>JAZHRO010000029.1:0-5000000 GCA_037157565.1 Thalassia testudinum | reverse complement strand
GGCCTCCAAACCAAGCTAAGGAGATCGGCCGTGCAATGGGCTTGCTTTTATATGTGCTAGATGATTGTTCCAAGCTTGGAATCCAAGCTTGAAACCATAGAAACTCGACGAAGAAGGAAACACAAAGCTTTTACAGGTTCACATGAGCTTTTGGGAAGGAATTCGAGCCCAATGTGCGGTTCAAATTATAGGGAAATCTCTCAGGAGTCTCCCTTCCAATTTTGGAAGGGATCCGCTAATTAATTAGGGAGAAATCCTTAGTCGAAGGTCGTCGGAGTAGGAGTTCTTGTGAGATAATGGTAGAGAGACCTGATTGCAAATAATATGACAAAATTAGGGACCCATTTGTATGAAATTCAAAAAGTTAGGGGTGTGTGTGTAAAAAAATGAGTCAGACTGGACTGGAATGCAATTAGGTTAAGATGATCTCTGATTGGGCCCAAAATTTGATACAAACCTAATTTGGACTCAAGGAATCTGATGGTGAAGTTAGATTTAGGTTTTGATCAAGTTTGACTGGGTAATTTACGTACAAACCCAAATTAGGGCTACTATTTATCTGAGACTATTTAAGGTCAAACTGGGTTCAGATGGTCAAATCAAAGGTACCAAACCTTGTAGATTATTTTTGTATGATTTTTAAAAGGTTTAAGTGAATTTTATCTTGACCAGAACCTTAGTTAATTAAGTAGGTTTGAAATTAAGGTTTTGGATGTCCATTAATTCTTGAAATGCGTGAAAGGCCGTTTCAACACGAACCCACTTATTAGACATTAATGACCATTTGACCTTTAATAAATCCTTGGGAAACCCTGTGATTATTCTGGATTTAGGATATTTTGTTAAAATTACAGTTTTACCCTTATTTTAATGTTAATATCTCAGAATGAATATGCAGTGAATTACGATCTTCTAGCTATTTTGTAGGAGCATTTATCAATGGATTATGAATAATTAAAGCTAGATATGGCTGATGATGACGTCATCATCACCATTGCTTGCGCGTCACTAGAGCTTGATCGTGAGCTCCCTCCCCCTCACGCGACTCCTCTTTGTGCTCTCCTCTCCCGCTCACCTCTCTCTCTGTCTCGATGGAATGAGGACACGCTGCCCAAGGGTGATGTGGGTGACGAGTCGATTCTTCTCTTTTACAGTCGTTTATTACTTAAAATGTCGCGTTGTTTGTAGTTCTATTTCGTGGAAAAATGGACTAATTAATAATTAAAATAACCACTCAATTAGGAGCAGGTCGTATCCACAGGGAGGCAATGACGTATTTAAATTCTCACCGGTTAAAAATGTATGTTCGTAGTTAATTTCGACGAGAACTGAGCCAAATCTGCCTTCAGATTAAGATAGTATCAAGAGAACATGATGAAATGGCAATTTTGAACAACTAACGGATATTTTTTGCAATATAGATTTAATAAAATATTAATAAAAGGTGACAATGGTAGAAAATGTAAATATTAATGGGTCATGTACTATAGCAAAACAGGGGATTTCTTCCCCTTGGCCGTGCGCGAAGAGGAAGGAATGACCGGAGGTGTGAAGCTCAGAGGAAGTTCTTTGGACTGAGGGCTTCACAGCAGTGGTGGCGGCGAGTCGCGAGGTGGCCGGAGCCGACCGGACAGAGCTCCAATGAAGGTGGCTTTCGACGGTGGCTGCACCTGCTAGAGGAGGCGTGAATGGGCATGCGCGGAGGCTACTGCAAATGGTGCGCGCAGAGGCTGTTGTTGCGCTCACTGAAGCCGCACGCACTGCTGGAGGCGTGTTGGTGATGGGGGTGCTGCAGGTGGTGAAGGCGCTGCAGGTGGCGGAGGTGCTGCAGGTGGCAGGCTTGTGCAGGTGATGCGCGCGCAGAGAAGAGCGCGCGCCTGCTGCTATGTGCGCGTTGGCTGCAGGTGCTAACGGGCTTGCTGCATGCTGGCAGGCTTGCTGCACGCTGGCGGACGCTCGAGGCTGTAAGGCGGGTGTGCTGGTGGTTGGTGCTGGAGGTGAAGTACGTGCGTGGGCTGGCGGTTGGCACTGGAGGTGAAGTGCGTGCGTGGGGTGGCGGTTGGCACTGGAGGTGAAGTGCGTGCGTGGGCTAGTGGTTGGCGCTGGAGGTGAAGTGCATGCGTGGGCTGGCGGTCATGTGCAGCTGGAGGGACGCGATTATGAAGGAGCAGCCAGTCCTACTGCTGTGTGTGCATGTGGTGTGATGCGGGCATGAAGTGGAGGTGAGGCGCAGAAGGAGAGGGCGTGGCTGCAGGCTGGAGATGATGAAGAGACGTGAAGTGGAGGTTGTTGGGGATGATGGCGAGGGTGGTGATGTTGATTCTGGTGAGACACAGTGATGCAGACGAGCTCCAGATGGCGATGTGGCCTGTCACGCCACACGCCCACGGTGGTGGAGGGTCGTCATCGTGGTTGAGGCTGGTGGTGGTGAAATGGACGAGATGAACTCTCTGCACAGTGTGGATTGTTGGGATGGTGGCCTTTCGAGCTCGGCTGCCTCCTCCTCTCTTTTGAAATTAGCTGCCCCAACCAGATCCAACACATCCGCTCCTCCTTGATTGGGTTCTTCACTGCGATAGCTGGAGGAAGAAATGCAGCTGTTGCACGAAGAAGAAGAATAAAAAAATAATGATAAAATATTATGGTTATTTATATACAAACCCTCAACTTTTATGTTAACCTAAATTAATGCATGCAATGTACCTAATTGGTTAACTAATTAAATGAATGCAATTCTAAGTTAATTCTAAATGCATTTAAATATGAATGAGATGCATGAATTATGTAATTAAATTAGAAATATGAATTAATCTATTTACATCCTAATTTATGCTAAATAAATGTTAGAATTAACTTAATGTCTAGGCACTTAAATACTTAAATAGCCCACAAATATGGGCTAATCAAATACCCCCATGCCTAGTTTTTGTTAGTCCCTAGCAAATCCAAGCAAAACCTAGCACTCCAAGTAGACTAGTCAACCCAATCGGTCTTCCTTTAGAGACAAATTAAGTTCAGACTCTAGACCTAAGGTCCCCAAGTAGTTGCTAAGTTACAGACCAGGTCGGCTAAAGACAGGTTGAAGGCATAGGTTTCCTTGATTTCTAACTCTACCCTAAGGTTTATTGATCCCAGAGATTAAAGCATCCACGCATGTGCATTGGTCTGAGTTATTTGAGTTAAAGGAAAAAGGATTTTTTTTTTAATAATATATAATTTTTTTTATTTGATTCCTCTAAGTCTAACCTCGGCTCAGCTATCAACACGGTCTGTGTCGGATTCATTGTCCCCATTACCATACCTCGAAGGGTGTCTAGCTTTTGATGCTTTGAGATAGCACCGCCCATAATGTCTCCAAGAACTCCTGGCAATCGACACTTCGAGATAGTATCTCCCATGGATTTCTTAAGAGAATTCAGGCCTATGGCAATCGGCACTTCGAGATAGGGTCGCCCATGGTACCTGAACCGTGCAATGCGCTTACATGCCCCCAGTAGGATGGATATCCTAAGAGACAAGTACCGAGGAGGTAATATGTTATCATCGCATCCTCAAGGTGAGTATATACTCCACCTCTCCTGCAGTGGGAACTCTTCCAATCAAATTGTGTTTTCAAGCCTCTCCTAAGTCAAAACTAAGAGAACCAAATCTCTTTTAAGAAAGGAATTAAGTTGATTACTTATTTACACCAGACCAAGTGTGTGAAATTTGGATGCTTGGGTTACAAGGACCCGTAAACCAAAAGGTAGAACAAGACTCCAGGTACTACACCACCTTTAACTCAAACCCTAGCTTTCCTTCCTCAACCTCTTGAGGAAAGGTTCGAAACTTAACTCCTACTTAAGTTTTTAAGTCCACAAAGGACCCTGAAGGTCTAAGCTAGTAGCTCATTTAGCTTCTAAAGTTTGACCCTAGAATTAACTTAGTCTACCCTAGAGTTCTGATTTGCTTAAGAATGCAGGACCTAGCCAGTTAAGCTCAAAACTTTTTTTTTTTTAAATGCAAATGTATGCATGCTATAAACAAAATGCCTCAGGTCCTCTCCCCCATGCCTGGTTCAAACAATGTCCTCATTGAAAACAAAAATAGCTAAAGGAAGATATTACCTGAGGCGAAGAATGGTAGGAGCTAAGGCTCCTCAAGAGTGACCTCGTCAACCAGATGGCCATCCAAAGTTATGTAAGGTTTTAACCGTTGACCGTTGACAATAAAGGGAGTTGCTGAAGAGGAAGGATTTTTAATCTCCACAGCTCCATGCGAAAATACTTTGGTGATTATGTAAGGCCCATCCCAACGAGATTTTAACTTCCTAGGAAAAAGCTTAAGTCTGGAATTGAAAAGCCAGACTTGTTGGTTGGGCTCAAAGGTCTTTCGAAGTATAAACTTATCATGCAAGACCTTAGTTCTTTCTTTATAAGCTTGAGAGGTGTCATAAGCATCATTCCTCAGCTCCTCAAGTTCACTTAATTCTAGAAGTCGTGCCTTACCTACCCTTTCTAAATCCATGTTAACACTTCGAATAGCCCAAAGTGCCTTATGTTCCAACTCAACAGGTAAATGGCACGCTTTCCTATACACAATCCGAAAGGGAGAAGTACCTAAAGGGGTCTTATAGGCCGTTCGATAAGCCCACAAAGCATCATCGAGCTTTTGGGACCAGTCTTTCCTATCAGGTTTAACGATCTTTTCCAAAATATTTTTTATCTCCCTATTCGACACTTCAACCTGGCCACTTGTATGAGGATGGTAAGGGGTAGCGACCTTGTGAGTCACTCCCAAACTCCTGATTAGCCGATTGAAGTGGTGGTTTTGAAAATGAGGCCCCCCATCACTTATAATAGTCTTGTGGCAGTCGAAACGAGATATGATATTGGCCTTCACAAATTTCAAAACCACAGAGTGGTCATTTGTGCACGTAGGAATGGCCTCTATCAATTTAGAGACATAATCAACTGCCACCAAGATATATTCATAACCATGGGACGACGGGAAGGGGCCCATAAAGTCAATTCCCCAAACATAAAAAATTTCAACAGATTGAATAGGATGTTGAGGCATTTCATTCCTCTTCCCAATCGTTCCAGTCCATTGACATCTAATACAGGCCTTAACAAAATTATGAGAATCCTTAAATAAGGAAGGCCACCAAAAATCGGACTGGAGAACCTTAAAAGTAGTTTTCTTAGCACCAAAGTGTCCTCCACAATGAAGTTCATGGCAAAAACTCAGCACACTTTGTTGTTCCTCTTCAGGTACACAATGTCTCAATACTTGGTCTTGTCCAATTCTAAATAATTCTGGCTCTTCCCAATGAAAATATCTTGCTTGGGAAATGAATCTCTTTCTTTTCTGCTCATCCCAAGAGCTAAGAGTTTGTCCAGTGACCAAGTAATTTACAGTGTCTGCATACCAAGGTAAAGTTGGTGTTACCGCCATCAAAGTCTCATCGGGAAATGTCTCACGAATGTCTCCAGAAAGAGAGTCATTAAGACGAAGGCGAGATAGGTGGTCAGCCACAACATTTTCTACTCCTTTCTTTTCACGTATTTTCAAGTCAAATTCTTGAAGGAGTAGGATCCACCTAATCAGATGTGGCTTAGAATCTTTCTTAGCAATGAGATGTTTCACTACTGCATGATCAGTAAAAATAACCACCTTAGACCCAAGCAGATAAGACCTAAACTTCTCCAGAGCAAAAACTACAGCAAGTAATTCTTTTTCAGTGACGGTGTAGTTTTGCTGAGGTTTGGTTAAAGTCTTGCTTGCATAATGCAGCACATGAGGTCTTCCCTCAACCCTTTGTCCAAGGACTGCTCCCACTGCATAATCCGAAGCATCACACATCAGCTCAAATGGGAGTGTCCAATCAGGAGCTTGGAGAATAGGCACAGAGATCAAGGCCTCCTTTAGAGTTTGAAAAGCCTCGGCACACTTTGAATCAAAATTGAAGGAAGATTCCTTCGCCAACAAGTCACAAAGTGGCCTAGAAATTTTACTAAAATTTTTAATAAAGCGTCTATAAAAGCCAGCATGGCCCAGAAAGGATCTAATCTGTTTGACATTAGTAGGCAAAGGGAGTTTGGAAATAGAATCAATCTTGGCTTTATCTACTTCCAAACCTTGCTCGGATACAACATGCCCAAGTACAATTCCTTTCTGTACCATGAAGTGACTTTTCTCCCAGCTGAGGACTAAACCAGTCTCCTTACATCGCTTCAACACATTCTCCAGGTGCAGGAGACACTGGTCAAAAGACGAGTCATGAATGGAGAAGTCATCCATAAACACTTCAACACACTCATCAATCATGTCTGAAAAGATAGACATCATACACCGCTGGAAAGTTGCAGGGGCATTACATAATCCAAAAGGCATACGCCTGAATGCAAAAATATCGTAAGGACTCGTGAATGTCATCTTCTCCTGGTCATCAGGAAAGACTGCCACCTGATTGTACCCAGAATATCCATCGAGAAAGCAATAATACTTATTCCCTGCCAATTTTTTGAGAATTTGATCAATAAAAGGTAGAGGAAAGTGATCCTTTTGGGTAGCGGTGTTCAGCTTGCAGTAATCAATGCAGACCCTCCATCCAGTTGAGCGTCTAGTGACAACTTGTTCACCTTGGTCGTTGAGTTCCACATTAAAGCCTGCCTTCTTTGGCACCACATGAATGGGACTGACCCATTTACTATCAGCAATGGGATATATGATCCCGACGTCCAAACACTTCAGGATTTCCTTTTTTACCACCTCCCTCATATTAGGGTTCAGACGTCTCTGCATGTCCCTAAATGGCTTAATGGAATCATCAGTATAAATGTGGTGCATGCAGAGTGTAGAGTTTATACCCTTAATGTCAGCAATGCTCCAAGCAATAGCTTCCTTGTGCCTAGACATGCATTCATAATAGATGTCCCCATCTCAGGTAGCAGATCTACCTTCGACGGAAATGATGGGGGAAGAGACTCAGAAGAAACACCTAGCAATTCCTCAAGTTCTAGTATATCCCCTTCACATTCTTCCAAGAGATGGGAATGCTCATTTAGCATGACATGCTGAAGGGGGTCATCACATAACATTGTAGGGGTTGCCTCTTCAATCAGGTCATCTATCACCTCAACTTGAGAACAATCCTCAAGTCCGACTTGTTTGTAAGCATCAAACACATTAAGCCGGATTTTCCTATTCCTAAAGCCCATTTTTAATGACCTAGTATTGCAATTGATTGAAGCATGCAAAGTTGCAAGGAAGGGGCGGCCCAAAATGATGGAGGGTTTGGTTGGCTTGTTGGTAGGGTCAGTGTCCAAAACTAAGAAGTCAACGGGAAAGAAGAAATCCTCCACTCTTATGAGGACATCTTCCAAAATTCCCCATGGTGTCTTAAGTGATCGATCAGCAACTTGAAGGATTACAAGGCTAGCCTTCAGATTGCCTCCCCCAAGTTGTTCATACACGTAGCTCGGAAGGATGTTCACCCACGCACCCAAATCAAGTAGAGCCTCATCAATTTGTAAGTCACCAATAAATACTGAGATGTATGGGGCTCCTGGGTCCTTAAGTTTCAGGGGCGTGCCATGTTGAACAATTGAGCTAACAGAATCAGGCAGGACAACTTTTGATTGAACCTGTTTTCTAGATTGTTGCTTTTTTGTGCACAGGTCCTTTAAGAAGTGGGCATAAGACGGAATCTACCTGATAGCTTCAAGCAAAGGAAGGTTAATCTGCACTTGCTTGAAAGTTTCCATAATCTCATTTGTCTTATCTTTGGCTCCAGATGAGCCAGCAGAAGTCTGCCCAGAGGTGGATAAGCGCTTTGGAAAAGGCACTCTCAATCTCTGGGTGGAAGGGTTGTCATGTCGAGTAAGGGGTGGAACGGGGGCAACTTCTTCCGGTGAGGTGATTTCAAGCGGAGAAGGTTTGGGCAAGTCTTCTCTGGCGGGGGTGAAAGTCGGGGTGGATGGTTTTTTAGGGGGTGAGACTATAGGAGCATCAGGTTTGGAAATTTCTTTCCCACTCCTCAGAATAGTCACCGCCTGAGCATGCTCCCTAAAGACAATCCCTTTTCCTTTAGGATTTTCCTCAGTAGCACTAGGGAGCTTCCCAGTTTCCCTCTGTCTAACGGCCTCAACAAGGTGTCCTATTTGCGATTTCATCTCATGTATAGCCTTGTCATGAGATTGGATGATGGCACTTTGACTTTCTTGCATAGTTTTCAACATCGCCGTCAATTCATCCATCTCAGAGGTCTTAGGTTGGGCAAAGGTTTGAGGTTGGCTCATTTGATGGTTTTAAAAGGATTGTGGTTTGTAATTCCCTAAATTTCAGACATTTCCTTATCTCCATGAAAAGTTTGGGTGGTTCCTCCATCCCTCATTATAAGTTTGGAGAAAGGATCATTACGAGGTCTAGGACAGAACCCTTGAGCGGCATTCAAATCCGCTTGTACAAGCTTAGGGAATTGGGAGGCCAAGTGGCAATCTACAGTGGTGTGTGTATTGCCTTGGCAAATTAAGCATTTGGAAGCTTGGGATGTGGAGGTGTTCGGTACGAATGAACTCGGGTTTGACATAAGCATTTTCATGTTTTGATTCAATAATTGAATCTGATAGGCTAAATTTTGGGTGTCCCTTGCCTCATTCACCTCCAACTTTCTTTGCATGAGAGTGGGCTTTCTATCCATGTAGGCATAATTCAAGTGAATAGAATTCTCACTCAAAGTATCAAAAAGGTTCCAAGCTTCATCTCAGTCTTAGAAAGAAAGGTTCTTTCACAGGCACCGTCCATAGTTTGCCTATGCGAATCATTAAGTCCAGTGTAGAACCTTTCAACCAGTTGCCATTTAGGCACCTGGTGATGTGGACAAAGTCTTAGCAAGTAGTTAAAGCGCTCCCATGCATCATGGAACACTTCCCCATCCTTTTGAACAAAACTCATAATTTCCCTCCTAAAGTGATTGGTTTTGCTCATGGGGAAGTACTTCTTCAAAAACTCCTTCCTCAGGGCATCCCAAGTATTAATATTATCAATGGTGTGATACCAATACTTGGCTTTGTCCTTAAGGGAGATGGGAAAGAGGGTCCGCATTTTAGCGTCATCAGTAATGCCCTGCAGCTTCACCGTGGAACAGACCTCGGTGAATTCCTCTATATGCCTGTAAGGGTCTTCCCTAGTAGTACCATAAAAGGAGGGTAGCAAGGATATGGTACTGCTTTTGATCTCATAAGGATTGTCCCCTCCAGGTCTACGTAGTGCAGGGACAGCTTGATTGGTTGGGATGAAATATTCCTTAAGGCTCCTTTGATCAGCCATTTCTACCCTTGGAAGGCCTCTTCTTAAGATTCTTTCAGGTTCAGGGTCAAACATAAGTTGTCTCCTAAGAGAACGCCTACCAAGCACGCACTACAAACACAATTCAACTGGACTTGTTCGGTCTTTATAAATTTAGGCTTTTGACTTTAGTTCAAATTGTAGGTGACAAAGCAAGTTGCCCAATCAATTACGCGCCTATTGTCAACCTTCGAAATGCCTAAAAAGACCTAGTTGGAACTTAGGTATTCTTCCCTAAATCTCAAATGGTTAAGCAAATCCAAAGACGGAAGATCGAGGGATGCAAGTAGGCCTAAGCCTTCCTTTGAAGCTGTGCTTTTGCAGTGCTTCTCAACTACCCCCAAAAATCCGTGACAGGATATCCCCCTCTTTGGATTTACAAAACCTTTGATCTCAAGTTCCAAACACTTCAGAATCCAATGGTAGGAGGGCTCTTGTCCTAGTCGTTTCAAGACTTAGGGGTGTCTAAATGAGTGCAGTGGTGCAAAAGAGATAAGTGTGCATTCACCGCAAAAAGATTTTGAATTTTGAATCGCACATCACGTTTGACAATCAAGTCCTTGATTTTTAGATGTCCCTCCTTTAATTAGTCCTTTTTCATGAATATATGTGACCACTTGTTAGATCGCTTCAAGACAAATTATGTGGCCTTCGAATTAAGTCCAAATGCAATGTGTGATCAAGAATAGGATACAAAGTAAGAGAATGCGTACCATGCTTCCAGCAATCAACGATGCGAGAATGCACGCAATGCAGAGAAGTAAATCTAGAGGTTGCTCATACAGACCTAAATGGTTCGTCCTAGGGGCAGGTAGCTTCTAGTAGGTAGCTCATTTTTTTTTAATTTTTTAAACTACTTATGCACAAGAAAATAAAAGTAAACAATCCACAAAATAAATTAAAAAGAAACTAAATCTAAAGAAAAGGGAACAGGCTCCCAAAAATTACTCAACACGGGCTTAAAACAAAATCGAGGAACAAACCCCTCAAAATATACCCCAGAACAAGGGTTTCTAACCAAATGTGCAATAAAAAATTAAATCTAAAGTCTTAATCCTACTCTAATCAAATTAGCGATTAAATGTACGTCGCATTCTCGTCCTTCCCCTCCTTTGCAAGGTAGCTCGACCAATTCCTCCTCTGGCGACGTCAAGGGTTGCCTCTCACGATGGCTGATTCCTCACACAAATTTCTCGCATAGAAAAAATAAATGGTCAAATCACTGTGCAATTGAGAAATAATCAAAATAAAATCAGGTGAAATTATTGCATCTGTTGCCTCCTCAGCAACGGCATCATTTGACAAGTCGATTCTTCGCTTTTACAGTCGTTTATTACATAAAATGTCGCGTCGTTTGTAGTTCTATGTGGTGGAAAAATCGACTAATCAATAATTAAAATAACCACTCAATTAGGAGCGGGTCGTATCCACAGGGAGGCAATGACATATTTAAATTCTCACCAGTTAAAAATGTATGTTCGTAGTTAATTTCGACGAGAACCAAGCCAAATCTGCCTTCAGATTAAGATAGTATCAAGAGAACATGCTGAAATGGCAATTTTGAACAACTAACGGATATTTTTTGCAATGCAGATTTAATAAATATTAATAAAAGATGACAATGGCAGAAAATGTAAATATTAATGGGTCATGTACTATAGCAAAATAGGGGATTTCTTCCCCTTGGCCGTGCGTGAAGAGGAAGGAATGGCCAGAGGCGTGAAGCTCGGAGGAAGTTCTTTTTACCGAGGGCTTCGCAGCGGTGGTGGCGGCGAGTCGCGGGGTGGCTGGAGTCGGCCGAACGGAACTCCGGTGAAGGTGGCTTTCGACGGTGGTTGCACCTGCTGGAGGAGGCACGGATGGGCACGCGTGGAGGCCGCTGCAAATGGTGCACGTGGAGGTTGCTGTTGCACGCACTGAGGCCACACGCACTGCTGGAGGTGCGTTGGTGATGGGGGCGCTGCAGGTGGTGAAGGTGCTGCAGGTGGCGGAGGTGCTGCAGGTGGCGGGCTTGTGCAGGTGTTGCGCACGCAGAGAAGAGCGTGCGCCTGCTGTTGTGTGCGCATTGGTCGTAGGTGCTAGCGGGCTTACTGCACGCTAGTGGGCACGCGAGGCTGCAAGGCAGGTGTGCTGGTGGTTGGCGCTAGAGGTGAAGTGCATGCGTGGGCTGGCGGTTGGGGCTGGAGGTGAAGTGCGTGTGTGGGCTGGCAGTTGGCGCTGGAGGTGAACTGCGTGCGTGGACTGGCGATCTTGTGCAGCTCGAGGGACGTGGGTGTGAAGGTGCGACCGGTCCTGCTGCTGTATGCGCGGGTAGTGTGATGCGCGCGTGAAGTGGAGGTGAGGCGCAGAAGGAGCAGGCGCGGCTACAGGCTGGAGATGATGAAGAGATGTGAAGTGGAGGTTGTTGGTGATGACGGCGAGGGTGGTGATGTTGATTCTGGTGAGACACAGTGATTCAGACGAGCTCCAGATGGCGGTGTGGCCTGTCACGCCACATGCCCACGGTGGTGGAGGCTCATCGCCGTGGTTAAGGCCGGCAGTGGTGAAATGGATGAGATGAACTCTCTGCACAGTGTGGATTGTTGGGATGGTGGCCTTTCGAGCTCGGCTGCCTCCTCCTCTCTTTTGAAATTAGCTGCCCCGACCAAATCCAACACATCCTCTCCTCCTTGATTGGGTTCTTCACTGCGGTAGCTGGAGGAAGAAATGCAGCCGTTGCACGTAGAAGAAGAATAAAAAAATAATGTTAAAATATTATGATTATTTATATACAAACCCTCAACTTTTATGTTAACCTAAATTAATGCATGCAATGTACCTAATTGGTTAACTAATTAAATGAATGCAATTCTAAGTTAATTCTAAATGCATTTAAATATGAATGAGATGCATGAATTATGTAATTAAATTAGAAATATAAATTAATCTATTTACATCCTAATTTATGTTAAATAAATGTTAGAATTAACTTAATGTCTAGGCACTTAAATACTTAAATAGCCCACAAATATGGGCTAATTAGTGGGGAGGGAGTGGGGTTATGAGGGGGAGGGTTTTAAGGGGTGTTGCGTAGGGTTTTAGGTTTGGGAAAATTGTGGGTTTGGCCCTGTAGAACTTATTTTTACCTATGGAATCCACAGAACAAGGATTGGTGGTGGTAAAACTTCCTAAAATACCCCAAAAATTTAGAGAACCACACAAGGACCCTTAAGAAGGGTCATTTCAAGAAAGCTACAGGAGAAGAAGAGATGATCATGCATCTCTTCACAAGTGCCGCATAATTTGCAGGTGGTGTCAATAAGCAATCCCCAACGATCTAGCCTGTCAGAAGTGAGTAACCTGCCTTTTACTACCAGCCAAGCACAACAATTCCATTTGGGAGGAGTTTTTTGTTCCAGAGTGATTTGTGGATGATGGGGAGATTCTCGCTTATTTATGATGGCAATAGAATGATATGTTGTGTTTTATGTGGTGGAAAATCTCTCAATCAAACTAAATATCAAATTTAACCACAATAAAGATGTCGCATCCATAGGGAGGAATAGACCAATAAATTCACGAGTAGAGGAATATACTGTTTGCAGACACTTTCACGACTTCAATGCGAGGAATATGCTATTTTAAATGGAGCTTGCAATTTCCTTAAAAGTTCAGGGTTATTTATACAATTTTCACATCTTGAATTAAGCTCCAAAAATATGTATATGATGCATGTGTAATGAAAAATCATGTAAATTCAACTTGCATGTGAATCTAATTTGAAATTCAAAGTTAAATGATGCACATAACACAAGTGAAGTAATTTCAGGAAACTATAAGTGCATCCATGCAATGTGGCCTGAATAAAATATTAATATCTAAATGGCAATGGAATTCAATGTAAATATTAATTAAGGGGAAAACAGAGGATTTCTCCTCTCTCTTCCTTGCGTGCATGAGGAGGCTTTGTGGGAGGAGCTACGCGACGAGAAGGCACGTCTCGACGAGGGCTACGCGATGGTGGGACGTGGCGGCTGGAGGTGGCTGGCTGGCGAAGAGGAGTGCCGGCCTGTCGGCTCTGTTGGAGGAGGAGCACTGCGCATGGAGAGGATGGTGAGACTGCTGCAGCCTGTGCGGATGCACGCTGGCATCACACGCGCAAGGGCATGCTAGTGCGCGCCTGCAGGGCTGGCCGCTGGCATGAGCGCCTATGGGTGGGTGCTGGCCTGCAGGCATGGGCGTCTGCAGGCTTGGCCACGTGCAGGCGGTCTGCTTGCGTGTGGTCTACTTGCGGGCTGGAAGGGCGCACCTACGGGTGGCTGCACTGCGAGCGGCCTTCTTACGTGTGCGGGTGCAGTGAGGGTAGCACGCGGAGGGGGGTGCGCCGCAGTGCCTACTGTGGGTGTTTTGTTATGAGGCGGCGCCTGTAGGACTGGGGAGGATGGTGCGACTGCTGCAAGCTGGAAGGGCACGCCTGTATCTTGCAAGGGATCGGTGAAGGCGTCGTGGCAGTGCGGCTACAGGGTGCCCGGTGGGAGACTGCCTTGCGCTTGCAAGGTGCGGTGGGGCTATGGTAGTGCGCTTGGTGAAGGCTGGCAATGGGGCGTGGGTGCAAGCTGGCGAGGGTGCGCCTGCAGAGTGTACGGCTGCGGTGGGAGTGCTGCAGTACTGCGGGAGGCTGGCAAGGCAGGCTGGAGCACTGGAAGTTGTTGGTGTTTGCTTGGATCCATAGTGCACTTCCTCTCCACGGTCGGGAAGGTGGAGAAGAAGAGATATCCCCTCAAGGGGAAAGAAGGCCAAGCCCCTCTCTCACGCCAGAACCTCTTTTTATCTCTTCTCCCTGCGCAAGTCAAGGGATTTTTAAATCCCTTACTAAATTTGGCCTTCGGCTGTTGGGGAGATGTTGAGGCCAGCCAGAGGTTGAGGAAGGCTCAGTTGAGGCCAGCAGTTGTTGGGTGAGGGGAAATTTAATTCACCCCCCTCGTCTCTTTCCATTTATTCCTACAGTGATGAAACATAAAATAATTACATACTAAGTTATAGAATGCGATAGAATAGATAAAAACTCAAGTAATGATACATGCACTTATTCTATAACCTAATGTAGTTATCAACAAACATAAAATGTCAAAATAAGGTTAACTTAGGCATAACAATAGTCCATTAAAATGGACTCATCAGCGTATATCAAGGATAGTTCCCTTAGTACATAAAGCCTCTCTAGGCTTAGCAGAGAGGGACCCATTAGGGAGGACGAGCCAAGTCCACCCATCACTATTTTGAAAGTGATTAAGAAAAGTGTCTCAAAAGGATAAAAAACACTTCCATGAGGGGGATTCATAAGGTGAAGGGGAGGCAGTAACCCAATCCCCATACCTTTGGTTCATCCACTTACACCAAATGGAGTCACCAACAAAAATGAGGCGATAGGCCAACTTTGCAAAAGCACATACCTAGAGTTCCTCGAGGCTACAAAGATTGAGACTCCCCTCCTGAAAGGGTTTTTAAATGTCTTCCCAAGCCACCAGGTGGGGTTTGCCATCCCAGATAAAATCTGCTATCCAGCTCTTGATTCTGTTAAGAGAGGTCCTTTTGATAACAGTACACGAGAGCCAAAATCTTAAGAGGCCCTCAACTCCCCACTTGACCCATCTCACCCGCCCCATTCCAGAGAGGGTTTTCCTTTTCTAGGTGGCAAGAAGGTCCCTCACTTTTTCTTCAAGATTTGAAGAAGTGCTAGCAACTCTCGGTAACTAAAGAGATTCCCAAGTAACGGTAGGGGAATCTACCCTCAAGCATGCCCAATAATAGATAGATACCCATTTTGTGGTGATAGTATTTGGAGATGTACACTCAACTTTTAGCACTATTGAGTTTAAGACTTGTCAGGTGGGCGAGAGTATCCAAGACATTTTTGATGGCTCGAGCTGAGCGAGGATTGACCTTGCAACAAATGAGAACATGAAATGACCTGCTACCATTTGGGTTGGTTAAGACATCTGGACTATTCATCAGACGTCTGTCTAGACATCTGGATAGATGGTCGGGCATCTGAAAGTAGAAGAATCGTA
The DNA here is from genome assembly GCA_037157565.1 of Thalassia testudinum. Lineage (NCBI taxonomy): Eukaryota > Viridiplantae > Streptophyta > Magnoliopsida > Alismatales > Hydrocharitaceae > Thalassia > Thalassia testudinum. The sequence goes on along the minus strand of JAZHRO010000029.1, from coordinate 4,984,620 downwards.
CCTTGTTTTTCTTTTCCCTAGCACATGCAACACGCACACCCCCTCTCTCCTCACCCCAAACCCTAACCCTTTCCTATTTAAACCCCCACACCCATGCCACCCTCTCCATTTCCATCAACCACCACCTCCACCTTTTCCCTCCTATCGGCTGTCACCTTCTTCCTAGCCTCCAGTGTGGCAAGTGGACAGGAAGAAGAGAGATGAAATGCCGAGGAGGAGGAGAGGGGAGCGAGAGCGTAGGAGGAGCTTGCGAGGGAGCCATGGGAGCTTGGAGGGGCTCGTGCGAGAGGAGTTGAGGACGTGTGCGCGGGGGAGGAGCTCGCGAAGGTGAGCTTCGTGACCTCCTGAAGCTGCTGGCGTAGCAGCTGTAGGTGGCGAGGAGGGGTCCGAACGGAGAAGAAAGCTCGCGTGAGTTTTGCATATTGGATATTTTCCAATATTATATGTCTGGAGCACATCCCAAACGTTTTGAGTAGTAGGGGGACGTCCGGAGCTGAAGCCGGACGTCTGAAAGCACACCTTGCACCAAGGCACGTACTTCTGCACGATTTCCAGCCATGCAGGCCTTACCATAGGAGATTTGTCCAGCCATTTTTAGATTCGCGCATGCGTACATAGGGGTAAAGTGTTGGAAAAGTGTGGGGTGCACCCTTCGAGATGTTTTTGGACGTCTAGACACGTTGCCAGACGTCCGACCGTACCTCTAGATGACCGAAAGGAGAGTCCGACGTCTAGAACTCTCCTCAGACAATCGTGAAATGATCCGGACGTCTGAGGAAGTTGCGGGAAACCTAGGGTGAGTACTGACGTCTTTTAAGACGTCTGGGAATAGTCCCAGACATCTGATTTTGGACAGTATGCATGTGTTTGGCCTGTTTAGGGCCTAAACGGAATTGGATTTCTGTAAACGAACTACTGTTGTTTTTCGCTTGAGTTTCTCTACGAGTTAGTGTTACTTATATATGATTTTGGACTCATTTAATGTGGTTGGTCAATTATATAGGTCTCTAGCCAGTCGAGTATGTGGGACCCGTGGAGGCAACGGGATCTGCGATCTAAGCCCTCATTCCTCTCGTGTTTCCTGGTAGAGTGGTTTATATTAATATCATGATTTAAACAAATAAACTGCATGTTTAGAATAACTTAAATGAACCCTAGGATGAGAATGAACCCTAGGGCAGGAATAAATGAGTATGGTTTAAACTACACTGTATACTTGAGATACATGTAAAACCCTAGGATGAGAATGAACACTAGGGTAGGAACAAGTGAGTATGGCTGATCTACACTGTTTACTTGAGGTGCATGTAAAACTCTAAATGCTAGCAAATGTATTGGTTATTTTAATGTGATGCTTTCTCAGTTAATAAATCACAAGCTGGCTATTTTAAGAATGAAATCGGTAATGTAAATAGAGAGATCGGAAAGGTTGGAACATGAAACGAAAGGAATACCAGCATGAACCCTACGGGGAATTAGGAGAACTCCTGTGGACAGGAAGTGAGCTGGCCCTTGTGTATACGGTACCAAGGAGAGCAATTGTCCCTTTAGTGTAGAGGGGTGCTAGCCGCCCGATGGGTTGAGCCTCGAGGTCAGGCCTAGTCACTTTACACCGACTCTATTTAGCCCTCGTGTATATGGTACTGAGGTGATCTACTTAGTGTAGGGAGGGAGCTAGCTATCCCATGGGGCCCGAGGTTAGGACCAGCCGCCCTACATCGACTTTTATTAGGCCCACTAGGCAAACTAGGATAGTTGGATGAGGGTACATGGACTGTGGAGGGGCTAGACCCTTGTCCTGTTCTGAGGGGCGAGACCCCTGTTCTGAGAGGGCAAGGCCCTGTACTATTTCATGTTGTACCTTTAGGTTTACTTGTTAGCAGAAATGACTGATCGCTTTCCAGTGTGGGATAGCTACCCACACACTTATCACATGTGTCGTAGTCACTGCTACATTGCGAAGGTGACCTCGGGGTGGTTAAATGGATGTAGGATTACCACGGGGACTTTTTCGGTCAGGAGTGCACCACGTGTACATCCTACATCATGGAAAAGATTACAATCAAGATCGTTCCCATGAGGAACAGACTAGATCAAGAAATGATTAGATGAATGAAGGAGAAGCAAATTAGAACTACTTAGTTGAGGTAAATAAAAATGGATAGTTACTAAATTGCATTAATTAATTGCTTGTATTAATTACATGTAAATGGATGAATTACCACTCTATTCAGCATTTGTTGACTCCGAAAATTTTATAACCTTGTCCAAGTCATGGAGTTGAGCAGCCAGCACCACCGGCTGCAGAGGAAGTTGGGCCCAGTCGAGCCTGGCCTTAGCTGTGTTTCTTACTGTTTCCCTAGCTTCTGTTGTAGTAGTGAGTATGTTGTTCTATGTAATACTGTTTCAGTTATTTTTTCCGCTGTATGTTCCTCTGTCGTAATTGTGATGGCCTGTAATATTGATAGATGATTCTCTCTATTTCTTTTACTGTCGCTTGATTATTTTTATGCTTAGTTACATTGCATGTTTGGTTGTGAATTATTTCCTGCTTTTGGTTATTTCTCGTTGGACGACTAGGTCTTAGGATTAGTCGAGGCAGGTCGGTCTTGGGTCCTGTACGGATCTGGGATCGGGTTGTAACAAGATGGGCTTCAGAGCAAGGTCATCCCGAGAAATGAACCAAATGGTATGAAAAACAGCCACCCACATTCTTGTAACTAAAAACAGCCATCCACATGCTTGTAACTAGGAGAGCCATCACAACATATCGCCTTGATCTTTGTTTCGAGTCCTATCTCTTGATGTAGTCTGCTATCATTGACCGTTACTACTCTTTTTCTTGTGTCTCCTTGTAGGAGATGCCTTGTCAGGGAGTTCCTGAGGCAGGCTGCGGATGTGGCCGTGGGTGGGGTCGAATGGGTGGATGTGCCGGACCTGAGGCACCAGCCGACCCACCTCTCCTTCTGGGCATCTAGGCCTAGGATCACGCCTAGCTGATCCGAGATATCATACGGGAGGAGCTCCAACAGCCTCCTTGGCCACCCCTCCCTGAGGACATGGAGGGACAGTCCTCTGTGGGATAAGGGAACTACCGCAGCGCTGTACAAGCTGGAGGGGGAGGGGGTGATCCCCCACCACCCTCAGACACTTCTGAGCACAAGCCCTCCTTACCTAGAGGCGTACATGTTCCCCCATTGCAGCTCCACCACAAGCTTTTTGGCTAGTTTCGAAAGCTGAAGCCCCCCTCCGTCAAGGGGGATGAGAGCCCGTCTGAGGTAGAGGACTGGCTAGAGCAAATAGAGAAGGTGTTCGACACCCTCCACCCTCTTGTAGAGTGCCGCATGGCCTTTGCCACGTACCAGCTGGAGAGTGCAGCCCACAAGTGGTGGAGGGCAATCAGAGGCCAGGAGGGGAGAGAGCCAATGTGGGACCAGTTCATGACTCTCTTCTACGAGCAGTACTTTCCGTAGGCCTGGAAAGACCAGAGGAGGTGGGAGTTCCACACTCTCTGTTACGACTTGGTTCCCGAATCCCTACAGGACCCAAGACTGGCTCGACTCGACTAATCCCAAGACCCAGTCGTCCAACAAGAAATAATCGAAAAGCAGGAAAATAAACCATATTCACTATGCAATGTAACTAACAGTAAAGGCGTACAAGAAGTAAAGGAAAGTAAAAGCTGCTAATCAGTACATTCCACCACAAACAACAGGAAAGTAGAATAAAAGTACAGTAATAGGAATAGTACACAAAAGTCTGAACTCACTATAGCAGAAAGTGAGTACAACAATAGTACGAAAAACTACGGCTGGGCTCGAATGGGCTCAGCACCCTCTGCAGCCAGTAGCTCGGGTTGCCCAACTCCTAGATGTGAATAGTGTTATGAGAAAATGGAGTCAGCGAATGCTGAGTAGAGTGGTAACCAAACTATCTAAAGCAGTAAAAACTAGTAGGTATAGTTATCCTTTTCCAGTTATTTAATTTTACAGGTAATTTCTTTTCACCCCATTGGTTTACTTTCAGATTTCTTTCTTGATCTTGCATGTTCGTCATGGGAACGATCTTGATTGCAGTCTTTTTCGAAGAGTAAAAGGTACACGTGGTGCTCTCCTGCCTGGGAGAGTCCCCCATGGTAGTCCTACACCCAGTCAACTACCCCGAGGTCACTGTCTGGACATAGCGGTGGCAACAACACATGTGATAAGCGCACGGGTAGCTACCCGGCACTGACACGCGGTCAGTCATTTCCACTAGCGGGTACACCCAAAGTACAACACTGAACAACATAGGGCCTAGCCCTCTCAGAAACAAGGGTCTCGCCCCTCAGAACCAAACAGGGGTCACACCCCTCCACGGTCCGCGAACCCTCGTATTACTACCCTGGTTTGCCCAGAGGGCCAAAGAAGTTGGTGTAGGTTGGCTAGCTTAACCACGGGCCCCGAGGGGTGGCTAGCTCCCTCCCTACACTAGTAGCCCACCTCGGTACTGCGTACACGAGGGCCGACAGGAGTCGGTGTAGAGTGGCCAATCCAAACCCTGGGTCACAACCCAAGGGAGGCTAGCTCCACTCTACACTAAAGGGAATAGTTGCTCTCCTTGGTACCACGTACACAAGGACCAGCACACGTCCCGTCTACCATTCTAGGTTTCGAACCAACCACAGGAGTTCTACTCCTAATTCCCCATAGGGTTCATGCTCATGTTCACCATATTATTCCCATCCAGGTTTCATCATTCACCATTCATTTCTCGTTATACACAGGAAGCTCGTATTTCCACAATTTGATACATGCGACAAGTGATATCACAGGTAACTGTTTAGTTATCTCAGGAAGCTCATATTTATTTATAGGCAGTTGCTAACCATTTAGCTCATTCATGTATATACAATTACAATTATGCAGAACAATTGGTTCAACCATTTCTCTGTCTTAGGGTTCATGCCACATCCTAGGTTTCCAGTTATCTAATTTTAATAGATGCATTCATATTTTATAAGTAGAACAGGGGGAAAACCACTCTACCAGACAATTCGGGGGTACTAGGGGCTCGAATTGTAGACCCACATGCCTTTGCTAGCCCTAGACATGCAATAGATTGAAGTCCTATACCAAGGAACACATCACAACAGAACATTAAGAACATTATATAAAGGTTTCTAACATGTAGAGGAACTCACAAGGAAACCACAGATATTTTGTTTACGTAAAACGGATCCCGATCGAACCCTAAACGGGTCAAAAATGTGTTTGCAGACCCAAATCAGACGTCTAGAAACAAGTCTAGATGTCTTAAAAGTCATCAGAGACTCACCTCAGGTTCCTGTGATGATCCCAGACATCCTGGACTCCTCCGCGACCATCTGGACTCAGTTCCATATATCCGACCAGTCCTCCGATCGTCTGGTAAGCTGTCCAGATGTCCGAAAAGCATGGGAGGGCATGCCACGTGCCTTCCCAAAGCTACTCCTGCGCACGACAGAGCAGTGCACCATTTTTAGCCAAGTAGATCACCTCTGCGGTGCAGCCTGCATGGCCGTAACCGCGAGGAAGACGTATGACTGGTCGATTCTTCGCTTTAAAAGTCGTTTGTAGTTTGATGTGGTGGAAAAATCGACTAATCAACAATTAAAATAATCACTCGTAGAAGAGCGAGTCGTATCCACTGGGAGGCAATGACGTATTTAAGTTCTCACCAATTAAAAACGTATGTTCGTAGTTAGTTTAGATGAGAATCGAGCCAAATCTACCTTCAGATTAAGGTAATATCAAGAAAACATGCTGAAATGGCAATTTTTAACAACTAGAGGATATTTTATGCAATGCAGATTCAATAAAATATCAATAAAAGTTGGAAATGGTAGAAAATGTAAATATTAATGACCCTTTTACTGTAGCAAAACAGGGGATTTCTTCCCCTTTGGCGTGCGCGACGAGGAGTGGACGGTCGGATGCGGGAAGCTCGGAGGAAGTCCCATGGACCGAGGGCTTTGAAACGGTGGTGGTGGCTTGTCGCACGGCGGCTGGACAAGCTCCGGCGGAGGTGGCTGCAGCCGGTGCCGCAGCTGCTTTGGCGTGAGCGCGCGCGGCCTGTTGGTGGTGAGGACTGCTGCGCGCTACTGTTGCGTGCTGGCTGAAGGCGTGGGCGCGCACTGCAACTGGTGCGTGCTCTGTTGGCGTGGAGAGTGGGTGCTGGTGGTGGTTCTGCAGGCGCGGGAGGTCGCGGGTGATTGCAGCCGGTGCGCAGCCTGTTGGCAGAGGGTGCGGGTGCTGCTGGAGGTTCTGCAGGTGCGGGGAAGGTGGAGTGAGCGGGCGTGAGGGCTGGAGGCTGTGCACGCCTTGCGTGCAGCTGGAGGTGAGCGGGTGCTGCTGGCAGTTCTGCAGGCACGGGAGGTTGCGGGTGCTGCTGGAGGTGAGCGGGTGCGGTTGGAAGGGGCATCCACAGAAGGTGGAGTGAGAACGTGGGTGAATGGTGAGGTGCAGGCTAAAGGGCGTGGAGATGGCACTGGAGGTGAAGTGGGCGGATGTGGTTGTGCGGGTGCGGGTGGACTTCAGACGGGTGCGCAGGCAGGTGGTCACGGGTGAGCTGTGAGGTGCAGGCTAAAGGTGAGCGGGTGGCTTGAGACGTCCGGGAAATTTCCTGGACAACTTAAGTGACTGAAAGGGTGGTTGAACGGTAGCTGCGGCGGTGGTGGTTGGTGACGACGGCGAGGGAGATGCACGCTAAGGTGCTCACGGTAATGTGGGCGAGCTCCGGATGGCGGTGTGGCCTGTCACACCACACGCCCACGGTGGTGGAGACTCGCCGCCACGGTTGAGGCCAGTGGTGTGGAATGGAAGAGAGGAGATCTCTCTGCACAGTAGTGGGTCGGTGGTGGAGGCCTACCGAGCTCGGCTGCCTCCCTCCTCCTTTTGTAGTGGCTTGGACAAATTTGAAATTAGCTGCCCGACTAGATCCAACATATCTGCTCCTCCTTGAATGGGTTCTTCACTGCGGCACCGGGTGGTGTTGGAGCGGCAGCCAGCCGTTCCTGAAAGAAGAAGAATAAACAAAATAATGTTAAAATATTATGGTTATTTATATACAGACCCTCAACTTTTATGTTAATAAAAATAATGTACCTAATTGGTTAACTAATTAGATGAATGTCATTCTAAGCTAATTTTTAATTCACTTAAAATATGAATGCAACGCATGGATTATGTAATTAAATTAAAAATATGAATTAATCTATTTACATCCTAATTTATGCTAAATAAATGTTAGAATTAACCTAATGTCTAGGCACTTAAATACTTAAATAGCCCACAACTATGGGCTAATCAAATACCCCCATGCTTAGTTTTTGCTAGTCCCTAGCAAAATTAAGCGAAACCTAGCACTCCAAGTAGACTAGTCAACCCACTTGGTCTTCCTTCAGAAGCACATTAAGTTCAGACTCTAGACCCAAGGTTCCTAAGTAGTTGCTAAGTTACAGACTAGGTCGGCTAAAGACGAGTTGCAGGCACAAGTTTCCCTGATTTCTGACTCTATCCTAAAGTTTATTGATCCCTGAGATTAAAGCATCCGTGCCTGTGCATTGGTCTGAGTTATTTGAGTTAAAGGAATTTTTTTTTGTTATATATATATATATTTTGTTTGTTTGATTCTTCTAAGTCTAACCTCAGATTAGCTATCAACACGGTCTGTGTCGGATTCATTGTCCCCATTACCATACCTCGAAGGGTGCCTGGCTTTCGATGCATTGAGATAGCACCACCCATAACGACCCCAAGAACTCCTGGCAATCGACACTTCGAGATAGTATCGCCCATGGATTTCTTAAGCGAATTCAGGCCTATGGCAATCAGCACTTCGAGATAGGGCCGCCCATGGTACCTGAACCGGACAATGCGCTTACATGCCCCCAGTAGGATGGATATCCTAAGAGACAAGTGCCGAGGAGGTAATATGTTATCATCGCATCCTCAAGGTGAGTATATACTCCCCTCTCCTACGGTGGGAACTCTTCCAATCAAAATGTGTTTTCAAGCCTCTCCTAAGTCAAAACTAAGAGAACCAAACCTCTTTTTAGAAAGACAGAAATTAAGTTAATTACCAGACCAAGTGTGTGAAATTTGGATGCTTGGGTTACAAGGACCCGTAAACTAAAAGGTAGAATAAGACTCCAGGTACTACCCTACCTTTTAACTCAAACCCTAGCTTCCCTTCCTCAACCTCTTGAGGAATGGTCCGCAACTTAACTCCTACTTAAGTTTTTAAGTCCACAAAGGACCCTAAAGGTCTAAAGCTAGCAGCTCATTTAGCTTCTAAAGTTTGACCCTAGAATTAACTTAATCTACCCTAGAGTTCTGATTTGCTTAAGACTGCAAGATCTAGCCAGTTAAGCTCAAAACTCTTTTTTTTTTATGCAAATGTATGCAATGAATGCACTATGCTATGTATATCCCCAAGTACACCCCCCCATGCCTAAAATCTGCAATGTCCTCGTTGCATAGAAGGATATTTCCTGGGTCAGAGCTGGGCTGAATAGCCAAAGAACCTGCAAATCAGGTTCAAGAATTATAGAAATAGGGCCTAAAAATGAGCAAAGCAATGTTGGCCTAGAAAATAGGTAACCTAGGATGTTGGCGAGCTAATGATGAATCCCGATAGCAAATGCTCGCCCAACTAAGATGGGAATGAAATCTTCCCAGGTCACCAAAGGAGGTTTTAAAGGATAAACAGGTATAACAACCTCCAAAGGGGTAGGGGGAGGATGACAAGGATCCTCCAAAAAGAATGGGGAAGGAATGGTGCAGAGATAAACCCCCAGGGTAATGGACTGACTAAAGAAATCATCAATCCATACCATATACTCCATTACGGGAAATATTGGTCTGTTAAGCCCCCTAGTCAGAACAAAAGTGAGCAATTCTCTAAGGCAAGGATCGTCTAGGGTGTCCAAGTTACGAGGTTGCGGGATGGCCATAAGATCAAGGTTGGGTTTAATCATCTCGGTGTCCATCCCTAACACTCTTTCTAAATCCTCAATTTCATCCCTAGCATTCCTTGCACCATCACATGTATCTTCCTGCTCTTCATCAGGAGTCACAATTTCACTTTCAGATATAAGCGAATCAGAGGGTGACTTCGAAGTGAATGAAGGCAGGTTGGAAGCAACAGATCTAGGGATTATCCTATCAATGTCATCCCCGGGTTTTTGTTCTTTACTCAAATCTTCCCCGGAGTCTATATGTGAATCCACATAAATCTTAGAAATTGCTTCCAAATTTTCCATCATTTCATCATGAGGAGAAATATCATTAATGGGTGTGCTAAGGAAACCTAATTTGGTCAAATTTGTGACATCCTCAGGGGCTAACTCTTCAAATAAGACATACTCACCCTTAGTGTCACTCCAAATCTTGAATGTAAGTTCCTCATATAATTCGTCTTCCTCCTCATCACACAATTCATCATATACCCGAGGTTTAGAATCATTTAATATCTCAGCAGATCCCCTAGGGTACTCTATCTGTGGTAAATGGTTTACACTGGTAACATCAGACTCCTCAGATAGGTCAATTTCTTTAGGGTTAGGTTCCCTAAGGGTGGGTTTGAGTTTCGTATTGTGATCAGAAGCGAGGGTAGGATTAATAACTTGACTTTGACCCACTTCATCAAATGTCACGAAAATACTATCATCTGGGTCGAGGTCTTCCAATGGTACCATCATTCCCTTCTTTTGACTCCAATATAATTCAGGTGGATACTCAACCTTATCATCATCTTCCTCAGGTTGCCACCTTTATTCATCCAATGCATAGCTACTTTCATGTGTATTTTCCTCCCACCTAAAGTGTGGATCTCTCAAGGAAGTGTCATCTAATGAGGAGGTTTCAAAATCGATCCTCGATAAGTAGCTATTCTCCCCAGAATTTCCCTCCAACCTAAAGTGTAACTCTCCCACGGGAGATGCATCTATTGTAGAGGGGTGTATGTCATCCTTAATGGGGTAGATTGGGTGGCTAATTTCATCTCTTTCTTGTTGGCTTGCTCTCGAAGATTCTCCTAACAATTCAATCATTTCGTTTTGCATTTTCTGTATTTCCATCTTCAAAGAGGAGAGGTCATTTCTATCATGAGAGAAGTCAGGCTCAGGCTTATAGTACTCAGGAGTGTTTGTCCAACCATTATAATTTTTCAGGGAGGGTGGGTTGGGTATTTCTATGGTATGTGGGATATTGGGCAAAGCAAATCCCGCTCCGAGGTTTTGCTCACTGATTTGGGGCTTAACCAGGCCAATACTCCTATAATAGGAGTAAAACGGATCCCAATGATTGTCATTATGTCCATCAAGGAATGGACCATCTCGGCGTCTGGGATCGAAGGATGCAGAGTGGGGGTGAGGGTGTGGGCAAGATGTAAAAGGATGAAAATCAATGTGGTTCATTCTAACTCATACCTCAATCAGAATTCCCCAAGAAAAACACAATTCAAAAAGGACCTTTTAGGTCTTTCCCAATTTAGGCTTTTGATTTTAAGTTAGATTGCAGGTGACAATACAATTTGTTCAATCAATTTACGTGCCTATTGTCGACCTACGGCTCGCCTTAGAAGACCTAGTTGGAGCTTAGGTGTTCTTCCCTAAATCTCAAATGGTCAAGTAAATTCAAAGATGGAAAATCGAGGGATGCAAGTAGGCCTAAGCCTTCCTTTGAAGCTGTGCTTTCGCGGTGCTTCTCAACTACCGCCAAAAATCCTTGACAGGGTATCCCCCTCTTTGGATTTACAAAACCTTTGATCTCAAGTTCTGAACACTTCAGAATCCAACGATAGGAGGGCTCTTGTCCTAGTATTTCCAAACCTAAGGAGTGTTTAGAAGCGTGTCGTGGTGCAAGCGAAATAAGTGTGCATACACCGCAAAAGATTTTGAATTTGGAATCGCACGCCAAGTTTGAAAATCAAATCCTTGGTTTTTAAAATGTCCCTCCTTTAATTAGTCCTTTTTCTAGAAAATATGTGACCACTTGTTAGATTTATTCAGTACAGATTATGTGGTCTTCGCATTAAGTCCTAATGCAATGCGTGATAAAGAATAGGATGCAAAGTAAGAAAATGCGTACCTTGCTTCCAGCAATCAACAATGCAAGAATGCACGTAATGCAGAGAAATAAATCTGGAGGCTACTCATACAGACCTAAATGGTTCATCCTAGGGCAGGTAGCTTCTAGCAAGCAGCTCGTATTTTATTTTTTTTTAATTTTTAAACTACTTATGCACAAGCAAATAAAAGTAATCAATAAACTAAAAACCTAAATCTAAAGAAAAGGGAACATGCTCCCAAAAATTAGCCAACATGGGCCCAAAACAAAATCGGGGAACAAATCCCTCAAAATGTACCCCAGAACAAGGGTTTCAAACAAAATGCAATGAAAAATTAAATCTAAAGTCTTAATTCTATTCTAACTAGCGACTAAATATACACTGATGTCCGTCGCTTCCTCGTCCTTCTCCTCCTTTCAAAATTGCTCGTCCAATTCTCCTCTGGCGACGCCAAGGGTCGCCTTCTCACAGTGGCTGATTCTTGCACAAATTTTCTCGCACAGAAAAGAAAATAATAAATGGTAAAATCACTGTGCAATTGACAAATAATCAAAATAAAATCAGGCGAAATTATTGCGTCTGTTGCCTCCCCAGCAACGGCGCCATTTGACTGGTCGATTGTTCGCTTTAAAAGTCATTTGTAGTTTGATGTGGTGGAAAAATCGACTAATCAACAATTAAAATAGCCACTCGTAGAAGAGCGGGTCGTATCCATTGGGAGGCAATGACATATTTAAGTTCACACCAATTAAAAACGTATGTTCGTAGTTAGTTTAGACGAGAATCGAGCCAAATCTGCCTTCAGATTAAAGTAATATCAAGAAAACATGCTGAAATGGTAATTTTTAACAACTAGAGGATATTTTATGCAATGCAGATTCAATAAAATATCAATAAAAGTTGGCAATGGCAGAAAATGTAAATATTAATGACCCTTTTACTGTAGCAAAATAGGGGATTTCTTCCCCTTTGGCGTGCACGACGAGGAGTGGACGGCCGGACGCAGGAAGCTCGGAGGAAGTCCCATGGATCGAGGGCTTCGAAACGGTGGTGGTGGCGTGTCGCGCGGCGGCCGGACGAGCTCCGGCGGAGGTGGCTGCAGCCGGTGCCACAGCTACTTTGGCGTGAGCACGCGCAGCCTGTTGATGGTGAGGATTGCCGTGCGCTGCTGCTGCATGTTGGCTGAAGGCGTGGGCGCGCACTGCAGCCGGTGTGTGCTCTGTTGGCGTGGAGAGCGGGTGCTGCTGGTGGTTCTGCAGGCACGGGAGGTCGCGGGTGACTGCAGCCGGTGCGCAGCCGGTTTGCAGAGGGTGCGGGTGCTGCTGGAGGTTCTGCAGGCGCGGGGAACTTGGAGTGAGCGGGCGTGAGGGCTGGAGGCTGTGCACGCCTTGCGTGCGGCTGGAGGTGAGCAGGTGCTGCTGGCGGTTCTGCAGGCGCGGGAGGTTGCGGGTGCTGCTAGAGGTGAGCGGGTGCGGTTGGAGGGGGCGTGCACGGAAGGTGGAGTGAGCGCGCGGGTGAATGGTGAGGTGCAGGCTAAAGGGCGTGGAGATGGCGCTGGAGGTGAAGTGGGCGGATGTGGTTCTGCGGGTGCAGGTGGACTTCAGACGGGTGCGCAGGCAGGTGGTCACGGGTGAGCGGTGAGGTGCAGGCTGAAGGTGAGTGGGTGGCTTCAGACGTCCGTGAAATTTCCCGGACGTCTTAAGTGACTGAAAGGGTGGTTGAACGGTAGTTGCGGTGGTGGTGGTTGGTAACGACGGCGAGGGAGATGCACGCTAAGGTGCTCACGGTAATGCGGGCGAGCTCCGGATGGTGGTGTGGCTTGTCACACCACATGCCCATGGTGGTGGAGACTCGCCGCCACGGTTGAGGCCGGCAGTGTGGAATGGAAGAGAGGAGATCTCTCTGCACAGTAGTGGGTCGGTGGTGGAGGCCTACCGATCTCAGCTGCCTCCCTCCTCCTTTTGTAGTGGCTTGGACAAATTTGAAATTAGCTACCCGACCAGATCCAACATATCCGCTCCTCCTTGAATGGGTTCTTCACTGCGGCACTGGGTGGCGTTGGAGCGGTATCCAGTCGTTCCTGAAAGAAGAAGAATAAACAAAATAATGTTAAAATATTATGGTCATTTATATACAGACCCTCAACTTTTATGTTAATAAAAATAATGTACCTAATTGGTTAACTAATTAGATGAATGTCATTCTAAGCTAATTCTTAATGCACTTAAAATATGAATGCAATGCATGGATTATGTAATTAAATTAAAAATATGAATTAATCTATTTACATCCTAATTTATGCTAAATAAATGTTAGAATTAACCTAATGTCTAGGCACTTAAATACTTAAATAGCCCACAACTATGGGCTAATCAACGTACCTTTGCAATACACCCGCTTTCAGATGCCCGATGTCGTCGCCAAGCATCCAGTCCGTCGTCTGGAAGGCACTCCAGATGTCTGATACTGGAAAAACCCTTGTATCAGATCGTGCTCCAACTTCTCTCGTCGCGCTGCTGCGGCTCCTCCTACTCCCTGCATCTCTGACCACTGCAGAAGGTCGGGGACAATGCCCCAATGCTATCCTCTCGCATGCGCCGTAGTGGCCGTGCAAACCTCCGGCGAGCCTCCATGAGCTCGCGACCTTGGCCCTCTCCTCCTCCTCACGCCCGCTCCTCCTCCTCGCTCTCGCTCCCTCTCTCTCGTGCGCCTCACTCACAGTAGTGCAGTGGGGAGGAAGGTGGTGGTGGAGTGGAGAGGACAAGAAGGGGGTGCTTCTTATAGGCGAGAGTTTTAGGGTTCGACGAGGGAAACGAAGAAGGGAGGAGAGAGATGGAAGGTTTGCATGCTACCTGCATGCAGAAAGCAAATGTGCGTACAGATTTTTCAATTTTCAGACGTCTAGGAAGGGGTCCAGACGTTTGACTCACAATCCAGACGTCTTAAAAGGCTCAAATCAGAATGGGTCTTTACATCATAACAAACTTAAAGGAAGTTTCATCCCCGAAACTTGAGCTAGCTAGGGTGCAGAAAGGAATATAAAATGCATAACAAACTTAAAGAGGACCGAAGTCGGTCCGAAAAGACATACCCTCAAAACGCTCCGGGTACTGCTCTTGCATCGCCGTCTCAGGCTCCCAGGTAGCCTCCTCGTACCACTGGCTTCTCTAAAAAAAAATCCTTCACCAGGGGTACCTACTTCTATCTCAGACTCTAGACAGCTCTATCTAGTATCTGAACTGGTCTCTCAACGTAGGTCAAGTCGTCACTGACGGAGAGATTATAGCTTTCTTATGATATCAATAGAGGATATGTGGTTGTAATTAATGTGGTGGAAATCTCTAAATAAAATTTAAATATCAATTTTAACCACAGTAAAGATGTCGTATCCACAGAGAGGAATAGACCAATAAATTCACAAGAAGAGGAATATAAAGTTCGCAGACTCTTCTGCAACTTTAATGCGAGGAATATGCTATTTTAAATGATGCCTACAATTTCCTTAAAGGTTCAGGGGTATTTATGTAGTTTTCACGTCAGGAATTAAGCTCCAAAAATATGTGTATGGTGCATGTGTAATGGCTTATCATGTAAATTCAACTTTCATGCAATTCTGATTTGAAATTCAAGGTAGAATCATTCACATAACACAAGTAAAGTAATTTCAGGAAAGTCTGAGTGCATCAATGCAATGTGGCATGAATAAAATATTAATACAAAATTGGCAATGGCATTGAATGTAATTATTAATCAAAACAAAAACAGAGGATTTCTCCTCTCTCTTCCTCACATGTGCGGCCGTGCACGGTTGGCCACGAGAGTCGACGGGGAGGTGCGCCTTGACGAGGGCTACGCAACGGCGGTGACGCGGTGGCTGGAGGTGGCCGGTGGCAGCCGGGTGGGGGAGGTTGGCCGTCGGCCTGTTGGCTGCTGGAGGACAACTGCGCGAGGATGTGCAGCCACCCTGCTATAGCACGGCTGGCTAGGCCTTTGGTGCTTGTAGTGTAGCGTCTGGTGGGGCGATGGCGCTGGTGTGGGCGCGGGTGTGGCGGAGCGCTTGAACAAGCCTGTAGGCGATGGAGAGCACGCAAGGTGCAGGGCGGTGTGAGCGTTGGAGGGCGCTTAGCTCTTGCGACCGATTACTGGCTTGGGCACCTGCATGAAGGCAGCGCCTGCGGTCACGCGAGGGCACTGGATGCAGGGCAGTGTGAGTGCTGGAAGGGCGCAGTGGTGGTGCTGTGTAGGTGCACCTATAGTGAGAGGACTGCACCTGCAGGGCGCGATGGCGCTAGTGCGGGTGCAGGTGGGGCGGCTGTAGGCTGGAAGGGTGCGGTGGTGGTGCTTGGTGCAGTAGCATCAAGGTGATGGCACTGGAGGGGGGCGCGGTGATGGTGCTGTGCGGGTGCGCCTACAGTGAGAGGACTGCGCCTGCAAGGCGCGATGGCGCTAGTGCGGGCGCAGGTGGGCAGCTGCAGGCTGGAAGGGTGCAGTGGACGCAGTGCGGAGAAGGGTGCTTAGTGCAGGCTGATGTAGCACTTGCTGTGCAGCAACATGATGGCGGTGGAAGGTGACTTCAGTGCACGCTTGGTTCACAGGGTTAGCCCTCTCCATGGTGGAGAAGGTGGAGATAATTCCTCGCCAGGGGAAAGAAGAAGATGATCCTCTCCTGTGCTCCTCCTCCTCTTAACTCCTCTCCTCCGCGATACAAGGGATTTTCAAAATCCTTTTTCTAATTTTAGCCGGCGGCGGTTTGCATTTGTTGAGGGAAGAGTTGCAGCTGGTCGGAGGATGAGGGATGGATTGAACCGGCTGTTTGTTGAGGAAATTTATTCCCCCCTCCTTGTTCTTTCTAGATATCATTCTTGCACATAAAAACATAAAACCATATTAAGTTATAGAATGCTATAAAATAGATGTAAACTTAAATCCTGATGCATGCAAACATTCTATAACTTAATGTAGTTATTAATAAACCTAAAAGGTAAGATTAAAGATACTTAGGCGTAATATTAGTCCATTAATATGGACTCATCAGTCACCCACCTCGACACTCTCGTGGCTCAGAACGTGACTGGGATCGGTGATGTACTTCCTGAGGTTGGATACGTGGAACACGTCGTGCACACCAGAAAGCTGGGGAGGAAAGGCAAGCCGGTAAGCAACGGGTCCTACCCGCTCCACGACCTTAAAGGGTCCCATAAACCTCGGCACAAGTTTCCCCTTCACCCCAAAACGCTGCAGGCCCTTCATGGGCGAAACACGAAGAAAGACGTGATCCCCAACCTCAAACTGCACCTCTCTGCGTTTCCGGTCAGCATAACTCTTCTGCCTGCTCCTTACAGTGCAGAGTCATCTGTGGATCTGCTTTATCACCTCCTGACTCTGCCGGATCAGCTTGGGGCTAACCACCCACTTGGTACCCACCGCAACCCAACTCAAGGGTGCAGTACACCTCTGTCCATACAAAGCCTCGTCAAGTGCCATGCCGATGCTCGAGTGATAACTATTATTATATGCAAACTCTGCCAGGGGTAAGTGCTCCTCCCAAGAACCTCTCCAGTCTAGTACACAGGCGCGCAAAAGGTCCTTAATTGTCTATATAGTGCGCTCTGACTGTCCATCCGTCTGGGGGTGGTACGCGGTACTGAACCTCAACCGTGTCCCTAAGGCCTGCTAAAACTCAGCCCAAAATTGGGAAGTAAAATGGGTATCCCGGTCGGATACAATCTCACGTGAAACTCCATGCATGCGTACCACATCACGAATGTACCTCTCTGCCAACTGTGCTGGTCCCAAAGTGACTCGGATCGGCAGGAAACGTGTCGTCTTCATCAGCCTATCCACTATCACCTAGACTGCATCCTATCCTCTCTGGGTAACAGGTAGACCTACCACCAAGTCCATGGTGATGCTCTCCTACTTCCACTCTGGCACAGGAAGTGGCTGCAACGGCCCTGCAGGCCTCTGATGCTCAGCCTTCACCTGCTGGCACACCAAACACTGCTGCACGAACTCACCCACATCCCGCTTCATCCCTCTCCACCAAAAGTCACGTCTCAGATCGTGATACATCTTTGTGTTCCTGGGATGTATGGTGAATCTGGACCCGTGCGCCTCTGTCAAGAGCTCTCTCAACAACTCCTCATCCCTAGGAACACACAAACGTCCCCTCATGCACAGCACCTCGTTTGTAAAAGAGAAGTCTCCTGGGCCCTCTAATAGCGCTCTATCTCACAATGTCTGTAAGTATGGGCCTGCCATCTGTTCTGCGATGATGCGGTCTAACAGCTCTGGTCGCATCTATCGTGTCACCGTCACTGCCCCACAATACCCCTGTGACTCTCAGGGTCGCCAACTCCCGAACTCCTCCATAAGTCTCCAACTTTGTGCCTGTAAATTGGCCAAGTGGATGGGCACCTTCCAGCTCAAGGCGTCAGCCACCACATTGGCCTTCCCCGGATGGTAGGAGATGCTGCAGTCATAGTCCTTCAGGAGCTCTAACCAATGTCTCTGTCTCATGTTAAGCCCCTTCTGATCAAACAAGTACCTGAGGCTCTTATGATCCATGAAAATCTCAAAGGTCTCACTGTAAAGGTAGTGCCTCCATGTCTTTAGTGCGAAGACAACAACTGCCAGCTCTAAGTCATGGGTAGGGTAGCTACACTCATGGGGCTTCAGTTGCCGCGAAGCGTAAGCAACAACGCGACCCTGTTGTATGAGCACACCCCTAACCCCTGCAACAAAGCATCTGTGTAAACCACAAAACTGCCATTGCTATTTGGGATGGTAAGCATAGGAGCTGAAGTCAGTCTCTCCTTCAACTCCTGAAAAGAAGCCTCACAAGCATCTGTCCAGGTAAAGGGCACATCCTTCTGAGTCAATTGAGTCATAGGACGCGTAATCTGCGAGAATCCCTTGATAAATCGTCGGTAGTAACCTGCCAGTCCCAAGAAGCTGTGTATCTCTGTCGCTGTACGTGGCCTCCCCCACCTGAGTATGGCCTCAACCTTGGCTGGATCCACAGCCAAATCATCCCCTAAGATCACGTGGCCCAAGAAAGTCACCTGCCTCAACCAAAACTTGCACTTGCTGTACTTGGCATACAGCTTGCGTCGTCTCAAAGTGTCCAGAATCATCTATAGATGTTGTCTGTGTTGTGCCTAATCCTGCGAGTAAACGAGCACGTCATCGATAAATACCACCACAAATTGATCCAGATACAATCTGAAAAACTCGATTCATTAAATCCATAAAAGTAGTGGGGCCATTGGTCAGCCCAAACGTCATGACCAGAAACTCGTAGTGTCCGTACCAGGTGCGAAAAGCTGTCTTGGAGATGTCAGTCTCCCTGATCCTCAACTGGTGGTAGCCTAACCTCAAATCTATCTTGGAGAATACCATGACACCTCACAAATGGTCAAAAAGGTCATCAATCCTCGGCAGCGGATACTTGTTCTTGATGGTGACTCTATTTAGCTGTCTATAGTCAACACAAGGCGTAGGGTACCATCCTTCTTCTTCACAAACAACACAGGGGCTCCCCACAGGGACGCACTGGGCCTCACAAAGCCCTTCTCCAACAGGTCCTTTGTCTATGACTTGAGCTCTACAGCTCAAGTGGTGCCATCCGGTATGGTGCAGTAGAATTGGGGTTGGTCCCCGGTACTAGTGAGATCTCAAACACTATCTCACGTTCGGGCGATAGTCTTAGCAACTCCTCTGGAAACACGTTGTGGTACTCACTAACCACCATAATGCTCTGAAAGTCAGCCACGAGGCTAGGCTCCGCCACCACACAGGCTAGAAAGCCCTCACACCCCTGGCTCAAAAGCCTTGTTACCTAAAGCGCAGATATGCACCTGAAACCTTCGTCCACCGGCTGGCCGTGAAACTCAAAGGAGGGCATCTCCAGTATGGAGAAGACGATCTTCCTCCCGAAATAACCCACCAAGGCGTGGTAGGTGGACAACCAATCCATCCCCAAAATCATGCCAAAATCCTCCATCGATATCAGAATCAGGTCAGTGGGGAGGCTATGTCCCCCTATGCTAACCGCACAGTCTGTGTAGACCTCCTCAGCCACAAACTGCTGGCCACCTAGACCTCTGATCACAAATGGATCCCCTAATAGAGTGCTATCAGACCCCAACTAGCGATAAACTTGTGGAGCAAAGAAGTACGTTGTACCAGAAATAAGAAAAATACGTACTCCAAAAAGGCCAGAAATCGTAACCATACCTACCATCGCAGAAACTGAAGCTATGGCATCTCCGTGAGTCAAGGCGTCATGACACCTCTTAGTCCTGGGTGCAAACAAAACAGCCAAGCCCAGGGCTGGGCGAGTGATAGCTGGTCGGTATCCTCCTTGTGGCTGGTAGTTGCGGCCGCCAGATCGGCCTCCAATACTCGGTGCTGGGAGCATCTAGTATGCCTCAGTCCTAAAGGGACAGTCCCTCCTCAAGTGGCCCGGCTGGCCACACTGATAGCAGAGAGGGACATGGCTCCCTCCCTCAGTCTGTTCCTATCTGGGACCCCTAAGGGCCACTGGTGACCCCACAGAGCGACACAGCTCTCCTGTGGGTGTCGTGTGCCTCCTCTCTCGACGGTCCTAAGAGTATGTCAACTGGTAGGGCCTCCTTTGAGCTCCCCTGACTCGCCTGGCGCTATGATGATTCTGCCTTCCCATAGAAGACTCCCCTTCTACACCCTCGAAAGGAAGATGAGGGGGCGACGGAGTAAGCGGAAGCTGAAATTCTTCTCGGATGACCTCTCAAATCAACTGGACGAGGTCCTGGACTAGATGCTAAGGAGGAGAGAAGGGGTAGCATAAATCCCAAGCCTGACACGTCTGCCCCTCCGACCTCATCCACGGCCACGTCCACGGCCACATCCACGGCCTGTCTCGGGAACTCTCCGATAGGGCATCTCCTGCAAAGAGACACAGAAGACAGAATGAAAAAGGGGGGTCAACCCTATCAAACCCCTGTGAAAAGGGACTCAGAACAGACGTCAAGCGATACATTGTGGTGGCTACCCTAGTTACATGCTTGTGAATGGTTATTCTCAAGCTAGTTGGTTAATTTCTCAGGATGACCTTACTCTGATACCATCTTGTTACGACCTGGTTCTCGAATCCCTACAGGACCCGAGATCGACTTGACTTGACTAATCCCAAGACCAAGTCGTCCAACAAGAAACTGAAAAGCAGGAAAATAAACTACATTCACTATGCAATGTAACTAACAGTAAAGGCATACAAGCAGTAAAGGAAAGTAAAAATGACTAATCAGTATTACCACCACAAATAACAGGAAAGTAGAACAAAAGTACAGTAATAGGAACCGTGCACAAAAGTCTGAACTCACTATAGTAGAAACAAAGTAAAACAACAATACGAAAAACTATGACTGGGCTCGGTAGGGCCCAGCACCCTCTGCAGCCGATAGCTTGGGCTACTCAACTCCTGGACCTAAATAGTGTTATGAGAAAATGGAGTTAGTGAACGCTGAGTAGAGTGGTAACCAAACTATCTAAAGTAGTAAAACTAATAGGTATATTTATACTTTTCCAGTTATTTAATTTTACAGGTAATTTCTTTTCACCCCATTGGTTTACTTTCAGATTTCTTTCTTAATCTTGCATGTTCCTCATGGGAATGATCTTGATTGCAGCCTTTTTCGAAGAGTAGAAGGTACACGTGGTGCTCTCCTGGCCAGGAGAGTCCCCCGTGGTAGTCCTACACTTAGTCAACCACCCCGAGGTCACTGTCTAGACGTAGTGGTGACTACGGTAGCGTAATAAGCGCACAGGTAGCTTCCCCGCACTGACACACGGGCAGTCGTTTCCGCTACCGAGTATGCCCAAAGTACAGAACGGAACAACATAGGGCCTAACCCTCTCAGAAACAGGGATCTCGCCCCTCTATAGTCCATGCACCCTCATCTTACTACCTTGGTTTGCCCACAGGGACAAAGAAGTTGGTGTAGGTTGGCTAGCTTAACCCTGGGCCCTGAGGGGTGGCTAGCTCCCTCCCTACACAAGTAGCTCACCTCAGTACTACGTACGCGAGGGCCGACAGGAGTCAGTGTAGAGTGGCCAATCCTAACCTTGAGTCACAACATAAGAGAGGCTAGCTCCACTCTACACTAAAGGGAATAGTTGCTCTCCTTGCTACCATGTACATAAGGACCAGCACACGTCTCATATACCATTCCAGGTTTCCAACCAACCACAGGAGTTCTACTCCTAATTCCCCGTAGGGTTCATGCTCATGTTCACCATATTATTCCCATCCAGGTTCCATCATTCACCATTCATTTCTCATTATACACAGGAAGCTCATATTTCCACAATTTGATACATGCGACAAGTGATATCACAGGTAACTGTTTAGTTATCTCAGGCAGCTCATATTCTAATAGGTAGCTCATATTTATTTACAAGCATTTGCTAACCATTTAGCTCATTCATGTATATACAATTATAATTATGCAGAATAATTGGTTCAACCATTTCTCTATCCTAGGGTTCATGCCACATCCTAGGTTTCCAGTAATCTAATTTTCATAGATGCATTCATATTTCATAAGTAGAATAGTGAGGAAAACCAGTCTACTAGATAATCCGAGGGTACTGGGGGCTCGAACTGCTGACCCACATGCCTTTGCGAGCCCCTGACACGCAATAGATAGAAGTCCTATACTAAGGAACACATCATAATGGAACGTTAAGAACAATATATAAAGGTTTCTAACATGTAGAGGAACTCACAAGGAAACCACAAATATTTCATTTGCATAAAATGGACCCTGATCAGACCCTAAATGGGTCAAAAACATGTCTGCAGACCAAAATCAAACATCTGGAAACAAGTCCAGACGTCTTAAAAGTCATCAGAGACTCACCTCAGGTTCCTATGATGATCTCAGACATCCTGGACTCCTCTGCGACCGTCTGGACTCAGTTCTAAACGTCCGACCAATCCTCCGATCGTCTGGTAAGCTATCCAGATATCCAAAAAGTATGGGAGGGTGTGCCACGTACCTTCCCAAAGCTGCTCCTACGCACGACAGAGTAGTGCACCATTTTTAGCCAAGCAGGTCACCTCTACGGTGCAACCTACATGGCTGTAACCGCGAGGAAGACGTACCTTTGCAATACACCTGCTTTCAGATGTCCGGTGTCGTCGCTAGACGTCCAATCCATCGTCTGGAAGGCACTCTGGACGTCTGATACTTGAAAAACTCTAGTATCAGATTGCGCTCCGCCATGGCTCCTCCTGCTCCACTGGAGCTCTGACCACTGCAGAAGGTCGGGGATGACGCCCCAATGCTCTCCTCCTCCCACACGTGTCGTGGTGGTCGTGCAAATCTCCGGCGATCCTCCATGAGCTCGTGACCTCGGCCCTCTCCTCCTCCTCACACCTGCTCCTCCTCCTCGCTCTCGCTCCCTCTCTCTCATGCACCTCACTCATGGCAGTGGAGTGGGGAGGAAGGTGGTGGTGGTGGAGTGGAGAGGAGAGGAAGGGGATAATTCTTATAGGTGAGGGGTTTAGGGTTCGACGGGGGAAACAAAGAAGAGAGGAGAGAGACAGAAGGTCTGTGATGAGTCAATTCTTCACTTTTAAAGTGGTTTGTCACATAAAATGATGCATCGTTTGTAGTTCTATGTGGTGGACAAATCGCCTAATCAACAATTAAGGTAACCACTAAATTAGGAGCGGGTCGTGTCCACAGGGAGGTAATGATGCAATAAAATCTTGATTATTTCGTATTCTTTCAATCAAGTGCAAAATCCATAATCAAATCCGACATCAAATGCGATTGAAAGAAGATGCACAATAACTCAAAAATATAAGGGTATATGTGTAATTTTTCCTCAATAAAATATTCAATAAATATGTGAGGATTTATGAAATTTTCAATTGACATGTATTAGAGAAAATTTGTGCACTTTTTAATCCCAAAACCAATGTTAAAACATGTGAATATCAATAATCACGCAATTATCAGAAAGCATGAGTATGCAGTAACAATTTCACCATAATAAAATAATAATAAATTAAAATTGGTTTAGGTGGCAATGGCATTCAAATGTAAATTTTAATTAACATGAAAACAGGGGATTTTACCTCTCTCCACCTTGCGCATGGGAGAGAGGTTCAATCGAGGAGATACTCCCACAGGAGGTTGGCTGAAGCGAGGCCGTCGTGGTGGTGGCAGCGGTGCCTCATGAGATGGCCGGAGCCAGCCTGCCGGAGGAGAGGAGTGGCGGCGGTGGAGAAGCTTGCTATTGGTCGCGCTTGCTGGTGAAGGTGCGCGCGGGCGTAGAGGGCGTTGCTGGCGCATGGAGGCGTGGCGTTGGGCGCTCTGCAGAGCGCTTAGGAGTGCGCGGGTGTGGTGGTGGCGCCTACTGCAGGTGCTGCGTGGGGTGGTGGCACCGACGCATGCAGTGGCTGAGGCGCTGCAGGAGTCGCTGGTGCTGCAGTGGGGGTGGGTGGAGGTGTGGGTTCTGCAGAGGCTGAGGTACTACAGGATGAACACGGGTGGTTGCAGGCAGTGGTGCGGCGAAGTGCAGGTGCACGCATCGAGGTGCGCGTGGGCTGGAAGTGGGCGCGCACACCTGCGGGTGTGCGGTAAGGGGTTAGACACACTGGCTGGATGTGCGGGCGACAACTGAGGCACGGGAGGAGAGGGGCGTGCGATGCTGCGCATTGTACGTACTGCAGGAGGTGCAGCTAGTGCGTGTGCATGCGGATGTGGATGCGCTGGAGGATGGAAGTGCGGTGGCACGCTATGATGAGTGGCTACTCATCATAGCTAAAAGGCCGAAATTAAGCTAGATACTAAGCAAAACAATATCAAATTAACACATAAAAAGGGTTAAGTGTGGGAATTAAAGAAAAGACCTAAAACTTTTAATGTGTGTTAAAATCTCCTAATTAGGTCACAAAAATGAGATATTCTGAAAACTAAAGAACAAATGATGATCCATGCATCAATTGAACACATAAACAAGTTTGAAAAGACAAATCAGAAGTAAAATCAATGTCTTAAATGTTCAATTAAGCACATGTAAAAATTTGAAAGCAATTGGACATCATTTAGGCTTAGAAATAAATAGATTACAAGTAGGTCCTTCATGCATTACATTTCTACCCTTCAAAACTCCTTCTTGGACCTTTTTGCAAGTCGCAGGGACCCTTCTGTATGACTGCAGGGCCCTTCCGATTATAGTTCTTCTCACTTTTGGACCTGCACGCTATTCTTCTACCCCTTCGTTTAAGGGTCTTCCTGCAAGTTTTCCCTCATTTCAGAGAGAAGCCTGTGTTCTTCACGCGCACTGTAGCGCGCGAAGAACACAGCCATTCTCGACCGTCCATCGCACTTTTGATCTCGATCTGCGGCTGGAATCAAATGGAACCTTCGCGCGATTCGGTGCGTGCGTTCACCTCTCTTCCCAGATCTCATCTGACGGTCAGATCTCTCTCTTGACTCGCCGCGCGCTCTACCCATCTCATCCTCACCGCCGGCCTGATTCTGATTAACCTCACCCTTGCGGTGATCTCAGTCACTGAGCTGCTATTTAAGCACCTCAGTGGTGTCGCGCGCGAGGGATCGCTCCCTCCTACATCTCTTAGCGATCAATTCTTCCACTCCAGTCTCTCCTCCTCATCTAGACCCTGATTTCACAGCCACCGGCTGTGGAATCATCGCCTGCTCTCGACCCTCCTCGTCGCTAAGGACCTCGTAGCACCTGAGGACGACCCTGGAGTCTCACTAGCAGACTCTTCCCTCCGCTGGAGTCACCCTCCTCCTTTCTTCCTCCTTAGCCGCCGGCTAAGGACCCATAGGTCCCATTCTTCCTTTTAGTTTAGTTTTTAATTCTGCACAAGTAGTGTTAGATTTAGTTTGCAGTAGTTTAGAATAGATTTAGTTTTAATTGTTAGTGTTTAATGTTAGCTGTAGTTAGATTAGTCTTAGGAGTAGAATTAGTAGTAGATCCCCTCCCTCACCTCCTCTGATCAGTCCAGATCAGAGGGGAAGAATCATCTGTTCACTATTCAATTTATCTCCCTCTTCATGTTTTGTTTTTCCCATCATCCAGATTCTGATTCTTGTTTTTTTTTTTCCTTTTAACGACGAATTTTTCACCAATCACCCACACATCCTGACCCAATTTCAGATCTGATGGCGCACTGCCTCAGATCTGAAAGTGGCATCACAAGCACCATTTGGGGCTTCTCACTCATTCCATTTGTTTCATAAAAGCCCCTCTGTTTTAAATGGATTGCCTCAGTTTGTCAGAGCACTTTTGATCTGGATTTTAAAGGATTTTTACTCTCTGAAATGTTTTGACAGATCTGACAAATTGAAAGGATTTTTGGTTTTCATTGTAGGCAAGGATTCTGAGAAGTTCTCTGGTGACAGAGAACCAATCAGAAGAGCCTTTCATAATTCTGTTTATACCTTGTTTTGAATGCATTCGCCAGCTTCCATTAAATTTCCTTAATGCATTCTTAGTCTCTTTTTGCTATTTCAGAACTGCCATGCACTATTTGTGTTGATGATCATTTCTGTATGGTGATTCTCTAACCTAAGGAGTTTTCCATACTCCTTCAGGTTGCAAGAAACTGGGATTGTGTTTATTTGGTTTTAATTGATTGAGCTAAGTCTTCCTTCATGCTGTCTATGGCATTAGGAAGACTAACTCAATGCCATTTGCTGTTTTGATCTGAAAGGATGCTTCTGCTAAGGTTTTTCCTAATGAGTATTTGAGCTGAATTTACATGAGATTTTCGTGAGATTTAAACCCCTTTCAGATTTGGATTTCATCTCTTCAATGTTTAGTTTGTTTTGAATTTTATCTTACTCCCAGTTATACAGCAACATGCTGCATATAGCAGCTACATTCCCCTCTTCTCTAAACTCCCTTCTTCTCTAAATTTCCCTCTTCTCTGTAGAATACTTCCCCACTCTTCAAGTGGACTAACTGCAGCAGCAGTTAGCCATTTGACAGTGGCTTAAGCCACTGCCACTGTAAATAACACTAAAACAACACATTGTTCTCTTCTCCATCTCCTCTGACAGTAGCTGAAGCTGCTGCCTAAACTCAAATAAAAAAATCAATCAACTCTAATTCCCTAACTTTATACAAAAGCCTAATGGCATAGACTTATTTTAAAACTGTAAATACACCCATTCATAGTATTATAACTATAACTATAGCATATCAGTTAGATACATAGTTATACTGTAAATATGTATAAAACCTGTACAGAAATTCGTATACATATGTAATCTATGTAAAAATATGTATATATACTAATCTAGTATGAATGTATCTACTGATCTATGTATATATATATATGTACAGATTTATATTTACTGATTTAGTAGCTAAGTTAATAGGTTAGAGCAATAATCAAGTAAATAAACCTATAAACTAGGGAATATATATATATATGTATATATTAAGTAATTTAAGTTAGTCAAAGTATAACTATACCTAGTATAACTTACTGTAACTTAGTTTTAATTATAAACTACACAGAATTGCTATTTTAGCCTAAATAAAACATAAATAAATTCGTAAAAATACAATAAAAATATGTATTAAATACTTAAGTATGTAAGTTAAAACTGTTTAAGGTCAATTAGACCATTTACTAATTATTTTATAAGTAATTAACTATTTAATCACCTAAATCAACCTGTATAATCAGCCTAGTTTAGCGAATTTATTTATATAGTAAATATATTTAAAATTCAAAATTAATTAATCAATTATGTAGTATTATGTAAATATTTTATTCACCATATTTTATTTTATTTTTTTTAATAATTTATGGCCCCCAAATCGAGGGCCAAAAACGCGCACAGACGCAGCTGCGTTTGGTCTCCAGCGCACGATGTGGCGCTGGAATAGCGCCACATCGTGGGCTGCAAACGAAACGCAGCATATAAATATAATTTATGTTATAACCTTACCAGTCGTCATGGCGCCGGGCGCCCGAAACTTCACCTGTTCCGTCTGATCCGATAACCCGATTCTGATATGTGCTGAATACTGAATGCGTGATTCCTGTGTGGGGCTGGGAGCCCGAGTGTGTGCGATTATTGAAGGCGTTGGGCTGAGGCCCTGCGCTGATATGAAAACGTAATTAAGCACCTAATCTGAGATTAGGGCGCGCTTAGTAGAGGTCTGGTCCCACCCTAAGGGTGCTGTGTATCCCTCGAAAAGCGCGCCCGCTAATTAAACACATTTTACACTAAGGACTCCACCGCAGCCTCTGAAAGACTACACAGAACAAAATGAAAGGACAGACGACTAAAAAAAAAAGAGATAACACGAGATAACAACAGAAAAGACTCTGTACATATGTAAAATTAAACCCACATAATTACTAACAGAATAAAATGACACTATAAATGTCGCTAAAGACCTCAGTTTGCTTCTTTAGGTTGTATATAGTGTTTCCTGAGGTTTAGCGACGTTTATATCTGTCACTAAAACTGATATATATGTCACTATAAATAAATGACTAGTAAGTTAAGTTTTTACACCATGGTATCCTAATGGAGTATGAACTAACATATTAGTGTTAATAGTATAACTTGTAAATACATAGTTTAGAGTATAATAATAGATTGTTTGATGCTTGTTCATAGTTAGCATTTTTGCAAGCACTTCTTAGTAACTAGGTAAACAAAACATTCATTCATTCTTTAAATGTAAAGTTTCTTTTTGAATAAGAAGACAATTTTGGAGATAATCAAAGAGTG
The DNA here is from genome assembly GCA_037157565.1 of Thalassia testudinum. NCBI lineage: Eukaryota > Viridiplantae > Streptophyta > Magnoliopsida > Alismatales > Hydrocharitaceae > Thalassia > Thalassia testudinum. The sequence goes on along the minus strand of JAZHRO010000029.1, from coordinate 4,956,745 downwards.
ACCGAATTAAATTCAATAAATTGCCTCCCAGAGAACGACCTGGAACAAAACCAGTAAAAATTAAATAAATAAGCAAATGATAATAATGGTTGTAATGACTGGAACTCACCCATACTCACCACTATACGACATCCTTAATGTTATATTATACACCCTATACTACAACAACATAATCAACAATTATTACCAACAATCATTTTCACCATCACTTGACAGGGCTGAAGGTGGTTGCAGTGCAGCAGCTGGGAGCTGCGCATGGAAGTGGCAAGGTTTTTGGGTTTGTTTTTAAAGTGAAGGGAAACAGAGGAAGTAGAAGAAAGAAGAAGAAGATATGGGGCCAAGCTTCAGACGTCCGGGAAACTTCCCAGATGTCTTAACTGACGGGGGAGATGAAGATGCAGGGCATGGAGTTGCGGCAGCTGCGATGGTGGTTGTTGGTGAAGGTGGTGATGTTGATTCTGGTGAGGCACGGTGATGGAAGAGTGGCCATCAGGGACACACGCTCGCGGTGTTGGCACGAGTCGACTGGCTTGGCGCGGCGAACTGTCACCTCACTGGCCCACGGTGTGGTGGAGCTCGGCCTTGGAGACCACGGTGGTGGAATGGAGTACACGGTAGTGGAGTGGGGCGGTGTCTCCCAGTGCATGGCAGCCTCCCTCTCTTCCTTATCACTGTCGAGGAGACTAGATCCACTTTTGGCACTACTCCTTGATTGGGTTCTTCATTGCAGCAGCTGGAGGAAGAAACGCAGCCGTTGCTCAAAGAAGAATAAAAATAAAAATAAAATATTATGGTTATTTATATACAAACCCTCAACTTTTATGTTAACTTAAAATAATGCATGTAATGCACCTAATTGGTTAACTAATTAAATGAATGCAATTCTAAGTTAATTCTAAATGCATTTAAATATGAATGTAATGCATGAATTATGTAATTAAATCAGAAATATGAATTAATCTATTTACATCCTAATTTATGCTAAATAAATGGTATAATTAACTTAATTTATAAGCACTTAAATACTTAAATAGCCCACAAATATAGGCTAATCAAATACCCCCATGCCTAGTTTTTGCTAGTCCCTAGTAAAATCAAGCAAAACCTAGCACTCCAAGTAGACTAGCTAACCCAATCGGTCTTCCTTTAGAAACATATTAAGTTCATTCTTTAGACCTAAGGTTCTCAAGTAGTTGTTAAGTTACAGACTAGGTCGGCTAAAGACAAGTTGCAGGCACAAGTTTCCCTGATTTCTGACTCTACCCTAAAGTTTATTGATCCCTGAGATTGAAGCATCCGTGCATGTGTGTTGGTCTGAGTTATTTGAGTTAAAGGGAAAAGGATTTTTTTTTTGTTTGATTCCTCTAAGTCTAACCTCGGATCAGCTATCAACACGGTCTGTGTCGGATTCATTATCCCCATTACCGTACCTCAAAGGTTGCTTGGCTTTCGATGCTTCGAGATAGCACCGCCCATAGCGACCCCAAGAACTCCTAGTAATCAACACTACGAGATAGTATCGCCCATGGATTTCTAAAGTGAATTTAGGCCTATAGCAATTGGCACTTTGAGATAGGGTCGCCCATGGTACTTGAACCGCACAATGCACTTACATGCCCCCAGTAGGATGGATATCCTAAGAGACAAGCGCCGAGGGGGTAATATGCTATCATCTCATCCTCAAGGTGAGTATATACTCCACCTCTCCTACGGTGAGAACTCTTCCAATCAAATTGTGTTTTCAAGCCTCTCCTAAGTCAAAACTAAGAGAACCAAATCTCTTTTAAGAAAGGAATTAAGTTGATTACTTACACTAGACCATGTGTGTGAAATTTGGATGCTTGGGTTACAAGGACTCATAAACCAAAAGGTAGAACAGACTCCAGGTACCACCCCACCTTTTAACTGAACCCTAGCTTTCCTTCCTCAACCTCTTGAGGAATGGTCCGCACTTTACTCCTATTTAAGTTTTTAAGTCCACAAAGGACCCTAAAGGTCTAAAACTAGTAACTCACTTAGCTTCTAAAGTTCGACCCTAGAATCGACTTAGTCTAACCTAGAGTTCTGATTTGCTTAAGAATGCATGACCTAGCCAATTAAGCTCAAAACTCTTTTTTTTTAATTATTTATTATTATTTTTTTAATGCAAATGTATGCAATGCAGAATGCTTTAATTAAATGCATGAATGCACTATGCTATGTATATCCCCAAGTACACCCCCCCATGGCTAAAATCTACAATGTCCTCATTGCATAGAAGGATATTACCTGGGTCAGAGATGGGCTGCCGTTCTTTTGCTAGCAGCCGAGCAATCGAAGAACCTGTAAATCAGGTTCAAGGATCACAGAAATAGGCCCTAAAAATGAGCAAAGTAATGCTGTCCTAGAAAATAGGTAACCTAGGATATTGACGAGCTGATGATGAATCCTGATAGCAAATGCTCGCCCAACCAGGATGGGAATAAAATCTTCCCAAGTCACCAGAAGAGGTACTAAAGGATAAACTGGCATAACAACCTCCGAAGGGGTAGGGAGAGGATGACAAGGATCCTCCAAAAGGAATGGGGAAGAAATGGTGTAGAGATAAACCCCCAAGGCAATGGACTGGTTAAAGAAATCATCAATCCATACTCGATACTCCATTACAACAAATATTGGTTTGTTAAGCCCCCCGGTTAGAACAAAAGTGAGCAAATATCTAAGGCAAGGATCGTCTAGGGTGTCCAAGTTTGGAGGTTGTGGGATGGCCATAAGATCTAGGTTGGGTTTAATCAGCTCAGTGTCCATCCCTAACACTCTTTCCAAATCCTCAATTGCATCCCTAGCATTCCTTGCACTATCGCAAGTATCTTCCTGCACTTCATCAGGAGTCAAAATTTTGCCTTCAGACATAAGTGAATCAGAGGGTGACTTCGAAACAAATGAAGGTAGGTTGGAAGCAACAAATCTAGGGATTATCCTATCAATGTCATCCCCAGGTTTTTGTTCTTTACTCAAATCTTCCCCGGAGTCTAGATGTGAATCCACATAAATCTTAGAAGTTGCTTCCAAATTTTCCATCATTTCATCATGAGGAGAAATGTCATCAATGGGTGTGCTAAGGAAACCTAATTTGGTCAAATTGTGACATCCTCAGGGGCTAACTCTTCAAATAAGACATAATCACCCTTAGTGTCACTCCAAATTTTGAATGTAGGTTCCTCATATAATTCATCTCTCTCCTCCTCACACAATTCATCATATACCCGAGGTCTAGAGTCATTTAATACCTTAGCAGATCCCCTAGGGTGCTCTATCTGAGGTAAATGGTTTACACTGGTAACATCGGACTCCTCAGATTGGTCAATTTCTTCAGGGTTAAGTTCCCTAAGGGTGGGCTTGAGTTCCATCTCGTGATCAGAAGGGAGGGTAGGTTTAACAACTTGACTTTGACCCACTTCATCAAATTTCACAAAAATACTATCATCTGGGTCGAGGTTTTCCAATGGTACCATCATTCCCTTCTTTTGACTCTAATATAATTCAGGTGGATACTCAACCTTATCATCATCTTCCTCGAGTTGCCACCTTTCTTCATCCAATGCATAGCTACTTTCATATGTATCTTCCTCCCACTTGAGGAGTGGATCTCTCAAGGAAGTGTCATCTAATGGGGAGGTTTCAAAATCGATCCTCGATAAGTAGCTATTCTCCCCAGAATTTCCCTCCAACCTAAAGTGTAACTCTCCCACGGGAGATGCATCTATTGTAGAGGGGTGTATGTCATCCTTAATGGGGTAGATTGGGTGGCTAATTTCATCTCTTTCTTGTTGGCCTGCTCTCGAAGATTCTCCTAACAATTCAATCATTTCGTTTTGCATTTTCTGTATTTCCATCTTCAAAGAGGAGAGGTCATTTCTATCATGAGAGAAGTCAGGCTCAAGCTTATAATACCTAGGAGTGTCTGTCCAACCATTATAATTATTCAGGGAGGGTGGGTTGGGTATTTCTATGGTATGTGGGATATTGGGCAAATCAAATCTCGCTCCTAGGTTCTGTTCACTGATTTGGGACTTAACCAGGCCAATACTCCTATAATAGGAGTAAAATGGATCCCAATGATTGTCATTATGTCCATTAAAGGATGGACCATCTTGGTGTATGGGATTGAAGAGTGCAGAATGGGGGTGACGGTGTGGGTAAGATGTGAAAGGATGAAAATCCATGTGGTCCATTCTAACTCACACCTCAATCAGAATTCCCCAAGCAAAACAAAATTCAAAAAGGAATTTTTAGGTCTTTCCCAATTTAGGCTTTTGATTTTAAGTCAGATTGTAGGTGACAATACAATTTGTTCAATCAATTTACACGCTTATTGTCGACCTATGGCTTGCCTAAGAAGGCCTAGTTGGAGCTTAGGTGTTCTTCCCTAAATCTCAAATGGTAGAGCAACTCCAAAGATGGAAGATCAAGGGATGCAAGTAGGCCTAAGCCTTCCTTTGAAGCTGTGCTTTCGTGGTGCTTCTCAACTACCCCCAAAAATCCGTGACATGGTATTCCCCCTCTTTGGAGTTACAAAACCTTTGATCTCAAGTTCTAAACACTTCAGAAACCAACGATAGGAGGGCTCTTGTCCTAGTATTTCCAAACCTAAAGAGTGTCTAAAAGCGTGCAGTGGTGCAAGAGATATAAGTGTGCATACACCGCAAAAGATTTTGAATTTTGAATCACATGCCAAGTTTGAAAATCAAATCCTTGGTTTTTAGATGTCCCTCCTTTAATTAGTCCTTTTTCAAGAATATATGTGACCACTTGTTAGATCGCTTCAAGATAAATTATGTGGTCTTCGAATTAAGTCCAAATGCAATGCGTGATCAAGAATAGGATGCAAAGTAAGAGAATGAGTATCTTGCTTCCAGTAATCAACAATGCGAGAATGCACGCAATGCAGAGAAATAAATCTAGGGGCTGCTCATACAGACCTAAATAGTTCATCCTAGGGCCAGGCAGCTCTTTTTTTTTTTCTTAATTTTTTTTAGCTACTTATGCACAAGCAAATAAAGGGTAAATAATCCAAAAAATAAATTAAAATCCTAAATCTAAAGAAAAGAGGGAACAAACTCCCAAAAACTACCCAACACGGGCCCAAAACAAAATCGGGGAACAAACACCTAAAAATATACCCCAGAACAAGGGTCTCAAACAACGTGCAATGAAAAATTAAGTTTAAAGTCTTAATCCTACTCTAATCAAATCAGCGACTAAATGTACAGAGATGATCGTCGCATCCTCGTCCTTCCCCTCCCTTGCAAGGTAGCTCGATCAATTTCTCTGGCGATGTCAAGGGTCGCCTCTCATGATGGCTGGTGTGATTGTGAGTCGTAGAATGTGTGTCGCAGATTGTTGCACTCGCCTCTCTATAATTCCTCGCACAGAAAAGATAATACATGGTCAGATCACTGTGCAATGAGAAATAATCAGAAATGAAATCGGTGAAATTATTGCATCTGTTGCCTCCCCAACAACGACGCCATTTGACGAGTCGATTCTTCGCTTTTAAAGTCGTTTGTCACATAAAATGATGCATCGTTTGTAGTTCTATGTGGTGGAAAAATCGACTAATCAACAATTAATATAACCACTTAATTAGGAGTGGGTTGTGTCCACAAGGAGGCAATGATGTAATAAAATCTTGATTATTTTGTATTCTTTAAATCAAGTGCGAAATCCATAATCAAATCTGACATGAAATGCAATGGAAAGAAGATGCATAATAACTCAAAAATATAAGGGTATATGTGTAATTTTTCCTCACTAAAATTTTCAATAAATATGTGATGATTTTATGTAATTTTCAATTAACATGTATTAGAGAAATTTATGCACTTTTTAATCCCAAAACCAATGTTAAAACATGTGAATATCAATCACCACGCAATTATCAGAAAGCATGAGTATGCAGTAACAATTTCACCATAATAAAATAATAATAAATTAAAATTGATTTAGGTGGAAATGGCATTCAAATGTAAATTTTAATTAACATGAAAATAGGGGATTTTACCTCTCTCCACCTTGCGCATGGGATAGAGGTTCAATCGAGGAGATACTCCTACAGGAGGTTGGCTGAAGCGAGGCCGTCGCAGTGGTGGTAGTGGTGCGTCGTGAGATGATCGGAGCCAGCCTGCCGGAGGAGAGGAGTGGCAGCGGTGGAGAAGCTTACTGTTGGCAGCACTTGTTGGTGAAGGCGCGTGCGGGTGCAGAGGGCGCTGCTGGCGTGGAGGTGTGGAGGCGTGGCATTGGGTGCTCTGCAGACCACGTAGGTGTGCACGGGTGTGGTGGTCGCACCGGCTACAGGTGCTGTGTGGGGTGATGGTGCGGGCGCATGCAATGGCTGAGGCGTTGCAAGAGGCGCGGCTGCTGCAGCAGGGGCGGGTGGAGGTGTGGGTTCTGCAAAGGCTGAGGTGCTGCAGGGTGTGCACGGGTGGTTGCAGGCGGTGGTGCGGCGAAGTGCAGGCGCATGCATGGAGATGTGCACAGGCTGGAAGTGGGTGCGTGCGCCTGCGGGTGCACGGCAAGGGATTAGGCGCACTGGTTGGATGTGCGGGCGGTGGCTGAGGCACGGGAGGAGAGGGGCGTGCGATGCTACACGCTGTGCGTGTTGCAGGAGGTGCAGCACGCGGTTGGGCGGAGCTGCAGCTGGTGCATGTGCGTGCAGATGTGGATGCATTGGAGGATGGAAGTGCGGTGGCATGCTTGACAGGGCTGAAGGTGGCTGCAGTGTAGCAGCTGAGAGCTGCGCGTGGAAGTGGCAAGGTTTTTGGGTTTGTTTTTAAAGTGAAGGGAAATAGAGGAAGAAGAAGAAAGAAGAAGATATGGGGCCAAGCTTTAGACATCCGGGAAACTTCCCGGACGTCTTAACTGACGGGGGAGATGAAGATGCAGGGCATGGAGTTGCGGCAGCTGCGGTGGTGATGCTGATTCTAGTGAGTCACGGTGATGGAAGCATGGCCATCAGGGACACACGCTCACGGTGTTGGCACGAGTCCACCGGCTTGGCACGGTGAGTTGTCACCTCATCGGCTCACGGTGTGGTGGAGCTCGACCTTGGAGACCACGGTGGTGGAATGGAGTACTCGGTGGTGGAGTGGGGCGGTGTCTCCTGGTGCATGGCAGCCTCCCTCTCTTCCTTATCCCCATCGAGGAGACTAGATCAACTTTTGCCGCTACTCCTTGATTGGGTTCTTCACTACGGCAGCTTGAGGAAGAAATGCAGTCGTTGCTCAAAGAAGAAGAATAAAAATAATAATAAAATATTATGGTTATTTATATACCAACCCTCAACTTTTATGTTAACTTAAAATAATGCATGTAATGCATCTAATTGTTTAACTAATTAAATGAATGCAATTCTAAGTTAATTCTAAATGCATTTAAATATGAATGCAATGCATGAATTATGTAATTAAATCAGAAATATGAATTAATCTATTTACACCCTAATTTATGATAAATAAATGTTAGAATTAACTTAATGTTTAGGCACTTAAATACTTAAATAGCCCACAAATATAGGCTAATCAGTCTGCATGCAGAAAGCAAATGTGTGTACAGATTTTTCAATTTCTAGACATCTGGAATGGGGTCCAGACGTCTGACAAGACATCTGACTGACAATCCAAATGTCTTAAAAGGCTCAAATTAGAATGGGTCTTTACACTCTCCGTTAGGGGGCGATGACAGTTAGCGCATATCGCATGTGTTTCCTGGAGCTATCACGCTTCGCCCTGGCAGTTGCATCTACTGAGGAGGAGCACCTGTGGAGGTTTACTGAGGGGCTTCAACCTGCGATTCAGGGGTATGTGAAACCCCTGAAGTGGCCCACTTTCTCTCGTGTGGTTAAGGCGGCCATGACTTATGAGGTGACCAACCCGACCACGCGAGACACTAATGGCGGACGGAAGAGGCCCTACCAGCCATAGTACTCATAGAGCCGTCGGGAGAGGAGGCACACGGTAGCTGCAAGAGAGTAGTCTCGTTCTGTGGGGTCACCAGTGGCCTTTGGGGGCCCCAAACGGGGACCAGCTGCCAGCACCGGACCCCCACCCAGCCACCAGAAGAGACCGACTGAGGGAGGAGGCCATGTTCCTCTCTTCTACCAGTGTGGCCAGCCGAGCCACATCAAGAGGGACTGCCCATCTAGGGCCGGAGCACAGCAGATGCTCCCTGCACCGAGTGCTAGAGGCTGAGCTAGCGGCCGCAGTCACCAGGCACTTGGAGGAGGACAGCAGTCATGAGGAGGGTATCGACCAGCTACTGCCCGCCCGACCCAGAGCGTGGCCACTTCGTCTGCACCTAGGGTTGAGGGGTGTATCAACACCCTAATACACAGAGACTCCAAGGCTTCAGGTTCTCTGGTGGCAGGTATGGTTACTGTTTCTGGTAGATTAGTCTACGTTCTTTTCGATTCTGGTGCCGCACATTCTTTTGTCTCCTCTAGTTTTGCTGCCAGTTTGGGACTGGGTAGCGTATTGTTAGAGGTTTTGTTCTTGATTAGAGGGTCGGGTGGACAGTTGTTTGTAGCAGAGGAGGTCTTTACAGGCTACGAGGTCACTATAGAGGGACATAGTCTTCCCGCCAACCTGATTGTAATCCCAATGGAGGACGTTGGCATGATCCTAGGGATGGATTAGCTGTCTACTTATCAGGCTTTGGTGGACTATTTTAGGAGGAAGATTGTATTCTCCGTACCGGAGTTGCCTCTCTTTGAGTTTCTCAGCTGGCCAGTGGATGGAGGTTTTAGATGCATCTCCGCGTTTCGGGCGGCGAAGCTTTTGGGCCAGGGGTGTGAGGGCTTCTTGGCTTGTGTTGTAGTAGAGCCTAGTCCCGTGGTCGACTTTCAGAGTATTACGGTGGTCTGCGAGTACCCCGATGATCGTTCGACTATCGATTCGTACAAAAAGGGGTTGTTATTGTAGTATATGTCACAAATACAAACCGTTGTCGCATCAATTTTATTTAATTAATTTTTACTGGTTTATTCCAGGTCGTTCGCTGGGAGGTAGTTATTGATGTACATCACTCTCTAAGTCCAATATTACTATTTAATTCCAATAAGATCAAGATTATGTATAATCATAAATTAATGAATTAATGAATAATCAATGAATGAAATATTAGCTTAATTATGTACAAAAGAAATCTATTAAAAATGCTTAAAAACATCTAATTACAAGCAAGCATCAAACATTGCCATATATACTCTATACTAACTATTTATAACTTATATTACTAATGCTTACATACATATATAATAATAAGTAATAATACATACGCTACTAACTTAACTTAACATACTAACATATATAGTAACATATATAAGGACTATAGTGACAGATGCAAACGTCGCTAAACCCTAGAAAAACTATATACAGATTCTAAAGTAGAAACTAGAGTCTATAGAGACACTTATTTCACCTATAGTGATGGTTTATTCTATCAGTAAAGATATGAAGTTATATATACATAAATAGCTCAAACACTTCTATACTAATGTATACTATACATATTCTTATTATTTACGTTATACTTATTTACATATATATATATAGACTATACATTATACGTATACTTCTTCTTTATCCTTTATTATTCTCTTTTATCTTTCTTTGTCTGCCATACTTAGCTTCTTCTGTGTTATTCTTTCTTCTCTCTTCTCTTCTTTCTTTCCTTAACTCACTACGGCCTTCACTAATCCAAAAATTAGTGTTTAATTGACGGGCAACACCGTTCGAGGGATACATAGCACATGAGGACCGGGTGGGACCAGACCTCTACTAAGTACCGCCCTGGTTCTTAATTAGGCCGGTTAATCATGTCTTATGCTCACATTTGGGCTTAATCAAGCCCTCGCACAATGTCGAGCCCCTGGCTCACACCGTACACCATCTCACAAATCACACACAATGCCAGAACAATGCTCAAGGGATCGGGTAAGGGGTTGTGCGCCGACCGCATGACGACTGAAGAGGATGGAACACAAATATAATTTAAGTTTATCAGCACGCTTCGTGCCACATGATGTGGCACTATCTTAGCGCCAATTCTATGCTGGAAATCTAGTGCACGGTGTTGATTTTGTGATTTTGGCCCTCAATTCGAGTGCCATATTTTATTATAAAATAAAATTAAATTATATGATAATAAAGTATTTACATAGTACTATACAATTATACAATTAATTTAGAAATTTAATTATATTTACTATATAAATTAATTTAGTAAAGTATACAGTTTACACATAGCTAATTTTAGGTTTTATTCCTTAATTACGTATAAATTAGTTAATGTATGGTCTAATTGACCTTATACAGAGTTAGTATATATATTAAAGTATTTAATACAGATTTTATTATATTTTACAAGTTTCATTTCTATTTTATTTACATTTAAATAGCAGATTTTGGACTATTTTACATATAAATAAAGTTTAAATAGTAGAATACAATATAAGTATACTTAAATTAGCTTAAATTACTTAAAATATATTCGCTTAAGTATACAGTATAAGTTAACTTAGTTTTAAGTTAATAGTAGAGGTGGGCTCAGTGCTTGGAAGTTCACAAAGCCAGACATATGTTAACATGCAAGTTTCAGACTCAACAGGGGCAAGAGTGTATCTGGATTACTGGGGTTTATGGACCTTGTATTGCTTCTGCCAGGCAGGAGCTGTGGGCGGAATGGTCCAAAGTAGCTGAGTTGGTGCAGGGGGAAATGTGGCTGACGGGAGGAGATTTTAATTGTGGTTTAACAGGGGTTGATAGGCCTATTGGCAGCACAGACAGATCGACCATTGGATTTCAGATGACGATTCAGTCGCTGCAGTTGAGTGAATATCCATCCTCTGGTGTGGAATTTACTTGGCGTAATGGAAACGGGCTGGCTTCCAGGCTTGATAGATTTTTTGGGAATGTGGACATCCTTGTCAGATTCCAATTGTCGACTGTGAATGGGTTGAGCCGACCTTTCTCTGATCATACCCCCTGGTATGGGACAGTGGGGAAGAAACTCTAGCTGGTACCTATTTCAAACTGAAAAGATCATGGATGACTGAACCGGGTTTTTACCAGATGATCTGTTCTTGGTGGAGAGCTAGAAAGGTACAGGGGTCTGCTACTGTCAGATTATCAACTAAGTTGGCTAGATTGCGTGCGATCTTAAAAGAATATGGATCTGCTATTACCTTGGTGAGGGAACAAAGGAGAAGGGAAGCTCTGAGTAGAATCTAGGAGCTGGGCTCCAAGGAAGCTGCTGGCACTCTATCTGAAGATGAACAGGCTGATAGGAAAATGTGGCAAGGTGTGGTACGGGATGAAGACCTTAAACAGGAAATTGATTGGAGGGAGAGATCCAAGCAGTTATGGCTTAAGGAGGGGGATGCCAATACGAAATTTTTCCACCTTGCAGCTAGCTCTCGGAGGCGGTTTAGCTTCATTTCCTCTATTCTTTGTGATGGACATAGGGTCTCCTCTAATCAGGAGATTAAATCTGAAGCCATCAAATTTTTCAGGGAAGCTTCTCGGGCAACTAGGAGGGGGAAATGGAGAATGGCAGGAGACATTGGTCCCAGGGTGACAAGCGAACAAGCTGAGCAACTGACTGCACTAATTACAGAACAGGAAACTTTACAAGCAATCGGAGAATTAAATGCGGAAGGCTCCCCGGGCCCAGATGGAATACAAGTTTTCTTTTACAAAGAGATGTGGAGTGTGGTGTGTAACGAGGTGATGGATGTTATCAGAGAATTTGAGGTGGGTAATGCTGGTTTCAAGAGGATTAACAAGTCATATCTTTTCCTCTTGCCTAAATCAATGGAAGCTGAATAATTTTCAGATTTCAGGCCGATTGCCCTTTCAAACTCCATCTATCTTATCATCAGCAAGGTCTTGGCTAACAGGCTAAGAATTGTTCTACAAGACCTGATTCATCCGATACAGGCTACTTTCTTGCCCAACAGATCACTTTAGGAGTCCTTTATTTTGTCTCAGGAAGTGGTTAATGGTTGGCACTAGAGGAAATGCAAGGCCTTCTTGTGGAAAGTAGATTTCCAGAAAGCTTATGACTCGATTTCCTGGCCGTATCTTTGGGAGGTGTTTAGAAGAAGAGGCTTCCCCTCCCTTTGGATTCAATGGATGAAACATTGTATCACCACTGCTTCATTCTCTCCTTTGATCAATGGGAAGCCATGTGGAGCCTGGATCCAACCTCAGCGTGGGGTTAGACAAGGGTGTCCCTAGCCCCACTGGTTTGTAACCTTGCGGTAGATGGGCTTGCAAGGTACGCTTGCAAATTGGCAGAGGTGGGTATAATTAAAGGGTACTCGCTATCAAACAGGAGACATTTGGCCCCCATTTTACAATATGCAGATGACACTGTGTTCTTTGTGGAAGGGTCTAAGTCTGAGGCACATGCTTTGGGATTATTGGTGAAGATCTTCGGTGACATTTCAGGTTTATGTTTGAACAAAGACAAGTCTGTTTTGATTTGTTTTGGTATGAATGAACAGGAGCAGATGGAATTGGAGGGTACACTGGGCTCACCCCGTACTAAATTGCCTTTGAGATACCTTGGATTACCTTAAAGGGCTACAAAACTGAAAAAATTAGACTGGAATGTCCTGTTCGAGAAGGTGGCTGGAAAGCTAAATGGGTGGAGTAGTAAATTCCTATCTAAGGGTGGGAGACTGATTTTGCTCAACTCGGTTATCACTGCCATACCAGTCTTTTACTTCAGCATATTTAAGGCCCCTAAATGCATCTGGAAGAGATTGGATATTATGAGGAAGAGGTTCTTCTGGAAAGGAGCAGGACACGAGAGCAGGTTCATGCAACCCATCAAATGGAACACTATCTGCAGACCAAAGGAGGCTAGGGGGTTGGGAATTAAAGCATTAAAAGAGTTCAATGAGGCCCTACTGCTGAAATGGGCCATTAGAATTTTGGATTGCAAGGAGGGGCTGATGGATGATCTGATCAGGGGCAGCTATGGGGGATCCAATAGCTGTCTGCAAAGGCTTCATCCGAAGAGGCCCTCCCCCTTTTGGCGATCAGTGATTTCTGCAATCACCTGTTACTGGCATCTGCTACAACCTAAACTTGGAGATGGCAGATGTTTTAGCTTATGGAATGAGAGGTGGTCTGAATTGGGCCTGCTGAAAGAGACCTTCTCGAGGGTGTATGGTGCTGCTGCTAACAAAGATGCCACAGTTAGCAGTCTATGGTCCCAGGCTGAAGGTTGCTGGCGGCTGGAAGGGCTACAACAGTGCAGGCCGGGCACTCGACTATGGGAGGAGAGGCAGAAACTGATGGAGAAACTGCAGCAGCTGTATCTTATGACAAATGTGAAGGACACATACTGCTGGCAGGGTATTTTCTTAGTGAAGCAAGCATATGAAAAAATTATTAGATCTAACAATGATGTGGAATGGGATCTTATCGACAGAAAGAATTGGCTTTTGAGAATTCCTCTGAAGGTCCAGATTTTCCTGTGGTTTTGTAGACGGGAAGGGTTGATCACTGGCGATCTTAGGATGGGGATTGATCTGACTGCCTGCCCTCTTGTGGATTACACTCTGATAGTGCAACACTCATCTCCTCTTGCTTGATCACGGATAAAATCTGGAGGTTGGTGTGCTTAGAACCCCTCCCTCCCTGGGATGCTATGTGGCAAAGGTTCATCAACCCTGTTCGACCATTGGGGGCTATGGCAGCCGTTCTGTGGTGTGTGTGGAGGGTGCGGAATGATAAGTTGTTTCAGGGGAGACCGGTGAGATGTGAGAATGTTGTAAAGGAATGTTGGTCTCTCATACATAGTTGGGCAACTTTTTTGTAATACTCTTTTGATATGCAATACAATACCCTCCGGATCGCTATTGGTTTATGATAGCAATCCTCACTGATTCAAAAAACAAAAAAAAGTTAAATTACTAATTTATTTTAATTTAACTTAATAACTTACTAGTAACTTAATAAATTACTTATTTATTCTACATATATAATTAAATTATGATACAGGTTTAAATATGTTTATAATACATATATAAATATGTATTTACAGTGTCATAACTAAATAAGCTTATTTTTAGAGTTTACTAATTTATATAGCTTATTAGTACATATGAGTTAGTTTAATTGATAAATAGTTATATAATTAAGATATATATAGTATAATCTAACTTAAATACTTAGTTTACATACTACAATATATACATAAGTTATTTATATTATATATATGTATAATTTACTCTATAGATAAATAAGCTTCCTATACACCTTATATTTACAATTATATACATCGTATATAAAGGATTTTTAGGTATTTTTGAGTTTTTTCAGTTTTTATGGGTTTTATATCTTTTATGGAGGTAGGAGATGAGATGGAAAGAAATAGATGAGAAATAGGAACTGTTTTCTGTGCTTTTATGTTTAGTTTCTTTTATTAAGTTCCATGGTATATAGAACTGTCGGTTGGTATGTTCTACCAAGCCGAGGGTTCAGAATACCATAAAACTTGGTATGAACTTAGAAAAATACCTAATCTTCGCTAAGACAAGTTTATTTCATTTTTTTTAGAATTTTTATATGATTTTTATTTATATGCAAAGTTCACTCATTCTAAGCCTTTAAAGGGGTTTTCTAGGGTGTCCTAAGGGCTTAGAAAGGGATCTAAAGGTGATTTACAGGCAGTGAACTTCCTTTAACAGACTTAGTATAATATAACAAATGGAAAGAATTCAAACATTTTAGCACGCCAATCAAAATAGATTTCAATTAATTGTAATATGAGGACATTTAGGCATTAACAACTAGCTGACAAAGGAGATTAAATAATTTACAAGCATTCAAAATGAGGATTAAAGTCAATTACAATTCATGAAAGGTTGCATACAGCTCATATACAACCATAAGCACACGTCAGCTATCTAACAATAAAAGCTAAGCCTACATTCCACTAAGCTTCAGACCATCATCTGCTGCAGCAAAATAAGCTGCAATAGCAGCAAGCTCAACTCCTACAGCTGCTGAAACAGCTACTATAGGATCAACTGCTGCTGTTGTGACTTATTTCTAACCTTACAAAAGAAAATCAGACGTCTTAACTGCTGCTGTAGTTAATCTATCTTTCAGAGAACTAGATTTACAGTAGGGAAGAACATAACCTAAATCCAGCTAAGTAATTCCTAATTCAGTCACTTATATCACAGATCAGATTCAAGGGAACCTTATCAAGGATATAAGTGAACTAGTTAAGGCGACACTTAACTAGATTTGGTGGAAATGTAGCTGCAACTCCAGCAATTTACTATGATTCTGGGATCTACGAACACAAAATAGAAATCACTTAAAGACTAAATTTGACAAGGGTTTAGATTCACATAAAGAACCACTAAGAAATTGATGAGAACATCATCATGATCCCTAACTAGCTCATTTTGACCTAAGAAAGAGAATAAAAGCTCCTACATAGCCTAGAGAATGGCCTAATTCAAGGAAGAACTGCTCTAAGAAAAAAAAATGAAATAAAGGGTAAAACTGTAATTTTACCATTACAGTACATCAACAGGATTTCTCAGGGGCTAAGCATAGGTCAAATGATCTTAATAAGATAAAAAGTGAGTTGGTTCAATCAGAAATGGGTTATTGTGAGAGCTAGGAATTAAATGACATTCTGTAACCCTAAAATAGACTCACTTAATTCAACAAGGTTTTGGTCAAGATAAAAATCAACTAAACCCTCTAACATTTATGGAAAAATATCCTCTAGGGTTTAGAACCTTAAAATTGGCCTTTGGAACCTATTTTGACCTAAATAGGGGTCCCAGTTAATTATCTGACCTAATTTAGGTTTTTGTGTAAAATATCTAGCCAAACGTGGTCAAACCTAAAATCCAACTTCACCATTGGATTCCTTAGTTTCAAATTAGGACCTAAGGGGAGGTCACCTTGACTTACTTTGCAAAATAGTCCACCCAATTACATTTTGGCCCCTAGCTTTTGAAATTCATTGTGTAGACCCCCTATCTTCCTTGCCACTCTTGCAATTAGGTCCCTCACCATTAAAGTGGAGGAGTCCTACTCTAGAAAGTCATTGGGGAGAGTTGTTTACACAGGAAATTTAGAGGAAAGCTTATACATGAATGCTTGAAACGGAAATCTAACTACCAGAAAATGACTGCATAGAAGAATCTACTGGGGGATTTCGCATGCATCATTAGGGGAGAAGTAAGACTACACTACTAAGCAGTAAATAAAAGGAGTAAATATACGAAGAGCTAAGTTACTAATCTAGCATAAGGAAGGGCATTCGGAGGTGGTCTCTGATGGCCTTTGAGTGGCTGAGAGAAGAAGGAGGGCGGCCAATGGAGCTTAGGTCGGCCCTTGGAGAGAGGTTGGGGAGCTGATCCAGCTTCCTGGCATGGAGATGGTGGCCTCCATGGTCGTGCTCAACTCGTGGAGGTGGAGTGGAGATGGAAGTAGCTAGCCTAAGTGCAATGAGTGCCAAGGAAGTGAATGGATGCAAATGGCCACCCCTTAGGTCTTTTTATAGACCTAAGGGAAGCTCTCTAGAGAATTATGGAATTCTCTAGAGAGGCCTATGGTGGGAGCTCGTGGGAGAGTGAGAGAGAGAGGGTGGATGGTGGTTTTTAGATCCACCAAATGTGGATCTAAAAATTGAATTGCTCTTGGTTGCTATTTTTGGCAACCAAGGCAACCACACATGGTAGAGAGTTCTAGAGAACTCTAGGCTAGGTATTTTCGTGTGGATGGTGTGTGTGGGTCGAAACTTAGGTGGCTAGGTTGATTAGGTTAGGTTCTAGTGGGTATAGGTCAAGGTATGTCTCAAATTAGGGTTATAAACCCTAATTCACTAAGGTAAAGTGCAATTAAACTTAATACAAGTTTAATTGGGTGTGTGGAAACTTAATTGAGAGTAAAACAACTCAATTAAGTCAGGTCTAGGTCAATTGGACTCTCACTGAGTCCAATTGGACAGTGTGTGTTGAGATCAAGGCTCAATTGGACTCAATGAGTCCAATTGAATAGGCTGATGGAATTGACTAAGATCCAAGTCAATTAGGTTTAGTGAGGACCTAATTAGGTCCTTAGGGAGGTCTAGAGGTGATGTACTAGGGTTAGGGCACCTTAATTTTTGTTCTTATGGGGTTGGAATTGGGTTTAGGGACCTAGAGATCCAAGATCAAGACTTAAATCTCAAAACAGGAATTGGAGAGCAGTATCAGACGTCTAATAATAGAATAAGACATCTTATACTCAAAAATCAGAAGTCCAGACTTGTTGTCTGGACGTTCAATCAGAGTCAGGAAGGATTTCGGATTCTGTGTTGGGTATTCTGCAGAAATTGGACGTCTGACAAAGTGTCTGGACGTCCAAAAACACTGCAGAAGTGGGTTTGAACTGTGCGGGAGTTGGCTAAGGGTCCTGGACGTCTTAAAACTATCTGGACATCCAGAGAAGGGTTGGAATTAGGGTTTTAGGGCTTCCTAGGGTGTTGTGACCTAATCTAAGGGTGGCTAAGTCTTGGGGAAGTCTCTAGGCTATCCTAGGGCTAGGATGGACCTAAGCTCTTCACATTTTACGGCTTTATTTCTTTTTAATAGAATAGAAAACCTTTAACCCCCTTACATTATTATTCCTACATCTAAACTAGGCCTTCTGCTCCAGCTCTGCTACAACTCCCGTTATTCCTCATCCAGCTTCAGATCCAGCTCCTGATCAGCTTATTCCCTGCAATCGACATAATGTACTTAATCAGCGCATTATAACATTATTTTATGCATAGCTAAAGGAAAGCAGTAAAGATGCAGATAATGTGTATGCATGCATGAATAACCCTAACTTATGCTAAGTTCTAGCTTAATCTAGGTCAATTATGACCTATGATTGTTGCGCAATCAGTAGGAGGAGGCGTAGCTGAAGAAGAGAAAGAAAGAAGGAAAAGCCAAGGCAAAGTTGAAGACAGAAGCCAAGGGAAAGGAAGAAGGCATTATAACCAAAGAAGGTGCAGCTGAAGAAAAGGCTAAGGCAGAGGAAAGGAAGAAGAAATCAAGGAAGAAGATGCCAAGGCCAAGGAAAGAAGAAGGAAGGAGAAAGTAGCAAGGAAAGAGAAGCTAAGGCCAAAAGACCCGCAAAGGAAAGTCAGAGAAGAAAGAGCCAAAGCTGAAGGAAAGTAAAGAAGAAAGAAAGAAGGAAAGGAAGAAGAAGCCAAGGCCAAGTAAAGAAGAAGGGAGGAGAAGGCAGAAAGGAAGAAGAAGTAGAAGGCCAAAGTCAAAGAAGAAAAGAAGAAAAGGAGCTAAGGCATAAACACGCAGAAGAAAGAATAGAGAAGAAAAGCTAAGGCAGCGAAGAAGAGAAGCCAAGAAGCAGAGAAGAACCAAAGAAGAACAGAAAGAAGAAAGAAGAAAGAAGAAGCTATAAAAGAGAGCCAAGAAAAGAATCAACCTTTTTATTATATTCCTCTCAATTTCTCTTCTATTTTTTCTACATTTTAATTCATAAACTCTTGCATTATATTCTGAATTAGATTTTGAGTAGATTTAATTATTCAAATTACATTATTGAGATTAGTGAATAAATTCCATTTGCTCCCTGTGTTCGACCTTGAATGCTTAGGTTTTCGAGTAATAAAAACTTGTTATTTGATTTCAATGCTTGATCAACTATACTACAATGCAACTAACTTACTTAAAAATCGATCAAAGTGCTTGTTAACAGAAATACAAATCAAAATCCCTTATCAGTAACATTTCATCAAATCAAATCAGAAGAAGAGTTGTTCTAACTCTTTCTAATGCTATAGACAGCATGTAGAAAGAGTTAAATCAGTCAATTTAATACACAAACTCAAATCCCAAAACTCTGTAACCTTAATGAATACTAAGAACTCCTTAGGTTAAGAATCAAAACTTGCACTTTACAAACAACACATGAATACAAGATAGAGCCTCAAATCACCAAAGTGATTTTCCTTAGCTCTATCATGCATTTAAGGCATTGAAAATTCTTGAAAATATCAGATCAAATTATGGCTCATCTGAGGTGAAGTCAGACTTCAGAATCATCTCAGATTCCTAGCCAATATGTGAATCAAAATCAAAATACTTCAGTTTGCTTGATCAAAGCATTCACAGCCCAAATGACTAAAAATCCTTACAATATGAAATTCAAGAATGTCCGGCAAACTGATTCTATTTAAAACTCAGATCAGGGGCTTTTGTGACAAAAGTGGGATGAATGAGAAGCCCCTAATGTGGTTCTTGACGCTAATTTTAGATCTGATGTTGGACACTATTCAGATTTGAAATTAGATCTAATGAATGGGTGAATTGCGAGATAAACATTGAGGGAAGCAGAAATGATATGAAAAACATGTAGAGGGAGAAAATTATGATCAATGATTGTGTGAAACCATCCCCTCTAATCTGAAATGATCAGAGGAGGTGAGGGGGTGAAGATAATCTAAATCTACTTCTAATGCTAAACTAACACACACAGCAGATCAACACTACTACCTCTAATTCTATTGCTAATCCACCTAAATACTACTACAGCTAAACTACAAAGCATGAAAACTACTCTAATAGGAAGAATGGGACCTGTGGGTCCTTAGCTGGCAGCTAAGGAGGAAGAATGGAGGGGGGGGAGGAAGGGACTCCAGCGGAGAGAAAAGCCTTCTAGTGAAGCTTCTGGGTCATCCTTAGCGATGAGGAGAGTCGGAGAGAGGTCGGAGAATTCACAGCCGATGGCTGTGAAATCTGGGGATTGGTGGGGAGGGGTGGCTGGAGTGGAAGAACGACCGCTAAGAATGTAGGAGGGAGCGATCCTTTACGTGCGCGACCACTGAGGTGCTTAAGTAGATCTCACAGTGAATCAAGGCACCGTGCGAGTTAGGTTAGGTGACGAGGGCACTGGCGGCGACGATGAAAGGAGAGAGTGCGCGGGCTGTCAAATCAAAAACTGATCGTTGGATGGGATTTGAGGGTAGTGGTGACCACACGTGTCGAATCGTGTGAAGCTTCGAATCAAATCGAGCCACAGATCAAGAGGCATGGGAAGATCAACGGTCAAGAACGCATGTGTTCTTCAAGTGAATAGTGTCAGGGCAGGAAGCAGCAGGCGCTGAGATGTGTTGGGACATTTGCATGGTAAGCCCTTCTGCGAAGGGGTATAAAAATTGCAGAGGAGCCCATAAGTGATAGAGAATGGTTATGGAGTGGTCCTTTAGGGCTTGCGAAGAGGTCCCTACGGGTTACAAATAGGTTCTAGGAGGTTTTCTAATGAATGGAATGTAATGCATAAAGGACCTAAATGTAAATATTTGATTTCAAGGCCTTAATGATGTCCAAATACCTTCAAGTTTTTATATAAGCTTAATTAAACTTTTAAGAAGTTAATTATGCTTTTGATTTGAATTTTTAAACTCATTTGTGTGTTCAATTTACACTTGGATCACCATTTAACCTTTTTCTCAAGAATATCTCATTTTATGACCTAATTATGCAATTTTAACACAGAATTAATGTTTTAGGTCTTTTTCTTTGATTCCCATACTTAACCCTTTTTATGTGTTAATTTGACATTGTTTAACCTAGTTTCTAGCTTAACTTTAGCTATTTAGCTATGATGAGTAGCCACTCATCATACCCCCATGCTTTGGTTTCGCTAGTCCCTTAGCAAACAATTCATTAAAGTGCTTAGCAATTAAAGTATCAGCAAGGTAAGTGTGATGAGATATCTTTACTTCTTTCTTTTTCTCAAAGAGTTAAGTGTTTGAAGATGATCTTTAAGTTGGAAGATTTTCTGATAAACAAATTGTGTTTATGTCTGAACATTGTGAGAACCTTATTGCCTAGGATGACTAACCAGAACTCAAGACTGATATGACATAGACCATCTCTCAACTAACAAGGACTCTTGATATTTAAACCTTCTAATCGAATTCTAGGACTCAGGAGGTTTTATAGAGACTCGGAATGCTAAGAAGTTATGTCTGTGCTTTGTGATAAGTTAGGACTAACCAGGTGAATTTTACAACTCAATCCTGGGGTTTCACTTCTTTTTAACTCCAGGTTGGTCTTAGCTTTAGCTCATGTTTTCCGATTGACTCTCAAGAAACGAGGAGTGCTCAGGCCCAACTCTTATTGTGTTTGTGGCTCAAGGATTTTTTTTTTGTGGAAGAACAGGGTATTTGTACTGAACCCTAGAAACATTTTTGGTGGAGTTTTTGTATTTACAGAGCTTGGAGAACATACTTGACTTATTCTAAAGAACTTTTCTTTTTGAACTTTTTTTTCTATCAGTATGTCTCCAACAACTTTATTTGGTAGAGCGCACCTTATTTGGTGGGTGAGTTCTTTGGTAGAAAGAGCTTCTCCTAGACACAAGTATAAAGACTAGGACAAAGAGTCTACCTGCATGTACAGGTAAGGACTCCACCTTCCCTAATGAACACTATGGTTTAATTTCAAATTCACAAGGTCTTTCCCAACACTATGTTGTATAGGCCAAGGTTACTTAGACTCCTAAGTCAAAGCAAACCAACAAATCCTGTACTGGTGACTCAGGTGCAAGAATATGTCCTAAAGTTAGGAGAGATTTTGGTCTATCTTGTCAAAGCTTAAAGTGTATTAAGCCAAAGCTTGAATGAGTGAAGCTATAGTGGCCTAGAAAGTCAAACTAATTAAGGTTGAATGTCCATAAACACTTATTCTATTTTTATTTTCAGCTAGAAGATCATAGTTAAACACTTAAATTTCTTTCAAATTCTTTCCTCTCCTTAAAAAATTAGAGTTCTCCCTCAACAATAAAGTTCAAGTCCCTTATTGTATTTTTGGAGTTTTTGTGTTTTGTCATTTTTTTTTTCAAAATTTTTCAAAGTTTTTTAATTTTTTTGGTATTTTTGATAATACTATTCTATATAAATTGTAGGTGTGTCTACAATTGCATTTCAGTAAATGATTCACCATTTACACCCACCCATGCTTAAATGATGCAATGTCCTCATTGAATGATTAGGGTGGATGCAAATGCATGCTCTACCTTTCACTATCCCAGACTAGGTGATGGAAGGAAGTCAGAATGAGGAGATAAAAATCTCTGTGCAGACGATTACAAGTCTAATACAAGATCAGAGTGGGAAGTCAGGCTAGGAAGTGAAATGCATGACAAATTTGACAATGAAATGTATGTTTGAAATGCAAAGGTAGACACCTAATGCAAGAAAGGTGAAAATAAGAAAGGTGAAAACATCTATATACAAGGATAGGTTTTTGCTAAGTTTAACGCCTTCAGCTAGGCGTAAACCCGGTAGGTAATTCAAAATGAAGGAGCGAAATGATAGAATTGACAAGTCTAAGATCATGTGGCTCAATAAAAGGTTTCAATCTTTGTCCATTGACAGTGAAAGGTTTAGATTTGCTAATCTCAGTGATCCCAATGGCTCCATTATCAAAGACTCTAAAGATTTTGAAAGGTCCAGTCCATTTGAATCTTAGTTTCCCTGGGAAAAGTTTAAGTCTAGAGTCGAAAAGGGCTTTTTGACCAGGGTGAAATGATTTCCTATGAATGTGACGGTCATGGAAGGCCTTAAGTTTATCCTTATAAATCCTTGAGCTTTCATAAGATTCATTCCTTAGTTCATCTAACTCAAAAATTTGTAATCTTCTATGATCGTCGGCCTTCTCTAGGTCCAAGTTACACATTTTGATGTCCCAATAGGCTTTGTGCTCAAGTTCTACAGGAAGATGATAGTGTTTCCCGTACACAAGTGTAAAAGGAGACATGCCTAGTGGGGTTTTGTGAGCTGTCCTATATGCCCACAATGCATTAGAAAGGCGGGAAGACCAATCCTTTCTATCAGGATAGATGGTGGTCTGTAAAATCTTCTTGATCTCCCAGTTCGATAATTAAGCTAGTCCATTGGTTTGAGGGTGATATGGTGTAGCAATCCTATGTGATACCCCATACTTTTGAAGTAGGGATTGAAAATGTGTGTTTCTAAAGTAAGACCCTCCATCCTTAATGATGGCTTTTGGTACCCCAAATCTAGAGAAGATAAAGTCTTGGATAAATTGTGTCACAACTCTATGATCGTTAGTCCTCAAGGGGATGGCTCCAATCCATTTGGAAACATACTCAACTGCTAATAAGATATACTCGAAGCCATATGAATTTGGAAAAGGTCCCATGAAGTCAATGCCCCAAATATCAGAGATTTCACACACTACGATCGGATTCAAGGGCATCATGTCTCGACGGCCAATATTGCCAAGAGACTGACAGCGTGAACATGCCCTGCTATATTCGTGTGCATCTTTGAAGATCGTGGGCCAAGAAAAATTTCTCTGCAAAATTTTTGCAGCAGGCTTTTTGCCAGAGAAGTGACCGCCACACTCTTGGTCATGGCAGAACGACAGAATGCTCTTTATCTCCTCATCAGGGACACACTTTCTAAGAATCTGGTCTTTGCAGTGTTTGAAAAGCCATGGTTCTTCCTAATAATAGTGCTTGGCCTTGGATCTAAGTCTGTCTTTTTGATGTTGGACCCAATCAGAGGGAACGATTCCAGAAGCCAGGTAGTTGACAATGTCAGCATACCAGGGATGATTAGAATGGATGACCAGTACATGCTCGTTAGGGAAGTGGTCAAAAATAGGAAGAGAAGGAGAAATTGCTTCTGAAGGAAGGCAGGATAAGTGGTCAGCTACCACATTCTACTTCCCAGCCTTGTCACGAATCTCTAAATCAAATTCCTGCAAAAGTAGGATCCATCTAATCAGATGAGATTTCGTGTCCTTCTTGGTGAG
The DNA here is from genome assembly GCA_037157565.1 of Thalassia testudinum. Taxonomy (NCBI): domain Eukaryota; kingdom Viridiplantae; phylum Streptophyta; class Magnoliopsida; order Alismatales; family Hydrocharitaceae; genus Thalassia; species Thalassia testudinum. The sequence continues at coordinate 4,932,885 of JAZHRO010000029.1, read as the reverse complement.
AAGTTGTCGAACTGCAGTGTGGTCAGTGTAGACTATAATGTGGGAACCTAAAAGATAGGGTCTAAATTTTTCCAGTGCAAATACTACAGCTAGCAATTCCTTTTCTGTGACGGTGTAATTCCTCTGAGCTTCATCTAAGGTCTTGCTAGCATAATAGATGACTGTGGGTTTCCCGTCCAGCTTTTGACCAAGGACAACCCCTATTGCATAATCAGAGGCATCACACATGATCTCAAAATGGTGGAACCAATCTAGGGGTTGTAGTATTGGTGCCTTGGTAACCAGATCACGAAGTATCGTATAGGCACAAACACAATCGTTAGAGATCTGGAAGTCTACGTCCTTAGAGAGGAGATTGGTGAGTGGTCGGGCTATTTTCGAGAAGTCTGCTATAAAGCGGCGATAAAAACTAACATGCCCGAGAAAAGATCTAATCTGTTTAACCGACCAAGGTAGTGGTAGTTCAGAAATCAACTTTACCTTCACATGGTCAACCTCGATTCCTCTCTTAGAGATAAGGTGACCTAAAACTAGTCCTTCTGGTACCATAAAATGTGATTTCTCCCAGGAAAGTACCAGATTCACATTTATGCATCTTTGCAGGACCTTAGTCAGGTGGTCTAAGCATGCAACAAATGTGCTCTTGAAGATCGAGAAGTCATCCATGAAGACTTCTAAGCAGCCACCTACCAAATTGGAAAAGATTGCAAACATACACCGCTGAAATGTAGCAGGTGCATTGCACAATCCAAAAGGCATCCTACGGAATGCAAAGGTTCCCTAGGAGTAGGTGAATGTCATTTTTTCCTGATCATCGGGGTGAATTGCTACTTGATTATATCCTGACTAGACATCCAAAAAGCAGAAAAATCTATTCCCTGCCAGTCTTTCTAGTATCTGATCAATGAAGGGCAATGGGAAATGATCTTTCTTCGTGGCTTGGTTGAATTTTTGATAGTCAATACATACTCGCCATGAACTAGCAATTTGTGTAGGGATAACTTCTCCAGAATCAGTGGTTATGACGGTAAGTCCGATCTTCTTAGGCACAACCTAAATAGGATTTACCCACAAGCTATCAGAAATGGGGAAGATAATTCCATTGTCTAGCCACTTAATCATTTCATTTTTAACCACCTCTTGAAGTGTAGGGTTTAATCTATGCTGTGGCTGTCTAGTAGGTCTAGATCCTTCTTTAGTGAAAATCCTATGTGTGTAATAAGGACTAATGCCAGTCAAGTCAGAGCGGCTCCATCTTATAGCCTGTCTATGTGTTCTCAAGACAGATAAGAGTCGTGATTCTTGATCAGATGATAATAAAGAGTTGACAATCACAGAATAGGTCTGATTAGGTCCTAAGAAAACATACTTTAGAGATTCAGAAAGAGGTTTGAGCTCAACAAGTATAGGATCAAATGAAGGAGCAGGTGTGGAGATTTCAAATGATCCTAGAGACACTAAAGGAATAGAAGAAAAGTCCTCAGTCTCTAAAGTTGGTGTCTCAGTGAGAGTCAGGTCAGAATCCAAAGAGTGTTGAGGTTCTAAATTTAGTGAGTCAATCAGAGTATCCTCAATCAACCGATCCAAAGAATCCAAGGAATAGATTTCCTCAATTAAACTACAAGACAGTCCTTTTTGGGCCTGAAAAATATCAATCTTTATCTTTTGATCTCCAAATTTTAATTCTATTAAGCCCTCCTCACAATTAGTGTTTGCCTTGGCCATAACCAAGAAAGGTCTTCCTAGAATGATAGGTGTGTTCTAAATGTCCTTAGGTACTTCCATGTCAAGGACTATAAAGTCTACAGGAAAGTAAAAATCCTTGACCCGTACTATAACATCTTCCAACACTCCTTGAGGTGTCTTAACTGATCTGTCAGCTAATTGCAGGGACACCTCGGTTGGCTTCATATTGCCAACCTCAAAATGTGTCAGTAGGGAGGTTGGGATAAGATTGATGGAAGCACCTAGGCCAAGTAATGCTCTATTAAATGTGGTGTTACCTATCATGCAGGATAAGAGAGGGGTGCCTGGGTCTTTCATCTTGGTAGGGAGGGTACTAGATATGATGGAACTAGCTTGTTCCAAGAGGATAATTGGACTACTCCCTTTTTGAATCCTTGCTTTACGCTTAGGAGTACATAGGTCTTTTAAAAACTTAGCGTAAAGAGGTATGTGGCAAATCACATCCAATAAGGGAATGTTTATGTGGACTTGCTCAAAGAGCTTAAGCAAATCCTCCTTAGGTGCCACATAGGTTATCTTCTTTCCTTTCCCCTTCTTCTTTAAAGCCTCTGGAAATGGTACAGAAGTGGTGATAAGAGGATCATTCCTAGGTAGTGAAGAAGCAGGAAACTGTGAATCAAATGGAGGAGTGGAGGTAGAAGGTCCAGGAAAAGATGTAGAAGCAGGAACAGGTGGATCTACATGATAAATGCCAGTTTATCATCATTCTTATGCATTAAAACAAACCTAGCTCTTAGGATTTTACTTCGCAAACGGGTTTTTAGGATGCATTTAGGCATAAATTAGGTTAGACATGCATTGCATTTTTTATTGTCTTTTTGATATATTTTTGTGAGTGTTAGGGATGAACAGATATACAGATCCCTAAAACCCTAGCACTCAAGAAGGCAAATGGTGAAGGAGAAGCTCAGATTAGCTAGAACTCAGCTTGATCCAGCTCACCATAGTTGGAACCTAGCTCACTTGAACTAGGGTTAGCTCATCCCAGCTCCATTCAGCTAATCTCAACTAAATGGCATCTAAAGAGAGTTCATCTTAGCTCACCCTAGCTCAAGTCAGCTCAGATCCAGCTCAACTTAGCTGAGTCTAGCTCATCTCAGCTCCCACTAGTCCACAGGGAGCTCTAGCTAGCTCAGCTGAGTTGACGGGAGTTCACCCCAGCTCAGACCCAGCTACCTCCATATCAGGAAGAAAAAGAAATACAAAAATCTCAAGACAAGATTCCTATCCCTTCCCACAAGGTCTCCACCCCACCACCAAGAAATCTGAGCCCACTACAGAAGAACTCATACATCTATTTGGGCAAGTTCATATCAATATTGCTCTCCTAGATGCCATCAAATATATACCTGCCTATGCCAAATTTTTGAAGGAGATTTGTACTCCTAAAAGGTAGGCCAAAAACCTAGGACAGGTGCATCTTTCGAAGATAGTAAGCTCTGTCATACAGAGTAAGCTGCCTCCTAAGATGAAAGATCCAGGGGCACCTTTAATTTTTGTAATTATTGATGACACTACCTTTAATCACGCCCTCCTTGATCTTAGTGCCTCAGTTAATATTATTCCCATGAGTTTATTTGAAGAATTTCAGATCGGTGAATTAAAACCCGTCGAGGTTACCCTACAATTAGCTAACCGATCTACAATCAAACCTCATGGGATTGTCGAGGATGTTTTGGTCAAGGTCCAGAATTGTGTCTTCCCTGCAGACTTTCTGGTTCTTGACATTGAGGTACCTGAATCATTACTGGACTCCCCAATAATCCTTGGACGCCCTTTTTTGGCCACTGCAAAGGCAAATATCAATTACCACACAGGCAAAATGGATATCACTTGTGCAAGCCAAACTCTCACTTTAGATATTTTTAAATCCTCCAGGAGATTCCATGATGATAACTTTTTTGAGGACTCAGATACTGAAATTTCCAATATGGTGGAGACAATGTTAATAGATACCCTTACCGACCACAAGTTTTTTGAGGACTCTGATTCAAAATCAGTGGTCGGCGAAATCTGTAATCTGGAGACTTGTCTTGACCCCAAATTTATTCCTGATGCACCCCCTAAGCACCCTAACCCACCCACTATTCACGCACCTAATTTTTCCACACTAACTTCACCCAATCCTCACCATCCCTTCCCCAACTCCTTTCTTACGGACCTGCCACCAACCCCGCCCGAGTTTGACATCAAACTTGATTTAAAACCATGGCCAGACTCGGGCTACACTTATCATTTTCCATCCAACTTTGATCCCAATATTGCTTCTAATCAATTTTCTAGGGATCTAGAAGAAGACACCTTTTTTGCGAGCATCCAAGTGCCCAAATATTTACATGATTTTACGTCTTCTGTCCATACCTTCACACCCGGCTGAATGGCATAAAAGATAGCACTGGATGAGAGGTAACCCATCATTTTTTCTTGCTTTCCTTTTTTCTTCTTTTTCCAGGTTTTGTTCATCCTAAACCCGACCGTTCTTCACTAAGGTGATCTCTTTTCCCTCCTAATGCATGAGGACATGGCACATCTTAAGCATGGGGGGGTGTTTTCAAATTTGACGATCAATTTAGGATTTTCAAAACCTAAAAACATGCATTTTTCTTTAATTTATTTCCTGCTTGCATACCCAAAAAAAAAATGTTGAAAACTTTTTGAGGAAAAATTTTGAAATCGGGACTAAGGTCGAAAAATTCACTTTTGTTACAATGGGATTTAATCTTTAACAAACTAAGGATGAGGATATGGATTTGATCATTAGAATTCTAGGGTCTATTTTTAGACTAAATCAGATATCCTTCTCTAAAATTCCACCTAAACTCATGATAGTTCAGGTGACTTGATCCTATTTTGTAATACGGAAAGTATTTGACTTAGTTTCTGATTCAAAAACTTGCATGTCTTGAGAAACCTCTTGTGTCAGTTTTCACACACAAGCCAACACTTAAAACAACTAAAAATTTGAAAAACTCCCTTGTTTGGACTTAGTAAAAGTCTGAAGCAGATCATTGGTTTGAGTTCCCACCGTCGAGAAGGAGGAAAATGCCTCCTTTGAGGACGCGATGTCAACATGTTACCGCCTCGGCGCTGCTCCATATCTATATTTCATATCTTTAGAGGGAGCATTAAAGCACATTTTAGCAGCTCAAGTGTCTTGGACGGTGCTCTACCTATAGTGTCGGAGCAAGAGCTTGAATTTTCTTGGAGTGCCCCTTTACACCACATAGTGTTTGGGGGTTGTGAGGTCCTGGGTGGTGTCATGGACAGTACTATCCCGAAGTACTGGCGCCAGAGCCCCCTTGAGGAATGGTAACGGGAATGATGATCCTGACACATCTGTTGTAAGACTAAGCTAAAAATAAGCATGGGGGAGAAAAAAGTAATAATAAATAAATTAACACACCCTTAAAAATGTTGGCTTTTCACAAGCACAGACACAAGATTTTAAAGGATTTTGTGAGTTGCGAATCAGATTCATGAGCCAGAAAAATCCTAAAAACAAAAATTTCAATTCATCTGAATTAACAAGGGGTTAATTTATGAATTTTCTGGAGGATATATTGATCCCGTTCTGTCTAATGGTTGGATCCAAAAATAAATCCCGATGTTTATCATTAATAAATCCCGTACCTCCTGTGTTTTACTCTACCAAGGTCCCTTAATCTCTTTTTCTCCTCAAAAGTCGAAAAAATTAGATTTCCCAAAAATTTCGTTTTCCAAAAAAATTGAAGTTTTGCTAAGAGACTAGCAAAAGATAAGCATGGGGGTGTGATAAACGCCAGTTTATCATCATTCTTATGCATTAAAACAAACCTAGCTCTTAGGATTTTACTCCGCAAACGGGTTTTTGGGCTGCATTTAGGCATAAATTAGGTTAGACATGCATTGCATTTTTTATTGTCTTTTTGATATGTTTTTGTGAGTGTTAGGGATGAACAGTTATACAGATCCCTAAAACCCAAGCACTCAAGAAGGCAAATGGTGAAGGAGAAGCTCAGACTAGTTGGAACTCAGCTTGATCCAGCTCACCACAACTGGAACCTAGCTCACTTGAACTAGGGTTAGCTCATCCTAGCTCCATTTAGCTAATCTCAGCTGAATGGAAGCTCAAGAGAGTTCATCTTAGCTCACCCTAGCTCAAGTCAACTTACATCCAGCTCAACTTAGCTGAGTCTAGCTCATCTCAGCTCCCACTAGCCCACAGGGAGCTCTAGCTAGCTCAGCTGAGTTGATGGGAGTTCACCCCAGCTCAGACCCAGCTACATCCAGCTCCACTCAACTCCAGCCAACTGAAGAAGAACTCATCTCAACTCAGGAAGCTCAAGTCCAGCTCCCGGGGATTCAGCTTAGCTCAACTCAGTTGAGCTAAGCTACCTTAACCGCCTCAACCAGCTTGATCCTCCTCGGGAGCACCAGACCCAGCTCACCTCAGCTCATTATGGTAGAAGCCAGTTCACTTTAGCTTGGCTTAGTAGCTAGCAAAGAACTAGCAAGCTAAGCCAGCTAGAGTAGCTCCGTGCCAGCATCTTTAACAGCTGCCGGCTTCAGTTCCAACTCCAGACTTCTTCTCCTCAGCTCCTCTCTTCAAACCCTAGCTGAAATACCTCCTCCTCTACTCCATAGCTAGCTAAGCTAGCTTAGCTTAGCTTATCTTAGCTAGCAACCAACTCCTTGGCCATCCACCACCTTCAATTCAACCCTAGCTAGCTCCACCAACTTAAGCCCTACCTAAGCTAGCTATCCTACTCATTTTGGCGCCACCTCTTCACCACCTTTCACCCCTCAACTAACCACCAAAAAACACCAAAAGTTGGTGCCAAAACTAACCCTAACCACCACCCTTTTGGCACCAACTTTCAACCTCTTCATCCACCCTACACCTACCCACATAATCCACCCTAGCCATCCACATACCCCCCTTCTAGAACCATAAGGTGGCGCCACCTAATGGCCTTCTAGAAGGCCCATTTTCGCGCCAATTCTAAAGGTCACCAAAGCCTTAACTACCCCCCTTAGCACCCCTTAGGTGGCACCACTTATTCTTAGCCCTAGGATCCCCAACTACCCCCCATATCCTATCCTAGCCATCCATTCCAAGAGACACCTATGCCCCCCTTCCTACACAATATATACCCACCAAACTTCCCACATTTTCTTCATCCTCCATTAGTGTATTTTGCTACCTATACCACCTACACCTACGACCAAGGAGAAGGAGTAGAGAAGAAGATTAAAGGGTCACATCACCAACCCTTTTGGTGCCTTCTTCTCCCTACTCTCTTCAACTTGGGCCACGCTAAGGAGGAGGACTTTCTACTTCAAGGAGGATGGCCAGGCAAAGGAGAAGGACCTAGGGTGGACGTCCACCCTTGGTGAGAAGCTTAGGGCATGCCCCTTTAGGGCTTGCCTTGGAGGACATCACCTTGGTGAGCATAGCAAGGAAGGAGTTGGAGGACTCTTTTCATGCTTGGGAGCTACCAAGCTTGGAGAAAGAAGCCCTCTTCTTCACCATCTATCTAGAGGATTTGTGTTTGCTTTTATTTATTGCAATTTTTCTAGTAGTAGAAGCATTCCTCTACTAGGCTTTTTTGTAAACACTTTTTCAGTAATCTAGTTACTGATTAGCCCATAGTTGTAGGCTATTTAAGTATTTAAGTGCCTAGACATTAGGTTAATTCTAACATTTATTTAGCATAAATTAGGATGTAAATAGATTAATTCATATTTTTAATTTAATTACATAATCCATGCATTGCATTCATATTTTAAGTGCATTTAGAATTAGCTTAGAATGACATTCATCTAATTAGTTAACCAATTAGGTACATTATTTTCATTAACATAAAAGTTGAGGGTCTGTATATAAATGACCATAATATTTTAACATTATTTTATTTATTCTTCTTGCAGGAACGACTGGCTGCCGCTCCAACGCCACCAGCTGCCACAGTGAAGAACCCATTCAAGGAGGAGCGGATGTGTTGGATCTGGTCAGGCAGCTGATTTCAAATTTGTGCAGGCCACTACAAAAGGAGGAGAGAGGATGCTGAGCGAGGTAGGCCTCCACCACCGACCCACCACTGTGCAGAGAGATCTCTTCTCTTCCATTCCACACCGTCGGCCTCAACCGTGGCGGCGAGTCTCCACCACCGTGGGCATGTGGTGTGACAGGCCACACCGGCATCCGGAGCTCGTCCGCATTACCATGAGCACCTTAGCGTGCATCTCCCTCACCGTCGTCACCAACAACCACCGCCGCAGCTACTGTGCAATCACCCTTTCAGTCAGTTAAGACGTCCGGGAAATTTCCCGGACATCTGAAGTCCACCCCCCACTCCATCAGCAATCTCCGTCCTCCCACTTCACTTCCACCACCCACGCCGCAGCAGCCACCCGCTCATCTCCAGCCGCACGCAAGAACCCGCCACTTCCTCCCGCTCTCACCGCCTACAAACCCACGCCAACAGAGTGCGCAACCACCCTCCATCCACTCGCAAGGCGTGCACAGCCTCCAGCCCTCACGCCCGCTCACTCCACCTTCCCCGCGCCTGCAGCCTTCGCCATCTCCACGCGCAACCGCCTGCGCACCCACGCCAGCTGCAGCTGCACCTGCAGAATCACTCCCGCACCCGCAGCACCTTTCCTGCGCCCGTACGCCTGCAGAACTTCACCCGCAACACTTCCAGCCTGCAGCAGAGCCAAACCAGCTGTAGCAGCCACCCGCACAACCACGCACGCCCTCCTCCCGTGCCTGCAGCACCCGCACTTTGCCAACAACAGTGCGCGCACCCGCACCCTCCAGCCAGCGTGTGCATCACTTCGCCAACAGCAGTTGCAGCACCGACTGCAGCCACCTTCGCCAGAGCTCCGCCCAGGCGACTCCGACCACCGCTCGACGTGTGGTTTCCACCATCGAGACGGCCTCGCTTCATCCACCCACCTATGCAAACCTCTCCTCGATTGAACCTCTCTCCCGATCGCGAGGAGGAGAGAGGGAAAATGCTTTGTTAATGGGTTAATTAGTTATTACATTTCATGCCATTGCCAGGAAAAATAATTTTTGTTTGTGAATATTTTATTGTGGTAAAATTTGCAACTTTAGACTCAAGTTCTTTTACAATTGCATAGCTTTTGTAATTAACATTGTTTGACATTGATTTTGGAATCTAAATGTGCACAAATTTTCTTTAATACATGTCAATGGAAAATTGCATAAAATCATCACATGTTTATTGAATATTTGAGTGAAGAAAAATTGCACATCTACCCTTATGTTTTCAAGATATTGTGCATCTTATTTCCGTCACATTTCATGTCAGATTTAACTATGGATTTCTACGAGATTGAACGAATACGAAATAATAGAGATATTATTGCCTCATTGCCTCCCTGTGGATACGACCCACTCCCCTACGAGTGGTTATTTCTTTTTAAATATTGATTAGTCGATTTTTCACCCACATAAAACTACAAATGACTTTAAAGCGAACAATCGACTAGTCAAATGGCGCCATTGCCGGAGAAGCAACAGGCGTAATAATTTCGCCTGATTTTATTTTTATTATTTGTCAATTGCAAAGTGATTTGACCATTTATTATTTTCTTTTCTGTGCAAGAATCAGCCATTGTGAGAAGGCGACCCTTGACGTCGCCAGAGGAGAATTGGACGAGCAATTTTGAAAGGAGGAGAAGACGAGGATGCAACGGACATCATTGTATATTTAGTCGCTAGTATGATAGAATTAAGACTTTATATTTAATTTTTCATTGCATTTGGTTTGAAACCCTTGTTTTGGGGTATATTTTGAGGGGTTTGTTCCCCAATTTTGTTTTGGGCCCGTGTTGGGTAATTTTTGGGAGCATGTTCCCTTTTCTTTAGATTTAGGTTTTTAGTTTATTGATTACTTTTATTTTCTTGTGCATAAGTAGTTTAAAAATTAAAAAAATTAAAAAATGAGCTGCCTGCTAGAAGCTTCCTGCCCTAGGACGAACCATTTAGGTCTGTATGAGCAGCCTCTAGATTTATTTCTCTGCATTGCGTGCATTCTTACATTGTTGATTGCTGGAAGCAAGGTACGCATTTTCTTACTTTACATCCTATTCTTGATCACGCATTGCATTAGGACTTAATGCAAAGACCACCTAATCTGTACTGAATAAATCTAACAAGTGGTCACATATTTTCTAGAAAAAGGACTAATTAAAGGAGGGACATTTTAAAAACCAAGGATTTAATTTTCAAACTTGCCGTGCGATTCAAAATTCAAAATCTTTTGTGGTGTATGCACACCTATTTCACTTGCACCACGACACGCTTTTAGACACTCCTTAGGTTTGGAAATACTAGGACAAGAGCCATCCTATCGTTGGATTCTGAAGTGTTCGGAACTTGAGATCAAAGGTTTTATAAATCCAAAGAGGGGGATACCCTGTCACAGATTTTTGGGGGTAGTTGAGAAGCACCGCAAAAGCACAGCTTCAAAGGAAGGCTTAAGCCTACTTGCATCCCTCGATCTTCCGTCTTTGGATTTACTTGACCATTTGAGATTTAGGGAAGAACACCTAAGCTCTAACTAGGTCTTCTTAGGCGAGCCGTAGGTCAACAATAGGCGTGTAAATTGATTGAACAAATTGTATTGTCACCTACAATCTGACTTAAAATCAAAAGCCTAAATTGGGAAAGACCTAAAAAGGTCCTTTTTGAATTGTGTTTTGCTTGGGGAATTCTGATTGAGGTGTGAGTTAGAATGGACCACATTGATTTTCATCCTTTCACATCTTGCCCACACCCTCACCCCCACTCTACATCCTTCAATCATAGACACCGAGATGGTCCATTCCTTGATGGACATAATGACAATCACTGGGATCCGTTTTACTCCTATTATAGGAGTATTGGCCTGGTTAAGCCCCAAATCAGTGAGTAGAACCTAGGAGCGGGATTTGCTTTTCCCAATATCCTACATACCATAGAAATACCCAACCCACCTGCCCTGAAAAATTATAATGGTTGGACAAACACTCCTGGGTACTATAAGCCTGAGCCTGACTTCTAATGATAGAAATGACCTCTCCTCTTTGAAGATGGAAATACAGAAAATGCAAAACGAAATGATTGAATTGTTAGGAGAATCTTCGAGAGCAGGCCAACAAGAAAGAGATGAAATTAGCCACCCAATCTACCCCATTGAGGATGACGTATACCCCTCTACAATAGATGCATCTCCCGTGGGAGAGCTACACATTAAGTTGGAGGGAAATTCTGGGGAGAATAGCTACTTTTCGAGGATCGATTTTGAAACCTCTCCATTAGATGACACTTCCTTGAGAGATCCACACCTTAGGTGGGAGGAAGATACACATGAAAGTAGCTATGCATTGGATGAAGAAAGGTGGCAACCTGAGGAAGATGATGATAAGGTTGAGTATCCACCTGAATTATATTGGAGTCAAAAGAAGGGAATGATGGTACCATTGGAAGACCTCGACCCAGAAGATTGTATTTTCGTGACATTTGATGAAGTGGGTCGAAGTCAAGTTGTTAATCCTACCCTCCCTTCTGATCACAAGATGGAACTCAAGCCTACCCTTAGGGAACCTAACCCTAAAGAAATTGACCTATCTAAGGAGTCTGATGTTACCAGTGTAAACCATTTACCTCAAATAGAGCACCCTAGGGGATCTGCTGAGATATTAAATGATTCTAGACCTCGGGTATATGATGAATTGTGTGATGAGGAGGAAGACGAATTATATGAGGAACCTACATTCAAGATTTGGAGTGACACTAAGGGTGATTATGTCTTATTTGAAGAGTTAGCCCCTGAGGATGTCACAAATTTGACCAAATTAGGTTTCCTTAGCACACCCATTGATGATATTTCTCCTCATGATGAAATGATGGAAAATTTGGAAGCAATTTTTGAGATTTATGTGGATTCACATATAGACTCCGGGGAAGATTTGAGTAAAGAACAAAAACCCAAGGATGACATTGATAGGATAATCCCTAGATCTGTTGCTTCCAACCTGCCTTCATTCATTTCGAAGTCACCCTCTGATTCGCTTATATCTGAAAGAGAAATTGTGACTCCTGATGAAGAGCAGGAAGATACATGTGATGGTGCAATGAATGTTAGGGATGAAATTGAGGATTTAGAAAGAGTGTTAGGGATGGACACCGAGCTGATTAAACCCAACCTAGATCTTATGGCCATCCTGAAACCTCGTAACTTGGACACCGTAGACGTTCCTTGCCTTAGAAAATTGCTCACTTTTGTTCTGACCAAGGGGCTTAACAGACCAATATTTCCCGTAATGGAGTATCGAGTATGGATTGATGATTTCTTTAGTCAATCCATTACCCTAGGGGTTTATCTTTGCACCATTCCTTCCCCATTCTTTTTGAAGGATCCTTGTCATCCTCCCCCTACGCCTTTGGAGGTTGTTATACCTGTTTATCCTTTAGAACCTCCTTTGGTGACCTGGGAAGATTTCATTCCCATCTTAGTTGGGCGAGCATTTGCTATCGGGATTCATCATCAGCTCGCCAACATCCTAGGTTACCTATTTTCTAGGCCAACATTGCTTTGCTCATTTTTAGGGCCTATTTCTGTAATTCTTGAACCTGATTTGCTGGTTCTTTGGCTATTCAGCCCAGCTCTGACCCAGGTAATATCCTTCTATGCAATGAGGACATTGCAGATTTTAGGCATGGGGGGGTGTACTTGGGGATATACATAGCATAGTGCATTCATTGCATACATTTGCATAAAAAATAAATAAATAAATAAATAATAATTAAAAAAAAAGCTTTGAGCTTAACTAGCTAGATCTTGCAGTCTTAAGCAAATCAGAACTCTAGGGTAGACTAAATTAATTCTAGGGTCAAACTTTAGAAGCTAAATGAGCTGCTAGCTTTAGACCTTTAGGGTCCTTTGTGGACTTAAAAACTTAAGTAGGAGTTAAGTTGCGGACCATTCCTCAAGAGGTTGAGGAAGGGAAGCTAGGGTTTGGGTAGTACCTGGAGTCTTATTCTACCTTTTGGTTTACGGGTCTTTGTAACCCAAGCATCCAAATTTCACACACTTGGTCTGGTAATTAACTTAATTTCTGTCTTTCTGAAAAGAGATTTGGTTTTCTTAGTTTTGACTTAGGAGAGGCTTGAAAACACATTTTGATTGGAAGAGTTCCCGCCGTAGGAGAGGTGGAGTATATACTCACCTTGAGGATGCGATGATAACATATTACCTCTTCGGCGCTTGTCTCTTAGGATATCCATCCTACTGGGGGCATGTAAGTGCATTGTGCGGTTCAGGTACCATGGGCGGCCCTATCTCGAAGTGCCGATTGCCATAGGCCTGAATTCGCTTAAGAAATCCATGGGCGATACTATCTTGAAGTGTCGATTGCCAGGAGTTCTTGAGGTCGTTATGGGCGGTGCTATCTCGAAGCATCGAAAGCCAGGCACCCTTTGAGGTATGGTAATGGGGACAATGAATTCAACACAGACCGTGTTGATAGCTGATCTGAGGTTAGACTTAGAAGAATCAAAAAAAAAAAAAAAAAAAATATATATATATATATATATAAAATTTCTTTAACTCAAATAACCCAGACTAATGCACAGGCACGGATGCTTTAATCTCAGGAATCAATAAACTTTAGGGTAGAGTAAGAAATCAGGGAAACTTGTGCCTGCAACTTGTCTTGAGCCGACCTAGTCTGTAACTTAGCAACTACTTAGGAACCTTGGGTCTAGAGTTTGAACTTAAAATGCTTCTGAAGGAAGACTAAGTGAGTTGACTAGTCTACTTGGAGTGCTAGGTTTCGCTTAATTTTGCTAGGGACTAGCAAAAACTAGGCATGGGAGTATTTGATTAGCCCATAGTTATGGGCCATTTAAGTATTTAAGTGCCTAGACATTAGGTTAATTCTAACATTTATTTAGCATAAATTAGGATGTAAATAGATTAATTCATATTTTTAATTTAATTACATAATTCATGCATTGCATTCATATTTTAAGTGCATTTAGAATTAGCTTAGAATGACATTCATCTAATTAGTTAACCAATTAGGTACGTTGTTTTCATTAACATAAAAGTTGAGGGTCTGTATATAAATGACCATAATATTTTAAAATTATTTTATTTATTCTTCTTCTTGCAGGAATGGCTGGCTGCCGCTCCAATGCCACCAGCTGCCGCAGTGAAGAACCCATTCAAGGAGGAGAGGATGTGTTGGATCTGGTCGGGCAGCTGATTTCAAATTTATGTAGGCCACTACAAAAGAAGGAGAGAGGATGCTGAGCGAGGTAGGCCTCCACCACCGACCCACCACTGTGTAGAGAGATCTCTCTTCCATTCCACACCGCTGGCCTCAACTGTGGTGGCGAGTCTCCACCACCGTGGGCGTGTGGTGTGACAGGCCACACCGCCATTCGGAGCTCGTCTGCATTACCATGAGCACCTTAGCGTGCATCTCCCTCGCCGTCGTCACCAACAACTACCGTCGCAGCTACTGTGCAATCACCCTTTCAGTCAGCTAAGACATCCGGGAAATTTCCCGGACGTCTGAAGTCCACCCCCCACTCCAGCAGCAATCTCCGTCCTCCCACTTCACTTCCACCACCCACGTTGCAGCAGCCACCCGCTCATCTCCAGCCGCACGCAAGAACCCGCCACTTCCTCCCGCTCTCACCGCCTGCACACCCACGCCAACAGAGCGTGCAACCGCCCTCCAGCTGCACGCAAGGCGTGCACAGCCTCCAGCCCTCACGCCCGCTCACTCCACCTTCCCCGCGCCCGCTCACTCCACCTTCCCTGCGCCTGCAGCCTTCGCCATCTCCACGCGCAACCGCCTGCGCACCCACGCCAGCTGCAGTCGCACCTGCAGGATCACTCCCGACCCACAGCACCTTCCCCGCACCCGCACGCTTGCAGAACTTCACCCGCGACACTTCCAGCTTGCAGCAGAGCCAAACCAGCTGCAACAGGCACACGCACAACCTCGCACGCCCTCCTCCCATGCCTGCAGCACCCGCACTTCGCCAACGACAGCGCGTGCACCCGCACCCTCCAGCCAGCGCGCGCATCACTTCGCCAACAGTAGCTGCAGCACCGGTTACATCCACCTTCGCTGGAGCTCCGCCCGGCCGACTCCGACCACCGCTCAACGTGCGGTTGCCACCATCGCGACGAACTCGCTTCATCCACCCACCTGTGCAAACCTCTCCTCGATTGAACCTCTCTCCTGATCGCGAGGAGGAGAGAGGTAAAATGCTCTGTTAATGGGTTAATTAGTTATTACATTTCATGCCATTTCCAGGAAAAAGAATTTTTGTTTATGAATATTTTATTGTGGTAAAATTTGCAACTTTAGACTCAAGTTCTTTTACAATTGCATAGCTTTTGTAATTAACATTGTTTGACATTGATTTTGAATCTAAATGTGCACAAATTTTCTTTAATACATGTCAATGGAAAATTGCATAAAATCATCACATGTTTATTGAATATTTGAGTGAGGAAAAATTGCACATTTACCCTCATATTTTCAAGATATTGTGCATCTTATTTCCGTCGCATTTCATGTCAGATTTAACTACAGATTTCTCACGAGATTGAACGAATACGAAATAATAGAGATATTATTGCCTCATTGCCTCCCTGTGGATATGACCCGCTCCCTTGTGAGTGGTTATTTCTTTTTAAATATTGATTAGTCGATTTTTCCACCATATAAAATTGCAAACGACTTTAAAGCGAACAATCGACTAGTCAGTTACCTTCTTTGCAATTTCTTTATTTGCATTTCTAATTGCTTTGTTTTTAGCATTCTTCACTCCCTCTCCCTAATTATTCTAGGCCTCCACTTGCCTAGAGTTAGCTTAAGGAGAGGCTCTACTTGCCACTTTAGAGGTAGTCTATTGAATTGAAGTGTAAGTCACTTTCCCGCCACAATTTCGCATGTTGCCTTAATTTCAAAAACATAAAAATGATATATTGAAAAAGACCAAAAAGAAAGTTGAGATTTATATTCCAAGCAAGAGAATCAATTTTGCAAACATTTGGCCTCCTTGGACGACCCTAGATACTCCCCTATCTAGGAACATAAATTTAAAAGCGAAAGTGGATTACGCGTTGCAACGACACTAAATTACCTAATTAACAAACCACGTATTTTGTTATCACTATAGTGCTTCTACCACTCCTAGTGACTATGGCATTCAGTTCAGCCCTAGATGTAGATGGTAACTCAGAATTTGGTAATAGAGGTGGTTGGGTTTGTGGATAGGAAGAATTTGGATCAGTGTAGAATTCAATGTCGTGCAAGGGTTGTGAGATGGCTGATTAGCCCATATTTGTGGGCTATTTAAGTATTTAAGTGCCTAGACATTAAGTTAATTCTAACATTTATTTAGCATAAATTAGGATGTAAATAGATTAATTCATATTTCTAATTTAATTACATAATTCATGCATCACATTCATATTTAAATGCATTTAGAATTAACTTAGAATTGCATTCATTTAATTAGTTAACCAATTAGGTACATTGCATGCATTAATTTAGGTTAACATAAAAGTTGAGGGTTTGTATATAAATAACCATAATATTTTATCATTATTTTTTTATTCTTCTTCTACGTGCAACAGCTGCATTTCTTCCTGCAGCTGCCGCAGTGAAGAACCCAATCAAGGAGGAGCGGATGTGTTGGATCTGGTCGGGGCAGCTAATTTCAAAAGAGAGGAGGAGGCAGCTGAGCTCGAGAGGCCTCCACCCCCGACCCACCACTGTGCAGAGAGTTCATCTCTCTTCCATTCCACATCGCTGGCCTCAACCATGGCAACGAGCCTCCACCACCGTGGGCGTGTGGTGTGACAAGCCACACCGCCATTCGGAGCTCGTCCGCATTACCGTGAGCACCTCAGCGTGCACCACCCTCACCGTCGTCACCAACAGCCACCACCGCAGCCACTACATTTTCATCTTCTCGGTCAGTTAAGACACCTGGGAAATTTTCCAGACGTCTGAAGCTTCGACCCCCCACTCCAACAGCAACCGGCCGCTCACTTCACGCCCGCGCCTCCGGTTGCACACTTGCGCTGCACCTCCTGCAGCATCCACGGCGCAAGCCCTTGCTGCACAAGACTGCCTTCATGCCCTCTACACCGCACTCCCCTTCCATCTCCAGCCTGCAGCGCGCCCATTCCAGCGTGAGTCCCTCAGCACGCCTGCAGCGGCAACTACCCTTGCTGCGCCTCACCTCCACTTCACGCCTGCATCACCTCCAGCTTCCATCACGCGCCCGCCAGGACCCTACAGCGCCTCTTCACGCACGCAGCAGGCGCGCGTTCTTCTCCGCGCACGCATCTGACTGCACACGCCCTCCAGCATCCGCTCCTTCCGCTGAGTCCGCACGCACTGCTGGAGGCGCTGCAGGTGGCGGGGGTGCTGCAGATTGTGGAGAGGCTCTGTAGGCGGAAGGTGCGCAACAGCAGCCTCCGCACACACCACCTGCAGCAGCCTTCGTGCGCGCACAGCCACGCCTCCTCCAGCAGGTGCAGCCACCGGCGCAACCCACCTTCATCGGAGCTCCGGCAGGCCGGCTCTGACCATCGCTCGACGTGCAGCTGCCACCATCGCGACGGCCTCACTTCAGCCAATTGCCTGTGCGAAGTTCTCCTCGATTGAACCTCTCTCCCGATCGCGAGGAGGAGAAAGGTAAAATCCTCTGTTTCGGTCTTAATTAGTTATTACATTTCATGCCATTGCCAGGAAAAAGAATTTTGGTTTGTGAATATTTTATTGTGGTAAAATTTACAACTTCATACTCAAGCTCTCTTACAATTGCGTAGCTTTTGTAATTAACATTGTTTGACATTGGTTTTGGGATTTAAATGTGCACAAATTTTCTTTAATACATGTCAATGGAAAATTGCATAAAATCATCACATATTTATTGAATATTTCAGTGAGGAAAAATTGCACATCTGCCCTTACATTTTCAAGATATTGTGCATCTTCTTTCCGTTGCATTTCATGTTAGATTTGACTACGGATTTCTCACGAGATTGAACGAATACAAAATAATTGAGATATTATTGCATCATTGCCTCCCTATAGACATGACCCGCTCTTCTGTGAGTGGTTATTTTTAATTATTGTTTAGTCAATTTTTTCTCCACATAAAACTACAAACGACTTTTAAAGCGAACAATCAATTTGTCAAATGGCGTCGTTGCCGGGGAGGCAACAGATGCAACAATTTCACCTGATTTTATTTTGATTATTTCTCATTGCACAATGATTTAACCATTTATTATTTTTTCTGTGCGAGAAATTTGTGCGAGGAACCAGCCATCATGAGAGGCTACCCTTGACGTCGCCAAAGGAGGAATTGGTCGAGCTACTTTGAAAAGGAGGGGAAGGACGAGGACGTGACAATCATCTTTGTACATTTAGTCACTAATTTAATTAGAATAGGATTAACACTTTAGATTTAATTTTTCATTGAGTGCATTTGGTTTGAAACCCTTGTTCTGGGGTATATTTTGAGGTGTTTGTTCCCCGATTTTGTTTTAGGCCCGTGTTGGGTAATTTTTGGGAGCCTGTTCCCTTTTTCTTTAGATTTAGGTTTTTTCTGTTTATTTTGTGGATTGTTTACTTTTATTTGCTTGTGCATAAGTAGTTTAAAAAATATATATAAAAAAATGAGTTGCCTGTCCCTTGGACGAATCATTTAGGTCTGTATAAGCAGCCTCTAGATTTACTTCTCTGCATTGCATGCATTCTCGCATCGTTGATTGCTGGAAGTAAGGTACGCATTCTCTTACGTTGCATCCTATTCTTGATCACGCATTGCATTTGGACTTAATGCGAAGACCACCTAATCTGTATTGAATATTTTAAACAAGTGGTCACATATTTTCTAGAAAAAGGACTAATTAAAGGAGGGACATTTTAAAAATCAAGGATTTGATTTTCAAACTTGGCGTGCGATTCAAAATTCAAAATCTTTTGCGGTGTATGCACACTTATTTC
This sequence comes from Thalassia testudinum, assembly GCA_037157565.1. Taxonomy (NCBI): domain Eukaryota; kingdom Viridiplantae; phylum Streptophyta; class Magnoliopsida; order Alismatales; family Hydrocharitaceae; genus Thalassia; species Thalassia testudinum. The sequence goes on along the minus strand of JAZHRO010000029.1, from coordinate 4,914,090 downwards.
GCTTGCACCACGACACGCTTTCAGACACTCCTTAGATTTGGAAATACAAGGACGAGAGGCCTCCTATCGTTGGATTCTGAAGTGTTCGGAACTTGAGATCAAAGGTTTTGTAGATCCAAAGAGGGGGATACCCTGTCACAGATTTTTGGGGGTAGTTGAGAAGCACCGCGAAAGCACAGCTTCAAAGGAAGGCTTAGGCCTACTTGTATCCCTCGATCTTCCATCTTTGGAGTTGCTCTACCATTTGAGATTTAGGGAAGAACACCTAAGCTCCAACTAGGTCTTCTTAGGTGAGCCGTAGGTTGACAGTAAGCGCGTAAATTGATTGAACAAATTGTATTGTCACCTACAATCTGACTTAAAATCAAAAGCCTAAATTGGGAAAGACCTAAAAAGTCCTTTTTGAATTGTGTTTTGCTTGGGGAATTCTGATTGAGGTGTGAGTTAGAATGGACCACAATGATTTTCATCCTTTCACATCTTGCCCACACCCTCACCCCCACTTTTCATTCTTCTTTGATCCCATACGCCGAGATGGTCCATCCCTTGATGGACATAATGACAATCATTGGGATCCGTTTTACTCCTATTATAGGAGTATTGGCTTGGTTAAGCCCAAAATTAGTGAGCAGAACCTAGGAGCGGGATTTGCTTTGCCCAATATCCCACACACCATGGAAATACCCAACCCACCCTCCCTGAAAAATTATAATGGTCGGACAGACACTCCTGGGTACTATAAGCCTGAGCCTGACTTCTGTCATGATAGAAATGACCTCTCCTCGTTGAAGATGGAAATACAGAAAATGCAAAACGAAATGATTGAATTGTTAGGAGAATCTTCTAGAGCAGGCCAACAAGAAAAAGATGAAATTAGCCACCCAATCTACCCCATTGAGGATGACATACACCCCTCGACAATTGATGCATCTCCCATGGGAGAGCTACACTTTAAGTTGAAGGGAAATTTTGGGGAGAATAGCTACTTTTCGAGGATCAATTTTGAAACCTCCCCATTAGATGACACTTTGTTGAGAGATCCACTCCTTAAGTGGGAGGAAGATACATATGAAAGTAGCTATGCATTGGATGAAGAAAGGTGGCAACCCGAGGAAGATGATGATAAGGTTGAGTATCCACCTGAATTATATTGGAGTCAAAAGAAGGGAATGATGGTACCATTGGAAGACCTCGACCTAGAAGATAATATTTTCGTGACATTTGATGAAGTGGGTCAAAGTCAAGTTGTTAATCCTACACTCCCTTCTGATCACAAGATGGAACTCAAGCCCACCCTTAGGGAACCTGACCCTGAAAAAATTGACCTATCTGAGGAGTCTGATGTTACCAGTGTAAACCATTTACCTCAGATAGAGTACCCTAGGGGATCTGTTGAGATATTAAATGATTCTAGACGTTGGGTATATGATGAATTGTGTGATGAGAAGAAAGACGAATTATATGAGGAACCTACATTCAAGATTTGGAGTGACACTAAGGGTGCTTATGTCTTATTTGAAGAGTTAGCCCCTGAGGATGTCACAAATTTGACCAAATTAGGTTCCTTAGCACAACCATTGATGATATTTCTCCTCATGATGAAATGATGGAAAATTTGGAAGCAACTTCTAAGATTTATGTGGATTCACATATAGACTCCGGGGAAGATTTGAGTAAAGAACAAAAACCCAAGGATGACATTGATAGGATAATCCCTAGATCTGTTACTTCCAACCTACCTTCATTCATTTCGAAGTCACCCTCTAATTCGCTTATATCTGAAAGTGAAATTGTGACTCGTGATGAAGAGCAGGAAGATACATGTGATGGTGCAAGGACTGATAAGGATGCAATTGAGGATTTACAAAGGGTGTTAAGGATGGACACCGAGCTGATTAAACCCAACCTAGATCTTATAGCTATCCCGCAACCTCGTAACTTGGACATCCTAGACGATCCTTGCCTTAGAGAATTGCTCACTTTTGTTCTGACTGGGGGGCTTAACAGACCAATATTTCCTGTAATGGAGTATCGGGTATGGATTGATGATTTCTTTAGTCAGTCCATTGCCCTGGGGGTTTATCTATGCACCATTCCTTCCCCATTCCTTTTGGAGGATCCTTGTCATCCTCCCCCTACCCCTTTGGAGGTTGTTATACCTATTTATCCTTTAGAACCTCCTCTGGTGACTTGGGAAGATTTCATTCCCATCTTAGTTGGGTGAGCATTTGCTAGCGGGATTCATCATCAGCTCGCCAACATCCTAGGTTACCTATTTTCTAGGCCAGCATTACTTTGCTCATTTTTATGGCCTATTTCTGCAATCCTTGAACCTGATTTGCAGGTTCTTTGGCTATTCAGCCCAACTCTAACCCAAGTAATATTCTTCTATGCAATGAGGACATTGTAGATTTTAGGCATGGGGGGTGTACTTGGGGATATACGTAGCATAGTGCATTCATTGCATACATTTGCATAAAAAAAAAGTTTTGAGCTTAACTGGCTAGATCTTGCAGTCTTTAGCAAATCAGAACTCTAGGGTAGACTAAGTTAATTCTAGGGTCAAACTTTAGAAGCTAAATGAGATACTAGCTTTAGACCTTTAGGGTCCTTTGTGGACTTAAAAACTTAAGTAGAAGTTAAGTTGCGGACCATTCCTCAAGAGGTTGAGGAAGGAAAGCTAGGGTTTGAGTTAAATGGTGGGGTAGTACCTGGAGTCTTGTTCTACCTTTTGGTTTATGGGTCCTTGTAACCCAAGCATCCAAATTTCACACACTTGGTCTAGTAATCAACTTAATTTCTTTCTTTCTTCAAAGAGATTTGGTTCTCTTAGTTTTGACTTAGGAGAGGCTTGAAAACACAATTTGATTGGAAGAGTTCCTGCCACAGGAGAGGTGGAGTATATACTCACCTTGAGGATGCGATGATAACATATTACCTCCTCGACGCTTGTCTCTTAGGATATCCATCCTACTGTGGGCATGTAAGTGCATTGTGCGGTTCAGGTACCATGGGCAGCCCTATCTCGAAGTGCCGATTGCCATAGGCCTGAATTCGCTTAAGAAATCCATGGGTGATACTATCTTGAAGTGTCGATTGCCAGGAGTTCTTTGGGTCTCTATGGGCGATGCTATCTCGAAGCATTGAAAGCCAAGCACCCTTCGAGGTACGATAATGGGGGCAATGAATCTGACACAGACCGTGTTGATAGCTAAACTGAGGTTAGACTTAGAGGAATCAAACAAAAAAAAATTATACATTATTAAAAAAAGAATCCTTTTTCCTTTAACTCAAATAACTTAGACTAATGCACATGCACGGATGCTTTAATCTCTGGGATCAATAAACCTTAGGGTAGAGTCAGAAATCAGGGAAACCTATGCCTCCAACCTGTCTTTAGCCGACCTAGTCTGTAACTTAGCAACTACTTGGGAACCTTAGGTCTAGAGTCTGAATTTAATTTGTCTCTAAAGGAAGACCGATTGGGTTGACTAGTCTACTTGGAGTGCTAGGTTTTGCTTGGATTTTCCGGGGACTAGAAAAAACTAGGTATGGGGGTATTTGATTAGCCAATATTTGTGGGCTATTTAAGTATTTAAGTGACTAGACATTAAGTTAATTCTAACATTTATTTAGCATAAATTAGGATGTAAATAGATTAATTCATATTACTAATTTAATTACATAATTCATGCATCGCATTCATATTTAAATGCATTTAGAATTAACTTAGAATTGCATTCATTTAATTAGTTAACCAATTAGGTACATTGCATGCATTAATTTAGGTTAACATAAAAGTTGAGGGTTTGTATATAAATAACCATAATATTTTATCATTATTTTTTTATTCTTCTTCTACGTGCAACAGCTGCATTTCTTCCTGCAGCTGCCGCAGTGAAGAACCCAATCAAGGAGGAGCGGATGTGTTGGATCTGGTCGGGGCAGCTGATTTCAAAAGAGAGGAGGAGGCAGCCGAGCTTGAGAGGCCTCCCCCCCGACCCACCACTGTGCAAAGAGTTCGTCTCTCTTCCATTCCACACCGCCGGCCTCAACCGTGGCGACGAGCCTCCACCACCATGGGCGTGTGGTGTGACAGGTGATAACACTGCACAAGGGGGTGATAATTCTATTAAATAGGTCCCATCTTAAGAATAAAAGGCACCACATAAGTAGAATGGGAGCATTGCATGCATCATGTACCAAGATTGCTTATAAAACTGTATTAATGAACATTTATGTAAGTACTTGTCAAAGCAGGCCTCAGATGAGCAATCGGACCGCATGGATGGATTCAGAACGACGAACGGAGTCCAACAGACTCAAGATCAGCCAAATCCAACATCCGGAGCTCCTACAATGGGCCCAAGAAGTTCTGACCGTTGATCTGGTGATCAACGGCCCTCGTTGCGCCACATCACCCTCGCTCCATCGCACGCCACTCTCCCTTCAGCTGAGATCAAATCTCGACCGTCGATCTTCGATCGGACGACCGAGATCCGCGCGCCCACCCGTAGTCGTTGCGACAAAGAGCGGGCGTGGCGCAACGGTTAGCGTGCACGCCCACACGCACGCGACGCGGGTTCGAGCCACGCGATGCGTGAAATCGAAGATGAAGGAAGCGCGTGGTGAAATTGGGCCTCCCGATCAGCAGTGGGCAGCCGAGATTGCGCCACGCGGCACGCCCACAGATCGCGAGCGCTCACGTGCGCGCGCACGCCGGGTGATGCGCTCGCGCACACGTGTGCCCGAGGTGCGATCCGAGCACCTCCAAGCGAAGATCTGAGCCGTCTGATCTTCGATCGGACGGCTCTCACGCAGCGGCGGTGGATTGAGCGCGAAGAAGAACGACGTGGGCAGTTGACCGCCGGGATGGAGGGCTTCACCGATGATTTTGGAGTGGTTTTAGCGACGTCCCAGATGTCGCTAAAGCCCCTTCTTCTTTTAGAAAGCCCTTAACCCTATTTAAACCCCCTCCAACCACTCATTCAAGGCATTGACTTCCCTTGCAACTACTCCACCCCTCTCTTAGCTAGCTTTAGGCCCTCTTGTAATCGTCGGAGACAACAAGTCGTCGATGGAGCCTCCTCCACCACCGTGGCTGCCTCGTCGCTCTCCCCTCTCTCTCTCTTAAGCTTTCCATTACTTTTGTTTGAGCATGTATTTAATGTTGTAAGCTATGAACTAAAAGTGCATGATTACTGAACCTATTTTCTGTTCAGTTGTTACTTTAATTTCTGTTTAAGTTGCATGATCAAGCAAGAAACTCTCCAACCCTAATCTCTCTCTCGCTTTTCAAACCGCACCTCCGCAAGCAAAACTCGTGCTTTCCGTGACAACAAGTGATAAGAAAAATCTGATTTTCACGCCTCCCTGAGACCGACACTTGGGCTCACCTCCGTTTATTTACTTTAAAACCGACGTTGCAAGTGCGACTATAACGACACTTCTTAACACACGCACAAGCACACGTCAGTTTTTGGCACCATTGCCGGGGAGGCAACGGATTTGTTTTGTCACCTCCATTCCAAATTCATTCTCACATCGTCTAGTTCCCTATTTTCCTTTTTACTTGATGGTTGCAGGAATTCGGCGCATGGAGGGCGAAGCGACGCATTCCACGACGGTAACAAGGGAGTACGCGCAACAAGGATCGATAGTAAGTAATTCTTCTCTCATGATTGTTTGCTTGTGTGAAAAAACTAAAAAAGTTATAAAAATTGAAAAGAAATTGGCGTGGTGTATGATTACTTGACCCACATCCTTAACACATCACCCAAAAAAAAAAAATGTACTCTAACATCCGGAATAAATTCTTGGAGTGTTCTTTTCTTTTTCTTTTGAGTGGTGTTTGCGAAGCCACCGTGAGTTGACCTGGGCTGCACCACTCAACCCTAAAATCGACTCATCTAATAGAAGCTGCATGATATTAGGATGAGTACATTAGGGTTTTAGAGCCTCTACAGAATAAAAGGAAATCTACTTTCACCGAATTGTGTGTAGAACTTGACATGCCCACTGAAACTTGTCTGAAAACGTTAAGACACGTCAACCCTAAAAAGCACTAAAGTAAGGATGAAATACTAAAAGACACCACATCTTAAAAATCCTTGCTTGAAAAACATGTTTTGATAAAAGCACACACTTTGAAAGTGGAAAATTAAGAGGCACCACCCCAATCAACGCCTCATCACATAACCCTAGCACAAGCACTATCCTAGCCCTTTAAAACTGAGTAGACGTGCCCAAGGTAGGACTGAGTTAAGTCTCGAAAGGCGAGGTTTTGTTCTCTGGGCACTTGGCTTTCATTCCCTTGGTAGAATCTGGTGACTAGGCTACGGGGTAGTGTCAAACGATCACGGTTGTGGGGTCTACGGAATCGGAGGTGCAAGCCAAAGGAAGAACCTTCCCTACAATCCCCTCGTAATCAACCTGGCCAGATTAGCCTTAGGAAGGGGAGTCCAGTGTTTACGGACTTAATCACCCTTTGTGAGATTTCTAGGTCTCCTAAGGAATACACCATAAGGACTAGGCTTGTGTGCTTGATTGAAATTCATTTCTCGCATCAGTCGCACTCCGCATCCCCTCTTGTTCTTCTGTAGTGTATGCACGGGAGACGCTCACTGCATCCCGAGTTGTGTGTTTTGGGGCAGGAATCTAGGCGACGAAATTCTATTAGAAACATGGCTGAACCTAGGGTAGATGAGGCTGAGGATCAACCCCCACCAGATGCAATGGCCATCATCCAAGCCCAAATTAATGTGAACCACCGGCTTCTGCAACAACAAATCCACACCATCATGCAAGCCATACAACGGTTACAAAACCCACAAGAATAACCACCACCACCTTTCCAAGACATACCGGGGCAACCACCACTTGATATACCACCATTTCAGGATCAGCCGAGGCCCCTCCGTGATTTCTATAATCCCTCCACTATTAGAGTCGAGCCACACCTTAGGATCCCCGAAGGGGGAGATTGTTGAACGCTCGAATTGCTGTGCTAACGTGTTTGGTTTTGGAAAACCTATCGTTGTAGCTTGAAAGCAAAGAATTCGTGTTCAACAAATAAAATTTATATCGAAAAGAATTCCGGGTTGAACACAGGGAGGCTACGTTGATCTATATTCGCAATTATAATTTTTTTTTTAGAATTTTTGAAAAGTGAAGCGATATAATTACAATGGAGCTATCAAACTAAAGAAAGAAAGAGAGAGAGAACATGCATTCAATATTTCAAAATGCTTATACAATCAAACCAAATAAAAATTACACTAGAAAGCAGGAAATCAGCTACACTAGAAAGCAGGAAAATTCTACTCTAAAAAAGCTGTAAAGAAGAATGGGAGAGAGAAGTTATCCTCCTCGACGATTGCTTGGAGGACGAGCCAGACGAGACGACGCCTGGACGAAGGAGAACGGAGCAAGACGAAGGAGGACGAAGCAGAAGAACGGGAACGGAGTAGCACGCCATCGTCGTCGCAGGATCCACTTCCGAAGGAGGACGAAAATTTGGACTTTATCTCGCGAGGAGCATCCCAGGTGTGGGACAAGCTTCTCTTGAGCTTTGGAGAGGTAGAGAAGAGAAGGAAGGGATCAGAATTTTGTATCGAGGGGGTCTCCTTCTATAGTTGCAAGGAGTGGGGGCAAATTGTTCCTTACATCTTTAAAGCAATAAATGAGGGGTCTTTAGTGACAGATAAAGTCGTCGCTAAAGCCCTAACGTAGGTGTAGTGGGCGCTCCCCATGCACGCCTCCTCAGCTGCCCGCGTACAACGCCCGCCCACGTTCATTAAATCTCAGCCGTCCGATCGTGAGATCAGATGGCTTGAGATGCGCCTGACCCGCTCGCTGCACGCCTGCCCCAGCGCGTACGATGCCGCGTGAGGCCCGGGCATGCAATAGCATGTCATCGCTATTGAGTGCAGACGACCGTCCGATCAAGATCCGACGCACGATATTTAAGTATTTAAGTGCCTATACATTAGATTAATTCTAACATTTATTTAGTATAAATTAGGATGTAAATAGATCAATTCATAGTTTTAATCTAATTACATAATCCATACATTGCATTCATATCTTAAGTGCATTTAGAATTAGCTTAGAATAGCATTCATCTAATTAGATAACCAATTAGGTACATTGTTTTTATTAACATAGAAGTTGAGGGTCTGTACATAAATAACCCTAATATTTTAACAATATTTTCTTTATTCTTCTTCTTTCAGAACGGCTGGCTGCCGCTCCAACGCCCGGCTGCTGCAGTGATGAAGCCATTCAAGGGGGAGCGGATGTGGTGGATCTGGTCGGCGGCTGATTTCAAACTTGTTCAGGCCACTACAAAAGGAGCAGGGAGGCAGCCGAGCTCAGGAGGCCTCCGCCACCGACCCACCACTGTGCAGAGAGAACCTCTCTCTTCCACTCCACACTACCGGCCTCTACTGTGGCGATGAGTCTCCAGCACCGTGGGCGTGTGGTGTGACAGGCCACACCGCCATCCGGAGCTCGCCGCATCACCGTGAGCACCCTAGCGTGCATCTTCCTCGCCGTCGTCGCAGACCACCACCACCGAGCTACTGATCAGCCACCGTCTCAGTAACTTAAGACGTCTGGGAAATTTCCCAGACGTCTGAAGTTACCCGCTCACCTCCACTTCCTCCGCCTGCACCCTCCACCGCTCACCGGCTGCAGACCTGCGCACGCCTGCAGATCAGCCCGCGCTCTCCTCCAACGCCTGCAGACCAGCCTGCAGCATCCTCCAACAACCGCCTGCAGACCACCGCGCCAGCGCCCTCCTGTAGACCACCGCCCACGCACAACCGCGCGCCCTCCGCAGACCCTCCGCGCGCCCACGGACAACCACCTGCAGACCGCCCAACCGACCACCGCGCACGCCAGCCGCAGCAGTGCCCACGGCAGCGGCAGCAGCCACCCCCGTAGCAGCAACAGGCGGCGGACTTCACGCCAACAGGCTGCGCAAACTGCCGGCTGCAGCACCTTCGCCGGAGCTCGTCCGGCCACCTCCGACCGCTGCGCGACTCGCCGCCACCACCGATTCGAAGCCCTTGATCCAAGGGACCTCCTCCGAGCTTCCCGCGCCCGGCCATCGGCTCCTCGTCGCGCAAGACAACGGGGAAAAATTCCCCTGTTTTGCTACAGTAAAACATTAATTAAAATTTACATTTTCTGCCATTGCCACATTTTAATCATATTCTATTGACTCTGCATTGCGGAAAATATCCTGTAGTTTCTCATAATTGCCATTTCAGCATTGTTTCTTGCTTAAACCTTAATCTAAAGGCAATCTTGGCTTGGTTCTTGTCCAAATTGACTACGAACAAACATTTTTAAGTGGCGCGAATTTTAATACGTTATTGCCTCCCTGTGGATACGACCCGCTCCTCTGCGAGTGGTTATTTCTTGTTAAAAATTGATTAGTCGATTTTTCCACCACATTAAACTACAAACGACTTAAAAGCGAAAGATCGATCAGTCAAATGGCGCCGTTGCCGGGGAGGCAACAGACGCAATAATTTCGCCTAATTTTATTTTGATTATTTGTCAATTGCATAGAGATTTGACCATTCATTATTTTCTTTTCTGTGCGAGAAAATTTGTGCAAGAATCAGCCAGTGTGAGAGGCGACCCTTGACGTCGCCAGACGAGAATTGGGCGAGCCATTTTTAAACGGAGGAGAAGGACGAGGACGCGACGGACACCATTTAGTCATTAGTTTAATTAGAATAGAATTAAGATTGTAGACTTAATTTTTCATTACAGTTAGTTTGAAACCCTTGTTCTGGGGCAAATTTTGAGGGGTTTGTTCCCCGATTTTGTTTTGGACCTGTGTTGGGTAATTTTTGGGAGCCTGTTCCCTTTTCTTTAGATTTAGGTTTATTTTCTTTTTATTATTTCTTTTATTTTCTTGTGCATAAGTAGTTCTAAAAAAAAATAGAAAAAGAAAAAAAAATGAGCTGCCTGCCCTAGGACGAACCATTTAGGTCAGTATGAGTAGCCTCTAGATTTGCTTTTCTGCATTGCGTGCATTTTTGCATCGAAGATCGCTGGAGGCAAGGTACGCATTCTCTTACTTTGCATCCTATTTTTGATCACGCATTGCATTTGGGATTTAATGCGAAGACCACCTAATCTGTACTGAATAAATCTAACAAGTGGTCACATTTTTTTTAGAAAAAGGACTAATTAAAGGAAGGACATTTTAAAAAACCAAGGATTTCATTTTCAAACTTGGCGTGCGATTCAAAGTTCAAAATCTTTTACGGTATATGCACACTTATTTCACTTGCACCACGGCACGCTTCTAGACACTCCTTAGGTTTGGAAATACTAGGACAAGAGCCCTCCTTTCGTTGGATTCTGAAGTGTTCGGAACTTGAGATCAAAGGTTTTGTAAATCCAAAGAGGGGGATACCCTGTCACGGATTTTTGGGGGTAGTTGAGGAGCACCGCGAAAGCACAGCTTCAAAGGAAGGCTTAGGCCTACTTGCATCCCTCGATCTTCCGTCTTTGGATTTACTTGATCATTTGAGATTTAGGGAAGAACACCTAAGCTCCAACTAGGTCTTTTTAGGCGAGCCGTAGGTCGACAATAGGCGCGTAAATTGATTGAACAAATTGTATTGTCACCTGCAATCTGACTTAAAATCAAAAGCCTAAATCTGTAAAGACCAAACAAGTTCGTTTGAATTGTGTTTGTAGTGCATGCTTGGTAGGCGTTCTCTTAGGAGACAACTTGTGTTTGATCCTGAACCGGAAAGAATCCTAAGAAAAGACCTCCCAAGGGTAGAAATGGCCGGTCAAAGGAGCCTTAAGGAATATTTCATCCCAACCAACCAAGCTGGCCCAGCACTACGTAGACCTGGAGGGGACAATCCATATGAGATCAAAAGTAGTACCAAATCCTTGCTACCCTCCTTTTATGGTACTACTAGGGAAGACCCTTACAGGCATATTGAGGAATTCACCGAGGTCTGTTCCACGGTGAAGCTGCAGGGCGTTACTGATGACGCTCAAATGCGGACCCTTTTTCCCTTCTCCCTAAAGGACAAAGCCAAGTATTGGTATCACACCCTTGATAGTTTAAATACTTGGGATGCCCTGAAAAAGGAGTTTTTGAAGAAGTACTTCCCCATGAGCAAAACAAATCACTTTAGGAGGGAAATCATGAGTTTTGCTCAAAAGGATGGGGAAGCTTTCCATGATGCGTGGGAGCGCTTTAACGATTTGCTGAGACTTTGCCCACATCACCAGGTGCCTAAATGGCAACTGGTTGAAAGGTTCTACACCGGACTTAATGATTCGCATAGGCAAACTGTGGATGGTGCCTGTGCAGGAACCTTTCTATCTAAGACTGAGGATGAAGCTTGGAACTTATTTGATACTTTGAGTGAGAATTCTATTCACTTGAATTCTGCCTACATGGATAGAAAGCCTACTCTCATGCAAAGAAAGTTGGAGGCGAATGAAGCAAGGGACACCCAGAATTTAGCCTATCAAATTCAATTACTCAATCAAAACATGGAAAGGCTTATGTCGAACCCGAGTTCATTCACACCTAACACCTCCACATCCCAAGCTTCCGAATGCGTAATTTGTCAAGGCAATACACACGCCACTGTGGATTGCCACTTGGCCTCCCAATTCCCTGAGCTTGTACAAGCGGATTTGAATGCCGCTCAAGGGTTCCGTCCAAGACCTCGTAATGATCCTTTCTCCAACACTTATAATGGGGGATGGAGGAACCACCCAAACTTTTCATGGAGACAAGGAAATGTCTCAAATTCAGGGAATTACAAACCGCAATCCTTTCAAAACCATCAAATGAACCAACCTCAGACCTTTGCCCAACCTAAAACCTCTGAGATGGATGAATTGAAGGCGATGTTGAAAACTATGCAAGAAAGTCAAAGTGCCATCATCCAATCTCATGACAAGGCTATACATGAGATGAAATCACAAATTGGACACCTTGTTGAGGCCGTTAGACAGAGGGAGACTGGGAAGTTTCCAAGTGCTGCTGAGGAAAATCCTAAAGGAAAAGGGATTGTCTTTAGGGAGCATGCTCAGGCGGTGACTATTCTGAGGAGTGGGAAAGAAATTTCCAAACCCGATGCTCCTATAGTCTCACCCCCTAAGAAAACATCCACCCCGACTTTCACCCCCACCGAAGAAGATTTGCCCAAATCTTCTCCGCTTGAAATCACCTCACCGGAAGAAGTTGCCCCCGTTCCACCCCTCACTCGACATGACAACCCTTCCACCCAGAGATCGAGAGTGCCATTTCCAGAGCGCTTATCCACCTCTGGGCAGACTTCTGCTGGCTCATCTGGAGCCAAAGATAAGACGGATGAGATTATGGAAACTTTCAAGCAAGTGCAGATTAACCTGCCTTTGCTTGAAGCTATCAGGCAAATTCCGTCTTATGCCCGCTTCTTAAAGGACTTGTGCACGAAAAAGTGGCAATCTAGAAAACAGGTCCAATCTAAAGTTGTCCTGCCTAATTCTGTTAGCTCAATTGTTCAACATGGCACACCCCCGAAACTTAAGGACCCAGGAGCCCCATATATCTCTGTAGTTATTGGTGACTTACAAATTGATGAGGCTCTGCTTGATCTGGGTGCGGGGGTGAACATCCTTCCGAGCTACGTGTATGAACAACTTGGGGGAGGCAATCTGAAGCCTAGCCCTGTAATCCTTCAAGTTGCTGATCGATCACTTAAGACACCACGGGGAATTTTGGAAGATGTCCTCATAAGAGTGGAGGATTTCTTCTTTCCCGTTGACTTCTTAGTTTTGGACACTGACCCTACCAACAAGCCAACCAAACCCTCCATCATTTTGGGCCGCCCCTTCCTTGCAACTTCCTATGCTTCAATTAATTGCAATACTGGGGCATTGAAAATGGGCTTTGGGAATAGGAAAATCCGGCTTAATGTGTTTAATGCTTACAAACAAGCTGGACTTGAGGATTGTTCTCAAGTTGAGGTGATAGATGACCTGATTGAAGAGGCAACTCCTGCAATGTTATGTGATGACCCCCTTCAGCATGTCATGCTAAATGAGCATTCCCATCTCTTGAAGGAATGTGAAGGGGATATACTAGAACTAGAGGAATTGCTAGGAGTTTCTGCTGAGTCTCTTCCCCCATCATTTCCGCCGAAGGCAGATTTGCTACCTGAGATGGGGACATCTATTATGAAACCCTCAACCATACAAGCCCCCAACCTTGAGTTGAAACCCCTCCCTGACACTCTCAAGTATGTTTTCCTAGGTGCCAATGATACGCTCCCAGTTATCATTTCGGCTGTGCTGTCTGAGGCACAGGAGGGAGCTTTGATTGAATGCCTGTCTAGGCACAAGGAAGCTATTGCTTGGAGCATTGCTGACATTAAGGGTATAGACTCTACACTCTGCATGCACCACATTTATACTGATGATTCCATCAAGCCTTTTAGGGACATGCAGAGACGTCTGAACCCTAATATGAGGGAGGTTGTAAAAAAGGAAATCCTGAAGTGGTTGGACGCTGGGATCATATATCCCATTGTTGATAGTAAATGGGTCAGTCCCATTCATGTGGTGCCAAAGAAGGCAGGCTTTACTGTGGAACTCAACGACCAAGGTGAACAAGTTGTCACTAGACCCTCAACTGGATGGAGGGTCTGTATTGATTACCGCAAGCTGAACACCGCTACCCAGAAGGATCACTTTCCTTTGCCTTTTATTGATCAAATTCTCGAAAAATTGGCAGGGAATAAGTATTATTGCTTTCTCGATGGATATTCTGGGTACAATCAGGTGGCAGTCTTTCCTGATGACCAGGAAAAGACGACATTCACGAGTCCTTACGGTACTTTTGCATTCAGGCGTATGCCGTTTGGATTATGTAATGCCCCTGCAACTTTCCAGCGGTGTATGATGTCTATCTTTTCGGACATGATTGACGAGTGTGTCGAAGTATTTATGGATGACTTCTCTATTTATGGCTCGTCTTTCGACCAGTGTCTCCTGCACCTGGAGAATGTGTTGAAACGATGTAAGGAGACTGGTTTAGTCCTCAGCTGGGAGAAAAGTCACTTCATGGTACAGAAAGGAATTGTACTTGGGCATGTTGTATCTGAGCAAGGTTTGGAAGTAGATAAAGCCAAGATTGATTCTATTTCCAAACTTCCATTGCCTACGAATGTCAAACAGATTAGATCCTTTCTGGGCCATGCTGGCTTTTACAGGAGCTTTATTAAAAATTTTAGTAAGATTTCTAGGCCACTTTGTGACTTATTGGAGAAGGAATCTTCCTTCAGTTTTGATTCAAAGTGTGCCGAGGCCTTTCAAACTCTAAAGGAGGCCTTGATCTCTGCGCCTGTTCTCCAAGCTCCTGATTGGGCACTCCCCTTTGAGCTTATGTGTGATGCTTCGAATTATGCAGTGGGAGCAGTCCTTGGACAAAGGGTTGAGGGAAGACCTCATGTGCTACATTATGCAAGCAAGACTTTAACTGAACCTCAGCAAAACTACACTGTCACTGAAAAAGAATTCTTGCTGTAGTTTTTGCTCTGGAGAAGTTTAGGTCTTATTTACTTGGGTCTAAGGTGGTTATTTTTACTGATCATGCAGCAGTGAAACATCTCATTGCTAAGAAAGATTCTAAGCCACGTCTGATTAGGTGGATCTTACTCCTTCAAGAATTTGACTTGGAAATACGTGAAAAGAAAGGAGTAGAAAATGTTGTGGCTGACCATCTGTCTCGTCTTCCTCTTAATGACTCTATTTCTGAAGACATTCGCGAGACATTTCCTGATGAAACTCTGATGGTGGTAACACCAACTTTACCTTGGTATGCAGACATTGTAAATTACTTGGTCACTGGACAAACTCCTGGCTCTTGGGATAAGCAGAAAAGAAAGAGATTCATTTCTCAAGCGAGATATTTTCATTGGGAAGAGCTAGAATTATTTAGAATTGGACAAGACCAAGTATTGAGACGTTGTGTGCCTGAAGAGGAACAGCAAAGTGTGCTGACATTTTGCCATGAACTTCATTGTGGAGGACACTTTGGTGCTAAGAAAACTGCTTTTAAGGTTCTCCAGTCCGATTTTTGGTGGCCTTAATTATTTAAGGATTCTCGTAATTTTGTTAAGGCCTGTATTAGATGTCAACGGACTGGAACGATTGGGAAGAAGAATGAAATGCCTCAACATCCTATTCAATCTGTTGAAATTTTTGATGTGTGGGGAATTGACTTTATGGGTCCCTTCCCGTCGTCCCATGGTTTTGAATATATCTTGGTGGCAGTTGATTATGTCTCTAAATGGATAGAGGCCATTCCTACGCACACAAATGACCACTCTGTGGTTTTGAAATTTGTGAAGGCCAATATCATATCCCGTTTCGGCTGCCCCAAGACTATTATAAGTGATGGGGGACCTCATTTCCGAAACCACCACTTCAATCGGTTAATTAAGAGTTTGGGAGTGACTCACAAGGTTGCTACCCCTTACCACCCTCAGACAAGTGGCCAGGTTGAAGTATCAAATAGGGAGATAAAAAATATTTTGGAAAAGACCGTTAGACCTGATAGGAAAGATTGGTCCCAAAAGCTTGATGATGCTTTGTGGGCTTATCGAACGGCCTATAAGACCCCTTTGGGTACTTCTCCCTTTCGGATTGTGTATGGAAAAGCGTGCCATTTACCTGTTGAGTTGGAACATAAAGCACTTTGGGCTATTCGAAGTGTTAACATGGATTTAGAGAAGGCAGGTAAGGCACGATTTCTAGAATTAAGTGAGCTTGAGGAGCTAAGGAATGATGCTTATGACACCTCTCAAGCTTATAAAGAAAGAACTAAGCTCTTGCATGACAAGTTTATTCTTCGAAAGACCTTTGAGCCCAACCAACAAGTCTGGCTTTTCAATTCCAGACTTAAGCTTTTTCCTGGGAAATTAAAATCTCGTTGGGATGGGCCTTACATAATCACCAAAGTATTCCCCCATGGAGCTGTGGAGATCAAAAATCCTTCCTCTTCAGCAACTCCCTTTATCGTCAACGGTCAACGGTTAAAACCGTACATAACTTTAGATGGCCATCTAGTTGACGAAGTCACTCTTGAGGAGCCTTAGCTCCTACCATTCTCCTCCTCAGGTAATATCTTCCTTTAGCTATTTTTGATTTTCAATGAGGACATTGTTTGAACCAGGCATGGGGGAGAGGACCTGAGGCATTTTGTTTATAGCATGCATTTATAAAAAAAAAAAAAGAAAAAGAAAGAGAAAAAAGAGAAAAAAAAAAAGAGAACAAAAACAAAAAAAAAAAAAGTTTTGAGCTTAACTGGCTAGATCTTGCAGTCTTAAGCAAATCAGAACTCTAGGGTAGACTAAGTTAATTCTAGGGTCAAACTTTAGAAGCTAAATAAGCTACTAGCTTTAGACCTTTAGGGTCCTTTGTGGACTTACAAACTTAAGTAGGAGTTAAGTTGCGGACCATTCTTCAAGAGGTTGAGGAAGGGAAGCTAGGGTTTGAGTTAAAAGGTGGGGTAGTATCTGGAGTCTTATTCTACCTTTTGGTTTACGGGTCCTTGTAACCCAAGCATCCAAATTTTTCACACTTGGTCTGGTAATTAACTTAATTTCTGAAAAGAGATTTGGTTCTCTTAGTTTTGACTTAAGAAAGGCTTGAAAACACATTTTGATTGGAAGAGTTCCCGCCGCAGGAGAGGTGGAGTATATACTCACCTTGAGGATGCGATGGTAACATATTACCTCCTCGGCGCTTGTCTCTTACGATATCCATCCTACTGGGGGCATGTAAGCGCATTGCGCGGTTCAGGTACCATGGGCGGCCCTATCTCGAAGTGCCGATTGCCATAGGCCTGAATTCGCTTAAGAAATCCATGGGCGATACTATCTCGAAGTGTCGATTGCCAGGAGTTCTTGGGGTCGTTATGGGCGGTGCTATCTCGAAGCATCGAAAGCCAGGCACCCTTCGAGGTATGGTAATGGGGACAATGAATCCGACACAGACCGTGTTGATAGCTGATCTGAGGTTAGACTTAGAAGAATCAAACAAAAAAAAAACTATATATATTAAAAAAAAAAAAAATCCCTTTAAGTCAAATAACTCGGACCAATGCACAAGCACGGATGCTTTAATCTCAGGGATTAATAAACTTTAGGGTAGAGTCAGAAATCAGGGAAACTTGTGCCTGCAACTCGTCTTTAGCCGACCTAGTCTGTAACTTAGCAACTACTTAGGAACCTTGGATCTAGAGCCTGAACTTAATATGCTTCTGAAGGAAGACTAAGTGAGTTGACTAGTCTACTTGGAGTGCTAGGTTTCGCTTAATTTTGCTAGGGACTAGCAAAAACTAGGCATGGGGTATTTGATTAGCCCATAGTTGTGGGCTATTTAAGTATTTAAGTGCCTATACATTAGATTAATTCTAACATTTATTTAGTATAAATTAGGATGTAAATAGATCAATTCATAGTTTTAATCTAATTACATAATCCATACATTGCATTCATATCTTAAGTGCATTTAGAATTAGCTTAGAATAGCATTCATCTAATTAGATAACCAATTAGGTACATTGTTTTTATTAACATAGAAGTTTAGGGTCTGTACATAAATAACCCTAATATTTTAACAATATTTTCTTTATTCTTCTTCTTTCAGAACGGCTGGCTGCCGCTCCAACGCCCGGCTGCTGCAGTGATGAAGCCATTCAAGGGGGAGCGGATGTGGTGGATCTGGTCGGCGGCTGATTTCAAACTTGTTCAAGCCACTACAAGAGGAGCAGGGAGGCAGCCGAGCTCAGGAGGCCTCCGCCACCGACCCACCACTGTGCAGAGAGAACCTCTCTCTTCCACTCCACACTACCGGCCTCTACTGTGGCGACGAGTCTCCAGCACCGTGGGCGTGTGGTGTGACAGGCCACACCGCCATCCGGAGCTCGCCGCATCACCGTGAGCACCCTAGCGTGCATCTTCCTCGCCGTCGTCGCAGACCACCACCACCGAGCTACTGATCAGCCACCGTCTCAGTAACTTAAGACGTCTGGGAAATTTCCCAGACGTCTGAAGTTACCCGCTCACCTCCACTTCCTCCGCCTGCACCCTCCACCGCTCACCGGCTGCAGACCTGCGCACGCCTGCAGATCAGCCCGCGCTCTCCTCCAACGCCTGCAGACCAGCCTGCAGCATCCTCCAACAACCGCCTGCAGACCACCGCGCCAGCGCCCTCCTGCAGACCACCGCCCACGCACAACCGCGCGCCCTCCACAGACCCTCCGCTCGCCCACGCACAACCTCCTGCAGACCGCCCAACCGACCACCGCGCACGCCAGCCGCACACGCCAGCCACAGCAGTGCCCACGGCAGCGGCAGCAGCCACCCCCGTAGCAGCACAGGCGGCGTACTTCACGCCAACAGGCTGCGCAAGCTGCCGGCTGCAGCACCTCCGCCGGAGCTCGTCCGGCCACCTCCGACCGCCACGCGACTCGCCGCCACCACCGATTCGAAGCCCTTGATCCAAGGGACCTCCTCCGAGCTTCCCGCGCCCGGCCATCGGCTCCTCGTCGCGCAAGACAACGGGGAAAAATTCCCCTGTTTTGCTACAGTAAAACATTAATTAAAATTTACATTTTCTGCCATTGCCACATTTTAATCATATTCTATTGACTCTGCATTGCGGAAAATATCCGATAGTTTCTCATAATTGCCATTTCAGCATTGTTTCTTGCTTAAACCTTAATCTAAAGGCAATCTTGGCTTGGTTCTTGTCCAAATTGACTACGAACAAACATTTTTAAGTGGCACGAATTTTAATACGTTATTGCCTCCCTGTGGATACGACCCGCTCCTCTGCGAGTGGTTATTTCTTGTTAAAAATTGATTAGTCGATTTTTCCACCACATTAAACTACAAACGACTTAAAAGCGAAAGATCGATCGGTCAAGTGCAGACGATCGTCCGATCAAGATCCGACGCACGCCCCCACCCGCTCGCCCGCGCCCTTCGCCTCCTCGCTGTGGCTTGAACGCTCGTCCGCTGCTCGCGATAGCGCCTTCGACTGCTGCGCTATGAGGCGCGGATGGTAGAGCGGATGCTTTTAGGCGCGGCTGTGCACAGCCGTTGGATCGAGATCCAACGGTGGAGTAGGAGCGGGTGCGGAAGCTTCACTGGATGCATGCGGCCGTTTGGGCAGCCGAGATGGTGCCACGTGGCTCCATCTTGGCTGTCCATCTTCTGAATGTTGTAGATGGTGCCACGGATGTCGGATTGACTCAATTTTTGCGTCGTTGGGCTGCGATCGTCAATCCGAATTCGTCCGTGCGATCGGATTTGTCATTTGAAGTGCAGATTTACACCATCCTGGCACTTGATCTTTTAGGGTTCCCCAGTTACTATCTGATGCTACGGATGCCTGATTAGGGCAATCTTGGAGTCGTTGAACTCCAATCGTTGCCTTGATCACATCCATATGGTTCGATCTTCGATCCAAGGTCCCGATAAAATGTTTGCCCTGTCCAAGAACATAAAAGGAGACAATTAACCTCCATTTTATTCATACTCTAAATGCAAGATGATGCATGCTATGCAATATTTATATCATGAAATGCAATCCTATGCTTAAAAACATGCATAAATAGACATCTTAAGTAGTGTAAATGTATTTACATCATACCCCCATGCCTATCTTTTACTAGTCCCCAGCAAAAACTATATGCTATTTATAAAAGAATTAGGTTGGATTATTTGGACCTGAGTTATTTTCAATCATTAAGAAATTGTCTACTTAGGAACTGAACTTTCAAAGACACAATAGCGCCTGAGTATTAGCCAAAATGTAGACCGCCTCAAGCTCTCGCCTTATTCAAAGAAAATTTTCTTTTTCTCTTTTTCTTTTTTTCTAATTTTTTTGGATTTCAAAATTTAGGGTTTAAGAGTGGCTTTCTACGACCATTCAACTCACCCAAGATTTGATGAGAACCCTAAGTTTTAAGCATCTTATTGTGATTGTGATAGACTCGTTGACCGGCAATTAAAACAGACTTCAGATTTCTATGCCTCTAGGTGACCTAAAAAGAATTCTGCCTAAAGGTGTATCTTTACAACCGGTAGCTTTCTCCCTACTTTTATTTTTTTACGGGGTCAACACAAGGGTGAATCCAGTGTATATCTCCCCAGTATATTCTACTTCTCCGCTTCTTCCTAAGTGTTTTGGGAATTTTTTTAGTGCATTTACTGAGCTGGGTTCTGGACAATCGGTCAATGAGCTGTTACCCCCGACAACTTGCCAGCCATACTCGTGCAGCGAAGTGTGGATTTTTTTTCTTTTCTTTTCTCCTTTTCTTATTGATTTTTTTTTTTTTAAGTAGGTGGCTTCCCTGGTCTAAGATTTACCTAAGGGTAGGAAAAAGAGAAAGGTCTAGTGACTGGGCTCTGGACAACCTACCTATGGGTTGTTACCCACGATAACTTGCCAGCCATATCACCCTAGAAGGTTCATTAGCTACCTAATTTTTGTTAGAATCGCCGAACAACGAGTCAGTGCAAAGAAAGTGTGTAGATGCTTAAAACTCAGAAATTCCCTCAAATCAGAGGGTGGGTTGATAAGTCGTGTACTTATCACCCAAACTTATTTATTCCAATTATGATAGAATTAAGATGGCGAGGACTCAAAGACAAATCCACATTTTAGTGGATACACGGGCTAATTAGGTCCAAAGACTTGAAGGGTCTTTGTGTTCAGATCCTAATGTAAAATTTCTTAGGATTGAAAAGTCCTAATGTCCAATTAATCCTTCCTAATTTTGATTTTTTTTCTAAATAAGAAGAGAAAAACAATTTATATGGATTTCACAAAGCAGACCAAATAATTCAAAAATGAATCCACCCCCCCATGCCTAGCTGATGCAATGTCCTCATTGAAAAAGAGACATGAAAGAAAGGGTAGAATATGAAAGATGTCACCTGAATATGAAGATCGTATCAGCCTTGTGTCATATGTACAACTGCTAAGTTTATTGCCTTCAGCTAGGCGAAGTCCAGTCAAAGAAGTCACAGAATGGCTAGAGCAACAGAGTCTAAGACGGGTTCTGGAAGAATATGGTCAACAACAGGCTTCATACGTTGACCGTTGACTTTAAAGGTGTTACCGATCTTTGGGTCAGAAATCTGAACGGCACCATTTGGAAAAATCTGATCAATTATGAATGGGCCATTCCATTTAGATCTAAGTTTGCCAGGAAAGAGCTTAAGTTTAGAATCAAATAACCAAACCTTCTAGTTTGGCTCAAAGCTCTAGCGGGAAATCAATTGATAATGTAGAGCTTTGGTCCGAGCCTTGTAGATCTTGACATTCTCATAAGCATCATTTCTAAGCTCCTCCAACTCAGATAGTTGGAGTTTCCTGGTCTTCCCAGCTTGATTCAGATCTAAATTGCATTGTTTGATTGCTTAGAATGCCCTGTGTTCAATCTCTACGGGTAGATGGCACGCCTTTCCATACACCAAACGGAATGGAGACATGCCAATGGGCGTTTTATACGTCGTACGGTAGACCAAAAGAGCGTCCTCAAGCTTTTGAGTCCAATCCTTGCGATCAGGCCTAACCATTTTTTGCAGAATGTTCTTGATCTCTCGATTGGAGATCTCGGCTTGTCCATTCGTCTGGGGATGGTAAGCTGTGAAAATTCGGTGATTAACCCCATATTTGGCCAATAAATTCTGGAATTGGGCATTAGTAAAATGAGTGCCACCATCACTGATGATAGCTCTCGGAATCCCAAACCTACTGAAGATATTTTTCTTGACAAAATTGATGGCCACTTTGTGGTCATTGGTTCGGGTGGGAATCGCCTCAATCCATTTGGACACATAATCAACAGCAACAAGAATGTACTGATGTCCAAATGAAGGGATAAAGGGTCCCACGAAAATGATGCCCCAAACATCAAAAATTTCGACAGGAAGAATAGTGTTTAGGGGAATCATGTCTGTCTTAGTTATGCTCCCGAGTGCCTGACATCGAGAACATGACCTAGAGAAATCTTGGGCATCCTTGAATAAAGACAGCCAATAGAAGCCAGATTGCAAGATTTTTGCAGCCGTCTCTTTCCCGGAGAAATGTCCACCACACTCAGATGCATGGCAGAACTCGAGTATACTGTTGAATTCATTCTCCAGTATGCATCGGTGAATAATCTGATCAGAGCCGATGTGATACAGTTCAGGGTCCTCCCAGAAGTAGTATTTGGCCTCAGATTTGAGTCTATCCCATTGTTGCTTGGTCCAATCCTGGGGGATTTGACCAACAGCCAAATAGTTAACAATGTCAGCAAACCATAAGGTGTGGACACCTAAAACTGTAAGAATGGTTTCGTCCGGAAAAGTGTCAGCAATCGGAATGTCCGGACAAGAAGAATCACCTAGGAGTCTCGACAAATGATCCGCCACCACATTTTGTACCCCGATTTTATCCTTGATTTCAAGATCAAATTCTTGAAGAAGAAGAATCCAATGAATAAGCTGGGGTTTAGCATCCTTTTTAGCCAAGAGATGTCTCAAGGCTGAGTGGTCGGTATAAACGATAACATGAGACCCTAAGAGATAAGCCATGAATTTTTCCAAAGCAAATACTACAGCTAGTAATTCCTTTTCAGTAACAGTGTAATTCCTCTGGCCTTCATCCAGAGTTTTACTAGTGTAGTAGATGACAGAGGGCTTACGATCAATTTTCTGACCCAAGACAGCCCCAACCGCGTAATCAGAAGCATCGGTCATGATCTCAAAAGGGGCTGTCCAAATTGGTGGTTGCAAAATTGGAGCATAGGTGACTACCATTTTTAGGAAATTAAATGCCTTTTGGCATGATTTGTCAAAAAAAAATGGCGTTTCTTTGGCAAGAAGATTGCTCAAAGGATGAGCAACCTTTGAGAAATCCTTGATGAATCTTCGATAAAATCCCACATGGCCAAGAAATGATCTGATTTGTTTAACAGATGTGGGAGGAGGAAGTTTAGCGATAGCATCAACCTTAGCTTTGTCCACTTCAATTCCCCATTCAAAGATTACATGACCCAAAACGATGCCCTCTTGGGTCATGAAATGACTCTTTTCCCAGCTAAGGACCAGTCGTGTCTTGATACATCGCTTAAGAATCATTTCCAAATTAGCCAAACAAGAGTCAAATGATTCTTCGAAAATAGAGAAATCATCCATGAAGACTTCCAAAAACTCTCCCACCATGTCAGAAAATATGGCTAGCATACACCTTTGAAAAGTCGCAGGTGCATTGCATAACCCGAAAGGCATCCTACGAAAAGCAAAGATTCCGTAGGGACAGGTGAAAGTAGTTTTTTCTTGATCCTCGAGATGGATAGGAACTTGGTTGTATCCCGAGTAACCATCAAGAAAACAGAAGTACTTCTGCCCGGCTAATTTTTCCAAGATTTGATCAATGAAGGGCATGGGAAAATGATCCTTTTTAGTGGCTATGGTTAGCTTTCTGTAATCAATACAAACTTTCCAATGGGAAGCTGAACGAGTTGTGACAGATTCTCCTCTCTTATTAGTCACAACAGTAATCCCGACTTTCTTTGGAACAATTTGAACGGGACTTACCCAAGGATTATTAGAGATTGGATAAATAATTCCTACATCGAGCCACTTGATGATTTCCTTTTTGACCGCTTCTCGCATATTTGGATTCAATCTCCTCTACATCTAGTGAGAAGGGTGGGATCCATCTTCCAAAAATATTCTATGATTACAGTAAGATGGCTCAATCCCCCTGAGGTCATGATTGGTCCAACCAATTGCTTCCTTATGTTCCTTTAGGACCTTGATCAATTTAATCTCTTGCTCCTTTGTCAATTTAGCACTGATAATCACAGGGAGCGTATTCTGAGGTCCTAAAAATTGATATTTCAAATTCTTGGGCAATGGTTTCAATTCAAGCTGGGGTGGGGTGATGATTGATGGTAGGGTAGATGCTAAAGATTCAACAAGAGGAAGAGGTTGTGAGTGAACAAAATCAGTAACCTCTTCCGAAGATGTCAGGTCAGCTAAAGAGGGTTGCGGGTAAAATTCATCAACCAAAGAGGAACTTTCAATTGAAGAAACTGTCAAACAAGTTTCAATATTATCATTATCCTCATCAAGTTCCTCAATAAATCCACAATCCTCAAATTTGTTGATCGCCTTAAAAACATCCAATTTCATTCGTTGGTCCCCAAAGGCGATTTCCATGCTACCACTTTCACAATTAATGTTGGCCTTTGCAGTAGTCAGGAATGGACGCCCCAAAATGATGGGCATGTTCCTCAGATTATCCGGTACATCCATATCAAGGACAAGGAAATCTACAAGAAAATAGAAATCCTTGACCTTAACTATAAGATCTTCAATAATGCCTCGCGGGTTTATGACTGAACTGTCCGCTAACTGTAGCGTTACTGAAGTTGGCCGAAGTTCACCTAACCCAAACTTCTCGTAGAGAGAAGTCAGAATTAGGTTGATGGATGCACCAAGATCCAAAAGTTCTCTATCAAATGTGTAATCTCCGATAATGCAAGAAATCAAAGGAGCACCAGGATCTCTCTTTTTCTAAGGGAGGTAGTGCAGGATAACAGAACTAGCCTGCTCGGAGAGTACTACCTTCCTCGAAACAGATTCTCTTGACTTACGCTTTTGTGTACATAATTCCTTTAAAAATCTTGCGTAAGCCGATATGTGTTTGATAGCATCAAGGAGCGAGATATTGATCTCAACATTCTTAAATAAATTCATAAGCTCCTCATTGCTATCAACAGACTTCTTCTTCTTTGATTTGGTTAAGGCTTCAGGAAAAGGAACATGAGTCAGATCTTTGGAATCAGGTTCCTGAGCCTTGATTTCTCCTCTAGAATTCTCCTCTCTCCTCATGTTCTTCAGGATTCAAAAGATCAGAATAGTGTGGTTGTGGATCTTGCGTATTCTTACCACTCCTCAAAGTTACAGAATTTGTAGAAGCATAAGAATTTGGGTCTTGGGGAGGGTTAGGAAAGATTGGAGGGGCTTGATTGACCATGAATTGTTGATTTGTAGAAGAAGAAGACGACGAGGAACCCTGATCAACCACCTGAGCATGTGCGTGCGAGTCCCTCTGATTTCCGTACCCTTAGGCTTGATTGCCTGAATTCATAATGTTTCGCGGGTTGGGTACGGGTTGGGATGGTAGAGATCCGGGTTGACGAGAGTTAGCAATGAGCCCGGATTGCAAGTTGTCCAGCGAGTTTTTCATTTGCTGCATGAGCTGGAGCGTAGATCCTTGCATCTCTATCATTTGACGGTTCCAATCAGCCTGCCCTATGAGTTGACGGGCATTCCAAGCTGGCTGATTGACCTGATTCGGAGGCAACTAAGTATATACTTGACCCTGACCCATTGGTCGTTGCGGAGCATAATTGCCAGGTCGAAATTGGGTCTATTGCCCCAGATTTTTCCAATAGAAGTTAGGGTGGTTTCTCCAACCTAGATTATAGGCATTCGAGTAGGGGTTGGATCTAACATTCTCTTGTATAGCACAGACATCCTCATAGGGTAAGGATGGAGAGAAAGAAAGGGAAGGATCAGAAAAACTGGGATCAAAGGCCCCAATTGGGAATCCGCGGGGTTCTGAAAAATGCTGACTCATAGGTTGAGCCGCATCGAGTTGATTCACGAACTCTCGTCCAGAAGGAGCTCGTGAGGAATGGAATCCCAAATTTTGGGATTGAGTGGATCGAGAGTTGTTAATAGAATTACCAGCCATCCACTCTTCCATTTTTTTAGCAACCAAGTCCACCTTATCAAGTTTATTACAAATCAATTCCATATCAAATGAATGAGAGTCATGGACTTCATTGACATTTGATCTGGTTTGCTGGGACCGATTAAAAGTATCCATGGAGGCATGATTAATTGAATTCTCACTCATTTCCTCAAATAAATCATGTGCACTATCTGCATCTTTATTGAGGAAATTGCCTCCGCAAGAAGCATCCACATGATTTCTGAGTTGCTCAGTCAACCCATGATAGAAGATCTGCACGAGCTGCCATTTCGGCACCTCGTGGTGTGGACACCTCCTCAATAAGTCTTGGAATCGCTCCCAGGCCACATGAAACTGCTCCCCCGGCCACTGGGTAAAGGTAGTGATTGCCCGTCTCAAAGCATTGGTACGACCGACTGGGAAGAATTTCTTCAGAAAGGTCGATTTCAACTCATTCCAAGTTGTAATTGGTCTTCCTATTGTCCTATACCAATGCGCAGCCTTATCCCTAAGAGAGTGGGGGAAGAGCCTCATGATCATTTGCTCCTCGTTTACGTTTCAAGCCTTGGTGGTCTAGACCAAAGTGGTCAAGTCCTCCAAGTGCTGAAACGGATCTTCAGAGCCAAGCCCATGATAACGTTTAATCAGGCTTAACACCTGGGGCTTGATTTCAACGACACCGGCTGGAATCTGGACGCCGGGACGTTCCCCGTAATTTGAAGGATCATAAAAATCCTTCAAGGGTTGAGCGCCCTGCATTCTCTGGAACATTCCTGCATTCTCTACATTTGTTCCAGCTGCCTTCGAAATTCTTCCTGTGGATTTCCAAGCAGAGGAGGCTGTTGTTCGGCCATGGGATCAAATTGACCAAAATCCAACTTGCGCCTCCTAGAATGTTGTAATGGTTCTTCCAATCGGGGATTCAATGACCATCTTCCCAGCATAAACTAGGAGAAGGTCGGAAAGACTGGGGATAGGGACCTCGCAGCACAACAAAACAAGGTTGTCCTTAAGTGAGGTAGCCTAAGAATCTGCTAACTCCCAAAACCTATCTTAAGATTGTAAATGATTTACTCTACTTGCGTCTGCTCAATCCAACCAGTTAGAAGGAGGGACTAGGGAGAAGGTTCTTCCTTCGGCTTTTGCCTCCAGTTCCTAGTGTACCTCCCAGCCGTAGTCGTTTGATGCTACTCCCCTAGCTAGACATCAGATTAATCAGTACAAGTAGGTTAATCAAAAACAATCTCTGACTAGGCCCTGAAGAGCGAATCAAACCTTAAGGCCAACATCTACTCAATTTTATTAAGGCCCGGGATTGTGGTGCTTATGGAATGTGATGGGCCCTTAAAATGGGTTGTGCCCTTAATGATTGATTGAGATTTGTGTAGGTGCGTGCACAACCAGGGCTTTCAGGCAAGATTATTTATAATGTGTGAATTTTTAATGTTAAAATCTTACTTAAGTAGCTTTTAGGGTTTCAAATTAGGTGAATTGCAATCAAGTTTCTAGGCAAACCAAGTTGTAAAACACGGGTGAAGATTATTTTCCTTTAAAATCAGATTGAAAGTGGAGTGCCTGGAATAGACCTAGATTGAAAACCCTAAGGAGGAGCTACTTGATGAGTTGGTTTTAAATAGAGTGGTGCGGCCCAAACAACTCAAACAATTGGCCACAATTGCACCACTAAGTTAGGCACTCAAAGATGGTTAACCTAGAATGATTTCTACTCTATTATGTGTTGCTTTGTGTGTACCAGTTCCACATATCAGAACCCGGCTGAGTAGAAACAAATCAAGTTGATTAAGTGCCTTGAATGTGGGTGTGTGTTGTATGTTTGTTGAAAATTACCCAAAAAGATTATCTTTTTGTTGTTTTTTTTTATAAATGAGGGTGGAATGAATGTGAGTGAAAATCCAAACAACCAGACTATTCCTAGGATTTATGCAAACATCTAGGTTAATTGGAGTTTGGATTTGATGTGGTGAATCAAATTTATGGAGGGGGAAGAATGGGGAGCACTTACAGTTGTCTTCAACTGCACTTTACTCCAGTCTACTGCTTGTTGATTCCTTGATGGAGGTCTTTGTAAAACAATAGACACAAGAGAAAGAAAGTTAGAAAACAATAAAGTGCAAGGAATGCGAAAAGAAGATCGAAAATCGTTGCCTCCCCAGCAACGGTGCCAAAATGTTGAACGCTCGAATTGTTGCGCTAACGTGTTTGGTTTTGGAAAACCTGTTGTTGTAGCTTGAAAGCGAAGAATTCGTGTTCAACAAATAAAATTTATACCGAAAAGAATTCCGGGTCGAACACAGGGAGGCTACGTTGATCTATATTTGCAATTATATATATATATTGTTTAGAATTTTTGAAAAGCGAAGCGATATAATTACAATGGAGCTATCAGACTAAAAGAAAGAGAGAGAGAGAAAGAGAACATGCATTCAATATTTCAAAATGCTTATACAATCAAACCAAATAAAAATTACACTAGAAAGCGGGAAATCAGCTACACTAGAAAGCAGGAAAATTCTACTCTAGAAAAGTTGTAAAGAAGAATGGGAGAGAGAAGTTATCCTCCTCGACGATTGCTTGGAGGACGAGCCGGACGAGACGACGCCTGGACGAAGGAGAACGGAGCAAGACGAAGGAGGACGAAGCAGAAGAACGGGAACGGAGCAGCACGCCGTCGTCGTCACGGGATCCACTTCCGAAGGAGGATGAAAATTTGGACTTTATCTCGCGAGGAGAATCCCAAGTGTGGGACAAGCTTCTCTTGAGCTTTGGAGAGGTAGAGAAGAGAAGGAAGGGATCATAATTTCATATGGAGGGGGTCTCCTTTTATAGTTGCAAGGAGTGGGGGCAAATTGGTCATTACATCTTTAAAACAATAAATGAGGTGTCTTTAGTGACGGATAAAACCGTCGCTAAAGCCCCAACGTAGGTGTAGTGGGCGCTCCCCATGTGCGCCTCCTCAGCTGCCCGTGTACAACGCCCGCCCACGTTCATCAAATCTCAGCCGTCCGATCGCGAGATCAGACGGCTTGAGATGCGCCTGACCCACTCGCTGCGCGCCCGCCCCAGCGCGTACGATGCCGCGTGAGGCGCAGGCTTGCAATAGCGCGTCATCGCTATTGAGCGCAGACAACTGTCCGATCACGATCTGACGCACGCCCGCGCCCGCTCGCCCGCGCCCTTCGCCTCCTCGCTGCAGCTCGAAAGCGCATCCGCTACTCACGATAGCGCCTTCGACCACTGCGCTACGAGGCGTGGATGGTCGAGCGGACACTTTTAGGCGCGGCTATCCACAGCCGTTGGATCGAGATCCAACGGTGGAGAGGGAGTGGGTGCGGAAGCTTCACTGGATGCATGCGGCCGTTTGGGCAGCCGAGATGGTGCCACGTGGCGCCATCTTGGCCGTCCATCTTCTGAATGTTGTAGATGGTGCCACGGATGTCGGATTGACTCAATTTTTGCATCGTTGGGCTGCAATCGTCGATCCGAATTCATCTGTGCGGTCGAATTTGTCATTTGAAGTGTGGATTTACACCATCCTGGCCCTTGATCTTCTAGGGTTCCTGATCACTATCTGATGCTACGGATGCCTGATTAAGGCGATCTTGGAGTCGTTGAACTCCAATCGTCTCCTTGATCACATCCATACGGTTGGATTTTCGATCCGAGGGCCCGATAAAATGTTTGCCCTGTCCAAGCACATAAAAGGAGACAATTAACCTCCCTTTTATTCAAACTACTCTAAATGCAAGATGATGCATGTTATGCAATATTTATATCATGAAATGCAATCCTATGCTTAAGAACATGCATAAATGGACATCTTAAGTAGTGTAAATATGTTTACATCAGAGATGATTTTGAGCTGAAATCGAATCTCTTAAGTCTAATCCAGAACCACTTTCATGGAAGCTCAAATGAGGACCCCTTCCAACATCTAGAGGATCTCGACTGCATAGCACGAACTGTGAAACCTAGGAACATTAGCCTTGACATTGTTCTAATCAAGATGTTTCCCTTCTCATTAAGAGACAAGGCTTCTCATTGGCTTAGAACCCTAGGTAGACCCATCACCACCTGGGAAGAACTGAGGCATGCATTTTTAAAGAAATTCTTCCCCATAGGAAAGACCAATGCCCTCAGAAGAGCTATCACTACCTTTACACTCCAGGGTGGGGAACAATTTCATGAGGCGTGTGAAAGATTTAATGAACTTTTGAGGAAATGCCCACACCACGAAGTACCAAGGTGGCAATTGGCCCAGATCTTCTACCACGGTCTGGACAGCAACCTACGAAACTTCGTCAATGCCTCATGCAGGGGGAACTTCCTGAATAAGGACGAGGAGAGTGCGTTTGAGCTCTTTGAGTCTATGAGCGAGAATTCGCTCAACAATGCCTCCATGAACCAGTTCAACAGGTCCAGTCAACCCCGTGGAGGGATTTATGAGGTACAAGCAAATTCTGGAATGGTTGACATGGACATCATCGCCAAGAAACTGGATCGAGTGGAATTGGTGGACAAAAAGATTGATGAGCTACTGAACCAGACCAGGAACCCCTTACAGACTTTCTCCCTAGCAAAGGGAGCGCATAATGTTGACCTGGTCCAGCCCTTTACCCAACTGAACCTGGAACAACCCCTAACCACGTTCCAGGGAGGGACCTTTACTCCCTCAACCCTTGATTACTCCCTTCCCTCTTCATCAACATTGGCTATCCTAGAAGATGTGCAAGCTGTCCAAGGTTATGCGAAACTTGACCCTTTCTCCAACACTTACAACACTGGCTGGCGTAACCACCCCAACTTTGGTTGGACAAACCAGAAACCACCGCAATTCCAGAACCAGCCCAGGCCAAACCAGCAGCCACACTTGCCCCCCTATCAGCAAGGACCACCAGTTAGACACCAATATAATCAGAATAGGGCGGCCCCTCCCCCACAAAACCAAGTAGATACCCTAATAAAGATGATGGATGACATGAACTAGAAACATCAGGAGGAAATGGCCTTGGTAAAGGGACAATTAAGCCAACTCTTGGACTGTAAACAACAAGGATCCCTACCTTCCCAGCCACAACCGAACCCGCGAAACATAATTAACAGAGGCCTCAATTTGCAAGGGTTCCAAAGCAACCCTGGGCAGGCTCACATGGTCCAGCCAGCCCCGCAAACACCCCCTGGGTTTGGTGCTTCTTCGTCCTCATCTTATCAAGGATCAACCCATGGTCCTAATGCCTCTGCGAATGCGGTGACCTTGAGAAGCGGCACCAAAACCCAGGATTCCAAATGGCTGACCTCCCCGAGACTTCACCCACTGAAACACCCGACTCAGAAGAGGCACCAACCAAGGACCTAGAAATAGAACCAATCCACATTCAAACACCCTACCCTGAGGCCTTGGAAACAATCAAGAAAAAGAAGAATGTTGTGGAAACTGAGCTGTTGGAAATCTTTAAGCAAGTACAAATTAATATTCCGCTCCTTGAAGCGGTCAAACACATCCCTGCTTACACCAAGTGTTTAAAGGATGCCTGTACACCCAAGCGTAAGTCGAGACCTTAAGCACCTAGGAAGGTTGTGCTCTCTGAATAAGAAAGTTTCGTAATATCAAGCAACCTTCCACTGAAGTGAACTAACCTAGGAGCACCCCTGATTTCCTGCAATATCGGGGACATGACGTTTGATAGAGCGCTCCTGGACTTAGGTGCTTCTATCAATCTGATTCCAACAACCTTGTACCACCAATTTGGTTTTGGAGAGTTGACACCAACCCCTGTCACCATCCAGCTGGCTGATAGATCAGTGAAAACCCCGAAGGGGGTTGTCGAGGACGTGATTGTACGGGTCAAGGACTTCTATTTCCCGGTCGACTTTTTGGTGCTCGACATGGAAGTCCCTGAAAAATTACAGAATGCACCCAAAATCTTAGGCAGACCTTTCTTAGCTACGGCTAAGGCAAACATTGATTACGACACGGGATGTATGGAAATCGCCTTCGGGGACAAGAAAATGCAATTGGATATCTTCCGGGTGACAAATTCTTTTGATTGTGATTGCGTTGAGGAACATGATCCCATGGAAACTCTGATCGAGGAATGCCTCACCCTCAATTCTGTATCAGACCACCAAACCTGTAATGACGGTTCTGACCCATCACCATCACTACCCGTGGACCTCTGCAAGGCTGAGTACCATCACACAACACCATTTGAGGAGATCGATGTTGATCAACTCCCGCCTTTCCCTTTCCATCAACTGTGGTTCCACCTGCACCTGAACTTAAACCATTGCCCGAGAATCTCAAGTATGTCTTCTTGGGACCTGACCAGACCTTCCCAGTGATTATTAATTCTCATCTAACCAAGGATCAGGAACTCAGGTTGACTGCGACCCTTTCAGAACATCGGGCCGCCATTGGTTGGACCATTTTGGACTTAAGAGGAATTAGCCCCACTTATTGCACCCATAAGATTTACCTGAAAGATGGGGCACGACCTTCCCGCCAGATGCAGAGACATTTAAACCCAAACATGCGGGAGGTCGTTAAGAAAGAAGTTATCAAGTGGCTTGATGCCGACATCATCTACCCTATCTCCGATAGCCCCTGGGTAAGCCCCACTCAAGTGGTTCCCAAGAAAGCTGGGCTCACCGTTGTCACCAATGATCATGGCGAATCCATCCCCACCCACACCACCACCGCATGACAGGTGTGTATTGATTATAGGAAGCTCAATGAAGCCACTAAGAAGGATCGCTTCCCCTTGCCATTCATTGACCAAATCCTTGAAAGATTGGCAGGACAGAAGTATTTTTACTTCCTGGATGGATATTGAGGATATAACCAAGTTGCAATTGCTCCAGAAGATCAGGAAAAGACCACATTCACTTGCTCGTATGGCACGTTTGCATTCCGTAGAATGCTGTTCGGGTTATGCAACGCACCTGCGACCTTCCAGCGTTGCATGCTAGCCATTTTTTCAGAAATGGTGGGTGAATACTTAGAGGTCTTTATGGATGATTTCTCTATATTTGGGAGTTCATTCAACCATTGTCTGAGCAATTTGGAGAAAATCTTGAAACGATGTATCGAGGTTAATCTGGTGTTAAGTTGGGAAAAGAGCCATTTTATGGTTCAAGAAGGAATTGTCCTCGGTCACATCGTATCGCATAGGGGCATCGAGGTAGACCGGGCTAAGGTTGATTTAATTTCCAAACTTCCTCCACCTAGCTCGGTCCGACAGATTCGCTCATTCCTAGGACATGTTGGCTTCTATCAAAGGTTCATTAAAGACTTTTCCAAGCTTTCCAAACCCTTGACCGACCTTCTAGCCAATGACTCCATATTCCACATGTCTTCTGATTGCATCCAGGCTTATCACACCCTTCGGGACTTAGTCTCCACCGCACCTGTACTTCAACCCCCAGACTGGTCCCAGGACTTTGAGATTATGTGTGATGCATCGGATTTCTCCATAGGCGCTGTCCTGGGACAAAGGCAAGACAAAAAGCCTGTGGTGATCTACTACGCAAGAAAAACGTTGGACGAGGCCCAACGAAATTGTACGACCACAGAGAAAGAGTTGCTCGCTGTAGTCTTTGGACTTGAAAAGTTTCGATCATACTTGCTGGGATCCCACATGACTAGTTACACTGACCATTCAGCCATCCAGCACTTGTTGGCCAAAAAGGATGCAAAGCCCAGGCTCGTCAGATGGATCCTGCTTTTGCAGGAATTTGACCTGGAAATCCGAGACAAGGCCGGATCAAAGAATGTGGTGGCTGACCAGTTGTCTAGACTCCATCCAGACCACATTGGACCCTCCCTACCTCTATCTGACCCCTTCCCTGATGAACACATCCTAGCTATGCAAGACAAGAAAATGCCATGGTATGCTGACTACGTCAACTACCTGGTTGTAGGACAAACCCCGCACAGCTGGTCCAAACAGCAACGGGACAGGTTCTTGGCTGAGGCCAAGCACTATTTCTGGGATGATCCCATGCTATTTCGCTTCTGTGTTGACCAGATCATCAGGAGATGTATCGCCAAAGATGAAGTTCAGAGTGTGCTTTCCTTTTGTCATGACTAGGCTTGTGGTGGCCACTTCTCTGGAAAGAAAACGGCTGCAAAGGTTCTGCAGTCTAGATTTTACTGGCCGTCCCTATTTAAGGATGCACACAACTTTGCCAAGATTTTCTCACACTGCCAAACGCTGGGGACCATGACCGAAAAAGATATGATGCCCCTCCAGCCCATCTTGATTGTCGAAATCTTCGACGTTTGGGGTATCGATTTTATGGGCCCCTTTCTACCATCCAACGGCTTCGAGTACATCTTGGTCTCCGTAGACTATGTTTCCAAATGCATTGAAGCTGTCGCCACCCGCCGATGCCATCACAGGACTGTCATGGACTTTGTTAAGAAGAACATCTTTTCCCGATTTAGAATACCCAAGGCCATGATTAGTGATGGTGGCAACCATTTTATCTATTCCCAATTCTGTGCCCTACTTAGAAAATACAGGTTGAACCACCGCATTGCTACCCCGTATCATCCACGAACAAATGGGCAGACCGAGGTCTCAAATAGACAAATCAAGAACATTTTACAGAAGACTATGAGACCTGACAGGAAAGACTGGTCCACACGACTTGATGATGCCCTGTGGGCATACAGGACCGCTTTCACGACCCTGATAGGTATGTCGCCTTATCGCCTGGTCTTTGGCAAAGCCTGCCATCTTCCTGTCGAATTGGAACACCAGGCTTACTGGGCTGTCAAGCAATGTAACATGGATCCCCAGTTAGCCGGTGCATAGCGGACGCTCCAATTATCTGAGCTCGAAGAAATTCGTCGGGACACTTTCGAAAATAGTCGACTTTATAAGGAGAAAATGAAAGCCGTCCATGACCGACTCATTCATAGAAAAACCTTCGAGCCTAACCAGCAAGTCTGGCTATTTGACGCTCGCCTAAAACTCTTCCCAGGGAGACTCAGGTCCAAATGGATAGGACCATTTCAGGTGGTTAAGCCCTACTCTAATGGGGCAGTTGAAATCTCAGATCCTAACACTGGGCACACTTTTACAGTTAATGGTCAAAGATTGAAGCATTTCCTGGTCTAGGTTCCCCCAAAGGAGAGTGTCACCCTCATTGAGGGATGACATAGAGCACTGCCCAGCTGGAGGCGTTAAACTCAGCACTTCCTGGGAGGCAACCCAAAGGATTCAGACTGATTCGGTATTTTATGTCACTCAGGTACTATCCTTTTGAACCCTTATGCATCCATGTACTTGCCAATGAGATTGTCCCACTTAAGCATGGGGGGGTGATAAATTACATAATCCTGAGCTCATTTAATCAGTCTGAATCAAATAAAAAAAAATTGAATTTTGGAAGAAAAGTTAGGCATTAGAAACTTGTCAATAGGGGGAAATAATACAAAAAGAACTTAAACACTTAGACTTTTCAGGCCTTCAGGCTTAATCAGCCCTAGTGTCAGTTAAAATATGGATTTAGCTTCGAATCCTTGCAACCTTAAGCTATTCTAATCCACCTACTAAATAAGGTGATAAGTATACGACTTATCAACTCACCCTCTAACTCAGAAAAACTTTGAGTCTAAGCATCCACACACATTTTTGCACAGACTCACTCCTCGAAGATTTTGACAGAAATTGGGTAGCTAATGAACTCTCTGGGGTGGTATGGCTGGCAAGTTGTCGTGGGTAATAGCCCATTGGCAGGTTGTCCAGAACCCAGCCACAGACCATTTCTTCTTCATTGCCTCTAGGTACATTTGAGATCAGGGAAGCCACCTACGAAAAGAAAAAGAGAGAAGAAAAGAAAATAAACCACACTTCACCGCACAAGTATGGCTGGCAAGTGATCATGGGTAACAGCCCATTGGTTGGTTGTCCAGAGCCCAGCTCAATAACTGCACAAAAAGAACCAAAACACTTAAGGAAGAAGCGGGAAGTAGTACAAGCCGGGGAGATATACACTGGAAAAATCCTTGTATTGACCCCAATTAAAACAAACGTAGGGAGAAAGCTACCAATCGAACAAATACACCTTCAGGCAAATATATTTTCTTTTCCGGTCACCTAGGGGCATAGAAACCCGAAGTTTGTCTAAATTACCGTTAAGTGAGTCTATCACAATCTTCACACCAAGATGCTTAGCACTTAGGGTTTTGACCGAGTTTTGGGTGGGTTGGGTAGCCGTAAAAAGTTACCAACCCACACTGAATTCCGAAAACAATTCTAAAATATATATATATACATATACATATGTATAATTATATACATTAAAGCAAGGATTCGAGTGATTCGTATTTTGGCAGACACCCGGGTGCTGCTTAGTCTTTGTAGATTAAGATCTTTGTATATTTCCTCCAATTGACAAGTGACGAAGTGTCTAAGCAATTACTTAAATTCTGAAAGAAAATAAAGGTTAGAATAAACCTTGCTAGGGACTATCAAGGAGTAAGCATGGGGGTAAGATAACACTGCACAAGAGGGTGATAATTCTGTTAAATAGGGCCCATCTTAAGAATAAAAGGTACCACATAAGTAGAATGGGAGCATTGCATGCATCATGTACCAAGATTACTTATAAAACTATATTAATGGTCATTTGTGTAAGTACTTGTCAAAGCAGGCGTCAGATGAGCAATCGGATAGCACGGATGGATTCAGAACGACGAACGGAGTCCAACGGACTCAAGATCGACCAAATCCGACATCTGGAGCTCCTACAATGGGCCCAAGAAGTTATGACCGTTGATCTGGTGATCAACGGCCCTTGTTGCGCCACATCACCCCCGCTCCACAGCACGCCACTCTCCCTTCAGCTGAGATCAAATCTCGGCCGTCGATCTTCGATTGGATGGTCGAGATCCGTGCGGCTGCCCGCAGTCGCCGCGACAAAGCGCGGGCGTGGCGCAACGGTTAGCGCACACGCCCGCACGCACGCGACGCGGGTTCAAGCCGCGCGGTGCGTGAAATCGAAGATGAAGGAAGCGCCCGACGAAATTGGGCTGCTCGATCAGCAGTGGGCGGCCGAGATTGCGCCACGCGATGTGCCCACAGATCACGAGCACTCACGCACGCGTGCACGTCGGGTGACGACGCCCGCGCACACGCACGATCCGAGCGCCTCCAAGAGAAGATCGATCGGACAGCTCTCACGCAGCGGCCGCGGATTGAGCGTGAAGAAGAATGACGCGGGCGGTTGACCGGTAGGCTGGAGGGCTTCACCGACTCTTTTGGAGTGGTTTTAGCGACGTCCCAGACATTGCTAAAGCCCCTTCTTCTTTTAGAAAGCCCTTAACCCTATTTAAACCCCCTCTAACCACTCATTCAAGGCATTCACTTCCCTTGCAACTACTCCACCCCTCTCTTAGCTAGCTTTAAGCCCTCTTGTAATCGCCAGAGACGACGAGCCGCCGACGGAGCCTCCTCCACTACTGTGGCTGCCTCGTCGCTCTCCCCTCTCTCTCTCTCTCTTAAGCTTTCCATTACTTTTGTTTGAGAATGTATTTAATGTTGTAAGCTATGAACTAAAAGTGCATGATTAATGAAGCTATTTTATGTTCAGTTGTTACTTTAATTTCTGTTTAAGTTGCATGATCAAGCAAGAAACACTCTAACCCTAATCTCTCTCTATCTCTCTCTCGCTTTTCAAACTGCACCTCCGTAAGCAAAACCCCACACTTTCCGTGACAACAAGTGATAAGAAAAATCTGATTTTCACGCCTCCCTGAGACCGACACTCGGACTCACCTCCGTTTATTTACTTTAAAATCGACATTGCAAGTGCGACTATAACGACACTTCTTAACACACACGCACAAGTGCACGTCAATAGGCCACACCACCATCCGAAGCTTGTTCGCATTACCGTGAGCACCTCAGGTAGCTAATGAACCTTTAGGGTGATATGGCTGCTAAGTTATCTTGGGTAACAACCCATAGGTAGGTTGTCCAGAGCCCAATCACTGGACCATTCTCTTCTTACTGCCTTTAGGTAAATCTTAGACCAAGGAAGCCACCTACTTAAAAGAAAAAAGAAAAAAAGAAAAAGAAAGTCAAAAAGAAAAAGAAAAGGAGAAAAAAAAAATAAAAGAAATAAATCACACTTCACCACACGAGTATGGCTGGCAAGTTGTCGGTGGTAATAGCTCATCGACCGGTTGTCTAGAACCCAGCTGATTGCACCGCAAACATACACCTGCAATTGTGCCGTCTTATGCTATTTCCTTGCATTACCAGTGCATATTAGGTTTCCATAGTCGCATTTGTAAAAATAAACTCATGCATGCATTTAATTGAGAGGGGAGGAGAGTGAACTAAATGGCCTTGCAATTAACATTTTTCCTCAAGTGCTGCTTTGCAAAATTCACCATCTTTTTATTTTACTTGACTTTGAATTCTTCTCGTAGCTGCATGGCATGGCTGGACCTTCCTCCTCGTGCCATGCTCTGCAACACCTCTCCCTGTCGGCCATGCACAGCCAGGGCATGGCTGTGCATGCCTTCTTTCTCTATAAAACAGGCGCGACTCCTTTGCAAGGGAGCCTGGTCCTCCACACAAAAAAATCCAACAGCAGCTTCTCCTTCCAGGCCACCTCCTCCCCTCTCCCTCCATATGCAGGCCCTCCTCCTCTGAGGAGCCACTTTGCAAGCAGGAGTCCATCACTGTGGTGCACACCCACCACCGTGAGACCACCACTGCCCAGCTCATCGAAGAGCCGGTGGGCGTGGTGGTATTCCCTATTTCAACTTTTCAAGCCATTTCAGCCATTGTAGCAGGAGCTTCAAGCTTTGAAGCTCAAAGCTCCGCACGCAGCAGCACCAGCAAAGCGGCAGCAGCCGCAGGCCACCGCGCGTCCCTGCAGCAGCACCCCAGCCCTTTCCGTGCATGCCTGCAGGCACCCTCGCCCCTCTTCGCATGCCCTGTCGCGAACCTCTCCGCGCCCGCAACCAATTGACGCACCCCTTCCACGCACGCGCCAGCCCCGAGCCGTTCGCACTCACAGCACCGGACGCAAGTGGTTGCGCGGCTCACCCAGCCACTGTAGCTACTGTTCACGCATTTCTGCAGAACACTGTGGCTACAGTGGGGTGACCGGTAAGTTTCTCACTTATCCGGTCACCCGACGCGTCGCTACCGGCCACTGCCTGCGTGCGTGTCTCGCCCATGTCCTGCTCCAGCGCCCACCAACGCGTTTGCCAGCGCCCGCACCCGCCCGTGTCACCCACTCCCTTCGCTCGCGTATGTTTGCGTGTGCCCACTCCAGCTCTCCGCACAGCGCTGTGCACTACGGTCCTCTCCGCACCCACTTCCCTCCAGCGCGCAGACGAGCCTACGCATGCGCACGTGGACTCCAGACGTCGGGCCTGAAGCTTCAGATGCCTTAACCGCGCCAACTCCAGCTCTCTCTCTCTCTCTCTCACAGCACACTCTCCCTCTCTCTCTGCAAATACACATACACACACACACTCACACTCTCGCACACACACACTCTCACCTATACACTATTATATACTTATATATATATACATATATATACTTATATAAATATATATCTACATATATATTTACATATCTACATATACTTATATACACGTA
Organism: Thalassia testudinum; assembly: GCA_037157565.1. Classification (NCBI taxonomy): domain Eukaryota; kingdom Viridiplantae; phylum Streptophyta; class Magnoliopsida; order Alismatales; family Hydrocharitaceae; genus Thalassia; species Thalassia testudinum. The sequence goes on along the minus strand of JAZHRO010000029.1, from coordinate 4,874,620 downwards.
TATATATATACATATATCTATATATATTTATATTATTACCTATATAACTAAGTGTAAGTATAGATACATACATATATATATATATATATACATACACTTATACACACACACATATACATATATATACAAATATACATACCTATATACATATATATCTATATAACTATATATATACCTAGATATTTATAACCATATATATATATATATAGATATATTTACATATATACATATCTATATATTTTTTCACATTACTTACCATACGTGATATCACGGGAATATCTACATCAGTTGCTGATATTCCCCAATACATGCGTACAAAAAGCGTGGTCACACACATCTTCCGCCATCCACCTTACACTCCACGCAACACCTCGTCCTGTTGGTTGCATCATTCTAGACGACAACTGACTCGACATCGTGCTACACTCCATCTCTGCCTCCACCCCCACCCCTTTATACATATATAATATATACCTATATATATACTATATTTACTTTATTTCTATTTCGCTTTCCTGCTAGTTAAAAGATAAAAAAATATATAAAAGAGAAAAGATAATCCTTGACTTGCAGGTACTCCGTCTTGCGAATAGCAAGACCCATTTTGGAACCCTGATTTGGCTCAAAGCCAAGAACCTAATTTTGAGGGTGTGACTCAAGGACAAGAATTATAAAAAAAAAATCTAAATAGAAAAACACCAAAAACACAATAAACGAACGGAGGAGATTCATTGTAGGAAAGGCGTAAAAACTTGACTTCTAATCCCACTTCCCTGAGTTCGACCCTGGGCCTAAAAGTGACCAAGATAAAATCAAGTAGGCCAGGTTAAAAATTTTGTAAAGAGATGGTTAGGTCCGATTTAGGATAACCACTATACACATTTCAACGATAAAATCACCATATTAACACAACTTATCCGAGTTCGACCATAATCTTTCTGGAGCAGTTGCCGGGGAAGTGCGTATGCAAGTAAGTTTTTATTCCATTCCTTTCATTTTTCTCTTCTCTCTTCACAGGTGTTTTTGTTTATTGTTGTGCAGGTGAACCTGTTGCAAGGAGAAGACAGGCAAACGAAGTCGGAAACGTGGGCAGGTCCAAGGCGGGAACGAGAGCGTGAAGACATCGACATCGCACTGGAACTTCTCACACGTTACTGAACAAGTAGGTCTTCCTTTCTTAAGTAACCTAGGTTAACTTGTCACCTTAATAAAAAAAAAAAACTAAAAACTAGAAAACCTTCTTGGGATCTCTTGGGGAAAGTGAATTAAAATTCACTTGTTTGCTTGTTTGTCATCACTCCCACCGCCCCGGGATTTCCCGCCAAACTTCGCATAGCGAAAATTCAAGAATCTTGATTCTTGAATCTTTCACCATGTGAAGTAGTCTTCGAGGCAAATAAAAAGATTGATTGCCATCCCTCTTTGCCTCACTTATCTACAATTCGAGATCAACCTTTTGGTGGGGAGACTTGGAATTGAGTTGATTCCAACCCCACCATGACTTTTCACTTGCCTAAGATTCGATCCTGAATACTTCAACCCCAACAAATTGATTTTCTTTATCTTTTTGTTGAGCCTTGTGTGTGGACATCTTTTTGGTGATTGGGAGCACTTGAAATGAAGTTCTTTAGCTCCCTTTCACACTAATCTAAAATTGATTCGTGCATCCACACATAGAAATCTCCATTTACGGAAGCCCATTGCATTTTAGCATGCATTAACCAACTGACATTGAAGAAGGGTTTGTTGGGCTTAGAAGCAAACTTGTATTCTCTCAAAACCCGGAGATTGGTTGAATTGGTATTTCAGCGAAATCCTAAAATCCATACTACTAAAGGCTGAACTTTAAAAATCATTCACCAATTAAAACTTCAATTCGGGGAGATTTCCCCGTTGCATGCTTGTTTTACACACTTGAAAAATCAATCACTTGGGCATTACCCGTAAGCAACACCGTTCACATTCCAGAAGCACTTGATCCTAAGCCTCTAACTTAAACTGGTAGTAACTTGACCCTTATTAAGGATTAGAGGTCTAACTACCTGCATGTAGCACCTACATGCTAGTGAGGGTTCCCGTGTGCTATTGGGTGTCTAAGATTGGGGCAAACGGCCTTTCAATTTGGCCCGGTGGTTCCGCGGTGCTCGCATTCGGTTTCGTAGTTCGTGATAGTAGGTAACTTAGATCTTTAGGTCTAAGGGCACACTGTAGAGGTTAGGAATTTGATTGCATTGATTTGTCATCAAGTGTACCTTTGCGGCGTCATTTCTCTCATCTCTTTTCCCTTCGTATCCCCCCAATTCTTCCTGTGGTAGTGCATGTTTAGGAGGAGGTCACAAAACCCTGAACTGTTTGAATTGCCTGATAATTTTAGAAAAGGATCCGAATCGTCCTTCTCCTCCACAAACATGGCTGCACGCCCACCCCCAAATCCCGAGGGAGGAAACCGCCCTCAAAACCCACCAGGTGGTGGAGCCTTAGATCCCATAACCTGCCTCCAAGCCCAAATGGAAATGTATAATGAGCAAATTGAAGCCATTAGGGAAACATTGGAGGAAATGCAGAACCCTCTCGAATGGGAGGAGCCTAGGTCTCTTAGCTCTTATCAGAATCCCGTTGCTACAGAGACCATAGGACAAATTCGGGTCCCCATGGGCGAGGACGACTTTGAATTGAAACCTAACATTATTGGCCTAATAAATTTTCACTTCCATGGTCTTGCAAGTGAAGATCCTTTTCTCCACTTGGAAGACCTAACCCGATTGGCTGAAATGGTTAAACCAAGAAATATCAGGTTACCTATAGTCCTCATGAAAATTTTCCCATTTTCATTGCGGGATAAAGCGTCACAGTGGTTACGCACCCTTGGGAGAACCATCCACTCTTGGGAAGAGATGAGAACAGTGTTTCTCAAGAAGTTCTTCCCAATCGGGCGAACCAATGTGCTTCGCCGTGCTATCACCTCCTTTACGCAACAAAACTGCAAACAATTTCATGAGGCATGGGAGAGATATAATGACCTCCTCAGGAAGTGTCTGCACCACGGTTTGCCTAAGTGGCATATAGCCTAGATTTTCTACTATGGGCTAAATGAGACTTTGAAGCAGATTGCAGACGCTTCCTGCGGAGGGAACTTTATGAATAAAGATGAGAATGGAGCATTTGAATTGTTTGAAAATATGAGTGAAAACTCAATGAACAATGCCTCCATTGTCACCTTTAATCATACCAGCCTGCCCCGAAATGTCCACAAAGTTGACACGGGACCCTCCCATTCATCCACAGATCTCAGCCTTATTGCATAGAAATTGGATGAAGTCTCCGTCATGCACAAGAAGCTGGACGAGCTTCTGGCCAACCTCGCCCGATCTATGGCAAACACCCCCACTTCACCACTTCGTCACAATTCCAATTCTTCCAACACCAAGCTTATCCCGAGAAACCTTGTAAGACCTTCCTTACTGAGTGTCGCGCCAAGCGATTCAGTAAGTCAGGTGGATCTGGCCTCTGCGAGCCAGTATTTTGACACGGAGGACCAAGCCTCCATGTGCTCGGATGCGTATTTACATGCGGATACGTCTTCTGGCATAGAAGACGCTTGCGCCCTGGGGAACAACCCATTCTCTGCTACTTATAACCCAGGGTGGTGAAATCATCCAATCTTCACATGGTCCAACAACCCGCAGCACCAAAACCCCACGGGTGGACCAATGCGATCGTCTGTACCCGTCATCCCAAGGTTCCAATCTAATCCTATGGCGAATCCGCCATTAGGCCCTTGCGTACCGCAAGCAGAACACGCATCAAGTCCTCTTGACAAATTGATGCGAATGATGACGGAAATGTCAAAGCACCATGAAGAGAACATGACCTCTCTTCAGCACCAATTGACTCAGCAGAATGCTGAGATCAGTCAACTATGCATGGCGACTCTATCTCAGGGCACTCTTCCCGCCCAACCTATTCCAAACCCACGAAATTTTGTACCCCGTGGTCCTCAACCATAGGTACGAACTTCTCAGGGGCAGGTTAATCATATTCTGCAGGCTCCGAGCATTCCACTGGGATTTCAGGCTAATCCCGCTACAGCACCACACTCTTATGTCCCTATTGTGAACCCTCCTCCGCCATATAATCCCACTGGACCCGCATCATCCAATACGATCACTACAAGGAGCGGTCAGCAGACTGTCGATCCGCCTCGACCTGATCCTGGCCCATCTTCATCGCCTCTTATTCGGGATGCGCACCGCATTCGCGAGAGGACGATACACCCAAATTGGTGCCAGAATCAGTCCCATTCCCTGAGGCTCTACTGAGGGAGCCAAAAGGCAAAAAGAAAGATACGCAGGCCTTTGATAACCTGCATAATTTGTTCAGGGATGTAGAAATCAAGGTACCCCTGCTCGAGGCTATCAATCACATACCTACTGTCGCCCGATTTTTCAAAGACTACACAACACCCAGGCGACAGTCAAAGAAAACCAAGAATCGGTGGTTCTCTCGCCTCATGCGAGTTGTGCTATACTGTCAAATCTACCACCGAAGCAGAAAGATCCTGGCACACCACTGATTTCCTGTAGCATCCAAGGATGCAATTTTAACCGTGCCCTGCCTGATCTAGGATATTCCATAAATCTTATACCAACTATCCTGCTCAAAAAATTCTCCTTGGGAAATCTGAAATCCACCCCTGTCACGTTACAGTTGGCAGATCGTTCTGTCAAAATCTCGAAGGGTGTGGTGGAAGACGTGGTGGTTAGGGTCAACAGTCTCTGTTTTCCTGTTGACTTTCTTATTTTAGATATGGAAGTTCCTAGCTCACTTTCTGATTGTCCGATCATCCTTGGTCGACCTTTCTTGGCCACAGCCCACACCTATATCGACTGTGAGTCGGGCTGTATTGAGATTGCCATTGGATTTGAAAAGATCATGCTTAACATCTTCAAGGCAGCTAAGAACTTTGATTGCGATTGCATCGAGGATGACACGTCTGACGAGGACATGGCCGTCAGCGCATGTATCGGACTAATTGGGACCTATTCAGACTGCTGCGGATTACCTGTAAACACTGACAACTGCCTGATCAACACACACTGTGACGTTCCCCCATCCCTCCCTTGTCCCATACCTTCTCCTGACCAGACTTCTGACGAGGTTTTCTTCGCTTCCCATACCTCGTGGTCTGAGTCATATCCGGGCTACTCACCGCCGTTCCACACTCTTGAAGACCGGATTACCCTTTCTTTCCCGCCAAATCAGGCGGATTTGCAACTCCACACTGGGACCTTGAGCCCACATCCTACTCACTAGGGCCATTCCATTTTGGATCCATATATCCAAGAAGCCCCTCTTCTTGGCCAATCTGAAGGCCAACCTCTTCCTCCTGATTTGTTCTCCGATCCGCCTGGGACACTCTCGTCTCAGGAAATGCCAGATCTTTCACCATCCACCATCACTTTTCACTTCACTGTCACGCTCACTTCACTTTTCACTTCACCACCCACCCTACCACCCTGCTGTATACCCTGCACTTCAGCTCTCGTTACCCGATCTTTCATCCTTCCTCTACCCTACCCTGCATGCATATGAGTACATAGCATCATTTGGCATGGGGGGGGTGGATAGGCATCCTTAGGATCTGGGTATTTTATGGTATCATGCAGTTTCCACCTATATATATATATATAAAGAAAAAAAATGAAAAATGAAAATGGTGTTTAGTAATGATCTAAAGGCTGAAACAAAAATACAATAAGTGTTTATGGATATTCAACCATTGTTTTGAAGACTTTCCAGGCTACAGAAGCTTGATTCGCTTAGGCTCAGCTTAATTCACTTGAGCATTGACAAGATAAATCGGAATCTCTCCTAATTAAGGACATATTCTTGTACCTGAGACACCAGTACAGGATCCGTTGGTTTGCTTCTACTCGAGAGCCTAAGTAATCTTGGTTCACACTACACATATCAAGAAAGACCAAGTGAACATAAGATCCAACCCTAGTGTTCGTTAGGGAAGGTGGAGTCCTTACTTGTGCGCGCAGGTAGACCTTTTATCCCAGGCTTTAGTCTTGTGTTTAGGAAAGAGTCTTTCCACCAAAAAGGAACTCTCCCACCAAAAAGAAAAAAAAGTGTGCTGCTCCAAATAATGTTGTAAGAGATATACTGACACGTGTTTCAAAAAAAAAAAAAGATGCAAATAAGTCAGTATATCTCACAAATGTCTGTAAAGTCTTCGCCCTACAAGAAGTTCTTCAGGGCAGGTTACAAATACCTTATTTTCTTTGAGCCACAAATATCAGAAAATGGGAGTTGAGTTTCAAACATCTTTTTAAGGGTCAATCCAAAGACACGAGATGAAATTGGGACCAACCTTTACTTAAAAATTTGTGAAACCCTGGGCTTGAGTCTTAATGTTCATCTGGTCAGTCTTGATCCTTCACTATGCACAAGCCATAACCCCTTGAACTCTCGAGTACGGCAAAAACCTCCTGGGTCCTGGAAATCGTACTTAAGGTTTAAATATCAAGAGTCCAGGTTAGTTGAGAGATGATCTAGGTCATATAAGACTTAAAGTACTGGTAGTCTTCTCTACAATTGGTTCTCACAATATCCAACAATAAACACACTTATGTCGCCTCAGAAAAAAATCTTCAGCAAAAGATCACTTCTAAATACAACAAAAAAATGTTTTGCTAGGGACTACCAAAAGATAGGCATAGGGGTATGATTGCACTGCAAAAATACACCTGCAATTGTGCCATCTTGTGCTATTTCCTAGCATTACCAGTGCATATTAGGTTTCCATAGTCGCATTTGTAAAAATAAACTCATGCATGCATTTAATTGAGAGGGGAGGAGAGTGAAATAAATGGCCTTGCAATTAACATTTTTCCTCAAGTGCTACTTTGCAAAATTCACCATCTTTTTATTTTTTATTTTACTTGACTTTGAATTCTTCTTGTAGCTGCATGGCATGGCTGGTCCTGGTCCTCCACACAAAAAAATCCAACAGCAACTTCTCCTTCCAGGTCGCCTCCTCCCCTCTCCCTCCATACGCAGGCCCTCCTACTCTGAGGAGCCACTCTACGGGCAGGAGTCCATCACTGTGGTGCACACCCACCACTGTAAGACCACCACTGCCCAACTCATCGAAGAGCCGGTGGGCATGGTGGTATTCCCTGTTTCAACTTTTCCAGCCATTTCAGCCATTGGAGCAGGAGCTTGAAGCTTTGAAGCTCAAAGCTCCGCACGCAGCGGTAGCAGCCGCAGGCCACTGCGCGTCCCTGCAGTAGCGCCCCAGCCCTTTCCGTGAATGCCTGCAAGCGCCCTCGCCCCTCTCCGCACGCCCTGTCGCGAACCTCTCCGAGCCCGCAACCAACCAGCGCACCCCTTCCACGCGCGTGCCAGCTCCCACGCGCCAGCCTCGAGCCGTCCGCACTCACAGCACCAGACATAAGCGGTTGCGCAGCTCGCCTGGCCACTGTATCCACTGTTCACGTGTTTCTGCGGAACACTGTGGCTACAGTGGGGTGACCGGTAAGTTTATCACTTATCCGGTCACCCGACGCGCCGCTACTGGCCACTACCCGCGTGCGTGTCTCACCCCGCGTCCTGCTCCAGCGCCCGCCCGCACGTCTGCCAGCGCCCGCACCTGCCTGCATCGCCCACTCCCTTAGCCCACGTACGTCTGCGTGCGCCCGCTCCAACTCTCCATGCAACACTATGCGCTGCGGTCCTCTCCGCGCCCACTTCCCTCAAGTGCGCGCCTCTCTGCACGCAGACGCACCTGCGCGTGCACGCGTAGACTCTAGACGTCAGGCCTGAAGCTTCAGACGCCTTAACCACGCCAACTCCAGCTCTCTCTCTCTCACAGCACACTCTCCCTCTCTCTGCAAATACACATACACACACACTCACACTCTCGTACACACACTCTCTCACCTATACACTATTATATATTTATATATATATACATATATATATTTATATACATATATATATATACGTATATAAATATATATCTACATATATATTTACATATCCACATATACTTATATACACACATATATATACAAATATACATACCTATATACATATATATCTATATAACTATATATACATATATATATATATCTATACATATATCTATCTATACATATAGTTACATACATATATGTATATATACTTATATATATATACATATATACATATATATACACATATAACTATATATATACCTAGATATTTATAACCATATATATATAGATATATTTACATATATACATATATATATATATTTTCACATTACTTACCATACGTGGTATCACGGGAATATCTGCAGTAGTTGCTGATATTCCCCGATACACGTGTACAAAAAGCGTGGTCACACACATCTTCCGCCATCCACCTTACACTCCATGCAGCACCTCGTCCTGTTGGTTGCATCTTTCTAGATAACGACTTACTTGACACCGTGCTACACTCCATCTCTGCCTCCACCCCCACCCCTTTATACATATATAATATATACCTATATATATATTATATTTACTTTATTTCTATTTCTCTTTCCTACTAGTAAAAAGATAAAAAAAATATATAAAAGAGAAAAGATAATCCTTGACTTGCAGGTACTCCATCTTGCGAATAGCAAGACCCATTTTGGAACCCTGATTTGGCTCAAAGCCAAGAACCTAATTTTGAGGGTGTGCCTCAAGGACAAGAATTATCAGAAAAAAATATAAATAGAAAAACACCAAAAACACAATAAACGAATGGAAGAGATTCGTTGTAGGAAAGGTGTAGAAACTTGACTTCTAATCCCACTTCCCTGAGTTCGGCCCTGGGCCTAAAAGTGACCAAGATAAAATCAAGTAGGCCAGGTTAAAAATTTTGTAAAGAGATGGTTAGGTCCGATTTAGGTTAACCACTATACACATTTCAATGATAAAATCACCATATTAACACAACCTATCTGGGTCCGACCACCAGCTCATGAAATGCACTGAAAATTCCCAAAACACTTAGGAAGAAGCGGAGAAGTAGAATAAACTAGGGAGATATACACTGGATTCACTCTTGTGTTGACCCCATAAAAATAAAAGTAGGGAGAAAGTTACCAGTCGTAAAGATACACCTTTAGGCAGAACTCTCTTTCTAAGGTCACCTAGAAGCGTAGAAATCCAAAGTCCGTTCTAATTGCCGATAAACGAGTTTATGATATTAACAATAAGATGCTTAGAACTTAGGGTTCTCATCAAATCTTGGGTGGGTTGAATGACCATAGAAAGTCACTCTTTAACAATAAATTCAAAAATAAAAAAAAATCAGAAAAGAAGAAAAAGAGAAAAAGAAATGTGTCTTTGAATAAGTCGAGGGCTTGAGGCGGTTTGCATTTTGGCAGATACCGAGCGCTGGTGTGTCTTTGAAAGTTCAGATCCTGAGTAAAAATTTCTTAATGTTGAAAATGACTTACGCCCAAGTAATCCAACCTAATTCTTTGGGCATGAAAATGACTTACGCCCAAAAGATAGGCATGGGGGTATGATATGCATACACCTGCTTAACCTAAAATGTCTATTAATAGATGTTCTTAGTGTCACATTAGCATCATACATTGTAAATAGTGCATAACACGCATAATCATGCATTTAGATTAAGTTGTATAAATTGTACAGTAATTGTATCCCTTTTATGGTCAAGGATAGGGCGACTTTTTATCCTCGGATCGAAGATCCAACCGTACGGATATGATCAGAGCGATGATTGGAGTTCAACGACTTGAAGATTGCCCCAATCAGATATCTGTAGCATCAGATAGGGATCGAGGAACCCTAGAGGATCAAGGGCCAAGTTGGTGTTAATCCACACGTCAAACAACAAATTTGACTGCATAGATGGGTTCGAATCGACGATCGCAGCCTAACGGCATGAAAATCGATCCGATCTGACACCCCTGCACCATCTACAACACTCAGAAGATGGATGGCCTAGATGGCACCATGTGGCGCCATCATAGCCACACAACACTGGCCGTAGCCCTCCTTGGTGTTTGATCTTGACTGTTTGATGAAGATCCAATGGCCGAGCGTGCTTCCACGACTCCTTGTGCCCGCACGCTCGCTCCAATTTGAGGCATATTCATCTCTGAATTATTTCGTCAGCTCTCTAGATTTGTTTTATTTTCTTTTATTTATATACATATAAAAAAATTTTGAATTAGGATGGAATACTTGGACAGATGGTCTTTTCAATCTTAGGAAATATTACATTAGGGTCTAAACACAAAGACCCTTCAGGTCTTTGGGCTTAATTAGCCAGCGTATCCGCTAAAATGTGATTTGTTTTTCGAGTCCTCGCCATCTTAGTTCTATGGTAGTTTGATTAAATAAGTTTGGGTGATACGTACACGACTTATCAACCCACCCTCTGATTTGAGGGAACTTTAAGTCTAAGCATCTACACACTATCTTTTCACTAACTTGTTGAACGGTGGTTTTAATGGAAATTGGGTAGCTAATGAACCTTCTAGGGTGATATGGCTGGCAAGTTATCGTGGGTAACAACCCATGGTAGGTTGTCCAGAGCCCAATCACTGGACCATTCTCTTCTTACTGCCTTTAGGTAAATCTTAGACCAGGGAAGCCACCTACTTAAAAAGGAAAAAAAGAAAAAAAGAAAAAGAAAGTCAAAAAGAAAAAGAAAAGGAGAAAAGAAAAAAAAAACAAAAGAAATAAATCACACTTCGCCGCACGAGTATGGCTGGCAAGTTGTCGGTGGTAATAGCTCATTGACCGATTGTCCAGAACCCAGCTCATGAAATGCACTGAAAATTCCGAAAACACTTAGGAAGAAGAGAAGTAGAATAAATCAGGGAGATATACACTGGATTCACCCTTGTGTTGACCCCATAAAAATAAAAGTAAGGAGAAAGCTACCAGTCGTATAGATACACCTTTAGGCAGAACTCTCTTTTTAAGGTCACCTAGAGGTATAGTAATCCAAAGTCCATTCTAATTGTCGATCAACGAGTTTATCAAATTCACAATAAGATGCTTAGAACTTAGGGTTCTCATCAAGTCTTGGGTCGGTTGAATGGCCGTAGAAAGTCACTCTTTAACCCTAAACTCAAAAATCCAAAAAAAAATCAGAAAAGAAGAAAAAGAGAAAAAGAAATTTGTCTTTGAATAAGTCGAGGGCTTGAAGCGGTTTGCATTTTGGCGGATACCGAGCGTTGTCGTGAATTTAAAAGTTCAGATCCTGAGTAAAAATTTCTTAATGTTGAAAATGACTTATGCGCAAGTAATCCAACCTAATTCTTTTATAAATAGCATGCAGTTTTTGGTAGGGACTAGTAAAAGATAGGCTTGGGGGTGTGATGTGCATACATCTAATTAACCTAAAATGTCTATTAATACATGTTCTTTATGTCACATTAGCATCATACATTGTAAATAGTGCAAAACATGCATAATCATGCATTTAGATTAAGCTGTATAAATTGTACAGTAATTGTGTCCCTTTTATGGTCAGGGATAGGGTGACTTGTTATTGGGGCCTCGGATCGAAGATCCAACCGTACGGATATGATCAAAGCGACGATTGGTGTTCAATGACTCTATGATCGCCCTTATCGGATATTTGTAGCAACAAATATAGATCGAGGAACCCTAGAAGATCAAGGGCCAAGATGGTGTTAATTCGGACATCAGACGACAAATCTGACCGCACGGATGGGTTTGAATAGACGATCGCAGCCTAACAACGTGAAAATCGATCCAATCCGACACCCCTGGCACCGTTTACAACACTTAGAAGATGGATGGCCTAGATGGCACCACGTGACACCATCATAGCCGCCCAACACCAGCTGCAGCCCCCATTCCTCACCCGCTCGTTTGATCTTGACCGTTGGATGAAGATCCAACGGCCGAGCATGCTTGCACGACTCCTCGCACCTGCACGCTCGCTCCAAGTTGAGGCATATTCATCTCTGAATTATTTCGTCGGCTCTATAGATTTGTTTGATTTTCTTTTATTTATATACATATAAAAAAATTTTGAATTAGGATGGAATACTTGGATAGTAGGTCTTTTCAATCTTACGAAATATTACATTAGGATTTGAACACAAAGACCCTTCAGGTCTTTGGGCTTAATTAGCCCGTGTATCCACTAAAATGTGATTTGTTTTTCGAGTCCTAGACGTCTTAGTTCTATGGTAATTTGATTAAATAAGTTTGGGTGATAAGTACATGACTTGTCAACCCACCCTCTGATTTAAGGGAACTTTAAGTCTAAGCATCTACACACTATCTTTCCATTGACTTGTTGATCGGAGGTTTTAATGGAAATTGGGTAGCTAATGAACCTTCTAGGGTGATATGGCTGGCAAGTTATTATGGGTAATAGGCCATAGGTAGATTTTCCAGAGCCCAACCATTGGACCATTCTCTTCTTGCTGCCTTTAGGTAAATCTTAGACCAGGGAGGCCACCTACTCAAAAAAGAAAAAACGAAAAAAAGAAAAAAAGAAAAATAAAGTCAAAAAGAAAAAGAAAAGGATAAAAGAAAAAAAAACAAAAGAAATAAATCACACTTTGCCGCACGAGTATGGTTGGTAAGTCGTCGATGGTAACAGCTCATCGATCGGTTGTCCAGACCCCAGCTTATGAAATGCACTGAAAAATCCCAAAACACTTAGGAAGAAGCAAAGAAGTAGAATAAACTGGGGAGATATACACTGGATTCACCCTTGTGTTGACCCCATAAAAATAAAAGTAGGGAGAAAGCTGCCAGTCGTAAGGATACACCTTTAGGCAGAACTCTCTTTTTAAGGTCACCTAGAGGCGTAGCAAACCAAAGTCTGTTCTAATTGCCGATCAACGAGTTTATCACATTCACAATAAGATACTTAGAACTTAGGGTTCTCATAAAATCTTGGGTGGGTTGAATGGCCGTAGAAAGCCACTCTTTATCCCTAAACTCAAAAATCCAAAAAAAAGTCAGAAAAGAAGAAAAAGAGAAAAAGAAATTTGTCTTTGAATAAGTCAGGGGCTTGAGGCAGTCTGCATTTTGGCGGATACCGAGCGCTGTTGTGTCTTTGAAAGTTCACATCCTGAGTAAAAATTTCTTAATGTTGAAAATGACTTATGCCCAAGTAATCCAAGCTAATTCTTTTATAAATAGCAAGCAATTTTTGCTAGGGACTAGCAAAAGATAGGCATGGGGATGCAACGTGCATACATCTAATTAACCTAAAATGTCTATTAATAAATGTTCCTAGTGTCACATTAGCATCATATATTGTAAATAGTGCATAACATGCATAACCATGCATTTAGATTAAGCTGTATAAATTGTACAATAATTGTGTCTGTTTTATGGTCAGGATAGGGTGACTTTTTACCGGGGCCTCGGATTGAAGATCCAACTGTACGGATATGATCAGAGCGACAATTAGAGTTCAACAACTCCAAGATCGCCCTAATCGGATATCTGTAGCATCAGATAGAGATCAAGGAACCCTAGAAGATCAAGGGCCAAGATGGTGTTAATCTGCACGTCAGACAACAAATCTGATCGCATGGATGGGTTCGAATCGACGATCGCAGCCTAACGACGTGAAAATCGATCCAATCCGACACCCCTGGCATCATCTACAACACTTAAAAGATGGATGGCCTAGATAGCGCCTTGTGGTGCCATCATAGCCGGCCAACACCAGCTGTAGCCCTCCTTCACCCTCTCATTTGATCTTGACTGTTGGATGAAGATCCAATGGCCAAGCATGCTTGCACGACTCCTCGCGCCCGTGCGCTCACTCCAATCTGAGGCATATTCATCTCTGAATTATTTCTTCAGCTTTGTAGATTTGTTTTATTTTCTTTTATTTATATACATATAAAAAAATTTTGAATTAAGATATAATACTTGGATAGTAGGACTTTTCAATCTTAGGAAATATTACATTAAGAACTGAACACAAAGACCATTCAAGTCTTTGGGCATAATTAGCCCATGTATCCACTAAAATGTGATTTGTTTTTTGAGTCCTCGCCATCTTAGTTCTATGGTAATTTGATTAAATAAGTTTGGGTGATAAGTACATGACTTATCAACCTGCCCTCTGATTTGAGGGAACTTTAAGTCTATGCATCTACACACTATCTTTCCACTGACTTGTTGATCGGCAGTTTTAACGGAAATTGGGTAGCTAATGAAACTTCTAGGGTGATATGACTGGCAAGTTATCGTGGGTAACAGCCCATAGGTATGTTCTCTAGAGCCCAATCACTGGACCATTCTCTTCCTGCTGCCTTTAGGTAAATCTTAGACCAGCGAAGCCACCTACTGAAAAAAAAAAAGAAAAAAAGAAAAAGAAAGTCAAAAAGAAAAAGAAATGGAGAAAAGAAAAAAAACAAAAGAAATAAATCACACTTCGCCGCACGAGTATGGCTGGCAAGTTGTCGGTGGTAACAGCTCATTGACCGGTTGTCCAGAACCCAGCTCATGAAATGCACTGAAAATTCCCAAAACACTCACTAAGAAGCGGAGAAGTAGAATAAACTGGGGAGATATACACTGGATTCACCCTTGTGCTGAGCCCATAAAAGTAAAAGTAGGGAGAAAGTTACCAGTCGTAAAGATACACCTTTAGGCAGAACTCTCTTTTCAAGGTCACCTAGAGGCGTAGAAACCCAAAGTCCGTTCTAATTGCCGATCAATGAGTTTATCACACTCACAATAAGATGCTTAGAACTTAGGGTTCTCATAAAATCTTGGGTGGGTTGAATGACCGTAGAAAGCCACTCTTTAACCCTAAACTCAAAAATCCAAAAAAAAATCAGAAAAGAAGAAAAAGAGAAAAAGAAATGTGTCTTTGAATAAGTTGAGGGCTTGAGGCGGTTTGCATTTTGGCAGATACCGAGCGCTGTTGTGTCTTTGAAAGTTCAGATCCTGAGTAAAAATTTCTTAATGTTGAGAATGATTTATGCCCAAGTAATCCAACCTAATTCTTTTATAAATAACATGCAATTTTTGTTAGGGACTAGCAAAAGATAGGCATGGGGGTGTGATGTGCATGCATCTGATTAACCTAAAATGTCTATTAATGCATGTTCTTAGTGTTACATTAGCATCATACATTGTAAATAATGCATAACATGCATAATCATGCATTTAGATTAAGTTGTATAAATTGTACAGTAATTGTGTCCCTTTTATGGTCAGGGATAGGGTGACTTTTTATCGGAGCCTCGGATCGAAGATCCAACCGTACGGATCTGATCAGAGTGAGGATTGGAATTCAACGACTCCAAGATTGCCTAATCGGATATCTATAGCATCAGATAGAGATCGAGGAACCTTAGAAGATCAAGGGCCAAGTTGGTGTTAATTCACACGTCAAACAACAAATTCGACTACACGGATGTGTTCGAATCGACGATCGCAGCCTAACGGCATGAAAATCAGTCCAATCCGACACCCCTGGCACCATTTACAACACTCAAAAGATGGATGGCCTAGATGGTGCCACGTGGCACCATCATAGCCGCCCAACACTAGCCACAACCCTCCCTCTTCACCCACTCGTTTGATCTTGACCGTTGGATGAAGATCCAACGGCCAAGCGCGCTTGCACGACTCCTCACGCCAGCGCGCTCGCTCCAATTTGAGGCATATTCATCTCTGAATTATTTCGTCAGCTCTGTAGGTTTGTTTTATTTTCTTTTATTTATATACATATAAAAAAATTTTGAATTAGGATGGAATACTTGGGCAGTAGGTCTTTTCAATCTTAGGAAATATTACATTAGGATCTGAACATAAAGACCCTTCAGGTCTTTGGGATTAATTAGCCCATGTATCCACTAAAATGTGATTTGTTTTTTGAGTCCTCGCCATCTTAGTTCTATGGTAATTTGATTAAATAAGTTTGGGTGATAAGTACACGACGTATCAACCTGCCCTCTGATTTGAGGGAACTTTAAGTCTAAGCATCTACACACTATCTTTCCACTAACTTGTTGATCAGCGGTTTTAACGAAAATTGGGTAGCTAATGAACCTTCTAGGGTGCTATGGCTGCCAAGTTATCGTGGGTAACAACCCATAGGTAGGTTGTCTAGAGCCCAATCACTTGACCATTCTCTTCTTGCTGCCTTTAGGTAAATCTTAGACCAGGGAAGCCACCTACTTAAGAAAAAACAAGAAAAAAAGGAAAACAATGTGAAAAAGAAAAAGAAAAGGAGAAAAGAGAAAAAAACAAAAGAAATAAATCACACTTCGTCGCACGAGTATGGCTGGCAAGTTGTCGGTGGTAACAGCTCATCGACCGGTTGTCCAGAACCCAGCTCATGAAATGCTCTAAAAATTCCCAAAACACTTGGGAAGAAGCGGAGAAGTAAAATAAATCAGAGAGATATACACTGGATTCACCCTTATGTTGACCCCATAAAAATAAAAGTAAGGAAAAAGTTACCGGTCGTAAAGATACACATTTAGGAAAAACTCTCTTTTTAAGGTCACCTAGAGGCATAGAAACCTAAAGTCTGTTCAAATTGTCGATCAATGAGTTTATCACATTCATAATAAGATGCTTAGAACTTAGGGTTCTCATAAAATCTTGAGTGGGTTGAATGGTCGTAGAAAGCCACTCTTTAACCCTAAACTCAAAAATCCAAAAAGAAATCAGAAAATAAGAAAAAGAGAAAAGAAATTTGTTTTTGAATAAGTCGAGGGCTTGAGGCGATCTGCATTTTGGTGGATACCGAGCGCTGTTGTGTCTTTGAAAGTTCAGATCTTGGGTAAAAGTTTCTTAATGTTGAAAATGACTTACGCCCAAGTAATCCAACCTAATTCTTTTATAAATAGCATGCATTTTTTGCTAGGGACTAGCAAAAGATAGGCATGGGGGTGTGATGTGCATGCATCTGATTAACCTAAAATGTCTATTAATAAATGTTCTCAGTGTCACATTAGCATCATACATTGTAAATAGTGCATAACATGCATAATCATGAATTTAGATTAAGTTGTATAAATTGTACAGTAATTGTGTCCTTTTTATGGTCAGGGAGAGGGTGACCTTTTATCAGGGCCTCAGATCGAAGATCCACCCGTACGGATATGATCAGAGCGACGATTGGAGTTCAACGACTCCAAGATTGCCCTAATAGGATATCTGTAGCATCAGATAGAGACCAAGGAACCCTAAAAGATCAAGGGCCAAGATGGCGCTCATGCGCACATCAAATGACAAATTTGACCGCACGAATGTGTTCGAATCGACGATCGCAGCCTAACGACGTGAAAATCGGTCCAATCCGACACCCCTGCCACCATCTACAACACTCAGAAGATGGATGGCTTAGATGGCACCACGTGGCGCCATCATAGCCACCCAACATCAGCTGTAGCCCTCCTTCTCCACCTACTTGTTTAATCTCGACCATTGGATGAAGATCCAATGGCCGAGCGTGCTTGCACGACTCCTCACGCCTGCGCGCTCACTCCAATTTGAGGCATATTCATCTATGAATTATTTCATCTGCTCTGTAGATTTATTTTATTTTCTTTTATTCATATGCATATAAAAAAATTTTGAATTAGGATGGAATACTTGGACAGTATGTCTTTTCAATCTTAGGAAATATTACATTAGGATCTGAACACAAAGACCCTTCAGGTCTTTGGGCTTAATTAGCCAGTGTATCCACTAAAATGTGATTTGTTTTTCGAGTCCTCACCGTCTTAGTTCTATGGTAATTTTATTAATTAAGTTTGGGTGATAAGTCCACGACTTATCAACCCGCCCTCTGATTTGAGGGAACTTTAAGTCTAAGCATCTACACACTATCTTCCCACAGACTTGTTGATCGGAGGTTTTAACGGAAATTGGGTAACTAATGAACCTTCTAGGGTGATATGGTTGCCATGTTATCATGGGTAACAGCTCATAGGTAGGTTGTTTAGAGCCCAAACATTGGGCCATTCTCTTCTTGTTGCCTTTAGGTAAATCTTAGTTCATGCAAGCCACCTACTTAAAAAAAAAAAAGAAAAAATGAAAAAGAAAGTGAAAAAGAAAAAGAAAAGGAGAAAAGAAAAAAAAAATAAAAGAAATAAATCACACTTTGCCGCACGACTATGGCTAGCAAGTTGTCAATGGTAACAACTCATTGACCGATTGTCCAGAACCCAGCTCATGAAATGCACTGAAAATTCCCAAAACACTTAAGAAGAAACAGAGAAGTAGAATAAACCGGGGAGATATACACTGGATTCACCCTTGTGCTGACCCCATAAAAATAAAAGTAGGAGAAAGCTACCAGTCGTAAAGATACACTTTTAGGCAGAACTCTCTTTTTAAGGTCACCTAGAGGCGTAGAAACTCAAAGTCCATTCTAATTGCCGATCAACGAGTTTATCACATTCACAATAAGATGCTTATAAGTTAGGGTTCTCATAAAATCTTGGGTGGGTTGAATGGTCGTAGAAAGCCACTCTTTAACCCTAAACTCAAAAATCCAAAAAATAATTAGAAAAGAAGAAAAAGAGAAAAAGAAATTTGTCTTTGAAAAAGTCGAGGGCTTGAGGCGGTCTGCATTTTGGTAGATACCGAGCGCTGTTGTGTCTTTGAAAGTTCAGATCCTGAGTAAAAATTTCTTAATGTTGAGAATGACTTATGCCCAAGTAATCCAACCAAATTCTTCTATAAATAGCATGCAGTTTTTGTTAGGGACTTGCAAAAGATAGGTAGGGGCGTGTGATGTGCATACATCTGATTAACCTAAAATGTCTAGTAACACATGTTCTTAGTGTCACATTAGCATCATACATTGTAAATAGTGCATAACATGCATAATCATGCATTTAGATTAAGTTGTATAAACTATACAGTAATTGTGTCCTTTTTATGGTCAGGGATAGGGAGACTTTTTATTAAGGCCTCGGATCAAAGATCCAACCGTAAAGATATGATCAGAGCGACGATTGGAGTTCAACGACTCCAAGATCGCCCTAATCGGATATCTGTAGCATCAGATAGAGACCGGGGAACCCTAGAAGATCAAGGGCCAAGATGGTATTAATGCGCACGTCAGACAACAAATCCGACCGCACGAATGTGTTCGAGTCGACGATCGTAGCCTAACGGCGTGAAAATCGGTCCAATCTGACACCCCTGGCACCACCTACAACACTCAGAAGATTGATGGCCTAGATGGTGCCACGTGGTGCCATCATAGCCGCCCAAAACCGGCTGCAGCCCTCCTTCTTCACCCGCTTGTTTGATCTCGACCGTTGGATGAAGATCCAACGGCTGAGTGTGCTTGCACGACTCCTCGCGCCCATGCACTCGATCCAATTTGAGGCATATTCACCTATGAATTATTTCGTTAGCTCTGCAGATTTGTTTTATTTTCTTTTATTTATATACATATAAAAAAATTTTGAATTAGGATGGAATACTTGGACAGTAGGTCTTTTCAATCTTAGGAAATATTACATTAGGATCTGAACACAAAGACCCTTCAGGTCTTTGGGCTTAATTAGCCAGTGTATCCACTAAAATGTGATTTGTTTTTCGAGTCCTCACCATCTTAGTTCTATGGTAATTTTATTAAATAAGTTTGGGTGATAAGTCCACGACTTATCAACCCGCCCTCTGATTTGAGGGAACTTTAAGTCTAAGCATCTGCACACTATCTTTCCACTGACTTGTTGATCGGTGGTTTTAACGGAAATTGGATAGCTAATGAACCTTCTAGGATGATATGGCTGGCAAGTTATCGTAGGTAACAGCCTATAGGTAGGTTGTCCAGAGCCCAATCACTAGGCCATTCTCTTCTTGCTACCTTTAGGTAAATGTTAGACTAGAGAAGCCACCTACTTAAAAAGAAAAAAAGAAAAAGAAAGTCAAAAAGAAAAAGAAAAGGAGAAAAGAAAAAAAAATAATAGAAATAAATCACACTTCGTCGCACGAGTATGGCTGGCAAGTTGTCGGCGGTAACAGCTCGTCGACCAGTTGTCCAAAACCCAGCTCATGAAATGCACTGAAAATTCCCAAAACATTTACTAAGAAGCGGAGTAGTAGAACAAACTGGGGAGATATACACTGGATTCATCGTTGTGTTGACCCCATAAAAGTAAAAGTAGGGAGAAAGCTACCAGTCGTAAAGATACACCTTTAGGCAGAACTCTCTTTTTAAGGTCACCTAGAAGCGTAGAAATTCAAAGTTCGTTCTAATTGCCTATAAACGAGTTTATCATATTCACAATAAGATGCTTAGAACTTAGGGTTCTCATCAAATCTTGGGTGGGTTGAATGACCGTAGAAAGCCACTCTTTAACAATAAATTCAAAAATCAAAAAAAAAAATCAGAAAAGAAGAAAAAGAGAAAAAGAAATTTGCCTTTGAATAAGTCGAGGGCTTGAGGTGGTCTACATTTTGGCAGATACCGAGCGCTGTTGTGTTTTTGAAAGTTCAGATCCTGAGTAAAAATTTCTTAATATTGAAAATGACTTATGCCCAAGTAATCCAACCTAATTCTTTTATAAATAGCATGCAGTTTTTGATAGGGACTAGCAATAGATAGTCATGGGGGTGCGATGTGCATACATCTAATTAACCTAAAATGTCTATTAATAAATGTTCCTAGTGTCACATTAGCATCATACATTGTAAATAGTGCATAACATGCATAATCATGCATTTAGATTAAGTTGTATAAATTATACAGTAATTGTGCCCTTTTTATGGTCAAGGATAGGGAGACTTTTTATCGGGGCCTCGGATCGAAGATCCAACCGTATGGATCTGATCAAAGCGAGGATTGGAGTTCAATGACTCCAAGATCACCCTAATCGGATATCTGTAGCATTAGATAGATACCGAGGAACCCTAGAAGATCACGGGCCAAGATGGTGTTAATCTGCACGTCAGACGACAAATCCCACCACACGGATGGGTTCGAATCGACGATCGCAGCCTAACGGCGTGAAAATCGGTCCAATCCGACACCTTCGGCACCATCTACAACACTCAGAAGATGGATGGCCTAGGTGGCGCCATGTGGCGCCATCATAGCCACCCAACACCGGTCGTAGCCCTCCTTCTTCACCCACTTGTTTGATCTCGACTGTTAGATGAAGATCCAATGGCCGAATGTGCTTGCACGACTCCTCGCGCCCGTGCGCTCGCTCCAATTTGTGGCATATTCATCTCTGAATTATTTCATCAACTCCGTAAATTTATTTTATTTTCTTTTATTTGTATACATATAAAAAAATTTTGAATTAGGATGGAATACTTGGACAGTAGGTCTTTTCAATCTTAGGACATATTACATTAGGATCTGAACACAAAGACCCTTTAGGTCTTTAGGCTTAATTAGCCCGTATATCCACTAAAATATGATTTGTTTTTCGAGTCCTCGCCATCTTAATTCTATGGTAATTTGATTAAATAAGTTTGGGTGATAAGTACACGAGTTATCAACCCGCCCTCTAATTTGAGAGAACTTTAAGTCTAAGCATCTACACACTATCTTTCCACTGACTTGTTGATCGGCGGTTTTAACAGAAATTGGGTAGCTAATGAACCTTCTAGGGTGATATGGCTGCCAAATTATCGTGGGTAACAGCCCATAGGTAGGTTGTCCAGAGCCCAATCACTGGGCCATTCTCTTCTTGCTGCCTTTAGGTAAATCTTAGACCAGTGAAGCCACCTACTTAAGAAAAAAAGAAAAAAAGAAAAAGAAAGTCAAAAAGAAAAAGAAAAGGAGAAAAGAAAAAAAACAAAAGAAATAAATCACGCTTCGCTGCACGAGTATGGCTGGCAAGTTGTCGGTGGTAACAGCTCATCGACTGGTTGTCCAGAACCCAGCTCATGAAATGCACTGAAAATTCCCAAAACACTTAGGAAGAAGCGGAGAAGTAGAATAAACTAGGGAGATATACACTGGATTCACTCTTGTGTTGACCCCATAAAAATAAAAGTAGGGAGAAAGTTACCAGTCGTAAAGATACACCTTTAGGCAGAACTCTCTTTCTAAGGTCACCTAGAAGCATAGAAATCCAAAGTCCGTTCTAATTGCCAATAAACGAGTTTATCATATTAACAATAAGATGCTTAGAACTTAGGGTTCTCATCAAATCTTGGGTGGGTTGAATGACCATAGAAAGTCACTCTTTAATAATAAATTCAAAAATAAAAAAAAAATCAGAAAAGAAGAAAAAGAGAAAAAGAAATTTGTCTTTGAATAAGTCGAGGGCTTGAGGTGGTCTATATTTTGGCGGATACCGAGCGTTGTTGTGTCTTTGAAAGTTCAGATCCTGAGTAAAAATTTCTTAATATTGAAAATGACTTATGCCCAAGTAATCCAACCTAATTCTTTTATAAATAACATGCAGTTTTTGATGGGAACTAGCAAAAGATAATCATGGGGGTGCGATGTGCATACATATAATTAACTTAAAATATCTATTAATAAATGTTCCTAGTGTCACATTAGCATCATACATTGTAAATAGTGCATAACATGCATAATCATGCATTTAGATTAAGTTGTATAAATCATACAGTAATTGTGTCCTTTTTATGGTCAAGGATAGGGAGACTTTTTATCGGGGCCTCGGATCGAAGATCCAACCGTATGGATCTGATCAGAGCGAGGATTGGAGTTCAACGACTCCAAGATCACCCTAATCGGATATCTGTAGCATTAGATAGATACCGAGGAACCCTAGAAGATCAAGGGCCAAGATGGTGTTAATCTGCACGTCAGACGACAAATCCCACCACACTGATGGGTTCGAATCGACGATCGCAGCCTAACAGCGTGAAAATCGGTCCAATCCGACACCCCCGGCACCATCTACAACACTCAGAAGATGGATGGCCTAGATGGCACCACGTGGCGCCATCATAGCCACCCAACACCAGCCGCAGCCCTCCTTCTTCACCCGCTCTTCTAATCTCGATCATTGGATGAAGATCCAATGGCTGAGCGTGCTTGCATAACCTCGATCATCCCCTGGCTTAGCGCAGTGGTTGCATGCTCATGGGTGAGGTAGAGATTGCAGGATCGAGCCGCGGGCACCTCAAATCGGAGCGGGTGGGTGGAGCCATGAGATCGAGATCCAACGGGGCTGCGCAGTCGATTGCACCCACGCACAATTGGACACGTGGCAAGGATGCGAGATTGCACGCGCAAGGCACGTGTAGTTGAGGCATAGCGAGGAGAGATCTAAGTCGTCCGATCTCACGATCGGATGGCTAAGATTTGAGGAACATGAAGCACGTGTTTTAGGCGTAGAATGCGAGCAGGCACGAGAGCACCACCCACGAAGGGATTTATCCGTCACTAAAGGTCCTGAATTAATGTTAAATCCGTTACTAAAGGTCTTGAATTAATGTTTTTCAAATTGTAATGACCAAAATGCTCCCACTCCTTGCAACTATAAAAGGAGACCCTCTTCATACGAATTTCACATCCCTTCCTTCTCTTCTCTCCCTCTCCAAAGCTCAAGAGAAGCTTGTCCCACACCCACGATGCTCCTCAAGAGAAAATCAATTTTTCACCCCTATTCCGGAAGCGAATCCCGTGACGACAACGACATGCTGCCTCGTTCTCGTTCTTCCTACCTCGACCTCCTTCTTCTCGCTCCGTTCCTCGTCTTCCAGGCGTCGTCTCGTCCAGCTCGTCCTCCAAGCGATCGTCGAGGAGGATAACTTCTCCCTCCCATTCCTTTTTCTTACTTTCTAGAGTAGAATTTTCCTGCTTTCTAATTGTAATAGTTTTCCTACTTTCTAGTGTAATTTCTCACTTAGTTGTATAAACATTTTGAAATGTCAAGTGGATGTTCTCTCTCTCTCTCTTATTGTCTATAGTACTTCATTTCATTGTAATTACTCTGCTTTTTAACAAAAACACAAAAAGAATATAATTGTGAATTTGGATCGACGTAGCCTCCCTGAGTTCGACCCAGGATTTATATTCCGGTATAAATTTTTTTTGTTGAACCCAAGTTCTTTGCTATTTAAACTACAACGATAGGTTTTCAAAACCAAATTCGATGGTGTAGTACTTCAACGTTTCAACAACTGGCATGCGAATCCAGATCCTATGGGTGCTAAAGGAGATGAGGTAGAAACCAGTGTAAGTGGATCTTATGTGATCATGCTGTGTGCATGATATCAATGAACACAATGGCGGTGAAAAACTCTGTCAGGGTTTTAATCAATTTTTATGTCTCCTTTTGATTTGATTCAAATGATTAAAATGTGTATTCTATGCTATTCGTCTCACTTTTTAATCCTTTCAATCAAAGATGGTCTTTTTAAATTTAAGTCAAATGCAAAGATGGCAAGAGTTTGAGAAAGGTAAGAAAATGCGTACTTTACTCCAGCAATTCTATAGTTATGTAATTGACTTTGAATCAAAATCTAGTAGGAATTGTGCAACCTAAAGATGGATGCCTACTAATATGTTGCTGCTAGATAAAGATGAGATCTTTTTGGATTTTTGAAATAATGCAACAAACAAAAACAAAAGAAATAAATCGATATGGAAACCGCGTCGATGAGAGATGAGTTAGAGAGATAAAAGAGAGAGTCCACAATTACTACATAATGGTGTGTAAGAACAGGCTCTCACAACTTTATGCCTAACAAGTGGTCCTAAGTAATGTACCTAAGTCTAAACTAAGCTATACTAGACTACTACTAATACTATAGCTCCTCCAAGGGAAAGCTCTGCTGGAATGTCAGGTCAGAAGTGCAGTGGGTCTGCCAGGAAGATGACCTCCGCTTGGAAGATGATGCTGTTAGTTCAACTACTCATATATAATATTTTGATGATTTTACAAAATGAATAAAATGAAATAAAAAAATAATCGTAGCATATTGTTTCTCTCTGTAATAACATATTTGCAGGTTTCATAAAGTTTTCCAAGATGGGAGATTAAAAGCGTGAAGACAAGTAGCATAAGTATTAAGTCATAGGCTTTTTCATGTAAACTTTCAAAGGTTATAATTTTCATTTTATTTGAGTCTAGAAATGTTGTAAAAATCCCCCAAACATAACCTATAAATAGCTAACTTAGGCTCTCTACACTTAGGATAAATTAGAAACAAAAACCTAACACTTAGACTCTTATCAGACGTCTAAAACAATGGTCAGACGTCTAAAACAATGGTCAGACGTCTGATTTTCCACTTTAAGACGTCTGACAAGTGTCTCAGACGTCTAACTTCCTATAGTGCGGCCTTCACCTTCTGTCTTCATGAACATCAGTCCAAGAACTCTTCTATCAGACGTCCATAATCTCATCCAGACGTCTGATACTTTACCTGGACGTCCTCATACTAACCGTTAAACTAAGCACCTATCTTTGTTCCACAGGAAACGGGCAAAAATGTATTTCCAGACATCTGGACACGCTTCTAGATGTCTGCCTTTGGACCGTTGCCCATGTATTTCTGTGCATATCTCATTACGGCCATAAAATCTTTTGTCAGAAATCGTAGCTAAGTCTTTTTTGGTTTCCAGACATCTGGTGATTCCTTCAGACGTCCATAACGACGTCTGATCCTTTAAATCTAGAACCCTGTTTGGATCTGATGAAAACAGGAACGAATCCACCCTTTATTAGACGTCCAATAACCTAATCAGACATCTTATGTGAAAATATCAGACGTCCTCCTTTCGATCCAATAGAGTCAGTTCAGGATGGCTTACAGTATTAGACGACAAAAATTATAATCAGATGTCCTATAAGATGTCTGCTCCTAAAATTAGACGTCTGATATTGCTGTCAGACTCATCATTACCCTGATTTGTGGTGGATTTTGTCCTAATTTCTTGGGATTTGTCTCCAACGATTAGGAGAACACTCCCAAGTGTTCTTGAAGGTTCCAAACTTGTCAATAAATAGACTACAACTCCTCTTAGGTAAGACACACCTCTTGAGATACAATTCCCTTAGAAAAATCACTTTCTCACTACTCTAAGCTTCATCTTGCCCTTGTGCTGTGCCAACACTCTGATCAAAGGGCAAATCCATACTCCCAGCTCACTCCATTCTGCAAATTCTCAGGAAGTTCTTTTTATGCTCAGTAGATAAGAAAGTAATTAAAGTATTGGGATGCTCTATAGGTGTTATTTTACTTATTATTTTTGTACTTTGGGTATCTGGCTTATCGGGTCCCTGTCTCTTCATTTTGAAGGGAGAAACCTCCATTTAGGGATCGGAGGTGGGATTTGTAATTGAGATACACTACCCTCATTTAATTAATGTGGTTAGTGGATTAATCACCTTGTGATCGAAAATCCTAAGTCAAGGGATTGGCTTAGGTGATGGTTTTCACCCATCTTGGGTTTCCACCTAAAAATCTGGTGCCACCTTTTGTGATTGAATTTTTTGTATTACAATATTTTCACTATTCACCCCCTTAGTGCAATTTCATTTGGTATTAGAGGAGGTTTTCCACCTACAGGAGTAACATCCGTGGAAAGATCACATGGAGGGGAAGGTCATTTCCACAGGTAGATTGGAGGGGCAATCCACCACTCGACCACCACTCTTCGAAGGAACAAACTACACTTACTGGAAGTTGAGAATGAAGATGTGGCTTCAAGCCAACGATTTCTCCATTTGGGAGAAATGCGAATCCGCATACATCATTCCCGAGAAATCAAAAATAGGACACACAGTGGAGCAAATTCATCACCTTGGACTAAATGCCAAGGCAATGAACTCACTCTACTATGCACTCAACTCGGAGGAATTCAACCACAACAGCCAATGCAAAATCGCCCACGAGATCTGGAGAACCTTGGAGGTAACTCACGAAGGTACGTCTAAAGTTAAATCCTTAAAGATAAACTTCTTATCGTAGGAATTCGAAGCTTTCTCTATGAAGGAGAATGAAAGACTTGGGGACATGTACACCCGATTCACGTTAATCATGAATAGCCTCAAGTCACTTGGAAAGACATTTATAAAGGGGGAGCTTTAAGGGAAGCTCCTTTGCTCCCTTGGATCCGAGTGGGAGCAAAAGGTAACGGCAATAGAAGAAGCCAACCAAGTAGAGGATCTAGACATGGAAAATCTACTTGGGAATCTCATGGCTTATGAATCAAAAATGGAGCAAAAGAAGAAATCAATCTCATCGGTGCCAAAGAAGAAGACCTTAGCCTTCAAAGCTACTTCGGATGATGAGGTAAGTACCGATGATGAAGAATTCATTTTATTAGCTAAAAATTTTAATAAGTTTCTCAGAAATAGAAAAGAGATCAAGGGAAGGAAAAGAGAGGAAGAACCTCTAATTTGCTATAATTGCAAAAAGAGAGGTCACATAAGGAAAGATTATCCCTTACTCAAAAGGGATGATGAGAAGAAACCCAAGAAGCCTTCCGACTACAAGAAGATCTCCAAGCCGAAGGGATTCAAGAAGAAGGCATTTCAAGCAACGTGGGATGATTCCACCTCCGAAGAAGAAGAGGAGGAAACAAATGAAGAAACGGCGTGCTTGGGATTAATGTCAACAAATGATGCTTCTGAGTCTAAATCTAAGGAACCTGAGGTAAACTCCTATTCTTTAGATGAATTACAAGATGCCTTTGATTCACTATATGTAGATCTTAAGAAAACAAAAAACCCAAAGCAAGGTTTTAAAAGAAGAAAACTTAGAAAATAAAAAATTAATCAATGATCTTGAAGATAAGAATCTAATTCTTACAAAAGAAACCACTACCTTAAATATGCAAATAAGAAATCTAATGATTGAGGAGTCATTAACAAATGATTTGTATACGGCAATGAGTGAACAAAAATTTCTAGATAGAGAAGAATTACTTGACAAAATCCATGTGCCTGAAAAATCAAACTTCTTTAAAATGGATGAAAATAGCTTACTTAGAGTAGAGATTAGGGCACTAGAAGATAAACTAGACATAATAAAAATAGAGATAAATCACCTCAAAGAAAAATCAAATCAACTTCCTGAAGACCTAGCCAAATTTACAAAGGGGAAAGATAACTTCGACAAGCTCATTGCCCATCAAAAACCTTCCTCAAGTATATTTGGACTAGGCTTTTATGAACCTAGTCAAAGTGAGCCGAAAAAGGACCCTCCTCTAAAGGAGACCACTAATAAATACGAATCCACATTACAATGGATACTGAAAAGACAACACTCACTTTGTTTTGTAGGGATGAAAGGACATCATAATGTCGAAAATTGGATATACAAAATGAAGGATGGACAACTCAAATTAGAAAGACCTATAGAAACACCAAGTCCCCAACGAAGATCTTTTGTAGGAGGAAGGAGGTCTACAAGAAAGAAGACAAGGAGACCACCGCCACCAAGGGGGACGATGGGTGATGGACTCCAGATACTCCAAACATATGATGGGAGACAAGCACCTATTTTTGGACCTCCAACCTACGGATGGAGGAACGGTTACATTTGGCAACAATCATAAGGGTCATATTATTGGCCTTGGTAAAATAGGTAATCCTCTCTCTCTGATCTCAAATGTTTCTCTAGTTAAAGGACTAAAACATAATCTTTCAAGTGTCAGTCAAATATGTGATAAGGGCTTTAAAGTAGTGTTTACTTCTAAAATGTTTGAAATTATGCATACATTAACCAATAAAATCCTTCTTAAGGGAACTAGATTTAAAGACATTTATGTCGTAGAATTTGATAAAAATGGCACTTATGAATGTCTTATAGCAAATGATGAGTTAAGTATATGGCATAGAAGACTAGGACATGTTCATATAAAGTTGGTTCAAAAACTAGCTAAACATGAATTAGTTCGAGGTCTTCCAAAAGAAAAATTTTTAAATGAGCTTATCTGTGATTCATGTAAATTAGGTAAAATTATGAAATCTAGTTTTAAAAGCAAAGAAGTTATATCCACATCAAGACCTTTAGAACTACTTCACCTAGATCTGTTTGGACCTACAAAATATGAGAGCCTTAGTGGATGCAAATATTGCCTTGTAATTGTAGATGATTTTTCGAGGTTTTCATGGGTCTCCTTCTTGAGATCCAAAGAAGGAGTGTTTTCCATCTTTTCTATTTTTTGTAAGAAAGTTCAAACTGAAAAAGGCTTCCAAATCACTCGTATCCATAGTGATCATGGGGGCGAGTTTGAAAATTCCTTGTTTGATGATTTTTGTCAAGAGCATGGTATTGCTCATGAGTTTTCTTTTCCCCGAACACCTCAACAAAATGGGATGGTTGAGAGAAAGAACGTACTCTTCAAGAGTATGCTCGAACATTGCTCATAGACTCGGGGTTACCGAAGTACTTTTGGGCTGAGGCAGTTAACACGGCCTGTTACGTGTTAAATCACACCTTAATTCGATCCGGGTTGCGAAAAACTTGTTTTGAAATATACTATGGGAAAATACCCAAAATTAGTTATTTTAAAGTTTTTGGATGTCGATGTTTTGTTTTGAATACCCACTCTAATTTAGATAAATTTGATGCCAAAGGTAAAGAAGCCATCTTTATTGGTTATTCCTCACGTAGTAAGGCACATCAGGTTTTTAACAAGACCACATTAATAGTGGAGGAAACCCTCCATGTTTCCTTCGATGAATCTCCTTACTCCTTCATTGATCGAGTCAATATAGATGATGAAGATGATTCTACTATTGATGTGTCTAACATTCCAAACTCCAAATCCATAATCTTCCAAAAGATTGGATATATCAAAGGGATCATCCCGAAAGTCAAGTCATTGGAAGTGTTTCTAATGGCGTTAAAACTCGATCTCATTTTAGTTGCTCTTTTGGTCTCTCCACCTTTGTATCTCAAGCTGAACCCAAGAGTGTCGAGGAAGCGTGCTCCGAAGAACCATGGATGATGGCCATGCAGGAGGAACTCAACCAATTCCAAAGGAATGAAGTCTGGGATCTAGTACCTAAGCCTGAAGGGCAAACGGTAATAGGTACCAAATGGGTATTCCAGAACAAATTGAATGAACCCGGTATAGTCATTTGGAACAAGGCTCGGCTGGTAGCACAAGGGTACCACCAAGAAGAAGGAATTGATTTTGATGAGACCTACGCTCCCGTAGCTCGACTTGAATCAATTCGCATGCTTCTTGCTTATGCTGCCTTTCTTGGCTTTAAACTCTTTAAGATGGACGTTAAGAGCGCATTTCTTAACGGATTCATTAAGGAGGAAGTTTTTGTAAAAAAACCTCCTAGTTTTGAGTCTCATGATAAGCCTCATTTTGTCTACAAATTAACAAGGCACTATATGGTCTAAAGCAAGCTCCTAGAGCTTGGTATGAAAGGCTCAAAGACTACTTGTTAAATGCAAAATTATCTATAGGGGAAGCTAATTCCACATTATTCATTAAAAGAAAAGGAAAAGACATTTTATTACTTCAAATATATGTAGATGATATTATATTTGGTGCTACTAATGAATCTATGTGTAGAAAGTTTTCAGAAATTATGCAGGAAGAATTCAAAATGAGTTTGATGGGTGAACTCAAGTTTTTCTTGGGCTTGCAAATCACTCAGCTCGAAATTGGAACCTTTGTGTGTCAATCAAAATACACAAAGGAGATGCTAAAGAAATTTGAAATGACCAAAAGTAAAGGGAAGAACACTCTTATGAGTGTCACAACTTCCCTAGACTTGGACGAATCAGGTGTGCCCATAGATCAAAATCTCTATCGTAGCATGATTGGATCTTTACTGTATTTAACTTCCAATAGACCTGATATTTTATTTAGTACCTACTTATGCACTAGGTTTCAATCAAACCCTAAACAATCACACCTAAATGCTATAAAATGAATATTTAGGTATCTAGTTGGCACATCTGATTATGGCTTATTCTACCCTAGGAGTCCACAATTCAACTTAGTTACATATAGTGATGCAGACTACGCAGGTAGCCACACCGATAGGAAGAGTACTAGTGGGATGTGCCAATTCTTGGGCGAATCACTAGTCTCTTGGTTCTCAAAGAAACAATCTAGTGTAGCCCTATCAACTATGGAAGCTGAATACATAGCTGCCACACTAGCATGTTCCCAAGTGCTTTGGATGAAAAATACTTTGAAGGATTTTAACTTGATATTTAATAAGATAAAAATATTATGTGACAATATTAGTGCTATCAACCTCTCGAAAAATCTCGTACATCACTCTCGCACAAAACATATTGATGTTCGACATCACTTTTTGAGAGATAATATACTTAAGGGAGAAATCAAGGTTGAATTTATTTGTACTGAATTGCAATTGGCTAATATTTTCACTAAACCTTTGAATTATGATCGCTTTAATTATATACATAGGAAACTAGGCATATGTAAGCTAAGTGATATTTGAAGAATTTAGTGATTTATTGGAACTTCCTTTGTCATGAGCATAGATGGAGCCTTGACTTTACTAAGTTAAAAGCCTTCATTCTCAGTTCAAACATTAAAATGCACATTCTGTGCAATATCAGACGTCTAATTAAACTATCAGACGTCTTATACATAAAAATTCGTCGTCTGAAGATTTGGGACAGACGATGATTTTATTTTTCAAAAGAGCTGATAAAAGAGTTATTTCAGATGTCCGTCATCATTCACAGACGTCTGGGCTGTCGTCTAAATGTGTTGACAGACATCTATCTGTGAGTCAGAACATGTACTATGAGTCGGATGTCTGATGCTGTGGTTAGACGTCGTATAGGTCGTCTGACAATGAAATCAGATGACCCTGTAACTTTAGAGTAAAATCTAGGAAGGTCTATCTGCAGAAATCAGACGTCTGATTTTAGATTTAGACGTCTTGTATGTTGTCTGATACAGAAATCAGACGAAAACCTGGAGAATAAATCATTTTCCAGGGAGGGATGCCTGCAGAAATTAGACGTCTAATTTTTAAATTAGTCGTTTGATATGTCGTCTGATGGTTAAAACAGATGACGCCACCAAAAGGGTTAAAATCCCAAAAGTCCAATCCCGACATCTAACATCGTCTCCAGACGTCTGATCTGGGAAAAATCTGCAGTTTGCATCTGTTCTCTGGATGGTTTGAAATGCAAATCTCCCCAACTTCAGGGGGAGACTTGCTCTAAGACCTTGGGATATAACATCCCCTTCGCAAGGTCCCACTCCCCTCTCTCAAATCCCTACCGCTCTCCCTCCCACTCGATGACCCACAGCTGCAGTTGACAACCTTCCTCTTGCCGCCAGACGACCGTCGCGCCTCCTCGATGACTGGTGGAGCTGCTGCTCTCCTGCGCGTGTCCTCCTCGCTTCTCGACCGCTCATCTGGAGGTCTCCCCCCTCTCGTGGGTATACTCTCTCAACTCTTAGGGCATCTCCACGTTTTTTGCCCACGATTGCCTTTGCCCTAGTTGCATCTTGTTCTTTTTCTTGATTCACTCGGCCTACTTGCGTATTTCATGGCATTGTTAGCCCTAGAACCTAAACCCTTGGTCAAGCCGACATTGTTAGCCCTAGCTGCATCTTCTATGGCAAGGGTATTACCTCACAAGATTCAAGTCGACATTTTAGTGGCTTGAATCCAAAGGTATATTGCCACAACTTCATGGCAGGTTGTATTGCCTCAAGGCATATTGCCACACATTTTTATCAATGATGGTTGCATATCTATTGATTGAATCTGTGTTGTTGAAGTCTATTGGTTGAATGTTGTTTGCTTGAATGTTTTTTGTATGGATGTTTTTGCAGGAATTCTGTCCTCAAAACACCACCCTTTTCTTCCAAAACCTAACCTCCCATTCCACCAAATATGCCTCCCCATAGGAAGCAAGCTGAGGGCTCTTCCACCTCCTCTTCCACCTATTTGGCAGATCAGCTGCGGGGTGACATCGCTAGGCAGTGATTTTGTCGCTTCGCAAATGCCAAAGTTAAATGCCCTCGTTTTATTATTTGGAATGATTTTGCTCATTTAAACCTTCGGGAACACTTCGAAACTCTCCATCTCTTCCAATATTTTGACCGTCAGTTCCACTCTAGCATTGGAACTCTTGGCATGTTCCCTGATCTTTGCCATCTCTTTTATCCCAACATTGTTGAGGACTACAGCAACGATGAACTTGAACTCCATACCCGCTTATTTGGTCGTGAAATCCACATCACATCCGAAACTATTTCTGACCTTCTAGCCATCTGATAACACCACGCAAGGGGGTAGTAATTAGGTTGAATATGGCCCATATTTAGAATAAAAGGCACAACATAAAGTAGAATAGGAGCGTTGCATGCATCAAGTACCAAGATTGCTTATAAACCGTATTAATGGCCATTTGTGTAAAGTATTTGTCAAAGCAGGCCTCAAATGAGCAATCGGACCGCACGGATGGATTCAGGACGACGAACGGAGTCCAACGGACTCAAGATCAGCCAAATCCGACATCCGGAGCTCCCACAATGGGCCCAAGAAATCATGACCGTTGATCTGGAGATCAACGGCCCAGAACGCGCCACGTCGCCCCGCCCCCGCCGCTCTCTCGCCCTCAAGCCAGCCAAGAACGAATCTCGGCCGTTGATCTTCGATCGAACGGCCGAGATCCGCGCGCTCGCCCGCGGTCGCCGCGACAAAGCGCGGGCGTGGCGCAACGGTTAGCGCGCACGCCCGCGTCGCAGCGACGCGCGTTCGAATCGCGTGGAGCGGAAATCAAGCGCGAGCGAAGGGCGCGGCGAAATTGAGCCGCCCGATCAGCAGCGGGCGGTCAGGATTGCGCCACGCGGCGCGACGACAGCGCCCGAGCGCACGCGCACGCCGGGCGGAAACGCGCGCGCGCACGCCCGCCCGAAGCGCGATCTCAGCACAGGCGCGGGAGGATCTCAGCCGTCCGATCTTCGATCGGACGGCTCTCGATCATCATCCACGGATCGCGCTTGGAGAGAGAGAGGGGGCGGGCGGCTGACCGGCGGCAGAAGGCCTTCACCGACGTATCTGGAAGCGGTTTTAGCGACGTTCTGGATGTCGCTAAAGCACATTCTTCTTTTAGGAAGCCCTTAACTCTATTTAAACCCCCTTCTACCACCATTCAAGGCATCCTCTCCCACTTGCAACTACTCCACTCCTCTCCTAGCTAGTCTTAGGCACTCTTGTAATCGCCGGAGACGACGAGCCGCCGACGGAGCCTCCTCCACCGCCGTGGCTGCCTCGTCGCTCTCCACTCTCTCTCTACCTCTCTCTCTCTCTTTTAAGCTTTCATTTACTTATGTTGAAGCATGTATTTAATGTTGTAAACCATGAACTATGAATGCATGTTTAATGAAATTGTTTTTCATTTAGTTTCCTTTTTAATTTCTGTTTAAAGTGCATGATCAAAATCAAGAGCTTTCTAACCCTAAACTCTCTCTATCTCTCGCTCTTCAAAACCGTTTCTTTCGCAAGCAAAACTCCGCCTTTTTCGTGACAACAAGTGGTAAACAAAATCCGATTTCCACGCCTCCCTGAGATCGACACTCGGACTCACCTCCGTCTACTTCTTTTAAAACCGACGTATCAAGTGCAACTATAACGACACCTCTTAACACACACGCACGAAGGCACGTCAGTTTTTGGCGCCGTTGCCGGGGAGGCAACGGATTTGTTTTATCACCTCCATTCCACCTTCATTCTCATATCGTCTAATGCCCTATTTTCCTTTTTACTTGACGGATGCAGGAATTCGGCGCATGGACGGCGAAGCGATGCATTCCACTATGGTAGCAAGGAAGTAGACGCCTCGAGGACCGATAGTGAGTACTCTTTCTCTCTCATTGTTTGCTTGCGTGAAAAATCTAAAAAAAAAAATCATAAAAACTAAAAAAATTGGCGTGGTGAATGATTGCTTGACCCACATTCTTAACACATCACCCTACAAAAAATGTACACTCTAATATGCTGGATAAATTCTTGGAGTGCTCTTTTCTCTTTCTCTTGAGTGGTGTTTGCGAAGCCACCGTGAGTTGACCTGGGCCGCACCACTCAACCCTAAAACTGACTCATCTAATAGAAGCTGCACGATCTTTAGGATGAGTACACTAGGGTTTTTAGAGCCTCTACAAAATAAAAGGAAATCTACTTTCACTAAGTTGTGTGCAGAACTTGACGTGCCCACTGAAACTTGTTTGAAAAAATTAAGACACGTCAACCCTAAAAAGTACTTAAGTAAGGATGAAACACTAAAAAGACACTATATCTTAACAAATCCTTGCTTGAAAATCATGTTTTGCTAGAAGCACACACTTTGAAAGTAGAACATTAAGAGGCACCACCCCAATCAACGCCTCATCACATCACCCTAAGCACAAGCACTATCCTAGCCCTTTAAAACTGAGTAGACGTGCCCTAGGCAGGACTGAGTTAAGTCTCAAAAGGTGAGGTTTTGTCTGCTAGGCACTTGGCTTTCATTCCCTTGGTAGAATCTGGTGACTAGGCTGCGGGGCAGTGTCAAACGACCGTGGTTGTGGGGTCTATGGAACCGGAGGCGTAAGCCAAAGGAAGAACCTTCCCTGCAATCCCCTCGTAATCAACCTGGCCAGATTAGCCTTGAGAAGGGAAGTCCAGTGCTTACGGACTTAATCAACCTTTGTGAGATTTCTAGGTCTCCTAAGGAATACACCATAAGGATTAGGCTTGTTTGTTTGATTGAGTGCACAACTCTCTCTCATCTGTTCTTCCCGCATCCCTCCATTTCTTCCATGGATTTCAATGCCTATCCATCTTACCCAAATTACCCCCAACAGGATTTGTATGCTAACCCAAGTAGACCATACCCACAGCCGACTTGGGCTAACCAACCACCAAGTTGGGGATGCAACCTGGAATATCCCTCTTGGCCCAACTATGACCAAACCACACCAACCTCTTATTGGAATACACCCAACATAGCCACCCAAGGGTACGATTCAAATCATGGGGCTCCATATCTCGATTGTCCTCACGATGCCTCCTCATTTAGGTCCGACCCGCTCTACTGTGATAGGACCTACACTTTAGGAGAACACCAAGAACCCTACCCATCTCAAGATAATAACCAAGAAAGGTCATCTGAATTCAACAACCTTGCCTACTTGACCTTTGGATTAGAAGGAGTTCTAGACAAATGGAAATCAGAAAATGATCAGAAATCTAGGCAAGCCCAGGATCATCAACCTCTGATTTGGTCCCCTGATGAAGAATCTGACTGGGAGGAAGACTTAGAACCTCAACTATTCTGGAGTAGGACCAAACAGAGAATGGTTCCTCTTGAAGAACTGGACCCTGAACATGACAGAATAGAGGACCCACCCAAGAACCTAAACACCAATATGGATTCTGATCCACAACCTCAACCATACTCTCTTAACCTGGATTTCAAGGAGGAAATCCAAAGGACACCAAATGACACCATGTCAATTCTTGATAACCTCCAGTTAGAACTACACAGACAGAATCAAGAATTGGTTAAAGGGCAACATGCCATGTTGGAGTTGTTCCAACAATTGGGGGAAGAAGGCCAAAGAAAGCTGTTGCATACAACGCCATTCATGGAATTCATAAAGCAAGGACCTACCATGATCAATTGGACTACACCTAGTCATCCTGATTTGGTTCAGTCCACCATTGATACCCCTCAGGAGTTGGATAGCTCAGTGGATAAGGAAAGTAAGGATTCCTTGGAGCACAATTTGGGGAGCATTGAGAACAAACATCAGGAGGAAACTGAGAAGGTGAGGGGAGAGACCTTGGAATCTGAATCTAATCAGCTCAAGACAAGTAATCCGGTGGGAGTAGCAGCCAACGTCGGAAATGGAGAATGGAGTTACAATTTCAAAGAAATTGATTATGAATTGGTTAGAATCCCCATCACAAATTTGGAGGAGGGCCGAGAGAAAGAATATGATCTAGAGGATGAAATTGACCCTACCTCTAATGCAACCCCAAACAGTGAATCTGATACAAAGGAGGTTGAAGAAAATATTCTTGAGATCAAGGGCTTGGAGGGAATGAGCAATGAAATCATAGTTGCGGAAGAGATGGATTCGTCTTTGAAGAGAAGACTCATGCTTGGTTGTAGGGCTCAGTATGAAACTCTGGACTTTGTTACTTGCCCTACCAGAATAAAGATCCCGCAACCCGAATGCACTAGAATTGATACACTTTCGATGGATTGCAATTTTATGGGGATACAAGTTGAATATAAGACCTACATCTTTAGTGTTTGGCATGTCATATTTGGGGTGCGTTCGTCCACAGCAACTTGTTTGCATGCCCACAAACTAAGAGAGGATCTGACACGGGCATTCATGATATATCTGTTACAGAATTCCCGCCCCTTAGGAACGGGACTCCACCACAACCTTATTCGCATCTGTGGACTTCTGATTTTGGGTCTGGTTAATTTTGAACATATCTTCTTGACCCAAGCCATTCCTGTTTGTGCACCGCCCAGCTGGAGGCGTTAAACTCAGCGCTTCCTGGGAGGCAACCCAGCGGATACAGACTGATCTGGTAGTTTACGTCACTCAGGTACTATCTTTTTGAACCCTTCTGCATCCATGCATCTGCCAATGAGGACATTGTCCAACTTAAGCATGGGGGGATGGTAAATTGCATAATCCTGAGCTTAATCAGTCTGAATGAATAAATTAATTGATTAAAAAAAAAAAAAAAAAAAAAAAAATTGAATTTAGGAAGAAAAACTTAGGCATTAGAAACTTGTCAATAGTGGGAAATAATACAAAAAGAACTTAAACACTTAGACTTTTCAGGCCTTCAGGCTTAATTAGCCCTGGTGTCCATTAAAATATGGATTTAGCGGCGAACCCTTGCAACTTTAAGCTATTCTAATCCACCTAATAAATAAGGTAATAAGTATACGACTTATCAACTCACCCTCTAACTCAGGAAAACTTTGAGTCTAAGCATCTACACACATTTTTGCACAGACTCACTTCTCGGAGATTTTGACAGAAATTGGGTAACTAATGAACTTTCTAGGGTGGTATGGCTGACAAGTTGTCGTGGGTAACAGCCCATTGGCAGGTTGTCCAGAACCCAGCCACAGGCCATTTCTTTTTCACTGCCTCTAGGTACATTTGAGATTAGGGAAGCCACCTACGTAAAAAAATAAAAAAAAAAAAAAAAAAAAAAAAGGAAAAGAAGAAAAGAAAATAAACCACACTTCACCGCACAAGTATGGCTGGCAAGTGATCGTGGGTAACAGCCCATTGGTCGGTTGTCCAGAGCCCAGCTCAATAATTGCACAAAAAAAGAAGACCAAAAACACCTAAGGAAGAAGCGGGGAAGTAGTACAAGCCGGGGAGATATACACTGGAAAATCCTTGTGTTGACCCCAAGTAAAATGAACGCAGGGAGAAAGCTACCAATCGAACAAATACACCTTCAGGCAAAAATTTATTTTCTTTTCCGGTCACCTAGAGGCGTAGAAACTCGAAGTCTGTCTCAATTACCGTTAAGTAAGTCTATCACAACATTCGCACCAAGATGCTTAGCACTTAGGGTTTTGACCGAGTTTTGGGTGGGTTGGGTAGCCGTAAAAAGTTACCAACCCATACTGAATTCCGAAAATTCTAAAAAGACATATATAAATATATACGTATACATATGTATAGTTATATATACAAAGCAAGGATTCGGGCGATTCGTATTTTGGAAGATACCCGGGCGCTGCTTAGTCTTTGTAGATTAAGATCTTCGTATATTTCCTCTTATTGACGAGTAACAAAGTGCCGAAGCAATTACTTCTTGAATTCTCCAAAGAAATAAAGGCTAGAATAAACCTTGCTAGGGACTATCAAGGAGTAAGCATGGGGGTATGATAACACCACGCAAGGGGGTAGTAATTAGGTTGAATATGGCCCATATTTAGAATAAAAGGCACAACATAAAGTAGAATAGGAGCGTTGCATGCATCAAGTACCAAGATTGCTTATAAACCGTATTAATGGCCATTTGTGTAAAGTATTTGTCAAAGCAGGCCTCAAATGAGCAATCGGACCGCACGGATGGATTCAGGACGACGAACGGAGTCCAACGGACTCAAGATCAGCCAAATCCGACATCCGGAGCTCCCACAATGGGCCCAAGAAATCATGACCGTTGATCTGGAGATCAACGGCCCAGAACGCGCCACGTCGCCCCGCCCCCGCCGCTCTCTCGCCCTCAAGCCAGCCAAGAACGAATCTCGGCCGTTGATCTTCGATCGAACGGCCGAGATCCGCGCGCTCGCCCGCGGTCGCCGCGACAAAGCGCGGGCGTGGCGCAACGGTTAGCGCGCACGCCCGCGTCGCAGCGACGCGCGTTCGAATCGCGTGGAGCGGAAATCAAGCGCGAGCGAAGGGCGCGGCGAAATTGAGCCGCCCGATCAGCAGCGGGCGGTCAGGATTGCGCCACGCGGCGCGACGACAGCGCCCGAGCGCACGCGCACGCCGGGCGGAAACGCGCGCGCGCACGCCCGCCCGAAGCGCGATCTCAGCACAGGCGCGGGAGGATCTCAGCCGTCCGATCTTCGATCGGACGGCTCTCGATCATCATCCACGGATCGCGCTTGGAGAGAGAGAGGGGGTGGGCGGCTGACCGGCGGCAGAAGGCCTTCACCGACGTATCTGGAAGCGGTTTTAGCGACGTTCTGGATGTCGCTAAAGCACATTCTTCTTTTAGGAAGCCCTTAACTCTATTTAAACCCCCTTCTACCACCATTCAAGGCATCCTCTCCCACTTGCAACTACTCCACTCCTCTCCTAGCTAGTCTTAGGCACTCTTGTAATCGCCGGAGACGACGAGCCGCCGACGGAGCCTCCTCCACCGCCGTGGCTGCCTCGTCGCTCTCCACTCTCTCTCTACCTCTCTCTCTCTCTTTTAAGCTTTCATTTACTTATGTTGAAGCATGTATTTAATGTTGTAAACCATGAACTATGAATGCATGTTTAATGAAATTGTTTTTCATTTAGTTTCCTTTTTAATTTCTGTTTAAAGTGCATGATCAAAATCAAGAGCTTTCTAACCCTAAACTCTCTCTATCTCTCGCTCTTCAAAACCGTTTCTTTCGCAAGCAAAACTCCGCCTTTTTCGTGACAACAAGTGGTAAACAAAATCCGATTTCCACGCCTCCCTGAGATCGACACTCGGACTCACCTCCGTCTACTTCTTTTAAAACCGACGTATCAAGTGCAACTATAACGACACCTCTTAACACACACGCACGAAGGCACGTCACCATCCCCAACGAGGGAAATGATTTCAATGACATTCTAAGGCAATACGACTCAGAAGTCATCAATTAAGAGTTAATCCTCCCTGAAAAATATGTTGAAAATCTTGGCACCCTACCTTGCAAAAATCTCAAACCCCTTCCACGTCTACTCTCTCATTTTTGTGTGGGACCTCCTAAACAAATCAAGAGGTTTTGATTACATTTAGCGCCAACACAAGGCGCTTCTTTTTGCGACCGTCCGTCATATTCCTTTCAATTATTGCCGCCTCATTGTTCGCGTTATGAATGAGGACCATGGGGCATCACTTCCGTTTGGGTCTATTCTATCCAAAATTTTTTCAACCCATCAGATTTCCATAACTGACCAGGCTGTTGACAAGAAGATTGAACCTTACAACCGGGCCACAGCCGCCAAGATGCATATACCTAGGGAACATCTTGAGCCTGTCGATGAGCACATTGAAGAAGAGCCCCTTCCACCCTTTCCAGACTTCCATGAACCATGGCCCCTTCAAATAGAAGCTCCCCACTCGAGCTTTGAAGAAGCATGGGATCCGGCCACAGATTCCCTTTCCTTCGGCTTCTCCCTCTTGCTGTGTCGAATCGACAAGATGTACACCAACATGGGAAGCATGTGCCACGACATCGACGAACTTAGATCAGACATTCAAAATTTATAGATGGGACACGGACCTGCTCGTCGTCGCCGCCACCAAGATCAAGAAGAATAGTTTAGTGCTTCTATTTTTCTTTCTTTTTCCTTTTTCCAAGTTTGTATTAAGGGGCCTTGACCCCATACTTAATATTTTTGGGAACAATAGCTAGTCCGTGCTTAAATGTTTCTATTACTAATCAATTTTTTTTAATGCCTTGTCATCTTTTAAGCATGCAATTTTATTAATGCACTCCATTTTGTAGATGTCACTCTTGTAGTTTGGGTTTCAACTCCCTTTAAGTACCCTTCATGATGATATTCAAAAAGGGGGAGAAGAACGTAGGTAATAACCTAGGGAATAATATAAAAACAAACAAACTTCTCAAATAGATATAGACTACTAAGTACAACCTTTATGGAGAGAAAATAAGAACGTACAGCTATATTTTGAAAATCATCAAAAAGGGGGAGATTGTTAGTTCAACTACTCATATATAATATTTTAATGATTTTACAAAATGAAGAAAATGAAATAAAAAATAAGCGTAGCATATTATTTCTCTCTGTAATAACATATTTGAAAGTTTCATAAAGTTTTCCAAGACGGGAGATTAAAAGCGTGAAGACAAGTAGCATAAGTATTAGGTCATAGGCTTTTTCATGTAAACTTTCAAAAGTTGTAATTTTCACTTTATTTGAGTCTAGAAATGTTGTAAAGAGCCCCCAAACATAAAATATAAATAGCTAACTTAGGCTCTCTACACTTAGGATAAATTAGAAACAAAAACCTAACACTTAGACTCTTATCAGACGTCTAAAACAATGGTCAGACGTCTGATTTTCCACTTTAAGATGTCTGACAAGTGTCTCAGACGTCTAACTTCCTATAGTGCGGCCTTCACCTTCTGTCTTCATGAACATCAGTCTAAGAACTCCTCTATCAGACGTCCATAATCTCATCCAAACGTCTAATACTTTACCTGGGCATCTTCATACTAACCGTTAGACTACGCACCTATCTTCGTTCCACAGGCAACGGGCAAAATGTATTTCCAAATGTGTGGACACGCTTCTAGATGTCTACCTTTTGACCGTTGCCCATGTATTTCTGTGCGTATCTCATTACGACCATAAAATCTTTTGTCAGAAATCGTAGCTAAGTCTTTTTGGTTTCCAGACATCTGGTGATTCCTTCAGACGTCCATAACGACGTCTGATACTTTAAATCTAGA
The DNA here is from genome assembly GCA_037157565.1 of Thalassia testudinum. NCBI lineage: Eukaryota > Viridiplantae > Streptophyta > Magnoliopsida > Alismatales > Hydrocharitaceae > Thalassia > Thalassia testudinum. The sequence continues at coordinate 4,832,507 of JAZHRO010000029.1, read as the reverse complement.
ACCCTGTTTGGATCTAATGAAAACAGGAACGAATCCACCCTTTATTAGACGTCCAATAACTTAATCAAACGTCTTATGTGAAAATATCAGACGTCCTCCTTTCGATCCAATAGAGTCAGTTTAGGATGACCTACAGTATTAGACGACAAAAATTATAATCAGGCGTCCTATAAGACATCTGCTCCTAAAATTAGACATCTGATATTGCTGTCAGACTCATCATTACCCTGATTTGTGGTGGATTTCATCCTAATCTCTTGGGATTTGTCTCCAATAGCTAGGAGAACTCTCCCAAGTGTTCTTGAAGGTTCCAAACTTGCCTATAAATAGACTACAACTCCTCTTAGGTAAGGCACACCTCTTGAGATACAATTCCCTTAGAAAAATCACTTGCTCACTACTTTAAGCTTCATCTTGCCCTTGTGCTATGCCAACACTCTGATCAAAGGGTAAATCCATACTCCCGGCTCACTCCATTCTGCAAATCCTCAGGGAGTTCTTTTTATGCTCAGTAGATAAGAAAGTAATTAAAGTATTGGGGTGCTCTATAGGTGTTGTTTTACTTCTTATTTTTGTACTTTGGGTATCTGGCCTGTCGGGTCCCCGTCTCTTCATTTTGAAGGGAGAAACCTCCGTTTAGGGATTAGAGGTGAGATTTGTAATTGAGGTACACTACCCTCGTTTAAGTAGTGTGGTTAGTGGATTGATCACTTTGTGATCGAAAATCCTAAGTCAAGGGATTGGCTTAGGTGGTGGTTTTCACTCATCTTGGGTTTCCACCTAAAAATCTGCTGCCACCGTTTGTGACTGAATTTTTTGTATTGCAATATTTTCACTATTCACCCCCCTCTAGTGCAATTTCATACGCTACCTCCTCCTACTCCTCAAGTGCTGTGGAAATTACAATTGATTAGTAAAAGAAGGAAAGAATATATATACGACAAAGAATTAATAAAAGAATGATTATGTACGAAAATGAACATGAATGAACAAAAACAAAAATCATATACAAATGAAGAGCTAAAGAGTAATTTTGATGTATAGAGAGTTGCCTCTCCGGCAACGGCACCAAAAAATTATGATCGTTCGACTGCCGATTCAAATAAAAAGGGGTCGTTTTTGTAGAATATGTCACAAATACAAACCGTTGTCGTGTCATTTTAATTTAATTAATTAATTTTTACTGATTTATTTTAGGTCATTCGCTGGGAGGCAGTTATTAATATACATCACTCTCTAAGTCTAATATTACTATTTAATTCCAAAAAGATCAAGATTATGTATAATCATAAATGAATGAATTAATGAATAATCAATGAATGAAATATTAGCTTAATTATGTACAAAAGAAATCTATTAAAAATGCTTGCAAATATCTAATTACAAGCAAGCATCAAACAATGCCATATATACTCTATACTAACTATTTATAACTTATATTACTAATGCTTACATACATATATAATAATAAGTAATAATACATACTCTACTAACTTAACAAACTAATCTATATAGTAACATATATAAGAGCTACAGCGACAGGTGCAAACGTCGCTAAACCCCAGAAAAACTATACGGTCTATAGCGACACTTTCACCAATAGTGACAGTTTATTCTATTAGTAAAGATATGAAGTTATATATACATAAATAGCTTAAACACTTCTATACTACTTTTGTGTAATATACATATTCTTATTATTTACATTATACTTATTTACATATATATATATATTTACACTATACATTATACGTATACTTCTTCTTCTTTATCCTTTATTATTCTCTTTTATCTTTCTTTGTCTACCATACTTAGCTTCTTATATGTTATTCTTTCTTCTCTCTTCTCTTCTTTCTTTGCTTAACTCATTACATCCTTCACTAATCCAAAAATTAGTGTTTAATTGGCAGGCAGCACCGTTTGAGGGATACACAGCACCCGAGGACTAGGTGGGACCAGACCTCTACTAAGTACTGCCCAGGTTCTTAATTAGGCCAGTTAATCACATCTTATGCTCACATTTGGACTTAATCAAGCCCTCACACAGTGTTAAGCCCCCGGCTCACACCGCACACCATCTCACAAACCACACACAATGCCAGAACAATGCTCAAGGGATCGGGTAAGGGGTTATGCACCGAGCACATGATGATTGAAGAGGATGGAACACAAATATAATTTAAGCACATCAGCGCGCTTCGTGCCACACGTTGTGGCACTATCTTAGCGACAATTCTGCATTGGAAATCCAGTGCATAGTGTTGATTTTGTGATTTTGGCCCTCAATTCGAGGGCCATATTTTATTATAAAATTAAATTAAATTATATGATAATAAAGTATTTACATAGTACTATACAATTGTACAGTTAATTTAGAAATTTAATTATATTTACTATATAAATTAATTCGGTAAAGTATACAGTTTATACATAGCTAATTTTAGGTTTTATTCCTTAATTATGTATAAATTAGTTAACGTATGGTCTAATTGACCTTATGTAGAGTTAGTATATATATTAAAGTATTTCATACAGATTTTTATTATATTTTACAAGTTTTATTTCTATTTTATTTACATTTAAATAGTAGATTTTGGACTGTTTTACATATAAATAAAGTTTAAATAGTAGAATACAATATAAGTATACTTAAATTAGCTTAAATTACTTAAAATATATTAGTTTAGGTATACATTATAAGTTAACTTAGTTTTAACTTAAATTGCTAATTTATTTTAATTTAACTTAATAACTTAACTAGTAACTTAATAAATTACTAATTTATTCTACGTATATAATTAAATTATGATACAAGGTTAAATATGTTTATAATATATATATAAATTTGTATTTACAGTGTCATAAGTAAATAAGCTTATTTTAGAGTTTATTAATTTATATAGCTTATTAGTACATATGAGTTAGTTTAATTGATAAATAGTTATATAACTAAGATATATATAGTATAATCTAACTTAAATACTTAGTTTACATACTAAAATATATACATAATTTATATTATATATATATATATATGTATAATTTACTCTATAGATAAATAAGCTTCCTATACACCTTATATTTACAATTATATACATAGTATACAAAGGATTTTTAGGTATTTTTGAGTTTTTTCAGTTTTTTATGGGTTTTATATCTTTTATGGAGGTACGAGATGAGATGGAAAGAAATAGATGAAAAATAGGAACTATTTTTGGTATTTTTATGTTTAGTTTCTTTTATTAAGTTCCATAGTATACAGAACCGTCAGCTAGTATGTTTTACCAAGCTGAGGGTTTAGAATACCATAAAACTTGGTATGAACTAAGAAAAATACCTAATATTCGCTAAGATAGGTTTATTTTATTTCTTTTAGAATTTTTATATGATTTTTATTTATGTGCAAAGTTTACTCATTCTTAGCTTTTAAAGGGATTTTCTAGGGTGTCCTAAGGGCTTAGAAAGGAACCTAAAGGTGATTTACAGGCAGTGGATTGCCTCTAACAGACTTAGTATAATATAACAAATGGAAATAATTCAAACATTTTAGCACGTCAATCAAAATAGATTTCAATTAATTGTAATATGAGAACATTTAGGCATTAACAACTAGTTGACAGAGGAGATTAAACAATTTACATGCATTCACGATGAGGATTAAAGTCAATTACAATTCATGAAAGCTTGCATACAACTCATATACAACCATAAGCACACGTCAGCTAGCTAACAATAAAACCTAAGCCTACAGTCCACTGATCTTCAGACCATCATCTGTTGCAGCAAAATAAGCTACAACAGTAGCAAGCTCAACTCCTACAGCTACTGAAATAGCTGCTATAGGTTCTACTGCTACTGTTGTGACTTATTACAGACCTTACAAAAGAAGATCAGACGTCTAAACTACTGTTGCAGTTAATCCATCTTTCAGAGAACCAGATCTGCAGCAGGGAAGAACATAACCTAAATCCAACTAAGTAATTCCTAATTCAGTCACTTATATCCTAGATCAGATTCAAGAGAACCTTATCAGGGATATAAGTGAACTAGTTAAGGGGATACTTAAGTAGATTTGGTGGAAATGTAGCTACAATTGCTGCAATTTGCTATGATTCTGGGATTTATGAACACAAAATAGAAATCACTTAAAGACTAAATCTGATGAGGTTTTAGATTCACATAAAGAACCACTCGGAAATACAGCTCAAAATCCCTTATCAGTAACATTTCATCAAATCAAATCAGAAGAGCTGTTCTAACTCTTTCTAATGCTATAGATAGCATGTAGAAAGAGTTAAATCAGTCAATTTAATACACAAACTCAAATCCTAGAGCTCTGTAACCTTAAGGAATACTGAGAACTCCTTAGGTTAAGAATCAAAACTTGCACTTTAAAAACAACACATGAACACAAGGTAGAGCCTCAATTCACCAAAGTGATTTTCCTTAGCTCTATCATGCATTTAAGGCATTGAAAATTCTCAAAAATATCATATCAGATTATGGCACATCTGAGGTGATGTCTGACTTCAAAATCATCTTAGATTCCTAGCCAATCAGTGAATCAAAATCAAAATACTTCAGTTTTCTTGATCAAAGCATTCACAGCCCAAATGACTAAAAATCCTTGCATTCTGAAATCCAAGAAAATTTGGCAAGCTGATTCTATTTAAAACTCAGATCAGGGGCTTTTGTGACAAAAGTGGGATGAATGAGAAGCCCCTAATGTGGTTCTTGATGCTAATTTCAGATCTGATGTTGGACACCATTCATATCTGAAATTAAATCTAATGAATAGGTGAATTGCGAGATAAACATTGAGGGATTCAGAAATGATATGAAAAACATGTAAGGGAGAAATTATGATCAATGGTTGTGTGAAACCATCCCCTCTGATCGGAAATGATCAGAGGTGAGGGGGCAAAGCTAATCTAAATCTATTTCTAATTCTAAACTAACACACATAGCAGATCAACACTACTTCTACCCCTAATTCTATTGCTAATCCACCTAACTACTGCTACAGCTAAACTACAAATCATGAAAACTACTCTAACAGGAAGAATGAGACCTGTGGGTCCTTAGCTGGCAGCTAGGGAGGAAGAATGGTGGGGGAGGAAGGGACTCCAGTGGAGGGAAAATCCTTCTAGTGAAGCTTCTGGGTCGTCCTTAGGCATACGTCATCCTTAGCAATGATGAGAGTCGGAGAGTGGTCGAAGAATTCACAGCCGATGGCTGTGAAATCTGGGGATTGGTGGGGAGGGGTGGTTGGAGTGGAAGAACAATCGCTAAGAATGTAGGAGGGAGCGATCCTTTGCACGCATGACCACTGAGGTGCTTAAGTAGCTCGCATAGTGAATCAAGGCACCGTGCGAGTTAGGTTAGGCGATGAGGGCACCGGTGGCGAGGATGAAAGGAGAGAGTGCGTGGGCTGTCAAATCAAAAATTGACTGTTGGATGGGATCTGAGGGTAGTGGTGACCACATGCGCCGAATCGCACGAAGCTTTGAATCAAATCGAGCCATAGATCAAGAGGCAAGGGAAGATCGACGATCAAGAAGGCACGTGTTCTTCGGGTGAATAGTGTCAAGGTGGGAAGCAACAGGTGCTGAGATGTGTTGGGACATTTGCACAGTAAGCCCTTCTACGAAGGGGTATAAAAATTGTAGAGGAGCCCATAAGTGATAGAGAATGGTTATGGAGTGGTCCTTTAGGGCTTGCGAAGAGGTCCCTATGGGTTACAAATAGGTCCTAGGAGGTTTTCTAATGAATGAAATGTAATGCATAAAGGACCTAAATGTAAATCTTTGATTTCAAGACCTTAATGATGTCCAAATGCCTTCAAGATTTTATACAAGCTTAATTGAACTTTTAAGAAGTTAATTATACTTTTGATTTGAATTTTTAAACTCATTTATGTGTTTAATTTACACTTGGATCACCATGTAACCTTTTTCTCAAGAATATCTCATTTATGACCTAATTATGCAATTTTAACATATAATTAATATTTTAGGTCTTTTTCTTTGATTCCCACACTTAACACTTTTTATGTGTTAATTTGACGTTGTTTAACCAAGTTTCTAGCTTAACTTTAGCTATTTAGCTATGATGAGTAGCCACTCATTACCCGACGCTTTCCCAGAAGAGTTTTCAGGACTACCGCCTGAGCGTGAGATCGAGTTTGAGATTTCACTAGTACCAGGGACCAACCCCATTTCTACTGCACCATACAAGATGGTGCGACTTGAGCTGCGAGAGCTTAAGTCGCAGTTACAGGACCTGTTGGAGAAGGGCTTTGTGAGGCCTAGTATGTCCTCATGGGGAGCCCCTGTGTTGTTTGTGAAGAAGAAAGACGGTACCCTGCGACTTTGTGTTGACTACCGACAGCTGAATCGGGTCACTATCAAGAACAAGTACCCGCTACCTCATATCGACAACCTCTTTAACCAGTTGAGAGACGCCACAGTGTTCTCTAAGATAGATCTGAGGTCAGGTTATCACCAGTTGTGAATCAAGGAGACTGACGTCTCCAAGACAGCTTTCCGTACACGGTACATGCACTACGAGTTCTTGGTCATGCTGTTCAGGCTGACCAACGCCCCCACTGCTTTCATGGACATGATGAATCATGTTTTCAGATCGTACTTAGACCAATTTGTGGTGGTGTTCATCTACGACGTCCTAGTCTACTCACGGGATCAGGCGCAGCATGGATAGCATTTATGTATGGTCCTGGATACCTTGAGATGACGCAGGCTGTATGCCTAGTATAACAAGTGCAAGTTTTGGCTGAGATAGGTAACTTTCTTGGGCCATGTGATTTTGGGAGATAGATTGGCTATGGATCCAACCAAGGTTGAGGTCGTGCTCAGGTGGGAGAGACCACACACTGTGATAGAAGTACGCAGTTTTCTGGGACTAGCAAGCTACTATCGGTGGTTTATCAGAGGGTTCTCTTAGATCGCGTGTCTTATGACTCAGCTGACCAGGAAGGACGTGCCCTTTACCTGGACCGACGAGTGCGAGGCATGCTTTCAGGAGTTGAAGGAGAGACTGACTTCGGCTCCTGTACTTACAATCAAGACAGTAGTGGCGAGTTTGTGGTTTACACCGATGCATCATTGCAGGGGTTGAGTGGTGTGATCATGTAGCGGGGTCATGTTGTCGCTTACATTTCGCGGCAACTGAAGCCCCATGAGCATAACTACCCCACCCATGACTTAGAGTTGGCAGCAGTTGTCTTCGTGTTGAAGACATGGAGGCACTACCTGTATGGTGAGACATTCGAGGTCTTCACTGACCACAAGAGCCTCAGGTACCTATTTGACCAGAAGGAGCTCAACAAGAGACAGAGGCGTTGGTTAGAGCTCCTGAAGGACTACGACTGTAGCATCTCTTACCACCTAGAGAAGGCTAATGTGGTGGCCGATGCCTTAAGCCAGAAGGCACTTGCCCACTTGGCCAACTTGCAGGCATAGAGTTGGAGACTCATGGAGGAGGTGGGTAGTTGGCGACCCCGAGAGTCACGGGGGCACTGCGGGGCAGTGATAGTGACGCGACAGGCACGACCAGAGCTGATAGACCGCATCATTTCATGACAGATGACCGATCCGTATTTACAGACACTGCGAGACAGGGTGTTGACAGGGGACCCAGGAGACTTTTCCTTCTCAGACGAGATACTGCGTATGAGGGGACGCCTATGCATTCCTAGAGATGAGGAGTTGTTAAGAGAGCTCCTGACTGAGGTGCATGGGTCCTGGTTCACCATACATCCTGGAAATACAAAGATGTACCATGATTTGTGACGCGACTTCTGGTGGAGAGGGATGAAGTAGGATGTTGGTGAGTTTGTCCAGCAGTGCTTGGTATGCCAGCAGGTGAAGGCCAAGCACCAAAACCTTGCAAGGCTATTACAAACCCTTCCTATGCTAGAGTGGAAGTGGGAGAGCTTCACCATGGACTTAGTGGTGAGTCAACCAGTTACCCAGTGGGGACACAATGTAGTTTGGGTGATAGTAGACTGGTTGACGAAGACCGCACGATTCCTGCCGATCTGAGCCACTTTTGGGCCAACACAACTAGCAGAGAGATACGTCAGAGATATAGTGCGTCTGCATGGAGTCCCTCGTGAGATCGTATCTGACAGGGATACCCGTTTCACTTCCCAGTTTTGGGCAAAGTTTCAGTAGGCATTAGGGACCCATTTGAGATTCAGTACCGCCTACCACCCCCAGACTGACGGGCATTCAGAGCGCAGCATATAGACACTCGAGGACCTCCTACGCTCTTACGTACTAGACTGGAGAGGCTCTTGGGAGGAGCATTTACCCCTGGCAGAGTTTGTATACAATAACAACTATCATTTGAGCATCGGCGTGGCGCCTTACGAGGCTCTGTACGGGAGGAGGTGTACCACACCCTTGAGTTGGGTTGAGGTGGGGACCAAGTGTGAGGTTGGCCCCAAGCTGATCCGGCAGAGTCAGGAAGTGATAGAGCAGATTCAAAGGTGACTCTGCACTATCAAGAGTAGGCAGAAGAGCTACGCCGATAGGAAGTGCAGAGGGGTGCAGTTTGAGGTTGGGGATCACGTCTTTCTTCGCATTTCACCCATGAAGGGATTTCAGCAATTTAGGGTGAAAGGGTAGCTTGCGCCAAGGTTTGTGGGACCCTTTGAGGTCTTGGAGTGGGTTGGACCCATTGCTTACCAGTTTGCCCTTCCTCCCCAGCGCTCTAGAGTGCACGACGTGTTCCACGTGTCCAACCTCAGGAAGTACGTCGTCGAACCCAACCACGTTATGAGCCACGAGAGCGTCAAGGAGGGAGATGACCTGACCTATCCTGAGAGGCTAGTACAAATATTGGACAGAGCCATCCAGAGCCTGAGATGGAAGCATGTACCACTGGTGAAAGTCCTATGGAGAAGCCAGCGATACGAGGAGGTCACTTGGGAGCTTGAAGCGGCAATGTGAGAACAGTACCCGGAGCTTTTTGAGGGTATGTCTCTTCAGATCTACTTTGATCCTCTTTAAGTTTGTTATGCGCCATTGTGCTACATTTTTGGCATCCTACTTGGTTCAAGTTTCGGGGATGAAACTTCCTTTAAGTTTGTTATGTTGAAATGACCCGATGCCATTTGGGTTGGTTAAGATGTCTGGACTATTCATTAGATATCTGTCCAGACGTCTGGATAGATGGTCAGGCATCTGAAAGTAGAAGAACCGTACCTTGTTTTTCTTTCCCACATGCATGCAACATGCACACCCCCCTCTCCTCACCCCAAACCCTAACCCTTTAATATTTAAACCCCCACACCCATGCCACCCTCTCCATTTCCATCAACCACCACCTCCATCTTTTCCCTCCTGCTGGCCGTCACCTTCCTCCCAGCCTCTAGTGTGGCGAGTGGAGAGGAAGAAGAGAGACGAAACGCGGACGAGGAGAGGGGAGCGAGAGCGTGGGAGGAGCTCACGAGGGAGCCGTGGGAGCTCGGAGGGGCTCATGCAAGAGGAGTCGAGGACGCATGCAAGGGGGAGGAGCTCACGAAGGTGAGCTTCGCAACCTCCTAAAGCTGCTGGCGTAGCAATTGCAGGCAGCGCGGAGGGGTCCACGTGGAGAAGAAAGCTCGGGAGAGTTTTGCGTATTGGATATTTTTCAGTATCAGACATCTGGAGCACATCCCAGATGTATGGAGTAGCAGGGGGATGTCTGGCTCCGGAGCTGAAGCCGGGCATCTGAAAGCATGCTTTGCACCAAGGTACATACTTCTGCATGGTTTCCGGTCATGTAGGCCTTATCGTAGGAGATTTGTCTAGCCATTTTTAGCTCTGCACGTGCGTACGCAGGGGTAGAGCATTGGAAAAGCGTGGGGTGCTCCCTTCGAGGTGTTTTTGGACGTCTAGACATGTCGCTAGACGTTTAACCATACCTCCAAACGACTGGAAGGAGAGTTCGACGTCTGGAACTCTCCTTAAACGATCGCGGAAGGATCTAGATGTTCGAGGAAGCCGCAGGAAACCCAGGGTGAGTACTTACCTCTTTTAAGACATCTGGGAATAGTCCCAAATGTCTGATTTTGGACAATGTGCATGTTTTTGGCTCGTTTAGGGCCCAAACGGAATCGGATTTCCCCAAATGAACTACCGTTATTTTTCACTTGAGTTTCTCTACGAGTTAGTGTCACTTGTATATGGTTTTGGACTCATTTGATGTGGTTGGTCAATTGTATAGGTCTCCAGCCAGTCGAGTACGTGGGACCCACGGAGGCGACAAGATCTGCGATCCAAGCCCCCATTTCTCCCGTGTTTCCCAGTAGAGTGGTTTATATTAATATCATGATTTAAATAAATAAATTGTATGTTTAGAATAACTTAAATGAACCCTAGAATGATAATGAACCCTAGGGCAGGAACAAATGAGTATGGTTTGAGCTACATTGTATACTTGAGATACATGTAAAACCCTAGGATGAGAATGAACCCTAGCACAGGAACAAGTGAGTATGGTTGAACTGCACTATTTACTTGAGATGCATGTAAAACTCTAAATGCTAGAAAATGTATTGGTTATTTTAATGTAATGCTTTCTCAGTTAGTAAATCACGAGTTGCCTGGTTCAAGAATGAAATCGGTAATGTAAATAGAGAGATCGGAAAGGTTGGAACATGAAATGAAAGGAATACCAACATGAACCCTATGGGGAATTAGGAGAAGAACTCCTATGGACAGGAAGTGAGCTGGCCCTGGTGTACGCGGTACCAAAGAGAGCAACTGTCCCTTTAGTATAGAGAGGTGCTAGCCGCCCGTTAGGTTGAGCCTCAGGGTTAGGACTAGTCACTCTACACCGACTCTGTTTGGCCCTCGTGTACGTGGTACCAAGGTGAGCTACTTAGTGTAGGGAGGGAGCTAGCTGTCCCATGGGACCTGGGGTTAGGACTAGCCGCCCTACACCGACTTTTGTTAGGCCCACTAGGCAAACCGAGATAGTCGGACGAGGGTACGTGGACTATGGAGGGGCGAGACCCCTGTTCTGAGAGGGCAAGGCCTTGTACTGTTCCGTGCTGTACCCTTAGGCGTACCCGCTAGCGAAAATGATTGACTGTGTGCTAGTGTGGGATAGCTATCCGTGCGCTTATCACGTGTGTCGTAGTCACCGTTACGTCGCGACCGTGACCTCAGGGTGATTGAGTGTAGGATTACCATGGGGGACTCTCTCGGCCAGGAGAGCATCATGTGCACATCCTACTGATGAGTCCATTTTAATGGACTAATAGTAAGCTTAAGTAATTCTCTTTTAACAATTTAGGTTTGTTAATAACTACACTAAGTTATAGAATAATTGTATGCATCATGATTTAATTCTATCACATTCTATGACTTAATGTGTAATGATTATGTTCTTTTTATTTGCAGGTAATAAAACCCAGAAAGAACAACGGTGGGGGGATAATTTCCCCAACACATCCAGCCGCGATTCTTTCCCCCCACCTCCGCCGGACATTGGGGCAATCTTCTCCAATGCTCGCCGGCCAAAAACAGAAAGGGATTTGCAAATCCCTGGATTGGTGCAATGAGGGAGAGAGAGGACTTTAAAAGTGAAGAGGCGGCGTGCACAAGGGGGAATCTCCTGCCCCCGCTGCGGGGAACAGCTCTCTCTTCTCCACTGTGGAGAGGGTGAGCACTGTGCTGCTCCATCTCTACCTCAAGCAGTAGCACCCGCGCGCCATCACCTGCCTCTCCCTCAGCCACCGTAGGCAACTGCACACCATCAGCCTGTGCCTCACTGCAAGCGCAGGCTCGCATGCCAACTTCTAGCGCCTGTAGCCGCGTGCCTCCACCAACTGCCCGGACCAGCCGTCCCTGCAGCACCGCACCATCAGCCTGCATCCTCCCTTCCAGCCGTCCTTGCAGCACGACTCAACGCTGCGCGCCCGCACCCGCACCCGCAGGCGCTGCATAGCAGCTTCACGCACCTCCTTGCAGAGCGCCATCCCACCTTCGCAACCGCCCGCAGGCGCTGTCAACCGCGCGCCCGCACCCGCAGGCACTGTGTCTTCACCTCGCCTCTACCTGCTCGCCATCTTCCAACCACTGCAGGCGCACACCAGTGTGCGTGCCTTCCTGCCTTCACCGCGCCCACACGCCATAGCTGCAGCAGTAGCCAGCGCCTCTCCTCCAGCGCGCTCGCACCCTCTCCTTGCTACGTCCCTGTAGCCTGCATGCCCATCAGCAAGCGCCTGCCCGCGCCCGCACGCCACAGCCGCAGCAGCAGCCGCCCTCTTCCTCCAACAGGCCGGAGCTCCGGCCACCTCCGCCACCACCTCCGCCGCTGCTACTGCCACCGTCGGAGAGCCCCTATCCTCGCCATCCTCCTGAGCCTCGCAACTGCCCAGCCGGTGCTCTCTCTCTCTCTCTTGCGAGGAAAAGAGAGAGCCAATGCTCTGTTTTTGTTAGAATTAAAAATTACATTCAATGCCATTGCCACCGATTTTATTTTTTTTATTATTATATTGTGGCAGAATTGCATTCAAGCACTCACAGTTCCTTTTAATTGCATGGTATTAATATTGGCTAGTTTAAAGATTGATTTTGGACTTGATTTAAGTACTAATTGTCTTTAGTACACATCACATGAAAATTGCACCGATTCATCCTAAATTTATTGAGGATTTCTGTGAGGGAAAACTATAGTTACACCCTTAACTTTTTAGGTTATTGCAAACTTACTTTCCTTCACATTTTAAGTCCAATTTGAAAAGGAATTTTGCACTATCCGAAATAACATTAAATAATTAGGTATTGATTGCATCATTGCCTCCCTGTGGACACGACCCGTTCTTCTGCAAGTGGTTATTTTCATTATTTTTGATTAGTCGATTTTTCCACCACTTAAATACTATAACGCTAAGCGAAAAGACGATCATCAAAATTGGCACTGTTGCCGGGGAGGCAACAGACGCAATAGATTTACTTTATTGTTTTTAAATCTTTTGAGTTGCGAAATTATCTAATCATTTTTATTATTGTGCAAGGAACCTGACACGGCAACGAGGCGCAGCGAAGCGACGACTTTGAACGTGAACAACGCGCACGGCGGAGACGATCTTTTTGGTGGACCTTGACGCCACCTAGAGGACGACAACAGGAGCACGTGGGCCTTGATCTCACGCATTTAGGATTACGGAGAAGCCTATTTCTGATTTAGTCAGTAGATCTTAGTTAGATTTAGTTAGATAGACATTTTAGTTTGATTTAGTCAGATAGACATTAGAAGTTAATTACTGTCTTTTAGACCCTTGTTGGGTATTTTTTTTGGGAACGTGTTCCCAGTGCCATTTCATTTCTTATCGCTCTTGTATGCGGGAGCATATTTTTGGGAGCGTGTTCCCGTTTATTTAGATTCTAGGATTGTTTGAACTGCATGCTTGTTAGTTAGTTAGATTAGGTGTGTTTGTTATTATTATAAAAAATAATAATAATCGAACTGCCTGCTAGAAGCAGCATATCTATAGGACGATCATCTAAGACTGAATGAGCAGCATCTAGTTTATTTTTATTGCACTGCATTCATTACTGCATGAAGAAAGCTGGAGTAAGGTACGTCTTCTCTTGAGCATTAATTATTTGTCATGCATATGCATTGAACCTAAATCTAAGACCACTAAATTGCTTGAATCAAATTAATTCAGTGGTCACTTTAAAAAACAATTGGGACTGTTAAGAGGCTGGACTTTAAAATTTGTGACTAAAAATTATGTGCAAAAGGATCCTGTTTTCAGAATTTCAAAAAAAATCAAAACACGATCGTATGCTTGCACACTTGAGACACTGTGCACCTCACATAAGATCACTAGATAAATTTCTACCTCTCCTCTTTTGCACCACAAGGGAAGTTAGTCGGAAATCAACAAGCCTGTCCACCAAGTTACTTCGGTTCTTCGTGTGTGGGCTCGATTCGAGACTTCTATCCCTTGCGAGTAGGTTATAGGCACCAGCGAAGGTTGGTCTAGGAAGCGTAATTTTTGCAAAACTTGTTTGGCCACCAACTAAACATATAACTCTAAGCCCTACAATCTACTAAAAATAGATCCCGTTGAATTTGCATTTGCTTTGACATTAGAACTCTCTAGGAAGTTTTCTGCTGAATTTTGCTAAAGCCTAAGAGAGTTAAAATTGTTTTGCTTAAAGAAATGGATTATTCTTACTCCTATCATTCAGATTATCAGAGTCAATACTTCCCATCTTTTAATCAGGATCCCATGCTCCGAGCGTATCCATCCTTTGATGGGTACATTGATAATTCATGGGATCATTCTCATTCTTACCCTGGGAGTACTGGCTTGATAACTCCCACTTTTGAGCAGAGCCTAGGAGCGGGATTTTCCAATCCTGAAATCCCTACTTCCATGCAAACACCCAACCCTCCCACCCTTCATGATTTTCCATATCGAGGTTGGACCGATACCCCTAGGCAACTAGAGCCTGAAATTGACTATCCTCCCCAACCTGATAATAGTAGCCTCTCCTCTTTTATGATAGAAATGCAAAAACAACAAAAGGAAATAATGGAATCAATGGGAGAGATGTTGAGGAATAGTCAACAATTAAATGAAGAAATAAGACAACTTATCTACACGATTCCCAATAATCCTGATCCCTACCCATCCGATCATGATCATGAAAATAATTCTGAGGTACTTAATGACAATAGGGATCCAATTTCATGTAGCGATCACTTAGACTCTCCCAATGAGACGCGGCCACTAGAGGACAACAATCATAGTGATTATCCCCCTGAACTATATTAGAGTCAAAAGCAAGAGAAGATTATTGTTCCTATCACTTCCCCTCTTGATTATTTGGTGGAATCCCATTCTACTCTTAGTGAGCCTACTCCTGACCCTCTATTTAGGGAATCAACACCTATCATTCAATATCCTGAGGATTTAAATACACCTAATGAAGGTGACCCTAAGGGAATAAAGGATGATCAATTCTGGTCTCAGGGATATGAAGAGTCTAATTCAGAGGATGAGGATGCCCCAACAGAGGAACCTGGACTGAAAATCTGGAGTGAATCACAGGAGAATTATTTATCATTTGAGGATTTAACTCCAGATGATAGAAGTAATATGATTAAATCCAGATTCCTCCTTTCTTTTGAGAGTCATCCTCCATCAAAACAGGAGTTGATATTAGTGGAGGACAAACAAAATGAGAAGTCTATGGGAGACTCTCGGGGACAAAACACGTCATTTGAGGATTTATACCCCGAGAACAATAACGAATTCAATGATATAGGCTTCCTCCAAAACATTAAGACTGATCCTCTTTTAGAAATAATTGAGGATACTGATCCAACTCCTAATGAATCACATATACACCCTGACAAATATTTCAGTGAACCAAACGAATCTGGGGATGAGCTGAATGATTGATTCTTATATTTTGACCCTACCATTAGAAAGTTGTAATTTGGAGTCTACCCTTGATTCAAATATGACTTCGATCATTAATGCTAGGCAGGATAACTTGAAGTTGTCTAATACTGTTAGGGAGTGTACACAATTCGAATCATTTTTGGAATTGAACCTAACACCTACTAAGCCCTCATTGGACTTAACCATTACCTTCCAACACTACAAACAACCCTTATACTCCCTAACCGATCCTTGGCTCAGCTCTCTGCTCATGTACATTTTTTTTGGAGACTATATCAGGCCAGTACATCCTAGAGTAGAATGGCGAGTATGGATTGATGCTTGTGCTTTTACTCTCGCCATTCAAGGGTTTGAACTAATAATGTGTATATCTTTTAAAACCAGTCCTGCTCTGGAGGATCCTTGTTATCCTCCACCTATTCCGTTTCGGGAGGTCCCTTTTCATATTCCATTTATTATCCCTAGACCTCCCAAGGTAGCCAACGAGGTTTTTCGCTTTCATATCTTCTGGCGAGCATTTGGAATTACATTGCATCATCAGCTCGCCAACATCTGTGGTTACCTATTTTCTAGGCCTGCACTGTTACGCATATTCTTAGGGCCTAACCTTTTCTGTTTGGAACCGGACTTACAGGTTCCTTATAAGTTTGACTGCTAATAGAAAATGTAGCGCTTGTTGGGAGGCAACCCAGCGGTCATCAGGTGATTTCTTTCCTTTCTCCTCCTGTTTTAATTTTACAATGGGGACATTGTAGGATTTAGGCATGGGGGAATGCATTTGCATTTTAGAAAATATTTATGCATTTAGGTTAGTAAAAAAAAAAAATGACCTAAATGGGTTAGTCCTTAGCAAAATACCTTTGTCATTGGAGGTTTTTCTTCTTGAATTATTTCTTAAGTTTAGAATCCAGTACATTTATTTCACGTGCACGTAGACTTGGTAATGGATCCTTGAGGAAAACCAATGAGCATTTGTAGTCTACTGAACCTTTGAACAGTTCATAGAGAGTCAGGCATACTATCTTCTAGTAAATCCACCTCATATTTGTGAGAAGAAGTAGAGAGATTACTGGTGCGCTAAGTCTAGTGCAAGGACTCTTAAGTTCTAGATAATTAGATGATGATACTTCAGAGTTAGGCGTAGTTTTCACTCTCTGTTCCTGAGTGCGTACTTTGAGTGAATTCCTGAGAGTCACCAAATAAGGCAGATACACAGAGATTGAGTCTTAATAAAGCTATAACTATGGTGGATGGTTATGACCGTCCTTCATAGAGTCCTCAGCTGAAGGAGGGTAATAGTGTCAAAGGTCAGAAATATGCCTGTCCTATCCATTCTTTCCTGGTGCCGAGAATAGGCACTTCCACCAAATAAGCCGCACAACTTTCTCTTGACCGTCATCATCCCTAATAATGCCTCGTAAATAAAAGTCTATATCGTGTTGTGCTGATTGAAAAAGAAACAAAAATAAGAAGAAAAAAAATAAAAAAAAGAGAGAGAGAAAAGAAGAAGAAAAAGAAGAAACAGAAAGAAGAAAAAAAAAGTTATATTACAAACAAAAAAAAAAGGTCCAAGTTTCTAATGTTTTTGAGGCAACAGAACACCTATTACGTTCCACCAAATATGACCCATACCTACCTTCTAGTATTTCTGATCGCCTGAGTACTGGTTGAGGACTCTGACTTAGTTGTAGAGTTATTAGGACTTTAATTGAAGTGTGGATGCCATGTGAGGCTACCAAATAGTGAGTATAATTTCTAAATCTGGCGAGATTCGTGATCTCAGAAAGAAAAAAAAAAAGAGAGTGCCCAGGAACATCAGGAGAGCACAGTTATGTAGCCTCTCTCAGGGTTGACTTGTCTAATAGTCTAGAGAGCTAGAGTCTGCAGTACTAGACTATATGTAGCACCAGTAGAATGTGTGCCACCAAATACAAATCCATTCAACTTATTATCTCCTACCTAAGCCAAACATCGGGGTCAAATTACAGATTATCGTCTGCTTTATCCCCGAGGGAAGTAGTTGCCTATCTCAACAGAAATTTTTGTCAAGGGTGATGTACGAACTCCTAATGCGAATCGGCTCTTTCACTTGGATCTGTGACCTAGGCTATCAGCTCTTCATATTTGTCTGGATTTCTAAAGTTTTGAAGAAGTCTTCTGATTACTTCTATTATTCATTTTTGCTAGGGACTAGCAAATCTTAGGCATGGGGGTATTTGATGAGTCCATTTTAATGGACTAATAGTAAGCTTAAGTAATTCTCTTTTAACAATTTAGGTTTGTTAATAACTACACTAAGTTATAGAATAATTGTATGCATCATGATTTAATTCTATCACATTCTATGACTTAATGTGTAATGATTATGTTCTTTTTATTTGCAGGTAATAAAACCCAGAAAGAACAAGGGTGGGGGGATAATTTCCCCAACACATCCAACCGCGATTCTTTCCCCCCACCTCCACCGGACATTGGGGCAATCTTCTCCAATGCTCGCCGGCCAAAAATAGAAAGGGATTTACAAATCCCTGGATTGCCGCAATGAGGGAGAGAGAGGACTTTAAAAGTGAAGAGGCGGCGTGCACAAGGGGGAATCTCCCCCCCTGCGGGGAACGGCTCTCTCTTCTCCACTGTGGAGAGGGCGAGCACTGTGCTGCTCCATCTCTACCTCAAGTAGTAGCACCCGTGCGCCATCACCTGCCTCTCCCTCAGCCACCATAGGCAACCGCACACCATCAGCCCGCGCCTCACTGCAAGCGCAGGCCCACATGCCAACTTCTAGCGCCTGTAGCCGCGTGCCTTCACCAACTGCCCGCACCAGCCGTCCCTGCAGCACCGCACCATCAGCCTGCATCCTCCCTTCCAGCCGTCCTTGCAGCACGCCTCAACGCTGTGTGCCCGCACCCGCAGGCGCTGCATAGCAGCTTCACGCACCTCCCTGCAGAGTGCCATCCCACCTTCGCAACCGCCCGCAGGCGCTCTCAACCGCGCGCCCGCACCCGCAGGCGCTGCGTCTTCACCTCGCCTCTGCCTGCTCGCCATCTTCCAACCACTGCAGGTGCACACCAGTGTGCGCGCCTTCCTGCCTTCACCGCGCCCACACGCCATAGCCGCAGCAGCAGCCAGCGCCTCTCCTCCAACGCGCTCGCACCCTCTCCTTGCTGCATCCCTGCAGCCCGCTCGCCCATCAGCAAGCGCCTGCCCGCGCCCGCACGCCACAGCCGCAGCAGCAGCCGCCCTCTTCCTCCAACAGGCTGGAGCTCCGGCCACCTCCGCCGGCCAGCTCCGGCCACCTCCACCGCCGCCGCTGCCACCGTCGGAAAGCCCCTATCCTCGCCATCCTCCTGAGCCTCGCAACTGCCCAGCCGGTGCTCTCTCTTTCGCGAGGAAGAGAGAGAGCAAATACTCTGTTTTTGTTAGAATTAAAAATTACATTCAATGTCATTTCCACCGATTTTATTTTTTTTATTATTATTATATTATGGCAGATTTGCATTCAAGCACTCACAGTTCTTTCTAATTGCATGGTATTAATATTGGCTAGTTTAAAGATTGATTTTGGACTTGATTTAAGTACTAATTGTCTTTAGTACACATCACATGAAAATTGCACCAATTCATCCTAAATTTATTGAGGATTTCTGTGAGGGAAAACTGCACTTACACCCTTAACTTTTTAGGTTATTGCAAACTTACTTTCCTTCACATTTTAAGTCCAATTTGAAAAGGAATTTCGCACTATCCGAAATAACATTAAATAATTAAGTATTGATTGCGTCATTGCCTCCATGTGGACACGACCAACTCTTCTGCGAGTGGTTATTTTCATTATTTTTTATTAATCGATTTTTCCACTACTTAAATACTATAACGCTAAATGAAAAGTCGACCTGTCACCTACATCATGGAAAAGACTGCAATCAAGATCGTTCCCGTGAGGAACAGGCTAGATCAAGAAATGATTAAATGAATGAAGGAGAAATAAATTAGAACTACTTAGTTAAGTTAAATGAAAATAGATAGTTACTAAGTTGCATTAACTAATTATTTATCTTAATTACATGTAAATAACTGAATTATCACTCTACTCAACGTTCGCTGACTCCAAACATTTTATAACCTTGTCCTGGTTATGGAGTTAAGCAGTCAGCACCACCAGCTACAGAGGGAGCTGGACCCAGTCGAGCCTAGCATTAGCTGTATTTCTTATTGTTTCCATAGCTTCTGTTATAGTAGTAAGTATTTTATTTTATGTAATATTATTTCAGTTATTTTTTCCGCTGTACTTTTCTTTGTCGTAGTTATGATGACGTATAATACTGATAAATAATTTGCTCTTTTTGTTTTACTGTCTCTTGATTATTTTTTTTCTTAATTACATTATTTGTGTGATTGTGAATTATTTTCTAATTTTAATTATTTTTCGTGAGACAACGGGTTGATCTTAGATCTTATAAGAATTTAGGATCAAATTCTAACATAACATCATTAACAAAAATCAATTGTGAGGGAAAGAGAGTACCCTTCATCTTGAAGGGGAGAATCCTATCTTTGTGAGTCTGATGTTGCACGATGTTAGAAAGGACATTGATGGACAATGTAAAAAGGATAGGTGAGAGAGGATTACTTTGTCTCAACCGTCGTCCGGTACGAAAAATATCTATTGAATCTCCGTTAACAAGTGACAAACACATAAACATGAAAATACATATTTCAATGATCCAGATATCATGGAAATTCAAAAGATAAAAAATTCTGAAAATAAAATTCCTCCTTAGAATATCAAATACTTTAAAAGTATCAACTTTGACGTACACAGATGTCAGGCCTACCATGCGAAAGTCTTTCAAAAGTTTCTAAATAAATAGAAAATAATAAAAAATACAACGTTCATTAATAAATGCTTATGATTCGTGACAGTAACATAAAGGGTGAGGACGAGCGCAAGCAATTACTTTATTGAATATTATTCCGTTGATTTCGAGGAAACCCTGTTCTTTTATGAATGACCGTGCGAAATAACTACGCGTGGAGTTTTGGGGGATTCGTGGGATTTAGTGGATATCTTTAATGGACTGGTTGAATGGCTCTTAATGCAACGCGTGGAATTTCTTTTTATCTCTTTAATTTATATTTTGACATTGCAAATTTTGGATTTAATATGATAAATGATCATGATGTGAGATCATCTGCTACGTATTCTGGCAACGATGTCGACCGTTTCATCAGAGGGATGGGGTTGATCGGAGCCGGTAATAATTTGTTTAATAAGGGGTATCACGTCTCTTTCTCCCTTGGCCGGGCAGCTGCCTTAGAGTGTGGTGGGACGCAAGTTTCGGTAAATTTGACTTAATTCGATCCGAAAAGACTGGGCGAAATCAGACTTCAATCTGCTTGGCTTTGGATTCGAGTTTTATCTGAAAATTCTGATCGTGTTTTGGTGTGAGTATGGATGTAGGTATATTTGATTATCCGATGAATAAAATTTTTACTTATTTGAGATACATAAGTCTGATCGTAAGTTGCTTATTTTCTCAATTTTAATCGCTCTCGTAATTTCGTCAATGACTTTGAAGGTTGAAGTATGTTTGAAGTTTTAATTTAACATTTATGTTAGGTGTGAAGATTATTTATTTAAAATATATTTGTAATTTATTTTTTTTCATATATATATATATATTCTCTTAACATATTTTTTGTATAATAATTTTAATAGGATCAATTAAATTAGAATAGTCCAAATCCTTATATTTCGTAATTGTTAAAAATAAATTATATGATAAATTCTTTTCTCTTTTTTGATGTTAATTTAAATATGGTTTAATTATAAGATAAATTTATAAATAATTATCCGATAGGTCGATATGAATGTGTATTTAGATTTTTGTATCCGAAGCTAACCCGTTTGCAACGCTAAGTTTGGTTAAGTGTAGGGCGTGGGCTTGGAAATGAGTTGGGCCCACCAGTTGGTTGGGCCAGATTGTGACTGGGAGCGGCTTGGACAATGGGGAGCTGCCAGATCTTATCTGAACGGTCGAGATTGCCCTCAGCCGCCTGCCTTCTTTCCTCGCGCCTTTTACGGTTGATATTAAATGTAGAAAACGAAACCGTCCAACCGAATTGCAAGCAAAGTAAGTTCTCGTAGATGTTTTTTTTCCTTTTAAAAAAAAACTATTTCAAAGCAAGGGAATAATATGATATAAGAGATGCTTTGGAGAGGGAAATGAAAAAGATAGAAAATTTTCACCTACAAAGGGGATAATATGTCCGGTAAAAATTGAAGAATTCAAAAATAAAAAATAAGATAATAAATAAAAAAGAAAGAAAAAGAAAATATTTTTAGATTAGAAGATCTTTTGAGGAGATTGATTTCACACTTGTAGAACGGTAAAGTGTTAATGAGATAAAAATCTCGAATACCGTACTAACGAGTTTACCGAATAAATCATATTCTGACTCGCGTAAGGAGAACTTAGCCATACTTTGCGTGGGATCACACGTGATCCTCAAGTAAAACACACTACACTAAAAAGAAAGAGAAAAAACAGACCACTCATCAACAACAACCGATACTGCTTTTGACCATCGACCTACAAAACACATCTGAGCCCAAACCGCCAACCAATCCACGTCCTCAGTCGCAGCAGGAGTCGTAGTCTACACTCCATTCGTCACTTGGCTGGATTACGCAAGATGACCTCGGACTCTGCGAGATGACCAAGGACTTCGTGAGACGTACTCTACGGTCGTGTGACGTCCTCTACCGCTACAGGTCGATTTCTGTCTCCACAAGACATCCTGGATGAACTCGAGACATCATCAACCGCCACAAGACGAATTTGGCCTCCTTGAGACAAACTCAACCTCGCCCCAATCGCCTCGCGACGACCACGACCACGCATGAGACAATCTCGACCATGCAGCAACAGGGAACCTCGTCACCAGTCGATCTCAACCTCGCCACGACCACCGCAACACGAGATGACCACGACCACTACGAAGGACTCAAACATGCACCGGAGGCCGTGCATGTTAGAGGAGGGCACTGATCTACAGAGAGAAGTGATCTAATGGAGAAAAGAGGAGGAATTGGAGGAGGGGGGGCCTGATCGGCCATGTACGATCCATTAGGGTCAGAGGAGCTTTACTTCTGCGGTGAGGGGAAGGGAGCGCTGCATGGTGGGGTCGATCTAGTTCCCGTAGATTGTTGAGTGAAAGATTTGAGTAGGGTTAAGATCCTTCATGAAATGGAAGGGGAACATATACGACATTAGAGGATATTTATTCCACTGCTCAGATGCGCTCACGACGTCACGTTTCCGGGACTTGAGGATGGGCATCTACTTATTATGATGGCCATTGCGGCACTATTAGACGCAATCCTTGAAACAGCCTCAACTATCTAAACGGTGTGGAAGTTGAATGCATGCAGAGAGATCCATTATATGCTCTCTCAGTCCTTGCTGCGTTCTTAAAACATGGTGATGAGAAAAATCATATATATATATATATATATATATATATATATATATATATATATATATATATATAGGGAGACATAGCGATTGAATTTCGACACTAACTAATGCAAGTTTTCGTTGACAATAATTGCAAACCATGCAGTTACAATAATGGTTTGGTCCCCGTCCTTTGCCTCCTCTGTGGAGGTGGTGGCGGACCAACAACAGCTCCACTATTATATTATTGTATACGGTAGTGCATGGTTAAATGAGCTAATTGTATAATAAAATGGAGTGGATAAGTTGTTATGAATTTTTTATGGTGGTAACTTTAGTAGTTGTTATGAATACATGGGACCTCTGTATTCATTTAGACGTGTAACATACTCATTTCACTCCAACTAATCCAATTAGAGTTATCTTGGACAAAAGTTGAGTGGTCATTTCAGCTCACTAGAGATATGATTGAAGTTGTTCTGAATCAAATCACAGCTCAGATTTAACAAGTTGCTCTTTATCAAATCACAGCTCTTCTTCAATCGGTCTTAGTTCTCTTGCGGTGGATTAAAGTGGATCAAGCTCGATCGACCTTTGGGTTATGGTTTTGTGTTAATATTCTTGTTCAACCTGTATGGAAGGCAAAGCATGTAGATTAACTCTTTCCATAGCCAATGATGATGCCTATCGACCATTTGAAGTCCTTCACTCTAATTAGTGACTTCAACAATATTGTCTTTTGATGGCCTGAAATATGCTGTCACATTTATTGGTGAATATAGACGACATACTTGGGTTTTTCCATTGAAGTAAGAATTTGAGGTGTTCTGTGTATTTCTCCAATTTCATGCTTATCCTAATACGTAATTTCACTCTTCTATTATAGCCGTGCACTTCTTGGGGCTACCCATCATATGTTTTGATGATTTACAAATAAGAAACTAATTAAATTAGAGAATAAATCATCATTGGTAGAAATTCGTGGTATATTAGGTAACATGTAGGATAAGACTTCATCAAAAAAGGTCTAAGTATAACAAGAAAATGCCTCAATTAATCTCCAACCATCTCAAGTTAAAGATCCCAAGCATCCAAGGAGATTCCTTTACGCAAGTCTAGTCCTTTGTTGTAAATACTTTTCTTGTAAAGTGTTGTAATATATTTTCTATAGAGTGATGTTAAAGAGCCCTTAATTAATATACACAACAAAAATTTCCTCACCTAGCCATTAGGATCAGGGATTGAGAATGCCTATCTTGATTACCCAAGTCACTAACCTTCACCAAGTAAAATTGGATGCCCATTCATGTAATCAGGCTACCAACATCTCTATAGTTAGATTTCCAACTCACTCATTGGAAGACCAATAGTTTACTCACTTGTCAACCAACATATATATTGGACGACGAATAGAGGAACATTGAGTTTACAATGTTCATTTGTCTTATTTCACCTTGGAAATTGACTCTCATTAATTGAATGACCAACACTCATAAGTGGAAGACCAATTTTTCATTGAGTAGTCGACCACCCATGTTGGTTGAACGACATTGTATCCACCTTGCATAAGTCTAGGAACTTTTAGGGATTTTAATTCCAAAACTCTTCACTATGTAGTCAACAAATATTATAATTTAAGTTGACCAACTAGGACACTTTTGGTCGACCAACACATTGGTTAGTCACTGTTGAACTTATTTACGAACCTACGCTAACGTGTTTGGCTTTGGAAAACCCGTCGTTGTAGTTCGAAAGCGAAGGATTCGTGTTCAACAAATAAAATTTATACCGAAATAAGAATTCCGGGTCGAACACAGGGAGGCGAACGTTTGATTTAAAAACTTCGCGTTTCGTTTTTATTTTGTGACAAAGAAATTCAATTTAAACTAACTAAGTATCTACAACAAATAAAAGAGAGAGAGGGAGTAAGAGAGAGAGAAAGAATACTATACATGGAAATCAAAATGAGATGTAGAATAGACAAGGAATTTATCATAAAAGAGTTCTTTCGTTACAACTAGAAAACATAAAACAATTACTCTAGAAAGCATTAAAAGAATGGAGGGAGAAATGTCCTCCTCGACGATCGCTCGGAGGACGAATAGACTACTCTAGAAAGCAGTAAATCTATACTAGAAAGCAGTAAAAAGAATAGGGAGAGAGAATCCTCCTCGACGGTCGCTTGGAGGACGAGCCGGACGGGACGACGCCTGGATGAAGGAGGACGAAGCAGAAGAACGGGAACGGAGCAGCACGCCGTCGTCGTCGCGGGATCCACTTCCGAAGGGGGACGAAAATTTGGACTTTATCTCGCGAGAAGCATCCCGGGTGTGGGACAAGCTTCTCTTGAGCTTTGGAGAGGTAGAGAGGAGAAGGAAGGGATGAAAATTTCGTATGGAGGGGGTCTCCTTTTATAGTTGCAAGGAGTGGGGGCAAAATGGACATTACATCTTCAAAATAATAAATAAGGGGTCTTTAGTGACGGATAAAACCGTCGCTAAAGCTCCCACGTCGCCGTCGCCGCCGCGCCCACGCGCGCCCGCTCGGCTGGCCGTGCGCGTAACGCCTACGCACGTCGCTTGATTTTCAGCCGTCCGATCGCGAGATCGGACGGCTTAGATCGCGTCCGCGCCTGCTGCGTAGCGCGCCCGCCCGCGTGCGATCGCGCGTTACGCCCGGCGTCCAATCGCGCGTCGTCCCGATTGAGCACGCGCAGCCGTTAGATCTTCATCTGACGCTCATGCGCGCCCGCTCGCCCGCGCCTTCCACCCCCTTACAGCGGCTCGAACCCGCGACCTCCGCTTCGCCCGCAGCTGCGTCGCCGTTGCGCTACGCGGGCGAAATGGTCGCGCGGATGTTTTTAAGCGCGAGCGACCGCAGCCGTTGGATCGAGATCCAACGGCGGAGAGGAGACGGTGTGCGGTCTTCACCAGACGCATACGGCCGATTGGGCGGCTGAGATGGCGCCACGTGGCACCATCTTGGCCGTCCATCTTCTGGAAGTTGTAGATGGTGCCACGGATGTCGGATTGACTCGATTTTTGTGTCGTTGGGCTGCGATCGTCGATCCGAATTCATCCGTGTCGTCGGATTTGCCATCTGAAGTGCGAATTTACACCATCTTGGCCCTTGATCTTCTAGGGTTCTCCGGTCTCTATCTGATGCTACGGATGCCTGATTAGGGAGATCTTAGAGTCGTTGAACTCCAATCGTCGCCCTAATCATATCCATACGGTTGGATCTTTGATCCGAGGCCCCGATAAAATATTTGCCCTGTCCAAGCACATAAAAGGAGACAATTAACCTCCATTTTATTCAAACTACTCTAAATGCAAGATGATGCATGTAATGCAATATTTATATCATGAAATGCAATCCTATGCTTAAGAACATGCATAAATAGACATTTTAAGTAGTGTAAATGTGTTTACATCATACCCCCATGCCTATCTTTTGCTAGTCCCTAGCAAAAACTATATGCTATTTATAAAAGAATTAGGTTAGATTATTTGGACCTGAGTTATTTTCAATCATTAAGAAATTGTCTACTTAAGAACTGAACTTTCAAAGACACAATAGTGCCCGGGTATCAGCCAAAATGCAGACCGCCTCAAGCCTCGCCTTATTCAAAGAAAAATTTCTTTTTCTCTTTTTACTCTTTTCTCTTTTTTTTTTTTTATTTTCAAATTTTAGGGTTTAAGAGTGGCTTTCTACGGCCATTCAACTCACCCAAGATTTGATGAGAACCCTAAGTTTTAAGCATCTTATTGTGATTGTGATAGACTCGTTGACCGGCAATTAGAACGGACTTCGGATTTCTACGCCTCTAGGTGACCT
Organism: Thalassia testudinum; assembly: GCA_037157565.1. NCBI lineage: Eukaryota > Viridiplantae > Streptophyta > Magnoliopsida > Alismatales > Hydrocharitaceae > Thalassia > Thalassia testudinum. The sequence continues at coordinate 4,805,771 of JAZHRO010000029.1, read as the reverse complement.
CAAAAAGAATTCTGCCTAAAGGTGTATCTTTACAACCGGTAGCTTTCTCCTTACTTTTATTTTCTAACGGGGTCAACACAAGGGTGAATCCAATGTATATCTCCCCGGTTTATTCTACTTCTCCGCTTCTTCCTGAGTGTTTTGGGAATTTTTAGTGCATTTTCTGAGCTGGGTTCTGGACAACCGGTCGATGAGCTGTTACCACCAACAACTTGCCAGCCATACTCGTGCGGTGAAGTGTGGCTTATTTCTTTTTGTTCTTTTCTCCTTTTTGATTTTTTTTTTTTAAGTAGGTGGCTTCCCTGGTCTAAGATTTACCTAAAGGCAGCAAAAAGAGAAAGGTCAGTGACTGGGCTCTGGACAACCTACCTATGGGCTGTTACCCACGATAACTTGCCAGCCATATCACCCTAGAAGGTTCATTAGCTACCCAATTTCCATTAAAATCGCCAAATAACGAGTCAGTGCAAAGAAAGTGTGTAGATGCTTAAGACTCAAAATTCCCTCACATCAGAGGGCGGGTTGATAAGTCGTGTACTTATCACCCAAACTTATTTACTCCAATTAAAATAAAATTCAAGTTGGCGAGAACTCGAAAAACAAATCCACATTTTAGTGGATACACGGGCTGATTAAGTCCAAAGACCTGAAGGGTCTTTGTGTTCAGAACATAATATAGTATTTCTTAAGATCGAAAATTTTCTTAAACCCAAATTCTCTTTCCTAATTTTGATTTTTTTTTTTATATAAAATAAAACAAATCTACGGAGCTGACGAATGAATTCAAAGATAAATATCCATCCCCCCATGCCTATCTAATGCAATGTCCTCATTGTATTAAAAAGACATAAAACAGAGTGGAAAAGCGTAGAAAGCACCTGAATTGCGTGGATATCGGGTCCGCTCCGAGATGAAAATGAAAAAGAACTGTATATGTGCTGAGTTTAGTACCTTCAGCTAGGCACACTATACAAAGAAAAGAAATGAAGAATTCAGAAGTGCAGGTCAGAATTAGAATAAATAGAAGAATCCTCCGACCTGTCAACAACGGTCCACAGATGTGGACCAGATTGTGGTGCAGACCCATCCCCCATAATCGAGAATATCTTAGGTTCTGGATAGAAATTACCCAAAACCTAAAATCAAAATGCAAGCGGGGTCGGGCCTGCGATTTGTGAGGATGCAACCCAAGGCCAAAATGTCGGGTTACAGAGAATTGAAGCTCAAAAGGATAATCGTTAAATGTGTGCTTGAGTTTGACATCCTCGAAACGAATGTCGTAAGGGTTCTGATTTGATGGTTTCAGCTTAAAAGGAACCCTTCGACTCAATCTTCTATTTCCTCCAAAATTGACTTCCCAAATCAGAACTTCCCCGCTCCTATCCTCCTCATTAAGTGTATCAAATTCCAAGACCTCTTGTATATTCATCACCCCGTCTGAAATCTCCAAGTCTAAATGATGTGGCAGAATCAAAATTGACTTGGGTCTAATTATCTCAGAATTAGAATCATCAATAAGCTCAACAGGGTGTAACTGATAATCAGGGCATTGAATTGATTCCTCCAGAAAATGCGATTCTGGATCCGTATCGTGTGCCCTAATAAGATCAGTTTCCTCAGTTATTGGGCTATCAAATGATCTATCAGATTCCTCAGGCCCAATCGTCTCACAAAAATCGTGATCTGAAAACTCGTGTGAGACTTCGCAACTTGAATCTTCACCATCAAAGAAATCAGGATCCGTATCAATGTATGTCCCCAAATCAGTTGTCACTTTGTGTTCCCAGGAGACATACGTTTTCTCGTAACCCGGCTCAGGGATCTTAGGTGAAGAAATCAGATCATCCTTAATTGGTTGATTTAATTCAATCTGGTCAGCCTCGTAACACATGTTCCCCCCAACAGGTGCCTGAGCGGGTTCTGTCATTGGCTTTCCTGAAGAGGGTTCATCCTGGGAATCATCCCAAGATTGAATCAAAGCAACCACGAATCTCATCCTCAATTTCGCTAATTTCCTGAGTAGAAACTCACCCGGGTTCTTATCATTAACATCCTGGAGCCAATCCAACAAAGACTTGTTTAAATCATCAATCATTTCAATCAAGGGCTCCAATCTCTCAATGCAAGGTATTGGCTGATCTTCTAAAGATTGTATGATATTTCTCAAGTTAGGCAGAACCTTATCTTGAACCTGATTAACCTGAACCAAATGAGTTGGTTCAGGATTGGGCGGGTTTGACATCAAAGCAGAGGAATTAACGAATTGAGATTCGTTATACCCTTCCTGAAAATAGGTCATTTCAGAATGTTCAAAGGATGGTGATGACCTAAAGGCAGTGAAATCAGAGGATGGGTAAGGATCGGTGTATCCTTCTTGATTGTAGATCGTATTAGGTTGTTCATGAAAGGAGGACGATCTATAATCGATGTAGCTCTGAGAAGGATAGAAATCAGAATCAAAGTGTTCAGGGTTAGACCCTAAACACGGGGGTCCGGAATTGTATCCCCAATCCGAATTATCCCAACTAACCGATGGTTGATTACAATACGAGTCGGGATAATCGTCATGTTGCGGATAATTCATGACAGGAGTGAAAGAGCGGGAATGCGTGAAATATGTGGAAGGATTCATGAGACACGGGAGGAAGAAAGGTGCCCTGCAATACAAACAATCAAACCTGTCCTTAAATGGGTTAGCCTACAGACCTACAGACTCCCAAAACCCGTCTTGAGATAAAGGAACGATTTGATCTACTTCTGTCTGTTCAATCCAACCAGTTAGAAGGAGGGACTGGGGAGAAGGTTCTTCCTTCGGCTTGCGCCTCCGGTTCCTAGTGTACCCCCCAGCCGCGATCGTTTGACTCTGCTCCCCTAGCTAGACATCAGATTGAACAGTAGAAACAGACTAATCGAAAATAATCTCGTTCTGAGTTTTGAAGAGCGAGTCCAATCCTTAAGGCCAACGTCTACTCTGTTTTATTTAGGGCTAGGTTTGAATGTGCTTTGGAATGTGATAGGCCCTTTAAATGGGTTGTGCCCTTAATGATTGATTGCTTTGTGTGTGCGTGCACAACCAGTGGTTTTCAAGCAAGATTATTTTTGATGTGGTGAATTTTAAGGTTCAAATCTTGCTTAGTAGCTTTTAGGATTCAACTTTAGGTGTTTTCAATCAAGTTTCATTGGCACACCAGGTTTTGCAAGCACAGGTGAAGATATTTTCCTTTAAAGTTTAAAAAGAATGTGGAGTGCCTGGTAGATCCCTAAGAGTTGAACCTAATTGGCAGCTACTTGATGAGTTGATTTTATTTGAAGTGGTGCGGCCCAAACAACTCAAACAACTGGCCTGATGCACCACCTAATTAGGCACACAAATGATTACCTAATCTGATTTCTACTCGATTATGTGTTTGGATGTGTGTACCGGCTCCTAAGATTGGTTTACCGGTTGAGTTAGAAAATCAAATGAGGTTGTGTACCTCTGTGAGATTTTTTTTTTTTTTCTTTTTTTAATGTGGGGGTTGGAGTGAGTATGGATGTCAAACAACAAACAATCTAACCTTAGAGTTTATAAGAACACCTAGGTTGATTGATGTTTGAATTATTATGTGATGAAATAAAATCTAATGGGTGGGAGGTGGGGGATAACTTACAAAACCTTCCACAGCACTTTACTCCGATCTACTGCTTTTGCCTGTCTCAAAAGAGTACCTGCAATTACAATAAGAAAGGAAAAAAAGTGAGGTAAATGATTTGTAAGTTACAAAATACGAAGAGAAATCAAAGAGCGTTGCCTCCCCGGCAGCGGCGCCAAAATGTTGAACTTATTTACGAAGCTACGCTAACGTGTTCGGCTTTGGAAAACCTGTCGTTGTAGTTCGAAAGCGAAGGATTCGTGTTCAACAAATAAAATTTATACCGAAATAAGAATTCCGGGTCGAACACAGGGAGGCGAACGTTTGATTTAAAAACTTCGCGTTTCGTTTTTATTTTGTGACAAAGAAATTCAATTTAAACTAACTAAGTATCTACAACAAATAAAAGAGAGAGAGGGAGTAAGAGAGAGAGAAAGAATACTATACATGGAAATCAAAATGAGATGTAGAATAGACAAGGAATTTATCATAAAAGAGTTCTTTCGTTACAACTAGAAAACATAAAACAATTACTCTAGAAAGCATTAAAAGAATGGAGGGAGAAATGTCCTCCTCGACGATCGCTCGGAGGACGAATAGACTACTCTAGAAAGCAGTAAATCTATACTAGAAAGCAGTAAAAAGAATAGGGAGAGAGAATCCTCCTCGACGGTCGCTTGGAGGACGAGCCGGACGGGACGACACCTGGATGAAGGAGGACGAAGAGGGACGAAGGAGGACGAAGCAGAAGAACGGGAATGGAGCAGCACGCCGTCGTCGTCGCGGGATCCACTTCCGAAGGGGGACGAAAATTTGGACTTTATCTCGCGAGAAGCATCCCGGGTGTGGGACAAGCTTCTCTTGAGCTTTGGAGAGGTAGAGAGGAGAAGGAAGGGATGAAAATTTCGTATGGAGGGGGTCTCCTTTTATAGTTGCAAGGAGTGGGGGCAAAATGGACATTACATCTTCAAAATAATAAATAAGGGGTCTTTAGTGACGGATAAAACCGTCGCTAAAGCTCCCACGTCGCCGTCGCCGCCGCGCCCACGCGCGCCCACTCGGCTGGCCGTGCGCGTAACGCCTACGCACGTCGCTTGATTTTCAGCCGTCCGATCGCGAGATCGGACGGCTTAGATCGCGTCCGCGCCCGCTGCGTAGCGCGCCCGCCCGCGTGCGATCGCGCGTTACGCCCGGCGTCCAATCGCGCGTCGTCCCGATTGAGCGCGCGCAGCCGTTGGATCTTCATCTGACGCTCGTGCGCGCCCGCTCGCCCGCGCCTTCCACCCCCTCACCGCGGCTCGAACCCGCGACCTCCGCTTCGCCCGCAGCTGCGTCGCCGCTGCGCTACGCGGGCGAAATGGTCGCGCGGACGTTTTTAAGCGCGAGCGACCGCAGCCGTTGGATCGAGATCCAACGGCGGAGAGGAGACGGTGCGCGGTCTTCACCAGACGCATACGGCCGATTGGGCGGCTGAGATGGCGCCACGTGGCGCCATCTTGGCCGTCCATCTTCTGGAAGTTGTAGATGGTGCCACGGATGTCGGATTGACTCGATTTTTGTGTCGTTGGGCTGCGATCGTCGATCCGAATTCATCCGTGTGGTCGGATTTGCCATCTGAAGTGCGGATTTATACCATCCTGGCCCTTGATCTTCTAGGGTTCTCCGATCTCTATCTGATGCTACGGATGCCTGATTAGGGCGATCTTGGAGTCGTTGAACTCCAATCGTCGCCCTGATCATATCCATACGGTTGGATCTTTGATCCGAGGCCCCGATAAAATATTTGCCCTGTCCAAGCACATAAAAGGAGACAATTAACCTCCATTTTATTCAAACTACTCTAAATGCAAGATGATGCATGTAATGCAATATTTATATCATGAAATGCAATCCTATGCTTAAGAACATGCATAAATAGACATTTTAAGTAGTGTAAATGTGTTTACATCAGTCACCCAAAATTCACACATTTTATTCACACTCCTCGCTGTTCATATTGGATGACCATTTATCAATTAGGAGTTGGCCAAATGCATACTTATTTGTCGACCAATTAGTTCATTGGATGACCAATTTGTACTGACTACCGGTCGACTTCTTGGTTTCTTGATTCTGCATATTGGATCTATTTATGATCTCACTCTAACGACTAAATCCTTTACCTAGGGCCATCTAGAGCCTTTCTATCACATCTATAAATACCCAAGAAACCTCCCTTTGCAACACGCAACCTAGAATACCAATCTACACTCTCAAACTTTCTCAAGAGCTCACTTGTGCTCTTTCTCTCCTTAACTGTTGGTCCAAACTCCAAAATGACTTTGAATAACTACTTTCACTCTCACTCTCTACCTAAATAGAAGTAGTTCATTCACATAAAAGCTAATTTCATCCAATCTATATCTTAGGATCTATAGGGACTTGTATTTTTGTTTATTTTAGTGTAAGGGTGACTTGTTATGGATTCTCATTTCTTTGAGACAAAATTCTTATTGATAGAGACCGGTGAAGGGTTGTACTTGAGATTACAAAACCCTTAGGTTTAAAGTAGTGTGGTTTAGTAGGTTTAATCAGTTTGATCTATTGGGTAAATCCTAGGTTTAGAAGACTTAGGTTGTGGTTTTTCCCTTTGTGGGTTTTCCATCTTAAAATTGTCTCTTTGTGGTAATTGTTTTGTTTATTACTTTTAATCGATCGTATTTTTTGTCTCACACTATTTACACACCCCCCCTCCTCCATAGTGCTCTTTTTTAGCACTTTGATTAGGGTGGTTTACACCAAACTGTGCATAAATGGCTTGTTGATTTGTTCTTAACTAGGAAACTCCTTATGAAAATCTATTTTTCAAGCTTATTGATTATAGCTTCTCTAGGCTAATTGGGTGTCCATATTACCCACCTTTTCAATCCAATAACAAAAATAAGTGGCAACCAACTTTAAAGCTTCATGTCTTTATTGGATATAGTCCTAATTACAAAGCATATAAATGTATAGATCCATAAACTCATGAAGTAATTATTGCAAGCGATGTTCTCTTTGGTGATTCATAATTTCCTTTTGCCACTTTAAATTCTTCTCTAGTTGTAAATCAAAGCATATCAATTGGTCATACCATACTTGTTCCAACAACTATTCTACCGTCAACTACAACTATTTGCCTTACAGATAGTCCTCCAATGGTTGCTACCATGTGACGTCACAAGCCCCAATTAAACCTTCTTTAAATTCAAGCTCTGACTCTACGCCTGCTAGACAATAAATGTACTAAAGCTCCTATTGTGTTAGATTCTGTTTATGCTTCTAAAGTTACACCTGTCTTTATTCAAGCTCCACTTCCTTATCAATCCATCATGCATAGATTGTATAGATAATTTAACCAAGTCTCAACATGGAATAGACAAGAAGAAAATTTATCAATCCATTATGCATCCACTTCCTTCAAGGCTTGATACAAGATGAGGTTTAGCGTACTTGCTATACACAAGCAAATAAGTATCCAACTTGGTTGCAAGCAATGATTGATGTATTCACAATGTTTTGAAGAATAATACTTGCAAGTTGGTCCATGCCTAGAGAGAGCTAATGTTGTTAGTTGCAAGTGGATATATATGATCAAACTGAACGCTAATGGGTCAATAGATAGATTCAAGGTGCAATTAGTAAGAAAGGATATGATCAAGATCAAGGTGTAAATTATTATGATCTCTTTAGTCTTGATGAAAGACTGCAATCGTGCATTTGTACTCTCTTTTGCGGCTACAAATTGATAAACACAAATTTTGCATGCATGTTAGGCTTATTTTGGGGTTTATCACTAGTACATTATCGTATATATTATCTTGCATCATTGCATTTTAGAAATAATATGCCAAGCTAGCCCATCTTTAAATTTTTATATAAATTGGTACCTTGATCATCTTTTGTTAGCTTGTGCAGCAACCCATAGGTACCCATTCTCGAAGGAGCACCTTGAGGAGATACATAAATGAAGTCATGTTACATGTAGAAGATGAATTACATAAGCTTGGGATAAAAATTATTCCAAGCAATTCATTTGTTGGGATTAAAGTCAAGGGGTGCATAGGAAAGTCAAGAAATTAAAGAGGGATGCACCATTTCAAGGAAGGTTATTGCCTTCCCAAGTAAGCAACCCCTTGGAAGCTTCCTTGGGAAGCTAAAAGCCACCTTTATAGCCAGTCGTCACTTTTGAAGAGGGAGCTAAAAGTTGGCTCCAAAAATGGCTCCCTTTGGAATTTGAAAATGTGACCTTTAGGCTCCCTTGATCAGTCTCTTTATAAAGCGACCTAAGGAGCCATAAGGACATATCTTTTTAGGGAGAGGAGAATGAAGAGAAGCCACCACCACATCCACCATCATTCATGCCACATCAAGGAGTAAGGAGAGAAGGTTCAAGGGAGTCAACCACCACCACCCCTTGGAAACCTTTTACCTCTTTTTCCTCATGCCAAGTTGGAGAAGGAATCACCAGCGACTTTAGCAACACCACCTCCACACCATCCTCTCTTTCTCTCTCTCTCTCTTTTCCTTCCTTGTATTCTTCTCTTAGTTGGTAACTTGTAGTTATAGTTTTCCTTGACCTTGAATTGTTGGAAGAGCTTGTTTCGTAGTATCAATTTTATTGTTGTATTCGCTTCCTTGTCTTTCCTTTTTAATTGTTTCATCACCCTTGATTCCTTAGGCACACCCTTGTATAAGAGAGCTCAAGGGCATGCCATATTTGTCTTTAGTTGAGTGTGTGTGAAAGTATGTAGGTGCTTCACATTATCTTTACTTGCTTTACTTTCTTATATGAAAAACAACCAATAAATTACATAACCAAAAAATATAGAAATAGAAAGGCTAAGGTTGAGCTTGGTGGAACATTTTTTTGCCTCTTTGAACAACCCTAGATACTCCACTATCTAGGTATATAAATTTTAAAAGCAAATGGTTCAATCGCGTTGCAACGACTTATCTTCATCTTCTACGAAATCACGTTCGAATAGTTTCACTTTTTGGTGCCGTTGTTGAGGAGGCATGGCTCTATTCATTACTCTTCTTTCTTAGCCTTGTCACTCATAAACTTTTTTCTCTTAGTTGGTACCAAAGGAGCAAAGGAAGCGCAAGAGAAGACCGTCATCAATCCAAAGATTTGATACCTTGTCTTCCTACGATTTAAAGGTAATCTCTGATCTATAGACTAAGGAAAACACTTTAAAAAAATACCAAAAAATTTTCAAAAAAAAAAAAACTTGTGAGTGGCGGTGCTTAAAAAGTACCTCTCTTGTGTTTGTCAAAGCAAACACCACCACTAGGTTCCCAATTTGTCAATTTTGCAACTCTATTTTCTGGACTTGAGTTGAGCACGTGATTATAGGAACCTTAAGACGTCTAAAAATTCTAAAAAAAATGTCAGAGGTGCCCTTCCAGTGGGAAAACTCCACCTAAACTTTCATAGCCAAACTCCATGTGGTTTGGCCATGAGAAATTCTCTAGTTGAAGTGTGTACGGTTGTTCTGGTTTCTGGAGGCTCGTAGGTTATTGATGTTGCTGTGAACTCCACATAGCTTGGATTTGTGTTAGATTTATATTTCTAGATAGTTGTTGAAGTTCTATACACTTCTTTTGAGGATCACTTTTGCATTTGAAAGGGATAAATGCATATTCTGACTCAATTTCTAAACTCACACACTATTCTAGAGGTTCTGGATAAACTGACTCCCTCTTGAAAAAAACATGAATTCGGGTGGTCTATCATCCTCAAAAAATTTTGAAATTGGTTTTGTTGGAAAGCTCATTCGATTTTGGTTTGTTTGGAGTCATTGCTTTCTCTGTTTGGACCCCAGGACATACACTTACAGTAAAATCAACTCATAATAGACTAGAAATTGCCTGCTAGGATCCACATTTGGCCTTAAAGGGAATTGAAATCAACTCATTATGTGCCAAACTTGTTGCCTTGATTGCAAATCATAACAAGTGGAATCCTAAAACCCATTAAGAAAGGATCAATCCCTAAAAGACGATCATTTAAATCTTTCTTGTTCAACCACCTGTCTTGGCATTGGGTGAATCCCGCCTAATTTCTGCACACACAATTTAAAATCAATCTTAAGGGCAATTGACCCCCCTAACGGCCATCATCTCCCTTGCACGTTAATGATAACACCATAATGAGTCCTAACTAGCTAAAATTATTCAAATTCAAATGATAAATGCTCCTAAATGATCTTCTGAGGATCATAATTCCACATTAAATTGTTATGAGAAGTCAGACAAACGGGGTTAATTCTACTGTTTTACCATTTATCATTAATGTAGATTAATCAAGGGGTGAATTTAACATCAAATGAACTCAAAAGACTAAAAAGTGGGCTCACATCAATTGAATCAGGGTTTCACACATTTCGGGGATTATAATATCATTGAAAACCCTAATTACCAGCTCCACGTAATTTGAAAGGGTTCTGGTTGAGATAAAATCAATCTAAACCTCCTAAAAATCATTGAAAAAATATTCTGAGAGGTTGCGTACCTTCACTTTGACTATCTGAATCCATTTTGACCAAAAACAAGTTTCAGACGGGAATTTACCTTGATTTAGGCTCCTCTGCAAGTTACCTAATCAAGCATGGTCAAAACTCAAATCCAAGTTCACCATTACATTTCTTGGGTTTAAATTAAGTTAACACAAAATTTGGGCTTAATTAGAGTCCATCTTGACTTAGTTTGCATTTTGGACCCTAAAAACTCTATTTCTTACACTTTGACCCCTAGGTTTCAAGTTTATTATAGATACCCCCTATCTTTGTCGTCTCCTTCACGAAAAGGTCCCTTCCGCCGTTACCATGTGAACACCCAATAGTGCCAAATTCAAGAGAGAAGATCTCTCTCAAATCAATACCAAATCCCTCTAAATTTGGAGGGATTGGTGTTCAGACCATGAGGAATCCATTGAGCGAGTCCACAAATCCAAATATTGATCCTATAACCCCAGCAAACTCACAAAAATCAAGGTTTGAAGTTTTCAAGTCCGTGACCTAATCATGCGATTTCCTCCTAATTGAGCTTGCAATTGAGCTCTATATAAGTTCCCCAAAGTTCCTAGATCCAAACTAGCCAAGATTTGATCGGAAACAACCTTCCTCCTCCTCCTCCAGCTGCCATTGTCTTCGGCTTTGGTGACCTCGGCCTCCCTCTTTCGACCAACCAATGTTCGTATGGGTTTGTCGAGTTTTAAGAAATATATGCGTTGTAGTATAATCGACAAAATCACACAAACACTTAAATTTATAAAACTCAAAATCTAATTGGAGTTCAAGGTTGTTCGCAGGGAACAAATATGGAATTCATGGATTAATCTTCATTCAGAATAAATGAGTACAATAAAATGAGTGCAATAACAGATATGCAATGAATAAAACTTGTCAAATTGATATTCAATAACAATCAACAATATCTCAAAGAGTCATGGGATAAAAAGAAATATAAAGACAAAACAATGGTAATTTAAATCACCAATTATTCCTCTTAATTAAGCATATATCCCAACTTACTCAAATTATTCAGATAAATCAACAGTAACTTCAATCAATCAACTTACGTACTTAAGTAATGTCACAATAACCAGAACCAAAGATTAGATGTCACCAAACATAACCAGACGAATTAACCTTCACAACACAGAGCCTCACAGAAGGCACACAAGGGCACCCTAGCTTCCTTCAAGGCCTTTCAAGCATAGCTTTCTCAAGCCTTCACAAGCATAGGCTAAGTGTTAGCCTTTCTTTCTTCAGCACACACCCAAGGCAAAGGGTTTCACAACAAAACCCTCCCCCCTCTTCTCACAGATCCTCTTCCTTCTTCTCTTAGATAACCGGGTGTATATTCGAGTAAGGAGTCGGGTAATCGGATCCTAAGGAGTGGCCAGACCCACGTGTCGTGTGCACGGGTGAGGTGTGAGAGGTATGTAAGAGGGGACCCAACCCTCGGTGTTCTTGGGCAACTGGGCTAAGGCAAGAATTCAACTTAAGTGCCTATGTGAGCCATTCATCTGACGATGTGGGACTATGTTCCACCCTCTTCCTCATGCGAGTGCAGATGAAGTCGAATCTTCAATTGAAGTAGCTGCGGGTGCTGGTGCTTTCAATTGTTGGTGTGAATTTGCTCCTGAGATGAATCCGCAGCACCTGGGCGTGGAATGATAGCCCGATGGTGGTCTAAGTAAGGCGGTTGGCACCAGAGATGATGGCAGCGACGGAAAATGAACGACGAACTTGAAAAGGAAGAATGCAAGCTTAAAAGCCCTATTTAGAAGGTCTAGGAACTTCGTTGGAGGAAGGCGAATGTGTTGGCAGTGTTCGTGTGGCGTGGGAGTGCGTGTTATGGTCTGGTGAAGTTGGGGAAGAGGTGTGGTGGAGGGTGAGTTCGATGGGAAGTTTGGATGGACAATCCCCTCAATTTCTTGAGGGGTTTTGGCCGTGGAGGTGTGGCGGAAGTTGTGGAGGTGTTGCAAGGTCGTTTGGAGGTCTGTGGTGTTGAGGAGACCTTGCTAGAGCTCGGCTAGAGTGGAAGAAGACAGTGAGGGAGAGGTCATGTTGGCAGTTGAAATAGAAGAGGAAGGAGTTGGGGAGTGATGTAGACACAATTATTGCAGATAAAATGCCTATTCATGTAGGTTCCTAGGCTTAGATTTGCATTTCATGTTATAAATATTGCATAGCATGCATCATTCTGCATTTGGAGTAGTTGTATATATTTTAGGTTAATTAGGTCCTTTTTATGGTAAGGAGAGAAGATGATTTATTTAGGGCCTCGGATGGATGATCAGACCATACAGATCTGATCGGGATGACGATCGGAGGTTAACTCCTCCGAAATCGTCTAGATTGGAGTCCCGTAGCATCATATGAAGTTCGAGGAAGATCAACGGCCAGAAGGGCAATGTGACATCCTTATGGGCTTTGGATGAAAAATTCAACCATACGGATGGATCCGGAGCGGGAATCGCAGTCAGCAACATAGGAATCATCTCAATCTGAGCACCATGGCACCCTCTGCAACAGAAAGAAGAATAGACGACCTAGATGGTGCCACGTGGTGCCATCCAGGCCACCCAACATCAGCCAGCAATGCCCGCTCCCATCTCTCCATCATTCGCAACCTTCATTCCCAGTCGTTGGATCTTGATCCAATGGCTGAGAAGCTTCCTCCACCGCATGCCATAAGATGTCTGCTTGACGCATTCGACGACTTGGCGTGTTGGTTGGGGCGTGGACTCCAAGGGGAGGGGCGTGGGTTCGAATCCCCACAGCCCCCCCAATTAGCAATTGAACGCACCGTGCACAGCCGTAACTGCGCCAGTACGCGAGCTTGCACGTGCGACAAGGAGCGTGTGATGCGCGTGCCAGCGGAGCATGAGCAGTGGGGAGTGTGGATCTTTAGCGACGGAGGCCTTTAGTGACACTTGCAGCTATCACTAATGGCCCATGCACACCAGCAAAGCAATTGAAGGCACGGATCTTCAGCAACAGAAAGGGTAGATTTGTAATGATGTTTACGGATGTCAGTAATGACCCAGATGCAAATTTGTTCTTCCTCCACTATAAAAGGACTTACCCACCACCATTCCAAACCATCTCTTCCTTTCTTCCTCTCACCACCTCCAAGGCTCTAGAGAGAGCTTGTCCCAAGCACGGGATGCTCCTCTAAAGTAGAAAATCAAATAGTTTTCCCTCCCCTCATCCCATTCATGGAGCATCCCGTGGCCATCCTCTCACCACCCTTTGGGAAGAAGATCCTCGCCGCGAGGCCGTCTTGCCCCGCCCTCTGTCCTTGTTCGTCCCGCTCCTCGCCACCTTCCTCCAGGCGACGTCAGAGTGAGTCGTCCTCCAAGCGACCATCGAGGGGGATTTCTCTTACCTCTTTCTATCTTTTTCGCTTTCGTAGTGTAGTTTTCTTGCTTTCGTAGTTGTAACAAATAGTTGTTCATGAATAGATGATTATTTCTCTCTCTCTCTCTTTCTCCCTCCCTCTCTTATATTTTTGCAAGTAGATAAAGTTTTCATCGACCTAATCTCTTGCTTGATAAAAATACAAAAAGAATTAGAAAAGATAAAAACAACAAAAATAAATAAAAGCGAAATGTGGATTTTCAAAACCAAATGTTTGCCTCCCCATGATCGACCCGGGACTCACTTTTCAAGTTTTGATTATAAATTTTATCTGATAGATACATTTTTCGAGCTACGACGACGGGTCCTCCAAACCCCTAATTCTAATTCGCGAAGCATTCCCTCCATCATTTTGGCACCGTTGTCAGGGAGGCAATGCTCTTTGGTTTTTTTTTTCATGTTTTTTCTGCCTTACCTAACTTTTATCTCACTTTTTCTCTGATCTTACTGTGATTGCAGGTACTCTTCTGAGGTAAGCCAAAGTTGTTAGATCGGAGAAAAGTGTGGATGAAGGTTTTGTAAGTTTATCCCTACCACTCCCACCCACTAGTTCATTTCACCACACTAATAACTCAAACCCAAATCAACTTAGGTGCTTTTTATAAACCCTAGGATAGGTTTGATTGTTTGTTTGCCACCTCCACTCATCTCACCCCCGCATATATAAAAAAATAAAAAGAAACTCTTCTCTTGTGGGATTTTCTGAAAGCTACACACTTAACACCCACAACTTTTCACCCTAAGGCACACAATCACATCGATTTTACCACTTAACCAGGATCTAACCTGTGGACCCGGTACACTTAACTCAACACACAGATAGGTGAGTAGAAATCTGAATAGGTCAAACATTTCTGTGTGCCTTAACTAAGTGGTGTAATAGGCCAATTGATTGAACTATTTGGGTCTCACCACTTAAAGATAAAAGCGATCCATTAAGTAGCTTGCCACTTAGGGTTGATTCTTAGGGCTGAACCAGGCACTCTACATATTATTTTTGATTTTTAAAGGAACATATCATCGCCCATGTTTTCAAAACTTGGAGTGTTCTACTAAACCTTCATTGAACCAACCTAAGAATTAAACCCTAAAAGCTACTAAACAAGGTTGAACCCTAAAAGACACATCATCAAATAACCTTGTTTGCAAACCCTGGTTGTGCACGCACACACATTTGAATCAATCATTAAGGGCACAACCCTTCTAAAGGGCTCATCACATTCCAAGAGCATAATCATCCCAAGCCTAATTAAAATCGAGTAGACGTTGGCTTTAAGGATTGATTCGCTCTTTGGGGATTAGACTGAGATTTTTTTTCGATTAATCTGCTTCTGCTGGTCCATCTGATGTCTAGCTAAGGGAGTAGCGTCAAACAACCGTGGCTTTGGGGTACACTAGGAACTGGAGGTGCAAGCCAAAGGAAGAACCTTCTCCCTAGTCCTTCCTTCTAATTGGTTGGATTGACCGAATAAAAGTGGACTAAATCATTTATAATCTCAAGATGGGTCTTGGGAGTCTGTATGTCATTAGGCTAACCCACCTAAGGACAGGGTTGATTGCTTGTATTGTAGGGCTCCTTTCTCTCTTCTGATTTCCCTCCTTACTTCACCATGTATCCTTCCACATCTTTCACACATTTCCAATCCTACCCTTCTACCAACACGTATCCTCAAGATGATTACTATCCCAACTAGACTTATGATTACCCATTCACTAGTCGGGATAACTTTGATTGGGGATATGAATTCGGACCTCAGTGTCTAGGGCCTAACCCTGGACAACAAGACTATGATTACTATCCTTCCCAGAAATACAATGATTATAGATCTTCATCCTTTGATCACCAAACCAACCCAATCTATAATCAGGAAGGATATAATCATTATAACACCTACTCTCCCCAGTATTCCACTGAATATAGGTCACCACCATCCTTTAAACAACCTGAAACGACTTACTATCAGGGAGGGACTCGAGAACCTTGACATCTTGACTCCCCTAGATTTAACCCAAACCCACCCAAACCTAAATCAAACTAGTCGGTTCAGGTGAACCAGATCTAGGATAGGGTGTTGGCTAATTTGAGGAACACTATATAATCTTTAGAAGCCCAGCCAACACCATGCACTGGAGCGTTGGAGCCTATGATCAAAATGATTGATGAACTTAATAGTTCTCTACTGGATTTGCTCCAAAGTGTTAGGGATATGGACCTGGGTGAGTTTCTTCTTGGGAAATTATTGAGGTTGAGGATGAAATTTGTGGTTGCCCTAGTCAAATCTTGGGATGATTCTCAAGATGAACCCCCTTCGGGAGAGCCAATGTCTGAACCCGCTCAGGTGCTTGTCGGGAGGGATACATATTCTGAGATTAGAGATGACCAGGTTGGTCTAGAGCAACCCTTTGAGGATGAATCGAGTTTCTCACCCGAGATCCCAGAGCTAGGGAATGACGAAAAATGTCTCCACGGACCATGAAATGACATATGATTTTGAGACATATGTAAACGAGGATCATGGATTCTTTGATTCTGAGGGTGAGGAATCTCTAAGTGAAGTCTCACTAGAGCTTAAGGAAGATGATTTTAGTGAGACAAACGGGCTTGAGGAATCTGATGAATCATTTGACAGCTTGATAATAGAGGAATTTAATTCGGTTGGGGTTAACTTGGAGGATTTGAATATGGATGATTTAATCAGTGACCCCATTCCTCATCTGCACCCCGAAGAGTTGACTTCTGAGATCATTGTGCCCAAGTCAATTTTGATTCAGCCACAATTGTTGGACTTGGGTATTTAGATGGGGTGTACAACGATTTGGAGGTCCAGGAAATATTGATTTTAGAGGATAGGAATTTGGCAATGAAAGTTTGGAAGGCTAACTCAGAGGGAAACACAATGTTGGATCTAAGGGTTCCTATTGACTTAAAACCACCAACTTTTTACTAGGACCCTTATGATATCTTTGAGATGCAACCCAATCTCAAAATCATTGATTACCTTTTTGAGTTGAAATCTAAAAGGACATCCAAACTTATTGAACCAAATCTACCTTTTGTCCGACACTTTAGTCTTGGGTTGCACACCACCAAACTGCAAGCCCGACCCCGCAAACACAACAATCTTAGGTTCTGGATGATTTTCATCAAGAACCTTAGAACCACTCGACCTCGGGGCATGGGTCTGCATCATAATTTGGTCCATGTCTGTGGACATTTTCTGCTGATGAGGTTCAGGATCAACCTTTTGATTTTGATTCTGACCCGCACTTGTGAATTCTCAATTTCTTCTTTGTATGTATATTATGCCTAGTTGAAGGCATTAAACTTAATGCATGTGTATACTCTCTTCTCTCTGCGGAGCTGACTGGGTTGTCACGAAATTCAGGTGATATTCTGTTTACTCCACGCTTTTCATGTACTTTATCCTGAAATTATTTTGTTAACTCTATAGAATTTCTTTTAGTTTCTTATAAAATAAAGAAAAAATTGCAAATTTGAAAAAGATAAAAAGAAAGAAATTAGGAAAAGAGAACTTAGGCATTTGGAAGTTATTAACTTTAGGAAATGATACGATAGGACCTAGACACCTAGACTCTTCTGGTCTTCAGGCTTAATTAACCCGGGTATCCACTTGAATGTGGACTTAGTCTCGAGTCCTAGCCAAGTAATTCTATTTTAATTAGTCAATAAATTGAGGTGATAAGTATATGACTTATCAACCTACCCTCTGATTTGGGGGGTGTTCAAATGCTAAGTTGGTATTTAAGATTGTCGTGTTGTAGTATAGCCAAAATAGCATTTAAACAAATAAATTTTATTACTCGAAAAAGTTCCGAGATCGAACACAGGGAGTAATATGGAATTTAAATATCAAGAATTACAATTTAAACACAATATAAGCAATTTGTAATAATACTCCAAACAATAATGATATAGAAGTGAAAACAGATCACAACAGTTCAAAAAGAACCCTCTGGATTGCTATCGATTTATGATAGTAATCCTCACTGATTCAAAAAAAAAATAGTGCAAAAAGAATGAGGTAAAATGGTGATTTGAATCATCAAATACCCCTTCACAATAACAGTAAATTTCTCAATAGTATCAATCAAATAAAGCTTAGAAATCAGTTATCAGATGGCTGAATGGTTAATTAGATGGCTTAAATGTCTAATGCTACAGTGCATAACCTTCTTTCTCTTCTCTCAACCTCTTCTTCTTTCTCTGTTGCTGCTCCTTCTTCTCTTCTTCTTTCCTTCTGCTTCCTTCTCCTTCTTCTCATAGGGGAGGGGAACTTCTCAGATTGACTAAGTGTCAGCTAATGTCTTCAGCAGCAAAACCCTCCCCCTACCCCTCACAATCTTTCTCTCTCTCTGGGTCACGCTCTCCCAGAGCCTTCAACAATACTAGGTATACAGGTAATCGGACCTAGAGCATACCTGGGACCAGGGCTGCGGGCGTGGGTCGCAGTCGAGGAGTGCAGGGCTTAGGTAGGTTATCGGGTGCACTAGGTCCGTGAGGGAGATGTCGCGGACGAGGCGCGTGAGGGGAGCGTGTAGGGACCTCACCCCCTGTGCATGCTGAGGCGATAAGCCTAAAGAAAAAATTCAATTTATGTGTGCTCAGGTCCTTTGTCGCTTCCGAGGTGGGACTAAACCGTGCTCCCTTCCATTGTGAGTAGCCGCAGCTGGTGCTCCTTCCAATTGAGGCCTGAAACATAGTCAAAGAGCCCAATTAACCACCTGCGCCTCTGCCTGGGTGTATTCCGCTTCACCTGGGACTTTGCATAAGGTCTGCAGGTGCTTGAAGTGAGCTTCAAGCTTCGCTTGAAGCTTCAGTAATGGAGACGAAGACCTGGGACCTGCAATCATGAAAATGGGCTAAAAGCCCTAGTTAAATAGTTCAAAAGCTTTGCCGTGAGGTGGGGAATTGAATGGCAGTGTTCGTGAGGTGTGAGAGTGCGTGAGGTGGCCGGACGGTGATGGAATGTGAGGTGCGATAGTGTGGTGTTCGGTGGAGCAGTGGGGAGGCCAATAGCCTCGAAGAATAGAGGGCTTTTGCTCTCTAAAACACAGCGGAGGTGTGGAGATGAATGGCGGCCGGATTGGTGGGGTGTAGTGGCCGGTGATCTCACTGGAGGTACGCCGGCAAGGTGGAAGATGGAGGGCGACGGGGCGAGTTGGCGGTCGAAAAAAAGTGGCAGATGGCTGGAAACAACGAGGGGAAGTCGAGGAGTTGTTTAGGAGGGGAGGTAGATGAAGGGGAGCGGAGTTGGCACCGGAGACGAAGTTGCTTAGAGAGAAGGACGATGGTGAGGATGAAGGGGGGCAGGAGCACCGGTGGGTGCTACCCGTCGTGGAAGAAGACAAGAAGGAAGAGTCTGCCACTGGTATTGTGGTCAAACGATGAAGGAAAGTAGGCAAGGTCACCGAAGCTTGAAGAGAAAATCGGCCAGAGGAGGGGATAGGAATTAGAGGGAATCTCTGGCCGAATTCAAGCTTGGGAATCCGTTGTGATCTGGGGAGTCTTTTATAGGTCATCAGAAGTCGGTTAGAGCTTAGGAAGCAACCTTCCCAATCTTGGAAAGATCATTGGAGTTGGAAGTTTCTTGATACCCAAATCTCTCATGCGTTCACATGAGAGATTGAGTGGGTTTTAGGGCTTAGGATTAGGTCCAAAAGGAATGGAATTTCTTGACGAACTTCCATTTCAAATTTGAAAGGGATTCGTCAAGAAATCAGGGAGTTCTTTCCTTTTTAAGGTCACCAGAGTAAGTAAGAATAAGTTTAATGGTGGTAGGGACCTGTTT
Organism: Thalassia testudinum; assembly: GCA_037157565.1. Classification (NCBI taxonomy): domain Eukaryota; kingdom Viridiplantae; phylum Streptophyta; class Magnoliopsida; order Alismatales; family Hydrocharitaceae; genus Thalassia; species Thalassia testudinum. Next base: position 4,786,376 of record JAZHRO010000029.1, on the reverse strand, counting down.
GTGAGAATGACGACAAAGTTATGGGCCTGTTTGAAAGGATTTTGAAAGTTAAGGGCATAAATGAAATCAGACAGGACCAATTTGCAAACTAGGTCAAGACAAATTCATCTTGGGTCCAAAATTTGATATAAACCTAATTTGGACATAGGGAATTAAATGATGAAGTTGGATTTTGGTTTTGACCATGTTTGACTAGGTAATTTATGAAAAAACCCAAATTAGGGCAAATATCTGTCTGTGGTTTTGTTTTGGGTTAAAACGGGTTTTAATGGTCAAATTGAAAGTTCTAAACCCTGGAGAATATTTTTATATGAAATTTAGAGGGTTTAGGTGAATTTTATTCGGATCAGAACCTCAGTTAATTAAGCGGGTCTGTTTTTAGGGTTTCAAAAGTCATTTAATTCTCAAAACACGTGCAAACCCTTTTCTGTCCATCTTATCTCACTTGTTATCTTTTTAAGACCAACTGACCTTCATTCAACCCTTGGGAAAACCCGTGGGTTTATTGCATTCATGATGAGTTGGTAAAATTACAGTTTTAACCCTAGTTTCTTATTTTTTCTTTCAAAATGAATATGCAATGACTTGTGACACTCTAGTGGTTATGTAGGAGCATTTACTGACTTAATTGGGTCAAAATGAGCAAGTTATGGCTCATGATGGTGTTCCCATCATACTCCCATGCCTAGCTTTTGCTAGTCCCTTAGCAAAATTTGAAGGTATTAACTTTGATTGTAGACCATAAAACCTTTTGATGCTTAAAAACTTGTTGTGTGCTTCCTTTTGTAGATTAGGTTAGAATGCCGATAGTAGGACTAGAGGTACTCAAGTACCAATCAAGATCCAGACCTGACCAGTTCTAGCCTCAATCTGCCGTAAAGTTTTCTAAGGCCCACAAGAACTATCCTAAGGTTTGTTGAACTCTACGGTTAAAGCACCTGTGCTTGTAACATGTTTTAGCCTAGGTTTAGTTTGCAGTGTGTTTTTATCAGAGAGAGATAGAGGAATTTTTCTTTATTTTTGGAGAGTTTTCTCTCTTTTTTCTTTTTATTTCTAGCTTTAGATTAGCTTTAAAACATGATCTATATCGGATTCTTAGTCTCCATCATCAATCCTTGCAGGGTCCTTGGCAATCGATGCTTCGAGATACTACCGCCCATGGCAACCCCCAGATCCCTGGCTTTCGAGATTTCAAGATAATCCAGCCCATGGAGTTCTGTATCTAAATCCAGACCCTGGCAATCAACATTTCGAGATAATGTCGCCCATGGCATTTGAACCAGCATAGGGTGCTTACATGCCCCCGGTAGGATACGTAGATATCCTAGGAGACAAGCACCGATGAGACGATATGTTATTGCACATCTTCAAGGGGAATTTCCTACCTTTCCGTGTTGGGAACTCGTCCAAATCAACTTGTGTTGATCAGCCGCTCCAAATCTAGGTGACTTTTTTAGGACAATTTAAACACATTTGCATGATTTTGATACTTAGGTGCACTGAACTGGACTATGTGTGGATTGGGGTGCTTAGGTTACCAAGTCTCACAAACCAGAGGTTAGTTAACGAGGTCGAATAATCCCTATGCCTTAGACCTAATACTTAAGCTTTGCATTTTCCCCAACCTCTTGAGGATTATCCAGATCTTAGCGAGTACTTGAATTTTTAAGCCTAAGATTACAACCCAAGAGGCCTAAAATCGGTGTTCCTACTAATCTCTTCTTTGTTTTATTAGCACTTTTTTTCGTTCATTTTCTTTCTTTTGATATAGTCTAGAACTAAGTCAATTCCTTAATCTTTTACTAATGACTACCTCTTTTTCTTTTCTTTTCAAATTGTGCTCCTTTTTGACCTTTTGTTTTTTTCTTTTTCTCCTCACAATCTGATATGCCATCAAAATTTCCTCTCTCATATTTTTATTCTTTTTCAAGAATTTTTTTATTTTTTTGGTATTTTTGGAATATGTGATTTTTTTGATGAAACCCTTTCTTGTGAAATGATTTTCACAGCATTTTGAACTTTAATACCCCCCATTCCTACGATTTGCAATGTCCTCATTGTAAATTAGGTGGATTCAAGTTCAGCTTAGATCATTCATTAGAACAGGTGTTGGGCAGGTGAATGGGTCGGGATGACTGTTGCAGATGATTTCAAGCTCGGGTATGGGTACCAGAGGTGGAGTCGGCTGTTCTAATGGATGAACCCTAAAGTGCAATATGAGTTCAGCATAAGATGTGCCAAGAATGGTTTCGGGTTTTTTGAAATGACGGGCTGCCTCCCGTTAAGCGCTGAGTTTAACGCCATCAGCTGGGTGCAATGAGCTCAGGGAGAATGGAGGGTAAAAGATATCTCAGCCAAATTTGTATCAGTGAGTTTAATGAACGGTTTGAGTCTCTAACCATCTACGACAAAAGGTTCTGAATCGTGACTGAGTTGACTGACTTCGATAGCTCCATTTCCAAAGATTCGTCAGATAAGGTATGGTCCAATCCATTTTAATCTAAGTTTTCCTGGGAATAATTTGAGTTTGGCATCAAAGAGTAGAACTTTTTGACTTGGGAAAAAGATTTTTCTGGATATGTGCTTGTCGTGAAAGGCCTTAACCCACTCTTTGTAAATTCACGAGTTCTCATACAAGTCGTGGCGTAATTCATCGATCTCGCTCATTTGAAGCTTTCTATGGGTTCCTGCCTTAGAAAGATCGAGGTTGTAGTTCTATACTTCCCAATAGGCTTTGTGCTCTAATTCGACAGGGAGGTGACATGCCTTCCTATACACTAATCTAAAGGGAGACATGCCTAATTGGGTTTTGTGGGCGGTCCTATAAGCCCACAAAGCTTCCAGAAGTCGGGATTACTAGTCTTTCCTATCAGGTCGAATAGTGACCTGGAGGATTTTCTTGATCTCCTGATTCGATAGCTCAGCTAGATCGTTGGTTTAGGGGTGATAAGGAGTAGAGATTCGATGTGACACCCCGTATTTGGTCATTAGTGATCTGAACTGAGCATTCGTTAAATGGGTTCCTCCATCAGAGATTATGGCACGTGGAATCCCAAACCGAGAAAAGATGTTCTGATGAATAAATTTGATAACCACCTTATGATCATTAGTTCGAGTCGGAATGGCTTTGATCCATTTGGACACGTAGTCAACAACGAGAAGAATGTATTCGAAGCCGTCTGAAATAGTAAAGGGTCCAATAAAATCAATCCCCCAGACATCGAAGATTTCGCATACGAGAATTGGCTGTAAGGGCATCATATCACGGTGGCTCATGTTACCTAAGGTCTGGCAACGAGTGCATGCCTTAGAGTGATTATATGGGTCTTTGAAAATCGTGGGCCAATAGAAGCCGCACTAGACGACTTTTGCTGCAGTTTTATGACTAGAGAAGTGTCCATCGCATGCTTGGTCATGGCAGAAGGACAAAATGTCCTAAATTTTCACTTCCGGAACACATTGTCGGATGATTTGATTAGCACCAATGCGGAAGAGATATGGGTCTTCCCAAAAGTAGTACTTGGCATCGGAAAGTAATTTGTCCTTCTTGGCTTTTGGCTAATCGGACGGTATCTGATGTGATGCCAAGTAGTTTACTAGATCAGCAAACCATGGAAGTCTTGTATTAATAGTCAGGAGGTGCTCATCGGGAAAATGTTCAGTAATGGGTCTGGAAGGGTTGATAATATCAGAAGGAAGGCAAGATAAGTGATCAGCTACCACATTCTGTTTCCCCACCTTGTTGCGAATCTCTAGATCAAATTCTTATAATAGCAAGATCCAATGGATTAGTCGAGGTTTCACGTCCTTCTTCGCAAGGAGATGCCTCACAGCAGTGTGATATGAGTAAATGATAATACGGGAACCCAAAAGATATGATTTGAATTTTTCCATGGCAAATACTACGGCTAGCAGCTCTTTCTCAGTAACTATGTAGTTACGCTGAGCCTCGTCAAGTGTCTTGCTAGTGTAGTAAATGACCACGGGTTTCCCATCTATTTTCTGCCCAAGTATCGCACCTACAGCGTAATCAGATGCATTGCACATGATTTCAAAGGGTTGAAACCAATCAGGGGGCCACAGGATAGGTGCTTGGGTAACTCGATACCAGTGAGGGGCTGATACCAATGTGGTGTATGCAGTTTGAGGGGCTGATACCAGTGAGATCATCGAGAGTCCATCCAATGGCTCTTCGATGTTGTTGGAGAACAGAAATCAGGCGTTTTTCCTGATTATGTGTGAGTCAAGAGTTGATAATCATAGGAAATGTTTGATTGGAACTCAAAAAGACGTATTTGAGATGATCGGGAAGAGGCTTTAATTCCAAAATCGGGTTTTCAGTAGCAGTGGGTAATTCAGGGTGGGTGTCAGGAGCAAAGGAAGGAGCTATGGGTGTGTCTAGGTTGAGTTTAGGCTCCTCTAATTGCGGGATTTGATCCTCTTGTGGTTGATCAGAAATAGTTGGGTTCTCTATGAAGTTGTCAACCACTGCTTCAATATCTCAACTTTGTTCTATGACTTTGCAATTAATTCCTTGTTGGGCCTTAAAGATGTCTATCTTTAGTGTCTTGCTCCCAAATTTCAATTCAATTTGGCCCTCCTCACAATTAATATTGGCCCTAGCAGTGGCCAGAAAGGGTCTCCCTAATATGATCGGTGTATTCTTCACATTCTTAGGTGCATCCATGTCTAAACCAATGAAATCCACTAGGAAATAGAAATCATGTACCCTAACTATGACATCCTTGAGAATTCCTTTTGGTGACTTAATTGATTGATCTGCTAGTTGTAAGGTCATTTCGGTCGATTTAAGCTCAGATTCTTCGAAGTAGTCTATTGAACGCACAAATTGCTACGCTAACGTGTTTGGTTTTAAAACCTTGTCGTTGTAGCTTGAAAGCGAAGAATTCATGTTCAACAAATAAAATTTATACCGAATTGAAATTCCGGGTCGAACACAGGGAGGCTACGTTGATCTATATTCGTAATTATATATTTTTTTAGAATTTTTCTTGAAAAGTGAGGTGATATAATTACAATGAAGCTATCAGACTAAAAGGAAGAGAGAGAGAGAGAAAACATGCATTTAATATTTCAAAGTGTTTATACAATCAAATCAAATAAGAATTACACTAGAAAGCAGGAAAATTCTACACTAGAAAGTTGTAAAGAAGAATGGGAGAGAGAAGTTATCCTCCTCGACGATCGCTTGGAGGACGAGCCAGATGAGACGATGCCTGGACGAAGGAGAATGGAGCAGGACGAAGGAGGATGAAGCATAAGAAAGGGAACGGAGCAGCACGTTGTCGTCGTCGTGGGATCCACTTCCGAATGAGGATGAAAATTTGGACTTTATCTCGCGAGGAGCATCCCGGGTGTGGGACAAGCTTCTCTTGAGCTTTGGAGAGGTAGACAAGAGAAGGAAGGGATGAGAATTTCGTGTGGAGGGGGTCTCCTTTTATAGTTGCAAGGAGTGGGGGCAAATTGGTCATTACATCTTTAAAACATTAAAAAAGGTGTCTTTAGTGACGGATAAAACCATCGCTAAAGCCCCAACGTGGGTGTTGGATGCGCGCGTCCGCTCGTTTGCTCGCGCCTAACGCTCGCCACACATTCAGCTGTCGCGATCGGATGGCCTAGATCGCGCCTTCGCTTGCCTCACTGCGCGCCCCCCCAACGCGTGCGATGACGCATGAGGGGCGGTCGTGCGATAGCGCGTCGATGCTATTGAGTGCGGATGGCCAGCCGATCAAGATCTGACGCACGCCCGTGCCTGCTCACCTGTGCTCTTCGTCTGCTCGCTGCGGCTCGAACTCGCATCTGCTGCTCGCGATAACTCCCTCGCCCACTACGCTGCGGAGCACGGATGGTCACGCGGATGAATTTAGGATGCCGCATCCACAGCCGTTGGATCTTGATCCAACAGCTGAGAAGTGGCACTCTGATTGAAGAAGAGAAGGTGCGGCGGTGCTGGGGGCCGGTTAGACGGTTGAATGGTGCCACGTGGTGCCATCTTGGCAGTCCATCTTCTGGATGTTGTAGATGGTGCCACGGGTGTCGAATTGACTTGATTTTTGCGTCGTTAGGCTGCGATCGACGATCTGAATCCATCCGTGCGGTCGGATTTGTCGTTTGAAGTGTAGATTTACACCATCTTAGCCCTTGATCTTCTAGGGTTCCTCGATCACTATTTGATGCTATAGATGCCTGATTAGGGAGATCTTGGAGTCGTTGAACTCTAATCGTCGCCCTGATCATAGCTGTACGGTTGGATCCTCGATCCGAGGCCCTGATAAAAAGTTTGCCCTGTCCAAGCACATAAAAGGAGACAATTAACCTCCATTTTATTCAAACTACTCTAAATGCAAGATGATGCATGTTATGCAATATTTATATCATGCAATGCAATCCTATTCTTAAGAACATGCATAAATTGACATCTTAAGTATTGTAAATGTGTTTACATCATACCCCCATGCCTATCTTTTGCTAGTCCCTAGCAAAAACTATATGCTATTTATAAAAGAATTAGGTTGGATTATTTAGGCATGAGTTCTTTTCAATCATAAAGAAATTATCTACTTAGGATCTGAACTTTCAAAGACACAACAGTGCCCGAGTATCTGCCAAAATGCAGATCGCCTCAAGTCCTCGCCTTATTCAAAGAAAAATTTCTTTTTCTCTTTTTTCTCTTTTCTAATTTTTTGGATTTTCAAATTTTAGGGTTTAAGAGTGGCTTTCTACGACCATTCAACTCACCCAAGATTTAATGAGAAGCCTAAGTTTTAAGCATCTTATTGTGAATGTGATAGACTCATTGACCGGCAATTAAAGCGGACTTCGGATTTCTATGCCTCTAGGTGACCTAAAAAGAATTTTGCCTAAAGGTGTATCTTTACAACCGATAGCTTTTTCCCTACTTTTAATTTTTTTACGGGGTCAACACAAGGGTGAATCCAGTGTATATCTCCCTGATTTATTCTACTTCTCTGCTTCTTCCTAAGTGTTTTGGGAAATTTTAGTGCATTTACTGAGCTGGGTTCTAGACAACCGGTCGATGAGTTGTTACCACCGAAAACTTGCCAGCCATACTCGTGTGACGAACTGCGGCTTATTTCCTTTTTTTCTTTTCTCCTTTTCTTTTTGATTTTTTTTTTTAAGTAGGTGGCTTCCCTGGTCTAAGATTTACCTAAAGGCAGCAAAAAGAGAAAGGTCCAGTGACTGGGCTCTGGACAACCTACCTATGGGCTGTTACCCACGATAACTTGCCAGCCATATCACCCTAGAAGGTTCATTAGCTACCCAATTTCCGTTAGAATCGTCGAACAACGAGTCAATGCAAAGAAAGTGTGTAGATGCTTAAAACTCAAAAATTCCCTCAAATCAGAGGGTGGGTTGATAAGTCGTGTACTTATCACCCAAACTTATTTATTCCAATTATGATAGAATTAAGATGGCGAGGACTCGAAAGACAAATCCACATTTTAGTGGATACAAGGACTAGTTAAGTCCAAAGACCTGAAGGGTAGTTGTGTTCAGATCTTAATGTAAAATTTCTTAGGATTGAAAAGTCCTAATGTCCAACTAATCCTTCCTAATTTTGATTTTTTTTTATGTATAAACAATTTACATGAATTTCACAAAGCTGACCAAATGATTCAAAGATGAATCCACCCCCCATGCCTAGTTGATGCAATGTCCTCATTGAAAAAGAGACATGAAAGAAAGGGTAGAATATGAAAGATGTCACCTGAATATGAAGCTCGTACCAGCCTTGTGTCATATGTACAACTGCTAAGTTTAATGCCGTCAGCTAGGTGAAGTCAAGCCAAAGAAGTCACGAAATGGCTAGAGCAACTGAGTCTGAGATGGGTTCTGGAAGAATACGGTCAACAACAGGCTTCAGACGTTGACTGTTGACTTTAAATGTGTTACCTGTCTTTGGGTCAGAAATCTGAATGGCTCCATTTGGAAAAATCTAGTCAATTATGAATGAGCCATTCCATTTAGATCTAAGTTTGCCAGGAAAGAGCTTAAGTTTAGAATCAAATAACCAGACCTTCTGGTTTGGCTCAAAGCTCTTGCGGGAAATCAGTTGATCATGTAGAGCTTTGGTCCGAGTCTTGTAGATCTTGGCATTCTCATAAGCACCATTTCTAAGCTCCTCCAACTCAGATAGTTGGAGTTTCCTGGTCTTCCCAGCTAGATTCAGATCTAAATTGAATTGTTTGATCGCCCAGAATGCCCTGTGTTCAATCTCTACGGGTAGATGGCATGCCTTTCCATACACCAAACGGAATGGAGACATGCCGATGGGCATTTTATACGCCGTACGGTAGGCCCAAAGAGCACCCTCAAGCTTTTGAGTCCAATCCTTGCGATCAGGCCTAACCGTTTTCTGCAGAATGTTTTTGATCTCACGATTGGAGATCTTGGCTTGTCCATTCATCTGGGGATGGTAAGGTATGGAAATTCGGTGATTAACCCCATATTTGGCCAATAAATTCTGGAATTGGGCATTAGTAAAATGAGTGCCACCATCACTGATGATAGCCCTTGGAATCCTGAACCTACTGAAGATATTTTTCTTGACAAAATTGATGACTACCTTGTGGTCATTGGTTCGGGTGGGAATCGCCTCAATCCATTTGGACACATAATCAACAGCAACAAGAATGTATTGATGTCCAAATGAAGGGATAAAGGGTCCCATGAAATCGATGCCCCAAACATCGAAAATTTCGACAGGAAGAATAGGGTTTAGGGGCATCATATCTCTCTTAGTTATGCTCCTGGGTGCCTGACATCGAGAACATGACCCTAAGAAATCCTGGGTGTCCTTGAATAAAGACGGCCAATAGAAGCCAGAATGCAAAATTTTTGTAGCCGTCTTTTTCCCGAAGAAATGTCCACCACACCCAGATGCATGGCAGAACTCGAGTATACTGTTGAATTCATTCTCCAGTATGCATCAGCGAATAATCTGATCAGAGTCGATGCGATACAGTTCAGGGTCCTCCCAGAAATAGTATTTGGCCTCAGATTTTAGTCTATCTTGTTGTTGCTTGGTCCAATCCTGGGGGATTTGACCAATGGCTAAATAGTTAACAATGTCAGCAAACCATGGGGTGTGGACACCTAAAACTGTAAGAATCGTTTCATCCGGAAAAGTGTTAGCAATCGGAATGTTCGGACAAGAAGAATCACCTAGGAGTCTTGACAAATGATCCGCTACCACATTTTGTACCCTGGTTTTATCCTTGATTTCAAGATCAAATTCTTGAAGAAGAAGAATCCAACGAATAAGCCAGGGTTTAGCATCCTTTTTGGCCAAGAGATGTCTCAAGGCAGAGTGGTCGGTATAGATGATAACATGAGACCCTAAGAGATAAGCCCTGAATTTTTCCAAAGTAAACACTATAGCTAGTAATTCCTTTTCAGTAACAGTGTAATTCCTCTAGGCTTCATCCAGTGTTTTACTAGCGTAGTACATGACAGAGGGCTTTCGATCAATTTTCTGACCCAGGACAGCCCTGATCGTGTAATTAGAAGCATCGGTCATGATCTCAAAAGGGGATGTCCAGATTGGTGGTTGCAAAACTGGAGCACAGGTGACTGCCGTTTTCAGGAAATCAAATGCCTTTCGGCATGATTCGTCGAAAACAAATGACGTTTCTTTGGCAGGAAGATTGCTCAAAGGACGAGCAACCTTTGAGAAATCCTTGATGAATCTTCGATAAAATCCCACATGGACAAGAAATGATCGGATTTGTTTAACAGATGTGGGAGGAGGAAGTTTACCGATAGCATCAACCTTATCTTTATCCACTTCAATTCCCCGTTCAGAGATTACATGACCCAAAACGATGCCTTCTTGGGTCATGAAATGACTCTTTTCCCAGCTAAGGACCAATTGTGTTTTGATACATCGCTTAAAAATCATTTCCAAATTAGCCAAACAAGAGTCAAATGATTCTCTGAAAATAGAGAAATCATCCATGAAGACTTCCATAAACTCTCCCACCATGTCAGAAAATATGGCTAGCATACACCTTTGAAAAGTCGCAGGTGCATTGCATAACCCGAAAGGCATCCTATGAAAAGCAAAGGTTCTATAGAGACAGGTGAAAGTAGTTTTTTCCTGATCCTCGAGATGGATAGGAACTTGATTGTATCCCGAGTAGCCATCAAGAAAACAGAAGTACTTCTGGCCGACTAATTTTTCCAAGATTTGATCAATGAAGGGTAGGGGAAAATGATCCTTTTTAGTGCCTGTGTTCAGCTTCCTGTAATCAATACAAACTCTCCAAGAGGAAGCTGAACGAGTTGTGACAGATTCTCCTCTCTCGTTAGTCACAACAGTAATCCCGACTTTCTTCGGAACAATCTGAACGGGAGTTACCCAGGGACTATCAAAGATTGGATAAATAATTCCTGCATCGAGCCACTTGATAATTTCCTTTTTGACCACTTCTCACATATTTGGATTTAATCTCCTCTGCATTTGACGAGAAGGGCAGGATCCATCTTCCAAAAATATTCTATAATTACAGTAAGATGGCTCGATCCCCCTGAGGTCATGAATGGTCCAACCAATTGCCTCCTTATGTTCCTTTAGGACCTTGATCAATTTAATCTCTTGCTCCTTTGTCAATTTAGCACTGATAATCACAGGGAGCGCATTTTGAGGTCCTAAAAATTGATATTTCAAATTTTCAGGCAATGGTTTCAATTCAAGCTAGGGTAGGTTGATGATTGATGGTAGGGTAGATGCTGAAGATTCAACAAGAGGAAGAAGTTGTGAGTGAACAAAATCAATAACCTCTTCCGAAGATGTCAGGCCAGCCATAGAGGGTTGTGGGTTAAATTCATCATCCAAAGAGGAACTTTCAATTGAAGAAACTGTCAAACAAGTTTCAATATTATCATTATCCTCATCAAGTTCCTCAATAAATCCACAATCCTCAAATTTGTTGATCGCCTTAAAAATATCTAATTTCATTCGTTGGTCCCCAAAGGCGATTTCCATGCTACTGCTTTCACAATTAATGTTGGCCTTAGTGGTAGCCAGGAACGGATGCCCCAGAATGATGGGCGTGCTCCTCAGATTATCAGGTACATCCATGTCAAGGATAAGGAAATCTACAGGAAAATAGAAATCCTTGACCTTAACTATAACATCTTCAATAACGCCTCGAGGGTTTGTGATCGAGCGGTTTGCTAACTATAGCATTACTAAAGTTGGCCGAAGTTCACCTAACCCAAACTTCTCGTAAAGAGAAGTCGGAATTAGGTTGATGGATGCACCCAGATCCAAAAGTGCTCTATCAAATGTGTAATCTCCGATAACGCAAGAAATCAGTTGAGCACCAGGATCTCTCTTTTTCTGAGGGAGGAAGTGCAGGATAACAGAACTAACCTGCTCAGAGAGTACCACCTTCCTCGGAACAGATTCTCTCGACTTACGTTTTTGTGTGCATAATTCCTTTAAAAATCTTGTGTAAGCCGGTATGTGCTTGATAGCATCAAGGAGTAGGATATTGATCTCAACATTCTTAGATAGATTCAGAAGCTCCTCATTGCTATCAACAGACTTCTTCTTCTTTAGTTTGGTTAAGTCTTAAGGAAAAAGAACATGAGTCAGATCTTTGGAATCAGGTTCCTGAGCCTTGATTTCTCCTCTAGAATTCTCCTCTCTCTCCTCAGGTTCTTCAGGATTCAAAAGATCAGAATATTTTGGTTGTGGATCCTGAGTCTGCTTACCACTCCTCAAAGTGATAGAATTTGCAGATGCATAAGAATTTGGGTCTTGGAGAGGGTTAGGAAAGATTGGAGGGACTTGATTAACCATGAATTGTTGATTTGCAGAAGAAGAAGAAGATGATGAGGAAACCTACTCAATCACCTGAGCATGTGCGTGTGGGTCCCTCTGATTTCCATACCCATGGGCTTGGTTACCCGAATTCATAATATTTCGTGGGTTGGGTACGGGTTGGGATGGTAGAGATCCGGGTTGATGAGAGTTAGCAATGAGCCTGGATTGCAAGTTGTCCAGCGAGTTTTTCATTTGCCGCATGAGCTGGAGCATGGATCCTTGCATCTCTACCATTTGACGGTTCAAATCAGCCTGCCCTGCAGGTTGATGGGCATTCTAAGCTGGCTGATTGACCTGATTCGGAGGCAACTGAGTATATACTTGACCCTGACCCATTGCTCGTTGCGGAGCATAGTTGCCGGGTCGGAATTGGGTCTGTTGCCCCGGATTTTTCCAAGAGAAGTTAGGGTGGTTTCTCCAACTAGGATTATAGGCATTCGAGTAGGGGTTGGATCTAACATTCTCTTGTACAACATAGACATTCTCATAGGGTGAGGATGGAGAAAAAGAAAGGGAAGGATCAGAAAAACTCGGATCAAAGGCCCCAGTTTGGAACTTGTGGGGTTCCGAAAAATGTTGACCACAGGTTGTGCCGCATCGAGTTGATTCACGAACTCCCATCCAGAAGGAGCTCGTGAGGAATGGAATCCCGAATTTTGGGATTGACTGGATCGAGAGTTGTTCATAGAATTGCCAGCCATCCACTCTTCCATTCTTTTAACAACCAAGTCCACCTTATCAAGTTTGTTACAAATCAATTCCATATCAAATGAATGAGAGTCATGGACTTCATTGACATTTGATCTGGCCTGCTGGGACCGGTTAAAAGTATCCATGGAGGCATGATTAATTGAATTCTCACTCATTTCCTCAAATAAATCATGTACACTATCTGCATCTTTATTGAGGAAATTGCCTCCGCAAGAAGCATCCACATGATTTTTGAGTTGCTCAGTCAACCCATAATAGAAGATCTGCACGAGTTGCCTTTTTGGCACCTCATGATGTGGACACCTCCACAATAAGTCCTGGAATCGCTCCTAGGCCACATGAAACTGCTCCCCCGGCCGCTGGGTAAAGGTAGTGATTGCCCATCTCAAAGCATTGGTACGTCCGACTAGGAAGAATTTCTTCAGAAAGGCCGATTTCAACTCATTCCAAGTTGTAATTGGTCTTCCTATTGTCCTATACCAATGCGTGGCCTTATCCCTAAGAGAGTGGGGGAAGAGCCTCATGATCATTTGCTCCTCGTTTACGTTTCATGCCTTGGTGGTCTGGACCAAAGTGGTCAAGTCCTCCAAGTGCTGAAACAGATCTTCGGAGCCAAGCCCATGATAATGTTTAATCAGGCTTAACACCTGCGGCTTGATTTCTACATCACCGGCTGGAATCTGGACGTCGGGACGTTCCCCGTAATTTGAAGGATCATAAAAATCCTTCAAGGGCTGTGCACCCTGCATTCTCTGCATTTGTTCCAGCTACCTTCGAAATTCTTCCTATGGATTTCCAAGCAGAGGAGGCTGTTGTTCAGCCATGGGATCAAATTGACCAAAATCCAACTTGCACCTCCTGGAATGTTCTAATGGTCCTTCCAATCGGGGATTCAATGATTGTCTACCCAGCATAAACTAGGAGAAGGTCGGAAGGACTGGGGATAGGGACCCTGCAGCACAATAAAACAAGGCTGTCCTTAAGTGGGGTAGCCTAAGGATCTACTGACTCCTAAAACCCGCCTTAAGACTGTAAATGATTTACTCTACTTGCGTCTGTTTAATCCAACCAGTTAGAAGGAGGGACTGGGGAGAAGGTTCTTCCTTTGGCTTTCGCCTCCGGTTCCTAGTGTACCCCCCAGCCGCGGTCGTTTGATGCTACTCCCTTAGCTAGACATCAGATTAATCAGTACAAGTAGGTTAATAAAAGAAAATCTCAGACTAGGCCCTGAAGAGCGAATCGGACCTTAAGGCCAACGTCTACTCAATTTTATTAAGGCTTGGGATTGTGGTGCTTATGAAATGTGATGAGCCCTTAAAATGGGTTGTGCCCTTAATGATTGACTGAGATTTGTGTAAGTGTGTGCACAACTAGGGTTTTCAAGCAAGATTATTTGTGATGCATGAATTTTAATGTTCAAATCTTGCTTAAGTAGCTTTTAGGGTTTCAAATTAGGTGGATTGCAATCAAGTTTCTAGGCAAACCAAGTTGTAAAACACGGGTGAAGATTGTTTTCCTTTAAAACCAGAAAGAAAGTGGATGCCTGGAATAGACCTAGATTGAAAACCCTAAGGAGGAGTTACTTGATGAGTTGATTTTAAATAGAGTGGTGTGGCCCAAACAACTCAAACAATTGGCCACAAATGCACCACTAAGTTAGGCACTCAAAGATGGTTAAACTAGAATGATTTCTACTCTTTTATGTGTTGCTTTGTGTGTACCGGTTCCACAGATTAGAACCTGGTTGAGTAGAAACGAATCGATTTGATTAAGTGCCTTGAATGTGGGTGTATGTTGTGTATTTGTTGAAAATTACCCCACAAGATTATCTTTTTGTTGTTTCTTTTTTTTAAATGAGGGTGGAATGAATGTGAGTGAGAATCCAAACAACCAAACTATTCCTAAGATTTATTTAAACACCTAGGTTAATTAGAATTTGGATTTAATGTGGCGAATGAAATCTATGGAAGGGGGAAGAATGGGGAGCACTTACAGTTGTCTTCAACTGCACTTTACACCGGTCTACCGCTTGTTGATTCCTTGATGGAGGTCTCTGCAAAACAATAGACACAAGAGAAAGCAAGTTAGAAAATAATAAAGTGCAAGAAATGCGAAAAGAAGATCGGAAATCGTTGCCTCCCCGGCAACGGTGCCAAAATGTTGAACGTACGAATTGCTACGCTAACATGTTTGGTTTTAAAAACTTGTCGTTGTAGCTTGAAAGAGAAAAATTTGTGTTCAACAAATAAAATTTATACCAAAATTTAAATTCTAGGTCGAACATAGGGAGGCTACGTCGATCTATATTAGCAATTATATTTTGTTTTAGAATTTTTGAAAAGTGAGGCGATATAATTACAATGAAGCTATCAGACTAAAAGGAAGTGAGAGAGAGAGAAAACATGCATTCAATATTTCAAAGAGTTTATACAATCAAATCAAATAAGAATTACACTAGAAAGCGGGAAATCAGCTACACTAGAAAGTAGGAAAATTCTACACTAGAAAGCTGTAAAGAAGAATGGGAGAGAGAAGTTATCCTCCTCGACGATTGCTTGGAGGACGAGCCGGATGGGACGATGCCTGGATGAAGGAGAACGGAGTAGGACGAAGGAGGATGAAGCAGAAGAACTGGAATGGAGCAGCACGTTGTCGTCGTCGCAAGATCCACTTCCGAACGGAGATGAAAATTTGGACTTTATCTCGCGAGGAGCATCCCAGGCGTGGGACAAGCTTCTCTTAAGCTTTGGAGAGGTAGAAAAGAGAAGGAAGGGATGCAAATTTCGTGTGGAGGGGGTCTCCTTTTATAGTTGCAAGGAGTGGGGGAAAATTGGTCATTACATCTTTAAAACATTAAATAAGGGTCTTTAGTGACGGATAAAACCGTCGCTAAAGCCTCAATGTGGGCATAGTGGGCGTTGGACGCGCACGCCCACTTGTCTGCTCGCGCCTAATGCTCGCCGCACGTTCAGCCGTCCACAGCCGTCCGATTGCCAGATCGGACGGCCCAGATTGCGCCTTCGCCCGCTTCACTGCGTGCCCGCCCCAATGTGTGCGATGCCGCGTGAGGCGCGGGCGTTCGATAGCATGTCGATGCTATTGAGCACAGACGGCCGCCAGATCGAGATCTAATGCACACTTGCGCCTACTCGCCCACATGCTTCGCCTACTCGCTGCTGCTCGCGATAACTCCCTCGCCTACTACGTTGCGGAGTGCGGATGGTTGCGCGGATGAATTCAGGGCACCGCATCCACAGCCATTGGATCTTGATCCAACGGCGGAGAAGCGGCGGTTTGATTAAAGAAGAGAAGGTGCGGCGATGCTGGGGGTCGGTTGGACAGCTGAGATGGTGCCACGTGGTGCCATCTTGGCCGTCCATCTTCTGGATGTTGTAGATGGTGCCACAGGTGTTGGATTGACTTGATTTTTGCGTCGTTAGGCTGCGATCGTCGATCTGAATCCATCCATGTGGTCAGATTTGTCGTTTGAAGTGTAGATTTACACCATCCTGGCCCTTGATCTTCTAGGGTTCCCCGATCACTATCTGATGCTACAGATGCTTGATTAGGGCGATCTTGGAGTCGCTGAACTCCAATCATCGCCCTGATCACATCTGTACGGTTGGATCTTCGATCCGAGGCCCTGATAAAAAGTTTGCCCTATCCAAGCACATAAAAGGAGACAATTAACCTCCATTTTATTCAAACTACTCTAAATGCAAGATGATGCATGTTATGCAATATTTATATCATGCAATGCAATCCTATGCTTAAGAACATGCATAAATAGACATCTTAAGTATTGTAAATGTGTTTACATCATAGTCTAATAGGGATGTGGGTATCAAATTTATGGAGGCTCCTAAGTCTAATAAAGCTTGATCAAATCGTATATCACTGATTTCATAGGAGATCAAAGGGGTGCCTGGGTCTTTTTCCTTAGGCGGGAGTTTGCTCAAAATGACAGAGTTGTCTTGCTCTGACAGTACAATTGGATTCCCATCTTTGGTTCGTGGCTTACGCTTTGGTGTACATACATCTTTCAAAAATTATGCATAAGCCGGTTCATGGCGTATCGCATCCATTAAGGGGATGTTTATATGGACCTGCTCAAAGAGCTTAACGAAGTCCTCCTCAGGTGCCACAATTTTGGTTATCCTTTTTCCTTTGGTCAAGGCCTTAGGAAATGGAACTTTAGATGGTTCCTCTAGAATGGATCCAGGTTCTTGATCTGGGATAGAGGTGTCCTGGATGACTGTCCTTGGGTTAGGGTTTATATTACCAGGCTTGGTTTGGGTTGGATAAGGTGGGTCCTGTGTTGTTTTTCCAGTGTGGGTAGTAACATAATTTAATCCTGCCTGGTTTTGGTTTGGAGTGGGCAGAAGAGGTGCTTGCTGCTGGTAACTCGTATATGATGTCGAACCCTCCAACCTGTCGGGTGATGGAGTAGAAGGGGCCTGATAAACAAAGTGAGCTTGGCCCGGATTTGGGTTCATAATGCACCTCTAGTTTGACACGTTATTCGAATTAGGAAGAGGTTGTGAAGGAAGTGCACCAGGTTGGCAAGGATTCACCATCTGGGCAAGTTGATTGCAAACCTCTGTGATCTCATTTCTATGCTATTTTTGCATAGTCGCATTCGTCTTCTGAAAGTCAGCCAAAGTCTGAAGGATAAGAGTCATTTGATTTGTCTGAGTCGGCCCAGATTGATAAGTTGGGTTAGGCCGAGGTTGAGGCGACTGATATGGACAAGGAGCCTGTGGTCGAGGTGAAGTTAGGATGATTACGCCATCCAAGGTTGTAGGCATTTGAGAATGGGTCATTTTGAATGGCGTTAAGGTCCTCGCAGGTCTGGGGAACCTTGGGAAAATCAGAATATGAGGGTTCAGAGTTCCCCCAACTAGAGTAGGTGGATCCAGAGTTTCCTCCGTAGCTAGAATCAGACGGGGGTGGGTATGGGTCCATCTCCTGAGAAGGTCGGTGATAGATGTTGTGCATGGACTCCCTGCTAGAGGGTGGTTGAGTGTACGGGTTTTGCGTAGAGGTGGCTCGCTGCAAATGTTGAGTTAGCTCATTCACCTTCTTCTCAATACTAAATACCTTGTCCAGATAACTGGCCATTAGTTCCAAGTTGACGGAAGAGGACAGGCCTTGCATCTCATGTGCTCCCTTTGGATATGTCAATGCCCGGGCATTCGTCCGGTTGAACATGCCCATGGATTCATTATTGATGGAGTTCTCACACATATTCTTGAGAATCTCCCACACACTGTCTTCGTGTTGACCCATGATTTTCCTCTGCAAGTTGCATTGACGAATAATCTAATATCCTCACGGAGCCCCTGGTAAAAGGATTGGGCTTGTTCCCATTTAGGAACTCCGCGATGTGGGCACCTTCGCATGAGATCCAGAAAACGATCCTATGCTTTGTGAAGTGGTTCTCCTGCTTGTTGTGTGAAATGTGTGATCTGGCACCGTAATGCATTTATCCAACCAACAGGGAAGAACTTTCTCAGAAACTCGGATTGAAGTTCCGCCCAGGTGTTGATCAGACGCGTTTGGGTTTGGTACCAGTGAGTAGCTTTATCATAAGAGAGAAGGAGAACATTTTCATGAGTAGAATATCCCGATTTTGAGCTTCTGACCCGAAGGTCTGGGCCAGATGCTTGAGTTGTTTGATATGTTGGAAAGGATCTTCAGAATTACGCCCATGGAATTTGGGAATGGCATGAATCATGTTGGGCTTGAGTTCAGTGTCAGGACCTCCAGCGGGGATTTCTACTCGAGGTTCAATTGCTACCGTAGCGGGATTGTAGTGATATCGCATTATTGGATGCTACGGTGGGTTCACACAGGCTTAGAATAGACATTGAGGTGCTAGAGTTGATTTTCGAGATTATTTTCTTCTGCGGGTTGTGCCATGATGATGGATGAAGGAGAATCAGGTTCAGATGAATCGGAAGAGATATTAATAGGATTGGGTTGTTGCACAAACAAGGAGGTCGAGGCTTGGCCTCGACGTGAATGAGTGACTAAAGGAGGCCTCAAGGATGGTCTTACAGACCTCCTCCCGAACATGTACCGATGGAGTAGATGAGGTGTAGAATGTAATGGACCCCATCAGGACATCCAAAAATTTTGGATGACTATAGAGGTTTGGGGCAGATGATACCCCTTGGTCAGAAAATCATCCACCTGAGAATTACCTAGGCAGCCAGAAAGGGAGAGTCCCGCAAAGACCCCTACAAGGTAGAGCGCCCCCACGGGTTACAGGGTTTCCCCTACCCGACCTCTCTTGTCATTGATGTTCCAGGTAGACCAGAATGGGGACTTGACCTCTTAAGTCTACCAGTTTTAATTAAGAGCAAGGGTGCTTAGAATTTCACTTTGAACTTTAAGATGTGTTGAGTGCAAAAAGTGACCTAATTGGAAGATTGGTTGACCCAACAAGGTGGGTCAACTTCACCTATATTGTCCTTGAAAATTTAGGCCCCTCTTTTAGTGTTCTAATGATTTTAAGAGCCTAATTTTAGGGTTTTACTTGAATAGATCAGTTCAATCAAGGTCTAAGCACACATTGTTTGGGAAAATGATTTCTTGATTAAGCAAGCGTGTCTCCAAAAATCCTAAACTAGAATCCTTAATTTGCTCTAATTTGGTCTACTTTAATTTGTCCAAAGGTGGTACCTAGGGCTCAAACAAGAATGTGATAGCCCTAGATAGCTTAAGCTTTTAAGTGGGTGCACAAATCATGATTTTTTGTTCAAATAAAATGTATCAACTCAGGCAACTTGATGAATTATCTATGGAAAGAATGCAAGTAGCCCTAATTGATTTTTTCCTTTTATCCTTTTCAGAATGAGGAGCTTAAGAGAGAGTGGTTAGAACTTACCTGCCCCTGGTGTGTTTGCTGTGCAGTTGATCTTCCTTGAATGTATCTTCTCCTGAAACAACCACAGCAAAAGAGATATAGCAAGTTAGAATCTGAATCAGGAATTGCAATCAAGAGTTCTAAATTGCTGTTGCTCCCCCGCAACGGCGCCAAAATGTTCGAACACTAAATCGGTATTTAAGATTGTCGTGTTGTAGTATAGTCAAAATAACGCTTAAACAAATAAGTTTTATTACTTGAAAAAGTTCCGAGATCGAACACAGGGAGCAATATGGAATTTAAATCTCAAGAATTTCAATTTAAATGCAATATAAGCAATTTGTAACAATATTCCAAATAATAATGATATAGAAGTGAAAACAGATGTCAATAGTACAAAAAGAATGAGGTAAAATGATAATTTGAATCACCAAATACCCCTTCACAATAATAGTAAATTTCTCAACAGTATCAATCAAATAAAGCTTAGAAATCAGGTATCAAACGGCTGAATGGTTAATCAGACGACTTAAATGTCTGATGCTATAGTGCACATCCTTCTTTCTCTTCTCTCATCATCTTCTTTCTCTGCTGCTACTCCTTCTCTTCTTCTTCTCCTTCTGCTTCCTTCTCCTTCTCACAGGGGAGGGGAACTTCTCAGATTGGCTAAGTGTTAGCCAATGTCTTCAGCAGCAAAGCCCTCCCCCTACCCCGCATAATCTTTCTCTCTCTCTGGGTCACACTCTCCTAGAGCCTTCAACAGTACCGGGTATACGAGTAATCGGACCTAGAGCATACTCGGGACCAGGGCTGTGGGCATGGGTTGCAGCCAAGGAGTGCAGGGCTTAGGTGGGTTATTGGGTGCACCAGGTCAGCGGGGGAGGCGCGTGAGGGGAGCGTGCGAGCACCTCACCCCCTATGCATGCTGAGGTGATAAGCCTAAAGCATAAATTCAATTTATGCGTGCTCAGGTCCTTTGCCACTTCCGAGGTGGGACTAAACCGTGCTCCCTTCGTCTGCGTGCAGCCACAGTTGGTGCTCCTTCTAATTGAGGCCTGAGACGCAGTCAAAGTGCCCAATTGACCACCTACGCCTCTGCCTGGGTGTATTCTGCTTCACTTGGGATTTTTCCTAGGGTTTGCAGGTGCTTGAAGCGAGCTTCAAGCCTCGCTTGAAGCTTCAGTAATGGCGACGAAGACCTGGGACCTGCAATCACGAAAATGGGCTAAAAGCCCTAGTTAAAATAGTTCACAAGCTTTGTCGTGAGGTGGGGAATTGAACGACGATGTTCGTGAGGTGTGAGAGTGCGTGAGGTGGCCGGACTGTGATGGAATGTGAGGTGCGATAGTGTGGTGTTCGGTGAGCAGTGGGGAGGCCAATAGCTTTGAAGATCAGAGGGCATTTGCTCTCTGGAACATGGCGGAGGTGTGGAGATGAACGGCGACCGGATTGGTGGAGTGTTGTGGCTGTGCGATCTCGTCGGAGGTATGCCGGCGAGGTGGAAGACGGAGGGTGACGGGCTGAGTCGACGATTGAAACAAAGTGGCAGATGGCTAGAAATGATGTGGCGAAGTTGAGGAGTTGTTTAGGAGGTGAGGTAGGCGAAGGAGAGCGGAGTTGGCACCGGTTGAGGTGTGACCGGCATCAGAGACGAAGCTGCTCAGAGGGAAGGACGACGGCGAGGATGAAGGGGGCAGGAGCACCGGCGGGTGCTGCCCGACACAGAAGATGACAAGGAGGAAGAGTCTGCCACTGGTATTGTGGTCAGACGACGATGGAAAGTAGGGAAGGTCGTCGGAGCTTGAAGAGCAAATCAGCTAGAGGAGGAGAGAGGAATTAGAGGGAATCTCTAGCTGAATTCAAGCTTGGGGAATCCGTGTGATCTGGGGTGTCTTTTATAGGTCATCAGAAGTCAATTAGAGCTTGGGAAGAAAGCTTTCCAAGCTTGGAAAGCTCATCGGAGTTGGAAGTTTCTTGATACCCAAATCTCTCATGCATTCGCATGAGAGATTGCATAGGTTTCAGGGCTTAGGATTAGGTCCAAAAGGAAGGGAATTTCTTGACGAACTTCCCTTTCAAATTTGAAAGGGATTCGTCAAGAAATCAGGGAGCCTGTTTATGAGAACGATGACAAAGTTAGGGGCCTATTTGAAAGGATTTTGAAAGTTAAGGGCATAAATGAAATCAGATAGGACCAATTTGCAAACTAGGTTAAGACAAATTCATCTTGGGTCCAAATTTTGATACAAACCTAATTTGGACCTAAGAAATTTAATGGTGAAGTTGAATTTTGGTTTTGACCATGTTCGGTTGGGTAATTTATGCAAAAATATAAATTAGGGCAAATGTCTGTCTGTGGTTCTATTTTGGGTTAAAATGGGTTCTAGTGGTCAAATTGAAAGTTTTAAACCTTGGAGAATATTTTTATATGAATTTTAGAGGATTTAGGTGAATTTTATGCTGATCAAAACCTTATTTAATTAAGCGGGTCTATTTTTAGGATTTCAAAAGTCATTTAATTCTCAGAACACGTGCAAACCCTTTTCTGTTTGTTTTATCCCACTTGTTATCTTTTAAGACCAATTAACCTACATTCAATCCTTGAGAAAACCCGTGGTTGCACTGCATTCATGATGAGTTGGTAAAATTATTATTTTAACCCTAGTTTCTTATTTTTTCTTTCAAAATGAATATGCAATGACTTGTGACTCTCTGGCGATTATGTAGGAGTATTTACTCACTTAATTGGGTCAAAATGAGCTAGTTATGGCTTATGATGGTGTTCCCATCTGGGGGACTTTAGGCCTAAGCATCTACATACTTTTTGCACTAACTCACTTTTCGGTGGTTTCTTCGGAAATTGGGTAGTTAATGAACTATCTAGGGTGGTATGGCTAGCAAGTTGTCTGTGGTAACAGCTTATCGGTCTGTTGTCCAGAGCCCAGCCACAATTCCATTTTCATCGTACTACCTTTAGGTAAATCTTAGATCAGGGAAGCCACTTACTTAAAAAAAAAGAAGAAAAAAAACATAAAAAAGGAGAAAATAAAAAAATAAACAAAATCACACTTCACAGCACGAGTATGGCTGGCAAGTTGCCATGGTTAACAGCTCATTGGCCTGTTGTCTAGAGCCCAACTCACAAAAATGCACAATAATTCCCAAAAAGCTTAGGGAAGAAGTGAGGAAGTAGAATAAACCAGGGAGATATACACTGGGTTCGCCCTTGTGTTGACCCCATAAATAAAAGAAGTAGGGAGAAAGCTATCACTCAAAAAGATAAACCTCTAAGCAAGGTCACCTAGGGTCGTAGAAACCTGAAATCCATTTCAACGGCCACCTAGTGAGTCTTTCACTCTTTTCACTAGATGCTTAGCACTTAGAGTCTTTTTCTAGTCTTGGGCAGGTCGAGTAGCCGTAAGTTATCCTAGAACTCTCAAACTCCAAAAGTAAAAAGAAATTAGAAAAGAAGAAAAAAAAATGTATCTTCCCTTTTCAAATAAGGCGAGGACTTGGGAGGTCTACATTCTGGCAGACACCCAGGTATTGTTGAGTTTTCATTGTTTAGGACCTTAGTTGAAATTTTCTATTGTTAACAAACGACTTAGGCCTAAGCGATCTAATCATAATTTTGATTTTATACATAGCATGTAGTTTAATTTTGTGAGGGACTAGCAAAAGATAGGCGTGGAGGTATGATGTATACACAATTATTGAAGATAAAATGCCTATTCATGCATGTTCCTAGGCTTAGATTTGCATTTCATGTTATAAATATTGCATTGCATGCATCATTTTGCATTTAGAGTAGTATATATTTTAGGTTAATTAGGTCCTTTTTATGGCAAGGAGAGAAGATGATTTATTTCATGGCCTCAGATAGACGATCAGACCATATGGATCTAATCAGGATGATGATCGGAGGCTAACACCTTTGAAATCGTCTAGATCAGAGTCCCATAGCATGATATGAAGTTCAAGGAAGATCAACGGCTAGGAGGGCAATGTGACATCCTTATAGGCTTTAGATGAAAATCCTGACTGTATGGATGGATCCAGAGCGACAATCGCAGTCCGACAGTGAGGAAATCACTTTGATCTGAGCACCATGGCACCCTCTGCAACAGAAAGAAGAATGGATGGACCAAATGGTGCCACATGGTGCCATCCAGACCACCCAACATTGGCCAGCGATGCCTGCTCCCATCTCTCCATCATCCATGACCTTCATTCCCAGCCATTGGATCTTGATCTAATGGCTGAGAAGCTTCCTCCACCGCATGCCATAAGGTGTCTGCTTGACTGACAGAAAGCCATTCTCGCACATTTTAAAGTTGTCGAAATCGTAGTATAGTTGCGCAAAAACGTTCGTCAAAAAATGATTTTGTAAAGATAACGAGATTTTGAGTCCCGGTCGTTATTCTCTGGGAGGCATTTGTTTAACTCTGAAATCGATCTTTTATTGGTCTACTTTATTTGAAATCGCACGCTGGTTTCCAATCTTCGAATTAAGACCACTTCTATTATGAATTCTGATTACGTGCACGTGTGTTAAATAGATAACAAAGGTAAAGGTATGAGTTTTGGTGCACACAATTCTAGTTACGTGGTGGTTGTTTACAGAAAATGCATCTATAGTTAGGTTTTCTATATTTTCTGAAACCGACATGCATGTTGCAAAATATATACATAAGTGAAAAATAGGCAACTTGAATCATGCAGAAAAGATGGCAACCAATAAGCTCATAGTGATTCCAAACATAGAGATATATATAAAAATGTATCTTTTATTCATTCATTCAGAGAAGTGTTTGCAACATGGATTGTAGAGGAAAGCTTGTACAGGAATGCTTGAAAATGTAAATCTAGCTACCAGAAAATGATCGCATACAGGAATCTATGGAAGGATTTTGCATGCATCATTGGGGAAGAATAAGGACTACACTACTAAGCAGTAAATAGAAGTAGTAAATGTAAAGAGCTAGCTACTAATCTATTAGAAAGTGAGGGCATTCAGAGGTGGGCTTCGATGGCCTTGGAGTGGTTGAGAGGAGAATGAGGGGCGGCCAATGGAGCTTAGGCCAACCCTTGGCGAGAGGTTGGAGGAGTGATCCAGCATCCTGGCATGGAGATGATGTCCTTCATGGTGGTGCTCAACTCGTGGAGGTGGAGTGGAGATGGAAGTGGCTAGCCTAAGTGGAGGTGGATGTGAATGGAGCCAAGTATGGATGGCCAAGAGTGGATGGGTGCAAATGGCCAGCCCTTAGGTCTTTTCATAGACCTAAGGGAGTCTCTCTAGAGAAGTGTGGAACTCTCTAGAGAGAGTCCAAGAGTGGCCGGCCAAGTGGTTTTGAGATCCACAAAAGATGGATCCCAATTTGAATGCCTCTTGGTTGTTAATTTTGGCAACCAAGAGTGGCGCCACTTGGAGAGAGTTCTAGAGAACTCTAGATGTTTGAGAGTGCATGAATGAGTGTGTGTGTGTGTGTGGTCATGCCCTATGTGGTTAGGTGGTTTAGGTTAGGTCCAATGGGGTCTAGGTAGCTGTATGCCATGAATTAGGGTTGCAAACCCTAATTACTAAGGGGAATTTGCAATTAAACTTAACTTAAGTTTAATTGAATGAGTGTGAACCTAATTGAGAGTGAAATAACTCAATTAAGTTGGGTTTACGTCAATTGGACTCCCACTAAGTCCAATTGGACTTGTGTGGGTTGAGATCTGAGCTCACTTTGACTCAATGAGTCCAATTGACTTAGGTGATGGTAATTGAGTTTGATCTAAGTCAATTGGGTTTGGTGAGGACCAAATTAGGTCCTTAGGGAAGTCTAGAGGTGATGTATTAGGGTTAGGGTACCTTAATTTAGGTTCCTATTGTAGATTCTTCCCTACTAGGAGGGGTGACGAAATAAATTGCGGAATAGAATATAAACAATCTCACAAAATAGACAAACACACAATGTACACAATAATTTTTAGGTGGAAACCCAAATCGGGTGAAAACCACCACCTAACCCTCTCGAGTTAGGATTTTCCGATCAACCAAGTTGATCAAATTCACTAAACGAATCACTTTAAATGAGAGTGATTCAACCTCAATTACAACCACGCTACTTTATGCGAGGGTAGCGTACCTCAAACCCCTTCTCTTCACGAGAAGGATTTTGTCTCATGAAGGAGACGGGAATTCGCAAAGCGAATACCCAACTAAATAACAAAGATGAATGACAACAATCCTATAGAGCCAACAAAGTAATTTAAACCTAGCTTCTATAGGAATTAGGAAACTCCCATTTGCAAGGAGTGCGTCGGATCGATGACGCGGGTCCGTGAGCCACGCGACGGCGCAATGTCGCTCTTCGTGAACTACTACGGGAGAGCGGGTGCGCAAAGGGAATTTAGCTCTCTGGATGATGGAACTTAAGCTTGGAGAGCAAGAGCTTTTCTTGGACACAAAAGAGTAGAAAGTATGTTGCTTAGGTGTGTCTTGTGTGTTTTGTGTGTCTCTAGGTGTGTCTTGGTGGCCTTAGGAAGGCTTTGGAAGGCTTAGGAAAGCTTCCATAGCCGTTGGGTGCAAAGCCCAAGAGAATCAGGCCGAAATCAGGGACAATGATTGCATTGACAGGGTAATCAGATGTCTAATTCTGGCATCAGACGTCTAGAAGACCACTTTAAGACGTCTGAAAATAAGGTCAGACGTCTGATTTTTGGCGGGTCTCTTCTTGACTTGAATCAGATCTAAATAGGGTTCTAGCGCAAGTCCATCAGACGACATACAGGACGTCTGGCACTATGTCTGGACGTCTGGAAACCTACTTTTTTGTGGGAATGGATTTGCAATGACTAGAAAATCTCTGAGAAGAGATTTTCGGGTCAGTCGAGGCAAAACGGTCGATTATCAGTCGTTTGGAAAGGCTTGAGGACGTCTGATAAGGCACTAACGGTCACATCCTTGAGTGTATGCTAAGAGAGCCAACGGTCCACTAATTGGACATCTGGCAAAGTCATCAGACGTCTGCTAAGACGTCTGGTCTAAGGTTTGAACGTCTGATTTCATCAGATAGAACTAACTATTTCTAGCCTAAATGTTATCAGACGTCTGAATCAACAGTCAGACGTCTTAAAACACACATCAGATGTCTGATTTGGGAATTAGATGTCTGGAAATTCTGTTTGAACCCTATATTGGTTTTCTACGTTTTTTACAGAAAACCTAAGTATCCTAGGGTTGTGCGGGTATTCCTAGGACTACTGTTAGGGTACTTTGAGGCTCTTTAACATAATGTTCTAAGGAAATAAAGAGCAAGAAAATAACGACAAAAGTACATGAAAGGAATAAAATGGAATTCTATCCTATTCTTCTTGTCCTTCCATCTTCAATCTATTGCTCCTCACGAATCCCCTCTACTCTCCATCAAGCTCCTCCAATCTGTCCTGGATGCGTGCTTGAATTCCGTCTAATCACGTCTCCATTTGCAATTGACCTGAAATCTAAGACTCCAAGTGCAAATGTTAAATAACACGTGTTTTGTTATCATCAAAACAAATGATCATGGTGCTCTAGCACCAACAATCTCCCCCTTTTTCATGATGACAAAACCATAAATAATAATGCAAAAAATCCTCCCCCTTTTTGACATTATCAAAAAGGTTTGATTGATTTTAAATTTTCTATAACTCCCCCTTAAAACATGCTCTTCTATAAATTTCTTTTAACAAAGGTAATGTCCTCCCCCTTTTTTATAATAACAAGATAGCTATTATTTTTCTCCCCCTTTCTAAAGGAAATTTAGCTACCTTATATCTCCCCCTTAAAAATTGACAATTAGCTTATAATTTTTTGCTCCCCCTATCTAAATGCTTATGATAAAAACATAGGGTAAATGGTTTTTACCTCACCTACCATGGCCAATAAAAAGACCCGAATGGTGGTGGTGGATGCCACATCGGATGGGGCTCCCATCCGTAGCTTGGAGGCCCGGGCATTGGCGTCGGTCTCCAGTCTAGCGGTCGACGTGCGGTGGGTCTATCGTTTGTTCGTCGTCTCGTCGGTCTTCTTGTTCTCCTCCTTGGTCTACTCCTTGGTTCTCCTAACTCGAGTTGACCAGCCTTGAGTTTGTAGGTCAAGTCCTTTGTGTTGTAGTTATCTCTGAAACCTACAAAACAAGATTCCAATTCTTTTTTCGATATCCAAGTGGGCTTGGATTCGGATCTGTTAGCGGGTCTCCTTGACGGAGATCCTTTCTCAACCTTAGGGTTATAAAAATTATCTACTTTGTTGATTAATTTGTTGGAGTTTTCCCTAAGACATGCAATTTCTTTTTCTATAATATTCATCTTAGTCTTTAAATCAGAAATTTCTATTTTTAGACTAACATTTTCCTCAATCAATTTATTATTTTCATTGATGAGGTTATGATTTTCTAGTAATAGGTTATCATTTTTAGGATTAGCTTCTAGATCCTTAAGTTTTATTTCTAACCTATCATTTTCAGATTTAAGAAAACTAAGATTCTTTTTCATGCTTTTGTTTTCTATTTTTAGTGATTTACTAAGCTCATACAACTCATTAAAAGCATCTTGTAAATCAGAATTTACCTCGTTGTCTGAGTTGCTTTCGCTTTCGCTGTCGCTTCCTCTGGCCATGAAACCAAAGCAAGAGGTTTCTTCTTCTTTTTCTTCTTCTTCTTCCTCCGAGCTCGAATCATCCCAAGTGGCTTGGAACGCCTTCTTATTAGACTTCTCCTTTTCCTTCTTCTTCTCCTTTTTGAGAAGAGGGCACTCTGGTCGCAG
The DNA here is from genome assembly GCA_037157565.1 of Thalassia testudinum. Classification (NCBI taxonomy): domain Eukaryota; kingdom Viridiplantae; phylum Streptophyta; class Magnoliopsida; order Alismatales; family Hydrocharitaceae; genus Thalassia; species Thalassia testudinum. The sequence goes on along the minus strand of JAZHRO010000029.1, from coordinate 4,758,126 downwards.
GTGCCCTTTCTCGTTGCAGTGATAGCAACGTCTCGGGCTTTCCTTCTTCTCCTTTTACTCTTTCTTTGATTCCCTACAAAACTTGGAAAATTTTTTAAGTAAAATTCTAAAGTCTTCGTCGTCGGAACTTACCTCACTATCCGACGTGGCTTTGAAGGCGAGAGTCTTCTTCGGTTTAGGCTCCGATGTATCCTTCTTCTTCTGCTTCAGCTTTGTCTCGTAGGCCATTAGATTGCCTAGGAGTTCTTCCATGTTGAGCTCCTCCACTTCGTTTGCCTCCTCGATGGCGATGACTTTCTATTCCCACTCCGGTCCGAGGGAACGAAGAAGCTTCCCTTGAAGCTCCCCCTTGATGAAAGTCTTCCCTAATGCTCTCAAGTTATTTACAATGAGAGTGAACCTAGTGTTCATCTCACTTAAGGATTCGTTAGATTTCATGGAAAAAGCCTCAAACTCTTGTGAAAGTAAATTTAGTTTAGAAGTTTTTACCTTAGAGGTACCTTCATGAGTTACCTCAAGTGTGTGCCAGATCTCGTATGCGGTGGCTCATTGCGAGATTCTATTGAACTCCTCCGAGCTAAGTGTGCAGTAAAGGGCATTCATGGTCTTTGCATTTAAAGAGAGCTCACGAATCTGCTGCTCCGAGTATCCTCCGGCGGGTTTTTCTGGGATGTCAAAGGGGGTCTCGCACCTGGCCCAAATTGTGAAATCGGTGGCTTGAAGCCACGTCCTCATCCGCAACTTCCAATAGGAGTAGTTGCTTCTGTCGAAATAGGGTGGTCGGACGGTGGACTGCCCCTCGGAAATCCTGCCCGCGGAACTACTCCCCTCCATAGATCGTCTTGCTTGGTTGTTACGCCGAAACAGCAAGACCTGCTCTGATACCAATTGTAGATTCTTCCCTACCAGGAGGGGTGACGTAATAAATTGCGGAATAGAATATAAACAATCTCACAAAATAGACAAACACACAATGTACACAATAATTTTTAGGTGGAAACCAAACTGGGTGAAAACCACCACCTAACCCTCTCGAGTTAGGATTTTCCGATCAACCAAGTTGATCAAATCCACTAAACGAATCACTTTAAATGAGGGTGATTCAACCTCAATTACAACCACGCTACTTTATGTGAGGGTAGCGTACCTCAAACCCCTTCTCTTCACGAGAAGGATTTTGTCTCATGAAGGAGACGGGAATTCGCAAAGCGAATACCCAACTAAATAACAAAGATGAATGACAACAATCCTATAGAGCCAACAAAGTAATTTAAACCTAGCTTCTATAGGAATTAGGAAACTCCCCTTTGCAAGGAGTGCGTCGGATCGATGACGCGGGTCCGTGAGCCACGCGACGGCGCAATGTCGCTCTTCGTGAACTACGACGGGAGAGCGGGTGCGCAAAGGGAATTTAGCTCTCTGGATGAGGGAACTTAAGCTTGGAGAGCAAGAGCTTTTCTTGGACACAAAAGAGTAGAAAGTATGTTGCTTAGGTGTGTCTTGTGTGTTTTATGTGTCTCTAGGTGTGTCTTGGTGTGCAAGAGGTTCCTCTCTATTTATAGAGGCCTTAGGAAGGCTTTGGAAGGCTTAGGAAAGCTTCCATAGCCGTTGGGTGCAAAGCCCAAGAGAATCAGGCCGAAATCAGGGACAATGATTGCATTGATAGGGTAATCAGACGTCTAATTCTGGCATCAGACGTTTGGAAGACCACTTTAAGACGTCTGAAAATAAGGTCAGATGCCTGATTTTGGGCGGGTCTCTTCCTGACTTGAATCAGATCTAAACAGGGTTCTAGCGCAAGTCCATCAGACGACATACAGGACGTCTGGCACTATGTCTGGACGTCTGGAAACCTACTTTTTCGTGGGAATGGATTTGCAATGGCTAGAAAATCTCTGAGAAGAAACTTTTGGGTCAGTTGAGGCAAAATGGTCAATTATCAGACGTCTGGAAAGGCTTAAGGACGTCTAATAAGGCTCTAACGGTCATATCCTTGAGTGTATGCTAAGAGAGCCAACGGTCCATTAATTGGATGTCTGGCAAAGTCATCAGATGTCTCCTAAGACGTCTAGTCTAAGGTCTGGACATCTGATTTCATCAGACAGAGCTAACTATGTCCAGCCTAAATGTTATCAGATGTCTGAATCAATAGTCAGGCGTCTTAAAACACATATCATACGTCTGATTTGGGAATTAGATGTCTGGAAATTCTGTTTGAACCCTATATGGTTTTCTAAGTTTTCTACAGAAAACCTAAGTATCCTAGGGTTGTGCAGGTGTTCCTAGGACTACTGTTAGGGTACTTTGAGGCTCTTTAACATAATGTTCTAAGGAAATAAAGAGCAAGAAAATAATGACAAAAGTACATGAAAGGAATAAAATGGAATTCTATCCTATTCTTCTTGTCCTTCCATCTTCAATCTATCTCTCCTCGCGAATCCCCTTTGCTCTCCATCAAGCTCCTCCAATCTGTCCTGGATGCGAGCTCGAATTCCGTCTAATCACGTCTCCATTTGCAATTGACCTGAAATCTAAGACTCCAAGTGCAAATGTCAAATAACACGTGTTTTGTTATCATCAAAACAAATGATCGTGGTGCTCTAGCACCAACACCTATGGGGTTGGAATTAGGTCTATGGAGCTAGAGATCCAAGATCAAGACTTGAATTGCAAAATAGGAACTGGAGACTAGTTCCAGACATCCAAAAATAGGATTAGAAGACTTATACTCAAAAATTAGAAGTCCAGGCTTCAGTTCTGGACGTCCAATCTGAGTTAGGGGAAATTCTAGGTTCTGTTTTGGGTATTCTGCAGAAATTGGACGTCTGACAAAGTGTTTGGCGTCTAATAACACTGCAGAAGTGGGTTTGAGGTGTGCGGGAGTTGGCTAAGGGTTCTGGACGTCCTATAATTCATCTGGATGCCCAGATAAAGGTTGAAACTAGGGTTTTAAGGTTTCCTAGTGTGCGGTGACCTAATCTAAGGCTGGCTAAGGCTTGGGGAAGTCTCTAGGCTATCCTAGGGCTAGGATGGACCTAAGTTCTTCACATTTTACTTCTTTATTCCTACTTACTAGAGTAGCATACCTTAACTCCCTTACATTATTATTCACTACATCTAATCTAGGTCTTTTACTCCAGCCCAGCTGCAACACCCATTATTCCTGATCCAGCTTCAGATCCAGCTCCAGATCTAGCTTCTGATCAGCTTATTGCCTGCAATTGACATAATGCACTTAATCAGCACATTATAACATTATTTTATGCATAGTTAAAGGAAAGTAGTAAAGATGCAGATAATGCTAATGCATGCATGAATTACCCTAACTTATGCTAAGTTCTAGGCTAATTTAGGTCAATTAGGCCAATGATGCAGATAGATCTTCTAGGGGTGCTTTGAATAAGGAAATAGTGATAGGTTTGGAATCTAAGTCATAAGGAACCCATGATATTCGTGCATCTGTACAAACTAATCCATGCGATTCAGGAGCCAAGATTTGTCTCAAAGGATTCCTCAGTGTGAACATCAATCCCTCCAAATTTGGTGGGATTTGATGATGATTTCAGTAGGTTCAGGAGCAGTCAAAGTCGTCCTGGAGGTTGGTTGACCTCCGTTGGTGGTAGGGGGCTTTTCGTGAAAATTCAACAAAGTTTGGGGGGCTAAATGCAAGGAATTTCAAAAGCTAGGGGAGGGCTTGATTGAGAAATAGAATTTTAACGGACTAAAATGCAAAACTTGGTCAAGATGAACTCTTATTAGGCCCAAATTTTAGTACAAATCTAATTTAGACCCAAGCGTTTGATGGTGAAGTTGGATTTTACTTTAAACCAAGTTTGACTGGGTAATTTACGTAGAAACCCAAATTAGGGTAGAAATCCGTCTGAGACTCTATTTAAGGTAAAAATAAGTTCAGATGGTCAAATCAAGGATACCAAACCTCTAAGAATATTTTTCTATGAATTTTAGGATATTTGGATGAATTTTATTCTGACCAGAACCTTTGTAATTTAAGCGGGTCTGAAATGAGGGTTTTGGGTGCTGAATTGGTTCTCGAACTGTGTGAAACCCTGTTTCGTCTACGTGGAGTAACTTATTAGACTTTAATGCTCATTTGACATTAGATTAACCCCTGGCAAACCCCATGGTTACTGACGAGCATGGAACGCAGTTGTTTAATTATGCCATTGTAGTATGCATTCGTAACATCGATTTTAATTTAGAATGTGGAGTTGGTGAGTCCAAGTGTCAAACACAAGGAGGCATAAAATTGGATTATTTTGTCACTTTAGCTGTCACAGGAATGGGTGGTTTGCTTGCTTGCGAGAAAATGCGAGAGATAGAGAGAGAGAGAGTAGGGTTAGAGATCGTGTTTAAAACATGCCAAGCATTAAGAGGATGTGAGCTATAATATATGAAACTTTCATCAATATATAGCATGCAATTAAAGTGTGTTTACAACTACAATAATAGATGAAAGCTTAAACAAGTAAAATGTAAACTAAAGTAAAGAGAGAGTGTGAGAAGGAGTCAAGGCAACCACGACGGTGGAGGGAGGCTTCGTCGGTGGCTTAATAACTCCGAGGCAGGTATGGAGCATTTGGTGGAGTTAGGAGAAGGCTAGAATAGTATGGAAGGTGTGTGTGTATTGAATGCCCTTAAATGGGGTGGTTGAGGGGGTTTATATAGAGAAAAGAGGTTTCCAAACTAAGTAAGAGCTTTAGCGACGTCCAGGATGTCACTAAACCCATTCCATAAGTGTCGGTGAAGCCCCTCCACCTGCCGGTCCATAAGTGTGCAGGTGCTTTCTTCATTAAATCTGCACCTGCGTGTCCTCAGCCGTTGGATCCAAGGCACGGATCGCCATTGAAATGCTGAAGGCGTGCCACATCGTCCTTCCCACCTGTGATTGGGTGTGCCTTCGTGCGATGGACGAGCATCGACCATTTGATCGCGCCTCAACGGCCACGATTACGCATGATTGAGCGCTTAGATCACGCGCATTCCCGCCCGAGCACATCCGTGCACCCTCGTTGCACTGCATGGCCTTCATCCCCACCATCCGCGTGTGCATCAATGGCTGAATTTTGATCATGCGCATGGATGCAGGCGAGTGCATTTCGAATGCGTGCCCCTGGTGAGCGTGGAGAAGCGCTGACCACTGTGGCACGTGGGTGAAATGGTTGCGCTCTTCATCAATCCTCAGCCATCCGATGGGAGATCGGATGGCTGTGGTTTCTGCTATGCGATGAAGTGGGGGCTTGGTGTTGGCGAGGGCGGTTGATGGCTGCTACGTGGCCGCTTTCGCCAGAACTTCTTAGGCTTATCGAGGGAGCTTCGGATGTCAGATTTAAGTGATTTCAAGTCTATTGGACTCCATTCGTCGATCTGAATCCATCAGTACGGTCTAATTGCTCGTCTGAGACCTGTTTCAATATGTACTTGTACATATGGCCATTAAACATTGATTTATAAGCAATCTCAAATCGCAATGCATGTAGTGGTCCTATGCCCATCATAACATGTTATTAGTGCGCATATGTCCTCAAAACTAACTTCAGTTGATGGAATTATCATCATTAAATGTAGAGTTATCATACCCCCATGCTCATCCCTTGCTAGTCCCTAGCAAGGTTTATCCTAGTTGTTATTTTTAGTTGGAATTAGGAATTGATTACTTAGACATATGTTGCTTGTCAACGGGAGGAAATATACTAAGATCCTAATCCACAGAGACTAAACAATGCCCAGGTGCCTACCAAAATGAAAACTGCCCAAGTCCTCACTTTAAAGCATATATACAGATATGTATATATATATTTTCTTTTTCATCTTTTCTAATTTTTTTGGATTTTTGGAGTTGAGAGTGTGTAGGTAACTTTTTATGGCTACCCAACTCACCCATAACTCGAAAAAGACTTTAAGTGCTAAGCATCTTGGTGTGAAGATTGTGATAGACTCACTTAATTGTAATTAAAATAGACTTCGGCTTTCTACGCCCCAAGGTGACCAAAAAAGAGAATGCTTGCCTAAAGGTGTATCTTTCCTATCGGTAGCTTTCTCCCTACTTTTATTTTGAGTGGGGTCAACACAAGGGTGTTTCCAGTGTATATCTCCTCGGATTGCTCTACTTTCCTGCTTCTTCCTTAAGTGTCTTGGGCTTTTTCGTGCATTTAGTGAGCTGGGTTTCGGACAACTGGCCAATGGACTGTTACCCACGACCACTTGCCAGCCATACTCGTGCGGTGAAGTGTGACTTATTTATTTTTTCCTTTTTCTTCTTTTTCTATATATTTTTTTTCTTACTTTTTCTTTGGTTGTTTCAGTAGGTAGCTTCCCTGATCTAAGATTTACCTAGAGGCAATAAAAGAGAATGGTCCTGTGGTTGGGCTTTGGAAAACTGGCCAATGGGATGTTACCCACGACAACTTACCAGCTATACTGATTGCGCAGTAATCATAGATCTTAATTGACCTAAACTAGGCTAGGACTTAGAATAAGTTAAGGTAATTCATGCATGCATAAGCATTACTAGCACCTTTACTGCTTTCTTTTAGCTATGCGTAAAATAATGTTATAATGTACTGATTAGGTGCATTACGTCAGTTGCTGGTAATAAGTTGATCAGAAGCTAGATCTAAAGCCGGATCTAAAGTTGGATCTGAAGAATAAAGAATAACTGGTGTTGCAGCAGAGTTGGAGAGAAGACCTAGATTAGATGTAGTAGATAATAATGTAAGGAAGTTAAGGTATGCTATTCTATTAAGTAGGAATGAAGAAATAAATTGTGAAGAAATTAGGTCCATCCTAGCCCTAGGACAGCTTAGAAGCTTCCCCAAGCCTTAGCCACCCTTAGATTAGGTCACTGTACCCTAGGAAACCTTAAAACCCTAATTCCAGCCTCTATCTGGATGTCCAGATAAGTTATATGACATCCAGAACCCTTAGCCAACTCCCACACACCTTAAACCCACTTCTGCAGTGTTATTGGACGTCCAAACACTTGGTCAGACGTTCAATTTCTGCAGAATACCCAAGACAAAACCTAAAATCCCTCTTGACTCTGATTGGATGTCCAGACAATAAGTCTGGACTTCTGATTTTTCATTATAAGACGCCTAATAACTTTATTGGACGTCCAGAACTGCCCTCCAGACCCTGTTTTGAGATTCAAGCCTTGATCTTGGATCTCTAGCTCCTTAAACTCAATTCTAACACCCTAGGAACCTAAATTAAGGTTCCCTAACCCTAGTACATCACCTCTAGAGCTCCCTAAGGACCTAATTAGGTCCTCACTAAACCTAATTGACTTCAATCTTAGTCAATTGCATCAGCCTATTCAATTGGACTCGTTGAGTCTAATTGAGCCCTGATCTTAGTTTACACAGTCCAATTGGGCTCAGTGAAAGTCCAATTGACCTATACCTAACTTAATTGAGTTGTTTTACTCTCAATTAGGGTTTCACACAACCAATTAAACTTGTATCAAGTTTAATTGCATTTTACCTTAATGAATTAGGGTTTACAACCCTAATTTGAGACCAACATTGACTTAAACCCACTAGAACCTAACTTAATCAACCTAGCTACTTAGGTTTTGACCCACACACACCCACACACACCATCTACATGAAAATACCTAGCCTAGAGTTCTCTAGAACTCTCTACCATGTGTTGTTGCCTTGGTTGCTAAAAACAACAACCAAGATGCATTCAATTTTTAGATCCACCAAATGTGGATCTAAAAACCACCATCCATCCTCTCTCTCACTCTCCCATGAGGTCCCACCATAGGCCTCTCTAGAGAATTCCATAATTCTCTAGAGAGCTTCCCTTAGGCCTATAAAAAGACTTAAGGGGTGGCCATTTTGTCCATCTTGGTCTTTTAGCATAGCTCCACCTTCCATAAGCCATCACCACCTCCACCTCCATGTTCACGAGCTCCACCATGATGCCACCACCTCCACGCCAAGCCTAGATTAGGATCAACTTCTCCAACCTCTCCAAGGGCCAGCCTAAGCACCATTGGTTGCCCCTCTTTCTCTTCTCACCCATTCAAAGGCCATCGGAGCCCACCTCTGAATGCCCTTAGTTCTGCTAGACTAGATTATAGTTATTCATAGATTTAATGCTTTATTTACTACTTAGTAGTGTAGCTCCATATTCTCCCCCAATGATGCATGCATAATACCCCCATAGATTCATGTATACAGTCGTTTTCTACTAGCTAGATTTAAATTTCCTTGTATAAGCATTCCGTTACCTGTGTTGTAACCACCATCATGCCTTAATGAAAATATTTATATATATTTATATGTTAAAAATCATCATGTGATTGATTATCATCTTTTGGTGTGATTAAAGTTGCATGCTTTCAATTTCTGATATTCTGGCAACAGCATGTCATGTATCAATACATATTTAGTATAAATCAACATACGATTTTGAATGAGTAGAGCGAGCGAGATCGAATTTAAATTTTCATTTCGAAAATGCCTCCCAGAGACGAATGATCGAGACTCAAGTCTCATTATTTTAGAAATTATTTTTGTTGATCGTATTTCGCAACTATACTATGATGCATTTCTGATCAAATACGTGCTCTACGAACCCAACACATACCACCCTAGAAGGTTCATTAGCTACCCAATTTCTATTAGAATCTTCGAGGAGTGGGTCAGTGCAAAAATGTGTGTAGATGCTTAGACTAAAAGTCCCTCCGAGTCAGAGGGCGGGTTGATAAGTCGTATACTTATCACCTTTCTTTATTGATCAGATTAATGTAAATTAAGGTTACGAGGATTCGGGGCTAAATCTGCATTTTAGTGGACACCAGGGCTGATTAAGCCTGAAGACCTGAAAAGTCTAGGTGTTTCAGGTTCTCGTATTATTCCCACAGTTGACAAGCTCCTACTGCCTAAGTTTTCATTCCTAATTTTTATTATTATTATTATTATTAGATATATAATTTACGCTGATAATATAAACTCAGAGAATGCGAATTACCACCCCCCATGCTTAAGTTGGATAATGTCCTCATTGGCAAATAAATGTATGCACGGGGGTATAGAAAGAAATCACCTGAGTGTCGTAGTTTACTTGATCAGTCTGAGTCTTCTGCGTTGCCTCCCAGGAAGCGTTGAGTTTATTGCCTCCAGCTGGGTGAAGCTCCGTGTCAACCCTCAATGAGGGTGACTACTTCCTTTGGGGGAACCTAGGCAACATAATGTTTTAATCTTTGGATGTTTACTGTGAAGGGTTGCTCAGCGTTAGGATCTACAATTTCAACCGCCCCATTGGGATAAGGTTTGACCACCTAATATGGTCCTGTCCATTTTGATCTTAGTTTCCTAGGAAAAAGTTTAAGTCTTACATCAAAAAGCCAGACTTGCTGATTGGGCTCAAAGGTTTTCCTATGAATGTGTCTGTCATGGACGGCTTTTATCTTTTCTTTGTAAAGTCGACTGTTCTCATAGGTGTCTTGACAGATTTCCTCGAGCTTGGAGAGTTGGAGCGATCTTTTAGCTTCAGCCAATTGGGAATCTATATTGCACTGCTTAACAGCCCAGTATGCCCGGTGTTCCAACTTGACTGGAAGGTGGCAAGCTTTGCCAAAGGCCAAATGATAAGGCGACATGCCTATTGGGGTCTTAAAAGTGATCTTGTATGCCCAAAGGTTATCATCCAATCGTGTGGACCAATCCTTTCGGTCAAGTCTCACGGTCTTTTGTAGAATGTTCAAGATTTGTCTATTAGAGACCTCGGTTTGCCCATTTGTTTGCGGGTGATGCTGGGTGGCAATGTGGTGAGTAACCCTGTATTTTCTAAGTAGGGAACGGAATTGGGCATGAATAAAGTGGCTCACACCATCACTGATCATGGCTTTCGGTATCCCAAACCAAGAGAAGATGTTCTGCTTAACAAAGTCCATGACAGCCTTATGGTCACATCTTTGGGTGGCTACGGCTTCGATCCACTTTGAGACATAGTCTACTGAGACTAATATGTACTTGTAGCCGTTGGATGGCGGGAAGGGACCCATAAAATTGATGTCCCAAACGTCAAAAATTTCGATAATCAAAATGGACTGGAGGGGCATCATATCCTTTCTAGTCATAGTCCATAATGTCTGGCACCGAGAGCAAGTCTTGGCGAAACTGTGTGCGTCCTTGAATAAGGATGGCCAGTAAAATTCGGACTACAAAACCTTTGCAACTATTTGTTGCTGAGGGAAGTGGCCGCCACAAGCTTGGTCGTGACAAAAGGACAACATACTGTTGACTTCCTCTTCAGGAATACACTTCCTAATGATCTGGTCAGCACATAGTCTAAATAGCATAGGATCATCCCAGAAATAGTGCATGGCCTCAGCCAAGAACTTATCCCGTTGCTGTCTGGACCAGCTGTGAGGAGTCTGTCCTACCACCAGATAGTTGACTAAGTCTGCATACCAGGGTAGCTTTCTTCCTTGCATGGCCAGAAGTTGTTCATCAGGGAAGGTGTTAGTCAAAGGTAATGAGGATCCGATGTGGTCCGGGTGAAGTCTAGACAGGTGATCAGCTACGACATTTTTGGACCTAGCTTTGTTGCGTATTTCCAGGTCAAATTCCTGCAAGAGCAGGATCCATCGGATGAGCCTAGGTTTAGCATCCTTTCTGGCCAACAAATGTCGATTAGTCGAGTGGTCAGTGTAAACCGTCACGTGGGATCTTAGAAGGTGTGATTAGAACTTTTCTAATCTAAAGACTACGGTGAGCAGTTCTTTTTCTGTGATGGTGTAATTCCATTGAGACTCATCCAATGTTTTGCTCACGTAGTAGATCACCATGGGTTTCTTCTCTCTTCTTTCTCCTAAGACTGCGCTGATAGCAAACTTTGATGCATCACACATAATCTCAAAGTCTTGGGACCAGTCTGGGGGTTGCAAACCAATTGCAGTGGAGACTGTTTCCCTAAGGGTGTTGTAAGCCTTGATGCAATCAAGTGTCATGTGAAAAAGGGAGTCGTTGGCTAGAAGGTCAGTCAAGAGCTTAGAAAGTTTGGAAAAATCTTTAATGAACCTTTTATAGAAGCCAACATGTCCTAGGAAAGATCAGATTTTCTTGGCCGAGCTAGGGGTGGAAGTTTGGAAATTAAATCAACCTTAGCTCTATCCACTTTGATGCCCCTGTGTGAGACGATGTGATTGAGGACAATATCTTCCTGAACCATGAAATGGCTCTTTTCTCAGCTTAAAACTAGGTTGACCTCGATACATCGTGATGTGCATACATCTAAATAGCTAAAAATGTCTATTAATGCATGTTCTTAGTGTCATATTAGCATCATGCATTGTAAATATTTCATAAACACGCATAATCATGCATTTAGGTCGAATTGTACAAATTGTATAGTAATTGTCTCCTTTTATGGATAGGGACAAGGCAACTTTTAATCAGGGCCTCACACCGAGGATCCAACCGTACGGATCTGATTAGGGTGATGACTGGAGTTCAACGACTCCAAGATCGCCACGATCGGACATCCGTAACACTAGATATAGTTTGAGGAAGCTCAGAGATCAAGGGCCAAGATGTCGTCAATCTGCACTTTAGACGACAAATCCGACCACACGGATGGGTTCGAATCAACGATTGTAGCCTAACGGCATGAAAATCGGTCCAATCCGACATCCATGGCACCTTCTGGAAGTCACAGAAGATGGACGGCCAAGATGGCACCACGTGGTGCCATCCCAGCCGCCCAATTAGCCCAAGGAACCACCGCTGCCCTTTCTATCCTCAACAAATTGATCAATCTTAGCTGTTGGATCTTGATCTAATTGCTGAGATCAATGCCCGCTGCTCTCTATCCTCGCGCACCCTCACTTTCTCTCCTCGCACGCACGATCGGATCTGGACCATTGGATCTTGATCCAACGGTCGTGAGCATGCATGCCTTGGTGAGAAATGCGACAATCCAGCATGACAGTGCAATAGTTATGCAGATGCGGGCGAGACAGAGGTCGTGCGTTCGAGCCTTGCCGAGCGCCTCAATTTAGCTGGGGAGAGGGGTGTGTTGATTTCGGCTGTTAGATGAAGATCGTGCGCACAAGGAGTAGAGATGTGGCGCGTGGAGATACTTTGGATTGCGTAAGCACATGATGACGTGCTTTTGCATGCTCCATCGCATGCACGGACGCCGCAGCGAAGAAGATGAAGTGGGCGAGGAACGACTTTAAGCCATCCGATCTTGAGATCGGATGGTTGATCTTGCGAGAACATGGCTTTTGCATTGAGGTGTGGGAGAGGAGGCGCGTGCGGCGCGTGCACACGTCTCCCACGACAGGTCTTTAGTGATGAATAAATCTGTCACTAAAGACTTGATATTAATGTTTTCGAATATGGAATGACCAAATTGCCCCCAGTCCTTACAACTATAAAAGGAGACCCCTACCCTACAAAATTCTCATCCCTTTGTCTCTTCTCTCACCCCCTCCAAAGTGCTAAGAGCTTGTCTCAAACCTGGGATGCTCCTCTAGAGTAAAAATTAGAATTTTTCCACCTTCTCCCCCCTTTGTGGAGCATCCCGTGGTTGTCTTCTCACTCCATTCGGGAAGCGGATCCCCCGACGATGACGACATCCTACCTCACCCCTAGTTCCTCCCGCTTCGTCCTCCTTCTTGCTCCGTCATCCGTCTTCCAAGCGTCACCCCGTCTGGCTCGTCCTCCAAACAATCATCGAGGAAGATACTTCTCTCTCCATTCTCTTTACCTCTTTCTAGAGTAGATTTACTGCTTTCTAGAGTAGATTTCCTACTTTCTAGTTGTAATGATTAGTGTAATGAACATCATTTGGTTATGAGATCCATGTTTATTCTACCTCTCTTTTGTCTTTATTTGTAATATTCTCTCGCTCTATCTTCTATTTATTATTTGTTAAATAGATAGCTAGTTTTCGACTAGCTAATCTATTTCGTGACAAACAAAACAAATGCGTATTTGTAATCAAACGTCTGCCTCCTTGTGTTCGACTCGAAATTCTTAGAGTTTCTGTATAAATTTATCTGTTGATGGATTTCTTCGTAAGAACTACAACGACGAGCTTTCAAAATCCAATTCCGATCACGTAGTTTTTCGCCCCCAAAACATTGCTTCAGGATCTTTTCCAAGTTGCTAAGACAATGGTCGAATGAGTTCCTGAACATGGAGAAATCATCCATAAAGACCTCCAGGTATTCACCCACCATTTCTGAAAAAATGGCTAGCATGCAACACTGAAGGTAGCGGGTGCGTTGCATAACCCGAATGTCATACGACGGAATGTGAACGTGCCATACGGGCAAGTGAATGTGGTCTTCTCTTGATCCTCTGGTGCAATAGCAACTTGGTTGTATTCTGAATATCCATTTAGGAAGCAAAAATATTTCTGCTATGCCAATCACTCAAGAATCTGGTCAATGAATGGCAGAGGGAAATGATCTTTCTTGGTGGCCTCATTAAACTTCCTATAGTCGATGCACACCCGCCATGCGATAGCGGTGCAGGTGGGGATGGATTCGCCTTGGCCATTGGTGACCATTCTGAGCCTGACTTTCTTAGGTACCACTTGAGTGGAGCTCACCCAGGGGCTATCGGATATTGGGTAAATGATATCTACGTCAAGCCACTTGATTATCTCTTTTTTAACAACCTCTCACATATTCAGGTTCAGTCACCTTTGCATTTGGCGAGAAGGTCGAGTCCCATCTTCCAAATAGATCTTGTGAGTGCAATAGGTAGGGCTAATTCCCCTTAGGTCAGAAATTGTCCACCTAATGGCTGCCTGATGTTCCGAGAGGGTTGCAATCAACCTAAGTTCTTGATCCTTAGTTAAGTAGGCATCGATAATCACAAGGAAGGTCTGGTCAGGTCCTAGGAAGACATACTTGAGATTATCGGGCGAAGGTTTTAGTTCAGGTGTAGGTGGGACAACATTTGATGGGTAGGGGAATGGGGGGAGTTGATCAACATCAATCTCCTCGAATGGGGGTTGCCGAAGGTAATTAGCTTTACACAGGTCAACCTCCATAGGTTGGGGTGGTTCAGGGTAGTCATCAATTGGTTGAGTCAAATGGTTTGCTGAAGAGCTAAGAGTGAGGCATTCTTCAACCAAAGGTTCCATGGGATCATGCTCCTCAACCCAACCACAATCAAAAGACTTAACCGCCCTGAAGATATCCAATTGCATCTTCTTGTCCCGAAAGGTGATTTCCGTGCATCCCATGTCGCAATCAATGTTTGCCTTAGCCGTAGCTAAGAAAGGTCTGCCCAGGATGATAGGTGTGTTTTGCAGTTGTTCGGGGACTTTCATGTCGAGGACCAAAAATTCTACCGGGAAGTAGAAGTCCTTGACCCGAACAATCACCTCCTTGACTACCCCCTTCAGGGTTTTCACAGATCTATCAGCTAAGTGAATAGTCACAAGTGTGGGTTTCAATTCTCCAAATCCAAACTGGTGATACAAGGTCGTTAAGATGAGGTTGATCGAAGCACCTAAGTCCAAGAGTGCTCTATCAAATGTCATGTCCCCGATATTACAAGAAATCAGGGGCACTCCTAGGTCAGTTCGTTTGGGAGGCAGGCTGTTCAATATCACTGAACTAGCTTGTTTTGAGAGCACTACCTTCCTAGGTGCTTGGGTTTTCAGCTTACACTTCGGCGTACTGACATCCTTCAAGAACTTAGCATAAGCCAGGATATGTTTAATTGCTTCGAGGAGCAGAATATTAATTTGGACTTGTTTGAAAATTTCCAACAGCTCCTCATTCTCAACTACAGCTTTCTTTTTCTTCCTTTTCTCCAAGGCCTTAGGGTATGGTGTTTGGGTTTGAATTGGGTCAATCTCCATGTCCTTGGGTTCCTCCCACTCATCCTCAAACTTGGGTATCTCAGGAAGTGAGGTCACGGGAGGGGTTTGCCATTTGGGGTCCTAGGTTTTAGTGTTGCTTCATAAGGTAACCACGTTGGCAGAGGCATCGGAACCATGGGTAGATCCTTGAGAAGAAGAGGAAGAAGGAGCACTAAACCCAAGGGGTGTTTGTGGGGCTTGCTGGACCATGTGGGCATGTCCAGGATTGACTTGGAACCTTTGAGAATTGGGGCCTCTGTTGATCACATTTCTTGGGTTCGATTGTTGTTGAGATGGAAGGGATCCCTATTGTTTGCAATCCAACAGCTAGCTCAGCTATCCCTTCACTAATGTCGTTTCCTCCTAATGTTTCTGATTCATATTAGCCATCATTTTTATCAGCATGTCCATTTGGTTTTGCGGGGGAGGGGCCATCCTATTCTGATTATAGGGTGGTCTAATCGGTGGACCTTGCTGATAGGAGGGGGGTTTGGCCTGGGTTGGTTCTGGAATTAGTTTGATTTTTGGTTTGTCCAGGCAAAATTCGGGTGATTATGCCATCTGGCGTTGTAGGTATTGGAGAAGGGGTCAGGTTTGGAGTAACCTTGGATGGCTTCGACATCTTTAAAGATTGAAGGTGTCAAGGGGGTGGGAAGAGAGTAACCAGGGTTTGAGGGAGCAAAGGTCCCTCCTTGGAACATGGTTAGGGGTTGTTCCAGGTGTAGTTGGTTCATTGCTTGCACCAAGTCTACATTGTGTGCTCCCTTTGCTAGGGAGAGGGTCTGTAGTGGGTTTCTGGTTTGGTTCAATAGCTCATCAATCTTTTTGTCCACCAACTCAACTCGATCCAACTTTTTGGCTATAATGTCTATGTCAACCATTCTAGAATTAGCTTGCACTTCATAGATCCCACCACGGGGTTGACTGGATAGATTAGGCCGGGTCATGGAGACATTATCGAGCGAGTTCTCACTCATGGACTCAAAGAGTTTAAACGCGCTCTCCTCGTCTTTGTTCAAAAAATTGCCTCCACATGAGTCATCAACAAAGTTCCTAAGGTTGCTGTCCAGACCATGGTAGAAGATCTGGGCCAATTGCCACCTTGAAACCTCATGGTGTGGGCATTTCCTTAACAATTCATTAAATCTTTCTCATGCCTCAAAGAATTGTTTCCCACCTTGTAGTGTAAACATGGTAATGGCTCTCCTGAGGGCAATGGTTTTACCTATGGGTAAAAATTTCTTCAAGAATGCATGTCTCAGTTCCTCCCAGGTGGAGATGGGTCTCCCTAAGGTTCTAAGCCAGTGAGATGCTTTGTCATTTAGGGAGAAAGGGAACATCTTAATCAAAACAATGTCCAAGTTGATGTTCCTGGGTTTCACTGTCAGGGCGATCCGGTCTAGATCCATAAGGTGTTGCAAGGGGTCCTCATTTGAGCTCCCATTAAAGTGGCTCTGAATTAAGCACAAAACATTAGGTTTCAACTCAAAATCATCTCCCCCTTTGGGGACCCTAAGATGTGGCTCGATCCGGATAGCAGACGGATCGTAAAAATCATAGAGAGGCCTAGGTTGGCCCTCAGGAGGTTGTTGTGGGTTAGGTGGGTTCAGTGGGGGTTGCCCTGAAGGGTTTTGCAATCTATGTATGGCTTGCATGATGGTTTGGATTTGTTGTTGTTGAAGTTGGTGGTTGGCAGAGATCTGGGCCTGAATGATGGCCATAGCATTAGGTGGGGATTGGTCCTCAACCTCATCAATTCTTGGTTCAGCCATTTCCCATGTAAAATCAAGTCTCATCCTGATTTCCCTATCTAAAACAAACAGCTTAGGATGTAGTGATCGTCTCTCATGCATACACTAGGGAAGAACGGGGAGGGATGTGGAGAGAGACAGGTGCGAGAAGTGTGTGCACAAACAAGCAAGCAAGTCTAGTCCTTAGGGTGTATACCTTAGGTGACCTAGAAGCCTCAGAGGAATGATCAGATCTGTAGGCACTTAACCACCCTTCCTGATGTTAATCTGGCCAGGTTGATTACGAGGGGGTTGAAGGGAAGGTTCTTCCTTTGGCTTTGACCACTGGTTTCGTAGACCCCACAACTGCAGTCGTTTAACACTTCCCCGCAGCCTAGACACCAGATTCTACAAAGGGAATGAAGGCCAAGTGCCTAGCAAACCTAATTAGACCTTCGAGACTTAGACTAGTCCTACCTAGGGCACATCTACTCCATTTTAATGAGGGCTAGGTTAGTGCTTGTGCTCAGGATATGTGATGAGGCATTGTTTGGGGTTGTGCCTCTTAGTTAACTGATTTGAGCATGTGTGTGCACTTAACAAAACATGATTTCCAAGCAAGGATTTCAAGATGTGGTGTCTTTTAATGATTTGTCCTTGCTTTAATGCTTTTTAGGGTTGAAGTTCCTTAATGTTTTCAAACAAGGTTCAAGTGGGCACACAAGGTTTTGCATACAACGAGTGAAAGTCAATTCCCTTTAGAATGTCGTGGCCCTAGAAAAACAATCCTAGTAAATTCACCCTAGTGTTTTTGCAATTCTACCAGGTGAGTTTATTTTAATTATGGTGAGTGGTGCAGCCTAGGTCAAGTCATGGTGGCTTCTCAAACACCACTCAAGAGAAGAACACTCCAAAAAAGATTATCTCTTTAAGAATGTTAGAGTGTATTTTTTTGTTGGGTGATGAGTTTGGAATGTGGATCAAGAAGTCATTCACCATGCCAATTTTAGATTTTTATTTTTTTTTGTATATATATATATTTTTAGACAAGCAAATAATCACTGGGTGGAGTGATACTCACAACCGTCTTCACAGCATTTTACTCTTGGTCCACCATCTTGGATCGCGCTCCTCTGTTGCCCATGTGTCGAGTTTCTGTAACCAATCAAGTAGAGAGAGCAAAGTGAATAAGAAGATGTGAATATAAATGCAGGATTAAAGCGACAAAAGAAATCCGTTGCCTCCCCGGCAACGACTCCAACAACTAACAGGCGTGGAATGTGATTGTTTAATTATGCCATTGTAGTATGCATTCGCGACATCGGTTTTAATTTAGAATGTGGAGTTGGTGAGTCCAAGTGTCGAACACAAGGAGTAAAATCGGATTATTTTGTCGCTTTAGTTGTCACAGGAATGGGTGGTTTGCTTGCTTGTGAGAAAATGCGAGAGAGAGTAGGGTTAGAGATCGTGTTTAAAACATGCCAAGCATTAAGAGGATGTGAGCTACAATATATGAAACTTTCATCAATATACAACATGCAATTAAAGTGTGTTTACAACTACAACAATAGATGGAAGCTTAAACAAGTACAATGTAAACTAAAGTAAAAAGAGAGTGTGAGAAGGAGTCAAGGCGACCATGGCAGTGGAGGAGGCTCCATCGGTGGCTTGACAACTCCGAAGCAGGTATGGAGCATTTGGTGGAGCTAGGAAGGCTAGAGTAGTATAGAAGGTGTGTGTATTGAATGCCCTTGAATGAGGTGGTTGAGGAGGTTTATATAGAGAAGAGGGGTTTCCAAACTAAGTAAGAGCTTTAGCAATGTCCGGGACGTCGCTAAACCCATCCCATAAGCGTCGGTGAAGCCCCTCCACCTGCCGGTCCTTAAGCACGCGCGTGCTTTCTCCCTTCAATCTGCACCCGCATGTCCTCAACTGTTGGATCCAAGGTGCGGATCACCATCGGATGGTTGAAGACGAGCCACATCATCCTTCCTGCCAGCGGTTGGGTGTGCCTCCGTGCGATGGACGAGCGTCGGCCATTCTATCATGCTTCAACAGCCATGATTACACGTAATTGGGCGCTCTGATCGCATGCATTCCCTCCCAGGCACTGTTTTTCAACGTTTCGTGCGGATTTAAAGCGTATTATGTTGTAGTATAACCGACAAAACGTTCGAACAAATATAAAGTTTTTATTACTCGAAGACCGGAGTATCCGAGGTCGAACACAGGGAGCAAACTCAGTACTTTGTAAAACCCAAGAATACAACTGTTAAATGCAAATATAATTGATTCAAAGAGTTTTTAAGAAAGATGTAAAAAAAAATAGAATTAGACGTCTGATTTATGTATCAGACGTCTTAAATGTGATCTTTCTTTCTCTTTTTCTTCTTCTGCTTTGCCTTTCAGATCTCTTTGCAATCTTCCCTTGTCCTTCTTCTTCTTCTCCTGCGAAGACCTCTAACCTTTCTGTTTTCCTCCTTCGCCTGCGAAGACTTCTTTCTTTCTTCTTCTTCTGTCTTGCTTTCTTCCTTCTTCGTTGCCTTCTTCTTCTTCTTTGTCTTGCTTCTCCTTTCTTCTGCAGCGGCCACGTCCTTCTCCTGCAATCAGCCTGCCTGCACAGGGGAACAAAACCTAACCCTTCTCCCTCTACCCGCGCGTGTCTCTCTCTCAAGCAATTCACTCTAACCGCTCTCCCAGAGCCACAGTCTCAATCGGGTCGGATCGTACCCGGGACCAGGCGCACCTGCAGGTGTGTGATGCGCGAGGAGTGCGTAGGTCTAGGTCGGGTCGGATCCACCAGGTCCGCGTGGTCAGGCCGCGGACGAGGCGGGTGGGGTCAGTGAGGGACCTCACCCCTGTGCTTTCGAGGCAGTAAACGTATATCACAAAAAAGCTTTATACCATACCTGTGCCTTGAGATTCCACGATGTGGGACTAAACTTTCCGCCCTTCCTTTGCGTGCGCCCGCAGACTCTCGTGTGCAATTGCCCACGCTGAAGGCCCTGCTGCTGATCCTTGCTGAACTCAGTCACCTCGCAACTCTTGCGAGAGTCTGCTGCACCTGCCGCCTGGGAAGCCTGACGCCTGCTGCTGCTCCAAGCTTCCTGCTGCTTCGACTGTTAATGGCGGCCGGAGCGTTTACCTGAACTTCCACAGAACGGCCTATTGGCCCAATTAGAATGGCTGGAAACCTTCGCCGTAGCACGGCGAAGGCGGTGGGTGATGCTGCAGGTTGCCTGTCGGCCTAGGCATGCCCGCCTAGGTCAACCTGTGGCCGGAGACGGTGGGTTGTTCGGGGGGTGATTATGGAGGTCTGGAGTGGCAGTTGTGGGGTGGAGCGAGTTCCTGGTGGTGAGGCGGAGCTCACGAGGTGGTTGGCGAGCCGTGTGGAGTGGCGGAGTGGTGTGGGCGGCTCGCCGGAGTTCGGTCGGTGATGTGGAAGATGAGGGTGGTCAGCGTCGGTCGAGGGGTAATCAGATGAGATAACAGGGGGAAAAGAGAGAGGATAGGATGGAGAGGAGTTCTAACCTAATTGTAAGGACGAAAGGGGACAGAAGGCGGACAGCAGTACTTGCTGTCGCCGGAGAAGATGACGCCCAGTGGGGGAGAACGGCGGCGACGACGGGGCTGAGGCGGCGTGCGCTGGTACTGCGCGACGCGGAGGGAGGTCAGGAAGCTAACTCTGCCACTGGTTTTGTGGCAGAGCGAAGAGGGAGGGGAGGGAGGCTCGCCGGAGCTAGCTGGGGTATTTGACCGAGCAGGAGGAGAGGAATTGAAGGGGGAAACTCGGCCAAATCAAGCTCAAGATGAGTGGCCGGGTCCGAGGGGTGTTTTATAGGTGCTGGACTTGGTGTGCAGGGCGTGAAGGGCACGTAATTGCCTGAGGTTGGTCGCCGGAGATGGAAAGGAGTTAGGATACCCAAATCTCTCGTGCGTTCGCACGAGAGATTGGGTTCACACCAACGATTGTGATTGACTTTATGAGGAAGGGAATTCCTCAGAGAATCCTCCTTCCATTTCTGGGAGGGAATCTCTGAGGGATTAGAGAGCAATCCCTCTCCGAACCTCGCCGGAGTTCGGTTCTGCCCTAGCAATGGCGGCAGGACCGATTTGCAAAGAAGGCGAGGAACCTAGGGGGCTCTCTGCAAGGATATTCAAAAGATAGGGACCTCTTTGTGATTTGGGTGTACTAACTTGCAAAGTAGGTCAAGATGACCTCTCCTTAGGTCCAAATTTTGGTATAAACCTAATTTGGACCTAAGGAAACCAATGGAGAAGTTAGATTTCAGGTTTGACCTCGTTTGACTGGATATTTTGCGTAAAAACCCAAATTAGGTTAATTGAAGAGCTAGGACCCTAATCTAGGTCAAACTAGGTTCCAAAGGCCAAATTAAGTGTTCTAAACCCTAGAGTATGGTTTTCCATGATTTGTAGAGGGTTTACTTGCTTTTTGTTCTAACCGGAACCTTGTTAATTTAAGCGGGTCTGTTTTAGGGTTACCAAGTGTCTTTTAGTTCTTAGATTGCACATGAACCCATTTCTGATTGACTCAACCCACTTTTTATCTCATTTAGACCATTTGACCTATGTTTTGCCTCTGAGAAATCCCGTTTATCTACTGCAATGGTAAAATTGCAGTTTTAACCTTTATTTCATGTTTTCTTCTTAGAGCACTTGTTTCTTCAGTTAGGCCTTCTTCTAGGTTATGTAGGAGCTTTTATCTTCTTTATTGTGTCAAAATGAGCTAGTTATGGCTCATGATGAGGCTCTCATCATACCCCCATGCCTAGCTTTTGCTAGTCCCTTAGCAAAATTTCAAAGTTTTAACTTCCGTTCTAGACCCTGAATGTTGTCAACAATGATAAGTGCTTCTCCTTTTCTTTTGTGATTAGGTGGGAATGCCGACAATAGGCCTAGAGGTACTCAAGTACCAACCAAAATCCGGACCTGTTCCGCTTTAGCCTCAGTCTTCTGCAAAGGTTTCTACGGCCCACAGAACCTAACCTAGGGTTTGTTGGACTCCGCGGTTAAAGCACCCGTGCTTGAGATATTTTTAGCCTAAGTTCAGTTTGCAGTGCGTTTTTTGTAAGAGAGAGATAGAAGATTTATTTGTTTGGAGAGCTTTTCTCTCTCTTTTCTTTTTTATTTCTAGCTTCGGATTAGCTTCTCAACACGGTCTGTATCGGATTCCTCGTCCCCATCATCAATCCTCAAAGGTCCCTGGCTTTCGAGATTTCGAGATAATCCCGCCCATGGCAACCCCCGGAACCCTGGCTTTCGAGATTTCGAGATAATCCCGCCCATGGCGTTCCGTGGCTGAATTCAGACCCTGGCGATTGACATTTCGTGATAATGCCACCCATGGTGTCTGAACCAACAGAGTGCTTACATGCCTCCAGTAGGATATTTAAATATCCTAAGAGACAAGCACCGAGGAGATGATATGTTGTTACGCATCTTCGAGGGGAATTTCCCGCCTCTCCACGCTGGGAACTTGTCCAAATCAACTTGTGTTGATTGGCCGTTCCTAATCTAGGTGACTTTTTCAGAATATTAAACGCTCTTGCGTGTTTTGAATATTTATGCGCACTGAACCAGACTGTGTGTGAATTTGGGTGCTTAGGTTACCGAATCCCGCAAACCGGAGGTCAGTTAACGAGGCCGAATACTTCCTAAGCCTTAGACCTAATACTTAAGCTTCGCATTTTCCTCAACCTCTTGAGGATTGTCCAGATTTTAACGGATACGTGAATTTTTAAGCTAAAAATCTAGCCCAAGAGGCCTAAGACCAGCGTTCCCGCTAATCTCTTGTTATATCTCTGTAGCATTTTTCTTTTCTTTTTCTTGACTCGGTCTAGAACTTCAGTTAACCCCTTAATCTTTTACTAATGACTTTTTCTTTTTCTTTTCCTTTTGTGCTCCTTTCTTTATTTTTTTGCTCTTTTTTGTCATTTTTTCTTTCTTTTTCTCCTCTCATTTGTATGACCCTGAATTGTTCCTCCCCTCTATCAAACCCCTTTTTTTTTTTTTTTTTTTTTTTTTTTTTATGAATGAAACCCTTTCTTGATATGAATTTTCTGACATTTTGCACTTTCATACCCCCCCATGCCTAAGATTTGCAATGTCCCCATTGTAAATTAGGTGGGTTCGAATTCAGCTTAGTTCATGTGTTAGGACAGGTGTGTGGTGAGTGAATGGGTCGAAGCGACTTGTTGCGAACGATTTCTAATCTCGGGTAGGTATACCTGAGGTGAAGTCGGCTGTTCTAATGGGTGAACCCTAAAGTGCAATATGAATTCCGCATAGCGATGTCAGAAACGGTTTCAGGTTTTTCAAAGAATGACGGGTTGCCTCCCGTTAAGCGCTGAGTTTTACGCCATCGGCTGGGCGTAATGAGCTCAAGAGGAAAGGAGGGTAAAGGATGACTCAGTCAAATCTATATCGGTCATGTCAATGAACGGCTTGAGTCTCTGCCCATTCACGACAAATGGTTCAGAATCGTGGCTGAGTGGGCTGATTTCAATAGCTCCATTTCCGAAGATTTGGCGGACTAGGTAGGGTCCGACCCACTTGGATCTTAGCTTTCCTGGGAATAGTTTGAGTCGAGCATCAAAGAGTAAAACTTTTTGACCAGGATGAAAGACCTTTCTAGAAATGTGTTTGTCGTGAAAAGCTTTAACCCGTTCTTTGTAAATTCGCGAGTTCTCATATGCGTCGTGGCGTAATTCATCGATCTCGCTCATTTGAAATCTTCTGTGGGTTCCAGCCTTAGAAAGGTCGAGATTACAGGTCCGTACTGCCCAATAGGCTTTATGCTCCAATTCGACGGGGAGGTGACATGCCTTCCCGTACACTAGTCTGAAGGGAGACATTCCTAATTGGGTCTTGTGGGCGGTCCTATAGGCCCACAATGCTTCCGGAAGCCGAGAAGACCAATCTTTTCTATCAGGTCGAACAGTAACCTGAAGGATCTTCTTGATCTCTCGGTTAGATAGCTCAGCTAGACCATTAGTTTGAGGGTGGTAAGGAGTAGAGATTCGGTGCGACACCCCGTATTTGATCATTAGTGACCTGAACTGAGCGTTTGTAAAATGGGTCCCTCCGTCGGAAATTATAGCACGCGGAATCCCGAACCTTGAGAAAATGTTTTGATTAAGGAATTTTATAACGACTTTATGATTGTTGGTTCGAGTCGGAATGGCTTCTATCCATTTGGAAACATAATCAACTGCGAGTAAAATGTATTCGAAGCCATCCGAGGTAGGAAAGGGTCCCATGAAATCAATCCCCCAAATATCAAAAATTTCGCATACCAAGATCGGCTGTAGAGGCATCATGTCTCTATGGCTCATGTTGCCTAGAGTCTGGCAACGGGAACATGCCTTACAGTGATTGTATGCATCTTTGAAAATTGTGGGCCAGTAGAAACCACACTGGAGGACTTTCGATGCGGTTTTATGTCCCGAAAAATGTCCACCGCATGCCTGGTCATGGCAAAATGAGAGTATGTCTTTGATTTCCACTTCCGTGACGCATCGTCGGATTATCTGATCAGCACCAATGCGGAAGAGATACGGGTCTTCCCATAGGTAATACTTGGCATCAGAACGCAATTTGTCCTTTTTGGCCTTCGACCAATCGGGCGGAATCTGATGTGATGCCAGGTAATTAACAATATCGGCGAACCATGGAAGACTTGTACTGATAGTCAGGAGGTGCTCATCAGGAAAATGTTCTGTAATAGGTCCGGACGGATCAATAATTTCAGGAGGAAGGCGGGATAAATGATCAGCTACCACATTGTGCTTTCCCGCCTTGTCGCGAATCTCGATGTCAAATTCTTGCAACAGCAAGATCCAGCGGATTAATCGAGGTTTCGCGTCCTTCTTGGCTAGGAGATGCCTCACAGCTGTGTGATCCGAGTATATGATAACACGGGAACCCAGAAGGTATGATCTGAATTTTTCCAGGGCAAATACTACGGCCAGCAGCTCTTTCTCAGTAACCGTATAGTTACGCTGAGCCTCATCCAGTGTTTTGCTGGCGTAGTAAATGACCACAGGTTTCCCATCAATTTTCTGCCCCAAAACCGCTCCTACAGCGAAGTCAGATGCATCGCACATGATCTCAAAGGGTTGAGACCAATCAGGGGACTGTAGGATTGGGGCTTGGGTGACTCGGTCACGTAAGATCTCAAATGCTTGAGTGCATTCCTTGGAAATTCCGAAAGGCACATCCTTGGAAAGCAGATTGGTCAGGGGGCGCGCGATTTTGGAGAAATCAGGGATGAATCGACGGTAGAAACCGACGTGCCCCAAAAAAGATCGGATGTCCTTAATCGAGCTAGGCATAGGGAGCTTGGAAATCAGGTTAACCTTAGCTCGATCCACTTGGATGCCTTTCTCTGAGATTAAATGTCCCAGGACAATTCCCTCAGGCACCATGAAATGGCTCTTTTCCCAGGAAAGAACCAAATTCACCTCGATGCACCGCCTGAGTATATGGACCAAGTGTTGGAGGCAATCGTCAAATGATTGTCCAAAAACTGAAAAGTCATCCATGAAGACTTCCAGATAGTCACCTACCATATCTGAGAATATGGCAAGCATGCACCGCTGAAAAGTTGCAGGTGCATTGCAGAGACCGAATGGCATCCTTCGAAACGCGTACGTCCCGAAGGGGCAGGTGAATGTGGTCTTTTCTTGGTCCTCTGGATGGATTGCCACCTGATTGTAACCGGAGTACCCGTCAAGAAAGCAGAAGAATCTATTTCCCGCTAGTTTCTCGAGGATCTGATCAATAAAAGGTAGTGGGAAATGATCCTTCTTCGTGGAGGAATTTAGTCTTCTGTAATCAATGCAGACTCTCCACGAATTAGCTATTCGGGTAGGAATGACTTCCCCGGTTTCTGTCGTGATGATGGTAAGTCCTGCCTTCTTAGGTACCACTTGTGTTGGACTCACCCAACGACTGTCGGAGATCGGGTAGATGATCCCTGCATCTAACCACTTAATGATCTCCTTTTTCACGACCTCCTGTAGGTTAGGGTTTAGTCGCCTTTGCATTTCTCTTGAAGGTCGTGAGCCTTCTTCTGTATAGATTCGATGCGTGCAGTATGAAGGGCTTATACCAGTCAAATCATCTAGAGTCCATCCAATGGCTCTACGATGTTGCTGGAGAACAGAAATCAAACGGAGTTCCTGGTCAGGTGTGAGTCGAGAATTGATAATCACAGGAAACGTTTGATTTGAATCCAAAAAGACATATTTTAGATGTTCAGGAAGGGGCTTGAGTTCCATAACAGGATTGTCAGCAGCAGCGGGTAGTTCAGGGTTTGTATCGGGAGCAATGGTAGGAGTCATAGGTGTGTCTAAATTGTGTTCGCACTCCTCTGTTAGCGGTTTTTGACTTTCTAGTGGTTGATCAGGAATAATCAGGTTGTCCTCTATGTGCAATTCATCAACCACGGCTTTGACATCACAAATTTCCTCTATAACCCCGCAATTAATCCCTTGTTGGGCTTTGAAAATGTCAATCTTCAGATTTTGATTCCCAAATTTTAATTCTATCTGGCCCTCTTCGCAGTTTATATTGGCCCTAGCAGTGGCCAGAAAGGGTCTCCCTAATATGATTGGTGTGTCCCTTGGGTTCTTAGGTGCATCCATGTCCAGTACTATGAAGTCCACTGGGAAATAAAAATCTCGTACCCTAACAATGACATCCTCGAGTATACCTTTGGGTGACTTGATGGATCGATCAGCTAACTGCAATGTCACCTCAGTGGGTTTAAGTTCAGATTCTTCAAGGTGGTCAAGGAGGGATGTAGGTATTAAATTTATGGAGGCACCTAGGTCTAGTAAGGCTCTATCAAGTTGGGTTTCACCAATTTTACAAGAAATCAAGGGGGTTCCTGGGTCTTTAGCCTTGGGTGGGAGTTTGCTCAGGATGACAGAGCTGGCTTGCTCTGACAGTACAATCGGATTCCCATCCTTGGTTCGCGGCTTACGTTTAGGTGTACATATGTCTTTCAAGAATCTTGCGTAAGCCGGTATGTGGCGGATTGCATCCATCAACGGGATGTTTATCTGGACCTGTTCAAAGAGCTTGACCAGATCCTCCTCAGGAGCCACAGGTTTGGTTGTCCTTTTTCCTTTGGTCAAGGCCTCAGGAAATGGGATCCTAGCTGGTTCCTCTAGGATAGGTCCAGGTTCTTGATCTGGGACAGTAGTATCTTGGATGACTACCCTAGGGTCTTGGCGATTATCAGGCTTGGAGTGGTTCAGATAATGTGGGTCTTGTGTTGTTTTACCACTACGTGTTGTTACAGAGTTTAATCCAGCCTGACTTTGGTTTGGGTTAGGTAGGAGAGGTGGCTGCTGCTGAAATTCTGCATAAGATGTAGAAGCCTCCATCCTGTCTGGTGATGGAGTAGCAGGGGCCTGATAAATCAAATGTGCGTGGCCTGGATTTGGATTCATAATGCGCCTCTGGGTCGGCACATTATTTGGGTTGGGCAGAGGTTGCGAAGGAAGGGTGCCAGGTTGGCGAGAATTTGCCATCTGGGCCAGTTGGTTGCGAACCTCTGTGATCTCGTCCTTGTGCTGTTTTTGCATTGCCGCATTCGTTTTTTGAATGTCAGCCAGCGTTTGAAGGATAAGAGTCAGTTGATCCTGATTTTGCCCAGATTGGTAGGTGGGATTGGGCCGAGGCTGAGGCGGCTGATATGGACGAGGAGCTTGTGGGCGGGGTTGATATGGTGGTTTTTGAGAGTTTCCCGCCCACTGAAAGTTAGGATGATTTCGCCATCCAGGGTTGTAGGTATTGGAGTATGGGTCGTTCTGGATGGCGTTGAGGTCCTCGCAGTTCTGAGAAACCTCAGGAAAGTCAGAATACGAGGGTTCAGAGTTCCCCCAACTCGAGTAGACGGGATCGGAGGTCACTCCGGTCTGGGAGGTAGACGGGGGTGGATAGGGGCCCATCCCCTTGGCAGGTTGGTGATAGATGTTTTGCACTGTTTCCCTTGCCAGAGGAGGTCGTGCAAAAGAGTTTTGTGCAGAGGTGGCTTGCTGCAAATGTCGAGTTAGCTCGTCCACCTTCTTTTCTATGATAGAGACCTTGTCCAACCGACTGGCCATCAATTCCAGGTCAACAGAAGTGGACAGGTCCTGCGTCTCATGTGTCCCTCTTAGATTCGTCGATGCGCGGGCATTCGTCCTGTCGAATAAGCCCAAGGAGTCATTGTTTATGGAGTTCTCGCACATGTTTTCGAGAATCTCCCACACCGTGTCCTCGTGTTGGCCCATGATGTTTCCTCCACATGTTGCATTGACGATTAGACGAATATCCTCACGGAGTCCCTGGTAAAAAGACTGGACTTGTTCCCACTTAGGGACTCCGTGATGGGGACATTTTCGCATGAGATCTAGGAATCGATCCCAAGCTTCGTGAAGAGGTTCTCCCTGTTGTTGAGTGAAATGAGTGATCTGGTGGCGCAAGGCATTCGTCCGGCCAACAGGGAAGAATTTTTTCAAAAATTCGGACTGTAATTCCTCCCAAGTGTTGATCGGGCGGGTCTGAGTCTGATACCAGTGCGCGGCCTTGTCCAAGAGGGAGAACGAAAACATTTTCATGAGTAGGATATCCCGGTTTTGTACATCTGACCCGAAAGTCTGGGCCAGATGCTTGAGTTGTTTAATGTGTTGGAATGGATCCTCAGAGTTAAGCCCATGGAACTTTGGTATGGCATGAATCATATTGGGCTTTAGATCCGAATCGGGTCCTCCAATTGGGATTCGTACTCGGGGTTCAATTGCCACCGCAGCGGGATTATAGTGATCTCGCATCATAGGTCGCTGTGGTGGGTTTACAAAGTTCTGAAAGAGATCGTTCAAGCGTTGAAGTTGGTGTTCAAGGTTATTCTCATCTTCAATGGGTTGTGCCATGATGGGAGAAGGAGGAGAATCAGGGTCTGAATCAGATGAAAGATTTATGTGGTGGGGTTGCTGCACAAACAAGGGCGTCGAGGCTTGGCCTCGGCGAGAATGAATATCTAGAGGAGGTCTTAAAGGTGGTCTCAAGGACCTCCTACCAAACATGCACCGGAAGATGTGATGAGATTAGAAGGTACTGGACCCAATCAAGACACCCAAGAATTGTTGGGTGACTATAGAGGTTCGGGGCAGATGGACCCCTGGATCAGAAGATCGTCCACCTGAGAAATACCTGGGCAGCCAGAGAGGGAGAGTCCCGCAAAGACCCCTACACGGTAGAGCGTCCCTACGGGTTACAGGGTTTCCCCCACCCGACCTCTCTTGTCACTGCGGTTCCAGGTAGACCAGAATGGGGATCTTGACCTCTTAAGTCTACCTTTTTTTTTTTTAAGATCAAGGTGCTTAATGTTCCACTTGAACTTTTAAGTATTTTGAGTGCAAAAAGTGACCTAATATTAAGGTTGGTTGACCCGAGGGATCAACTTCACCTTTGAGAGCTTTTAGGTCCTTCCTTTTATGATTCAAATGAATTATCAGCCTGATTTGCTTAGGGTTCCTCTTATAAATATTTTCAAACACGGTTTAGGCACACTTCTTTTTGGAAAGTTTATTTCTTTATTTTAGAGAAGATGTGTCTCTAAAAACCCTAGCTTTGCAATCCTAACTTGGCTCTAATGGGTCCAATTTAGTTGCCTTAGAATTTAGCACCTAGGGCTCAATCAAGAAAGTTTTAGCCCTAGTTGCCTTAGTTGGATGACAGACAAAAATATGTTGAAATGAAAATCAGGCAACTTGATGAGTTACTAAATATAAGACAGGTAGCCCTAAGTTGACTTCTCCCCCTTTTTTTTTTTTTTTTTTTTTTTTTTTTTTTTTGGATTGTGAGAGGGTTAAGGGGGAGGGCTTATGGAGATTACCTGCTCCAGTCTGTTGTGCAGTTGCTATTCTTTCCTTTCTGTTTTGCTTTCCCTGTTTGAACACAACAAAAGAGAAGTTAAGTCAGATATTAAATAGAAAAGTTGTACTCAAAAGCTTTACAAGTGCCCGTTGCTCCCCGGCAACGGCGCCAAAATGTTTTTCAACGTTTCGTGCGGATTTAAAGCGTATTATGTTGTAGTATAACCGACAAAACGTTCGAACAAATATAAAGTTTTTATTACTCGAAGACCGGAGTATCCGAGGTCGAACACAGGGAGCAAACTCAGTACTTTGTAAAACCCAAGAATACAACTGTTAAATGCAAATATAATTGATTCAAAGAGTTTTTAAGAAAGATGTAAAAAAAATAGAATTAGACGTCTGATTTATGTATCAGACGTCTTAAATGTGATCTTTCTTTCTCTTTTTCTTCTTCTGCTTTGCCTTTCAGATCTCTTTGCAATCTTCCCTTGTCCTTCTTCTTCTTCTCCTGCGAAGACCTCTAACCTTTCTGTTTTCCTCCTTCGCCTGCGAAGACTTCTTTCTTTCTTCTTCTTCTGTCTTGCTTTCTTCCTTCTTCGTTGCCTTCTTCTTCTTCTTTGTCTTGCTTCTCCTTTCTTCTGCAGCGGCCATGTCCTTCTCCTGCAATCAGCCTGCCTGCACAGGGGAACAAAACCTAACCCTTCTCCCTCTACCCGCGCGTGTCTCTCTCTCAAGCAATTCACTCTAACCGCTCTCCCAGAGCCACAGTCTCAATCGGGTCGGATCGTACCCGGGACCAGGCGCACCTGCAGGTGTGTGATGCGCGAGGAGTGCGTAGGTCTAGGTCGGGTCGGATCCGCCAGGTCCGCGTGGTCAGGCCGCGGACGAGGCGGGTGGGGTCAGTGAGGGACCTCACCCCTGTGCTTTCGAGGCAGTAAACGTATATCACAAAAAAGCTTTATACCATACCTGTGCCTTGAGATTCCACGATGTGGGACTAAACTTTCCGCCCTTCCTTTGCGTGCGCCCGCAGACTCTCGTGTGCAATTGCCCACGCTGAAGGCCCTGCTGCTGATCCTTGCTGAACTCAGTCACCTCGCAACTCTTGCGAGAGTCTGCTGCACCTGCCGCCTGGGAAGCCTGACGCCTGCTGCTGCTCCAAGCTTCCTGCTGCTTCGACTGTTAATGGCGGCCGGAGCGTTTACCTGAACTTCCACAGAACGGCCTATTGGCCCAATTAGAATGGCTGGAAACCTTCGCCGTAGCACGGCGAAGGCGGTGGGTGATGCTGCAGGTTGCCTGTCGGCCTAGGCGTGCCCGCCTAGGTCAACCTGTGGCCGGAGACGGTGGGTTGTTCGGGGGGTGATTATGGAGGTCTGGAGTGGCAGTTGTGGGGTGGAGCGAGTTCCTGGTGGTGAGGCGGAGCTCACGAGGTGGTTGGCGAGCCGTGTGGAGTGGCGGAGTGGTGTGGGCGGCTCGCCGGAGTTCGGTCGGTGATGTGGAAGATGAGGGTGGTCAGCGTCGGTCGAGGGGTAATCAGATGAGATAACAGGGGGAAAAGAGAGAGGATAGGATGGAGAGGAGTTCTA
Organism: Thalassia testudinum; assembly: GCA_037157565.1. Classification (NCBI taxonomy): domain Eukaryota; kingdom Viridiplantae; phylum Streptophyta; class Magnoliopsida; order Alismatales; family Hydrocharitaceae; genus Thalassia; species Thalassia testudinum. The sequence goes on along the minus strand of JAZHRO010000029.1, from coordinate 4,727,049 downwards.
ACCTAATTGTAAGGACGAAAGGGGACAGAAGGCGGACAGCAGTACTTGCTGTCGCCGGAGAAGATGACGCCCAGTGGGGGAGAACGGCGGCGACGACGGGGCTGAGGCGGCGTGCGCTGGTACTGCGCGACGCGGAGGGAGGTCAGGAAGCTAACTCTGCCACTGGTTTTGTGGCAGAGCGAAGAGGGAGGGGAGGGAGGCTCGCCGGAGCTAGCTGGGGTATTTGACCGAGCAGGAGGAGAGGAATTGAAGGGGGAAACTCGGCCAAATCAAGCTCAAGATGAGTGGCCGGGTCCGAGGGGTGTTTTATAGGTGCTGGACTTGGTGTGCAGGGCGTGAAGGGCACGTAATTGCCTGAGGTTGGTCGCCGGAGATGGAAAGGAGTTAGGATACCCAAATCTCTCGTGCGTTCGCACGAGAGATTGGGTTCACACCAACGATTGTGATTGACTTTATGAGGAAGGGAATTCCTCAGAGAATCCTCCTTCCATTTCTGGGAGGGAATCTCTGAGGGATTAGAGAGAAATCCCTCTCCGAACCTCGCCGGAGTTCGGTTCTGCCCTAGCAATGGCGGCAGGACCGATTTGCAAAGAAGGCGAGGAACCTAGGGGACTCTCTGCAAGGATATTCAAAAGATAGGGACCTCTTTGTGATTTGGGTGTACTAACTTGCAAAGTAGGTCAAGATGACCTCTCCTTAGGTCCAAATTTTGGTATAAACCTAATTTGGACCTAAGGAAACCAATGGAGAAGTTAGATTTCAGGTTTGACCTCGTTTGACTGGATATTTTGCGTAAAAACCCAAATTAGGTTAATTGAAGAGCTAGGACCCTAATCTAGGTCAAACTAGGTTCCAAAGGCCAAATTAAGTGTTCTAAACCCTAGAGTATGGTTTTCCATGATTTGTAGAGGGTTTACTTGCTTTTTGTTCTAACCGGAACCTTGTTAATTTAAGCGGGTCTGTTTTAGGGTTACCAAGTGTCTTTTAGTTCTTAGATTGCACATGAACCCATTTCTGATTGACTCAACCCACTTTTTATCTCATTTAGACCATTTGACCTATGTTTTGCCTCTGAGAAATCCCGTTTATCTACTGCAATGGTAAAATTGCAGTTTTAACCTTTATTTCATGTTTTCTTCTTAGAGCACTTGTTTCTTCAGTTAGGCCTTCTTCTAGGTTATGTAGGAGCTTTTATCTTCTTTATTGTGTCAAAATGAGCTAGTTATGGCTCATGATGAGGCTCTCATCAGGCACATCTGCGAGCCCTCGTTGCACCGCATGGCCTTCATCTCCGCCGTACGTGCGTGCATCAATGACTGAATTTTGATCGCGCACGTGGATGCGGGCGAGTGCATTTCGAACGCATGCCCCTGGTGAGCATGGAGAAGCACTGACCATTGCAACACGCGGGAAAAATGGTTGCGCTCTTTGTCAATCCTCAGTTGTCCGATGGGAGATCAAACGGCTGTGGTTTCTCCTACGCAATGAGGCGGGGGCTTGGTGCTGGAAAGGGTGTTTGATGGCTGTTACGTGGCCACTTTTGGGCCGTTGATCATCAGATTAATGGCTAGAACTTCTTGGGCTTGTCGAGGGAGCTTCGGATGTCAGATTTAAGTGATTTCAAGTCCATTGGACTCCATTCGTCGATTTGAATCTATTCGTGCGGTCCGATTGCTCATCTGAGGCCTGTTTCAACATGCATTTATACATATGGCCATTAAACAATGATTTATAAGCAATCTCAAATCGCAATGCATGCAGTGCTCCTATGCCCATCATGACATGTTATTAGTGTGCATATGTCCTCAAAACTAACCCCAGTTGATGGAATTATCATGATTAAATGTAGAGTTATCAGTTACTCTGCTTTCATGATATGATGTTAAAACTACAGAATTAACCCTGATTTAATGTTCTTCTCTCAGAATGGATATGCATGGAGCTATGACACTTAGGTGGCTATGTAGGAGCATTTGTTACATGATTATGAATAAATAAAGCTAGTTATGGCTCATGTTGATGTTATCATCAATTAACTGTCAAATTGGAAGGCCCACGTTCTTCCCCTCTTCTTCCTGCACCTTTCCAGCCAAAGTAAGGGCGCCATCGACCCCTTCTTCATTGTCGATTACCTCACTGTCGATCTCGTCTTCCTTGCATCCGGTCGACCAACGCCAGATGCTCCCTACCTCCACTTGTCCAGATAGGTCCCTCTTCTTCTTCCTCTCCCTTCCTAGAGTCTTCCTAAGCCCTTAGAATTAGGTTTTAATCGCCACACACACCGTCCCACAACTTTCATCCCCACCTTCGGCACGAGCTCTAGCGAGCTTGTGCTAGCATGCTCGTCCACTAAACACAACGCCACCACCTCCCAAACCTTCATCGTGACCTCACGACCAAAAGCCCCAACAAAAGTGGGGTTATTGGTCTCTCCTTCACCTCACCAAGCACACCCACCTCTGCACACCCTCACCATCACTGACTGACCTCCACACACCACCAAGCACCTTACAACCACCATCGTTGCACTCCACGCACCTTGGCGAAGGTCCTCAACTAGTTTAATTGGGGTGTTAAGCTCATTTTCGTGCTTTCAGGTGTTCGCCGACATCGCCACCATCATCGTTCATTGCCACCTCTCACTGTCGTCTACCATCGACCAACAATCTCAACATCACTTCCAGGAGTTGTGGCTTGACATCAGTAAGAGCTCCAGGCTCTCAATTGAGGCAAACAATTGTTGCAATAGCATCAATTCGAGAGGATTCTTAGCTGCAACCACGCGAAGAGACAACGACCACTTTAGTGCCACATTGTGGCATTTCAATTCTAAAATTTGTTTATAACGTTTTTGCTGCGGTGTCTTAGTGCCTCATAACACAAGGTGAGGTCCCATTTCACACGAGCCTCGCACCCTCGCCTACCATACACACTGGCGGGCTTGGACCCAGATCTGTTTACCCGATTAAGCCCTGGCCCGATTCTGAAGAGAGAGAAAGGAGAGGAAATTCTAAGGAAAGGAGGGAGGTTTTGTACTGTAGATCCTCAGAAAATGTGCCTACACTTAGGAAAATTTTGAGAGGCTACTTGGTTGGGTATTTAAGGCATTTGAGCCTTGTTCTCAATGTTTGATCTATGAGAGAATTGGCTCTGACTTGGTTTGAGGCTACTGTTGATTGGAGTTGGGAATTGTTCTTACTGTTAGAGATATTTGGTGGTTTCAACCATCATTTTTATTCTCTTTTATTTTTCTATGAGATACACTTTGAGCATTAATTGTTTATTCTCATATTTGTGATTAAATATTCATTTCATCATCATTTCTGATTATTGAGATTGGTGGATTAAATTACTACAACGACCTTAGAACTCACAATTTTTTGAGCTTTACAAATTTAAGTATTGTTACACTTTTATCATCTATACTACGACATATCTGCTTCCTAAAACATGGTAGAAGCGCTTCAACACGTGCACTGTCCTAAGCCTAATTCTATAATTAGTAGCAACGTGAATCTAAGGACAGGATCGAGTTTAGGTGTGGGTGAGTGGATCGAGTAGGTTTAGAAGAAATCTTCTTTGGTAGCTTGGCGTCAAACTGAGTGGGTAGTGCCAAATGGTTGGAGTGGGTTTACACAAGCACCTAAGAGGGATGAGCTTAGGCCTTCTTCCCTTACTTACGATAGCCTAGCTTGAACTTCCAGAGAGTCAGTGATCGCTTCTACAGTTACTTCATCCGATCAATCTGGGTCTTAGCACTAGGGTGACATTATAGGGTAGAGTGTTTGTTTGCTTGCTTGTCACACCTTCTCTCTCCTCATTCTCTTCACATCCTCAGACTCTTTTTCTGGTGTATGCATAGTCGCTGGTTACAACACCCCACGTTGTGGTCCAGAATCGATTCTACCACTCGACGGCGGATCGATTTCATTGATTGCGACCAACCATATTCAGACTTCACCTTTGCTCCAGTATTTCCTGATCCTGAACCTGATCCTAGCCAAAACCCTGAAAAAATAGCAAACTCTTCCCAACATTAGATGGAGAACCACCTAGAGGACCATATTAACCCAAACCCTTTCCAGAATTCTTTTAGGGCCCCCTCAACTGGCACCCGCAGGAACAAAAACCCACAGAATCCTAATGCATCACGACCACCCCCTAATTTCAACCTTGATGCCTATAAACAAAATTCCATGTACAACCAAGCCGAGACTGTGAATGGAAGCTTCCAGATTTATCAACAACCCGACTTAGGTCAACATCTTAGTAGGCTTGACAAGGGGAACCAACATCAAGGACCACCTCCTAATGGGGGAGGCCAACAAGACTTTGCCCAAGCCTAGGCTCGTTTTGCCTAGTAGATGGACCAGATAGTCCAAATGCAGAATGGACTTTTCCAGCAAGTACAAGGGCAATACAACCAACAACCTCCCCCTCCTCCTTATGTTCATGAGGAGGATGAGCCATAGAGGACCTTGAGGGATTTCAATGATCCCTCTAACTACCAAGATCGACCTAGGGTACATATTCCAATTATTGACTTTGAAGTTAAACCCTAAATCCTAAGCCTTCTACCACAATTTTACGGGCGAACCCAAGATGACCCCTTCCAACACTTGGAAAAGCTAACCTTACTAGCCAAGACTACCCGAGTGTAGGATGTGCCCATTGAACTTTGGCTCATGCAAATTTTCCTACACTAGTTGAAATACTAAATCACCCACTGGTTCAACACAATTGGCCGGCCCATCAACACCTGGACTCAACTGAAGAGTACCTTCCTCAAGAAATTCTTTGCCATTGGCTGAACTAATGCCTTGAGGAGGGCCATCACTACCTTTGCACATAACACTGGGGAGCCCATGCATGAAGCATGGGAGAGGTTCCAAGAGATCCTTAGGAAATGCTCACACCATGAAGTATCGAAGTGGCGTTTAGTACAAACATTTTATCATGGATTAGATGGTTGACTATGCAACTATGTTGATGCATCATGCGAGGGAAATTTCCTAAACCGCAACCCTGATAGTGCTTATTACATGTTTGAAGAGATGCACAAAAACTCACTCAATCATTCATCCATGGACACCTTTGCCTGATCCTCAAACCCGTTGGTTGGCATCCATGAGTTACCTACCTCTTCTTCGGGATAGTCATCAGGCAAGTATGACATGGAGCTCATTTGTAAAAAATTGGACCAAGTGGACCTCATGAATATGAAGCTCGATGAGCTTCTTACCAAACAAAATACACACCCCATCAGGCTCAGCAGACTCAAAATGCCTGCCCCAGCTACCGTGTTTTGAAGAGACCTCATTCTACTCTTCTTGCTCACACAGAATGGGAACAGGTGCACCAACTTGATTAGACACCTGTTGAACATCTCACTGGCTATAACACCCCTCCTGGACTTGCTTATGTGGACTTTGATTTTCAAAACTCTTACCAGCCCATTGAAGAGCTTTGTTATGCCAATACTTACAATCCTCGCTTGAGGAATCACCAACGATTTTCTTGGAGGAATCAAGACCAACATCAAATGCCTCAGCACAAAAAACCACACCAGGGGACTTATCATGGGATTTTTGGACAACGGGGGTCGTCCTACTCTCAGTCAAACCCCCAGAATGATTTAATGCAAAAAATGATTGAGACCCAAAACCTTATGCTCCAGACCAAGTAGTAAGGGATGACTAGTTGTCCTAAGCTATACAAGGCCTGCAGGTTCAAGGTGGACTTATAGCTGATCAAAGACAACCAGGAGCTCTTCCACCTATACCCAACCCGAGAAATCAGAGACCTCCTCCCCAAACTGCACCTTAGTACCCACTTGGCTTCCCTGTTAATCAAGGACAAAACCCTTGGCCCAATGGAAATAATGCAACAGCCCACGCTGTGACTTTGAGAAGTGGTCGGACTACCCAGGACCCTCAACCTCCCAGCCCAACACTGAACTTGAACCTGAGATCTTGGAGGATGACTAAGTTGTACCTGAATCTGATTTGACCAACAAGGGCAAGAACCCAATTCCTTACCCTGAGGCCCTTAAACAGACTAAGAAGCACAAGAAGAAAGCTGAACCTTCATCAGAGGAATTATTGGAACTCTTTGGGCAAGTCCACATTAACATCTCTCTCCTTGACGCCATGCAACACATTCTCGCATATGCAAAGTTCCTCAAGGAGCTTTGCACTCCTAAGCATCAAGAAAGGAGTCCCAAGAGGGTGGTCCTTTCAGAGCAAGTGAGCTCGATCATTTTGAGCAAGGTACCCCTGAAGGGAAAGGACCTAGGTGCACCTTTGATCTCATGTGTCATTGGAAGCACATCTTTTGATCTCACCCTCCTCGACCTGGGAGCCTCCATCAACTTGATTCTGTCAATGCTATATGAAGAATTTGCATTCAGTGACCTGAAGTTGGTTGATGTGACCCTACAACTGGCAAACCGATCTGTGGTTAAACCAAGAGGGATGGTGGAGGATGTGATAATTAAAATCAAAGACTTTTATTTCACAGTAGATTTTTTGTCTCTGAACATGGAAGTCCCAGAAGCCCTTAAATATGCACCTATCATATTGGAAAGACTCTTCCTAGCCACTGCAAAGGCAAACATAGACTGCCATTGGGAATAATGGAGATTGCCTGCGGTGATCAAAAAACAAGCCTGAACATCTTTCAACCTGGGAGACAACCCCAGGACTGCAATTTACTTGAAGATGACGAAGAATTTTTTGAAGATGCCTGCATGATTTCCATTATTTTTGGGATAGAGACTGAGGAAGAATTTGGGACCAAGACTTAAATCCCCTCGACTATTGACCACACTTCACCTATTCTTATTCCTGAGGCAGAATTATCCCCAGGAAGACCTGTCTCTACTGATCCCACACCCGACTTAGGCTCATACCTAGAGTTGAAACCCTTGCCTGAGACTCTGAAATACACTTTCCTTGGGCCAGACCAAACCCATCCTATGTGATCATTAATGCCCATCTGACTAGTAACCAGGAGAGAAAGCTAATTTTTGTGTTGAAAAAAAAAAGAAGTAATTGGTTGGACCCTTGGAGATCTTAAAGGGATTGACCCGTCATTTTGTACTCATTGGATATTCACCGATGACAGGTCGCAACCTTCTCATGAATTTCAAAGGAGACTAAACTCAATTATGAAGGAGGTCATAAAGAAGGAAATAATTAAGTGGCTCGACATCGGTATTATCTACCCAAATCTTGGATAGCCCTTGGGTTAGCCCCATGCATGTTATACCCAAGAAGGCTAGGCTAACCATTGTCACCTCAGAGATAGGGGAGACAATACCAACTCGCACAGCTTCCTCATGGAGGATTTGCATAGACTATAGGAAGTTGAATACTGCCACGAAGAAAGAACACTTTTCTCTCCCTTTTATTGACCAAATTCTTGAGTGGTTAGCCAAACAACAGTATTTTTGCTTCTTGGATGGATATTCCAGCTATAATCAAGTGGCCATACACTCTGAGGACTAAGAAAAGACTACATTTACATGTCTCTTTGGAACATTTGCATTTCGAAGAATGCCTTTCGATTTATGCAATGCACCTGTGACTTTTCAAAGGTGCATGGTTGCCATATTCTCGGACATGGTCAGTGACTTTCTTGAGATTTTCATGAATGATTTTTTTGTCTTTAGAGAATCCTTTGATTGTTGTTTGCCACGCCCTAATAAGATTCTCCAAAGATGTAAGTAATTCAATTTGGTCCTCAGTTGGGAGAAGCCACATTCCATGGTCCAAGAGGGCATCATCTTGGGCCATATCATTTCTGAAAGAGGAATTGAGGTAGATCACACTAAAGTGGTTGCTATTTCAAAACTCCCACCAACCAACTGTGTTAAACAGATCAGATCATTTTTGGGACATGTGGGGTTCCACGTGGATTTATCGAGAACTTCTAGATTTCGAAACCCCTGAGTAATTTCCTTAGAAAAGACCAACCATTTGAGTTTGATGAGCCCTACATGAATTCTTTCAATACTTTGAAAAAGGCTATCACTCAAGCTCCCATTCTCCAACCCCCTAACTGGAATGAGCCCTTTGAGCTCATGACTAATGCATCCGATTATGTAGTTGGGGCAGTTCTCGGGCAGCAAATTGATTGGAAGCCTCATGTGATATACTATGCCTACAAAACCATGGATAAGGCTCACAGAAATTATATTGTCTCTAGAAAGGAACTACTGGCGGTCATTTTTGCTCTCGAAAAATTTTGACCTTACCTTTTGGGGTCTCATGTCACAATCTATACAGATCACTTGGCCCTTAAATACTTATTGGACAAAAAGGATGCCAAACCTTGCCCCATTAGATGGATTTTATTGTTGCAAGAATTTGACTTGGAGATAAAAGATAAGGCAGGTACCTAAAATGTAGTGGTTGACCACCTTTATCGCATCTCATCCTGTGATTCAACCTTGCCCTGCTACTCTTTTCTGGATGAGACACTTCTAATCATTTGCCGCGGTTCCCACCTGTGGTTTGCTGATCTTGTTAACTACCTAGCTTCTATGAAATTACCCAAGAATTGGTCCAAGGCCAAGCGTGACAAATTTCTTGCAAAAGCTAGGCACTATTTCTGGGAGGAACTTGATTTATTCAAGATCTACCTCAATCAAATCATTCGACGATGCATCCTTGAAGAGGAGATTAATAACATATTGACACGTTGTCATGCTTCTACTTGTGGGGGACATTTCTCTGGAAAAAAAACTGCGGCCAAGGTTTTATAATGTGGATTCTTCTAGTCGACTCTGTATAAGGATGCCCATACCTACACTTGGACCTATACTAAATGCCAAGCCACCCAAAACATGACCTAGAAAGATATGATGCCCCTTAAACCCATACTTGAAATCGAGATCTTTGATGTTTAGGGGAGAGACTTCATGAGACCATTCTCAGTGTCAAATGGGTATTACTTTATCCTCTTGGTTGTAGATTATGTGTCCAAATGGGGAGAGCCAATTCCCACTCAGATCAATGATCACAAAGTGGTGGTAAAACTTGTCAAGGAAAACATATTTTCCAGGTTTGGGGTCCAAAAGCAATCATCAGTATAGGGGCACTCACTTCATGAACACCCAATTTGGGAACCTCTTGGCTAAGTACAGGGTCAACCACAAGATCTCCACCCTGTACCATCCGCAAACTAATGGACAAGTAGTGGTTTCCAATCGGGAGGTCAAGAATATCCTGCAAAAGACTATTAGGCCTGATAGAAAGGATTGGTCCAGTAATCTGGATGATGCTTTATGGACCTATCAAACCACCTTTAAAACCCTCATTGGCATGTCTCTATTCAAGTTGATATATGGAAAAGTATGCTACCCAGTTGAGTTAGAACATAGGGCCTACTAGGTGATGAGGTGTGGCTTATCATAGCTAAAATGCCCAAGTTAAGCTAGAAACTAGGTTAAACACTATACAATTAACATAAGATGTGGTTAAGTGTTAGAAATAATATAAATGACCTAAAATAGCAAATTTGTGCTAAAAATGCAAAATTAGGTCATAAAATGAGATATTCTATTCATTGATACAAATTGATGATCCATTTGCAAATTGAACACATTTATGGGTTCAAAAGTTCAAATTGAAAGTGAAATCAACTTCCTAAATGTTCAATTGAGCCTTAATAAAAATTTGGTAGCATTTGGACATCATTAAGACCTCGCATCATTAACATTACATTTAGGTCCTTTAAGCATATAACATTTTCTTCATATTTCATGCCGTCAGGGACTTAATTGTAAATCATCAAGGACCTACTTGCAAATCCTAGGGACTACTTTGTAAGACTATTCCACCACTAATGGGCCTCCACACAATTCTTCTACCCCTTCGCATATTAGGGCTGATCTGCAAATTCACCTTTACACCTACACCCATGGACTATTGTAGTGACGCAAGAACACAAGAAATCGCAGCCGTTCATCTCATGCATCCATCATCCTACGGCCAAACCAAATCAAAATTTCGCATGCCTTCGTGCGTGTAATCACCATTCCCTCCAAATCCAATCCAATGGCTGATCTTTGGATTAAAGCTTCCCACACTCCTCTCTCTCCATCCCCACAATAGAAGCTGTAAATGCCTAAATCCACCACTACGATGATCATACTCACTCCCTCAGCTACTTAAGTTGCTCCTCAGTGATGCTAACGTCATCATCAGCCATATCTAGCTTCAATTAGTCATATTCCATTAATTAATGCTCCTACATGACTACCAAAGGACTGTAATTTACTGCACATCCTTTCTGAGAGTTTAACATGAAACTAGGGTTAAAACTATAATTTTACCATCATATCATGAATGCAGAACAACCGTGGATTTTCTCAGGGGTTTATTAAAGGTCAAATATGCATTAAAGTCTAACGAGAGGGTCCATGTAAATAGAAACAGGTTCTCACGCATTTTGAGAATTAAATGACATTTGAAACCCTAAAACAAACCCACTTAATTCACTAAGGTTCTAGTCAAGATAAAATTTACCTAAACCCTCTAAAAATCATATAAAAATATTATCTAGGGTTTGGCATCTTTGATTTGACCATTGGAACCCATTTTTACCTAAAATAGGGTCTCAAACAGACAATTGCCCTAATTTGGGTTTCTATGCAAATTACCCAGTCAAACGTGGCCAAAAACCAAATCCAACCTTACCATCATATTCCTTGCATCCAAATAGGTTTGTACCAAAATTTGGGCCCAATCAGAGATCACCTTGACCTAGTTTACATTTCAGTCCTATCTAACTCTTTTCTCTCATAAATATGCCCCTAACTTTTGAATTAATTATAATTAGGTCCCTAACTTTATCATCATTCTTTGCAAAAAGGTCCTCACACCATTTTTGGAAGATCATACCTTCACCGTCGAGTTTTGAGCGAGGATTTCTTACTTGATTCTCAATTAAATACTCCCAAAATTGAAAGGGAGATTCTTTGAGGAATGCCCTTCCAAATGAGACCTTCCATGAATCCTAACTCAACCCCAATTCCTCATGTGAACCTTTTGAAGGTGCACATGTCCTACATGCTTGAAAAACATGGGGTTACAAGCTTGGTTTCCAAGCTTGAAACCCCTCCTGATGGCCTATAAATGGACCTACGATGAAAACCTCACCTCCTTAGCAAGTCTAGGCCTGAGAAACTCCCTCCTCCTCCTCCTCCGGTTAACTTAGGATTTTTCTCCTGTGACTACCTCCATTCTCCCTCTTATGGCCATCCAACCATCAAATTGGACGGTCCAACATCCTTCCTTCGTCCTCGCGAACCTCTCCAGCCAAAGAGAGGTCATTCCTCTGTGTCACTCGTCGTCGCTGCCTCACCATCCTCTTCTCCTTCTCTGGCTCTGGTCAAGCCATGACCGGTGCTCTCCGTCCCCTATCTCTTCTAAAATGCCCTCTACTTCTTCCTCTCCTCTTCTACATCATTTCCCCTCCGCTCACACATTGATTCGATCACCGCTCCGCCCTCCACACCATCATCTTCCTCCTCTCCGACAAAGCTCTGGCAATGCCTCCCGAACTCCATAGACCACCAAATCAGTCTCTTCCACTTCTAAAAGCTCCGCCATCACCTCGCGACCAAAAGCCCTAACCTTTCTGGTGCTATTGAACACCCAAGACCTCTGCCAACCCATCCTCCAACCTTCATATTTGACTTTGTTCAGCCACCATTCACACACCCACACCATGAAAACTCCACAACCATCTTCGCCATCACTTGGAGAATCTCCTGAGACATTTTAACATGGCTGAGAGGTCGTATTGTGCATTTTTAGGTCTCGTCGTACTCTGCTCGTCACCGCCGTCATCTCCACCCTTTCTTGTAGTCCTTCGATGAGTTCAAAGCTTGGTTTCAATTTCAGGAGACACGGACTACGTTCGCGTTCCCAACTGCAGCACCAATTGCATGAAGGACAACCTTAGTAGCTTCAATTGAGCAACATCTTCCACTACAGTTCACGCGAAGGAGAAGGGGACTTATAGTCCCACATTGTGAAAAAGGAGGCGCATGACAGCCCATAAGTTGATTTTCTGCTATCAGCTATTCGCCTCGAGACACCGAGGGTGAGGTCCTCGCTCACCAGCTCATGCTCACTCGACCTGACCCGACCCGACCTAACCTATACACTCCTTGCTCATCACCACTACTAGTGAGCCTGGACCCGGGTGTGCGTGATCCGATTACCTGACTGATTGCACAGCAAGCTAGGCCTATAAATATGCCATCTTATGTTATTTCCTAGCATTACCCATGCATTTTAGGTAGCCATACTTGCATTTGTAAATTTTCATTTGCATGCATTTTTAAAGAGGGTAAGATAGTGAGAGCAAATGACCATTCAATCCACTTCAATTTCATAACAATCTATCCCATCTCAAACACACTTAATAATTAACATCTTCATTATGTGAGTGCATTGCAATTTCACCACCCTTATCTTATTTCACTCCCTCACCTATCGGCTGCTTTTGCAGGGTGAGGCACATGCTCCATTTGCATGGGGAGGGGCACACTCTCTCTCTATAAAAGAGCATGCACCCGTCCCCTGCAAGGGAGTCGGCCATTAGCTCCACATCCACCCACAGACCCACTACATTATAGCACCCACTCTCCTCACTCCATTCAGCCTATGCTCTCCCTTTCCATACACAGCTCCTCTTCTCATCAGTTGAGAAGAGGTACTCTGTGTGCAGGAGAAGCTCCCCGTGGTCTCAAACACCATGGTGAGCACCATCACCGCCCAACTCCTTCGCGAGCAGGTGGGCGTGGTGGATTCTCATTTGGCATTTTTCTTTGTTTTGTTATTTTTATTTTCTTTGTTTTCTATTTTTTGCTGCTATTCATCACCATTAGAGCTGCAGAGCTTCAAGCTCTGGAGCTGGCGCACCATTGTAGTGCGCTCTAGCCACCGCCCCCCACGCGTCTCTACATGCCTCAAGGTCCCCTTCCGTGTGCATGCATGTGCTTTCTAGCTTCTCCACGCCCCCGCTGCTCTGAACCGCCTTAGCCGGTCACCAACATACCGTGCACACTGTTGCACACTGTTCACGCCAGGTCTGTGCGACATTGTAGCCACCGGCAAGTTTCTCACTTATCCGGTGGCACAACACTCTCTCTCCTCTTGTGCGACCGCCTCTAGCTGGTCACCTGCTCACGTCTCATCTCTCTTGCTCGTGTCTCCACGCGATTCTATCCCCTAGTGCCTGTGCGCTACGCATATAGCTCCCCTGTGCGCCTGCGCTTGGTGCAGTCCTCCCTCACACACTTGCACACTACACCACCTAACTCCTGGGCATGCTCCTCACACATACTTCAGCATTTCAGACAACTTAAACGCTCACTCTCTCACACACAGTCAGACACACACACACGCACTCTTCCTCTCACATACCCAAACAGATGCACACACCCCTTTTCCTTCTCACGCAGACACACACTTACACACCCGTATACATATATACACATCTATTTATATATTCACACTCCCCATCTATATACTTATATATATAGACAAATACATATATATATAGTTGTATATACTTATATAGACACATATATACACATATATATCCACATTCCCTCATATACATACTCACCCCACATTTCCTACTCACAATACCGTGCACCTACTCTTCACCGCACATTGTATCATGGGAATATTTGCACTAGTTGCGAATATTTCCTGATATTCGTGCAAAGCCAGCCTTCCATCCCACACTCACACACATCCGCTCCACACTCGATGTGGCACTTAGTTTTGTTGGTTGCATCTTGCTAGACGTGGACCAATTTGACACCGTGCTACATCCCATCCCCATTTCCATCTCCACCCCTATTTATATAGTATCTATATATTTATATCTATTCGATATCTACTTACATATCTACTATATATATAGATATATATACAAATACTAAGCTAAGTATCCCTTTTCATTTCTTTCCTTGCATTTTATTTTGCTTTCATTTGTCTTTTATCCTTGCTATTAAAAAGACAAAAAAAAAAGTATAAAGAGAAAACATAATTCTTGTGTTGCAGGTACCCGATCTTGTGAGTGACAAGATCAATTTTGAACCCTAAATTGGCTTCAAGCCAAGGACATTTGGCTCACAGTCAAAGACTTCATTTTTGAGGGTGTACCTCAAAGACAACAGTATTACAAAAATCTTAAAAGTAGAAAAAATCAAAAACATAATAAGCGCAAGGAAGAGAAGCGATCTAGGAAAGGCATAGAAACTTCTTAATCTCTTAATTCCCGCCTCCCTGAGATCGACCCTGGGCCTAAAAGTGAACATGATAAAATCAAGTAGGCCAGGTTAAAATTTTTGTGAAACTAGTATAGACTCGATTTAGGTTAACTCACTATACTAATTTTGACGATAATATCATCATATTAAATAAGCCTATTCTCATGTAATTCTTTTCCCTCATTTAATCAATAAAAGCTCTCTTGGACTGTTATCGGCAATTTGATAGCACTCCTTTTCAATTCAAAAAAAAAATTAAATAAGCCTATTCGAGTTTGCATCATCGACCATCTGAGAGAGGAGAAGATAGAGAAAGAGAGAGAGCACAGGGGAGGGGATTTTTGCTCTCTAAAGAAGTGTCCCTGTGTGACAACCAAAATTCGAAGGGGGCATAGCCATTGTGTGTGAAGAGAAGAGAAGGCTTGAGAAGAAAAGAAGAGCACCTGTGCATGCTGAAGAAGGAAGGAGAAGAAGAAGAAGAAGAGAGAGAGAGAGGCTCTACATTTGAAGAAAAAGAAGGAAGGATCTGTTAAATCGAGAATACTGTGGCATCATTTGAATTACTATTTAATAATTTAAGTACCATGGTTAAGATACATGCTTAAATGTTGATCTAAAAGGTGATTTAAATCAACACTTTTTAGGATTATTTCTATTCTTTTTGCTATGTCAAACTCATGTTATACATTGATTATCAATTCTTGAGTAATTATTCTTCATTGAATATCATTATTAGCTTAATTATTGTGCTCATTTATATTATGATTGACATTAGTGCGTGAATGCAACATTTGCTCCCTATAAATCTTTGCGAGAGGGGGTGAGATGTGCGTGACATATAAAATGCGAAATTAAAATAACTAACAATTTCACAAAAGCAATCACACAATGGCATAAGTGATTTTTAGGTGGAAACTCAACTCGGGTAAAAGCCACCACCTAACCCTCTCGAGTTAGGATTTCCGATCGACCAAGTTGAAAAAATCCACTAACCTAGTCACTTAAACGAGGGTGACTGAACCTCAATATAGCAACACTACTTTGAACGAGGGTAGTGTGCCTCAAACCCCTTCTCTTCACGAGAAGGTTTTTGTCTCACGAAGGAGATGGGAATTTGCAAGGTGAATACCCAACCAAATAACAAAGTAAAATTACAACACAAACCTATAGAGCTACAAAGTAAGTGATTGAATCTAGCTACTATAGGTGAAGAAACTTTCCTTTGCTGGGTGTGCATTGATTTAACGATGCAGGTGTGTGAACCATGCGTAGGCACTATGTTGCTCTTGTAATCGCGGAGTGAGAGTGGGTGCATGGTTAGACAAAGCTCTCAGGTGTGGAACGAATGCTTGTAGAGCTAGAGCTACTTCTCAAGATCAAATTGACACTATATGGTATGAAAGTGTGTTTCTTGGTGTGTATTCACAAGGCAAGGGTCCTCCTCTATTTATAGAGGGCCTAGGAAGGCTTTAGAAGTCCTTACAAGGCTTCCATAGCTATTGAGGTTGAACCCAAGGCAAAACAGGCTGCAATCAGAATCATTTATGATTTTGACAAGGTCATCAGACGTCTGGTCCAGGTATCAAACGTTTGGAAAACTAGTTTAAGACATCTGGGGACTAAGTTAGACATCTGATTCTAGGCAGTTTCCTTCCTAACTTTGGTATGACCTAAACAAGGTTCTAGTGTATAACCATCAGACGACGTCCAAGATGTCTGGCACTAGGTTTGGATGTTTGGAAACCTAATAAAGTGTGGGAATGGATTCCCAAGATAAGTTAACGGGTAGATAATCTGACAAAGGTGATTTTGGCTCACAACGAGGCTTAACGGTCACAAATCAAACGTCTGGGTATCAGGTCGGACATTTGAAAACTAACAGTCAAATTAAGCCTAATCCTCTAAGGGTAGTTTGCTATGGCCAATGGTCGTCTAATTAGATGTCTAGACAAAACATCAGGTTTCTTCTAAGACATCTGGCACTAGGTCTGGATGTCTGATTTCATTAGACAGAACCTATTAAGTCCAACCTAAGTTATTGGACATCTGAGTCAACAATCAGACGTGTTAAAAGTCACTATCAGATGTCTGATTTCCAGGTTAGAGTCTGATAAGGCTGTTTGAAGCCTATTTAGGTTTTCTAAGTTCTCTACGGAAAGCCTAAGTATCCTAGGGTTGTGCAGGTGTTCCTAGGACTACTTTAAGGGTTCTTTGAGGCTCTTTAACTAGTAATCTAAGAAAGAAATAAAGAGTAAAGAAACAACAAAAGAAAGAGGGTACAAGATATAAGAATGGAAAAGACTTCTATCCTATTCTTCGTGACTTCACACTTCAAGCTTCCGCTCCTCGCGAAGTCTCCTCCGTTCTCCATCAAGCTCCTCTAATCTGCCATGGATGCGAGCTCGATCTCCATCTAAACATGTCTCCATTTGCAATTATCCTGAAAAATTAAGACTCAAAAGTAAATGTTAAATGACACGTGTTCTGTTATCATCAAAATAAATGATCGTACTGCTCTAGCACTAACACTCCCTGCGTTCAACCTCGAACTTTTCTGAGTTATAAATTTAAGTGTTTAATGCGATTTTGTCCTATACTATAATGCATTTCTTAAACATCAACGATTTCGCTTTAACACCCAGCTTGCACGTATGCCATTGACCTCCCCTCCTACTTTCTTGAGGCGATCCCTTCCTCTCTCTCTAGCACTCCTAACCCTTTCACTCATCGTGCTTGTGATAGGGGCGTGTTTTTTCACCTCCAATTCCTCATCATTGCTAGGGATGACGTACGCCTGAGGACAACCCTAGAGCTCCTCTTGTAGGCTCTTCACTCGCTGGAGATCTCCCCCTTTCTTCCTCTTTAGCCGCCGACTTTGGATCCAAGCAACCCCATTCCTCTTGTTAGATAGGATTTCCAGCTTTCTAAAATAGCTTAGATTAGTAACTAGTGTAATTATATTAGCTAGGAGTAGATTAGAAATCAAATTTAGTAATGGTTTAGTATAGGTTAGGAATAGAGTAGAATAGACTCGATTTCGCCCTCTCTAATCAATTCAGATCATAGAGGTGTTTTTCCACCTCCAATTCGACCCATAAATCTCCTTCTACACTCAACAATTCATTTCTGATTTCCCTTGCATTTTTATTCATCATCCACCCATCCATCAAGGTCAAATTCAGATCTGGGTGTTTTGGCTTCTAGATCTGAATTTGCACCTAAAATCCACCTGGGGGTCTCCCATTCACTCCATAAATTCACAAAGACTCCATGATCTGGTTGTAATTGTATCGATTCGCTCGATTCTTTCAGAATTGGTTTTCACGCCCAATCTCATGAATTGGAATCAATTTTGTTTTAATGGAATTTTAATTGAGTGATTCGAGTTTGGATCTGCTTAATTTGGTGTATTGCAATGAGTTTAATGTGTTTTGATTGAAGATTTATTCTCAAATGAGCTTATACCCAATCAAGCCTTATTTTGGGTAGTTTAGGCCAAGGAGAATCAAATACTGATTTGAGGCTTTAAACCAGGACCTAATGTTTTTTATAGGACCATTTGAGGTTCTAACACTATAATGTAGTGTTTAGAAGCTCATGGTTATCAGACAATCTGAATTGATCCTAAATTAAAAGCCCAAATAGGGCTACATGAATTCTTATATCAATCTGGTTTCACCCTAGTTTTTAAAGGAACAAATGCTGATTTCAAGGTTTTAATGGAGATTTAGAGTTGCTTTGAGGTGATTTCAACACCTAATGTGATCTTCTCTACATTGTCTAAAATGTAAAGAGAAGAACATCTTAAGGTCTTTTGAGAATTATAAAGAATGAGAATTGGTCCTATGGATTTTAGATTTTCAGAAATCGATTTGAAAGGAATTTGGACAAATATGATTTGTTAGAGACATGTTTTGGGCATTCATGTGCCATAGATTAGACATTCTTAGGTCTGATTTAGGCTAATTTCTGTGAGAAGTGGCAGCTGCAGCTGTTGTTTTAAAATGCAATAGTCCTTGTAGCAACATCTATTGCAGATTTCTTCTTGCAGTAGTAACTGCTGCTAAATTAGAGTAGAAGAGTAGTTGAACCAGCTACTAAAGTTGAGCAGTAGCTGCTACTATGTTCATTGTAGCAGTAAGGTCTGATTAGGGTAAATTTCAAGAGATTTGAGATGCAATTTTGAGCAATCCAAGAAGCTAACTTGTGTATATTGTTAGAACTTCATGATAAGTATTCATGTACAAGTTTGAGTTCAAATCTCATCTGATATGACTTGAAAATTCAGTTTGAGAGATTGGTTTTAGCACATACATGCATTTAACTGCCATATCTATCATTTTGAAGGAAATTGAATTGAAAATGAGGTTTAAAATTTTCTACATCTTTCTTGTTATGTGCTGAAGATATCTGAACGCTTTACTAGCTGTTCAACCCCTTAGAGCTCTTTTTGAGGCCTTAGGTTCTTTAGTGAAACACCCTTACAAGGCCTAAATTGGTTTGGTTTGTATATAAATAAAAATCATAAAAAAATTTCAAAAAAATAAAATAAAGGTATCTTGAGTAGGATTAGGTATTTTTCTAAGTGTGTCAAGTTTCAAAGTATTCTGAAGCCCCGACTTGGTAGAACATACTAGCCGATGGTTCACTCTACCTTGGAATTTAATAAAAGATCAAACTTGAAAAAAATCACAAAAAGAACTCCTATCCCTCATCTCATTCTTTCTCTCTCATCTCTTACTTCTATTATATATATATAAACTATAAAAATCAGAAAAACCCCAAAAATATCCAAAAATACGTTTTATATTATGTATATACTTGTATATATAATTTAAATCTAAGCTAAGTGTATAAATTGTATAATATGTACATAATAAGTATATATAACTTATATAGGTATTCTATATATTAAATTAAGTATTTAGAATGATTTATTTGTAGGATCTTGAACCACACTATTCTACGTGCACAAACATTCAAACAAACTATTAGCAATAACAAGAAAGATTTATACAAAAATTAAACTACAGAAAATGACATATGATATATAGTGGTTCTCCACTCACTTGAGTACACCACTACCTAAGCTTCCCAGCTTAATATTTTTAACCCGATTCCCTCACCTATGAGGGAATCAATTTATTAAACAAGGTAATTAACAGGTTACCTCAACCCAAGTACAAGAACGGGTTATCACAACCCAATGAGCAACAAGCTCAATAACAAATATAGCATTAGTGTAAGACAAAAGGAATCTTACAACAAAATACCTAAGCCTCTCAACAATAATATAAAATAAATATTACTTGGAGATCCTAGGAAGATTGTGAATCGCCTTGAATTGCGTAAGCACGTCGATGTGTTTGCAAATCATAGAGAAATTTGAGAGCTACAAACTATTTCATCTCTTCAAAATATGGTGGAAATATGAAATTATAGCTCTAGAATTTTCTCTTGTATTTCTTGTGTGCAAACTAAGAGTCCTAGGGTCTTTTTATAGAGTTAGGACCTTAGTGGGTTGTCAACTAGATGTTGGGGTTTAATTCCCAACGTTCATGGTCAAAATTAATTTTCTAGCTATTCAATTTTGAGCCAACGACTAAGGTAGTAGTTGCTTACAGTTTTTCTGCAGCCAATACATAAGAGTCCTAGTACCGGTACTCATCATGGGTACTGGTACATGTGACTCCTAGGTTTAGGACTGACTAGGCACAGTAACCTACCTGTATCAGTACACATCATGGGTATCGGTACTTGTAAGGTTCAAGCCAGAATTGAGGTTTCAAACTGTGACTATCAGATATTGGTACTCATGGTTAGTACCGGTACTTGTTCAAAATTTGAGACATAGGCTCAAACCTGTGCCTTGCATATACCGGTATTGATGAGCAGTACCGGTACTTGCTACAAGTACCTTGTTTTGAGTGATTTAATCAATTACATTCTTTAAAAATGATTGTAGCGTAAGTCCTAGTTTATCTCTAATTAATTTTATGATCTAAGTTGGCTCTTTCTTAAGAGGCAAACATTCTATCTAATCTAAAAAACTAAAGGTCGAAGATGATCTTCTCCTTGTCATCTTGCCTCCTCCTTGTCTTCATGCCTGTTTGTCTTGATCTTCACTTAAATCTGAAAAGCACTCAATCGTAAACATTAATCCATAATAATTTTGTTAACACCAAAATAAGATGTGGAACAAGGTTCCAACATTATTGTATAAATATCATTATTGTATTATTATCTATTAACTTATATTAACTTAAATGTATACTAAACTAAGTAATTATATAAACCTATTTAAATGTACATAATTATACGTAATACTGTACAAACATATTCAACTATATAATATGAATTATATAATACCTGTAAACTAATTTAATTGTATATTTATAGTACATAATTAAGTTAGTAAGTTAATTAGGTAATTTACTAACTTAAAATAAAATAAATTAGTAATTTAATCTAATACTGAAGTAAGTTATAATGCATATTTGTATAATGATATATTAAATATTTTTAACATATTTATACTATATTTATACTGTATTATAGTATTTATAGATTATTTATATGTAAAACTAACTGAAACATGTATTTAAATCTATATAAATTAAAATAAGTTTCTAAGATATAATAAAAATGTATAATAAATAATTTATTATGTATATTAACACTGTATAAGGTCAATTGTATTATTAATTAACTAATTTATACTTTAAATAAGTAAAATACTTATAAATTAATATGTATAAACTGTAAACTTTAACTAATTTAATTATATATCTAAACAATTTCTTTCTCTAAATTAATTCTACCACTATGTAGCCTTATATAAATGCCTTGAAATGATATAATTTAATTTAAATTTGGATTAAATTTGGGCCCTTAAATCAAGGGCCAAAACCTCAGTTTCCATACAATTCCAGACGTAGCAGGAACGCCAATTTGGGTGCTCCTTTAGTGTCACATCATTAGCACACGATCTAACATAGTGGTATAAAAGGTATTTGTGACGTCGGCTACCTAGTCGTCACGACGTAGGGCACACATTACCCATAGTCATCTCCTCTGATACTGAATGAGCATATGATACTGATATATTGTGTATAGTGGTGGGCTGGGGCCATGCACTGTGCTTGGGCTGAGTTGGGCTTGATATTGGGCCAAAAAATACACAAAAAATACACCTAATTGAACTAGGGCTGGCCAAAGTAGAGGTCTGGTCCTGCTCTTGTGGCGCTATGAATCCCTCAAAATGGTCAATTCGCCTACTTTCAAAACTAATTTTTGGGTAAGAGAACTGACGTCTGAAAGAGAGACAGAATGACCTAAAATCTGGCTAACTCTAAAGAGGAAGAGAGGAAGAAAGAAGTTAGCTGAGCGGCTAACTGTTAGTTTGAGCTGATAGAAGTGCTTGTGTGCGTGTGTTGTACCATATGTGTATATGTATAATATGTATAAGTATGGCTTGTATGTATAGTATACGTATAAAATATATAGTATGTAAATAACGTAAATAAATAAATATAAATATGTATATGAGTGTGTGTGTCTATTTATAAACGCCAGTTTATCATCATTCTTATGCATTAAAACAAACCTAGCTCTTAGGATTTTACTCCGAAAAATGGGTTTTTGGGCTGCATTTAGGCATAAAATAAGTTAGGCATGCATTGCATTTTTTATTGTCTTTTTAATATGTTTTTGTGAGTGTTAGGGATGTACAGATATATAGATCCCTAAAACCCTAGCACTCAAGAAGGCAAATGGTGAAGGAGAAGCCCAGACTAGCTGGAACTCAACCTAATCCAGCTCACCTCAGCTTGATCCAGCTCACCGCAGCTGGAACCTAGCTTACTTGAACTAGGGTTAGCTCATCCCAGCTCCATTCAGCTAATCTCAGCTGGATGGCAGCTCAAGAGAGTTCATCTTAGCTCACCCTAGCTAAAGTCAGCTCAGATCCAGCTCAACTTAGCTGAGTCTAGCTCATCTCAGCTCCCACTAGTCCACAGGGAGCTCTAGCTAGCTCAGCTAAGTTGACAGGAGTTCATCTCAGCTCAGATCCAGCTACATCCAGCTCCACTCAGCTCCAGCCAGCTGAAGAAGAATTCATCCCAGCTTAGGAAGCTCAAGTCCAGCTCCCGGGGACTCAGCTTTGCTCAACTCAGTTGAGCTAAGCTACCTTAGCTGCCTCAACCAGCTTGATTCTCCCCGGGAGCACCAGACCTAGCTCACCTCAGCTTATTTTGGTAGAAGCTAGCTCACTTTAGCTTGGCTTAGCAACTAGAAAAGAACTAGCAAGCTAAGCTAGCTAGAGTAGCCCCATGCTAGCCTCTTCAGCAGCAGCCAGCTCTAGCTCGAGCTCCAGACTTCTGCTCCTTAGCTCCTCCCTCCAAACCCTAGCTCCAACACCTTCTCCTCTACTCCTCCATTAGCTAAGCTAGCTTAGCTTAGCTTAGCTTAGCTTAGATAACAACCAGCTCCTTGGCCATCCACCACCTTCAAAGTCAACCCTAGCTAGCTTCACCAACTTAAGCCTACTTAAGCTAGCTACTCTACTAAAGTTGGTGCCACCTCCTAGCCATCCCTTCACCCCATTATCTCCTCCAAAAGACACCTTAAGTTGGCGCCAAAAACTACCCCTAACCACCTCTATATTTGCGCCAACTTTCAGCCCTTAATCCACCCTACACCGACCCACATAAGCCATCCTAGCCATCCACCTAACCCCCATTCTAGAATCCTTCTTGGCGCCAACTTAGACCCTCTTCTAGAAGCCATTTTGGCACCAATATCAGGGGGTGTCAACCCCCATAACTACCCCCTTGGTGCCTCTTAAGGTGGCGCCAAACACCCTTGGCCATTGGATCCTTAACCACCTCCATCATTCCATCTTGGCCCTCCATTTCAAGGGACACCTAAGCCCCCTTCCTATTCTATACTAACCCACCACCTACCACCATTTGGGGGCATCCTCCATTAGTGTATTTTTCTACCTACATCCACCTATACCTACGCCCAAGGAGGAGTAGAGAAGGAGATTAAAGGGGCACATCACCAGCCCTTTTGGTGCCTTCTTCTCCCCACTCTCTTCAACTTGGGCCACGCCAAGGAGGAGGACTCTTCCACTTCAAGAAGGACGGCCAGGCAAGGGAGAAGGACCTAGGGTGGACGTCCACCCTTGGAGAGAAGCTTAGGGCACGCCCCCTTAGGGCTTGCCTTAGAGGACATCACCTTGGCGGAGCACTGCAAGGAAGGAGTTGAAGGACTCTTTTCAAGATTGGAAGCCACCAACCTTGGAGCAATAAGCCCTCTTCTTCACCATCTATCTAGAGGATTTGTGTTTTCTTTTCTTATTTGCAGTTTTCTAGTAGTACAAGCTTTCCTCTACTAGGCCTTTTGTAAAACACTTTATCAATTATCTAGTTGCCTTCTTTGCATTTTTTTGTTTGCATTTCTATTAGCTTATTTTCAGCATTCTTCACTCCCTCTCCCTAATTATTCTAGGCCTCCACTTGCCTAGAGTGAGCTTAGGGAGAGGCTCTACTTGCCACATAGAAGTAGTATTAAAATTGAAGTGTAAATCACTTTTCCCGCCATCAGTTCTCATGTTGCCTTAGCTTAAAAACAAAAAAAATGATATATTGAAAAAATATCAAAAAGAAAGTTGAGATCTATCTGTAAACAAGAGGATTAATTTTGCAATTTTTGCCTCCTTGGACGACCCTAGATACTCCCCTATCTAGGATATAAATTTAAAAGCGAAAGCGGATTCGCATGTTACAACGACGTTAAAAACCCGCTTTTACAAATCACGCGTATTTCGCAATCACTTTTTGGCGCCGTTGCCAGGGATGCATGGCTTTGCATTAATTAGTTTTCTCTTGCTTGAAGTGGATCTCATCCCCTTCTCTTTCTTTCTTTTGTGTGTGCAGGAACTACAGCGGGAAGGCTAGAATTTGGAAGCGAGAGCTCAAAGATCCTTTTCTTCCCGTGAAATTCAGGTTGGTTCCCCTTTCTTGTCACATTTAGGCTAAAAAACTACCAAAATACACTAAAATTGGCTTTCAGGACCCTAAACACTTTAATTAAGTGGAGTGGTGCATTATAAAATCCATTGTTTGCTTGTATGCTTCTTTAGCACCACTCCATTGCAAGTATTGGTGTTCTATTTTTTGGGTCCAGATTTCTGTCCGAACTTGAAAAATCGATTCCTAACACCACAGGCCTCCTAAAATCATAAACTTTCATAGAGTGATTCCTAATTAAGTTAGGAACATCTTTTCCAAATTTCAGAACAATTGGATTTGTGTTTAATTTTTAAAAATTCTTGGACTGCAGAGGGGTCACACCCTCTAATCTTCCTATTTTGTTACTGTCCGCGAACTTTTAGAATTTTTATACTCATCCAATTTTTGTGAAATTTATCTTTCTATAATCCTTGTGAAATTTTACACATCACCTAAAATCACAAGAATTTTCTGAGGTCGGTGGTAGTACTGAAAAGTCCACAATACCCACAGGTATCATTTCTGGACTTTGACACTAGTACAATTAAAAATTCAAAATAATTATCAAACAAATTCCTAAAATAGTACAAAAAGATTTTCTGGAATCTTTGTTTGATTTTATTCAAAGTAGTGGTGTTGTTTGACTTGTTTGGACCACTACTTAATTCAGAAAGCCAAAAATCAATTCACTGGTAGTAATTTTCTATCTTAGGGATAATTGGCTTAGGGTTTCTTTTTTTCTCTTTAGAGACTCAATTAAAAGGAAATATACAATCACACATACAACTTGTCTTTCCTTTGATTGTGAATTTTCAAACTTGTTTGAAAATTTAATTAGAAAAACCCTAAAACACATTTAATTAAATTGAATCCTAAAAGACATAAATACAAGAAAATTGTGTGACAACTTGATTTTCATTGGAGCCACTCTCCAATTCCTGCACACACACAAAAAAATCAAATAACAGGGCAACAACCCAATAAACGTCCTCCACATTCCGTGTGCACTATAGCATCCTAGACCTAATTAAAACTTGCAGCAACTTGACCCCTAAGGCTTTATCAACTTAGGCTTGCTATTTAGGTCTTAAGTTCTCTTTAGTTAATACCAATTTTGTCATCTGTATCTGGTGTTCAGGCTGAGGGGCTGTGTCAAATGACCAAGCGCGGGTTTGTACAAGCACCTGGGGTCTTCCCTGGGAAACGTTTGGGCCCAAACCTCCCCTTAAGCAACTTGGCTGGATTTGTTGATAGAATAGGTATTCACTATTGACTACTTATTTCCTATATAGATCAAGTCTTAGGTTATTATTAGGGAGTCACATTTAAGTTAGGTCTAGTTTTATTTGTTTGAATTGCACACTTTCTCTCATCTCTTTCTCTTCTCCTCCCCTCCCGTTCTTCCATTTTATGCACGGGCGACGGTCTCAAAATCCGCACTTGGAAGGACCATTTGATTTCTCCCCTCACGCAAAAAGATCACTTTTTCTGTCTTCTTCTCCTGAAAAAAAGGAAACACAACAAAATAGGTCCACTGACCCTTCCACGTCCACCTCTAACCCCACCACTAACCCTAATTCTAACCCTTCCACCCAAAACCCAACCACCAGTAACTTCCCACACTTGGAGCTCCCTAATCTTGAGTTGCCCCACACACAACATCAAGACCCCCTACCTGATCTTTTAAAATTGATGGCCGATCAGATTAATAAATTAAATTCCAATCAACAAACATTGACTAGGAACATCCAAAACCTAGCCAATCCAAGGCCAAACCCACCACCCCGTCAGCAGCCTGTTGTTCCTCTAAAAGATTTCTATGATCCGTCTTATTATGAGGAATGACCAGGGGTGGTCATACCGGAGGGGGACTTTGAGATCAAGCCTGCGGTCCTGAACCTAATTAAACACTTTCATGGCCTTCCTAGGGAAGACCCTTTCAGCCACCTTGAAGAGCTAACTCTTCTTGCACAGACAACCCGTTCCCGAAATGTGCAAGAAGACATATGGCTGATGCGGCTTTTTCCATTATCTCTTAAAGATAAGGCCGCTTATTGGTTCAGGACCATTGGCCGACCCATCAAAACATGGCCTCAACTCAAGAGCGCCTTCCTCAAGAAATTCTTTCCCATAGGTCGTACCAATTCCTTACGAAGATCTATTACAACCTTTCACCAAAAATCTGGTGAAACTTTCCATGATTCTTGGGAAAGATTTCAAGACCATTTAAGAAGTTGCCCGCACCACGAGATTCCTTTATGGCAGCTCGTGCAAATCATCTATCATGGATTAAAAGATCAAATCCGGCATTTCGTCGACGCCTCGTGTGGCAGCAACTTTTTAAATAAAGATGCAGAAAGTGCCTATGACCTGTTCGAAGAAATGAGTGAAAACTCATTTAATCAAGCTTCCATGAACACATTTTGCAGAACCCAAAACCCGCAGTTCGGTGTTCATGAAATAGGCACTCAATCTATCCCTATCACCCAAGATGATCTTCAATTGATTGCTCAAAAACTCGACCAGATGCATATTAATCAAAAGAAAATTGAGGAAAGACTGGCCACATCAACTCAAGCTCCACACCCACATCTAACCCAACCTAACTTTCCACGAAGAGAAAATTTGCACAATCTCAACACTACCCCTGCTGATTATTCTGAGGTTGCCCATGATTCACTGGGGAATTACAACTATCCAGATCTTAACCCCACTCAAAATATTTCTGCCATCCAGGAGCCCTTTAAAAATTCTTCCAATTGGAAAAATTACCCGAGCTACTCCTGGAATAATCAAGTTTCCTCCCAACCATATCATTTTAATGGGTATGGGTCGAATCCAAACTTCCATCCTGGGCCATCCCAACAAGATATCAATGCCCAGATGCTGTGAACCCTGCAGGATATGCAAACAAAAATGACGGAAGTAACCTGCAACATCACAAATCTGAACAATCAGATTGGGGTTACTCCCACGCAAAGACCTGTAGGACATCTTCCGTCCCAACCCATACCCAACCCTAATCACCAAGGAAACCATTATATGGGCAGAAATCCACATTATCCAAATCAGCCTCCCCCTAATCCACCACCTCAGCAGCCGCCCAGGTTTCTGCAATCACAGGCCCCCCCACCTCCTCTAAATAATAATCCGACTGCACATGCAGTTACTTTGAGGAGTGGGAAAACCACCACTGACCCCGGGCCTTCACACGAACCTGGTAAGATACCTGTGCAAATTGACTCCCCACCTCCCCATCAGGAAGAAAAAGAAAAACAAAAATCTCAAGACAAGATTCCTATCCCTTTCCCACAAGCTCTCTACCCCACCACCAACAAAAAAAAGAAATCTGAGCCCACTACAGAAGAACTCATGGAGCTATTTGGGCAAGTTCTTATCAATATTCCTCTCCTAGATGCCATCAAATATATACCTTCCTATGCTAAATTTTTGAAGGAGATTTGTACTCCTAAAAGGCAGGCTAAAAATCTAGGACAGGTGCATCTTTCAGAGATAGTAAGCTCTGTCATACAGAGTAAGCTGCCTCCTAAGATGAAAGATCCGGGGGCGCCTTTAATTTCTGTAATTATTGATGACACTACATTTAATCGCGCCCTCCTTGATCTTGGTGCCTCAGTTAATATTATTCCCACGAGTTTATTTGAAGAATTTCAGATCGGTGAATTAAAACCCGTCGAGGTTACCCTGCAATTAGCCGACCGATCTACAATCAAACCTTGTGGGATTATCGAGGATGTTTTAGTTAAGGTCCAGAATTGTGTCTTCCCTGCAGACTTTCTGGTTCTTGACATTGAGGCACCTGAATCATTACAGGACTCCCCAATAATCCTTGGACGCCCTTTTTTGGACACTGCAAAGGCAAATATCAATTGCCACACAGGAAAAATGGATATCACTTGTGCAGGCCAAACTCTCACTTTAGATATTTTCAAATCCTCCAGGAGATTCCATGATGATAACTTCTTTGAGGACTCAGATACTGAAATTTCCAATATGGTGGAGGAGACAATGTTAATAGATACCCTTACCGACCATAATTTTTTTGAGGACTCTGATTCAGAATCAGTGGTCGGCGAAATCTGTGATCCGGAAACTTGTCTTGACCCCAAATTTATTCCTGATACCCCCCCTAAGCCACCCTCTATTCACGCACCTAACTTTTCCACACTAACTTCACCCAATCCTCACCATTCCTTCCCCGACCCCTTTCTTACGGACCTGCCACCAACCCCGCCTGAGTTTGGCACCCAACCTAATTTAAACCCATGGTCAGACTCGGGCTACACTTATCATTTTCCATCCAACTTTGATCCCAATATTATTTCTAATCAATTTTCTAGGGATCTAGAAGAAGACACCTTTTTGCGGGCATCCAAGTGTCCAATTATTTACATGATCTTACGTCTTCCGTGCATACCTTTACGCCCGGCTGAATGGCGTAAAAGATAGCACTGGATGGGAGGTAACCCATCATTTTTTCTTGCTTTCCCTTTTTTTTTTCTTCTTTTTCCAGGTTTTGTTCCTCCTAAACTCGACCGTTCTTCACTAAGGTGATCCCTTTTACCTCCTAATGCATGAGGACATGGCATATCTTAAGCATGGGGGGGTGTTTTTAAATTTTACAATCGATTTAGGATTTTCAAAACCTAAAAACATGCATTTTTGTTTAATTTATTTCCTGCTTGCATACCCAAAAAAATAAAAATGTTCAAAACTTTTTGAGGAAAAATTTTGAAATCGGGAATAAGGTCGAAAAATTCACTTTTGGTACAATGGGATTTAATCTTTAACAAACTAAGGATGAGGATATGGATCTGATCATTAGAATTCCAAGGTCTATTTTAGACAAGATCAGATATCCTTCTATAAAATTCCACCTGAACTCATGATAGTTCAGGTAACTTGATCCTATTTTGCAATATGGAAATTATTTGACTTAGCTTCTGATTCAAAAACTTGCATGTTTTGAGAAACTTCTTGTGTCACTCTTCACACACAAGCCAACACTTAAAAATAACTAAAAATTTGAAAAACTCCCTTATTTGGACTTAGTGGAAGTCTGAAGCAGATCATTGGTTTGAGTTCCCACCGCCGAGAAGGAGGAAAATGCCTCCTTTAAGGACGCGATGTCAACATGTTACTGCCTCGGCGTTGCTCCATATCTATATTTCATATCTTTAGATGGAGCATTAAAGCGCATTTTAGCAGCCCAAGTGTCTTGGACGGTACTCTACCTATAGTGTCGGAGCAAGAGCTTGAGTTTGTTTAGAGCGCCCCTTTTCACCGCATCGTGTTCTGGGGTTGTGAGCTCCTGGGTGGTGTCATGGACAGTGCTATCTCGAAGTACTGGCGCCAGAGCCCCCTTGAGGAATGGTAACGGGAATGATGATCTCGATACATCTGTTGTAAGACTAAGCTAAAAATAAGCATGGGGGAGAAAAAAAAATATATATATATATAAATAAATTAACACGCCCTTATAAATGTTGGCTTTTCACAAGCACAGCCACAAGGTTTTAAAGGATTTTGCAAGTTGAGAATCAGATTCATGAGCCAAAAAATTCCTAAAAACAAACATTTCAAGTCATCTGAATTAACAAGGGGTTAATTTGAGAATTTTTTGGAAGATATATTGATCCCGTTCTATCTAATGGTTGAATCCAAAAATAAATCCCGATGTTTATCTTTAACAAATCCCGTACCTCCAATGTTTTTAATCTACCAAGGTCCATTGATCTCTTTTTCTTCTCCAAAGTCAAAAAAATTAGATTTCCCAAAAATTCCGTTTTAAGTTTTGCTAAGAGACTAGCAAAAGATAAGCATGGGGGTGTGAGAAATGCCAGTTTATCATCATTCTTATGCATTAAAACAAACCTAGCTCTTAGGATTTTACTCCGCAAACGGGTTTTTGGGTTGCATTTAGGCATAAAATAGGTTAGGCATGCATTGCATTTTTTATTGTCTTTTTAATATGTTTTTGTGAGTGTTAGGGATGTACAGATATATAGATCCCTAAAACCCCAGCACTCAAGAATGCAAATGGTGAAGGAGAAGCCCAGACTAGCTGGAACTCAGCCTAATCCAGCTCACCTCAGCTTGATCCAACTCACCTCAGCTTGATCCAGCTCACCGCAGCTGGAACCTAGCTTACTTGAACTAGGGTTAGCTCATCCCAGCTCCATTCAGCTAATCTCAGCTGGATGGCAGCTCAAGAGAGTTCACCTTAGCTCACCCTTGCTCAAGTCAGCTCAGATCCAGCTCAACTTAGCTGAGTCTAGCTCATCTCAGCTCCCACTAGTCCACAGGGAGCTCCAGCTAGCTCAGCTAAGTTGACAGGAGTTCACCCCAGCTCAGATCCAGCTACATCCAGCTCCACTCAGCTCCAGCCAGCTGAAGAAGAATTCATCCCAGCTCAGGAAGCTCAAGTCCAGCTCCCGGGGACTCAGCTTAGCTCAACTCAGTTGAGCTAAGCTACCTTAGCTGCCTCAACCAGCTTGATTCTCCCCGGGAGCACCAGACCTAGCTCACCTCAGCTTATTTTGGTAGAAGCTAGCTCACTTTAGCTTGGCTTAGCAACTAGCAAAGAACTAGCAAGCTAAGCCAACTAGAGTAGCCCCATGCCAGCCTCTTCAGCAGCAGCCAGCTCCAGCTCCAGCTCCAAACTTCTCCTCCTCAGCTCCTCCCTCCAAACCCTAGCTCCAACACCTTCTCCTCTACTCCTCCATTAGCTAAGCTAGCTTATCTTAGCTTAGCTTAGCTAACAACCAGCTCCTTGGCCATCCACCACCTTCAAAGTCAACACTAGCTAGCTTCACCAACTTAAGCCTACTTAAGCTAGCTACTCTACTCAAGTTGGAGCCACCTCCTAGCCATCCCTTCACCCCATTATCTCCACCAAAAGACACCTTAAGTTGGCACCAAAAACTACCCCTAACCACCTCTATATTGGTGCCAGCTTTCAGCCCTTAATCCACCCTACACCTACCCACATAAGCCATCCTAGCCATCCACCTAACCCCTCTTCTAGAATCCTTCTTGGTGCCAACTTAGACCCTCTTCTAGAAGCCATTTTGGCGCCAATATCAAGGGGTGTCAACCCCCATAACTACCCCCTTGGTGCCTCTTAAGGTGGCGCCAAACACCCTTGGCCATTGGATCCTTAACCACCTCCATCATTCCATCTTGGCCCTCCATTTCAAGGGACACCTTAGCCCCCTTCCTATTTTATAAAAACCCACCACCTACCACCATTTGGGGGCATCCTCCATTAGTGTATTTTTCTACCTACATCCACATTATACCTACGCCCAAGGAGAAGGAGTAGAGAAGGAGATTAAAGGGGCACATCACCAGCCCTTTTGGTGCCTTCTTCTCCCCACTCTCTTCAACTTGGGCCACGCCAAGGAGGAGGACTCTTCCACTTCAAGAAGGACGGCCAGGCAAGGGAGAAGGACCTAGGGTGGACGTCCACCCTTGGAGAGAAGCTTAGGGCACGCCCCCTTAGGGCTTGCCTTAGAGGACATCACCTTGGCGGAGCACTGCAAGGAAGGAGTTGAAGGACTCTTTTCAAGATTGGAAGCCACCAACCTTGGAGCAATAAGCCCTCTTCTTCACCATCTATCTAGAGGATTTGTGTTTTCTTTTCTTATTTGCATTTTTCTAGTAGTACAAGCTTTCCTCTACTAGGCCTTTTGTAAAACACTTTATCAATTATCTAGTTGCCTTCTTTGCATTTTTTTGTTTGCATTTCTATTAGCTTATTTTCAGCATTCTTCACTCCCTCTCCCTAATTATTCTAGGCCTCCACTTGCTTAGAGTGAGCTTAGGGAGAGGCTCTACTTGTCACATAGAAGTAGTATTTAAATTGAAGTGTAAATCACTTCTCCCGCCATCAGTTCGCATGTTGCCTTAGCTTAAAAACAAAAAAAAATGATATATTGAAAAAATATCAAAAAGAAAGTTGAGATCTATCTGTAAGCAAGTGGATTAATTTTTGCCTCCTTGCCCCCTATCTAGGATATAAATTTAAAAGCGAAAGCGAATTCGCGTGTTACAACGACGTTAAAAACCCGCTTTTACAAATCACGCGTATTTCGCAATCATCTATATATATATGTAATAGTATAAGTAGATTAGATATGTGTTTAAGCACTTATATATGTATATAAATAATACTAGAGGTTTAGTGATAGTTATATATGTCACTGTACGTTTGAATATATGTTAGTATAGATTACTATTTTGCTTTATATTCTGTACATATTTTATTAAGGTTTAGCGATGCTTATATATGTTACTGTATATATAATATATGTTACTATAGATATTAGTAAATTAAGTTAACATAGTATAGTAGATATTAGTAGCTATTTTTGAACCTATACTTAGGTATTATTTGTAATAATTGTATATAATTAACATAGTGTAGTAGTAGCTAGTTTTTTATGTTTATTTATTATACATATGTTTCAGGAATTGTAACAAGCATTAATTGATTCTTTTGTAAATAATTAACTCATTCATTCATTTATTTTATATATAAAATCAACATTTTTGAAATAAAAGAACATTTTTGGATTTAGAGAGTGATGTATATCAATAACTGCCTCCTAGTAAATGACTTGGAAACAAACCGGTAAAAATAGTAAATAAATAAAACTGATGCGACATCGGTTTGCATTTATGACACCTATACTACAACAATGACACACAAAATAATCTTTTTAGTGCAAATCAAAAGTCATCGATCATAGCACTTTATTATGATTGTTTGACGATGGTCGCAAGTCTATGATTATTTTTGGCTCCATTAACGAGGATAAAAACCCGACAATAGTGCTTTCTTATGATTGTTGACGTCGTTGTTCAATCATTGGCAATCAAAGAACTGAATTGGAACTTGGATAAAAATGGCCACTGGAGAAAGCTCCAACTCATGGAGTTGGAAGAGTTATAGAACAAGGCATACGAAAGCTCTCATATCTAAAAGGTGATGTGTGTGCATCTGAATTGCCTAAAATGTCTATTTATGCATGTTCTTAGTGTTGTAGAAGCATCATGCATTGTAAATATTGCATAACATGCATCATCATGCATTTAGGTCAAAGTGTATAAATTGTATAGTAATTTACTCTTTTTTTGTGGTAAGGGACAGACGATATTTAATCAGGGCCTTGGATTGAAGATCAAACTGTATGGATCTGATCAAGGCGACGATTAGAGTTCAACGACTCCAAGATCACCCCGATCGGACTTTTGTAGCATCAGATGCAGTCTGAGAAAGATCAGAGGACAAGGGCCATGATGGTGTACATCCGTATTTCAAATGACAAATCTGACTGCACAGATAAATTCAGATCGACGACCGCAGCCCAACAACACAAAAATCGATCCAATCTGACATCTGTGGCACCATCTACAAGACATACAAGATGGACGGCCAAGATGGCGCCACATGGCACCATCCCAGCCACCCAACCGGCCCAAGGACCCACTGCTGCCGCTCTCTTCTCAATCGTGCCATCGCATCTCAGCCGTTGGATCATTGATCCAATGGCTAAGATTGGATCTCAGACTGGTGCCCTCACCGTTTGAAGCCAAAGGGTAAGCGTCCCTAATGCTCTCCTCCTTAATCTAAAGAGAGACCCAAAATGCCCTGTAGCGTAGTAGGTGGAGGTCTTTATGCGAAGAAGAGGGCGCGGGTTCGAGCCCCCGTGTGCCTCAAATCAAGGTGCGGGCGTAGGAGCAACTTAATTCGACTGCTGGATGAAGTGTAAGCAGCATAGATGGGTGAGATGTGGTGCAACGAGATGTGCGAGCAGGTGCATGCAAAATTAGACACCCAAGCCCACACACAATCGCATGCGCAGGCGTTGGGCCCGTTGAAGGAGAAGAGACACCGAAGGCTTTTAAGCCATCTGATCGCTTGATCGGATGGCTGAGAGATTGTGTGCATGATGCATGCATTGAGCTCGAGGAGGTGGGGAGGCGCACACACGTCGCCCACGTTCAGGCTTTAGTGTTGAATAAAACCGTCACTAAAGACCCTACATTAATGTTTTAAGGTTAAAATGAGCTATTTGCCCCCAACCTCTATACCTATAAGAAGGCCTACTCCCCCTACATATCATTCATGCCTTCCTTCACCTCTCTCCCTTTCCAATGCTCTAAAGAAGCTTGTCCCAAACCTAGAATACTCCTCTAGAGCTAAAATAAAAATTTTGTCCACTTCTCACCCCGTTCATGGAGCTCCCATGGTCGTCTTCTCAACCCCATTCTAGAAGTGGATCCTACGACGACGACGTCCTACCTCACCCCTAGTTCTTCCCGCTTCATTCCCCTTCTTTTGTCTCTACTCTATGTCTTCCAGGCATCATTCCGTTCTGACTCGTCCTCCAAGTAGCTGTTGAGGAGGATACTTTTTCACCTCCCTTCTCTTTATTGCTTTCTAGAATAGATTTACTACTTTCTGTTGTAATATTTCCAGCTTCTAGTTGTAAAAATAATATCTCTGTTATAAAGTGTTTTGTTTTCTCTCTCTCTAGTATAGTATTGATTCATAGTGATTATTCTGTCTTAAAGCCAAAATTACAAAAAAAAATATAATTGCGGATTGCGAATCAACGTAGTCTCCCTGTGTTCGACTCGAAATTCCTTTCACGTTTCAAAAAATTTATTTGTTTACGGATTTCTCGCAAATCACACTACAACAATGGGTTTTCAAAACTCAACCTTTTTGCATAGATTTTCCGCTTCAACATTTTGGTGCCGTTGCCAGGGAGGCAACGAATCTCGATTTCCTTTCCGCATTTCCACTCACTTATTTGCTTTCTAACTCTCTTTTATTTCTTATCTATTGTTTTGCAGGTATGTCAACAGGGAATCTTCAAGCGGTAGAAAAGAGTAAAGTGCAGTTGAAGACAACTGTAAGTGCACCCCATTCCTACCCCTTGCATAGATTTATTCCATAACCCTAATTCAAACCCTAATTAATCTAGTTGTTCTCATGAACCCTAGGATTAGTTTGGATGCTTTGATGTCCACCTCCACTCATCCCACCCTCCACTTATAAAAAGAAAAAAATCTAAAAAAGCACAAAGGTACATAACCTCTTTTGATTTTCAAACTCAATAGGTCAACCGATCTTTGGAACTGGTACACACACCCAAACACATAATTGAGTAGAAATTAGATTAGGTAACCACTTGTGTGCCTAACTCAGTGGTGCATTAAGGCCAATTGTTTGAGTTGTTTGGGCTGCACCACTTCATCTAAAATCAACTCATCAAGTATCTTCTCCTTAGGGTTTACAATTTAGGTCAATACTAGGCACTCCACTTTACTTTTGATTTCAAAAAGAAAAGATCTTCACCTGTGTTTTGAATATCTGGTTTGCCTCTTGAAGTTGATTGAATTTGCCTAATTCTAAACCCTAAAAGCTACTTCAGTAAGATTTGAACCTTAAAATCCACTCATACAAATAATCTTGCTTGAAAACCCTGGTTGTGCATACACTATACATATTCAATCAATCATTAAGGGCATAACCCATTTTAAGGGCCCACCACATTCCATAAGCACAACAATCAAAGCTAAGT
Organism: Thalassia testudinum; assembly: GCA_037157565.1. Taxonomy (NCBI): domain Eukaryota; kingdom Viridiplantae; phylum Streptophyta; class Magnoliopsida; order Alismatales; family Hydrocharitaceae; genus Thalassia; species Thalassia testudinum. The sequence continues at coordinate 4,691,116 of JAZHRO010000029.1, read as the reverse complement.
TAAAATCAAGTAGACATTGGCCTTAGAACTCATCTGCCAGTTTCAGCGTATTTCTCAAACTGTGGTGCAAATTTGTGACGTCTGCTTTCCCCAAAAGGTGCTAAGTTGGGTGGCCGGATTGTCAAACAGCTTAAGGTGGCACAGGTTTGGAATAATTATCGGCCTTCGAGACATGCTCCCCCAATCTCGCCATCCCAACATAACAATCTTTTAGGATAAGGACAACACGAAATTTGTATTGTGGTTTGAATCTATCCTGAAGTTTAGGTCTTTAGGCTACCCAACTTAAGGATAGGCTTATTTTCTTGTGCTGCAGGGTTCTTATCCCCTGTCCTTTCGACCTCTTCCTAGTTTATGCTTGGAAGGACGTCATTGAATCCCTAATTGGAAGGACCATTAGATCATTCTAGGAGGCGTAGATTGAATTTTTGCCAATTTGATCCCATGGCCGATCAACAACCTCCTCTGCCTCAGAATCAACGAGATGTTTCAACGACAACTGGAATAAATGCAGAGAATGCAAGAATGGTTCTAGAGAATCTAGGGCACTTAGCTCTTGAAGGATTTTTATGATCCTTCAAATTATGGGGAACATCCTGGTGTCTAGATTCCTGTCGAAGACGTAGAAATCAAGCCCCAGGTGTTAAGCTTGATCAAACATTTTTATTGGCTTGGCTCTGAAGACTCGTTTCAGCATCTGGAGGACTTGACCACTTTGGTTCAGACCACCAAAGTGTGAAACATGGACGAAGAGCAAATGATCATGAGGCTCTTTGCCCACTCTCTTAGGGATAAGGCTGCACATTGGTATCGAACAATTGGAACACCGATCACAACTTGGAATGGTCTTAAATTGGCTTTCCTAAAGAAATTCTTCCCAGTCAAACGTACCAATGCACTGAGGCGAGCGATTTCTACTTTCATCCAGTGGCCAGGGGAGCAGTTTCATGGTGCCTGGGAGCGATTCCAGGACTTATCGTGGAAGTATCCACACCACGAGGTGTCGAAATGGCAACTCATGTAGATCTTTTACCACAAGTTTACTGAGCAACTCAGAAATCATGTGGATGCTTCTTACGGAGGCAATTTCCTCAACAAAGATGTAGATAGTGCGCATGATTTATTTGAGGAAATGAGTGAAAATTCAATCAATCATGCCTCCATGGATATGTTTAACCGGTCCCAACAACCCATATTGAATGTTAATGAGGTCCATGACTCTCATTCATTCGATATGGAGCTGAGTTGTAATAAACTAGATAAGGTGGACCTGGTTACCAAAAGGATGGAGGAGTGGATGGCTGGAAACTCTGTGAACAATTCTCGATCCACTCAATCCCAAAATTCGGGATTCCATTCTTCGCGAGCTCCTTTTGGAAGGGAATTCGAGAATTAATTGGATGTGGCTCAACCTGTGAGCTAGCATTACTTGGAACCCAACGGGTTCCAAATTGGGGCCTTTGATCCCAGTTTCTCTGATCCCTCCCTTTCTTTCTCTCCATCCTTGCCCTATGAGGATGTCTATGTTGTATAAGAGAACATTAGGTCCAACCCATATTCGAATGCTTATAATCCGGGTTGGAGGAACCACCCTAACTTCTCTTGGAAAAATCTAGGGCAGCAGACCCAATTCCAATCCAGCAACTATGGTTCACAAAGACCAATGGGTTAGGGTCATGTTTATACTCAGCTGCCTCCGAATCTGATTAATCAGCTAGTTTGGAATGCCCATCAACTCGTAGGGCAGGCTGATTTGAACCAACAAATGGTAGAGCTGCAAGGATCTATGCTCTAGCTCATGCAATAAATGAAAAACTCACTGGACAACTTGCAAACTAGGCTCATTGCTAATACCTGTCAACTCATGTCTCTACCATCTCAACCTGCACAACATACAGAATCCAGGCAGGCAATCATGCCCAAGGGTATGGGAATCAGAGGGACCCACACACACATGCTTAGGTGGTTGAGCGAGGTCTTTCCTCTTCTGCTTCTTCATCAAATCTAGGGTTTCTAGCTAATCAAGCCCCTCCGATCTTTCCTAACCCTCCCCAAGATCTAAACTCATATGCATCTGCCAACTTTGTTACTTTGAGGAGTGGAAGGCAAACCCAGGACCCACACCTACCTTGCTCTAGTCAAGAAAATCTTGGTGAGCCTAAGGAGAGAAAGGAGAACTCTGAAGAAGAAATCAAGGCTCAGGAACCTAATTCCGCAGATCTGACTCATGCTCCTTTTCCTAAGGCCTTGATTAAATCTAAGAAGAAGAAGCCTGTTGATCGTGACAAGGAGCTCTTGAATATATGCAAGAATGTTGAAATCAATATCCCGCTCCTCGATGCTATCAAACACATACCGGCTTATGCTAAATTCTTAAAGGATTTATGCATCTAGAAGCATAAGCCAAGGGAATCTATTCTGAGGAAGGTGATACTCTCTGAGCAGGCTAGTTCTGTTATCCTGCATCACCTTCCTCCGAAAAAGAGAGATCCAGGTGCCCCTTTGATTTCATTTGTTACCAGAGATTACACCTTTGACAGAGCACTCATGGATCTAGGTGCATCCATTAATCTAATTTTAACTTCTCTTTACGAGAAGTTTGGATTAGGTGAACTTCGGCCGACCTCAGTAGCGCTGTAGTTAGCGGAACATTCACAAATTTGAGAGGTGTTATTGAGGATGTTATTGTCAAGGTTAAAGACTTCCATTTTCCTGTAGATTTCCTTGTTCTTGACATGGATGTACCTGAGAATTTAAGGAACACACCCATCATTCTGGGGTGTCCGTTCCTAGATATCACTAAGGCCAATATCAACTGTGAGACCGGTAGGATGGAAATCGCCTTTGGGGATCGGAAACTGAAATTGAATATTTTCAAGGCAATTAATAAATTTGAGGATTGTGGATTTATAGAGGAACTCGAGGAAGATCATTTGAATTTTGAGACATGTATGGCTGTATTTGCTAATGGGAGTTCTTCCTGCATTGATGAACCCAACCCACAACCCTCCGTGGCAAACCTGCCACATTCTGAAGAGGTTGTTGATTTTTTTCACTTTCAACCTCTTCCTCTTGATCGTCCTGATGAATCTTCATCAACATCCTCCTTATCTTCCATCTTAGACCTGCCCCAGCTCGAACTGAAACCATTGCCTGAGAGTTTGAAATATCAATTTCTAGGACCTAAGAAGATGCTCCCTGTGATTATTAGTTCTAGATTGACTAAGGAGAAGGAGATAAAATTGATCAAGGTCTTAAAAGAACATAAAGAGGAAATTGGTTGGACCATCCATGACCTTAGGGGGATTGAGCCATCTTACTGCAATTGCAAAATTTTCATGGAAGATGGATCCCGCCCTTCTCGCCAGATGCAGAGGAGACTGAACCCTAATATGTGAGAAGTGATCAAGAAGGAAATTATTATGTGGCTTGACATAGGAATCATCTATCCGATCTCGGATAGTCCATGGGTAAGTTTCGTGCAAATTGTTCCCAAGAAAGTCGGGATTACCATTGTGACTAACGAGAAAGGAGAAGCTATCACAACTCATTCAGCTTCCTCCTGGAGGGTCTGTATCGATTACAGGAAGATGAACATAGCCACGAAAAAGATCATTTCCCTTTGCCCTTCATCGATCAAATCCTTAAAAGACCAATCGGGCAAAAGTACTTCTGTTTCCTGGACGGTTACTTGGGATACAATCAAGTCCCTATCCATCCTGAGGATCAGGAAAAGACGACTTTCACCTGTCCCTATGGAACCTTTGCTTTTTGTAGAATGCCATTATGACTTTGCAATGCACCTGCAACTTTTCAAAGGTGCATGCTAGCCATTTTTTCAACATGGTGGGAGAATTTATGGAAGTTTTCATGGATGATTTCTCCATTTTTGGAGATTCGTTTGAATCTTGCCTGGCTAATCAAGAATTGATCCTTAAAAGCTGCATCAAAGCAAGATTGGTCCTTAGCTTGGAAAAGAGTCATTTCATGACACAAGAAGGTATCGTCTTGGGTCATGTAATCTCTGAACGGGGAATTGATGTCGACAAAGCTAAGGTCGATGCTATTTCCAAACTTCCTCCTCCCACATCTATTGAACAAATTTGATCACTTCTCGGTCATGGGGATTTTATCCGAGGTTCATCAAGGACTTCTCTGAGGTTGCTCGCCCTCTGAGCAACCTTCTTGCCAAAGATACGCCGTTTAATTTCAACGAATCATGGTGCAAGGCATTTGATTTTCTTAAAATGGCAGTCACTTGTGCTCCAGTGTTGCAACCACTAGTCTGGACTGCCCCATTTGAGATCTTGACCGATGCTTTTGATTACGTGGTCGGGGCTGTTTTGGGTCAAAAGATTGACAGAAAGATCTCTATCATCTACTATGCTAGCAAAACTCTGGATGAGGCCTAGAGGAATTACACTGTTACTGAGAAGGAATTGCTAGCTGTAGTATTTGCTTTAGAGAAATTAAGGGCTTATCTCTTAGGGTCTTACGTCATAATTTTCACCAACCACTCGACCTTGAGATATCTCTTGGCTAAAAAGGATGCCAAACCCTGGCTCATTCGATGGATTCTTCTGCTTTAGGAATTCATTCTTGAAATCAAAGATAAATCCAGGGCACAGAATGTAGTGGTAGATATCTTTCAAGGCTTCTATGTGATTCTTCTCGTCTAGATATTTTGATTACTGATACTTTTCTGGACGAGACTATTATGGCAGTTTCAGGTGTCTAAACCCCTTGGTTTGCAGACATAGTAAATTATTTGGCTGTTGGTCAAATCTTCCAGGATTGGACCAAGCAACAACTGGATAGACTCAAATCTAAGGCCAAATATTACTTCTAGGATGACCTTGAACTGTATCGCATCGGCTTTGATCAGATTATTCGCTGATGTGTTCCTGAGAATGTGTTTCAAAGCATACTTGAGTTCTGCCATGCATCTGTGTGTGGTGGACATTTCTCTGGGAAAAGGATGGCTGCAAAAATACTACAATCTAGATTCTATTGGCCGTCTTTATTCAAGGATGCCCAGGAATTCTCGAGGTCGTGTTCCTGATGCCAAGCACTCTAGAGCATAACTATGAGAGATATGATGCCTCTAAACCCAATCCTTCCTATCGAAATCTTCGACGTTTGGGCATGGACCCTTCCTCCCTTCATTTGGACACTAGTATATTCTCATTGCTGTTGATTATGTGTCCAAGTGGATCAAGGCTATTCCCACCCGAACCAATGATCACAAGGTGGTCATTGATTTTGTCAAGAAGAATATCTTCAGTCGGTTTGGGATTCTGAGGGCCATCATTAGCAATGGTGGTACTCACATCACAAATGCTCAGTTCCATAATTTACTGGCAAAATATAGGGTAAATGATAGAATCTCCACACCTTACCACCCTCAGACGAATGGATAGGTCGAGATCTCCAATCGAGAGATCAAGAATATCCTACAGAAGATAGTTAGGCCTGATCGTAAAGATTGGACTCAAAAGCTTGAGGACTCTCTTTGGGCCTACCATATGATGCACAAAATGCCTATCAGGATGTCACCGTTTCATCTGGTGTATGGAAAGGTGTGCCATTTACCCATAGAGATTGAACATCGGGCATTCTGGGCGATCAAGAAATGCAACTTTGATTTAAGTTTAGCCGGAAATACCAAGAAGCTACAACTCTCTGAGTTGGAGGAGATTAGAAATGATGCATACGAGAATGCCAAGATTTATAAGGCTTGGACCAAAGCTCTTCATGAACAACTGATTTCTCGCAAGAGCTTTGAGTCGAACCAGAAGGTCTGGCTCTTTTATTCTCGACTTAAGCTCTTTCTCGGCAAGCTTAGGTCAAAGTAGAGTAGCCCGTTCATCATAAATCAAATATTTCTCAATGAAGCCATTAAGATCTCTGATCTAAAGATGAGTAATTCTTTTAAGGTCAACAGACAACGTTTCAAACCTTATGTTGACCATGTTATTCCAGAATCCATCTCAGATAAAGTTGCTTTAACCTTGATGTGACTTCTTGGCTGGACTTCACCTAGCTGATGACATTAAACTCAGCACTTGTACAGTCTGACTAAGAGCTGACTTGAACATCATGGAATACAAGTGATATTTTCTTCATTCTACCTTGCTTCTCATGCCTATTATTTTCAATGACGACATTGCATCAGCTAGGCATGGGGGGTGGATTCATTTCTGAATCATTTTGCTAGCTCTGTGGAATTCTTGTAAATTCTACTTATTTTTCTCTTTATTTATTAAAAAAAAAGTTTGAATTAGAAAAAGAATACCTGGGCATTAGGATTTTTCAACCTTAGGGAATAATACAGTAAGACCTGAACACATAGACCCTTCAGGTCTTCGACCTAATTAGCTTGGGTGTTCACTAAAATGTGGATTTGTTTCTTGAGTCCTCGCTAGTCTGAATGTATTTCTAATTTGATTAAATAAGTTGGGGTGATAAGTACACGACTTATCAACCCACCCTCTGATTTGAGGGGACTTTAAGTTTAAGCATCTACACACTATTTGCATTGACTCGATTTTTGACGATTTTAATAGAAATTGGGTAGCTAATAAACCTTCTAGGGTGGTATGGCTAGGAAGTTATCATGGGTAACAACCCATTAGTAGGTTTTCCAAAGCCCAGTCACACGACCATTCTCTTCTTGCTGCCATTAGGTAAGTCTTAGATCAGGGAAGCCACCTACTTAGAAAAAAAGAAAGAAAAGAAAAAGAAAAGTATATAAAAAAAAAGAAATAGAAATGGAAAAGGAAAAGAAAAAGAAATAAGCCACACTTCACCACATGAGTATGGCTAAGAAGTTATCATAGGTAACAACCCATTGGTAGGTTGTCCAGAACCTAGCTCAAGAAATGCATGTATAATTCCTAAACACTTAGGAAGAAGCGAAGAAGTAGAATAAGTAGGGGAGATATACAATGGGTTCGCCCTTGTGTTGACTCCATAAAAATAAAAGTAGGAAGAAAGCTACCGGATATACCTTTAGGCAGAATTTTGTTTTAAGGTCACCTAAGGGTGTAGAAACCCAAAGTCCATTTTAATCGCAGATCTATGAGTCTATCACATTTCACACAAAAAGATACTTAGAACTTAGGGTTCTCTTCGAGTCTTGGGTGGGTTGAGTGGCCGTAGAAAGTTTCTCCAAAACCCTAAACTCAAAATCCAAAAAAAAAAAGAAAAGAAGAAAAGAAGAAAAAGATCCTTCTTTGAATAAGGTGAGGGCTTGAGGTGGTATGGATTTTGGTAGACACCTGGGTGCTGCTATGTCTTTGTAGTTCAGATCTTTAGTAAAAATTTCCTATTGTTGAAGAATAACTTTTACCCAAGAAATCCAATCCTAATTCTTTTATAAATAACATATAGTTTTTGCTAGGGATTAGCAAAAGATAGGAATGGGGGTGTGATGTGTATGCATGTGGATAGCCTAAAATGTCTATTTATGCATGTTCTTAGTGTTGTAGAAGTATCAAGCATTGTAAATATTACATAACATGCATTGATATAAACACATCTATTTAGGCTAAAATGCCTAATCATGCATGTTCCTAGGCTTAGATTTGCATTTCACGTTATAAATATTGCGTAGCATGCATCATTCTGCATTTAGAGTAGTTGTATATATTTTAGGCTAATTAGGTCCTTTTTATGGTCAGGAGAGAAGAATATTGATTTTAGGACCTCAGATGGATGATCTAATCGTACGGATATGTTCAGGACGACAATCGAAGCCTAACGCATCCGAAATCATCTAGATCGGAATCCCGTAGCATCATATGAAGTTCGAGCAAGATCAACAGCTAGGGGGCAATGCGACAACCATATGGGTTTTGGATGGAAAATCCAATAGTATGGATGGATCCAGAGCAACAATCGCAATCTAGCAACGTAGGAATCATCTCGATCTAATCATCGTAGCACCCTCTGCAATAGAAAGAAGATGGACGGCCCAAATAGTGCCACTTGGCACCATCTAGGCTGCCCAACACCTACCAGCAGCAACTGGAAGGCACCCCTCATCATCTTCATCAATTCTCAGCTCTTGGATCTTGATCCAACGGCTGAGAGCTCTCCTCCATCGCATGTCTTAAGATGTCCGTGCAACCATCTGGACGACTTGGCGCAATGGTGCAGTCATGGACTTGTAATAGAGGGGCGCGGGTTCGAATCCCTGCAGCCCCTGCAATTGAACACTTGAAGCCACGGCAGTGCACATGAGGCATGTGTGTAGTAGGCCGTAATGCAGCAGATGTGTGCATGCCGGCACCTGCACTGTAGCGCCAGCACGCGAGCAGAATCAAGTGCGGATCTCCAGTGACAGTTGCACGGGCCTTTAGTGATGCTTGTAGCTGTCACTAATGGCCTGTGCATTGCGCACGCCAACAGAGGAATTGAAGGGCATAAATCTTCAGCGACAGTTGGGCGGATCTTCAGCGATGATTACAACAGTTACTAATTGCCCATGGACAATTTTTGTCTCTCCTCCACTATAAAAGGACCTACACACCTCCATTCCAAACCATCTCTTCCTTTCTTCCTCTCACCACCTCCAAGGCTCTAGAGAGAGCTTGTCCCAATCCCGGGATGCTCCTCTAGAGTAGAAAAGAAAATAGTTTTCCCACCGTCATCCCCATTCGTGGAGCATCCCGTGGCTGTCCTCTCACCGCCTTTCAGGAAGAAGATCCTCGTCGCGACGCTGTCCTACCCCATCCTCCATCATCCGGCTACGTCCTCCTTCGTCCCACTCACCACCTTCCTCCAGGTGACGTCAGAGCGAGTCACCCTCTGAGCAACCATCAAGGGGGATTCTCTCACCTCTTTCTGTCTTTATTACTTTCGTAGTATAATCTTTCCCACTTTCGTAGTTGTAAAAAAACATTTGATTAGAAATCCATGATTTTTTCTCTCTCTCTCTTATATTTTTGCAAGTAGATTAGCTAGATAAAATTTCATCGAGCTAACTCTTGCTTGATAAAAAATAAAAAAAATTAAAAAAGACAAAAACAACAAAAAGAAATAAAAGAGATGCGTATCTTTCAAAACGAAACTTTTACCTCCCCGTGTTCGACTCGGGACTCACATTTCGAGTTTTGGTTATAAATTTTATCTGATAGATGCGTTTTGCAAGCTACAATGATGGGTTCTTCGAACCCTAATTTTAATTCGCAAAACACGCCTACATCATTTTGGCGTCGTTGCTGGGGAGGCAATGTTCTTTGGTTTTTTCGCATTTTCCCACATTACTTACATATTTTTCTAACCTATCTTTCTTCTTCGATTTATTGTCTTGCAGGAACTCGATTGAGGAGCCGAAGGCGGTAGATTATAGTAAAGTACGGGTAGAGACATTTGTAGGTTTTCCCCCACCAACCCCACCTTAGATTTCATTTCACCACACTAATAACTCAAACCCAAATCAACTTAGGTGCTTTTTATAAACCCTAGGATAGATCTGGTTGTTTGTTTGCCACCTCCACTCATCTCATCCCTGCATATCTAAAAAAATAATTAAAAAATTACTCTTCCATTGTGGGATTTTCTGAAAGAGCACACATTAACACCCACAACTCTTGACTTAAGGCGCACCACTTCACATCGATTCTACCACTTAACCAGAATCTGACCTGTGGACCCAGTACACCCTAACTCAGCACACCAATAAGTGAATAGAAATCTGAATAGCTTAAACATTTTTGTGTGCCTTAACTAAGTGGTGCAATAGGCCAATTGATTGAACTGTTTGGGCCGCACCATTTAAGATAAAAGTGATTCATCAGTAGCTTGCCACTTAGGGTTGATTTTAGAGCTGAACTAGGCACTCCACATTTCTTTTCTGATTTCTAGAGGAATACATCATCACCAGTGCTTGAAAAACCTGGAGTGTCCTACTGAACCCTGATTGAACCAACCTAAAGATTAAACCCTAAAAGCTACTAAACAAGGTTAAACCTTAAAAGGCACATCATCAAATAGCCTTGTTTGCAAACCCTAGTTGCACATGCACACATTTGAATTGATCATTAAGGGCACAACCCATCTAAAGGGCCCATCACATTCAAAGAGCACAATCATTCCAAGCCTAATTAAAACTGAGTAGAGGTTCACCTTAAGGATTGATTCACTCTTCAGGGATCAAATTGAGATTTTTTTCTATTAATCTGCTTTTGCTGGTCCATCTGATGTCTCGCTAAGGGAGTAGCATCAAACGACCGCAGTTGGGGGGTACACTAGGAACTGGAGGCACAACCCAAAGGAAGAACCTTCTCCCTAGCCCCTCCTAACTGGTTGGATTGACCGGATAAAAGTAGACCAAATCGATTATAATCTCAAGATGGGTCTTGGGAGTCTGTAGGTCATTAGGCTAACCCACCTAAGGATAGGGTTGATTGCTTGTGTTGCAGGGCTCCTTTCTCTCTTCTGATTTCCCTCCTATTCTACCATGTATCCTTCCACATCTTACATGCATTTCCCATCCTACCCTCCTACCAACACTTATCCCCAAGATGATTACTATCCTGACTTGACTTATGACTACCCATCTCCTAGCCGGGACAATTTTGATTGGGGATATGAATCCGGACCTCAGTGTCTAGGGCCTAACCTTGGACAACAAGACTATGATTACTATCCTCCCCAGAGCTACAATGATTATAGATCTCCACCCTTTGATGATCAACCTAACCTGATCTACAACAAAGAATGATATGTTGACTATAACACCTTCCCTCCCTAGTATTCCACTAAATATAGGTCACCACCATTCTTTGAACAACCCAAGATGACCTACTATCAGGGAGGAACTCGAGAACCTCAATATCTTGACTCCCCTAGAATGAACCCAAACCCACCCAACCCTGAACCAAACCATTCGGTTCAGGTGAACCAGGTCCAAGATAGGGTGTTGGCTAACTTGGGGAACACCATCCAATCTTTAGAGGCTCAGCCAACACCATGCACTGAATTATTGGAGCCTATGATAAAAATGATTGATGTGATGAATAACTCTTTATTGGATTTGCTCCAACATGTTAGGGATAGGGGCCTGGGTGAGTTTCTACTTGGAAAATTATCAAGGTTGAGGATGAAATTTGTGGTTACCTTAGTCTAATCTTGGGATGATTCCCAGGGTGAACACCCTTCAGGAGAGCCAATGTCTGAACCTGCTCAGGCACTTATCGGGGGGATACATGTTCTGAGATCGGAGATGACTAGGTTGGTCTAGAGCAACCAATTCAAGATAAGCCAATTGTTTCACCCAAGATCCTAGAACCAGGGAACGAAGAAACATATGTCTCCTTGGATCATGAAATGACATATGATTTTGAGACATATATAAATGTGGATCAAGAATTCTTTGACTCTGAGGGTGAAGAATCTCTTAGTAAAGTCTCACTTAAGCATAAAGAAGATGATTTAGTGAGATAAACAGGCTCAAGGAGCATGACGAACCATTTGATAGTCCATTCATTGAAGATTTGGATTCGTTTGGGGCTAACTTGGAGGATTCGAATCCTCATTTACTAGAAGATTCATTCAGAAGCCCCATTCCTCAACCACTCCCCGAAAGGATTGATTTTGATTTGGAAATCATTGTACCCAAGTCAATTCTGAGTCAGCCACGATTTCTGGATTTGGGTAAATCATATGGGGTGAATGATATGCTAGAGGTCCCAGAGCTCAAACACTTGATGTTGAAGGATAGGAATTTGGAAGTGAGGATCTGGGAAGTTAACTTCAGGGAAAGCAGGAGTTTGGATTTAAGGGTTCCTGTTGACCTAAAACCACCTACTTTTTACCAGGGCCCTTATGGTATCTTTCACGTGCGACTCAAGCTTGGAATAATTGACTATCTTCCAAAGCTGAACTATAGTGGACACTTGATTTTAATGAATCAGATAAATCTGTTGTCTAACACTTTACTCTTGGGTTGCACACCACCAAACTGTAGGCCCAGCCTTGCAAGCACAATAATGTTAGGTTCTGGGTGATTTTCATCTAGAACCACAGAACCACTCGACCCTGGGGCATGGGTCTGCACCACAACTTAGTCCACGTTTGTGGATATCTTCTGCTGGCGGGTTTGAGGATTAATCTTTTGATTTTAATTCTGACCTGCACTTGTGAATTCTTAATTTCTTCCTTGTATGTATATTATGCCTAGCTGGAGGCATTAAACTTAGCATGTGTGTATACTCTCTTCTCCCTGCGGAGCTGACTGAGTTATCACAAAATTCAGGTGATATTTTATTTACTCTACCCTTTTCATGTCTTTATTTTTACAATGAAGACATTGCATCATTTAGGAATGGGGGGTGGATAATTAGTTCCTGAAATCATTTTGTTAACTTCGTAGAATTTCTTTTGGTTTCTAAAAAAAAATTGGAAAATTCAAAAAGAGAAAAAAAAGAAAAAAATAGAATTAGGAGAAGAGAACTTAGGCTTTTGGAAGTTATTAACTTTAGGAAATGATACTTTAGGACCTGAACACTTAGACTCTTCAGGTCTTCAGGCTTAATTAGCCTGGGTGTCCACTTGAATGTGGACATAGTCTCGAGTCCTCGCTAATTCAAATTTGTCTTTAATCTAGTAAATAAATTGGGATGATAAGTACACGACTTATCAACTCACCCTCTAATTTGAGTGGATTTTAAGTCTAAGCATCTATACACTATTCGCATTGACTCACTTTCCAGTGGTTTTTACGGAAATTGGGTAGCTAATGAACTATCTAGGGTGGTATGGCTAGCAAGTTGTCGTGGGTAACAGCCCATTAGCCTATTATCCAGAGCCCAGCCACATGACCATTTTCTTCATACTGCCTTTAGGTAAATCTTAGATTAGGGAGGCCACCTACAAAAAAAAAGGAAAAAAATACAAAATGGAGAAAAAAAAAATAATAAAACCATACTTCACCGAACAAGTATGGCCGGTAAGTTGCTGTGGGTAATAACCCATTGGCTGGTTTTCCAGAGCCTAGCTCACAAAAATGCACAATAATTCCCAAAACACTTAGGGAAGAAGCGGGGAAGTAGAATAAACCAGGGAGGTATACACTGGGTTCGCCCTTGTGTTGACCCCATAAATAAAAGAAGTAGGGAGAAAGCTACCGATCGAAAAGATAAACCTTTAGGCAAGGTCACCTAGGGTCGTAGAAACCCGAAGTTCGTTTTAACAGTCGCCTAATGGGCCTTTCACTCTTTTCACTAGATGCTTAGCACTTAGAGTCCTTTTCGAGTCTTGGGCGGGTCGAGTAGCCATAAAAGGTTATCCCGAAACTCCCAAACTCCAAAAGTCCAAAAAAATTAGAAAAGAAGAAAAAACAAAAAAAAAAGTATCTTCCCTTTTCAAATAAGGCGAGGACTTGTGCAGTTTGCATTCTAGCAGACACTTGGGTACTATTGAGTCTTCGTAGTTTAGGACCTTAGTTGAAATTTTCTATTGTTAATAAATAACTTAGGCCTAAGAGATCAAGTCCTAATTCTATTTTTATATATAGCATGTAGTTTAATTTTGCTAGGGACTAGCAAAAGATAGGCATGGGGGTATGATATGGACACATCTATCTAGGTTAAAATGCCTAATCATGCATATTCCTAAGCTAAGATTTGCATTTCATATTATAAATATTGCATAGCATGCATCATTCTACATTTAGAGTAGTTGTATATATTTTAGGCTAATTAGGTCATTTTTATGGTCAGGAGAGAAGAAGATTTATTTCAGGGCCTCGGATGGATGATCTGACCGTACGGATCTGATTAGGACAATGATCGGAGTCTAGCACCTTCGAAATCATCTAGATTGGAATCTCGTAGCATCATATGAAGTTTGAGGAAGATCAATAGTCAAGGGGCAATGTGACATCCATATGGGTTTCGGATGAAAAATATGACTGTACGAATGGATCCGGAGCGACGATCGTAGTCCGGTAACGTAGGAATCATCTCAATCTGAGCACCATGGCACCCTCTGCAATAGAAAGAAGATGGATGACCTAGATGGCACCACGTGGTGCCATCCAGGCTGCCCAACACCGGCTAGCAGCAACTGAAAGGCACCCTTTGACGAGTCGATTCTTCGCTTTTAATGTCGTTTGTAACATAACATGACGCGTTGTTTGTAGTTCTATGTGGTGGAAAAATCGACTAATCAACAATTAATATAACCACTCAATTAGGAGCGGGTCGTGTCCACAGGGAGGCAATGATGTAATAGAATCTCGATTATTTCATATTGTTTCAATCAAGTGCGAAATCCATAGTCAAATTCGACATGAAATGCGATGGAAAGAAGATGCACATTAACTCAAAAATATAAGGGTATATGTGAAATTTTTCCTCACTAAAATATTTAATAAATATGTGATGATTTTATGTAATTTCCAATTGACATGTATTAGAGAAAATTTGTGCACATTTTAATCCCAAAACCAATGTTAAAACATGTGAATATCAATAACCACGCAATTATCAGAAAGAATGAGTATGCAGTCACAATTTCATCATAATAAAATAATCATAAATTAAAATTGATCTTGGTGGAAATGGCATTCAAATGTAAATTTTAATTAACATAAAAATAAGGTATTTTACCTCTCTCCTCCTTGCACATGGGAAAGAGGTTCAATCGAGGAGTTACTCCTACAAGAGGTTGGCTGAAGCGAGGCCGTTGCGGTGGTGGCAGCGATGCGTCATGAGATGGCCGGAGCCGGCTTGCCGGAGGAGAGGAATGGCGGCGGTGGAGAAGCCTGCTGTTGGCCGCGCTTGCTGGTGAAGGCGTGCGTGGGTGTAGAGGGCGCTGTAGGCGCGCGGGGGCATGGGCGCTGGGCGCTTTGCAGAGTGCGTAGGCACGCGCGAGCGAGGTAGTGGTGCTGGTTGCAGGTACTTGAGGGAGCACTGTGGGTGATGGCGCAGGAGCATGCAGTGGCTGAGGCATTGCAGGGTGCGCGCGGGTGCTGCAGCGGGGGCGGGTGGAGGTGCGGGTTCTGTAGAGCACACAGGTGTGCGCGGTGGTCCAGTTGGCGCCGTTGCAGGTGCTGCAGAGGGTGCTGCAGATGATGGCGTGGGTGCGTGCAGGCACTAAGGCAAGGAGACGCAGGCGTGCGGTGGCTGGGCTGGAGGCAGGGTGCACTAGAGAAGGAAGTGAGGGAGCGCAGTGGGTTGCTGGGTTGGAGGCGCATGGTGGGTGCTGCAGGCAATGGCGCGGTGAAGTCCAGCGCGCTCTGCACGTGGGGACGGTGTGTTGTTGGGTTTGTTTTTAAGGTGAAGGGAAACAAAGGAAGAAGAAGAAAGAAGAAGATATGTGGCCAAGCTTCAGACGTCTGGGAAACTTCCCGGACATCTTAACTGATGGGGGAGATGAAGATGCAGGGCATGGAGTTGCGATGACTGCGGTGGTGGTTGCAGGTGATGGCGGTGAAGGTGGTGATGTTGATTCTGGTGAGGCACGGTGATGGAAGCGTGGCCATCAGGGACACATGCTCACGGTGTTGGCACGAGTCCACTGGCTTGGCACGGTGAGCTGTCACCTCGCCGGTCCATGGTGTGGTGGAGCTCGACCTTGAAGACCACGGTGGTGGAATGGAGTACCCGGTGGTGGAGTGGGGTGGTGTCTCCTTGTGCATGGCAGCCTCCCTCTCTTCCTTATCCCTGTCGAGGAGACCAGATCCACTTTTGGCGCTACTCCTTGATTGGGTTCTTCACTGCGGCAGCTGGAGGAAGAAATGCAGCCGTTGCTCATAGAGGAAGAAAATAATAATAAAATATTATGATTATTTATATACAAGCCCTCAACTTTTATGTTAACTTAAAATAATGCATGCAATGCACCTAATTGGTTAACTAATTAAATGAATGCAATTCTAAGTTAATTCTAAATGCATTTAAATATGAATGCAATGCATGAATTATGTAATTAAATCAGAAATATGAATTAATCTATTTACATCCTAATTTATGCTAAATAAATGATAGAATTAACTTAATGTCTAGGTACTTAAATACTTAAATAGCCCACAAATATGGGCTAATCAAATACCCCCATGCCTAGATTTTGCTAGTTCCTAGCAAAATCAAGCAAAACATAGCACTCCAAGTAGCCAACCCAATCGGTCTTCCTTTAGAAACATATTAAGTTCAAACTTTAGACCTAAGGTTCCCAAGTAGTTGTTAAGTTACAAACTAGGTCGGCTAAAGACGAGTTGCAGACACAAGTTTCCCCGATTTCTAATTCTATCCTAAGGTTTATTGATCCTTGAGATTAAAGCATCCGTGCATATGTATTGGTCTGAGCTATTTGAGTTAAAGGAAAAAGGATTTTTTTTTTAATAATATATATATATATATTTTTTGATTCCTCTAAGTCTAACCTCGGATCAGCTATCAAAAAGGTCTGTGTCGGATTCATTGTCCCCATCACCGTACCTCGAAGGGTGCCTGGCTTTCGATGCTTCAAGATAGCACCGCCCATAGCGACCCTAAGAACTCCTGGCAATCGACACTTCGAGATAGTATCGCCCATGGATTTCTAAAGCAAATTCAGGCCTGTGGCAATTGGCACTTCGAGATAGGGCAGCCCATGGTACCTGAACCGCACAATGCACTTACATGCCCCCAGTAGGATGGATATCCTAAGAGATAAGCGTCGAGGAGGTAATATATTATCATCGCATCCTCAAGGTGAGTATATACTCCACCTCTCCTGCGGCAGGAACTCTTCCAATCAAATTGTGTTTTCAAGCCTCTCCTAAGTTAAAACTAGGAGAACAATTTTTTTTTTAAAGAAATGAATTAAGGTGATTACTTACACAAGACCAAGTGTGTGAAATTTGGATGCTTGGGTTACAAGGACTCGTAAACCAAAAGGTAGAACAAGACTCCAGGTATTGCCCCACCTTTTAACTCAAACCCTAGCTTTCCTTCCTCAACCTCTTGAGGAATGGTCCGCAACTTAACTCCTACTTAGGTTTTTAAGTCCACAAAGGACCTTAAAAGTCTAAAGCTAACAGCTCATTTAGCTTTTAAAGTTCGACCCTAAAACCAACTTAGTCTCACCTAGAGTTCTGATTTGCTTAAGAATGCAGGGCCAACCAGTTAAACTCAATAATTACAAAATTTTTTTTTTCAATGCAAATGTATGTAATGCAGAATGCTTTAATTAAATGCATGAATGCACTATGCTATGTATATCCCCAAGTACACCCCCCCATGCCTAAAATTTGCAATGTCCCCATTGCACAGAAGGATATTACCTTGGTCAGAGATGGGCTGCCATTCTTTTGTTAGCAGCCGAGTAGCCAAAGAACCTACAAATCAGATTCAAGGATTACAGAAATAGGCCCTAAAAATGAGCAAAGTAATGCTGGCCTAGAAAATAGGTAACCTAGGATGCTGGCGAGCTGATGATGAATCCCGATAGCAAATGCTCGCCCAACCAGGATGGGAATAAAATCTTCCCAGGTCACCAGAAGAGGTTCTAAAGGATAAACTGGCATAACAACCTCCAAAGGGATAGGGGGAGGATGACAAGGATCCTCCAAAAGGAATGGGGAAGGAATGGTGCAGAGATAAACTCCCAGGGCACTGGACTGACTAAAGAAATCATCAATCCATACCCGATATTCCATTACAGCAAATATTGGTTTGTTAAGCCCCCCGGTTAGAACAAAAGTGACCAAATCTCTAAGGCAAGGATCGTCTAGGGTGTCCAAGCTTCGAGGTTGCAGGATGGCCATAAGATCTAGGTTGGGTTTAATCAGCTCGGTGTCCATCCCTAACACTCTTTCCAAATCCTCAAACTCATCCCTAGCATTCCTTGCACTATCACCAGTATCCTCCTACACTTCCTCAGGAGTCAAAATTTTACCTTCAGACATAAGCGAATCAGAGGGTGACTTCGAAACAAATGAAGGCATGTTGGAAGCAACAGATCTAGGGATTATCCTATCAATGTCATCCCCGAGTTCTTGTTCTTTACTCAAATCTTCCCTAGAGTCTATATGTGAATCCACATAAATCTTAGAAGTTGCTTCCAAATTTTCCATCATTTCATCATGAGGAGAAATATCATCAATGGGTGTGCTAAGGAAACCTAATTTGGTCAAATTTGTGACATCCTCAGGGACTAACTCTTCAAATAAGACATAATCACCCTTAGTGTCACTCCAAATCTTGAATGTAGGTTTCTCATATAATTCGTCTTTCTCCTAATCATATGATTCGTCATATACCTGAGGTCTAGAATCATTTAATATCTCAACAGATCCCCTAGGCTACTCTATCTGAGGTAAATGGTTTACACTGGTAACATTGGACTCCTCAGATAGGTCAATTTCTTGAGGGTTAGGTTCCCTAAGGGTGGTCTTGAGTTCCATCTCGTGATCAGAAGGGAGGGTAGGATTAACAACTTTACTTCGACCCACTTCATCAAATGTCATGAAAATACTATCATCTGGGTCGAGGTCTTCCAATGGTACCATCATTCCCTTCTTTTGACTCCAATATAATTCAGGTGGATACTCAACCTTATCATCATCTTCCTCGGCTTGCCACCTTTCTTCATCCAATGCATAGCTACTTTCATATGTATCTTCCGCCCACTTAAGGCATGGATCTATCAAGGAAGTGTCATCTAATGGGGAGGTTTCAAAATCGATCCTCGAAAAGTAGCTATTCTCCCTTACATAATCCCCAAAATTTCCCTCCAACTTAAAGTGTAGCTCTTCCATGGGAGATGCATCTATTGTAGAGGGGTGTACATCATCCTCAATGGGGTAGATTGGGTGGCTAATTTCATCTCTTTCTTGTTGGCTTGCTCTCGAAGATTCTCCTAACAATTTAATCATTTCGTCTTGCATTTTCTGTATTTCTATCTTCAAGGAGGAGAGGTCATTTCTATCATGAGAGAAGTCAGGCTCAGGCTTATAGTACCCAGGAGTGTCTGTCAACCATTATAATTATTCAGGGAGGGTGGGTTGGGTATTTCTATGGTGTGTGGGATATTGGGCAAAGCAAATCCCACTCCTAGGTTCTGCTCACTGATTTGGGGCTTAACCAGGCCAATACTCCTGTAATAGCAGTAAAATGGATCCCAATGATTGTCATTATGTCCATCAAAGGATAGACCATCTTGGTGTATGGCATTGAAGAGTGCAGAGTGGGGGTGAGGGTGTGGGTAAGATGTGAAAGGATGAAAATCAATGTGGTCCATTCTAACTCACACCTCAATCAGAATTCCCCAAGCTAAACACAATTCAAAAAGGACTTTTTAGGTCTTTCCCATTTTAGGCTTTTGATTTTAAGTCAGATTGTAGGTGACAATATAATTTGTTCAATCAATTTATGTGTTTATTATTGACCTACGGCTCGCCTAAAAAGACCTAGTTGGAGTTTAGGTGTTCTTCCCTAAATCTCAAATGGTAGAGCAACTTCGAAGATGGAAGATCGAGGGATGCAAGTAGGCCTAAGCCTTCCTTTGAAGCTGTGCTTTCACGGTGCTTCTCAACTACCCCCAAAAATCCATGACAGGGTATCCCCTCATTGGAGTTACAAAACCTTTGATCTCAAGTTCTAAACACTTCATAATCCAACGATAGGAGGGCTCTTGTCCTAGTATTTCCAAACCTAAGGAGTGTCTAAAAGCGCGCCGTGGTGCAAGAGAAATAAGTATGCATACACCACAAATGATTTTGAATTTTGAATCGCACTCCAAGTTTGAAAATCAAATCCTTGGTTTTTAAAATGTCCCTCTAATTAGTCATTTTTCCAGAAAATATGTGACCACTTGTTAGATTTATTCAATATAGATTAGGTGGTCTTGAAATTAGTCCAAATGCAATGCGTGATCAAGAATAGGATGCAAAGTAAGAGAATGTGTACCTTGCTTCTAGCAATTAACGATGCGAGAATGCATGCAATGCAGAGAAATAAATCTAGAGGTTGCTCATACAAACCTAAATGGTTCATCCTAGGGGCAGACAGCTCATTTTTTTTTTTACCTACTTGTGCACAAACAAATAAAGGGTAAACAATCCACAAAATAAATTAAAAACCTAAATCTAAAGAAAAGAGGGAGCAGACTCCCAAAAACTATCCAACACAGGCCTAAAACAAAATCGGGGAACAAATCCGTAAAAACATACCCCAGAACAAGGGTCTCAAACCAAATGTAAGTGCAAGAAAATAAAGAAAGTTAAGTTCTAAAAGCTAAATTCTATCTACTTGACAAATCGATGGAGATGAAAATGATCACTCCAGATGTCCTCTTCCCAATTGATGGCAACAAAGTTCACCAATGTTCAAGCTCTTCCTCATACATGTGAAACTCGATTCCTCCTCCAAAGTGGTGGAAACAAGGTCCACCACGGCGTTTCTGAAGCCGATGCGACAATTCGTGTGTAATATGTGTACCTCGCACCAAATCAGATAAAATAGGTTAAATATGCCTCAATTAAAAATCAATTTGAACAAATGAATAATTGTGAATTAATTAAGCTTGTGCCTCCCTGGCAATGGCACCATTTGACGAGTCAATTCTTCACTTTTAAAGTTGTTTGTAACATCAAATGATCGTCGTTTGTAGTTCTATGTGGTGGAAAAATTGATTAATCAACAATTAATACAACCACTCAATTAGGAGTGGGTTGTGTCCACAGGGAGGCAATGATGCAATAAAATCTCGATTATTTCGTATTCTTTCAATCAAGTGTGAAATCCATAGTCAAATCTGATATGAAATGCAATGGAAAGAAGATGCGTAATAACTCAAAAATATAAGGGTATATGTGCAATTTTTACTCACTGAAATATTAATAAATATGTGATGATTTTATGTAATTTCCAATTGACATGTATTAGAGAAAATTTGTGCACATTTTAATCCCAAAACCAATGTTAAAACTTGTGAACAACAATAACCACGCAATTATCAGAAAGCAAGAGTATGCAGTCACAATTTCACCACAATAAAATAATCATAAATTAAAATTGATTTTGGTGGCAATGGCATTCAAATGTAAATTTTAATTAACATAAAAGCAGGGTATTTTACCTCTCTCCTCCTTGCGCATGGGAGAGAGGTTCAATTAAGGAGTTACTCCTACAAGAGGTTGGCTGAAGCGAGGCGGTCGCGGTGGTGGCAGCGATGCATCGTGAGATGGCTAGAGCCAGCTTGCCGGAGGAGAGGAATGGTGGTGATGGAGAAGCCTGCTGCTGGCCGCACTTGCTGGTGAAGGCACGCACGGGTGCAGAGGGTGCTGCAGGCACGCGGAGGCACGGAGGCGTGGGCGCTGGGCGCTCTACAGAGCACGTAGGCACGCGCGGGCATGGTGGTGGCGTCGGCTGCAGGTGCTGCACGGAGTGCTGTGGGTGATGGCGCAGGCGCATGCAGTGGCTGACGTGTTGCAGGGTGCGTGCGGGTGCTGCAGCGGGGGCGGGTGGAGGTGCGGGTTCTGCAGAGTGCACAGGCATGCACGGTGGTCTTGTTGGCACCGTTGCAGGTGCTGCAGAGGGCGCTGCAGATGATGGCGTGGGTGCGTGCAGGTGCTAAGGCGAGGAGACGTGGGTGTGTAGTGGCTGGGTTGGAGGCAGGGTTCACTGGAGAAGGAAGTGAGGGCGCGCGGTGGGTTGCTGGGCTGGAGGCACATGGTGGGTGCTGCTGGCAGTGGCGCGGCGAAGTGCAGCGTGCTCTTCGCGTGGGGACGGCGAGTTGTTGGGTTTGTTTTTATGGTGAAGGGAAACAGAGGAAGAAGAAGAAGAAAGAAGAAGGTGATATGGGGCCAAGCTTCAAATGTCCGGGAAACTTCCTGGACGTCTTAACTGACGGGGGAGATGAAGATGCAGGGCATGGAGTTGCGGTGGTGGTTACTGGTGATGGCGGTGAAGGTGGTGATGTTAATTCTGGTGAGGCACGATGATGGAAGCGTGACCATCAGGGACACACGCTCACGGTGTTGGCACTAGTCCACCGACTTGGTGTGGCGAGCTGTCACCTCGCCCACCCATGGTGTGGTGGAGCTCAGCCTTGAAGACCATGGTGGTGGATTGGGGTGGTGTCTTCTTGTGCATGGCAGCCTCCGTCTCTTCCTTATCCCCGTCGAGGAGGCCAGATCAACTTTTGGTGCTACTCCTTGATTGGGTTCTTCACTGCAGCAGCTGGAGGAAGAGATACAGCCATTGCTCATAGAAGAAGAAATAATAATAAAATATTATGGTTATTTATATACAAACCCTCAACTTTTATGTTAAAATAATGCATGCAATGCACCTAATTGGTTAACTAATTAAATGAATGCAATTCTAAGTTAATTCTAAATGCATTTAAGTATGAATGCAATGCATGAATTATGTAATTAAATCAGAAATATGAATTAATCTATTTACATCCTAATTTATGCTAAATAAATGTTAGAATTAACTTAATGTCTAGGTACTTAAATACTTAAATAGCCCACAAATATGGGCTAATCACCCCTCATCATCTTCATCAATTCTCAGTTGTTGGATCAAGATCCAACGGTTGAGAGCTCTCCCCCATCTTGCACCTTAAGACGTCCATGCAACCATCTGGATGGCTTGGTGCAATGGTGGAGTCTAAGGGGATTCTCTCACCTCTTTCTATCTTTATTGCTTTCGTAGTGTAATCTTTGTCGCTTTCGTAGTTGTAAAAAAACATTTGATTAGAAATCCATGATTATTTCTCTCTCTCTTATATTTTAGCAAGTAAGTTAGCTAGATAAAATTTCATCGGCCTAATCTCTTGCTTGATAAAAAATACCAAAAAGAAAATTAGAAAAGACAAAAACAAAAAAAAGAAATAAAAGAGAAATGCGTATGTTTCAAAACCAAACATTCGCCTCCCCGTGTTCGACCTGGGACTCACATTTCGAGTTTTGGTTATAAATTTTATTTAATGGACACGTTTGTGAGCTACGACAATAGGTTCTCTGAACCTTTATTTTAATCCGCGAAACACGCCTCCATCATGCATCATCACGCATTTAGGTCAAAGTGTATAAATTGTATAGTAATTTACTCTTTTTTGTGGTCAGGGATAGGAGATATTTAATCAGAGCCTTGGATAGAAAATCAAACCTTACGGATCTGATCAGGGTGACGATTGGAGTTCAACGACTCCACTCTCACCCCAATCGGACTTCTGTAGCATCAGATGCTGTTCGAGAAAGATCAAAGGATAAGGGGCCATGATGGTGTACATCTATACTTCAAATGACAAATCCAGCTGCACGGATGGATTCAGATTGACTGTCGCAGCACAACGATGCGAAAATTGATCATCCAACATCCGTGGCACCATCTACAAGACATAGAAGATGGACAGACAAGATGGCACCACGTGACGCCATCCTAACTGCCCAACTGGCCTAAGGACTTGCCACTACCGCTCTCTACTCAACTGTGCCATCGCATCTCAGTTGTTGGATCATCGATCCAATGGTTGAGATTGGATCTCAGATTGACATCCTTACCGTTTGAAGCCAAAGGGAAAGCATTCTCGATCATTGGATTGAGATCCAACGGTCTTGGATGCCCTGCCCCTTAATCTAAAGAGCGATCCAAAAGGCTCCGTAGCGTAGTGGGTGGAGGCCTTCATGCGAAGAAGAGGGCGCGAGTTTGAGCCCCCACGTACCTCAAATCAAGGCGCAGGCGTGGGAGATGCTCGATTCGACCGTTGGATGAAGCGTGAGCAGTGTAGATGGGTGAGATGTGGAGAAACGAGATGCACGGGCAGGAGCATGTGAAATTAGACACCCAAGGCCATGTGCAATCTCATGAGCAGGCATTGGGCGCGTTGAAGGAGAAGCGACGCTGAGGACTTTTAAGCCGTCTGATTGCTTGATCGGACGGTTGAGAGCTCGTGTGCGTAATGCATGCGTTGAGAGCGAGGAGACGGGGAGGTGCATGGACGTCGCCCACGTTTAGGGCTTTAGTGATGAATAAATCCATCACTAAAGGCCCTACATTAATGTTTTAATGTTAAAATTACTTATTTTCCCCCAACCTCTACACCTATAAAAAGGCCTATACCCCCCACATATCATTCATCCCTTCCTTCACCTCCCTCCCTCTCCAAAGCTCGAAAGAAGCTTATCCCAAACTCGGGATGCTCCTCTAGAGTTAAAATCAAAAATTTTATCCACTTCTCACCCCGTTCGTGGAGCTCACATGGTCTTCTCACCCCCGTTCTAGAAGTGGATCTCGTGACGATGACGTCCTGCCTCACCCCCAGTTCTTCCCGCATTGTTCTCTGTCTTCCATCTCCTTTCTACGTCTTCTAGGCGTCACTCTATTCCAGATCGTCCTCCAAGCAGTTGTCGAGGAGGATAATTTCTCTCCTCCCTTCTCTTTACTGCTTTCTAGAGTAGATTTACCACTGTGTAGTTGTAATATTTTCGGCTTCTAGTTGTAGAAGCAATATCTCTATTATAAAGTGTTTTGTTCTCTCTCTCTCTAGTATAGTATCGATTCATTGTGATTATTCTATCTTAAAACCAAAATTACACAAAAAATATATAATTGCTGATTACGAATCAAGATAGCCTCCCTGTGTTCAACCCAAAATTCTTTTTGAGTTTTGGAAAATTTATTTATTGATGGATTTCTCGCAAATCACACAACAATGGGTTTTCAAAACTCAACCTTTTTGCGTAGATTTTCCACCTCAACATAAGGATCGAGCAAAGGCTTATCATGATAAGCATATTGCAAGGAAGTCCTTAGAGCCCCATCAGAGACCTTGGCTCTTCAATGGCCATCTGTGCCTCTTCCCCAATAAACAAAGTTCCAAATGGACGAGCCCTTTCACTGTAATGCAGGTATTTCCTTCTAGAGCCATTGAAATTCAAGACCCCAGGATGGAAGCAATTTCTAAAGTTAATGGTCAACAGCTCAAACCTTACTTCAACAACACACCTGCCCACACCTGAGGAGGTAGCTCTTATTGACCCATCTTCTTCCTCTTCTTAGTGCTTCTTTGCCTAGCTGAAGGTGTAAAACATAGCACTTGTTGGAAGGCAACCCAACAAAAATGTTGATGGATTCATTCTAGCATGTTAGCTTTCAAGATTGCATCTTTTCCGCTGTCCTTTCAACGACCTTTTTTGCTCAGGTGATTTCTTTCCATCGCATGCATTGAGGACATTGCATACCTTTAGCATGTGAGGGAGGACTTCGCAATTTTACCGCTGCAACCTTAGTCTTTCAACTTTTTATTAAGGGGGGGAGATAGTAATGAGTCAAGATGATTTCAGAGAAAATGACGAATTTGACACAATGTTTCCAAGAAATAGGAGGAGCAGGAAATTTTCAAGATAGATCCATCAGGACGAAATCCTTAATTGCCAAGGTGCTAACTTAAAATGAAATTTTGAGAATCTTTCAAGGAAATCAATTAGATCTGGGATTAGGGGAAATTATAGTTAGTATTGGGTCATAATTTTAATCTTGAATCTTACTTTCGTTAAGGTATTTGGCGTCACATATGCTCACATGAGTCTCTACGTAAGCTTCATGTTCCCATAATACCCTTCGTAAAAAAAAAGAAATGAAAACATCCAAAACTCGGCAATTGAAGCTTAGAAGAAATCTGGTCCTGGTTAGTTGAGTACCCGACGTTGAGGGCCTGAAAAAGCCCAATGATGCATAGTAACATATTACTTCCTCTGATTGCTTGCCTTAATATGCATAGTAACATATCACTTCCTCTGATTGCTTGCCTTAATACATACAACATATATAGTTGGGGGGCATAAGGGCATGTGTCGATCCAAGTGCCATGGATGACATTATCATGAAATGTTGAAAATTGAGGGCTTGTGGTTGATGGTTTCCATGGGTGGTACTGTCTCAGAGTACCGATTGCCAGGGGCCTATGGGAGAAAGTGATGGGTACGAGGATTCTGATCGTTCATGACTGGACTGATTCGAGGCCAAAATTGACAAAAAAAGAATACACCAATAAACCTTTCATCCTCATTCAACCTGAAGCAAGGGTAGTAGAACTTATTTTGCACGCATGCACTGGCACCAAACTCTGAGGGGGAAACAAGATCAGGAATTGGATCGAGGCCGAGGAACGCTATGATTAACTCTTAATTTGGAACTATGAGGAATCTGAGAGGGAGAGGCATGCCTATTTTAGGAAGGCAGCCAGGCACTGTAGGTCTAGGTTGTGAATTTAAAAGCTCTAACTCTCTCTTAAAAACAATTGTGTCCCTGATTCTTGTTGACTTCATCTAAAACTTGTGAAACCCTTCTCGATCAAAAGATGTCTAGGATTTTTATTTTTCTAGGGACTAGCAAAAGCTTAGCATGGGGGTGTGATAAACATCAATTTTGCATGCATGTTAGGCTTATTTTGGGCTTATTCCTAGTACATTATTACATAAATCATCTTGCATCATTGCATTTTAGAAATAATATGCCAGTACCCATTCCTAAAGGAGCACCTTGAGGAGCTACATAAAAGAAGTCATGTTACATGTCGAAGATGAATTAAATGAGCTTGGGATAAAAATTATTCCAAGCAATTCATTTGTTGGGATTAAAGATAGGAGGTGCATAGGAAAGTCAAGAAATTAGAGAGGTACTCACCTTTTCAAGGGAGGCTATTGCCTTCCCAAGTAAGCCACCCCTTGGAAGCTTCCTTGGGAATCTAAAAGCAACCTTTATAACTGGCCGCCACTTTTGAAGAGGGAGCCAAAAGTTGGCTCCAAAAATGACTCCCTTTGGAATTTGAAAATGTGACCTTTAAGCTTCCTTGATTACACTCTTTATAAAGAAACCTAACGCACCATGAGGACATATCTTTTTTGGGAGAGGAGAATGGAGAGAAGCCACCACCACATCCACCATCATTCATGCCACCTCAAGGAGTAAGGGGAGAAGATGGTACAAGGGGGTCAACCACCACCACCCCTTGGAGCCCTTCTACCTCTTCTTCCTCAAGATAAGTTGGAGAAGGAATCACCATCGACTTCAGCAACACCACCTCCACGCCATCCTCTCTCTCTCTCTTTTCCTTCCATGTGTTCTTCTCTTAGTTGGTAACCTGTAGTTGTAGTTTGCCTTAACCTTGAATTGTTGTAAGAACTCATTTCGTAGTATCAATTTTATTATTGCATTTGATTCCTTGGCTTTCCTTTTTAGTTGTTGCATCACCCTTGATTCCTTAGGGACACCCATGCCTAAGGGAGCTCAAGGGCATGCTGTATTTGTCTTTAGTTGAGTGTGTGTGCAAGTACGTGCTTCACATTATCTTTACTTGCTGTACTTATGTGAAAAACAACGCGAAAGTTACATAACCAAAAAATTCAAAAAATATATAAAATAGCAAGGCTAAGGTTGAGCTTGGTGGAACATTTTTTTGCCTCTTTGGATGACCCTAGATACTTCACTATCTAGGTATATAAATTTTAAAAGCAAATAGTTCAATCGCGTTGCAATGACTTATCTTCATCTTTTACGAAATCACGTTCGAATTGTTTCACAAATAGATGGCTTCTATGGCAATTAGATATTCATAATGTATTTTTGCATGGGGGGTTAGAAGAAACTATTTTTATTGAGCAACCTCAAGTGTTTCTTCATCTTGTAAACCCTAATCACATGACCAGTTGGAGAAGTCCATGTGTGGACATAAACAAGCACCATGTCCTTAGCTCAAGAAACGTAGTTTGTCCTTAATAGATCATGGATTTCAAGGATCCAAGATGGAGTCTTCTTTGTTTATCCAAAGCATTATAGATGGTATTCCACATTTTAGTATATGTTCCCTAAGAGATCATGGATTTCAAGGATTCAAGACCAAGTTGTCTTTGTTTATCCAAAGCATTATAGATGGTATTCCACATTTTAGTATATGTTGATGATATTCTAGGGTGGCATCTAATTCTCACATGCTGGAAGCTTTTTCAATTGATTTTAAGGTAGAATTTTCTATTAGAGATTGGCATTTTCCATCCTACTTCTTAGGAATTTAGCTTATTAAGTCAAATAAGGATGATATTTATCTTTCACAACAAAGGTACATTGAGGATTTGTTACATAGTTCTTACACGGAGGGAGCTAAACGAATGCCCACACCAATTTTGAGTATTTTATTGTCAGATCCATTTGATTTTGGCCAAACACTTGGTTGATTATAGTGTTTATCATTCACTAGGATGTATATCACACTAGCAATTCACAAGTTTTCTCAAGTAATGCAATGTCCTAAAAATAAGCATTATGAATTTTTAAAGAGAATTTGGCAATATTTGAAAGGTTACCTTAAATAACCCCTCTTTTATCTATTCAATCATGCTGGGTCATTAAAGTTTATTTAGATTCTGATTGGCTTCAAATCTAGTTGATTGGAAATCTACAATGGGTTATGCTATATTTTCAGGGGATTCCTTAATCTCTCAAGCTTCAAAGAAGCAATCAATTGTAGCTAGCTTCAATATTAAAGTTGAATATAGAACCTTGGTAAATGCTACCTTTGAAGTGACTTGGTTATAGTTGTTGCTCATGAACTTTGGTCATAAAGGAGCAAGTTTTTGATAGTATAAATGTAAACACAGTTTACACAAGGGTTTCCATGTCTCTTCAAAAGATTCATGAGGTATACACGTGTAAAATCCTCTTGAATTTAGCTCTTTCCGTCAGACGTGCGAAATCGATGCTTTAAAAGATGCGTTGTAGTATAGGTCGAAATCACATGAAAACAAACACAATTTATACTCAAATTTGAAGTCTGAGGTTGATTATGTCGAAGATTCGTCGTGGAAAGGATTGGGTTTGGAAAACCTGTCATCGTAGTTTGATTCGCGAGAAAATCTGTCGAACAGATAATATTTATAACCGAAACTCGAAAAGTGAGTCCTGGGTCGTACACGTGGAGGTGAACGTTTGGTTTTTTAAAAATTCACGTTTCACTTTTTGTTTGTTTTTTGTCCTTTTTGTCTTTTCTAATTTTTTTTTGGTGTTTTTAATAGGGCAAGAGATCAGGTCGATGAAATCTAGCTAATCTACTGGCAAAATAAAAAGAGAGAGATAGAGAGAGAAACAATAATGTATTTTTATAATGAAATGTTTATTACAACTAGGAAAGTAGGAAAACTATACTACGAAAGCAATAAAGATAGAGATAGATGAGAGAAATCCCCGTCGATGGTCGCTTGGAGAACCACTCACTCTAACGTCGCCTGGAGGAAGGTGGTGAGGAGCGGGACGAACGAGGATGGAGCCGGAGGACATTGGGAGGGGCAGGACGGTGTTGCGGCAAAGATCTTCCCGAAGGGAGGTGAGAAGATGGCCACAGGATGCTCCATGAAGGGGGGTGAGAGGCGGGAACAAATGTTTGTTTTCTACACTAGAGGAGCATCCCGGGCTTGGGACAAGCTCTCTCTAGAGCCTTGGAGGTGGTGAGAGGAAGAAAGGATGAGATGAAGAAAAATGGAAGGGGTAGGGGTCCTTTTATAGTGGAGGAAAGAATCAAATTTGTATACAGGACATTTAGTGACGGTCATAAACATCGTTGAAGATCCACCCAAACGTCGTTGAAGGCATCCCATACACCCACCCACTGCTACGCTAGAGCGCGCTTCGCACGTCTGTGTCACGTGCCTCCGAGCGCACTACTGCTGCTGCCTCCGAGCGCGTGCTTGCACTATTGTGCACGTGCGATGGAGCGTGCGTGCGCATGGGTTGCCTGGGTTGCACCATGTGGTGTGATCTAGGCCATCCATCTTATTTTTGTTGTAGGGGCTGCTATAGAGGTCAGATGGAGTTGATTTGGTACCGTTGGGCTGCGATCGTCGACCCAAATCCATCCGCACGGTCGGATTTGTCGTTGAAGCTCTGAATTACGTCACCTAGTCCCTTGGCTGTTGATCTTCTTGGGACTACATATGGTGCTACGGGACTTCAATCATGGTGATTTTGGAGGTGTTGGACTCCGATCGTTGTCTTGATCAAATCTGAATGATCGGATCATCAATCCGAGGCTCCAAAATAAATCTCCTTCTCTCCTGACTACAGAAAGGATGCAATTAACCTAAAATATACACAACTACTCTAAATGCAGAATGATGCATGCTATGTAATATTTATAATATGGAATGCAAATCTAAGCCTAGGAACATGTATAAATAGGCATTTTAACCTATATGGATGTGTCTACATCATACCCTCATGCCTATCTTTTTCTAGCCCTTAGCAAAATTAAACTACATGCTATGTATAAAAAGAAAATTTGGACTCAGTCGCTTAGTCCTAAGTCATTTATTAACAATAGAAAATTTCAACTAAGGTACTATACTACGAAAACTCAACAATACCCACGTGTCTGTTAGAATGCAAATTGCCTAGTCCTCGCCTTCTTTGAAAAGGGAAAATAAACATTTTGTTTTTGTTTTTCTTCTTTTCTAATTTTTTTTGTACTTTTGGAGTTTGAGAGTTTCAGGATAACTTTTTACGGCTACCTGACCTGCCCAAGACTCAAAAAGGACTCTAAGTGCTAAGCATTTAGTGAAAAGAGTGAAGACACACTAGGTAGCCATTAAAATGGACTTCGGGTTTCTAACACCCTAGGTGACTTTGCCTAGAGGTTTATCTTTTCAAACAGTAGCTTTCTCTCTACTTTTATTTATGGGGTCAACATAATGGAAAACTCAGTGTATATCTCCCCGATTTATTCTACTTCCCTGCTTCTTCCCTAAGTGTTTTGGGAGTTATTGTGCATTTTTATGAGCTGGGCTTTAGACAACTGGCCAATGGGTTGTTACCCACCGCAACTTGCCAGCCATACTCGTGTGGTGAAGTGTGGTTTTGTTTATTTTTTTTATTTTCTCCTTTTTCTATTTCTTTTTTTTAAGTAGGTGGCTTCCCTAATCTAAGATTTACCTAAAGGCAGTACAAAGAAAATGGTCTTGTGGCTGGGCTCTGGACAACCTGCCAATGGGTTGTTCCCACGACAACTTGCCATCCATACCACCCTGATAGTTCATTAGCAACCAAATTTCTGTAAAACCTCTGAAAAGTGAGTTAGTGTGAA
This sequence comes from Thalassia testudinum, assembly GCA_037157565.1. Classification (NCBI taxonomy): domain Eukaryota; kingdom Viridiplantae; phylum Streptophyta; class Magnoliopsida; order Alismatales; family Hydrocharitaceae; genus Thalassia; species Thalassia testudinum. The sequence goes on along the minus strand of JAZHRO010000029.1, from coordinate 4,660,039 downwards.
TAGTGTGTAGATGCTTAGACTTAAAATCCCCTCAAATTAGAGGGCGAGTTGATAAGTCGTGTACTTAGCATCCCAATTTATTTACTCGATTAAAGATGAATTTGAATTGGTGAGGACTCGAGACTAAGTCCACATTCGAGTGGACACCTGGGCTAATTAAGCCCGAATACCTGAAGAATCTAAGTATTCAGGTCCCAAAGTATCAATTCCTAAAGTTTATAACCTCCAAATGCCTAAGTTCTCTTCTCCTAATTCTCTTTTTTTTTCTTTTTTTTTCTTTTAGAATTTTCAATTTAAAAAAAAAGAAACTAAAAGAAATTCTACAGAGTTAACAAAATGATTTCAGGATAAAGTATCCACCCCCCCATGCCTAAATGATGTAATGTTCTCATTGTAAAAACAAAGACATGAAAAGGCCAGAGTAAATATAATATTACCTGAATTGTGTGAAAATCTGGTCAGCTCCGTAGAAAATGTGGAATATACACACGTGCTAAGTTTATTGCCTTCAGCTAGGCACCGTTCACAAGTAAAGAAGACATTAAAAGTTTAGAAGTGCAGGTCAAAATTAGAATAAGAAGATTGATTTTGTGACCTGCAAAAAGATGTCCATAAATGTGGACTATAATGTGATGCAGACCCATACCCCAGGGTCGAGTGGTTCTCAGGTTCTGGATGAAAATCGCCCAAAATCAGGGATTATTGTACTTGTGAGGCCGAGCATGTGGTTTGGTGGTGTGTAACCCAAGACTAAAGTGGCGGACACTGAGTAGATCAGATTCACTCAACTCGGGTGTCCACTTAAAGTTCAGCTCAGGAAGATAGTCAATTATTTTGAGCTTGGGTTGCACATAAAAGATATCGTAAGGGTCTTGGTAAAAAGTAGGTGGTTTTAGGTCAATAGGTATCCTTAGATCCAAAATCATAGTTCCCTCAGAAGTAGCTTCCCAGATTTTTATTTCCAACTTCCTATCCTCCAAGATTAAGGTTTCTTGTACCTCCAGATCATTGTACACCCCATCAAAAATACTCAAGTCCAACAATTATGGCTGAATCAGGATTGACTTGGGTTTGGTGATCTCAAAAATATCATCATTTTGCTCTTCATGGTGTGGTTGAGTAGTGGGGCTACTGATTGAATCATCAGGATTCGGATCGTCCAAGTTAGCCCCAACATGATCAATAATCGAGATATCAAAAGGTTCATCATGCTCCTCAAGCCCATTCATCTCATTAAAATCCTCTTCCTTAAGCTTAACTGGGACTTCACCTAAAGATTCTTCACCCTCAGAGTCAAAGAATTCTTGATCCTCATTTATATATGTCTCAAAATCATATGTCATTTCATGGTCCATGGAGACATATTTTTCGTCGTTCCCTAACTTGGGGATCTCGGGTGAAATAATTGATTCATCCTGAATCGGTTGCTCTAGACCAACCTGGTCATCCCCGGTCTCAAAAAATGTATCCCCCCCCGATAGGCGCCTGAGCGAGTTCAGACATTGGCTCTCCTAAAGGGGGTTCATCTTGAGAATTATCCCAAGACTAGACTAGGGCAACCACGAATTTCATCCTCAATTTCAACAATTTCTCAAGTAGAAACTCACCCAGGCCTGTATCCCTAACATGTTGGAGCAAATCCAATAAAGAGCTATTTAACTCATCAATCATTTTTATCATAGGCTCCAATGCTTCAGTGCATGGTGTTGGCTGAGCCTCTAAAGATTGGATGGTGTTCCTCAAGTTTGTCAACACCCTATCTTGGACCTGGTTCACCTGAACCGAATAGTTTGGTTAAGGGTTGGGTGGGTTTGGGTTCATTCTAGGGGAGTCAAGATATTGAGGTTCTCAAGTTCCTCCCTGATAGTAGGTCGTCTCGGGTTGTTCAAAGAATGGTGGTGACCTATATTCAGTGGAATACTGGGGAGGGTAGGTGTTATAATCATCATATCCTTCCTAATTGTAGATCGGGTTAGTTTGGTCATCAAATGATGGAGATCTGTAATCATTGTAGGTGTGGGAAGGATAAGAGTTATAGTTTTGTTGTCCACGGTTAGTCCCTGGACACAAAGGTCAGATATCGTATCCCCAATCAAAGTTATCCCGGCTAGTGGATGGGTAATTATAAGTCGAGTCGGGATAGTAATCATCTTGGGTATAAGTGGTGTAGGAGGGTAGGATGGGAAGTGAGTGTAGGATGTGGAAGGATACATGGTAGAATAGGAGGGGAAATCAGAAGAAAGAAAGGAGCCCTGCAATACAAGCAATCAACCCTATCCTTAGGTGGGTTAGCCTAAAGACCTACAGACTCCCAGGACCCATCTTAAAATTATAAACGATTTGGTCTACTTCTATTTAGTCAATCCAACCAGTTAGAGGGAGGGGCTGGTGAGAAGATTCTTCCTTTGGCTTTCGCCTCCAGTTCCTAGTGTACTCCTTAGCTGCGGTCGTTTGATACTACTGCCCTAGCTAGACATCAGATGAACTAGTAGAAGTAGATTAATAAAAAAAAATCTTAGTCTGATCCCCGCAGAGCGAATCAATCCTTAAGGCCAACGTCTATTCAATTTTAATTAGGCTTGGGATGATTATGCTCTTGGAATGTGATGGGCACTTTAAATGGGTTGTGCCCTTAATGATCAATTCAAATGTGTGTGCATGCACAACCATGGTTTGCAAACAAAGTTATTTGATGATGTGTCTTTTAGGATTTAACCTTGTTTAATGGCTTTTAGGGTTTAATCTTAGGTGTATTCAATCAAGTTCAAGAGAACACTCCAAGTTTTGAAAGCACTGATGATGATATATACCTTTATAAATCAAAAAAATAATGTGGAGTTCCTGGTTCAGCCCTGAAGATTAACCCTAAGTGGTAAGCTACTAATGAATCACTTTTATCTTAAGTGGTGTGGCCCAAATAGTTCAATCAATTGGCTTGTTGAACCACTTAGTTAAGGCATACAAAAATGTTTGACCTATTCAGATTTCTACTCACTTATTGGTGTGTTGAGTTAGGGTGTACTCAGGTCAGATTTTGATTAAGTGGTAGAATCGATGTGAAGTGATGCGCTTAAGTCGAGAGTTGTGGGTGTTAATGTGTATCTCTTTCAGAAAGTCCCACAATAGAAGAGTATTTTTTTTATTAGTTTTTTAATATATGCGGGTGGGTGATGTGAGGTGAAGTGACAATCAAACAATCAGATCTATCCTAGGGTTTATAAAAGCACCTAGGTTGATTTGAGTTTGGGTTATTAGTGTAGCGAAATGGAAACTTTGGTGAGGGTGGTGGGGGAAAACTTACAAATGTCTCTATCCGCACTTTACTTCAATCTACCGCCTTCGGCTCCTCGACTGGGTTCCTGCAAGACAATAAATCGAAGAAGAAAGATAGGCTAGAAAAATATGTAAGTAATGTGGGAAAACACAAAAAAAATCAAAGAGCGTTGCCTCCTCGGCAACGATGCCAAAATGATCGCAATGATTCGCATGCGAAAAGGATTGGATTTGGAAAACCTGTCGTCGTAGTTCGATTCGCAAGAAAATCAATCGATTAGATAAAATTTATAACCAAAACTCGAAATGTGAGTCCCAGGTCAAACACGGAGAGGCGAATGGTTGATTTTGAAAATACACGTTTCACTTTTTATTTGTTTTTGTCATTTTTGTCTTTTCTAATTTTTTTGGTATTTTTAATAGGGTAGGAGATCAGGTCGATGAAATCTAGCTAATCTACTTGCAATATAAAACGAGTGAGACAGAGAGAGAGAGAAACAATCATGTATTTTTATAGTGAAATGCTTATTACAACTATGAAAGTGGGAAAACTATACTACGAAAGCAATACAAATAGAGATAGGTGAGAGAAATCCCCCTCGACGGTCGCTTGGAGGATGACTCGCTCTAACGTCGCCTAGAGGAAGGTGGTGAGGAGCTGGAGGAACGAGGATGGAGCTGGAAGATGGAGGGCGGGGCAAGACAGCGTCACGGCGAGGATCTTCCCGAAGGGAGGTGAGAAGACGACCACATGATGCTCCACGAAGAGGAATGAGAGGCGGGAACTAATGTTTGTTTTCTACTATAGAGGGGCATCCTAGGCTTAGGAAAAACTCTCTCTAGAGTCTTGGAGGCGGTGAGAGGAAGAAAGGAAGAGATAAAGAAAAATGGGAGGGGTAGGGGTCCTTTTATAGTGTAGGAAAGAATCAAATTCGTAAACAGGACATTTAGTGATGGACATAAATGTCGTTGAAGATCCACCACAAATGTCGCTGAACATAGCCCAAGCGCCCACCCACTACTGCGCTTCGCACGCTCGTGTCACGCGCCTCTACGCACGTGTTGTTGCCACTGCCTCCACGCAAGCCCGTTGCCCTGCTGTGCATGCGTACCTCCACTCACGCGCACGCGTTTGCACTGCTGTGCATGTACGGTGGTGTGTGCGTGCGCATGGGCGGCTAGGTTACGCCACATGGCACGATCTGGGCCATCCATCTTCTTTTCATTGTAGGGGCTGCTACAGAGCTTGGATTGAGTCAATTTTCATGCCGTTGGGCTGCGATTGTCGACCCGAATCCATCCACATGGTCAGATTTGTCATTTGAAACTTTGAATTACATCACCTAGTCCCTTGGCCGTTGATCTTCCTCGGACTGCATATTGTGCTACGGGACTCCGATCAAGGCGATTTCGGAGGAGTTGGACTCCGATCGTCGTCCTAATCAGATCCGTATGGTCGAATTGTCAATCTGAGTCTCCGAAATAAATCTCCTTCTCTCCTGACCACAAAAAGAGATGCAATTAACCTAAAATATACGCTACTCTAAATGCAGAATGATGCATGGTATGCAATATTTATAATATGGAATGCAAATCTAAGCCTAGGAACTTGCATAAATAGGCATTTTAACCTAAATGGATGTGTCTACATCAGAGGTTGTTCACTAGAAGCAAGTATTGCAATTAATCTCAAGATCACAATATAACCACAAAGATGAGCAATTTATAATGAAAAATCCATGCAAGAATGATATATATATGTGAATCAGCATCAATGTGCAAAAATAATAGGGTAAAATGGTGATTTAAATCACCAATTACCCTTTACAATTATACCAAATAAATGCATAGTATCAACCAAGTAATTCCACGTAAGATAAGTAAGCGGTATAGCCTCAGAAACACAAAGTGGTGGAATCAGACGTCAGATGCTCAAATAAGATGACTTAAATGTCGCCTGCTATAGTGCTCTATGAAGAGCCATTCTTCTTCTTTGGCTCTTTCTCTTTCTTCTCTCTTCTTCTCTTCATCTCTGCCTCAAGTCACGCATAGAAGTAAAGGCCTCTTCTGCTCAAGTGTTAGAGAGTTAGAGAGCGAGGCAAAACCCCCCTTCCCTCTCTATTTCTTTCTCCCTCCTCTCAAACCCAACTAATTGGGTAACCAGATTCGACTAGGGGACTAGGTCCATGTGGCATGGGTCGTGGACGAGGTGTGAAGAGGTATTGAAGGGGACTCGACCTTCGTGAGCTAGGCAGAGAGCCTAAGGCACAAAATCTCTTTATTTGCTGCAATTGCATCTTCAATCTATAATGTTGGACTATCCCACTGAGCTCCTTCTTGCGTGAAGTAGTAGCAGAGGGGGCATCTAATTGGTGATGCTCGAGACACTGGTAGCTACAATTGGGTGCCTGGGAAGGCACCTGGGAGTCGTCTGCGTAGCCTGGGCGTGGAATCGAGGGTGAGTACGACATGAACTAGGCTCCAAAGAGAAGCTCCATTAATGGCGTGAACCACGAACACCTGCAAAGGGAAAAATGGCTCAATGGCCACTTCAAAGATGCTTAGGAGATTTGCTGAGACATGGCGAGGGTGATGTTGGCGGTGGCGAGCTGTTAGAGGGGTCGGAGAGGGCGGACGAAGGCATATTGTGAATGTGATGGTGGTGGTGTTCAGTAGGCGGTTAGGGCAAGCAATCCCCTCAATTTCTTGAGGGGTTTTGCTCATATGGATGAGGCAGAGCTTTTGGGATTGGCGGTAGGTGATTTAGTGGAGTAGAGAGGGAGTGCGACCACACTGGAGGTATGCCGGCCATGGGGAAGAAGATGATGGTGTGGGTGCAACTATGGTTGAAACAACAATCTGATGATGCTGCGGAGATGAGTGGATGATGAGGAGTCGACGGAGGTCACTAGTAGACAAAGGAGGATGGAGGAGGCGTCGGTTGTGGTATGGCTGACGTCGGAGAAGGAAGTAGTTCCTGTGGGGTAGAACGGCAACGACGGAGGGTTAAAGAGCACCTTGCCAGTATTGCGAGGTGTGGAAAGACGAGAGGAAGAAGTACCGACTGCCTATTGTACGTGGCAGCCGGTGAAGAGGTCGGAGGTGGAGAGTTGCCAGAGCAAGGTGGAGCGAGCCAAAGGTTGGAGGAATAAGAGGGATTTTTGGCTTTATTTCTCGTTAAGGAGGTGAGGGATGTCATGGGAGGTCTTTTATAGGACTTAGGGGAGCTTGGAGAACAAGAAACAAGCTCCATAGCTTGCTTTGGATTCAAAAAGAACCGCACTGATTTCGTGGGTTCGCACGCACGAATCAGAGGGAGCTAAGAGTCGAAATTGATCCCAATAGGCTTCCTTAGGTGTGAACATCAATCCCATCAAATTTAGTGGGATTTGATTGAAGTTTGAGTAGGAATTCAATTGGTCAAAGCTCACCTGGAGGTTGGTTGACCTCTAATGGCAGAAAGGACTAAAAAATGAAGAAGATGAAGAAGTTGGGGGGCTTTTTTCAAGGAATTCAAAAGCTAAGGAGCTATTTGCAAGAAAAAGAGTCAGATTAGGATTGAAATACAAACTAGGTTAAGATAATCTCAGATTGAGCCCAAATTTTGGTACAAGCCTAATTTGGACCTAAAAATATATATTGGTAAAGTTGGATTTTGGTTTTGATCACGTTTGACTAGGAAAATTACGTAGAAGCCCAAATTAGGGCAACTTTTTGTCTGTGACTCTATTTCAGGCCAAAATGGGTTTTGATGGTTAAATCAAAGATACAAAACCCTATAGAATATTTTTCTATGAATTTTAGAGCATTTAGGTGAATTTTATCCTGATCATAACCTCATTTAATTAAGTGGGTCTACTTTTAGGGTTTTAGATGTCCATTAATTCTTGAAATGCGTGAAAGCCCGTTTCGTTCTACATGGACCCACTTATTAGACATTAGTGACCATATGACCTTTAATAAACCCTTGAAGTAGCCCGTGGTTATTTTGTATTTGTGGAATGCTGTTAATTTTGCAGAAATAACCTTGTATTATTCTCTTCTTTTCAAAATAGGATAATATGCCCTTACGACATTCTGATGGATATGTAGGAGCATTTATCAACCTTTTTAGACCAAATTGAGCTAGTTAAGGCTCATGATGGTGTTCCCATCATACCCCCATGCTTAGCTTTTGCTAGTCTCTTATTAAAATTCTATGGAACAGACCAGTTATCTTGGTCAGATGTAACCATCAGGATGCCCTACTAAGTCGCATCTTTAGGAATCAGATCTTAGTACCAACAATAGGCCTATAAGTACTCAAGTACTAGCCCAGATCCAGACCTAACTAGCTTTTGCCTCAATCTGTCGCGAAGGTTTCTAAGGCCTGCAGGAACTATCCTAAGGTTCGTTGGACCTAGTGGTTAAACCACCTGTGCTTGTAACATGGTTAGTCCAGGTTCCATTTGCCAGTGTATTTTTTTGTAAGAGAGACGGATAGAGGAAGATTTTTGGAGAGCTTTCTCTCTCTTTTCTTTTCATTATATTTTTCCTTAGATCCAACCTCGGATTGACCCTAAACAAGTTCTCTATTGGATTCCTTATCCCCACCATCAATCTTCGCAAGGTCCCTGGCAATCGATGCTTCGAGATAGCACCGCCCATGTCAATCCCCAGAACCCTGGCTTTCGATACTTCGGGATAGTGCTTCCCATGGTGATCTGTAGATAAATCCAGACCCTGGCAATCGACATTTCGTGATAATGCCACCCATGGCATTTGAACTAGCACAAGGTGCTTATATGCGGCCCCGGTAGGATATTTAGATATCCTAGGAGATAAGGACCGAGGAGACGATATGTTATTGTGCATCTTCGAGGGAAATTTCTCACCTCTTTGCACCAAGAACTCGTCCAAATCAACTTGTGTGTTCGAGACGCTCCTAATTTAGATCTTAGACCATTTTTAGAATAGCATGACTGCTTTTTGACATGATTTCATATTTAAGCTCACTGAACTAGACTGTGTGTGATTTAGGTTGCTTAAGTTACCTAGTCCCACAAACCAGAGGTCAGTTAATGAGGCTGAATAATCCTTAAGCCTTAGACCTAATACACAAGCTTTGCATTTTCCTCAACCTCTTGACAATTATCCGGATCTTAACAAGTACATGAGTGTTTAAATCTAAGAACAGATCCAAGGGGCCTAAGGTTGGTGTTCATCACTAATCCCTTAAGTTTTAGCCTTTCAGGTCTTAATTCATCATTCGATCCAACCAAGAAGTTAGGTAAGTTCCATATTATTTTGAAGGGATTGAATTTTTTTCTTTATCTTTTTGCTCCTTTCTTTTCTTTTCAATTTTTCTCCCTCCTTTTTCTCATTTTTCTCTCAAATGGATCTTCTTTTTCCTCAACCTCCATTATATATATATACATATATATATATATTGCAAAATCCTTTTATGATTTGATTTTCACGATGTTTTGCACTTTAAATCAAAATTCTTTTATGATTCGATTTTCACTTCTATGATTTACAATGTCCTCATTGTAAATTAGGTGGGTTTGAGTTCATCTTAGATTGTACATTAGAACATGTTCAAAGGGTGGGTGGATGTGTCAGGTGACTGTTGCGGATGATTTCAAGCTTTGATATAAGTACCAAAGTGGAATCGGCTATTCTAATGGACTAACCCTAAAGTGCAATATGAGTTCAACAAAGAGCTATGTCAAAAGGATTTCGGGTTTTTCAAAAAGATGATGGGTTGCCTCCCATTAAGCACTGAGTTTAATGCCATCAGCTTGGCACAATAAGATCAGGGAGATCTGATTGGCTGCATGAGCGATCTGATGGTTTAGAATTTGATGGCCACAGATAAATATTAAAGCATGGTGAAGAGTCATTCCAGGATGTCTCTGATATGGGTCAAGTTGATTCGCTTCTGGATTATCTTCATTGAAATCTTGCAAAGGAATCATTCGGAAGGTGTAGTGGTCATGGGATTTTGAAATAGGTTTGTCATGAGTCCAGGACTCAATAAAGAAGGATAGAGTATCCCAGATGTGTGGTTCCTCTCGTGCATTATGGCCTATTAAATTTATGCTCAATGAGTCATCTTGATTCTTTTCATTTGAATGTGAGATTGTCTCTTCAATAAATGACTCAAAATTGGTTCTTCTAATGATTCCTCTCCATAATTCTCATCCCAATAAAAAATGAATGCTTGGAGAGTGCCTTTCGGATTGTCTAACTCTGATTCTGTAAAGGATTATTACTCTAGGTGTAGGTCACTCTCAGTGTCTGCCAATCTTGAATCCTAGAGGTCCTCAAAATGAAATGTCTCTATGTCCATAGGATTTGAATTTGGTATGTCACCATGTTTCCCGAAATCCCACGGTATGTCTTCAAGGTAAAAGGTGAAAGCCTCCACTATTCTTTTGTCATTGTGCTCGATCAAGTCAGGATTATCTAAGATGTTAAAAGTTTCTAATTTTGGCTCTAGGTTTTCTAGCAAGGACAACGTCATGAGGTCCTAGATGAAACCTAGTCGTTTTGCCGAGCCTTTTCCTTTTGCAGCCTCAAAAATATTAATCTCAGCATGTTGATCTCTTGAGGCAATTATCATGTGCCCTGATTCACAATTGATTATGGCTCCTGCAGTAGTCAAGAATGGTCTTCCCAAACTCACGGGCATATCATGTATTTGTTGTGGCATATCCATGTCAAGAATTAGGAAATCAGCTAGGTAGCTAAAATTCTTAACTCTAATTACCACATCCTCTACCATCCCAATCGATGTGATCAGGGTTCGGTCAGCTAGTTGCAAAGTAACATGAGCAGGTTTTAGTTGTTCGATCTGTAATTTTTCAAATAGGGTGGTAGGGATGAGGTTGACTGAATTGCCAAGATATAGTACAACCCACTTAAAATTTGTATCATCAATATTGTAGGGGGTTAGTGGGGTGCCTGGATCAGATTTCTTAGGAGGTAGACTATTTTGGATTATGGCACTTACATTTTCAGACAATACTACCTTCCCTTGTGTTGGTTCTTCTACCTATTTTTTGGATAAGTCAGGTGAGGTAGGATTGAGAGTGAGGATATCAAGTAATGTAATAGTGACTTGTTCGTTCCTCAAAGGTCTCGTTATATCAATTTCCGACAATTCTCTAGGGTGGAGGTGGGATACGACCTAGGATAGGGGAATGGATTGGCTATCTTTGGGGATGGGTTTCTTTTCTTTGCCTATAGTATTGATCATGGCACAATCATGGTGTGGAGGTGGAGGGGAGAAAGTCGTTCCTTGTTGTTGATGTGGAAGTGGGGTCGGGTAAGTCATGGTGTGTTTTGGCTCAGCTGAGGTGGATGGAGAAAATACGCTGGTATGAGTCACTAGGCCAGGTTGGATATAGTATGCTTGACCCTGGATGTGGTTTACAATGTGTTTTTGGGTTGACACGCTGTTTGGATTAGGAAGAGGTTGAGAGGGAAGTGTACCAGGATGGTGGGAATTCGCCATCCGTGCAAGTTGATTATGGACCTCTGTGATCTCATCTTTGTGCTATTTTTCAATGTCAGCCAGGGTTTGAAGGATCAGGACCATCTAATTATCCTTGTTAGGCCCTGATTGGTAATTTGGGTTGAATCTAGGTCGATCGGGCTGATATGGGTGTAGGGCTTGTGGTCGAGGTTGGAATTGAGGTCTTAGATTTGGGTTATTTCCCGACCATGCAAAGTTTGGATGATTACGCCATCTAGGGTTATAGGTATTAGACAAAGGATTATTTTGGATAGTGTGGAGATCCTCGCAAGTCTGAGGAACTCCAAACTAATCAGGATATGAGGGTTTAGAGTTCTCGTAATTATGGTAAGTTGGTCTGAAGTTTCCTTTAAGACCGAAATCAGACGGGGGTGGATAGACATCCATCCCCTAAGAGTCGTAGATGTTGTGCGCAGCCTCCCTTCCTGAGGGTGGGTGTGCGTATGTGCTTTGCGGTGCAGTGGTGGTCTTGTGTAGATATCGAGTGATGTCATCCACCTTTTTCTCAATGATAGAGACCTTATCCAATTGACTAGCTACCAACTCCAAGTAAATGGATGTGAAAAGGCCTCGGGATTCATGTACCCCTTGATTGTTTGTTAATGCGCAGGTGGTCGTCCTGTTGTACATAGCCAATGACTCATTGTTTAGGGATTTCTCGCACATATTTTTGAGAATTCCCCAAATCTTGTCTTCATGCTGACTCGTGATGCCACCACCACAGGTTGCATTGACAAATAGCTTGATGTCGTCATGGAGCCCGTGGTAAAAGGATTGGACTTGTTCCCACTTCAAAACTCCATGATGGGGGCATTTGTGCATGAGATCCAAAAAATGATCCCATGCCTCTTGTAGAGATTCTCCCGCTCCTTGCGAGAAGTGCATGATTTTGTGCTGCATTGCATTAGTTTGACCAATGGGATAGAATTTTTGTAAGAAAGTAGTCTGAAGTTCTTCTCATGTGTTAATCTAGTGAGGGTATGTTCGACGTGTAATTCACATTTTAAAAGTTAATTAGTTGTAGTATAGCACGAAAACACATCGATAAATAAATTTATAAAACTCCGATGAGTACCGGGTCATTCGCAGGGAGGAAATCTCGATTTCTGCAGAAGCTTTCCAATAAAACTTGCTTTAAATAGATATTTATATATGTATATATGTATACGAATCAGATGTATAATGAGGCATTCAGAAGTTCATAATTTTAATTTCAATTAAACAGAGTGTTTACAATAGAAAATGCTAATAGAATAAATAGAGAGATAGATAGAGAGAGATTGAAGAAAGTGGTAGAGAAACGACGTCGCTTGTGGGATACTTGTGCGAGATGAGGCAGCACCTCAAATTCAGAGCGTCGAGACGAAGGTCGGAGCAGAGTTGTGGAGGGACAGAGAGTTATAGAGAAGATGGAAGATGTCTAGAGGGAAGAGAAAGATGCTTCAACTGGGGAGCCCTGAGCCTTCTTTTATAGCTTTTATGGAGGGCAAAAAGGGTATTTTAGCTCTTAATCTCGTGTAACAATTCTTATTTGATTAGATCCGTTGATCGGGAGATCAATGGATCCGATCTGGCTTCAAAAAACCTTCAAATTCGCCTTTATCGTGCAGATTTAATCCCTGGTTGACACGTGGAACCCACTGCGCCCTTGGATCAAGATTGCACGGTCCTGCTTCCTCCTCTCTCGCCCACTGCAACAATCTCTCTCGCGCGCGCACCTGTAAGGCCTTTCTCAGCGTCTGATCCTCAACCATCCGATCATGAGATTGGACAGCTCGAGTGTGCTTGCCTTGCCTTCCTGATCTTGCAAAACGAGTGGGATCGAACGTGCGTCCGCCCACAGCGCACTCCAATTGTGCCACGTGGGCACGCCTCCACCCTCCGATCGCGTAATTGTGCCTGCGCCCAACACCGCTTCAATTTTGCCCAGCACACAGCTCGAACGTGCATCACGCGCTTCCGCGAGTGCTTGAGCCAACGTGCTACACGAACATTCTGTTATACTTGATTGTTTCTATTTATGCTTATCTGGTCTGAGTTGGTGACATGGCCCGCTCGTGGTCGTTAGATGAAGATCCAACGGCCCACAGCGTGCGAGGTGGCCTTCTTTGATGGGGTGGTGGTGAGGGAGCGGCTGTGATGGCACCACATGGCACCATCATGGCTGTCCATCTTCTTTTCCTTGTATCTGGTGATGTAGACCTCCAATTGAGTTGATTTTTGTGCCATTGGACTGTGATCGTTGATTTGGATTCATTCGTGCGGTTAGATTCTTCATCTAAGGCTTAAATCTTTATCCTTTGGCTTTATGATCTCCATTCTTTTATGTTCTGCATAAGGTGCCCTGGTTCTTTTTTGGACTGTACATGATTGCTGTGCAATCACACCCCCATGCCTAAATCTTACTAGTCCCTAGCAAATGCATGACTAAATGCAAAGTGATCCTACATGAGTAATTTTTATCAAGTGTTTGACTAGAGGTTTTTGTCTTTTGTTTTCTTCCAAAGCTTTAGCAATCCAGAGAATCATGATGTTTTTGTTGTTGCCTATGCAACGGATCCAAGTGAAAGCCAATCCTCATCTAAAGCTCGTACTTGACCCTTAGTAAAAATCCATTGGGATAGGTAAACTACTTCCCTCGAGGTTATAAAGTAACTTGTATATTTAGCCCTGGATTTTGGCTTAGGTAGAAGATTTTTGAGTCAAGTAGATTTGTATTTAGTGGGTCTCACTCATCTGGTGCTACATATAGGCTAGTAATTTAGAACTTAGATTTCCAGATTATGAAATAATTTAACTTAGAGAGAGATGAGAAACTGTGCTCTCTTTCTTTCTCTTTCTCTTTCTTTTTCTTTTTCTTTTCTTATCTTATCTTTTCTTTTCTTTCTTTTTGAGCCCACAATCTCACCAGATTTATTAGTATATTTGGTGGTCTCTCCTGACATTAACACTTTGATTGGGTTCTGTAACTCTAAGACTAAGTCAGAATTCCTTAACCTATATTCAGGTGGCTAGAAATACAAAAAAGTAGGTCAAGACTGTATTTGGTGGATCATGAGGGTGGTAGGTGCTGTTACCTCATTACACTTGAAATAAATTCTAACTCATAAACTCTTTTTTTGCTAAAATTTTTTTCTATATATATATTTTTTTGTCTTTATCTTCTTTTTTTTCTTTTATTCTCATTTTTTTTACATCCAAATATCTACTAACGCAACGCAGCATATGAACTTTTATTTACGAGGTATTATTTGGGATTATGGGTGTTCAAGAGGATATCGGGTGGCTTATTTGGTGGAAGTGCCTATTCTCGGCACCCGAAAGGGAATGGATAGGACAGTGTATTTTTGACCTTGACATTAATACCCTCCTTTAGCTTAGGATTTCGTAAAGGACGGTCATGTCCATCCACCTCAGTCCTAGTTTTATCAGAACCCACTCTCTGCATATTTGCCTTATTTGGTGGCTCTCAAGAGATTCACACTAAAAACTTGTATGCAGAAACCGAGAGCAAAAACTATGCCTAACTCCAAATATCACTATCTCATAATCCAGAGTTTGAGACTCCTTATACTAGCCTTAGAGCACCAGTAGACTTTCTACTCTCACCTCACACTTGTTTGGTGGATCTGTTAGGAGGTAGTTTGCTTGACTCCCTAATTACTATCCAAGGATTTAGGAGAAGAAGCATTGCTTCTTCTCGACAAACTAAAGATGTTTATCAGTTTTCACAGAGGATCCATTGCAAATTCTACGTGTAAGTGTGAAATTATACTGGATTCTAAACTCAAGAATTAACTTAAGAATAAATCCCTAATAAAACCTTAATAAAAATTCTTTACGCCTAAATGCATTTTTTCTTTCAAACATAAAGATAAGACATGCAATGTGCACACCCCCATGCCTATTCATTACAATGTCCTCATTGAAATGTATGCATGAAAATCAAAATATAATAAGAAAGAGGAGGGGATATCACTTGACTATGCTTGTTAATCTAGGTCATTATGGATGTAGAGGATGCAGAGCTACCTATACTGGGTTGCCTCCCAGCTAGCGCTAAGTTTAACATCATTTGTCAGACTCAGTTCAGCTTTTAAGAAGATTCCAGAAGGTTGATGTGACCATCAGGAATGGGATCATAGTTTTACATGATAAAAGGCTTCAATCTCTGACCATTCACCTTTTTCTCATTGCCAGTCTTGGGATCCAGGATAAGCACAACTCCATGAGGGTAGAGTTTTCTTATAATGAAGGGACCTGTCCACTTTGATCTTAATTTTCTCGAAAAGAGCTTCAACCGTGCATCAAATAACCAAACTTTTTGATTTGGGACAAAGCTTTTTCTGGAGATGTACTTATCATGTAAAGCTTTTGTCCTATCCTTATAGATTCTCGCACTCTCATAAGCATCATTCTGGATTTCATCCAATTTAGTCAATTGGAGTTTTCTTTGTTGTCCAAATCGATCGAGATCTAAGTTAAATGTTCTGATTGCCCAATAAGCTTTATGTTCAATCCCAATGAGTAGATGGCAAGATTTTTCGTAGACCAAATGGAATGGAGACATTCCAATCGGAGTTTTATACGCAGTCTGGTAGGCCTAGAGAGTGTCATCCAATTTGGTAGATGATTGCACCGCAAAAATACACCTACAATTGTGTCGTCTTGTGCTATTTCCTAGCATTATCAGTGCATATTAGGTAGACATAGTCACATTTGTGAACATAGATGCATGCATGCATTTAATTGAGAGAGGAGGAGAATGAAATAATTGGCCTCGCAATTCACATTTTCTTCAAGTGCTGCTTCGCAATATTTCCATCTCCATTTTTATTTCTTTTTGATTTTTAAATCTTTCTTCCCGCAGCTGCTATGCATGGCCTCACCCTCTCCTCGCGCCATGCTCTGCAGTAGGCCCTTCCCTGCGGCAACCTCTCCCTGCCGAGCCCCATGCAGCTGCATGCACAGCCAGGGCATGGCTGTGCATGCCTTCCTCCTCTATAAAAAAAGAGGGTTCGGCTCCTTCTTAAATGAGCTTGGTCCAACTTCAAAAACCAAACGCAGCACTTCTAGGCCACCGTCCTCTCTTCCCTCTCCCTCTATATGCCGGCCCTCCTCTTCAGAGGAGACACCCGGCGGGCAGGAGCCCTCACTGTGGTGCACACCACCACAGTGAGACCACCACCGCCTAGCTCTTCAAAGAGCCGGTGGGCATGGTGGCCTTCTTCACTGTTTTCACCTTCCACGCCATTCCAACCATTGGAGTGGTAGCTTCAAGCTTTGAAGCTTAAGCTCTACATGCAGCAGCAAGGGCAGCAGCAGCCGCCCCACTCCATTCCGTGTAAGCCTACAGGCCGCCCTCGCCTCCGCACGTGCCTGTAGGCCTCTCGCCTCCCGCTTCTTCGCTCTGTCGCGCTCTCTCTCTCTTCCATAATCGGCCACCGCGCACCTCTGCAGCGGCCGGCCAAGCACCCCCGCACACCCCAGCCAACACGGCTAGGCCACCGCGTGCCCTGACGCGCCCCTTTGCTCGTGACCCAACCCCCTCCACGCGCTCTGTCGCAACCTTCCACCCACAAGCCACCAGCCGAAGCCACTCCACCGCGTGCGCTGAGCCGTCTGCACTCAAAGCACCTGCAGCTCCCGGTTGTGCGGCACGGCCTTACACTGTAGCCACTGTTCACGCGAGTCTGCGCGACACTGTGGCTACAGTGGGGTGACCGGTGAGCTTTTCACTTAGCCGGTCACCCGGTGAGCCGCTACCACCAATCGCCCCAGCGCGCGTCTCACCCCGAGTCACCCGTACACGCCTGCGCGTCTGCATCGCCCGCACTCGTCTGCGTCGCCCGCTCCCTTCGCTCGCGCCCGTTCCAGCCACTCCGCGCTGCGCTGGGCGCTGCGGTCCTCTCCGCACCAACTCTCTTGCGTGCATGCTCCTCTCTGCGTGAACACGTGCCTGCACGCATGCACGTGGAAGCCTCCAGACGATGCTCTGAAGCTGCAGACGCCTTAAAACCTTCGGCCTTCACTCCAGCAGTGCAGCCTCTCCCTCTCTCTCTCTCACTCTCTCTCACAACACTCTCTTACTCTCTCTTTACCGATGCTCACACCTATACACTATTACATACATATATATATATATATATACGTATACATATATATTGATATATATATACATATACATAGATACATATATATATATATTTATATCTATATATATATAGTATTTATATAACTAAGTATTAGTATACACATATATATATATACATATATCTATATACTTATATATATACATATACATATATACATATACTTATATACATATATATATATATATATATATATATATATATATATATATATATATATATACAAATATACATACATACATATACATATATATATCTATAACTATATATACATACATACATATATATATATATACTTATCTACATATATCTATATATACATATATTACTATATACATACACATATATATATATATACATCTATATAGTTATATATACATACATATACATATACATATATCTATCTATACATATACATATATATATATATATATATATATATACATATACATATACATATATACATATATAGCTACATACATATATACATATACTTATATATATATATACACATATATATATATACCTATATATATATACATGTATTTATACCTATATATTTATAACCATATATACATATAGATATATTTACATATATACATACATACATATATATATATTTTCACATTACTTACCATACGCGGTATTGCGGGAATATCGGCACCAGTTGTTGATATTCCCCGATACACGCGTACAAAAAGCGTGGTCGCACACATCTTCTGCCATCCACCTTACACTCCACGTGGCACCTCGTCCTGTCGGTTGCGTCTTTCTAGACGACGATCGACTCGACACCGTGCTACACTCCATCTCCACCTCCACCCCTACCCCTTTATACATATATAGTATATACATATATATCTATACTATATGTACTTTATTTCTATTTCTCTTGCATGCCCATAAAAAGATAAAAAAATATAAAAGAGAAAAGATAATCCTTGACTTGCAGGTACTTCGTCTTGCGAATAGCAAAACCCATTTTGGAACCCTTTTTTGGCTCAAAGCTAAGAACTTAATTTTGAGGGTGTGCCTTAAGGACAAAGATTACCAGAAAAAAATCTAAATAAGAAAAACACCAAAAACACAATAAACGAACAGAAGAGACTCGTTATAGGAAAGGCGTAGAAACTTAACTTGTAACCCCACTTCCCTGAGTTCGACCCTGGGCCTAAAAGTGACCAAGATAAAATCAAATATGCCAGGTTAGAAATTTTTGTAAAGAGATGGTTAGGTCCGAATTAGGTTAACCACTATACACACTTCAACAATAAAATCATCATATTAACAACCTATTCGGGTCCGACACCAGTAGACCAATCCTTTCGATCTGGGTGGACCGTCTTTTGAAGGATCCTTTTAATTTCTCGATTGGAGATTTCAGCTTGTCTATTGGTTTGCAGATGGTATGGAGTAGAGATTCTGTGAGTGACTCCATACTTGGCTAGTAAGGTCCTGAATTGGTTGTGAGTGACATGGGACCCGCCATCACTAATCAGAGCTTTGGGCACACTGAACTGACTAAAGATGTTCTTCTTTACAAAATCCTTGACCACTTATGATCATTGGTTCGGGTCAGGATGGCCTCAATCCATTTGGATACATAATCAACTGCCACCAGAATGTTCAGGTACCCAAATGAATTGGTAAGAGGTCCCATAAAATCAATGCCCAAAACATTAAAGATTTTGACTTCAAAGACTAGGTTTAGGGGCATCATGTCCTTCCTGGTCATGTTTACTAAAGTTTGGCAATTGATACATGACTTACAGAAGTTGTACAAGTCACAGAATAAAGATGGCCATACAATCCACTCTGCAGTACCTTGGCTGCTGTCTTTTTTCCTAAGAAGTGACCTCCACATGCAAAAGTGTGGCAAAATTCTAGTACACTTGTGATCTTCTCATCTGGAATACAACGGCGGATAACCTAATCCACGCAAACTTTGAATAGCTCCGGGTCTTCCCAAAAGTAGTTTTGGCATCGGAAATCAACTTATCCCGCTTATGCTTACGCCAATCCATGGGTAGTTTTCCGATGGCCAAGTAGTTGATAATATCTACAAACCAAGGTAGTTTGCAAATAGTCAAGAGTCTCATCAGGGAAAGAATCACAGAGTAGAGGAGTTGTAGAGTCTACAAGGATTCTGGAGAGATGATCTGCTACTAGATTTTGGACACCAGATTTATCTTTCATTTCTAAATCAAATTCTTGCAGCAGAAGGATTCATCTGATTAATCTGGGTTTTGCATCATTTTTAGACATCAGGTGTCTTAATGTAGTGTGATATGTGAAGATTGTGACATGAGATCCTAGTAGGTAAGGTCTAAGCTTCCAAAGCAAATACTACGGCTAGCAACTCTTTTTCTATAGTGGTGTAGTTTCTTTGAGCCTCATCCAAGGTTTTGCTAGAGTAGTAAATCACAGACGGTTTCTTGTCTACCTTTTGTCCCCAGATTGCCCCGATGGCATAATCAGAGGAGTTGATCATGATTTCGAGGGATGATCCCAATTAGGAGGTTGTAAAATGGGTGATTGTGTAATTGCCTCCTTTATCTGATTAAAAGCCTTTAAGCAATTTGAATTAAAATCAAAGGATTGATCTTTTACCAGCAAGTTGCTTAAGGGCCTCATCACCTTAGAAAAGTCCTTAATAAATCGATGATAAAATCCCACATGTTTGAGAAATGATCTTACTTTCTTAATCGTTGAATGTGGCAGAAGTTTGATTATAGTGTCCACCTTGGCTTTATCCACTTCAATTCCTTTTTCTGACACAACATGGCAAAGGACTATGCCCTTCTTGACCACGAAGTGACTCTTTTCCCAAGATAGAACAAGATTCACCTCAATGCATTTTTGTAAAGTCTTTTCAAGATTAATCAAACATGATTCAAAAGAGTCCTCGAACACAGAAAAATCATCCATGAAGATTTCCATGAAATCACCCACCATGTCCGAAAAGATTGCAAGCATGCACCTTTGAAAGGTTGTTGGTGCATTGCATAATCCAAAAGGCATTCTATAGAAGGTAAATGTTCTATAGGGACATGTGAAGGTGGTTTTCTCTTGATCCTCAGGGTGGATAGCTACTTGATTGTAGCCAGAATAACCATCCAAGAAACAGAAGAATTGTTGGCTGGCTAGTCATTCCAGGATTTGATCAATGAAGGGAAGTGGAAAGTGGTCTTTCTTGGTTGCACTATTTAGCATCCTGTAGTCAATACAAACTCTCCAAGAGGAAGCTGTGCGGGTTGGAATCAATTCCCTAATATCATTAGTAATCACAGTCATCCCAGCTTTCTTAGGAATTACTTGTACAGGACTGATTTACGGGCTATCAGAGATTGGGTAGATTATTCCTGCGTCTAACCACTTGATTATTTATTTTTTCACTACCTCCCACATGTTAGGATTCAACCGTCTTTGCATTTCTTGGGAGGGTCTCGATTCGTCCTTAGTATAGATTCTGTGGGTGTAGTAAGTGGGACTGATTCCCTTCAAATCATCTAATGTCCAACCAATTGCTCTACTATTTCTTCCCAACACTTGAATCAATTGCTTTTCTTGAGTTTGGTTTAGATGAGAACTAATGATTAAAGGGCAAGTCTAATTAGATCCTAAGAAGACATATTTTAGATGATTTGGAAGAGGTTTAAGTTCAGGTTTGGGTCCCTGGGATAAAGGGTCCAGTGGTAGATCACAGTTACCCTCAAAAGGTCTTGGAATCAAGTTAGTGATTAATGGGCTGACCTCTTGATTGGTTTGGGTCTCAAGGCTTGTAGGATCAGATTGGGTTATTCCTAATTCCATACAATATTTAACGGTATTGTCCTCAGAATCTTCTATCATTCTACAACCCTCAAATTGTTTGATGGCCTTAAAGATGTTAATCTTAGTTTTCTTATCCCCGAATTTGATTTCCATATTGCCAGATTCACAATCAATATTTGCCTTAACACTAGCTAAAAATGATCTTCCTAGAATTATCGAGGTGTTCTTCAAGTTCTCTGGTACCTTCATGTCAAGGACTAGGGAATCCACAGGGAAAAAAAACACAAACCTTGACAATTATATCCTCAACAATCCCCCATGGTGTGGTCACAGATCGATTAGTCAATTGTAATGTGACCTCAGTAGGTTTTAACTCTCCAAAGTTAAATTTTTCGTGTAACATAGTGGGGATTAAATTTATGGAGGCACCTAAATCTAACAGAACTCTATCAAAAGTAGTATCTCTAATAACACATGAGATCAGAGGGGTACCTGGATCTTTTTGTTTTCGAGGTAGGTTTCTAAGGATAATTGCACTAGCTTGTTCAGATAACACTACCCTTTTAGTTGATTTGGCCTGGCATTTAGGTGTGCACATTTCCTTTAAAAATTTCTCACAGGCTGAGATATTCTCAATAGCTTCGAGGAGTGGTATGTTCACCTGGACTTGTTTAAAAATATCAAGCCACTCCTCAGATGGATTGGTTTTCTTTCTCCTAGGTTTGTGCAAGGCTTCAAGAAAGGGAGCTTGAGAGAAATCATGAGTGTTTGGGTCCTGATCCTTGTCTTCTTGATCTCCAAGGTCAAATTCAGGCTCCTCAAGATCTTGTTTGGATTTAGATTTAGAAGGGTAAGGATCTTGGATCTGTCTCCCACTTCTCAAGGTTACCGCACCAGCAAAAGCATTAGGGTTAGAAAGTTGAGGTGGGTTCTGCAAAATAGGTGGAGCCTAATTAGGGTTAGCATTAACAAAGCTTGGTGGGTACTGGGGGCGTAGGCTGAATCTGGTGTGCTTGTTTCTCCTTTGTGTTGGGACGGGTTGGGATGGCAGCATCCCGTGTTGATTAGCATGTACTAGCTGGTCCAGTCATCCCGTCAATTCCATCCTCAATTGATTGATTTCTTTGAGGACTAGGCTCAAATCAGTGGGTTGGTTTTCTTGAGTAGGTTGTGGTTGGTATGTGTGTGGTTGCCCATAAATGTTTGGCTTAGTCAAGTTATGACCCTGGGCGGGTTTCTGACTTGACCAAGCAAAGTTTGGATGGTTAAGCCATCTAGGGTTGTAAGTGTTTGAATAAGGCTCATTTCTAGTGTAACCCTAGAGTGCATTCACATACTCAGGATAACTAGGCATGGGGCTTCCTAGTTCAGAATTTGAGGGCATCAAGGTCCCTCCTTGGTACCCAGAAAGAGATGGGTCCAAGTACAATTTGCTCATAGGTGGAGCCATGGTTATGTCATTGATGTTGTGCACTAATTCCTGACCTAAAGGATTAGGGAATTGGTTGTGGTTTAATATAGGCACTCCTTGGGTAGGCATATGATTTAATTTGGACTGTGTACCTAAGAAATTCCCTAGAAGGTTATCCAGTTTCTTATCCAAATTCTCCACATTCTTTCCCACGAGTTCCACCTTATCTAATTGTTGTACAATTAGCTCTAAATCAACCAAGTTTGAATTATTGTTAACTTCATAAACTCCACTCCTTGGTTGATTAGCTCTGTTAAAGGCAGACATTGAGGCATTGTTGAGGGAATTTTCGTTCATATTCTCGAATAATTGAAAGGCTCCCTCAGCATCTCGATGCAAGAAATTGCCCCTACATGCCGAATCAACAAAATTCTTTAGATTATCACTCAACCCATAATAGCAAATATGGGCCAAGTGCCACTTCAGAATCCCATAATAAGGGCATTTCCTAGCTAAATCATTGAACCTCAACCAAGCCTCATGTAGTTGTTCCCCAAGGTTTTGCTTAGAGGTTGTTATGGCACATCTAAGGGCATTAGTTTTTCCTACAGGGAAGAATTTCTTTAGGAATGTGCTTCTCAGGTCTTCCCAAGTTAGGATTGGTCTACCAATTGTCCTCAACCAACGTGCACCTCTATCTTTCAAGGGGAACAAGAACATCTTCATCATCAGGGTACCTTCATTCATGTTGCTAGGGCCAAAAGTTCTTCCTATGTGTAGGAGCTCTTCAAGGTGGTGGAAGGGGTCATCTGACTTACAGCCATAGAAGTAGGGAATCAAGTTAATGATCTAAGGTTTGAGTTCAAAATCATCCCCATCCTGAGGTACCCTAACAAAGGTTTCAGGTTGGGCATTAGGAGGGTTTTAAAAGTCACAGAGGGGTCGGTTTACCCTTTTGTTTTGGAGTCGAGTGATGGCCTGCATCATGACTTCCATCTGTCAGTCATGATGCTGGCAATGCTTAGTGATCTACCTTTGTAAGAGAGTTATAAGATATAGATTTTGTTCATCGATCTCTTCTTCGTCGTGATGACTAGCCATTGCAGAGGGTTTAGATTCAGAATCTGGATAAATATGTCTTCTCCTAGGATTTCTTTCTAATGGTGGTAGCAAATCAGGATTTTGAGATCTTCTACCTTGCATACACCAAAAGAATGTCTGTAGATGAGGAGAAGACATATGAGAGAAAACACCGCTCGCTCAATGAAAGTAATCAAATTGGTCCTTAGAGTGTCAACCCTAATTAGACCTGATCCTGGCTCCCCAAAACACGATTGGGTTAGATCAACCCTTGAATAACTTGGCTGGCTAGAAGGGTGGAATCCCTTAGGACATCCCGCATGGCGGGACACCACTAAAGGTTAACACAGTTACCGCACTGACCTTTCTTTTCACCAGTGGGTCCAAGTAGACAAGGCCTTGACCTTAGCCCAATCTAGTTTCAAGTTCCCAAGTCTATTAGTCCTGCCTAAGGCAATTCTACTTAGTTTTAGGCCTAGGTTTGATGTGCTTTTGGAATATGATGGCCGTTAGGGGGTGTTTACCCTTAAAAATTGATTTTTGAAATGTGCAGTCTGTAGACAAAAAGGGTTCACAAGCAATTTTTCTTGATGAGGTGAATTTTAAGATTCGACTACTTATGTTAATGAGTTTAGGGTTCACTTGAGTTAATATTTTCAATCACGGTTTTGATGAGGCACACAAGAGTTATATGGTTCCCAATTTGTTTGATAGATTTCCTTTAAATATGGAAATGCAGGTGTGCTCTATCCTTAATATGGAACCCTAAGCTCAAATAATTCTATATGATTCTTTTAAGTTCAAAATCAGATGAGTAGTGCGACCCAAGAAACACAATCAATTGATCTTATTGCACCACTAACTAGGCACTCAGAAAATATTTTTCAAGAATTTTTAATGCACGTTTCCTTTTTTTTATTTAAAGTATACTGGCGATTTTGCAGTCTATTTTGACCCCCAGTTGGTGATTGGATAATCGGTGCAACCAAATGTGCAAGAAATACTATTTTCATATTTTTTCCTAAATTCTTGATTATCTCATAAATTCAGTGCCATAAATTTCAGGTCAATCGGAGTTATATAAAAATTCCTATAATATTTTGAACTTCAAAAAATCAGGAATAATAACTGAATTGATAATAGATCAGTGTATGAATTTTTAAAATTTTTCCATAACTCTGATTTTTGTTAAATTTTAATATATTGTTCCTAACTTTGAAGCTTATGTCCATATGGATCTACATGAATTCAATTTTTAAGATAAAGTTTCATTGTAGCCTGAAAATCAAGAGAATTTTTTTATATGAAAATAAATTCTAACTAATCTTAGGGTTTAAGAAAATCCTAAATCTAAGTAATCTAAACTATGGGTACTTAACTGAGGTTTGAACCCGCAATTCCCATTGTGTTTCGTTCTAGTTTCCTTGCCTTCCTGTGCACACGAAATCAACAAAAATAGCAAGTTAGAAATCTCAAATTCGCACCAAAGAAAGCTTCAAAATTTTCATTTTTTGCCAAATTGGTCGTCGTGTAATTCACATTTTAAAAGTTAATTAGTTGTAGTATAGCACAAAAACACGTCGACAAATAAATTTATTAAACTATGGTGAGTACCGGATCGTTTGTAGGGAGGCAATCTCGATATTTGTAAAAGCTTTCCAATAAAACTTGCTCTAAACAGATATTTATATATGTATATATGTATAGGAATCAGATATATAATCAAGCATTCAGAAGATCATAATTTTAATTTCAATTAAACAGAGATTTTACAATAGAGAATGCTACTAGAATTAAATAGAGAGACTGAGAGAGAGAAATAGATAGAGAGAGAGAAGAAAGTGGTAGGGAAACGATGCTGCTTATGGGATGTTTATGCGAGATGCGATAGCACCTTAGACCCAGTGCACCGGAACGAAGGTCGAAGCTGAGTTGCAGAGGGACAGAGAGTTGTAGAGAAGGTGGAAGATGTCTGGAGTTGATAGAAGAGAGAGATGATTCAACTGGGGGACCTCGAGACTTCTTTTAAAACTTTTGTGGAGGGTAAACTTTTGCCCTTAATCTCATGTAACAACTCCTATTTGATCAGATCTGTTGATCGAGAGATCAACGAATCAAATCTAACCACGAAAAGCCTTCAAATTCGCCTCCATCATGTCGATTTAATCCCTAGCTGACACATGGCACCCACTGAGCCCTTGGATCAAGATCGCACGGTCCCACTTCCTCCTCGCTCTCTCGCTGCAACAATCTCACTCCATGTGTGCACCCGCAAGGCTTTTTTCAACGCCTAATCATGATCGGACATCTCGAGCGCGCTTGCCTTGCCTTCCTGATCTTGCAAATTGCGTGGGATCAAACACACGTTCACCCGCTACGTGCTACGATCGCGCCACATGGGTGTGCCTCCACCCTCCGATCACGCAATTGTACCCACGCCCCACTTCAATTTCTCTCATTACTCGGCTCGAACGTGAGTCACGCTCTTCCACACGAGAGCGTGACCAACACACTGCACAAACGTTCTGTTATACTTACTTGATTGTTTCTATTTATGCTTTTTCGATTTGCGTGGGCGATATGGCATGCTCGTGGCCGTTGGACGAAGATCCAACAGCCCACAGCATGTGAGGTGGCCTTCCTCGATGGGGCGGTGGTGAGGGAGTGGCTGTGATGGCGCCACATGGTGCCATCATGGCCGTCCACCTTCTTGTCCTTGTATCTGGTGATATAGACCTTCGATCAAGTTGATTTTGTGCCATTGGACTATGATCATCGATCCGGATTCATCCGTGTAGTTATATTCTTCATCTGAGGCTTAAATCTTTGTCCTTTGGCTTTATGATCTCCGTTCTTTTATGGACTACACAAGGTGCCCTGGTTGTCTGATCGAGACGATTTCAGAAGCGTTGCACTCCCGTCGTCGTACTGATCAGATCTGTGAGGCCTGATCTGACATCTGTGGCTTTGAATCATCAGTGATTAAAATCATCTCTCTTTTTGGTCATAGAATGATGATATTATCTATGTGACTAATAAACTAGCTATTGTGGAAATTACAAAATCTATGAATGCATTATTCCTAAGTTATACTAGGATTTAGCTTAATTTAGGTCATTTAGGTTTCATGATTACTATGCAATCAGGGTATGACTAAAACCAATGGGCAGCTTTGTCAGCTAGAGAGAAGGAGAAGATTTTCAATAGTAGGTCGTCTCTATTATGCATGTGATGAACACACATAAATTCATGATAAATTGCTTATTTTTTATAGTTCCTAGGCTTAGCATTGAGTATCATGTTATAAATATTGCATGGCATTTAGGATAGTTGTATGTTTTGTATATTAATTCCTTCATTTTATATGGCCAGGGGGCAATGCGACATCCATACGGGTTTGAGATGGAAAATCCAACCATACGGATGGACCTGGAGTGACGATCGCAGTTCGGCATTGCGAGAATCATCTCGATCTGAGCATCGTGGCACCCTCTACAAGAAGAAGATGGATGGCTTAGATGGCACCACGTGGCGCCATCTAGGCTGCCCAACACCGGCCAGCAGCACCGCTCAACTCCTTCTTCATCTACGCCCTTCAATCCTATCCGTTGGATCAAGATCCAACAGCTGGGAAGCGGTTGCACCAAGCCGCTCCACACAACACAAGGGAAGGTTTGGTGCAATGGTTGGAGTGCTGGTTTGCAGAGGGGGGGCACGAGTTTGAATCCCCATAGCCCCTCCAATTCGCAATTGGGCAAGCGCATGGTAGCGGCAGCGCCAACGCATGGCAGCGCACGTGTGCACACGCACGACAGTGCATGGCAAGCATGCATGCCAGCGCATAGCAAGTGCGCACACAGCAAGGCGTGTGCGATCAGTGCACATGATGAGCGAGGCAGCACAGACTTACAGCCGTTGCTATTTCATTACAAGCCAGCAGAGCTAGCCAAGGGCATGAGTGGAGGTGAGCTATCTACAGCAACGTTTCCAGCGACGATCTGGAGATCGCTAAAGGTCCTTTATCCATTTTTAGCCTCTTCTCCACTATAAAGGGACCTACACCCCCTCCCTTCCAAGCCATCTCTACCTACTCTACTCCCACCTACTCCCAAGCTCTAGCAAGCCTACCAATGCTCCATTAAAGCTTGTTCTCAAGCTCCCAAGGTGCCTATTACTGTAGCAGACCTCTGCCCCACCAAATATTCCTCCAACTTCCCATCTCCCTTCATAGGTCACCTTGGAGCCGTCCTCTCACCTCCATTCCGGTAGTAGATCAACTCTGTCTTCTCACCTCCATTCCGGAGCTACGACAAAGCTTTCCTCAACCTGATGTCCTCTAGCATCTCACCTCCATCATCTCGCTCCTCACCTCCTTCGTCCGAGCTTCCGCCAGGCACCGTCGTCTCACTGAACAACCAATTTGGAAGATTTTCTCTCACCTCCCTCTCTTTATATGCTTTCATAGTTTCTTGTAATTGACATTGGAAGTAATATATATCATATTTCTTCCACATCTCTATCTTGTGATACGTTTGCTTGTTTTCTTTTATTTCAAAAATACAAAAAAATAACAAAACCCCAAAATACCAAAAAGAAATGAATCGAAGCACGGTTTTCACGTAAAGTAAATGTCGTCTCCCTGTGTTCGACTCGAGACTCCCTTGGAGTTTCAGTATAAATTTTATCTGATCGACGTGTTTTGCAACTATGACGACGGGTTACTTGTAACCTCAATTGCTAACATGCGAAACACGCCCGACCATTTTGGCACCATTACCAGGGAGGCAACGGAATTTACTTTATTGTTTATTGCATTTCTTTGCATTTACATAGCACTAACCCTACTTGTCTTTGATCTACTATCTTGCAGGTACCCTAGCATGGAGATCCAAATGCAGTAGATCAGAGTAAAGTGCGGGTAGAGTACTCTATAAGTGTCCCCCACCTTCCACCTCACTAGTTCATTTCGCCACAATCATAACCAAGATCTAATCTACTTAGGTGTTTGCATAAACCCTAGGATAGACTTTGTTTGTCTTGTTTACCACCTTCACCCATCTCACCCACATGTTATATAAAAAAAACAAAAAGATATTTTCTATGGGACGAATCAATTTACACACTCTATACACCCACATTTGAGGCACATAATCGGACTTGATTTTCATCTACTCAACTGGGCTTCCGACCTATAGACCCGGTACATGAATTCAACACATAAAAGAGTAGAAATCATATTAGGTTAACCACCTTTTTGTGTACCTTAATCGGTGGTGCATTTGAGCCAATTGAGTGAATTGTTTGGGCCACATCACCTAATCTAAAAGCGGTTCATTTTCTAGCTGCCCCATAGGATTCAATAATTCGGTCAAGCTAGGCACTTCATATTTTTCTTGATTTCTATAGGAAAATACTTGAACACATGCTTTCGACAACAAACTTGGTTTGCCTCACAAAACTTGGTTGAAAACACTTAATATTTGAATCCTAAAAGCTATTAAGCAAGTGATGTAAACATGTTTACACTACTTAAGATGTCTATTTATGCATGTTCTTAAGCATAGGATTGCATTGCATACTATAAATATTGCATAAAATGCATTATCTTGCATTTAGAGTAGTTTGAATAAAATGGAGGTTACTTGTCTCCTTTTATGTGCATGGACAGGGTAAACTTTTTATCGGAGCCTCGGATCGAAGATCCAACCATACAGATGTGATCAGGGCAACGATTGGAGTTCAACGACTCCAAGATCACCTTAATCAGACATCTATAGCATCAGTTAGTGACCGGGGAACCCTAGAAGGTCAAGGTCCAAGATGGTATGAATCCACACTTCAAACAACAAATCCAACCACACGGATGGATTCGGATCGATGATCACAGCCTAACGGCGTGAAAATCGACTCAATCCGACACCCGTGGCACCATCTACATCATCTAGAAGATGGATGACCAAGATGGCGCCATGTCGCACCATCTCAGCCATCCAACCGACCCTCAGGATCGCCGCTGCCTCTCCAAAGAAAATCCAACGTTTCGCGACCATCTCTCCTCCGTAGCGTAGCGGGTGAGCGCCTTATCGCGAGGCGCTGGCGCAGGTTCGAATCCACAGGAGCGGGCGAGCGGGCACAATTAGCCATTCGATCGCGATCGAACGGTCACACACGTGCAATTGCACTTACGCCATATCGCATGCCCAATCGTGTAACGTGGGATCGTACGCGGGCGGGCGCGCGCTGAGGAGCAGGCGAAGGCGCGACTTAAGCTGTCCGATCTCACGATCGGACAGTTGAGAGCGGCTGGACGAGTACACACATTACACGCGCGGGCACCTGCGCGATGCCCATGAAGGCCACATTCGGACCTTTAGCGACGATTTTATCTGTCACTAAAGGTCCTGAATTAATGTTTTTAGAGTTATAATGACCAAATTGCCCCCACTCCTTGCTACTATAAAAGGAGACCCCCTCCACCCGAAATTCTCATCCCTTCCTTCTCTTGTCCCCCTCTTCAAAGCTCAAGAGAAGCTTGTCCCACACCCGGGATCCTTCTCGCAAGATAAAGTCAATTTTTCATCCCCTTTCGGAAGCGGATCCTGTGACGACGATGTGCTGCCCCGTTCCCATTCTTCTTGCTTCACCCTCCTTCATCCTGCTTCGTCCTTCTTCGTCCAGGTGTCGTCCCATCCGGCTCGTCCTCTAAGTGACCGTCGAGGAGGATATCTCTTTCCGCATTCTTTTTACTGCTTTCTAGAGTAGATTTACTGCTTTCTAGTGTAGAGTTTTCCTGCTTTCTAGTATAGCTGATTTCCCACTTTCTAGTGTAATTCTTCTTTGATTTTATTGTATAAACATTTTGAATTATTGAATGCATGCTTTCTCTCTCTCTCTCTAGTTTAGTCTGATTGTTATTATGGCTTCATTGTAATTACATCGCCTCACTTTTCAAGAAAAATTCTAAAAAAAATATAATTTCGAATAAAGATCGATGTAGCCTCCCTGAGTTCGACCCGAGATTTCCATTCTGGTATAAATTTTATTTGTTGAACACAAGTTCTTCGCTTTCAAACTACAACGACAGGTTTTCAAAACCAAACACGTTAGCGTAGCAACTCGACGTTCAACATTTTGGCACCGTTGCCGGGGAGGCAACGATTTTCGATCTTCTTTTCGCATTTCTTGCACTTTATTGTTTTCTGACTTGCTTTCTCTTGTGTCTATTGTTTTGTAGAGACCTCCATCAAGGAATCATCGAACGGTAGACTGGAGTAAAGTGCAGTTGAAGACAATTGTAAGTGCTCCCCATTCTTTCCCCCTCCATAGATTTCATTCCCCACATTAAATCCAAATTCCAATTAACCTAGGTGTTTGCATAAATCCTAGGAATAGTTTGGTTGTTTGGATTCTCACTCACATTCATTCCACCCTCATTTATAAAAAACAAAAAAAACAAAAAGATAATCTTGTGGGGCAACTTTCAACAAACACACAACGTACACCCACATTCAAGGCACTTAACCGAATTGATTTGTTTCTACTCAACCGGGTTCTAATCTGTGGAACCAGTACACACAAAGCAACACATAAAAGAGTAGAAATCATTCTAGGTTAACCATCTTTGTGTGCCTAACTTAGTGGTGCATTTGTGGTCAATTGTTTGAGTTGTTTGGGTCGCACCACTCTACTTAAAATCAACTCATCACGTAGCTCCTCCTTAGGGTTTTCAATTTAGGTCTATTCCAGGCACTCCACTTTCTTTCTGGTTTTAAAAGAAAATAATCTTCACCCATGTTTGACAACTTGGTTTGCCTAGAAACTTGATTGCAATCCACCTAATTTGAAACCCTAAAAGCTACTTAAGCAAGATTTGAACATTAAAATCCACGCATCACAAATAATCTTGCTTGAAAACCCTGGTTGTGCACGCTCTTACACAAATCTCAATCAATCATTAAGGGCACAACCCATTTTAAGGGCCCATCACATTCCATAAGCACCACAATCCCAGGCCTTAATAAAATTGAGTAGACGTTGTCCTTAAGGTCTGATTCGCTCTTCAGGGCCTAGTCTGAGATTGTCTTTGATTAACCTACTTGTACTGATTAATCTGATGTCTAGCTAGGGGAGTAGCGTCAAACGACAGCGGCTGGGGGGTACACTAGGAACCGGAGGTGAAAGCCGAAGGAAGAACCTTCTCCCTAGTCCCTCCTTCTAACTGGTTGGATTGAACAGACGCAAGTAGAGTAAATCATTTACAGTCTTAAGGCAGGTTTTGGGAGTCAGTAGATCCTTAGGCTACCCTACTTAAGGACAGCCTTGTTTTGTTGTGCTACAGGGTCCCTATCCCCAGTCCTTCCGACCTTCTCCTAGTTTATGCTGGGAAGACGGTCATTGAATCCCTGATTGGAAGGACCATTAGAGTATTCTAGGAGGTGCAAATTGGATTTTGGTCAAATTGATCCCATGGCCGACCAACAGCCTCTTCTGCTTGGAAATCCACAGGAAGAATTTCGAAGGCAGCTGGAATAAATGCAGAGAATGCAGGAATGGCTCCAGAGAATGAAGGGTGCTTAGCTCTTGAAGGATTTTTATGATCCTTCAAATTACGGGGAACGTCTCGGTGTCCAGATTCTAACCGGTGACGTAGAAATCAAGCCCCAAGTGTTAAGCCTGATCAAACATTATCATGGCTTGGCTGCGAAGATTCGTTTCAGTACTTGGAGGACTTGACCACTTTGGTCCAGACCACCAAGGCACGAAACCTAAACGAGGAGAAAATGATCATGAGGCTCTTCCCCCACTCTCTTTGGGATAAGGCCGCGCATTGGTATAGGACAATAGGAAGACCAATTGCAACTTGGAATGAGTTGAAATCGGCCTTTCTGAAGAAATTCTTCCCAGTCGGACGTACCAATGCTTTGAGACGGGCAATCACTATCGTTACCCAGCGGCTGGGGGAGCGGTTTCATGTGTCCTGGGAGCGATTCCAGGACCTATTGCGGAGGTGTCCACACCACGAGGTGTCGAAATGGCAACTCGTGTAGATCTTCTATCATGGGTTGACTGAGCAACTCAGAAATCATGTGGATGCTTCTTGCAGAGGCAATTTCTTCAATAAAGATGCAGATAGTGCACATGATTTATTTGAGGAAATGAATGAGAATTCAATCAATCATGCCTCCATGGATACATTTAACCGATCCCAGCAGCCCAGATCAAATGTCAATGAAGTCCATGACTCTCATGTATTTGATATGGAATTGATTTGTAATAAACTTGATAAGGTGGACTTGGTTGCTAAGAGAATGGAAGAGTGGATGGCTTGTAATTCTATGAACAACTCTCGATCCACTCAATCCAAAAATTCGGGATTCCATTCTTCACGAGCTCCTTCTGGACGGGAGTTTGTGAATCAAGTTGATGCAGCTCAACCTATGAGTCAGCATTTTTCGGAACCCCACGGGTTCCAAACTGGGGCCTTTGATCCCAGTTTTTCTGATCCTTCCCTTTCTTTATTTCCATCCTCACCTTATGATGATGTCTATGCTGTACAAGAGAATGTTAGATCCAACCCCTACTCTAATGCTTATAATTCGGGTTGGAGAAACCACCCTAACTTCTCTTGGAAAAACCCAGGGTAGCAGACCCAATTCCGACCCGGCAACTATGCTCCGCAATGACCAATGGGTCAGGGTCATGTATATACTCAGTTGCCTCCAAATCAGGTCAATCAACCAGCTTGGAATGCCCGTCAACTCACAGGGCAGGCTAATTTGCATCGACAAATGGTAGAGATGCAAGGATCCATGCTCCAGCTCATGCAGCAAATTAAAACCTAGCTGGACAACTTGCAGTCTGGGCTCATTGCTAACTCTCGTCAACCCATATCTCTACCATCCCAACCCGTACCCAACTCGCGAAATATTATGAATTCGGGCAACCAAGCCCATGGGTACGAAAATCAGAGGGACCCACACACACATGCCCAGGTGGTTGAGCAGGGTTCCTTGTCCTTTTCTTCTTCTTCTTCTTCTGCAAATCAACAATTCATGGCTAATCAAGCTCCTCCCATCTTTCCTAACCCTCCCTAAGACCCAAATTCTTATGCATCTGCAAATTCTGTCACTTTGAGGAGTGGTAAGCAGACTCAGGATCCATAACCACACTATTATGATCTTTTGAATCCTGAACCTGAGGAGAGAGGAGAATTCTGGAGGAGAAATCAAGGCTCAGGAATCTGATTCCAAAGATCTGACTCATGTTCCTTTTCCTGAAGCCTTGATCAAATCAAAGAAGAAGAAGTCTGTTGATAGCAATGAGGAGCTTCTAAATCTATTTAAGAATGTTGAGATCAATATTCCGCTCCTTGATGCAATCAAGCACATACCGACTTACGCAAGATTTTTAAAGGAATTATGTACACAAAAGCGTAAGTCGAGAGAATCTGTCCCGAGGAAGGTGGTACTCTCCGAGCAGGCTAGTTCTGTTATCCTACACCACCTCCCTCAGAAAGAGAGATCCAGGTGCTCCGTTGATTTCTTGCATCATCGGAGATTACACATTTGATAGAGCACTTTTGGATCTGGGTGCATCCATCAACCTAATTCCGACTTCTCTTTACAAGAAGTTTGGATTAGGTGAACTTCGATTAACTTCAGTAACGCTATCACAAATCCGCGAGGCATTATTGAAGATGTTATAGTTAAGGTCAAGGATTTCTATTTTCCTGTAGATTTCCTTGTCCTTGACATGGATGTACCTGATAATATGAGGAACATGCTCTTTCCATAGGATGCCTTTTGGGTTATGCAATGCACCTGCGACTTTTCAAAGGTGTATGTTAGCCATATTTTCTGACATGGTGGGAGAGTTTATGGAAGTCTTCATGGATGATTTCTCTATTTTAGGAGAATCATTTGACTCTTGTTTGGCTAATCTGGAAATGATTCTTAACTGATGTATCAAAACACGATTGATCCTTAGTTGGGAAAAGAGTTATTTCATGACCCAAGAAGGCATTGTTTTGGGTCATGTAATCTCTGAACGAGGAATTGAAGTGGATAAAGCTAAGGTTGATGCTATCGCTAAACTTCCTCCTCTCACATCTGTTAAACAAATCCGATCATTTCTTGGCCATGTGGGATTCTATTAAAGATTCATCAAGGATTTCTCGAAGGTTGCTCGTCCCTTGAGCAATCTTCTTGCCAAAGAAATGTCGTTTGTTTTTGACGAATCATGTCAAAAGGCATTTGATTTCCTGAAAATGGAAGTCACCTGTGCTCTAGTTTTGCAACCACCAATTTGGATAACCCCTTTTGAGATCATGACCGACGCTTCTGATTACGTGGTCGGGGTTGTCTTGGGTCAGAAAATTGATAGAAAGCCCTCTGTCATCTACTACGCTAGTAAAACTCTGGATGAAGCCCAGAGAAATTGCACTGTTACTGAAAAGGAATTACTAGCTGTAGTGTTCGCTTTGAAAAAATTCAGGGCTTATCTCTTAGGGTCTCATGTTATCATCTAGAACGACCACTCGACCTTGAGACATATCTTGGCCAAAAAGGATGCTAAACCCCAGCTTATTTGTTGGATTCTTCTGCTTCAAGAATTTGATCTTGAATTTAAGGATAAAACTGGGGTACAAAATGTGGTAACAGATCATTTGTCGAGACTCCTAGGTGATTCCTCTCATCTAGATATTCAGATTACTGACACTTTCCCGAATGAAACTATTCTTATAGTTTTAGGTGTCCACACCCCATGGTTTGCTGACATTGTTAACTATTTGGCCGTTGGTCAAATCCCCTAGGATTGGACCAAGCAACAACGGGATAGACTCAAATCTGAGGCCAAATACTACTTCTGGGAGGACCCTGAGCTGTACTGCATCGACTCTGATCAGATTATTCGCCGATGTATACCGGACAATGAATTCAACAGTATACTCGAGTTCTGCCATGCATCTGGGTGTGGTGGACATTTCTCCGGGAAAAAGACGGTCGCAAAAATCTTACAATCTGGCCATCTTTATTTAAGGATGCCCAGGATTTCTCAAGGTCATGTTCTCGATGTCAGGCACTCGGGAGCATAACTAAGAGAGATATGATGCCCCTAAACCTAATTCTTCCTGTTGAAATTTTCGATGTTTGGGGCATCGATTTCATGGGACTCTTTCTCCCTTCATTTGGACATCAATACATTCTTGTTGCTGTTGATTATGTGTCCAAATGGATTGAGGCGATTCCCACCCGAACCAATGACCATAAGGTGGTTATTGATTTTGTCAAGAAAAATATCTTCAGTAGGTTTGGGATTTCGAGGGCCATCATCAGTGATGGTGGCACTCATTTTACTAATGCCCAATTCCAGAATTTGTTTGCCAAATACGGGGTTAATCATCGAATTTCCACACCTTACCATCCCCAGACGAATGGGCAAGCCGAGATCTCCAATCGAGAGATCAAGAGCATTTTGCAGAAAACGGTTAGGCCTGATCGTAAGGACTGGACTCAAAAGCTTGAGGATGCTCTTTGGGCCTACCGTACAACGTATAAAATGCCCATCGGCATGTCTCCATTCTGTTTGGTGTATGGAAAGGCATGCCATCTACACGTAGAGATTGAACACAGAGCATTCTGGGCGATCAAACAATGCAATTTAGATCTGAATTTAGTTGGGAAGACCAGGAAACTCCAACTATCTGAGTTGGACGAGCTTAGAAATGATGCATATGAGAATGCCAAGATCTACAAGGCTCGAACCAAAGCTCTACATGATCAACTGATTTCCCGCAAGAGCTTTGAGCTGAACCAGAAGGTTTGGTTATTCGATTCAAAACTTAAGCTCTTTCCTGGCAAACTTAGATCTAAATGGAATGACCCATTCATAATTGACTAGATTTTTCCAAATGGAGCTGTTCAGATTTCTAACCCAAAGATGGGTAACACATTTAAAGTCAACGGTCAACGTCTGAAGCTTGTTATTGACCATATTCTTCCAGAACCCGTCTCAGACACGGTTACCCTAGCTATTCTGTGACTTCTTTGCCTGGACTTCGCCTAGCTGACGGCATTAAACTCAGCAGTTGTACATATGACACAAAGCTGATATGAGCTTCATATTCAGGTGACATCTTTCATATTCTACCCTTTCTTTCATTTCTCTTTTTCAATGAGGACATTGCATCAGCTAGGCATGGGGGGGGTGGATTCATTTTTGAATCATTTGGTTAGCTTTGTGAAATTCATGAAAATTATTTTGCTACCCTTAGGTAAATCTTTGACCAGGAAAGCCACCTACTTAAAAGAAAAAAAATCAAAAAGAAAAGGAGAAAAGAAAAAAAGAAATAAACCACACTTCGCCACACGAGTATGGCTGGCAAGTTGTCGGTGGTAACAGCTCATCGATCGGTTATCCAGAACCCAGCTCAATAAATGCACTGAAAATTCCCAAAACACTTAGGAAGAAGCAGAGAAGTAGAATAAACTGGGGAGATATACACTGGATTCACCCTTGTGTTGACCCTGTAAAAAAATAAAAGTAGGGAGAAAGCTACCAGTTGTAAAGATACACCTTTAGGTAGAATTCTTTTTTAGGTCACCTAGAGGCGTAGAAATCTGAAGTCCGTTTTAACTGTCGATCAACGGGTCTATCACATTCACAATAAGATGCTTAGAACTTTGGGTTCTCATCAAATCTTGGGTGAGTTGAATGGCTGTAGAAAGCCACTCTTAAACCCTAAAACTTGAAAATCCAAAAAAATTAGAAAAGAGGAAAAAGAGAAAAATAAAATTTTCTTTGAATAAGGCGAGGGCTTGAGGCAGTCTGCATTTTGGCAGATATTCGGGCACTGTTGTGTCTTTGAAAGTTCAGATCCTAAGCAGACATTTTCCTAATGATTGAAAATAACTCATGCCCAAATAATCCAACCTGATTCTTCTATAAATAGCATATAGCTTTTGCTAGGGACTAGCAAAAGATAGGCATGGGGTATGATGTAAATATGTTTACACTACTTAAGATGTCTATTTATGCATGTTCTTAAGCATAGGATTGCATTGCATACTATAAATATTGCATAACATGCATCATCTTGTATTTAGAGTAGTTTAAATAAAATGGAGGTTAATTATCTCCTTTTATGTTCATGGATAGGGAAAACTTTTTATCGGGACCTCGGATCGAAGATCCAACTGTATAGATGTGATCAGGGTGACGATTGGAGTTCAACGACTCCAAGATTGCCCTAATCAGACATCTGCAGCATTAGTTAGTGACCGGGGAACCCTAGAAGATCAAGGGCCAAGATGGTGTGAATCCGCACTTCAAACAACAAATCCGACCACACGGTTGGATTCGGATCGACGATCGCAGCCTAACGGCGTGAAAATCGACTCAATCCGACACCCGTGGCACCATCTACATCATCCAGAAGATGGACGGCCAAGATGGCGCCATGTGGCACCATCTTAGCAGTCCAACCAACCCTCACGATCTCCGCTGCCTCTCCAAAGAAAATCCAACTTGCGATCTGGGTAGTTGGATCTTGATCCAACGGCCATGAGCACGCACCGCTTAAAACGTCTCCGCGACCATCTCTCCTCTGTAGCATAGTAGGTGAGCGCCTTATTGCGAGGTGTTGGTGCAGGTTCGAATCCGCAGGAGCGGGCAAGCGGTGCGGGCGAGTAGATGCGATTTCCCTTTTGATTGTGATCGAACGGTCACGCACATGCAATTGTGCTCACGCCGTATCGCACGCCCACGCATGACGTGGGATCGTACGCGGGCGGGCGCGCACTGAGGAGCGGGTAAAGGTGCAACTTAAGCTGTCTGATCTCACGATCGAATGGCTGAGAGCGGCTGGACGTGTATGCGCATTACATGCGTGGGCAAGCGAGCGGGCGCATGCGCGATGTCCACGAAGGCCACGTTTGGACCTTTAGCGACAGTTTTATCTGTCACTAAAGGTCCTGAATTAATGTTTTTAGAGTTGTAATGACCAAATTTCCCCCACTCCTTGCAACTATAAAAGGAGATCCCCTCCACACGAAATTCTTATCCCTTCCTTCTCTTCTCTCCCTCTCCAAAGCTCAAGAGAAGCTTGTCCCACACGTGGGATGCTTCTCGCGAGATAAAGTCAATTTTTCGTCCCCTTTCGGAAGCGAATCCCACGACGACGACGATGTGCTGCCCCATTCCCATTCTTCCTACTTCTCCCTCCTTCGTCCTACTTCGCCCTTCTTCGTCCAGGCATCGTGTCGTCCGGCTCGTCCTCCAAGCGACCGTCGAGGAGGATATCTCTCTCCCCATTCTTTTTACTGCTTTCTAGAATAGATTTACTACTTTCTAGTGTAGAATGTTCCTACTTTCTAGTGTAGCTGATTTCCTTCTTTCTAGTGTAATTCTTCTTTGGTTTTATTATATAAACATTTTGAATTATTGAATGCATGTTCTCTCTCTCTCTCTCTCTCTAGTTTAGTCTAATTGTTATTATGGCTTCATTGTAATTACATCACCTCACTTTTCAAGAAAAATTCTAAAACAAATATAATTACGAATATAGATCGACGTAGCCTCCCTGAGTTCGACCTGGGATTTTCATTCCGATATAAATTTTATTTGTTGAACTCGAGTTCTTTGCTTTCAAACTACAATGACAGGTTTTCAAAACCAAACATGTTAGCGTAGCAACTCGACGTTCAACAGCAAGATTCGAATCCTAAAAATCACCTCATCATTAATAATCTTGCTTGAAAGCCTCTTGGTTGTGCACATTCACACATTCTCAAACAAATCATTAAGGGCACAACATATTAAGGGTCCATCACATTCCAGAGCGCCAATTTCCCAAGCCTAACTAAAATCAATTAGACGTTGGCCCTAAGGATTCATTCGCTCATCGGGATCCGGATTGAGATTATTCCCAATTAACCTGCTTATACTAGTTAATTTGATGTCTAGCTAGGGGAGTAGCGTCAAACGACCACGGCTGGGGGGTATACTAGGAATCGAAGGTGCAAGCCAAAGGAAGAACCTTCTCCCCAGTCCCACCTTCTAACTAGTTGGATTGCCTGGACATAAGTAGAGTAAATTGTCCATAATCTTAAGACAGATTCTGAGAGTCAGTAGACCTTAGGCTACCCTATCTAAGGACAGGTTGTATTCTTATGCTGCAGGGTTGCCTCTTTTCCCCATCCTTCCGATTCCTTCCAGTGTATGCTTGGGAGGAGGTCATTGAACCCTAGATTGGAAGGACCTTTAGACCATTCTAGGAGGCAGAGGTTAAGCTATAGCCAAGTAGATCCCATGGCTGATCAACAACTACCTCCCCCGCCTCCGAACTAGCAGGAGCTGATTCAAAGACAGTTGGAAGAATTGCAGCAGATGCAGCAATGGTTCCAACGCATGCATTGTCAAGGCGCTCAGCCCTTGAAGGATTTTTACGATCCTTCAAATTATGGGGAATGTCCCGGCGTCATGATTCCCATTGGAGACAATGAAATCAAGCCCCAAGTCTTAAGTTTGATTAAGCATTTCCATGGGCTTGGCTTGGAGGACCCATTCTAGAACCTGGAGGATCTGACCACTTTGGTTCAGACCACCAGAGCAAGGAATGTGAACGAAGAACAAATGATCATGATGCTTTTCCCCCACTCTCTCAGGGATAAGGCCACACATTGGTATCAGACTATAGGAAGGTTGATTGAAACTTGGGCTGCTCATAAGTTAGCTTTCTTGAAGAAATTCTTCCCTATCGGAAGGACCAATGCCTTATGACGGGCGATTACCACTTTCGCCCAGCGGCCGAGGGAACCATTTCATGGTGCCTGGGAGTGATTCCAAGAACTTTTGAGGAAGTGTCCAAACCACGAGGTGCCGAAATGGCAACTCGTGCAGATTTTCTATCACGGGTTGGTTGAGAAACTCCATAACCACGTGGACACCTCCTGCAGAGGCAATTTCCTAAACAGGGATGCAGATAGCACATACGACCTGTTTGAGGAAATGAGCGAGAACTTAATTAATCATGCCTCCATGGATGCATTCAACCGGTCCTAACAACCTAGGTCAAGTGCTAATGAGATCCAGGATTCTCATTTATTTGAGATGGAATTAATTTGTAATAAACTGGATAAAATGGACTTGGTTGTAAAAAAATGGAAGAATGGATGTCTGGGTATTCAGGAAACACTTCTTTACCCACTAAATCCCAGAATTCGGGATTCCATTCCTCACGAGCTCCCACGGGGCGGGAATTCGTGAAGCAACTATATTCGGCTCAACCTGTGAGCCAGGATTTCTCAGAACCATATGGGTTCCAAACTAGGGCCTTTGATCCTAGTTTCTCTAATCCTTCCTTCTCTTCGTCCTCGTTTTATGAGGATGCATATGCAATGCATGAGAATGTTAGGTCCAACCTATATTCCAACACTTTTAACTCGGGATGGAGGAACCACCCTAACTTCTCTTGGAAAAATCAGGGGTAACAGACCCAATCTCGACCCAACAACTATGCATCTCAAAACCCATGGGTCAGGGTCAAGTATACACCCAGTTGCTGCTGAGACCAGTTAATCAGCCATCTTGGAATGCCCAATAATCCTTGGGACAGCTTATTTGAATCGGCAGATGGTGGAAATGCAAGGGTCCATGCTTCAGCTTATGCAATAAATGAAGACATCCTTGGATAATTTGCAATCCGGGTTAATTGCAAACACCCGACAACCCGAATCCCTACCATCTCAACCCGTACCAAACCCACGTAATGTGCAAAATCAGGGCAATAGAGCCCAAGGGTATGGGAATCAAAGGGACCCACACGCTCATGCTTAGGTGGTTGAGCAGGGTCCCTCTTCTTCTTCTGGTTACATGACCAACTAAGGCCCTCCAATCTTCTCTAATGCACCTCAAGACCCAAACCCTTATGCCTCTGCAAACTCTGTCAGCTTGAGAAGTAGGAAGCAGACCCAGAACCTAGAATTACCTTCTAGAAGTCAAAATCCTAGGGAGCTTGAGAAAGAGAAGGAGGAGGCTGAAGAAGACAATAAGGCCAAGGGACCGAAAATTGAAAATTTCACCCATATCCCGTTCCCTGAGGCCCTATTGAAAACCAAGAAGAAGAAAACCCTAGATAGCAACGGGGACCTTTTGAATTTATTCAAGAGCGTAGGGATCAATATCCCGCTCCTCGATGCTATTAAGCACATCTCGGCTTACGCTAAATTCTTGAAAGAACTATGTACCCAAAAGCGTAAGTCGAGAGAACCCACTTCGAGGAAGGTGATTCTCTCTAAGTAGGCAAGTTCTGTAATCTTGCATCACCTTCCTCAAAAGAAGAAAGATCAAGGTGCCCTCTTGATCTCATGCATTATTGGGGAATACACTTTTGATAGGGAACTATTGGACCTAGGTGCATCCATCAACTTAATCCCAACTTCTATTTATGAGAGTTTTGGGTTAGGTGAACTCAGGCCAACCTTAGTAACGCTACAATTAGTGGACCGATCGGTCACCACATCGAGAGGCATTATTGAGGAAGTAATTGTCAAGGTCAAGGATTTCTATTTTCCTATAGATTTCCTCGTCCTCAACATGGATGTACCTAATGATTTGAGGAACATGCCCATCATTCTGGGGCATCCGTTCCTAGCTACCGCCAAGGCCAACATAAACTGTGAAAGTGGTAGTATGGAGATCGCCTTTGGGGATAAGAAATTAACTCTAGATATTTTTAAGGCTATAAGAGGATTGGAGGATTGTGGATTCATTGAGGAACTCGAGGATTAGGATCTTGAGATGTGTATGACAATCAATGCACTTGAGGACTCCATTAGCTTTAGCGAAACCAACCCACAACCCTCCTCTGTGGTAGACCTGCCACATCCTGAAGAGGCTGTTGATTTTGTTCATTCCCAGCTTCTTCCACTGGATCGTCCTGATGAATCTTCATCAGCATCCTCCCTTCCTTCTATTCTAAACCCAGCCCAGCTAGAATTAAAACCATTGCCCAAAAATTTGAAATATAAGTTCTTGGGACCTAAAAACACACTCCCTATGATTATTAGTGCTGATTTGACTAAGCAGAAAGAA
The DNA here is from genome assembly GCA_037157565.1 of Thalassia testudinum. Lineage (NCBI taxonomy): Eukaryota > Viridiplantae > Streptophyta > Magnoliopsida > Alismatales > Hydrocharitaceae > Thalassia > Thalassia testudinum. The sequence goes on along the minus strand of JAZHRO010000029.1, from coordinate 4,617,735 downwards.
TTGAGGTTGATTAAGGTCCTTAAGAACAACAAGGAGGCAATTGGTTGGACCATCCACGACCTTAGGGGAATCGAAGCATCTTATTGTAATCATTGTATTTTCATGGAAGATGGATCCCACCCTTCTCGCGAAATGCAAAGGAGACTAAACCCGAATATGCGAGAAGTGGTCAAGAAGGAGATAATTAAGTGGCTCGATGCTAGGATTATTTACCCAATCTCAGATAGTCCATGGGTTAGCCCCGTTCAGATTGTACCCAAGAAGGCAGGAATAACCGTTACGACTAATGAGAAAGGGGAAACCTTCACCACTTGTTCAACTTCTGCTTGGAAAGTCTGTATTGACTATAGGAAGCTAAACACTGCCACTAAAAAGGATCACTTTCGCTTGCCATTCATCTATCAAATCCTTGAAATGTTAGCTGGGCAAAAATATTTTTGCTTCCTGGATGATTATTCGGGATATAACCAAGTCCATATCCATCCCGAAGACCAGGAAAAGACAACTTTCACATGTCCGTACAGAACCTTTGCATTCCGTAGAATGTCGATTGGGCTTTGTAATGTGCTTGCGACTTTTCAAAGGTGCATGATGGCCATCTTTTCTGACATGGTGGAAGATTGTCTTGAGGTGTTCATGGATGATTTCTCCATTTTTGGAGATTCTTTTGAGTCTTGCCTGGCTAACCTAGAATTGATCCTTCAGAGATGCATCAAAACACGACTGGTCCTTAGCTGGGAAAAGAGCCACTTTATGACTCTGGAGGGCATCGTCCTGGGTCACGTGGTCTTTAATTGGGGAATTGAAGTTGATAGAGCTAAGGTGGATGCTATCTCTAGACTTCCTCCACCCACATCTATAAAATAGATTCGCTCTTTCCTTGGGCATGTGGGTTTTTATAGAAGATTCATTAAGGATTTCTCGAAGGTTGCTCAACCCTTGAGTAACCTTTTGGCCAAAGACACGCCGTTCAAGTTTGATGAATCATGTCGTAAGGCATTTGATTTATTGAAAACGGTAGTCACCTATGCCTTGGTATTGCAACCACTGGTCTAGACAGCCCCATTTGAGATTATGGCTGATGCAACTGATTATGCCGTCGGGGCTGTCTTGGGTCAAAAGATTGAGAAAATGCCCTCTGTGATTTACTACGCTTGCAAAACTCTGGACGAGGCCTAGAGGAACTACACCGTTACTAAAAAAGAATTGCTAGCCGTAGTTTTCGGTTTAGAAAAATTTAGGGCTTATCTGTTAGGTTCTTGTGTCATCATCTATATCGACCACTTGGTCATGAAGCATCTCTTGGCTAAAAAGGATGCCAAACCCCGAATTATTCACTAGGTTCTACTACTTCAAGAGTTCGATCTTGAAATCAAGGATAAAGTCGGGGCACAAAATATAGTAGCGGATCACCTCTCGAGAATCCTAATCAATTCTCCTCATCCAGATGTTTCGATCTTTGGTACTTTTCTGGATGAAACTATCCTCATAGTCTCGGGAATCCGAAACCCCTGGTTTGCGGATATTGTCAATTATTTGGTCATTGGTCAAATCCCGCAAGATTGGACCAAACAACAATGGGATAGACTTGTATCTGAGGCCAAATATTATTTCTTGGGATGATCCCGAGCTGTACCGCATTGGTGCAGATCAGATTATTCGCTGATGCATCCCAGAAGTCGAGTTCCATAGCATACTTGAGTTCTGTCACACTTCCACGTGACGGCCTTAAAAATTTTGCAATCCGAATTCTATTGGCCTTCATTATTTAAGGATGCTCAGGAATTCTCTAAGCCATGCACCCAATGCCAGACACTCGAGAACATGGTTAAGAGAGATATGATGCCCATGAAGTCAATTCTTTCCATCGAAATTTTTGACATTTGGGGCATCGACTTTATGGGACCCTTCCCTCCTTCATTTGGACACCAGTATATTCTGGTCGCTGTTGATTACGTGTCCAAGTGGATTGAGGCAATTCCCACCCAGACCAATGACCACAAGATGATCATCGATTTTGTGAAGAGAAATATCGTCAGTCGGTTCAGGTTTCCTAGGGCAATTATCAATGATGGTGGCACATGTTTCACTCATTCCCAGTTTCAGAATTTACTGGGGAAATATGGGGTGAGCTATCGGATTTCCACACCTTACCACCATCAAACGAACGGACAGGCTGAGGTCTCCAATCGGGAGATCAAGAACATTTTGCATAAAACTATTAGGCCTAATAGGAAGGACTGGACCCAAAAGCTAAATGATGCTCTTTGGGCTTACCGTACGGTGTACAAAATGCCTATCGGTATGTCTCCATTCCGTCTGGTGTTTGGGAAGGCGTGTCACTTACCCGTAGAACTTGAACACTAGGCATTCTGGGCCATCAAGAAATGTAATATGGACCTTGAGTTGGCCGGAAAAACTAGGAAATTCCAACTATCTGAGTTGGAGGAGCTTCGAAATGATGCTTATGAAATGCCAGAATCTATAAGGCAAGGACCAAAGCTCTCCATGACCATATGATTTCACATAAGAGCTTTGAGCCGAACCAGAAGGTCTGCCTTTTCGATTCTCGATTGAAGCTTTTCCTTAGTAAACTCAGGTCTAAGTGGGGAGGCCCGTTCGTTATTGAGCGGATTTTCCCAAACAGGGCCATCAAAATCTCTGACCCAAAGACGGGTAATATTTTCAAGGTCAATGGACAGCATCTCAAACCCTTTGTTGACCATGTGCTCCCTAAACCCGTCTCGGACAAGGTTGCTCTTACCTTGCCATAACCACCGCGGGCTGATCATCGCCAACTGAAGGCACCAAACTCAGCACATGTAAAGACTATTCCAAGCTAACCAGAGTCTCACGGAAACCAGGTGTTATTCTTCCACTTCTACTCTCCTACATGCTTTCATATTTTCGCAGTGAGGACATTGCAATAGCTAAGCATGGGGGGGTGAACATATTTTATAACCATTTTGTCAACTATAACAGTGATTTCCTGTTATTTGATTCTTGTTAAAAAGAAATAAATAAAATGATGAAAATTTGAAAAGATAAAAAAAATAGAATTAGGAGACGAGAACTTAGGCATTAGGAGTTGTAAACTTTATGAATTGAATCTTTGAGACTTGAATACTTAGACTCTTCAGGTCTTCAGGATTAATTAGCCCAAATGTCCACCCGAATGTGGATTTAGTCTCGAGCCCTCGCAAATTAAAATTTATTTTAATTTGGTAAATAATTTGGGATGATAAGTATGCGACTTATCAACCCACCCTCTTATTTGGGGGGACTTTAAGCCTAAGCATCTACACACATTTTTTTTGCAATGACTCACTTTCCGACGATTTTTACGGAAATTGGGTAGCTAATGGACCGACTTGAGTGGTATGACTGGCAAGTTGTCGTTGATAATAGCTCATCGGCCGGTTGTCCAGAGGCCAGCCACAAGACCATTTTCGTTGTACTGCCTTTAGGTAAATCTTGGATAAGAAAAGGCACCTACTTAAAAAAAAGAAGAAAAAAAATAAATAAAACTACACTTCACCGCACAAGTATGGCTAACAAGTTGTCGGTGGTAACAGCTCATCGGCCGGTTGTCCAAAACCTAGCTCACAACAAAGAAAAAATGCACAATAATTCCCAAAACACCTAGGGAAGAAGCGGGGAAGTAGAATAAACTGGGGAAATATACACTGGGTTCGCCCTTGTGTTGACCCCATATAAAAGAAAGTAGGGAGAAAGCTACTGATTGTAAAGATAAACCTTTAGGCAAGGTCACCTAGGGTCGTAGAAATCTGAAGTCTGTTTTAACGGCTGTCTAGTGAGTCTTTCACTATTTTTCACAAGATGCTTAGCACTTAGAGTCCATTTTTAGTCTTGGGCAGGTCGAGTAGCCATAAAAAGTTATCCCGTAACTCTCAAACTCCAAAAGTACAAAAAAAATTAGAAAAGAAGAAAAAAAAAATATCTTCTCAAATAAGGCAAGCACTTGGATGGTCTGCATTCTGGTAGGCACCTGGGCACTGTTGAGTTTTTGTAATTAGGTCTTGGGGTTGAGATTTTCTGAAGTAATCAATGAATTTTGCCTAATTACTCGAACCCTGATTCTAATTTTATACATAGCATTTAAGTTAATTTTGCTAGGGACTAGCAAAATGTAAGCATGGGGGTATGATGAACACACATAAATTCATGATAAATTGCTTATTTTTTATAGTTCCTAGGCTTAGCATTGCATATCATGTTATAAATATTGCATAACATCCATTGCATGGCATTTAGGACAGTTGCACATTTTGTATATTAATTCCTTCATTTTATATGGCCAGAGGGGCAATGTGACATCCATACGGGTTTTGGATGGAAAATCCGACCATACGGATGGATTCAAAGCGACGATCGCAGTTCGGCATAGCGGGAATCATCTCGATCTGAGCACCATGGCACCCTCTACAAGAAGAAGACAGATGGCCCAGATGGCGTCATGTGGCGCCATCCAGGCCGCCCAACTCTGGCCAGTAGCACTGCTCAACTCCTTCCTCATCCGTGCCCTTCAATCCTAGCCGTTGGATCAAGATCCAATGGCTGGGAAGCGGTTGCACCAAGCCACTCCACACGACACAAGGGAAGGTTTGGCGCAATGGTTGGAGCACTGGTTTGCAAAGGGGGGGCATGGGTTCGAATCCCCACAGCCCCTCCAATTTACAATTGGGCGGGCACATGGTAGCACATGCGTGCACACGCACGACAGCGCATGGCAAGCACGCACACAGCAGGGTGCATGCGGTCAGTGCGCATGATGAGCGGGGCAGCGTAGCGCCAGTGCAAGGGCGGTTGGCGCCAGCTTTCAGCGGCAGCTGGGTTGACTTACAGCGACGCTTACAGCCGTCGCTATTTCATTGCAAGCCAATAGAGCCAGCTAAGGGTGTGAGTGGAGGTGAGCTATCTACAGCAACGTTTCCAGCAACGGTCTGGAGGTCCTAAAGGTCCTTTATCCATTTTTAGCCTCTTCTCCTGCACTATTAAGGGACCTACACTCCCTCCCTTCCAAGCCATCTCTACCTACTATACTCCCACCTACTCCTAAGCTCTAGCAAGCCTACCAACACTGCATTAGAGCTTGTTCTCAAGCTCCCAAGGTGCCTATTAGTGTAGCGAACCTCTGCCCCACCAAGTACTCCTTTAACTTCCCATCTCCCTTCATAGGTCACCTTGGAGCCGTCCTCCCACCTCCATTCCAGTAGCAGATCAACTCCGTTTTCTCACCTCCATTCCAGAGCTACGCTGAAGCTTTCCTCAATCCGACGTCCTCCAGCATCTCACCTCCATCATCCTGCTCCTCACCTCCTTCATCTAAGCTTCCGCCAGGTACCGTCGTCTCACCGAATAGCCGATTCGGGCTATTTCCTCTCACCTCCCTCTCTTTATATGCTTTCATAGTTTCTTGTAATTGACATCGGAAGTAATATATATCATATTTGTTCCACATCTCTATCTTGTGATATGTTTGCTTGTTTTCTTTTATTTCAAAAATACAAAAAAAAATAAAGCCCCAAAATACCAAAAAGAAACGAATCGAAGCCTGATTTTCACGTAAAGTAAACGTCGCCTCCCTGTGTTCAACTCGGGACTCCCTTGGAGTTTCAGTATAAATTTTATCTGATTGACGTGTTTTGCAACTACGACAATGGGTTACTTGTAACCTCGATTTCTAACACGCGAAACATGCCTGACTAGCATGTCTGCCCTGAATGTGTTGGCTAGATGCTTTAGATTCTTGATGTGCTGGAAAGGATCCTCGGAATTCAAGCCATGAAATTTCAGGGTCATGTGAAGCATACTAGGCTTGAGCTCCACCTCGGGTCCTCCTGCAGGAATGTTGATTTGGGGTTCGATCTCCACCGTAGCAGAATTGTAGTGATCTTGCATTTGAGGACACAATGGTGGGTTGATGTAGGCATTGATCTGATCTCTGAAATCAAAGAATTGTTGTGGTTCAAAGTTAGGTTGTTCTGGATGATCCATGGTTGTGGCTTGAGATTCGGGCTTAGAAGTGGAGGAGTTGAAAGTGATATCAATGTGATCAGGTAGTTGCACAAACAAAGAAGTCGTGGCTTGGCCTCGACAAGAGTTAAAAACTAGTGGAGGTCTTAACGGTGGTCTTAAGGACCTCCTCCCGTACATACACAGATGGAATTGACGAGGGACAGAAGGTGTGATGGACCCAATCAAGACATCCAAAGATTTTTGTATGACTATGGAGGTTTGAGGCGGATGATACCTCTAGATTACAAAGTCGTCCACTTGAGAAATACCTAGGCAGCCAGGAAGGGAGAGTCCCGCAAAGACCCCTACACAATAGAGCATCCCCACGGGTTACAGGGTTTCCCCCACTTGACCTTCCTTTATCACCGCGGATCCAGGTAGACCAGAATGGATAACTTGACCTCTTAAGTCTACCAATTTTAAGTTTAAAGAGAGGGTACTTTAGGTTTTCACTCAAACTTTAAGATGTATTTGTGAGCGGTGACCTAATTTGAAGATTGGTTGATCTCGCAAGGTGGGTCAACTTCACCTGTAGTTGTCCTTGATTATTAGGTCCCAATTTTAGGATTCAAGTGATGTTTAGAGCTTTCTTTTAGGGTTGCATGTTTGATAAATTCAACCAAGGCTTAGGAAACACACTTTTTGGAGAGTAGATTATTTTTTTTAAGCAAATGTGCCTCTAAAACCCTTAAATGGAAACCCTAATTTGGCTCTAACTGGTCCAATTAATCCTGTCCAAATTTGGTACCATGGCATCAGTCAGATGTCCAAAGTCACATTTTAAGACGTTTGTAGCCTAGTCTAGACGTCTGGAATCTCTAGTGTGGACTCACTGCTAACCATACATTTTAAGACATCTGGAGTGTTGATCAAACGTCTGATGGGAGCCGCCAGCACTTATCCTTCTATTCCAACCACTTGCGATCTTTGCCGAGTGGTTGGAGAAGTTGGCAGCTAAAGAGAAACAGACAGAGAGTTTTTAAAAAGAGGCCACTCCGTGGGGATTGATGAAGAATCATAACATGATGTGAATTGATGGAATCCATTGTGTGATCATCCACAGGTCATAAAAAAATATGTTATTGTTGTTGTAGTATGTGCCAGAAATGCAAACCGTTATCACGTCCATTTTATTTAATTACCTAATTTTTACTGGTTTATTCCAGGTCGTTCACTAGGAGGAAGTTATTGATATACATCACTCTCTAGGTCCAAAATTATTCTTTAATTCCAAAAAGAAATTTTATATCCAACAAGGAATGATTGAATGCTTGGTTTTATTATGTACAAAGAATCAATTAAAAATGCTTGCAAAAATTAATTACGAACAAGCATCAAACACTTCATAACTATACTCTAAATTATCTACTTATAAGTTATATTGTTAATACTTTCATATATATATACCATACTAACTAATCATACATACTCTACTTAACTTCATATGTTAACATATACAGTAACAGCTATAGTAGCTACAACGACAGATATAAACGTCGCTGGACCCCAGAAAATAAGGGTCTATAGTGACATTTTATTTTGTCAGTAAAAATATGAAGTTATATATATATAGCTACACTACGTATACATATACACATTATTTTCCTTATACATATTTATTTACAAATACTATCTATACGGCTATCTGTTATACATATACACTTACTCCTCTCTCTCACTCTCCAGATTTATCACAGTGTTCCTTCTTTATCTTTTCCTTTGACACTTAGGTAATCCTTACTTACATTCCTCTGTGTTTAAAGTGTCATTACTGTTCTTTACTTAACAAAAGTTTGTTTAATTTGCGGGCATGCTTTTCGAGGGATACACAGCATCCAGAGACTGGGTGGGACCAGACCTCTACTACGCGTGCCCTAATTGCTTAATTAGGCCGCTTAATTATATGTTTTAGCGCTCATTTGGGCTTAACCAAGCCCTCGCATACACAGGCCCCTGGCCCCCCACACACACACATGCTCACAATGCTCAGATGCTCAGGTAAGATGTTCGGTTGTTTCGAGCACCTGGCACCCATGATGATTGAACATGCTACGTGACTTTTTCAATTTATACCGCTCAGTGCAGTCTACAGCTAACGATGTGGCACTATTCTAGAACTGCATCTACTCTAGAATTGAACTGCGACTGTGTAGAATTAAGGATTTTGGCCCTCAATTTGAGGGCCATAAATTATTAGAAAATAAAAATAAATTATGGGAAAATAAAGTATTTACATAATACTACATAATTGTACAATTAATTTTGATTTTTAATTATATTTACTATATAAATAAATTAGCTAAAGTATATAGTTTATACATACTTAATTTTAGGCTTTGTTCCTTAATTATGTATAAATTAGTTATTATATGGTCTAATTGACGTTATACAGAGTTAGTAACTATGTTACAGTATTTAATATATATTGTTATTGTATTTTACAAGCTTTATTTCTAATTTATTTTCATTTAAATAGCATAATTTTAGATTGCTTTATTTGTAATTTAAGTTTAAATAGTATAAGCATTGTAAATATACTTAAATTAGGTTAATTTACTTAAAATATAGTAGTATAACTAAACAGTAACAGTTAACTTAGTTTTAACTTAAACTACTAATTTATTTTAATTTAATCTAATAACTTAACTATTAACTTAATAAATTAAGTATTTATTCTGTAAATATAATTAAATTAAGGTACAGGTTTTAATATGTTTATAATATACATATAAATACGTCTATACATTATTATAACTTAATATGATTATTTATAGAAGGTATTAATTTACATAGCTATTTAGTACATATAAATTAGTTTACTTAATAATTAGTTATATAATTTAGTTATGTTCAGTACAATCTAACTTAAATACTTAAATTATATTCTACAATATATACATGAGTTATTTATATTATATATATGTATAATTCACCTTATAGGTTAATAATCTTACTATATAGCATAAATATACACTTATATACATATTATACAAAGGATTTTTAGTATTTTTAGAATTTTTTCACTTTGTATGGTTTTTATATATGTTATGGAGGTAGGAGATGAGAGGGAAAGAAATGGATGAGGAGAAAGAAATGTTTTTGGCCTTTTTATGTTTGGTTTCTTTTATTAAATTTTATGGTATACAAAATTATCGACTGGTAAATTCTACTAAGTCGGGGATTCTGATTGCCACGAAACTTGGTATGTATATAAAAAAATACCTAATCTTCAATTAGACAGGTTTATTTTATATTTTTACACTTTTTATATGATTTTTATTTAAGTTCAAAGTTCACACATTCTAGGCCTTTTAAAGGTTTCCTAAGGTGTGTTAAGGCCTAGAATGGATCCTAAGGAGTCTAAAAGGCAGTCAACTGCCTCAACAGTCTCAACACACTATAAAGGAAAGGATGTAAGCATTAAGCACACAATTCATTGTGGATTTTAATTAATTTTACTTGATGGATAGTTGATCTTAAAACTAGCTGACAAAGAATTTAAATCAAGATTACAAGCATTCAAATGAGCTTAAAAATTCATTTAGTTTACATGAAAGCTTGTACAGAAGTTGAACACAACATTATACAACAGGAAGCTATTTAAAACCTAGGCTAATGTCCATATGCACTATTCAGATCTAGAGTTTCTGCTGAACAACAGAAACATGTTAATTATACAGCATTAGCAGATCTCAACAGAAGCTACTGAATTAGACCCCATCATCAAACAAATTCCCCTTCAAATGTCTCAACTACTACTGCAGTTGACTCATCTGAAAAGAAACAAGTCTGCAACAGGAAGAAGAGGCTAATTCCACAATGTATTTCCTGATTTAGCCCCCTTCTTATATCCCAAATCAGATTATGGACAACCTGACCAGGGATTTGAAGAGATTAATCCAAGGAGCACATGCTGGAATTAAGGGGAAGGGGATGTAGCTGCTTCTGCAGCAAGGTGCTATGCATCTGGGATTGAAAGACCAATTTAGAAATCACTCTAAGAAAACTCTGACAAGGAGTCACTCATGAATATAATTCATACTCAAAATCCTTTGTCAATAAAATCTCATCATTCAAAATAGAAAAGATCTGATCTAGCTCTTTCTAATGCTATAAACAACATGTAGAAGGAGTTAGATCAATCTATTTAAAATAGAAACTTAAATCCCAGATATCTAAAACCTTAAGGAGTATTGAGAACTCCTTAGGTTGAAAATCAGACTTCTAAAAATAAATAACTAATGAATACAGGATAGGACTTCAAATCACCAAAGTGATTTTCCTTAGCCCTATCATGCATTCAAGGCATTGAAAACCTCATGAAAATCCAAATCAGATTATGGCTCCCCTGAGGTGAATTCTAATTTCAGAATCACCTCAGATTCCTAGCCAAACAATTAATCAACTAAACATAAACTCAGTTTGCTAGATCAAAGAGTTTAAAGCTCACCAACATATAAAACATTGAAATCTGACTTCATCAAACAAATTTGGAAAATCGGTTCCAATTCAAGCTCAGATTAGGGGCTTTGTGACCAAACATGAGATGAGTGAGAGTCCCTAAAAATGAGTGTTGACGCTAATCTCAGATCTGAGGTTGTAAACCAATTAGATCTGAGATTAAGTCTCATGAGTGGGTGGAATATGGAAAAACCATTGAGGAAATCAGAAGTAAAAAAAAACTATGCGTAGAGGGAGAAAACATATACAGTAGCTGAGGGAAATCTACTCCCTCTGATCTGGGATGATCGGAGGAAGTGACAAAGAAAATAAACTAAACTACTCTACTTCAAATACTATTCTAACATGTGTAATTGATCAGAATAAAATCTATATCTAATTCTACTACTAATCTATCTAACTAACACTAAAGCTAACTACAAAATAGTAAATTAGTCTAAAAGGAAGAAAGGGACCTATTGGTCCTTAGCCGGTGGCTAAGGAGGAAGAAGGGAGGGAGGTGAGCTCCAACTGAGTGAAAAGCCTGCTAGCGAGGCTTCAAGATCATCCTCAGGTGTTATGAGGTCCTTAGCGATGAGGAGGGTAAGGAAGAAGTCAGGGATTCCACAACCGATGGCTGTGAAATCAGGGATGAGATGAAGAGAGGAAACTGGAGTGGAGGAACGATCGCTAAGAGAGTAGGAGAGAGAGATCCCCCTTGGGTGCACTGCCACAAGGGCCCCTAAATAGCGATTGCAAAGAATCCAGGCATCGCGCGAGTGTGTTTACTCAACAAGGGCACCGGCAGCAAGGATGGAAGGAGAGAGTGCGCGGGCCTCTAAGTTCAAATCAAACCGTAGGATAGGATATGGGGAGAGGGGTGACCGCACGTGCCGCTTCACTCAAAACTTCGAGTCAGATCGAGCCGCAGATCAAGATTTGAGCGCAGATGGACGGTCGAGGATGTGCGTGTTCATCACATGAACAGTGCACGCGTGGGAGAGGGGTGTGTGCAGGTTCTAAAGGGAAATTTGCATGGTAAGCCCTTTAGTAAAGAGGTAGAACAATTATAGGTAGGTCCATAAGTGGTAAGAAATGATAACCGAACGGACCCTGAGGGCTTTCAAATAGGTCCCTACGGGTCACAAATAGGTCCGGGAAAGTTTTCTAAAGAAGGAAATGTGATGCATAAAGGACCTAAATGTAAATCTTTGATTCCAAGGCCTAAATGATGTCCAAATGCCTCCAAGTTTTTATATGTGCTTAATTGAACATTTAAGAAGTTAATTATACTTTTGGTCTGACCTTTTAAACTCGTTTGTGTGTTCAATTAACACTCGGATCACCACTTGACCTATTTCTCAAGAATATCTCGTTTATTGACCTAATTATGCAATTTTAACACAGAATTAAGATTTTAGGTCTTTTTCTTTGATTCCCACACTTAACCCTCTTCATGTGTTAATTTAATATTGTTTAACCCAGTTTCTAGCTTAACTTTAGCTTATTTAGCTATGATGAGTAGTCACTCATCATGGATCATCTTCCATCTCCGCCACCGAGATCTTTGCCTGCACTATGGACTCAGTGTGCACCATGGCCTCCATGCACCTATCTCTATCCTTCCCCTCGTCGGTCGCATGGTGACAGCATGCGGCCCCCACTGTAGCCACCCATCACCTTCAACCATCACCACTGCCAACTTCCTGCATAGCCACACCCGACCCTACGCACGCAAGTAGCACTACCTCCACTTCACCTTCCCATCTTCTTCATCCTCTCCTTCCCCCCTGCAACTTCCCGAAGGAACCCAAACCGCCCACCATCACCAACAGCCTCAACAGCACTGATAATGCCTAGCTGCCACCAGACAGCTCCCTTGACTAACCACCATCATCGTGAAATCGCTCAAGGCATGTGCCATCCTCATGAGCTCTCTCCTCAAGCACCACCAGCACCCGCCGCCAACCACCTCAACCACGTCGTCGGCCGCCACCGACCATCTCCCACCTCATCGCCACTATCATCGAACTCCCCACGCGTCGACCAACCATCCCCCAGAGCATCTTCAGTCGACGTGCTTCTTCCCATGCATGAGGAAGAGAGAGACTCAATCCTCTATTTTGAAGGCAATTATAATTTACATCCATTGACATTGCGGGAGTTTAATTTTCCATTTAACATTTGTTTTATCATGTGAACTGCAACCATGCCCCTTTAGTTTGCACTAATTATTTGGTTCATTTAATTGCATATTTATCTTTTTGATTCATTAGCCTCTCATACATTGCGTGATATATTACAATTGTAGGCAAATAGCAGACTATCACATTTTGATAAATTAACAAAAGCATGGAAAAATATTTGCTTGCATGAAATATCCATTAGCTTTCTCTTTACTTTCTTGAAAATAACTTGTAATGCAAAAAGAAGATCCCTCTTGAAATAAGATTTAGCATGGAAATATTTGTGAGTTTATGGGCTTAGTTCCTTCCTGTGGATACGACATTTTTACTGTGGTTTTAACTGATATATATTTTAATCTTTGATTGAGAGATTTTCCACCACATAAAATACTACAATGACACATCCTTTATTGCTATCATCTTCATAAATAAGCAAAAATCTCTCTATTAAGCAGCAATCTACTGTAGTGCACGAAGAAATCACACAATCTTGACCGTTCATCCTTTGCTTTCTTGATCTGATGGCCTTGCTCCAATTGAAGCTTCATGCGCTTTGGTGTGTGCTGCCACCTTTTTCCTCAGATCCCATCCAACAGCTGTGATTTGGATTGGGACTTTGCACGTGCTCTCCATTTCATCCCCACTGCCCAAGCCCTAGGTGCTTAATCATACCTCTGCGGTGAGCGCATTCACTGTCTCAGCTACTTAAGGAGCACCCTGAGCTCGCACGCATGCCAATCACCTCCCCTCCTACTTTCTTGAGGTGACCCTTTCTTCCCTCTCCAGTTCTCCTAACCTCTTCATTTGCCACATCTATAATAGAGGTGTGGTTTTTCACCTCCAATTCCTGCTCACCACTAGGGATGACGTACACTTGAGGATGACCCTGGAGCTCCTCTTGTGGGCTCTTCATTCACTGGAGATCTCCCTCAGTCTTCCTCCTTAGCCGCCGGCTTTGGATCCAGGCAACCCCATTCCTCCTTTCCCTACTTTTTAGAGTAGTTTAGAATAGTTGTTGGTGTAATTTAGATTCAGTAGAGTAGAATTAGTGCATTAGTTCATAGAAATAGTTAGTGAACTGATTGATTGATTCAGTAGTTAGATAGGAGTAGATTAGGGTAATTCTCCCTCCCCTCCTCTGATTAACTTAGATTAGAGGAGACGAACCCACTGCCATCTACATGTCCATTCTTCTCCCTCTTCACCTCACAGTACACATTCACACATTGATGCATTCTTTTCATGATTCGCCCCATTCATGAGAATCACTATGGATCTAAAGCTCAATATCTTCTAGATCCACAGTGCGTTCAATTCCATCTAAGGGTGAATTCATTCATTCCATTAGTCAGAAGCACCCTCAATATAGTTTGATTTGTGCTTATTTGGCCATTTGGAACTGATCTAAATTCTTGACTTGAATGAGGATTTTATGAAGTAATCATGTGTTTATCATATTTAAATGATCAAATTGGGCTCTCTTATGTTTGATTGACTTGAATGGAATAGGCTTAAGCTATTTTAATGTGATTTTGATCATTATATATGCTTATTCCCAATTTTAAATTTAATTCCTGATTTCTGGCTTTGTTTGGTAGCTCAAGCCCATGAGAATCAGATGTCCTGATTTGAGGCTTGAGCAATGATTCAATTGGTTTTAAAGGATCACCTTAAACACATGCACACCAATTAATGGTGTGCAAATGTTTTAGATGATCAAATCATTTTGGTAGAGCCATAGCAACAGCCCAGTTTAGGCGACATTATTTCCTAACAAAAACTTTAAATCTGGCATTTGAAGGTCAACTGAGATTTTTGAAGTTTTGGATAGAATTTTTGAGTGGTTGAAAGATTGATTTCTAGTAGGGATTATCAGATCTGAATAGCAGCTAATGGCTACTTTGCTTTGTCTACTGAACAAGTTTCTTTGGAGAATTTCAAACTCTGATTTCAAATGACTTGGAGATGGAATGATTTGCTGAGCTTTATTGATCCTTAGATCTAATTTATATGACTTGAGGATGACCTTCTTGACTTGTTTCTATGATGATTTTAACATGAAGATCTTTTGGACTTCATGCTTGAGTTTCGGGCAAAAACATAGTAGTAGCTCTTAGCTGCTAGTTCCAGGTTCTGAGCAGCTACCCCAACTTCTACTGCATTTGAGCAACAATAGCGGTAGCATTGAGCTGCTAATTTATAGTAGTAGCAGCATCAGTAGCTGTTATGGCTGTCTGTAGCTGTTGATTTAGTATTCACGTGGATTTTGGGAAGAACTTGGGAATGAAATTGAGCTGACATGTATTGTAACGACCCGGTTCCCGAGTCCCTACGAGACACGAGAACCGGACCGACTCAACTAATCCCAAGACCTAGTCGTCCAACGAGGAAGTAACCAAAAGAGCAGTAAAATAAACCACATTCAGCATGAATATAACTAACAGTAAGAAAGTACAGCAGTAAGGAAAGAAACTACCACAGTATGTACCACCACAACAGTAGAATAACATTCATAATATAATTTGAACTGCAGGTAAAGAAAGTACAGCGGAAACAAGAACTACTCACTACAACGTAACAAAAAGAGGTACAACAGACAGTGGTAACTCTACTGGACCCTACTCGGCCCAGCGTCCTCTGCAGCCGCTGACCCTGGCTACTCAACACCTGGTCCTGAAAAAGGTAACGAGTGTAACACGTCAGCAAAACGCTGAGTAGAGTGGCAACTAACTAAATACAATAGTAGAGTGTACAGTAGATGTTATGTTCGATTACTTTCTTTATTCACATCTTTCAATTGTCTCACTATTTCATTTATTCCTCAGATCTTTTTCTTGATCTCGAATGTTCCTCGTGGGAACGATCTTGATTGCAGTCTTTTCCAAAAAGTAGAAGTAGCACGTGGTGCTCTCCTGGCCGGGAGAGTCCCCCGTGGTGATCCTACCCTCAGTCAACCACCCCAAGGTCACTGACAGACGTAACGGTGACTACGGCACGCGTGATAAACGCACAGGTAGCTAACCCGTACTGGCACGTGGTCAGTCGTTTCCGTTAACGGGTGCGCCCAAAGCACAGCACGGAACTATTCCAAGGCAGAGCCCTGTCAATAACAGGGGTCCAACCCCTCCACAGTAACCAAACCGGGGCCTTGCCCCTCCACAGTCCGCGCACCCTCGCCTGACTACCCTGGTTTGCCCCAGTGGGCCTAAACAAGTCGGTGTAGGAGGCTAGCAGAACCCCGGGGCCCGTGGGGTAGCTAGTGCCCTCCTAACACTAGTAGCTCTCCTCGGTACTACGTACACGAGGGCTGGCAAGTCGGTACAGAGCGGCCGGTCCTAACCCCGGGTCCCTGGGGTGGCTGGCCCCACTCTGCACTAAACAGGTACAGGTACTTCCCTTGGTACTACGTACCCAAGAGACAGTACACAACTACATCTCAGTTCCATTCCTTTCTCTTTCCAGGAGTTCCACTCCTAATTCCCCCGTAGGGTTCCATCCTTTTTACTCAAACATCTAGGTTTCACTTTCCAGTTTCACATTCTTACAATCCATGTTCTCAACCACGTTATTTATTCACAACAGGCAGCTGTTAATTCAAATTACAGGCATCTTTATATCTCTTTCCATTTTCCAAGACTGCAGTATTATACATTCCACTAGTTTTCCCATCCTAGGATTCATGCCATATCCAAGGATCTATCATACAATCTAGTTTTCCAGCCCAAGGATTCATGCAACACCTAGGAGCTATCATTCCATCTATTTCTCATTCCTAGGATTCATGCAATGTCCTAGGTTCTATTTATGGTTCCATAATTTAACAGATTTTATTAATAACTTAAGGCCACTCTACCAGGTACAACGGGAGTAATGGGGGTGTGGTCGGGAATCCCGCATGCCTCCGCGACCCCCGAGACTGCAACGGAATGGGATCCTATCACAAGGATCAAACACAAGGAGTATCTCAAAACAGTGTATAGCTCCTGTAGACAGTAGAGGAATTAATTCCGAAAAGAACGCAACTCGAATCGTGGAAAACGGAACCCGAACGGGCCCTAAACGGGTCTAAAACGACGAAACTGTATAAAATCAGACGTCTGGAACTTCTTCCAGACGTCTTAAAAAGTGGATAAAAGAATTACCTTGTTCAGCGTGTTTTCCCAGATGTCCAGAAGTCTGTGGGGACGTTTGGCCTAGCTCCCAGACGTCCGATGGTCACCCCGGACATCTGGAGGTCGCTCCTGCCGTCTGGTACTACAGCCAGACGTCTGATTCGCATTGGATGGCGAATCACCGAGCCTGCGCAGACCCATCTCCCTCCCTTAGTACGGTCAGTCGACAACAAGGAAGAAGAAGACGGAAAACTCACCTTTCAGACGTCTGGACAGTCTTCCGGACGTTGCCCTCGCCGTCTGGCTATCAGCACAGACGTCTGATTCTGGAAATTTTTCCAGAACCAGGGTGCGACTCGCCCTCCGCTCGCGACGCCGCACCTCATCGCACCTCGTGCGCCTGCTGCTCGAGCCACAGCTTGCCTCCCGCGTCGTTCCGCGCCCGCTGCGCTTCCCACCGGCCGGCCCTGGCAGCCCAGGGGAGCTTGCCCTCACGGCTGAGCGCCGCTCGCACGCAGCACCCCCTCCGCGCTCACTGCAGCCGTCGCCGCCGCAGCAACCCCACGCCCGCTCTCGCGCTCGCTCTCACGCACTGGAAGGAGAAGAGGAAAGGGGTGGAGGCGACGGGAGGGAGCGCGTGGCCTTTTAAGGCCACGCGAGGAGGAGAGAGAATCGCGGCAGGGCGTCTGCAGCCGCAGAGGGAATAACGGATATGCGGGTCTGCGCACTCAGGCGTGCTGACGACCCGCGCATGTCGAAAAATAACTGATTTCCAGACGTCTGGAAATGATCCCAGACGTCTTGTCAGACATCTGGATGTGATCCCAGACGTCTGGTCCAACGTCTGGGCCACCTCCCAGACCTCTTAAAAGACGTCTGGGGCACGCGTTCGTAACAATATAACAAACTCAAAGGAAGTTTCGTCCCCGAAACTTGCGCCAACTAGGGTGCGGGAAAAGATGTCCAATTAACCATAACAAACTCAAAGAGGACCGAAGCCGGTCCGAAAAGACGTACCCGTGAAAAGCTCCGGGTACCGCTCCCGCATTGCCGCCTCAGGCTCCCAGGTAGCCTCCTCGTACCGTTGGCTCCTCCACAAAACCTTTACCAAGGGTACTTGCTTTCGTCTCAAACTACGGATGGCTCGGTCTAGGATCTGCACTGGCCGCTCTGGGTAGGCAAGTTCGTTGCCCACCTCGACGCTCTCGTGACTCAGTACGTGACTGGAATCGGCTACGTACTTCCGTTAACGGGTGCGCCCAAAGCACAGCACGGAACTAGTCCAGGGCAGAGCCCTGTCAGTAACAGGGGTCCAACCCCTCCACAGTAACCAAACCAGGGCCTTGCCCCTCCACAGTCCGCGCACCCTCGCCTAACTACCCTGGTTTGGCCCAGTGGGCCTAAAAAAGTCGGTGTAGGAGGCTAGCAGAACCCCGGGGCCCGTGGGGTAGCTAGTGCCCTCCTAACACTAGCAGCTCTCCTCGGTACTACGTACACGAGGGCCAGCAAGTCGGTACAGAGCGGCCGGTCCTAACCCCGGGTCCCTGGGGTGGCTGGCCCCACTCTGCACTAAATAGGTACAGGTACTTCCCTTGGTACTACGTACCCAAGAGACAGTACACAACTACATCTCAGTTCCATTCCTTTCTCTTTCCAGGAGTTCCACTCCTAATTCCCCCGTAGGGTTCCATCCTTTTTACTCAAACATCCAGGTTTCACTTTCCAGTTTCACATTCTTACAATCCATGTTCTCAACCACGTTATTTATTCACAACAGGCAGCTGTTAATTCAAATTACAGGCATCTTTATATCTCTTTCCATTTTCCAAGACCGCAGTATTATACATTCCACTAGTTTTCCCATCCTAGGATTCATGCCATATCCTAGGATCTATCATACAATCTAGTTTTCCAGCCCTAGGATTCATGCAACACCTAGGAGCTATCATTCAATCTATTTCTCATTCCTAGGATTCATGCAATGTCCTAGGTTCTATTTATGGTTCCATAATTTAACAGATTTTATTAATAACTTAAGGCCACTCTACCAGGTACAACGGGAGTAATGGGGGTGTGGTCGGGAATCCCGCATGCCTCCGCAACCCCCGAGACTGCAACGGAATGGGGTCCTATCACAAGGATCAAACACAAGGAGTATCTCAAAACAGTGTATAGCTACTGTAGACAGGTAGAGGAATTAATTCCGAAAAGAACGCAACTCGAATCGTGGAAAACGGAACCCGAAAGGGTCGAAAACGACGAAACTGTGTAAAATCAGACGTCTGGAACTTCTTCCAGACGTCTTAAAAAGTGGATCAGAGAATTACCTTGTTCAGCGTGGTTTCCCAGACGTCCAGAAGTCTGTGGGGACGTTTGGCCTAGCTCCCAGACGTCCGATGGTCACCCCGGACGTCTGGAGGTCGCTCCTGCCGTCTGGTACTACAGCCAGACGTCCGATTCGCGTTGGATGGCGAATCACTGAGCCTACGCAGACCCATCTCCCTCCCTCAGTACGGTCAGTCGACAACAAGGAAGAAGAAGACGGAAAACTCACCTTTCAGACGTCTGGACAGTCTTCCAGACGTTGCCCTCGCCGTCTGGCTATCAGCACAGACGTCTGATTCTGGAAATTTTTCCAGAACCAGGGCGCGACTCGCCCTCCGCTCGCGACGCCGCACCTCGTCGCACCTTGTGCGCCTGCTGCTCGAGCCACAGTAGGCGTCCCACGTCGTTCCGCGCCCGCTGCGCTTCCCACCGGCCGGCCCTGGTAGCCCAGGCGAGCTCGCCCTCACGGCTGAGCGCCGCTCGCACGCAGCACCCCCTCCACGCTCACTGCAGCCGTCGCCACCGCAGCAACCCCACGCCCGCTCTCGCGCTCGCTCTCGCGCACTGGAAGGAGAAGAGGAAAGGGGTGGAGGCGACGGGAGGGAGCGCATGGCCTTTTAAGGCCACGCGAGGAGGAGAGAGAATCGCGGCAGGGCGTCTGCAGCCGTAGAGGGAATAACGGATATGCGGGTCTGCGCACTCAGGCGCACTGACGACCCGCGCGTGTCGAAAAATAACTGATTTCCAGACGTCTGGAAATGATCCCAGACGTCTTGTCAGACATCTGGATGTGATCCCAGACGTCTTGTCAGACATCTGGATGTGATCCCAGACGTCTGGTCCGACGTCTGGGCCACCTCCCAGACCTCTTAAAAGTCTTCTGGGGCACGCGTTCGTAACAATATAACAAACTCAAAGGAAGTTTCGTCCCCGAAACTTGCGCCAACTAGGGTGCGGGAAAAGATGTCCAATTAACCATAACAAACTCAAAGAGGACCGAAGCCGGTCTGAAAAGACGTACCCGCGAAAAGCTCCGGGTACCGCTCTCGCATTGCCGCCTCAGGCTCCCAGGTAGCCTCCTCGTACCGTTGGCTCCTCCATAAAACCTTTACCAAGGGTACTTGCTTTCGTCTCAAACTACGGATGGCTCGGTCTAGGATCTGCACTGGCCGCTCGGGGTAGGTCAGGTCGTCGCCCACCTCGACGCTCTCGTGACTCAGTACGTGACTGGAATCGGCTACGTACTTCTTGAGGTTGGACACGTGGAACACGTCGTGCACACCAGAAAGCTGTGGGGGAAGGGCAAGTCTGTAAGAAACGGGTCCAACCCGCTCCAGGACCTCAAAGGGCCCCACGAACCTTAGCACGAGCTTCCCTCTCACCCCAAACCACTGTAGGCCCTTCATGGGAGAAACACGAAGGAAGACGTGGTCCCCAACCTCAAATTGCACCTCTCTGCGTCTCCGATCCGCGTAGCTCTTTTGTCTGCTCCTGATAGTGTGGAGTCGTCTGTGGATCTACTCGACTACCTCTTGACTCTGTCGGATCAACCTAGGGCCAACCTCCCACTTGGTTCCCACCTCAACCCAACTCAAGGGTGCCATACACTTCCGTCCGTACAGAGCCTCGTAGGGAGCCATGCCGATGCTCAAGTGATAACTGCTGTTGTATGCAAATTCTGCCAGGGGCAGGTGCTCCTCCCAAGAGCCCCTCCAGTCCAGTACACAGGCACGCAAAAGGTCCTCAAGTGTCTGTATCGTGCGCTCAGACTGTCCGTCCGTCTGGGGGTGGTAAGCCGTGCTAAACCTCAACCTCGTCCCCAAGGCCTGCTGAAACTCAGCCCAAAACTGGGACGTAAAGCGGGCATCCCGGTCGGATACGATCTCTTGTGGAACTCCGTGTAGTCGTACCACATCACGGATATACCTCTCTGCCAATTGTGCTGGTCCCAAAGTTACTCGGATCGGCAAGAATCGTGCCGTCTTCGTCAGTCTATCCACTATTACCCAGACCGCGTCGTGTCCCCGCTGGGTAACAGGTAAACCCACCACCAAGTCCATGGTGATGCTCTCCCACTTCCATTCTGGCACTCGAAGCAGCTGAAGCGGCCCTGCAGGCCTCTGATGCTCGGCTTTCACCTGCTGGCACACTAAGCACTACTGCACGAACTCACCTACATCCCGATTCATCCCTCTCCACCAAAACTCGCGTCTCAAGTCATGGTACATTTTCGTGTTTCTGGGATGTATGGTGAATCTGGAACCGTGTGCCTCATTCAGGAGCTCTCTCAACAGCTCCTCGTCTCTGGGAACGCACAGCCGTCCCCTCAAGCGTAGCACCTGGTCTGTGAAAGAGAAAACCCCTGGGTCTCCCGACAGTACTCTGTCGCGCAAGGACTGCAAGTACGAATTGACCATCTGTCCTATGATGATGCGGTCCATCAGCTCTGGCCTGGTCTGCCGTGTCACCGTCACTGCCCCACAGTACCCTCGTAACTCTAGAGGTCGTCAATTGCCCACCTCCTCCAAAGGGCTCCAACTCTGTAACTGTAGACTGGCCAAGTGTGCGCGTGCCTTACGGCTCAAGGCGTCAGCCACCACATTGGCCTTTCCTGGGTGGTAAGAGATGCTGTAGTCGTAGTCCTTCAGGAGCTCCAACCAACGTCTCTGTCTCATGTTGAGCTCCTTCTGATCATAAAGGCATCTGAGGCTCTTATGATCTGTGAAAATCTCTAAGGTCTCACCGTACAAGTAGCGCCTCCAGGTCTTCAACGCGAAGACAACAGCTGCCAACTCTAAGTCGTGGGTAGGGTAGGTATGCTAATGGGGCTTCAGTTGCTGCGAAGCGTAAGCGACAACGTGACCCCTCTGCATGAGCACACCTCCTAACCCCTGCAAGGAGGCATCCGTGTACACAACGAACCCGCCACTACTGTCAGGGATGGAGAGCACGGGAGCTGAGGTCAACCTCTCCTTCAGCTCCAGAAAACACGCCTCACAGGCGTCTTTCCAAGCGAAAGGCACATCCTTCCGGGTCAACTGTGTCATAGGAAGCGCAATCTGTGAAAATCCTCTGATGAATCGTCTGTAGTAGCCTGCCAGTCCCAGGAAACTGCGAATCTCAGTAACTGAACGTGGTCTCTCCCACCTGAGCACTGCCTCGACCTTGGCTGGGTCCACTGCCAAGCCGTCTCCAGAGATCACATGACCTAGGAAGGTCACCTCCCTCAACCAGAACTCGCACTTGCTGTATTTGGCGTACAGCCAGCGTCGTCTCAGAGTGTCCAGAACCATCCGCAAGTGCTGTCCGTGTTGCGTCCGATCTCTAGAATAGATGAGTACATCATCTATGAAAACCACCACGAACTGGTCCAAGTGCGGTCTAAACACCCGGTTCATCAGGTCCATGAAAGCAGCGGGGGCATTGGTCAGCCCAAACGGCATGACCAAAAACTCGTAGGGTCCGTACCGGGTGCGGAAAGCTGTCTTGGAGACGTCGGTCTCCCTGATCCTCAACTGGCGGTATCTAGACCTCAAGTCTATCTTGGAAAACAACGTGGCACCCCGCAACTGGTCGAACAAATCGTCGATCCTCGGCAGCGGATACCTGTTCTTGATGGTGACCCTATTCAACTGTCGGTAGTCCACACAAAGACGTAAGGTCCCATCCTTCTTCTTCACAAATAGTACCGGGCTCCCCAGGGAGACGCACTGGGCCTCACGAAACCCTTCTCCAGAAGGTCCTACAACTGAGACTTGGCTCTCGCAGCTCAAGCAGTGCCATCCTGTATGGCGCGGTGGAGATGGGGCCGGTCCCTGGTACTAATGAGATCTCAAACTCGATCTCATGCTCGGGCGGTAGTCCTGGTAACTCGTCTGGAAACACGTCAGGGTACTCTCTGACCACCGGGATGCTCTGGAAGTCTGCCACAGGGCTGGGCTCTGCCACCACACAAGCTAGGAAGCCCTCACACCCTTGGCTCAAAAGTCTCGCCGCCCGAAGTGCCGAAATGCACCTGAAACCTCCATCCACTGGCTGTCCGTGAAACTCGAAAGAAGGCAACTCCGGAATGGAGAAGACAATCTTCCTCTCAGAACAGTCCACCAAGGCGTGGTAAGCGGACAGCCAATCCATCCCCAGAATCACTCCAAAGTCCTCCATCTATATCATAATCAGGTCAGCTGGCAAGCTATGTCCCCTGACGCTGACCTCGCAATCCGTGTACACCTCCTTAGCTACAAACAACTGACCACTCGGACCTCTGATTACGAACGGATTCTCTAACAGTGTATAATCCTGGTCCAAACTAACTGCGAAACTGGCTGCGACAAACGAGTGCGTAGCGCCGGAATCGAAAAGCGTGTAAACGAGTCTGCCGAAAACTGAAACCATACCTGCTACCACCGATCCCGAAGCTCTGGCGTCCCTGTGTGTTAGGGCGTTGATACGCCCCTTAGCTCTAGGTGCGGATGAAGCAGCCACACTCTGCGTCGGACGGGTAGGTGCTGGCCGGTACCCTCCTCGCGACTGCTGTCCTCCTCCTCGCGCCTGGGAACTGCAGCCTCCTGCGCACCCTCCAGTGCTCTACGCGGGGAGTATCTGCTGACCTCCTGCCCTAGATGGGCAGTCCCTCCTGATGTGGCCCGGCTGGCCACACTGGTAGCAGAGGGGAACCCGACTCCCGCCCTCAGTGGGTCCCTGCTGTCGGCTAGACAGGGGTCCGGTGCTGGCGACTGGCCCTTGTCGAGGGCCCCCAAAGGCCACTGATGGCCCTACAAAACATGACAGCTCCCCTGCGGACGCCACGTGTCTCCTTTGAGTTCTCCTAACACGCCTAGTGTGACGGCGGAAATCTCATTCCACCACCAACTCCCCTGTCGTACGCTCAGAAGGGGGAGGAGGGGGTGGCGATGTGGATGGAAGTTGAAATTCTTCACGAACCACCTCTCGAATTAGTTGGACGAGGTCCGGAGACGGTATGCTCAGGAGAAGAGGAGGGGTAGTATGTACTCCAAGCCCGACACATCTGTCCCTCGGGCCCCGACCTCGGCCGCGCCTGCGGCCCACCCTCCTAGTTCCACGACGAGGCATCTCCTACAAGGAGACGCGAAACAACGAAATACGTCAGTACGGAACAGTACCGAACGAAAACGTCTAAGAGCTCATGTCAAGAGATATGTTGTGGAGGCTACTCTAGTTATAGACATGTGAATTGGTTATTTTCCAGTCAGTTGATTCACTTCTCGGGATGACCTTGCTCTGATACCATCTTGTAACGACCCGGTTCCCGAGTCCCTATGAGACACGAGAACCGGACCGACTCAACTAATCCCAAGACCTAGTCGTCCAACGAGGAAGTAACCAAAAGAGCAGTAAAATAAACCACATTCAGCATGAATATAACTAACAGTAAGAAAGTACAGCAGTAAGGAAAGAAACTACCACAGTATGTACCACCACAACAGTAGAATAACATTCATAATATAATTTGAACTGCAAGTAAAGAAAGTACAGCGGAAACAAGAACTACTCACTACAACGTAACAAAAAGAGGTACAAGTGATAGTGGTAACTCTACTGGACCCTACTCGGCCCGGCGTCCTCTGCAGCCGCTGACCCTGGCTGCTCAACACCTGGTCCTGAAAAAGGTAACAAGTGTAACACGTCAGCAAAACGCTGAGTAGAGTGGCAACTAAACTAAATACAATAGTAGAGTGTACAGTAGCTGTTATGTTCGATTACTTTCTTTATTCACATCTTTCAATTGTCTCACTATTTCATTTATTCCTCAGATCTTTTTCTTGATCTCGAATGTTCCTCGTGGGAACGATCTTGATTGCAGTCTTTTCCAAAAAGTAGAAGTAGCACGTGGTGCTCTGCTGGCCGGGAGAGTCCCCCGTGGTGATCCTACCCTCAGTCAACCACCCCAAGGTCACTGACAGACGTAACGGTGACTACGGCACGCGCGATAAACGCACAGGTAGCTAACCCGTACTGGCACGCGGTCAGTCGTTTCCGTTAACGGGTGCACCCAAAGCACAGCACGGAACCAGTCCAGGGCAGAGCCCTCTCAGTAACAGGGGTCCAACCCCTCCACAGTAACCAAACCGGGGCCTTGCCCCTCCACAGTCCGCGCACCCTCGCCTGACTACCCTGGTTTGCCCCAGTGGGCCTAAACAAGTCGGTGTAGGAGGCTAGCAGAACCCCGGGGCCCGTGGGGTAGCTAGTGCCCCCCTAACACTAGTAGCTCTCCTCGGTACTACGTACACGAGAGCTGGCAAGTTGGTACAGAGCGGCCGGTCCTAACCCCGGGTCCCTGGGGTGGCTGGCCCCACTCTGCACTAAACAGGTACAGGTACTTCCCTTGGTACTACGTACCCAAGAGACAGTACACAACTACATCTCAGTTCCATTCCTTTCTCTTTCCAGGAGTTCACTCCTAATTCCCCCGTAGGGTTCCATCCTTTTTACTCAAACATCTAGGTTTCACTTTCCAGTTTCACATTCTTACAATCCATGTTCTCAACCACGTTATTTATTCACAACAGGCAGCTGTTAATTCAAATTACAGGCAGCTTTATATCTCTTTCCATTTTCCAAGACTGCAGTATTATACATTCCACTAGTTTTCCCATCCTAGGATTCATGCCATATCCTAGGATCTATCATACAATCTAGTTTTCCAGCCCTAGGATTCATGCAACACCTAGGAGCTATCATTCCATCTATTTCTCATTCCTAGGATTCATGCAATGTCCTAGGTTCTATTTATGGTTCCATAATTTAACAGATTTTATTAATAACTTAAAGCCACTCTACCAGGTACAACGGGAGTAATGGGGGCATGGTCGGGAATCCCGCGTGCCTCCGCGACCCCCGAGACTGCAACGGAATGGGGTCCTATCACAAGGATCAAACACAAGGAGTATCTCAAAATAGTGTATAGCTACTGTAGACGAGTAGAGGAATTAATTTCGAAAAGAACGCAACTCGAATCGCGGAAAACGGAACCCGAACGGGCCCTAAACGGGTCGAAAATGACGAAACTGTGTAAAATCAGACGTCTGGAACTTCTTCCAGACATCTTAAAAAGTTGATCAGAGAATTACCTTGTTCAGCGTGGTTTCCCAGACGTCCAGAAGTCTGTGGGGACGTCTGGCCTAGCTGCCAGACGTCCGATGGTCTCCCCGGACGTCTGGAGGTCACTCCCGCCGTCTGGTACTACAGCCAGACGTCTGATTCGCGTTGGATGGCGAATCACCGAGCCTGCGCACACCCATCTCCCTCCCTCAGTACGGTCAGTCGACAAGAAGGAAGAAGAAGACGGAAAACTCACCTTTCAGACGTCTGGACAGTCTTCCAGACGTTGCCCTCGCCGTCTGGCTATCAGCACAGACGTCTGATTCTGGAAATTTTTCTAGAACCAGGGCGCGACTCGCCCTCCACTCGCGACGCCGCGCCACGTCGCACCTCGTGCGCCTGCTGCTCGAGCCGCAGCAGGCCTCCCGCGTCATTCTGCGCCCGCTGCGCTTCCCACCGGCCGGCCCTGGCAGCCCTGGCGAGCTCGCCCTCACGGCTGAGCGCCGCTCTCGCACGCAGCACCCCCTCCGCTCTCACTTCGGCCGTCGCCGCCGCAGCAACCCCGCGCCCGCTCTCGCGCTCGCTCTCACGCACTGGAAGGAGAAGAGGAAAGGGGTGGAGGCGACGGGAGGGAGCGCGTGGCCTTTTAAGGCCGCGCGAGGAGGAGAGAGAATCGCGGCAGGGCGTCTGCAGCCGCAGAGAGAATAACGGATATGCGGGTCTGCGTGCTTAGGCACGCAGGCAACCCGCGCGTGTCAAAAAATAACTGATTTTCAGACGTCTGAAAACGATCCCAGACGTCTGGATGTGATGCCAGACGTCTGGTACGACGTCTGGGCCACCTCCCAAACGTCTTAAAAGACGTCTGGGGCACACGTTCGTAACATGTATTTATTGTTAGAACCTAATTTTTACAAGAATTCATGTACTGAAAACATGTGTGAATTTAACTTGAATTGCTTGTAATCTTGTTTAAATTCTTTTGTTAGCTTTATTAAAATGCCAAACTATCCAAATGGTAAAAATTGAATGAAATAGAGTTGAAAATTTGGTTTAATTATTCATATATATTTCACATAGTGTGTTGGATGATCTTGAGTGTTTTAACTTTTATTCTAGCCACTAGGACTCTTTTTAGGGCCTTAGGTTCCCTTTGAAAACCCTCTTGAAGGCCTTACATGTGTCAACTTTGTAAATAAATAAAAACATTAAAAAATTTTCAAAAAAATAAAATAAACCTGTCTTGGTTGAAATTAGGTGTATTTTTAGGTGTGTACCAAGTTTTAAGGCATTATAAACCCTCAACTTGGTAGAACATAGCAGCTGACGGTTTAGTATACCTTGGAACTTAATAAAAAAACCAAACATCAAAAATATCAAAAACAACTCTTCTCTCTCATCTCTTTCTTTCTCTCTTATCCCCTATCTCTAATATATGTATAAAACCCATAAAAATCATAAAAACCCAAAAATACCAAAAAATACTATGTATACTATGTATATACTTGTATATATTAATTAAACCTAGGCTATATGTAAATACTACATAATATGTATAAAATGTAAATAAATAACTTATATATGTATTCTATGTAGTAAATTAAGTATTTAGGACAACTTATTGTATATACAACATTATTGTGTTATTATATATTAAATTATCTACCTTAAATGTATACTAAACTAAATAATTATACAAACCTATTTAAATGTACATACCTGTAGATCATACTGTACATACATATTTATATATGTATTATGAATAATAATAAACTTGTAATTTAATTTAATTATATATATACAGTAAATAATTATGTTATTAAGTTAATTAGGTAATTTATTAAGTTAAAATAAAATAAATTAGTAAATTAAGTTAATACTGAGATAATTTATAGTGTATACTTGTAATAGATTGTATTAAGTATTTTCAACTTATTTAAACCATATTTATATTGTATTATAGTATTTATAGTTTATTTATGTGTATAACTAACTAAAATATGTATTTAAATCTATATAAATTAAAATAAAGCTTCTAAATTATAATAAAAATCTGTAATAAATAATTTATTATGTATATTAACTCTGTATTAAGTCAATTGTACTATTAATTAACTAATTTATAATGTAATTAGCAAATTAAACTCTAATTTATTGTGCCTAAACTATAGACTTTAGCTAATTTAATTATATAATAAACTAACTTATTTTTGTAAAGTAACTACATAATTATGTAGCCCTATGTGAGGGCTTTACAATCCCATAATTTAATTTTAATTTATATTATATTATGATACTCAAATCGAGGGCCAAAATCAGAACCTCAGACATGCATCCAGCGCAGCTGCAATGCTTACGTAAATGCTTGTTTAGTGCCACATCATGGCTTCAAGAGTTGTTGCACCGCCTTATTAAGGTTTTATGTTTCGGGCTTACCGGTCATCAGGCACCAGACGCCGTCATATACACATATACCTCTCTTCTCTCTCGATACATGAATATGGCATGAGCATATGGGTGCGATGCATTTGTCCAGGGACTGTGCATTATGTGTAGGCCTGTGTGAGCCCATTAATGAGCATTAAGCTAGAATTAATACACCTAATAAGAACTAGGGTGGCCCTAGTAGAGGTCTGGTCCCACCCAGAAATGGGTGCTGTGTATCCCTCGAAAAGGCCGCCCTCCCACTAAACAAATTTTTGGGTTGGTTATTAAACCGAACCGGTCTGAATCGACTAGGAAGAGAAAAAGAGAAGAGAGTAAGAAAATTGCTATGTTGAAGCTCACCGCTTGTGCCTTGTGTTTGTGTATGTGTTCTGTGTGTGTTTTGTGAGTAGTGTGTGTGTATATATGTGTATGTGTCCATGAGTATGTATATATATAAGGTGTATAATAAGTATATGTATATAAATAATGTAATATAATGCAAATAAATGAGTATGCTGTAATAGTGTAATATGTATAGCTAGTAGTATGTTTGAGCTCTTATATATGTATATAAATTACTAGAGCTTTAGTGACAGATTCATCCGTCACTGTATATATATATTGTATGTTAGTATAATTAGTTTTTGCCTTTGGTGGTGTAAATATTTTACTAAGGCTACACTAACATTTATGTATGTTGCTGGACATAGGATTATATGTTAGTATAGACAGTATTTTACCTTATGTATATAATTTTACTAAGGTTTTAGTGACACTTATATATGTTACCGTATATATTATATTTGTTACTATAGATATTAGTATGTTATAATAACTTAGTATAGTAAGAATTATTAATTATTTTTGTACCTATACTTAGGTATTAACTATATTAGCTATAAATAATTAACATAGAGTAATTATACATAATTTCTGAGCCGTGTTTGTGTACATTTGTTTTCAAGCATTGTAATGTGTTTTAATTCATTGTTTTGTACATAATTAACCGAATTCTTTTATTTATTGATTCATTAATTCATATTTGTAAATAAAATTAAAATTTTTTGCAATAAAAGAATATGTTTGGACTTAGAGAGTGATATATATCAATAACTGCCTCCCAGTGAATGACCTAGAATAAACCAGTAAAAATTAAGTGTATAAATAAAATTGATGCGACATCGGTTTGTATTTATGACATATACTACAACAACAACATTCTAAAACCCCTTTTTAGTGCGAACCAGTCGTCGATGACCATATTTTTGGTGTCGTTGCCGAGGACAAAAATCCTCGACAACAACGCTTTATTGTGATGGTTGATGAGTTGTGCATCACATTTTTGGCACTGTTGTCAGGGATAAAAACCCATTAATAGTGCTTTCTTATGATGGTTGACGAGTTGCGGGGCATATTTCTGGAGCCATTTCCAGGGAGGCAACTCTCTATATGTCAAAACTATTCTTTTATTCTTTTACTTGTAAATATTTTTTTTATTTGTTTGTAAATAACTATTCTTTCATTCATATTCTTTTTTGTACATAGATTCTTTTATTCATTATATTCTTCGATTTGTTTTGTATGTAATTGTCTTACTAATCATTTGTTATTTTTGCAGTACTTGAGGAGTAGGAGTAGTGACTTCTTCTTGGCGAATTTGTTGCACTTCACACTCAACTTCCCAAAGGAGTTTTCCAGATGGAGCTACAATTTCTTGCTTTTCTTAGATTAGTATAGCAGTAGTTTTGAGTTAGGTATATTTCTTAGGACTTTGTGTTAGGCATAAGTTGTGAGAGCCTGTTCTCACACATTCTTGTAACTTGGACTCTCTCTGGACTCTCTATATCTCTCTACTCATCTCTCATCGACGTGGTTTTTCCGTATCACGGCTTTCCGTATCAATTTCTTTTTCTTTTGTTTTTGTTGGTTGCATTCAAAAATAAAAAAAATTATAAAATCAAAAATACCAAAAAAAAATCTCATTCCTTATCTAGCAGCAACATATTCTAGGCATCCATACTTAGGATTGCATTCTTCCTGCTAGATTTTATTTCAAGTCAAATTGCATATTATAGAATTGTTAGAGTCAGGTATGATTTCTATCCTTCCTTAGCTCCTACCATCTCTACATTTGGCTTAAAACCTAACAAGACCATCTTTTATGTGAAATGAACTAAAAGCGAGACGAGCTACATAGAAAACATCTTCTAATTATTTGAATCAAATTCAAAAGGAGACATTAAAAATTGTTTGAAACCCTGACTGAGTTTTCATCGCTAATATGTTGATTGCTATCGTGTACACACTACACGATCACTTAAGTCATAAACACACGGGTTTCTATCTCATCTCCTTGAGCAACCACAGGGTCTGCATTCGCACGCCAGTCTTATCCAGATTCCTGGTAGACTATAGAGGTCTGCACTTTGCTAGGTTATCTTTAGGTCGCATACAATTGTTCTAAAACATTTGTTTACATACTACTATTTCCTTGTAGCAGACTCTAGAAAAAATTCGGATTTCTCACTTGATTTGCTTGATTGGTCTTTTGATTGGTGAGATATATTGGGATTTCAAGTTTTATTGAGATTTATTGAGAGATTGTGTACCTTTCCTTTTGAGTTGTGACTGTCTCATAACTCCTTTTCAAAAATCAACTTAATGGAAGGTAGGAGATCCCAAAACCCTAAGTTAGTACTTCCATTGGGTACTGATGCCCAAGCTTCCACTTCAATGCCTTCACATCCAATTCTATACCTCCTAGGCCTCAAATTCCCATCCACCACTCCATCCATCCTGATGATGAGCATGATTCTATACAATTCGAGGATTTGGAAGAACTTCCTCCACATCTCTCTACACATCATCCTCCACCACCACCACCAAACCATAGGTTTCAACCTCCTCCATACCCTAGTTTTCCTAACCAACCACCACCGGAGAGAGGTCCTATGCCTCATCTACAACACTTGTTTGAAACACAGCTTCAAATGAATACCCTAACCCAACAGGTGCAATAGCTTGCACAAACTGTTAATTTTCTAGCAAACCCCAACCTCAACCTAGAAATCCCCAGGTACCACCTCAACCTCGTAGACGTCAACTACGGGATTATTATAATCCCATAGTTGCACAACCTATGCCTGTGGTACGTTATCCCGATGGGTGTCGTGTTATTGAACTGAAGCCAAACATTATTGCACTTATGCCTCACTTCCATGTTCTTGCTTCTGAGGACCCTTTTCAGCATTTAGAGGAGCTAAAAAATCTTACTCAAACCTTGGGTTTGTAAGGTCATGATTAGCACACACTTTTGATGAAAATGTTCTCCTTTTCATTAAAAGATAATGCAGCCTTCTGGTTTAGAACCATAGCATAGACTACACCAATAGAAGACTGGGCTTCTTTGGAACATGAGTTCCTAAAGAAGTACTTTCCTGCAGGCCGCACAAATGCTTTAAGGTGTGCCAACACTACATTCATCCAAAATTTAGGAGAACAGATGCACGAGGCTTGGGAGAGATGCCATGAGCTTCTTAGGAAATATCCCCACCATGGTGTCCTACTCTGGCAATAGGTCTAGATCTTCTATCATGGGCTCCATGATGACACAAGGAATTTTGTTGATGTAGCTTGAGGCAATTTTTTATGTCGGGATGAGGGCTCAGCTTTTGAGCTCTTCAAAGGCATGGCAGAAAACTCTATTAATAATGCTTCGATGAGTGTTTTTAATAGAAAGTCTTCTCATTCCCACTTACACACAGGGGGTACATGAAGCCCAATCTAGAAACAAAGATTTAGAAATAGTGGCTAGTCAACTGGATAAGGTGGGCTTAATAGAGAAGAAAGTAGATGAAGTATGGAAATTCCTATCTAAACCTTATCTAAACCTTCATCATCTTCTTCTCATTCACCTACACCTCACACTTCTTCTCAGTTTCCCACAGGGAAGGAAACTGTGAACAATCTCTCTATGACGCAACCTGCACTACCGGATTATACTTTTTCTTATCCTTCATCGGTTGGAGGAACTTTTGTTCCTCCATACACTGAATTCCCTACACCTTATGGAGCTTCGGAGGAGCTCCACACCATTCACAATGACCCATATTCACAAACCTACAACCCTGGATGGCGGAATCATCCAAATTTCTCATGGTCTAGAAATTCACAAAGACCTACCTACCAACAACCTTATGTACCACCATTCCACAACCAGATCTGAGCACCACCTCCACGACCACATGAGTATCCATCGCGTGCCTACCAGCAACCCCAACCTAGGCTCGCCCAATACTCTCAACCTGGGCCTACATGAGATGATCAATTGGGGAATATCATGAAAGCTCTCACTAACATGCAATGACAGAATATTGCTATGCAGCAGAGACAAGACGCGACACTAGTTGAGATGAGAGCCCAGCTATCACACTTGACGGAATCCCGTCAACCACATTCACTCCCATCTCAAGCAGAACCTAATCCTAGGAACATACTTGCCCAGAGGTATGTCCAACCTAGACCTAATCCTCCCTAAGGCCAAGCACATTTCATATCACAAGCCTTGCACAATCCTGATCCTTCAACACCTTATTCAGATCAGCAACCACCTCTTCTTCCCAACCCAAATTCATCTTCTTCATCTTAACTCTGCATTAACTGATTGAAGAGGTGGAAGCTGTTGATTTTTCTAGATATATTATTTCTTTACTTGGACCTTGAGCCAAATATCTCTGATTTGATACCCACTTTCTACTTGGGCCTTGTACCAAGTATCTAATTTTGATTTTAATTGACTATGAAGCCATTAAGATCACCAAGATTGACAAATATGAACCTTTCACTGTCAATGGACAAAAACTGAAACCCTTCATTATGCCGCATGATCTCAGACTTGTCAATTCTACTATTTCGCTCCAACTTCTCGAATCTATTTCTAATGATATGTCTCTCACTAGGTTTACGCCTAGCTGAAGGCGTAAAACTTATCAAACCTATCTTTTGTACATAGGTATTTTCATCTTGCTTGTTTTCCATTTCTTACATTAGGTGTCTACCCTTGCATTTTTAGCATACATTCATTGTCACATATGTCATGCATTTCACTTCTTAGCCTAACTTTCCACTCTGATCTCGTATCAGAATTGAAATCGTCCACACAGAGATTTTTATCTCATCATTCCAACTTCCTTTCATCACCTAGTTTAAGATAGTGAAAAGAAGAGTATGCATTTGCATCCACCCTATTCATACAATGAGGACATTGCATCATTTAAGCATGCAAATGATGACGGAGGTGTAAATGGTGAATCATTTACTAAAATGCAATTGCAGACATACCTATAGTGTATATAGTATAATATTATCAAAAATACCAAAAAAATTGAAAATTTTTTAAAAATTTAAAAAAATTACAAAGTCAAAAAATACAAAAAAAATTACATAAATAAAACAAAAATTCCAAAAATACAATAAGGACCTGATTCTTATTATTGAGGGAGAACTCCAAGATTGAAAAAGAGAAAAAGCAATTTAAGTGTTTAATTATGATCTTCTAGCTGAAAATAAAAATAGAATAAGTGTTTATGGACATGCAACCATTGCTGGTTCGACTTTCCAAGCCAATGTATCTTGATTCGCTCAGGCTTTAGCTTGACCTGTTTAGAACTCCATCTAGACAGTATTTTACCTTATGTATATAATTTTACTAAGGTTTTAGTGACACTTATATATGTTACCGTATGTATTATATATGTTACTATAGATATTAGTATGTTATAATAACTTAGTATAGTAAGTATTATTAACTATTTTTTTACCTATACTTAGGTATTAACTATATTAGTTGCAAATAATTAACATAGAGTAATTATACATAATTTTTTATGCTTGTTTGTGTACATTTGTTTTCAAGCATTGTAATGTATTTTATTTCATTATTTTATACATAATTAACCAAATTCTTTTATTTATTGATTCATTCATTCATTTTTGTAAATAAAATCAACATTTTTGGAATAAAAGAATATTTTTGGACTTAAAGAGTGATGTATATCAATAACTCCCTCTTAGTAAATGACTTGGAATAAACCAGTAAAAAATAAGTATTTAAAAAAAATTGATACGAAATCGATTTGTATTTGTGAAACATACTCCAACAATGACATTTTAAAATCTCTTTTTAGTGTGAACCGGTCATCGATGATCATATTTTTGGCGCTGTTGCCGGGGACAAAAGGCTATTAATAGTGCTTTCTTATGATACATGACGAGTTGCACCTCACATACCCACGTGTCAGCCCTTCCCCCTTCATCTCCTTCCCTTTCCATGAAGCTCCTCCCACAAAGCCCTTAGCAATAGTGGACCTCCTCGCATCCCCTCCCCTTTCCCTTCTCCCTTCTCCATCAACCCTTGCTCCCCTCTCACGAAGCCCTTGACAACAACGACCCTCCTTGCATCCCCTCCCCTCTCCCTCTTGCCCTCTCTGTCAACCCCTCGCTCCCCTCGCGGTAAGTGGTCGGCAACAACGGCCATCCTCATGTCCTTTCCCCTCCCATGGAGACTGTCATCCCCTTGCTCCCCTCAGATGAAGCCCTCGGCAACAGTGGTCGTCCAATCAACCCATTGAGCTAGCAAGCCATCTTATCCTTCTTCCATTTCTTTCCCTTCTCCTCCATTCTTTTTCTTCCCATGTTTCTCCCTTGGTTTGAACTTAAACAACCCTCACCTCCACCTCACCATCCAATCAACTCCGGCTGCCATCCTCCTCATCAGCGTCACGCACGCACTCAGTGTGACCTCACCGTCCTTCCCACGCCGACCATGTGCCTGTTGAGCTCTGTCCGACCTCGCCGTTGAGCCCACCTCCGCCGGACTTTCCACCGCCGTGCGCATCACCTCCAACCACCTCAGGCTGTGCCACCACCACCAATGCACTCTTCGGTGGAACTCCTCCGACCCAACCACGTCGCCGCCCGAGCCTCTCAAGTGTGCTGCAATCAACGTACCTATTTTGGTACAGTAAGCCTCATGATAGTTTTTCTCGATTTCTTTTGTTGAAGCAACTGTTTGTTTAGTTTCCCATTTTATATTATTTTATTTTGTCCACCTCTCTGCTATGGTAACGACTCCCTCCCATTCTACGATTTAGGGGACACATGTGTTGTCTCTATTGGTTCACATCTTTACATTGGGATCTGTGTCTTGATGCTCTTATTTCCATCCATTTGTTTATGCCGTGTCCCACCATTTCACTCACCCATTGAGGGAGAGAGGGCTTCCTATTGTAACCCCTCTGCCACCTTCCTCACTATTCTCCGCATCTTCAATGTGGAGAAGGCGTGGGCCGCCCCCCCAGCGACCCCTTCGGTATCTCCCTCACTGAGCACCACATCTTCGGCAAGGAGGAGTCCCTAACATTGATTGGGAGGTCAAATGTTTCTTTTTTAGTTTTTGAGCTTCATTTTTTCAAGTGATATTTGTTTTGGTTTGTTATTTTCATGAGTTCATGAATTTTCTCCACATCCTTCATTCCTTCTGTTACTTGAGCGTGATGGCTCATTGATAGAGGACATGTTTAGTCCCCTAATCTTTTATTTAGAAAGAAGAAAGAGGAGAGGGAAGGGGGAGGATGCTTAACCCCTAATTTTTTATGTACTTTAATGATATGTCTCTTCGTTATATTGAAAGGCACGAGGGATGTGATGACGATGGGTAGAGAGGAAAGTTTTAGGTTTCATCAACATTCTTTTGGTCTATCTCCTTTGCAATGATCACCTACATTTGCTCAAGTCATCTTTGGTTATACATTTGTGTAGAGTTAGTTGTTGCTGTTGACAACTACAATTGAGCTCTCGCAGTCGTATCTTCTGCCAAATTCATTGTCACCAATGAGCTCCATAATAAATGCATCATGTATTGTTAGAGACTGGTGGAAGAAGTTGATGCTATAGTAGCATGGGAATCATAATGGCATCAATTAGGAATCTGGGATCACTGACATGGAGAGAAAGCAAATTGGTATAGGAAAGAACAACATCTAATATCATGTACAAGCTGTGGCACTTTTGATATCTCCCTGCTTCATATGGTTTTCTCAATCTACATGCTAGTGATAATTCCTCATTGTTCTTGGTGCTTCCAAGGCCCTGGCATTGCCACAACTTTTTAGGAAAGAATGGTTTTATGGGTAGTGATGAGTGTAGAAATTGCTCCACATGTGAAGCATATGTGCTCTCAAAACGAAATAGCATTGGTTAGTTGGGACGATGTAGAAAAAGGCCTTACTAGCCTTGGGACAAGAAAGGTTATCCATCAGGCTAGACCCTCATATGCATGGTTGCAACAATTGGTACTCAATATTTAGTTTGGGATGACATTGATTAAAGATTGTGTGGTATACAGGGAGTAACGGGAACTGATTGGCTGTATACTTTACATTCCAATGCAAAAACCTTTAGTAATATAACTGTTAGAGAGTTTATTATTTTAGTTAGATTGCTTGCAATTTGTTTTATTATTTTTTCCTGGAACTTTGTTGATTTTTCCACTAATTATCCACATAAGGAGAACTAAGGTTTGCTAATAATTAGATCATTAGGCTTTCTTCTTCAACATGAAAACAGAGTAAGGGAAGTCTAAGAATTATAATGGGGTTTTCACATAGATGCCATTGTATTTAAAATTTAATTAACCTTTTATCTTATAGAGTTAAGTTGAGATATTGTTAATTGGTATAGAGTTTAAATTGTCTTTTTTGGCATGTGTAGGGTGTTTCCTTGCTCCTACTCAGATTTCGTGGCACATTACCGAAGATAAGTCAAATTTGCTTGAAAACTAAATGTCAGTAAGAAATATAGATATTTTATGCTTTTAGTTTTTATTTAGAATGAATTTGGAGATTTTTTAACTTTAAGGTTGGATTACTTTCATTTCCCTTCTTTAGCTTCGACTCTGTGCCATATTTGATGCCATCATTTTCCTCCAACGCAAAGGGGTACAATCTAAAATGGGTCTCCACAAAGGCATTCCATTATGTATGTTATGTGGGTACTATTATAACTTTATCTCAATCAATTAATTGAAGGAAATAGACATATCAAGAAATGTTGAACAAATTATAAGTTCAATTTCTCCTGCATTGAAAAGCTATTTGATATTTATCTTTGACTTTCCTTTGAATGTGACTTGATTTGTTCTTCTCTTCAGTACATATATTAAATTAACATCATTGTTGAAAATTAATATTTTCTAATACATATTTCTTTCTTTTTTGTGATCAGTATAGATATTCACTCAATCATCATGGATAAGGCACAAAAGTTTCATTACAAAATTTATTACCTATAGCAACGGAGAGACTATAACAACATTTTAAATGTGTTGCTATAAAACCCATTAAATGTCACTACTCTTATGATCTACAACCACATTCATATGTTTTTCTTTTTACGCTACCAGATCCAAACCCTATCCCCCTAAATTGAAATGACCTTCCCAAGGGTCATGGGGCCATTTTCTAGAATTTAGGGGGTGTTTATGAAATTTGTAACCCTCTAGATTTCTTATTTTGGGGGTCTACCGATAAATGAGACTTTTGCGAGGCATTTATTGCAAAATGCCCGGCTCCACCCACACTCATGCACACCCATGTACACCCCTAAACCCTAAATCCCCTCTATTTAAACCCCCTTACCTCATTTCCCGAGCCGCCCACCCCTACTGTTTTCTCCCTCGGTGCCACTAGCAACTCGCCTTCTTGTCCTTCCTCTCCGTGTCCTCCCTGCCGCACAAGGAGCTCCTACTACATGAGTTTGAGTGCACAAGGAAGAGCTTGGGCGAGTTAGCGACGGAGCTTGGAGCAAGGACGTGCGCTCGAAGTTGGGGAGCGCCATTACAGCTGCAGCTCTTGGTGTGGGGTGCAGGTTTTCATGAGGAGGAAAGGCTCGCGAATGGTTCTACGGAGTCATTTTTTCCGCAGAACCAGACATCTGGGGAGTCCAATAGACGTCTGATCGGACGTTCAGAGCTATCGCCAGATGTCTAATACCATGCAGAATCTGAGGTAACACCCTGCTCGAGACTTGTGCGAGTTTTTTAATACAATCTCCTTTGCCCTGTGGGCGTAAGGCTGAGCGCCTTGGGATGTGCGCTGCACAGGACGGGGGTCGCTTTTCGCAAGGAGAGGAAGGACTCTGGGGAGATTTTTCTCCATAGATCTGACGTCTGTACCTCTCAATAGATATCTGACCGGACGTCTTAAGGTAGCACCAGACGTCCGATAAAGCAAATTCAAATGGTAAGGTCCTATCCACTTGTATTTTTAGTACGCGTAGTCTGTGAGTGACTACACGCCATTGTGCATGTGCACGGTCATTGGGAAGAGGCACAGGGGCAGCTCCCCTAACTCTTTGGGACATCTGCACATCTCTCCAGACGACTGATACCCATCCTAGACGTTCGAGTACACTGGTAGACGTCTGGAAGTACCCCTAGACAACCGTGAGGTATTCCAGACATTTGTTTTTAGCGCAGAATGCAAGGTGAGCATTCTGGTGTCATTTAAGACATCTGGAAGTTGTTTCAGACATTTGATATCAGCCTGTTTGGAAAATTCCAAGTATTAGGCAGCCAGTCTAGCTGGACCAAGCTACCTGGACCAGTTTAGGTGAACCGGGAAGTGTGCTTGGGTTGATTCAAGGCCCAAATGAGGTCGATTTTTCGCAAACGAAGTACTGTTGGCTTCCTGTCAGATTTTCCAATGTGATGGAGTTTGGTTCTAATTGTTTTGAGCACATTTCTGTCATGTGAGTTGTTAGTAATGTGCGTGTTGACTGGTTGGGAGTTTTTGCTTGGCAGAAATAATGTTGTGCCAAAAAAATATGCCGTCGCAGTGAAATCACGTGGTGAAAAATCCTGAACAAAATATTTTAATAAAACTAACAATGAAAAGTTAGGTCATAACCATAGGGAGGAATGACTATAATAAATTCAGGAGTTTAGAGCCATATGTTTGTAGAAGCATTTGCAAAATCAGGTTAATGAATATGCTGCTCTGAATGTCACTTACAATTTCATGAGAAGCTCAGGGTTATTTATGTAAATTTTACTTCAGAAATCAAGCTTTCAGAAATATGTAGATGATGCATGTGTAGTGGCATGTCATGTAATTTTGAATTGCATGCAACTCTGAACCCAATTTCAATGAGAAATGATGTGCATAATAAAAGTCAATCAAACATGCAAAAAGATAAGTGCATTATCACAATTTTACCATAATAATTTAATCAAAAATAAATAAATAGTATAGTTGGAAATGGCATTGATGGTAATTTCTAATTGGCCCTTCCCCTGTAGCAAAATAAGGGAAGAACTCCCCTTGCTCGCACGTGGAGAAGGCACGGCTGGAGGAGAGAAGCCCAGGGGAGGATGGCTGCGAGGTTGGAGTTCTGATGGCGGTGGTGGCATGGCCAATGGTGGCTGGAGTTGGTGCCAACGATGAGGAATACCAACGATGGTGGTAGCTTGCCGACGTGCAGGTTTTTTGCTGATGGTGCAGATGGCGTGGCTACACTCATGAAGGCGAGTGGAGCGAGTTGGCATCAACGGTGCGGAGTTTCGATGCTCGTGGACGTGGCTGCATTTTGGGGGCTTTGGGTTCCTTTGGTTGGTAGAGAGGAGGAAGAAGAAGAAGAAGGAGGAGGAGGAGAAGATGGCTAGCTGTGCACGTGGAGGCTGGAGTGCAGCTACCTGTGTGCACGTGTGGGATAGAGCACAAGTGCGTGGTTGCTGCTAGTGCGCCCACACGCACAGGCGAGTACATGAAGCTTGCATGTAGGCAATGCATGGAAGGTGCTGTGATTGTGTGCGGGCTAAAGGCAAGGTTAGGTGTGGCTGCACGGGGAGTTGCGGTGGTGTTGTGATGGCTGCACACTATCACCATGCGACCAACGAGAGGAAGGAGCGGGGATGGAGTACGCCTCAGGTTGTGGTGCATGCTGGGTCCACGATGTAGGCTCTGCTTCACGATGGAGAGGAAGGAATAAGATGGAGAGCGAGCATCCAGATCCGTCGGTGCATTGGAGTGGACTCTTTTTAAAAATCTCCTGTCTATTTCTTTACGGCTGCCATCTTCTCCAACCACTCGGCGAGAATTGCGAGTGGTTGGAACAGAAGGATAAATGTTGGCGGCCTTCATCAGACGTCTGAGTGATTCTTCAGACGTCTTAAAATGTGCAGACCTTAGGGGATCTATGATGGTAATTCTCAGACATCCAAATTCAGCTACAGACGTCTTGTAGAGTGATTTTGACCATCTGAATGGTACCTTCAGGTGTCTTGTGCTTAGCCTACATCCACCAAATGATTATCATAACATATCATATGTTATTAAACATAACATTGGCGCATAAGATGATTCACAGACTATGTTGAATTCCCACATAATTCCTAATCAAATATCAACTAAGAACGACTAATTAAAGAGTACTTAGGCCAAATAATGGTCCACAAAAGTAGACTAATCAAATGCCTCCATGCCTAAGTTTTACTAGTCCCGAGCAAAAGTGAAAAACAATGGAAGTAACCAAGAGATCTCCCCTTTCCTTATTCCAAAAATTTAGAGATCCAGACAAATGTGAAGTGATAGTAGCCTGGGTAACGGATCCAAATGGAAAGCCAACTTACATTTGCAGTTCATACTTAACCTTTGATAAAACTTCTATTAGGATAGACAAAGTCTTCCCTCGGGGATAAAGCATAAAATGCTCTGTAAATTGACCTCGACTTTTTGGCTTAGGTAGGAGATACTGAATTGAATAGATTAATATTTGGTGGCTCACACTCTTTTGGTGCTACATGCAGTCTAGTACTACAGACTCTAGATATCTAGACTATTAAACAAGTCAACCTAGAGATAGAGGCTAAAAATTGTGCTCTCTTTGTGTTCCTTTGTGCTCACTCACTTTCTCTTTTCTTCTTCTTTCTTTTTTGAGATCACATATCTCACCAGATTCTGCAGATGTACTCAATGTTTAGTGACCTCACATGGCATTCACACTTCAATCAAATTCCTAATAACCCTACAACTAAGTTAGAGGACCTTAGCTAGTATTCGGGCGATCAGAAATACTAAAAATTAGGTATGGGTCATATTTGGTGGATCGCAATAGGTGTTTTTGTTATTGCCTCAAAAACATGGACACCTGATAAAATGATATGAAGATAAAACTCCAAACTTGGACTCTTTTTTCTTTTTCTTTTTCTTCTTTTCTTTTCTTTTTTCTTTTTTTTATAAATATCTATATATTTCTTTTTTTCTTTTTTCCTTTTTTCTTCATAAATCAACATAACACAACGTAGAATTTTATTCATGAGCCATTATTATGGATGATGATGGTCATGAGGATATTGTGTGGCTTATTTCGTGAAAGTGCCTACTCTCGGCACCGAGAAAGGATGGATAGGACAAGTGTATTTCTAACTTTTGACACTATTACCCTCCTTCAGTCGAGGATTCTATGAAGGACGGTCGTAACAATCCACCGTAGTTATAGTTTTTTTAGGACTCAATCTCCGTGTATCAGCCTATTTGGTGACTCTCAGGAATTCACACAATGTTTGCACGCAGGAAAAGAGAGCGAAAACTACACCTAACTCTGAAGTATCCTTATCTAACTATCCAGAACATTAGAGTCCTTGCACTAGACTTAGCACACCAGTAGTCTCTCTACTTTCCTCTTACAAATATTAGGTGGATCTATTGGAAGATAGTATGCCTGACTCCCTATTAACTGTCCAAGGGTTTAGCAGACTAAAAATGCTTATTGATTTTCTACAAAGATCCATTACTCAGTGTATGTGCAAGTGAAGTAACTGTATTGGATTCTAAACTTAGAAGTAATCTAAGAAGAAAATCTTTAATAAAACCTCCTTGATAAGAACTTTTGCTAGGGACTAACCAGTTCAGCTCAAGAAACAAAAGAGATTCTTTTTTTTTCTGTAGAACTAATGCACATATCCTAAATGCATGCAAATATTTATAAATGCTATAAACATCCTCAGGTTATAGCCCCCCATGCCTAGGATTGACAATGTCCTCATTGGGAAAATAAAGACATAGAAGAATATCACCTGAGGAGGAGAGTGGGAGGTGCTAAGGCTCCTCAAGCCGAAGTGCATCCAAAACCTAGCCATCTGAAAGAGTAATATAAGGTTTAAGTCGCTGGCCATTTACCTTAAAGCTCGCACCTGAAGTAGGGTTCCAAATTTCTATAGCTCCATGAGGGAAAGTATTGATAACAACGTATGGCCCACCCCAGAGGGACTTGAGCTTTCCTGGAAATAATTTAAGTCTGGAATTGAAAAGCCAAACCCACTAGTTGGGCTCAAAAGTCTTTCTAATGAGGTGCTTATCATGGAAGACCTTTGTACGTTGCTTGTAAGCTTGAGAAGTTTCATAGGCTTCTTTACGAAGCTCCTTAAGCTCACTTAACTCTACATACGTGCCTTTCCTGCTTTATCCAAATTCAAGTTAACATTTTTAATAGCCCAATAGGCTTTGTGTTGGATTTTAACGGGAAGATGGCATGCCTTTCCATAGACAAGTTGGAAAGGAGACATGCCCAAGGGAGTCTTATACATTGTTCTGTAGGCCCAAAAAGCATCATTTAGTTTTTTAGACCAATCCTTACGATCAGGCCTGACAATTTTTTCTAAAATTCATTTAATCTCCCTATTAGACACTTCAACTTGTCCACTTATTTGGGGATGGTAAGGTGTGGCAATCGTGTGGTTGACTCCCAAATTTTGGAGTAGTCTTGTGAAGTGTACATTCTTGAAGTGAGGTCCTCCATCACTTATGATTGTCCTTAGGCACCCGTATCGTGAAATGATATTAGCCTTAACAAAATCCAAGACCACGGAATGGTCATTGGTCCGTGTGGGTATGGCTTCTATCCATTTCGATACATAGTCAATAGCCACAAGGATGTACTCATATCCGAAGGACACAAGAAAGGGACCCATGAAGTCAATGCCTCAAATATCAAAGATCACAACTGGGAGAATAGGTTGCTGGGGCATCTCATCCCTTTTTCCGATAATTCCCATATGCTGGCAACGTAGACATGTGCCTACATATGTATGTACATCTCAGAATAATGTGGGCCACCAAAAGCTAGACTGAAGAACCTTATGGGCAGTCTTCTTTCCACTAAAATGTCCTCCACAGTGAAAGTCATGATAGAAACTCAGAACACTCCTTTGTTCTTTGTCAAGGATGTAATGGCAGAAAGGCTAGTCAGGACCTATTCTAAATAGCTTAGGTTCCTCCCAATGATAAAATTTAGCACCAACAAGAAACCTGTCTTGCTTCTACTTGTCCCAAGTATTGGGGGTATTGCCTGTGACCAAATAGTTCACTACGTTAGAGAACCAAGGATTTTTGGCCTCCACGGCCATTAGAGACTCATCAGGGAAAGTCTCTTAGATACCGCCAGTAGGGGTTGATGCCT
Organism: Thalassia testudinum; assembly: GCA_037157565.1. Lineage (NCBI taxonomy): Eukaryota > Viridiplantae > Streptophyta > Magnoliopsida > Alismatales > Hydrocharitaceae > Thalassia > Thalassia testudinum. Next base: position 4,573,613 of record JAZHRO010000029.1, on the reverse strand, counting down.
CAATAGGGTTCCTAGACAGATGATCTGGTACCACATTTTCAACTCCTTTCTTATCTTTAATTTCCAGGTCAAACTCCTAGAGTAGAAGAATCCAATGAATTAAGTGAGGTTTGGTGTCTTTTTCAGTAAGAAGATGCTTTAAAGTAGAATGATCAGTGAACAACACAACCTTGGATACCAAAAGATAAGACCAAAACTTTTCCAAAGCAAATACTACAGTAAGAAGCTCCTTTTCAATGACCATGCAGTTTTGCTGAGGATTCGTAAGGGTCTTGCTGGCATAATGCTACACATGAGGCTTGCCATCAACCCTTTGACCTAAGACTGCTCCCACTGTGAAATCAGAAGCATTGCACATTAGCTCAAACGGGAGGATCAAATCTGGTGCTTGGAGAATCGACACGGTAATAAGGGTTTTCTTCAAGACTTAGAAAGCCTCGCCACATCTATCATCAAAATCGAAGGAAACATCCTTCACTAATAGGTCGTAGAGTGGCTTAGAGATTTTACTGAAATCTCTAATGATGCACCTATAAAACCTAGCATGGCTAAGGAAAGATCTAACCTGACGAACATTGGTAGGTGATGGAAGCTTAGGGATGGAATCAATTTTTGTGATATCCACCTCTAATCCTCTCTCAAAAACTACATGCCCTAACACAATGCCCTGCTGGACCATAAAGTGGCTTTTCTTCCAGCTAAGCACCAGCTTTGCTTCTTCGCAACGGGTTAGGACTTTATCAAGGTGCTAAAGGCATAGGTCAAACGATGAGCTGTAAATGGAGAAATCATCCATGAAAATATCAACAAACTTATTAATAATATCATAAAAGATAGCCATCATACAACGTTGGAAAGTGGCAGGAGCATTACATAACCCGAATGGCATTTGGCGGAACGCAAAAGTGCCATATGGACTCGTGAAGGTGGTACACTCTTGATCGTCAGGAAAGATAGCTATCTGATTATACCCAGAGTACCCGTTAAGGAAACAGAAGTACTTGTTCGTCGCCAGTCGTTCCAAAATCTGATTAATAAACGGTAAGAGGAAATGGTCTTTTTGGGTAGTCGTGTTCAAACAATGATAATCAATGCAGACCCTCCAACCAGTTGAGGGTCTAGTGGTTACCAACTCTCCTTGGTCATTTTCTTCCACAGTGACTCCTACCATTTTGGGCACCACATGAATAGGACCTACCCAATTACTATTTGAAATGGGATAAATAATTCTTGCATCCAACCATTTCAGAATCTACTTTTTAACAACCTCTTGCATATTCGGGTTGAGCCTTCTTTGCATGTCTCGGAAGGGTTTCATGAACTCGTCCCTGTATATATGATGCATGCAAAGGGAGGGATCAACACCCTTAATATTAGCAATTCACCAAGCAATTACTTACTTGTGCCTTTGTAAACACTCAAGTAGAGCTCTCCCCTATGATTCAGATAATGCAGATGAGATAATAACGAGGAGCGTGTCGTTAGGGCCAAGGAAAGCATACTTTAATGTGCTCATAAGGGGTTTCAGCTCCAACTCAGGAGCCTTTTGGATTAAGGGTTTAAGTGGAGATGTCCCTACCTCAGGTAGCGGATCTACCTTCACGGTCTAGGGTTGGGACAGAGACTTTGTGTGTACCCCCAGTAGCTCTTCTAATTCGGGTATATCCCCTTTAGTTTCTTCAATAGTCGGAGGATTGTCCTTAGATATGACCTTTTGAAAGGAATCTCTACATAAAAGTGCTGGAGTAGTCTCTTCAATGATTTTATCAACTACCTCAATCTGGGAACAATCTTCCAATCTGGATTGCTTGTAGGTATCAAAAACATTCAACCGGATCTTCCTATTCCCAAAGCCCATTTTAAGTGCCCCTGATCTACAATTGATAGAGGCGTTGGCTGTGGCCAAGAAGGGGTGTCCTAGAATAATGGATGACTTGGTGCGCTTATTAGATGGGTCAATATCTACCACAAGAAAGTCAACAGGAAAGAAGAAGTCCTCCACTCTCACCAGGACAACTTCTAGTAATCCCTATGGTGTCTTAAGTGATCTATCTGCGACCTGGAGAATGACTAGACTAGGCTTTAAATCACCTCCTCCCAAAAGGTCATAAATAGAGCTCAGTAAAATGTTCACTCCCACACCTAGATCAAGTAGAGCCTCGTCAATGTGTTGGTTACCTATAACCACTGAAATATACGGGGCCCCTGAGTCTTTCATTTTGGGGGGTGTTCCATGTTGGAGAATTGAGCTAACATGGTCAAGCAAGATGACCTTAGCTTGGACCTGTCTCCTAGATCGGCACTTTTGGGTTCACAGGTCTTTTAGAAACTTGGCATAGGATGGGATCTGTTTGATAGCTTCCAACAAAGGCAAGTTGATATGGACTTGCCTAAAAGTGTCCATAATCTCCTCCATCCTATCCTTGGCTCCAGACGAGCCAACAAAAGATTCCCCAGAAGCAGATAGGCGCTCTGGATAGGGCACCCTTGGCTTTGGGTAGAGGGGTCGTCATGGTGGGAAAGGGGTGGTGGAATGATGACATCCTCAGGGTGGGTGATTTCAAGAGAGGGAGAGCAATGTGTCTCTTACTTGGTGGAGATGGAAGTCAGGTTTGGTGTAGGAGGGGAATCCTGAGAGGTGACCGTAGGAGTGCTGTCAGGCTTGTTGATTTTCTTTCCACTCCTCAGCATGGTCACAGCTTGGGCGTGCTCCCTGAATATGACCCCCTTGCCCTTTAGGTTCTCCTCAGAAGAGCTAGGCAACTTCCCCAAATCTCACTACCTAACTACCTCAGTAAGATGACCAATTTGCGATTGCATATCAGTAATCATCTTATTCTGAGATTGGATGACCATATTCTGATGCTCTTGCATCGCTTTCATCATGGCTTTAAGTTTATCCATCTTAGAAGGCTTATGCTGAGGAGGGTTTTCATAGGATGGCTGGTATATGGGTTGGGGAGGTTGGGATCTTGTACTCCCTGAGTTAGAAGCATCACCTTGCTTCCATGAGAAGTTTGGATGGTTCCACCACCCCAATTTATAGCTATTGGAATATGGGTTATTGCAAGGAGGTGGGCGGAAACCTTGGGTCATGTTCAGGTCAACCTAAATCAACTCAGGGAATTGATTTACCTAGTAGCACTCCACAGTGGCATGCATTGTGCTTTGGCAAATGGAGCATTCACTTGAAGCCTGAAAGATAGAGGCTGCTTGCGAGATCATGCCGGGGTTTGCTAAAAGCCTATCAAAGTTTTTGTTCAACAATTGAATCTGATAAGCCAAATCCTGAGTAGCCCCAGCTTCATGGGCCTCTATCTTCCTCTGCAAGATTGATGGCTTTCTTTCTTGATAGGTGATGGGTCGGCCCGAATAGGTTGTTAATATGATATTTTTATCGTTGAAATGTGTATAGTGGTTAACCTAATTTGGACCTAACCATCTCTTTACAAAATTTCTAACCTGGCCTAATTGATTTTATCTTGTCACTTTTAGGCCCAGGGTCGAACACAGGGAAGTGGGGTTAAAGTCGAGTTTCTACGTTTTCCTTAAAATGCGTCTCTTCCGTTCGTTTATTGTGTTTTTGGTGTTTTTCTTATTTAGGTTTTTTTATGGTAATCCTTGTTCTTGAGGCACACCCTCAAAATTGTGTCCTTGGCTTTTAGCCAAACAGAGTCCCAAAACAAGTCTTGCTACTCGCAAGACGAGGTACCTGCAAGTCAAAGATTATCTTTTCTTTTTTATGTATTTTTTTTTTATCTTTTTACTAACAGAAAAGCAAATAGACAGAAAGTAAATATAGTATGTATATATATATATGTAGTATATATATAAAGGGGTGGGGGTGGAGGTGGCGATGGAGTGTAGCACTATGTCGAGTCAGTTGACGTCTAGAGAGACGCAACCAACACGACTAGGTGCCGCGTGGAGTGTGGATGGAGGATGGATGATGTATGGGACCACACTTTTTTTGTACGCGTGTATCAGGGAATATCAGCAACTGGTGCAGATATTCCCGCGATACAGCGTATAATAAATAACATGAAAATATATGTACATATGTATGTATATAAGTAAATATATCTATATATATATATGTATAGTTATATATGTATAGATATATATATATATAGATATATATGTGTATGTATATGTATATAAGTATATATATATATATTACTATATATATGTATATATATATGTATATAGATATGTATATATATATATGTATATAAGTATATATGCCTATATATATATAAGTATATGTATAAGTATATAGATGTATATATAAGTAGATATATATATATATATATATTATATATATGTATATATATTATATATATGTGTATGTATACATAACTATATAGATATACTATGTATATATATATATATATGTATGTCTATATATATATATTTATATATATAGTACTATAAGTGTGTGAGTGTGTGTGTATGTGTTGGTATAGGTGTGTGTGCGTCGGTGAACGTGTGTGTGTCTGTTAGTGAGTAAAAAAGAGAGAGAGAGAGAATACGTGAGAGAGAGAGCGGGAGCGGGCGGGAGAGATCAGCAGAGAGAGAGAGAGAGCGGGCGAGCGAGAGATCGCGGACGCGCGAGTTAAGACGTCTGCCGCCTCCGGTGGACGTCTGACGCCGCGTCGTCTGAAGGCGGAGGCAGACGTCTGAAGATGGCGAATGCGGGCGCAGCTTCGCGTAGGGTTCCTGCAGGCGTGTGCGAAGGCGACGCGCAGGCGAAGGCGTGGAGGAGCGAGTGTGGAGGAGGTCTGCAGGTGGTCGCGGAGGGTCGCGGAGGAGGGCAGGGGGCGGCACGAGGCCATAGCCGGCCGCTGCAGTGCGTGCGGCGGACGGCTACAGGTGCAACTGCGGGGACGTCAGGACGGAGGTTGAGCGGGGAATGGCCCTGCAGGCGCGCGCGAAGTCGACGGGCGGCTGCGGGGACGGTCGCGGAGGAGCGGGAGGACCTGCTGCTGCTGCCGTGGCTTCAAGCTTCGAAGCTTGGAGCGGCGGCAATGGCGTTAAAGAAAAAAAAAATGAAGTGAGGGAATGCACCACGCCCACGGCTCGTCGAAGAGCTGGGCGGTGGTGCTCCACTGTGGTGGTGTGCACCACAGTGGGTTCTCCTGCTCGCCGGGTGCCTCCTCGACGGAGGGCCGACGTATGGGAGGGGAAAGCGGTGGAGAAGATGGCTGCGGGTTTTTGTTGCTGCAGCAGCCTCCGTTGCGAGGATGAAGCTGCAGCTACTTATAGAGGAGGAGAGAGTGGCGTGCCGGGCTGCAGCAGGGAGAGGGTGCGCAAGTTGCAGCTATAGGGAGCGGCGTTGGCAGGGAGAAGTGATGGGAAGAAGTGCTGCGTTGCATGCAGCTGCGGGAAAAGTGCAGCCGCGGGAAGGAGAGAAAAGAAGAAATCAAGAGGAAAAATAAAAAGAGGGTGATTTTGCATGGAGGCACTTGAAGAAAAATGTAACTATGTAGGTGATTGTTTCACTCCTCTTCCTCTCTTGATTAAATGCATGCATGCAACCATTTTTACAAATGTGGCTATAGGATTATAATATACATAGTTAATGCTAGAAAATAGCATAAGAAGGCGTTATTATAGGCGTGTTTTGAGGTGCAAACATATACCCCCATGCCTATCTTTTGCTAGTCCCTAGCAAAATAGTATTTAGAAATAATCTTAAGCTGAAGATTTTCTTCTGAGGTGATATAGGTGTGTTTATTATCGAATATTGTGAGAACCAATTGTAAAGAAGACTACCAGTACTTTAAGTCTCACATGACATAGATCATCTCTCAACTAACCAGGACTCTTGATTTTTAAACCTTAAGTACGATTTCCAGGACCCAGGAGGTTTTTGCCGTACTCGAGAGCTCAAGAGGTTACGGTTTGTGCATAGTGAAGGATCAAGACTGACCAGATGAACATTAAGACTCAATCCCAGGGTTTCACGAATTTTTAAGTACAGGTTGGTCCCAGTTTCAGCTCATGTCTTCGAATTGACCCTTAAGATGATGACGGAAAACTCAACTCCCATTTTCTTTTTTTTTTTTTTTTTGCTCACCGAAAAACAAATTATACAGACATTTATGAGATATACTGACTCTTTTGCAACATCTTTTTTTTTTTTTTTTGAAACATATGTCAGTATATCTCTTACAACACATTTTGAAAGAGCACACTTTTTTTCTTTTTGGTGGGAGAATTTCTTTTTGGTGGAAAGAGTCACTCCTAAACACAAGACTAAAGCCTGGGATAAAAAGTCTACCTGCGTGCACAGGTAAGGACTCCACCTTCCTAATGAACACTAGGGTTGGATCTTATGTTCACCTGGTCTTTCCTGATATGTGTAGTGTGAACCAAGTTTACTTAAGCTCTCAAGTAAAAGTAAACCAACGAATCTTGTACTTGTGTCTCAGGTACAAGAATACATCCTTAGTTAGGAGAGATCTTGATCTATTTTGTCAATGCTTTAAGTGAATTAAGCCGAGCCTGAGCGAATCAAGCTTTTGTGGCCTGGAAAGTCTTCAAAACAGAGGTTGAATATCCATAAACACTTATTGCCTTTTTGTTTCAGCTTCAAGATCATTACTAAACACCATTTATTATAATATATATATATATATATATTTTTTTTTTTTTTTTTAAATTTTTTCTTTTTCTTGCATATTTATAAATAGGTGGGAACTGTATGATACCATAACATACCCTGATCCTATGGATGCCTATCCACCCCCCCATGCCAAACAATGCTATGTCCTCATATGCATGCAGGGAAAGGCAGAGGAAGGATGGAAGATCGGGGTAACAAGAGCTGAGGTTCAGGGTATAGATCAGGGTGGAAGGGTGGGTGGATGGTGGGTGGTGAAGAGAAAAGTGAAGTGATTGCGAAAGAGGTGTGAAAGGTGATGGTGGGTGGTGAGTGCTATTAGGGTGCCTCCCAACAAGCGCTGAATTTAATGTCCCCAGCTGGACTCAGAATGAGGCAAAGAATTAGTTACCCTCCAGCAGGGCAACGGTTTCTCCAACGGGGGCAGGTTCATGAGTCAGATAGGGTTACAAACGCTGCCCGTTGACCGTAAATTTACGCCCAGATTTGGGATCTTCTATCTCGACGGCCCCATTGGGGAATGGTCTTGAGACCAGGAAAGGACCAGTCCATTTGGACTTCAATTTCCCAGGAAAGAATTTGAGTCGGGCATTATAGAGCCAAACTTGCTGAGATGGCTCAAATTCCTTCCGCCGAACATGGCTGTCGTGAAAAGCCTTAGTGCGCTGTTTAAGGTTAGAGTAGAATCATAGGCTTCACGACGGAGCTCTTCCAGCTCTTGGAGTTGGAGTTTCCTTTCTCGACCACACAAGTCTAGGTCGAGGTTACATTGGCGAACCGCCCAATAAGCGCGATGTTCCAACTCCACGGGCAAATGACAAGGCTTCCCGTAAACGATTCTATATGGAGACGTACCAAGGGGAGCCTTGAAGGCGTTCCGATACGCCCAAAGCGCGTCAGTCAGCTTGTCGGACCAATCCTTACGGTCAGGCCGAATCGTTTTCTGGAGAATCTGCTTGATTTGCCGGTTCGACACTTCCGCCTGGCCGTTCGTCTGAGGATGATACGGGGATGCGATACGATGGTGGACTCCGTACCTCCTCAGAAGTGCCCGAAAAGAAGCATGGGTAAAGTGGCTTCCTCCATCCGAGATAATGGCCCGAGGGATCCCAAAACGCGCAAAGATATGGTGCTTGACGAATCCGGTGGAGATAACATGGTCAGCACGGCGCGCGGGAGTAGCCTCGATCCATTTCGAAACATAGTCGACGGCCACGAGGATGAATTCGAAGCTGTTGGATGGAGGAAAGGGACCCATGAAGTCAATTCCCCAGATGTCGAAGATTTCCGCAGCTAGGATGTGTTGCAAGGGCATCATGTCACGACGTGCCATTGGCCCTAATGACTGGCACCTAGTGCAATGCTTGGCATAAGTGTGTGCGTCCTGGTGAAGGGAGGGCCAAAAGAAACCGCACTGCAACACCTTGGCTACAGTTTTCCTCCCAGAGAAATGGCCTCCACAGGCCTGATCATGGCAGAAGGATAGCACACTGGGGAACTCACTGTCAGGAATACAGCGACGGATGATTTGATCAGCACCTATCCGAAAAAGAAGTGGATTATCCCAGAAATAATACTTTGCTTCTGCCATGAGACGCTCGCGCTGGTTTTTAGGCCAGCCATGTGGAAGAGATCCAGAAGCAAGGTAATTGGCAATGTCGGCATACCACGGTCCACTTGCCACATTTATTGCCAATAGGTGCTCATCAGGAAAAATTTCATTAATTGGCAGAGTAAGTCCAATATGGTCAGGGTCCAGTCTGGAAAGGTGATCAGCCACAACATTCTGGGCTCCGGCCTTATCACGAATCTCAATGTCAAATTCCTGGAGCAGAAGGATCCAACGAATCAGTCTAGGCTTGGCATCCTTCTTGTGCATGAGATGGCGAATGGCCGCGTGATCAGTGAAAACAATAACGTGAGAGCCAGAAGGTAAGAACGGAATTTTTCCAGCCCAAAGACGACTGCCAGTAGTTCCTTTTCAGTGGTAGTATAATTACGCTGGGCCTCGTCCAACGTCTTACTGGCGTAGTATACCACGAAGGGGTGTCTATCGCATCTTTGTCCTAGGATGGCTCCGACTGCAAGGTCTGAAGCGTCACACATAAGTTCAAAGTCGAGGGACCAATCAGCGGCTGGAGAACAGGGGCCTTGGTGACAGCATTACGTAGCTGCGTGAATGCTTGTATACAGTCCGGGCCCATGTCGAAGGGCACGTCGGTTGATAGGAGATGAGTTAAGGGTGGAGAAATTTTGGAGAAGTCTTTGATGAATCTCCTATAGAAACCGACATGTCCCAAGAAGGAGCGGATTTGTTTGACAGAACCAGGCACAGGTAAATCAGAAATGACATCGAGCTTAGCTCTATCAACCTCGATACCCCTATCGGAGATGATATGTCCAAGAACAATTCCCTCGTGCACCATAAAATGACTTTTTTTCCAGGAAAGCACGAGGTTTACATCAATACATCTCCTAAGGATGCGAGTCAGGTTGGCAAGACATTCGTCGAAAGATGGTCCAAAGACTGAAAAGTCATCCATGAAGACCTCGAGAAAGTCACCCACCATGTCATGAAATATCGCCAGCATGCATCTCTGGAAAGTTGCTGGCGCGTTACAAAGTCCGAACGGCATCCTTCTAAAGGTGAAGGTGCTGAAAGGGCAGGTAAAAGTGGTTTTCTCTTGGTCTCGGGGGTCTATTGCCACCTGGTTATATCCTGAGAATCCATCCAGGAAGCAGAAAAATTTATTTCCCGCTAACCGCTCCAGGATTTGGTCAATAAATGGTAGCAGGAAGTGATCTTTCTTGGTTGCAGCATTGAGTTTCCTATAATCTACACACACTCTCCAAGATGTAGGAGTGCGTGTAGGGATGGATTCGCCCCTGTCATTGACACGGATGGTGAGTCCTGCCTTTTTGGGCACAACGTGAATCGGACTCACCCAGGGGCTATCGCTGATCGGGTAGATTATACCGCGCATCCAGCCACTTAATGATTTCATTCTTAATGACCTCCCGCATGTTAGGGTTGAGACGTTGCTGCATCTCGCGAGAAGGTCGAGCCTCCTCCTCCGTATATATACGATGAGTGCAGTAGGAGGGGCTAATACCAGATAAGTCTGATAAAGACCATCCAATAGCTGCCTTGTGTTCTAGGAGGACCTTAGTTAGTTTGCACTCCTGCTCCATGGTTAATTTTGAACTGATGATTACAGGGAGCGTTTCATTTGGTCCCAGGAAAACATACTTGAGTGTATTAGGCAGCACTTTTAGCTCGGGAGTGGATGGGGAAGGATCTGGCATTTCTTGGGACGAGAGTGTCCCAGACGGGTAGGAGAACAAGTTAGGAGGAAGAAACTGGCCTTCAGATTGGCCAAGAAGAGGGGCTTCTTGGATAGATGGATCCAAAAATGAATAGCCCCAGTGAGAAGTCTATGGGCTCAAGGTCCCAGTGTGGATTTGTAAATTCGCCTGATTTGGCGGGGAAGAAAGGGCAATTCGGTCTTCATGAGTGTGGATCGACAGTGAGTAGCCCGGATATGACTCAGACCACGAGGTATGGGAAGCGGAGAAAACCTCGTCAGAAGTCTGGCTAGGAGAAGGTACTGGACAAGGGAGGGATTGGGGAACGTCACAGTATGCGTTGGTCAGGAAGTTATCAGTGTTTATAGGTAATCCGCAGCAGTCCGAATAGGTCCCAATTAGTCCGATACATGCGCTGACGGCCATGTCCTCGTCAGACGTGTCATCCTCAATGCAATCGCAATCAAAGTTCTTGGCTGCCTTGAATATGTTAAGCTTGAGTTTCTCAGATCCAACGGCAATCTCAATACAGCCCGACTCGCAGTCGATGTGGGCGCGGGCTGTGGCCAAGAAAGGTCGACCGAGGATGATCGGACAATCAGAAAGTGAACTAGGAACTTCCATATCTAAAACAAGAAAGTCAACAGGAAAACAGAGACTGTTGACCCTAACCACCACGTCTTCCACCACACCCTTCGGGATTTTGACAGAACGATCTGCCAACTGTAATGTGACAGGGGTGGGTTTCAGATTTCCCAAGGAAATTTTTCGAGCATGATGGTCGTATGAGATTGATGGAAGATCCTAGATCAAGCAAGGCACGGTTAAAACTGCAGCCTTGGATGCTACAGGAAATCAGTGGTGTGCCCGGATCTTTCTGCTTCGGTGGTAAGTTTGACAGTATAGCACAACTCGCATGAGGCGAGAGAACCACCGGATTCTTAGTCTTCTTTGACTGTCGCCTGGGTGTTGTGTAGTCTTTGAAAAATCGAGCGACAGTAGGTATGTGGTCGATTGCCTCGAGCAGGGGGTACCTTGATTTCTACATCCCGGAACAAATTACGTAGGTTGTCAAAGGCCTGCGTATTTTTCTTTTTGCCTTTTGGCTCCCTTAGTAGAGCCTCAGGGAATGGGACTGATTCTGGCACAAGTTTTGGTGCATCATCCTCTCGCGAATGCGGTATGCATCCCGAATGAGAGGGCGAAGAAGAAGACGGGCCAGGATCAGGTCGAGGCGGATAGACGGTCTGCTTACCGCTCCTCGTAGTGATAGCATTGGACGATGCGGGTCCAGTGGGATCATACGTTGGAGGAGGGCTTGCAATGGGGATATAAGAGTGTGGTGCTGCAGCAGGATTAGCCTGAAATCCCGGTGGAATGCTCGGAGCTTGCAGAACTTGATTAACCTGTCCCTGAGAAGGTCATACCTGTGGTTGAGAACCACGGGGCACGAAATTTCGCAGGTTTGGAACAGGTTGGGCGGGAAGAGTGCCCTGAGATCGAGTCGCCATGCGTAGTTGACTGATCTCGGCGTTCTGCTGCGCCAATTGGTGCTGAAGAGAGGTCATGTTCTCTTCATGGCGCTTTGACATTTCCGTCATCATTCGCATCAATTTGTCAAGAGGGCTTGATGCGTGTTCAGTTTGTGGTACGCAAGGGCCTGATGGCGGATTTGCCATAGGATTAAACTGGACCCTTGGGATGACGGGTGCGGACGGCCACATTGGTCCACCCGCGGGGTTTTGGTGCTACGGGTTGTTGGACCATGCGAAGTTCGGATGATTACGCCACCCTGGGTTATAAGTGGCAGAGAACGGGTTGTTCCCCAGGGCGCAAGCATCTTCTATGCCAGAAGATGCATCCGCATGTAGATATGCGTCTGAGCACACGGAGGCTTGGTCCTCCCTGTCAAAATATTGGCTCGCAGAAGCCAGTTCCGCATGACTTACTGAGTCGCTTGGCGCGACACTCGGTAAGGAAGGTCTAACGGGGTTTCTCGGGATAAGCCTGGTATTAGAAGAACTTGGATTGTGACGAAGTGGTGAAGAGGTGGTGTTTGCCATAGATCGGGTGGGGTTGGCCAGAAGCTCGTCCAGCTTCTTGTGCACGACGGAGACTTCATCCAGTTTTTGTGCAATAAGGCTTAGATCAGTGGATGAATGGGAGGGTCCCGTGTCAACTTCGTGGACATTTCGGGGCTGGCTGGTACGATTAAAGGCGACAATGGAAGCATTGTTCATCGAGTTTTCACTCATATTTTCAAACAGCTCGAATGCTCCATTCTCGTCTTTATTCATAAAGTTCCCTCCGCAGGAAGCGTCTGCAATCTGCTTCAAAGTCTCATTTAGCCCATAGTAGAAAATCTGGGCTATATGCCACTTAGGCAAACCATGGTACGGACACTTCCTGAGGAGGTCGTTATACCTCTCCCATGCCTCGTGAAATTGTTCGCCGTTTTGTTGCGTAAATGAAGTGATAGCACGGCGAAGCGCATTGGTCCGCCCGATTGGGAAGAACTTCTTGAGAAACGCTGTTCGCATCTCTTCCCAAGAGTGGATGGTTCTCCCAAGGGTGCGTAACCATTGCGACGCTTTATCCCGTAATGAAAACGGGAACATCTTCATGAGGACTATAGATAACCCGACATTTCTTGGTTTAACGATTTCAGCAAGTCGGGTTAGGTCTTCCAAGTGGAGAAATGGGTCTTCACTTGCAAGACCATGAAAGTGAAAATTGATTAGGCCAATTATGTTTGGTTTTAATTCAAAGTCATCCCCGCCGATGGGGACCCGAATTTGTCCTATGGTCTCTGTAGCAACGGGATTCTGATAAGAGCTAAGAGACCTAGGCTCCTCCCATTCGGGAGGGTTCTGCATTTCCTCCAATGTTTCCCGAATGGCTTTGATTTGCTCATTATACATTTCCATTTGGGCTTGGAGGCGGGTTATGGGATCTAAGGCTCCACCACCTGGTGGGTTCTGAGGGCGGTTTCCTCCCTTGGGATTTGGGGGTGGGCGTGCAGCCATGTTTGTGGAGGAGGAGGACGATTCGACTTGTTTTCTAGATTTATCAGTCAATTCAAATAGTTCAGGGTTTTGTGACCTCCTCCCAAACATGCACTACCGTAGCAAGAATTGGGGAGATGAGAAGGGAAAAGGGATGAGAGAAATGACGCCGCAAAGGTACACTTGATTACAAATCAATACAGTCAAGTTCCTAACCTCTACAGTGTGCCCTTAGACCTAAAGATCTAAGTTACCTACTATCACGAACTACGAAACCGAATGAGAGCACCGCGGAACCACCGGGCCAGATTGAAAGGCCGTTTTCCCCAGTCTTAGACACCCGATAGCATGCGGGAACTCTCACCAGCACGTAGTCGCTACACGCAGGTAGTTAGACCTCCAATCCTTAGTAAGGGTCAAGTTACTACTAGTTTTAATTAGAGGCTTAGGGTCAAGTGCTTTTGGAATGTGAAGGGCATTGTTTACGGGTAATGCCCAAGTGATTGATTTTAAGAGTGTGTAAGAACAAGCATGCGACGTGCCTTCGTGCGTGTGTGTTAAGAGGTGTCGTTATAGTTGCACTTGATACGTCGGTTTTAAAAGAAATAAACGGAGGTGAGTCCGAGTGTCGATCTCAGGGAGGCATGGAAATCGGATTTGTTTACCACTTGTTGTCACGAAAAAGGCGGAGTTTTGCTTGCGAAAGAGACAGTTTTGAAAAGCGAGAGATAGAGAGAGTTTAGGGTTAGAAAGCTATTGGTTTTGATCATGCACTTTAAACAGAAAGTAAAATGGCAACTAAATGGAAAATAATTTCATTAAACATGCATTCATAGTTCATGGTTTACAATATTAAATACATGCTTCAACAAAAGTAAATGAAAGCTTAAAAGAGAGAGAGAGAGAGGTAGAGAGAGAGTGGAGAGCGACGAGGCAGCCACGGCGGTGGAGGAGGCTCCGTCGGCGGCTCGTCGTCTCCGGCGATTACAAGAGTGCCTAAGACTAGCTAGGAGAGGAGTGGAGTAGTTGCAAGTGAGAGAGGATGCCTTGAATGGTGGTAGAAGGGGGTTTAAATAGAGTTAAGGGCTTCCTAAAAGAAGAATGTGCTTTAGCGACATCCAGAACGTCGCTAAAACCGCTTCCAGATACGTCGGTGAAGGCCTTCTGCCGCCGGTCAGCCGCCCGCCCCTCTCTCTCTTCAGGCGCGATCCGTGGATGTCGAACGAGAGCCGTCCGATTGAAGATCGGACGATTGAGATCCTCCCGCGCCTGCGCTAGGATCGCGCTTCGGGCGCGCGTGCACGCGCGCGTTTCCGCCCGGCGTGCGCGCGCGCGTGGGAGGTGGGGCGCTGTCGTCGCGCCGCGTGGCGCAATCCTAGCCGCTTGCTTCTGATCGCGCGGCTAAATTTTGCCACGCCCTTCGCTCGCAATTGATTTCCACTCCTCGCGATTCGAACGCGCGTCGCCGCGACGCGGGCGTGCGCGCTAACCGTTGCGCCACGCCCGCGCTTTGTCGCGGCGACCGCAGGCGAGCGCGTGGATCTCGGCCGTTCGATCGAAGATCAACAGCAGAGATGCGTCCTTGGCTGGCTTGGGGGCGTGCGAGCGGCGGGGGCGGGGCGACGTGGCGCGTTCTAGGCCGTTGATCTCCAGATCAATGGTCAGGATTTCTTGGGCCCATTGTGGGAGCTCCTGATGTCGGATTTGGCCGATCTTGAGTCCGTTAGACTCCGTTCGTCGTTCTGAATCTATCCGTGCGGTCCGATTACTCATCTGAGGCCTGCTTTGACAAATGCTTTACACAAATGGCCATTAATACAGTTTATAAGCAATCTTGGTACTTGATGCATGCAATGCTCCTATTCTACTTTATGTTGTGCCTTTTATTCTAAAGATGGGCCATATTCAACCTAATTACTACCCCCTTGCGTGGTGTTATCGTACCCCATGCTTACTCCTTGATAGTCCCTAGCAAGGTCTATTCTAGCCTTTATTTCTTTGGAGAATTCAAGAAGTAATTGCTTCGGCACTTCGTTACTCGTCAATAAGAGGAAATATACGAAGATCTTAATCTACAAAGACTAAGCAGCGCCCGGGTGTCTTCCAAAATACAAATCGCCCGAATCCTTGCTTTGTATATATAACTATACATATGTATACGTATATGTCTATATATGTCTTTTTAGAATTTTCGGAATTCAGTGTGGGTTGGTAACTTTTTACGGCTACCCAACCCACCCAAAACTCGATCAAAACCCTAAGTGCTAAGCATCTTGGTGTGAATGTTGTGATAGACTCACTTAACGGTAATTGAGACAGACTTCGAGTTTCTACGCCTCTAGGTGTCTGGAAAAGAAAATAAATTTTTGCCTGAAGGTGTATTTGTTCGACTGGTAGCTTTCTCCCTACGTTCATTTTACTTGGGGTCAACACAAGGATTTTCCAGTGTATATCTCCCCGGCTTGTACTACTTCCCCGCTTCGTCCTTAGGTGTTTTGGTCTTTTTTGTGCAATTATTGAGCTGGGCTCTGGACAACCGACCAATGGACTGTTACCCACGATCACTTGCCAGCCATACTTGTGCGGTGAAGTGTGGTTTATTTTCTTTTCTTCTCTTTTTTTTTTTTTCGTAGGTGGCTTCCCTAATCTCAAATGTACCCAGAGGCAATGAAAAAGAAATGGCCTGTGGCTGGGTTCTGGACAACCTGCCAATGGGCTGTTACCCACGACAACTTGCCAGCCATACCACCCTAGAGAGTTCATTAGCTACCCAATTTCTGTCAAAATCTCCGAGAAGTGAGTCTGTGCAAAAATGTGTGTAGATGCTTAGACTCAAAGTTTTCCTGAGTTAGAGGGTGAGTTGATAAGTCGTATACTTATTACCTTATTTATTAGGTGGATTAGAATAGCTTAAAGTTGCAAGGATTCGCCGCTAAATCCATATTTTAATGGACACCAGGGCTAATTAAGCCTGAAGGCCTGAAAAGTCTAAGTGTTTAAGTTCTTTTTGTATTATTTCCCACTATTGACAAGTTTCTAATGCCTAAGTTTTTCTACCTAAATTCAAATTTTTTTTTTTTAATCAATTAATTTATTCATTCAGACTGATTAATTAAGCTCATGATTATGCAGTTTACCATCCCCCCCATGCTTAAGTTGGACAATGTCCTCATTGGCAGATGCATGGATGCAAAAGGGTTCAAAAAGATAGTACCTGAGTGACGTAAACTACCAGATCAGTCTGAATCCGCTGGGTTGCCTCCCAGGAAGCGCTGAGTTTAACGCCTCCACCTGGGCGGTGCTTGGTGTCAGCCCTCAACAAGGGTGACACTTTCCTTGGGGGGTACCTGGGCCAGGAAATGCTTCAATCTTTGACCATTGACTGTAAAGGTGTGCCCGGTATTAAGATCGGCGATTTCGACTGCCCCATTGGAATAGGGCTTGACCACCCGAAATGGTCCTGTCCATTTGGACCTAAGTTTCCCTGGGAAGAGTTTCAGGCGTGCATCAAATAGCCAGACTTGTTGGTTTGGCTCAAAGGTTTTCCTATGAATGAGTCGGTCGTGGACGGCTTTCATTTTCTCCTTATATAGCCGACTATTGTCAAAGGCGTCCCGACGAATTTCTTCAAGCTCAGATAATTGAAGAGTCCTTTGCGCACCAGCTAACTGGGGATCCATGTTACATTGCTTAACAGCCCAGTAAGCCCGGTGTTCTAATTCGACAGGGAGATGGCAAGCTTTGCCAAAGACCAAGCGGTAAGGTGACATGCCTATCGGGGTCTTAAAAGTGGTCCTGTATGCCCACAGGGCATCATCAAGTCGTGTGGACCAGTCTTTCCTGTCAGGTCTCACAGTCTTCTGTAAAATGTTCTTGATTTGTCTGTTTGAGACCTCAGTCTGCCCATTTGTTTGTGGATGATACGGGGTGGCAATGCGGTGGTTTACCCCGTATTTTCTAAGTAGGGCACGGAACTGGGAATGGATAAAATGGCTTCCACCATCACTAATCATGGCCTTGGGTATTCCAAACCGGGAAAAGATGTTCTTCTTTACAAAGTCCATGACCGTCTTGTGATCGCATCGTCGGGTGGCGACGGCTTCAATCCATTTGGAAACATAGTCTACCGAGACCAGGATATACTCGAAGCCGTTGGATGGTGGAAAGGGGCCCATAAAATCGATACCCCAAACGTCGAAAATTTTGACAATCAAAATGGGCTGAAGGGGCATCATATCTTTTTTTGGTCATTGTCCCTAGTGTTTGGCATCGTGAGCAAGTCTTGGCAAAGATGTGTGCATCCTTGAATAGGGACGACCAATAAAATCCAGACTGCAAAACTTTTGCAGCTGTTTTCTTGCCAGAGAAATGGCCGCCACATGCTTGGTCATGACAAAAGGAAAGCACACTCTGAACTTCGTCTTTGGGGAGGCACCTCCTGATGATCTGATCAGCACAGAGGCCAAACAGCATGGGATCATCCCAGAAATAGTGCTTGGCCTCAGCCAAGAACCTGTCCCGTTGCTGTCTGGACCAGCTGTGCGGGGTTTGCCCGATAACCAGGTAGTTGACATAGTCAGCATACCATGGCATTTTCTTGTCTTGCACGGCTAGGATGTGTTCATCAGGGAAGGTATCAGATAGAGGTAGGGAGGGTCCAATGTGGTCTGGATGAAGTCTTGACAGGTGGTCAGCCACCACATTTTTCGATCTGGCCTTGTCTTGGATTTCCAGGCCAAATTCCTGCAAAAGCAGGATCCATCTGATGAGCCTGGGTTTTGCGATGGCTGAATGGTCGGTGTAGATAGTCACGTGGGATCCCAGCAAGTATGATCGGAATTTTTCCAGTCCAAAGACTACAGCAAGCAACTCTTTTTCTGTGACCGTATAATTACGTTGGGCCTCGTCCAACGTTTTGGTCGCGTAGTAGATCACCACGGGCTTCTTGTCTTGCCTTTGTCCCAGGACAGCGCCTATGGCAAAATCTGATGCGTCACACATAATCTCAAAATCCTGGGACCAGTCTGGGGGTTGAAGTACAGGTGCGGTGGAGACTAAGTCCCAGAGGGTATGATAAGCCTGGGTGCAATCAGGAGACATGTGGAAAGTGGCGTCGTTGGCTAGAAGGTCGGTCAAGGGTTTGGAAAGTTTGGAAAAGTCTTTGATGAACCTTCGGTAGAAGCCAACATGTCCTAGGAAAGAGCGAATCTGTCGGACCGAACTAGGTGGAGGAAGTTTGGAAATTAAATCATCCTTAGCTCGATCTACCTTGATGCCCTTATGCGAAACGATGTGTCCGAGGACAATTCCTTCTTGAACCATAAAATGGCTCTTTTCCCAACTTAACACCAAGTTAACCTCGATACATCGTTTCAGGATTTTCTCCAAGTTGCTCAAACAATGGTCGAATGAATTCCCGAATACAGAGAAATCATCCATAAAGACCTCCAAGTATTCACCCACCATTTCTGAAAAAATGGCTAGCATGCAACGCTGGAAGGTCGCGGGTGCGTTGCATAACCCGAACGGCATTCGACGGAATGCAAACGTGCCATACGGGCAAGTGAATGTGGTCTTTTCCTGATCTTCCGGAGCAATTGCGACTTGGTTATATCCTGAATATCCATCCAGGAAGCAAAAATACTTCTGCCCTGCCAATCTTTCAAGGATTTGGTCAATGAATGGCAAGGGGAAGTGGTCCTTCTTAGTGGCTTCGTTAAGCTTCCTATAATCAATACACACCCGCCATGCGGTGGTGGTGCGGGTGGGAATGGATTCGCCATGATCATTAGTGACAACGGTGAGCCCAGCCTTCTTTGGAACCACTTGAGTGGGGCTCACCCAGGGGCTATCAGAGATAGGGTAGATGATGTCGGCGTCGAGCCACTTGATAATTTCTTTTTTAACGACCTCCCGCATGTTAGGGTTTAACCGTCTCTGCATCTGGCGGGAAGGTCGGGCCCCGTCTTCCAGGTAAATCTTGTGGGTGCAATAGGTGGGGCTAATTCCTCTTAGATCTGAGATGGTCCAACCAATGGCGGCCCGATGTTCTGAAAGAGTTGCAGTCAACCTTAGTTCCTGATCCTTGGTTAGATGGGAATTAATAATCACTGGGAAGGTCTGGCCAGGTCCCAAGATGACGTACTTGAGATTCTCGGGCAATGGTTTAAGTTCAGGTGCGGGTGGGACCACAGTCGATGGGAATGGAAAGGGCGGTAGTTGATCAACATCGATTTCTTCAAATGGTGTCATGTGATGATACTCAGCCTTACAGAGGTCCACAGGTAATGATGGTGACGAGTCAGAACTACGGGTTTGGTGGTCTGAGACAGAATTGAGGGTAAGGCATTCCTCGATTAAAGTTTCCACGGGATCATGTTCCTCAATGTAATCACAATCAAAAGACTTTGTTGCCCGGAAGATATCCAATTGCATTTTCCTGTCTCCGAAGGCGATTTCCATACATCCCGTGTCACAATCGATGTTTGCTTTAGTCGTGGCTAAGAAAGGTCTGCCTAAGATTATGGGTGTGTTCTGTAATTTTTCAGGGACTTCCATGTCGAGCACCAAAAAGTCGATTGGGAAATAGAAGTCCTTGACCCGTACAATCACGTCCTCGACAACCCCCTTCGCGGTTTTCACTGATCTATCCGCCAGCTGGATGGTGATAGGGGTTGGTGCCAGCTCCCCAAAACCAAATTGGTGGTACAAGGTTGTGGGAATTAGGTTGATAGAAGCACCTAGGTCCAGGAGCGCTCTATCAAATGTCATGTCCCCGATGTTGCAGGAAATCAGGGGTGCTCCTGGGTCACCTCGTTTGAGTGGAAGGTTGCTTGATATCACGGAACTGGCTTGCTCAGAGAGTACAACCTTCCTAGGTGCTTGAGGTCTCGGCTTACGCTTGGGTGTGCAGGCATCCTTTAAGAACTTGGCATAAGCGGGGATGTGTTTGACAGCTTCTAGAAGCGGAATATTAATCTGTACTTGTTTAAAAATTTCCATCAGCTCCTCAGTTTCCACAATATTCTTTTTTCTCTTGATTGTTTCCAAGGCCTCAGGATAGGGTGTCTGAATTGGTTCCATGTTTGGGTCCTTGGTTGGTGTTTCTTCTAAGTCGGGTAAAGTCTCGGGGAGAGTCGGCCATTTGGGATCCTGGGTTTTGGTGCCGCTTCTCAAGGTCACCGCATTCGCAGAGGCATTGGGGCCATGGGGTGATCCTTGAGAAGACGAGGATGAAGAGGCGCCAAACCCAGGAGGTGTTTGTGGAGCCGGTTGGACCATATGAGCCTGCCCGGGGTTGCCTTGGAACCCTTGCGAATTGAGGCCTCTGTTAATTATGTTTCGCGGGTGTGGTTGTGGTTGGGAAGGTAGAGATCCTTGCTGTTTACAGTCCAAGAGTTGGCTTAACTGTCCCTTTACCAAGGCCATTTCTTCCTGATGTTTTTGGTTCATGTCAGCCATCATCTTTATTAGGGTGTCCATTTGGTTTTGTGGGGGAGGGGCCGCCCTATTTTGGTTATATTGGGGTCTAACTGGTGGTCCTTGCTGATAGGGGGGCAAGTGTGGCTGTTGGTTTGGCCTGGGCTGGTTTTGGAATTGCGGTAGTTTCTGGTTTGTCCAACCAAAGTTGGGGTGATTACGCCAGCCGGTGTTGTAAGTGTTGGAGAAAGGGTCAGGTTTTGCATATCCTTGGACGGCTTGCACATCTTCTAGAATAGCCGATGTTGATGAAGAAGGAAGGGAGTAATCAAGGGTCGAGGGAGCAAAGGTCCCTCCTTGGAACATGGTTGGGGGTTGTTCTAGGTTCAGTTGGGTGAAGGGTTGGACCAGGTCAACATTATGTGCTCCTTTTGCTAGGGTGAAAGTCTGCAAGGGGTTCCTGGTCTGGTTTAGAAGCTCATCAATCTTCTTGTCCACCAATTCCACTCGATCCAACTTTTTGGCAATGATGTCCATGTCAACCATTCCAGAATTTGCTTGCACCTCATAAATCCCACCACGGGGTTGACTGGATCTGTTAAACTGGTTCATGGAGGCATTGTTGAGCGAATTCTCGCTCATAGACTCAAAGAGCTCAAACGCGCTCTCCTCGTCTTTGTTTAGGAAGTTTCCCCCGCATGAGGCATCGACGAAGTTCCGTAGGTTGCTATCCAGACCGTGGTAGAAGATCTGGGCCAATTGCCACCTTGGAACTTCGTGGTGTGGGCATTTCCTCAAAAGTTCATTGAATCTTTCCCACGCCTCATGAAATTGTTCCCCACCCTGGAGTGTGAAGGTAGTGATAGCTCTTCTGAGGGCATTGGTCTTTCCTATGGGGAAGAATTTCTTTAAAAATGCATGCCTCAGTTCCTCCCAGGTGGTGATGGGTCTACCTAGGGTTCTAAGCCAATGAGAAGCCTTGTCTCTTAATGAGAAAGGGAACATCTTGATTAAAACAATGTCAAGGCTAATGTTCCTAGGTTTTACTGTTCTTGCTATGCGGTCGAGATCTTCTAGGTGCTGAAAGGGATCTTCATTTGAGCTTCCATGAAAGTGGCTCTGGATTAGACTTAATACATTAGGTTTTAGCTCAAAATCGTCTCCCCCTTCGGGGATCCTAAGGTGTGGCTCGACTCTAATGACAGAAGGGTTATAGAAATCACGGAGGGGTCTTGGCTGGTTCTGAAATGGTGGTAAATCAAGTGGTGGTTGTCCTGGTATGTCATTGAAAGGTGGTGGTTGTTCTTGCGGGTTCTGTAACCGTTGTATGGCTTGCATGATGGTGTGGATTTGTTGTTGCTGAAGCCGATGGTTAGCATTGATTTGAGCCTGGACGACAGCCATAGCATCTGGTGGGGGTTGATCTTCAGCCTCATCTACCCTAGGTTCAGCCATGTTTTCAACAGAATTACGTTGCCTAGATTCCTGCCCCAAAACACACAATTCGGGATGCAGTGAGCGCCTCCCGTGCATACACTAGAGAAGAACAGGAGGGGATGCGGAGGGCGACAGATGCGAGAAATGTGTTTCAATCAAGCACGCAAGCCTAATCCTTATGGTGTATTCCTTAGGAGACCTAGAAATCTCACAAAGGGTGATTAAGTCCGTAAGCACTGGACTTCCCTTCTCAAGGCTAATCTGGCCAGGTTGATTACGAGGGGATTGCAGGGAAGGTTCTTCCTTTGGCTTGCGCCTCCGGTTCCATAGACCCCACAACCACGGTCGTTTGACACTGCCCCGCAGCCTAGTCACCAGATTCTACCAAGGGAATGAAAGCCAAGTGCCTAGCAGACAAAACCTCACCTTTTGAGACTTAACTCAGTCCTGCCTAGGGCACGTCTACTCAATTTTAAAGGGCTAGGATAGTGCTTGTGCTTAGGGTGATATGATGAGGCGTTCATTGGGGTGGTGCCTCTTAATGTTCTACTGTCAAAGTGTGTGCTTCTAGCAAAACATGATTTTCAAGCAAGGATTTGTTAAGATATAGTGTCTTTTAGTGTTTCATCCTTACTTAAGTACTTTTTAGGGTTGACGTGTCTTAATATTTTCAAACAAGTTTCAGTGGGCACGTCAAGTTCTGCACACAACTTAGTGAAAGTAGATTTCCTTTTATTTTGTAGAGGCTCTAAAATCCTAGTGTACTCATCCTAATGATCATGCAACTTCTATTAGATGAGTCAGTTTTTAGGGTTGAGTGGTGCGGCCCAGGTCAACTCACGGTGGCTTCACAAACACTACTCAAGAGAAAAAGAAAAGAACACTCCAAGAATTCGTTCAGAATGTTAGAGTGTTTATTTTTTTGTGGGGTGATGTGTTATGGATGTGGGTCAAGCAATCATACACCACGCCAATTTTTTTCAGTTTTTTACAATTTTTTTAGCTTTTTCATGCAAGCAAACAATGAGAGAGAGATTTCTCACTATCGGTCCTCGAGGCGCCTACTCCCTTGCTACCGTCGTGGAATGCGTCGCTTCGCCGTCCATGCGCCGAATTCCTGCAACCGTCAAGTAAAAAGGAAAATAGGGCATTAGACGATGTGAGAATGAGTGTGGAATGGAGGTGATAAAACAAATCCGTTGCCTCCCCGGCAACGGCGCCAAAAGCTGACGTGCCTTCGTGCGTGTGTGTTAAGAGGTGTCGTTATAGTTGCACTTGATACGTCGATTTTAAAAGAAATAAACGGAGGTGAGTCCGAGTGTCGATCTCAGGGAGGCGTGGAGATCGGATTTGTTTACCACTTGTTGTCACGAAAAAGGCGGAGTTTTGCTTGCGAAAGAGACGATTTTGAAAAGCAAGAGATAGAGAGAGAGTTTAGGGTTAGAAAGCTATTGGTTTTGATCATGCACTTTAAACAGAAAGTAAAATGGCAACTAAATGGAAAATAATTTCATTAAACATGCATTCATAGTTCATGGTTTACAATATTAAATACATGCTTCAACAAAAGTAAATGAAAGCTTAAAAGAGAGAGAGAGAGGTAGAGAGAGAGTGGAGAGCGACGAGGCAGCCACGGCGGTGGAGGAGGCTCCGTCGGCGGCTTGTCGTCTCCGGCGATTACAAGAGTGCCTAAGACTAGCTAGGAGAGGAGTGGAGTAGTTGCAAGTGAGAGAGGATGCCTTGAATGGTGGTAGAAGGGGGTTTAAATAGAGTTAAGGGCTTCCTAAAAGAAGAATGTGCTTTAGCGACATCCAGAACGTCGCTAAAACCGCTTCCAGATACGTCGGTGAAGGCCTTCTGCCGCCGGTCAGCCGCCCGCCCCTCTCTCTCTTCAGGCGCGATCCGTGGATGCCGAACGAGAGCCGTCCGATTGAAGATCGGACGGCTGAGATCCTCCCGCGCCTGCACTAGGATCGCGCTTCGGGCGCGCATGCGCGCGCGCGTTTCCGCCCGACGTGCGCGCGCGCGTGGGAGGTGGGGCGCTGTCGTCGCGCCGCGTGGCGCAATCCTAGCCGCTCGCTTCTGATCGCGCGGCTAAATTTTGCCACGCCCTTCGCTCGCAATTGATTTTCGCTCCGCGCGATTCGAACGCGCGTCGCCGCGACGCGGGCGTGCGCGCTAACCGTTGCGCCACGCCCGCGCTTTGTCGCGGCGGCCGCGAGCGAGCGCGCGGATCTCGGCCATTCGATCGAAGATCAACGGCCGAGATGCGTCCTTGGCTGGCTTGGGGGCGTGCGAGCGGCGGGGGCGGGGCGACATGGCGCGTTCTAGGCCGTTGATCTCCAGATCAACGGTCAGGATTTCTTGGGCCCATTGTGGGAGCTCCGGATGTCGGATTTGGCCGATCTTGAGTCCGTTAGACTCCGTTCGTCGTCCTGAATCCATCCGTGCGGTCCGATTGCTCATCTGAGGCCTGCTTTGATAAATGCTTTACACAAATGGCCATTAATACAGTTTATAAGCAATCGTGGTACTTGATGCATGCAATGCTCCTATTCTACTTTATGTTGTGCCTTTTATTCTAAAGATGGGCCATATTCAACCTAATTACTACCCCCTTGCGTGGTGTTATCAGCATGCAACGGGGAAATCTCCCCGAATTGAAGTTTTTATTGGCGAATGGTTTTTAGAGTTCAGCCTTAAGTAGTATGAATTTTAGGATTTTGCTGAATTACCAATTCAACCAATCTCCGGGTTTTTGCAAAAATACAGGTTTTCTTTCTAAAACCCAAGAAACCCTTCTTCAATTATCAGTTAGTTACTGCATGCTAAAATGCAATGGGCTACCCTAAATGGAGATTTCTAAGTGTGGATGCACGAATCAGTTTTATATCAATGTGACAGGGAGCCAAAGCACTTCAATTCAAGTGCTCCCAATCACCAGAAATGATTTCCACACACAAGGCTTCAACCAAAAGATAAAGAAAATAAAATTGTTGGGGTTGAAGTATTCAGGATCGAATCACAGGCAAGTTTGAAAAGTCGTGGTGGGGTTGGAATCAACTCAATTCCAAGTCTCCCCACCAAAAATGTGATCCCGAATTAAAGATAAGTGAGGCAAAAGAGGGATATAAGCAATCTTTTTCTTTGCCTCAAAGAATACTTCCCTCGGCGAGAAATCCAAGAATCAAGATTCTCGGATTTTCGCTATGCGATGTGTGGCGGGAAATCCCGGGGTAGTGGGAGTGAATACAACCAATCAAACAAGTGAATTTTAATCCACTTGCCCCAAGAAATCCCAAGAAGTTTTTCTAGTTTTTTTTTTTTTTTTTTTTTTGGGTGGCAAGCTAGCCCTAGTTTGCTAAGAAAGAGAAAACCTACTAGTTTGGCAATGTGTGCGAAGCTCCAATGTGGTGTCGGCGTCTTCACGCTCTCGTTCCCGCCTTGGATCTGCCCTCGTTCCCGACTTCGTCTGCTTTCCTTCTCCTTCCACCAAGTTCACCTGCACACCAAAAACAACAATACCCGTGAAGAGGGAAGAGAAAAATTGAAAGGATTTGGATAGAAACTTACTCGAAGGCGCACCTCCCCGGCAACGGCGCCAGAAAAGTTATGATGGGTCGGCCTGAATAGGTTGTTAATATGATATTTTTATCGTTGAAATGTGTATAGTGGTTAACCTAATTTGGACCTAACCATCTCTTTACAAAATTTTTAACCTGGCCTAATTGATTTTATCTTATCACTTTTAGGCCCAAGGTCGAACACAGGGAAGTGGGGTTAAAGTCGAGTTTCTACGTTTTCCCTAAAACGCGTCTCTTCCGTTCGTTTATTGTGTTTTTGGTGTTTTTCTTATTTAGGTTTTTTTATGGTAATCCTTGTTCTTGAGGCACACCCTCAAAATTGTGTCATTGGCTTTTAGCCAAACAGAGTCCCAAAACAAGTCTTGCTACTCGCAAGACGAGTGGTACCTGCAAGTCAAAGATTATCTTTTCTTTTTTATGTATTCTTTTTTTATCTTTTTACTAACAGAAAAGCAAATAGACAGAAAGTAAATATAATATGTATATATATATATGTAGTATATATATAAAGGGGTGGGGGTGGAGGTGGCGATGGAGTGTAGCACTATGTCGAGTCAGTCGACGTCTAGAGAGACGCAACCAACACGACTAGGTGCCGCGTGGAGTGTGGATGGAGGATGGATGATGTATGGGACCACACTTTTTTTGTACGCGTGTATCAGGGAATATCAGCAACTGGTGCAGATATTCCCGCGATACAGCGTATAATAAATAACATGAAAATATATGTACATATGTATGTATATAAGTAAATATATCTATATATATATATATATATGTATAGTTATATATGTATAGATATATATATATAGATATATATGTGTATGTATATGTATATAAGTATATATATATATATTACTATATAGATGTATATATATATGTATATAGATATGTATATATATATATGTATATAAGTATATATGCCTATATATATATAAGTATATGTATAAGTATATAGATGTATATATAAGTAGATATATATATATATATATATTATATATATGTATATATATTATATATATGTGTATGTATACATAACTATATAGATATACTATGTATATATATATATATATGTATGTCTATATATATATATTTATATATATAGTACTATAAGTGTGTGAGTGTGTGTGTATGTGTTGGTATAGGTGTGTGTGCGTCGGTGAACGTGTGTGTGTGTGCATTGCTGTGAGTGTGTGTCTGTTAGTGAGTAAAAGAGAGAGAGAGAGAGAGAGAATACGTAAGAGAGAGAGCGGGAGCGGGCGGGAGAGATCAGCAGAGAGAGAGAGCGGGCGAGCGAGAGATCGCGGACGCGCGAGTTAAGACATCTGCCGCCTCCGGCGGACGTCTGACGCCGCGTCGTCTGAAGGCGGAGGCAGATGTCTGAAGACGGCGAATGCGGGCGCGGCTTCGCGTAGGGTTCCTGCAGGCGTGTGCGAAGGCGACGGGCAGGCGAAGGCGTGGAGGAGCGAGCGTGGAGGAGTTCTGCAGGTGGTCGCGGAGGGTCGCGGAGGAGGGCAGGGGGCGGCACGAGGCCGTAGCCGGTCACTGCAGTGCGCGCGACAGACGGCTACAGGTGCAACTGCGGGGACGTCAGGACGGAGGTTGAGCGGGGAATGTACCTGCAGGCGTGCGCGAAGTCGACGGGCAGCTGCGGGGACGGTCACGGAGGAGCGGGAGGACCTGCTGCTGCTGCTGCGTGGCTGCTGCTGCCGTGGCTTCAAGCTTCGAAGCTTGGAGTGGCGGCAATGGCGTTAAAGAAAAAAAAAACGAAGCGAGGGAATGCACCACGCCCACCGGCTCGTCGAAGAGCTGGGCGGTGGTGCTCCCACTGTGGTGGTGTGCACCACAGTGGGTTCTCCTGCTCGCCGGGTGCCTCCTCGACGGAGGGCCGACGTATGGGAGGGGAAAGCGGTGGAGAAGATGGCTGCGGGTTTTTGTTGCTGCAGCAGCCTCCGTTGCGAGGATGAAGCTGCAGCTACTTATAGAGGAGGAGAGAGTGGCGTGCCGGCTGCAGCAGGGAGAGGGTGCGCAAGTTGCAGCTATAGGGAGCGGCGTTGGCAGGGAGAAGTGACGGGAAGAAGTGCTGCGTTGCATGCAGCTGCGGGAAGAGTGCAGCCGCGGGAAGGAGAGAAAAGAAGAAATCAAGAGGAAAAATAAAAAGAGGGTGATTTTGCAAGGAGGCACTTGAAGAAAAATGTAACTATGCAGGTGATTGTTTCACTCCTCTTCCTCTCTTGATTAAATGCATGCATGCAACCGTTTTTACAAATGTGGCTATAGGATTATAATATACATAGTTAATGCTAGAAAATAGCATAAGAAGGCATTATTATAGGCGTGTTTTGAGGTGCAAACAATAGGCAGAGGACATATGTATGGAGTTGTTACTTAATGTTTCAAATAATACCCAGGCTTCATCCTCAGTTTTGGTCATGAAGGTTCCTGTACAGGCTGCATCGATGGTTTGCCTGTGCCTTTCAGATAATCTGTTATAGAACCTTTCGACCAATTGCCATCTTGGCACCTGATGGAGGGGGCATAACCCAAGAAGGTCATCAAAGCGCTCCCAAGTCCCGTGAAATTGCTCGCCTTCCTGTTGAGTAAAACCTATAATATCTCTTCTGTAATGGTTAGTCTTACTCATAGGAAAATACCTTTTCAAGAATTCTCCCTTAAGGGTGGCCCGATCATTTACCCTTTCATCAAGGGTATGATACCAGTGCTTGGCCTTATCCTTAAGGGAGAATGGAAATAAAGTCCTCATCAAGGCTTCATCAGTAAAGCCCTGAAGCTTCACTGTGGAACAGACCTCGGTGAATTTCTTAAGATGCCTGTAGGGATCCTCCCTAGCAATACCATAGAAAGAGGGAAGCAAAGATATGGTACTGCTCTTGATTTCATATGGATTATCCACTCCAGGTCTTTGGATAGGTAGGGCTTGGTGGGTTGTAGGGAGGAAATAGTCTCTCAAGGTTCTCTAATTTTTACCAACCCTAATCT
This sequence comes from Thalassia testudinum, assembly GCA_037157565.1. Classification (NCBI taxonomy): domain Eukaryota; kingdom Viridiplantae; phylum Streptophyta; class Magnoliopsida; order Alismatales; family Hydrocharitaceae; genus Thalassia; species Thalassia testudinum. The sequence goes on along the minus strand of JAZHRO010000029.1, from coordinate 4,545,237 downwards.
CTTCTTCAGGTCTTTCTTCAGCCATTTTTCTTCTTTCTTGGTTGGCTTTCCTAATAATTCTCTCATGCTCAGGGTTGAAAAGAAGACTATTTCTAAGAGAACACCTACCAAGCATACACCAAGCAAACACAAGGCAAGAGGTCTTTTGTTGAGTTAAAGCACTTTACGCCCTCTTCCAACCTTTCTAGTTTGGCCAAATGGAGTCAAGGTAGTATTTCTCTGTTTCCACATAAGTGGTATAAGAGAAGTGAGGCACTTGAGATTCCTGGTCAAAGGCTATTAAAAAGGTTAAGGTTACTTTAATCCTTTTTGGGTGATCAATCAAGTTGTCAAGCAATTACGCACCCTAAATTGACCTTCGAGTGCCCTAAGGACATATACTTTGTTGCAATGATATTCTCTAATGCTCAAGTAAAAAGGTACTCCAAGGATGGAACCAAGGGATGCAAGTAGGGCGAACCCTTCCTTTGAGGCTTTGCATTAGCGGTGCCTCTTAACTACCCTTGAATTCATTTAAGGGGTGTCCCCCTCCTTAGAGTATCAAGTCACTTGGGCAAAAGTTTATACCACCGTTTCAAAGTGAGATAGGAGGGTTTGCACCGATAAAGAGATCGATGCCTATAGACTTAAGGACCCAAATCCTAGTGCAGTGCCTATAGTTCATGCTCAGTGCAGGAAGTGTTCATCACATCGCCAAAAGTGATTTTTCTTTTGAAAACCACAATCAAGTTATTCAAACACTTCCTGTATATTTTATTTTCTTTTTGAGAAGCAATGTGACCACTTGATTAATCTTTTCAAGTTAGCTTAAGTGGTCTTCTTTAATTATATCCAAATGCAATGCATGTGCAGATAACTGATGCAAAAAGATAGGAAGTATGTACCTTGATCCAGCACTCTTCAATGCAAAAATGCACACAACGCAGTAAGAAAATCTAAAGGTTGCTCAAGCAATCGTAGATGGTAGTCCTAAAGATATGTAGCTTCTAGCAGGAAATTCAGATTTATTTTCTTTTTAATGAAAAATGTGCAATCAAAAGAACTAACTAAAAATAAACTTAAAGTTTAAAGAATCGGGGGTACTCCCCCAAAAATTGGACCCAGAGTACAAGGGCGAGAAAATAAATAATTAAACTAAACCTAAAGAATCTACTCTAAAATGCTGAATCAAAAGTCTAAGAGGAAGAATCCTCCTAGATGGTCCTCCATGCATCTCCACAAGTGTGGGATCAAGGCCCATAGGCTCCTTTGATTATCTTCTCATGTGGACGTCGATCAAGATCGACATCGACGTCGTCTCTCAGCTACGACTGTCGCTTTGTCAGATTCCTTGCATAGAAAAGATAAAGAATGATCAGATAAATGTGCAATTTAGAATAATCAGAAATAAAGTCAGGTGAATTTATTGCGTTTATTGCCTCCCCGGCAATGGTGCCATTTGGTTGGGAGTTTTCACTTAGCAGAAATAATGTTGTGTCAGAAAAATATGTTGCCGCAATGAAATCATGTGGTGGAAAACCATGAACAAAAATATTTTAATAAAACTAACCATGAAAAAGTTACATCATATCCATAGGGAGGAATGACTGTAGAGCCATCATGTTTGCAGAAGCATTCGCAAAATCAATTTAATGAATATGCTGCTCTGAATGTCACTTACGATTTCATGAGAAGCTCAGGGTTATTTATGTAAATTTCACATCAGAAATCAAGCTTTCAAAAATATGTAGGTGATGTATGTGTAGTGGCATGTCATGTAATTTTGAATTGCATGCAACTCTGAACCCAATTTCAATGAGAAATAATGTGCATAATAGAAGTCAATCAAATACACAAAAAGATAAGTGCATTGTCACAATTTTACCATAATAATTTAATAAAAAATAAATAAATAGTATAGTTGGCAATGGCATTGATGGTCATTTCTAATTGGACCTTTTCCTGTAGCAAAATAGGGGAAGAACTCCCCTTGCTCGCACGCGGAGGAGAAGGCATGGCTAGAGGAGAGAAGCCCAGGGGAGGATGGCCGCGACAAGGGCATTTCGATGGCAGTGGTGACATAGCCAATTGCGATCGGAGTTGGCATTGACAATGAGGAACACTGGCAGTGGCGGCGGCTTGACGACGTGCAGGTTGTCTGTTGATGGCACTGATGGCGTGACTGCAATCGTGAAGGCGAGGGGAACGAGTTGGTGTCAACGGTGTGGAGTTTTGATGCCTGTGGACATGGCTACATTTTGGGGGGTTTAGGTTCCTTCGGTTGGCAGAGAGGAGTAGGAAGAAGAAGACGAAGAAGGAGAAGAAGGCCAGCTATGCATGTGCGGGCTAGAGCACAGGTGCCTGTGTGCGCATGTAGGCTGGAGCGCAAGCACGCAGTTGCTGTTGGTGTGCCCACACGTGTGGGCGAGGATGCGCTGCTTGCGCATAGGCAGCGCGTGGAAGATGCTGTGATCTCTTGCGGGCTGGAGGCGAGGTCAAGCATGGCTGCGTGTTGGGATCGTAGAGCTCGTATTTGATCAGAAATGCGTCATAGTACAGTTGCGAAATACGATCAACAAAAAAAATTTCTAAGATAATGAGACTTGAGTCTCGGTCATTCGTCTTTGGGAGGCATTTATGGAAATGCAAGTTTAAAATCGGGCTCGCTCACTCTACTTGCTTAAAATTGCACGCCGGTTTCTAATTTTCATATCAATGTTTGGCTACTTTCATTATTAACCCTAATTACGTGCGCATGTGTTAGGTAGATGACAAACGTGAAAGTATGAGTTTCAGTACACATGATTCTAGTTATGTGGTAGCTGTTTACAGAAAATGCGTTAATAGTTAGATCCTCGATATTTTCAGGTACCGACATGCTAGTTGCAACATATAGTAATTAAGAGCAGGCAACTTTAATCACACAAAAAAAAAATATTGCCACAAGGCTCATGGTGATTTTCACACATAGATATATATATATATAGAAAAAGATTTTCTTTGATTCATGATGGTGTTTGCAACATGAAGCTCATGAAAGGCTTATAGAGCAATGCTTGGAAACACAAATCTAGCTAGCAGAAAACAATTGCATACATGAATCTAAGGAGGGATTATGCATGCATCATTGGGGGAGAATATAGAGCTACACTATTAAGTAGTAAATAAAGCAGTAAAACTATGAAGAGCTATAGCAGAACTAAGGGCATTTAGAGGTGGGCTCTGATGGCCTTTGACTTGGTTGAGAGGAGAAGGAGGGGTGGCCAATGGTGCTTCGGCCAGCCCTTGGAGAGAGGTTGAGGAGGTGATCCAACATCTTGGCGTGGAGATGGTGGTGGCCATGGTGAAGCTACTCGTGAAGGTGGAGTGGAGGTGGAATGAAGCTAAGCTAAAATGGAGCGAAGAGTGAATGGTTGCAAAGTGCCAACCCGTAGGTCTTTTCATAGACCTAAGAAAGACTCTCTGGAGAAGTATGGAACTCTCTAGAGAGAGCTCCAAGTGTGGACGTCCAAGGAGAGAGAGAGAGAGTGGTTCTTAGATCCACCAAAAGTAGATCTAAGAGAAGACTCATCCTTGGTTGCTATTTTTGGCAACCAAGATGGAGCCACCTTTGGAAGATCCTAGAATAATCTAGGTGGTGTGGGAGTGTGTGAATGGGTGTGTGCGTGTGTGTGTGTGGTCATGCCCTAAGTGGTTAGGTGGGTTAGGATAGGTTCTAATGGGTTTAGGTCTAGGTTAGGTCTCAAATTAGGGTTGCAAACCCTAATTCACTAAGGCAAAGTGAAATTAAACTTAACACAAGTTTAATTGGGTGTGTGGAAACATAATTAAGAGTAAAACAACTCAATTAAGTTTGGTCTAGGTCAATTAGACTCTCACTGAGTCCAATTGGATAGTGTATGCTGAGATTAGGGCTCAATTGGACTCACTGAGTCCAATTGAATAGACTAAAGAGATTGACCATGATCCAAGTCAATTAGGTTTAGTGAGGACATAATTATGTCTTTAGGGAGGTCTAGTGGTGATGTACTAGGGTTAAGGCACCTCAATTTAGGTTCCTAGGGGGTTAGAGTTGAGTTTAGGGAGCTACAGATCCAAGATCAAGGCTTGAATCTCAAAATAGGGTCTGGAGGGCAGTTCTGGACATCCAATAATGTTATCAGACGTCTTATAATGAAAAATCAGAAGTCCAGACTTATTGTCTAGATGTCCAATCAAAGTCAGGAGGGATTCTAGGTTCTATCTTGGGTATTCTGCAGAAATTGGACATCTAACCAAGTGTCTGGATGTCCAATAACACTGCAGAAGTGGGTTTAAGGTGTGCGGGAGTTGGCTAAGGGTTCTGGAGGTCCTATAACTCATTTGAACGTCCAGATAGAGGCTAGAATTAGGGTTTTAAGGTTTCTTAGGGTGCAACGACCTAATCTAAGGGTGGCTAAGGCTTGGGGAAGCTTCTAGGCTATCCTAGGGCTATGATGGACCTAAGTTCTTCACAATTTATTACTTTATTCCTACTTAATAGAATAGCATACCTTAACTCCCTTACATTATTATCTACTACATCTAATCTAGGTCTTCCACTCCAGCTCTGCTGCAACACCAGTTATTCTTTTTCCTTCAGATCCAACTTTAGATCCAGCTTCAGATCTAACTTCTGATAAACTTATTACCTACAATTGATATAATGCACCTAATTAGTACATTATAGAATTATTTTATGCATAGCTAAAAGAAAGCAGTAAAGGTGCTAGTAATGCTTATGCATGCATAAATTACCCTAACTTATGCTAAGTCCTAGCCTAATTTAGGTTAATTAAGACCTATGAATGCTGCGCAATCATTGCGCTGGGAGTTGCGGTGGTGCTGTGATGGCCGCACACTATCACCATGCGACCGACGAGAGGAAGGGGTGGGGTTGGAGTACTCCTCAGGCCGTGGTGCGCGCTTTGTCCACGGTGTAGGCTTTGCTTAACGGTGGAGAGGAACGAAGAAGATGGAGAGCGAGCATCCAGATCCCCTGGTGAGTTGGAGTGGCCTCTTCTTAAAAATGCCCCATTTGTTTCTCTACGGCCGCCTTCTTCTCCAACCACTCGGCGAGAATTGTGAGTGGTTGGAACAGAAGGATAAACACTGGTGGCCTTCATCAGACGTCTTAAAATGTGCAGACCTTAGGGGATCTATGATGGTAATTCTCAAACGTCTAAATTGAGCTCCAGACATCTTGTAGAGTGATTTTGACCATCTGAATGGAACCTTCAGGTGTCTTGTGCATAGCCTGCATCCACCAAATGATTATCATAACATATCATATGTTATTAAACATAACATTGGTGCATAAGATGATTTGCAGACTATGTTGAATTCCCACTTAATTCCTAATCAAATGTCAACTAAGAACAACTAATTAAAGAGTACTTAGGCCAAATAATGGTCCACGAAAGTGGACTTATCATTGACCATTCGTAGGTCGTTCGTTGGTGCTGTGCACGAAACCAGCAGAGGTTGCGAGGTCCATCGTTTGTGGCTCCACATCTCCCGATTACCCTAGTAGAGTGGTTTTTGCTATGCCTTGCCAATTACATAATTAAAGTGTATGTTACATTAGAACTACTGATTGAACCCTTAGGATGTGCAATGAACCCTGGGGCTGAGATAGAGAAATATGCATGCTTAATTTGTTGTGATGTTTCCTGAATATGGTAAATCATGAGCTGCCTGTTATGATTATTGAACCATGACTTGAACTGGAATACATGTTAGATCTTGTATAACTGATTGCTAAGATAATTGCCGGATTGTGAAACCATGAGCTATTTGCTATGTGTTTAATTAAGCATGACATGAATGGAGATATTTGGATGCTATGGAAATAAAGAAAGCTATGCATGAAACATATGGGGAATTTAAAAGAAAACTGAAACCGTGATGTGGAAAATCTGTGGAATGATGGAATATGTTGCCAACGGGCGATTGTTCGGACTTAGTAAGGGAAGTGAGTTGGCCCTCGTGTACATGGTACCAAGGAGAGCAATTGTCCCTTGGTATGGAAGTGAGCTGGCCCTCATGTACGTGGTACCGAGGAGAGCTACTATTCCTTTTGTGTAGGGGGGAGCTAGCCGCCCCATGGGGCCCGAGGTTAGGACTGGCTCCCCTACACCGACTCTTGTTGAGGCCCACTAGGCAAACCAAGATAGTCGGGCGAGGGTACGCAAACTGTTGAGGGTGTGACCCTTGTTCTATTCTATGTTGTATGTTTGGGCATACTCGCTAACAGAAATGACTGACCACATGCCAGTGAGAGTTAGCTACTCGTATGCTTATCTCGCATGCCGTTGTCACTGCTACATCGCAACCGTGACCTTGAGGTGGCAGACGGGTGCAGGACTACCACGGGGTGCTCTCCCGACCAGGAGAGTGGCACATGCATGTCCTGCATCACGGGAAAAACTACAATCAAGATTGTTCCCTTAGGGAATAGGAAGATTAAGAGATATTGTGAACCGTTGATAGAGAAATGGGTCATGAATACTTAGTAGTAAATTAACTATATGATTGGATAATTGGATAAATGCATGCACAAAACTACTTTTCCTTATTGTTTTTAAATGTTATAACATTGCTGTACTCAATGTTAGTTGACCACCGTCATATATAATGGTGTACAGGTCAGGAAGTCGAGCAGCCAGCACCTCCGGCTATAGAGAGTGCTGAGCCTAGTCAAGCCCAGCCCTAGTTCTACTTGTTTTCTTTCGATTTCCACTATTTTCATTATTAGTGAGTACTCCTGCTTTATGCTAAGAACTATTACCGTTATGCCTTTTTACCTTAGTTGTGATGGCTAGTGATTATGTTTTCTGCCTATGGCATGTTATCTCTCTGGAATCTAAATTAAATTTCCGTTGGCCTTATTTAAATTGCTTAGCTACTTGCATGCGTGGTTTGTGGTTTGTTTTGTATGTTTGGGATAGTCTCTCATTGGACGACTAGGTCTTGGGGTTAGTCGAGGCGAGCCGTACCTGGATTCCTAGAGGGGCCAGATTCAGGTCGTAACAAGATGATATCAGAGCAAGGTCATCCTGAGAGATAACCCAACGAATTGAAAGTAACCATACCTATGCATGTAGCTAGGATAGCCATCACAATGTGCCTTCTTGAGTTACACATCTGAGTCATATTTTGAACTTGTATCTTTGACAATCTCTATTTGTTTCTCCTCCATCTCTTTGTAGAAGATGCCTCGTCATGGAGTAAGTGGAGCTGGCTATGGGCATGGCCGTGGACATGGCGTGGAGGGGTGTGTGTAGGGTGTCCTGATAAACGTCAGTTTATCATCATTCTTATGCATTAAAATAAACCTAGCTCTTAGGATTTTACTCCGCAAACGGGTTTTTGGGCTGCATTTAGGCATAAATTAGGATAGGCATGCATTGCATTTTTTATTGTCGTTTTAATGAGTTTTTGTGAGTGTTAGGGATGTACAGATGCACAGATCCCTAAAACCCTAGCACTCAAGAAGGCAAATGGTGAAGGAGAAGCCCAGACTAGCTGGAACTCAGCCTAATCCAGCTCACCTCAGCTTGATCCAGCTCACCTCAGCTTGATCCAGCTCACCGCAGCTGGAACCTAGCTTACTTGAACTAGGGTTAGCTCATCCCAGCTCCATTCAGCTAATCTCAGCTGGATGGCAGCTCAAGAGAGTTCACCTTAGCTCACCCTAGCTCAAGTCAGCTCAGATCCAGCTCAACTTAGCTGAGTCTAGCTCACCTCAGCTCCCACTAGTTCACAGGGAGCTCTAGCTAGCTCAGCTGAGTTGACAGGAGTTCACCCCATCTCAGATCCAGCTACATCCAGCTCCACTCAACTCCAGCCAGCTGAAGAAGAATTCATCTCAGCTCAGGAAGCTCAAGTCCAGCTCCCGGGGATTCAGCTTAGCTCATCTCAGTTGAGCTAAGCTACCTTAGCTGCCTCAACCAGCTTGATTCTCCCCGATAGCACCAGACCTAGCTCACCTTAGCTCATTTTGGTAGAAGCTAGCTCACTTTAGCTTGGCTTAGCAACTAGGAAAGAACTAGCAAGCTAAGCCAGCTAGAGTAGCCCCATGCCAGCCTCTTCAGCAGCAGCCAGCTCCAGCTCCAGCTCCAGACTTCTTCTCCTCAGCTCCCTCCTCCAAACCCTAGCTCCAACACCTTCTCCTCTACTCCTCCATTAGCTAAGCTAGCTTAGCTTAGCTTAGCTATGCTCCAACTTCCTTGGCTTGTACTACCCCAAAAACCCACCTACCAACTCTACCCAACTAGCTCCACCTAAGCTCCACATAAGCTAACCTACTTGGCACCAACCTAACCTACCCACCACCTCCAAAAGACACCTAAAAGTGGCGCCAAAAACTACCCATAACCACCCCTTAATGGCACCACTTTTCCCTCCAAAATCTCCCCTCATCTTCACCACACAATCTCCCTTGAACCCATCTCCACCATCCACCTAACCCCCCTTCTAGAAGACCCCATGTTGGCGCCAACATGGTGGTGTCTCTCCACCACCAAAAGACACCAACACCACCATAACTACCCCCTTTAACACCTCTTGGGTTGGCGCCAACTCTCCTTAGCCATAGGATCACCAACCACCTCCATTCTTCCATCCTAGCCCTCCATTTCAAGGGGCACCTTAACCCCCCATCCTACCCTATAAAAAGACCACTACCCACCACCATTCAAGCCATCCTTGGCTAGCCATTTCACTCTCATATTCCACCAAGAATCCCACGTCCAAGAGAGAAGAAGAAGAAGAAGATTAAGGGGATATTCTGTCCCCTTGGTGCCTTCCCCTCTTCCCTTCTCTCTTGGGGTCACGCCAGCCAAAGGAGAAGCCAGGCAAGGAAGATCTTGGAGGAGATCTTGAAGGTGGTCACGCCACCTTGGAGGAGTTTTAAAGGTGGTGCACGCCCACCCCTTTGGAGAGAGCATTAAAGGTGGTAGCTTCCACCTTGAGGAGCTCTCAAGGAAGGAGAAGAAGGAGGCCCTCTTTTCAAGCCAAGGAGCAGCTAGGCTTGGAGCAAGAAGACAACCTTCTTCACCATTGTTACAAGAGGATTTGTGTTTCTTTTCTTGCTTTTAAATTGTTCAATTCTAGTAGAAGCTTTCCTCTACTTGTCCTTGAAAAGAACACTCATTCTACTCAATCAAAAATTGCCTTCTTTTAAGCTTTTTATTGCAGTTGTTTGTTTTGGTTCTAGCACTTATTTCTCCTCTTCTTCCTAATTACCCTAGGCCTACACTTGCCTAGAGTGAGCTTAGGAAGAAGATATTTCTATCTTTTAGATTTTTAATCATTTGTAGGTGTTAGTTCTTTTCGCTACAATCTGCCGTTGCCCTCGTCTTTTCAAAATACAAAAAAAAAAATTACATATTGAAAAATATTAAAAAGAAAGTTGAGATTGTATTCCAAGCAAGAGAATCATTATTGCAATTTTTGCCTCCTTGGACGACCCTAGATACTCCCCTATCTAGGATATAAATTTTAAAAGCGAAAGCGGATTCGCGTGTTACAACGACGTTAAAAAACTGCTTTTACAAATCACGCGCATTTCGCTATCATGTCTCATCCACTATGGCAGTGAAATCTTTTTCATTCCTTTATCCCTTCCAAGCACTTCCTTGGATTGGAAAGCTCTCTCCCAAATTACCCATAGATTGGACAGCCATATTGAGTGGGTGATATAGAATTCCATGAAGGCCTTGGCTTGTGCACAATGTGGGTCTTGAATGTCAATGAAATCTGCATGTGATAAAGCCACATTTTTATGACTGCGTCAAATGGAGGTTGATTTTCCATAACCACATTTAACTTGGGATTAATTGATATGACAACAGTAAGCTGTAAAGGAGGAACAACCACTTGAACTCCTTGAATCTCCTTGATCATTTTTTTGGTTTCCTCCACCACTTCCATTGCCACCTCTAAATTTCCATTGGTAAGTCTCCTCCATTCACAAATTTCGAATAGACTACAATGGAGTCCCTACAATTGTTGTAAAGTTGGCATATTCTTTGTGCCATTACACACTTTGTTTTTATTGGAATTGATTCTAGCTACTATTAATTGGCCATTGATGGTAACACCATCATGATCCATAACTTTCTTTAATTAGTCAAAATCAAGTGACAAATGCTCCTATTTAATCACCTGAAGACCGTAATTTCATGCAAATCCATTCTGAGAAGAAAACATTAAAATAGGGTTAATTCTATAGTTTTAACATCACATCATGAATGTAGAGTAATCACGGGGTTTTTTAGGGGTTAAGTGAAGGTCAAATGAGCATTAAAGTCCAATGAATGGGTCCATACAAGCAGAAATGAGGTTTCACGTGTTTTGAGGATTGAATTAGAATACAAAACACTAATTTCAGACCTACTTGAATTACAGAGGTTTCGATTAGGATCAAATTCATCTAAACCTACTAAAATTTATAGAAAAATATCCTAAGAGGTTTGATACCCTTGGTTTGACCATCTGAACCTATTTTGACTATAAATAGAGTCACAAATAGAATTCTATCCTAATTTGTGTCTCTATGCAAATTGCCTAGTCAAACTTGGTCAAAACTAAAATCTGACTTCACCATTAGATTCTTTGGATCCAAATTAAGTTTGTACCAAAGTTTGGGCCCAATCAGAGTTCATCTTGAACTAGTTTGCATTTGAGTCCATTAAGTCTCTATTTCTTTTAGACAAGCCCCTAACTTTTGAACTCTTTGTAGAAAAGCCCCTAAATTCCTTGTCTTCTTCATAGTACGGTCCCTACCGCCATTGGAGGTCAAACCGACCTTCAATCGACCTTTGAACACATCAAAAAGTCATCAGATCATCACCAAATCCCACCAAATTTAGTTGGATTGGTGTTCGGACGACGAGGATCAATTTTATCAACATCTTGGACCCTAATTTGTAGCATGGAGGTCATGTGAATGCACGAAATCCATGGGTACCTCGTACCCTAATTCCCAAGTCAATTAGAGCTCTTTCCACATCTAGAGCTCGGTTAGGAGCTCTATAAAAGCTCCTAAACTTCATGTTGTATTCCTTAGCTCCATCTTGGCCTCAATTCTTCAAATATTTCTCCCTCTAGCCACCTCCGTCGTAGCCCCAACGGTATTGTTCTCCAGCTTCGTCGCCCTCTGCCACATACCATAGGCAGAGGGATCGTCTTCATCTCCTTCCGCTCCTCGATGGGAAAATCAAGAGCTCCCAGGCCCTCTTCTTCCTCGCCGCTCCCTTACCAAGGCTTCCCTTCTCCAGCGTTGGCCAATCAAAGTCGACGCCTTTTGTGCCCTTTCATCTGCCAGTTAGGTTCCCAAACTCTCCCTCTCTCTCCGTAGTTTAAGTTTAGCTCCTTAGTCTCCTATTTCAACCACCAAATCATTGCCTTCCCCTCCATCTTCTTCTGCTTCGGCAGGTCGTGCTCTGACGAGGTTGCCCCAGCTCCGCAGACCACCAAACCCCCGCACGTCACCTCCAAAAGCACCACCACCTCAACCTCACCAAAAACCCTCAAGAAATTGAGGGTTCCGCACTCCCAAAACCTCCACCGAACTCCACCTCCTTCTTACACCATCGCCGACTCCATCAGCCCTCCACATGCACGCATATACCAAAAGACCATTGCCGTTGCACTCCATGAAACTTGGCGATGCTCCTGAACCAACTGATTGGGGCACTTAGCCTGTGTTTGTGAATTTTAGGGTTCGCTGGTGGCTCACCACCACCTTCATCTTCCACGACACCGACCACACTCCTCCAGCATCCATACGACTCACTACCATTTCCAGATGCTGCGGAAGCAAGTCATGAACTCATCTGGAGCACCAATTGAGCAATAGTAGCAGCAGCGCCAATAATCAATTGAGGAGGAGAGCTTTAGCAGCTTCACGGAGGAGAGAGCGGGAAACATAGTCCCACATTGTGAAGAATAAAGCCTCTATCGTGGTATAAATGGAAAACATGTTGTAGCCCTCTCGCCCAAGAACATGAGGGGTTGGGTCCCTCATGCACCTAACCTCTCACTCATTACTCACCCGCACACCTTGTGAGACTGACCCGATAGTGCATAGACCCGATTACCCGAGTCCGGACCCAATTATGCCTGGTATTGAGAAAAGAAAGAGGAGGAGGGAGATTTTGCTTCATGTTGGAACACCTCAGAGTGCATACTGAAGAAGAACCTTAACACTTAGCCTCTAAGGAAGTGTGTTCGCTATTGTTCTGTGCTTGAGAAGAAGTCTTGTGCCTTATGAGGCTTGGTGCCCTTGTGCGCCTTACTGTGGTGCTATGCATTGATAGTTAAGTCATCTGTTACACATATCCGATGTCTGACTTGGTTTAAAACACTGTGGCATTATTTAAGTACTTAATTAAAGTTACTGTTGAATTATTTGAATACTTAGGATGCATGCTTAATTAAGAGAATAATTGATGATTCAAATCACCATTATTTTTAATTCTCTTTCTTTTTATCCCTTGAATCCTTAAGATACATTGATTTATATTTGAATATTATTTCTGAGCAGTTTATTCATTGAACATCTTTTATTGTGACTAATTAATTGTGCTCATCATTTCTAAATTGAGATTAGTGTCATAAATTCCATATTTGCTCCTTACAGATGACCTTAGACTCCAAATAGATTTTGAGTTTTATAAATTTAAGTGTTTTGTGTGATTTTGTCAACTATACTATGACGTGCTTTTTAAACATCAATGTTTTCGCTCAAACAACCATCTATTCAACAAATAAAATTTAGATATTTCCATGATTTGATTTTTCTTAAATATGCATAAAGCATGGCAACAAACAAGCCCTTCAATGCTAAACTTCTTGCAAGAACATGAACATGTGACATCGATAGCATTATAAACAACAACAAATTTCCTATTTCTCTGTCCAGGTAAGTACACTTGATATGTAGCCTTTTGACCCTCCTTCAGGATTTTTTTTTTTATTCACATTCAAATGTCTTCTAGAATTCATCTAAAGTGACATCAACTCCTCTAAATTCACTGAGAACATCACCTTCTAAATGGAATTTATCACCCACACATTCATCCAAGAGGTCTCCACTATCTAACATTTCATTTCCAGAGCAATTCTTAAAGAAGATGCCATCATCAAGCATTTCACTTTCCATACATTCTCCCAAAGGGTCCCATCATCACGAAATTCATTTTCCATTCCTTTTTTCTATCAAGTAAAAGAACAAAAGTGGGAAAATCATAAAAGAAAAGAAATGCAAACAGGGGAGGAGGGTTTGATTACTCTATCCGTATGACTTCACCATTGGATGCAAAGATGGAGATGGGTTTATTGACTTGAGGGAGGATTGAGAGATGTGTTGACTTTGTAATTGTGAAGAGAAATTGTTGGAAGAACTTGAAGGATACTTACATTAACATAAACTAGATCAGAGCAACCTCTTGCAATTGCAGCAAATCCTACATCGGTGATTTGGTGGCATCCACTTACATTCAAATGCTGTAGAGAACAGTTCTGACCAATAGTAATTAAAGCATCGTTGCGTACCTCACAAAATCAAAACTTTTGCTAAATTTATTTATTTTCAAGTGTTTCTAATTGATTTGTTTGATTTTCTTTATTTATTTAGAAAAGTTCATATTTTAAACTACCTAACAACTGTTGTAATATATTTATTATATTAATATCAAACACACCATGCTTATTTATGTCTGGTATAACTCTTTCACCTCCTTTGTTTTCTTTATTTTTTATTTTCTGATGACATGTGTTATTTTTTTTAATTTATTTAATATCCATTACATTAATGATGTTTTCATAGCTTCTTATCGTCTTCTACAATCTAATTTATAATTTCTCACAGCATAGGGTGGGTATTCACGCTAGCTATCAACTAAAACGAGGTCATCATATGTTTAGGGTGACTGGATGCAAGTCTACCCCATATTTGTCTTGCTGGTTTATTCTTTGGCCGTAAGTAAAAATTAACAGGCCATCTTTGATGAAAACAAATAAATTATTGCATTTGGATTAAAGCCTAACATGACCCACCATTTATGACTCTTAGACTGAAGAAAAGGTGTGCAAGCTTAGACTAGTCCATCACACAAATGTTCGGTCCGCTCTCAATGTGGCGGGCCTTATCCTGGGAATTATAGTCCGTGCAGCCCAACCCAGAAATGTTCCTTACTCTCATGCCTAGTTTTAAATGCGTTATGTAATTTCATGGGATCGTAAATTTTAAAAGGATTATCTTATTGGTGAGAAAAAAAATTATCGTTACAAATTAAATTCAATTAACTCATGATCAATTAAATCTGCTTGAAATTGATCCACACAAGAATACGAAAAGACACGAACCACTAAACAGTTACGAATCAATGCAATAATTACCCTATACATCGTAAAAAAATATAATCATCTCTGTTATATGAATACCTCATACCTACGTGATACGAGAGGGACATCCGATGAGAGCTAATAAAAAAATCATAACTGATGTACTATTAATATTAAAAGTTATATTTCCTCGTTATACGTGCATCCTTATCCTTATCAGGTGGAATTACATCAATAATTCTTTTTCAAGTGATTACATACTTATATTTATTTTTTCACGACTATACCGTAGTTCTCGGGTTTTGATGATTATCAATGACATCAACGATAGAGACTCATCAAATGACACTGTTTGCATGAAACACAGGATGTAAATGCCAACGCGGAGCTCCACTCGTGGGAAGTAGTCATCCCACCGGCCGAAGACGTCCCCCGATCGACGATCTCCACGCCAGAACTCCACCACCCGACTGAGGACGCCCACCTCCCCAGCTGCCTTTGTGTCCAGTGCCTCGAGCACGGGGGCATGCGTGCTTTCCTAGGTAGCGCCTCCCACCAGTGTTACTTTTTGAGTGACCAGATGAGAATGGAATAAATATCACGACGAAAAACCTGTGTGGTTACACGTTGAAATCCTTATTTTTAAGTGATTCCTTGGCCGACATCTTCAGTCGGCTTTACACTCATCAATCGGTCCCCCTCACCATCACAGGTGCCACCCCATGCATAGAAAGAGCCACTTGAATGGGTTTCCTTCGATAGAAAACTTCCCTTTGAAAAACATATTTGAGAAATTACTTTTAAGCCATTGGGGCCAAACTGCTGGTGGAGAGGTGAACTAATGTTTACCCTTACCTAGTACTCCACCAAGGCTATCATCAGATGTGAGTAAGGGACACCACAAGAAGAAAATAGAAAAAAAGAGGAGAATTTATGAGACTACCAAGCACATATGCAGTCGAACGTTTGCATCTTTCCTCCCATTTAAAGATAAGTTAAATTTTTTACTTCGCACAATTGATACTTTTATTTGCAAATATTATCTTTATCGCTCATCTCCCCACTCACATGCGAACTAGCACATGCTAGGACTAAAAAATCCCTTCTCATTCTCAACAAGCATGCGTCACCCACACGAGACAGGTTGCTAGCGAGTATCCAAACTAGAGCGGATCCCAAACACCCTGTAAGCATCGGTTCCATGCGAGGAACCTTGGCGAGAGAGCCTGGGTACTCCAACCTCACCAATACGAACAGTAAGTTGGGATTGAGTTCAAAGTTGGGAATTGAATTCCCACACTTCCATTAAGACTTATATTTTACTAATCACCCTTTTTTGTAGGAGACAGTTCTCAAACAACCCATCCCAAGAGGAGGTTGGGAGCAATGAAACACCTACTGCCGACATTACTGAGCAATAGCTATTGGGGACAAGGATAACCTCCGTGTGAGGGCAAAGAGGAAGAAGACAGATCTACTCTCGCAATCAACACAACCAAGCAATAAGAGTGGAGACAATTGACGAGGGAAGAAATTGTCCTTGTAAAATAAGCCCAATTGGCTCGTTATCAGACCAGCTGAGCCTGCTTGGAATCAGTCTACTCAGGAATGTGAAGAGGCGTAGTCCATCGAGCGGTTACAAATCAATGCAATAACTCTCTATCATATCTCATTACTTCCCATAACTCTAGTGGTTACACATTCCGAAAAATCTAACTGCCAACATTTGAATTATATAAATATCTCACACCTACATAATATGAGGGGGATATCCCATGGAGGGCAACCAAAAGAGCTGTAGCTCATGTACTACTCTACATATGGTAAATATTGAGGGCTAGATCTCCTTTACAGACGTACACTCATACTTGGTGAAACTGGATCACAATTCCTTGTTTTCATGTGGTTGCATTCTTATATTTATTTATTCATGGCTATGCCACATTTCTCACATTCACAAATTTTTTAATGGCCATCGGTGTCTTCGACGGTGGCCTTCAAGGCTCATCACCTATTCGTTTATGTGAAAGTCAAAAGGGTTATCCTGTTTGTGCAACCACACTTTGTTTTTATGGGATGAGAACACCTGAGATAACTTATCTGACATTAAGCCTGAGATAAGTTATCCTCCGTTAATCCCATGTAATCTAGGTTAATCTAGCCTAACAATCAAAATGAGTTATCTCCATTTTAAAGGGATAATCTACCAAATAAACTAATTCTCAGATTAAAGGGACAAGCACAAAGATGCCAACTATTGCAAAATCTATCCAAGGAGAAAGGAATATGTACATCTATCTTTACATCTATTATACACATAATGCTTGGTGATTGATCAGCACCCCAAGATTCAGAGTATCCAGCTCAAGAATAGAAACGATTGGATCTCCCCCATAGGTGGATGATCCGATCGTGGGATTCAAGCAATCACACAATGGCATAGGGATTAATTACCCAGTTCCACCGCACAAAATGTACGTCTGGGGGGAGGATGGTGCTCCCTACTATCCATTTTAACTTGTAAGATTACATGACTTACACTCTCATGATTTCCCTCTCAAGTTGCTCAAGGAGAGGCCTCGAGGGCCTTCCTCCACTACTTATACCGTTAGGGTTGGGCCTCCAACGGGATCTTCTGAGTAGATACGCCACCTAACAAGGTGGGCACCTTGTCAGATTATTAATTGTGGAGGCTATTGTCAGCATTTATTGAGGGCATGTCCCTGCTGTACTTTTTGTCATCCCTTCTAACGGATAGGGTCCTTTGAGTTCGGCTGTATCTGATCTTTTCCATGTGCAGGTGGGTTGGGTTCTCGAATCCGTCAACATAGAAAACTATCCTTGGATGTAGGTGGGTTGGATCCCCGAACCCACCTGTATCCAAGTCTTTCTGGGTCAGATCTTTCAATTTGATCCTTTCATGGAGTTTTGAATTTGAGGGCATTTTTTACCCCTCATCATATGTCCCTTATTCTCGAGCTAGCGAATACTTGCAGAGAGAGTAATGTTTGAAGTAGAAACTCCACGATAGGTAATGCCCCCAAATGTTGCCCCAGCTGTGTACTTAAGTGAGGAAGCATTTGTTATATAGTGGAGTTTTAAGGGCAAAGACTTGTAGTTGTGTCAACCTTAGGAGGTGGTTTGGGGTGCATGGGCTTGCTATGTGTTGAATGAGAGAGAGTCGTCTTTTAAGGAATGTATTACATCGTAGTATAGTTTACGAAAATCGCTTTACAACATTTAAAATTTATAAAGTGATCGAAAACAAGAAATCAAGTTTGAGGTCATTTGTAGGGATAAAAAGTGAAATTCATGCACTAATCACAATTTAAATTAATGAGCACAATAATACAAATATGCAATAAGAACCAATAATCAAAATATATTCAGTAATAGCCTAAATTGTATCTTAAGAAATAATGGGATAAAAAGAATAGAAGAGCTCAAAACAATGGTGATTTAAATCACCAATTAGATCCTCAAATTAAGCATATATCCAATGAATTCAACCCGTTCAATTTTGCTAAAGTGGTTAGAACCACTAATCCTCGTCAACACATGAGCCAAATAATTCTACAGAGCCTTCAAGTAATATCAAACATCAAGCATCTGAGGGAGACGACATAAATCGCCAAGTGTTGTAGACACATCCATTTAGAATAAAATGCCTATTTGTGCATGCTCCTAGGTTTAGATATGCATTCCATAGTATAAATATCGCATAGCATGCATCATTCTGCATTTAGCATAGTTTGTATAAAGCTTAGGTTAATTCATGTCCTTTTGTAGTTAGGAGAAAAGGAGATTTATTTCGGGGCCTCGAATTGATGATCTGACCGTACGAATCTGATCAGGACGACGATCGGAGTCCCATAGAAGCTTATGCAATCTGAGGAAGATCAACAACCAAGGGACTAGGTGACGTAATTCGAAGCTTCAAACACAAATATGACCATACGAATGGATCTGGATCAATGATCATAGCCTAACGGTGTAAAAATTGACCCATTCCGACATTGGTGGTGCCACCTACAAGCACCTAAAGATGGACGATCCTGATGGCTCCACGTGGCACCATCCAGACCATCCAAACCGGCCAGCAGCTGTTGCTCGTCCTCAAAAGCGTCTCCCCTCGCGAGATCTAGGTTGCTAGATGCCCATCCAACGGCTCTTGTGAGGCCACGTCCCCTCTCCACATCTACTCTTCAAGAGCTCACAGTCGTTGGATCCTCATCCAATGGCTATGAGTGATCGTGCGTTGGATGGTCTTCATGGCAATCCGCAAGGGCAGCACAGTGGTTGAAGCACGCACTCCTAAAGGAGGGGCACGGGTTCAAGACTCGCAAGACCCCCCCAAATTCTCAATTGGGCGTGTGATGCACACGCACAAGATCAGCACAATAGCGCGCCCACCAATAGTGCATGCTAGCGCGTGCGCGCGCAACAAGGCATCACAAGACATGGGCGTGTGATGCGCACACCAACGAGGCGCATGCATGAGTGCTAGCGGTGGTGTGCATGGATCTTTACCGACATTTGAGGGTGGATCTTCAACGATGTCTTTAGACGTCACTAATTGCCCATGTACAAATTGCCCTCTCCCCTTCCACTATAAAAGAACCAACACCCCTCCATCCACCTTCATCTCTTCCTTTCTCTCCCTCACCACCTCCAAGGCTCTAGAGAGAGCTTGTCCCAAGCTCGGGATGCTCCTCTAGAGTAGAAAATCAAATTATTTTCCCGCCTCTCATCCCCTTTCAAGGAGCATCCCGTGGCCATCCTCTCACCACTTTGGGAAGTAGATCCTTGCCGTGACACTGTCTTACCTGATCCTCCTTCCGCCATCATCATTCTCCTTCCTCCAGCATCCCGCCACCTTCATCCAGGTGATGTCAGAGCGAGCTATCCTCCAAGTAACCGTCGAGGGAGACTCTTCTCAACCCATTCTATCTTTTACTGCTTTCTAGTGTAGCTTTCCGATTTCATATCTGTAGCAAACATTGTTTAGATAAATATTGATATATTCTCTCTCTCTCTCTTATACTTTGCAAGTAGATTAACTAGATAAAAATGTTGTCGATCTGATCTCTTGTCTTAAAAAAAATTGAAAAAAATAATGAAAGATAAAAAATAATAAAAATAAATAAAAGCAAAACGTCGATTTCTCAAAATCAAATGTTCGCCTCCCCGTGTTCGACCTAGGACTCCCTTTTGAGTTTCGGTAAATTTTATCTGATAGCGAGTTTTGGGACTGTGATGACGAGTTTTTTGAAACCCTAACTTTTCTCTACAAAAACATGCTAATCACCAAGTCTCAGCAAGCACAAAGGCATTGTAAGGCACCAAGATAGAGCCTCGGAAATGCCTAAATGTTGGTGATGTAAACACATTTACACTACTTAAAATGTCTATTTATGCATGTTCTTAAGCATAGGATTGCATTTCATGATATAAATATTGCATAACATGCATCATCTCGCATTTAGAGTAGTTTGAATAAAATGGAGGTTAATTATCTCCTTTTATGTGCTTGGACAGGGCAAACATTTTATTGGGGCCTCGGATCAAAGATCCAACCGTATGGATATGATCAGGGCGACGATTGGAGTTCAACGACTCCAAGATCGCCCTAATCAGGCATCCGTAGCATCAGATAGAGACCGGGGAACCCTAGAAGATCAAGGGCAAGGATGGTGTAAATACACACTTCAGATGACAAATCCGACCGCACGGATGAATTCGGATCGACGATCATAGCCCAACGACACAAAAATCGAGTCAATCCGACATCCGTGGTACCATCTACAACTTCCAGAAGATGGACAGCCAAGATGGCGCCACGTGGCGCCATCTCAACCGCCCAGACGGTCGCTGGCATTTTGTGAAGGCCCCCACCCGATCGCTCTCCGCCGTCAGATGGAGATCCAACGGCTGTGGCCGCCCGGCGCTTAAAACATGCGCTCGACCATCCGCGCCACGCAGCGCAGCGGTCGAGCGCGCTTACGCGAGCGCGGGGCGCGGGTTCGAGCCGCGGCGAGGGGATTGGAGGCGCGGGTAATTGAGGCGCGTGGAGCGTCGGATGGAAATCGTGCTGTCGCGGGCGCCCAATAGCGCCGACGCGCAATTGGATGCCCCACGTAACGCGCGATCGCACGCGTAGGTGGGCGGGTTGCAGCGCACGCAGACGCGTTTTAAGCCATCCGATCTCGCGATCGGACGGCTGAAAAGCGCTGGACGTGCGTGAGCATTGAGGAGCGGGCAACCGAGGAGGCGCGCGTGGGCGCGGCGGTGACGGCCACGTCGGGGCTTTAGTGACGGATTTATCCGTCACTAAAGACCCCTTATTTATTATTTTGAAGATGTAATGTCCATTTTGTCCTCACTCCTTGAAACTATAAAAGGTGACCCCCTCCATACGAAATTCTCATCCCTTTTTTCTCCTCTCTACCCCTCCAAAGCTCAAGAGAAGCTTGTCCCACACCCGGGATGCTTCTCGCGAGATAAAGTCCAATTTTCGTTCCCCTTCGGAAGTGGATCCCGCGACGACGACGGCGTGCTGCTTCGTTCCCGTTCTTCTGCTTCATCCTCCTTCGTCCCTTTTCGTTCTCCTTCGTCCAGGCGTCGTCCCGTCCAGCTTGTCCTCCAAGCTCCCGTCGAGGAGGATTTCTCTCTCCCTATTCTTTTTACCGCTTTCTAGTATAGATTTACTGCTTTCTAGATTAATCTACTCGTCCTCCAAGCAATCGTCGAGGAGGACATTTCTCTCTCCATTCTTTTAATGCTTTCTAGAGTAAATTTATCGCTTTCTAGAGTAATTGTTTTATGCTTTCTAGTTATAATGAACAATCTCTTCAATACAAAAATTCCTTGTTTATTCTACATCTCATTTTGATTTCTCTGTGTAATATTCTCTTTCTCTCTTACTCTCTCTCTCTCTTCTATTTATTGTAAATAATTAGATGGTTCTAAATTGAATTATTCTGTAACAAATAAAAAGAAACGCGTAGTTTTTAAATCAAACGTCTGCCTCCCTGTGTTCGACCAGGAATTTTAATTTCGGTATAAATTTTATTTGTTGAACACGAATTCTTCGCTTTCAAACTACAACGACAGGTTTTCCAAAACTGAACACGTTAGCGTAGGTTCGTAAACGTTCAACATTTTGGCGCCGTTGCCGGAGGCAACGATTTCCGATCTTTTCTTCGCATTTCTTGCACTTTATTTGTTTTCTAACTAGCTTTCTCTTGTGTCTATTGTTTTGTAGAGATCTCCATCAAGGAATCAACAAGCGGTAGACTGGAGTAAAGTGCAGTTGAAGACAACTGTAAGTGCTTCCCCATTCTTTCCCCCTCCATAGATTTCATTCGCCACATTAAATCCAAATTCCAATTAACCTAGGTGTTTGTATAAATCCTAGGAATAGTTTGGTTGTTTGGATTTCCACTCACATTCATTCCACCTTCGTTCATAAAAAAAAAATAATAACAAAAAGATAATCTTGTGGGGTAATTTCCAACAAACACACAATACACACCCACATTCAAGGCACTTGATCAACTTGATTTGTTTTCTACTCAACCGGGTTCTGATCTGTGGAACCGGTACACATAAAGCAACACATAACAGAGTAGAAATCATTCTAGGTTAACCATTTTTTAGTGCCTAACTTAGTGGTGCAATTGTGGCCAATTGTTTGAGTTGTTTGGGCCGCACCATTTTATTTAAAACCAACTCATCAAGTAGCTCCTCCTTAGGGTTTTCAATCTAGGTATACTCCAGGCACTCCACTTTCTTTCTGATTTTAAAGGAAAACTATCTTCACCCGTGTTTTACAACTTGGTTTGCCTAGAAACTTGATTGCAATTCACCTAATTTGAAACCCTAAAAGATACTTAAGCAAGATTTGAACATTAAAATTCACGCATAATAAATAATCTTGCTTGAAAACCCTGGTTGTGCACGCACTTACACAAATCTCAATCAATCATTAAGGGCACAACCCATTGTAAGGGCCCATCACATTCCATAAGCACCACAATTCCAGGCCTTAATAAAATTGAGTAGACGTTGGCCTTAAGGTTTGATTTGCTCTTCAGGGCCTAGTTTGAGATTATTTTTGATTAACGTACTTGTACTGATTAATCTGATGTCTAGCTAGGGGAGCAGAGTCAAACGATCGCGGCTGGGGGGTACACTAGGAACCGGAGGCGAAAGCCAAAGGAAGAACCTTCTCCCCAGTCCCTCCTTCTAACTGGTTGGATTAAACAGATGCAAGTAAAGTAAATCACTTACAGTCTTAAGGCTGGTTTTGGGAGTCAGTAGATCCTTAGGCTACCCCAATTAAGGACAACCTTGTTTTGTTGTGCTGCAGGGTCCATATCCCCTGTCCTTCCGACCTTCTCTTAGTTTATGCTGGGAAGACGGTCATTGAATCCCCGATTGGAAGGACCATTAGAACATTCTAGGAGGCGCAAGTTAGATTTTGGTCAATTCGATCCCATGGCCGAACAACAGCCTCCTCTGCTTGAAAATCCACAGGAAGAATTTAGAAGGCAGCTGGAACAAATGCAGAGAATGCAAGAATGGTTCCAGAGAATGCAGGGCGCTCAGCCCTTGAAGGATTTTTATGATCCTTCGAATTACGGGGAACGTCCCGGCGTCCAAATTCCAGCCGGTGACGTAGAAATCAAGCCCCAGGTGTTAAGCCTGATTAAACATTATCATGGGCTTGGCTCCGAAGATCCGTTTCAACACTTGGAGGATTTGACCACTTTGGTCCAGACCACCAAGGCTCGAAACGTTAACGAGGAGCAAATGATCATGAGGCTCTTCCCCCACTCTCTTAGGGATAAAGCCGCACATTGGTATAGGACAATAGGAAGACCAATTACAACTTGGAATGAGTTGAAATCGGCCTTTCTGAAGAAATTCTTCCCAGTCGGTCGTACCAATGCTTTGAAACGGGCAATCACTACTTTTACCCAGCGGTCGGGGGAGCAGTTTCATGTGGCCTGGGAGCGATTCCAGGACTTATTGCAGAGGTGTCCACACCACGAGGTGCCGAAATGGCAACTCGTGCAGATCTTCTATCATGGGTTGAATGAGCAACTCAGAAACCATGTGGATGCTTCTTGCGGAGGCAAGTTCCTCAATAAAGATGCAGATAGTGCACATGATTTATTTGAGGAAATAAGTGAGAATTCAATTAATCATGCCTCCATGGATACTTTTAACCGGTCCCAGCAACCCAGATCAAATGTCAATGAAGTCCAGGACTCTTATTCACTCAATATGGAATTGATTTGTAATAAACTTGATAAGGTGGACTTGGTTGCTAAAAGAATGGAAGAGTGGATGGCTGGAAATTCTATGAACAACTCTCAATCCACTCAATCCCAAAGTTCGGGATTCCATTCCCCACGAGCTCCTTCTGGACGGGAGTTCGTGAATCAACTCGATGTGACTCAATCTATGAGTCAGCATTTCTCGGAACCCCATGGGTTCCCAACTGGGGCCTTTGATCCCAGTTTTTCTGATCCTTCCCTTTCTTTCTCTCCATCCTCACCCTATGAGGATGTCTGTGCTGTACAGGAGAATGTTAGATCCAACCCCTACTCGAATGCCTATAATCCAGGTTGGAGAAACCACCCTAACTTCTCTTGGAAAAATCCAGGGCAACAGACCCAATTCCGACCCAGCAACTATGCTCCGCAACGTCCAATGGGTCAGGGTCAAGTATATACTCAGTTGCCTCCGAATCAGGTCAATCAGCCAACTTGGAATGCCCGTCAACTCGCAGGGCAGGCTGATTTGAACCGTCTAATGGTAGAGATGCAAGGATCTATGCTCCAGCTTATGCAGCAAATGAAAAACTCGCTGGACAACTTGCAATCCGGGCTCATTGCTAACTCTCGTCAACCTGGATCTCTACCATCCCAACCCGTACCCAACCAGCGAAACATTATAAATTCGGGCAATCAAGCCCAAGGGTATGGAAATCAGAGGGACCCGCACGCACATGCTCAGGTGGTTGAGCAGGGTTCTTCGTCTTCTTCTTCTGCTAATCAACAATTCATGATCAATCAAGCCCCTCCAATCTTTCCTAACATTCCCCAAGATCCAAATTCTTACGCTTCTGCAAATTCTGTCACTTTGAGGAGTGGTAAGAAGACTCAGGATCCACAACCACACTATTCTGATCTTTTGAATCCTGAAGAATCTGAGGAGAGAGAGGAGAATTCTAGAGAAGAAATCAAGGCTCAGGAACCTGATTCCAAAGATCTGACTAATGTTCCTTTTCCTGAAGCCTTAGCCAAAACAAAGAAGAAGAAGTCTGTTGATAGCAATGAGGAGCTTCTGAATTTATTTAAGAATGTTGAGATCAATATTCCGCTCATTGATGCTATCAAGCACATACCGGCTTACGCAAAATTTTTAAAGGAATTATGTACACAAAAGCGTAAGTCGAGAGAATCTGTTCCGAGGAAGGTGGTACTCTCTGAGCAGGCTAGCTCTATTATCCTGCACTACCTCCCTCAGAAAAAGAGAGATCCTGGTGCTCCTTTGATTTCTTGCGTTATCAGAGATTACACATTTGATAGAGCACTTTTGGATCTCAGTGCATCCATCAACCTAATCCCGACTTCTCTTTATGAGAAGTTTGGGTTAGGTGAACTTCGGCCAACTTCAGTAACGCTACAGTTAGCGGATCGTTCGGTCACAAACCCGCGAGGCGTTATTGAAGATGTTATAGTTAAGGTCAAGGATTTCTATTTTCCTGTAGATTTCCTTGTCCTTGACATGGATGTACCAGATAATCTGAGGAACACGCCCATCATTCTGGGGCGTCCGTTCCTGGCTACCGCAAAGGCCAACATTAATTGTGAAAGCGGTAGCATGGAAATCGCCTTTGGGGACCAACGAATGAAATTGGATATTTTTAAGGCGATAAACAAATTTGAGGATTGTGGATTTATTGAGGAACTTGATGAGGATAATGTTAATATTGAAACTTGTTTGACAGTTTCTTCAATTGAAAGTTCCTCTTTGGTTAATGAATTTGACCCGCAACCCTCTGAACTGACATCTTCGGAAGAGGTTACTGATTTTGTTCACTCAAAACCTCTTCCTCTTGTTGAATCTTCAGCATCTACCCTACCATCAATCATTACCCCACCCTAGCTTGAATTGAAACCATTGCCCGAGAATTTAAAATATCAATTTTTAGGACCGCAGAATACACTCCCTGTGATTATTAGTGCTAAATTGACAAAGGAGCAAGATATTAAATTGATTAAGGTCCTAAAGGAACATAAGGAGGCAATTGGTTGGACCATTCATGACCTCAGGGGGATCGAGCCACCTTACTGTAATCATAGAATATTTTTGGAAGATGGATTCCGCCCTTCTCGCTAGATGCAGAGGAGATTAAATCCAAATATGCGAGAAGTGGTCAAAAAGGAAATCATCAAGTGGCTCGATGCAGGAATTATTTATCCAATCTCTGACAGTTTCTGGGTAAGTCCCGTTTAGATTGTTCCAAAGAAAGCTGGGATTACTGTTGTGACTAATGAGAGAGGTGAATCTGTCACAACTCGTTCAGCTTCCTCTTAGAGAGTTTGTATTGATTACAGGAAGTTGAACACAGCCACTAAAAAAGATCATTTTCCCCTACCCTTCATTGATCAAATCTTGGAAAAATTAGCTGGGCAGAAGTACTTTTGTTTTCTTGATGGCTACTCGGGATATAATCAAGTTCCTATCCATCCCGGGGATCAGGAAAAAACTACTTTCACCTGTCCCTACGGAACCTTTGCTTTTTGTAGGATGCCTTTTAGGTTATGCAATGCACCTGCGACTTTTCAAAGGTGTATGCTAGCCATATTTTCCGACATGGTGGGAGAGTTTATGGAAGTCTTCATGGATGATTTCTCTATTTTCGGAGAATCATTTGACTCTTGTTTGGCTAATTTAGAAATGATTCTTAAGCGATGTATCAAGACACGACTGGTCCTTAGCTGGGAAAAGAGTCATTTCATGACCCAAGAAGGCATCGTTTTGGGTCATGTAATCTCTGAACGGGGAATTGAAGTGGACAAAGCTAAGGTTGATGTTATCACTAAACTTCCTCATCCCACATCTGTTAAACAAATCAGATCATTTCTTGGCCATGTGGGATTTTATCGAAGATTCATCAAGGATTTTTCGAAGGTTGCTCGTCCTTTGAGCAATCTTCTTGCCAAAGAAACGCCGTTTGTTTTTGACGAATCATGCTGAAAGGCATTTGATTTTCTGAAAACGGCAGTCACCTATGCTCCAATTTTGCAACCACCAATTTGGATGGCCCCATTTGAGATCATGACCGACGCTTCTGATTACGCGGTCGGGGTTGTCCTGGGTTAGAAAATTGACCGAAAGCCCTCTGTCATTTACTACGCTAGTAAAACTCTGGATGAAGTCCAGAGGAATTATACTGTTACTGAAAAGGAATTACTAGCTGTAGTATTTGCTTTGGAAAAATTCGGGGCTTATCTATTGGGGTCTCATGTTATTGTTTATACCGACCACTCGACCTTGAGACATCTCTTGGCTAAAAATGATGCTAAACCCCGGCTTATTCGTTGGATTCTTCTTCTTCAAGAATTTGATCTTGAAATCAATGATAAAGTCGGGGTACAAAATGTGGTAGCGGATCATTTGTCGAGACTCCTAGGTGATTCTTCTTGTCCGGATATTCCGATTGCTGACACTTTTCCGGATGAAACCATTCTTACAGTTTTAGGTGTCCACTCCCCATGGTTTGCTGACATTGTTAACTATTTGGCCGTTGGTCAAATCCCCCAGGATTGGACCAAGCAACAACGAGATAGACTCAAATCTGAGGCCAAATACTACTTTTGGGAGGACCCTGAACTGTATCGCATCGGCTCTGATCAGATTATTCGCCAGTGCATACCGGAGAATGAATTCAACAGTATACTCGAGTTTTGCCATGCATCTGGGTGTGGTGGACATTTCTCCGGAAGAAAGACGGCTGCAAAAATCTTGCAATCTGGCTTCTATTGGCCGTCTTTATTCAAGGATGCCCAGGATTTCTCAAGGTCATGTTCTCGATGTCAGGCACTCGGGAGCATAACTAAGAGAGACATGATGCCCCTAAACCCTATTCTTCCTATCGAAATTTTCGATGTTTGGGGCATCGATTTCATGGGACCCTTTATCCCTTCATTTGGACATCAGTACATTCTTGTTGCTGTTGATTATGTGTCCAAATGGATTGAGGCAATTCCCACCCGAACCAATGACCACAAGGTGGTCATCAATTTTGTCAAGAAAAATATCTTCAGTAGGTTCGGGATTCCAAGGGCTATCATCAGTGATGGTGGCACTCATTTTACTAATGCCCAATTCCGAAATTTATTGGCAAAATACGGGGTTAATCATCGAATTTCCACACCTTACCATCCCCAAACGAATGGACAAGCCGAGATCTCCAATCGAGAGATCAAGAACATTCTGCAAAAAACGGTTAGGCCTAATCGCAAGGATTAGACTCAAAAGCTTGAGGATGCTCTTTGGGCCTACCGTACGGCGTATAAAACGCCCATCGGCATGTCTCCATTCCATTTGGTGTATGGAAAGGCATGTCATCTACCCGTAGAGATTGAACACAGGGCATTCTGGGCAATCAAACAATGCAATCTAGATCTAAATCTAGCTAGGAAGACCAGGAAACTCCAACTATCTGAGTTGGAGGAGCTTAGAAATGATGCTTATGAGAACGCCAAGATCTACAAGGCTCAGACCAAAGCTCTACATGATCAAATGATTTCCCGCAAGAGCTTTGAGCCAAACCAGAAGGTCTGGTTATTCGATTCTAAACTTAAGCTCTTTCCTGGTAAACTTAGATCTAAATGGAATGGCCCATTCATAATTGATCAGATTTTTCTAAATTGTGCCGTTCAGATTTCTGACCCAAAGACGGGTAACACCTTTAAAGTCAACGATCAACGTCTGAAGCCTGTTGTTGACCGTAATCTTCCAGAACCCATTTTAGACTCTGTTGCTCTAGCCATTCTATGACTTCTTTGGCTGGACTTCGCCTAGCTGACGGCATTAAACTCAGCAATTGTAAATATGACACAAGGCTGATACGAGCTTCATATCCAGGTGACATCTTTCATATTCTACCCTCTCTTTCATGTCTCTTTTTCAATGAGGACATTGCATCAGCTAGGCATGGGGGGGTGGATTCATTCTTGAATTATTTGGTCAGCCTTGTGAAATCCATGTAAATTGTTTCTCTTTTTATAAAAAAAAAAAATTAGGAAGGATTAGCTGGACATTAGGACTTTTCAATCCTAAGAAATTTTACATTAGGATCTGAACACAAAGACCCTCAGGTCTTTGGACTTAATTAGCCTGTGTATCCACTAAAATGTGGATTTGTCTTTGAGTCCTCGCCATCTTAATTCTATTATAATTGGAATAAATAAGTTTGGGTGATAAGTACATGACTTATCAACCTGCCCTCTGATTTGAGGGAATTTTGAGTTTTAAGCATCTACACACTTTCTTTGCACTGACTCGTTATTCGGTGATTCTAACGGAAATTGGGTAGCTAATGAACCTTCTAGGGTGATATGGCTGGCAAGTTATCGTGGGTAACAGCCCATAGGTAGGTTGTCTAGAGTCCAGTCACTGGACCTTTCTCTTTTTGCTGCCTTTAGGTAAATCTTAGACCAGGGAAGCCACCTACTTAAAAAAGAGAAAAAAAAAATCAAAAAGGAGAAAAGAACAAAAATAAGCCACACTTCGCCGCACGAGTATGGCTGGCAAGTTGTCGGTGGTAACAGCTCATCGACCGGTTGTCCAGAACCCAGCTCAGAAAATGCACTAAAAATTCCCAAAACACTTAGGAAGAAGCGGAGAAGTAGAATAAACTGGGGAGATATACACTAGATTCACCCTTATGTTGACCCCGTTAAAAAATAAAAGTAGGGAGAAAGCTACCGGTTGTAAAGATACACCTTTAGGTAGAATTCTTTTTGAGGTCACCTAGAGGCATAGAAATCTGAAGTCCGTTCTAATTGCTGGTCAACGAGTCTATCACAATCACAATAAGATGCTTAAAACTTAGGGTTCTCATCAAATCTTGGGTGAGTTGAATGGCCGTAGAAAGCCACTCTTAAACCCTAAAATTTGAAAATAAAAAAAAAAAAAAATTAGAAAAGAGTAAAAAGAAAAAGAAAATTTTCTTTGAATAAGGCGAGGGCTTGAGGCGATCTGCATTTTGGTTGATACCCAAGCACTGTTGTGTCTTTGAAAGTTCAGTTCCTAAGTAGACAATTTCTTAATGATTGAAAATAACTCAGGTCCAAATAATCAAACCTAATTCTTTTATAAATAGCATATAGTTTTTGCTAGGGACTAACAAAAGATAGGCATGGGGGTATGATGTAAACACATTTAAACTACTTAAAATGTCTATTTATGCATGTTCTTAAGCATAGGATTGCATTTCATGATATAAATATTGCATAACATGCATCATCTCGCATTTAGAGTAGTTTGAATAAAATGGAGATTAATTGTCTCCTTTTATGTGCTTGGACAGGGAAAACATTTTATCGGGGCCTCGAATCAAAGATCCAACCGTATGGATATGATCAGGGCGACGATTGGAGTTCAACGACTCCAAGATCGCCCTAATCAGGCATCCGTAGCATCAGATAGAGACCGGGGAACCCTAGAAGATCAAAGGCCAGGATGGTGTAAATCCACACTTCAGATGACAAATCCGACCGCACGGATGAATTCGGATCGACGATCGCAGCCCAATGACACAAAAATCGAGTCAATCCGACATCCGTGGCACCATCTACAACTTCCAGAAGATGGGCGGCCAGGATGGCGCCACGTGGTGCCATCTCAGCCGCCCAGATGGCCGCTGGCATTTTGTGAAGGCCCCTGCCCGATCGCTCTCCGCCGTCAGATGGAGATCCAACGGCTGTGGCCGCCCGGCGCTTAAAACATGCGCTCGACCATCAGCGCCCCGCAGCGCAGCGGTCGAGCGCGCTTACGCGAGCGCGGGGCGCGGGTTCGAGCTGCGGCGAGGGGATTGGAGGCGCGGGTAATTGAGGCGTGTGGAGCGTCGGATGGAAATCGTGCGGTCGCGGGCGCCCGATAGCGCCGACGCGCGATTGGATGCCTGAAACGTCGTCGGTTCTGTTATAACGTTGTAGTAAAGCCGGTTGTTACCAACGTTTCATATAAAAATTTTTTACTCGGAAAAATAAAAGAGTTCCCGAGGTCGAACTCAGGGAGCAAGTTGTATTCTAGAGATATACAAGTTCTATTACAAAAATAAAGAGAGAGAGAGAGAGAGAGAGATGAAAATTTGGCTTCTTCTTCTTCTCTTCTTTCTTCCTCTTTGGCTTTTGTTCTTCCTGTTCTTCTTCTTCTTCTTCTTCTTCTTCTTCTGCTTTCTTCTGTCTTCTGTTCTTCCTTGTTTTCTTTCTTTCTTTTTCTTCAGATCTTCTTCTTCTTTTCTTGCTTCTTGCTTCTCTTCATTTCTTCTTCTTCTTTGTCTTCACCTGCCTTGACCTCTCTTCTTCTTCTTTCGCGATGGCCGTTGCTCTTCCTTCTTCTTCAGCCTGTCTTCTTTCCTTCTCTGGCTGCTGACCTTCCGTCGTCTGCCCCGGTGCTGAGACGACTTAACGATGCCTTCGCTACAGTGCAGCAGCTCCTTCTTCTTCAGCGGGTCTGCTTCTTCTTCTTTGGCCTGCACACTTCAGAGTTTTTTTGTCAAGAGGCAAAAACCTACTCTACCCCCCTCCCCCGCGTATCTCTCTCTCTGAAATCACTCTTCGGAAGCTCTCCCAGAGCGCTACCGGGTAATCGGGTTCGGGTCAGGCCCGGGTCCAGGCCCACCGGCGTGCGTGGTGGGCGAGGAGTGCAGGTCAGTCTAATCGGGTCGGGCCAGGTCCGCGGAGCGTGGTCACGGACGAGGCCGAGTCGGGTCGGGTCGGGTGAGAGGGACCTCACCCCGTGGTAACTGAGGCAAACAGATGGTGGCACTTTTGCAACTTATGTGGGTGTGTGGCTTCAGAAATTCCCGAGGTGGGACTATCCGCGCACCCCTTTTCTCTCACGCCTGCAGTAAGGATGGTGCTTCCAATTGCAACAGCTGTTGAGGCTCGCAACTCCAATTGAGGGCCAGGGTGTGTGCGCAAGACTCTTTCGCGCAGCCTAGGTCTTCAACCTGGGATATCTAGGCTTGGAGCAACCTCAAGCAAGCTTCGAGCTTCCTCGCCAATGGCGGTCCAGGCCTGGAACCTGAAATCAATAGAACGGCCTCTCGGCCAAATCAGACAGGCGGGGGACCTTCGCCGTGGCACGGCGAAGGTGGTCAGGGGGTCTGCAGGGGGCGAGGTTGAGCTAACAGGTCGTCCTAGGTCAAACTGTGAGCGAGGAAGTGGGTGTGTTCGGTGGATCTGCAGAGGGTGTTTGGAGGGAAGTGGAGGGGCGGAAGAGGATCAGGGTGAGGAGGCGGAGGTTCTGCGGTGGTCGGCGAGCCGTGTGGGTCGCTGAGGTGATGGGAGCGGCTCGCCGGAGGGTGGTCGGAGGCGGAGAGGATGAGGGTGAACAGGAGCGGTCGAGGGTTTAATTGACTAAATTGGAAGCGGGGAAAGAAAGAGGAGAAGAAGGGGAGTAGGTCTAACTTACTTGCAGGGACGAAGGGGGAGGAACAGGGCGACAGTCGTATCGACTGTCGCCGGAGAAGACGATGCCCAGTGGGGGGAGGACGGCGGTGACGACGGGGCAGAGGCAGCGCGCGCCGGTATTGCGCGACGCGGGAAGAGCAGGGGAAGAAATCTCTGCTGCTGGTATTGCGGCAGAGCGAAGAGGAGGAGGAGGAAGAACCGCCGGAGCTGGTGGGCGTCTGCCGGAGTGAGAAGAGAGGAAAGTTGGGGGTTTTCTCCGTCAGATCCAAGCTCGGAAGAACGGTGGAGCGACGGGGGGTATTTATAGGGATGAAGCAGGGAGGAAGGCGGAGGGAGACGACGTGTCTCCCTCGCCGGAGAGTGGTCGGAACATGAACCCATACCGTCCGTGCGTTCGCACGGCCGGTATGGTGGCCTACAATGTCCAGGGGGGTGCTCCTGCGACGGCTGACGACGCAGGGCACCCCCGGTACACTTGCCAGGTCCCCCACCTCACCCTGCCCGGCGCCATGCTCCGCGCAAGGTCGCCGGAGCATGGTGCTGGCAGGGTTTTGCAGGAGGGACCTGATTGCAAAGAACGAAGGAGAGTTAGGGGCCAAAATGCGAGGGTTCAAAAGTTGAGGGCCAAAGAGTAAATATATGAGGACCAAAGTGTGAAGTCGGTCAAGGAGGTTTCTTCTTAGGCTCAAGTTTTTATACATGACTAATTAGGACCTAAGGAATCTGATGGTGAATTTTATTTTCATATTAAACCTTGTTTGACCGGTCAATTTGCGCAAAAACCCAAATTAAGTTATTAATTGGGCATGGTTCTCAATGTAGGTCAAAATGGGTTCTAAAGGCCAAATTGAAGGTTCTAAACCCTAGAGATTATTTTTCTATGAATTTTAGAGGGTTTATTCTATTTTTACTTTGCCTCGAACCTTGTGAATTGAAGTGGGTTGTTTTAGGGTTACAGATTATCATTTGGTTCCTTGGAAGTGCTGTAGCCCTTGCTAGATCATCTCATCCCACTTTTATTCTTATTAAGTTGTTTTGACCTATGTTTGGGCCCTGAATTACCCTGTATGCAGATTATACTGGTAAAATTGCACTTTTACCCCTTATGACTTGTTTTCTTCTCAAACTCAGAATTCTCTGAGTTAAGCTTTTCCTTGAGATATGTAGGAGCTTTTATCCTTTGTATTGGGTCAAAATGAGCTAGTTATGGCTCATGATGAGGTTCTCATCAATGCCCCGCGTAACGCGCGATCGCACACGCAGGCGGGCGGGTTGTAGCGGACGCGGACGCGTTTTAAGCCGTCCGATCTCGCGATCGGACGGCTGAAAAGCGCTGGACATGCGCGAGTGTTGAGGAGCGGGTAGCCGAGGAGGCACTCGTGGGCGCGGCGGCGACGGCCACGTCAGGGCTTTAGTGACGGATTTATCCTTCACTAAAGACCCCTTATTTATTATTTTGAAGATGTAATGTCCATTTTGCCCCCACTCCTTGCAACTATAAAAGGAGACCTCCTCCATACGAAATTCTCATCCCTTCTTTCTCCCCTCTACCCCTCCAAATCTCAAGAGAAGCTTGTCCCACACCCGGGATGCTTCTCGCGAGATAAAGTCCAATTTTTGTTCCCCTTCGGAAGTGAATCCCGCGACGACGACGGCGTGCTGCTTCGTTCCCGTTCTTCTGCTTCGTCCTCCTTCGTCCCTCTTCGTTCTCCTTCGTCCAGGCATCGTCCCGTCCGGCTCGTCCTCCAAGCAACCGTCGAGGAGGATTTCTCTCTCCCTATTCTTTTTACTGCTTTCTAGTATAGATTTACTACTTTCTAGATTAATCTACTCGTCCTCCAAGCAATCGTCGAGGAGGACATTTCTCTCTCCATTCTTTTAATGCTTTCTAGAGTAAATTTATCGCTTTCGAGAGTAATTGTTTTATGCTTTCTAGTTGTAATGAACAATCTCTTCAATACAAAAATTCCTTGTTTATTCTACATCTCATTTTGATTTCTCTGTGTAATATTCTCTTTCTCTCTTACTCTCTCTCTCTTCTATTTATTGTAAATAATTAGATGGTTCTAAATTGAATTATTCTGTAACAAATAAAAAGAAACACGTAGTTTTTAAATCAAACCTTTGCCTCCCTGTGTTCGACCCGGAATTTTAATTTTGGTATAAATTTTATTTGTTGAACACGAATTCTTCGCTTTCGAACTAGAACGACAGGTTTTCCAAAACCGAACACGTTAGCATAGGTTCGTAAACGTTCAACAGTTGGCATGTACGAGCATGAATTTCGATGCTATAATGCAAAACCTACCCTTACCCTCCTCAGAAATTCTTCTTTTCTTATCCAGGTATATAGGCAAGCACGGGTAATCGGGTATGAATAGTGTTCAGGCCCAGCGGCGTGCGTGGTGGGCGACGTGTGCACAACGGGTGAGGCAGGGACCTCACCCCTGCTATGACAAGATGATCAGGTAAGGGTATGAAATGCTTTTATTTGCTGTTGTGTGCCTTTCCCTTTCTGAGGTGGGACTAAGAGTCCCTCTTCCTTTGCACGTAGTTGCAGGCGTAGGCTTCAATGAATTGGAGTTGTCGTTGCTACTTCTTTGGCTGATTGAAGGCCCTGGTATCTTTGTGAGGGAATTCTGCAGCTACTCAAAGTGATACGAGGCATATTGATGGCCTGAGGAGCGATGGTCACTGTCGAGGTAGATGGAGGCGGTGGTGGATGTCTAGCGAATCTGAAAAGGCATGAATAAGGGCTTATCACCCTAATTAGAATGTTCAGATGATCGCCGTGAGGTGACGAAGGTGATGGCAGTGTCGATGTGGTGTCTGGAGCTTCATGGTGGTTGGATGGTGACAGCGAGTGTGAAGATTTGATGGGTTGTCCAGTGAATGGATCCGTAGACCAAAACTCTCAATTTCTTGAGGGCTTTTGATCTACAGGTTAAGAGGAAGTTAGTGGTGGTGGTAGCGAGTGATTTGGATGTGTGTGTCGACCGCACGGCCTTGCTGGAGGCTCAACCGATGTTGGAGAAGACGGAGGAGGTGATAGTGATGTAGCGGTCGAATCGAGGTTCTAAGGGGTGGAATCTAACCTAAAGAAAGAGAGGGAGAGAATTACCTAAATTAGGTACGAAAGGGAGAGAGTTGGCATTGGCTTTGATTGGCCGACGCTGGAGGGGATGAATTCTTCGTTTAGAGAGGATGGCGGCGACGACAAGGA
Organism: Thalassia testudinum; assembly: GCA_037157565.1. NCBI lineage: Eukaryota > Viridiplantae > Streptophyta > Magnoliopsida > Alismatales > Hydrocharitaceae > Thalassia > Thalassia testudinum. The sequence continues at coordinate 4,509,936 of JAZHRO010000029.1, read as the reverse complement.
GGAAGATGGCTCCTGCTGTGGCTGGCGAGGTGCGGAGGAAGGCGAGGAAGGAGGGCCGCTTGATTTGTCCATCTAGTGGCCAGAGGAAGGAAGTCAAGAAGGCTTGCTGGAGCTGATCGAAGAAGGCTGGGGAAGGAGGAGAAGAGGAATTTTGGCCTTAAACCTTGCTATGGAGGACGGTGGAATCATCGTGAGCTTTTATAGAGCTTATACCCGAGCTCTAATTGAGGAAAGAAGCTCAATTGGACCTTGGTTTAGAAGTAAAGAATCCCATGATTTTCATAGGTTCACATGGTCTCTTTGCCGTGAATTAGAGTCTAGGATTGTGTTCACATGCATATTTACCATCTAAACTCCAATCGCACCAAATTTGGTGGGATTTGGAGGTGATTGATGATGCTTCAAGATGGTCAAAGTTTTTCTGTAGGTCGATTGACCTGACAATGGTAGCAAGGACTAAAATGTGAAGAAGACGAGAAACTAGGGGACTTTTTGCAAGGAATTTCGAAAGATAGGGGTCAGGTTGAGAGAAATAAAGATTTAAGGTACTGAAATGCAAACTAGATCAAGTTAAACTCTGATTGGGCCCAAAATTTGGTACTAACCTAATTTGGACCCAATTAATCTGATGGTGAACTTGGATTTGAGTTTTGACTAGATTTGACTGGATAATTTGCACAGAAGCCCAAATTAGGGTATAATCCTGTCTAAAACTCTATTCTAGGTCAAAATAGGTTCAGATGATTAAATCAAGGGTACCAAGCCTCTTCGAATATTTTTCTATAAATTTTAGGAGGTTGATATGAATTTTATCCTGGCTAGAACCTCTTTAATTCATGCAGGTTTGAAATTAGGGTTTTGTGTGTTACGGTTCTCGAAACATGTGAAACCCTGTTTCTGTTTGTGTTGACCCACTTCTTGGACTTTAATGCTCAATTGTCCTTTAATTAACCCCTAAGTGATCTCGTGGTTACTTTATATTTATGATGTGAAGTTAAAACTATAGAATTAACCCTAATTTAATGTTTTCTTCTCAAAATGGATTTACGTGGAATTAGGTCCTCAGGTGACCATTTAGGAGCATTTATCACTTGATTCCAACTAATTAAAGCTAGCTATGGCTAATGATGGTGTTACCATCATACCCACGTGCCTAACTTTTGCTAGACCCTAGTAAAATCCTATGGAAAGAACTAGATCTCTAGGCCATGCTTTTAATGTTCAAATGCTTGATTTGTGCCTTTTTCTCTAGAAATTAGATCGGAATGCCAATAGAAGGTCTAGAGGTACTCAAGTACCAGCCAAGATCTAGACCTTACCAGCTTCAACCTAGGTGTACTACAATGGTTTTTGAGGCCCGCAAAAACTGCCTAGAGGTTCGTTGACCCCAATAGTTAAAGCACCCGTGCATACAATGTATCAAGTCAAGGTTTAGTTTGCCAGTGCATTTTGATAAGAGAGAGAGAAGGATATTTCATTTGAAGAGTTTTCTCTCTTTTCCTTTTTATGTTTTCCTAAATCTAGCCACAAATTGGCCCAAAACATGATTTGTATTGGATTCCTTGTACCCACCATCAATCATTGAAGGGTCCCTGGCTTTCGATGCTTTGGGATAGCACCACCCATGGCAACCCCCAGAACTCCTAGCTTTCAACACTTCGAGATAGTGCCGCTCATGATGTTCTGTAGCTAAATTTAGGCCCTGCAATCAACATTTCGAGATAATCCTACCCATGACACTTGAATCAGCATAAGGTGCTTACATGGCCCCAGTAGGATATTTAGATATTCTAGGAGACAAGAGCTAAGGAGATGATATGTTAATATGCATCATCGAGGGGAATTTCCCACCTCTCCATGCCAAGAACTCGTCCAATAAATTTATATCTTTAAGCTACTCCTAAGCTAGATCTTTGGGATGACTTTTCAGAATAGAACACTTTTGGCATTATTTCTTCGTTAAGTGTAGTGAACCTGATTGGTGTGTGGATTTTGGGTGCTTAGGTTACCATGTCCCGTAAATCAAAGGGTAGGCAATGGGGCTGAATAATCCCTAAGCCTTAGATCTACTACATCAGCTTTACACTTTCCTCAACCTCTTGAGGACTAATCCAGATCTTAACGAATACGTAAATGTTTAAGCCCTATAATAAGCCCAATAGGCCTAATATCAGCGCTCTTTACTGATAAATGTCAGTTTATCATCATTTTTATGCATTAAAACAAACCTAACTCTTAGGATTTTGCTCCGCAAATGGGTTTTTGGGTTGTATTTAGGCATAAATTAGGTTAGGCATGCATTGCATTTGTTATTATATTTTTAATGTGTTTCTTGGAGTGTTAGGGATAAGCAGATTGGCAGATCCCTAAAACCCTAGCACTTTTGAAGGCAATTGATGAAGAGGAAGCTCAATTAGGCTAGGATTCAGCTAATTCCAGCCCATCATGGTTCGATACCAGCTCCCTTAGACTAGGGTTAGCTCCATTCAGCTCCATTCAGCTCACCTTAGCTGAATGATAGCTCAAGATAGCTCATCTCAGCTCAAATCCAGCTTAACTTTGTTGAGTCTAGCTCATCTCAGCTCCCATCAGTTCATTGGGAGTTCTAACTAGCTCAACTACGTTGACAGGAGTCCATCTCAGCTCAGCTCCAGCTCCACCCAACTCATGATAGTAGGACTCCAAGCTAGCTGAGTTACTACTTGTCAACTAGTAGCTTAGCTAGCTCTATAGTTCTTATCAGAGGCAGTTCCAGCTCATCCTAGCTCTGGCTAGGTTGAGGTTAACTCAACTGAGCTTAACTACCCAGGCTTGGCTACTTACGTAAGAACTAAGTAGCTGATCTTAGTAGTTGAGCTCCACTTGAAGCTGCCTCAACAGACCTAGCTTCAGCATAGCTTCCATTAGCTCCAGAGCCTTCTCTCCTAGCTCCTTCATGAAACCCTAGCTCCTCCACCTCTACTTTACTAGCTAAACTCCAGCTCCAACTAAAACTCCATGGTTGTCCACTCCACCTTAACCCTAACTAACCATAACCTAACCCAACCCCTTTTGGCATCAACCTACCATAACCACCACCCTAAACACCCTTCATGTTGGCGCCAAAAAGCCCTAGGCATCCCTTCAATTTGGCGCCAACATGAACCCCTATCCTAGCCCTACACCTCTCCCTCTATCCCCATCTAAGCCCTACATCTAACCCCTTCTAGAAGCCCACTAGTGGTGCCAACCCTAAGTGTTACGACCAAAAGCAGGAAAATAAACCACATTCACAAATGCAATATAACTAAGCAGAAGGAAAAATGAAACAGTAAAGGAAAGGAGAGTAAACTGCCTCAAAATAGTACATGCCACCACAACAACAACAGAAAATAGAAAGTAACGAGAACAGTAATTTCAAAGTCCAGTACTCACAACTACAGTAGAAACAAAAGAGCTAGAAAGAAAACTACTATAGTTGGGCTCAGCTGGGCCCAACTCCCTCCGCAGCTGGAACTTGAGCTGCTCAACTCCTGGTCCTGAACAGGGTTATGAAAAGATGGAGGCAGTGAATGCTGAGTAGAGTGGTGTTTACATTATTTATGTGCAAGTAAAGTAACAATAAGTAGGTTTTACTCTCAATTCTATTTATCTCATTTATGTATTTCTGGTTCATCTATTTCACAAAGTATCCAAGTATTTCTTGATCTTGCTTGTTCCTCGTGGGAACGATCTTGATTGCAGTTTTTTCCGTGGAGTAGATGGTACATGTGGTGATCTCCTGGCCGGGAGAGTCCCTCGTGCTAGTCTTAGACCCAGTCAACCACCCCGAGGTCACTGTTGAGACGTAGCGGTGACTACGACATGCGTGATAAGCGCATAGGTAGCTACCCCGCACTAACACACTGTCAGTCGTTTCCGCTAGCAGGTACGCCCAAAGTACAGCACGGAACAGTATAGGGCCTTGCCCTTTAAGAATAAAGGTCTCACCCCTTAGAACCAAATAGTGCTCTTGCCCCTCCACAGTCCGTGTACCCTCGTCCGACTACCCCAGTTTGCCCAAGGGGCCTAACAAAGTTGGTGTAGGGTGGCTAGCTTAACCCCAGGCTTCGTGGGGTGGCTAGCTCCCTCCCTACACTAGTAGCATGCCTTGGTACCACGTACATGAGGGCCAACAGGAGTTGGTGTAGAGTGGACAATCCTAACCACGGGCCTCAACCCAAGGGTGGCTAGCTCCGTTCTACACTAAAAGGGACAATTGCTCTCCTTGGTACCGTGTACACATGGGTCAGCTCACTTCCCATCTACATTCTAGATTCCTTTCATACACACGAGTTCTACTCCTAATTCCCCGTAGGGTTCATGCTCATATTCATCTCATTTATCCATATTCAGATCTCATGTTTCATAACTCGTTCCTCATCCATATACAGGCAGCTCGTGTTTTCACAATTTAATTCTCAATCATATACATGCAACTTGTGGTTTCATAGTTCACTTTCTCATTCACATACAGGCAACTTGTATTTTAACATGCATCTCATAATTACACTATACCATTTGCTAGCAATTTATTTTAACCATGCACTCAAGTAAATAGTACAGCTCAAAATTGGCTTATACATTTCTACCCTAGGGTTCATTCCACATCCTAAAGTTCGATCTGATTATTCCAAGCAAGTACATTCTTATTTAAATATTAACAACTGAATTAAACCACTCTAACAGGTATCACGGGAGGAATGGGGGCCTGCACCATAGATCTAGTCGTCTCTGCGGGCCCCAAACACGCCACCGACTGGTAACCTATACCAGCGACTAATTTATATCAAACGAGCTCAAAATAATAAGTGCTCAACATGAACACGTAGAGAAACTTGAGTGGAAAACATCGGTACTTCATTTGTGGAAATCCGATTCTATTTGGGCCCTAAACGGGCCAAAAACACGGTTACTGCCTAAAATCAGACGTCTAGGACTAGTACCAGATGTCTTAAAAGATGTCAGATCTCACCTTGCACTTCTTGTGGCTTCTTTAGATGTCCAGACACCCTCCGCGACCGTCTGGGGGCAGCTCTAGACATCAGACAAGGCCTCCAACAGTTTGGAAGTACCTTTGACATCTGGCGACGTGAACAGTACTTGGGAAAGCGCATTGTGCACCTTCCCAAAGCCCTCACCTACATACGAAAAATGCAAGCACAAACTTTGCTCGACATTTCCTGCACTACAACTTACATGGTGAAAAGTAGCGTAGGAAGATACGTACCTCGCGCGATATAATGCTTTTAGATGTCCGGCTTCAGCTCCGAACGTCCTGGTGCCCTTCCAGACGTCTGGTCGATGCTGCAGACATCTGATATTGGAAAACTTCCAGTACCAGAACCTCCTCCACGATGCTCCTCTCCTCGCAACACTGCCCACAGGGCACTGCAGCAGCTTCAGCAGCTGCAGAGGGTCGAGAGGCCGCCTCCCCGAGCCCCTCCTCCTTGCTCACGTGCCCGCCGCCGGCCATGAGAGCTTCGCCAAGCTCCCGAAGGTCCTCTAACCTTCTCGTCTCCTCTCACTCTCTTCCTCTCTCTCGTCCCTCTCGTTCTACCTTGCTTGCCCTCTCTCTCGTCCCTCTCGTTCTCCCTTGCCACAGCCGCACAGGGAGGATGCTGGAGGTGGTGGTTGTTGGTGGTAAGGGGGTGGGGGTGGTGAGTAGAGGGTTTAAATAGAGTGGGTTTAGGGTTTAAGGGGGTGAGGGGCATGGAGGGGAGAGAAGCTCTGTGCACCGCCCGCACCCAGAGCGCAAAGGAACGTACGAAAATTCCCACTTTCAGACATCTCGTCATATGTCCAGACGTCTGGACAGACGTCTGACTGAAACTACAAACGTCTTATTCGACTAAAAAGGCAACCAGTCATTTCACTAAGCCACCATAACCAACCCTAAACCACCACTATGTTGGCGCAAAACACCACCCAGACCCTTCCATCTTGGCGCCACCTATATCTACCCTTCCCATAACCACCACCATAAAAAGCTATCCTAGCCTTCCCTTATGTCCACGCCAACCCTACCCCTTTAACCACACTAAAGTTGGTGCCAACTCTCCCCTAACCACACCTACTCATACCTCTTCAAGTGGCATCAACACACCCAAGCCCTTCATCTCATAGCCACCACCACATAACTCCATTTCCACCCTACAACACACCTAACCAAACCCTTAACCCTAGCAACCACCTAGGGTTGGCGCCAACCACCAAGTACCCTTCCGTTTTGGCACCAACAAACCCTAGCCCTAGGATCCTATAACCACCATCTAACCCCCATCATAACTGTCCATCCTATAACCAACCCTACCCTCTCCTACTCCTATAAAAACCCCCTACCACTACCATTAAGAAAAAACCTTGGCTACATTTTTTTCTACCCATATTTTCACCTACATAGAAGGTAAAGAGAAGAAGAAGAAGAAGAAGATTAAGGGGATACTCTATCCCCTTGGTGCCTTCCCCTCTTCTCTTCTTTCTTGACCCCACGTCAGCCAAGGGAAGTAGCTAGGCATTGGAAGGAAACCTAGGGTGCACACCTACCCTAGGAGGAGGAATCAAAGGTGGTCCGTGCCACCTTAGGAGGATCTTTTGAAGGTGGAATTCCGTCCACCTTTGAGGAGATCAAGCACGCCCCCCTTGGGATTGTTAGGAGGAGTACATCAAATTGGAGGAGCTTGCCAGGTAAAGGAGAAGAAGGAACCTTCTTTTCAAGCCAAGGTACAACTTGACTTGGAGCAAAGGGAGATTCACCTTCTTCATCATCAGCAGCAATTAAAGGTTTTTTTTTCTTCTTTAGTTGTCTTTTCAAATTTTAGAAGCTTTCCTATACTTGTAGACAATTTCCTTTAATATAGAAAAAGTTCCCTTCATTTCTTGTTGCATTTTTAATTGCACTACTTGCATTATCTTAGTATAATCTCACTCTCTCTTTCTAATTAACCTAGGCCTTCACATGCCTAGGTTGAGCTTAGAAAGAGGATAATTTTGTTACTTAGATTTAAGCATCTTAGTTGTGGTACTTTTCCCCGTCAACAACTTTGTATTTGCCCCTTTATTTCAGAAAACCCAAAAGAAGAAAATGATATATTGAAAAACAACAAAAAGAAACATGATTTCTACTTTTCAAGCAAGAGATTGATTTCACAAAATATTTCTACCTTGGATGACCCTAGATACTTCCCTATCTACGTTAGAAATTTTAAAAGCGAAATGGATTTACACGTTACAACGATTTCCAAAACCCTAATTAACAAATCGTGTATTTTTGCTATCATTTACTAATCTCCTTGTCTCTAGCACTCCATGACTTAATCCTTGTTTTGATTTGGTCTTAAACTTAAGTAGATTCCATAATCAATTGTTATGACTATCAATTTCTTTTCTTGATTTTGCTCCTTTTTTCATTTTATGTTTCCTCCTCAAGAAAGATTTTCAATCATTTCACAAACTTTTCCTCCCCTTTCTCAATTGTTTTTGTGAGAACCCCTCTGACAATTGAATTTCCATTTGTTTGCACTTTAACACCCCCCCATGCCTAAGTTTTGTAATGTCTTCATTGTAAAGCAAGAGGGTATGAGTTCAGCTTTGTTCAACTTTTAGAACAGGGTCAAAGGGTGGATGAATGGGTCGGTATGACTGTTATGGATGATTTCAAGCTTTGATACAGGTACCAAAGGTGGAGTTGGGTGTTCTAAAGTTGAACCCTAAAGTGCAATAGGAGTGTAGCTCAAAAAGATGATTAGAAGGGTCTTGAGTTTTTGAAATGACAAGTTGCCTCCTCTTAAGCACTAAATTCAATGCCTTCAGTCGAGCAGAAGGTGGTTAAGGAGAAGGGGTGGTCAAATCAGAGAAATTTTGTAGAACAAGCACCTTGATGAGTAGCCTAGTTGATCCAGCTAGGTGCTTGTTCATATCAACAGATTGATGATGCAGACCAAACTTGATGAGCGTGTTTTCGTGAGGAAAAGTTAGGGTTTTGGAGAACCCATCATCGTAGTCACAAAAATTGCTAACAGATAAAATATATACTGAAACTCGAGGTGAGTCCCAGGTCGAACACAGGGAGGCTAACGTTTGGTTTGTCAAATACGCGCTTTCGATTTTATTTGTTTTTGTTGTTTTTATCTTCTTTTTTTTTGGTATTTCATATGATAGAATATCAAGCAAAATATTTCTTATCTATTCTAAGCTACTCTAGGAAAATAAAAGAGAGAGAGAGAAAAACATCAATATATTGCTAATCAAAGTTTGTTATAGATAAATAATTATACTAGAAAGCAGTAAAGATAGAGAGAGGTGAGAAGAGTCCCCATCTGCGGTCACTTGGAGGATGACTCACTCTGACGGCACCCAGATGAAGGTGGTGAGAGGCTGGATGTAGGAGAATGACATTGGAGGAGGGAGGGCAGGACGGGATGGCGTCGTGGTGAGGATCTACTTCCCAAAGTGGTGAGAAGACAACCATGGGATGCTCCATGAATGGGGGTGAGAGGCGGGAAAATATTTTGATTTTCTACTCTAGAGGAGCATCCCAGGCTTGGGACAAGCTCTCTCTAGAGCCTTGGAGATGGTAAGGGAGAGAAAGGAAGAGATGGCTATGAATGGAGGGGTGTAGGCCTTTTTATAATGGAGGAGAGGGAGCTAAAACAAGTATGGGACAATTAGCGATAGCAAAGATGTCGCTAAAGCTCTAGCTCAAGCATCGTTGTAGCCTCCCAGCTCACACTCACAGATGCACCCAGTCACAGCTGTCGCATGCGGATGAATCTCGACCGTCGGATCCAAGATGAGTGCCCACAGGTGTGCAATTATCATGTGCTTCAGATCGTGTTAGATGGTGCATCAATTTTCATGGTGGATCATGCGTTATCACCAGGTACAGATCAAGCGGTGCTAATCATGCCACGTCACCGCCTTCTTCATCAAGTGATTGAGATCGTGTAAATGAATTTTGTCCGCACCCCTTCACAGCGAATTGGATGTGCGCATGAGGTTTTGATCGCACATCCTCGGGTTGCGAGTGGTGAGTGCGACTGATGTGGCTTGTGGATGGATTGTTGAGTGAAGGATCAAGGTGGCACGAGATCTTGACCGTTGGATGGAGATCCAACGATTAAGAATCAGAGTCAATTAGCTCCTCAGATGAAGTGGGTGACGTGGCATGCGTATGGCCATTGTATGGGCATCCAACGGCTCAGATTGCACGGGGTGTGTGCTTTAGAGGTTGAGCGAATCTTTTGGGCAACTTTGGGTGGCTCAGATGGTGCCATGTGGGGCCATATGGACTGTTCAACTTCAGATTCTTGTAAGTGGTGTCACAGACATCGGATTGGGTCGATTTCCATGCCGTTAGGCTGCAATCGTCAATCGGCATCCATCCGTGTGGTTGGATTTATGGTCTGAGGCTTAGATTGGTGCCACCTTGCTCCTTAGCCTTTGATCTTCCTCGGACTACATAATGTGCTATGAGACTCCGATCAAGACGATTTTGGAGGCGTTAGACACCGATTATTGCCCTGATCAAATCCATATGATTGGATCGTCAATCGAAAGCCTCGCAATAAATCTCCTTTCCTGGCGACAAAAGGATGCTAATTAACCTATAATTTACACAAACTATTCTAAATGCAGAATGATGCTTGCCATGCAATATTTATAATATGAAATGCATCACTAAGATTAGGAACATGCATAAACAGGCATTTTATCCTAAATGGATGTGTATACATCATACCCCCATGCCTATCTTTTGCTAGTCCCTAGCAAAATTAAACTAAATGCTATGTATAAAATTAGAATTAGGACTCAATCACTTAAGGAATTAGTTGTTTTTTAACAAAAGGAAATTTCAACTAAGGTACTAAACTATGAGGACTCAACAATGCCCAAGTGTCTACCAAAATGCAGACCGCCCATGTCCTCACCTTCTTTTGAAAAAGGAAGATACATTTTTTTTTCTTCTTTTCTATTTTTTTTGGATTTTTGGGTTTGGAATTTTGGGGTAGCTTTCTATGGCCAAACAACCCACCCAAGACTTGAATAGAACTTCAAGTTCTAAGCATCTTTGTGAATGTGATAGACTTACTAGATGGATGTTAAAATGGTCTTTAGGTTTCTAAAACCCTAGGTGATCTTAAGAGTTTCTGCCTAAAAGTTTATCTTTTCAATCGGTAGCTTTTCCCTACTTTTTATTTTTTATGGGGTCAACACCAAGGTGAATCCAGTGTATATCTCCCTGATTTATTTTACTTCCCCGCTTCTTCCCTAAGTGTTTTTGGAATTATTTATGCATTTTTGTGAGCTAGACTGTGGACAACTGGCTAATGAGCTGTTACCCATGACAACTTGCCAGCCATACTCGTGTGGTGAAGTGTGGTTTAGTTATTTTTTTCTCCTTTTCCTATTTATTTATTTTCTTTTTTTTATTTTTAAGTATATTTTTTTCTTTCTCTGAGTAAGTGGCTTCTCTGATCTAAGATTTACCTAGAGGCAGTGGGATGAGTATGGTCATATACCTAAAGGTAGTCGAAAAGTGAGTCATTACAAATAGAGTGTAGATGCTTTAGACTTAAAGTCCCCTCAAATTAGAGGGTGGGTTGATAAGTCATGTACTTATCACCCCTATTTGTTAATCAAATTAAAATAATATTAACTTGGCAAGGACTCGAGAAGAGGTACACATTTTAGTGGACACCTGGACTCATTAAGTTCGAAGACCTGAAGAGTCTAAGTGTTCAGGTCCTAAAGTATTATCTCCTAAAGTTAACGCTTAATGCCTAAGTTCTCTTCTCCTAATTCTAATTTTTTTAAGAAAATAAAAGAAATTCCATAGAGCTAGCAAAATAATTTCATAATTAAGTATCCACCCCCTATGCCTAAATGATGCAATGTCCTCATTCTAAAAAATAAAGATATGAAAAGGGTGGAATAAACAGAATATCACCTGAATTTTGTGAAAATTCGGTCAGCTCTGCAGAGAATGTGGAATATACACACGTGCTAAGTTTGTTATCTTTAGTTAGGCATAATATACAAACAAGGAAGAAATTAAGAATTCACAAGTGCGGGTCAGAATTGAAATAAAAAGATTGATCTCAGGACCCACCAGAAGAAGATATCCACAAATGTGGACCAGATTATGGTGTTGACCCATGCCTCAGGGTCGAGTGGTTCTATGGTTCTAGATGAAAATCACCCAAAACCAGTGATCATTGTGCTTTCAGCGTTGGGCTTGTAGATTTGGGGTATGCAACCCAAGTATGAAATTCTAGAGAAAATAAAGTTCTAAACTAATAGGAGTATTTGTCCATTTCAAATTTGGCTCAAAAAGATAATCCACTATTCTATACTTGGGTTGAAAATTCTCAGAATCAAAAATATTGTAAGAGTCCTGATGTAGACACAATTATTGAGGGTAAAATGTCTATTCATGCATGTTTCTTGGCTTAGATTTGCATTTCATGTTATAAATATTGCATAGCATGCATCACTCTACATTTGGAGTAGTTGTATATAATTTAGGTTAATTATTTCCTTTTTGTGGTCAGGAGAGAAGGATATTTATTTTGGAGCCTCGGATTGATGATCTGATCGTACGGATCTGATCAAGACGATGATTGGAGTCCAATGCCTCTGAAATCGCCTTGATCGGAGTCCCATAGCACCATATGCAGTCCAAGGATGACCAATGGCCAAGGGACTAGGTGACAAAATTTGGAGCTTCAAATGACAAATCCAACCGCTCGAATGGATTCGAGTTGACGATTGTAGCCTAACGGCATGAAAATCGATCCAATCCAACCTCTGTAGCAGCTCCTACAATGCAAAGAAGATGGACGACCCTGATTATGCCACGTGGCGAGCCCAGGTCACCCATGCGCACGCACATGCCACCAGACGTGCACAGTAGCACGAGTGCGTGCACGTGCATGGAGGCACGCATTCGCACAGCGCAGCGCTAGTGTGTTAGCGTGCGCGCGGTAAAGAGTTGGCATGAGCTGCCTACAGCGACAGTTCCAGCGACATCTGGAGGTCACTAATGATCCTATACCTATTTTTGCCTCTTCTCCACTATAAAAGGACCTACACCCCCTCCCTTCCAAGCCATCTCTACCTACTCTACTCCCACCTTCTCCTAAGCTCTAGCAACCCTACCAACGCTCCATTAGAGCTTACTCTCAAACTCCCAAGGTGCCCATTGGTGTTGCGGACCTCTGCCTTACTAAGTATTCCCCCCTCTTCCCATTACCATTCACAGGTCACCTTGGAGCTATCCTCTCACCTTCATTTCGAAAGCAGATCATCTCCGCCTCCTCACCTCCATTCCAGAGCTACGCTGAAGCTTTCCTCTACCCGACGTCCTCCTGCATCTCACCTTCGTCGTCCCGCTCCTCACCTCCTTCGTCCGAGCTTCCGCCAGGTGCCGTCGTCTCACCGAACAGCCACTTCAGGAGATTTCTTCTCACCTCCATCTCTTTTTATGCTTTCGTAGATTATTGTATTCATGATATATGTCATATTTGTTCCATATCTCTTGTGATTTATTCTGCTAGTCTTCTTCTTTTAAAAACACAAAAAAACTTAAACCCTAAAACAGTAAAAAGAAATAAATCGAAGCATGATTTTCAATTAAAGTAAACGTCGCCTCCCTGTGTTCAACCCGGGACTCCCTTGGAGTTTCCATATAAATTTTATTTGATCACGAGTTTTGCAACTACGACGATGGGTTACTTGTAACCCCGATTTCAAATACATGAAACATGTGCGATCAAGTCCTGATAGAAAGTAGGCGGTTTGAGGCAAATAGGAACCCTTAGATCCATACTTCTATCTTCCCTAGAGTTAACTTCCCATATCTTAATTTCCAAATTCCTATCCTCCAAGATCAATGTTTCCAGGACCTCCAGATCGTTGTACACCCCATCAAAGATATCCAAGTCAGACAATTGCGGCTGAATCAGAATTGACTTGGATTCAATCATTTCCAAATCAAAATCATTCATCTCTTTGGGGTGTTTTTGAAGATTAGGGCTACCGATTGGATCATCTATTATGATAGGTTCAGAATCCTCCATGTCAGCCCCAATCGAATCACAACCCTCAGTTATTGGGCTATCAAATGGTTCGTCATGCTCCTCAATCCCATTTGTCACACTATAATCATTTACCTTAACTTCAAGTGAAACTTCACTAAGAGATTACTCACCCTTAGAATTAAAGAATCCCTGATCCTCATTTATATATGCCTCAAAATCATATGTTATTTCTTGGTCTATAGAGACATATTTTTCCTTGCTCCCTAGCTCAGGGATTTTGGGTAAGAAAATCACATCATCCTCGATTGGTTGCTGTAACCCAACTTGGTCATCCTCGATCTCAGAAAATGTGTCCCCCTTGATAGGCGCCTGAGTGGGTTCAGACATTGGCTCTCCTGAAGGGGGTTCATCTTGGGAATCATCCCAATATTGGACTAAGGCAACAACGAATTTCATCCTCAATCTTGATAATTTCCCAAGTAAAAACTTACCCTGGCCCCTATCCTTAACATCTTGGAGCCAATCCAATAAAGAACTATTAAGCTCATCAATCATTTTGACCATAGGCTCCAATGCTTCAGTGCATGATGTTGGCTGAGCTTTTAAAGATTGTATAATGTTCCTCAATTTAGTCAACACCTTATCCTGGACCTGGTTCACTTGAACTGAATGGTTCGGTTTAGGGTTGGGTGTGTTTGGGTTAAATCTAGGGGAGTCAAGAAATTGAGGTTCTTGGGTCCCTCCTTGATAGTAGGTCATTTCTGGTTGTTCAAAGAATGGTGGTGACCTATGTTCAGCATAATCCAAGGGAGGGTAGGTGTTATAATCGTCGTATCCTTCCTGATTGTAGATCGGGTTGGTTTGTTCATAAGAGGGTGGCAATCTATAATCAGTGTAGCTTTAGGAAGGATAATAATCATAATCATGATGTCCAGGGTTAGGCTCTGGACATTGACGTCAGGAATCATATCCACAATCAAAGTTATCCCGACTAGTGGATGAGTAATCATAAGTCAAGTCATGATAGTAATCATTTTGAGGATAAGTGGTGATAGGAGGGTAGGATTGGAATTGTGTGTATGGTGTGGAAGAATACATGATGAAGTAGGAGGGAAAATAGAATAGAGAAAAGAAAGGACCTACGCTTCAGAAATGAACTCTGCCCACACAATGAATTTGATGTTGTCCTTACTCCTGAAGGTAGTAAAGTTGGGCCGGCGAAGTAGGGGGAGTGTGTCTCGAGGGCCCCTAATTATGCCAAACCCCTACTTAAGTCGTTTGACAATCAGACCCCACAGCTTATCGCCTTTTGAAGCAAGCAGACGTCACTAATTCGAAATCCGTTCAAGAGAACACCCTAAAATGAACTCAATGAATCCTAGGGCCAACGTCAACTCAATTTTAATTAAGGTTTGGGATGATTGTGCTCTTGGAATGTGATGGGCCATTTAGATGGGTTGTGCCCTTAAAGATTAGTTAAAATGTGTGTGTGTGCACAACCAATGGTTTTCAAACAAGGTTTTGATGATGTGTCTTTTAGAGTTTGTTCGTATTTAGTAGCTTTTAGTGTTTAATCTTAAGGTTCGTTCAATCAAGTTTGGTAGAACACTCCAAGTTTTGAAAGCATTGGTGATGATATATTCCTTTAAAAGTAAGAAAAAATGTGATGTGCCTGGTTAGTTCCTAAAAATTGAACCCTAAGTCGCAAGCTACTTGATTGATCAGTTTTAAATTGAGTGGTGTGACCCAAATAGTTCAAGCAATTGGCATGTTGCACCACTTGATTAAGGCACACAAAAATGTTTAACCTAATCAAATTTCTACTCACTTATTTGTGTGTTGAGTTAAGGTGAACTAGATCCATAGGTCAGATTTTGGTTAAGTGGTAGAATCAATGTGATTGTGTGCCTTAGGTCGAGAAATTTGTGGGTGTTTAAGTTGTGTCACTTTTAGCTTAATCCCACAAGTAGAGAAGAGTTTTTTTTTTTTTGTTTGTTTAATTTATGTGAATAGGTGAGGTGAGGTGAAGTGACAATCAAACAATCAGATCTAACCTAGGGTTCAGGTAAGCAGCTAAGTTGATTTGAGTTTGAGTTATTAGATAGTGAAATGGAATCTAGTGGGTGGGTGGGGGAATACACTTATAGAACCTTTTAACCACACTTTACTCTGATCTATTTGCTTTGGCTCACCTTGGAAGGGTACCTGTAATCACAGAAAGAAAGGAGCAAAGTGAGCTAAAAAGTTAAGTAAGGCAGAAAATGCGGTAAAAACCAAAGAACATTGCCTTCCTGGCAACGACGCCAAAATGATGAGTGTGTTTTCGTAAGGAAAAGTTAGGGTTTTGGAGAACCCGTTGTTGTAGTCGCAAAAATCGCTACAAGATAAAATTTATACCAAAACTCGAGGTGAGTCTCGTGTCGAACATAGGGAGGTGAACGTTTGGTTCGTGAAATCCGCACTTTCGATTTTATTTGTTTTTGTTGTTTTTATCTTTTATATATATTTTTTTGGTATTTCATAAGATAGAATATCAAGCAAAATATTTGTTATCTATTCTAAGCAACTCTAGCAGAATAAGAGAGAGAGAGAGAGAGAGAAACATCAATATATTGCTAATCAGAGTTTTCTACAGATAAACAACCACACTAGAAAGCGGTAAAGATAAAGAGAGGTGAGAAGAGTCCCCATTGATGATCCCTTGGAGGATGACTCACTCTGGTGGTGCTCGAACGAAGATGGTGAGAGGCTGGATGAAGGAGAACGGCGTTGGAGGACGGAGGGTAGGATGGGACGACGTCGCGGTGAGGATCTACTTCCTGAAATGGTGAGAGGATGTCCAAGGTATGCTCTACTAATGGGGGTGAGAGGTAGGAAAATATTTTGATTTTCTACTCTAAAGGAGAATTCCGGGCATGGGACAAGCTCTCTCTAGAGCCTTAGAGGTGGTGAGGGAGAGAAAGGAAGAGATGGTTATGAATGGAGTGGTGTAGGCCTTTTAATAGTGGAGGAGAGGGGGCTAAAACAAGTATGGGACAATTAGCAACAGCAAAGATGTCACTAAAGCTCCAGCTCAAGTGTTGCTGTAGCCTCCAGCTCACGCTCGTGCACGTGCCCAATCATAGCTGTCACACATGGATGAATCTCGACCATTGGATCCAAGATGAGCAGCCACAGGTGCGCCATGATCGTACCCTTCATATCACGTCAGATGGCGCATCGATTTTCATGGTGGATCGAGCATTATCACTACGTTCAGATCGAGTAGTGTTGATTGTGCCACGTCGCCGCCTTCTTTACTGACTGATTGAGATCATGCGGACGAATTTTGTCTGCACCCCTTTGTAGTGGATTGGATGTGCGCAAGAAGTCTCAATTGCACGTCCTCGCGTTGCGAGTGGTGAGTGTGACTGATGCGGCACGTGGATGGAATGTCGAGCAAAGGATCGATGTGGCGCGAGATCTTGATCGTTGGATGGAGATCCAATGGATGAGAATCAGAATTGATGAGCTCCTCAGATGAATCGAACGATGTGGCGTGCCCAGATTGTGCAGGACGTGTGCTTTAGAAGTTGAGCGTATCTTTTGGGCGACTTTGGGTGGCTCAGATGGTGC
Organism: Thalassia testudinum; assembly: GCA_037157565.1. Classification (NCBI taxonomy): domain Eukaryota; kingdom Viridiplantae; phylum Streptophyta; class Magnoliopsida; order Alismatales; family Hydrocharitaceae; genus Thalassia; species Thalassia testudinum. Next base: position 4,493,263 of record JAZHRO010000029.1, on the reverse strand, counting down.
CATGTCGCGCCATCTGGACCATCTAACTTCATATTCTTGTAGGTGGTGCCAAGGACATCGGATTGGGTTGATTTTTGTGTTGTTAGGTTGTGATCGTCGATCTGGATTCATTCGTGCAGTTGGATTTGTCATATGTGGTTTGGATTGGTGCCACCTTGCCCCTTGGCCTTTGATCTTCCTCGGACTACATAATGTGCTATGAGACTTCGATCAAGATGATTTTGGAGGGTTAGACTTCTATTGTTGTCCTGATCAAATCCATACGGTTGGATCGTCAATCAGAGGCCCCGCAATAAATCTCCTTCTCTCCTGGCCACAAAAGGATGCTAATTAACCTATAATTTATACAAACTATTCTAAATGCAGAATGATGCATGCTATGCAATATTTATAATATGGAATGCATCTCTAAGCTTAGGAACATGCATAAATAGGCATTTTATCCTAAATGGATGTGTATACATCAAAACCTGATCAGTCTAGTGGGTTGATGGACGTGAATCAATAGGTATGGAGCCCACCAAATGCTATGTTGCTAGAAAAGATGTGGAAATATGAATCTAGGGTTTGGTTGAATCGGTTCAACTTGATTAGAGTAGGGGTCCTCAAAAGTTAATGGATCAATGGAGAATGTAGGAACCCTTTTGGTGGGATTAGAGAAGCATAAGACATGAATCTCGGTCTGATCAGTGTCTGATTCCTGATCAAAAGATGGCAGCAAATCATATGTGACCGGCTCAGAGAGAGGTAAGTCAGAGTAAAAGTTGATTCCTCTCCAGTATATTTGGAATCCTCACCAAATACAATGGGATTTGTTTTTTTTCGAACTTGCACTCTGCAAGGGGGGAACCACCCTCTGTAGGGGTTATATATAGGGGTGGTGGGTGATGGTTAATGGCTCACCTACCTCGGAAAGCACCTACGTGGGGAGCTTTTACTCTTAGCAGAGCATTGTGAGGAGATGTCCTTCGTCAGAGCATCACTATGTCGAGGTCTTTTTAGAGCAAGAGCCATCATGTCAGGCTTTACGAGCAAGGGTATGTCTGTTGCTTCTTCCTATAGAGTCTTTGCCGAGACTAGGGTTTTATACGATTTCTCGTCGGACTTCCATAGTCGGTTTGCAATTTTGTCGTTCTTGGGGGAATACGAACTCAATGGAGTACCATTTCAACTTGTGTGTCTGACACCCGTTTGTGTTCAGATGGGTCGAAGGACATGTTTATCATATGTAAATATGCCATTGAGCATGGTCTACGGGTACCTTTGAACCCTTTTGTGTCCACCTTTCTTTCCTTTTATTACCTTGCCCCTTCGTAGCTCAACCTTAATTGCTGGCTGGTGTTGAATGCCTTTACCACCCTCTGCCTTCATTTGGGGATTGCCCTCCATCTCGTTTTGTTCTACCTACTTTTTGGGTTGATGCCCTTGAAGGTGAAGAAGGGTAGGCCTCCGTCAGGCACTTACACACTGTATAGCCGGCAAACTGGATATAGGATAGTGGATGCCTTTGATTCTTTGAAGGGGCAAGACCACAATTTCCTTTCTCTTTCCAACCTTGAAGACCTCAGAGTCCCTTATGTTGGTGTAAGGGCACCACGATCGTTAATTTTGATGATAACAAAACACTTGTTATTTAATATTTGCATTTGAGTTTATAAGTTTTAGGAAAATGCAAATGGAATCAAGTATGAAGGAGCTCAAGCTCACGTCCATGGTGGATTGGAGAAGCTTGATGGAGGAGAAGGAGCTTCGCTTGGAGTGAGAACTTGAAGAAGCATGGAGATGAGGAATAGGATAGAAGTTTATTCTGTTCTTGTACTTTGTACTTGTTGTTCTTTGCTCTTTATTTTTCTTAGAATAATTGTTAAAGAGCCTAACGTAATAAACAATAGTCCTAGGAACACATACAGAACCTTAAGATACTTAGACTTCTCATAGAAAACTTAGAAAACCAAAGTAGGCATCAGATAGCCTGATCAGACGTCCAGAACACTTACATTGCAAACCCACTCTCTATCTGAAAGCTTCAGACGTCCAGTTCTTAGTCCAAACATCTTAGAAGACGTTTAAGGACCTTGTCAGACATACAACTTGAGGACCGTTGGCTTATCTTAGAGGATTAACCCTTAATTTGATTTACATCTACTTTCAAACATCCATAGAGTATTCCAGATGTCTGATAAATAGACGTTAGGCTGAGATCTGACCCTAATTACTTCTTGTCAGATCTAATAGCCATTTGAGCCTCGGGAAATCCATTCTAGCAGTGATTTGTTTTTGAGATGTCTGATCTGTCATCTGTGCAACTTAACACTAGAACCTTGTTTCGATCTTAACAAAACAAGAAGGAAACCCATCTAGAATTAGACGTCTGATTAGATTCCTAGATGTCTTAAAACACCTCTTCATATGTCTATCTTGATCCAACTCAATTCAGATCTTCTACCCTTCTAGATCAGACGACCGATTCCTAGATTAGATGATTGTCCAAACGTCTAACCTTAGAGCTAGACATCTTATAACCATGTCAAAATCATAAATAATCCTAATTTTGGCCTGATTTGCCTTGGATTTGTGTTCAACGGCTATAAAAGCCTTCTAAGACCTTCCTAAGGCTTCCTAAGTCACCTATAAATAGAGGAGCATCCTTCCTTTGTTAGAAACACTTAGAGAATATTACTTAAACCATTATTGTGTCAAGGAAGAGATAATCAAGAAGAAAACTACTGCTGCTCTCCAAACCCTTGCCCACACTAGGGAGCACCATTTTTTTCTGTGCACCCATCGTTGCATACGAGAGTGCCATTGTGCCTTGTGTAGATCACGCACCTGTGTTGCTAGCCAACACACTTCCATCAAAGAGAATTTTCCTTATCCTATAATAGCTAGATTTACTTATTTACTTTGTTGGTCTATAGGATATTGTAATTGTCTTTGTTTGGGTATTCACCTTAGGAATTCCCGTCACCCTAGAGAGATAAAATACTCATGAAGACGAGGGGTTTGAGGTATGCTACCCTCGTTTAAGTAGTGTCGGTTGTAAGAGGATAGGTCACCCTCAATTAAGTGACTTTGTTAGTGGATTTGATCGACTAGGTCGATAAAAAAATCCCAAGTCGAGAGACTTAGGTGGTGATTTTTACCCGGGTTTGGGTTTCCACCTAAAAATTCTTGTGTACTTGTGTGATTGCTATTTTTGAGGATGTCGCATATTTATTTACGTATTATTTATTTATCATGCAAATCTCACCCCTCTCCATTAGAACCTACACCTTACACTTGGTAAGGTCTGCCTGAGAGGGACCAACCGCCCCGATCCAAGAAGCTTGACCCGTTTGTGCAAGTAGACACAGAACGACTAATTAAGTTTGGTCCGATTTCTCGGTCGGAGCTTAGGCGGAAGGACGTCCAAGAGGCATTGGTAAGAGTGGCAAACTCGTTGCTTACGCCATGTAAGTGGGGGGAGGTAAAAAAAAAGGATTTTGAATTGTACCTTGCGTCCGCTAATTTTCCTATTATTCTAGTATTTTTAGTTGCAGCATTTGAGCGGTTCGTTCGACCGATTGTGCCCAAGCGTCGAAGTGGTAGCTCAGCTCGTCGTGGGTCGCAACAAGGTGAGGAGGGGCTTGTGGAGTAGGGGGAGGGGTGTTAGCTTTCTTATTGGAAGGGGCTAAAGTGAAAGGAGGAGGAGGCCCTTAAAGATTTCAAGAAGGGGCCAAAGGTCCCCCTAAGGCAGGCGAAGAAGGGTCCCCGCATGAAGCTTCCGCAGGATGACTCAGCGACGTCCTCTCCACGGAGCCCTAATGGAGTCTAGGGGGAAGGTGCACCTTTCGATCCCCTGGCACGGTCTGGGCCACCTAAGGTGATCACACTTTGTGACTCTTGATGGTAATACCATTATGGGCCTTAACTAGACACATTTAGTTAGGTTTTAATGATGAAAGCTCCTACCTAATCATCTGAGGGTAACAACTCCGCATCATTCTGATTTGAGAAGAAAATAGGGAATCAGGGTTAATTCTATAATTTTAACAGAACATCACAAACACATATTAACCATGGGGTCATTTAAAGGTTAATTGAAGTTTGAATGAGCACAAAAGTCTAAAAAGTGGGTCAACACTAATAGAAATGAGGTTTCATGCATTTCAATGGTGGGAACAATACACAAAATCCTAATTATCAACCCACTTAAATTGAAGAGGTTTTGGTCATGATAAAATTAATCTAAACCTCCTAAAATTCATAAAAAAATGTTCTAAGAGGTTTTGTACACTTAGTTTGACCATCTGAACCTATTTTGACCTAAAATAGAGTTTTAGATGAAAATTGGCCCTAATTTGGGCTTCTATGCAAATTACCCAGGCAAACATGGTCAAAACCCAAATCCAAGTTCATAACTAGATTCCTTGGGTCCAAATTATGTTAGCACCAAAATTTAGACCTAATCAGAGTCCATCTTGACCTAGTTTGCATTTTAGCAGTTAAAAACTCTATTTCTTACATTTAGACCCCAGTTTTCAATTTTACTTGCAATTCGGTCCCTAATTTTGTCATCATTCTTGCAAAAAGTCCCCTGCCACCATTAGTGTGAACTGAGCTCTATAGCCAAGATTCGAGGGAGGATTTCTCCCTTAAATCAGAGCTAAATCCCTCCAAAATTGGAGGGATTGATTGCAAGAACCTTCCCAATCAATCGAGCTGACTCAAAGACCCCACGTTGATCCCTAGAGCTCAGGTGAGATGGAGTTTTTGGGGATCTCTTTTCCTGAAATCATGGGCTATTCTAGCTTCCTTCCGTACTTTTAAGCTCGCTTTAGAGCTCTATAAAGAGCCCTCAAGTCTAGGCCAACCTCTTTAGCCAAAGAACTCACCCACCAAATAAAGTGTTGAAGTAAACACGTTTACACTACTTAAGATGTCTATTTATGCATGTTCTTAAGCATAGGATTGCATTGCATGCTATAAATAGTGCATAACATGCATCATCTTGCATTTAGAGTAGTTTGAATAAAATGGAGGTTAATTGTCTCCTTTTATGTGCTTGGACAGGGCAAACTTTTTATCATGGTCTCGGATCGAAGATCCAACCGTACAGATGTGATCAGGGTGACGATTGGAGTTCAACGACTCCAAGATCTCCTTAATAAAGCATCTATAGCATCAGATAGTGACTGGGGAACCCTAGAAGATCAAGGGCTAAGATGGTGTAAATCCGCACTTCAAACGACAAATCCGACCATAAGGATGGATTCGGATTGATGATTGCAGCCTAACGACACAGAAATCGAGTCAATCCGACAGTTGTGGCACCATCTACATCATCTAGAAGATGGACGGCCAAGATGGCACCACGTGGTGCCATCTCGGCCGCCCAATCGCCCGCACGCGCCTGTTGAAGCCCACGCATCCGCCCTTCTCCGCCGTTGGATCAAGATCCAACAGCTACGATGAGCCCGTGCTGAAATTAGGCGCTCGACACAAACACTCCCCCATTGCGTTGGTCGAGCTCTCTAACGTGAAGCGAGAGTGCGTGTTCAAGCCTCGCCACACGAAATCTGGAGCGGGGGGCGCGCCTTCAATCGATCGTCAGATCGCGATCCAACAACCACGCGTGCAATAGCGCATCGACACAAACGCGCCCCAACAGTTGGTCGAGCGCTCTAACGCGAAGCGAGAGTGCGCGTTCAAGCCTCGCCACACGAAATCTAGAGTAGGGGGCGCGCCTTCAATCGAATGTCAGATTGTGATCCAACGGCCGCGCGTGCCCGATAGCGCGGATGCGCTATTGCACACGCGGCGAGGATGTAGCATCGCACGCGGGCGGGCACGCAGCGAGGCGGGAGAAGGCACGAGTTAAGCTGTCCGATCGTGAGATTGTCTGCATGTGCGCAAGCGTTGCTTGTGCGGGCAAGCGAGCAGGCACGCGTGCGCCACCCACTGCGCCCACGTTAAGACCTTTAGCGACGGTTTTATCCATCACTAAAGGTCCTGAATTAATGATTTTAAAGATGTAATGACCAAATTGCCCCCACTCCTTGCAACTATAAAAGGAGACCCCCTCCACAAGAAATTGTCATCCCTTCTCTTCTCTTCCTCTCCAAAGCTCAAGAGAAGCTTGTCCCACACCCGAGATGCTTCTCGCGAGATAAAGGCAAATTTTCATCCCCCTTCGGAAGTGGATCTCACAATGACGACAACGTGCTGCCCTGTTCCCATTCTTCTGCTTCGTCCTCCTTCGTCCTGCTTCCTCATCCTTCTTCCAGGCATCGTCCCGTCTGGCTCGTCCTCCAAGCGACCGTCGAGGAGGATATTTCTCTCTCCATTCTTTTTACTGCTTTCTAGAATAGATTTACTGCTTTCTAGAGTAGTTCGGCTTATCCTCCAAGCGACCGTCAAGGAGGATATTTCTCTCTCCATTCTTTTAATGCTTTCTAGAGTAAATTTACTGCTTTCTAGTATAATTGTTTTCTACTTTCCAGTTGTAATGTTTAGTGAAATAATCTCTTTAATGATGAATTCCCTGTTCATTCTACATCTCGTTTTGATTTCTGTTTGTAATATTCTCTCTCTCTCTCTTACTCTCTCTCTCTTCTATTTTTTGTAAATAGTTAGATAGTTTTAATCAATTGACTTACTTCGTGACAAATAAAATCAAATGCGTAGTTTTTAAATCAAACGCCCGCCTCCCCGTGTTCGACCCGGAATTTCAATTTCGGTATAAATTTTATTTGTTGAACACGAGTTCTTCGCTTTCAAACTACAACGACAGGTTTTTCAAAACCAAACACGTTAGCATAGCAACTCATACGTTCAACATTTTGGCGCCATTGCCAGGGAGGCAACGATCTTTGATTTTTCTTTGCGTTTTTACAACTTACAAATCATTTACCTCACTTTTCTCCTTTCTTATTATGATTGCAGGTACTCTTTCAAGACGAGCAAATGCGGAAGATTGGAGTAAAGTGCCGTGAAAGGTTTTATAAGTTATCCCCCACCTCCTACCCATTAGATTTCATTTCACCACATAATAACACAAACATCAATCAACCTAGGTGTTCTTATAAACTCTAAGGTTAGATTGTTTGTTGTTTGACACCCATACACACCCCAACCCCCACATTAAAAAAAGAAAAATAAAAAAAAATCTCACAGAGGCACACAACCTCATCTGATTTTCAAACTCAGCCAGTAAATCGATCTTTGGAGCTGGTACACACATTCAAACACATAATTGAGTAGAAAGCAAATCAGGTAATAATTTGTGTGCCTAACTAAGTGGTGCAACAGGCCAATTGATTGAGTTGATTAGGCCACACCGCTTCAATTAAAATCAACGCATCAAGTAGCTGCCACATAGGTTCAACTCTTAGGGATTTACCAGGCACTCCACATTCTTTTTATGCTTTAAAGGAAAACATCTTCACCTGTGCTTTCAAAACCTGGTGTGCCAACAAAACTTGTTTGAAAACACCTAAAGTTGAATCCTAAAAGATACTAAGCAAGATTTGAACTCTAAAATTCACCACATCAAAAATAATCTTGCTTGAAAACCATTGGTTGTGCACGCACACACAAATCAATCAATCATTAAGGGCACAACCCATTTAAAGGGCCCATCACATTCCAAAGCACATTCAAACCTAGCCCTAAATAAAACAGAGTAGACATTGGCCTTAAAGATTTGACTCGCTCTTCAGAGCCCAAAACGAAATTATTTTCGATTAGTCTATTTCTACTATTCAATCTGATGTCTATCTAGGGGAGCAGCATCAAACGATCACAGCTGGGGGGTACACTAGGAACCAGAGGTGTAAGCCAAAGGAAGAACCTTCTCCCCAGTCCCTCCTTCTAACTGGTTGGATTGAACAGACAGAAGTAGATCAAATCGTTCCTTTATCTCAAGATGGGTTTTGGGAGTCTGTAGGTCTGTAGGCTAACCCACTTAAGGATAAGTTTGATTGTTTGTATTGCAGGGTGCCTTTCTTCCTCTCGTCTCTCATGAATCCTTCCACATATTACATGCATTCTCGCTCTTTCCCTCTTGTTTTGAATTATCCTCAACATGACGATTATTCCAACTCGTACTGTAATCAACCATCAGTTAGTTGGGATAACTCAGATTGGGCATACAGTTACGGACCTCCGTGTTTAGGGTCTAATCCTGAACACTTTGATTGCGATTTCTATCCTTCTCAGAGCCACATTGATTATAGGTCGTCAACCTTTCATGAACAACCTAATACGATCTACAATCAAGAAGGATACACTGATCCTTACCCATCCTCTGATTACACTGCATATAGGCCATCACCACCTTTTGAACAATCTGCAATGACCTATTATCAGGAAGGGTATAATGAATCTCAATTTGTTAATTCCCCTGCTTTGACCCCAAACCCACCCAACCCTGGATCAACTCATTTGGTTCAGGGTAAGCAGGTTCAAGATAAGGTTTTGGCTAACTTAAGGAATATCATTCAATCTTTAGAAGTTCAGCCAATACCTTGCATTGAGAGATTGGAGCCCCTAATTGAAATGATTGATGATTTGAACAAGTTTTTGTTGGATTGGCTCCAAGATGTTAAGGATAAGAAACCGGGTGAGTTTCTACTTGGGAAGTTAGTGAAATTGAGGATGAGATTTGTGGCTGCTTTGATTCAATCGTGGGATGATTCCCGGGATGAACCCTCTTCAGGAGAGCCAATTTCAGAACCTGTTCAGGCATCTGTTGGGAGGGACACATGTTACAAGGCTGACCAGATTGAATTAGAGCAATCAATTAAGGAAGATCTGATTTCTTCACCTGAGATCCCTGAGCCAGGGTACAAGGAAACATGTCTTCTTGGAACAGAGAGTGACAGATGATTTGAGACATACATTAATATGGATCTTGATTCTGATGGTGAAGATTTAAGTTGCGAAGTCTCACACGAGTTTACAGAACATAATTTTTGTGAGACGATTGGGCCTAAGGAATCTGAAAGATCTTTTGATAGCCCAACAACTGAGGAAACTAATTTTAGGGCTCAAATTACAGATCCAGAATCGCATTTTCTGGAAGATTCAATTCAATACCCTGATTATCAGTTACACCCCATTGAGCTTATCGATGATTTTATTTCTGAGATAATTAGACCCAAGTCAGTTCTGATTCTGTCACATCATTTAGACTTGGAGATTTCAGATGGGGTGATTAATATGCAAGAGGTCCTAGAATCTGACATGCTAAATGAGGAGGATAGGAGCCGGGAAATTTTGATTTGGGAAGTAAGTTCTAGAGGAAGTACAAGAATGAGTCGAAGGGTGCTTATTAAGCTGAAACCATCAAACCAGGACCCTTACGACATCTATTCTGAGGATGTCCAACCTAAGCATACATTCAATGATTATCCTTTTAAGATTCAATTCTCTGTAACTCAACTTTTTGGACTTGGGTTGCATCCTCATAAATCGTAGGCCCGACCCCACTTGCATACTGATTTTAGGTTTCGGGTAATTTTTATCCAGAACCTAAGATATTTTTGATTATGGGGTATGGGTCTGCACCACAATCAGGTCCACATCTGTGGACCTCTACTGACAGGTCGAAGGTTTCTTCTATTTATTCTGATTCTGACCTGCACCTGTGAATTCTTCATTTCTCTTCTTTGTATAGTGTGCCTAGCTGAAGGCACTAAACTCAGTATTTATACAGTTCTTTTTAGTTTCTATCTCGGAGCAGACTTGATATTCATGCAATTCAGGTGCTTTCTATGTTATTCCATTTGTTTTATGTATTTTTAATACAATGAGGACATTGCATTAGATAGGCATGGGGGGGTGGATATTCATCTCTGAATTTATTCGCTAGCTCTGCAGATTTATTTATTTTTATTAAAAAAAATGTGAAATTAGGAAGGAAAACTTGGGTTTAAGAAAATTTTCAATTTTAGGAAATACTACGTTATGATTTGAACACAAAGACCCTTCATGTCTTTGGACTTAATCAGCCCGTGTATCCACTAAAATGTGGATTTGTTTTCGACTCCTCGCCAACCTAAATTCTATTTTAATTGTAGTAAATAAGTTTGGGTGATAAGTACACGACTTATCAACCCGACCTTTGATTTGAGGGAATTTTTGAGTTTTAAGCATCTACACACTTTCTTTGCACTGATTCGTTGTTCGACGATTCTAACGAAAATTGGGTAGCTAATGAACCTTCTAGGGTGATATGGCTAGCAACATATCATGGGTAACAGCCCATAGGTAGGCTGTCTAGAGCCTAGTCACTGGACCTTTCTCTTTTTGCTGCCTTTAGGTAAATCTTAGACCAGGAAGCTACCTACTTAAAAAAAAAAGTCAAAAAGAAAAGGAAAAAAGAAAAAAAAAGAAATAAACCACACTTCCCGCACGAGTATGGCTGGCAAGTTGTCGGAGGTAACAGCTCATCGACCGGTTGTCCAGAACCCAGCTCAATAAATGCACTGAAAATTCTTGAAACACTTAGGAAGAAGCGGAGAAGTAGAATAAACTGGGGAGATATACATTGGATTCACCCTTGTGTTGACCCCGTAAAAAAATAAAAGTAAGGAGAAAGCTACCGGTTGTAAAGATACACCTTTAGGCAGAATTCTTTTTGAGGTCACCTAGAGGCGTAGAAATCCGAAGTCCGTTTTAACTGCCGGTCAACGAGTCTATCACATTCACAATAAGATGCTTAAAACATAGGGCTCTCATCAAATCTTGGGTGAGTTGAATGGCCGTAGAAAGCCACTCTTAAACCCTAAAACTTGAAAATCCAAAAAAATTAGAAAAGAGGAAAAAGAGAAAAAGAAATTTTTATTTGAATAAGGTGAGGGCTTGAGGCGGTCTACATTTTGGCAGATACTCGGGCACTGTTGTGTCTTTGAAATTTTAGATCCTAGGTAGACATTTTCTTAATGATTGAAAATAACTCAAGCCCAAATAATCCAACCTGATTCTTTTATAAATAACATATAGTTTTTGCCAGGGACTAGCAAAAGATAGTCATGGGGGTATGATGTAAACATGTTTACACTACTTAAGATGTCTATTTATGCATGTTCTTAAGCATAGGATTGCATTACATGCTATAAATAGCGCGTAACATGCATCATCTTGCATTTAGAGTAGTTTGAATAAAATGAAGGTTAATTGTCTCCTTTTATGTGCTTGGACAGGGCAAACTTTTTATCAGGGTCTCGAATTGAAGATCCAACCGTACAGATGTGATCAGGGCGACGATTGGAGTTCAATGACTCCAAGATCGCCCTAATCAGGCATCTGTAGTATCAGATAGTGACTGGGGAACCCTAGAAGATCAAGGGCTAAGATGGTGTAAATCCGCACTTCAAACAACAAATCTGACCGCACAGATGGATTCAGATTGATGATTGCAGCCTAACGACACAAAAATTGTGTCAATCCTACATCCGTGGCACCATTTACATCATCCAGAAGATGGATGGCTAAGATGGCACCACGTGGTGCCATCTCGACTGCCCAATCGCCCGCACGCACCCGCTGAAGCCCACGCATCCGCCTTTCCTTGCCGTTGGATCAAGATCCAATGGCTACAACACGCCCGCGTTGAAGTCAGGCGCTCGACACAACCGCGCCCCCAACCGTTGGTCGAGCACTTTAACGCGAAGCAAGAGTATGCGTTCGAGCCTCGCCATGCGAAATCTGGAGCGGGGGGCGTTCCTTCAATCGAATGTCAAATTGTGATCCAACGGTCGCACGCGCCCGATAGCACCGATGCGCTATTGCACATGCAACGTGGACGCGGCATCGCACGTGGGCGGACACACAGCGAGGAGGGTGAAGGCACGATTTAAGCTGTTCGATCTCACAATCGGACTGCTGAGATCGTCTGCACGTGCGCAAGCGTTGCTTGCGTGGGCAAGCGAGCAGGCACGCGCGAGTCGCCCACCGCGCCCACATTCAGACCTTTAGCGATGGTTTTCTCCGTCACTAAAGGTCCTGAATTAATGATTTTAAAGATGTAATGACCAAATTGCCCCCACTCCCTGCAACTATAAAAGGAGACCCCCTCCACACGAAATTCTCATCCCTTCCTTCTCTTCTCTCCCTCTCCAAAGCTCAAGAGAAGCTTGTCCCACACCCGGGATGCTTCTCACGAGATAAAGTCAAATTTTCATCCCCCTTCGGAAGTGGATCTCGCGATGACGACAACGTGCTGCCACGTTCCCGTTCTTCTGCTTCGTCCTGCTTCGTCATCCTTCTTCCAGGCGTCATCCCGTCTGGCTCGTCCTCCAAGCGATCGTCGAGGAGGATATTTCTCTCTCCATTCTTTTTACTGCTTTCTAGAGTAGATTTACTTCTTTCTAGAGTAGTTCGGCTTATCCTCCAAGCAACCGTCAAGGAGGATATTTCTCTCTCCATTCTTTTAATGCTTTCTGGAGTAAATTTTCTGGTTTCTAGTGTAAATGTTTTCTGCTTTCCAGTTGTAATGTTTAGTGAAACAATCTCTTTAATGATGAATTCCCTGTTCATTCTACATCTCGTTTTGATTTCTGTTTGTAATATTCTCTCTCTCTCTCTTACTCTCTCTCTCTCTTCTGTTTATTGTAAATAGTTAGATAGTTTTAATCAATTGAATTACTTCGTGACAAATAAAATCAAAAGCGTAGTTTTTAAATCAAACGTCTGCCTCCCTATGTTCGACCCGGAATTTAAATTTTGGTATAAATTTTATTTGTTGAACACGAGTTCTTCGCTTTCAAACTACAACGACAGGTTTTTCAAAACCAAACACATTAGCGTAGCAACTCGTACGTTCAACAAGTGTGCTCTACCAAATAAAGTTGTCGGAGACATACTGACAGTTATTTGTAAAAAAAAATTCAGGAAAAGATATTCTTTGGAATAAGTCAAGTATGTTCTCCAAGTCTTGTAAATAGTTTTCCACCAAAAAAAACAAAAATATTTTCAGGCTGCAATACAAATACCCTGTTTCGACCAAATATTTTTTGAGCCACAACGCAATAAGAGTTGGGTTTGAGTCTTCCTCATTTTTGAGAGTCAATCTGAAAACATGAGCTAAAGTTAGGACTAACCTGAACTTAAATAGACGTGAAACCCCGAGATTGAGTTTTGAAATTCACTTAGTTAGTCCTGACCCATCACTAAGCACAACCATAACCACTTCACTTCTGAGTCTTGTAAAACCCTCTGAGTCCTGAAAATCATACTTAAGGTTTAAATATCAAGAGTCCTTATTGGTCGAGAGATGGTCTATGTCATATCAGTCTTAAGTCTGGTCAGTCTTCCTAAGCGATAGGTTCTCACAATCTCCAGACAAAACACAGTTGGTTTATCGGGAAAATCTTTCAGCTTAAGGATCATCACTAAACACTTAACAATTTGAGAAGAGAAAAGAAAAAAAAGTAGATATCTCATCACACTTACCTAGTTGATACTTAAAATGCTTCACACTTTAATGAGTTGTTTGCTAAGGGACAAGCAAAACCTAAGCATGGGGTTCTGATGAGGTGTGGCTCATTATAACTAAAATGCCTAAGTTAAGCTAGAAACCAGGTTAAACACTACTGAATTAACACATGAAATGGGTTAAGTGTAGGAAATAGTGAAAAAGACCTAAAACATCAAATCTGTGTTACAAACGTGAAATTAGGTCATTAAATGAGATATTCTATTCATTAACGTAAAATGATGATCTAATTGCAAATTTAACAAACATTTGAGTCTAAAAGTTCAAATCAATAGTAAAATTAACTTCCTAGATGTTCAATTAATCTTAAATAAAAACTTGGTTGCATTTGGACATCATTAGGACCTCGCATTTAAGGCTTCTCACTTAGGTCCTTAAGTCATAAACATTTTATTCATTTAAAAATCTTGCAAGGATCATTTTGAAAGTCGTAGGGGCTTCTTTGCAAATTCTAAGGACCACTCAAAAGTGCTTTTTGGCCACTTATGGGCTTCTGTGCAATTGTTCTACCCCTTTGCCCATAAGGGCCTTCGCACAAAAACACCTTTAGAGTTGTAGCCGTAGTCTAATGTAGAGCACAACGAACTCGCCCAATCTTGACCGTTCATCCTTTGCTCTCTTGATTTGATGGCCCTACTCCAATCGAAGCTTTGCACGCTTCAGCACATGCAGACACCTTTTCCCTCAAATCCCATGAGAATCAGATGTCCTGATTTGAGGCTTGAGCAATGATCCAATTGGTTTTATAGGATCACCTAGAACACATGCACACCAATTAATGGTGTGCAGATGTTTCAGATGATCAAATCATTTTGATAGGGCCATAGCAACAGCCTAGTTTGGGCATCATTACTTCCTGCCAAAAGCTTTAAATCTAGCATTTTATGGTCAACTAAGACTTTTGAAGTTTTGGACAGAATTTTTGAGTGGTTGAAAGATGGATTTCCAGTAGGGATTATCAGATCTGAATAGTAGCTTATGGCTGCTTTGCTTTGTCTACTGAACAAGTTTCTTTGGAGAATTTCAAACTCTGATTTCAAATGATTTGGAGATGGAATGATTTGCTAAGCTTTATTGATCCTTCAATCCAATTTGTTAGACCTGAGGATGACCTTCTTGACTTGTTTCTATGATGATTTTAACATGAAGATCTTTTGGATTTCATGCTTGAGTTTGGGGCAGTAACATAGCAGTAGCTCTTGGTTGATAGCAGTAGCTCTTGGTTGCTAGTTGCAAGTTCTGAGCAGCTACCCCAACTTCTGCTGCATTTGAGCAACAACAACAGCAGCATTGAGCTACTGATTTATAACAATAGCAACAGCAATTGCTGCTATGGTTGTTTGTAGCTACTGAGTTAGTATTCATGTGGATTTTGGGATGAACATGGGAATGAAATTGAGCTGACATACATTTAGTGTTAGAAACTAATTTTTACAAGCATTCATGTGTTGAAAGTATGTGTGAATTTAACTTGAATTGCTTGTAATCTTTTTTAATTCTTTTGTCAGCTATATTAATAGGCCAAGCAGTCCAAAAGGTAAAAATTGAATGAAATAGAGTTGAAATTTTGGTTTAATTATTCATGTATATTTCACATAGTGTGTTAGATGATCATGAGTGTTTTAACTATTATTCCAGCCACTAGGACTCCTTTTAGGGCCTTAGGTTCCCTTTCAAAACCCTCATGAAGGCCTTACATGTGTCAACTTTGTAAATAAATAAAAATATTCAAAAACTTTCAAATAAATAAAATAAACCTGTCTTTGTCGAGATTCAGTATATTTTTAGGTGTGTGCCAAGTTTCAAGGCATTCTGAACCGCCAGCTTGATAGAACATACCAGCCAATGGTTTAGTATACCTTGGAACTTAATAAAAGAACCAAACATCAAAATATCAAAAACAACTCTTCTCTCTCATCTTTTTCTTTCTCTCTTATCCCAAATCTCTAATATATGTATAAAACCCATAAAAATCAGAAAAACCCCAAAAATACCAAAAAAATACTATGTATACTATGTATGTACTTGTATATATTAATTAAACCTAAGTTATATGTAAATACTGCATAATATGTATAAAATGTAAATAAATAACTTATATGTGTATTCTATGTAGTCAATTAAATATTTAGGACAACTTATTGTATATATAACTCTATTGTATTATTATATATTAAATTATATAACTTAAATGTATACTAAATTAATTGATTATACAAACCTATTTAAATGTACATATCTGAATATCACACTGTACATACATATTTATATATGTATTATGAAAAACATTATACCAGTATTTTAATTTAATTATATATATACAGTAAATTATTATGTTATTAAGTTAATTAGGTAATTTATTAAGTTAAAATAAAATAAATTAGTAAATTAACTTAATACTGAGATAATTTATAGTGTATACTTGTAATAGATTACATTAAGTATTTTCAACTTATTTATACCATATTTATACTGTATTATAGTATTTATAGTTTATTTATGTTTATAACTAACTAAAATATGTATATAAATCTATATAAATTAAAATAAAGCTTCTAAAATATTGTAAAAATATGTCATAAATAATTCATTATGTATGTTAACTCTGTATTAAGTCAATTGTACTATTAATTAAATAATTTATGCTGTAATTAGCAAATGAAACTCTATTTTAATGTATATAAATAGTAGATTTTAGCTAATTTAATTATATAATAAACTAACTTATTTTTGTAAACTACAAAATTATGTAGCTCTATGTGAGGGTTTTACAATCCCATAATTTAATTTTAATTTATATTAAATTATGGTGCTCAAATGGAGGGCCAAAATTGGAACATCAGACACACATCCAGCGTAGTTGCAGCGCTCACGCCAGCGCATGTTTAGTGTCACATCATGGCTTTAAGAGTTGTTGCACCGCCTTATTAAGTTTTTATGTTTCGAGCTTACCAGTCGTCAGGCGCTAGACGCCCTCTTATACACATATACCTCTCTCCTCTCTCGATACATGAATATGGCATGAGCATATGGGTATGGTGCATTGGGCTGAGGACCGTATACTGTGCGTGGGCCTGTGTGGGCCCATTAATGAGCATTGAACTAGAATTAATACACCTAATAAGAACTAGGGTGGCCCTAGCAGAGGTTTGGTCCCACCTAGAAATGAGTGCTGTGTATCCCTCGAAAAGGTTGCTTGCCCACTAAACAAATTTTTGTGTTGAAGATTAAACTAAACCGGTCTAAACCGACTATGAAGAGAAAAAGAGAAGAGAGCGAGAAGAAAATTGCCTAAGTGTTGAAGCTCACCCCTTGTGCCTTGTGCCTGTGTATGTGTGCTGTGTATTGTGTGCGAGAGTAGTGTGTGTGTATATGTGTATGTGTGTCATGAGTATGTATATATATATAAGGTGTATAATAAGTATATGCATATAAACAATGTAATATAATGTAAATAAATAAGTATATTGTAATAGTGTAGTATGTATAGTTAGTAGTATGTTCGAGCTCTTATATATATATAAATAACTAGAGCTTTAGTGACAGATTCATACCTCACTATATATATATTTGTATGTCAGTATAATTAGTTTTTGCCTTAGGTAGTGTAAATATGTTACTAAGGTTACACTGACGGTTATGTATGTCACTGTACATAGGATTATATGTTAGTATAGACAGTATTTTACCTTATGTTATGTATATAATTTTACTAAGGATTTAGTGACACTTACATATGTTACTGTATGTAGTACAAATGTTACTATAGATATTAGTATGTTATAATAACTTAGTATAGTAAGTATTATTAACTACTTTTGTACGTATACTTAGGTATTAATTATATTAGTTGTAAATAATTAACATAGAGTAATTATACATAACTTTTTATGCTTATTTGTGTACATTTGTTTTCAAGCATTATAATGTGTTTCAATTCATTCTTTTGTACATAATTAACCAAATTCTTTTATTCATTGATTCATTCATTCATTTTTATAAATAAAATCAACATTTTTAGAATAAAAGAATATTTTTGGACTTAAAGAGTGATGTATATCAATAACTGCCTCCCAGTGAACGACTTGGAATAAACTAGTAAAAATTAAGTATATAAATAAATTGACATGACATCGGTTTGTATTTGTGACACATACTCCAACAAGGACATTTTGAAATCCCTTTTTAGTGCGAACCAGTCGTCGATGATCATATTTTTGGCACTATTTTCAGGGACAAAAGGTCATTAATAGTGCTTTCTTATGATGGTTGATGAGTTGCGCCTCACATACCCACGTGTCAGCCTTCCCCCTTCGTCCCCTTGCCTTTCCACGAAGTTCCTCCCATGAAGCCCTTAGCAATAGTGGACCTCCTCGCATCCCCTCCCCTTTCCCTTCTCCCTTCTCCGTCAACTCTCTTTCCCCTCCCACGAAGCCCTCGACAACAATGGCCCTCCTCGAGACCCCTTATCTCTCCCTCTTACCCTCTCCGTCAACCCATCGCTCCCCTCGCGGTAAGCGGTCGGCAACAACGGCCATCCTCGTGTCCCTTCCCCTTCCATGGAGACCATCATCCCCTCGCTCCCCTCAGATGAAGCCCTCGACAACAGTGGTCGTCCAATCAACCCATTGAGCCGGCAAGCCATCTAATCCTTCTTCCTTTTCTTTACCTTCTTCTCCTCCTTCATTCTTTTTCTTCCCATGTTTCTCCCTTGGTTTGAACCCAAACAACCCTCACCTCCACCTCACCATCCAATCACCTTCGATTTCCATCCTCCTCATTGGCATCACCCACGAACTCACTATGACCTCGCTGTCCTCCCACACCTACCACATGCCTGTTGAGCTCCGTCCAACCTCGTCTTGGGGGCCACCTCCGCCGGACTTTCCACCGTCATGCTACTCGCCTCCAACCACCTCAGGCTGTGCCACCCCCGCCAACTCACTCCTCTTTGGTGGAACTCCTCCGACCCAACCATGTCGTTGCCCGAGCCTCCCAAGTGTGCCACAATCAACGTCCCTGTTTTGGTACAGTAAGCCTCACAATAGTTTTTCTCAATTTCTTTTGTTGAAGCAACTGTTTGTTTAGTTTCCCATTTTATATTGTTTTATTTTATCCACCTCTCCGCTAAGGCAACTGCTTGCTCCCCTTCTACGATTTAGGGGACACATGTGTTGTCTCTATTGGTTTACATCTCTACATTGGGATCTGTGTCCCGATGCTCTTAATCCATCCATTTGTTTATGGCGTGGTCCACCATTTCACTCGCCCACCGAGGGAGAGAGGGCTTCCTATTGTAACCCCTCTGCCACCTTCCTCACCATTCTCTGCATCTTCAACATAGAGAAAGCGTGGGCCAACCCCCCTGGTGACCCCTCCGGTATCTCCCTCGCTGAGCACCACATCTTTGGCAAGGAGGAGTCCCTAACATTGACTGGGAGGTCAAATGTTTCTTTTTTAGTTTTTGAGCTTCATTTTTTCAAGTGATATTTGTTTTGGTTTGTTATTTTCATGAGTTCATGATTTTTCTACACTTCATTTCTTTTGCTACTTGAGCGCGAAGGCTCATTGATAGAGGACATGTTTAGTCCCCTAATCTTTTATTTAGAAAGAAGAAAAAGGAGAGGGGAGGAGGAGGATGCTTAAGCCCTAATTTTTTATGTACTTTAATGATATGTCTCTTCATTATATTGAAAGGCACGAGGGATGTGATGACGATGGGTAGAGAGGAATGTTTTAGGTTTCATCAACATTCTTATGGTCTATCTCCTTTGCAATGATCATCTACATTTGCTCAAGGTATCTTTGGTTATACATTTGTGTAGAGTTAGTTGCTGCTGTTGACAACTACAATTGAGCTCTCACAGTCATAGCTTCTGCCAAATTCATTGTCACCAATGAGCTCCATAATAAATGCATCATGCATTGTTAGAGACTAGTGGAAGAAGTTGATGTTATAGTAGCATGGGAATCATAATGGCATCAATTAGGAACCTAGGATCACTGACATGGAGAGAAAGCAAATGGATATAGGAAAGAACAACAGTTGATATCATGTACACGCTGTGGCACTTTTGATATCTCCCTGCTTCATATGGTTTCCTCAATCTACATGCAAGTTATAATTCCTCATTATTCTTGGTGCTTCCAAGGCCCTAGCATTGTCACAACTTTTTAGGAAAGAATGGTTTTATGGGTAGTGATGAGTGTAGAAATTGCTCCACACATGAAGCATATGTGTTCTCAAGACAAAATAGCATTGGTCAGTTAGGATGTTGTAGAAAAGGGCCTTACTAGCCTTGGGACAAGAAAGGTTATCTATCAGGCTGGACCCTCATATGCATGGTTGCAACAATTGGTACTCAATATTTAGTTAGGGAAGACACTGACTAGAGAGTGTCTAGTGTATAGGGAGTAACGAGAACTAATTGGCTGTATACTTAACATTCCAATGCAAAAACATTTAGTAATATAACTGTTAGAGAGTTTATTATTTTAGTTAGGTTGCTTGCAATTTGTTTTATTATTTTTTCCTAGAACTTTGTTGATTTTTCCACTAATTATCCATATAAGGAGGATTAAGGTTTTCTAATAATTAGATCATTAGGCTTTCTTATTCAACATGACAAAAGAGTAAGGGGAGCCTAAGAATTATAATGGGGTTTTCACATAGATGCCATTGTATTTAAAATTTAATTAACCTTTTACCTTATAAAGTTAAGTTGAGATATTGTTAATTGGTATAGAGTTTAAATTGTCTTTTTTGGCATGTGTAGGGTGTTTCCTTGCTCCTACTCAGATTTCATGGCACATTATCGAAGAGAAGTAGTCGAATTTGTTTGACAACTAAAGGTTAGTAAGAAATATAGATATTTTATGGTTTTAGTTTTTATTTAGAATGACTTTGGAGATTTTTTAACTTTAAGGTTGGATTACTTTCTTTTCCCTTCTTTAGCTTCGACTCTGTGCCATATTTGATGTCATCATTTTCCTCCAACGCAAAGGGGTACGATCTAAAATGGGTCTTCACAAAGGCATTCCATTATGTATGTCATGTGGGGACTACTATAACTTTACCTTCATCATTTAAAAGAAGGAAATAGACATATCAAGAAATGTTGAACAAGTTATAAGTTCAATTTCTCCTGTATTAGAAAGTTATTTGATATTTATCTTTGACTTTCCTTTGAATGTGACTTGATTTGTTCTTCTCTTCAGTACGCATATTAAATTAACATCATTGTTGAAAATTAACATTTTCTAATACATATTTCTTTCTTTTTTGTGATCAGTATAGATATTCACTCAATCATCATGGATAAGGCACAAAAGTTCCATTACAAAATTAATTACCTATACCAACGGAGAGATTATAACAATGTTTTAAATGTGTTGCTATAAAACCCATTAAATGTCACTACTCATGATCTACAACCACATTCATTGTTTTTCCTTTTTATGCTACCAAACCCAAACCCTATCCGCCTAAATTGAAACACAAAACCCCACCCCAATGCCACCCCACCCCCCCTCCGATGCGTCCTCTTCCAACTTCGTAATCGACCTCCTCCACCTTACTCTCCATGCCATTCATCTCATCCATCTCCCTTCGCCACAGTTTCACTCTCCAGCTTCCTCTCCCTAGCCATTGCCTCCTCTCTGAAGCTATAGGTCAAAGGTCATTGACGCCCTCGACTCTCCAAAGCTCGCGACGCCTTCTGTCGTCTCCACCTCTACATATGTCACCGCTTCCTCTCGATGATCTCTGATAGTCGACAATTGGTTCACACTAAAAAAGGGTTTTAAAATGTCATTGTTGTAGTATATGTGACAAATACAAACCATTGTCACGTTAATTTTATTTACAAACTTAATTTTTACTAGTTTATTATAGGTTGTTCACTGAGAGGTAATTATTGATATACATCACTCTCTAAGTCCAAAAACATTCTTTAATTCTAAAAATATTGATTTTATTTACAAAAATGAATAAAAGAATCAATGAATAAAAGAATTTGGTTAATTATGTACAAAAGAATGAAATAAAACACATTACAATGCCTGGAAACAAATGTACACAAACAAGCATCAAAAACTATATATAACTACTCTATGTTAATTATTTACAATTAATATAGTTAATGCCTAAGTATAGGTACAAAAATAGTTAATAATATTTACTACACTAACTCATTGTAAGATACTAACATCTATAGTAACATATATAATATATACAGTAACATGTATAAGTGTCACTAAAACTTTAGTAAAATTATATACATAACATAAGGTAAAAACTATTATCTATACTAACATAAATACCTATCTACAGTGACAGATGTATTCATCACTAAAGCTCTAGTATTATTTATATACATATAAGAGCTCAAACACTTATACTCCACATATATATTACAATATACTTATTTATTTACATTATATTATATTATATATATACATATAATTATATACTATATACTTATAGATATATACATACTCACAGATATACATACACATATATACCCACATATAGACAGACACACAACTTATGCACTCAACACACACAATACACACAACACAACACACACAATACACACACACAACACATACACAACTCACGCATATAACACACAAGGTACAAGGAAGGGGGTTGTTCAACACTTAGGCGATTTCAGCCTCGCTCTCCTCTTCTCTTTTTCTCTTCTTAGCTGATTCAAACCGGCTTGATTCGACTCAACCAGTTCGAAAATTGGTTTAGTGGGCGGATGACCTTTTCGAGGGATACACAACACCCATTTCTGGGTGGGACTGGAGGTGTATTAGATCTGGCTTAGTGCTCATTAATGGGCCCACACAGGCCCACGCACAGTGCATGGCCCTCGACCCATGCACCGCACCCATATGCCATATCAGTATGAGAGAGGAGAGTGAGAGGAGGAT
The DNA here is from genome assembly GCA_037157565.1 of Thalassia testudinum. Classification (NCBI taxonomy): domain Eukaryota; kingdom Viridiplantae; phylum Streptophyta; class Magnoliopsida; order Alismatales; family Hydrocharitaceae; genus Thalassia; species Thalassia testudinum. The sequence goes on along the minus strand of JAZHRO010000029.1, from coordinate 4,470,843 downwards.
GTGTATGTGGGCACCCAGTGCCATGACGATCAGGAAGGCTAATGCAGAAAAGCATAATAAGGTGCTGCAGCTGTTCACAATCTACCGATGTGGCGCTATCCTTGCGCCAGCGTGAGCGCTGTAGCTGCGCTTTGCTACTATCTGATTTGTTGATTTTGGCCCTCGATTTGAGGACCATAATTTATTTTAAATTAAAAATAAATTATGGGATTGTAAAGCCCTTACATTAGGCTACATAATTATGTAGTTACTTTGTAAAAATAAGTTATTTTATTATATAATTAAATTAGGTAAAGTTTACAGTTTATACAAGTTAAATTAGAGTTTAATTTGCTAATTAAAGTATAAATTAGTTAATTAATTGTCAAATTGACTTAGTACAGTATTAATATACATGATAAATTATTTATTACAGATTTTTATTATATTTTGTAAGATTTATTTTAATTTATATAGATTTAATACATGTTTAGTTAGTTATACATATAAATAAGCTATAGATAATATAATACAGTATAAATATGATATAAATAAGTTGAAAATACTTATTATAACATAGTACAAGTATACAATATAAATTATCTCAGTATTAACTTAATTTACTAATTTATTTCACTTTAACTTAATAAATTACCTAGTTAACTTAATAAATAAATTATTTATTATATATATATAATTAGATTACATTACAGGTATATTATTATACATAATACAAACATAAATACGTATGTACAGTATGATTTATAGATATGTACATTTAAATAGGTTTGTATAATTACTTAGTTATTTTACAATTAAGTTATATAAATTAATATAAACTAATACAATAAAGTTATATATACATTAGATTACTCTAAATACTTAATTTACTACATGGAATACATATATAAGTTATTTATAGATATCTTATACATATTATACAATATTTACATATACCTTAGGTTTGATTACTATATACAAGTATATACATAGTATATATGGTATTTTAAAGAGTTTTTAGGGTTTTTCTGTTTTTATGGGTTTTATGGGTATAATAGAAATAGGGGGTGAGAGAGAAAGAAAGAGATGAGAGAGAGAGAGAGAGAGAGTTGTTTTTGGTGTTTTTGAGGTTGAGTTCTTTTATTAAGTTTTAAGGTATATTAAACTGTCGGCTAATATATTTTACCAAGTTGGGAGTTTAGAATGCCTTGAAACTTGGCATGTACTTAAAAATATACCTAATTTTGACCAAGACAGGTTTATTTTATTTTTTTGGAATATTTATAATATTTTTATTTATTTACAAAGTTCAACAAAGTAAGGCCTTCAAAGGGTGTTCAAAGTGAACCTAAAGCCTTAAAACCAGTTGGAGTGGCTGGGAAGATGGTTTAAACACATCAAAACACTCAGCACACTACATGAAACATGTATGGCCAATTAAACTTGATTTTTGAATCTATTTCATTAAAATTTCTATTTTGGACAGATATGGAAGTTAAATGGCTGACAAAGGAAATTAAAACTTGAAATCAAAGCATCCAAATCAAATTTCTAAGTTATATCAGTACATGAATGCTTGATATAAATAATTCTAACACTAAACACAGGTCAACCTCACAAACAATCCAAAACACAGCCAAAAATTCCAAACTGATCAGACTCCAACAGTGGCTGCAGCTGCATCATAATAGCAGCTGATTACTATTGGAATCTGATCTATTGCCAACAGATTGGCAGATAATCTACAGCTGCTCTATCAGTTGGAATCAGATGATGGAACCAGCTACTAGATGCCTTAAAATCTGCTACTATCTTAGCAGCAACATCTGCTGTTATCTCAGTAGCAACATTACTGCATCTGATTACTGGAAACCAGCCTAGATCAGACTTAAGAAGGTCTGATCTGAGGCACATGAAATGCACAAAAACACATCTGGTAGATCAAATCTACCAAAATTCTTTTAAATTGAAAATTTGAAGATATGAAAATCCACTGATGAACACAATTTCCTAGATTGAATTTTTTGTATATATATCACAAATCCTATTGCCATGATTTAGGCTTTTTAATGTGATTTGATATTTGAATAATCATCTGATCTGCTTAAATACCATTGATTGGTTTTTAAGATGATCTAGTGACTAACTCAAAATCAATTGGGTCCTCGTTTGACCTCAAATCAATATTACTAATTATCCTTGGGCAAACTCTCCAAATAACACTTAAATTAAGTGCATGCTCATCCACTCATTAAAAACTGAATCCAAAACCTTGGATTCATTGCATGACACTTAAGCAATTAAAAACCTCAAAAAGCTGAATTGAATCTGATAAAACCAAATGATCACCAAATCATAAGATTCGGCATTAAAAGCAACTTTGCAAATAATCGAGCAAATTAAGACAATAAAACTAGATTGGGGGGTCGTTATGAATTTATGGAATGAGTACGAGACCCCCCATGTGGGTTTGTAGGTGCAAATTCAGATCTAGAAGCCAAGGCTTCAGATCTAAGTCTGGACTAGATAGATGGGTGGATGATGAGTAAAATTCATGGAAAAATCAGAAGCGAATCGTGAAGCGTAGAGAAAGCTGTATGCATCGAAATGGCAATGGAAAAACACCTCTCTTATCTGAATTGATCAAAGTGGGAAAAGTGCATCTACATTAATCTACTCCTAAACTACACTAATTCATCATTAGCGAATTCTAACATTTAATATACTCCTACATTACTTTAACTAACACTACAATTAATCTAGAAAGTAAGAATTTTATCTAACAAAGCAGGAAATCTATTTAAGGAAAGAAGTTGTCTAAGGTGACCAGCCGACGGTTGATGAAGACGAAAGGGGAGGAGACCCATCAGCTAATGAAGTTGTCCAAGTGCCAATGGCTGATCGGCAGAAGGTGATTGAAGGAGGGAGAAAGTTGGTTTTTGTCACCGATCATCGAGGAAGGAGGTAGGGAAGTTGAGGGATTGGACGAAGGGAACCACTCAAGGGGAGGGAGCTGGTTAAGTGTGCACTCAGTTCAGGGTAGGTGCTTAAGTAGGTTTATACTAGATCTGGGCACCATAGTGGTGTGATTAGGCACTTAGGTCTTGGGTGGTGGAGATACGAAGAAGAACGTGCGCGAGGTTCCAAATCAAAAGTTGGCCGTTGGATGAGATCTGGGCAAGGTGGTGACTACATGCATCGAAGCACGCGAAGCTTCGATTGGAGTTGGTAGATTGGATTAAGAGAACAAAGGATGAACGACCAAGATCGAGCGAGTTCATGAGCCTCTACAGTGTAAGCATGCCCATAGGTCTTTTGGTGTTTTTGCGTGAAGGCCCTTATGGGCGAAGGGGTAGAAAGTTTACAGCGAGGCCCATAAGTGGCGAGAAAGGGTATCAGAGTCATTCCTAGGATTTGCAAGGAGGTCCCTGTGGTAATCAAAGTGGTCCTTGGAAGTTTTTAAATGAAGAAAAAGTATATAACCTAAGGACCTATATGTAATCTAATAAATGCAAGGTCCTAATGATGTCCAAATGGGACCAAGTTTTTATTTAAGCTTAATTGAACATTTAGAAAGTTAATTTTACTTTTGATCTAAAGTTTTGAACTCAAATGTTTGTTAAATTTGCAAATGGATCATCATTTTACAATAATGAATAAAATCCTCATTTAATGACCTAATTTTTCATTTTTAACGCAAAATTGATGTTTTAGGTCTTTTTCACTATTTCACACACTTAACCCATTTCATGTATTAATTTAGTAGTGTCTAACCTAGTTTCTAGCTTAACTTGGCCATTTTAACTATGATGAGCCATACCTCATCAATCTCTCCATGCCTCTCTCTTGATGATCTCCAATAAGAGTAGATCTCTCTCTCTCATCCTTACATGACTTTCTAGATTTTGCTCAAGTTTGCGTAGATCTCTCTTCATTCTCTCTCTCTTTGTTCTCTCGATCTGTCACTCCTACAAGTAAGATCTCTCAGATCTGATCAAACTCACTTGGATCTTACAAGATGGGATCACTTTCAAATCTTTTGCTTGGTTAGGTTTTGAGATCAACTTGTGGTCGAATCTACACTCAAGATCTCCCACTTGATTTCTCTTGGTATACGTGTTGATCTTTCTCTCAAGGTGTTTAACGAAATGCTACAATGGGAGGGAGGGTCTAGATGGTAAAGGCCAGGTGTTTGATGAAATGTTGTAGTGGGGCTAAGGTGTGAGGTGGTGGTGTAGGTATGGTGTTTGATGGAGTGTCATGGTGTTGTGGGTGTGTGTTCATGGTGTAGATCGCGTAGAAAATTAACACGCTGTAGTATAGCGCGAAATACCTCTCGAGCAAATAAATTAACGAAATTTGGTGAGTCCTGGTCGATCACAGGGAGGCAGAAAGCACTTTTGATTTCATACACTTCTCAATATAATTACTAAAGAATAGAAACAATCAATTATAATAGTCACATTACAAAGAGATTGAATTTGATAGAACGAAAACATGAAAGTAAGCTACTACTAATCTAACAGAATGAGGGCACCACGGGTAGTTCGTGGTGGCCTTTTTGAGAGGTTGAGAAGAGTAGCAACAATCCATTAGGGTGGCCCAACGGATGCTTCAGATGGAGGTGCAGAGACAAATGTAGAGAAGATGAGAAGAAGAAGAAGAAAGAAAGGTTGAAGAAGGAGGAAGAAGAGAATTATGAGAAGTGCTCTCAAAGTGGGGCCCTTTGGCCTCTTTTTATAGCTTTGGTGGGGGGCAAAGAAGGCATTTGACCCCTTAAATCTATGCAAATTCCTTGGATTAATCAGATTCGCTGATCGGGAGATCAACGGCCATGGTTAAGCCTTCTAAATCCTTCTTTTATCCTCGGTTGAATCTGGTGCTGCCATGTGGCAGCTTGTGGGCACTTAGATGAAGATTGCGTGGTTCCCACTCTCTTGCACTCACCCTTCGCTTTCTCTCCTTCGTCGCTCGCCTCTTCTGAGTGCCCGAACCTCAGTCGTCCGATCGTAAGATCGGATGGCTTAAATGCATGCCCGATCTCACTTTGAAAATCCTAAAGCATGCTTTCACGCATTTCCACACATGTTTGCATCCAACGCTCCCGTTCTCGCCATGCGTTCACTGCCGAGCCGCTTGATGGAGATCTGACAGGTGAATTCACTCTACACTTACCACTTCTCCTAAATCCACATTGGGCGCGCTTCGATCCCTCGTCGCCCATCTCATGGAGAGAGCACTAGCCAATGCGCTACTCCCATGAGTTGGTTGCATTGAAGTTTTGTTGGCATGCATTCTCGGCCGTTGGATGGGAATCTAACGGCTGAGATCTTGTCTCATTTGATGATGCGGCTGAGGGTGGGCGTGTGGCTGCAATTGCGGCCGTTGGATGATGATCCAATGGCCCGTGGTTCTCCTTCCCAATTGGGGCCCAGTGATGGGGCGGCTATGATGGCACCACGTGGCACCATCATGGCCGTCCATCTTTTTCTTCTTGTATATGATGACGTAGGCCTCCGATTTTGTTGATTTCTGCACCGTTGGACTATGAACGTTGACCCGGATCCATCCGCGTGGTTGGATTTATCATCTAAGGTTTGAATATTCTTTAATTTCCCCTTGGCTCCTACTTCTTCTACGGACTCCCTAGGGTGCTACGAGAGTCTGATTGATGCTCTCTTGGATGCATGGGACTCCCGTCATTATTCCAAATAGATCCATAAGGTTGGATCACTCATCCACAGCCCTGGATTACCTGCAATTAATAATACCTCTCAAATGGCACATTATTATGTATAAAACATATAGCTCATCGAAGATGCGAAATACGATGTGTATGCATGTAGAATGCCGATGTTAAGCTAGGTTCTACCTTAATTCAGGCGAATTAGGGTTTATGATTGCTACGCAATTATACTCCCATGCCTAAATCTTGTTAGTCCCTTGCAAGTGCAAGACTACATGCATTGTATCAAGAGTTTACTAAAGGTTTATTTCTTTTTATTTCATCCAAACATTCAGAATCTAGATAGCCATGAAGATATAATGTTGTAGCTTCTACAATGGATCCAAGCGAAGAGTTGATACACATTTAAAGTTTGTACTTGACCCCTAGTAAAATTCTATTGGGATAGGAAAACCTCTTCTCTTAGGGATATAAACTTCTCTATTACTTTAGCCACGACTTTTGGCTTAGGTAGCAGATGTCTAAGTTAACTGAATTTGTATTTGGTGGCTCACTCTCTTCTGGTGCTATATGGAGATTAGTATTTCAGAATCTAGATTATTAGATTATTGAATAACCTAACTTAGAGAAGGGCTGGAAAACTATGCTCTCTTTAATCTTTTGTACTTTTTCTTTTCTCTCTCTCATTTTCTTCTTCTTTTTCTTCCTGAGCTCACATCTTACTAGATTTGTAGCCGTACTTGGTGGTCTTACTTGGCATTACACTTTAATTAGGTTTTGATAACCCTACGACTAAGTTAGACTCCTCATCCCATATTCAGGTAGTCAGAAATACAAAAAAATAGGTTAAGGCTGTATTTGGTGGTCTGTTGGGGATGGTAGGTGTTTTTGCCTCAAAACATTTGAACTTACATAACTCAAACTTCTTAACATAACACCTTTTTTTTTTCAATATATATATCTACTGGCACAATGCCATTACCAACATAACATAATGCAACAATTCAACACGACATACATGCTTTTATTCATGAGGCATCATTTGGGATTTTTGGGGATGACCAAGAGGATTTCGGGTGGCTTATTGGTGGAAGTGCCGACTCTCAACACTAGGTAGGGAATGGATAGGACGACGTATTTCTGACCTTGACATCAATACCCTCCTTCAGCCGAGGATTCCGTAAAGGACGGTCGTGACCATCCACCTCAGTCCTAGTTTTATCAGAACTCGTTCTCTGTGTTTTTGCCTTATTTGGTGGCTCTCATATGGAATTTCTCATAGATTTAGTATGCAAGAATTGAGAGCAAAAACTATGCCCATCTTCAAGTATCATTATTCAATTATTAAAGATTAAAGATTCCTTACACTAGCCTTAGAGCACCAGTAGATTCTCTACTCTCATCTCACGTATGTTTTGGTTGATCTACTAGAAGATGGTTCACCTGACTCCCTGATTGCTATCCAAGGGTTCAAGAGAAGAAGCAATGCTTCTTCTAGACAAACTAGAGACGTCTATCGATTTTCACAGTGGATCCATTGCAAATTCTACATGCAAGTATGAAATTACACTGGATTCTAAGTCTAGGAATCTACTAAGGAATAATTCTCTAATAAAATCTCCTAATAAAGCGATCTAATCCCCCAATTGTTAGCAGAAAATTTTCAGCTTTTATGGACTACCCCCCCCATGCCTAGGTGTTTGCATGTCCTCATGCATGAATAAAAGAAATAAGGCAGGGTGTATGTGGATAGAAATCACCTAAAACTGCTTCTGAGTTATCATTCAGCTCATGTCATACACAATATGAAAAATAATATGCAAAACATTATGCGAAAATGAAATATGCTATGTATATAGGGTATGTATATATGTATACGTGCTGAGTTTAACGCTTCCAGCTGGGCAACTCATCAGTCACACATCCTCAAGAAGATGTATCGTTTCGTCACCAGGAGGAGGTTCCAAGACAAAGAATGGTTTGAGGCGCTGGCCATTAACCGTAAAAATGTGCCCAAATTTCAGGTCTCTAATTTGGACCACCCTGTTAGGATATAGGTGAAACACCAGGAATGGCCCAGTCCACTTGGACTTGAGATTTCCCACAAAGAATTTAAGTCGAGAGTCAAACAACCAAACCTGTTGGTTAAGTGCAAACTTCCTCCGGATGTGTCGATCATGGAAAGCTTTTGTCTTGTCCTTGTATATTTTTGCATTCTCATATGCTTCCCACCTAATCTCCTCTAACTCACTAAGCTGGACCTTTCTTTCATGACCTCCAGCCTCGAGGTTAAAATTACACTTCTGCATCGCCAAAAAGGCATAGTGCTCCAGCTCCACAGGAAGGTGACAGGCCTTTCCATACACCATGCAGTATGGTAACATTCTAAGCGGGGCCTTGTACATGGTCCGATATGTGCATAGTGCATCAATCAATCGATTAGACCAATCCTTCCTATCAGGTCTAACTGCCTTTTGAAGGATAAACTTGATTTGACGATTTGATACTTTAGCCTGCCCATTGGTCTGTGGGCGATACGGGGTAGCAATGTGGTGCTGCACCTTATATTTCTTCAATAATGACCTGAAATGGGCATGGATGAAGTGGCTTCCCCCATCACTTATCAGGGTGTGAGGAACTCTGAATCTCACCAAAATAAATTACCGGACAAAGGATATAACAGTCTTATGATCAGCTTGTTTTGCCGGGATAGCTTCTACCTACTTTGAGATAGTCTATTGCGAGGAGTATGTACTCAAAGCCATGCATGTTCAGGAAGGGGCCCATAAAGTCGATGCCCCAGACGTCGAATACTTCTATGATCAGAATGGATTGGAGAGGCATCATATCTCTTCGGGTCATAGAACCGACTACCTGGCATCGCTTACAGCACCTGGAAAACTCGTGTGTATCTCTAAAAATGGTTGGCCAAAAAAATTTCGACTGCAATCTTTGCAGAGGCTTTTCGGCCTGAGAAATGACTCCCACAAGCATAGCTGTGGTAGAAGGATAGCACACTAGAGATTTCTGAATCAGGGACGCATCTACGGATGATCTGATCAACCCCAATGCAAAAGAGCAATGGGTCATCCCAAAAATAGAATTTAGCCTCTAATATAAATTTGAGCTTTTGATTCTTGGATAATCCCTCAGGTAGTCTGCTTGCGACAGGATAGTTTGCTATATCAGCATACCAAGGAAACTCAATAGAGTTGATAGATAGTAGAGACTCATCTGAAAATCAGTCTGATATCGGTGGGGAGTATAGAATGTAGTCTAGGTCTAGCCGAGACAAGTGGTCCGTCACAACATTATGTGCTTCGGCTTTGTAGCAGATTTCGACATCAAACTCCTCAAAAGAAGGACCCCTCGGATAAGGCGGGGTTTGGCATCCTTCTTTGCCAACAAATGTCGGAGGGTAGAATGGTCGGTGTAGATGATAACTTTGGACCCAAGTAAGTATGACCTGAATTTCTCTAACCCAAATACTATGGCTAGTAATTCTTTCTCACTGATTGCATAGTTACATTGAGCCTCATTCAGTGTTTTGCTAGCATAGTATATTACAAATGGATGGCACTCCCGACATTGGCCAAGAATGACTCCGACAGCAAAGTCGGAGCCGTCACACATCATCTCGAAGTCGAGCGACTAGTCGGGGGCTTGGAGAATTGGTGCACTTGAGACAATGCTTCATAAGATCTTGAAAGTGCTGAGACACGAGGAATCGAAATCGAAGGGTGTGTTGGATACTAGAAGATTCGTTAACGGATGAGCAATTTTCAAGAAATCTTGAATGAATCTTCGATAAAATCCAACATGCCCTAAGAATGATCTGATTTACCTAACCAAGCTAGCTGGAGGTAATCGTGAAATGATTTCAGACTTAGCTTGGTCGACCTCATGTCCATTAGAGGAGATCCTGTGACTTAGTAAGATGCCATTCCTCATCATAAAATGGCTTTTCTCCCATGAAAGTACTAGGTTAACCTCTATACACCTCAGAATCTTTGTGAGGTTATCAAGACAAGACGAGAAATCATCCATGAACACTTCCATGTAGTCCTTGATCATGTCTGAAAAGATGGCCATCATGCATTGCTTAAAAGTAGCTGGTGTGTTATAGAGGCCAAAAGGCATCCGCTTAAAAGCGAATGTTCCAAAGGGACACGTAAAAGTCATCTTGTCTTAGTCTTCTGGGTTGATTGCAACCTGATTGTACCTGGAGTATCCATCTAGAAAGTAGAAGAAACTACTCCCGGCTAGTCGTTCTAGAATCTGATCAATAAAGGGCAAAGGAAAATGATCCTTTTTGGTAGCCAAGTTTAGCTTCCTATAGTCAATGCAGACCTGCCAAGAAGTCATGGTGCAGGTTGGGATGGATTCGCCCAATTCATTTTTTATTACGATGAGTCCCACCATTTTAGGCACTTTCTGAATGGGACTCACCCACTGGTTGTCAGAAATTGGATAGATAATGCCTGCGTCCAGCCATTTAATGATCTCTTTCTTGACAACCTACAACATATTTAGATTTAGGCATCTCTGAGGTTGTCTCGATGGTCTCACCCCTTCATCAGTGTAAATATGGTGAGTGCAATATGAGGGGGGCAAATTCCATCGAGATTAGCAATGCCACCCGATAGCAACCTTATGTACTTGTAGAATGGAGATCAACTAGTGTTCCTGATCCGGAGTCAAGTGAGCATTGATAATCACTGGATATGTCTCACTTTCTCCCAGAAACACGTATAGTAAAGGTTGTAACTCTAGTAGTGGAGGGAGGGGAGGGTGGGAAGGGTGAGGAGAACGGTTATGCAGGGGAGGAGAGGAAACAATAGCAGAAATTTGCTAATCCTGACTAATGAAGAAACCACTTGCAATGGTCATGTAATCCTGTCTTAAGATATCAGTTTGGATAGGATAGGATAGTTTGGATCAGGGGTGTTAGGAGTAGATGAACACCCATGACAACCAGATCCATGGGACGAAATGTGTATATCATTTGTCTCAGTCCCGTGTGGATCGCGATCAAAGACCCTTGATAGTGAGGATGAATGTGCCATTGAGTCATTCAGAGGAGCCCAATGTTCCCACAAAAAGCTGAATCTTCATCTTCACTACCCTCCTCGATAAAGTCATAATCAAAGTTCTTTGATGCCCTGAAACTGTCCAGTCTAAGCTTTTCGTTTCCCAGGGCAATCTCCATGTACCCTGATGCACAATCGATGTTTGCATGGGCGGTTACCAAAAAAGGGCGACCTAGAATAATCGATGCATCACGGAGATTAGGAGGAACCTCCATATCAAGAACAAAAAAGTCCGCTGGAAAGAAGAATCCTTGGACTTTTATGATCACATTTTCAACCACCCCCCTCAGTGTTTTCATAGATCAGTCAGCCAACTGTATGGTAACTGAGGTGGGCTTTAACTCCCAAAATTAAAATTGATCAAATACTGCAGTGGGAGTTAGGTTGATGGATGACCCCAAATCCAGAAGGGCCCTATTAAAAGGGGAATCCTACAAAAAGTAGAAAATCAATGGTGTGCTTGGGTCCATTTTGGGCGGTAGGTCAGCTAAAATGACTTGGCTGGCTTCCTCAGATAATACCGCTTGTCGTTCGATCCTCTGCTACCGCTTCAGAGTATAGTAGTCCTTAAAGAACCTAGAAACATCTAGGATGTGATCTATTGCTTCGAGGAGAAGGACCTGAATGTGAACTTCCTTGAATATAGATTTTAGGTCCTCGAAATTCTGCATGTCCTTTTTCTGTGCTGAATCTTGTGTTAGGGCCGTAGGAAAAAGAATGGGAATTTTAGGGTCTAGGGGTTGTTTTCCTTTATCTAATGAAGATGGCTTATGAGAGGAAGAGGGTTGTGAGCCATCTCATGGTATAGCGCAGGAAAAATCATTACCCACTTGCCTAGGTAGCGGGTCCTGTGTAGTCTTTCCACTCCTTAAGGTGACAGCTTTTGCATTGGCATGCTATCCTTGCAGGGGTAGAGGAGCGGGTTAGTATGGATACACATGGTTTGGCAACAGAGGTGGCTAATTGAGCCCATAACCTGGAAGTGCAGGAGGTGACTGCCCAATACTCTCAATCTGGGCCTACACGAGATGATCAGTTGGGAAATATCATGAAAACTCTTGCTGATATGTAACAACATTGCTATGTAGTAGAGACAGGACGGGACACTAGCTAAGATGCGAGCCTAGCTTTCACACTTGACGGAATCCTGTCAACCACATTTACTTTCATCTCAGGTAGAACCCAACCCTAGGAATATACCTACCCAAAGGAATGTTCAACCTAATCCTCCCTAAGGCCAACAACATGTCGTATCACAAGCCTTACACAACCTTGAACCTTCTGCACCATACTCAGATCAGCAATCACCTTTACTTCCCAACCTGAATTCATCTTTGTTATCTTGATTCTACATTCATTAATTGATTGAAGAGGTGGAAGCTGTTGATCTTTCTAGATATACTATTTCTCTACTTGGACCTTGAGCCAAGTAATTCTGAGTTGACTATATTCTGTGTACTTGGGCCTTGAGCCAAGTTTCCTAATTTGATACCCATTTTTTACTTGAGCCTTGTACCAAGTATCTGATTCTGATTCATATGGACAATGGAGCTGTTCTTCACCTTTGAGATTGGCAAACTCTCATCCTTCTACATCATGATCTGTATTTTTCATTGAGCTTCATCAAACTTGTCAATTCTCTACCCATCCTTTTGTTTCCTACATTTTTGACACTTCTTACTGTGTTTGCGCTTAGCTGAAGGCATTAAACTTAGTAAACATATCTTTTGTATATAATTATTTTCACCTTTCTTATTTCCCTTTCTTTTTCATTAGGTTTCTATCCCTACATTTTTAGCATGCATTCAGTCACACTTGTCATGCATTTCACTACTTAACCCAACTTCCCTCTTTGATCTTGTATTAGACTTGAAATCGTCTGCACATAGATTTTCATCTCCTCATTCCAACTTCCTTCCGTCACCCAGTGTAAGTTAGTGAAAAGCAGAGCATGCATTTACATCCACTCTATTCATATAATGAGGACATTGCATCATTTAAGCATGAAGGGGTGTAAATGGTGAAATCATTTTCAGATATGCAATTATAGACACACCTGTAGTGTATATAATATAGTATTATCAAAAATACCAAAAAAATTGAAAAATTTTGAAAAATTAAAAAAAATTGCAAAGTCAAAAATATAAAAAATTGACAAAAACAAAAATTCCAAAAATATAATAAGGTACCTGAATGAACTTATTGTTGAGGGAGAACTCCAAAATAGAAATTTTGAGGAGAGAGAAAAGCATTGAAAAGAATTATAAGTGTTTAGTTATGATCTTATAGCTAAAAAAAAAATAGAATAAGTGTTTATGGACATTCAACCTTTGCTGTTTAGAATTTCTGGGCTAGTGTAGCTTAATTCGCTTAGGCTTTGGCTTAATATACTTCAAGCTTTGACAAGATAGACCAGGATCTCTCCTAACTTAGGACGTATTCTTATACCTGAGTCACTAGTACAGGATTCGTTGGTTTGCTTTGGCATATGAGTCTGTGTAACATTGGTTTACACTACACAGTGTCGGGAAAGACCTTGTGAACTTGATGTTCAACCCTAGTGTTCATTAGGGAAGGTGGAGTCCTTACCTATGCGTGCAGGTAAACTCTTTGTCCTTGTCTTTAGTCTTGGTTTAGTAGTAGCTCTTTCCACTAAAGTACTTACCCACCAGAAAGTGTGCTCTACTAAATAAAGTTATCAGAGACATACTGACATTTAAGAAAATAATTCAGAAAAAGTCAAAAAATTTTTTCAGGAAAAGACATTCTTTTGAATAAGTCAAGTATGTTCTCTAAGTTCTATAAATACATTCCACCAAAAATATTTTTCAGGGTGCATTACAAATACTCCACCAAATATTTTTTGAGTCACAACGCAATAAGAGTTGGGTTTGAGTCTTTCCTTACATTTTGAGAGTCAATTCGAAGACATGAGCTGAAGTTAGGACCAACTAGACTTAAAAAGATGTGAAACCTCAGGATTGAGTTTTAAAGTTCACCTGGTTAGTCCTGACCTTTTATTGAGCACACTCATAACCTCTTAGCCTGTGAGCCTTGTAAAACCCTCTGAGTCTTAGAAATCACACTTAAGGTTTAAATATCATGAGTCCTTATTGGTCGAGAGATGCTCTATATCATATCAGTCGTAAGTTCTGGTCAGTCTTCCTAAGCAGTTGGTTCTCATAATGTCCAGACATAAACATAGTTGGTTTATCAGGAAAAATTTCAACTTAAAGATCATCTCTAAACACTTAACATTTGAAAAGAGAAAATAGATATCTCATCACACTTACCTAGCTAATGCTAAATGCTTTGCATTTAATGAGGTGTTTGCTAAGGAACTAGCAAAACCTAAGCATGGGAGTATGATGAGATGTGAATCATTATAGTTAAAATGACTAAGTTGAGCTAGAAACTAGATTAAACACTACATAACTAACACGAGAAATGGGTTAAGTGTGAGAATTAAAGAAAATGACCTAAAACATCCAATTTGTGTTAAAAACACATAATTAGGTTACAAAATGAGATATTCTATTATTAAATATAATTTGATGATCCAACTGCAAATTCAACACATATTTGGGTTCAAAAGTTCGAATTGAAAGTGAAATCATGTTCCTAAATGTTTAATTGAGCTTCAATAAAAACTTTATTGTATTTGGACATCATTAAGACCCTGCATTCATGACATTACAAATAGGTCCTTCATCCTTCACATTTTCATAAGTTAAAAACCTCCAGGGACTTGTTTGAAAATCATCAAGGACCTTTGTGCAAGACCTTGAGGACCGCTCCGCTTAACATTCATCCACTTATGGGCTTGTTTGCAATTCTTCTACCCCTTCACCCATTTGGGCTTTCATACAAATTCTCCAGCAGACCTGCAGGCCGTGGTTCACTATTCATGCGATGAACACGACACTCAGTAGCTGTCGATCCTCTCCGCCATCCATCCAACGGTCGATTGCGATCAAATCTTCTTGCGCCTTTGCACGGAGGATTGTTTCCTCATCTAGATTTCATCCTACGGTTGGATTTATTCCTAAAACTTCCTGTGCTTGCATGTTCATTCCATTGTCCATACTTGATGAGGTGTGGCTCATCATAGTTAAAATGTTCAAGTTAAGCTAGAAACTAGGTTAAACACTATACAATTAACACAAGAAATGGGTTAAGTGTGAGAATTAATAAAAATGACCTAAAATACCAAATCAGTGTTACAAACACATAATTAGGTCATAAAATAGGATATTTTATTCAAAAGTGTAATATGATGATCCAATTGCAAATTGAACACATATTTAGGTTCAAAAGATCAAATTGAAAGTGAAATCATATTTCAAAATGTTCAATTATGCTCCAAAAAAAATCTCATGACATTTGGACATCATTAGGACCTTACATTAATACCTTAATAGCTTAACCACACCATAGTGGTGCTCTGATCCACTTGCAAGCCTATTTGAACATTGCCCATGAGCTTGCATGAGATAACTAGCTCCCTCCCCTTGAGTGGTTCCCTTCATTTCATCCCCTCAACTCTCCTCCCTCATTTCTTCACATGCAGTCACAGAGTAGGCTTGTCTCCCTCCTTCAATCATCTTCAGTCACCGGCTCTACGCTCTTGGCACCTCCTTCATTAGTTGAGTTTCTCTTCCATTTCATCGCCATCGACCTCCGACCGGTGGACCTCGGACACCTCTTTCATTTGTTAGATAGATTTATCTCTTTCTAGATTAGTTTTCCAATTGTCTAGATTAGCTTTAGTGCCTATTAGTGTAGTGTAGATCAGTAGATGTAGTTTAGATGTTAAATTTTGTGATGGATTAGTTTAGATTAGAATAGTTTAGCTTAGGACCCATCTAGCCCTCTCTGATCACTCCAGATCAGAGAGGTGTTTTCACCCCATCCGCACTGTTCATACAACTTCCCCCTCACTCCATGATCATTTCTTATTCATTTCCTTGATGTTTTGTTTCACAATTCACTCATTCCCTACAGCCATCATGAGATCTAAAGCTTCTTAGCTCTCAGATTTCATGGTGCACCCAAACCATTGGAAGGTTCATTCACTCATTCCACTTGACCACAAGAACCCTCCTTGTGTTCGGTATTGGATTTGATTCACTTGAGTTATTTGTTGTTGGTTTAAATGACTACTCTCAGATTTGGGAGTTAATTTGGTGAGAAATGATTTTTATCAAGTGAATTGGGTTTTTATGAGCTTAATTGGTTTGAATGTGATGGGTTTGAACTATTTTCACTTGATTCATGTTGCTGGATGTGTTCCTGCCCAATTTGAATTGTGATCCTCGATTTCTACACTTTGGTAGCTCAAGAAAAGGAAAATCAGTGATCCTGATTTGTGGCTTCAGCAATGATCCAATGGGTTTAAATGGATTACCTATTGTTCTTGTTCACTAGTCAATGGTGAACAGGAACTCTAGCTGATCATATCACCTCAGTGATTTAAGATCAAAAGCTCTAAAGCAGGCAACATGGGTTTTAATTTTGAATGACATGAAATTTCAGATTTGATCAGAGGTTTTAGGTGATTTGAGTGAAGTTTCTAAATGATTCTCTCCTCTTCTTGCTGTCTATAGCAAGGTTGAAGGGACTGATTAGGACTTTTGAATATATTCTCAAGATTCAATGAGTTTTCAATGGCATATCTTCATCTGAAAGTGTTTGATCTTGAAATTCAGATTTCTAGACTTCCAAAGTTTTACATGATGCTCGATTTGGATGAAAGGATTTAATCAGATTCAAGTGTCTAGAAAAAAGGACTGATATGATCTAAATGACTCCAACATTGGTTTAAATAGAGC
Organism: Thalassia testudinum; assembly: GCA_037157565.1. Lineage (NCBI taxonomy): Eukaryota > Viridiplantae > Streptophyta > Magnoliopsida > Alismatales > Hydrocharitaceae > Thalassia > Thalassia testudinum. The sequence continues at coordinate 4,454,257 of JAZHRO010000029.1, read as the reverse complement.
ATTCATTTACATCAGATCAGACCCACTTGGTCAGATTGGAGAAGCAGCAGCATTGATAACACTGCATATGGGGGTGATAATTTTGTTAAATAGGGCCCATCTTAAGAATAAAAGGCACAACATAAGTAGAATGGGAGCATTGCATGCATCATATGCCAAGATTGCTTATAAAATAGTATTAATGGACATTTGTATAAGCACTTGTCAAAGTAGGCCTCAGATGAGCAATCGGACCACACGGATGGATTCAGAATGACGAACGAAGTCCAACAGACTCAAAATCGGCCAAATCTGACATCCGGAGCTCCCACAATGAGCCCAAGAAGTTCTGATCGTTGATTTGACGATCAACGGCCCTTGATGCACCACGTGGCTCCCGCTCATCGTGCGCCCGCTTCCACCTTCAACCAGAGATCAGATCTCAGCCGTCGATCTCTGATTGGATGGCTGAGAACCGCGCGCACGCCTGCAGTTGCCGCGACAAAGCAGTGGGCGTAGCGCAGTGGTTAAAGCCCACGCCTGTGCCTACACAACGCAGGTTCGAGCTGCGCGGTGCGGGAATTCGAAGACAGTGAGGCACATGAACGAAATTCAGCCATAGATCCGCATGCGAACGGTGACGATAGTGCCACGCGGCGTGCCCTTAGGCGCTGATCAGCCACGCACGCGCGCACGCTGGACGACAACGCCCGTGCGCACATGCACTCAAGGCATGATCCAAGCGCGCCTGGGCAAAGATCTCAGTCATCTGATCTTCGATCGGACGACTCTCGTGCCGCGCCCATGGATTGAGCGCGAGGAAGAACGGTGCGGGCGAGCGACCGACGGGCTAGGAGCTTCATCGACATTTTTGGAAGGGTTTTAGCGATGTCTCGGATGTCGCTAAAACCCCTTCTTCATTTTGAAAGCCCTTCTCCCTATTTAAACCCCTTCCAACCACTCATTCAAGGCATTCACTCCCCTTGCAACTACTCTACCCCTCTCTTAGCTAGCTTTAGGCCCTTTTGTAACCGTCGGAGATGATGAGCCACCGACGGAGCCTTCTCCACCACCGTGGCTGCCTTGCCGCCCTCCCTCTCTCTCTCTTTCTTCCTCTCTTTTAAGATTTACTTTACTTATGTTTAAGCATGTATCTGATGTTGTAATTTATGAACTAAAGCTGCATGATTAATGAAGTTGTTTTCCATTCAGTTGCCTACTCTATTTCCTATTCAAGTTGCATGTTAAGAATGAAATGATCCTAACCCTAATCGCTCTCTCTCTCTTTTCACCTGCACCTTTTCGCAAGCAAAACTTCATGATTTTCATGACAATAAGTGACAAGAAAAATTCGATTTTCACGCCTCCCTGAGATCGACACTCGGACTCACATCCGTTTCTTTACTTTAAATCTGGCGTTGCAAGTGTGAACTATAATGACACTTCTTAACACACGCACGGAAGCACGTCAAGCATCAACTGTTGGGTTTTCATGGGCAGAAGCAACACAATCTGCTGCATTGGAATCTGCAACAAGGGCAGTAGTTATAGCAGCTGAATCAGTAACTGAAATAGCTGCTGGAAGTTAATGAAACAGTTGGTCTGAATGAGATGATTTCAAGTCGATTTTGAGGAATTAAAAGATCTGACATGTGTATTATGTTAGAGCTCATGTGAACAACCATTCATGTATCTTTATAGCTTAGACTTGATTTAAGAATGGCATGCAATTCATGTTTAAATTCCATTGTCAACTACATGTCTATGTAACTGTCCAATGTGTGTTTTGAGTGAAATCAAAGGCCTAAATCATGTTTATCATCTCATTTGTGCTTCATATTGTATGCTGGACGTTTTTGAATGTTTAAACACTCTTTCCAACCCATAAACTAAATTCTGTGGCCTTAGGTTCCTAGTGAAACATTCATTAAGGTCACATTTAGGGTTAATTTATAAATAAATAAAATATATAAAAAATTCACAAAAAATAAAATAAAGATTCTTGAATATGATTAGGTAATTTTCTATGTGTATGCAAAATTTCTAAGTATTTTGAACCCTCGGCTTAGTAGAACATACCAGCCGACTGTTCAGTATATTTTGGAATTTAATAAAAGAAACAAAGTTCAAAATACCAAAAAAAAAAAATTTCTTCCTATCATATCATCCTTTCTGTCTCATCCCCTATCTCTACTATACATATAAAAACTATTAAAATCAGAAAATCCTCAAAAATACCCAAAAATACCTTGTATAGCGTGCATGTACTTGTAAATATAATTTAACACTAAGCTATTTGTAGATTTTGTAAAATATGTAAATAATGTACATAATTAACTTATATATGTAATCTATATATTTAAAAAAATCTTTAGAATGAGTTACTAAATATGTAAATTTATTGTATTAATATATATTAATTTATATTAAGTTAAATGTATATTATACTAAATAATTATAAACACCTATGTATATCTTTATAACCCCCTGTAATACTATACATATGTATTTAACTAAGTATTATATGTTGTACCATACTCGTAATTTAATTTAATTATGTAATTAAAGTAATTAATTAAGTTATTAAGTTAATTAAGTAAATTATTAACTTAATATAAAATAAATTAGTAAGTTAAGTTAATATTGAAGTTATTTATTATGTATACTTGTATAGTATTATTTTAAGTATTTTCAACCAATTTATACTATATTTATAGTGTACTACAGTATTTATAACTTAATTATGTATATACCTAACTTAAATGTATATAAATTAAAATAAAGATTCTAAAATAAATTAAAAATGTGTAATAGATAGTGTATTATATAAATTAACTCTGGATAAAGTCATTTTCATGATTAATTAACTACTTTGTACTTTAATTAAGAAATTAACCCCTAATTTAATGTGTACAAACCCCTAAGTTTAATTAATTTTAATATATATGTAAATAACTTATTTTGTAAATTAATTATTCAATTATGTAGTCCCATATAAGGCCTTTGTAACTATATAATTTATTTGTAATATAGGATTATATATGGCCCTCAAATCGAGGACTAAATCTTCAAAATCCGAATGCTATAGTGCGCAATCCAGCACTCAATTAAGAGCTGCTTTAGCACCACATCGTGAGTGGCGGAAGCAGTATAAATTGATTTGGTACGTATGGCCTCTCAGTCATCATGGTGCAGGGCACCTCTTATCCCCCTTACCCCTTCTCTTGAAATATGTATATTGAGCATTGAAATGGAATATGTGGGCTGGGTGCTTATACTATTCTGGGACCCTATTGGGCCTATTGTGGGCCTGAAATGAAATGAATTAAAATGCACACTAATGAACTAGGGTTGGCTTAATAGTGGTTTGGTTCCACCCCTTTAGGGTGTTGTATATCCCACGAAAGGCTAGCCCACCCATAAAGAAAACCTAATTTTGGTATAATGAATAGTGAATTGAAGCTGAGAGAGAGAGAGAGAGGTGTTCAAAAAAATTTCTAAGTGTTGTGTGAACAAGAAAGAAGAGGAGTGAGTTGTGAAAATATGCTAAGTGTTGGGATTGTGTTGTATGTGAGTGTGCACGTACTTGCATATATGTATAAGTATATGTACATATATGTGTAGTGTAGCATAATAGTTGATGCATATAAATAATGTAAATAAATATATGTAAGAAATGTATATGGATGTATAGTGTAAATGTATATTAGTAGAGTATAAATAGAATATTGTTTGAGCCTTAGTTGTATATAAATAACCTAAAGGCTTTAGTGACAGTTGTATCCATCACTGTAGATATGTATATATGTTAGTAAATGTATTCCTTTCACCTTATGTTATGTATATATTTTACTAAGGTTTATAGTGACATATATATATTATTGTATATAGAGTATATGTTACTAAAGATATTAGTATGTTAATATAACTTAATATAGTACATATTAGTAGTAATTTTTGTACCTATACTTAGGATTCTTTAGAGTAGTTGTACATAACTAACTCAGTATAGTATTAATTGGTTTTTGATACCTATTAGTTGTAAATTTGTTTAAGGCATTGCAGTGTTTCCTAATTGATTCTTTTGTATAAAACTAGCCAATTCATTCATTAATTGATTCATTAATTCATTTTGTAAATAAAATTAATATTTTTGGAATAAAGAACATTTTTGGACATAGAGAACGATGTATATCAATAACTGCCTCCTAATGAACAACTTGAAATAAACCAGTAAAAATTATGTAAATAAATAAAACGACGCGACATCTGTTTGCATTGTGACAAAAATACTACAACAACAATACTTAAAAAATCATTTTTATTGCAACACGATGTCTGTGCATCAACCATCTCTTGACTAACAAGGACTCTTGATATTTAAACCTTAAGTGTGATTACCAAGACTCAAAGCGTTTTACAAGGCTCAAAAGCTAAGTGGTTATGGTTGTGCTTAGTGAAAGGTCAGGACAAACCAGGTGAACTTTAAAACTCAATCCTAGGGTTTCACATTTTTCTAAGTATAGGTTGGTCTTAGCTTCAACTTATGTCTTTGGAGCAAACTCTAAAAAATTAGGAAGACTCAAACTCAACTCTTATTGCATTGTGGCTCAAAGAATATTTGGTGGAAATAAGGTATTTGTATTGCACCCTAAAAAATATTTTTGGTGGAAAATATTTACAAGAGTTGGAGAGCATATTTAACCTATTCAAAAGAATGTCTTTTTCTGAAAATTCTTTTTGACTTTTTCTGATTTTTTTTTTGAAAATAAATGTCAGTATGTCTCCGATAACTTTATTTGGTAGAGCATAGATGAGAGCCTCATCATGAGCCATAACTAGCCCATTTTAACCTAATAAAGAGAATAAAAGCTCCTACATGACTTAGAAGAGGGCTTAATTGGAGGAATAAGTATTCTGAGAAGAAAACATGAAATAAAGGTTAAAACTGTAATTTTACCATTGCAGTACATAAATGGGATTTCTCAGAGATAGAGCATAGGTCAAATGGTCTAAATGAGATAAAAAGTGGGGTGAATCAATCAGAAATGGGTTCATATGCAATCCAGGAATTAAATGACATTTGGTAACCCTAAAATAGACCCGCTTAATTCAAAAAGGTTATGATCAGGATGAAAATCAAGTAAACCCTCTAAAATTCATGTAAAAATATCCCCTAGGGTTTATAACATTTAAATTGGCCTTTGGAACCTAGTTTGACCTAGATTAGGGTCCTAGCTCATCAATTGACCTAATTTTGGTTTTTACGCAAAATGTCTAGTCAAACATGGTCAAACCTAAAATCCAACTTCACCATTGGATTCCTTAGGTCAAAATTAGCTTTGTAGCAAAATTTGGACCTAAGAGGAGGTCACCTTGATCTACTTTGCAATTTAGCACACCCAATCACATTTTGGTCCCTATCTTTTGAAAACCATCACATAAACCCCCTAGCTTTCTCGCCAGTCTTACAATCAGGTCCCCCTGCCATTATTGGGGAAGAATCCTTCTCCGACGAGGATGACAGGGGGGATACTCTCAGATCCCTCAGCGATCTCCTCCCAGAATTGGAAGGGAGATTCTCTGAGGAATCCCCTTCCATCTGAGCCCGATCATGATCTTTGATTCCTGTCCAATCTCTCGTGCGAACGCACAAAAGATTTGGATCCCAACAACCTTCCTTCTCCGGTGAGACGACGGTGGCTAAAAGCTTGCCCTCCACTCACCAGAAGCTCGACCAGCACCTATAAAAAGACCTCCGACCCTCTGCGAAATCTCTCAGACTTGTCTTGGTGGTAGAATCCTCCAAATTTCATATCTCCTCTCTCTGGCCAAGAAACCTGCAAGCTCCGACGATTACCTCTCCTCCTCGTCGCTCTGCTGCCATACTAGCAGTAGAGTCTACTTCGCCTCATCTTCCCGCATCGCGCCACACCAAGCGCACGCTTCCCTGACCTCCTCCTCGTCGCCGTTATCTCCCTCAGGGTTATCTTCTTCGACGACGGCACAAACGAGCCATCTGACTCCGCTGCCCCCTTTCTCTCCCAATAGTCCAGATAAGTTCCCCATCTTCCACTCTTTCATTTCCCTCACTCTATTTCACACAATCGACCCTCGACCGTCCCTGTCCACCGCCACCTTCCTCATCTCCGACCACCCTCCGACGAGACGCTCCCATCGCTCCGCAGCCCCACACATCTCGCTGACCATCGCATAACCTCTGCCTCACCTCACTGAGCATCCTCCACTCATCCACGGTCCCGCTACACCACCACAACAACCCCTCGAACACACCCACCCGTCCGGCCACAGAGTGACCTAGGCACTCACGCCTAAGCCGCCCCGCGGCCTGCCACATAGCTCCTCACCTTCGTCGTGACACGACGAAGGTCCCCCGGTGATCTAATTAGGCTACGAGGCTATTTTTGTGTCAGACAGATTTCAAGCTCTTGCCGCCATTGACGACAACTCGAGGAATCTCCATGCTTGATCCAGGTCGCAGAATTGCAGATTTCCAAGTGCTGCGAACTTGGGCAGGTCTTGCGAAGATAGTTGACCCAGCAAGCGATGCCAACAGAGCCTGCAGTTGAGGGAATTGAAGGCACGGTCTGCTGCGAGCGCGCAAGGGAAAGCGGTGGGCTTTAGTCCCACATCGGTAAGTCACGACGCACGCGTATCCTTTATATTGTTTTTGTCATATAAGCCGGTTGCCTCCAGTCACACTTGGGGTGAGGTCCCTCACCTTACCACTGTGCCTCGTCCGTGAGTTCACCACGCGGATCTGGCACGACCCGACCTAACCCTGTCCTGAGCACTCCTCGTGCACCACACCCACACCGGTGCGCCTGGACCCGGGCGCGCGATTCGACCCGTTTACCCGAATCTGGGAGAGGGTGCTGAGAGTGGTTTACATAGAGAGAGAGAGAGATGCGCTGGTAGAGGGTTAGGTTTTTCTGTGCGTAGTGTGTGCAGGACGCAGGGACTTAGCCGCTGCAAGCAAAGGAAGAAAGAAGGAAGGAGGCTCTGCCAAGGAAGAAAGGCAAGGTAGAAGAGAAGAAGAAGCGAGGCCAAAGAGAATAGAACTGAAGAAGAAGAAGACAAGGGGCAGACAAAGATTCAAGAAGGAAAAGGAAAAGAAAAGGAAGAAGAAAGAGAGAGGAAAGCCAGACCTTGGTTGCAGGAAGAAAAGAAATAAAGAAAGAGAAACAGAAGCAGCAAGGGAAGAGAAGAGAAGGAGCTCTATTTTAAGACGTCTGATATTGTATCAGATGTCCATTTTTTTGTTCCCTTTGAGCAATTTCTTTTTATATCACTCTCATTGAACTAGTCATTTATTCTCATTTAAAAAGTTGTGTTCTCAAGTTTTTGAAATACTTAGATTGCTTCCTATGTTCGACCTCGGATACTTTGATTTTCGAGTTATAAATCTTTATTTGTTTTCGCGGAAAGTTTGTCTATATTACAATGCAATAATTGTTAAAACACGATCTAGCCGCATCAACATTTTGGCGCGATTGCCGGGGAGCAACGGGCACTTCTAAAGCTTTTGATCACAACTTTTGATCCAATATTTGACCAAATTCCTCTCTTTTATTTTGCTTGTCTCAGGGAAAGTAGAGAAAAGAAGAGCAGCTGCACAACAGACACTCCAAGGAATAGGTAATTTTCATTAGCCCTCTCTCTTAACTCCCTCAAAGTCTGGAAAGGAACAAAAGAAGAATCCACTTAGGGCTACCTGTTTCATACTTAGTAATTCATCAAAGTTGCCTGGTTTTCATTTCAACACATTTTTAACTACTTATCCGACTAAGGTAACTAGGGCTAAAACTTTCTTGATTGAGCCCTAGATACTAAATTTTTAGGCAACTAAATTGCACAAACTAGAGCAAACTTAAGGATTGAAAAGCTAGGGTTTTTAGAGACACATCTTCTCTTAAACAAAGAAAAAAAGTTTTTCCAAAAAAGAGGTGTGCCTAAACCTTGTTTGAAAAGATTTATACAAGAGAAACCCTAAGCAAATCAGGCTTTTAAATCCATTTGAACCCTAAAAGAAAGGACCCAAAAGCTCTCAAAGGAACAAGAGGTGAAGTTGATCCCTTGGGTCAACCAACCTTAAAATTAGGTCACTTTTTCACTCAAAAGACCTAAAAGTTCAAGTGGAACCTTAAGCACCTTGATCTTAAAGTAAAAAAGGTAGACTTAAGAGGTCAAGGTCCCCATTCTAGTCTACCTGGAACCGCAGTGACAAGAGAGGTCGGGTGGGGGAAACCCTGTAACTCGTGGGGACGCTCTACCATGTAGGGGTCTTTGCGGAACTCTCCCTCTCTGGCTGCCCAGGTACTTCTCAAGTGGATGACCTTTTTGACTAAGGGGTATCATCCACCCCGAACCTCTATAGTCACCTAACAATTTTTGGGTGTCTCGATTGGGTCCAGCACCTTCTAATCTCATCACATCCTTCGATGCATGTTCGGTAGGAGGTCCTTAAGACCATCCTTAAGACCTCCTTTAGAAATTCACTCTCGTCGAGGCCAAGCCTCGACGCCCTTGTTTGTGCAGCAACCCCACCACATAAATCTTTCATCTGAGTCAGAACCAAGTTCACCTTCTTCTCCCATCATGGCACTACCCATTGAAGAGGAGAACAACCTTGAGCACCAACTTCAACGCCTGAATGATCTCTTTCAAAACTTTGTAAACCCACCGCATCGACCAATGATGCGAGATCACTATAATCCCATTGCGGTGGCAATCGAACCTCGAGTCCGAATCCTGATTGGAGGTCCTGACTCTGAAATGAAGCCCAATATGATTCATGCCATACCAAAGTTTCATGGGCTTAACTCTGAGGATCCATTCCAACACATTAAACAACTAAAGCATCTGGCCCTGACCTTCGGGTTAGATCTGGTGTAGAAACTTCCTCTATAGTTTTATTATTTCGTCGTAGTATAGTATAGATGGAGGTGATTACCAGTTTAAATACAATTTGTTACTCGGAAATAAAGAGTTCCCGAGGTCGAACTCAGGGAGCAAGTTGTATTCTAGGGGTACAAGTTTCTTTTACAAAAATAAAGAAAGAGAGAGAGAGAGAATTTGTTGGCTTTTCTTCTTTTCTCTTTGCTTCTCCTCTTCTTCCTTCTCAGATCTTCTGCTCTCTTCTTTTGTTCTTCTTCTTTATCTGCAGTGGTGATGTTCTTCTTCTTTTTTCTTTCTTTCTTCTTTCTTCTGCAGAGCGGTCCTGTTCTTCTTCTTCTTCTTTTTCTTTCTTTCTTCTTTCTTCTGCAGAGCGGTCCTGTTCTTCTTCTTCTTCTTTCTTTCTTCTTTTCCTTTCTTCAGATCTTCTTCTCGTGCTCTTCTTCACCTGTGCCTGCACACTTACACAGCTTGATCAGAGAGGGCAAAACCTATCTCTACCCTCCCCCGCGTCTCTCTCTCACAGAATCCGCTCATAGGATAGCTCTCCCAGAGCTGCCGGGTAGCCGGGTACGGGTCGCGCCCGGGTCCAGGCCCACCGGCGTGCGTGGTGGGCGAGGAGTGCAGGTCAGTCTTAGTCGGGTCTGGGCCAGGTCCGCGGGGCGAGAGCGCGGACGAGACCGGGTAACCGGGAGGGTGAAGGGGACCTCACCCCGTGTGCTGAGGCAATAAGCCTCCAGCACTTCTTCGCTTTATACCGCTGCGTTCCTTCAGAGCCTTCCGAGGTGGGACTAAATGTCCCACCCCAATTTCGCGCCTGCGCGGAGGAAGCAGCTGGTAATCGCAGCGTTACGCGAGACCTTCGCGCGAGGGCTTCGACTCGATTGCAGCCTGGTACTTCGCGAAGGCGCCTTGCGCTGTCTGGGAGCGTAACCTGGGCGTGACGCACCTGGGGCAGCAGGTGAAGAAGCTGCTTCGCTTCAACAATGGCGGCGACGAGCGCAGGTACCTGCCCACAGAAAAACGGCCTCTCGGCCCAATCAGAAACGCGGAGGACCTTCGCCGTGGCACGGCGAAGGTGGTCGGGGGGTGTGCAGGCGGCGGGGCGGAGCCTAAGGGCTGCCCTAGGTCGGACTGTGGGTCGGGAGATGGGTTTGTTCGGTGGAGTTGCAGAGGGTGATTTGGGGGAAGTGGAGGGGCGGAAATGGATCAGGGTGAGGAGGCGGAGATTATGTGCAGGTCGGCGAGCCGTGTGGGATGCTGGAGTGATGGGAGCGGCTCGCCGGAGGATGGCCGGAGGCGGAGAAGGTGAGGGTGATTGGTCGGAATCGAGGGCAACAGTAGATGTTTAAAGTGAGGAAAAGGAAGAGGGGAGGAAGAGGAGGAGTTCTACCTACTTAGCAGGATGAGGAGGGGCCGGAGCGGGCGACAGTCGTATCGACTGTCGCCGGAGAAGAAGATGCCCGGGGGAAGGGGCGGCGGCGAGCAGAGGGCCGAAGAGGCGCCAGCTGGGTGCGGCGTGGCGCGGGAAGAGCAGGGGAAGAAGTCTCTGCTGCTGGTATTACGGCAGAGCGAAGAGGAGGAGGAGGAAGAACCGCCGGAGCTGGTGGGCGTCTGCCAGAGTGAGAAGAGAGGAAAGTTGGGGGTTTTCTCCGTCAGATCCGAGCTGGGAAGAACGGTGGAGCGACGGGGGTATTTATAGGGACCGAATCAGGGAGGAAGGCGGAGGGAGACGACGTGTCTCCCTCGCTGGAGGATGCCGGAGATGGAAACCCATACCGTCCGTGCGTTCGCACGGCCAGTATGGTGGGTTACAGCGACCAAGGGGGTGTCCCTGCGACGGCTGACGACGTAGGGCACCCCCGGTTTACTTGCCAGACTCCCCCCCTCACCCTGCGCGGCGCCATGCTCCGCGCAAGGTCGCCGGAGCATGGTGCTGGCAGGTTTTGCAGGGAGGACCTGAACGCAAAGAACGAAGGAGAGTTAGGGGCCAAAATGCGAGGGTTCAAAAGTTGAGGGCCAAAAAGTAAATATATGAGGACCAAAGTGTAAAGTTGGTCAAGAAGGTTTCTTCTTAGGCTCAAGTTTTTATACATGACTAATTGGGACCTAAGGAATCTGATGGTGAATTTTATTTCTAGATTAAACCTTGTTTGACTGGTCAATTTACGCAAAAACCCAAATTAAGTTATTAATTGGGTATGGTTCTCAATGTAGGTCAAGATGGGTTCCTAAGGTCAAATTGAAGGTTCTAAACCCTAGAGATTATTTTTCTATGAATTTTAGAGGGTTTATTCCATTTTTTATTTGCCTTGAACCTCGTGAATTGAAGTGGGTTTGTTTTAGGGTTACAGATTATCATTTAGTTCCTTGGAATTGCTGTAGCCCTTGCCAGATCATCTCATCCCACTTTTATTCTTATTAGGTTGCTTTGACCTATGTTTGGACCCTGAATTACCCTGTATGCAGATTATACTGGTAAAATTGCATTTTTACCCCTTATGACTTGTTTTCTCCTTAAACTCAGAATTCTCTGAGTTAAGCCTTTCCTTGAGTTATGTAGGAGCTTTTATCCTTTGTATTCTGTCAAAATGAGCTAGTTATGGCTCATGATGAGGTTCTCATCATACCCCCATGCCTAGCTTTTGCTAGTCCCTTAGCAAAAACTTAAGGTTTCAACCCTTGTTCTAGACCATGAAGTTCTTAATAGCTTTAGATAAGTGCTTTTTCATTTGAGCTCAGATTAGGTTAGAATGCTGACCATAGGCCTAAAAGGTACTCTAGTACCAATCAAGATCCAAATCTGTCTAGCCTTAGCCTCAGTCCTTAGCAAAGGTTTTTAAGGCCCACAAGAACTAACCTAAGGTTTATTGGACTTTGTGGTTAAAGCACCCGTGCTTGAAATGATTTTAGCCCTGGCTCAGTTCGCAGTGCGTTTTGTAAGAGAGAGATAGAAAGTTATTTTGTTTGGAGGGTTTTCTCTCTCTTTTTTTTTTTTTTTAGTTCTAGCCTAGGATTGGCTTTTCAACACGGTCTGTATCAGATTCCTTGCTCCCATCATCAATCCTCAAGGGTTCCTGGCGATCGATGCTTTTAGATAGCACCGCCCATGGCAACCCCCGGAACCCTAGCTATTGAGATTTCGAGATAATCCCATCCATGGTGTTCCGTGGCTGAATTCAGACCCTGGCAATTGACACTTCGAGATAATGCCATCCATGGAATCTGAACCAGCAGAGTGCTTACATGCCCCCAGTAGGATATGTAAATATCCTAAGAGACAAGCACCGAGGAGATGATATTTTGTTACGCATCTTCGAGGGGATTTCCCGTCTCTCCGCGCTGGGAACTCGTCCAAATCAACTTGTGTTGATCGGCCGCTCCTATTCTAGGTGTTCTTTTCAGAATTTTGCGACGCTTCTGCGTGATTCTGATTTTTACGCTTACTGAACCAGGCTGTGTGTGAGGTTAGGGTGCTTAGGTTACTGAGTCCCGTAAACCAAAAATTAGTTAACGAGGCCAAATACTTCCTAAGCCTTAGACCTAATACTTCAGCTTTTCATTTTCCTCAACCTCTTGAGGAGTGTCCAGATCTTAATGGGTACTAAGAGTCTATTCAAGAATGCCTAAGGTTTGCATTCTTACTAATCTCATTGTGCACTTTTCAGTTATTTTCTTGAATGAGGTCTAGAACTTAGGTTAATTCCTTAGTTCCTTACTAATGACTATCACTTTTTTCTCATAATTTTGCGCTCCTTTTTCATTTTGTTTCTTTTCTCCTCCTTCACAAAATTTCCTTCTCCTCTCTTATTCTTTTTTGAAAATTTTTAATTTTTATGGTGTTTTTGGCATATGTGAATTTTTTTGTTTGAAACCTTTTCTTACCAGTTTTGCACTTTCATACCCCCCCATGCCTAAGATTTGCAATGTCCTCATTGTAACCTAGGGGGTTTTTATTTAGCTTAGTTCATTCCTTAAGACAGAAATTTGGATGCGTGAATGGGTCGGGTTGAATTTTTGCGGACGATTTCTAATCCCAGATGCAAGCATCTGAGGTGGGGTCGGCTGTCTACAAGGGTGAACCTTAAGTGCAAAAAGGTGTCAGAAAAAGTTTTGGATTTTTAGGAAAATGACGGGTTGCCTCCCGTTAAGCGCTGAGTTTTACGCCATCGGCTGGGCGCAATAAGCTCAAGGGGAATGGAGGATATAAGATGCTTCAGCCAAATCAGTAGAAGTTACATCAATGAACGGCTTGAGTCTCTGACCGTTCACGATGAAAGGTTCAGAATCGTGGCTGAGTGGACTAATTTCGATTGCTCCATTTCCAAAAACCTGTCGGACCAAATATGGTCCGACCCACTTGGATCTCAGTTTTCCTGGGAAGAGTTTTAGTCGGGCATCAAAGAGTAGGACCTTCTGACCAGGATGAAAGATCTTTCTCGAGATGTGTTTGTCGTGGAAGGCTTTAACCCGCTCCTTGTAGATTTGCGAGTTCTCGTACGCGTCTAGGCGTAATTCATCGATCTCGCTGATTTGGAGTTTTCTGTGGGTCCCAGCCTTGGAAAGATCTAGATTACAGTTCCGTACTGCCCAATAGGCTTTATGCTCCAGTTCTACGGGAAGGTGGCATGCCTTTCCGTACACCAGTCTAAAGGGAGACATGCCCAATTGGGTCTTGTGGGCGGTCCTATAGGCCCACAATGCTTCCGGAAGTCGAGACGACCAGTCCTTCCTGTCAGGTCGAATAGTGACTTGCAGGATTTTCTTGATCTCCCGATTAGACAGCTCAGCTAGGCCATTAGTTTGGGGGTGGTAAGGAGTAGAGATTCGGTGAGACACCCCGTATTTGGTCATCAGTGACCTAAACTGAGCATTTGTGAAATGGGTCCCCCCATCAGAGATTATTGCACGAGGAATCCCGAACCTTGAGAAAATGTTTTGATGAATGAATTTGAGAACGATTTTGTGATCACAGGTTCGGGTCGGTATGGCTTCGATCCATTTGGACATGTAGTCCACAGCCAACAGAATGTATTCGAAACCATCCGAAACAGGAAAGGGGCCCATAAAATCAATCCCCCAAACATCAAAGATTTCGCATACTAGAATCGGTTGCATAGGCATCATGTCGCGATGGCTCATGTTGCCCAAAGTCTGGCAATGAATGCATGCCTTGCAGTGATTGTATGCGTCTTTGAACAGTGTGGGCCAGTAAAAGCCGCACTGGAGGACTTTTGATGCGGTTTTATGCCCGGCGAAATGGCCACCGCATGCCTGGTCATGGCAGAAAGAGAGGATATTGTTGAATTCCTCTTCCGGGACACATCTCCGGATGATCTGATCGGCACCTATGCGGAAGAGGTACGGGTCTTCCCAAATGTAATACTTGGCATCGGAGTGTAATTTGCCCTTCTTGGCCTTCGGCCAATCGGACGGGATCTGATGAGATGCCAAGTAATTTACTACATTAGCAAACCATGGAAGGCTAGTACCAATAGTCAGCAGGTGCTCATCGGGAAAATGTTCAGTGATGGGTCCGGAAGGGTCAATTATTTCAGAAGGAAGACGGGACAAGTGATCAGCTACCACATTTTGCTTTCCCGCTTTGTCGCGAATCTCAAGGTCAAATTCTTGCAACAGCAAGATCCATCGGATTAATCGAGGTTTCGCGTCCTTCTTTGCAAGGAGATGCCTCACAGCTGTGTGATCCGAGTATATGATGACACGGGAACCCAGAAGGTACGATCTGAATTTTTCTAGGGCAAATACTACAGCTAGCAGCTCTTTCTCAGTAACCGTATAGTTACGCTGAGCCTCATCGAGTGTTTTGCTGGCGTAGTAAATGACCACAGGCTTCCCGTCAATTTTCTGCCCCAAAACCGCTCCTACAGCGAAGTCGGATGCATCGCACATGATCTCAAAGGGTTGAGACCAATCAGGGGACTGTAGGATCGGGGCTTGGGTGACTCGGTCACGCAGGATTTCAAATGCTTGAGTGCATTCCTTGGAAATTTCGAAAGGAACATCCTTGGAGAGAAGAGTGGTTAGGGGGCACGCGATTTTTGAAAAATCAGGGATAAATCGTCGATAAAAACTGACATGCCCTAAAAAGGAATGGATGTCCCTGATCGAGCTAGGCATAGGAAGGTGAGAAATCAGATTAATCTTAGCTCGATCCACTTGGATACCTTTTTCCGAAATTGAGTGTCCCAGGACAATTCCCTCAGGCACCATGAAATGGCTCTTTTCCCAGGAAAGAACCAAATTCACATCGATGCACCGCCTGAGTATCTGGACCAAGTGCTGGAGGCAATCGCCGAATGATGCTCCGAAAACTGAAAAGTCATACATGAAGACTTCCAGATAATCACCTACCATATCTGAGAATATGGCAAGCATGCATCGCTGAAAAGTAGCGGGTGCATTGCAAAGATCGAAAGGCAACCTTCGGAAAGCGTATGTTCCGAAGGGGCAGGTGAACGTGGTCTTTTCTTGGTCCTCAGGATGGATTGGCACCTGGTTATAACCGGAGTACCCGTCAAGAAAGCAGAAGAACCTATTTCCCGCAAGTTTTTCGAGAATTTGATCAACGAAGGGTAGTGGGAAATGATCCTTCTTTGTGGAGGAATTGAGTCGGCGGTAATCTATACAAACTCTCCACGAGTTGGCTAATCGGGTAGGAATGATTTCTCCGGTCTCAGTCGTTATAGTGGTGAGTCCTGCCTTCTTGGGCACAACCTGAATTGGGCTCACCCAACGACTATCGGAGATCGGGTAGATGATTCCAGCATCTAACCACTTGATGATCTCCTTTTTCACGACCTCCTGCAGATTGGGGTTTAAGCGTCTCTACATTTCACGAGAAGGTCGTGTGCCCTCTTCTGAATAGATATGATGAGTACAATAAGAGGGACTTATTCCAGTCAAATCATCGAGAGTCCACCCGATGGCTCTGCGATGTTGCTGGAGGACAACAATCAGACGGGATTCCTGTTCAGGACTGAGGTTGGAATTGATAATCACAGGAAGGGTCTGATTAGAACCCAAAAAGATGTATTTCAAGTGAGCAGGAAGGGGTTTCAGTTCGAGGATGGGGTTATCAGCAGCAGCGGGTGGTTCAGTATAGATGTGAGGTTCAAGGGTGGGAGTTACTGGGTTATTCATATCTGGATTCGACTCCTCTGTTTGCGGGTCAAGATCCTTCTGTGGTTGATGAGGCATAATCGAGTCATTCTGGAAGTGTGATTCATCAACCAAGGTCCTGATGTCACGAATTTGTTCGATGACGCCGCAATTAATTCCTTGTTGGGCCTTAAATATATCAATTTTCAGTGTTTGATCTCCAAACTTAAGCTCTATTTGGCCCTCCTCACAGCTGATGTTGGCTCTAGTAGTAGCCAAGAAAGGTCTCCCTAGAATGATTGGTGTATCCCTAGGGTTCTCAGGTGCGTCCATATCTAGGGCTATAAAGTCCACTGGGAAATAGAAATCCCGCACTCTTACGATAACATCCTCGAGAATCCCTTTTGGTGACTTTATAGATCTATCTGCTAATTGTAATGTCACCTCGGTTGGTTTTAGCTCAGATTCTTCTAGATGGTCAAGTAAGGATGTGGGTATCAGGTTTATGGATGCACCCAAGTCTAACAATGCTCTATCAAATTGGGTACCACCTATCTTGCAGGAAATCAGGGGAGTACCAGGATCTTTTGCCTTGGGTGGGAGTCTACTGAGGATTACAGAGCTGGCTTGCTCTGACAGAACAATTGGGCTCCCTCCCTTGGTTCGCGGCTTACGCTGGGGTGTACATATATTCTTTAGAAATCGTGCGTAAGCTGGTACGTGGCGGATTGCATTCATCAAGGGGATGTTTATGTGGACCTGCTCAACGAGCTTGACCAGGTCCTCCTCAGGGGCCACGGGTTTGGTGGTCTTCTTTCCCTTGGTCAAGGCCTCGGGAAACGGGATCTTGGTTGGTTCTTCTAGGATAGGTCCAGGTTGTGGATCTGGGATAGTGGTATCTTGGATAACTATCCTAGGGTCATGGTTATCAGGCTTGGAGTGGTTTGGATAATGCAGGTCTTGAGTTGTTTTACCACTACGTGTTGTTACAGAATTTAATCCGGCCTGATTTTGGTTTGGGTTTTGTAAGAGGGGTGGCTGCTGCTGAAATCCCGCATAAGAAGTTGAAGCTTCCATCTCGTCTGGAGATGGAGCAGTAGGGGCCTGATAAATCCATTGTGCGTGGCCTAAATTTGGATTAATAACGCGCTTCTGGGTTGGCACGTTATTCGAGTTAGGAAGAGGTTGGGAAGGGAGTGTGCCTGGCTGGCGAGAATTTGCCAACTGGGCCAGTTGAGCTTTAACCTCTGTAAGTTCGTCCTTGTGCTCTTTTTGAATAGCCGCATTCGTTCTTTGAATGTCAGCCAGAGTCTGAAGGATTAGGGACATTTGATCCTGATTTGGCCCTGATGGATAAGTAGGGTTGGGCCGAGGCTGAGGCAGCTGGTAATGACGAGAGGGCTGTGGGCGGGACTGAAAAGGTGGTCTTTGGGTTTGGGAATTTCCCGCCCACTGAAAATTGGGATGGTTTCGCCATCCAGGGTTGTAAGTGTTGGAGAATGGGTCGTTCTGGATGGTGTTGAGGTCCTCGCAGGTCTGAGGAACCTCTTGAGAATCAGGGAAAGGGGGAATGGAGTTCCCCGGGCTGGTGTAGAAAGGATCGGATGATCCTTCGATCCGAGAATCAGATGGGGATGGATATGGATCTATCCTAGGGGAAGATCGGTGAAGGATGTTTTGCACAGTCTCCTGTGTGGGAGGAGGTTGTGCAAAGGAGTTACGCGCGGAGGTGGCTCGCTGCAAGTGCTGAGTCAGCTCATCCACCTTCTTCTCAATGATTGAGACCTTGTCCAATCGACTGGCCATTAATTCTAGGTCGACTGATGCGGACAGGCCCTACGTCTCATGTGCTCCCTTAAGATTCTTCGCTGCGCGCGTATTCGTCCTGTCGAATAATCCCATGGAGTCATTGTTGATGGAGTTCTCGCACATGTTTTCGAGAATCTCCCATACGGTGTCTTCATGTTGACCCATGATGTTTCCTCCGCAAGTTGCATTGACGAAAAGGCGGATGTCCTCACGGAGTCCCTGGTAAAAAGATTGGACTTGTTCCCATTTAGGAACTCCGTGATGGGGGCACTTTCTCATGAGATCCTGAAAACGATCCCATGCCTCATGGAGAGGTTCTTTTGATTGTTGAGTGAAGTGTGTAATCTGATGGCGCAAGGCGTTGGTCCGACCAACGGGAAAAAACTTTTTCAAAAACTCGAATTGAAGTTCTTCCCAAGTGTTGATCGGCCGGGTCTGAGTTTGATACCAATGGGCGGCCTTGTCCATAAGAGAAAAGGAGAACATCTTCATGAGAAGAATATCCCGATTTTGCGCATCTGATCCAAAAGTGTGGGCCAGATGCTTTAGCTGTTTGATGTGCTGGAAGGGATCTTCAGAATTAAGCCCATGGAATTTAGGTATAGCATGGATCATGTTGGGCTTTAAATCGGAATCAGGTCCTCCAGTCGGGATTCTGACTCGAGGCTCAATGGCCACCGCAGCAGGATTGTAGTGGTCCCGCATCATAGGACGCTGTGGTGGGTGCACGAAGTTTTGGAAGAGGTCATTGAGTCGCTGGAGCTGGTGTTCCAGATTATTTTCTTCCTCAACTGGCTGAGCCATGATGGGGGAAGAAGAAGAACTTGGTTCTGAATCAGAAGAGAGAATAATGTGAGGGTGTTGCTGCACAAACACGGGCGTCGAGGCTTGGCCTTGACGAGAGCGAATTTCTAAAGGAGGTCTTAAGGGTGGTCTTAAGGACCTCCTTCCGTACATGCACTATTGGAAGAGGTAAGTTTAGAAGGTGCTGGACCCAATCAAGACACCCACAAATGTGTTGGGTGACTATAGAGGTGCGGGGCAGATGGACCCCTTGATCAGAAAGATCGTCCACCTGAGAATTACCTGGGCAGCCAGAGAGGGAGAGTCCCGCGAAGACCCCTACACGGTAGAGCATCCCCACGGGTTACAGGGTTTCCCCCACCCGACCTCTCTTGTCACTGCGGTTCCAGGTAGACCAAAATGGGGATCTTGACCTCTTAAGTCTACCAATTTTTATTTTAAGATTAGGGTGCTTAAGGTTTCACTTGAACTTTAGTCTTTTAAGTGCAAAGAGTGACCTAATTTAAGGTTGGTTGACCCAAGGGGTCAACTTTACCTCTTGTTTTCTTTGAGAGCTTTTAGGTCCTGTCTTTTAGGGTTCAAGTGTTTAGAGAGCCAATTGTTTTAGGTTTTCTTTGAATAGGTATTTTCAGATAAGGGCTTGGGCACACTTCATTTGGTTTTCTCAATTCTTGCTTAAGGAGTGTGTCTCTAAATCCCTAGTGTTGGATTCTAGGTTGGCTCTACTTGGTCCAGTTAATTCTTTGTTGGGTAATTAGGGCTCAAGCAAGAATGTGTTAGCCCTTAAATACCCTTAATAGTGTGCAGGAGTAATGAGTTGAAAACATGCAACTCTTTATGGTTACTAAGTATGGAAGACAGGTTAGCCCTATATTGCTTGTTCTTTTCTTTTCTTCCTCTTTAGAGTTTAGGGGTTAATAGCAAGAGGAAAAAAAATTTTACCTGTCCTCCGAGTGGTTGTCGTGCGGTTGCTTGTTTTCTTGATTTCCTGTAGCTGCACAAAAGAGAGGAAATTATCAGAAACTAAAAAGAAACAGGAATGTTTACCTCTAGAATAGCCGTTGCTCCCCGGCAACGGCGCCAAAAACTGGTGTAGAAACTTCCTCTATAGTTTTATTATTTCGTCGTAGTATAGTATAGAGGGAGGTGATTACCAGTTTAGTACAATTTGTTACTCGGAAATAAAGAGTTCCCGAGGTCGAACTCAGGGAGCAAGTTGTATTCTAGGGGTACAAGTTTCTTTTACAAAAATAAAGAAAGAGAGAGAGAGAGAATTTGTTGGCTTTTCTTCTTTTCTCTTTGCTTCTCCTCTTCTTCCTTCTCAGATCTTCTGCTCTCTTCTTTTGTTCTTCTTCTTTATCTGCAGTGGTGATGTTCTTCTTCTTTTTTCTTTCTTTCTTCTTTCTTCTGCAGAGCGGTCCTGTTCTTCTTCTTCTTTTTCTTTCTTTCTTCTTTCTTCTGCAGAGTGGTCCTGTTCTTCTTCTTCTTCTTTCTTTCTTCTTTTCCTTTCTTCAGATCTTCTTCTCGTGCTCTTCTTCACCTGTGCCTGCACACTTACACAGCTTGATCAGAGAGGGCAAAACCTATCTCTACCCTCCCCCGCGTCTCTCTCTCACAGAATCCGCTCATAGGATAGCTCTCCCAGAGCTGCCGGGTAGCCGGGTACGGGTCGCGCCCGGGTCCAGGCCCACCGGCGTGCGTGGTGGGCGAGGAGTGCAGGTCAGTCTTAGTCGGGTCCAGGCCAGGTCCGCGGGGCGTGAGCGCGGACGAGATCGGGTAACCGGGCGGGTGAAGGGGACCTCACCCCGTGTGCTGAGGCAATAAGCCTCCAGCACTTTTTCGCTTTGTACCGCTACGTTCCTTCAGAGCCTTCCGAGGTGGGACTAAATGTCCCACCCCAATTTCGTGCCTGCGCGGAGGAAGCAGCTGGTAATCGTAGCGTTACGCGAGACCTTCGCGCGAGGGCTTCGACTCGATTGCAGCCTGGTACTTCGCGAAGGCGCCTTGCGCTGTCTGGGAGCGTAACCTGGGCGTGACGCACCTGGGGCAGCAGGTGAAGAAGCTGCTTCGCTTCAACATTGGCGGCGACGAGCGCAGGTACCTGCCCACAGAAAAAAGGCCTCTCGGCCCAATTAGAAACGCGGAGGACCTTCGCCATGGCACGGCGAAGGTGGTCGGGGGGTGTGCAGGCGGCGGGGCGGAGCCTAAGGGCTGCCCTAGGTCGGACTGTGGGTCGGGAGATGGGTTTGTTCGGTGGAGTTGCAGAGGGTGATTTGGGGGAAGTGGAGGGGCGGAAATGGATCAGGGTGAGGAGGAGGAGATTATGTGCAGGTCGGCGAGCCGTGTGGGATGCTGGAGTGATGGGAGCGGCTCGCCGGAGGATGGCCGGAGGCGGAGAAGGTGAGGGTGATTGGTCGGAATCGAGGGCGACAGTAGATGTTTAAAGTGAGGAAAAGGAAGAGGAGGATTTCTACCTACTTAGCAGGACGAGGAGGGGCCGGAGCGGGCGACAGTCGTATCGACTGTCGCCGGAGAAGAAGATGCCCGGGGGAAGGGGCGGCGGCGAGCAGAGGGCCGGAGAGGCACCAGCTGGGTGCGGCGTGGCGCGGGAAGAGCAGGGGAAGAAGTCTCTGCTGCTGGTATTGCGGCAGAGCGAAGCGGAGGAGGAGGAAGAACCGCCGGAGCTGGTGGGCGTCTGCCAGAGTGAGAAGAGAGGAAAGTTGGGGGTTTTCTCCGTCAGATTCGAGCTGGGAAGAACGGTGGAGCGACGGGGGTATTTATAGGGACCGAATCAGGGAGGAAGGCGGAGGGAGACGACGTGTCTCCCTCGCCGGAGGACGCCGGAGATGGAAACCCATACCATCCGTGCGTTCGCACGGCCGGTATGGTGGGTTACAGCGACCAGGGGGGTGTCCCTGCGACGGCTGACGACGCAGGGCACCCCTGGTTTACTTGCCAGACTCTCCCCCTCACCCTGCGCAGCGCCATGCTCCGCGCAAGGTCGCCGGAGCATGGTGCTGGCAGGTTTTGCAGGGAGGACCTGAACGCAAAGAACGAAGGAGAGTTAGGGGCCAAAATGCGAGGGTTCAAAAGTTGAGGGCCAAAAAGTAAATATATGAGGACCAAAGTGTAAAGTTGGTCAAGAAGGTTTCTTCTTAGGCTCAAGTTTTTATACATGACTAATTGGGACCTAAGGAATCTGATGGTGAATTTTATTTCTAGATTAAACCTTGTTTGACTGGTCAATTTACGCAAAAACCCAAATTAAGTTATTAATTGGGTATGGTTCTCAATGTAGGTCAAGATGGGTTCCTAAGGTCAAATTGAAGGTTCTAAACCCTAGAGATTATTTTTCTATGAATTTTAGAGGGTTTATTCCATTTTTTATTTGCCTTGAACCTCGTGAATTGAAGTGGGTTTGTTTTAGGGTTACAGATTATCATTTAGTTCCTTGGAATTGCTGTAGCCCTTGCCAGATCATCTCATCCCACTTTTATTCTTATTAGGTTGCTTTGACTTATGTTTGGACCCTGAATTACCCTGTATGCAGATTATACTGGTAAAATTACATTTTTACCCCTTATGACTTGTTTTCTCC
Source organism: Thalassia testudinum (assembly GCA_037157565.1). NCBI lineage: Eukaryota > Viridiplantae > Streptophyta > Magnoliopsida > Alismatales > Hydrocharitaceae > Thalassia > Thalassia testudinum. The sequence continues at coordinate 4,432,029 of JAZHRO010000029.1, read as the reverse complement.
TTAAACTCAGAATTCTCTGAGTTAAGCCTTTCCTTGAGTTATGTAGGAGCTTTTATCCTTTGTATTGGGTCAAAATGAGCTAGTTATGGCTCATGATGAGGTTCTCATCAAGATCCACAAAATCGGGATATCCTACTCATGAAAATGTTTTCGTTCTCCCTCTTGGACAAGGCCGCCCATTGGTATCAAACTCAAACCCGTCCGATCAACACATGGGAGGAACTTCAGTCCGAATTTTTGAAAAAATTCTTCCCTGTTGGCCGAACGAATGCCTTACACCACCAGATCACTCATTTCACTCAACAACCGAGAGAACCTCTTCACGAAGCATGGGACCGATTCTTAGATCTCATGCGAAAGTGCCCCCATCACGGAGTTCCTAAACGGGAACAAGTCAAGTCTTTTTACCAGGGACTCCATGAAGACATTCGATTATTCGTCAATGCAACGTGCGGAGGAAACATCATAGGTCAACATGAGTACACAGTGTGGGAGATTCTCGGAAACATGTGTGAGAACTCCATAAATAATTGTTGGTGCTAGAGCACCACGATCATTTGTTTTGATGATAACAAAACACGTGTTATTTAACATTTGCACTTGGAGTCTTAGATTTCAGGTCAATTGCAAATGTAGACGTGTTTAGACGGAATTCGAGCTCGCATCCAGGACGGATTGGAGGAGCTTGTTGGAGAACAGAGGAGATTCGCGAGGAGCGCTAGATTGAAGAAGGAAGGAGATGAAGAATAGGATATATTTCCTTCTCTTGTACTCCTTGTATTTTTCGTTTCTTCTGTTGCTCTTTATTTTTGTTACTTAGATTCATGTTAAAGAGCCTCAAAGTACCCTAACAAGTAGTCCTAGGAACACCCGCACAACCCTAGGATACTTAGGTTTTCTGTAGAATACTTAGAAAACCAATATAGGGTTCAAACAGAGTTTCCAGACATCCAATTCCCAAATTAGACGTCTGATAAAGTATTTTAAGACATCTGACTGTTGTTTCAGACGTCTGATAACTATTAGGCTGGACTTAGTGTTCTGTCTGATGAAATCAGACGTCCAGACCTTAGACCAGACGTCTTAGGAGACGTCTGATGATGTTGCCAGACGTCCAGTTAGTGGACCGTGGGCTGGCTTAGTGAACAGTCAAGAATGTGACCGTTAGAGCCTTATCAGACGTCCATAGGACTTTCCAGACATCTAATAATTGACCGTTTTGCCTCGGCTGACCCAAAATCTCTTCTCAGAGATTTTCTAGCCATTGCAACGTTTGGAAATCCATTCCCACAGAAAAAGTAGGTTTCCATACGTCCAGACATACTGTCAGACGTCCTATATGTTGTCTGATGGACTTGCGCTAGAACCCTGTTTATATCTAATTCAAGTCAGGAAGAGACCCGCCCAAAATCAGACGTCTGACCTTGAAATCAGACGTCTTAAAGTGATCTTCCAGACGTCTGATGCTAGAATTAGACGTCTGATAAGCCTGTCAGAACAATGATTGTTCCTGATTTCGGGCTGATTCACTTGGGCTTTGCACCCAACGGCTATGGAAGCTTTTCTAAGCCTTCCAAAGCCTTCCTAAGGCCTCTATAAATAGAGGGGAGCCTTTACACACCAACACACACTTAGAAACACCTAGAGACACCAAGACACAAGATACCTAATTACACAAGACACACTTGGCTACACACTTTCACACTCTCTTGTGTCCTAGCTAGCTCTTGCTCTCCAAGCTCAAGCTCCATTCTCTAGAGAGCATCAAGCTTTGCGCATCCGCTCTCCCGCTGTTGTTCACGAGAGCGACGTTGCGCCGTAGCGTGGCACATGCACCGCGTCATCAACTCGACGCACTCCTTGCAAAGGGGAGTTTCCTAATTCCTATAGAAGCTAGGTTTAAAATTACTTTGTTGGCTCTATAGGATTACTTGTTTATTTTATCTTTGTTATTTGGTTGGGTATTCGCTTTGCGAATTCCCGTCTCCTTCGCGAGACAAAATCCTTCTCGTGGAGAGAAGGGGTTGAGGTACGCTACCCTCGTTTAAGTAGCATGGTTGTATTGAGGTTGAATCACCCTCATTTAAAGTGATTTGGTTTAGTGGATTTTGATCAACTTGGTTGATCGGAAAATCCTAACTCGAGAGGGTTAGGTGGTGGTTTTCACCCGGTTTGGGTTTCCACCTAAAAATTCTTGTGTACCTGTGTGATTGCTTATTTGTGAGATTATTTATATTTTATTTCCGCATTTTATTACGTCACCCCCTCCTGGTAGGGAGAACCTTCAATAATGACTCCACGGGCTTATTCGACAGGACGAATGCCCGCGCATCGATGAATCTGAGAGGGGCACATGAGATGCAGGACCTGTCCACTTCCGTCGACTTGGAACTGATGGCCAGTCCGTTGGACAAGGTTTCTATCATAGAAAAGAAGGTGGACGAGCTAACTCGGCATTTGCAGCAAGCCACCTCTACACAAAACTCTTTTGCACGACCACCTCTGGTAAGGGAAACTGTGCAAAACATCTATCACCAATCTGCTAAGGGGATGGACCCATATCCACCCCCGTCTGCCTCTCGGACCGGAGTGACCTCCGATCCATTCTACTCGAGTTGGGGGAACTCTGAACCCTCGTATTCTGACTTTCCTGAGGTTCCTCAGAACTGCGAGGACCTCAACGCCATCTAGAATGACCCATTCTCCAATACCTACAACCCTGGATGGCAAAATCATCCTAACTTTCAGTGGACGGGAAATTCTCAGACTCAAAGACCACTATATCCACCTCATCACAAGCCCCTTGTCCATATCAACCGCCTCAGCCTCGGCCCAATCCCACCTACCAATCCTGGCCAAACCAGGATCAAATGACTCTTATCCTTCAAGCACTGGCTTACATTTAAAAGATGAATGCGGCAACACAAAAATAGCACAAGGACGAGATCACAGAGGTTCGCAACCAACTGGCCCAGATGGCAAATTCCCGCCAACCTGGCACCCTTCCTTCGCAACCTCTGCCAAACCCAAATAACGTGCCGACCTAGAGGCGCATTATGAATCCAAATTCAGGCCACGCACATTTGATTTATCAGGCCCCTGCTGCTCCATCTCCAGACGAGATGGAAGCTTGGACATCTTATGCAGGATTTCAGCAGCAGCCACCCCTCTTACCAAACCCAAACCAAAATCAGGCTGGATTAAACTCTGTAACAACACGTAGTGGTAAAATAACCCAATACCCACATTATCCGAACCACTCCAAGCCTGGTAGTAGCCAAGACCCTAGGATAGTTATCCAAGATACCACTGTCCCAGATCAAGAACCTGGACCTATTCTAGAGGAACCAACTAGGATTCCATTTCCTGAGGCCTTGACCAAAGGAAAAAGGATAACCAAACCCATGGCCCTCGAGGAGGATCTGGTCAAGCTCTTTGAACAGGTCCAGATAAACATCCCATTGATGGATGCAATTCGCCACGTACCGGCTTACGCAAGATTCTTGAAAGACGTATGTACACCTAAACATAAGCCGCAAACCAAGGATGTGAATCTAATCGTACTGCCAGAGCAAGCCAGCTCTGTCATCTTGAGTAAACTCCCACCCAAGGCTAAAGACCCTAGAACTCCCCTGATTTCTTGTAAAATTGGTGAAATTCAATTTGATAGAGCCTTACTAGATCCAGGTGACTCCATAAATCTAATACCTACATCCCTCCTTGACCACCTTGAAGAGTCCGAACTTAAACCAACTGAGGTGACGTTGTAGTTAGCCGATCAATCCATCAAGTCACCTAAAGGAATACTCGAGGATGTCATTGTTAGGGTACGGGATTTCTACTTCCCGGTGGACTTCATAGTGCTGGACATGGATGCACCTGAGAATCCAAGGGACACACCAATCATATTAGGGAGACCGTTTTTGGCCACTGCTAGGGCCAACATAAACTGCGAAGAGGGCCAGATAGAATTAAAATTTGGGAATCAAACTCTGAAGATTGACATTTTTAAGGCCCAACAAGGGATTAATTGCAGGGTTATAGAGCAAAGATGTGATATCAGAGCTGTGGTTGATGAATTGCATACAGAGGACAACCTGATTATCCCTGATCAACCACTAGAAAATCAAAACCCGCCAACAGAGGAGTGCGAACATGATCTAGACACACCTATGACTCCGACCCTTGTTCCTGATACAAACCTTGAACCACCCGCTGCTGTTGACAATCTTGTCATGGAACTCAAGCCCCTTCCCGAGCATCTGAAGTACGTCTTTTTGGATTCCAATCAGACGTTTCCTGTGATTATCAACTCTCGACTCACACCTGACCAGGAACTCCATTTGATTACTGTTCTCCAGCAACATCGTAGAGCCATTGGATGGACTCTTGATGATTTGACTGGCATAAGCCCTTCATACTTCACACATCGAATCTACACAGAAGAAGGTGCACAACCTTGATGAGAAATGTAAAGACGCTTAAACCCTAACCTGCAAGAGGTCGTGAAGTGGTCAGATGCAGGGATCATCTACCCGATCTTCGGCAGTCGTTGGGTGAGTCCAATATGTAGTTTCCCACTAGGAGGGGGTAAGATCAGCGTAACGTAAAAAATGCGGAATTGAAATATAAACAATCTCACAAGATGCAATCACACAAAGTACACAAAGTATTTTTAGGTGGAAACCCAAACTGGGTGAAAACGACCACCTAACCCTCTCGAGTTAGGATTTTCCGATCAACCAAGTTGATCAAAATCCACTGAACCGAATCACTTTAAAACGAGGGTGATTCAACCTCAATTACAACCACGCTACTTAGACAAGGGTAGCGTACCTCAACCCCTTCTCTTCACGAGAAGGATTTTGTCTCGCGAAGGAGACGGGAATTCACAAAGCGAATACCCAACCAAATAACAAAGATAAAACAAGTAATCCTATAGAGCCAACAAAGTAATATTTAACCTAAGCTTCTATAGGAAATAGGATGCTTCCCTTTGAAAGGAGTGTGTCGACGACGTGGATGCCTGTGCCACGCGATGGCGCAACGTTGCTCTCGTGAATAACGGCGGGAGAGCGGGTACGCAACAGCTTGATGCTCTCAAGAGAATGGAGCTTGAGCTTGGAGAGCAAGAGCTAGCTAGGACACAAGAGGGTGGAAAGTGTATTACCAAGTGTTTCTTGTGTATCTTGGTGTCTCTAGGTGTCTTTTTGTGTTGCAAAGGTTCCTCTCTATTTATAGAGGCCTTAGGAAGGCTTTGGAAGGCTTAGGAAAGGTTCCATAGCCGTTGGGTACAAAGCCTAAGAGAATCAGCCCAAAATCAGGAACAATCATTGCACTGACAGGCTTATCAGACGTCTGATTCTGGCATCAGACGTCTGGAAGATCACTTTAAGACATCTGATTTCAAGGTCAGATGTCTGATTTTGGGCGGGTCTCTTCCTGACTTGAATCAGATCTAAACAGGGTTCTAGCGCAAGTCCGTCAGACGACATATAGGATGTCTGGCACTATGTCTGGACGTCTGGAAACCTACTTTTTCTGTGGGAATGGATTTCCAAATGTTGCAACGGCTAGAAAATCTCTGAGAAGAGATTTTGGGTCAGCCGAGGAAAAATGGTCAATTATCCGACGTCTGGAAAGTCCTATGGACGTCTGATAAGGCTCTAACGGTCACATTCTTGAGTGTTCGCTAAGCCAGCCAACGGTCCACTAATTCGACGTCTGGCAAAGTCATCAGATGTCTCCTAAGACGTCTGGTCTAAGGTCTGGACGTCTGATTTCATCAGACAGAACTAACTATGTCCAGCCTAAATGTTATCAGACGTCTGAATCAACAGTCAGACGTCTTAAAACACTTTATCAGACGTCTGATTTGGGAATTAGACGTCTGGAAATGCTGTTTGAACCCTATATTGGTTTTCTAAGTTCTCTACAGAAAACCTAAGTATCCTAAGGTTGTGCCGGTGTTCCTAAGACTACTGTTAGGGTACTTTGAGGCTCTTTAACATGAATCTAAGTAACAAAAATAAAGAGCAACAGAAGAAACGAAAAATACGAGTATAAGAGAATGAAATCTATCCTATTCTTCATCTCATTTCTTCAATCTATCGCTCTTCGCGAATCTCCTCTGTTCTCCATCAAGCTCCTCCAATCTGTCCTAGATGCGAGCTTGAATTATGTCTAATCACGTCTACATTTGCAATTGACCTGAAATCTAAGACTCCAAGTGCAAATGTAAAATAACACGTGTTTTGTTATCATCAAAACAAATGATCGTGGTGCTCTAGCACCAACACAATACAGGTGGTGCCTAAAAGGGTCAGACTTACCATCATCACGATTGAAATCGGAGAAGTCATTCCTACCCGAATAGCTAACTCATGGAGAGTCTGCATTGATTATAGAAGACTCAATTCCTCCACGAAGAAGGATCATTTTCCACTACCATTTATTGATCAGATCCTCGAGAAACTAGCGAGAAATAGGTTCTACTTTCTTGACGGGTACTCCGGTTACAACCAGGTGGCAATCCATCCAGAGGACCAAGAAAAGACCAAATTCACTTGCCCCTTCAGGACGTATGCATTTCGAAGGATACCTTTCGGTATCTGCAATGCACCTACAACTTTTCAGTGGTGCATGCTTGCCATATTTTCAGATATGGTAGGTGACTATTTGGAAGTCTTCATGGATGAATTTTCAATTTTTGGAGCATCATTTGACGATTGCCTCCAACACTTGGTCCAAATACTTAAGCGGTGCATCGATGTGAATTTGGTTCTTTCCTGGGAAAAGAGCCATTTCATGGTGCCTGAGGGAATTGTCCTGGGACATTTAATCTCGGAGAAAGGCATCCAAGTGGATCGAGCTAAGGTTAACCAGATTTCCAAGCTCCCTATGCCTAGCTTGATTAAGGACATCCGATCTTTTTTGGGGCACGTCGATTTTTACCGTCGATTTATCTCTGATTTTTCAAAAATCGCACGTCCCGTGACTACTCTTCTCTCCAAGGATGTGCCTTTCAAAATTTCCAAGGAATGCACTCAAGCATTTGAGATCCTACGTGACCGAGTGACCCAAGCCCCGATCCTACAGTCCCCTGATTGGTCTCAACCCTTTGAGATCATGTGCGATGCATCTGACTTCGCTGTAGGAGCGATTTTGGGGTAGAAAATTGACGGGAAACCTGTGGTCATTTACTACGCCAGCAAAACACTGGACGAGGCTCAGCGTAACTATACGGTTACTGAGAAAGAGCTGCTAGCTGTAGTATTTGCCCTAGAAAAATTTAGATCATACCTTCTGGGTTCCCGTGTTATCATATACTCAGATCACACAGCTGTGAGGCATCTCCTTACAAAGAAGGACGTGAAACCTCTATTAATCTAATGGATCTTGCTGTTGCAAGAATTTGACCTTGAGATTTGCGACAAAGTGGGAAAGTAAAATGTGGTAGCTGATCACTTGTCCCGTCTTCCTTCTGAAATAATTGACCCTTCCGGACCTATCACAGAACATTTTCCTGATGAGCACCTCCTGACTATCAGTATAGGCCTTCCATGGTTCGCAGATATAGTAAATTACCTGGCATCACATCAGATTCCGTCCGATTGGCCAAAGGCCAAGAAGGACAAATTGCGTTCTGATGCCAAGTATTACCTATGGGAAGACCCGTATCTATTTCGCATTGGTGCTGATAAGATAATTCGACGGTGTGTCGCGGAAGTGGAAATCAAAGACACTCTCATTTTGCCATGACCAGGCATGCGGTGGACATTTCTCAGGATATAAAATCGCATCAAAAGTCCTCCAGTGTGGCTTTTACTGGCCCACAATTTTCAAGGATGCATACGATCACTGTAAGGCATGTTCCCGTTGCCAGACTTTGGGCAACATGAACCATCGAGACATGATGCCTCTACAGCCGATCCTGGTATGCGAAATTTTTGATATCTGGGGGATTGATTTTATGGGACCCTTCTCGATCTCGGATGACTTCGAATACATCTTACTCACAGTTGACTATGTGTCCAAGTGGATAGAAGCCATTCCGACCTGAACCAACAATCATAAAGTTGTTATCAAATTCATTCATCAAAACATTTTCTCAAGGTTCGGGATTCCACGAGCAATAATTTTCGACGGAGGGACCCATTTCACAAACGCTCAATTCAGGTCACTGATGACCAAATACGGGGTGTCACACAGAATCTCTACTCCTTACCACCCCCAAACTAATGGTCTACCTGAGCTATCAAATCGAGAGATCAAGAAAATCCTTCAGGTTACTGTTCGACCTGACAGAAAAGATTGGTCTTCTCGGCTTTCGGAAGCATTGTGGGCCTATAGGACCGCCCACAAGACCCAATTAGGAATGTCTCCCTTTAGACTAGTGTATGGGAAGGCATGTCACCTCCCCGTCGAATTGGAGCATAAAGCCTATTGGGTAGTACAGAATTGTAATTTAGATCTTTCTAAGGCTAGAACCCACAAAAGACTTCAAATAAGCGAGATCGATGAATTACGCCAAGACGCGTATGAGAACTCACGAATTTACAAAGAACAGGTTAAAGCTTTTCACGACAAACATATTTCTAGAATGATCATTCATCCTAGTCAAAATGTTTTACTCTTTGATGCCCGACTCAAATTATTCCCAGGAAAGCTACAATCTAAGTGGGTTAGACCCTACCTAGTCCGACAAACCTTTGGAAATGGAGCCATTGAAATCAGCCCACTCAGCCATGATTCCGAGCCCTTTGTTGTGAACGGTCAGAGACTCAAACCGTTCATTGACATGATCGATACAAATTTGGCTGAGTCATCCTTTACCCTCCATTCCCCTTGAGCTCATTGCACCTAGCTGATGGCGTAAAACTCAGTGCTTAACAGGAGGTAACCCATCATTCTTTGAAAAACCTGAAACCTTTTCTGACATTTCTATGCAGAATTCATATTGCACTTTAGGGTTCATCCATTAGAATAGCCGACTTCACCTCAGGTACCCCTACCCGAGATTAGAAATCGTTCGCAACAAGTCACTTCGACCCGTTCACTCACCAAACAACTATCCTAATGCATGAACTAAGCTAAAATCGAACCCACCTAATTTACAATGGGGACATTGCAAATCTTAGGCATGGGGGGGGTATGAAAGTGCAAAATGTCAGGAAAATTCATATCAAGAAAGGGTTTCAATTAAAAAAAAAAAGACTTGAAGGAGGGGAGAAACAATTCAAGGTCATACAAAATGAGAAAAGGAAAAAAATAAAATGCCAAAAAAGGAGCACAAAATGAAAAAGAAAAAGAAATAGTCATTAGTAAAAGATTAAGGAATTAACTGAAGTTCTAGACTAGATCAAGAAAATAAATAAAAGAAAAGTGCTAAGGAGACATAACAAGAGATTAGCAAGAACGCTGGTCTTAGGCCTCTTGGGCAAGATTCTTTAGCTTAAAAATTCATGTATTCATTAAAATCTAGATAATCCTCAAGAGGTTGGGGAAAATGTGAAGCTTAAGTATTAGGTCTAAAGCTTAGGAAGTATTCGGCCTCATTAACTGACTTTCGATTTGCGGTATTCGGTAACCTAAGCACCCCAATTCACACATAGTCTGGTTCAGTGCGCATAAATATCCAAACCATGCAAAAGCATTTAATGTTCTGTAAAAGTCACCTAGATTAGGAGCAGTCGATCAACACAAGTTGATTTGGACGAGTTCCTAGCGCGGAGAGGCGGGAAATTCCCCTCGAAGATGCATAACAACATATCATCTCCTCGGTGCTTGTCTCTTAGGATATTTAAATATCCTACTGGGGGCATTTAAGCACTCTGCTGGTTCAGATACATGGGCGGCATTATCACGAAATGTCGATCGCCAGGGTCTGAATTCGGCCACGAAATGCCATGGGTGGGATTATCTCGAAATCTCGAAAGCCAGGGTTCTGGGGGTTGCCATGGGTGGGATTATCTTGAAATCTCGATAGCCAGGGACCCTTGAGGATTGATGATGGGGACGAGGAATCCGATACAGACCATGTTGAGAAGCTAATCCGAAGATAGAAATAAAAAGAAAAGAGAGAGAAAAGCTCTCCAAACAAATAAATCTTCTGTCTCTCTCTTACAAAAACACACTGCAAACTAAACCTAGGCTAAAAATGTCTCAAGCATGGGTGCTTTAACCGCGGAATCCAACAAACCCAAGGATAGTTTCTGTGGGCCTTAGAAACCTTTGTGGAGGACTAAGGATAAAGCGGGTTAGGTCCATATTTTAGTTGGTATTTGAGTACCTCTAGGCCTATTGTCGGCATTCTGACCTAATCACAAAAGAAAAAAAGAGAAGCACTTATCATAATTGATGACAGACACTCAGGGTCTAGAACGGAAGTTAAAACCTTGAAATTTTGCTAAGGGACTAGCAAAAGCTAGGCATGGGGGTATGATGAGAGCCTCATCATGAGCCATAACTCGCCCATTTTAACCTAATAAAGAAAATAAAAGCTCCTACATGACTTAGAAGAGGGCATAATTGGAGGAATAAGTGTTCTGAGAAGAAAACATGAAATAAAGGTTAAAACTGTAATTTTACCATTACAGTACATAAATGGAATTTCTCAGAGATAAAGCATAGGTCAAATGGTCTAAATGAGATAAAAAGTGGGGTGAATCAATCAGAAATGGGTTCATGTGCAATCCAGGAATTAAATGACATTTGGTAACCCTAAAATAGATCCTCTTAATTCAACAAGGTTCCATTCAGGATAAAAATAAAGTAAACCCTCTAAAATTCATGTAAAAATATCCCCTAAGGTTTAGAACATTTAAATTGGCCTTTGGAACCTAGTTTGACCTAGATTAGGGTCCTAGCTCATCAATTGACCTAATTTTGGTTTTTACACAAAATGTCTAGTCAAACATGGTCAAACCTAAAATCCAACTTCACCATTGGATTCCTTAGGTCAAAATTAGCTTTGTACCAAAATTTGAACCTAAGGGGAGGTCATCTTGACCTACTTTGCAATTTAGCACACCCAATCACATTTTGGTCCCTATCTTTTGAAAACCATCACATAAACCCCCTAGCTTTCTCGCCAGTCTTACAATCAGGACCCTCTGCCATTATTGGGGAAGAGTCCTTCTCCGACGAGGATGACAGGGGGGATACTCTCAGATCCCTCAGAGATCTCCTCCCAGAATTGGAAGGGAGATTCTCTGAGGAATCCCCTTCCATCTGAGCCTGATCATGATCTTTGATTCCTGTCCAATCTCTCCTGCGAATGCATGAAAGATTTGGATCCCAACCACCTTCCTTCTCCGGCGAGATGACGGTGGCTAAAAGCTTGCCCTCCACTCACCAGAAGCTCGGCCAGCACCTATAAAAAGACCTCCGACCCTCTGCGAAATCTCTCAGGCTTGTCTTGGCGGTAGAATCCTCCAAATTTCATCTCTCCTCTCTCTGGCCAAGAAACCCGCAAGCTCCGACGATTACCTCTCCTCCTTCTCGTCGCTCTGCTGCCATACCAGCAGTAGAGTTTACTCCACCTTATCTTCCCATGTCGCGCCGCACCAAGCGCACGCTTCCTTGACCTCCTCCTCGTCGTCGTTATCTCCCTCAGGGTTATCTTCTCAGGCGATGGCACAAATGAGTAGTCTGACTCCGCTGCCCCCTTTCTCTCCCAACAGTCCAGATAAATTCTCCATCTTCCACTCTTTCATTTCCCTTACTCTATTTCACACAATCGACCCTCGACCGTCCTTGTCCACCGCCACCTTCTTCATCTCTGGCCACCCTCCGACGAGATGCTCCTGTAGCTCCGCAGCCCCACACGTCTCGCCTACCATCGCATAACCTTCGCCTCACCTCACTGAGCATCCTCCACTCATCCACAGTCCTGCTACACCACCACAACAACCCCCCGAGCACACCCACCTGTCCGGCCACAGAACGACCTAGGCACTCACGCCTAGGCCGCCCCGCGGCCTGCCACATAGCACCTCACCTTCGTCGTGACATGACAAAGGTCCCCCGGTGATCTGATTAGGCCACAAGGCTATTTTTGTGTCAAACAGATTTCAAGCTCTTGCCGCCATTGACGACAACTCGAGGAAGCTCCACGTTGATCCAGGTCGTAGAATTGTAGATTTCCAAGTGCTGCGAACTTGGGCAGGTCTTGCGAAGATAGTTGACCCAGCAAGCGATGCCAACAGAGCCTGCAGTTGAGGGAATTGAAGGCACGGTCTGCTGCGAGTGTGCAATGGAAAGCGGTGGGCTTTAGTCCCACATCGGTAAGTCACGACGCATGCGTATCCTTTATATTTTTTTTGTCATATAAGCCGGTTGCCTCCAGTCACACTTGGGGTGAGGTCCCTCACCTTACCACTGTGCCTCGTCCGCGAGTTCACCACGCAGATCTGGCGTGACCCGACCCAACCCTGTCCTGAGCACTCCTCGCACACCACACCCATGCCGGTGTGCCTGGACCTGGGCACACGATCCGACCCGTTTACTCGGCTCTGGGAGAGCATGCTGAGAGTGGTTTACACAGAGAGAGAGAGATGCGCTGGTAGAGGGTTAGGTTTTGCTGTGCGTAGTGTGTGCAGGACGTAGGGACTTAGCCGCTGCAAGCAAAGGAAGAAAGAAGGAAGGAGGCTCTGCCAAGGAAGAAAGGCAAGGCAGAAGAGAAGAAGCGAGGCCAAGGAGAATAGAACTGAAGAAGAAGACAAGGGGCAGACAAAGATTCAAGAAGGAAAAGGAAAAGAAAAGGAAGAAGAAAGAGAGAGGAAAGCCAGGCCTTGGTTGCAGGAAGAAAAGAAATAAAGAAAGAGAAACAGAAGCAGCAAGGGAAGAGAAGAGAAGGAGCTCTATTTTAACACATCTGATATTGTATCAGACGTCCATTTTTTTGTTCCCTTTGAGCAATTTCTTTTTATATCATTCTCATTGAACTAGTCATTTATTCTCATTTAAAAAGTTGTGTTATCAAGTTTTGGAAATACTTAGATTGCTCCTTGTGTTCGACCTCGGATACTCTGATTTTCGAGTTATAAATCTTTATTTGTTTTCGCGGAAAGTTCGTCTATATTACAATGCAATAATTGTTAAAACACGATCTAGCCGCATCAACAAGCACACATATTTGGTGGGTGAGTTCTTTGGCGGAAAGAGCTTATCCTAAACACAAGACTAAAGACTAGGACAAAGAGTCTACCTACATGCATAGGTAAGGAACCCACTTTCCCTAATGAACACTAGGGTTCAATTTTAAGTTCACAAGGTCTTTCCTGACACTGTGTAGTGTAAACCAAGGTTACTTAGACTCCTAAGCCAAAGCAAACAAGTGAATCCTGTACTGGTGACTTAGGTACAAGAATACATCCTAAGTTAGGACAGATCCTAGTCTATCTTGTCGAAGCTTGAAGTGTATTAAGCCAAAGCTTGAGAAAATCAAGCTACAGTGGCCCGAAAAGTCTAGCCAACAAAGGTTGAATGTCCATAAACACTTATTCTATTTTTGTTTCAGCTATGAGATCATAATTAAACACTTATAATTCTTTTCAATACTATTTTTTCCTCCTCAGAATTTTTGGTTTTGAGTGCTCCCTCAACAATAGTTTCAACAGGTCACTTATTGTATTTTTGGAATTTTTATTTTTGTCTTTTTAACTTTATAATAATTTTTTTTTGATATTTTTGATAATACCATACCATATAAATTACAGGTATGTCTATAATTGCATTTCAGAAAATGATTTCACCATTTACACCCCCATGCTTAAATGATGCAATGTCCTCATTGTATGAACAGGGTAGATGCAAATGCATGCTCTGCTTTTCACTAACTTAGACTGGGTGATGAATGGAAATTAGAATGAGATAAAGATCTCTATGTAAACAATTTCAAGTCTGATACATGATCAGAGTGGGAAGTCGGGCTAAGTAGTGAAATGCTTGACATATGTGGCCATGAATGCTTCTAGAAATGCAAGGATAGACACCTAAGAAAGAAATGGAAAATAAGAATAGTGAAAATAGCTATGTAAAGAAGATAGGTTTGCTAAGTTTAATGCCTTCAGCTAGGCGCAAACCTAGTAGAAGTGTTAACAGTAAGTTCAAAATATTGGAGTGAAATGATAAAATTGACAAGTTTGAGATCATGTAGCACAATGAAAGATTTTAATCTTTGTCCATTCATGGTGAATGGTTTAGATTTGTCAATCTCAATGATCTCGACAGTTCCATAGTCAGTCAGAATCAGAATGAACTACTTGGTACAAGGCCCAAGTAGTAGTGTGTATCAAATCAGGAAACTTGTCTCAAGGTCCAAGTAGAGAAATAGATTGTTTAGAAAGATCTATAGCTTCCACCTCTTCAATCAATGTATGAAGATTAAGATGAATTAGGGTTGGGAAGAAGAGGTGGTCACTGATCTGAGTAAGGTGCGGATGGTTTAGGATTGTGTAAGGCTTGTGATATGACATGTGCTTGGACTTAGGGAGGATTAGGTTGAGCATGCCTCTGGGAAGGTATTTTCCTCGGATTGGGTTTTGCCTGAGATGGAAGTAAATGTGGTTGATAGGATTCCATCAAGTGTGAAAGTTAGGCTCTCATCTCAGCTAGTGCCGTGTCCTGTCTCTACTGCATAAGAATGTTCTGTTGTTGCACGTTAGCAAGAGTTTTCATGATATTCCCCAACTGATCATCTTGTGTAGGCCCAGATTGAGAGTATTGGGTGGGCCTGGGTTGGGGTTGATGGTAGGCACGCGGTGGATACCCGTGTTATTGTGGAGGTGGTGCTCGGATAGAGTTCTAAAGTGGTGGTGTAGAAGCCTGTTGGAAAGTTGGTCTTTGTGAATTTCCTGACCATGAGAAATTTGGATGATTACGCCATCCAGGTCTATAGGTTTGTGAATAAGGGTCATTGTGAATGGCGTGGAGCTCCTCCGAAGCTCCAGAAGGTGCTGGGAATTCAGTGTAAGGAGGAATAAAGTTTCCTCTAGCCAGTAAAAGATATGGAAATGAATAGTCTGGTAGAGGTGGTTGTGTCACAAAATGATTATTCACAGTTTCCCTCCTTGTGGGAAACTGAGAAGAAGTGAGTGGTGTAGGTGATTGAGAAGAAGAAGATGAAGGTTTAGATAAGAATTTTCATGCTTCATCCACTTTCTTCTCGATTAAGCCCACCATATCTACCTGACTAGCTACTATCTCTAAGTCTCGTGTGCTGGATTGGGCTTCGTGTACCCCCGTATGTGAATGGGAATGTGAAGACTTTCTATTAAACATGCTCATCGAAGCATTGCTAATAATGTTTTCGGCCATGCCTTCGAAGAGCTCAAAGGCTGAGCCTTCATCCTGACATACGAAATTACCTCCACATACGACATCAACAAAATTCCTTGTGTTATTGTGGAGTCCATGGTAGAAGATCTGGACTTGTTGCCAGTGTGGGACACCATGGTTTGATACAATTCCTCAGAGAGCATAACCCTCCCCTCTCTCTCAGAAATCTCTCCTCCTCTCAACTTCTCTCAGACCCAGGTGTAATTGGGTTTAGATTCAGGTTAACAGATCAGAGTAGGGGACCAGATCCACCTGTGAGGTGTAGCGGGTGAGGAGTGAGCGCACGTGCGGTGAGTAGGACCTTACCTCATGTGCTGAGGTGTTGAAGGTAGAAAACTACGCATTCGCAATTAGATTTGAAAACCCGTCGTTGTAGTTCGAGTTGCGAAGAAATCCGTTCAACAGATAAAATTTACACGGAAAAATCCATAAAGAAGTTCCAGGTCAAACACAGGGAGGTGGACGTTTGATTAAAAATACGTGTTTTATTTTGTTTGTCATGAAACAGAATAGCTGGTCGAAAACTAGCTATCTATTTAACAAATAATAAATAGAAGAGAGAGAGAATTTTACAAATAAAAGCAAAAGGGATGTAGAATAAACATGGATTTCATTATAAGAAGTT
This sequence comes from Thalassia testudinum, assembly GCA_037157565.1. NCBI lineage: Eukaryota > Viridiplantae > Streptophyta > Magnoliopsida > Alismatales > Hydrocharitaceae > Thalassia > Thalassia testudinum. Next base: position 4,416,062 of record JAZHRO010000029.1, on the reverse strand, counting down.
GTTCATTACACTACTCATTACAACTAGAAAGCGGGAAATCTATACTAGAAAGCTGGAAATATACTCTGGAAAGCGGTAAAAAGAATGGAGAGAGAAGTACCCTCCTCAATGATCACTTGGAGGACGAGCCGGATGGGACGACGCCTGGAAGACAAGGAACGAAGCGGGAAGGAGGACGAAGCGGGACTAACGAGAACGAAGCAGCATGTCATCGTTGTCGCGGGATCCGCTTCTTGAATGCCGAGAGAGGACAATCGCAAGATGCTCCACGAAGGGGGACGAAGGTGAAAAAATTAAGATTTCTACTCTAGAGGAGCATCCTGGGTGTGGGACAAGCTCTTAAAGCTTTGGAAGTGGTGAGAGAAGAGAAGAAGAGATGAGAAATTCATAGGGTCGGGGTCTCCCTTTATAGTTGCAAGGAGTGGGGGCATTTTGGTCATTGCAACATCAAAAACATTAATTCAAGACCTTTAGTGACAGATTTATTCGTCACTAAAGGCCTAAATGTAGCCGATGTGTGCGCGCCCCCTCGCCTTCGGCTGCTTCAAACACTTGCTTACGTTCGAGCACGCTCAGCCATTCGATCTCAAGATTAGACGGCTTAAAACACTCCTTGCCAACGCCGCGCGCCCGCGTGCGATCAGGCGTGCGTGCTATGCATCTGATCCCGCGTGGGTGCTATTGGCTGATCAGCGTTACTCGCTGCCGATCGAGCGGTTGCAATAATTCGCTCGCATGCTGCAGATGCGGAATCAAATGCGCATCGCGCGCTCGTGCAACATGCTCGACCACTGTGCTGCAGTGGCGCCTTTGTAGTGCGGATGAATTTGTGTGCGTGTGCTTGTGGCCGTTGGATGAGCGTCCAACGGTGTAGTTTCATCGAGCGGGTGAAGAAGAGAAGTGGAGGGGGGTCCTTAGGGCCAGTTGGGCAGCTGGGATGGCGCCACGACCAAGATGGCGCCACGTGGCGCCATCTTGGTCGTCTATCTTCCGAGTGTTGTAGATAGTGCCACGGGTGTCGGATTGGACCGATTTTCACGCTGTTAGGTTGGGATCGTCAATTCGAACCCATTCGTGCAGTCGGATTTATCATCTGAGGTGCAGATTAACACCATCTTGGCCCTTGATCTTTAGGGTTCCTCGGTCTCTATCTAGTGTTACAGATGTCCGATCAGGGCAATCTTGGAGTCGTTGAACTCCAATCGCTGCCCTGATCAGATCCGTATGGTTGGATCTTTGATCTGAGGTCCCGATTAACAAGTTTCTTTGTCCCTGGCCATAAAAGGAGACAATTAACCTACATTTTATACAGACTAACCTAAATGCAGGATGATGCATGTTATGCAATATTTATAGTATGTGATGCAATTATATGCTTAAGAACATGTTTACATCACACCCCATGCCTATCTTTTGCTAGTCCCTAGCAAAACTATATGCTATTTATAAGAGAATTAAGTCAGATTTTTTGGGCAATAGTTATTTTCATTACTTAGGGATTTCAGCTAGGACCTGAACTACAGAGACAGAACAGCACCCGGGTATCTGGCAAAATCCAGACCGCCTCAAGTTCTCACCTTATTCAAAGAGGGATCTCTTTTTCTCTTTTTCTTCTTTTCTAATTTTTTTTTTTAGATTTTTGAGTTCAGGGTTACAGAGCGGGTTTCTATGGCCACTCAACCTGCCCAAGACTTGATGAGAACCCTAAGTTCTAGGCATCTTTTTGTGAAAGTGATAGACTCGTTGATCGGCAATCAGAATAGACTTCGGGTTTCTACGTCCTTAGGTGACCTTAAAAAGAAATTTTCCTGAAGGTGTATCTATATGACCGGTATCTTTCTCCCTACTTTTATTTTTTATGGGGTCAACATAAGGGTGAATCCAGTGTATATCTCCCCTGCTTATTCTACTTCTTCGCTTCTTCCTAAGTGTTTTTGGAATTTTTAGTGCATTTCTTAAGCTGGGTTTTGGACAACCGGTCGATGAGTTGTTGCCACCGACAACTTGCCAGCCATACTCGTGCAGTGAAGTGTGGCTTATTTCTTTTTGTTTCTTTTTCTTTCTTTTCTCCTTTTTTTTTCTTTCTGAACTTTCTTTCTTTTTAAGTAGGTGGCTTCCCTGGTCTAAGATTTATGTAAAGGAAGCAAGAAGAGAGTGGTTCAGTTACTAGGCTCTTGACAACCTACCTATGGGCTGTTATCCGTGATAACTTGCTAGCCATATCACCCTGAAGCTTCATTAGCTATCCAATTTTCGTTAAGACCGCCGAACAACGAGTCAGTGAAGAATAGTGTGTAGATGCTTAGACTTAAAGTTCCCTCAAATCAGAGGGCAGGTTGATAAGTTGTGTACTTATCACCCAAACTTATTTAATCAAATTAGAAATAGAATCCAGGATGGCGAAGACTCGAGAAAAAAATCCACATTTTGGTGGATGCCCAGGTTGATTAAGTCCGAAGACCTGAAGGGTCTTTGTGTTCAAATCATACAGTTTTATTTCTTAAGATTGAAAATTTTCTAAATCCCAAGTTCTCTTTCCTAATTCCATAATTTTTTTATATATATAAATAAAAAGAAAATAAAATGAATCGACGGAGCTAACGAAGTAATTCAGAGATGAATATCCACCCCCCCATGCCTATCTAATGCAATATCCTCATTGTATTAAAAAGGCATGAAACAGAGTAGAGTAGAGTAGAAAGCTCCTGAATTGTGTGAATAACGGGTCTGCTCCGAGATAAACAGAAACTGTATATGTGTTGAATTTAGTGCCTTCATCTAGGCACACTATACAAAGAAGAGAAATAAGGAATTCACAGGTGCAAGTCAGAATCAGAATAAAAAGATGCAACCTAAGAGTTGCCAGCAGATGTCCACACATATGGACCAGATTGTGATGCAGATCCATACCCCATGGTCGAGAATATCTAAGGTTCTGGATAAAAATTACCCAAAACCTAAAATCAGTATGCAAGTGGGGTCGGGCCTGCAATTTTTGTTGCATCCTCAGAACAAATGTCATAAGGGTCCTGGTTTGATGGTTTCAGCTTAATTGGAACCCTTAGACTCGTCTTCTACTTCCTTCGGAGTTTGCTTCCCAAATCAAAATTTCCCAGCTTCTATCCTCCTCATTCAGAATGTCAAATTCTGGGACCTCCTGCATATTAATCACCCCGTCTGAAATTTCCAAGTCTAAAAGATGTGACTGAATCAGAATTGACTTGGGTCTAGTTATCTCAAAAATAGAATCGTTAGTAAGCTCAATGGGGTGTAACTGACAATCGGGGCATTGAATTGAATCCTTTAGAAATTGCGATTCTGAATCCGTGATGTGAGCCCCAATAAGATCAGTTTCCTTAGTTATTGGGCCATCATATGATCTATCGGATTCCTCAGGCCCAGTTGTCTCACAGAAATCGTGTTCTGTAAACTCACGTGAGACTTGGCAAATTGATTCTTCACCCTCAGACTCAAAGAAATCTAAATCCGTATTAATGTACGTCCCAAAATCATCCATCACTTTCTGGTCCATGGAGACATACGTTTCCTTGTACCTCGGCTCAGGGATCTCAGGTGAAGAAATCAGATCATCCTTAATTGGTAGCTGTAAATCAATCTGGTCAGCCTCGTAACATGTGTCCCCCCCAACAGGTGCCTAAGCGAGTTCTGACATTGGCTCTCCTGAAGGGGGTTTGACGAAATGATTTTCGCTTAATTAAAATAGCAATAGAATGATATGTCGTTGTGTTTTATGTGGTGGAAAATCTCTCAATCAAAATTAAATATCAAATTTAACCACAATAAAGATGTCGCATCCACAGGGAGGAATAGACCAATAAATTGACGAGTAGAGGATGATGCTATCTGCAGACAACTTTGCAACTTCAATGCTAGGAATATACTATTCTGAATGGAGCTTGCAATTTCCTTAAAAGTTCAAGGTTATTTATGCAATTTTCACATCTGGAATTAAGCTCCCAAAAATATGTATATGATGCATATGTCTGGGCATATCATGTAAATTTAACTTGCATGCAAATTTGATTTGAATTTCAATGTAGAATGATGCACATAACACAAGTGAAGTAAATTCAAGAAACTATAAGTGCATCCATGCAATGTGGCCTGAATAAAATAATAATATCTAATGGCAATGGCATGAAATGTAAATTTTAATCGAGGAGAAAATAGAGGATTTCTCCTCTCTCTTCCTCGCTTGGATGGGAGTGCACGATTGGCAACGAGAGTCGACGGGGTGGTGCTCCTCGACGCGTGCTTTGCGATGGTGGTGACACGGCAGCAGGAGGTGGTCGGCTGTGGCCGAACAGTGGAGAACAGCTGCCGGAGTGTTGGCTCTATTGGAGGAGGAGAACTGCGCGTGAAAATGAGGAAGAGTGACTGCTACAGCCTGCGCGGATGCGTGCTGGGGTCACGCACGCAAGGGCATGCTATGGCAAGCTGTGGTGTGGTTGCTGGCATGGGTCGCCTGCGGGCGTGGGTTGCCTGTGGGCGGCTGCGGGCTTGGTTGGCTGCCTACTGGCGCTGGCGAGGGCACGCTGTGGCATTGCATGCGGTTGTAGGTGCGCTGTGGGAGGTGAAGGCACTGGTGGGTGGGCAGGCGGTGGAAGGCGTGGCTGTGGTATTGTGGTGAGGGCAGGAGGGTGATGGCGTGGCTGCAGGGTGCGCAAGGAGCACTGCGGTAAGGGCAGGAGGGTGTTTGGTGCGGTGCCTGTGGGCGTTTGGTGTGGCGCCTGTGGGCACTTGGTGCGGCTAGGACACGGGTGCAGGCTGGGCTAGGGAGGCGGTAGGAGGTGTTGGCAGTAGCACTGCAAGGGCACGCGAAGGCTATGGCAGTAGGTGGTGGCACGCCTGCATGGCATGGCTGGATTCACCGTGCGCACCTTCTCCACAGTGCATGCTCTCTCCACGGTGGGGAAGGTGGAGATAGTTCCACGCCAAGGGGGAAGAAGAAGTGAAGACCTCTCTCTCCTAAGAACCTCTTTTATCCCCTCCCCCATCCGCAAATCAAGGGATTTTTAAATCCCTTACTAAATTTGGCCGGCGGCTGTTGGGGAGGTGTTGAGGCCAGCCGAAGGTTGAGGAAGGCTCAATTGAGGTGGTCGTTTGTTGGGGGAAATTTATTTCACCCCCTGTTCTTTTCCAACATTATTCCTGCAACAATAAAGCATAACATAATTACATACTAAGTTACAGAATGCGATAGAATAGATGTAAACTTAAATAATGATGCATGTAAACATTCTATAACTTAATGTACTTATTAACAAACCTAAAAGGTAATAATAGAGTTAACTTAGGCGTAACAATGGTCCATTAAAATGGACACATCAGATATCCCCATGCCTAAGATTTGGTAGTCCCTAGCAAAAATGAAAAATAATAGAAGTAATCAGAAGATTTCTTCTTTTCTTATTTCAAAACTTTAGAGATCCAGACAAATGTGATGTGATATAGCCTAGGTAATAGATCCACGTGAAAAGCCAATTCGCATTTGGAGTTTGTACTTCACATTTGATAAATATTTCTGTCGGGATAGGCAACTACTTCCCTCGGGGATAAAGCAGAAGATAATCTGTAATTTGACCTCGGCTTTTGGCTTAGGTAGGAGATATCGAGTTGAATGGATTTGTATTTGGTGGCACACACTCATCTGGTGCTACATGTACTCTAATACTACAGACTTTAGATCTCTAGACTATTAGACAAGTCAACTTAGAGAGAGGCTAAACAACTGTGCTCTCTTGATGTTCCTTGGTGCTCACTCTTTTCTTTCTTTTCTTTCTGAGATCACAAATCTTGCCAGATTTAGTAATTGTACTCACTGTTTGGTGGCCTCACATGGATCGCAATAGGTATTTTTGTTGCCTCAGAAATAATGTTACAAAGATAAAGTTATAAACTTGGACTTTTTTTTCCTTTTCTCTCTCTCTTTTCTTCTTTTTTTTTTATTTGTTTCTTCTTCTCTGTTTCCTTTTTCTTTCTTTATCAATCAACATAACATGATAAAGACTTTTATTTATGAGGCATTATTAGGGATGATGATGGTCAAGAGGATATTGTGTGGCTTATTTGGTGGAAGTGACTATTCTTGGCACTAGGAAGGAATGGATAGGATATGCGTATTTCTGACCTTTGACACTATTACCCTCCTTTAACCGAGGACTCTATGAAGGACGGTTGTAACCATCCACCATAGTCATAGTTATATTTAGACTCAATCTCTGTGTATCTTCCTTATTTGGTGACTCTCAGGAATTCACACAAAGTACGCACACAGGAATAGAGCACGAAAACTATGCCTAACTCTGAAGTATTATCATATAATTGTCCAAAACTTAAGAGTCCTTGCACTAGACTTAGTGCACTAGTAATCTCTCTACTTTCTTCTCACAAATATGAGGTGGATCTACTAGAAGATAGTATGCCTAACTCCTTATGAACTATCCAAGGGTTCAGTAGACTAAAAATACTTATTGATTTTCTTCAAAGATCCATAGCCCAGTCTACGTGCACATGAAATAAATGTGCTGGATTCTAAACTTATGAAATAATTCAAGAAGAAAAACCTCCAATGACAAAGAAATTTTGCTAAGGACTAACCCATTCAGCTCAAGAAAAGAGTTTTTTTTTATATGCTAACCTAAATGCATGAATACTTCCTAAAATGCAAAATGCACCCCCATGCCTAAATCCTACAATGTCCTCATTGTAAAATTAAAATAGGGGGAGAAAGGAAAGAAATCACCTGACAACGTTGTTATTCAGACCGCTGGGTTGCCTCCCAACAAGCGCTGCATTTTCTGTCAGCAGTTAGACTTATAAGGAACCTATAAGTCTGGTTCCAGACAGAAAAAGTTAGGCCCTAAAAATATGCGTAACAGCACGGGCCTAGAAAACAGGTAGCCACGGATGTTGGTGAGCAGATGATGCAACGTAATCCTAAATTCTCACCAGAATGTATGAAAGTAGAAAACCTCGTTGGCTACCTGGGGAGGTCTAGGATTAACAAAAGGAAAATGAAATGAGGCCTCCTGAAACGGAATAAGTGGAGGATAACAAGGATCCTCCAAAGCAGGACGGGTTTTAAATATTTCAAACCCTTGAATGGCAAGACTAAAAGTACAAGCATCAATCCACACTCGCCATTCTACCCGAGGATGTACTGGCCTAATATGTTCTCCAGAAAGGATGTACATGAGCAGAGATCTGAGCCAAGGATCGGTTAGGGAGTGTAAGGGTTGTTTGTAGTGTTGGAAGGTAATGATTAAGTCTAATGAGGGCTTAGTCGGTGTCAAGTGCAATTCCAACGACGATTCAGATTGTGTATACTCCCTAACAATTGCAGACAACTTCACATTACCCTACCTAGCATTAATGATCAGAGTCATATTTTCACCTTTCAGTATATGTGAATTAAGGGTAGACTCCAAATTATAACTCTTTGATGGTAGGGTCAAAATATCAGAATCATTATCATTAATTTCATCCCTGGATTCATTTGGTTCACTCAAATTTTTGTCGAGGTGCATATGTGATTCATAAGTGAAGAAAGAAGTTGGATCAGTATCCTCAATTATTCCTAAAGGAGGATCAGTCTTAATGTTTTGGAGCAAGCCTATATCACTGAATTCATTATTCTTCTCGAGGTATAAATCCTCAATTGACGTGTTTTGTCCTCGAGAGTCTCCCCTAGGCTTCTCACTATTTTGTTTGTCCTCCTCTAATATCAACTCCTGTTTTGATGGAGGATGACTCTCAAAAGAAGAGAGGAATCTGGATTTCACCATATTATTTATATCCTTTGGAGGTAAATCCTCAAATAATAAATGATTCCCCTGTGATTCACTCCAGATTTTCAGTCAAGGTTCCTCCATTAGGGCATCCTCATCCTCTGAAATAGACTCTTTATAACCCTGAGACTAAAATTGATCTAATTCATCCTCCATTCCCTTAGGGTCACCTTCATTGGGTGCATTTAAATCCTCAAGATGCTGAATGGTAGGTGTTGATTCCCTAAGTGGAGGGTCAGGAGTAGGCTCACTAAGGGTAGAATGGGATTCCACCAGATAATCAATAGGGGAAGTGATAGGAACAATACAACCTTGACCCGAGTTAGTCGAGGTAAGGAGAATACTGACATTGGGGTCAAGGTCCTCAAGAGGTACCATCTTCCCTTACTTTTGACTCCAATATAGCTCAGGTGGATAATCACTAGGATCTTTCTCTAGTGGCCATGTCTCATTGGGAGAGTCTAAGTGATAGCTACATAAAACTAGATCCCTATTGTCATTGGTTTCCTCAGAATTATTTTCATAATCATGGTCGTCTGGGTAGGGATCGGAATTACTGGGAAGAGCGTAGCTAAGCTATCTTATTTCTTTGTTTAATTGTTGACTATTCCTCAGCATCTCTCCCATGGATTCCATCATTTCCTTTTGTTGTTTTTGCATTTCTATCATAAAAGAGGAGAGGCTACTACTATCAGGTTGGGGAGGATAGTCAATTTCAGGCTCTGGTTGCCTAGGGGTATCGGTCCAACCTCGATACGAAAAATCATGAAGGGTGGGAGGGTTGGGTGTTTGCATAGAAGTAGGGATTCCAGGGTTGGAAAATCCCGCTCCTAGGCTCTGCTGAAAAGTGGGAGTTATCGGGCCAGTACTCCCAGGATAAGAATGAGAATGATCCCATGAATTGTCAATGTACCCATCAAAGGATGAATACGCTCAGGGCATGGGATCCTGGCTAAAATATGGAAAATATTGACACTGATAATCTAAATGATAAGAATAAGGGTGATCCATTTCTTTAAGCCAAACAATTTTAATTCTCTTAGGATTTAGAAGAATTCAGAACACAAGCAGAAACTTCCTAGAGAGTTCTATCGCTGTCAAAGTAAACGCAAATCCAGTGGGATCTATTTTTAGTAGATTCTAGGTCTTAGAATTAAATGTTCAGTTGGTAGCCAAACAAGTTTTGCAAAAATTATGCTTCCTAGGCCAACCTTCTTTGGTGCCTATAACCTACTCGCAAGGGATGGAAGTCTCGAATCGAGCCCACACATGAGGAACCGAAGTAACTTGGTGGATAGGCTTGTTGATTTCCGACTAACTTCCCTTGTGGTGCAAAACATTAGAGGTAGAAATTTATCTAGTACCCTTATGTGTGAGGTGTACAGTGTCTTAGGTGTGCAAACATACGATCGTGTTTTGAGTTTTGAAATTTTGCAAACAAGATCCTTTTGCACACAATTTTAAGTCACAGATTTTAAGGTCCAACCTCTTAGCAGTCCCAATTTTTAAAGTGACCACTGAATTAATTTGATTCAATCACTTTAGTGGTCTTAGATTTAGGTTCAATGCAAATGCATGACAGGTAATTGATGCTCAAGAGAAGACGTACCTTACTCCAGCTTTCTTCATGTGAGAATGTATGCAATACAGTAAAAATAAACTAGATGCTGCTCATTCAGTCCTAGATGGTCGTCCTATAGATATACAGCTTCTAGCAGGCAGTTCGAATATTTTTTTTTATTATTTAATAATAATAATATAAAACAAACCTAATCTAGCTAACTTACCAACATGCAGTATAAATAATTTTAATAATCCTATAATCTAAATAAATGGGAACATGCTCCCGAAAATACGCTCCCGCATACAAGAGCGATAAGAAATAAAGAAACACTGGGAACATGTTCCCAAAAATACTTGACAAGGGTCCAAAAGACATAAATTAAATTCTAATGTCTATCTAAACTAAATCTAAACTAAGCTCTAATGACTAAATCAGAAACAGGCTTCTCCGTAAGCCTATGTGCGTGGGATCAAGGCCCATGTATTCCTATTGTTGGCCTCCAAGTGGCGTTAAGGTCTACCAAAAAGATCGACTCCACCGTGTTCATCGTTCAAGGTCAATGTCGTCACTCTATTGCGCCTATCGCCCCATCATATTCCTCGCATAGTAAGATAAAGAATGATCAGATAATTGCGCAACTCAGAATATTCAAAAATAATAAAGTGAATCTATTGTGTCTGTTGCCTCCTCGGCAACGATGCCATTTGACGAAGGGCTTTTCTCTTAATTAAAATAGCAATAGAATGATATGTCATCGTGTTTTATGTGGTGGAAAATCTCTCAATCAAAACTAAATATCAAATTTAACCAAAATAAAGATGTCGCATCCACAGGGAGGAATAGACCAATAAATTCATGAGTAGAGGATGATGATATCTGCAGACAACTTTGCAACTTCAATGCGAGGAATATACTATTCTGAATGGAGTTTGCAATTTTCTTTAAAGTTCAAGGTTATTTATGCAATTTTCATGTCAGGAATTAAGCTCCCAAAAATATATATATGATGCATATGTCTGGGCATATCATGTAAATTTAACTTGCATGCAAATTTGATTTGAATTTCAATGTAGAATGATGCACATAACACGTGAAGTAAATTCAAGAAACTATAAGTGCATCCATGCAATGTGGCCTGAATAAAATAATAATATCTAATGGCAATGGCATGAAATGTAAATTTTAATTGAGGAGAAAATAGAGGATTTCTCCTCTCTCTTCCTCGCTTGGATGGGCGTGCACAGTTGGCAGCGAGAGTTGATGGGGTGGTGCACCTCGACTCGTGCTTCGCGATGGTGGTGACGCGGCGGCCGGACGGTGGAGAATAGCCGTCGGCCTGCTGGCTCTGTTGGAGGAGGATAACCGCGCGTGGAGAGGAGGAAGAGCGACTGCTGCAGCTCGCGCGGATGCGTGTTGGGGTTGCACACGCAAGGGCATGCTAGAGCATGCTGTGGTGTGACTGTTGGCGTGGGTCGCCTGCGGGCGGCTCCGAACTGCAGGCATGGGTGCCTGCGGGCATTGGCGAGGGCGCGCTGTGGCAGTGCGCGTGGTGGGAGGTGAAGGTGTTGATGGGTGGGCAGGCGGTGGAAGGCATGGTTGTGGCAGTGTGGTGATGGCAGGAGGGCGATGGCGTGGCTGTAGGGCGTGCAAGGAGCGCTATGGTAAGGGCAGGAGGGCATTTGGTGCAGCGCCTGCGGGCATTTGGTGTGGCACCTGCGGGCGCTTGGTGCAGCTACGACGCGGGTGCAGGCTGGGCTGGGCAGGTGGTGGGAGGTGTTGGTAGTAGCACTGCAAGGGCACGCGAAGGCTGTGGCAATGGGTGGCGGCGTGCCTGCATGGCATGGCTGGATTCACCGTGCACACCTTCTCCACAGTGCATGCTCTCTCCACGGTGGGGAAGGTGGAGATAATTCCCCGCCAGGGGGGAGAAGAAGCTGAGACCTCTCTCTCCTAAGAACCTCTTTTATCCCCTCCCCCATCCGCAAGCCAAGGGATTTTTAAATCCCTTACTAAATTTGGCCGGCAGCTATTGGGGAGGTGTTGACGCCGGCCAGAGGTTGAGGAAGGCTCAGTTAAGGTGGCCATTTGTTGGGGGAAATTTATTTCACCCCCTGTTCTTTTCCAACATTATTCCTGCAACAATAAAACAGAACATAATTACATACTAAGTTACAGAATGCGATAGAATAGATGTAAACTTAAATAATGATGCATGCAAACATTCTATAACTTAATGTAGTTATTAACAAATCTAAAAGGTAAGAATAGAGTTAACTTAGGCGTAACAATGATCCATTAAAATGGACTCATCAGGGTTCATCCTGGGAATCATCCCATGATTGAACTAAAGCAACCACAAATCTCATTCTCAATTTTGCTAACTTATTAATTAAAAACTCACCCGGGTCCTTATCCTTAACATCCTGGGGCCAATCCAACAAATACTTATGCAGATCATCAATTATTTCAATCAGGGGCTCCAATTCTTCAGTGTAAGGTATTGGTTGACCTTCTAAAGATTGTATAGCATTCCTCAAGTTAGCCAAAACCTTATCTTAGACCTGGCTAACCTGAGCCAAATAGTTTGGTTCAGGGTTAGGTTGGTTTGGGATCAGTGCAGAGGAGTTAACGAATTGAGATTCATGATACCCTTTTTGATAATAGGTCTTTTCGGATTGTTCAAAAGGTGGTGATGACCTAAAGGCAATGTATTCAGGGTATGGGTAAGGATCAGGGTATCTGATGAGTCCATTTTAATGGACTAATATTACTCCTAAGTAACTTTAATTGTACCTTTTAGGCCTGTTAATAACTACATTGAGTTATAGAATGTTTGCATTCATCATGATTTAAGTTTACATCTATTTTATAGTATTCTATAACTTAATATGTAATAATGTTACATTTTTATGTTGCAGGAGTAATATTTAGAAAGAACAAAGGGGGAGGGATAAATTTCCCCAACAAATAGCCGGTGCTATTCCTCCCTCATCCTTTGGCCAGCCGCAACTCCTCCTGCACATTTATCTAATCTTCCGCCGCCTTCCCTCAACAAACGAGGCCATATTTAGAAAGGATTTTTGAAAATCCCTGGAAGGGTGGAGGAGAGGAGTTAAGAGGAGGCGGAGAAAGGAGAGGAGGGGCTTCATCATCCAGGAACGGGCAACCACCGCGTGCTCTGTGCACTAAATTCTCCTTGCAGCGCGCCCTCCCCTCTGCAGACCCGCCTCGCCTCAACAGCATCTCTAGCTAGCATCGCTCTAGCCAGCACCCCATCCTGCATCTGCCGCACCCGCATAGCACCCGCACACCCGTAGGCGCTCTGCCTGCCACTAGGCCCACGCCTCAGCCTCCACTACCTTCAGGCGCACCACCTCACCAGTGCTATCACCGCATCCTCCCTTCCAGCGCCATCACCAGATCTTCCACCGCTCATCTCCAGCCACCCTTGTAGGCACACCACCCCACCCACGCCCCTGCCAGACCCGCAGGCGCCGCACCCTCTCCACCGCACAGTGCCCCCCCTCCGTAGGCACTGCACGCCAAGCACTGCAGGCGCGCGCCTTCACCCGCAGGCCTGTTCAGGCGCAGCACCATCATCACACCCGCACCAAGCGCCTGCACCCACCTTCAAGAACCCTCAAGCGTTGCGTCTCCCTCACCCTCCATTGTAGGCGTGCCCTCTGCAGGCGCTGCAGAATGCCTTCGCTCACCCGCATAGTGCCTCCTTGCAGCGCGTCCTCCCCTCTGCAGACCGCCCTCGCCGTAGTGCCTCCACAGCAGAGGCAGCCTCCTCCAACAGATCGGCGGCCCTCCTCTGCCTACCAGCCACCTCCGGCCACCTCTCGTCATTCTATCACCGTCATCGTGATCCCCACGCGTCGGTCAACCTTCCCCCATAGCAGCTCCGTCACCGGTGCTCCGTTTGCCACGCGAGGAGGAGAGAGAGTGAAAGCTCTGTTTTCCCTTCAATTAGATATTACATTTTCTTCCATTGCCAACACTTGATTTTGATTTATTATTATTTTATTGTGGCAAAATTGCGAAGCACACTCATACTTTCTGACAATTGCATGTTATTGATATTCACCTGTTTCAAGATTGGTTTTGGGATTAACATGTGCACCAATTTTCTCTAGTATATGTCAATTGATAATTACATAAAATCATCATATATTTATTGAAGATTTCAGTGAGGGAAAATTGCACATATACCCTTATATTTTTGAGTTATTGTGAATCTTCTTTCCATCGCATTTTATGTCGGATTTGACTAGGGATTTCTCACTTAACTGAAAGAATACGAAATAATCGAGAGTTTATTGCATAATTGCCTCCCTGTGGACACGACCCGTTCTTCTGTGAGTGGTTATTTTTATTGTTGATTAGTCGATTTTTCCACCACTTAAATACTACAACGCATAGCAGAAAATCGACCTGTCAAATTGGCGCCATTGCCAGGGAGGCAACAGACGCAATAGATTTACTTCATTGTTTTTGAATATTCTGAGTTGCGAAATTATCTGATCAAATTTTTTTTATTGTGCGAGGAATCTGACGAGGCAACGAGGCGCAACAGAGTGGCGACAGCAGCCACGAGCTTAGCCACACAAGGAAAAGATGTAGGAGACCAAGATCCTGCTTTCATAAAGGATTCTCTGTCGTCACAAAATTTACTTCTGTCTTTTCGCCCTTGTAGTAATTGGAGCTGAATTTTTGGGGGTTTGTCCCCACATTCTTTAGCTACTAGGGCTTACATTATTTTTTGTGCATGCGTGATTCTATTTTCTGCTTGCCTACCTTTAAAACAAACAAAGAAAACATCGAGCTGCCTATTTAGAAGTTGCATGCCCTTAGGTGTGCTCATTTAGGGGTGATTGAGCAGCACATTAGATCTTATTATTGCATTGCAAGCATATTAGCACAAAGATTGCTGGAGATAGGTACATCTTTCTAACTTTTGCATCCAGCTCCTATTCACGCATTTGCATTCAAATTAAAATTCAAGACCACCAAGTTGTTTGAATTTACTAATTCAGTGGTCACATAACTAAAAGTGGGATTGATAATCAGATTCAACCCTAAAAGCAATTCACATTTGATATAATTCTAAGGGACTTGTCTGCGATTTCAAAAGAAATTACAAAGATTTGCGGTGTGTTGCACACTTTTGACACTGAGCACGCATATTAGGCACCACACTAAGGCTCGATCCCTTAAGGCTATAGGCACCGATCTCTTTATCGGTGCAGACCCTCCTATTGTGCTTTGTGGTGGTGGTGATACTATCTTTTGACCAAGTGTTTTGATACTTCACGGAGGGGGACACCCCTTAAAGGAACAAAAGGGTAGTTAAGGGGCACTGCATACGCATTGCCTCAAAGGAAGGGTTCGCCCTACTTGCATCCCTTTGTTCGTCCTTGGAGTAACTTCTCACTTGATCACCTGGGAGTATCATCCAAGCAAAGTATAGGTCCTAGGGCACTCGAAGGTTCGATTAAGGCACATAATTGCAGTGAAAAACTTGTTTGGCCATGTATATTAACTAATTCGACCTCCGCAATAAAGAAGGTTAAGATTTCAAGTCCACACCCCTCTTATACCACTTACGTGGGAACGAAGGGATAAGCCTTGATCTTTTGACTTATCTTTGGAGTGGAGGTTTAACTTACTCAATAAAAACCTAAATTGTGCTTTGTATGCTTGGTAGACGCTCTCTTAAGAGTAATCTAGTGTTTGATCCTGAGCCTGAGAGAATTCTTAGGAGAGCTCACCTAGGAGAGGAAAAAGAAGGAATGGCTGAGCAAGGTGCAAATCAACAAAGGACCCTAAGGGACTATTTTATTCCAACTAACCAACCTGCACAAGCACTAAGACGACTAGCAGGGGATAATCCGTATGAGATCAAGAGCAGTACCATATCTTTATTGCCCTCTTTTTATGGTACTACCAGGGAGGACCCCTACTGGCATTTGGAGGAATTCACTGAGGTCTGTTCCATGGTGAAGCTCCAGGGTTTTCTGATGAAGCCCTAATGAGGACTCTATTTCCTTTCTCCCTAAAGGATAAGGCCAAGCACTGGTATCATACCCTCGATGCAAGGGTAAATGATTGGGCCACCATTAAGGGAGAATTTTTGAAAAAGTATTTTCCTATGAGTAAAACCAACCATTACAAAAGAGAGATTATGGGTTTTACTCAGCAGGAAGGGGAGCAATTTCATGAGACATAGGAGCGCTTTAATGACCTCCTTAGGTTATGTCCCCACCATCAAGTACTAAGATGGCAGTTGGTCGAAAGGTTCTATAATAGATTATCTGAAAGGCATAGGCAAACCATTGATGCAGCCTATGCAGGAACCTTCATGACCAGAACCGAGGATGAAGGCTGGACATTATTTGAAACATTAAGAGACAACTCCATACATCTGTCCTCTACCTATCAAGAAAGAAAACCATCAATCTTGCAGAGGAAGATAGAGGCCCATGAAGCCGGGGCTTCTCAGGATTTGGCTTATCAGATTCAACTATTGAATAAAAACTTTGATAGGCTTTTAGCAAACCCCGACATGAACCCGCAAGCAGCCTCTATTTTTCAGGCTTTAAGAGAATGCTCCATTTGCCAAAGCACAATGCACGCCACTACGGAGTGCCATCAGGCAAACCAATTCCCTAAGTTGATTTAGGCCGACTTGAACACGGCCCAAGGTTTCCGCCCCCCTCGCAATAACCCTTATTCCAACACTTATAATCCAGGGTGGCGGAACCATCCAAATTTCTCCTGGAAGCAAGGTTATGCTTCTAATTCAGGGAATACAGGACCCTTACCTCCCCAGCCCATATACCAACCTTCTTATGAAAATCCTCCTCTGAATAAGCCTTCTGAGATGGATGAATTGAAGGCCATGATGAAAGTAATGCAAGAGCATCAGAATATGGTTATCCAATCTCAGAATAAGATGATTACTGATATGCAATCCCAAATTGGTCATCTTACTGAGGCAGTTAGGCAACGTGATCTAGGGAAGCTGCCTAGCTCCTTTGAGGAGAACCCTAAGGGAAAGGGGGTTGTATTCAGGGAGCACGCCCAAGCAGTGACCGTGTTGAGGAGTGGAAAAAAGATTGACAAGCCTGATAACACTCCTACGGTTACATCTCAGAATTCCCCTTCCACACCTGACCCGACTTCCATCTCACCCGAGGAAGAGCCACACCGCTCTCCCTCGCACAAAATCACCCACAATGAGGATGTCGTCCTTCTACCACCCCTTTCCCGCCATGACGACCCCTCTACCCAGAAGCTGAGGGTGCCCTATCCAGAGCACCTATTTGCTCCTCGGGAATCTTCTGTTGGCTCGTCTAGAGCCAAGGGTAGGACAGAAGAGATTATGGATACTTTTAGGCAAGTCCAGATTAACTTGCCTCTATTGGAAGCGATTAAACAGATTCCGTCCTATGTGATAACACTACATATGGGGGTGATAACTCTATTAAATAGGGCCCATCTTAAGAATAAAAGACACAACATAAGTAAAATGGGAGCATTGCATGTGTCATATAACAAGATTGCTTATAAAACTATATTAATGGCCATTTGTGTAAGAACTTGTCAAAGCAGGCCACAGATGAGCAATCGGACCACACAGATGGATTCAAAACGATGAACGGAGTCCAACGGACTCAAGATCGGCCAAATCCGACATCCGGAGCTCCGAAAATGGGCCCAAGAAGTTCTGACCGTTGATCTGATGATCAACGGCCCTCGTTGCACCATGTCACCCCCGCTCACCGCACGCCACTTCAACCATCAACTGAGATCAAATCTCAACCGTCGATCTTAGATCGGACGGCCGAGAACCGCGTAGTCGCCGCGACAAAGCGCGAGCGTGGTGCAACGGTTAGCGTGCACGCCGACACGCACGCGATGTGGGTTCGAGCCACGCGGTGCGAAGAATTGAAGATGAAGGAGCTCGCGGCGAAATTGGGCCGCCCGATCAGCAGCGGGCGGCTGAGATCGAGACACGTGGTGCGCCCTCAGATCGCGAGCGCCCACGTGCGCGCACACGTTGGGCGACGATGCCCGCTCACATGCGCGCTCGAAGCGCGATCCGAGTGCATCCAAGGGAAGATCTCAGCCGTCCGATCTTCGATCGAACGGCTCTCACGCAGTGGCCACTGATTGGATGCGAAGAAGAACGGTGCGGGTAGTTGACCGGCAGGCTAAAGGGCTTACTGACGCTTTTGGAATGGTTTTAGCGACGTCCCGGGCATCGCTAAAGCCCCTTCTTCTTTTAGAAAGCCCTTCTCCCTATTTAAATCCCCTCCAACCACTCATTCAAGGCATTTACTTCCCTTGCAACTACTCTCCCCCTCTCTTAGCTAGCTTTAGGCCCTCTTGTAATCGTCGGAGATGACGAGCCACCGACGAAGCCTCCTCCACCGCCATGGCTGCCTCGCCGCTCTCCCCCGCTCTCTCTCTCTCTTCCTCTCTTTTAAGCTTTCCTTTACTTAAATTTAAGCATGTATCTAATGTTGTAATTTGTGAACTAAAGCTGCATGATTAATGAAGTTACTTTCTGTTCAGTTTTTTACTTTAATTTCTATTTAAGTTGCATGATCAAGCAAGAAACAACTTTAACCCTAATCTCTCTCTATCTCTCTCTCGCTTTTCAAACCGCACCTTTCGCAAGCAAAACTCCGCGCTTTCCGTGACAACAACAGATAAGAAAATTCTGATTTTCAGGCCTCCCTGAGACTGACACTCGGACTCACCTCCGTTTCTTTACTTTAAAATCGGCGTTGTAAGTGCGACTATAATGACACTTCTTAACACACACGCACAAGCGCACGTCAGTTTTTGGCACCGTTGCCAGGGAGGCAACGGATTTGTTTTGTCACCTCCATTCCACATCCATTCTCACATCGTCTAATGCCTTGTTTTCCTTTTTACTTGATGGTTGCAGGAATTAGACGATTAGATGGTGAAGCAACGCATCCCACGACGGTAACAAGGGAGTAGGCACAACAAGGATCGATGGTGAGTAATTCTTCACTTATGATTGTTTGCTTGTGTGAAAAATTAAAAAAAGTGTCAAAATTGAAAAAAATTGGCGTGGTGTATGATTGCTTGACCCACATCCTTAACACATCACCCAACAAAAAAAGTACACTCTAATATTCTGAATAAATTCTTGGAGTGTTCTTTTCTCTTTTTGGAGTGGTGTTTTCAAAGCCACCATGAGTTGACCTGGGCCGCACCACTCAACCCTAAAATCGACTCATCTAATAGAAGCTGCATGATCATTAGGATGAGTACATTAGGGTTTTAGAGCCTCTACAAAATAAAAGGAAATCTACTTTCACCGAATTGTGTGCAGAACTTGACGTGCCCACTGAAACTTGTCTGAAAATATTAAGGCACGTCAACCCTAAAAAGCACTAAAGTAAGGATGAAACACTAAAAGACACCACATCTTAAAAATCCTTGCTTGAAAATCATGTTTTGATAGAAGCACACCCTTTGAAAGTGGAAAATTAAGAGGCACCACCCCAATCAACGCCTCATCACATAACCCTAGCACAAGAACTATCCTAGCCCTTTACAACTTAGTAGGCGTGCCCTAGGCAGAATTGAGTTTAGTCTCGAAAGGCGAGGTTTTGTTTGCTGGGCACTTGGCTTTCGTTCCCTTGATAGAATCTGGTGACTAGGCTGCGGGGCAGTGTCAGACGACCACGGTTGTGGGGTCTACGGAATCGGAGGCGCAAGCTAAAGGAAGATCCTTCCCTGCAATCCCCTCGTAATCAACCTGGCCAGATTAGCCTTGGGAAGGGGAGTCCAGTGCTTACGGACTTAATCACCCTTTGTGAGATTTCTAGGTCTCCTAAGGAATGCACCATAAGGACTAGGCTTGTGTGCTTGATTGAAACACATTCCTCACATCTGTCGCCCTCCGCATCCCCTCCTATTCTTCTCTAGTGTATGCATGGGAGACGCTCATTGCATCCTGAGTTGTGTTTTTTGGGTAGGAATCTAGGCGATGTAATTCTGTTAGGGACATGGCGGAACCTAGGGTAGATGAGGCTGAGGATCAACCCCTACCAGACGCAATGGCCATCATCCAAGCCCAAATTAATGCAAACCACCAGCTTTAGCAACAACAAATCCACACCATCATGCAAGCCATACAACGGTTACAAAACCCACAAGAACAACCACCACCACCTTTCCAAGGCGTACAAGGGCAACCACCACTTGATATACCACCATTTCAGGATCAGCCGAGGCCCCTCCGTGATTTCTATAATCCCTTCGCTATTAGAGTCGAGCCACACCTTAGGATCCCTGAAGGGGGAGATGATTTTGAGCTGAAACTGAATGTCTTAAGTCTGATCCAGAGCCACTTTCATGGAAGCTCAAATGAGTACCTGATAAACGCCAGTTTATCATCATTCTTATGCATTAAAACAAACCTAGCTCTTAGGATTTTACTCCGCAAACGGGTTTTTGGGCTACATTTAGGCATAAATTAGGATAGGCATGCATTGCATTTTTTATTGTCGTTTTAATGTGTTTTTGTGAGTGTTAGGGATGTACAGATGCACAGATCCCTAAACCCCTAGCACTCAAGAAGGCAAATGGTGAAGGAGAAGCCCAGACTAGCTGGAACTCAGCCTAATCCAGCTCACCTCAGCATGATCCAGCTCACCTCAGCTTGATCCAGCTCACCGCAGCTGGAACCTAGCTTACTTGAACTAGGGTTAGCTCATCCCAGCTCCATTCAGCTAATCTCAGCTGGATGGCAGCTCAAGAGAGTTCATCTCAGCTCACCCTAGCTCAAGTCAGCTCAGATCCAGCTCAACTTAGCTGAGTCTAGCTCATCTCAGCTCCCACTAGTTCACAGGGAGCTCTAGCTAGCTCAACTGAGTTGACAGGAGTTCACCCCAGCTCAGATCCAGCTACATTCAGCTCCACTCAACTCCAGCCAGCTGAAGAAGAATTCATCTCAGCTCAGGAAGCTCAAGTCCAGCTCCCAGGGACTCAGCTTAGCTCAACTCAGTTGAGCTAAGCTACCTTAGCTGCCTCAACCAGCTTGATTCTCCCTGGGAGCACCAGACCTAGCTCACCTCAGCTCATTTTGGTAGAAGCTAGCTCACTTTAGCTTGGCTTAGCAACTAGCAAAGAACTAGCAAGCTAAGCCAGCTAGAGTAGCCCCATGCCAGCCTCTTCAGCAGCAGCCAGCTCCAGCTCCAACTCCAGACTTCTTCTCCTCAGCTCTTTCCTCCAAACCCTAGCTCCAACATCTTCTCCTCTACTCCTCCATTAGCTAATCTAGCTTAGCTTAGCTTAGCTTAGCTTAGCTTAACTATGCTCCAACTTCCTTGGCTTGTACCACCCCAAAAACCCACCTACCAACTCCACCCAACTAGCTCCACTTAAGCTCCACATAAGCTAACCTACTTGGCACCAACCTAACCTACCCACCACCTCCAAAAGACACCTAAAAGTGGCACCAAAAACTACCCATAACCACCCCTTAATGGCGCCACTTTTCCCTCCAAAATCCCCCCTCATCTCCACCACACAATCCTCCTTGAATCCATCTCCACCATCCACCTAACCCCCCTTCTAGAAGAGCCCATGTTGGCGCCAACATGGGGGTGTCTCTCCACCACCAAAAGACACCAACACCACCATAACCACCCCCTTTAACACCCCTTGGGGTGGCGCCAACTCACCCTAGCCATAGGATCACCAACCACCCTTATCCTTCCATCCTAGCCCTCCATTTCAAGGGGTACCTTAACCCCCCATCCTGCCCTATAAAAAGACCACTACCCACCACCATTCAAGTCATCCTTGGCTAGCAATTTCACTCTCATATTCCACCAAAAAGCCCACGTCCAAGAGAGAAGAAGAAGAAGAAGATTAAGGGGATATTCTGTCCCCTTGGTGCCTTCCCCTCTTCCCTTCTCTCTTGGGTCACGCCAGCCAAAGGAGAAGCCAGGCAAGGAAGATCTTGGAGGAGATCTTGAAGGTGGTCACACCACCTTGGAGGAGTTTTTGAGGGTGGTGCACGCCCACCCCTTGGAGAGAGCATTAAAGGTGGTAGCTTCCACCTTGGAGGAGCTCTCAAGGAAGGAGAAGGAGGCCCTCTTTTCAAGCCAAGGAGCAGCTAGGCTTGGAGCAAGAAGATGCCCTTCTTCGCCATTGTTGCAAGAGGATTTGTGTTTCTTTTCTTGCTTTTAGATTTGTTTAAGTTCTAGTAGAAGCATTCCTCTACTTGTCCTTGAAAAGAACACTCATTCTACTCAATCAAATTGCCTTCTTTTAGCTTTTTATTGCAGTTGTTAGTTTTGGTTCTAGCACTTGTTTCACCTCTTCTTCCTAATTACTCTAGGCCTCCAATTGCCTAGAGTGAGCTTAGGAAGAAGATATTTCTATCTTTTAAATTTTAGTTAAGCATTTGTAGGTGTTAGTACTTTTCGTTACAATTCGCATTTTGCCCTCGTCTTTTCAAAATACAAAAAAATTACATATTGAAAAATATCAAAAAGAAAGTTGAGATATATCTGTAAGCAAGAGGATTAATTTTGCAATTTTTGCCTCCTTGGATGACCCTAGATACTCCCCTATCTAGGATATAAATTTAAGAGTTGATCGATTTTGCTCGTTACAACGACATATTTAACAAACCGCGTGAAATCGCTATCAGGACCCCTTTCATCACCTAGAGGATCTCGACCGCATAGCACGAACTGTGAAACCTAGTAACATTAGCCTTGACATTGTTCTAATCAAGATGTTTCCCTTCTCATTAAGAGACAAGGCTTCTCATTGGCTTAGAACCCTAGGTAAACCCATCACCACTTGGGAAGAACTGAGGCATGCATTTTTAAAGAAATTCTTCCCCATAGGAAAGACCAATGCCCTCAGGAGAGCTATTACTAGCTTTACACTCCAGGGTGGGGAATAGTTTCATGAGGCGTGGGAAAGATTTAATGAACTCTTGAGGAAATGCCCACACCACGAAGTACCAAGGTGGTAATTGGCCCAGATTTTCTACCATGGTCTGGACAGCAACCTACGAAGCTTTGTCGATGCCTCATGCGGGGGAAACTTCCTGAACAAGGACGAGGAGAGCACGTTTGAGCTCTTTGAGTCTATGAGCGAGAATTTGCTCAACAATGCCTCCATGACTCAGTTCAACAGGTCCAGTCAACCCCGTGGTGGGATTTATGAGGTATAAGCAAATTCTGGAATGGTTGACATGGACATCATTGCAAAGAAACTAGATCGAGTGGAATTGGTGGACAAAAAGATTGATGAGCTACTGAACCAGACCAGGAACCCCTTACAGACTTTCTCCCTAGCAAAGGGAGCACATAATGTTGACCTGGTCCAGCCTTTAACCCAACTGAACCTGGAACAACCCCTGACCACATTCCAGGGAGGGACCTTTGCTCCCTCAACCCTTGATTACTCTCTTCCCTCTCCATCGACATCGGCTATCCATGAAGATGTGCAAGCCATCCAAGGTTATGCAAAACCTGACCCTTTCTCCACCACTTACAACACTGGCTGGCGTAACCACCCCAACTTTGGTTGGACAAACCAGAAACCACCGCAATTCCAAAACTAGCCCAGGCCAAACCAGCAACCACACTTTCCCCCCTATTAGCAAAGACTACCAGTTAGACCCCAATATAATCAGAATAGGGTGGCCCCTCCCCCACAAAACCAAATGGACACCCTAATAAAGATGATGGCTGACATGAACCAGAAACATTAGGAGGAAATGGCCTTGGTAAAGGGATAGTTAAGCCAACTCTTGGACTATAAACAGCAAGGATCTATACCTTCCCAGCCACAACCAAACCTGCAAAACATAATTAATAGAGGCCCTAATTCACAAGGGTTCCAAGGCAACCCCGGGCAAGCTCACATGGTCCAGCCAGCCCCGCAAACACCCCCTGGGTTTGGTGCTTCTTCGTCCTCGTCTTCTCAAGGATCAACCCATGGCCCCAATGCCTCTGCAAATGCGGTGACCTTGAGAAGTGGCACCAAAACCCAGGACCCCAAATGGCCGACTCTCCCTGAGACTTCACCCGCTGAAATACCCGACTTAGAAGAGGCACCAACCAAGGACCCAGAAATAGACCCAATCCACATTCAGACACCCTACCCTGAGGCCTTGGAAACAATCAAGAAAAAGAAGAATGTTTTGGAAACTGAGGAGCTTTTGGAGATCTTTAAGCAAGTACAGATTAATATTTTGCTCCTCGAAGCTGTCAAACACATCCCAGCTTACGCCAAGTTTTTAAAGGATGCCTGTACACCCAAACGTAAGCCAAGACCTCAAGCACCTAGGAAGGTTGTGCTCTCCGAACAAGCAAATTCCGTAATATCAAGCAACCTTCTGCTCAAGCAAACTGACCCAGGAGCGCCCCTGATTTCCTGCAATATCGGGGACATGACATTTGATAGAGTGCTCCTGGACTTAGGTGCTTCTATCAATCTGATTCCAACAACCCTGTACCACCAATTTGGTTTCGGAGAGTTGACACCAACCCCTGTCACCATCCAGCTGGCTGATAGATCAGTGAAAACCCCGAAGGGGGTTGTCGAGGATGCGATTTTACGGGTCAAGGACTTCTATTTCCTGGTCGACTTTTTGGTGCTTGACATGGAAGTCCTTGAAAAATTACAGAACGCACCCATAATCTTACGCAGACCTTTCTTAGCTATGGCTAAGGCAAACATTGATTGTGACACGGGATGTATGGAAATTGCCTTCAGGGACAGGAAAATGCAATTGGATATCTTCCGGGCGATAAAGTCTTTTGATTGCGACTGTGTTGAGGAACATGATCACGTGGAAACTTTGATCTAGGAATGCCTCACCCTTAGTTCTATATCAAACCACCAAATCCGTAATGACTGTTCTAACCCGTCACCATCACTACTCGTGGACCTCTGTAAGGCTGAGTACCATCACACAACACCATTTGAGGAGATCGATGTTGATCAACTCCTGCCCTTTCCCTTTCCATCAACTGTGGTTCCACCCACACCTGAACTTAAGCCATTGCTCGAGAACCTAAAGTATGTCTTCCTGGGACCTGACCAGACCTTCCCAGTGATTATTAATTCTCATCTAACCAAGGATCAGGAACTCAGGTTGACTGCGACCCTTTCAGAACATTGGGCTGCCATTGGTTGGACCATTTCTGACTTAAGAGGAATTAGCCCCACCTATTGCACCCATAAGATTTACCTGGAAGACGGGACACGACCCTCCCGCCAGATGTAGAGACGTTTAAACCCAAACATGCAGGAGGTCGTTAAGAAAGAAATTATCAAGTGGCTTGATGCCGACATCATCTATCCTATCTCCGATAGCCCTTGGGTGAGCCCCACTTAAGTGGTTCCCAAGAAAGCTAGGATGACCGTTGTCACTAATGATCATGGCGAATCCATCCCCACCTGCACCACCACTGCATGGAGGGTGTGTATTGATTATAGGAAGCTCAATGAAGCCACTAAGAAGGATCATTTCCCCTTGCCATTCATTGACCAAATCCTTGAAAGATTGGCAGGGCAGAAGTATTTTTGCTTCCTGGATGGATATTCAGGATATAACCAAGTCGCAATTGCTCCGGAGGATCAAGAAAAGACCACATTCACTTGCCCGTATGGCACGTTTGCATTCCGTCGAATGTCGTTCGGGTTATGCAGTGCACCTGCGACCTTCCAGCGTTGCATGCTAGCCATTTTTTCAGAAATGGTGGGTGAATACTTAGAGGTCTTTATGGATGATTTCTCTGTATTTGGGAATTCATTCGACCATTGTCTGAGCAACTTGGAGAAAATCCTGAAATGATGTATCGAGGTTAATCTGGTATTAAGTTGGGAAAAGAGCCATTTTATGGTTCAAGAAGGAATTGTCCTCGGTCACATCGTATCACATAGGGGCATCGAGGTAGATCCGGCTAAGGTTGATTTAATTTCCAAACTTCCTCCACCTAGCTTGGTCCAACAGATTCGCTCATTCCTAGGACATGTTGGCTTCTACCGAAGGTTCACTAAAGACTTTTCCAAGCTTTCCAAACCCTTGACCGACCTTCTAGCCAATGATGCCTTATTCCACATGTCTTCTGATTGCATCCAGGCTTATCACACCCTCCGGGACTTAGTCTCCACTGCACCTGTACTTCAACCCCCGAACTGGTCCCAGGACTTTGAGATTATGTGTGATGCATCGGATTTCACCATAGGCGCTATCCTGGGACAAAGGCAAGATAAGAAGCCTGTGGTGATCTACTACGCGAGTAAAACGTTGGACAAGGCCCAACGAAATTATACGGTCACAAAGAAAGAGTTGCTCGCTGTAGTCTTTGGACTTGAAAAGTTCCGATCGTACTTGCTGGGATCCCATGTGACTATTTACACTGACCATTCAGCCATCCGACACCTGTTGACCAAGAAGGAAGCAAAGCCCAGGCTCATCAGATGGATCCTGCTTTTGCAAGAATTTGACCTGGAAATCCGAGACAAGGTCGGATCAAAGAATGTGGTGGCTGACCACTTGTCTAGACTTCATCTAGACCACATTGGACCCTCCCTACCTCTATCTGATGCCTTCCCTGATGAACACATCCTGGCTATGTAAGATAAGAGAATGCCATGGTATGCTGACTACGTCAACTACCTGGTTGTAGGACAAACTCCGCATAGCTGGTCCAAACAGCAACGGGACAGGTTCTTGGCTGAGGCCAAGCACTATTTCTGGGATGATCCCATGCTATTTCGCCTCTGTGTTGACTAGATCATCAGGAGGTGTATCCCCGAAGACGAAGTTCAGAGTGTGCTTTCCTTCTGTCATGACCAAGCTTGTGGTGGCCACTTCTCTAGAAAGAAAATAGCTACAAAGGTTCTGCAGTCTGGATTTTACTGGCTGTCCCTATTTAAGGATGCACACAACTTTGCCAAGACTTGCTCACACTGCCAAACGCTGGGGACCATGACCAAGAAAGATATGATGCCCCTCCAGCCCATTTTGATTGTCGAAATCTTTGACGTTTGGGGTATCGATTTTATGGGCCCCTTTCCACCATCCAATGGCTTCGAATACATCCTAGTCTCGGTAGAATATGTTTCCAAATGGATTGAAGCCATCGCCACCCGCCGATGCGATCACAGGACTGTCATGGACTTTGTTAAGAAGAACATCTTTTCCCGGTTTGGAATACCTAAGGCCATGATCAGTGATGGTGGAAGCCATTTTATCCATTCCCAATTTCGTGCCCTACTTAGAAAATACGGGGTGAACCACCGCATTGCTACCCCGTATCATCCATAAACAAATGGGCAGACCAAGGTCTGAAATAGACAAATCAAGAATATTTTACAGAAGACTGTGAGACCTGATAGGAAAGACTGGTCCACACGACTTGATGATGCCCTGTGGGCATATAGGACCGCTTTCAAGACCCTGATAGGCATGTCACCTTACCGCCTGGTCTTTGGCAAAGCCTGCCATCTTCTTGTCAAATTGGAACACCAGGCTTACTGGGCTGTCAAGCAGTGTAACATGGATTCCCAGTTAGCCGATGCGTAGAGGATACTCCAATTATCTGAGCTCGAAGAAATTCGTCGGGACGCCTTTGACAATAGTCGACTGTATAAGGAGAAAATGAAAGCCGTCCACGACCGACTCATTCATAGAAAAACCTTTGAGCCTAACCAGCAAGTCTGGTTGTTTGACGCCCGCCTAAAACTCTTCCCGAGGAAACTCAGGTCCAAATGGACATGACCATTTTGGGTGGTTAAGCCCTACTCTAATGGG
Organism: Thalassia testudinum; assembly: GCA_037157565.1. Lineage (NCBI taxonomy): Eukaryota > Viridiplantae > Streptophyta > Magnoliopsida > Alismatales > Hydrocharitaceae > Thalassia > Thalassia testudinum. Next base: position 4,388,842 of record JAZHRO010000029.1, on the reverse strand, counting down.
GTGGTTGAAATCGCTAATCTTAACACTGGGCACACTTTTACAGTTAATGGTCAAAGATTGAAGCACTTCCTGACCTAGGTTCCCCCAAAGAAGAGTGTCACCCTCGTTGAGGGATGACATGGAGTACCACCCAGCTGGAGGTGTTAAACTCAGCGCTTCCTGGGAGGCAACCCAGAGGATTCAGACTGATCCGGTATTTTACGTCACTCAGGTACTATCTTTTTGAACCCTTATGCATCCATGTACTTGCCAATGAGGACATTGTCCAACTTAAGCATGGGGTGGTGGTAAATTGCATAATCCTGAGCTCATTCAATCAGTTTGAATAGAATAGAAAAAAATTGAATTTAGGAAGAAAACTTAGGCATTAGAAACTTGTCAATAGTGGGAAATAATACAAAAAGAACTTAAACACTTAGACTTTTCAGGCCTTCAGGCTTAATTAGCCCTGGTGTCCGTTAAAATATGGATTTAGCTTCGAATCCTTGCAACCTTAAGCTATTCTAATCCACCTACTAAATAAGGTGATAAGTATACGACTTATCAACTCACCCTCTAACTCAGAAAAACTTTGAGTCTAAACATTCGCACACATTTTTGCACAGACTCACTCCTCGGAGATTTTGACTGAAATTGGGTAGCTAATGAACTCTCTAGGGTGGTATGGCTGGCAAGTTGTCATGGGTAACAGCCCATTGGCATGTTGCCCAGAACCCAGCCACGGGACCATTTCTTCTTCATTGCCTCTAGGTACATTTGAGATCAGGGAAGCCACCTATGAAAAAAAAAGAAAAGAAAATAAACCACACTTCACTGCACGAGTATGGCTGGCAAGTGATCATGGGTATCAGCCCATTGGTCGGTTGTCTAGAGCCCAGCTTAATAACTGCACAAAAAGAACCAAAACACTTAAGGAAGAAGCGGGGAAGTAGTACAAGCCGATGAGATATACACTGGAAAAATCCTTATGTTGACCCCAATTAAAACAAACGTTGGGAGAAAGCTACCAATCGAGCAAATACACCTTCAGGCAAATATATTTCCTCTTCCGGTCACCTAGGGGCGTAGAAACCCGAAGTCTATCTGAATTACCGTTAAGTGAGTCTATCACAATCTTCACACCAAGATGCTTAGTATTTAGGGTTTTGACCAAGTTTTGGGTGGGTTGGGTAGCCGTAAAAAGTTACCAACCCACGCTGAATTCCGAAAAAATTATAAAAATATATATATACATATACATATGTATAGTTATATACATTAAAGCAAGGATTCGGGTGATTCGTATTTTGGCAGACACCCGGGCGCTGCTTAGTCTTTGTAGATTAAGATCTTGGTATATTTCCTCCTATTGACAAGTGACGAAGTGTCTAAGCAATTACTTCATAAATTCTGAAAGGAAATAAATGCCAGAATAAACCTTGCTAGGGACTAGCAAGGAGTAAGCATGGGGGTATGATAACACTACGTATGGGGGTGATAACTCTGTTAAATAGGGCCCATCTTAAGAATAAAAGACACAACATAAGTAAAATGGGAGCATTGCATGCATCATATAACAAGATTGCTTATAAAACTGTATTGATGGCCATTTGTGTAAGCACTTGTCAAAGCAGGCCACAGATGAGAAATCGGACCACACGGATGGATTCAGAACGATGAAAGGAGTCCAACGGACTCAAGATCGACCAAATCCGACATCCGAAGCTCCGATAATGGGCCCAAGAAGTTCTGACCGTTGATCTGATGATCAACGACCCTTGTTGCGCCATGTCACCCCTGCTCACCGCTCACCACTTCAACCATCAGCTGAGATCAAATCTCGGCCGTCGATCTTCGATCGGATGGCCAAGAACTGCGTAGTCGTTGCGACAAAGCGAGGGCGTGGTGTAATGGTTAGCGCACATGCCTACACGCACGCGACGCAGGTTCGAGCCGCGCGGTGCGAAGAATTGAAGATGAAGGAGTGCGTGGCGAAATTGGGCCGCCCGATCAGCAGCGGACGGCTGAGATCGAGCCACGAGGCGTGCCCTCAGATCACGAGCACCCACGTGCGCGTGCACGCCGGGTGATGACGCCCGTGCACATGCACGCCCGAAGTGCGATCCGAGTGCATCCGAGGGAAGATCTCAGCCGTTCGATCCTCGATCGGACAGCTCTCACGCAGTGGTCGCGGATCGGGCGCGAAGAAGAATGGCGCGGGCGGTTGACCGGCAGGCTGGAGGGCTTCACCGACGCTTTTGGAATGGTTTTAGCGACGTCCCGGATGTCGCTTGATTAGCCCATATTTGTGGGCTATTTAAGTATTTAAGTGCCTTGACATTAAGTTAATTCTAACATTTATTTAGCATAAATTAGGATGTAAATAGATTAATTCATATTTCTAATTTAATTACATAATTCATGCATCTTATTCATATTTAAATACATTTAGAATTAACTTAAAATTGCATTAGTTAACTAATTAGGTACATTACATGCATTAATTTAGGTTAACATAAAAGTTGAGGGTTTGTATATAAATAACCATAATATTTTATTATTATTTTTTATTCTTCTACGTGCAACGGCAGCATTTCTTCCTCCAGCTGCTGCAGTGAAGAACCCAATCAAGGAGGAGCGGATGTGTTGGATTTGGTCGGGCAGCTAATTTCAAAAGAGAGGAGGAGGCAGCTGAGTTCAGAAGGCCTCCACCACCGACCCACCACAGTGTAGAGAGTTCTTCTCTCTTCCATTCCACACTGCTGGCCTCAACCGCGGCGACGACCCTCCACCACCGTGGGCGTGTGGTGTGACAGGCCACACTGCCATCCGGAGATCGTCCACATTATCGTGAGCACCTCGCCGTGCACCTCCCTCGCCGTTGTCACCAACAACCACCGTTGCAGTTACTGCAATCACTCCTCAGCCAGTTAAGATGTCCAGGAAGTTTCCTGGACGTCTGAAGCTTCGACCCCCCCCACTCCAGTAGCAACCACCCTTGCCCACTTCACCTCCAGCACCTGAATCGCCAGCCCTCACCCGCTCACTCCATGCCTGCCCACACGCCCTCCAGCCGCGCGCAAGGTGGGCACGGCCAGCAGCCTTCCCATGCCTATAGCCTCCACACCGCTACCTGCAGTGCTGCACCAGTGCGTGCACTCACTCACCTGCAGCGCCAACCCCACGTGCCTGCCAGCGTGCAGCACCGGCTGCAGCGCTCACCCGCACGCCTGCAGCAGAGTCGCCCTCCTCCAGCGCACCTCCAACGCACTACAGAATGCGTGCCACCTCCGTGTGCACCTTGCAGTAACAATAGCTGCGTACGCCAGTAGCTCCACCTCCGCACGTGCGTAGTCCCGTGCACATACCTCCTCGATAGGACACCAGCCGTTCCTGCCCATGCCGCACGGCCTTTGTCACTTCAGTACCGTTGGCAGCCACCTTTGCCGGAGCTCCGTTTGGCTAGCTCCGGCCACCGCGTGACTCGTCGCCACCACCGCTGCGAAGCCCTCGGTCCAAAGAACTTCCTCCGAGCTTCCTGCCTCCGGCCGTCAACTCCTCTTCGCGCATGTCCAAGGGGAATAAATCCCCTATTTTACTACAATATCCATGCCATTAATAATTACATTTTCTGCCATTGTCAACTTTTAATGATATTTTATTGAATCTGCATTGCAACAAATATCCTCTAGTTATTAAGAATTGCTATTTCAGCATGATTTCTTGATTTAACCTTAATATGAAGGCAATTTTGGCTTGATTCTTGTCTAAACTAACTAAGAACAAATGTTTTTAACAGGTGTGAATTTAAATACGTCATTGCCTCCCTGTGAATACGACCCGCTCTTCTGCGAGTGGTTATTTCTTTTTAAATATTGATTAGTCGATTTTTCCACCACATAAAACTACAAACGACTTTAAAGCGAACAATCGACTCGTCATCGCTAAAGCCCCTTCTTCTTTTAGAAAGCCCTTCTCCCTATTTAAACCCCCTCCAACCACTCATTCACATCATTCACTTCCCTTACAACTACTGTCCCCCTCTCTTAGCTAGCTTTAGGCCCTCTTGTAATCGCCGAGAAGACGAGCCGCCAATGGAGCCTCCTCCACCACCGTGGCTGCCTTGCCGCTCTCCCCCCTCTCTCTCTCTCTTCCTCTCTTTTAAGCTTTCCTTTACTTAAGTTTAAGCATGTATTTAATGTTGTAATTTTTGAACTAAAGCTGCATGATTAATGAAGTTACTTTCTATTCAGTTTTTTACTTTAATTTCTGTTTAAGTTGCATGATCAAGCAAGAAACAACTCTAACCCTAATCTCCCTATCTCTATCTCTCTCTCGTTTTTCAAATCACACCTTTCACAAGCAAAACTCCGCACTTTCCGTGACAACAAGTGATAAGAAAATTCGATTTTCACGCCTCCCTGAGACCAACACTTGGACTCACCTCCGTTTCTTTACTTTAAAACCGACGTTGAAAGTGCGACTATAACGACACTTCTTAACACACACGCACAAGCGAACGTCACTATGCCAAGTTTCTGAAGGATCTGTGCACCCAGAAGCGTCGATCTAGGAAAAAGGTCCAAACCAGGGTCATCCTGCTTGACAATGTTAGCTCGGTTCTCCAGCATGGAACACCCCCCAAAATGAAAGTCTCAGGGGCCCCGTATATTTCAGTGGTTATAGGTAGCCAACACATTGACGAGGCTCTGCTTGATCTGGGTGCTGGGGTAAACATTCTACCGAGCTTTGTCTATGACCTTTTGGGAGGAAGCAAGCTAAAGCCTAGTCCAGTAATCCTCCAGGTTGCAGACGGATCACTTAAGACACTGTGGGGATTGTTGGAAGATGTCCTTGTGAGAGTGGAGGATTTCTTCTTCCCCGTTGACTTTCTGGTACTTGATACTGATCCATCTAATAAGCCCATAAAGCTGTCCATTATTATGGGACGCCCCTTTTTGGCCACAGCCAATGCCTCTATAAATTGTAGATCTGGGGCACTTAAAATGGGCTTTGGGAACAAGAAGATCCAGTTGAATGTTTTTGATACTTACAAGCAACCCGGATTTGAAGATTGTTCTCAGATTGAGGTCATTGATGAAATAATTGAAGAGACTACTCCAGCACTCTTATGTAGAGATCCCCTTCAGAAGGTCATATCTAAGGACCATCCCTTGATTATTAAGGAAACTGAAAGGGAAATGCCCGAGCTAGAAGAGTTGCTGGGAATACACACTGAGTCTCTTTTCCTACCCTGGACTGTGAAGGTAGATCCGCTGCCTGAGGCGGGGACATCTTAACTAAAACCCTCAAATCAAAAGGCTCCTGAATTGGAGTTGAAACCCCTCCCGAGCACATTGAAATATGCTTTCCTTGGCCCTAATAACACGCTCCCCATTATTATCTGGTTTGCATTATCTGAATTGCAGGAGGGAGCTCTGCTTGAGTGTTTACAAAGGCACAAGGGAGCAATTACCTGGACAATTGCTGATATTAAGGGTGTTGATCCCTCTCTTTGTATGCATCATATATACATGGATGAGTTCGTGAAGCCTTTCCGAGATATGCAGATAAGGCTCAATCCAAATATGCGGGAGGTTATTAAAAAGGAGATTCTGAAATGGTTGGATGCAGGATTATCTATCCCATTTCAGATAGTAAATGTGTCAGTCCTATTCACGTAGTTCCGAAAAAGGCAGGAATCACTATGGAAGAGAATGACCAAGGAGAACTAGTGACCACTAGACCCTCAACTGGTTGGAGGGTCTGCATTGATTACCATTATTTAATCACGGCTACCCAGAAAGACCATTTGCCTTTACCATTTATCAATCAAATTCTGGAACGATTGGCGGGGAACAAGTACTTTCGTTTTCTTGACGGGTACTCTGGGTACAATCAGATAGCTATTTTTCCTGATGATCAGGAGAATACCACCTTCACGAGTCCGTATGGCACTTTTGCGTTCCGCCGAATGTCATTTGGGTTATGTAATGCTCCTGCCACTTTCCAACATTGTATGATGGCTATCTTTTTTGATATGATCGATGAGTTCATTGAAATTTTCATGGATGACTTCTCCATTTATGGCTCGTCGTTTGACCTATGCCTTTCGCACCTTGATAAAGTGTTAATCCGTTGCGAAGAGGCAAAGCTAGTGCTTAGTTGGGAGAAAAGCCACTTTATGGTCCAGCAGGGCATTGTGTTAGGGTATGTAGTTTCCGAGAGAGGATTAGAGGTGGACACTGCAAAAATCGATTCCATCTCTAAGCTTCCATTGCCTGCCAAAGTTCGTCAGGTTAGATCTTTCATTGGCCATGCTGGATTTTATGGGCGCTTCATTAGAGATTTCAGTAAAATCTCTAAGCCACTCTGCGACCTGTTAGTGAAGGATGTCTCCTTCGATTTTGATGATAGATGTGGCAAGGCTTTCCAAGCTTTGAAGAAAGCCCTCATTACCGCGCCGATTCTCCAAGCACCAGATTGGACCCTCCCATTTGAGCTTATGTGCGATGCTTCTGATTTTGCAGTGGGAGCGGTCTTAGGTCAAAGGGTTGATGGCAAACCTTATGTGCTACATTATGCCAGCAAGACCCTTACGGATCCTCAGCAAAACTACACGGTCACTGAAAAGGAATTACTTGCTGTAGTATTTGCTTTGGAAAAGTTTCAAACTTTTCTTTTGGGATCCAAGGTTGTAGTGTTCACTGATCATTCGACCCTAAAGCATCTTCTGGCTAAAAAGGACACCAAACCTCGCCTAATTCGTTGGATTCTGCTACTTCAAGAATTTAACTTGGAAATTAAAGACAAGAAAGGAGTTGAGAATGTGGTAGCAGACCATTTGTCTAGGATCCCTATTGAGGCATCAAACCCTGCTGGCGGTATTCAAGAGACTTTCCCTGATGTGTCTCTGATGGTCGTGGAAGCTAAAACTCCTTGGTTCGCTGACATAGTGAACTATCTGGTCACGGGCATTACCCCCAGTACTTGGGATAAATAGAAACGAGACAGTTTTTTGCCAATGCTAAATTTTATCACTGGGAGGAACCCGAGCTTTTTAGAATAGGCCCTGATCAGCTTTTTCACCGTTGTGTCCCTGATGAAGAACAAAGAAGTGTTCTGAGTTTCTGCCATGACCTACACTGTGGGGGACATTTTAGTGGGAAGAAGACTGCCCATAAGGTTCTTTAGTCTGGCTTTTGGTGGCCCACATTATTCCGAGATGCCCATACGTATGTGGGCGCATGTCTACGTTGCCAGCAGATGGGAACCATTGGAAAAAGAGATGAGATGCCCCAACAACCTATTCTCCCTGTTGAAATCTTTGATATTTGGGGCATTGACTACATGGGTCCCTTTCTTGTGTCCTTCGGATATGAATACATCCTTGTGGTGGTTGACTATGTATTGAAATGCATAGAAGCCATACCCACGTGAACTAATGACCATTCTATGGTCTTGGGCTTTGTTAAGGCTAATATCATTTCTCGGTATGGGTGCCCAAGGACAATCATAAGTGATGGAGGACCTCACTTTAAGAATGTACACTTCACAAGACTACTCCAAAATTTGGGAGTCAACAACATGATGGCCACACCTTATCATCCCCAAACGAGTGGACAAGTTGAAGTGTCTAATAAGGAGATTAAGCGAGTTTTAGAAAAAACTTTCAGGCTTGATCGGAAGGATTGGTCTGAAAAACTAAATGATGCTCTTTGGGCCTATAGAACTGCGTATAAGACTCCCTTAGGTATGTCTCATTTCCATCTTGTCTACGGAAAAGCATGCCACCTTCCCGTTGAAATCCAGCATAAAGCTTATTGGGCTATTAAAAATGTTAACTTGAATCTGGATAAAGTGGGAAAGGCACGTATGTTAGAATTAAGTGAGCTTAAGGAGCTTCATAATGAATCTCATGAAACTTCTCAAGCTTATAAGCAACGTACAAAAGTCTTCCATGACAAGCACATCATTAGAAAGACTTTTGAGCCCAACCAGTGGGTCTGGCTTTTCAATTCTAGACTTAAATTATTCCCTAGAAAGCTCAAGTCCCGCTGGGATGGGCCGTAAGTTGTTATCAATACTTTCCCTCATAGAGCTGTAGAGATTCGAAGCCCTATTTCAGGTGCGAGCTTTAAGGTAAATGGCCAACGACTTAAACCGTATATTACTCTTTCAGATGGCCAGGTTTTGGATGCACTTCTGCTTAAGGAGCCTTAGCTCCTCCCACTCTCCTCCTCAGGTGATATTCTTCTATGTCTGCATTTTCCCAATGAGGACATTGTCAGTCTTAGGCATGGGGGGGTATAACCTGAGAATATTTATAGCATTTATAAATATTTGCATACATATTTATATATATATATATATATATATATAATCTCTTTTCTTGAGTAAATGGGTTAGTCCCTGGCAGAATACCTTTGTCATTGGAGGTTTTTCTTCTTGAATTATTTCTTAAGTTTTGAATCCAGTGCATTTATTTCACGTGCACGTAGACTTGGTAATAGATCCTTGAAGAAAACCAATAAGCATTTGTAGTCTACTAAACCCTTGGACAGTTCATAGGGAGTCAGGCATACTATCTTCTAGTAGATCCACCTCATATTTGTGAGAAGAAAGTAGAGAGATTACTGGTGCAATAAGTCTAGTGCAAGGACTCTTAAGTTTTGGACAATTAGATGATGATACTTCAGAGTTAGGCATAGTTTTTCGCTCTCTGTTCCTATGTGTACTTTGTGTGAATTCCTGAGAGTCACCAAATAAGGCAAATACACAGAGATGGGGTCTTAATAAAGCTATGACTATGGTGGATGGTTATGACCGTCCTTCATAGAGTCCTCGGCTGAAGGAGGGTAATAGTGTCAAAGGTCAGAAATACGCCTGTCCTATCCATTCCTTCCCGGTGCTGAGAATAGGCACTTCCACCAAATAAGCCACACAATATCCTCTTGACCATCATCATCCCTAATAATGCCTCATAAATAAAAGTATGTGTCGTATTATGTGGATTTATAAAAAAAAAAGAGAGAGAAAAGAAAAGAAGAAAAAGAAGAAACAAAAACAAAAGAAAAAGGAAGAAGAAACAGTCATATTACAAAAAAAAAAGGGGGTCCAAGTTATAATGTAACACTGTTTCTGAGGTAATAGAACACCTATCGCGTTCCACCAAATATGACCCATACCTACCTTCTAGTATTTCTGATCGCCCAAATACTGGTTGAGGACTCTAATTTAGTTGTAGAGTTATTCGGACTTTAATTGAAATGTGGATGCCATGTGAGGCCACCAAATAGTGAGTACAATTACTAAATCTGGCGAGATTTGTGATCTCAGAAAGAAAGAAAAGAGTGAGCGCCTAGGAACATCAAGAGAGCACAGTTGTTTAGCCTCTCTCTGAGTTAACTTTTCCACTAGTCTAGAGATCTAGAGTCTGTAGTACTAGACTACATGTAGCACCAGATGAGTGTGTGCCACCAATTACAAATCCATTCAACTCGATATCTCCTACCTAAGCCAAACGCCAGGGTCAAATTACAGATTATCGTCTGGTTTATCCCCAAGAGAAGTAGTTGCCTATCCCGACAGCAATATTTACCAAGGGTGAAGTACAAACTCCCACTGCTAATTAGCTTTTTCACTTGGATCTATTATTGAGGATATCATCACTTCACATTTGTCTGGATCTCTAAAGTTTTGAAATAAGAAAAGAAGAAATCTTCTGATTACTTCTATTATTTTTCATTTTTGCTAGGGACTAGCAAATCTTAGGCATGGGGGTATTTGATGAGTCCATTTTAATGGACTAATATTATGCCTAGGTAACTTTAATCGTACCTTTAGGCATGTTAATAACTACATTAAGTTATAGAATGTTTGCATTCATCATGATTTAAGTTGACATCTATTTTATAGTATTCTATAACTTAATATGTAATGATGTTACATTTTTATGTTGCAGGAATAATATTTAGAAAGAACAAGGGGGGGATAAGTTTCCCCAACAAATAGCCGGTGCTATCCCTCCCTCATCCTCTGGCCAGCGGCAACTCCTCCTGCACATTTATCTAATCTTCCACCGCCCTCCCTCAACAAACAAGGCCATATTTAGAAAGGATTTTTGAAAATCCCTGGAAGGGTGGAGGAGAGGAGTTAAGAGGAGGCGGAGAAAGGAGAGGAGGGGCTTCATCATCCAGGAACGGGCAACCATCGCATGCACTGTGCACTAAATTCTCCCTGCAGCACGCCCTCCCCTCTGCAGGCCTGCCTCGCCTCACCAGCGTCTCCAGCCAGCGCCCCATCCTGCATCTGCCACACCCGCATAGCGCCCGCACCCCCGTAGGCACTTTGCCTGCCACTAGGCCCGCGCCTCAGCCTCCACCGCCTTCAGGCGCGCCACCGCACCAGCGCTATCACCGCACCAGCGCTATCACCGCATCCTCCCTTCCAGTGCCATCACCAGATCTTCCATCGCTTATCTCCAGTCGCCCCTGCAGGCACACCTCCCCACCCACACCCCTGCCAGACCCGTAGGCGCCGCACCCTCTCCACCGCACAGCGTGCCCCCTCCGTAGGCGCTACACGCCAAGCACTGCAGGCACGAGCCTTCACCTACAGGCCTGTTCAAGCATAGCACCATCACCGCACCCGCACCAAGTACCTACACCTGCCTTCAAGCACCCACAGGCGCTGCATCTCCCTCACCCTTCAGCGCAGGCGCACCCTTTGTAGGCGCTGCAGAACGCCTTCGTGCACCCGCACAGCGCCTCCCTACAGCGCGCCCTCCCCTCTGCAGACCGCCCTCACCGCAGCGCCTGCACAGCAGAGGTAGCCTCCTCCAACAGACTGGCGGCCCTCCTCCGCCCGTCGACCGCCTCTGGCCACCTCTCGTCGTTCTGTCACTGTCATCGTGATCCCCACACGTCGGTCAACCTACCCCATAGCAGCTCCATCGCCGGTGCTCCATCTGCTACGTGAGGAGGAGAGAGAGTGAAATCTCTATTTTTCCTTCAATTAGATATTACATTTGCTGCCATTGCCAACACTTGATTTTTTATTTATTATTATTTTATTATGGCAAAATTATGAATGCACACATACTTTCGGATAATTGCATGTTATTTATATTCACCTGTTTAAAGATTGGTTTTGGGATTAACATGTGCACTAATTTTCTCTAGTATATGTCAATTGAAAATTACATAAAATCATCATATACTTATTGAAGATTTCAGTGAGGGAAAATTGCACATATACCCTTATATTTTTGAGTTATTGTGAATCTTCTTTCCATCGCATTTTATGTCGGATTTGACTAGGGATTTCGCACTTAAACGAAAGAATATGAAATAATCGAGAGTTTATTGCATAATTGCCTCCCTGTGGACACGACCCGCTCTTCTGTGAGTGGTTATTTTATTGTTGATTAGTCGATTCTTCCACCACTTAAATACTACAATGTGTAGCGGAAAATCGACCTGTCAGTATCCTTCTTGATTGTAGATCGTATTAGGTTGTCCATGAAAGGGTGGTGATCTATAATCGATGTGGCTCGAAAAAGGATAGAAATCACAATTATGATGTTCAAGGTTTGACCCCGAACACAGAGGTTCGGAATTGTATCCCCAATTTGAGTTATCCCAACTAAAAGATGGTTGATTACAGTACGAGTCGGGATAATCATCATGTTGAGGATAAGAAATAACAGGATGGTAAGAGCGGGAATGCATGTAGAATGTGGAAGGATTCATGATAGATGGGAGGAAGAAAGGCGCCCTGTAATACAAACAATCAAACTTGTCCTTAAGTGGGCTAGCCTAAAGACCTACAGACTCCCAGAACCCATCTTGAGATAAAGAAACGATTTGATCTACTTCTTTCCATTCAATCCAACCAGTTAGAGGGAGGGATTGGGGAGAAGGTTCTTCCTTCGGCTTGCACCTCCGGTTCCTAGTGTACCCCCCAGCCGCGATCGTTTGATTCTGCTCCCCTAGCTAGACATTAGATTGAACAGTAGAAACAGACTAATCGAAAATAATCTCGTTCTGGGCTCTGAAGAGCTAGTCGAATCCTTAAGGTCAACGTCTACTCTATTTTAATTAGGGCTTGGTTTGAATGTGCTTTGGAATGTGATGGGCCTTTTATCTAGATTGTGCCCTTAATGATTGATTGATGTGTGTGTGCGTGCACAACCAGTGGTTTTCAAGCAAGATTATTTTTAATGCGGTGAATTTTAGGGTTCAAATCTTGCTTAGTAGCTTTTAGGATTCAACTTTAGGTATTTTCAAGCAAGTTTTGTTGGCACACCAGGTTTTGAAAGCACGGGTGAATATGTTTTCCTTTGAAGCTTCAAAGAATGTGAAATGCCTGGTGAATCCCTAAGAGTTAAACCTATGTGGCAGCTACTTAATGAGTTGATTTTAGTTGAAGTGGTGCGGCCTAATCAACTCAAACAATCAGCCTGTTGCACCACTTAATTAGGCATACAAGTGATTACCTAATCTGATTTCTACTCGATTATGTGTTTGGGTGTGTGTACCTGTTCCAAAGACCGATTTACTGAGTGAGTTTGAAAATCAGATGAGGTTGTGTACCTTTGTGAGATTTTTTATATTTTTCTTTTTAAATGCAGAGGGTAAAGTGGGTGTTGGTGTTAAAAAAAAAATCAAAACTAACCTTAGGGTTTATAAGAACACCTAGGTTGATTTATGTTTGTGTTATGTTACGACCCGGTTCCCGGATCCCTACAGGACTCGAGACCGGCTCGCCTCGACTAGTCCCAAGACCTAGTCGTCCAATAAAAAAAAACCAAAAGCAGGAAAGTAAACCATATTCACACATGCAATATAATTAAGCAAAAGAAACATACAAAGTAGTAAAGGAAATAGAACAACTGTCTTAGTATATACCACCACAACAACAATAACAGAAAGCGGAAAGTAAACAATAGTAGCAGAACAGTAACTAAAAGTCCATTACTTGCTACAATGGTAGAGAAAATGAAAAGGAAGTGCTGAAGAAAACTACAGCTGGACTCGATTAGGCCTAGCACCCTTCGTAGCTGGAAATTTGGGCCACTCAACTCCTGGTCCTAGACAGTGTTATGAAAAGACATAGTCAGCGAATGCTGAGTAGAGTGGTATCTACATTATCTAAGTACAAAACAGTAAAAGCAACAGGTTAAATTCTCATTTATATTTATCTGTTTTCTATATTTTCGTTTCATCCATTTCTCTCAAGCATCTAGATATTTCTTGATCTTGCATGTTACTTGTGGGAACGATCTTGATTGCAGTCTTTTCCATAGAGTAGAAAGTACACATGGTGCTCTTCTGGCCAGGAGAGTCCCCCGTGGTAGTCCTACACCTAGTCAACCACCCTGAGGTCACTGTCAAGACGTAGTGGTGACTACGGCAAGCGTGATAAATGCATGGGTAGCTACCTCGAACTGACACTCGGTCAGTCATTTCCGTTAGTGGGTACACCCAAAGTACAACATGGAACAGTATAGGGCCATTGACTAGTCGATCTTTCGCTTTAAAGTCGTTTGTAGTTTAATGTGGTGGAAAAATCGACTAATCAATATTTAACAAGAAATAACCACTAGCAGAGGAGCAGGTCGTATCCACAGGGAGGCAATGACGTATTAAAATTCGCACTAGTTAAAAACGTTTGTTCGTAGTCAGTTTGGACAAGAATCAATCCAAGATTGCCTTTAGATTAAGGTTTAAGCAAGAAATAATGCTAAAATGGCAATTATGAGAAACTAGAGGATATTTTTCGTAATGCAGAATCAATAAAATATGATTAAAAAGTGGCAGTGGCAGAAAATGTAATTTCTAATTGACGGTTTACTATAGCAAAACAGGGGAATTTTTCCCCTTTGTCTTGCGCGACGAGGAGAGGATGGCCGGGCGCGGGAAGCTCGGAGGAGGTCCTTTGGACCAAGGGCTTCGAATCGGTGGTGGCGGCGAGTCGCACGGCGGCCGGAGGTGGCCGGACGAGCTCCGGCGGAGGTGCTGCAGCCGGTGAGCTTGCGCGGCCTGCTGGCATGAGATCTGCCGCGTGCTGCTGCTGGCGGGTCTGCAGGAGCAGGCGAACGGGTCTGCAGGCGCGGCTGCTGGTCTCGCAAAGGCAAGTGCGGGCGTGCGGGTCTGCAGGCGCAGGTGTGCGAGTTTGCAGGCACGGGGAAGGTGTGCGCTGCAGGTTGAGGAGGGCGTGGGCTGGAGGAGCTGCTGGCGGTTGGCGTGGGCGCGCAAGCTGTAGGTGCGGGCGTGTGGGTCTGCAGGCGTGGGCATACGGGTATGCAGGCGCGGGGAAGGTGTGCGCTGCAGGCTGAGGAGGGCGTGGGCTGGAGGCACGCGTGGTTCTACAGGAGCGGGCGGACTTCAGACGTGTGAAGTGGAAGTGAAGTGGGAGGACGGAGATGGTCTGGAATGGGAGGTGGACTTCAGACGTGTACGCAGGCGAGTGGGTGCAGGTGAGAGGGTAGCTTCAGACGTTTGGGAAATTTCCCGGACGTCTCAAGTTACTGAAAGGGTGGCTGAATCAGTAGCTCAGTGGTGGTGGTCGGCGACGATGGCGAGGGAGATGCACGCTAAGGTGCTCACGGTGATGCGGACGAGCTCCGGATGGCGATGTGGCCTGTCACACCACATGCCCACGGTGATGGAGACTCGTCGCCACAGTAGAGGCCGGCAGTATGGAGTGGAAGAGAGAAGGTCTCTCTGTACAGTGGTGGGTCGGTGGTGGAGGCCTCCTGAGCTCGGCTGCCTCCCTCCTCCTTTTGTAGTGGCCTGCACACATTTGAAATCATCCGCCCGACCAGATCCACCACATCCGCTCTCCCTTGAATGGTTCTTCACTGTGGCCGTTCGACGTTGGAGCAGCACCTAGCCGTTCCTGCAAGGAGAAGAGTAAAGAAAATAATGTTAAAATATTAGGGTCATTTATATACAGACCCTCAACTTCTCTGTTAATAAAAATAATGTACTTAATTGGTTGTCTAATTAGATGAATGCTATTCTAAGCTAATTCTAAATGCACTTAAGATATGAATGCAATGTATGGATTATGTAATTAAATTAAAACTATGAATTAATCTATTTACATCCTAATTTATGCTAAATAAATGTTAGAATTAACCTAATGTGCAGGCACTTAAATACTTAAATAGCCCACAACTATGGGCTAACCAAATACCCCCATGCCTAGTTTTTGCTAGTCCCTAGCAAAATTAAGCAAAACCTAGCACTCTAAGTAGACTAGTCAACTCACTTAGTCTTCCTTCAGAAGCATATTAAGTTCAGGCTCTAGACCCAAGGTTCCTAAGTAGTTGCTAAGTTACAGACTAGGTCGGCTAAAGACGAGTTGCAGGCACAAGTTTCCCTGATTTCTGACTCTACCCTAAAGTTTAATGATCCCTGAGATTAAAGCATCCGTGCCTATGTATTGGTCTGAGTTATTTGAGTTAAAGGATTTTTTTTTTTATTTACTTTTTTTTTTTCTAAGTCTAACCTCAGATCAGCTATCAACATGGTCTGTGTCGAATTCATTGTCCCCATTACCATACCTCGAAGGGTGCCTAACTTTCGATACTTCGAGATAGCACCGCCCATAACGACCCCAAGAACTCCTGGCAATCGACACTTCGAGATAGTATCGCCCATGGATTTCTTAAGCTAATTCAGGCCTATGGCAATCGGCACTTCGAGATAGGGCCGCCCATGGTACCTGAACCGCGCAATGCGCTTACATGCCCCCAGTAGGATGGATATCCTAAGAGACAAGTGCCGAGGAGGTAATATGTTATCATCGCATCCTCAAGGTGAGTATATACTCGACCTCTCCTGCGGAGGGAACTCTTCCAATCAAAATGTGTTTTCAAGCCTCTCTTAAGTCAAAACTAAGAGAACCAAATCTCTTTTTAGAAAGACAGAAATTAAGTTGATTACCAGACCAAGTGTGTGAAATTTGGATGCTTGGGTTACAAGGACCTGTAAACCAAAAGGTAGAATAAGACTCCAGGTACTACCCCACCTTCTAACTCAAACCCTAGCTTCCCTTCCTCAACCTCTTGAGGAATGGTCCGCAACTTAACTCCTACTTAAGTTTTTAAGTCCACAAAGGACCCTAAAGGTCTAACGCTAGCAACTCATTTAGCTTCTAAAGTTTGACCCTAGAATTAATTTAGTCTACCCTAGAGTTCTGATTTGCTTAAGAATGCAAGATCTAGCCAGTTAAGCTCAAAACCCCCTTTTTTTTTATGTACAAATGTATGCAATTATGCTATGTATATCCCCAAGTACACCCTCCCATGCCTAAAATCTACAATGTCCTCATTGCATAGAAGGATATTACCTGGGTTAGAGCTGGGATGAATAGCCGAAGAACCTGCAAATCAGGTTCAAGAATTGCAGAAATAGGCCCTAAAAATGTGCAAAGCAATGTTGGCCTAGAAAATAGGTAACCTAGGATGTTGGCAAGCTGATGATGAATCCCGATAGCAAATGCTCGCCCAACTAAAATGGGAATGAAATCTTCCCAGGTCACTAGAAGAGGTTCTAAAGGATAAACAGGTAAAATAACCTCCAAAGGGGTAGGGGGAGGATAAGATGGATCCTCCAAAAAGAATGGGGAAGGAATGGTGCACAGATAAACCCCCAGGGTAATGGACTGACTAAAGAAATCATCAATCCATACCCGATACTCCATTACAGGAAATATTGGTCTGTTAAGCCCGTTGGTCAGAACAAAAGTGAGTAATTTTCTAAGGCAAGGATCGTCTAGGGTGTCCAAGTTACGAGGTTGTGGGATGGCCATAAGATCTAGGTTGGTTTTAATCAGCTCGGTGTCCATCCCAAACACTCTTTCTAAATCCTCAATTTCATCCCTAGCATTCCTTGCACCATCACATGTATCTTCCTGCTCTTCATCAAGAGTCAAAATTTCGCTTTCAGATATAAGCGAGTTAGAGGGTGACTTCGAAGTGAATGAAGGCAGGTTGGAAGTAATAGATCTAGGTTTTATCCTATCAATGTCATCCCCGGGTTTTTGTTCTTTACTCAAATCTTCCCCGGAGTCTATATGTGAATCCACATAAATCTTAGAAATTGCTTCCAAATTTTCCATCATTTTATCATGAGGAGAAATATCATCAATGGGTGTGCTAAGGAAACCTAATTTGGTCAAATTTGTGACATCCTCTGGGGCTAACTCTTCAAATAAGACATAATCACCCTTAGTGTCACTCCAAATCTTGAATGTAGGTTCCTCATATAATTCGTCTTCCTCCTCATCACACAATTCATCATGTACCCGAGGTCTAGAATCATTTAATATCTCAGCAAATCCCCTAGGGTGCTCTATCTGAGGTAAATGGTTTACACTGGTAACATCAGACTCCTCAGGTAGGTCAATTTCTTTAGGGTTAGGTTCCCTAAGGGTGGGTTTGAGTTCCATATCGTGATCAGGAGGGAGGGTAGGATTAACAACTTGACTTTGACCCACTTCATCAAATGTCACGAAAATACTATCATCTGGGTCGAGGTCTTCCAATGGTACCATCATTCCCTTCTTTTGACTCCAATATAAATCAGGTGGATACTCAACCTTATCATCATCTTCCTCGGGTTGCCACCTTTCTTCATCCAATGCATAGCTACTTTCATGTGTATTTTCCTCCCACCTAAAGTGTAGATCTCTCAAGAAAGTGTCATCTAATGGGGAGGTTTCAAAATCGATCCTCGAAAAGTAGCTAATTCTCCCTAGAATTTCCCTCCAACTTAAAGTGTAGCTCTCCCACGAGAGATGCATCTATTGTAGAGGGGTGTACATCATCCTCAATGGGGTAGATTGGGTGACTAATTTCATCTCTTTCTTGTTGGCCCGCTCTCAAAGATTCTCCTAACAATTCACTCATTTCGTTTTGTATTTTCTATATTTCCATCTTCAAAGAGGAGAGGTCATTTCTATCATGAGAGAATTCAGGCTCAGGCTTATAGTACCCAGGAGTGTTTGTCCAACCATAATACTTTTTCAGGGAGGGTGGGTTGGGTATTTCTTTGGTATGTGGGATATTGGGCAAAGCAAATCCCGCTCCTAGGCTCTGCTCACTGATTTGGGGCTTAACCAGGCCAATACTCCTATAATAGGAGTAAAATAGATCCCAATGATTGTCATTATGTCCATCAAGGAATGGACCATCTCGGCATCTGGGATCGAAGGATGCAGAGTGGGGGTGAAGGTGTGGGCAAGATGTGAAAGGATGAAAAGCAATGTGGTCCATTCTAACTCACACTTCAATCAGAATTCCCCAAGCAAAACACAATTCAAAAAGGACCTTTTAGGTCTTTCACAATTTAGGCTTTTGATTTTAAGTCAGATTGCAGGTGACAATACAATTTGTTCAATCAATTTACATGCCTATTGTCGACCTACAGCTCTCCTAAGAAGACCTAGTTGGAGCTTAGGTATTCTTCCCTAAATCTCAAATGGCCAAGTAAATCCAAAGACAGAAGATCGAGGGATGCAAGTAGGCCTAAGCGTTCCTTTGAAGCTGTGCTTTCGAGGTGCTTCTCAACTACCCCCAAAAATCCGTGACAGGGTATCCCCCTCTTTGGATTTACAAAACCTTTGATCTCAAGTTCCAAACACTTCAGAATCCAATGATAGGAGGGCTCTTGTCCTAGTATTTACAAACCTAAGGAGTGTCTAGAAGTGTGCCGTGGTGCAAGTGAAATAAGTGTGCATACACCGCAAAAGATTTTGAATTTTGAATCGCACGCCAAGTTTGAAAATCAAATCCTTGGTTTTAAAATGTCCCTCCTTTAATTAGTCCTTTTTTTAGAAAATATGTGACCACTTGTTTAATTTATTCAATACAGATTAGCTGGTCTTCGCATTAAGTCCAAATGCAATGCGTGATCAAGAATAGGATGCAAAGTAAGAAAATGCGTACCTTGCTTCCAGCAATCAATGATGCAAGAATGCACGCAATGCAGAGAAGTAAATCTAGAGGCTGCTCATACAGACATAAATGGTTCGTCCTAGGGCAGGCAACTTCTAGTAGACAGCTCATTTTTTTTATTTTTTTTTATTTTTAGAACTACTTATGCACAAGCAAATAAAAGTAATAAAAAAAATCTAAATCTATAGAAAAGGGAACAGACTCCCAAAAATTACCCAACACGGGCCCAAAACAAAATCCGGGAACAGACCCCTCAAAATATGCCCCAGAACAAGGGTTTCAAACTAACTGCAATGAAAAATTAAGTCTACAGTCTTAATTCTAGTCTAATTAAACTAGCGAATAAATACAATGGTGTCTGTCGCATCCTCGTCCTTCTCCTCCTTTCAAAATTGCTCGTCCACTTCTCGTCTGGCGACGTCAAGGGTTGCCTCTCACACTGGCTGATTCTTGCATAATTTTTCTCGCACAGAAAAGAAAATAATAAATGGTCAAATCTCTGTGCAATTGACAAATAATCAAAATAAAATTAGGCGAAATTATTGTGTCTGTTGCCTCCTCGGCAATGGCGCCATTTGACTAGTCGATCTTTCGCTTTAAAGTCATTTGTAGTTTAATGTGGTGGAAAAATCGACTAATCAATGACCACTCGCAGAGGAGCGGGTCGTATCCACAGGGAGGCAATGACGTATTAAAATTCGCACTAGTTAAAAACGTTTGTTCGTAGTCAGTTTGGACAAGAATCAAGCTAAGATTGCCTTTAGATTAAGGTTTAAGCAAGAAACAATGCTGAAATGGCAATTATGAGAAACTAGAGGATATTTTCCGCAATGCAGAATCAATAAAATATGATTAAAAAGTGGCAATGGCAGAAAATGTAATTTCTAATTGACGGCTTACTATAGCAAAATAGGGGAATTTTTCCCCTTTGTCTTGCGCGACGAGGAGCGGATGGCCGGGCGCGGGAAGCTCGGAGGAGGTCCCTTGGACCAAGGGCTTCGAATCGGTGGTGGCGGCGAGTCGCACGGCGGCTGGAGGTGGCCGGACGAGCTCCGGCGGAGGTGCTGCAGCCGGTGAGCTTGCGCGGCCTGCTGGCGTGAGATCTGCCGCGTGCTGCTGCTGGCGGGTCTGCAGGAGCGGGCGGACGGCTCTGCAGGTGCGGCTGCTGGTCTCGCAAACGCAGGCACGGGCGTGCGGGTCTGCAGGTGCGGGCGTGCGGGTTTGCAGGTACGGGGAAGGTGTGCACTGCAGGTTGAGGAGGGCGTGGGCTGGAGGAGCTGCTGGCGGTTGGCGTGGGCGTGCAAGCTGCAGGTGCGGGCGTGCGGGTATGCAGGCGCGGGGAAGGTGTGCGCTGCAGGCTGAGGAGGGCGTGGGCTGGAGGCGTGCGCGGTTCTGCAGGAGCGGGCGGACTTCAGACGTGTGCGGTGGAAGTGAAGTGGGAGGACGGAGATGTCTCTGGATTGGGAGGTGGACTTCAGACGTGTACGCAGGTGAGTGGGTGCAGGTGAGCGGGTAGCTTCAGACGTCTGGGAAATTTCCCGAACGTCTTAAGTTACTGAAAGGGTGGCTGAATCAGTAGCTCGGTGGTGGTGGTCGGCGACGACGGCGTCGGACGAGCTCCGGATGTCGGTGTGGCCTGTCACACCACACGCCCACGGTGATGGAGATTCGCCGCCACAGTAGAGGCCAGCAGTATGGAGTGGAAGAGAGAAGGTCTCTCTGCAGAGTGGTGGGTCGGTGGTGGAGGCCTCCTGAGCTCGGCTACCTCCCTCCTCCTTTTGTAGTGGCTTGCACACATTTGAAATCATCCGCCCGACCAGATCCACCACATCCGCTCTCCCTTGAATGGTTCTTCACTGCGGCCGTTCGACGTTGGAGCAGCACCCAGCCGTTCCTGCAAGGAGAAGAATAAAGAAAATAATGTTAAAATATTAGGGTCATTTATATACAGACCCTCAACTTCTATGTTAATAAAAACAATGTACCTAATTGGTTGTCTAATTAGATGAATGCTATTCTAAGCTAATTCTAAATGCACTTAAGATATGAATGCAATGTATGGATTATGTAATTAAATTAAAACTATGAATTAATCTATTTACATCCTAATTTATGCTAAATAAATGTTAGAATTAACCTAATGTGTAGGCACTTAAATACTTAAATAGCCCACAACTATGGGCTAATCAAATGCCCACTCAGAATTAGGGTCTCGTCCCTCAGAACCAAACAGGGGTCTCGCCCCTCCACAGTCCGCTCACCCTCGTTTGACTACCTCGATTTACCTAGAGGCCTAACAAGTCGGTGTAGGGTGGCTAGCTAAACCTCAGGCCCCGTGGGGTGGCTAGCTCCCTCCTTACAGTAGTAGCTCACCTCGGTACCACGTACGTGAGGGCCAATAGGAGTCGGTGTAGAGTGGCCAATCATAACCATGGGTCTGAACCTAAGGGAGGCTAGCTCCCCTCTACACAGAAGGGGACAGTTGCTCTCCTTGGTACCACGTACTCAAGGGCCAGCATGATTGCGCAGTAATCATAGGTCTTAATTGACCTAAATTAGGCTAGGACTTAGCATAAGTTAGGGTAATTCATGCATGCATAAGCATTATTTGCATCTTTACTGCTTTCATTTAGCTATGCATAAAATAATGCTATAATGTACTGATTAGGTGCATTATGTCAATTGCAGGTAATAAGTTAATCATAAGGTAGATCTGAAGCTGGATCTAAAGAATAAAGAATAATTGGTGTTGCAGCAGAGCTGGAGCGGAAGACCTAGATTAGATGTAATAGATAATAATATAAGGGAGTTAAGGTATGCTATTCTATTAAGTAGGAATAAAGTAGTAAAATGTGAAGAACTTAGGTCCATCCTAGCCCTAAGATAGCTTAGAAGCTTCCCCAAGCCTTAGCCACCCTTAGATTAGGTCGCCACACCCTAGGAAACCTTAAAACCCTAATCCCAACCTCAATCTGGACATCCAGATGTGTTATAGGATGTCCAGAACCCCTAGCCAACTCCCGCACACCTTAAACCCACTTCTGCAGTATTATTGGACGTCTAGACAGTTGGTCAGACATCTAATTTCTGTAGAATAGCCAAGACATAACCTAGAATCCCTCCTGACTCTGATTGTTCATCCAGAAAACAAGTCTAGACTTCCGATTTTTCACAATAAGACGTCTGACACTTTTATTGGACGTCTGGAACTACACTCCAGTTCCTGTTTTGAGATTCAAGCCTTGATATTGGATCTCTATGTCCCTAAACCCAATTCCAACCCCATAGGAGCCTAAATTAACGTGCCCTAACCCTAGCACATCACCTCTAGACCTCCCTAATGACCTAATTAGGTCCTCACTAAACCTAATTGACTTGGATCTTAGTCAATTCCATCAACCAATTCAATTGGACTCATTGAGTCCAATTGAGCCCTGATCTCAGCACACACTATCCAATTGGACTCAGTGAGTGTCCAATTGACCTGGACATAACTTAATTGAGCTATTTTACTCTCAATTAGGTTTCCACACACCCAATTAAACTTGTATTAAGTTTAATTGCACTTTACCTTAGTGAATTAGGGTTTACAACCCTAATTTGAGACCTACCTTAACCTAAACCCACTAGAACCTAACCTAATCAACTTAGCCACCTAAGTTTCGACCCACACACACCCACACACACCCACACAGACCATCCACACGAAAATACCTATCCTAGAGTTCTCTAGAACTCTCTACCAAGTGTGGTTTCCTTTGTTGCTAAAATTAGCAACCAAGAGCCATTCAATGTTTAGATCCAGATTTGGTGGATCCAAAAACCACCATCCATCCTCTCTCTCTCACTCTCCCATGAGCTCCCACCATAGGCCTCTCTAGAGAATTCCATAATTCTCTAGAGAGCTTCCCTTAGGTCAATAAAAAGACTTAAGGGGTGGCCATTTGCACCCATCCATCTCTTGGCATTATTCACTTCCATTTAGGTTAGTTACATTCACTTCCACTCCACCTCCATGAGTTGCTCACCATGGTTGCCACCATCTCCACGCGAGGATGCTGGATCACCTCTCCAACCTCTCTCCAAGGGTCGGCCTAAGCACCATTGGCTGCCCCTTCTCCTCTCAACCACTCAAAGGCCATCGGAGACCACCTCCGAATGCCCTTATTTTTGCTAGATTAGTAGCTAGTTCTTCAAAGTTTACATGCTTTTATTACTACATAGTAGTGTATCTCTTTATTCTCCCCCAATGATACATGCAAAATCCACCCATAGATTCCTGTATGGAAACATTTTTTGTTAGTTAGATTTATGTTTTAAGCTTTCCTCTATAAGCTTTCCTCTAGTTCCATGTTGCAAACACCTTTCTGAATGAATGAAAGAAAATTTTCTATATATATATGTCTATGTGTTGAGAATCACCATGAGCTCATTGCAATATATTTTGTGTAATTAAAGTTGCCTGCTTTTAATTCCTGATATTCTTGCAACCAAGCATGTTGTGCTTAAATACGTAATAACCATAAACCGCCATGCGATTGTTAAGCAAGTGGAACGATAAAAGATCGATTTCAAATTTGCATAAGCGCCTCCTAGAGACGAATGATTGGGACTCAAAATCTCGTTATTTTTACAAAATCATTTTTTGACGAATGTTTTAGCGCGATTGTACTACCATTTCCGACAACTTTAAAATGCGCAAAATGGATTCTGTCAAATAACACCGTTGTTGGGGAGGCAACGTCATTTTTTGATTTCGATCTCTTGAATTATTACTGACAAATCTTCCTCTGCTTGTCTTTGGATGTGCAGGAAAAATGGGAAAAAAATGGGATCTGCGCACACAACGAGCGTGGAAAAAAAAAATTCCAGGTGCACATCATATCTGCCTTAGTCTTGATTTTTTTTGAACCCTAGGTTAGATTTACTTCTAGTTAGTTCATCAGGAGAATAAAAAAACTTATTCATTTTCTTGAAAAAGAAGAAAAAAATAAAAAAATCTAGGTAGTTAGACTAGGTTTCTTTTTGAATTCTAGGTTAGTTTTGAAAAAGCAAAAAAAAAAAATTATTTTTGAGAATCCTTTGAAAAAAAAATCATTCTTGAAAAAAAAATTTCTAAATTTTTTGAAAAAAAAGTGATTTTTTTTTTGGTGGGAAGTTTGAATTTTAAACTCAAACACCTTTTAGAAGTTTTTTTATCATTCTCTGATTTTTGACCAGATTTCAAAGTTCGTTTTAAAAATTCAATTGCCGAAAAATTAATGAGAGAAAAATTCTGAAATTTGGGTTATACCTTCATTTTCAAACCATATTTCAAACTGCACCATTCTTTTGAAAAAAATTTAAGTACAAAATGTTTTAAAATTCGCGAAGTGTTAGGGGGTCAGACTGACCCAGAGTTGAGATTTTTCAAAATTCAAAAAGCAATTTTGAGTAATCCATGAATTCATTTTGACTAAAAATTGTAGGGTTCGAAAGCTGATCTCATTGGATTTAATTTTCATATTTTTCCTGAATTTTTGAAAATCATTTGATACTGTTTCAATTTGAAAAATCGACCAGGGGTCAAAATTTCAAATCTGACCCTTTGTCATTTAAAAATCTCTATAAATTCGGTTGAAATAGTAAAAATTACAAAAAAAATTCTTTGAAAAGATAATTGAAAAAGAAATCTACTCGCCAAATTTCAATTCAATTGGTTTCCAATTTTGTTTAGAGAACTAGTTTTGTTCTTGTGGTCTGTTGAAGAAGAATAAAAAAAAAATCGTAGAATTTTATGAACCCTAGGTTACATCTTTAGGATTACAATCTAGAGACCACATTTGGGCTAGAGTAGACTTAATCAGGTCTAGTTCTTAGTTGGTGAGCTTGGTCACCTTGTGTGCCATTCACCACAAACCCCAACTGAAGAAAAATGGGCTCAAATTAATTTTAAAACACAAAATCAACCTGAATTCGTTGTCATACTTTTGGGTGTTTTCAACATCTCTTGCCAAACCTGGTGACTAAGTCTACGGGGTAGTGTCAAACGACCGCGGCTCGAGGGTTAATGGAATCAGAGGTTTAAGCTAAAGGAAGAACCTTCCCCTTAGTCCCCTTGTAACCAGACTGGCTGGGTTAGCTTGAGAGGCGGGAATCACTTTCAGTCGGTTGAACGATGAATTTTTTTCTTCAGGAATTCGAACTTCTAATGAAAAATCTGGTCATCTGATTCATAAGGACCATTTGATTGACAGGGCCTTAGCCTTGTCTTGCTTGGCTACACCAACCAAGGGGTTGGGTGGTGTATGCTAGGAAGGAGGTCACTTTGACCTCGACTGGTAGGACCTTGGGAGCCGCTCCCAAGGAGGTGAGTCACTTCTATCTACTTGCTGCAATGGCTAACCCTGGATCTGGAACTAATCAGGATCTAGAAAAGCTAGACCTACGAGCTTATCTGAGAGCCCGGGCCACTAAATCAGCTCAACCTTGGGATCAGAACCCAAGGTGGCGAAGATGATTTTTCACTTCGCCTGATCCTTCTCCTTGGGTTATCGAAATGGTTAACCCATATCCCAACCTTGGATATTATGAGCCATACTAGTCGGTCCCTCTAAGGACTGCAACTTATAACCCAGGATATGGATTTCATACTCCTACTTCTCACACATGGAATATGGGTAGACCTGATTCGCCCCCTGGAACCCCTGAAGAGCTACCGGTGCATATGCGATTACATTATAGAATACAGAGAGCTATAGCTAGTGCTAAGGAAAAGGCTGCATCCTATCTACACGAAATCCAAGCTATCACTGAGTCGAACCAAAGACAAAGCTGGATTTCGCATCAACAAGCTGTGATGGAGCTCCTTCTGGGAATAGCAGGGATAACAAGGCTAATTGGACAAAATTGAGAAACTCAAGAACTACTGCTTTTGAGATATCAAGTGGAAAATAGCCTTGAAGACCTCGAAGAATCTGAAACGACTACATTGGAAGGACACACAGAAGATTCTCGGGAGTAGATGCTAGAAGATAATCCAGGGGAAGAAGAATCCAGCTTGGATATGAGATAGGAGCAGGAAGCATGCCAAATGTGTTCATTTGAAAACTCCATTCAGAAGTTTGAGGAAAGGACTGATATCTCTAGGACTGAGCCACAATCGGATTATCCTAAATCTTGGGAGATACCTCATCGGTTAGAAAACCCAACTGAGATAAGGAAAGTAGATCCAGTTGATGATATGGACCTTGAGGCAAACATTACATGCGACACTACTGATCAATTTAGGCCACTTCTCATTGTAGGTGAACCTGTGCTAGAGCCAACATCTTCCGATTTGCACTCTTTTTCTTTCACCTACATCCTTAATTTAGATGCCAGAGATTCTAAGATGACACTTTCTATCCCTTATCCTGACATCCAAAGACCAGAAGTAGCTATGGATGACTTGAACGAAGAAATAAATATGCTACCTGAGGCAAGAATTACTAAGGAGCCCAACGCATACGAGGGTGAAGCTTTGAGTAGAATGAGCTTGGGATGCACCTACCATCCTAGTCAATCTAATGGATGGCTCGACTCTGAGCTTGAGGAGACAGCCTTCGATGAATCAGAGATGAGTACTGATGAGGAAGAAGTAATTTCTGATGAGGATTTTAGTGACCTCCCAACAGATCTTCTACTTTCATGGATACCCCCATATGATCCAGAGCTTGGAGAGGGCATGATCTTTGATGTCAATTATTGTTATGAGGATTCCTATGACTCAGATTCTGGTTCTGAGATACAGTTTGATCTACTCGCTCAGCAACTTCCTACTGAATTGTTGGACATGATAAATCAGCTAAATCAGCATCATGATCCCCCCTCTGATTATCCTCTATTTCCCACCACTACTCCACACCTTCTTATAGCTATAATTTTTGGAGTAGGGGTGCACAATCAGTTGGTTCGCATCTCCAGACCATTGATTCTAGGAGCATACGAGCACATCTTTCTCTTAATCTTGACTGGCTCCTATGCTTGAACTGATATATCTGAGTAAGTTCTCGCCCAGCTGGAGGCGTTAAACTCAACACGTATAGATAGCATATCCCACATTCTGCCATCATCTATACATAACCATTTTTATACATAGCATATTTTTCTTTTAGAATATTTCCTTTTCGCATATTGCATATTGTCAGGTTGGCCGATGCTGAATGTTAAAATTTTAGGAGCAATTCCAGGTGATTTCTACCCATTTACTCCCAGTTGTACTTATTTTCTTTCATATTCATGCATGAGGACATGCAAGAACTTAGGCATGGGGGGGGGGTAGATATGACAAAACTGAAAAATTTTTACGCCAACCTGTAAGAAAACCTCGAAGCTACATGTCAAATGTACTTTTGGATTATAAATAAAAGAACAACCGACTCCACCTCCAATACTCGCATTGGAGCTAAAAATCATCCGTAACTGCCACTTTTGACTCACCTGCTCACCTTTTGTTCTAAATCTAGGGTCAAGCTAAATGTAACTCAAAAGGGAAAATTTCATGAAGTACGATATAAGAGGTTACTTGTTTATAGCATATATACATAGTGCATCCATGCATAAGATTATCTTATTAAGAGAATGCATTAGGGATTTTATCCTCTAGTTGATTCCTTTAATCTCGAATCCAGTATAATTTTTCACACACACGTAGAATTTGCAATGGATTCATAGTGAAGACTGATAAATGTCTTTAGTTTGTTGAGAAGAAGAGTGCTTCTTTTCCTGAACCCCTGGATAGTGTTTTGGGAGTCAGGTAGATTTTCTTCAAAAAATCCACCAAATAGTGTGAGATGAGAATAGAGAGTACTGGTGCTTTAAGATTAGTGCAAGGAATCTGGAATCCTAGATAATTAGGTGATGATACTCAAAGATTAGGCATAGTTTCCGCTCTCGGTTCCTGCGTATACATTTTTGTGCGAAATTTTGAGAGCCACCAAATAAGGAAAATACGCGAAGAGCGAGTTTTCATAAAACTAGGGCTAAGGTGGATGGTTATGACCATTCTTTATGGAATCTTCGGCTGAAGGAGAGTATTGATGTCAAGGTCAGAAATACACTGTCCTATCCATCTCTCTATGTGCTGTGAGTAGGTACTTCCACCAAATAAGCCACCCAATGTCTCTTGAGTACCACCAATCCCTAATAATGCCTCAATAAAATTCATGAATGTGTTGCTAGATTGTGTCGAGTTAGAAAAATTATATGTAAAGAAAAAAGAACGAAAAAATGAGAAAAAGGAAAAAAAAAAGAAAAAAAGAGAAAAAAAAGGAAAAGAAAAAAAAAGAGAGAAGAAAAGAGAAGAAAAAGAGTTTGTGAATATTTAGTATTTATTTCATTTGTATTGAGGTAATACCATCAAATAAATTTGAGATCTATCAAATAAGGCCTTAACCTATTTTTCTGTGTTTCTGACCGCCCGAATACTGGTTGAGGAATTCCAACTTAGTGTTAAGGTTATGAGAACTCAATTAAAGTGTTAATGCCAAGTGAGACTACCAAATACGGATCATACGTGAGAATCTTGTGAGATTGTGAGCTCTAAGAAAAAAAAACAGAGAGAGAAAGAGAGAATGAATACAAAGGAACCAAAAGAGAACATAGTTTTTCTCATCTTTCTCTGAGTTGAGTTACGTAATAATTTGGGAATCTAGATTCTGAAGTACTAATTTCTATGTAGCACCAACTGAGAGAGCCACCAAATAAACACCAGTATCCCTCTAAGATTCTCTACCTAAGCTTAAAGCCGGGGTGGAATTCATAGAATATCTTGAATGCCCGGAGGGAAGAAGTCCGCTATCTCGCTAGAATTTTTCTAGGAGTCAAGTACAGGCTTTAGAGGTGAATTAGTTTTTCACTCGAATCCATTGCAAAAGCTACATAGCTGCACTTTCACATCTATCTGGATTTCTAGAACATAGGATGAAAACAAAATGGAGAAAAATCTCTAGGCATACACTTGATAAAATAATCAATCCCTTAGGGACCATTTTGTGAATAATTTAGTCTCGCATTTGCTAGCGACTAGTAAGATATAGGCATGGGGATATGATTGCACATCAATTATAGGTCCTAATTGACCTAAATTAGGCTAGGACTTAGCATAAGTTAGGGTAATTCATGCATGCGTAAGCATTATTTGCATCTTTACTACTTTCTTTTAGCTATGCATAAAATAATGCTATAATGTACTGATTAGGTGCATTACGTCAATTGCAGGTAATAAGCTGATCAGAAGGTAGATCAAAAGTTGGATCTAAAGCTAGATCAAAAGAATAAAAAATAATTGGTGTTGCAGCAGAGCTGAAGCGGAAGACCTAGATTATATGTAATAGATAATAATGTAAGGGAGTTAAGGTATGCTATTCTATTAAGTAGGAATAAAGCAGTAAAATGTGAAGAACTTAGGTCCATCCTAACCCTAGGATAGCCTAGAAGCTTCCCCAAGCCTTAGCCACCCTTAGATTATGGCACCACACCCTAGGACACCTTAAAACCCTAATTCCAACATCTATCTGGACGTCCAGATGAGTTATAGGATGTTCAGAACCCCTATCCAACTCTCGCACACCTTAAACCCACTTCTGCAATGTTATTGGACGTCTAGACACTTGGTCAGACATCTAATTACTGCAGAATAGCCAAGACAGAACCTAGAATCCCTCCTGACTCTGATTGGACGTCCAGACAACAAGTCTAGACTTCTGATTTTTCACTATAAGACATCTGACACTTTTATTGGACGTCTGGAACTACTCTCCAGTTCCTGTTTTGAGATTCAAGCCTTGATCTTGGATCTCTAGGTCCCTAAACCCAATTCCAACCCCATAGGAGCCTAAATTAAAGTGCCCTAACCCTAGCACATCACCTCTAGACCTCCCTAAGGACCTAATTAGGTCCTCACTAAACCTAATTGACTTGGATCTTAGTCAATTCCATCAACCTATTCAATTGGACTCATTAAGTCCAATTGAGCTCCGATCTCAGCACACACTATCCAATTAGACTCAGTGAGAGTCCAATTGACCTAGACATAACTTAATTGAGTTATTTTACTCTCAATTAGGTTTCCACACACCCAATTAAACTTGTATTAATTTTAATTGCACTTTACCTTAGTGAATTAGGGTTTACAACCCTAATTTGAGACCTACCTTGACCTAAACACACTAGAACCTAAACAAATCAACCTAGCCACCTAAGTTTTGACCCACACACACCCACACACACCATCCACACGAAAATACCTATCCTAGAGTTCTCTAGAACTCTCTACCATGTGTGGTTGCCTTGGTTGCTAAAATTAGCAACCAAGAGCCATTCAATTTTTAGATCTAGAATTGGTGGATCTAAAAACCACCATCCATCCTCTCTCTCTCACTCTCCCACGAGCTCCCACCATAGACCTCTCTAGAGAATTCCATAATTCTCTAGAGATCTTCCCTTAGGTCTATAAAATGACTTAAGGGTGGCCATTTGCACCCATCCATCTCTTGGCATTATTCACTTCCATTTAGGTTAGCTACATTCACTTCCACTCCACCTCCACGAGTTGCTCACCATGGTTGCCACCATCTCCACGCGAGGATGCTGGATCACCTCTCCAACCTCTCTCCAAGGGTCGGCCTAAGCACCATTGGCCGCCCCTTCTTCTCCTCTCAACCACTCAAAGGCCATCAGAGAACACCTCCGAATGCCCTTATTTCTGCTATATTAGTAGCTAGTTCTTCAAAGTTTACATGCTTTTATTACTGCTTAGTAGTGTAGCTCTTTATTCTCCCCCAATGATGCATGCAAAATCCACCCATAGATTCCTGTATGCGATCATTTTCTGTTAGTTAGATTTATGTTTTAAGCTTTCCTCTATAAGCTTTCCTCTAGTTTCATGTTGCAAACACCTTCCTGAATGAATGAAAGAAAATTTTCCATGTATATATGTCTATGTGTTGAGAATCACCATGAGCTTATTGCAATATATTTTGTGTAATTAAAGTTGCCCGCTTTTAATTCCTGATATTCTTGCAACTAAGCATGTTGTGCTTAAATACGTAATAACCATAAATCGTCATGCGATTTTTAAGCAGGTGGAGTGATAAAAGATTGATTTCAAATTTGCATAAATGCCTCCCAGAGATGAATGATCGGGACTCAAAGTCTCGTTATTTTTACAAAATCATTTTTTGACGAACGTTTTAGTGCGACTATATTGTGATTTCTGACAACTTTAAAATGTGCGAAAACAGATTCTATCACAGCATACTTCCCATCTACATTCCAGGATTCCGTCTATCCACCGGAGTTCTACTCCTAATTCCCCGTAGGGTTCATGCTCATGTTCACCTCATTTATCCCAATCCAGATCTCATCTTTCATAATTCGTTTCTCATCTGTATACAGGCAGCTCGTGTTTTCATAGTTCAATTCTTAATATCATGCAACTGGTGTTCTCACAGGTAGTTTCATTAAACACAGGCAGCTCATATTCTAACAGGTAGCTTATAATTATAATATAGGCATTTACTAGCAATTTATCTTAATCACACATGCAAGTGAACCATACAGTACAAACAAGCTCATTCATTTCTCTACTTTAGGGTTCATGCCACATCCTAGGGTTCCATTCGGCTATTTCCACGAGCACATTCTTATTTAAATATTATTAACAGAATTAAACCACTCTACCAGGAAACACGGGAGTACTAGGGCTTGCATCGTAAACCCAGACGTCTATGCGAGCCCCAAACGTGCAGTAGGCTGAAACCCTATACCAGGGAATACATCATAGAAGGAGAGTTCAGAACAGTGTAAAACAGACTTTAGTATGTAGAGGAACTCGAGAGGAAAGTACAGGTATTTCGTTTGCATAAAACGGACCTCGATCGGATCCTAAACAAGTAAAAAACGTGCCTACTGTTCAAAATCAGACATTTGGGAATAATCCTAGACGTCTTTAAAGGCGTCAGATCTTACCTTATGTTCTTGTGTTATCCTCAGATGTCCTGACCTTTTCTGTGATCATTTGAAGGCAGTTCTAGATGTTTGATAATGCCTCTGGTTGTTTGGACGCACCTCTGGACGTCTGGTGATGTGATCAGAAATCTAAAAATGTGTGGAAAAGAGTTCCGCATGCCTTCCTAAGGGCCTTTAACTACGTATGAATCCTCAGGTCTAAATTAGGCCAGACCAGCTTCTGTGGTGAGGCTTGCATGGCCGTAACCACGAAAAAGAATGTACCTTGCGATATAAGTGCTTTCAGACGTTTGGTCTCAGACTTGGACGTCCAGCTGCCACCGCGGTCATCTGGTCGACTCTCCAGATGTCTGATTATGGAAAAATCCCAGTATCAGAAACTCCTCGCAGCTCGCTCTACTCGCTCGCCATGCGCCGCAGCAGCTCCAGTCGCTGTAGAGGGCTGGGAGGCCACCTCCTCGAGCCCTCTCCTCCTCACATACGCGCTCGCCGTCGGCCGTGCGAGCTCCACCGAGCTCCCAAAGGTCCTTCGACCTTCCACGCTCTCCTCCTTCCTCTCTCTCATTCTCCCTCGCTTGCCCCCTCTCGTCGCACCCGCATAAGAAACTGAAGATGGTGGTGGTTGTGGTGTGTGGAGTGGAGAGGAGAGAAGAAAGGAGAGGGGGCATATATAGGAGGGTTTAGGGTTTTACAGGGTGAGGGTGAAGGTGAGAGCAGGTCTTTGCACATTGCCTGAGTGCAGAGCACAAGGCGCAGTACGAAAAATTTCACTTTCAGACATCCGGGAACGTGTCCAGATGTCTGGACAGACGTCTGATTGAAACTCCAAATGTCTTAAAAGGCTAAAAAATAACGGGTCCTTACATGTTATTATGTGGTGGAATGAAATCTAATGGGTGGGAGGTGGGGGTAAACTTACAGAACCTTCAACAGCACTTTGCTCCAATCTACCGCTTTTGCTTGTCGCAAAAGAGCGCTTGCAATCACAATAAGAAAGGAGAGAAGTGAGGTAAATGATTCGTAAGTCAAAAAATGCGAAAAATCAAAGAGCGTCGCCTCCCCGGCAATGGCACTGAAATGTTCAAGGCGGAAAACTACGCGTTCGCAATTGAATTGAAAACCCATCGTTGTAGTTCGAGTTACGAAGAAATCCGTTCAACAGATAAAATTTATACTGAAAAATCTGTGAAGAAGTTTCAGGTTGAACACAGGGAGGCGGACGCTTGATTAAAAATACGTGTTTTATTTTGTTTGTCACGAAATAGAATAGCTGGTCGAAAACTAGCTATCTATTTAACAAATAATAAATAGAAGAGAGAGAGAGAATATTACAAATAAAAGCAAAAGGGATGTAGATTAAACATTGATTTCATTATAAGAAGTTGTTCATTACACTGCTCATTATGACTAGAAAGCAGGAAATCTATACTAGAAAGTGGTAAATCTACTCTAGAAAGTAGTAAAAAGAATGGAGAGAGAAGTATCCTCCTCGACGATCGCTTGGAGGATGAGCCGGACGGGACGACACCTAGAAGATAGGGAACGAAGCAGGAAGAAGCAGGAAGAAGCAGAAGGAACAGGAATGAAGCAACATGTTGTCGTTGTCGCGGGATCTACTTCTCGACTACAGAGAGAGGAGAACCACAGGATGCTCCACGAAGGGGGGCGAAGGAGGAAAAATTAAGATTTCTACTCTAGAGGAGCATCCCGGGTGTGGGACAAGCTCTTAGAGCTTTGGAAGGGGTGAAAGAAGAGAAGAAGGGATGAGAAATTTGTAGGGTAGGGGTCTCCTTTTATAGTTGCAAGGAGTAGGGGCGTTTTAGTCATTACAACATCAAAAACATTAATTTAGGACCTTTAGTGACAGATTTATTCGTCACTAAATGCTTGAATGTGGCCGACGTTCATATGCCCCCTCACCTTCGGCTGCTTCAAACTCTTGCGCACATTCGCGCATGCTCAGCCGTCCGATCTCAAGATCGGATGACTTAAAATGCTCCTTGCCAACACTGCGTGCCCACGTACGATCGGGCATGCGCGCTATGTGTCTGATCTCGTGTGGGTGCTATTGGCTGATCCGTGTTGCTCGCTGCTAATTGAGCGATTGCGATAATCCACCTGCACATTGCAGACGTGGAATCGAACACGCATCGCACGCTCGCGCAATGTGCTCGACCACTGTGCTATGTCGGCGTCTTTGTCGCGCGGATGAATTTGTGCGTGTGTGCTTGCGGCCATTGGATGAGCATCCAATGGTGTAGATTCGTTGAGTGGGTGAAGAAGCTAAGTGGAGGAGGGTCCTTGGGGTCGGTTGGACGGTTGGGATGGCGCCATGTGTCGCCATCTTGGCCGTCCATCTTCTGAGTGTTGTAAACGGTGCCATGGATGTCGAATTGGATCGATTTTTGTGTCGTTAGGCTGCGATCGTCGATCCGAACCCATCCGTGCAGTTAGATTTGTCATCAGAGGTGCATATTAACACCATCTTGGCCCTTGATCTTCAGGGTTCCTCGATCTCTATCTGGTGCTATGGATATTCGATCAGGGTGATCTTGGAGTCATTGAACTCCAATCGCTGCCCTGATCAGATCCGTATGGTTGGATCTTTGATCCGAGGTCTCGATTAATAAGTTTCCTTGTCTCTGGCCATAAAAGGAGACAATTAACCTACATTTTATACAGACTAACCTAAATGCAGGATGATGCATGTTATGCAATATTTATAGTATGTGATGCAATTCTATGCTTAGGAACATGCATAAATAGAGAGTTTATGTGATATAAACATGTTTACATCATGAGGTGATAAGGCAGTAGCAGAAAATCCATTTAAGTGGTGTCGATCAGTTGTAAACAACCGATGTGGGACTAAATGTCCCCTTTTCTTCGCACAGCAACAGGTGAGATGCTGCTCCAAATTGAAGACGAAGGTGAAGCTAAAGGCTCCAATTGAGGTCTTAGAGGAGAACCTGGGAGTTGTCCATAGTGCTTAGAGATGGATTCGTGAATGATTGAGGCCAGAGGACTGCAGCCGAGGTCGGAGAAGTCGAGGGCGGCAGCGGGGCGATAGCGATGACCTGAAATAAGAAATACGACCTGATAGCCACATCAGAGCAGCTCAGGAGGATCGCTAGACGTCAATGAGTGAGATGGTGGGTGTTTTGTGGAGTGAGAGTATGTGTGGAGGTCTGGTGACCTTAAGAAGGTGGTGCAATGTGGGTGATGTTGGGTGGAGTGTGTGCATGGCTAATCCCCTCAATTACTTGAGGGGTTTTGGTTGTGAGGACATGGTAGATCTTTTAGGATCGGAGGTAGCGGTTTGATGCGATGTGGTGGTTGCACGAGGTCATCGGTGGTACGCTGAAGACGTGGAAGACGACGGTGGAAAAGGCGTGAGAGTGTGTTATTGTGGGGGTTGAGTGTGTGAATCAAGTTAGGGGAAAACGAGGAGTCGAACTAGAGTGGTTGTGGATGAAGGAGATGCGGAGATGGCTCCGGCTATGATTGGTCGATGCTAGAGACGAATTGCTCTGGGAGGAAGAGCGACGACGCCTGAAGGGGGAAGGGGCTTCTCGTAGGTATGGTGAGACATGGACAAAGTTGAGGAAGGAAGACCTACTGCCTATATTATTTGGTAGCAGGCGAGGAGGCTGGAAGGAGAAGGTCGTCGGAGTAGGTCTTGGAGCAGGCCAGAGGTAGAGAAGATGAAGGATTTCTGGGCCTAAAACTGATAATAACATCATCATTAGCCATATCTGATTGTGCAGCAATCATAGGTCTTAATTGACCTAGATTAAGCTAAGACTTAGCATAAGTTAGGGTTATTCATGCATGCATATGCATTATCTGCATCTTTACTGCATTTCTTTAGCTATGCATGAAATAATGTTATAATGTGCTGATTAAGTGCATTATGTCAATTGTAGGCAATAAGCTGATCTGAAGCTGGATAAGGAATGACGGGAGTTGCAGCAGAGCTGGAGCAGAAGGCTTAGTTTAGATGTAGGAATAATAATGTAAGGGGGTTAAAGGTTTTCTATTCTATTAAGTAGAAATAAAGCAGTAAAATGTGAAGAGCTTAGGTCCACCCTAGCCTTAGGATAGCCTAGAGACCTCCCCAAGCCTTAGCTGCCCTTAGATTAGGTCACAATACCCTAGGAAGCCCTAAAACCCTAGTTCCAACCCTTACTGGACGTCCAGATAAGTTATAGGACGTCCAGGACCCTTAGCCATCTCCCGCACACCTCAAACTCACTTCTGCAGTGTTATTGGACATCCAGACACTTTGTCAGACGTCCAATTTCTATAGAATACCGAAAAATAGAACCTTGATTTCTCCCTGACTGAGATTGGACCTCCAGAACGAAAGTCTGGACTTCTGATTTTTGAGTATAAGTCGTCTGACCACATTATTGGACGTTTGATACTGGTCTCCAGTCCCTATTTTGAGATTCAAGTCTTGATCTTGGATCTCTAGCTCCCTAGACCTAATCCCAACGCGATAGGAACCTAAATTAAGGTGTCCTAACCCTGGTGCGTCACCTCTAGACCTACCTAAGGACCTAATTAGGTCCTCACCAAACCCAATTGACTTAGATCAAAGTCAATTACCTTCACCTAAGCCAATTGGACTCATTGAGTCCAATTGAGCTTAGATCTCAACCCACACAAGTTCAATTGGACTTAGTGAGAGTCCAATTGACCTAAACCCAACCTAATTGAGTTATTTCACTCTCAATTAGGTTCACACTCATTCAATTAAACTTAGGTTAAGTTTAATTGCATTTTCCCCTTAGCAATTAGGGTTTGTAACCCTAATTCAAGACCTACACCTACCCAAACCCCTTAGGACCTAACCTAAGCCACCTAGCCACATAGAGCACGACCACACACACACACACACACACACACACACACACCCATTCACTCACACACACTTCTCTAGAGTTCTCTAGAACTCTCTTGAAATGGCGCCACCTCTTGGTCGATAAATTTAGCAACCGAGAGGCATTCAAATTGAGATCCACAATTGATTCCCCTCAATGATGCATGCAAAATCCCCCCATTGATTCTTGTATGCAGTCATTTCCTGGTAGATAGAATTAAATTCCAAGCATTTCTGTACAAGCTTTCATCTATAGTTCTGTTGCAAACAACTCTCTCACTGAATGAATGAAAAATGTTATATATATATATATGTCTCCATGTTATGAAATCACAATGAGCTTACTGTTTGCTATCGTATTTGCGTGATTTAAGTTGCCTGCTTTTTAATTGTCTATCCATTTTGCAACTAAGCATGTCGTTTCTCAAGGATATTGAAAATCTAACGATAGACGCTTTCTCCATAAATAGTCACCACCTCACTAGAATCATGTGTACAGAAACTCACACATTCACCTTCGTAATTTATTTGTCTCACGTGCACGTAATCCGAGTCCATAATAGAAGTGGTGAAATCTTAATTAGGAGATTGGAAACTGACGTGTGTTTTTAAATGAAGTAGAGCGGCGAAAAGATCAATTTTTAGAGTAAAGCAAATGCCTCCCAAAGACGAACGATCAGGACTCAAGTCTCGTTATTTTTAGAAAACAATATCTTTGTTGGATCGTATTTCACAACTATACTACGACGCTTTTCCTATCAAAAATGCAATCTATGAATGCCAAACAAATGATGCCATTGCCAGGGAGGCAATGACATTTTCTTTGACTTTGATCTTTGAGACTATCACTGACAAACTTCCCTCTACTTTGTTTTTGATATGCAGGATAAATGGAAGAAAAATGGGATTTGCGCACATAATGAGTGCGGAAAAATAATCATGGTGCACATCATCATTCTCTTTAAATTAGGTTTTACTTTTTGCAATTTACTTTCAAAAATTCTTTGTGAAAAAAAAAAGATTTTACTCATTTTCATGTAAAAGAAAAAAAAATCAGAAAGAAAAATTTGAAAAAAAATCTAGATTAGGTTTCCTTTCGAATTTTAGGTTAGTTTGAAAAAGAAAAAAGAAAAGATATTTCCGCTGAATATTTTGAAAATTTCTTTTCGAAAAAAAACATGTAAAAGTTTTGGAAGAAAAGAAAAAAAATATTTTCTTTTTGGTGGAAAGCTTAGATTTCAATTCAAACCTCTCTAAAGAGCTTTTCCACCATCTTTTGATTTTCGGCTAGATTTCAAATCTGATTTAAAAATTCGAT
The DNA here is from genome assembly GCA_037157565.1 of Thalassia testudinum. NCBI lineage: Eukaryota > Viridiplantae > Streptophyta > Magnoliopsida > Alismatales > Hydrocharitaceae > Thalassia > Thalassia testudinum. The sequence goes on along the minus strand of JAZHRO010000029.1, from coordinate 4,350,700 downwards.
TGATGAAAAACTAGTAAGCGAAAAATTCTGAAATTTGGGCTAAAACTTCATTTTCAAACCATCTTTCAAACGCCACCATTCTTTAAAAAAATTCCAAGTATAGAATTTTTAAAAATTTGTGAAGTACACGGGGGTCAGACTGACCCATATTCAAAATTTTTCAAATTTCAAAAAGCGATTTTGAGCAACCCATGAATCTGTTTTGACTAAAAATTGTGGGGTTTCAAAGTTGATCTCATTGGCTTTATTTTCCATATTTTTCCTGAATTTTTGAAGGTCATTTAATACAGTTTCAAAGTGAAAAATCGACCAGGGGTTAAAGCTTTAAATCTGATCCCCTGACGTTCAAAAATCCCTAAAAATTTGATTGAAATAGTAAAAAATTCAAAAAAATATTCTCTGAAAAACTAATTGAAAAAGGAATCTACTCGCAAAATTTCAAGTTAATTAGATTCCAATTATTATCAGAGAACAAACATTACTTTTGTTGTCTACTGAAACAGAGAAAAACCCTAGAAGTGCATGAAACTTAGGTTGAATCTTTAGAGTTACAAATAGAGACCACACTTTGGGCTAACCTAGACTTAATCAAGTCTAGTTAGCTGGTGAGCTTGGTCACCTTGTGGGCCACTCACCACAAACCCCACTGAAGAAAACGAATTAAAATTAATTTTAAAATACGAAATCAACCCGAGTTCATTGTCATACTACTGGGTGTTTTTAACCTCTCTTACCAAACCTGGTGACTAAGTCTGCGGGGTAGTGTCAAACGACCGTGGCTCAGGGGTTAACGGAATCAGAGGCGTAAGCCAAAGGAAGAACCTTTCCCTCAGTCCCCTTGTAACTAGACTGGCTGGGTTAGCTTGAGAGGCGGGAGCCACTTTCAGTCGGTTGAACGACGAACTTCTCTTCAGGAATTCAAACTTCTAACGAAAAATCTGGTCACTTGATCCATAAGGACCATTTGGTTGACAGGGCCTTAGCCTTGTCCTGCTTGGTTACACCAACACAGGGGTTGGGTGGTGTATGCAAGGAAGGAGGTCACTTCGACCTCACTTGGTTGGACCTTGGGAGCCACTCCCAAGGAGGTGAGTCACCTCGCCCGGACCATCTCCTCTCCCCACTTCTTCTACTCCTAGAGTCGCCATGGCAAATCTTGGATCTAGACCTAGACCGGGTTAGGACATCAAGAATCTGGACCCAATGGCTCGTCTGGAAGCACGGGTCGCCGAATCTGAGGAGCGGCATCAACAGAGCATGGATTGCATTCTGATGGCGCTTGATAGGATGCAGCACCTGCCACGAGGAGAACAACTGCCGGATTTCTACGACCCAGCCGCACAAATCGTTGCACCTCTTGTCAGAATTCCTACAGGCGGAGATGCGTTTGAGCTCAAGCTCAATGTGATTGGGTTGATCAGCACTCATTTCTATAGGAACTCAAGAGAAGATCCGTTCTAGCACCTTGAGAACCTGAGTCGACTCGCTGAAATGATTCGACCCAGGAATATCGATCTTAGGATTGTTCTGATGAAGCTTTTCCCATTCCCGCTGAGGGACAAAGCTTCATACTAGTTCAAGACTATTGGGAAGCCAATTGGAACCTAGCTGGAATTACGATGTGAATTCTTGTAAAAGTTCTTCCCAATCGGTCGAACAAACGTAATGCGGCGCGCAATCACGACTTTCTCCCAGGGAGATGGGGAGAAGGTACACGAAGCATGGGACAGATTTCACGACCTTCTTCGAAAATGCCTGCATCATGGTATACCCAAATGGCACTTAGCTCAAAATTTTTACCATGGGCTGGATGACACACATCGGTATCTGGCCGATGCATCTAGAGACGAGAATTTTCTCGCAAAAGATGAGAACAGCGCATTTGAGTTGTTTGAATCATTAGCGGAGAACTCGATGAATGCTGCATCTATGAACCAGTTCTAGTGGCCTAGTCAACAGCGGGTTGGTGTCCACGAGGCTCACACCGAGTCTATTCATGCCGACATGGATATCATCGTCAAGCAGCTGGATAGAATAAACTTAATCGAGAAGAAGATTGACCAGATTAGTTAGGGTCAATCTGACTTGAGCTCTGCTACCTCACGACCCTCCTATGCACCCCAAGCCCCACCTGCTCGAGTTAATCTACTCACTCCGGATGCATCTTCTTTGTATTTACGAGATCCCACATATTAGGATCCTGTAAAAAATCCAGATCTGGCACCCTACGACTAGGGTTACGCACCACCCGCAGATTATAATGCATATCCCCTTGATGGATATACATCTCAGACATCTTCGGCCTATGAGAACGTCACCGCTATCCAAGGATACTGGTGTAATAACCCATATTTAGAGATGTATAACCCTGGTTGGTGCCAGCATCCGAACTTCTTTTGGGCTGGTAATTCACAGAGACCACATCAAGATCCACACTACCAGACTAGGCAATACGGGAATGCGCAAAACACGTATCCTAGGCAGCAGCCATTCCCATCTCAGCAGCAGCAAACTCGCTCTTTATACCAGCTGCTGCACCAAGCTGCCAACCACCCTCCAAAGCAGGCTGACCCTTTGGAGGCGTTCAAAGAGGAGTTGCAAGAATCAATGAGGAAGTCTACACAAGATAGCTGGCAAATTATGAAGGTGATGGTTGATCAGATACAGACCATACAAAACATACAGAACCAGCTGTTGCAGGAAAATAAGACTCAAGGAGCCTTGCCCTCCCAACCCGTCCCGAATCCTCGATATGTGCAGAACCAGGGCACCCCACCTAGGTTTCAGGCACTACAGGGACAGGCACAAGCCATACTACAGGTGCCTCCTACACCACCCGGTTACGCTCAAGGCCAGCTGCCTTTGCAGAATCCCACATATTCTGCCCCTTTCGCTCCACCACCACCTCATGGACAGCAAGCCGATGCACACGCTGTCTCTTTGTTGAGCGAAAGGAAGACATTCGACCCACCACTTAGGCAGGTGGGTCCTGATTTTTCCCACCCTTCGCCATAGGCGGGATCGACTCCATCATCTCAGGAGCCACCTGCGGTAGATAAGGGTAAGAGGCCACTTAACCCTGAGATTCCCGTCCCTTTTCCTGAGGCTCTGACACAAAATGCAGTACGGAAAAAGGACACATGGAATTTTGAGGACCTGAAATCGATGTTCAAGGAAGTACATATTCAGGTCCCCTCCTTGAGGCTATCGATCACATTCCCGCTGTCGCTATGTTCTTCAAGGACTATTGTACCCCAAAGCGACAGCCGAGAATTGGACGACAGGCGGTTCTGTCAAAAGAAACTAGCATCGTGATTCTAGCTGACTTATCATCGAAGAAGAAAGACCCTGGTACCCCACTCATATCCTGCTTTTTGCAGGATTCTCCATTTGATCGGGCCCTTCTAGATCTGGGTTCGTCCATCAAGCTAACTCCCACTGCCGTATGTGATCAATTTCGATTTGGGGAGTTGAAGCCCACCTCGGTCACAATTCAACTGGCTGACAGATCAGTCAAAACACTGAGGGGGGTGGTTGAGAACGTGATCATAAAAGTCCACGGGTTCTACTTTCCCGCATATTTTTTCATTCTCGATATGGAAGTTCCTCTTAATCTTCGAGATGCACCAATTTTTTTGGGTCGCCCATTTCTGACGACGACCTGAGCGAACATCGATTGTGCATCCGAGTGTATGGAGATTGCCCTAGGCAATGAGCGACTTCGATTGGACATATTCAGGGCAGCAAAGAACTTCGACTTTGATCAAATAGAGGAGGATGGTGAAGACGAAGATTCGGAATACTGTGGCAACGTTGGGCTCCTTTGTGATGACCTAATGTCTCATCGGTTTACACTATCAGGGTTCTCGAACCCTGATCCACACGGGACTGAAACCATTGCATTACACATATCTCCCCTAGGATCTAACTGTTTAGAACACCCCTAAATCCAGCTATCCTGATCCACAGATTACTGATTCTCCCCTGTTGTTGCAGGAAGACGTGACCATAGCTAATGGGTTTCTCGTTAACGCAGTCACAACCGATTATTCCACAGGGAGTGACTCAGTGGAAATTCACGTGCACATGGATCAGTAGATTCCCACCCTCGATTCTGCTCCTCCCACTCTCATTTCTGACTCTGACCCACCCATGATTGAATTGAAGCCCTTACCTGAATTACTCAAGTATGTGTTCTTAGGCGAAAGTGAGACATACCAAGTCATTATCAATGCCCACTTAACCCAAGAATAGGAGCATCAATTGATTTCTACGCTTCAAGACCATAGGGCTGCTATCGGATGGAGTATTGTTGATCTCCGTGGTATTCGCCCCATGATTGCACTCATCACATTTACACTGATGAGGGGGTGAAACCTTCGAGACAACCTCAGAGACGACTTAACCTGAATATGCTAGAGGTTGTTAAGAAGGATATCATCAAATGGCTGGATGCAGGCATTGTATATCCAATCTTAGACAGCTAGTGGGTGAGTCCAATCCAAATAGTGCCCAAGAAAGCAGGACTCACCGTAATAAAGAATGATAAGGGCGAATCCATCCCAACCTGCACTGTGACATCTTGGCAGGTCTGCATCGACTACAGAAAACTGAATATGGCTACCCAGAAGGATCAGTTCCCTTTGTCGTTCATTGATCAGATCTTGGAATGGTTAGCCGGAAGTAGTTTCTTCTGCTTTTTGGATGGATACTCCAAGTATAATCAGGTAGCGATTAGCCCGGAAGATCAAGACAAGACCACATTCACATGCCCCTTTGGAACATTTGCCTTCAAGCGGATGCTCTTTGGCCTCTGCAACGCACCAGCGACATTTCAGCGTTGTATGATGGCCATCTTTTCTGACATGATCGGGGATTATGTGGAGGTATTCATGGATAACTTCTATGTTTTCGGAGATGATTTCGCATCTTGTCTTGATAACCTCACCAAGATCTTGAAATGGTGTATTGAGGTAAACCTAGTACTATCCTGGGAGAAAAGCCATTTCATGGTGAGGGATGGCATAGCACTAGGGCACAGGATGTCTAAAAATGGACTCGAGGTCGACCGAGCTAAATCAGAGATTATCTCCCACTTACCGCCACCTAGCTCGGTCAAGCTAATCAAATCATTCTTGGGTCACGTCGGCTTCTATCAGAGATTTATACGTGATTTCTCAAAAATTGCATGGCCTTTGATGAATCTCTTGGTTGCCGATGTCCCATTTGATTTCAACACCTCGTGTCTCAGCACCTTCGAGACTTTATGAAGCGCTGTCTCTGATTCACCGATTCTCCAACCACCTGACTGGTCGCTCGATTTTGAAATGATGTGGGACATGTCTGATTTTGCCATCAGTGCTATTTTAGGCCAGCGTCAGGAAAAACAACCCTTCGTCATATACTATACTAGCAAGATGCTGAATGAGGCTCAGTGTAATTACACTGTCACTGAAAAGGAACTGCTAGCGGTAGTATTCGGGTTGGAGAAATTTAGATCATATTTATTAGGGTCCAAGGTCATCATTTTCACTGACCACTCCACCCTTTGGCATTTGTTGGCAAAGAAGGATGCCAAACCACGGCTCATTAGATGGATCCTTCTGTTGCAGGAATTTGATATTGAAATCCACGACAAAGTCGAAAAATAGAATGTTGTGGCGGATCACTTATCCAGATTGGACCCAGACCACATTCCTTATTCCCTCCCTATCCATGAACAATTTCCAGATGAATCTCTTTTGGCAGTTCATTCTGTTGAGTTCCCCTGGTATGCGGATTTCATGAACTACCTTGCCACCAGCAAAATTCTCGCGAACCTATCCAAGGACCGGAAACTCAAATTCATTGCAGAGGCCAAATACTACCTCTGGGATGACCCACTGCTCTTCCGCATTGGAGCAGATCAGATTATTTGCAGATGCATCCCAGACTTTGAGATCCCCAGTGTGTTATCTTTCTGCCACAATGATGCGTGTGGTGGCCATTTCTCAGGATGGAAAACCGCTACAAAAATTTTGCAATCGGGACTTTTTTGGCCAACCATCTTCAGAGATACACACGAATACGCCCAACATTGCAAACGATGCCAGTCGGTTGGTTCTATGACCAGGAGAGACATGATGCCACTCCAACCCATCATGGTCATAGAAGTGTTCGATGTCTGGGGCATTGATTTTATGGGCCCTTTTCCGAACTCGCATGGCTTCGAGCACATATTGCTAGTCATTGACTATGTCTCAAAGTGGGTCGAGGCCATCCCGATGAGATGGGTTGACCACAAGACCGTCATTTCTTTCGTACGGTAGAATATTTTCGCAAGATTTGGAATACTTCGCGCTCTGATTAGCAACGGGGGAAGCCACTTCATCCACGCCTACTTCAGGTCGTTATTAAAGAAATACGGGGTACATCACTGCATAGCCCCCCCGTATCACTTGCAGACCAATGGGCAGGCTAAAGTGTCTAACCGTCAGATTAAGCTGATTCTCTAGAAGACTGTTAGACCAGAGAGGAAGGATTGGTTCGACAAATTAATTGATGCACTCTGGGCATATCAGACCGCATACAAGGCCCCACTCGGAATGTCACCATATCGCATGGTATATGGCAAGGCCTGTCACCTTTCTATAGAGCTGAAACACTGTACCTTTTGGGCAGTGCGAAAATGTAACCTTGACCTCGATGTAGGAGGTCAAGAATGGAAACTCCAGCTCAGCGAATTAGAAGAGATTCGGTGGGAGGCCTATGAGAATGCATTGATATACAAGGATAAGACCAAGGCCTTTCATGATCGCCACATCCGGAGGAAAGCATTCATGCCCAACCAGCGAGTCTGGTTGTTTGATTCTCGATTAAAGCTATTTGCAGGGAAGCTCAAGCCCAAATGGATCGGCCCGTATGTTGTGATCTAGACATATCCTAATGGGGCAATCTAGATCAAGGACCCAAAATTTAGGCATATATTCACGGTAAATGGCCAGTGCCTCAAGACATTTTTGGCTCATGAACCTCCTCCACCTGACGAGATTGTCCATCTTATTGAGGACGTGTGATTGAGTTCTTGCCAAGCTGGAGGCGTTAAACTCAGCACATATAGATAGCATATATCCCACATTTCACCACCATCTACACAACCATATTTATAGCATATTTTTCTTTTAGCATATTTCCTTTGTGCATATTGCATGCTGATAGGTTGGCCGGTGTAGAATGTATATTTTCAGGAGCAATTCCAGGTGACTTCTACTCACTCATCCTCTGTCAAATTTATTCTCCTTTTTAATCATGCATGAGGACATGCAAGAACTTAGGCATGGGGGCGTAGATACAACAAAACTGAAAAATTTTTATGCCAACATTTAGGAAAACCTCAGAGCTGCATGTAAAACATACTTTAGGACCCTAAATAAAAGAACAACCGACTCCACCTCTAGTGCTCGCATTTTAGCTAGAAATCATCCGCAACAGCCATTTTCGACCCACCCGCTCACCTTTTGTTCTAAATTTAGGGTCAAGCTGAATGTAACCCGAAAGGAAAATTTGATGAAGTACAAATTATACGAGGTTACTTGTTTATAGCATATATACATATTACATTCATGAATAAGATTATTTTATTAAGAGAATGCATTAAGGATTTCACCCTCTAGTTGATTCCTGTAATCTAGAATCCAGTACAACTTTTCGCACACTTAGAATTTGCAATGGATTCACGATGAAGGCTGATAAACGTCTTTAGTCTATTGAGAAGAAGTAGTGCTTCTTTTCCTGAACCCCTGGACAATGTTTTGGGAGTCAGGCATATTTTCTTCTAAAAATCCACCAAATAGTGTGAGATGAGGTAGAGTGTACTGGTGCTCTAAGATTAGTGCAAGGAATCCAGAATCCTAGATAATTAGGTGATGATACTCTGAGTTTAGACATAGTTTTCATTCTCGGTTCTTGCATATACATTTTTGTACAAAATTTTGAGAGCCACCAAACAAGGCAAATACGCGGAGAGCAAGTTTTCATAAAACTAGGGCTAAGGTGGATGGTTACGACCATTCTTTATGGAATCCTTGGCTGAAGGAGGGTATTGATGTCAAGGTCAAAAATACATCGTCCTATCTGTCTCTCCCAGTGTCGTGAGTAGGCACTTCCACCAAATAAGCCACCCAATGTCTCTTGAGTACCACCAATCCCTAATAATGCCTCCTCAATAAAGTTCATGGATGTGTTATGTTGAAAAAAAAAAGAAAGAAAAATAAAAAAAATTGGAAAAAGAAGAAAAAGCAAAGAAAAAAAAAGAGTGAATATTTAGTTTAGTTGCATTGAGGCAATACCACCAAATAAATCTGAGATCCACCAAATATGGCCTTAACCTATTTTTCCTGTGTTTCTGACACCTTGAATACTGGCTAAGGAATTCTGACTTAGTGTTAGGATTATGGGAACTCAATTAAAGTGTTAATGCCTAGTGAGACCACCAAATACAGATCGCATATGTGAATCTGGTAGGCTGTGTGCTCTAAGAAAAAGAAAGAAAAGAAAAAGAGTAAGAGAGAATAGATACAAAGGAATCAAAAGGGAGCATAGTTTTTCTCGTCTTTCTTTGAGTTGAGTTACTTAGTAATCCAGGAATCTAGATTCTGTAGTACTAGTCTCTATGTAGCACCAAGTGAGAGTGAGCCACCAAATATATAATCTTTTCCCTCAAAGATTCTCTACCTAAGCTTAAAGCGGGGGTGGAATTCATAGAATATCTTGAATACCCCGAGAGAAGAAGTCTGCCTATCCTGCTAGAATTTTTACTAGGGGTGAAGTACAGGCTCTAGAGGTGTATTAGTTTTCACTCGAATCCGTTGCAAAAGTTACATAGCTGCACTTTCATGATTGCCTGGATTTCTAGAGCATAGGATGAAAATAAAAAGAAGACAAATCCCTAGGCGTACACTTGATAAAATAATCAGTCCCTCAAGGACCTTTACTGTAAATAATTTAGTCTTGCATTTGCTAGGGACTAGTAAGATTTAAGCATGGGGGTATGATTGCGTAGGAATAATAGGTCTTAATTGACCTAGATTAAGCTAGGACTTAGCATAAGTTAGTGTTATTCATGCATGCATACGCATTATCTGCATCTTTACTGCTTTTCTTTAGCTATGCATGAAATAATGTTATAATGTGCTGATTAAGTGCATTATGTCAATTGCAGGCAATAGCTGATCTGGAACTGGATCTGAAGCTGGATCAGGAATTGAGGGAGAGAGTTTCGCTTATTTGTGATAGCAATAGAGGATATGTCGTAGTAATTAATGTGGTGGAAATCTCTCAATCAAATGATTAACATACATATGAATTTAAACCACAATAAAGGATGTCATATCCATACGGAGGAACAGATTAATAAGTTCACAAAATATTTTTTTTCTTTTGTACTTATTCAATCACATGCGCAATTCGTGTTCAAATCTGATGCGAAACAAGGCGAAAAGAAGGAACACGTAATTATTTAGAAATGCAGGGATATGGATATAATTTTCCTTTCATGAAATAACTTGTAATGGCATGTAAAATAGTTGTATTTCAAAACATGGGGCTTTCTTTTTTAGGTCATGTGAGTGTATGGATTAGGTCTTATGCATTTATCACATCACCATTTAAAAGTTAAGTGCATGAAAGAAATACTATAACATGTAAGGGCATGCATGCAATTTCACTCAAATATATTAATCCACTAAATAATGCAATAGTGTTTGGCAATGGCATAAATGGTAATTTTTAATTTCACCCAAAACAGAGGAAAATTCCTCTCTCCACTTTGCGCGCATGAAGAGGCTCGGCTGGCTGGAGGTCCTTGGGGAGGTGCGTTAGAGTGGTGGCTTCACGTCGGTGTTCTCGACGTGGGTCAAGGTGGCCAGAGGCAGAGGTTGGCTGACGGCAGAGCTTGCTGCAGCTAGCTGTAGTCGCTATTGCTGGCGCTGGAAGGGCACGGTGGTGTCTACAGGATGCGCAAGGGGGGCTACTGCCAGCTGAAGATTGGTGCGCAAGGGCATTGGAGGGGCACGACGCCTACTGTGCACTGGAGAGAGTGCTGGTGCAGGGAGGCCTGCACCTGCAGAGGGCACTTGGTGATGGCGCTGTCGTGGGTGCTTGTGGTGGAAGGCGATGGCGCGGGCGCGCGAGGATGCTGGGCAGACACTGGAGAGCACTGTAGGGGGCGGGGAAGAGCACTGGTGCAGCGTGCGGAGGGAGTGCAAGTGGTGGCGAGGGTGCGCTGCGGTGGGAGCGCTGGATGGTGGGTGCGATGCTGATGGCGTGCTTGCGGTGAAGGGTGCTGGAGGGGGCGCGCTTGCAGGCGGTGATGGCGCTGGAGAGGGGGGGACCTGCGAGGAGCTCCTGCAATGGAGAGGGCACGGTGCCTGCGGAGGGCGTGCAAGGGCAGGCGGAGGGTGGCCTGCTACTATCGAGGGCGCGGGTACGGGTGCGGTGCTCGCTGCTTCCTACTGTGCAGCGCCTGCGGGCGCTGGTTGGAGGGAGCAGTGGACGGTGGGTGCAGCGCTGAACGTAGGATTGAAGGGCGCAGTGTGGGCGTGCTTGGTAGGCTGTGAGGGGGCGGTGATGGTGTGGTGCAACGCAGGCTGGAAGGGCATTGGAAGGTGTGGTGCAGGCTGGAAGGTTTGGCGTGGTGAAGGGCAGTGCATGGAAGGGCTTGGCTGTGGCCAGCGCCTGTAGAGGGCACGGGTGCGTGGTGTGCACAGTGCACGCTGTGGATGATGGATGGCCTTCTCCGCCTCTCCTCTATATCTCTTCTCTTCCGCCTCCCAAGGGATATTCAAAATCCTTTTCTAAAAATGGCCAACACCATTTGCATTTGTTGTGGGAAGTTTTGATGCCGGCCGAAAGATGAGATATTCGTGGGGATGTGTTGCAGCTAGCGTTTGTTGGGGGGATTTTACCCCCATCCCCTCCTTGTTCTTTCCAATATCATTCCTGCAACAAAACATAAAATAATTACATACTATAAAATGTAATAAAATAGATAAAAACTCAAGTAATGATGCATGCACTTATTTAATGACTTAATTTGATTATTAACAACATACTATGTTAAAATTGAAGTACTTAGGCGAAACAATAGTCCATTAAAATGGACTCATCAGGTATAACGGGAGTTGCAGCAGAGCTAAAGTAGAAGCTTAGTTTAGATGTAGGAATAATAATGTAAGGGGGTTAAAGGTTTTCTATTCTATTAAGTAGAAATAAAGCAGTAAAATGTGAAGAGCTTAGGTCCATCGTAGCCCTTGGATAGACTAGAGACCTCCCCAAGCCTTAGCCACCCTTAGATTAGGTCACAATACCCTAGGAAGCCCTAAAACTCTAGTTCCAACCCTTATCTGGATGTTCAGATAAGTTATAGGATGTCCAGGACCCTTAGCCATCTCCCGCACACCTCAAACCCACTTCTGCAGTGTTATTGGACGTCCAGACACTTTGTCAGACGTCCAATTTTTGCAGAATACCCAAAAATAGAACCTTGATTTCTCCCTGACTTAGATTGGACGTCTAGAATTGAAGTTTGGACTTCTGATTTTTGAGTATAAGTCGTCTGACCACATTATTGGACGTCTGATACTGGTCTCTAGTCCCTGTTTTGAGATTTAAGTCTTGATCTTGGATCTCTAGCTCCTTAGACCTAATCCCAACCCCATAGGAACCTAAATTAAGGTGTCCTAACCCTAGTGCATTACCTCTAGACCTACCTAAGGACCTAATTAGGTCCTCACCAAACCCAATTGAATTAGATCAAAGTCAATTACCTTCACCTAAGCCAATTGGACTCATTGAGTCCAATTGAGCTTAGTTCTCAACCCACACAAGTTCAATTGGACTTAGTGAGAGTCCAATTGACCTAAACCCAACCTAATTGAGTTATTTCACTCTCAATTAGGTTCACACTCATTCAATTAAACTTAGGTTAAGTTTAATTGCATTTTCCCCTTAGCAATTAGGGTTTGTAACCCTAATTCAAGACCTACACCTACCCAAAACCCGTAAGACCTAACCTAAGCCACCTAGCCACATAGAGCATGACCACACACACACACACACCCATTCATGCACACACACTTCTCTAGAGTTCTCTAGAACTCTCTTGAAGTGGCACCACCTCTTGGTTGCCAAATTTAGCAACCAAGAGGCATTCAAATTGAGATCCATAATTTTTGGTTCTCAAAGACCACTTCTATCCTCATGTGGCCGGCCACTCTTAGGCTCTCTCTAGAGAGTTCCACACCTCTCTAGAGAAAAGCCCTTGGGTCTATAAAAAGACCCCATCTGCGGCCAAGTGACCCCATTCACTTCCTTGGCAATTCACACTCTTGACTCCATTGGTTCCATTCACGCCCACTTCCACTTAGCTAGCCACTCCACCTCCATGAGCTCATCACCACCATGGAGGACATTATAACGGGATGCTGGATCACTCCTCCCTCTCTCCAAGGGTCGGCCTAAGCTGCATTGGCCGCTCCTCATTCTCCTCCCGACCATTCCAAGGCCATCGGGGACCACCCCTGAATGCCCTTTTTTCTGCTAGATTTAGTTTCTGCTCTACATAATTTTTACTGCTTTTATTACTACTTAGTAGCGTAGTCTTAACTCCCCCCTCAATGATGCATGCAAGATCCCCCCATTGATTCTTGTATGCAGTCATTTTCTAGTAGATAGATTTAAATTCCAAGCATTTCTGTACAAGTTCTCATCTATAGTTCTATTGCAAACAACTCTCTCACTAAATGAATGAAAAATGTTTTATATATATATGTCTCCATGTTATGAAATCACAATGAGCTTACTGTTTGCTATCATATTTGCGTGATTTAAGTTGCCTGCTTTTTAATTGTCTATCAATTTTACAACTAAGCATGTCGTTTCCCGAGGATATTGAAAATCTAACGATAGACGCTGTCTCCGTAAATAGTCACCACCTCACTAGAATCGTGTGCATAGAAAGTTCTGCATTCACCTTCGTAATTTATTTGACGCACGCGCATGTAATCCGAGTCAATAACAGAAGTGGTGAAATCTTAATTAGGAGATTGGAAACCGACGTGCATTTTTAAACGAAGTAGAGCGGCAAAAAGATCGATTTCTAGAGTAAAGCAAGTGCCTCCTAGAGATGAATGATCGGGACTCAAGTCTTGTTATTTTTAGAAAACAATATCTTTGTTGGATTGTATTTCACAACTATACTACGACGCTTTTCCTATCAAAAATGTGATCTACGAGTTTTTAACAATATCCAGCTTTAATTAGTCATAATTAATTGATAAATACTCCTACATTATCGCCAAAGAGCCATAATTCATTACAGATTCATTATGAGAAAAGTGCATTAAAATAGGGGTAAATCTACAATTTTAACAATATATCTTAATTGCAGAACAATTACAGGGTCTTTCAGGGGTTAATTGAAGGTAAAATTTTAATAAATGTCTAATAAGTGAGTTTATACAGAAAGAAACGGGTTTTCACGCATTTTGATAATTAATGGACCTTTGAAACCCTAAAAATAGACCCGCTTAATTAACTGAGGTTTCGGTCAGGATAAAATTCACCTAAACCTTCTAAAAATCATATAAAAATATTCCCTAAGGTTTGGTACCTTTGATTTGACCATTGGAACCCATTTTGACCTGAAATAGACTCTCAGATAGATAATTGTCCTAATTAGGGTTTCCATGCAAATTATCCAATAAAACTTGGTCAAAACCAAAATTTGACTTCACCATCAGATTTTTTGGGTTTAGATTAGGTTTGTAGCAAAATTTGCGCCTAATCAAAGATCATCTTGACCTAGTTTGCATTTTGGTCCAATCTGATTCTTCTTCTCTCACTTAAACCCCTAGCTTGCAAAATATATTGCAAATACCCCCTAACTTCATCACCTTCTTTGCAATTATGTCCCTCTACTATTATCGTGGAGGAATTTCTACTCCAGTGACCTTCAAGTAGGATCTCTCCCTGATTGATTGGCGGATCTCCCAAAATTGGAAGGGAGGCTCTTGAGAGAATCCTCTACAATCTAAACCTAAACTTGGACCATGATTCTTTCCCAAAAGATCATGCGAATCCTTTGAAATTTAGGGTTCCTTTGTGCACAAGGTTCATGTGCTTCCAAGCTTGGAATGCCTTCTTAATCCCTTTAAAAGGACCTAGGTCGCATCGTCGATCTCCTTAGCAAGGTTTGAGGCCAAAACTCTCTTCAAATCCCTACCTCCGGCCCTTCTCTGACCTAGCTCTGGTGGCCCTTCTTCCCCATCATCCTACAGGCATCCAACGACCAAATTATCTTGTCCTTCATCTTCATCACCTTCCTCTGTGCCTCGCTAGTCAAAGCGAGGGTCGTCTCCCCCTTTCCTCGCTGCTGTCTCCCTCCTTGGAGTATTCACCTTGCACGGCATTGGCCAATCAAAGCCGGAGCATCTCCATCCCTTTCAACTGTTAGATTAGGGTAGATAGGTTCCTTTTAGTTTCTTAGGTTAATTCCCTTTATCCAAAACCCAAAAATAACCCTCGACCTAATCGCCATCCACCTTCGCCTTCACTTCTGGCCGTACCTCTGACGAGGTCTACTCGTCACCTCACACCTCCAATCGCCTCGCCACCTACTCCACAACCTCTGCCACATCACCACGAACAAAAGCCCTCTCTTTATTTCATCGTTCACTCTCCCACGACCGCCATCGAACAAACCCACCTTCGCATTCACTTTCTGACTTCATCCGGCTACCATACGCCTTCACACGCCACGAGACCACCCCCATTACATTCGCCAACATCCGGTGAACCTCTTGAGCACGTTTGACATGGCCATGAGGCCTTCTTTTGTGTTTCAGATGTTCGCCCTTCACCACCATTAACGAAGAAGCTTCAAGCAAGCTTGGAGTTGTGTTCTTGCCACAGCAGCTCCAGGTGAGCCTCCAGGCAACACGGATTCATCCCAAGTATGTGCCCAAATCTTCAATTGAGAGCTACGCCTTCTGTAGCTACATCAATTGAACGAGGAAGCCTTCACCAGATGCACGTGAGTAAGAAGGTGTGGGATTAGTCCCACCTCTGAAACACAAGAGCCACTGTAACCAAATAAAGTGACTTTGTCAAGTGGCCTTATCGCCTCAAGACACTTGGGGATGAGGTCCTCGCCTAGACCCGCACATGACCTGACTTGCCTATTAGCCTATCACTCCTCAGCTACGACCCCATGCACGTAGCCCTAGACCCAGTTACTGTTCATGCCCAATTACCCGATTAAGATCGGTTGTTTGAGAGAAAAGGAGAGGAAGGAAGGAAAGAGTGAGAGTAGGGGAGGGGAGGGTTTTGCTCCTTTGTGCAGATGTTTAACACTTAGTCGCTGGGAAGGAGAAGACCCTTATTCGTGAAGAGGAAAGGAAAGGCAGAAGAAGAAGAGAAGGACCGTGCTAGAGAAGAAGGAAGAGCTAAAGAAGAAGAGGTTCATGAAGAAGTGGAAAGGCAGAAGAAGAAGAAAGCTCTCTTGGAAGCACTGTAGCATGTGACATTTAAGTCGTCTAATTACCAAAGCAGACATTTGATCACTATTCATTTATTTGATTCATTTGAGTAATTGCTATGTGCTTAATTAAGGCTAATAATTGGTGATCTAAATCACCATTATTTTGTCTTAGACATCTTTTTGCCTCATTAAACTCTTGATATACTTATGCTTGTCATTTAATATAAATTTTGAGTAGTCGTTATTCATTGAAATATCTTTATTGTGCTTCATTCATTGTGCTCATTTATATATTCATTAAGATTAGCGCGTGTATTCCATATTTTCTCCCTGTATTCAACCATGGACTTCTTTTAGATTTCGAGTTATAAATTTTATTTTTTAAGAGATCGATTGAGGATTTTGCACTACAACGATGATAACATTTAACTCAAAAAAAACTCTCTAAGGAGCTAGGCAATGTGATGGAGGTCCTTTTAAAGGCTTCAATCATGCTTCTCAGCTTGGAAACAAGCTTGAGGGGCTCAGATTTCCAGGGAAAGAGATCCTTGAACTTGAGGAGTTTGCACAAGCTCTTTGACAAGAATTGGAGCCCAAGACAAGGTTTAGGTGATTGGGGATTCTCTCAAAGATCATTCCTTCCAATTTTGGAAGGAATTGATCGAGAAATCAGGGAGAAATCTTAGTTTGAAGGTCGGTGCTGATGGGTTCGCACTGTTAATGATGGTAGGGACCTTTTTGAATAAAATAATGAGAAGTTAGGGGCCTAAATGCAAAGGTTTCGAAAGATAGGGGCTTAAGTGTAAAAAATAGAGTTTAAATGGACTAAAATGCAAACTAGGTCAAGATGGACTTTGATTGAGCCCAAATTTTTCTACGAACCTAATTTGGACCTAAGGAATTTGATGGTGAAGTCAGATTTCAGTTTTGACTAATTTTGATTAGGTAATTTGCATAGAAACCCAAATTAGGTCAGAACTCTGTCTATGACTCTATTGAAGGTCAAAAGAGGTTTTAATGGTCAAATCAATGGTAAAAAACATTAAGGAATATTTTTATATGAGTTTTAGGAGATTTAGATGAATTTTATCCTGACCATAACCTCTGTAATTTAAGCGAGTTAGAAATTAGTGTTTTGGGTGCTGTATTAGTTCTCAAAATGCACGAAACCCCATTTCTATCTGCATGGACCCACTTACTGATCTTTAATGCTCATTTGACCTTCATTTCACCCCTAGAAAACTCAATTATTATTGTGTTCATGATATGCTATTAAAATTATAGAATTAATCCTAGTTTCCTATTCTCTTCTCAACACAGCCTAAAATGGAGTTATACCTCCATGAGTAGATGGTTATGTAGCAGAATTTATCTTTTAAACTTGACTAAAAGTGGCCAGTTAGGGCCTATGATGGTGTTCCCATCATACCTCCATGCCTAGCTTTTGCTAGTCCCTTAGCAAACATCCTATGGATCAAACTAGGTCTCTAGGTCGGATGTAATCGTCAGGATGCCTTACTAAGCTGCATCTCTAGAAATTAGATCAGAATACCAACAATAGGCCTAGAGGTACTCAAGTACTAGCCACGATCCAGACCTGACTAGCATTAGCTTGAGTCTGTTGCGAAGGTTTTTAAGGCCCGTATACCAACAAAGACTACCTAGAGGTTTGTTGACCCTAGTGGTTAAAGCACACATGCATAGATGTAACATGTCCAGGTTCAGTTTCCCAGTGCATTTTTGTAAGAGTGAGATAGAGAAGGATTTTTCATTTGGAGAGTTTTCTCTCTTTTCTTTTTATTTTCCCCTAAATCTAGCCTCGAATTGGCCCTAAACATGATCTGTATTGGATTCCTTGTCCCTACCATCAATCCTCGAAGGGTCCCTGGCTTTCGATGCTTCGTGATAGCACCACCCATGGCAACCCCCAGAACCCTGGCTTTCGATACTTAGAGATAGTGTCACCCATGGCATTCTGTAGCTAAATTCAAGTCCTGACAATCGACATTTTGGGATAATATTGCCCATGGCACCTGAACCAGCACAAGGTGCTTACATGCCCCTGGTAGGATATTTAGATATCCTAGGAGACAAGTACTAAAGAGACAATATGTTATTACACATCTTTGAGGGGAATTTCCCACCTCTCTGTGCCGGGAGCTCATCTAATCAACTTGTGTTGTCGAGCCATTCCTATGCTAGATCTTCGAGATGGCTTTTCAAAATAGAACACTTTTGGCATTGATGGGAACACCATCATGAACCATAACTAGTTCAATTTGGTCTAAAAAGGTTGATAAATGCTCCTATATATCCATCAGAAGGTCCTAAGGGCATAATATCCTGTTTTGAAAAGAAGAGAAGATTACAAGGTTATTTATGCAAAATTAACAATATTCCATAAATACAGAATAACCATGGGATATTTCAAGGGTTTATTAAATGTCAAATGGTCATTAATGTCTAACAAGTGGGTCCATGCAGAACAAAATGGGTTTTCATGCGATTTGAGAATTAAATGACATCTGAAACCCTAAAAATAGACCCGCTTAATTAACTGAGGTTTTGGTTAGGATAAAATTCACCTAAACCTTGTAAAAATCATAGAAAAATATTCTGTAAGGTTTGGTATGCTTGATTTGACCATTGGAACCCATTTTGACCTAAAATAGAGTCTTAGATAGATAATTGCCCGAATTTGGATTTCTATGGAAATTACCCAGTCAAACTTGGTCAAAACATAAATTTAACTTCACCATTAGATTCCTTGGATCCAAATTAGGTTTGTACCAAAATTTGGGCCCAATTTTAGATCATCTCGACCTAGTTTACATTTTGATCCAAGTTTGACTCTTATTCTCTCAAATAGCCCCTCAGCTTTTGAAATCTTTACAAAATGTCTCGTAACTACTTCATCTCCTTTGCAAAGTAGTCCTTGCTGCCATTGGAGGTCAACCGACCTCCAGGCGAGCTTTGATTGAATAAAATCCTACTCAAACTTCAATCAAATCCCACCAAATTTGGTGGGATTGATGTTCACACTTAAGGAAACCTATTGGGATCAATTTCAACTCCTAAATCACTTTGATTCATGTGTGCGAACCCACAAAATAAGTGGGGTTCTTCTTGAATCCCAAGCATGATATGGAGCTTGTTTCCTGTTCTCCAAGCTCTCCTAAGCTATAAAAAAGATCGCCCATGACATTCCTCACCTCTTTAGCGAGAAATAGAACCAAAAATCCCTCTTATTCCTCCAACCTTTGGCATGCTCCACCTCGCTCCAGTGACACTCCACCTTTGGCCACTTTGTCGTCTGCCACGTACGATAGGCGATCAGTTCTCCTTCCCCACGTCTTTCCACACCTCGCAATACCGGTGAGGTGCCTTCTAACCCACCGTCGTCGTCGTTATTCACCTCCGAAGCATCCTTCGTCTCCGACGTCGGCCATACTAGACTCGATGCCTCCTTCGCTCCCCTTCGTCCGCTACTTAGCCTCGACGACTCCCTATCATCTGCTCATCAGCACCGTATCATCACCACTTCAAATTGACCCCTCACGCGCCCACCACTTCAAATTTTATTTGTCACGAAGCAGAATAGCTGATTGGAAACTATCTATCTATTTATAATAAATAGAAGAGAGAGAGAGAATATTACAAACAAAAGCAAAAAGGGATGTAGAATAAACATTGATTTCATTATCAAAACTTATTCCTTACATTACTCATTACGACTAGAAAGCGAAAAATGAATACACTAGAAAGCAGTAAAAAGAATGGAGAGAGAGATATCCTCCTCGATGATCACTTGGAGGACGAGCTGGACGGGGCGATGCCTGGAAGATGGGGAATGGAGTAGGAAGAAGGACGAAGCGGGAAGAACGGGAACGGGGCAGCACGTCGTTGTCGTCGCTGGATCCGCTTCTGAAGAGGGGTCGAAAATTTGACTTTATCTATTGAGAAGAATCCCGAGTGTGGGACAAGCTTCTCTTGAGCTTTGGAGTGGGAGAGAAGAGAAAGAAGGGATGAGAATTTCATATGGAGGGGATCTCCTTTTATAGTTGCAAGGAGTGAGGGCAATTTGGTCTTTTTAAGTTGAAAATCATTAATTCGGGTCCTTTAGTGACGAATAAATCTGTCGCTAAAGGTCTGAACGTCGACATAGTGGGCGGTGCACGTGTGCCCGCTCATCTCCTCAAGCTGCAATGCACATTCACGTCCTTCAGATCTCAACCATTCGATCGTGAGATCGAACGGCTGAGAGAGATCCTCGCTATGCCTCCTTAGCATGCGCCTACGCGTGCGATCTCACGTTTTCGCCGTGCGTCCGATGGTGCGTGGACGCTATCGGGCATGTACAGTTGCTCGATCGCGATCGTGCACTCCTTACGCCCGCTCGCCTGCGCCCTCCTCGCCTGCTTCTCGTGGCTCGAACCTGCGCCCAACCACGAGCGAGCGCTTTATCCATTGCGCTATGCGTGTGGATGGGTGTGCGGAGCGACTTCTGAGTGAGCGATTAGGACCTTTGGATTGAGATCCAATGATCGAGGCTACTTCTTCAGTTGATGCTTTAGAGAATGAGCGCACCTGTTGGGATCCACTCCCAGCCATTGGATCTTGATCCAACGGTGGAGATGCATGGGCACTAGAAGCTTCAGCGGTTGAGGGCGGTTGGTTGGGCGACCGAGATGGTGCCACATGGCGCCATCTTGGCCATCCATCTTCTGGATGATGTAGATGGTGCCACGGGTGTCGGATTGAGTCAATTTTTGCGTCGTTATGTTACGATTGTCGATCCGAATCCATCTATGCGGTTAGATTTGTCGTCTGAAGTGCGGTTTCACACCATCTTGGCCCTTGATCTTCTAGGGTTCCTCAATCTCTATCTGATGCTACAGATGTCTGATTAAGGCAATCTTGGAGTCGTTGAACTCCAATCGTCGCCCTGATCAGATCTGTATGGTTGGATCTTCTATCCGAGGCCCCGATAAACAATTGCTTTGTCCTTGAACATAAAAGGAGACAATTAACCTCCATTTTATTCAAACTAATCTAAATGCAAGATGATGCATGCTATGCAATATTTATAGTATGTAATGCAATTCTATGCTTAAGAACAAGCATAAATAGGCATTTTATGTAATATAAACATGTTTACATCACACCCGCATGCCTATCTTTTGCTAGTCCCTAGCAAAAACTATATGCTATTTATAAAAGAATTAGGTAGGATTATTTGGGCATAAGTTATTTTCAATCATTAAGAAAATGTTTACTTAGGATCTGAACTTTCAAAGACACAATAGTGTCCGGGTATCTGCCAAAATGCAGACTGCCTCAAGCCCTCGCCTTATTCAAAGAAAAATTTCTTTTTCGCTTTTTCTTCTTTTCTAATTTTTTTGATTTTTGAGTTTAGGGTTTAAGAGTGGCTTTCTACGGCCATTCAACTCACCCAAGATTTGATGAGAACCCTAAGTTCTAAGAATCTTATTGTGAATGTGATAGACTCGTTGATCGGCAATTAGAATAGACTTCGGGTTTCTTCGCCTCTAGGTGACCTTAGAAAGAAAGTTCTGCCTAAAGGTGTATCTTTACAATCGGTAGCTTTCTCCCTACTTTTATTTTTATGGGGTCAACATAAGGGTGAATCCAGTGTAAATCTCCTTGATTTATTCTACTTCTCCACTTCTTCCTAAGTGTTTTGGGAATTTTAAGTGTATTTCTTGAGCTGGGTTCTGGACAATCGATCGATGAGCTGTTACCACCGACAACTTGCTAGCCATACTCGTGCGGTGAAGTGTGGCTTATTTCTTTTGTTTTCTTTTTATTTTCTCATTTTCTTTTTCTTTTTTTTTATTTTTTTTTAAGTAGGTGGCTTCCCTGGTCTAAGATTTACCTAAAGGCAGCAAGAAGAGAATGGTCCAGTGACTGGGCTCTGAACAACCTACCTATGGACTGTTACCCATGATAACTTGCCAGCAATATCACCCTAGAAGGTTCATTAGCTACCCAATTTCCATTAAAATCGCCGAATAACGAGTCAGTGACAAGATAATGTGTAGATGCTTTAGACTTAAAGTTCCCACAAATCAGAGGGCAGGCTGATAAGTCGTGTGCTTATCACCCAAACTTATTTGCTCAAATTAAAATAGAATTTAGGTTGGCGAGGACTCAATAAACAAATCCACATTTTAGTGGATACACGGGCTGATTAAGCGCAAAGACCTGAAAGGTCTTTGTGTTCAGATCCTAATGTACTATTTCCTAAGATTGAAAATTTTCTTAAGCCCAAGTTCTTTCCTAATTCCATAATTTTTTTTATTATATAAATAAAAGAAAATAAAATGAAGCTATGGAACTGATGAATTAATTTAGAGATGAATATCCACCCCCATGCTTATCTAATGCAATATCCTCATTGTATTAAAAAGACATAAAACAGAGTTGAACAGAGTAGAAAGCACCTGAATTGCGTGAATGACGGGTCCGCTCCGAGATAAAGAAAAACTGTATATGTGCTGAATTTAGTGCCTTCAGCTAGGCATACTATACAAAGAAGAGAAATAAAGAATTCACAGGTGCAGGTCAGAATCAGAATAAAAAGATGAAATCTCTGGCCTGCTTGCAGATGTCCACAAATGTGGACCAGATTGTCGTGCAGACCCATGCCCCATAATCAAGAATATCTAAGGTTCTGGATAAAAATTGCCTAAAACCTAAAATTAGTATGCAAGAAGGGTCAGGCCTACGATTTATGAGGATGCAACCCAAGACCAAAAAGTCAGGTTACAGAGAATTTGATATGAAAAGGATAATCGATGATTGTGTGCTTGGGTTGGACATCCTCAGAACAAATGTCGTAAGGGTCCTGGTTTAATGGTTTCAGATGAATTGGAACCCTTAGACTCAGTCTTCTACTTCCTCCAGAGTTTGCTTCCCAAATTAAAATTTCCCAGCTCCTATCCTCCTCATTCAGAATGTCAAATTTTGGGACCTCCTGCATATTAATCACCCTGTCTGAAATTTCCAAGTCTAAATGATGTGGCTGAACCAGAATTGACTTGGGTCTAATTATCTCAAAAATAGAATTGTTGGTAAGCTTAATGGGGTGTAACTAACAATCAGGGCATTGGATTGCATCCTCCAGAAAATGTGATTCTGGATCCGTCATGTGAGCCCCAATAAGATCAATTTCCTCAATGATTGGGCTATCAAATGATCTATCAGATTCCTTAGGCCCAATCGTCTCACAGAAATCGTGTTTTGTAAACTCACGTAAAACTTCGCAAACTGAATCTTCACCATCAGAATCAAAGAAATCAAAATCCGTATTAATGTATGCCCCAAAATCATTTGTCATTTTCTGGTCCATGGAGACATACATTTCCTCATGCCCCGGCTCAGGGATTTCAGGTGAAGAAATTAGATCATCTTTAATTGGTTGCTCTAATTCAATTTGGTCAGCCTCGTAACACGTGTCCCCCCAATAGGTGCTTGAGTAGGTTCTGACATTGGCTCTCCTGAAGGGGCTTCATCCTAGGAATCATCCCACGGTTGAACTAAAGAAATCACAAATCTCATTCTCAATTTCGCTAACTTCCCAAGTAAAAACTCACCCGGGTTCTTATCCTTGAAATCCTGGAGCCAATCCAACAAATACTTGTTCAAATCATCAATCATTTCAATCAGGGGCTCCAATTTTTTAATGCAAGGTATTGGTTGAACTTCTAAAGATTGTATGATATTCCTCAATTTAGCCAGAACCTTATCTTGAACCTGGTTAACCTGAATCAAATGACTTGGTTCAAGGTTGGGCAGGTTTGGGATCAGTGTAGAGGAGTTAACGAATTGAGATTCGTAGTACCCTTCTTGATAATAGGTCATTTCACTTTATTCAAAAGGTAGTAATGACCTAAAGGCAGTGTATTCAGAGCATGGGTAAGGATCGGTGTATCCTTCTTGATTGTAGATCGTATTAGGTTGTCCATGAAAGGGTGGCGATCTATAATCGATGTGGCTTTGAGAAGGATAGAAATCACAATTATGGTGTTCAGGGTTAGACCCTAAACATGGAGGTCCGGAACTATATCCCCAATCCGAGTTATCCCGACTAACTGATGGTTGATTATAGTATGAGTTGGGATAATCGTCATGTTGAGGATAACTCATAATAGGAGGGAAAGAGCAGGAATGCATATAAAATGTGGAAGGATTCATGATAGATGGGAGGAAGAAAGGCACCCTGCAATACAAGCAATCAAACCTATCCTTAAGTGGGCTAGCCTAAAGACCTACAGACTCCCAAAACTCATCTTGAGATAAAGAAACGATTTGATCTATTTCTATCTGTTCAATCCAACCAGTTAGAAGGAAGGACTGCAGAGAAGGTTCTTCCTTCGGCTTGCGCCTCCGGTTCCTAGTGTACCCCTCAGTCGCGATCGTTTGATTCTGCTCCCCTAGCTAGATATCAGATTGAACAGTAGAAACAGACTAATAAAAAATAATCTCGTTCTACGCTCCAAAGAGCAAGTCGAATCCCTAAGGCTAACGTCTACTCTATTTTATTTAGGACTAGGTTTGAATTTGCATTGGAATGTGATGGGTCCTTTATCTGGGTTGTGCCCTTAATGATTGATTGATGTGTGTGTGCGTGCATGATACGGATTTTACGCGGTTTGTAAAATACGTCGTTGTAACGTGCTAAATCGATCAACTCTTAAATTTATAAACCTAGATAGTGGGGTATCTAGGGTCGTCCAAGGAGGCAAGTTTGCAAAAATTAAATCTCTTGCTTGGAATATAAATCTCATCTTTCTTTTTGGTCTTTTTTCAATATATCATTTTTATGTTTTTGAAATTAAGGCAACATGCGAAGTTGTTGGCGGGAAAAATTACTACACCTACTATGCTAATCTAAGTGACAAAAGTTATCCTCTTTCTAAGCTCAACCTAGGCGTATGGAGGCCTAGGTTAATTAGAAAGGAGGAGTGAAACTATACTAAAGATAAAGCAAAGTAATGCAAAAAGAAAGAGTGCAACAAGAAATTAAGGCAACTTCTTTTTTATACTAAAGGAAATTGTCTACTAGTAGATGAATGCTTCTATAAAAAAAATAAATTGAAATCAAAATAAAGACAAATCCTTTAGATGATGATGGTGATGAAGAGGATGAAGCTCTTCTTGCTCCAAGCTTGGTAGCTCCCAGGCTTGAAAAGAAGATCTTCAGCTCCTTCCTTCTATAGTTTTGCTAAGGTAATGTCCTCCAAAGCAAGCCCTAAGGGGGCGTGCCCTAAGCTTTTCTCCCTAGGTCCTTCTCCTTTGCCTCGCTATCCTCCTTGAAGTAGAAAAGTCCTCCTCCTTGGCATGGCCCAAGTTGAAGAGAGTGGGGAGAAGAAGGCACCAAAGGGGCTAGTGATGTGCCCCTTTAATCTTCTTCTCTACTCCTTCTTCTTGGCCGTAGGTATAGGTGGATGTAGGTGGAATTAAACACTAATGGAGGATGATTTTTATGTGGTGACATGGTGGGTTTATATAGAGGTAGAGAGGGGGGTAGTTGGCGTGAATAGGTGGAGGGCTAGGATGGAGTTTGGTGGTGGTTATGGGTGGTTAGAATGATCCTAGGGCTAGGGTTAGTTGGCGCCACCCTAAAGGGTGTTAAGGGGGTGGTTATGGTGGTGTTGGTGGCTTTTGGTGGTGGAGAGACACCACCATTTTGGCGCCAACCTAGGGTCTTCTAGAAGGGGGGTTAGGCGGATGGTGGAGATGGATTTAAGGAGAGGTGTATGGTGGAGATGAAGGGAATTTTGGAGGGAAAATAGGTGGCTTTTGGTAGTGGTGATGGGGTGAAGAGGTGTGATGGTGGTGGTGCCAACTTGGAGTAGGATAGCTAGCTTAGGTGAGCTTAGTTGATGGAGCTATCTAGGGTTGAGTTGAAGGTGGTGGATGGCCAAGGAGTTGGATGCTAGCTAAGCTAAGCTAAGCTAGCTATGGAGTAGAGGAGTAGGTAATGTGAGCTAAGGTTTGAAGAGAGGAGTTGAGGAGAAGTCTAGAGCTTGAACCGGAGCTGGCAGCTGCTGAAGATGCTGTCATGGAGCTATTCTAGCTGGCTTAGCTTGCTAGTTCTTTGCTAGCTGCTAAGCCAAGCTAAAGTGAGCTGGCTTCTACCATAATGAGCTGAGGTGAGCTGGGTCTGGTGCTCCTGGGGAGGATCAAGCTGGTTGAGGCAGCTGAGGTAGCTTAGCTCAATTGAGTTGAGCTAAGCTGAGTCCCCGGGAGCTGGACTTGAGCTTCCTGAGCTAGAATGAAGTCATCTTCAGTTGGTTAGAGTTGAGTGGAGCTGGATGTAGATGGACCTGAGTTGGGGTGAACTCTAATCAACTCAGCTGAGCTAGCTAGAGCTCCATGTGGACTAATGGGAGCTGAGATGAGCTAGACTCAGCTAAGTTGAGCTGGATCTGAGCTGACTTGAGCTAGGGTGAGCTAAGATGAGCTCTCTTGAGCTACCATTCAGCTGAGATGAGCTGAATGGAGCTAGGATGAGCTAACCCTAATTCAGGTGAGCTGAATTCCTGCTATGGTGAGCTGAATCAAGCTGAGTTCCAGCTGGTGAGAGCTTCTCCTTCACCAGTTGTTTTCCTGAGTGCTAGGGTACTAGGGATCTAGCAATCTATTTATCCCTAACAATCACAAAAACATATTAAAAACATAATGAAAAATGCAATGCATGCCTAACCTAATTTATGCCTAAATGCATCCCAAAAACTCATTTGCGGAGTAAAATCCTAAGAGATAGGTTTGTTTTAATGCATAAGAATATGATAAACTGGCGTTTATCAGTGCACAACCAGTGATTTTCAAGCAAGATTATTTTTGATGCGGTGAATTTTAGGGTTCAAATCTTGCTTAGTAGCTTTTAGGATTCAACTTTAGGTATTTTCAAACAAGTTTTGTTGGCACACCAGGTTGTAAAAGCATAGGTGAAGATGGTTTCCTTTAAAACTTAAAAGAATGTGGAGTGCCTGGTAAATCCGTAATAGTTGAACCTATGCAGCTGCTACTTGATGAGTTGATTTTAATTGAAGTGGTGCGGCCCAATCAACTCAAACAACTGGCCTATTGCACCACTTAATTAGGCACACAAGTGATTACCTAATCTGATTCTACTCAATTATGTGTTTGGGTGTATGTACCGGTTCCAAAGATCAATTTACCGGTTGGGTTTGAAAATCAAATGAGGTTGTGTACCTTTGTGAGATTTTTTTACTTTTTTCTCTTTTTAAATGTGGAGGTTGAGGAGGGTGTAGGCGTCAAACAAACAAACAAAACTAACCTTAGATTTTATAAGAACACCTACGTTGATTTATGTTTGTATTATTACATGGTGAAATGAAAACTAATGGGGGGAGAAAACTTACAGAACCTTCAACAGCACTTTACTCCAATCTACTGCTTTTGCTCATTTCAAAAGAGTGCCTACAATCACAATAAGAAAGGAGAGAAGTGAGGTAAATGATTCGTAAGTTGGAAAACACGAAAAAAATCAAAGAGCGTTACCTCCCCGACAACGACACCAAAATGTTGAAGCTACGAGTTACTACACTATCGTATTTGATTTTGAAAAACCTGTTGTTATAGTTTGAAAGTGAAGAATTTGTGTTCAACAAATAAAATTTATATTGGAATAGAAATCTTAGGTTGAACTCAGGGAGACGGACGTTTGATTAGAAATATGCGTTGGTTTTATTTGTCAAGAAGCAGAATAGCTGATTAGAAACTATCTATCTATTTATAATAAATAGAAGAGAAAGAGAAAATATTACAAACAAAAGCAAAAAGGGATGTAGAATAAACATGGATTTCATTATCAAAAATTTATTCGTTACACTACTCATTACAACTAGAAAGCGGAAAATGATTACACTAGAAAGCAGTAAAAAGAATGGAGAGAGAGATATCCTCCTCAACGATCGCTTGGAGGACGAGCCGGATGGGACGATGCCTGGAAGATGAGGAATGGAGCAGGAAGAAGGAGGACAAAGCGGGAAGAACGGGAACAGGGTAGCACATCGTCGTCGCTAGATCCTCTTCCGAAATGGAGGCGAAAATTTGACTTTATCACTTGAGAATCATCCCAGGTGTGGGACAAGCTTCTCTTGAGCTTTGGAGAGGGAGAGAAGAGAGAGAAGGGATGAGAATTTCTTATGGAGGGGGTCTCCTTTTATAGTTGCAAGGAGCGAGGGCAATTTTGTCTTTTTAAGTTGAAAATCATTAATTCAGGACCTTTATCGAAGGATAAATTTGTCGCTAAGGGTCCAAACGTGGTCGTAGTGGGCGGTGCGTGCACGCCTGCTCATCTCTTCTAGCCGCAACACACATTCACGTCCTTCAAATTGCGGTTGCTCGATTGTGAGATTGAACGGCTGAGAGAGATCCTCTCCGCGCCTCCTCAATGCGTGCCTATGCATGCAATCCCGCATTCTCGCCATGCGTCCGATGGCGCGTGGGCACGCACAGCCGCTCGATTACTATCGTGCGCTCCTCACGCCCCCTCACCTGCTCCTCGTGACTTAAACCCACACCCAACCGCGAGCGAGCGCTTTAGCCACTGCGCTATGCGTGTGGATGGGTGGGCAGAGTGACATCCGAGCATGCGATCAGGACCGTTGGATTGAGATCCAACGATCAATGCTGGTTCTTTAGTTGATGCTTCCAAGAATGAGTGTGCTGGTTGGGATCCACTCTCAACCGTTGGATCTTGATCCAACGACGGAGATGCATGGGTGCTAGAAGCTTCAGCGGTTGAGGGTGACCGGTTGGGCGGCAGAGATGGCGCCACGTGGTGCCATCTTGGCCATCCATCTTCTGGATGATGTAGATGGTGCCACAGGTGTCGGATTGAGTTGATTTTCATGCCGTTATGCTACGATCGTCGATCTGAATCCATTCATGCGGTTGGATTTGTTGTTTGAAGTGCGAATTCACACCATCTTAGCCCTTGATCTTCTAAGGTCCCTCAATCTCCATCTGATGGTACAGATGTCTGATTAGGGCAATCTTGGAGTCGTTGAACTCCAATCGTCGCCCTGATTAGATCCATATGGTTGGATCTTCAATCCGAGGCTCCGATAAATAGTTGCCATATCCCTGAACATAAAGGAGACAATTAACCTCCATTTTATTCAAACTAATCTAAATTTAAGATGATGCATGCTATTCAATATTTATGGTATGTAATGCAATTCTATGCTTAAGAACATGCATAAATAGACATTTTATGTAATATAAACATGTTTACATCATTGTTTTTCTGCATCTGACTCCTCGCCCAGTACCCAAGGGGTCGGGTCCCTCATGCACCCTCACTCGCTTAACTTGCCTAGCCCCATTGCTCGCTTGCAATCACGCTCGCAGGCTTGCACCCGAATTTGGTTACTGTTCCTACCTGACTACTCGGTTAACCCTGAGTCTTTGAGAGAAAGAAGAGTAGAAAAGAGAGAGGAGCGGGGTTTGCCTCGCTGTTTAACTCCATAACACTTGAGGTGAAGAGGCCTTTGCCTCTGTGCGTGAGTTGAGGAAGTGCTGAAGAGAAGAAGAGAGAAGGAAGAGGAAGAATTGAAGAAGAAGAACGGCTCTCTATAGAGCATTATAGCAGGCAACATTTAAGTTGTTTGATTTGAGCATCTGATGTCTGATTCCACCAATTTGTGCTTCTAAGGCTATACTGCTTACTTATCTTGCATGGAATTATTTGGTTGATACCTGTGTACTTAATTGGTATTATTGTATAAGGGTAATTGGTGATTTAATGATATATATATGAGAATCAGTAGCAATGTGCAAAAATAATAGGGTAAAATTGTGATTTAAATCACCATTTTACCCTATTATTTTTGCACATTGCTACTGATTCTCATATATATATCATTCTTGCATGTTTTTTTTAGAAATTGCTCATCTTTGTGGTTATATTATGATCTTGAGATTAATTGCAATACTTGCTCCTAGTGAACGACCTCGAACTTTAAAATTCGAGTATAAATTGTATTTGCTTTTGTTTGATTTTGAGTATACTACGATGAAGTATTTTGAAACATCGATTTCGCATGTCAACATTTTGTTGCCGTTGCCAGGGAGCAACGCCAATTTGATCTCTCTGATTACAATTTCTGATCTAGTACTAACTTGATCTATCTCTTTTGTTGTGATCTGTGTAGGGGATTCATTCGAGGAGATCAACAGCACATCAAACACTTCAGGGGCAGGTAATCTCATCTTCTTTTCCATTAAAGCCCCTGATTGTGAGAAAAAGCTAAAAAAGGAAGAAATCAATTAGGATCAACTTACATTTTCTATTAAGAATTAATCATCAATTTGCCTGATTTGATTAGAAAAATCCCAAACCTGATTTTTGCACCTATTAGGGATTTAAGACACCTAGGGATACTCACCTTCTTGATTGAGACCTAGGTGCCAAATTTGAACAAAAATTGATTGGACCAATTAGAGCCAAAATTAGAGTTTCCACTTTAGGGTTGAGGATCTCACTTGCTTAAAAAAAGAAAAGAATCTACTTCCCAAAATTGTGTGTTTCCTAAGACTTGGTTACATTTATCTAATCAAGCAAACCCTAAAAGAAAGCTTTAAACATCCACTTGAATCCTAAAATCAGGGACCTAATAATTTCAAGGACATGTCAGGTGAAGTTGACCCACCTTGTGGGGTCAACCAATCTTCAAATTAGGTCACCACTCACAAATTCATTCTAAAGTTCAAGTGGAATCCTAAGCACCTCATCTAAACTTAAAATTGGTAGACTTAAGAGGTCAAGTTATCCATTCTGGTCTACTTGGATCCATAGTGACAAGGAAGGTCGGGTGGGGGAAACCTGTAACCCGTGGGGATGCTTTACCGTGTAGGGTTCTTTGTGGGACTCTCCCTTCCTGGCTGGCCAGGTATTTCTTAGGTGGATGACTTTGTGATCTAGATGTATCATCTGCCTCGAACCTCTATTGTTATCCAAAAATCTTTGGGTGTCTTGATTGGGTCCATCACACCTTCTGTCCCTTGTCTATTCCATCGGTGTATGTATGGGGGGAGGTCCTTAAGACCACCCTTGAGGCTTCCACTAGTTTTTCACTCTCGTCAAGATCAAACCTCAACATCTTTGTTTGTGCAACTACTCGAACACATCGACATCTCTTCTAACTCCACTTCTGAACTTGAATCTCCAGCCACAATCATGGATCATCAAAGAGAACAACCTAACTTTGAACCACAACAATTCCTTGATTTCAGAGATCGGATCAATGCCTACATCAACCCACCATCATGTCCTCAAATGTGAGATCACTACAATCTTGCTGCGGTGAAGATCGAACCTCGAATCAACATTCCTACGGGAGGACCCTGTTGGTGCTAGAGTACCACGATCGTTTATTTTGATGATAACAAAACACGTGTCTTTTAACATTTGCTTTTGAGTCCTAGTTTTCAGGTCAAATTGCAAATGGAGACAGGTGTTTAGACGGAGTTCGAGGTCGCATCCATGGCGGATTGGAGATGCTTGACAGAGGCAGAGGAGCTTCGCGAGGAGCAAAAGCTTGAAGAAGGAAGGAGATGAAGAATAGGATAGATTTCCTTTCTATTGTACTTTATATTTTGTTTCTTTTGTTGCTCTTTATTTTATTTCTTAGATTCTTGTTAAAGAGCCTCAAAGTACCCTAATAGTAGTCCTAGGAACACTTGCACAAACCCTAGGATACTTAGGTTTTTTATAGAGAACTAAGAAAACCAAAATAGGGTTTAGACTACCTTATCAGACGTCCAATCTGGAAATCAGACATTTGATAGTGACTTTTAAGACGTCTGATTGTTTGATCAGACATCCATAACATCTAGGCTGGACTTAATAGGTTCTGTCTGTTAGAATCAGACGTCCAAACCTCAGTTTAGACGTCTTAGGAGACGTCTGATGCCTTTGCCAAACGGCCAATAAGACGACCATTGGCCTTAGCAACCTATTATTAGAGAGTTAACGTTAGTCTGACATTTTATTAGTTTCCATACGTCCGTAGTGAATTCCAGACGTCTGATAAATAGACGTTGAGCCTCATTAGTCGCCAAATCACCTGTGTCAGATCTCATAGCTGTTGTACTCTCTTGGAAATCTATACTCACTGTTAACTTAGTTTCCAGACATCCAGATCCTATGCCAGACGACTGATCTATCGTCTAATCATTTAGACCTAGAACCTTGTTTAGGTCTGGACAAAAATAGGAAGGATACTCGTCTAGAATTAGACGTCTGACCTTATGTCCAGAAGTCTTAAACGACTTGTTTTGACATCCGATCTGATTCAGCATCATCCAAGAAGATCAACCTACCTAGATCAGACGACTGACTCTAAAATCAGATGACAACCCAGACGTCTAACCTTAAGTCAAGACTTTTGATAACCCTATTAGTGTCAGGATTGATCCTGATTCTGACTTGATTTGCCTTGGACTTGCACCCAACGGCTATGGAAGCCTTCTAAGGACTTCCATAGCCTTCCTAGGCCCTCTATAAATAGAGGAGGACCCCTTAGCTTTCAAAAGACACTAAGACACACCAAGCAACACACTTTCATATCAATTTTTGTCTTTTGATCTTGAGAAGAAAGCTCTAGCTCTCCAAACCTAGTTCTACATCCAGAGAGCTTCATCTGAGTTGTGCACCCGCTCTCCCTTTGCATTTATGAGAGTGTTGTTGTGCCAAAGCATGGTTCACGCACCCGCGTCGTCATGCTGATGCACTTCCAAGCAAAGGGAAGCATCTTTACCTATGGTAGCTAGGTTCATCTTTGTTGGCTCTATATGTTATTTTGTAATATATCTTTGTTATTTGTGTTGGGTATTCGCATTGCGAATTCCCGTCTCCTTCGCGAGATAAAATCCTTCTTGTGAAAAGATGGGGTTTTTAGGTACACTACCCTCGGTCTAAGTAGTGTTGTTGTAATTGAGGTTCAGTCACCCTCGTTCAAGTGATTGGGTTTAGTGGATTTGATCGACTTTGTCGATCGGGAAATCCTAACTCGAGAGGGTTAGGTGGTGGTTTTCACCCGGTTTGGGTTTCCACCTAAAAATTACTTGTGTCTTGGGTGATTGCTTATTTTGTGAGATTGTTATCTTTTTATTTCTCATTTTTTACGTCACGCATATCTCACCCCTTCCAAGTAGGGAATTACAGACCCAAGGTGGAGCTCAAGCCTAGTATGCTTCACATGACCCCGAAATTTCATGGCTTAAACTTCGAGGATCCTTTCCAACACATCAAGAATCTAAACATCTGGCCCACACATTCGGGGCAGACTTGCATAATCGAGACGGTCTACTCTTGAAAATATTCTCCTTCTCTCTAGCTGACAAAGCTGCCAATTGGTTTCAGACATACCCTCACCAGATCAACACATGGGAAGAACTTCAGATTGCTTTCTTACAAAAAATTCTATCCCATTGGTCGAACTAATGCAATGTGGCATCAAATCATGCACTTCTCGCAAGGAGTAGGAGAATCTCTACACGAGGCATGGGATCGTTTTCTAGATCTCATGCGTAAATGCCCCCATCACAGAGTCTTGAAGTGGGAACAAGTCCAATCCTTTTACTACAGGCTCCGTGACGACATCAAGCTTTTTGTCAATGCAACCTATGGTTGCAGCATCTTGGGTCAGCATGAAGACGAGATTTGGAAATTCTCAAAAATATGTGCGAGAACTCCCTAAACAATGAGTCACTAGGTGCGTACGACCGGATGACCACCCGCGCATTGACAAACAATAGGGGGTACATGAATTTTGAGGCCCTTTTGCATCCGTTGACTTGGAGCTGGTAGCTAGTTAATTGGATAAGGTCTCTATCACTGAGAAAAAGGTGGAAAAGATCACTTGACATCTACACAAAACCACCGCTGCACCGCAAATCACTTACGTGCACCGGTCCTTAAGAAGGGAGGATGCACACAGCATCTACCACTGCCAAAGGATGGATGCCTATCCACCCCCATCTGATTTCGATCTTGGAGGAAACTCTGGACCAACCTACTCTAGTTAGGGGAACTCTGAACCCTCATATCTTGATTTTTCTGGAGTTCCTCAGATTTGCGAGGATCTCCATGCCATCTAGAACAATCCTTTCTCAAACACCTATAACCCGGGATGGCATAATCATCCCAATTTCACATGGTCAGGAAATAACCCAATTTTGAGACCGCAATTCCAACCCCGACAATAGGCCCCGCACCCATATCAGCTCAATCAGCCTAGACCCAACCCAAATTACCAATCAGGGCCTAACAAGGATGATTAGATGGCCCTGATCCTTCAAACCCTGGTTGATATTCAAAAATAGCACAAAGACGAGATCACAGAGGTCCGTAATTAGCTTGCACGGATGGTGAATTCCCGTCATCCTGGTACACTTCCCTCTCAACCTCTACCTAATCTAAACAGCGTGTCAACCCAAAAACACGTTGTAAACCAAATCCAGGGTCAAGCATGCTATACCCAACCTGGCCCAACGACTCATACTTGTGTATTTCTCCATCCACCTCAGCTGAGCCAAAACACACCATGACTTACCTGACCCCACTTCTACATCAACAGCAAGGAACGACTTTCTCCCCCCCACCTCCACACCATGATTGTGCGATGATCAATACTATAGGCAAAGAACAAAAATCCATCCACAAAGATAGCCAATCCATTCCCCTATCCTAAGTCATATCCCACCTCCACACTAGAGGATTGTCGGAAATTGATATAATGAGACCTTTGAGGAACGCACAAGTCACTATTCCATTACTTGATATCCTCACTGTCAATCCTACCTCACCTAACTTATCCAAAAAAGAGGTAGAAGAACCAACACAAGGGAAGGTAGTACTGTCTGAAAATGTAAGTGCCATAATCCAAAACAGTCTACCCCCTAAGAAATCTGATCCAGGAACCTTGCTAATCCCCTACAATATTGGTGATACAAATTTCAAGCGGGCTGTACTGGACATTGGCGCTTCAGTAAACCTCATCCCTACCACCTTATTTGAAAAATTATAGATCGGATAGCTAAAACCCACTCATGTTACTTTGCAACTAGCTGACTGAACCCTGATCACACCGATTGGGATGGTAGAGGATGTGGTAATTAGAGTTAGGATTTCAGCTACCTAGTTGATTTCCTAATTCTCAACATGGATATGCCACAATAGATACAGGATATGCCCATGATTTTAGGAAGACCATTCTTGGCTATTATAGGAGCCATAATCAATTGTGAAACAGGGCACATGGTGATTGCCTCAGGAGTTCAAGATGCTGAGATTAATATTTTTGAGGTAACAAAAGGAAAATATTCAGCCGAGCAACTAGGTTTTATCTAGGACCTCATGACCATATCCTTGGTAGAAAACCTAAAGCCAGAATTGGAAATTTTTCACATCTTAGATGATCTTGACTTGATTGAGCA
This sequence comes from Thalassia testudinum, assembly GCA_037157565.1. Taxonomy (NCBI): domain Eukaryota; kingdom Viridiplantae; phylum Streptophyta; class Magnoliopsida; order Alismatales; family Hydrocharitaceae; genus Thalassia; species Thalassia testudinum. The sequence goes on along the minus strand of JAZHRO010000029.1, from coordinate 4,315,683 downwards.
CAATGATAGAAGCACAGTGTAGGCTTTCACCTTTGACCTTGAAGACATACCCTGGGAATTCAGGAAATGTGGTGACATGCCAGATTCAGATCCTATGGACATAGAGACATTTCATTTTAAGGACCTCAGGAATCAAGATTGGCAGACACTGAGAGTGATCTACACCCAGAGTATGAATCCTTTACAGAATCGGAGTTAGACAATCCGAAAGGCACTCTCCAAGCATTCATTTTTTATTGGGATGAGAATTATGGAGAGGAATCATTAGAAGAACCAATCTTTGAGTCATTTCTTGAAGGGACGATCTCACATTCAAATGAAAAGAATCAAGATGACTCATTGAGTATCAATTTAATAGGCCATAATGCATTAGAGGAGCCACACATTTGGGATACTATATCGTTCTCTGTTGAGTCATGGACTCATGACAAACCTATTTCAAAATCCCATGACCGCTACACCTTCTGAATGATTCCTCCACAAGATTTCAAGGAAGATCATCTGGAAACGAATCAACTTGACCCATATCAGAGACATCCTGAAATGACTCTTCACCATGCTTTAATACTTATCTGTGACCATCAGATTCTCAACAATCAGATCACCCATGCAGTCAATCACATCTCCCTGAGCTTATTGCGCCCAGCTGATGACGTTAAACTTAGCGCTTAATAGGAAGCAACCTGTCATCTTTTTGAAAAACCTGAAATCCTTTTGACATAACTCTTTGCTGAACTCATATTGAACTTTAGGGTTCATCCATTAGAACAATTGACTCCACCTTTGGTACTTGTATGAAAGCTTGAAATCGTCCGCAATAGTCACCCTAACTCGTTCACCCACCCTTTGACCCTGTTCTAATGTACGAACTACGCCAACTAAAACCCACCTAATTTACAATAAGGACATTGCAAATTATAGGCATGGGGGGTATTAAAGTGCAAAACGCTGTGAAAATCAAATCACAAAAGGATTTCACATTATATATATATATATATATATAGAGGTTGAGGAAAAAGAAGATCCACTTGAAAGGAAAATTGAAAAGAAAAGAAAGGAGCAAAAAGATAAAGAAAAAAAATTGAGTCCCTTCAAAATAATATGGAACTTACCTAACTTCTAGGTTGGATCGAATGATGAATCAAGACTTGGAAGGCTAAAACTTAAGGGGTTAGTGGCGAATACCGACCTTAGGCCTCTTGGATCTATTCTGAGATTTAAACACTCATGTACCTATCAAGATTCGGATTAATCCACAAGAGGTTGAGGAAAATGCAAAGCTTATGTATTAGGTCTACGGCTTAGGGATTATTCGACCTAGTTAACTGACCTCTGGTTTGTGGGACTCGGTAACTTAAGCACCCTAAATCACACACAGTTTGGTTCAGTGCACTTAAATATGAAATCATGCCAAAAAGCATTTATGCTATTTTGAAAATGGTCTTAAGATCGAGATTAGGAGCGGCTCGAAAACACAAGTTGATTTGAACGAGTTCCTGACGTGGAGAGGTAGGAAATTCCCCTCGAAGATGTGCAATAACATATTTTCTCCTCGGCACTTGTCTCCTAGGATATTTAAATATCCTACCAACGGCACGTAAGTACCTTGTGCTGGTTTAGATGTCATGGGCGACATTATCACGAAATGTCGATTGCAAGGGTCTGGATCTAGCTACAGAATGCCATGGGCGGCACTATCCCGAAGTGTCAAAAGCTAGGGTTCTGGGGGTTGCCATGGGCGATGCTATTTCAAAGCATCGATTGGCAGGGACCCTACGAGGGTTGATGGTGGGGACAAGGAATCCGATACAGAATGTGTTTAGGGCCAATCCAAGGTTGGATCTAAGAAAAAATATAATGAAAAGAAAAAGAGAGAGAAAGCTCTCCACAAATGAAAAATCGTCCTCTGTCCCTCTCTCTTACAAAAAAATGTACTGGCAAACTGAACCTGGGCTAACCATGTTATAAGCATGGGTGCTTTAACTGCTGGGTCCAACGAACCTTTGGATAGTTCCTGCGGGCCTTAGAAACCTTCGGGGCAGACTAAGGAAAAAGCTAGTTAGGTTTGGATCTAGGTTGGTACTTGAGTACCTCTAGGACTATTGTTGGTATTAAGATCTGATTCCTAGAGATGTGGCTTAGTAGGGCATCTTGACGGTTACATCCGACCTAGATAACTAGTCTGTTCCATAGAATTCTACTAAGGGACTAGCAAAATCTAGGCATGGGGGTATGATGGGAACACTATCATGAGCCATAACTACCTCAATTTGATCTAAAAAGGTTGCTAAATGCTCCTACATATCCATCAGAAGGTCCTAAGGGCATAATATCCTGTTTTGAAAAGAAGAGAAGATTACAAGGTTATTTATGCAAAATTAACAACATTCCATAAATACAGAATAACCATAGGGTATTTCAAGGGTTTATTAAAGGTCAAATGGTCATTAATGTCTAACAAGTGGGTACATGCAGAACAAAACAAGTTTTCATGCGTTTTGAGAATTAAATGACATCTGAAACCCTAAAAATAGACCCGCTTAATTAACTAAGGTTTTGGTTAGAATGAAATTCACCTAAACCTTCTAAAAGTCATAGAAAAATATTCTATAAGGTTTGGTATGCTTGATTTGACCATTGGAACCCATTTTGACCTAAAACAGTCTTAGACAGATAGTTGCCTTAAGTTGGGATTCTACACAAATTACCGAGTTAAACTTGGTCAAAACCTAAATCTGACTTTATCATTAGATTTCTTGGGTCTAAATTCGATTTGTACCAAAATTTGGGCCCAATTTAAGATCATCTCGACCAAGTTTGCATTTTTGTCCAAGTCTAACTCTTATTCTTTTAAATAGCCCCTCATCTTTTGAAATCTTTGTAAAATGCCCCCTAACTTCTTCATCTTCTTTGAAAAGTAGTACTTGCCACCATTGGAGGTCAATCGACCTCCAGGCGAGCTTTGACCGAACAAAATCCTACTCAAACTTCAATCAAATCCCACCAAATTTGGTGGGATTGATGTTCACACCTAGGGAAACCTATTGGGATCAATTTTGTCTCCTAAATCTCTCTGATTCGTGTGTGCGAACCCACGAAATTAGTGGGATTCTTCTTGAATCCCAAGAAAGCTATGGAGCTTATTTCCAGTTCTCGAAGCTCTTCTAAACTCTACAAAAGATTGCCCATGACATTCCTCACCTTAGCGAGAAATAGAGCCAAAAACCCCTCTTCTCCCTCCAACCTCCGGCTCCCTCCACCTCGCTCTGGTGACTCTCCACCTTTGGGCTCTTCGTCGGTCGCCATGTATGATAGGTGGTTGATTCTCCTTCCCCACGTCTTTCTGCACCTCGCAATACCGGTGAGGTGCCCTCTAACCCTTCTTTGTTGCCATTATCCACCTCTGGAGCATCCTTCGTCTCCAACGTCGACCATACCAGACTCGGTGCCTCCTCTGCCCCCCTTCTTTTGCTACTTATCCTCGATGACTCCCTATCATCTGCTCATCACCATTGTATCATCACCACTTCAAATCGACCCCTCACACGCCCTCAATGCCTCCGTCTTCTACCTTACCAATGTACCTCCAACAAAGCATTCCCATCGCCATAGACCATCTCTCTACTTGCTGCCACATCCGCGAGCATCGCTTCACCTCACTGAGTAAAAGCCCCAAAGAAATTTGGGGCTTAGCTCTTTCTATCTCCTCACCTGAGTCACCCACCTCCGTCCACCTTCCTCGAGGTCATCAGGCCTCCCTGACTACATTTATAGCACGCAACTGCCACCACCACATTCGTCGCACTCGCACGAAGCCTCTAAACTGGTCTGACATGGCCCTTAGGATGTTTTCTTCGTTTCAGGTATTCGATCGCCATCACCATTGACAAAGCTTCTTCAAAGAGCTCGAAGCAAGCATTCTTGTCACAGTAGGCCTATGCATTTCCTCTAGGTAGTGCGGAACCCTTCCAGGAAGATGCCCAGGCTTTCAATTAGGAGCTTTGACTGCTCCCTCACCCTCAATTTGACCAACCCTCAGTCGCTGCTCACATGCAGAGAACAACAGGCTAGATAGCCCCACATTGGGGACGTAGGAGCGAAAGAGGGCGCATAAGTTATTTTTCTGCATTCGACTCCTCGCCCAGTACATGAGGGGTCGGTCCCTCACACACCCTCACCTGCTTAGCTCGGCTTGCCCCACTACTCGCCTGTGATCACGCTTGCAGTCCTGCACCTGGACCTGGTTACTGTTCCTACCCGATTACCTAGTTAACCCCGGGTCTTTGAGAGAAAGAAGAGAAGAAAAGAGAGAGGAAGGGGGGGTTTGCCTCACTATCTAACTCTCTAACACTTGAGGAGAAGAGGCCTTTGCCTCTGTGAGTGACTTGAGGAAGAGCAGAAGAGAAGAAGAGAGAAGGAAGAGGAAGAACTGAAGAAGAATGGCTCTCTATAGAGCACTGTAGTAGGTGATGTTTAAGTCGTCTGATTTGAGCATCCGATGTCAGATTCCACCAATTTGTGCTTTTGAGACTATACTACTTACTTACCTTGCATGGAATTATTTGGTTGATACTGTGCACTTGTTTGGTATTATTGTATAAGGGTAATTGGTGATTTAAATCACCATTTTACCTCATTATTTTTGCACATTGCTACTGATTCTCATATATATATGTCATTCTTGCATGGATTTTTTATAAATTGCTCATCTTTGTGGTTATATTGTGATCTTGAGATTGATTGCAATACTTGCTCCCAGTGAACAACCTCAAACTTTAAAATTCGAGTATAAATTGTACTTGCTTTCGTGTGATTTTGACTATACAATGACGAAGTATTTTAAAACATCGATTTTGCATGTCAACAGGCATGTTTTTCTTTATTAAGCACACTGAACTAGACTTAGTATGTGATTTTTGGGTGCTTAGGTTACCAAGTCTTGCAAACCAAAGGGCAGGCAACGGAGCCGAAAAATTCCTAAGCCTTAGACCTACTACATCAGCTTCGCATTTTCCCCAAACTCTTGAGGACTAATCCAGATCTTAACAAATACGTGAGTGTTTAAACCCTAAAATAGATCTAAGAGGCCTAAGGTCGGTACTCGTCACTAATCTCCTAAGTTTTAGCTTTCCAGGTCTTAATTCATTATTCGATCCAACCTAGAAGTTAGGTAAGTTCCATACTCAATTTTAAGGGACTTATTCTTTTTTTTCTCTTTTTGTTTGCTCCTTTTTTCCCTTTCTTTTCTTTTCTTTTCTTTTCCTCTTCTCCTCTTTTTATTCAATTCAAAGTGACCTCTCCTTTCCTCTTTTCTCCTCTCTCTCTATTTTTTTTTTATTGAAGCCCTTCCCTACATTGATTTTCACAGCATTTTACACTTTAATACCCCCCATGCCTAAGATTTGCAATGTCCTTGTTGTAAATTAGGTGGGTTTAAGTTCAATTTAGATTGTACATTAGAATAGGTGGGTGGTGAATGGGTCGAAATGACTATTTCAGATGATTTCTAGCTCTAATACAAGTATTAAAGGTGGAGTCAGTTGTTCTAATGGAGGAACCCTAAAGTGCAATATGAATTCAACAAAGAGATGTGTCAGGAAGGTTTTGGGTTTTTCGAAGATGACAGGTTGCCTCTCGTTAAGCGCTAAATTCAATGCCTTCAATCGAGCAGAAAGTGGTCAAGGAGAAGGGGTGGTCAAATCAGATGAGTTTTATAGAACAAGCACCTTGATTAATAGCCTGGTTGGTCCAACCAGGTGCTTTTTCAGATTGATAGGCTAATGATACAGCTCAAACCAACTCAGTCTGGTGGGTTGATGGATGTGAATCAACAGATATGGAGCCCATGGATACTTTATTGCTCAAACAGATATGGAAATGAGGATTGTAGCTTTGGTTGAGTTGGTTTAGCTTGATCAGAGTAGGGGTCCTCAAAAGAAAAAGGATCTGTAGAGGATGTAGGAACCCTACAAGTGAGATCAGAGAAGGATAGGAAGTGATTAATAGTTAGATCAATGTCTGAAGCCCGATCAAAAGATGGAGGAGAATCATATATGCCCAGATTAGAGAGAGGTGAGTCAGAGTAGAAGTTGATTCCGGTAGCGAGTTGAGGTTAGGCTCAGATTTTGGAAGGCTCAGTATGTGGATCAGAAGGTGTGGGCTCTTTGAGGTCTAAATCATTGGCCTCAGCATCAGAATCAAAGAATGTATCATGGATGCTGAGGTCATAAACTGGCTCGTAATTATCAGGAAATAAGGGCTCTCTGAAATTAGAGTATGATTCGAAATCATCGGAGAATTTGTGAAGATTAGTTTCTAAACCTGATTCCAAATTGGGATTTCCACCATAGAATGAATCAAGATGTGTAGAATCAACAACTTGACTTGGATCTAACCTAATTTCAAATTCTGAGCTCAAAGCGGTGCCCTTATTAGGCATAGGCTCAGGTTCTTGGCTCCTAGGATAGACCCAATCAAATCCTAGATCTTCCAACTCCTCGATTTCTTTATCATAAATTGGGTTGACTTTCGAAAAATCAATCTATATCTCTAAGGAGTCTGGAGAGGTGTAATCATCAAACACAGACCCATAATCATAGTCCAGATCCAAAATTTGATTCTCATCATATTGGTCCTCATGATCATCCCAAATATGTTTTGATCTAGATTCTAGGTCAAAGGTAGGAGTTGGGTCACTAGAATCTAGACTAGGCTCAATTGGGATGTCAGAATCATTCTCGAGAATTACCTTAATAGGATATGGTTCAGGAATTACATCCTCGAGAGGTTCTGATTCAAGCTTACTACAGGTGTTTAGGAAATCAAGGCATGATGAACTAGCTTCATGGTTTTCTAAGGCTGGTTCAGAATTGTGAGCACCTGTAATTGGATCCTCCCAACCCACATCAAGATCAGGCATGTCAATTTGTATGAAGTTTGAATCTAATTCCATTAGGGTTGGGGGTCCACAACAACCTCTATTCCTAAACTTGGGTTCTGGGGAATTATATTGATCCTCAATGTTGTTCCAAGGTGTCTCATCAGTTTCTGAGGAGATATCTGGGTATTTTTGATCAATGGCTTCATACACCCTATTCAGTAATTTTCCACGTTCCTTCAAGAGACCTTGGTGTTTTTCTAAAAGTAAGGGATTTGACCAACATTGTAGATACTCATTGCTATGTAATTTCCTCAATTCAAGATATTCTAATAAGAGATCATCCTGGGTTGAACCATGTGTCATTTAGGTCAAAATCATTTCAACTCGGCTTATAATGTGGGTTGTTGTTTTTGAAACATTAATCTGAATGTGCCTAAATGGATATGAGGTTTTGCAATATTCATCATGATGTCTAAGAGCAGCCTCGATCATCTTCTCTTTTATGGTCATTTGGGATTTAGGTTTCCTATAAATTCTTCCTAAATTGTTAGGTTGCATTTTCAAATCAGGTGGTGGATCAAGATGTAGAATCAAATTCAGGTTTAGATTGAAGTAATTAGATCAGATCAGAAATCCCATAGAAGATCAATTCTAACGAGGTCTCTAGGTTAACAACCTAGGGACCTTTCTTGTATATGTGCTCTATGTTGGAATCTTGTTCCACATCTTATTTTGGTGTTGACAAAATTATTATGGATTAATATTTGCATTAAGTGTTTTTCAGATTTAGGTGAAGGAGCAAGGCAAACATGAAGTGATGGAAGCTTGATGATAAGGAGAAGATGATGAGGAGGCAAGATGACAAGGATGGATAGAGAAGAAGATCATCTTCAATCCTTTGTTTTTTCTAGTTTAGATTTTATTTTCATAGATTGTATGCCTCTTAACAAGAGAACTTAACTTAGATCATAAAAATCATTTAGAGATAAATTAGGATTTATATTGCAATCATTTTCGAAGTACGTAATTGATTAAAACACTTAAAATAGGTACTTGTAAGCAAGCACCGGTACTGTTCATCAGTACGGGTATTTGCAAGGCACAGGTTTGAGAATTCATCTCAAACTATGAACAACAAGTACCGATACTAATCATGAGTATTGGTACAGGTTGGCCACAGGTTGAATGCTTTATTTTGGCCTGAACCTTACAAGTATCGGTACCCATGATGAGTACCGGTACTGGTAGGTTATCGTGCTCATGTAATCTAAAACCTGGGAGTCATAAGTACCGGTACCTCTGATGAGTACTGGTACTGGGACTCAAGTACTGGCGGCAGTGAGTGATGGGTCGGCCTGGATAGGTTGTTAATATGATGTTTTTATCGTTGAAATATGTATAGTGGTTAACCTAATTCAGACCTAACCATCTCTTTACAAAATTTTTAACCTGGCCTAATTGATTTTATCTTGTCACTTTTAGGCCCAGGGTCGAACTCAGGGAAGTGGGGTTCAAGTCGAGTTCCTACGTTGTCCTTAAAACACGTCTCTTCCGTTCGTTTATTGTGTTTTTGGTATTTTTCTTATTTAGGTTTTTTTCTGGTAATCCTTGTTCTTGAGGCACACCCTCAAAATTGTGTCCTTGGCTTTTAGCCAAAACAGAGTTCCAAAACACGCCTTGCTACTCGCAAGACGGGGTACCTGCAAATCAAAGATTATCTTTTCACTTTTATACCTTTTTTTTTATCTTTTTACTAAGAAGGAAGATAACAGATAGAAAGTAAATATAGTAGCTATAGATATATATTTATATGTAGTATATATATAAAGGGGTGGGGGTGGAGGTGGCGATGGAGTGTAGCACTATGTCGAGTCAGTCGACGTCTAGAGAGATGCAACCAACACGACTATGTGCCGCGTGTAGTGTGGATGGATGATGGATAATGAATGCGAACACGCTTTCTGTACACGTGTATCGGGGAATATCAGCAACTGATGCAGATATTCCCGCGATACAGCGTATAGTAAATAACGTGAAAATATATGTACATATGTATGTATATAAATGTATAAGTATATATGTATAGATATATATAGATATATATGTATATATATATAGGTGTATATGTATATATGTATATAGCTATGTATATATGTATATAAGTTTATATATATAATACTATATAGATGTATATATATATATGTATATGAGTATGAGTATATAGATATATATACGTATATATATATATATATATATATATTATATATTATATATGTATGTATACATAACTATAGATATTACTATGTATATAAGTATATATATATATATATAGATATATGTATGTATATATTATATATAGATGTATATAAGTATATATGTGTTACTATAAGTGTGTGAGTGTGTGTGTGTGCGTCGGTGAATGTGTGTGTGTTGCTGTGAGTACAGAGAGAGAGAGAGAGAGAGAGAACGGAGAGAGAGAGAGAATACGTGAGAGAGAGCAGAGAGCGCCAGACAGAGAGAGAGCGGGCGGGAGAGATCGGCAGAGAGAGAGAGCGGGCGAAGGAGTGATCGCGGACGCGCGAGTTAAGACGTCTGCCGCCTCCGGCGGACGTCTGACGCCGCGTCGTCTGAAGGCTGAGGCAGACGTCTGAAGATGGCGGGTGCAGGCGCGCCTTCGCGTAGGGTTCTGCAGGCCTGCGCGAAGGCAACGGGCGGGTGAAGGCATGGAGGAGTGAGCGTGGAGGAGGTCTGCAGGTGGTCGCGGAGGGTCGCGGAGGAGGGCAGGGGGCGGCGCGAGGCCGTAGCCGGCCGCTGCAGTGCGCGCGGCGGACGGCTACAAGTGCAACTGCGAGGCGGACAGAACGGAGACGGAGGCGGGAACGGGCCTGCAGGCGCGCGCGGAGGGTTGCGCGCCTGCGGGGAAGGTCGCGGAGGAGGCGGGGGGTGCTGCTGCTACTGCTGTCGCCACGGTTTAGCTGCTGCTGCTGCTGCTTCAAGCTTCGGAGCTTGAAGCGGCAGCAATGGCGTGGAGACGAATACGAAGAGAAAAGAAAACACCACGCCCACCGGCTCGTTGAAGAGCTAGGCGGTGGTGCTCCCACTGTGGTGGTGTGCACCACAGTGGGTTCTCCTGCTCGCCGGGTGCCTCCTCGACGGAGGGCCGACGTATGGGAGGGGAAAGCGGTGGAGAAGATGGCTGCGGGTTTTTTTCAGCAGCTGCAGCAGCTACGTCGCGAGGATGAAGCTGCAGCTACTTATAGAGGAGGGGAGAGTGGCGTGCCGGCTGCAGCAGGGAGAGGGTGTGTGAGTTGCAGCTATAGGGAGCGGCGTTGGCAGGGAGACGTGACGGGAAGAAGTGCTGCGTGGCTGCTGCAAGCAGCTGCGGGAAGAGTGCAGCCGCGGGAAGGATGCAGCCGCGGGAAGGAGAGAAAAGAAGAAATCAAGAGGAAAAATAAAAAGAGGGTGATTTTGCAAGGAGGCACTTGAAGAAAAATGTAACTATGTAGGCGATTGTTTCACTCCTCTTCCTCTCTTGATTAAATGCATGCATGCAAGTGTTTTTTACAAATGCGATTACAGGATCCTATTATGCAATGTTAATGCTAGAAAATAGCACAAGAAGGCGTTATTACAGGCGTGTTTTGAGGTGCAAACAGTGAGCTGCTAGTACCGGTACCAGGTAGCTGTTGGCTTATTTCTGAACTGCTAGAAAATTAATTCCAACAGTGTGAACGTTGAGAATTAATTCCCAACGTCTAGTAGACAAATCCTTGAGGTCCTAAACTCTATATAAAGACCCTAGGACTCTTTGTTTGTACACAAGAAAGATTAGAAATATAAGAGAAATTCCTAGAGCTATATTTCCCAAATTTCCACCACATATTCAAGAGAGAAAGAAGTAGCTTGTCATTCACTCTCTACGTTCTTGCAAGCTCAACGACGTGATTTTTTTTACACATTGTTAAAACGATTCACGTCCTTTCTAGGCTCTCAAATTGGTAATATTATTTTAATTATTGTTGAGAGGCTTAGGTTCTTGTTGTAAGAGTTTTCTTTCTTACACCAGTTTTCATCTGTATTTGAGCATTTGCTCGTTGGGTTGTAACAAACCCGTTCTTGTAATTGGGTTGAGGTAACCCATTAATTACCTCGATTAGTAAATTGATTCTCTCGGGGTTGAGAGAATCGGGTTAAAAACCCTAAGCTGGGAGGCTTAGGTAGTGGAGTACCGAAGGGAGGAGAAACACTATACATTTTGTATCCTTTGTGGTTTGATTGTGATTTGTGTAAATTATTTTTGTTATTACTAATTTGTTTGCTTAAGTCTTTGTGCATAGCCATATCTTTTTAGATCCTACACTCTAAAGAATATATGTGGGACTAGATATGAATTGGACAAATCAAGGCACCCAAAGATTTTTGTATGACTAAGGCTGTTTCGAGGTGGATGATACCTCTGAATCAGAAATCCACACACCTGAGAAGTACTTGGGCAGCCAGGAAGGGAGAGCCCCGCAAAGACCCCTACACGGTAGAGCATCCTCACGGGTTACAGGGTTTCCCCCACCCAACCTTCCTTGTAACTGTGATTCCAAGTAGACTGGAATGTATGAATTGAGACGTTAAGTCTACCAATTTTAGCTTAGTTTATGCCTTGGATTTCACTTGATTAGAAGTTAATTCAATTTGTGACCTAATTTAGAGGTTGATTGGCCCACAAAGTAAACCAAATTCACCTAACCTGTCTTAAAAGATGAAGAATGAAATTTGAGTCAAGACCCAAATATCACCCTGAATTGACTCTCAGGTTATTAGGGCCACAATTTTAAGATTCAAGTGAATTTAGAGCCTGCTTTTAGGGTTCTTCCGATTAGATCTTTTCAAGAAAGGGTTTGGGTAGCACACTGATAAACGCCAGTTTAGCATCATTCTTATGCATTAAAACAAACCTAGCTCTTAGGATTTTACTCCGCAAATGGGATTTTGGGCTGCATTTAGACATAAAATAGGTTAGGCATGCATTGCATTTTTTATTGTCTTTTTAATATATTTTTGTGATTGTTAGGGATGTACAGATATATAGATCCCTAAAACCCTAGCACTCAAGAAGGGAAATGGTGAAGGAAAAGCCCAGACTAGCTGGAACTCAGCCTGATCCAGCTCACCTTAGCTTGATCCAACTCACCTCAGCTTGATCCAGCTCACCGCAGCTGGAACCTAGCTTACTTGAACTAGGGTTAGCTCATCCCAGCTCCATTCAGCTAATCTCAGCTAGATGGCAGCTCAAGAGAGTTCACCTTAGCTCACCCTAGCTCAAGTCAGCTCAGATCCAGCTCAACTTAGTTGAGTCTAGCTCATCTCAGCTCCCACTAGTCCACAGGGAGCTCTAGCTAGCTCAGCTAAGTTGGCAGGAGTTCACTCCAGCTCAGATCCATCTACATCCAGCTCCACTCAGCTCCAGCTAGCTGAAGTAGAACTCATCCCAGCTCAGGAAGCTCAAGTCCAGCTCCCGGGGACTCAGCTTAGCACAACTCAGTTGAGCTAAGCTACCTTAGCTGCCTCAACCAGCTTGATTCTCCCTGGGAGTACCAGACCTAGCTCACCTCAGCTCATTTTGGTAGAAGCTAGCTCACTCTAGCTTGTCTTAGCAACTAGCAAAGAACTAGCAAGCTAAGCCAGCTAGAGTGGCCCCATGCCAGCCTCTTCAGCAGCAGCCAGCTCTAGCTCCAGATTTCTCCTCCTCAGCTCCTTCCTTCAAACCCTAGCTCCATTACCTTCTCCTCTACTCCTCCATTAGCTAAGATAGCTTAGCTTAGCTTAGCTTAGCTTAGCTATGCTCCAACTTCCTTGGCTTGTACCACCCAAAAAACCCACCTACCAACTCCACCCAACTAGCTCCACCTAAGCTCCACATAAGCTAACCTACTTGGCACCAACCTAACCTACCCACCACCTCCAAAAGACACCTAAAAGTGGCACCAAAAACTACCCATAACCACCCCTTAATGGCGCCACTTTTCCCTCCAAAATCTCCCCTCATCCCCACCACACAATCCCCCTTGAACCCATCTCCACCATCCACCTAATCCCCCTTCTAGAAGACCCCATGTTGGCGCCAACATGGTGGTGTCTCTCCACCACCAAAAGACACCAACACCACCATAACTACCCCCTTTAACACCCCTTGAGTTGGCGCCAACTCTCCTTAGCCATAGGATCACCAACCACCTCCATTCTTCCATCCTAGCCCTCCATTTCAAGGGGCACCTTAACCCCCCATCATACCCTATAAAAAGACCACTACCCACCACCATTCAAGTCATCCTTGGCTAGCAATTTCACTCTCATATTCCACCAAGAAGCCCACGTCCAAGAGAGACGAAGAAGAAGAAGATTAAGGGGATATTCTGTCCCCTTGGTGCCTTCCCCTCTTCCCTTCTCTCTTGGGTCACGCCAGCCAAAGGAGAAGCCAGGCAAGGAAGATCTTGGAGGAGATCTTGAAGGTGGTCACGCCACCTTGGAGGAGTTTTTGAGGGTGGTGCACGCCCACCCCTTTGGAGAGAGCATTAAAGGTGGTAGCTTCCACCTTGGAGGAGCTCTCAAGGAAGGAGGAGAAGGAAGCCCTCTTTTCAAGCCAAGGAGCAGCTAGGCTTGGAGCAAGAAGACAACCTTCTTCACCATTGTTACAAGAGGATTTGTGTTTCTTTTCTTGCTTTTAGATTGTTTAATTCTAGTAGAAGCATTCCTCTACTTGTCCTTGAATAGAACACTCATTCTACTCAATCAAAATTGCCTTCTTTTAGCTTTTTATTGCAGTTGTTTGTTTTGGTTCTAGCACTTGTTTCACCTCTTCTTCCTAATTACCCTAGGCCTCCACTTGCCTAGAGTGAGCTTAGGAAGAAGATATTTCTATCTTTTAGATTTTAGTTAATCATTTGTAGGTGTTAATTCTTTTAGCTACAATCTGCAATTTGCCCTCGTCTTTTCAAAATACAAAAAAATTACATATTGAAAAATATCAAAAAGAAAGTTGAGATCTATCTGTAAGCAAGAGGATTAATTTTGCAATTTTTGCCTCCTTGGACGATCCTAGATACTCCCCTATCTAGGATATAAATTTAAAAGCGAAAGCGGATTCGCGTGTTACAATGACGTTAAAAACCCGCTTTTACAAATCACGCATATTTCGCAACCACACACAAATGTGGGAGGGTCAATTTCCTTTAAGTCAGACAATTGTGAACTAACACTTCAGAACCCTAGAGTAGAAACCCTAATTGGCTCTTATTCCAAGTCTAATTTAATCTCAAAAGTAACACCTTAGACTTCAAACAAGAAGTGCATAGTCCAAGATGATTAGAAATTAAGCGTAAATCCCTAGTAGGTAGAGGAAATTAGGGTAGGGATTTTGAAATAGAATTTTCTCAACATCAATCAAATATTGATTTGAATTCGCAAATCAGGAAACTTGCCTTTAAATGATAATTACTAAGAAAATATGACAGATAAATCGTAATTGTTTGTTTCCGTTTTCTCTTTCCCAAGATTAGGAGGTTAACTAGGGAAGAAGAGAAATTTACCTACCTTAGGAGCGGTTGATTTGCGCGGAAGACCTTTTCATGATCTTCCTTGCAAAATCACAAACAAAGCAAATAGGGTAAGTTAGTGCTCAGATAAAAATCAAGAAGGATAGGATTAATGGTGAATTTCTCATTGCTCCCCGACAACAGCACCAAAATGTTGATGGATGGTAGGGGAGTTTTAAAATACGTTTGTTGTAGTACACTCCTAAATTGCATAACATGACATTTAAATTTATAAACTCAGTATCTAAAGGGAGTTCGACATCGTTCATAAGGAGCAAATATGGAACTCACACATTAATCTTTAATTGGAATAAATGAGCATAATATGCAATGAATAAATATGGTCAAATTGCTATTCAATTAAGCTCAAATGATCATGGAATGAAAAAGGAAAGAGAATAAAAACATTGGTGTTTTGAATCACCACTTATTCTCTTTAATTAAGCATGCATCCAATTACTCAAATTATTCAACAGTAATCCTAAATAAAAAATCAATGTTAACTTAAGTACTCAATTAACTCAATAGTGCTAGCATCAACCTCTATCAGATGTCAGGAATACAGCATCAGATGACTTAACCTTCAATAGAACAGTGCCTCACAGAAGTCACACACGAGCACAAGGCTCTTGAGAGAGCCTTCTTTCTTCTTCTTCTTCTTCTCAAGCCTTTCCTTCCTCAAGGCCTTCAAGCATAGGCCTCCTTTCACAAAAACACGGCTAACACTTAGCCATCTTTCAGCATAAGGCCAATTCCTCAGAGAGCAAAACCCTCCCCCCCCCTCTCTCTCAGAAATCTCTCCTCTCTTCTCTCTCACAGACCCCGGTGTAATCAGGTCATATGTCGGGTTATCAGGTCGTGAACAGAGACCAAGTTTACAGGCATGTATCGTAGGCGAGGTATGCATGTGCAGGTGAGAGGGGACCCGACCCCCGGTGACTTGTACGAAGAGGTGATATCATAAAACTAATTTATGCCTAGTTGTGAGCTTTGCATCTAATGATGTGGGACTATCCCACTCGCTTCTTTTGCACATAGCAGTAGGTGATGTTGCCTAATTGACGCAGCTACTGAGGTTCTTCCACCCAATTGATGCAGCAGCTGGATACGCGGATGTAACTCGTGTCACCTGGAGGTGGAAACGAGTCTTGAACTCATTGGAATATTGCAAATAACTTCGGAGAAGACGGCGGTAGTAGTGAGCTCTGGTGAAGACCTAAAAACATGCATATGGCCTTGCAGTCACGTCAAAGCAGCTCAAAAGCTTTGCCGTGAAGTGCCGAGTGTGCTAGAGGTGATTTTAAGGCGTGGCATGCTCGAATGTGGGCGGTCAGTGACAAAGAAGATGAGAGGAGAAGGTTGAGTTTGGTGGGAGTTTTGGATGGGTGGAACACAAAATAGGAAGAGGGGTTTTGATGGGGGTGTGCTGGCGGAGGTTTTGGAGGTGGTCGTGTGGAGTTTGGCGGTCTGTGGCATGCGTGTGGCTTTGTCGGAGCTTGGTCGGCGCGGATGAAGATGATGGGGTCGAGGGTGGGTTGTCGGTCAAAATAGAGAGAGGGAGATCTAGGAAGATTAAGGAGGAGAAGAGGAAGAGGTTAAGACCTAAGCGAAGGGATGAAAGAATGGGGATGGCGCCAGAATTACCATGTTTGATAAAATTCCTTTTTGATTCCATGATCTTTTGAGTATCATTGAATATCAATTTGACCATATTTTTTCAATGCATATTGTGCTCATTTATTCCAATTAAAGATTAATGTGTGAGTTCCATATTTGCTCCTTGCAAACTACCTCAGACTCCCTTTAGATTTTGAGTTTAGAAATTTAAATGTCTTGTGCGATTTAGGAGTGTACTACAACGAACGTATTTTAAAACTCCCCTATCGTCCAACATTTTAATAGCACGCTCTCACGCCCGTGCCACTGTCGACTTCCACATCTCTAGCGTACCACTGGTGACCTCATGCAACTGCCACATTGCATCAAATCGCTCACCTTTGGTCCCAAAAGCTCCGCCATGTCCTCACGACCAAAACCCTCAAGTAATTGAGGGGATTGGCCATGCACACACTCCACTGACACCACCCACATTGCACTACCTTCTTGAGGTCGCCAGACCTCCACACGCACTCTCACTCCACAAAACACCCACCATCACACTCGTCGACGTCCGACGATCCTTCTGAGCTGCTCTGACGTGGCCATCAAGCCATATTTCGTATTTCAGGTCATTGCTGTCGCTCAGCGGCCACCCTCAACTTCTCCGACCTCGATTGTAATTCTCCGACCTCAATCATACACAAATCCATCTCCAGGCATTGCGGACAACTCCCAGGTTCTCCTCTAGGACCTCAATTGGAGCCTTCAACCTCACCTTCGCCTTCAATTAGGAGCAGCATCTCACCTGCTGCTATGTACGAAAGAAGAAGCGAATGGGATAGTCTCACATCGTCAGATGCAAAGCTCGTGACTGGGCATAAATTAGTTTTGTAATATCACCTCTTTGCCTAAGTCACCGGGGGTCGAGTCCCTGCTCACCCGCTTACGCACACCTCACCTGCGACACACGCTCGTAGGCCTGGTCCCTATTCATGACCTAATAACCTGACATATGACCCGATTACACCCAGGTCTATGAGAGAGAAGAGAGGAGGAGAGATTTCTGAGAGAGAGAGGGGAGGGTTCTACTCTTTGAGGAATTGACCTTGTGCTGAAAGATGGCTAACTGTTAGCCGTATGCTTGTGAAAGGAGGCCTGTGCTTGAAGGCCTTGAGGAAGGAAGGGCTTGAGAAGAAGAAGAAGAGAGAAGGCTCTCTCAAGAGACTTGTGCTTGTGTGTGCCTTCTGTGAGGCACTGTTTTGTTGAAGGCTAAGTCATCTGATGTTGTATTCCCGACGTCTGATAGAGGTTGATGATAGCACTATTGAGTTAATTGAGTACCTAAGTTAACATTGATTTCTGATTGAGGATTACTGTTGAATAATTTGAGTAATTGGATGCATGCTTAATTAAAGAGAATAAGTGGTGATTCAAATCACCATTGTTTTTATTCTCTTTCCTTTTTGATTCCATGATCTTTTGAGCTTCGTTGAATAGCAATTTGACCATATTTATTCATTGCATATTGTGCTCATTTTTTCCAATTAAAGATTAATGTGTGAGTTCCATATTTGCTCCCTACGAACGACCTCAGACTCCCTTTAGATTTTGAGTTTATAGATTTAAATGTCTTGTTATGCGATTTAGGAGTGTACTACAATGAATGTATTTTAAAACTCCCCTATCGTCCATCAATAGCCGGGACATTTTCGCAAAAGCTCATGGAATTGCTCCCAAGCCTCATGCATTTGTTCTCCTGAATTTTGTGTGAATGTAGTGATAGCACACCTCAAGGCGTTAGTGCGGTCCATAGGAAAATATTTCTTTAGGAACTCATGTTCCAAAGAAGCCCATGTCTTTATTAGTGTAGTCCAAGAAAGAGTCCTAAACCAAAAGGCAGTTTTGTCTTTTAGTGAAAAGGATAACATCTTCATCAGCAACATATGCTGATCATGGCCCTGCAAACCCAAGGTCTGGGAAAGATTTTTCAGCTCTTCTAAATGCTGAAAAGGGTCCGCAGAAGCAAGACCATGGAAGTAAGGGATAAGTGCAATCAGGTTTGGCTTCAATTCAGCAGCAAGACCCTTAGTGAGATAATGTACCACAAGCATAGGTTGTGCAACATAACCGACATCATCAATCATAATATAGCACTATTGTTAGGTTTTTGTCCCTGGCAATGACATTAAAAATTGATCGTAAAAATTGTCTGCATGTTAAAAGCGATGGTTTAAGTGTTGTTGTTGCAGTATATTTGTCACAATGCAAATAGATGTCACGTCATTTTATTTATTTACTTAATTTTTATTGGTTAGTTTCCAGGTCATTCACGAGGAGACAATTTTTGATATACATCACTTTCTATGTCCAAAAATGTTCTTTTATTCTAGAAAATGTCAATTTTATTTACAACATGAATCAATGAATCAAGCAATGAATGAATTGGTTAATAATATACAAAAGAATCAATTAATTAGCATTACAATGCCTTAAACAAATTTACAAATAATGGGCATCAAAATCTATATGTAACTATACTACGTTAATTATGTACAACTATTCTAAGTAATACTTAAATACATTTATAAAAATAGCTACTAATATGTACTACATTAAGTTATATTAACATACTAATATCTTTAGTAACATATTGTTTGTATACAGTAACATATGTATGTGTCAATGTAGACCTTAGTAGAATATGCACATAACATAAGGTAAAAGAATATGTTTACTATCATATATACATATCTACAGTGAAGAATACATTCTTCACTAAAGCCTTAAGGTTATTTGTATACATGAGGCTCAAACAATATCTACTCTAGTTATATTCTACATATATACATATACATTTATACTATACATCCGTATACATTATTTACATATATTTTCATTCTTATGTATATACATACCTATTATAATATACTATACATATACGTATACATATATACAAGTATGTATGCACATAAGCACAACACTCACTAACACTTAGTCGATTCAGCACTCTCCTCCCCTTTCTTCTCCTCTTCGACACTTAGTCGAATTTTTCAACTTCTCTCTCATGCATAGCACTGATGCACTATTCACTTACCCAAAAATATGGTTTATTAGTGGGCGAATGGCCTTTTTTGTGGGATACACAGTACCCATAGGGGTGGGACCAGACCACTACTAGACTCGATTCTAATTTCACTAGTGTGCATTTTATCCAATTCAATTCTAGCCTACTAACAGGCCCAACTACAGTATAAGCTCCTAGCCCAGCATTGTACATATATCATGCTCATATGCTTGTATCATATCAAAGTAAAGGTTATGGGATATATGGGTATTGGTGCACCTTGCACTGATGACTAAGTGGTCATCAGCATAAAAGCGCTTTATATCACTACACTCGTGATGGGAACACCATCATGAGCCATAACAAGCTCAATTTGATCTAATTAAGTCATTAAATGCTCCTACATAACCATCAAAAGGCCATAATTCACTGCAACTCTATTCTGAGGGAAATACAAGAAACCAGGCTTAAAACTATAATTTAACCATCATATCTTGAATGTAGAAAAACCACGGGTTTTTCCAGGGGGTGATTAAGGGTCAAATGGTCATAAATATCCAACAAGTAGGTTAATACAGACAGAAAAGGATTTTCACGTGTTTTGAGAATTAGATGACTTCTGAAATCCTAAAAATAGATCCACTTAATTCACCTAAACCCTCTTAAATTCATAGAAAAATATTCTCTAGGGTTTAGTGTCTTTAATTTGACAATCAGAACCCATCTTGACCTAAAATAGAGCCACAGACAAACTTTTACCCTAATTTGGGTAATAGTACAATTTCTCCAGTCAAATTTGGTCAAAACATGAATCTAACTTCACTAATAGATTCCTTAGGTCCAAATTAGGTTTGTATCAAAATTTGGGCCCAATCTAAGTAATATTGTCTAAGTTTGCATTTTGGTCTTGTCTGGCTATTTTGCCTTACACTTATGCCCCTAACTTAAGAAAAATCCACATTTGGGTCCCTAACTTTTGTCATCTTCTTTATAAGCTGGTTTCTGCCGCCATTGGTGTGAACACACCGAGCTCTAGTGAGATTCAAGCGGAGATTTCTCACTCGATTCTCAATCAAACCTTCCCAAAATTTAAGTGGAGATTCTTTGTGGAATTCCCTTCCACATGAGACCTGTCTTGAGCTCCATTTCATTCCCAAAAGGCCATGTGAACCTCTCAAAGGTTCGGGTATCCTATTTCATGAGGACCTTCCAAGCATGGAAGCTTCTTTCCAAGCTTGGAAAGGCCTCCTATGGCCTATATAAGCACGCCCAATGCCTCACCGTACTTCTCAGCAAGTTTTGGTACGTCAACTCCCTTAGATTCTTCTTCTCCGACCACCAAAACCCCTGCTCCAGCGATCCTCTTCGATCCACTTCCTCTGGCTGTTGAATGACCGAATTGGTTGGCTTACCCGACTTTTCTCTTCCTCGCGACCCTCCCTAGCCAAAGGGAGGGCATTTCTCTATCTGATTTGATGTCATCGCCTCACCGTTCCCTCCTTCTCCAACGTCGGTCGATCAAAACTGGGTGCCTCTGCCTCTCTCCCATGTAGCTAAGTCCCTCTCTTGCTGTTTCTCTCACTATTTCTCTCTCTCACACTTACGACACACGTGCGACCGCCAACTGCTTCCCTTGCACTTCATCTTCTCCGCCTTCGACCACATCTCCAGCGAAGCATCTCCGTCTCTCCACTACTCCATCTACTTCGCCAACCGGTCCAAAACCTCTGCCATGTCCTCGCGACCAAAACCCCTCAAGCAATTGAGGGGATTGGCCTCTCAAACACCACCTCGAGCACACCCACCTCCACGCACCTTCTTTGACCTTGCCACGCACATTCACACACACGCATGCCAAACCAACTCCACCATTGCACTCGTCAGTCCTCGGTGATCCTCCTGAGCACTTTAACTAGGGCTTATATCCTGTATTCCCCATTTTAGGTCTCTCGTTGGAACTCCGTCGTCGCTACCCCTTTACCGCCCTGTTCGTCGTGTTCTTACGCTTTCCGCCCTAGGTGCTATGCCCAGGTTGCGCAGGGACTCTCCAGGTTCATCTCCAGGCAGCCAATTAGAGCCATTAGCAATCCCTTCGATGCCAATTGCAACCCTAGCTGCTGAAGAGTGAACGCGGAAGAAGCAGGCGTCTTTAGTCCCACATTGGCAATTCCTGAAGCTCACATAGTGCATAAGAGGAAAAAGTGCCTCTGCCTTGTTGCCTCAGCACGCATAGGGGGTGAGGTCCTCGCACACACGCGCATATGCATGCCCTTGCCCACGCTCACGCCTAGCGGGTCTGGGCCTCGGTCCATTTACCCGGATACCCGGGTCTGGTCTGGTTTGTTGGGTCTGAGGGAGGAAGAAGAGAAAAAGAGAGGAGAGGGGGGTTTTTTGCTTTGCCACCCTCCTCTCAACACTTGTGAGATCTGAGAGAAGCCTTTGCTGGCATGCTAAGCCCTGTGCTATGCCTTCTTTGGAGCTTAAGAAGGTAGAAGAAGTGAAGAAGAGGCTTGGAGAGCAAAGAGGCCTTTGCCGCTATCTTACTGAGCATTGGTTAAGATGTTTCAGTGCCTATTCTGTCATCTGATATCTACTGATACCTTAGTTCTGTTGGTTAATTTGAGATTTGACTGGCTTATATGATTTTATTACTTTGAGTAGGTTGTAAAGCTTAACATTGTAGGGTAATTTGGTGATTCAAATCACCATTTTACCCTCTTCTTTTTGCACATTACTATTGGAAATTTTTGCTATATCATTTTGAATCAATATTGATTGCAATCGCTCATATCTTTTATCTATAATTGTGATTTTGAGATTGAATTGTCACTTGCTTGCAGTGAACGACCTCGGATTTCTTTCGAGTATAAACATTATTTGCTTTTCATGCTGATTCGAACTATACTGCAACGCAATGATTTTTAAAACCCGTTTCAGAGTGATAAAACATTTTGGTGCCGTTACTAGGGAGCAACGTGCAATTTGATCTCTTGATTGCAATATCTAATCTAATACTAACTTGCTCTATCTCTTTTGACTATGATCTATTTCAGGGATTCATTGGAAGAAGATCAGCTGCACATTAGCCACTCCAGGGGCAGGTAAACTCCATCCAATTTTTCCTAAGCCCCTGATTCTGAAAAAATTAAAAAAGAAAAAAAAATCAATTAGGCTACTTGCATTCTATTCTTAGATTAATCATCATAATCATCAAATTGCCTGGTTTGATACATTCTAGTTAGACAACATCCAAACCCTGATCTGTGCACCTACTTAAGATTTTAAGATATCTTGGGCTATCACCTTCTTGCTTGAGACGTAGGTACCACATTTGGACAAAATTTAATTGGACCAATTAGAGCCAATTAGGGTTTTCAGTTTAGGGTTTTAGAGACCCACATGCTCAATCAAGAATTAACCTTCCAAACATTGTGTGCCAAAGCCTTGGTTGAATTGATCTATTAAAGCAAACCCTAAATTCAGGCTCTTAATCTCATTTGAACACTAAAAGAGGGACTTAAATTTCTTAAAGGACAAAATAGGTGAAGTTGACCCACCTTGTTGGGTTAACCAATCTTCAAATTAGGTCACTTTGCACAAAAACATCTTAAAGTTCAAGTGAAATCATAAGCACCCTTGCTCTTAACATAAAACTGGTAGACTTAAGAGGTCAAGTCCCCATTCTGGTCTACCTGGATCATCAGTGACAAGGGAGGTTGAGTGGGGGAAATCCTGTAACTCGTAGGGGTGCTCTACCGTGTAGGGGTCATCACGGGACTCTCCTCTGGCTGCCCATGTAATTCTCAAGTGGACGGCTTTTTGACTAAGGGGTATCATCCGCCCCGAACCTCTATAGTCATCCAAAATTTTTGGGTGTCTTGATTAGGTCCATCACATTCTGTCCCTCATCTACTCCATCGGTGCATGTTCGGGAGGAGGCCTCTAAGACCATCCTTGAGGCCTCCATTAGCTATTCATTTCCGTCGAGGCCAAGCCTCGACCGCCCTGTTTTTGCAACAACCCAACCCGATCGATATCTCTTCTGATTCATCTGAACCTAATTGTCCATCATCATCATGGAGCAACCAGTAGAAGAAAACAATCTTGAAAATTAGCTTCAGCGCCTCAACGATCTATTCCAAGCCTTTGTAAACCCACCGCAACATCCTATGATGCGAGATCAGTACAATCCCACTACGGTGGAAATCGAACCTCGAGTCTAAATCCTCGCTGGAGCTCTTGATACTGAACTCAAGCCCAACATGATTCATGTTATTCCCAAATTCCATGGGCATAATTCCGAGGATCCTTTCTAGCAAATCAAGAAACTCAAGCATCTGGCCCAGACCTTCGGGTTAGAAGCTCAAAATCGGGATGTCTTACTCATGAAAATGTTCTCCTTCTCTCTCAAGGACAAGGCTGCTTACTGGTACCAAACCCAAACGCATCCAATCAACACCTGGGCGGAACTACAATCTGAGTTTCTACAAAAGTTCTTCCCTATTGGTCGGACAAATGCTCTACGACATCAGATCACGCATTTTATGCAGTAAGCAAGAGAATCGCTTTACGAGGCATGGGACCATTTTCTGGATCTCATGTGAAAGTGCCCCCACCATGGAGTTCCTAAACGGGAACAAGTCCAGTCTTTTTACTAGGGACTCCGTGAGGATATTTGATTATTCATCAATGCGACCTGTTGAGGAAATATCATGGGTCAACACGAAGACACCGTTTGGGAGATTCTCGAGAATATGTGTGAGAACTCCATCAAAATGAATCCATGGGCATGTTCGACTGGACGAATGCCCGTGCATTGAAAAATCCAAAGAGAGCACATGAGACGCAGGGCCTGTCCTCTTCCGTCGACTTGGAACTGATGTCCAGTCACCTGGACAAGGTCTTTATTATTGAGAAGAAGGTGGATGAGCTGACTCGACACTTGCAGCGAGCCACCTCTGCGCAAAACCTGTTTGCGCAATCGCCCTTTGGTAGGGAGGCTGTGCATAACATCTGATAAGTCCACTTTTGTGGACCATTATTTAGCCTAAGTACTATTTAATTATTTGCTCTTAGTTGTTAATTGACTAGGAGATATATGGTAATTTACCATAGTCTGCATATAATTTTATGTGTTAATTTTACATTTAACCACATATGATATGATAATATAATTCATTCGATGAATGCAGGCTAGGTACATGAGTTTAGACATCCATTTCTACATCTATAAGACGTCTGGAGAAAATGACGGACGTCTGGGATCGCCAGCAGGAACTTACTGATATCTACATTTTTATGACGTCTAAAGGTCTGATCAGACGTCTGATGAAGAAGTTTCCTGACAGATTCTACCACTCCAACCACTCGCATCCTTCGTGGGTGGTTGGAGAAGCATTTGGCGGAAGCAACAAACTGCAGATAAGAAGAGCAGTTGGAGGACGCATGCCATCGATCTACCTTCCCCCTGGCAGGGACTATTCCTCCATCTCCACCACCATGACAGAAGCTTACACCGTGAACCCATAAGTGCACACTATGAACCTTTGCGAGCTTCTTCACCACGCCACCGCAACCTCCACCTCCATTGGCCACGCGATGACAGCGCGTGGCCATCGTACCGCATCCTCATTGTAGACCACCCTCGACGTTGCAGCAGCCACCTATGCGCACCTAGCATGCCTCGCGTGACCACACCACCTCCAACACGCCACTATTGTTGACCACTCTCCAAGCACCTTCCACGTGCACCAGCAGCAAGCGAAGCCCACGCTCCAATCGCGTGCGTGCGCAGCTGAAGTGCGCGCACCCGTCCACAGCTGCACAGCCGCATACCCATGCTCCAGCCCGCGTAAATGCGTTTGGCTTCTTCTTCTTCTTCTCCTTCTTCAACCTGCCTGCAGCTCTACGGGAAGAAACCAAAAGCTGCCATCCCCTCTCCATGCAGCCACTCCTGTTAGCCTCCGCCAACCGTCGAACTCGATGTCGAGCACCGTCGAGCACCACCGAGCATCTCACGGGCCATAGAGGCCACGAATGGCCAATGTTGAACGTAAACGAATTGCTACGCTAACGTGTTCGGTTTTGGAAAACCTATCGTAGTTTGAAAGCGAAGAATTCGTGTTCAACAAATAAAATTTATACCGAAATTAAAATTCCGGGTCTAACACAGGGAGGCGGACGTTTGATTTAAAAACTACGAGTTTCTTTTTATTTGTCACAGAATAATTCAATTTAAAACTATCTAATTATTTACAATAAATAGAAGAGAGAGAGAGTAAGAGAGAAAGAGAATATTACATAGAGAAATCAAAATGAGATGTAGAATAAACAAGGAATTTTTCATTGAGGAGATTGTTCCTTACAACTAGAAAGCATAAAATAATTACTCTAGAAAGCGATAAATTTACTCTAGAAAGCATTAAAAGAATGGAGGGAGAAATGTCCTCCTCGACGATCGATTGGAGGACGAGTACATTAATCTAGAAAGCAGTAAATCTATACTAGAAAGCAGTAAAAAGAATAGGGAGAGAGAAATCCTCCTCGACGGTTGCTTGGAGGACGAGCCGGACGGGACGACGCCTGGACGAAGGAGAACGAAGTAGGACGAAGCAGAAGAACGGGAACGGAGCAGCATGCCATCGTCGTCGCGGGATCCACTTCCGAAGGGGAACGAAAATTGGACTTTATCTCGCGAGAAGCATCCCGGGTGTGGGACAAGCTTCTTTGAGCTTTGGAGGGGTAGAGAAGAGAAAGAACGGGATGAAAATTTCGTATGGAGGGGGTCTCCTTTTATAGTTGCGAGTGGGGGCAAAATGGACATTACAACTTCAAAATAATAAATGAGGGGTCTTTAGTGACGGATAAAACCGTCGCTAAAGCCCCCAACGTGGGCGTAGCTTTCGCGCCCACGTGCGCCAGCTCAGCTGCCCACGCGCGCAATGCTTGTGCACGACTGCTGGTTCTTAGCCGTCCGATCTCTGCCCGCACGCGCAATGCTTGTGCACGACTGCTGGTTCTTAGCCGTCCGATCGCAAGATCGGACGGCTTAGATCGCGCTTCACCCGCTGCAGCCCGCTCGCCTGGCGCGTCCGATTGCGCATCCGAGCCGTGCGTTCAATCGCTCGTCCGCGCTATTGGGCGCATGCGGCGGTCCGATCTCCATCTGATGCTCCACGCGCCCGATAGCTTGCACCCAATTTGAGGCTCGCAGGACTCGATCCCGCGACCTCTGCTTCGCCCGCAGCTGCATCTCTGCTGCGTTATGCCGTAGAGGTCGCAAGGATGATTTTAAAGCGTCGCGTCCACATTCCTTGGATCGAGATCCAACGGCGGAGAGGGGGCGGGTGGGCGGTCTTCATGGAATGTAGGTGGCCATTTGGGCGGCCGAGATGGCACCACGTGGCGCCATCTAGGCCGTCCATCTTCTGGAAGTTGTAGATGGTGCCACGGATGCCGGATTGACTCGATTTTTGTGTCATTGAGCTGCGATCGTCGATCTGAATTCATCCGTGCGGTCGGATTTGTCATCTGAAGTGCAGATTTTCACCATCCTGGCCCTTGATCTTCTAGGGTTCCCCAGTCACTATCTGATGCTACGGATGCCTGCTTAGGGCGATCTTGGAGTCGTTGAACTCCAATCGTTGCCCTGATCACATCCATACGGTTGGATCTTTGATCCGAGGCCCCGATAAAATGTTTGCCCTGTCCAAGCACATAAAAGGAGACAATTAACCTCCATTTTATTCAGACTACTCTAAATGCAAAATGATGCATGTTATGCAATATTTATATCATGAAATGAAATCCTATACTTAAGAACATGCAAAAATAGACATTTTAAGTAGTGTAAATGTGTTTACATCAGCCAATAATGTAGAACCTCCACCTCGACCTCTACTGGCATCCTTTTCCTCCTGCTAGCTGCCTCCGGTCGTGAGACCAAAGTCATCGGAACCCCCTCCGCGCCCTCTACATCCTCCGAGCACCGCACGGCCAACCGTCGTTCTCACATCACACAAGGAGGAGAGAGGAGAAATCCTCTATTTCCTCTAGTATTAATAATTATGTTAAATGCCATTCTAGAAAATACTATTCATTTATTTATCTCATTATATTAAGATGGACTTGCATGAATGTCCCTCAGGTTTATTTTAATGATGAATAGTGCATTTATCTCTTAACTAATCAAGTATGGGATATTGATTATAGGGAATGGGTTCGATTTTGATTTATATTGATGATATTTTTTAGTACTATGATTACGACTCACGTATGCCATAGTGGTGATTTTGCATATAACCTCCCTATATTCTTAAGTAATTACATAAATGCTAAACTTATGTTGAAAATGAAGTGCAATAGCTAGTATGCATGCCCACTGAGATTCTCGAATAAATGAAGCACAATGCACTACTTTAATAGGCTAATTCTTCCCTATGGAGACAACCTAACTATTTTCGTGGTTAGATTCTGAGAATTAAAATGTTTCGAAAAGTGATTTTCTACCATGCAATTAAATACGACACATCATTTTATGTTAAAGTTTTCAACCAAAATGAAGATCGCTCTTTCAAATGGCACCGTTGTGTGGGAGGAAACACGCTTATTAATTTTTTTAGGAATTTTATATTATTTTTATACTATTTTGAAAGTTTTTTTGAATTTCTAACTGTGGATCTTTTTCTGTGCAAAAACAGCAAACGAACACGGTCGGCACGCATGACGGAGGTGATATTTTTGGTGGACCTTGACGCCACCTGGAGGTTAGCAACGGGTGCTTGTGGGCCTTGATCCCACGCACGTAGGTGTATGGAGAAGCCTTTCTCTGATTTAGTCATTAGATCGTAGTTTAGATTTAGTTTAGATAGACATTAGAACTTAATTTATGTCTTGTGGACCCTTGTTGGGCATTTTTGGGAATGTGTTCTCCGTGTTTCTTTATTTCTTCTCGCTCTTGTATGTGGGAGAGTATTTTCGGGAGCGTGTTCCCATTTTATCTAGATTATAGGATTAGTCAAATTGTTAGAACTGCATATAGGTTAGTTAGTTAGTTAGCTAGATTAGGTTTGTTTGCTTAATATTATTATTTAAAAAAAAAAATTTTTGAACTACCTACTAGAAGCTGCATATCAATAGGGTGATAATCTAGGACTGAATGAGCAACATCTAGTTTATCTTAATTACATTGCAGACATCCCAACATTGAAGAAAGCTGGAGTAAGGTACGTCCTTTTCTTGAGCATCAATTACCTATCATGCATCTGCATTGAACCTAAACTAAGACCACTAAAGGGCTTGAATCGAATTAATTCAGTGGTCACTTTAAAAATTGGGACTACTAAGAGGTTGGTCCTTAAAATCTACGACTTAAAATTATGTGCAAAAGGATCTTGTTTGTGAGATTTCAAAACTCAAAACGTGAATGTATGATTGCACACCTGAGACACTGTGCACCTCACACATAAGGTCACTAGATACATTTCTACCTCTCCTCTTTGCACCACAAGGGAAGTTAGTTAGAAATTAACAAACCTATTCACTAAGTTACTTCGATTCCTCATGCGTAGGCTCGATTCGAGACTTCCATCCCTTGCGAGTAGGTTGTAGGCACCAACGAAAGTCAGCCTAGGAAGCGTAATTCTTGCAAAACTTGTTTGGCCACCAACTGAACACCTAAGACCTAGAATATACTAAAAATAGATCCTACTGTATTTGCATTTGTTTTGACAGTGGTAGAACTCTCTAGGAAGTTTTTGATTTCTTTTAAATCCTAAGAGAGTTTAACCTATTTAATTGAAGAAATGGACTATCCTTACTCCTATCATTTTAACCAGGATCCCATGCCCTGAGCGTATCCATCCTTTGATGGGTACATTGACAATTCATGGGATCATTCATATTCCTATCCAGGGAGTACTGGCCTGATAGCTCCCACTTTTGAATAGAGCCTAGGAGCGGGATTTTCCAACCAAGGAATCCCTACTACTATGCAAACACCCAACCCTCCCATCCTTCATGATTTTCCGTATCGAGGTTGTACTGATACCCCTAGGCAACCAGAGCTTGAGATTGACTATCCTCCCCAATCTGATAGTAGTACCCTCTACTCTTTTATGATAGAAATGCAAAAATAACAAAAGGAAATGATGGAATCTATTAGAGAGTTATTGAGGAATAGTCAACAATTGAACAAAGAAATTAGACAGCTTAGCTACGCTCTTCCTAGTAATTCTGATCCCTATCCATACGACCGTGATCATGAAAATAATTCTGAGGAAACCAATGACAATAAGGATCTCGTTTTATGTAGCTATCACTTAGACTCTCCCAATGAGACACGACCACTAGAGGAGAACGGTCCTAGTAATTATCCACCCGAGCTATATTGGAATCAAAAAAAAGGGAAGATGCTACCTCTTGAGGACCTTGACCCTAATGACAGTATTTTCCTTACCCTTGATAACCCGGGTAATGGTCGTATTGTTCATATCACTTCCCCTATTAATTATCTGGTGGAATCCCATTCTACCCTTAGCGAGCCTAATCCTGACCCTCCACTTAGGGAATCAACACCTACCATTCAGCATCCTGAGGATTTAAATGCACCGAATGAAGGTGACCCTAAGGGAATGAAGGAGGAATTAGATCAATTTTGGTCTTAGGGATATAAAGAGTCTATTTCAGAGGACGAGGATGACCCAATGGAGGAACTCGGACTGAAAATCTAGAGTGAATTACAGGGAGATTATTTGCTATTTGAGGACTTACCCTCGGAGGATATAAATAATATGGTGAAATCCGGATTCCTCCCTTCTTTGAGATTCATCCTCCACATAACCAGGAGTTGATATTAGAGGAAGACAAACACAATAGTGAGGAGCCTGGGGGAGACTCTCGGGGACAAAACACGTCAATTGAGGATTTATGCCCCGAGAAGAACAAAGAATCGAGTGATATAGGCTTACTCCAAAACATTAAGATGGATTCTCCGTCAGAAATAATTGATGATACTGAAATAACTCCTTTCTTTACTAATAAATCACATATACACCCCGACAAAAATTTGAGTGAACCAAAAGAATTCAGGGATGAGATTAATGATAATGATTCAGTTGCTTCGACCCTGCCATCAAAGAAATTTAATTTGGAGTCCACCATTGATTCACATATATTGGAATGTGAAAATATGACTTCGATAATTAATGATAGGCAGGGTGACTTGAATTTTCTGCAATTATTGTTAAGGAGAATACACAATCTGAATCGTTGTTGGAGTTGGACTTGACACTGACTAAGCCCTCCTTGGACTTAACCATTACCGCCCAACATCACAAACAACCCTTACACTCCCTAACCGATCCTTGGCTCAGATCTCTACTCATGTACATTCTTTCTAGAGAGCATATCAGGCCAGTACATCCTCAGGTAGAATGGCGAGTGTGGATTGATGCTTGTACTTTTAGTCTCGCCATTCAAAGGTGTGAAATAATAATGTTTATATCTTTTAAAACCCATCCTGCTTTAGAGGATCCTTGTTATCCTCCACATATTCCATTTCGGGTGGTCCCTTTTCATATTCCTTTTGTTATCCCTAGACCTCCCTAGGTAGCCTACGAGGTTCTCTATTTTCATATCTTCTGGTGAGCATTTGGAATCACGCTGCATCATCAGCTCACCAACATCCATGGCTGCCTGTTTTTCACGCTGTTATGCATATTTTTAAGGCCTAGCTTTTTCTGTCTGGAACCAAACTTACAGGTTCCCCATAAGTCTGGCTACTGACAGAAAATGCAGCGCTTGTTGGGAGGCAACTTAGCGTTCTGAATAACACCATCATCAGGTGATTTCCTTCCTTTCTCCCCCTGTTTTAATTTTACAATGAGAACATTGTAGGATTTAGGCATGGGGGGTGCATTTTGCATTTTAGGAAGTATTCATGCATTTAGCATATATATATAAAAAAATTCTTTTCTTGAGCTAAATTGGTTAGTCCCTAGCAAAACATTTTTGTCATGAAGGTGTCATTAAAGATTTTTCTTCTTAAATTATTTCTTAAGTTTAGAATCCAGTACATTTACTTTACTTACATGTAGACTAGGTAATGGATCTTTGAAGAAAACCAATAAGCATTTTTAGTCTACTGAACCCTTGGACAGTTAAAAGGGAGTCAAGCATTCTATCTTCGAGTAGATCCACCTCATATTTGTGAGAAGAAAGTAGAGAGATTACTGGTGCGGTAAGTCTAGTGCAAGGACTTTTAAGTTCTGGACAATTAGATGATGATACTTCAGAGTTAGGCATAGTTTTCGCTCTCCCTGTGTTCATACATTGTGTGAATTCTTGAGAGTCACCAAATAAGATAGATATATAGAGATTGAGTCTTAATAAAGCTATGACTATGGTGGATGGTTATGACTATCCTTCATAGAGTCCTCGGCTGAAGGAGGGTAATAATGTCAAAGGTCAGAAATATGCTTGTCCTATCCTTTCCTTCCCGGTGTCGAGTGTAGGCACTTCCACCAAATAAGCCACACAATATCCTCTTGACCATCATCATCCCTAATAATGCCTCATAAATAAAAGTCTGCGTCGTGTTATGTTGATTTATAAAGAATGAAAAAGAAGAAGAAAAAAAGAAACAATTATATTAATAAAAAAAAAGAAAAAAGTCTAAGTTT
Organism: Thalassia testudinum; assembly: GCA_037157565.1. Taxonomy (NCBI): domain Eukaryota; kingdom Viridiplantae; phylum Streptophyta; class Magnoliopsida; order Alismatales; family Hydrocharitaceae; genus Thalassia; species Thalassia testudinum. The sequence continues at coordinate 4,283,874 of JAZHRO010000029.1, read as the reverse complement.
ATGTTTTATGTTCGTGACGATGTTTCTGAGGCAACAAAACACCCATCGCAATCCACCAAATATGACCCATACCTACCTTTCAGTATTTCTGATTGCCCAAATACTGGCTGAGGACTCTAACTTAGTTGTAGAGTTATTAGGACTTTAGCTGAAGTGTGATTGCCATGTGAGGCCACCAAACAGTGAGTACATTTACTAAATCTGGTGAGATTTGTGATCTCAGAAAGAAAAGAAGGAAAAGAGTGAGCACAAAGAAATATCAAGAGAGCACAGTTATTTATCCTCTCTACGAGTTGACTTGTTTAATAGTCTAGAGATCTAGAGTCTGTAGTACTATTACATGTAGCACTAGATGAGTGTGTGCCACCAAATATGAATCCAGTCAACTCAGTATCTCCTACCTAAGCCAAAATGTCGGGGTCAAATTTTAGATTATTTTCTGCTTTATCCCCGAGTGAAGTAGTTGCCTATCTCGATAGAAATATTTACCAAGGGATAAGTATGAACTGCAAATGTAAGTTGGTTATTTCACTTGGATCTGTTACCTAGGCTACTATCCCTTCACATTAGTCTGGATCTCTAAACTTTTGGAATAAGGGAAGAAGAAATATTTTGATTACTTCTATTATTTTTCATTTTTTCTCGGGACTAGCAAAACTTAGGCATGGGGGCAATATCTACCACCGATCTTCTCAAGGGATGAACCCGTATCCACCCCCGTCTGATTCAGGGTTTGAAGGAAACTCTGGACCTGCCTATTCTAGTTGAGGGAACTCTGAACCCTTGTATTTTGACTTTTTCGAGGCACCTCAGACCTGCGAGGACCTCAACGCCATCCAGAATGATCCATTCTTAAACACCTACAACCCTGGATGTCATAATCATCCTAATTCACGTGGTCAGGAAATAACCAAAATCAGAGACCTCAATATCAGCCCCGACCACAAGCTTCTCGTCCATATCACCCGTCTCAACCTCTGCCCAACCTAACTTATCAATCCAGGCCGACTCATGCAGATCAAATGACTCTTATCCTTTAGACTCTAGCTGACATTTAGAAAATGAATGCGGCTATGTAAAAATAACATAAAGACGAGATCATAGAGGTTTGTAATCAACTCACCCAGATGGCAAATCCCTGCCAACCTGGTGTACTTTCTTCACAACCACCACCTAATTCGAATAACGTGCTGAACCAGAGGCACGTTATGAACCCAACTCAAGGCCAAGCTCACTATGTTTATCAGGCCCCTTCTGTTCCATCACCTGACAAGATGGAGGCTTCAACATCATACATGGGTTATCAGCAGCAATCATGTCTTTTACCCACACCAACCCAGAACCAGGCAGGACTAAATTTTGTTACTACCCGTAGTGGGAAAGCAACATAGGACCCACCTTATCCAAGACACTCCCAGCCTGGTAATGCAAACTCAAGTTCTACTATAGTCATCCAAGATACCTCTATCCCAAATGAAGAACCTGGATCCATTTTAGAGGAACCCACAAAGGTTCCATTTCCTGAGGCCTTGACCAAGGGAAAGAGGACAGCCAAATCTGTGCCACCTAAGGAGGACCTGGTTAAGCTCTTTGAGTAGGTCCATATAAAAATCCCCTTGATGGATGCAATTCACCATGTATCGGCTTATGCACTATTCTTGAAAGACGTGTGTACACCTAAGCATAAGCCGTGAATCAAAGGCAGGAACCTAATCGTATTATCAGAGCAAGCTAGCTCTATCATTTTGAAAAAACTCCCATTTAGGCAAAAGATCTAGGCACCCCTCTGATCTCCTATGCTATTAGTGATATACAGTTTGACCAAGCCTTATTGGACCTAGGAGCTTCCATCAATTTGATACTTACATCCTTACTAGACTACTTTGAGGAATTTGAGCTTAAACCGACAAAAATGACTTTGTAGTTAGCTGATCGATCTATTAAGTCACCAAAAGGAATTCTCGAGGATGTCATAGTTAGGGTACATGATTTCTATTTTCCCATGGATTTCATTGTCTTAGACATAGATCCTCTTGAGAACTTGAAGAATACACCGATCATATTAGGGAGACTCTTTCTGGCCACAGCTAGGGCCAATAGTAATTGTGAGGAGGGATAAATTGAATTAAAATTTGGGAGTAAGACACTAAAGATCGACATCTTTAAGACCCAACAAGGAATTAATTGCGGGGTAATAGAACAAATTTGTGATATTGAGGCTGTGGTTGACTACCTATGTATCGAGGACAACCTGAATATTTGTGATCAACCACAAGAAGATCAAAACCTGCGATTTAAGGAGCCTGAACCTAACCTAGACACACCCATATCTCCTTCCTTCACTCCCGACACCCACCCTGAACCACCTGTTGCTGCTAACAACCTAGTTATGGAACTAAAGCCTCTTCTCAATCATCTCAAATACGTCTTTTTGTGTTCTAATCAGATGTCTTTTGTGATTATCAACTCCCGACTCACCTAATTAGGAAACACACCTGATTTCTACTCTCCAGCAGCATCGAAGAGCCATTGGATGGACTCTTGATGATTTGACTGGCATCAGCCCCTCATACTTCACACATCACATCTATACTGAAGAGGGATCACAGCCATTTCGTGAAATGCAGAGACGCCTAAATCCAAATCTACAGGATGTCGTGAAAAAGGAGATCATCAAGTGGTTAGATGTAGGGATCATCTACCCGATCTTCGACAATCGATGGGTGAGTCCAATCCAAGTTGTGCCTAAGAAGGCAGGGGTCATTGTCATCACGATTGAAATCGGAGAAACCATACCGACCCGTATAGCAAACTCGTGGAGAGCTGCATTGATTACAGAAGACTCAATTCCTTCACGACGAAGGATCATTTCCCACTACCGTTCATTGATCAGATACTCAAGAAACTAGCGGGAAATCGATTCTTCTGCTTCTTGGACGGGTACTTTGGTTAGAACCAGGTCGTAATCCATCCAGAGGACCAAGAGAAGACCACCTTCACCTGCCCCTTCGGAACATACGCATTTCAAAGGATGCCCTTCGGTCTCTGCAATGCACTCGCTACTTTTCAGTGGTGCATGCTTGCATATTCTCAGATATGGTAGGTGAATACCTTGAAGTCTTCATGGATGACTTATCGATATTTGATGAATCTTTTGATGATTTCCTCTTGCACTTGGTCCAAATTCTCAGGTGGTGCAGGGAAAGAGCCACTTCATGGTACCTGAGGGAATTGTCCTGGGAAATCTCATTTCTGAAAAAGGCATCCAAGTTGATCGAGCCAAGGTGAATATAATTTCCAAACTCCCTATGCCTAGCTTGGTCAAAAACATCCGATCCTTTCTAGGGCACATCAATTTTTATCATCGATTCATTCCCAATTTTTCGAAAATCATGTGACCATTGACTAATCTTCTATCTAAGGATGTCCCCTTTGAAATTTTCGAGGAGTGCACTCAAGCATTTGAGATCCTACATGATCAAGTTGCCCAACCACCTATCCTGCAGTCCCCTGAGTAGTCTCAACCCTTTGAGAGCATGTGCGATGCATCTTATTATGCTGTAGGTGCGATACTTGGGCAGAAAATAGATGGGAAACTTGTGGTCATCTACTGCGCTAGCAAGACACTTGACGAGGCTTAGCGTAACTTGTTGTCCCTTGTAAAGCAGGTTTTTGATAAGAAAAAGCATCGCAGTATAGCGCGCAAGACGATCAACAAAAATATTTATAAAGATAACGAGACTTGGAGTCCCGGTCGTTCGTCTCTGGGAGGCATTTATGGAAATGTATATTTGAAATCGATCTCTTTCGCTCTATTTGATTAAAATCTCATGCCGGTTTATGGTGATTTACCTATTGATGTACGACATGCTAGTTACCAAAAGACAGTAATTAAAACATTCAACTTCAATCACACCAAAAGATGATAACTAGGCACATGGTGATTTTCAACATATATATTTATATATATAAAAGATGATGATGATGTCAAAGTTGCAGAGCATAGGTAGAGGAATGCTCGTACAGGGAAATAAAACTACTCGCTACCAGAAAATGACTGCATACATAAATCTATGGGGGGATTTTGCATGCATCATCAGGGGAGAATAAAGAGCTACACTACTAAGCAGTAAATAATGCATGTAAATCTAAGAAGAACTATAATCTAATCTAGCAGAAATAAGGGCATTCAAAGGTGGCTTCGATGGCCTTTGATTTGGTTGAGAGGAGAAAGAGGGGCGGCCAATGGTGCTTAGACCGACCCTTGGAGAGAGGTTGGAGAGGTGATCCAGCATCTTGGCATGGAGGTGGTGGTGGCCATGGTGAAGCTACTCGTTGGCATGGAAATGGAGTGGATGTGGAATGAAACTAAGCTAAATGGAACCAAGAGTGGATGGGTCCAAATGGCCACCCCTTAGGTCTTTTTATAGACCTAAGGGAAGCTCTCTAGAGAATTATGGAATTCTCTTGGGAGGCCTATGGTGGGATCTCGTGGGTGAGTGAGAGAGAGAGGATGGATGGTGGCTTTTAGATCCACCAAATGTGGATCTAAAAATTGAATGGCCCTTGGTTGCTAATTTTAGCAACCAAGGCAACAACACATGGTAGAGAGTTCTAGAGAACTCTAGGCTAGGTATTTTTTCTGTGGATGGTGTGTGTGGGTCGAAACTTAGGTGGCTAGGTTGATTAGGTTAGGATCTAGCGGGTTTAGGTCAAGGTAGGTCTCAAATTAGGGTTGTAAACCCTAATTCACTAAGGTAAAGTGTAATTAAACTTAATATAAGTTTAATTGGGTGTGTGAAAACTTAATTGAGAGTAAAATAACTCAATTAAGTCAGGTCTAGGTCAATTGGACTCTCACTGAGTCCAATTGGATAGTGTGTGCTGAGATTAGGGCTTAATTTGACTCAATGAGTCCATTTGAATAGGCTAATGGAATTGACTAAGATCCAAGTCAACTATGTCTAGTGAGGACCTAATTAGATCCTTAGAGAGGTCTAGAGGTGATGTATTAGGGTTATGGCACCTTAATTTAGGTTCCTATGGGTTTGGAATTGGGTTTAGGGACTTAGAGATCCATGATCAAGTCTTGAATCTCAAAATAGGGTCTGGAGGGCAATTTTGGACATCCAATAATAGTGTCAGACGTCTTATAGTGAAAAATAAAAAATATAGACATGTTGTCTGGATGTCCAATCAGAGTCAGGAGGGATTCTAGGTTCTGTCTTGGCTATTCTGCAGAAATTGGACGTTTGACCAAGTGTCTGGACGTCCAATAACACTGTAGAAGTGGGTTTAAGGTGTGCGAGAGTTGCCTAAGGGTTGTAGACATCCTATAAACTTATCTGGACGTCCAAATAGAGGCTAGAATTAGGGTTTTAAGGTTTCCTATGGTGTGGTGACCTACTCTAAGGGTGGCTAAGGCTTGGGGAAGCTTCTAGGCTATCTTAGGGCTAGGATGGTCCTATGTTCTTCATAATTTACTGCCTTATTCCTCTTAAATAGAATAGCATACCTCAACCCCTTACATTATTGTCTATTACATCTTATTTTAGGTCTTCTGCTCCAGCTCTACTGCAACTCCAATTATTCTTTATTCTTCAGATCCAGCTTTAGATCTACCTTCTGGTCAGCTTATTACCTGTAATTAATATAAGCACCTATTCAGCACATTATAGTATTATTTTATGCATAGCTAAAAGAAAGAAGTAAAGATGCAAATAATGCTTATGCATGCATGAATTATCCTAACTTATGCTAAGTCCTAGCCTAATTTAGGTCAATTAAGACCTATGATTGCTGCACAATCATACCCCCATGCCTAAATCTTGCTAATCCCTAGCAAATGCAAGACTAAATTATTCATAGAAGGGTCCCTAAGGGATTGATTATTTTATCAAGTGTATGCCTAGAGATTTTTCTCCTTTTTGTTTTCATCCTATGCTCTAGAAATCCAGACAATCGTGAAAGTGTAGCTATGTAGCTTTTGTAATGGATTCGAGTGAAAAACTAATTCACCTCTAAAGCCTGTACTTGACCCCTAGTAAAATTCTAGCAGGATTGGTGGACTTCTTCCCTCGAGGTATTCAAGATATTCTATGAATTCCATCTGGCTTTAACCTTAGGTAGAGTCTTAGAGGGAAAATATTATATATTTGATGGCTCACTCTCACTTGGTGCTACATAGAGGTTAGTACTATAGATTCTAGATTCCAAAATTATTACATAACTCAACTCAGAGAAAGACAAGAAAAACTATGCTCTCTTTTGATTCCTTTGTATTCATTTTCTCTTACTCTTTTTATTTTTGTTTTATTTTCTTTCTTTTTCTTAGAGCTCATAATCTCACCAGATTCACACATATGACCTGTATTTGGTGGTCTCACTTGGCATTAACACTTTAATTGAGTTTCCATAACCCTAACACTAAGTCGGAATTCTTCAGCCAGTATTCGGGCGGTCAGAAACATAGAAAGATAGGTTAAGGCCATATTTGGTGGATCTCAAATTTATTTAGTGGTATTGCCTCAATGTAAATGAAATAAACACTAAATATTCACAAACTCTTTTTTTCTTGCTTTTTCTTCTTTTTCTAATTTTTTTCAATTTTTCTTTCTTTTCAACATTTTTTTTCTTTTTTTTTTCTCTTTTTTTTTTCAACATAACACAACTAGCACACATCCATGAACTTTATTGAGGAGGCATTATTAGGGATTGGTGGTAGTCAAGAGACATTGGGTGGCTTATTTGGTGGAAGTGCCTACTCATTGCATCGAGAGAGGTGGATAGGACAGTGTATTTTTGACCTTGATATCAATACCCTCCTTTAGTTGAGGATTCCTTAAAGAGTGGTCGTAACCATCCACCTTAGCTCTAGTTTTATGAAAACTCGCTCTCCACGTTTTTGCATTATTTGGTGGTTCTTAAAATTTTGCACAAAAATGTATATGCAGGAACTGAGAGCGGAAACTGTGCTTAAACTTTAAGTATCATCACCTAATTATCTAGGATTCTAGATTCCTTACACTAATCTTAGAGCACTAGTACTCTCTATTCTCATCTCACACTATTTGGTGGAATTTTTTGGAAGAAAATCTACCTAACTCCCAAAACACTGTCTGGGGATTCAGGAGAAGAAGCACTGCTTCTTCTTGATAGACTAATGACATTTATGAACCTTCATCATGATCCATTGCAAATTCTACATGTGTGTGAAAAATTGTACTGGATACCATATTATAGGAATCAACTAGAGGATAAAATCCGTAATGCATTCTCTTAATAAGATAATCTTATTCATTGATGCACTATGTATATATGCTATAAACAAGTAACCTCTTATATTCGTACTTCATGAAATTTCCCTTTCGGGTTACATTTAGCTTCACCCTAAATTTAGAACAAAAGGTGAGCGGGTGAGTTGGAAGTGGCAGTTGCGGATGATTTTTAGCTCTAATGTGAACATTGGAGGTGGAGTCAATTGTTCTTTTATTGAGGGTCCTAAAGTATGTTTGACATGTAGCTATGGGTTTTCCTAAGGGTTGGCATAAAAATTTTTCAGTTTTACTGTATCTACCCCCCCATGCCTAAGTTCTTGCATGTTCTCATTCATGAATAAAAAGAAAATAAATTTGATAGAGGATGAGTGGGTAGAAGTCACCTGGAATTGCTCCTGAAAATATACATTCAGCATCGGCCAACCTGACAGTATGCAATATGCAGAAAGAAAATATGCTAAAAGAAGAATATGCTATGTATAAAAATGAATATGTATAGGGTGATGGATGTGGAGTAGATGCTGAGTTTAACGCTTCCAGCTAGGTGAAAACTCAATCAGATGTATCAGTTCTTGCATAAGAGCCAATCAAGATTAAGAAAAGGATGTGCTCGTATGCTCCTAGAATCAGTGGTCTAGAGATGTGAACCAACTGATTGTGCACCCCTACTCCAAAAAGTCTAGCAATAAGAAAGTGTGGAGTGGTGGTGGAAAATAGAGGATAATCAGAGGGGGGGTCATGATGTTGATTCAGTTGATTTATCATGTCCCACAATTTAGTAGGAAGTTGCTGAGGGAGTAGATCAAAATGTTTCTCAGAACCAGAATCTGAGTCATAGGGATCCTCATAGCGATAATTGACATCAAAGATCATGCCCTCTCCGGGTTCTGGGTCATATGGGGGTATCCGTGAAAGTAGAAGATTTGTGGGGAGGTCACTAAAATCCTCGTTCGAAATTACTTCATCCTCGTCCATACTCATATCTAATTCATCAGAAGCTGTTACGAACGTGTGCCCCAGACGTCTTTTAAGACGTCTGGGAGGTGGCCCAGACATCGGACCAGACGTCTGGGATCACATCCAGACGTCTAACCAGACGTCTAGGATCGTTTCCAGACGTCTGGAAAATAGTTATTTTTCGCACGAGAGATTCGTCTGCGCGCCTGTGCGCGCAGACCCGTGATTCCTCTCTCTCTCTCTTTTTCCTTCTCTCTCTACGGCTGCAGATCTGCCGCGCTCTCTCTCCCTCCTCCTCGCGCGGCCTTAAAAGGCCATGCCTCCCCTCCTGTCATCTCCACCGTCCCCTTCCTCTTCTCCTTCCTGTGCGCGAGAGCGAGCGAGCGCGAGGGCGGCAGCGGCAGCCGCAGTGAGCGCGGAGGAGGTGCGGCGTGCGAGGGCGGAGCTCTGCCGTGAGGGCGAGCTCGCCGGAGCGGCTTGGCCGGCCGGCGGAGGGCGCAGGGGGCGCGAAATGACTCGAAGGGGGACCTGCTGCGGTCTGAGCAGCAGACGCGCGAGGTGCGACGCAGGCGACGTTGCGAGCGGAAGCCGGGTGGTGCCCTGTTCTGGAAAAATTTCCAGAATCAGACGTCTGGGTTGATAGCCAGACGGCGAGGGAGACGTCTGGAAGCTCATACAGACGTCTGAAAGGTGAGTATTCCGCTTTCTCCTTCCTTCCTGTCGACTGACCGTACTGAGGGAGGGAGTTGGCTGTGCGCAGGCTCGCCGATTCGCCATCCAACGCGAATCAGACGTCTGGCTATTGTACCAGACGGCGGGAGCGACCTCCAGACGTCCGGGGTGACCATCGGACGTCTGGGATCTAGGCCAGACGTCCCCGCAGACTTCTGGACGTCTGGGAAACCACGCTGAACAGGTAATTCTCTGATCCACTTTTTAAGACGTCTGGAATAAGTTCCAGACGTTTGATTTTGCACAGTATCGTCTTTTTCGACCCGTTTAGGGCCCGTTCGGGCTCCGTTTTCCGCGATTCAAGTTGCGTTCTTTTCAGAATTAATTCCTCTACCCATCTACAGTAGCTATACACTATTTTGAGACTTTCCTTATGTTTGATCCTTGTGATAGGACCTCGTTCAGTTGCAGTCTTGGGAGTCGCGGAGGCACGCAGGATTCCCGATCACGCCCCCATTACTCCCGTTGTACCTGGTAGAGTGGCTTTAAGTTATTAATAAAATCTGTTAAATTATGAAACCATAAATAGAACCTAGGACATTGCATGAATCCTAGGAATGAGAAATAGATGGAATGATAGCTCCTAGGTGTTGCATGAATCCTAGGACTGGAAAACTAGATTGTATGATAGATCCTAGGATATGGCATGAATCCTAGGATGGGAAAACTAGTGGAATGTATAATACTGCAGTCTTGGAAAATGGAAAGAGATATAAAGCTGCCTGTAATTTGAATTAACAGCTGCCTGTTGTGAATAGATAACGTGGTTGAGAACATGGATTGTAAGAATGTGAAACTGGAAAGTGAAACCTGGATGTTTGAGTAAAAAGGATGGAACCCTACGGGGAAGTAGGAGTAGAACTCCTGGAAAGTGAATGGAATAGTTTTGGGGAAGTGAGCTGGCCCTTGAGTACGGAGTACCAAGGAGAGTGACTGTCCCCCTGTTTAGTGCAGAGCGGAACCAGCCGCCCCAGGGACCCGGGGTTAGGACTGGCCACTCTGTACCGACTTGCTGACCCTCACGTACGTAGTACCGAGGAGAGCTACTAGTGTAGGGAGGTACTAGCTACCCCACGGGCCCCGGGGTTCTGCTAGCCTCCCACACCGACTTGTTAGGCCCACTAGGGCAAACCAGGGTAGTCAGGCGAGGGTGCGCGGACTGTGGAGGGGCAAGGCCCCGGTTTGGTTACTGTGGAGGGGTTGGACCCCTGTTACTGAGAGGGCTCTGCCCTGTACTGGTTCCGTGCTGTGCTTTGGGTGCACCCGTTAACGGAAACGACTGACCGCATGCCAGTACGGGTTAGCTACCTGTGCGTTTATCGCACGTGCCGTGGTCACCGTTACGTCTGTCAGTGACCTTGGGGTGGCTGACTGAGGGTAGGATCACCACGGGGGACTCTCCCGGCCAGGAGAGCACCACGTGCTACTTCTACTTTTTGGAAAAGACTGCAATCAAGATCGTTCCCACGAGGAACATTCGAGATCAAGTAAAAGATCTGAGAAATAAATGAAATAGTGAGACAATTGAAAGATGTAAATAAAGAAAGTAATAGAACATAACAGCTACTGTACACTCTACTGTTGTCTTTAGTTTTAGTTGCCACTCTACTCAGCGTTTTGCTGACGTGTTACACTCGTTACCTTTTTCAGGACCAGGTGTTGAGCAGCCAGGGTCAGCGGCTGCAGAGGACGCTGGGCCGAGTAGGGTCCAGTAGAGTTACTACTGTCTTTTGTACCTCTTTGTTTCCGTTATAGTGAGTAGTTCTTGTTTCCGTTGTACTTTTCTTTACCTGCAGTTCATGTTATATGATAAATGTTGTTCTACTGTTGTGGTGGTATATACTGTAGTAGTTTCTTTCTTTACTGTTGTACTTTCTTACTGTTAGTTATATTCGTGCTGAATGTGGTTTATTTTTACTGCTCTTTTGGTTACTTCCTCGTTGGACGACTAGGTCTTGGGATTAGTCGAGTCGGTCCGGTTCTCGTGTCTCGTAGGGACTCGGGAACCGGGTCGTTACAGAAGCTGACTCTTCAGGCTCTGAGTTGAGCCATCCATTAGATTGACTAGGATGATAGGTGCGTCCCCAGCTCATTCTGCTTAAAGCTTCACCCTCATATGCATTGGGTTCCTTAGTAATTCCTGCCTCAGGTTGCATATTTATTTCTTCGATTAAATCATCCATAGCTATTTCTGGTCTTCGGGTGACAGGATCAGGGATAGAAAGTGTCATCTCAAAATCTCTAACATCCAAATTAGGGATGTAGGTGAAAGAAGAAGAGTGTAGATCAGAAGATGTTGGCTCTAGCACAGGTTCACCTACAATGGGAAGTGGCCTAGATTGATCAGTAGTGTCGCATTTAATGTTTGCCTCAAGATCCATATCCTCAACTGGATCTACTTCCCTTATCTCAGTTGGGTTTTCTAACCCATGAGGTATCTCCTAGGATTTAGGATAATCCAATTGTGGCTCAGTCCTGGATATATCAGTCCTTGATATATCAGTCCTTTCCTCCTCAATTTCCCGAATGGAGTTCTCAGATGAACCCATTCGGCATACTTCCTGCTCCTGTCTCATATCCAAGCTAGATTCTTCTTCCCCTGAATGATCTTCCAGCATTTGCTCCCGAGAATCTTTTGTGTGTCCTTCCAGCGTAGTTGTTTCAGATTCTTCAAGGTCTTGAAGGCTATTTTCCACTTGATATCTCAAAAGCAATAGTTCTTGAGTTTCCCAATTTTGTCCAATTAGCCTTATTATCCCTACTGTTCCCTGAAGGAGCTCCATCACAGCTTGTTGATATGGAATCCATCTTTGTCTTTGGTTCAGCTCAGTGATAGCTTGGATTTGTGTAGGTAGAATGCAGCCTTCTCCTTAGCGCTAGCTATAGCTCTTTGTATTCTATAATGTGGTTGCATATGCAATGGTAGTTCTTCAAGGGTTCCAGGGGGTGAATCAGGTCTACGCATATTCCATGTGTGAGAAGCAGGAGTGTGAAATCCATATCTTGGGTTATAAGATGCGATCCTTTGAGGGAACAACTGGTATGGGTCACAATATCCAGAGTTAGGATATGGGTTAACCATTTTAGTAGCCCGAGGAGATGGATCAGGCGAAGCGAAACGTCATCTTTGCCACCTTGGGTTCTGATCCCAAGGTTGAGTTGATTCAGTCACCCGGGCTCTCAGATAAGCTCCTGTGCCTAGCTCTTCTGGATCCTGATTAGGTCCAAATCTAGGGTTAGCCATTGTGGCTAGGCAGATAGAAGAAGAGGGTGGGGGAGAAGATGGTCCTGGCGAGGTGACTCGCCTCCTTGGGAGTGGCTCCCAAGGTCTATCCAGTTGATGTCTAAGTGACCTCCTTCCTTGCATACACCACCCAACCCTTGGGTTGGTGTAGCCAAGCCAGACAAGGCTAAGGCCCTGTCAATCAGATGGTCCTTATGATCAGATGACCAGATTTTTCATTTTAAGTTTGAATTCCTGAAGAAAAATTCATCGTACAACCAACTGAAAGTGATTCCCGCCTCTCAAGCTAACCCAGCCAGTCTGGTTACGAGGGGACTAAGGGGAAGGTTCTTCCTTTGGCTCATGCCTCTGATTCCATTACCCCTTAGCCACGATCGTTTGACACTACCCCACAGACTTAGTCACTAGGTTTGGCAAGAGAGATTGCAAACACCCAGGTGTATGACAACGAATTCGGGTTGCTTACATGTTTTAAAATTAATTGTAGCCCATTTTTCTTCAGTTAGGGTTTGTGGTGAGTGGCCCACAAGGTGATAAAGCTCACCAGCTATACACTAGACTTAACTAAGTCTAGGTTAGCCTAAATGTGGTCTCTAGATTGTAACCCTAAAGATGTATCCTAGTGTTCATGCAATTCTAGGGCTTTTCTTTTTCTTCTTCAGCAGACCACGAAATTATGACCAATTCTATGATAAAAATTGGAACCAGAATAAGCTGAAATTTGGTAATTAGATTACTTTCTCAATTATCTTTCCATACAATATTTCTTTAAAGTTTTTAATGTCTCAACCGAATTTATAGAGATTTTTAAATTTCAAGGGGTTAGATTTGGAATTTTGACACCTGATCATTTTTTCAAATTGAAACAATATCAAATGATTTTCAAAAATTCAGAAAAAATATGGAAATTAAAGCCAATGAGATTATCTTTCAAACCCTATCATTTTCAGTCAAAATAGATTCACAGATTGCATGGAATTTCTTTCTGAATTTTGAAAAATCTCAAATCTGGGTCAGTATGACCCCCTTGCACTTTGCAAATTTTTAAAAATTTTTTACTTTGATTTCTTCGAAAGAATGGCACCATTTGAAAGATGGTTTGACAATGAAAGTATAGCTCGAATTTCAGAATTTTCGCTCATTAATTTTTTGGCAATTGAATTTTTAAATCAAATTTGAAATCTGGCCGAAAATCAAAGGGTGGTGGAGAAGCTTTTGAAAGGTGTTTGAGTTTAAAATTCAAACTTTCCACAATTTTTTTTTTCAAAAAAAGGATTTTTTGTCAAAGGATTTTCATTTTTTTTTTGCTTTTCAAAACTAACCTAGGATTGAAAAAGAAACCTAATCTAACTACCTAGATTTTTGTCTTTGATTTTTTTTTTCTTTTTCATGAAAATAAATAGGCTTTTTTTTCTTTTTTTTTCTAATAAATCTAACCTAGGGTTCAGAAAAGGAAATCCTAATCTAAGATGAGATGTGCACCTGATTTTTGTTTTAATCTACACTCGTTGCATGCGTAGATTCCCATTTTTCCTGTTTTCCTGCACATCAAACGATAAGCAGAGGAAGGTTTGTCAGTCATAGCTCAAAAGATCGAAATAAAAAATGACATTGCCTCCCCGGCAACGATGCTATTTTGTTATCCCTCGTAAAGCACTTTTTTGATAAGAAAAAGCATCGTAGTATAGTACGCAATACGATCAATAAAAATATTTATAAAGATAACGAGACTTGAAATCCCAGTCGTTCATCTCTGGAAGGCATTTTTAGAAATGCAGATTTGAAATTGATCCCTTTCGCTCTACTTGCTTAAAATCTCATGCCAATTTATGGTGATTTACGTATTGATGTACGACATGCTAGTTGCCAAAAGATAGTAACTAAAACATGTAACTTCAATCACACCAAAAGATGATAACTAGGAACATGGTGATTTTCAACATATATATTTATAGATATAAAAGATGATGATGATATCAGAGTTGCAGAGCATAGGTAGAGGATTGCTTGTATAGGGAAATAAAACTACTCGCTACGAGAAAATGACTGCATACATGAATCTATGGGGGGATTTTGCATGCATCATTGGGGGAGAATAAAGAGCTACACAACTAACCAGTAAATAAAGCATGTAAAGTGATGGGAACACCATCATGAGTCCTAACTATCTCATTTTGACCTAGAAAAGAGAATAAAAGCTCCAACATAACCTGGAGAAGGTCTTAATTCAAGGAATAACTGTTTTGAGAAAGAAACATGAAACAAAGGATAAAATTGTAATTTTACCATTGTAGTACATTAACGGGATTTCTTAGAGGCAAAACATAGGTCAAATGGTCTGAAGAAGATAAAAAGTGAGTTGGTTCAACCAAAACTGGGTTCATGTGCAATCTAAAAATTAAATGACATCTTGTAACCTCAAAACAGACTCACTTAATTGAACAAGGTTCTGGTTAGGATAGAAATCAAATAAGCCCTATAAAATTCATGGAAAAATATCTTCTAGGGTTTAGAACCCTCAATTTGGCCTTTGGAACCTATTTTGACCTAAATAAGGGTCCTAGCTAGATATTTGACCTAAATTGGGTTTTTGTGTAAAATGTCCAGTCAAACATGGTCAAACCTAAAATATAACTTCACCATTAGATTCCTTAGGTCCAAATTATGTTTGTACCAAAATTTGGATCTAAGGGAAGGTCACCTTGACCTACATTGCAAAATAGTCCACCCAATTACATTTTGAGCCCTAACTTTTGAAAACTATTACGTAGACCCCCCTATCTTCCTCAACACTCTTTGCAACTAGGTCCCTCCATCATTACAGTGGAGGAGTCCTACTCCAATGAGGATTCAAGGAGGATTGCTCCCTGATTCCTCAGAGATCTCTCAGATTTGAAAGGGAGATTCTCTGAGGAATTCCTTATCATCTGAACGCAATCACATGCCTTGATTCACACCCAATCTCTTGTGCGAACGTTCGAGAGATTTGGGTCTCTCACTGAGTCCTACTCTGAAGAGGATTCTTGTGCTTGGAAGCTTGCCTTTCAAGCATAAGAGTCTCAGCCAGATGCTATAAAAAGACCCCCTAATTCGACTGCTCAAAACTAGCATGGCTTGGCTGGAGAAAACCCTTTAATTTCTTCCCTTCTCCTCCGGCCAAGTGTCCAGTAGGCTCCGGCGACATCTCCTCCTCCTTCTCGTTGCTCTGCCACAGTACCAGTGGCAGAGACGTGTTTATCTCCTTCCTCTGCGTTGTGCCATACCCGCGCATGCACCTCAAGCCCCTTCATCGTCGCCGTTCTCCCTCCACTGGAATCTTCTTCTCCAGCAGCGACAGGTACGGCCAGCCGTCTTCCTGTCCCCCTTCATCCATTAAATTAGGTTAGAACTCTTTCCCTCTCTCCTCTCTTTATTTCCCCCTTCTTTATTTCTATTTTTAACCCCTCGACGTCGCAGACCACCACCATCGTCCTCATCTCTGGCAGACCACTGGCGAGGTGTCTCTGACACCTCCACACCTCCATCCACCTCGCCAAACCTCTCATAACCTCCTCCACCATCCACTGATCCTTATCCACATCTCCATCGATCGCTAACACCTCCACACTCGCCCCCCGATCAAACCCACTTTCACAGCCATAGAGCTACCTAGGCACGCATGCCTAGGCTACCTCGTGGCCAGCCACCCACCTAAACACCTTTGTTGTGCCACGGTGAAGCTCCCTGTGTGGTTTAATGAGGTTTCATGGCTGTATTGAGTGATCGCAGGTTTACCCCCTGCCGCCATTGAAGCACGAGCAAGCTTGCTTGCAAGATCGCTCCAGGCTGCATCGCTCCAGGTTTCTAGGTCCAGGTGATGCGGGTTAGTCTCACACACACATCCAGCCAAGTGAGCGGCTTTGCGAGGCACCTAGTTGTAGTAATTAGGCAGAGAACCTCTTGCGGGCACGAGCGAATCGGGTGGGACTCTTTAGTCCCACCTTAGTAGTTTTCAGCGCAGGTGAGTTCCATAAATTGAATTTTTGTTTTTACCTTGTCGCCTCAGATCATGAGGTGAGGTCCCCTCGCCCGCTCACCTGCCTCGTCCGCGACCCACGCCTACGCGGACCTAGCTTGCCCTGACCCATTTACCCAGCACTCATCGCACACCACCCACGCCGGTGCACCTGGACCCAAGTGCGCATGACTCGCCTCGAATACCTGATTGGATGGCTCTGAGAGAGTGAACCGAAGAGAGAAAAGAGAGAGAGTGTACTCGAGGGAGGGTAGGGGTAGGTTTTGCACTTCTCTGTGTAGGAAGGGAAAGAAGGAAGGGAAGCTAAGGAAAGGAGATGCGAAAAGGAATAAGGCTAAGGGTAGGAGCTTAAGGAAGGAAGTTGAAGAGTTGAAGGCAGAGCTGCAAAGGAAGAAGAAGGAAGGAGAAAGAAAGAGAAGGTGCAGCTGAAGAAAAGGCAAAGGGTTGAAGGCAGAAGCTGAAGGAAGAAGCCAAGGCCAAGGAAGAAGGAAGAAGAAATCAAGGCAGAAAAAGAAGACAAGGAAGAAAAAAGGCACTGTTGCAAGAGACATCAGAGAAAAGAAGAAAGAGGAAAGCTAAGGAAGAAGAAGCGAAAGTCAGAGAAGGAAATCAAAGACCTGAAGAAGAAGAAAAGAAGAAGACCAAAGTCAAAGAAGAAAAGAAGAAGACCAAAGTCAAAGAAGAAAAGAAAGAAGAGAAGCTAAGAAGGAAAAGGCAGAGAAGGAAAGAAGAACCAAGAAGGAAAAGAAAAGGAAGAGAGAGAAAAGAGAAGTAGAATCAACCTTTTTATCCAATTCTTCCCAATCTCTCTATTTTGTTGCATTTTATAATTCATAAAACTCCTGCATTATACTCTGAATTAGATTTTGAGTAGATTTAAGTGCTCAAATTACATTGATTGAGATTAGTGAATAAATTCCATTTGCTCCCTATGTTCGACCTCGTACTTAACATTCGAGTAATAAAAATTCTTATTTGTTTCCAACACTTTTTCGACTGTACTACAATGCAACTTACTTAAAACCCGATCAAGTGCTGTAAACATTTTGGCGCCATTGTCGGGGAGCAATGCGCAATTTATCACTAGTCTCTACATTATTTTTGATTATATTTGAACACTAACTTGCCCTATTGTGTTTTGTTGTGATTTTGCAAGGTGTTTCAAGAGGAAATCTCCCGCATGAATCAACCACTCCAGGGAAGGTAATCTCTCTTCTTCCCTAAATCCATCTCCTAATCCTGGGAAGACAAAAGGAAGCAATTGAATTAGGAATCACTTGCCTTCTTTTTATAGTAATTACCATCTTTAAGGAAAAAGTTTCCTGATTTTGCGAAATTTTTCAAATCATTTTGAAGTTGAAGCGATTTTTAGAGATCCTACCCCACAAATTCCTGTGCCTATTAGGGAACACGCTTAATTCCTGAATCTCCGCGGACTACACACTTCTTCTTTTGAAGTCCAAAGAGAACTTTTGTGAAAAGAAAAGAGGATTGGAAATAGAACCAAATTAGGGTTTCTACAGCAGGGTTTTGGAGTGTTAGTTCACATATGCTTGCATAAAAAGAAACAAACCTACCCGCATCAGTGTGCTACCCAAGCCCTTGATTGAAAAGATCTAAGCAAGACAAACCCTAAAATTGAGCTCTAAAATCACTTGAATCTTAAAAACCTTGGACCTAATAACTTGGGAGTCAAATTAGGGTGATTTATAGGTCTTGACCTAGAATCATTCTGCCATCTTTAGGGCAGGTTAGGTGAAGTTGACCCCTTGGGTCAACCAACCTCCAAATTAGGTCACAAAATCAAAACATCTAAAGTTCAAGTGAAAACCCTAAGCACCTTTGATCTTAAAAGTGGTAGACTTAAGAGGTCAAGGTCCCCATTCTGGTCTACCTGGAATCTTAGTGACAAAAGAGGTCAGGTGGGGGAAACCCTGTAACCCGTGGGGATGCTATACTATGTAGGGATCTTTGCGGGACTCTCCCTCTCTGGCTGCCTAGGTAATTCTCAGGTGGACGACTTTCTAATCCAGGGGTATCATCTTCCCTGAACCTCCATAGTCATCCAAACATCTTTGGGTGCCTCAATTGGGTCAAAAACACTTCCAGTCCCTCATCCCCTCTTTTTAGAGCACACATTTAGAATTTCGGTGGGACTCGCTATTTAGATCTATTCACTTCACAATTTGATTCTACAGCTTGATCCAAATTTTGATTCTACATCTTGATACCACCACCTGATCCAAATATGCAGCCAAATTACTTAGGACTACCTTTCAAAAGACCTGAATCACAGAGATTCATGAGAGATAGGATGATTGAGGATGCCCTTGAATTCTATGAAATTGAATATAAACCCTCAACATCAATAGAAGACATTTAGGTTAATGTACCAACAACCACAACTTTCATCATAAACTATGCCCAAGTACTTTTGACAGAAGTCATAAAATGATCAACCCAAGACATTCTCATCATAGGATACATTAAGATAGAAAAGTTACACAATTTTGAATACCTTCAATGCTTGACAAATCCTATACTATGGGAACAACACCAAGATGATCTTGAAAATCGGGAAGAGATGATGAGACTATTGAAACAAATTATCGACCAGAAATACCTGTACATGCCACAAACAGATGATGAACCATCTTGGAATAGTATTGAGGATCAATCCGATTTTCCAGATCTCGGGTTTGAGGCACAGAGTGGTTGTGGATTCCCAACCCAGATAGAATACAACATGCCTGATATTGAAGAAGGTTGGGAAGTTCCAATTGCAGGAAAACATAATGTTGAGCCAACCCTAGACCATGGATCACAAAGCTTAGAATTCCAAAACTCCTGCAATGATGAGATTAGCACTGAACCTCTCGAGGGTGTAAATCCTGCCCCTTATTCTGATAAGGTGACCCTTGAAGGTTATTAGAACCTAGATTTTAGTGATTTAACCCACATCCTAAGCCTAGAATCTAGATCTGAAACTTATTGGGAAGATTACGAGGCCTCGTATGAATAAGATCAAATTTTCAAAGAAGAATATGATTCTGGGCCTCTATTTGATGAATATCCCTCTCCAACATCCTCAGAGAATCTAATCGATTTTTCAGAAGTCACGCCAATTTACGATACAGAAACTGAAGAGTTGGACAAGTGGGGTTTTGATTGGGTCTTTCCTACGAGCCTAGAACTTGAGCCTAGACCAAATAAGGATGCCTTTTTAAGCTCAAAAGTTACACATAGGCTAGACCCCAATCAGGCTGCTAAATCTACATCATGTGATTTATTCTATGGTGGAACTCATGATCTCGAATCTCATTCAGAACTTGATTTTTGTAATATCTCCGATGATTTGGAATCCTACCATGATTTCTGAGAAACTCTACTTCTTGAATTCAATGAACCAATCTATGACCTCAGCTCACATGATTCATTCTCTGACTGTGAGGTCCTGGTTCCCGAGATCATTGATTTAAGATCAAGTTCCAATGACATGGAATCATTTCTTTTCGATCCTCAGGAATCAAAACCAGAAAATGCCAAGAGTAACTACAACCCAAAGTTCAAATCTTTTCTCAACTCAGATTTCCATGATCTTATCGACACTCTTCAGGCATTCACTTTTGATTTTGAAAGCTACTATGAGGACTCTCTACATGAAACCACCTGTAATTTCTTTTTAGAAGAGCCCTCATACACAATTCTCATAGAAGCCACCTCTTCCAAATATACAAAACCAAGCAAAACCCATTTTCAACCCCGACCCACAATCGAACTCAATTTCTATTCTGATTCCCTTCTCACTGAGCCGATTGCAGATAATTCAACTCCACATCTATACCAGGTTTCGGGCATTGATCAGACTAAAAAGCATGCCCCATCATTCTCTGATCACCCCTATAGGGTTTCCGCATCATTCACTGATTACTTCACGGATCCCTACTCTGACCAGGCTGATTCAACTCAGCCAAACCTCAAATTTACACTTCCACATCCATCCGAGCCGCGTAGCATATGGTGGGTTCCACATCTCTTGATCTACATCTATCAACCCACCAGATTAATAGGTTTGAGCTGCATCATCAGCCTGTTGATCTTAACAAGCACCTGGTTTGACCAACCAGGCTCTTAATCAAGGTGCTTGTTCTACAAAACTCTGCTAATTTGACCGCTCCCTCTCCATCTCATTTTCCGCTCCGTTGAAGGCGTTGAATTTAGCGCTTAACGGGAGGCAACCTGTCATTCCAAAAACTCGAGATCTGTCTGATTATCCATCTGTACTTCACATCTATTGCACCATGAGTTCAGCCTTAGACCAGTCGATCCCACCTCTGGTAAACGTACTAGAGCTTGAAATCATCCACAATAGTCATTCCCGACCCATTCGCCCACCCGATTTATCCTGTTCTAAGGCCTTGGACCCAACACTGTTTCACACCCTCTGTTTACAATGAGGACATTGCAAAACTTAGGCATGAGGGAGTGGTAAAGTGCATACATACAGAAACCAAGAAAAGTCAGAAGGATTCTCACAAAAAATTACATATGTCAAAAATATCAAAAAAATAGAAAATTATAAAAAAGAACAAAAAAATGGAGGAGGGAAGAGAAAATTTTGAAGTCACAAAACATGAGGAGGAAAAGAGCAAAATGCCAAAAAGGAGCACAAAATGAAAAAGAAAAAGAAGAGTCAGTAGTAAGAAATTAAGGGATTAATCGAAATCCTAGACCGCATCAAAGAAAAGAGAAAAAGAAAAAAGTGCTAATGAGACACAAAAAAGAGATTAGTAGGAATGCTGATCTTAGGCCTTTTGGGCTAGACTCTTAGGCTTAAAAATTCAAGTATTCGCTAAGATCTAGATAATCCCCAAGAGGTTGGGGAAAATGCGAAGCTTAAGTATTAGGTCTAAGGCTTAGGGAGTATTCGGCCTCATTAACTGACCTTCGATTTGCGGGACTCGGTAACCTAAGCACCCTATCCACACACAGTCTGGTTTGGTGCACATAACTATCAAAATTACACAAAAGCGTTTAAATGTTTTGAAAATGGTTGCCTAGATTAGGAGCTGCCGATCAGCACAAGTTGATTTAGACGAGTTCCTATTGCGGAGAGGTGGGAAACTCCCCTCAAAGATGCATAACAACACATCGTCTCCTCGGTGCTTGTCTCCTAGGATTTTACATATCCTACCGGGGTCACGTAAGCACTCTGTTGGTTCAGATACCATGGGCGACATTATCACGAAATGTTGATTGCCAGGGTCTGGATTTGGCCTTGGAACGCCATGGACGGGATTACCTTGAAATCTCGAAAGCTAGGGTTCTGGGGGTTGCTATGGGCGGTGCTATCACGAAGCATCGATTGCCAAGAACCTTTGAGGATTGATGATGGGGATGAGGAATCTGATACAGACCGTGTTGAGAAGCCAATCCAAAGCTAGAAATAAAAAGAAAAGAGAGAGAAAGCTCGCCAAACAAATAAATCCTCTGTCTCACTCTTACATAAACGCACTACAAACTGAACTAAGGCTAAAATATGTCTCAAGCATGGGTGCTTTAATCGTGGAATCCAACAAACCTTAGGATAGTTCCTGCAGGCCTTAAAAACCTTCGTGGAGGATCGAGGCTAGAGCTAGTTAGGTCCGGATCTTGGTTGGTACTTGAGTACCTCTAGGCCTACCGTCAGCATTCTAACCTAATCAAAAGAAAAAGAAAAAGCACTTATCATAACTGGTGAAAGAAGCTCATGGTCTAGAACAGAAGTTAAAACCTTGAAATTTTGCTAAGGGACTAGCAAATGCTAGACATGGGGGTATGATGGGAACACCATCATGAGCCCTAACTAGTTCATTTTGACCTAGAAAAGAGAACAAAAGCTCCAACATAACCTGGAGAAGGGCCTAATTCAAGGAATAACTATTCTAAGAAAGAAACATGAAACAAAGGGTAAAACTGTAATTTTACCATTGCAGTACATCAACAGGATTTCTCAGAGGCTAAACATAGGTCAAATGGTCTAAAAAAGATAAAAAGTCAGTTGGTTCAATTAGAAATGGGTTCATGTGTAATCTAAGAATTAAATGACATCTTGTAACCCTAAAACAAACTCACTTAATTCAACAAGGTTCTGGTCAAGATAAAAATCAACTAAACCATCTAAAATTCATGGAAAAATATCCTCTAAGGTTTAGAACCCTCAATTTAGCCTTTGGAACCTATTTTGACCTAAATAGGGGTCTTGGCTAGATATTTGACCTAAATTGGGTTTTTGTGTAAAATGTCTAGTGAAACATGGTCAAACTTAAAATCCAACTTCATCATTGGATTCCTTAGGTCCAAATTAGGTTTGTACCAAAATTTGGACCTAAGGGGAGGTCACCTTGACCTACTTTGCAAAATAGTCCACCCAATTATATTTTGACACCTAGCTTTTGAAAACTACTGTGCAGACCCCCCTATCTCCCTCGCCACTCTTTGCAATTAGGTCCCTCCACCATTACAGCGGAAGAGTCCTACTTCGACGAGGATTCAAGGAGGATTTCTCCCTGATTCCTCAAAGATCTTCTCTCATATTTGAAAGGGAGATTCTCTGAGGAATTCCCTATCATCTGAATGCAATCACATGCCTTGATTCGCACCCAATCGCTTAAGCAAACGTTTGAGAGATTTGGGACTCTCACTGAGTCCTACTCTGACGAGGATTCTTGCGCTTGGAAGCTTGCCTTCCAAGCACAAGAGCCTCTGCTAGATGCTATAAAAAGACTCCCTGATCCAGCAGCTCAAAACTAGCTTGTCTTGGTCGGAGAAAACCCTATAATTTCTTCTCTTCTCCTTCAGCCAAGTGTCTAGCAGGCTTCTGCAACATCTCCTCCTCTTTCTCGTCACTCTGCCACAATACCAGTGGCAGAGACGTCTTCATCTCTTTCCTCCGCGTCGTGCCATACCCGTGCACACACCTCAAGCCTCTTCATCGTTGCCGTCTCCCACCACTGGAATCTTCTTCACTAGTGGCGGGAGGTACGGCCAGCCACCCTCCTATCCCCCTTTGTCCATTAAATTAGGTTAGAACTTTTTCCCTCTCTCCTCTCTTTATTTCCCCTTCTTTATTTCTATTTTTAACCCCTCGACGCCGCAGACCACCAGCATCATCCTCATCTTCGGTAGACCATCGGCAAGGTGTCTCTGTCACCTCCACACCTCCATCCACCTCGCCAGACCCCTCATAACCTTTGCCACCATCCACTGATCCTTATCCACATCTCCATCGATCTCCAACACCTCCACACTCGCCCCAGATCAAACCCACTTTCACGGCCACAGAGCAACCTAGGCACACATGTTTAGGCCGCCTTGCGGCCACCCACCCACCTAGACACCTTTGCTGTGCCACGACGAAGCTCCCCATGTGGTTTAATGAGGCCGCAAGGCTGTATTGTGTGATCGCAGGTTTGCCCCCCTGCCGCCATTGAAGCACGAGCAAGCTTGCTTGCAAGCTCGCTCCAGGCTACATCGCTCCAGGTTTCCAGGTCCAGGTGACGCGTGTTAGTCTCGCGCACACATCCAGCCAAGTGAGTGGCTTTGCGAGGCACCCAGCTGCAGCAATTAGGCAGAGAACCTCCTGCGGGTGCATGCGAAGCGGGAGGGACTCTTTAGTCCCACCTCTGTAGTTTTTAGTGCAGGTGTGTCCCATAAATTGAATTTATGTTTTTGCCTTATTGCCTCAGATCACGGGGTGAGGTCCCCTCACCCGTTCACCTACCTCGTCCACGACCCACTCTTACGCGGACCTGGCTTGCCTGACTCATTTACCCATCACTCCTCGCGCACCACCCCCGCCAGTGCGCCTGGACTCGGGTGCACGTGACTCGGCCCGAATACCCGATTGGATGGCTATGGGAGAGCAAACTGAAGAGAGAAAAGAGAGAGTGTGTACGCAGGGGAGGGTAGGGGTAGGTTTTGTAGTTCTCTGTGCAGGAAGGGAAAGAAGGAAGGGAAGCTGAGGAAAGGAGCTGCGAAAAGGAATAAGGCTAAGGGCAGGAGCTTAAGGAAGGAAGTTGAACAGTTGAAGGTAGAGCTACAAAGGAAGAAGAAGGAAGGAGAAAGAAAGAGAAGTTGCAGCTGAAGAAAAGGCAAAGGGTTGAAGGTAGAAGCTGAAGGAAGAAGAAGCCAAGGCCAAGGGAGAAGAAGGAAGAAGAAATCAAGGCAGAAGAAGAAGACAAGGAAGAAGAAAGGTACTGTTGCAAGAGACATCAGAGAAAAGAAGAAAGAGGAAAGCTAAGGAAGAAGAGAAAGTCAGAGAAGGAAATCAAAGACCAGAAGAAGA
Source organism: Thalassia testudinum (assembly GCA_037157565.1). Classification (NCBI taxonomy): domain Eukaryota; kingdom Viridiplantae; phylum Streptophyta; class Magnoliopsida; order Alismatales; family Hydrocharitaceae; genus Thalassia; species Thalassia testudinum. The sequence goes on along the minus strand of JAZHRO010000029.1, from coordinate 4,259,323 downwards.
AGAAAAGAAGAAGACCAAAGTCAAAGAAGAAAAGAAGGAAGAGAAGCTAGGAAGGAAAAGGCAGAGAAGGAAAGAAGAACCAAGAAGGAAAAGAAAAGGAAGAGAGAGAAAAGAGAAGCAGAATAAACCTTTTTATCCAATTCTTCCAAATCTCTCTATTTTGCTACATTTTATAATTCATAAACTCCTACATTATACTTTGAATTAGATTTTGAGTAGATTTAAGTGTTCAAATTACATTAATTGAGATTAGTGAATAAATTCCATCTGCTCCCTGTGTTCGACCTCAAACTTAACATTCGAATAATAAAATTCTTATTTGTTTTCAATGCTTTTTCGACTGTACTACAACGCGACTTACTTAAAACCCGATCAAGTGCTGTAAACATAAATCTACGAAGAACTATAATCTAATCTAGAAGAAATAAGGGCATTCGGAGGTGGCTCCGATGGCCTTTGATTTGGTTGATAGGAGAAAGAGGGGCGGCCAATGGTCCTTAGGCCAGCCCTTGGAGAGAGGTTGGAGAGGTGATCCAGCATCTTGGCGTGGAGGTGGTGGTGGCCATTGTGAAGCTACTCGTGGGCATGGAAGTGGAGTGGATGTGGAATGAAACTAAGCTAAATGAAACCAAGAGTGGATGGGTGCAAATGGCCACCCCTTAGGTCTTTTTATAGACCTAAGGGAAGCTCTCTATAGAATTATGAAATTCTCTAGAGAGGCCTATGGTGGGAGCTCGTGGGAGAGTGAGAGAGAGAGGATGGATGGTGGTTTTTAGATCCACCAAATGTGGATCAAAAAATTGAATGGCTCTTGGTTGCTAATTTTAGCAACCAAGGCAACAACACATGGTAGAGAGTTCTAGAGAACTCTAGGCTAGGTATTTTTCATGTGGATGGTATGTGTGGGTCGAAACTTAGGTGGCTAGGTTGATTAGGTTAGGTTCTAGTGGGTTTAGGTCAAGGTAGGTATCAAATTAGTGTTGTAAACCCTAATTCACTAAGGTAAAGTGCAATTAAACTTAATATAAGTTTAATTGGGTGTGTGAGAACTTAATTGAGAGTAAAATAACTCAATTAAGTCAGGTCTAGGTCAATTGGACTCTCACTGAGTCCAATTGGATAGTGTGTGCTGAGATCAGGGCTCAATTTGATTCAATGAGTCCAATTGAATAGGATGATGGAATTGACTAAGATCCAAGTTAATTAGGTTTAGCGAGGACCTAATTAGGTCCTTATAGAGGTATAGAGGTGATGTACTAGGGTCAGGGCACCTTAATTTAGGTTCCTATAGGGTTGGAATTGGGTTTAGGGACCTAGAGATCCATGATCAAGGCTTGAATCTCAAAATAGGGTCTGGAGGGCTGTTTTGGATGTCCAATAATAGTGTCAGATGTCTTATAGTGAAAAATCAAAAGTCCAGACTTGTTGTCTGGATGTCTAATCATAGTCAGGAGGGATTCTAAGTTCTGTATTGGCTATTCTGTAGAAATTAGATGTCTAACCAAGTGTCTGGATGCCCAACAACACTGTAGAAGTGGGTTTAAGGTGTGCAGGAGTTGGCTAAGGGTTGTGGACATCCTATAACTTATCTGGACATCCAGATAGAGGCTAGAATTAGGGTTTTAAGGTTTCCTAGGGTGTGGTCGATTGCGCAGCAATCATAGGTCTTAATTGACCTAAATTAGGCTAGAATTAAGCATATGTTAGGGTAATTCATGCATGCATAAGCATTATCTGCATCTTTACTGCTTTACTTTAGATATGCATAAAATAATGTTATAATGTGCTGATTAAGTGCATTATGTCAATTACAGGTAATAAGCTAATCAGAAGCTTAGATCTGGAGCTAGATTTAGAGCTGCATCTGGAGTTGGATCTAAAGCTGGGTCAAGAATAATGTGTGTTGCAGCTGGGTTGGGGCAGAAGACCTAGATTAGATGTAGTGAATAATGATGTAAGGGAGTTAAGGTATGTTATTCTATTAAGTAGGAATAAAGCAGTAAAAATATGAAGAGCTTAGGTCCATCCTTGCCCTAAGATAGCCTAGAGACTTCCCCAAGCCTTAGCCACCCTTAGATTAGGTCACCGCAACCTAGGAATCCTTGAAACCCTAGTACCAACCCTTGTTTGGACGTATAGATGAATTATAGGACGTCTATAACCCTAAGCCAACTCCCGCACACCTCAAACCCACTTCTGCAGTGTTATTGGATGTTCAGACACATTGTCAGAAGTCCAATTTCTGCAGAAAACCCAAAATAGAACCTAGAATTCCCCCTGACTCAGATTGGACGACCAGAACCGAAGTCTGGACTTTTGATTTTTGAGTATTTAATGTCTGGAACTGGTCCCCAGTTCCTATTTTGATATTCAAGTCTTGATCTTGGATCTCTAGCTCCCTAGACCTAATCCCAACCCCATAGGAACCCAAATTAAGGTACCCTAACCCTAGTACATCACCTCTAGACCTCTCTATGGACCAAATTAGGTCCTCACTGAACCCAATTGACTTAGATCAAGGTCAATTACCATCACCTAAGCCAATTGAGTCCAATTGAGCTCAGATCTCAACCCACACAAGTCCAATTGGACTTAGTGAGAGTCCAATTGACCTAAACCCAACCTAATTGAGTTATTTCACTCTCAATTAGGTTCACACTCATTCAATTAAACTTAGGTTAAGTTTAATTGCAATTTCCCCTTAGCAATTAGGGTTTGCAACCCTAATTCATGGCATACACCTACCCAAACCCTTTAGGACCTAACCTAGATCTCTTAGCCACCTAGGGCACGACCACACACACACACACACGCATTCATGCACACACACTCCTCTAGTGTTCTCTAGAACTCTCTTCAAAGTGGCGCCAACTCCTGGTTGCCAAATTTAGCAACCAAGAGGCATTCAATTCTTAGATCCACTTTTTGCGGATCTAAGAACCACTTCATCCACTCTTGGCCGGCCACTCATTGGAGCTCTCTCTAGAGAGTTCCACACTTCTCTGGAGAGACTCCCCTAGGTCTATAAAAAGACCTAAGGGGTGGCCATTTGCACCCATCCATTTCCTTGGCATTCATTCCACTTAGGCTAGCCACTTCCATCTCCACTCCACCTCCATGAGTTGAGCACCACCATGAAGGTCACCATCTCCATGCCAGGATGCTGGATCACTTTTCCAACCTCTCTCCTAGGGCTAGCCTAAGCTCCATTGGCGGCCCCTCCTTCTTCTCTCAGCCACTCAAAGGCCATCGGAGATCACCTCCGAATGCCCTTCCTTCTGCTAGATTAGTAACTTAGCTCTTCATAGTTTTACTGCTTATATTTACTGCTTAGTAGTTTTGCTCTTTATTCTCTCCCAGTGATGCATGCAAAATCCCACCATAGATTCCTGCATGCGATCATTTTCTGGTAGCTAGATTTACATTTTCATGCATTCCTGTACAAGCTTTCCTCTACATTCCATGTTGCAAACACTTCTCTGAATGAATGAATAAAAGATACATTTTTATATATATCTCTATGTTTGAAATCACCATTCTGCTTATTGGTTTCCATCTTTTCTGCGTGATTCAAGTTGCCTGTTTTTCACTTATATATATATTTTGCAGCAAGTATGTCGATTCCGAAAAATACAGAAAACCTAACTATAGATGCTTTTTCTGTAAACAGCCATCACGTAACTAGAATTGTGCGCACCGAAACTCATACTTTTACCTTTGTTATCTATTTAATGCATGTGCACGTAATCAGAATTCATAATAGAAGTGGAGAAGTCTTAATTCGAAGATTGGAAACCGACGTGCGATTTTAGTAAAGTAGAGCGATAAAAGATCGATTTCAGAATTAAACAAACGCCTCCCAGAGACAAACGATCGGGACTCAAAGTCTCGTTATCTTTTTATAAATATTTTTGTTTGATCGTATTACACACTATACTACGATGCATTTTCCTATCAAAACGCGCTCTACGATTCCTAAACAAATGACGCCGTTGTCGGGGAGGCAACATCATTTTTTTTTCTTGATTTCGATCGTTTAAACTATCACTAACAAATCTTCCTCTACTTTGTTTTTGGATGTGCAAGACAACACAGGAGAAACGGGATCTATGCACACAATGAGTGTGGAAAAAGAAATTAGGTGCACATCTCTTCTTAGGCTAGGTTTTCTTTTGAACCCTAGGATTAGATTTGCTTCCATCAATTTCTTTTGAAAAACAAAATTTATTCTTTTTTGTGAAAAAGAAAAAAAATCAAAAAAATAATCTAGATTAAGTTTCTTTTTGAATCCTAGGTTAGTTTGAAAAAGCAAAAAAAAAATTATATATATTTTTGAAAATCCATTGAAAAAAAATCCTTTTTGAAAAAAAAAATTCAAAAAGTTTTTGAAAACAAAGTTTTTTTTTTGGTGGAAAGTTTGGATTTCAAACTCAAACACTCTTTAAAAGTTTCTCCACCATTTTGTGATTTTCGACCAGATTTGAAAATCTACTTTAAAAATTCGGTTCCCAAAAAATTAGTAAACAAAAAATTCTGAAATTCGAGCTAGATTTTCATTTTCAAACCATATTTCAAACGGCACCATTCTTTTGAAAAAATTATAAGTATACAATTTTAAAAAATTAGCGAAGTGCAAGGGCGTCAGACTGACCTAGATTCGAGATTTTTCAAAATTCAAAATGTAATTTCGAGCAATCCAAGAATCTGTTTTGACTAAAAATGGTGGGGTTTAAAAGATGATCTCATTGGATTTATTTTCCATATTTTTCCTGAATTTTTGAAAGTCATTTGGTACTGTTTCAAAGTGAAAAATCGACTAGAGGTCAAAATTCCAGATCTGGCCCTCTGATATTAAAAAATCCCTAAAAATTTGGTTGATGTAGTAAAAATTCCAAAAAATATTCTCTAAACAGATAATTGAAAAACGAATCTACTCACCAAATTTCAAGTTAATTGGATTCCAAATTTTACCAGAGAACTGATTGTAATTTTTATGGTTTGCTGAAAACAAAAGAACAAAACCCTAGAATTGCATGAACCCTAGGTTACACCTTTAGGGTTACAACTTAGAGACCACATTTGGGCTAACCTAGACTTAGTCAAGTCTAGTACTTAGCCGGTTAGTTGGCCACCTTGTGGGCCACTCACCAAAAGAAAACCCCAACTGAAGAAAAGGGCTAAAATCAATTTTAAAACACGAACTAAACCCGAATTTGTTGTCGTACTATTGGGTGCTTTCAACCTCTTGGCTGGGTTAGCTGAGAGGTGGGAATCGCTTTCAGTCAGTTGTATGATGATTTTTCTTCACGAATTAAAACTTAAAATGAAAAATTCGGTCATCTGATTCAAAAGGACCATCTGATTGACAGGGCCTTAGCCTTGTCTAGCTTGGCTACACCAACCCAGGGGTTGGGTGGTGTATGCGAGGAAGGAGGTCACTTAGACCTCAACTGGATGGACCTTGGGAGCCACTCCCAAGGAGGCGGGTCACCTCGCCAGGACCTACTTCTCCCCCCACTTCTTTGACTCCCATAGCCACAATGGCTAATCTTGGACCTTGACCTAGATCGGGTTAGGATATTGACAATTTGGACCCGATGGCACGTCTGGAAGCCCGGGTGGTCGAATCTGAGGAGCGGCATCGGTAGAGCATGGATCTCATTTTGACAGCACTTGATAGGATGCAGCACCCACTGCGAGGAGAACAACTGCGAGATTTCTACGATCCAGCCGCACAAATCATGGCACCATTAGTTAGAATTCCCGCAGGTGGAGACGTGTTTGAGCTCAAGCCCAATGTGATTGGGTTGATCAGCACTCACTTCTATGGGAACTCAAGCAAAGATCCGTTCCAGCACCTAGAGGACCTGAGTTGACTCACAGAAATGATTCGACCTAGGAATATCGATCTTGGGATTGTTCTAATGAAGCTTTTCCCATTTTCTCCGAGGGACAAAGCTTCATACTGGTTCAAGACCATTGGGAAGCCAATTGGAACTTGGCCAAAATTACGATGTGAATTCCTGCAAAATTTCTTCCCAATCGATTGAACAATCGCAATGCGGCACTGATGTAAACATGTTTACACTACTTAAGATGTCTATTTATGCATGTTCTTAAGCATAGGATTGCATTGCATACTATAAATATTGCATAACATGCATCATCTTGCATTTAGATTAGTTTGAATAAAATGGAGGTTAATTGTCTCCTTTTATGTTCATGGACAAGGAAAACTTCTTATCGAGGCCTCGGATCAAAAATTCAACCATACAGATGTGATTAGGGCAACGATTGGAGTTCAACGACTCCAATATCGCCCTAATCAGACATCTGTAGCATCAGATAGAGATCGGGGAGCCCTAGAAGATCAAGGGCCAAGATGGTGTGAATCTACACTTTAAATGACAAATCCGACCGCACGGATGGATTCAGATCGACGATTGCAGCCTAACGGTGTGAAAATCAACTTAATCTGACAATAGTGGCACCATCTACATCATCCAGAAGATGGACGGCCAAGATGGCACCACGTGGCACAATCTCGACCACCTAACCGACCACCCTCAACTTCTGAAGATGGTAGCACCCACCAATCTCTGCCGTTGGATCAAGATCCAACGGCTGAGATTGCACTCAACCGGCGCGCCCATCCTCTGAGCCGCACCTAAGGAAGCCGCCTTGACTGTTGGATCTTGATCCAATGGTCTGGATCACGTGTTTAGAAGATCAGCTGCTCGCCCATCCACGTATGTAGTGCAGTGGATAAGGCGCTTGGTTGCCTTCAGGCGTGGGTTCGAGTCTGCATGATGCTGCGAGCGGGCGTAGGCGAGTAGGCACGATTGACCGCTCGATCGCGATCAAGCGGCCATGTGCGCGCAATGGCTCCCACGCGCTATCGCACGCCCGCACCTCACGTGAGATCAGACGTGGGCAAGCACGCAGAGGAGGCGAGCAGAGAGGCAACTTAAAATGTCCGATCTCACAATCGAATGACTGAGATCAGCTGAACATGGAGCAGGCATTAGCGTGAGCAAGCGAGTGGCCGCACCGGTGGTGCCCCACTACGCCCACGATGGGGCTTTAATGACGGTTTTATCTGTCACTAAAGACCCCTTATTTAATGTTTTGATGATTTAAATGACCAAATTGCCCTTACTCTTTGCAACTATAAAAGGAGACCCCCTCCACACAAAATTCTCATCCCTTCCTTCTCTTCTCTCCCTCTCTAAAGCTCAAGAGAAGCTTGTCCCACACTCGAGATGCTTCTCGCGAGATAAAGTTAATTTTTCGTCCCCCTTTCGGAAGCGGATCCTGCGACGATGATGACGTGCTACCCCATTCCCGTTCTTCCTGCTTCTCCCTCCTTCGTCCTACTCCGTTCCTCGTCGTCCAGGCGTCGTCCCGTCTGACTCGTCCTCCAAGCGACTATCGAGGAGGATATCTCTCTCCCCATTCTTTTTACTACTTTCTAGAATAGATTTACTGCTTTCTAGAGTAGATTTACTGCTTTCTAGTGTAATCATTTTCCTACTTTCTAATCGTAATGTTTAGTGTAATGAACAATCCTTCTGATAATGAATTCCATGTTCATTCCACATTTCTTTTTTGGTTTTTGTTTATAAAATTCTCTCTCTCGCTCTCTTCTATTTATTGTAAATAGATAGATAGTTTCTAATCAATTATTCTACTTCGTGACAAATAAAACAAACACGTATTTTTAAATCAAACGTCCGCCTCCCTGAGTTCGACCCGGGATTTCTATTCCGGTATAAATTTTATTTGTTGAACACGAGTTCTTTGCTTTCAAACTACAACAACAGGTTTTCAAAACCAAACACGTTAGCATAGTAATTCATAGCGTTCAACAAGCGTGCAATCACAACTTTCTCCCAAGGAGTTGGGGAGAAGTTGCATGAAGCCTGGAAACGATTTCACGACCTTCTCTGGAAATGCTCGCACCATGGTATACCCAGATGGCACCTAGCTCAAATCTTTTACCATGGGCTGGATGACACACATCGGTACCTGGCCGATGCATCTAGTGGCGGGAATTTCCTCGTGAAAGACGAGAACAGCGCATTTAAGTTGTTCGAATTTTTGGTGGAGAACCTGATGAATGCCGCTTCCATGAACTAGTTCCAGTGGCTTGGTTAGCAGCGGGTTGGTGTCCACGAGGGTCACACCGAGTCTATTCAAGCTAACATGGATATCATCGTCAAGCAGTTGGATAGAATAAACCTAATCGAGAAAAAGATTGACCAGATTAGTCAGGGTCAATCTGACATGAACACTACCGCTTCGAGACCCTCCTATGCACCCCGAGCACCTCTTGCTAGAGTTAATCTACTCACTCAGGATGCATCTTCTCCTTATTTATGAGATCCCGCATATCAGGATCACGTAAACAATCTAGATCTGGCACCTTACGACCAGGGTTACGCACCACCCATGGATTGTAACACGTATCCCCTTGACGAATATACATGTCAGACATCTTCGGCCTACAAGGACGTCAGTGCTATCCAAGGATACGGGCGTAATAACCCGTACTCAGAGACGTATGACCCTGGTTGGCGCCAGCATCTGAACTTCTCTTGGTTTGGTAATTCACTTTTTCCACATCAAGATCCACACTACCAGACCAGGCAATACGGGAATGCGCGAAACACGTACCCTAGGTAGCAGCCATTAGTGCATTAGCAGCAACCTCGTTCTTTATACCAACCACTACACCAAGCTGCCAGTCACCCTCCAAAGCAGGCTGACCCTTTGGAGGCACTGAAAGAGGAGCTACAAGAATCGATGAGGAAGTCTACATGGATAGCTTGCAGATTATGAAGGCAATGGCTGATCAGATATAGACTATACATAACACACAAAACCAGCTATTGTAGGAGCATAGGACTCAGGGAGCCTCACCCTCCCACCCCATCCTGAACCCTCGATATGTGCAAAACCAAGGCACCACACCTAGGTTTCAGGCATCGCAGGGATAGGCATACGCCATATTACAGGTGCCTCCTGCACCACCCGGTTATGCGCAAGGCCAGCTGCCTTTGTAGAACCCTGCATACTCTGCCCCTTCTGCTCCCCCACCACCTCATGGACAGCAAGCCGATGCGTATGCTGTCTCTTTGAGGAGCGGAAGGAAGACATTCAACCCACCACATAGGCAGGTAGGTCCTGATTTTTCCTACCCTTTGTCGTAGGCTGGTTCGACTCCATCTCAGGAGCCACCTGTGGTAGATAAGGGTAAGAGGCCACTCAACCCTGAGATTCCCATCCCTTTTCCTGAGGCTCTGACACGAAATGTTGTACGAAAAAAGGACATGTGGAATTTTGAGGATCTGAAATCAATGTTTATGGTAGTACATATTCAGGTCCCCCTCCTCGAGGCAATCGATCACATTCCTGCTGTCACTAGGTTCTTCAAGGACTATTGTACCCTGAAGCGACAATCGAGAATTGAATGATAGGCGGTACTGTCGAAAGAGGCTAGCGCTGTGATTCTAGCCAACTTGCCTAATGAGAGCCTCATCATGAGCCATAACTAGCTCATTTTGACATAATAAAGAGAATAAAAGCTCCTACATGACTAAGAAGAGGGCTTAATTGGAGGAATAAGTGTTCTGAAAAGAAAACATGAAATAAAGGTGAAAATTGCAATTTGACCATTGCAGTACATAAATGGGATTTCTCAGAGACAAAACATAGGTCAAATGGTCTAAATGAGATAAAAAGTGGGGTGAATCAATCAGAAATGGGTTCATGTGCAATCCAGGAATTAAATGACATTTGGTAACCCTAAAACAGACCCGCTTAATTCAATAAGGTTTCGATTAGGATAAAAATCAAGTAAACCCTCTAAAATTCATGGAAAAATATCCCCTAGGGTTTATAACATTCAAATTGGCCTTTGGAACCTAGTTTGACCTAGATTAGGGTCCTAGCTCATCAATTAACCTAATTTGGGTTTTTACGCAAAATATCTTGTCAAACATGGTCAAGCCTAAAATCCAACTTCACCATTGGATTCCTTAGGTCCAAATTAGGTTTGTACCAAAATTTGGACCTAAGGGGAGGTCATATTGACCTACTTTGCAATTTAGTACACCCAATCACATTTTGGTCCCTATCTTTTGAAAACCATCACTTAAACCCCCTAGCTTCCTCGTCAATATTACAATCAGGTCCCTCTGCCATTATTGGGGAGAGATCCTGCTCCGGTGAGGATTAGAGAGGGAATACTCTCTGATCCCTCAGAGATCCCCTCCTAGAATTGGAAGGGAGATTCTCTAAGGAATCCCCTTCCATCTGAGCCTGATCATGATCCTAGATTTGCACCCAATCTCTCGTGCGAACGCACGAGAGATTTGGGTATCTAACCACCTTCCATCTCCGGTGAGATGTCGGTGGCAGAAGGTGTGCCCTCCACGCACCAGAAGCACAGCCAGCACCTATAAATTAAACCCTAACTTCGGCCGCACCTCCTCAGCTCGACTTGGTCAGGATTCCACCTCAAATTCATCACCTTCTTCTCCGGCCAAGGGGTCCAGCGAGCTCCGGTGAGCCCCCCTCCTCTTCCTCTTCGCTCTGCCACAAAACCAGTGGCAGAGCCATCTTCCTCATCCTCCTCCGCGTCGTGTAACACCTGCGCGCGCTGCCCTAGCCCCATCGTCGCTACCGTCTTCCTCCACTGGGTGTCTTCTTCTCCGGCGACAGCAGGTACTGTCGTCCACCTCCTCGTCCCCTTCGTCCCTTTAGTTAGGTTAAAATCATTCTCCTCTATCCCATCTTTCATTTCCCTCATTTTATTTCATCAAAAACCCCTCGATCGCTGCTGCTCACCATCACCTTCCTCATCTCCAGCCACCCTCTGGTGAGACGCTCCCATCGCTCCGCAGCCCCACATGCCTCGCCGACCATCACATAACCTCTGCCTCACCTCACTGAGTAACCTCCGCCCATCCATAGTCCCTATAAGCCTCCACAACAGTCCCCCGAACTCACCCAACCATCCGGCCACAGGGTAACCTAGGCACGCATGCCTAGGCCACCCCGCAGCCTGCCACCTAGCTCTTCACCTTCGTTGTGACACGGCGAAGGTCCCCCGGTGATCTGATTAAGCCGAGAGGCTCTTTTCGTGTCTGACAGATCTCAAGCTCCAACTGCCATTGACGGCAACTTGAAGAAGCTCCACGCTTGCTCCAGGCCTGAGGACTGCAAGACTCCAGGAGCAGCTGACTCGGGGAGGTATTGCGAAGACTTCTGCTCTGGCTGAGGCGCTGTGAAGTCCACAGCTGTGGCAATTGAAGGATGGACTCCTGCGGGCGCGCTCGAAGAAGAGTTGGAATGTTAGTCCCACATCATTAACTTACAAAGCGGTGGAGTGGTTTATATTGTTTTTGTCATATCTGCTCGTTGCCTCCAAACGCACTTGGGGTGAGGTCCCTCACCTATCTCATTGCACCTCATCCGTGATCTCACCACACGAATCTGGCGACCCGACCTGACCCTGTCCTGAGCACACCTCGCGTACCACCCTCATGCCGGTGTGCCTGGTCCCGGGTGCACGATCCGACCCGTTTACCCAGATCTGGGAGAGTGTCCTGAGAGTGGTTTACAGAGAGAGAGAGACGCACGGGTATGGGTAGAGGGTTAGGTTTTGCTTTGCTGTGGTCTGTATAGGGAAGGAAGGAATAAGGAAGAAGCCAACACTTAGCCGCTGCAAGCAGAGGAAGAGAGAAAGAAGGAGGCTCTACCAAGGAAGAAAGGAAGGAAGCCTTCGCAAAGGAAAAAGAGAAGAAAATGAAAAGAAGAAGAAATGCCAAAAGAGAAGAACTAAAGAAAAAGAAGAAGAAGAGGAACTGAAGGAAGCAGAGCCAAGGAAGAAGAAGACCCGTAGAGAGAAAGCAAGGTAGAAGAAAAGAAGCAAAGATACTGCAGAGAAAGAAGAAGCTTAAAGAAGAAGAAAGGAAGAAAATCAGAAGAAGAATTAAAAGAAGGGAAACCTATTTTTAAGATGTCTGATCATAGGATCAGACGTCCAATTTCTTCTTTTTGCCATAATTACTTTTCAAACTCATGCATTTATATTTGAATTAAAGTTTTGAGTAATTAGAGTGTTCAATTACATTCTTGAGATTAGTAGTAAATTCCAATTGCTCCCTGTGTTCGACCTCGGATACTTAGGTTTTCAAGTAATAAAACTTCTATTTGTTGACGACGCTTGATCACCTATACTACGACGTAACTAACTGTTAAAACACGATCGAGAAACACGTCAACATTGCCACCGAAAAAGAAAGACCCTGGTACGCCACTCATATCCTGCTTCTTGCAGGATTCTCCATTTGGTCGAGCCCTTCTAGATCTGGGTTTGTCCATCAACCAAACTCCCACTGCTGTATTTGATTGATTTCAATTTGGGGAGTTGAAGCTCTCCTCGATCACAATTCAGCTAGCTGACAAATCAGTCAAAACACTGAGGGGGGTGGTTGAGAATGTGATTGTAAAAGTCCACGAATTCTGCTTTCTCGTAGACTTTTTCGTTCTCGATATGGAAGTTCCTCCTAATCTCCGAGATGCACAAATTATTTTGGGTCGCCCATTCCTAGCGACAGCCCGAGCGAACATTGATTGTGCATCCGGGTGTATGGAGATAGCCCTAGGCAATGAGCAACTTCAACTTGACATATTCAGGGCAGCAAAGAATTTCTACTGTGATCGCATAGAGGAGGATGGTGAAGGCGAAGATTCGACATACTGTGGTAACATTAGGCTCCTTTGTGACGACCCAATGTCTCATTCATCTACACTATCAGGGTTCTTGGACCTCGATCCACACGGGACTGAGACCACTGCACTACACATATCTCCCCAAGGATCTGACTGTTTATGGTGTGCATCTGACGACAGCACCCCTGAATCTAGCTATCCTGATCCACACATTGCTGAATCGCCCCAGTTGTTGCAGGAAGATGTGACCACAGCTAACGGGTTTCCCGTTAATGCTATCACAACCGATTATTTCACAGGAAGCGAATCAGCAGGAATTCATGTGCATACGGATTAGCAAATTCCCACCCTCGAGTTTGCTCCTCCCACTCCCATTTCTGACTCTGACCCACCCGTGATTGAATTGAAGCCCTTACCTGACTCACTCAAGTATGTGTTCTTGGGAGAAAGTGAGACATACCTAGTCATTATCAATGCCCACTTAACCCAAGAACAGGAGCATCAATTGATTTCTACGCTGCAAGACCATAGGGCTTCTATAGGGTGGAGTATTACTGTCCTCTGCGATATTTGCCCCTCGTATTGCACTCATCACATTTACACAGATGAGGTGGTGAAACCTTTGAGACAACCTCAAAGATGGCTTAACCCAAATATGCTAGAGGTTGTTAAGAAAGAGATCATCAAATGGCTGGATACAAGTATTGTATACCCAATCTCAGATAGCCAGTGGGTGAGTTCGATCCAGATAGTGCCCAATAAAGCAGGACTCACCGTTATGAAAAATGATAAGGGCGAATCCATCCCAACCCACATTACGACATCTTGTTGGGTCTGCATCGACTATAGGAAACTGAACACGGCTACCTAGAAGGATCACATTCCTTTGCCTTTCATTGATCAGATCTTGGAATGGTTAGCCGGACATAGTTTCTTCTGCTTTTTGGATGGATACTCCGGGTATAATCAAGTAGCGATTAGCCTGGAAGATCAAGACAAGACCACATTCACATGCCCCTTTGGAACATTCGCTTTCAAGCGGATGCCCTTTGGCCTCTACAACGCACCAGTAACATTTCAGCATTGTATGATGGCCATCGTCTCTAACATGATTAGGGATTATGTGGAGGTGTTCATGGATGACTTCTCCGCTTTTGGAGATGATTTCGCATCTTGTCTTAATAACCTCACCAAGATCCTGAAATGGTATATTGAGGTAAACCTAGTACTATCCTGGGAGAAAAGCCATTTCATGGTGAGGGATGGCATAGTACTAGGGCACAGGATCTCCAAAAATGGACTCAAGGTCAATCGAGCAAAATCAGAGATTATTTCCCACTTACCACCACCTAGCTCGGTCAAGCAGATCAGATCATTCTTGGGTCACGTCTGCTTCTATCAGAGATTTATACGCGATTTCTCGAAAATTGCACGGCCTTTAATGAATCTCCTTGTTGCTGATGTCCCATTTGAATTTGACACCTCGTGTCTCAGCACCTTTGAGACTTTACGAAGCGCTGTCTCTGATTCCTTGATTCTCCATCCACTTGACTGGTCGCTTAATTTAGAGATGATGTGCGACGCTTCTGACTTTGCCGTCGGTGCCGTTTTAGGCCAGTGTTGGGAAAAACAACCCTTTGTCATATACTATGCTAGCAAGACACTGAATGAGGCTTAGCACAATTATACTGTCACCGAAAAGGAACTGCTAGCAGTAGTATTCGGGTTGGAGAAATTCAGATCTTACCTATTAGGATCCAAGGTCATCATTTTCACTGACCACTCCGCCCTCCGGCATTTGTTGGCAAAGAAAGATGCCAAACCACGGCTCATTAGATGGATCCTTCTATTGCAATAATTTGATATTGAAATCCGTGACAAAGCCGGAAAGCAGAATGTTGTGGCGGATCACCTATCCAGACTGGACCCAGACCACATTCCTTATTCCCTGCCTATCCACGAGCAATTCCCGGATGAATCTCTTTTGGAAATTCATTCTGGGGAGTTCCCCTGGTATGCGATATCGTGAACTACCTTACCGCAGGCAAGATTCCTGTGAACCTATCCAAGGACCAGAAACTCAAATTTACTGCAGAGGCCAAATTCTACCTCTGGGATGACCCATTACTCTTTCGCATTGGAGCGGGTCAGATTATTCGAAGATGCATCCTAGATTCTGAGATCCCCAGTGTGTTATCCTTTTGCCACAATGATGCTTGTGGTGGTCATTTCTCGAGACGGAAAATCGCTGCAAAAATTTTGCAGTCGGGATTTTTCTGGCCAACTATTTTTAGAGATACACACGAATACGCCCAACAATGCAAACGATGCCAGTCGGTCGATTCTATGACCAAGAGAGATATGATGTCACTCCAGCCCATCATGGTCATAGAAGTGTTTGATGTCTGGGGCATCGATTTTATGGGCCCTTCTCTAAACTCACATGGCTTTGAGTACATATTATTAGCCGTCGACTATGTCTCGAAGTGGGTCGAGGCCATCCTGGTGAGATGGGCTGACCATAAGACTGTCATTTCTTTCGTACGACAGTATATCTTCGCGAGATTCGAAATACCCTGCTCTCTGATTAGTGATGGGGGAAGCCACTTCATCCACGCCCATTTCAGGTCATTACTAAAGAAATATGGGGTACATCACCGTATAGCCACCCTGTATCACCCGCAGACCAATGGGTAGGATAAAGTGTCTAACCGTCAAATCAAGCTAATTCTCCAAAAGATGGTTAGACCAGGATTGGTTTGATAAATTAATTGACGAACTCTGGGCATATCGGACCGCATACAAGGCCCCATTCAGAATGTCACCATATCGCATGGTATATGCCAAGGCTTGTCCCCTTCCTGTAGAGTTGGAACACCGTGCCTTTTGGGCAGTGCGGAAATGTAACCTTGACCTCGATGCAGGAGGTCAAGAACGGAAACTCCAGCTCAATGAATGAGAAGAGATCCAGTTGGAGGCCTATGAGAATGCATTGATATACAAGGACAAGACCAAGGCCTTTCATGACCGCCACATCCGGAGGAAAGCATTCATGCCCAACCAGCAAGTCTGGTTGTTTGACTCACGTTTGAAACTTTTTGTAGGGAAGCTCAAGTCCAAGTGGACTGGCCCGTATGTTGTGATTCAGCCATATCCTAATGGGGCAGTCCAGATCAGGAACCCAAAATCTAGGAATATTTCTACGGTAAATGGCCAGCGCCTCAAGCCATTTTTGGCCCAGGAACCTCCTCCACCTGGTGAGATTGTTCATTTTCTTGAGGACGTGTGATTGAATTCTCGCCCAACTGGAGGCGTTAAACTCAGCACGTATAGATAGCATCTATCTCACATTCTACCATCATCTATACATAACCATTTTTATATATAGCATATTTTTCTTTTAGCATATTTTCTTTCTGTATATTGCATGCTGACAGGTTGGCCGATGCTGAATGTATAATTTCAGGAGCAATTACAGGTGATTTCTACCCATTCTCTCCCTACTATATTTATTTTCTTTTATATTGATGCATGAGGACATGCAAGAACTTAGGCATGGGGGGCAGATACAACAAAACTGAAAATTTTTATGCTAGCATTTAGGAAAACCTCGGAGCTGCATGTAAAACGTACTTTAGGATCCTAAATAAAAGAACAACCGACTCCACCTCCAATGCTCGCATTGGACCTTGAAATCGTCCGCAACAGCCATTTCTGACTCACCCACACACCTCTTGTTCTAAATTTAGGGTCAAGCTGATTGTAACCCGATACGGGAATTTCACGACGTACAAATTATACGAGGTTAATTGTTTATAGCATATATACATATTGCACTCATGAATAAGATTATTTTATTAAGAGAATGCATTAGGGATTTTATCCTCTAGTTGATTCCTGTAATCTGGAATCCAGTATAATTTTTCATACACACATAGAATTGCAATGGATTCACGGTGATGGCTGATAAACATCTCTAGTCTGTCAAGAAGAAGCAGTGCTTCCATTTCTGAATCCCTGGACAGTGTTTTTGGAGTCAGGTAGATTTCCTCCAAAAATCCACCAAATAGTGTGAGATGAGAGTAGAGTGTACTGGTTTTCTAAGATTAGTGCAAGGAATCTGGAATCCTAGATAATTAGGTGATGATACTCTGAGATTAGTCATAGTTTTCGCTCTCGGTTCCCGCGTATAAATTTTTGTGCGAATTATGAGAGCCACCAAATAAGGCAAATACGCGGAGAGAGAGTTTTCATAAGACTAGAGCTAAGGTGGATGGTTACGACCATTCTTTACGGAATCCTCGACTGAAGGAGGGTATTGATGTCAAGGTCAGAAATACATCGTCCTTTCCATCTCTCTCAATGCCATGAGTAGGCACTTCCACCAAACAAGCTACCCAATGTCTCTTAAGTACCACCAATCCCTAATAATGCCTCCTCAATAAAGTTCACGGATGTATGCTAGTTGTGTTATGTTGAAAAAAAAAAAAGAAAAAAAATGAAATGAAAAAAAAAATGATGAAAAGAAAGAAAAATTGAAAAAAATTAGAAAAAGAAGAAAAAGCGAAGAAAAAAGGAGTGAATATTTAGTTCAGTTGCATTGAGGTAATACCATCAAATAAATTTGAGATCCACCAAATATGGCCTTAACCCACCTTTCTTATGTTTCTGACCGCCCGAATACTGGTTGAGGAATTTCGACTTAGTGTTAGGATTATGGAAACTCAATTAAAGTGTTAATGCTAAGTAAGACCACCAAATACAGATCAAATGTGTGAATCTGGTGAGATTGTGAGCTCTGAGAAAAGAAAAGAAAAAGAAAAAGAGAAAAAGAGAATGAATACAAAGGGACCAAAAGAGAGCATAGTTTTTCTCATCTTTCTCTGAGTTGAGTTACTTAGTAATCCAGGAGTCTAGATTCTGTAGTACTAGTCTCTATGTAGCACCAAGTGAGAGTGAGCCACCAAATATATAATCTTTTCCCTCAGAGATTCTCCACCTAAGCCTAAAGCCGAGGTGGAATTCAGAGAATATCTTGAATACCCCGAGGAAAGAAGTCCGCCTATCCTGCTAGAATTTTTACTGGGGGTCAAGTACAGGCTTTAAAGGTGTATCAGTTTTTCACTCAAATCCATTGCAAAAGCTACATAGCTGCACTTTCACGATTGTCTGGATTTCTAGAGCATAGGATGAAAACAAAAAGGAGAAAAATCTCTATGCATACACTTGATAAAATAATCAGTCCCTTAGGGACCCTTGCTATAAATAATTTAGTCTTGCATTTGCTAGGGACTAGTAAGATCTAGGCAAGGGGGTATGATTGCGCAACAATCATAGGTCTTAATTGACCTAAATTAGGCTAGAACTGAGCATAAGTTAGGGTAATTCATGCATGCATAAGCATTATTTGCATCTTTACTGCTTTACTTTAGCTATGCATAAAATAATGTTATAATGTGCTAATTAAGTGCATTATGTCAATTACAGGTAATAAGCTGATCAGAAGCTAGATCTGGAGCTAAATCTGGAGCTGGAGCTGGATCTAGAGCTGGATCTAAAGCTGGGTCAGGAATAATGTGTGTTGCAGCTGGGTTGGGGCAGAAGACATAGATTAGATGTAGTGAATAATGATGTAAGGGAGTTAAGGTATGTTATTCTATTAAGTAGGAATAAAGCAGTAAAAATATGAAGAGCTTAGGTCCATCCTTGCCCTAAGATAGCCTAGAGACTTCCCCAAGCCTTAGCTACCCTTAGATTAGGTCACCGCACCCTAGGAAACCCATATCCAGATGTCCAGATGAATTACAGGACGTCCAAAACCCTTAGCCAACTCCTGCACACCTCAAACCCACTTCTGCAGTATTATTGGATGTCCAGACACTTTGTCAGACATCAAATTTCTGTAGAATACCCAAAACAGAACCTAGAATTCCCCTTGACTCAGATTGGACGTCCAGAACTAAAGTCTGGACTTCTGATTTTTGAGTATAAGTCATCTGACTCTATTTTTGGACGTCTAGAATTGGTCCCCAGTTCCTATTTTGAGATTCAAGCCTTGATCTTGGATCTTTAGCTCCCTAGACCTAATCCCAACCCCATAGGAACCCAAATTAAGGTACCTTAACCCTAGTACATCACCTCTAGACCTCCCTAAGGACCTAATTACGTCCTCACTGAACCCAATTGACTTAGATCAAAGTCAATTATCATCACCTAAGCCAATTGGACTCATTAAGTCAAATTAAGCTCAGATCTCAACCCACACAAGTCCAATTGGACTTAGTGAGAGTTCAATTGACCTAAACCCAACTACTTGAGTTATTTCACTCTCAATCAGGTTCACACTCATTAAATTAAACTTAGGTTAAGTGTAATTGCAATTTCCCCTTAGCAATAAGGGTTTGCAACCCTAATTCAAGGAATACACCTACCCAAACCCTTTAGGACATAACTTAGACCTCATAGCCACCTAGGTCACAACCACACACACACACACACACACACCCATTCACGCACACACACTCCTCTAGAGTTCTCTAGAACTCTCTTCAAAGTGGCGCTAACTCTTGGTTGCCAAATTTAGCAACCAAGAGGCATTCAGTACTTAGATCCATTTTTTGTGGATCTAAGAACCACTTCATCCACTCTTGGTTGGCCACTCATTGGAGCTCTCTCTAGAGAGTTCCGAACTTCTCTAGAGAGACTCCCTTAGGTCAATAAAAAGACCTAAGGGGTGGCCATTTGCACCCATCCATTTCCTTGGCATTCATTCCACTTAGGCTAACCACTTCCATCTCCACTCCACCTCCAAGAGTTGAGCACCACCATGAAAGTCACCATCTCCATGCCAGGATGCTAGATCATTTCTCCAACCTCTCTCCAAGGGCTGGCCTAAGCTCCATTGGCCACCCCTCCTCTCAACCACTCAAAGGCCATCGAAGACCACCTTCGAATGCCTTCCTTCTGCTAGATTAGTAACTTAGCTCTTCATAGTTTTACTGCTTATATTTACTGCTTAGTAGTTTAGCTCTTTATTCTATCCCAATTATGCATGGAAAATCCCACCATAGATTCTTGTATGTGATCGTTTTCTGGTAGCTAGATTTACATTTTCAAGCATTCCTGTACAAGCTTTTCTCTACATTCCATGTTGCAAACACTTCTCTGAATGAATGAATAAAAGATACATTTTTATATATATCTCTATGTTTGAAATCACCATGAGCTTATTGGTTGCCATCTTTTCTGCGTGCTTCAAGTTTCCTATTTTTCACTTATATATATATTTTGCAATAAGCATGTCGGTTCCGGAAAATATAGAAAACCTAACTATAGATGCTTTTTCTGTAAACAGCCATCACGTAACTAGAATTGTGCGCACCGAAACTCATACTTTTACCTTTGTTATCTTTTTAATGCACATGCACGTAATCAGAATTCATAATAGAAGTGGCGAAGTCTTAATTCAAAGATTGGAAACTGGCGTGCAATTTTAAATAAAGTAGAGTGATAAAAGATCAATT
Organism: Thalassia testudinum; assembly: GCA_037157565.1. Taxonomy (NCBI): domain Eukaryota; kingdom Viridiplantae; phylum Streptophyta; class Magnoliopsida; order Alismatales; family Hydrocharitaceae; genus Thalassia; species Thalassia testudinum. Next base: position 4,239,059 of record JAZHRO010000029.1, on the reverse strand, counting down.
TCAGAATTAAACAAACGCCTCCCAGAGACGAACGACCAGGACTCAATGTCTAGTTATCTTTTTATAGATATTTTTGTTTGATCGTATTGCGTGCTATACTACGACCCATTTTCCTATCAAAATGCACTCTACGATTCCCAAATAGTGGTGACTGATAGAGAGAGTTTCGCTTAATTAAAATAGCAATAGAATGATGTGCTGTTGTAATTTATGTGGTGGAAATCTCTCAATCAAAGATTAAAATAAATATCAATTTAAACCACGAAAAGGATGTTGTATCCACAGGGAGGACTAGGACCAATAAATTAATGAGTAGAGGATTATAATGTTTGCAGACACCTTCGCGACTTCAATTCAGTGAATATGCTACTCTAAATGGAACTTGTAATTTCATTAAAAGTTCAAGGGTATTTATGTAATTTTCACATCAGGAATCAATCTCCCAAAAGTATGTCTATGATGCATGTGTAGTGGCATATCATGTAAGTTTTAATTGCATGCAAATCTAAATTGAATTTCAATGTTGAATGATGCACATAACACAAGTTAAGTAAATTCATGAAATTATAAGTGCATCCATGCAATGTTGCCTGAATAAAATAATCAATATTAAAGTGACAATGGCATGCAATGTAATTTTTAATGTGAGCAAAAATAGAGGAAACTTCCTCTCTCTTCTTTGGCTGCATGAAGGCTTAGTGGCCGGTCGACCGAGGCCCCGTGGAGGTGGAGGCACGGCCGGAGGTGGCCAGTGGCGGTCAGTCGGATGCTTGACGCCGGCGGAGATGAGCGGCAGTCTGCTGCATGCGCGGTCTGCTACGTGCGGTCTGCTGCACGCGTGGCTGGCGAGGTTGCACGGGGGTTGCGCTGGAGGCACGCTCTGGTGCATGGAGGTTGTGGCGGTGGCTCACGCTGGTTGCTATTGAGAAGCAGAGGAAGGAGACGGACAGGTGCGCGCGTGCGGTGAGGTAGGCTGGAGAAGTTGAAGTGCGCGCTTGGAGGGTGCGGTGAGGTAGGCTGGAGGCGCGCTTGCAAGGGCTGCGGTGGGGTAGGCTGGAGGTGTGCTTACAGGGTGCAGTGAGGTAGGCTGGAGAACATGAAGCACACGCTTGGGCTATGGTTGTGCACAAGGGCACAATTGCAGCATAAGGGAGAAGACGGAAGCACCGCTGCTGCGTGGAGGTTGTGGTGGGGGCACGCGCTGGTTGGAGAGGGTGAAAGGGTCCATAGTGCATGCCTTCTTCACGGTGCACGCAGGGTCTTTTCCATTGGTGCGCTGCCAAGCCACCTCCATGAGCACACCCCTGCGCTCTTTGTCTCCTCCCCCCTTCCATTCTTCTTCCCTGGTGCAAGTCAAGGGATTTTAAATCCCTTACTACAATTGGTCGGCGGCTGTTGGGGGAGGCTTTGTTGAGGTTGGCGGCTGTTAGGGGAGGGGGAAAATCATTTCACCCCCTGGTCTCTTGCTTAATTAATCCTCCTCCTCTCTCACTTTCCTGATTATTTGTTAACTCTTAAATTAGCCTGATGGAGTGGATTAAATGGGGGAGATGCATAGGGTGCGCTGTGTGCGAGACCTACATGAAATATAAAATAATTACATAATAAGTTATAGAATGCAATAGAATAAATGTAAACTTAAGTAATGATGCATGCACTCATTTTATGACCTAATGTGGTTATCAAGAAACATAAAATGTAAGAATAGAGTTAACTTAGGCGTAACAATAGTCCATTAAAATGGACTTATCAAATACCCCCATGACTATGATTTGCTAGTCCCTAGCAAAAATGAAAAATAATAGAAGTAATTAGAAGATTTCTTCTTTTCTTATCTCAAAAATTTAGAGATCCAGACAAATGTGAAGTGATAATATACTAGATAAAAGATCCAATTGAAAATAACCAACTTACATTTGCAGTTCGTACTTATCCCTTAGTAAATATTTCTATCAGGATAGGCAATTACTTCCCTTGGGGATAAAGCAGAAAATAATCTGTAAATTGACCCCGACTTTTTGGCTTAGGTAGGAGATATCGAGTTGAATGGATTTGTATTTGGTGGCACACACTCATCTGGTGCTACATGTAATCTAGTACTACAGACTCTAGATCTCTAGACTATTAAACAAGTCAACTTGGAGAGAGGCTAAACAACTGTACTCTCTTGATGTTCCTTAGCGCTCACTCTTTTCTTTCTTTTCTTTCTGAGATCACAAATCTTGCCAGATTTAGTAAGTGTACTCACTGTTTGGTGGCCTCACATGGCATTCACACTTCAATTAAAGTCCTAATAACTCTACAACTAAGTTAGAGTCCTTAGCCAGTATTCGGGCGATCAGAAATACTGAAAGGTAGGTATGGGTCATATTTGGTGGATCACGATAGGTATTTTTGTTACCTCAGAAACAATGTTACAAAGATAAAATTATAAACTTGGACTCTTTTCTTTTTCTTTCCTCTCTCTCTTTTCTTTTTCTTCTTCCTTTTTTTTATAATTATTTCTTCTTTTTTTTTTCTTTTTCTTTCTTTATAACACGACACAGACTTTTATTTATGAGGCATTATTAGGGATGATGATGGTCAAGAGGATATTATGTGGCTTATTTGGTGGAAGTGCCTATTCTCGGCACCGAGAAGGAATGGATAGGATAGGCATATTTCTGACCTTTGACACTATTACCCTCCTTTAGCCGAGGACTCTATGAAGGACGGTCGTAACCATCCACCATAGTCATAGCTTTATTAAGACTCAATCCTATGTATCTACCTTATTTGGTGACTCTCAGGAATTCACACAATGCAAATAGGAACAGAGAGCAAAAACTATGCTTAACTCTGAAGTATCATCATCTAATTGCCCAAAAATTAAGAGTCCTTGCACTAGACTTAGCGCACCAGTAATCTCTCTACTTTCTCCTCACAAATATGAGGTTGATCTACTAGAAGATAGTATGCCTGACTCCCTATTAACTATCCAAGGGTTCAGTAGACTAAAAATGCTTATTGGTTTTCTTCAAGGATCTATTACCCAATCTACATGCAAGTGAAGTAAATGTACTGGATTCTAACTTAAGAATCAATTTAAGAAGAAAATTCTTTAATGACACCTCCATGACAAAGATGTTTTGCTAGGGACTAACCAATTTAGCTCAAGAAAATAAGAGTTTTTTTTGTGTCCTAAATGTATGCAAATATTTATAAATGCTATAAACACTCTCAACTTATACCCCCCCATGCCTAAGACTGATAATGTCCTCATTGGAAAAATGCAGACATAGAAGAATATCACCTGAGGAGGAGAGTGGGAGGAGCTAAGGCTCCTCAAGCCGAAGTGCGACCAAAACCTGGCCATCTGAAAGAGTAATATAAGGTTTAAGTTGTTGGCCATTTACCTTAAAGCTTGCACCTGAAGTAGGGTTCCGAATTTCTATAGCTGCATGAGGGAAAGTATTGATAACAACGTATGGCCCATCCCAGTGGGACTTGAGCTTTCTTGGAAATAATTTAAGTCTGGAATTGGAAAGCCAGATCCACTAGTTAGGCTCAAAAGTCTTTCTAATGATGTGCTTATCATGGAAAACCTTTGTACGTTGCTTGTAAGCTTGAGAAGTTTCATAGGCTTCATTACGAAGCTCCTCAAGCTAACTTAACTCTTACATACATGCCTTTCCCGCTTTATCCAGATTCAAGTTAACATTTTTAATAGCCCAATAGGCTTTATGTTGGATTTCAACGGGAAGGTGGCACGCTTTCTGTAGACAAGATGGAAAGGAAACATGCCCAAGAAAGTCTTATATGGGGTTCTGTAGGCCAAAAGAGCATCATTTAGCTTTTTAGACCAATCTTTCTGATCGGGCCTGATAGTTTTTTCTAAAATTCACTTAATCTCCCTATTAGACACTTCAACTTGTCCACTCATTTGGGGATGGTAAGGTGTGGCTATCATGTGGTTGATTCCCAAATTTTGGAGTAGTCTTATGAAGTGTACATTTTTGAAGTGAGATCCTCCATCACTTATGATCGTCCTTGGGCACCCGTACCAAGAAATGATATTAGCCTTAACAAAGCTCAAGACCACGGAATGGTCATTGGTTCACGTGGGTTTAGCTTATATCCATTTCGATACATAGTCTACAACCAAAAGGATGTACTCATATCCGAATGACACAGGAAAGGGACCCATGAAGTCGATGCCCCAAATATCAAAGATCTCAACAGGGAGGATAGGTTGTTGGGGCATCTCATTCCTTTTTCCAATGGTTCCTATCTACTGGCAACGTAGACATGCGCCCACATATGTATGTGCATCTCAAAATAATGTGGGCCACCAAAAACCAGACTGAAGAACCTTATGGGCAGTCTTCTTCCCACTAAAATGTCCCCCACAATGGAGGTCATGGCAGAAACTTAGAACACTTCTTTGTTCTTCATCAGGGATTCAACGATGAAAAAGCTAGTCAGGGCCTACTCTAAAAAGTTTGGGTTCCTCCCAGTGATAAAATTTAGCATAAGCAAGAAACCTGTCTCGCTTCTGCTTGCCCCAAGTACTGGGGTAATGCCCATGACCAGATAGTTCACTATGTCAGCAAACTAAGGAGTTTTAGCCTCCACAGCGATCAGAGGCTCATCAGGGAAAGTCTCTTGAATATCGCCAGTAAGGTTTGATGCCTCAATAGGGATCCTAGATAGATGATCTGCTACCACATTCTCAACTCCTTTCTTATCTTTAATTTCCAGGTCAAATTCTTGGAGTAGCAGAATCCAACGAATTAGGCGAGGTTTAGTGTCCTTTTTAGCAAGAAGATGCTTTAAGGAAGAATGATTAGTGAACACCACAACCTTCAATCCGAAAAGATATGACCAAAACTTTTCCAAAGCAAATACTACAATAAGAAGTTCCTTGTCAGTGACCGAGTTGTTTTGCTGAGGATCCGTAAGGGTCTTGCTGGCATAATGCAGCACATGAGGTTTTCCATCAACCCTTTGACCTAAGACCGCTCCCACTGCCAAATCAGAAGCATTGCACATTAGCTCAAATAGGAGGGTCCAATCTGGTGCTTGGAGAATCGGTGTGGTAATAAGGGCTTTCTTCAAGACTTGGAAAGCCTCACTACATCTATCATCAAAATCGAAGGAGACATCCTTCGCTAACAGGTCGTAGCATGGCTTAGAGATTTTACTGAAATCTCTAATGAAGCGCCTATAAAATCCAGCATGGCCAAGGAAAGATCTAACTTGATGAACATTGGCGGGCAATGGAAGTTTAGTGATGGAATCAATTTTTGCAGTATCCACCTCTAATCCTCTCTCGGAAACTATATGCCCTAACACAATGCCCTGCTGGACCATAAAGTGGCTTTTCTCCCAGCTAAGCACCTGATTTGCCTCTTCGCAATGGGTTAAGACTTTATCAAGGTGGGAAAGGCATAGGTCAAATGATGAGACATAAATGGAGAAGTCATCCATAAAAATTTCAACGAACTCGTCGATCATATCAGAGAAGATAGCCATCATACAATGTTGGAAAGTGGCAAGAGCATTACATAACCTGAATGGCATTCGACGAAATGCAAATGTGCCATACGGACTTGTGAAGGTGGTACGCTCTTGATTGTCAAGAAAAATGGATATCTGATTATACCCAGAGTACTCGTCAAGAAAACAGAAGTACTTGTTCCCCATCAGTCGTTCCAAAATTTGATCGATAAACAGTAAGGGGAAATGGTCTTTCTGGGTAGCCATGTTCAAACGGTGGTAATCAATGTAGACCCTCCAACCAGTTGAGAGTCTAGTGGTCACCAGCTCTCCTTGGTCATTCTCCTCCATAGTGATTCCTGCCTTTTTGTGTACTACATGAATAGGACTGACCCATTTACTATTTGAAATGGGATAGATAATCCCTGCATCCAGCCATTTCAGAATCTCCTTTTTAACAACCTCCCGCATATTTGGGTTGAGCCTTCTCTACTTGTCTCGGAAAGGTTTCATGGACTCGTCCATGTATATATGATGCTTGCAAAGAGAGGGATCAACACCCTTAATATCAGCAATTGACCAGGCAATTGCTTCCTTGTGCCTTTGTAAACACTCAAGCAGAGCTCCCTCCTGCAATTCAGATAATGTAGATGAGATAATAATGGGGAGCGTGTCATTAGGGCCAAGGAAAGCATATTTTAATGTGCTCGGGAGAGGTTTCAACTCCAACTCAGGAGCCTTTTGGATTGAGGGTTTAAGTTGAGATGTCCCCGCCTCAGGTAGTGGATCTACATTCACGGTCCAGGGTGGGGATAGAGACTCTGTGTGTATCCCTAGCAACTCTTCTAATTTGGACATTTCCCTTTCAGTTTCTTTAATAATCAGACGATGGTCCTTAGATATGACCTTTTGAAGGGGATCTCTACATAGGAGTGCTGGAGTAGTCTCTTCAATTATCTCATCAATGACCTCAATCTGAAAACAATCTTCAAATCTGAATTGCTTGTAAGTATCCAAAACATTCAATCGGATCTTCTTGTTCCCAAAGAACATTTTAAGTGCCCTAGATCTACAATTGATAGAGGCATTGGCTGTGGCCAGGAAGGGGTGTCTCAGAATTATGGATGGCTTTGTGGGCTTATTAGATGGGTCAGTATCAAGCACCAGAAAGTCAACAGAGAAGAAGTCCTCCACTCTCACAAGGACATCTTCTAGCAATCCCCGTGGTGTCTTAAGTGATCTGTCTGCGACCTGGAGGATGACTGGACTAGGCTTTAGCTCGCCTCCTCCCAAAAGGTTGTAGATAGAGCTCGGTAAAATGTTCACCCCTGCACCCAGATCGAGCAGAGCCTCGTCAATGCGTTGGTTACCTATAACCACTGAAATATACGGGGCCTCTGGGTCTTTCATTTTGGGGGGTGTTCCATGTTGGAGAATCGAGCTAACATGGTCAAGCAGGATGACCTTGGTTTGGACCTGTTTCCTAGATCGATGCTTTTGGGTGCATAGGTCCTTCAGAAACTTGGCATAGGATGGGATCTATTTGATAGCTTCCAACAGAGGCAAGTTAATCTGGACTTGCTTAAAAGTGTCCATAATCTCCTCCGTCCTATCCTTGGCTCTAGGTAAGCCAACAGAAGATTCCCCAAGAGCAGATAGGCACTTTGGATAGGGCACCCTCGGCTTCTGGGTAGAGGGGTCGTCATGGCAGGAGAGGGGTGGTGGAAGGACGACATCCTCATTATGGGTGATTTTGAGCGAGGGAGAGCAATGTGGCTCTTCCTCGGTGGAGATGGAAGTCAGGTCAGGTGTAGAAGGGGAATTCTAAGACGTAACCGTAGGAGTGTTATCAGGCTTGTCAATCTTCTTTCCACTCCTCACCACAATCACTGCTTGGGTGTGCTCCCTGAATACGACCCCCTTGCCCTTAGGGTTCTCCTCAGAAGAACTAGGCAGCCTCCCCGGATCACGTTGCCTAACTGCCTCAATAAGATGACCAATTTCGGATTGCATATCAGTAATCATCTTATTCTGAGACTGGATGATCATATTCTGATGCTCTTGCATCGCTTTCATCAAGGCTTTAAGTTCATCCATCTCAGAGGGCTTATTCTGAGGAGGGTTTTCATAAGATGGTTGGTATATGGGTTGGGGAGGTAAGGGTCTTGTATTCCCTGAGTTAGAAGCATCACCTTTCTTTCAAGAGAAGTATGGATGGTTTCGCCACCCCAGATTATAGGAATTGGAATAAGGGTTATTGCGAGGAGGAGGGCGGAAACCTTGGGCTGCATTCAAGTCGACTTGAATCAACTCAGGGAATTGATTTGCCTCATGGCACTTCGTAGTGGCGTGCATTGTGCTTTGGCAAATGGAGCATTCTATTGAAGCCTGAAAGATAGAGGCTGCTTGTGGGCTCATGCCGGGGTTTGCTAAAAGCTTATCAAAGTTTTTATTCAATAATTGAATTTGATAAGCCAAATCCTGAGAATCCCCGACTTCATGAGCCTCTATCTTCCTCTGCAAGATTGATGGTTTTCTTTCTTGATAGGCAGAGGACAAATGTATAGAGTTGTCGCTTAATGTTTCAAATAATGCCTAGGCTTCATCCTCAATTCTAGTCATGAAGGTTCCTGCACAGGCTGCATCGATGGTTTTCCTATGCCTTTTAGATAATCCGTTATAGAACCCTTCGACCAACTACCATCTTGGCACCTGATGGTGGGGGCATAACCTAAGAAGGTCATTAAAGCGCTCCCAAGTCTCATGAAATTGCTCCCCTTCCTGTTGAGTAAAATCCATAATCTCTCTTTTGTACTGGTTGGTCTTACTCATAGGAAAATACTTTTTCAAAAATTCTCCCTTAAGGGTGGCCCAATCATTTACCCTTGCATCGAGGGAATGATACCAGTGCTTGGCCTTATCCTTTAGGGAGGATGGGAATAGAGTCCTCATTAGGGCTTCATCAGTAAAGCCCTAGAGCTTCACCGTGGAACAGACCTCGGTGAATTCCTCCAAATGTCGGTAGGGGTCCTCCCTAGTAGTACCATAAAAGGAGGGCAACAAAGATATGGTACTGCTCTTGATCTCATATGGATTATCCCTTGTCGATCGTCTCAGTGCTTGTGCGGGTTGGTTAGTTGGAATAAAATAGTCCCTCAGGGTCCTTTGTTGATTTGCTCCTTGATCAGCCATGCCTTCTCTCTTCTCTCCTAGGTGAGCACTCCTAAGAATTCTCTCGGGCTCAGGATCAAACACTAGACTACCCTCAAGAGAGCGTCTACCAAGCATACAATATCAATCACAATTCAAGTTCTTATTGATTAAGTGAAACCTCCACTCCAAAGATAAGTCAAAAGGTCAAGGCTTATCCCTCCATTCCCACGTAAGTGGTATAAGAGGGGTGATGACTTGAAATCACAACCTTCTTTGTTGCGGAGGTAGAATTGGTTGATATAGATGGCCAAGCAAGTTATTCACTGCAATTATGTGACTTAATTCAACCTTCGAGTGCCCTAGGACCTATACTTTGCTTGGGTGATACTCCCAGGTGATCAAGTGAGAAGTTTCTCCAAGGACGAACAAAGGGATGCAAGTAGGGCGAACCCTTCCTTTGAGGTGATGCATATGCGGTTCCCCTTAACTACCCTTTTGTTCCTTTAAGGGGTGTCCCCCTCCGTGAAGTATCAAACACTTGGTCAAAAGATAGTACCACCACCACCACAAAGCACGATAGGAGGGTCTGTACCAATAAAGTGATCAGTGCCTATAACCTTAAGGGATCGAGCGTTAGTGCGGTGCCTAATGTGCATGCTCAGTGTCAGAAGTGTGCATCACACCTCAAATCTTTTTTTTTTATTTGAAAATGCAGACAAGTCCCTTAGAATTAGATCAAATGTGAATTGATTTTAAGGTCGAATCTGATTATCAGTCCCACTTTTAGTTAGGCGACCATTGAATTAGTAAATTCAATCAACTTGGTGGTCTTGAATTTTAATTTGAATGCAAATGCGTGAATAGGAGCTGGATGCAAAAGTTAGAAAGGTGTACCTATCTCCAGCAATCTTCATGCTAATATGCTTGCAATGCAACAATGAGATCTAATGTGGTGCTCAATCACCCCTAAATTCGCGCACCTAAGGGCATGCAACTCCTAAACAGGCAGCTAGGTATTTTCTTTTGTCGGTTTTAAAGGCAAGCAAGCAGAAAATGGAATCACGTATGTAGAAAAATGAAACCCTAGTAGCTAAATAATGTGGGGACAGACCCCCAAAAATTCAGCCCAGATGACTATAAGGGCGAGAAGACAAAAATAAAATTTGTGACGATGGAGAATCCCCTGCGAAAGTGGGATCTAGGTCTCCTGCATCTTTTCCTCGTGTGGCTTAGCTCGAGGTTGATGTCACCGCTCTATTGTGTCTGTCGCCCCGTTAGATTCCTTGCACAATAAGATAAAGAATAATCGGATAATTACACAACTTAGAATACTCAAAAATAATAAAGTGAATCTATTGTGTCTGTTGCCTCCTCGGCAATGGCACCATTTGATAGAGAGTTTCACTTAATTAAAATAGCAATAGAATGATGTGCCATTGTAATTTATTTGGTGGAAATCTCTCAATCAAAGATTAAAATAAATATCAATTTAAATCGCGAAAAGGATGTCGTATCCACAGGGAGGAATAGGACCAATAAATTCATGAGTAGAGGATTATAATGTTTGCAGACACCTTCGCGACTTCAATTCGATGAATATGCTACTCTAAATGGAACTTGCAATTTCATTAAAAGTTTAAGGCTATTTATGTAATTTTCACATCAGGAATCAAGCTCCCAAAAGTATGTATATGATGCATGTGTACTGGCATATCATGTAAGTTTGAATTGCATGCAAATCTGAATTAAATTTCAATGTTGAATGATGCACATAACATAAGTTAAGTAAATTCGCAAAATTATAAGTGCATCCATGCAATGTTGCCTGAATAAAATAATCAATATTAAAGTGACAATGGCAAGCAATGTAATTTTTAATGTGAGCAAAAACAGAGGAAACTTCCTCTCTCTTCTTTGCATGCGTGAAGGCTTGGTGGTCGGCCGACCGAGGCCCCGCGGCGGTGCGTAGGAGAGAGGTGATCGCGATGGCAGTGGAGGCAAGGCCGGAGGTGGTCGGTGGTGGTCAGCTGGATGCTTGATGCTGGCAGAGATGAGCAGTAGTCTACTGCGTGCGTGGCTGGTGAGGTTGCACGGGGGGTGCGCTGGAGGCACGTGCTAGTTGCTGCAGAGAAGCAGTGGAAGAAGGAGACGGATAGGCACTCGCGTGTGATGTCTGCAGGCGTGCAGTGGGGTAGGCTGGAGGCACGCTTGCAGGGCACGCGGTAGGAGAAGATGAGGCGCTCTTGCAAGGGTGCGGTGAGGCAGGCTGGAGAAGATGAAGCGTGTGCTTGGAGGGTGCGGTGAGGTAGGCTGGAGGCGTGCTTGCAAGGGCTACGGTGGGGTAGATTGGAGGAGCACTTGCAGGGTGTTGTGAGGCAGGCTGGAGAAGATGAAGTGCGTGCTTGGGCTGTGGCTGCGCACAAGGGCACGGTTGCAGAACAAGGGAGAAGATGGAAGCACCGCTACTGCGTGGAGGTTGTGGTGGAGGCATGCGCTGGCTGGAGAGGGTGAAAGGGTCCACAGTGCACGCCTTCTTCATGGTGCACACAGGGTCATTCTCAGTGGTGCGTTGCTAAGCTACCTCCAAGAGCACACCCCTATGCTTTTTGTCTCCTCCCCCCTTCCATTCTTCTTCCCCGGTGCAAGTCAAGGGATTTTAAATCCCTTACTAAAATTGGTCAGCGGCTGTTGGGGGAGGCTTTGTTGAGGCCGATGGCTATTGGGGAGGGGGAAATTCATTTCACCCCCCTGGTCTCTTGCAAAATTAATCCTCCTCCTCTCTCACTTTCCCGATTATTTGTTAACTCTTAAATTAGCTTGATGGAGTGGATTAAATGGAGGAGATGCATAGGGTGCGCTGTGTGCGAGACCTGCATGAAATATAAAATAATTACATAATAAGTTATAGAATGCAATAGAATAAAAGTAAACTTAAGTAATGATGCATGCACTCATTTTATGACCTAATGTGGTTATTAACAAACATAAAATGTAAGAAAAGAGTTAACTTAGGTGTAACAATAGTCATTAAAATGGACTCATCAGTGACCTAATCTAAGGGTGGCTAAGGCTTGGGGAAGCTTCTAGGCTATCCTAGGGCTAGGATGGTCCTAAGTTCATAATTTACTGCCTTATTCCTACTTAAATAGAATAGCATACCTTAACCCCATACATTATTGTCTACAACATCTTATTCTAGGTCTTTTGCTCCACCTCTGCTGCAACTTTAGTTATTCTTTATTCTTTAGATCCAGCTTTAGCTCTAGCTTCTGGTCAGCTTATTACCTGTAATTGACATAATGCACCTAATCAGCACATTATAGCATTATTTTATGTATAGATAAAAGAAAGTAGTAAAGATGCAAATAATGCTTATGCGTGCATGAATTATCCTAACTTATGCTAAGTCCTAGCCTAATTTAGGTCAATTAAGACCTGTGATTGCTGCGCAATCATAACTGCACAGTTACTAAGAAAGAGCTGCTAGCCATCGTATTTGGCCTAGAAAAATTCAGATCTTATCTTTTGGGTTCCCCTGTTATCATATATTCGGATCACACTGCAGTGAGGCACCTCCTCGCGAAGAAGGACGCGAAATCTCAATTAATTCGTTGGATCTTTCTATTGCATGAATTCGATCTCGAGATTCGCGATAAAGCAAGAAAGCAGAACGTGGTAGCTGACCATTTGTCCCATCTTCCTTCTTCAGTCATCGACCCATCTGGTCTGATCACCGAGCACTTTTTGGATGAGCACCTGCTAGCCATTCACAGTCACCCATGGTTTGCTGATATTGTAAACTACTTGGTTACAGGGAAAGCTCCGCCAGATTGGGTGACTTCCAGGTAGGGCAAATTGATTACCAAGGCCAAGTACTATATTTGGGAGGAACCATACCACTTCCACATATGCAATGATCAGGTGATTCGGAGATGCATTCCTGACGACGAGGTCAATGACGTTATCTCATTTTGTCACGACCAGGTCTGCAGTGGCCATTTCTCTAGGCGTAAAACCGTAGCGAAAATTCTCCAGTGTGGGTTCTTTTGGCTCACTTTGTTCAAAGATGCACAGACATATTGTAGGGCATGCGCTTGTTGTTAGACCCTCGGCAACATGGGACCGCGAGACATGATGCCCTTGAACCAGATTATTGTGTGTAGAATCTTTGACATATGGGGAACTGATTTCATGGGACCCTTTCTCGAATCTAATGGCTTCAAGTACATTCTACTCATTGTTGATTATGTTTCTAAATGGATCGAAGCTGTCCCCACGAGAACTAGTGATCATAAAGTTGTCCTCCGATTTATCTAGGAGAACATCTTTACCAGATTTGGGGTTCCTAAGGCCATCATCAGCGATGGTGGGTCTTATTTCAACAATGTGCACTTCCAGTCCCTAATGAAAAAGTACCGGGTGTCGCATCGTATCTCGACTCCTTACCACCCCTAGACTAATGGACTGGTAGAACTGTCGAATCGAGAGATCAAGAAGACCCTTCAGGTCACTGTTCGGCTTGGTAGGAAGGGCTGGTCTACTCGACTTCCAGAAGTTTTGTGGGCCTATAGGACCACCCACAAGATCCAATTAGTTATGTCTCCCTTCATATTAGTGTATAGGAAGGCATGTCACCTTCCTATAGAGATGTAGCATAAAGCCTATTGGGCAGTACAGAAGTGCAATCTGGATCCGATTAAGGCTAGAATACACCACTGGTTGAAATTGAGCAAGATCGAGAATTACGCAATGATGCGTACGAGAACTCGCGTATCTACAAAGAGTGAGATAAGGCCTTTCATGATAGGCACATTGTACAAAAATCTTTTCACCTTGGTCAAAAAGTTCTACTCTTTGATGCCAAACTAAAACTATTCTTAGGAAAACTCAAATCAAAATGGATTGGACCATTCTTGGTGAGACGAATCTTTGGAAATGGAGCCATTGAAATTAGCGAACTCAACCTTGATTCTGAACCTTTTTTCATGAACGGTCAGAGACTCAAACCGTTCATTGAACTCACTGACTCAAACTTGGCTGAGGTATCTTTTGCCCTCCATTCTCCCTGAGCTCATTGCGCTTGGCTGATGGCGTTAAACTTAGCACTTAACGGGAGGCAACCCGTCATCTTTTTGAAAAACCCAAAACCCTTCTTGCTACATCTTATGCTGAACTGATATTTCACTTTAGGGTTCGTCTATTAGAACAGCTGACTACACCTCTAGTACCTGCACCCGAGCTTGAAATCGTCCGCAACAGTCACCCTGATCCGTCCACCCACCCAAAAACTTGTTCCAATGTACGAACTAAGCTAAATTAGAACCCACCTAATTTACAATGAGGTCATTGCAAATCATAGGCATGGGGAGGTATTAAAATGCAAAATACTATGAGAATCACTTCACAAGAAAGGATTCCATCAAAAAAAAAATTATTACATATTCCAAAAAACCAAAAAAATAAAAAAATAAAAAAGAATAAAAAAATGGAGAAGGAGGAAATTTTGAAAAATGAATTTGCATATCATTCTTGAGGAGAAAAAGGGGAGTTGATATAAATGTCAAAAATGAGCATAGTTTGAAACAAAAAGAGATAGTCTTTAGTAAAAGACTAGGGAATCTACTTAGTTCTAGACCAAATCAAAAAGAAAGAAATAAAAAGACAAAAAGTGCTAAGGGATAAAAGAGATTAGTATGAACACTGATCTTAGGCCTCTTGGGTTGTGATTTTAGGCTTAAAAATTCACGTATCTGTTATGATCTGGATAGTCCCCAAGAGGTTGGGGAAAATGCAATGCTTAAGCATTAGGTCTAAGGCTTAGGGATTATTTGGCCTCATTAACTGACCTCTGGTTTGTAGGACTCGATAACCTAAGCACCCCAACCCACACATAGTCTTCTTCAGTGTGCTTAACTATCCTAGGATATCTAAATATCCTACAGGGGGCATGTAAGCATCTTGTACTGGTTCTGATGCAATGGGTGGCATTATCATGAAATGTTGATTGCTAGGGTCTGGATTTAGCTACAGAATGCCATGGGCAGGATTGTCCTGAAATCTCGAAAGCTAGGGTTCTGGGGGTTGCCATGGGCGATGCTATCTCGAAGCATCTATTGCCAAGGACCCTGCAAGGATTGATGGTGGGAGCTAGGAATCTGATATAGATCGTGTTGTAAAGCCAATTCGAAGCTAGAATAAAAGAAAAGAAAAGAGAGAGAAAACTCTCCAAAAATAAAATATTCTTCTGTCTCTCTCTTACAAAAATGCACTACAAACTGAACTGGGACTAGACATGTCTTAAGCACGGGTGTTTTAACTGCGGAGTTCAACGAACCTTAGGTTAGTTCCTGTGGACCTTAGATACCTTTGCAGTGGAATGAGGCTACAGCTGGTCAGGTCCATATCTTGGTTGGTACTTGAGTACCTCTAGGCCTACTATTGGCATTTTGATCAAATCCATAAAAGAAAGCACACAGCAGAAATCTGATCATAAAAAGGCATGGTCTAGAATCTAAGTTAATTCCATGAGATTTTGCAAAGGGACTAGCAAAAGTTAGGCATGGGGGTATGATGGGAACACCATCATGAGCCATAACTAGCTCAATTTGATCTAATTAAGTCATTAAATGCTCCTACATAACCATCAGAAGACCATAATTCACTGCAAATTCATTTTGAGGGAAATACAAGAAACTAGGATTAAAATTATAATTTTACCATCATTTCTTGAATATAGAATAACCACGGGTTTTTCCAGGGGGTGATTAAGGGTCAAATGGTTTTAAATATCCAACAAGTGGGTTAATACAGACAGAAAAGGATTTTCACATGTTTTGAGAATTAAATGACTTCTGAAACACTAAAAATAGACCCTCTTAATTAATGAGGTTCTGGTCAGGATAAAATTCACCTAAACCCTCTTAAATTAATAGAAAAATATTCGCTAGGGTTTAGTGTCTTCAATTTGACCATCAGAGCCCATCTTGACCTAAAATAGAGCCACAGACAGACTTTTACCCTAATTTGGGTAATAGTGTAATTTGTCCTATCAAATGTGGTCACAACCTAAATCTAACTTCATCAATGGATTTCTTAGGTCCAAATTAGGTTTGTGCCAAAATTTCGGCCCAATTTGAGGTCATACTGAGCAAGTTTGCATTTTGGTCCTGTCTGGCTATTTTGACTCAGCTGTGCCCCTAACTTTCAAAAAATCCACATTTGGGTCCCTAACTTTTGTCATCTTCTTTACAAGCTGGTCCCTACCACCATTGGTGTGAACACACCGAGCTCCGGCGAGATTCGAGCGGAGATTTCTCACTCGATTCTCAATCAAACCTTCCCAAAATTTAACTGGAGATTCTTTGTGGAATTCCCTTCCACATGAGACTTGTCTTGAGCTCTAATTCATTCCCAAAAGGTCATGTGAGCCTTTCAAAGGTTTGGGTATCCTATTTTTCGAGGATCTTCCGAGCTTTGAAGCTTCTTTCCGGGCTTGGAAAGGCCTCCTATGGCCTATATAAGCACGCCCAATGCCTCACCGAGCTTCTCAGCAAGTTTTGGTGCGTCAACTCCCTTAGATTCTCCTTCTTTGGCCACCAAAACCCCTACTCCGGTGACCCTCTTCGATCCTCCTCCTCCGACCGTCCAATGACCAAATTGGTCAACTTACCCGACTCTTCTCTTCCTCGCGACCGTCCCCAACCAAAGGGAGGCACTTCTCCGTCTGATTTGACGTCACCGCCTCGCCGTTCCCTCCTCCTTCTCCAATGCTGATCGATCAAAATCGGCTGCCTCCACCTCTCTCCCACCTAGCTAAGTCCCTCTCTTGCTCTCTCTCTCACTCTATTTCTCTCTGTCACACTTACAACACACATGCGACCACCAACCACTTCCCCTGCACTTCATCTTCTCCACCTCCAGCCACATCTCTGGCGAAGCGTCTCCGTCACTTCACAACTCCATCTGCTTCGTCAACTGATCCAAAACCTCCGTCGTGTCCTCACGACCAAAATCCTTCAAGTAATTGAGGGGATTGGCCTCTTGAACACCAACCCGAGCACACCCACCTCAACACACCTTCTTCGACCTTGCTACACACATTCACACACATGCATGCCAAACCGACGCCGTTATTGCACTCGCCGATCCTCAGCGATCCTCCTGAGCGCTTTGACTATGGCTTATAGCCCGTATTCCATATTTCAGATCTCTCGCCAACACTCCGTCGCCGCTACCTCCTTCGCCACCCTGTTCATTGTGATCTTACGCTTTCCGCCCCAGGTGCTACACCCAGGTTGCACAGGGATGCTCCAAGTTCATCTCCAGGTAGCCAATTGGAGCCATCAGCCATCCCTTCGATGCCAATTGCAAGCCCCAGCTGCTGAAGAGAGCACACGGAAGAAGCGAGCGTCTTTAGTCCCACATCAGCAATTCTTGAAGTCCGCACAATGCATAAGAGGAAAAAGTGCCTTTGCTTTGTTGCCTCAGCATGCACAAGGGGTGAGGTCCCCACACACATGCACATACGCACACCCTCGCCCGCGCTCACACCTCGTGGGTTTGGGCCTTGGTCTGTTTACCTGGATACCCGAGTCTGGTCTGGTTTGCCAGGTCTGAGGGAGGAAGAAGAGGAAAAGAGAGGAGAGGGGGGGTTTTTGCTCTGTCACCCTCCTCTCAACACTTGTGACATCTGAGAGAAGCCTTTGCCTCTACTGGCATGCTGAGCCTTGTGCCGTGACTTCCTTGGAGCTTAAGAAGGTAGAAGAAGAGAAGAAGAGGCTTGGAGAGGAAAGAGGCCTTTGCCTCTATCTAACTGAGCATCAGTTAAGACGTTTGAGCGTCTATTCTGTAATCTGATATCTGCTGATACCTTGGTTCTGTTGGTTAATTTGAGATTTTCCTGGCTTATATTATTATGCTACTTTGAGTAGCTTGCAAAGCTTAACATTGTAGGGTAATTTGGTGATTCAAATCACCATTTTACCTTCTTCTTTCTGCACATTACTATTGGAAATTTTTGTTATATCATTTTGAATCAATATTGATTACAATCGCTCATATCTTTTATCTAGAATTATGATTTTGAAATTGAATTGCCACTTGCTCACAGCGAACGACCTTGGATTTCTTTTGAGTATAAATATTATTTATTTTTCGCGCTGATTCAAACTATACTGCAACGCAACAACTTTTAAAATTCGTTTTAGAGCGATAAACAACTTGCTTCACCACTTACGATGTGGTGCTATTAGTGCACCCACTTGAGCATTGGATTGCACTCGGCTGTGTTTGGATTTCCTGATTTTAACCCTTGATTTGAGGGCCATAATTATATCCAAATTATAAATAAATTATATATTTACAAAGTCCTAATATAGCTCTACATGATCATATAATTAATTTACCAAAATAAGTTATTTAAATATATATTAAAATTAGTTAAAGTTAGGAAATTATGCACGTTAATTTAGGGATTAATTCCTTAATTAAAGTATAAATTAACAATTTAATCATGAAATTGACTTTGTACATAGTTAATTTAAATATCAAAGTATTTATTATACATATTTAATTTATTTTAGAGTCTTTATTTTATTTATTTACATTTAAATACACGTTTTAGATAGTATATACATATTTAAGTTATAAATACTATAGTATAAAACAAATACAATATAAATAGGTTGAATATACTTGAAATTACTATATGTATACATACAATATAAATTACTTCATTAATAACTTAATACTAATTTATTTTATTTTAAGTTAATAATCTACCTAATTAACTTACTAACCGAATTACTTACAATAAATACATAATTAAATAAATATACAGGTATCAT
The DNA here is from genome assembly GCA_037157565.1 of Thalassia testudinum. Classification (NCBI taxonomy): domain Eukaryota; kingdom Viridiplantae; phylum Streptophyta; class Magnoliopsida; order Alismatales; family Hydrocharitaceae; genus Thalassia; species Thalassia testudinum. The sequence goes on along the minus strand of JAZHRO010000029.1, from coordinate 4,220,583 downwards.
ACAATATATATTAATGACTTAAATATGTATGTACATTATTATAGATGGTTAAAGGTATATATCTAGGTGTTTATAATTACTTAGTATAATATACATTTAAGTTAATATAAATTAATATATACTTATACAATAAAGTTATATATATAATAAATCATCTTAAATACTTAATTTAATATATAGAATACATTCATAAGTTATTTATATACATTATTTACATATTTTACAATATATACATATAGATTAGTATTAAATTATATTTACAAGTATAAATATACTATACAAGGTATTTTTAGACATTTTTTGATTTTTATAGTTTTTATATGTATAATAGAGGTAGGGGATGAGAGAGAAAGAATAATATGAGAGAGGAAGAGTTTCTTTTTGGTATTTTAAGCTAATTTCTTTTATTAAATTCCAAAGTATACTGAACAGTCGATTGGTATGTTCTATCAAGCTAAGGGTTTAGAATATTTAGAAACTTAGCATACAGCTAGAAAAGTACCTAATTCTAATCAAGATAGGTTTATTTTATTTTTTATGAATCTTCTATGATTTTTATTATTTACAAGTCAAATACAAATATCGCCTTGAATGAGTTTGATACAAGATATCTAAGGCCTCAAGATGTGTTTTCAGGACTCCAAGAGTCCTGAACACATTCACATATCTTCATCCTAATACATAGAAGGTATTTAAGCATTTAAACAAGATTTTCATTTAGAATTATTCAAATTAAACAATGGATGTTGAAAAACTTTATGCATGCTGACAATAGATTTTAATCATGGATTACAAGTTAATTTGCAATCTAAATTGGATCCAACACCATACATAAATTCTTGAACATTTAACTCTAACAGTATACAACATCTGGAGCTCAAGTATCCCTCAAAATTGAGTTGAATCACCTTGAAGACAACTCGGCAGTAACTACTGTTGCTGTTGATTCAACAGTAATTAAGCTGCTGAAATATGTGTTGAGAGCGAAAGTCACCATTTTAGGAAATGATTGCATTGTAGTATAGTGATGAAAATGGCAACAACATTTAAAATTTATAAGTGCTCGAAAACAAAAATGTGTTTGAGGTCGTTCGTGGGGAGCAAATATGGAATATACACACTAATCGTAATTAGAAATAAAGAGCATAGTAATTCACAAAAGGTATGCAATGAAGATCAATAAAAAATATATTCAATAATAGCCAATCGAATCTCAGAAATTAGTGGGATAAAAAGAATATTAAAACCCTAAAAAAGGTGATTTGAATCACCAATTTAATCCACCAATCGAGCACATTTCCCAATGTATCAAATCAATTCAATTTTGCTACAATGACTTTGAACCACTAACTCTCAGTATCCACGTCAACCAAATGTCAGATTCAAGCCTCAAATACTTCCACAGAGCTTCAAGATCAAACGTCAGTCATAGAGACTAGACACCTTAAATGTCACCAAAGCACAGCTCAAGGCACAAGGCCTCAGAAATGCCTAGGTGTTGGTGTGTATGGGCACGAATATCAAGGCATGAACGGTGCAAAATCGCCCCCCACCCTCCTCAAATTATCTTCCTTTCTTAACATGGTAATCAGGTAGGAACAGTAATGGGTAATCGGATCCATCCCAGTCCTACGTTCGCATGGGCGTGGGCAAGGGCATGTGTTGGTGCATGCATGGGGGACCTCACCCCCCATGCATTCGAGGTAAGTAGCCTTCTCACCAAAAAAGTTATATATGCTTTTCCGAAATCCGTATGAATGATGTGGCACTAAAATGTGTTGTGTTTTTTGCATTGTTGCAAGTCCTGATGCTTCTTTGAATTGAGGTAGTTGCTAGTGTCCTTTGCCAATTGCTGCTTCAGGTGACTTTGTTGGGGTGTTCCGCAGTCGCTGTTCGTCGAAGCAAGGTTAGATGATGGTTGACGGCGGCAGATGATGACGGTGGAAGAGGAGCTCTAGCGGATACCTAGAAAGCAAGAATACGACCTCTCGGCCTAATTAGACCAGCTCAGGATACTCACCGTGAGTCAAGGAGGGTGATGGCGGTATTTTTTGTGTGTATGCATATGTGTGGTGATTGGCCAAAGTATGTGAAGATGAAGGTGGGATGCAGTGGTCGACTGCAAGGAATACGAGCTAAAGGCCTCAATTTGTTGATGGATTTTGCTCTATGAAGAGAGGCAGATGTTTTGGTGGTGGCGGCATAGCGTTTGGGGGCGTGTAGCAATGTGGCGACCTCGCCGAAGGCATGGCCGTTGTTGGAGAAGATGATGGGGGTGGCAAGTGAATGTCGGTCGGATCAAAGAGTTAAGGGTTGGATTTGAAGCTAGGGTGAGAGAGGAAGAGAGAAGAGCTACTTATGGGCAAAGGGGATGGGGCATCGCGCCAGCTTGACTTGCCGGTGTCGAGGAAGGTGAATTCTCCAGCGAGAGGTTCGGCGGTGAGGAAGAGGTTGAAGATGATGGGGCAATGGCCAGCAGCTGTCGGAAGCGTGCGAGAAAGAGAGCTGTGCCTCCAATTTGATTGTTGGAGGCACGGAAGAGGGATAATGAGGGAGCCGCCAGAGCGTAGGTTCGAGACGGCCGAGAAAGGAGGGGAAGAGGATTTTTGGCCTCAAACCTAGCTGATTTGGACTGTGGGAGTTCAGGGATCTTATATAGGTGAAGGTTTTGGGGTTCAATTGCCTAAAAACCTCAAATTGGAGCAACCCCCTATGGGAAAAATGCCTTGATTTCTCAGAGTTCGCCTGAGCTCTATGGTGTGAATTAGGACCTGAGATTAGTTTCATTGGAAAGGGATCCTCCTCCTTATCAATCCCTCTGAATTGGAGGGATTTGATCAAGAAATCAGAGAGAAAATCAAGATTGAGTTCACGTGGTTTGGGTTGGGAAGATGCTATTCACACTCATGGCAGAAGGGGTATTTTTGAGAAGATAACAAAATTAGGGGGCTAAACGCAAGAAACTTGAAAGTTAACGACTTGAATGTAAGGAATAGAGATTTTAGGTATTGAATTGTAAACTAAGTCAAGATGGACTCTGCCTGGGCCCTAATTTTAACCCATAGAATCTAGTGGTGAATTTGGACTTGAGTTTTAACCACGTTTGACTAGGCAATTTGCACAGAAGCATAAATCAGAGTAAATTCTCATCTGAAACTCTATTTTAGGTCAAAATGGGTTTAGATGGTCAAACGAAAGGTACCAAACCTCTTAGAATATTTTTCTACAAATTTTAGGAGGTTTAGATGAATTTTATCTTGACCATAACCTTTTCAATTCAAGTGGGATTGAGAATTAGGGTTTTATGTACTATTTTGGCTCTTGAATTGCGTGAAACCCTGTTTCCGTCAATGTTGAGCCACTTCTTGATCTTTAATGCCCAATTGACCTCTAATTAACCACTAGGTAACCCCATGGTTAATCTACAGTTGTGATGTGATGTTAAAATAGTAGAATTAACCTTATTTGTTGATTTCTTCTCAAAATGGATCGGAGTGGAATTATGGTCCTCAAGCGATCATTTAAGAGCATTTATCTCTTAATTTCAAGTAATTTAAGCTAGTTATGGTGAATGATGGTGTTACCATCATACCCCCATGCCTAACTTTTGCTAGTCCCTAGTAAAATCTCTTGGAAAGAACTAAATCTCTCGATCATGTTTTTGACGTTCATATCCCTATTTGTTCCTTTCTCTAGAAATCAAATTAGAATACCAACAATAGGCTTAGAGGTACTCAAGTACCAGCCAAGATTTAGACTTGACTAGCTTCAACCTTGGGTCTGCTGCAAAGGTTTCTAAGGCTCGCAAGGATTGCCTAGAGGTTCGTTGACCCCAGCGATTAAAGCACCCATGCGTAGATGTATCAAGTCCAGGTTCAGTTTGCCAGTGCATTTTCGGTAAGAGAGATAGTGAGGGATTCTTCATTTTGAGTGTTTTTTCTTTTCTTTTTATATTCCACTAAATGCATCATTGGATTGGCCCTAAACACGGTCTGTATCGGATTCCTTGTCCCCACCATCAATCCTTGAAGGGTCCCTAGCTTTTGATGCTTTGAGATAGCATCGCCCTTGGCAACCCCCAGAACCATGGCTTTTGACACTTCAGGATAGTGCTGCCTATGGTGTTCTGTAGCTAAATTCAAGCCCTGGCAATCTCGAGATAATCTTGCCCATGGTACCTAAACCAGCAAAAGGTGCTTATGTGCCTCCTGTAGGATATTCAGATATCCTAGGAGACAAGCACCGAGGAGACAATATGTTATTATGCATTTTTGAGGGGAGTATTTTTCATTCCACCTCTCCCCGTCGGGAACTCGTCCAGTGAACTTATGTATTTGAGCCGCTCCTAAGTTAGATCTTTGGGATGAATTTTTCATAGTAGAACATTTTTGACATTATTTCTTCATTAAGTGCACTGAACCAGACTGGTGTGTGAATTTTGGGTGCTTAGGTTACTAAGTCTTGCAAACCAAAGGGCAGGCAATGGGGCCGAATACTCTCTAGGCCTTAGACTTACTACATCAGCCTCGTACTTTCCTCAACCACTTGAGCACTAATCTGGATCTTAACAAATACGTGAGTGTTTAAGCCCTAAAATAGGCCCAAGAGGCCTAAGGTCGATACTCTTACTAATCTCTATGTCTCTAGCACTTCAGGACTTAATCCTTATTTTGCTTTGATCTAGAACTTAAGTAAATTCCTGTTGTGTCTCGTATAGCGCATTTTTGATAAGAAAAAGCATCGTAGTATAGTGCGCAATGCGATCAACAAAAATATTTATAAAGATAACGAGACTTGGAGTCCTGGTCGTTTGTCTTTGGGAGGCGTTTATGGAAATGCAGATTTGAAATTGATCTCTTTCGCTCTACTTGCTTAAAATCTCATGTCGATGTATGGTGATTTACGTATTGATGTATGACATGCTAGTAGCCAAAAGATAGTAATTAAAGGCAGGCAACTTTAATCGCACAAAATATATTGCAATAAGCTCATGGTGATTTTCACACATAGATATATATATAGAAAAAGATTTTTATTCATTCAATTCATGATGGTGGCTACAACATTAAGCTCATGGAAAGCTTATAGAGGACTACTTGGAAATACAAATCTAGCTAGCAGAAAATGATCGCATACATGAATCTAAGGGGGCATTATTCATGCATCATTGGGGGAGAATATAGAACTACGCTACTAAGTAGTAAATAAAGCATGTAAATCTAATAAGAACTATAATCTAATCTAGGAGAAATAAGGGCTCCGATGGCCTTTAAGTGGTTGAGAGGAGGAGGGGCAGCCAATGGTGCTTAGGCTGACCCTTAAAGAGAGGTTGGAGAGGTGATCTAGCATCTTGGCATGGAGGTGGTGGTGGTCATGATGAAGCAACTCGTGAAGGTGGAGTGGAGGTGGAATGTAGCTAAGCTAAATGGAAGCCAAGAGTGAATGGGTGCAAATGGCCACCCCTTTGGTCTTTTTATAGACCTAAGGGAAGTTCTCTAGAGAATTATGGAATTCTCTAGAGAGGCCTATGGTGGGAGCTCGTGGGAGAGTGAGAGGGAGAGGATGGATGGTGGTTTTTAGATCCACCAAATGTGGATCTAAAAATTAAATGGCCCTTTGTTGCTAATTTTAGCAACCAAGGCAACAACACATGGTAGAGAGTTCTAGAGAACTCTAGGCTAGGTATTTTCGCGTGGATGGTGTGTGTAGGTGTGTGTGGGTGTGTGTGGGTCGAAACTTAGGTGGCGAGGTTGATTAGGTTAGGCTCCAGTGGGTTTAGGTCAAGGTAGGTCTCAAATTAGGGTTGTAAACCCTAATTCACTAAGGTAAAGTGCAATTAAACTTAATACAAGTTTAATGGGGTGTGTGAAAACTTAATTGAGAGTAAAATAACTCAATTAAGTCAGGTCTAGGTCAATCAGACTCTCACTAACTCCAAGTGGATAATGTGTGCTGAGATCAGGGCTCAATTGTACTCAATGAGTCCAATTGAATAGGCTGATGGAATTGACTAAGATCCAAGTCAATTAGGTTTAGTGAGGACCTAATTAGGTCCTTATGGAGGTGTAGAGGTGATGTACTAGGGTTAGAGCACCTTAATTTTGGTTCCTATGGGGTTGGAATTGGGTTTAGAAACCTAGAGATCCAATATCAAGGCTTGAATAAAAAACAGGAACTAGGGAGCAGTTCCAGACGTCTAATAATAGTGTCAGACATTTTATAGTGAAAAATTAGAAGTCCATACTTGTTGTCTGGACGTCCAATCAGAGTCAGGAGGGATTCTAGGTTCTGTCTTAGGTATTCTGCAGAAATTGGACGTCTGACCAAGTGTCTGGACGTCCAATAACACTACAGAAGTGGGTTTACGGTGTGCGGGAGTTGGCTAAGGGTTCTGGACGTCCTATAACTCATCTAGACATCCAGATAGAGGCTCGAATCAGGGTTTTAAGGTTTCCTACTGTGCAGTGACTTAATATAAGGGTGGCTAAGGCTTGGGGAGGCTTTTAGGCTATCCTAGGGCTAGGATGATCCTATGTTCTTCATAATTTACTGCTTTATTCCTACTTAAGTAGAATAGCATACCTCAACCCCTTACATTATTGTCTACTACATCTTATTCTAGGTCTTTTGCTCCAGCTCTACTGCAACTCTAGCTATTCTTTATTCTTCAGATCTAGCTTTAGATCTACCTTCTGGTCAGCTGATTACCTATAATTGGCATAATACACCTAATCAGCACATTATAGCATTATTTTATGCATATCTAAAAGAAAGTAGTAAAGGTGCTAGTAATGCTTATGCATGCATGAATTACCCTAACTTATGCTAAGTCCTAGCCTAATTTATGTCAATTAAGACCTATGATTGCTGCACAATCATACCCCCATGCCTAAATCTTGCTAGTCCCTAGCAAATGCGAGACTAAATTATTCACAGAAGGGTCCCTAAGGGATTGATTATTTTATCAAGTGTATGCCTATAGATTTTTCTCATTTTTGTTTTCATCCTATGCTCTAGAAATCCAGACAAATGTGAAAGCGTAGCTATGTAGCTTTTGCAACGGATTCGAGTGAAAATCTAATTCACCTCTAAAGCCTGTACTTGGCCCCTAGTAAAAATTCTAGCGTGATAGGCGGACTTCCTCCCTCGGGGTATTCAAGATATTCTATGAATTCCACCTGGCTTTAAGCTTAGGTAGAGAATCTTAGAGGGAAAAGATTATATATTTGGTGGCTCACTCTTGACTGGTGTAACATAGAGATTAGTACTATAGAATCTAGATTCCCAAATTATTACGTAACTCAAATAAGAGAAAGTTGAGAAAAACTATACTCTCTTTTGGTCCCTTTGTATTCATTCTCTCTTTTTCTTTTTCTTTTTCTTTTCTTTTCTTTCTTTTTCGTAGAGCTCACTATCTCACCAGATTCACACATATGACCTGTATTTGGTGGTCTAACTTGGTATTAACACTTTAATTGAATTCCCATAACTCTAACACTAAGTTAGAATTCCTCAGCTAGTATTCGGGCGGTCAGAAACACAAGAAAGGTGGGTTAAGGCTATATTTGGTGGATCTCAAATTTATTTGGTGGTATTGCCTCAATGCAACTGAAATAAACACTAAATATTCACTCTTTTTTTTTCTTTGCTTTTTCTTCTTTTTTAATTTTTTTCAATTTTTCTTTCTTTTCATCATTTTTTTCCTCTTTTTTTTTCTTCCTTTTTTTTCTTTCAACAAAACACAACTAGCACACATCCATGAACTTTATTGAGGAGGCCTTATTAGGGATTGGTGGTACTCAAGAGACATTGGGTGACTTATTTGGTGGAAGTGCCTACTCACAGCACCAGGAGAAGTGCCTACTCACAGCACCAGGAGAGATGGATAGGACGGTGTATTTCTGACCTTGACATCAATATCCTCCTTCAGTCGAGGATTCCGTAAAGAATGGTTGTAACTATTCACTTTAGCCCTGGTTTTAGGAAAACCTGCTCTTTGCATATTTTCCTTATATGGTGGCTCTCAAAATTTCGTGCAAAAATGTATACGCAGGATCCGAGAGCGAAAGCTAGGCCTAATCTCTGAGTGTCATCACTTAATTATCTTGGATTCTAGATTCCTTGCACTAATCTTAGAGCACCAGTACACTCTACTCTCATCTCACACTATTTGGTGGATTTTTGGAAGAAAATCTGCCTAACTCCCAAAACATAGTCCAGGGGTTTAGGAGAAGAAGCACTGCTTCTTCTCGATAGACTAAAGATGTTTATCAGCCTTCACCGTAAATCCATTGCAAATTCTACGTATGTGTGAAAAGCTATACTGGATTCCAGATTACAGGAATCAACTAGAAAATAAGATCCCTAATGCATTCTCTTAATAAGATAATCTTATTCATGAATGCACTATGTATATATGCTATAAACAAGTAACCTCTTATATTCATACTTCATCAAATTTCCCTTTCGGGTTACATTCAGCTTTATCCTAAATTTAGAAAAAAAGGTGAGCAAGTGAGTCAGAAGTGGCTATTGTGGACGATTTTTAGCTCCAATGCAAGCATTAGAGGTGGATGATTGTGCTGCAATCATAGGTCTTAATTGACCTAAATTAGGCTAGGACTTAGCATAAGTTATGGTAATTTATGCATGCATAAGCATTATTTGCATCTTTACTGCTTTCTTTTAGCTATGGATAAAATAATGCTATAATGTACTAATTAGGTGCATTATGTCAATTATAGATAGTAAGCTGATCAGAAGCTAGATCTGACGCTAGATCTAAAGCTAAATTTGAAGAATAAAGAATAACTGGTGTTGTAGCAGAGCTGAAGCGGAAGACCTAGAATAGATGTAGTAGATAATAATGTAAGGGAGTTAAGATATGCTATTAAGTAGGAATAAAGCAATAAATTGTGAAGAACTTAGGTCCATCCTGGACCTAGGACAGCCTAGAAGCCTCCCCAAGCCTTAGCCACCCTTAGATTAGGTCACCGCACCCTAGGAAACCCTAAAACCGTAATTCTAGCCTCTATCTGGATGTCTAGATGAGTTATAGGACATCCAAAACCCTTAGCCAACTCCCGCACACCTTAAACCCACTTCTGCAGTGTTATTGGACATCCAGACACTTGGTCAGACGTCCAATTTCTGCATAATATCGAAGATAGAACCTAGAAACCCTCTTGACTCTGATTGGACGTCCAGACAAGTCTAGACTTCTGATTTTTCACTATAAGACGTCTGATACTGTCCTCCAGCCCTTATTTTGGAATTCAAGCCTTGATCTTGGATCTCTGGCCCTCTAAACTCAATTCTAACCCCATAAAAACCTAAATTAAGGTGCCCTAATCCTAGTACATCACCTCTAGACCTCCCTAAGGACCTAATTAGGTCCTCACTAAACCTAATTGACTTGGATCTTAGTCAATTCCATCAGCCTATTCAATTGGACTCATTGAGTCCAATTAAGCCCTGATCTCTGCACACACTGTCCAAATGGACTTAGTGAGGGTCCAATTGACCTAGACCTAACTTAATTGAGCTATTTTACTCTCCATTAGGTTTCCACACACCCAATTAAACTTGTATTAAGTTTAATTGCACTTTACCTTAATGAATTAGGGTTTATAACCCTAATTTGAGACCTACCTTGACCTAAACCCACTAGAACCTAACCTAATCAACTTAGCCACCTAAGTTTCGACCCACACGCACCCACACACACCACCTACATGAAAATACCTAGCCTAGAGTTCTCTAGAACTCTTTACCATGTGTTGTTGCCTTGGTTGTTGAATTTAGCAACCAAGAGCCATTCAATTTTTAGATCCACATTTGGTGGATCTAAAATCCACCATCCATCCTCTCTCTTTCACTATCCCACAAGCTCCCACCATAGGCCTCTCTAGAGAATTCCATAATTCTCTAGAGAGCTCCCCTTAGGTCTATAAAAAGTCCAAAGGGGTGGCCATTTGCACCGATTCACTCTTGGTTCCATCTAGCTTAGCTACATTCCACCTCCACTCCACCTTCACGAGTTACTTCACCATGGCCACCACCATCTCCAAGCCAAGATGTTGGATCACCTCCTCAACCTCTCTCTAAGGGTCAGCCTAAGCACCATTGGCCGCCCCTCCTCCTCTCAACCAACTCAAAGGCCATCGGAGCCCACCTTCGAATTCCCTTTTTTTCTGCTAGATTAACTGCTTAGTTCTTCATAGTTTACATGTTGTATTTATTGCTTAGTAGTGTAGCTTTATATTCTCCCCTAATGATGCATGCATAATCCCCCCTTAGATTCATGTATGCGATCGTTTTCTATTAGCTAGATTTATGTTTTCAAGCTTTCCTCTATAAGCTTTCCACGAGTTCCATGTTGCAAATACCATGATGAATTAATGAAAGATCTTTTTCTATTTATATATCTATGTGTTGAGAATCACCATGAGCTTATTGCAATTTATTTTGTGTGATTAAAGTTGCCTGCTTTTAATTTATGATATTTTGGCAACTAAGCATGTCGTGCATAAATGTGTAATAACCATAAACCAAAATGCAATGTTAAGCAACTAGAACGAGCAAGATCGATCTTGAATCTGCATTTCCATAACACCTCCCAGCGACGAATGACCGGGACTTAAGTCTCGTTATCTTTACAAAATCATTTTTTACGAGCATTTTAGAGCGACTTTACTACGATTTTCGACGACTTCAAAACATGCAAAAACAGATTTTGTCAAATGGCACCGTTGCCGGGGAGCCGCGTCATTTTTTATTTTGATCTCTTGAATTATCACTGATAAATCTTCCTCTACATGTCTTTTGATGTGAAGGAAAAAATAGGAAAAAAATGGGATCTGGGCACACGAGCACGGAAAAAATTCCAGGTGCACATCATATCTTCCTTAGTCTAGGTTTTTTTGAACCTTAGGTTAGATTTCCTTCTAGCAATTTCATTTGAAAAAAAAAATAAAAAGAAAAAAGGCCTATTTATTTTCGTGAAAAAAAGAAAAAAACCAAAGAAAAGAAATCTCGATAGTTAGATTAGGTTTCTTTTTTAATCCTATGTTAGCTTTGAAAAAGCCAAAAAAAAAATTGAAAATCCTTTGGAAAAAAAATCATTTTTGAAAAAAAAATTCAATTTTTTTTTGAAAAAAAAATTTGGTGAAAGTTTGAATTTTAAACTGAAACACCTTTTAAAAGCTTTTCCACCATTCTCTGATTTTCGACCTGATTTCAAAGTCCATTTTAAAAATTCAATTTCTTAAAAATTAATGAGCGAAAAATTCTGAAATTTGAGTTAGACCTTCATTTTCAAACCATGTTTCAAATGACACCATTCATTTTAAAAAATTTCCAGCACAAAATTTTTAAAAGTTCTCGAAGTGTAAGGGGGTCAGATTGACCCAAATTTGAGATGTTTTCAAAATTCCAAAAGCAATTCTAAGCAATCCGTTAATATGTTTTGACTAAAAAGGGTTCGGTTTGAATGCTGATCTCATTGGCTTTAATTTTCATATTTTTTTCAAATTTTTGAAAGTCATTTGATACTGTTTCAATTTGAAAAATCGGCCAGGGGTCAAAATTCCATATCTGACCCCTTGACATTTAAAAATCTCTATAAATTTGGTTGAAACAGTAAAAATTATGAAATAATGTTCTTTGAAAAGAAAAATAAAAAAGGAATCTACTCGCCAACTTTCAATTTAATTGGATTCCAATTTTGTTCAGAGAACTATTTTTATTTTTGTGGTTTGCAGAAGAAGAACAAAATAAAAAAAAAACCCTAGAATTGCATGAACCCTAGGCTACACCTTTAGGGTTATAATCTAGAGACCACATTTGGGCTAACCTAGACTTAATCAAGTCTAGTGCTTAGCCGGTGAGCTTGGCCACCTTGTGGGCCACTCACCACAAACCCCACCTGAAGAAAAATGGGCTAAAATCAATTTTAAAACATGAAATCAACCCGAATTCGTTGTTATACAACTGGGTGATTTCAACCTCTCTTGCCAAACCTAGTGGCTGGGTTAGCTTGAGAGGCGGGAATCACTTTCATTCGGTTGTACGATGAATTTTTCTTTAGGAATTTGAGCTTAGAGCAAAAAATCTGGTCACCTGATCATAAGAACCATCTAATTGACAGGGCCTTAGCCTTGTCTAGCTTGGCTACTCCAACCCAGGGGTTGGGTGGTGTATGCAAGGAAGGAGGTCATTTAGACCCTAATTGGTTGGACCTTAGGAGCCACTCCCAAGGAGGCGAGTCACCTCGCCAGGACCATCTTCTCCGCCCACTTCTACTCCCTTAGCCGCAATGGCTAATCCTGGACCTGGACCTAGACTAGGTCAGGACATTGGTAATCTGGACCCAATGGCTCGTCTAAAGGCCCAGGTTGTTGAATCTGAGTAGCAGCATCAGCAGAGCATGGACCACATTTTGATGACGCTTAACAGAATGCAGCATCCACTGCAAGGAGAACAACTTCGAGACTTCTATGATCCAGTTGCACTGATCGTTGCACCCTTAGTCAGGATTCCCGTAGGCAGAGACGCGTTTGAGCTCAAGCCCAATGTTATCGGTTTGATCAGCAGTCATTTTATGGAAACTCAAGCGAAGATCCATTCTAGCACTTAGAGGACCTGAGTTGACTCGCAGAAATGATTCGACCTAGGAATATTGATCTTGGGATTATTCTAATGAATTTTTTCCCATTTTCTCTGAGGGACAAAGCTTCATACTAGTTCAAGACCATTGGGAAGCCAATTGGAACCTGGCTGGAATTACGACGTGAATTCCTGCAAAATTTCTTCCCAGTCGGTTGAACGAACGCGATGAGGCGTGTGATCATGACTTTCTCCCAAGGAGATGGCGAGAAGTTGCATGACACCTGGGACCGATTTCACGACCTTCTCTGAAAATGCCCACACCATGGTATACCCAGATAACACCTAGCTTAGATCTTTTACCATGGGCTTGATGACACACATCGGTATCTGGCTGATGCATCTAGTGGTGGGAATTTCCTCGCGAAAGATGAGAACAATGCATTTGAGTTGTTCGAATCTTTGGAGGAGAACTCGATGAATGCCGCATCCATGAACCAGTTCTAGAGGCCTGGTCAGCAATGAGTTGGTGTCCATGAGGCTCACACCGAGTCTATTCGAGCCGACATGGATATCATCGTCAAGCAGCTGGATAGGATAAACCTGATCGAGAAAAAGATTGACCAAATTAGTCAGGGTCAATCTGACCTGTACTCTGCTATTCCAAGACCCTCCTACGCACCCCGAGCCCCCTGCTCGAGTTAATCTACTCACTTAGGATGCATCTTCTCCTTATTTATGAGATCCTGCATATCAGGATCCCGTAAACAATCCTGATCTGGCACCATATGACCAGGGTTACGCACCACTCGCAGACTATAATACATATCCCCTTGATGGATATACGTCTCAAACGTCTTTGGCCTACGAGGACGTCAGTGCTATTCAAGGATACGGGTGTAATAACCCAAATTTAGAGACATATAACCCTGGTTGGCGCATCCAAACTTCTCCTGGTCTGGTAACTCACAGAGACCACATCAAGATCCACACTACCAGACCAGGCAATACGGGAATACGCAAAACACATACCCTAGGCAACAGCCATTCCCGTATCAGCAGCAACCTTGTTCTATATACCAGCCGCTGCACCAAGCTGCCAGTCACCCTCCAAAGTGGGCTGACCCTCTAGAGGCACTGAAAGAGGAGCTGCAAGAATTGATGAGGAAATCTACACAGGATAGCTTGCAAATAATGAAGGCAATGGCTGACTAGATACAGACTATACAGAACATGCAAAACCAGCTGTTTCAGGAGCATAGGACTCAGGGAGCCTTGCCCTCCCAACTCGTCCTAAACCCTCGGTATGTGCAGAGCCAAGGCGCCCCTCCTAGGTTTCAGGCACCACAAAGACAGGCACACGCTATATCACAGGCGCCTCCTGCACCACCTGGTTATGCTCAAGGATAGCTGCCTTTGATGTAGAACCTTGCATACTCTACCCCTTCCACTCCCCCACCACCTCATGGATAGCAAGCCGATGCAAATGCTGTCTCATTGAGGAGTGGAAGGAAGACATTTGACCCACCACATAGGCAGGTGGGTCCTGATTTTTCTCACCCTTCACCGCAGGCAGGTTCAACTCCTTCATCTCAGGAGCCACCTATGGCAGATAAGGGTAAGAGGACACTTGACCCTGAGATTCTCGTCCCTTTTCCTGAGGCTCTGAAGCGAAATGTAGTATGGAAAAAGGACACGCAGAATTTTGAGGACCTGAAGTCAATGTTCAAGGAAGTACATATTCAGGTTCCTCTCCTCGAGGCAATTGATCACATCCCCACTGTTGCTAGGTTCTTCAAGGACTATTGTACCTCGAAGCAACAGCCTAGGATTGGACGACAGGCGGCACTGTCAAAAGAGGCTAGCACCGTGATTCTAGCTGACTTGCCACCGAAAAAGAAAGACCCTGGTACCCCACTCATATCCTGCTTCTTGTAGGATTCTCCATTTGATTGGGCCCTTCTAGATCTTGGTTCTTCCATCAACCTAACTCCCACTACCATATTTGATCGATCTCGATTTGGGGAGTTAAAGCCTACCTTGGTCACAATTCAGCTGGCTGATAGATCAGTAAAAACACCGAGGGAGGTGGTTGAGAACATGATTGTAAAAGTCCGTGGATTCTGCTTTCCCACAGATTTTTTCATTCTCGATATGGAGGTTCCTCGTAATCTTTGAGATGCATCAATCATTTTGGGTCGCCCATTTCTAGCGATAGCCCGAGCAAACATTAATTGTGCATTCAAGTGTATGGAGATAGACCTGGGTAATGAGAGACTTTGACTTGTCATATTCAGGGCACCAAGGAATTTTGACTGTGATCGCATAGAGGAGGATGGTGAAGATAAAGATTCAGCATACTATGGTAACATTGGGCTCCTTTGTGATGACCCAATGTCTCATTCATCTACACCATCAGGGTTCTTGGACCTCGATCCACAAGGGATAGAGACCACTACACTGCACATATCTCCCCAAGGATCCAGCTATTTAGGGTGTGTTTCTGACCACAGCACCCCTGAATCGAGCTATCCTGCTCCATACACTACTGGATCGCCACTGTTGTTACAAGAAGACATGACCACAGCTAATGGGTTTCCCGTTAACGCAGTCACAACTGATTATCTCACAGGAAGCGAATCAGCGGGAATTCACATGCATACAGATCAACAGATTCCCTCCTTCGAGTTTGCTCCTCCTATTCCCATTTTTGACTCTGACCCACCTGTGATTGAATTGAAGCCCTTACCTGACTCACTTAAGTATGTGTTCTTGGGTGAAAGAGTGACATACCCGATCATTATTAGTGCCCACTTAAACTAAGAACAGGAGCATCAATTGATTTCTACGCTACAAGACCATAGCGCTACTATATGGTGGAGCATTGTTGATCTCCGCGGTATTTGCCCCTCATACTGCACCCATCACATTTACACAGATGAGGGGGTGAAACCTTCGAGGCAAACTCAAAGATGGCTAAACCCGAATATTGTAGAGGTTGTTAAGAAGGAGATCATCAAATGGTTGGATGCAGGTATTGTATACCCAATCTCTGATAGCCAATGGGTGAGTCTGATCCAGATAGTGCCCAAGAAAGCAGGACTCATCGTAGTGAAAATATTAAAGGCGAATCCATCCTGACCTGGACTGTGACATCATGGTAGGTCTGCATCGACTATAGGAAACTGAACATGGCTACCCAGAAGGATCACTTTCCTTTGCCTTTCATTGATCAGATCTTGGAACGGTTAGCCGGACGCAATTTCTTTTGCTTTCTGGATGGATACTCTAGGTATAATCAACTAGCGATTAGCCTGGAAGATCAAGACAAGACCACATTCACATGCCCCTTTGGAACATTCGCTTTCAAGTGGATGCCCTTTGGCCTCTGCAACGCACCAGCAACATTTCAGCGCTGTATGATGGCCATCTTCTCAGACATGGTTGGGGACTATGTGGAGGTGTTCATTGATGACTTCTCCATTTTCGGAGATGATTTCACATCTTGTCCTGATAACCTCACCAAAATCCTGAAACGGTGTATTGAGGTAAACCTAGTACTATCTTGGGAGAAAAGCCATTTCATGGTGAGGGATGGCATAGTACTAGGGCACAAGATCTCTAAAAATGGACTTGAGGTCGATCAAGCTAAATCTAAGATTATTTCCCACTTACCACCACCTAGCTCGGTCAAGCAGATCAGATCATTCTTGGGTCACGTCGACTTCTATCAGAGATTTATACTCGATTTCTCGAAAATTGCACAACCTTTGACGAATCTCCTTGTTGCTGATGCCCCATTTGAATTTGACACCTCATGTCTTAGCGCCTTCGAGACTTTACGAAGCACTGTCTCTAATTGCACAATTCTCCAACCACCCGACTGGTCGCTTGATTTCGAGATGATGTGCAATGCTTCTGATTTTGCCGTCTGTGCTGTTTTAGGCCAGCGTCGGGAAAAACAACCTTTTTTCATATACTATGCTAGCAAGATGCAAAATGAGGCTCAGCGCAATTATACTGTCACCGAAAAAGAGTTGCTAGCAATAGTATTCGGGTTGGAGAAATTCAGATCTTATTTATTAGGGTCCAAAGTCATCATCTTCACTGACCACTCCGCCCTTCGGCATTTGTTGGCAAAGAAGGATGCCAAACCCCGACTCATCAGATGGATCCTTCTGTTGCAAGAATTTGATATTGAAATCTGCGACAAAGCTGAAAAGCAGAACGTTGTGGCGGATCACCTATCCAGACTGGACCCAGCCCACATTCCTTATTCCCTACCTATCCACAACCAATTTTCGGATGAATCCCTTTTGGCAGTTCACTCTATTGAGTTCCCCTAGTATGCGGATATCGCGAACTATCTTTCCACAGGCATGATTCCCACGAACCTATCCAAGGACCAGAAACTCAAATTTACTCCGGGGGCCGAATTCTACCTCTGGGATGACCCACTGCTCTTCTACATTGGTGCGGATTAGATTATTCGAAGATGCATCCCAGATTCTGAGATCCCCAATGTGTTATCTTTTTGCCACAATGATGCTTGTGGTGGTCATTTCTCGAGACGGAAAACCGCTGCAAAAATTTTGTAGTCAGGATTTTTCTGGCCAATTATTTTCAGAGATATACACGAATATGCCCAACACTGCAAACAATGCCAGTCGGTCAGTTCTATGACCAGGAGAGACATGATGCTACTCCAGCCCATCATGGTTGTAGAAGTGTTCGACGTCTGGGGCATCAATTTTATGGGCCCTTTTCCAAACTCGTATGGCTTCAAGTATATATTACTAGCCGTTGACTATGTCTCGAAGTGGGTCGAGGCCATCCCGGCGAGACGGGCTGATCATAAGACCGTCATTTCTTTCATACGCCAATACATCTTCGCGAGATTCGGAATACCCTTCACTCTGATTAGCGATGGGGGAAGCCACTTCATCCATGCCCACTTCAGGTCATTATTAAAGAAATACGGGGTACATCACTATATAGCCACCCCATGTCACCCGCAGACCAATGGGCAGGTTGAAGTGTCTAACCATTAGATCAAGCTGACTCTCCAGAAGACGGTTAGACCAGATAGGAAGGACTGGTACGATAAATTAGTTGATGCAGTCTGGGCATATCGGACCACGTACAATGCCCCACTTAGAATGTCACCATATCTTACGGTATATGGCAAGGCCTGTCACCTTCTTGTAGAGCTGGAACACTGCGCCTTTTGGGTGGTGCGAAAATGTAACCATGACCTCGATGCAGGAGGTTAAGAACGGAAACTCCAGCTCAGCAAATTAGAAGAGATCCGGTGGGAGGCCTATGAGAATGCATTGATATACAAGGACAAGACCAAGGCCTTTCATGACAGCCACATCTAGAGAAAAACATTCACGCCCAACCAGCAAGTTTGGTTGTTTGATTTGCGACTGAAACTTTTCGCAAGGAAGCTCAAGTCCAAGTGGACTGGCCCATATGTTGTGATTCACCCATATCCTAATGGGGTAGTCCAGATCAGAGACCCAAAATCTGGGCATATATCTACGGTAAATGGCCAGTGCCTCAAGCCATTTTTGGCCCAGGAACCTCCTCCAGCTGACAAGATCATTCATCTTATTGAGGAAGTGTGATTGAGTTTTCGGCCAGCTGGAGATGTTAAACTCAGCATCTACTCCGCATATATCACCCTATACATATTCATTTTTATATATAGCATATTTTTCTTTTAAGCATATTTTCTTTCTGCATATTACATACTATTTGGTTGGCCGATGCTAAATGTTAAAATTTCAGGAGCAATTCCAGGTGAATTCTACCCATTTACTCCCTGCTGTACTTATTTTCATTTATATTCATGCATGAGGACATGCAAGAACTTAGGCATGAGGGGGTAGATACGACAAAACTGAAAATTTTTATGCCAACAGTTAGGAAAACCCCAGAGCTGCACGTCAAATGTACTTTAGGACCCTAAATAAAAGAACAACTGACTCCACCTCCAATGCTCGCATTGGAGCTAAAAATCGTCCGCAACATCCACTTTCGACTTACCTGCTCACCTTTTGTTCTAACTTTAGGGTCAAGCTGAATGTAACCCGAAAGGGAAAATTTCATGAAGTACGAATATAAGAGGTTACTTGTTTATAGCATATATACATAGTGCATCCATGAATAAGATTATCTTATTAAGAGAATTCATTAGGGATTTTATCCTCTAGTTGATTCCTGTAATTTGGAATCTAGTGCAAGTTTTCACACACACGTAGAATTTGCAATGGATTCATGGTGAAGGCTGATAAACGTCTTTAGTTTGTTGAGAGAAGTAGTGCTTCTTCTCCTAAGTCCCTAGACAGTGTTTTGGGAGCTAGGTGGATGGTTACGACCATTCTTTATGAAATCCTCGGCTGAAGGAGGGTATTGATGTCAAGGTCAGAAATACACCGTGTTAACAAGCGTGAGATTGATCAGGGTTTTAAATTATAAAAGATGTTGTGTCGTGTAGTAGTATAGTTGATCAAGTGTTGAAAACAAATAAGAAGTTTTTATTACTCGAAAACCTAAGTAGCCGAGGTCGAACATAGGGAGCAAATGGAATTTATTCACTAATCTCAATAATGTAATTTGAACATTTAAAGTTACTCAAACCCTAATTCAGAATATAATGCAAGAGTTTATAAATTAAAATGTAGCAAAAACAGAAGAGAAATTGAGAGGAATAGAATAAAAAGGTTGATTTTTTCTTGGCTCTCTTCTTTACCTTCTTTCTTTTTTCTTTCCTTCTTCTTTGGTTCTTCATTGCTTATTGGCTTCCCTTCTTCTTCCTTCTTTCTTTCTCTGACTTTCCTCTACAGGCTTGCCTTGCCTTAGCCTTGCCTCTCTTCTTCAACTTCTTCCTTAGCTCTCCTCTGCGGCTACAGTGCCTTCTCTTTCCTTGTCTTCCTCTTCTGCCTCGATTCCTCCTGCCTTCTTCTTCCTTGGCTTCTGCCTTGTCTTTCTTCTTTTGCCTTGGTTCCTCCTACCTTCTTCTTCTTCTTTGACTTTGGTCGTCTACTTCTTTCTCTAACTTCTCTTGCATAGTGCCTTTCTCCTTCTTCCTTTGCAGTCTTCTTCTGCCTTGATTCTCCCTGCCTTCTTCCTTCTTTAGCCCTGTGCTTTCCTTAGTCGCTCCTGCCTTCAGCTTCCTTCCCTGGTTGCCTTGGCTGCGCCTTGCCTTAGCTCTTCTTCCTTCTCCTTCTTTCTCTTTGGCTGCGCCTTCCTCTTCCTTTCTTCTTTTCCCTACACACACACACGAGTGCAAAACCTACCCCTACCCTCCCCCACGTACACTCTCTCTCTGTTTCTCTCTTCGATTCACTCTCTCAGAGCTGGGTAATCAGGTCGGGTTGTGTACGTTCGGGTCCAGGCACACCAGCGTGGGTGGTGCACGAGGAGTGTGGGGTTAATTGGGTCAGTCAGCCAGGTCAGCGGGGGCATAGGTCGCGGATGAGGTGATGAGCATGGGCGAGGGGACCTCACCTCGTGTCTTGAGGTGAACAACTAGAAACACAAAAATAATATAAGGGACTCACCGTGCGCTTGAGTTTCCGAGGTGGGACTAAAAGACCCACCCGCTTCGCTCGCGCGCCCGCAGGAGGATGCCCATCCAATTGCCACAGCTGGGTGCTTCGCTAAGCTAATCTCTTGGCTGGATGTGTGCGCGCACTCCTCACGCGTCACCTGGGATGCTTCTGCCTGGAGCACATGACCTGGAGCGAGGATACAAGCTCCTTGCTTCTACTTCAATGGCGGAAAGGGGCTGAACTTGTAACTCAACAAGACAGCCTCCGGCCCCATTAGAACATACAGGTAGCTTCGCCATGGCACGGTGAAGGTGCCTAGGTGGGTGGGTGGTTGCGGGGCATCCTAGGCATGCATGCCTAGGTTGCTCTGTGGCCGTGGAGGTGGGTTTGGTCGGGGGGTGCTTGTGAAGGGTATGGCAATCAGTGGAAGGGAAGATGACGATCAGTGGATGATGGAAAAGGTGATGAGGGGTCTGGCGAGGTGTGTGGAAGTGTGCAGCGGTGGAAGCGCCTTCGTCGGTGGTCGACCGGAGATGGAGAAGGTGGTGGTGGTCTGTGGTGTCGAGGGGATAAAAGTAGAAATAAAAGAGGGGGAAATGAAGAGGAGAGGGAGAGGAAGAGTTCTAACCTAACTAAGTGGACGAAGGGGGATAGAAAGATGGTTGGATGTACCTACCGTCGTTGGTGAAGAAACATCCAGTGGGGGGAGAATGGCGATGACGAAGGGCTGGAAGCACGCATGCGGGTATTGTGCGACGAGGAGGAAGGTGGTGAAGATGGCTCTGCCACTGGTATTGTGGTAGAGCGACGAGAAGGAGGAGAAGGGGTCACCGAAGCCTGCTGGACACCTGGCCGGAGGAGAAGGGACGAAATTGGGGGTAGTTCTCTGGCCAAGTCAAGCTGATTTTGTGCGACCGGAGTGAGGGTCTCTTTATATGTGCTGGCAGGGGCTCTTGTGCTTGGAAGGCAAGCTTCCAAGTGCACGAGTCCTAGCTGGAGAAGGAATATGTAAGATACCCAAATCTATCGTGCATTCGCATGAGAGATTGGGTGCAAATCAGATCTTGAAATTGTGTTCAGATGGAAGGGAATTCCTCAGAGAATCTCCCTTCCAAATCTGAGAGATCTCTGAGGAATCAGGGAGCAATCCTCCTTGGATCCTGGCCGAAGTAGGATTGCTCCGCTGTAATGGCGGAGGAACCTAATTGTATGAGTGGTGAGGAAGATAGGGGGGTTTGCATAATGAATTTCAAAAGTTAGGGGTCAAAATGTAATTGGGTGGATTATTTTGCAAAGTAGGTCAAGGTGACCTCCCCTTAGGTCCAAATTTTGGTACAAACCTAATTTGGACCTAAGGAATCCAATTGTGAAGTTGGATTTTATATTTGACCATGTTTGACTAGACATTTTCACACAAAAACCCAAATTAGGTCAAATATCTAGTTAGGACCCCTACTTAGGTCAAAATAGGTTCCAAAGGCCAAATTGAGGTTTCTAAACCCTAGGGGATATTTTTCCATGAATTTTAGAGGGTTTAGTTGATTTTTATCTTGACAAGAACCTTGTGAAATTAAGTGGGATTATTTTAGGGTTACAGAATGTCATTTAGTTCTATTTTTTTTTTAAACAGAAAGGAAAGCTATCATCTTACGATAGCAATCCAGAGCAGTATATTATATAAACAAGTGGAATTACAAAAGAGATCCCCACGTATGTATGAGGGACTAGCACTCTCTTACAATTCTTTCACAGCACACTGCTCTCTCCTGAAAAAGTCTCTCATTTCTCGCCTTCCACACACACCAGAGAGTGACAGCCATGCGTACATGTGGCTTCTCTCTCATACCAAACCCATGCTAGATGGAATCCTAATCTGGTAGTGGCTCCTAACATGTCCTCCTCCAAATAGCATCAGTGATTAGGTAAGAAGAGAAGATATGATTTGCATTGTTAGTATGCATCCCACATAAGTAACAAACATGATGATCAGTTCCCAACCTTATATGTCGCTGATCACCTGTGATCAGTCCATCTCTCCTACGTAACCAAAAGAAATATTTATACCTTCAGGGGAATTTTCAGAAGCCAAATCTTCTTGTCAATGAAATCGTAGCTCCACCCACTTCCATGGTTTAAGATTCTATTGTAGCCACTTTGCACATTGTAAACCCCCTCCCAAAGGTACTTATCCTCCACTCCATTCCTTGGCCTAAAGCTCTCAAGGTCTGATACTAGCTTCCTCCTTTCTTCCCACAGCCGGGTGCCCCTCCTGTTGGAATCCTCCTCATTCAGATTCCAGCTGCAACTGCTGCAAAACCAGAACTTGATGATAGTAGCTCCCTTATCAGATGTTGCAGCAAAGGCCCTTGAATAGATCTCCTTCAGGACACCCAGCAGTGACCAACCCTCCTTCCAGAAGCTGAAGGTCCTACCATCCCCAAGAGCGGGCCGAGCAGGTGGAAGTGATCAGCCAAAGCTCTTCTCACTGATTTCCAGAATGGAGAAGGTTTGCTGGGCTGTATCCTGGATAGTACACTATTGGAAGCACCATAGCTATCTCTGGTCAAGGCAATCCATGGTTTCAGGTCTCCTTACAAGAGTTTAACTGCCCACTTAAGTAGCAAAGCATCATTGAAGTGTTTTAGAGACTTAATTCCAAGTCCACCCCTATCTTTAGGTTGGCATATGATGGGAGCCTCATCATGAGTCCTAACTAGCTCATTTTGACCTAAGAAAGAGAATAAGAGCTCCTACATAACCTAGAGAAGGTCTTAATTCAAGGAATAAGTGTTCTGAGAAGAAAACATGAAATAAAGGGTAAAACTATAATTTTACCATTGCAGTACATAAACAAGATTTCTCAGAGGAAAAACATAGGTCAAATGGTCTGAATAAGATAAAAAGTGGGTTGGTTCAGTCAGAAATGGGTTAATGTGCAGTCTAGGAATTAAATGACATTCTGTAACCTTAAAACAGACCCGCTTAATTCAACAAGGTTTTGGTCAGGATAAAAATCAAGTAAACCCTCTAAAATTCATGGAAAAATTTCCCCTAGGGTTTAGAACCTTCAAATTGACCTTTGGAACCTATTTTGACCTAGATTAGGGTCCTAGCTCATTAAGTGATCTAATTTGGGTTTTTGTGCAAAAAATCTACTCAAACGTGGTCAAACCTAAAATCCAACTTCACCATTGGATTCCTTATATCCAAATTAGGTTTGTACCAAAATTTGGACCTAAGGGGAGGTCATCTTGACCTACTTTGCAAATTCGTACACCCAATTACATTTTGGCCCCTGTCTTTTGAAAACCATTACATAAATCCCCCTAACTTCCTCGCAACTCTTAAAAATAGGTCCCTCTACAATTAATGGGGAGGAATCCTTCTTCGGTGAGGAATGGAGGGGGAATACTCCCTGATTCCTCAGAGATCTCCTCCCAGATTTAGAAGGGAGATTCTCTGAGGAATTCCCTTCCATCTGAGCTCAATTGCAATATTTGATTTGCATTCAATCACTCGTGCGAACGCACGAGAGATTTGGATCTCCAACTACCTTCCTTCTCCAGTGGGAAGTCGGTGGTAGAAGGCTAGCCCTCCATGCACCAGAAGCTCAACCAGCAACTATAAAAGGATCCCTAGTCCTCTGCGAATCTCTCAAGCTTGTTTTGGCCACAGACTCCCCTAGACTTCATCTCCCCTCTCTCTGGCCAAGTAGCCCGCAAGCTCCGGTGATTTTTCCTCCTCCCTCTCATCGCTCTACTGCCATACCAACAGCAGGGTTCACTTCGCCTCATTCTTCTGCGTCGCGCCGCACCAGGGCATGCCTTCTTGTCCTCCTTATCGTTGTTATCTCCCTCTTAGGGCCGTCTTCTTCGACGACGGCACAAATGCACTGTCCGTCTCCTCTGCCTCCCCTTCGCTCCAAGTACTCCAGATAAGCTCCTCATCTTCCACTATTTCCTTTCCCTCATTCTATTTCACAAAACACCCCTTGACTGCCACTGTTCGCTCGCATCTTCCCCATCTCCGGCCACCCTCCGGCGAGACGCATCCGTCACTCCACACCTCCACACATCTCGCCACCAACCTCACAACCACCACCACAGTCCACTGAACATCTTCCACCCATCCATTGGTCGCCACATGCACTCCATGCTTCCCCCGACCTAACCCATAATTCTGGCCACAGAGCGACCTAGGCACACACGCCTAGGCCACCCCGCGGCCTACCACCTATTGCCTCACCTTCGTCGTGACACGGTGAAGGTCCTCTTGTGGTTTGATAGAGCCGCAAGGCTCCTTTTGTATCGTGTAGGGTCGAGCTCCCATCCACCATTAGCGACGGCTTGAGCTCGGTTGTTCTCCAGCTCCAGGCCACAATCGTCAGGTCCCAGGCTTCTAGACTGCACGGATTGAGGGCGAGAGTGAGTCCAGGTTGGTAGCAAGTGTCGCGAGACCTGCAGCTGTGCCGATTGTGAAGTCGCTCTCCTGTAAGTGTCAACAGAGGCGAGTGGGACTTTTAGTCCCACCTCGGTAACTCGTAACCTTTTTGAGCAGTTTAAGTAGATTTTTTGCTCTCTGCTATTTTCCTCGAATTCACCAGGGTGAGGTTCCTCGCCTCACCTATCATGCCTCATTCGCGACATATAACCCGCGGACCTAGCACCCGGATCCGATTAACCCCTCCGTGCACTCCTCACGCACTACACCTATGTCAGTGCACCTAGACCTAGGTGCGCGACTGACCTGATAACCCGGCTTCGGGAGAGTGTACTGAAGAGAGATACACAAAGAGAGAGATGTGCAGGGAGGGTAGGGGAATAGGTTTTGTTGCATGGTGCTTGTGCAGGAAGAGGATGCTAAGGAAGGAAGAAGCGCAGCAAGAGAAGGAAGCAGGACTTAGCCGCCGCAAGTGAAGGAGAAGAAGAAGAAAGACGCATTGTAGCAGAGGTGCGGCAGACCAAGAGAAAGAAAAAGAAGAGAGAGATCAAGAGGCAGACAAAGAGGAGAAGCAAGAAAGCAAAGGAAGAAAAGGAAGAGAAAGAAGAAGGAAACTAAAGAAAAGACAAGGCCAGGACTTAGCTGCAAGAAGAGAATCAAGAAGAGAGAAAGCAAAAGAAGAAACAAGGAAGAAGAAGCAGGAGCGGCTAAGGAAGAAAAAGAAAAGGAGAAACAAGAAACCATAGCTGCAGCAGAGCAAAGCAAACAAAAAAGAGAAGAGATTGAAGGCCAATTTTAAGACGTCTGATACAACATCAGACGTCCAATTCTTTTTGAGAATTTTCTCCATAACATTATCCTGTCATTTTTGTTGAACTAGTCATTGTTTTTTATTAAAAGTTGTGTTCTCAACTTTTGGAATACTCAAATTGCTTCCTGTGTTCAACCTCGGATACTTTGATTTTTGAGTTATAAATTTTTATTTGTTTTCGCAGAGAGATCATCTATATTACAACGAGATATCTGTTAAAACATGATATAGCCATGTAAGCATTTTGGCGCCATTGCCGGGGAGCAATGAGCACTTCTGAAGCTTTTGATCAGAACTTCTGATCCAATACTGACTTAATTCCTCTCCTTCGTTGTGCTTGTCTCAGGGAAAGCTGAGAAAAGAAGAGCAGCTGCACAACAACCACACTAAGAAACAGGTAACTTTCATTAGCCCTCTCTCTTAATCCCCTCAAAGTCTGAAAAGAAAAAAAAACAAAGAAAAATCAACCTAGGGCTACCTGTTTCATACTTAGTAATTCATCGAAGTTGCTTGATTTTCATTTCAACACATCTTGAACTGCACATCCAACTAAGGTAACTAGGGCTAAAACTTTCTTGGTTGAGCCCTAGATACCAATTTTTGAGGCAACTAAATTGGACCAACTAGAGCTAACCTAAGGATTACAAAGCTAGGGTTTCTAGAGACACATATTCTCTTAAACGAAGAAGCAAAAAATTTCAAAGAGGTGTGCCTAAGCCTTGTTTGAAAAGATCTATACAAGAGAAACCCTAAGCAAATCAGGCTCTTAATCCATTTGAACCCTAAAAGCTCTCAAAGGAACAAGAGGTGAAGTTGATCCTTTGGGTCAGCCAACGTTAAAATTAGGTCACTTTTTTCACTCAAAAGACCTAAAAGTTCAAGTGGAACCCTAAGCACTTTGATCTTAAAGTAAAAAAAGGTAGACTTAAGAGGTCAAGGTCCCCATTCTGGTCTACCTAGAATCTCAGTGACAAGAGAGGTTGGGTGGGGGAAACCCTGTAACTCGTGGGGACGCTCTACCGTGTAGGGGTCTTTGTGAGACTCTCCCTCTCTGGCTACCCAGGTACTTCTCAAGTGGACGACCTTTCTGACTAAGGGGTATCATCTACCCCAAACCTCTATAGTCACCCAACAATTTTTGGGTGTCTCGATTGGGTCCAGCACCTTCTAATCTCATCACATCCTTCGGTGCATGTTCGGTAGGAGGTCCTTAAGACCATCCTTAAGACCTCCTTTAGAAATTCACTCTCGCCGAGGCCAAGCCTCGACGCCCTTGTTTGTGCAGCAACTTCACCACATAAACCTTTCATTTGATTCAGAACCAAGTTCTCCTTCTTCCATCATGGCACAACCCATTGAAGAAGAGAACAACCTTGAGCACCAGCTTCAGCACCTGACTGATCTCTTCCAAAACTTTGTAAACCCATTGCAGCAACCAATGATGTGAGATCACTATAATCCCACTGCAGTGGCGATCGAGCCTCGAGTCCAAATCCCAGTTGGAGGTCCTGACTCTGAACTCAAGCCCAATATGATTCATGCCATACCAAAGTTTCATGGGCTTAACTCCGAGGATCCATTCCAACACATTAAACAACTCAAGCATCTGGCCATGACCTTTGGGTCAGATCCATAAAATCAGGATATTCTGCTCATGAAAATGTTTTCTTTCTCCCTCCTGGACAAGGCTACCCATTGGTATCAAACTCAGACTCATCCGATCAACACATGGGATGAACTTCAGTCCGAATTTTTGAAAAAGTTCTTTCCCGTTGGCCGGACAAATGCCTTGCGCCACCAGATCACCCATTTCACTCAACAAATGGGAGAACCTCTTGACGAAGAATGGGATCGATTCTTAGATCTCATGCGAAAGTGCCCCCATCATGGAGTTCCTAAATGGGAACAAGTCCAATCTTTTTACCAGGGACTCCGTGAAGACATTCGATTATTCGTCAATGCAATGTGCGGAGGAAACATCGTGGGTCAACATGAGGACATGGTGTGGGAGATTCTCGAAAACATGTGTGAGAACTCCATCAATAATGACTCCATGGGCTTATTCGACAGGACAAATGCCAGTGCATTGACGAATCTGAGAGGGGCACATGAGACGTAGGACCTGTCCACATCCGTCGACTTGGAACTAATGGCTAGTCGGTTGGACAAGGTTTCTATCATAGAGAAGAAGGTGGATGAGCTAACTTGGCATCTGCAGCGAGCCACCTCTACGCAGAACTCTTTTGCATGGCCACCTCTGGTAAGGGAAATTGTGTAAAACATCTATCACCAATCTTCTCAGGGGATGGACCCTTATCCACCCCCGTCTGACTCTCAAAGTGGAGTGACCTCCGATCCATTCTATTCGAGTTGGGGGAACTCTGAACCCTCGTATTCTGACTTTCCTGAGGTTCCTCAGACCTGCGAGGACCTTAATGCCATCCAGAATGACCCATTCTCCAATACCTACAACCCTGGATGGTGAAATCATCCCAACTTTCAGTGGATGGGAAATTCTCTGACTCAAAGACCACCTTATTAACCCTGTCCACAAGCCCCTCATCCATATCAGTTGCCTCAGCCTTGGCCCAATCCCACCTATCAATCTAGGACAAACCAGGATCAAATGACTTTTATCCTTCAAGCACTGGCTGACATTCAAAAGACGAATGCGGCAATGCAAAAATAGCACAAGGACGAGATCACAGAGGTTCGCAATCAACTAGCCCAGATGGCAAATTCCTGCCAACCGGGCACCCTTCCTTCGCAACCTCTGCCATACCCAAATAACTTGTCGACCCAGAGGCACGTTATGAACCCAAATTCAGGACACGCACATTTGATTTATCAGGCCCCTACTGCTCCATCACTAGACGGGATGGAAGCTTCAACATCTTATGCGGGATTTCATCAGCAGCCACCCCTCTTACCAAACCCAAACTAAACCAGGTAGGATTAAACTCTGTAACAACATGTAGTGGTAAAGCAACCCAAGACCCACATTATCCGAACCACTCCAAGCCTGGTAGTAGCCAAAACCCTAGGATAGTTATCCAGGATACCCCTGTCCCAAATCAAGAACTTGGACCTATTCTAGAGGAACCAACTAGGATTCCATTTCCTGAGGCTTTGACCAAAGGAAAAAGGATAACGAAACCTGTGGCTACCGAGGAGGATCTGGTCAAGCTCTTTGACTAGGTCCAGATAAACATCCCCTTGATGGATGCAATTCGCCACGTACCGGCTTATGCAAGATTCCTGAAAGTCGTATGTACACCTAAACGTAAGCCACGAACCAAGAGTGGGAATCTGATCGTACTGTTAGAGCAAGCCAGCTCTGTAATCTTGAGTAAACTCCCACCCAAGGCTAAAGACCCAGGAACCCCCCTGATTTCTTGTAAAATTGGTGAAACCCAATTTGACATAGCCTTACTAGATCTAGGTGCCTCCATAAATCTAACACCTACATCCCTCCTTGACCACCTTAAAGAGTCCAAACTTAAACCGACTGAGGTGACGTTACAGTTAGCCGATAGATCCATCAAGTCACCTAAAGGAATACTTGAGGATGTCATTGTTAGGGTACGGGATGTCTACTTCCTGGTGGATTTCATAGTTCTGGATATGAACTCACCAATCATATTAGGGAGACCTTTTTTGGCCACTACTAGGGCCAACATAAACTGTGAAGAGGGCTAAATATAATTAAAATTTGGGAATCAAACTCTGAAGATTGACATCTTTAAGGCCCAACAAGGGATTAATTGCAGGGTTATAGAGCAAATATGTGATATCAGAGCCCTAGTTGATGAATCGCATACAGATGACAACCTGATTATCCCTAATCAACCACTAGAAGATCAAAACCCGCAAACAGAGGAGTGCGAACATGATCTAGACACACCCATGACTCCGACCCTTGTTCCTGATACAAACCCTGAAACACCCGCTGCTACTGATAATCTTGTCATGGAACTCTAGCCCCTTCCCAAGCATCTGAAGTACATCTTTTTGGGTTCCAATCAGACATTTCCTGTGATTATCAACTCCCGACTCACACCTGACAAGGAATCCCGTCTGATTACTGTTTCCAGCAACATCGTAGAGCCATTGGATGGACTCTCGATGACTTGACTGGCATAAGCCCCTCGTACTGCACACATCGAATCTACATAGAAGAGGGTGCACGACCTTCACGAGAGATGCAGAGACGTTTAAACCTTAACCTGCAGGAGGTCGTGAAAAAGGAGATCATCAAGTGGTTAGATGCTGGGATCATCTACCCAATCTCCGATAGTCGTTGGGTGAGTCTAATACAGGTTGTGCCTAAGAAGGCCGGACTCACCATCATCACGATTGAAACCAGAGAGGTCATTCCTACCCGAATAGCTAACTCATGGAGAGTCTGCATTGATTACAGAAGACTCAATTCCTCCACGAAGAAGGACCATTTCCCACTACCGTTTATTAATCAGATACTCAAGAAACTAGTGGGAAATAGGTTCTTCTGCTTTCTTGACGGGTAC
The DNA here is from genome assembly GCA_037157565.1 of Thalassia testudinum. Lineage (NCBI taxonomy): Eukaryota > Viridiplantae > Streptophyta > Magnoliopsida > Alismatales > Hydrocharitaceae > Thalassia > Thalassia testudinum. The sequence continues at coordinate 4,190,641 of JAZHRO010000029.1, read as the reverse complement.
TCCGGTTACATCCAGGTGGCAATTCATCCAGAAGACCAAGAAAAGACCACATTCACTTGCCCCTCTGGGACGTATGCATTTCAAAGGATGCCTTTCGTTCTCTGCAATGCACCCGCAACCTTTCAACGGTGCATGCTTGCCATATTCTCAAATATGGTAGGTGATTATCTGGAAGTCTTCATGGATGACTTTTCAACTTTTGGAGCATCATTTGATGATTGCCTCCAACACTTGGTCCAAATACTCGACGATGCATCGATGTGAATTTGGCTCTTTCCTGGGAAAAGAGCCATTTCATGGTGCTTGAGCGAATTGTCCTGGGACACCTAATCTCGGAGAAAGGCATCCAAGTTGATCAAGCTAAGGTTAACCTGATTTCCAAACTCCCTATGCCTAGTTAGATTAAGGACATCCGATCATATTTGGGGCACGTTGGTTTTTATCGTCGATTTATCCCTGATTTTTCAAAAATCACGCACCCCCTAACTACTCTTCTCTCCAAGGATGTGCCTTTCAAAATTTCCAAGGAATGCACTCAAGCATTTGAGATCCTTCGTGACCGAGTCACCCAACCCCCGATCTTACAGTCCCTTGATTGGTCTCAACCCTTTGAGATCATGTGCGATGCATCTGACTTCGCTGTAGGTGCGATTTTGGGGCAGAAAATTGATGGGAAACCCGTGGTCATTTAGTACGCTAGCGAAACACTGGACGAGGCTCAGTGTAGCTACACGGTTACTAAGAAAGAGCTACTAGCTGTAGTATTTACCCTAGAAAAATTCAGATCATACCTTCTAGGTTCCCATGTTATCATATACTTGGATCACACAGCTGTGAGGCATCTCCTTGCAAAGAAGGACGCGAAACCTCGATTAATCCGATGGATCTTGCTGTTGTAAGAATTTGACCTCGAGATTCATGATAAATCGGAAAAGCAAAATGTGGTAGCTGATTACTTGTCCTTCCTTCCTTCTGAAATAATTGACCCTTTCGGACCCATCACAGAACATTTTCCTTATGAGTACCTCCTGACTATCAATACAGGGCTTTCATGGTTCACAGATATAGTGAATTACCTGGCATCACATTAGGTCCCGTCCGATTGGTCGAAGGCCAAGGACAAATTACGTTCCGATGCCAAGTATTACCTATGGGAGGACCCGTATCTATTCCGCATTGGTGCTGATCAAATAATTCGACGGTGTGTTGTAGAAGTAGAAATCAAAGACATACTCTCCTTTTGCCATGACCAGGCATGCGGTGGACATTTCTCAAGACACAAAACCGCTTCAAAAGTCCTCCAGTGTGGCTTTTACTGGCCCACAATTTTCAAGGATGCATACGATCACTGTAAGGCATGTACCCGTTGCTAGACCTTGGGCAACATGAGCCATTGAGACATGATGCCTCTACAGCCGATCCTGGTATGCAAAATTTTTGACATTTGGGGGATCAATTTTATGGGACCCTTCCCTATCTCGGATGGCTTCGAATACATCTTACTCACCTTTGACTACGTGTCCAAGTGGATAGAAGCCATTCTGACCCGAACCAATAATCATAAGGTTGTTATCAGATTCATTCATCAAAACATCTTCTCAAGGTTAGAGATTCGACGAGCAATAATGTCCGACGGAGGGACCCATTTTACAAATGTTCAGTTCAGGTCACTGATGACCAAATACAGGGTGTTGCATCGAATCTCTACTCCTTACCACCCTCAAACTAATGGTCTAGTTGAGCCATCAAATCGAGAGAGCAAGAAAATCCTTCAGGTTACTGTTCGACCTGACAGGAAGGATTGGTCTTCTCAGCTTCCAGAAGCATTGTGGGCCTATAGGACCGCCCACAAGACCCTATTAGGTATGTCTCTCTTCAGACTGGTGTATGGGAAGGCATGTCACCTCCCCGTCGAATTGGTGCATAAAGCCTATTGGGCAGTACGGAATTGCAATTTAGATCTTTCTAAGGCTAGAACCCACAGAAGGCTTCAAATAAGTGAGGTCGATGAATTACGCCATGAAGCGTATGGGAACTCACGAATTTACAAAGAACGAGTTAAAGCTTTCCATGACAAACACATTTGTAGAAAGATCTTTCATCCTGGTCAAAAGGTTTTACTCTTTGATGCCCGACTCAAACTATTCCCAGGAAAACTACGATCTAAGTGGGTTGGACCCTACCTAGTCCGACAAATCTTTGGAAATGGAGCCATTGAAATCAGCCCACTCAGCCATGATTCCGAACCCTTTGTTGTGAATGGTCAGAGACTCAAACCGTTCATTGACATGACCAATACAAATTTGGCTGAGTCATCCTTTACCCTCAATTCTCCTTGAGCTCATGGCGTAAAACTCAGTGCTTAATGGGAGGCAACCCATCATTCTTTGAAAAAATCGAAACCTTTTCTGACATTTCTATATGGAATTCAAATTGCACTTTAAGGTTCATCCATTAGAACAGCCGACTCCACCTCAGGTACCCCTACCCGAGATTAGAAATCATTTGCAACAGTCATTTCGACCCGTTGCCCACCCAACACCTGTCCTCATGCATGAACTAAGCTGAAATCGAACCCACCTAATTTACAATGGGGACATTGCAAATCGTAGGCATGGGGGGGTATGAAAGTGCAAAATGTCAGGAAAATTCATATCAAGAAAAGGCTTCAACTCAAAAAAAGAAAATCTTGGAAAAGAAAAAGAACTGAGGAGGGGGAGCGGCAATTTTTGGGCTATACAAAATGAGAGGAGGAAAAGAGCAAAATGCCAAAAAGGGAGCACAAAAGGAAAAAAAAGAGGTGGTCATTAGTAAAAGATTAAGGGATTAACTGAAGTTCTAGACCAAATCAAGAAAAGAGAAAAATAAAGAAAAGTGCTAAGGAGACATAAAAAGAGATTAGCAAAAACATCGATCTCAGGCCTCTTGGGCAAGATTCTTTGGCTTAAAAATTCACGTATCCACTAAAATTTGGATAATCCTCAAGAGGTTGGGGAAAATCCGAAGCTTAAATATTAGGTCTAAGGCTTAGGAAGTATTCAGCCTCATTAACTGACCTTCGATTTGCAGGATTCGATAACCTAAGCACCCTAATTCACACACAGTCTGGTTCAGTGCGCATAAATATCAAAATCACGCAAGAAGTGTTTCAATGTTCTGAAAAAGTCACCTAGATTAGGAGCGACCGATCAACACAAGTTGATTTGGATGAGTTCCTAGTGCGAAGAGGCGGGAAATTCCCCTCGATGATGCGTAACAACATATCATCTCCTCGGTGCTTGTCTCTTAGGATATTTAAATATCCTACCTGGGGCATGTAAGCACTTTGCTGGGTCAAATACCATGGGTGGCATTATCACGAAATGTCGATTACCAGGGTTTGAATTCAGCCACGGAATGCCATGGGTGAGATTTTCTTGAAATCTCGAAAGCCAAGGTTCTGGGGGTTGCCAGGGACCCTTGAGGATTGATGATGGGGACGAGGAATCTGATACAGACTGTGTTGAGAAGCCAATCCGAAGCTAGAAATAAAAAGAAAAGAAAGAGAAAACTCTCCAAACAAATAAATCTTCTGTCTCTCTCTTACAAAAATGCATTGCAAACTGAACCTAGGCTAAAAATGTCTCAAGCACTGTTGCTTTAATCGTTGAGTCCAACAAACCCTAGGATAGTTTCTACGGGCCTTAAAAACCTTTGCGGAAGACTGAGGCTAAAGCAGGTTAGGTCCGGATTTTGGTTGGTACTTAGTTCCTCTAGGCCTATTGTCAGTATTCTAACCTAATCACAAAAGAAAAGGAAATGCACTTATATAACTGATGACAGACACTCAAGGTCTAGAATAGAAGTTAAAACCTTGAAATTTTGCTAAGGGACTAGTAAAAGTTAGGCAGGGGGTATGATAAGAGCCTCATCATGAGCCCTAACTAGCTCATTTTGACCTAAGAAAGAGAATAAGAGCTCCTACATAACCTACAGAAGGGCTTAATTCAAGGAATAAGTGTTTTGAGAAGAAAACATGAAATAAAGGGTAAAACTATAATTTTACCATTTCAGTACTTAAACGGGATTTCTTAGAGGCAAAACATAGGTCAAATGGTCTGAATAAGATAAAAAGTGGGTTGGTTCAGTCAAAAATGGGTTAATGTACACTCTAGGAATTAAATGAGTTTTCTGTAATCCTAAAATAGACCTGCTTAATTCAACAAGGTTCTGGTCAGGAGAAAAATCAAGTAAACCCTCTAAAATTCATGGAAAAATATCCCCTAGGGTTTAGAAGCTTCAAATTGACCTTTGGAACCTATTTTGACCTAGATTAGGGTCCTAGCTCATTAATTAACCTAATTTGGGTTTTTGTGCAAAAAATCTAGTCAAACGTGGTCAAACCTAAAATCCAACCATTGGATTCCTTAGGTCCAAATTAGGTTTGTACCAACCTATGTGGAGGTCATCTTGACCAACTTTGCAAATTAGTACACCCAATTACATTTTAGCCCCTATCTTTTGAAAACCATTTCATAAACCCCCTAACTTCTTTGCCACTCTTGCAAACAGGTCCCTCCACCGTTAATGGGGAGGAATCTTTCTCCGACGAGGAATGGAGGGGGAATACTCCCTGATTCCTCAGAGATCTCCCAGATTTGGAAGGGAGATTCTATAAGGAATTCCCTTCCATCTGAGCTTAATTGCAATATTTGATTTCCATCCAATCACTCGTGCGAATGCATGAGAGATTTGGATCTCCAACTACCTTCCTTCTTCGGTGAGAAGTCGGTGGTAGAAGGCTTGCCCTCTACGCACCAAAAGCTCGGCCAGCAAGTATAAAAGGATTCCCCAAGCTTGTTTTGGTTGCAGACTCCCCAAGACTTCATCTCCCCTCTCTCCGGCTAAGTAGCTCGCAAGCTCCAACGATTTTTCCTCCTCCCTCTCGTCGCTTTGCTGCCATACTAGCAGCAGGGTTCACTTTGCCTCATTCTTCCACACGCCTTCCTGTCCTCCTCCTCATCGCCGTTATCTCCCCCTCAGGGCCGTCTTCTCTGGCAACAGCACAAATGCGCCGTCCATCTCCTCTGCCTCCCCTTCGCTCCAAGTACTCCAGATAAGCTCCTCATCTTCCACTCTTTCCTTTCCCTCATTCTATTTCACAAAACACCCCTTGACTGCCACTATCCGCCCGCATCTTCCCCATCTCCGGCCACCCTCCGGCAAGACGCATCTGTCACTCCACACCTCCACACGTCTCGCCACCAACCTCACAACCATCGCCACAGTCCACAGAACATCTTCCACCCATCCACAGGTCGTCACATGCACTCCACGCTTCCCCCGACCTAACCCATAAATCCGGCCACAGAGCGACCTAGGCACACATGCCTAGGCCACCCTGCGGCCTGCAACCTATCGCCTCACCTTTGTCGTGACACGGCGAAGGTCCTCCTATGGTCTGATAGAGATGCAAGGCTCCTTTTGTGTCATGCAGGGTCGAGCTCCTATCCGCCATTAGTGACGGCTCGAGCTCGATTGTTCTCCAGCTCTAGGCCAAAATCGTCAGGTCCCAGGCTTCCAGACTACGCGGATTGAGGGCGAGAGTGAGTCTAGCCTGGTAGCAAGTGCCACAAGACCTGCAGCTGCACCGATTGTGAAGTCACTCTCCTGCAGGTGTCAGTAGAGGAGGGTGGGACTTTTAGTCCCTCCTCGGTAAGTCGTAACCTTTTTGAGCGGTTTAAGTAGATTTTGTGCTCTCTGCTGTTTGCCTCGAATTCACTGGGGTGAGGTCCCTCACCTCACCTATCACGCCTCGTCCATGACATATAACCCGCGAACCTGGCACCCGAATCTGATTAACCCCTCTGTGCACTCCTTGCGCACCACACCCACGCTGGTGTGCCTGGACCCAGGCACGCGACCGACCGATAACCCGGCTCTGGGAGAGCGTACTGAAGAGAGATACACAGAGAGAGAGAGATGCGTGGGGAGGGTAGGGGAATAGGCTTTGTTGCGTGGTGCCTGTGCAGGATGAGGACGCTAACGAAGGAAGAAGCGTAGCAAGAGAAGGAAGCAGGACTTAGCTGCCGCAAGCGAAGGAGAAGAAGAAGAAAGACTCACTGTAGCAGAGGTGCGGCAGACCAAGAGAATGAAGAAGAAGAGAGAGATCAAGGGGCAGAAAAAGAGGAGAAGCAAGAAAGCAAAGGAAGAAGAAGAAGAGAAAGAAGAAGGAAACTAAAGAAAAGACAAGGCCAGGACTTAGCTGCAGGAAGAGAATCAAGAAGAGAGAAAGCAAAAGAAGAAACAAGGAAGAAGAAGTAGGAGCGGCTAAGGAAGAAAAAGAAAAGGAGAACCAAGAAACCATAGCTACAGTAGAGCAAAGCAAACAAAAAAGAGAAGAGATTGAAGGTCAATTTTAAGATGTCTGATACAGCATCAGACGTCCAATTCTTTTTTAGGATTTTCTCCATAACATTATCCTGTCATTTTTGTTGAACTAGTCATTGCTTTTTATTAAAAGTTGTGTTCTCAAGTTTTGGAATACTCAAATTGCTCCCTATGTTCAACCTCGGATACTTTGATTTTTGAGTTATAAATTTTTATTTGTTTTCGCAGAGAGTTCATTTATATTACAACGAGATATCTGTTAAAACACGATCTTGCCGCATAAACAGCAAATCTGCTCCCATTTGAGTGGCTGCAGGAATCTGCCCTCACGTTTTCTCCCTTCCAAAAGAACCTTTTTCTCAATACAACCAGCCTTTTCCAAATGGAATTAGATGCTTTAAATATGGAAAAGTAGAAAACAAGGATGGAGGTGATCACAGAGTTGAGCAAGATAAGTCTTCCACCTTTGGAGAGGAAACTGCTATGCCAGCCATCCAATTTCACTGAAGTTTTGTCAAAGAGGCAGCTCCAATCTCTCTTTTTCATTCTAGAGCATCTCAAAGGCAGCCCCAAGTATTTAATAGGAAGGCAAATGCGGGGGGTCCCCAAAACAGCAGCTAAAGCACCTTGCTCCTCAGGTAAGCCAAAGCAAACCAAACTAGATTTATCCCTATTCAGCCTTAGGCAAGAGAGCTCACCAAAGATATTGACCATATGAAACAAGGCCAGTGCTTCATCCAAAGAACCCTCCACAAAAAAAATCGTATCATCCGCATATTGAAGAATGGGAGCCAAATTACTCCTGCAAGACAGTGAGTACCCTCTAACAAGACCTGCTTTAGCGAGCTTACAAGAATACCAGGCCAAGTTGTCAACTGCCAGGTTGAAAATCAGAGGTGCCAGGGGACATCCTTGCCTGATTCCACATTGGGGCTGAATCCAATAACCACAGGGCTTCCCATTTATCAAAGGGGTGAAAGAGGCAGTGGTGATACATCTTGTCACCCATTGAATCCAAGTAGGGGGAAAGCTTCTTCTTTTAAGCACTTCCCAAAGATAGGGCCAGCTGATGGAGTCATAAGCTTTGTGGAAGTCAACCTTCCATAGAAAAGCCTTACATTTTCTCTTGTGCCAACCACAAATCATCTCTTAGGCCATGATAAAGGATTCTTGAAGGGATCTGCCAGGGAGGAAGGCTGATTGAACAGGATGGATCAATTCTTGCAAAATAGGTCTCAATCTATTGGGCAAGACCTTACTAATCACCAAGTATAAAGAGTTAGAGAGGGCAATAGGTCTAAAATCTTGAAAAGATTCAGCTCCTGGAGTCTTTGGCAAAAGAAAAAAGATAGGATCTATTGATTCTTTCAAATCCAAAGTTGCCACTCTCAAACTCTCTGATCACTTCCATTACCTCAGTGCCCACAATATCCCATAACTCTTTGTAGAAGAAAACTTGGATCCCATCAGGACCAGGTGATCCTTCACAATTGAGATCATTGATGGCCTTCAAGACTTCAGCTTCAGACATAGATTCAATCAGGCTGGACCCCTGAATCTTTGTAATTCTAGGCATATCACTAGCTGCCATCCTCCAACAGCCCCTACCAGCAGCTCTTGAAGACTCCTTGAAATACCTGATAGCCTCAGCTTTGATATCAGAAATGGAGGTAACTCTCTGCCCCTCTTTACCAATAGATAAGATCAGATTAACTCTTCTCCTAAAGCTGCCCGCCAAGTGGAAGAATTTAGTGTTTGCATCCCTCTCACTTAGCCACAGTTGCCTTGACCGTTCCCTCCAATCCATCTCCAACTTCAGGTCTTCTTCAGCCACCACCCCTTGCCACTTCTTTCTGTCAGCAGTATCCTGCTCAGATAGCTGAGCAAAGGCTTCCTTGGCATCTAGTTCCTGAATCTTCATCAAGGCCTCTCGACATTTCTGATGCCTGAGGACAGAGATAACATCACCATATTCCTTTAACATTCCTTTCAAAGCCAAAATCTTGGAAGCCAATCTGAAGGTAGCTGTGCCCTCAACCTGCTGGGCTCTCCACCAACCAGCAAACATATCTCTGAAACCTGGCTCCCTCAGCCATGACTTCCTAAACTTGAAGTAGGATCCAACCAACACCTATTCCCCATTGTCCTAGACCAGGGGTGTATGGTCAGAGAAGGGATGTTCAAGACCACAAACAAAGGACAATTAGAAGAGATCCAGCAGCCCAGCATTGCCAAAAAACCTATCAATCTTGGACATGAGCCCACTACCATTCCTCCAAGTGAATTCAGAGCCCGAGGAGGGAAATTTACACAAGCCCAAAGCTTGGACCATCAACTGGAACCCAGTGGCAGAGCTATCTAGCACACCATTGGGTCTGTCACTCCCCACCAAAACACAATTGAAGTCCCCTCCAACAAGCCAGATAGCCCCATTCACAAAAGCTATAGCCAAGTTCCAATCCTCCCACAGCTCCTGTCTTCTGCTAGGGTCACTAGGACCATACACACTTGTCACAAAGAGATCACTATCCCCCTGGCCTCTTTTGAACCTACAAGTCAATAGGTGCCTAGCCAAAGAAGCCTCCTCCAAATGCAGCACATGCTTCTTCCACCAGATGGCAATTCCCCCAGATTTGCCATTAGAATTGATCACCACAATGTCTTTTGCAAGACTAGCTTTCATCTCCACCCATGCCCTATCAGATTCACTATCAATATGTCTCTTGGAGGATGACACAACCAATCTCCCATTCTCGCAAATATCTAAGCAAGGACCCCCTCCTACTTCTGTCGTGCAGCCCACGCACATTCCAAGTAAGAATCCTCATCTGGACGTTTGATCTGTCCCCTTCTTAGCAGCAGAGGCTTTGCCAACCTTCATCACAGCTGCAATGATAGATTCATCAACTTTTTGTGTAGGAGTATGTCTTCTTAGCCTTAGCTTGTATGGAGGTTTCCCAAGACTAGATGTAGAAGGAGCCTTAGACTTCAGGTGCAAATCATCAGCCACAGGAGAGCTATACTGCAAATCAAAGGAGTTCACAGGGGGATCTACCATATCAGAACCAACAGGAGCACTGGCAGGGGAAGTCACAGCTTTGAGGTCCTCAGCCACAGCTTCATTTATCACATTTACCTCCTCCCCTTCTTTAACCACCATTGCAGAATCATCCTAGATCAAGGGTATCCCACCCCCATCCTCCAGAGTTTCAGTCATCACCTCCTCACCCCTCAAGCTCCCCATCCCATCTTCCATTTCAACACTCTTAGTGTGTTCGGCCACCAACACCTAATTAGCACAATTTGGTTGTAAGGAACCTGCTTTGGCTAGCAGCTCCTCAGCATAAAAGGGGGGGGTGTTGACTCGGCTCCATACCCCTGTTCGCCACATGAAACTTTAAGAGGAGAATCCAAGAGCTTCCCCTACACCTAAGAATCATCCTATCAGGAATAGATCTAGCCTTGAAGACATCCACCCTCACCTTAAGAACACTGTCATCTCTTTCAGTCAGACCAACTTCAGTATCCTTAGCCACAGATGCAAATCCAATGACCATATTTTCCACCACCACCCTAGACCTCAGATGCAGAGGTAGGCCTTTGATTTCAAGAAAACCAGACCTGGGAACAACTCTTTGAGGGGGTCGCACAGGCAAGGATCCATCAAAAGGGGATACCAAACACCACATAACTGACAATCCACACAAATTGCTGGTCTGAAAACATGGCTGCTCGACATCTACCATCCCCATATCAAAAAGCACAAACCACGATGGAGAGATAACCGCAATTTTCCAAGCATCAGTCAAGAGGGAAAGAGAGCTTACCAGTTTCCGAACTCTCTCCATGAATAGAGTACCCATCATCACTTCCACAATCAAGGCTCCACGCATGACCAACTCCGCAACCTTAACATCCTCACTCAGGGTGATCTCCACATCCAAAGTGTGCCCCCCGAAAGTTGATGGGGGGGGGGGGGGGTGGAAGAGGCAGCTGTGCCTCACCCTTAGGAAACCAAGGTGCAGTGTGCACCCTGCCCCCAGGACCATCGCGAGACATCAAGCAGGAGTCCCACTTGTGACCATAGCCCCCGCATGCTAGAAAAAGCACCGGCGACGGCACATCATCGCCAGGTGCCCACAGAGCCAACATCTAAAACAAATCACTTCCCTATAGCTCTGACCCCGGCCACCATGAGAACCCCTCTTGTCCACAATCCCAACTCCACCGGACGTCTAGGCGCCTCGCTCATTTCTTCTCCAAGACCGCGAATGCCATACCGCCCATCCATCAGAGCCGGCGGCGTGGTCGCCGGGCCCCCTCAGGCAGCCAGCCATCCTCGTCGGAGTTTTTCGCCCAAAGGAGAATTCAAATTTTCCTCGCCGGAGTTTCCTTGCAGCGATTTTCCAGCTCGGAGAAAATCATGTCATTTAATTCTTAGATCTCACAGTAATGCTTTTCTGACTAAACCATCCCACTTTTCCTCTTACTAAGTCTAACTGACCTATGTTTAGCCCCTGAGAAATTTCATTGATGTACTACAATGGTAAAATTGTAGTTTTACCCTTTATTTTATGTTTTCTTCTCAGGACATTTATTCCTTAAATTAGGCCCTTCTCCAGGTTATGTATGAGCTTTTATTCTCTTTCTTAGGTCAAAATGAGCTAGTTAGGGCTCATGATGATGTTATCATCATACCATCCTATCCGTCTCTCCCAGTGCTGTAAGTAGGCACTTCCACCAAATAAGCCACCTAGTGTCTCTTGAGTACCACCAATCCCTAATAATGCCTCCTCAATAAAGTTCACAGATGTGTGCTAGTTGTGTTATGCTGAAAAAAAAGAGAAAGGAAAAAAAATGAAAAAAAAATGATGAAAAGAAAGAAAAATTGAAAAAAATTTGAAAAAGAAGAAAAAGCAAATAAAAAAAGTGTGAGTATTTAGTGTTTATTTCAGTTGCATTGAGGCAATACCACCAAATAAATTTGAGATCCACCAAATATGGCCTTAATCTATTTTTCTATGTTTCTGAATGCCCGAATACTGGCTGAGGAATTCCGACTTAGTGTTAGGGTTATGGAAACTCAATTAAAGTGTTAATGCCAAGTGATACCACCAAATACAGGTCATATGTGTGAATCTGGTGAGATTGTGAGCTCTAAGAAAAAGAAAGAAAAGAAAAGAAAAAGAGTAAGAGAGAATGAATACAAAGGAATAAAAAAAGAGCATAGTTTTTCTCATCTTTCTCTGAGTTGAGTTACGTAATAATTTGGGAATCTAGATTCTATAGTACTAATCTCTATGTAGCACCAAGTGAGAGTGAGCCACCAAATATATAATCTTTTCCCTCTAAGATTCTCTACCTAAGCTTAAAGCTGGGTGGAATTCAAAGAATATCTTGAATACCCCAAGGGAAGAAGTCCGCCTATCCCGCTAGAATTTTACTAAGGGTCCAGTATAGGCTTTAGAGGTGAATTAGTTTTTTACTCAAATCCATTGCAAAAGTTACATAGCTACACTTTCACGAATGTCTAGATTTCTAGAGCATAGATGAAAACAAAAAGGAGAAAAATCTCCAGGCATACACTTAATAAAATAATCAATCCCTTAGGGACCCTTCTATGAATAATTTAGTCTTGCATTTGCTAGGGACTAGCAAGATTTAGGCATGGGGGTATGATTGCGCAGCAATCATAGGTCTTAATTGACCTAAATTAGGCTAAGACTTAGCATAAGTTAGGGTAGTTCATGCATGCATAAGCATTATTTGCATCTTTATTGCTTTCTTTTAACTATGCACAAAATAATGCTATAATGTACTAATTAGGTGCATTATGTCAATTACATATAGTAAGCTGATCAGAAGCTAGATCTGAAGCTGGATCTAAAGTTAGATCTGAAGAATAAAGAATAACTGGTGTCGCAATAGAGCTGGAGCGAAAGACCTAGATTAGATATAGTAGATAATAATGTAAGGGAGTTAAGGTTTGCTATTAAGTAGGAATAAAGCAATAAATTGTGAAGAACTTAGGTCCATCCTAGACCTAGGACAGCCTAGAAGCCTCCCCAAGCCTTAGCCACCCTTAGATTAGGTCACTGCACCCTAGGAAACCCTAAAACCGTAATTATATCCTCTATCTGGATGTCTAGATGAGTTATAGGACATCCATAACCCTTATCCAACTCCCTCACACCTTAAACCGACTTTTACAGTGTTATTGGACGTTCAGACACTTGGTTAGACGTCTAATTTCTACAGAATACGCAAGACAGAAGCTAGAAACCCTCCTGACTCAGATTAGACATCTAGACAACAAGTTTGGACTTCTGATTTTTCACTATAAGATGTCTGGCAACTTTATTAGACATCTGATACTGTCCTCCAGTCCCTGTTTTGGAATTCAAGCCTTGATCTTGGATCTCTAGCCCCCTAAACCCAATTCTAACCCCATAAGAACCTAAATTAAGGTGCCATAGCCCTAGTACATCACCTCTAGACCTCCCTAAGGACCTAATTAGGTCCTCACTAAACCTAATTGACTTGGATCTTAGTCAATTCCATCAGCCTATTCAATTGGACTCAATGAGACCAATTGAGCCCTGATCTCAGCACACACTGTCCAATTGGACTCAATGACAGTCCAATTGACCTAGACCTAACTTAATTGAGTTATTTTACTCTCAATTAGATTTTCACACACCCAATTAAACTTGTATTAAGTTTAATTGCACTTTACCTTAATGAATTAGGGTTTACAGCCCTAATTTGAGACCTACCTTGACCTAAACCCACTAGAACGTAACCTAATCAACCTAGCCACCTAAGTTTTGACCCACACACACCACCTACACGAAAATACCTAGCCTAGAGTTCTCTAGAACTCTCTACCATGTGTTGTTGCCTTGGTTGCTAAAATTAGCAACCAAGAGCCATTCAATTTTTAGATCCACATTTGGTGGATCTAAAAGCCACCATCCATCCTCTCTCTTTCACTCTCCCACGAGCTCCCACCATAGGCCTCTCTAGAGAATTCCATAATTCTCTAGAGAGAACCCCTTAGGTCTATAAAAAGACCTAAGGGGTGGCCATTTGGACCGATTCACTCTTGGTTCCATCTAGCTTAGCTACATTCCACCACCACTCCACCTTCATGAGTTACTTCACCATGGCCACCACCATCTCCACGTGAAGATCTTGGATCACCTCCTCAACCTCTCTCCAATGGTCGGCTTCAGCACCATTGGCCGCCCCTCCTCCTCTCAACCAACTCAAAGGCCATCGGTGCCCACCTCTGAATGCCCTTATTTCTGCTAGATTAGTAGCTTAGTTCTTCATAGTTTACATGCTTTATTTACTGCTTAGTAGTTTAGCTCTATATTCTCCCCCAATGATGCATGCATAATCCCCCTTTAGATTCATGTATGCGATAGTTTTCTGTTAGCTAGATTTATGTTTTCAAGCTTTCCTCTATAAGCTTTCCACGAGTTCCATGTTGCAAACACCATGATGAATTAATGAAAGATCTTTTTCTATATATATATATATCTATGTGTTGAGAGTCACAATGAGCTTATTGCAATATATTTTGTGTGATTAAAGTTGCTTACTTTTAATTTTTGATATTCTGGCAACTAAACATGTCGTGCATAAATACGTAATAACCATAAATCGACATGTGATTTTAAGCAAGTAGAGCGAGCGAGATCGATCTCAAATCTGCATTTCCATAATGCCTCCCAGAGAACAACGACCGGGACTCAAGTCTCGTTATCTTTACAAAATCATTTTTTACAAGTATTTTAGCACCACTATACTATGATTTTCGATGATTTGAAAATGCGCGAAAATGGATTTTGTCAGTGGAGTTAGTTGTTCTTTTATTTAGGGTCCTAAAGTACATTTGACATGCAACTCTGAGGTTTTCCTAAATGTTGGCATAAAAATTTTTAGTTTTGTTGTATCTACCCCCCATGCCTAAGTTCTTGCATGTCTTCATGCATAAATATAAAAGAAAATAAATACAATAGAGAGTAAATGGGTAGAAATCACCTGTAATTGCTCCTGAAAATATACATTTAGCACCGGCCAACCCGATAGTATACAATATGTAGAAAGAAAATATGCTAAAAGAAAAATATGCTATGTATAAAAATGGTATGTATAGGGTGATGGATGTGGAGTAGATGCTGAGTTTGACGCCTCTAGCTAGGTGAAAACTCAATCACACGTCCTCAATAAGATGAATGACCTCGTCAGCTAGAGGAGGTTCTTGGGCCAAAAATGGCTTGAGGCACTGGCCATTTACCATAGATATATGCCCAGATTTTGGGTCCCTGATCTGGTGATGGGAACACCATCATGAGCCCTAACTAGCTCATTTTGACCTAGGAAAGAGAACAAAAGCTCCTCCATAACCAAGTAAAGGGCCTAATTCAAGGAATAACTGTTCTAAGAAGAAAATAAGAAACAAAGAGTAAAACTTTAATTTTACCATTGAAGTACATCAATGAGATTTCGCAGGGGCTAAACATAGGTTAATTGGTCTTAACAAGATAAAAAGTGGGTTGGTTCGATCAAAAAAGGGTTAATATGAGATCTGGGAATTAAATGACATCCTATAACCCTAAAACAGACCCACTTAATTCAACAAGGTTTTGGTCAGGATAAAAATCATCTAAACCCTCTAAAATTCATGGAAAAATATCCCCTAGGGTTTGGAACCTTCAATTTAGCCTTTGGAACCCATTTTGACCTAAATCGGGGTCCTAGTCAATTATTTACCCTAAATTGGGTTTTTATGTAAAATGCCTACTCAAACCTAAAATCCAACTTCACCATTGGATTTCTTAGGTCCAAATTAGGTTTATACCAAAATTTGGACCTAAGGGGAGTTCACTTTAACCTACTTTGCAAAATAGCCCAACCTAATTACTTCTAGACCCCTAGCTTTCAAAACCTTGCAGAGACCCCCCTATCTTCCTCATCATTCTTTGCGATTAGGTCCCTTTGCCATACAGTAGAGGAGTCCTACTCTGGCGAGGATTTAAGGGGGAAGTTCTCCCTGATTCCTTAGAGATTCCCTCTCAAATTTGAAAGGGAGATTCTCTGAGGAATTCCTGATAATCTGAATGCAATCCCAAGCCCTGATTGTCACCCAATCTCTCTTGCGAATGCATGAGAGATTTGGGTATCTCACACCTTCCTACTCCAGTGAGGATACCTGTGCTTGGAAGCCTGCCTTCCAAGCACAAGGCCCTCTACCAGAGGCTATAAAAGAAGCCCCAGGCCTGGTCAATCATTCCCAACTTGGTTTGGCTGGAGAACAACCCTCAAATTCGTCTCTTCTCCTCCGTCCAAGCATCCAGTGAGCTCCGATGACATATTCTCCCTCTTCTCGTCGCTCTGCCACAATACCAGTGGCAGAGACATCTCCGCCTCCTTCGTTCGCGTCGCACCATACTTACTCACGTGCCAACTACCCCCTCGTCGTCGCCATCACCTCTCTACTGGATCTTCTTCTCCCACGGTGGCAGGTACGCGCCAGCTGCTATCTCGCCCCCCTTCATCCTTAAATTAGGTTAGATCCCTTCCCCTCCTCCTCTCTTTATTTTCCCCCTCCTTATTTCCCAACACACCCCTCGACAACCGCAGACCATCACCATCTTCTCCACCTCTGGTAGGCCATCGGCGAGGTGCCTCCGTCACTTCCACACACCCATCCACCTCGCCAAACCCCTCAAAAGCTCCTCCACCATCCACTGATCATCTTCCACCTCTCCATCGACCACCACAACCTCCACACAATCCCCCCGAACAAACCAATCCTCATGGCCACGGACCGACCTAGGCGCTCACTCTTAGGCCACCCCGCACCACACCGACCATCGATTCATCTTCGTCGTGACACGGTGAAGCTTCCTGTGTGTTCTAATGAGGTTGCAAGGCCATGTTGCTTGATAGCATGGTTCAACCTCCGCCGCCATTGGAGTAGATGTGAAGGAGCTCGCAACCTTCGCTTCATGCTACCGCTCTCCAAGTCCTAGGTCCAGATGATGCGAATTCACCTCACACACGCATTTAGCCAGGTAATTGGCTTTGCGAGGCATTGCAGTTGCAGCAATTAAGCACGGCATCCTCCTGCGAGCACACGCGAAGCAGGTGGGACAATTAGTCCCACCTCGGTAACTTTGGAAGAGGTTGCATGGTATAAGACGAATTTGTGTCATAGGCTCTTTGCCTCCTGACATGGGGTGAGGTCCCCTTGCCCACTCACGCCTCGTCCGTGCCCACGCTACATAGACCTGGCTGCTTGACCCGATTACCCAGCACTCCTCGCGCATCACCCATGCCGGTGCGCCTAGACCAGGGTGTGCTAACCCGACCCGTATACCCGAGAAAGGCTCTGGGAGAGCGAGCCTAAGAGAGAAAAGAGAGAGCGTTCGCGGGGTTGGTTGGGGTAGGTTTTGCACTTGTGTGCAGGGAAAGGAAGAAGGAAGAGGAAGCTATGGAGAATGCTAAGGAAAAAGGCTAAGGAAGAAAGAAGGCACTGTTGCAGGGACGACAGTAAGGAGAAAGAAGCCAAAGCTAAGGAGCCGCAGTGGAAGCTAAGGAAAGAGAAAGCACGGTTGAAGAAGAAGAAGGAGCTGAGGGCTAAAGGCAAAAGAAGCTACAGAGAAGAAGAAGAAGGAGAAGGCACGGCTGAGGAAAAGGCAAAGCCAAAGCCAAAGAAGGAAGAAAGAAGAGCCAAAGCAAGAAGCCAAGGCACGGCTGAAGAAGAAAGAGGAGGATGAGGGAGAAGTTAGAGAAGAAGAAAGCTAAAGACTAGAGCCAGAGAAAGAAGAAAAGCCAAGAAGGAGAAGTTAGAGAAGGAAAGAAGCCTAAGAAGAAGAAGAAGAAAGAAGCCAAGAAGAAAAGAAACAGAAGAAGAAAAACATTTTTTTAGACCTTTAACTTTATAGTCTAATTCTTCCCAATTTCTCTTTTATGCTACATTTCAGTATTCATAAACTCTTGCTTTACATTTTGAATTAGATTTTGAGTAATGTGTTTAAATTGTCTCTATTATTGAGATTAGTACATGAATTTCATTTGCTCCCTGTGTTCGACCTCAGACTTAACATTCGAGTAATAAAATTTATTTATTTTCAAGGCGATTTCAACTATACTACAATGCATCATTTATTCTTTTAAACACCGATCTCGCCTGTGTAAACATTTGGACTGCCCCATTAGGATATGGGTGAATCACAAGATATGGGCCAATCCACTTGGACTTGAGCTTCCCTGCGAAAGGTTTTAATCATGAATCAAACAACCAAACTTGCTGGTTGGGCGTGAATGCTTTCCTCTGGATGTGGTGGTCATGAAAGGCCTTGGTTTTGTCCTTGTATATCAATGCGTTCTCATAGGCCCCCCGCTGGATCTCTTCTAATTCGTTGAGCTGGAGTTTCCATTCTTGACCTCCTGCATCGAGGTCAAGGTTACATTTTCACACCGCCCAAAGGGTGTGGTGTTCCAGCTCTACAGGAAGGTGACAAGCCTTGCTATATACCATATGATATGGTGACATTCTGAGTTGGGCCTTGTATGCGGTCCGATATGCCCAGAGTGCATCAACTAATTTATCGGACCAATCCTTCCTGTCTGGTCTAACCGTCTTCTGGAGAATTAGCTTGATCTGACAGTTAGACACTTCAGCCTGCCCATTGGTCTGCGGGTGATACGGGGTGGCTATACAGTGATGTACCCCGTATTTCTTTAATAATGACTTGAAGTGGGCATGGATGAAGTGGCTTCCCCTATCGCTAATTAGAGCGTGGGGTATTCTGAATCTCGTGAAGATGTATTCCCATACGGAAGAAATGACAGTCTTATGATCAGCTCGTCTCACCGAGAAGGCCTCGACCTACTTCGAGACATAGTCAACAAATAGTAATATGTACTCGAAGCCATGCGAGTTTAGAAAAGGGCCCATAAAATTGATGCCCCAGACGTCTAACCCTTCTACAACCATGATGGGCTGGAGTGGCATCATGTCTCTCCTGGTCATAGAATCGACCGACTGGCATCGTTTGCAGTGCTAGGCGTATTCGTGTGTATCTCTAAAAATAGTTGGCCAGAAAAATCCCGACTACAAAATTTTTGCAGCAGTTTTCCGTCCCGAGAAATGACCACCACAAGCATCATTGTGGCAGAAAGATAACACACTGGGGATCTCAGAATCTTGGATGCATCTTCGAATAATCTGATCTGCTCTAATGTGGAAGAGTAGTGGGCCATCCTAGAGGTAGAAATCGGCCTCTATAGTAAATTTGAGTTTCTGGTCCTTGGATAGGTTGGCAGGAATCTTGCCTGTGGTAAGATAGTTTGCGATATCCATGTACTAGGGGAACTCAACAAAGTGAACTGCCAAAAGGGATTCATCCGAAAATTAGTCGTGAATAGGCAAGGAATAAGGAATGTGGGTTGGGTCCAATCTATATAGGTGATTCGCCACAACATTCTGCTTTCTGGCTTTGTCACGGATTTCTATATCAAATTCTTACAATAGAAGGATCCATCTAATGAGCTGGGGTTTGGCATCCTTCTTTGCCAACAAATGCCGGAGGGCAGAGTGGTCAGTGAAGATGATAACTTTGGACCCTAATAAATAAGATCTGAATTTCTCCAACCTGAATACTACTACTAGCAGTTCTTTTTCGAAGATAGTATAATTGCGCTGAGCCTCATTCAGGGTCTTGCTAGCATAGTACATGACAACAGGTTGTTTCTCCCAATGTTGGCCTAAAACAACACCGACGACGAAATCAGAAGCATCGCACATCATCTCGAAATCAAGCGACCAGTTGGGTGGTTGGAGAATCAGGGAATTAGTGACATCGCTTCGTAAAGTCTCGAAGGCGCTGAGACACGAGGTGCCGAATTGAATGGGGCATCGGCAACAAGGAGATTCGTCAAAGGTCATGCAATTTTCAAGAAATCACGTATAAATCTCCGATGGAAGCTGACGTGACTCGAGAATGATCTAATATGCTTGACCGAGCTAGGTGGGGATAAGTGGGAAATAATCTTAGATTTAGCTCGATCGACCTCGAGTCCATTTTAAAGATCCTGTGCCCTAGTACTATGCCATCCCTCACCATGAAATGGCTTTTCTCCCAGGATAGTACTAGGTTTACCTCAATACACCATTTTAGGATTTTGGTGAGGTTATCAAGACAAGATGCAAAATCATCTCCGAAAATAGAGAAGTCATCCATGAACACTGATAGCGATTTCACGCGGTTTGTTAAATACGTCGTTGTAACGCACAAAACCGATCAACTCTTAAATTTATATCCTAGATAGGGGAGTATCTAGGGTCGTCCAAGGAGGCAAAAATTGCAATTCAAATCTCTTGCTAAAAACACATCTCAACTTTCTTTTTGGTATTTTAAATATGTAATTTTTTTTTTGTTTTGAAAAGACGAGGGCAAAATGGGAATTGTAACGGGAAGTACTAACACATACAATTGCTTAACTAAAATTTAAAAGATAGAAATATTTTCTTCCTAAGCTCACTCTAGGCAAGTGGAGGCCTAGAGTAATTAGGAAGAAGAGGTGAAACAAGTACTAGAACCAAAAGTAACAATTGCAATAAAAAGCTAAAAGAAGGCAATTTAATTAACTAGAATGAGTGTTCTTTTCAATGACAAGTAGAGGAATGCTTCTACTAGAACTAAACAAATCTAAAAGCAAGAAAAGAAACACAAATCCTCTTGCAAAAATGGTGAAGAAGGGAGTCTTCTTTCTCCAAGCCTAGCTGCTCCTTGGCTTGAAAAGAGGGCCTCCTTCTTCACCTTCCTTGAGAGCTCCTCCAAGGTGGAAGCTTCCACCTTCAATGCTCTCTCCAAGGGGTGGGCATGCACCACCCTCAAAAACTCCTCCAAGGTGGCGTGAACCACCTTCAAGATCTCCTCCAAAGATCTTCCTTGCCTGGCTTCTCCTTTGGCTGGCTTGACCCAAGAGAGAAGGGAAGAGGGGAAGGCACCAAGGGGACAGAATATCCCCTTAATCTTCTTCTTCCTCTTCTCTCTTGGACGTGGGCTTCTAGGTGGAATATGAGAGTGAATTTGCTAGCCAAGGATGTCTTCAATGGTGGTGGGTAGTGGTCTTTTTATAGGGTAGGATGGGGGGTTAAGGTGCCCCTTGAAATGGAGGGCTAAGATGGAAGGATGGAGGTGGTTGGTGATCCTATGGCCAAGGGTGTGTGGCGCCAACCCAAGGGGTGTTAAAGGGGGTGGTTATGGTGGTGTTGGTGGCTTTTGGTGGTGGAGAGACACCACCATTTTGGCGCCAACATAGGGTCTTCTAGAAGGGGGGTTAGGTGGATGGTGGAGATGGATTCAAGGGGAATTGTGTGGTGGAGATGAAGGGGAATTTTGGAGGGAAAAGTGGCACCATCAAGAGGGTGGTTAGGGTGGTTTTGGTGCCATTTTTAGGTGTCTTTTGGAGGTGGTGGGTAGGCTAGGTTGGTGCCAAGTAGGTTAGCTTATGTGGAGCTTAGGTGCAGCTAGTTGGGTGGAGTTGTTAGGTGGGTTTTTGTGGTGGTACAAGCCAAGGAAGCTGGAGCATAGCTAAGCTAAGATAAGCTAGCTTAGCTAATGGAGGAGTAGAGGAGAAGGTGTTGGAGCTAGGGTTTGGAGGGAGGAGCTGAGGAGGAGAAGTCTGGAGCTGAAATTGGAGCTGGCTGCTGCTGAAGAGGCTGGCATGGAGCTACTCTAGCTGGCTTAGCTTGCTAGTTCTTTGCTAGCTGCTAAGCCAAGCTAAAGTAAGCTAGCTTCTACCATAATGAGCTGAGGTGATCTGGTGCTCCCGGGGAGAATCAAGCTGGTTGAGGTAGCTAAGGTAGCTTAGCTCGACTGAGTTAAGCTAAGCTAAGTCCCCGGGAGCTGGACTTGAGCTTCCTGAGCTGGGATGAGTTCTTCTTCAGCTGGCTGGAGTTGAGTGGAGCTGGATGTAACTAGACCTGAGCTGGGGTGAACTCCTGTCAACTCAGCTGAGCTAGCTAGAGCTCCCTGTGGACTAGTGGGAGTTGAGATGAGATAGACTCAGCTAAGTTGAGCTGGATCTAAGCTGACTTGAGCTAGGGTGAGCTAAGATGAACTCTCTTGTTCTGCCATTCAGATGAGATTAGCTGAATGGAGCTGGGATGAGCTAACCCTAGTTCAAGTGAGCTAGGTTCCAACTGTGGTGAGCTGGATCAAGCTGAGTTCCAGCTAGTCTGGGCTTCTCCTTCACCATTTGCCTTCTTGAGTGCTTGGGTTTTAGGGATCTGTATATCTGTACATCCCTAACACCAACAAAAACATATTAAAAAGACAAAAAAGAAATGCAATGCATGCCTAACCTATTTTATGCCTAAATGCAGCCCAAAAACCCATTTACGGAGTAAAATCCTAAGAGCTAGGTTTGTTTTAATGCATAAGAATGATGTTAAAATAGCATTTATCAATCACCTCCACATAGTCCCCAATCATGTCAGAAAAGATGGCCATCATACGATGCTGAAATGTTGCTGGTGCATTGCAGAGTCCAAAGGGCATCCGCTTGAAAGCGAATGTTCCAAATTGGCATGTGAGTGTGGTCTTGTCTTGATCTTCCGGGCTAATTGCTACTTGATTATACCCAGAGTATCCATCCAGAAAGAAAAAGAAACTACGTCCGGCTAACCGTTCCAAGATCTGATCAATGAAAGGCAAAGGAAAGTGATCCTTCTGGGTAGCCATGTCTAGTTTCCTATAGTCAATGTAGACTCGCCAAGATGTCATAGTGAGGGTCGGGATGGAGTCACCTTTATCATTTTTCACTACGGTGAGTCTTGCTTTCTTGGGCACTATCTGGATTGGACTCACCCATTGGTTATCAGAGATTGGGTATACAATACCTACATCCAGCCATTTGATGTTCTCCTTCTTAACAACCTCTAGCATATTCGGGTTTAGCCTTCTTTAAGGTTGTCTCGAAGGTTTTGCCCCCTCATCCGTGTAAATGTGATGAGTGCAAAACAAGGGCGAATACCGCGGAGATCAGCAATGCTCCACCCTATAGCAGCCCTATAGTCTTGTAGCGTAGAAATCAATTGATGCTCCTGTTCTTGGGTTAAGTGGGCACTAATAATGACCGGGTATGTCTAACTTTCGCCCAAGAACACATACTTAAGTGAGTTAGGTAAGGGCTTCAACTCAATCACGGGTAGGTCAGAGTCAGTGATGAGAATAGGAGGAGCAGAGTCGAAGGTGGGAATCTGATGATCCAGATGCGTGTGAATTCCTGCTGATTCGCTGGTTGTGACTGCGTTAATGGGAAACCCGTTAGCTGTGGTCACGTCTTGTAATAACAAGGGTGAGCCAGTAGTGTACGGATCAGGATAGCTAGATTCAGGGGTGCTATGGTCAGAAACACACCCTAAACAATCAGATCGTCGGGGAGATATGTGCAGTACAGTGGTCTTAGTCCCGTGTGGATCGAGGTCCAAGAACCCTGATAGTGCAAATGAATGAGACATTGGGTCGTCACAAAGGAGCCCAATGTTACCACAATATGCCGAATCTTCTTCTTCACCATCCTCCTCTATGAGATCACAGTCAAAATTCCTTGATGCCCTAATATGTCAAGTCGAAGTCACTCTTTACCTAGGGCTATCTCCATACACCCAGATGCACAATCAATGTTTGCTCTGGCCGTCGCTAGAAATGAGCGACCCAAAATGATTGGTGCATCTCGGAGATTAGGAGGAACCTCCATATCGAGAATGGAAAAGTCTGCGGGAAAGCAGAATCCGTGGACTTTTACGATCATGTTCTCAACCACCCCCCTCAGTGTTTTCACTGATCTATCAACTAGCTGAATCGTGACTGAGGTAGGCTTTAACTCCCCAAATCAAAAGCGATCAAATAGTGCAGTGGGAGTCAGGTTGATGGACGAACCTAGATCTAGAAGGGCCTAATCAAATGGAGAATCCTGCAAGAAGCAGGATATGAGTGAGGTACCAAGGTCTTTCTTTTTCGGCGGCAAGTCGGCTAGAATCATGGTGCTAGCCTCTTTTGACAGTACCGCTTGTCGTCCAATTCTAGGTTGTCACTTCGATGTACAATAGTCCTTGAAGAACCTAGCGATAGCGGGGATGCGGTCAATTGCCTCGAGGAGAGGGACCTGAATGTGTACTTCCTTGAACATTGACTTTAGGTCAAAATTTCATGTGCCCTTCTTCCGTACTACATTTCGCATCAGGGCCTCAGGAAAAGGGATGGGAATCTCAGGGTCAAGTGGTCTTTTACCCTTATCTACCATAGGTGGCTCCTGAGATGAAGAAGGAGTCGAACCTGCCTGTGGTGAAGGGTGAGAAAAATTAGGACCTGCCTGCCTATGTGGTGGGTCGAATGTCTTCCTTCCACTCCTCAATGAGACAGCATTTGCATCGGCTTGCTATCCACGAGGTGGTGGTGGAGCGGAAGGGGCAGAGTATGCGGGGTTCTGTGACGGAGAGATTTTCGCTTTCTTATGATAGCAATAGAAGAATATGTCATTGTAATTAATGTGGTGGAAATCTCTTAATCAAAAATTAACATAGATATGAATTTAAACCGCAATAAAGGATGTCGTATCCACAAGGAGGAATACACCAATAAATTCATGAGAAGATGAATATAATGCTCGCAGACACTTTCGCGACTTTCATGCGAGGAATATGCTATTTTAAATGGAGCTTGTAATATCTTTAAAAGTTTAGGGTTAGTTATGCAATTTTCATGTCAAGAATTATGCTCCAAAAATATGCATATGATGCATGTGTAATGGCATATCATATAAGTTCAACTTGCATGCAAATTTGATTTGAAATTCAATGTAGAATCATGCACATAACACAAGTAACGTAATTTTAGGAAAGTTTGAATACATCAATGCAATGTGGTCTGAATAAAATATGAATATATATTTGGCAATGGCATTGAATGTAATTATTGATGGGGAAGAAAACAGAGGATTTCTCCTCTCTCTTCCTCACGTGTGCGGCCGTGCACGGTTGGCCGCGAGAGTCGATGTGGAGGTGTGCCTCGACGAGGGCTACGCAATGGCAGTGACGCGGCGGCCGGGCGGAGGAGAAGGCCCGCCAACCTATTGGAGGAGAAGGCCGTGTGTGAAGAGGGTGGTGTCACTGCTGCGGCCTGTGCGGCTACACGTGGGGCATGTGCATGCGCAAGGCGTTCTACAGGCCGCTTATGTGCACGGGGTCTTGTGGCCGTGCGGCTACAGGGTGGCGCAAGGAGGTCTGAAGCAGTGCCTGCAAGGGTGCTGAGAGGGCAGCACACGGAGAGGAGTGCACCGCATGCCTGCGATGCAGCGCCTGCGAGTTTGGTGAGGGCGCACAAGGTCTTGGCGTGGAGGCAGCGCCTGCGGACAATGCTGGCTTGAGCGCCTGCGGGCAGTTGCGTGGCGAGGGTGCGGTAGGGCTGCGCCTGCAGTGGGCATGCAAGGGCTCACAAGCGCAGGCGGTGGAAGGTGGCGCCTGCAGTGGAGAGGGTGCAGGTGGTGGAAGGCTTGGCACCGCGCGCTTGCAAGTGGTCTAGCAGGGCACTGGTGCAAGCGCGGTGAGAGCGGGCACAAGCAAGGGCGTGCTGCGGCAAGAGCGCTGGAGAATTGCTTGCAGGCAGTGCGGGTGTAGCCCTACGGGCGGTTGCTAAAAATGCTGGTGGCTGGGCACTTGTGGTGGAGGGCACGCAACGAGAGCAGGCGGTGAAGGGCTTGGCTGTGCGGTGATGGTGGTGGAAGGTGTGCACAGTGCACGCTTGGTTGCACGATTGATGGATATCCCCTCATGGGGGAGGAAGAAGACCCCAAGATCCAGCCCTCTCCTCTCTTGTGCAAGTGCCTCCTTTAACTCCTCTCCCCCGCGCCAATCAAGGGATTTTCAAATCCCTTCCTAATTTTAGCCGGCTCTTGTTGGGTTCTATTGGCCGTAGGTGGAGATATTTGTGGGGGGGAAAATATCTTTCCATCCCCCTGTTCTTTTTCACATTTGATCCTCCACCCTCTTCTTCCCGATTATTAGAGTAGATTAATTGGAGAAGATGAGTGCGTTGTTGCGGGATCTTGCATGAAATATAATTACATAATAAGCAATAGAAGAAATGTAAACTTAAATAATGACACATGCAATCATTTAATGAGCAAATGTGATTATTAACCAACATAAAATGTTAGAATTGAATTACTTAGGCATAATAATAGTTCATTAAAATGGACTCATCAAATACCCCCATGCCTAAGATTTGCTAGTCCCTAGCAAAATGAAAAATAATAGAAGTAATCAGAAGATTTCTTCTTTTCTTATTTCAAAACTTTAGAGATCTAGACAAATGTGAAGTGATGATAGCCTAAGTAACAGATCAATGTGAAAAGCCAATTCGCATTGGGGGTTCATACTTTATCCTTGGCAAATATTTCTGTCGGGATAGGCAACTACTTCCCTCAGGGATAAAGCAGAAGATAATCTGTAATTTGACCTCAGCTTTTGGCTTAGGTAGGAGATATCAAGTTGAATGGATTTGTGTTTGGTGGTACACACTCATCTGGTGCTACATGTAGTCTAGTACTACAGACTCTAGATCTCTTAGACTATTAGACAAGTCAACTCTGAAAGATGCTAAATAACTGTGCTCTCTTGATGTTCCTGGGTGCTCACTCTTTTCTTTCTTTTCTTTCTGAGATCACAAATCTTGCCAGATTTAGTAATTATACTCACTGTTTGGTGGCCTTACATGGCATCCACACTTCAATCAAAGTCCTAATAACTCTACAACTAAGTTAGAGTCCTCAACCAATATTCGGGTGATCAGAAATACTAAAAGGTAGGTATGGGTCATATTTGGTGGAACGCGATAAGTGTTCTATTGCCTCAGAAACATGTTACATTATAAACTTAGACTTCTTTTTCTTCTTCCTTTTTCTCTCTCTTTTCTTCTTCTTCTTCCTTTCTTTTTGTTTTTGTAATATAACTATTTCTTCTTTTTCTTCTTTCTGTTTCTTCTTTTTCTTCTTATTTTCTTTTCTCTCTTTTTTTTTTTATAAATCAACATAATATGACACATACTTTTATTTATGAGGCATTATTAGGGATGATGATAGTCAAGAGGATATTGTGTGGCTTATTTGGTGGAAGTGCCTATTCTCGGCACCAGGAAGGAATGGATAGGATAGGCGTATTTCTGACCTTTGACACTATTACCCTCCTTCAGCCAAGGACTCTATGAAGGACGGTCATAACCATCCACTATAGTCATAGCTTTATTAAAACTCAATCTCTATGTATCTGCCTTATTTGGTGCCTCTTAGGAATTCACACAAAGTACGCGCATAGGAACAAAGAGCGAAGACTACGCCTAACTCTGAAGTATCATCATCTAATTGTCCAAAACTTAAGAGTCCTTGCACTAGACTTAGCGCACCAGTAATCTCTCTACTTTCTTCTCTCAAATATGAGGTGGATCTACTAGAAGATAGTATGCCTGCCTCCCTATTAACTGTCTAAGGGTTTAGTAGACTACAAATGCTTATTGGTTTTCTTCAAGGATCCATTACCAAGTCTACATGCACATGAAATAAATGTATTGGATTCTAAACTTAAGAAATAATTCAGGAAGAAAAACCTCCAATGATAGATATTTTGCTAGGGACTAACCTAATCAACTCAAGAAAGAGATTATTTTTTTTATATGCTAACCTAAATGCATGAATACTTTCTACAATGCAAACTGCACCCCCCATACCTAAATCCTACAATGTCCCCATTGTAAAATTAAAATAGGAGGAGAAAGGAAAGAAATCACCTGATGACGATGTTATTCAGGCCACTGTGTTGCCTCCCAACAAGCGCTGCATTTTCTGTTAGCAACCAGACTTAAAAGAAACCTATAAGTTTGGTTCAAGACAGAAAAGGTTAGGCCCTAAAAATATGCGTAACAGCGTAGGCCTAGAAAACAGGTAGCCATGGATGTTGGCGAGCTGATGATGCAATGTAATTCCAAATGCTCGCCAGAAGAAATGAAAGCAGAAAATCTCGTTGGCTACCTGGGGTGGTCTAGGAATAAGAAAGGGAATATGAAAAGAGGCCTCTCAAAATGGAATAAGTAGAGGATAACAAGGATCCTCCAAAGCAGGATGGGTTTTAAAAGATATAATCATTATTAGTTCAAACCCTTGAATGGCGAGAGTAAAAGTACAAGCATCAATCCATACTCGCCATTCTACCCGAGGATGTACTGGCCGGATATGTTCTCCAGAAAGAATGTACATGAGTAGAGATCTGAGCCAAGGATCGGTTAGGGAGTATAAGGGTTGTTTGTAGTGTTGGAAGGTAATGGTTAAGTCCAATGAGAGCTTAGTCAGTGTCAGGTCCAATTCCAACAATGATTCAGATTGTGTATACTCCCTAATAGTTGTACACAACTTCAGGTTACCCTGCCTAGCATTAATGATTGGAGTCATATTTGAATCAAGAATAGACTCCAAATTACAACTCTTTGATGGCAGGGTCAAAATGTCAGAATCCTTATTATTAAGCTCATCCCTAGATTCGTTTAGTTCACTCAAATTTTTGTCAGGGTGCATATGTGATTCATTAGGAGTTGGATCAGTATCCTCAATTATTCCTAAAGGAGGATCAGTCTTAATGTTTTGGAGCAAGCTTATATCACTAAATTCGTTATTCTTCTCAGGGTATAAATCCTTAGTTGATGTGTTTTGTCCTTGAGAGTCTCCCCTAAGCTTCTCACTATTTTGTTTGTCCTCCTCTAATATCAACTCCTGTTTTGGTAGAGGATGATTCTGAAAAGAAGGGAGGAATCTGGATTTCACCCTATTATTTATATCCTCTGGAGGTAAATCCTCAAATAATAAATAATTTCCCTGTAATTCACTCCAGATTTTCAGTCCAAGTTCCTCTATTGGGGCATCCTCATCCTCTGAAATAGGCTCTTCATATCCCTGAGACCAAAATTGATCTAATTCATCCTCCATTCCCTTAGGGTCACCTTCATTGGGTGCATTTAAATCCTCAGGATGCTGAATGGTAGGTGTTGATTCCCTACGTGGGGGGTCAGGAGTAGGCTCACTAAGGGTAGAATGGGATTCCACCAAATAACCAACAGGGGAAGTGATAGGAATAATACAACCTTGACCCAGGTTGGTATAGGTAAGGAGACTACTGTCATTGGGGTCAAGGTCTTCAAGAGGTATCATCTTCCCTTGCTTTTGACTCCGATAAAGCTAGGGTGGATAATCATATGATCATTGTCCTCTAGTGGCCGTGTCTCATTGGGAGAGTTTAAGTGATAGCTACATAAAACTAGATCCCTATTGTCAATGGTTTCCTTAGAATTATTTTTATGATCATGGTCGTATGGGTAGGGATCAGAATTATTGTAAAGTGTGTAGCTAAGCTGTCTTATTTCTTCATTTAACTGTTGACTATTCCTCAACATCTCTCCCATGGATTCCATCATTTCCTTTTGCTGTTTTTGCATTTCTATCATAAAATAAGAGAGGCTACTACTATCAGGTTGGGGAGGATAGTTAATTTTAGGCTCTGGTTGCCTAGGGGTATCGATCCAACCTCGATATGAAAAATCATGAAGGGTGGGAGAGTTGGGTGTTTGCATGGAAGTAGGGATTTCAGGGTTGGAAAGTCCCGCTCCTAGCCTCTACTCAAAAGTGGGAGTTATCAAGCCAGTGTTCCCAAGATAAGAATAAGAATGATCCCATGAATTGTCAATGTACCCATCAAAGGATGGATACGCTCGGGGCATGGGATCCTGATTAAAAGATGGGAAGTATTGACTCTGATAATCTAAATGATAGGAGTAAGGGTGATCCATTTCTTTAAGAAAAATAATTTTAACTCTCTTAGGATTTAGAAGAATTCAGAACACGAGCAGAAACCTCCTAGAGAGTTCTACTGTCAAAGCAAACGCAAATTCAGTGGGATCTTATTTTTAGTAGATTGTAGGTCTTAGAATTAAATGTTCAGTTGGTGACCAAACAAGTTTTGTAAAAAAATTATGCTTTCTAGGCAAACCTTCGCTGGTGCTTATAACCTACTCGCAAGGGATGGAAGTCTCGAATCGAGCCCACACACGAGGAACCGAAGTAACTTGGTGGATAGGCTTGTTGATTTTCGACTAACTTCCCTTGTGGTGCAAAAGAGGAGAGGTAGAAACTTATCTAGTGACCTTATGTGTGAGGTGCAGAGTGTCTCAGGTGTGCAAATATACGATCATGTTTTGATTTTTGAAATTTTGCAAACAAGATCCTTTTGCACACAATTTTCAGTCATAGATTTTAAAGTCCAACCTCTTAGCAGTCCCAATTTTTAAAGTAACCACTGAATTAATTTGATTCAAGCACTTTAGTGGTCTTAGATTTAGGTTCAATGCATATGCATGACAAGTAATTGATGCTCAAGAGAAGACGTACCTTACTTCAGCTTTCTTCGTGCAATGTATGCAATGCAGTAAAAATAAACTGGATGCTGCTCATTCAGTCCTAGATGGTCATCTTATAGATATGCAGCTTCTAGCAGGCAGTTCAATTTTTTTTTTAATAATAATAATAAACAACCAGACCTAATCTAACTAACTAACCAAAATGTAGTTCAAACAATTCAAATAATCCTATAATATAAATAAATGGGAACACGCTCCCGAAAATACGCTCCCGCATACAAGAGCGATAAGAAATAAAGAGGCACTGGGAACTGATAAACGCCAGTTTATCATCATTCTTATGCATTAAAACAAACCTAGCTCTTACGATTTTACTCCGCAACAGGTTTTTGGGCTACATTTAGCCATAAATTAGGTTAAGCATGCATTGCATTTTTTATTATCTTTTTAATGTGTTTTTGTGAGTGTTAGGGATGTACAGATACACAGATCCTTAAAACCCTAGCACTCAAGAAGGCAAATGGTGAAGGAGAAGCCTAGACTAGCTGGAACTCAGCTTGATCCAGCTCACCACAACTGGAACCTAGCTTACTTGAACTAGGGTTAGCTCATCCCAGCTCCATTCAGCTAATCTCAGCTGAATGGCAGCTCATGAGAGTTCATCTTAGCTCACCCTAGCTCAAGTCAACTCAGATCCAGCTCAACTTAGCTGAGTCTAGCTCATCTCAACTCCCACAAGTCCACAGGGAGCTCTAGCTAGCTCACCTGAGTTGATAGGAGTTCACCACAGCTCAGATCCAGCTACATCCAGCTCCACTCAACTCCAGCCAGCTGAAGAAGAGCTCACCCTAGCTCAAGTTAGCTCAGATCCAGCTCAACTTAGCTGAGTCTAGCTCATCTCATCTCCCACTAGTCCATAGGGAGCTCTAGCTAGCTCAGCTGAGTTGACAGGAGTTCACCCCAGCGCAGATCCAGCTACATCCAGCTCCACTCAACTCCAGCCAGCTGAAGAAGAACTCATCCCAGCTCAGGAAGCTCAAGTCTAGCTCCTGGGGACTTAGCTTAGCTCAACTCAGTTGAGTTAAGCTACCTTAGCTGCCTCAACCAGCTTGATTCTCCCCGAGAGCATCAGATCTAGCTCACCTCAGCTCATTTTGGTAGAAGCTAGCTTACTTTAGCTCAGCTTAGTAGCTAGCAAAGAACTAGCAAGCTAAGCGAGCTAGAATAGCTCCATGCCAGCCTCTTCAGCAGCAGCCAGCTCCAATTTCAGCTCCAGACTTCTCCTCCTCAGCTCCTCCCTCCAAACTCTAGCTCCAACACCTTCTCCTCTACTCCTCCATTAGCTATGCTAGCTTAGCTTAGCTTAGCTATGCTCCAACTTCCTTGGCTTGTACCACCCCAAAAACCCACCTAACAACTCCACCCAACTAGCTCCTCCTAAGCTCCACATAAGCTAACCTACTTGGCACCAACCTAACCTACCCACCACCTCCAAAAGACACCTAAAAGTGGCGCCAAAAACTACCCTAACCACCCCCTTAATGGCGCCACTTTTCCCTCCAAAATCCCCCCTCATCTCCACCATCCACCTAACCCCCTTCTAGAAGACCCCATGTTGGCGCCAACATGGTGGTGTCTCTCCACCACCAAAAGACACCAACACCACCATAACTACCCCCTTTAACACCCCTTGGGTTGGCGCCAACTCTCCTTAGCCATAGGATCACCAACCACCTCCATTGTTCCATCCTAGCCCTCCATTTCAAGGGGCACCTTAACCCCCCATCCTGCCCTATAAAAAGACCACTACCCACCACCATTCAAGTCATCCTTCTCTAGCAATTTCACTCTCATATTCCACCAAGAAGCCCACGTCTAAGAGAGAAGAAGAAGAAGAAGATTAAGGGGATATTCTATCCCCTTGGTGCCTTCCCCTCTTCCCTTCTCTCTTGGGTCACGCCAGCCAAAGGAGAAGCCAGGCAAGGAAGATCTTGGAGGAGATCTTGAAGGTGGTCCACGCCACCTTGGAGGAGTTCTTGAGGGTGGTGCACGCCCACCCCTTGGAGAGAGCATTGAAGGTGGAAGCTTCCACCTTGGAGGAGCTCTCAAGGAAGGAGAAGAAGGAGGCTCTCTTTTCAAGCCAAGGAGCAGCTAGGCTTGGAGCAAGAAGACTCCCTTCTTCACCATTTTTTCAAGAGGATTTTTGTTTCTTTTCTTGCTTTTAGATTGTTTAATTCTAGTAGAAGCATTCCTCTACTTGTCCTTGAAAAGAACACTCATTCTACTCAATCAAATTGCCTTCTTTTAGCTTTTTATTGCAGTTGTTTTTGGTTCTAGCACTTGTTTCACCTCTTCTTCCTAATTACCTAGGCCTCCACTTGCCTAGAGTGAGCTTAGGAAGAAGATATTTCTATCTTTTAGATTTTAGTTAATCATTTGTAGGTGTTAGTTCTTTTCGCTACAATCTGCAGTTTGCCCTCGTCTTTTCAAAATACAAAAAAAAATTACATATTGAAAAATATCAAAACGAAAGTTGAGATCTATCTGTAAGCAAGAGGATTAATTTTGCAATTTTTGCCTCCTTGGACTACCCTAGATACTCCCCTATCTAGGATATAAATTTAAAAGCGAAAGCGGATTCGCGTGTTACAACGACGTTAAAAACCCGCTTTTACAAATCACGTGTATTTCGCTATCAGGAACACATTCCCAAAAATACCCGACAATGGTCCAAAAGACAAAAATTAAATTCTAATGTCTATCTAAACTAAATATGACTAAGATCTACTGACTAAATCAGGAATAGGCTTCTCCGTAAGCCTATGCACGTGGGGTCAAGTTCCACATGTTCCTGTTGCTGGCCTCCAGGTGGCGTTAAGGTCCACCAAAAAGATCGTCTCCGCCATGCACGTAGTTCAGGTTCAATGTTGTCGCTCTGCTGTGCTTGTCACTGTGTCAGATTCCTCGCATAATAAAAAAAATGATTAGATGATTGCGTAACTTAGAATATTCAAAAAAATAATAAAGTGAATCTATTGCGTCTGTTGTCTCCCCAACAACGGTGCCATTTTGACAAAGAGATTTCGCTTTCTTATGATAGCAATAGAAGAATATGTCATTGTAATTAATGTGGTGGAAATCTCTCAATCAAAAATTAACATAGATATGAATTTAAACCATAGTAAACAATGTCGTATCCACAGGGAGGAATAGACCAATAAATTCACGAGAAGATGAATATAATGCTCACAAACACTTTCGCAACTTTCATGCGAGGAATATGCTATTTTAAATGGAGCTTGTAATATCTTTAAAAGTTTAGGGTTAGTTATGCAATTTTCACGTCAAGAATTAAGCTCCAAAAATATGCATATGATGCATGTGTAATGGCATATCATATAAATTCAACTTGCATGCAAATTTGATTTGAAATTCAATGTACAATCATGCACATAACACAAGTAACGTAATTTCAGGAAAGTCTAAGTGCATCAATGCAATGTGACCTGAATAAAATATTAATATATATTTGGCAATAGTTTGAATGTAATTATTAATGGGGAAGAAAATAGAGGATTTCTCCTCTCTCTTCTTCACGTGTGCGGCCGTGCACGGTTGGCCGCGAGAGTTGACGGGGGGATGCGACTTGACGAGGGCTACGCAACGGCGGTGACGCGGCGGCCGGAGGTGGCCGGCGGTGGCCGAGCGGAGGAGAAGGCCCACCGGCCTATTGGAGGAGGAGGTCGTGCGTGAAGAGGATGGTGTCATTGCTGTAGCCCGAGCGGCTGTGCGTTGGGCGTGCACGTGCGCAAGGCATTCTGCAGGCCGCTTAGGTGCGTGGAGTCTTGTGGCCGTGCAGTTGCAGGGTTGCACGAGGAGGTCTGAAGCAGTGCCTGCAAGGGCGTTGAGAGGGTAGCACACGGAGGTTGTTGCGCCGCATGCCTGCGGTGCAGCGCCTGCGGGTTTGGTTAGGGAGCGTGGGGTCTTGGCATGGAGGCAGCGCCTGTGTGCGGTGTTGGCTTGAGTGCCTGCGGGTGGTTGCGTGGTGAGGGTACGGTGGGGCTGCGCCTGCAGAGGGCGCGCAAGGGTGCACGTGTGCAAGGGCTCACGTGCGCAAGCGGTGGAAGGTGGCGCCTATAGTGGAGACAGTGCGGCCGGTGGAAGGCTTGGCGTCGTGTGCTTACAGGCAGTCTAGCAGGGCGCTGGTGCAGGCACGGTGAGAGCAGGCACAGGCGAGGGCACACTGCAGCGGGAGCGTTGGAGAACTGCCTGCTGGAAGTGAGGGCGTAGCCCTTCGGGCGGTTGCTAGAAATGCTGGTGGCTGGGCGCTTGCGATGGAGGGTGCACAGTGAGGGTAGGTGAAGAAGGGCTTGGTTGTGCGGTGATGGCAGTGGAAGGTGTGCATAGTGCACGCTTGGTTGCACGGCTGATGGATATCCCCTCAAGGTGGAGGAAGAAGATCCCAAGATCCAGCTCTCTCCTCTCTTGTGCAAGTGCCTCCTTTAACTCCTCTCCCCCACACCAATCAAGGGATTTTCAAATCCCTTCCTAATTTTAGCCAGCGCTTGTTGGGTTCTGTTGGTCGTAGGTGGAGATATTTGTGGGGGGAAAATATCTTTCCACCCCCTTATTCTTTTCCACATTTGATCCTCCTCCCTCTTCTTCCTGATTATTAGAGTAGATTAATTGGAGAAGATGAGTACGCTATTGCGGGACCCTGCATGAAATATAATTACATAATAAGCAATAGAAGAAATGTAAACTTAAATAATGACACATGCAACCATTTAATGAACAAATGTGATTATTAACCAACATACAATGTTAGAATTGAATTACTTAGGCATAATAATAGTCCATTAAAATGGACTCATCATTCTGCACCAAAGGCGGTTGGCCTTGAGCATAACCAGGTGGTATAGGAGGCACCTCTAATATGGCATGTGCCTGTCCTTGTGGTGCCTGAAACCTAGGTAGGGTGACTTGGCTCTACACATATCGAGGGTTCGAGATGGGTTGGGAGGGTAAGGCTCCCTGAGTTCTATGCTCTTGCAACAGCTGGTTTTGCATGTTCTGTAGAGTCTATATCTGGTCAGCCATCGCTTTCATTATCTGCAAGCTATCCTGCGTAGACTT
This sequence comes from Thalassia testudinum, assembly GCA_037157565.1. Lineage (NCBI taxonomy): Eukaryota > Viridiplantae > Streptophyta > Magnoliopsida > Alismatales > Hydrocharitaceae > Thalassia > Thalassia testudinum. Next base: position 4,155,656 of record JAZHRO010000029.1, on the reverse strand, counting down.
CCTCATCAATTCTTGTAGCTCCTCTTTTAGTGCCTTCAGAGGGTCAGCCTACTTTGGAGGGTGACTGGTAGCTTGGTGCAGTGGCTGGCATATAGAACAGGGTTGCCACTGCTGATACAGGAATGGCTACTACCTAGGGTATGTGTTTTGCGCATTCCCGTATTGCCTGGTCTGGTAGTGTGGATCTTGATGTGGTCTCCATGAGTTACTAGACCAGGAGAAGTTCAAATGCTGATGTCAACCAGGGTTATTATGCCTGTATCCTTGAATAGCACTGACGTCCTCGTAGGCTGATGACGTCTTAGACGTATATCCATCAAGGGGATATGTATTATAGTTAGCAGGTGGTGCGTAACCCTTGTCATATGGTGCCAAATCGATACTATTTACGGGATCCTGATATGCAGGATCTTGTAAATAAGGAGAAGATGCATCCTAAGTGAGTAGATTAACTCAAGTAGGAGTTGCTCGGGGTGCATAGGAGGGTCTTGGAGGGGCAGAGTTCAGGTCAGATTGACCTTGACTAATTTGGTCAATCCTTTTTTTGATCAGGTTTATTCTCTCTAGCTGCTTGACGATGATATCCATGTCGGCTTGAATAGATTCAGTGTGAGCCTCATGTTCACCAACCCGCTGCTGACCAGGCTGCTAGAACTGGTTCATGTATGTGGCATTCATCGAGTTCTCCACCAAAGATTCGAACAACTCAAATGCGCCATTCTCGTCTTTCGTGAGGAAATTCCTGCCACTAGATGCATCGGCTAAATACCGATGTGTGTTATCCAGCCCATGGTAAAAGATCTGAGCTAGGTGCCATCTGGGTATACCATCGTGCAGGCATTTTCGGAGAAGGTCGTGAAATTGGTCCCAGGCATCATGCAACTTCTCCCCACCTCCGTGGGAGAAAGTCATGACTGCACGCCTCATCGCGTTCGTTCGACCAATTGGGAAGAACTTTTGCAAGAATTCACGTCGTAATTCTGGCCATGTTCCAATTAGCTTCCCAATGGTCTTGACCAGTATGAAGCTTTGTCCCTCAGAGAAAATGGGAAAAGCTTCATCAGAACATTCCCAAGATCAACATTCCTAGGTCGAATTGCTTCTGCGAGTTGACTCAGGTCCTCTAACTGCTGGAATAGATCTTTGCTTGAGTTTCCATAAAAATGACTGTTGATCAAACTGATCACATTAGGCTTGAGCTCAAATGCGTCTCCACCTACTGGAATTCGGACTAAGGGTGCAACGATGGGTGTGGCCGGATCATAGAAATCCGAAAGTTGTTCTCCTCGCGGTGGATGCTACATTCTATCAAGCATCGTCAAAATACGGTCCATGCTCTGTTGATGCTGCTCCTTTGATTCAACCACCTGGGCCTCCAGACGAGCCATCGGGTCCAGATTACCAGCATCCTAACCCGGTCTAGGTCCAGGTCCAGGGTTAACCATTGCGGCTAAGGGAGTAGAAGAAGTGGGGGGAGAAGATGGTCCTAGCGAGGTGACTCGCCTCCTTGGGAGCAGCTCCCAAGGTCCAACCAGTTGAGGTCTAAGTGACCTCCTTCCTTGCATGCACCACCCAACCCCTGGGTTGGTGTAGCTAAGCCAGACAAGGTTAAGGCCTTGTCAATTAGATGGTCCTTATGATCGGATGACCAGATTTTTCATTTTAAGTTTGAATTCTTGAAGAGAAATTCGTCGTGCAACCTGTTGAAAGTGATTTCCGCCTCTCAAGCTAACCCAGCCAGTCTGGTTACGAGGGGACTAAAGGGAATGTTCTTCCTTTAGCTTACACCTCCGGTTCCTTTACCCCTTAGCCACGTTCGTTTGACACTACCTCGCAAACATAGTCACCAGGTTTGGCAAGAGAGATTGAAAACACCCAGCAGTATAGCAACGAATTCGGGTTGATTTCGTGTTTTAAAATTAATTTTAGCCCATTTTTCTTCTTCATTGGGGTTTATGGTAAGTGGTCCACAAGGTGACCAAGCTCACCAGCTAAACCTTAGACTTGATTAAGTCTAGTCTAGCCTAAAAGTGTGGTCACTAGAGTGTAACCCTAAAGATGTAACCAAGGGTTCATGCAATTCTAGGGTTTTTTTTTATTTTTCTTCTTCAGCAGACCATGAAATTAAGACCAATTCTATGATAAAAATTGGAATGAGAATAAGTTAAAATTTGGCAAGTAGATTATTTTTTCAATTATCTTTTCAAAGAATATTTTTTTATAATTTTTACTATTTCAACTAAATTTATAGAGATTTTTAAATGTCAAGGGGTCAGATATGGAATTTTGACCCGTAGTCGAGCTTTTTTGCTTTGAAACAGTATCAAATAACTTTCAAAAATTCAGGAAAAATATGGAAACTAAAGCCAATGAGATCAGCTTTGAAACCCCACCATTTTTAGTCAAAACAAATTCACAGGTTGCTCGGAATCGATTTTGGAATTTTCAAAATTTTCAAATCTGGGTCGGTTTGACCCCCTTGCACTTCGTGAATTTTTAAAAATTTTATACTTAGAATTTTTTCAAATGAATGGTGGCGTTTGAAAGATGGTTTGAAAATGAAGGTCTAGCCTAAATTTGAGAATGTTTTGGCAATTGAATTTTTAAATCGGAATTTAAAGTCTGGCTGAAAATCAGAGGGTGATGAGAAAGCTTTTAAAATGGTGTTTGAGTTTAAAATTCAAACTTTCCACCAAAATATATTTCTTTTATTTTTTCAAAAAAAATTTGAATTTTTTTTTCAAGAAGGATATTTTTTTCAAAGGATTTTCAAATAGTTTTTTTTTTTGCTTTTTCAAAACTAGCCTAGGATTCAAAAAGAAACCTAATCTAACTACCTAGATTTTTTTCTTTGATTTTTTTTTTTATTTTTCACGAAAATAAATAGCTTTTTTTTTGCTTTTTTTTTTTCAAATAAATCTAACCAGGGTTCAGAAAGGGAAATCCTAATCTAAGATGAGATGTGCACCTGATTCTTATTTCAATTTGTGCTAGTTGCATGCACAGATTCTCATTTTTCCTGTTTTCCTGCACATCAAAACACAAGCAGAGGAAGATTTGTCAGTGATAGCTCAAAAGATAGAAATAAAAAATGGCATTGCCTCCCTAACAACGGTGCCATTTTGTTGTGTCTCGTATAACGCATTTTTGATAAGAAAAAGCATCGTAGTATAGTGCGCAGTATGATCAACAAAAATATTTATAAAGATAATGAGGCTTGGAGTCCCAGTTGTTCGTCTCTGGGAGGCATTTATGGAAATGCAGATTTGAAATCAATCTCTTTCGCTCTACTTGCTTAAAATCTCATGTCGATGTATGGTGATTTACGTATTGATGTACGACATACTAGTTGCCAAAATATAGTAATTAAAAGCAGGTAGCTTTAATCGCATAAAATATATTGCAATAAGCTCATGGTGATTTTCACACACATATATATATATATATATATAGAAAAATATTTTTATTCATTCAATTCATGATGGTGGCTACACCACTAAGCTCGTGGAAAGCTTATAGAGGAATGCTTGGAAATACAAATCTAGTTAGCAGAAAATAATCGCATACATGAATCTATGGGGGGATTATGCATGCATCATTGGGAGAGAATATAGAGCTACACTACCAAGCAGTAAATAAAGCATGTAAATCTAAGAAGAACTATAATCTAATCTAGCAGAAATAAGGGCATTCGAAGGTGGCTCCGATGGCCTTTGAGTGGCTGAGAGGAGAAGGAGGGACAGCCAATGGTGCTTAGGCCGACCCTTGGAGAGAGGTTGGAGAGGTGATCCAGCATCTTGGCATGGAGGTGGTGGTGGCCATGGTGAAGCAACTCATGAAGGTGGAGTGGAGGTGGAATGTAGCTAAGCTAAATGGAAGCCAAGAGTGAATGGGTGCAAATGGCCACCCCTTTGGTCTTTTTATAGACCAAAGGGAAGCTCTCTAAAGAATTATGGAACTCTCTAGAGAGGCCTATGGTGGGATCTCGTGGGAGAGTGAGAGAGAGAGGATGGATGGTGGTTTTTATATCCACCAAATGTGGATCTAAAAATTGAATGGCTCTTGGTTGCTAATTTTAGCAACCAAGGCAACAACACATGTTAAAGAGTTCTAGAGAACTCTAGTCTAGGTATTTTCGTGTGGATGGTGTGTGTGGGTGTGTGTCAGTGTGTGTGGGTCGAAACTTAGGTGGCTAGGTTGATTAGGTTAGGTTCTAGTGGGTTTAGGTCAAGGTAGGTCTCAAATTAGGGTTGTAAACTCTAATTCACTAAGATAAAGTGAAATTAAACTTAATACAAGTTGAATTGGGTGTGTGAAAACTTAATTGAGAGTAAAATAACTCAATTAAGTCAGGTCTAGGTCAATTTGACTCTCACTGAGTCCAATTGGATAATGTGTGCTGAGATCAGGGCTTAATTGGACTCAATGAGTCCAATTGAATAGGCTGATGGAATTGACTAAGATCCAAGTCAATTAGGTTTAGTGAGGACTTAATTAGGTCCTTAGGGAGGTCTAGAGGTGATGTACTAGGGTGAGGTTACCTTAATTTAGGTTCCTAAGGGGTTGGAATTGGGTTTAGGGACCTAGAGATCCAAGATCAAGGCTTGAATCAAAAACAAGAACTAGAGAGCAGCTCCAGACGTCTAATAATAGTGTCAGACGTCTTATAGTGAAAAATTAGAAATCTATACTTGTTGTTTGTACATCCAATCAGAGTTAGAAGGGATTTTAGGTTCTGTCTTTGGTATTCTGTAGAAATTGGTCGTCTGACCAAGTGTCTGGACATCCAATAACACTGTAGAAGTGGGTTTAAGGTGTGCGGGAGTTGGCTAAGGGTTCTGGACATCCTATAACTCATTTGGACGTCCAAATAGAAGCTAGAATTAGGGCTTTAAGGTTTCCTAGGGTGCAGTGACCTAATCTAAGGGTGGCTAAGGCTTGCAGAGGCTTCTAGGCTGTCCTAGGGCTAGGATGGTCCTAAGTTCTTCATAATTTACTGCTTTATTCCTACTTAAGTAGAATAGCATACCTCAACCCCTTACATTATTGTCCACTACATCTTATTCTAGGTCTTTTGCTCCAGCTCTGTTGTAACTCCAGTTATTCTTTATTCTTCAGATTCAGCTTTAGATCTACCTTCTAGTCAGCTTATTACCTATAATTGACATAATGCACCTAATCAGCACATTATAGTATTATTTTATGCATAGCTAAAAGAAAGCAGTAAAGGTGCTAGTAATGCTTATGCATGCATAAATTGCCCTAACTTATGCTAACTCCTAACCTAGTTTAGGTCAATTAAGACCTATGATTGTTGACAATCAATTCCATAATCAAATTGCTAGGACTATCACATTTTTTTTTATTTTTGTCCTTTTGACATTTTTTATATTTCCTCCTCTTTTCCTTTTCAAGAAATATTTTTCAATCAATTCTCAAAATTTTCCTCTCCTTTCTCCATTTTTTTTCAATATTTATTTTTTTTGTGAGAACCCCTCAGAGAATTGAAATTCCATTTGCTTTGGACTTTAACACCCCCCTTGCCTAAGTTTTCCAATATCCTCATTGTAATCTAGGTTGGTATGAATTCAGGTTGGTTCAAGGTTTAGAACATGGTCAAAGGGTAGGTGAATGGGTTGGGATTACTATTGCAAACGATTTCAAGCTTTGATTTTTCGACTGTTATAAAGTTGAACCCTAAAGTGAAGTAGGTGTGTAACTCGAAAAGATGTTCAGAAGGGTCTCGGGTATTGAAATGATGGGTTGCTTCTCGTTAAGTGCTAAATTCAATGCCTTCAACCGAACAGAAGGTGATCAAGGAGAAGGGGTGCTCAGATTAGAGGAGTTTTGTAGAACAAGCACCTTGATGAGTAGTCTGGTTAGTCCAACCAGGTGCTTGTTCAGATCGATGGGTTGATGATGCATACCAAACCCAATCATTCTGGTGGGTTGATGGATGTGAATCAATAGGTGTGCAGTCCACCAAATGCTTTGTGGCTCAAAAAGATGTGGAAATATGAATTTAGCATTTGGCTGAATCGGCTCAATCAAATCAGAGTAGGGGTCCTCAAATGATAATGGATCTGTGGAAGATGTAGGAACCCTACTGGTGAGATTAGAGGTGAACAAAATGTGGTTGTCAATTGGATCAATGCCCGATTCCCTATCAAAAGATGGAGGTGAATCCTGCTCAACCGAATCAGAGAGAGGTGAGTTAGAGTAGAAATTGATTTCGGTGGCGGGTTGGGGTTGGGATAGGGTTTTGAAAGGCTCTGTAGGAAGTGTGGCTTCTTTAAGTTCCAAATCATTGGTCTTAGAATTAGAATCAAAGAATGTGTCATGAATATTGAGGTCGTAAACTAGCTCATAATCATATGGAAACAAAGGTTCTCCGAAATTAGAGTATGATTTGAAATCATCGGAGAATTTACGACAATCAGCTTCTGAACCTGATTCTTGATTGAGATTTCCACCACTGAATAAATCATGATGCATGGAGTTATCAACCTGACCTTGGTCTGACCTGTTCTTGGATTCCAAGCTCAAAGAGGTGTCCTTATTAAGCATAGGCTCTGGTTCTGGGCACCTAGGGTAGATCTAATTAAATCCCAACTCTTCCATCTCCTCTGATTCTGTGTTGTAAATAGGTGCGACTTTTGACAAATCAATTAGTTCTTCTGAAGAGTCTGGAGAGGTGTGCTCATCAAATATGGGCCCAAAATCACAATTCAGATCTAAAATCTAATTCTCATCACATTAGGTCACATGATCAACCCAAATAGGCTTAGATCTAGATTCTAGGTTAGGAGTAGGAATTAGGTCACTAGATTCTAGACTTAATTCTATTGGGATGTCAGAATTACTCTTGAGGACTACCTTAATAGGATAAGGTGTGGGAGTTACATCCTTGAGAGGTTTTGTGTCTAATTCATCGCAGGTGTTTTGAAAATCTAGGCATGATGGACCAACTTCATGGCTTTCTATGGCTGGTTCAAAATCGAGAACACCTGCAACTAGGTCCACCCAACCAACATCATGATCAGGTATGTCATTATGCACAAAATCCATTTGGGTTGGGGGTCCATAACAACCTTCATTTTCGAACTCAGGTTCTGGGTAATCACATCAATCCTCAATATTGCTCCAAGATTCATCATTAGTTTCTGAGTGAATATATGGGTATTTTTGATCAATGGCTTGTTTCACCAGTTTTAATATATTCCCACATTTCTTAATGTCTTCTTGGTGCATCTCCCAGAGTGGTAGATTTGTCAGACATTGTATATGCTCAGTATTATGTAGTCTCTCTAATTCAATGTATTATGACATGAGAGCATCCCAGTTGTACCACTTTTCATTTGTGTCAACATTAGATGGGCATGGTTCACAATGCAGGTTGTTTCTAACACATTAACCTGAATGCTTCTTAAGGGATCCGAGGTTTTGTAATACTCATTACGGTGTCTAAGAGTAGCCTCGATCATTTTCTCTCTCATGCTCATACAGGATTCAGGTGTCTTGAATACTCTTCCTATGTTTTCAGGTTGCATTTCCAAATTAAGTGGGGGATTTGGATGTAGAATCAAATTCAAGTCCAGATTGAATTGATCAGATTAGATTAGAATTTTCCAAAGAAGATCAACTCTAATGGAGGCCTCTAGGTCAAACCTAGTGACCTCTCCTGTGTATGTGCACTAGAGAATAGATGAGGGACTAGATATGTATTGGACCCAATCAAGGAACCTAAAAATTTTGGATGACTAAGGTTGATTCGAAGTGGATGATATCTCTGGATCAGAGATCCATACACCCGAGAATTACTTAGGCAGCCAGGAAGGGAGAGTCCTGTAAAGACCCCTACACGGTAGAGCGTCCCCACAGGTTATAGGGTTTCCCCCACCCGACCTTCCTTGTCACTGAGATTCCAAATAGACCGAGATGTGTGAATTGAGACCTAAGTTTACCAATTTTAGCCCTAATTGTACCTTGAATTTCACTTGATTAAGAAGTTATTTCAATTTGTGACCTAATTTGAAGGTTGGTTGGTCCATAGGGTGAACCAAGTTCACCTGAACTGCCGTAAGGTTGAGGATGAAATTTGGGTTAAGACCCAATCCATCCTAAATTGGTTCTTAGGTTATTAGATCCCAAAATTTTAGGGTTCAAGTGAATTTAGAGCCTTGATTTTAGGGTTTACTTCGATAGATCAGTTCAGACAAGGGCTTGGATAGCACACAAATGTCGGAAGATCAATTTCCTTAATTGCAGGAAAATGTGTACTAACACTCCAAAACACAAATATGGAAACCCTAATTGGCCCCATTTCAAGTCCAATTTGATTTGAAATATAACACCTTGGACTCAAACAAGAAAGTAAGTAGTCCAAGATGTTGTGAAATTTAGGGCAAATCCCTAATAGGTACATGAAATCATGATGGGGAATCTGTAATCAAATCTTCTCAACTTCAATTAGATATCAACTAATTTTTGCAAATTAGGAAACTTTTCCCTTTAAATGATATTTACTAAGAAAATAAGACAAGTGGATCCTAATTGATTTGTTTCCTTTTCTCTTCCCAAGATTAGGATTTGATTTAGGGAAGAGGAGAGATTTTTACCTACCCTTGGAGAGGTTGATTGCGCAGAAGATCTTCTCGTAATATACCTCGCAAAACACAGCAAAGCAAATAGGGCAAGTTAGTAATCAACTTAATCAATAAAAAATGACTAGTGGTGAATTGCGTGTTGCTCCGGGGCAATGGTGAGAAAATGTTGCCACGTTTTCATCAAGTTTTAAAAATATGCATCATAGTATAGTCAACGAAGGCAATACAACATTTAAATTTATAAGCTCAAAAATAGAAATGAGTCTGAGGTCGTTCATTGGGAGCAAATATGGAATTCACACACTAATCGTAATTAGAAACAAAGAGCACAATAATTCACAAAAGGTATGCAATGAAGATCAATCAAAAATATATTCAATAATAGCAAATTGAATCTCAGAAATCAGTGGGATAAAAAGAATATCAAAATACTAAAAATGGTGATTTGAATCACCATTTTAATGCCCCAATCGAGCACATTTCCCAATGTATCAAATCAACTCAGTTTTACTATAGTGGCTTTGAACCACTAACTCTTAATATCCACTTCAACCAAATGTCAGATTAAGCCTCAAATATTTCCACAGTGCTTCAAGATTATATGTCAGTCATAGAGACCAGATGCCTTAAGTGTCACCAAAGCATAGCTCAAGGCATAAGGCCTCAGATATGCCTAAGTGTTGGCATGTATGGGCATGAATACTGAGGCATGAACAGTGCAAAATTGCCCCCCACCCTCCTCAGATTCTCTTACTTTCTTAATTGGGCAATCAGATAGGAACGATAACGGGTAATCAGATTCGGCCCAGACTCGCGTACATGTGGGCGCAAGCGAAGGCGTGTGTCAGTGCGTGCATGGGGGACCTCACCCCTCATGCGTTCGAGGCAAGCGGCCTTCTCACCAAAAGGGTTATATATGCTTTTCCAAAATCCAAATGCACGATGTGGCACTAAAATGTGCTTGTTCTTCGCATTGTTGCAAGTCCTGATGCTTCTTCGAATTGAGGCAGCTGCTAGTGTCCTTCCCCAATTGCTGCTGTAGGTGACTTCGTTGGGGTGTTCTGCAATCGCTGCTTATCGAAGCAAGGTCAGGGGATGCATGTCAGTGGCAGATGATAACGGTGGAAGCAAAGCTCCAACGGATACCTAGCAAGCAAGAATACGGCCTCTTGGCCCAATTAGACAACCTCGTCCCAATTAGACTATTGTGTCGGAAAACTACACGATCGGAGTTGGATTTTAAAAAAACCCGTCATTGTAGTTCGATTTATGAAGCAATCCGTCAATAGATAAAATTTAACCGAAATTCGTAAAGAAATTCTAGGTCGAACATAGGGAGGCTACGTTAATCTAAAATTTGCGATTATATTTTTTTTGGAATTTTTGTTTGAAAGCGAGATAATTACAATGGAATTGATACTACCACTAAGAGATAGAGAGGGAGAGAGAGAAAACAATCACTTGATATAAGAATACTATTTTTAGAGCTAGAAAGTGGGAAACGATTACAGCTAGAAAGTGAGAAATTCTATTCTAGAAAAAAGATAAAAAGAAGGGAGAGAGATGTTATCCTCCACGACGATTGCTTGGAAGACGAGCTGGATGGAATGACGCCTGGAAGATGGAGGGTGTGGTGGGAAGAAGGAGAACGAAGTAAGAAGAAGCAAGAATGAGGTAGAGCGTCGTCGTCATCACAAGATCCACTTTTGGAATGGAGGCGAGTTGTTTGGTCGGACCCGGATAGGTTGTTAATATGGTGATTTTATCATTGAAATGTGTATAGTGGTTAACCTAAATCGGACCTAACCATCTCTTTACAAAATTTTTAACCTGGCCTATTTGATTTTATCTTGTCACTTTTAGACCCAGGATCGAACTCAGGGAAGTGGGGTACAAGTTAAGTTTCTACGCCTTTCCTACAATGAGTCTCTTCTGTTCGTTTATTGTGTTTTTGTTTTTTTTTTTTTCTTATTTAGATTTTTTTTCTGGTAATCTTTGTCCTTGAGGCACACCCTCAAAATTGGGTTCTTGGCTTCGAGCCAAAACAGAATAAAAAATGGGTCTTGCTATTCGTAAGACGGAGTACCTGCAAGTCGAGGATTATCTTTTCTCTTTTATATATTTTTTTATCTTTTTACTAAGAGGAAAGCAAAATAGAAATAAAGTAAATATAGTATATATATATAGGTATATATTATGTATATAAAGGGGTGGGGGTGGAGCCGGAGATGGAGTGTAGCACGGTGTCGAGTCGTTCGTCGTCTAGAGAGATGCAATTGACAGGACGAGGTGCTGCGTGTAAGGTGTAGGATGGATGGTGGAAGATGAATGCAGACACGCTTTTTTTTTGTACGCGTGTATCAGGGAATATCAGTAACTGGTGCAGATATTCCCACGATACAGCGTATGGTAAATAATGTGAAAATATATATATATGTAAATATATCTATATGTATATATATATATGGTTATCTATAGGTATATATATGTATATAGATATATGTGTATATATATATGTATATATGTATATGTATATATATATAGGTATGTAAATATATATATATATAAGTATGGATAGATATATGTATAGATCTATATATATATATATATATATATATGTATGTATGTATGTATAAGTATGTATATATAACTATATAAATGTAAATATATATGTATGTATATGTGTATATATAGATATATGGAGCTAAGTATATATATATATATCTATGTATATGTATGTATGTATGTATGTATGTATATATAGTTATAGATATATATATGTATAGATGTATATATATATATATGTATGTATGTACAAATATAATACTATATAGATGTATATATATATATATATATATATAATAATAATAATAATATATGTATATAGGTATATGTATCTAGATATGTATATATATGTATATATGTATATATAGTTATATAGATATATATGTATGTATATATATGTGTATATATATATATATATATGTATATAAACTAAGTTATATAAGTACTAATATATGTATAGATATATGTATATATATATATATATAAGTATATAGATATATGTTTATATATGTATATGTATATGTATATATATAAGTATATATATATATATATATATGTATGTATACTAATACATAAGTATATAGGTACTACTATATGTATAAATATAAGTATATATATATATATATGTATATATATATATATATATAAGTCTACGTGTATATATATATATGTTTATAATAGTGTTTATGTGTGTGTGGGTGTGTGGAAGTGTTGGTGTACGTGTGTGTGTGCGTCGGTGTAAAGAGAGAGTGAGTGTTGTGAGAGAGAGAGAGAGCGGGAGAGGAGAGGCTGCAAGTTAAGTCATCTGCACGTGAAGGCTGTCATCTGATGGCTTCCACTCGCGGGCACGTATTTGCGTAGAGGAGAGCGCCTGCTCCGGCCGGTTGCGAGCGCGGAGAGCTCGCAACAGTGCACGCGAAGAGGGAGGCGAGATGTCTGCAGGCGCGTGCGGAAGCTTGCAGAGGCTGGCAAGGGGCGGGGAGGCGCTTGGCTGGCCACTGCAGAGGCGCGCAGTGGCCGGTTGCGGGTGGGAGCGAGCGTGACAGGGCGGAGAAAGCGAAGGTGGAGAGGGCCTGCAGGTGTGCGCGGAGGGCTGGGGTGCCTGCAGGCGTGAGCGGAAGGAGCTGCTGCTGCTGCTGCAGCTTCCACGCCGCTGCTGCTGCTGCTTCAAGCTTCAGACCTTGAAGCTGCTCCAATGGCGGGAAGGTGCGGGAATGTAAAAAAAATGAAAACAGACCCACCACGCCCACCGGCTCTTTGAAGAGCTGGGCAGTGGTGGTCTCACTATGGTGGTGTGCACCACAGTGAGGGCTCCTGCCCGCCGGGTGTCTCCTCGGAGGAGGACGGTGCATGGAGGGGAAAGGAGGAGAGGACAGCCTGGAGGAGATGTGGGTGGGTTCTTTTTTGCTGCTGGGACCAAGCCTGCTTTGAAGAGAAGATGACGTGGCTTTTATAAAGGAAGAAGGCATGGCTGCATGTGGCTGTAGGGAGAGGGATGGAATGGCTTGGCAGGGAATGGCAAGTTGCAGCTGCGGGAGGCATGACGTGAGGAGAAGATGCATGCAGCCGTAGGGAAAATTAAAAAAATCAAGTGGGAATAAAAATAGAGATGGGAATTTTGCAAAGATGCACTTGAGGAAAAAAGTAAAATGCAAGGCCACTTATTTCATTCTCCTCTCCTCTCAATTAGATGCATGCATGCGTGTATTTTTACAATGCAACTATGGACGCCTAATATGCATGGGTAATGCTTGGAAAAGCACAAGAAGGCACTATTGTAGGTGTATTTTTGCGGTGCAATCACGAGTAAACTTCGGATTTGGCTCTAAAGGAGCATCCCAGGTGTGGGACAAGCTTCTCTAGAGCTTTGGAGAGGGAGAGAGGTGAAGGAAGGGATGAGAATTTCGTTGGGTAGGGGTCTCTGTTTATAGTTGCAAGGATTGGGGGCAATTTGGTCATTACATATTCAAAACATTAAATGAGGGGGTTGATGAGTCCATTTTAATGGACTATTGTTATGCCTAAGTTAACTCTATTCTTACCTTTTAGGTTTGTTAATAAGTACATTAAGTTATTAACAGCTGCACCAACTTCCACCGCCTGCAGACGTGCGGCATCGCCTGCCCGCACCCGCAAGCCTTGTAGGTGCTGCACTAGCCCTCGCCACTGCCTGCAAGCGCTGCACCAGTGCTCCCACCGCGCTACTACTTCCGCACTACTGCCCTCACCGCACCCCTACACCAGCCCTCGCCAGCGCCTGCAGGTGTTGCACCCACGCCAGCCTGCAGCAAGCGCCCTCTCCAGCGCTCACACCACCAACCAGCACCCATAGGTAGGCAAACCACGCCTGCAGGCAACCCACGCCTGCAGGCCACTCCCGCGCGTGCCCTAGCATGCCCTTGCTCGCGCGCCCAGCTCGCAGCCGCACCATCCTCTCCACTCACGGTGATCCTCCTCCAATAGGGCCAATAGGCCAGCGGCTATTCTCCATCATCCGGCCGCCGCCAGCCATCACGGGCCGCCGCGTCACCATCATCGCGAAGCACGCATCGAGGTGCACCACTTCGTCGACTCTCGTCGCCAACCGTGCACAGCCATCCACATAAGGAAGAGAGAGGAGAAATCCTTTGTTTTCTCCTCAATTAATATTTACTTTGAATTCCATTACCATTTAGATATTAATATTTTATTCAGGCCACATTGCATGGATGCACTTATAGTTTCCTGAAATTACTTCACTTATGTTATGTGAATCATTTAACTTTGAATTTCGAATCAAATTTGCATGCAAGTTAAATTTACATGATATGCCATTACACATGCATCATATACATATTTTTGGGAGCTTAATTCCTAACATGAAAATTGCATAAATAACTTTGAACTTTTTAGGAAATTGCAAGCTCCATTTAAAATAACATATTCGTCGCATTGAAGTTGCGAAAGTGTCTGCAAATAGTATATTCCTCTCCTCATGAATTTATTGGTTCTATTCCTTTCTGTGGATGTGACATTCTTATTGTGGTAAAATTTGATATTTATTTTTGATTGAGAGATTCTCCACCACATAAAACACAACGACACATCATTCTATTGCTATCATAAATAAGCGAGAATCTCATCATCAAATAGCACCGTTGGTAGGGAGGCAACAGATGCAATAGATTCACTTTCTTATTTTTGAATATTCTGAGTTGCACAATTATCTGATCATTCTTTATCTTACTGTCTAAGGAATCTGATGGGGCGACAGGTGCAGTAGAGCGATGACATTGACCTTGAATGACGAACACGGCGGAGACGATCTTTTTGGTGGACCTTGACGCCACCTGGAGGCCAGCAACAGGAGCACGTTGGCCTTGATCCCATGCACGTAGGCTTACAGAGGAGCCTATTTTTTATTTAGTCAGTAGATCTTAGTTAGATTTAGTTTAGATAGACATTAGAATTTAATTTCTATTTTTTGGACCCTTGTCGGGTATTTTTGGGAACGTGTTCCCTGTGTTTCTTTATTTCTTATCGCTCTTGTATGCGAGAGCGTATTTTTGGGAGTGTGTTCCCATTTATTTAGATTATAGGATTATTCAAATTGTTTGAACTGCATGTTGGTTAGTTAGTTAGATTAGGTTTGTTTGCTTATTATTATTATTAAAAAAATAAAAAATAAAAAAATATATTCGAACTGCCTGCTAGAAGCTGCATATCTATAGGACGACCATCTAGGACTAAATGAGCAGCATCTAGTTTATTTTTACTGTATTGCATACATTCTTGCACGAAGAAAGCTGGAGTAAGGTATGTCTTCTCTTAAGCATCAATTACTTGTCATGCATCTGCATTGAACCTAAATCTAAGACCACTAAAGTGCTTGAATCAAATTAATTCAGTGGTCACTTTAAAAAAATTAGGACTGCTAAGAGGTTGGACCTTAAAATCTGTGACTTAAAATTGTGTGCAAAAGGATCTTATTTGCAAAATTTCAAAACTCAAAACACAATCATATGATTGCACACCTGAGACACTGTGCACCTCACACATAAGGTCACTGGATAAATTTCTACCTCTCCTTTTTTGCACCACAAGGGAAGTTAGTTGGAAATCAGTAATCCTATCCACCAAGTTACTTTGGTTTCTCATGTGTGGGCTCGATTCGAGACTTCCATCCCTTTGGAGTAGGTTATAGGCACTAACGAAGGTTGGCCTAGGAAGCGTAATTTGTGCAAAACTTGTTTGGCCACCAACTGAACATTTAATTCTAAGGCCTAGAATCTACTAAAAATAGATCCCACTGGATTTGTGTTTGCATTGACAGCGTTAGAACTGTTTAGGAAGTTTCTGCTTGTGTTCTGAATTCTTCTAAATCCTAAGAGAGTTAAAACTGTTTTCCTTTAAGAAATGGATCACCCTTACTCCTATCATTTAGATTATCAGAGTCAATACTTCCCATCTTTTAACCAGGATCCCATGCCCCGAGCGTATCCATCCTTTGATGGGTACATTGACAATTCAATGGATCATTCATATTCCAATCCTAGGAGTATTGGCTTGATAACTCCCACTTTTGAGCAGAGCATAGGAGCGGGATTTTCCAACCCTGGAATCCTACTTCTATGAGAACACCCAACCCTCCCACCTTTCATGATTTTCCATATCGAGGTTGGACCGATACCCTTAGGCAACTAGAGCTTGAAATTGATTATCCTCCCTAACCTGATTGTAGTAGCCTCTCCTCTTTTATGATAGAAATGCAAAAACAACAAAGGAAATGATGGAATCTATGGGAGAGATGTTGAGGAATAGTCAACAATTAGACAAAGAAATAAGACAACTTAGCTACTCTCTTCCCATTAATTCTGATCCCTACCCATACAACCATGATCATGAAAATAATTCTGAGGAAACCATTGACAATAGGGATCCAATTTTATGTAGCTATCACTTAGACTCTCCCAACGAGACACGGTCACTAGAGGAGAACGATCCTAGTGATTATCCACCCGAGCTTTATTGGAGTCAAAAAAAAGGGAAGATGGTACCTCTTGAGGACCTTGACCCCAATGATAGTATTTTCCTTACCCCTACTAACCCAGGTCAAGGTTGTATTGTTCCTATCACTTCCCCTATTGATTATCTGGTGGAATCCCATTCTACCCTTAGTGAGCCTACTCCTGATCCTCCACTTAGGGAATCAACACCTACCATTTAGCATCCTGAGGATTTAAATGTACCCAATGAAGGTAACCCTAAGGGAATGGAGGATGAATTAGATCAATTTTGGTCTCAGGGATATGAAGAGTCTATTTCAGAGGATGAGGATGCTCCAATAGAGGAACCTGGATTGAAAATCTGGAGTGAATCACAGGGGAATTATTTATTATTTGAGGATTTACCTCCAAAGGATATAAATAATATGGTGAAATCTAGATTCCTCCCTTCTTTTGAGAGTCATCCTCCATCAAAACAGGAGTTGATATTACAGGAGGACAAACAAAATAGTGAGAAGCCTAAGGGAGACTCTCGGTGACAAAACACGTCAATTGAGGATTTATACCCCGAGAAGAATAACGAATTTAGTGATATAGGCTTGCTCCAAAACATTAAAATCGATCCTCCTTTAGGAATAATTGAGGATACTGATCCAACTCCTTTCTTCACTAATGAATCACATATACACCCTGACAAAAATTTGAGTGAACCAAATGAATCCGGGGATGAGCTTAATGATAATGATTCTGATATTTTGACCCTGCCATCAAAGAGTTATAATTTGGAGTCTTCCCATGATTCACATATACTGAAAGGTGAAAATATGACTCTGATCATTAATACTAGGTAGGGTAACTTGAAGTTGTCTATAATTATTAGGGAGTATACACAATCTGAATCATTGTTGGAATTGGACCTGACATCAACTAAGCCCTCCTTGGACTTAATCATTACCTTTCAACACTATAAACAACCCTTACACTCCCTAACCGATCCTTGGCTCAGATCTCTAGTCGTGAACATTCCTTCTCAATAACATATCAGGCCAGTACATCCTCGGGTAGAATGGCGAGTGTGGATTGATGCTTATACTTTTAGTCTTGCCATTAAAGGGTTTCAAATTTTAATGTTTGTATCTTTTAAAACCCATCTTGCTTTGAAGGATCCTTGTTATCCTCCACTTATTCCATTTTAAGGGGTCCCTTTTCATTTTCCTTTTATTATTCCTAGACCTCCCTAGGTAGCTAACGAGTTTTTCTACTTTCAAATCTTCTTGCAAGAATTTGGGATTACGTTGCATCATCAGCTCGCAAACATTCGTGGCTACCTATTTTCTAGGCCCATGCTGTTACGCATATTTTTAGGGCCTAACTTTTTCTGTCTGGAACCAGACTTTCCGGTTCCTTATAAGTCTAGCTGTTGACAGAAAATGCAGCACTTGTTGGGAGGCAACCCAGCGGTCTGAATAATACTGTCGTCAGGTGATTTCTTTCCTTTCTCCCCCTGTTTTAATTTTACAATGAGGACATTGTAGGATTTAGGCATGGGGGGTGCATTTTGCATTTTAAGAAGTATTCATGCATTTAGGTTAGCATATAAAAAGAAAAAAAGTTCTCTTTTCTTGAGTTGAATTGGTTAGTCCCTAGCAAAATTTCTTTATCATTGGAGGTTTTTCTTCTTGAATTATTGCTTAAGTTTAGAATCCAATACATTTACTTCACATGCATGCAAACTGGGTAATGGATCCTTGAAGAAAACCAATAAGCATTTGTAGTCTACTGAACCCTTGGATAGTTAATAGGGAGCCAAACAAACTATCTTCTAGTAGATCCACCCCATATTTGTAAGATGAAAGTAGAGAGATTACTATTGCGCTAAGTCTAGTGCAAGGACTCTTAAGTTTTGGACAATTAGATGATGATACTTCAGAGTTAGGCATAGTTTTCGTTCTCTGTTCTTGTATGCGTACTTTGTGTGAATTCCTGAGAGTCACCAAATAAGGCAGATACACAGAGATGAAGTCTTAATAAAGCTATGACTATGGTGGATGGTTATGACCATCCTTCATAGAGTCCTCGGTTGAAGGAGGGTAATAGTGTCAAAGGTCAGAAATACGCATGTCCTATCCATTCCTTCCCGGTGCTGAGAATAGGCACTTCCACCAAATAAGTCACATAATATCCTCTTGACCATCATCATCCCTAATAATGCCTCATAAATAAAAGTCTGTATTGTGTTATGTTGATTGATAAAGAAAAAAAGAGAAGAAGAAACAATTAAAAAAAAAAGAGAAACAGAAAAAAAATAAAAAAATAAAAGAGAGAGAGAGAGAAAAGAAAAGGAAAAGAGTCCAGGGTTATAATTTTATCATTGTAACATTATTTCTGAGGCAACAAAAACACTTATCGCATTCTACCAAACATGACCCATACCTACCTTTCAGTATTTCTAATCGCCCGAATATTGGTTGAGGACTCTAACTTAGTTGTAGAGTTATTAGGACTTTAATTGAAGTGTGGATGCCATGTGAGGCTACCAAACACTGAGTACAATTACTTAATCTGTCGAGATTTGTGATCTCAGAAAGTAAAGAAAGAAAAGAGTGAGTGCCAAGGAACATCAGGAGAGCACAGTTATTTAGCCTCTTTCTGAGTTGACTTGTCTAATAGTCTAGAGATCTAGAGTCTGTAGTACTAGACTACATGTAGCACCAGATGAGTGTGTGCCACCTAATATCCATTCAACTCTATATCTCCTACCTAAGCCAGAAGCTGGGGTCAAATTACAGATTATCTTCTACTTTATCCCTGAGGGAAGTAGTTGCCTATCCCGACAAAAGTATTTACCAAGGGTGATGTACAAACTCCCAATGTGAATTGGCTTTTCACGTGAATCTGTTACCTAGGCTATTATCACATCACATTTGTCTAGATCTCCAAAGTTTTGAAATAAGAAAAGAAGAAATCTTCTGATTACTTCTATTATTTTTTCTTTTTGCTAGGGACTAGCAAATCTTAGGCATGGGGGTGTTTGATGAGTCCATTTTAATGGACTATTTTATGCCTAAGTTAATTCTATTCTTACCTTTTAGGTTTGTTAATAACTACATTAAGTTATAGAATGCTTGCATGCATCATTATTTAAGTTTACATCTATTTTATCATATTTTATAACTTAGTATGTAATTATTTTATGTTTTGTTGTTGTAGGAATAATGTTGGAAAAGAACAGGGGGTGAAATAAATTTCCCCCAACAAACGGCTAGCCTCGACACCTCTCCAACAGTCGCCGGCCAAAATTAGTAAGGGATTTGAAAATCCCTTAACTCGCGTAGGTAGAGGAGATAAAAAAGCGGCTTGGCAAAGGAGAGGGGGCTCGGTTCTTCTTCTCCCCCTGGTGGGGACCCAACAGTGGAGAGGGTAGGCACTGTGGAACCAAGCGTACACTGCCTTCACACCTTCCACCGCCCACACCCACGTAGACCCACTAGCGCCTTCACCAAGCCCTCGCCAGCCACCCACCGCGTGTAAGAGGCAGCCAAGCACCCTTGCAAGTGCCCATGCGCACAGCCACACCAGCGCCCTCCTTCCTTCACTGCACTACCACAGGGCCTTCACCTCCCACCGCGCGCTTGCAACCGCGCACACCACCAGAACCGCACCAACTTCCACCGCCTGCAGACGTGCGCCATCCCTTGCCCGCACCCACAAGCCCTGCAGGTGCTTCACCAGCGCTCGCCACCGCCTGCAGGTGCTGCACCAGCACTCCCACCGTGCTACTGCCTCCATGCTACTGCCCTCACCGTGCCCCTGCACCAACCCTCGCCAGCACCCGCAGACACTGCACCCACGCTAGCCCGCACCAAGCACCCTTTCCAACTCTCCCATCGCAAGCATCTGTCACCGCGCTCTGCAAGCAATCGCCTATAGGTGCTCACACCACCAACCAACACCTGCAGGCAGGCAGACCACGCCTGCAGGCAATCCACGCCCGCAGGCCATGCCCGCGAACCCTAGCACGCCCTTACGCACGCACCTAGCGCACAGTCACGCAGGTTGAAGCAGCCACACCATCCTCTCCACACGCGGTGATCCTCCTCCAATAGGGCCAATAGGCTGGCGACTATTCTCCACCGTATGGCCACCGTCGACCATTTCCAGCCGCTGCATCACCATCATCGCAAAGCATGCTTCGAGGCGCACCACCCCATCAACTCTCGCCGCCAACTGTGCACGACTGTCCACGCGAGGAAGAGAGAGGAGAAATCCTCTGTTTTCTCCTCAATTAATATTTACATTGAATGCCATTGCCATTTAGATATTAAGATTTTATTCAGGCCACATTGCATGGATGCACTTATAGTTTTCTGAAATTACTTCACTTATGTTATGTGCATCATTTAACTTTGAATTTCAAATCAGATTTGCATGCAAGTTAAATTTACATGATATGCCATTACACATACATCATATACATATTTTTGGGAGCTTAATTCCTGACCTGAAAATTGCATAAATAACCCTAAACTTTTAAGGAAATTGCAAGCTCCATTTAAAATAGCATATTCCTTGCATTGAAGTCACGAAAGTGTCTGCAAATAGTATATTCCTCTCCTCGTGAATTTATTGGTTCTATTCTTCCCTATGGATGCGACATTCTTACTGTGGTAAAATTTGATATTTATTTTTGATTGAGAGATTCTCTACCACATAAAACACAATGACATATCATTCAATTGCTATCATAAATAAGCGAGAATCTCATCATCAGGGGTCTTTAGTGACGGAATTAAACGTCACTAAAGACCCCACGTCACCGTAGCTTCGCACGTGCCTACCGCCTCCTCTCCCACGTGCCTAATGCTCATCCACATTCTTGTGCTCTCTGCCGTCCGATCAAGAGATCGAACGGCTTAAAGCACTCGAGTCTTCTTCTTTAGTCGTTGAGAGTTAGTGCTTGCCTCTCCTCAGTCGTTGGATCTTGCATCCAATGGCTCAGAATGCATCGATCCCCCTGCATCTGATCGGGCATTTGCATTTGCATGGGATAATGAGTGCATGAACCATGCGCATCCGTTGTGTCACGTCACCCGCTCCTCACCCGCACGATCTACATCTGACTGCCGAAATCAATGCGCCCTACTCCCTGGATAAATTGAGGTGCTCGAAGAGGCTCGAACGTGTGACCTCTGTCTCGCTCACAGCTACATGACCATTGCACTGTCGTGCTAGATTGTCACGTTTCTCACCAAGGTGTGTACGCTCACGACCATTAGATCAAGATCCAACGACCCAGATCCGATCGTGCGTGCGAGGAGAGAAAGAGAGGGCGTGCGAGGATAGAGAGAACAGTGGGCGTTGATCTTAGCCACTAGATGAAGATCCAACGACTAAGATTGATTGATTCGTTGAGGAGAGAAAGGGCAGCAGTGGTTCCTTGGGCTGATTGGGCAGCTGGGATGGCACCATGTGATGCCATCTTGGCCTCCATCTTCTGTGACTTCCAGAAGGTGCCACGGAAGTCGGATTGGATCGATTTTCACACCGTTAGGTTGCAATTGTCGATCCGAACCCATATGTGGGATCGGATTTTTTGTTTGAAGTGCAGATTGACACCATCTTGGCCCTTGATTTCTAAGCTTCCTCAGACTATATCTGGTGCTACAGATGTCCAATCGAGGCGATTTTAGAGTCATTAAACTCCAGTTGTCACCCTGATCAGATCTATATGGTTGGATCCTTGATTCGAGGCCCTAATTAACAGTTGCCCTATCCCTCGCCATGAAAGGAGACAATTACTATACAATTTGTACAATTTGATCTAAATGCATGATTATGCATGTTATGCAATATTTATAAATGCATGATGCTAATATGATACTAAGAATATGCATTAATAGACATTTTTGGCTATTTAGATGTATGCACATTACACCTCCATGCCTATCTTTTGCTAGTCCCTAGCAAGAACTACATGCTATTTATAAAAGATTTAGGATTGGATTACTCGGGCAAAAGTCATTTTCAACATTAACAATTTTTTACTTAGGACTTGAACTTCGAAGACACAATAGCGCCTGGGTATCTGCCAAAATGCAGACTGCCTCAAGCCCTCACGTTATTCAAAGGAGGATATCTTTTTCTCTTTTTCTTCTTTTCTAATTTTTTTGGATTTTTGAGTTTAGGGTTTTAGAGCAGCTTTCTATGGCCACTCAACCCACCCAAGACTTCTAAGTTCTAAGCATCTTTTTGTGAATGTGATAGACTCATTGATCGGCAATTAGAACAGACTTCGATTTTCTACACCCCTAGGTGACCTTAAAAAGAATTCTGCCTAAAGGTGTATCTATACGACCGGTAGCTTTCTCCCTACTTCTATTTTTATGGGGTCAACATAAGGATGAATCCAGTGTATATCTCCCCGGCTTATTATACTTCTCTGCTTCTTCGTAAGTGTTTTAAGAATTAAACATGCATTTCTTAAGCTAGGATCTGGACAACCTACCAATGGGTTGTTACCCACAATAACTTTCCAGCCATACTTGTACAATGAAGTGTGGCTTATTTCTTTTATTTATTTTTTCTTTTCTCCTTTTCTTTTTCTGTTTCTTTTCTTTTTGGAATTTTTTTTTTCTCTTCTTTAAGTAGGTGGATTCCCTAGTCTAAAATTTACCTAAAAGTAGTAGGAAAAGAATGGTCCAGTGGCTGGCCTTTGGACAACCTACCTATGGGTTGTTACCCATGATAACTTGCCAGCCATACCACCCAAGAAGGTTCATTAGCTACCGAATTTCTGTTAAAACCGCCGAACAACAAGTCAATGTGAATAGTGTGTAGATGCTTAGACTTAAAGTTCCCTCAAATCAGAGGGTGGGTTGATAAGTCGTGTACTTATCACCCCAACTTATTTAATCAAATTGAAATAGAATTCAAGTTGGCGAGGACTTGATAAGCAAATCCACATTTTAGTGGATACTTGGGCTGATTAAGCCCAAATACCTGAAGGGCCTTATTGTTCAGATCCTACTGTATTATTTCCTAAAATTGAAAAGTCCTAATGCCTAAGTATTCTTTCCTAATTCAATTTTTTTTTAAAGAAAAACAAATAGAATTTGCATAAATTCCACAGA
Organism: Thalassia testudinum; assembly: GCA_037157565.1. Classification (NCBI taxonomy): domain Eukaryota; kingdom Viridiplantae; phylum Streptophyta; class Magnoliopsida; order Alismatales; family Hydrocharitaceae; genus Thalassia; species Thalassia testudinum. The sequence continues at coordinate 4,132,370 of JAZHRO010000029.1, read as the reverse complement.
GCTGACAAAATGATTTAGAAATGAATCCACCCCCCCAAGGCTACGATAAGCCTAAAAAGAATCCTCAAGCTTTTGAGTCTAGTCTTTACGATCAGGCCTAACTGCTTTTAGAAGAATATTCTTGATCTCCTGATTGGAGATCTTGGCCTGTCCATTCGTATGGGGGTGGTAAGGTGTGGAGATTCTATGATTTACCCCATATTTTGCCAGTAAATTACACAATTGGGCATTAGTTAAGTGAGTATCACCATTGTTGATGATGGTCCTCGAAATCCCTAACCAGCTAAAGAAGTTCTTGATGAAATCGATGGCCACCTTGTGGTCATTGGTTCAGGTGGGAATAGCCTCGATCCACTTGGACATGTAATCAACAGCAACGAGAATGTACTGGTGTCCAAATGAAGGGAGGAAGGGTTCCATGAAATCAATGCCCCAAACATTGAAGATTTCAATTGGAAGAATTGGGTTTAGAGGCATCATGTCTCTCTTGGTTATTCTCCCAAGTGCTTGGCAGTGGGAACACGACCTCGAGAATTCCTGGGCATCCTTGAATAAAGACGAAAATAGAATCTAGATTGCAAAATTTATCCAGCCGTCTTTTTCCCGAAGAAATGTCCACCACACGCAGATGTATAGCAGAACTCGAGTATACTTTTGAATTCATTCTCCAGAACACATCGGGGAACAATCTGATCAAAGCCGATGCGGTACAGTTTAGGGTCCTCCCAGAATTAATATTTGGCCTCAGATTTGAGTCTATCACGTTGTTGCTTGGTCCAATCCTGAGGGATTTGACCAACAGCCAAATAATTTACAATGTCAGCAAACCACGGGGTTTGGTCACCTGATACTGCAAGGATAGTCTTGTCTGAAAAAGCATCTGCAATCATAATATCCTGATGAGAAGAACCACTCAGAAGTCTCGAAAGATGATCTGCCACCACATTCTGTGCCTCGGATTTATCTTTGATTTCAAGATTGAATTATTGAAGCAGAAGAATCCATCGAATAAGTTGGGGTTTGGCATCCTTTTTGGCCAAGAGATGTCTCAAGGCCGAGTGGTCGGTATATACTATGACATGAGACCTTAAGAAATAAGCCCTAAATTTCTCCAGAGCAAATACTACAGCTAGCAATTCCTTCTTAGTAACAGTGTAATTCCTCTAGGCCTCATCCAGAGTTTTGCTAGTGTAGTAGATGACAAAGGGCTCCCTATCGATCTTCTGACCCAAAATAGCCCCGACCGTGTAATCAGAAGCATCAGTCATGATCTCGAATGGGGTTGTCCAAATCGGTGGTTGCAACACCGAAGCACAAGTGACTGCCATTTTAAGAAAATCAAATGCCTTACAACATGATTCGTTGAAATCAAACAGCGTATCTTTGGTGATAAGGTTTCTTAGAGGTCGAGCAACCTTAGAGAAATCTTTGATGAACCTCCTATAGAATCCCACATGACCAAGAAATAATTGAATTTGTTTGACAAATGTTGGAGGAGGAAGTTTAAAGATAGCATCAACCTTAGCTTTGTCAACTTTGATTCCCCGTTCAGAGATTACATGACCCAAGACGATGCCTTCTTGTGTCATGAAATGACTATTTTCCCAGCTAAGGACCAATCTTGTTTTGATGCATCGTTTAAGTATCGTTTCAAGATTAGCCAGGCAAGAATCAAATGATTCTCGAAAATAGAGAAATCGTCCATGAAGACTTCCATAAATTCTCCCACCATGTCAGAGAATATGGCTAGCATACACCTTTGAAAAGTTGCGGGTGCATTGAATATGTCGAATGGCATCCTACGGATAGCAAAGGTTCCATAGGGACAGGTGAAAGTCATTTTTTCCTAATCCTCAGGATGGATAGGGACTTGATTGTATCCTGAGTAACTGTTTAGGAAATAGAAGTACTTCTGCCCGGCTAGTCTTTTAAGGATTTGATCGATAAAGGTCAAAGGGAAATTATCCATTTTCATGGCTATGTTCAACTTCCTGTAATTGATAGAAACCCTCCAAGAGGAAGCTGAACGAGTTGTGACAGATTTTCCTTTCTTGTTAGTCACAACGGTAATCTCGGCTTTCTTGGGAACAATTTGTACGGGACTTACCCAAAGACTATCAGAGATCAGATAAATGATTCCTACATTGAGCCACTTGATAATTTCCTTATTGACCACTTCTCGCATATTAGGGTTTAATCTCCTCTACATTTGGTGAGAAGGGCAGGATCCATCTTCCGAGAATATTCAATGATTGCAGTAAGATGGCTCGATCCCCCTAAGGTCATGAATGGTCCAACCAATTGCCTCCTTGTGTTCCTTTAGGACCTTGATTAGTTTAATCTCCTGCTCCTTAGTTAATTTGCCACTGATAATCACAGGGAGCATCTTTTGAGGTCCCAAAAATTGATATTTCAAATTCTCAAGAAATGGTCTCAGTTCGAGCTGGGGCGGGTTTTGGATTGAAGGTAAGGATGATGTTGATGAAGATTCATCAAGAGGAAGAGGTTGAGAGTGAACAAAATCAATAACCTCTTCAGAATGTGACGGGTTTACCACAGAGGGTTGCAGGTCAGATCCATAACAACAGGAGGAACTTTCAATTGCAGAAATTGCCATACATGTTTCAATATTCAAGTTGTCTTCCTCAAGTTCCTCTATAAATCCACAATCCTTAAATTTGTTAATCACCTTAAAAATATCCAATTTCAATTTCTGATCTCCAAAGGCAATTTCCATGCTACCACTCTCACAGTTGATATTGGCCTTAGCGGTAGCCAGGAACGAACGCCCTAGAATGATGGGCGTGTTCCTTAAATTTTCAGGTACATCCATGTCAAAGACAAGGAAATTTACAGGAAAATAGAAATCCTTAACCTTGACAATAACATCTTCAATAATGCCTCATGGATTTCTGACTGAACGGTCCGCTAACTGCAGTGTTACTAAAGTCGGTCGAAGTTCACCTAATCCAAACTTCTCGTAAAGAGAAGTTAGAATTAGGTTAATAGATGCACCTAGATCCAGAAGTGCCCTACCAAAAGTGTAATCTCCAATGACACAAGAAATCAAATGAGCACCAAGATCTCTCTTTTTCTGAGGAAGGTGATGCAGGATAACAGAACTAGCCTACTTGGAGAGTACCACCTTCCTTAGAATAGATTACCTCGACTTGCGCTTCTGTGTGCATAAATCCTTTAAAAATTTAGCGTAAGCCGGTATATGTTTGATAGCATCAAGGAGTGGGATATTGATTTCGACATTCTTGAATAAATTAAAGAGTTCCTCGTTACCATCAACAGTCTTCTTCTTCCTAGGTTTAATCAAGGCCTCAGGAAAAGGAACATGAGTTAGATCTTTGGAATCAGGTTCCTGAGCCTTGATTTCTTCTTCAGAGTTCTCCATTCTCTCCTCAGGCTCTTCAGGATTTGATAGATCAAAACAGTGTGGTTGTGGATCCTGAGTTTGTTTTCCACTCCATAAGGTAACTAAATTAGCAGATGCATATGGGTTTGGGTCTTAGGGAGGGTTAGGAAAGATTGGAGAGGCTTCATTAGCCAGAAACCATTGATTTAAAGAAGAAGTAGATGAGGAAGGACCCTACTCAACCACCTGAGCATGTGCGTGTGGGTCCCTCTGATTCCCATACCCTTGGACTTGATTGCCTGGATTTTGGATATTATGCGGGTTGGGTACGGGTTGAGATGGTAGATATCTGGGTTGACGGGAATTAACAATGAACCCGGTTTGCAAGTTGTCCAGTGAGGTTTTCATTTGCTACATGAGTTGGAGCATAGATCCTTGCATCTCTATCATCTGTTGGTTCAAATCAACTTGCCTTACGGGTTGACGGGCATTCTAAGCTGGCTGATTGACCTGATTCAGGGGTAGCTGAGTGTAAACATGACCCTGACCCATTGGTCTTTGCGGAACATAGTTGCTGGGTCGGAATTAGGTCTGCTACCTCCGGTTTTTCTAGGAGAAGTTAGGGTGGTTCCTCCAACCCAGATTGTAGGCATTGGAGTAAGTGTTGGACCTAATGTTCTACTGTAAAGCATAAACATCCTCATAAGGCGAGGATGGAGAGAAAGAAAGAGAGGGATCAGAGAAACTGGGATCAAAGGTCCCAGTTTGGAACCCGTGGGGTTTCAAATAATGCTAGCTCATAGGTTGAGCTGCATCCAATTGATTCACGAACTCCCGTCTAGAAGGAGCTCACGACGAATGGAATCCTGAATTCTGGGATTGAGTGGATTGAGAATTGTTCATTGAGTTTCCAACCATCTACTCCTCCATCCTTTTAGTAACCAAGTCCACCTTTTCTAGTTTATTGCAAATCAGTTCCATATCGAATGAATGAGAGTCGTGGACTTCATTAACATTTGATCTGGGTTGTTAGGATCGGTTAAAAATATCCATGGAGGCATGATTGATTGAATTTTCACTCATCTCCTCAAAATAATTATGCGACTATCTACATCTTTGTTGAGAAAATTGCCTCTGCAAGAAGTGTCCATGTGATTTCTGAGTTGCTCAGTCAACCCATGGTAGAAGAATTGCAAGAGATGCCATTTTGGCACCCCGTGGTGTGGACACTTCCACAATAAGTCCTGGAATCGCTCCCAGGCAACATGAAACTACTCCGTTCGGCTATTGGGTGAAAGTAGTAATTGCCCATCTCAGAGCATTAGTACGTCTGACAGGGAAGAATTTCTTCAGGAAAGCCGATTTCAGATCATTCCATGTTGCGATTGGCCTTCCTATGGTCCTGTACCAATGAGCGGCTTTATCCTTAAGAGAGTGGAGAAAGAGCCTCATGATCTTCTGCTCTTCACTCACATTTCACGCCTTGGTGGTCTAGACCAAAGTGGTCAAGTCCTCCAAATGTTGAAACGAGTCTTCAAAGCCAAGCCCATGAAAGTGTTTGATTAGGCTTAACACCTGGGGCATGATTTCTACGTCTCTGGCAAGAATCTGGACGTCGAGACGTTCCTCGTATTTTGAAGGATCATAAAAATCCTTCAAGGGCTGAGCACCTTGCATTCTCTGCATTTGTTCCAGCTACCTTTGAAACATCTCTTATGGATTTTGAGGTAGAGGAGGTTGTTGATCGGCCATGGGATCAATTTGGCGAAAATCTAATCTACACCTCCTAGAATACTCTAGTGGTCCTTCCAATCGGGGATTCAATGACCTCTTCCAATCATAAACTAGGAAGAGGTGGGAAGGACTAGGGATAAGAACCCTACAGCATAACAAAATAAGCCTGTCCTTAAGTGGGGTAGCCTAAGGATCTACAGACTCTCAAAACCTGTCTTAAGATTATAAACAATTTACTCTACTTGAATCCAATCAACCCAACCAGTTAGAAGGAGGGACTGGGGAGAAGGTTCTTCTTTTGGCTTGCACCTTCGGTTCCTATTGTACCCGCCAGCTGTGGTTGTTTGACGCTACTCCCCTAGCTAGACATCAGATTGATTGGTACAAGCAAGTTAATCGTAAACAATCTCAGACTAGGCCCTAAAGAACGAATCAGTCCTTAAGGCCAACATCTACTTGATTTTATTTAGGCTTGGGATTGTAGTGCTTATGGAATGTGGTGGGCCCTTAAGATGGGTTGCACCCTTAATGATTGATTGAATATGTATGAGTGCGTGCACAACCAGGGTTTTCAAGGAAGATTATTTTTGATGAGTGGATTTTAAGGTTCAAATCTTGCTTAAGTAGCTTTTAGGGTTGGGAATTAGATTAATTCAATCAAGTTTCAGAGGCAAACCGGATTTTCAAGCACAGGTAAAGATCTTTTTCCTTTTGAAATCAAAAAGTAAAGTGGAGTACCTGGTATTGACTTAAATTTAAAATCCTAAAGGGAAGCTACTTGGTGAGTTGATTTTATATTAAGTGGTGCGGCCCAATAGCTCAAACAATTGGCCAAAATTACACCACTAAGTTAGGCACACAAAATGACTAACCTAGACTGATTTCTACTCTTTTATATGTTGATTTACGTGTATCGATTCCACAGATCAGAATTCGGTTGAGTAGATAAAAATTAATTAGGTTATGCACCTTGAATGTGGGTGTATGTAATGTGTATGTTGATTTACACTACAAGAAATATATTTTTATTAATTTTTTTTACAAGGGTGAATGAATATGTGTTTTAGGCGCTAAATCGGTGTTTAAGATTGTCGTGTTGTAGGATAGCCAAAATAGCGCTTAAACAAATAAATTTTATTACTCGAAAAAGGTCCCGAGGATGAACACAGGGAGCAATATAGAATTTAGATCTCAAGAATTGCAATTTAAATACAATATAAGCAATTTATAATAGAACTCCAAATAATAATGATATAGAAGTGAAAATAGATGTCAATAGTGCAAAAAGAATGAGGTAAAATGATGATTTGAATCACCAAGTTCCCCTCGCAATAATAGCAAATTTCTCAACAGTATTAATTAAAGCCTTGCAATCAAGTATCAGATGGCTGAATTGTTGAATAAGATGACTTAACTGTCTCAAGCTACAGTGTATAGCCTTTTCTCTCTTCTCAGTCTCTTCTTTCTCTGCTGCGGCTGCTTTCCTTCTCTTCTTATGTTTCTTCTTTTTCTGCTGTGACTCCTCCCCTTCTTCTTTTTTTGTTTAGCCTCTTCACACAGGGAGGGGAATTTCTTGAATTGGATAAGTGTCAGCCAATTTCCTCTGCAGCAAAACCCCCTACCCCGGTGCAAGCTCTCTTTCTCTCTCTGGGTCACACTCTCCAGAGCCTTCAACAGTACCAGGTATACAGGTGATCGGACCTAGGGCTAACCCGGGACTAGGGCTATAGGCGTGGGTCGCAGCCGAGGAGTGCTTAGGGTTAGGTGGGTTATCGGGCACACTAGGTCTGCAGGGTCAGGGTCGCGGACGAGGCACGTGAGGCAGGCGTGCGGGGACCTCACCCCCTATGCATGCTGAGGCAAATAACCCATATCACTTTTTCAATTTATTCTGCTGCGGGGGCTAGTCAGCTTCCGAGGTGGGACTAAAGTCCTACCTTTGCTCTTCGCACAAGACAGTGAGAGCTATAGGTGCTTCCTTCATCAAATTGGCGCAGAGGACTTGGTCAAAGGCTTGAATTGATCAGCAAGGAAACTTCTTGGGTTGAGTCCCTGTCACTAGAGTGAATGCCTGGGAACTGTGTTGCAAGAACATGTGCCAGAGCTCAGTCGAAGCAGCTGCGCCAATGGCGACTGGTGGTGAGTACCTGAAAATCACAATACGGCTTCAAAGCCAAATCATAATAGATTAGTAGGTGCATAAGAGTGCAGCGAAGTCGATGGTGGCGATGGCATGCTGCGTATGTAGTTGGAGAGGTTTGACGACCTCGAGAAAGATGGATGAAGGTGCGTGAGTTGGGGGAGGTGATAGAGAGGACAATCCCCTCAATTACTTAAGGGGTTTGGGTCGGTAAGTCAAGGCGATGGTGAGGAGCATGGAAGCGGCGCGGTTGGGTGAGTGTGGAAGCTGTTAGGGCTTGCCGGAGGTCTGCCGGCGAGGTGGAAGACGGAAGACGGTGGGGCGAGTTGTTGGTCGAAACGAAGTGGCGAGTGTCTGAAAATGAAGAGTGGAAGTTATGGAGTCATTTAGGAAAAGAGGAAGACGAAGATGAGTGGAGTTGGCATTGGTTGAGGTGTGGCCAGCGCTGGAGACGAAGCTGCTCTGAGAGAAGTGGTCGACGACGATGAAGGGGGGTAGGAGCACCGGTGGGTGCTGCGCGACGTAGAAGAGGGCATGGATGAAGAATCTGCCACAGGTATTGTGGTCAGACGATGAGGGGAGGCAGGGAGAGTCGCCAAAGCTTGAAGAGCAAATCGGCCAGAGGAGGAGAGAGGAATTTGAGGGTTTCTCTGGTCGAATTTTATCTTGGAGGATCTGGCAGACCTGGGGAGTCTTTATATAGGTGTCAGGGGGTCGATTAGGGCTTGGAAGCCAAGCTTACAAGCTTGGAAGGTCACCGAAGTTGGAAATCCAAATTTATCATGCATTCGCATAAGAAAATGGGAAAGAATTAAGCACATGAATCGGTCTGATTGAAAGAGGATTTCAAAAGGAATCTCTGGTTCAATTTTGAGGAGTTTTCATCAATCAATCAAGGAGAATTCCTTGATTGATTATTTTCGGAGTTGTAGGAGGAGTTCTGTGCGGTGGGGACCACTTTGTGAAAATGACGACAAAGTTGGGGAACTATTTGAAAGGATTTTGAAAGTTAAGGGCATAAATGTAATTAGACAGGACCAATTTGCAAACTAGGTCAAGACAAACTCATCTTGGGTAAAAATGTTGGTACAAACCTAATTTGGACTTAAGGAATCTAATGGTGAAGTTGGATTTTGGTTTGGACCATGTTTGACTGGGTAATTTATGCAAAAACCCAAATTAGGGTAAATGTCTATCTGTGGTTCTGTTTTGGGTCAGAATGGGTTCTGATGGTCAAATTGAAGGTTATAAACTCTAGAAAATATTTTTCTATCAATTTTAGAGAGTTTAGGTGGATTTTATCTTGAACAAAACATCAGTTAATTAAGCGAGTCAGCTATTAGGTTTTCAAAAAGTTATTTAATTCTCAAGACATGTGCAAACCCTTTTCTGATTGTTCAAACCCACTTATTATATTTTTAAGACCAATTGACCTTCCTTCAACCCTTGAGGAAACCCTTGGTTATATTGCATTTATGATAAGCTTGTAAAATTGCAGTTTTAATGCTAATTTCTTATTTTTCCTTTAGAATGATTATGCATTGACTTGTGACTCTCTGGTGGTTATGTAGGAGCATTTACTAACTTAATGGGGTCAAAATAAGCTAGTTATGGCTCATGATGGTGTTCCCATCATACCCCCATGCCTAGCTTTTGCTAGTCCCTTAGTAAAATTTCAAGGTATTAACTTTGATTCTAGACCATAAAACCTTTTGATGCTTAAAAACTTTGATGTGTGCTTCCTTTTGTAGATTAGGTTAGAATGCCAATAGTAGGCCTAGAGGTACTCAAGTACCAACCAAGATTCAGACCTAACCAGCTCTAGCCTTAGTCTGCCACAAAAGTTTCTAAGGCCCATAGGAACTAACCTAAGGATCGTTGAACTCTGCGCTTAAAGCACCCGTGCTTGTAACATGTTTTAGCCCAGGTTCAGTTTCCAGTGTGTTTTTGTCAAAGAGAGATAAAGGAATTTTTCTTTGTTTTGGAGAGTTTTCTCTCTCTTTTCTTTTTGTTTTTAGATTCGGATTAGCTTTACAACTCGATCTATATCGGATTCCTAGTCCCCACCATCAATCCTCGCAGGGTCCCTCGCTTTCAATGCTTCAAGACAGCACCGCTATGGCAACCCCCAGAACCCTGCCTTTCGAAATTTTGAGATAATCCCGCCCATGGCGTTCTGTAGCTAAATCCATACTCTGGCAATCGACATTTCGAGATAATGCCGCCCATGGAATCTGAACCAGCACAGGGTGCTTACATGCCCTTGGTAGGATATGTAGATATCCTAGGAGACAAGCACCAAGGAGACAATATGTTATTACACATCTTCGAGGGGAATTTCCCACCTCTCCCCACCGAGAACTCGTCCATCAACTTGTGTTGATCAGCCGCTCCTAATCTAGGTTACTTTTTCAGAACAAGTTTAACGTCTTTGTGTGATTTTGATACTTAGGCACACTGAACTAGACTGTGTGTTGATTGGGGTGCTTAGGTTATCGAGTCCCTTAAACCAGAGGTCAGTTAACAAGGCTGAATAATCCCTAAGCCTTAGACCTAATACTTAAGCTTCGCATTTTCCCCAACCTCTTGAGGATAATCTAGATCTTAGCGGGTAATTGAATTTTTAAGCCTAGGATTACAGCCCAAGAGGCCTAAAATCAGCATTCCTACTAATCTCTTTTTTAGCACTTTTTGCCTTTCATTTTCTTTCTTTTGATATGGTCTAGAACTAAGTCAATTCCTTAATCTTTTACTATTGACTATCTCTTTTTATTTTCTTTTCAAATTATGCTCCTTTTTGACATTTTTATCTCTCCCTTTTTCTCATCAAAATCTAATATGCCATCAAAATTTCCTCCCCTCTTATTTTTGTTGTTTTTCAAAAAAATTTTTTTGGTATTTTTGGAATATGTGATTTTTTTGATGAAACCCTTTCTTGTGAAGTGATTTTCACGATGTTTTGCACTTTAATACCCCCCCATACCTATGATTTGCTATGTCCTCATTGTAAATTACGTGGGTTTGAGTTCAGCATAGATCATTCATTATAATAGGTGTCGGGCGGGTGAATGGGTCAGAGTGACTTGTTGCGGACGATTTCAAGCTCCGGTACGAGTACCAGTGGTGGAGTCGGCTATTCTAATGGATGAACCCTAAAGTGCAATATGAGTTTCGCATAAGATGTGTCAGGAAGGATTTTGGGTTTTTCAAAATGATGGGTTGCCTCCCGTTAAGCGTTGAGTTTAACGCCATCGGCCAGACATAATGAGCTCAGGGAGAATGGAGGGCAAAAGATATCTCAACCAAATTTGTATTAGTGAGTTCAATAAACAGTTTGAGTCTTTGACCGTTCATGGCAAAAGGTTCTGAATCATGGCTGAGTTGACTGATTTCAATAGCTCCTCCATTTCCAAAGATTTATCAGACAAGGTAAGGTCCAATCCATTTTGATTTGACTTTTCCTGGGAACAATTTGAGTTTGACATCAAAGAGTAGGACTTTCTGACCAGAAAAAAAGATCTTTCTAGATATGTGCTTGTAGTAAAAGGCCTTAACTCGCTCTTTGTAAATTCGCAAGTTCTCATATGCATTGTGGCGTAATTCATCGATCTCGCTCATTTGAAGCTTTCTATGGGTTCCTACCTTAGAAAGATCGAGATTGCAGTTCCATACTGCCCAATAGGCTTTGTGCTCCAATTCGACGAGGAGGTGACATGCCTTCCCGTACACCAATCTGAAGGGAGACATGCCTAATTGGGTTTTGTGGGCGGTCCTACAAGCCCACAAAGCTTCCGGAAGTCGGGATTACCAATCTTTCCTGTCAGGTTGAACAGTGACTTGAAGGATTTTCTTGATCTCCCGATTTGATAGCTCAGCTAGACCGTTAATTTAGGGGTGATAAGGAGTTGAGATCCTATGTGACACCCTATACTTGGTCATCAGTGATCTGAACTGAGTATTCGTGAAATGGGTCCTTCCATCAGAGATTATGGCACATGGAATCCCGAATCGAGAAAAGATGTTCTGATGAATGAATGTAATAACCACCTTATGATTGTTGGTTTGGGTTGGAATGTCTTCGATCCATTTGGACACGCATCAACAGCGGGAAGAATGTATTCGAAGCCATCCGAACTAGGGAAGGGTCCCATAAAGTCAATCCCCTAGATATCAAAGATTTCGCATATGAGAATCAGCTGTAAGGGCATCATATCACTGTGGCTCATGTTGCCTAAGGTCTGGCAACGAGTGCATGCCTTACAGTGATTGTATGTGTCTTTGAAAATCATGGGACAATAGAAGCCACACTGGAGGACTTTTGCTGTGGCTTTATGACTAAAGAAGTGTCCACCGCATGCCTTGTCATGGCAGAAGGACAAAATGTCCTGAATTTTCACTTCTAGAACACGTCGTCGGCTAATCTGATTAGCACCAATATGGAAAAGATATGGCTCTTCCCAAAAGTAATACTTGGCATTGGAAAGTAATTTGTCCTTCTTGGCTTTTGGCCAATCGGACGGTATCTAATGTGATGCCAAGTAGTTTACTAGATCAGTAAACCATGGAAGTCCTGTACTGATAGTCAGGAGGTGCTCATCAGGAAAATGTTTAGTAATGGGTCCGGAAGGGTTGATAATATTAGAAGGAAGGCAGGATAAGTGATCAGCTACCACATTATGTTTCCCTGCCTTGCCATAAATCTCGAGATCAAATTCTTGCAACATCAAGATCTAGCGGATTAGTCGAGGTTTTGCATCCTTCTTCGCAAGGAGATGCCTCACAGCAGTGTGATTTGAGCAAATGATAATACCGGAACCCAAAAGATATGATCTGAACTTTTCCAAGGCAAATACTATGGCTAACAGCTCTTTCTCAGTAACTGTGTAGTTACGCTGAGCTTTGTCAGGTGTTTTGCTAGCATGGTAAATGGCCACGGGTTTCCCATCTATTTTCAACCCAAGTACTGCACCTACAGCATAATCAGATGCATCGCACATGATCTCAAAGGGTTGAAACCAATCAGGGGGCTACAGGATAGGTGCTTGGGTAACTCGATCACACAGGACTTCAAATGCCTGAGTGCATTCCTTGGTGATTCCAAAAGGGGCATCCTTAGATAGAAGATTAGTCAGGGGGAGTGCGATTTTTGAGAAATCGGAAATGAATCGACGGTAAAAATCGACGTGCCCCAAGAAGGATCGGATGTCTTTGACCGAGCTAGGCATAGGGTGTTTGGAAATCAAATTCACCTCAGCTCGAGCAACCTAGATGCCCTTTTCAGAGATAAGATGTCCCAGGACAATTCCCTCAGGTACCATGAAGTGGCTCTTTTCCTAGGAAAGAACCAAGTTCACGTCGATGCACCACCTGAGGATCTGGACCAAGGGCAGGAGGCAATCGTCAAATGATTCACCAAATACAGAGAAGCCATCCATGAATACTTCAAGGTATTTACCTACATATCTGAGAATATGGCAAGCATGCACCGTTGAAAAGTAGCAAGTGCATTGCAGAGATTGAACGACATCCTTCAGAATGTGTAAGTTCCGAAGGGGCAGGTGAAGGTGGTCTTTTCTTGGTCCTAGGGATGGATTGCGACCTGGTTGTAACCGGAGTACCTGTCCGGAAAGCAGAAGAATCGATTTCCCGCTAGTTTCTTGAGAATCTGATTAATGAACGGTAGTGGGAAATGATCCTTCTTCGTGGAGGAATTGAATCTTTCGTATTCAATGCAGACTCTCCACGAGTTTGCTATACAGGTCGGTATGGTTTCTCCGATTTCAGTCATGATGACGGTGAGCCCTATCCTTTTAGGCACAACTTAGATTGGACTCAACCACCGACTGTTAGAGATTGGGTAGATGATCCCTGCATCTAACCACTTGATAATCTCCTTTTTCACGACATCCTGTAGATTGGGATTTAGGCGTCTCTGCATTTCATGGGATGGTCGTGAGCCCTCTTCATTGTAGATGTGGTGTGTGCAGTATGAGGGGCTGATACCAGTGAGATCATCGAGAGTCCATCCAATGGCTCTTCAATGTTGCTGGAGAATAGAAATCAGGCATGTTTCCTGATCAAGTGTAAGTCAGGAGTTGATAATCACAGGAAACATCTGATTGGAACCCAGAAAGATGCACTTGAGATGATCGGGAAGAGGCTTTAATTCCAAAATTGGGTTTTCACCAGTAGCGGGTAATTCAGGGTGGGTGTTAAGAGTAAAGGAAGGAGCTATGGGTGTATTTAGCTTGAGTTCAAGCTCCTCTAATTGCAGGTTTTGATCCTCTTGCGGTTGCTTAGAAATAGTCGAGTTCTTGATGAAGTCGTCAACCACTGCTTCAATATCGCAAATTTGTTTTATGACTCCACAATTAATTCCTTGTTGGGCCTTAAAGATGTCGATCTTTAGTGTCTTGCTCCCAAATTTCAATTCAATTTGGCCCTCCTCACAATTGATATTGGCCCTGGCAATGGCCAGAAAGGGTCTCCCTAGTATGATCGGTATATTCTTCACATTCTTAGGAGCATACATGTCTAAAATGATGAAATCCACTAGGAAATAAAAATCATGCACCCTGACTATGACATCCTCAAGAATTCCTTTTGGTGACTTAATTGATCAGTTTGTTAGTTGTAAAGTCATTTTAGTCAGTTTAAGCTCAGATTCCTTGAAGTAGTCTAGTAGGGATGTGGGTATCAAATTTATGGAGGCTCCTAATTTTAATAAAGCTTGGTCAAATCGTATATCATCGATTTCATAGGAGATCAAAGGGGTGCCTACATCTTTAGCCTTAGGTGGGAGTTTGCTCAAAATGACAGAGCTGTCTTGCTCTGACAGTACAATCAGATTCCCGTCTTTGGTTCGCGGCTTACGCTTAGGTGTAAATAAATCTTTCAGAAATCATGTGTAAACCGGTATGTGTTGTATCACATCTATCAAGGGGATGTTTATATGGACCTACTCAAAGAGCTTAACTAAGTCCTCCTCAGGTGCCACAGTTTTGGTTATCCATTTTCCCTTGGTTAAGGCCTTAGGAAATGGAACTTTAGATGGTTCCTCTAGAATGGGTCCAGGTTCTTGATCTGGGATAGAAGTGTCTTGGATGGCAATCCTTGGGTTAGGGTTTGTATTACCAGGCTTGGTTTGGCTTGGATAAGGTGGGTCCTGTGTTGTTTTGCCAGTGCAGGTAGTAACAAAATTTAATCCTACCTGATTTTGGTTTGGAGTGGGTAGAAGAGGTGCTTGCTGCTACTAACTCGTATATGATGTTGAAGCCTCCATCCCGTCGGGTGACGGAGTAGAAGGTGCCTGATAAACAAAGTGAACTTGGCTCGAATTTGGGTTCATAACTCGCCTCTAGTTTGGCACGTTATTTGGATTAGGCAGAGGTTGTGAAGGAAGTGCACCAGGTTGGCGAGGATTTGCCATTTGGGCAAGTTGATTGCGAACCTCTGTGATCTCATCTCTGTGCTGTTTTTGCATAGCCGCATTCGTGTTTTAAATGTCAGCTAGTGTTTGAAGGGTAAGAGTCATTTGATCTATCTGAGTTGGCCCAGATTGATAAGTTAGGTTAGGTCGAGGCTGAGATGGCTGATATGGACGAGGAGCTTGTGGTCGGGGTGAATATTAAGGTCTCTGATTTTGATTATTGCCTAACCATGTGAAGTTGGGATGATTACACCATCCAGGGTTGTAGGTGTTTGAGAATGGATCATTCTGAATGGCGTGAGGTCCTCGCAGGTCTTAGGAACCTCGAGAAAATCAGAATATGAGGGTTCAGAGTTTCCCCAACTAGAGTAGGTGGGTCCAGAGTTTCCTCTGTAACCAGAATCAGATGGGGATGGATAGGGATCCATCCCCTGAGAAGGTCAATGATAGATGTTGTGCATGACCTCCCTTCCAGAGGGTGGTTGTGTGAATGGGTTTTGCGCAGAGGTGGCTCGCTACAAATGTCGAGTTAGCTCATCCACCTTCTTCTCAATAATGGAGACCTTGTCCAGATGACTGGCCATTAGTTCCAAGTCAATGGAAGAGGACAGGCCCTGTGTCTCATGTGCTCCCTTTGAATTCGTCAATGCACGGGCATTCGTTCGGTCGAACATGCCCATGGATTCATTATTGATGGAGTTCTCACACATATTCTCGAGAATCTCCCACACGGTGTCTTCGTGTTGACCTATGATGTTTCCTTTACAAGTCCCATTGATGAATAATCTAATATCCTCATGGAGTCCCTGGTAAAAAGACTGGACTTTGTTCTCATTTAGGAACTCCATGATGGGCGAACTTTCGTATGAGATCCAGAAAATGATCCCATGCTTCGTGAAGCGGTTCTCCTGCTTGTGTGAAATGTGTGATTTGGTGCCGTAAAGCATTTGTCCGACAAATAGGGAGGAACTTTCTCAGAAACTCGGATTGAAGTTCTACCCAGGTGTTGATTGGATGCATTTGGGTTTGGTACCAGTGAGCAACTTTATCCATGAGAGAGAAGGAGAACATTTTCATTAGTAGAATATCCTGATTTTGAGCATTTGACCCGAAGGTCTGGGCCAGATGCTTGAGTTGTTTGATATGCTGGAAAGGATCTTCAGAATTACGCCCATGGAATTTGGGAATGGCATGAATCATGTTGGGCTTGAGTTCAGTGTCAGGACCTCCAGCAAGGATTTGTACTCGAGGTTCGATAGCCACCGCAGTGGGATTGTAGTGATCTCGCATCATTGGACGCTGCGGTGGGTTCACAAAGGCTTGGAATAGATCATTGAGGTGCTGAAGTTGATTTTCAAGATTATTTTCTTCTGCAGGTTGTGCCATGATGATGGATGAAGGAGAATCAGGTTCAGATGAATCGGAAGAGATATCAGTAGGATTGGGTTGTTGCACAAATAAGGGGGTCGAGGCTTGGCCTCAACGTGAATGAGTGACTAAAGGAGGCCTCAAGGATGGTCTTAAAGACCTCCTCCCGAACATGCATCGACAGAGTAGATGAGAGGTAGGATGTGATGGACCTAATCAAGACAACTAAAAAATTTTGGATGACCATAGAGGTTTGGGGCGGATGATTCCCCTTAGTCAGAAAGCCGTCCACCTTAGAATTACCTGGGCGGCTAGAGAGGGAGAGTCCTATAAAGACCCCTACATGGTAGAGCGTCCCCACAGGTTACAGGGTTTCCCCCACCCGACCCCCTCTTGTTACTGATGTTTCAGGTAGAGCAGAATGGGGACTTGACCTCTTAAGTTAGCTAGTTTTAATTAAGAGCAAGGGTGCTTTAGAATTTCACTTGAACTTTATAATGTGTTAAGTACAAAAGTGACCTAATTTGAAGATTGATTGACCCAAACATGGTGGGTCAACTTCACCTGTATTGTCCTTGAAAATTTAGGTCCCTCTTTTAGTGTTCAAATGACTTTAAGAGCCTAATTTTAGGGTTTTGCTTGAATAGATCAGTTCAATTAAAGTCTAGGGACACATATTTTAGGAAGATGATTTCTTGATTAAGCAAGTGTGTCTCTAAAAACCCTAAACTGAAATCCTTAATTAGATCTAATTTGGTCCAATTTAATTTGTCCAAATGTGGTACCTAGGGCTCAAACAAGAATGTGATAGCTCTAAATACCTTTAAGCTTTAGGTGGGTGCACAAATCAGGATTTGTTGTCCAAATAAATTGTTTCAATTCAGGCAACTTAATGAATTATCTATGAATAGAATGCAAGTAGCCCTAATTGATTTTTTTTGTTTTATCCCTTTAAGAATGAGGGGCTTAAGAGAGAGAGAGGTTAGAACTTACCTGCCCTTGGCGTGTTTACTGTGCGGCTGATCTTCCTTCAATGTATCTCCCCTGAAATAACCACAGCAAAAGAGATATAGCAAGTTAGAATATGAATCAGGAATTGCAATCAAGAGTTCTAAATTTCCCGTTGCTTCCCGGTAACGGCGCCAAAATGTTTTAGGCGCCTAATCAGTGTTTAAGATTGTTATGTTGTAGTATAGCCAAAATAGTGCTTAAATAAGTAAATTTTATTACTCGAAAATGGTTCTGAGGTCGAACACAGGGAACAATATGGAATTTAGATCTCAGAAATTGCAATTTAAGCACAATATAAGCAATTTATAATAGAACCCCAAACAATAATGATATAGAAGTGAAAATAGATGTCAATAGTGCAAAAGGAATGAGATAAAATGGTGATTTGAATCTCCAAGTACCCCGCACAATAATAGCAAATTTCTCAACAGTATTAATTAAAGCCTAGCAATCAAGTATCAAATATCTGAATTGTTGAATCAGATGACTTAACCATCTCAAGCTACAGTGTATAGCCTTTTCTCTCTTCTCAGTCTCCTCTTTCTCTACTGCAGTTGCTTTCCTTCTCTTCTTCTTCTACTTCTTTTTCTGCTGTGACTCCTCTCCTTCTTCATCTTCTTCTGTTCAGCCTCTTCACACAGGGAGGGGGATTTCTTGAATTGGCTAAGTGTCAGCCAATTTCCTCTGCAGCAAAACACCCCTACCCCCATGCAAGCTCTCTTTCTCTCTCTAGGTCATGCTCTCATAAAGCCTTCAATAGTACTGGGTATACAGGTGATCGAACCTAGGGCGTACCTGAGACCAAAGCTACAGGTGTGGGTTGCAGCTGAGGAGTTCTTAGGGTTAGGTGGGTTATCAGGTGCTCCAGGTCCATGGGGTCAGGGTCGTGGATGAGGCATGTGAGGCAGGCATGTGGGACCTCACCCCCTATGCGTGTTGAGGCAAACAACCTGTATCACTTTTTCAATTTATTCTGCTGTGGGGACTAGTCAGCTTCCGAGGTTGGACTAAAGTCCCACCATTGATCTTCGCAAAAGATAGTGAGAGATACAGCTGCTTCCTTTGTCAAATTGGCACAAAGGACTTGGTCAAAGGCTTGAATTGATCAACAGGCAAACTTCTTGGGTTGAGTTCGTGTCACTAGGAGCGAATGCCTGGGAACTGTGTTGCAAAAACATGTGCCGAAGCTCTGTCGAAGCAGCTGTGTCAATGGTGACTGGTGGTGAGTACCTAAAAATCACAATACGGCTTCAAAGCCAAATTAGAATAGCTCAGTAGGTGCGCGAGAGTGCGATGAAGTTGATGGTGGCGGTGGCATGCTGCATATGTAGTTGGAGAGGTCTGACGACCTCGAGGAAGGTGGATGAAGGTGCGTGAGTCAAAGGAGGCGATAGAGAGGCCAATCCCCTCAATTACTTGAGGGGTTTCGGTTGGTGAGTCGAGGCGATGGTGAGGAGCGTGGAAGTGGTGCGGTTGGGCAAGTGTGGAAGCTGCTATGGCTCGCCGGAGGTCTGCCGACGAGGAGGAAGATGGAGGATGGTGGGGCGAATCGGCGGTCAAAATGAAGTGGCAAGTGTCTGAAAATGAAGAGTGGAAGATAAGGAGTCGTTAAAGAAAGGTGGTAGAAGAAGGGGAGCGGAGTTGGCATCGGTTGAGGTGTGGCCGGTGCAAGAGATGAAGCTGCTTTGAGAGAAGTGGTCGGCGATGATGAAGGGGGGTAGGAGCGCCGGCAGGTGCTGCGCGACGTGGAAGAGGACATGGATGAAGAATCTGCCACAAGTATTGTGGTTAGACGATGAGGGGAGGCAAGGAGAGTCGCTGGAGCTTGAAGAGCAAATCGGTCAGAGGAGGAGAGAGGAATTTGAGGGTTTCTCTGGTCGAATTCAAGCTTGGAGGATCTGGCAGGGCTGAGGAGTCTTTATATAGGTGTCAGGAGATCAATTAGTCCTTGGAAGCCAAGCTTTCAAGCTTGGAAGGTTGCCAGAGTTGGAAACCCAAATTTCTCATGCATTCGCATGAGAAATTGTGAAAGAATTGAAGCACAAGAATCGGTCTGATTAAAAGAGGATTTCAAGAGGAATCTCCGGTTCAATTTTGAGGAGTTTTCATCAATCAATCAAGGAGAAATCCTTGATTGATTGTTGCCAGAGTTGTAGGAGTAGGAGTTCTATGCAATGGGGACCTCTTTATGAAAATGATGACAAAGTTGGGGACCTGTTTGAAAGGGTTTTGAAAGTTAAGGGAGAAATGTAATTAGACAGGACCAATTTGCAAACTAGGTCAAGACAAACTCATCTTATGTCCATCCTTTCGTACAAACCTAATTTGGATCTAAGGAATCTAATGGTAAAGTTGGATTTTTGTTTTGACCATGTTTGATTGGGTAATTTATGTAAAAACCCAAATTAGGGTCAATGTCTGTCTGTAGTTCTATTTTGGGTCAAAACAGGTCCTAATGTCAAATTGAAGGTTATAAACCCTAGAGAATATTTTTTTATGAATTTTAGAGGGTTTAGGTGGATTTTATCCTAATCAGAACCTCACTTAATTAAGCGAGTCTCCTTTTAAGGTTTCAAAAAGTCATTTAATTCTCAAGAATGTGCAAACCTTTTTCTGATTGTTCAAACCTACTTATTATCTTTTTAAGACCAATTGACCTTCCTTCAACCCTTGAGAAAACCCGTGGTTATACTGCATTTATGGTAAGCTGGTAAAATTACAATTTTAATCCTAGTTTCTTATTTTTCCTTCAGAATGATTATGCAATGACTTATGACTCTTTGGCAATTATGTAGGAGCATTTATTGACTTAATTGGGTCAAAATGAGCTAGTTATGGCTCATGATGGTGTTCCCATCAATATGGGTGGAAATCCAAGCAATTAAACTAACAGTAGGATTTTTGCAAATGCCTAGGCTAATTGGGGTTTAAATTAATGTTGTGAAATGAAATCTATGGAAGGGGAAGAATGGGGACACTTACAGTTGTCTTCAACTGCACTTTACTCCGATCTACCGCTTGAAGATTCTCTACTGAGGTACCTGCAAAATAATAGACGAGAAATAGAGCAAGTTAGAAAACAATATAGTGCATGAAATATAGAAAGAAAATTGATAATCGCTGCCTCCTCGGCAATGGCACCAAAACGTTGTGTCGGAAAACTACGTGATCAGAGTTGGATTTGAAAAAAAATCCATCTTTGTAGTTCGATTTGTGAACAATTTGTCAACGGATAAAATTTAACCGAAATTTGAAATGAAATTTCGGGTAGAACACAAGGAGGCTATGTCGATCTAAAATCTGCGATTATATTTTTTTTGAAATTTTTGTTTGAATGCAAGATAATTACAATGGAATTGATATTAACACTAAGAGAGAGACAGAAAGAGAAAACAATCACTTGATATAAGAATACTGTTTTACATCTAGAAAGCGGGAAATGATTACAGCTAGAGAGTGGGAAATTCTATTCTAGAAAGCGATAAAAAGAAGGGAGAGAGATGTTATCCTCCTCGATGATTGCTTGGAGGACGAGTCAGACGGAGTAATGCCTAGAAGACGGAGGATGAGGCGGTAAGAAGGAGGACGAAGCAAGAAGAAGCGGGAACGAGGCAGAGCATTGTCATCGGTGCGGGATCCACTTCTGGAACGGGATCGAGAAAACTTTGGATTTGGCTCTAAAGGAGCATCCTAGGTGTGGGACAAGCTTCTCGAGAGCTTTGGAGAGGGAGAGAGGTGAAGGAAGGGATGAGAATTTCGTAGAGTAGGGGTCTCCTTTTATAGTTGCAAGGATTGGGGACAATTTGGTCATTACATATTCAAAACATTAAATGAGGGGGTCATTAGTGACGGAATTAAGCATCACTAAGGACCCCACGTCACCACTGCTTCACGTGCAGCTATCGCCTCCTCCTCTCCTATGTGCCTTCCTCATCCATGTTCTTACACTCTCAGCTATCCGATCAAGAGATCGGACGCTTAAAGTGCTTGTGCTCTTCTTCTTCAACCGTTGAGAGTCAGCGCTTGCCTCTCCTCAACCATTGGATCTCGCATCCAATGGCTTAGAATGCATCACGCCCCCCACGTCTGATTGAGCGTTTGCATCTGCGTGGGATAATGCGTGCGTGAAGCGCAGACATCTGCTGCATCATGTCGCCTGCTCCTCACCTGCACGATCTGCATCTGACGACCGAAATCAACGCACCCTGCTCCCTGGCTAAATTGAGGTGCTCGAAGAGGCTCGAATGCACGACCTCTGTCTCACCTACAGCTGCATGACCATTACACTGTCATGTTGGATTATCACATTTCTCACCAAGGCATGCATGCTCACGGCTGTTGGATTAAGATCCAACGACCCAAATCCGATCGTGTGTGGGAGGAGAGAAAGAGAGGGCACGCGAGGACAGAGAGAGCAGCGGGCGTTGATCTTAGCCGTTGGATCAAGATCCAAGGGTTGAGATTAATGAACTTGTTGAGGAGAGAAAGGGCAATAGCAGTTCCTTTGGCTGATTGGACGGCCAAGATGGCATCACGTGGGCCATCTTGGCCATCCATCTTCTGTGACTTCCAGAAGGTGTCACGGATGTTGGATTGGACTGATTTTTATGTCGTTAGGCTACGATCGTCGATCCAAACCCATCCATGTGGTTGGATTTGTCGTTTGAAGTGCAGATTGACACCATCTTAGCCCTTGATTTTTGAGCTTCCTTAGACTATATCTGGTGCTACGGATGTCCGATCGGGACGATCTTGGAGTCGTTGAACTCCAGTCGTCGCTCTTATCAGATCTGTACGGTTGGATCCTCGGTCCAAGGCCCTGATTAATAGTCGCCCTGTCCCTAGCCATAAAAGGAGACAATTACTATACAATTTGTACAATTTGACCTAAATGCATGATTATGCATGTTATGCAATATTTACAATGCATGATGCTAATATGGTACTAAGAACATGCATTAATAGACATGTTTGGTTATTTAGATGTATGCACATCATAGACCAACTTAGGAAACTTGCTGTGAGTCAAGGAGGGTGACGGTGGTATTGTTTGAGTGTGTGCATGTGTGTTGTGACCGGCTGGAGTCTGTGATGACGAAGGTGGGGTTTGATGGTCGATAGGAGGGAATGCAAGCTAAAGCCCTCAATTTATTGGCTTTTTCTCTATATAGCGACGAAAAAGTTTTGGTGGTGTTGGCATAGCATTTGGGTGTGTGTAGCAGAGTTGGTGGCCTCACCGATGGCGTGCCCATCATTGGAGAAGACAATAGGGGAGGCAGGTGAACGTTGGTTGGATTGAAGAGCTAAGGGTTGGATTTGAAGTTGGGGAGAGAGAGGAAGAGAGAGGACCTACTTATGAGTGAAGGGGATGGGGAATCGTGCTGGTTTGACTTGCTAGCATCGAGGAAGGTGAATTCTCCGGCGAGAGGATCAGCAGTGAGGAAGAGGTCAGAGATGACCGGGCTTTGGCTAGCAACCATCGAAAGTGTGTGAGGAAGAGAGCTGTGCCTCCAATTTGATTGAGTTCGTGCGATTTAGGTTGGGAAGATTCTGTTCACACTCATGGCGGAATGGGTATTTTTGAGAAGATGACAACAAAATTAGCAGGCTAAATGCAAGAAACTTGAAAGTAAGGGGCTTGAATGTTAAGAATAGAGATTTTAGGGATTGAATTGTAAATTAAGTCAAGATGGACTCTGATTGTCCCAAATTTTATTCTTAACCCAATTTTGACCCAAGGAATCTAGTGGTGGAGTTGGATTTGGGTTGTGACCACATTTGACTGGGCAATTTGCATAGAAGCCCATATTAGGGTAAATTCCCATTTGAAACTTTATTCTAGGTCAAAATGGGTTTAGATGGTCAAATTAAAGGTAGAAAACCTCTTAGAATATTTTGATATGAATTTTATGAGATTTAGATGAATTTTATTCTGACCAAAACCTCTTCAATTCAAGTGGGATTGAGAATTAGGGTTTTGTGTACTATTTTGGTTCTCAAATTGCATGAAACCCTATTTCTGTCAGTGTGGACCAACTTCTTGACCTTTAATGATCAATTGACCTCTAATTAACTCCTAGGTAACCCTATGGTTGATTTGCACTTGTGATGTAATGTTAAAATAATAGAATTAACCCTATTTATTGATTTCTTCTTAAAATGGATCAGAGTGGAATTATGGTCCTTACGCGATCATTTAGGAGCATTTGTCTTTTGATTTCAACTAATTTAAGCTAGTTATGGAGAATGATGGTATTACCATCAATATGTTTCCAACAGCTAATAGCTACTATTTCAACTACTATATTATTAACCAAGAACTGTTGTTGCTTCAGTAGCTGTGATTAGTAGAAATTGCTATTGATGCTTGCTACTTATGCCATGATTTAAACCAAATCCACTTTTAGTTCAGATCTAAAAACTCTAGATACAATAAAAAAGAAAACATTTCCATCCTCGAATTATTTAAAGTCACTAAAAATCAGTGTAAACCCTTTTTCATCAAAGTTTGAAAATCAATCTCTGAGTTATAAAGTTCAAGACAACTTAATCCAATCCATTCTCTGTATCATAGACAACAAAAGAGAGATGGCTTCGATTAACAGTGAATCCACTTCCCATTAAGCTCAAAATCCACAGTAAGACTTTCAAACATCTCAGTTAAGCACTAAATATCAGATTGAAGATCTCTTGGATGAAAAATTAATGTTGCCCTATTTTGGGATTTTTCTTTGGATTTAGTATTGATTTGATCACTTGATCTTCTTGAACACCATTGATTGGTGTTCAAGATGATTTAGTGATCATCTTAGAATCCGTTGGGTCCTTATTTAGCCTCAAATCAGTACCATTGATTATCCTTGGCAAAATTACCCAAAACAAGGCCAAAATTGGGCATATGCTCATCTAAAAATAAAATCCAAATTAAAACACATATGAGTCATCGTAATACACCAAATTAAGTGATTAAAACCTCAAATCGCTCGATTAAATCCGTTTAAACCTGAATTAACTCCAAATCATGAAATTGGGTGTGAAAAAAAAAAAATGAAAGAATCGAGTAATTCAAGGCAATCAAAACCAGATCGGGAGTCTTTGTGAACATATGAAGTGAATGGGGAGAACTTTAGATGGATTTGAGCATGAATCCAAATATAAAGGCTAGAAAGCTTCCAGATCTGAATTCAACTCTAATGGAGGGATGAAATGTGATTTAAATTATTGAGGGGAGAATGTGATAGCGATGCAAAGTGGTGAGGGAGCTATATGAACATGTGGATGGCAATGAATTCTTCCCCTCTGATCTGAATTGATTAGAGGAGGTGAGGAAGTTTCCTAATCTACTTCTATCTAATTACTCAATTCACCACTAAAGTTATCATATAATCTACTCTATCTAATCTACAATATGCTAACTAACATTAGATCTAGTCTAGAAAGCAAGAAAACTAATCTAGAAAGCAATAAATCTATCTAACAGAAGGAGGTGTCCGAGGTTCACCAACCGGAGGTCAATGGCAACGTAATGGAGGAGACCCTCAGCAGAAGGAGGTACCTAAGAGCCTTGAGTCGATGGTTGGAGGCATTTGAAGGAAGGAGGAAAGCCTGCTCTGTCATTGCAAGTGAAGAAATGAGGGAGAAGAATTGAGGGGATGGAATGAAGGCACCACTCAAGGGGAGGGAGTTGGTAGCATGCACGAGGAGTTGGGGTGGTGCTTAAGTAGTTGTGCGAGCAGATCAAATCATCATGAGGTTACTTTGGTCTTGATTAGGGCAGACGATGGAGATGGTATTAGAAGGGTGCGGGAACGTTCAAGACAAAAATTCACTATTAGATGGGATCTAGGATCAAAGGTGAGGCTACATGCGGGCGCGTGAGAAGTTTGGATTGGGATCTACCACAGGATTGTAGATGCAAGGAACAACGGTTCCTGTTCTTCGAGTTCTTCATGAGTAATAGTAGCATGTGCGGTGTTAGGTGAGTTGGGTTAATTGAAAGGAAGCCCACTAAGGGCAAAATGGTCAAAGAATTGCATACAAGCTCATAAGTGGCTGAAAAAGGTGGCAACGCGATCCTTAAGTCTTGTAAATAGGTCCATGGCAGCTTGTAGAAAAGACCCTGGAAAGTTTTGTATGAATAAAATATAATGGAATGGAGGGCCTATATGTAATGTCAATAATGCAGGGTCTTAATGATATCTAATTGCCGTGAAGTTTTTGTTGAAGCTTAATTGAACATTTAAGAACATGATTTCACTTTCAATTTGAACTTTTTAACCTAAAGATGTGTTGAATTTGCAATTGGATAATCAAATTACACTTGTGAATAGAATATCTCATTAATTGACCTAATTGTGTGTTTTTAACATCAATTTGTTGTTTTAGGTCATTTTCCCTAATTCTCACACTTAACCCATTTCTTGTGTTAATTATGTAGTGTTTATCCTAGTTTCTAGCTTAAGTTGGGCATTTTAGCCATGATGAGCCACACCACATCAGGCTCCTCGCCTACCTTCTTCGGAAGAAATCTCAGGGGCTCAACCCCTCACAACCGGTAGTGGGGGATCAATCCCTGAGATCTTCTACTAAGTTACTAGAGCCATGCGGGGCATACACCCTTAGGCCTACATCACCACCTACCCTTTCACCGAGGAGGTGATGACAACCCCCTGCCCAAGAGATTCAAGTAATCCGTCATGGCCCTGTACGACGAGATGGTGGACCCCAACAGGTTCTTTGGGAGTTACCGCCAGATGATGCTAGTGTGCGACTACCCTGACAGAGTACTCTGTAGAGTATTCCCATCCTATCTATCCAGAATGGCCCATGAATGGTTCAACGAACTGTCGGCCAGACTGATCGCCTGCTTCCAGGAACTGGCAGATAAGTTTCGTCAATACTTTGTTGAGCAGCAGAGGGTTAGAGACAACCTTGAAAGGCTGTCCAAAGTTTGCCAACAGAAGAGCGAGTCATTCCGGTCATACCTAGATCGATTCAAGGCCGAATACTTCAAGTGTAAGCGACCTCACGATGCTATCGTCATCCAATACTTCAAGTCAGGACTCCTGACTCAAAGGTTTTGGTACGACATCGATGAATTCCCGCTTAGGTATATGGTACAGCTCTGGGATTGAGCCATGAGGTTTGTGGAGCAGGATGACTCCTTCTGCTCCCTCAACTGGCTGGCAAAGGGATCCGAGGATGATGCTAGCCTAGTCTAGGAGAAGCAAGCCCCAGGTGAATTTGTCCCCATCTCCATCCGTGAAGGTAGCTGCTTCAACTGGTGCAAGGCTAGCTTCCCAGAGTAGAGGAACGATTGATCAAGCAAGGGCCAAAACAATGGACCCTGCCAGCCTAGCTGAGATTATTTCGAAGAGTACACTCCCTTGGCCATGAACCAGGCGGACGTGTTGGCGAAGGTATGGTCTATGGACAAAGACCTACTACCTCCGCCTAAGCCAATGAAGAAGAAGGTTGACACTGGGCCCCACTGTAAGTATCACAAGGCTCAGGGCCACGTCACTGAAGACTATCACGATTTGCACAACCAAATCGAGTCCCAGATCCAACATGGGAACTTGGCCTACTTTGTTGGGCGGAACAAAGGCTAGGATAAGGGTAAGGGGCCCATGAAGGGCCCGAAAGACTACCATAAGGAGAGGCTTCAGCATCTCCATGGGATCAACATGGTACTCATCAAAGGCCCAGAGCCCAAGATACCGTGGCCTGCCACCTCAAGCAGGCAGTATCCCCCTACTCCCGCCAACTGAATGCCACCGCTGGGTTCTAATGGCTGTGCCTGGAGCACCCCAATACATTTACCACCCAACCCCCATGGCACGAAGGTTGAAGTCATTTTCAATGTTAACGTCGCTTTAAGTCGGCAATGCAGCCCTCCTAAGTAAACAACTCTTAGCCCTTTCCCCACCCTCTAATGGGACGAAAGAGGTCCCGTCAGGCAGGTGGCCTCGTGACTATTCTCCTCCCCCCAGACCCAGAGAAGAATATTGTCCCACTGCTAGTAACACTCTTACGGGCAGGGCGACAGCAGCCCCAGCTCCTCGTTGACGAGGGAAGTGTCATGGATGTCCTGTTCGTGCACTAAATCGGTGTTTTAAAGTTGTCGCATTGCAATATAGCCAAAATAGTGCTTAAACAAATAAATTTATTACTAGAAAAAGTTTCAAGGTCAAACACAGGGAGTAATATGGAATTCAGTTCTCAAAATTACAACTTAAGACAAGAAAGCTATGAATTTGTAAACAAAAACTATTTCAGAATAAAATAGCACTAGGATCAAGTATCAAAATGCAAAAATAGTGGAGTAAAATGGTGATTTAGATCACCAAATACTCCTTACAATGATAGCTAATGAACTCAATGTATATATGTATGAAATGCAATCAAACCAATCGTCTGATTTACTAATCAGATGACTTAAACTGCTCAAGCCTCTCTATTCTTCTTCTTTTCTCTTTCTCTTCTCTACCTTTCTTCTTCTTTCAACTACGGTCCTTGTTCTTCCTTTCCTTCTCTGTCTCTTGAACTCTTCTTCTTCATTCCTCTTCTTCTTTCTCTAGTTTTCTTCACACAATAGCAGGGGATAGGCTTCTTGAATTTGGCTAACTATTAGCCGATTCTTACCAAGAGCAAAACCCTCCCCCTACCCGCATAGGCTCTCCTTCTCTCTTTCTCTCTTTAGGATCCGTTCTCCTAGAGCCACAGTGGTAATCGGGTTATGGGACGTAGCGTACTTGGGTCCAGGGCTGCGAGCGTGATCACAGCTGAGTGTAGGCTAAGGCAGGTTAAAGGGTCAGGCTAGGTCCACGGGCAGAGGTCACAGATGAGGTGGTGCGTGGGTGAGAGGAACCTCACCCCGTGTTTGGAGGCGGAAAGCTTCTTTAACTTTTTCTACTTATATTCCTTGGATTCCTTTTCTACTTGATGAGACACTCATCATGATCTCTAATTACCTCTAATTAACTAATCTTCCTAGTTAATTAGCTAAGGTTATGAATATACAAGGGTTAATTATAGAATAAGGTATATTTAGTCAAGGACCTTAAAATAAGTTAAAAATGACATTTTATCATTCAATGAACATTATTAAGAATTCAGTTAATAATTGGACTCGAAATCCTATTAATCATTCTCTTAATTAATAAGATAAGTAACTTAAATATAATGTATACCTAAGTATGTAATAACTTAAGTGATTTTACTTAATCTAATAAATTAACCTAAAAAGGTCAAAAATGTAAATTCAAGGTAAAAACATAATATTTACCTTATTTACTAACATATATAAAATGTTGAAAAAGATCTAAGTTAAAATAAACCTTCAAAACCTGGGTTTACATTTTAGTCCTTATTTTTCATTGCAATCGGGTCCTTATTTCTCACATAGGTTCGTAAGTTTTATTACTTTTATGTCCCTCTTTGTCTTCTTCTTCTTCTTCTTCTCCAGCCGAATGAATGGCTGACGGCAGAAAGTCACCCCACCACACGATCATCGCCCTGCCGACATCATCCTTCTTTGTCTAAGCTCTTGCAGCTTGTGCTCACCACCTCCACTTCATCTACCAGTTTGGATTAACTGGGAATCCTATTTTTCAGTGGGAGATAACCTCACCGTCGTCGGAGACGACGACGGAGGTTAAGCTCCTCATTGTAGAAACACACTTTTGTGTTTAAAATTTTTAAAACAAGATTTTATTTGAATTAAGGAATCTTTTAAATCTTTTAAAGATTTGTTTTTCTATTCTTACTTGAATTAAGAAACTAAGTGTGTTAAGATTTTAAACTTAAGTTTTGGAATTGAATTATAACTTTTTAATCAATTAGATTAAGTAATCTTTTTGATTTTTGATAATTTGATTTTATCATAAAGTTAAGTAAAAGGCCAGATATTCAGAGTTAATTGGATAGAGAGTTGGTAGAATTTTAGTTTACAAAACTTACAAGCTAGAGATAAATAACTAGACTTGGTAAATTTTGTCTTGACGGATCCTATAGGAGGAAACTAAGAATTTGAAGAACATAAGAGTAAAGGGTATTGTTGTCCAAGCTCTGGTTTGAGAGCTAAGTAACCTAAACATCTAAAATTCACTCACATAGAATTGTCTTGTTGACATCTAAGACCGCGAAAACATATAGGTTAAGAGATCAATTCTGAATCCTCTTTAGTCCAAGGATTTCCGCGGGGAGGTTCTTGAAAGGGTGATGTGTCACTCACCTAGAAAAAGGATTTGGAGAATAATGGTAGTAAGAAAAATGAGAAGGGGGGAAAAGAAAAGAAAAGAAAAAGAAAAAGTAAATAAAACACCCTGCAGTTAAGTGCCTCGCTAAAAATGGGTACTTATGTAGTTTTCCATAAATAAATAAAAGCATCTCATTACAAATGGATGCTACCCTTCCTTCCATCAAAAATAAAAAGAACACCTCGCTACAAATGGGTGTTCTAACCTATAGAAAAGGAAAAAAAAAAATGGAGAAAAAAAATATTAGGAATAAGAGACCCAGTGGTCCATCGGGGTGATATACACAAAAAGTGTTGACCTCGGAATAGAAAATTGGTGAGGAGAAAGCAACCAAACCTGAGTAAGGCCAAGCTAAAGGCTTGAATTAGAATAATTGGGATTGGAAAGTGATGTCTTAAGATCTGGATTTTTGTAACTTTGGATGTCTTTAGGACAATTCTCTTCACTAAGCACAGATGTTTTAAAATCATGGCTACTGAACCTTGGTATTGGGTAGTGAAGCCTAAGAAATTGGGTTTTGAAGATTTTAAGTTGAGACCTAAAGGAGAAGAATTGGCAAAATCCTAGGTCTAGAAGTTAATCTTTAGTGTTGTAGGTTAGTAAATTAGAGTTTTACTACTCTAAGTTTGATTAATAATGAGTATCTGGTTAATTTGCTTAAACTTATATTGATAAAAGTCAAATATCATAAAAAAAGGATTGACTTAAATCTATTTGAGTTTTTCAGTTAAAATTTAATTCTCAAACCTTAAGTTTTGTTTCCTTAAAACACTTTGTATTCTAATATTTTGAGTTAACAATAGTTACAAAGATTAAGAGATTTTTGAAGAATTCTAATTTAGAGTAAAATTCTTGTTTACAAATTATTTTAAGTGGGATTTTGAAAGTGTTATAAGTATAAGACTAAGTAATAAAATTTTCACACATGCTCTATACATTAATCATTTATATTAAACTTAAAAATTTCTGACCTAAGCTTTCCTTTACATAGCTACTATTTATAATAATTTAAACCCAAGTGCTTTAAATCATCATAGTCTTAGTTAATTTTGCTAGGGACTAGCAAAACTTTGGCTTGGGGGTATGATGAGACACTCATCATGATATCTAACTACCCCTATATAACTAGTCTTCCTAATTAATTAGCTAAGGTTATGAATATATAAGGGTTAATTATAGAATAAGGGATATTTAGTCAAGGACCTAAAAATAAGTTAAAAATGACATTTTATCATTCAATTAACATTATTAATACTTTAGTTAATAATTGGACTTGAAATCCTATTAATCATTCTCTTAATTAATAAGATAAGTAACTTAAATATAATGTATACCTAAGTATGTAATACCTTAAGTGATTTTACTTAATCTAATAAATTAACCTAAAAAGGTCAAAAATGTAAATTCAAGGTAAAAACATAATATTTACCTTATTTACTAACATATATAAAAAGTTGAAAAAGATCTAAGTTAAAATAAACCATCAAAACCTGGGTTTACATTTTAGTCCTTACTTTTCATTACAATCAGGTCCTTAGTTCTCACATAGGTCCTTAAGTTTTATTACTTTTATGTCCCTCTTCGTCTTCTTCTTCTTCTTCTTCTTCTCCAGCCGAATGAACGGCTGACGGCAGAGAGTCACCCCACCGCGCGATCACCGCCCTGCCGACATCATCCTTCTTTGTCCAAGCTCTTACAGCTTGCGCTCACCACCTCCACTTCATCCACCGGTCTGGATTAACTGGGAATCCTATTTTTCAGTGAGAGATAACCTCACCGTCGTCGGAGACGACGATGGAGGTTAAGCTCCTCAAACTCCTTCTTCGGCCAGACCCCGCCACTCTCTTCACTGCAAACTGCTATAAATACCCCCTCACACCTCTGATTTTATTCAAGTTGGCTCCCTTCCCTCTTCTAAAACTGTAGCCAACTTCGATAGGCTATTCGTCAAAAACTTCGACGACTTCCCATTCCAATTTCCAACTTCCTTCGTCCATATTAAATGAGGAATTAAATGTGATACTGAGGTTCCTTGCAACCTCAGGATCCTTTTTAATTAAAAATGGTAAGTTTTATCAATCTGTGCACATTTTTCTTATTTTTTGGACTCACCGGAGCTCCGGCGAGCAAAAACTGTGTTTCAGCCTCTAAAACTTACTGAGAAGCTCCAGAATGTTATTTCATGGATCACTGATTGTCTTGAGGATATTTGTTTGAGGATTTAGCCACTGGAGCTGAAGAATGAACTTCATCTTCTCCAACTCCGACGAAGTTGGAGAAGTCTTATGAAAAGATTTAAGAAGCATTTAATGATCTCAGAAGCTTCAGTGCGATGCACTAAAGCTATTTAAATCTTTAGAATACTGTAACAACTTCTAAATGATTCTGTCGAACAAACATGTTTTCAAGTTCAGGCGGCAAGCCTGAAACCCTAGGAATTAAGGTCAGAACACAAATCTAAAGATCTGAATAAATTTCTAATGTTGAGGAGACTCTAATTAAGGTTTTAATTTCTTGGGAGGAAGCTTTGAATAGAAAGTCAATTTTTGTGCTTCCACAGTCAAACATGAGTCTGTTAATGGAGATCTGAGCTTGAATTGAGATATTGTGGAGTGTAAGTAGTTTTTGGGAACTTGTTTTATGATCTGAAAGTAATTAAAGTGAGCTCAAATGATTTATTTAGTGAGAATTTAGTTCCTGTCAATTTGGGTTACTTTCGAACCCAAACCAACAGGAGAAGCATTTTGATGAAATTTGAATTTAAATCCTGCCCAGATAAATCGTTTATAACCCTTAGAATTAATCTAAATCAATTAGAACCACTTTTAAGTGTCTGTTGCACATAATGAAATCTGAAAATATGAACTCTGAAGCTTTTAGAGAAGTGAAGAGCTTCTCTGCTAGTCCTAAAGGTCTTAAGAACTTAAAACCTATTCTAACAGATGTGGAATCACTTATATAACATGTATAGACCTTTAAGTAAGAGAGAGAAGTCCATCTGAGGACTCTACTGATTTAATTCCACTTTCCAGGCTAAAATAACCTGTAGGAACCCCTGATTTCATCTTTAAAATTGAAAAGGAAAACATCCTCTAATCATTAAATTGACTATACAATTATGTAGATCTATCTTAGAGCTTTCTAATAAACTTGAAATCACTCGATTTGGAGCTCTAGGTAGAAAGTTATGATCACTTGAATTTGGGTCTGGAAGGGGTAGGATAGTCCCACCTCATTTGTTCACGAGTGTGTGCCTGGGGATAAAAACAATTTGTTTCCTTGGATCTGCAGTCGTCAGCGCTCGGTGCACCGGTTACCGATTCCATCTGAACATGAGCATGTGTGTGTGTGTGTGTGTGCGGGCTTATGCCTGCGGGTGTGCGCCCTTGGGGGCGTGTGAATGAGTATGTGCCCTGGGAGGGCGAGAGTGGCCTGGGAGGCCGGGTTAAGTCGAAATGGCTCGAGACTGTGAACCGATAAGAAACAAACCAAAAATGAACCTAAGTGAGATTAGGTGAGGACCGAGTAGGGTCTGGTCCCACCCTGGTCTCAGGGTGCTGTGTATCCTCGAAAGGACCTCGCCGCAAATAAAATAACTTTTGGTTAAAAAAGTAAAAAAACCTGGTTCAGCTAAAGAACTTAAGCAAAAGAGAAGCCGATGGTTGTTAAGCTAAGTGTTAAAGCACAGGCACTAAGGAAGGAATAGAGACTTAAGGAACAAAGGAGAAAACTAAGGGAAGAAGAGAAGGCAGGAGAAGACTAGGGGAAAGAGAATAAGAGACAGGAAGAGAAGACAGGAAGAAAAGAAGAAAGGTAAGAAAAGAGAGTTCGAGATAGAGAAGAAAATAAAAGAAAGAGAGAAGAAGATAAGAGGCTGAAGAAAATGAATCTTTTCTTGCATCATTTTTAATTACTTTTTGTTCTTAATTGTAAAAAGGCATGTTTTAATAGAATAACTTTTAATTGCCTTAATTTCTTGGAATGAAATTGAATTGAAAAACTAACATGTTTACTTGTTAATAAAGTAAAACATTTTGAGTAAATATGTTTTGCATATGGAATTTTGTATATCCTTTATAGTTTAAATCTTTTGACAAAATTCATGTTTTAAAAATCAACTTAGTTATACCTCCTAAACTTATAGAGAAATAAAAGAAAATTGGTGAATTTGGAGAAAATTATTATACCTCCCAGTGAACGACTTGGACTCAACCAGTAAAATTTTTAAAATGTTAGGTTAATTCGATCCTATACTACACAACCGACACAACTTCGAGTTAACCTAAGTGATTTCTTCTACTCTTAATTAAGTGAAATTAACTTAATTATTGAGTTGAGTGAAACACACCATCACTACTCACGATGTGGGACTATCCCACATCACTTTTCTTCACACAATAGCAACGTCTGATGCTTCGCCAATTAAGTGAGGTGCAGCTTCTGGGCCTTCGATTAAAGGACCTGGGAAGGGTCCTAGGGGTGATGCGCATAGCCTAGAAGTGAAATTGAGGGGATTGAGGCTAGAGAACTGCATTTGTGGTCGAAGATAGAGGCAGTGGCGGCGACAAACGGTGGGTACCTGAAAGCAAAAATACGGCCTCGCAGCCCAATTAAACTCACTCAGGTCCTTCGCTGGACCATGGCAAATGTGTGGGTGGTGGTCTTGTGGTGTGAGAGGGTGTGTGGGGGGCAGTCGGGTGACGGAGGAGATGAATGGAAGTGGGTTTGTTCGATGGAGCGTTGGAGGGGGCAATAGAGTAAAATAGGAGAGGGGAAATGAGCGGAGAGGTGTGGCAGAGGTTTTGAGGTAGTCAGCGAGGGGTTTGGTGGCACGTGGAGTGAGATGTACCTTGCCGGAGGTGTGGCCGAAGCGGTGGAAGATGGAGTCGTGGAGGCATGGTCGGGGTCAAAACGGCATGTCGAAAGTGTTGGTGTGATGAGGAAGAAGTTAGGGAGTAGTTGAATGTAGTAGTAGACAAAGTGGGAAGGAGAAGGCACCTGTTGTGGTGTTGCCAGGGTCGGAGAAGAGAACAACTTCGGAGAGAGAGGAAATGGCGAGGAAGAAGGAGATTAGGGCACCGGCTAGTACGGCTCGATGCGGGAAGAAACGAGGAGGATATCTCTGTTGCTGGTATTGCGAACGGAGGAAGAGGGATGGAGGAGCTTGCTGGACTTCGAGGAGCTTTTGACCGAGAGAGAGAAATTGGGGGGAACTTGGCCAATTTTGAGCGTCGGGAGAATGGTCTCAGCAGGAGGTTCTTTTATAGACCTTAGGAGGAAGTTTTGAGCTCGGGAAGCTAGCTTCCCAAGCATGGAAACCTTCTTGGAGTTGGGAAATTCCTTGATACCCAAATCTCTCATGCGTTCGCATGAGAGATTGGGAAGGTTTTGGGGCATGGGATTCATCTCAAAAGGAAGGGAATTTCTTGATGAACTTCCCTTTCAATTTTGAAAGGGATTCACCAAGAAATCAAGGGGTTCTTTCCAAATCAAGGTCGCCGAAGCAAGTAGGAATAAGTTTAATGGCGGTAGGGACCTTTTTGTGAGAATAACGACAAAGTTAGGGGCTTGTTTGAGAAGATTTTGAAAGTTAAGGGCATAAATGTAATCAGACAAAACCAAGTTCGAACTAGGTTAAGACAAACTCATATTGGGTCCAAATTTTGGTAAAAACTTAATTTGGACCTAAGGAATCCAATGGTGAAGTTGAATTTTGGTTTTGATCATGTTTGATTGGATAATTTATGCAAAAACCCAAATTAGGGCAAATGTCTGTCTGAGACTCTGTTCTGGGTCAAAATGGGTTCTGATGGTCAAATTGAAGGTTCCAAACCCTAGAGAATATTTTTCTATGAATTTTAGAAGGTTTGGTGAATTTTATCTTGACCAGAACCTCAGTTAATTAGGCGGATTTGTTTTTAGTGTTTCGAAAAGTCATTTAATTCTCAGAACATGTACAAATCCTTTTCTGATTGTTCTAACACACTTGTTAGCCTTTTAGGATCATATGACCCTTAATTAACCCCATGGAAAACCCGTGGTTGTACTACATTCATGATATGATGGTAAAATTGCAGTTTTAAACCTAGTTTCTTATTTTACCCTCAGAACGATTATGTAGTGAAATAGGACTCTCAGGCATTTATGTAGGAGCATTTACCGACTTAATTGAATCAAAGTGAGCTAGTTATGGCACATGATGGTGTTCCCATCATACCTCCATTCCTAGCATTTGCTAGTCCCTTAGCAAAATTTCAAGGTATTAACTTTGGTTCTAGACCACATGCCTTTTGATGCTTAAAGCTCTGATGTGTGCCTTTTCTTGTAGATTAGGTCAGAATGCTGATAGTAGGCCTAAAGGTACTCAAGTACCAACCAAGATCCAGACCTGACCAGCTCTAGTCTTAGTCTTTTGCGAAGGTTTTTAAGGCCCATAGGAACTAACCTAAGGTTCATTGAACTTCGTGGTTAAAGCACCCGTGCTTGTAAAATGTTTTAGCCCAGGTTGAGTTTCTGTGTGTTTTTGTAAGAGAGAGACAAAAGAAATTTTCTTTATTTTTGGAGAGTTTTCTCTCTCTGTTCTTTTTATTTCTAGCTTCGGATTAGCCTTACAACATGGTCTGTATCAGATTCCTAGTTCCCACCATCAATTCTTGCAAGGTCCCTGGCAATTGATGCTTCGAGATAGCACCGCCCATGGCAACCCCCAGAACCCTGGTTTTCAAGATTTTGAGATAATCCCACCCATGGTGTTCTGTAGCTAAATGCAGACCCTGGCAATTGACATTTCGTGATAATGCTACCAATGGCATCTGAACCAGTACAAGGTGCTTACATGCCCCCGGTAGGATATTTAGATATCCTAAGAGACAAGCACCGAGGAGACGATATGTTATTGTGCCTCTTCAAGGGAAATTTCCTGCCTCTTCACGTTGGGAACTCATCCAAATCAACTTGTGTTGATTAGCCGCTCCTAATCTAAGTAACTTTTTTCCAAAACAGATTTAATGCATTTGCGTGATTTTGATACTTAGGCACACTGAACCAGACTGTGTGTGGATTGGGGTGCTTAGGTTACCAAGTCCAGCAAACCAGAGGTCAGTTAACAAAGCCGAATAATCCTTGAGCCTTAAACCTAATACTTAAGCTTTGCATTTCCCCAACCTCTTAAGGACCATCCAGATCTTAGCGGATACTTGAAGTTTTAAGCCTAGGATTGGGGCCTAAGAGGCCTAAGATCATCGTTCCTACTAATCTCTCTTTGTTTCTTTAGCACTTTTTTCCTTTCATTTTCTTTCTTTTGATTTGGTCTAGAACTAAGTCAATTCCATAATTTTTTACTAATGAATATCTCTTTTTCTTTTCAAATTGTGCTCATTTTTGACATTTTTATCTCCTCCCCTTTTTCTCCTTAAAAATGATATGCCATCAAAATTTCCTCCCTTCTCCTATTTTTGTTCTTTTTCAAATTTTTTTTATTTTTTTGGGTTTTTTTTGGAATATGTGATTTTTTTGATGAAACCCTTTCTTTTGAAGTGATTTTCACAGTGTTT
Organism: Thalassia testudinum; assembly: GCA_037157565.1. Taxonomy (NCBI): domain Eukaryota; kingdom Viridiplantae; phylum Streptophyta; class Magnoliopsida; order Alismatales; family Hydrocharitaceae; genus Thalassia; species Thalassia testudinum. Next base: position 4,095,511 of record JAZHRO010000029.1, on the reverse strand, counting down.
TTCACTTTAATATCCCCCATGCCTACGATTTGCAATGTCCTCATTATAAATTAGGTGGATTTGAGTTCTTCTTAGATCATTCATTAGAACAAGTGTTGTGTGGGTGAATAGGTCGGGGTGACTGTTGTAGACGATTTCAAGATCGAGTACGAGTACTAGAGGTGGAGTCGGTTGTTCTAATGGATGAACCCTAAAGTGCAACATGAGTTCAATATAAGATGTGTCAGGAAGGGTTTCAGGTATTTCAAAATTACGGGTTGCCTCCCATTAAGCACTGAGTTTAACACCATCAGCTGGGCGCAATGAGCTCAGGGAGAATGGAGGGTAAAAGACACCTCAACCAAGTTTATATTGGTGAGTTCAATGAACGGTTTGAGTCTCTGACCATTCACGACAAATGATTCTGAATCGTGGCTGAGTTGACTTATTTCGATAGCTCCATTTCCAAAGATTCATCGGACAAGATGTGGTTCAATCCATTTTGATCTAAGTTTTCCTGGGAACAATTTGAGTTTGGTGTCAAAGAGTAGGACTTTCTGACCAGGGAAAAGGATCTTTCTAGATATGTGCTTGTCTTGAAAGGTCTTAACCCATTCTTTGTAAATTCACGAGTTCTCATACGCGCCATGGCGTAGTTCATCAATCTTGCTCATTTGAGGCTTTCTGTGGGTTCCTACCTTAGAAAGATCGAGATTGCAGTTCCATACTACCCAATAGGCTTTGTGCTCCAATTCGACAGGGAGGTGACATGCCTTCCCGTACACCAATCTGAAGGGAGAAGGGAGACATGCCCAATTGGGTTTTGTGGGCGGTCCTATAAGCCCACAAAGCTTCCGAAAGTCGGGATGACCAATCTTTCCTATCAGGTCGAACAGTGACTTAGAGGATTTTCTTGATCTCCCGATTTGGTAACTCAGCTAGACCATTAGTTTGGGGGTGATAAGGAGTCGAGATTCTATGAGACATCCTGTACTTGGTCATCAGTGATCTGAACTAAGCATTCGTGAAATGGGTCCCTCCATTGGAGATTATGGCATGTGGAATCCCGAACGTTGAAAAGATGTTCTGATGAATGAATTTGATAACCACCTTATGATCGTTGGTTTGGGTCGGAATGGCTTCGATCCATTTGGACACGTAGTCAACAATGAGAGGAATGTATTCGAAGCCATACGAAATTGGGAAGGGTCCCATAAAATCAATCCATCAGATATCGAAGATTTCGCATACGAGAATAGGCTGTAAGGGCATCATATCGCGGCGGCTCATGTTGCCTAATGTCTGGCAATGAGTGCATGCCTTACAGTGATTGTATGCGTCTTTGAAAATCGTGGGCCAATAGAAGCCGCACTGGAGGACTTTTGCTGTAGCTTTATGACCAGAGAAGTGTCCACCACAAGCCTGGTCATGGCAGAAGGTCAAAATGTCCTAAATTTCTGCTTCTTGAACACATCGTATGATGATCTGATCAGCACCAATGCGGAAGAGATACGGGTCTTCCCAAAAGTAGTACTTGGCATCGAAAAGCAATTTGTCCTTCTTGGCTTTTGGCCAATCGGATGGGATCTGATGTGATGCTAAGTAGTTTACTAGATCAGCAAATCATGGAAGTCACGAACTGATAGTTAGGAGGTGCTCATCGGGAAAATGTTCAGTAATGGGTCCGAAAGGGTTGATAATGCCAAAAGGAAGGCAGGATAAGTGATCAGTTACCACATTCTGTTTTCCCGCCTTGTCGCAAATCTCGAGGTCAAACTCTTGCAACAGCAAGATCTAGCGGATTAACCGAGGTTTCGCATCCTTCTTCTTAAGGAGATGCCTCACAGTACTGTGATTTGAGTAAATGATAACACGGGATCCCAAAAGATACGATCTGAACTTCTCTAAGGCAAATACTACAGCTAGCAGCTCCTTCTCAGTAACTGTATAGTTACGCTGAGCCTCGTCAAGTGTCTTGCTAGAGTAGTAAATGACCACGGGTTTCCCATCTATTTTCTGCCCAAGTACCGCACCTACAGCATAATCAGATGCATCGCACATGATCTCAAAGGGTTGAGACCAATAAGGGGGTTGTAGAATAGGTGCTTGGTGTTCAAGGCGTTGATCGCGTAAAAGATGAATACGTCGTAGTATAGCACGAAATATGTCTTAACGAATAAAATTAACAGAACTGGGAGTCCCGATCGATCACAGGGAGGCAGAAAAATGCTTTTGATTTCATGTACTTATTCTAAATTTAATTACAATGAAGTGTAATATATATCATGAAGAAAGTTTGAACATTAATTGCATATCATACATGTATTTGAATAAACGTAAAGCAAATAAACTAGTACTGTAACAGAACGAGGGCACCACGGGTGGTCCGTGGTGGCCTTTTGAAGAGGTTGAGAGGAGAAGCGGCAATCTGATAGGGTGGCTCAATAGAATTTGCAGACAGAAATGCAGAAATGACGGGAAGAGGGAGAAGAGAGAGAGGTAGAAGAAGGAAGAAGAAGAGAACGAGAGACTTGAGAGAGAGTTGTTTTTCAAGGGGGGCCCTTATGTCCTTTTATAAAATTTGCAAATCCTTCTTCCCCAGTTCTTTCTTATGCTGCCACGTGGCGCATTCTGCACCCTTAGATCCACATCGCACGGCTCTCGCTTGCCCACACCTTCATATTTTTGCCTTCAAATTCCACCTCATCATCTCAACCATTCAATCTTGTAATCATACGGCTTAAACACATGCTCATTGTGATATTCATCAAATCCTAAGCACGATTCACGCGCCTTCTCGAACAACCCACGCGATTGCACCACGTGGATGCATCTCAGTCCTCAAATCATGCATGCCTGCCTGCATGTGCCTGCCCGTGACCCGCACCAATTTTTCGCACCGCAAGGCTCGAACCTGCGCCCCTCGCATACGTGCGCGTGCAAGCCAATGTGCTGTGCAAAGCCTTCATCTTATATACTTAATTATATTTATATTAATTTGTTCTGGATGGCGATGTGGCACGTTCGTGGCCGTTGGATGAAGATCCAACAGCCCACGCTACAAGGCGAGGTGCCTTCAAGGGTTGGGGGCATGGTGAGGGGTGGCTGCGATGGTGCCACGTGGCACCATCGTGGCCGTTCATTCTTCTTCTCTTTAGATCTAATGATGTAGGCCTCCGATTAAATTGATTTATGCACCGTTGGACTGCGAACGTCGATCCGGATCCATCCGTGTGGTTGGATTTGTCATCTGAGGTCCGAATCTTCTTCAATTTGCCCCTTGGCTCTTGCTCTTCTGTGGACTCCCTAGGGTGCTACGGGAGTCTGATTGATGCGATCTTGGATGCGTTGGACTCCCGTCATTATTCCAAATAAATCAATAAGGTTGGATTGGTCATCTGCATCCTTAGATTACCTGCCATCATTAATACCTCTCAAATAACATAGTTTAATACATAAAACACATATATCAACTACGATGCAGAATACGATACGTATGCATGCAAAATGTTCATGTTAAGCTAAGTTCTAGCTTAATTCAGGCGAGTTAGGGCCTATGATTGCTGTGCAATCATACCCCCATGCATAAATCTTGCTAGTCCCTAGCAAGTTCTAGACTAAATGCATTTTATCAAGAGTTAAACTAAAGATTTGTTTCTTTTTTTTTCATCTAAAAATTCAAAATTCAGATAACTATGAATATATAATGTTGTAGCTTTTGCAACAAATCCTGGCGAAGAGTCAATATACATTTAAAACTTGTACTTGACCCCTAGTAAAATTCTGTCGAGATAGGCGAACCTCTTCTCTCGGGGTTATAAAATATTTTCTAATTTTGGTCCCGGTGTTTGGTTTATGTAGGAGATGTCTGAGTTAACTGGATTGTATTTGGTGGCTCACTCTCTTCTGGTACTTCTTAGAGACTAGCATTTCATAATTTAGATTTCCATATTATTGAATAAATTAACTTATAAAGGGGTTGGAAAAACTATGCTCTCTTTAATCTTTCGTACTCTTCTCTCTTTTTTCTTTTCTTTTTCTTTCTGAGCTCACATCTCACTAGATTTGCAAATGTGTTTGGTGGTCTCACAAGGCATGACACTTTAATTAGGTTCTGATAACCCTACGACTAAGTCAGACTCCTCTACCCATAAGTTAAGGTTGTATTTGGTGGTTCTTGAGGGTGGTTGTTGTTTTTGCCTCAAAACATTTCAAAACATTTAACTTGACTCACATTACGCAACAATTTCACAAAACTTTTTTTTTCTTTTTTGTTTCTTTTTTATTCTTTTGTTTCTTTTCCGAGAAAACAACTCTTCTTTATGCAAATCTATTGGCACAATGCCACAACACAACATACTGTTGTACTTATTAGCACAACATAACACGACATACATACTTTTATATGTGAGGCATTCTTGGGGATTTTTGGGATGACCAAGAGGATCTCGGGTGGCTTATTTGGTGGAAGTGCCTCTCTCGGCACCAGGTAGGGACGAATAGGATGACGTATTTCTGATGTTGACATCAGTACCCTCCTTCAGTTGAGGATTCTGTAGAGGACGGCCGAGACCATCCACCTCAGTTCTAGTTTTATCAGAACCCACTCTCTGTGTTTTTGCCTTATTTGGTGGCTCTCGTATGGAATTTCTCACAGATTTAGTACGCAACAACTAAGAGCGAAAACTATGCCCAACTTCAAGTGTCATTTTTCAATTATTAAAGATTCCTTATACTAGCCTTAGAGCACCAGTACTCTCTACTCTCACCTCACATATGTTTTGGTGGATCTACTAGAAGATAGTTCACCTGACTCCCTGATTGCTGTCCAAGGGTTCAGGAGAAGAAGTGATGCTTCTTTTCGACAGACTAGAAATGTCTATCAATTTTCACAGAGGATCCATTGCAAAATCTACATGCAAGTATGAAATTATACTGGATTCTAAGTCTAGGAATCTACTAAAGAATAAATCTTTAATAAAACCTCTTGATAAAATGATCTAATCCCCCTAATTGTTGGTAGAAAATTTTCAATTTTTTTATGAACTGCCCCCCATGCCTAGGTGTTTGCATGTCCTCATGCATGAATAAAAGAAATAAGGCAGGGTGTATGTGGATAGAAATCACCTGAAACTACTTATGAGTTGTCTTTCAGTTCATGCCATCACTGCAATGCCATACACAATATGAAAAATAATATGCAAGAACGAAAAATGCTATACATATATGTATAAGTGCAACTGTGATGCCTAAATGCGAAGTCTAAATGCTATGCCTAACTACGATGCTGAGTTCAATGCCTCCAGCTGGGCGAAACTCATCAGACAAATCAATGACTGCAGGAGACAGACTAAAGATAGACAGGAAGATGTGTTCCACTGTCATCAACGGGCCAAGAATGTAGAGTAGTTGCCCATGAATACCAAGGCCACAAGGTTGGTAGAATAAAATCACAAGGCCTGGAACAGGTTGTAGCCAAGTGCTACAAGAGAAATAAATCTGGGTGCCAGAGTTATAAGGAGCAAGTAGCAGCCATGGGGGATCCAGAGTGGGACACCAGTCATACGGGTCCTGAAAGTGGTGAAACAGGAATGGAGGACCCATGTGGTGTAATCAGAAATGGTGTAAAGAACCATTTCATGATTGGATCTGGGTGTTGGTGGTTGTAGAGTAGGTGTGTTGAATATGATTTCGTGTTCCATCTTAACAGCTGTATTTTCACCCAAATCATTCTCATCCTTGGGTTGATCAGGAATCTCATATGAATCGCCCAAATTCTGCTCGTGGTGTGAATCCTCAAATGTACTGGGCAACAATTTATTTTCCCCAAGGTGTGAAGAATCATAATACAGTAAAGCCTCAAATTCTTTCATTTTCTGCTCTGTGGCTTTAGTGAAATCCTCGATATCCAAAAGCGAAGATGCGAAATAATCTGTGATAAATTCATCTGACTCCAAATCTAAAAATTCCTCCAGATGTTTTAGATTATCCTGACAATCGAAAATGGAGTTTTTAGTAGATTCTCTCAGCTTCGATTGGATTCTCTAGTAATTCAAAATTACCCTCATAGATTTCAATATATTTATCATCTAAGCTTGTCATGAGGGTTTTAGGAAATTCCACTCCAAATCTCTTATAATCGAAATCATGGGCCTCATTAAGTGTATATACCCACATCTCAGAATGTACCAAGTCTTGGGTGTCATGATTCTCCATCTCTATCTCTAGGCTAGGGCTCTCAACCAATTTCTTTTCAGATATGCCAAGAACATTTCCCTTAATTCCATCCAATATCTCATCTCTCACTTGAAAATCACCTACATCATGTACTTCGCATGTGAGTCAAAGAATCCTTAAAAGTCATCTTAAGTTCCTTAAAATCCTCTAAGTTACTCTGAACTTGGTACTGCAAAAGGAGTATATCCTGAAGTGTGCAAGTTTGTTGATTCATCCTAACCATAAATTCTTGTTCTTTAGGGGCTTCCATCAGAGATTCTTTGGTTGCAATCAAAGCCTATCTCTGCCCTGGATCAGTAGTGATCTGGATTTGATGTAGATATCTTACAACTGTGTAATTGTACTTTGATGTTGTTTGTTGCACTCTAAGAAGTAGTTACGAGTCTATTGGTAGCTCCCCAGTGGTGATCTATGTGGACGTGGCCTCAGATGCGAGTCTCAGGGAAGATGGGAGGTTATAATAGATTTAGTCTGGGGAATCAGAAGGGTGGTGGGTGGGTTTAGTGTAATTATAGGTTGCGGTTGATTCCTTAACCTTGAGTGGCTCACCATCCACCTGCGGTATATTCTCTTTGAATTCAGGGCCCCTAGAGGTGATGTCTTGGGTTCTTTGTCTTTCATCCTAAATTGCTTTTATTAAGCCTTCATATTCCCTTTCTCTGACCTCCTTTGCTTCCTGGACTATTTGAATCAGTTCGACGATTTGAGGGTTCTTGTGAGATGTAGGAGCCTACCTTTGGTGGGACTGATCAAGATAATCAGTCATCATGATGAGGTCTCGATCCCACATGGAGAGTGTCAATAAGTGCTGCGAGATTTGTGTCGATGTCCAAGAGGTTGAGGTGGGTATGTCCTAAGCCTAAGGTGCCTGCGTATAGGAATAATGTGGAGCAATCTCCCACCCATAAGAACTTGGTATCATAGTTGAGTTAGGAGGAGAACCCTGTTGATGGTAAGATGAGAAAGAGTATGGGTCCATGATTAAGATGATCAAAAGGATGTTAGAAGGATCCTAGTTACCTTACACCAGTTACAAGGGACTGGTGGCAAAACAAGGCAAGGGCCTTGTAATCAAATTGGTCCTTAAAATTAGTTGACCAGATTTTTCGTTCAAGTTCAAGTTGAAGAAAATTCGGTGAGAGATAAATTGTAATGAATTCCTGCCTCTCAGGCTAACCTAACTAGGCTGGTTATGATGAGACAACGAGGAAGGTTCTTCCCTCGGCATTTGCCTCTGATTCAGTTATCCCGTAGCTGTGGTCATTTGATGCTACCCCGCAATCTTAGACACCATGTTTTGCAAGAGAGTTGAAACTCCTCAGTAGTTTCAAGCCAAATGTAGTTTATTTGATGTGTTTCCATGAATTCTTAACCTGTCTCTTCAATGTAGTAGATGTTAGGTGGTCCACAAGGTGACTCGCCTCACCGACTAACTTTTGGGCTCGCCAGAGTCCAAGTTAGTCCAATGTGGTCCTATTGGCTCATGCACTTCTAAGTTGTTTCAAATTAAAGACCACAAATCAAATGTAAACTTTTAGGTAAAGATGGAATTCAAATGATTTTAAACTTATTAAGAAGATTCCTTTTTCAATAAGCTTTTCAGAGAGTATTTTTTCAGAATTTTTACTATTCCCAACAATTAGTTATGAATTTTTAACTAGCAAGGGGTCAAATCTGGGATTTAGACCCCGTGTTGGTTTTTCTGTTGGAAACCATATCAAATATGTTCCAAAAATTTCATAAAAATATGGTAATGAAAGCTAATTTGATTATCTTTCAAACCCCACCTGTTGTGAGTAAATCCAATTTGTATGTTGGTCATAATTGATTTTCAAAATTCATAACAATTTTATTTTTAAGCAATCTAACACATATGCACTCCACGAATTTTTAAAAATTCCACAGATGGAATGTCCTTTTGGGAATGCCAGCGTTGAAAATATAATTTGAAAAATCTAATTCTAGTCCAAATTTCAAGATTTTTGAAGCATTAATAACATGGCTATTGAATTTTGAAAATAACACTTACTTTCTTGCTAAATTTCAAATAGGAATGTGCGCACCTGATTTCCGCAGCACCTGCTTCGATTTGTTCACTGCTTCTCTAATCTTACACACAAAAATAGTATGTTACATATGAAATCAAAAGTTGCCTTACGTCCCCGGAAATGGCGCCAATTTGTTCTGGGAGTCCCGGTTGATCACAGGGAGGCAGAAAAATGCTTTTGATTTCATGCACTTATTCTAAATTTAATTACAATGAATTGCAATATATATCATGTAGAAAGTTTGAACATTAATTGCATATCATACATGTATTTGAATAAAACATAAAGTAAATAAACTACTATTTTAACAGAACGAGGGCACCACGGGTGGTCCGTGGTGACCTTTTGAAGAGGTTGAGAGGAGCAGCGGCAATCCGACATGGTGGCCCAACAGAATTAGCAGACGGAAATGCAGAAACAATGGGAAGTGGGAGAAGAGAGAGTGGTAGAAGAAGGAAGATGAAGAAGAGAATGAGAGAGTTGAGAGAGAGTTGTTTTTCAAGGGGGGCCCTTATGCCCTTTTATAAGCTTTGCAAATCCTTCTTTTTCCCCGGTTCTTTCTTATGCTGCCACGTGGCGCATTCTGTGCCACGTGGTCCTCATCGCATAGCTCCTGCTCACCCGCACCTTCGTGTTTTCACCATCAAATCCTGCCTCATCATCTCAATTGTCTGATCTTGCAATCAAATGGCTTAAATGCACGCTCATCGTGCCATTCATCAAATCCTAAGTGCAATTCACGCGCCTTCTCGCAACAACCCACGCGATCGTGCCACGTAGATGCACCTCAGCCCTCCAATCGCGCATGCCTACTTGCACGTGCCCGCCTGCAACCCACACCAATTTTTGCGCATCGCAGGGCTTGAACCCTCACCCCTCGCATATGCGCACGCATGCGTGCCAACGTGCTACACATAGCCTTTATCATATATACTTAATTATATTTATATTAATCTATTTTCGATGGCAATGTGGTGCGTTCTTGAACGTTGGATGAAGATCCAATGGCCCACGCTGTGAGGCGAGGCACCTTCAGGGGTTAGGGGTGTGGCAAGGGGCGGCTACGATGGTGCCATGTGGCACCATCGTGGCCGTCCGTTCTTCTCTTTATATCTAATGATGTAGGCCTCCGATTAGGTTGATTTCTACATTGTTGGACTGCGAACGTCGATCTAGATCCATCCGTGCGGTTGGATTTATCATCTGAGGTTTGGATTTTCTTCAATTTGCCCCTTGGCTCTTTCTCTTCTGCGGACTCCCTAGGGTGCTACAAAAGTCTGATTGATGCGATCTTGGATGCGTTGGACTCACGTCATTATTCCAAACAAATCCATAAGGTTGGATCGGTCATCTACATCCCTAGATTACCTGTCATCATTAATACCTCTCAAATAACATAGTTTAATACATAAAACACATATATCAACTACGATGTAAAATATGATGTGTATGCATGCAGAATGTTCATGTTGAGCAAAGTTCTAGCTTAATTCAGGCGAGTTAGGGCCTATAATTGCTATGCAATCACTTGGGTATCTCGATCACACAGGACTTCAAATGCCTGAGTGCACTCCTTAGAGATTTCAAAAAGGGCATCCTTAGATAGAAGATTAGTCAAGGGGCATACGATTTTTGAGAAATCAGGAATGAATTCACGGTAAAAATCGATGTGCCCCAGGAAGGATCGGATGTCTTTGACCGAGCTAGGCATAGGGAGTTTGGAAATTAGATTCACCTTGGCTCGATCAACCTAGATGCCCTTTTCAGAGATAAGATGCCCCAGGACAATTCCCTCAGGTACCATGAAGTGGCTCTTTTCCCAGAAAAGAACCAAGTTCACATCGATGCATTGCCTGAGGATCTGGACCAAGTGCAGGAGGTAATCGTCAAATGATTCACCAAATACCGAGAAGTCATCCATGAAGTCTTCAAGGTATTCACCTACCATATCTAAGAATATGGCAAGCATGCATCGTTGAAAAATAGTAGGTGCATTGCAGAGATCGAACGGCATCCTTCGAAATGCGAAAGTTCCAAAGGGACAGGTGAAGGTGGTCTTCTCTTGGTCCTTGGGATGGATTACAACCTGATTGTAACGGGAGTACTCATCCAAAAAGCAGAAGAATCTATTTCCTGCTAGTTTCTTGAGAATCTGATCAATGAACCGTAGTGGGAAATGATCCTTCTTTGTGGAGGAATTGAGTCTTCTGTAATCAATGTAGACACTCCACGAGTTTGCTATACGGGTTGGTATGGCTTCTCCAGTTTCAATCGTGATGATGGTGAGCCGTACCTTTTTAGGCACAACTTGGATTGGGCTCACCCGCTGACTGTCAGAGATGGGGTAGATGATCCCTACATCTAACCACTTGATTATCTCCTTTTTCACGACCTTCTGCAGATTTGGATTCAAGCATCTCTGCATTTCATGGGATGGTCGTAAGCCCACTTTAGTGTAGATGTGATGTGTGCAGTATGAGGGGTTGATAGTAGTGAGATCATCGAGAGTCCATCCAATGGCTTTTCGATGTTGCTAGAGAACAGAAATCAGGCATGTTCCTGATCAGGTGTGAGTCGGGAGTTGATAATCACAAGAAACGTCTGATTGGAACCCAAAAAGATGTACTTGAATGATCGAAAAGAGGCTTTAATTCCAAAATCGGGTTGTCAACAGCAGCGGGTGGTTCAGGATGGGAGTCAGGAGCAAAGGAAGGATCTATGGGTGTGTCTAGGCTGAGTTTGGGCTCCTCTAATTGTGAGTTTTGATCCTCTTGTGGTTGATCTGAAATAATTGGTTTTTCCTCAATAAAGTTGTCAACCACAGCTTCAATATCGCAAGCCTATTCTATGACTCCACAATTAATTCCTTGATGGGCCTTAAAGATGTCGATCTTTAGTGTCTTGCTCCCAAATTTCAATTCAATTTGGCCCTCCTTACAATTGATATTGGCCCTAGCAGTGGCCAGAAAAGGTCTTCCTAGTATGATCGGTGTATTTTTCACATTCTCAGGAGCATCCATGTCTAAGACGATAAAATCTATTGGAAAATAGAAATAATGTACCCTAACTATGACATCCTCGAGAATTCCTTTTGGTGACTTAATTGATCGGTCGACTTGTTGTAAAGTCATTGCTGTCGATTTAAGTTCAGAGTCCTCGAAGTATTCTAGTAGGGATGTAGGTATCAAATTTATGGAGGCTCCTAAGTCTAATAAAGTTCAGTCAAATCATATATCACTGATTTCACAGGAGATCAGAGGGGTGCCTGGGTCTTTTGCCTAAGGTGGGAGTTTACTCAAAATGACAAAGTTGGCATGCTCTAACAGTACGATGGGATTCTCGACTTTGGTTCATGGCTTACGCTTAGGTGTACATACGTCTTTCAGAAATTGTACATAAGCCGATATGTTGGATGCACGAATTGCTACGCTAACGTGTTTGGTTTTAAAACCTTGTCGTTGTAGCTTGAAAGCGAAGAATTCATGTTCAACAAATAAAATTTATACCGAAATTGAAATTCCGGGTCGAACACAGGGAGGATACGTCGATCTATATTCGCAATTATATTTTTTTTAGAATTTTTCTTGAAAAGCAAGGTGATATAATTACAATGAAGCTATCAGACTAAAAGGAAGAGAGAGAGAGAGAGAAAACATGCATTCAATATTTCAAAATGTTTATACAATCAAACCAAATAAGAATTACACTAGAAAGCGGGAAATTAGCTACACTAGAAAGCAGGAAAATTCTACACTAGAAAGCTGTAAAGAAGAATGGGAGAGGGAAGTTATCCTCCTCGACGATCGCTTGGAGGACGAGCCGGATGAGACGATGCCTGGACGAAGGAGAATGGAGCAGGACGAAGGAGGACGAAGCAGAAGAATGGGAACAGGGCAGCATGTCATCGTCGTCACAGGATCCACTTTCAAATGGGGACGAAAATTTGAACTTTGTCTCGCGAGGAGCATCCTGGGTGTGGGACAAGCTTCTCTTAAGCTTTGGAGAGGTAGAGAAGAGAAGGAAGGGATGAGAATTTCGTCTGGAGGGGGTCGTCTTTTATAGTTGCAAGGAGTGGGGGCAAATTAGTCATTACATCTTTAAAACATTAAATAAGGGGTCTTTAGTGACGGATAAAACCGTCGCTAAAGCCCCAACGTGGGCGTAGTGGGCGTTGGATGCGTGCGCACGCTCATCTGCTCGCGCCTAACACTCGCCACACGTTCAGTCGTCCACAACGATCGGACAGCCCAGATCACGCCTTCGGCCGCCTCTTTGCACGCCTGCCCCAACACGTGCGATGCCGCGTTACGCCGTGCGTGCAATAGCGCATGGACGCTATCGGGAGCATATGGCCGTTGGATCGCGATCTGACGGTTGATTGAAGGCATGCCCACTCGCTTCAGATTTCGTGTGGCGAGGCTCGAACGCACGCCAGCGCCTCGAGATAAAGCGCTGGACCGCTACGCTACCTCTCCCAAATGGTCGTGTGGTTGATTTCAAGGCACCTCATCCACAGCCTTTGGATCTTGATCCAACGGCGGGGAAGGGAGGATGCGGGAGATTCAGCGGGTGCTTGTGGGCGTTTGGGCGGCCGAGATGGTACCACATGGCGCCATCTTGGCCGTCCATCTTCTGGATGTTGTAGATGGTGCCACGGGTGTTGGATTTACTCGATTTTTGCGTTGTTAAGTTGCAATCGTCAATCCGAATCCATCCGTGCGGTCGGATTTGTCATTTGAAGTGTGGATTTACACCATCTTGGCTCTTGATCTTCTAGGGTTCCCCAATCACTATCTGATGCTACAGATGCTTGATTAGGGCGATCTTGGAGTCGTTGAACTCCAATTGTCACCTTGATCACATCTGTACAGCTGGATTTTCGATCCGAGGCCCTGATAAAAAGTTTGCCTTATCCAAGCACATAAAAGGAGACAATTAACCTCCATTTTATTCAAACTACTCTAAATGCAAGATGATGCATGTTATGCAATATTTATATCATGCAATGCAATCTTATGCTTAAGAACACGCATAAATAGACATCTTAAGTATTGTAAATGTATTTACATCATACCCCCATGCCTATCTTTTGCTAGTCCCTAGCAAAAACTATATGCTATTTATAAAAGAATCAGGTTGGATTATTTGGGCACAAGTTATTTTTAATCATTAAGAAATTGTCTACTTAAGATCTGAACTTTCAAAGACACAACAGTGCCCAAGTATCTGTCAAAATGCAGATCGCCTCAAGCCCTCACCTTATTCAAAGAAAAATTTCTTTTTCTCTTTTTCCTCTTTTCTAATTTTTTTGGATTTTCAAATTTTAGGGTTTAAGAGTGGCTTTCTATGGCCATTCAACTCACCCAAGATTTGATGAGAACCCTAAGTTTTAAGCATCTTATTGTGATTGTGATAGACTCATTGACCGGCAATTAAAACGGACTTCGAATTTCTACGCCTCTAGGTAACCTAAAAAGAATTCTGCCTAAAGGTGTATCTTTACAACCGGTAGCTTTCTCCCTACTTTTATTTTTTTTACAGGGTCAACACAAGTGTGAATCCAATGTATATCTCCCTGGTTTATTCTACTTCTCCGCTTCTTCCTAAGTGTTTTGGGAATTTTTAGTGCATTTACTGAGCTGGGTGCTGGACAACCGATCGATGAGCTGTTACCACCAACAACTTGCTAGCCATACTCATGCGGTGAAGTATGGCTTATTTCTTTTTTTTCTTTTCTCCTTTTCTTTTTGATTTTTTTTTATTTTTTCTTTTTTTCTTCTTTTTTTAAGTAGGTGGCTTCCCTGGTCTAAAATTTACCTAAAGGCAGCAAAAAGAGAAAGGTCCAGTGACTAGGCTCTGGACAACCTACCTATGGGCAGTTACCCACGATTACTTGCCAGCCATATCACCCTAGAAAGTTCATTAGCTACCCAATTTCCGTTAGAATCGTCGAACAACGAGTCAGTGCAAAGGAAGTGTGTAGATGCTTAAAACTCAAAAATTCCCTTAAATCAGAGGGTGGGTTGATAAGTTGTGTACTTATCACCCAAACTTATTTATTCCAATTATGATAGAATTAAGATGGTAATGGCTCAAAAGACAAATCCACATTTTAGTGGATACACGGGCTAATTAAGTCCAAAGACCTAAAGGGTATTTGTGTTCAGATCCTAATGTAAAATTTCTTAGGATTGAAAAGTCCTAGTCCAACTAATCCTTCCTAATTTTGATTTTTTTTTATATATAAAAAAGAAGAGAAAAATAATTTACATGAATTTCATAAAGTTGACCAAATGATTCAAAAATGAATCCACCCCCCCATGCCTAGCTGATGCAATGTCCTCATTGAAAAAGAGACATGAAAGAAAGGGTAGAATATGAAAGATGTCACCAGAATATGAAGCTTGTATCAGCCTTGTGTCATACGTACAATGATGTCGAAATACGCGTGATTTGTAAAAGTGGGTTTTTAACGTAGTTGTAACACGCGAATCCACTTTCGCTTTTAAATTTATATCCTAGATAGGGGAAGTATCTAGGGTCGTCCAAAGAGGCCAAATATTTGCAAAATTAATCCTCTTGCTTACAAATAGATATCAACTTTCTTTTTGGTATTTTAAATATGTAATTTTTTTTTTGTTTTGAAAAGACGAGGGCAAAATGTGAATTGTAACGAAAAGTACTAACACCTATAATTGCTTAACTAAAACTTAAAAGATAGGTATATCTTCTTCCTAAGCTCACTCTAGGCAAGTAGAGGCCTAGAGTAATTAGGAAGAAGAGCTGAAACAAGTGCTAGAACCAAAAGTAACAATTGCAATAAAAAGCTAAAAGAGGACAATTTAATTAACTAGAATTAGTGTTCTTTTCAAGGACAAGTAGAGGAATGCTTCTACTAGAACTAAACAAATTTAAAAGCAATAAAAGAAACACTAATCCTCTTGCAAAATTTGGTGAAGAAGGGAGCCTTCTTGCTCCAAGCCTAGCTGCTCCTTGGCTTGAAAAGAGGGCCTCCTTCTTCTCCTTCCTTGAGAGCTCCTCCAAGGTGGGAGCTACCACCTTCAATGCTCTCCTCCAAGGGGTGGGCGTGCACCACCTCAAAAGCTCCTCCAAGGTGGCATGGACCACCTTCAAGATCTCCTCCAAAGATCTTCCTTGCCTGGCTTCTCCTTTGGCTGGCGTGACTCAAGAGAGAAGGGAAGAGGGGAAGGCACCAAGGGGACAGAATATCCCCTTAATCTTCTTCTTCTTTTTCTCTCTTGGACTTGGGCTTCTAGGTGGAATATGAGAGTGAATTTTCTAGCCAAGGATGCCTTGAATGGTGGTGGGTAGTGGTCGTTTTATAGGGTAGGATGAGGGGTTAAGGTGCCCCTTGAAATGGAGGGCTAGGATGGAAAGATGGAGGTGGTTGGTGATCCTATGGCCAAGGGCATTTGGAGCCAACCCAAGGGTTGTTAAAGGGGGTGGTTATGGTGGTGGAGAGACACCACCATTTTGGTGCCAACCTAGGGTCTTTTAGAAGGGGGGTTAGGTGGATGGTGGAGATGGATTTAAGGAGAGGTGTATGGTGGAGATGAAGGGCGTTTTTGGAGGGAAAAGTGGCATCATCAAGGGGGTGGTTAGGGTGGTTTTGGTGCCACTTTTAGGTGTCTTTTGGAGGTGGTGGGTAGGCTAGGTTGGCTTCAAGTAGGTGGAGTTAGTAGGTGGAGTTGTTAGGTAGGGCTTTTGGGTGGTACAAGCTAAGGAAGTTGGAGCATAGCTAAGCTAAGCTAAGCTAAGCTAAGCTAGCTTAGCTAAAGGAGGAGTAGAGAAAGAGGTGTTGGAGCTAGAGTTTGGAGGGAGGAGCTGAGGAGGAGAAGTCTAGAGCTGAAACTGGAGCTGGCTACTGCTGAAGAGGCTGGCATGGGGCTACTCTAGCTGGCTTAGCTTGCTAGTTCTTTGCTAGCTGCTAAGCCAAGCTAAAGTGAGATAGCTTCTACCGTAATGAGCTGAGGTGAGCTAGGTCTGGTGCTTCTAGGGAGGATCAAGTTGGTTGAGGTAGCTAAGGTAACTTAACTCAACTAAGTTGAGCTAAGCTAAGTCCCTGGGAGCTGGACTTGAGTTTCCTGAGTTGGGATGAGTTCTTCTTCAGCTGGCTGGAGTTGAGTTGAGCTGGATGTAGCTGGATATGAGCTGGGGTGAACTCCCGTCAACTCAGCTGAGCTAGCTAGAGCTCCCTGTGGACTAGTGGGAGCTGAGATGAGCTAGACTCAGCTAAGTTGAGCTGGATCTGAGCTGACTTGAGCTAGGGTGAGCTAAGATGAACTCTCTTGAGCTGCCATTCAGTTGAGATTAGCTGAATGGAGCTGGGATGAGCTAACCCTAGTTCAAGTGAGCTAGGTTCCAGCTGTGGCGAGCTGGATAAACTTGAGTTCCAGCTAGTCTGAGCTTCTCCTTCACCATTTGCTTTCTTGAGTGCTAGGATTTTAAGGATCTGTATATCTGTTCATCCCTAACACTCACAAAAACATATCAAAAAGACAATAAAAAATGCTATGCATGCCTAACCTAATTTATGCCTAAATGCAGCCTAAAAACCCATTTGCGGAGTAAAATCCTAAGAGCTAGGTTTGTTTTAATGCATAAGAATGATGATAAACTGGCGTTTATCATACGACTGCTGAGTTTAATGCCGTTAGCTAGGCGAAGTCCAGCCAAAGAAGTCACAGAATGGCTAGAGCAACTGTGTCTGAGACGGGTTCTGGAAGAATACGGTCAATAACAGGCTTCAAGCGTTGATCGTTGACTTTAAATGTGTTACCCATCTTTGGTCAGAAATCTGAATGGCTCCATTTGGAAAAATCTAGTCAATTATGAATGGGCCATTCCATTTAGATCTAAGTTTGCCAGGAAAGAGCTTAAGTTTAGAATCGAATAACCAGACCTTCTGGTTTGGCTCAAAGCTCTTATGGGAAATCAGTTGATCATGTAGAGCTTTGGTCCGAGCCTTATAGATCTTGGCATTCTCATAATCATCATTTCTATCTCCTCCAACTCAGATAGTTGGAGTTTCCTGGTCTTCCCAGCTAAATTTAGATCTAAATTGCATTGTTTGATTGCCCAGAATGCCCTATGTTCAATCTCTACGGGTAGATGGCATGCCTTTCCATACACCATACGGAATGGAGGCATGCCGATGGGCGTTTTATACGCCGTACAGTAGGACTAAAGAGCGTCCTCAAGCTTTTGAGTCCAATCTTTGTGATCAGGCCTAACTGTTTTCTGCAGAATATTCTTGATCTCTCGATTGGAGATCTTGGCTTGTCCATTCGTCTGGGGTTGGTAAGGTGTGGAAATTCGGTGATTAACCCCGTATTTGGCCAATAAATTCTGGAATTGGGCATTAGTAAAATGAGTGCCACCATCACTGATGATAGCCCTCGAAATCCCGAACCTACTGAAGATATTTTTCTTGACAAAATTGATGACCACCTTGTGGTCATTGGTTCGGGTCGGAATCGCCTCAATCCATTTGGACACATAATCAACAACAACAAGAATGTACTGATGCCCAAATGAAGGGATAAAGGGTCCCATGAAATCGATGCCCCAAACATCGAAAATTTGGACCGGAAGAATAGGGTTTAGGGGCATCATATCTCTCTTAGTTATGCTCCTGATTGCCTGACATCGAGAACATGACCTTGAGAAATCCTAGGCATCCTTGAATAAAGACGGCCAATAGAAGCCAGATTGTAAGATTTTTGCAGCCATCTTTTTCTCGGAGAAATGTCCACCACACCCAGATGCATGGCAGAACTCTAGTATACTGTTGAATTCATTCTCCGGTATGCGTCGACAAATAATCTGATCAGAGCCGATGCGATACAGTTCAGGGTCCTCCTAGAAATAGTATTTGACCTCAGATTTGAGTCTATCCCATTGTTGCTTGGTCCAATCCTGGGGGATTTGACCAACGGCCAAATAGTTTACAATATCAGCAAACCATGGGGTGTGGACACCTAAAACTGTAAGAATAGTTTCATCCGAAAAAGTATCAGCAATCGGAATGTCCGAACAAGAAGAATCACCAAGGAGTCTCGACAAATGATCCGCTACCACATTTTGTACCCCGATTTTATCCTTGATTTCAAAATCAAATTCTTGAAGAAGAAGAATCCAACGAATAAGCTGGGGTTAAGCATCCCTTTTGGCCAAGAGATGTCTCAAGGCTGAGTGGTCGGTGTAGATGATAACATGAGACCCTAAGAGATAAGCCCTGAATTTTTCCAAAGCAAACACTACAGCTAGTAATTCCTTTTCAGTAACAGTGTAATTCCTATGGGCTTCACCCAGAGTTTTACTAGCATAGTAGATGACAGAGGGCTTTCGATCAATTTTCTGACCCAGGATAGCCCCGACCATGTAATCAGAAGCGTCGGTCATGATCTCAAAAGGGGCTGTCCAAATTGGTGGTTGCAAAACTGGAGCACAGGTGACTGCCATTTTGAGGAAATCAAATGCCTTTCGGCGTGATTCGTCAAAAACAAACAGCATTTCTTTGCCAAGAAGATTGCTCAAAGGATGAGCAACCTTTGAGAAATCCTTGATGAATCTTCAATAAAGTCCCACATGGCCAAGAAATGATCGAATTTGTTTAACAAATGTGGGAGGAGGAAGTTTGGCGATAGCATCAACCTTAGCTTTATCCACTTCAATTCCCCGTTCAAAGATTACATGACCAAAAACAATGCCTTCTTGGGTCATGAAATGACTCTTTTCCCAGGTAAGGACCAATCGTGTTTTGACACATCGCTTAAGAATCATTTCCAAATTAGCCAAACAAGAGTCAAATGATTCTCCGAAAATAGAGAAATCATCCATGAAGACTTCCATAAACTCTCCCACCATGTCAGAAAATATGGCTAGCATACACCTTTGAAAAGTCGCAGGTGCATTGCATAACCCGAAAGGCGTCCTACGAAAAGCAAAGGTTCCGTAGGGACAGGTGAAAGTAGTTTTTCCTTGATCCTCGGGATGGATAGGAACTTGGTTTTATCCTGAGTAGCCATCAAGAAAACATGAGTACTTCTGCCCGGCTAATTTTTCCAAGATTTAATCGATGAAGGGCAGGGGAAAATGATCCTTTTTAGTGGCTGCGTTCAGCTTCCTATAATCAATACAAACTCTCCAAGAGGAAGCTGAACGAGTTGTGACAGATTCTCCTCTCTCGTTAGTCACAATAGTAATCCTGGCTTTCTTCGGAACAATCTGTACGGGACTTACCCAAGGACTATCTGAGATTGGATAAATAATTCCTGCATCGAGCCACTTGATAATTTCCTTTTTGACCACTTCTCGCATATTTGGATTCAATCTCCTCTACATCTGGTGAGAAGGGAGGGATCCATCTTCCAAAAATATTCTATGATTACAATAAGATGGCTCGATCCCCCTGAGGTCATGAATGGTTCAACCAATTGCCTCCTTATGTTCCTTTAGGACCTTGATCAATTTAATCTCTTGTCCTTTGTTAATTTAGCAATGATAATCACAGGGAGCGTATTCTGACGTCCTAAAAATTGATATTTCAAATTCTCGGGCAATGGTTTCAATTCAGGCTGGGGCGGGTTGATGATTGATGGTAGGGTAGATGCTGAAGATTCAACAAGAGGAAGAGGTTGTGGTGAACAAAATCAATGACCTCTTCCGAAGATGTCAGGTCAGCCATAGAGGGTTGTGAGTTAAATTCATCATCCAAAGAGGAACTTTTGATTGCACTGCAAAAATACACTTGCAATTGTGCCGTCTTGTGCTATTTCCTAGCATTACCAATGCATATTAGGGTTCCATAGTCGCATTTGTGAAAATACATGCATGCATGCATTTAATTGAGAGGGGAGGAGAGTGAATAAAATGGCCTTGCAATTCATGTTTTCTTCAAGTGTTGCTTCGCAAAATTTCCATCTTTATTTTTATTTCTATTTGATTTTTGAAATCTTCCCCGCGGCTGCAAAGCTTGACTTCTTCTTCTTCGCACCTTGCCCTGCAACCACATGCACAGCCTCTCCTTGCCATGAGCCATGCGCAAAGCATGCACAGCCAGGGCATGGCTGTGCGTGCTTTCTCCTTCTATAAAAGGAGCTCGGCTCCTTTGCAAGGAGCCTAGTCCTCCCAATGAAAAGAACCCACATAGCAGCTCCACTTCTACTCCAGGCCGTCCCCTCCCCTCTCCCTCCATACGCAGGACCTCCTCCTCAGAGGAGCCACTCTTCGGGTAGGAGTTATCACTGTGGTGCACACCCAACATCATGAAACCACCATCGCCCAGCTCATCAAAGAGCCGGTGGGTGTGGTGGCCTTCTTCCCTGTTTCACTTTCCATGCCATTTCCGCCATTACACCAAAGCTTCAAGTTGTGAAGCTCAACCGGCCACCGCACGCCCTGCAGCAGTTGGCCAAGTTCCACAGCAGCAGCAACAAGGCGGCAGCAGTGCACGCAGGCACCCGCGCGCACTTGCAGACGCCCTTGCCTCCCTCTCCGTGTGCCCTGTCACTCTCTCTCTTCCGCTCGCAACCAGCCGGCACAGACCTTCTTCCGCGCACGCCAGCCCGCGCGTGCCAGCCATAAACTGCCTGCACTCACAGCACCTGCAGTAAGCGATCGCGCGGCTCGGCCATACACTATATCCACTGTTCACACCAGTCTATGGAATACTGTGGCTACAGTAGGGTGACTGGTAAGCTTCTCACTTATCCGGTCACCCAGTGCGCAGCAATCGGCCCTTGCCCGCGCACGCGTTCAGACCCGCGCCCGCTCCAGCGCCTGCCCGCGCATCTGCGTGCGCTTGCGTTGCCCGCACCCGCCCGCTTCCTTCGCCCACGTAAGTGATAAACACCAGCTTATCATCATTCTTATGCATTAAAACAAACCTAGCTCTTAGGATTTTACTCCGCAAACAGGTTTTTGGGCTGCATTTAGGCATAAAATAGGTTAGGCATGAATTGCATTTTTTATTATCTTTTTAATATGTTTTTCTGAGTGTTAGGGATGTACAGATATATAGATCACCCTAGCACTCAAGAAGGCAAATGGTGAAGGAGAAGCCCAGACTAGCTGGAACTCAGCTTGATCCAGCTCACCGCAGCTGGAACCTAGCTTACTTGAACTAGGGTTAGCTCATCCCAACTCCATTCAGCTAATCTCAGCTAGATGGAAGCTTAAGAGAGTTCACCTTAGCTCACCCTAGCTCAAGTCAGCTCAGATCCAACTCAACTTAGCTGAGTCTAGCTCATCTAAGCTCCTACTAGTCCACAGGGAGCTCTAGCTAGCTCAGCTAAGTTGGCAGGAGTTCACCCCAGCTCAGATCCAGCTACATCCAGCTCCACTCAGCTCCAGCCAACCGAAGAAGAACTCATCCCAGCTCAGGAAGCTCAAGTCCAGCTCCCGGGGACTCAGCTTAGCTCAACTCAGTTGAGCTAAGCTACCTTAGCTGCCTCAACCAGCTTGATTCTCCCCGGGAGCACCAGACCTAGCTCACCTCAGCTCATTTTGGTAGAAGCTAGCTTACTTTATCTTGGCTTAGTAGCTAGCAAAGAACTAGCAAGCTAAGCCAGCTAGAGTAGCTCCATGCCAGCCTCTTCAGCAGCAGCCAGCTCCAATTTCAGCTCCAGACTTCTCCTCCTCAGCTCTTCCCTCCAAACCCTAGCTCCAACACCTTCTCCTCTACTCCTCCATTAGCTAAGCTAGCTTAGCTTAGCTTAGCTATGCTCCAACTTCCTTGGCTTGTACCACCCCAAAAACCCACCTACCAACTCCACCCAACTAGCTCCACCTAAGCTCCACATAAGCTAACCTACTTGGCACCAACTAACCTACCCACCACCACCAAAAGACACCTAAAAGTGGCGCCAAAAACTACCCATAACCACCCCTTAATGGCGCCACTTTTCCCTCCAAAATCTCCCCTCATCTCCACCACACAATCCCCCTTGAACCCATCTCCACCATCCACCTAACCCCCCTTCTAGAAGACCCCATGTTGGCGCCAACATGGGGGTGTCTCTCCACCATCAAAAGACACCAACACCACGATAACCACCCCCTTTAACACCCCTTGGGTTGGCGCCAACTCACCCTAGCCATAGGATCACCAACCACCCTCATCCTTCCATCCTAGCCCTCCATTTTAAGGGGCACCTTAACCCCCCATCATACCCTATAAAAAGACCACTACCTGACTGGTCGATCTTTCGCTTTTAAGTCGGTTGCAGTTTAATATGGTGGAAAAATCGACTGATCAGTATTTAAGAAGAAATAGCCACTCGCAGAGGAGCGGGTCGTATCCACAAGGAGGCAATGACGTATTAAAATTTGCACCAATTAAAAACATTCGTTCGTAGTTAGTTTGGACAAGAATCAAGCCAAGATTGCCTTTAGATTAAGGTTTAAGCAAGAAACAATGCTGAAATGGCAATTATGAGAAACTAGAGGATATTTTCCGCAATGCAGAATCAATAAAATATCATTAAAAAGTGACAATGGCAGAAAATGTAATTTCTAATTGATGGTTTACTGTAGCAAAACAGGGGAATTTTTCCCCTTTGTCTTGCGTGACGAGGAGCGGATGGCCAGGCACGGGAAGCTCGGAGGAGGTCCCTTGGACTGAGGGCTTCGAATCGGTGGTGGCGGTGAGTCGCGCGGCGGCTGGAGGTGGCCGGACGAGCTCCGGCGGAGGTGTTATAGCCAATGGGCGTACGCGGCCTGTTAGCGTGAAGTCTGCCGCGCGCTGCTGCTGCGGGGGTGGCTGCTGCTGCTGCCGTGGGCGCTGCTGCGGCTGGCGTGGGCACGGGAGCGCAGGCACGGGGAAGGGTGGGTTTTGGTCTGCAGGCGCAGGGAAGAGCGGTCTCTAGTCTGCAGGAGCGAGGAAGAGGGTGCAGGCGCGGTTGAGGATGGTTGCGCGGGTCTGCAGGCGTTGTTGGATGGCGTGGGCTAGTCTGCAGCTGTGTGCGGGTCTGTAGGCGCATGAAGAGCGCTGCAGCCGGTGAGCGCGTGGAGATGGCGCGGTTGGAAGGTGGCGTGGGCTGGTCTGCAGGCGCTGTTGGAGGATGCTGCGGGTGTGGGAGCGTGTGCTTTTGGAGGGTGCAGCAGGCTGAGGAAGACGTGGCTGTTGGAGGTGAGCGGGTGGAGGGCGTTGCGTGGAGAGCGGGTGCGGGTGGACTGCAGATGGGTACGCAGGTGAGTGGGTGGAGGTGAGCGGGTAGCTTCAGACGTCTGGGAAATTTCCCGGACGTCTTAAGTTACTGAAAGGGTGGCTGAATCAGTAGCTCGGTGGTGGTGGTCGGCGACGACGGCGAGGGAGATGCACGCTAAGGTGCTCACGGTGATGCGGACGAGCTCCGGATGGCGGTGTGGCCTGTCACATCACACGCCCACGGTGATGGAGACTCGCCGCCACAGTAGAGGTCGGCAGTATGGAGTGGAAGAGAGAAGTTCTCTCTGCACAGTGGTGGGTCGGTGGTGGAGGCCTCCCGAGCTCGGCTGCCTCCCTCCTCCTTTTGTAGTGGCCTGCACAAGTTTGAAATCAGCTGCCCGACCAGATCCACCACATCCGCTCCCCCTTGAATGGGTCTTCACTGCGGCCGTTCGACATTGGAGTGGCAGCCAGTCGTTCCTGCAAGGAGAAGAGTAAAGAAAATAATGTTAAAATATTAGGGTCATTTATATACAGACCCTCAACTTCTATGTTAAAGAAAACAATGTACCTAATTGGTTGTCTAATTAGATGAATGCTATTCTAAGCTAATTCTAAATGCACTTAAGATATGAATGCAATGTATGGATTATGTAATTAAGTTAAAACTATGAATTAATCTATTTACATCCTAATTTATGCTAAATAAATGTTAGAATTAACCTAATTTGTAGGCACTTAAATACTTAAATAGCCCACAACTATGGGCTAATCACTACCCACCACCATTCAAGTCATCCTTGGCTAGCAATTTCACTCTCATATTCCACCAAGAAGCCCACGTCCAAGAGAGAAGAAGAAGAAGAAGATTAAGGGGATATTCTGTCCCCTTGGTGCCTTCCCCTCTTCCCTTCTCTCTTGGGTCACGCCAGCCAAAGGAGAAGCCAGGCAAGGAAGATCTTGGAGGAGATCTTGAAGGTGGTCACTCCACCTTGGAGGAGTTTTTTAGGGTGGTGCACGCCCACCCCTTTGGAGAGAGCATTAAAGGTGGTAGCTTCCACCTTGGAGGAGCTCTCAAGGAAAGAGGAGAAGGAAGCCCTCTTTTCAAGCCAAGGAGCAGCTAGGCTTGGAGCAAGAAGACAACCTTCTTCACCATTGTTACAAGAGGATTTGTGTTTCTTTTCTTGCTTTTAGATTGTTTAATTCTAGTAGAAGCATTCCTCTACTTGTCCTTGAATAGAACACTCATTCTACTCAATCAAAATTGCCTTCTTTTAGCTTTTTATTGCAGTTGTTTGTTTTGGTTCTAGCACTTGTTTCACCTCTTCTTCCTAATTACCCTAGGCCTCCACTTGCCTAGAGTGAGCTTAGGAAGAAGATATTTCTATCTTTTAGATTTTAGTTAATCATTTGTAGGTGTTAGTTCTTTTAGCTACAATCTGCAGTTTGCCCTCGTCTTTTCAAAATACAAAAAAATTACATATTGAAAAATATCAAAAAGAAAGTTGAGATCAATCTGTAAGCAACAGGATTAATTTTGCAATTTTTGCCTCCTTGGACGACCCTAGATACTCCCCTATCTAGGATATAAATTTAAAAGCGAAAGCGGATTCGCATGTTACAACGACGTTAAAAACCCGCTTTTACAAATCACGTGTATTTCGCAATCAGTATGCCTCTCTGCGCAGCGCTGTGCGTTGCGGCCTCTCCTCTCCCCATGCTCACTCCCAGCGAGCACCTCTCTACGCGCATACGCGCCTACACGCGTGTGAAGCCATCAGACATTGCCCTGAAGCTGCAGACGACTTAACCGCCATCTCCAGCAGGAAGCGCGCGGCATCTCTCTCTCTCTCCCTCTACACTCTCTCACTCTCTTTACTGACACTTACACACTTCCACTCACACTTTCATACACACACACACACACCTATACACTATTATATACATATATATATATATACGTATACATATATATATTGATATATATACATATATTTATATACATATATATATATATGTATATATACTTATATCTATATATATAGTAGTATTAATATAACTAAGTATTAGTATACATATATATATACATATATATTTAAATATATACATATACTTATATACATATATCTATATATATATATATATTATTACCTATATAACTAAGTATAAATACAGATACATATATACACACCTACATATGCATATATATATATATTTATCTACATATATCTATATACATATATTACTATATACATACACATATATATATATACATCTATATTGTATCATATACATACATATACATATATATATATTTATACATATATCTATCTATACATATAGTTACATACATATCTGTATATATACTTATATACATATACACTTATACATATATATATATAAGTACGCATATACCTATATTTATAACCATATATATACATATATATATATATTTTTCACATTACTTACCATACGTGGTATCACGGGAATATCTGCACCAGTTGCTGTTATTCCTCGATACACGCTGATGTAAACACATTTACACTACTTAAAATGTCTATTTATGCATGTTCTTAAGCATAGGATTGCATTTCATGATATAAATATTGAATAACATGCATCATCTTGCATTTAGAGTAGTTTGAATAAAATGGAGGTTAATTGTCTCCTTTTATGTGCTTGGACAGGGCAAACATTTTATCGGGGCCTCGGATCAAAGATCCAATCGTATGGATGTGATCAGGGTGACGATTGGAGTTCAACGACTCCAAGATTGCCCTAATCAGACATACGTAGCATCAGATAGTGACCGGGGAACCCTAGAAGATCAAGGGCCAAGATGGTGAAAATCCACACTTCAGATGACAAATCTGACTACACGGATGAATTCGGATCGACGATCGCATCCCAACGACGCAAAAATCAAGTCAATCCGATATCCATGGCACCATCTACAACTTCCAGAAGATGGACGGCCAAGATGGTGCCACATGGTGCCATCTCGGCCGCCCAAATGGCCGCACGCATTCTACGAAGGCCCCGCACCCGCTCACTCTCCGGTGTTGGATCTTGATCCAACGGCTATGGTCGGTCGCGCTTAAAAGCATCCACTCGACCATCCGCGCCCCGTAGAGTAGCGGTCGAGCGCGCTTACGCGACCAGCGGGCGCGGGTTCGAGCCGCAGCAGAGGGATGGAGGCACGGGCGATTGGGTGCGGGTGGAGCATCAGATGGAGATCGGACGACCGCGTGCGCCCGATAGCGTCCACGCACGATTGAACGCGCGGCGCGGACGTGCGATCGCACACGGGCGGGTGCCCAACGCAGCAGGTGGAGACGCATCTTAAGCCGTCCGATCTTGCGATCGGACGGCTGAGGAACGTTGTGCATGCGATAGCATTGACCGCGTGGGCAGCTGAAGTGGCGTGCGTGGGCGCGGAAGCTACGCCCACATCGAGGCTTTAGTGACGGATTTATAAGTCACTAAAGACCCCTCATTTATTATTTTGAAGTTGTAATGTCCATTTTTCCCCCACTCCTTGCAACTATAAAAGGAGACCCCCTCCATACGAAATTCTCATCCCTTCCTTCTCCTCTCTACCCCTCCAAAGCTCAAGCGAAGCTTGTCCCACACCCGGGATGCTTTTCGCGAGATAAAGTCTAAATTTTCGTTCTCCTTCGGAAGTGGATCCCGCGACGACGACGGCATGCTGCTTCGTTCCCGTTCTTTTCCTTCGTCCTCCTTCGTCCTACTTCGTTCTCCTTCGTCCAGACGTCATCCTGTCCGGCTTGTCCTCCAAGCAATCGTCGAGGAGGGTAACTTCTCTCTCCAATTTTTATTTACAGCTTTTCTAGTGTAGAATTTTCCTGCTTTATAGTGTAATTGATTTTCCGCTTTCTAGTGTAACTTTTATTTAGTTTGATTATATAAACAGTTGAAATATTGAATACATGTTCTCTTTCTCTCTCTCTCTCTTTCTTTTAGTCTGATAGCTCCATTGTAATTATATCGCCTTGCTTATCAAAAATCCTAAAAAATATAATTGCGAATATAGATCAGCGTAGCCTCCCTGTGTTCGACCCGGAATTCATTTCGATATAAATTTTATTTGTTGAACACGAATTCTTCGCTTTTGAACTACAACGACAGGTTTTCCAAAACCGAACATGTTAGCATAGTGTTCGTAACGTTCAACACACGCGTACAAAAAGTGTGTTCGCACTTATCTTCCATCAATCCACCTTACACTCCACGCAACACCTCGTCCTATTGGTTGCGTCTTTCTAGACGACGACCGACTCGACACCGTGCTACATTCCATCTCCGCCTCCACCCCCACCCCTTTATACATATATAATATATACCTATATATATACTATATTTGCTTTATTTCTATTTCGCTTTCCTGCTAGTAAAAAGATAAAAAAAATATATAAAATAGAAAAGATAATCTTTGACTTGCAGGTACTCCGTCTTGTGAATAGCAAGACTCATTTTGGAACTCTGATTTGGCTCAAAGCCAAGAACCTAATTTTAATGGTGTGCCTCAAGGACAAGGATTATCAAAAAAAAAATCTTAAATAGAAAAACACCAAAAACACAATAAACAAACGGAAGAGACTCGTTGTAGGAAAGGCGTAGAAACTTGACTCGTAACCCCACTTCCCTGAGTTCGACCCTGGGCCTAAAAGTGACCAAGATAAAATCAAGTAGGCCAGGTTAAAAATTTTGTAAAGAGATGGTTAGGTCTGATTTAGGTTAACCACTGTACACACTTCAACGATAAAATCACCATATTAACAACCTAACCGGGCCCGACCACCACCCTTTTCTGGCGCCTTTGCCAGGGAAATGCGCCTTCACGTAAGTTTCTATTCTATTCCTTTCATTTTTCTCTTCTCTCTTCATGGGTGTTTTTGTTTATTGGTGTGCAGGTGAACCTGTTGCAAGGAGAGGACAGGCAGACGAAGTCGAAGACGTGAGCAGATCCAAGGCGGGAACGAGGGCGTGAAGACACCGACACCACATTGGAGCTTCGCACACGTTGCTAAACAAGTAAGTCTCCTTTTCTTAGCAACTTAGGTTAACTTGTCACCTTAATAAAAAAAAAAACTAAAAACTAAAAAACTAGAAAAACTTCTTGGGATCTCTTGGGCCAAGTGGATTAAAATTCACTTGTTTGATTGATTGCCTTTACTCCCACTGCCCCAGGATTTCCTGCCACACTTCGCATAGCGAAAATCCAAGAATCTTGATTCTTGAATTTTTTGCCGTGTGAAGTATTCTTTGAGGAAAATAAAAAGATTGATTGCACCCCTCTTTGCTTCATTTACCTGCAATTCAGGATCACCTTTTTGGTGGGGAGACTTGGAATTGAGTTGATTCCAACCCCACCACGACTTTTCAACTTACCTAAGATTCGATCCCGAACATTTCAACCCCAAATTGATTTTCTTTATCTTTTGGTTGAGTCTTGTGTGGAAATCTCTCTGGTGATTGGGAGCACTTGAATTGAAGTGCTTTGGCTCCCTTTCACACTAATCTAAAACTAATTTGTGCATCCACACATAGAAATCTCCAATTAGGGAAGTCCAGTGAATTTTAGCATGCATTAACTGTAACGACCCGGTTCCCGAGTCCCTACGAGACACGAGAACCGGACCGACTCGACTAATCCCAAGACCCAGTCGTCCAACGAGGAAGTAACCAAAAGACAGTAAAATAAACCACATTCAGCATGAATATAACTAACAGTAAAAAGTACAGCAGTAAGGAAAGAAACTACTACAGTAGGCACCACCACAACAGTAAAACAACATTTATCATATAACAAAAACTGCAGGTAAAGAAGGTACAGCGGAAACAAAACTACTCACTAGAACAGAAACAAAAGAAGGTACAAAGCTGTGGCAACTCTACTGGACCCTACTCGGCCCAGCGTCCTCTGCAGCCGCCGACCCTGGCTGCTCAACACCTGGTCCTGAAAAAGGTAACGAGTGTAACACGTCAGCAAAACGCTGAGTAGAGTGGCAAACTAACTAACGGCAACAGTAGAGTGTACAGTAGCTGTTATGTTCTATTACTTCCTTTATTTACATCTTTCAATTTTTCTCACTATTTCATTTACTTCTCAGATCCTTTACTTGATCTCGAATGTCCTCGTGGGACGATCTTGATTGCAGTCTTTTCCAACAGTAGAAGTAGCACGTGGTGCTCTCCTGGCCGGGAGAGTCCCCCGTGGTGATCCTACCCTCAGTCAACCACCCCAAGGTCACTGACAGACGTAACGGTGACTACGGCACGCGCGATAAACGCACAGGTAGCTAGCCCGTACTGGCACGCGGTCAGTCGTTTCCGTTAACGGGTGCGCCCAAAGCACAGCACGGAACCAGGGCAGAGCCCTCTCAGTAACAGGGGTCCAACCCCTCCACAGTAACCAAACCGGGGCCTTGCCCCTCCACAGTCCGCGCACCCTCGTCTGACTACCCTGGTTTGCCCTAGTGGGCCTAACAAGTCGGTGAAGGAGGCTAGCAGAACCCCGGGGCCCGTGGGGTAGCTAGTACTCTCCTAACACTACTAGCTCTCCTCGGTACTACGTACACGAGGGCCAACAAGTCGGTACAGAGCGGCCAAGCCTAACCCCGGGTCCCTGGGGCGGCTGGCCCCACTCTGCACTAAAACAGGTACAGGTACTTCCCTTGGTACTGCGTACCCAAGAGACAGTACAACTACATCTCAGTTCCATTCCTTTTCTTTCCAGGAGTTCCACTCCTAATTCCCCGTAGGGTTCCAGCCCTTTATCTCAGAACATCATATGTTTCACTTTCCAGATTCACGTTCTCAATTTCCATGATCTCAAACATGTTTCTTTGTTCATAACAGGCAGCTGTTAATTAATTTCACAGGCAGCTTATATATTCCTTTCCATTTTTCCAAGACTGCAGTAATATACATTCCACTAGTTTTTCCATCCTAGGATTCATGCCATATCCTAGGATCTATCATACAATCTAGTTTTCCGGCCCTAGGATTCATGCAACACCTAGGAGCTATCATTCCATACATTTCTCATTCCTAGGGTTCATGCAATGCCCTAGGTTCTAGTTATGGTTCCATACTTTAACAGATTTTATTAATGCTTAAAACCACTCTACCAGGTACAACGGAAGTAATGGGGGCGTGGTCGGGAATCCCGCGCGCCTCCGCGACTCTCAAGACGGCAACCGAACGAGGTCCTATCACAAGGATCAAACACAAGGAGTGTCTCAAAACAGTGTATAGCTACTGTAGGCGGGTAGAGGAATAAATTCTGAATCGAACGCAACTCGAATCGTGGAAGACGGAGCCCAAACGGGCCCTAAACGGGTCGAGAAAGACAATACTGTGCAAAATCAGACGTCTGGAACTCCTTCCAGACGTCTTAAACGGTGGATCAGAGAATTACCTGTTCGGCGTGGTTCCCCGGACGTCCAGAAGTCTGTGGCGACGTCTCTCCTAGATCCCAGACGTCCGATGGTCTCTCCGGACGTCTGGAGGTCACTCCCGCCGTCTGGTACAACTTCCAGACGTCGGATTCGCAAAGGATGACGAATCCGAACACCTGCGCACAGCCAACCCTCCTCCTTCAGTACGGTCAGTCGACAAAAGAAGAAGGAGAAAGCGGAACTCACCTTTCAGACGTCTGTATGATCACACAGACGTCGACCTTGCCGTCTGGATATCAGTCCAGACGTCTGATTCTGGAGATTTTTCCAGAATCAGAACCTCGCTCGGCCTCCGCTCGCGACGCCGCCCGCGTCGCACCTCGCGCGTCCGCTGCTCCGCCCGCAGCAGGTCCCTCTTCGCGACGCTCTGCGCCCCCTGCGCCCTCCGCCGGCCGGCCAAGCCGCTCCCGGCGAGCTCGCCCTCACGGCAGAGTCCCGCCCTCGCACGCCGCAGCTCCTCCGCGCCTTTGCTGCGCCGCTGCCGCTGCGCCCTCGCGTCCGCTCGCTCCGCCCGCAGCAGGAGAGGAGGAAGATGGTGGAGACGGGAGGGGAGGCGCGCCCCCTCCCCCTTTTAACGCCGCGCGGAGAGGAGGAGAGAGACGGCCGCAGTCGCCTGCAGCCGCAGAGAAGATGCGGATCGCAGGTCTGCGCGCACAGGCGCGCAGACGAATATCCCGTGCGAGTATAACTGTTCGTCAGACGTCTGTAAACTATCCCGGACGTCTGGTCAGACGTCTGGATGTGATCCCAGACGTCTTAAAAGACGTCTGGGGTACGCGCTCGTTACAATATAACAAACTCAAAGGAAGTTTCGTCCCCGAAACTTGCGCCAACTAGGGTGCGGAAAAAGGATGTCCAAATAACCATAACAAACTCAAAGAGGACCGAAGCCGGTCCGAAAAGACGTACCCGCGAAAAGCTCTGGGTACCGCTCCCGCATTGCCGCCTCAGGCTCCCAGGTAGCCTCCTCGTACCGCTGGCTCCTCCACAAAACCTTTACCAGGGGTACTTGCTTTCGTCTCAACCTGCGGACGGCTCGGTCTAGGATCTGCACTGGCCGCTCGGGGTAGGTCAGGTCGTCGCTCACCTCGACGCTCTCGTGACTCAGTACGTGGCTGAGATCGGCTACGTACTTCCTGAGGTTGGACACGTGGAACACGTCGTGCACACCAGAAAGCTGCGGGGGAAGGGCAAGTCTGTAAGCAACGGGTCCAACCCGCTCCAGGACCTCGAAGGGCCCCACGAACCTCGGCGCGAGCTTCCCTCTCACCCCAAACCGCTGTAAGCCCTTCATGGGCGAAACACGAAGAAAGACGTGGTCCCCAACCTCGAACTGCACCTCTCTGCGTCTGCGATCTGCGTAGCTCTTCTGTCTGCTCCTGACAGTGCGGAGTCGTCTGTGGATCTGTTCAACTACCTCCTGACTCTGCCGGATCAACCTGGGGCCAACCTCCCACTTGGTCCCCACCTCAACCCAACTCAAGGGTGCCGTGCATTTCCGTCCGTACAGAGCCTCGTAGGGAGCCATGCCGATGCTCGAGTGATAACTGTTGTTGTATGCAAACTCTGCCAGGGGCAGGTGTTCCTCCCAAGAGCCCCTCCAGTCTAGTACACAGGCACGCAAAAGATCCTCAAGTGTCTGTATCGTGCGTTCCGACTGTCCGTCCGTCTGGGGGTGGTAAGCCGTGCTAAACCTCAACCTCGTCCCCAAAGCCTGCTGAAACTCAGCCCAAAACTG
Source organism: Thalassia testudinum (assembly GCA_037157565.1). Classification (NCBI taxonomy): domain Eukaryota; kingdom Viridiplantae; phylum Streptophyta; class Magnoliopsida; order Alismatales; family Hydrocharitaceae; genus Thalassia; species Thalassia testudinum. The sequence continues at coordinate 4,062,853 of JAZHRO010000029.1, read as the reverse complement.
GGACGTAAAGCGGGTATCCCGGTCGGATACGATCTCCCGCGGAACTCCGTGTAGTCGCACCACATCACGGATATACCTCTCTGCCAACTGTGCTGGTCCCAAAGTGACTCGGATCGGCAAGAATCGTGCCGTCTTCGTCAACCTATCCACTATTACCCAGACCGCGTCGTGTCCTCGCTGGGTAACAGGTAAACCCACCACCAAGTCCATGGTGATGCTCTCCCACTTCCACTCCGGCACTGGAAGCGGCTGAAGCGGCCCTGCAGGCCTCTGATGCTCGGCTTTCACCTGCTGGCACACTAAGCACTGCTGCACGAACTCACCCACATCCCGCTTCATCCCTCTCCACCAGAACTCGCGTCTCAAGTCATGGTACATTTTCGTGTTTCCGGGATGTATGGTGAATCTGGAACCGTGTGCCTCAGTCAGGAGCTCTCTCAACAGCTCCTCGTCTCTGGGGACGCACAGCCGTCCCCTCAAGCGTAACACCTGGTCTGTGAAAGAGAAGTCCCCTGGGTCCCCTGACAGTACTCTGTCGCGCAAAGACTGCAAGTACGGATCGGCCATCTGTCCCGTGATGATGCGGTCTATCAACTCTGGTCTAGTCTGCCGTGTCACCGTCACTGCCCCACAGTATCCTCGTAACTCTAGAGGTCGCCAACTGCCCACCTCCTCCAAAAGGCTCCAACTCTGTAACTGTAGACTGGCCAAGCGTGCGGGTGCCTTACGGCTCAAGGCGTCAGCCACCACATTGGCCTTTCCCGGGTGGTAGGAGATGCTGCAGTCGTAGTCCTTCAGGAGCTCCAACCAACGTCTCTGTCTCATGTTGAGCTCCTTCTGGTCAAAAAGATATCTGAGGCTCTTGTGATCTGTAAAAATCTCGAAGGTCTCACCGTACAAGTAGTGCCTCCATGTCTTCAGCGCGAAGACAACAGCTGCCAACTCTAGGTCATGGGTAGGGTAGGTATGCTCATGGGGCTTCAGTTGCCGCGAAGCGTAAGCGACCACGTGACCCCTCTGCATGAGCACACCTCCTAACCCCTGCAAGGAAGCGTCCGTGTACACGACGAACCCGCCACTACTGTCAGGAATGGTGAGCACGGGAGCCGAGGTCAACCTCTCCTTCAGCTCCAGAAAACACGCCTCACAGGAGTCTGTCCAAGTGAAAGGCACATCCTTCCGAGTCAACTGTGTCATAGGACGTTGAATCTGCGAAAACCCTCTGATGAACCGTCTGTAGTAACCTGCCAGTCCCAGGAAACTGCGAATCTCAGTGACTGAACGCGGTCTCTCCCACCTGAGCACTGCCTCGACCTTGGCGGGATCCACCGCCAGGCCGTCTCCAGAGATCACATGACCCAAAAAGGTCACCTCCCTCAACCAGAACTCGCACTTGCTGTATTTGGCGTACAGCCTGCGTCGTCTCAGAGTGTCCAGAACCATCCGCAAGTGCTGTCCGTGCTGCGTCCGATCTCTAGAATAGATGAGTACATCATCTATGAAAACCACCACAAACTGGTCCAAGTACGGTCTGAACACCCGGTTCATCAGGTCCATGAAAGCAGCGGGGGCATTGGTCAGCCCAAACGGCATGACCAAAAACTCGTAGTGTCCGTACCGGGTGCGGAAAGCTGTCTTGGAGACGTCGGTCTCCCTGATCCTCAACTGGTGGTATCCAGACCTCAAGTCGATCTTGGAAAACACCGTGGCACCCCGCAACTGGTCAAACAAATCGTCAATCCTCGGCAGCGGATATCGGTTCTTGATGGTGACCCTATTCAGCTGTCTATAGTCCACACAAAGGCGTAGGGTCCCATCCTTCTTCTTCACAAACAGTACCGGGGCTCCCCAGGGAGACGCACTGGGCCTCACGAAACCCTTCTCCAAAAGGTCCTGCAACTGAGACTTGAGCTCTCGCAGCTCAAGCGGTGCCATCCTGTATGGCGCGGTGGAGATGGGGTTGGTCCCTGGTACTAGTGAGATCTCAAACTCGATCTCACGCTCGGGCGGTAGTCCTGGTAACTCGTCTGGAAACACGTCGGGGTACTCTCTGACCACCGGGATGCTCTGGAAGTCTGCCACGGGGCTGTGCTCTGCCACCACACAAGCTAAGAAGCCCTCACACCCCTGGCTCAAAAGTCTCGCCGCCCGAAGTGACGAAATGCACCTGAAACCTCCGTCCACTGGCTGCCCGTGAAACTCGAAGGAAGGCAACTCCGGAATGGAGAAGACAATCTTCCTCTCAAAGCAGTCTACCAATGCGTGGTAATCGGACAGCCAATCCATCCCCAGGATCACCCCAAAGTCCTCCATCTGTATCATAATCAGGTCAGCTGGCAGGCTGTGTCCCCCGATGCTGACCCCGCAACCCGTGTACACCTCCTCAGCTACAAACAACTGACCACTCGGACCTCTGATTACGAACGGGTTCTCTAACAATGTATAATCCTGGTCCAAACTAACTGCGAAACTGTCTGCGACAAACGAGTGCGTAGCGCCGGAATCGAAAAGCGTGTAAACGAGTCTGCCAGAAACTGAAACCATACCTGCTACCACGGATCCCGAAGCTCTGGCGTCCCTGTGTGTTAGGGCGTTGATACGCCCCTCAGCTCTAGGTGCGGACGAAGCAGCCACACTCTGCGTCGGACGGGTAGGTGCTGGCCGGTACCCTCCTCGCGACTGCGGTCCTCCTCCTCGCGCCTGGAAACCGCGGCCTCCTGCGCGCCCTCCAGTGCTCTGCGCGGGAAGTATCTGCTGACCTCCTGCCCTAGATGGGCAGTCCCTCCTGACGTGGCCCGGCTGGCCACACTGGTAGCAGAGGGGAACCCGACTCCCGCCCTCAGTGAGTCCCTGCTGTCGGCTAGGCGGGGGTCCGGTGCTGGCGACTGGCCCCTGTCGAGGGCCCCCAAAGGCCAGTGATGGCCCTGCACAACGTGACGGCTCTCCTGCGGACGCCACGTGTCTCCGTTCTCGCCGGCCCTGTGAGAAGTCTGGCTGAAAGGGCCTCTTCCGCCCGCCGTCGGTCTCTCGCGCGGACGGGTTGGTCTCCTCGTAAGTCATGGCTGCCTCTACCACCCTCGAAAACGTCGGCAGCTTCAGGGGTTTGACATACCCCCGGATCGCAGGCCGGAGCCCCTCGGTGAACCTCCAAAGGCGCTCCTCCTCAGTGGCTACCGCTGTCGCTGCAAAGCGGGACAGCTCCAAGAAACGCGTGCGGTACGCGCTCACGGTCATCGTCCCTTGGCGGAGAGTGTGGAACTCCCGCCTCCTCTGGTCCTGCCACGTCTGGGGAAAGTACTGCTCGCAGAAGAGGGTGACGAACTGGTCCCACGTCGGCTCATCCCTCTCCTGTCCCCGGACCGCCCTCCACCACCGGTGTGCCGCACTCTCCAGCTGGTACGTGGCAAAGGCCACGCGGCACTCCACCGGGGGGCGAAGGGTGTCGAAGATCTTCTCCAGCTGCTCAAGCCAGTCCTCTGCCTCGGTCGGGTCCTCATCCCCCTTGAAGGAGGGGGGCTTCAGCTTCCGGAACTGCCCGAAAAGCTCGAAGTGGTGCTGTAGGGGAGGTGCTGGTGCACCTCCAGGCGAAGGTGCCTCGTGTACAGAAGTGTCGGAGGAAGGTGGGGGCGGCAGGGGCCAATCCCCTCCCTCGTGTCCGGCGCCGCGTCCGTCGCGTGGTCCCACAGAGGACTCCCCCTCTGCAACCCCAGGAGGAGGTGCTCGGGGCGGTGGGTGGAGCTCCTCTCGTACAATATCCCGTATCAGTCGGGCGAGGTCCTGGGCCTGGATGCCAGGGAGTGGTGGCTGGTCCACCGAGACGTCAACGACAGCACGTCCACCTCGCCGTCCTCGCCCTCGGCCGCGCCCGCGGCCAGTCTCGCCAGTCCCACGACGAGGCATCTCCTGCAAGGAGATGCGAAACAAAACGGAAACGTCAAAACAGACGGTACCTAACAACACTTCTAAGAGCTCATGTCAAGAGATATGTTGTGGTGGCTACTCTAGCTATAAACATGTGAATTGGTTATTTTCCAGTCAGTTGATTCACTTCTCGGGACGACCTTGCTCTGATACCATCTTGTAACGACCCGGTTCCCGAGTCCCTACGAGACACGAGAACCGGACCGACTCGACTAATCCCAAGACCCAGTCGTCCAACGAGGAAGTAACCAAAAGACAGTAAAATAAACCACATTCAGCATGAATATAACTAACAGTAAAAAGTACAGCAGTAAGGAAAGAAACTACTACAGTAGGCACCACCACAACAGTAAAACAACATTTATCATATAACAAAAACTGCAGGTAAAGAAGGTACAGCGGAAACAAAACTACTCACTAGAACAGAAACAAAAGAAGGTACAAAGCTGTGGCAACTCTACTGGACCCTACTCGGCCCAGCGTCCTCTGCAGCCGCCGACCCTGGCTGCTCAACACCTGGTCCTGAAAAAGGTAACGAGTGTAACACGTCAGCAAAACGCTGAGTAGAGTGGCAAACTAACTAACGGCAACAGTAGAGTGTACAGTAGCTGTTATGTTCTATTACTTCCTTTATTTACATCTTTCAATTTTTCTCACTATTTCATTTACTTCTCAGATCCTTTACTTGATCTCGAATGTCCTCGTGGGACGATCTTGATTGCAGTCTTTTCCAACAGTAGAAGTAGCACGTGGTGCTCTCCTGGCCGGGAGAGTCCCCCGTGGTGATCCTACCCTCAGTCAACCACCCCAAGGTCACTGACAGACGTAACGGTGACTACGGCACGCGCGATAAACGCACAGGTAGCTAGCCCGTACTGGCACGCGGTCAGTCGTTTCCGTTAACGGGTGCGCCCAAAGCACAGCACGGAACCAGGGCAGAGCCCTCTCAGTAACAGGGGTCCAACCCCTCCACAGTAACCAAACCGGGGCCTTGCCCCTCCACAGTCCGCGCACCCTCGTCTGACTACCCTGGTTTGCCCTAGTGGGCCTAACAAGTCGGTGAAGGAGGCTAGCAGAACCCCGGGGCCCGTGGGGTAGCTAGTACTCTCCTAACACTACTAGCTCTCCTCGGTACTACGTACACGAGGGCCAACAAGTCGGTACAGAGCGGCCAAGCCTAACCCCGGGTCCCTGGGGCGGCTGGCCCCACTCTGCACTAAAACAGGTACAGGTACTTCCCTTGGTACTGCGTACCCAAGAGACAGTACAACTACATCTCAGTTCCATTCCTTTTCTTTCCAGGAGTTCCACTCCTAATTCCCCGTAGGGTTCCAGCCCTTTATCTCAGAACATCATATGTTTCACTTTCCAGATTCACGTTCTCAATTTCCATGATCTCAAACATGTTTCTTTGTTCATAACAGGCAGCTGTTAATTAATTTCACAGGCAGCTTATATATTCCTTTCCATTTTTCCAAGACTGCAGTAATATACATTCCACTAGTTTTTCCATCCTAGGATTCATGCCATATCCTAGGATCTATCATACAATCTAGTTTTCCGGCCCTAGGATTCATGCAACACCTAGGAGCTATCATTCCATACATTTCTCATTCCTAGGGTTCATGCAATGCCCTAGGTTCTAGTTATGGTTCCATACTTTAACAGATTTTATTAATGCTTAAAACCACTCTACCAGGTACAACGGAAGTAATGGGGGCGTGGTCGGGAATCCCGCGCGCCTCCGCGACTCTCAAGACGGCAACCGAACGAGGTCCTATCACAAGGATCAAACACAAGGAGTGTCTCAAAACAGTGTATAGCTACTGTAGGCGGGTAGAGGAATAAATTCTGAATCGAACGCAACTCGAATCGTGGAAGACGGAGCCCAAACGGGCCCTAAACGGGTCGAGAAAGACAATACTGTGCAAAATCAGACGTCTGGAACTCCTTCCAGACGTCTTAAACGGTGGATCAGAGAATTACCTGTTCGGCGTGGTTCCCCGGACGTCCAGAAGTCTGTGGCGACGTCTCTCCTAGATCCCAGACGTCCGATGGTCTCTCCGGACGTCTGGAGGTCACTCCCGCCGTCTGGTACAACTTCCAGACGTCGGATTCGCAAAGGATGACGAATCCGAACACCTGCGCACAGCCAACCCTCCTCCTTCAGTACGGTCAGTCGACAAAAGAAGAAGGAGAAAGCGGAACTCACCTTTCAGACGTCTGTATGATCACACAGACGTCGACCTTGCCGTCTGGATATCAGTCCAGACGTCTGATTCTGGAGATTTTTCCAGAATCAGAACCTCGCTCGGCCTCCGCTCGCGACGCCGCCCGCGTCGCACCTCGCGCGTCCGCTGCTCCGCCCGCAGCAGGTCCCTCTTCGCGACGCTCTGCGCCCCCTGCGCCCTCCGCCGGCCGGCCAAGCCGCTCCCGGCGAGCTCGCCCTCACGGCAGAGTCCCGCCCTCGCACGCCGCAGCTCCTCCGCGCCTTTGCTGCGCCGCTGCCGCTGCGCCCTCGCGTCCGCTCGCTCCGCCCGCAGCAGGAGAGGAGGAAGATGGTGGAGACGGGAGGGGAGGCGCGCCCCCTCCCCCTTTTAACGCCGCGCGGAGAGGAGGAGAGAGACGGCCGCAGTCGCCTGCAGCCGCAGAGAAGATGCGGATCGCAGGTCTGCGCGCACAGGCGCGCAGACGAATATCCCGTGCGAGTATAACTGTTCGTCAGACGTCTGTAAACTATCCCGGACGTCTGGTCAGACGTCTGGATGTGATCCCAGACGTCTTGACAGACGTCTGGGCCACCTCCCAGACGTCTTAAAAGACGTCTGGGGTACGCGCTCGTTACATTAACCAACTGATATTGAAGAAGGGTTTGTTGGACTTAGAAGAAAACCTGTATTCTCTCAAAAACCCGGAGATTGGTTGAATTGGTAATTCAGAGAAATCCTAAAATACATACTACTTAAGGCTGAATTCTAAAAACCATTCACCAATTAAAACTTCAATTCGGGGAGATTTCCTGTTGCATGCTTGTTTTACACACTCATAAAATCAATCACTTGGGCATTACCTGTAAAAAATGCCCTTCACATTCCAGAAGCACTTGATCCTAAGCCTCTGACTAAAATTGGTAGCAACTTGACCCTTATTAAGTATTGGAGGTCTAACTGCCTACGTGTAGTGCCTACGTGCTGGTGAGGGTTCCTGCGTGCTATCGGGTGTCTAAGACTAGGGCAAATGGCCTTTCAATCTGGCCCGATGGTTCGACGGTGCTCGCATTCGGTTCCGTAGTTCGTGATAGTAGGTAACTTAGATCTTTAGGTCTAAGAGCACACTGTACAGGTTAGGAATTTGATTGTATTGATTTGTCATCAAGTGTACCTTTGCGACGTCATTTCTCTCATCTCTTTTCCCTTCTTATCTCCCCAATTCTTCCTGCGGTAGTGCATGTTTGGGAGGAGGTTACAAAACCCTGAACTGTGTGTATTGCCTGTTAATTTTAGAAAAGAAGCCGAATCATCCTCCTCCTCCACAAACATGGCTGCACGCCCACCCTCAAATCCCGAGGGAGGAAACTGCCCTCAGAACCCACCAGGTGGTGGAGCCTTAGATCCCATAACCCGCCTCCATGCCTAAATAGAAATGTATAATGAACGAATTGAGGCCATTCGGGAAACATTGGAGGAAATGCAGAACCCTCCCGAATGGGAGGAGCCTAGGTCTCTTAGCTCCTACCAGAATCCCACTGCTACAGAGACCATAGGACAAATTTGGGTCCCCATGGGCGGGGATGACTTTGAACTGAAGCCTAACATAATTGGCCTAATAAATTTTCACTTCCATGGTCTTGCAAGTGAAGATCCTTTTCTCCACTTGGAAGACCTAACCCGATTGGCTGAAATTGTTAAACCGAGAAATATCGGGTTACCAATAGTCCTCATGAAAATGTTCCCGTTTTCATTGAGGGATAAAGCATCGTAGTGGTTACGCACCCTTAGGAGAACCATCCACTCTTGGGAAGAGATGCGAACAGCGTTTCTCAAGAAGTTCTTCCCAATTGGGTGAACCAATGCGCTTCACCGTGCTATCACTTCATTTACGCAACAAAACGGCGAACAATTTCATGAGGCATGGGAGAGGTATAATGACCTCCTCAGGAAGTGTTCGCACCACAGTCTGCCTAAGTGGCATATAGCCCAGATTTTCTACTATGGGCTAAATGAGACTTTAAAGCAGATTGCAGATGCTTCCTGCGGAGGGAATTTCATGAATAAAGACGAGAATGGAGCATTCGAATTGTTTGAAAATATGAGTGAAAACTCAATGAACAATGCCTCCATTGTCGCCTTTAATCATTCCAGCCAGCCCCGAAATGTCCACAAAGTTGACACGGGACCCTCCCATTCATCCTCTGATCTCAGCCTTATTGCACAAAAATTGGATGAAGTCTCCATCGTGCACAAGAAGCTAGACGAGCTTCTGGCCAACCCCGCCCGTTCTATGGCAAACGCCCCCACTTCACCACTTCGTCACAATCCAAATTCTTCCAACACCAGTCTTATCCCGAGAAACCCCGTAAGACCTTCCTTACCGAGTGTCGCACTGAGCGACTCGGTAAGTCATGTGGATCTGGCTTCTGCGAGCTAGTATTTCGACACGGAGGACCAAGCCTCCATGTGCTCGGAAGCATATTTACATGCGGACGCGTCTTTTGGCATAGAAGACGCTTGCACCCTGGGGAACAACCCGTTCTCTGCCATGTATAACCCAGGGTGGCAAAATCATCCGAACTTCGCATGGTCCAACAACCCGCAGTGCCGAAACCCCGCAGGTGGACCAATGCGACCGTCCGCACCCATCATCCCAAGGGCTCAATCTAATCCTATGGCAAATCCGCCATCAGGCCCTTATGTACCACAAACAAAACACACATCAAGTCCTCTTGACAAATTGATGCAAATGATGATGGAAATGTCAAAGCGCCATGAAGAGAACATGACCTCTCTTCAGCACCAATTGGAGTAGCAGAATGCTGAGATCAGTCAACTACACATGGCGATTCGATCTCAGGGCACTCTTCCCGCCCAACTTGTCCCAAACCCATGAAATTTCATACCCGTGGTCCTCAACCACAGGTACAACCTTCTCAGGGGTAGGTTAATTAGATTCTGCAGGCTCTGAGCATTCCATCGGGATTTCAATCTAATCCCGCTGCAACACCGCACTCTTATGTCCCTATTGTGAACCCGCCTCCGCCGTATGATCCCATTGGACTTGCATTGTCCAATGCTATCACTACGAGGAGCGGTAAGCTGACCATTGATCCGCCTTGACCTGATCCTGGCCCATCTTCTTCAGTGCCCTCTCCTTCGGGATGCGCACCGCATTCGTGAGAGGACGATACACCCAAATTAGTGCCAGAATCAGTTCCATTCCCTGAGGCTCTACTGAGGGAGCCAAAAGGCAAAAAGAAAGATACGCAGGCCTTTGATAACCTGCATAATTTGTTCAGGGATGTAGAAATCAAGGTACCCCTGCTCGAGGCTATCGACCACATACCTACTGTCGCCCGATTTTTCAAAGACTACACAACACCCATGCGACAGTCAAAGAAAACCAAGAATCCAGTGGTTCTCTCGCCTCATGTGAATTGTGCTATACTGTCAAACCTACCACCAAAGCAGAAAGATCCGGGCACACCACTTATTTCCTGTAGCATCCAAAGCTGCAATTTTAACCGTGGCTTGCTTGATCTAGGATCTTCCATAAATCTCATACAGACCATCATGCCCGAAAAATTTTCCTTGGGAAATCTAAAACCCACCCCCGTCACATTACAGTTGGCAGATTGTTCTGTCAAAATCCCAAAGGGTGTGGTGGAAGACGTGGTGGTTAGGGTCAACAGTCTCTATTTTCCTATTGACTTTCTTGTTTTAGATATGGAAGTTCCTAGCTCACTTTCTGATTGTCCGATCATCCTTGGTCGACCTTTCTTGGCCATAGCCCACGCCCATATCGACTACGAGTCAGGCTGTATTGAGATTGCCGTTGGATCTGAAAAGCTCAAGCTTAACATCTTCAAGGTAGCCAAGAACTTTGATTGCGATTGTATCAAGGATGACACGTCTGACGAGGACATGGCCGTTAGCGCATGTATCGGACCAATTGGGACCTATTCTGACTACTGTGGATTACCTATAAACATTGACGACTGCCTGATCGACACAAATTGTGACGTTCCCCCATCCCTCCCTTTTCCCGTACCTTCTCCTAACCAGACTTCTGACATGGTTTTCTCTGCTTCCCATACCTCGTGGTCTGAGTCATATCCGGGCTACTCGCCACCGGTCCACACTTTTGAAGATCGGATTGCCCTTTCTTTCCCGCCAAATCAGGCGGATTTGCAACTCCACACTGGGACCTTGAGCCCATATACTTCTCACTGGGGCTATTCCTTTTTGGATCCATCCATCCAAGAAGCCCCTCTTCTTGGCCAATCTGAAGGCCAACTTCTTCCTCTTGACTTATTTTCTGATCCGCCTGGGACACTCTCGTCCCAGGAAATGCTAGACCTTTCACCATCCACCATCACTTTTCATGCCACTATCATGATCACTTCACTTTTCACTTCATCACCCACCATCCACCCACCCTACCACCCTGCTGTATACCCTGCACCTCAGCTCTCGTTACCCGATCTTTCGTCCTTTCTCTACCTTTCCCTACATGCATATGAGGACATAGCATCATTTGGCATGGGGGGGTGGATAGGCATCCATAGGATCTGGGTATTTTATGGTATCATGCAGTTTCCACCTATTTATAAATATGTAAGAAAAAGAAAAGAAAAGAAAATAATAATAATAATAATGGTGTTTAGTAATGATCTGAAAGCTAAAACAAAAATACAATAAGTGTTTATGGATATTCAACCTCTATTTTGAAGACTTTCCAGGCCACAGAAGCTTGATTCGCTCAAGCTCGGCTTAATTCACTTGAGCATTGATAAGATAGATCGAAATCTCTCCTAACTAAGGACATTCTTGTACCTGAGACACCAATACAGGATTCGTTGGTCTGCTTCTACTCGAGAGCCTAAGAAATCTTGGTTCACACTACACATATCAAGAAAGACCAGGTGAACATAAGATCCAACCCTAGTGTTCATTAGGGAAGGTGGAGTCCTTACCTATGCGTGCAGGTAGACTTTTTATCCCAGGCTTTAGTCTTGTGTTTAGGAAAGACTCTTTCCACCAAAAAGGAACTCTCCCACCAAAAAGAAAAGTGTGCTCCTCTAAATAATGTTGTAAGAGATATATTGACACGTGTTTCAAAAAAATAAAAAGTCAATATATCTCGCAAATATCTATAAAGTCTTCTTCCTACAAAAAAGTTCTTCATGGCAAATACCCTGTTTTCTTTGAGCCACAAATGTCAAAAAAATGGGAATTGAGTTTCAATCATCTTTTTAAGGGTCAATCTGAAGACACAAGCTGAAACTGGGACCAACCTTTACTTAAAAATTCGTGAAACCCTGGGCTTGAGTCTTAATGTTCATCTGGTCAGTCTTGATCCTTCACTATGCACAAGCCATAACCTCTTGAGCTCTCGAGTATGGCAAAAACCTCCTGGGTCCTGGAAATCGTACTTAAGGTTTAAATATCAAGAGTCTGGGTTAGTTGAGAGATGATCTTTGTCATGTGAGACTTAAAGTACTGGTAGTCTTCTCTACAATTGGTTCTCACAATATCCAACAATAAACACACCTTTGTCGCCCCAGAAGAAAATCTTCTGCTTAAAGATCATTTCTAAATACTGTTTTGCTAGGGTCTAGAAAAAGATAGGCATGGGGGTATGATTGCACTGCAAAAATACACCTGCAATTGTACTGTCTTGTTCTATTTCCTAGCATTACCAATGCATATTAGGGTTCCATAGTCGCATTTGTGAAAATACATTGATAAACGCTAGTTTATCATCATTTTTATGCATTAAAACAAACTTAGCTCTTAGGATTTTGCTCCACAAATGGGTTTTTGGGCTGCATTTAGGCATCAATTAGGTTAGGCATGCATTGCACTTTTTATTATCTTTTTAATGTGTTTTTGTGAGTGTTAGGGATATGCAGATTGTCAGAACTCCAAAACCCTAGCACTCAGGAAGGCAACTGGTGAAGAAGAAGCTCAAACTAACTGGAACTCAGCTTGATCCAGCTCACCATAGCTGGATTCCAGCTCACTTGAACTAGGGTTAGCTCATCTTAGCTCCATTCAGCTCATCTCAGCTGAATGGCAGCTCAAGAGAGCTCATCTTAGCTCACCCTAGCTCAGGTCAGCTCAGATCCAGCTCAACTTAGCTAAGTCTAGCTCATCTCAGCTCCCATTAGTCCACAGGGAGCTCTAGCTAGCTCAGCTGAGTTGACTGGAGTTCACCCCAACTCAGGTTCAGCTACATCCATCTCTACTCAACTCCGGCCAGCTAAAGATGACTTCATTCCAGCTCCCGGGGACTCAGCTTAGCTCAACTCAGTTGAGCTAAGATACCTTAGCTGCCTCACCCAGCTTGATCCTCCCCGGGAGCATTAGACCCAGCTCACCTCAGCTCCTTTTAGCAGAAGCCATCTTGCTTTAGCTTGGCTTAGTAGCTAGCAAAGAACTAGCAAGCTAAGCTAGCTAAGGTAGCTCCTTCCAGCTCTCTTCAGCAGCCACCAGCTCTAGTGCAGCTCAAGATAAATGCCTCCAACTCTTCTCCCTGAAAACCTTAGCTCCAAATGCCTCCAACTCTACTCCCTACTAGCTAAGCTAGCTAAGCTATTTAACTTAGCTAGTCCCCCCTCCATGGCACCAAAACCTACTACCCTACTACCCTACTACCTAAGCTCCAGCAAAAAGACCACCTAGTCCTACTTTATTTTGGTGCCAACTATCCCTTCCATCACCACCCTGCATCCACCATCAAAACCCATCTCCACCCTCCATTTTTTTCCCTCCAAAATTGCCTTCTAGAAGGTATTTTTGGAGGGAAAACCAAGGCACCTCTTCATTTCCCTCCCATTTTTCCCTTCAAAAATAACCAAGCACCCCTTCATTTCCCTCCAAAAAAACACCATAACCACCCCCCTTCCCATCCTATAAATACCCTACCCTACCACCACATAATTCCCATCCTCCCTTAGTATATTTTTCTACCTAAACCACCTATACCTACGGCCAAGAAGAAGGAGTAGAGAAGGAGATTAAAGGGGCACATCACCAGCCCCTTTGGTGCCTTCTTCTCCCCACTCTCTTCAACTTGAGCCACGCCAAGGAGGAGGACTCTTCCACTTCAAGGAGGATAGCCAGGCAAAGGAGAAGGACTTAGGGTGGACGTCCACCCTTGGAGAGAACTTAGGGCACGCCCCCCTAGGGCTTGCCTTGAAGGACATCACCTTGGCGGAGCACTGTAAGGAAGGAGTTGAAGGACTCTTTTCAAGATTGGGAGCCACCAACCTTGGAGCAATAAGCCCTCTTCTTCACCATCTATCTAGAGGATTTGTGTTTTCCTTTCTTTATGTCAATTTTCTAGTAGTAGAAGCATTCCTCTACTAGGCATTTTTGTTAAACATTTTTTTTAATTATCTAGTTGCCTTCTTTGCAATTTCTTGTTTGCATTTCTATTTGCTTGTTTTTAGCATTCCTCACTCCCTCTCCCTAATTATTCTAGGCCTCCACTTGCCTAGAGTGAGCTTAGGGAGAGGCTCTACTTGCCACTTAGAAGTAGTATTTTAAATTGAAGTGTAAATCACCTTCCCGTCACCATTCCGCATGTTGTCTTAATTTAAAACAAAAAAATGATATATTGAAAAATACCAAAAAGAAAGTTGAGATTGTATTCCAAGCAAGAGAATCACTATTGCAAACATTTGGCCTCCTTGGACGACCCTAGATACTCCCCTATCTAGGAATATAAATGTAAGAGTTGATCGATTTTACGTGTTACAACGACGTATTTTAACAAACCGCGTGAAATCGCTATCATACATGCATGCATGCATTTAATTGAGAGGGGAGGAGTGAATAAAATGGCCTCGCAATTCACGTTTTCTCCAAGTGTTGCTTCGCAAAATTTCCATCTTTATTTTTATTTCTATTTGATTTTTGAAATCTTCCCCGTGGCTTCAAAGCTTGACTTCTTCCTCTTCGCACCTTGCCCTACAGCCACATGCCCAGCCTCTCCCTGCCATGCGCAAAGCATGCACAGCCAGGGCATGGCTGCGCATGTTTTCTCCTTCTATAAAAGGAGCTCGGCTCCTTCTTTGAAAAGAGCTTGGTCCTCCCCACGAAAAGAACCCACACAGCAGCTCCACTTCTTCTCTAGGCCATCCCCTCCCCTCTCCCTCCATACGTAGGACCTCCTCCTCAGAGGAGCCACTCTGCGGGTAGGACTTATCACGGTGGTGCACACCCACCACCGTGAAACCACCACCGCCTAGCTCATCAAAGAGCCGGTGGGTGTGGTGGCCTTCTTCCCTGCTTCACTTTCCACGCCACTTTCGCCATTACACCAAAGCTTCAAGTTGTGAAGCTCAACCGGCCACCGCACGACCTGCAGCAGCCAGCCGAGCTCCATAGCAGCAGCAGCAAGGTAGCAATAGCGCACGCAGGCATCTGCATGCACCTGCAGGCACCCTTGCCTCCCTCTCCGCATGCCCAGTCGTGCTCTCTCTTCCGCCCACAACCAGCCAGCGTAGACCTTCTTCCACGCGTGCCAGCCCACGTGCACCAGCCGCAAGCCGCCCGCACTCACAGCACCTGCAGCAAGCGGTCGTGTGGCTCGGCCATACTCTGTAGCCACTATTCATGCCAGTCTATGGAACACTGTGGCTACAATGGGGTGACCGGTAAGCTTCTCACTTATCCAGTCACCCGGCGCGCCGCAACCGGCCTTCGCCTGTGCACAAGTTTAGCCCCGCGCCTGCTCCAGCGCTCGCCCACGCATCTGCATTCGCCCGCGTCGCCCACACCGCCCGCTCCCTTTGCCCGCATACGCCTCTCCATGCAGTGCTGTAAGCTGTGGCCTCTCCTCTCCCCGTGCTCACTCCCAGCATGCGCCTCTCTGCGTGCATACGCACCTGCGTGCGCGTGAAGCCATCAGACGTTGCCCTGAAGCTGCAGACGACTTAAATGGCATCTCTAGCAGGAAGCACTCGGCATCTCTCTCTCTCCCACAGCACTCTCTCACTCTCTTTACCGACACTTACACACTTACACTCACACTTTCATGCACACACACACACCTATACACTATTATATACATATATATACGTATACATATATATATTGATATATATACATATATTTATATACATATATATATATATACTTATATCTATATATATAGTAGTATTTATATAACTAAGTATTAGTATACATATATATATATACATATATCTATATACTTATATACATATACATATATAAGTACACATATACCTATATATTTATAACCATATATATATATATACATATAGATATATTTACATATATACATATATATATATATTCACATTACTTACCATACGTGGTATCGCAGGAATATCTGAACCAGTTGCTGATATTCCTCGATACACCCATACAAAAAGCGTGTTTGCACTCATCTTCCATCAATCCACCATACACTCCATGTAGCACCTCGTCCTGTTGGTTGCGTCTTTCTAGAATACGATCGACTCAACACCGTGCTACACTCCATCTCCGCCTCCACCCCCACCCCTTTATACATATATAATATATACTTATATATATATACTATATTTGCTTTATTTCTGTTTCGCTTTCCTGCTAGTAAAATGATAAAAAAAATATATAAAAGAGAAAAGATAATCTTTGACTTGCAGGTACTCCATCTTGCGAATAGCAAGACCCATTTTGGAACTCTGATTTGGCTCAAAGCCAAGAACCTAATTTTGAGGATGTGCCTCAAGGACAAGGATTATCAGAAAAAAAATCTTAAATAGAAAAACACCAAAAACACAATAAACAAACGAAGGAGACTCGTTGTAGGAAAGGCGTAGAAACTTGACTCGTAACCCCACTTCCCTGAGTTCGACCCTGGGCCTAAAAGTGACCAAGATAAAATCAAGTAGGTCAGGTTAAAAATTTTGTAAAGAGATGGTTAGGTTCGATTTAGGTTAACCACTGTACAGACTTCAACGAGAAAATCACCATATTAACAACCTAACCGGGTCCGACCACCAACTTTCAATTGAAGAAACCATCAAAAAAGTTTCAATGTTATCATTATCCTCATCAAATTCCTCAATAAATCCACAATCCTCAAATTTGTTGATCGCCTTAAAAATATCCAATTTCATTCGTTGGTCCCCAAAGGTGACTTCCATGCTACCGCTTTCACAATTAATGTTGGCCTTTGCGGTAGCTAGGAACGGATGCCCTAGAATGATGGGCGTGTTCCTCAGATTATTAGGTACATCCATGTCAAGGACAAGGAAATCTACAGGAAAATAGAAATCCTTGACCTTGACTATAACATCTTCAATAATGCCTCACGGGTTTGTGACCGAGCAGTCCATTAACTATAGCGTTACTGAAGTTGTCCGAAGTTCACCTAACCTAAACTTCTTGTAAAGAGAAGTCAGAATTAGGTTTATGGATGCACCCAGATCCAAAAGTGCTCTTTCAAATGTGTAATCTCCGATAATGCAAGAAATCAATGGAGCACCAGGATCTCTCTTTTTCTGAGGGAGGTAGTGCAGGACAACAGAACTAGCCTGCTCGGAGAGTACCACCTTCCTTGGAACAGATTCTCTCGACTTACGCTTTTGTGTACATAATTCCTTTAAAAATCTTGCGTAAGCTGGTATGTGCTTGATAGCATCAAGGAGCGGGATATTAATCTCAACATTCTTAAATAGATTCAGAAGCTACTCATTGCTATCCACAGACTTCTTTGATTTGGTTAAGGCTTCAGGAAAAGGAACATGAGTTAGATCTTTGGAATCAGGTTCTTGAGCTTTGATTTCTCCTCTAGAATTATCCTCTCTCTCCTCAGTTTCTTTAGGATTCAAAAGATCAGAATAGTGTGGTTGTGGATCCTGAGTCTTCTTACCACTCCTCAAAGTGACAGAATTTGCAGATGCATAAGAATTTGGGTCTTAGAGAGGGTTGGGAAAGATTGGAGGGGCTTGATTGACCATGAATTGTTGATTTGCAGAAGAAGAAGAAGAGGATGAGGAACCCTGCTCAACCACCTGAGCATGTGTGTGTGGGTCCCTCTGATTCCCGTACCCATGGGCTTGGTTGCCCGAATTCATAATATTTCGCGGGTTGGGTACGAGTTGGGATGATAGAGATCCGGGTTGATGAGAATTAGCAATGAGCCCGGATTGCAAGTTGTCCAGCGAGTTTTTCATTTGCTGCATGAGCTGGAGCATGGATCCTTGCATCTCTACCATTTGACGGTTCAAATCATCCTGCCCTGCGGGTTGACGGGCATTCCAAACTAGCTGATTGACATGATTCAAAGGCAACTGAGTATAAACTTGACCCTGACCCATTGGTCCTTGTGAAGCATAGTTGCCAGGTCAGAATTGGGTCTGTTGCCCCAGATTTTTCCAAGAGAAGTTAGGGTTGTTTCTCCAACCTGGATTATAGGCATTCGAGTAGGGGTTGGATCTAACATTCTCTTGTACAGCACAGACATCCTCTTAGGGTGAGGATAGAGAAAAAGAAAGGGAAGGATCAGAAAAACTAGGATCAAAGGCCCCAGTTTGGAACCCATGGGGTTCCGAAAAATGCTAACTCATAGGTTGAGCCGCATCAAGTTGATTCACGAACTCCCGTCCAGAAGGAGCTCGTAAGGAGTGGAATCCTTAATTTTGAGATTGAGTGGATCGAGAGTTGTTCATAGAATTGCCAGCCATCCACTCTTCCATTCTCTTAGCAACCAAGTCCACCTTATCAAGTTTGTTACAAATCAATTCCATATCAAATGAATGAGAGTCATGGACTTCATTGACAGTTGATCTGGGCTGCTGGGACCGGTTAAAAGTATCCATGGAGGCATGATTAATTGAATTCTCACTCATTTCCTCAAATAAATCATGTGCACTATCTGCATCTTTATTGAGGAAATTGTCTTCGCAAGAAGCATCCACATGATTTCTGAGTTGCTCAATCAACCCATGATAGAAGATCTGCACGAGTTGCCATTTTGGCACCTCGTGGTGTGGACACTTCCGCAATAAGTCCTTGAATCGCTCCCAGGCCACATGAAACTGCTCTTTTGACCGCTGGGTAAAGGTAGTGATTGCCCGTCTCAAAGCATTGGTTCGTCCGACTGGGAAGAATTTCTTCAGAAGGGCCGATTTCAACTCATTCCAAGTTGTAATTGGTCTTCCTATTGTCTTATACCAATGTGCGGCCTTATCCCTAAGAGAGTGGGGGAAGAGCCTCATGATCATTTGCTCCTGGTTTACGTTTTGAGCCTTGGTGGTCTGGACCAGAGTGGTCAAGTCCTCCAAGTGCTGAAATGGATTTTCGAAGCCAAGTCCATGATAATGTTTAATCAGGCTTAACACCTGGGGCTTGATTTCTACGTCACCGGCTGGAATCTGGACGTTGAGACGTTCCCCGTATTTTGAAGGATCATAAAAATCCTTCAAGGGCTGAGCGCCCTGCATTCTCTGCATTTGTTCCAGCTGCCTTCGAAATTCTTCCTGTGGATTTCCAAGCAGAGGAGGCTGTTGTTCGGCCATGGGATCAAATTGACCAAAATCCAACTTGTGCCTCCTAGAATGTTCTAATGGTCCTTCCAATTGGAGATTCAATGACCGTCTACCCAGCATAAACTAGGAGAAGGTCGGAAGGACTGGGGATAGGGACCCTGCAGCACAACAAAACAAGGCTGTCCTTAAGTGTGGTAGCCTAAGGATCTACTGACTCCCAAAACCTGCCTTAAGAGTGTAAATGATTTACTCTAGTTGCATCTGTTTAATCCAACCAGTTAGAAGGAGGGATTGGGGAGAAGGTTCTTCCTTCGGCTTTCGCCTCCAGTTCCTAGTGTACCCCCCAGTTGCGGTAGTTTAACGCTACTCCCCTAGCTAGACATCAGATTAATCAGTACAAGTAGGTTAATCAAAAATAATCTCAGGTTAGTCCCTGAAGAGCGAATCAGACCTTAAGGCCAATGTCTACTCAATTTTATTAAGGCCAGGGATTGTGGTGCTTATGGAATGTGATGGGCCCTTAAAATGGGTTGTGTCCTTAATGATTGATTGAGATTTGTGTAAGTGCATGCACAACCAGGGTTTTCAAGCAAGATTATTTGTGATGCATGAATTTTAATGTTCAAATCTTGCTTATGTAGCTTTTAGGGTTTCAAATTAGGTAGATTGCAATCAAGTTTCTAGGCAAACCAAGTTGTAAAACACGGGTGAAGATTATTTTCCTTTAAAACCAAAAATAAAGTGGAGTGCCTGGATTAGACCTAGATTGAAAACCCTAAGGAGGAGCTACTTGATGAGTTGGTTTTAAATAGAGTGGTGCAGCCCAAACAACTCAAACAATTGGCCACAAATGCACCACTAAGTTAGGCACTCAAAGATGGTTAACCTAGAATGATTTCTACTCTTTTATGTGTTACTTTGTGTGTACCGGTTCCATAGATCAGAACCCGGTTGAGTAAAAACAAATCAATTTGATTAAGTGCCTTGAATGTGGGTGTATGTTGTGTGTTTGTTGAAAATTACCCCACAAGATTATCTTTTTGTTTTATAAATGAGGGTGGAATGAATGTGAGTGAGAATCCAAACAACCAAACTATTCCTAGGATTTATGCAAACACCTAGGTTAATTGAAATTTGGATTTAATGTGGTGAATGAAATCTATGGAGGGGGGAAGAATGGGGAAGCACTTACAGTTGTCTTCAACTGCACTTTACTCCAGTCTACCGCTTGATGATTCCTTGATGGAGGTCTCTGCAAAACAATAGACACAAGAGAAAGCAAGTTAGAAAACAATAAAGTGCAGGAAATGCGAAAAGAAGATAGGAAATCGTTGCCTCCCCGGCAACGGTGCCAAAATGTTGGATGCACGAATTACTACGCTAACGTATTTGGTTTTAAAACCTTGTCGTTGTAGCTTGAAAGCGAAGAATTCGTGTTCAACAAATAAAATTTATACCGAAATTGAAATTCCGGGTCGAACACAGGGAGGCTACATCGATTTATATTCGCAATTATATTTTTTTTAGAATTTTTCTTGAAAAGCGAGGTGATATAATTACAATGAAGCTATCAAACTAAAAGGAAGAGAGAGAGAGAGAAAACATGCATTCAATATTTCAAAATGTTTATACAATCAAACGAAATAAGAATTACACTAGAAAGCGGGAAATCAGCTACACTAGAAAGCTGTAAAGAAGAATGGGAGAGAGAAGTTATCCTCCTCGACGATCGCTTGGAGGACGAGCCGAATGGGACGACGCCTGGATGAAGGAGAACGGAGCAAAAGAACGGGAACGGGGCAGCACGTTGTCGTCGTCGCGGGATCCACTTCCGAACGAGGGCGAAAATTTGGACTTTATCTTGCGAGGAGCATCCCGAGTGTGGGACAAGCTTCTCTTGAGCTTTGTAGAGGTAGAGAAGAAAAAGAAGGGATGAGAATTTCGTGTGGAGGGGGTCTCCTTTTATAGTTGTAAGGAGTGGGGGCAAATTAGTCATTACATCTTTAAAACATTAAATAAGGGGTCTTTAGTGATGGATAAAACCGTCGCTAAAGCCCCAATGTGGGCATAGTGGACGTTGGATGCACGCTCCCGCTCGTATGCTCACGCCTAACACTCGCCGCACGTTCAGCCGTCCACAGCCATCCAATCGCGACATCAGACGGCCTACCTTTGCCCGCCTCGCTGCGCGCCCGCCCCAACGCGTGCGATGCCGCGTTATGCCGCGCATGCAATAGCGCATGGTCGCTATCGGGCACGTGCGGCCATTGGATCGCGATCTGACGATTGATTGAAGACGCGCCCGCTCGCTCCAAATTTCGCATGGCGAGGCTCGAATGCGCGCCAGCGCCTCGCGATAAGGCACTGGACCGCTGCGCTGCCTCTCCTAAATGGTCGTGCGGTTGATTTCAAGGCGCTGCAGCCATAGCCGTTGGATCTTGATCCAACGGCGGGGAAGGTCAGATGCGGGAGCTTCAGTAGGTGCATGCTGGTGTTTGGGCGGTCGAGATGGCACCACGTGGCACCATCTTGGCCATCCATCTTCTGGATGTTGTAGATGGTGCCACAGGTGTCGGATTGACTCGATTTTTGCGTTGTTAAGCTGCAATCGTCGATCCGAATCCATCCATGTGGTCGGATTTGTCATTTGAAGTGCGGATTTACACCATCTTAGCTCTTGATCTTCTAGGGTTCCCCGATCACTATCTGATGCTACAGATGCCTGATTAGGGTGATCTTGGAGTTGTTGAACTCTAATCGTCGCCTTGATCACATCTATACGGTTGGATCTTCGATTCGAGGTCCTGATAAAAAGTTTGCCCTGTCCAAGCACATAAAAGGAGACAATTAACCTCCATTTTATTCAAACTACTCTAAATGCAAGATGATGCATGTTATGCAATATTTATATCATGCAATGCAATCTTTTGCTTAAGAACATGCATAAATAGACATCTTAAGTATTGTAAATGTGTTTACATCACAGCACATGGCATATCTCATCCATCAAGGGGATGTTTATATGGACTTGCTCAAAGAGCATAACCAGGTTCTCCTCAGGTGCCATGATTTTGGTTGTCCTTTTTCCTTTGGTCAAGGCCTCAGGAAATGGAACCTTAGATGGTTCCTCTAGAATGGTCCAGGTTCTTGATCTAGGGTAGAGGTGTCCTGGATGACTATCCTAGGGTTAGGGTTTGTATTACCAGGTTGGGATTGGCTTGGATAGGGTGGGTCCTGTGTTGTTTTGCCAGTGTGGGTAGTAATAGAATTCAATCCCTCCTAGTTCTGGTTTGGTGTGGGTAAAAGAGGTGCTTGCTACTTGTAACCCGTATATGATGTCAATGCCTCCATCCCGTCGGTTGATGGAGTAGAAGGGGTCTGATAAACAAAGTGAGCTTGGCCCGAATTTGGGTTCATACCACGCCTCTGGTTCGGCATGTTATTCGGATTAGGCAGAGGTTGTGAAGGAAGTGCACTAGGTTGGCAAGGATTTGCCATCTGGGAAAGTTAATTGTGAACCTCTGTGATCTCGTCTCTATGCTATTTTTGCATAGCCTCATTCATCTTTTGAATGTCAGCTAGAGTCTGAAGGATAAGAGTCATTTGATCTGTATGAGTCGGCCCAGATTGATAAGTTGGGTTAGGCCGAGGTTGAGGCGGCTGATATGGGTGAGGAGCTTGTGGTTGGGGTTGATATTAAGGTCTCTGATTTTGATTATTGCCTAACCATGTGAAATTGGGATGATTACACCATCCAGGGTTGTAAGTGTTTGAGAATGGATCATTCTGAATGGCGTTGAGGTCCTTGCATGTTTGAGGAACCTCGAGAAATTCAGAATACGAGGGTTCAAAGTTCCCCCAACTAGAGTAGGTGGGTCCAAAGCTTCCTCCGAAACCAGAATCAGACGTGGGTGGATACGGATCCATCCCCTGAGAAGGTCGGTGATAGATGTTGTACATAGCTTCCCTGCCAAAGGGTGGTTGCGTGAATGAGTTTTGCATAGAGGTGGCTCACTGCAAATGTTGAGTTAGCTCATCCACCTTCTTCTCAATCATAGAGACCTTGTCTAGATGACTGGCCATCAGTTCCAAGTCGACAAAAGAGGACATGCCCTGCGTCTCATGTGCTCCTTTTGGATTCGTCAATGCATGGGCATTTGTCCAGTCGAACATGCCCATGGATTCATTATTGATGGAGTTCTTGCACATATTCTCGAGAATCTCCCACGCAGTGTCTTCGTGTTGACCCATGATGTTTCCTACGCTACTCGCATTGACGAATAATCAAATATCCTCACGGAGTCCCTAGTAAAAAGACTGGACTTGTTCCCATTTAGGAACTCCGTGGTGGGGGTACTTTCACATGAGATCCAGAAAATGATCCCATGCCTCGTGAAGTGGTTCTCCTGTTGGCTGTGGAAATGTGTGATCTGGTGCCGTAAAGCATTTGTCCGACCAACAGGGAAGAACTTTCTTAAAAAATCGGATTGAAGTTCCGCCTAGGTGTTGATTGGGCACATTTGGGTTTGGTACCAGTGAGCAGCTTTATCCGTGAGAGAGAAGGAGAACATTTTCCTGAGTAGGACATCTTGATTTTGAGCTTCTGACCCGAAGGTCTGGGCCAGATGCTTGAGTTGTTTGATATGCTGGAAAGGATCTTTGGAATTATGCCCATGGAATTTTGGAATGGCATAAATTATGTTGGGCTTGAGTTTAGTGTTAGGACCTCCAACAGGGATTTGTACTCGAGGTTCGATTGCCACTGTAGCAGGATTGTAGTGATCTCACATCATTAGACGCTGCAGTGGGTTCACAAAGGCTTGGAATTGATCGTTGAGGCACTGAAGTTGATTTTCAATATTATTTTCTTCTACAGGTTGTGCCATGATGATGGATGAAGGAGAATCAGGTTCAGATGAATTGCAAGAGATATCAATAGGATTGTGTTGTTGCACAAACAAGGAGGTTGAGGCTTGGCCTCAACGTGAATGAGTAGCTAAAGGAGGACTTAAGGACGGTCTTAGAGACCTTCTCCCAAACATGCACCAATGGAGTAGATGAGAGGTAGAATGTAATGGACCCAATCAAGACACCCAAAAATTTTGGATGACTATAGAGGTTCGGAGCGGATGATACCCCTTAGTCAGAAAATCGTCCACCTGAGAATTACCTGGGTAGCCAGAGAGGGAGAGTCCCGTAAAGACCCCTACACAGTAGAGCACCCCCACAAGTTACAGGGTTTCCCCCACCCAACCTCTGTTGTCACTGATGTTCCAGGTAGACTAAAATAGGGACTTGACCTCTTAAGTCTACCAATTTTAATTAAGAGCAAGGGTGCTTAGGATTTCACTTGAAATTTTAAGATGTTTTTGTGAAAAAGTAACCTAATTTGAAGATTGGTTAACCCAACAAAGTGGGTCAACATCACCTGTATTGTCCTCTTGAAAATTTTAGGTCCCTCTTTTAGTGCTCAAATGAATTTAAGAGCCTTATTTTAGGGTTTTGCTTGAATAGATTAGTTCAATCAAGGCTTAGGCACACATTGTTTGGAAAGATCAATTCTTGATTAATCAAGTGTGTCTCTAAAAACCCTAAACTGGAATCCTTAATTGGCTCTAATTTGGTCCAATTTAATTTGTCAAAAGTGTGGTACCTAAGGCTCAAACAAGAATGTGATAGCCCTAGATACCTTAAACTTCAAGTGGGTGCACAGATTAGGATTTGTTGTCTAAATAGAATGTATCAAATCAGGCAACCTGATGAATTATCTAAGGATAGAATGCAAGTAGCCCTAATTGATTTTTTCCTTTTAACCTTTTCAGAATCAGGGGCTTAAGAGAGAGTAGTCAGAACTTACCTGCCCTTGGCATATTTAATGTGCGACTGATCTTCTCTAAACATATCCTCCCTGAAACAACCACAACAAAAGAGATATAGCATGTTAGAATCCAAATCAGGAATTGCAATCAAGAGTTCTAAATTGCCCGTTGCTCCCCGGCAATGGCGCCAAAATGTTCGGGTGCTAAATAGGTGTTTTAAAGTTGTCGCATTGCAGTATAGCCAAAATAGCGCTTAAACAAGTAAATTTATTACTCGAAAAAAGTTCCGAGGTTGAACACAAGGAGCAATATGCAATTCAGTTCTCAAAATTGCAATTTAAGACAAGAAAGCTATGAATTTGTAAACAAAAACTATTTCAGAATAAAATAGCACTAGGATCAAGCATCAGAATGCAAACATAATGGAGTAAAATGGTGATTTAGATCACCAAATACTCCTTACACTGATAGCTAATGAACTCAATGTATATATGTATGAAATGCAATCAAACCAATCATCTGATTTACTAATCAGATGACTTAAACTGCTCAAGCCTCTCAGTTCTTCTTCTTCTTTTCCCTTTCTCTTCTCTGCCTTTCTTCTTCTCTCAGCTACGACCCTTGTTCTTCCTTTCCTTCTCTGTCTTTGCAACTTTTCTTCTTCTTTCCTCTTCTTCTTTCTCTGACTTTCTTCACACAATAGCAGGGGAGAGGCTTCTTGAATTCAGCTAAGTGTTAGCCAATTCTTACCAAGAGCAAAACCCTCCCCCTACCTGCACAAGCTCTCCTTCTCTCTTTCTCGCTTTAGGATCCACTCTCCCAGAGCCACAGGGGTAATCAGGTTATCGAACCTAGCGTATCTGGGCCCAGGGCTACAGGCGTGATCGTAGCCGAGGAGTGTAGGCTTAGGCAGGTTAACGGGTCAGGCCAGGTATGTGGGTAGAGGTCACAGACGAGGTGGTGCATGGGTGAGAGGGACCTCACCCTGTGTTTGGAGGTGGAAAGCTTCTTTCACTTTTTCCACTTATATGCCTTGGATGCCTTTTCTACTCATGATGTGGGACTATCCCACATCACTTTTCTTCACACAATAGCAGCGTCTGATGCTTTGCCAATTAGGTGACATGCAGCTTCTGGGTCTTCGATTGAAGGACCTGGGAAGGGTCCTATGGGTGATGCGCATAGTATGGAAGTGGAATTGAGGGGATTGTAGCTAGAGAATTACGTTTGTGGTCGGAGACAGAGGCAGCAGTGGCGATGGACGGCGGGTACCTGAAGGCAAAAATACAGCCTCGCGGCCCAATTAAACTTGCTCAGGACCTTCGCCGAACCATGAAAAATGTATGGGTGGTGGTCTTGTGGCGTGAGAGGGCATGTGGGGGGTAGTCGGTGACAAAGGAGATGAACGGAAGTGGGTTTGTTCGATGGAAAATTAGAGGGGGCAATGGAGTGAAATAGGAGAGGGGAAATGAGCGGGGAGGTGTGGCGGAGGTTTTGAGGTAGTCGACGAGGGTTTTGGTGGTGTGTGGAGTGAGATGTACCTTGCCGGAGGTGTGGCTAGAGTGGTGGAAGATGGAGCTGCGGAGTCGTGGTCAAGGTCGAAACAGCATGTTGAAAGTGTTGGTGTGATGAGGAAGAAGTTAGGGATCGGTTGAATGTAGTAGCAAATGAGGTCGGAAGGAGAAGGCACCGATTGTGGTGTTGTCGGCGTCGAAGAAGAGAATAGCTTCGGAGAGAGAGGAGACGACGAAGAAGAAGGAGATTAGAGCACCGGCTGGTACGGCTCGACGTGAGAAGAAATGAGGAGGATATCTCCACTACTGGTATTGCGAACGGAGGATGAAGAAGGATGGAGGAGCTTGCTGGACGTCGAGGAGATTTCGACCGAGAGAGAAAGAGAGAAATTGGGGGGAACTTGGCCAATTTCGAGCGTCGGGAGAACGGTCTGAGCAGGAGGTTCTTTTATAGACCTCAAAAGGAAGTTTTGAGCTTGGGAAGCTTGCTGGAGTTGGAAAATTTCTTGATACAAAATTCTCTCATGCATTCGCATGAGAGATTGGGAAGGTTTTGGGGCGTGGGATTCAGCTCAAAAGGAAGGGAATTTCTTGATGAACTTCCCTTTCAATTTTGAAAGGGATTCGTCAAGAAATCAAGGGGTTCTTTCCAAATCAAGGTTGCTGGAGCAAGTAGGAATAGGTTTAATGGTGATAGGGACCTTTTTGTGAAAATAATGACAAAGTTAGGGGTTTATTTGAAAAGATTTTGAAAGTTAAGGGCATAAATGTAATCAGACAGGACCAAGTTGCAACCTAGGTCAAGACAAACTCATCTTGGATCCAAATTTTGGTACAAATCTAATTTGGACCTAAGGAATCTAATGGTGAAGTTGGATTTTGGTTTTGACCATGTTTGATTGGGTAATTTATGGAGAAATCTAAATTAGGGCAAATGTCTATCTAAGACTCTGTTCTTGGTCAAAATGGGTTCTGATGGTCAAATTGAAGGTTCCAAACCCTAGAGAATATTTTTCTATGAATTTTAGAAGGTTTAGGTGAATTTCATATTGAGCAGAATATCAGTTAATTAAGCAGGTCTGCTTTTAGGATTTCAAAAAGTCATTTAATTCTCAGAACACGTGCAAACCCTTTCCTGATTGTTCTAACCCACTTGTTAGCCTTTTAGGACCATTTGACCCTTAATTAACCCCTAGGAAAATCTGTGGTTGTACTGCATTCATGATATGATGGTATAATTACAGTTTTAAACCTAGTTTCTTATTTTTCCCTCAGAATGATTATGCAGTGAAATAGGACTCTCTGGTAGTTATGTAGGAGCATTTACTGACTTAATTGAATCAAAATGAGCTAGTAATGGCTCATGATGGTGTTCTCATCATGTCCTCTTCCTCAAAACCCTATGCCAGCTGATGGTAACATCTTCATCAGCCAAAACTTACTTTAATTAGTCAGAATCAATTGATAATTACTCCTACATAATCACTGGAGACTCATAATTCACTGAATATCCTTTTTGAGAAGAGTGCACTAAAACAAGGATTAATATGTAATTTTAATAGCATATTATGAATGCAGAATAATTACGGGATTTTCCAGGGTTTAACTGAAGGTCAAATGTTCATTGATGACTAATAAGATGGTCTGTACAAATAGAAATGAGTTTTCACACACTTCAAGAGTCAAAATAGCACCTGAAACCCTAATTTCAGATCGACTTAAATAAAAGAGGTTCTAGTCAGGATAGATTCCTTATAAACCTTCTAAAAATCATAAAAAAATAATCCATAAGGTTTGGTATCCTTAATTTGACCACTGGAACCCATTTGACCTAAAATAAAGTCTCAGATAGAAAGTTGCCCTATTTGGGTTTCTACGTAAATTTCCTAGTTAAACTTGGTAAAAACAAAAATCCAACTTCACCATCAAATTTCTTGGGTCCAAATTAGGCTTGTACCAGAATTTGGGTCAAATTAGAGATCATTTTGACCTAGTTGGCATTTCAATCCAGTCAAACTATTTTTCTCTTACATTCACCCTTAACTTTCAAATTCTTCGCAATCAGGTCCCTGAGTTTTTCATCATCTTCACATTTATGTCCCTGCTGCCATTAGGAGTGAGCTGCAACTCATCATGGAGATTTGAGCAAGATTTTCTCCCTCGATTCTCAATGAATCTGTCCCAAAATTGAAAGAGATTCCTTGAGGAATTCTCTTCCAAATGAGGTTGGCCATGAATTCTTTTTTCTTCCCAATCTCCCAAGCGAATGCATGGAAGATGTGGGTATCCCACAGGTGTGAAATCTTCGAACTTCCAAGCTTGGAATGCCCCCCTGAGGCCTATAAAAGGTCTCTAATGCAAGGCCTTGCTCTTTAGCTCGGTTAAGGCCTAAATTCTTTACCAAAAACCCTTCTCCGACCATCTCCAATTGTAGCTCTAGCAAGCTTCTCTGTCCACCCTCTTCATCGACTGCCATAGACTATAGTCGGTCAATTCCTCTTCCTCAAGCTCTTGCGCCGCTCGCAATACCAGCAAGGGTCTCCCTCCATCTTCCTCACTGTTCTTCCATCCCGGAGATTTCACCTTCCATGGTGCTAGCTAATCAAAGCTGATGCTGCCTTGCCCCTTTCGCCCGTTTGCTTAGGTTATTTAGGTTTCTCTCTCCCTCTACTTCCTTTTCATCCCTTCAAACCCTCAATTCAACCCATGGTGCCATTCACCAGTCATCTTCACATCCGACTACCCTCCGATGAGGCTTCCCCGACACGACATGCCACCAAATGCCTTGCCAATGACTCCATAACCTTTGCCTTTCCACCCGAGAAAAACCCCCATCCTTATTTGTTGTTCCACCCATCCAATCGACCCTCTGAACACCACATCCTCCGCGCTTCATCTCCATCACCGTCTACTCACCACACGCTGCCAAACTCCATGCAAACACCACCATCACATTCGCCAACACCAGGCGATCCGCTTCAGGTATTCTAATGTGGCCATGAGGTCATCCTTTGTGTTTCAGCTATTTGCCATTCTTCACCGCTGCCGCCTTCATCTTCGCCTTCGTTCGCAGTCCTCCGGCTGCTAAACCATCTACCTCCAGCATCAAGAGATGCGATTTCACCTCACAACACTAGCTGCATCTCCAATTGGCTTTCGAGTAGCAGCAACATCTGCAATTGAAGGGATTCACCTCTACTGTAGATGCACGAAGATGACATGGGCGGATAGTCCTACATTCTTCAACACCAAATGACCGCAACAGTATAAGTGGATTTTGTGATATCCGCTTATCACCCAAGCACTGAGGGGTCGAGTCCCTCTTCACTCACCCACTCATTCCTTGGCTACTTCTCACACCCGGAAGCCTTGGTCCCTATACCCGGATCTGATTACCCAAGTACCCGAGTATAAACCAGGTTTTGTGGGAGGAAGGAATTGTGAGAGTGCAAGGGAGGGTTTTACTCTCTATGGCTGTGCCCTGTGCAACACTTAGTCACTAAGGGAGTTGGTTCCTTGTGCTATCTATGAAGAAAAAGAGAAGCTCTGAAGAAGGGAAGAAAGGAAGGCTTGTGTAGAAGGAAAGAAGAGAAGGAGAGAAAATCAGGCCTAAGAAGAATAAAGAAGAGAAAAGGCTTCTGAAGAGCCTTGTGCTGTTAAGTCATCTGAAGGGAAAATCTATCGTCTGATTGAGCATTATTTGAGATACTATTGCATTATTTAAGTGCTATGGTTAAGGTTGAATTGAAATATTGAATGCATGCTTAATTAAGAGGATTAGTGGTGATCTAAATCACCATTGTTTTTTATTCTCTTCTTTTTTTGTTCCATGCAATCTCTAGATACATTAGATTTCATTGAATAACTAATGTGACAGGTTATTATTCATTGAATATCTTTTTGAATGCTCAATCTATTGTGCTCATTTATTTTGAAGGCGATTAATGTTGTGAATTCCATATTTGCTTCCTATGTTTGATCTCGGACTCCATTGTAGGTTCTAAGTTATAAATTTTATTTGCTTGAGAGCTATTTGTCAACTGTACTATAACGCATTTCCTTAAAACTCAATAAAAGCTTGATAACATTTTGGCGCTGTTGCTAGGGAGCAATGTGCAATTCACACATTAATCTTATCTTTCTCTATTGTTATCTGAGCACTAACTTGCCCTATATGTTTGATTGTGATTTTGCGAGGTACATCACAAAGAAATCTTTTGCATAAGTCAACTACTCCCAGGGTAGGTAATCTCTCTTCTTCCATAGTCATTCCCTTAATCTTTGGAAGAAAGAAAAAGGAAACAAATAAATTAAGAATCACTTGCCTTATTTTCATAGTAATTTTCATTCAAAAGGAAAGTTTCTTGATTTGCGATAAAATTCACATCTGATTGAAGTTGAGATGATTCTACTTAAAGATCTCTACCCTGATTTCTTGTACCTACTAGGGATTTACGCTTAATTTCAGATCACCTTGGACTACTCATCTTCTTGTTTGAAGTCCAAGGTGTACACCTATAGATCAAATTGGACTTGCAGTAGAGCCAATTAGGGTTTCTACTCTAGGGTTTTGAAGTGTTAGTTCACACTTGCCTGAATCAAAGGAAATTTACCCTCCTGCATTTGTGTCTACCCAAACCCTTGCTTGAAAAGATCTAACTAAAAAAACCCTAAAAGTATGCTCTAAATCACACTTGAATCCTAAAATTGTGGACCTAATAGCCTGAGAGTCAATTCAGGGTGATCTTTGGGTCTTGACTCAGATTTCATTCTGCATCTTTTAGGGTAGGCCAGGTGAAGTTGGTCTACTTTGTAGGCCAATCAACCTCAAAATTAGGTCACAAACTAAATCAACTTCTAATCAAGTGAAATCCAAGGCACGAATTAGGAATAAAATTGGTAGATTTAAGGTCTCAATTCGCACATACCGGTCTACTTGGAACTATAGTGATAAGAAAGGTTGGGTGGAGGAAACCCTTTAACCCATGGGGACACTCTACCGTATAGAGGTCTTTGCAGGGCTCTCCCTTCCTGGCTGCCCAGGTAATTCTCAAGTTGCAGATTTGTGATTCAGAGGTATCATCCGCCTTGAAACAGCCTTAGTCATCTAAAAATCTTTGGGTTCCTTGATTGGGTCCAAATCACATTCGATCCCTCATCCTTTCTCTAGAACACATACACAGGAAGGTTCTAAGGTTTTTTACCTAAGAGACCTCATTAGATCTTCTACAAGGATTTCTGATCTAATCTGATTACTTAAATTTGAACTTGAGTTTGATTCTACATCCTGATCCACCACCTAATTTGAAAATGCAACCTGGCAATTTAGGAAGGCCAATTATGAAACCTAAATCTTGAAGGTCCATGAAAGATAGAATGATTGAGGATGCCCTTAAATATTATGAAGATGAAGGGAAAAATTCAATATTCGGGATTTCGGTTAATGTACCAGAAACAACAACCCACATTATGAATCATGCTAAAATGCTATTTACGCAAATCTTACATGGTTCAACCTGGGATGATCTTTTATCAGAATGCTGTGAATTTTGGAGATGGCACAGTAATTAGTATATACAATGTGTGTCGGACCCACAACTTTGGGGGATGTACCAAGGTCCCATGGAGAAACGGGGGTATATGCTAAACACATTATAGAAAACCATTGATCAAAGATACCCATACATTCCTTCAGAAGATGACGAGATAGCTTGGAGTAAGATTGATAATCAATTTGATTTCTCAGAGCCCAGGTTAGAAAATCAGAGTTGTTGTGGACCCCCAATCCAAATGAAATTAGATACAAATCATGTGTAGAATAATACGCCTGACCTTGACATGGGTTGGGAGGATCAAATTGTAGGTGTTCCCGATTGCAATCCAACCCTAGAAAATCAAGAACCTAGTTCACCAAGCCTTGAATGCCCAGACACCTATAATGATGAGCTCAAAACAGAACCTCTCGAGAGTGTAAATCTCGAGCGTTATCCTGTTAAGTAACTCTCGAGAGTGACTCTGACATCCCAATAGAGCCCAACCTAGATTCTAGTGATCCAATCCTTACCCTTAACCTAGAATTTGGATTTGAGCCTATTTGGGATAATCATGAGGCCAAATGTGATGAGAATTAGATTTTGAATCTAGACTATGTTTCTGGGCCTATGTTTGATGACTACACCTCTCCAGACTCCTCTGAGATACGAATTGATTTTTTAGAAGTCACGCTAATCTACAACACAGAAATTGAGGAGTTAAATGAATTGAGAATTGAGTGGACCTACCCTAGGAGCCAAGAATCTGAGCCTATGCCTAATAAGGACACCTCTCTGAGCTCAGAATTGGAAATTAGCTTAGATCCAAGTTAGGTTGCTGATTCTACGCATCTTGATTCATTCTATGGTGGAAATCCCAATTTGGAATCAGGTTCAGAAATTGATCTTCACAAATTCTCCAACAATTTCGAATCATACTCTGACTTCGGAGAACCATTATTTCCTGACAACTATAAACCAATTTATGACCTCAGCATCCATGATCCATTCTTTGACGTTGACTCTGAGGTTCCTAATCTTGAGATCATTGATTCAAAATCAGGTTCCATTGAGATGGAATCATTCCTTTATGATCTGTAGGAATCAAAAATTGTAAGTGCCAAGAGTATCTATAATCCAAAATTCAAATCTTTTATTGACTCAGATTTCCATGATCCTATAAGCACTCTCTAGGCATTTACCCTTGATTTTGATGAGCATCATGAGGACCCTCTTTGAATCTTTTCTAGAGGAGCCCTCAACACACACAGATCTCATAGAAGCCACAGCTTCAGATCTACACACAGAGACTTCCAAAACCCATTTTTAACCCTGACCCACCACCGAAATCAACTTCTACTCTGATTCACCTCTCTCTAATCCTGTTGCATATGATTCTCCTCTATCTTTTGATCGAGTTTCCGACATTGATCAGACAGATAATTACGTCCTATCCTTTTCTGATTTGACTTGTAAGGTTCCTATATCCTTTTCAGGTCCATTCTCTTTTCAGGATCCCTACTCTGATAAGGCTGAACCGACTCAGCCAAACCCTAGATTCTCATTTCCACATCTATTTGAGCCTCAAAGTATCTGGTGGGCTTCACATCTGTTGATTCACATTTATCAACTCACCAGATTGATTGGGTTTGGGCTGCATCATCAGCCTGTAGATCTGAACAAGCACCTGGTTGGACCAACTAGGCTATTGATCAAGGTCCTTGTTCTACAACACTCATCTAATTTGATCACCTCTTCTCCTTGATCACCTTCTACTTGATTGAAGGCATTGAATTTAGCACTTAACGGGAGGCAACTTGCCATTCTAAAAACTCAAGGCCCTTCTAATCATCTTTTAAGTTACAGTCCTGTTGCACTTGAGAGTTCAGAGTTAGAACAGTTGACTCCCCCTTTGATATTCATATCAAAGCTCAAAATTGTCCGCAACAGTCATCTCGACATAGTCACCCACCCTTTGATTATGTTTTAATCATTGAACCGAGATGATTTTAGTACCCTCTGATTTACAATGACATTGCAAAATTAGGCATGGGGGTTGTTAAAGTGTAGACATATGGAAATTCAATTCTCTGAGGGGTTCTCACAAAAAAATATACGTAATCAAAAATTGATAAAAAAACAAAAAGTTGAAAAAGTACAAAAAAATGGAGATTGGGGAGGAAAATTTTGAGAATCGATTGCATATCATTCATGAGGAGGAAAAGAGGAGAAAGTTTAAATGTCAAAAAGGACCAAAAGCAGGAAAAAAAATTGATAGTTATTAGCACTTGATTATGAAAGTTACTAAGTCTAGACCTAATAAAAAAGAAAAGAAAATTTAAGTCCTAAAAAAAATAGAGACAAAGAGAATAGTATGAGTGCTGATCTTAGGCCTCTTGGGCTTATTTCAGGGTTTAAACATTCACGTATCCGTTAAGATCCAAATTAAGTCCAAAGAGGTTGAGGAAAGTACGAGGCTGATGTATTAGGTCTAAGGCATAGGGATTATTCGACCCCGTTGCCTACCCTTTGGTTTGTGGGACTTGGTAACCTAAGCACCCAAAATCACACACTTAGTCTGGTTCAGTGTGCTTAACAAAGAAAAATATGCCAAAAGGTGTTCTGTTATGAAAAATCATCTTGAAGATCTAGTTTGGAGCAGCTCGATAACACAAGTTGATTGGACAAGTTCCCGATGCGGAGAGGTGGGAAATTCCCCTAAAAAATGAGTAATAACATATCATCTCCTCAGTGCTTGTCTCCTAGGATATCTAAATATCCTATCGGGGGCATGTAAGCACCTTATGCTGGTTCAAGTGCCATGGGCAGGATTATCCCGAAATGTTGATTGCCAGGGCCTGAATTAGCTATAACACACCATGGGCAGCACTATCTTGAAGTGTTGAAAGCTAGGGTTCTGGGGGTTACCATGGGCGGTGCTATCTGAAGCATCGATTGCTAGGGACCCTTTAAGGATTGATGGCAGGGACAAGGAATCCAATACAAACCATGTTTAGGGCCAATTTGAGGCTGGATCTAAGGAAATCTAAAAAGGAAAGAGAGAAAACTCTCCAAATGAAAAATCTACTTCTATCCCTCTCTCTTACAAAAATGCACTGGCAAACTAAACTGGGACTTGTTATATTTATGAACGGTTGCTTTAACCGCTACGTTCAATGAACCTCTGGGTAGTTTTTGCTGGCCTTAGAAACCTTCGTGGCAGACTCAGGCTGAAGCTGGTCCAGTTTTAACTTGATTGATACGTGAGTACCTCTGTGCCTACTATTAGCATTCTGACCTAATTTCTAAAAGGTAATAAGAATTAGGAATCTGAACTTCAGTGAATGGTCTAGAA
The DNA here is from genome assembly GCA_037157565.1 of Thalassia testudinum. NCBI lineage: Eukaryota > Viridiplantae > Streptophyta > Magnoliopsida > Alismatales > Hydrocharitaceae > Thalassia > Thalassia testudinum. Next base: position 4,027,988 of record JAZHRO010000029.1, on the reverse strand, counting down.
CTCTAGTTCTTTTCAAAAGATTTTGCTAAGGACAAGCAAAAGTTAGGCATCAGGGTATGATGATAACATCATCATCAGCCATAACTATCTTTAATTAGTCATAATCAATTGACAACTAATCCTACATAATCACTGGAGACTCGTAATTCACTGAATATCCTTTCTGAGAAGAGTGCACTAAAATAGGGATAAATCTACAATTTTAACAGTATATTATGAATGCATAATAATTACAGGGTTTTCTAGGGGTTAACTGAAGGCTAAATGTTCATTAATGACTAATAAGAGGGTCTGTACAACAGAAATGGGTTTTCTCACACTTCGAGAATCAAAACAGCACTTGAAACCCTAATTTCAGACCTACTTAAATAACAGAGGTTCTGGTCATGATAAATTTCATTTAAACCTTTTAAAAATCATATATAAATATTCCATAAGGTTTGGTATCCTTGATTTGACCATTGAAACCCATTTTGATGTAAAACAGAGTCTCAGATAGAAAGTTACCCAAATATGGGTTTTTGCGTAAATTACCTAGTCAAACTTGATCAAAACCAAAATCCAACTTCACCATTAGATTCCTTTGGTCTAAATTAAGTTTTTTCAAAATTTGGGCTCAATCAGAGATCATCTTGACCTAGTTTGTATTTCAGTCCAGTCAGACTCTTTCTCTCTCACATTCACCCTTAACTTTCGAATTCTTCTCAATCAGGTCCCTGAGTTTTTCGTCATCTTCACATTTAGGTCCCTGCCGCCATTAGGAGTGAGCTGCAGCTCACCATCGAGATTTGAGCGAGATTTTCTCGCCTGATTCTCAATTAATCAATTCTAAAATTGAAAGAGATATTCATTGAGGAATTCTCTTCCAAATGAGATCGGCCAGGAATCCAATTTCCTTCCCAGTCTCCCATGCGAATGCATGGAAGATGTGGGCATTCCACAGGCATGAAATTTCTGAACTTCCAAGCTTGGTTTCCAAGCTTAGAATGCCCCCATAAGGCCTTTAAAAGATCCTCTGATGCAAGGTCGTGCTCTTTAGCTCTGTTTAGGCCTAACTTCTTCACCGAAAACCCTTCTCTGGCCATCTCCGATCGTAGCTCTGGCAAGCTTCTCCGTCCACCCTCTTCATCGGTCGCTACAAACCATAGTCGGCCGATTCCACTTCCTCAAGCTCTTTCGCTGCTCGGAATACCAGCGAGGGTCTCCTTCCGTCTTCTTCATCGTTCTTCCTTCTTGAATATTTCACCTTCCATGGTGCCAGCCAATCAAAGACGATGTTGCCCTGCCCCTTTCGTCTATTAGCTTAGGTTAGTTAGGTTTCCCTCTCCCTCTACTTCCTTTTCATCCCTTCAAACCCTCAACTCAACCCACGCTGTCGTAGTTCACCCGTCATCTTCTTCACGTTTGGCTACCCTCCGGCGAGGCTTCCCCAACACTAAAAGCCCCCAAGCGCCTCACCAACAAATCCATGACGTTTGTCTCATCCACCCGAGCAAAACCCCCATCCTTATTTGTCATTCCACCCATCAAATTGACCCTTCGAACACCACATCCTCCTTGCTTCATCTTCATCACTGTCCGCCCACCACATGTCGTCAAACTCCATGCAAACATCGCCATCACATTCGCTAACACCAGGAGATCCTCCTAAAGTATTCGAATATGTCTGTGAGGCCATCCTTTGTGTTTCAGGTGTTCGTTGTTCTCCGCCACCGCCGCCTTCATCTCCACCTTCGTTCGCAATCCTCCAATTGCCAAACCATTTGCCTCCAGCATCAGGAGATGCGGTTTCACCTCACGACGCCAACCGCATCTCCAATTGGCTTCCCAGTAGTAGCAGCATCCATAATTGAAGGGCTTCACCTCTGTTGTAGATGCGAGAAGAAGACATGAGCAGATAGTCCCACATTGTTCACCACCAAATGCCCACAGCAGTATAAGTGGATTTTGTGATATCCACTTACTGCCTAAGCACTAAGGGGTCGGGTCCCACTTCACTCAACCACTCACTCCTCGGCTACCTACTCAACTTTCTGCGACATGTTAATCAATCACTTCACAATAAAACGCTGTTGTCGGGTTTTTATTCCCGGCAGTGATGCCAAAAATATGACGCGATTGACTACGATTCATACAAAAATCATTGTTGTTGTAGTATATGTCACAAATACAAACCGTTATCGCGTTAATTATATTTAATTGCATAAGTTTTACTAGTTTATTCTAGGTCGTTCACTGGGAGGTAGTTATTGATATACATCACTCTCTAAGTCCATTATTCGTTAATTCCAAAAAGATAAATTTTATATACAATCATAAATGAATGAATTAAGGAACAATCAATGAATGAAATAATAGCTTAATTATGTACAAAAGAATTAATTAAAATGCTTGCAAAAACTTAATTACAAACAAGCATCAAACACTATACTTATATGCTATATACTATCTATTTATAACTTATGATAATAATACTTACATATATATATGATAATAAGTAATAATACATACTATACTAACTTAACTTAGTTATTAACATATATAGTAACATATATAATATATACACTGACAAATATAAACGTCGCTAGACCTTAGGAAGACTATGTACAAAACCTAAGGCAAAAATATGATTTATAGTGATGCTTATTCTAGGTTAATCAATCACTTCACAATAAAACGTTGTTGTCAGGTTTTTATCCTTGGCAACGACGCCAAAAATATGATGCAATCGACTACAGTTCATATAAAAATCATCGTTGTTGTTGTAGTATATGTCATAAATACAAACCGTTATCGTATCAATTATATTTAATTATATAATTTTTACTGGTTTATTCTAGGTCGTTCATTGGGAGGTAGTTATTGAGATGCATTACTCTCTAAGTCCAACATTATTCTTTAATTCCAAAAAGATCAATTTTATGTACAATCATAAATGAATGAATTAATGAATAATCAATGAATGAAATAATAGCTTAATTATGTACAAAAGAATTAACTGAAGTGCTTGTAAACACCTAATTACAAACAAGCATCAAATCTATACTTATATACTATATACTATCTCTTTATAACTTAACTTAGTATACTAACATATACAGTAACATATATAATATATACACCGACAAATATAAATGTCACTAAACCTTAGCAAGACTGTGGACAAAACTTAAGGCAAAAATATGATCTATAGTGACGTTTATTCTATGTATAGTGACGGATAATTCTGTCAGTAAAGCTTTATGGTTATTTATGTAAATATATGCTCAAATATTACTTACACTACATATATGTATTATACATATTATTTACTTACAGTATACTCTATATATGTTATATATACTTGTATACTATACATTAACTCTTCTTTCTCTTTTTCTTCATCAGGTTCTTTTTCTTCCTTTTCCTAATCACAGCTCTCATTCTCTCTTCTTAATTACTCACTGAGGGCTTCAGTAGTTAGCCACATAACACCCTTTTCTCTCTTCTTAACCCCTTATTAGGCCTCAGTTTAAAAATTATGTTCATTAGTTGGCAGGCAGCCATTTCGAGGGATACACAACACCCTTATAGGGGGGACCAGACCTTACTAAGAGCCATCCTAATTCATTAATTAGGCCTCTTAATCGTGGTTTATGCTAAGTAATGGACTTAATCAGGCTCTCGCACAGTGCATGGCTCCCAGCCACACACCGCACACCAACATCTCACATCAACACCAAGGCAAAGCAATAGCCATACATGCTCAGAGGAATGGGTAAGGGGTTTGCTCACGCCTAGCGTGTGATGACTGAATAGCGATAGGAACAAAAATAATTTATAACAATTTAGGCACTCTACAATGCATGATGTGACGTTATAGTTAGGGCCTCTTAGTGCTGGAATTTCAATTATGGTGAATTAAAGTATTTACATAGTACTGCATAATTGTATAATTAATTTAGAAAATTAATTATATTTACTATATAAATAAATTAGGTAAAGTTTTCAGTTTATATATACTGTATTTTGGGTTTTATTTCTTAATTACGTATAAATTAGTTAATGTATGGTCTAATTGACCTTATATAGTATTAATATACATATTAAGGTATTTAATAAAGATTTTTATTGAATTTTACAACATTTATTTCGATTTTATTTACATTTAAATAGCTTATTTTGGGCTATTTTATATATAAATTAGATATAACTAATATAATACGTTATAAATATAGATAAATTAGCTTAATTTACTTAAAATACATTATTACAAATATACAGTATAAGTTAGTTCAATTTTAACTTAAATTATTAATTTATTTTAATTTAATCTAATAACTTAACTAGTAAATTAATAAATTAATTATTTATTATGTATATATAATTAAATTATGGTACAAGGTTCCTAATGTACATAATGTACATATAAATGCGTATGTACAATATCAGTACTAAATATATTTATTTATAGGGTTTATTAATTTATATAGCTTATTAGTACATATAAATTAGTATAATTAATAAATAGTTATATAATAAGCTATGTGCAGTTTGAGTTAACTTAGATACTTAAATTACATTAGATAGTATATTCATAAGTTATTTATACTCTATATATGTCTGTTTTATAATATTTACTCATATAGCTTACTATATACCTTATATTTACATGTATTTACATAATACACAATGGGTTTTTAGGTATTTTTAGGGTTTCTTCACTTTATATGGGTTTTGTATATTTTGTGGAGATAAGTGATGAGAAAGAGAGAGATAAGATGAATAGACTATTTTTGGTGTTTTTATATGTAAAGGTCTTTTATTAAGTTTTAAGGTAAACTCAACCGTCGGTTGGTATGTTCTATTAAGTCAGGGGTTCAGAATACCATGAAACTTGGTATACACTTAAAAATATACATCATCTTCACCAAGACAAGTTTACTTTATTTTTTTGGATTTTTTCTCATGTTTTTATTTATTCTAGGCCTTAAAAAGGGTTTTCAAAAAGAACCTAAGGCCCTAGATGGCTTTCTAGTGGCTAGATAGGTGGTGAACTACCTCAGGTATGCTCAACACATGAAATGGAAAAGATGCAAGATGTTAAGCACGAAATTTAGCTTGGATTTCCACTAATTTAATTTTGGATAGTTGAAGTACATGAATGCTGGCAAGAGAGTTCAATTAATGAGATTACAAGCCATTTAACTGAGATTTAAAGATCATTTCAACTACATGAAAGCTTGTACAAATACAATACACATTATAGTATATGTTAGCCACTTAAAGAACTTAAAACTTAGATCACTGTCCTAATAAACTCAAACCAAATTTAGATATTGGTGACAGTTGCAGCAGTAGCTAAATAACAGCAGCAGACAGTAGCAAACTGCAAGGACAATTCCAGACAGTCTAGGAAATGCCTAGACATCTTAAATCATCAGGACTTTGTTGCAGTGTTCAAAAATTCAGAGAGAACAGATCTGCAGCAAGTCAAGAACTCCAAATCAGCAAAGTATCTCTTGATACTATCATCTCTATCTCAAATCAGACTTAAGAAAGCCTTATTAGAGATACAAACTACTTAATCAAGAAACATTTTTCTGACTTGAATTTAAATTTAGCTGCATCATACAGTAACTTGCTATGACTAGCTAGGATTCACAGACACATAAATCTCTAAAACCAAATCAGATAAGGGATGAAAAGATGGCATAAAAATCATTCTCAGGTGTTCTTTTTTTTAAATCCAAATCCCTTGTCAGTATTTTCACTTCAAATCAGATCAAAAACTTATTGATCTAAGACTTTTTAATGCTACAGATAGCATGTAGAAAATGTTGGATTCAGCCCAATAAGTTTAGCCTGAATCCCATTATGCTAAAAACCTTAAGGGATATTGAAAATCCCTTAGGTGAAAATTAGAATCTCAGAAAACACATCCATGGATAAAATCCTTAATAGAGCCTCCAATCAGCATACTTGATCTTCCTTGTCTCCACAAAGAATTCAAAATATTAAAAACCCTCAAAAAGAGCAGATCTGATCATGCCTCATCTGAGATGAATTCTGACATCAGAATCATCTCAGATTCACAGTCATTCAGTGAATTACACAAAAATAACTCAGTTTGCTTGATCAAAGCAATTCAAAACTGAATTTATATAAAATCTTACAATCTAGTGTAAAATCCAAATTCAAAGTAGGTTAAGGGCCTTTGTGAACAAAATGAAGTGAGTGAGAGGCCCCTAAGATAGATTTGAGTGCAAATTCGCATCTCAAAGCTTAAAAGCAATGAGATGGGGATTTGACTCCAAATGGATGGGTGGATTGTGGATCAAATTGTAAGGAAATCAGAAGCAAAAATGAACACATGTAGAGGGAGAAAATAATGATCAGTGAATGGGGGATTTGGTCTCCTCTATTTTGAAATGATCAGAGGAGGTGCAATGCGAACTCTACTCTAAATCTACTCCGAAACAACACTAACAAGCATCATATCAACTCTAATTACTCCTACTCCTTGAAAGCAAGTAAACTACACTAGGAAAATAGTAAATCTATCTAAATGAAGGAAGATGTCTCAGGTCACTCACCGGTCAGCTGATGACGACGAATAAGGAGAGGAGACCAGCAGCTAACGAAGATGTCCAAGGTCTACACCTGATCGGCTAGCAATGAGTGAATTTGGGGAGGGTAGTGCCAACTCTGTCACAGCTGGCAAAGGAAATTGGGTTGAGGGGAAGCTGCAGGTGGATGAAGGGATCGAATCAAGGGGAGGGAGTCGATAGCACGCACACGATTAGTGGAGGTGCTTAAGTAGAGTGAGAGAGTGAATCAAGTCACCTTACGGGTGAAATTAGGTGCTACAGGCATGGGCGGTCTCGATTTGAGGAGAGGAGCGCGTGCGAGATAATATCAGAATGCTACTGTTGGATCAGATCTGGGGGGATAGTGATGGTCGACCTTTCGCTTAGCGTTATAGTATTTAAGTGGTGGAAAAATCAACTAATAAAAAATAATAAAAATAACCACTCACAGAAGAGTGGGTCGTGTCCATAGGGAGGCAATGATGCAATCAATACTTTAATTATTTAATGTTATTTCAGATAGTGCGAAATCCCTTTTCAAATTGGACTTAAAATGTGAAGGAAAGTAGATTTGTAATAACCTAAAAAGTTAAGGGTGTAAGTGTAGTTTTCCCTCACAGAAATCCTCAATAAAGGTAGGATGAATTAATGCAGTTTTCATGTGATGTGTACTAAAGACAGTTAGTACTTAAATCAAGTCCACAATCAATCTTTAAACTAGCCAATATCAATACCATGCAATTAGAAAGAACTATGAGTGCCTGAATGCAATTCTGCCATAATATAATAATAATAAAGAAAATCAAAATTGGTGCAATGGCATTGAATGTAATTTCTAATTAAGATAAAAATAGAGCATTTGCTCTCTCTCTTTCTCGCGAGAGAGAGAGAGGGCACCGTGGGGGTCGATGCAGGGCTCAAGAGGACGGCGAGGTCGAGAGCTTTCCGACGGTGGCAATGGTGGCGGCGGAGGTGGCCGGAGGTGAAGAATGCCAGTCTACTGGAGGGCGGCTGCTGCTGCGGTTGTTCGAGCGGGCGCGTGCACACGCTGGTGTGCAGGCAGGGAGCTCCTGCAGGTGGCGTGGAGGCGCGTAGGGTGGAGTGCACCTGCAACTGGCGGTGCGGCGCGGTGGAGAGGCACGGGCTTGGGTGCGAGCGCTTGCAGTGGCGTAGGGGTGTTGCCTGCAGTAGCGAGCGGGTGGAGAGGAACGCAGGGACGTGCCTTCAGTAGGGAGCTGGAGCGGCAGAAGGAAGACGTGCGGGTAGGGGTGGCGTGATGGCGCTATGCAGCACCTACGGGTGCGGGCACACAACGTTGAGGCGTGAAGCAAGGACGGCTGGAAGGGAGGGGCGCGCTGGTCCGCGCCGGCAGAGAGGGTGCGACGTCTGCTTTGCAGGGGGGTTGGAGCGAGCAGTTGCTGAGCGGTGCTTGTGGCAGGAAGGGGTGCACGGGCGAAGGCGTGCGCACTGGTGAAGGTTTTTCCCCGCAAGGGGGAAGAGGACACAATGCACGTTGCTGGATCATAGGGTTCGCCTTTTCCATGGTGAAGTAGTTCCCCGCAAGGGGGAAAGATTCTCTTGTGCATGCTGCCTCTTCTCTTTTTAACTCCTCCCTTGCGCATGAGTTCAGGGATTTTCCCAAATCCCCGGTCACAGTTGTTGAGAAAGGCGGCGGAAGAGAAGATTACCCAAATGTTCGGCGGGGGAGGGGGGAGAGAGTTGCAGCTGTTTGGGGAAATTATCCCCCCACCCTTGCTCTTTGTGTATTTTATTACCTGCATATAAAAATAATAAAATCATTAAGTTATAGAATGTTATAACTTAAATCATGAGGTGTACAATTATGTAACTTAATTGCCATTATTAACATACCTAAACTATACGATTAAATATTCTTAGGATTAATATTAGTCCATTTTAATGGACTCATAAAATACCCCCATGCCTAAGATTTGCTAGTCCCTAGCAAAAATGAATAATAGAAGTAATCAGAAGACTTCTTCTTTTCTTATTTCAAAACTTTAGAAATCCAGACAAATATGAATTGCTGATAGCCTAGGTAATAGATCCAAGTGAAAGAGCCGATTCGCATTGGGAGTTCATACATCACCCTTGGCAAAAATTTCTGTCGAGATAGGCAACTACTTCCCTCGGGGATAGAGCAGACAATAATCTATAACTTGACCCTGGCGTTTGGCTTAGGTAGGAGATATCAAGTTGAATGGATTTGTATTTGGTGGCACACACTCAACTGGTGCTACATATAGCCTAGTACTGCAGACTCTAGCTCTCTAGACTATTAGACAAGTCAACTCTGAGAGAGGCTACATAACTGTGCTCTCCTGACGTTCCTAGGCACTCTCTTTTTTTCTTTCTTTCCGAGATCACGAATCTCGCCAGAATTAGAAATTATACTCACTATTTGGTGGCCTCACATGGCATCCACACTTCAATTAAAGTCCTAATAACTCTACAACTAAGTTAGAGTCCTCAACCAGTATTCAGGCGATCAGAAATACTAGAAGGTAGGTATGGGTCATATTTGGTGGAATGCAATAGGTGTTCTGTTGCCTCAGAAACTTGAACCTTTTTTTTTATATAATACAACTATTTTTTTCTTTTTCTTCTTTCAGTTTCTTCTTTTTCTTCTTTTCTCTCTCTATTTTTTTTTTATTTTATTTCTTCTTGTTTTTGTTTCTTTTTCTATCAGCATAACACGATACAGACTTTTATTTACGAGGCATTATTAGGGATGATGACGGTCAAGAGGAAGTTGTGTGGCTTATTTGGTGGAAGTGCCTATTCTCGGCACTAGGAAAGAATGGATAGGACATGCCTATTTCTGACCTTTGACACTATTAGCCTCCTTCAGCTGAGGACTCTGTGAAGGACAGTCGTAACCATCCACCATAGTTATAGCTTTATTAAGACTCAATCTCTATGTATTTGCCTTATTTGGTGACTCTCAGGAATTCACTCAAAGTACGCACCCAGGAACAGAGAGTGAAAACTATGCCTAACTCTGAAGTATCATCATCTAATTATCCAGAACTTAAGAGTCCTTGCACTAGACTTAGCGCACCAGTAATCTCTCTACTTCTTCTCACAAATATGAGGTGGATTTACTAGAAGATAGTATGCCTGACTCTTTATGAACTGTCCAAGGGTTCAGTAGACTACAAATGCTCATTGGTTTTCCTCAAGGATCCATTACCAAGTCTACGTGCATGTGAAATAAATGTACTAGATTCTAAACTTAAGAAATAATTCAAGAAGAAAAACCTCCAATGACAAAGGTATTCTGCTAAAGACTAACCCAATCAACTCAAGAAAAGAGATTTTTTATTTTTTATATGCTAACCTAAATGCATGAATGCACCTAAAATGCAAATGCACTCCCCATGCCTAAATCCTATAATGTCCCCATTGTAAAATTAAAACAGGAGGAGAAAGGAAAGAAATCACCTGACACAGTTTGCTAGGTTGCCTCTCAACAAGCACTACATTTTCTGTCAGCAACCAGACTTATAAGGAACCTGTAAGTTAGGTTCCAAACAGAAAAGGTTAGGCCCTAAGAATATGCGTAACAGTGCAGGCCTAGAAAACAGGTAACCACGGATGTTGGCGAGCTGATGATGCAATGTAATTCCAAATGCTCGCCAGAAGATATGAAAGCGAAAAACCTCGTTGGCTACCTTAGGAGGTCTAGGGATAATAAACGGATTATGAAAAGGGACCTCCCGAAATGGAATAGGTGGAGGATAACAAGGATCCTCCAGAGCAGGATGGGTTTTAAAAGATATACACATTATTAGTTCAAACCCTTGAATGGCGAGAGTAAAAGTACAAGCATCAATCCATACTCGCCATTCTACTCTAGGATGTACTAGCCTGATATAGTCTCCAAAAAGAATGTACATGAGCAGAGATCTGAGCCAAGGATCGGTTAGGGAGTATAAGGGTTGTTTGTAGTGTTGGAAGGTAATGGTTAAGTCCAATGAGGGCTTAGTAGGTGTTAGGTCCAATTCCAACAATGATTCGAATTGTGTACACTCCCTAACAGTAGTAGACAACTTCAAGTTATCCTGCCTAGCATTAATGATCGGAGTCATATTTGAATCAAGGGTAGACTCCAAATTACAACTTTCTAATGGTAGGGTCAAAATGTAAGAATCATTATCATTCAGCTCATCCCCAAATTCGTTTGGTTCACTGAAATATTTGTCGGGGTGTATATGTGATTCATTAGGAGTTGGATCAGTATCCTCAATTATTTCTAAAAGAGGATCAGTCTTAATATTTTGGAGGAAGCCTATATCATTGAATTCGTTATTATTCTCGGGGTATAAATCCTCAAATGACATGTTTTGTCCCCGAGAGTCTCCCATAGACTTCTCATTTTGTTTGTCCTCCTCTAATATCAACTCTTGTTTTGATGGAGGATGACTGTCAAAAGAAAGGAGGAATCTGGATTTAATCATATTATTTCTATCGTCTGGAGCTAAATCCTCAAATGATAAATAATTCTCCTGTGATTCACTCCAGATTTTCAGTCCAGGTTCCTCTGTTGGGGCATCCTCATCCTTTGAATTAGACTCTTCATATCCCTAAGATCAGAATTGATCATCCTCCATTCCCTTAGGGTCACCTTCATTAGGTACATTTGAATCCTCAGGATATTGAATGATAGGTATTGATTCCCTAAGTGGAGGGTTAGGAGTAGGCTCACTAAGAGTAGAATGGGAATCCACCAAATAATCAAGAGGGGAAGTGATAGGAACAATAATTTTCTCTTGCTTTTGACTCTAATATAGTTCAGGTGGATAATCACTATGATTGTTGTCCTCTAGTGGCCGTGTCTCATTGGGAGAGTCTAAGTGATCACTACATGAAATTGCATCCCTATTTTCATTAAGTACCTCAGAATTATTTTCATGATCATGATCGGATGGGCAGGGATCAGGGTTATTGGGAACCGTGTAGCTAAGTTATCTTATTTCTTCATTTAATTGTTGACTATTCCTCAACATCTCTCCCATTGATTCCATTATTTCCTTTTGTTGTTTTTGCATTTCTATCATAAAAGAGGAGAGGCTACTATTATCAGGTTGGGGAGGATAGTCAATTTCAGGCTCTGGTTGCCTAGGGGTATCGGTCCAACCTCGATACGGAAAATCATGAAGGTTGGGAGGGTTGGGTGTTTGCATGGAAGTAGGGATTTCAGGATTGGAGAATCCCACTCCTAGGCTCTGCTCAAAAGTGGGAGTTATCAAGCCAGTACTCCCAGGGTAAGAATGAGAATGATCCCATGAATTATCAATGTACCCATCAAAGGATGGATACGCTCGGAGCATGGGATCCTGATTAAAAGATGGGAAGTATTGACTCTGATAATCTAAATGATAGGAGTAAGAATAATCCATTTCTTTAAGCAAAACAATTTTAACTCTCTTAGGCTTTAGCAAAATTCAGCAGAAAACTTCCTAGAGAGTTCTAATGTCAAAGCAAATGCAAATTCAACGAGATTTGTTTTTAGTAGATTGTAGGTCTTAGAGTTATATGTTTAGTTGGTGGCCAAACAAGTTTTGCAAAAATTACGCTTCCTAGGCCAACCTTCGCTGGTGCCTATAACCTACTCTCAAGGGATGGAAGTCTCGAATCGACCCCACACGAGGAACCGAAGTAACTTGGTGGATAGGCTTGTTGATTTCCGACTAACTTCCCTTGTGGTGCAAAAGAGGGGAGGTAGAAATTTATCTAGTGACCTTATGTGAGGTGCACAGTGTCTCAAGTGTGCAAGCATACGATCGTGTTTTGATTTTTTTTTTTTAAATTCCACAAACAGGATCCATTTGCACACAATTTTTAGTCACAGATTTTAAAGTCCAACCTCTTAACAGTCCCTTTTTTTTTTTAAAGTGACCACTGAATTAATTTGATTCAAGTAATTTAGTGGTCTTAGATTTAGGTTCAATGCATATGCATGACAAATAATTAATGCTTAAGAGAAGACGTATCTTACTCCAGCTTTCTTCATGCAGTAATCAATGCAGTGCAATAAAAATAAACTAGATGCTGCTCATTCAGTCCTAGATGGTCGTCCTACAGATATGTAGCTTCTAGCAGGCAATTCAAATTTTCTTTTTTAATAAGAATAACAAACAGACCTAATCTAACTAACTAACTGAAATGCAATTTAAAATAGTTCAAATAATCCTATAATCTACATAAATGGGAACACGTTCCCAAAAATACTCAACAAGGGCCCAAAAGACAGTAATTTAAATTCTAATGTCTATCTGACTAAACCTTACTAAAATGTCTATCTAACTAAATCTAACTAAGACCTACTGCCTAAATCAGAAATAGGTTTCTTCGTAAGCCTATATGCGTGGGATCAAGGCCCACGTGTTCCTATTGTCGTCCAGCTGGCGTCAAGGTCAACCAAAAAGATCGTCTCTACCGTGCGCGTTGTTCACGTTCAAAGTCGTCGCTTTGCTGCGCCTTGTCGCCGTGTCAGATTCCTCGCAAAATAATAAAGATGATTAGATAATTTCGCAACTCAAAAGATTTAAAAAACAATAAAGTAAATCTATTACGTCTGTTGCCTCCCCAGCAACGGTGCCAATTTTGACAATCGACTTTTCGCTTAGCGTTATAGCATTTAAGTGGTGGAAAAATCAACTAATAAAAAATAATAAAAATAACCACTCGCAGAAGAGCGGGTCGTGTCCACAGGGAGGCAATGATGCAATCAATACTTTAATTATTTAATGTTATTTCAGATAGTGTGAAATCCCTTTTCAAATTGGACTTAAAATGTGAAGGAAAGTAGATTTGCAATAACATAAAAAGTTAAGGGTGTAAGTGCAGTTTTCCCTCACAGAAATCCTCAATAAAGGTAGGATGAATTAATGCAGTTTTCACGTGATGTGTACTAAAGACAATTAGTACTTAAATCAAGTCCAAAATCAATCTTTAAACTAGCCAATATCAATACCATGCAATTAGAAAGAACTATGAGTGCTTGAATGCAATTCTGCCATAATATAATAATAATAAAGAAAATCAAAATTGGTGGCAATGGCATTGAATGTAATTTCTAATTAAGATAGAAATAGAGCATTTGCTCTCTCTCTTCCTCGCGAGAGAGAGAGGCACCGCGGGGGTCGATGCAGGGCTCAAGAGGACGACGAGGTCGAGAGCTTTCCGACAGTGGCAGCGGCGGCGGCAGAGGTGGCTGGAGGTGGCCGAAGGTGAAGAACGTCGGTCTGCTTGAGGGCGGCTGCTGCTGCGGCTGTTCGAGCAGGCGCATGCGCACGCTGGTGTGCGGGCAGGGAGCGCCTACAGGTGGCATGGAGGCGTGCAGGGTGGAGTGCGCCTACAGCTGGCGGTGGGGCGCGCTGGAGAGGCACGGGCTTGGGTGCGAGCGCCTGCTGTGGCGTGGGGGTGGTTGCCTACAGTAGCGAGCAGGAGGAGAGGAACGCAGGGACGTGCCTTCAGTAGGGAGCTGGAGCGGCAGGAGGAAGGCACGCGGGCAATGGTGGCGTGATGGCGCTATGCAGCTCCTACGGGTGCGGGCGTGCAACGTTGAGGCGTGCTGCAAGGATGGCTGGAAGAGAAGGGGGCACTGGTGCGCGCGAACAGAGAGGGTGCGGCGTCTGATTTGCAGGGGGGCTGGAGCGGGCAGTTGGTGAGCGATGCTTGTGGCAGGAAGAGGCGCACGGGCGGAGGTGTGCGCACTGGTGAAGGTTTTTCCCCGCAAGGGGGAAGAGGGCACAGTGCATGCTGCTGGATCACAGGGTTCACCTTATCCACGGTGAAGCAGTTCCCCGCAAGGGGGAAAGATTCTCTTGTGCACGCTGCTTCTTCTCTTTTTAACTCCTCCCTTGCGCGTGAGTTTAGGGATTTTCCCAAATCCCCGGTCACAGTTGTTGAGAAAGGCGGCGGAAGAGAAGATTACCCAAATGTCCGGCAGGGGAGGGGGGAAAGAGTTGCGGCTGTTTGGGGAAATTATCCCCCCACCCTTGCTCTTTGTGTATTTTATTACCTGCATATAAAAACAATAAAATCATTAAGTTATAGAATGTTATAACTTAAATCATGAGGTGTACAATTATTCTATAACTTAATTGCCATTATTAACAAACCTAAACTATACGATTAAATATTCTTAGGCTTAATATTAGTCCATTTTAATGGACTCATCAGATAGGTGATCAAACGCACCGAATCACGCGAAGGTTCAATTTAAATTGAGCCACAGATCAAGCGATCAAGAGGATGAATGACCATGATGGCTTGAGTTCATCGCGTGAATAGTACACGGGAGCTACAGGTGTTCTAATGGTGTTTTTCCAAGGAATACCCCTCAGCGAAGGGGTAGAAAAACTGCAGAGAGGCCCATTAGTGGTAAGGAAAGCTATCAGAGTAGTCCTTAGAATGTTGCAAATAGGTCCCTGCAGGTATCAAATGGGTCCTTGAAGGTTTTCTATTGAACAAAATATAATGTACTAAGGACCTAAATGTAAATTTTTAATTACAAGGTCCTAATGATTTCCAAATGCACCCAAATTTTTATAGAATCTTAATTGAACATTTAAGAAGTTAATTACACTTTTGATTTAAACTTTTAAACCCATTTGTGTGTTCAATTTGCATTTAGATTATCATTTAACCTTTTTAAAAAGAATATCTCATTTAATGACCTAATTATGCGTTTTTAACACAGAATTGATGTTTTAGGTCTTTTTCTCTATTTCTCACACTTAACCGTTTTTTTGTGTTAATTTGATATTGTTTGTCTTAGTTTCTATCTTAACTTAGGCGATTTAGCTATGATGAGTTGCAACTCATCACTACCTCTCACACCCGGTAGCCCTCATCCCCATGCTCGAATCCGATTACCCAAAAACCAGATTATAAACCCGATTTTGAGGGAGGAAGGAATTGTGAGAGAGAGGGGGAGGGTTTTGCTCTCTATGGTTGTGTCCTATGCGACACATAGTCATTGAGGGAGTTGGTTCCCCGTGCTGCCTGTGAAGAAAAAGAGAAGCTCTCAAGAAGGGAAGAAAGGAAGCCTTGTGCAGAAAGAAAGAAGAAGAGAAGAAAGAGAGAATTATTTGAGATACTGATGCATTATTTAAGTACTATGGTTAAGGTTGAACTGAAATATTGAATGCTTGCTTAATTAAGAGGATTAGTGGTGATCTGAATCACCATTGCTTTTTATTCTCTTCTCTTTTTGTTCCATGCAATCTCTAGATACATTAGATTTCATTGAATAACTAATGTGACAAGTTATTATTCATTGAATATCTATTTGAATGCTTAATTGATTGTACACATTTATTCAGAATGCAATTAATGTTGTGAATTCCATACTTGCTCCCCATGTTCGTCCTCGGACTCCATTATAGATTCTGAGTTATAAATTTTATCTGCTTGAGAGATATTTGTCAAGTGTACTATAATGCATTTCCTTAAAACTTGACAAAAGCTTGATAACATTGGGTTTCATGGAAGAGCACCTCTCCCCTTCGGTCAACCTGGTGGTTAGGTTTGGCAATCACAAGGTGATGCCAAAAGGAGTGTTTGTCGCGCTGGATCGGGTTTTAAAAGTATTGCGTTGTAATATAGCCAAAAAAGCGTTTAAAACAAATACAATTTTATTACTCGAATTTGAAGTCCGAGGTCGAACACAGGGAGCAAATTGGTATTTAGAAATCAAGATCACAATTTAGAATTTAAAGGAATCTGCAATAATATCATTCTCAAAGTGCAAAAATATGGGAGTGAATGTAGAGCACAAAATACTAAAGAACTCAATGTATATGAATTAAACTCAAATTGGACGTCTGATTTGTAAATCAACCGACTGAAACTGATGCTACAGTGCTCCTTCTGCCTTCAGCTTTTGCTGCTCTTCTTCTTTCTTCCTTCTTCTGCTTCTACTCTTTCTCCACTTTCTTTTTACCTTTGGCTTCTGTCTTCTTTTCTTTCTCTTTGCCTTTCTCTGCCTTTTGCCTTCTCTGACTTCTTTTTCCTTTCTCTGTCTTCTCCTTCCTTTCTTCTTCCTTCAGCTTCTTCCTTCTCTACCTTTCTCTGCTGTGGCCCTTCCCTTAGCTTCTCTTTGTCCTTAGCTTCTCCTTCTTCTTCTTCAACTTTGCTTCTCCTCCTCTTTCGCCTATAGCAAAACCTACCCCCTACCCATGTGCACTCTCCTCTCTTTCTCTCTTAGGTTCCGCTCTCCCAGAGCCACACGTATTTGAGTAATCGGGTAGGGTACATACCCAGGACTAGGCCCACCGGTGTGCAGTGATGGGCGAGGAGTGCAGTCAAGTTGGGTCAGGCCAGGTCTGCAAAGCGTGAGTGCGGATGAGACTGGGTAGGTCGGGTGAGAGGGACCTCACCCCGTGATTCGGAGGCGATAAGTGATAAACGCCAATTTATCATCATTCTTATGCACTAAAACAAACCTAGCTCTTAGGATTTTACTCCGCAAACAGGTTTTTGGGCTTCATTTAGGTATTAACTAGGTTAAGCATGCATTGCATTTTCTTTTGTTGTTTTAATGTGTTTTTGTGAGTGTTAGGGGTGAACAGATATACAGATCCCTAAAACCCTAGCACTCAAGAAGGCAATTGGTGAAGAAGGAGCTCAGACTTGCTGGAACTCAGCTTGATCCAGCTCACCACAGTAGGAACCTAGCTCACGTGGACTAGGGTTAGCTCATCCCAGCTCCATTCAGCTAATCTCAGCTGAATGGCAGCTCAAGTGAGCTCATCTTAGCTGACCCTAGCTCAGGTCAGCTTAGATCCAGCTCAACTTAGCTGAGTCTAGCCCATCTCAGCTCCACCTAGTCCACAGGGAGCTCTAGCTAGCTCAGCTGAGTTGACTGGAGTTCACCCCAACTCAGATCATGCTACATCCAGCTCCACTCAACTCTAGCTTGCTGAAGAAGAACTCATCCCAGCTCAGGAAGCTCAAGTCTAGCTACCGGGGACCCAGCTTAGCTCAAGCTAATTGAGCTAAGCTACCTTAGCTGTCTCAACCAGCTCAATCCTCCCCGGGAGCACCAGACCCAGCTCACCTCAGCTCCATTCAATAGAGGCCAGCTCACTTTAGCTTGGTTTAGTAGCTAGCAAAGAACTAGCAAGCTAAGCCAGCTAGAGTAGCCCCATGTTGACCTCTTCAGCAGCTGCCTGCTCCACTTCAGCTCCATATTCTTCAAAACCAGCTCCTCCCTCCAAACCCTAGCTCCAACACCTCCTCCTCTACTCCTCCATTAGCTAAGCTAGCTTAGCTTAGCTATGCTCCAACTTCCTTGGCTTGTACCACCCAAAAACCCTACATAACAACTCCACCAACTAGTTCCACCTAAGCTCCACATAAGCTAAACCTACTTGGTGCCAACCTAGCCTACCCACCACCTAAAAAAGACACCCAAAAGTGGTGCCAGAACCACCCTAACTACCCCCTTGTTGGTGACACTTTTCCCTCCAAAAATCCCCTTCATCTCCACCACACATCTCCCCTTAAAACCATCTCCACCATCCACCTCACCTACTTTCTAGAAGCCCCATAGTTGACACGAAATATAGGTGCCCTTTCACCACCATAACCACCCCATGGCACCCCTTGGGTTGGCGCCAATTACCCTTAGCCATAGGATCCCCAACCACCTCCATATTCCCATCTTAGCCCTCCATTTCAAGAGTCACCTTAACCCGCCATCCTACCCTATAAAAAGACCACTACCCACCACCATTCAAAGAATCCTTGGCTAGCAAATTCACTCTCATATTCTACCTAGAGCCCACGCCCAAGAGAGAAGAAGAAGAAGAAGATTAAGGGGATATTCTGTCCCCTTGGTGCCTTCCCCTCTTCCCTTCTATCTTGAGCCACTCCAGCCAAAGGAGAAGCCAAGCAAGGAAGATCTTTGGAGGAGATCTTGAAGGTGGTCCAAGCCACCTTGGAGGAGCTTTTGAGGGTGGTGCACACCCACCCTTTGGAGGAGAGCATTGAAGGTGGTAGCATCCACCTTGGAGGAGCTCTCAAGGAAGGAGAAGAAGGAGGCCCTCTTTTCAAGCCAAGGAGCAGCTAGGCTTGGAGCAAGAAGACTCCCTTCTTCACCAATTTTTGCAAGAGGATTTGTGTTTCTTTTATTGCTTTTATATTTTTTCATTCTAGTAGAAGCATTCCTCTACTTGTCTTGGAAAAAGAACACAAATTCTAGTTAACCAAATTGCCATCTTTTTACTTTCTATTGCAATTGTTGTTTTGGTTCTAGCACTTGTTTCACCTCTTCTTCCTAATTACTCTAGGCCTCCACTTGCCTAGAGTGAGCTTAGGAAGAGGATATATCTATCTCTTAAGTTTTAGTTAAGTAATTATAGGTGTTAGTACTTTCCGCTACAATTCGCATTTTACCCTCGTCTTTTCAAAACAAAAAAAATTTACATATTTAAAATACCAAAAGGAAAGTTGAGATCTATTTTGTAAGTAAGAGAATTAATTATGCAAACTTTTGGCCTCCTTGGACGACCCTAGATACTCCCACTATCTAGGATACAAATTTAAAAGCATATGCTAAAGTGCATGTTACAACGACATTAAAAACCCGCATTTACAATTCACGCAACTTTTCGCATCAATAAGGCTATGGCACAAATTCAACTTATGTTCCTTCGGTCACTTTGCAGCCGCCGATGTGGGACTAAACACGCACCCTTCTTCGCTTGCACCCGTAGCAGAGGTGGTCCTCCAATTGCCTCAACTACTATGGCCCTCGATTGAAATTGAGAACCTGGAGTCATGCGTGAGGGTATTCCACGCAACCTGGGATAGGGACCTGGAGCTGGCAAGGCCTGGAGCAGTTGTAAGCAAGCTTCAAGCTTTGCTCCAATGGCGGATGACACCTGCTACTTGAAATCACCAAGATGGCCTCGTGGCCATGTTAAATTGCTCAGGAAGCTTCGCTGAGGCATGGTGAATGTGCTGCGGTGGTTGGCATGGTGTAGGGATGCTTGCACGAGCATGCCTAGGGCACACTGTGTGCGAAGGTGTGGGTGTGTTCGGTGAGGTGCGTGAGTGAGTGGAGTGGTGTGTAAAGTGGGGGGAAATGTTCAGTGGAGTGAGGGGATGCTTATGGACTTGTCAGTGAGGGGTGGGCTGGTCTGTGGTGGTGGAGTGGTCCCACTGGAGTTGGTGGTCGGAGATGAAGAAGATGAGGGTGTTGGAGGTTGGCAGTGGTCGGTTTGGGGAAATAGAAAGTGGAGAAGAAAGTAGAGAGGGAAGGGAACTTATCTGGGATGTTAGGAGATGAAGGGGAGACGAAGATGGCATCAGGTGCGTACTGTTGACACTGGAGATGAAGGTGCTCAAAGAGAGACGGTCGCGAGGATGAAGGGAGGCAGGAGCATCGGCGGGTGCTACGCGATGCGGACAAAAGTGAGGAGGAAGAGTCTGCCACTAGTATTGTGGTCAGACGACGAGGGAGAGTAGGGAAGGTTGCCAGAGCTTGACAAGTGAATCAGTCAGAGGAGGAGAGAAGAATTTGAGGGGGTCTCCGATCAATTTCAAGCTTGGAGGAGTCAGGGCAAACTGGGCTCCTTTAAATAGAGCCCTGGAGGTTGGTTAGGGCTTGGGAAACAAGCTTCCCAAGCAAGGAAGGCTTGCTAGAGTTGGAATCCATTGGGATACCCATGTCTCTCATGCGTTTGCATGAGAGATTAGGAAAGAATCTTGGATCATGGATGGGTTCAAATTGGACGGATTTTCTTAGAGAATCTCCCTTCCAATTTTGGAGGAGATCCTCTAAGCAATCAAGGAGAAACCACCTTCCAACGCTCCCCAGAGTAGGATTCCTATGCTATAAAGGTGGAGGGACCTAATTACGAAAATGATGAAGAAGTTAGGGGGCAATTTGTAATGGTTTTTGAAAGATAGGGGTACAAATGTAATTAAGCTAGACCTTTTTGCAACTAGGTCAAGGCAAATTCATCTTGGGTCCAAATTTTGGTAAAAACCTAATTTTGACCTAAGGAATTCAATGGTGAAGTTGTATTTTGGGTTTGACCATGTTTGATTGGAAAATTTATGTAAAAACCTAATTTAGGGTAAATATTTATCTGAGACCCCATTCTAGGTTAAGATGGGTTCCAATGGCCAATTTAAAGGTTCTAAACCCTAGAGAATATTTTTCTATGATTTTTAAAGGGTTTAGGTGAATTTTATCCTGAGAAAAACCTTTGTTAATTGAGTGGGTCTATTTTAGTATTTCAAGAAGTCATTTAATTCATAAGACACACACAAACCCTTTTCTATTAAATCCAACCCACTTTTTATATTGTTAAGACCCTTTGACCTTTTTTAATTCCTTGAGAAAACCCGTTGTTGTAATGCAATGGTAAAATTGCAGTTTTACCCCTTATTTCTTATTTTTCTCTCAAAAAGGTTATGTAGTGAATTAGGACCTCCAGTTTGCTATGTAGGAGCTTTATTCTCTTCATTGTGTCAAAATGAGCTAGTTAGGGCTCATGATGGTGTTCCCATCAAGGAGAAATTACCCTCCCCTTGTTCGTATGCGATGGGGATAGACACCTAAACGAACGGCCATGTTCGTAATAGCCGGGTTGATGGCAGCATTCGACGGCATCCTCAGCCGCCCCACTAACAATGCGTTCCGGTTGATCCCCTCCTTATACTTCCAGTTTGTGCTTTTTCAGTCTCCACACATAGTCGGAATAGTGCATGGGGATCAGTTAGTCGGGTGCGAGCTACTTAGAATCAAGATGGAGCTGTCTTTGGAGCTGCAACCCCCAAAGTCACAAAAATGGGGAAGAAAATAAACCAAGTCCAAGAGATACAGTAGGAAACCATCCCTGTTGATTAGTCGATGACTTCTGGATTACAGCTAGACTCTTCAGCCATGGCCATATAGATTTATCTCGATGATGTTGTCAAGCTCGTTCGAGTCGGAGTGGACCTTGCGCCCTCTAAGGTGCAGGAGTTGCTAATCCTGCTTCGAGCCAATGTAGATGTCTTCAGTTGGTTCCCAACGACCTACCCGGAGTGGACCCATCCCTGATTCAGCATCGCTTGAATATTCAGGTGGGCACCTGCACAGTCAAGTAGGTGCGTAGGCATAAGTCAGCCGAACATTTGCATGTGGCCAAGGTTGAACTGTAGAAACACCTGGAAGCAAGATTCACCGAAGAATCCTTGTACCTGGCATGGCTCTCGAACGTCGTAATGGTAAAGAAGGCCAATGGTAAGTGGCGCATGTGTATCGACTTCACCAACTTAAACGAAGTGTGCCCAAAGGACTTTTTCCCCCTGCCAAAAGTATGAGGGTGCCTGCGTATCTTACTTGGCCATAAATACAAGATCAAGTGTGATATCGATTGTAATAAAAATATGGCACAAAAAAAGCAATCCCACAATATACACAAAGATTTATAGTGGAAACCTTAAGGGTAAAAACCACTAATTAAGCCTCCCAGCTTAGGATTTTTCCGACTAGGCAATGCTAGTCAATCTACTAAAGTATCACTTGAATGAGGGTGGCACAACCTCTTACAAATCACTTCTCTTTTACCAACAAAGAGAAGTCACAAGCAACGTTGGGAATTCCACCACAAAGAATCCTAACAATGAAATGAATGAAGTAAAATGAATACAGAAATTAATTCTATAGAACCTCAAGGAATTAAAATATGCAAGCTGAGTTTTCTTTTTATAAGCGTAGAGCGACGTGCTTTTGAAGAGTGTAGTAGAATGAGCATGAAAGCACGAGGAAGAATTAGAGTGGAAGTGCTTTTTCTCTTTGAAATCTTTATCAAGGTGTGTTTTGAAAGGAGGGGTGTGGAGCCCTGTTTATAGGTGAAAACAGAGCATTTTTGGAATGTTGAGAAAAATCATTCGAACCAAACTGGTTGACCAATTTACTTAATTTTCAATCAATTGCTGATTGATCAAATATTTAATTGGTCGATCGATTGCGGGAAAATTAGATTGACCATTAGGGTAATTTGGTTGATCAATATTCTTATTTTGATCAATCAATTGATTTGATTGATCAATTATAATATTTTGGTCGATCAATATTATCTAGATGTTTATTTTATGACTTTGAAAGGTATGTCTTTAATCCTGAGGTTCCTTACAGTAATTCTAGACTCTAGAAATATAAAAGAATTACATTGACTAAAGATCATTTTTACTTTGATCCACACAAAGAATAATTGACTTGGTTTGTGTGAGCATGATCCTGAAAAATTAGCTTACAATAAAACATAATTTTATTTCACCAAAACAACGGTATTAATAGGGTGGACTCCCTTGTGGACTCCTGTAGTGGACAATCCCTCATGTCTTTCCTAGATGCCTACAGTGGGTGCTGATTAGCCCATATTTGTGGGCTATTTAAGTATCTAAATGTCTAGACTTTAAGTTAATTTTAACATTTAGATAGCATACATTAGGATGTAAATAAATTAATTCATATTTTTAGCTTAAGTACATAATTCATGCAATTAGAATTAACCTAGGGTTGCATACAATTAATTAGTTAATTAATTAGGTGCACTATTTTAATTAACATAGAAGTTAAGGAGTTATGTATAAATAACCCTAATTATTTTATTCTTTTATTCTTCTTCTTCTTTGCATAGGTAACTCCTCCGGCTCCGCCTCCTCCTCCTGTGCATCACATTCATTCTACGGCATTCATTCTACGGTGTTTTGAATTTCAAATCTGTGTGGCTGTGGCTACAAAAGGAGAAGGAAGAGCTACCGTTGAGGAGGAGGCCACCACCCTTTTTCCTCACTGTGCTTAGAGGACCTTACTCCTCTTCCATTCCATACCACCAGCCTCCCACCGTAGCAGTATGACTCCACCACCGTGGGCGTGTGGGGTGACAGCCCACACCACCAAGAGTCTCGGCAACTCCTCCTCACCTTAGCCAGCAACTCACGCTAACCTCTGCGCATCCCACCCCCAGCACACGCGCCTACACCTATGCGCCTTCATCTCTAATCCACCCACGCACCAGCACCTGCACCACCACACACCCTCACTTCATCACCAGCAGCACCAGCGCCCTCACTAGCCAGCTGCACACAACGCACGTTCCTCAGTGCCCCTCGCCACATGCAGCACGCACAGCAGCACACCCTCCAACACCTCCCACACCAGCTACTACTACGTGCACACGCTGCCTGCAGCAACTATTGCGCACTCTCCGCAGCCTAAGCCATGTGCCCAGTAGCAGCAACTGGCCTCGCCCACCAGCAGCACGTGCATAGCGTGCTCTACTACAACTAGTGTCGCCTCCTGAGCACACGCTCGGCTCCTCTTCCTCCTCCTTCTTCTTCTTCTCCTTTGTCGACAAAGGTACCCAAACCCACCACAAATGCAACCATCAAATCCAGCCTCGAAACTTCACGTCGAGAACTCCATCGGAGTCGCCTCGACTCCCCGAGCACAACCACACTTCCAGCAGCACCAATCGACCACCCGACGGCTGGCCGGAGAGCCTCACCACCAGCGGCCTCTTCCACTCCGGCCGACGACCACCAACAGCCGTTCGGAGCACCACCACCACCATCGGAAAGCTCTCATCATGCTTATCCTTCTTCGAGCTTCCCGCGAGCTGCCATCGCCTCCTCTTCGCGCACGCACAAAGGAACCAAATCCTCTATTTTTGGGTTAATTAATAATTTCATTTGAATGCCATTGCCAAACTTTCACTTTTATTTTAATATTTGAAATATTGAGTGAAATTGCAACTTCATGCTTATCTTTTCTCATAATTGCTTGGCTTTTGTTATTCACATCTTTTGGCATTGGTTTTGGATTATGATGTGCACAAATTTTCTCTAATGCATGTCAATTGGAAATTACATAGATTCATCACATATTTATTGAATATTTCACTGAGGAAAGATTGCACATCTACCCTTACGTTTTTGAGTTATTATGCATCTTCTTTTCGTCGCATTTCATGTCAGATTTGACTATGGATTTCGCACTTGATTGAACGAATACGAGAAAAAAAATATTCGTGATTTTATTGCATCATCGGCTCCCTATGGACATGACCCGCTCTTCTGTGAGTGGTTTAATTTTTATTTTAATTATTTTGTTAAGCGGTTTTCCACCACTTTGATCCTACAACGATAAATCATCTTAATACATTATTCGACCGTGAAAACCGTCTTATCAAGTGGCGTCATTGCTGGCGAGGCAACAGACAAAATAATTTCACCTGATTTCATTTCTGATTATTTCTCATTGGACAGTGATCTGACCATTTATTATTTTTTCTATGCGAGGAATTTGAGAGAGGTGACAGGCACATCAGGGAGAAGACGTCGACCTTGAGCGATGCTTACACGCGGGGAAGACGAAGGAGATCTGGATTCTGCCTCTATAGGAGATTCTCCGTTTCATAAGTTTTATTTCTATTTTATTGCCCTTGTAGTAATTGGGGCTGATTTTTTTGAACCTATTCCCTTTTCTTTAGATTTAGGTTTTTAATTTATTTTGTGGATTGTTTACCCTTAATTTGCTTGTGCATAAGTAGTTAAAAAAAAAAAATGAAAACGAGCTACCTGTTAGAAGCTGCCTGCCCTTAGGTCAAATCATTTAGGACTGAATGAGTAGCATCTAGATCTAATTTCCTATCTTGCATATTGCATGAAGAATGCTGGGATCAGGTATGCATTTCTAACTTCGCATTTCTACCTGTCATGCAAATGCACTTGAATTAATTTTTAGACCACATAATCTGTCTTGAAGCGATCTAACAAGTGGTCACATATATTCTTGAAAAAGAACTAATTAAAGGAGGGACATTTAAAAATCAAGGACTTGATTTTCAAACGTGGTGTGCGATTCAAAATTCAAAATCTTTTTGGAGTGTATGCACACTTTTATCTTTTGCACCACAGCACACATTTAGACACTCCTAAGTCTTGGAATGACTAGGACAAGAGCCCTCCTACCGTTGGATTCTAAAGTGTTCGAAACTTAAGATCAAAGGTTTATAAATCCAAAGAGGGGGATACCCTGTCATGGATTTTTGGGGGTAGTTGAGAAGCATTGTGAAAGCACAGCTTCAAAGAAAGGCTTAGGCCTACTTGCATCCCTCAATCTTCCGTCTTTGGACTTGCTCTACCATTTGAGATTTAGGGAAGAACACCTAAGCTCCAACTAGGTCTTTTTAGGCATTTCGAAGGTTGACAATAGGTGTGTAATTGATTGGGTAACTTGCTTTGTCACCTACAATGTGAACTAAAGTCAAAAACCTAAATTTGTAAAGATCGAACAAGTCCTTTTGAATTGTGTTTGTAGTGCATGCTTGGTAGGCGTTCTCTTAGGAGACCACTTGTGTTTGATCCTGAACCTGAAAGAATCTTAAGAAGAAACCTTCCAAGGGTAGAAATGGACGGTCAAAGGAGCCTTAAGGAATATTTCATTCCAACCAATCAAGCTGGCCCTGCACTATGTAGACCTGGAGGGGATAATCCTTATGAGATCAAAAGCAGTACCATATCCTTGCTGCCCTCCTTTTATGGTACTGCTAGGGAAGACCCTTACATGCATATAGAGGAATTCATCGAGGTCAGTTCCACGGTGAAGCTGCAGGGCATTACTGATGATGCTCAAATGCGGACCCTCTTTCCCTTCTCCCTTAAGGACAAAGCCAAGTATTAGTATCACACCCTTGATGATATTAACACTTTGGATGCCCTGAAGATGCAGTTTTTGAAGAAGTACTTCCCCATGAGCAAAACCAATCACTTTAGGAGGGAAATTATGAGCTTTGTTCAAAAGGATGGGGAAGCTTTCCATGATGTGTGGGAGCGCTTTAATGATTTTCTGAGACTTTGCCCACATCACTAGGTGCCTAAGTGGGAACTGGTTGAAAGGTTCTATATCGGACTTAATGATTCGCATAGGAAAACTGTGGATGGTGCTTGTGTAGGAACCTTTCTATCTGAGACTGAGGATGAAGCTTGGAACCTTTTCGATACTTTGAGTGAGAATTCTATTCACTTGAATTCTGCCTACATGGATAGAAAACCCACTCTCATGCAATGAACGTTGGAGGCGAATGAGGCAAGGGACACCCAGAATTTAGCCTATCAGATTCAATTATTGAATCAAAACATGGAAAGGCTTATGTCAAACCCGAGTCAATTCGTATCTAACACCTCCACATCCCAAGCTTCCGAATGCTCAATTTGCCAAGGCAATACACACACCACTGTGGATTGCCACTTGGCCTCCCAATTCCTTGAGCTTGTACAAGCGGATCTGAATGCTTCTCAAGGGTTCCATCCTAGACCTCGTAATGACCCTTTTTCTAACACTTATAATGAGGGATGGACGAACCATCCAAACTTTTCATGGAGATAAAGAAATGTCTCAAATTTAGGGAATTATAAACCACAATCCTTTCAAAACCATCAAATGAACCAACCTCAGACCTTTGCCCAACTTAAGACCTCTGAGATGGATGAATTGAAGGCAATGTTTAAAACTGTGCAAAAAAGTCAAAGTGCCATCATCCAACCCATGACAAGGCTATACATGAGATGAAATCACAAATAGGACACCTTGTTGAGGCCGTTAGACAAAGGGGAACTTGGAAGCTCCCCAGTGCTGTCGAGGAGAATCCTAAAGGAAAAGGGATTGTCTTTAGGGAGCATGCTCAGGCGGTGACTATTCTGAGGAGTGGGAAAGAAATTTCCAAACCTGATGCTCCTATAGTTTCACCCCCTAAAAAACCATCCACCTCGACTTTCACCCCCACCGGAGAAGACTTGCCCAAATCTTCTCCACATGAAATCACCTCACCGAAAGAAGTTGCCCTTGTTCCACCCCTTACTCGACTTGACAACCCTTCCACCCAGAGATCGAGAGTGCCCTTTCCAGAGTGCTTGTCCACCTCTGGGAAGATTCTACTGGCTCATTTGGAGCCAAAGATAAGACAGATGAGATCATGGGAACTTTCAAGCAAGTGAAGATTAACCTACCTTTGCTTTAAGCTATCAGGCAGATTCCATCTTATGCCCACCTCTTAAAGAACCTGTGCACGAAAAAGCGGCAATCTAGGAAATAGGTCCAATCAAAAGTTGTCCTGCCTGATTCTGTTAGCTCAATTGTTCAACATGGCACACCCCCGAAACTTAAGGGCCCAGGAGCCCCATACATCTCAGTAGTTATTGGTGACTTACAGATTGATGAGGCTCTACTTGATCTGGGTGCAGGGGTGAACATCCTTCCGAGCTACGTGTATGAACAACTTGGGGGAGGCAATCTGAAGCCTAGACTTGTAATCCTTCAAGTTGCAGATTGATCACTTAGGACACCACGGGGAATTTTGGAAGATGTCCTCGTAAGAGTGGAGGATTTCTTCTTTCCTGTTGATTTCTTAGTTTTGGACACTGACCCTACCAACAAGACAACCAAACCCTCCATCATTTTGGGCCGTCCCTTCCTTGCAACTTTGCATGCTTTAATCAATTGCAATACTGGGGCATTGAAAATGGGCTTTGGGAACAGGAAAATTCGGCTTAATGTGTTTGATGCTTACAAACAAGTTGAACTTGAGGATTGTTCCCAAGTTGAGGTGCTAGATGACATGATTGAAGAGGCAACCCCTGCAATGTTATGTGATGACCCCCTTCAGCATGTCATGCTAAATGAGCATTCCCATCTCTTGGAGGAATGTGAAGGGGATATACTTGAACTTGAGGAGTTGCTGGGTGTTTTTGCTAAGTCTCTTCCCCCATCATCTCTGCCCAAGGTAGATCTGCTACTTGAGATGGGGACATCTATTATGAAACCCTCAACCATACAAGCCCCCGACCTTGAGTTGAAACCCCTCCCTGACACTCTCAAGTACGTCTTCCTAGGTGCCAATGATATGCTCCCCGTTATCATTTTGGCTGTGCTATCTGAGGCACAGGAGGGAGCCCTGATTGAATGCTTGTCTAGGCACAAGGAAGCTATTGCTTGGAGCATTGCTGACATAAGGGTATAGACTCCACTCTGCATGCACCACATTTATATTGATGATACCATCAAGCCATTTAGGGATATGTAGAGACGTTTGAACCCTAATATGAGGGAGGTGGTTAGAAAGGAAATCCTGAAGAGGTTGGATGCTGGGATCATATATCCCATTGTAGATAGTAAATGGGTAAGTCCTATTCATGTGGTGCCAAAGAAGGTAGGCGTTACTGTGGAATTCAATGACCAAAGTGAACAAGTTGTCACTAGACCCTCAACTGGATGGAGGGTCTATTTTGATTACCGTAGGCTAAACACCGCTACCCAGAAGGATCACTTTCCCTTGCCTTTTATTGATCAAATTCTTGAGAAATTGGCAGGGAATAAGTACTATTGCTTTCTCGATGGATATTCTGGGTACAGCCAGGTTGCAGTCTTCCCTGATGACCAAGAGAAGATGACATTCACGAGTCCTTACGGTACTTTTGCATTCAGGCGTATGCCGTTTGGATTATGTAATGCCCCTTCAACCTTCCAGCGGTGTATGATGTCTATTTTTTTGGACATGATTAACGAGTGTGTTGAAGTGTTTATGGATGACTTCTCCATTTATGGCTCATCTTTCGACCAGTGTCTCCTGCACCTGGAGAATGTGTTGAAGCGATGTAAGGAGATTGGTTTAGTCCTCAGCTGGGAGAAAAGTCATTTCATGGTACAGAAAGGAATTGTACTTGGGCATGTTGTATCTGAGCGAGGTTTAGAAGTAGATAAAGCCAAGATTGATTCTATCTCCAAACTCCCATTTCCCACGAATGTCAAACAGATTAGATATTTTCTGGGCCATGCCGACTTTTATAGGCGCTTTGTTAAAAATTTTAGTAAAATTTCTAGGCCACTTTGTGACTTGTTGGTGAAGGAATCTTTCTTCAATTTTGATTCAAAGTGTGCCGAGGCCTTTCAAACTCTGAAGGAGGTCTTGATCTCTGCACCTATTCTCTGAGCTCCTGATTGGACACTCCCATTTGAGCTGATGTGTGATGCTTCGGATTATGCAGTGGGAGTAGTCCTTCGATAAAGGGTTGAGGGAAGACCTCATGTGCTGCATTATGCCGGCAAGACTTTAACCGAACCTCAGCAAAACTATACCATCACTGAAAAGGAATTAGTTGCTGTAGTTTTTGCTCTAGAGAAGTTTAGGTCTTATCTGCTTGGGTTTAAGGTGGTTATTTTCACTGATCATGTGGCAGTGAAACATCTCATTGCTAAGAAAGATTCTAAGCCACGTCTGATTAGGTGGATCCTACTCCTTCAAGAATTTGACTTGGAGATACTTGAAAAGAAAGGAGTAGAAAATGTTGTGGCTGACCACCTGTCTCGCCTTCCACTTAATGACTTTCTTTCCGGAGACATCCGCGAGAAATTTCCCGATGAAACTCTGATGGTGGGAACACCAACTTTACCTTAGTATGCAGATATCGTAAATTACTTGGTCACTGGACAAACTCTTGGCTCTTGGGATGAGCAGAAAAGAAAGAGATTCATTTCCCAAGCAAGATATTTTCACTGGGAAGAGCTTGAATTATTTAGAATTGGACAAGACCAAGTATTGAGATGTTGTGTACTTGAAGAGGAACAACAAAGTGTGTTGAGTTTTTGCCATGAACTTCATTGTGGAGGACACTTTGGTGCTAAGAAAACTGCTTTTAAGGTTCTCCAGTCCTATTTTTGGTGACCTTCCTTATTTAAGGATTCTCATAATTTTGTTAAGGCCTATATTAGATGTCAACGGACTGGAACGATTGGGAAGAGGAATGAAATGCCTCAACACCCTATTCAATCTGTTGAAATTTTTGATGTGTGGGGAATTGACTTTTTGGGCCCCTTCCCTTCGTCCCATGGTTATGAATATATCTTGGTGGCAGTTGATTATGTCTCTAAATGGATAGAGGCCATTCCTACGTGCACAAATGACCACTCTGTGATTTTGAAATTTGTGAAGGCCAATATCATATCTCATTTTGGCTGCCCCAAGACCATTATAAGTGATGGGGGACCTCATTTCCAAAACCACCACTTCAATCGACTAATCAGGAATCTGGGAGTGACTTGAAGGTCGCTACCCCTTACCATCCTCAAACAAGTGGCTAGGTTGAAGTGTCGAATATGGAGATAAAAATATTTTAGAAAAGACTATTAGACCTGATAGGAAAGACTGGTCCCAAAAGCTCAATGATACTTTGTGGGCATATCGAATGGCCTATAAGACCGCTTTGGGTACTTCTCCCTTTCGGATTGTGTATGGGAAAGCGTGCCATTTACCTGTTGAGTTGGAACATAGGGCACTTTGGGTAATTCAAAGTGTAAACATGGATTTAGAGAAGGCAGGTAAGGCACGACTTCTGGAATTAAGTGAGCTTGAGGAGCTGAGGAATGATGCTTATGACACCTCTCAAGCTTATAAAGAAAGAACTAGGGTCTTGCATGATAAGTATATACTTCGAAAGACCTTTGAGCCCAACCAACAAGTCTGGCTTTTCAATTCCAGGCTTAAGCTTTTTCCTGGGAAGTTAAAATCTCACTGGGATGGGCCTTACATAATCACTAAAGTGTTTCCGTATGGAGCTATGGAGATTAAAAGCCCTTCCTCTTCAACAACTCCCTTTATCGTCAACGGTCAACGGTTAAAACCATACATTACGTTGGATGGCCATCTGGTTGACGAGGTCACTCCTGAGGAGCCTTGGCTCCTACCATTCTCACCCTCAGGTAATATCTTCCTTTAACTATTTTTGTTTCCAATGAGGACATTGTTTGAACCAGGCATGGGGGAGAGGACTTGAGGCATTTTGTTTATAGCATGTTTACATTTTGCATTCATTCATGCATATTGCATTTTAGAAATAAAAAAATAAAAATAAAAAAATAAAAAAAAGTTTTGAGCTTAACTAGCTAGGCCCTGCATTCTTAAGAAAATCAGAACTCTAGGTTAGACTAAGTTGATTCTAGGGTTGAACTTTAGAAGCTAAGTGAGCTACTAGCTTTAGACCTT
Source organism: Thalassia testudinum (assembly GCA_037157565.1). Taxonomy (NCBI): domain Eukaryota; kingdom Viridiplantae; phylum Streptophyta; class Magnoliopsida; order Alismatales; family Hydrocharitaceae; genus Thalassia; species Thalassia testudinum. Next base: position 3,996,343 of record JAZHRO010000029.1, on the reverse strand, counting down.
TAGGGTCCTTTGTGGACTTAAAAACTTAAGTAGGAGTTAAGTTGCGGACCATTTCTCAAGAGGTTGAGGAAGGAAAGCTATGGATTGAGTTAAAAGGTGGGGTAGTACCTGGAGTCTTGTTCTACCTTTTGGTTTACGAGTCCTTGTAACCTAAGCATCCAAATTTCACACACTTGGACTTGTGTAAGTAATCACCTTAATTAATTTCTTAAAAGAAATTTGGTTCTCTTAGTTTTGACTTAGGAGAGTCTTGAAAACATAATTTGATTGGAAGAGTTCCTATTGCAGGAGAGGTGGAGTATATACTCACCTTGAGGATGCGATGACAACATATTACCTCCTCAACGCTTGTCTCTTAGGATATCCATCCTACTGGGGGCATGTAAGCGCATTGTGCGGTTCAAGTACCATGGGCGGCCCTATCTCGAAGTGTCGATTGCCACAGGCCTGAATTCACTTAAGAAATCCATGGGTGATACTATCTCGAAGTGTCAATTGCCAGGAGTTCTTGGGGTCGCTATGGGTGGTGCTATCTCGAAGCATCGAAAGCCAGGCACCCTTTGAGGTATGATGATGGGGATAATGAATTCGACACAGACCGTGTTGATAGTTGATCTGAGGTTAGACTTAGAGGAATCAAAAAAAAAAAAAAAAAAAAAAAAAAAAAAAAAAAAAAATATATATATATATATATATATATATATATATATATATATAATCCTTTCTAGGTTGGCAGTCATACCAACCTCAAATAACTCAAACCAATGCACATGCATGAATGCTTTAATCTCAGGGATCAATAAACCTTTGGGTAGAGTCAGAAATCAGGGAAACTTGTGCCTGCAACTCATTTTTTAGCTGACCTAGTCTGTAACTTAGAAACTACTTGGGAACCATAGGTCTAAAGTCTGAACTTAATATGTCTCTAAAGGAAGAGCGATTGGGTTGGCTAGTTTACTTGGAGTGCTAGGTTTTGCCTGGATTTGCTAAGGACTAGCAAAAACTAGGCATGGGGGTATTTGATTAGCCCATATTTGTGGGCTATTTAAGTATTTAAATGTCTAGACATTAAGTTAATTTTAATATTTAGATATCATACATTAGGATGTAAATAAATTAATTCATACTTTTAGCTTAAGTACATAATTCATGCATTTAGAATTAACCTAGGGTTGCATACAATTAATTAGTTAATTAATTAGGTGCATTATTTTAATTAACATAGAAGTTAAGGAGTTATGTATAAATAACCCTAATTATTTTATTCTTTTATTCTTCTCCTTTGCACAGGTAACTCCTCCAGCTCCGCCTCCTCCTCCTACACATCACATTCATTCTACGGCATTCATTCTATGGTGTTTTGAATTTCAAATCTGTGTGGCTGTGGCTACAAAAGGAGAAGGAAGAGCTGCCGTTGAGGAGGAGGCCACCACCCTTTTTTCCTCACTATGCTTAGAGGACCTTGCTCCTCTTCCATTTCATACCACCAGCCTCCCATCGCGGTAGTACGACTCCACCACCGTGGGCGTGTGGGGTGACAGCCCACACCGCCAAGAGTCTCTACAACTCCTGCTCACCTCAGCCAGCAACTCACGCCAGCCTCTATGCATCCCAACTCCAGCGCATGCGCCTACCCCTACGTGCCTTCATCTCTAATCAACCCACGCACCAACACTTGCACCACCGCACACCCTCACTTCATCACCAGCAGCACCAGCGCCCTCACCAACCACCTGCGCACAGCACGCGTTCCTCCCCACCTCCGCTTATGCACAGCGCACGTTCCTCAATGCCCCCTGCCACATGCAGCACGCACAGTAGCGTGCCCTCCAGCACCTCCCACGCCCGCTGCTATTGCGTGCGCACGCTTCCCGTAGCAACTATCACACACTCTCCACAGCCCAAGCCGTGCACCCAGCAGCAGCAACCGACCTCGCCCACCAGCAGTGTGCACATAGCATGCTCTACTCCAGCCAGTGTCGCCGCCTGTGCACACGCCTATCTCCTGCTCCTCCTCTTTCTTCTTCTTCTTCTTTGCCGACGAAGGTACCCAAACCCACCACAAATGCAGCCATCAAATCCGGCCTCGAAAGTTCGTTTCGGGAACTCCATCGGACTCGCCCCGACTCCCCGAGCACAACCACGCTTCCAGCCGCACCAATCAACCACTCAATGACCGATCGGAGAGCCTCACCACCGGTGGCCTCTTCCACTCCGGCTGGCGACCACCGACAGCTGTTCGGAGTGCCACCACCACCATCGGAAAGCTATCGTCGTGCTTATCCTTCTCCGAGCTTCCCGCGAGCCGCCATCTCCTCCTCTTCGCTCATGCATAAAGGAACCAAATCCTCTATTTTTGGGTTAATTAATATTTGCATTTGAATGCCATTGCCAAACTTTCATTTTTATTTTAATATTTGAAATATTGAGTGAAATTGCAACTTCATGCTCATCTTTTCTCATAATTGCTTGGCTTTTGTTATTCACATCTTTTTCCATTGGTTTTGGATTAAGATGTGCACAAATTTTCTCTAATGCATGTCAATTGGAAATTACATAGATTCATCACATATTTATTGAATATTTCAGTGAGGAAAAATTGCACATCTACCCTTACATTTTCAAGTTATTATGCATCTTCTTTTCATCGCATTTTATATCAGATTTGACTATGGATTTCACACTTGATTGAACAAATATGAGAAAAAAAATATTCATGATTTTATTGCATCATCGCCTCCCTATGGACACTACCCGCTCTTCTGTGAGTGGTTTAATTTTTATTTTAATTATTTTGTTAAGCGATTTTCCACCACTTTGATCCCACAACAATAAATCATCTTAATACATTATTCAAAAGAGAAAATCGTCTTATCAGGTACCACCAGATCAGCCTCGCCCCAACAGACAGGCCTCACACCTCCTTCATCACTGATAGGGGCTTGTTCCAATATAGAGTCATCTAACAAACATTGGGGCTACATACTAGCACCTTGTAAACATGGTTTTTGTAGGAATAATAGGAAAATCATTTGTGGTGTATATTGACAATATGCTTGTGAAGGGATCAAACTTCCCAAAACACCTAGAGTACTTGGCAGAGGTGTTCCAAATTTTAAGGAACACCCATCTCTTCCTGAACCCCGACAAGTGTACCTTTAGTCTCTCAGCTGGTAAGTTTTTAGGGTTCCCTGTCTCTAACCAAGGAATTGAAGCCAACCCAGATAAGATCCAAGCAATAGAAGACCTGTAACTTCCAGACATGTCGAAATGGCTACAGTCATTGGTCGGCAAAATCGCCTCATTAGGATGATTCTTATCTCAATCTTCTGACAAATTCCTCCACTTCGTTGAGTGCATAAAGAAGGGGAAAGGCTATCATGCCATCCACTAGGGTGCTTACTGCCAGAAGGCCTTGGAGGAAGTCAAGAATGCACTCCAAAGTCCCCCTATTCTGATGGCCCCCCAGCCCGAGGAAGTTCTCTCGCTATATTTAGTAGCCTATATATCAGTCGTCAATGCAATTTTAGTTGGCGACCGGGTAGGAATTCAACGACCCGTGTACTTCATCATAAAGACTTATCAAGATGCAAAAGCCAAGTACACGGTCATTAAAAAGCTAGGGCTAGCTCTTGTCACTACAGCCCAAAAGCTACACCCATACTTCCAAGCCCACACCATAATGGTCCTGTCAGACTACCCCCTCCAGTGAATGCTACATGAGTCTGCGGGGTCAACTGATGAGTCTACAATTATTAGTGCTAATATTATCAATTAGAGTCAATTTTGAGGGCACATGTGCATTAATGTCATATTATAGTGGGTTTGGGGCATTGTATGCATTCTACATTACTTTATGTTAAGATTGATTAGAATCAATGTTTAATGACCTTGTGTTCAAGTCCATATTGAAATAGGTCTCATATGAGCAATCGGACCGAACAGATGGATCTGGATCGAGGAACAGAGTCCAACGGACTCAAAAATCACCTCGATCCAACCTCCGTAGCTCCCACAACAAGTCCAAGGAAGACCAATGGCCAAGGGGCAATGTGACATCCTTACGAGCTTTGGATGAAAAATTCGATCGTATAGAAGGATCTGTGATTGCGCAGCAATCATAGGTCTTAATTGACCTAGATTAAGCTAGAACTTAGCATAAGTTAGGATTATTCATGCATGCATAAGCATTATCTGCATCTTTACTGCTTTCCTTTAGCTATGCATAAAATAATGTTATAATGTACTGATTAAGTGCATTATGTCGATTGCAGGCAATAAGCTGATCGGGAGCTGGATCTGGAGCAGGATCTGAAGCTGGATCAGGAATAATGAGTGTTGCAGCAGAGCTGGAGCAGAAGACTTAGATTAGATGTAGGAATAATGATGTAAGGGAGTTAAGGTTTGTAATTCTATTAAGTAGGAATAAAGTAGTAAAATGTGAAGTGCTTAGGTCCATTCTAGCCCTAGGATAGCCTAGAGACTTCCCCAAGCCTTAGCCACCCTTAGATTAGGTCACAGCACCCTAGGAAGGCCCAAAACCCTAGTTCCAACCCTTATCTGGACATCCAAATGAATTGTAGGACATCCAGAACCCTTAGCCAACACCCGCACACCTTAAACCCACTTCTGCAGTGTTATTGGACGTCTAGACACTTGGTCAGACATCCAATTTCTGCAGAATACCCAAGACAGAACCTTGAATCCTTCCTAACTCAAATTGAACGTCCAGACAACAACTCTGGACTTCTAATTTTTGAGTATAAGACGTCTGATACTTCTCTCCAATTTTTGTTTTGAGATTCAAGCCTTGATCTTGGATCTCTAGGTCCCTAAACCCGATTCCAACCCCATAGGAACCTAAATTAAGGTGCCCTAACCCTAGTACATCACCTCTATACCTCCCTAAGGACCTAATTAGGTCCTCACTAAACCTAATTGACTTGGATCTTAGTCAATTACATCAGCCTATTCAATTGAACTCATTGAGTCCAATTGAGCCCTGATCTCAGCACACACTGTCCAATTGGACTCAGTGAGAGTCCAATTGACCTAGACCTAAATTAATTGAGTTGTTTTACTCTCAATTAAGTTTCCACATGCCCAATTAAACTTGTATTAAGTTTAATTGCACTTTACCTTAGTGAATTAGGGTTTATAACCCTAATTTGAGACATACCTTGACCTAAACCCACTAGAACCTAACCTAATCAACCTAGCCACCTAAGTTTTTACCCACACACACCATCCACACGAAAATACCTAGCCTAGAGTTCTCTAGAACTCTCTACCATCTGTTGTTGCCTTGGTTGCTAAAATTAGCAACCAAGAGCCATTCAATTTTGAGATTCACATTTGGTGGATCTAAAAACCACCATCCATCCTCTCTCTCTCACTCTCCCACGAGCTCCCACCATAGGCCTCTCTAGAGAATTCTATAATTATCTAGAGAGCTTCCCTTAGGTCTATAAAAAGACCAAAGGGTAGCCATTTACACCCATCCACTTTTTGGCCATACTTGCTTGGCTCCATCCACCTCCACTTAGGCTTGCCACCACCATGAAGGACACCATGCTAGGATGCTGGATCACTCCTCCAACCTCTCTCCAAGGGCTGGCCTAAGCTCCATTGGCCACCCCTCTTTCTCCTCTCCACCACTCCAAGGCCATCGGAGCCCACCTCCGAATGCTTCTATTTACATTTACTACTTCTATTTATTGGTTAGTAGCTAGCTCTTTGCATTTACTGCTTCTAGTTACTGCTTATTAGTGTATTCCTTATTCTCCCCCAATGATGCATGCAAAAGCCCCCCGTAGATTCCTGTATGCGATCATTTTCTGATAGCTAGATTTACATTTTTAAGAATTCCTGTACAAGCTTTCCTCTACATCCATGTTGCAAACGTCCTCTGAATGAATGAATGAATGAAAATATATTTTCTATATATATATGTCTATGTGTTGAGAATCACCATGAGCTCATTGCAATATCTTTTGTGTGATTAATGTTGCCTGCTTTTAATTCCTGATATACTTGCAACTAAGCATGTTGTACTTCAATACGTAATAATCATAAACTGACGAGTGATTCTAAATAAAGTAGAGTGATAAAGATCAATTTCAGAGCTAAACAAATGTCTCTCAGAGACGAACGACCGGGATTCAAGTCTCATTATCTTTTATTAAAAATCTTTGTTTGACTGTATTACACACTATATTAAGATGTTTTCCTATCAAAACTGTGCTCTATGACTGCTAAATAAATGGCGTCGTTGCTGGGGAGGCAACTTCATTTTACTTGATTTCGATCTTTGAAACTTTCACTGACAAATTTGCCTCTACTTTGTTTCCGGATGTGCGGGAAAATGGAATAAGAACGGGATATGCGCAGATGATGAGTACGAATAACAGTTCAGGTGCACATCATCTTCTCTTAGATTAGGTTTTCTTTTTAACCCTAGGATTAGATTTACTTCCTGCAATTTCTTTTGAAAAAAATGAAAAAAGAAACTTATCCATTTTCGTAAAAGAAAAATCAAAAAAATCAAAAATAAAAAATCTAGAGTAGGTTTCTTTTTGAACCCTAGGTTGTTTGAAAAAAAAAGTAAAATATATATATATATTTTTAAATTCCTTAAATTTCCTTTTTGACAAAAAAATCGTGCAAAAGTTTTTGAAAAAAAAAACATTTTTGGTGGAAGGCTTGGATTTCAAACCCAAACCCTCTTTAAAAGCTTTTCCATCATCTTCTGATTTTTGGCCAGATTTCAAGTCTGATTTAAAAATTCGATTGCCAAAAAATTAGTAAGCAAAAAATTATGAAATTAAAGGAAAATCTTCATTTTCAGACCATCTTTCAAACACCATGATTCTTTTGAAAAAAATTCAAGTATAAAATTTTTAACAATTTATGAAGTGCACGGGGGTCAGACTGACCCAGATTTGAGATTTTTCAAATTTCAAAAAGTAATTACGAGTAATCTATGAATCAATTTTCACTGAAAATGGTGGGGTTTGAAATCTGATCTCATTGGATTTATTTTCCATATTTTTCCCAAATTTTTGAAAGTCATTTGGTATTGTTTCAAAGCAAAAAACTGACTAGGAGTTAAAATTCCAGACCTGACCCCTAGGCATTCAAAAATCTCTATAAATTAGGTTGAAATAGTAAAAATTCCAAAAAAATATTCTCTAAAAATATAATTGAAAAATAAATCTTCTCGCCAAATTTCAAGTTAATTGGATTCCAAATTTTACCATAGAATTGATTGTAATTTTTATGGTCTGCTGAAAATAAAAGAACAAAAACCCTAGAATTGCATGAACCCTAGGTTACACCTTTAGGGTTACAACTTAGAGATCACATTTGGGCTAACATAGAGTTAATCAAGTCTAGGACTTAGCCGGTGAGTTTGGTCACCTTATCGGCCACTCACCAAAAGAAAACCCCAACTGAAGGAAAACAGGCTAAAATCAATTTTAAAATACGAAATAGACCCGAATTCGTTGTCGTATTACTAGGTGCTTTCAACCTCTTGGCTGGGTTAGCCGAGAGGTGGGAATCGCTTTCAGTCGGTTGTAGGATGAATTTCTTCAGGAATTAAAATGTAAAACAAAAAATTTGGTCATCTGATTCATAAGGACCATCTGATTGACAGGACCTTAGCTTTGTCTAGCTTGGCTACACTAACCCAGGGGTTGGGTGGTGTATGCAAGGAAGGAGGTCACTTAGACCTCAATTGGTTGGACCTTGGGAGCGACTCCCAAGGGGGCGAGTCACCTCGCCAGAACCTACTTCTCCCCACACTTCTTCTAGTCCTGTAGCTACAATGGCTAACCCTGGATCTGGACCTAATCATGATCTAGAAGAGCTAGACCCACAAGCTTATCTGAGAGCCTGGGTCACTGAATCAGCTCAACCTTGGGATCAGAACCCAAGGTGGTGAAGATGACTTTTCGCTTCTTCTGATCCTTCTTCTCGGGTTACCGAAATGTTTAACCTATATCCTAACCCTGGATATTATGACCCATACTAGTCGATCCCTCAAAGGACTGCATCTTATAGCCCAGGATATGGATTTCATACTCCTGCTTCTCACCCATGGAATATGGGTAGACCTGATTCACCCCTTGGAACCCTTGAAGAGCTATCGGTGCATATGCGACTGCATTATAGAATACAAAGAGCTATAGTTGGCACTAAGGAAAAGGATGCATCTTATCTACACGAAATTCAAGCTATCACTAAGCCAAACCAAAGACAAAGCTGGATTCCACATCAACAAGCTGTGATGGAGCTCCTTCAGGAAATAGCAGAGATAACAAGGCTAATTGGACAAAATCGGGAAATTCAAGAACTACTACTTTTGAGATATCAAGTGGAAAATAGCCTTGAAGACCTCGAAGAATCTGAAATGACTACGGCGGAAGAACACACAGAAGATTCTCAGGAGCAGATGCTGGAAGATCATTCAGGGGAAGAAGAATCTAGCTTGGATATGAGATAGGAGTAGGAAGTATGCCGAAGGGGTTCATCTAAGAACTCCATTCAGGAAACTGAGGAGGAAAGGACTGATATCTCGAGGACTGAGCCACAATCAGATTATCCTAAACCCTGGGAGATACCTCTTAGGTTAGATAACCCAATTAGGATAAGGGAAGCAGATCCAGTTGAGGATATGGATCTTGAGGCAAACATTACTTGTGACACTACTGATCAATCTAGGCCACTTCCCATTATAGGTGAACTAGTGCTAGAGCCAACATCTTTTGATTTGCACTCTTCTTTCACCTACATCCCTAATTTGGATGCTAGAGATTCTGAGGTGACACTTTCTATCCTTGATCGTGACATCCGAAGACTTGAAGTAGCTATGGATGACTTGAATGAAGAAATAAATATGCTACCTGAGGCAGGAATCATTGAGGAACCCAATGCATATGAGGGTGAAGCTTTGAGCAGAATGAGTTGGGGATACACCTATCATCCTAGCCAATGGCTCGACCCTGAGCCTGAAGAGTCTGCCTTCGATGAATCAGAGATGAGTATTGATGAGGACGAAGTAATTTCTGATGAGGATTTCAGTGACCTCCCCACAGATCTTCTACTTTCATGGATACCCCCATATGACCCAGAGCCTGGAGACGGCATGATCTTTGATGTCAATTACTGCTATGAGGATCCCTATGACTCAGATTCTGGTTCTGAGACACATGTTGATCTACTCCCTCAGCAAGTTCCTGCTGAATTGTGGGACATGATAAATCAGCTGAATCAACATCATGATCCCCCCTCTGATTATCATCTATTCTCCACAACTACTCCACACTTTCTTATAGCTAGACTTTTTTGAGTAGGGGTGCACAATCAACTGGTTCGCATCTCTGGACCACTGATTCTAGGAGCATACGAGCACATCTTTCTCTTAATCTTGACCGGCTCTTATGCTAGAACTGATACATTTGATTGAGTTTTCGCCTAGATGGAGGTGTTAAATTCATCACGTATAGATAGCATCTATCCCACATTCCACCATCATCTATACATAACCATTTTTATATATAGCATATTTTTCTTTTAACATATTTCCTTTCTGCATATTGCATATTGACAGGTTAGTTGGTGCTGAATGTATAATTTCAAGAGCAATTGCAGGTGATTTCTACCCATTCTCTCCCTACAGTATTTATTTTCTTTTATATTCATGCATGAGAACATGTAAGAACTTAGGCATGGGGGGGTAGATACAACAAAACTGAAAAATTTTATGCCAACATTTAGGAAAACCTCGAAGCTGCATGTAAAACGTACTTTAGGATCCTAAATAAAAGAACAACCGACTCCACCTCCAATGCTCTCAATGGAGCTAGAAATCATCTGCAACAACCACTTCCAACTCACTCGCTCACCTTTTGTTCTAAATTTAGGGTCAAGCAGAATGTAACCCAAAAGGGAAATTTCACGAAGTACAAATTATACGAGGTTACTTGTTCATAGCATATATACATATTGCATTAATGAACAAGATTATTTTATTAAGAGAATGCATTAGGGATTTTATCCTCTAGTTAATTCCTGTAATCGAGAATCCAGTACAACTTTTCACACACATGTCGAATTTGTAATGGATTCACGGTGAAGGCTGATAAACGTCTTCAGTCTATCGAGAAGAAACAGTGCTTCTTTTCCTGAACCCCTGTATAGTGGTTTGGGAGTCAGGCAGATTTTCTTCCAAAAATCCACCAAATAGTGTGAGATGAGAGTAGAGTGTACTGGTGCTCTAAGATTAGTACAAGGAATCTGGAGTCCTAGATAATTAGGTGATGATACTCAGAGATTAGGCATAGTTTTCACTCTCAGTTTCTGCGCATACATTTTGTGTGAGCATTGAGAGCCACCAAATAAGGCAAATACATGGAGAGAGAGTTCTCATAAAACTAGGGCTAAGGTGGATGGTTATGACCATTCTTTATGGAATCCTCGACTGAAGAAGGGTATTGACATCAAGGTCAGAAATACACCGTCCTATCCATCTCTCCCCATGCCAAGAGTAGGCACTTCCACTAAATAAGTCACCCAATGTCTCTTGAGTACCACCAATCTCTAATAATGCCTCCTCAATAAAGTTCATGGATGTGTGCTAGTTGTGTATATGTTGGAAAAAAAATAGAGAAAAAAAAGAGTAGAATTGAAAGAAAAGAAAATTAGAAAAAAAAGGAAAAAGCAAAGAAAAAAAGAGTGAATATTTAGTCCAGTTACATTGAGGCAATACCACCAAATAAATTTGAGATCCACCAAATATGGCCTTAACCCATTTTTCTTGTGTTTCTGACCGCCCAAAGACTGGCTGAGGAATTCCAACTTAGTGTTAGGGTTATGGAAACTCAATTAAAGTGTTAATGCCAAGTGAGACCACCAAATACAGATCATATGTGTGAATCTGGTGAGATTGTGAGCTCTAAGAAAAAGAAAGAAATGAAAAAAAAAAAAGAGAAAGAGAGAATGAATACAAAAGAATCAGAAGAGAGCATAGTTTTTCTCATCTTTCTCTAAGTTGAGTTACTCAGTAGTCTGGGAATCTAGATTCTGTAGTACTAGTCTCTATGTACCACCAAGTGAGAGTGAGCCACCAAATATATAATCTTTTCCCTCAGAGATTCTCTACCTAAGCCTAAAGCCAGGGTGGAATTCATAGAATATTTTGAATACCCCGAGGGAAGAAGCCCGCCTATCCTGCTAGAATTTTAACTAGGGGTCAAGTACAGGCTTTAGAGGTGTATTAGTTTTTCACTCGAATCCATTGCAAAACTACATAGCTGCACTTTCATGATTGTCTAGATTTCTAGAGCATAGGATGAAAACAGAAAGGAGAAAAATATCTATGCATACACTTGATAAAATAATCAGTCCGTTAGGGACCCTTGCTGTAAATAATTTAGTTTTGCATTTGCTAGGGACTAGCAAGGTTTAGGCATGAGGGTATGATTGCGCAACAATCATAGGTCCTAATTGACCTAGATTAAGCTAGAACTTAGCATAAGTTAGGATTATTCATGCATGCATAAGCATTATCTGCATCTTTACTACTTTCCTTTAGCTATGCATAAAATAATGTTATAATGTGTTGATTAAGTGCATTATGTGGATTACAGGCAATAAGCTGATTGGGAGCTGGAATTGGAGCAGGATCTAAAGTAGATCAGAAATAATGAGTGTTGCAGTAGAGCTGGAGTAGAAGACTTAGATTAGATGTAGGAATAATGATGTAAGGGAGTTAAGGTTTGATATTCTATTAAGTAGGAATAAAGCAGTAAAATGTGAAGAACTTACATCCATCCTAGCCTTAAGATAGCCTAGAGACTTCCCCAAGCCTTAGCCACCCTTAGTTTAGGTCACAGCACCCTAGGAAGGCCCAAAACCCCAGTTTCAACCCTTATCTGGACATCTAGATCAATTATAGGATGTCCAAAACCCTTAGCCAACTCCCGCACACCTTAAACCCACTTCTGCAGTGTTATTGGACGTCCAGACACTTGGTCAGACGTCCAATTTTTGCAGAATACCCAAGACGGAACTTTGAATCCTTCTTGACTCTGATTGGACGTCCAGACAACAAGTCTGGACTTCTAATTTTTGAGTATAAGACGTCTGATACTTCTCTCCAATTCTTGTTTTGAGATTCAAGCCTTGATCTTAGATCTCTAGGTCCCTAAACCCAATTCCAACACCATAGGAACCTAAATTAAGGTGCCCTAACCCTAGTACATCACCTCTATACCTCCCTAAGGACCTAATTAGGTCCTCACTAAACCTAATTGACTTGTATCTTAGTTAATTCCATCATCCTATTCAATTGAACTCATTGAGTCCAATTGAGCCCTGATCTCAGCACACACTGTCCAATTGGACTCAGTGAAAGTCCAATTGACCTAGACCTAAATTAATTGAGTTTTTTTACTCTCAATTAAGTTTCCACACACCCAATTAAACTTGTATTAGGTTTAATTGCACTTCACCTTAGTGAATTAGGGTTTATAACCCTTATTTGAGACATACCTTGACCTAAACCCACTAGAACCTAACCTAATCAACCTAGCCACCTAAGTTTCGACCCACACACACCCACACACACCATCCACATGAAAATACCTAGCCTAGAGTTCTCTAGAACTCTCTACCATGTGTTGTTGCCTTGGTTGCTAAATTAGCAACCAAGAGCCATTCAATTTTGAGATCAACATTTGGTGGATCTAAAAACCACCATCCATCTTCTCTCTATCACTCTCCCACGAGCTCCCACCATAGGCCTCTCTAGAGAATTCCATAATTCTCTAAAGAGCTTCCCTTAGGTCTATAAAAATACCTAAGGGGTGGCCATTTGCACCCATCCACTTTTTGGCCATACTTGCTTGGCTCCATCCACCTCCACTTAGGCTAGCCACCACCATGTCCACTCCATCTCCAAGAGCTGAGCACCACCATGGACACCATGCCAGCATGCTAGATCACTCCTCCAACCTTGATCCAAGGGCCGACCTAAGCTCCATTGACCGCCCCTCTTTCTCCTCTCCACCACTCCAAGGCCATCGGAGCCTACCTACAAATGCCCTCACTTCTGATAGATTAGTAGCTAGCTCTTTACATTTACTAGTTCTATTTACTGCTTAGTAGTGTAGTCCTTATTCTCCCCTAATGATGCATGAAAAATCCCCCTGTAGATTCCTGTATGCGATCATTTTCTGATAGCTAGATTTACATTTTTAAGCATTCATGTACAAGCTTTCCTCTACATCCATGTTGCAAACATCCTCTGAATGAATGAATGAATGAAAATATATTTTCTATATATATATGTCTATGTGTTGAGAATCACCTTGAACTCATTGCAATATCTTTTGTGTGATTAATGTTGCCTGCTTTTAATTCCTGATATACTTGCAACTAAGCATGTCGTACTTCAATACGTAATAATCATAAACCAGTATGTGATTCTAAATAAAGTAGAGTGATAAAGATTGATTTCAGAACTAAACAAACGCCTCACAGAGATGAATGATCGGGACTCAAGTCTCGTTATGTTTTATTAAAAATCTTTGTTTGACCATATTACACACTATATTACGGCATTTTCCTATCAAAAACATGCTCTACGACTGCCAAACAATCTAGAGCGACGATCTCAATTCAGCAATGCGGAAATTATCTTGATCTGAGCACCATGGCATCCTCTATAAGTGAAAGAAGATGGACGACCCAGATGGCGCCATGTGGCACCATCTAGGCTGCCCAACACTGTCTAGAAGTCTACCCAACGCTTCCTGTTCATCTGCATCATCCATTTCCAGCCATTGGATCTTGATCCAACGGCTGAGAAGCCGTCCCACCAAATGCCCTTGGCTCCTCCTCGCGATAATTTCGTGGGCGTGGTTCATCGGTTGACGAGAGCACACCCAAAGGAAGGGTGCGACTTCGAGCCCCGCCACCCCCCAATCTCTCAATTGACGCAGGCGCGGAGCAGCAACGCGTGTGAGCATGCGTGCAGTAGTGGCAGTACCACCAATGCATGTCTGCATGACACGGCACAGAGCACGTGAGCCAGTGTAGTAGAGCAGGTGTGTGAAGGGCTCGCGTGAGCTGGTCTTCAGCAATGTCTGATGTGAAGTTTTAGCTATGGCTTGGATGTCGTTGTTGACTTAAGGACGAATTTTGGCCCTTTTCCTCCATTATAAAAGGGCCTATCCTCCTCCAGTTTTGGGCATCTTCTACCAAGAAACTCTACCACTCCATAGAGCATCCGAGCTAGGTCCCAGAGACATCGAGCCATCGACAGAAGCCCCTCCACCACCATGGCTGCCTCACTTCTCCCTTTAGCTATTAGTTTCTTTAGTTTAATATTTTTGTTGTTTTAACCTTTCATCTATCGTTATAGTTGTAAAACTGTTCCACTTATGCAATATATTATCTTCTATCATCATGTCTGTGTTTCTTTCATAGCTTGCCACAATCGTATTATCATCACAAATTTCTAACTCTACTCTCTCTTTCTCTTTCTCTCTCTATCTCTTTTTCTTTATTTTCGCAAGTGAATCAAAAGGCATATTTTTGTGACACATTAAAGAGAAAAGATGATCCAATTTCATGTCTCCCTGAGATCGACACTTGGACTTACGTTCGATTATTTCTAATTAAAATTGATGTCGTAAAACATGCTACAACGAATGATTTAACCTAACGCATTTTCCTGATGTTAGTTTTTGGCGTCGTTGTACGGGAGGCAACGGATCTTCTATTCACTTTTATTTCCTTGGGCATTATTCATACTTGTGTTATGTAACTTGCCTTTCTCTCTTCTTATTGGTTGCAGGAATCTCGTACATCGACAACGGAAGGAGAGTGGATCAGATTAGATCAAAGGAAGTGCAAGAGAAGACCGCCATCAACTCGAAGGTTTGATATCTTGTCTTCCCACAATCCAAAGGTAACCCTTCATCTTTAGGCCAAGGAAAAGATCTAAGTGGTGGTGCTCTAAAAGGAACCCTCTTGTGTTTGTCAAAGGAAACACCACCACTAAGTTCTCAACCTGTTAATTTTGCAACATTATTTTATGAACTTGGGTTGAGCACACGATTATAGGACCCTTAACACCTCTAAAATTCTTAAAAAAATCTCAGAGGTGTTCCTTCTAGTGGGTGAACACCTAAAATTTCATAGACAAACTCGTTGTGGTTTGGCCGTGAAAAATTCTCTACTAGAAGTGCACAAGGTTATCCTGATTTCTGGAGACCTGTAGGTTGTTTCTATTGCTACAAACTCCAAGATGATTTGATTTGTAAGAGATTTACATTTTTGGAAAGATCTTGAAATTATCTACATTTATTATGAAGACTATTTCTGCATTTGAAAAATATTAGTGCTTGATTTGATTCAATTCATAAACTCGTGCACTGATCTAGAGGTTCTGGATAGATTGACTCTCTCTTGGAAAAACGTGAATTTGGGTGGTCTATTATCCTCGAAAAATTATGAAATTGACTTTGTTGAAAAGCTCCTTTGATTTTGGTCAGGATAGGGTCATTGCTTGCTTTGATTGGACCTTTTTTGATAAAGGGTAAAAAGATTCATTAGAAGTTGCACGCCCTAGGATCTTCCACACTAGGGTGCTTTTAACTTCATAGTCACACAAAAACCCTAAAGAAAATCAATCTTAACCAACCATGCGACTACATCTTTGTTCCTTGATTGAAGCTGTAAACAAGTGGAATCATTAAATCCAATAAAGAAAGGTTCAAATTCTAAAAGCCATTCATCACAATCTTGCTTGATAAAGAACACTTGTTTTGGCATTGGGTCATTGCACCCGATTGTGCACACAGCTCAACTGGAATTTTTTTAAGGGCATCAACCCCCTCTAACACCCTTCACTTAATCCCTGAGCACAAGCACCGACCTAGCCCTAAATTAAAATTTAGTAGACGTCGGCCCTAGGATTCATTGAGTCATTTTAAGATATTTTTCCTGAATGCATTGTGAGTTAGTGACATCTACTTGCTCCAAAAGGTGCTAAGTTGGGAGGCCCAATTATCAAATGAATTAAGTAAGCAGGGGTTTGGCATAATTAATGACCTTCAGGACAAGCTCCCCCTGCTTTGCCTTCCCAACTTTACCACCTTCGGGAGTAAGGACAACATCGAATTCGTCGTGTGGTCAGAATTTACTTCTGAAGCGTATGTCACCTAGGTCTACACTATAGGGCCTAGATTTGTTTGTTTGGTTGTGCATATACCATTCTTGCATCTGTTTCCCTTTGCATCCCTCCTTGTTCTTCTCTAGTGTATGCACAGAAAGCGATCACTTCATTCTGAATTGGTTGCTTTAGATAGAGAGACTAGGAGGAGACTTGATTTTTCTAGGAGTAGGACTAAGGAAATGGCCAACCCAAGAGTTGAGGAGGTTGAGGACCAGCCTCAACCTGATGCCATGGCCATGATTCAAGCTCAGATTATAGCCAATCACCAACTTCAGCAACAACAGATCCATACTATCATGCAGGCCATACACCGACTGCAGAATCCTCAAGGGTAGAATCCTCAAGGAAAGAATGTTCAAGGGCAACCCCCACTGAACCCACCTAACCCATCACAACCCCTTAAGGGCAAACCAAGGCCTTTCCATGATTTCTACGATCCGTCTTCCATCCATGTTGAACCATACCTTAGGGTCCCCGAAGGGGGAGATGATTTTGAGCTAAAGCCCAATGTCCTTAGCTTGATTCAAAGCCATTTCCATGAGAGCTCAAATGAGGACCCTTTCCAACATCTAGAAGACTTAGATCAGACTGCACAGATTGTAAAACCAAGGAACATCCATTTTAACATTGTTTTAATCAAGATGTTCCTATTCTTTCTGAAAGACAAAGCTTCTCATTGGTTTAGAACCCTAGGGGGACCCACCTCTACTTGGGAGGAATTAAGGCATGATTTTCTTAAGAAGTTTTTCCCCATAGGAAAGACTAATGCCATTAGAAGAGCTAATACTACATTCACCCTACAAAGTGGAGAGTAATTCCATGAGGCATGGGAACAATTTACCGAACTATTGAGGAAATGCCCACACCACAAGGTTCCAAGGTGGCAATTGGCCTAGATTTTCTACCATGGTCTGGACAGGAACCTTAGGAATTTCATGGATACCTCATGTGGAGGAAATTTTTTGAATAAGGATGAGGAAAGAACATTCTAGGTCTTTGAGTCAATGAGTGAGAACTCTCTTAATAACACCTCCATGACCCAATTTAATTGGTCCAGTAGACCTTGTGGTGGGATTTGAGGTGCAAACTAATTCTAGGATGGTTGACATGGACATTATAGTGGAGAAATTGGATCGGGTTGAGTTGGTGGATAAGAAAATTGACGAGCTATTGAACCAATCCCAAACCCCATTACAGAACTTCTCCCTAGCAAAGGGAGCACACAATATCGACCTGGTTCAGTCTATGAAGCAAGTGCACCTACAACAACCCCTAACCATGTTCTAGGGAGGGACCTTTGCTCCCTCAAACCTTGATTATTCTTTCCCCTCCCCTTCGGCATCTTCTACCTTTGAAGATGCCCATGCCATCTAGAGATATTCTAAGCCTGACCCTTTCTCCAATACTTACAACCCTAGATGGTGTAACCACCCTAATTTTGCTTGGTCAAACCAAAAACTAAACCAATTCTAGAACAAAACCAGGCCAAACCATCCCTCCTATCAATAAGGTCCACCTGTTAGACCATCCTATAACCAGAATAGGGCGGCTCCAACACAACAAAACCAAATGGACACTCTGATCAAAATGATGGCTGATATGAATCAGAAACATCAGGAGGAAATGGCTTTAGTGAAGGATCAATTGAGCCAGCTGTTGGATAACAAACAACAGGGGTCCCTTCCTTTTCAGCCACAACTGAACCTTAGGAATGTAATGAACAGAGCCACAATCCTCAAGGGTCAAACCAAATCAGGGGCAGGCCCATATGATTCTAGAAGCCCCTCAGACACCCCCTAGGTTTTCCACTTCTTCTTCTTAAGGATCTAACCTTGGTTCCAATGCAGTTACCTTAAGAAGCGGCACTCAAACCTAGGACCCTAAATGGTTGATCCCTCCTTTGACTCCACTACTTGAGATACTTAACTCTGAGGATGAGCAAGAGGAACACAAGGATCAGAAACCTGACTTGGTTCAAACCCAAATCCCATACCCTGGAGCTTTGGATAAGGTAAAAAAGAAGAAAAATGTGGCTAAAAATGAGGAGTTGTTAGAAATTTTTAACAAGTATAGATCAATATACCTCTCTTCAAAGTAATCAAGCATATCATGGTTTACACAAAACTTTTGAAAGATGTTTACACACCCAAGCGTAAGCCAAGAGCCCAAGCACCTAAGAAGGTACTACTATCTGAGTGGGAGAGTTCGGTGATATTGAGTAGCCTACCTCCTAAAAGGACTGACCCCAGAGCACCTCAGATCTCATGTAATATTGGTGACATGACCTTTGATAGAGCACTCCTGGACTTAGGTGCTTCAATTAACCTAATCCCAACTACCCTTTATCACCAGTTTGGGTTTGGAGAATTAAAGCCCACACTTGTGACAATCCAATTGGCCGACCATTCTATGAAAACCCCAAAGCGGGTAGTCAAGGATGTAATGTTAGGGTTAAGGACTTCTACTTCCCAGTTGACTTCTTGATCCTTGACTTGGAAGTCCTCGAATAACTACAAAACACACCCATCATCCAGGGTAGACCCTTTCTAGCTACAACCAAGGCTAACATTGATTGTGACACAGGATGTATGGAAATCACCTTTAGAGATAAGAAGTTGCAATTGGATATCTTCAAGGTGACTAAGTCTTTCGATTGCGGTTGGGTCGAGGAATACAATCCCATGGAAACCCTAGTTGAAGAGTGCTTGACTATAAGCTCTTTAGAGGACCATCTGATTTTACCAGTTGCTGACTACCCTGACCCATCCCAACCTCTGGAGGTTGAACTCTACAGAACTGATTACTACCGGCAACCTCCATTTGAGGAGATTGATGTCACTCAACTTCCCTCCTTCCCTTACCCATCAAACATTGTATCACTTGCACCTGAATTGAAACCTTTGCCTAATAACCTTAAGTATGTCTTCCTAGGACCTGATCATACTTTCCAGGTGACTATCAATGCACACCTAAGCAGGGACCAAGAACTTAGGTTGACTACTACTTTTTCTGAGCATCAGGCAATAATTGTGTGGACAATTTCTAATTTAAAGGGAATTAGCCCTACTTATTGCACTCACAAGATCTATTTGGAAGATGAGGCTCGACCTTCTCGCCAGATGCAAAGGTGACTAAACCTGAACAAGAGAGAGATCGTTAAAAGAGGAATAATTAAGTGGCTTGATGCAGGAATCATCTACCCGATTTCTGACAGCCCCTGGGTGAGCCCTACTCAAGTGGTACCAAAGAAGGCCGGGCTCACCGTGGTCACAAATGACCAAAGCGAATCCATCCCCACTCACACAACCACCACGTGGTAGGTATGTAGTGACTATAGGAAGCTTAATGAAGCCACTAAAACGGACCACTTCCCCCTGCCATTCATTGACCAGATTCTCGAAAGACTGGTAGGGCGGAAATATTTTTGCTTTCTGGATGGATATTCAGGATATAACCAAGTTGCTATTGCACCCGATGACCAAGAGAAGACCACATTCACTAGCCCATATGGCACATTTGCATTCCGCCATATGCCATTCAGGTTATGCAATGCACCTGCTACATTTCAGCGTTGCATTTTAGCCATCTTCTCGGAGATGGTAGGTGAATGTTTGGAGGTCTTTATGGATGTTTTCTCCATTTTTGGAGACTCATTCGACCATTTTCTTAGTAACCTGGAGAAAATACTGAAAGGATGTATCGAGGTCAACCTAGTTTTAAGCTGAGAAAAGAGCCACTTTATGGTTTAAGAGGGGATTGTCCTCAGTCATATCGTCTCGCATAGGGGCATAGAAGTTGACAAAGCTAAGGTTGATTTAATTTCGAAACTTCCACCTCCTAGCTCGGTTAAGCAAATCAGATCCTTCCTAGGACACGTTGGGTCCTATAGAAGGTTTATAAAAGATTTTTCCAAACTATCCAAACCCTTGATTGACCTTATAGCCAATGATGTGCTCTTTGACATGACATTTGGTTGCATCAAGGCCTACACTACCCTTAGGGATACAATCTTGATTGCATCCATTTTACAACCCCCAGACTGGTCCCAAGACTTTAAGATAATGTGTGATGCATCAGATTTTGCTATTGGAGTAGTCCTAGGACAAAGATGAGAGAAGAAACCCGTGGTGATCTACTACATGAGCAGAACATTAGATGAGGCTCAACGGAATTACACCGTCATGGAAAAAGAGTTGCTCATTGTAGTTTCTGGATTGGAAAAGTTTCAATCATACCTTCAAGGATCCTACGTGATCATTTACACTGACTACTCGACTATCCAGCATTTGTTAGCCAAAAAGGATGCTAAACCCAGGTTGATCAGATGGATCCTACTCCAACAGGAATTTGACCTGGAAATATCTGACAAAGCCAGATACAAGAATGTTGTAGCCAACTACTTATCCAAACTTCACCCATAGTACATTGGACCCTCATTACCTTTAATTGACACATTTCCTGATGAACAAATTCTAGCTGTGCATGGAAAGAGTCTACCCTGGTATGCAAACTTAGTTAATTATTTAATGGTAGGACAAACTTCTCATAGCTGTGATGGGAACACCATCATGAGCCATAACTAGCTTAATTTGATCTGATTAAGTCATTAAATGCTCCTACATAATCGTCAGAGAGACATAATTCACCGTAAATCTATTTGAGGGAAATACAAGAAACTAGGGTTAAAACTATAATTTTACCATCATATTATGAATGTAGAATAACCGT
This sequence comes from Thalassia testudinum, assembly GCA_037157565.1. NCBI lineage: Eukaryota > Viridiplantae > Streptophyta > Magnoliopsida > Alismatales > Hydrocharitaceae > Thalassia > Thalassia testudinum. The sequence goes on along the minus strand of JAZHRO010000029.1, from coordinate 3,975,369 downwards.
GGGTTTCTCCAGGAGTTAATTAAGGGTCAAATGATCTTAGGAGTGTAACAAGTGGGTTAGAACAGACATAAATGGGTTTTCATGCATTTCAGGAATTAAATCACTTCTGAAATCCTAAAAACAGGCCTGCTTAATCTACTGAGGTTCTAGTCAGGATAAAATTCAAATAACCCCTCTAAAATTCATATAAAAATATTCTCTAAGGTTTGATACCTTAAATTTGACCATCAGAACCCGTCTTGACCCAAAACAAAGTCCTAGATAGACATTTGCCCTAATTTGGGTTTTAGCATAAATTACCCAGTCAAACTAGGACAAAACCTAAATCTAACTTCACCATTGAATTCCTTGGGTCTGAATTAGGTTTATACTAAAATTTTGACCCAATCTGAGATCATCTTGACCAAGTTTGCATTTTAGTCCAGTTAGACTCTTCATCTCAGATCCTTAGCTTTTTGAATTCCTTGCAAATAAACCCCCAACTTTGTCACCTTCTTTAGAAATAGGTCCCTACCGCCCTCAACTCCTAATCCTAAAACTCCGACGACCTTTGCGAATACATGAGAGATTCGAGTATTTTTAGGTTTCCAACTTTGGCGAGCCTTCCAAGCTTGGGAAGCTTGCTTCCCAAGCTCTAACCGATCCCTGAGGACTATATAAGGATCCCCAGGGCTTGGCCAAACCTCTCAGCTAGGTTTATGCCCAAAAACCCTCTTCCTAACCCCACCTCTGACCTAGCTCCAGCAAGCATCCTCCCCCGTCGTCCTACAGCCTCCCAACGACCAAATTAGGAGGGTCTCCTTCCTCCCTGATTTCCTCCACCTCTCGACGACCACATCAGAGGCACCTCAGACCCTTTTCTTCATTGCCATCTCCCTTAGGAGTTTCATCTTCTCTGGCGTCGGCAATCACACCAGCATCATATCCCTTCCCCTTTCATCCCTAATTTTAGGTTCCAACGCTCCCTCATCTCCCCTACTTTTTTCCCTCTATTTATCCTTCAATTTTGATTCCTTGACATGTCATTCACCTCCATTGTCCTCACCTCTAGCCACTCCTCCGACGAGTCCATCTCACCTCCACAAACCACCAATCAACTCACTGACAAGCCCACAACCTTCACCTCTCCACCCTCTTCAAAACCCCTCTTCCTATTCACCAATTTGCTCACCCAAATCGGCCACCGAACAAACCCATCGCTGTCCACCTTCGTTGACATTCTCCAGCCACCACACACCCCAATCCGTCACAGAACCACTTCCACTACACTCGCCATGGTCTGGCGTTGCTTACGAGCTATTCTAATGTGGCCGTGAGGCCGTATTTGTGATTCTCAAGTTTCGTCATCCTCCGCCATCACTGCCACCTTCTCTAGCCAAATCCACCCTACTCTTGCCTTGTTCTTCGTTGCTCTTACTCCCAGGACCTTTCCTTGGACCACCTTCAGGACCTTTCCCAGGTCCTCAATCAAAGAGCATGGGAGCAGCAGGTACTTCATTTGAAGGCACTGTCACCTGCTGTTGCGCGAAGGAATGAAGCGGGTGGGATAGTCCCAACCCATGAGTTGCTGAAGTGCCCACAGGGGATAAATTGATTTTATGCTAATGGCTTATCACCTCCTAACACAGAGGGTGAGGTCCTCCACACCCTTCACATGCTCCTCGCCAGTGACTTGTCCCCTGCGGGCCTGGCGCTGACCCGACTCGCCTAACCCACCTTCACTTCTCGGCTGCAATCACCCCCGTAGCCCTGCACTTGGGTATGCGCTTGACCCAAATACCCGATCTAATTACCTAAAAGAAGAGAGGAGGAAGAAAGAAAGAGAGAGAGCACGGGGTAGGGGGGTTTTTCTCTCTGCGACACTTAGCTGAATTTGAAGGGTGTGTAGCCCTTGTGTGTGAAGACAAAAGAAGGCTTGTGTGCACTGTGAAAGCAGAAAGAAGGAAGGAGAAGGACTTGAGAAGAAAAAGAGAGGAGAGAAGAAGAAGAGAAGAATAGTAGAAGTAGAAAGGAGAGAAAGAAGAAGAGGCTGAAGAAGAAGCACAGTGCCCTGGTTGATACTGTTGATATATTTGAGTACCTAAGTTTGAATGGTTAATGGCACTGTTGCATTATTTGAACTCAATGCATACATGCTTAAATTGAATAATTGGTGATCAAAATCACCATTATTTTTACTTTGAGATTCTTTTTGCCATGCACAACTATTGTTAAACTCATGCTTTACATTGATCATCATTTCTAAGTAATTATTATTCATTTCTTGGTATTATTTGGTTTGAATCTTGCGCTCAATTATATTTTATTTGAGATTAGCACGTGAATTCCTATTTTTTCCTAGCGAACGACCTCAGACTACCATTCGAGTATAAATTCTATTTGTTTTTCATGCTGATTCAATCTATATTGCAACGCATCCATTTTAAAATCCGATTCAGAGTGACTAGCAAGCTGGTCTAGACAGCAGCAGGGTAAGTTCTTAGCTGAGGCCAAAAATTATTTTTGGGATGATCCTATGCTATTTAAACTTTGTACTGATCAAATCATCAAGAGGTGCATCCCTGAAGAGGAAGTTCAGAGTGTGCTATCCTTCTGTCATGATCAAGCCTGTGGTGGCCACTTCTCTGGGAAGCAGACAGCTGCAAAAGTTTTGCAGTCTGATTTTTACTAGCCATCAGTATTCAAGGATGCATATAACTTTGCGAAGACTTGCACTAGATGCCAAACCTTAGGGACCATGACCAGAAAAGATATGATGCCTCTACAACCCATTCTGATCATCGAAACTTTCAATGTTTGGGGCATCGATTTCATGGGTCCCTTCCCACCATTAAATGGCTTTGAGTATATACTAGTCTCAGTGGACTACGTCTCGATATGGATTGAAGCCATACCTACCTGAAAATGCGACCATATGGCTACCATGAACTTTGTTAAGAAAAATATCTTTTCCCGATTTGGGACAACTAAGGCCATGATCAGCGATTGTGGGAGTTACTTCATTAATGCCCAGTTTCGTGCCTTACTTAAGAAATACAGGGTCACTCACTGCATTGCTACCCCATATCACCCACAACGAATAGGCAAACTGAGGTCTCAAATAGGTAGATTAAGAACATTTTGCAAAAGACTATAAAACCTGACCGGAAGGATTGGTCCAGACGATTGGATGATGCCCTTTGGGCATATAGGACTGCTTTTAAGACCCCGGTAGGCATGTCTCGATGAGACACTCATCATGATCTCTAATTACCCCTAATTAACTAGTCTTCCTAGTTAATTAGCTAAGGTTATAAACATATAAGGGTTAATTATAGAATAAGGGATATTTAGTAAAGGAACTTAAAATAAGTTAAAAATTACATTTTATCATTCAATTAACATTATTAATAATTTAGTTAATAAGTGGACTCGAAATCCTATTAATCATTCCCTTAATTAATAAGTTAAGTAACTTAACTATAATGTATACCTAAGAATATAATAACTTAAGTGATTTTACTTAATCTAATAAATTAATATAAAAAAGGTCAAAAATGTAAATTCAAGGTGAAAACATAACATTTACGTTATTTACTAACATATATAAAAAGTTGAAAAAGATCTAAGTTAAAATAAACCTTCATAACCTGGGTTTACATTTTGGTCCTTAATATTCATTACAATCGGGTCCTTATTTCTCACATAGGTCTTTAAGTTTTATTACATTTAAGTCCCTTTCCTTCTTCTTCTTCTTCTTCAGTCGACTGAACGACTGGCGGCAGAGAGTCACGCCACCGCATGATCACCTCCCTACCGACGTCAACCTTCTTTGTCCAAGCTCTTGCAGCTTGCGCTCACCACCTCCACTTCATCCACTGGTCTGGATTAATCGGAAATCCTAATTTCCAGTGGGAGATAACCTCACCGTTGTCGGAGACGACGCCGGAGGTTAAGCTCCTCAAGGTCCTTCTTCAGCCAGACCCCGCCATTCTCTTCGCCGCCAACTACCGTAAATACCCCCCTAACCCCTCTGATTTCACTCAAGTTGGCTCCCTTCCCTCTTCTAACACTATAGCCGACTTCGATAGGCTATTCGTCCAAAACTCTGGCGACTTTCCATTTCACTTTCCAACTTCCTCCATCCATTTTGATCAGCCGAGGAGATCCACCATGGTCTGCCGCGTCTCTAACACAGGCGCCGGCCAAAGGAATCCTCTGCTCCACCTCAAATCCGCCCGCCAGAGATCTTTCTTCCACCCTCTGATTTCGTCATCCGCTATGAACCTTCGACAGAACCCTATTGACCCCTTCATCTAGGTAACAGTAGATTAGGAATAGGAGTAGGAGTAGCAGTAGGTTAGCTTACTTAGGTAGTTAGTTAGTTAGTTAGAATAACTGTAATTTTAGAATTTCAGTGTTCATCTTCTCCGGCTCTGGCGAACTCCTTGAGTTCGCCAGAGCCTTAATCTTGTCTTTTTAAATAACTGTACACCTTCCTTTATCTTCCATGACCATTTCTATCACACTTAATTAATCATCTAATCGCCTAATTCACATTTCACCTCCACCGACTACTGTCACTGTCCATGGTGACAATAGTCGACCTAATTCCACCTTCACTAGGTCTTCCATCATTTATCCATCACTTATGGACCCTAATCGACACTATAATACATATTATTATCACATATAAATTAAACGCCCAATCTTAATTAAGCTCCTGAGCTCGCTGTCAATGGCGGCTCAGGAGCAGTTCAAACTATTAATTAACATATAATTATGACTGCTATTATCTGTTGACTTGTTTTAACCGCTCAATCAAGTGGTTAAACAAGTCCTGAGCTTAATTCAAATCAGATTTTTAAAGAAACGATTTCATTGTCAAATCTTACATTTAAAGAAATAATGAGGAATTAAATGTGATACTGAGGTTCCTTGCAACCTCAGGATCCTTTTTAGATTAAAAATGATGAGTTTTCACAATCTGTGTACACTTTTCACATTTTCTGGACTCACCGGAGTTCCAGCGAGCTCCAGCAAGCCAAATCTGTACTTCAGCCTTTAGAGTTCGTTGAGAAGCTCCAGAATGATTCAAATCTGATCACTGATTAATTTAAGGATATTTGTTTGAAGATTTAGTGACTAGAACCAAAGATTGAAGTTCATCTTCTCCAACTTCGACAGAGTTGGAGAAGTCTGATAAAGAAATTTAAGAAGCATTGAAGGAACCTAGAAGCTTCAGTGCAATGCACTGAAGCTGTTTAAACTCTTAGAATACTGTAACAACTTCTGAATCTTTCTGACGAACAAACACATTTTGAACCTCAGGTGGCGAGCTTGAAACCCTAGGAATATGAGTTAGAACACCTATCTGAAGATCTTAATAAGTTCCTGGTGTTGGGGAGACTCTAGTTGAGGCTTTAATTTCTTTGGAGAAGGCTTTGAATAGAAAGTCAAACTTGAGGCCTTATAGTCAAACATGAGTTTGATATTCTGAATCTGAGCTCAATCTGAGGAATTAATGAGATTAAATGGATTCTAAGATCTTGTTGAATGATCTAAGAGAGAATTAAGTGAGCTCAGATGAGTTATTGTGTGAGAATTTGAACTCTGTTAATTTAGGTTACTTTTGAACCCAAACCAACAGCAGTGCCATTTTGTTGAAATATGAACTTGAATCCTGCCCATATAAGTCAATTACAACCCTTATAACTAGTTTAAATCAATCAAAGATTTTTCTCTATGTCTGTTTACCTATTTTAGTCTAAAATTTTGAACTCTGAAGCTTTCAAAGAAGTGTAGAGCTTCTCTACTGGTCCTGAAGGTCTTGTGAAGTTAGAGACTACCCTAATAGATGTGGAATCATTTGTAGAACTTGTATAGACCTTTAAATAAGAGAGAGAAGTCCATCTGAGGACTCTGTGAAGTTAAAACCATTTCTAGGTGATAAATAACCTATAGGAACCCCTAATTTTATCTTTCAAATTGAAGAGGAAAACATCCTCTAATCCTTGAATTGACCTTGCAATTGTGTAGATCTATATTAGAGCTTTCTAACAAACTTTAAATCACTCAGTTTGGAGCTCTGAGTTGGAAGTTATGATTGATTGAAGTTGGGTCTGGAAGGGGTTATGATAGTCTCACATTATCAGTTTCTGAGCCCGCGCATGGGGATAAAATGATTTTCTTACATAGGCTTACCAGTTGTTAGTTCTCGGCGGACCGGTTACCGATCTGAACATTCTGAACCTATTCTGAGCATGTGCATGTGTGTGTGCAGGCGTGTGTGCCTGCAGGTGTGCGCCCGAGTGGGAGTCAGAGAGAGTGTGCCCTGGGAGGGCGAGGCCTGGGAGGCTGGGTTGAGCCGGATTGGCTCAAGACTATGAACTGATATGAAATAAATCGAAATCGAACCTAACTGAGATTAGGCAAGGACCGAGTAGGGTCTGGTCCCACCCAACTCTCAGGGTGCTGTGTATCCTCGAAAGGACCTTGCTGCAAATAAAATAATTTTTGGTTAAAAAGTAAAAAAAATCCAGTTCAACTAATGGATTAAAGGAAAGGAAAAGAGAAGCAGAGAATTTGATGGCTAAGTACTAAAAGCTAAAGTTAAGTGTTGAGCTGAAGGCGCTAAGGAAGCAAAGGAAAGAAAGGAGAACAGGCACTACTAAGGCATTAAGAGGAAAGACTAAGGGAAGAGAAGGCAGGAACAGAAAAAGAGAGGTAAGAAAGCGAGCTCAAGATAGAGAATAAAAGGAAAAGAAGAGAAAGAAAGAGAGAAGAAGAGAGAGGCTGAAGACTAAAAAGGAATTTGTTTTACTTGCGTTACTTTTTGTTCTTAATAATTGTAATAAGGCATGTTTTAATGGAACTTTTATTTCCTTAATTGAAAAACTAACATGTTTACCTATTAATAAAGTAGATCATTTTGAGTAAATATGTTTTCCATATGGAATTTTGCATATTACTTCATTTTAATTAATATTTTGGCAAAATTCATGTTTTAAAATCAACTTAGTTATACCTCCTAAACTTATAACGGAAATAAAAGATAATTAGTGAATTTAGAAAAAATTATGCCTCCCAGTGAACGACCTGGACTCAACCAGTAAAAATTTCTAAAATGTTAGGTTAATTCGACCCTATACTACACAACTGACACAATTTCGAGTTAACCTAAGTGACTTTTTCTACTCTTAATTAAGTGAAATTAACTTAATTACTGAGTTGAGTGAACCGCACGATCATGTCTCCATATCGATTGGTCTTTGGCAAAGCTTGCCACCTTCCGATTGAGTTGGAGCACCGGGCATATTGGGCCGTTAAGTAGTGTAATATGGATTCCCAGATGGCCGAAACTCAAAGGAAGCTCCAACTCTCCGAGCTCGAAGAGATCCATCGGGACACTTATGAGAACAATCAACTTTATAAGGAGAAGATGAAAGCTGTCTATGACAAGAACATTAATAGAAAAACCTTCTAGCCGAATCAGTAAGTCTGGCTTTTTGATGCAAGATTTAAGCTTTTTCTAGGAAACTGAGATCTAAGTGGACGGGACCGTATCAAGTAGTTAGACCTTATCCCAACATGGCAATAGAAATTGCTAATCCCAAGATTGGGCAAACCTTTATAGTGAATGGCCAAATATTGAAACACTTTCTTGCTTAGATTTTCTCGAAGGAAGTTGTAACCCTCATTGAGGGTTGAACTAGAATTACGCCCAGCTGAAGGCAGTAAACTCAACGCTTCCTAAGAGGCAACCTAGAGGTTTCAAGCTAATCAGATACACGATTACAACTCAGGTGATTTCTTTCCTTGCCCTCTTGCATACATTTAAATTCCAATGAAGACATTGTGCACGATAGGCATGGGGGGCGGTAATTCTGATGATTTGAGCACAAAAATTGTTCGCTTGAACTAACTTTTATTTCTTTTTATTCAAAAGAAATAATTATAGGAAAAGAAAACTTAGGTATCAGGAGCTTGTCAACTTTTGAAAATGATACGTTAGGGACCTAAACGCTTAGACTCTTCAAGTCTTTGGACTTAATCAGTCTAGGTGTCCACTAGAATGTGGACTTGGTCTCGAGTCCTCGCCACCATAGTTTATATTAATCTAGTTAATAAAGTAGCGTGATAAGTATACGACTTATCAACTCGCCCTCTGATTTAGGGGGATTTTTAGCCTAATCATTTACACACATTTTGCACTGACTCACTCATCGATGGTTCTAATGGAAATTGGGTAGCTAATGAACCTTCTAGGGTGGTATGGCTGGTAAGTTGTCGTGGGTAACAACCCATTGGCCGGTTGTCCAAAGCCAAGCTGATCGAATTTTTGCACGGTTTGTAAAATTAGGGTTTTAATCGTTGCAACGCACAAAAATTAATTCACTTTCAAAATTTATAACGTAGATAGTGGAGTATCTAAGATCGCCCAAGGAGGTAAATTCTTGCAATTATCAATCTCTTACTTGAAAGTAGGAATCAACTTTCTTTTTGTATTTTTGAATATATAATTGTTGTTTGGTTTTGAAATAACAACAAATACATGAAGTTGATGGTGGGAAAAAGACTATTCTTATTTTAGCAACTAGGTGGCGAGAATGACCTCTTCCCAAGCTCACCCTAGGCAAGTGGAGGCCTAGGATAATTGGGAAGAGGGTGTGAAAGTGCTAAAACAAAACTAAAGTAAAGAAGAGGATGCACCAATTTAGAAAAATAATTTCATAGAAAATGGATTTTTGTTTTACAATTGTAGAGGAAAGCTTTTACTGCAAAATCAAAATTGAAAATAAGAATAAAACAAAAATCGTGGATGATGATGGTGAAGAGGATGAAGCCCCTGCCCCAACTGTGGCTGCTCTCGTAGTTGAAAAGAAATCCTCCTTTTCCTTCTCCTTCTCCTTCTCCTTAAATCCAAGGTATGGTCTCCTCCTGGCAAGCCCAAGGGGAGGCATGCCTTAGATCCTCCAAGGTGGATGCTTTCCATCTTAATTCTCTCCTCCAAGGGTGGGCATGCATGACCCTAGCTTCTCCTCCAATGCCTGACTGTCCTCCTTGATGTAGAGAGCCCCCTCCTCTTTGCGTGACACAAGGAGAAGAGTGGAGAGGAAGAAGGCACCAAGGAGGCAAGGGGTAGCCTACTTAATCTTCTTCCTTCCTTCTTCTTCTTGGCTATGAGTTATAGGTGGTCTTAGGGTAGAGTTAACACTAATGGAGGATTAAGATTAAGAGGTGGTTAGGAGGGATTTTATAGAGGTGGAGATGGGGGGTTGGTGTGGCGATGAAGTGTAAGGCTTGGATGGCTTGATGGAAGGTGGTTAAGGATCCTAGGGTGGAGGGAGGTTGGAGCCACCTTAAGGGATGTGGTGGTGGTGGTTATGGTGGTGGAGAGACACCAAAGGTTCGTGCCAACCATGGAGAGTTTCCATGGTTTTGGCACCAACTATGGGGCCTTCTAGAAGGTGGGTATGTGGATGGTGGATAAGGGTTGTAGGGGTAGGTGTAAGGTGGAGATTGATGGGTTTTTGGAGGGAAAAATGTGGCACCAAAAGGAGGTGGTTATGGTGGTTTTGGCACCATCTTCTTCTTGGTGGCTTTTGGTGGTAGAAATGGGGTGAAGAGGTGTGGTTGAGTTGGTGCCAAGTAGGATAGCCTAGGTGGAGCTTAGGTGGACTTGAAGTGGAGGCTTATGAAGGTGGAGTTAGGGTTAGCTAAGGTGGATGAATGGCCATGGGAGCTGAGGTGTAGCTAAGCTAAGCTAGCTTAGCTAGTAGATGAGTAGGGTAGGGAGTAGAAGGAGCTAGGGTTTTGGAGGGAGGAGCTGAAGTAGAGTTGTCTGGAGCTGCATAGTAGCTGGTGGCTACTAAAGAGAATAGCAAGAAGCTACTTTAGCTATCTTACCTTGCTAGTTCTTTGCTAGCTGCTAAGCCAAGCTAATGTAAGCTGGCTTCTACTAAGGTATGCTGAGGTAAGCTAGGTCTGATCTTCCCGGGGAAGACTTAGCTAGCTGGAGTAGCTAACGTAGCTTATCTCAATTAAGTTGAGCCAAGTGTAGTCCCCAGGGGCTGGACTTGAGCTGGCCTGAGCTAGGTGAAGTCATCTTTAGCTAGCTTGAGTTGAGTAGAGCTGGAGGTAGCTTGACCTGAGCTGAGGTGGACTCTAGTCCACTCAGCTGAGCTAGCTAGAGCTCCCACTGAATTGATGGGAGTTGAGATGAGCTAGATTCAACTAAGTTGAGCTGGATCTGAGCTGACTTGAGCTATTGTGAGCTAAGATGAGTTATATAGAGCTACCATTCAGCTGAAATGAGCTGAATGGAGCTAGGATGAACTAACCTTAGTTCAAGTGAGCTGGTATCCAGTTGTGATGAGATGGATTAAGCTGAGTTCCAACTGATTTGAGCTTCTCCTTCACCAGTTGCCTTCCTGAGTGCTAGGGTTCTGGGGATCTGACAATCTATTTATCCCTAACACTCACAAAAACACATCAAAAAGACAACAAAATGTGTGATGCAAGCCTAACCTAATTTATGCCAAATGCAGCCCAAAAACCCATTTGCGGAGTTAAAATCCTAAGGTCTAGATTTGTTTAAATGCATAAGAATGATGATAAACTGGCGTTTGTCACACTCCCATGCTTATCTTTTGCTAGTCTCTTAGCAAACCTTTAAATTTTACAAAATGAAATTTTGGGGAAATCTAATTTTTTCAACTTTTGAGAAAGAGATTACGTGATGTTGGTTGATCCAAACACAGGAGGTACTGGATTTGTTAAAGATAAACATCGGGATTTATTTTTAAATCCAAAAATTAGATGAATCGGGATTAATATATCCTCTAGAAAATTCACAAATTAACCCTTTGTTAATTCAGATGACTCAAAATTTTTGTATTTAGGATTTTTCTTGCTTTTGAATTTCATTCGCAACTTGCAATAACCTTTAAAATCTTGTGTCTATGCTTGTGAAAAGCCAACATTTATAAGGGTGTGTTTTAGGCTTAAAACTTTTTTTTCTCTCCCCCATGCTTATTTAGCTTAGTCTTACAACAAATGTATCAGGATCATCATTCCAGTTATCAATCCTCGAGGGGACTCTGGTGCTAGTACTTCGACATAGCACTATCCATGACACCACCCAGGAGCTCACAACCCCAAAACACAATGCAGTGCAATGGGGCACTCCAAGCAAACTCAAGCTCTTGCTCTGGCACTATAGGTAAAGCATTGTCCAAGACACTTGGCCTGCAAAAATGTGCTTTAATGCTTCATCTAAAGATATGAAATATAGATATAGAGCAGTGCCAAGGAGGTAACATGTTGACATCGCATCCTCAAAGGGGGCATTTTCCTCCTTCTTGGTGGTGGGAACTCAAATCAATGATTTGCTTTAGACTTTTACTAAGGCCAAACTAGGGGGTTTCTCTAATTGTAAGTTATTTTTAGTGTTGGCTTGTGTGTGAATTTTGACACAAGAAATTTTGCACGAGATGCAAGTTTTTGAATCAGAAACTAAGCTAGATACTTTCCATGTTACAAAATGGGATCAAGTCACTTGAACTAACATGAGTTCAGGTGGAATTTTAGAGAAGGATATTTGATCTAGTCTAAAGGTAGACCCTAAAATTCTAATAATTAGATCTGTATCCTTATCCCTAGTTTGTTAAAGATAAAATCTCATTGCACTGCAAAGTTAGTTTTCAACCTTAGTTTCGATTTCAAAATTTTCCTCAAAAAGTTTTCAACATTTACTTATTTATTTATTTATTTATTTTGGGTATGCAAGTAGAAAATAAAATAAGAAAATTACATGTTTTTGGGTTTTGAAAATCCTGATTTGGTCGTCAAAATTTAGAAACACCCCCCCATGCTTAAGATGTTGCATGTCTGCATGCTATGGGAAGGACAAAAGATTACTTTGGTGGAGAACAAAAAAAATAGGATGATCAAAGCGATTGAAAAAAATAAAGAAATAAAAAAAGGAAAGCGGAAAAAGAATTATGGGTTAGCTCCCATGAAGTGCTATCTTTTACACCATTCAGCCGGGCATGATGTGCATTAGTGATCACTAGTGGTTGGGTTGGTTAAATTGAATGATTCTGAAAGAAGATTCGGGGTATGGTCCAAATAGGACTTTAAACGCTTGCTGTTGACTTGAAAACTAGTATTAGTTTTTGGATCGAAAAGGTCAATAGTGCCATAAGAATATGTTTTGAGGAAAATAAATGGGCTGATCCATTTGGCTTTTAGTTTGCCAGGAAAGATACGTAATCTTGCATCAAAAAGCTAAATGCATTGATTTACGTCGAAATGTTTCCGAACAATGTATTTATAAGGAAATTTCTTTGTTCGATCTTTATAAATCCTCGTATTTTCATAAGAAGAATTACGTAATTCTTCCAATTAGATCAATTGTAATTTCTTGTGAATGCCGGCATTAGATAAATCCATATTTAATTGGTTTATTGCCCAGAAAGCCCTATGTTCAAGTTCTACCGGAAGATGGCATGCCTTCCCAAAAATCACATGGGAGACATACCAAGCGGGTTTTAAAAGAGGTACGGTAGACCCATAAAGCATTGTCCAATTTGTTGGACCAGTGTTTATGATCGAGCCTAACCGTATTTTGTAAAATATTTTTATTTCTCGGTTAGAAACTTCTGCTTGGCAATTTGTTTGAGGGTGGTAGGGAGTGGAAATTTTGTGATTAACACCATATTTAGAAAGAAGGTGTCGGAATTGTGAGTGAGTGAAGTGTGATTCTCCATCACTGCTAATGGCCTTAGGAATGCCGAATCTTGAGAAAATATTTTCTTTATGAATTCGACAACCACACGGAGATCATTAGTGCGGGTGGGTATTGCTTCAATCCATTTAGATACGTAGTCAATTGTGACTAGTATATACAAAATACCCACCAGAGTTGATGAACGGTCCCATGAAGTCGATGCCCATACATAAAAAAATTCAACCTCTAAAATTGGATTAAGGGGCATCATATCCTTCCAAGTCTTGTTGCCGATGCTCTGGCAGCGCATACAAGACCTTACAAAAGAATGAGCATGTTTGTGCAAGCTGGGCCAAAAGAATCCAGAATTGAGTATCTTAGCTGCAATTTTCTTGCCCGAAAAATGTCCACCACAGGCCATTGAGTGACAATGTGTCAGAATATCATGGATTTCTGATTTAGGGACACATCATCTAATGACCTGATCGACACAAATGAGGAAAAGGTCAGGCTCCTCCCAAAAATAATATTTAATATCAATAAAGAACTTATCCCTTTTATTTCTTGGCCAATCAGAGGGGATTCGTTCTATTGATAGGTAGTTCGCAATGGGTGCAACCCAAGGGAGAGTATTGGCAGCTAAGATGCTTTCATAAGGGAATTGATCAGGGGGGTCAACATGTCATTCATCATAAGACGAGAGAGATGGTCGGCCACTACATTTTGCGATCCCGCCTTATCCTTGATTTCTAGGTCAAATTCTTGGAGCAACAGGATCCAACGGATAAGGCGAAGTTTCACATCTTTTTTGGTCAACAAATATTTAAGTGCTGAGTGGTCAGTATATATGGTGACATGTGACCCTAAAAGATAAGATCGAAATTTTTCTAGGGCAAAGACAATGGCAAGAAGTTCTTTTCCAGTAACCGTGTAATTCCGTTGTGCATCATCAAGGGTTTTGCTAGCATAATAGATCACAATGGGCTTCTTGTCAACTCTTTGCCCTAGAAAGGCCCCCATAGCAAAATTAGAGGCATCGATCATGAGTTCAAGGGGATAATTCCAATTAGGTACCTATAAAATTGGTGCCTCTGTAACATCCTTCTTCAACCTCAGAAAACTCTCCAGGCATTGGGCATTGAAATCAAATGGCTGGTCTTTGCTAAGTAATTGACTTAAGGGCTTGGAGATTTGGGAAATATTTTTGATGAAACAGTGGTAGAAACCCACATACCCTAAAAAAGAGCGAATCTGTTTCACAATAGTGGGCAGTGAGAGCTTAGAGATGGTATCAATTTTTGCTCAATCTACTGCAATTCTTTTTTTGGAAATAACATGGCCCAAGACAAAACCTTCCTGGACCATGAAATGGATTTTTTCCCAGCTGAGGATGCGATTAACTTCTATGCATTTTTATAGGGTCCTTTCAAGATTCCAAAGACAAAGGTCAAAAGAATCTCCAAAAATAGAGAAGTCATCCATGAAGACTTCCAGACATTCACCTACCAGGTCTGAAAAAACTGCAAGCATACACTATTGAAAAGTCACAACTGCGTTGCAAAGACAGAAGGGCATTCTTCGGAAAGCAAAGGTTCCGAAGGGGCAGGTGAATGTAGTTTTGTCTTGGTCCTCAAGATGGACTGCTACTTGATTATAGCCAGAATAACCATCAAGAAAATAATAGTATTTTCGTTCGGCTAACCGCTCCAAGATTTGATCAATAAAAGGGAGTGAAAAATGGTCCTTCTTGGTGGCAGTGTTTAATTTTCTGTAATCAATTGACACGTGCTAAGAAGAAGTGGTCCTAGTGGCTATAGTTTCCCCATGTTCATTTGTGACAACTGTTAGTCTAGCCTTCTTAGGAGGGACTTGAGTGGGACTAACCTAGGAGCTATCAAAAATGGGATAGATGATATCAACATCAAGCCACTTTATAATCCTATTTTTTTACCTCTTGTATAGTAGGGTTCAAGAGCCTTTGTGGTTGGTGGTAGGGGTGAGAATCGTCCTTTAGATAGATGCAGTGGGTACAATAGGACGGATGAATACCCTTAAGGTCAGAAAGGGTCCAGCCAATAGCCTTTTTGTTTTTGCTTAAAACTTGGAGAAGTTTTTCTTCTTGTGCTCCAGTAAGTCTAGAGTTGATAATCAAGGGCATGGTTTGATTCGGACCCAGGAAAACATATTTAAGTAAATTGGGAAAGGGTTTTAACTCCAATTGAGGGCCCAACTCAGAAAGAATTTTTGCTTTAGAAGTTAGAGGTGAAGTGAGAGTGAAGGGGTCAGCTGGAGTGTTAGCTAAAGAATGTGTGGTTGGTGTGGGAGGGTGGTATGAAGTGGATTGTTCAGGAACTGTGTTAATGGAAAAATAGGAACCCATGTGTGAAATCGGCATTGTTTCCTCCACTATATTTTCAATTTTTGAATTCGAGTCATCAAAGAAATCAAGTTTAGGAATCGCCTAGAAGCTTGGAAAATATCTATGTGACAGATTCACCGCCACATATGATCTTAATCTTGCCAGAATCACAATCAATATTGGTCCAGGCGGTGGCTAAGAATGGTCTTCCAAGAATTATACGGGCAAACTCTAAAGCTTCCGGTACCTCCATATCTAGGACTAAAAAGTCTACAGCAAATAGATAATTTTTGACCCAGGCAAGGACATCCTCAACAATTCCCCTTGGTTTTATTGTAAATCGGTCTACCAATTGAAGAGTAACCTTAACAGGCTTTAATTCTCCGATCTTAAATTCCTCAAAAACCACCATGGGGATAAGATTAATCGAGGAATCGAGATCTAATAAGGCACAATCAAAAGAGGTGTTGATGGGTCCACTTGACTGGACTAATTTAGTGCTTAAGTATTGAATTATTTGGAGTATAATTTAATCTAAGGCATGTTGATATTGACAAAATGTGAAAGCTTTGAATGTATCATTTCATGCATTAATTACTTGAATATTTATGTGAAAGAATTGAGCATTCACTTTAAAGGCAAGGACTTCACATCAAATATAGATTTGAGATGTTACATTGTGGGACTTTTATGTTATCTTGGTAAAATTTGGCAAAAGAATCATTTTTTGTCATCCCTTAATCCCTTCCTTATTTGCCCTAAAATCTCTTTGATTCCTTATGTCTCTCTCCCTCAAATGGCAACACTAAATCATGGTAGATGACTGTTTCTTTCTTTCTCTGACTCTCTCTCTCTCGTTCTCTCATTTTTTTCCTTATCTAAAAGGGAAGGAACGACAAAGAGGGGCGGCTTCCCTGGGGGAAAAAGAAAGAAAAAAAGAAAGAAAAATGACCTCCATCTCCTTCCCCTCACTACACGCCCATCCACGACTGCGAACCTCCATCAACACCGCCAACACCCTCACCTTGAGCTGTGACCACCACCGCGAGCCACCACCTTACCTTCATTCTTCTTCCCTCTACCTCTTTGCATGCATAGAGACCATGTCCACCGTGCCCCCTCGTTGTGTCCACGACCTCCTTGCACCAACTGAGAGCATCCTCGTCGACCCCGTCAAGCCTCACCACCGTGTCTGCCACCGCGTGTGCCACCACCGCATCTCCTCCGTGCATCACAGCAGGACATGACGAGTCGATTCTTCACTTTTAAAGTTATTTGTCACATAAAATAACACGTCGTTTGTAGTCTTATGTTGTGGAAAAATTGACTAATCAACAATTAATATAACCACTCAATTAGGAGCAGGTCGTGTCCACAGGGAGGCAATGGCCTATGTAAACTCGCAAAGGTCAAAAACCGATGTTCACTATTAATTTAGTCAAGAAACCGAATCAAAATCACTTTCAGATTAGATAAACAATAAGTGTTAATGCAGAAATAGCAATTTTGCACAATTAGAGGATATATTTTGCAATGCAGCTTAATAAAATAATAATAAAAGTTCACAATGGCACTAAATGTAAATAATAATAGGGGATTTACTGTAGCAAAATAGGGGAAATTCTTCCCCTTGTCCGTGCACGAGGAAGAGGCTGAGATTGAAGGCGAGAAGCTCACCGGAGGTTGAGTGAGCCGAGAACTATTCAATGGAGGTGGTCTCGTGGCCAACGGTGGTCGAAGGTGGTGGTAGCGAGGAGAGGAGCGGCGGCGGTCAGCGGTGGTTGTAGCTCTCTGCTGCTGCTAGAGATGGAGAGGAGGTATGTGCGCTGAAGGGCTTCACGCAAATGGAGGTGGTGGACGCGTAGGTCGTGCGGGCGTGTGCGGGCGCTGTTGAGCTCAGCCGTAGCTGCTACTGCTGTGCGCTACAGGCCGCACGCTACAGATTGCGCAAACTTGCGGGGGAAGCTGCTGTGCATAGTGGCTGTGCAAGTGGGCTGGAGGTGTAGTGCAGGCATGTGAGCTGGAGGGAAGGCTGTGGCTACTTGCTGTGCACACGGAGAGGCATGGCAGAGGCACAGACACATGCAGAGGGGCACTTGGTGCGGGAATGGCACTGGTGTTGGAGGTGACTTCACGCGGTGGAGAGGGGCGTGCGATGCTGCGCGCTGGTGAGTGCTACAGGAGATGCGACGCACGGTTGGGCGGCGCTACAGCTGGTGTGTGTGCGTGCAGATGGCCACGCGTGGTGCGCATGGAGCAGCGACCTGGATTATTGTGCACGGTGTGGAGTTGGAGGTGGCTGCTGTTGCGCATGGGGTCAGAGGATGGGGGAAGAAGACGAAGGTGTTGCTGTAGGAGTTTCAGATGTCTGGGAACATTCCCAGATGTCTTAACGGATGGGGGCGTGAAGTTGCAGCGGCTGCAGTGGTGGATGCTAGTGATGGCGGTGAGGGTGGTGCACGCTAAGGTGCTCACGGTAATGCAAACGAGCTCCAGATGGTAGTGTGGCCTGTCATGCCATATGCCTAGGTGGTGAAGGCTCGTCGCCATGGTTGAGGTCAGTGGTGGTGGAGCGGACGAGAGGTCAACTCTCTGCACAGTGGTGGGTCGGGGATGGTGGCCTTCGGAGCAAGGCAGCCTCCCTCTCTTCCTTATCCCAGTCGAGGAGACCAGATCCACTTTTGGCACTACTCCTTGATTAGGCTCTTCCATACGGCAGTTGGAGGAAGAAATGAAGCCGTTGCTCATAGAAGAAGAATAAAATAATAATAAAATAATACAAACCCTTAACTTTTATGTTAACTTAAAATGATGCATGCAATGCACCTAATTGGTTAACTAATTAAATGAATACAATTCTAAGTTAATTCTAAATGCATTTAAATATGAATGCAATGCGTGAATTATGTAATTAAATCAGAAATATGAATTAATCTATTTACATCCTAATTTATGCTAAATAAATGTTAGAATTAACTTAATGTCTTGGCACTTAAATACTTAAATAACCCACAAATATGGGCTAATCAAATACCCCCATGCCTAGTTTTTGCTAGTCCCTAGCAAATCCAAGCAAGACCTCGCACTCCAAATAAACTAGCCAACCCAATCGGTCTTCCTTTAGAAACATATTAAGTTCAGACCTTAGACCTAAGGTTCCCAAGTAGTTGCTAAGTTACAGACTAGATCGGCTAAAGAGAAGTTGCAGGCACAAGTTTCTATGATTTCCGACTCTACTCTAAGGTTTATTGATCCCTGAGATTAAAGTATCCGTGCATGTGCATTGGTCTGAGTTATTTGAGTTTAAGGAAAAAGGATTTTTTTTTGAATGATATATATATATTTTTTATTCCTCTAAGTCTAACCTCAGATTAGCTATTAAGAAGGTCTGTGTCGATTCATTGTCCCCATCACCGTACCTCGAAGGGTGCCTGACTTTCGATACTTCAAGAAAGCACCACCCATAGCGACCCCAAGAACTCCTAGCAATCGACACTTCGAGATAGTATCGCCCATGGATTTCTTAAGTGAATTCAGGCCTGTGGCAATCGGCACTTCGAGATAGGGCCGCCCATGGTACCTGAACCGCACAATGCGCTTACATGCCCTCAGTAGGATGGATATCCTAAGAGACAGGTGTCGAGGAGGTAATATGTTATCATCGCATCCTCAAGGTGAGTATATACTCCACCTCTCCTACGACAGGAACTCTTCCAATCAAATTATGTTTTCAAGCCTCTCCTAAGTCAAAACTAAGAGAACCAAATCTCTTTTAAGAAAGGAATTAAGTTGATTACTTACACCAGACCAAGTGTGTGAAATTTGGATGCTTGGGTTACAAGGACTCATAAACCAAAAGGTAGAACAAGACTCCAGGTACTACCCAACCTTTTAACTCAATCCCTAGCTTTCCTTCCTCAACGTTGAGGAATGGTCCGCAACTTAACTCCTACTTAAGTTTTTAAGTCCACAAAGGACCCTAAAGGTCTAAAGCTAGTAGCTCACTTAGCTTCTAAAGTTTGACCCTAGAATCAACTTAGTCTAACCTAGAGTTCTGAATTGCTTAAGAATGCAGGGCCTAGACAATTAAGCTCAATAATTACAAAATATTTTTCTCCCTTTTTTTTTTTAAATGCAAATGTATGCAATACGGAATGCATTAACTAAATGCATGAATGCACTATGTATAAATGCTATGTATATCCCCAACTACACCCCCCCATGCCTAAAATCTACAATGTCCTCATTGTATAGAAGGATATTACCTGGGTCAGAGATGGGTTGCCATTCTTTTGTTAGTAGCCGAGTAGCCAAAGAACCTGCAAATCAGGTTCAAGGATCACAAAAATAGGCCCTAAAAATGAGCAAAGTAATGTTGGTCAAGAAAATAGGTAACCTTGGATGTTGGAGGGTTGATGATGAATCCTGATAGCAAATGTTTGACTAACCAGGATGGGAATAAAATCTTCCCAGGTCACCAGAAGAGGTTCTAAAGGATAAAATGGCATAACAACCTCCAAAATGGTAGGGGGAGGATGACAAGGATCCTCCAAAAGGAATGGGGATGGAATGGTGCAGAGATAAACCCCCAGGGCAATGGACTGGCTAAAGAAATCATCAATCCATACCCGATACTCCATTACAGGATATATTGGTTTGTTAAGGCCCCCAGTCGGAACAAAAGTGAGCAAATCTCTAAGGTAAGGATCGTCTAGGGTGTCCAAGTTTCGAGGTTGCGGGATGGCCATAAGATCTAGGTTGGGTTTAATCAGCTCGGTGTCCATCCCTAGCACTCTTTCCAAATACTCAATTGCATCCCTAGCATTCCTTGCACTATCACATGTATCTTCTTGCACTTCATCAGGAGTCACAATTTCGCCTTCAGACATAAGTGAATCAGAGGGTGACTTCAAAACAAATGAAGGCAGGTTGGAAGCAACAGATCTATGGATTATCCTATCAATGTCATCCCTGGGTTCTTGTTCTTTACTCAAATCTTCCCCGAAGTCTAGATGTGAATCCACATAAATCTTAGAAGTTGCTTCCAAATTTTCCGTCATTTCATCATGAGGAGAAATTGAAGTTTCCCTACCAGGAGGGGTGACGTAATAAAATGCGAAAATAAAAATATAAAGCAATCTCACAAAAATCAATCGCACAATGTACACAAAGATTTTTAGGTGGAAACCCAAACCGGGTAAAAACCACCACCTAACCCTCTCGAGTTAGGATTTTCCGATCAACCTAGTTGATCAAATCCACTAACCGAATCACTTTGAACGAGGGTGATTCAACCTCAATACAACCACGCTACAAGTACGAGGGTAGCGTTCCTCAACCCCTTCTCTCCACGAGAACGATTTTGTCCCACGAAGGAGACGGGAATTCGCAAAGCGAATACCCAACCAAAATACAAAGATAAAATAAAACAACAGTCCTATAGAGCCAACAAAATTAAACCTAGCTTCTATAGGAAATAGGAAACTCCCCTTTGCAAGGAGTGCGTCGACGATGACGCGGTGCATGTGCCACGCGATGGCGCTACGTCGCTCTCGTTATCAACAGTGGGAGAGCGGGCGCGCGAAGGCTTGATGCTCTCAAGAGAATGAAGCTAGAGCTTGGAGAGAAAGGGCCTCAATTGGACACAAAAGAGTGGAACTAAGTTGCTTAGGTGTGTCTCTTGTTTCTCTTAGTGTGTATCTTGTGTGTTTTTGAGTTGCAAAGACTCCCCTCTATTTATAGAGGCCTTAGGAAGGCTTTGGAAGGCTTGGAAAAGCTTCCATAGCCGTTGGGTGCAAAGCCCAAGAGAATCAGGCCGAAATCAGGACAATGATTACACTTCACAGGGTTATCAGACGTCTAACTCTGTCATCAGACGTCTGGAAGGCCACTTTAAGACGTCTGATTCCAAGGTCAGACGTCTGATTCTATGCGGGTTTCTCCCTGACTTGAATCAGATCTAAACAGGGTTTTTGTACAAGTCCATCAGACGACATAGAGGACGTCTGGCACTAAGTCTGGACGTCTGGAAACCTACTTTTATCGTGGGAATTGATTTCCAAACGTTGCAACGGCTAGAAAATCTCTGAGAAGAGATTTTGGGTCAGCCGAGGCAAAACGGTCATTTATCAGACGTCTGTGACGTCCTATGGACGTCTGATAAGGCTCTAACGGTCATATTCTTGAGTGTCTTCTAAGCCAGCCAACGGTCCACTAACTGGACGTCTGGCCAAGTCATCAGACGTCTCCTAAGACGTCTGGTATAAGGTCTGGACGTCTGATTTTATCAGACAGAACTAACTATGTCCAGCCTAACAGTTATCAGACGTCTTAAAATCCTTTATCAGACGTCTGATTCGTGAATTAGACGTCTGGAAAGTCTGTTTTAACCCTATATTGGTTTTCTAAGTGTTCTACAGAAAACCTAAGTATCCTAGGGTTGTGCAGGTGTTCCTAGGACTACTGTTAGGGTTCTTTGAGGCTCTTTAACATAATGTCTAAGGAAAATAAAGAGCAAGAAAATAAATACAAGAGATACATGAAAGGATAAAAAAGAATCTATCCTATTCTTCTTGTCTTCCATCTCCAATCTTTCGCTCCACGCGAACCTCCTGTGTTTTCCGTCAAGCTCCTCCAATCCGTCCTGGATGCGAGCTTGAACTCCGTCTAAACACGTCCACATTTGCAATTGACCTGAAATCTAGGACTCAAATTGCAAATGCTAAATAACACGTGTTTTGTTATCATCAAAACAAATGATCGTGGTGCTCTAGCGCCAACAATCTCCCCCTTTTTGATGATGACAAAACCGTAAATAATAATGCATAAAATTCTCCCCCTTTTTGACATTATCAAAAAGGTTTGATTGATTTTATATTTCCTATTACTCCCCCTTAAAACATGCTCTTCTATTTATTTTTAACAAAGGTAATGTCCTCCCCCTTTTTTATAACAACAAGATAGCTATTATTTTTCTCCCCCTTACTAAAGGAAATTTAGCTAACTTGTATCTCCCCCTTAAAAATTGACAATAAGCTCATCATTTTTAACTCCCCCTATCTAAATGATTATGATAAAAAGATAGGGTAGAGGGTTTTACCTCACCTACCATGGCCAATAAAATGGGCCAAATGGTGGTGGTGGATGCCACATCGGATGGGGCTCCCATCTGTAGCTTGGAGGCCCGGGCATCGGCGCCGGTCTCCAATCTGGTGGTCGACGTGCGGCGGGTCCGTCGTTTGTTCGCCGTCTTGTCTGTCTTCTTGTTCTCCTCCTTGGTCTACTCCTTAGTTCTCCTAACTCGAGTTGACCAGCCTTGAGTTTGTAGGTCCAGTCCTGTGTATTGTAGTTATCCCTGAATCCTACAAAACAAGATTCTAATTCTTTTTTCGGTATCCAAGTGGGCTTGGATCCGGATTTGTTAGAGGGTCTCCTTGATGGAGATCCTTTCTCAACCTTAGGGCTATAAAACTTGTCTACTTTGTTGATTAATTTGTTAGAATTTTCCCTAAGACATGCAATTTCTTTTTCTATAATGTTCATTTTAGTCTTTAAATCTGAAATTTCTAATTTTAGACTAACATTTTCCTCAATCAATTTATTATTTTCATTGATGAGGTTATGATTATCTAATAATAGGTTATCATCCTTAGGACTAGCTTCTATGTCCTTAAGTTGTTTTTCTAACCTATCATTTTCATTTTTAAGAAAACTAAGGTTCTTCTTAATACTTTTATTTTCTATCCTAAGTGATTTACTAATCTCAAAAAGTTCATTAAAAGCTTCTTGAAGATCGAGATTTACCTCGTTGTCTGAGTCGCTTTCGCTTTCGCTGTCGCTTCCTCTGGCCATGAAGCCGAAGCAAGCGGTTTCTTCTTCTATGGTCTTTTCTTCTTCTTCCTCCGAGCTAGAATCGTCCCAAGTGGCTTGGAACGCCTTCTTTTTCTCCTTTTTGAGAAGAGGGCATTCTGGTCGCAGATGCCCTTTCCCGTTGCAGTGGTAGCAACGTCTCGGGCTTTCCTTCTTCTCCTTTTTCTTTTTCTTTAATTCCCTACAAAACTTGGAAAAATTTTTAAGTAAAATTCTAAAGTCTTCGTCGTCGGAACTTACCTCGCTATCCGACGCGGATCTGAAGGCGAGAGTCTTCTTTGGTTTAGGCTCCGGTGTATCCTTCTTCTTCTGCTTCAACTTAGTTTCGTAGGCCATCAGATTGCCTAGGAGATCTTCCTTGTTGAGCTCCTCCATTTCGTTCACCTCCTCGATGGCGGTGACTTTCTGTTCCCACTCCGGTCCAAGGGAACGAAGAAGCTTCCCTTGAAGCTCCCCCTTGATGAAAGTCTTTCCTAAAGCTTTCAAGTTATTTACAATGAGAGTGAACCTAGTGTTCATCTCACTTAAAGACTCGTTAGATTTCATTGAAAAAGATTCAAATTCTTGAGAAAGTAAATTAATTTTTGAGGTTTTTACCTTAGAGGTACCTTCATGAGTTACCTCGAGTGTGTGCCAAATCTCGTATGCGGTGGCGCACTGCGAGATTCTGTTGAATTCTTCCGAGCTGAGCGCGCAGTAAAGGGCGTTCATGGTCTTTGTGTTTAAAGAGAGCTCACGGATTTATTGCTGCGAGTAGCCTCCCGCGGGTTTTTCTGGGATGTCGAAAGGCATCTCGCATCTGGCCCAGACCGTGAAGTCGGTGGCTTGAAGCCAGGTCTTCATCCGCAACTTCCAGTAGGGGTAGTTGCTCCCGTCGAAGAACGGCGGACGGGTTGTGGACTGCCCCTCGGAGATCTTGATTGCTGATGTGCTTCCCTCCATTTGATCTCTTGCCGGGTTGTTACGCCGAAACAGCAAGACCTGCTCTGATACCAATTGAAGTTTCCCTACCAGGAGGGGTGACGTAATAAAATGCGGAAATAAAAATATAAAGCAATCTCACAAAAATCAATCGCACAATGTACACAAAGATTTTTAGGTGGAAACCCAAACCGGGTAAAAACCATCACCTAACCCTCTCGAGTTAGGATTTTCCGATCAACCTAGTTGATCAAATCCACTAACCGAATCACTTTGAACGAGGGTGATTCAACCTCAATACAACCACGCTACAAGTACGAGGGTAGCGTTCCTCAACCCCTTCTCTCCACGAGAACGATTTTGTCCCACGAAGGAGACGGGAATTCGCAAAGCGAATACCCAACCAAAATACAAAGATAAAATAAAACAACAGTCCTATAGAGCCAACAAAATTAAACCTAGCTTCTATAGGAAATAGGAAACTCCCCTTTGCAAGGAGTGCGTCGACGATGACGTGGTGCGTGTGCCACGCGATGGCGCTACGTCGCTCTCGTTATCAACAGTGGGAGAGCGGGCGCGCGAAGGCTTGATGCTCTCAAGAGAATGAAGCTAGAGCTTGGAGAGCAAGGGCCTCAATTGGACACAAAAGAGTGGAACTAAGTTGCTTAGGTGTGTCTCTTGTTTCTCTTAGTGTGTATCTTGTGTGTTTTTGAGTTGCAAAGACTCCCCTCTATTTATAGAGGCCTTAGGAAGGCTTTGGAAGGCTTGGAAAAGCTTCCATAGCCGTTGGGTGCAAAGCCCAAGAGAATCAGGCTGAAATCAGGACAATGATTACACTTCACAGGGTTATCAGACGTCTAACTCTGTCATCAGACGTCTGGAAGGCCACTTTAAGACGTCTGATTCCAAGGTCAGACGTCTGATTCTATGCGGGTTTCTCCCTGACTTGAATCAGATCTAAACAGGGTTTTTGTACAAGTCCATCAGACGACATAGAGGACGTCTGGCACTAAGTCTGGACGTCTGGAAACCTACTTTTATCGTGGGAATTGATTTCCAAACGTTGCAACGGCTAGAAAATCTCTGAGAAGAGATTTTGGGTCAGCCGAGGCAAAACGGTCATTTATCAGACGTCTGTGACGTCCTATGGACGTCTGATAAGGCTCTAACGGTCATATTCTTGAGTGTCTTCTAAGCCAGCCAACGGTCCACTAACTGGACGTCTGGCCAAGTCATCAGACGTCTCCTAAGACGTCTGGTATAAGGTCTGGACGTCTGATTTTATCAGACAGAACTAACTATGTCCAGCCTAACAGTTATCAGACGTCTTAAAATCCTTTATCAGACGTCTGATTCGTGAATTAGACGTCTGGAAAGTCTGTTTTAACCCTATATTGGTTTTCTAAGTGTTCTACAGAAAACCTAAGTATCCTAGGGTTGTGCAGGTGTTCCTAGGACTACTGTTAGGGTTCTTTGAGGCTCTTTAACATAATGTCTAAGGAAAATAAAGAGCAAGAAAATAAATACAAGAGATACATGAAAGGATAAAAAAGAATCTATCCTATTCTTCTTGTCTTCCATCTCCAATCTTTCGCTCCACGCGAACCTCCTGTGTTTTCCGTCAAGCTCCTCCAATCCGTCCTGGATGCGAGCTTGAACTCCGTCTAAACACGTCCACATTTGCAATTGACCTGAAATCTAGGACTCAAATTGCAAATGCTAAATAACACGTGTTTTGTTATCATCAAAACAAATGATCGTGGTACTCTAGCACCAACAGAAATATCATCAATGGGTGTGCTAAGGAAACCTAATTTGGTCAAATGTGTGACATCCTCAGGGGCTAACTCTTCTAATAAGACATAATCACCCGTAGTGTCACTCCAAATCTTGAATGTAGGTTCCTCATATAATTCGTCTTTCTCCCCATCATATGATTCATCATATACCTGAGGTCTAGAGTCATTTAATATCTCAGCAAATCCCCTAGGATACTCTATCTGAGGTAAATGGTTTACACTGGTAACATCGGACTCCTCAGATAGGTCAATTTCTTGAGGGTTAGGTTCCCTAAGGGTGGGCTTGAGTTCCATCTCGTGATCAAAAGGGATGTAAACATGTTTACACTACTTAAGATGTCTATTTATGCATGTTCTTAAGCATAGGATTGCATTGCATACTATAAATATTGCATAACATGCATCATCTTGCACTTAGATTAGTTTGAATAAAATGGAGGTTAATTGTCTCCTTTTATGTTCATGGACAGGGCAAACTTTTTATCGGGGCCTCGAATCGAAGATCCAACTGTATAGATATGATCAAGGTGACGATTGGAGTTCAACAACTCCAAGATCGCCCTAATCAGACATCTGTAGCATCAGATAGAGATCGAGGAACCCTAGAAGAACAAGGGCCAAGATGGTGTGAATCTGCACTTCAAACAAAAAATCTGAATGCACGGATGGATTTGGATCAATGATAGCAGCCTAACGGCGCGAAAATCGACTTAATCCGACACCCGTGGCACCATCTACATCATTTAGAAGATGGACGACCAAGATGGTGCCACGTGGTGCCATCTCAGCTATCCAACTGGCCCTCAGGACCACCACTGCCTCTCCAAAGAAGATCCAACGTGTGATCTGGGCCATTGGATCTTGATCCAACGGCCATGAGCACACATCGCTCAAAGCATCTGCACGACCATCTCTCCTCCGTAGCACAATGGGTGAACGCCTTATCGGAGGCATTGGCACGGGTTCGAATCTGCATGTGCAGGAAAAAGGGCGCAAGCAAGCGGGCTCCGCGCCCATGCTCTATTGCACGTCGCTCCTCACGCGGGATCGCATACGGGCAGGCGCGTTGAGGAGCGGGTGGAAGCGCGACTTAAGTCGTCCGATCGTGAGAATAGCTAGACGTGGAGTGCGCGTTACACGCGAGGAGGTGAGCGGCCGCGCACGGGCAGCGCCCACTACGCCCATGATGGGGCTTTAGCGACGGTTTTATCCGTTACTAAAGACCCCTGATTTAATGTTTTTAGAGTTGTAATGACCAAATTGCCCCACTCCTTGCAACTATAAAAGGAGACCCCCTCCACACGAAATTCTCATCCCCTCCTCTTCTCTTCCTCTCCAAATCTCAAGAGAAGCTTGTCCCACACCTGGGATGCACCTCACGAGATAAAGTCAAATTTTCGCTCTCATTTCGAAAGCGGATCCCGCGACGACGACGACGTGCTGCTCCGTTCTCATTCCTCCTGCCTCAATCTCCTTCTTCCCACTCCGTCCTCCTTCATCCAGGTGGCGTCTCATCCGGCTCGTCCTCCAAGTGATCGTCGAGGTGGATAACTTCTCTCTCACATTCTTCTTTACAGCTTTCTAGTGTAGAATTTTCTTGCTTTCTAGTGTAATTCTTCTTTGGTTTTATTGTATAAACATTTTGAATTATTGAATACAAGTTCTCTCTCTCTCTCATTTAGTCTGATTGTTATTATGGCTTCATTGTAATTATATCGCCTCACTTTTCAAGAAAAATTCTATAAAAAAAATATATAATTGCGAATATAGATCGACATAGCCTCCCTGAGTTCGACCTGGGATTTCCATTCTGGTATAAATTTTATTTGTTGAACACGAGTTCTTCGCTTTCATACTACGACAACAGATTTTCAAAACCAAACACGTTAGCGTAGCAACCCGACGTTCAACATTTTGGCACCGTTGCCAGGGAGGCAACGATTTCCGACCTTCTTTTCACATTTCATGTACTTTATTGTTTTCTAACTTGCTTTCTCTTGTGTCTATTGTTTTGTGAGACCCCCATCAGGGAATCATCAAGCGGTAGACCAGAGTAAAGTGGAGTTGAAGACAACTGTAAGTGCTCCCCATTCTTTCCCCTTCCATAGATTTCATTTGCCACATTAAATCTAAATTCCAATTAACTTAGGTGTTTGCATAAATCCTAGGAATAGTTTGGTTGTTTGGATTCTCACTCACATTTATTCCACCCTCATTTAAAAAAAGAAAATAACAAAAAGATAATCTTGTGGGGCAATTTTCAACAAACACACAACGTACACCCACATTCAAGGCACTTAACCTAATTGATTTGTTTCTACTCAACCGGGTTCTGATCTGTGGAACCGGTACACACAAAGCAACACATAAAAGAGTAGAAATCATTCTAGATTAACCATCTTAGTGGTGCCTAAGTTAGTGGTGCATTTGTGGCATTTGTTTGAGTTTTTTGGGCCGCACCACTCTACTTAAAACCAACTCATCAAGTAGCTCCCCCTTAGGGTTTTCAATCTAGGTCTATTCTAGGCACTCCACTTTCTTTCTGGTTTTAGAGGAAAACAATCGTTACATATGTTTGACAACTTGGTTTGCCTAGAAACTTGATTGCAATCCACCTAATTTGAAACCCTAAAAGCTACTTAAGCGAGATTTGAACATTAAAATCCATGCATCACAAATAATCTTGCTTGAAAACCCTAGTTATGCACGCACTTACACAAATTTCACTCAATCACTAGGGGCATAACCCATTTTAAGGGCCCATCACATTCCATAAGCACCACAATCCCAGGCCTTAATAAAATTGAGTAGACGTTGGCCTTAAGGTCAAATTCGCTCTTCAGGGCCTAGTCTGAGATTGTCTTTGATTAACCTACTTGTACTGATTAATCTGATGTCTAGCTAGGGGAGTAGCGTCAAACGACCGTGGCTGGGGGGTACACTCGGAACCGGAGGCGAAAGCCGAAGGAAGAACCTTCTCCCCAGTCCCTCCTTCTAACTGGTTGGATTGGGTAGATGCAAGTAGAGTAAATCGTTTAAAATCTTAAGGTAGGTTTTGGGAGTCGATAGATTTTTAGGCTACCTCACTTAAGGACAGCCTTATTTTGTTGTACTGTAGGGTCACTATCCCTAGTCCTTCCGACCTACTCCTAGTTTATGCTGGGAAGACGGTCGTTGAATCCTCGATTGGAAGGACCATTAGAGTATTCTAGGAGGTGCAAATTGGATTTTGGTCAAATTGATCCCATGGCCGACCAACAGCCTCCTCTGCCTAGAAATCCATAGGAAGACTTTGGAAGGCAGTTGGAACAAATGCAGAGAATGCAGGAAGGGTTCCAGAGAATGCAAGGCACTCAGCCCTTGAAGGATTTTTATGATCCTCCAAATTACGGGGAACGTCCTTGCATCCAGATTCCAGCTAGTGACGTAGAAATCAAGCCCCATGTGTTAAGCCTGATCAAACATTATCATGGGCTTGGGTCCGAAGATCCGTTTTAGCTCTTGGAGGACTTGACCACTTTGGTCCATACCACCAAGGCACAAAACATAAATGAGGAGCAAATGATCATGAGGCTCTTCCCCCACTCTCTTAGGGATAAGGCCGCGCATTGGTACCTGACAATAGGAAGACCAATTGTAACTTGGAATGAGTTGAAATTGGCCTTTCTGAAGAAATTCTTCCCAGTCGGACGTACCAATACTTTGAGAAGGGTAATAACTACCTTTACCCAACGGTCGGGGGAGCAGTTTCATGTGGCCTGGGAGTGATTCCAAGACCTATTGCAGAGATGTCCACACCACGAGGTGCCGAAATGGCAACTCGTGCAGATCTTCTATCATAGGTTGACTGAGCAACTCAGAAATCATGTGGATGCCTCTTGCAGAGGCAATTTCCTCAATAAAGACGCAGATAGTGCACATAATTTATTTGAGGAAATGAGCGAGAATTCAATCAATCATGCCTCCATGGATACATTTAACCGGTCCTAGTAGCCTAGATCAAATGTCAATGAAGTCAATGACTCTCATTCGTTTGATATGGAATTGATTTGTAACAAACTTGATAAGGTGGACTTGGTTGCTAAGAGAATGGAAGAGTGGATGGCTGGCTATTCTATGAACAACTCTCGATCCACTCAATCCCAAAATTTGGGATTCCATTCTTCACGAGCTCCTTCTGGATGGGAGTTCGCCAATCAACTTGATGCGGCTCAACCTATGAGTCAGCATTTTTCGAAACCCCACAGGTTCCAAACTGGGGCTTTCGATCCCAATTTTTCTGATCCTTCCCTTTCTTTCTCTCCATCCTCACCCTATGAGGATGTCTGTGTTATACAAGAGAATGTTAGATCCAACCCCTACTCTAATGCCTATAATCTGAGTTGGAGAAACCACCCTAATTTCTCTTGGAAAAACCTAGGGCAACAGACCCAATTCCAACCCGACAACTATGCTCCGCAACGACCAATGGGTCAGGGTCATGTATATACTCAGTTGCCTCTAAATCAGGTCAATCAGCTAGCTTGGAATGCCCGTCAACCCATAGGGCAGGCTGATTTGAACCGAAAAATGGTAGAGATGCAAGGATCCATGCTCTAGCTCATGCAGCAAATGAAAACCTCGCTAGACAACTTGCAGTCCAGGCTCATTGCTAACTCTCGTCAACCTGGATCTCTACCATCCCAACCCGTACCCAACCCGCGAAATATTATGAATTTGGGCAACCAAGCCCATGGGTATGGAAATCAGAGGGACCCACACGCACATGCTCAGGTTGTTGAGTAGGGTTACTCCTCCTTTTCTTCTTCTTCTTCTGCAAATCAACAATTCCTAGCTAATCAAGCCCCTCCAATCTTTCCTAACCCTCCCAAAGATCCAAATTCTTATGCATCTGCAAATTCTGTCACCTTGAGGAGTGGTAAGCAGACTCAGGATCCACAACTACACTATTCTGATCTTCTGAATCCTGAAGAACCTGAGAGAGAGGAGAATTCTGGAGGAGAAATCAAGGCTCAGGAACTTGATTCCAAAGATCTGACTCATGTTCCTTTTCCTGAAGCCTTGATCAAATCAAAGAAGAAGAAGTCTGTTGATAGCAATGAGGAGCTTCTGAATCTATTTAAAAATGTTGAGATCAATATCCCGCTCCTTGATGCTATCAAGCACATACCGGCTTAGACGAAATTTTTAAAGGATTTATGTACACAAAAGTATAAGTCGAGAGAATCTATTCCGAGGAAGGTGGTACACTCCGAGCAGGCTAGTTCTGTTATCCTGCACCACCTCCCTCAGAAAAAGAGAGATCCAGGTGCTCAGTTGATTTCTTGCATCATCGGAGATTACACATTTGAAAGAGCACTTTTGGATCTAGGTGCATCCATCAACCTAATTCTGACTTCTCTTTACGAAAAGATTGGATTAGGTGAACTTCGGCCAACTTCAGTAACGCTACAGTTAGCAAACCGCTCGTTCACAAATCCACGAGGCATTATTGAAGATGTTATAGTTAAGGTCAAGGATTTCTATTTTCCTGTAGATTTCCTTGTCCTTGATAATCTGAGGAACATGCCCATCATTATAGGGCGTCCGTTCCTGGCTACTGCTAAGGCCAACATTAATTGTGAAAGCGGTAGCATGGAAATTTCCTTTAGGGATCAACGAATGAAATTGGATATTTTTAAGGCGATCAATAAATTTGAGGATTGTGGATTTATTGAGGAAATTGAGGATAATGGAAACATTGAAACTTGTTTGATGGTTTCTTCAATCGAAAGTTCCTCCTTTGATGACGAATTCGACCTGCAACCCTCTATGACTGACCTGCCACCTTCTGAAGAGGTTATTGATTTTGTTCACTCACAACCTCTTCTTCTTGTTGAGTCTTCAGCATCTACCTTACCATCAATCATCAACCTGCCCTAGCTTGAACTGAAACCATTGCCTGAGAATTTGAAATATCAATTTTCAGGACCTCAGAAGACACTCCTTGTGATTATTAGTGCTAAATTGACAAAGGAGCAAGAGATTAAATTGATCAAGGTCCTGAAGGAAGACAAGGAGGCAATTGGTTGGACCATTCATGACCTCAAGGGGATCGAGCCATCTTACTGCAATCATAAAATATTCTTCGAAGATGGATCCTGCCCTTCTCGCCAGATGTAGAGGAGATTAAATCCAAATATGCGAGAAGTGGTCAAAAAGGAAATCATCAAGTGGCTCGATGCAGGAATTATTTATCCAATCTCTGATAGTCCCTGGGTAAGTCCTGTGCAGATTATTCCAAAGAAAGCAGGGATTATCGTTGTGACTAATGAGAGAGGAGAATTTGTCACAACTCGTTCAGCTTCCTCTTGGAGGGTTGTATTGATTATAGGAAGCTGAACACAGCCACTAAAAGGGATCATTTTCCCTTGCCCTTCATCGATCAAATCTTGGAAAGATTTGCCGGGCAGAAGTACTTTTGTTTTCTTGATGGCTACTCGGGATACAACCAAGTTCCTATCCATCCTGAGGATCAGGAAAAAACTACTTTCACCTGTCCCTACGGAACCGTTGCTTTCCGTAGGATGCCTTTCGAATTTTGCAATGCACTTGCGACTTTGCAAAGGTGTATGCTTGCCATATTTTCTGACATGGTGGGAGAGTTTATGGAAGTCTTCATGGATGATTTCTCTATTTCAGAGAATCATTTGACTCTTGTTTGGCTAATCTGGAAATGATTCTTAAGCGATGTATCAAAACACGATTGGTCCTTAGCTGGGAAAAGAGTCATTTCATGACCCAAGAAGGCATTGTCTTGGGTCATGTAATCTCTGAACGGGAAATCGAAGTGGATAAAGCTAAGGTTGATGCTATCGCTAAACTTCCTCCTCCCACATCTATTAAACAGATCCGATCATTTCTTGGCCATGTGGGATTCTATCAAAGATTCATCAAGGATTTCTCGAAGGTTGCTCATCCCCTGAGCAATCTTCTTGCCAAAGAAACGCCATTTGTTTTTGACGAATCATGCCGAAAGACATTTGATTTCCTGAAAACGACAGTCACCTATGCTCCAGTCTTGCAACCACCAATTTGGACATCCCCTTTTGAGATCATGACCAACGCTTCTGATTACCTGGTCGGGACTGTCTTGCGTCAGAAAATTGATAGAAAGCCCTCTATCATCTGATTACTTGGTCGGGACTGTCTTGCGTCAGAAAATTGATAGAAAGCCCTCTATCATCTACTACGCTAGTAAAACTCTGGATGATGCCCAGAGGAATTACACTGTTACTGAAAAGGAATTACTAGCTGTAGTATTCGCTTTGGAAAAATTTAGGGCTTATCTCTTAGGGTCTCATGTTATCATCTATACCGACCACTCGGCCTTGAGACATCTCTTGGCCAAAAAGGATGCTAAACCCTGGCTTATTCGTTGGATTCTTCTGCTTCAAGAATTTGATCTTGAAATCAAGGATAAAATCAGGGTACAAAATGTGGTAGCGGATCATTTGTCGAGACTCCTAGGTGATTCCTCTCGTTCGGATATTTCGATTGCTGACACTTTTCCCGACGAAACTATTCTTACAGTTTTAGGTGTCCACACCCCATGGTTTGCTAACATTGTTAACTATTTGGCCATTGGTCAAATCCCCCAGGATTGGACCAAGCAACAATGGGATAGACTCAAATATGAGGCCAAATGATACTTCTGGGAGGACCCTAAGCTGTACCACATCAGCTCTGATCAGATTATTCGCCGATGTATACCGGAGAACGAATTCAACAGTATACTCGAGTTCTGCCATGCATCTGGGTGTAGTGGACATTTCTCCAGGAAAAAGATGGCTGCAAAAATCTTGCAATCTGGCTTCTATTGGCCGTCTTTATGTAAGGATGCCCAGGATTTCTCAAGGTCATGTTCTCGATGTTAGGTACTTGGGAGCATAACTAAGAGAGATATGATGCCCCTAAACCTAATTCTTCCTGTCAAAATTTTGATGTTTAGGGCATTGATTTCATGGGACCCTTTCTCCCTTCATTTGGACATCAGTACATTCTTGTTGCTGTTGATTATGTGTCCAAATGGATTGAGGTGATTCCCACCCGAACCAATGACCACAAGGTGGTCATCGATGTTTTCAAGAAAAATATCTTCAGTAGGTTAGGGATTCCGAGGGCCATCATCAGTGATGGTGGCACTCATTTTACTAATGCCCAATTCCAGAATTTGTTGGTCAAATACGGGGTTAATCACCGAATTTCCACACCTTACCACCCCCAGACGAATGGACAAGCCGAGATCTCCAATCGAGAGATCAAGAACATTCTACAAACAACGGTTAGGCCTAATCACAAGGACTGGACTCAAAAGCTTGAGGACACTCTTTGGGCCTGCCATACGGCATATAAAACGCCCATCGGCATGTCTCCATTCCATTTGGTGTATGGAAAGGCATGCCATCTACCCATAGAGATTGAACACAGGGCATTCTGGGCGATCAAACAATGCAATTTGGATCTGAATTTAGCTAGGAAGACAAGGAAACTCCAACTATCTGAGTTGGAGGAGCTTAGAAATGATGCATATGAGAATGGCAAGATCTACAAGACTCAGACCAAAGCTCTACATGATCAACTGACTTCCCGCAAGAGCTTTGAGCCAAACTAGAAGGTCTGGTTATTCAATTCTAAACTTAAGCTCTTTCCTAGCAAACTTAGATCTAAATGGAATGGCCCATTCATAATTGACCAGATTTTTCCAAATGGAGCCGTTCAGATTTCTGACCCAAAGACATGTAACACATTTAAAGTCAACGGTCAACGTCTGAAGCCTATTATTGACTGTATTCTTCCAGAACCCATCTCAGACATGGTTGCTCTAACCATTCTGTGACTTCTTTGGCTGGACTTCGCCTAGCTGACGGCATTAAACTCAGCAGTTGTACATATGACACAAAGCTGACACGAGCTTCATATTCAGGTGACATCTTTCATACTCTACTCTTTCTTTCATGTCTCTTTCTCAATGTGGACATTGCATTAGATAGGCATGGGGGGTGGATATTCATCTCTGAATTTATTCGTCAGCTCTGTAGATTTGTTTTATTTTCCTTTATTAAAAAAATTTTTTTTTGTGGAATTAGGAAAGAGAACTTGGGTTTAAGAAAATTTTCAATCTTAGGAAATTTTACATTAAGATCTGAACACAAAGACCCTTCAGGTCTTTGGACTTAATCAGCCCGTGTCTCCACTAAAATGTGGATTTTTTTTTTGAGTCCTCACCAACCTTAATTCTATTGTAATTTGTGTAAATAAGTTTGGGTGATAAGTACAAGACTTATCAACCCATCCTCTGATTTTAGGGAACTTTGAGTTTTAAGCATCTACACACTTTCTTTGCACTGACTCGTTGTTCGGCGATTTTAACAGAAATTGGGTAGCTAATGAACCTTCTAGGGTGATATGGCTGGCAAGTTATCGTGGGTAACAGCCCATAGGTAGGTTGTCCAGAGCCCAATCACTGGACCATTCTCTTTTCGCTGCCTTTAGGTAAATCTTAGATCAGGGAAGCCACCTACTTTAAAAAAGGAAAAAAAAATAGAAAAGGAGAAAAGAAAAAAAAGAAATAAGCCACACTTCACCGCATGAGTATGGCTGGCAGGTTGTCGGTGGTAACAGCTCATCAACCGGTTGTCTAGAACCTAGCTCAATAAATGCACTAAAAATTCCCAAAACACTTAGGAAGAAGCGGAGAAGTAGAATAAACTAGGCAGATATACATTGGATTCACCCTTGTGTTGACCCCGTAAAAAAATAAAAGTAGGGAGAAAGCTACCGATTGTAAAGATACACCTTTAGGCAGAATTCTCTTTTTAAGGTCACCTAGAGGCATAGAAATCCAAAGTCTGTTTTAACTGCCGGTCAATGAGTCTATCACATTCACAATAAGATGCTTAGAACTTAGGGTTCTCATCAAATCTTGGGTGAGTTGAATTGTCGTAGAAAGCCACTCTTAAAACCCTAAAACTTGAAAATCCAAAATAATTAGAAAAGAGGAAAAAGAAAAAAATAAATTTTTCTTTGAATAAGGCGAGGGCTTGAGGTGGTCTGCATTTTGGCAGATACTCGGGCACTATTATGTCTTTGAAAGTTTAGATCCTAAGTAGACATTTTCTTAGTGATTGAAAATAACTCAAGCCCAAATAATCCAACCTGATTCTTTTATAAATAGCATACAGTTTTTGCTAGGGACTAGCAAAAGATAGGCATGGGGGTATGATGTAAACATGTTTACACTACTTAAGATGTCTATTTATGCATGCTCTTAATCATAGGATTGCATTGCATACTATAAATATTGCATAACATGCATCATGTTGTATTTAGATTAGTTTGAGCAAAATGGAGGTTAATTGTCTCCTTTTATGTTCATGGATAGGGCAAGCTTTTTATCGGGGCCTCGGATCGAAGATCCAACCATACAGATGTGATCAGGGTGACGATTGGAGTTCAACAACTCCAAGATCGCCCTAATCAGACATCTGTAGCATCAGATAGAGATCGGGGAACCATAGAAGATCAAGGGCCAAGATGGTGTGAATCCACACTTCAAACGACAAATCCAACCGTATGGATGGATTTGGATCGATGATCGCAGCCTAACGACGTGAAAATCGACTTAATCCGACACCTGTGGCAACATCTACATCATCCAGAAGATGGACGGCCAGATGGCGCCACGTGGCGCCATCTCAGCCATCCAACCGGCCCTCAGGACTACCGCTGCCTCTCCAAAGAAGATCCAACGTGCGATCTGGGCCGTTGGATCTTGATCCAACAGCCATGAGCATGCACCACTCAAAACATCCGTGCGACCATCTCTCCTCCGTAGTGCAACGGGTGAACGCCTTATCGCGAGGCGCTGACGCGGGCTCGAATTCGCAAGCTCACACGAAAGGTCCCAGGCGAGAGGGCTCTGCGACAGCTCGATCATGATCGAGTGGCTACGGGCGCCCGATAGTGCCCACGCGCTATTGCACGCCACGCCTCATGCGGGATCGCACGCGGGCGGGCGCGCTGAGGAGCGGGCGAAAGTGCGACTTAAGCCTTCCGATCTCACGATCGGACAGCTGAGATTAGCTGGACGTGGAGCACGCATTACGTGAGACGAGGCGAGCGGCCGCACGGGGGCAGCGCCCACTACACCCACGATGGGGCTTTAGCGACGGTTTTATCCGTCACTAAAGACCCCTGATTTGATGTTTTTAGAGTTGTAATGACCAAATTTCCCCACTCCTTGCAACTATAAAAGGAGACCCTCTCCACACGAAATTCTTATCCCTTCCTTCTCTTTTCTACCTCTCCAAAGCTCAAGAGAAGCTTGTCCCACACCCGGGATGCTCCTCGCGAGATAAAGTCAAATTTTGGCTCTCATTTCGAAAGCGGATCCTACAACGACGACGACGTGCTGCTCCGTTCTCGTTCCACCTGCTTCAATCTCCTTCTTCCCACTCTGTCCTCCTTCATCCAGGCGACGTCTCGTCCGGCTCGTCCTCCAAGCGATCGTTGAGGAGGATAACTTCTCTCTCCCATTCTTCTTTATAGCTTTCTAGTGTAGCTGATTTCCTGCTTTCTAGTGTAATTCTTCTTTGATTTTATTTTGTAAACATTTTGAATTATTGAATGTATATTATAATTACATCTCCTCACTTTTCAAGAAAAATTCTAAAAAAATATATATAATTGCAAATATAGATCGACGTAGCCTCCCTGAGTTCCACCCGGGATTTTCATTCTGGTATAAATTTTATTTGTTGAACATGAGTTCTTCGCTTTCATACTACAAAGATAGGTTTTCAAAACCAAACATGTTAGCGTAGCAGCCCGACGTTCAACATCCGAGGTCTAGAATCATTTAATATCTCAACAGATCCCCTAGGGTACTCTACCTGAGGTAAATGGTTTACACTGGTAACATTGGACTCCTCAGATAGGTCAATTTCTTGAGGGTTAGGTTCCCTAAGGGTGGGCTTGAGTTCCATCTTGTGATCAGAAGGGAGGGTAGGATTAACAACTTGACTTCGTCCCACTTCATCAAATGTCACGAAAATACTATCATTTGGGTCGAGGTCATCCAATGGTACCATCATTCCCTTCTTTTGACTCCAATACAATTCAGGTGGATACTCAACCATATCATCATCTTCCTCAGGTTGCCACCTTTCTTCATCCAATGCTTAACTACTTTCATATGTATCTTCCTCCCACTTAAGGCGTGTGATTAGCCCATAGTTGTGGGCTATTTAAGTATTTAAGTGCCTACACATTAGGTTAATTCTAACATTTATTTAGCATAAATTAGGATGTAAATAGATTAATTCATAGTTTTAGTTTAATTACATAATCCATGCATTGCATTCATATTTTAAGTGCATTTAGAATTAGCTTAGAATGACATTCATCTAATTAGATAACCAATTAGGTACATTGTTTTCATTAACATAGAAGTTGAGGGTCTGTATATAAATGACCCTAATATTTTAACATTATTTTCTTTATTCTTCTTCTTGCAGGAACGGCTGGTTGCCGCTACAACTCCACCAGCTGCCGCAGTGAAGAACCCATTGAAGGAGGAGCAGATGTGTTGGATCAGGTCGGGCAGCTAATTTCAAATTTGTGCAGGATACTACAAGAGGAGGGAGGCAGCCGAGCTCGGGAGGCCTCCACCATCGACCCACCACTGTGTAGAGAGACCTTCTCTCTTCCATTCCATACTGCTGGCCTCTACCGTGGCGGCGAGTCTCCACCACTCTGGGCGTGTGGTGTGACAGGCCACACCGCCATCCGGAGCTCGCCCGCATTATCGTGAACACCTTAGCGTGCATCTCCCCCGCCGCACGACACGCCGCCACCACCGCTTCGAAGCCCTCGGTCCAAGGGACTTCCTCCGAGCTTCCCGCGTCCGGCCATCCACTTCTCGTCGCGCAAGACAAAGGGGAAAAATTCCCCTGTTTTGCTACAGTAACCTACCAATTAGAAATTACATTTTCTGCCATTGTCACTTTTTAATCATATTTTATTGATTCTACATTGAGGAAAATATCCTCTAGTTTCTCAGAATTGCTATTTCAGCATTGTTTCTTGCTTAAACCTTAATCTGAAGGCAATCTTGGCTTGATTCTTGTCCAAACTGGCTGTGAACAAATGTTTTTATCTGGTGTGAATTTTTAATACGTCATTGCCTTCCTGTGGATACGACCCGCTCCTCTGCGAGTGGTTATTTCTTTTTAAATATTGATTAGTCGATTTTTCCACCACATTAAACTACAAACGACTTTAAAGCGAGAAATTGACCAGTCAAATGGCGCTATTGCCGGGGAGGCAACTGACGCAATAATTTCGCTTGATTTTATTTTTATTATTTGTCAATTGCACACTGATTTGACCATTTATTATTTTCTTTTCTGTGCCAGAAAATTTGCGTAAGAATCAGCCACTATGAGAAGGCGACCCTTGATGTCTCTAGAGGAGAATTGGACGAGCAATTTTTGAACGGAGGAGAAGGCAGAGGACGAGGCGGACACCATTTTATTTATTCTCTAGTTTAATTAGGCTAGAATTAAGACTTTAGATTTAATTTTACATTGCAGTTAGTTTGAAACCCTTGTTCTGGGGTATATTTTGAGGTGTTTGTTCCCCGATTTTGTTTTGGGCCCGTGTTGGGTAATTTTTGGGAGCTTGTTCCCTTTTCTTTACATTTAGGTTTTTAGTTTATTGATTACTTTTATTTGCTTGTGCATAAGTAGTTCTAAAAAAAAATAGAAAAAAAATGAGCTGCCTGCTAGAAGCTGCCTGCCTTAGGATGAACCATTTAGGTCTGTATGAGCAGCCTCTAGATTTACTTCTCTGCATTGCGTGCATTCTTGCATCGTAGATCGCTGGAGGCAAGGTACGCATTCTCTTACTTTGCATCCTATTCTTGATCACGCATTGCATTTGGAATTTAATTAAAGACCACAAAGTTTGTCTTGAAGAGATCTAACAAGTGGTCACATATATTCAAAAAAGGACTAATTAAAGGAGGGACATCTAAAAATCAAGGACTTGATTGTAAAACGTGGTGTGCGATTCAAAATTCAAAATCATTTTGTGGTGAATGCACACTTATATCTGTTGCACCACAGCACTCATTTAGACACTCCCAAGTCTTGAAACAACTAGGACAAGAGCCCTCCTATCGTTGGATTCTAAAGTGTTCGGAACTTGATATCAAAGGTTTTGTAAATCCAAAGAGGGGGATACCCTGTCACGGATTTTTGGGGGTAGTTGAGAAGCTCCGTGAAAGCACAGCTTCAAAGGAAGGCTTAGGCCTACTTGCATCCCTCGATCTTCCGTCTTTGGATTTATTTGACCATTTGAGATTTAGGGAAGAATACCTAAGTTCCAACTAGGTCTTTTTAGGCATTTCGAAGGTTGAAAATAGGCGCGTAATTGATTGGGCAACTTGTTTTGTCACGAACAATTTGAACTAAAGTCAAAAGCCTAAATCTGTAAAGACCAAACAAGTCCTTTTGAATTGTGTTTGTAGAGCATGCTTGGTAGGCGTTCTCTTAGGAGACAACTTGTATTTGATCCTGAACCTAAAAGAATCCTAAGAAGAGACCTTCCAAGGGTAGAAATGGCCGGTCAAAGGAGCCTTAAGGAATATTTCATCCCAAGCAATCAAGCTGGCCCAGCACTACGTAGACCTGGAGGGGACAATCCGTATGAGATCAAAAGTAGTACCATATCCTTGCTACCCTCCTTTTATGGTACTACTAGGGAAGACCCTTACAGGCATATCGAGGAATTCACCGAGGTCTGTTCCACGGTGAAGCTGCAGGGCGTTACTGATGATGCTCAAATGCGGACCCTCTTTCCCTTCTCCCTAAAGGACAAAGCCAAGTATTGGTATCACACCCTTGATAATATAAATACTTGGGATGCCCTGAAGAAGGAGTTTTTGAAGAAGTACTTCCCCATGAGCAAAACAAATCACTTTAGGAGGGAAATTATGAGTTTTGTTCAAAAGGATGGGGAAGCATTCCTTGATGCATGGGAGCGCTTTAACGATTTGCTAAGACTTTGCCCACATTACCAGGTGCCTAAATGGCAACTGGTTGAAAGGTTCTACACCGGACTTAATGATTCACATAGGCAAACTATGGATGGTGCCTGTGCAGGAACCTTTCTATCTAAGACTGAGGATGAAGCTTGGAACTTATTTGATACTTTGAGTGAGAATTCTATTCACTTGAATTCTGCCTACATGGATAGAAAGCCCACTCTCATGCAAAGAAAGTTGGAGGCGAATGAAGCAAGGGACACCCAGAATTTAGCCTATCAAATTCAACTATTGAATCAAAACATTGAAAGGCTTATGTCGAACCCGAGTTCATTCGTACCTAACACCTCCACATCCCAAGTTTCTGAATGCGTAATTTGTCAAGGCAATA
The DNA here is from genome assembly GCA_037157565.1 of Thalassia testudinum. Classification (NCBI taxonomy): domain Eukaryota; kingdom Viridiplantae; phylum Streptophyta; class Magnoliopsida; order Alismatales; family Hydrocharitaceae; genus Thalassia; species Thalassia testudinum. Next base: position 3,934,230 of record JAZHRO010000029.1, on the reverse strand, counting down.
CACACGCCACTGTGGATTGCCACTTGGCCTCCCAATTCCCTGAGCTTGTACAAGCATATTTGAATGCTGCTCAAGGGTTCCATCCAAGACCTCGTAATGATCCTTTCTCCAACACTTATAATGAGGGATGGAGGAACCACCCAAACTTTTCATGGAGACAAGGAAATGTCTCAAATTCAGGGAATTACAAACCACAATCCTTTCAAAACCATCAAATGAACCAACCTCAGACTTTTGCCCAACCTAAAACCTCTAAGATGCATGAATTGAAGGCGATGTTGAAAACTATGCAAGAAAGTCAAAGTGCCATCATCCAATCTCATGACAAGGCTATACATGAGATGAAATCACAAATTGGACACCTTGTTGAGGCTGTTAGACAGAGGGAGACTGGGAAGTTTCCCAGTGCTGCTGAGGAAAATCCTAAAGGAAAAGGGATTGTCTTTAGGGAGCATGCTTAGGTGGTGACTATTCTGAGGAGTGGGAAAGAAATTTCCAAACCCGATGCTCCTATAGTCTCACCCCCTTAAAAACCATCCACCACGACTTTCACCCCCACCGGAGAGGATTTGCCCAAATCTTCTCCGCTTGAAATCACCTCACCGGAAGAAGTTGCCCCCGTTCCAACCCTTACTTGACATGACAACCCTTCCACCCAGAGATCGAGAGTGCCTTTTCCAGAGCACTTATCCACCTCTGGGCTGACTTCTGCTGGCTCATCTGGAGCCAAAGATAAGACGGATGAGATTATGGAAACTTTCAAGCAAGTGCAGATTAACCTGCCTTTGCTTGAAGCTATCAGGCAGATTCCGTCTTATGCCCACTTCTTAAAGGACCTTTGCATGAAAAAGCGGCAATCTAGAAAACAGGTCCAATCAAAAGTTGTCCTGCCTGATTCTGTTAGCTCAATTGTTCAACATGGCACACCCTCGAAACTTAAGGACCCAGGAGTCCCATACATCTTTGTAGTTATTGGTGACTTACAAATTGATGAGGCTCTACTTGATCTGGGTGTGGGGGTGAACATCCTTCCGAGCTACGTGTATGAACAACTTGGGGGAGGCAATCTGAAGCCTAGCCCTGTAATCCTTCAAGTTGCTGATCGATCACTTAAGACACCACGGGGAATTTTGGAAGATGTCCTCATAAGAGTGGAGGATTTCTTCTTTCTCGTTGACTTCTTAGTTTTGGACACTGACCCTACCAACAAGCCAACCAAACCCTCCATCATTTTGGGCCGCCCCTTCCTTGCAACTTCCCATGCTTCAATTAATTGCAATATTGGGGCATTGAAAATGGGCTTTGGGAATAGGAAAATCCGGCTTAATGTGTTTGATGCTTACAAACAAGCTGGACTTGAGGATTGTTCTCAAGTTGAGGTGATAGATGACCTGATTGAAGGGGCAACTCCTGCAATGTTATGTGCTGACCCCCTTCAACATGTCATACTAAATGAGCATTCCCATCTCTTGGAGGAATGTGAAGGGGATATACTAGAACTAGAGGAATTGCTAGGAGTTTCTACTGAGTCTCTTCCCCCATCATTTCCGCTGAAGGTAGATTTGCTACCTGAGATGGGGACATCTATTATGAAACCCTCAACCATACAAGCCCCCAACCTTGAGTTGAAACCCCTCCCTGACACTCTCAAGTATGTTTTCCTAGGTGCCAATGATACACTCCCCGTTATCATTTCGGCTGTGCTGTCTGAGGCACAGGAGGGAGCCTTGATTGAATGCTTGTCTAGGCACAAGGAAGCTATTACTTGGAGCATTACTGACATTAAGGGTATAGACTCTACACTCTGCATGCACCACATTTATACTGATGATTCCATCAAGCCTTTTAGGGACATGCAGAGACGTCTGAACCCTAATATGAGGGAGGTTGTGAAAAAGGAAATCCTGAAGTGGTTGGACGCTGGGATCATATATCCCATTGCTGATAGTAAATGGGTCAGTCCCATTCATGTGGTGCCAAAGAAGGCAGGCTTTACTGTGGAACTCAACGACCAAGGTGAACAAGTTGTCACTAGACCCTCAACTGGATGGAGGGTCTGTATTGATTACCGCAAGCTGAATACCGCTACCCAGAAGGATCACTTTTCTTTGCCTTTTATTGATCAAATTCTCGAAAAATTGGCAGGGAATAAGTATTATTGCTTTCTCGATGGATATTCTGGGTACAATCAGGTGGCAGTCTTTCCTGATGACCAGGAAAAGATGACATTCATGAGTCCTTACGGTACTTTTGCATTCAGGCATATGCCTTTTGGATTATGTAATGCCCCTGCAACTTTCCAGCGGTGTATGATGTCTATCTTTTCGGACATGATTGACGAGTGTGTCGAAGTGTTTATGGATGACTTCTCCATTTATGGCTCGTCTTTCGACGAGTGTCTCCTGCACCTGGAGAATGTGTTGAAACGATGTAAGGAGACTGGTTTAGTCCTCAGCTGGGAGAAAAGTCACTTCATGGTACAAAAAGGAATTGTACTTGGGCATATTGTATCCAAGCAAGGTTTGGAGGTAGATAAAGCCAAGATTGATTCTATTTCCAAACTTCCATTGCCTACGAATGTCAAACAGATTAGATCCTTTCTGGGCCATGCTGGCTTTTACAGGCGCTTTATTAAAAATTTTAGTAAGATTTCTAGGCCACTTTGTGACTTGTTGGCGAAGGAATCTTCCTTCAGTTTTGATTCAAAGTGTGCCGAGGCCTTTCAAACTCTAAAGGAGGCCTTGATCTCTGCGCCTGTTCTCCAAGCTCTTGATTGGACACTCCCATTTGAGCTTATGTGTGATGCTTCGGATTATGCAGTGGGAGCAGTCCTTGGACAAAGGGTTGAGGGAAGACCTCATGTGCTACATTATGCAAGCAAGACTTTAACTGAACCTCAGCAAAACTACACCGTCACTGAAAAAGAATTAGTTGCTGCAGTTTTTGCTCTGGAGAAGTTTAGGTCTTATTTACTTGGGTCTAAGGTGGTTATTTTTACTGATCATGCAGCAGTGAAATATCTCATTGCTACGAAAGATTCTAAGCCACGTCTGATTAGGTGGATCTTACTCCTTCAAGAATTTGACTTGGAAATACGTGAAAAGAAAGGAGTAGAAAATGTTGTGGCTGACCACTTGTCTCGCCTTCCTCTTAATGACTCTATTTCTGAAGACATTCGTGAGACATTTCCCAATGAAACTCTGATGGCGGTGACACCAACTTTACCTTGGTATGCAGACATTGTAAATTACTTGGTCACTGGACAAACTCTTGGCTCTTGGGATGAGCAAAAAAGAAAGAGATTCATTTCTCAAGCAAGATATTTTCATTGGGAAGAGCCAGAATTATTTAGAATTGGACAAGACCAAGTATTGAGACGTTGTGTGCCTGAAAAGGAACAACAAAGTGTGCTGAGTTTTTGCCATGAACTTCATTGTGGAGGACACTTTGGTGCTAAGAAAACTACTTTTAAGGTTCTCCAGTCCAGTTTTTGGTGGCCTTCCTTATTTAAGGATTCTCATAATTTTGTTAAGGCCTGTACTAGATGTCAACGGACTGGAAAGATTGGGAAGAAAAATGAAATGCCTCAACATCCTATTCAATCTGTTGAAATTTTTGATGTGTGGGGAATTGACTTTATGGGTCCCTTCCCGTCGTCCCATGGTTTTGAATATATCTTGGTGGCAGTTGATTATGTCTCTAAATGGATAGGGGCCATTCCTACGCGCACAAATGACCACTCTGTGGTTTTGAAATTTGTGAAGGCCAATATCATATCTCATTTCGGCTGCCCCAAGACTATTATAAGTGTGGGGGACCTCATTTTCGAAACCACCACTTCAATCGGTTAATCAAGAGTTTGGGAGTGACTCACAAGGTTGCTACCCCTTACCACCCTCAGACAAGTGGCCAGGTTGAAGTATCAAATAGGGAGATAAAAAATATTTTGGAAAAGACCGTTAGACCTGATAGGAAAGATTGGTCCCAAAAGCTCGATGATGCTTTGTGGGCTTATCGAACGGCTCATAAGACCCCTTTGGGTACTTCTCCCTTTCGGATTGTGTATGGAAAAGCATGCCATTTACCTATTGAGTTGGAACATAAAGCACTTTGGGCTATTCGAAGTGTTAACATAGATTTAGAGAAGGCAGGTAAGGCACGACTTCTAGAATTAAGTGAGCTTGAGGAGCTGAGGAATGATGCTTATGACACCTCTCAAGCTTATAAAGAAAGAACTAAGGTCTTGCATGATAAGTTTATTCTTTGAAAGACCTTTGAGCCCAACCAACAAGTCTGGCTTTTCAATTCCAAACTTAAGCTTTTTCCTGGGAAGTTAAAATCTCGTTGGGATGGGCCTTACATAATCACCAAAGTATTTCTACATGGAGCTGTGGAGACCAAAAATCCTTCCTCTTCAGCAACTCCCTTTATCATCAACGGTCAACGGTTAAAACCGTATATAACTTTAGATGGCCATCTGGTTGACGAAGTCACTCTTGAGGAGCCTTAGCTCCTACCACTCTCCGCCTCAGGAAATATCTTCCTTTAGCTTTTTTTTGTTTTCAATGAGGACATTGTTTGAACCAGGCATGGGGGAGTGGACCTGAGGTATTTTGTTTATAGCATGCATATATATAAAAAAAAAAAGAGAGAAAGAGAAAAAAAAAAGAGGGGTTTTGAGCTTAACTGGCTAGATCTTGCAGTCTTAAGCAACTCAGAACTCTACGGTAGACTAAGTTAATTCTAGGGTCAAACTTTAGAAGCTAAATGAGCTACTAGCTTTAGACCTTTAGGGTCCTTTGTGGACTTAAAAACTTAAGTAGGAGTTAAGTTGCGGACCATTCCTCAAGAGGTTGAGGAAGGGAAGCTAGGGTTTGAGTTAAAGGGTGGGGTAGTACCTGGAGTCTTATTCTACCTTTTGGTTTACAGGTCCTTGTAACCCAATCATCCAAATTTCACACACATGGTCTGGTAATTAACTTAATTTCTGTCTTTCTGAAAAGAGATTTGGTTCTCTTAGTTTTGACTTAGGAGAGGATTGAAAACACATTTTGATTGGAAGAGTTCCCGCCGCAGGAGAGGTGGAGTATATACTCACCTTGAGGATGCGATGATAACATATTACCTCCTCGACGCTTGTCTCTTAGGATATCCATCCTACTGGGGGCATGTAAGCGCATTGCGCGGTTCAGGTACCATGGGCGGCCCTATCTCGAAGTGCCGATTGCCATAGGCTTGAATTCGCTTGAGAAATCCATGGGTGATACTATCTCGAAGTGTCGATTGCCAGGAGTTCTTGAGGTCGTTATGGGCGGTGCTATCTCGAAGTATCGAAAGCCAGGCACCCTTCGAGGTATGGTAATGGGGACAATGAATCCGACATAGACCGTGTTGATAGCTGATCTGAAGTTAGACTTAGAAGAATCAAAAAAAAAAATGTATATTAAAAACAAAAGATCCTTTAACTCAAATAACTCAGACCAATGCACAGGCACGGATGCTTTAATCTCAGGGATCAATAAACTTTAGGGTAGAGTCAGAAATCAGGGAAACTTGTGCCTACAACTCGTCTTTAGCCGACCTAGTTTGTAACTTAGCAACTACTTAGGAACCTTGGGTCTAGAGTCTGAACTTAATATGCTTCTGAAGGATGACTAAGTGAGTTGACTAGTCTACTTGGAGTGCTAGGTTTAGCTTAATTTTGCTAGGGACTAGCAAAAACTAGGCATGGGGGTATTTGATTAGCCCATAGTTGTGGGCTATTTAAGTATTTAAGTGCCTACACATTAGGTTAATTCTAACATTTATTTAGCATAAATTAGGATGTAAATAGATTAATTCATAGTTTTAGTTTAATTACATAATCCATGCATTGCATTCATATTTTAAGTGCATTTAGAATTAGCTTAGAATGACATTCATCTAATTAGATAACCAATTAGGTACATTATTTTCATTAACATAGAAGTTGAGGGTCTGTATATAAATGACCCTAACATTTTCACATTATTTTCTTTATTCTTCTTCTTGTAGGAACGGCTGGTTGCCGCTACAACGCCACCAACTGCCGCAGTGAGGAACCCATTCAAGGAGGAGTGGATGTGTTGGATCTGGTCAGGCAGCTGATTTCAAATTTGTGCAGGACACTACAAAAGGAGGAGGGAGGCAGCCGAGCTTGGGAGGCCTCCACCATCGACCCACCACTGTGCAGAGAGACTCTCTTCCATTCCATACTGCCGGCCTCTACCGTGGCGGTGAGTCTCCACCACCGTGGGCGTGTGGTGTGACAAGCCACACTGCCATCCGGAGCTCGCCCACATTATCGTAAGCACCTTCGCGTGCATCTCCCCCGCCGCACGACACGTCGCCACCACCGCTTCGAAGCCCTCGGTCCAAGGGACTTCCTCCGAGCTTCCCGCGTCCGGCCATCCACTTCTCGTCGCGCAAGACAAAGGGGAAAAATTCCCCTGTTTTGCTACAGTAACCTACCAATTAGAAATTACATTTTCTGCCATTGTCACTTTTTAATCATATTTTATTGATTCTGCATTGCAGAAAATATCCTCTAGTTTCTCAGAATTTCTATTTCAGCATTGTTTCTTGCTTAAACCTTAATCTGAAGGCAATCTTAGCTTGATTCTTGTCCAAACTGACTGCGAACAAACGTTTTTATCTGGTGCGAATTTTTAATACGTCATTGCCTCCCTGTGGATACGACCCGCTCCTCTGCGAGTGGTTATTTCTTTTTAAATATTGATTAGTCCATTTTTCCACCACATTTAACTACAAACGACTTTAAAGCGAGAAATCGACTAGTCAGCGTGGATCTCTCAAGGAAGTGTCATCTGATGGGGAGGTTTCAAAATCAATCCTAGAAAAGTAGCTATTCTCCCTTACATAATCCCCAAAATTTCCCTCCAATTTAAAGTGTAGCTCTCCCACGGGAGATGCATTAATTGTAGATGGTTGTATGTCATCCTCAATGGGGTAGATTGGGTGGTTAATTTCATCTCTTTCTTGTTGGCCTGCTCTCGAAGATTCTCTTAATAATTCAATTATTTCATCTTCCATTTTCTGTATTTCTATCTTCAAGGAGGAGAGGTCATTTCTATCTTGAGAGAAGTCAGGCTCAGGGTTATAGTACCCAGAAGTGTCTGTCCAACCATTATAATTATTCAGGGAGGGTGGGTTGGGTATTTCTATGGTGTGTGGGATATTGGGCAAAGCAAATCCCGCTCCTTGGTTCTGCTCACTGATTTGGGGCTTAACCAGGCCAATACTCCTATAGTAGGAGTAAAATGGATCCCAATGATTGTCATTATGTCCATCAAAGGATGGACCATCTCAGCGTATGGGATCGAAGAGTGCAGAGTGGGGGTGAGGGTGTGGGAAAGATGTTAAAGGATGAAAATCCATGTGGTCCATTCTAACTCACACCTCAATGAGAATTCCCCAAGTAAAACACAATTCAAAAAGGAATTTTTAGGTCTTTCCCAATTTAGGCTTTTGATTTAAGTCAGATTGTAGGTGACAATACAATTTGTTCAATCAATTTACGTGCTTATTGTCGACCTACAGCTCGCCTAAGAAGACCTAGTTGGAGCTTAGGTGTTCTTCCCTAAATCTCAAATGGTAGAGCAACTCCAAAGACGGAAGATCAAGGGTTTGAAGCTGTGCTTTCGCGATGCTTCTCAACTACCCCCAAAAATCCGTGACATAGTATCCCCCTCTTTGGAGTTACAAAACCTTTGATCTCAAGTTCTAAACACTTTAGAATCCAATGATAGGAGGGCTCTTGTCCTAGTATTACCAAACCTAAGGAGTGTCTAAAAGCGTGCTGTGGTGCAAGAGATATAAGTGTGCATACACCGTAAAAGATTTTAAATTCTGAATCGCACGCCAAGTTTGAAAATCAAATCCTTGGTTTTTTAAAATGTCCCTCCTTTAATTAGTCATTTTTCAGAAAATATGTGACCACTTGTTAGATCTATTCAATATAGATTAGGTGGTCTTGAATTTAATCTAAATGCATTTGCATGATAGGTAGAAATGCAGAGTTAGAAGTGCATTCCTGATTCCAGCATTCTTCATGCAATATGCAAGACAAAAATCAGATCTAGATGCTGCTCATTCAGTCCTAAATGATTTGACCTAAGGGCAAGCAGCTTCTAGCAGATAGCTCATTCTTTTTTAGTTTTTTTTTTAGCTACTTATGCACAAGCAAATTAAAGGGTAAACAATCCACAAAATAAATTAAAAACCTAAATCTAAAGTAAAGGAAACAGGCTCCCAAAAATTAACCAACATGGGCCTAAAACAAAATTGGGGAACAAAGTCCTAAAAATATAACCCAAAACAAGGGTCTCAAACCAAATGTAAGTGCAAGAAAATAAAGAAAAGTAAAGTTCTAAAACCTAAATTCTATCTACTTGACAAATCGACAGAGATGAAAATGATCACTCTAGATGTCCTCTTCCCAATTGGTGACAACAAAGTTCACCAATGTTCAAGCTCTTCCTCGTATATGCGAAACTCGATTCCTCCACCAGAGTGGTGGAGACAAGGTCCACCACGGTGTTTTTGAGGCCGACGGGACAATTCGTGCGTAATATGTGTACCTCGCACCAAATAAGATAAAACAGGTTAAATATGGCTCAATTAAAAATCAATTTGAACAAATGAATAATTGCGAATTAATTAAGCCTGTTGCGTCCCCAGCAACGGTGCCATTTGATGAGTCGATTCTTCGCTTTTAAAGTCATTTGTCACATAAAATGACGTGTCATTTGTAGTCTTATGTGGTGGAAAAATCGACTAATCAACAATTAATATAACCACTCAATTAGGAGCGGGTCATGTTCACAGGGAGGCAATGGCCTATTTAAACTCGCAAGGGTCAAAAGCCGATGTTCACTATTAATTTAGTCAAGAAACCAAGTCAAAATCACTTTCAGATTAGATAAACAATAAGTGTTAATGCTGACATAGCAATTTTACACAACTAGGGGATATATTTTGCAATGCAGCTTAATAAAATAATAATAAAAGTTCACAATGGCACTAAATGTAAATAATAATAGGGGCTTTACTATAGCAAAATAGGGGAATGGTGGTCGGAGGCGGCAGCAGTGAGGAGAGGAGCACGGCGATCGACAGTCGTTGCAGCTCTCTGCTACTGCTGGAGGGAGAGAGGAGGCGTGTGCGCTTAAGGGCTTCACGCAGATGGAGGTGGTGGACGCGCAGGCCGTGCGGGTGCGCGTGGGTGCTGTTGAGCTTGACCGCAGCTGCTGCTACACGCTGCAGGCCACACACTACAACCCCCGCACTGCAGATTGTGCAGACTCACGGGGGAAGCTGCTGTGCACAGTGGCTACGTGCATGGGCTGGAGGTGTAGCGCAGGTGTGTGTGCTGGGGGCGAAGGTCGGGGCTGCTTGCTATGCACACGGAGAGGCATGGCGGAGGCGCAAACACATGCAGAGGGGCACTTGGTGTGGGAATGGCACTGGTGTTGGAGGTGACTGCACGCAGTGGGGAGGGGCGTGCGATGCTATGCTCTGGTGAGTGCTGCAAGAGGTGAGGAGTGCGGTTGAGCAGTGCTGCAGCTAGTGCGTGTGCGTGTGGATGGCCACGCGTGGTGCGCGTGGAGTAGCGACCTGGACTATCGTGCACGGTGTGGAGTTGGAGGTGGCTGCTGCTATGTGTGGGGATAGAGGATGGGGGAAGAAGATGAAGGTGCTGCTGTAGGAGTTTCAGACGTCTGGGAACATTCCCAAACGTCTTAATGAATGGGGGCATGAAGTTGCGGTGGCTGTGGTGGTGGATGCTGGTGATGACGGTGAGGGTGGTGTACGCTGAGGTGCTCACGGTAATGCAAACGAGCTCCAGATGGTAGTGTGACCTGTCACGCCATACGTCCATGGTGGTGGAGGCTCATCGCCATGGTTGAGGCTAGTGGTGGTGGAGCGGACTAGAGGTCAACTCTCTGCACAGTGGTGGGTCAGGGATGGTGGCCTCCGGAGCATGGCAGCCTCCCTCTCTTCCTTATCCCAGTCGAGGAGACTAGATCTACTTTTGGCACTACTCCTTGATTGGGCTCTTCACTGTGACAGCTGGAAGAAGAAATGCAGCCATTGCTCATAGAAGAAGGATAAAATAATAATAAAATATTATGGTTATTTATATACAAACCCTTAACTTTTATGTTAACTTAAAATAATGCATGCGATGGACCTAATTGGTTAACTAATTAAATGAATGCAATTCTAAGTTAATTCTAAATGCATTTAAATATGAATGCAATGCGTAAATTATGTAATTAAATCAGAAATATGAATTAATCTATTTACATCCTAATTTATGCTAAATAAATGTTAGAATTAACTTAATGTCTAGGCACTTAAATACTTAAATAGCCCACAAATATAGGATAATCAGGATGCCCTTCGCGTCGATGTCCTCTGCGTCGTCTCTCCTCGACACGAGGCATGACCACGACCTCTCTCGCCTCCTTTACACTCCGCCCTCGACAACGTCAACCTCTCTCCCGCTCAGCAACGGTAGCAGAGCACCTCCACAACAATAACTCCAGCAATCGTGCTAATCTCCCCACTGCGCCTCCTCCTTACGACCGCGCTCACCAACAGGGACCACCAACCGAGAGACTCCATCCTCCTTCACCGCCAACAGGGAAGAAGAACCCATCAACCGGCCAATCACCTCCTACTTGCAGCTACCCCTCCCGGCCACCATCTTCTCCGCCAACGTCACCAGAGCAACAACCTCCCCCTCGACAGCAGCTCTGCAACCTCACCACACCCAACAACACCCTCACGGCCATGCACGACTGCCGGTTGACCTTCCCACCGGTCGGCCACCACTGGTCATTGTTTTCCTCGGTGGGACCTCCGACGCGAAGCTCTCAACAACGCCAACCTCCTCTGAGCACGGCAAGGCCGACCATCCTCTCCTCCTCCACAGTAGTGAATCCTCTATTTTTGGCTAAATTAAAAATTACATTGATTGCCATTGCTAAAGAATGGGATTTTGATTTTGATTATTTTACTAAGGAAAATTGGTGGGAGGTCATTCTGTTCTTGGTTATTTGTGACAATATTGAAGGATTGGAATTACTAGTTAATGTGTTTTGTTTTCTTCCTCCCATGATGCATTGATATCAATGGCAATTTATTTTTCTTGAACATGATTATTGGTGATCTTATTGGTTCTATGTCTCCCTGTGATACGACTTAAAGTGTGGTATTATTTCAGTATTTAGTAACTTTGATCAAGGTTTTTTCTATCACATTACATATTGCGATGACATATTTTTCTGATATCATTTGCAAAGCGAAAAAAACCTCACGATCAAATGGCGGCATTGCCGGGGAGGCAACAGACACAATAGTTTCACCTGATTTTTATTTCTGATGATTCTGAGTTGCATAGTGATCTGACCAGTTATTTTTTTTCTGTGCGAGGAATATGACGAAGTGAAAGGTGTAGTTGGTAGACGACGTCGACCTTGAGCGTTGTCCACACATGGGGAAGACAGTAGAGACCTGGATCCTGCTCTCAGAGGGGATTCTCCTTAGTCATAGTTTTATTTCTGTCTTCTCGCCCTTGTAGTAATTGGGGCTTATTTTCGGGGGTTTGTCCCCACACTCTTTAGAGGCTAGGGCTATATTTTTTCTATGTGAAAGTTAAATTTTTGCTTGCTTTCCTCTAAATCAAACAAAAGAAAATATCGAGCGGCCTGTTTAGGAGTTGCATACCCTTAGGTGCATGCATTTAGGGGTGATTGAGCAGCATACTAGATCTTTTCTCTACATTGTGAGCATATTTGCACAAAGATTGCTGGAGACAGGTACACCTTCCTAACTTTTGCATCTAGCTCCTGTTCATGCATTTGCATTAGGGTTAAAATTCAAGACCACAAAGCTAATTGAAATTACTTAATCTAGTGGTCGCCTAATTGCAATTGGGACTGCTAATCAGATTTGACCTTGAAACCAAATCACACTTGATCTGATTCAAAGGGACTTGTCTGCGTTTTCAAAATAAAAATGATTTGCAGTGTGATGCACACATCTAGCACTAAGCACGCACATTAGGCACCGCACTAAGGCTCAATCCCTTAAGGCTATAGGCACCAATCTCTTTATCGGTGCAGACCCTCTTATCGTGCTTTGTGGTGGTGGTACTATCTTTTGACCAAGTGTTTTGATACTTCATTGAGGGGGACACCCCTTAAAGAGCAAAAGGGTAGTTAAGAGGCACCGCGCACACATCGCCTCAAAGGAAGGGTTCGCCTACTTGCATCCCTTTCTTCGTCCTTGGAGTAACTTCTCACTTGATCACTTGGGAGTATCATCTAAGCAAAGTATAGGTCCTAGGGCACTCGAAGGTTGAATTAGGTCACGTAATTGTAGTGAATAACTTGTTTGGTCATCTATATCAACCAATTCTACCTCAACAACAAAGAAGGTCAAGATCTTAAGTCATCACCCCTCTTATACCACTTACATGGGAACAGAGGGGTATCGCCTTGACCTTTTGACCTATCTTTGGAGTGGAGATTGTTGGTGCTAGAGCACCACGATCATTTGTTTTGATGATAACAAAACACGTGTTATTTAACATTTGCAATTTGAGTCCTAGATTTCAGGTCAATTGCAAATGTGGATGTGTTTAGACGGAGTTCGAGCTCGCATCCAGGATGGATTGAAGGAGCTTGACGGAAAATAGAGGAGGTTCACGTGGAGCGACAGATTGAAGATAGAAGACAAGAAGAATAGGATAGATTCTTTTTAATCCTTTCTTGTATCTCTTGTCTTTATTTTCTTGCTCTTTTTATTTTCCTTAGAAAATTATGTTAAAGAGCCTCAAAGAACCGTAACAGTATTCCTAGGAACACCGGCACAACCCTAGGATACTTAGGTTTTCTGTAGAATACTTAGAAAACCAATATAGGGTTCAAACAGCACTTCCAGACGTCTAATTCCCAAATCAGACGTCTGATAAAGCATTTTAAGACGTCTGACTGTTGTTTCAGACGTCTGATAACTGTTAGGCTGGAGTTAGTATTCTGTCTGATGAAATCAGACGTCCAGACCTTAGTCCAGACGTCTTAGAAGACGTCTGATGACTTTGCCAGACGTCCAATTAGTGGACCGTTGGCTGGCTTAGCAAACAGTTAAGAATATGACCGTTAGAGCCTTATCAGACGTCCTTAGGCCTTTCCAAACGTCTGATAAATGACCATTTTTGCCTCGGCTGACCCAAAATCTCTTCTCAGAGATTTTCTAGCCGTTGCAACGTTTGGAAATCAATTCCCACAGTAAAAGTAGGTTTCCAGATGTCCAGACTTAGTGCCAGACGTCCTGTATGTCGTCTGATGGACTTGAACAAAAACCCTGTTTAGATCTGATTCAAGTCAGGGAGAGACCCGCCCAAAATCAGACGTCTGACCTTGGAATCAGACGTCTTAAAGTGAAGTTCCAGACGTCTGATGCTAGAATTAGACGTCTGATAAGCCTGTCAGAACAATGATTGTTCCTGATTTCGGGCTGATTCTCTTGGGCTTTGCACCCAACGGCTATAGAACCTTTCCTAAGCCTTCCAAAGCTTTCCTAAGGCCTCTATAAATAGAGGGGAGCCTTTGACACACCAAGACACAACAAGAGAAACACAAGACATGCTTAAGCAACATAGTTCCACTCTCTTGTGTCCTAGCTAACTCTTGCTCTCCAAGCTCAAGCTCCATTCTCTTGAGAGCATCAAGCCTTCGCGGACCCGCTCTCCCGCCGTTGTTCACGAGAGCGACATTGCGCCGTTGCATGGCTCACGCACCCGCGTCATCGTCGACGCACTCCTTGCAAAGGGGAGTTTCCTAAATCCTATAGAAGCTTAGGTTTATTACTTTGTTTGCTATATAGGTTTGTTGTTTTATTTTATCTTTGTCTTTTGGTTGGGTATTCGCTTTGCGAATTCCCGTCTCCTTCGTGGGACAAAATCCTTCTCATGGAGAGAAGGGGTTGAGGAATGCTACCCTCGTACTTGTAGCGTGGTTGTACTGAGGTTGAATCACCCTCGTTTTAAAGTGATTCGGTTAGTGGATTTGATCAACTAGGTTGATCGGAAAATCCTTACTCGAGAGGGTTAGGTGGTGGTTTTCACCCGATTTGGGTTTCCACCTAAAATTACTTGTGTACTTGTGCGATTGATTTTTGTGAGATTGCTTTATATTTCAATTCCGCATTTTTTACGTTACGCTAATCTCACCCCCTCCAAGTAGGAAATTTCAGAGGTTTCTCTTACTCAATCAATAAGAACTTGAATTATGATTGCTATTGTATGCTTGTTAGATGCTCTCTTGAGGGTAGTCTAGTGTTTGATCCTAAACCCGAGAGAATTCTTAGGAGAGCCCACCATGGAGAGAAAAGAGAAGACATGGCTGATCAAGGTGCAAATCAACAAAGAACCCTGAGGGACTATTTTATTCCAACCAACCAACCTTCTCAAGCACTGAGACAACCAGCAGGGGATAATCCATATGAAATCAAGAGCAGTACCATATCTTTGTTGCCCTCCTTTTATGGTACTACTAGGGAGGACCCCTACCGGCATTTAGAGGAATTCACCGAGGTCTGCTCTACGATGAAACTTTAGAACTTTACTGATGAAGCTCTGATGAGAACCCTCTTCCCCTTCTCCCTTAAGGACAAGGCAAAACACTGGTATCACTCTTTGGATGCAAGGGTGAATGATTGGAACACCCTTAAGGGAAAATTCTTGAAGAAATACTTCCCTATGAGCAAAACCAACCACTTCAGAAGGGAAATCATGGGTTTTACTCAATTAGATGGGGAACACTTCCATGAGACTTGGGAGCGATTCAATGATCTGATTCGACTATGCCCCCACCATCAAGTGCCTAAATGGCTGTTGGTAGAAAGGTTTTATAGTGGACTATCTGATAGGCATAGGCAAACCGTGGATGCTGCTTGTGTCGGAACCTTTCTCACCAAAATGGAGGAAGAGGCTTGGATATTATTTGAGTCACTAAGTGACAATTCTATCCACTTGACCTCAGCTTATCAAGATTGGAAACCATCCATCCTCCAAAGGAAAGCTAAAGCTAATGAAGCTAGGGTAGCTCAGAATTTGGCTTTTCAAATACAATTGTTGAACCAGAACTTTGAAAGACTCATGACTAACCCACACACTGTCCCACAAATTGCTTCCCAAGTCCAGACTCCTTCTGAATGCTCCATTTGCCAAAGCACTCTTCACGCCACTGTTGAGTGCCATTTGGCTAATCAATTTCCAGATTTAGTATAGGCAGACCTGAATGCTTCCCAAGGGTTTCGTCCACCACCCAGGAACAATCCTTTTGGAAACACCTACAATCCTGGATAGAGAAACCATCCTAATTTCTCATGGAAGCAAGGTGATGCTTCAAATTCAAGGAATATAAGAGCCCAACCCACGCAACCCTTTCAGGCACAACAATTCCAATCTCCTCCTCAGCCTAACAATTCTGAGATGGACGATCTGAAAGAGATGAAGGCCATGCAAGAAACTCAGAGTATGATCATTCAATCTTAGAATAAGGCTATCCAAGAAATGCAATCTCAAATTGGCCATCTTGTTGAGGCTGTTAGACAACGCGACCCTAGGAAATTGCCTAGCTCATCTGAGGAGAACCCAAGGGGTAAAGGGCCCTCCATAAGGGAGCACACTAAGGTTGTGACCATTTTGAGGAGTGGTAAGCAACTCTCCAAACCTGAACTCACTCCTACAGTCACCCCTCCTACCACTCCAACCATCACCTACACATCCACCGAGGAAGAACTACTTAGCCCTTCCTCATTTGAAATCACCCATCCGGAGGAGGTTGTTCCCGTTCTACCCTTATCTCACCATGATAACCCCTCCACTCAGAGGCTGAGAGTGCCTTTTCCTGAGCGCTTATCCGCCCCTGCAACACCTGTTGATGGCTCATCTGGAGCTAAGGATAAGATGGATGAAATAATGGAGACATTCAAGAAAGTTCACATTAACTTGCCTCTCTTGGATGCTATTAAGCAAATACCATCCTATGCTAAATTTCTAAAAGACCTGTGCACCCAGAAGAGGAAATCTAGGAAACAGGTCCAGGCTAAGGTCATTTTTCCCGACCTAGTTAGTTCAGTCCTACAGCAAGGTACACCCCCCAAGATGAAGGACCCAGGAGCCCCATATATTTCTGTGGTCATTGGAGACCAACGCATCAATGAGGCTCTCCTCGATCTAGGTGCAGGGGTTAATATATTGTCGAGGTCTATCTATGAGCTATTAGGAGGAGGTGATTTGAAGCCTAGTCCTGTAATCCTCCAAGTAGCTGATAGATCGTTGAAGACACCACGTGGGCTCTTAGAAGATGTCCTGGTGAGAGTAGAGGACTTCTTCTTTCTCGTCAACTTTCTGATATTAGACACTGACCCTTCCAACATGCCCACCAAACCATCAATTATCCTAGGGCGTCCCTTTTTGGCTACAGCCAATGCATCGATCAATTGCAAATCAGGGGTACTCAAGATGGGATTTGAGAACCCAAAGATCCAGCTCAAAGTGTTTGATGCCTATAAACAACCAGGATTAGAAGATTGTTTCCAAATTGAGGTGATCGATGAGATTATCGAGGAGGCGATACCAGTTCTTTTGTGTGATGATCCTGTCCAAATGGTCATTTCCAAGGATCACACTCTGAATTTTGAAGGAGGGGAAGATATGCCTGAATTAGAAGAGCTGTTGGGTGTCAAAGTTGAGTCCCTCTCCCCACCATGGACAATCAAGATAGATTCGCTACTGGAGGTGGGGACATCGAACATAATTCCCTCGATTTAGAAAGCTCCCGAATTGGAGCTTAAACCACTTCCTGAGACCCTCAAATATGTCTTCCTTGGGCCCAATGATACGCTCCCTGTCATCATCTCGACTGCTCTATCTGAGATGCAGGAGGGAGCACTAATTGAATGCCTAAAACGACACAAGGAAGCCATTGCTTGGACTATAGCTGATATCAAAGGGGTTGACTCAACTCTTTGCATGCATCACATTTACACGAATGACTCTGTGAAACCTTTTAGAGATATGCAAAGGTGGTTAAATCCCAACATGCGGGATGTGGTGAAAAAGGAAATTTTAAAATGGTTGGTGATTGCGCAGCAATCATAGGTCTTAATTGACCTAGATTAAGTTAGGACTTAGCATAAGTTAGGGTTATTCATGCATGCATATGCATTATCAGCATCTTTACTGCTTTCCTTTAGCTATGCATAAAATAATGTTATAATGTGCTGATTAAGTGCATTATGTCGATTGCAGGGAATAAGCAGATCTGGAGTTGGATCTAGAATAACCGGAGTTGCAGCAGAGCTGGAGCAAAAGGCTTAGATTAGATGTAGGAATAATAATGTAAGGTAGTTAAAGGTTTTCTATTCTATTAAGTAGGAATAAAGCAGTAAAATGTGAAAGCTTAGGTCCATCCTAGCCCTAGGATAGCCTAGAGACTTCCCCAAGCCTTAGCCACCCTAAGATTAGGTCACCGCACCCTAGGAAGCCCTAAAACCCTAGTCCCAACCCTTCTCTGGACGTCCAGATAAGTTTTAGGATGTCCAGGACCCTTATCCAACTCCCGCACACTTCAAACCCACTTCTGCAGTGTTATTGGATGTCCAGACACTTTGTCAGATGTCCAATTTCTGTAGAATACCCAAAACAAAACCTGAAATCCTTCCTAACTCTGATTGGAGGTCCAGACAACAAGTCTGGACTTCCGATTTTTGAGAATAAGATGTCTGACACTATTATTAGACGTCTGATACTGCTCTCAAATTCCTGTTTTGAGATTTAGGCCTTGATCTTGGATCTCTAGGTCGCTAAACCCAATTCCAACCCCATAGGAACCTAAATTAAGGTGCCCTAACCCTAGTACATCACCTCTAGACCTCCCTAAGGACCTAATTAGGTCCTCACTAAACCTAATTGACTTGGATCTTAGTCAATTCCATCAGCCTATTCAATTGGACTCATTGAGTCTAATTGAGCCCTGATCTCAGCACACACTGTCCAATTGGACTCAGTGAGAGTCCAATTGACCTAGACCTAAATTAGTTGAGTTTTCTTACTCTCAATTAAGTTTTCACACACCCAATTAAACTTGTATTAAGTTTAATTGCACTTTACCTCAGTGAATTAGGGTTTATAACCTTAATTTGAGACATACCTTGACCTAAACCCACTAGAACCTAACCTAATCAACCTAGCCACCTAAGTTTCGACCCACACACACCCACACACACCATCCACATGAAGATATCTAGCCTAGAGTTCTCTAGAACTCTCTACCATATGTGGTTGCCTTGGTTGCCAAAAATAGCAACCAAGAGCCATTCAATTTTTAGATCGACATTTGGTGGAACTAAAAACCACCATCCACCCTCTCTCTCTCACTCTCCCACGAGCTCCCACCATAGGCCTCTCTAGAGAATTCCATAATTCTCTACAGAGCTTCCCTTAGGTCTATAAAAAGACCCAATGGGTGGCCATTTGCACCCATTCACTTCCTTGGCATTCATTCCACTTAGGCTAGCCACTCCCATCTCCACTCCACCTCCACGAGTTGAGAACCACCATGGAGGCCACCATCTCCATGCCAGGAAGCTGGATCAGCTCCCTAACCTCTCTCCAAGGGCCGGCCTAAGCTCCATTGGCTGCCCCTCCTTGTTCTCTCAGCCACTCAAAGGCCATCGGAGACCACCTCCGAATGCCCTTCCTTCTGCTAGATTAGTAGCTTAGCTTTTCGTATATTTACTGCTTTTATTTACTGCTTAGTAGTATAGTCTTACTTCTCCCCCAATGATGCATGCGAAATCCCCCCGTTGATTCTTGTATGCAATCATTTTCTGGTAGCTAGGTTTAATTTTAAGCATTCATGTATAAGCTTTCCTCTAGATTTCCTTGTGCAACAACTCTCCAATGATGAATGAAATTGCATTTTTATATATATCTCTTATGTGTTTAAAATCACCACGAGCTGAATGATTATCATATTTGCATGCCTGTTCTTTAACTGTCTATATATTATGCACCCGCATGTCATTTCCGGAGGATATCGAAAATCTGACAATAAATGCTTTCTCCATAACTAATCACCACCTCACTAGAATCGTGCGCACAGAAACTCACACGTTCACTTTTCTGATTTACTTGTCGAATGCGCATGTGATCTGAGTTAATAATAGGAGCAGTGAAGTCTTTGTTAGGAGATTGGAAACTGTCGTGTGTCTTTAAACAAAGTAGAGCGGATTTAAAAATAAAAGATAAATTTCAAATGCGAAAACAATGCCTCCCTGAGATGAACGACTGGGACTCAAAGTCTCGTTATTTTTATAAAACAATATCTTTGTTGGATCGTATTTCGTGACTATACTGCGATGCACTCCTTTTCATATCAAAAATGCGAGCTACGATTTCTTCCAACAAAATGGCGCCATTGCCGGGGAGGCAACATCATTTTTCTTGATTTCGATCTTTTAATTTATCACTGAAAAATCTGCCTCTACTTCATTTTTGATGTGCAGGACAACATAGAACGAAAACGGGATCTGCACACACACCGAGCGCGGCGAAGAAAAATCAGGTGCACATCATCTAACTTAGATTAGTCTTCTCTTTTTGAACCCTAGGAGTAGATTTACTTACTGCAATTTCCTTTGAAAAATTATTTATGAAAAAAAGGATTTTTCTCATTTGCGTGAAAAAGAAAAAAAAAATCAAAAAGAAAAATTTTGAAATAAATCTAAATTAGGTTTCCTTTCGAATCTAGGTTACTTTGAATAAAAAAGAGATATTTTCTATGAATCTTTTGAAAAATTCTTTTTGAAAGAAAAAAAGTGCAAAATTTTTGAAAAAGAAAAAAGAATCTTTTTGGTGGAAGGCTTGAATTTCAAGTTCAAACCTCTTTAAAAGCTTTTCCACCATCTTCTGATTTTCGGCCAGATTTCAAATCTAACTTAAAAATTCGATTGCTGAAACATTCATTAGCGAAAAATTCTGAAATTCAGGTTGAAACTTCATTTTCAAACCATATTTCAAATGCGACCATTACTTTAAAAAAATTCCAAGCATAAAATTTTTAAAAATTTGAGATGTGCATGGGGGTCAAACTGGCCTAGATTCAAAATTTTTCAAATTTCAAAAAGCAATTTCGAGCAATTTCAAAATGGTGGGGTTTGAAAGCTGATCTCATTAGATTTATTTTCCATATTTTTCCCAAATTTTTAAGGTCATTTGATACTGTTTCAAAGTAAAAAATCGACCAGTGGTCAAAGTCCAGATCTGACCCCCTTACATTCGAAATTCCCTAAAAATTCATTTGAAATAGTAAAAATTCCAAAAAAATATTCTCTGAAAAACTAATTGAAAAAGGAATCTACTCCCAAAATTTGAAATTAATTTGATTCCAATTATTATCAGAAAATCAACATTATTTTTTTGGTCTACTGAAACAGAGAAAAAACCCTAGAAGTGCATGCAACTTAGGTTAAATCCTTAGTGTTACAACTAGAGACCACACATTGGGCTAACTTAGACTTGATCAAGTCTAGTTAGCCGGTGAGCTTGGTCACCTTATGGGCCACTCACCTCAAACCCCACTAAGGAAAATGGGTTAAAATTAACTTTAAAATACGAAATCAACCCGAGTTTGTTGTCGTACTACTGGGTGAGTTTAATCTCTCTTGCCAAACCTGGTGACTAAGTCTGCGGGGTAGTGTCAAACGACCGCAGCTCGGGGGTTAATGGAACCAGAGGCGTAAGCCAAAGGAAGAACCTTCCCCTTAGTCCCCTCATAACCAGACTGGCTGGGTTAGCTTGAGAGGCGGGATTCACTTTCAGTTGGTTGTACGACGAACTTATCTTCAGGAATTTAAATCCATAACGAAAAATCTAGTCACCTGATCTATAAGGACCATTTGATTGACATGGCCTTAGCCTTATCCTGTGTGGCTACACCAACCCAGGGGTTGGGCGGTGTATGCACGGAAGGAGGTCACTTCGACCTCAGTTGGTTGGACCTTGGGAGCCACTCCTAAGGAGGCAAGTCACCTTGCCCAGACCATCTTCTCCCCCCATTTCTTCTACTCCAAGAGCCACCATGGCAAATCCTAGACCTGGACCTAGACCGGGTCAGGACATCAAGAATCTGGACCTAATGGCTCATCTGGAAGCTCGGGTCGCCGAATCTGAGGAGCAGCATCAACAGAGCATGGATCGTATTCTGACGGTGCTTGATAGGATGCAACACCCACCATGAGGGAAACAACTGCAGGAATTTTACGACCCAGCCACACCTATCGTGGCATCACTAGTCAGAATTCCTGCAGGCGGAGATGCGTTTGAGCTCAAGCCCAATGTAATTAGGTTGATCAGCACTCATTTCTACGGGAACTCAAGCGAAGATTCATTCCAGCACCTTGAGGACCTGAGTCAACTTGCTGAAATGATTCGACCCAGGAATATTGATCTCGGGATCGTTCTAATGAAGCTTTTCCCATTCTCGTTAAGGGACAAAGCTTCATACTGGTTCAAGACTATTGGGAAGCCAATTGGAACCTGGCCGGAATTATGACGTGAATTCCAGCAAAAGTTCTTCCCAATATGTCAAACAAATGCAATGCGGTGCGCAATCATGACTTTCTCCCAGGGAGCTGGGGAGAAATTACATGAAGCATGGGATAGATTTCACGACCTTCTCCGGAATGCCCGCATCATGGTATACCCAGATGGCACTTAGCTCAGATTTTTTACCATGGGATAGATGACACACATTGGTATTTGGCCGATGTATCTAGAGGCGGGAATTTTCTCGCAAAAGATGAGAACAGCACATTTGAGCTGTTTGAATCATTAGAGGAGAACTCGATGAATGCCGCATCTATGAACCAGTTCCAGCGGACTGGTTAGCAGCGGGTTGGTGTCCATGTGGCTCACACCGATTCTATTCGAGCCGACACGGATATCATTGTCAAGCAGTTGGATAGAATAAACCTAATTGAGAAGAAGATTGACCAGATCAGTCAAGGTCAATCCGACTCCAGCTCTGCCACCGCAAGATCCTCCTATGCACCCCGAGCCCCACCTGCTTGAGTTAATCTACTCATTCGGGATGCACCTTCTCCATATTTACGAGATCCTGTATATCAGGATTCCGTGAATAATACAGATCTGGCACCCTACGACCAGGGTTACGCACCACCTGCAAATTATAATGAGTATCCCCTTGACGGAAATATGTCTCAAATATCTTCGACCTGCGAGGACGTTAGTGTTATCTAAGGATATGGGTGTAATAACCCGTACTCGGAGACGTATAACCCTGGTTGGCGCCAACATCCGAACTTCTCCTGGTCTGGTAATTCATAGACACCACACATGATCCACACTACCAGACCAGGCAATACGGGAATGTGCAAAACACGTATCCTAGGCAGCAGCCATTCCTGTCTCAGCAGCAGCAACCCTGCTCATTATACTAGCCGTTGCACCAAGCTGCCAACCACACTCCAAAGCGGGCTGACCCTTTAGAGGTGCTAAAAGAGGAGCTGCAAGAATCGATGAGGAAGTCTACACACGATAGCTTGCAGATTATGAAGGCGATGGCTGATCAGATTCACACCATACAGAACACGCAGAACCAGCTGTTGCAGGAGCATAGGACTCAGGGAGCCTTGCCCTCCCAACCTGTCCCAAATCCTTGATATGTCCAGAACGAGGGTGCCCTACCCAGGTTTCAGACACCGTAGGGATAGGCACATGCCAAACTACAGGCGCCTCCTGCACCACCCGGTTACACGCAAGGCCAGCCGCCTTTGCAGAATCCCACGTATTCTGCCCCATCCGCTCCCCCACCACCCCATGGATAGCAAGCCGACGCACACGTTGTCTCATTGCGGAGCAGAAGGAAGACATTCGACCCACCACATAGGCAGGCGGGTTTTCATTTTTCCCTCCCTTCGTCGCAGGCAGATTCGACTCTTTCAGCATCTCAGGAGCCACCTGCGGTAGATAAGGGTAAGAGACCACTCATCCCTGAGATTCCCATCCCTTTTCCTGAGGCTCTGAGTTGCCAGACACACCCACACACACCATCCACACGAAAATATCTAGCCTAGAGTTTTCTAGAACTCTCTACCATGTGTGGTTGCCTTGGTTGCTAAAAATAGCAACCAAGAGCCATTCAATTTTTAGATCGACATTTGGTGGAAATAAAAAGCACCATCCACCCTCTCTCTTTCTCACTCTCCCACGAGCTCCCACCATAGGCCTCTCTAGAGAATTCCATAATTCTCTAGAGAGCTTCCCTTAGGTCTATAAAAAGACCCAATGGGTGGCCATTTGCACCCATTCACTTCCTTGGCATTCATTCCACTTAGGCTAGCCACTCCCATCTCCACTCCACCTCCACAAGTTGAGAACCACCATGGAGGCCACCATCTCCATGCCAGGAAGCTAGATCAGCTCCCCAACCTCTCTCCAAGGGCTGGCCTAAGCTCCATTGGCCACCCCTCCTTCTCTTAGCCACTCAAAGGCCATCGGAGACCACCTCTGAATGCCCTTCCTTCTGCTAGATTAGTAGCTTAGCTTTTCAGATATTTACTGCTTTTATTTACTTCTTAGTAGTATAGTCTTTCTTCTCCCCCAATGATGCATGCAAAATCCCCTCGTTGATTCTTGTATGCAATTATTTTCTGGTAGCTAGGTTTAATTTTTAAGCATTCATGTATAAGCTTTCCTCTAGATTTCCTTGTGAAACAACTTTCCAATGATGAATGAAATTGCATTTTTATATATATCTCTTATGTGTTTGAAATCACCATGAGCTGAATGATTATCATATTTGCATGCCTGTTCTTTAACTGTCTATATATTACGCACCAGCATGTCGTCTCCGGAGGATATCAAAAATCTGACAATAAATGCTTTCTCCATAACTAATCACCACCTCAGTAGAATCGTGCGCACAGAAACTCACACATTCACTTTTGTGATTTACTTGATGCATGTGCATGTGATCCGAGTTAATAACAGGAGCGGTGAAGTCTTAGTTAGGAGATTGGAAACTGGCGTGCATCTTTAAACAAAGTAGAGCGGCTTTAAAAATAAAAGATCGATTTCAAAAGCAAAAACAATGCCTCCTAGAGACGAACGATCGGGACTTAAAGTCTCGTTATTTTTATAAAACTATATCTTTGTTGGATCGTATTTCGTGACTATACTACGACACACTACTTTTCATATCAAAAATGCGAGCTACGATTTTTCCCAACAGTTGGATGCAGGGATAATCTACCCCATTTCTGATAGTAAATGGGTTAGTCCTATTCACGTGGTGCCCAAAAAGGTGGGATTCACGGTGGAGACTAATGAGAAAGGAGAGCACGTCACCACCAGTCCAACAACAAGTTGGAGGGTATGCATCGATTACCGCCGCTTAAACACTGCTATCTAAAAAGACCACTTTCCTCTGCCATTTATTGATCAGATATTGGAAAAATTGCCATGGAAAAATACTTCTACTTTCTTGATGGATATTCTGGGTACAATCAGATTGCTGTCTTTCTAGACGACCAAGAGCACACGACTTTTATGAGTCCTTATGGCACATTTGCCTTTTGCCGAATGCCATTTGGACTATGTAATGCTCCAGGAACATTTCAGCAGTGTATGATGTCCATCTTTTCGAACATGATTGACGAGTTCGTTGACGTTTTTATGGATGATTTTTCCATATTCGGCTCGTCGTTTAACCACTGTCTCTCACATTTAGAAAAAGTTCTCACCCACTGTGAGGAGACAAGATTGGTGCTTAGTTGGGAGAAAAGCCATTTTATGGTTCAACAAGGCATTGTTCTTGGGCATGTAGTGTCCGAGCGAGGTTTAGAAGTGGACAAGGCCAAGGTTGAGTCCATTTCTAAGCTTCCACCGCCCACCAATGTCAGGCAGATTCTTTCATTCTTAGGCCATGCTGGCTTTTATAGGCGCTTCATTAAAGACTTTAGCAAGATTTCTAGGCCACTTTGCGACCTACTGGAGAAGGATACTCCATTTTTTATGCGAAGTGTGCCAAGGCCTTCCAATTTTTGAAGGAGGCCTGCTTAACCACGCTGATCCTACAAGCACCTGATTGGACCCTCCCATTTGAGTTAATGTGTGATGCCTCTGATTTTGCTGTGGGTGCGGTCCTTGGTCAACAGGTTGACAAAAAGCCTCATGTGCTATACTATGCAAGTAAGACTCTTACAGATCCACAACAAAACTACACTATGACAGAAAAGGAACTTGCGGTAGTATTTGCTTTGGAGAAGTTTATGTCTTATCTTCTGGGATCCAAGGTTGTGGTTTACACTGATCAGTCAGCCTTAAAACATTTGCTCACAAAGAAGGACACCAAACCTAGGCTGATTCGTTGGATTCTATTATTACAAGAGTTCGACCTTGATATCCGTGACAAGAAAGGGGTTGAAAATATTGTTGCAGATCATTTGTCTAGGATCCTAGTTGAGGATTCAACCCTGTCAGGAGACATTCGTGACATCTTTCCTGACGAAATGGTAATGGCGGTACAACCTTCAACACCGTGGTATGCTGATGTTTGCAACTACTTGGTCACTGGTGAAACCCCCAGTACGTGGAATAAGCATAAGCGATACAGATTTCTCGCTAGCATCAAGTATTATCACTGGGAGGACCCGGAGCTCTTTAGAATAGGTTGTGATCAAGTGTTACGGAGATGTGCCTTGGAAGAGGAGCAACAGAGTGTTTTGAATTTTTGCCACACACTGCACTGCAGAGGACACTTTAGTGTTAAGAAGACTACATATAAGGTTCTCCAGTCTGGTTTCTGGTGGCCTTCTCTTTTCAAAGACAGACACACCTTTGTGGAGGCTTGCCTTTGTTGTCAACAAACTGGAACTATTGGCAAGAGAGATGAGATGCCCCAAAAACCCATTCTTCCGGTCGAGATATTTGATGTTTAGGGCATAGATTTCATGGGTCCTTTCCCATTATCTCATGGCTTTGAATATATCCTCGTGGCAGTTGATTATGTGTCAAAGTGGATAGAAGCTATTCCGACAAGGACCAACGATCACTCTGTGGTCCTGCCTTTCATTAAGGACAATATCATTTCCTGATTTGGCTGCCCTAGGATGATAATTAGTGACGGGAGACCTCATTTCAGGAATGCACACTTCTCCCGTCTCCTTAAAAGTCTTGGTGTCACCCACAAGGTGGCCACCCCATATCATCCGCAGACAAGCGGACAGGTTGAAGTGTCAAATAGGGAGATCAAACGAATTTTGGAAAAAACTGTAAGACCCAACAGGAAAGATTGGCCGAGGAAACTAGATGACACTCTATGGGCTTACAGAACGACTTACAAGACCCCCTTAGGTATGTCTCTCTTCCGTATAGTGTATGGCAAAGCTTGCCATTTGCCTGTTGAGATTGAGCATAGAGCTTATTGGGCTATTAAGAATGTGAACATGGATCTAGAACACGCAGGCAAGGCATGCTTATTAGAACTGACCGAGCTTGAAGAATTGAGGAATGAAGCTTATGACACTACTCAAGCTTATAAGGAGCGCACTAAGGTCTTTCACGATAAACACATCCTCCGCAAAACCTTTGAGCCCCACTAATGGGTCTGGCTTTTCAATTCCAGACTTAAGCTTTTCCCTAGGAAACTGAAATCCCGTAGGGATGGGCTGTACACTGTCATGCAGGTGTTCCTGCATGGTGCAGTTGAAATTCAGAATCCCTCATCTGGTGAGACATTCAAGGTAAATGGCTAGCACTTAAAACCTTATGTTACACTTTCTGATGGCTAGGTATTAGACACCTACAGATTGGAGGAGCCTTAGCTCCAACTTCTCACCACCTCAGGTTGTGTCTTTCCTTATTTTGGCTTTCCAATGTGGACATTGTCAGATCTAGGCATGGGGGGGTATAACCTGAGGTTGTTTATGGCATTTATACATATTCTGCAAGCATAATTAGGACTTTAGTTTTGTTTAAAAAAAAAAAATGGAGAGAGAAGAAGAAGAGAGATGAAAAGGAAAGAGCCAGAAGAAAAAGATAGGCAAGGAAAAATCATGTTAGTCCTATCATGTTATTATGAAAGAGTCACCTAAGTTTTGGGCTGGATCGGATAATGAATTAAGTCCTAAAGTACTAAAGAAAAGGAGATAAGTGAGGGATTCCAACTTTAGGCCTTCTGGGTCTATTGTAGGGCTTGAACACTCGCATATTTGTTAAGATATGGACTATTCCTCAAGAGGTTGAGGGAGTTGCAAGGCTGATGTATTAAGTCTAAGGCTTAGGAAGTATTCAACCCTGTTGCCTGCCCTTTGGTTTGCGGAACTTGGTAACCTGAGCACCCAAAAATCACACACTAGTCTGGTTCAGTCGCATAACAAAGAATAATACCAAAAAGTGTCTGTTCTAAAAATGTTTTCCCGAAAAGTTGACTTAGGAGTGGTTTGAAGACATAAGTTGATTGGATGAGTTCCCAGCATGGAGAGGAGGAATGTAAAATAAGCCCCGCGAAGATGCGTTATAACATATCGTCTCCTTGATGCTTGTCTCTTAGGATATCTAAATATCTTACTGGGGGCACAAAAGCATCTTGTGCTGGTTCAGATGCTGTGGGTGGCATTATCCTGAAATGTTGATTGCCAGGGTCTAAATTTAGCTATAGAATGCCATGGGTGGCACTATCTCGAAGTGTCGAAAGCCAGGGTTCTGGGGGTTGCCATGGGCGGTGCTATCTCGAAGCATCGATTGCCAGGGACCTTGCGAGGATTGATGGTGGGGACAAGGAATCTGATACAAATCGTGTTTAGGGCCAATTCAATGTTCAATCTAGGGGAATTTGAAAAGAAAGAGAGAAAACTCTCAAAATAATATTTCTTCCTCTCTCTTACTAAAAATGCACTGGCTAAACTGAACCTAACCTTTCTGCACATATGCATGGGTGTTTTAACCGCTGGAGTCAACGAACCTCTGGGTAGTTTTTGCGGGCCTTAGAAACCATCACAACAGACTAAGGACTAAGGCTGGTCAGGTCCGTATCTTAGTTGGTACTTGAGTACCTTTAGGCCTGTAGTTGGCATTTCAATCTAATTTCTAAAGTATGGTACGATAAGGCATTCTGAGGTAAAATCTGGCCTAGAGACCTAGTTTGGTTCATATGATTTTGCTCGGGACTAGCAAAACTTAGGCATGAGGGTGGTTGATGGGTCCACTTGAGTGGACTAATTTAGTGCTTAAGTATTGAATTATTTGGAGCATAATTTAATCTAAGGCATGCTGATACTGACAAAATGTGAAAGCTTTGAATGTATCATTTCATGCATTAATTACTTGAATATTTATGTGAAAGGACTGAGCATTCACTTTAAAGGCAAGGACTTCACATCAACTATAGATTTAAGATGTTACATTGTGGGACTTTTATGTTATCTTGGTAAAATTTGGCAAAAGAATCATTTTTTGTCATCTCTTAATCCCTTCCTTATTTTCCCTAAAATCTCTTTGATTCCTTATGTCTCTCTCCCTCAAATGGCAACACTAAATCACGGTTGATGATTGTTTCTTTCTTTCTCTGACTCTCTCTCTCTCGTTCTCTCATTTTCTCCTTATTTAACAGGGAAGGAACGACAAAGAGGGGCAGCTTCCCTAGGGAAAAAAAAAGAAAGAAAGAAAAATGGCCTCCATCTCCTTCCTCTCACCGTGTGCCCATCCACAACTACGAGCCTCCGTCGACACCGCCAACACCCTTACCTTGTGCTGTGACGACCACCGCGAGCCACCACCTCACCTTCGTTCTTCTTCCCTCTACCTCTTTGTATGCGCAGAGACCACGTCCACCGCACCCCCTTACTATGTCCACAACCTCCTTGCACCAACTGAGAGCATCCTCGTCGACCCCGTCCAGCCTCGCCACCATGTCCGCCACCGCGTGTGCCACCACCGCATCTCCTCTGTGCATCACAGCAGGATGCTTTTCTCGTCGACGTCCTTTGCATCATCTCTCCTCGACGCAAGGCATAGCCACGACCTCTCTCGCCTCCGCTACACTCCGCCCTCGACAGTGTCAACCTCTCTCTTGCTCAGCAATGGTAGCAGAGCACCTCCACGACAACAACTCCAGTGATCGTGCTAATCTCCCCACTGCGCCTCCTCCTTACGACCGCGCTCACCAATAGGGACCACCAACCACGAGACTCCATCCTCCTTCACCGCCAACAGGGAAGAAGAACCCATCAACCGACCGATCACCTCATACTCACAGCTACCCCTCCCGACCACCATCTTCTTCGCCAACATCATCAGAGCAACAACCTCCCCCTTGACAGCAGCTCTGCGACCTCACCATGCCCGACAACACCCCCACGACCACGCACCACCATCGGCCGGCCTTCCCACCGGCCGGCCACCACCGGTCATCATTTTCCTCGATGTGACCTCCGACATGAAGCTCTCGACAACGCCAACCTCCTTTGAGCACGGTAAGGCCGACTGTCCTCTCCTCCACGGTAGCGAATCCTCTATTTTTGGCTAAATTAAAAATTACATCGATTGCCATTGCCAAAGAATGGGATTTTGATTTTGATTATTTTATTATGAAAAATTGGTGGGAAGTCCTGTTCTTGGTTATTTGTGACAATATTGAAGGATTGGAATTACTAGTTAATGCGTTTTGTTTTCTTTCCTCCCATGATGCAATGATATCAATGGCAATTTATTTTTCTTGAACATGATTATTGGTGATCTTATTGGTTCTATGTTTCCCTGTGATACGACTTGAAGTGTGGTATTATTTCAGTATTTAGTAACTTTGATCGAGGTTTTTTCTACCACATTACATATTGCGATGACATATTTTTCTGATATCATTTGTAAAGAGAAAAAAACCTCGCGATCAAGTGTCATTAGCGACCACTTGAATAAGAGGTGCACCTGGATCTTTTCTCTTAAGAGGCAGTTTGCTCTACACAACTGAGCTAACTGTCTCTGGAAGGATAACCATTCTTAGGTTTCGAGGCTGCCTTTTGGGAGTACACAAATCTTTCAAAAACTTGGCCTAGGCAGGGATATATTTTACGGCATCTAGGAGAGGGATATTGATTTCTACATGCCCAAAGAGATCCATTAATTCCTTATTAGTGGGCTCAGATTTCTTTTTCTTGGTGTGTGACAAGTGAAGGGCTTGTGGGAAGGGTATTGGGTTTTCCTGTTTTACGTTTGCAAGTTCCTGAACAGGGTTAGAGGAAGAGGGAGAAGAGTTGATCTAT
This sequence comes from Thalassia testudinum, assembly GCA_037157565.1. Classification (NCBI taxonomy): domain Eukaryota; kingdom Viridiplantae; phylum Streptophyta; class Magnoliopsida; order Alismatales; family Hydrocharitaceae; genus Thalassia; species Thalassia testudinum. Next base: position 3,903,828 of record JAZHRO010000029.1, on the reverse strand, counting down.
TTTACATTGAAGTGTCTTTCTTTAGCAGGCAAGGGATCTTAAGTGGTTTTCCCATCCTTCAAAGTAACTACATTTATAGTATGGTTGCTTCTAGGATGAGGACGGGAAGCCTGACTATGATTGAAACCCGGGGGATGCTGAGGTGCTGGGTGAATGGGCTGACCAGGATATCCACCTTGAAATTGATTCCATTGATTATTAGGATTGGGAATGGGTTGGGAAGGCAAATTGCCAGTAGGTCTATGATCTAGAGTAGCCTTAACTTGATGCTGCAAGTTGGTTATCATGAGGGTTACTTCCGTCATTTGATTCTGCATACCCTGCAGAGTCTTCTAGATCTGGTGATGCGCAACACATCAATAATCATAAGAACATACTATTGTCTGGTTTTTATCCCCAACAACGACGCCAAAAATATGATCGACGACTACCGGTTTAGACAAAAAGGGGTTTTAAATCGTCGTTATTGTAGTATGTGTCACAAATATAAATCGTTATCACATCAATTTTCTTTATTTACTTAATTTAATTCATTCACTGGGTGGTGATAATGAATTTTACACGGTTTGTTAATTAGGCAATTTAGTGTTGTTGCAATGCGTAAATCTGCTTTCACCTCTAAATTTATATGACCTAGATAGGGGAGTATCTAGGGTCATCCAAGGAGGCCAAATGTTTGCAAAAATACATTTCTTACTTGGAAATGAAATTCACCTTTCTTTTTGATCATTTTAATTTATAATTTTTTTAGGGTTTCGAAATAATGAACATTCACAAAGTTGTTGATGAAGAAAAAGGCAATTTAAACCTAATCCACTAAACTATTACTAGAGTGACAAGAAAGGCCTCTCCTTAAGCTCACTCTAGGCACATGGAGGCCTAGAGTAATTAGGGAGAGGGAGTGAAAAAGTGCTAGATCAAGATAAAAAAAATGCGACAAGAATTTAAAAGAAGGCAACTTGAATTGAATTGAACTTGTTCTACACAAAACACATAGAGGAAAGCTTCTAATCTACTTGAATTACAAGAAGATAAAAACACAAATCCTCTGAATGAAATGGTGAAGAAGATGATGGCTTCTTGCTCCAAGCCTGGTATCTCCCGAGCTTGAAAAGAGTCCTCCAACTCCTTCCTTGCTATGCTCCTCCAAGATGGTGTCCTACAAGGTGGAAGCTTCCACCTTAACTTTCCTCCTCCAAGGGTAGGTGTGCACCATCCCTGCTTCTCCTTGATGGTCATCCTCCTGGTGGGGAAGTGCTCTTCCTCTTTGGCATGGCACAAGGGAGAAGAATGGGGAGAAGAAGGCACCAAGGGGGCGGGTGATGTGCCCCCTTAATCTTCTTCTCTACTCCTTCTTCTTGGTCGTAGATATGAGATGGGTATAGGGTAGATTTTACTAAATAGAGGATGGGAAAATGTGGGTAATTAGGTGGGTATATATAGTGGTGGAGAAGGGGTAGTTGGTGTGGAGGCAATGGGTGGCTAGGATGGAGTTTGGGATGGTGGTTAGGAATCCTAAGGTGGGGATCACTTGGCGCCACCTTAAAGGGTGCATGGAGGGGTAGTTATAGGTTGAATCCACCCCTTGGTGGACGTCCATGGTGGAGGGGGTGCCTCCATTTTGGCACCAAAATGGTGTTCTAGAAGGGGGGCAATTTTGGAGGGAAAATGGAAGGTGGAGATGGGCTTTAGGCTTAGGTGTAGGGTAGAGATTAGGGCATTTTTGGAGGGAAAAGTGTTGGTGCTAGAGCACCACGATCATTTGTTTTGATGATAACAAAACATGTGTCATTTAACATTTGCACTTTGAGTCCTAGATTTCAGGTCAATCGCAAATGGATACGTGATTAGACGGAGTTCGAGCTCGCATCCAGGATGGATTGGAGGAGCTCCATGGAAAACAGAGGAGATTCGCAAGGAGTGATAGATTGAGGAAGGAAGGAGATGAAGAATAGGATAGATTTCCTTCTCTTGTACTCCTTGTATTTTTCGTTTCTTCTGTTGCTCGTTATTTTTGTTACTTAGATTCATGTTAAAGAGCCTCAAAGTACCCTAACAGTAGTCCTAGGAACACCCGCACAACCCTAGGATACTTAGGTTTTCTGTAGAATACTTAGAAAACCAATATAGGGTTCAAACAGAGTTTCCAGACGTCTAATTCCCAAATCAGACGTCTGATAAAGGGTTTTAAGACGTCTAATAACTATTAGGCTGGACATAGTTAGTTCTGTCTGATGAAATCAGACGTCCAGACCTTAGACCAGACATCTTCGGAGACGTCTGATGACTTTGCCAGACGTCCAATTAGTGGACCATTGGCTGGCTTAACAAACACTCAAGAATATGACCGTTAGAGCCTTATCAGATGTCCTTAGGCCTTTCCAGACGTCTGATAAATGACCGTTTTGCCTCGGCTGACCCAAAATCTCTTCTCAGAGATTTTCTAGCCGTTGCAACGTTTGGAAATCCATTCCCACAAAAAAAGTAGGTTTCCAGACGTCCAGACATAGTGCCAGACGTCCTATATGTCGTCTGATGGACTTGCACTAGAACCCTGTTTAGATCTGATCCAAGTCAGGAAGAGACTCACCCAAAATCAGACATCTTAAAGTGAACTTCCATACGTCTGATGCTAGAATTAGACGTCTGATAAGCCTGTCAGAACAATGATTGTTCCTGATTTCGGGTTGATTCTCTTGGGCTTTCCACCCAACGGCTATAGAACCTTTCCTAAGCCTTCCAAAGCCTTCCTAAGGCCTCTATAAATAGAGGGGAACCTTTGCAACACAAACACACACCTAGAGACACCAAGATACACAAGAAACACTTTGTAATACACTTTCCACTCTCTTGAGTCCTAGCTATCTCTTGCTCTCCAAGCTCAAGCTCCATTCTCTTGAGAGCATCAAGCTGTTGCGCACCCACTCTCCCACCGTAGTTCACGAGAGCGAAGTTGCGCCATCGCGTGGCTCACGCACCGTGTCATCAACTCGACGCACTCCTTGCAAAGGGGAGTTTCCTAATTCCTATAGAAGGTAGGTTTAAAATTACTTTGTTGGCTCTATAGGATTACTTGTTTGTTTTATCTTTGTTATTTGGTTGGGTATTCGCTTTGCAAATTCCCGTCTCCTTTGTGAGACAAAATCCTTCTCGTGGAGAGAAGGGGTTGAGGTACGCTACCCTCGTTAAGTAGCGTGGTTGTATTGAGGTTGAATCACCCTCGTTTAAAGTGATTCGGTTTAGTGGATTTTGATCAACTTGGTTGATCGGAAAATCCTAACTTGAGAGGGTTAGGTGGTGGTTTTCACCCAGTTTTGGTTTCCACCTAAAAATACTTTGTGCCTTTTGTGTGATTGTTATTTTGTGAAGATTGTTTATTATTTATTTCCGCAATTAGTACGTCATCCCTCCTGGTAGGGCCGAACCTTCAAAAAGTTGGTGCCAAAAAGGGGGGTAGTTAGGGTGGTTTTGGTGCCAACTTCTTGGTGCCATTTGGTGGTGGTTGAGGGGTGAAAGGTGGTGATGGTGGTGGCGCCAACTTGGAGTGGATGGAGCTAGATTAGGTGAGTGTAGGTAGGGATTAGTTGGTGGAGCTAGTTAGGTAGAGTTTTAGGGTGGTAAATGCCAAGGGAGTTGGAACCTAGCTAAGCTAAGCTAGCTTAGCTAGTAATGGAGTAGAGGAGGAGACAATGGGAGCTAGGGTTTGTGAAGAGGAGCTCGACAGAAGAAGTCTGGAGCTGAATTAGAGCTGGCAGCTGCTGAAGGGGATGGCATGGAGCTACTTTAGCGGGCTTAGCTTGCTAGTTCTTTGCTAGCTGCTAAGCTAAGCTAAAGTAAGCTAGCTTCTACCACAAAGAGCTAAGGTGAGCTGGGTCTAGTGCTCCCGGGGAGGATCAAGCTGGTTGAGGCAGCTAAGGTAGCTGAACTCAACTGAGTTGAGCCAAGTTGAGTCCCTAGGAGCTGGACTTGAGCTTCCTGAGCTGAAATGAAGTCATCTTCAGCTGGATGGAGTTGAGTGGAGCTGGATGTAGCTGGACTTGAGTTGGGGTGAACTCCAGTCAACTCATCTAAGCTAGCTAGAGCTCCCTGTGGACTAATGGGAGCTGAGATGAGCTAGACTCAGCTAAGTTGAGCTGGATCTGAGCTGACCTGAGCTAGGGTGAGCTAAGATGAGCTCTCTTGAGTTGCCATTTAGCTGAGATGAGTTGAATGGTGCTAGGATGAGCTAACCTTTGTTTAGGTGAGCTGAATTCCAGCTATGGTGAGCTGGATCAAGCTGAGTTCCAGCTGGTGAGAGCTTCTCCTTCACCAGCTGCCTTCTTAAGTGCTAGGGTTCTAGGGATCTAGCAATCTGTATATCCCTAACACTTACAAAAACTCATTAAAAAGATAACAAAAAGTGCAATGCATGCCTAACCTAATTAATGCCTAAATGCAACCTAAAAATCCCATTTGCGGAGCAAAATCCTAAGAGCTAGGTTTGTTTTAATATATAAGAATGATGATAAACTGGCATTTATCAGGAGACAGTTATTGATATATATCACTCTCTCTAAGTCCAATAATATTCTATAATTCCCAAAAGATTGATTTTATGTACAAGAATGAATGAATCAATCAAAGAATCAAAGAATGAATCAATTATATACAAAAGAATGAATTACAAATAATTAAAATGCTTGAAAATAATTATATACAAACAAGCATCAAAAACTATAATTAAATACTTTATATTATTTATTTACAACTTATAATAATAATACTTAGATATATGTACAATAATAAGTAGTAATATATACTATACTAACTTAAATTAACATAGTAACATATATAGTAACACATAATGTATGTACAACGACTTATATAAGTGTCGGTAAAACCTTAGAAAAACTATATTCAAATGCTAAGGAAAAAATAAGGATCTATAGTAACATTTATTTTATCTACAATGAGATAATTATCTATCACTAAAGCTATTCTTTATTTATATACATATATAGCTCAAACATATGTTATACTATGTAAGCTTATTACAAATATACTTATTTACTTACATATATATACACATATATCAGTTTACATATATACTAGTTATATATATATACATATACACATATATACACATTAAGGGTCACATTGGGGTTCATCTATACTTAGTCAAATTTTGCCTTTCTTCTTCTCTGTTTCTTCTTCTCTTTTACTTAGCTGTTTACACAGAGCTCACCTCTCAACACTTAGTGTTAATCACCTTAATTAATATTTTTTAATGGCAAAATTATGTTAATTAATTGGCTGGCAGCCTTTTCGAGGGATACACAACACCCTCACGGGTGGGACCAGACCTCTACTAAGAGCCACCCTAATTTCTTAATTAGGCCTCTTAATTCTGGTTTAAGCTCAATTATGGGCCCCATTAGGCCCACGCACAGTGCACGGCTCCCATCCATGCACCTCACACCATCATCAACTTATGCCAATATATCATGCACATTTCATGCTCAAATCAGGATCGAGGGGAGGTGATATGGGTTATTAGCACCCAGCGTCATGACGACTAAGTGATAGCATACACAAATTCTTTATATGACGCACTGTTCACTTCAACACCCACGATGTGGGACTTAGTGCCTCACAGGCACTACCAATCCAGCGTACACAACGTGATTTAGCCTGAATTGACCCTCCATTTGAGGGCCATAATGTTATCTAATTTTAGAATAAATTATAGGGTTGTAAAGCCCTTATATAGGGCTATATAATTATATAGTTTATTTATAAAAACAATTATATTTACTATATAAATAAATTAGCTGAAGTTTGACATTTATTCAAGTTAAATTAATGTTTAATTTACTAATTACAGTGTAAATTAGTTAATTGATTGTCAAATTGACTTATTATAGAGTTAATATACACAATAAAGTATTTAATATAGATTTTTATTATATTTTACACATTTTATTTTAATTTATATGCATTTAAATAAGTGATTTCAGGCTGTTATACATATAAGTTATTTATAAATAGTATAATACATTATAAATATAGTTAAATTAGTTTAAATTACTTAAAATATATAGTACAAATATACAGTATAACTTAGTCTAGAAATAACTTCATTTACTAATTTATTCTAATTTAATTTAGTAACTTAATAACTTAATAAATTAATTATTTATTATATATATAATTAAATTATGTTACAGGTGTATTAATGTACATTATACATAGATATATACATATGTACAGTATCAGTAGTAAATAATGTTATTTATAGGGGTTTATTAATTTACATAGCTTATAGTACATATAAGTTAATATAATTAATAGTTACATATATAAATAGGTTATATACGATTTAAGTTATCTTAAATACTTAATTTATGTTATGGCATGCATACATAAGTTATATATATATATTATATACAAATTATACATTATGTACATAGATAGCTCAGAATAAATTATATATACAAGTATATACATACTATACAAGGTATTTTTAGGATTTTTTTTAAGGTTTTTCTGCCTTTTATAGGTTTTATATATTTAGTAGAGGTAAGGGATGAGAGAGAAAGAAAGAGATGAGAGAAATAGACTCATTTTTGGTGTTTTTAATTTTGAGTTCTTTTATTAAGTTCCATGGTATACTGAACCGTCGGCTGTTATGTTCTACCAAGCCGGAGGTTTAGATGACCTTGAAACTTTGCAAGCACCTAGAAATACTAAATCCTACTTGCTACACATTTGTTTTATTTTTTTGGATTTTTTATTGTTTTTTTATTTAATTACAAAGTTCATACAAGTAAGGCCTAAAAGAGGTTTTAACATGAGAACCTAAGGCCTTGAATTTTAATCTAAAGGTTGGATAGGCAGTAAACTACCTCAAATGTTCTCAATAGATCATATAGAAGATGTTTGAATAGTTAAATTTAATTTTCAACTTAATTTCTCATAAGTTTTCAAGTTGGGTAGTTAGCCATATTTTTAGCTAACGAAAGAATGATTAAAAATAAATTACAAGCTAACCAAATGAGATTACATGCAAATATCATTACATGGAAGTTTGTCTACAATATATAGAACAGTACAAAGCATATCAACCATATAAAACTCAAATTTCCACCTACTGCCCTAACAATTTTCAGCTCAACAGTGGACAGTTGCAACAGCAACAGTAACAACAAAAGCAGCAGCAGCAACTACAGCATCAACTGCAGCTCACAACCATCCAAGGCACTGCCCAGACATCTTAAAATCTTTACCAAGCCTGCTGCACCCTCAAAATCTCAATTTCAGTAGTTCTAATCATCAAATTCAGTTTGAAAACACCCAAGATCAGACTTAGTGAAGTCTGATCTAGGATGTTTTAATGTCTAAATCAGGGTATAATTCTTATCTTAGATCTCTTTAAAATCAGGGAAGAAGATCTGAAATAAATGCTCATAAAAATAAGTTTGCAAACCCCTTTGAAACCATTTGAAATCTCCTTCCAAAAATCCGTTAAAATCTCAATCACACCTCCAATATACAATTAGGAAAGTAGATGTATGGAGGGTAAAATGTCACCCCAATTGGGCTTTTACTTTGGGTCTTATGATGATCTTCTCACTTAATCTCCTTAAACACCATTGATGGGTGTTCAAGGTAATTTTGTGGATTGATCAAGACCCGTTGGGTCCTTGTTCTATCTCAAATCAGGGACACTGATTCTCCTTGATAGAACTCTCCAACAAAATGCTTGGATTAGGTATATGCTCATCCACAAATTAAAAACCAAATCCCAAAAGATTGGATTCATTGCATACACCCAAATCAAGCACTTAAAATCCTCAAAAAGCTCGATTAAATCCAATGAAGCTTAAAATGAATTCCAAATCGCTGAATTGGACATTTAAAACCATTTTCAAGCAAAATCAAGCCAATTGAGTTTACGAATAAGATTGGGGGGTCTTTGTGAATTTTTGAAATGAGTGGGAGACCCCCCCAAGTGGTTTTTGGCTCTAATTTTAGATCTGAGAACCAAGGTTCTCAGGTATGAAATTAGACCTTGATGAAGGGGTGATTAGTGAATTTAAAATCGAGGGAAGAAGAACGCGATAAAATGGAATGCAAGGGAAGAGTCATGATCAAGTGAATGTGAGTGGATTCTTCTTCTTTGATTTGAATTGATCAGAGGAGGTGCAGGATCTACTCTATCTACTCTTAAACTAAACTACACATTCATCAAACAAGTCACTAATTAATCCTACTCCTAGAAAGCAATAAATCTAGGCTATGAAAGCATTAAAAATACTAGCTAAGTAGAGGAATGGGATGACTAGGCTGCAGCTGGTCACTGCAGCGACGAAGGGGGATGAGGAAGATCTCTAGTGAGGAATGTGATCCCTAGCTTGCAGCTAGTCACTGCAGCAATGAAGTTGAGGAAGAAAGGACCACACCCCTGTCACCAGCATAGTAGAAGAATGGGGAAGGGAACTGGAGGTGGATGAAAGGATCACTCAGGGAGGAGGGAGCGATGGTGTGCGCGTGCCTGAGGGGGGGTGCTTAAGTAGAGCAATCAATGATTCCCCTCATCGCAAGGGTGAAAATAGGCAATTAGGTATTGGGCGGTGATGAGAGGAGAGGAGCGCGTGAGAATTCAAGTCAAATCCTAGACGGTAGATGGGATATGGAGGTAGAGGTGATCGTATGCACCAAGTCACGCGAAGCTTCCAATGAAAGGCAGCCACAGATCAAGAGGATCACGAGATGAACAATGTTCCGCGAAGAGCTGTAAGTGTAATGGTGATTTTGTAGAAGGGCCCTCAGGAGAAGGGGTTGAAAAGTAGTAAGGAAGCCCATAACTGGCTAGAAATCCATGCAGAGACATCCTTAGGATGCTTCAAATAGGTCCCTACGGGTTACAAATAGATCCCTGGCATGTTTTCTAATGAATAAATGTTATGTATTATGGACTTAAGTGTGAATCTCTAATTGCAAGGCCCTAATGATGTCTAAATGCAATTAAGTTTTTATGGAAGCTTAATTGAACATTTAGGAAGTTAATTACACTTTTGACTTGAACTTTTAAACTCATTTGTGTGTTGAATTTACAATTGGATCACCATTTTGCATTTACTAATAGAATATCTCAATAAATGACCTAACTTTGCATTTTTCACACAAAATTGATGTTTTAGGTCTTTTTCTTTATTTCCCATACTTAACCCTTTCTATGTGTTAATTTGATAGTGTTTAACCTAGTTTCTAGCTTAACTTGAGCATTTTAGCTATGATGAGTCACAACTCATCACCTGGGTATTAATATCTTCCCGGGATGGTCGAGGTTGATATGCGGGTTGCCCATAATTCCTAAATTGATTTTGTTTGGGAAACGAAATCAGATTTGGAGCTTCCCAGGAGTTATTTGGGTTGGTCCTCCAGTTTTGATTGTAGGTGTTGGAGGGGTTTCTAAATTACTCCTAGAGAGCATAAATATTTTTAGTGGTGGGATCAAGAATATTCTAATTTAGGTAGTCAAAATTCCCAGTCATATCTTGTGTAAAATCAATAGAAAACTGCTGACTAGCAGGTGTGGCATCAATGTTGTGCAAATTTTCTCTTCTGAGAAGTTGTGAAGAGTTAGGGTGTAGAGAGTTAAAGTATGGAGAGTTAAGGTGTGGAGATTGTTTGTGAGTGAGCTTTTCTTCCATTTTTTTCTGGTGTATTTGCATTTGGTCCAATTGTTGAGCTATCATGTGTAGATCATCTTGAGTGACTGGAATAGAGGTGGATTTAGAGTCAATTTCATTGACTTCGAGTCTTGGGTTTTGAGTTCTACTGAAAGTGTCCATTGAAGTCATATTAAATGAGTTTTCACTCATTTCTTCAAAAAGGAGGTAGGCACTTTTGGCATATTTATTAAGGAAATTGCCCCCACATGAGACATCCATGAATCTCTTTAACTGATCTTCTAATCCGTGATAGAAGATCTGCACTAACTACCATTGTGAAATTTCATGGTGGGGACAACTTCTTAGAAGTTCTTGGAATCTTTGCCAAGACTCAAGAAGGGGTTCACCATTTTTCTGTTGAAAGCTCGTTATGGATCTTCTTAATGCATTAGTGTGACCAATCGAAAATTTTTTTTTAAGAAAAGTGCTTTTTAATTGGGGCCAGGTGGTGATAGGGTGCCCAACCATTCTAAACCAGTGTGAAGCTTTATCTTTTAAAGAGAGAGGGAAAAGTCTCATTAACCACATGTCTTCCTGCACATTATGAGAATGAGTGGTTTGAGTGAGGACAATTAATTCCTCAAGATGACAAAAAGGGTCCTCTCTCAGAAGACCATGGAAATGTTTGATTAGGTTTAGAATAGTTGGTTTGATCTCAAAATCCACTTGTGGTATGACTACCCTAAGTCTTTCCTCATACTTGGAAGGATCACAAAAATCCTTAAGAGGAATGACAAGCTGTTGACAGGGTGGCGGGTTTTGCCCTTGGTTGTCTAGGTTTGTCACAGTCCTAGCCAAATTTTCTTGGTTTTGTTGAAGTCAAACCAAATGGTCGACCATAAAGGAAAAGGGGTTTGAATTTTGAATTTGGATTTGAGGGCCACCTGGCCCTGTAGGATTTTCTGGTTGCTCCAAATGAGGGAGGCTAGGGATGGGGAAGTCAGCTTGTGGGTTGGCTAATGGGTTAGATGCGGAAGTAAAATTTTTTTGTTGGTTTCATGGGTTTTCCATATTAACAGTAGAGGAGGAAGAAGAAAACAATGATTTTCTGGTGCGGGGGGCAAAATCAGATGGTCCCTCTAGATATGAGTTTTGGGACCTTCGCCCATGCATGCACTTTTAGTGGAAGAGATGGAGGGGAGGAGAAGAGAGAGAGATAAGAGAAAGTATGCAATTCAAACAAACAAGCCTAGTCTTGTCTTAAGGCTGAGTCCTTAAAACCTAAGACTTAGAACCCAATAAGTAAGAAATCAGCAAGTGAACCCAATTCCAAAAGAGAGATTGACTAGACTAAAGAGGCGGCTTGGGCCTAAGCATTTCCTAGAAAAATCAGGGACTTGTGTAAACCCGCACCGTCGTTTGACTTCCCTCTAAGTCTATCGCCATGTTGTCTAAAGGAAGTAGGAGCACTTAGTGATTCTTAAATATTAGATATCAAGCCTAATTGAATGAAGTCCTTCAGTGGTCAAATGACTACTTGTTTTAAGTTAGGCTTGGTGTCTAAATGTGCACGGGAATGTGGAGGGCGTTAATTAGGGTAATGCTCTGTTATTTCAATTTTTATAGTGTGTGCAAGATTGGAAAAGTGATTCCAATTAGCAATCAAGTTGACACACAATACTTAAATGCATTTCTACTTTTAGGATTTGCTTTAGAATAGTGTATTTTAGGTATTCAAACAAGTTTGAAATGCCACAAACAAAGGAAAATCAAGTTATATTGGGGAATGTAGATTTCCTTTTTGATGTGGGTCTCTAAAAATGAAAAGAAACCCTAATTGAATGAGTCCTTGAGTAGAAATTTACTACCAATGAATCTCTTTCAGGCTTTTTCTTTTTAAGTAGTGGTTCAAACAAGGCAGACAACACCACTACTAAAAGGTAAATCAAACAAAGATTCAAAAAATTTTTCTTTGTGATTTTAGGAATTTGTTTGATATTTCTTAGGATTTTTCTTTGTGCTGGTGTCAAAGTGCAGAAATGATACTCGAGGGTATTTTGGACTTTTTACTACCACTAGCCACCAAAAATATTTGTAATTTTATGTGATGTGTTGAATTTTACAAGGATTCCAAAAAGCTAAATTTCACAAAAATTAGATTAGCATAAAAATTCCTAAAATTCGCTGACAATAGCAAAACAAGAAGATTAGAGGGGATGACTCCTTTGTAGTCCACGAAATTTTAAAAGTTGTATACAAATCCAATTTCTCTTAAATTTGGGACAGATGTTCTTAACTTGATTTGGAATCACTAGGTGAATTTTCAAGATTTTAGGAGGCTTGTGGTGTCAGGAATTGATTTTTGAAGTTCGGATAGAAGTCTGGACTCGAAAATCAGACTACCAACACTTGAAATAGTGGTATTTTAGTGAAGCAATCAAGCAAATAATGAATTTTAGTTGTCACCACTCCACTTAATTTTAATGTTTAAGATCCTGAAAGTCAAGTTTAATATTTTTTTGGTAGTTTTTCAGAGAATTGTGTGACCAGTTAAAGATGACCAACCTAGAATTTCGTGGGAAGACAAGGCACTATAAGCTCCAAAATCTTGCTTTATTCCTGCAACTCCTGCACACAAGAGAGAAAAAGAGACAAGGGGATGAAATCCAATTATCAAGCAAGAGAAAGAGTCAAAGCAAAGATATGCCTCCCTGGCAACGATGCCAAAAAGTGATCAGATTTTTTGTAAGATTTGTAAAATTAGGGTTTTAATTGTTGCAACGCACAAAAATTGATTCGCTTTTAAACTTTATAACCTAGATAGTGGAGTATCTAGGGGCACCCAAGGAGGCAAATTCTTGCAATTATCAATCTCTTATTTGAAAATAGAAATCAACTTTCTTTTTGTATCTTTGAATATATAATTTTTGCATGCTTTGAAATAACGGCAAATACGCGAAGTTGATGGTGGGAAAAAGAGTAATCCTATTTTAGCAACTAGGTGGTGAGAATGACCTCTTCCCAAGCTCACCCTAGGCAAGTGAAGGCCTAGGAAAATTGGGAAGAGGGTGTGAAGTGCTAAAACAAAACTAAAGTAAAGAAGAAGATGCACTAATTTAGAAAAGCAACTTTATAGAAAATGGATTTTTGTTTTACAATTGTAGAGGAAAGCTTTTACTACAAAATAAAATAAAAATCCTGGATGATGATGGTGAAGGGGATGAAACCTGTGCTCCAACTATGGCTGTTCTCATAGTTAAAAAGAGCTCCTCCTTCTCCTTCTCCTTGAATGCAAGGTATGGTCTCCACCTAGCAAGCCCAAGGGGGGGCATGCCTTAGCTCCTCCAAAGTGGATGCTCTCACCTCAATTCTCTCCTCCAAGGGTGGGCGTGCACCACCCTAGCTTCTCCTCCAATGCTTGGCCATCCTCCTTGATGTAGAGAGCCTCCTCCTATTGGCGTGACATAAGGAGAAGAGTGGAGAGGAAGAAGGCACCAAGGAGGCAAGGGGTAGCCTCCCTAATCTTCTTGCTTCCATCTTCTTCTTGGCCGTGAGTTATAGGTGGGCTTAGGGTAGAGTTAACACTAATGGAGGATGAAGATTAAGGGGTGGTTAGGAGGGTTTTTATAGAGGTGGAGATGGGGGGTTGGCGTGGAGATTAAGTGTAAGGCTAGGATGGCTTGATGGAACGTGGTTAAGGATCCTAGGGTGGAGGGAGGTTGGCGCCACCTTAAGGGATGTGGTGGTGGTGGTTATGGTGGTGGAGAGACACCATAGGTTGGCTCCAACAATGGAGAGGTGCCATGGTTTTGGCGCCAACTATAGGGGCTTCTAGAAGGTGGGTATGTGGATGGTGGATAAGGATTGTAGAGGTCGGTGTAAGGTGGAGATTGATGTGTTTTTTGAGGGAAAAAGGTGGCGCCAAAAGGAGGTGGTTATAGTGGTTTTGGTGGCACCTTCTTGGTGGCTTTTGGTGGTAGAAATGGGGTGAAGGGGTGTGGTTAAGTTGGGGCCAAGTAGGGTAGCCTAGGGGGAGCTGAGGTGGACTTGAAGTGGAGGCTTATGAAGGTGGAGTTAGGGTTAGATAAGGTGGATGAATGGCCATGGGAGCTGAGGTGTAGCTAAGCTAAGCTAGCTAAGCTAGCTTAGCTAGTAGATGAGTAGGGTAGGGAGTAGAAGGAGCTAGGGTTTTAAGGGGAAGAGCTGAAGGAAAGTTGTCTGGAGCTGCATAGGAGCTGGTGGCTGCTGAAGAGAAAAGCAAAGAGCTACTTTAGCTGGCTTAGCTTGCTAGTTCTTTGCTAGCTGCTAAGCCAAGCTAAAGTAAGCTTCCTTCTGCTAAGGTATGTTGAGGTGAGCTGGGTTTGATCTTCCCGAGGAGGACCAAGCTAGCTGGAGTAGCTAAGGTAGCTTAGCTCAACCAAGTTGAGCTAAGTGGAGTCCTCGGGAGCTGAACTTGAGCTGGCCTGAGCTAGGTGAAGTCATCTTCAGTTGGCTTGAGTTGAGTAGAGCTGGAGGTAGCTTGACCTGAGCTGAGGTGGACTCCAGTCAACTTAGCTGAGCTAGCTAGAGCTCCCAGTGAACTGATGGGAGCTGAGATGAGCTAGACTCAACTAAGTTGAGCTGGATCTGAGTTGACTTGAGCTAGGGTGAGCTAAGATGAGCTATCTTGAGTTACCATTCAACTAAAATGAGTTGAATGGAGCTAGGATGGGCTAACCCTAGTTCAAGTGAGCTGGTATCCAGCTGTGTTGAGCTGGATTAAGCTGAGTTCCAGCTAGTTTGAGCTTCTCCTTTACCAGTTAGTTTCCTAAGTGCCAGGGTTCTGGGGATCTGACAATATGTTTACACCTAACACTCACAAAAACACATTAAAAAGACAACAAAATGTGTGATGCATGCCTAACCTAATTTATGCCTAATGTAGCCAAAAAACTCATTTGCGGAGTTAAAATCTTAAGATCTAAATTTGTTTTAATGCATAAGAATGATTGTAAATTAGCATTTATCACCAACTCATAAAATGCATAAGAATTCCAAAACACTTAATGAAGAAGCAGGGAAGTGGCATAATCCGGGGAGATATACTCTTGGTTCGCTCTTGTGTTGGCCCCACAAAAATGAAAAGTAGGGAGAAAGCTACTGATCAGATAGATATACCTTTAGGCAACATTTTCTCTTTCAGGTCACCTGGGGCCGTAGAAACCCAAAGTCCGTTTTAATTACTATTGAGTGTTCTATCCCTTTCATAATAAGATGCTTAGTACTTAGAGTCCTTTTAAAGTCTTGGGTGAGTTCGGTAGCCATAAAAAGTTATATCGAAATCCTCAACTCCAAAAATTCAAAAAAAAAAGATAAGATAAAAAGAAAAATATATATAGTTGCTTCTATTTAGAATAAGGTGAGGACTCAAGCGGTCTACATTTTGGCAGGCAACCCAAGCACTGTTGAGTCTCTGCGAGTTAGGTTCTTAGTAAAAATTTCCTCTTATTGACAAGCAACTTCTACCTGAGTGACCAGTTCCTAATTTCAGTTGTAAAGAGCATTTAGATTAAACCTTGCTAAGGACTAGCAAGGGGTGGGCATGGGGGTATGATGACTCTACAGTTATTAGTGTTAATATTATAAAGTAGAGTCAATTTTGAGGGCACATGTGCATTAATGTCATATTATAGTGGGTTTGGGAGCATTGCATGCATTCTGCATTACTTTACGTTAAGATTGCTTAGAATCAATGTTTAATGACCTTGTGTACAAGTCCATATTGAAACAGGTCTTAGATGAGCAATTAGACCATACGGATGGATTCGGATCGATGAACGGAGTCCAACGAACTCAAAAATCACCTCGATCCGACCTCCGTGGCTCCCATAATAAGTTGAGGAAGATTAATGGCCAGGGGGCAATGCAACATCCTTTTCAGGCTTTGGATGAAAAATTCAACCATACGGATGGATCCGGAGCAACGATCGTAATCCGACAACGTGGAAATCATCTCAATCTTAGCACCATGGCATCCTCTGTAAGAGAAAGAAGATGGACGGCCCAGATGGTGCGATGTGGTGCCATCTAGGCCGCCCAACACCAGCCAGCAGTCTGCACAACTCTTCCTTTTCATCTGCATCATACATTCCCAGTTGTTGGATCTTGACCCAACGATTGAGAAGCCAACTCCATCGCACACCCTTGGCTCCTCCTCGTGACAACTTCGTAGACGTGCTCATCTGTCAACGAGAGCACACCCAAAGGAGGGGTGAGGGTTCGAGCATCGCCACCCCCAATCTCTCAATTGACGCAAGCACGAAGCAACAGCGTGCGTGAGCGTAGCAACGCATGTGAGCGTGCACGCAGTAGTGGCAGCAGCACCAGTGCATGCCCGTGGCACGGTGTGTGCGACACGATGCGGAGCTTGCAGGCCAGTGCAGCAGTGCGCGTACATGAAGGGCGAGCATGTGCTGGTCTTCAGCAATGTTTGAGGCGAAGTTTTAGCGATGGTCTAGATGTCGCTGTTAGGACGAATTTTGGCTCTTTTCCTCCATTATAAAAGGGTCAATCCTCCTCTACTTTTGGGCATCCTCTACCAAGCAACTCCACCTCTCCATAGAGCATCCAAGCTAGGTCCCAGAGACGTTAGGTCACTAATGGAAGCCCCTCCACCGCCGTGGCTACCTCGCCTCTCCCTTTAGCTGCTAGTTTCTTTAGTTTAGTATTTTTGTTGTTTTAAGCTTTCATCTATTGTTATAGTTGTAAAACTATTCCTCTTAAGCAATATATTATCTTCTATCTTCATGTCTATGTTGCTTTCATAGCTCGCCACAATCGCATCATCATCACAAATTTCTAACCCTACTCTCTCTTTCTCTTTCTTTCTCTCTCTCTCCCTATCTCTCTCTATCTCTCTCTATTTTCACAAGTGAATCAAAAGATGTATTTTTGTGACACCTTTAAGTGAGAAAATGATCTAATTTCATGCCTCTGTAAGATCGACACTCGAACTCACGTTCGATTATTTCTAATTAAAATTGATGTCGTAAAATGTGCTACAACGAATGATTTAACCTAATGCATTTTCCCAATGTCATCAATGTGACAGATCAAATGGGATATGGCATTGACCGAATTTGATGTCAAATATCAGGCAAGAAAGGCAATCAAGTCACAAGTCCTGGAGGACTTCATGGCCGAATTCACAGGTCCCAATGCCTTCCTCACACTCCCTTGGCGACTATACGTCAACGGCTCATCTATGACAACTAGGTCTGGGCCCAGGATAGCTCTAACCGACCCAAATGGCATCACTCATAAGAAAGCCATAAAATTGGACTTCCCTACATCCAATAACAAAGTAGAGTATGAGGCCATAGGGATTACCAAGCTCGAGGTCTACACGGACTCCCAGCTAATCTCCAACCAAATAAATGGTGAGTACCAAGATCGAGACCCAAACATGATCCTATTTATGATAATGTCATCATCAGCCATATCTAGCTTTAATTAGTCATAATCAAGGATTAAATGTTCCTACATAACCGCCAGAGAGACGCAATTCATTACAAATCCATTTTGAGGGAAATACAGTAAAAAAATGGTAAAACTGCAGTTTTAATAGTATATCTCAATTGCAGTACAATCACAAGTTTTCTCAAGGGTTAATGAAGCTTCAAATGGTCTTAAGAGTCAAACAAGCGGGTTAGTACAAACAGAAAAGGGTTTTCGTGCATTTCAGGAATTAAATGACTTCTGAAACCCTAAGAACTGACCTGCTTAATCTATTCAGGTTCTGGTCAGGATAAAATTCACCTAAACCCTCTAAAATTCATATAAAAATATTCTCTATGGTTTGGTACCTTCAATTTGACCATCAGAACCTGTCTTGACCCAAAATAGAGCCACAGACAAACTTTTGCCTTAATTTAGGTTTTTGCATAAATTACCCAGTCAAACTATGTCAAAACCAAAATCTAACTTCACCATTGGATTCCTTGAGTCTAAATTAGATTTTTATCAAAATTTGGGCCCAATCTAAGATCACCTTGACCTAGTTTGCAATTTGGTCCCGTTTGATTCTTTTATCTCCCACACATGCCCTTAACTTTCAAAATCCTTGCAAATAGCCTCCTAGCTTTGTCATCTTCACAAATAGGTCCCTGCCACCATGAAATCTTATTCCTACAACTCTGGCCACCTTTGATTGAAGAGAACTCCTCCAATTAATCAATCCCTTCCAAAATTGAAAGGGAGATTCCTTGAGGAGTCCTCTTTCCAATGAATCTGGTTTTGAGCCCCAAAACCTTCACAATCTCTCATGCGAACGCACGAGAGATTTGGGTATCTTTAGGTTTCCAACTCCAGTGAGCTTTCCTAGCTTGAGAAGCTTGCTTCCCAAGCTTAAATCGACCTTTAGAGCCCTATAAAAGAACATTTGATGCACAGTCGTTTTCCTCAGCTAGGTTTTGGCCAAAAACCTCTTCAAATCCCTATCTCTGGCCTCCTCTGACCTACGCTCCAGCAGCCTTCTCGACCTCCTTCCTCCACGCCTCAACGACCAAATTGGAAGCATAGGAACCTTCCCCATCTTCCTCTGCACCTCATCGATCACAGCAAGCGCTGTCTTCCCCTCTCTTAGCCGTCCCCCTCACGGAGGATTCGTCTTCCCCACGTCCAGCAATCACACCGACATGGAAATCTCTCTTATTTCGTCCCTAATTTAGGTCCACTCTCTCTCTCTTTCTCTCTAGGTTCTATCTATCTTTTTTTCCCTTTGTTTCGATCGTCGTTCGCGTCGTTCGCCCTTCATCTTCCCCACGATTGACCGAGCTCCGGCAAGGCCTTTGCAGCTCCACAAGCCACCATTCGCCTCCCCACGACTCCCATAAGCACCGCCATGATCCACATACCAAAACCCCTTAAGAAATTGAGGGGATTGGTCTCTCACTTGCCTCACCAGGCACGATCACCTCCGCACCACCTTCTCGCCTATGTCTGGCCACCACACACCCCAATTCGTCACAAAACCACTACCACTACACTTGCTATGGTTTGGCGATGCTTACGAGCTATTCTAATGTGGTTGTGAGGCCGTATTTGTGATTCTCAGGTTTCGCCATCCTCCGTTGTCACTGCCGCTTTGCTCGACCGCGTTCGTAGTCCTCCGGTAGTGATTCTTCCACAATTTTGTTCCAGGTGCTACGGAATAGTCCCAGGAGTCTTCCTGGCCAATTGATCGAAGACCCAGTTGCTGCCTCAAGACAATTGGACGAAGGACCTTGTTGCCATGCACAAGGAAAAGAAATGTGGGATTAGTCCCACATCGTAAAGGGATAATCTTCCAAAGGTGCATATATTGATTTTCTGATATGGCCTTATCACCTCAGTAGCACAGGGTGAGGTCCCCTCGCACGTGCCACACACACCCTCACCTGCTGCCACGCCACGCGAGTCTGGACTCTGAACTGTATACCCAGATCCAATTAGAAAGGGAAAGAGGAAAAGAGAGAGAGGGGAGGGTGGTTTTGGTCTCTGCGACACTTAGCCAAATTTGATGGGTGCGTAGCCCTTGTGCGTGAAGAGAAAAGAAGGCATGTGTGTACTGTGAAGGTAGAAGGAAAGAAGGAAGGAGAAGGACTTGAGAAGAAAGGAGAGTGGTAGAAGAAGAAGCAAGAAGAAGAAGAGAAGAGAAGCCAAGGCCTGAAGAGGACAATTGGAATAAGAAGAACAGAGAAAGAAGAGAAGAGGAAGAAGAAGCACAGTGTCCTCTTGGCACTGTAGCAGGGCTGACTTAAGCTGCTTGATTGAGTGCCCTGTACACTAAAGTTTGCATGGTTAAACTATTCATTTATCTAGATGATTAAGTAATTATTATATGTGTATCTAAGCTAATAATTGGTGATTCAAATCACCATTATTTTATCTTAGATGACTTTTTGCCTCAGTAGATTCTTGATATACTCTACTACATTGATTATTAGTTTTTGAGTAATTAATTCTGCACATTTACATCATATATTGAGATTACCATGTGAATTCCATATTTACTTCCTGTATTCAACCTCGGATTTTCTTTCGAGTCATAACTTTCATCTGTTGTTTGACTTATTTTTTAGGATTTATTACTACAACGAACGCATCTTTCGAGAACCTCGATCTAGCCCTATCAACATTTTGGCACTGTTGTCGGGGAGCAACATGCAATTCACCACTATTCTCTTACTATATTTTTATATTTGAGCACTAACTTGCCATGTTTGCTTTATTGTGAATTTGCGAGGTACTTCACGAAGGGATCTTCTGCACAAATCAACCATTCTAGGGTAGGTAACTTCTCTATTCCTCCCTAATCAACCTCTTAATCTTGGGAAGACCAAACAGGAAATAATCAATTAGGAATCACCTGCCTTATTTTTATAGTAAATATCATTTAAAAAAGGGTAAGTTCCTGATTTGTGAAATTTTTTTCAAATCTGATTGAAGACTGAGACGATTCTATTTAGAATTATCTTCCCTAACTTTCATGTGCCTATTAGGGATCATGCTTAATTTCTAATCATCTTGGACTACGCACATTTCCTGCTTGAAGCCCAAGGTGAACATGTCAAGATCAATTGGACTTGGAAATAGAACCAATTAGGGTTTGACATTAGGGTTTGGAGTGTTAGTACACATTCTTGCCTGCATAAAAGGAAAGTTACCCTTCTGCATTTGTGTACTACCCAAGCCCTTGGTTGAAAAGATCTAATCAACAAAAATCCTAAAATCAGGCTCTAAATTCACTTGAACCCTAAAATCCTTGGACTTAATAACCTGAGAGTCAATCAGGGTGATTTTTAGGTCTTGACCTAGATCTCATTCTACCATCTTTAGGGTAGGTTAGGTGAAGTTGGTCTACATTGTAGGCCAACCAACCTCCAAATTAGGGCACAAGTTGAATTAACTTCAAATCAAGTGAAATCAAAGGCACAAATTAGGACATAAAATTGGTAGACTTAAGGTCTTATGTTCGTACATTACTGTTTACCTGGACCCTCATTGACAAGGAAGGTCAGGTGGGGGAAACCCTCTAACTCTTGGGGATGCTCTACCATGTAGGGCCTTTGCAGAGCTCTCCCTTCCTAACTACCTAAGTAATTCTCAGGTGTGCAAATTTCTGATTCAGAGGCATCATCTGCCTCGAAGATGCCTTAGTCATCCAAAAATCTTTGGGTGCCTTGATTAGGTCAAATCTCACATCCAGTCCCTCATCCTTTATATCTATAGCACATACACAGATCATCTTATGGATTTCTTTCAGATCTATCAACTTTAATCTGAACTCGAGTTTTGATTCTACATCTTGATTCCACCATTTGATTAAAAAATGCAACCTGACATGTTAGCAGACCCATTTGAGGATATACAGGTTAATGTGTCAAACACAACAACATTCATTTCAGAACAAGCACAACTGATTTTGACACAACTATAAAATGGGGCAACTTGGGATGTTCTCATGCCAAAATATCGGGAAATTGAGAGATGGCATAATGGTGAGTATATCTTGTGTAGATTTGAGCCATCACAATGGAAAGTACACCAAGATGACCTTGAAAAAAGAGACAAGATAATGCAGATGTTGAAACGTGTTATCGATCATAGGCATCAATACACCCTTGCAACATCTTGGATTAACCAGCACAATCTCCCAAATCCCAGGTTTGATAATCAAGCTTATTATGGACCCCCAACCCAGAGGAATTCCAATTCAAATTTCACAGCAATTGACATACCTGATCTTGAAATGGGTGGGGAAGATCCGATTACAGGTGATCACGATTACAAGCCAACCCTACCATGTCCTAATGTTCTAGACACCTGTGATACCAAGATTGAATCAGAGCCTCTCGAGGGTGTAAATTCCATCCCTTATTTTGATAAGGTGACTCTCGAGAGTAATTTTGACATCACTGTAGAGCCCAATCTAGATCTTAGTGATCTAACCCACACCCTTAACCTAGAATCTGGATTTGAGCCTTATTGGGATGATTATGAGGCCCCGTGAGAAACAAATTAGATTTCGAATCTGGATTATGATTCAGGGCCCGTATTTGATAAGTACACCTCTCCAAACTCCTCAGAGATACAGATTGATTTTTCGGAAGTCATGCCAATCTATGATACAGAAACCAAGGAGTTGGAAGATTTGGGTTTTGATTGGGCCTTCCCTACAAGGCAAGAACCCAAACCTAATAGGGACATCTTTGTGAGCTCAGAATTTGGAACTAGGTTAAACCCAAGTCAAGTTGCTAATTGTCTACATCTTGATTTATTATGTGGTGGAACCTTTGATCCGGAATCAGATTCAGAACATGATTCTCGCAAGTTCTTTGATGATTTTGAATCTTATTATGATATCAGAGAACTGTTGTTTCCTAATGACTATGAGCCAATCTACGACCTCAGCAACTACGACCTGTCTTTTGATCCTAACGCTAAAGTTAATGATTTGAAATAAAACACCTCTTCTACACATGCAGAACCTTCCTAAACCTATTTTCAACCCTAACCCGCAACTGGACTCAATTTCTACTCTGATTCTCCTCTCAATGAGCCAGTTGCACATGATTCTCCTCTACATTTTTATCGGGTTTCAGACATTGATCATACTACAAATCACGCCCCATCCTTCTCTGATCACTTTTGTAGGGTTCCTACATCCTCCACTGATTCCTTTTCATCTGAGGATCCCTACTCTGATCAGGCTGATTTGACTCAGCCAAACCCTAGCTATACAGTTCCACATCCTTTTGAGCTCCACAGCATCTGGTGGGTACCACATCTTTTGATCCACATTTATCAACTTGCCAGATAGAATGGATTTGGGTTGCATCATCAGCCTACTAATCTAAACAAGCACCTGGTTGGACCAACCAGGCTATTGATCAAGGTGCTTGTTTTACAAAATTCATCTAATTTGACCACTCCTCCATACCATGTTCTACTTGGCTGAAGGCATTGAATTTAGCACTTAACAGGAGGCAACCTGTCATTCCAAAAACCTGAGACCCTTCTAATTATCCTTTCTGTACTTCATGTTTATTGCACTCTGAGTTCAATTTTTAGAACAGCCAACTCCACCCGTACCAGAGCTTGAAATCATCTGCAATAGTCATCCCGACCCATTCACCCACTTGATAATCCTGTTCTAACTTCTGAACCCTAACTATTTCATACCCTCTGTTTACAATGAGGACATTGCAAAACTTAGGCATGGGGGGTGTTAAAGTGCAAACACATAAAAATTCAAAGTTCAAAAGGGTTCTCACAAAAAATATATATATACATATTCCAAAAAATAAAAAAAATAAAATAATTGAAAAAGAACAAAAAAAAATGGAGAAGGGAGGAAATTTGAAGGATCAAATTGCATATCATTCTTGAGGAGGAAAAGAGGAGGTGATTTAAATGTCAAAAATGAGCATAATTTGAAACAAAAAGAGTTAGTCATTAGTAAGAGATTAAGGAATCTACGTAGTTCTAAACCAAACTAAAAGGAAGAAATGAAAGACAAAAGTGCTAAGGGACAAAAGTGATTAGTATGAATGCCGATCTTAGGCCTCTTGGGCTTGTGTTTAGGCTTAAAAAATCAACTATTCGTTAAGATCTGGATAGTCCTCAAGAAGTTAAGGAAAATGCAAAGCTTAATTATTAAGTCTAAGGCTCAGGGATTATTCGACCTTGTTAACTGACCTCTGGTATGCGAGACTCGGTAACCTAAGCACCCTAATACACATAGTCTGGTTTAGTGAGCTTAATTATCAAAATCACACAAAAGCATTAATTCTGTTATGAGAAAGCTACCTAGATTAGGAGCGGCTAATCAATACATGTTGATTTGGATGAGGTCCTAATGTGGAGAGGTGGGAAATTCCCTTAGAAGATGCACAATAACATACCGTCTCCTCGATGCTTGTCTCCTAGGATATCTAAATATCCTATCGGGAACATGTAAGCACTTTGTGCTAATCAGGTGCCATGGGCAGGATTATCCCAAAATGTTGATTGCCAAGGCCTGAATTTGGCTACAGAATGCCATGGGTGGCATTATCTCGAAGTAATGAAAGCCAGGTTTCTGGGACTTGCCATGGGCGGTGCTATCTCAAAGCATCAAAGCCAGGGACCTTGCGAGGATTGATGGTGGGAGCGAGGAATTCGATACAGACCATGTTGTAAAGCCAATCTGAAGCTAGAAATAAAGGAAAAGAGAGAGAAAGCTCTCCAAAAATATAAAAAAATCTTTTGTCTCTCTCTTACAAAAATGCACTACAAATTGAACCGGGACTAAACATGTTTTAAGCACAGGTGCTTCAATCACGGAGTTCAACGAACCTTAGGTTAGTTCCTGTGGGCCTTAAAAACATTCGAGGTGGACTAAGGCTAAAAGATGATCAGGTCTGGATCTTAGTCGGTACGTGAGTACCTCTAGACCTACTATTGGCATTCTAACCTAATCTACACAAAAAAAGCACACATCAGAGATCTGAACACATGGTCTAGAATTTGAGTTAACTCCATAAGATTTTGCTAAGAGATTAGCAAAAGTTAGGCATGGGGGTATGATGATAATGTCCTCATCAGCCATATCTAGCTTTAATTAGTCATAATCAAGGATTAAATGTTCCTACATAACCGCCAGAGAGACGCAATTCACTACAAATCCATAATGAGGGAAATACAATTAAACAGGGGTAAAACTACAATTTTAACAGTATATCTCAATTGCAGTACAATCACAGGTTTTCTCAAAAGTTAATGAAGGTTCAAATGGTCTTAAGAGTCTAACAAGGGGGTTATTACAGACAGAAAAGGGTTTTCATACATTTCAGGAATTAAATGACTTTCGAAACCCTAAAAATAGACCCGCTTAATCTACTGAGGTTATGGTCAGGATAAAATTCAGTCAAACTCTCTAAAATTCATATAAAAATATTCTCTATGGTTTAGTACCTTCAATTTGACCATCATAACCCGTCCTGACCCAAAATAGAGCCACAGATAGACTTTTGCCCTAATTTGGGTTTTTGCATAAATTATCCAGTCAAAATAGGCCAAAACCGAAATCTAACTTCACCATTGGATTACTTGGGTCCAAATTAGGTTTCTACCGAAATTTAGGCCCAATTTGAGATCATCTTGACCTAGTTTGCAATTTGGTCCCATCTGATTCTTTTATCTCACACACATGCCCTTAACTTTCAAAATCATTGCAAATAGCCCCGTAATGTTGTTGTCTTCTTCACAAATAGGTCCCTGCAACCATGAAATCCTATTCCTACAACTACGGCAACCTTTGGTTGAAGAGAACTCCTCTGATCAATCAATCCCTTCCAAAATTGGAAGGGAGATTCCTTGAGGAGTTCTCTTTCCAATGAATCTGATCTTGAGACCCAAAACCTTCCCAATCTCTCATGCGAACGCATGAGAGATTTGGGTATCTTTAGGTTTCCAACTTTGGTGAGCTTTCCTAGCTTGGGAAGCTTGCTTCGTAAGCACAAATCGATCTCTAGAGCCCTATAAAACAACCCCTGACGCACGACCATTTTCCTCAGCTAGGTTTTGGCTAAAAACCTCTTCAAATCCCTATCTTCGGCCTTCTCGACCGGTGCTCCGGTGCCCTTCTCGATCTCCTTCCATCGTGACTCCAATGGCTAAATTGGAAGCACAGCGACCTTCCCCATCCTCCTTCACACCTCGCCGGTCATAACAGGCACCGTCTTCCTCTATCTTCACCGCCGTCCCCCTCACATAGGGTTCATTTTCCCCACATCCCGCAATCACACCCGCGTAGGAATCTCCCTTATTTCATCCCTAAATTAGTTCCACTCTCTCTCTCTTTCTCTTTATGTTCTATCTATCTTTTTTTCCCTTCGTTTCGACTGTTGTTCGCATCATTCTCCCTTTGTCTTCCCCATGACTGGCCGATCTCTGATGAGGCCTCCATAGCTCCACAAGCCACCGTTCTCCTCCCTACGACTCCCATAACCACCGCCATGCTCCACAGACCAAAACCCGTCAAGAAATTGAGGGGATTGGTCTCTCACTCGCCTCACTAGACATGATCACCTCTGGACTGCCTTCTCGCCTCTGTCTGGACACCATACACCTCAATTAGCCACAAAACCACTGCCACTACATGTGCCATGGTCCAGTGATGCTTACGAGCTATTCTAATGTGGTCGTGAGGTTGCATTTGTGATTCTCAGGTTTTGCCATCCTCCACTGTTGCCGTCGCTTCGCTCGACCACATTTGCAGTCCTCCAGCTGTGATTCTTCCCCATTTTGTGTTCCAGGTGCTGCAGAATAGTCCCAGGAGTCTTCTTGGCCAATTGATCGAAGGACCCAGCTGCTGGCTCATGACAATTGGACGAAGGACCTCGCTGCCATGCACAAGGAAAAGAGATGTGGGATTAGTCCAACATCGTAAAGGGACGAGCTTCCAAAGGAGCATATATTGATTTTCTAATATGGCCTTATCGCCTCAGTAGCACGGGGTGAGGTCCCCTCGCACGTGCCATGCACGCCCTCGCCCGCGGCCATGCCACATTGATCTGGGCTCTGAACTGTATACCCGGATCCATTTAGAAAGGGAAAGGAAGAGGAAAAGAGAGAGAGGGGAGGGGGATTTTGCTCTCTACGACACTTAGCCAAATTTGAAGGGTGCGTAGCCCTTGTGCGTGAAGAGAAAAGAAGGCCTATGTGTACTGTGTAGGTAGAAGGAAAAAAGGAAGGAGGACTTGAGAAGAAAGGAGAGCGGCAAAAGAAGAAGCAAGAAGTTGAAGAGAAGAGAAGCCAAGGCATGAAGAGGACAGTAGGAAGAAGAACAAAGAAAGAAGAGAAGAGGAAGAAGAAGCACAGTGTCCTCTTGGCACTGTAGTAGGGCTGACCTAAGCCGTCTGATTGAGTGCCCTGTCGTCTAATTGAGTGCCTTGTGCACTAAAGTTTGCATGGTTAAACTGTTCATTTATCTAGATGATTAAGTAATTATTATATGTGTATCTAAGCTAATAATTGGTGATTCAAATCACCATTATTTTGTCTTAGATGACTTTTTACCTCAATAGATTCTTGACATACTCATGTGCTACATTGATTATTAGTTTTTGAGTAATTAATTGAGCTCATTTACATCATATATTAAGATTAGCATGTGAATTCCATATTTTCTCCCTGTGTTCGACCTCAGACTTTCTTTCGAGTTATAAATTTTATTTGCTATTCAAGCTATTTTTAAGGATTTATTACTGCAATGAATGCATCTTTCTAAAACCTCGATCTAGCCCTATGAACACCTATATGCCGACAAAGTTAGGGACCAGCTGATAGATTTTAAGACCATATCCATCAAGCTGGTGCCCCAAGCGGACAACCCCTGGTCGACGTGTTGGCTAAACTCACTATTGCCATCCCTTAAGGTCAAGACGAGGACATCGGTCTTCAGACTCTAAAAAAGCCAACTGTCCTCGCTCCCAGAACATTCACGATAGAGTAGTCCACCTCCTGGATGATGCCTATTGTCACTTATTTGAACTCTGGTGAGCTACCCCCAAGGGAGCCTCGACCCAAATCTTTCCATCTCAAAGCCTTGAGATACACTTTGATAGAAGGATAGCTGTACAAGTGGGGGTATTCCACCCCCCTACTATGTTTCCTAACTTAAGAGATGGCCCGAGCCCTCCAAGAAGCCCACGGAGGTGTTTACGGGAACTACGAAGGATACAAGGTACTCCTGGCCCGACTATTTCAGCCAGGCTACTTCTGGCCCCAAATGAAGTAACATTGCAAAGACTTCGTGCACAACTACGACAAATGTAGTGGTTTGCCACCTCGCACCACTTGTCGCCTGGAAAGCTAGTACCCATTATGTTACCCTTCCCCTTTGCAAAGGGGGGGTTATGGACTTTGTCGACCCCTTCTCGCCAACCCTGGCTTAGAAGCAGTTCATTTTGGTGGCCATTGACTGCTTTTCTAAATGGGTCGAGGATGAGGCCATGGCCAGTCCTACGACTGAAAGGGTCATATCCTTCATTCGTAAGAGCATCATAGCTCAGTATGGGATACCCTACTACATAGTCACAGACAACAGAACCCAGTTTGCTTAAAAACAATTCAAAGAATTTGCACCAACTGGGACATCCGTATGTGCCTCATGTCAGTGGATCATCCCCAAGCGAAAGGACAGGCCAAAGTAACCAACTGCACCATCATCTCATCGCTCAAACACCAGCTAGATTCAACCAAAGGGAGAAGGGCGGATGAGCTTCCAGACTTCTTTGGGGATACAGGACTTGCTAAAGGACTTCCACAGGCCGTACACCATTCAGCCTGGTATACGACATGGAATCTCGGCTGCCCATCGAAATAGTCCTCCCCACCTACATAGCACAACTTTATGACCTGGCCACCAACGATGATCAAGTTTTCTTATACTTGGACCTCCTGGATGAGCTAAGGATAAGGCATCAGAGATGGCACTCAAGCATAAAGAGGCCACAGCCACCTCCAACAACAAGCGCATTTGTAAATGAACATTCTCCTAAGGAGACCTAGTCCTACGAAAGTGCGAAGTCTCCATGCCGACCCAGTCAGGTGGAAAGCAAGATCTGTCATTGGAAGGGCCTTACAAGGTTTGTAAAAATAGTCCAGGAGACTTTTACAAACTACAAGCCCTAGACGGTAGAGACATCCCCCACACCTAGCACGCGAGCAACTTACCAATGTACCATGTATGAATGCCCACGAGCAATAAAAAGAGATTTTTTCATTCAAGAAAGGGACCTTGCCCATTACATCTCTTTTTTTTAAAAAAAAATAACAGTAGTAAACAAGTGAGGATAGCATTGTCGGTACGCTCAGGGGCTTTACTCCCATCTCTCAAACATATCCCCACCACCCATTGAAGAAAGGCAGAGTGGACTGATGACCCCTACAGCTGGATCGGTGGCCTCTTCGGTAATTGCCTGGGCCACTTCCTCGGTAGCCGGTTGGGCCACCTCCTCGTCAGGTGACTGATTTGCAGGCGGTTCCATGGGCTTGTCGTCGATAATAAGACCAGCCGCTTTGAGTTGGTCGTATTCTAACATCAAATAGCCGATGGACTACCCGCACAACTCTTTGGTAGAGGTGTGCTTCCTCTTGATAAGGGCCTGAACGATAGCAGCATTTTCATCCTGATCTCCCACGACAGTGCCTCCTGGATCGGTTCCATCGACGGGAGCCTGGCATAGAAGTCCATCACCACCTTTGCATTTAGCTCAGGCCCATCACCTCCTCTGTCAGCTCCTCTATCCTCTTCAATTCCACCACCCACTGGCCCCTCTCTGCAGAGAGCTACTAGGCCCTGTCGAGGTCAGCCCTCAGATCCTCTGTAGTTACTCTGCTTTCTCCAGAGTTGCTTGCAAAGAAGCAAGCCTATCAATCAAGGCACTCATTCGAGCATGCTTTTCCTCAAGAGCCCTCTCATACCCTCCACCAATGAAGAGTGCTCAACCTTATGCACTTGCACCTCCTCCTTTAAGGAGAGGATGTAGTGCAAGCGATCGAGAGGCGCTCAGATAGGTCCCCCAG
Source organism: Thalassia testudinum (assembly GCA_037157565.1). Lineage (NCBI taxonomy): Eukaryota > Viridiplantae > Streptophyta > Magnoliopsida > Alismatales > Hydrocharitaceae > Thalassia > Thalassia testudinum. The sequence continues at coordinate 3,874,579 of JAZHRO010000029.1, read as the reverse complement.
AACCTCTAAATGGATGCTATACGCCCTCACGAGCCTCTCCTCCAGCTCCTCACCAACGGTAGAGGCCTCTTACAGAACGGAGCAGGTCTTCTTCAGCTCCCCCTCCAGCCGGCACACATAGTCGGTCGCCTATTGCTGGAAACGAAGCCACCACTCAACCTCCTCCACCACCTTCTACACCTTCTCTCATGCAGCAACGGCCTCCACTACTTGGAAAAGCAATTGCTGATGCTCCGCCTTGGCCATCATAGCCCACTACGCAGCCAAGTCCATTGCGTTTCCTTGACTAATTGGGCCGGGGAGGTTCGGGGGAGAGTCTCCGTGCAAAATATAACAGGACCTAAGCGTCTCCGCCTATAAACCACGAGTGTGTCAGAATAAAAGTAGCTCTAGCCAAGAAAACAATAATAAGAGGCAGGACAGGCCTCATGAGCTTACCACACGCATGCAGTAGAAGAACACGTGGTTAAAGTTCATGCCCCAAGTCCCAGATGTGGCCCAGAACATGGCATCATTTAGGTGCCTTAGCACCTGTCTTTCTAGGCCGAGGGCACTACTTGATGCCCCCGGTTACACAGGCACCACACACCAGGTTTGGACTCACCTAGGGTGCCTTCCAGTATGGATCCAACAATGGACCCAATGATACAACCGATTATCCCTAAGCCCCCTCAGCAAGTGGGATCCACCAGAACCTATGTGCCTGTAGAGCTTCACCGGTAGTTTGGCTGACCAAAGACGTTGCCCATGCCAGTCGCCTCTTATGCCAGTAAGGTGAAGGCCCTCGGCGAAGCCAACGAAACTAAGAAGCCGGAAGTACCCTCTAGACGAGCTACTTCCAAAGGTGCCTCCAAAGGAGAGTTGTTGACAAGCTTTCGTCAAGTTTAAAATATGCGTCGTAGTACAGTCAACAAAAGCGAATCAGCATTTAAAGTTATAAGTACTCGAAAACAAGAATGAGTCTAAGGTTGTTCGCATGGAGAAAGTATAGGAAATCAATCACTATTTGCAATATCAAGAGTAATACGCAAGTGGAATCAAAATGATACTCAATATATGTCAGGAATGTATCTCAGAATATAAACTGCAAAAAGAATGGGCTAGAAATGGTGGTTAGAACCACCAAATTTAACCCTACAATTAAGCTCTAATCAATATCTTCAATAATCCAACAGTAACCGCAATCAAATATCCATGTCAGTAAACGTATTCAAAGTAACAAATTACAAGAACCAAGACAAGGCCTCAGACAACAAGTATAAGGCCCAAATGCCTTATTTCAAAGCTTTAGAGGAACTAAGGCACCAGCAAAACCACGCAAGGGCACAACACAGTAGCACAAAGCAAAGGCAAGGCTCAGCTAGGTATGGAGTGAGGGAGGGGCATGAATCTCAAGTCCATAATGCAAAAACCCCCTCCTCCTCCTTAGATTTCTCTCTCAAACCTAGGTGAACAGCAACCAGGCAATCAAATCTATCCTACACTCGCATGGCGTGAACCGTGAGTGAGGGCATGCGCAAGTTCATACGTGGGGGCATGTGAGGGACCTTGCCCCTGTGCATTTGGAGGCGAAGAGCTGAAGACAAAATTTCCTCTTATGTGCTGTCACGAGTCCCTAAGTCCATAATGTGGGACTAAAGTCTAAGGCTCCTTTGTGTGTAGCTGTAGCTGGAAGCTCCTCTCAATTCGATTTGCTACTTTGACTTTGTCTGCAATTGAAGCTTAGAGAATGTTCCTGACGCAGTTTCGCAGCTTCCAAATGTGGTCATAGGTCTGCTGGTGGTCGGAGAGAGGCGAGCGACGGTGGCGAATTGATGGTGATAGGAGGAGGTTCGGCAAGTACCTGCGATCCCAAAAATGGGCTAATCACCCCAATTAGATAGCTCAAATGTTTCGTCATGCAGTGAGGAAGACAAGGTGGTGTCGGCGTGGTGTTTGGAAGCCTAGGGCAGCCAGACGATGTTGGAGATGGAGGTGACTAATGGGTTTGTTCGACCGTGGGGATGTGTGATCAAAAGCCCTAGTTATGTTAGGGTTTCGATTACAAAGTGATGAGGAGTGTTCTGGAAGTGGTAGTGAAATGTTTGGTGGAGTGCGGTGGCTAGCAAACTCGCCGGAGTTTCACCGGCCATAGGGAAGACGACTGTAGTGAGGGAGATATTATGGTTGGTCCTAAAATCTAATGGGTTAGAAAGGAGCAGCGGAGTGAGAGGAAGAGAGAAGAGAGACTTAGGAAGAGAGAGTTGGTGAGGATGTCTGACGGTGATTGGCCAAAGACAGAGAAGATGAAGTTGACGACGAGGTTGCGGTGAGGAATGAGAGGACGGAGATGCTCTTTCTTTGGCTGGAAAGATACGCGACGAAGAGAGGAGGATGATGAGCCAATCAGTTTGATCGTTGGCCAGCTAGATGAAGGGGGTGGAGAGGCTCACTGGAGCTCGAAGAAATGGTGGCTAGAGGAGAGAGAGGATTCTTGGCTAAGGAGGTCGGCCTAGACGCAAGGGCTCTTTATAGAGCTCTAAAGCGAGCACAAAAGCATGGAAGGAAGCTATAATAGCCCATAATTTTAGGAAAGAAGATCCCTAGAAATCTCAAGCTCACCCTAGGGATCTACGTGGGCTCTTTGAGTTAGCTCGATTGATTAGGAAGGTTCTTGCGATCAATCCTTCCAATTTTGGAGGGATTTAGCTCTGATTTGAGAGAGAAATACTCCCTCGAATCTCAGTTATAGAGATCAATTGACACTAATGGCGGTAGGGGACTTCTTGCAAGAACGACGACAAAATTAGGGATTGAATTGCAAAGAAAATTGAAACTTAGGGCCTAAATGTAAGAAATAGAGTTTTTAAGGGCTAAAATGCAAACTCGGTCAAGATGGACTCTGATTGGACCAAAATTTTGGTGCTAACCTAATTTGAACCCAAGAAATCTAATGATGAACTTGGATTTGGGTTTTGACCATGTTTTACTAGGCAATTTACATAGAAGCCCAAATTATGGCCAATTTCCGTCTAAAACTCTATTTTAGGTCAAACTAAGTTTAGATGGTCAAACCAAGTGTACCATACCTCGTAGAACATTTTTATATGAATTTTATGTGGTTTATATTAATTTTATCCTAACTAGAACCTCTTCAATTTAAGTGGATAATTAGGGTTTTGTGTATTGTTTTCGCACTTAAAATGCATGAAACCTTGTTTCTGTTAGTGTTGACCCACTTTTTATACTTTTGTGCTCATTCAAACTTCAATTAACCTCTAAATGACCTCATGGTTAATCTGTGTTTGTGTTGTGCTGTTAAAATTATAGAATTAACCCTGATTCCCTATTTTCTTCTCAAATCAGAATGATGTGGAGTTGTGACTCTCAGATGATTAGGTAGGAGCTTTCATCATTCAAAACTGACTAAATGTGGCTATTTAAGGCCCATAATGGTGTTACCATCAAGAGTCACGAAGGGTGATCACCTCAGGTGACCTAAATCGTGCTAGGGGAGCGAAAGGTGCACCTTCCCCCTCTACCAAATTAGGGCTCTACAGAGAGGACGTCGCCAAGTCCTCCCATGGAAGCTTCATGTGAGGACCCTTCTTTGCCCACCTCAGGGGAACCTTTGGCTCCTTCGTGAAATCTTTAAGGGCCTCCTCCTTTCACTTTAGCCCCTTCTGATAAGTGGGCTGACTCCCCTCCCCCTACTCCACAGGCCCCTCCTAGCCTTGTTGCGACCCATGATGAGCCGAGCTACCACTTAGACGCTTGGGTGCAACTGGCCAAGCGAACCACTCAAATGCTACAACCAAAAATATTAGATTAATAGGAAAATTAGCAGACACAAGGTACGATTCAAAAGCCATTTCTTTTACCTCCCCCCACTTACATGGCGTAGTGATGAGAACATCATCATGAGCCCTAACTAGCTCATTTTGACTTATAAAAGAGAAGAAAAGCTCCTACATAACCTAGCGAAGGGCCTAATTCAAGGAAGAACTGTTCTAAGAAGAAAACATGAAATAAAGGGTAAAACTATAATTTTACCATTGCAGTACATCAATGGGATTTCGCAGGGACTAAACATAGGTCAAATGGTCTGAAGAAGATAAAAAGTGAGTTGGTTCAATCAGAAATGGGTTCATGTGCAATCTAATAATTAAATGACATCTTGCAATCCTAAAACAGATTCACTTAATTCAATAAGGTTTTTGTTAGAATAAAAATCAACTAAACCCTCTAAAACTCATGGAAAAATATCCTGTAGGGTTTAGAACACTCAATTTGGCCTTTGGAACCTTAGCTAGATATTTAACCTAATTTGGGTTTTTGTATAAAATGTCTAGTCAAACGTGGTCAAACCTAAAATAAAACTTCACCATTGGATCCCTTAGGTCGAAATTAGGTTTTTACCAAAATTTGGATCTGAGGGGAGGTCACCTTGACCTACTTTGCAAAATAGTCCACCCAATCACATTTGACCCCTAACTTTTGAAAACTATTGCGCAGACCCCCCTATCTTCCTTGCCACTCCTTGCAATTAGGTCCCTCCACCATTAAGCAGAGGAGTCCTACTCCAGCAAGGATTTGAGGGGGATTTCTCCTTGATTCCTCAGAGATCTCCTCTCAAATTTGCAAGGGAGATTCTTTGAGGAATTCCCTATTGTCTGAACACAATTCCAAGGTCTGATTTGCACCCAATCTCTCGTGCGAATGCATGAGAGATTTGGGTCTCTCACTGATTCCTTCTCCGGCGAGGACTCTTGAGCTTGGAAGCTTTTCTTCCAAGCACAAGAGCCTCTGCCAGTACCTATAAAAGGACCCACATCTCCGGCCACACATTTTTAGCTTGGCTTGGGCGAAGAACCACCTCCAATTTCTTCCCTTCTCCTTCGGCCAAGTATCTAGTAGGCTCCAATGACTCCTCCTTCTCCTTCTCTTCACTCTGCCACAATACAAATGGCAGAGACGCCTTCATGACCTTCCTCCCGTCGCACCATACCCGTGCGTGCGCCTCCAGTCCCTTCGTCCTTGCCGTTCTCCCTCCACTAGAAGCTTCTTCCTCGACAGAGGTAGGTACGAGTAGCCGCCTTTCTACCCCCTTTCGTCCACTTAGTTAGGTCAAATCTCTTCCCCTTTCTCTCCTCTTTATTTCCCCTATCTTTATTTCTATTTTTATCCCCTCGACGCCGCAGACCACCACCATCTTCCTCATCTCCTGCAGACCACCGGCGAGGTGCAATCGTTGCTCAACCCATCCACACGCCTCGCCACCTACCTTAGAACCTTTGCCATCACCCACTGATAATCATCCACCCCTCCACTAACCGCCATCACTTCCCCAAGTGTTCCCTGAACACACCCATCACAACAACCACAGAGCAACCTAGGCATGCACGCCTAGGCCGCCTCGCGGCTAGCCACCCACTGCTTCACCTTCGCCCTGACAAGGCGAAGCTCCCCATGTGGTTTAATGAGGCCGCAAGGCCATATTTGTGAGTTTCATGTTCACTCCCATGCTGCCATTGAAGCATAAAGCAAGGAGCTTGCAAGCTCGCTCCAGGCCGCTTCACTCCAAGTCTCGAGGTCCAGGAGGCATGGGTTGGACTCGCGCATTCATCCAGCCAAGTGAGTGGCTTTGCGAGGATCCCAGCTACAGCAATTAGGAAGAACATCCTTGCAGGTGTGCGAGTGAAGCTAGTGAGACTTTTGGTCCCACCTCGGAAAGTTTAGCGCACGGTGAGTTGTTTATATTGAATTTGTGTTTTCATCTGGTCGCCTCAAGGACACGGGGTGAGGTCCCCTCGCCCATGTCACCCGCCTCATCTGCAACCCACGCCCATACCGAATGGGCTGACTGACCCTTTTACCCAACACTCCTCGTGCACAACCCACGCCGGTGCGCCTGGACCCGAGTCTGCGTAACCTGGCCCGATTACCTGGCTGGCTCTGGGAGAGCAAACCCAAGAGAGAAATAGAGAGAGAGTGTATGCGGGGAGGGTAGGGGTAGGTTTTGCACTCGTGTGTGCAGGGAAAAGAAGAAAGGAAGAGGAAGGTGCAGCTGTAGAGGAGTGCTAAGGAGGAAGTTGAAGAAAATGCTAAGGCAAGGAAAGCAATGGACTTGAAGGCAGAGGCTGAAGAAGAAGGAAGAAGAAGGCACTGCTGAAGAAGAAAAGAGAAGGAAGGAAATCAGAAGCCAAGGAGGACAAGGAAGGAAGAAGAAGCACTATAGCAAAAGAAGGTGCGGCTGAAGAAAAGGGCTCAAGGTAGAAGACAAGGAAGGAAGAAGAAGTCAAAGAACTGAAGAAGAAGAAGAAGAAAGGCAGAGAAGGCAAGGCTAAGGCAAAGAAAGTAAAGAAAGAAAGAGTCGTCAAAGAAAGAAGAAAGAGGAGATGCAAAGAAGAAAAAGGAAAGAAAGAAAAAGCTGAAGAGCAAAGAGCCGAAGCACTTTTTATCCAATCTTCTCAATCTTTCTATTTTGCTATATTTTAATATCCATAAACTCATGCATTATACTTTGAATTAGATTTTGAGTAGACTTAAGTGTTCAAATTACATTGATTGAGATTAGTGAATAAATTCCATTTGCTCCCTGTGTTCGACCTCGGACTCAACATTCGAGTAATGAAAACTTCGTATTTGTTTATAACGCTTGATTGATTGTACTACAACGTGACTCATTTAAAACATGATCAAGAGCTGTTAACATTTTGGCACCGTTGCTGGGGAGCAACATGCAATTTATCACTAATCTCTGCATTCTTTTTGATTATATTGAACACTAACTTGCCCTATTTTGTTTTGTTGTGATCTTGCAAGGTATTTCACAAGAAGATCTCCCACAAGTCAACCACTCCAGGGCAGGTAATATCTCTTCTTCCCTAATCCACCTCCTAATTCTAGGAAGACAAAAGGAATTAATCAATAAGGAATCACTTGCCTTCTGTTTATAGTAATTACAATCTTTAAGCCAAAAGTTTCCTGATTTTGCGAAAATTTTTCAAAAAACTTATTGAAGTAGAAGCAATTTTTAGAGCCAACCCCACAAATTCTTATGCCTAGTAGAAATCATGCTTAATCTTCGCGGACAACACACCTCTTGTTTTAAGTCCAAAGAGAACTTTTGTGAAAAGAAAAGAGGATTGGAAATAGAACCAAACTAGTGTTTCTACAGTAGGGTTTTGGAGTGCTAGTTCACACGTGCCTTCTTAAAAGAAAATAAACCCAACCCGCATCAGTGTGCTACCCAAGCCCATGATTGAAAAGATCTAAGCAAGTCAAACCCTAAAATCGAGCTTTAAAACCACTTGAATCTTAAAATCTTGGACCTAATAACCTGGGAGTCAAATCAGGGTGATTTCTAGGTCTTGACCTAGAATCATTCTGCCATCTTTAGGGCAGGTTAGGTGAAGTTGACCCCTTGGGTCAACCAACCTCCAAATTAGGTCACAAAACCAAAACATCTAAAGTTCAAGTGAAAACCCTAAGCACCTGTGATCTTAAAAGTGGTAGACTTAAGAGTTAAGGTCCCCATTCTTGTCTACCTGGAATCTCAGTGATAAGTGAGGTCGAGTAGGGGAGCCCTGTAACCCGTGGGGATGCTCTACCGTGTAGGGGTCTTTGCGGGACTCTCCCTCTTTGGCTACCCAGGTAATTCTTGGGTGGATGACTTTCTGATCCAGGGGTATTATCCACCCTGAACCTCCATAGTCATCGAAACATCTTTGGGTGACTCGATTGGGTCAAAAGCACCTCCAGTCCCTCAACTCTTCTCTTTAGAGCACACACATAAAATTTCAGTGGGACTCTCTATTCAGATCTATTCACTTCACAACTTGATCTTGATCCAAAATTTGATTCTACATCTTGATTCCACTTGATCCAAATATGCAACCAAATTACTTAGGACAACCTTTCAAAAATCCTGAATCACAGAGATCCATGAGAGATAGGATGATTGAGGTTGCCCTTGAATTCTATGAAATTGAATATAAACCCTCAACACCAATAGAAGACATTCAAGTTAATGTACCAACAACCATAACCTTCATCATAAACTGTGCCCAAATTTTACTGATAGAAGCCACAAACGGATCAACCTGAGACATTCTCATAACAAGATACATTGAGATAGAAAAATTACACAATTTTGAATACCTCCAATGCATGACAAATCCTGTACTTTGCGAACAACACCAAGATGATCTTGAAAAATAGGAAGAGATAATGAGATTATTAAAACAAATTATCGATCAACAATACCCATACATACCCCAAGCAGATGAACCATCTTGGAGTCGTATTGAGGATCAATCTGATTTCCCAGATCTCGGATTTGAGGCACAGAGTGGTTGTAGATTCCCAACTCAAATAGAATACAAGATGCCTGACAATGAAGAAGGTTGGGAGTTCCAATTGCAAGAAAACACAATGTTGAGCCAACCCTAGAAACTAGATCACCAAGCATAGAATTCCAAGACTCCTACAATGATGAGAGTAGACTTGAACCTCTTGAGGGTGTAAATCCCACCCCTTATTCTGATAAGGTGACCCTCGAAGGTTACTCGGACCTAGATTCTTGTGATTCAACCAACACCCTAAGCCTAGAATCTGGATTGGAAACCTATTGGGAAGATTACGAGGCCCCGTATGAAGAAGATCAAATTTTCAATGAAGAGTATGATTTTGGGCCTCCATTTGATGAATATCCCTCTCCAACATCCTCAGAGAATCAAATCGATTTTTCGGAAGTCATGCCAATCTACGATACAGAAATTGAGGAGTTGGACGAATGGAGTTTTGATTGGATCTTTCCTACCAGCCTAGAACTTGAGCCCAGACCAAAAAAGAACACCTTTTTGAGCTCAGAATTTACATATAGGCTAGACCCAAGTCAGGCTTCTACATCACGTGATTTATTCTTTGGTGGAACTCATGATCACGAATCTCATTCAAAACTTGATTTTCACAGTATCTCAGACGATTTCGAATCCAACCATGATTTCAGAGAGAATTTGCTTCCTGAATACAACAAGCCAATCTACGACCTCAGCTCACATGATTCAGTCTACGACTCCGACTCTAAGGTCTTGGTTCCTGAGATCACTGATTTAAGTTCAGGTGCTAGTAACATAGAATCATTTCTTTTCGATCCTCAGGAATCAAAACCAGAAAATGCCGAGAGTGATTGCAACCCAGAATTCAAATCTTTTCTCGATTCAGATTTCCCTCATCCTATAGACACTCTTCAGGCATTCATTTTTGACTTCGAAAGCTACTACAAGGACTCTCTAAATGAAACCACCTGTAACTCCATTTTAGAAGAGCCCTCCTACACAATTCTCATTGAAGCCGCCTCTTCCACACATAAAGAACCGATCAAAACCCATTTTCAACCCTGACCCACAATCGGACTTAATTTCTATTCTGATTGACCTCTTTCTGAACCAATTGCAGATGATTCAACTCCACATCTATACTGGGTTTCGAGCAATGATTAGACTGAAAAACATGATCCATCATTCTCTGATCACCCCTGTAGGGTTCCCACATTATTCACTGATCATTTCACAGATCCCTACTCTGACTGGGCTGATTCGACTTAGCCAAAACCCAAGTTTACACTTCCACATCCATTCGAGCTCTATTGCATTTGGTGGGTTCCACATCTGTTGATCTACATCTATCAACCCATCAGACTGATTGGGTTTGGGCTTCATCATCAGCCTATTGATCTCAACAAGCACCTGGTTGGACCAACCAGGCTTTTAATCAAGGTGCTTGTTCTACAAAATTCTACTGATTTGACCACTCCCTCTCCATACCATTTTCCAACTCGGCTGAAGGCATTGAATTTAGCACTTAACGGGAGGTAACCCGTCATTCCAAAAACCCGATATCCATCTGATTATCCGTCTGTACTCAACGTCTATTGCACCCTGAGTTCAACCTTAGATAAGTCGATCGCACCTCTGGTACACGTACCAGAGCTTGAAATCATATGCAAAAGTCATTCTCAACCCATTAGCCCACCTGATATATCCTATTCTAAGTCCCTGGACCCAACACTATTTCACACCCTCCGTTTACAATGAGGACATTGCAAAACTTAGGCATAGGGGGGTGGTAAAGTGCAAACATACAGAAACCAAGAAAAGTTAAAAGGATTCTCACAAAAAAATTCACATATGTCAAAAATACCAAAAATAGAAAATTATAAAAAAGAACAAAAGAAATGGAGGGAGGAAAATTTTGAAGTCACATAATCATGAGGAGGACAAGAGCAAAATGCCAAAAAAAAAAACAAAATGAAAAAGAAAAAAGGAGATAGTCATTAGTAAGAAATTAAGGAATTAACCAAAGTTCTAGACCACATCAAGAAAAAGAAAAATGATGAAAAAAGTGCTAATGAGGCACAAAAAGAGATTAGTGATAAACACCAGTTTATCATCATTTTTATGCTTTAAAACTAACCTAGCTCTTAGGATTTTACTCCGCAAACGGGTTTTTGGGCTGCATTTAGGCATAAATTAGGATAGGCATGCATTGCATTTTTTATTATTGTTTTAATGTGTTTTTGTGAGTGTTAGGGATGTACAGATTCACAGATCCCTAAAACCCTAGCACTCAAGAAGGCAATTGGTGAAGGAGAAGCCCAGACTAGTTGGAACCCAGCTTGATCCAGCTCACAATAGCTGGAACCTAGCTTACTTGAACTAGGGTTAGCTCATCCCAGCTCCATTCAGCTAATCTCAGCTGGATGGCAGCTCAAGAGAGTTCACCTTAGCTCATCCTAGCTCAAGTCAGCTCAAATCCAGCTCAACTTAGCTGAGTCTAGCTCATCTCAGCTCCCACTAGTCCACAGGGAGCTCTAGTTAGCTCGGCTAAGTTGACAGGAGTTCACCCCAGCTCAGATCCAGCTACATCCAGCTCCACTCAGCTCCAACCAGCTGAAGAAGAATTCATCCCAGCTCAGGAAGCTCAAGTCCAGCTCACAGGGACTCAGCTTAGCTCAACTCAGTTGAGCTAAGCTACCTTAGCTGCCTCAACCAGCTTGATTCTCCCCGGGAGCACCAGACCCAGCTCACCTTAGCTCAGTATGGTAGAAGCTAGCTTACCTTAGCTCGGCTTAATAGCTAGCAAAGAACTAGCAAGCTAAGCCAGCTAGAATAGCTCCATGCCAGCCTCTTCAGCAGCAGCCAGCTCCAAATTTCAGCTCCAGACTTCTCCTCAGCTCCTCCCTCCAAACCCTAGCTCCAACACCTTCTCCTCTACTCCTCCATTAGCTAAGCTAGCTTAGCTTAGCTTAGGTTAGGTTAGCTATGCTCCAACTTCCTTGGCTTATACCACCCCAAAAACCCACCTACCAACTCCACCCAACTAGCTCCACCTAAGCTCCACATAAGCTAACCTACTTGGCACCAACCTAACCTACCCACCACCTCCAAAAGACACCTAAAAGTGGCGCCAAAAACTACCCATAACCACCCCTTAATGGCGCCACTTTTCCCTCCAAAATCTCCCCTCATCTCCACCACACAATCTCCCTTGAACCCATCTCCACCATCCACCTAACCCCCCTTCTAGAAGACCCCATGTTGGCGCCAACATGGTGGTGTCTCTCCACCACCAAAAGACACCAACACCACCATAACTACCCCCTTTAACACCTCTTGGGTTGGCGCCAACTCTCCTTAGCCATAGGATCACCAACCACCTCCATTCTTCCATCCTAGCCCTCCATTTCAAGGGGCACCTTAACCCCCCATCCTACCCTATAAAAAGACCACTACCCACCACCATTCAAGTCATCCTTGGCTAGCCATTTCACTCTCATATTCCACCAAGAATCCCACGTCCAAGAGAGAAGAAGAAGAAGAAGATTAAGGGGATATTCTGTCCCCTTGGTGCCTTCCCCTCTTCCCTTCTCTCTTGGGTCACGCCAGCCAAAGGAGAAGCCAGGCAAGGAAGATCTTGGAGGAGATCTTGAAGGTGGTCACGCCACCTTGGAGGAGTTTTAAGGGTGGTGCACGCCCACCCCTTTGGAGAGAGCATTAAAGGTGGTAGCTTCCACCTTGGAGGAGCTCTCAAGGAAGGAGAAGAAGGAGGCCCTCTTTTCAAGCCAAGGAGCAGCTAGGCTTGGAGCAAGAAGACAACCTTTTTCACCATTGTTACAAGAGGATTTGTGTTTCTTTTCTTGCTTTTAAATTGTTCAATTCTAGTAGAAGCTTTCCTCTACTTGTCCTTGAAAAGAACACTCATTCTACTCAATCAAAAATTGCCTTCTTTTAAGCTTTTTATTGCAGTTGTTTGTTTTGGTTCTAGCACTTATTTCACCTCTTCTTCCTAATTACCCTAGGCCTACACTTGCCTAGAGTGAGCTTAGGAAGAAGATATTTCTATCTTTTAGAATTTTAATCATTTGTAGGTGTTAGTTCTTTTCGCTACAATCTGCCGTTTGCCCTCGTCTTTTCAAAATACAAAAAAATTACATATTGAAAAATATTAAAAAGAAAGTTGAGATTGTATTCCAAGCAAGAGAATCATTATTGCAATTTTTGCCTCCTTGGACGACCCTAGATACTCCCCTATCTAAGATATAAATTTTAAAAGCGAAAGCGGATTCGCGTGTTACAACGACGTTAAAAAAACTGCTTTTACAAATCACGCGCATTTCGCTATCAATTAGTAGGAACGTTGATTTTAGGCCTTTTGGGCTAGACTCTTAGGCTTCAAAATTCAAGTACCCGCTAAGATCTAGATAATCCTCAAGAGGTTAGGGAAAATGCAAAGCTTAAGTATTAGGTCTAAGGCTTAGGGAATATTCGACCTCATTAACTGACCTTCGTTTTGCGGGACTCGGTAACCTAAGCAACCCAATCCACACATAGTTTGGTTCAGTGCGCATAACTATCAAAATCACGCAAAATCATTTAAATGTTCTGAAAAAGTTGGCTAGATTAGGAGCAACCGATCAACACAAGTTGATTTGGACGAGTTCTCGGTGTGGAGAGGTGGGAAATTCCCCTCGAAGATGCGTAACAACATATCATCTCCTCGGTGCTTGTCTCCTAGGATATTTACAAATCCTACCGGGGGCACGTAAGCACTCTGCTAGTTCAGATACTGATTAGCCCATAGTTGTGGGCTATTTAAGTATTTAAGTGCCTACACATTAGGTTAATTCTAACATTTATTTAATATAAATTAGAATGTAAATAGATTAATTCATAGTTTTAATTTAATTACATAATCCATACATTGCATTCATATCTTAAGTGCATTTAGAATTAGCTTAGAATAGCATTCATCTAATTAGACAACCAATTAGGTACATTGTTTTCATTAACATAGAAGTTGAGGGTCTGTATATAAATGACCCTAATATTTTAACATTATTTTCTTTACTCTTCTCCTTGCAGGAACTGCTGCCTGCCGCTCCAACGTCGAACGGCCGCAGTGAAGACCCATTCAAGGGGGAGCGGATGTGGTGGATCTGGTCGGGCGGCTGATTTCAAACTTGTGCAGGTCACTACAAAAGGAGGAGCGAGGCAGCCGAGCTCGGGAGGCCTCCACCACCGACCCACCACTGTGTAGAGAGAGAACTTCTCTCTTCCACTCCATACTGCTGGCCTCTACTGTGGCGGCGAGTCTCCATCACCGTGGGCGTGTGGTGTGACAGGCCACACCGCCATCTGGAGCTCGTCCGCATCACCGTGAGCACCTTAGCGTGCTTCTCCCTCGCTGTTGTCGCCGACCACCACCACCGAGCTACTGATTCAGCCACCCTTTCAGTAACTTAAGACGTCCGGGAAATTTCCCAGACGTCTGAAGCTACCCGCTCACTTGCACCCACTCGCCTGACCACTCTTCCCCGCACCTGTAGACCAGCACCCACCCTTCCTCGCGCCTGCGCTCCCGTGCCCACGCCAGCAGCAGCAGCCACCCCCGCAGCAGCAGCGCGTGGCAGACTTCACGCCAACAGGCCGCGTATGCCCACCGGCTGCAGCACCTCCGCCGGAGCTTGTCCAGCCACCTCCGGCTGCCGCGTAACTCGCCGCCACCACTGATTCGAAGCCCTCGGCCCAAGGGACCTCCTCCGAGCTTCCCGCGCCCGGCCATCCGCTCCTCGTCACGCAAGACAAAGGGGAAAAATTCCCCTGTTTTGCTATAGTAAACCATCAATTAAAAATTACATTTTCTGCCATTGTCACTTTTTAATGATATTTTATTGATTCTGCATTGCGGAAAATATCCTCTAGTTTCTCATAATTGCCATTCCAGCATTGTTTCTTGCTTAAACCTTAATCTAAAGGCAATCTTGGCTTGATTCTTGTCCAAACTAACTATGAACGAATGTTTTTAATTGGTGCGAATTTTAATACGTCATTGCCTCCCTGTGGATAAGACCCTCTCCTCTGCGAGTGTTTATTTCTTCTTAAATATTGATCCTTTGATTCTCGGCCGTTCGATCGTGAGATCGAACGGCTGAGATGCACCCTCGCCCGCCTCCTTATTGCACGCTCGCGCATATGATCTCTCGTTACGCTCTAGCATGCAATAACACGTAGCTGCTATTGAGTGCCCGCAACCGCTCGATCGGGATCGAGCTGTCGCAAAGCCCACTCGCCCGTGTCCCAGCAACCGCTCGCGAGGAATCGAACGTGCGCCGCTGCGTCGCTCAAATGCATTCACCCACTGTGCTACAGCAGTGCTTTTGTGATGGAGATGAATTCATGCGCACGCGATCAGGACCATTGGATTGAGATCCAACGGTCAAGGCAGCTCTTCAGGTGCGGCTTTAGAGGATGGGCACGCCGGTTGGGATGCAATCTCAGCCATTGGATCTTGATCAAATGGCGGAGATCGTGGTTGCTAGAGTCTTCAGAAGTTGAGGGTGGTCCATTGGGCGGCCGAGATGGCACCACGTGGCGCCATCTTGGCCGTCCATCATCTAGATGATGTAGATGGTGCCACGGGTGTCGGATTGAGTCGATTTTCGTGCCGTTAGGCTGCGATCGTCAATCCGAATCCATCCATGTGATCGGATTTGTCATTTAAAGTGTGGATTCACACCATCTTGGCCCTTAATCTTCTTGGGTTCCTCGATCTCTATCTGATGCTACAGATGTCTAATTAAGGTGATCTTGGAGTCCTTGGACTTCAATCGTTGCCCTGATCAAATCTATATGGTTGGATCTTCGATTCGAGGCCCTGATAAAAATTTTGCCCTGTCCCTGAACATAAAAGGAGATAATTAACTTCCATTTTATTCAAACTAATCTAAATGCAAGATGATGCATGCTATGCAATATTTATAGTATGCAATGCAATTCTATGCTTAAGAAGATGCATAAATAGACATCCTATGTAGTGTAAACATGTTTACATCATGAATGATCAATTTTCACTTAAGAAAATAAGTTGTCGAAGTAAAAATTGAGCGGTGGAAAATCAATCGTCAACAATTAAGATAAAAACCACTCATAAAAGAGTCGTTCATTTCCATGGGGAGACAAGGAGCCTATTAGAACTTGCTAGACTCTTCCACAAAGGTTAATAATTAAAATCGTGAAGAATCGACACCAAAACCTCTTTCAAATGAAACTTATAGCATTAACAAGTGTTAATAAGGCATTTCTGTAAATAAGGGAGCTCTTCTTCACAAAATATCTAGTAATATAATAATCAAATTCAAAAAATATTATCTTCTTCAATGCCATTCAATGTAATAAGAATTTAAGCGCAAAATAGAGGATTAGTTTTCTCTTGCCATGCACGCTCGTGGAACCGCGGCGGATGATAGGAAGCTCGAGGAAGGTCGGCTCAGACGAGGGGAGTGCGATGGTTGTCACGGATTGATGAACGATGACCGGGGATAATCATCGGCGACGAGGAACCCACCAGCGATGATGACGGCCCACCGGTGTGCATGGGCTATGGTTGCCACGTCTGAGGGTGTGGCCTAGTTCGTGAGGGTGCAGTGAGTCCGTAGGAGTCGATAGCGTGGCAAACGGGAGCCGGACGTGTGGGCTACATGTGGGTGATGACGATGGTTTGTTGGGTTCCTATCCTTCTGTCAGTTGACGAAGAAGAAGGAGAGGAGGGGCCTACTGGACTGCATGCTGCACAAGAGCTACCATGCGTGCGTGAGAGGCTGCTACGTGAGGATGAGGGCACATGGTGCTGCAGGGCTGTGGCGCGATGGCTACTGTGAGTGCATTATAGCTGTGCGTTGACTAGTGGGTTCCTTCTCTGTTGGCCATTGATGAAGAGGAAGAAGAGGAAGAGGAGGATGCTACTGGCATTGGAGATGAGTGCGCAAGGGCACACGTGTAAGGGCTTGTGGCTACGTGAGGCCTAGTGCACGCATGCAAGGCTGATGGTGAGGTGGCTCAGGCACGTGCTTGGTTGCTGGCAAGGGGGGTACGCACGCTGTCACTGTGCGCATGAAAGTGAAGGTGAATGAAAACAGAGAGGCAATGGAGTTTGCATTGATCCATGTTGCGCGCTTGATGTAAACACGTTTACACTACTTAAGATGTCTATTTATGCATGTTCTTAAGCATAGGATTGCATTGCATGCTATAAATATTGCATAACATGCATCACCATGCATTTAGAGTAGTTTGAATAAAATGGTGGTTAATTGTCTCCTTTTATGTTCATGAACAGAGCAAACTTTTTATCGGGGCTTCAGATCGAAGATCCAACCGTACAGATGTGATTAGGGTGACGATTGGAGTTCAACGACTCCAAGATCGCCCTAATCAGACATCTGTAGCATCAGATAGAGACTGGGGAACCCTAGAAGATCAAGGGCCAAGATGGTGTGAATCCACACTTCAAATGACAAATTCGATCACATGGATGGATTCAGATCGACGATCGCAGCCTAACGACGTAAAAATCGAGTCAATCTGACACCCGTGGCACCATCTACATCATCCAGAAGATGGACGGCCAAGATGTCACCACGTGGCACCATATCGACCGCCCAATCATCCGCATGCAACCATTGAAGGTCTTCGCATCGCCCTTCCCTGCCATTGGATCAAGATCCAACGGCTGCAACACGCCCACGTTGAAGTTAGTCACTCAACACAAATGTGCCCATAGCCCGTTGGTCGAGCGCTCTAACGCGAAGCGAAGGCGCGCGTTCGAGACTCGCCTCGTAGTAATTGGAGCGGAGGCGTGCGTCCAATCGACCGTATGGTCGCGATTCAACGGTCGTGCGTGCTCAATCAAGATGATGCACCCACGCATGCCCGCGCGTAATGCGGGATCGTACACGAGTGGGCACGCGCTGAGGAGACTGGCGTAGCGCGATCTAGGCCGTCCGATCTCGCGATTGGACGGCTGAGATTGGCTGGACGTGTGCGAGCATTGAACATGCGGGCAAGCGAGCGGGCGTGCGTGCGCCGCCCACTATGCCAACATTTAGACCTTTAGCAACGATTTTATCCATCACTAAAGGTCCTGAATTAATGTTTTTAAAGTTGTAATGACCAAATTACCCCTACTCCTAGCAACTGTAAAAGGAGACCCCCTCCAAACGAAATTCTCATCCCTTCCTTCTCTTCTCTACCTCTCCAAAGCTCAAGAGAAGCTTGTCCCACACCAGGGATGCTCCTCGTGAGATAAAGTCAAATTTTCGTCCCCCGTTCGGAAGCGGATCCCGCGATGATGACGATGTGCTGCCCCGTTCCTATTCTTCTGCTTCGTCCTCCTTCATCCTACTCCGTCCTCCTTCGTCCAGGCGTCATCCCATCCAGTTCGTCCTCCAAGTGATCGTCAAGAAGGATAACTTCTCTCTCCCATTCTTCTTTATAGCTTTCTAGTATAGAATTTTCCTGCTTTCTAGTGTAGCTGATTTCCCGCTTTCTAGTGTAATTCTTATTTGGTTTTATTGTATAAACATTTTGAATTATTGAATGCAAGTTTTCTCTCTCTCTCTCTCCTTTTTTAGTGTAATTGTTGTTATGACTTCATTGTAATTACATCGCCTCATTTTTCAAGAAAAATTCTAAAAAAAATATAATTGTGAATATAGATCGACGTAGCCTCCCTGTGTTCGACCCGGAATTTCCATTTTGGTATAAATTTTATTTGTTGAACACGAGTTCTTTGCTTTCATACTACGATGATAGGTTTTCAAAACCAAACACATTAGCGTAGCAACTCGACATTCAACACTTTGGTGCCATTGCCGGGGAGGCAACGATTTCCGATCTTTTCGCATTTCTTGCACTTTATTGTTTTCTAACTTGCTTTCACTTGTGGCTATTGTTTTGTAGAGACCTCCATCAGGGAATCATCAAGCAGTAGACTAGAGTAAAGTGCAGTTGAAGACAACTGTAAGTGCTTCCCAGTCTTCCCCCCTCCATAGATTTCATTCGGCACATTAAATCCAAATTCCAATTAACCTAGGTGTTTGCATAAATCCTAGGAATAGTTTGGTTGTTTGGATTCTCACTCACATTCATTCCACCCTCATTTATATATAAAAAAAAGGATAATCTTGTGGGGCAATTTTCAACAAACAGACAACGTACAAACACATTCAAGTCACTTAATCAAATTGATTTATTTCTACTCAACCGGGTTCTGATCTGTGGAATCGTACACACAAAACAACACATAAAAGAGTAGAAATCATTCTAGGTTAACCATCTTTGAGTGCCTAACTTAGTGGTGCATTTGTGGCCAATTGTTTGGGTTGTTTGGGCCGCACCACTCTACTTAAAATCAACTCATCAAGTAGCTCCTCAGGGTTTTCAATCTAGGTCTATTCTAGGCACTCCATTTTCTATCTGGTTTTAAAGGAAAATAATTTTCACCCGTGTTTGACAACCTAGTTTGCCTAGAAACTTGATTGCAATCCACCTAATTTGAAACCCTAAAAGCTACTTAAGCAAGATTTGAACATTAAAATCCACGCATCACAAATAATCTTGCTTAAAAACCCTGGTTGTGCATGCACTTAGACAAATCTCAATCAATCATTAAAGGCACAACCCATTTTAAGGGCCCATCACATTCCATAAGCACCACAATCCCAGGCCTTAATAAAATTGAGTAGACATTGGCCTTAAGGTCTGATTCACTCTTCAGGGCCTAGTCTGAGATTATCTTTGATTAACCTACTTGTACTGATTAATCTGATGTCCAGCTAGGGGAGTAGTGTCAAACAACCGCGGCTGGGGGGTACACTAGGAACCGGAGGTGAAAGCCGAAGGAAGAACCTTCTCCCTAGTCCCTCCTTCTAACTGGTTGGATTGAGCAGATGCAAGTAGAGTAAATCATTTACAATCTTAAGGCAGGTTTTGGGAGTCAGTAGATTCTTAGGCTACCCCACTTAAGGACAGTCTTGTTTTGTTGTGCTACAGGGTCCCTATCCCCAATCCTTCCGACCTTCTCCTAGTTTATGCTGGGAAGACGGTCATTGAATCCTCGATTGGAAGGACCATTAGAGTATTCTAGGAGGCGCAAATTGGATTTTGGTCAAGTTGATCCCATGGCCGACCAACAACCTCCTCTGCTTGGAAATCCACAGGAAGAATTTCGAAGGTACCTGGAACAAATGCAGAGAATGCAGGAATGGTTCCAGAGAATGCAGGGCGCTCAGCCCTTGAAGGATTTTTATGATCCTTCAAATTACAGGGAATGTCCCGACATCCAGATTCCAGCCGGTGACATAGAAATCAAGCCCCAAGTGTTAAGCCTGATTAAACATTATCATGGGCTTGGCTCCGAAGATCCATTTCAGCACTTGGAGGACTTGACCACTTTGGTCTAGAGCAGCAAGGCACGAAACGTAAACGAGGAGTAAATGATCATGAGGCTCTTCCCCCACTCTCTTAGGGATAAGGCCACGCATTGGTATAGGACAATAGGAAGACCAATTGCAACTTGGAATGAGTTGAAATCGACCTTTCTAAAGAAATTCTTCCCAGTCGAACGTACCAATACTTTGAGACGGGCAATCACTACCTTTACCCAGGGGCTGTGGGAGCAATTTCATGTGGCCTGGGAGCGATTCCAGGACCTATTGCGGAGGTGTCCACACCAGGAGGTGCCGAAATGGCAACTTGTACAGATCTTCTATCATGGGTTGATTGAGTAACTCAGAAATCATGTGGATGCTTCTTACGGAGGCAATTTCCTCAATAAAGATGCAGATAAAGCACATGATTTATTTGAGGAAATGAGTGAGAATTCAATCAATCATGCCTCCATGGATACATTTAATCGGTCCCAGCAGCCCAGATCAAATGCCAATGAAGTCCATGATGCTCATTCATTTGATATGGAATTGATTTGTAACAAACTTGATAAGGTGGACTTGGTTGCTAAGAGAATGGAAGAGTGGATGGCTGGCAATTCTATGAACAACTCTCGATCCACTCAATCCCAAAATTCAGGATTCCATTCTTCACGAGCTCCTTCTGGACGGGTGTTCTGAATCAACTTGATGCAGCTAAACCTGTGAGTCAGCATTTTTCGAAACCCCACGGGTTCCAAACTGGGGCCTTTGATCCCAGTTTTCTGATCCTTCGCTTTCTTTCTCTCCATCCTCACCCTATGAGGATGTCTGTGCTGTACAAGAGAATGTTAGATCCAACCCCTACTCTAATGCTTATAATCAGGGTTGGAGAAACCACCCTAACTTCTCTTGGAAAAAACCGGGACAACAGACCCAATTCTGACCCGACAACTACGCTCCACAACGACCAATGGGTCAGGGTCATGTATATACTCAGTTGCCTCCAAATCAGGTCAATCAGCCAGCTTGGAATGCTCGTCAACCCGCAGGGCAGGCTGATTTGAACCGACAAATGGTAGAGATGCAAGGATCCATGCTCCATCTCATGCAGCAAATGAAAACCTCATTGGACAACTTGCAGTCCGGGCTCATTTCTAACTCTTGTCAACCCAGATCTCTACCATCCCAACCTGTACCCAACCTACGAAATATTATGAATTCGAGCAACCAAGCCCATGGGTACGAAAATCAGAGGGACCCACACGCACATGCTCAGGTGGTTGAGCAGGGTTCCTCGTCTTCTTCTTCTTCTGCAAATCAACAATTCATGGCTAATCAAGCCCCTCCAATCTTTCCTAACCCTCCCCAAGGCCCAAATTCTTATGCATCTGAAATTCTGTCACTTTGAGGAGTGGTAAGCAGACTCAGGATCCACAACCACACTATTCTGATCTTTTGAATCCTGAAGAACCTGAGGAGAGAGAGGAGAATTATGGAGGAAAAATCAAGGCTCAGGAATCTGATTCCAAAGATCTGATTCATGTTCCTTTTCGTGAAGCCTTAATCAAATCAAAGAAGTCTGTTGATAGCAATGACGAGCTTCTGAATCTATTTAAGAATGTTGAGATCAATATCCCGCTCCTTGATGCTATCAAGCACACACCGGCTTACGCAAGATTTTTAAAGGAATTATGTACACAAAAGCATAAGTCGAGAGAATCTATTCTGAGGAAGGTGTTACTCTCCGAGCAGGCAAGTTCTGTTATCCTGCACCACCTCCCTCAGAAAAAGAGAGATCCAAGTGCTCCGTTGATTTCTTGCATCATCGGAGATTACACATTTGATAGAGCATTTTTGGATCTGGGTGCATCCATCAACCTAATTCCGACTTCTCTTTACGAGAAGTTTGGATTAGGTGAACTTCGGCCAACTTCAGTAACGCTACAGTTAGCAGACCGCTCGGTCACAAATCCACGAGGCGTTATTTAAGATGTTATAGTTAAGGTCAAGGATTTCTATTTTCTTGTAGATTTCCTTGTCCTTGGCATGGATGTACCTGATAATCTGAGGAACACGCCCATCATTCTGGGACGTCTGTTCCTGGCTACTGCTAAGGCCAACATTAATTGTGAAAGCGGTAGCATGGAAATCGCCTTCGGGGATCAACGAATGAAATTGGATATTTTTAAGGTGATCAATAAATTTGAGGATTGTGGATTTATTGAGGAACTTGATGAGGATAATGAAAACATTGAAACTTGTTTGATGGTTTCATCAATCGAAAGTTCCTCCATTGATGACGAATTCAACCCGTAACCCTCTATGACTGACCTGCCAACTTTTGAAGAGGTTATTGATTTTGTTCACTCACAACCTCTTCCTCTAGTTGAATCTTCAGCATCGACCCTACCTTCAATCATCAACCCACCCCAGCTTGAACTGAAACCATTGCCTGAGAATTTGAAATATCAATTTTTTGGACCGCAGAAGATGCTCCCTATGATTATCAGTGCTAAATTGACAAAGGAGCAAGAGATTAAATTGATCAAGGTCCTGAAGGAACATAAGGAGGCAATTGGTTGGACCATTCATGACCATAGGGGGATCGAGCTATTTTACTGTAATCATAGAATATTCTTGGAAGATGGATCCCGCCCTTCTCGCCAGATGCAGAGGAGATTGAATCCAAATATGTGAGAAGTGGTCAAAAAGGAAATCATCAAGTGGCTTGATGCAGGAATTATTCATCCAATCTCTGATAGTCCCTAGGTAAGTCCCGTATAGATTGTTCCGAAGAAAGCTAGGATTACCGTTGTGACTAACAAGAGAGGAGAATCTGTCACAACTCGTTCAGCTTCCTGTTGGAGGGTTTAGAGGAAGCTGAACACAGCCACTAAAAAGGATCATTTTCCCTTGCCCTTCATCGATCAAATCTTGGAAAGATTAGCTAGGCAGAAGTACTTTTATTTTCTTGATGGCTGATGAGTCCATTTTAATGTACTAATATTACGCCTAAGTAACTTTAATTATATCTTTTAGGTTTGTTAATAACTATATTAAGTTATAGAAGGGTTGCATGCATCATGATTTAGGTTTACATTTATTCTATAACTTAATATGTTCTTTTTATGTGCAGGTAAAATAATTGGCAAAAGAATGAGGGGAAAAGGGCAAATTACCCTTTTTCAAATCACCGGCGGCTGTTCTTTTCCCCATTCTCCGGGGAACCCTCAACAGCCGCCGGCCAGAGATAGTTAAGGGATTTGAAAATCCCTTAACTCTCGCAGGCACAACGAAGGAGAAGTTAAAAAGAGGAATCCATCCAGGGAGAGAGGGAGGAATCCATCCAAGAAGAGAAGAAGCGTGCACTGTGGTCCATCTTCCCCCTTGCAGGGAAAAACCTTACCACAGCACCCGCACCCTCCAGCCTCTCTAGCCAGCTGAGGGTGCACACCCGCAGGCTCATCCTTTTGGAAGGCCCTGCAGTAGATGCCCGCACGCCTCACCGCTCCCTCCCTTCAGCGCCAACAGCAGGTGCCCGCACGCCACCAACTGCAGGCGCTGCGTGCAAAGCGCCTGCACCAAGCCTGCAGACCGCCTCTCCCTGCAGACCGTCTCCCCTGCACAACGCCTCTCCACTCTGTAGGCGCCCGCACCGCACCAAGCTTGCAGCTGTTCACCCTTGCTCCTCTGTAGACCCGCTTCACTGCAGGTGCGCCCACACGCCCCACCGCTCACCCGTGCCATCTGCAGGCGCACCTACTTCCCACTCCTGCACCGCACTGCAGCAATGACCCGCACGCCTATCTCCCTTCCACGCCAACATCTGCAGCACCAGCCTCACCTGTACACCTCACCGCAGCCGCTCCAACCTTCAGCGCACCAAGCCCGCAGCCGCTGCCTCACCCGCCAGCACCTTCCACCACTCTGCAGGCGCACCCACAGGCGCTACCTCCGCCCACCTGCAGACCGCCTCACCCGCACGCCTGCCTTCACACTCCAACGTCTGCTCACCGCCTCACCGCAAGCGTGCGCACGCCAACGCCGCCTGCCGCCAGCACCTTCATCCTTCAACAGAGTCAACAGGCCGACGCTCCTCCTTAGCCTCTCCAAAGCCCTCCTGGTTCTCTCTTTCCATCGCGAGGAGGAGGGAGGAAAAAAGCTCTGTTTTCACACCAATTAGTATTTACATTCAGTGCCATTGCCACATAATTTGATTTTATTTATTATTATTATATTGTGGCAGAATTACGCTTGAACACTCATATTTCCTTATAATTGCATGTTATTGATATTCACTAGTTTGAAGATTGAGTTTTGGGCTTAACTTAAGTACTAATTTTCTCCAGTACACGTCATGTGAAAATTGCATAAATTCATCATAAATTTATTGAAGATTTCTGTGAGGGAAAACTGCACATATACCCTTATCTTTTTAAGTTATTGCAAATCTACTTTCCTTCACATTTTATTCAGATTTGAATAGGGATTTCGCACTATCCGAAATAATATTAAATAATTAAGTATTTATTGCATAATTGCCTCCCTGTGGACACGACCCACTCTTCTGCGAGTGGTTATTTTCATTATTTTTGATTAGTCAATTTTTCCACCACTTAAATACTATAACGCAAAGCGAAAAGTCGGCTATCAAATTGGCACCGTTGCTGGGGAGGCAACAGACGCAATAGATTTACTTTATTGTTTTTAAATCTTCTGAGTTGCAAAATTATCTAATCATTTTGATTATTGTGTAAGGAATCTGAAGAGGCGACGAGGCGCAACAGAGCGGCGACAACAACCACGAGTTAAGCCACACGAGGAAAAGAAGAAGGAGACCAAGATCCTATTTCATAGAGGATTCTCCGTCTTCACAAATTTAATTCTATCTTTTTTCCCTTGTAGTAATTAGGGCTGAATTTTTGGGGTTTGTCCCCACATTCTTTAGCTACTAGGGCTTACAATATTTTTGGTGCATGCGTGATTATATTTTCTACTTGCATGCTTTTAAAAACCAATAAAGAAAATATCGAGCTGCCTATTTAGAAGTTGCATGCCCTTAGGTGTGCGCATTTAGGGGTGATTGAGCAGCACATTAGATCTTATTATTGCATTGCAAGCATATTAGCACGAAGATTGCTGGAGATAGGTATATCTTTCTAACTTTTGCATCTAGCTCCTATCCACGCATTTGCATTCAAATTTAAATTCAAGACCACCAAGTTGTTTGAGTTTACTAATTCAGTGGTCACATAACTAAAAGCGAAACTAATAATCAGATTCAACCCTAAAAGCAATTCACATTTGATCTGATTCTAAGGGACTTGTTTGTGATTTCAAAAGAAATTAGAAAGATTTGCGGTGTGTTGCACACTTCTGACACTGAGCACGCACATTAGGCACCGCACTAAGGCTCGATCCCTTAAGACTATAGGCACCGATCTCTTTATCGATGCAAACCCTCCTATTGTGCTTTATGGTGGTGGTGATACTATCTTTTGATCAAGTGTTTTGATACTCCACGGAGGGGGACACCCCTTAAAGGAACAAAAGGGTAGTTAAGGGGCACCGCATATGCATCGCCTCAAAGGAAGGGTTCGCCCTACTTTCATCCCTTTCTTCATCCTTGGAGTAACTTCTCACTTGATCACCTGGGAGTATCATCCAAGCAAAGTATAGGTCCTAAGGCACTCGAAGGTTGAATTAAGGCACGTAATTGCAGTGAAAAACTTGTTTGGCCATTTATATTAACTAATTCAACATCCACAATAAAGAAGGTTAAGATTTCAAGTCCACACCCCTCTTATACCACTTACATGGGAACCGAGGGATAAGTTTTGATCTTTTGACTTATCTTTGGAGTGGAGGTTTGACTTACTCAATAAAAAAAAAATTCTAAATTGTGTTTTGTATGCTTGGTAGACGCTCTCTTGAGGGTAGTCTAGTGTTTGATCCTGAGCCTGAGAGAATTCTTAGGAGAGCTCACCTAGGAGAAGAAAAAGAAGGAATGGCTAAGCAAGGTGCAAATCAACAAAGGACCCTAAGGGACTATTTTATTCCTACTAACCAACCTGCACAAGCACTAAGACGACCGGCAGGGGATAATCCATATGAGATCAAGAGTAGTACCATATCTTTATTGCCCTCTTTTTATGGTACTACTAGGGAGGACCCCTACCGGCATTTGGAGGAATTCACCAAGGTCTGTTCCACGGTGAAGCTCCAGGGCATTACTAATGAAGCCCTGATGAGGACTCTATTTCCTTTCTCCTTAAAGGATAAGGCCAAGCACTGGTATCATACCCTCGATGCAAGGGTAAATGATTGGGCTACCCTTAAGGGAGAATTTTTAAAAAAGTATTTTCTTATGAGTAAAACCAACCATTACAGAAGAGAGATTATGGGTTTTACTCAACAGGAAGGGGAGCAATTTCATGAGACTTGGGAGCGCTTTAATGACCTTCTTAGGTTATGCCCCCACCATCAAGTGCCAAGATGGCAGTTGGTCGAAAGGTTCTATAACGGATTATCTGAAAGACATAGGCAAACCATTGATGTAGCCTATGCAGGAACCTTCATGACCAAAACTGAGGATGAAGCCTGGGAATTATTTGAAACTTTAAGTGACAACTCCATACATCTGTCCTTTGCATATCAAGAAAGAAAACCATCAATCTTGCAGAGGAAGATAGAGGCCCATGAAGCTGGGGCTTCTTAGGATTTCGCTTATCAAATTCAACTATTGAATAAAAACTTTGATAGGCTTTTAGCAAACCCCAGCATGAACCTGCAAGCTGCCTCTATTTTTCAGTCTTCAAGAGAATGCTCCACTTGCGAAAGCACAATGCAAGCCACTACGGAGTGCCATCAGGCAAACCAATTCCCTGAGTTGATTCAGGCCGACTTGAACGCAGCCCAAGGTTTCTGCCCCCCTCGCAATAACCCTTACTCCAACACTTATAATCCAGGGTGGTGGAACCATCCAAACTGCTCTTGGAAGCAAGCTGATGCTTCTAACTCAGGGAATACAAGACCCTTACCTCCCCGGCCCACATACCAATCTTCTTATGAAAACCCTCCTCCGAATAAGCCCTCTAAGATGGATGAACTGAAGGCCATGATGAAAGCAATGCTAGAGCATCAGAATATGGTTATCCAATCTCAGAATAAGATGATTACTGATATGCAATCCCAAATTGGTCATCTTACTGAGGCAGTTAGGCAACGTGATCCAGGGAAGCTGCCTAGCTCTTCTGAGGAGAACCCTAGGGTAAGGGGGTTGTATTCAAGGAGCACGCCCAAGAAGTAACCGTGTTGAGGAGTGGAAAAAAGATTGACAAGCCTGATAACACTCCTACGGTTACATCTCCTAATTCCCCTTCCACACCTGACCTGACTTCCATCTCACTTGAGGAAGAGCCGCACCACTCTCCCTCACAAAAAATCACCCACAATGAGGATGTCATCCTTCCACCACCCCTTTCCCAACATGACGACCCCTCTACCCAGAAGCCGAGGTTGCCCTATCCAGAGCACCTATCTACTCCTGGGGAATCTTCTGTTGGCTCGTCTGGAGCCAAGGATAGGACGAAAGAGATTATGGATACTTTTAGGCAAGTCCAAATTAACTTGCCTCTGTTGGAAGCGATTAAACAGATTCCGTCCTATGCCAAGTTTTTGAAGGACCTGTGCACCCAGAAGCGCTGATCTAGGAAATAGGTCCAAACCAAGGTCATCCTGCCCGACCATGTTATCTTAGTTCTTCAGCATGGAGCACCTAAAGGCAGTACAATGAAACGGTCTTGTGGCTGGGCTCTAGACAATCTGTCGATGAGCTGTTACCACCGACAACTTGCCAGCCATACCACCCAAGTCGATCCATTAGCTACCCAATTTCCGTAAAAACCCTAGAAAGTGAGTCAGTGCAAAAAAAAATGTGTGTAGATGCTTAGGCTTAAAGTCCCCTCAAATCAGAGGGCGGGTTAATAAGTCACATACTTATCATCCCAAATTATTTACCAAATTAAAACAAATTTTAATTGGCGAGGATTCGAGACTAAATCCACATTCGAGTGGACACCAGGGTCGAAGAGTCTAAGTATTCAGGTCTCAAAGAATCAATTCCCAAAGTCTACAACTCCTAATGCCTAAGTTCTCATCTCCTAATTCTAATTCTTTTTTCTTTTCAATTTTCATTTTTTAAATTTATTATTATTATTATTATTTTTAACAAGAATTAAATAACAGGAAATCACTGTTATAGCTGACAAAATGGCTATAAAATATGTCCACCCCCCCATGCTTAGCTATTACAATGTCCTCATTATGAAAAAAAATGAAAGCATGCAGGAGAGTAGAAGTGGAAGAATAGCACCTGGTTTCCGTGAGACTCTGGTTAGCTTGGAACAATCTTTACATTTGCTGAGTTTAGTACCTTCAGCTAGGCGATGATTAGCCGGCAGTGGTTATGGAAAGGTAAGAGCAACCTTGTTCAATACGGGTTCAGGGAGCACATGGTCAACAAAGGGCTTGAGATGCTGTCCATTGACCTTGAAAATATTACCCGTCTTTGGGTCAGAGATTTCGATGGCCCCATTAGGGAAAATCCGCTCAATAACCAATGGACCGCCCCACTTAGACTTGAGTTTACCGAGGAAAAGCTTCAATCGAGAATTGAAAAGCCAGACCTTCTGGTTCAGCTCAAAGCTCTTACATGAAATCATCTGGTCATGGAGAGCTTTGGTCCTTGCCTTATAGATTCTGGCATTTTCATAAGCATCATTTCGAAGCTCCTCCAACTCAAATAGTTGGAGTTTCCTGGTTTTCCTGGCCAACTCAAGGTCCACATTACATTTCTTGATGGCCCAAAATGCTCGGTGTTCAAGTTCTACGGGTAAGTGACACGCCTTCCCAAACACCAGACGGAATGGAGACATACCAATAGGCAATTTGTACATCGTACAGTAAGCCCAAAGAGCATCATCTAGCTTTTGGGTCCAGTCCTTCCTATCAGGCCTAACAGTTTTCTGCAAAATGTTCTTGATCTCCCGATTAGAGACCTCGGCTTGTCCGTTTGTCTGAGGGTGGTAAGGTGTGGAAATTCGATGGCTCACCCCATATTTCCCTAGTAAATTCCAAAACTAGGCATGAGTGAAATGTGTGCCACCATCACTGATAATTGCTCTAGGAACCCTGAACCGACTGAAGATATTTCTCTTCACAAAATCGATGACCACCTTGTGGTCATTGGTCCCAGTGGGAATTGCCTCAATCCACTTGGACACGTAATCAATAGAAACCAGAATATACTGGTGTGTAAATGAAGGAGGGAAGGGTCCCATAAAGTCGATGCCCCAAATGTCAAAAATTTCAACAGAAAGAATTCGGTTCAGGTGCATCATATCTCTCTTAGCCATGTTCCCAAGTGTTTGGCATCGAGTGCATGACTTAGAGAATTCCTGGGCATCCTTAAATAATGATAGACAATAAAATCCGGATTGCAAAATTTTTGTAGCTGTCTTTTTCCCAAAAAAGTGTCCACCACACGTGGATGTGTGACAGAACTCAAGTATGCTATGGAACCTGACTTCCGGGATGCATCGGTGAATAATCTGGTCTGCGCTAATGCGATATAGCTCGAGATCATCCCAAAAATAATATTTGGCCTCAGGTACAAGTCTATCCCATTATTGTTTTGTCCAATCCTGGGGGATTTGACCAATGGCCAAATAATTGACAATATTCGCAAACCAGGGGGTTCGGATTCCCGAGACTGTGAGGATAGTTTCACCCAGAAAAGTATCAGAGATTGGAGCATCTGGATAAGGAGAATCAATTAGGATTCTCGAAAGGTGATCCGCCACTACATTTTGCGCCCCGACTTTATCCCTGATTTCAAGATCGAACTCTTGAAGCAGTAGAATCCAGTGAATAAGCCAGGGTTTGGCAACCTTTTTGGCCAAGAGATGTTTCAAGGCCGAGTGGTTGGTATAGATGATGATGTGAGAACCTAACAGATAAGCCCTGAATTTTTCTAAAGCGAAAACTACGGCTAGCAATTCTTTTTCAGTAACGGTGTAATTCCTCTGGGCCTCGTCCAGAGTTTTTCTAGTGTAGTAAATCACAGAGGGCTTTTTCTCAATCTTTTGACCCAAGACAGCCCCAACGACAAAATCAGATGCGTCAGCAATAATTTTAAATGGGGCTGTCCAGACCAATGGTTGCAATACCGAGGCACAGGTGGTAGCCATTTTCAATAAATCAAATGCCTGATGACATGATTCATCAAACTCGAACAGTGCATCTTTGGCCAAAAGGTTACTCAAGGGCCGAGCAACCTTCGAGAAATCCTTAATGAATCTTCTATAAAAGCCCACATGCCCAAGGAAAGAGCGAATCTATTTTACGGATGTGGGTGGAGGAAGTCTAGAGATAGCATCCACCTTAGCTCTATCAACATCAATTCCCCGATTAGAAACCACGTGACCCAGGATGATGCCCTCCTGAGTCATAAAGTGGCTCTTTTCCCAGCTAAGGACCAGCCATGTTTTGATGCATCTCTGAAGGATCAATTCCAAGTTAGCCAGGCAAGACTCAAAAGAATCTCTGGAAATGGAGAAATCATCCATGAACACCTCAAGACAATCTCCCACAATGTCAGAAAAGATGGCCATCATGCACCTTTGAAAAGTTGCAGGCACATTACAAAGCCCGAACAGCATTCTACGGAATGCAAAGGTTCCGTAGGGACATGTAAAAGTTGTCTTTTCTTGGTCTTCGGGATGGATAGGGACTTGGTTATATCTTGAATAACCATCCAAGAAGCAAAAATATTTTTGCCCAGCTAACCTTTCGAGGATTTGATTGATGAATGGCAAGGGAAAGTGATCCTTTTTAGTGGCAGTGTTCAGCTTCCTATAGTCAATACAGACTCTCCAAGTAGAAGCTAAACGAGTGGTGAAGGTTTCCCCTTTCTCATTAGTCGTAACGGTTATTCCCGCCTTCTTGGGTACAATCTAAACAAGGCTAACCCATGGACTATTTGAGATTGGGTAAATAATCCTAGATCGAGCCATTTAATTATCTCCTTCTTGACCACTTCTCACATATTCGGGTTTAGTCTCCTTTGCATTTTGCGAGAAGGGCGGGATCCATCTTCCATGAAAATACGATGATTACAATAAGATGGTTCGATCCCCCTAAGGTCATGGATGGTCCAACCAATTGCCTCCTTGTTATTCTTAAGGACATTAATTAACCTTAATTCTTACTCCTTAGTCAAATCAGCACTAATAATCACAGGGAGCATGTTTTCAAGTCCTAAGAACTCATATTTCAAATTTTTTGGCAATGGTTTTAATTCCAACTGGGGTGGGTTTAGAATAGACGGAAGGGAGGATGTTGATGAAGATTCATCAGAACGATCCAGTGGGGGAGGCTAGGAATGAATAAAATCAACAGCCTCTTCAGGATGTGGCAGGTCTACCATGGAGGAGGGTTGTAGGTTGGGTTTGCTAAAGCTAATGGAATCCTCGAGTGCATTGTTGTCATACACGTCTCAAGATCCTGATCCTTGAGTTCCTCAATGAATCCACAATCCTCAAATCCTCTTATCGCCATAAAAATATCGAGAGTTATTTTCTTATCCCCAAAGGCGATCTCCATACTACCGCTTTCACAGTTTATGTTGGCCTTGGCGATAGCTAGGAATGGACACCCCAGAACAATGGGCGTGTTCCTCAAATCATTAGGTACATCCATGTCGAGGACGAGGAAATCTACAGGAATATAGAAATCCTTGACCTTGACAATTGCATCCTCAATAACGCCTCTCGGTGTGGCGACCGATCGATCCACTAATTGTAGCGTTACTGAGGTTGGCCTGAGTTCACCTAACCTAAACTTCTCATAAATAGAAGTTGGGATTAGGTTGATGGATGCACCTAGGTCCAATAGTGCCCTATCAAAAGTGTATTCCCCAATAATGCATGAGATCAGGGGTGCACCTGGATCTTTCTTCTTTTGAGGAAGGTGATGCAAGATTACAGAACTTGCCTGCTCAGGGAGAATCACCTTCCTCAAAGTGGGTTCTCTCGACTTACGCTTTTGGGTACACAGTTCTTTCAAGAATTTAGCGTAAGCTGGGATGTGCTTAATAGCATTGAGGAGCAGAATATTGATCTCTATTCTCTTAAATAAATTCAAAAGCTCCTCTTTGCTGTTTAGGGCTTTCTTCTTCTTGGTTTTCAATAGGGCCTTAGGGAATGGGATATGGGTGGAATTTTCAATTTCCGATCCCTGTGCCTTATTGTCTTCTTCAGCCTCCTCCTTCTCTTTCTCAAGATCTCCAGGAATTTGACTTTTAGAAGGTAATTCTGGGTTCTGGGTTTGCTTCCCACTTCTCAAGGTGACAGAGTTTGCAGAGACATAAGGGTTTGGGTCATGAGGTGGATTAGTGAAGATTGGAGGGCCTTGGTTGGTCATGTAACCAGAAGAGGAGGAAGAGGGGCCCTGCTCAACCACCTAAGCATGCACGTGTGGGTGATGTAAACACATTTATTGAGGGTAAAATGCCTATTCATGCATGTTCCTAGACTTAGATTTGCATTTCATGTTATAAATATTGCATAGCATGCATCATTCTGCATTTAGAATAGTATATAATTTAGGTTCATTGTGTCCTTTTATGGTTAGGAGAGAAGGATATTTATTTCAGAGCCTCGAATTTATGATCTGACCGTACAGATCTAATCAAGACGACGATCGGAGTCCAACACCTCTGAAATCGCCTTGATCGGAGTCTTGTAGCACAATATGCAGTCTGAGGAAGATCAATGGCCAAGGGACTAGGAGACATGATTCAGAGATTCAAATGATAAATCCGACCATGCAGATGGATTCGGGTCAACGATCGCAGCCTAATGGCATGAAAATTGACTCAATCCGACCTCTGTACCAGCCCCTACAATAAGAAGAAGATGGACGACCTAGAATGCGCCACGTGGCGTAGCCCAGGCCGTCAGCACATGCATGCAACACCGCACGCGTGAGCAGCGTGGGTGCGCATGCGGGCGCGCAGGTGCGCATGCGTGCAGTCCCAGTGCTTGGGCACGCGCGCGTGCGACAAGGCAGGAGCGGCGCCAGTGCAACGTGAGGTGGACTACAGCGACGCATGAGTTGGACTTACAGCAATGCTTACAACCATTGGTAATTCATCGCATGCCAGCAAAGCCAACTGTGGGCACTAGTGAGCATGACCTACCTACAACGACGTTTCCAGCGACGGTCTGGATGTCACTAATAGTCCTAAACCGATTTTTGCCTCTTCTCCACCACTATAAAAGGACCTACACCCCCTCCCTTCCAAGCCATCTCTACCTACTCTACTCCCACCTACTCCCAAGCTCTAGCAAGCCTACCAATGCTCCATTAGAGCTTGTTCTCAAGCTCCCAAGGTGCCTATTAGTGTAGCGAACCTCTGCCCCACCAAATACTCCTCCAACTTCCCATCTCCCTTCGTAGGTCACCTTGGAGCCATCCTCCCACCTCCATTCCAGAAGCAGATCAACTTCGTCTTCTCACCTCCATTCCGGAGCTACGCCGAAGCTTTCCTCAACTCGACGTCCTCCAGCATCTCACCTCCGTCGTCCCGCTCCTCACCTCCTTCGTTCGAGCTTCCGCCAGGCACCGTCGTCTCGCCGAACAGCTGATTCGGGAGATTTCCTGTCACCTCCCTCTCTTTATATGCTTTCATAGTTTCTTGTAATTGACATTAAAAGTAATATATATCATATTTGTTCCAGATCTCTATCTTGTGATACGTTTTCTTGATTTCTTTTATTTCAAAAGAAAAAATCAAAACCCTAAAATACCAAAAAGAAATTAAACGAAGCGCGGCTTCACATAAAGTAAACGTCGCGTCCCTGTGTTCGACCCGGGACTCCCTTGGAGTTTCGGTATAAATTTTATGTGATCGACATGTTTTGCAACTACGATGACAGGTTACTTGTAACCTCTATTTCTAACACACGAAACATGCACGACCATTCTGGCGTCGTTGCCGGGGAGGCAACGGAATTTACTTTATTGTTTATCGTGTTTCTTTGCATTTACATAGCACTAACCCTACTTGTCTTTGATCTACTGTCTTGCAGGTACCATAGCATGGAGATCCAACTACAGCTGACCAGAGGAAAGTGTAGGTAGAGTGTTTTGTAAGTGTCCCCCACACCACCCCCACCTTAGTTTTCATTTCATAACCTAATAACTCAAACCCAAATCAACTTAGGTGCCTTTTATAAACCCTAGGATAGATTTGGTTGTTTGTTTGCCACCTCCACTCACCTCGCCATCCACATAAATAAAAATAAAAAATAAAAAAAAGTGTTATCTGATTGTGGGATTTTCTGAAAGCTACACACTTAACACCCACAACTTTTTATCCTAAGGTGCACAATCACTTTGATTCTACCACTTAACCGAGATTTGACCTGTGGACTCGGTACACTTCAACTAAATACACATAAGTGGGTAGAAATCTAAATAGGTTAAGCATTATTGTGTTCCTTAACTAAGTGGTGCAATAGGCCAATTGATTGAGTTATTTGGGCTGCACCACTCAATCTAAAACTAATCCATCAAGTAGCTTGCCACTTGGGGTTGATTCTTAAGGCTGAACCGGGCACTCCACATTTTTTTTCTTTGATTTTTAAAGGAACATATCATCACCTGTGCTTTCAAAACTTGGAGTGTTCTACTAAACCTTGATTTAACCAACCTATGAATTAAACCCTAAAAGCTACTAAACAAGGTTGAACTCTAAAAGGCACATCATCAAATAACCTCGTTTGAGAACCCTGGTTATGCACACACACACATTTTAACTAATCATTAAGGGTACAACCCATCTAAAGGGCCCATCACATTCCTGAAGCACCATTGTCCCAAGGCTAACTAAAATTGATTAGACGTTGGCCCTAAGGACTGGTTTGCTCGTCGAGATCCAAGTTGAGATTGTTCATGATTAACTTGCTTATACTAGTCAATCTGATGTCTAGCTAGGGGAGTAGTGTCAAACGACCACGGTTGGGGGGTACACTAGGAACCGGAGGCGCAAGCCAAAGGAAGAACCTTCTCCCTAGTCCCTCCTTCTAACTGGTTGGATTGCCTGGACATAAGTAGAGTAAATCATCTATAATCTTAGGATGGATCCTGAGAGTCTGTAGACCTTTAGGCTACCCAAACTAATGACAAGCTTGTATTTTTGTATTGCAGGGCTCCTTTCTCTTCTAATTTCCCTCCTTACTTCACCATGTACCCTTCCACATCCTACACACATTTCACATCCTATCCTCCTACCACCACTTATTCCCAAGATGATTACTATCCTGACTTGACTTGTATTACCCATCCACTAGCCGGGATGACTTTGATTGGGGATATGAATCCGGACCTTAGGGTCTAGGGCCTAACCCTGGACGACAAGACTACGATTATTATCCTTCCAAGAGCTATTATGATTATAGATCTCCATCCTTTGATGACCAAACCAACCCAATCTACAATCAGGAAGGGTATCATGATTCCACTGAATATAGGTCGCCACCATCCTTTGAACAACCTAGAATGACCTACTTTCAGGGAGGGACTAGAGAACCTCGACATCTTGACTCCCCTAGATTTAACCTGAACCCACCCAAACCTAAACTAAACCAGTCGATTCAGGTGAACCAGATCTAGGATAGGGTGTTGGCTAATTTGAGGAACGCTATACAATCTATAGAAGCTTAGCCAACACCATGCACTGAAGCACTAGAGCCTATGATCAAAATGATTGATGAACTTAATAGTTCTCTATTGGATTTGCTCCAAAGTGTTAGGGATAGGGACTTGGGTGAGTTTCTTCTTGGGAAATTGTCGAGGTTGATGATGAAATTTGTGGTTGCACTAGTCAAATCTTGGGATGATTCTCAAGATGAAGCCCCTTCAGGAGAGCTAATGTCTGAACCCACTCAGGTGCCTGTCGGGGGGGATCATTTTCTGAGACTGGGGATGACCAAGATGGGCTAGAGCAACCATTTGAGGATGAATCGATTGATTCACCTGAGATCCTCAAGCCAGGGAGCGAGGAAAAATATGTCTCCACGAACCATTAAATGACATATGATTTTGAGACATACATAAATGAGGATCATGGATTCTTTGGCTCTGAGGGTGAAGAATCTTTTGGTGAAGTCTCACTTGAACTTAAGGAAGAGGATTTTAGTGTGACAAATGGGCTTGAGGAATCTGACAAACCAATTGATAACCCAATTATTGAAGATTTGGATTCGGTTGGGGTTAACTTGGAGGATTCGAATCTTGATGATTCAATCAGTGACCCCAGTCCTCATCTGCACCCTAAAGAGCTGACTTCTGAGATCTTTGTGCCTAAGTCAATCTTGATTTAGCCATGATTTCTGGACTTGGGAGAATCATATGGGGTGAATAATATGCTAGAGGTCTCAAAGCCTGAGCCCTTGATGTTGGAGGATAGAATTGTTGAAATAAAGATTTGGGAGGCTAATTCTAAAGGAAGTTTGATTTTAGATCTAAGGGTACCTATTGACCTAAAATCACCTACTTTCTACCAGGACCCTTACGATATCTTTCACGTGCAACCCAAGCTCGAAATAACTGATTATTTTTTCTGAGCTAGATGTTAAGTGGACAATCGCACCTATTGAAACATCTTTACTCGTAGTCCGACACTTTGGTCTTGGGTTGCACACCACTAAACCGCAGGTCCGGCTCCGCAAACATAATAACCTTCGATTCTGGGTGATTTTCATCCAAAACCTGAGAACCACTCGACCCTGGGGCATGGGTCTACACCATAATCTCGTCCACATCTGTGGACATCTTCTACAGATAGGTTTCAGGATCAACCTTTTTATTTTGATTCTGACCTGCACATGTGAATTCTCAATTTCTTCTTTGTATGTATGTTATGCCTAGCTGAAGGCATTAAACTTAGCACCTGTGTATACACTCTTCTCTCTGTGGAGCTGATCGAATTTTCACGACACTCAGGTGATGTTCTGTTTACTCTGCCCTTTTCATGTCTTTATTTTTACAATGAGGACATTGCATCATTTAGGCATGGGGGGGTGGATAATCAATTCCTGAAATCATTATGTTAACTCTGTAGAATTTCTTTTAGTTTCTTATAAAATTAAAAAAAATTAAAAATTTGAAAAAATATAAAAAAAGAAATTAGGAAAAGAGAACTTAGGCATTTGGAAGTTATTAACTTTAGGAAATGATATGAGAGGACCTAAACACCTAGACTCTTCAGGTTTCGGGCTTAATTAGCCCGAGTGTCCACTCGAATGTGGATTTAGTCTCGAGTCCTCGCCAATTAAAATTCATTTTAATTTGGTAAATAAATTGGGATGATAAGTATGCGACTTATCAACCCGCCCTCTAATTTGGGGGGACTTTAAGCCTAAGCATCTACACACATTTTTCTACATTGACTCACTTTCCGATGATTTTTACGGAAATTGGGTAGCTAAGGGACCGACTTGGGTGGTATGGCTGGCAAGTTGTCAGTGGTAACAGCTCATCGGCCAGTTGTCTAGAGCCCAGCAGTAAGACCATTTTCGTTGTACTGTCTTTAGGTAAATTTTAGATCAGGGAAGCCACCTACATGGAAAAAAAATGAAACACTAAAAAAAAAAAAAGAAAAAGGAGAAAATAAAACAAATAAAACCACACTTTGCCACACGAGTATGGCTGGCAAGTTGTCAGTGGTAACAACTCATTGGTCGGTTGTCTAGAACCTAGCTCACAAAAAAGAAATGCACAATAATTCCCAAAACACTTAGGGAAGAAGCAGGGAAGTATAATAAACCGGGGAGATATACACTGGGTTCGCCCTTGTGTTGACCCCATAAATAAAAGTAGGGAGAAAGCTACCGATCATAAAGATAAACCTTTAGGCAAGGTCACCTAGGGTCGTAGAAACCCGAAGTCCGTCTTAATGGCCGTTTTGTGATTCTATCACTTTTTCACAAAGATGCTTAGTACTTAGAGTCCTTTTCGAGTCTTGGCAGGTCGGGTAGCCGTAAAAAGTTATTCCGAAATTCTCAAACTCGAAAAGTACATAAAAATTTGAAAAGAAGAAAAATAAAAAAAATATATCTTCCCTTCTCAAATAAGGCAAGAACTTGGGCGGTCTGCATTTTGGTAGACACCAGGGTACTGTTGAGATTTCGTAGTTTAGGACCATAGCTGAAATTTTCTATTGTTAATAAATGACTTAGGCCTAAGTGATCTAATCCTAATTCTACTTTTATACAAAGCATATAGTTTAATTTTGCTAGGGACTAGCAAAACATAGGCATGGGGGTATGATGCAAACACATTTATTGAGGGTAAAATGCCTATTCATGCATGTTCCTAAGCTTAGATTTGCATTTCATGTTATAAATATTGCATAGCATGCATCATTCTGCATTTAGATTAGTTGTATATAATTTAGGTTAATTGTGTACTTTGTGGTAAGGAGAGAAGGATATTTATTTTGGAGCCTTGGATTGACGATCCGACCATACGAATGTAATAAAGACGACGATCGAAGTCCAACGGCTCTGAAATTGCCTCAATCGGAGTCCCGTAGCATAATATGCAGTTCAAGGAAGATCAATGGCCAAGGGACTAGGAGACATAATTCAGAGCTTCAAATGATAAATCCGACTGCGCAGATGGATTCGGGTCGACGATCGCAGCCTAACGACATGAAGATCGACTCAATCCGACCTCTGTAGCAGCCCCTACAGTAAGAAGATGAACGGCCCAGATTGCGCCATGTGGCGCAGCTCAGGCAGCCAGCACACGCACGCAACACCACACGCATGCAGCAGCGTGGGTGCATGCGCGGGCGCGCAGGTGCACATGCGCGTAGTGCCAGCGTGTGGGCGCGCGTACGCGGCAAGGCAGGAGCGGCGCCAGCGCAGCATGAGGTGGACTACAGCGATGCATGAGCTGGACTTACAGCAATGCTTACAGCCATTGGTAATTCATCGCATGCCAGCAAAGCCAGCTATGGGTGCCATGGGCATGAGCTGCCTACAACAATGTTTCCAGCGACGGTCTGGATGTCACTAATAGTCCCATACCGATTTTTGCCTCTTCTCCACCACTATAAATGGACCTACACCCCCTCCCTTCCAAGCCATCTCTACCTACTCTACTCCCACCTACTCCCAAGCTCTAGCAAGCCTACCAATGCTCCA
The DNA here is from genome assembly GCA_037157565.1 of Thalassia testudinum. NCBI lineage: Eukaryota > Viridiplantae > Streptophyta > Magnoliopsida > Alismatales > Hydrocharitaceae > Thalassia > Thalassia testudinum. Next base: position 3,835,552 of record JAZHRO010000029.1, on the reverse strand, counting down.
TTAGAGCTTGTTCTCAAGCTCCCAAGGTGCCTATTAGTGTAGCGAACCTCTGCCCCACCAAATACTCCTCCAACTTCCCATCTCCCTTCATAGGTCACCTTGGAGCCATCCTCTCACCTCCATTCCGGTAGCAGATCAACTCTGTCTTCTTAACTCCATTCTGGAGCTATGTCGAAGCTTTCCTCAACCCAACGTCCTCCAGCATCTCACCTCCATCGTCCCGCTCCTCAGCTCTTTCATCCGAGCTTCCGCAAGGCACCGTCGTCTCACCGAACAGCCAATTCAGGAGATTTCCTCTCACCTCCCACCCTTTATATGCTTTCATAGTTTCTTGTAATTGACATTAAAAGTAATATATATCAGATTTGTTCCAGATCTCTATCTTGTGATACGTTTGCTTGATTTCTTTTATTTCAAAATAAAAAAATATCAAAACCCTAAAATACCAAAAAGAAAAGAAAAGAAGCTCGGTTTTCACATAAAGTAAACGTCTCCTCCCTGTGTTCAACCCGAGACTCCCTTGGAGTTTTGACATAAATTTTATGTGATCGACGTGTTTTACAACTACGACGACAAGTTACTTGTAACCTCGATTTCTAACACACAAAACATGCAAGACAAGTGGGTCCCTTTGATTCCTGTACCCTTGGGCTCTATTGCCCTGATTTTGCACATTACGCGGGTTTGGTACGGGTTGAGATGGTTGGGATCCAGGTTGTCGGGTGTTTGAAATTAACCCGAATTGCAAGTTATCCAAGGATGTCTTCATTTGTTGCATAAGCTAAAGCACGGACCCTTTCATTTCTACCATCTGCTGGTTCAAATCAGCCTGCCCGGAAGATTGTCGGGCATTCCAAGATGGCTGATTAACCGATCTTGGGGGAAACTAGGTGTATACTTGACCTTGACCCTGACCCATGGGTTTTTGAGATGCATAGTTGCTAGGTCGAGATTGGGTCTGTTGCCCCTGATTTTTCCAAGAGAAGTTAGGGTGGTTCCTCCATCCCAAGTTAAAAGTGTTGGAATACGGGTTGGACCTAAGATTCTCCTACAATGCATATGCATCCTCATAAAACGAGGATGAAGAGAAGGAAGAATAAGAGAAACTGGGATGAAAGGCCCCGGTTTGGAACCCATATGGCTCTGAGAAATCCTGACTCACAGGTTGAGCTGAATCGAGTTGGTTCACGAATTCCCACCCCGTGGGAGCTCGTAAGGAATGGAATCCTGAATTCTGGGATTGAGTGGGTAAAGAAGTGTTTCCTGAATGCCAAGACATCCATTCTTCCATTTTCTTAGCAACCAAGTCCATTTTATCCAATTTATTACAAATTAATTCCATGTCAAATGAATGAGAATCTTGGATCTCATTAACACTTGACCTAGGTTGTTAGGACCGGTTGAATTCATCCATGGAGGCATGATTAATTTAGTTCTCGCTCATTTCCTCAAACAAGTCATATGTGCTATTTGCATCCCTGTTAAGGAAATTGCCTCCACAAGAGGCGTCCACATGATTACGGAGTTGCTCAACCAACTCGTGATAGAAAATATGCACGAGTTACCATTTCAACACCTCGTGGTGTGGACACTTCCTCAAAAGTTCCTGGAATCGCTCCTAGGCACCATGAAATGGTTCCCTTGGCCATTGGGCGAAAGTGGTAATCACCTGTCGCAAGGCATTGGTCCTTCCGATAGGGAAGAATTTCTTCAAGGAAGCTGACTTAAGAGCAGCCCAAGTTTCAATCGGCCTTCCTATACTCCAGTACCAATATGCGACCTTATCCTTGAGAGAGTGGGGGAAAATCCTCATGATCATTTGCTCTTCGTTCACATTCCTTGCTCTGGTGGTCTGAACCAACGTGGTCAGATCTTCCAAGTGCTGGAATGGGTCCTCCGAGCCAAGCCCATGGAAATGCTTAATCAAACTTAAGACTTGGGGCTTGATTTCAATGTCTCTAGCGGGAATCATGATGTTGCGATGTTCCCCATAGTTTGAAGGATCGTAAAAATCCTTTAAAGGACGAGCGCCCTGACCGTGCATGCATTGGAACCATTACTACATCTGCTGCAATTCTTCCAACTACCTCTGAATCAGCTCCTGCTGGTTCTGAGATGGGGGAGGTAATTGTTGATAAGCCATGGGATCTGCTTGGCTATAGCTCAACCTCTGCCACCTAGAATGGTCTAAAGGTCCTTCCAATCTAGGGTTCAATGACCTCCTCCCAAGCATACATTAGAAGGAAGTCGGAAGGACGAGGAAAAGAGGGAACCCTACAGCACAAGAATACAAGCCTGTCCTTAGATGGGGTAGCCTAAGGTCTACTGACTCTCAGAATCCATCCTAAGATTATGGATGATTTACTATACTTATGTCCAGGCAATCCAACCAGTTAGAAGGAGAGACTGGGGAGAAGGTTCTTCCTTTGGCTTGTGCCTTCGTTTCCTAGTGTAACCCCCAGCCACAGTCGTTTGATGCTGCTCCCCTAGCTAGACATCATATTAACTAGTATAAGTAGGTTAATCATGAATAATCTCAATCTGGATCCGGACAAGCGAATGAATCCTTAGGGCTAACGTCTAATTGATTTTAGTTAGGCTTGGGAAATTGGTTCTCTGGAATGTGATGGGCCCTTAGTGGGTTGTGCCCTTAATGATTTGTTTGAGAACATGTGAATGTGCACAACCAAGAGGTTTTCAAGCAAGATTATTAATGATGAGGTGAGTTTTAGGATTCAAATCTTACTTAATAGCTTTTAGGATTCAAATATTAGGTGTTTTCAACCATGTTTTATGAGGCAAACCAAGTTTGTTGTTGAAAGCACGTGTTCAAGTATTTTCCTTTAGAAATCAAGAAAGATATGGAGTGCCTGGCTTGACCTAATTATTGAATCCTATGGGGTAGCTAGAAAATGAACCTCTTTTAGATTAGGTGGTGCGGCCCAAATAATTCACTCAATTGGCTCAAATGCACCACTGATTAAGGCACACAAAAATATGGTTAACCAAATATGATTTCTAGTCTTTTATGTGTTGAATTTGTGTACCAAGTCCATAGGTCAGAAGCCCGGTTGAGTTGATGAAAAATCAAGTCCAATTATGAGCCTCAGATGTGGGTGTATAGAGTGTGAATTGATTCGTCCCACGGAAAATATCTTTTTGTTTTTTTTTATATAAGATGTGGGTGAGATGGGTGAAGGTGGAAACAAGACAAACAAAGTCTATCCTAGGGTTTATGCAAACACCTAAGTAGATTAGGTCTTGGTTATAATTGTGGTGAAATGAACTAGTGGGGGGGAAAGGTGGAGGACACTTACAGAGTGCTCTACCTACACTTTACTCCTATCTACTGCACTTGGATCTCCATGCTAGGGTACCTGCAAGATAGTAGATCAAAGACAAGTAGGGTTAGTGCTATGTAAATGCAAAGAAATGCAATAAACAATAAAGTAAATTCCATTGCCTCCCTGACAACGGCGCCAAAATGGTCGTGCATGTTTCGTGTGTTAGAAATCAGGGTTACAAGTAACCCATCGCCGTAGTTGCAAAATATGTCGATCAGATAAAATTTATATCGAAACTCCAAGGGAGTCCCAGGTTGAACATAGGGAGGTGACATTTACTTTAGTTGAAAATCGCGCTTCGATTCGTTTCTTTTTGGTATTTTAGGGTTTTGTTATTTTTTTTTGTGTTTTTGAAATAAAAGACAAGCAAATGAAGCACAAGATAGAGATGAGGAACAAAAATGGTATATATATCAATCCAATGTTTATTACAATCTACTATGAAAGCATAAAAAGAGAGGGAGGTGAAAGGAAATCTCCCGAATCGGCTGTTCGGTGAGACAATGGTGCTTGGTGGAAGCTCGGATGATGGAGGTGAAGAGTGGGACGATGGAGGTGAGATGCAAGAGGACGTCGTGTTGAGGAAAGCTCCGATGTGGCTTCGTAATTGAGGTGAGAAGATGGAGGTGATTTGCTACTGGAATGGAGGTGGGAGGACACCTCCAAGGTGACCTATCAAGGGAGATGGGAAGTTGAAGGAGTATTTGGTGGGGCAGAGGTTCGTTACACTAAGAGGCACCTTGGGAGCTTGAGAACAAGCTATAATGGAGCGTTGGTAGGCTTGCTAGAGCTTGGGAGTAGGTGGGAGTAGAGTAGGTAGAGATGTCTTGGAAGGGAGGGGGTGTAGGTCCTTTTATAGTGGAGGAGAAGAGGCTAAAAATGGATAAAGGACCTTTAGCGACCTCCAGACCGTCACTGGAAACGTTGCTGTAGATGGCTCACCTCCACCCACGCCCAAACCGACTCTGCTGGCTTGCAATGAAATAGCGACGGCTGTAAGCGTCGTTGTAGCTTAGCCCAGCTGTTGCTGAAAGCTGGCGCCAACCACCCTTGGGCCCGCATCGCGCTGCCCCGCTCATCACGCACACTGACCGTGCGCGCCCTGCTGTGTGAGCCCTTGCTATGAGCTGGCGTGCACGCTTGCCATGCACTGTCATGTGCATGCACATGCGCGCTGCCTTGCGCTGGCGCTGCCGCTCCATGTGCCCGCCCAATTGTGAATTGGAGGGGCTGCGGGGATTCAAACCCGTGCCCCCCCTTTGCGAACCAGCGCTCCCACCATTGCGGCAAACTTTCCCTTGTGTCGTGTGGAGCGGCTTGGTGCATCTGCTTCCCAACCATTGGATCTTGATCCATCGTCTAGGATTGAAGGGCGCGGATGAAGAAGGAGTTGGGCGGTGCTGCTGGCCGGTGTTGGGCAGCCTGGATGGAACCACGTGGCGCCATCTGGGCCGTCCATCTTCTTCTTCTTGTAGAGGGTGCTACGGTGCTCAGATCAAGATGATTCCCACATTGTCGAACTGCGATCATCGCTCCGGATCCATCTGAAACCCATATGGATGTCACATTGCCCCCTAGCCATATAAAATGAAGGAATTAATATACAAAATATACAACTATCCTAAATGCCATGCAATGGATGTTATGCAATATTTATAACATGATATGCAATGCTAAGACTAGAAACTATAAAAGATAAGAAATTTATCATGAATTTATGTGTGTTCATCAGCTTATTAGATGCGTCAGTATCTAGCACAAGAAAGTCAACAGGGAAGAAGTCCACTCTCACCAGGATATCTTCCAATAATCCCCATAGTGTCTTAAGCAATCTGTTTGCGACCTGGAAGATGACTGGAGTAGGCTTTAACTCATCTCCTCCCAAAAGGTCGTAGACAGAGCTCGGTAAAATGTTCACCCCGCACCCAGATCGAGCAGAGCCTCGTCAATGTGTTGGTTACCTATAACCACTGAAATATATGGGGCCCCTGGGTCTTTCATTTTGGGGGTTGTTCCATGTTGGACAACCGAGCTAACATGGTCAAGTAGGATGACCTTGGCTTGGACCTGTCTCCTAGATCGACGCTTCTGCGTGCACAGGTCCTTTAGAAACTTGGCATAAAATGGGATCTATTTGATAGCTTCTAATAGAGGCAAGTTGATATGGACTTACCTAAAAGTGTCCATAATCTCCTTCGTCCTATCCTTGGCTCCAGATGAGCCAACAGAAGATTCCCTAGGATAAGATAGGTGCTCTGGGTAGGGCACCCTCGGCTTTTGGGTAGAGGGGTCGTCATGGCAGGAGAGGGGTGGCAAACTGACGACATCCTCAGGGTGGGTGATTTCAAGTGCTTCCTCGGTGGAGATGGAAGTCAGGTTGGGTGTAGGAGGGGAATCCTGAGACGTGACCGTAGGAGTGCTATCATCCTTGTCAATTTTCTTTCCACTCCTCAACACGGTCAAAGCTTGGGCGTGCTCCCTAAATACGACCCCCTTGCCCTTTTGGTTCTCCTCAGAAGAGCTAGGCAACTTCCTTGGATCACGCTACCTAACTGCCTCAGTAAGATGACTAATTTGGGATTGCATATCAGTAATCATATTATTCTGTGATTGGATGACCATATTCTGATGCTCTTGCATCACTTTCATCATGGCTTTAAGTTCATCCATCTCAAAAGGCTTATGCTGAGGAGGGTTTTCATAGGATGGCTGGTATATGGGTTAGGGAGGTAGGGTTCCTGCATTCCCTGAGTTGGAAGATCACCTTGCTTCCATGAGAAGTTTAGATGGTTTCGCCACCCTAGATTATAGGTATTAGAATATGGGTTATTACGAGGAGGTGGGCGGAAACCTTGGGCCACGTTCAAGTCGGCCTGAATCAACTCAGGGAATTGATTTGCTTGGTGGTACTCCGCAGTGGCGTGCCTTGTGCTTTGGCAAATAAAGCATTCACATGAAGCCTGAAAGATAGAGGCCGCTTGTGGGTTCATGTCAGGGTTTGCTAAAAACCTATCAAAGTTTTTGTTCAACAATTGAATCTGATAAGCCAAATCCTGAGTAGCCCCGGCTTCATGGGCCTCTATCTTCCTCTGCAAGATTGATGGTTTTCCTTCTTGATAGGTAGAGGACATATGTATGGAGTTGTCACTTAATGTTTCAAATAATGCCCAGGCTTAATGCTCAGTTTTGGTCATAAAGGTTCCTGCACAAACTGCATCGATGGTTTCCCTACTCCTTTCATATAATTCGTTATAGAACCTTTCGACAAACTGCCATCTTGGCACTTGATGGTGGGGGCATAACCTAAGAAGGTCATTAAAACACTCCCAAGTCTCGTGAAATTATTCCCCTTCCTGTTGAGTAAAACCCATAATCTCTCTTCTATAATGGTTGGTCTTACTCATAGGAAAATACTTTTTCAAGAATTCTCCCTTAAGAGTGGCCCAATCATTTACCCTTGCATCGAGGGTATGATACCAGTGCTTGGCCTTATCCTTTAGGGAGAATGGAAATAGAGTCCTCATCAGGGCTTCATCAGAAAAGCCTTGGAGCTTCACCATGGAACAGACCTCGGTGAATTCCTTAAGATGCCTATAGGGATCCTCCCTAGTAGTACCATAAAAAGATGGGAGCAAAGATATGGTATGCTCTTGATTTCATATGGATTATCCACTCTAGGTCTTCGAATAGGTAGGGCTTGCTAGGTTCTCTCTCAAGGTTCTCTGATTTTCACCAACCCTAATCTCTTCTTCAGGTCTTTCTTCAGCCATTTTTCTTCTTTCTTGGTTGGCTTTCCTTATAATTCTCTCCGGCTCAGGTTGAAGAGAAGACTATTTCTAAGAAAGTGCCTACCAAGCATACACCAAGCAAACACAAGGCAAGAGGTCTTTTGTTGATTTAATGTTCTTTAAGTCCTCTTCCAACTCTTCAGCTTGGCCAAATATAGTCAAGGCAGTTTTTCTCCATTCCCACGTAACTGGTATAAGAGAAATAAAGCACTTGAAATTTTTGGTCAATGACTGTTAAGAAGGTTGAGGTTACTTTTAGTCCTTTTTGGGTATCAATCAAGTTGTTAAGTGATTACGCACCCTAAATTGACCTTTGAGTGCCATAAAGACATACACTTTGCTATAATGATATTCTCAGATGCTCAAGTAAAAAGGTACTCCAAGGATGGAACCAAGGGATGCAACTAGGGTGAACCCTTCCTTTGAGGCGATGCATTAGCGGTGCCTCTTAACTACCCTTGAATTCCTTTAAGGGGTGTCCCCCTCCTTAAAGTATCAAATCACTCGGGCAAACATTAATACCACTATTTCAAAGTGAGATTGGAGGGTTTGCACTAATAAAGAGATCGATGCCTATAGCCTTAAGGGTCCAAGTCCTAGTGAAGTATCTATAGTGCATGCTCAGTGTAAGAAGTGTGCATCCACCGTGAAAAGTGATTTTTCTTTCGAAAATCGCAATCAAGTTATTCAAACACTTCCTGTATATTTTATTTTATTTTCGAGAAGCAGTATGACCACTTGATTAATCTTTTCAAATCAATTTAAGTGGTATTATTTAATTATGTTCAGATGCAATGCATGTGTAGAAAACTGATGCAGTAAGGTAAGAAATTCATACCTTTCTCCAGCACTCTTCTATGCAAAAATGCACGTAGTGTAGTAAGAAAATCTAGATGCTACTCAAGTAATCCTAAATGATCGTCCTATGGATATGCAGCTTCTAGCAAGAAGTTTGGATTTATTTTCTTTTTTTTTATAATAATAATAAATGCGCAATCAAAAGAACTAACTAAAAATAAACGTAGAGTCTAAAGAATTAGGGACACTCCCCCAAAAACTGGCCATAGAGTACTAGAGCGAGAAAATAAATAACTAATACTAAGTCTATCAACCTAAATCTAAACCAAGATCTAATAACTTAACCAGGAAGGGCTCCTCCATACACCTTCATGTGCGTGAGATCAAGGCCCACAAGCACCCGTTGCTACCCCTTATGTGGCAATAAGGTCGATAAAAAAATATTATCTCTATCTTGCGTGCCTATCTCTGTCAATGTACCTCGCACAAAAAAATGATAGATCAATGAATATAATCTCAATCAGAACATAATGCAGACAGAAAGAATATTCACGAATTTACTAGGGTTGTTGCCTCCCCAGCAATGATGCCATTTGAACAATCAATTTTCGCTTAAGAAAATAAGTTGTCGAAGTAAAAATTGAGTAGTGGAAAATTAATCGTCAACAATTAAGATAAAAATCACTCACAGAAGAGTAGGTCATTTCCACGGGGAGGAAAAGAGCCTATTAGAACTTGCTAGACTCTTCCACAAAGGTTTACAATTAAAATCGTGAAGAATCAACCCCAAAACCTCTTTCAAATGAAACTTATAGCATTCACAAGTGTTGATAAAGCAATTAAGTAAATAAGTGAGGTCTTCTTCGCAAAATATCCAGCAATATAATAATCAAAATCCACAAAATACTATCTTCTTCAATGGCATTCAATGTAATAAGAATTTAAACCTAAAACAGAGGATTAGTTTCCTCTTGCCATGCACACTTGTGGAGCGGAAGGTCGGCTACGACAAGGGGAGTGCGATGATGGTTGCAGATTGATGAACGATGATCAGGGATGGTCACTAGAGATGAGGAACCCACCGGCGGTGATGACGGCCCACCGGCATGCATGGGTTGCAATTGCCGTGTCTGAGGGCATGGTCGAGTTCGTGAGGGTGCAGTGAGTCCGTAGGAGTCGATGGTGTGGCGAACGAGAGCTAGACGTGTGGGCTATGTGTGGGGGATGACGGTGGTTTTTTGGGTTCCTCTCCTTTTGTCAGTTAACAGAGAAGAAGGGGAGGAGGGGCCTACTAAAATACACGTTGCGCAAGAGCTGCCGCACATGCGTGAGGGGCTACTGCACGAAGACGAGGGCACGTGCGGTTGCAAGGCTGTGGTGCGATGGTTGCTGTGTGTGCATTGTGGTTGTGCGGTGGCTAGTGGGTTCCATCTCTATTGGCCATTGATGAAGAAGAGGAAGAGGAGAAGGTTGCTGGGGTCGGAGACGAGTGCGCAAGGGTGCATGCTCAAGGGCTTGTGGCTGTGTGAAGCCTGGTGCATGCACGCAAGGCTGATGGTAAGGTGGTAGAGGCGTGTGCATGGTTGCTGACGAGGGGGTACGCATGTTGTCACCATGTGTATGAAAGTGAAGGTGAATGAAAACAGGGAGGCGATGGAGTTTGCACTGATCCACGGTGCGCGCTTTGGAGCATGGTGCAGGTGAGAAGAAGAAGATGGAAGCCTATCATCCCCCCTCCATAGTGGTTTCTGTTTCTTTTAAACGAATCCTCTCTAGTAGTAATCATTTTGTTCTTCACTGGCGTGAATTAAGGGATTTTGAACCCCTTAGCAACTGCCGCCTCCTGAAGGATATCTGGAAGAGAGGTCGGTGGTGGACTCCTTTGTCACTGTCGATGATAAGGATGTTTTGAATAAATTGCAAATGTACCCCAATATGTCATTGCATTGTGTCTCAGATCCTTCATTTTCAATTTATTGGAGCCTATAAAAAGAAAGTTGTGTAAATACAGAAATAACTTATTCCCCTCTTGAGAGCTTAAAATAATTTTCTATTATTTCCAAGCTCTTTATTAACCTCAATAATCATCTAACAATTGTTTAGGAAAATAATTAGCCTACTAATATAGACCTATCAATTGGATGTGGAAATGAGAAAGTCTATGTACGAACCCTACGGGGAATTAGAAAGGAACTTGCGTGTATGGAGCGAATATGGCATGTAGGAGGGAAGTGAGTTGGCTCTCGAGTACACGGTATCGAAGAGAGCAACTGTCCCTTTTGCATGGAAAGTGAGCTGGCCCTCATATACATGGTACCGAGGATAGCTACCATCACTTTAGTGTAGAAGGGAGCTAGCCACCCTTGGGTTGAGACCCAGGGTTAGGAATGGCCCCCTACACCGACTCTTGTAACTTTAGTGTAGGGAGGGAGCTGGCCACCCTATGGGGCCCGGGGTTAGGACTGGCCACCCTACACCGACTCTTGTTAGGTCTACTGGGCAAACCAGGATAGTCAGATGAGGTGCTCAGACTGTTGAGGGGCGAGACCCTTGTTCTGAGGGGCGAGACCCCTATTCTGTTGTGTGCTGTACATTTGGGCGTACCCACTAGTGGAAACAACTGACCGCGTGCCAGTGCAGAGTAGCTACCCGTGCACTTATTGCGCATGCCGTAGTCACCGCTATGTCACGACCGTGACCTCAGGGTGGTAGATCGGGTGTAGGACTATCACGGGGGCTCTCCTAGCTAGGAGAGTGCCATGTGTACATCCTACATCGCGGAATAAACTGCAATCGAGATCGTTCCCTTAGGGAACAAGAGGATTAAGAAATGTTGTGGATCCTTATTAGAATAACCGAAACAGAAACACCTAGTTGAGAATAATGGAAATGAATGATTAGTTACTTTCTTGTTTCTTTAAGTTAAATTGCATGTAAATGGCTTAACCACCACTCTACTTAGCGTTAGTTGACTGCGGATTGTATAACCCTGTTCAGGTCAAGGAGTTGAGCAGCCAGCGCCACCGGCTGCCAAGGGTGCTGGGCCCTGCCAAGCACAACCGTAGTATTTTTCTCCTTTTTGTTTTAGAGCTCTGTTGTAGTAGTGAGTACCTTTAGCGTGTATTAGATGTTTTGCTATATTTATGTTCATGTTATATTTCCCTCTATTGTAATTATGATGGATATGTTGTACTACTCTTCCACTTGTAGCATGTAATATTTTCGAGACTTCTCGTTCTGTTTTCCATTAGTGCCTTTTACTATTTCTGCTTAGTTACATTGCATGTGTAGTTGTAGTATATTTTCTGCTTTTAGGTTATTTCTTGTTGGACGACTAGGTCTTAGGATTAGTCGAGGCGAGCCGATACCGGATCCTGTAGGGATCTGGGATCGAGTCGTAACAATTTTCAACAAAGAGAATTTGATGAAGTTAACATTACAAAGATATATATGGGTTCATGCAGTAGAGATGAATTTGGATGTATTTTAGCTGACCTTTTCTCTATGATGTCCTCAGTAGAAGGAGCTTCACCATGAAACTTCTAAAAATGGAGTACAATTTCTGTTGGCTATGATCTTTTGCTAAGGAAGATATGCCTTTCATTTGCAATATTAGCAATTTAAAAGAGTAAAATGTTAGTAATAACAGGGAATTTTTCATAAATACTAAAATCTAATGAAATAGCTATGTTGTATACCTGAGATAGGTGGGCGGGTAGGATCATCTTTGAATATCTTAAGAACCTTCTTACCTTGGATCCTTCTCTTGGAATCTCTGGGTTGTGAAATAACTCTAAAGATGAAAACTTACCCTTGAAGACTTTGGATAATAGGAGGGATAGTGAACCTATCATGGCTTGGATTTGCAACAAGGGTAGAAGCTGATACTCCAATAAGGTTATACAATATTTTCCCAAAGGTAACAAAATTTGTGGAACCAGTTGAATCTTCAACAACCACTTTTAACTTACACCTATGTAAGTATGAGATTTCTTGTAAAATATGCATAATAAAAAAATCAAATCCCTTTTCAAAAAAAAATATTAAAATCAAATCCGCAAAATATGTAAGCCATTCATCTTTGTAACTAAAATTTTTACCAAGGGATTGGAGCTTCTTCTATTGCATTGCAACGGTCACACCAAAAATTAGTTTGATATTTTATGACCCACCATTGCATTTAGAGCACGATTTATACCACCATCCATTTGAAGCATCGATGTTCACAATCGCAACTCTACAAGAAAATTTGATGTTCTGTACGTAGGCACATGAGCGATGAGTGGGTAAAATTCCACATCGAAATGAATAACTAATAAGATTTATATGATTGAAAACCTGATTTTTGTTTGGATCCAAAGAGACAAGTTGTTGAATTGTGACTTTATTGTCATTTGGCTCTTGTTCGAGTGACAACAGAGGCAAATTCTCATGCAATGTTAATGTGGTCACTTGAGCTGGATGTGTGACTCTATTATTGAAGAGGAAGATAAGTTGATTTTTCTTAGAATAATATACTGGCATGATTGAAATGAAAATGAAGTAGAAATTGAACCTTTGTCGTACATGAAGCAAAGAAAAGCAAGAAAATTTAAGCAACAAAAAGAAATCAAGAGTTATAAAAATGATAAGATTAAATAACCTTGTATTTTCAATTTGGAGGTTCCTTTTCTTAATCAACTTCCCTTTGACATACGCTTCAGCAATTCCACTTGTAGAAATAACGTGTCCAATCACATCTAAGTAGATAAAATGTAAATATGAATAACTTGTAATAAAACACAATTAATAATAGTGATGCAAAGGCAATAATGTTTTAGTGAAATACCAGTCAAATATGTATCTTTGTTTATGCGATGTGAAATTTCATCATGGTCGACAAAGAAGAACTTATGCATCGGAATAAATGAGACATGATCAACTAGTAGTTCTACGGAAGTCACTTTAGTAAATTTAAGAATCAAATCATGAGGTATGATTCTGAACGATCTCTTCATTAGAGTGATTGTGAAGTTTGACATTGAATTTATGGGCATCCTGAGATAGTATCCTTCCTTGCAAATAAGTATTCTACAAAAAAAAGAGAAAGATAAAGTAATCCAATGTTGAAATCATAGCATCAAATTATCCCAAACAAAATTTATGATTTTAGTTAAGATTGTTTTCAACATTTCATCAATAATGACCAGGTCAACATTGATGAGCATGTCATCCATAGAAGGGTTTGTTGACTCCCAAATTATTGACATGAGTACTTTAATTTTGATGTTCTTTTGGCCCAGAGGAAGTTGTGAAATTAGGTGATAATCCATCTTTTGAATAATAACAATAATATCATAATGATGTTATCTATTATGATGCATGTACGAGGAATTGAATCTAGAAAATAGAGAAGCCAAATTGTCCAAGATAAGTTTAAATAAAAAATGCCGTTAGAAGTGCAACCTCAAGATAGGTTAGTAAAAACTTCTTTGTAAACAATATTTTTAGTATAACCATTTAGTTTGGAATCATCACTTTCTATATACATCTTTAATCCATTTCTTGATGTTAAACGTGAAATGGCTACAAATAATTGACCATGTGAAAAAATCGGTCTAGGAAGATATAGTCCAACTGTTGCTAAAGTTTGACCTTGACTTTTGTTGATTGTCATTGCATAACATAATCTTATAGGAAATTGCTTTCTCTTTAGAATGAATGGCCATTTTGTTTCCTCTACTTGTAATGTAATATGTGGAATATAAACTTTAACTCAATTATGATTCTGCATTATGATGATAGTTTCAATAACTTTTTGAGTCATCTGACTTATGATCAATCCTGTACCATTACATAGACCAATAGTTTGATCTAAATTTCTTAACAACATTATAGGTGCTCCTACTTTCAATTTCAATTCATGATCAAATACTTCATTAAACTTCATTGAATTTAAAAATTCCATGGGATATAATAATTCTTGATGTTCATCATTTATTGTTGTTTTGCAAACTAAGTCAGAACTTCAATAAATTTTCTCTTCATTTGGAATGAAAGAAAGCATATAGGTGTTGATGATATCAACATAGTCATTAGTTGGCATTACTATAGCTCTTATTTTTAGATCTTGTTCATCCAAATAATGATATTAGAAATTATCATATATCATTAATGCAAAGGATTCAACACTGTTATCTCCAGGTTGCACTAGTAAGTCATCTGGAATTTTCACCCAAGTTGCTTCTTCTTCTTCTTCATTGATTTTAATTGCAAGTGATGAGCCATTGCCAATATCTAAAATCCAATTTTCAAATTCCATCAATGAAGTTTTCATACTTGCATCTAGAGAAGTATCTAGCATTCGTATATTCTTTGCTAATCTAAAAACTTTACAGTATTTCCATAACTTGGATTTATTAATAGAGGTATTATCGGTATCTTCTCTTTTCCCACCACTAATAACAGGTAGAATTTGTTTGAAATCACCACCTAATAGAACTATTAAGCCTCCAAAAGGTTCTTCTCTTTTGGGTTGTTCTTTAGAAGTCATCATATCTCTTAAGGTTCTATCCAAAGCTTTAAAACAATTTTTATGATTCATGGGTGCTTCATCCCAAATTATCAAGCTTGTTATTTCAATGAGTTTTGCTAATTGTGTTCCTTTCTTGATCTCACATGTGGAGGAATCCTCTAATTGCAATGGAATCTTAAATCTAGAATGTGTTGTTCTACCTCCCGGTAAAGGTAATGAAGCTATTCCTGATGATGCAACTTATCTTAGATATTATTGTTTTCCAAAGAAAAGTTTTTCCTGTACCTCCATGGCCATAAACAAAGAAAAATCCACCATTATTCTTTTTAATTGAATCAATAACTATTTCATAGATAAGCCTCTGCTCATCATTAAGAAGTTGCATGTTTTGAGCATGCTGATGAGTGAGATCATATGTATTGTAGTCTAATTCTTCCACTAACAACCTATTATCAATATGTTCAAATGTTGTTTCATTAGCAAAGGAAGCTTATAATCACGAAGAGAGCTCGAATTTTCAATTAAAATTTTCTCTAGGTCCATCAAAGCATAATCCTTTAAATTTGTTTCTGTTATCAAATTGTTAGAAGTACCTTGAAATGTATGTGTGAAATCTTCTAATAATATAGTCCAACTTTTCTCCCATAGCTTGTATGGATTAGCAATTTTAGAATGAAGTAACAAAGTGGCAAATAAATGTCTTAACGCTTTAGTTTATGCCCAATTAGTAGCATCATCCAGAGCTTGATGCCATTCTTTATCATCTCCCAATAATCCCAATGCATTGCAAGCATCTTGATAGGTTGGATATAAAACTCCATTGATTGTTTTTATATTATCAAAATTTTTTGGTCCTTTCAATATATTAAGTTTTCTTCTTAGACCTATATCATAAATTGGTTTGACTTCCAAGAAATCAATTTGTATTTTTGAGATGGTTGGAAAGGTGTAATCATCAAACACAGGCCCATAATCATAGTCTAGATCCAAAATCTGGTTCTTATCACATTGGGTCTCATAATCATCCCAAGTAGGTTATGATTTAGATTCTAGGGTAAAGGTGGGAATTGGGTCACTCGAATTCGGACTAGGTTCTATTGGGAAGTTAGAAACATTCTCGAGAATTACCTTAATAGGATAAGGTTCAGGAATTATATCCTCGAGAGGTTCTGATTCAAGTTTACTATAGGTGTTTGGGAAATCTGGGCTTGATGGACCAGCTTCATGACTTTCTAAGGCTAGTTCAAAATCAGTAACACCTGCAATTGGATCCTCCCAACCCACATAAAGATCAGGTATGTCAATTTGCACAAAGTTTGAATCAGATTCAATTTGGGTTGGGGGTTCACAACAACCTCTGTGCTTAAACCCAGGATTTGGGAGATTATTTTGATTTTCAACATCATTCTCATCATTTCTGACTGTTGATATGGGTAAATTTGATTGATGACCTATTTCAACATAGTTATCAAGTTCTCCAGTTTCTCAAGGTCATTTTAGTACTTTTCCCAAAGTCATGGATTTGTCAGACATTGAAGATATTTGAAATTTTGCAATCTTTCTATTTTAATGGATTTCTTCATGAGAATATTTTGGGTTGAACCATTTGTCATCTGTGTTAATATCAGTTGGACACGATTTGTAATGGAGGTTGTTGTTGCTGATACATTAACCTGAATCTTGCTAACTAGATTTGAGGTTCTGTCATAATCCTCATAGTGTTTAACGGCTACCTCAATCATTTTCTCTTTTATGGTCATTTGGGATTCAGGTTTCCTATAAATTCTTCCTAAATTGTCAGGTTGCATTTTCATATCAGGTGGTGGATGAAGATGTAGAATCAAATTTAGGTTCAGATTGAAGTGATTGGATCAGATTAGGAATCCTTAAGAAAATCAATTCTCATGAGGCCTCTAGGTCAACAACCTAGGGACCTTTCCTGTGTATGTGCTCTAAGAAATAGATGAGGGCCTGGATGTGAATTGGACCCAATCAAGGCACCCAAAGATTTTTGGATGACTAAGGCTTGTTAAGAGGTGGTTGATACCTTTGAATCAGAAATCCACATACCCGAGAAGTACTTGGGCAGCCAGGAAGGGAGAGCCCCGCAAAGACCCCTACACGGTAGAGTGTCCCCACGGGTTATAGGGTTTCCCTCACCCTACCTTCCTTGTTACTGCGGTTTCAAGTAGACCAAAATGTGCGAATTAAGACCTTAATTCTACCAATTTTAGCCTAGTTTGTGCCTTGGATTTCACTTAATTAGAAGTTAATTCAACTTATGACCTAATTTGGAGGTTGATTAGATCACAAAGTAAGCCAACTTCACCTGACCTGTCCTAAAAGATGAAGAACGAAGTTTCGGTCAAGACCCAAAGAACACCCTGAATTGACTCTCAGGTTATTAGGTCGACAATTTTAGGGTCCAAGTGAATTTAGAGTTTGATTTTAGGGTTCTTCTAATAAGATCTTTTCAAGCAAGGGTTTGAGTAGCACACAAATGCAGGAGGGTTAATTTCCTTTAATTCAAGCAGGTGTGAACTAACACTTCAAAGCCCTAGAGTAGAAACCCTAATTGCCTCTATTCCAAGTCCAATTTAATCTCAAATGTACACCTTGGACTTCAAACAAGAAGTGCGTGGTCCAAGATAATTAGAAATTAAGCATAAATCTCTAGCAGGTACAGGCAATTTGGGTAGGGATCTCTAAATAGAATCATCTCAATCTTCAATCAGATATTGATTTGAATTTGCAAATCAGGAAACTTGCCTTAGAAATGATGATTACTAGAAAATAAGGCAAATGAATCCTAATTAAGTTGTTTCCTTTTCTCTCTTCCAAAGATTAGGAGATTGATTAAGGAAGAAGAGAAAGTTTACTTGCCCCTTGAGTGGTTGATTGCGTAGAAGATCCCTCTGTGATGTACCTCACAAAATCACAAGCAAAGCAAACAAGGTGAGTTAGTGCTCAGATAACAATCAAGAAAGATAAGACTAATGTGTGAATTGTGCGTTGCTCCCTCGCAACAGCGGCAAAATGTTGTTGGGATTTTGTCAAGTGTTAAATATATACATCGTAGCATAATCGAAAAAATCTTACAACAAACATTTAAATTTATAAACTCAGATTCTAAAGGGAGTCGAAGGTCGTTTGCAGGGAGCAAATATGGATTTCACACACTAATTTTCAATTGAAATAAATAAGCACAATAAATGGAGCACATATAGATATTCAATGAATTATATAGGTAGAAATATATTTAATGAGAACTAATGTATGATGGAGCAAAAGGAATAAGAGAATAAAAAATAATGGTGATTTAAATCACCATGTATATCCTCTTAATTTAAGTATACATCCAAAGTATTCAAATAATTCAATGGTAACTCCAATCAATCATTCAAATAATGCCACAGTGTTCACAACCAAATCAGATGTCGGGACTGATGACCAGATGCCTTATCAGAGCATAGCACAGAGGCTCTTAAGCCTCTCTTCTTTCCTAAACAGCTTCTCTTCTCAAGGCTTTCTTCTCAAGCTTTTACCTTCTTTAGAACAAGAGCACCAATTTCCTTCAATGGCTAAGTGTTTAGCTTTTGTCCAAGGGCATGCATTTCGAGGTTAAGTAAAGAGCAAAACCCTCCCCCCTCCTCCTCACAAACTCTTCTCTCTCTCTCTACCCTAGGGCAAATTCAGATCAATAACCAGGTATATGGATCTGGGTAATCGAGTATTCGGACCAAGCCCACGTGCCGTGTGCACAGGCGAAAACTACGCGGTGAGTGAGGACCCGACCCCCGGTGACTTGGGCATATAGCCTTCATCGCGAAATCAACTTATGTTTGTGCGACTGCTTATCCATTCACGATGTTGGACCATCCCACTGTCCTTCAGTCACGTATCAGCCGAAGGTGATGCCATTCAAATTGGTGATAAGAAGGGCTTCGGCAGCAGCAATTGAAGGCCTGTGGAGACTCCTAGGACTAGGCCGCAACGTCTGGGTGTGGAGCAAGTCAGAGCAAAGCGAACTGAGTCAAAGACAGCGAACGAACGACGAACACCTGAAACATGAAATAAGGCCTCGCGGCAACATCAAAATTGTTTAGGAGGGTTGCCGAATGATGGCAAAGGTGATGACGGTGTCCTCGTAGAGGTTGGGAGTGCGTAGAGATCAGGTGAAGTTGAGGATGTGGTGCGTAGGTGGCTTTGTTCAATGAAGCTTTGGAGAGGGTAATTCGCAAAATTGGATGAGGGGTTTTGTTGGTGGAAGCGAGGCGGAAGTTGTGGAGGTGTTGCGAAGGTGTTTCATGTAGTGTGGAGTGCGGGAGGTGTCAGTGGAGCTTTGCCGGAGTGGAGGAAGACGATGGGGGAGAGGCATGGTTGTTGGATGAAACGATCGAGGAAGGAGCTAGAAAAGATCTGGAGAGGGAGAGGAGAAGTTTGAACCTATTCTAAAGGATGAATGGGGAGGATTATGAGCACTGGTGTGATTGTCGACACCGTGGAAGAAGCTTGTTTCAGTGAGGGAGACGGCAGTGAGGAGAGGGGGGACGTAACCATTGTTGTGGCTGGTGAGATGTGGAGGACGATGAGAAAGAAGAAGGACAAGCTAATTTGGTCGTTAGCTCTCCATAGGACGATTGGGGGGGGGGGGGGGGGGGGGGGGAGCCACCAAGGTCTAGGTTGGAGGAGGTCGAAGATAGGGAAAGAAGAGGATTTTTTGCCCTATACCTAGATAAAGAGTTAGGCTTTGCAATGAGGAAGCTTTTATAGAGCTTCTGAGCAAGTTCTAAATAGGAAACAAGCCTAATTGGCTTGCTTAAGAATTAAGAAACACCCACTGTTCTCATGGGTTCACACGACCAATCAGATGCAATTTGAGATCCAAGACTGGTCCCAATTAATTCTCCATGGTGTGAACATCAATCTCACCATTTTTGGTGGGATTTGATGAGGATTCGAGTAGGATTAGGAGTGGTCAAACACCTCTTGCAAGTCGGTTGACCTTCAATGGAGATAGGGACCTCTTTGCAAAGAAGATAAGGAACCTAGGGGGTTAGTTGCAAGGATTTCAAAAGTTGACGGGCTAATTGAGAGAGAGAGTCTAACTGGACTAAAATGCAAACTAGGTTAAGATGAACTTTGATTGGGCTCAAATTTTGGTAAAAACATAATTTGGACCCAAGAAATCCAGTGGTGAAGTTAGATTTCAGTTTTTACCAAGTTTGACTGAGTAATTTATGCAAAAGCCTAAATTAGGGTAGAATTATGTCTGTGACTGTTTAAGGTCAAAATAGGTTCCAAAGGTCAAATCAAGGATACCAAACCTCATGAAATACTTTTCTATGAATTGTAGAAGGTTTAGATGAATTTTATCTTGACTTGAACCTCTATAATTCAAGCGGTTTTGAAATTAGGGTTTTGGGTTATGGATCAGTTCTCGAAGTGCGTGAAACCCTGTTTCTATCTATGTGGACCCTCTTATTAGACTTTAATGCTCAGTAGACCTTATATTAACCCTTGACAAACCTCGTGGTTACTCTGCTTTCATAATATAATGTTAAAACTACTGAATTAACCCTGTTTTAGTGTATTCCTCTCATAAAGGATATGTAGGGAATTACGACTCTCAAGCAATTATGTAGGAACTTTGGCCAATTGATTTTGATTAATTAAAATTAGTTATGGCTCATGATGATGTTATCATCATACCTCAAATAGAATAAAATAGTAAAAAATGAACGCAATGAAGAATTAATGCCAACAGAGCTCCTACTATGTGAAGGTAGACTTTCTTCTCATAAAAAAAAAGTATAGGTGAGAAGGTAGACTTTCTTTGCAGCCTCCCCATATTAGGGATGGAAAAGGGTTCCACATTAAGGTGTTGATCTCCTCCCCGATGCCAAATGTCCCCAATAGGGGCAAATTTGAATCCCCCCTCTGGTTCTCTTTGTTTTGTTTTGTTTTTTCCAATTAGCTGTTAACAGATAAAGGGCTCAAAACCCAAACAAATAGCGATAGAACAAAGAAAAGCTCATTCCAACAAATCAAATAATCATAAAACATTCAAGCACAAATTACTTAACAAACATGTAGGCATTACTATTAGAAACCAATAAAGGGACTACTCTTTTTTGTCTTACAACAATTAGATCGGAATGAAAGAAGGAAATTACCCACGAAAGAAAGCATCAGACAGACCTGAGCAAACAAAACAAAAAATATGATAAGTAGCAAATCGATGTATACTTCCAACCATATAGTACTCCATATATACATCTTTTCCATCCTCTATCAACATCATCACCATCATCCTTTTTTTCTTTACTTCCACAATGGCATTCCAACCATATAGTGCTTCATTTATTCTAAATTTCTAAAGGATGGAAGGTGTTTGGAACATTTTCTCATGCTTGACCTGTAGTACTTTTGGGATGGTTTGGTTAAATAGTTTTCCTACATGAGCATCTCCTTTGAAACCAAATAATTGGATTGAGTGCTGAAAGTTTTTTGTTAACTACTCATTTGTCAAGAGGATTTGCTTAGCACCTCCCAAGCATTCCTTTAATCCTCCTATATGATAATACATCAAATGGATGAAAAAATTCCAGTTGGATTATCAGAGTTGACTTTAAAAACCATAGAAGTTCATTAATCACCTTTTACTCTTGAATTTGTCTATCTGAGATGGTCCAAGATCAATAAGATATAAAATAGATTTTTTTTCATTCTAGTTCCCATCATAGATATGTTTTCCTGATTTTTGTTATTATTTCTGCATTCTTGAGAGGATTATGCAACTTTTTTCTAAGGTAGCTGGGGCCAGTGTCATTTATCTAAATTCTTTGCCACAAGATATAAGAATTTCACACTGTTTGTTAAGCTGGATCTCTATTTGAAAGAGTATTTTGCCCAAGAAAGCTATTTCTTTGAATTTCAAACAGGAAGTATAGATAGGTAACAGGGAATGAAATATAAATCTTGAAAGATAGTAATATGTTTAGATGATATCATACTTGTTTTCAGCCTTGCTCTTTTCATCTTCTTCCTAGGCCTTAATCACAAAAAAATTTTCTTAGACTCAACCATAACGAGGGCATGATCTAAAAGCATAAGACAAAAGAGTCTCACAAAAGTTTCTAATCCAAAATCAATAATAAGTGCTTTACATTTAATAGAATGTCACAATATACCTCTATCTTTTGATCCATCAGAAGATTTCTATTTTAATTCAGGATCTTCCATCTCTGCAAACAAAAGGTGGTGAGCATCAAAGGTTGATTACACTATAGAAATATTGGCCAAAATTGAACATGTCAAGTTTGTAATCGTAATTTAATCCCTTGAGATCTTACGAATCCACTACCTCTTGCCTTAATCCATCAAAAGATTTCTATTTTAATTCAGGATCTTCCATCTCTGCAAACAAAAGGTGGTGAGCATTGAAGGTTGGTTACAATATAGAAATATTAGCCATAATTGAACATGTCAAGTCTATAATCATAATTTAATCCCTTGAGGTCTTACAGATCCACTTCCTCTTGCCTTACTTGTGATTCATTGCGACAAAAATAAAAAACCACAACAAACAACTCCTAACCTTTCTATATAGAATATATTAATAATTTAGTTCACATAATGCAAGTTTGTTGCTAAACCTTGTATTGAAATCCAGAGGCTTTAAATGGGATAAATAAAAACAACACCAACTCTATTCTTGTCTCTTCTTCTTATTCACCATATGTAGTATTCAAGTCTATCCTTGTCTCCTTTTGCTTCATCAATTTGAACTAGAACAAAACTTCTTGGCAATAGTGTTCATTATTTATGAACTGGTCCTGATGTAAACACATTTACACTACTTAAGATGTCTATTTATGCATGTTCTTAAGCATAGGATTGCACTACATGATATAAATATTGCATAACATACATCATCTTGCATTTAGAGTAGTTTGAATAAAATGGAGGTTAATTTTCTTCTTTTATGTCCTTGGACAATGCAAACTTTTTATTAGGGCCTCGGATCGAAGATCCAACTGTACAGATGTGATCAGGGCGACGATTGGAGTTCAACGACTCCAAGATCATCGTAATCAGGCATCTGTAGCATTAGATAGTGATCGGGGAACCCTAGAAGATCAAGGGCCAGGATGGTGTAAATCTACACTTCAAATGACAAATCCGACCGCACGGATGGATTTGGATCGACGATCACAGCCTAACGATGCAAAAATCAAGTCAATCCGACACCCGTGGCACCATCTACAACATTCAGAAGATGGACGGCCAAGATGGTGCCATGTGGCGCCATCTCAACTGCCCAATCGCCTGCATGCAACCGTTGAAGCCTCCACATCCGCCCCTTTCCGCCATTGGATCTCGATCCAATGGCTGTGAACGGATGTGCCTCAAATCGTCCGTGCAACCATCCGCGCTCCGTAGCGTAGCGGTCGCGAGGCACTGCGTGTTCACAAGAAATTGGTTCGAGCCGCAGCGAGCAGGCGAAGGGCGCAGGCTAGCGGGCGTGGGCGAGCATCGGATCTTGATCGAGTGGCCGTCCGCGATCGCACGTGGGAGCGGGCGAAGGCGCAATCTGGGTCGTCCGATCTCACGATCGAACGGCTGTGGACGGCTGAATGTGCAGCATGCGTTGAGAGCGAGAAGACGAGCGGGCAGACGTGGGCAGGGGCCACTACGCCCACATTGGGGCTTTAGCGACGGTTTTATCCGTCACTAAAGACCCCTTATTTAATGTTTTAAAGATGTAATGACTAATTTGCCCCCACTCCTTGCAACTATAAAAGGAGACCCCCTCCACACGAAATTCTCATCCCTTCTCTTCTCTACCTCTCCAAAGCTCAAGAGAAGCTTGTCCCACACCCGGGATGCTCCTCGCGAGATAAAGTCCAAATTTTCGTCCCCTTTCGGAAGTGGATCCCGCGACGACGACGACATGCTGCTCTATTCCCGTTCTTCTGCTTCGTCCACCTTTGTCCTGCTCCGTCCTCCTTCATCCAGGCGTCATCCCGTCCAGCTCGTCCTCCAAGCGATCGTCGAGGAGGATAACTTCTCTCTCCCATTCTTCTTTACAGCTTTTCTAGTGTAGAATTTTCCTGCTTTCTAGTGTAGCTGATTTCCCGCTTTCTAGTGTAATTTTTATTTGGTTTGATTGTATAAACATTTTGAAATATTGAATGTATGTTCTCTCTTTCTCTCTCTCTATCTCTCTCTCTCTTCCTTTTAGTCTGATAGCTTCATTGTAATTATATCGCCTCGCTTTTCAAAAATTCTAAAAAAAAAATATAATTACGAATATAGATCGACGTAGCCTCCCTATGTTCGACCCAGAATTTAAATTTCGGTATAAATTTTATTTGTTGAACACGAATTCTTCGCTTTCAAGAAACAACGACAAGGTTTTAAAACCAAACATGTTAGCATAGCAATTCATACGTTCAACATTTTGGCGCCATTGCCTGGGAGGCAACGATTTTCGATCTTCTTTTCGCATTTCTTGCACTTTATTGTTTTCTAACTTGCTTTCTCTTGTGTCTATTGTTTTGCAGAGACCTCCATCAAGGAATCAACAAGACGTAGACTGGAGTAAATTGCAGTTAAAGACAATTGTAAGTGCTCCCCATTCTTCCCCCCTCCATAAATTTCATTCACCACATTAAATCCAAACTCCAATTAACCTAGGTGTTTGCATAAATCCTAGGAATAGTTTGGTTGCTTGGATTCTCACTCACATTCATTCCACCCTCATTTAAAAAAAAGAAACAACAAAAAGGTAATCTTGTGGGGTAATTTTCAACAAATACACAACATACACCCACATTCAAGACACTTAATCAAATCGATTTGTTTCTACTCAATCGAGTTCTAATCTGTGGAACCAGTACACACAAAGCAACACATAAAAGAGTAGAAATCATTCTAGGTTAACCATCTTTGAGTGCCTAACTTAGTGGTGCATTTGTGGCCAATTGTTTGAGTTGTTTGGGCTGCACCACTCTATTTAAAATCAACTCATCAAGTAGCTCCTCCTTAGGGTTTTCAATCTAGGTCTATTCCAGGCACTCCACTTTCTTTCTGGTTTTAAAGGAAAACAATCTTCACCCATGTTTTACAACTTGGTTGCCTAGAAACTTGATTGCAATTCACCTAATTTGAAACCCTAAAAGCTACTTAAGCAAGATTTGAACATTAAATTCACGCATCACAAATAATCTTGCTTGAAAACCCTAGTTGTGCACGCACTTACACAAATCTCAATCAATCATTAAGGGCACAACCCATTTTAAGGGCCCATCACATTCTATAAGCAACATAATCCCAGGCCTTAATAAAATTGAGTAGACATTAACCTTAAGGTCTGATTCGCTCTTCAGGGCCTAGTCTGAGATTGTTTTTGATTAACCTACTTGTACTGATTAATCTGATGTCTAGCTAGGGGAGTAGAGTCAAACGACCGCGGCTGGGGGGTACACTAGGAACCAGAGGCGAAATCCGAAGGAAGAACCTTCTCCCCAGTCCCTCCTTCTAATTGGTTGGATTAAACAGACGCAAGTAGAGTAAATCATTTACAGTCTTAAGGCGGGTTTTAGGAGTCAGTAGATCCTTAGGCTACCCCACTTAAGGACAGCCTTGTTTTGTTGTGTTGCAGGGTCCCTATCCCCAGTCCTTCCGACCTTCTCATAGTTTATGCTAGGAAGACAGTCATTGAATCCCCGATTGGAAGGACCATTAGAACATTCTAGGAGGTGTAAATTGGATTTTGGTCAATTTGATCCCATGGTCGAACAACAGCCTCCTCTGCTTGGAAATCCACAGGAAGAATTTCAAAGGCAGCTGGAACAAATGCAGAGAATGCAGGAATGGTTCCAGAGAATGCAGGGCGCTCAGCCCTTGAAGGATTTTTATGATCCTTCAAATTATGGGGAACGTCCTAGCGTCTAGATTCCAGCTGGTGACATAGAAATCAAGCCCCAGGTGTTAAGCCTGATTAAACATTATCATGGGCTTGGCTCCGAAGATCCGTTTCAGTACTTGGAGGACTTGACCACTTTGGTCAAGACCACCAAGGCTCGAAACATAAACGAGGGGCAAATGATCATGAGACTCTTCCCCCACTTTTTAGGGATAAGGCCGCGCATTGGTATAGGGCAATAGGAAGACCAATTACAACTTGGAATGAGTTGAAATCGGCCTTTCTGAAGAAATTTTTCCTAGTCGGACGTACCAATGCTTTGAGACGAGCAATCACTACCTTTACCCAGCGGCCGGGGGAGCAGTTTCATGTGGCCTAGGAGCGATTCCAGGACTTATTGTGGAGGTGTCCACACCACGAGGTGCTGAAATGGCAACTCGTGCAGATCTTCTATCATGGGTTGACTGAGCAACTCAGAAATCATGTGGATGCTTCTTGCGGAGGCAGTTTCCTCAATAAAGATGTAGATAGTGCACATGATTTATTTGAGGAAATGAGTGAGAATTCAATTAATCATGCCTCCATGGATACTTTTAACCGGTCCCAGCAGCCTAGATCAAATGTCAATGAAGTCCATGACTCTCATTCATTTGATATGGAATTGATTTGTAACAAACTTGATAAGGTGGACTTGGTTGCTAAAAGATTGGAAGAGTGGATGGCTGGCAATTCTATGAACAACTCTCGATCCACTCAATCCCAAAATTCTGGATTCCATTCCTCACGAGCTCCTTCTGGACGGGACTTCGTGAATCAACTCGATGCAACTCAACCTGTGAGTCAGCATTTTTCGGAACCCCATGGGTTCCAAACTGGGGCCTTTGATCCCAGTTTTTCTGATCCTTCCCATTCTTTTTCACCCTATGAGGATGTTTGTGCTGTATAAGAGAATGTTAGAACCAACCCCTACTCGAATGCCTATAATCTAGGTTGGAGAAACCACCCTAACTTCTCTTGGAAAAATCCGGGGCAACAGACCCAATTCCGACCTAGTAACTATGCTCCGCAACGACCAATGGGCCAGGGTCAAGTATATACTCAGTTGCCTCCAAATCAAGTCAATCAGCCAGCTTGGAATGCCTGTCAAATTGCAGGGCAGGTTGATTTGAACCGTCAAATGGTAGAGATGCAAGGATCCATGCTTCAGTTCATGCAGCAAATGAAAAACTCGCTGGACAACTTGCAATCCGGGCTCATTGCTAACTCTCATCAACCCGGATCTCTACCATCCCAACCCATACCCAACCTACGAAATATTATGAATTCAGGCAATCAAGCCCATGGGTACGGAAATCAGAGGGACCCATACGCACATTCTCAGGTGGTTGAGTAGGGTTCCTCGTCTTCTTCTTCTTCTTCTGCAAATCAACAATTCATGGTTAATCATGCCCCTCCAATCTTTCCTAACCCTCCCAAAGACCCAAATTCTTATGCTTCTGCAAATTCTGTAACTTTGAGGAGTGGTAAGAAGACTCAGGATCCACAACCACACTATTCTGATCTTTTGAATCCTGAAGAACCTGAGGAGAGAGAAGAGAATCCTAAAGGAGAAATCAAGGCTTAGGAACCTGATTCCAAAGATCTGATTCATGTTCCTTTTCCTGAAGCCTTAACAAAATCAAAGAAGAAGAAGTCTGTTGATAGCAATGAGGAGCTTCTGAATCTATTTAAGAATGTTGAGATCAATATCCCGCTCCTTGATGCTATCAAGCACATACTAGCTTACGCAGGATTTTTAAAGGAATTATGTACACAAAAGCATAAGTCGAGAGAATCTGTTTCGAGGAAGGTGGTACTCTTCGAGCAGGTTAGTTATGTTAACCTGCACTACCACCCTCAGAAAAAGAGAGATCCTGGTGCTCCATTGATTTCTTGCGTTATCGGAGATTACACATTTGATAGAGCACTTTTGGATCTGGGTGCATCCATCAATCTAATTCTGACTTCTCTTTACGAGAAGTTTGGGTTAGGTGAACTTCGGCCAACTTCAGTAGCGCTACAATTAGCGGACCGTTCAGTCACAAACCCGCGAGGCGTTATTGAAGATGTTATAGTTAAAGTCAAGGATTTCTATTTTCTTATAAATTTTCTTGTCCTTGACATGGATGTACCTGATAATCTGAGGAACACGCCCATCATTCTGGGGTGTCTGTTCCTGGCTATCGCTAAGGCCAACATTAATTGTGAAAGCGGTGGCATGGAAATCGCCTTTGGGGACCAACTAATGAAATTGGATATTTTTAAGGCGATCAACAAATTTGAAGATTATGGATTTATTGAGGAACTTGATGAGGATAATGATAATGTTTAAACTTGTGTGACAGTTTCTTCAATCGAAAGTTCCTCTTTGGATGATGAATTTGACCCGCAACCCTTTATGGCTGACCTGACATCTTCGAAAGAGGTTATTGATTTTGTTCACTCACAACCTCTTCCTCTTGTTGAATCTTCAGTATCTACCCTACCATCAATCATCAACCCACCCCAGCTTCAATTGAAACCATTTCCCGAGAATTTGAAATTTCAATTTTTAGGACCTCAGAATACGCTCCCTGTGATTATCAGTGCTAAATTGACAAAGGAGCAAGAGATTAAATTGATCAAGGCCCTAAAGGAACATAAGGAGGCAATCAGTTGGACCATTCATGACCTCAGGGGGATCAAGCCATCTTACTGTAATCATAGAATATTCTTGGAAGATGGATCTCGCCCTTCCTGCCAAATGCGAGAAGTGGTCAAAAAGGAAATTATCAAGTGGCTCAATGCAGGAATTATTTATCCAATCTATGATAGTCCCTGGGTAAGTCCTGTTCAGATTGTTCCAAAGAAAGCTGGGATTACCGTTGTGACTAATGAGCAAGGAGAATCTGTCACAACTCATTCAGCTTCCTCTTGGAGGGTTTGTATTGATTATAGGAAGCTGAACACAGCAACTAAAAAGGATCATTTTCCCCTGCCCTTTATCGATCAGATCTTGGAAAAATTAGCCGGGCAGAAGTACTTCTGTTTTCTTGATGGCTACTCGGGATACAACCAAGTTCCTATCCATCCCGAGGATCAGGAAAAAACTACTTTCACCTGTCCCTACGGAACCTTTACTTTTCGTAGGAAGCCTTTCAGGTTATGCAATGCACCTGCGACTTTTCAAAGGTGTATGCTAGCCATATTTTCTGACATGGTGGGAAAGTTTATGGAAGTCTTCATGGATGATTTCTCTATTTTCTGAGAATCATTTGACTCTTGTTTGGCTAATTTGGAAATGATTCTTAAGCGATGTATCAAAACATGATTGGTCCTTAGCTGGGAAAAGAGTCATTTCATGACCCAAGAGGGCACCGTTTTGGGTCATGTAATCTCTGAATGGGGAATTGAAGTGGATAAAGCTAAGGTTGATGCTATCGCTAAACTTCCTCCTGCCACATCTGTTAAACAAATCCGATCATTTCTTGGCCATGTGGGATTTTATCGAAGATTCATCAAGGATTTCTCGAAGGTTGCTCGTCCTTTGAGCAATCTTCTTGCCAAAGAAACGCCATTTGTTTTTGACGAATCATGCCAAAAGGCATTTGATTTCCTAAAAATGGCAGTCACCTGTGCTCCAATTTTGGAACCACCAATTTGTAGATTTCCCTACTAGGAGGGGGTGACGTAATAAAATGCGGAATAGAATATAAACAATCTCACAAAAAATTCAATCACACAATGTGCACAATTATTTTTAGGTGGAAACCCAAACCGGGTGAAAACCACCACCTAACCCTCTCGAGTTAGGATTTTTCGATCAACCAAGTTGATCAAATCCACTAATCGAATCACTTAAACGAGGGTTATTCAACCTCAATTACAACCATGCTACATTATACGAGGGTAGAGTACCTCAAACCCCTTCTCTTCACGAGAAGGATTTTGTCCCATGAAGGAGACGGGAATTCGCAAAACGAATACCCAACCAAATAACAAAGTAAAATAACAACAATCCTATAGGGCCAACAAAGTAATTTTTAACCAAAGCTTCTATAGGAATTAAGATGCTTCCCTTTGCAAGGAGTGCGACGAATCGATGACGCGGACGCGTGAACCACACGATGGTGTAACGTCGCTCTCGTGAACTACGGTGGGAGAGCGGGTGCACAAAGGCTTGATGCTCTCAAGATGTACAACTTGAGCTTGGAGAGCAAGAGCTTCTTTTTGGACACAAAAGAGCGGAAAGTGTGTTGCTTTGGTGTGTCTTGGTGTATCTAGATGTATCTAGGTGTGCAAGAGGTTCCTCTCTATTTATAGAGGCCTTAGGAAAGCTTTGGAAGGCTTTGGAAAGCTTCCATAGCCGTTGGGTGCAAAGCCCAAGAGAATCAGGTCGAAATTAGGAACAATGATTGCACTGACAGGGTTATCAGATGTCTGATCCTGGCATCAGACGTCTGGGAAACCACTTTAAGACGTCTGAAAAAAAGGTCAGACATCTGATTTTAGGCAGGTTTCTTCCTGACTTGAATCAGATCTAAAAAGGGTTCTAGTGCAAATCTATCAAATGACATACAGGACGTCTGGCACTATGTCTGGACGTCTGGAAACTTACTTTTTCGTGGGAATGGATTTCCAAGAGTTGCAATGGCTAGAAAATCTCTGAGAAGAGATTTTGGGCCAGCCGAGGCAAAACGGTCATTTATCAGACGTTTGGAAAGGCTTAAGGATGTCTAATAAGGCTCTAACGGTCATATCCTCCAGTGTTTGTTAAGGCAGCCAACGGTCCACTAATTGGACGTCTGGCAAGTCCATCAGACGTCTTATAAGATGTCTGGACTAAGGTCTGGACGTCTGATTTCATCGGACAGAACTAGCTAAGTCCAGCCTACTTGTTATTGGACGTCTGAATCAACAGTCAGACGTCTTAAAACACATTATCAGATGTCTGATTTTGGAATGAGACATCTGGAAAAGCTGTTTGAACCCTATATTGGTTTTCTAAGTTTTCTACAGAAAACCTAGGTATCCTAGGGTTGTGTTGGTGTTCCTAGGACTACTGTAAGGGTACTTTGAGGCTCTTTAACAAGAATCTAAGTAACAAAAATAAAGAGAAACAAAAGAAACGAAAAATACAAAGAGTACAAGAGAAGGAAATCTATCCTATTCTTCTTGTCCTTCCATCTTCAATCTATCACTCCTCGTGAATCTCCTCTGTTCTCCATCAAGCTCCTCCAATCTGTCTTGGATGCGAGCTCGAACTCAGTCTAATCACGTCTCCATTTGCAATTGACCTGAAATCTGAGACTCCAAGTGCAAATGTTAAATGACACGTGTTTTGTTATCATCAAAACAAATGATTGTGGTGCTCTGGCACCAACAATCTCCCCCTCTTTGATGATGACAAAACCATAAATAATAATGCAAAAAATCCTCCCCCTTTTTGACATTATCAGAAAGGTTTGATTGATTTTAAATTTCCTATAACTCCCCCTTAAAACATGCTCTTTGTTCGTCACGCTTTTGTGCGGTTTGTTAAAAGATAATATCGTGTTGTAGTATAGCCGCGAAAGCGTTCAAAACAAATAAAGATTTTTATTACTCGAAAACCGGAGTATCCGAGGTCGAACACAGGGAGCAATCTCAGTACTTTGGAAAACCCAAGAATACAACTGTTACATGCAAATATAATTGATTCAAAGAGTTTTTAGAAAAAGTAGAATTAGACGTCTGATTTATGTATCAGACGTCTTAAATGTGATCTTTCTTCCTTTCTTCCTTCTTCTCCTTTCTGCTTCTGTATCTTTCCTTCTGCTTTGCCGTTCCGATCTCTTTGCAATCTTCCCTTGTCCTTCTTCTTCTTCTCTGCGAAGACTTCTAATCTTTCTGTTTTCCTTCTCCTGCGAAGGCTTCTTTCTTCTTCTTCTGTCTTCTTCTTTGGCTTGCTTTTCCTTCTTCTGCAGCGGCCAAGTCCTTCTCCTGCGAACAGGAGCAAAACCTAACCCTTCTCCCGCTACCCGCACGTCTCTTTCTCTCAAGCAATTCACTCAGAGCCGCTCTCCCAGAGCCACAAGCATTAATCGGGTCGGATCGTACCCGGGACCAGGCGCACCTGAAGGTGGTGTGATGCGCGAGGAGTGCGTAGGTCTAGGTCGGGTCGGATCCGCCAAGTCCGCGTGGTCAGGCCGCGTGGTCAGTCCGCCAAGTCCGGGTGGGGTCAGTGAGGGACCTCACCCCTGTGCTTTCGAGGCAGTAAAGCTATATCACAAAAACTCTTTATACCATACCTGTGCCTTGAGATTCCACGATGTGGGACTAAACGTTCCGCCTTTCCTTTGCGCGCGCCCGCAGACTCTCGTGTGCAATTGCCCACGCTGAAGGCCCTGCTGGTGCTCCCTGCTGAACTCAGTTACTTCGCGACACTTGCGAGAGCCAGCATCACCTGCCGCCTGGGAAGCCTGACGCCTGCTGCTGCTCCAAGCTTCCTGCTGCTTCGGCTGTTAATGGCGGCCGGGGCGTTCACCTGAGATTCCACAGAACGACCTATTGGCCCAATCAGAATAGCTGGAAACCTTCGCCGCAGCACGGCGAAGGCGGTGGGTGATGCTGCAGGTTGTCGGTCGGCCTAGGCGTGCGCGCCTAGGTCAACCTGTGGCCGGAGATGGTGGGTTGTTCGAGGGGTAGTTATGGAGGTCTGGAGTGGCAGTTGTGGGGTGGAGCGAGTTCCTGGTGGTGAGGCGGAGCTCACGAGGTGATTGGCGAGCCGTGTGGAGTGGCGGAGTGGTGTGGGCGGCTCGCCGGAGTGTGGTCAGAGGCGAGGAAGATGAAGGCGGTTAGGTACTGTCGAGGGGTAATCAAGTAAAATAGTTGGGGGAAAAGAGAGAGGAGAGGATGGAGAACGTATCTGGGGTTGTCTGGAGGGAAGGGAGGCGGCGGAGAAGACGGCTCGTAACTGCCGTCGTCGGGGAAGAAAGACCCTGAGGGAGGAAGCGGCGACGAAGACGAGGTCAGAAGTGCGTGCGCGGGGTACAGCGCGATGCGGGAGATAGCGGCGGAGAGGACTCTGCTGCTGGTATGGCAGCAGAGCGACGAGAAGGACGGAAGGAGGTCGCCGGAGCTTGTGGGTCGTTTGGCCGGAGATGGGAGAGGGAGGAATTTGGAAGGGATCTCCGTCAAAATCAAGCTTAGCTTGTTCGGCCGGAGTTGTGGGTTCTTATATAGGCGCTGGACTGGGTGTGCAGGGCGTGAAGGGCACGTAATTGCCTGAAGTTGGTCGCCGGAGATGGGAGGAGTTAGGATACCCAAATCTCCCGTGCGTTCGCACGAGAGATTGGGTTCACACCAGCAATTGTAATTGATTTTATAAGGAAGGGAATTCCTCAGAGAATCCTCCTTCCATTTCTGGGAGGGAATCTCTGAGGGATTAGAGAGCAATCCCTCTCCGAACCTCGTCGGAGCTCGGTTCTGCCCTAGCAATGGCGGCAGGACCGGTTTGCAAAGGAGGCGAAGAACCTAGGGGGTTCTTCGCAACGGTATTCAAAAGATAGGGACCAATTTGTGATTTGGGTGTACTAAATTGCAAAGTAGGTCAAGATGACCCCTCCTTAGGTCCAAATTTTGGTACAAACCTAATTTGGACCTAAGGAATCCGATGGCGAAGTTAGATTTCATGTTTGACCTCGTTTGAATGGATATTTTGCGTAAAAACCCAAATTAGGTTAATTGAAGAGCTAGGACCCTAATCTAGGTCAAACTAGGTTCCAAAGGCCAAATTAAGTGTTCTAAACCCTAGAGTATGTTTTTCCATGATTTATAGAGGGTTTACTTGCTTTTTGTTCTGACCGGAACCTTGTTAATTTAAGAGGGTCTGTTTTAGGGTTACCAAGTGTCATTTAGTTCTTAGATTGCACATGAACCCATTTCTGATTGACTCAACCCACTTTTTATCTCATTTATACCATTTGACCTATGTTTTGCCTCTGAGAAATCCTGTTTACGTACTGCAATGGTAAAATTGCAGTTTTAACCTTTATTTCATGTTTTCTTCTCAGGGCACTTGTTCCTTCAGTTAGGCCTTCTTCTAGGTTATGTAGGAGCTTTTATCTTCTTTATTGGGTCAAAATGAGCTAGTTATGGCTCATGATGAGGCTCTCATCATACCCCCATGCCTAGCTTTTGCTAGTCCCTTAGCAAAATTTCAAAGTTTTAACTTCCATTCTAGACCCTGAGTGTGTGTCAACAATGATAAGTGCTTCTCCTTTTCTTTTGTGATTAGGTGGGAATGCCGACAATAGGCCTAGAGGTACTCAAGTGCCAACCAAAATCCGGACCTGTTCCGCTTTAGCCTCAGTCTTCTGCAAAGGTTTCTACGGCCCACAGAAACTAACCTAAGGTTTGTTGGACTCCGCGGTTAAAGCACCCGTGCTTGAGATATTTTTAGCCTAAGCTCAGTTTGCAGTGCATTTTTTGTAAGAGAGAGATAGAGGATTTATTTGTTTGGAGAGCTTTTCTCTCTCTTTTCTTTTTATTTCTAGCTTCGGATTAGCTTCTCAACACGGTCTGTATCGGATTCCTCGTCCCCATCATCAATCCTCAAGGGTCCCTGGCTTTCGAGATTTCGAGATAATCCCGCCCATGGCAATCCCCGGAACCCTGGCTTTCGAGATTTCGAGATAATCCCGCCATGGCGTTCCGTGGCCGAATTCAGACCCTGGCGATTGACATTTCATGATAATGCCACCCATGGTATCTGAACCAGCAGAGTGCTTACATACCCCCAGTAGGATATTTAAATATCCTAAGAGACAAGCACCGAGGAGATGATATGTTGTTACGCATCTTTGAGGGGAATTTCCCGCCTCTCCGCGCTGGGAACTTGTCCAAATCAACTTGTGTTGATTGACCGCTCCTAATCTAGGTGACTTTTTCAGAACATTAAACGCTTTTCGCGTGATTTGGATGTTTATGCGCACTGAACCAAACTGTGTGTGAATTTGGGTGCTTAGGTTACCGAATCCCGCAAACCGGAGGTCAGTTAACGAGGCCGAATACTTCCTAAGCCTTAGACCTAATACTCAAGCTTTGCATTTTCCTCAACCTCTTGAGGATTATCCAGATTTTAATGGATACGTGAATTTTTAAGCTAAAGGTACTAGCCCAAAAAGCCTAAGACCAGCGTTCCCGCTAATCTCTTGTTATATCTCCGTGGCACTTTTCTTTTCTTTTTCTTGATTCGGTCTAGAACTTCAGTTAACCCCTTAATCTTTTACTAATGACTATTTCTTTTCATTTTGTGCTCCTTTTTGTCATTTTTTTCTTCTTTTCCTCCTCTCATTTGTATGACCCTGAATTGTTCCTCCCCTCTATCAAGTCTTTTTTTTTTTTTTATGTGAAACCCTTTCTTGATATGAATTTTCTGACATTTTGCACTTTCATACCCCCCCATGCCTAAGATTTGCAATGTCCCCATTGTAAATTAGGTGGGTTCGAATTCAGCTTAGTTCATGTATTAGGACAGGTGTGTGGTGAGTGAATGGGTCGAAGCGACTTGTTGCGAATGATTTCTAATCTCGGGTAAGTATACCTGAGGTGAAGTCGGCTGTTCTAATGGATGAACCCTAAAGTGCAATATGAGTTCCGCATAGAGATGTCAGAAACGGTTTCAAGTTTTCAAAGAATGACGGGTTGCCTCCCGTTAAGCGCTGAGTTTTACACCATCGGCTGGGCGCAATGAGCTCAAGAGGAATGGAGGGTAAAGGATGACTCAGTCAAATCTATATCAGTCATGTCAATGAACGGCTTGAGTCTCTGCCCGTTCACGACAAAGGGTTCAGAATCGTGGCTGAGTGGGCTGATTTCAATAGCTCCATTTTCGAAGATTTGGCGGACTAGGTAGGGTCCGACCCACTTGGATCTTAGCTTCCCTGGGAATAGTTTGAGTCGAGCATCAAAGAGTAAAACTTTTTGACCAGGATGAAAGACCTTTCTAGAAATGTGTTTGTCGTGAAAAGCTTTAACCCGTTCTTTGTAAATTCGCGAGTTCTCATACGCGTCGTGGCGTAATTCATCGATCTCGCTCATTTGAAATCTTCTGTGGGTTCCAGCCTTAGAAAGGTCGAGATTACAGGTCCGTACTGCCCAATAGGCTTTATGCTCCAATTCGACGGGGAGGTGACATGCCTTCCCGTACACTAGTCTGAAGGGAGACATTCCTAATTGGGTCTTGTGGGCGGTCCTATAGGCCCACAATGCTTCCGGAAGCCGAGAAGACCAATCTTTTCTATCAGGTCGAACAGTAACCTGAAGGATCTTCTTGATCTCTCGGTTAGATAACTCAGCTAGACCATTAGTTTGGGGGTGGTAAGGAGTAGAGATTCGGTGTGACACCCCATATTTGGTCATCAGTGACCTGAACTGAGCGTTCGTAAAATGGGTCCCTCCGTCGGAAATTATAGCACGCGGAATCCCGAACCTTGAGAAAATGTTTTGATGGAGGAATTTTATAACGACTTTATGATTGTTGGTTCGGGTCGGAATGGCTTCTATCCACTTGGACACATAGTCAACTGCGAGTAAGATGTATTCGAAGCCATCCGAGTTCGGAAAGGGTCCCATGAAATCAATCCCCCAAATATCGAAAATTTCGCATACCAAGATCGGCTGTAGAGGCATCATGTCTCTATAGCTCCTGTTGCCCAGAGTCTGGCAATGGGAACATGCCTTATAGTGTTCGTATGCATCCTTGAAAATTGTGGGCCAGTAGAAGCCACACTGGAGGACTTTCGATGCGGTTTTATGTCCAGAAAAATGTCCACCGCATGCCTGGTCATGGCAGAATGAGAGTGTCTTTGATTTCCACTTCCGTGATGCACCGTCGGATTATCTGATCAGCACCAATGCGGAAAAGATACGGGTCTTCCCATAGGTAATACTTGGCATCGGAACGCAATTTGTCCTTTTTGGCCTTCGACCAATCGGGCGGAATCTGATGTGATGCCAGGTAATTAACAATATCGGCGAACCATGGAAGACTTGTACTGATAGTCAGGAGGTGCTCATCAGGGAAATGTTCTGTAATAGGTCCGGAAGGATCAATAATTTCAGAAGGAAGGCGGGACAAGTGATCAGCTACCACATTGTGCTTTCCTGCCTTGTCGCGAATCTCGAGGTCAAATTCTTGCAATAGCAAGATCCAACGGATTAGTCGAGGTTTCGCGTCCTTCTTGGCAAGGAGATGCCTTACAGCTGTGTGATCCGAGTATACGATAATACGGGAACCCAGAAGGTATGATCTGAATTTTTCCAGGGCAAATACTACGGCCAGCAGCTCTTTCTCAGTAACCGTATAGTTACGCTGAGCCTCATCCAGTGTTTTGCTGGCGTAGTAAATGACCACAGGTATCCCGTCAATTTTCTGCCCCAAAATCGCTCCTACAGCAAAGTCAGATGCATCGCACATGATCTCAAAGGGTTGAGACAAATCAGGGGACTGTAGGATTGGGGCCTGGGTGACTCGGTCACGTAGGATTTCAAATGCTTGAGTGCATTCCTTGGAAATTTCGAAAGGTACATCCTTGGAGAGAAGATTGGTCAGGGGGCACGCGATCTTGGAGAAATAAGGGATGAATCGATGGTAGAAACCGACGTGCCCCAAAAAAGATCGGATGTCCTTAATCGAGCTAGGCATAGGGAGCTTGGAAATCAGGTTAACCTTAGCTCGATCCACTTGGATGCCTTTCTCTGAGATTAAATGTCCCAGGACAATTCCCTCAGGCACCATGAAATGGCTCTTTTCCCAGGAAAGAACCAAATTCACCTCGATGCAACGCCTGAGTATATGGACCAAGTGTTGGAGGCAATCGTCAAATGATTGTCCAAAAACTGAAAAGTCATCCATGAAGACTTCCAGATAATCACCTACCATATCTGAGAATATGGCAAGCATGCACCACTGAAAAGTTGCAGGTGCATTGCAGAGACCGAACGGCATCCTTCGGAACGCGTACGTCCCGAAGGGGCAGGTGAATGTGGTCTTTTCTTGGTCCTCTGGATGGATTGCCACCTGATTGTAACCGGAGTACCCGTCAAGAAAGCAGAAGAATTTATTTCCCGCTAGTTTCTCGAGGATACGATCAATAAATGGTAGTGGGAAATGATCCTTCTTCGTGGAGGAATTTAGTCTTCTGTAATCAATGCAGACTCTCCACGAATTAGCTATTCGGGTAGGAATGACTTCCCCGGTTTCAGTCGTGATGATGGTAAGTCCTGCCTTCTTAGGTACCACTTGTGTTGGACTCACCCAACGACTGTCGGAGATCGGGTAGATGATCCCTGCATCTAACCACTTAATGATCTCCTTTTTCACGACCTCCTGTAGGTTAGGGTTTAGGCGCCTTTGCATTTCTCTTGAAGGTCGTGAGCCTTCTTCCGTGTAGATTCGATGTGTGCAGTATGAAGGGCTTATACCAGTTAAATCATCTAGAGTCCATCCAATGGCTCTACGATGTTGCTGGAGAACAGAAATCAAACGGAGTTCCTGGTCAGGTGTGAGTCAAGAATTGATAATCACAGGAAACGTCTGATTTGAATCCAAAAAGACGTATTTTAGATGTTCAGGAAGGGGCTTGAGTTCCGTGACAGGATTGTCAGCAGCAGCGGGTGGTTTGGGGTTTGTATCGAGAGCAATGGTAGGAGTCATAGGTGTGTCTAGATCATGTCCGCACTCCTCTGTTAGCGGTTTTTGCTCCTCTAGTGGTTGATCAGGAATAATCAGGTTGTCCTCTATATGCAGTTCATCAACCACGGCTTCGACATCACAAATTTCCTCTATCACCCCGCAATTAATCCCTTGATGGGCCTTGAAAATGTCTATCTTTAGATTTTGATTCCCAAATTTTAATTCTATCTGGCCCTCTTCGCAGTTTATATTGGCCCTAGCAGTGGCCAAAAAGGGTCTCCCTAATATGATTGGTGTGTCCCTTGGGTTCTTAGGTGCATCCATGTCCAGTACTATGAAGTCCACTGGGAAATAAAAATCTCGTACCCTAACAATGACATCCTCGAGTATTCCTTTGGGTGACTTGATGGATCGATCGGCTAACTGCAATGTCACCTCAGTGGGTTTAAGTTCAGATTCTTCAAGGTGGTCAAGGAGGGATGTAGGTATTAAATTTATGGAGGCACCTAGGTCTAGTAGGGCTCTATCAAGTTGGGTTTCACCAATTTTACAAGAAATCAAGGGAGTTCCTGGGTCTTTAGCCTTAGGTGGGAGTTTGCTCAAGATGACAGAGCTGGCTTGCTCTGATAGTACGATTGGGTTCCCATCC
Organism: Thalassia testudinum; assembly: GCA_037157565.1. Classification (NCBI taxonomy): domain Eukaryota; kingdom Viridiplantae; phylum Streptophyta; class Magnoliopsida; order Alismatales; family Hydrocharitaceae; genus Thalassia; species Thalassia testudinum. The sequence continues at coordinate 3,796,829 of JAZHRO010000029.1, read as the reverse complement.
TTGGTTCGTGGCTTACGTTTAGGTGTACATATGTCTTTCAAGAACCTTGCGTAAGCCGGTATGTGGCGGATTGCATCCATCAACGGGATGTTTATCTAGACCTGTTCAAAGAGCTTGACCAGATCCTCCTCAGGAGCCACAGGTTTGGTTGTCCTTTTTCCTTTGGTCAAGGCCTCAGGAAATGGGATCCTAGCTGGTTCCTCTAGGATAGGTCCAGGTTCTTGATCTGGGACAGTAGTATCTTGGATGACTACCCTAGGGTCTTGGCGATTATCAGGCTTGGAGTGGTTCGGATAGTGTGGGTCTTGTGTTGTTTTACCACTGCGTGTTGTTACAGAGTTTAATCCGACCTGACTTTGGTTTGGGTTAGGTAGGAGGGGTGGCTGCTGCTGCAATCCTGCATAAGATGTTGACGCCTCCATCCTGTCTGGTGATGGAGTAGCAGGGGCCTGATAAATCAAATGTGCATGGCCTGGATTTGGATTCATAACGCGCCTCTGGGTCGGCACGTTATTTGGGTTGGGCAGAGGTTGCGAAGGAAGGGTGCCAGGTTGGCGGGAATTTGCCATCTGGGCCAGTTGGTTGCGAACCTCTATGATCTCGTCCTTGTGCTGTTTTTGCATTGCCGCATTCGTCTTTTGAATGTCAGCCAGTGTTTGAAGGATAAGAGTCAGTTGATCCTGATTTTGCCCAGATTGGTAGGTGGGATTGGGCCGAGGCTGAGGCGGCTGATATGGACGAGGAGCTTGTGGGCGGGGTTGATATGGTGGTTTTTGAGAATTCCTGCCCACTGAAAGTTAGGATGATTTCGCCATCCAGGGTTGTAGGTATTGGAGTATGGGTCATTCTGGATGGCGTTGAGGTCCTCGCAGTTCTGAGGAACCTCAGGAAAGTCAGAATACGAGGGTTCAGAGTTCCCCCAACTCGAATAGAAGGTATCAGAGGTCACTCCGGTCCGAGAGGTAGACGGAGGTGGATATGGGTCCATCCCCTTGGCAGGTTGGTGATAGATGTTTTGCACTGTTTCCCTTGCCAGAGGAGGTCGTGTAAAAGAATTTTGTGCAGAGGTGGCTTGCTGCAAATGTCGAGTTAGCTCGTCCACCTTCTTTTCTATGATAGAGACCTTGTCCAACCGACTGGCCATCAGTTCCAGGTCGACAGAAGTGGACAGGTCATGCGTCTCATGTGTCCCTCTTAGATTCGTCGATGCGCGGGCATTCGTCCTGTCGAATAAGCCCAAGGAGTCATTGTTTATGGAGTTCTCGCACATGTTTTTGAGAATCTCCCATACCGTGTCCTCGTGTTGGCCCATGATGTTTCCTCCACATGTTGCATTGACGAATAGACGAATATCCTCATGGAGTCCCTGGTAAAAAGACTGGACTTGTTCCCACTTAGGAACTCCGTGATGGGGGCACTTTCGCATGAGATCTAGGAATCGATCCCAAGCTTCATGAAGAGGTTCTCCCGGTTGTTGAGTGAAATGAGTGATCTGGTGGCGCAAGGCATTTGTCCGGCCAACAGGGAAGAATTTTTTCAAAAATTCAGACTGTAATTCCTCCCAAGTGTTGATCGGGCGGGTCTGAGTCTGATACCAGTGTGCAGCCTTGTCCAAGAGGGAGAACGAAAACATTTTCATGAGTAGGATATCCCGATTTTGTACATCTGACCCGAAGGTCTGGGCCAAATGCTTGAGTTGTTTAATGTGTTGGAATGGATCCTCTGAGTTAATCCCATGGAACTTCGGTATGGCATGAATCATATTGGGCTTCAGATCAGAATCGGGTCCTCCAATTGGGATTCGTACTCGGGGTTCGATTGCCACCGCAGCAGGATTATAGTGATCTCGCATCATAGGTCGCTGCGGTGGGTTTACAAAGTTCTGAAAGAGATCGTTCAAGCGTTGAAGTTGGTGTTCAAGATTATTCTCCTCTTCAATGGGTTGTGCCATGATGGGAGAAGGAGAATCAGGGTCTGAGTCAGATGAAAGATTTATGTGGCGGGGCTGCTGCACAAACAAGGGCGTCGAGGCTTGGCCTCGACGAGAATGAATTTCTAAGGGAGGTCTTAAAGGTGGTCTTAAGGACCTCCTACCGAACATGCACCGAAAGATGTGATGAGATTAGAAGGTGCTGGACCCAATCAAGACACCCAAGAATTGTTGGGTGACTATAGAGGTTCGAGGCAGATGGACCCCTGGATCAGAAGATCGTCCACCTGAGAAATACCTGGGCAGCCAGAGAGGGAGAGTCCCGCAAAGACCCCTACACGGTAGAGCGTCCCCACGGGTTACAGGGTTTCCCCCACCCGACCTCTCTTGTCACTGCGGTTCCAGGTAAACCAGAATGGGGATCTTGACCTCTTAAGTCTACCTTTTTTTTTACTTTAAGATCAAGGTGCTTAATGTTCCACTTGAACTTTTAAGTATTTTGAGTGCAAAAGTGACCTAATATTAAGGTTGGTTGACCCGAGGGATCAACTTCACCTCTTGTTCCTTTGAGAGCTTTTAGGTCCTTCCTTTTATGGTTCAAACGGATTATCAGCCTGATTTGCTTAGGGTTCCTCTTGTATAAATCTTTTCAAACACAGTTTAGGCACACCTCTTTTTGGAAAGTTTGTTTCTTTGTTTTAAAGAAGATGTGTCTCTAAAAACCCTAGCATTGCAATCCCTAACTTGGCTCTAGTGGGTCCAATTTAGTTGCCGTAGAAATTAGCACCTAGGGCTCAATCAAGAAAGTTTTAGCCCTAGTTGCCTTAGTTGGATGAACAGATAAAAATATGTTGAAATGAAAATCAGGCAACTTGATGAGTTACTAAATATGAGACAGGTAGCCCTAAGTTGATTTCCATCCATGTTTTTTTAGATTGTGAGAGGGTTAAGAGAGAGGACTTATGGAGATTACCTGTTCCTTGGAGAGTCTATTGTGCAGTTGCTATTCTTTCCTTTTTGTTTTGCTTTCCCTGAATGAACACAGCAAAAGAGAGAAGTCAAGTCGGATATTAGATAGAAAAGTTGTACTCAAAAGTTTTAAAAGTGCCCGTTGCTCCCCGGCAACGGCGCCAAAAATGTTCGTCACGCTTTTGTGCGGTTTGTTAAAAGATAATATCGTGTTGTAGTATAGCCGCGAAAGCGTTCAAAACAAATAAAGATTTTTATTACTCGAAAATCGGAGTATCCGAGGTCGAACACAGGGAGCAATCTCAGTACTTTGGAAAACCCAAGAATACAACTGTTACATGCAAATATAATTGATTCAAAGAGTTTTTAGAAAAAGTAGAATTAGACGTCTGATTTATGTATCAGACGTCTTAAATGTGATCTTTCTTCCTTCTTCTCCTTTCTGCTTCTGTATCTTTCCTTCTGCTTTGCCGTTCCGATCTCTTTGCAATCTTCCCTTGTCCTTCTTCTTCTTCTCAGCGAAGACTTCTAATCTTTCTGTTTTCCTTCTCCTGCGAAGGCTTCTTTCTTCTTCTTCTGTCTTCTTCTTTGGCTTGCTTTTCCTTCTTCTGCAGCGGCCAAGTCCTTCTCCTGCGAACAGGAGCAAAACCTAACCCTTCTCCCGCTACCCGCACGTCTCTTTCTCTCAAGCAATTCACTCAGAGCCGCTCTCCCAGAGCCACAAGCATTAATCGGGTCGGATCGTACCCGGGACCAGGCGCACCTGAAGGTGGTGTGATGCGCGAGGAGTGCGTAGGTCTAGGTCGGGTCGGATCCGCCAAGTCCGCGTGGTCAGGCCGCGGACGAGGCGGGTGGGGTCAGTGAGGGACCTCACCCCTGTGCTTTCGAGGCAGTAAAGCTATATCACAAAAACTCTTTATACCATACCTGTGCATTGAGATTCCACGATGTGGGACTAAACGTTCCGCCTTTCCTTTGCGCGCGCCCGCAGACTCTCGTGTGCAATTGCCCACGCTGAAGGCCCTGCTGGTGCTCCCTGCTGAACTCAGTTACTTCGCGACACTTGCGAGAGCCAGCTGCACCTGCCGCCTGGGAAGCCTGACGCCTGCTGCTGCTCCAAGCTTCCTGCTGCTTCGGCTGTTAATGGCGGCCGGGGCGTTCACCTGAGATTCCACAGAACGGCCTATTGGCCCAATCAGAATAGCTGGAAACCTTCGCCGCAGCACGGCGAAGGCGGTGGGTGATGCTGCAGGTTGTCGGTCGGCCTAGGCGTGCGCGCCTAGGTCAACCTGTGGCCGGAGATGGTGGGTTGTTCGGGGGGTAGTTATGGAGGTCTGGAGTGGCAGTTGTGGGGTGGAGCGAGTTCCTGGTGGTGAGGCGGAGCTCACGAGGTGATTGGCGAGCCGTGTGGAGTGGCGGAGTGGTGTGGGCGGCTCGCCGGAGTGCGGTCGGAGGCGAGGAAGATGAAGGCGGTTAGGTACTGTCGAGGGGTAATCAAGTAAAATAGTTGGGGGAAAAGAGAGAGGAGAGGATGGAGAACGTATCTGGGGTTGTCTGGAGGGAAGGGAGGCGGCGGAGAAGACGGCTCGTAACTGCCGTCGTCGGGGAAGAAAGACCCTGAGGGAGGAAGCGGCGACGAAGACGAGGTCAGAAGTGCGTGCGCGGGGTACAGCGCGACGCGGGAGATAGCGGCGGAGAGGACTCTGCTGCTGGTATGGCAGCAGAGCGACGAGAAGGAGGGAAGGAGGTCGCCGGATCTTGTGGGTCGTTTGGCCGGAGATGGGAGAGGGAGGAATTTGGATGGGATCTCCGTCAAAATCAAGCTTAGCCTGTTCGGCCGGAGTTGTGGGTTCTTATATAGGCGCTGGACTGGGTGTGCAGGGCGTGAAGGGCACGTAATTGCCTGAAGTTGGTCGCCGGAGATGGAAAGGAGTTAGGATACCCAAATCTCCCGTGCATTCGCACGAGAGATTGGGTTCACACCAGCAATTGTAATTGATTTTATAAGGAAGGGAATTCCTCAGAGAATCCTCCTTCCATTTCTGGGAGGGAATCTCTGAGGGATTAGAGAGCAATCCCTCTCCGAACCTCGTCGGAGCTCGGTTCTGCCCTAGCAATGGCGGCAGGACCGGTTTGCAAAGGAGGCGAAGAACCTAGGGGGTTCTTCGCAACGGTATTCAAAAGATAGGGACCAATTTGTGATTTGGGTGTACTAAATTGCAAAGTAGGTCAAGATGACCCCTCCTTAGGTCCAAATTTTGGTACAAACCTAATTTGGACCTAAGGAATCCAATGGCGAAGTTAGATTTCAGGTTTGACCTCGTTTGAGTGGACATTTTGTGTAAAAACCCAAATTAGGTTAATTGAAGAGCTAGGACCCTAATCTAGGTCAAACTAGGTTCCAAAGGCCAAATTAAGTGTTCTAAACCCTAGAGTATGTTTTTACATGATTTATAGAGGGTTTACTTGCTTTTTGTTCTGACCGAAACCTTGTTAATTTAAGAGGGTCTGTTTTAGGGTTACCAAGTGTCATTTAGTTCTTAGATTGCACATGAACCCATTTCTGATTGACTCAACCCACTTTTTATCTCATTTATACCATTTGACCTATGTTTTTCCTCTGAGAAATCCTGTTTACGTACTGCAATGGTAAAATTGCAGTTTTAACCTTTATTTCATGTTTTCTTCTCAGGGCACTTGTTCCTTCAGTTAGGCCTTCTTCTAGGTTATGTAGGAGCTTTTATCTTCTTTATTGGCTCAAAATGAGCTAGTTATGGCTCATGATGAGGCTCTCATCACTCTTCTATGAATTTCTTTTAACAAAAGTAATGTCCTCCCCTTTTTGTAACAATAAGATAGCTATTATTTTTCTCACCCTTACTAAAGAAAATTTAGCTAACTTGCATCTCTCCCTTAAAAATTGACAATTAGCTCATAAATTTTTAACTCCCCCTATCTAAATGCTTATGATAAAAAGATAGGGTAAAGAATTTTTACCTCACCTACCATGGCCAATAAAATGGCCCAAATGGTGGTGGTGGATGCCACATCGGATGGGCCTCCCATCCATAGCTTGGAGGCCCGGGCATCGGCGCCGGTCTCCAATCTGGTGGTCGACGTGCGGCGGGTCCATCGTTTGTTCGCCGTCTCATCGGTCTTCTTGTTCTCCTCCTTGGTCTACTCCTTGGTTCTCCCAACTCGAGTTGACCAGCCTTGAGCCTGTAAGTCCAGTCCTTCGTGTTGTAGTTATCCCTGAAACATACAAAATAGGATTCCAATTCTTTCTTCAGTATCCAAGTGAGATTGGATCCGGATCTGTTAGTGGGTCTCCTTGACGAAGATCCTTTCTCAACCTTAAGGCTATAAAAATTATCTACTTTGTTGATTAATTTGTTAGAGTTTTCCCTAAGACATGCAATTTTTTTTCTATAATATGCATCTTAGTCTTTAAATCAGAAATTTCTAACTTTAAACTATCATTTTTTTCAATCAATTTAATATTTTCATTGATTAAATTTTTATTTTCTAATAACAGGTTATTATCCTTAGGACTAGTTTCTATGTCCTTGAGTTGTTTTTCTAACCTATCATTTTCATTTTTAAGAAAGCTAAGGTTCTTTTTAATGCTTTTGTTTTCTATTCTTAATGATTTACTAACATAAAATAGTTCATTAAAAGCTTCTTATAAATCGAAATTTACCTCGTTGTCTGAGTCGCTTCCGCTTTCGCTGTCGCTATCACTTCCTCTGGCCATGAAACCAAAGCAAGCAGTTTCTTCTTCTATAGAATTTTCTTCTTCTTCCTCGGAGCTCGAATCGTCCCAAGTGGCTTAGAACGCCTTCTTCTTAGATTTCTTCTCCTTTTCCTTCTCCTTTTTGAGAAGAGGGCATTCTGGTCGCAGATGCCCTTTCTCGTTGCAGTGGTACAACGTCTTGGGCTCTCCTTCTTCTCCTTCTTTGATTCTCTACACAACTTGGAAAACTTTTAAGTAAAATTTTATTGTCTTCGTCGTCAGAACTTACCTCGCTATCCGACGCAGCTCTGAAGGTGAGAGTTTTCTTCGATTTTAACTCCGATGCATCCTTCTTCTTCTACTTCAACTTTGTCTCGTAGGCCATAAGATTGCCTAAGAGATCTTCCATGTTGAGGTCCACCTCATTTGCCTCCTCAATCGCGGTGACCTTCTGTTCCCATTCTGGTCCAAGGGAATGAAGAAGCTTTCCTTGAAGCTCCCCCTTGATGAAGGTCTTCCCTAAAGCTTTCAAATTATTTACAATGAGAGTGAACCTAGTGTTCATCTCACTTAAAGATTCGTTAGGCTTTATAGAAAAAGATTCAAATTCTTAAGAAAGTAAATTTATTTTAGAAGTTTTTACCTTAGAGGTCCCTTCGTGAGTTACCTCAAGTGTGTGCCAAATCTCGTATGCGGTGGTGCATTGCGAGATTCTGTTGAACTCCTCCGGGCTGAGAACGCAGTACAACGCGTTCATTGTTTTCGCGTTGAGCGAGAGTTCCTGGATCTGCTGCTATGAGTATCCTGCGATGGATTTTTCTGGGATGTCGAAGGGGGTCTTGCACCTAGCCCAAATTGTGAAGTCGGTGGCTTGAAGTCATGTCTTCATCAGCAGCTTCTAGTAAGGGTAGTTTCTCCCGTCGAAGAATGGCGGACGAGTCATAGACTGGCCCTCAGAAATCCTACTCGCGGAACTGCTCCCCTCCATAAGATCTTCGCCGATGTGTAACGTCGATAACGCGAAACCTGCTCTGATACCAATTGTAGATTTCCCTACCAGGAGGGGGTGACGTAATAAAATGCGGAATAGAAATAAACAATCTCACAAAAAATTCAATCACACAATGTTCACAATTATTTTTAGGTGGAAACCCAAATCGGGTGAAAACCACCACCTAACCCTCTTGAGTTAGGATTTTCCGATCAACCAAGTTGATCAAATCCACTAATCGAATCACTTAAATGAGGGTGATTCAACCTCAATTACAACCACGCTACTTTATACGAGGGTAGTGTAACTCAAACCCTTCTCTTCACGAGAAGGATTTTGTCCCACAAAGGAGACGGGAATTTGCAAAGCGAATACCCAACCAAATAACAAAGTAAAATAAACAACAACCCTATAGGGCCAACAAAGTAATTTTTAACCAAAGCTTCTATAGGAATTAAGATGCTTCCCTTTGCAAGGAGTGCATCGAATCGATGACGCGGGCACGTGAGCCACGTGACGGCGCAACATCGCTCTTGTGAACTATGGCGGGAGAGCGGGTGCGAAAGGCTTGATGCTCTCAAGATGTAGAACTTGAGCTTGGAGAGCAAGAGCTTCTTTTTGGACACAAAAGAGTGGAAAGTGTGTTGCTTGGGTGTGTCTTGGTGTATCTAGATGTATCTAGGTGTGCAAGAGGTTCCTCTCTATTTATAGAGGCCTTAGGAAAGCTTTGGAAGGCTTTGGAAAGCTTCCATAGCCGTTGGGTGCAAAACCCAAGAGAATCAGGCCGAAATCAGGAACAATGATTGCACGGACAGGGTTATCAGACGTCTGATCCTGGCATCAAACGTCTGGGAAACCACTTTAAGACGTCTGAAAACAAGGTCAGACGTCTGATTTTAGGTGGGTTTCTTCCTGACTTGAATCAGATCTAAACAGGGTTCTAGTGCAAGTCTATCAGATGACATACAGGACATCTGGCACTATGTCTAGACGTCTGGAAACCTACTTTTTCTTGGGAATGGATTTCCAATAGTTGCAACGGCTAGAAAATCTTTGAGAAGAGATTTTGGGTCAGCCAAGGCAAAACGGTCATTTATCAGATGTCTGGAAAGGCTGAAGGACGTCTGATAAGGCTCTAACGGTCATATCCTCCAGTGTTTGTTAAGGCAGCCAACGGTCCACTAATTGGACGTCTGGCAAGTCCATCAAACGTCTTATAAGATGTCTGGACTAAGGTCTGGACATCTGATTTCATCAGACAGAACTAGCTAAGTCTAGCCTAGTTGTTATTGGACGTCTGAATCAACAATCAAACGTCTTAAAACACATTATCAGACGTCTGATTTTGGAATTAGACGTCTGGAAAAGTTGTTTGAACCCTATATTTGTTTTCTAAGTTTTCTACAGAAAACCTAAGTGTCCTAGGGTTGTGCTGGTGTTCCTAGGACTACTGTAAGGGAACTTTGAGGCTCTTTAACAAGAATCTAAGTAACAAAAATAAAGAGCAACAAAAGAAACGAAAAATACAAAGAGTACAAGAGAAGGAAATCTATCCTATTCTTCTTGTCCTTCCATCTTCAATCTATCACTCCTCGCGAATCTTCTCTGTTCTCCATCAAGCTCCTCCAATCCGTCCTGGATGCGAGCTCGAACTCCGTCTAATCACGTCTCCATTTGCAATTGACCTGAAATCTAAGACTCCAAGTGCAAATGTTAAATGACACGTGTTTTGTTATCATCAAAACAAATGATCGTGGTGCTCTGGCACCAACATAATTTGGATAGCCCCTTTTAAGATCATGACCGACGCTTCTGATTACGTAGTCGGGGCTGTCCTGGGTCAGAAAATTGATCGAAAGCCCTCTGTCATCTCCTACACTAGTAAAACTCTGGATGAAGCCTAGAGGAATTACACTGTTACTGAAAAGGAATTACTAGCTGTAGTGTTTGCTTTGAAAAAATTCAGGGCTTATCTTTTAGGGTCTCATGTTATCATCTATACCGACCACTCAGCCTTGAGACATCTCTTGGCCAAAAAGGATGCTAAACCCTAGCTTATTCGTTGGATTCTTCTTCTTCAAGAATTTGATCTTGAAATCAAGGATAAAACTGGGATACAAAATGTGGTAGCGGATCATTTGTCAAGACTCCTAGGTGATTCTTCTTGTCCGGACATTCCAATTGCTGACACTTTTCCGGACGAAACTATTCTTACAGTTTTAGGTGTCCACACCCCATGGTTTGCTGACATTGTTAACTATTTGGCCGTTGGTCAAATCCCCCAGGATTGGACCAAGCAACTACGAGATAGACTCAAATTTGAGGCCAAATACTACTTCTGGGAGGACCCTAAACTGTATCGCATCGGCTCTGATCAGATTATTCGCCGATGTATACTGGAGAATGAATTCAATAGTATACTCGAGTTCTGCCATGCATCTGGGTGTGGTGGACATTTCTCCGGGAAAAAGGCGGCTGCAAAAGTCTTGCAATCTGGCTTCTATTGGCCATCTTTATTCAAGGATGCCCAGGATTTCTCAAGGTCATGTTCTCGATGTCAAGCACTCGGGAGCATAACTAAGAGAGACATGGTGCCCTAAACCCTATTCTCCCTGTCGAAATTTTTGATGTTTGGGGCATCGATTTCATGGGACCCTTTATCCCTTCATTTGGACATCAATATATTCTTGTTACTGTTGATTATGTGTCCAAATGGATTGAGGCGATTCCCACTCGAACTAATGACCACAAGGTGGTCATTAATTTTGTCAAGAAAAATATCTTCAGTAGATTCAGGATTCCGAGGGCTATCATTAGTGATGGTGGCACTCATTTTACTAATGCCCAATTACAGAATTTATTGGCCAAATACGGGGTTAATCACCGAATTTCCACACCTTACCATCCCCAGACGAATGGACAAGCCGAGATCTCCAATCGTGAGATCAAGAACATTCTGCAGAAAATGGTTAGGCCTGATTGCAAAGATTGGACTCAAAAGTTTGAGGACGCTCTTTGGGCCTACCGTACGGCATATAAAACGCCCATCGACATGTCTCCATTCCGTTTGGTATATGGAAAGGCATGCCATCTACCCGTAGAGATTGAACACAGGGCATTCTAGGCAATCAAACAATGCAATTTAGATCTGAATCTAGCTGGGAAGACCAGGAAACTCCAACTATCTGAGTTGGAGGAGCTTAGAAATGATGCTTATGAGAATGCCAAGATCTACAAGGCTCTAACCAAAGCTCTACATGATCAATTGATTTCCCGCAAGAGCTTTGAGCCAAACCAGAAGGTCTGGTTATTCGATTCTAAACTTAAGCTCTTTCCTGGCAAACTTAGATCTAAATGGAATGGCCCATTCATAATTGACTAGATTTTTCCAAATGGAGCCATTCAGATTTCTGACCCAAAGACAGGTAACACATTTAAAGTCAACGGTCAACATCTAAAGCCTGTTGTTGACCGTATTCTTCAACAACCCGTCTCAGACTCAGTTGCTCTAGCCATTTCATGACTTCTTTGGCTGGACTTCGCCTAGCTGACGGCATTAAACTCAGCAGTTGTACATATGACACAAGGCTGATATGATCTTCATATTCAGGTGACATCTTTCATATTCTACCCTTTCTTTCATGTCTCTTTCTCAATGAGGACATTGCATCAGCTAGGCATGGGGGGGTGGATTCATTTTTGAATCATTTGGTCAGCTTTGTGGAATTCATGTAAATTATTTTTCTTTTCTTATTTATATATAAAAAAAATCAAAATTAAGAAGGATTAGTTGGACATTAGGACTTTTCAATCCTAAGAAATTTTACATTAAGATCTGAACACAAAGACCCTTCAGGTCTTTGGACTTAATTAGCCCGTGTATCCACTAAATGTGGATTTGTCTTTCGAGTCCTCGCCATCTTAATTCTATCGTAATTGGAATAAATAAGTTTGGGTGATAAGTACACGACTTATCAACCCACCCTCTGATTTGAGGGAATTTCTAAGTTTTAAGCATCTACACACTTTCTTTGCACTGACTTGTTGTTCGGCGATTCTAACGAAAATTAGGTAGCTAATGAACCTTTTAGGGTGATATGGCTGGCAAGTTATCGTGGGTAACAGCCCATAGGTAGGTTGTCCAGACCCCAATCACTGGACCTTTCTCTTTTTGCTGCCTTTAGGTAAATCTTAGACCAAGGAAGCCACCTACTTAAAAAAAAAATAAAAATAAAAATAAAAGGAGAAAAGAAAAAAAAAGAAATAAGCCACACTTCGCTGCACGAGTATGGCTGGCAAGTTGTCGGTGGTAACAGCTCATCGACCGGTTGTCCAGAACCCAGCTCAATAAATGCACTAAAAAAATTCCCAAAACACTTAGGAAGAAGCGGAGAAGTAGAATAAATCGAGGAAATATACACTGGATTCACCCTTGTGTTGATCCCGTAAAAAAAATAAAAGTAGAGAGAAAGCTACCGGTTGTAAAGATACACCCTTAGGCAGAATTCTTTTTAGGCCACCTAGAGGCATAGAAATCCGAAATCCATTTTAATTGCTGGTCAATGAGTCTATCACATTCACAATAAGATGCTTAAAATTAGGGTTCTCATCAAATCTTGGGTGAGTTGAATGGCCATAGAAAGCCACTCTTAAACCCTAAAATTTGAAAATCCAAAAAAATTAGAAAAGAGGAAAAAGAGAAAAAGAAATTTTTCTTTGAATAAGGCGAGGGCTTGAGGCGGTTCGCATTTTGGTAGATACTCGGGAATTGTTGTGTCTTTGAAAGTTCAGATCCTAAGCAGACAATTTCTTAATGATTGAAAATAACTCATGCCCAAATAATCCAACCTAATTCCTTTATAAATAGCATATAGTTTTTGCTAGGAACTTGCAAAAGATAGGCAAGGGGGTATGATGTAAACATATTTACACTACTTAAGATGTCTATTTATGCATGTTCGTAAGCATAGGATTGCATTGCATGATATAAATATTGCATAACATGCATCATCTTGCATTTAGAGTAGTTTTAATAAAATAGAGGTTAATTTTCTCCTTTTATGTGCTTGGACAGGGAAAACTTTTTATCAGGGCCTCGGATCGAAGATCCAATAGTACAGATGTGATCAGGGCGACGATTGGAGTTCAACGACTCCAAGATCGCCCTAATGAGGCATCTGTAGCATCATATAGTGACCGGGGAACCCTAGAAGCTCAAGGACCAGGATGGTGTAAATTCACACTTCAAATGACAAATCCGACTGCACGGATGGATTCAGATCGACGATCGCAGCCTAACGACGCAAAAATCGAGTCAATCCGACACCCGTGGCACCATCTACAACATCAAGAAGATGGACGGCCAAGATGGTGCCACGTGGTGCCATCTCGGCCGTCCAATCGCCCGCATGCAACCGCTAAGGCATCCGCATCCGCCTCTCTCCGCCGTTGGATCTCGATCCAACGGCTGTGAACGCATGTGCCTCAAATCGTCCGCGCGACCATCCGTGCTCCGTAGCGCTGCAGTCGTGAGGCGCTGCGCGTTCACAAGATGTGGGTTTGAGCCGTAGTGAGCAGGTGAAGGGCGCGGGTGCGGGCGAGAGTTGGATCTTGATCGGGTGGCTGTCCGCGCTCAATAGCATTAACGCGCTATCGCACGCCCGCGCCTCACGTGGCATCACACGCGTTGGGGCAGGCTCTCAGCGAGCAGGCAAAGGCATGATCTGGGCCGTCCGATCTCGCGATCGGACAGCTGTGGACGGCTGAACGTGCAGCATGCGTTGAGAGTGAGCAGACGAGCAGGCACGCGTAGGCAGCGGCCACTACGCCCACGTTGGGGCTTTAGCGACGGTTTTATCCATCACTAAAGACCCCTTATTTAATGTTTTAAAGATGTAATGACTAATTTGCCCCCACTCCTTGCAACTATAAAAGGAGACCCCCTCCACACGAAATTCTCATCCCTTCCTTCTCTTCTCTACCTCTCCAAAGCTCAAGAGAAGCTTGTCCCACACCCGGGATGCTCCTCGTGAGATAGTCTAAATTTTCATCCCCGTTCGGAAGTGGATCCCACGACGACGACGACGTGCTGCTCCGTTCCCATTCTTCTTCTTCGTCCTCCTTCATCCTGCTCAGTCCTCCTTCGTCTGGGCATCGTCCGGTCCGGCTCGTCCTCCAAGTGATCGTCGAGGAGGATAACTTCTCTCTCCCATTCTTCTTTATAGCTTTTCTAGTGTAGAATTTTCCTACTTTCTAGTGTAGTTGATTTCCCGCTTTCTAGTGTAATTTTTATTTGGTTTGATTGTATGAACATTTTGAAATATTGAATGTATGTTCTCTCTCTTCCTTTTAGTCTGATAGCTTCATTGTAATTATATCGCCTCGCTTTTCAAAAATTCTAAAAGGAAATATAAATGCGAATATAGATCGACGTAGCCTCCTTGTGTTCGACCCAGAATTTAAATTTCGGTATAAATTTTATTTGTTGAACACGAATTCTTCGCTTTCAAGCTACAACGACAAGGTTTTAAAACCAAACACATTAGCATACCAATTCGTACATTCAATAGGTCCTAACTGCATCTTTTGAAACAATTATTGACTTTATAAATGATGATGCAAATAAGTAACACATTGTTGGACTAGGATTCTTCTCTTTACATGTCATGTTTTAAGGAAATAGGCACTGTGCCCATATTAAAGTGATAACCATTTCCGAGGCACTGGAAAACATGAAACTAGAGTAAACAGTTCAGAGACACCTGAAAATGTGAAACTAGAGTACCCTTTATTATCCCACTTCAGAATTTAGTTAACAAATGAAGCACCTCATTTATCAATTCAAGGACCAGTGTCGTGGAATGAGTATCATCTTCAGAGATCTATAATAAATAAGATGTTTAGCGATGAGAACATGAAACATTCAACTAGCTTGCAGACCAGATTACACTTTTGGATGAAAATTATGATCCAATCATCATGACATCTTGATTTCATAGAATATGCTGAAACTTGCAGTTATCATCCGACTCTAATTTTGGTTACTTTAATCAAAATTTCTGGATAAATTCAAGAAAATTTCGTCTAGTTTTGGACCTTCTGACTCTAGTGGACCAACAATAATAAATAGCATGTGGTATTTTTCTATTCATGTCTACCAATAAAGTTTAAGTTGCAAATGAAAGTTTAAATCAATAAACAAAATCTGGAACTAACAAGTAAAGAAAACAAAATTCCCTCCACAAATCTGCAACTGACAAGTAAAGAAAATAAATTTTCTAATATATGCAAAACATAAATTAACCTTCAAAGCAAGGAAATTTTGCTTCAGTCCTATAATGCATATGCATTTGTTCATCAATCTTAAATCCTATAATCCCTTCCCTTCCCCCACACTGATTGTGCAGCAATCATAAACCCTAATTCACCTGAATTAAGGTAGAACCTAGCTTAACATGGGCATTCTGCATGCATACACATCGTACTTCGCATCTTAGATGAGTTATATGTTTTATACATAATAATCTATTATTTGAGAGGTATTATTAATTGCAGGTAATCTAGGGCTGCGGATGAGCGATCCAACCTTATGGATCTATTAGGAATGATGACGGGAGTCCAACGCATCCAAGAGCATATCAATCAGACTCCCATAGCACCCTAGGGAGTTCGCATAAGTAGGAGCCAAGGGGAAATTAAAAAATATCCGGACCTCATATGACAAAGCCAATCACGCAGATGGATTCGGATCGACATTCGCAGTCCAACGATGTAGAAATCAACTTAATCGAAGGCCTACGGCATCAGATACAAGAAGAAGATGGACAACCACGATGGCACCACGTGGCACCATCGCAGCCGCTTCCTCACCGTGCCCCAATTGGGAAGGAGAACCACAGGTCGTTGGATCATCATCCAACGGCCACAATCGTAGCCACACACCTGCCCTCAGCCGCATCTTCAGATGAGATGAGATCTCGACCATTGAATTCCCATCCAATGGTCAAGAACGCATGCCAACAAAACTTCAACATAACCAACTCGTGGGAGTAGCACATTGGTTAGCACTCTCTCCACGAGACAGGTGGCACGGGATTGAAGCACGCCCAGTGTGGATTTAGGGGAAGTGGCGAGCGTAGAGGGAATTCACCCATTGGATCTCCATCGAGCAGCTCGGCAACGAATGCATGGAGAGAGCGAGAGTGTTGGATGCATACGCGGACAATGACGCATGCGAAAGCGCACGAGAGTGCGCTTTAGGATTTTCAAGGCACAATCGGGCACGTGTTTAAGCTGTCCAATCTTACGATCGGATGGGTAAGGTTCGAGCACTTAGAAGAGGCGACCAGCGAAGGAGAGAAAGTGAAGGGCAAACGTGAGAGAGCGGGAGCTGCACGATCTTCATCCAAGGGCTCACAATTTGCCACGTGACAGCACCAGATTCAACTGGGGATAAAAGAAGGATTTGGAAGGCTTAATCAGGGTTGTTGATCTCCTGATCAACAGATTTGGTTAGTCCAAGGCATTTGCACAGATTTAAGGGCTCAAATGCCTTCTTTACCCCTCACCAAAGATATTAAAAGAGGCCAAAGGGCCCCCCTTTGAGAGCACTTCTCATAATTCTCTTCTTCCTCCTTCAGCCTTTCTTTCTTCTTCTTATTCCCATCTTCTCTGCATCCTTCTCTACACCTCCATCTGAAGCATCCGTTGGGCCACCCTGACAGATTATTGATGCTCTTCTCAGTCTCTCCAAAAGGCCACCACAAACTACCCGTGGTGCCCTCGTTCTGTTAGATTAGTAGTAGCTTACTTTCATGTTTTCATTCTATCAAATTCAATCTCTTTGTAATGTGAATATTATAATTGATTGTTTCTATTCTTTAGTAATTATATTTAGAACAAGTATATGAAATTAAAAGTTCTTTCTACCTCCCTATGATCGATCGGGACTCACCAAATTCCGTTAATTTGTTTGCTCAAGATGTATTTCACGCTATACTACAACGTGTTAATTTTCTATGCGATCTACGTCGTGAACAAATTGGCGCCGTTGTCGGGGAGTCAAGGAGACTTTTGATTTTATATATAATACAGTATTTTTGTGTTCAAGAACAACGACACGAAGTGGTGAATGATGAAAAGTGGGCACTGTGAAAATTAAGTGCACACATTCCTATTAGAAATTCAGCCAGAAAGTAAGTGTCATCTTTAAAATTCAATAACCATGTTTCTAATGCTCCAAAAATTCTGAAATTTGGGTTGGAACTAGATATTCATATTATCTTTCCAACACCACCTTTCTCAAAAAGAAATTCCTTCTATGAAATTTTCAAAAATTCATGGAGTACATACTTGTCAGATTGATTGAAAATAGAAATTTTATGAAATTTTAGAAATCAATTCTGACTAACATACAAATCAAATTTACTCAAAATTTGTGTGGTGTGAATGATAATCAAATTATATTTCAATATCATATTTTTAGAAAATTTTTGGAGCATATTTGATATAGTTTCCAATAGAAAGACCAACATGAGGTCTAAATCCCAAATTTGACCCCTGGTTATCTCAAAATTCATAACTAATTGTTGGAAATAGAAAGAATTTTGGAAAAATACTCTCTGAAAATCTTATTGAAAAGTAAATCTTCTTGCCAAGTTTCAAATCATTTGTATTCCATCTTACCTTAGAGTATACTTTTGAATTGTGGTATTCAATTTAAGAAAGAACTTAGAAGTGCATGAGCCACTAGGACCACATTAACTAACTTGGACTCCAACGAGCCCAAAAGTTACTCAGTGAGGCGAGTCACCTTGTGGACCACCCACCATCTACTACATTAAAGAAACAAGTTAAGAATTCATTAAAATACATCAAATAACCTGCATTTGGCTTGAAACTACTGGATAATTCTAACCTCTCTTGCAAAATCAGGTGACTAAGTCTGCGGGGTAGTGTTAAACGATTGCGGCTGAGGGGTAACAGAATCGGAGGAAAAAGCCAAAGGAACAACCTTCCTCGTAGTCCCCTCAAAACCAGATTGGCCAGGTTAGCATGAGAGGCGGGAATTCCTTACAGTTGGTCTCTCACCAAATTTTCAATAACACAAACTTAAACAAAAAATCAGGTCATCTAATCTAAAGGACCACTCTGATTAACAAGGCCTTAGCCTTGTTCTACTTGACTACACCAACCTTTGAGTTTGTGTATGCAAGGAAGAAGATCATTAAGACCTGAACTTGCAGGACCTTGGGAACCAAACCCAAGGCGGCAAAGGCGATTTTCACCTGACCTCTCTTCTCAACCTTCTTCCATCTGATTAGCTGAGATGGCTAATCCTGGTCCTCGAGTTTGTCAGGACCCTGAGAATCAGGACCCAATGGCTCATCTGGAAGCCAGGATCAAGGAAATGGAACAAAAATATGAGCAGAGCATCGATCGGATTCTCATGACACTTGACAGGATGGAGCATCCACCATGCAGAGAACAACTACAAGATTTCTATGATCTGGCAGCAACAATCATAGCACCTCAAGTCCGAATTCTCGCAAGCAGAGATGCATTCGAGTTAAAACCGAATATCATAAGTCTAATTCAGACTTATTTCCATGGAAACTCGAATGAGGATCCCTTCCAACACCTCGAAGACCTGAGTTGGATTACAGAGTCAGTTCGACCCATGAATATTGATATTGGAATTGTTCTCATGAAGCTCTTTCCTTTTTCTCTCAAGGATAAAGCTGCTTATTGGTTCAAGACCATCGGGATGCCAATTGGAACCTGGGAGGAATTACGTCGTGAGTTCCTCCAAAAGTTCTTCTCGATTGGTCGAACAAATGCCACGAGGCGTGCAATCACGACCTTCGCTCAAGGCCCTAGAGAGAAGCTACCAAACACCTGGGATAGATTCCATAATCTTCTCAGGAAGTTCCCACACCATGGTGTACCCAAATGGCACCTCGCTGAAGTATTTTACCATGGGCTGGATGACACACATCGGTACTTGGCTAATGCATCTAGCAGTGGAAATTTTCTCACGAAGGACGAGAACAACACATTTGAACTGTTCGAGTCCCTAGCAGAGAACTCGATGAATGCCGCCTCAATGAACCAGTTCCAGCGACCTGGATAGCAACAAGTTAATGTCCACGAAGCTCAAGCCAAGTCTGCCTGAGCTGACATGGACATTATCACCAAAAAACTAGGTAAGGTGGATCTGCTCGATAAGAAGCTCGATGAATTAATGCGAGTGAGATCCTGATCTTCTGGCAACACTGCTCCATCTTACTCCTCTGAAGCATCCCGAGTCCCCTTTGCTCATACATGTCCGATTTTTCAGGATGTTTTCTCTCCATCTTCGCAGGATCCTGCATACTAGGAACCTATGAACAATATGGATCTAGCACCGTACAATCAAGGTTACGCACCACATGATGATGCAAATGTGTATTCTTTTGATGAATTCACATTTGAGACATCTTCTACTTACGAAGATGTCAATGCCATTCAGGGATACAAGCATAACAACCCGTATTCTGAAACATATAACCCTGGGTGGCACCAGCATCCCAATTTCGCCTGGTCTGGTAATCCACAAAGAACGAGTCAAGTTCCACACTACCAGACCAAACAATACTGGAATGCTTAGAACATGTATCCTAGGTAGCAGCCATTCCCATCTCAGCAGCAACAGACACGCTCTATCTATCAACCGCTGCACCAAGCTACCAACTATCCTCCAAGGCGGGCCGACCCTTTGGAGTCGCTGAAGGAGGAATTGTAGGCATCAATTCGAAAATCTACTCATGACAACCTCCAAATAATGAAGGCAATGGCTGACCAAATACAGAGCATACAGAACATGCAAAACCAGATGATGCAAGAGCATAGATCACATGTAGCTTTGCCCTCCCAACCTGTCCCAAATCTGAGATATGTGCAGAATCAGGGTGCCCCACCTAGATTCCAAGCACCACAGGGATAGGCACAAGTTGTTATGCAATCACCTCTTGCACCTCCGAGTTATGGGCTTGGTTAGCCGCCTCTATTGTCAAACCCTATGTATCCAGACCAACTTGCTCCTCTGCCCCTGCATGGATAGCATGCTGATGCAAAAGCTGTCACCTTAACGAGCGGAAAGACTTTATAGGACCTGCTACCTAGGCAAGCTAGTAACGATTTTTCCTGTGCTATACCATGAGATGGCTCACAACCCTCTTCCTCTCATAAGCCATCTTCATTAGATAAAGGAAAACAACCCCTAGACCCTGAAATTCCCCTTCCTTTTCCTGCAGCCCTAACATGAGATTTAGCATGGAAAAAGGACACATGGAATTTCGAGGACCTAAAATCTATATTCAAGGAAGTTCACATTTAGGTCCCTCTCCTCGAAGTAATAGATCACATCCTAGCTGTTGTTAGGTTCTTTAAGGACTACTGTACTCCAAAGCAGCAGCAGCGGATCGGACGACAAGCAGCATTATCTGAGGAAGCCAGCATAGTCATTTTAGCTGACTTACTGCCCAAAAAGGACCCTAGCATACCACTGATTTTCTACTTTTTGTAGGATTCCCCTTTTAATAGGGCCCTTGTGGATTTGGGGTCATCCATCAACCTAACTCCCATTGCAGATTTTGATCAATTTCAATTTGGGGAGTTAAAGACCACCTCGGTTACCATACAGTTGGTTGATCGATTTGTAAAAACACTGAGGGGGGTGGTTGAAAATGTGATCATAAAAGTCCAAGGATTTTGCTTTCCAGCGGACTTTTTTGTTCTTGATATGGAGGTTCCTCCTAATCTCCGTGATGCATTGATTATTCTAGGTTGCCCTTTTTTTCCAACCACCTGCGCAAACATTGACCGTGCATCAGGGTACATGGGGATTGCCCTGGGAAACGAAAAGCTTAAACTGGACATTTTCAGGGCATCAAAGAACTTTGATTGTGACTTGATCGAGGAGGGTAGTGAAGATGAAGATTCAGCTTTCTATGGGAACATTGGGCTCCTCTGTAGTGACCCAATGGCACATTCATCCTTACTATCAAGGGTCTTTGATCACAATCCATACGGGACTGAGGCTAATGATATACACATTTCATCCCATGGATCTGGTTGTCATAGGTGTTCATCTGCTCCTAACACCCCTTATCTTGACTATCCTATCCTATCCAACACTGATATCTAAAGATAGGATTACATGACCACTACAAATGGATTCTTCATTAGTTAGGATCAGCAAATGTCCGCTATTGTTTCCTCTCCTCCCTTGCATAACCCTCCTCCCTCCCTTCCCACCCTCCTTCTCACCCTCCCCACCCTCTGTTTCTAGAGTTACAGCCTTTACCTGATTCGCTCAAATACGTGTTTCTGGGAGAAAGTGAGACATATCCAGTGATTATCAATGCTCACTTGACTTTGGATAAGGAACACCAGTTGCTCTCCATTTTGCAAGCACATAAGGCTGTTATTGGGTGGGGCATTGCTAATCTCCACGGAATTCGCCTCTCATATTGCACTCACCATATCAACACAGATGAAAGGGTGAGACCGTCGAGGCAACCTCAGAGATGCCAAAATCCAAATATGTTGGAGGTTGTCAAGAAGGAGATCATTAAATGGCTGGATGCCGACATTATCTATCCAATTTTTGACAACCAGTGGGTGAGTCACATTCAGATAGTGCCCAAAAAGGCGAGACTCACCATAATCAGAAATGAATTAGGTGAATCCATCCCAACCTGCATGACTTCTTGGCGGGTCTGCATTGACTACAGGAAGCTAAACTCGGCTACAAAAAAGGATCATTTTCCTTTGCCCTTTATTGATCAGATTCTAGAACGACTAGTCGAGAGTAGTTTCTTCTGCTTTCTAGATGGATACTCCAGGTACAATCAGGTTGTAATCAACCCTGAAGACTAAGACAAGATGACTTTTACATGTCCCTTTGGAACATTCGCTTTTAAGCGGATTCCTTTTGACCTTTGCAACACACCAGCTACTTTTTAGCAATGCATGATGGCCATCTTTTTAGACATGATCAGGGATTGCATGGAAGTGTTCATGGATGACTTCTTTGTATTTGGAGATGATTTCTCATCATGTCTTGATAACCTCGCAAAGATTCCGAGGAGGTGTATAGAGGTTAACCTAGTACTTTCATGGGAGAAAAGCCATTTTATGGTGAGGGATGGAATCTTACTAGGTCACAGGATCTCCTCTAATGGACTCAAGGTCAACTGAGCTAAGTCTGAAATCATTTCGTGATTACCTTCGCCTAGCTCGGTTAGGTAAATCAGATCATTCTTAGGGCATGTCAGATTTTATTTAAGATTCATTCGAGATTTCTCAAAAATTTCTCGTCCGTTAATGAATCTTTTGGTAACCGACACGCCCTTCAATTTTGACTCCTCGTGTCTCAATGCTTTTGAGACCTTACGAAGCGCTGTCTCAAGTGCACCAATTCTCCAACCCCCTAACTGGTTGCTCGACTTTGACATGATGTGTGACGCCTCCGACTTTGCTGTTGGAGCTGTTCTCAGCCAGCGTCGGGAGCGCCATCCATTTGTAATATACTACGCTAGCAAAACGCTGAATGAGGCCCAGCGTAACTATATAGTCAATGAGAGAATTGCTAGCCATAGTATTTGGGTTAGAGAAATTCAGGTCATACTTACTTGGGTCCAAAGTTATCATCTACACTGACCATTCTACCCTCTGACATTTGTTGGCATAGAAGGATGCCAAACCTCGCCTTATCCGATGGGTCCTTCTTTTGAGGAGTTTGATGTCGAAATCCACTACAAAGCCGAAGCACATAATGTTGTGGCGGACCAGTTGTCTCAGCTAGACATAGACTACATTCCATACTCCCCACCGATATCAGACCGATTTTCGGATGAGTCTCTACTATCTATCAACTCTGTTGAGTTTCTTTGGTATGATGATATAGTAAACTATCCTGTCGCAGGCAGGCTACTTGCAGGATTATCCAAGGATCAAAAGCTCAAATTTATATCAGAGGCTAAATTCTATTTTTGGGATGACCCATTGTTCTTTCACATTAGGGCTGATCAGATCATCCGTAGATGCATCCCTAATTCGGAAATCTCTAGTGTGCTGTCCTTCTGCCATAGCAATGCTTGTGGGGGTCATTTCTCAGGTCGAAAAACCACTGCAAAGATTTTGCAGTCGGGATTTTTTTGGCCAACCATTTTAGAGATACACACAAGTTTGCCATGTGCTAAAGTGATGCCAGGTAGTCGGTTCTATGACCCAGAGAGATATGATGCCTCTCCAATCCATTTTGGTCGTAGAAATATTCGACGTTTGGGGCATCGACTTTATGGGCCCCTTCCCGAACTTGCATGGCTTTGAGTACATACTCCTCACAATAGACTATGTCTCAAAGTGGGTAGAAGCTATCCCGGCTAAACGAGCTGATCATAAGACTGTTATATCCTTTGTCTGAGAATTTATTTTGGTGAGATTTGGAGTTCCTCACATCCTAATAAGTGATGAGGGAAGCCACTTCATCCATGCCCATTTCAGGTCATTATTGAGGAAATACAGGGTATAGCACCGCATTGCTACCCCGTATCACTCACAGACCAATGGGCAGGTTGAAGTATCAAACTATCAAATCAAGCTTATCCTTCAAAAGATGATTAGACCTGATAGGAAGGATTGGTCCAATCAGTTGATTGATGCACCATGGGCATATCGAACCGCATACAAGGCTCTGCTTGGAATGTCAGCATATTGCATGGTGTTTGGAAAGGCTTGTTACCTTCCTGTGGAGTTGGAGCACCGTGCCTTTTGAGCGATGCAGAAGTGTAATTTTAACCTCGAGGCCGGAGGTTATGAAAGAAAGCTCCAGCTCAGTGAGTTAGAGGAGATTAGGTGGGAAGCATATGAGAATGCAAAAATATACAAGGACAAGACAAAAGCTTTCCATTATCGACACATCCGGAGGAAGGAGTTCGCACCTAACCAGCAAATTGGTTGTTTGACTCCCGACTAAAATTCTTTGCGGGAAAGCTCAAGTCCAAGTGGACTGGGTCGTTCCTGGTGGTCCACCCGTATCCTAACAGGGTGGTCCAAATTAAAGACCCAAAATCTAGGCACATTTTTACAGTTAATGGCCAGCGTTTCAAACCATTCTTTGCCCATGAACCTCCTCTTGCTGATGAAATGATACATCTTCTTGAGGACGTGTGGCTGATGAGTTGCCCAACTGGAGGCGTTAAACTCAGCACGTATACATATATACATACCATATATACATAGCATATTTCATTTTCGCACAATGTTTTGCATATTGTTTTTCATATTGTGTATGGCATGAGCTGAATGATAACTCAAAAGCAGTTTCAGGTGATTTCTATCCACATACACCTTGCCATATTTCTTTTATTCATGCATGAGGACATACAAACACTTAGGCATCGGGGGGTTAGTCCATAAAAATTGAAAATTTTCTACCAACAATTGTGGGATTAGATCGCTTTATCAAGAGATTTTATTAGAGAATTATTCTTTAGTAGATTCCTAGACTTAGAATCCAGTATAACTTCATACTTGCATGTAGAATTTGCAATGGATCCACTGTGAAAACTGATAGACATCTCTAGTTTGTTTAGAAGAAGCATTGCTTCTTCTCCTAAACCCTTGGACAGTAATCAAAGAGTTAGGTGAACCATCTTCTAGTAGATCAACCAAAACATACGTGAGATGAGAGTAGAGAATCTACTGGTGCTTTAAGGCTACTCTAAAGAATCTTTAATCTTTAATAATTGAATAATAATACTTGAAGATGGGCATAGTTTTTGCTCTCAGTTCTTGCATACTAAATCTGTGAGAAATTCCATACAAGAGCCACCAAATAAGGCAAAAACACAGAGAGTAGGTTCTGATAAAACTAGTACTGAGGTGGATGGTCACGACCGTCCTCTACAGAATCCTCGACTGAAGGAGGGTATTGATGTCAAGGTTAGAAATACATCATCCTATCTATTCCCTACCCAGTGTCGAGAGTAGGCACTTCCACCAATAAGCCACCCGAGATCCTCTTGGTCATCCCCAAAAATCCCAAATGATGCCTCATGAATAAAGGCACGTATGTCGTGTTGAATTGTTGCATTATGTTATGTTGGTAATGGCATTGTGCTAGTAGATATATATATTGAAAAAAAAAGTGTTATGTTAAGAAGTTTGAGTTATGTAAGTTCAAAGGTTTTGAGGCAAAAACACCTCCCATCCCCAACAAACCACCAAATGCAACCTTAACCTTTTTTTTGTATTTCTGATTGCCTGAATATGGGATGAGGAGTCTGAATTAGTCGTAGGGTTATCAAAATCTAATTAAAGTGTAATGCCAAGTAAGACCACCAAATACAGCTGCAAATCTGGTAAGATGTGAGCTTAGGAAGAAAAAGAAGAAAAAGAGAGAGAGAAAGAGAGAAAAGAAAAAGTACAAAAGATTAAAGAGAGCACAGTTTTCCAGCCCTTCTCTAAGTTAAGTTATCCAATAATCTAATAATCTAGATTATGAAATACTAATCTCCATATAGCACCAGAAGAGAGTGAGCCACCAAATACAAATCCAGTTAACTTAGACATCTGCTACCTAAGCCAAAAGCCGGGGCTAAAATCAGAGAATAGTGTATATCCCTAAGAGAAGAGGTTTGCCTATCCCAATAGAATTTTACTAGGGGTCAAGTACAAACTTTAAATGTGTACCGACTCTTCGCTTGGATTCGTTGCAAAAGCTACAACATTATATCTTCATGGCTATCTGGATTCTGAATGTTTGGATGAAACAAAAAGAAATAAATCTTTAGTAAACTCTTATACAATACATGTAGTCTTGCACTTGCTAGGGACTAGCAAAATTTAGGCATGGGGGTATAATTGCGTAGCAATCATAAACCCTAATTCGCTTGAATTAAGGTAGAAACTAGCTTAACATGGGCATTCTGCATGGATGCACATCTTAGATGAGTTATATGTTTTATACATAATAATGTGCTATTTGAGAGGTATTATTAATTACAGGTAATCCAGGGTTGCGGATGAGTGATCCAACCTTATGGATTTATTCCGAATAACGACAGGAGTCCAACGCATCCAAGAGCGCATCAATTAGACTGTCGTAGCACCCTAGGGAGTTTGCAGAAGAAGTAGAATCCAGGGGGAAATTAAAGAATATCCGAACCTCAGATGACAAATCCAACCGTGAGAATGGATCCGGGTCGACGTTCATAGTCCAACGGTGCAGAAATCAACTTAATCGGAGGCCTATGTCATTAGATACAAGAAGAAGATGGACGGCCACGATGGCACCACATGGCACCATCACAGCTGCCCCCTCACCACGCCCCAATTGGGAAGGAGAACCACGAGCCATTGGATCATCATCCAACGACTGTGATCGCAGCCATGTGCCTGCCCTCATTCGCATCATCAGATAAGACGAGATCTCGACCGTTGGATTCCCATCCAATGGCTGAGAACGCGCACCAACAAGACTTTATTACAACCAACTCATGGGAGTAGCACGTTGGCTAGCGCTCTCTCCATGAGATAGGTGACGCAGGATCGAAGCACATTTGGTGTGGATTTAGGAGAAGTGGTGAGCACAGAGGGAATTCACCCATCGGATCTCCATCGAGCGGCTCAGCAGCGAACGTGTGGTGAGAGCAAGAGCGTTGGATGCAGACGTGCATGATGACGCGTGCGGAAATGCGCAAGAGCGTGCTTTAGGATTTTCAATGTGCGATCAGGCGCATGTTTTCGAGCACTCAGAAGAGGCAGGCGGCGAATGAGAGAAAGCAAAGGTCGAGTGCGAGCAAGCAAGAGCCACGTAATCTTCATCCAAGTGCTCACAACCTGCCACATCGCAGCACCAGATTCAACTGAGGATTAAAGGAGGATTTAGATGGCTTAACTAGGGCCATTGATCTCCTGATCAACGGATCTGATTAATCCAAGGCGTTTGCACAGATTTAAGGGGCTAAATGCCTTCTTTGCCCCCCACCAAAGCTATAAAAAGAGGCCAAAGGACCCCCCTTTGAGAGCACTTCCCATAATTCACTTCTTCTTCCTCCTTCTTCAACCTTTCTTTCTTCTTCTTCTTCCCTTCTTCTCTGCATCTATCTCTGCACCTCCATTTGAAGCATTCGTTAGGCCACCCTGACAGATTGTTGCTACTCTTCTCAACCTCTCAAAAAGGCCACCACAAACTACCTATGGTGCCCTCGTTAGATTAGTAGTAGCTTACTTTCATGTTTTCATTCTATCAAATTCAATCTCTTTGTAATGTGAATATTATAATTGATTGTTTCTATTCTTTAGTAATTATATTGAGAACAAATGTATGAAATCAAAAGTGCTTTCTGCCTCCCTGTGATCGACCGAGACTCACCAAGTTTCATTAATTTATTTGCTCGAGAGGTATTTCGCACTATACTACAACGTGTTAATTTTCTACACGATCTACACCGCGAACACACACCCACCACACCATGACATTCCATCAAACACCGTACCTGCACCACCACCTCACACCATACCCCCACTACAACATTTCATCAAACACCTAGCCTGCACCATCTTGACCCTCCCTCCCATTGTAGCATTTTGTTAAACACCTTGAGAGAAAGATCAACACGTATACCAAGAGAAATCAAGTGGGAGATCTTGAGTGTAGATCCGACCACAAGTTGATCTCAAAATCTAACCAAGCAAAAGATTTGAAAGTGATCCCACCTTGTATGATCCAAGTGAGTTTGATCAGATCTGAGAGATCTTACTTGTGGGATTGACATATTGAGAGAGCAAAGAGAGAGAGAACGAAGAGAGATCTATGCAAACTTAAGAAAAATCTAAAGAGTCATGTAAGGATGAGCGAGAGAGACCTACTCTTATTGGAGATCATCAAGAGAAAGGCGTGGAGAGATTGATAAGGTATGGCTTATCATAGTTAAAATGCCTAAGTTAAGCTATAAACTAGGTTAGACACTACTAAATTAATACATGAAATGGGTTAAGTGTGTGAAATAGTGAAAAAGACCTAAAACATCAATTTTGTGTTAAAAATGCAAAATTAGGTCATTAAATGAGGTTTTTATTCATTATTGTAAAATGATGATCCATTTGCAAATTGAACAAACATTTGAGTTTAAAACTTCAATCAAAAGTAAAATTAACTTCCTAAATGTTCAATTAAGCTTAAATAAAAACTTGGTCCCATTTGGACAACATTAGGACCTTGTATTTATTAGATTACATATAGGTCCTTAGGTCATATACATATTCTTCATTTAAAAACTTCTAGGGACCACTTTAATAACCACAGGGGCCTCTATGCAAATCCTAGGAACAACTCTGATACCCTTTCTCGCCACTTACGGGCCACGCTGTAAACTTTCTGCCCCTTCGCCCATAAGGGCCTTCGTGCAAGAACACCAAAAGACCTATGGGCGCGCTTGCACTGTAGTGGCTCATGAACTCGCTCGATCTTAGCCGTTCATCCTTTGCTCTCTTGATCTAAGGGGCCAACTCCAATCAAAGCTTCACGTGCTTCAGTGCATGTAGTCACCACCTTGCCCAGATCTCATTCAACAACCAACTTTTCATTTGGAACCTCGTGCACACTCTTCTTCCTATCTCCACCACCCAAGACCTAAGTGCCTAATCGCACCACTATGGTGCCCAGATCTAGTGATAAACCTACTTAAGCACCTGCCCTGAGCCGAGCACACGCTTAACCAACTCCCTCCCCTTGAGTGGTTCCCATGGTCCAATCCCTCAACTTCCCTACCTCCTTCCTCAATGGTCGGTGATAGAAACCACCTTTCTCCCTCCTTCAATCACCTTCTGCTGACTGGCCGTTGGCCCTTGGACATCTTCATTAGTTGATGGGTCTCCTCCCCTTTTGTCTTCATCAGCCGCCAGCTGGTGACCTTGGACAACTTCTTCCCTTAGATAGATTTCCCACTTTGTTAGATAGAATTCCTGCTTTCTAGATTAATTGTAGTGTTAGTTAAATGTAGGAGTAGATTAAATGTTAGAATTCGTTGATGATGAATTAGTGTAGTTTAGGAGTAGATTAATGTAGATCCACTTTGCCCTCTCTGATTAATTCAGATCAGAGAGGTGTTTTTCCATTGGCATTTTGATGCATACAGCTTTCTCTACGGTTCACGATTCACTTCTGATTTTTCCTTGAATTTTACTCATCATCCACCAATCTATCTAGTCTAGATTCAAATTTGAAGCCTTGGCTTCTAGATCTGAATTTGCACCTAAAAACCAACATGGGGGGTCTCGTACTCATTCCATAAATTCACAAAGACCCCCCGATCTGGTTTTATTGTCTCAATTTGCTTGATTATTTGCAAAGTTTCTTTTAATGCCCAATCTTATGATTTGGTGATCATTTGGTTTTATCGGATTCAATTGAGCTTTTTGAGGTTTTTAATTGCTTAATTAAGTGTCATGCAATGAATCCAAGGTTTTGGATTTAGTTTTCAATGTGTGGATGAGCATGCACTTAATTTAAGTGTTATTTGGAGAGTTTGCCCAAGGATAATTAGTAATATTGATTTGAGGTCAAATGAGGACCCAAATGGTTCTGAGTTAATCACTAGATCATCTTAAACACCAATCAATGGTATTTAAGCAGATTAGATGATTATTCAAATATCAAATCATATTAAAAAGCCTAAATCATGGCAACAGGGTTTTTGATATATATACAAAAAATTCAATCTGGGAAATTATGTTCATCAGTGGATTTTCATATCCTCAGATTTTCAATTTAAAAGAATTTTGGCAAATTTGATCTACCAGATGTGTTTTTGTGCATTTCATGTGCCTCAAATTAGACCTTCTTAGGTCTAATCTAGGCTGGTTTCCAGTAATCAGATGCAGCAGATGTTGCTACTGAGATAGTAGTAGATTTTAAGACGTCTAGTAGCTGGTTCCAAAATCTGATTCAAACTGAGAGAGCAGCTATAGATTAGCTGCCAATTTGTTCACAACAAATCAGATTCCAGTAGTAATCAGCTGCTGTTATGATACAGGTGCAGGCACTATTGGAGTCTGATCAGTTTGGAATTTTTGGCTGTGTTTTGGAATGTTTGAGAGGTTGACCTATGTTTAGTGTTAGAATTATTTATATCAAGCATTCATGTACTGATATAACTCAGAAATTTGATTTGGATGCTTTGATTTCAAGTTTTAATTTCCTTTGAAAACCATTTGACTTGCATATTTGTCCAAAATTTAAATTTTAATTAAATAGATTCAAAAATCAAGTTTAACTACCCATACATGTTTCATGTAGTGTGTTGAGTGTTTTGATGTGTTTAAACCATCTTCCCAGCCACTCCAACTGGTTTTAAGGCTTTAGGTTCCTTTTGAACACCCTTTGAAGGCCTTACTTTGTTGAACTTTGTAAATAAATAAAATTATTATAAATATTCCAAAAAAATAAAATAAACCTATCTCAGTCAAGATTATGTATATTTTTAAGTACATGCCAAGTTTCAAGGCATTCTAAACTCCCGACTTGGTAGAACATATCAGATGACAGTTCAGTATACCTTAAAACTTAATAAAAGAACTCAACCTCAAAAACACCAAAAACAACTCTCTCTCATCTCTTTCTTTCTCTCTCACGCCCTATCTCTATTAAACCTATAAAACCCATAAAAAGCAGAGAAACCCTAAAAACTCTTAAAAATACCATGTATACTATGTATATACTTGTATATGTAATTAAACCTAAGGTACATGTAATTATTGTATAATATGTATAAGATATCCATAAATAACTTATATATGTATTCTATGTAGTAAATTAAGTATTTAGAGTAATCTAATGTATATATAACTTTATTGTATTAGTTTATATTAATTTATATAACTTAATTATAAAATAACTAAGTAATTATACAAACCTATTTAAGTGTAGATATCTATAGATCAAAGTGTACATACATATTTATATATGTATTATGTACAATAATATACCTGTAATGTAATCTAATTATATATATACAATAAATAATTAATTTATTAAGTTAAGTAGGTAATTCATTAAGTTAAAGTGAAATAAATTAGTAAATTAAGTTAATACTGAGATAATTTATATTGTATACTTGTACTATGTTATAATGAGTATTTTCAACTTATTTATGTCATATTTATACTGTATTATATTATCTATAACTTATTTATATGTATAACTACAAAAACATGTATTTAAATCTATATAAATTAAAATAAAGCTTATAAAATATAATAAAAACATATAATAAATAATTTATCATGTATATTAATACTGTAGTAAGTCAATTTGACAATTAATTAACTAATTTATACTTTAATTAAGAAATTAAACTCTAATTTAACTTATATAAACTATAAACTTTACCTAATTTAATTATATAATAAAATAACTTATTTTTACAAAGTAACTACATAATTATGTAGCCTTATGTAAGGACTTTACAATCCCAAAATTTATTTTTAATTTAAAATAAATTATGGCCCTCAAATTGAGGGCCAAAATCAACAAATCAGATAGCAGCAGAGCGCAGCTGTAGCGCTCACGCTAGCGCAAGAATAGCGCCACATTGATAGATTGCGAATAGCTGCAGCCCCTTATTATGCTTTTCTGCATTAGCCTTCCCGATTGTCATGGCACTGGGTGCCCACATACACATCCTCCTCTCACTTTCCTCTCTGATACTAATATGGCATATGGGTGTGGTGCATAGGTCGAGGGCTGTGCACTGTGCATGGGCTTGTGTGGGCCTATTAACGAGCATTAAGCCGGATCTAATACACCTCCAGTCCCACCCATAAATGGGTGCTATGTATCCCTCGAAAAGGTCGCCCACCCACTAAACCAATTTTCGAACTGGTTGAGTTGAACCAAGCCAATCTGAATCAGCTAAGAAGAGAAAAAGATAAGAGGAGAGCAAGGCTGAAATCACCTAAGTGTTGAACCACGCCCCTCCTTGTGCCCTGTGTGTTATATGCGTGAGTTGTGTATGTGTTGTGTATGTGTATTCTATGTGTTGTGTGTGTGTATTATGTGTGTTGAGTGCGTGAGTTGTGTATCTGTCTGTGTGTGGGTATATATGTGTAAGTACATCTGTGAGTATGTATATATCTATAAGTATATAGTATATAATTATATGTATATATATAATATAATATAATGTAAATAAATAAGTATACTGTAATATATATATATATATGTGGAGTATAAGTGTTTGAGCTCTTATATATATATATAAATAACACTAGAGCTTTAGTGACGAATACATCCGTCACTATAGATCGGTATTTATGTTAGTATAGATAAAAGTTTTTGCCTTATTTTATGTATATAATTTTACTAAGGTTTTAGTAACACTTATACATGTTACTATAGATGTTAGTATGTTATAATGAGTTAGTGTAGTAAATATTATTAACCATTTTTGTACCTATACTTAGGTATTAACTATATTAATTATAAATAATTAACATAAGGTAGTTATACATAGTTTTTGATGCTTATTTGTGTACATTTGTTTCCAAGCATTGTAATGTGTTTTAGTTCATTCTTTTGTACATAATTAACCAAATTCTTTTATTCATTGATTCTTTCATTTATTTTTGGAATTAAAGAATGTTTTTGGACTTAGACAGTGATGTATATCAATAATTGCCTCCCAGTAAATAACCTATAATAAACTAGTAAAAATTAAGTATGTAAATAAAATTGACATGACAATGGTTTGTATTCGTGACATATACTACAGCAATGACATTTTAAAACCCCTTTTTAGTGCGAACTAATCGTCGACCATCAGAGATCATCGAGAGGAAGCGGTGACATATGTAGAGGTGGAGATGACGGAAGGCGTCACGAGCTTTGGAGAGTTGAGGGCATCGATGACCTTTGACCTATAGCTTCAGAGAAGAGGCAAGGGCTAAGGAGAGGAAGCTGGAGAGTGAAACTATGGTGAAGGGAGATGGATGAGATGAATGGCACGGAGAGCAGGGTGGAGGAGGTCGATTACGAAGGAGGAAGAGGACGCGTAGGAGGGGGGGTGGCGTGGCATTGGGGTGGGGTGTTGTGTTTCGATTTAGGGGGATAGGGTCTAGGTTTGGTAGTGTAAAAAGAAAAAATGATGAATATGGTTGTAGATCACAAGAGTAGTGACATTTAATGGGTTTTATAGCAACACATTTAAAACGTTGTTATAATCTCTCCGTTGGTATAGGTAATTAATTTTGTAATGGAACTTTTGTGCCTTATCAATGATGATTTAGTGAATATCTATACTGATCACAAAAAAGAAAGAAATATGTATTAGAAAATGTTAATTTTCAACAATGATGTTAATTTAATATACGTACTAAATATCAAAGATAAATATCAAATAACTTTTCAATACAGGAGAAATTGAACTTATAATTTGTTCAACATTTCTTAATATGTCTATTTCCTTCTTTTAAATGATGAAGGTAAAGTTATAGTAGTCCCCACATGTTACGACCCGGTTCCCGAATCCCTACAGGACACGAGAATCGGACCGACTCGACTGATCCCAAGACCCAGTCATCCAGTGAGAAAGTAACCAAAAAGAAGTAAAATAAACCACATTCACCATGCAAGTAACTAACAGTAACAAAAGTACAGCAATAAAGAAAAGAACTACTACAGTACATACCACCACAACAGTAGAGAAATTACAAATAGGTACAGAATATGAAGATTACAATAAAAGAGTACAAGTGAAATAGAAATACTCACTACTACATAAAAATGGTACAAAAGTAAAACTACTGGGCTCTACTAGGCCCAGCACCCTCCGCAGCCGCAGGCTCTGGCTGCTCAACACCTGGTCCTGAAAAAGGTGACAAATGTGACACGTCAGCGAAACACTGAGTAGAGTGGCAACCAACTAGCTAAGAAAACAGTAAAGGTGGACAAGTAGCTGTTATTTTTTAATTTCTTTCTTTATTTCCCTATTTACTCATTCTTGAATTATTTCTCAGATCTTTCTTTTGATCTTGAATGTTCCTCACGGGAATGGTCTTGATTGCAGTCTTTTCTGAAAAGTAGAAGTAGCACGTGGTGCTCTCCTGGCTGGGAGAGTCCCCCGTGGTGGTCCTACCCTCAGTCAACCACCCCAAGGTCGCTGACAGGTGTAACAGTGACTACAGCACGGGCGATAAACGCATGGGTAGCTACCCCGCACTGGCACGCAGTCAATCGTTTCCATTTTTGGGTGCGCCCAAAGCACAGCACGGAACCAGTATAGGGAAAAGCCCTCTCAGTAACAGGGGTCTAGTCCTTCCACAGTAACCAAACAGAGGTCTTGCCCCTCCACAGTCCGCGCACCCTCGCCTTACTACCCTGGTTTGCCCAGTCGGCCTAACAAGTCAGTGTAGGACGGCTAGCAGAACCCCGGGGCCCGTGGGGTGGCTAGCTCTCTCCCTACACTAGTAGTTCTCCCCGGTACTGTGTATGAGAGGGCCAAAAGTCGGTACAAAGTGGCCAAACCTGACCCCGGGTCCTTGGGGCAGCTAGCCCCGCTCAGCACTAAATAGGGGGACAGTCACTCTCCTTGGTACTCTGTACTCAAGGGCCAGCTCACTTCCCCATTCACTTTCCCAGTTCAATTCTGTTCATCTTCCAGGAGCTCTACTCCTAATTCCCTGTAGGGTTCATGCTGATCTTTCTCTGGCCAAGCCATTTTTAGATTTCATCAGTTCAGTTTTATTCTCATATAGCCCGTGTTTCCAACATTTAATATCAATTTATATACAAGCAGCTCAAATTTAGTTTTCAACAACAGGAATCACATGTAGCAATTACTAGCACTAGTACTCTATATTTCACAGGTAGTTGTTATCCAATTACAGGCAATTATCATTATTCTATCTACTTTTCCAAGACTGCAATTCATGTATTCACGACATTCGTTTCAATTTTTCTGTTCCTAGGGTTCATGCCACACCCTAGAATCTATCATTAAATCTAGTTTTCAAGTCCTAGGATTCATGCCACACTCTAGGATCTATCATTCAATCTGGTTTTCAAGTCCTAGGATTCATGCCATACCCTAGGATCTATCATTCAATCTAGTTTTCAAGTCCTAGGATTCATGCAATACCCTAGGATCTATCATTCACTTTAGATATGTATTAATGTTTGTAATTAACTAGGAGAAGCCACTCTACTCGCAAAATCGAGAGTAATGGGGGCGTGATCGGCAGGTCCACGTGCCTCCGCAACCCCCAGAGCCACAACGGGACGAGGTCCTAACATAAGGATCAACACAAGAAACCACTTAGAACAGAATACAAGTACTTTAAACAAGTAGAGGAACTAATTTTGAGAAGAACAAAATTTTAAACGTGGAAATCAGACCTCGAACGAACCCTAAACGGGTCAAAAGTGACAACTCTGACCGAAATCAGACATCTGGAACACCTTCCAGACGTCTTGAAAGATGGTCCAGGTCATACCTTACTTCTGCGTCACTCTTCAGACGTCCAGGATCCCGCTGAACCGTTTGGACCAAGTTCTAGACGTTCGTCTATCACTCCAGACGTCTGGAGATGCTCTCCGCCGTCTGGTGACTTACCTAGAAGTCTAATCTTTGCGGGAGGGCGTGTCCTTGTGCCTTCCCGAATCGCAACCTGCACGCGTCACAAACACTCTTAACATGACATGTCTCAGAGTTTTCGACGGAATGGCCTGCATGGCCGCATCCGAAAAAAGGAGAAAGATGAGAATATCATACCTTTCAGACATCTGGATCTCACTCCAGACGTCACCCGCGCTGTCTGGACATAGGTCAAGACGTCTGATTCTGGGAAATTTCCCAGAATCAGGACCTCCTCGCCTTCCACCTGCTGCACACGACCGCGTCGAGCCACGCTCACTCGCCTGTTGCCTGAGCTGCAGCAGCACCGTGGTAACTTTCCCCAGTACCATGCTCCCGCTGCGTGCCCGTCGGCCGGCCCTAGGCTTCTTCGGCGAGCTCGCTCTCTCCTCCTCATGCGCTCTGCCTCTTCTCCCTCTCGCTGCACCTCCTCCTCCCCGCACGCACCCGGCAGTAGCTACTGCCCTCGCTCTCTCACTCTCACACTAACACTGGAAGAAGGAGGAGATGGTGGAGTGGTGGGTGAGGGAGAGGGAAGGGGGGAGAGGGCATTTGAAGGCGTCGGGGGAGAGAGAAAAGAAAATAAAAACGCCTGCAGGTCGGCGGGCGTAGTCTGCGTGCGCATGCACGCAGACTCGCAATCGTACGCCACAAAAATTTTTTTCCAGACGTCTGGGAAGGCGTCCAGACGTCTAGACCAACTCCCAGAAGTCTTAAAAAGCATTTGATTTCTTAGGTCTTAACAACATAACAAACTCAAAGGAAGTTTCATCCCTGAAAGTTGCGCTAACTAGGGTGCAGAAAAAAATGATATATGCATAACAAACTCAAAGAGGACAGAAGCCGGTCTGAAAAGACGTACCCTCAAAGAGCTCCGAGTACCGCTCCCGCAGCGTCGCCTCAGGCTCCTAGGTAGCCTCCTCGTATCGCTGGCTCCTCCATAAAACTTTCACCAGGGGTACTTGCTTCCGTCTTAGACTCCGGATGGCTCTGTCGAGAATCTGCACTGGACGCTCGGGGTAGGTCAGGTCGTCACCCACCGCGACGCTCTCGTGGCTCAAGACGTGACTGGGATCGGCGACGTACCTCCTGAGGTTGGACACATGGAACACGTCGTGCACACCAGAAAGCTGGGGAGGAAGGGAAAGCCTGTAAGCAACGGGTCCAACCTGCTCCAGGACCTCAAAGGGTCACACGAACCTCGGCGTTAGCTTCCCCCTCACCCCAAACCGCTGTAGGCCCTTCATGGGCGAAACGTGAAGGAAGACGTGGTCCCCAACCTCAACTGTACATCTCAGTGTTTTCGATCTGCATAGCTCTTCTGTCTACTCCTGACAGTGCGAAGTCTCCTGTGAATCTGCTCGATCACCTCCTGACTCTGCTGGATTAGCCTGGGGCCAACCTCCCACTTGGTCTCCACCTCAACCCAACTCAAGGGTGCCGTACACCGCCGTCTGTATAGAGCCTTGTAGGGTGCCATGCCGATGCTCGAGTGATAACTGTTATTATATGCGAACTTCGCCAGGGGCAAGTGCTACTCCCAAGAGCCCCTCCAGTCCAGTACACAAGCACGCAAAAGGTCCTCAAGTGTCTATATCGTGCGCTCAGACTGTCCATCCGTCTGAGGGTGGTATACTGTACTGAATCTCAACCCCGTCCTCAGGGCCTGCTGAAACTCAGCCCAAAACTGGGATGTAAAATAGGTATCCTGGTCGGATACGATCTCCTGCGGAACTTCGTGCAGACGTACCACGTCGCGGATATACCTCTCTACCAACTGTGCTGGTCCCAAGGTGACTCGGATCGGTAAGAAACGTGCCATCTTCGTCAATCTGTCAACGATTACCCAGACTACATCGTGTCCTCGCTGGGTAATAGGTAAGCCCACTACCAAGTCCATGGTGATGCTCTCCCACTTCCACTCCGGCACTGGAAGTGGCTGCAACGGCCCTGCAGGCCTCTGATGCTCGGCCTTTACCTGCTGGCACACTAAACACTGCTTTACGAATTCACCTACATCCCACTTCATTCCCCTCCACCAAAAGTCATGCCTTAAAGCATGGTACATCTTTGTGTTTCCGGGATGTATGGTGAACTTGGAACTGTGTGCCTCAGTCAGGAGCTCTCTCAATAGTTCCTCGTCCCTAGGAATGCACAAACATCCCCTCATGCGCAGTACCTGGTCTGTAAAAGAGAAGTCTCCAGGGTCTCCTGGCAGCACTCTATCACGCAGTGACTGTAAGTACGGGTCGACCATCTGTCAAGTGATGATGCGGTCTATTAGCTCCGACCTCATCTATCATGTCACCGTCACTGCCCCACAGTGCCCCAG
Organism: Thalassia testudinum; assembly: GCA_037157565.1. Lineage (NCBI taxonomy): Eukaryota > Viridiplantae > Streptophyta > Magnoliopsida > Alismatales > Hydrocharitaceae > Thalassia > Thalassia testudinum. Next base: position 3,759,194 of record JAZHRO010000029.1, on the reverse strand, counting down.
TAACTCTAGCTGTCGCCAACTACCCATCTCCTCCAAGAGGCTCCAACTCTACACCTGTAAACTGGCCACGTGGGCAGATGCCTTCTAGCTCAAGGCGTCAGCCACCACATTGGCCTTTCTAGGGTGGTAGGAAATGCTGTAGTCATAGTCCTTCAGGAGCTCCAACCAACGTCTCTATCTCATGTTGAGCTCCTTCTGATCAAACAGGTATCTGATGCTCTTGTGATCTGTGAAAATCTCAAAGATCTCACCATACAAGTAGTGACTCCAAGTCTTCAGCACGAAGACGACCGCTGCCAGCTCCAGGTCATGGGTATGGTAGCTATGCTCATGGGGCTTCAATTGCCACGAAGTGTAATCGACAACGTGACCCCTCTGCATGAGCACACCCCCTAACCCCTGCAAAGAGGCGTCCGTGTACACAACGAACCCACCACTACTATCTGGGATGGTGAGCATGAGAGCCGAAGTCAACCTCTCCTTCAGCTCCTAAAAACACGCCTCACAGGCATCTGTCCAAATAAAGGGCACATCCTTCCAGGTCAGCTGTGTCATAGGATGTGCAATTTGCGAGAAGCCCTGATAAACCGCATATAGTAGCCTTCCACTCCCAAGAAACTGCGGATCTCAGAAACTGTGCGCGGTCTCTCCCACCTTAGAACTGCCTCAACCTTGGCTGGTTCCACATCCAAGCCATCCTCGAAGATCACATGTCCCAAGAAGGTCACCTCCCTCAACCAGAACTCGCACTTGCTATATTTGGCATACAGCCTACGTCGCCTCAGTGTGTCCAGAACCATCCGCAAGTGATGTCCATGCTATGCCTGATCTTGAGAATAGATGAGCACATCATCAATGAATACCACCATGAACTGGTCCAAGTACAGTCTAAACACCCGGTTCATCAAATCCATGAATGCAGCGGGAGCATTGGTCAGCCTAAACAGCATGACCAGAAACTTGTAGTGTCCGTACCGGGTGCAGAAAGCTGTCTTGGAGACGTCTGCCTCCTTGATCCTCAACTGGTGGTATCCAGACCTCAAGTCGATCTTGGAGAATACTGTGGCACCTCGCAGCTGGTTAAACAAGTCATCAATCCTTGGTAGCGGATACCTGTTCTTGATGGTGACCCTATTCAGCTATCTGTAGTCCACACAAAGGCATAGGGTACCATCCTTCTTCTTTACGAACAATACCGGGGCTCCCCATGGAGACACACTGGGCCTCACAAAGCCCTTCTCCAGAAGATTCTGCAATTGAGACTTGAGCTCTCGCAGCTCAAGTGGTGCCATCTTGTACTGTGCTGTGGAGATGGGATTGGTCCCCTATACCAGTGAGATCTCAAACTCGATCTCACGCTCGGGCGGTAGACCTGGCAACTCATCTGGAAACACATCGGGGTACTCTCTGACCACCGAGATACAATGAAAGTCTGCCACAAGGCTGGGCTCTGCCACCACACAAGCTAGAAAGCCCTCACACCCCTGGCCCAAAAGTCTCCCTGCCCGAAGTGCAGAAATGCACCTGAAGCCTCCGTCCACTGGCTACTCGTGGAACTCGAAAGATGGCAACTCCAGTATGGAGAAGACAATCTTCCTCTCAAAGCAGTCCACCAAGGCGTGGTAAGCGGACAGCCAATCCATCCCCAAAATTATGCCAAAGTCCTCCATCTGTATCATAATCAAGTCAGCGGGAAGGCTGTGTCCCCCAACACTGACCTTATAACCTATGTACACCTCCTCAGCTACAAACAGCTGACCACTCAGACCTCTGATTACGAATGGATCATCTAACAGCACACAGTCCTGCCCCAAACGAACCGCAAAACTGGCCGCGATGAACGAGTGCGTGGCGTCGGAATCGAAAAGCGTGTAAACAAGTCTGCCGGAAACTGAAACCATACCTACCACCACTGATCCCAAAGCTCTAGCATCGCTGTGTGTCAGGGAACTGATACACCCCTCGGCCCTAGGTGCGGACGAAGCAGCCACACTCTACGTCAGACGGGTTGCCGCTGGCCGGTACCCTCCTCGTGACTACTCTCTTCCTCCTTGCGCCTGGAAACCGTGACCTCCTGCTCGCCCTCCAGTGCTCGGCGAGGGAAGCATCTGCTGACCTCTAGCCAGAGACGGGTAGTCCCTCCTGATGCAGCCCGGCTGGGCACACTGGTAGAAAAGGGGGACTTGACTCCCGCCCTTAGTGGGTCCCTGCTGATGGCTGGGCGGGGGTCTGGTGCTAGTAGCTGGCTCCTATTAGGGGCCCCCAAAGGCCACTGATGACCCGCAAAACGTGATGACTCTCCTACAGGCGCCACGTGTCTCTTCTCTTGTTGGCCCTGTGAGAAGTCTGGCTGATAGGGCCTTTTCCGCCCACTGTCAGTGTCGCGTGCGAACGGGTTGGTCTCTTCGTACGTCATAGCTGCCTCCACCACCCTCGAGAACGTAGGCAGCTTCAGTGGTTTGACATAACCCCGAATAGTAGGCTGAAGCCCCTCGGTGAACCTCCAAAGGTGCTCCTCCTCAGTAGACACGGCTGTCATTGCGAAACGAGACAGCTCCAGGAAATGTGTACGGTACATGCTAACGGTCATCATCCCCTGGCGGAGAGTGTGGAACTCCCGCCTCCTCTGGTCCTGCCATGTCTGGAGGAAGTACTGCTTGCAAAATAGGGTGATGAACTGATCCCAAGTCGACTCGTCCCTCTCCTGACCCCTGACCGCCCTCCACCACCTGTGTGCCGTGCTCTCCAGCTAGTACGTGGCAAAGGACACGCTGCACTCCACAGGGGGGGTGAAGGGTGTCAAAAACCTTCTCGATCTGCTCGAGCCAATCCTCCACCTCGGTCGGGTCCTCATCCCCCTTGAACGAGGGGGGCTTCAACTTCCGGAACTGTCCGAAAAGCTCAAAGTGGCGCTGAAGTGGAGATGCTGGCGTGCCTCCAGGTAAGGAAGCCTTGTGCTCGAAAGTGCCGGAGGAAGGTGGGGGTGGTGGAGGCCCATCCCCTCCCCCACGTCCAGCGCCATGTCCATCACGTGGTCCCATAGAGGACTCCCCCTCTGCAGCCCCAGGGAGAGCCGTCGTGGCGGTGGGTAGAGCTCCTCTTGCACGATGTCCCATATCAGCTGGGTGAGGTCCTGGGCCTGAATGCCCGAGAGCAGTGGCTGGTCTACTAAGGTGTAGGCCTCAACGCACCTGCCTCTCCGACCTCGTCCTTGGCCACGTCCGCGGCCCGCCTTGCTAACTCCTCATCGAGGCATCTCTTGCAAGGAGATGCGAACACGGAATAGAAAAGACGTCAATATGAATCGATATTCAATGAAGAAGTCTCAAAACAGATGTCAAAAGGTACATTGTGGTGGCTACTATATTTACAAGCACGTGAATTGGTTATTTTCCAGCCAGTTGGTTCAATTCTTGGGATGACCTTGCTCTGATACCATCTTGTTACGACCCAGTTCCCGAATCCCTACAGGACACGAGAATTGGACCAGCTCGACTGATCCCAAGACCCTGTCGTCCAACGAGAAAGTAACCAAAAAGAAGTAAAATAAACCACATTCACCATGCATGTAACTAATAATAACAAAAGTATAGTAGTAAAGAAAAAAACTACTACAGTACATACCACCACAACAGTAGAGAAATTACAAATAGTTATAAAATATGAAGATTACAGTAAAAGACTACAAGTGAAACAGAAATACTCACTACTACATAAAAATGGTACAAAAGTACAACTACTGGGCTCAACTAGGCCTAGCACCCTCCGCAGCTGCAGGCTCTGGCTGCTCAACACCTGGTCCTGAAAACGGTGACAAATGTGACACGTCAGCGAAACGCTGAGTAGAGTGGCAACCAGCTAGCTAAGAAAATAGTAAATGTGGACAAGTAGCTGTTATTTTTTAATTTCTTTCTTTATTTCCATATTTACTCATTCTTGAATTATTTCTCAGATCTTTCTCTTGATCTCAAATGTTCCTCATGGGAATGATCTTGATTGCAGTCTTTTCCGAAAAGTAGAAGTAGCACGTGGTGCTCTCCTGGCTGGGAGAGCCCCCCGTGGTTGTCCTACCCTCAGTCAACCACCCCAAGGTCGCTGACAGGTGTAACGGTGACTACGGCACGCACGATAAACGCACGGGTAGTGACTGGTTGATCTTTCGCTTTTAAGTCGCTTGTAGTTTAATGTGGTGTAAAAATCGATTAATCAATTTTTAACAAGAAATAACCACTCGCAGAGGAGCGGGTCGTATCCACAGGGAGGCAATAATGTATTAAAATTCGTGCCACTTAAACGGCGAGTTGCGCGGCAGCTGGAGGTGGCCGGACGAGCTCCGGCAGAGGTGAGCTCGCGCGGCTGTTGGCGTGAGATCTGCTCGCGCGCTGCTGCTGACGGCTCTGCAGGCGTGGGAGGACGGGTCTGCAGGCGGTTGAGCGGGTGCGGCTGCAGCTGGCGGGGGTGCGCAAGCTGCAGCAAGCGCGGGCGGGGGGGCACTGCTGGCGGTTCTGCAGGCGCGGGGGTGAACGGCGTGGATTGCAGGCGCTGTTGGAGTTCTGCAGGCGCGGTTGCTGCTGCAGGCGCGGGAGGTGGGTGCTGCAGGATGAGTAATGCGTGCGCGGTCTAGAGGGCGTGGAGATGGCGAAGGCTGATGGTGGGCGCGGTTGCGCTGGAGGCTGGTGGGTGACGCTGCAGGCGTGGGCATGCACGGTTGAAGGCGCAGGCGCGGGGGTGGTGGTGCGGGCGTGAACGGTGAGATGGGAGGATGTGGCTGTGCGGGTGCAGGTGGAGTTCAGACGGGTACGCAGGCGGGTGATCGCAGGTGAGCGGGTAGCTTCAGACGTCCGGGAAATTTTCCGGACGTCTTAAGTGAATGAGAAGGTGATTGCAGTGACGGTGGTTGCGGCGGTGGTGGTTGGTGACGACAGCGAGGGAGTTGCACGCTAAGGTGCTCACGGTAATGCGGGCGAGCTCTGGATGGCGGTGTGGCCTGTCACACCACACGCCCACGGTGGTGGAGACTCGCCGCGACGGTAGAGGTCGGCAGTGTGGAGTGGAAGAGAGAGGTTCTCTCTGCACAGTGGTGGGTCGGTGGCGGAGGCCTCCCGAGCTCGGCTGCCTCCCTCCTCCTTTTGTAGTGGCCTGCACAAGTTTGAAATCAGCCACCCGACCAGATCCACCACATCCGCTCCCCCTTGAATGGCTTCTTCACTGCATCAGCCGGGCGTTGGAGCGGCAGCCGGGCATTGGAGCGGCAGCCAGCCGTTCTGAAAGAAGAAGAATAAAGAAAATATTGTTAAAATATTAGGGTTATTTATGTACAGACCCTCAACTTCTATGTTAATAAAAATAATGTACCTAATTGGTTATCTAATTAGATGAATGCTATTCTAAGCTAATTCTAAATGCACTTAAGATATGAATGCAATGTATGGATTATGTAATTAGATTAAAACTATGAATTAATCTATTTACATCCTAATTTATACTAAATAAATGTTAGAATTAATCTAATGTATAGGCACTTAAATACTTAAATAGCCCACAACTATGGGCTAATCAGGTAGCTACCCCGCACTGGCACGCAGTCAGTCGTTTCTGTTATCGGGTGCGCCCAAAGCACAGCACGGAACCAGAATAGGGTAGAGCCCTCTCAGTAACTGGAGTCTAGCCCTTCCACAGTAACCAAACAGGGGTCTTGCCCCTCCACAGTCCACTCACCCTCGCCTGACTACCCTAGTTTGCCCAGTGGGCCAAACAAGTCGGTGTAGGACGGCTAGCAGAACCCCGAGGCCCGTGTGGTGGGTAGCACTCTCCCTACACTAGTAGCCCTCCTCGGTACTGTGTACGCGAGGGCCAAAAGTCGGTACAAAGTGGCCAGACCTAACCCTGGGTCCCTGGGGCAGCTAGCTCTGCTCTGCACTAAACAGGGGGATAGTCGCTCTCCTTGGTACTCTCTACTCAAGGGCCAACTCACTTCCCCATTCACTTTCCCAGTTCAATTCTGTTCATCTTCCAGGAGCTCTACTCCTAATTCCTCGTAGGGTTCATGCTAATCTTTCTCTGGTCAAGCCATTTTTAGATTTCATCATTTCAGTTTTATTCTCATATAGCCCGTGTTTCCAACATTTAATATAAATTTATATACAAGCAGCTCAAATTTAGTTTTCAACAACAGGAATCACATGTAGCAATTACTAGCACTAGTACTCTATATTTCATAGGTAGCTGTTATCCAATTACAGGCAATTATCATTATTCTATCTACTTTTCCAAGACTGCAATTCATGTATTCACGACATTCATTTCAGTTTTTCTATTCCTAGGCTTCATGCCACACCATAGAATCTATCATTCAATCTAGTTTTCAAGTCCTAGGATTCATGGCACACTCTAGGATCTATCATTCAATCTAGTTTTCAAGTCCTAGGATTCATGCCATACCCTAGGATCTATCATTCAATCTGGTTTTCAAGTCCTAGGATTCATGCCATACCCTAGGATCTATCATTCACTTCAAATATGTATTAATGTTTATAATTATTTAGGAGAAGCCACTCTACCTGCAAAATCGGGAGTAATGGGGGCGTGATCGGTAGGTCTGCGTGCCTCCGTAACCCCCAGAGCCGCAACGGGACGAGATCCTAACATAAGGATCAATCACAAGAAACCACTAAGAATAGAATACAAGTACTTTAAACAAGTAGAGGAACTAATTCTGAGAAGAACGAAATTTTAAACGTGGAAATCGGACCTCGAACATACCCTAAATGGGTCAAAAACAACAACTCTGACCGAAAGTAGATGTCTGGAACACCTTCTAGACGTCTTAAAAGATGGTCCAGGTCATGCCTTACTTCTGCACCACTCTTCAGACATCCAGTATCCCGCTGAACCATCTGGACCTAGTTCCAGACGTCCATCTATCACTCCGAACATCTAGAGACGCTCTCCGCCGTCTGGTGACTTGCCCAGACGTCTGATATGGTTGGGAGGGCGTGCCCTTGCGCCTTCCCAAAATGAAACCTGCACGCGTACGCAAACACTCTCAACACGACACGTCTCAGAGATTTCGGCGGAATAGCCTGCATGGTCGCATCCGAAAAAAGGAGAAAGATGAGAATATCGTACCTTTCAGATGTCTGGATCTCACTCCAGACGTCACCCGTGCCATCTGGACGTAGGTCCAGACATCTGATTCGGGGAAATTTCCCAGAATCAGGACCTCCTCGCCTTCTGCCTGCTGCGCACGGCCGCGCCGCGTCGCGCTCGCCCTCCTATTGCCTGAGCTGCAGCAGCACCGGGGTAACTTTCCCCAGTACCACGCTCCCGCTGCATGCCCGTTGGCCAGCCCTGGGCTGCTCCAGCGAGCTCACTCTCTCCTCACATGCTTTGCCTTTTCTCCCTCTCGCTGCACCTCCTCCTCCCCGCGTGCACCCGGCAACAGCTGCTACCCTCGCTCTCTCACTCTTACGCTAACACTGGAAGAAGAAGGAGGAGACGGTAGAGTGGTGGGTGAGGGAGAGGGAAGGGAGGAGAGGGTATTTGAAGGCATCGGGGGAGAGAGAAAAGAAAAGAAAAATGCCTGCAGGTCGGCGGGCGTAGTCTTCGCATGCATGCGTGCAGACTCGCAATCGTACGTCGCAAAAATTTATTTCTAGACATTTGACCAGACGTCTGGACCAACTCCCAGACATCTTAAAAAGCGTTTGATGTCTTGGGTCTTAACACCACATAACATACATAATGGAATGCCTTTGTAAAGACCCATTTTAGATCGTACCCCATTGCGTTGGAGGAAACAAATGACATCAAATATGGCACAGAGTTGAAGCTAAAGAAGGGAGAAGAAAGTAATCCAACCTTAAAGTTAAAAAATCTCCAAAGTCATTCTAAATAAAAACTAAAAGAATAAAATATCTATATTTCTTACTAACCTTTAGTTGTCAAACAAATTCGACTACTTCTCTTCAGTAATGTGCCACAAAATCTGAGTAGGAGCAAGGAAACATCCTACACATGCCAAAAAAGACAATTTAAACTCTATATCAATTAACAATATCTCAACTTAATATCTCAACTTAACTTTATAAGATAAAAGGTTAATTAAATTTTAAATACAATGTCATCTATGTGAAAACCCCATTATAATTCTTAGGCTCCCCCTACTCTTTTCTCATGTTGAAGAAGAAAGCCTAATGATCTAATTATTAGAAAACCTTAGACCCCCTTATATGGATAATTAGTGGAAAAATCAACAAAGTTCCAGGAAAAAATAATAAAACAAATTGCAAGCAACCTAACTAAAATAATAAACTCTCTAACAATTATATTACTAAATGTTTTTTCATTGGAATGTTCCAATTAGTTCCCGTTACTCCTTGTATACCACACACTCTTTAATCAGTGTCTTCCCTAACTAAATATTGAGTACCAATTGTTGCAACCATGCATATGAGGGTCCGGCCTGATAGATAACCTTTCTTGTCCCAAGGCTAGTAAGGCCCTTTTCTACAACGTCCTAACTGACCAATGCAATTTCGTCCTGAGAGCACATATGCTTCACGTGTGGAGTAATTTCTACACTCATCACTACCCATAAAACCATTCTTTCCTGAAAAGTTGTGACAATGCTAGGGCCTTGGAAGCACTAAGAACAATGAGGAATTATCACTTGCATGTAGATTGAGAAAACCATATGAAGTAGGGAGATATCAAAAGTGCCACAGCTTGTACATGATATCAGCTGTTGTTCTTTCCTATATCCATTTGCTTTCTCTCCATGTCAGTGATCCCAGGTTCCTAATTGATGCCATTATGATTCCCATGCTACTATAGCATCAACTTCTTCCACCAATCTCTAACAATGCATGATGCATTTATTATGGAGCTCATTGGTGACAATGAATTTGGCAAAAGATATGACTGTGAGAGCTCAATTGTAGTTGTCAACAGCAACAACTAACTCTACACAAATGTATAACCAAAGATGTCTTGAGCAAATGTAGGTGATCATTGCAAAGGAGATAGACCATACGAATGTTGATGAAACCTAAAACTTTCCTTTCTACCCATCATCATCACATCCCTCGTGCCTTTCAATATAACAAAGAGACATATCATTAAAGTACATAAAAAATTAGGGGTTAAGCATCCTCCCCCTCCCCTCTCCTCTTTCTTCTTTCTAAATAAAAGATTAGGGGACTAAACATGTCCTCTATCAATGAGTCATAGCGCTCAAGTAACAGAAGAAATGAAGTGTAGAAAAATCATGAACTCATGAAAATAACAAACAAAATCAAATATCACTTGAAAAAATGAAGCTCAAAAACTAAAAAAGAAACATTTAACCTCCCAGTTAATGTTAAGGACTCCTCCTTGCCGAAGATGTGGTGCTCAGCGAGGGAGATACAGGAGGGGTTGCAGGGGGAGGGGGGGTCGGCCCATGCTTTCTCCATGTTGAAGATGCAGAGAATGGTGAGGAAGGTGGTAGAGGGGTTACAATAGAAAGCTCTCTCTCCCTCGGTGGGTGAGTGAAATGGTGGATCACGGCATAAACGAATGGATGGATTGAAAGCATCAGGACACATATCCCAATGTAGAGATGTAAACCAATAGAGACAACACATGTGTCCCCTAAATCGTAGAAGGGGAGGGAGCAGTTGCCATAGCGGAGAGGTGGATAAAATAAAATAATATAAAATGGGAAACTAAACAAACAGTTGCTTCAACAAAAGAAATTGAGAAAAACTATTGTGAGGCTTACTGTACCAAAATAGGGACGTTGATTGTGGCACACTCGGGAGGCTCGGGCGGCCACATGGTTGGGCAGGAGGAGTTCCATCGAAGAGGAGTGAGTTGGCGGTGGTGGCACAGCTTGAGGTGGTTGGAGGCGATTAGCACGACGGTGGAAAGTCCGGCAGAGGTGGCCTCAAAGATGAGGTTAGACAGAGCTCAACAGGCACGTGATCAGCATGGGAGGATAGCGAGGTCACAGTGGGTGTGTGGGTGACGCCAATGAGGAGGATGGTGGCCGAAGGTGATTGGATGGTGAGGTGGAGGTGAGGGTTGTTTGGGTTCAAACCAAGGGAGAAATAAGGGAAGAAAAAGAATGAAGGAGGAGAAGAAGGAAAAGAAAAGGAAGAAGGATTAGATGGCTTACCGGCTCAATGGGTTGATTGGATGACCACTATTGTCGAGGGCTCCATCTGAGGGGAGTAAGGGGATGACGGTCTCCATGGAAGGGGAAGGGACACGACGATGGCCGTTGTTGCCAACCACTTACCGCAAAGGGAGCGAGGGGTTGACAGAGAGGGTAAGAGGGAGAGAGGAGGGGTCACGAGGAGGGCCGTTGTTGTCGAGGGCTTCGCGGGAGAGGAAAGAGGGTTGACGAAGAAGGGAGAAGGGAAAGGGGCGGGGATGCGAGGAGGTCCACTATTGCTAAGGGCTTCGTGGGAGGAACTTCGTGGAAAGGTAAGGGGATGAAGGGGGAAGGGCTGACACGTGGGTACGTGAGGCACAACTCGTCAACCATCATAAGAAAGCACTATTAACAACCTTTTGTCCCTGAAAATGGCGCCAAAAATATGATCGTCGACGACCGGTTCACACTAAAAAGGGATTTTAAAATGTCAATGTTGGAGTATGTGTCATACATACAAACCAATGTCACATCAATTTTATTTATATACTTAATTTTTACTGGTTTATTCCAAGTCATTCACTGGGAGGCAGTTATTGATATACATCACTCTTTAAGTCCAAAAATATTCTTTTATTATAAAAATGGTGATTTTATTTACAAAAATGAATGAATGAATCAATGAATAAAAGAATTTGGTTAATTATGTACAAAAGAATGAATTAAAATACATTACAATACTTGAAAACAAATGTACATAAACAAGCATAAAAAATTATGTATAATTACTCTATGTTAATTATTTACAACTAATATAATTAATAACTAAGTATATGTACAAAAATAGTTAATAATACTTACTATACTAAGTTGTTATAACATAATAATATCTATAGTAACATATATACTACATATAGTAACGTATATAAGTGTCACTAAATCCTTAGTAAAATTATGTACATAACATAAGGTAAAATACTGTCTATACTAACATATAATCCTTTGTACAGTGACATACATAAATGTCAGTGTAACCTTAGTAACATATTTACAATACCTAAGGCAAAAACTAATTATACTGACATACAAATATATATACAGTGAGCTATGAATCTGTCACTAAAGCTTTAGTTATTTATATATATATATAAAAGAGCTCGAACATACTACTAGCTATACATACCACACTATTACAGTATACTTATTTATTTACATTATATTACATTATTTATATGCATATACTTATTATACACCTAATATATATATAGATACTCACAGACACACATACACATACACACACACTACTCATGCACACAACACACACAGCACACATACATAGACACAAGGCACAAGGGGTGAGCTTCAACACTTAGGCAATTTTCTTCTCGCTCTCTTCTCTTTTTCTCTTCTTAGTCGGTTCAGACCGGTTTGGTTTATTCTTCAACACAAAAATTTGTTTAGTGGGCAAGCGGCCTTTTCGAGGGATACAGAACACCCATTTCTAGGTGGGACCAAACCTCTACTGGTGCCACCCTAGTTCTTATTAGGTGTATTAATTCTGGTTCAACGCTCGTTGATGGGCCCACATAGGCCCATGCACAGTGTACGGTCCCTGGTCCAATGCACCGCACCCATATGCTCATGCCATATGCATGTATCGAGAGAGGAGAGTGGTATATGTGTATAAGAGGGAGTCTGGCACCTAACAACCGGTAAGCCCGAAACATAAAAACTTAATAAGGTGGTGCGACAACACTTAAAGCCATGATGTGACACTAAACAAGCACTGCGACTGCACTGGATGCATATCTGATGTTCTGATTTTGGCCCTCGATTTAAGCACCATAATTTAATATAAATTAAAATTAAATTATGGGATTGTAAAATCCTCACATAGAGCTACATAATTTTGTAGTTACTTTACAAAAATAAGTTAGTTTATTATATAATTTAATTAGCTAAAATCTAATATTTATATACATTAAATTAGAGTTTAATTTGCTAATTATAGCATAAATTAGTTAATTAATAGTACAATTAAATTAATACAGAGTTAATATACATAAAAAATTATTTATTACATATTTTTATAATATTTTAGAAGGTTTATTTTAATTTATATAGATTTATATACATATTTTAGTTAGTTATAAACATAAACAAATTATAAATACTATAATACAGTATAAATATGGTTTAAATAAGTTGAAAATACTTAATGTAATCTATTACAAGTATACACTATAAATTATCTCAATATTAAGTTAATTTACTAATTTATTTTATTTTAACTTAATAAATTACCTAATTAACTTAATAGCATAATAATTTATTGTATATATATAATTAAATTAAATTACAGGTATAATGCTTTTCATAATACATATATAAATATGTATGTACAGTGTGATCTTCAGATATGTACATTTAAATAGGTTTGTATAATTAGTTAGTTTAGTATAAATTTAAGTTATGTAATTTAATATATATTAATACAATAAAGTTATATATACAATAAGTTGTCCTAAATACATAATTGACTACATAGAATACACATATAAGTTATTTATTTACATTTTATACATATTATGCAGTATTTACATATAGCTTAGGTTTAATTAATATATACAAGTATATACATAGTATACATAGTATTTTTTGGTACTTTCGGGGTTTTTCTTATTTTTATGAGTTTTATACATATATTAGAGATAGGGGATAAGAGAGAAAGAAAGAGGTGAGAGAGAAGAGTTGTTTTTGATATTTTTGATGTTTGGTTCTTTTGTTAAGTTCCAAGATATACTGAACCATTGGCTGGTATGTTCTACCAAGCCAGCATTTCAAAATGCCTTGAAACTTAGCACACACCTAAAAATATACCTAATCTCGACAAAGATGGGTTTATTTTATTTTTTTGAAAAATTTTTAATATTTTTATTTATTTACAAAGTTGACACATGTAAGGCCTTCAAGAGGGTTTTCAAAGGGAACCTAAGGCCCTAAAAGGAGTCCTAGTGGCTGGAATAACAGTTAAAACACTTAAGATCATCTAACACACTATGTGAAATATATATGAATATTTAAACCAAAATTTCAACTCTATTTCATTTAATTTTTACCTTTTGGATGGTTTGGCCTGTTAATATAGCTGACAAAAGAATTTAAAAAAGATTACAAGCAATTCAAGTTAAATTCACACATATTTTGAGCACATGAATGCTTGTAAAAATTAGTTTCTAACACTAAATATATGTCAGCTCAATTTCATTCCCAAGTTCATTCCAAAATCCACATGAATACTAACTTAGCAGCTACAGACAACCATAGCAGCAATTGCTGCTGCTATTGTTATAAATTAGCAGCTTAATGCTACTGCTGTTTTGCTCAAATGCAGCAGAAGTTGGGGTAGCTGCTCAGAACTTGCAACTAGCAGCCAAGAGCTACTGCTATGTGTTCTCACATTTTTGTGCGGGTTTAAAGTGTATCACGTTGTAGTATAACTGACAAAACGTTTAAACAAATATAAAGAATTTTATTACTCGAAAAACTAGAGTATCCTAGGTCGAACACGGGGAGCAATCTCAGTACTTTTTAAAACCAAAGAATACAACTGTTAAGTGAAAATGAGTGATTCAAAGAGAGAATTTTAAAAAGGATTTGTAAAAGAAAATAGAATTGGACGTCTGATTTCTATATCAGACGTCTTAAATGTAATCCCCTTTCTCTCTTCTTCTCCTTTCTGCTTCTTTCTCTTTCTGCCTTTGCTTCTTGTCTCTTATTTCTTCTCCTACCTTGCCTTCCTTCTTTCTTCTTCTTCTTCTGATCTTTGTAGAGTCTTCACTTGGCCTCTCTTCGTTCTTCTCTTTCTTTTTCCTTGCCTTCCTTCTTTCTTTGCAGTCTTCCTTCCTTCTCTTCTCTTTTCTGCTAAGGCTTCTTCTTCCTTGGTCTCTTCTCTTCTTCCTCTTCTGCAGCTGCTAAGTGTTCGCGTCTTCCTTTGCTTCTTCTTTCCTGTGCACACCATAGCCAAGGCAAAACCTACCCCCGTCCCTCTACCCAAACGTCTCTCTCTTTCTCTGCAATTCGCTCAAGGACGCTCTCCCAGAGCCACACGGGTAATCGGGTCGGCTTCGCACCTCGGACCAGGCGCACCGGTAGGTGGTGATGCGCTAGGAGTGCTCAAGGTTAGGGTCGGGTCGGATCCTGCCAGATCCGCGAGGTCAAGCCGCGGACGAGGCGGGTGTGAGGGCAGGTGAGGGACCTCACCCCTGTGCTTACGGAGGCAGTGAGCTTAAAACACAAAAATAATTTATATTATACCTGTGTTTCGCGATTCCACAATGTGGGACTATCTGATCAGTCCCGATTTCACGCACGCCTGCAGAGCTTCCGTCGTGCAATTGCCCCAGCTGCTGGCCTCGCAGTGCGACTTGCTGGCCTCACTCGCTTCGCGACACTCGCGTGAGTCTGCTGCACCTGTAGCCTGGGATCCCTGGTGCTTGAAGCTGCTACGAGCTCGTCGCTGCTTCGTCCGTCAATGGTAGCAAGAGCTGCAACCTGTCATACACAAGAACGGCCTATTGGCCTAATCAGATTAGCTAGAAACCTTCGTCGTAGCACGACGAAGATGATGCGCAGTGCTGCAGGCCGCAGGTTGGCCTAGGCGTGCGTGCCTAGGTCAACCTGTGGTCGGAGGTGTGGGGTTGATCGGGGGGTGATTGTGGAGGTCTGGAGTGGCAGTGGAGGGGTGGACTGAGTTCCTGGTGGTGAGGCGAAGCTCACGAGAGGGTTGGCGGGCCGTGTGGAGGGGCAGAGTGGTGTGGGTGGCTCGTCGGAGGGCGGTCGGAGGCGAGGACGATGGAGGTGGTTAGTCACTGTCGGGGGGAAATTGGATAAAATAGCAGGGGAAAAAGAGAGAGGAGAGGATGGAGAGGGTATCTGGGGTGATCTGGAAGGAAGGGAGGCAGTGGAGTGGACGGTGCGTAACTGCCGTCGTCGGGGAAGAAGGACCCTGAGGGAGGAAGCGGCGACGAGGATGAGGGCAGGGGCACGTGCGCTTGGTACGGCGCGACGTGGGAGGAAGCGGCGGAGTTGACTCTGCAGCTGGTATGGCAGCAGAGCGATGAGAAGGAGGGGAGGAGGTCGTCGGAGATTGCGGGTCTTTTGGCCGGAGATGGGAGAGAGGAAATTTGAGGAGATCTCCGTCAAATTCAAGCTTCCCCTCTGCAGCAAGGTCTGGGGAGTCTTTTATAGGTGCTGGCCGCACCTTCTAGCAAGTGGAGACCGCGCAATTAACTTTGCCAGCTCGTCGGAGATGGAAGGAGGGTGGATACCCAAATCTCTTGTGCGTTCGCACGAGAGTTTGGGTTCACACCAGGGATCGTGATCTGCTTTAGATGGAAGGGAATTCCTCAGAGAATCCCCCTTCCATTTCTGGGAGGGAATCTCTGAGGGATTAGAGAGTAATCCCTCTCTAAACCTCGCCGAAGCTCGGTTCTACCCTAACAATGGCGGCAGGACAGGATTGCAAAGGGGGCGACGAACTTAGGGGGCTCTCTGCAAAGATATTCAAAAGATAGGGACCAATTTATGATTTGGGTGTACTAAATTGCAAAGTAGGTCAAGATGACCTCCCCTTAGGTCCAAATTTTGGTATAAACCTAATTTGGACCTAGGGAATCCAATGGTGAAGTTGGATTTTAGGTTTGACCACGTTTGACTGGATATTTTACGTAAAAAGCTAAATTAGGTTAATTGAAGAGCTAGGACCCTAATCTAGGTTAAACTGGGTTCCAAAGGCCAAATTAAGTGTTCTAAACCCTAGAGGATATTTTTTCCATGATTTTTAGAGGGTTTACTTGATTTTTATTCTGACCGGAACCTTGTTAATTTAAGCGGGTCTGTTTTACGGTTACCAAGTGTCATTTAATTCTTAGATTGCACATAAACCCATTTCTGATTGACTCAACCCACTTTTTATCCCATTTAGACCATTTGACCTATGTCTTGCCTCTGAGAAATCCCGCTTATGTACTGCAATGGTAAATTTACAATTTTAACCTTTATTTCATGTTTTCTTCTCAGAGCACTTGTTCCTTCAGTTAAGCCTTCTTCTAGGTTATGTAGGAGCTTTTATCTTCTTTATTGGGTCAAAATGAGCTAACTATGGCTCATGATGAGGTTCTCATCACTATGTTACTGCCCCAAACTCAACCATGCAATCCAAAAGATCTTCATGTTAAAATCATCATAAAAACAAGTCAAGAAGGTCATCCTCATGTCTAATAAATCAGATCTAAGGATCAATAAAGCTCAGCAAATCATTCCATCTCCAAATCATTTGAAATCAGAGTTTGAAATTATCCAAAGAAACTTGTTCAGTAGACAAAACAAAGCAACCATTAGCTGTTATTCAGATCTGATAATCCCTATTGGAAATCCACCTTTCAACCACTCAAAAATTCTGTCTAAAACTTCAAAAATCTCAGTTGACCTTTAAATGCTAGATTTAAAGCTTTTGGTAGGAAATAATGTTTCCCAAACTAGGCTATTCCTATGGCCCTACCAAAACGATTTGATCATCTGAAACATCTGCACACCATTAATTGGTGTGCATGTGTTCTTGGTGATCCTATAAAACCAATTGGATCATTGCTCAAGCCTCAAATCAAGACATCTGATTCTCATGGGATTTGAGGAAAAAGGTGACTGCACATGCTGAAGCGCGCAAAACTTCGATTGGAGCAGGGCCATCAAATCAAGAGAGCAAAGGATGAACGGTCGAGATTGGGCGAGTTCTTTGTGCGCTACATTAGACTGCAGCTGCAACTCTAAAGGTGTTTTTGTGCGAAGGCCCTTATGGGCGAAGGGGTAGAACAATTGCATAGAAGCCCATAAGTGGTGAGAAAGCACTTCAGAGTGGTCCTTAGAATTTGTAAAGAAGTCCCTACGACTTTCAAAATGGTCCCTGTAAGGTTTTTAAATGAATAAAATGTTTATGACTTAAGGACCTAAGTGAGAAGCCATAAATGCAAGGTCCTAATGATGTCAAAATGCAACCAAGTTTTTATTTAAGCTTAATTGAACATCTAGGAAGTTAATTTTACTATTGATTTGAACTTTTGGACTCAAATGTTTGTTAAATTTGTAATTGGATCATCATTTTACATTAATGAATTAAATATCTCATTTAATGACCTAATTTCCCATTTATAACACAGATTTGATGTTTTAGGTCTTTTTCACTATTTCCCACACTTAACCCATTTCATGTGTTAATTCAGTAGTCTTTAACCTGGTTTCTAGCTTAACTTGGGTATTTTAGTTATACTAAGCCACACCTCATCATACCCCCATGCTTAGGTTTTGCTTGTCCCTTAGCAAACAACTCATTAAAGTGCGAAGCATTTTAAGTATCAACTAGGTAAGTGTGATAAGATATCTACTTTTTTTTCTTTTCTTTTCTCAAATTTTTAAGTGTTTAGCGATGATCCTTAAGATGAAAGATTTTTCGGATAAACCAAGTATGTTTTGTCTAGACATTGTGAGAACCTATCGCTTAGGAAGACTGACCAGAACTTAAGACTGATATGACATAGACCATCTCTCGACCAACAAGGACTCTTGATATTTAAACCTTAAGTATGATTTTCAAGACTCAGAGGGCTTTACAAGACTTAGAAGTGAAGTGGTTATGGTTGTGCTTAGTGATGGGTTAGGACTAACTAGGTGAATTTCAAAACTCAATCTTAGGGTTTCACGCCTGTTTAAGTTCAGGTTAGTCCTAGCTTCAGCTCATGTTTTCTGATTGACTCTCAAAAATGAGGAAGACTCAAAGCCAACTCTTATTGCATTGTGGCTCAAAAAATATTTGGTGGAAATAGGGTATTTGTATTGCACCCTGAAAATTTTTTTTTTTTTTTGGTGGAAAACTATTTACAAGACTTAGAGAATATACTTGACTTATTCCAAAGAATATCTTTTTCTAAATTTTTTTTTTCACAAATAACTGTCAGTATGTCTCTGACAACTTTATTTGGTAGAGCACACTTTATTTGGTGGGTGAGTTCTTTGGCTAAAGAGGTTGGCCTAGACTTGAGGGCTATTTATAGAGCTCTAAAGCGAGCTTAAAAACATGGAAGGAAGCTAGAATAGCCTACGATTTTAGGAAAAAAGATCCCCAGAAATCTCCATCTCGCCTGAGCTCTAGGGATCTCCGTGGGATCTTTGAGTCAACTAGATTGATTGGGAAGGTTCTTGCAATCAATCCCTTCAATTTTGGAGGGATTTAGCAATGATTTGAGGGAGAAATCATCCCCCGAATCTTGGCTATAGAGCTCAGTTCACACTAATGGCGGCAGGGGACTTTTTGCAAGAAGGATGACAAAATTAGGGATCGAATTGCAAAGAAAATTGAAACTTGGGGTCTAAATGTAAGAAATAGAGTTTTTAAGGGCTAAAATGCAAACTAGGTCAAGATGGACTCTGATTGGGTCAAAATTTTTGTGATAACATAATTTGACCTCAAGGAATCTAATGATGAACTTGGATTTAGGTTTTGACCATGTTTAATTGAGCAATTTGCACAGAAGCTCAAATTAGGGCCAATTTTTGTTTAAAACTCTATTTTAGGTCAACATAGGTTCAGATGGTCAAACAAAGTGTACCAAACATCTTATAACATTTTTTTATAAATTTTAGAAGGTTTAGATTAATTTTATCGTGACCAAAACCTCTTCAATTTAAGTGGATTGATAATTAGGATTTTGTGTATTGTTTTCACCCTTGAAATGCGTGAAACATCATTTCTGTTAGTGTTGACCCACTTTTTAGACTTTTGTGCTCATTTGAACTTCAATTAACCCCTATATGACCCCATGGTTAATCTGCGTTTGTGATGTGCTGTTAAAATTACATAATTAACCCTGATTCACTATTTTCTTCTCAAATCAGAATGATGTGGAGTTGTGACCCTTAGATGATTAGGTAGGAGCTTTCATCATTAAAGCCTAACTATATGTGTCTAGTTAAGGCCCATAATGGTGTTACTATCAGGAGTCACAAAGCGTGATCACCTCAGGCAGCCCAGACCTTGCTAGGGGAGCGAAAGGTGCACCTTCCCCATAGACCCCATTAGGGCTCCGTGGAGAGGACATCGTCGAGTCCTCCCGCGGAAGCTTCATGCAGGGACCCTTCTTCGCCTGCCTCAAGGGGACCTTTGGCCCCTTTGCGAAATCTTTAAGCGCATCCTCCTCCTTTCACTTTAGCCCCTTCCAATAAGTGGGTTGACATCCCTCCCCCTACTCCACGGGCCCCTCCTCGCCTTGTTACGACCCACGGTGAGCCGAGCTACCACTTTGATGCTTGGGCGCAATCGGTCGAGTGAACCGCTAAAATGCTACAACCAAAAAATACCAGATTAATAGGAAAATTAGCAGACATAAGGTATGATTCAAAAACCTTTTTTTTACCTCCCCCCACTTACATGGAGTAAGCAACGAGTTTGCCACTCATGATAATGCCTCTTGTATGTCATTCCGCCTGAGCTCTAACCGAGCAATCAGACCAAACTTAATTAATCGTTCCATGTCTACTCGTACAAATGGGTCAAGCTCCTTGGATCAGGGCGGTTGGTCCCTCTCAGGCGAACCTTACCAAGTGTAAGGTGTAGGTTCTAACGGAGAAGGGTGAGATTGGAATGATAAATAAATAATATGGAAATAAATATGCGATAATCTCAAAAATAGCAACCACACAAGTACATAAGAATTTTTAGGTGGAAACCTAAACTCGGGTAAAAACCACCACCTAGGCCTCTCGACTTGGGATTTTCTGATTGACCTAGCCGATCAAATCCACTAACAAAGTCACTTAAATGAGGGTGCCTTAACCTCTTACAACCAACACTACTTAAACAAGGGTAGCATGCCTCAAATCCCTCATCTTCATGAGGAGTATTTTGTCTCTCTAGGGAGATGGGAATTCGTAAGGCGAATACCCAAACAAAGACAATTACAATATCCTATAGACCCACAAAGTAAATAAGTAAATCTAGCTACTATAGGACAAGGAAAATTTCCTTTGATGGAAGTGTGTTGGATAGCAACACGAGTGCATGATCTACACAAGGCAGAACAACGCTCTTGTATGCAACGGCAGGTGCATAGAAAAAAATGGTGCTCTCTAGTGTGGGAAAGGGTTTGGAGAGCAGCAGTAGTTTTCTTCTTGATTATCTCTTCTTTGACACAATAATGGTGGAAGTAATATTCTCTAACTGTTTCTAACAAAGGAAGGATGCTCTTCTATTTATAGTTGACTTAGGAAGTCTTAGGAAGGTCTTAGAAGGCTTCTATAGCTGTTGGACACAAATCCACAGTAAATTAGGCCAACATTAGGATTATTTATGATTCTGATAGGGTTATTAGATGTTTGGTTCTAAGGTTAGACGTCTGGGCAATCGTCTAATCTAGGAATCGGTCGTTTGATCTAGAAGGGTAGAAGATCTGAATTGAGTTGGATCAAGATGGATGTATGAAGAGGTGTTTTAAGACATCTGAGAATCTAATCAGACATCTAATTCTAGATGGGTTTCCTTCCTGTTTTGTCAAGATCGAAACAAGGTTCTAGTGTTAAGTTGCACAGACGACAGATCAGACATCTGGAAATACAAATCACTGCGAGAATGGATTTCTCGAGGCTCAAACGGCTATTAGATCTGACAAGTAATTAAGGTTAGATCTTAGCCTAACGTCTATTTATCAGACGTATGGGATACTCTATGGATGTCTGAAAGTAGATGTAAATCAGATTAAGGGTTAATCCTCTAAGATAAGCCAATAGTCCTCAAGTTGTATGTCTGATAAGGTCCTTAAACATCTTCTAGGACGTTTGGATTAAGGACTAGACATTTGAAACTTTCAGAGAGAGAGTGGGTTTCCAACGTAAGTGTTATGGACATCTGATCAGACTATCTAATGCCTACTTTGGTTTTCTAAGTTTTCTACGAGAAGTCTAAGTATCTTAGGATTCTATTTGTGTTCCTAGGACTATTGTTTGTTACTTTAGGATCTTTAACAATTAATCTAAGAAAAATAAAGAGCAAAGAACAACAAGTACAAAGTACAAGAACAGAATAAACTTCTATCCTATTCCTCATCTCCATGCTTCTTCAAGCTCTCACTCCAAGCGAAGCTCCTTCTCCTCCATCAAGCTCCTCCAATCCACCATGGATGCAAGCTTGAGCTCCTTCACACTTGATTCCATTTGCATTTTCCTAAAACTTATAAACTTAAATGCAAATATCAAATAACAAGTGTTTTGTTATCATCAAAATTAATTATCGTGGTGCCCTAGAACCAACATAAGGGACTCTAAGGTCTTCAAGGTTAGAAAGAGAAAAGAAATAGTGGCCTTGCCTGTTCAAAGAATTGAAGGCATCCACTATCCTGTATCAGGTCTGCCAGCTATATAGTGTGTAACTGCCTGATGGGGGCCTGCCCTTCTTCACCTTCAAGGGCATCAGCCCAAAAAGTAGGCAGAACAAAACGAGATGGGGGCAATCCCCAAATGAAGGTAGAGGGTGGTAAAGGCATTCAACACCAGCTAGTAATTATGGTTGAGCTACGAAGGGGTAAGGTGATAAAAGGAAAGAAAGGTGGACACAAAAGGGTTCAAAGGTACCCGTAGACCATGCTCTATGGAATATTTACATATCATAAACATGTCCTTCGACCCATCTGAACACAAACAGGTGTTAGACCCACAAGCTGAAACGATACTCCACTGAGTTCGTATTCCCCCAAGAATGATAAAATCGCAAATCGACTACGGAAGTCCGACGAGAAATTGTATGAAGCCCTAGTCTCGACAAAGACTCTATGGGAAGAAGCAGCAGACTTACCCTTGCTCGTAAAACCCGACATGATGGCTCTTGCTCTAAAAAGACCTCGACACAGTGATGCTCCAACGAAGGACATCTCCTCACAATGCTCTGCTAAGAGCAAAAGCTCCCCATATAGGTGCTCTCCGAGGTAGGTGAGCCATTAATCATCACCCACCACCCCTATATATAACCTCGACGGAGGGTGGTTCCCCCCTTGTGGAGTGCAAGTTCAAAAAAAATCAAATCCTGTCATATCTATTGAGGATTCCAAATATTCCGGCGAGGAATCAACTTTCACTCTGACTTACCTCTCTCTGATCCGGTCACATATGATTTGCCGCCATCTTTTGATCGGGAATTAGACATTGATCAGACCGAGATTCATGTCTTATCCTTTTCTGATCCCACTAGAAGGGTTCCTACATTCTCCATTAATCCATTAACTTTAGAGGACCCCTACTCTGATCAAGTTGAACCAATTCAACCAAACCCTAGATTCATATTTCCACATCTTTTCCAGCCACATAGCATCTGGTGGGCTCCATACCTATTGATTCACATCCTTCAACCCACTAGACTGATCAGGTTTTGATGTATACACATCCATTTAGGATAAAATGCCTATTTATGCATGTTCCTAAGCTTAGAGATGCATTCCATAATGTAAATATTGCATAGCACACATCATTCTACATTTAGAATAGTTTGTATAAATTATAGGTTAATTAGCATCCTTTTGTGGCCAGGAGAGGAGATTTATTGCAGGGCCTCCGATTGACGATCCAACCATATGGATTTGATCAAGACAACAATCGAAGTCTAATGCCTCTGAAATCGTCTTGATCGAAGTCTCATAGCACATTATGTAGTCTAAGGAAGATCAAAGGCCAAGGGTCAAGGTGGCACCAATCCAAATGGCAGATGACAAATCCAACTGCATGAATGGATCCGGATCGACGATCACAGCCTAACAATGCAAAAAGTGACCCAATCCAATTTCCGTGGCACCACTTACAAGAATCTAAAGTTAGACGGTCCATATGGCACCACAGATGGCTTTGCTGACGCAAGAAGAATAAGTGACGGCTGTAAGCATCGCTGTATGTCCAGCTCATGCGTCACTACAGGCTAGCGCCAACCGAGCACGTGCCCACCCCTTGCTCCGCTGGCACTGAGCTATGTGCACTCTTTGCCCCGCGCACGCGTGCTCACGCGCTAGCGCTGCGCTGTGTGTATGCGTGCCTCCACGCACACACATGCACCCGTGCAGCTGTGCGCATGTGGTGGTGCGTGCAAGCACATGGATGGCCTGGGATGCACCACGTGGAGCAATCTGAGTCATCCATCTTCTTTTCATTATAGGGGCTGCTATAGAGGTCAGATTGGGTCAATTTTCATGTCGTTAGGTTGTGATCGTCAACCCGAATCAATCTGAGTGGTCGGATTTGTCATTTGAAGCTCCAAATTATGTCACCTAGTCCCTTGGCCGTTGAACTTCCTCGGACTACATATGGTGCTATGGGACTCCGATCGAGGCAATTTCGGAGGTGTTGGACTCCGATCGTCATCTTTATCAGATCCATACGATCGGATCGTCAATTCAAGGCTTTGAAATAAATATCTTTCTCTCCTAACCACAAAAAGGATGCAATTAACCTAAATTATACACTACTCTAAATGCAGAGTGATGCATGATATGCAATATTTATAATATGAAATGCAAATCTAAGCCTAGGAACATGCATGAATAGACATTTTACCCTCAATAATTGTGTCTACATCATAGCCCCATGCCTATCTTTTGCTAGTCCCTAGCAAAATTAAACTACATGCCATGTATAAAAATAGAATTTGGATTAGATCGCTTAGGCCTAAGTCATTTATTAACAATAGAAAATTTCAACTAAGGTCCTAAATAATGAAAACTCAACAGTACCCAGGTGTCTGCCAGAATGCAAACCACCCAAGTCCTCACCTTATTTGAAAAGGGAAGATACATTTTTTTCATTTTTCTTCTTTTCTAATTTTTTTATACTTTTG
The DNA here is from genome assembly GCA_037157565.1 of Thalassia testudinum. Taxonomy (NCBI): domain Eukaryota; kingdom Viridiplantae; phylum Streptophyta; class Magnoliopsida; order Alismatales; family Hydrocharitaceae; genus Thalassia; species Thalassia testudinum. The sequence continues at coordinate 3,735,138 of JAZHRO010000029.1, read as the reverse complement.
GAGTTTGAGAGTTCTGGGATAACTTTTTATGGGTACCCAACCCACCCATTACTCGAAAAGGACTCTAAGTGCTAAGCATCTTGTGAAAATAGTGAAAGACTCACTAGGCGGCTGTTGAAATAGACTTTGGGTTTCTACGACCCTAGGTGACCTTGCCTAAAGTTTATCTTTTCGATCGGTAGCTTCTCCCTACTTTCAATTGCACACTCTTTGCCGCGTGCACGCGCGCTCACTCGCCGGCACCGTGCTGTGCACAGGTGTGCCTCCATGCGCGCGCATCCACCCATGCTGCTGTGCGCGTGTGGTAGTGCGTGCGTGCGCATGGGCAGCCTAGGCTACACCATGTGGCGCAATCCGGGCCGTCCATCTTCTTTTCATTGTAGGGGCTGCTACAGAGGTCGAATTAGGTCGATTTTCACGCCATTAGGCTACGATCGTCGACCCGAATCCATCCGAGCGGTCGGATTTGTCATTTAAAGCTCCAAATTATGTCTCCTAGTCCCTTGGTCGTTGATCTTCCTCGAACTATGTATGGTGCTATGGCACTCCGATCGAGGCAATTTCGGAGGTATTGGACTCTGATCTTTTCATGTCTTTATGGGGTCAACACAACGATGAACCTAGTGTATAACTCCCTGATTTATTCTACTTCCCCGCTTCTTCGCTAAGTATTTTGGGAATTATTATGCTTTTTTTTTGTGAGTTGGGTTCTTGACAACTGGCCAATGGGCTGTTACCCACGGCAACTTGCCAGCTATACTCGTGTGGTGAAGTGTGGTTTTGTTTATTATTATTATTATTTTTTTCTCTTTTTTTTCCTTTTTCTTTTTATTTTTATTTTTTTTTTAAAGTAGGTGGCTTCCCTGATCTAAGATTTACCTAAAGGCAGTACAACAAAAATGGTCTTGTGACTAGGCTCTAGACAACCTGCCGATGAGCTGTTATCACCGACAACTTACCAACTATTCCACCCTAGATAGTTCATTAGCTACCCAATTTTCGAAGAAACCACCGAAAAGTGAGTCAGTGCAAAAAAAGTGTGTCGATGCTTAGGCTTAAAGTCCCCCCAAATAAGAGGGTAGGTTAATAAGTCGCATACTTATCATCCCAATTTATTTACCAACTTAAAATGAATTTTAATTGGCGAGGACTCCAGACTAAGTCCACATTCGAGTGGACACCCGGGCTAATTAATCCCGAAGACCTGAAGAGTCTAAGTGTTTAGGTCCTCTCATATCGTTTCCTAAAGTTAATAACTTTCAAATGCCTAAGTTCTCTTTTCCTAATTTCTTTCTTTTTTTATCTTTTTCAAATTTTCAATTTTTTTATTCTATAAGAAGCTAAAAGAAATTCTATGGAGTTAACAAAATGATTTCAAGAATTGATTATCCACCCTCCCATGCCTAAATGATGCAAAGTCCTCACTGTAAAAATAAAGACATGAAAAGGGCAGAGTAAACAAAATATCACCTGAATTTCGTGACAACCCGGTCAACTTTGCAGAGAGAAGTGAGTATACACAAACGCTAAGCTTAATGCCTTCAACTAGGCATAATATACATACAAGGAAGAAATTGAGAATTCACAAGCGTGGGTCAAAATCAAAATAAAAAGATTGATCCTCAAACCCATCAATAGAAGATGCCCACAGACATGGACCAGATTATGGTGCAGACCCATGCCCCAAGGTCGAGTGGTTCTAAGGTTCTAGATGAAAATCACCCAGAATCGAAGGTTGTTAAGCTTACGGGGTCAGGCCTGCGATTTTGTGGTGTGTAACCCAAGAACAAAATGGCAGACAATAGGTAGATCTGGTTCACTAGTTTCAGATGTCCACTTAACACTCAGCTCAGAAAAATGATAAGTTATTCCAGGCTTAGGTTGCACGTGAAAGATATCATAAGGGTCAATATAGAAGATAGGTGGTTTCAGGTCAATAGGTACCCTTATATCCAAAATCGCAGTTCCCTCAAAATTAGCCTCCCATATTTTTATTGCCAAATTCCTATCCTCTAAAATCAAGTGCTCAAGCTCCAGGACCTCCAAATCATTGTATACCCCCTCTAAAGTGCCCAAGTTCAACAATTGCGGCTGAATCAGGTTTGACTTGGGCATAATGATCTCAAAAGTCAACTCTTCGGGGTGTAGATGAGGACTAAGGTCACTGATTGAATTATCAAGATTCAAATCCTCCAAGTTAACCCCAATTGAATCCAAATCTTCAATGAATGGGCTATCAAATGGTTCATCAGATTCCTCATGCTCGTTTGTCTCACTAAAATCATTTTCCTTATGCTCAAGTGAGACTTCACCTAAAGATTCTCCACCCTCAGAGTTAAAGAATTGATGATCCTCATTTATATGTGTCTCAAAATAATAAATCATTTCATGATCCAAGGAGACATAATTTTCTTCATTTCCTGACTTGGGGATTTTGGGTGAATCAATCGGTTCATCCTCAAATGGTTGCTCTAGACCAATCTGGTCATGTCCAGTCTCAAAATATGTATCCCCCTCGATAGGCGCCCGAGCGGGTTCAGACATTGGCTCTCTTGAAGGGGTTCACCTTGAGAATCATCCCAAGATTTGACTAGGGCAACCACAAATTTCATCCTCAACCTCGACAATTTTCCAAGAAGAAACTCACCCAGGTATTTATCCCTAACACTTTGGAGTAAATCCAATAGAGAACTATTAAGTTCATCAATTATTTTGATCATAGGCTCTAGTGCTTCAGTGCATGGTGTTGGTTGAGCTTCTAAAGATTGTATAGTGTTCCGCAAATTAGCCAACACCTATCTTGGATCTAGGTCACCTGAACCAACTAGTTCGGTTCAGGTTTGGGTGGTTTTGGGTTAAATCTAGGGGAGTTAAGATGTTGAGGTTTTTGGGTTCCTCCCTGATAGTAGATCATCTTGGATTGTTCCAAGAATGGTGATGACCTATTTTCAATGAAATACTAGGGAGGATAGGTGTTATAATCAGCATATCCTTCCTGATTGTAGATAGGGTTGGTTTTGTTATCAAAGGATAGAGATCCATAATCATTGTAGGTTTGGGAAGGATAGTAATCATAGTTTTGTTATCCAGTGTTAAGCCCTGGACACTGAGGTCTGGATTCGTATCCCCAATCAAAGTTATCCCAGCTAGTGGATGGGTATTTACAAGTCAAGTCAAGATTGTAATCATCTTGGGGATATGTGGTGGTAGGAGGGTAGGATGGGAAATGCATGGAGGATGTGGAAGGGTATATAGTGGACTAGGAGGGAAGTCAGAAGAGAGAAAGGAGCCCTACAGTACAAGCAATCAACCCTGTCCATAGGTGGGTTAGCCTAAAGTCCTACAGACTCCCAAGACCTGTCTTGAGATTATAAACGTTTTGGTCTACATTTATGTGATCAATCCAACCAGTTAGAAGAAGGGACTGGGAGAAGGTTCTTCCTTTGGCTTGCGCCTCTGGTTCCTAGTGTACCCCCCAGTCACAGTCGTTTAATGCTACTCCCCTAACTAGACATCAGATGGACCGACAAAAGTAGATTAATCGAAAAAAATTCTCAGTCTGAGCCCTGAAGAGCGAATCAATCCCTAAGGCCAACATCTACTCAATTTTAATTAAGCTTGGGATGATTGTGCTCTTGGAATGTGATGGGCCCTTTAGATGGGTTGTGCCCTTAATGATCAATTAAAATGTGTGTGCGTGCACAACTAGGGTTTGCAAACAAGGTTATTTGATGATGTATCTTTTAGGGTTTAACCTTGTTTAGTAGCTTTTAGGGTTTAATTATTAGGTTGGTTCAATCAAGGTTTAGTAGAACACTCCAAGTTTTGAAAACACGGGTGATGATATGTTCCTTTAAAAATAAAAAATAATGTGGAGTGCCTGGTTCAGTCCTAAGAACTAACCTTAAGTGCCAAGCTACTGATGAATCGCTTTTAATTTGAGTGGTGCAGCCCAAACAAATCAATTAATTGGCCTATTTGCACCACAGATTAAGGCACACAATGTCTTAGCCTAATCAGTTTTCTACTCACTTATGTGTTTTGAGTTGAAGTGTATTGGATCCACAAGTTAGATCCCAGTTAAGTAGTAGAATCAAAGTGGAGTGGCGCGCCTTAAGTCGAGAGTTGTGGGTGTTAAGATGTGTCTCTTTCAGAAAATCCCACAATCAAATAACACTTTTTTTATTTTTTTTATTTGTGGATCACGAGGTGAGTGGAGGTGTGGCAAACAAACAACCAACTCCATCCTAGGGTTTACAAAAAGCACCTAAGTTGATTTGGGTTTTAGTTCTTAGGTTATGGAATGAAAACTAAGGTGGGGGTGGTGTGAGGAACATTTACAAAACACTCTACCTACACTTTACTCCGGTCTACTGCACTTGGATCTCCATGCTACGGTACCTGCCAAAAGAGCGATCTTCGTTTTCGATAAAAACTTTAGCATGAAATGACATGTCATTGTATTTAATCGCGTGGTAGAAAATCATTTTTCAAAACATTTTAATTCTCAGAATCTAACCATGAAAATAGTTATGTCATCTCCACAGGGAGGAATTAGCCTATTTAAACTAGTGAATCATGTCTTATTTATTCGGGAATCTCAATGTATATGCATACTAACGGGTGCACGTGTTTTCAACATAATTTCTTGATTTAAAGAATTAATCAATAATATAAGGGTGCACATGCAAAATCACAACCAATGAAATATCTAAATTACTATCTTGATACTGACAAGCATCATCAAATTTAATTAAATCAGAATTTGTTCCCTATAACAAATATACATGCTTGCATATTCATGAGATGAATTTGACTGTATGCAATTCAATTAGAATTGAGGGACATGCATGCAAATTTACTATAATATATTAAATAGATAAATAAATGAATAGGAGAAGCTGCAATGGCATAAGTAGTAAATTTTAATACCCCCTTGCATTGTTGCAAAAGGAGGACTCGCACACGATGTAGAGGGCACGACTGAAGGTGCGAAGCTCCGAGGAGGTCGAGGAAGGCAAGGCCATTCCAATGAAGGTTGCGGCGATGGGAACAATAGCCGGAGCTCTTGCCGGCAATGAGGAGGGGCGGCGGCGGTGGCTACGGCTAGCTGGTGCGTGGGTTGTAGACGGCGGCAGTCGTGGACGTGAGTGCCCTCGTGAGAGTGAGGATAGTCTAACGGTGTCGATGGAGTGGAGATTGGAGGACTTTGAACATGCCTGCGTGGAGGTGGTTGGACGCCGCTTTGGGTTCCTCTCTATTGGGCTACAGGCGGGTTGAAGAAGGAGGAGAAGAAGAAGAGGCCAGGTAGTGGCGTGCGGGCATGCACACGAATGAAAGAGTGCGTGCAAGGGCTGTGTGCACGCGTGAAGAGGCGCGGAAAGAGGTGATGCGGCTACGGCCTGCGTGCGTGGGGTTGAGGGGTGCGAGCTGTTGCAGGTTGCACGCGGGGTGGGTCTGCTGCTGCTGCAGGTTGCACACGCATGGAGGTATTGATGCAACGACAGGAGCGAGCGGAAGTGCTGGCCTCACGCTGGTGTGTGCACATTGATTGTTAACTTTCTCAACACAGTTAATTAAATTAATTAGGCTTAATTATGTGCAAAAGAAAGTAACTTAAGTCAACTTGAATTCATGTCAATTGAGTAGTATAAGGTCAAGTTAACCTACAATTTTAGTTTTTATTTCATTTTAACTGGTTGAGTCCAGGTCGTTCGCTGGGAGGCATAACTTAATTTAAATTCACCACTAAATCCTAGTTTACTTATGGGAATTATAATTAAATTTACTTTAAGAATATGAATCTTGCTTAAGGATTTCAATTGAAAAACATGCAAAATTCCATAAGGAAAACATATTTACACATATGATTTACTATTACAAACAAGTAAACATGTTTATTTCTTTTAATTTCTTCTTATTTACAAGAGATTAAGGCAAGAAAAAATAATTCCAATGAATATATGCCTTATTATATCATTTAAGCTCAAAAAGAAATTAGTAGAGTATAAGAAATTAGACCACTATTTATTCTTCTCTGTCTTCAGCTTCAATCCTTCTTCTCTTCTTCTTCTACCTTTCTCTTATCTCTTTCTTTTCTCATTTTACCTTTCTCTTATTTCTTTCTTCATTTCTCGAGATCTTCTTCTTATACATCTCTTCGTCTTAATCTTTCTTCTTATCATTTTGTTCTGCCTATTACCTTTCCTTTGCTCTTCTGCCTGTTTATTCTATTCAACCTCAATGAGCTCTCCTGTTACGACCCGATTCCTGAATCCCTACAGGACCCAAGATTGGCACGCCTTGATTAATCCCAAGACCCAGTCGTCCAACAAGAAATAACTGAAAAGTAGGAAAATAAACCACATTCACATATGCAATGTAACTAAACAGTAAAAGCGTACAAGCAGTAAAGGGAAGTAAAAAGCAACAGTAACATAAGTAGTTCAGTACATACCATCACAACAACAGGAAAAGTAGAACAAAAGCAACAGTAACAAGAATAGTAACAAAAAGTCTGAAACTCACTATATCAAAAAAGAGAGTACAACAAAAGTACTGAAAACTACGGCTGGGCTCGACTGGGCCTAGCACCCTCTACAGCCGGTGGCTCGGGCTACTCAACTCCTGGACCTGAACAGTGTTATGAAAAAGACGAAGTCAGCGAACATTGAGTAGAGTGGTAACCATACTATCTAAAGCAGAAAAAAAACTAGCAAGTATATTTATCCCTTTCAAGTTATTTTATTTTACAGGTAATTCCTTTTCACCCCATTTGGTTAACATTCTGATTTCTTTCTTGATCTTGCATGTTCCTCATGGGAACAATCTTGATTGCAGTCTTTTCCGAAGAGTAAAAGGTACACGTGGTGCTCTCCTGGCCTGGAGAGTCCCCCGTGGTAGTCCTACACAGTCAACCAACCCGAGGTCACTGACAGATGTAGCAGTGACTACGACATGTGCGATAAGCACACGAGTAGCTACCTCGCACTGACATGCAGTCAATCGTTTCCGCTAGCGGGTACGCCCAAAGTACAGCATGGAACAGTATAGGGCCTAGCCCTCTCAGAAATAGGGGTCTAGCCCCTTAGAACCAAATAGGAGTCTCGCCCCACCACAGTCTGCACACTCTCGTCTGACTACCCTGGTTTGCCCAGAGGGCCTAACAAGTCGGTGTAGGGTGGCTAGCTGAACCCCGGGCCCCGTGGGGTGGCTAGCTCTGTCCCTACACTAGTAGCTTGCCTCGGTACTGTGTACGCGAGGGCCAACAGAAGTCGGTGTAGAGTGGCTAATCCTAACCTCAGGTCCCAACCTAAGGGCGGCTAACTCCGCTCTACACTAAAAGGGGACAGTCACTCTCCTTGGTACCACATACTCAAGGGCCAACACACTTCCCGTCCACATTCCAGACTTTTCCATCTAACCACAAGAGCTCTACTCTTAACTCCCCGTAGGGTTCATGCTTATGCTCACCATATTATTCCAATCTGGGTTTCATCATTCACAATTCAATTCTCGTTTATACACAGGCAGCTCGTATTTCCACAATTTAACACATGCAGCAAGTGATATCACAGGTAACTATTTAGTTATCTAAGGTAGCTCATATTCTAACAGGTAGGTCGTATTTATTTACAGGCAGTGGCTAACAATTTACCTCATTCATATATATACAATTTCAATTACGCAAAATAATTGGTTCAAACATTTCTTGTCCTAGGGTTCATGCCACATCCTAGGTTTCCAGTTGTCTAATTTTCATAGATGTATTCATGTTTAATAAGTATAACAAGGGTGGACCACTCTACTAGACAATCTGGGAGTACTGGGGGCTCGAACTGCAGACCCACATGCCTCTGCAAGCCCTAGACACGCAACAGGTCGAAATCCTATACCAAAGAACACATTACAAGGAAGATTCAGAATAGTGTTTGAAGGTTTCTAATACCTAGAGAAACTCACAAGGAAACTACAGATATTTCGTTTGCGTAAAACGGATCCCGATCGGACCCCAAACAGGTCAAAAACGTGTCTGCAGACCAAAATCAGACGTCTGGAAACAAGTCCAGACGTCTTAAAAGTCACAGAGACTCACCTCAAGCTTCTGCAGTGACCTTAGACATCCAGGACTCCCCCACGATAGTCTAAAAATAGTTCCAAACGTCTGACCAGTCCTCCGGTCATCTGGAAACACCTCCAACTGTCTGATAAGCTGTCCAAACGTCCGATAGTGCATGGTAAGGTGTTTCGTGCACCTTCCGAAGGCTGCTACTACGCACGACAGAGCAGCAACCCACTTTTAACCCAACAAGATCATCTGCGGTGTGGCCTGCATGGTCGTAACAACGAAGAAGACGTACCTTCGCAATACAAATACTTTCAAACGTTTGGTGTTGACACCAGATGTCCAGCCGGTCGTCTAGAAGACACTCTGAACGTCTGATACTGGAAAAATTCCAGTATCAGACCGCGCTCATGAGCTTCTCACCGTGCTCTGTCGCGTCTCCCCTCGCTTCGCTGCAGCTTCAGCTGCTATAGGTGGTCGAGGACGACGCTCCAATGCCCTCCTCCTTCCGCATGCGCCGCAGTGGCTGTGCGAGCTTCCAACGAGCTTCCACGAAGCTCTCGACCTCGACCTTCTCCTCCTTCTCATGCACCCTCCTCCTCCTCGCTCTCACGCTCTCTCTCGCGCGCCCTTTCCCACGGCAGTGGAGTGGGGTGTGTGGTGGTAGTGGTGGAGTGGAGAGGAGAGGAAGGGGTGGTCTTTTATAGCCGAGGGGTTAGGGTTCGGTAGGGAGGAAAAGACGAAGGAAGGAGAGAGGAGAGTCTGCGCACCACCTGTGCACAGAGTGCAGAGTGCATACAGATTTTTAATTTCCATACATCCGGGAAGGGGTTCAGACGTTTGACTTACACTCCAGATGTCTTAAAAGGCTAAAAACAGGATGGGTCTTTACATCTCTCCTCTTCTTCTCCTTTTCCTTTGCAGCCGAACTAAATCGAACCAGTTTGAACCCATTATCTGAACCAAAAATTAGGTTTTATGGTTGACGACTCAAACCTGTTGGGGGTACACAGCCCCCTCTCAAGGTGGGACCAGACCCTACTAGGTCCAAGCCTAGTTTTTATTCGGTTTGGTTTATTTCCAGTTCAGCATAGTCTCGGGCCTCTCCAGCCCACGACCTCCGAGACCCACATGCACACGCCCTCACGGGCCCATGCTTGCACGCCCACAGGCGCACACATACCCGGGCATGCACACCGCACACAATGACACACACACACCCACATGCTCATTTATGCACCCAGAGCTAACGATCGAATAGCTCCATGTGGTTTTTACTTTTATACTAAGGCGTGCGCTTCTGTTTCGCCGATGTGGGACTAACTTTTCCCCTTCCAGACCAAGAATCAACTGAAGGCTCCGATCAGCACAGAGCTCCAAATCGAGCAAATAAAAGCTCACTGGAAAGCTCTAAGGTCACTCTACACGATTACAGTATCAATTTGATACTCAAGGAAGGTCTTGCTCTTCGATTTGAAGGGCAAAAAGTCTAGGTCGCCATGGCCAATCTAGCCTGCAGAGTAGTGTTTCAACTCTAAGGTCCTGCAGAGTGTCTCTTTGACCTCAGCCGAGGTACTGACTAGGTTCAGAAGGTATTTCTGCATCTACAGGTGAAGGAAAGGGACTCTGAGGAGCTTCAGGAAGGCGGAGAAGCTTAAGAGCTTCGCTAAGGAGCTTCAGAACTCCATTTCAAGTTCTGTTTAGTCCAACAGACAGCTAGATATCTACTTCATCAATTCAAACAACCTCTAAAGGTTGTTAAGGATCTATCTAGGTAGACTTTTCCTTTGAAATTCACCAAAAACATACTGTCGTCAGTTTGGGTTAAAAAACAACCCAAACTAAACAACAATCGAATTCTCCTATAAAATTGATCAGAGCTCATCCAAATTGAATTTGTTCTATTTAAATTCATCCCAGGAACAAATTGAACTCATCGGTTCCTCTCTCTGAATCCTAAATCCATAGATTAGGCTTAAGTTTGACCATTAAACCTTGAGATTTGACTTTCTAAATTAGGTTATATCAAATGAAATTAATGCCTTAATGCACTTCTCTTTCACCTCAAGAATAGATTTAGACTCTCAAAAGGAAGTTTCAACTAGTATATCTAGGGTTCCAGGCCTGTCACCTAAGAACCTAGGTGAGTTTGTTCGACAGAACAAACTAAGGTCTATCTTAGTGACTGATCTATTGGATTGATCTCAGGGCATCCTTCTGATGCTTCTAGACCTTGAAAATGAAGCATAACCCTAACCAACAGGCATCTCCAACTTTGCCGGAGTTGGAGAAGACAGAGGTCTAGATGGAGCTCCAGGTCATAAAACCTCAAACAAAGAGCTTTAGAATGATCAGTGAACCTCAAATAAATGATCTGGAGCTTCACGCAAAATTCTATGGGCTGAAGAGTACATTGTGATTTGTCGGAGCTCACCAGAGCTCTGGTGAGTCTAGAAAAAGGCTAAAAGTGTATAAATGACATTAAAACATGCCATGGATGATCTGAAAAGTTTCCTGAGGTCACAAGGAACCTCAGGAACACATTAATTTCTTCATTTAACAATTAAACTGAAAGTTATGCTTTGAATTCATAGTAATCAGATTCTGAGTTCAGTTGAGCTCAGGACCTATTTTCTCACTCAATTGAGTGAAGGAAACAAGTCAAAAAGAAGTGGTTAATTAGCTATAGGAACTCCTCCTGAGCCGCCATTGACAGCAAGCTCAGGAGAGTAAATGAATTTAGGTGTTTAGGTTATACTCAAATTAAAATGAAAATATGGGCCCTTAAGTAATGGTTAAGTGGTGGAGGGCCCCAGTGGAGGTGGATTAGGCTCAGATACTTCCGCCATGGACAGTGGAAGCAGCTGGTGAAGGTGGAGGTGGATTAGGCGAATAAGTGATCAATAAGGGAATTAAGATGTTAGAAGTGATCATGGGAGATTAAGGAAGGTGATTGATGTTTTAAAAATACAAAAGAATGCTTTAGACAAGCTCAACAAGCTCGCCGGAGCTGAGGAAGATGAATGAAAATCTGACATTAAGCCTATCTAATCTACCTAACTACTCTAATTAAACTACTTACCTAACCTACTATTACCTAGATGAAGGGGGAAGAAGATCTCCATCGAAGGTCCTTAATGGAGGAGGAAATCAAAGGGGTGGAGGAAGAAGTCCGACGGGTGTAGGTGGAGTGAAGCAGAGGAAATCCAGCATCAGCATTGTGTCAGAAGACTTGGTTGACGTTGGCGGAGATCCAGAGCGAGCAAAGGTGGACGGAGGAAGATGGAGGAAGTGGAGGAAGGTCATCGGATTTTGGAGGGAATAGCCTATCAGTTAGCTCAGTGGAAGAAGAGGGAAGGGAGCTAACTTGCTGAAATCAAGGGTGTGGATGGGTATTTATAGGTTGCAGCAGTTGAGGATGGTGTATCTGGATGGAGAAAGGTCTAGGAGTGAAGTAACCACTGACGTCTTCTCCGATGCTGGTGAGGTTAACTTCAAGACTAAAATAGGATTGCAACCTCATCTAGACCGATGGATGGAAAGAAGATGGTGAGCACAAGCTCCAAGAGCTTGGAAAGGAAGAAAGGACATCGGATACGCAGTGATCAGTGGGTGTTTGCACCTCCTATCGTCAGCCGTCGAGGAGGCTGAAGAAGGAAAGAAGAAGAAGAGGTTTTCAAGGACTTTCTTGTAATGAAAATTGAGGACCTAAGTAAAGAATAAGGATTCGATTGAAATAAAACATAAGGACTAAAATGTAAACTAAGGTTTATTTTAATTTAAATCATTTTCAACATTTTATATATGATTATAAATAAGACAATTATTATATTTAGACCTTGAATTTACATTTTTGACCTTTTTAGCTTAATTTATTTAATTAAGTAAGGTTAATTAAGTTATTACATACTTAGGTATAAATTATACTTAAGTTAGTTAACACATTAATTAGATAAATTACTGATGATATTTCGAGTCCAAATATTAATTAAATTATTGATAATATTAATTGGATAATAATATAGCATTGTTAACTTATTTTAAGGTCCTTACTATTTTATCCCTTATTTAATAATTAACCCATATAGTTACATATTCCTAGCTAATTAACTAGGAAGACTAGTTAATTAGGGGTACTTAGAGACCATGATGAGCTTCTCATCATACCTCCAAGCCAAAGTTTTGCTAGTTCCTTGCAAAATTAACTAGAAATATGATGATTTAAAACACTTGGGTTTAAATTAATATAAATAAAAACTAAGTAGAGGAATGCTTAGGTCAAAATAAATTTTTTTGGATTATATATATATAAATAAATAACCAATATACAAAGCATTCTGTAAAAATTTCCTTACTTAGACTTAAAACTCAAACATCTTCAGAACACACTCCATTAAAAACAGAGTTCTTAACAAGAATTTTATCAAAAATTAGAATCTCAAAATTCACTTATTCTTTGTAATCATTCTTAAACCTAAAAACTTAGAATTCAAAGTGTTTTAAGAAAACAAAACCTAAGAGTTGGAAATTAAATTTTAACTCAAAAACTCAATTAACTTAAGTTAATCCTTTGTTTATGAAATTTGATTTCTATCAATCTAAGTTTTAGCAAATTAGCCAGATAGTCATCATTAACCAAACTTAGAGTAGTAAAACTTTAATCTGCCAGCCTACAACACTAAGGACAAACTTCTAGACCTAGGATTTTGTCAATTCTTCTCCTTTAGGTCTCAACTGCAAATCCTCAAAACTCGATTTCTTAGGCTTCACTGCCCAATACAAAGGTTCAGTAGCTATGATTTTAAAACATCCGTGCTTGTGAAGAGAATTGTCCTAAAGGCATCCAAATTTGCAAAAATCTAGATCTTAAGACATCAATTTCCAATCCAAATTATTCCAATTGAAGCCTTTGTCTTGGCCTTACTCAAGTTTGGTTGCTTTCTCCTCACAAGTTTTTTATCCCGAGGTCAATACCTTTTGTGTATATCTCCCTGGTGGACCACTGGGTCCCTTATTCCTAATTTTTATCTCCATATTTTTTTTAACTTTTTCTATAGGTTAGAACACCCATATGTAGCGAGGTGTTCTTTTATTTGATGGAAGGAAGGGTAGCATCTATTTATACCGAGATGCTTTATTTTTGTGGAAAAACTGCATAAGTACCCATTTGTAGCGAGGTACTTGACTGCAGGGTGTTTTATTTTTTTTTAGTTTTCTCCCCCTTCTCATTTTTCATACTATCCTTATACTCTAAATCCTTTTTCTAGGTGAGTGGCACATCCTTCACCCTTTCAAGAACTGCCCCGCGGAAATCTTTGGACTAAAGAGGATTTAGAATCAATCTCTTAACCTCTGTATTTTCGCGGTTTCAGATGCCATCAAGACAATTCTATGTGTGTGATTTTTAAATGCTTAGGTTACTTAGCTCTCAAACTAGAGCTTGGACAACAAAGCCATTCACTCTTAGGTTCTTTAAACTTTTAGTTTCCTCCTATAGGATCTGTCAAGACAAAAACTTGCGAAGTCTAGCCAATTGTCCTTTAGTTGATTAAGCTAACTATAGCTTGATAGACTTGAAGACTAAGATTCTACTAACTCTTTACTTAATTAACTCTGAGTATCTGGCCTTTCTACTTAACTTAATGATAAAATCAAATATTCAAAAAGCAAAAGGATTACTTAGTCTAATTGATTAAAAAGTTACAATTTAATTCCAAAACTTAGATTTTGAACTTAATACACCTTAGTTGCTTAATTTCAGGGTAAGAATAGAAAAACAAAGCCTTAAGGTTTAAATATTCTAATTTAAATAAAATCCCATTTTAAGATTTTGCAAATAAAAGTGTGTTCCTACAAAATGTTATAAGTAAAAATCTAAATAAGGATTTAAAGCTCTTATACTATATATATACTATATTTTTTTATTATTTTGGTTTCTAACCTAAAAGAAAAATTAAGCTCTTAAATATTGATATAAATATATTTTTTTCTTTTCTTCTTATTTCCTGTATTCTAGATGTAAAAACCCCTTGTATTATTTTTATAATTTTGCAATTTTCAAATTTTTGTATTTTTTATAAAATTTTCCAATTTTGATGAATTTTTATGATTTTTTATTTTAAAATTTTCATTTTTTTTTATTTCCATTTTTTTTAAAATTTCGTGGGTATTCAATTTTATGTGTTTTTTTATTCTATATTTTCTCTGCAAATACACTTGAAGAGAACATTTCACTTTACACCCCCTTAAGCTAAGATTTTACAATGTCCTCATTGTAAGAAGGGTGAAAAGATATTACACTTCACTTAGTGTAGGGTGATAAAAGGAGTCAGATAGAGGAGATTAAAGATCTCTGTGCAGACAATTTCAATTCTGACCAAAGGTTAGAGTGGACAGTCGGACTAAATGAAGGTAATTAGTGTAGGATGAAGTAAAAAAATCAGATACAGATTCAAGTGTATAGGAAGAGAAAAGTGTAGAAAATAGGAAATAGCTATGTACAAAATATGGATGGAAAGTTATCAAATCCTAATGGAGCGTGTAATAGTCTCCAACAAGACCCAAAGGATGTAATTCCAAGAAAGGTTTTAAACGTTGACCATTAACTTTGAAGGGTTGATCCTTGTTGGGTTCGGTGATTTCGACAGCTCCATTGTCGAAGACTCTAACAATAATAAATGGTCCTTGCCATTTAGACCTAAGTTTCCCAGGGAAGAGCTTCATACGGGCATCAAAAAGCAACACCTTCTGGTCAGGTGTAAAAGATTTGCGGGAAATATATCTATCATGGAAGGCTTTGATTTTTTCCTTCTACAGCTTTGAACTCTCATGGGAATCATGATGCAATTCCTCAAGTTCACTAAGCTGCAACCTACGATGATCACCAGCCTTCGTGAGGTCTAAATTATAGGCTTTAATTGCCCAATAGGCCTTATGTTCAATTTCTACGAGAAGATGGTAGGGTTTCTCGTAAATAAGTCTGTATGGTGACATACCTATTAGAGTTTTGCAGTCAGTCCTATAAGCCCACAAAGCCTCATCTAAATGGGAAGACCAATCCTTCCTATCATATTGGATTGTCATTTGAAGGATCTTTTTGATCTCCCGATTAGAGACCTCAGTTTGCCCATTAGTCTGGGGATGATAAGGTGTAGAAATACAATGTGTAACCCTAAATTTTCTAAGTAAATTTCTAAATTGGGCATTATTAAAATGGGAACCACTGTTAGAAATGATGGCACGAGATACCCCAAAACGAGTAGTAATATGACTCTGTATAAAAGGAATGACAACTCAATGATCGTTTGTGCATATGGGTATGGCTTCAATCCAACGAGAAACATAATCAACAACAAGTGAAATATATTCGAAGCCAAAAAAGGATAGAAACATACCCATAAAGTCTATGCCCCAAATATCAAAGATTTCACTGACAACAATCAGATTCAGAGGCATCATGTCTTTACGTGTCATGCCACTAAGAGTTTAGCAGTGACTACATGCCTTACAATGTCTCTGTGAATCTGCAAATAAAGTGGGCCAATAAAACCTGCATTGCAAAATTTTTGCAGCGGTCTTTCGACCAGAAAAATAACCACCACAAGCCTGGTCATGACAAAAAGAGAGGATAGAATCAATCTCAGAAGAAGTAACACAATGCCTGATGATTTGATCATTACAGAGTCAGAAAAGATACGAATCTTCCCAGAAATAGCATTTGGCTTCTGATATGAGTCATGATTTACGATTCCCGTCCCAGTCTGGCGAGAATTGATGTGTAACCAAATAGTTAACCATATCTGCGTACCAAGGGACATCTGGGGATATAGTCAAAAGATGTTCATCAGGAAATTGTTCAATAATTGGAGGAGATGATTCAATAGTATCAGAAGGAAGGTGGGAAAGGTGATCAGCAACAACATTCTGTCATCCAGCCTTATCACGAATTTCTAGGTCAAACTCTTGCAAAAGCAAGATCCATCTGATCAACCTAGGTTTCATGTCCTTTTTGGATAGAAGGAGTCGGATAGCTGAGTGATCAGAGTACACAATGATTTGAGATACTAGTATATAAGATCTGAACTTTTCTAATCCAAATACTATTGCTAGTAATTCCTTTTCTGTAACTGTGTAACTCCTTTGTGTCTCATTCAAAGTTTACGAGCATAGTAAATTACTACTGGATTCTTCTCAATTTTCTATCCCAAAATAGCTCCAATTGCATAATCTGATGCATCACACATGATCTCAAATGGTAAATCCCAATTAGGTGGTTGCAAGATCAAAGCTTGTGTAACTCTGTCTCTTAATGTTTCAAAGGTAGAAATACACTCCTCACTCATCTCAAAAGTAGTATCCTTTGTTAGGAGGTTTGTGAGTGGTCGGGCAATTTTTGAAAAATCAAGTATAAATCTTCTATATAATCCTACATGTTCGAGAAATGATCTAATACCTTTGATCAAGTCAGGAATTGGAAGATTTGTAATTTGATTGATCTTAGCTTGATCTACGTGGATACCTCGCTCAGACACAAGGTGGCCAAGTACAATGCCCTCTGGAATCATAAAATGGCTCTTCTCCCAACTGAGGGCAAGGTTCACTTCTATACATCTCTTAAGAATCTTCGACAAATTATCCAGACAAATATCAAATGTTACCCCGAAGACTAAAAAATCATCCATAAAATCCTCCATATATTCACCCACCATTTCGGTAAAAAATGGCTAACATGCAACGCTGAAAAGTCGCAGGTGCGTTGCAAAGCCCAAATGGCATTCTTCGGAAAGCAAAAGTTTTGAAGGGGTAGGTGAAAGTCATTTTCTCTTGATCTTCAGGATAGATAGCTACTTGATTATATCTGGAGTAACCATCTAAAAAGCAGAAGAACCTATTACCAGCTAATCTCTCAAGGATTTGATCAATGAATGGCAAAGGAAAATGGTCCTTCTTTGTAACTGTGTTAAGCTTGCGATAATCAATACAAACCCGCCACGAATTCACAATTCGAGTGGGAATGGTTTCTCCAGATTCAGTCTTAATTATGGTGAGTCCTGCTTTTTTATGTACCACTTGAATTGGACTCACCCAAGGGCTATCAAATATGGGATATATAATATCAGCATCTTGCCACTTGATTATTTCTTTCTTTACAACCTCCTTTAAATTCAGATTTAGACATCTTTGAGCTTCTCTTGAAGGTCGTGCCCCATCTTCAATATAGATGCGATGAGTACAAAAATTGGGGCTAATCCCGGTGAGATCATGTAGAGTCCACCCATATGCCTTCTTGTGATCTTGAAGAACCTTGATCAATTTGGATTCTTGTGATTCAGAAAGATAAGAGTTGATAATTATAGGATATGTTTGATCAGATTCGAGATAAACATATTTAAGGTTATCAGGCAATGGTTTCAATTCTACTACAGGAGTAGAATCAACAACCGGATTTGGGGCGGGATTTTCGATTGCAAAAAGTGAATTAAATGAGTCATAAGATTTAGATTCAGGATTGAGTAAAGATTCTGATAATAAGGTTTCATTTTGAGGGTATGAGATATCAAAAGATGTGCTCTCTAGTTCTAAGGAACTAATGTCATCCTCAAAAACTGCAATAGATCTGATTTCCTCAATCCAATTTCAATCCAATCCTCTAGAAGCTCTAAATATATCCAATTTAATTGTCTTCTCCCCAAATTTCAATTCAATCTTTCAAGATTCATAATCGATGTTGGCCTTTGCAGTGGCCAAAAAGGGTCTCCCTAAAATAATTGGGGTATCTCTAATGTGTTCGAGTACTTCCATATCAAGTACAATAAAATCCACTAGAAAATAAAAATCCCAAACTCTTACAATTACATCCTCCAACATTCCTTTAGGTGACTTGATAGATCTATCGGCTAATTGTAAAGTCACATTGGTAGACTTAAGATTTTCTATTTGGAATTGTTTTACAAAAGATGAAGGAATGAGGTTAATAGATGCTCCTAAATCTAGGAGGACTCTATCAAAACACTGATCCCCAATTATACAGGAAATAAATGGAGATCCTGGGTCTTTCTTTTTCAAAGGAAGCATACTTGAAATGATAGAGCTCACATGCTCTGAAAGTACCATAGTGCTTCCTTTCTTCGGCTCATGCTTAGGAGTACACAACTCCTTAAGAAATCTCGCGTAAGTCAGAATGTGTTTGATAGCATCTAGGAGTGGAATATTAATGTGTACCTGTTCAAAAATTTTAATTAAATCCTCATCTAATGTAATAGGTTATTTTTGTTTCCTAGTCTTCTTCAAAGCTTCAGGAAATGGGACGTGGATTTCCTGTTCTACCTAGGTATTTCTCGGATCTCGCGAATTAGCAGGAATTGCAGGATCGAGTTCTGCACCTCTTAAGGGTGTAGAAACAAGGGTCATTCTAGATGTACTACGATCTTGGGATAGGTTCCTTGGATAAACTAGATCCCTAGTGGAAGTTCCATGGTGGGTTGTAACAGAGTTAATACCCACATGTGAAGAGGAAGCTGATGAAGAATAAGATGCTTGTTGATTCTGGAAAGATGAATTAGCGATCAAAGGTTGATTTGAAAATGATTGTTGTTGATTAAGATACTCAAAGTCATGATTAACAGAGGGTGGATTGGATTTTGATTCAAATTTTGATTCAGGGGTAATTGATTAAGGAAATGGACATGTCCTTGATTTGGATTTGGAACTCCCGGGTGTGGTCTCTACTGGATATTCCTAGGGTTTGGAATTGGCTGGGATGGAAGGGCCACTAGCTGACGAGATTTAGCTAACTGCGTGATTTGGCCCCTAAGATCAGCCAATTCTGCCAAACATTGCCATTGGACTTCGGCAAGAGCTTCAGCATTCTATCGCTGGCTCTCAGTCACTGCTTGCACAATCTGGTCAAGTTGTGTATCTCTAGTTGGCCCTATGAGGTTCTGTAAACCCGCATAAAATGGCCTCGCATTAGGTTGCTGAAACGGCAACGTAGGCAGGTTTTTCCTAGTCTGAGTCGGATATGATGGTCTTTGTGAATGGTCAAACCAAGAGAAATTACGGTGATTACACCATCTAGGTTATAGGAGTTAGAATATGGGTTTGATCTTGGCACATATCCCTAAATGGCATTCAAATCTAATGGATAAGGTGTGTTTTCCACAAAAATAGGAGGTGGGGAAAAAGATGGGAAAGATTGTGGGACAAAGGTCCCTCCTTGGGTTGGTGTAGGAGTAGATAGAAAACTCAAGGAAGATGGATCTCTAGAATCCAGATTATTCACAAATTCCCTCCCCGTGGGAATTTGAGAAACAGGTGAATGCGTGGGATTTTGTGTAGCAAGTAGAGGTGTAAGAGTTTTCATTGTATTTCAAACCTCATCAAGATGCTTTGCTACGATGTCAACTTTGTCCAGTTTTTCTGCGATAATCTCTAAATCCTTTGAACTGGACAGATTACCGATCTCATGAATGCCCTTATGCAAATTTTGATGTGCTGTATTAGTGCTCCTCGTAAATTGTGACATAGATGCATTGTTGATTGAGTTTTCCTCCATCCCTTCAAATAATTCTGAAGCGGATTCTACGTCGTGATTTAGAAAGTTCCCTCCACAAGAGGCATCGACTAGATTGCGAATGCCTTCTTGCAATCCATAATAAAAGATGTGCATTAATTGCCAACGAGGGATGTCGTGATGTGGGCATTTCCATTGTAATTCATGAAAGTGTTCCCATGCTTCATGAATTGGTTCTCCTTGATTTTGATTAAAAGTCCTGATAGCATGCCTCAAAGCATTGGTGCGACCAATAGGAAAGAATTTCTTCAAAATGCATATTCAAGTTCAACCCAAGTTGAGATTGGTCTTGCAATAGTTCTATACCAATATACAGCTTTATCTTTAAGGCTAAAAGAGAACATTTTCATTAGTAGGATTTCCCTATTCTGATTTCGAGGTCCAAGAGTTTGAGATAGATTTCCAAGATCTTCAATATGTTGAAATGGATTCTTGGATGCAAATCAATGAAAATGTCGGATTAGACCTATAATATTTGGCTTTAATTCTGGGTCATTTTCCCCAATAGGAATCCTAACACTAGGCTCTACTTGTATATTTGGTGGATTATAATAATCTCGGAGTAGAGAACTAGGACAGGGGATCGGTAAATTAGGAAGATCAAAACCCACCTCAGGCTGAGGTGGAGGACGTGCTTGTAGATTCTGCAAGTTATTAAGAGCAGTCGTCAATAGATTAATTTGGGGATTCTACTTGAGCATTCTAAGATTTTGCTTCAGGAGCGCCTCATGAATATCAAAAGGCGGCATCTTCCCCTGACCAGAAGAAGAAGGGATCTCGGGATTCTGATTTTGCAATTGATCCATAGAATCAAATATAGAATAAACAGATGAATCAAACGGGAAACTTATTGGTTGCTTAGCTGCAACCGGCTTAGGAATACCTGTCAACGGAGCTACAAGAGGCGGTTTCAAGGATCTCCTCCCATGCATAAAATAAAAAGAATGTGCAAAGGCACACCCACACCACTAAAAATAGCAGCAACAAGACTCGCAAAACAGTGCAAAAAAGCAGGTTTTTCTCTTCTTTCAAAGGAAAAAAGAGAGTCCTAGAATATGCAAACTACTTTGGACGCAAATAAGTATAATATCAGTATCAAAATACGCATCCTAAACTCGTGTCTATGCAAGTGTGTATCCTTAAAGCTGAAAGGACTAAGGTCTAGGATCAAGACCGCTCACTACTGGCTCCCTGGGGCTCTAGTAGTGAGATAGACTTGTTGATCTTCGACCAAAGTTCTAAGAGGTGCAAAGAGGAGAGATAGAAAGATTAGACTCGTGTGACTCTAGTGATCGCGCTGTGTGCACGATAGCATGCAACAAACGATAGCGATAAAACCCGCATGCATTCTGCAAACAGATTTAAGTCACAAATTTTATTATCCTCTTTTTTACTTAATCTTTTTCACAAAAATGATAGAAAGAAGTAGAGTGACCGCTTTTTAAGTATTTTCAGACAAAGATATGGTCTTGTTATTAATTCCAAGACAGGGATCTATGCAGTTTTGTGTGTGTTTTCCCGCTGATGTGAGAAAAACAGAACAAAACTTTTCCCGAGTCAGATCATAGAACTACAAGCAGGTATATGCACTCCTAAGAGTGTTTGCCTAGAACATGCTACTGCTAGTAAGAAAGTATGTATATTTGTATTTTTTTAAAATTTTTACTAACTAAATGGAACAATACAAACTAAACTAAAGACTAAGAAAGAAATACTCACAATGGTATGTATAGTGAAAAACAAAACAAAAATAGAAAACCTGCCTCCTTTCCTGAGAATACCCGCAGAGGTAAACCTGAAAAGAAGACAGAAAACAAAACAAAACATGACTAATTAGTACAAAACAAATCAACTAAAAACAGTAATAATTGTGAATATAATATATAGTTACCTCCCCAGCAACGACGCCATTAAAATGGTCATTAACTTTCTCAACATAGTTAATTAAGTTAATTATGCTTAATTATGTGCAAAAGAAAGTAACTTAGGTCAACTTGAATTCATGTCAATTGAGTAGTATAGGGTCAAGTTAACCTAACATTTTAGATTTTATTTCTTTTTAACTAGTTGAGTCCAGGTCGTTCGCTGAGAGGCATAACTTAATTTAAATTTACCACTAAATCCTAAGCTACTTATGGGAATTCTAATTAAATTTACTTTAAGAATATGAATCTTGCTTAAGGATTTTCAATTGAAAAACATGCAAAATTCCATAAGGAATACATATTTGCACATATGATTTACTATTACAAACAAGTAAACATGTTTATTTCTTTTAATTTCTTCTTTTTTACAAGAGATTAAGACAAGAAAAAGTAATTCCAATGAATATATGCCTTATTACATCATTTAAGCTCAAAAAGAAATTAGTAGAGTACAAGAAATTAGACCACTATTTATTCTTATCTGTCTTTAGCGTCAATCCTTCTTCTCTTCTTCTACCTTTCTCTTATCTCTTTCCTTTCTCTTTTTACCTTTCTCTTATTTCTTTTTTCATTTCTCGAGCTCTTCTTCTTAACATTTTGTTCTGCCTGTTTATTCTATCCAACCTCAATGAGCACTCCTCTTCCTCTCCTTTTCCTTTGCAGCTAAACTAAACCGAACCGGTTTGAACCCATTGTCTGAACCAAAAAATAGGTTTTATGGTTGGTGACTCGGACCAATCGAGGATACACAGCACCCCTATCAAGGTGGGACCAGACCCTACTGGGTCTAAGCCTAGTTTTTATTTGATTTGGTTTATATCCAGTTCAGCATAGTCTTGAGCCTCTCCAGCCTACGGCCTCCCAGGCCCACATGCACACACCCTCACGGGCCAACGCTCGCATGCCCACTGGCGCACACACACCCGGGCACATGCACCGTACGCACCCACACACATACCCATATGCTCATTTGTGCACCCAGCACTAATGACCAAATAGCCCCTCGCAGTTTTTACTTTTATAGCAAGGCAGGTGCTTCTGTTTTGCCAATGTGGGACTAACTTTTCCCCTTCTAGACCAAGAATCATATGAAGGCTCCAGTCAGCACAGAGCTCCAAATCGAGCAAATAAAAGCTCACTGGAAAGCTCTAAGGTCACTCTACACAATTACAGTATCAATTTGATACTCAGGGAAGGTCTTGCTCTTCAATTTGAAGGGAGAAAAGTCTAGGTCACCACGACCATTCTAGCCTACAGAGTAGTGTTTCAACTCTAAGGTCCTACAGAGTGTCTCTTTCACCTGAGACGAGTTACTAACTAGGTTTAGAAGGTATTTCCACATCTACAGGTGAAGGAAAGGGACTCTGAGGAGCTTTAGGAAGCCGAAGAAGCTTAAGAGCTTCGCTAAGGAGCTTCAGAACTCCATTTCAAGTTCTGTTTAGTCCAATAGACAGCTAGAGATCTACTTCATCAATTCAAACAACCTTTAAAGGTTGTTAAGGATCTATCTGGGTAGATTTTTCCTTTGAAATTCACCAAAAACATACTATCGTCAGCTTGGGTTCAAAAACAACCCAAACTGATCAGCAATCGAATTCTCCTATAAAACTGATCAGAGCTCATCCAAACTGAATTTGTTCTATTTAAATTCATCCTAGGAAGAAATTGAACTCATCAATTCCTCTCTCTGAATCCTAAATCCAAAGATCAGACTTAAGGTTGACCATTAAACCTTGAGATTTGACTTTCTAAATTAGGTTATATCAAATGAAATTAATGCCTTAATGCACTTCTCTTTCACCTCAGGAATAGATTAGATTCTCGGAAGGAAGTTTCAACTAGTACTTCTATTATTCTAGGCCTGTCGCCTATGATCCTAAGTGAGTTTGTTCGATAGAAAAAACCAAGGTCTATCTCAGTGATTGATCTATTGGATTGATCTCAAGGCATCCTTCTAATGCTTCTAGTCCTTTAAAATGAAGCATAACCCTAACCAACAGTCATCTCTAACTCTACCGGAGTTGGAGAAGACAAAGGTCTAGATGGAGCTCCAGGTCTTAAAACCTCAAACAAAATGCTTCAGAATGATCAGTGAACTTCAAATAAATGATCTAGAGCTTCTCACAAAGTTCTATGGGCTAAAGAGTACATTTTGATTCATCAGAGCTCGCCGGAGCTCCGGTAAGTCTAGAAAAAGGCTAAAAGTGTATAAATGACATTAAAACATGCCATGGATGATCTGAAAAGTTTCCTGAGGTCACAAGGAACCTCAAGAACACATTAATTTCTTCATTTAACAATTAAATTGAAAGTTATGCTTTGAATTCACAGTGATCAGATTCTGAGTTCAATTGAGCTCAGGACCTATTTTCTAACTCAATTGAGTGA
Source organism: Thalassia testudinum (assembly GCA_037157565.1). NCBI lineage: Eukaryota > Viridiplantae > Streptophyta > Magnoliopsida > Alismatales > Hydrocharitaceae > Thalassia > Thalassia testudinum. The sequence goes on along the minus strand of JAZHRO010000029.1, from coordinate 3,711,188 downwards.
AGGAAACAAGTCAGAAAGTAGTGGTGATGAATTAAAAGTGGTTAATTAGCTATAGGAACTCCTCCTGAGCTGCCATTGATAGCAAGCTCAGGAGAGTAAATGAATTTAGGCATTTAGGTTATAGGTGATTATTATTCAAATTAAAATGAAGATATGGGCCCTTAAGTGAAGGTTAAGTGGTGGAGGGCCCCAGTGGAGGTGGATTAGGCTTAGATACTTTCGCCATGGATAGCGGAAGCAGTTGGTGAAGGTGGAGGTGGATTAGGCGAATAGGTGATCAAATTAGGGAATTATGATGTTAGAAGTGATCATGGGAGATTAAGGAAGGTGATTGTTGTCTTAAAAAGACAAAAGAATGCACCAGACAAGCTCAACGAGCTCGCCAAAGCTGAGGAAGATGAATGAAAATCTGACATTAAGCCTATCTAATCTACCAAACTAACTACTCTAATTAAACTACTTACCTAACCTACTATTACCTGGATGATGGGGGTAGAAGATCTCCGTCGAAGGTCCTCAATGGAGGAGGAAATCAGAGTGGTGGAGGAAGAAGTCCAGCCGGTGTAGGTGGAGTGAAGCAGAGGAAATCTAGCGTCAGAAGACGTGGCTAACGTCGGCGGAGATCTAGAGCAACCAAAGGTGGACGGAGGAAGATGGAGGAAGTGGAGGAAGGTCGCCGAATTTTGGAGGGAATAGCCTATCGATTAACTTAGTGGAAGAAGAGGGAAGGGAGCTAACTTCCTGAAATCAAGGGTGTGGTGGGGTATTTATGGGTTGCGGTGGTCGAGGAGGGTGTATCTGGACGGAGAAAGGTCTAGGAGTGAAGTAACCACTGACATCTTCTCCGATGCCAGTGAGGTTAACTTCAACACTAAAGTAGGATTGCACCTTCATCCAGACCAATGGATGGAAAGAAGATGGTGAGCACAAGCTCCAGGAGCTTGGAAAGGAAGGAAGGACGTCGGATACGTGGTGATCGATGGGTGTTTGCACCTCCTATCGTCAGTCATCGAGGAGGCTGAAGAAGGAAAGAAGAGGAAGAGGTTTTCAAGGACTTTCTTGTAATGAAAATTGAGGACCTAAGTGAAGAATAAGGACTCGATTGAAAGAAAACATAAGGACTAAAATGTAAACTAAGGTTTTCAAGGTTTATTTTAATTTGAATCTTTTTCAAATTTTATATGATTATAAATAAGACAATTGTTATATTTTGACCTTGAATTTACATTTTTGACCTTTTTAGGTTAATTTATTTAATTAAGTAAGTTTACTTAAGTTATTACATACTTAGGTATAAATTATACTTAAGTTAGTTAACACATTAATTAGATAAATTACTGATGATATTTCGAGTCCAAATATTAATTAAATTATTGATAATATTAATTGGATAATAATATTACATTTTTAACTTATTTTAAGGTCCTTTACTATTTTATCCCTTATTTAATAATTAACCCATATATTTACATATTCTTAGCTAATTAACTAGGAAGACTAGTTAATTAGGGGTAATTAGAAACCACGATGAACTTCTCATCATGCGCAGGATGGTGCAGTGTGCATGAAGGGGGGCTGGCTTTGATGCTGTGGCCGCACGCTATCATCGCATGGCTGTCGAAGTGGCTTGAGCGGAGTTGGAGAACGCCTGTTGCATGGTGCTCGTTTAGTCCATGGTTCTTGCATGAGGAGCACGATGGAGGCTTGTGTCACAGTGGTGATGGGGCGGTCGATGGTCACCGGAGGCTGTCGGTTGGAGGAGGTGGCCGGTGGAGGTGGCGCTGCTCCTGAAGGTCTGTGAGAAGGGGTATGTAGAGGCTGCTGAAAATATGGAGGCGCACGCATGCGTGGAGGGGAAAGCGGGCTAGGTAATGTGCGACGGTGGCACTTAGGCGATGGCGATGGTGCGTGATGGTGGCGCACACTACTGCTGACGTGCTTTGGGTTCTTTGCTGCAAACAGGGGAGGCGTGGAAGGAAGACGAAGAAGAGGAGAGTGCAAGTGGCTGACGTTTGAAGTTCATACTTAACCCTTGATAAAATTCAATCAGGATAGGCAACTACTTCCCTCGGGGATAAAGTAGAAAATAATATGAAATTTGACTTCGGCCTTTTGGCTTAGGTAGGAGATACTAAGTTGAATGGATTTGTATTTGGTAGCACACACTCATTTGGTGCTACATGTAATCTAGTATTACAGACTCTAGATCTCTAGACTATTAAACAAGTCAACTCGGAGAGAGGCTAAATAACTATGCTCTCTTGATATTCCTTTGTGCTCACTCTTTTCCTTTTCTTTCTGAGATCACAAATTTCACCAGACTTAGTAAATGTACTCACTATTTGGTGGCCTCACATGGCATTTACACTTCAACTAAAGTCCTAATAACTCTACAACTAAGTTAGAGTCCTCAGCCAGTATTCGGTGATCAGAAATACTGAAAGGAAGGTATGGGTCATATTTGGTAGATCGCGATGGGTGTTTTTGTTGCCTCAGAAACAATGTCACGAAGAGAAAATTATAAACTTGGACTCTTTTCTTTTCTCTCTCTCTCTCTTTTTAATATAATTATTTCCTTTTTCTTCTTTTTCTTTCTTTAAAATCAACATAACACGACACAAACTTTTATTTATGAGGCATTATTAGGGATGATGATGGTCAAGAGGATATTGTGTGGCTTATTTGGTGGAAGTGCCTACTCTTGGCATTGGGAAGGAATGGATAGGACAAAAGTATTTCTAACCTTTGACACTATTACCCTCCTTCAATCGAGAACTCTATGAAGGACGGTTGTAAACATCCACCATAGTCATTGCTTTATTAGGACTCAATTTCTGTGTATCTCCCTTATTTGGTAACTCTCAGGAATTCACACAATGTATGCACACAGGAAAAGAGAGCGAAAACTATGCCTAACTCTAAGGTATCATCATCTAATTATCCAAAACTTAAGAGTCCTTACACTAGACTTAGTGCACCAGTAATCTCTCTACTTTCTTCTCACAAATATGAGGTGAATCTACTAGAAGATAGTATGTCTGACTCCCTTTTAACTGTCCAAGGGTTCAGTAGACTAAAAATGCTTATTGGTTCTCTTCAAAGATCCATTACCCAGTCTACGTGCAAGTGAAGTACATGTACTAGATTCTAAACTTAAGAAACAATTTAAGAAGAAAAATCTTTAATGACACCTCCATGACAAAGATGTTTTGCTAGGGACTAACCAATTCAGCTCAAGAAAAGAATATATATATATATGCTAACCTAAATGGTTGAATACTTCCTAAAATGCAAAATGCACCCCCCATGCCTAAATCCTACAATGTCCTCATTGTAAAATTAAAATAGGGGGAGAAAGGAATGAAATCACCTGAAGATGGTGTTATTCAGAACACTAGGTTGCCTCCTAACAAGCACTGCATTTTCTGTCAGTAGCCAGACTTATAGGGAACCTGCAAGTCTGGTTCTAGACAGAAAAAGCTAGGCCCTAAAAATATGCGTAACAGTATGGGCCTAGAAAATAGGTAACCACGGATGTTGGTGAGCCGATGATGCAGAGTGATTCCAAATGCTCGCCAGAAGATATGAAAATAGAGAACCTCGTAGGCTACCTGGGTAGGTCTAGGGATAACAAAAGGAATATGAAATGGGACCTCCCAAAATAGAATAGGTGGAGGATAACAAGGGTCCACCAAAGCAGGAAGGGTTTTAAAAGATATTATTATTTCAAACCCTTGAATGGCGAGATTAAAAGTACAAGCATCAATCCACACTCGCCATTCTACCCGAGGATGTAATGGCCTGATATGTTCTCCAGAAAGAATGTACATGAGCAGAGATCTGAGCCAAGGATCGGTTAGGGAGTGTAAGGATTGTTTGTGGTGTTGGAAGGTAATGATTAAGTCTAATGAGGGCTTAGTTGGTGTCAGGTTCAATTCAAACAAGGATTCAGATTGTGTATTCTCCCTAACAATTGTAGAAAAATGCATGTCACCCTGCCTAGCATTAATGATTAGTCATATTTTCACCTTCCAATATATGTGAATCAATGGTCAACTCCAAATTACATTCCTTTGATGGCAGGGTTGAAACAAAAGAATCATTATCATTAATTTCATACCTGGATTCGTTTGGTTCACTTGAGTTTTTGTCAAGGTGTATATGTGATTCACCAGTAAAGAGAGATCAATATCCTCAATTATTCCTGAAAGAGGATCAATCTTAATGTTTTGGAGTAAGTCTATATCACTCAATTCTTTGTTGTTCTCGGGGCATAAATCCTCAATTGACATGTTTTGTCCCTGAGAGTCTCCCCTAGTCTTCTCACTATTGTGTTTGTCCTCCTCCAATATCAACTCCTAGTTTTGTGGAGGATGACTCTCAAAATCGAAAGAAGGGAAGAATCCGGATTTCATCAGATTATATATATCCTCAGGGGACAAGTCCTCAAATAACACATAATCCCCCTGTGATTCACTCCAGATTCTAAGGCTGGGTTCCTCCATAGGGTTATCATCCTCCTCTAAAATAGACTCTTTGTACCATTGAGACCAAAATTGATCCATTTCATCCTCCCTTCCCTTAGGGTCTCCTTCATTGGGTGCATTTAAATCCTCAGAATGTTGGATGGTAGGTGTTGATTCCCTAAGTGGAGGGTTAGAATTAGTCTCACTAAGGGTAGAATGGGGTTCCGTAAGATAGTTAATAGGGGAAGTGATAGGAACAATACAACCTTGACCCGGGTTATCAGGGGTAAGGAAAATATTGTCATTAGGGTGAAGGTTCTCAAGAGGTACCATCTTCCCTTTCTTTTGACTCCAATATAGCTCGGGTGGATAATTACTAGGATCGTTCTCCTCTAGTGGCCATGTCTCATAGGGAGAGTCTAAGTGATAGCTACTTAAAACAGGATCCCTATTGTCATTGGTTTCCTCAGAATTATTTTCATGATCATGGTCGTATGGGTAGGGATCAGAATTACTAGAAAGAGTGTAGCTAAGCTATCTAATTTCTTTGTTCAATTGTTGACTATTCCTCAACATCTCTTCCAAAGTTTCCATCATTTCCTTTTGTTGTTTTTGCATTTCTATCATAAAAGAGGAGAGGCTACTACTATCAGATTAGGAAGGATAGTCAATCTCAGGCTCTGGTTGCTTAGGGGTATTGGTCCAACCTCGATACGAAAAACCATGAAGGGTGGGAGGGTTGGGTGTTTGCATAGTAGTAGGGATTCCAGGGTTGGAAAATCTCACTCCTAGGCTTTTCTCAAAAGTGGGAGCTATCGGGCCAGTACTCCCAGGATAGGAATATAAATGATCCCATGAATTGTCAATGTACCCATCAATGGATGGATACGCTCGGGCATGGGATCCTGGTTAAAATGATAGGACTAAGGATAGTCCATTTCTTTCACTTAAACAGGTTAAACTCTCTTAGGATTTAAAAGAAATCAGAAACTCCCTAGAGAGTTCTACCACTGTCAAAACAAATGCAAATAAAGTGGGATCTATTTTTAGTAGATTCTAGGTCTTAGGTGTTCAGTTGGTGGCCAAACAAGTTTTGCAAGAATTACGCTTCCTAGGCCGACCTTCGTTGGTGCCCACAACCTACTAATTGTGCAGCAATCATAGGTCTTAATTGACCTAGATTAAGCTAGGACTTAGCATAAGTTAGAGTTATTCATACATGCATACGCATTATCTGCATCTTTACTGCTTTCCTCTAGCTATTCATAAAATAATGTTATAATGCGCTGATTAAGTACATTATGTCAATTGCAGGGAATAAGCTGATCAGGAGCTGGATCAGGAATAACGGGAGTTGTAGTAGAGCTGGAGCAGAAGGTCTAGTTTAGACGTAGGAATAATAATGTAAGGGGTTTAAAGGTTTTCTATTCTATTAAGTAGAAATAAAGCAGTAAAATGTGAAGAGCTTAGGTCCATCCTAGGCCTAGGATAGCCTAGACACTTCCCCAAGCCTTAGCCACCCTTAGATTAGGTCACAACACCCTAGGAAGCCCTAAAACCCTAGTTCCAACCCTTCTATGGACGTCCAGATAAGTTTTAAGACGTCCAGGACCCTTAGCCAACTCCTGCACACTTCAAACCCACTTCTGCAGTGTTATTGGACGTCCAGACACTTTGTCAGACGTCCAATTTCTGCAGAATACCCAAAATAGAACCCGAAATCCTTCCTGACTCTGATTGGATGTCTAGACAACAAGTCTGGACTTCTGATTTTTGAGTATAAGACGTCTGATTATATAATTAGAGGTCTGATACTTCTCTCCAATTCCTGTTTTGAGATTTAAGCCTTGATCTTGGATCTCTAGGTCCCTAAACCCAATTCCAACCCCATAGGAACCTAAATTAAGGTACCCTAACCCTAGTACACCACCTCTAGACCTCCCTAAGGACTTAATTAGGTCCTCACTAAGCCTAATTGACTTGGATCTTAGTCAATTCCATCAGCCTATTCAATTGGACTCATTGAGTTCAATTGAGCCCTGATCTCAGCACACACTGTCCAATTGGACTCAGTGAGAGTCCAATTGACCTAGACCTGACTTAATTGAGTTGTTTTACTCTCAATTAAGTTTTCACAGACCCAATTAAACTTGTATTAAGTTTAATTGCACTTTACCTTAGTGAATTAGGGTTTATAACCCTAATTTGAGACCTACCTTGACCTAAACCCACTAGAACCCAACCTAATCAACCTAGCCACCTAAGTTTCAACCCATACACACCCACACACACACACACACACCATCCACATGAAAATATCTAGCCTAGAGTTCTCTAGAACTCTCTACCATGTGTGGTTACCTTGGTTGCCAAAAATAGCAACCAAGAGCCATTCAATTTTTAGATCCACATTTGGTGGATCTAAAAACCACCATCCACCCTCTCTCTCTCACTCTCCCACGAGCTCCCACCATAGGCCTTCTAGAGAATTCCATAATTCTCTAGAGAGCTTCCCTTAGGTCTATAAAAAGACCCCTTAGGTGGCCATTTGCACCCATTCACTTCTTTGGCAATTGCACTCCATTGGTGCCATTCATGCCACCTCCATAGTCACTCCACCTCCACGAGCTCACTACCACCACCATGGAGGACACCATGCTGGGATGTTGGATCAACCCTACCTCTCTCCAAGGGTCAGCCTAATTTCCATTGGCCACCCCTCCTTCTCTCGACCACTCCAAGGCCATCAGGGACCACCCCTGAATGCCCTCTATTCTTTTAGATCTATTTCATGCTCTTCATAATTTTTATTGCTTTCATTTACTGCTTAGTAAAGTAGTCTTACTTCTCCCCCAATGATGCATGCGAAATCCCCCTGTTGATTCTTGTATGCAATTTCATTATATATATATATATATATATATATATATATATATATATATATATATATATATATATCTCTTATGTGTTTGAAATCAACTTGAGCTGAATGATTATCATATTTGAGTGATTTAAGTGCCTGCTTTTTAACTGCCCATATATTACGCACAAGCATGTCGTTTAAATAAAGTAGAGCGGCTTTAAGATCGATTTCAAAAACAAAAACAACACCTCCCAGAGACGAACAACCGGGACTCAAGTCTCATTATCCTTAAAAAGCAAATCTTTGACGAACGTTTTTGCGCGACTATACTACGATTTTCGACGACTTTCAAATACGCGAAAACGGCTTTCTGTCACCTACTCTCAAGGGATGGAAGTCTCGAATTGAGCCCACGCACGTGGAACCAAAGTAACTTGGTGGATAGGCTTGTTGATTTCCGACTAACTTCCCTTGTGGTGGAAAGAGGAGAGGTAGAAATTTATCTAGTGACCTTATGTGTGAGGTGCATAGTGTCTCAAGTGTGCAATCATACATTCGTATTTTGAGGTTTGAAATCTCACAAACAAGATCCTTTTGCACACAATTTTAAGTCACAGATTTTAAGGTCCAACCGCTTAGCAGTCCCAATTTTTAGAGTGACCACTAAATTAATTCGATTCAAGCACTTTAGTGGTCTTAGATTTAGGTTCAATGTAGATGCATGGCAGGTAATTGATGCTTAAGAAAAAGACATACCTTACTCCAGCTTTCTTCAATGCAGGATGTTTTCAATGCAAAAAGAAAAGCTAGATGCTGCTCATTCAATCCTAGATGGTCGCCCTATAAATATGCAGCTTCTAGCAGGCAGCTCGAATATATATATATATATATATATATATATTAATAATAATAAGCAAATAAACCTAATCTAACTAACTAACCAACATGCAATTCAAACAATTCAAATAATCATATAATTTAAATAAAATGGGAACACGCTCCCGAATACAAGAGCGATAAGAAATAAAGAAACACTGGGAACACGTTCCCAAAAATGCTCAATAAGGGTCCAAAAGACAGAACTTAATTTCTAATGTCTATCTAAACTAAATCTAAACTAAGATCTAATGACTACATCAGACAAAGGCTCCTCCGTATGCCTACGTGCGTGGGATTAAGGCCCACAAGCACTTGTTGCTGGCCTCCAGGTGGCATCAAGGTCTACCAAAAATATCGCCTCCATCATGCACGCTCGCCACTTTCATTGCATGTTTTTGCATAGACAAAGATCCAAAGTTAGTAATTCAGAAAAGCTTTCAAAATAGCATAAAAATAATATAAAATTCTTGAAAAAATTAATAGGTGTGTTTCCTCCCCGGCAACGGTGACATTTGAAAGAGTGATCTCCGTTTTCGATAAAAACTTTAGCATGAAATGACATGTCATTGTATTTAATCAGGTGGTGGAAAATTGCTTTTCAAAACATTTTAATTCTTAGAATCTAACCACGAAAATAGTTATGTCATCTCCACAAGGAGGAATTAGCCTATTTAAACTAGTGAATCATGTCTTATTTATTCGGGAATCTCAATGTGTATGCATACAACTGGTGCACATGTTTTCAACGTAATTTCTTGATTTAAAGAATTAATCAATAATGTAAGGGTGCACATGCAAAATCAACACCAATGAAATACCTGAATTACTATCTTAATACTGACAAGCGTCATCAAATTTAATTAAATCAAAATTTGTTCCCTATAACAAATATACATGCTTGCATATTCATGAGATGAATTTGACTGTTTGCAATTCAATTAGAATTGAGGGACATGCATGCAAATTTACTGCAATATATTAAATATATAAATAAATGAATAGGAGAAGCTGTAATGGCATAAGTGGTAAATTTTAATTCCCCTTGCACTATTGCAAAACAGGGGAGATGGAAGGAGGGCTCGCACACGATGGAAAGGGCACGACTGAAGGCACGAAGCTCCGAGGAGGTCGAGGAAGGCGAGGCCGTTCCAATGAAGGTCACGGTGATGGGAACGATAGCCGGAGCTTTCGTCGGTGACGAGGAGGGGCAACGGCAGTGGCTACGGCTCACCGATGCGTGGGTTGTCGACGGCGACTGTCGTGGATGTGAGTGGCCTCGTGAGAGTGAGGATAGTTCAACGGAGTCGATGGAGCAGAGATTGAAGGCCTTTGGACGTGGCTGCGTGGAGGTGGTTGGACGCCGCTTTGGGTTCCTTTCTGTTGGGCTGCCAGCGGGTTGAAGAAGAAGGAGAAGAAGAAGAAGCTAAGCAGTGGCACGCGGGCATGCACACACATGAAAGAGTGCGCACAAGGGCTGTGTGCGTGCGTGAAGAGGGTGCACAAGGAGGTGATGCAGCTGCGACCTGCACGCGTGGGGGTTGAGTGATACGAGCTGCTGCAGGTTGCACGTGCAATGGGTCTACTACTACTGCGGGTTACACACGCATGGAGGTACTGCTACAATGACAGGAACGAGTGAAAGTGCTGGCCTCACATTGGCATGCGCGCACGGGATGGTGCTGCATGCGTGAAGGGGTGCCGGCTATGAGGCTATGGCCGCACGCTATCACCGCGTGGCTATCAAAGTGGCTTGAGCAGAGTTGGAGAATGCCTATTGCATGGTGCTCGTTTGGTCCACGATGCATGCATGAGGAGCACGGTGGAGACTTGTGTCACGGTGATGATGGGGCAGCCAATGGTTGTCGGAGGCTACCGGTCGAAGGAGATGGCCGGTGGGGGTGGCACTGCTGCTGAAGGTGCGTGCGAAGGGGTACGCACAGGGTACTAAAAATACGGAGGCACTTGCACATGTGGATGGGAGAGTGGGGCAGGCAGTGTGCGAGGGTGGCGCTTAGGCGAGGGCGATGGTGCGTGATGGTGGCACACACTGCTGCTGAAGTGCTTTGGGTTCTTTGCTGCAAATAGGGGAGGCGTGGAAAGAAGTTGAAGAAGAGGAGCGTGCAAGTGGCTGGAGCGCGAGTGAAGACACACACGCACGCTGGTTGGAGCGCGGGCGAAGACGCGTCGCTTGTGCAGGTAGTGTGCGAGTGCGTGCACGAGGGCATGGCTGTGTGTGGATCTGCTGCACATGGATCTGCTGCGCGTGGGAGTTGTGCACGCCTAGTAGCACTTTGTGGCGAGGGAATACTGGTGCACAGAGGTGGTGGATGTGAAGGGACGGCAGCAGGCGGTTGAATTGAAGGTGTTGATGGCATGCACACACTCTGTTGTCGTGTGTGCTTCGACAGTGAGGGCGATGTTGAGGATGCGGAGGCCATAGTGCTCGCTGAAGTCCACGATGCACACCTCCTTCACGGTGGAGAAGATGAAAGCCTGACTGAGATTCCCCCCTCTGATTCGTAGTTCTTCCTCTCCTTTTGAACCCAATGCGCAAGCATTTTCTTTAACAAATCTCCCCCGACTTTCCCTTATTTCATTTGGGCCTTGCAAGATCTCCTCCAACAATGCCCACACGATGAGGTGCTACTATTGCACGCAGAGCGGCACTGGTGTCAATGGTTTGCTCTGCGAATGGAGGAGAAGAGAATTGAACTCAAGGCCTTGCATAAATATATTTATATCAAATTTTACCAAAGTATTCTCTAATTAATATAAACTAACACTTAACTCTAATTGCAATCTATTGAGGCATGTTTTACATGTACTTAGGCTAATTAGCACTCCACTAAAGTGAATTGATCACTTGCAAGACAATAGATTAGAGATAAGTGAGGTTAGTGTTATGTAAATGCAAAGAAGTGCAGAAAATAATAAAGTAAATTCCATTGCCTCCCTTGCAACGGCACCTAAATGATCGCATGTGTTTCGCGCATCTGAAATCGATGTTACAAGTAACCTGTCATCATAGTTGCAAAACTCGCGATCGAATAAAATTTATACCGAAACTCCAAGGGAGTCTCCGATCGAACACAGGGAGGCGACGTTTACTTTAATTGAAAACTGCGCTTCGATTTGTTTCTTTTTGGTGTTTTAGGGTTTTATTTTTTTTTGTGTTTTTAAAAGAAGAAGACTAGCAGAATAAATCACAAGAGATATGGAACAAATATGACATATATCATGAATGTCTATTACAATAATCTATGAAAGCATAAAAAGAGATGGAGGTGAGAAGAAATTTCCCGAAACGGCTGTTCGGTGAGACGACGGCACCTAACGGAAGCTCGAATGAAGGAGGTGAGGAGCAGGACGATGGAGGTGAGATGTAGGAGGACGTCGAGTAGAGGAAAGCTTTAGCGTAGCTCCAGAATGGAGGTGAGGAGGTAGAGATGATCTGCTAGAAGAATGGAGGTGTGAGGACAGCTTGTTCACACGGCTAGATCGTGTTTTAACAGATATCTCATTGCAATATAGATGAACTTTCTGCGAAAACAAATAAAAATTTATAACTCGAAAATCAAAGTATTCGAGGTCGAGCAATCTGAGTATTCCAAAACTTGAGAACACAACTTTCTAATAAAAAGCAATGACCAGTTCAATAGAAATGACAGGATAATGTTATGGAAAAAATTGCTCAAAAAGAATTGGACATCTAATATTGCATCGGACGTCTTAAAGTTATCTCTTAGATTCTTTTCTTCTGTTTGTGATTTGCTCTGCTCCAGCTATGGGTTCTCCTTTTCTTTTTCTTCCTTACCCGCTTCTGCTCCTCTTCTTTTTCCTTCTCTTCTTGATTCTCTTCTTGTGGCCAAGTCTTGGCTTTGCCTCTTCTTAGGTTGCCTTCTTCTTTTTCTTCCTCTTCTCACTTTGGTTTCTTGCTTCTCCTCTTTGTCTGCCCCTTGATCCCTCTCTTCTTCTTTCTCTTGGTCTGCCGCACCTCTACTACAGGGTGTCCTTCTTCTTCTTCGCTTGCAGCGGCTAAGTCCCTGCTTCCTTCTCTTGCTGCTTCCTCCTTAGCGTCCTCTTCCTGCACAAGCACCATGCAACAAAACCTATTCCCCTACCCTCCCTACGCATCTCTCTCTCTCTGAATCTCTCTTCGGTATGCTCTCATAGAGCCGAGTTATTGGGTCAGTCGCGCACCCTGGTCCAGGCACACCGGCATGGGAGTGGTGCGCGAGGAGTGCTCAAGAGGATAGTCGGGTCGGGTTACCAGGTCCGCGGGATAAAATCACAGACGAATCGTGTATAGGTGAGGAGGGACCTCACCCCAGTGATTTGGAGGCGAAGAGACAATATCACAAAATCAATTTAAAGTACTCAAACAGGTCACTGCTTACCGAGGTGGGACTAAAAGTCCCACCCACTGCTGTTGGCAATTGCTGGAGAATGGCTTCACGATTGGTGCAGCTGCAGGTTCGCAACACCCTTTATCAGGTTGGGCTTGCGCACACTCGCAACCCGAGCGGTGTGGAAGCCTGTGAGCAGTCGATTATGGCCTGGAGCTAAAGAACAGTCGAGCTCGAGTCATCGTTAATGGCGGTTGAAAGCTTGACCCTACACGACATAAAAAGAAGCTTGCAGCTCTATCAGACCACAGGAGGACATTCACCATGTCACGGCGAAGGTGAGGCGATTGGTGGCAGGCCGCAGGGTGACCTAGGCGTGCGTGCCTAGGTCGCTCTGCGGCCAGAGTTATGGGTTAGGTCGGGGGCAGCGTGGAGTGCATGTGGCATCCTGTGGATGGGTGGAAGGTGTTCAATGGAGTGTGGCGGAGGTTGTGAGGTGGGTGGCGAGACATGTGGGGTTGCGGAGTGATGGAGGCGTCTCGTCGGAGGGTGGCTGGAGATGGGGAAGATGCGGGTGGACAGTGGTGGTCGAGGGGTGTTGTGTGAAATAGAATGAGGTAAATGAAAGAGTGGAAGATAGGGAGCTTATCTGGATTATTGGGAGCGAAGCGGGGCAGCTGAGACAGACTGCTCGTTTGTGCCGCCGTCAGAGAAGACGACCCTGAGGGAGATAACGGCGACGAGGAGGAGGATAAGAAGGCATGCGCTGGTGTGGCGTGACGCGGGAGGATGAGGCGGAGTGAACCCTACTGCTGGTATGGCAGCAGAGCGACGAGATGGAGGAGGAAGAATTGCCGGAGCTTGCGGGCTACTTGGCTGGAGAGAGGGGAGATGAGATCTGGGGGATTCTGTGGCCAAAATAAGTCTGAGAGATTCGCAGAGGACCGGGGGTCCTTTTATAAGTGCTAGCTGAGCTTCTGGTGCGTGGAGGGCAAACCTTCTGTCACTGACTTCTCACCGGAGAAGGAAGGTAGTTGTGGCTCCAAATCTCTCGTGGGTTCACACGAGAGATTGGATGGAAATCAAAGATTGTGATTGAGCTCAGATGGAAGGGGATTCCTCAAAGAATCTCCCTTCCAAATATGGGAGGAGATCACTGAGGGATCAGGGAGTATTCCCCCTCCATTCCTCGCCGAAGAAGGATTCCTCCCCATTAATGGCAGAGGGACCTTTTTATAAGAGTGGCGAGGAAGATAGGGGGGTATGTGTAATGGATTTCAAAAGATAGGGGCCAAAATGTAATTGGGTGTACTAATTTGTAAAGTAGGTCAAGAAGACCTCCCCATAAGTCCAACTTTTGCTACAAACCTAATTTGGACCTAAGGAATCCAATGGTGAAGTTGGATTTTAGGATTGATCATGTTTGATTGGACTTTTTGCATAAAAACCCAAATTAGGTCAATTGAAGAGCTAGGATCGCAATCTAGGTCAAACTAGGTTCTAAAGGCCAAATTGAATGTTCTAAACCCTAGGGGATATTTTTCCATGAATTTTAGAGGGTTTAATTATTTTTATCCTGACCAGAACCTTGTTGAATTAAGTGGGTCTGTTTTAGGGTTACAAGATGTCATTTAATTCCTGGTTTGCACATAAACCCATTTCTAATTGAACCAACCCACTTTTTATCTTATTTAGACCATTTGACCTATGTTTTGACTCTGAGAAATCCTGTTTATGTACTGCAATGGTAAAATTGCAGTTTTAACCTTTATTTCATGTTTTCTTCTCAGAACACTTATTCCTTCAATTAAGCCCTTCTCTAGGTTATGTAGGAGCTTTTATTCTCTTTCTTAGGTCAAAATGAGCTAGTTAGGACTCATGATGAGGTTCTCATCATACCCCCATGCCTAACTTTTGCTGGTCCCTTAGCAAAATTTCAAGGTTTTAACTTCTGTTCTAGACCCTAAGTGTCTGTTAGTAGTTATAATAAGTGTTTTTCTTTTTCTTTTGTGATTAGGTTAGAATGCCGACAATAGGCCTAGAGGTACTCAAGTACCAACCAAAATTTGGACCTGACCTGCTTTAGCCTCAGTCTTCCGCAAAGGTTTTTAAGGCCCGCAGAAACTATCCTACGACTTGTTGGACTCCGCTGTTAAAGCACCCATGCTTGAGACATTTTTAGATTAGGTTAAGTTTGCAGTGCATTTTTGTAAGAGAGAGATAGAAGATTTATTTGTTTGGAGAGTTTTCTCTCTCTTTTCTTTTTATTTCTAGCTTCGAATTGGCTTCTCAACACGGTCTGTATCAGATTCCTCATCCCCATCATCAATCCTCAAGGGTCCCTAGCTATCGATGCTTCGAGATAGCACCACCCATGGCAACCCCCAGAACCCTAGCTTTCGAGATTTTGAGATAATCCTGCCCGTGGCGTTTCGTGGCCAAATTCAGACCTTGGCGATCAACATTTCATGATAATGCCGCCCATGATATCTGAACCAGCAGAGTGCTTACATGCCCCCGGTAGGATATTTAAATATCCTAAGAGATAAGCACCGAGGAGATGATATGTTGTTACGCATCTTCGAGGGGAATTTCCCGCCTCTCCAAGCCAGGAGCTCATCCAAATCAACTTGTGTTGATCGGCCGCTCCTAATCTAGGTGACTTTTTCAGAACATTGAAATGCTTTTTGCATGATTTTGATATTTATTAGCATTGAACCAGACTATGTGTGAATTGTGGTGCTTAGGTTACCGAATCTCGCAAATCGAAGGCCAGTTAACGAGGCCGAATACTTCCTAAGCCTTAAACGTAATACTTAAGCTTTGCATTTTCCCCAACCTCTTGAGGAGTATCCAGATCTTAGCGGATATGTGAATTTTTAAGCCTAAGAATCTTGCCCAAGTGGCTTAAGATCAGTGTTCCTACTAATCTCTTTTTATGTCTCCTTAGCACTTTTTTTTTTATCTTTCTTTCTCTGGTCTAGAACTTCAGTTAATCCCTTAATCTTGTACTAATGACTATCTCTTTTTTTTCATTTTGTGCTCCTTTTTTGTCATTTTGCTCTTTTCCTCCTCTCATTTTGTATGGCCCAAAAAATTATCTCTCCCCCCTCCTTATTTCCTTTTATTCTTTTCCAAGATTTTTTTTTTTTAGTTGAAACCTTTTCTTGATATGAATTTTTCTGACATTTTGCACTTTCATACCCCCCCATGCCTAAGATTTGCAATGCCCCCATTGTAAATTAGGTGGGTGTTGAACGTTGGGTTGCTACGCTAACGTGTTTGATTTTGAAAAACCTGTCGTTGTTGTTTGAAAGTGAAGAACTCGTGTTCAACAAATAAAATTTATACCGGAATGGAAATTCCAGGTCGAACACAGGGAGGAGGACATTTGATTTAAAAACACGCATTTGATTTATTTGTCACAAAGTAAATTAACTGATTAGAACTATCTAACTGTTTACAATAAATAGAAGAGAGAGAGAGAGAATATTACAAACAAAAATCGAAATGAGATGTAGAATGAACATGGAATTCATTATTAAAAAACAAATGTTTGTTTTACTAAACATTATGACTAGCAAGCATTAAAAGAATGGAGAGAGAAATATCCTCCTCGACGGTCACTTGGAGGACGTGCCGGACGGGACGATGCCTGGATGAGGGAGGACGAAGCAGGACGAAGGAGGACGAAGCGGGAAGAACGGGAATGGAGCAGCACGTCATCGTCATCGTCATCGTAGGATCTGCTTCCGAAAGGGGGATGAAAAATTAACTTTATCTTGCGAGAAGCATCCCAGGTGTGGGACAAGCTTCTCGTGAGCTTTGGAGAGGGAGAGAAGAGAAGGAAGGGATGAGAATTTTGTATGGAGGGGGTCTCATTTTATAGTTGAAGGAGTAGGAGCAATTTGGTCATTACAACTGTAGAAACATAATTCAGGACCTTTAGTGATGGATAAAACCATCGCTAAAGGTCCGAACGTGGCCGATGTAGGCGACGTGCTCACGCCACTTTGCCTATCGCGTGCTCAGCGCACGCTCACATTCGTTGAATCTCAGCCATTCAATCGTGAGATCGAATGGCTGAGATGCATTCCTTGTCGTGACTTAACTGTGCCCGCGTCAGATCGAGCGTTGAAACGTGCGTTTGATCGCGTGTGCGTGATTCGTGCACCCAGATCACACCACATCTCCGCATCTGAACCGTCCGCTCACCATTCGACGGCTCAATTGAGCCTGCTCCATGCCCGCACCTAATTTGAGGCTCACGGGGGCTCGACCCCGCGACCTCTGCTTCGCTCACAGTGTCGTCTCCGCTGTGCTACGCAGTTGAGATGGTTGCGCAGATTCAATCAGGCGCAAGCATCCACAACCGTTGGATGCGCATCCAACGGCGGAGAAGAGGTGCTCTAATTGAAGAAGAGAAGGTACGATGGGTGCTTTGGCCGGTTGGGTAGCTGAGATGGCGCCATGTGGCACCATCTGAGCCATCCATCTTCTCGATGATGTAGATGGTGCCACGGTTGTTGGATTGAGTTGATTTTTGTGCCGTTAGGCTGCGATCGTTGATCTGAATCCATCCGTGCGGTCGAATTTGTGATTTGAAGTGCAAATTCACACCATCTCGACCCTTGATATTCTAGGGTTCCTCGATCTCTATCTGATGCTACAGATGACTGATTAGGGCGAACTTGGAGTTGTTGAACTCCAATCGTCGCCCTGATCACACCTGTATGGTTGGATCCTTGATCTGAGGTCCCGATAAAAAGTTTGCCCTATCCATGAACATAAAAAGAGACAATTAACCTCCATTTTATTCAAACTACTCTAAATGCAAGATGAATCATGTTATGCAATATTTATAGTATGAAATGCAATCCTATGCTTAAGAACATGCATAAATAGACATCTTAAGTAGTGTAAACATGTTTACATCATAGCCCCATGCCTATCTTTTGCTAGTCCCTAGCAAAAACTATATACTATTTATAAAAGAATCAGGTTGGATTATTTGGGCTTGAGTTATTTTCAATCACTAAGAAAATGTCTACTTAGGATTTGAACTTTCAAAGACATAATAGTGCCTGAGTATCAGCCAAAATGCAGACCATCTCAAGCCCTTGCCTTATTCAAAGAAAATTTTATTTTTCTCTTTTTCCTCTTTTCTAATTTTTTTTGGATTTTCAAGTTTTAGGGTTTAAGAGTGGCTTTCTACGGCCATTCAACTCACCCAAGATTTGATGAGAACCCTAAGTTCTAAGCATCTTATTGTGAATGTGATAGACTCGTTGACCGGCAGTTAAAACGGACTTCAGATTTCTATGCCTCTAGGTGACCTAAAAATGAATTCTATCTAAAGGTGTATCTTTACAACCGATAGCTTTCTTCCAACTTTTATTTGTTTACGGGGTCAACACAAGGGTGAATCCAGTGTATATCTCCTCGGTTTATTCTACTTCTCCACTTCTTCCTAAGTGTTTTGGGAATTTTCAATGCATTTATTGGGCTGGGCTTTGGACAACCGATCGATGAGCTGTTGCCACCGACAACTTGCAAACCATACTCGTGTGGCGAAGTGTGGCTTATTTCTTTTTTTCTTTTCTCCTTTTCTTTTTGACTTTTTTTTTAAGTAAGTGGCTTCCCTGATCTAAGATTTACCTAAAGGTAACAAAAAGAGAAAGGTCCAATGACTGGGCGCTGGACAACCTACCTATGGGCTATTACCCATAATAACTAGCCAGCCATATCACCCTAGAAGGTTCATTAGCTACCCAATTTCCGTTAGAATCGTTGACCAACGAGTCAGTGACAAGATAGTGTGTAGATGCTTAAAACTCAAAATTCCCTCAAATCTGAGGACGGGTTGATAAGTCATGTACTTATCACCCAAACTTATTTACTCAAATTACAATAGAATTAAGGTTGGTAAGGACTCGAAAAACAAATCCACATTTTAGTGGATACACGAATTGATTAAGTCCAAAGACTTGAAGGGTCTTTTTGTTCAATCATAATATAATATTTCCTAAGATTGAAAATTTTCTTAAACCCAAGTTCTCTTTCCTAATTTCTTTTTTTTCTAATAATAAAAGAAAATAAAACAAATCTACGGAGCTGACGAATAAATTCAGAGATGAATATCCACCCCCCATGCCTGTCTAATGCAATGTCCTTATTATATTAAAAAGACATAAAACAGAGTCAAATAGAGTAGAAGCACCTGAATTGAGTGAATGTCAGGTCTGCTCCGAGATAGAAACTAAAAAGAACTGTATACTTGCTGAATTTAGTGCCTTCAGCTAGGCACACTATACAAAGAAGAGAAATAAAGAATTCACAGGTGCAGGTCAGAATCAGAATAAACATAAGAATCCTCTGACCTGTCAGTAGATGTCCACAAGTGTGGACCAGATTGTGATGCAAACCCATACCCCATAATCGAGAATATATTAGGTTCTGCATAAAAATTACCCAAAACCTAAAATCTGTATGCAAGCGGGGTCGAGTCTGCGATTTATGAGGATGCAACCCAAGAACAAAAAGTCGGGTTACAGAGAATTCAAGCTCAAAAGGATAATCATTGAATGTGTGCTTGGGTTGAACATCCTCAGAACAGATGTCATAAGGGTTTTGGTTTGATGGTTTCAGATGAATTGGAACCCCTAGACTCAGTCTTCTAGTTCCTCTGGAGTTAGCTTCCCAGATCAGAATTTCCCAGCTTCTATCCTCCTCATTTAGAATGTTAAATTCTGGGACCTCTTGCATATTAATCACCCCATCTAAAATTTCCATGTCTAAAAGATGTGGCTAAATCAAAATTGACTTAGGTCTAATTATCTCAGAAACAGAATCATCAATAAGCTCAATGGAGTGTAACTGACAATCAGAGCATTGAATTGAATTCTCCAGAAAATGTGATTCTAGATCCATAATGTGAGCCCTAATAAAATCAGTTCCCTCAATTATTGGGCTATCAAATGATCTATCAGATTCCTCAGGCCCAATCGTCTCACAGAAATCGTGTTCTGTAAACTCGCGTGAGACTTCGCAATGTGAATCTTCACCATCAGAATCGAAATGCGTATTAATGTATGTCTCAAAATCAGCAATCACTTTCTGGTCCATGGAGACATACGTTTCCTCGTACCCCGGCTCAGGGATCTCGGGTGAAGGAATTAAATCTTCCTTAATTGGTTGCTCTAATTCAATCTGGTCAACCTCGTAACACGTGTCCCCCCCAACAGGTGCCTGAACGGGTTCTGAAATTGGCTCTCATGAAGAGGGTTCATCCTAGGAATCATCCCATGATTGAATCAAAGCGACCACAAATCTCATCCTCAATTTCGCTAACTTTCCAAGTAGAAACTCACCCAGGTTCTTATCCTTAACATCCTAGAGCCATTCCAACAAATACTTATTCAAATCATCAATCATCTGAATCAGAGGCTCCAATCTCTCAATGCAAGGTATTGGCTGAACTTCTAAAGATTGTATGATATTCCTTAAGTTAGCCAGACCCTTATCTTGAAACTGGTTACCCTGAACCAAATGAGTTGGTTCAGGGTTGGGCGGGTTTGGGATCAATGCAGGGGAATTAACGAATTGAGATTCGTTATACCCTTCCTGATAATAGGTCATTTCAGATTGTTCAAAAGATGGTGATGACCTAAAGGTAGTGTAATCAGAGGATGTGTAAGGATCAGTGTATCCTTCTTGGTTGTAGATCGTATTAGGTTGTTCATGAAAGGATGACGATCTATAATCGATGTGGCTCTGAGAAGGATAGAAATCACAATCATAGTGTTCAGGGTTAGACCCTAAACACGGAGGTCCAGAACTATATCCCCAATTCGAGTTATCCCAACTAACTGATGGTTGATTACAGTACGAGTCATGTTGAGGATAATTCAAATCAGGAGGGAAAGAGCGGGAATGCGTGTAATATATGGAAGGATTCATGAGAAATGGGAGGAAGAAAGACGTCCTGTAATACAAACAATCAAACCTATCCTTAAGTGGGCTAACCTACAGACCCACAGACTCCCAAAACCCATCTTGAGATAAAGGAATGATTTGATCTACTTCTATCTGTTCAATCCAACTAGTTTGAAGGAGGGACTAGGGAGAAGGTTCTTCATTCGGCTTGCTCCTCCAGTTCCTAGTGTACCCCCCAGCTGCGGTCGTTTGATTCTGCTCCCCTAGTTAGACATCGGATTGAATAGTAGTAGTCTAATTGAAAATAATCTCGTTCTAGGCTTTGAAGAGCGAGTCGAATCCTTAAGGTCAACGTCTACTCTATTTTATTTAGGGCTAGGTTTGAATGTGCTTTAGAATGTGATGGGCCCTTTATATGGGTTGTGCCATTAATGATTGATTGATTTGTGTGTGCGTGCACAACCAGTGATTTTCAAGCAAGATTACTTTTGATGTGGTGAATTTTAGGGTTCAAATCTTACTTTGTAGCTTTTAGGATTCAACTTTAAGTGTTTTCAAACAAGTTTTTGTTGGCACATCAGGTTTTGAAAGCACGGGTGAAGATGCTTTCCTTTAAAACTTAAAAGAATGTGGAGTGCCTGGTAAATCCCTAAGAGTTGAACCTAATCGGCAACTACTTGATGAGTTGATTTTAATTGAAGTGGTGCAGCCTAATCAACTCAAACAATTGGCCTGTTGCACCACTTAATTAGGCACATAAGTGATTACCTAATCTGATTTCTACTCAATTATGTGTTTGAATGTGTGTATCGGCTCCAAAGATCGGCTTACCAGTTGAGTTTGAAAATCAGACGAGTTTGTGTACCTCTGTGAGATTATTATTTTTATTTTTCTTTTTTTTAATGTGGAGGTTGGGGAGGGTGTGGGTGTCAAACAACAAACAATCTAACCTTAGAGTTTATAAGAACACCTAGGTTGATTGATGTTTGTGTTATTATGTGGTGAAATGAAATCTAATGGGTGGGAGGTGGGGGATAACTTACAAAACCTTCCACAGCACTTTACTCCAATCTACCGCTTTTGCCCATCTCAAATGAGTACCTACAATCATAATAAGAAAGGAGAGAAGTGAGGTAAATGATTTGTAAGTTAGAAAATGCGAAGAAAAAATCAAAGATCGTCGCCTCCTTAGCAACGGCACCAAAATGTTGAATGCCGGGTTGCTACGCTAACGTGTTTGGTTTTGAAAAACCTATCGTTGTAGTTTGAAAGTGAAGAACTCATGTTAACAAATAAAATTTATACCGGAATGGAAATCCCAGGTTGAACACAGGGAGGCGGACATTTGATTTAAAAACACGCGTTTGATTTATTTGTCACGAAGTAAATTAATTGATTAGAACTAACTAACTATTTACAATAAATAGAAGAGAGAGAGAGTAAGAGAGAGAGAATATTACAAACAGAAACCAAAACGAGATGTAGAATGAACATGGAATTCATCATTAAAAAAAAATTGCTTGTTTCATTAAACATTATGACTAGAAAGCAGAAAACAATTACACTAGAAAGCAGTAAATCTACTCTGGAAAGCATTAAAAGAATGGAGAGAGAAATATCCTCCTCGATGGTCGCTTGGAGGACAAGCCGGACGGGATGACGCCTGGACGAAGGAGGATGGAGTAGGATGAACGAGGACGAAGCAGGAAGAATGGGAACGGAGCAGCACGTCATTGTTGTCGTGGGATCCGCTTCTGAAAGGGGGACGAAAAAATGACTTTATCTCGCGAGAAGCATCCTAGGTGTGGGACAAGCTTCTCTTGAGCTTTGGAGAGGGAGAGAAGAGAAGGAAGGGATGAGAATTTCGTATGTTGGGGGTCTCCTTTAATAGTTGCAAGGAGTGGGGGCAATTTGGTCATTACAACTCCAAAAACATTAATTTCGGACCGTTAGTGACGGATAAAACCGTCACTAAAGGTCCGAACGTGGCTGACGTGGGCAACGTGCTCATGCCTCTTCGCCTGTCGCACGCTCACGTTCGCTGAATCTCAGCCATTCGATCGTGAGATCGAACGGCTGAGATACATTCCTTGCCGCGCCTTAACTATGCCCACGTCAGATCGAGCGTTGAAACGAACGTTTGATAGCGCGTGCGTGATTCGTGCACCCAGATCACGCCACGTCTCCGCATCTGAACCATGCGCTCACCATTCGATGGCTCAATTGAGCCTGCTCCTTGCCCATGCCTGATTTGAGGCTCGTAGGGGCTCGACCCCATGACCTTTGCTTCGCCTGCAGCATCGTCTTCGCTGCGCTACATAGTCGAGATGGTCATGCAGATTCAATCAGGTGCGTGCATCCACAGCCGTTGGATGCGCATCCAACGGAGGAGAAGTGGCGCTCTGATTGAAGAAGAGAAGGTGTAGTGGGTGCTTTGGCCGGTTGGGCGGCTGAGATGGCGCCACATGGCACCATCTAAGTCGTCCTTCTTATGGATGATGTAGATGGTGCCACGGTTGCCGGATTGAGTCGATTTTCACGTCGTTAGGCTGCGATCGTCGATCTGAATCCATTCATGAAGTCGGATTTGTCATTTGAAGTGTAGATTCACACCATCTTGGCCCTTGATCTTCTAGGGTTCCTCGATCTCTATCTGATGCTACAGATGCCTGATTAGGGCGATCTTGGAGTCGTTGAACTCCAATCGTCACCTTGATCACATCTGTATGGTTGGATCCTTGATCCGAGGCCCCGATAAAAATTTTTCCCTGTACATGAACATAAAAGGGGACAATTAACCTCCATTTTATTCAAACTACTCTAAATCCAAGATGATGCATGTTATGCAATATTTATAGTATGCAATGCAATCCTATGCTTAAGAACATCCATAAATAGACACCTTAAGCAGTGTAAACATGTTTACATCAGTGGGTTCGATTTCAGCTTAGTTCATGCATTAGGACAGGTGTTGGGTGGGCGAACGGTTCAAAGTGATTGCTGCGAACGATTTCTAATCTCGGGTAAGGGTACCTGAGGTGGAGTCGGCTATTCTAATGGATGAACCCTAAAGTACAATATGAATTCCGCATAGAAGTGTCAGAAAAGGTTTTGGGTTTTTCAAAGAATGACGGGTTGCCTCCCGTTAAGCGTTGAGTTTTACGCCATCGGCTGGGCACAATGAGCTCAAGGAGAATGGAGGGTAAAGGATGACTCAGCCAAATTTGTATCGGTCATGTCAATGAACGGTTTGAGTCTCTAACCATTCACAACAAAGGGTTCAGAATCGTGGCTGAGTGGGCTGATTTTAATGGCCCCATTTCCAAAGATTTGTCAGACTAGGTAGGGTCTGACCCACTTAGATCGTACCTTTCCTGGGAATAATTTGAGTCAGGCATCAAAGAGTAAAACCTTTTGACCAGGATGAAAGACTTTCTAGAAATGTGTTTGTCATGAAAAGCTTTAACCCATTCCTTGTAAATTCGCTAGTTCTCATACGCGTCGTGGCGTAATTCATCGATCTCATTTATTTGAAGCCTTCTATGGCTTCTAGCCTTAGAAAGATCTAAATTGCAATTCCGTACTACCCAATAGGCTTTATGCTCCAATTCAACGGGGAGGTGACTTGCCTTCCCATACACCAGTCTGAAGGGAGACATACCTAATTGGGTCTTGTGGGCGGTCCTATAGGCCCACAATGCTTCCGGATGCCGAGAAGACCAATCTTTTCTGTCAGGTCGAACAGTAACCTGAAGGATTTTCTTGATCTCTCGGTTTGATAACTTAGCTAGACCATTAGTTTGGGGGTGGTAGGGAGTAGAGATTCAATGCGACACCCCGTATTTGGTCATCAGTGACCTGAACTGAGCGTTTGTAAAATAGGTCCCTCTGTCGGAAATTATTGCTCATGGAATCTCGAACCTTGCGAAGATGTTTTGATGAATGAATTTGATAACAACCTTATGATTATTTGTTTTGGTTGGAATGGCTTCTATCCACTTGGACACGTAGTCAACGGCTAGTAAGATGTATTCGAAGCCATTCGAGATAGGGAAGGGTCCCATAAAATCGATCCCCCAGATGTCAAAAATTTCGCATACCAGGATCGGCTGTAGAGGCATCATGTCTCGATGGCTCATGTTGCCCAAGGTCTGGCAACGGGTACATGCCTTACAGTGATCGTATGCATCCTTCAAAATTGTGGGCCAGTAAAAGCCACACTGGAGGACTTTTGATGCGGTTTTGTGTCCTAAGAAATGTCCACCGCATGCCTGGTCATGGCAAAAGGATAGTATGTCTTTGATTTCTACTTCCGTGACACACTGTCGAATTATCAGATCAACACCAATGTGGAATAGATATGGGTCTTCCCACAGGTAATACTTGGCATCGGAATGCAATTTGTCCTTCTTGGCCTTCGACCAATCAGACGGGATCTAATGTGATGCCAGGTAGTTCACTATATCTGCAAACCATGGAAGCCCTGTATTGATAGTCAGGAGGTGCTCATCAGGAAAGTGTTCTGTGATAGGTCCAGAAGGGTTAATTATTTAAGAAGGAAGACGGGACAAGTGATTAGCTACCACATTTTGCTTTCCCGCTTTATCGTGAATCTCGAGGTCAAATTCTTGCAATAGCAAGATCCATCTGATTAATCGAGTTTTCACGTCCTTCTTTGCAAGGAGATGCCTCACAGCTGTGTGATCCGAGTATATGATAACACGGGAACCCAGAAGGTATGATCTGAACTTTTCTAGGGCAAATACTACAGCTAGCAGCTCTTTCTCAGTAACCGTGTAGTTACGCTGAGCCTCGTCCAGTGTTTTGCTAGCGTAGTAAATGACCACGGGTTTCCTATCAATTTTTTGCCCCAAAACTGCTCCTACAGCGAAGTCAGATGCATCACACATGATCTCAAAGGGTTGAGACCAATCAGGGGACTGTAGGATTGGGGCTTGGGTGACTCATTCGCGAAGGATCTCAATTGCTTGGGTGCATTCCTTGGAAATTTCGAAAGGCACATCCTTGGAGAGAAGAGTAGTTAGGGGGCACGTGATTTTTGATAAATTAGGGATAAATCGACGATAAAAACCGACATGCCCTAAAAAAGATCAGATGTCCTTAATCGAGCTAGGCATAGGGAGCTTAGAAATCAGGTTAACCTTAGCTTGATCGACTTGGATGCCTTTCTCCGAGATTAGATGTCCCAGGACAATTCCCTCAGGCACCATGAAATGACTTTTTTCCCAAGAAAGAACCAAATTCACATCAATGCATTGCCTGATCATTTGGACCAAGTGTTGGAGGCAATCGTCAAATGATGCTCCAAAAATTGAAAAGTCATCCATGAAGACTTCTAGATAATCACCTACCATATCTGAGAATATGGCAAGCATGCACCACTGAAAGGTTGCAGGTGCATTGCAGAGACCGAAAGGCATTCTTCAAAATGCGTATGTCCCGAAGGGACAGGTGAACGTGGTCTTTTCTTAGTCTTCTGGATGGATTGCCACTTGGTTGTAACCGGAGTACCCGTTAAGAAAGCAGAAGAACCTATTTCCCGCTAGTTTCTCGAGGATTTGATCAATAAACGGCAGTGGGAAATGGTTCTTCGTGGAGGAATTGAGTCTTCTGTAATCAATGCAGACTCTCCATGAGTTAGCTATTCGGGTAGGAATGACCTCTCCGGTTTCAGTCGTGATGATGGTGAGTCCAGCCTTTTAGGCACCACCTGTATTGGACTCACCCAATGACTGTCGGAGATCGGGTAGATGATCCCTGCATCTAAACACTTTATGATCTCCTTTTTCATGACCTTTTGCAGGTTAGGGTTTAAACATCTCTGCATTTCTCTTGAAGGTCGTGTGCCCTCTTCTTTGTAGATTCAATGTGTGCAGTACGAAGGGCTTATGCCATTCAAGTCATCGAGAGTCCATCCAATGGCTCTACGATGTTGCTGGAGAAAAGTAATCAAACGGGATTCCTGATTAGGTGTGAGTCAGGAGTTGATAATCACAGGAAATATCTAATTGGAACCTAAAAAGACATACTTTAGATGCTCGGGAAGGGGCTTGAGTTCCAAGACAGGATTGTCAGCAGCAGCGGGTGGTTCTGGGTTTGTATCAAAAACAAGGGTCGGAGTCATCGGTGTGTCTAGATCATGTTCGCACTCCTCTGTTTGCGGGTTTTGATCTTCTAGTGGTTGATCAGGGATAATCTGGTTGTCCTCTGTATGCGATTCATCAACCACGGCTCTGATATCACATATTTGCTCTATCACTCCGCAATTAATCCCTTGTTGGGCCTTACAGATGTCAATCTTTAGAGTTTGATTCCCAAATTTTAATTCTATTTGGCCCTCTTCGTAGTTTATGTTGGCCCTAGCAGTGGCCAAAAAGGGTCTCCCTAATAGGATTGGTGTGTCCCTTGGGTTCTCAGGTGCATCCATATCCAGAACAATGAAGTCCACCGGGAAGTAGAAATCCCATACCCTAACAATGACATCCTCGAGTATTCCTTTAGGTGACTTGATGGATCGATCGGCTAACTGCAACATCACCTCAGTCGGTTTAAGTTTGGACTCTTCAAGGTGGTCAAGGAGGGATGTAGGTATTAGATTTATGGAGGCACCTAGATCTAGTAAGGATCTGTCAAATTGGGTTTCACCAATTTTACAAGAAATCAGGGGAGTTCCTGGGTCTTTGGCCTTGGGTGGGAGTTTACTCAAGATGACAGAGCTAGCTTGCTCTGACAGTACGATCGGATTCCCACCCTTGGTTCGCGGCTTACGTTTCGGGGTACATACGTCTTTCAGGAATCTTGCGTAAGCCGGTACGTGGCAAATTGCATCCATCAAGGGGATGTTTATCTGGACCTGTTCAAAGAGCTTGACCAGATCCTCCTCAGGAGCCATGGGTTTGGTTATCCTCTTTCCTTTGGTTAAGGCATCAGGAAATGGAATCCTAGTTGGTTCCTCTAGAATAGGTCCAGGTTCTTGATCTGGGACAGGAGTATCCTGGATAACTATCCTAGGGTTTTGGATACTACCAGGCTTGGAGTGGTTCGGATAATGTGGGTCCTGAGTTGTTTTACCATTACGTGTCGTTACAGAGTTTAATCCGGCCTGGTTTTGGTTTGGGTTTGGTAAGAGGGGTGGCTGCTGCTAAAATCCCGCATAAGATGTCGTAGCTTCCATCCCGTCTGGTGATGGAGCAGCAGGGGCTTGATAAATCAAATGTGCGTGGCCTGAATTTGGGTTCATAACGTGCCTCCGGGTCGGCACGTTATTTGGGTTTGGCAGAGGTTGCGAAGGAAGGGTGCCAAGTTGGCGGGAATTTGCCATCTGGGCTAGTTGGTTGCGAACCTCTATGATCTCGTCCTTATGCTATTTTTGTATTGCCGCATTCATCTTTTGAATGTCAGCCAGTGCTTGAAGGATAAGAGTCATTTGATCCTGGTTTGGCCCGGTTTGATAGGTGGGATTGGGTCGGGGTTGAGGCAGATGATATGGACGAGGGGCTTGTGGACGGGGCTGATACGGTGGCCTTTGAGTCTGAGAATTTCCCATCCACTGAAAGTTGGGATGATTTCGCCATCCAGGGTTATATATATTGGAGAATGGGTCACGCTAGATTGCGTTGAGGTCCTTGCAAGTCTGAAGAACCTCAGGAAAGTCAGAATACGAGGGTTCAGAGTTCCCTCAACTCGAATAGAATGGATCAGAGGTCACTCTGGTCCAAGAGTTAGACGGGGGTGGATACGGGTCCATCCCTTAAGAAGATTGGTGGTAGATATTTTACACAGTTTCCCTCCCGAGCGGTGGTCGTGCAAAAGAGCTCTACACAGAGGTGGCTCGCTGCAGATGCTGAGTTAGCTCGTCCACCTTCTTCTCTTTGATAGAAACCTTGTCCAACCGACTGGCCATCAGTTCCAAGTCGACGGATGTGGACAAGTCCTACGTCTCATGTGCCCCTCTCAGATTCGTCGATGCGCGGGCATTTGTCTTGTCGAATAAGCCCATGGAGTCATTATTAATGGAGTTCTCGCACATGTTTTCGAGAATCTCCCACACCATGTCCTCATGTTGACCCATGATGTTTCCTCCGCACGTTGCATTGACGAATAATCGAATGTCTTCACAGAGTTCCTGGTAAAAAGACTGGACTTGTTCCCATTTAGGAACTCCATGATGGGGGCACTTTCACATGAGATCTAAGAATCGTTCCCATGCTTCGTGAAGAGGTTCTCTCGTTTGTTGAGTGAAATGGGTGATCTAGTGGTGCAAGGCATTCGTCCAGCCAACGAGGAAGAACTTTTTCAAAAATTCAGACTGAAGTTCCTCCCATGTGTTGGTCGGATGGGTCTGAGTTTGATACCAATGGGTGGCCTTGTCCAGGAGGGAGAAAGAAAACATTTTCATGAGTAGGATATCCCGATTTTGTGGATCTGACCCGAAGGTCTGGGCCAGATGCTTGAGTTGTTTAATGTGTTGAAATGGATCCTCGGAGTTAAGCCCATGAAACTTTAGTATGGCATGAATCATATTGGACTTAAGTTCAGAATTAGGACCTCCAACCAGAATTCGGACTCGAGGCTCGATCGCCACTGCAGTAGGATTATAGTGATCTCGCATCATTGGTCACTGCGGTGGGTTTACAAAGTTTTGGAAGAGATCATTCAGGCGTTGAAGCTGGTGCTCAAGGTTGTTCTCTTCTTCAATGGGTTGTGCCATGATGGAAGAAGAAGGAGAACTTGGTTCTGAATTGGATGAAAGATTTATGTGGTGAGGTTGCTACACAAACAGGGGCATCGAGGCTTGGCCTCGACGAGAGTGAATTTCTAAAGGAGGTCATAAGGATGGTCTTAAAGACCTCCTACCAAACATGCACCGAAGGATGTGATGCGATTAGAAGGTGCTGGACCCAATCGAGACACCTAAAAATTGTTGGGTGACTATAGAGGTTCGGGGCGGATGATACTTCTTAGTCAGAAAAAGTCATCCACTTGAGAAGTACCTAGGCAGCCAGAGAGGGAGAGTCCCACAAAGACCCCTACACGTTAGAGCATCCCCACGAGTTATAGGGTTTCCCCCACCCGACCTCTCTTGTCACTGAGATTCCAGGTAGACCAGAATGGGGACCTTGACCGCTTAAGTCTAACTTTTTTACTTTAAGATCAAGGTGCTTAGGGTTCCACTTGAACTTTTAGGTCTTTTGAGTGAAAAAGTGACCTAATTTTAAGGTTGGCTGACCCAAAGGATCAACTTCACCTCTTGTTCCTTTGAGAGCTTTTGGGTCCTTTCTTTTAGGGTTCAAATGGATTAAAAGCCTGATTTGCTTAGGGTTTCTCTTGTATAGATCTTTTCAAACAAGGTTTAGGCACACCTCTTTTTGGATTTTTTTTTTTTTTTTAAGAGAAGATGTGTCTCTAAAAACCCTAGCTTTGCATTCCTTAGGTTGGCTCTAGTTGGTCTAATTTAGTTGCCTCAAAAATTGGTATCTAGGGCTCAATCAAGAAAGTTTTAGCCCTAGTTACCTTAGTTGGATGGGCAGTTCAAGATGTGTTGAAATGAAAATCAGGCAACTTCGATGAATTACTAAGTACGAAACAGGTAGCCCTAGGTTGATTCTTCTTTGTTCCTTTCCAAACATTGAGGGGGTTAAGAGAGAGGGCTAATGAAAGTTACCTGTTCTTTGGTATAGTCGTTGTGCAGTTGCTCTTCTTTTCTCTGTTTTCCCTGAGACAAGCACAACAAAGGAGAGGAATTAAGTTAGTATTGGATCAGAAGTTGTGATCAAAAGCTTTAGAAGTGCCCGTTGCTCCCCAGCAACGGCGCCAACATGTTCACGTGGCTAGATCGTGTTTTAACAGATATCTCGTTGTAATATAGATGAACTTTCCGCGAAAACAAATAAAAATTTATAACTCAAAAATAAAAGTAACCGAGGTTGAACACAAGGAGCAATCTGAGTATTCCAAAACTTGAGAACACAACTTTTTAATAAAAAGCAATGACCAGTCCAATAGAAATGACAGGATAATATTATGAAAAAAATTTCTCAAAAAGAATTGGACGTCTGATATTGCATCAAACGTCTTAAAGTTATCTCTCAGATTCTTTTCTTCTGTTTGTGATTTTCTCTGCTGCAGCTATGGGTTCTCCTTTTCTTTTTCTTCCTTAGCCACTTCTGCTCCTCTTCTTTGTCCTTCTCTTCTTAATTCTCTTCTTGCAGCCAAGTCTTGGCTTTGCCTCTTCTTAGGTTGCCTTCTCCTTTTTCTTCCTCTTCTCACTTTGCTTTCTTGCTTCTCCTTTTTGTCTGCCCCTTGATCCCTCTCTTCTTCTTTCTCTTGGTCTGCCACACCTCTACTATAGGGTGTCCATCTTCTTCTTCTTCTTCGCTTGCAACGGCTAAGTCCCTACTTCCTCCTTATCAACCTCTTCCTGCACAAGCACCACGCAACAAAACCTATTCCCCTACCCTCCCCACGTGTCTCTCTTTCTCTGAATATCTCTTCGGTACGCTCTCCCAGAGCTGGGTTATCGAGTCGGTCGCACGCCTGGGTCCAGGTGCACCAGCGTGGGTGTGGTGCACTAGGAGTGCTTAGGAGGATAGTCGGGTCGGGTTACCAGGTCCGTGGGATGAAATCACTGACGAGGAGTGTATAGGTGAGGAGGGACCTCACCCCAGAGATTTGGAGGCGAAGAGACAATATCACAAAATCAATTTAAAGTACTCAAATAGGTCACTACTTACCGAGGTGGGACTAAAAGTCCCACCCGCTGCTGCTGGCAACTGCGGGAGAACGGCTTCACGATTGGTGCAGCTGCAGGTCTGCAGCACCCTTTATCAGGCTAGGCTTGCGCACACTTGCAACCCGTGCGGTTTGGAAGCCTGGGAGCGGTCGATTGTGGCCTGGAGCTGAAGAACAGTCGAGCTCGAGTCGTCGTTAATGGCGACTAAAAGCCTGACCCTACATGACACAAAAAAAAGCTTGCAGCTCTATCAGACCACAAGAGGATTTTCCCCGTGTCACGGCGAAGGTGAGGCAATCAGTGGCAGGCCACAGGGCAGCCTAGGCGTGCATGCCTAGGTCACTCTATGGCCGAAGTTATGGGTTAGGTCGAGGGCAGCGTGGAGTGCGTGTGGCATCCTGTGGATGGGTGGAAGGTGTTCAGTGGAGTGTGGCGGAGGTTGTGAGGTGGGTGGCGAGATGTGTGGGGTTGCGGAGTGACGGAGGCGTCTCGCCGGAGGGTGGCTGGAGATGGGGAAGATGCGGGCGGATAGTGGCGGTCGAGGGGTGTTGTGTGAAATAGAATGAGGAAAATGCAAGAGTGGAAGACGGGGAGCTTATCTGGATTATTGGGAGCGAAAAGGGGTAGCGGAGACGGATGGCTCGTTTGTGCCATCATCGGAGAAGATGGCCCTGAGGGAGATAACGGCGACGAGGAGGAGGACAGGAAGACGTACGCTGATGAGACGTGACGCAAGAGGACGAGGCAGAGTGAACCCCGCTGCTGGTATGGCAGTAGAGCGATGAGAGGGAGGAGGAAGAATCGCCGGAGCTTGCGGGCTACTTGGCCGGAGAGAGGGGAGATGAAATCTGGGGGATTCTGCGGCCAAAACAAGTTTGAGAAATTCACAGAGGATCAGGGGTCCTTTTATAAGTGCTGGCCGAGCTTCTGGTGCGTGGAGGGCAAGCCTTCTGTCACCGACTTCTCGTCGGAGAAGGAAGGTAGTTGGGGCTCCAAATCTCTCGTGCGTTCGCACGAGAGATTGGATGGAAATCAAAGATTGTGATTGAGCTCAGATGGAAGGGGATTCCTCAGAGAATCTCCCTTCCAAATATGGGAGGAGATCTCTAAGGGATCTGGGAGTATTCCCCCTCCATTCCTCGCCAGAGAAGGATTCCTCCCTATTAATGGTGGAGGGACCTTTTTGTAAGAGTGGCGAGGAAGATAGGGGGATATGTGTAATGGTTTTCGGAAGGTAGGGGCCAAAATGTAATTGGGTGTACTAATTTGCAAAGTAGGTCAAGAAGACCTCCCCTTAGATCCAAATTTTGGTACAAATCTAATTTGGACCTAAGGAATCCAATGGTGAAGTTGGATTTTAGGTTTGACTACGTTTGACTGGACTTTTTGCATAAAAATTCAAATTATGTCAATTGAAGAGTTAGGACCCAAATCTAGGTCAAACTAGGTTTCAAAGGCCAAATTGAATGTTCTAAACCCTAGGGAATTTTTTTCCATGAATTCTAGAGGGCTTACTTGATTTTTATCTTGACCAGAACATTGTTGAATTAAGCGGGTCTATTTTAGGGTTACAAGATGTCATTTAATTCCTAGTTTGCACATAAACCCATTTCTGATTGAACCAACCCACTTTTTATCTTATTCAGATAATTTGACCTATGTTTTGCCTCTGAGAAATCCTGTTTATGTACTGCAATGGTAAAATTATAGTTTTAACCTTTATTTCATGTTTTCTTCTCAGAACACTTATTTCTTCAATTAAGCCCTTCTCTAGGTTATGTAGGAGCTTTTATTCTCTTTCTTAGGTCAAAATGAGCTAATTATGGCTCATGATGAGGTTCTCATCACAGCTCCAAAGTGATCTATGAATGGTGATTCTAAGAGGGAAGAATATTTGGTGAGGCAGAGGTTCACTACACTAATATGCACCTTGGGAGCTTGAGAGTAAGCGCTAATGGAGCGTTGTTAGGCTTGCTAGAGCTAAGGAGTAGGCGGGAGTAGAGTAGGTAGAGATGGCTTGGAAGGGAGGGGGTGTAGGTCCTTTTATAGTGGAGGAGAAGAGGCAAAAATAGGTATGGGACCATTAGTGACCTCCAAGCCGTCGTTGGAACTGTCGCTGTAGATAGCTCAGGCCCGCTCACGCCCATAGCTGGCTTTACTAGCATGCAAAGAATTAGCAACGGCTGTAAGTGTTGCAATATGTCCAGCTCATGCGTTGCTGTAGGCTAGTGCCAACTGAGCATGAGCCCGCCCCTTACTCCGCTGGCACTACGCTGTGCGCACTCTTTACCATGCGTGCGCATGCTTACGTGCTGGTGCTGCGCTGTGCGCATGAGTGCCTCCGCGTGCACGCGTGCACCTGCGCTGCTGTGCACGTGCGTACGCATGGGCAGCCTGAGTTGTGCCACGTGGCGAAATTTGGGTTGCCCATCATCTTTTCGTTGTAGGGGCTGCTACAGAGGTCGAATTGAGTTGATTTTCATGCTGTTAGGTTGTGATCGTCAACCTGAATCCATCCGTGTAGTTGGATTTGTCATTTAAAGCTCCAAATTATGTCACCTAGTACCTTGTCCGTTGATCTTCCTTGGACTACATATGGTGCTATGGAACTCTGATCGAGGCGATTTCGGAGATGTTGGACTCCGATCTTCGTCTTGATTAGATTCGTTCTGTTGGATAGTCAATCCGAGGCTTTGAAATAAGTATCCTTCTCTCCTGACCACAAAAACGACGCAATTAACCTAAGTTATATTCAACTACTCTAAATGTAGAGTGATGCATGCTATGCAATATTTATAATATGAAATGCAAATCTAAGCCTAGGAACATGCATGAATAGACATTTTACCCTAAATAATTGTGTCTACATCAGGACTCTTACAATATTTTTGATTCTAAGGATTTTCAACCCAAGTATAGAATAGTGGATTATCTTTTTGAGCCAAATTTGAAATGGACAAATACTCCTATTAGTTTAGAACTTTATTTTCTCTAGAATTTCAAACTTGTGTTGCATACCCCAAATCTGCAAGCCCAACCCCGAAAGCACAATGATCACTGGTTTTGGGTGATTTTCATCTAGAACCTTAGAACCACTCGACCTTGAGGCATGGGTCTACACCATAATCTGGTCCACATTTGTGGATATCTTCTTCTGGTGGGTCTTGAGATCAATCTTTTTATTTTACTTTTGAACCGCACTTGTGAATTCTTAATTTCTTCCTCGTTTGTATATTATGCCTAACTAAAGATAATAAACTTAGCACGTGTGTATATTCCACATTCTCTGCAGAGCTGACCGAATTTTCACAAAATTCAGGTGATATTCTGTTTATTGCACCCTTTTCATATCTTTATTTTTTAGAATGAGGACATTGCATCATTTAGGCATGGGGGGGAGGATACTTAATTGTGAAATTATTTAGTTAGCTCCATGGAATTTCCTTTATTTTCTTAAAAAAATTAAAAATTCAAAAATTCAAAAAATTAGAATTAGGAGAAGAGAACTTAGGCATTAAGAGTTAACTTTAGGAGACAATACTTTAGGACCTGAACACTTAGACTCTTCAGGTGTTAGGGTTTAATCAGTCTAGGTGTCCACTGAAATGTGGACCTCTTCTCGAGTCCTTGCCAAGTTAATCTTATTTTAATTTGATTAACAAATAGGGGTGATAAGTACATGACTTATCAACCCGTCCTCTAATTTGAGGGGACTTTAAGTCTAAAGCATCTACACTTTATTTGCAATGACTCACTTTTCGATGATTTTTATGGAAATTAGGTAGCTAATAAACTTTCTAGGGTAGTATGGCTGGCAAGTTGTCATGAGTAACATCCCATTGGCCGATTGTCTAGAGCCCAACTACATGACCAAACTCATTCCACTACCTTTAAGTAAATCTTAGATCAGGGAAGCCACTTACTAAGAACAACAAAAAAATATACTTAAAAATAAAAAAAAAGAAAAAAAATAAATAGAAAAAGGAGAAAAAAATAACTAAACCACACTTCACCACACGAGTATGGCTGGCAAGTTGCTGTGGGTAACAGCCCATTAGCCGGTTGTCCAGAGTCTAACTCACAAAAATGCACAAATAATTCCAAAAATACTTAGGAAAGAAGCGGGGAAGTAGAATAAATTGGGGAGATATACACTGGATTCACCTGGGTGTTGACCCCATAAAAAATAAAAAAAGTAGGGAGAAAGCTACCGATCGAAAAGATAAACCTTTAGGCAGAAACTTTTAAGGTCACCTAGGGTCGTAGAAACCTGAAGTCCATTTTAACGTCTATCTAGTGAGTCTATCACATTCACAAAGATGCTAAGAACTTGAAGTTCTATTCAAGTCTTGGGTGGGTTGGTTGGCCGTAGAAAGTTACCCCGAAACTTCAAACCCAAAAATCCAAAAAAATTAGAAAAGAAGAAAAAAATGTATCTTCATTTTTCAAAATAAGGGAGGACTTGAGCGGTCTACATTTTGGCAAGCACTCGGGCATTGTTGAGTCCTCATTGGTTAGGACCTTAGTTGAAATTTCCTTTTGTTAATAAACAACTAATGCCTTAAGCGATCGAGTCCTAATTCTGATTTTATACATAGAATTTAGCTTAATTTTGGTAGGGACTAGCAAAAGATGGGCATGGGGGCATGATGTATGCACATCCATTTAGGATAAAAAGCCTATTTATGCATGTTACTAAGCTTAGTGATGCATTCCATATTATAAATATTGCATAGCATGCATCATTCTGCATTTAGAATAGTTTGCGTAAATTATAAGTTAATTAGCATCCTTTTGTGGCTAGGAGAGAAGGAGATTTATTGCGAGGCTTCCGGTTGATGATTCAATCGTACGGATCTAATCAGGACAATAATCGATGTCTAACGCCTCCAAAATCGTCTTGATCAGAGTCTCGTAGCACATTATGCAGTCTGAGGAAGATCAAAGGCTACGGAGCAAGGTGGCACCAATCCGAACCTTAGACCATAAATCCAACCACACGGATGGATCCCGATCGACGATCGCAACCTAATGGCGTGAAAATCGACCTAATCCGATGTCCATGACACCACTTACAAGAATTTGAAGTTGGGCAGTCCAGATGGCCCCATGTGGCACCATCTGAGCCACCCAAAGTTGCCTAAAAGATTCGCTCAACCTCTAAAGCACACGCCCCATGCAATCTAGGCCATTGGATGCCCATAAAATGGCCATACACACGCCACGTCGCCCACTTCATTTGAAGAGCTCATCAACTCTGATTCTCGACTATTGGATCTCTGTCCAACGGTCAAGATCTCACACTGCCTCGATCCTTCGCTTAACAACCCATCCACAAGCCACATCGGTAGTGCTCACCACTCGTAACCCAGGGATGCACGATCAAGACTTCATGCGCACATCCAATTCGCTGTGCAGGGGTGCAGACGAAATTCGTTTGCATGATCTCAATCAGTTGATGAAGAAGGTGATGATGTGGCACAATCAGCTCCGCTCAATCTGAACCTGGTGATAACGTGTGATCCACCATGAAAATTGATGCACCATCTAACGCGATCTGAAGCACATGATCATTGCGCACCCATGGGCACTCATCTTGGATCTGATAGTTGAGATTCATTCGCACGCGGCAGCTATGACTGGGTGAGTTTGCAAGTGTGATCTAGGAGGCTACAGTGATGCTTGAGCTGGAGCTTTAGTGACATCTTTGCTGTTGCTAATTATCCCATACTTGTTTTAGCTCCCTCTCCTCCATTATAAAACGTCCTACACCCCTCCATTCATAACCATCTCTTCCTTTCTCTCCCTTACCATCTCCAAGGCTCTAGAGAGAGCTTGTTCCAAGCCTGGGATGCTCCTCTAGAGTAGAAAATCAAAATGTTTTCCTGCCTCTCACCCCCATTCATGGAGCATCCCATGGTCGTCTTCTCACCACTTCAGGAAGTAGATCTTGCCATGACGCCGTCCCGTCCTGCCCTCCTTCCTCTGATGTCGTTCTCCTACATCCAGCCTCTCACCACCTTCATCCGGGCACTGTCAGAGCGAGTTGTCCTTTAAGTGATTGTCGATGGGGACTCTTCTCACCTCTCCCTATCTTTACTGCTTTCTAGTATAATTATTTATCTATAATAAACTTTGATTAGCAATATATTGATGTTTCTCTCTCTCTCTCTTTTATTTTGCTAGAGTAACTTAGAATAGATAAGAAATATTTTGCTTGATATTGTATCTTATGAAATACCAAAAAAAAAAAACAAGATAACAACAACAAATACAAATAAAATCGAAAGCGCGTATTTCACAAACCAAACATTAGCCTCCCTGTGTTCGACCTGAGACTCACCTCGAGTTTCGGTATATATTTATCTGTTAGCAATTTTTGCGACTACGATGATGGGTTCTCCAAAATCCTAACTTTTCCTCACGAAAACACGCTCATCAAGTTTGGTCTGCATCATCAATTTGTTGATATGAACAAGCATCTGGCTGGATCAACTGGCTACTCATCAAGGTGCCTGTTCTACAAAATTCCTCTGATTTGACCACCCCTTCTCCCTAACCACCTTCTGCTCGACTGAAGGCATTCAATTTAGCACTTAAAGGGAGGTAACTTGTCATTTCAAAAACTCAAGACCCTTATAATCCTCCTTTTGAGTTACACTCATGAAGACATTACAAAACTTAGGCACGGGGGTGTTAAAGTGCAAACAAATGGAAATTCAATTCCCAGAGGGGTTCTTACAAAAAAAATTGAGAAAGGGGAGGAAAATTTTGTGAAATAATTGAAAATCTTTCTTGAGGAGGAAAAGAGGAGGAACAAAAAATGAAAAATGGAGCAAAATCAAGAAAAGAAATCGATAGTCATAGCAATTGATTATGGAATCTACTTAAGTTTTAGACCAAATCAAAACAAGGATTAAGTCATGAAGTGCTAGAGACAAGGAGATTAGTAAATGATAGTGAAAATACGTGATTTGTTAATTAGGGTTTTGGAAATCGTTATAATGCGTAAATCCATTTTGCTTTTGAAATTTCTAACCTAGATAGGGAAGTATCTTGGGTCATCCAAGGAGGCAATATTTTGCGAAATCAATCTCTTGCTTGAAAAGTAGAAATCACCTTTCTTTTTGTTGTTTTCAATTTATCATTTTTTTCTTTTAGGTTTTCTAAAATAAAGAGGCAAATACGAAGTTGTTGTTGGGAAAAGGTACCACAACTAAGATGCTAAAATCTAAGTAACAAAATTATCCTCTTTCTAAGCTCAACCTAGGCATGTGAAGGCCTAGGTTAATTAGAAAGAGAGAGTGAGATTATACTAAGATAAAGCAAGTAGTGCAATTAAAAATGCAACGAGAAATGAAGCCAACTTTTTCTATATTAAAGGAAATTGTCTATAAGTATAGGAAAGCTTCTAAAATTTGAAAAGACAAATAAAGAAGAAGCAAAATCCTTTAATTGCTGCTGATGATGAAGAAGGTGAAGCTCCTCTTGCTCCAAGTCAAGTTGCTCCTTGGCTTGAAAAGAAGGTTCCTTCTTCTCCTTTGCCTAGCAAGCTCCTCCAATTTGATGTACTCCTCCTACCATGCCCAAGGGGGGCGTGCTTGATCTCCTCCAAGGTGGATGGAATTCCACCTTCAAAAGCTCCTCCTAAGGTGGCGTGGACCACCTTTGATTCCTCCTCCAAGGGTGGTTGAGTACCACCCTTCAATCCTCCTCCTAGGGTAGGCGTGCACCCTAGGTTTCCTTCCAATGCCTAGCTGCTTCCCTTGGCTGGCATGGGGTCAAGAAAGAAGAGAAGAGGGGAAGGCAAAAAGGGGACAGAGTATCCCCTTGATCTTCTTCTTCTTCTTCTCTTGACCTTCTATGTAGGTGGAAATATGGGTAGAAAAAAATGTAGCCAAGGTTTTTTTTAATGGTAGTGGTAGGGGGTTTTTATAGGAGTAGGAGAGGGTAGGGTTGGTTATAGGATGGACGGTTATTATGGGGGTTAGATGATGGTTATAGGATCCTAGGGCTAGGGTTTGTTGGTGCCAAAATGGAAGGGTACATGGTGGTTGGCGCCAACCCTAGGTGGTTGCTAGGGTTAAGGGTTTGGTTAAGTGTGTTGTAGGGTGGAGATGGAGTTATGTGGTGGTGGCTATGAGATGAAGGGCTAGGGTGTGTTGACACCACTTGAAGACATATGAGTAGGTGTGGTTTGGGGAGAGTTGGCACCAACTTTACTGTGGTTAAAGGGGTAGGGTTGGCATGGACATAAGGGAAGGCTAGGATGGCTTTTATGGTGGTGGTTATGGGATTAAGGGTAGATATAGGTGGCACCAAGATGGAAGGGTGTGGGTGGTGTTTTGGTGCCAAAATAGTGGGGGTTTAGGGTTGGTTATGGTGGCTTAGTGAAATGACCTGTTGCCTTTTTAGTCCGATAAGACGTCTGGAGTTTCAGTCAGACGTTTGTCTAGATGTCTGGATACAGGCCTGGACGTCCGAAAGTGGGAATTGTTGCACGTTCCCTTGCGCTTTGCGTGCGGGCAATGCATAGAGCTTCTCTCTCCTCCATGCCCCTCACCCCCTTAAACCCTAAGCCCACTCTATTTAAACCCTCTTCTCACCACCCTCAACCCCTCACCACCAGCCACCACCACACCTTCAGCATCCTCTCTATGCGGCTGTGGAGAGGGAGAACGAGAGGGATGAGAGAGAGGGTGAGCGAGAGAGAACGAGAGGGAGAGAGGAAGGAAGAGCATGAGAGAGGAGGAGAAGGTCATAGGACCTTCGGGAGCTCGGCAGAGCTCACACGCACAGCGGCTGGCACGCAAGCGACGAGGAGGGGCTCGGGGAGGCGGCCTCCCAGCCCTCTGTAGTTGCTGAAGCTGTTGTGGTGCACTGCGAGCAACGTTGCGAGGAGAGGAGCATCGTGGAGGAGGTTCTGGTACTGGAAATTTTCCAGTATCAAACGTCTGGAGCATCAACCAAACGTCTAGAGGGGCACCAGGACGTCCAGAGCTGAAGCCGGACATCTGAAAGCGTTATATCGCGTGAGGTACGTATCTTCCTACACTACTTTTTGCCTTGCAGGTTGTAGCGTAGGAAATGTAGGGCTGAGTTTGTGCCTGCGTTTTTCGTATGTAGGTGAGGGCTTTGGGAAGGTGCATGGTGCACTTTTCCAAGTACTTTTGGACGTCTGATCACATCACCAGACATCCAGAGGTACTTCCAGACGATCAGAGGCCTTGTCTGACATCTAGAGTTGCCCCCAGATGGTTGTAGAGGGAGTCTGGACATCTAAAGCAGCCGCAAGAAGTGCAAGGTGAGATCTAACATCTTTTAAGACTTCTGGGACTAGTCCCAGACGTCTGATTTTGGGTAGTAACCGTGTTTTTGGCTCGTTTAGGGCCCAAACATAATCGGATTTCTGCAAACGAAGTACCGCTGTTTTCCACTCGAGTCTCGCTACATGTTCATGTTGAGTACCTACTGTTTTGAGCTCGTCTGATGTAAATTAGTCGTTGGTACAGGTTACCAGTCGGTGGTGTGTTCGGGGCTCGCGAAGATGACGAGATCTGCGGTGCAGGCCCCCATTCCTCCTGTAATACCCGGTAGAGTGGTTTAACTCAGCTATTAATATTCAAATAAGAATATACTTGTTTGGAATAATCGGATCAAACTCTAAGATATGGAATGAACCCTAGGGTAGAAATGTATGAGCCTGTTTTGAGCTATACTGCTTACTTGAGTGCATGGTTAAAATAAATTGCTTGCAAATGGTATAGTGTAATTATGAGATGCATGTTAAAATACGAGTTGCCTGTATGTGAATGAGAAAGTGAACTGTGAAACCACAAGTTGCATGTATATGATTGAGAATTAAATTGTGAAAACACAAGCTGCCAGTAAATGGATGAGGAACGAGTTACGAAACATGAGATCTAAATATAGATAAATGAGATGAATATGAGCATGAACCCTTTGGGGAATGATGTAAACAAGTTTACACTACTTAAGATGTCTATT
Organism: Thalassia testudinum; assembly: GCA_037157565.1. Lineage (NCBI taxonomy): Eukaryota > Viridiplantae > Streptophyta > Magnoliopsida > Alismatales > Hydrocharitaceae > Thalassia > Thalassia testudinum. Next base: position 3,669,938 of record JAZHRO010000029.1, on the reverse strand, counting down.
TATGCATGTTCTTAAGCATAGGATTGCATTGCATGCTGTAAATATTGCATAATATGCATCATCTTGCACTTAGAGTAGTTTGAATAAAATGGTGGTTAATTATCTCCTTTTATGTGCTTGGATAGGGCAAACTTTTTATCAGGGCCTCAGATCGAAGATCCAACCGTACAGATGTGATCAGGGCGACGATTGGAGTTCAACGACTCCAAATTCAGCCTAAATAGGCATTTGTAGCATCAGATAGTGACTGGGGAACCCAAGAAGATCAAGGGCTAAGATGGTGTAAATCCACACTTCAAACGACAAATCCGACCGCACGGATGGATTTGGATCGACGATTACAGCCTAACGATGCAAAAATCGAGTCAATCTGACACCCGTGGCACCATCTACATCATCCAGAAGATGGATGGCCAAGAGGGTGCCACGTGGTGCCATCTCAGTCGTCCAACCAGCCCTCAAGTCCACCGCTGCCTTTCCAAAGAGAATCCAACACGTGATCTGGACCGTTGGATCTCGATCCAACGGTCATGAACGCGCGTTCAAAACTTCAGATGCTCGCCCCATCCACGTGCGCAGCGCAGTGGATAAGGCACTCGACTACCTTCAGACGCGCGATCGAGTCTTCGTGAGCAGGCGAGCGGGCGCGGGCTAGCATGCGAGGGCGAGTGTCAGATCGCAATCGAACGGCTACACGCGCCCGATAGCTCCCACGCGCTATTGCACGCGCGATGAGGACGCAGCATCACACGCGGGCGGGCGCCAGCGAGGCGGGCGAAGGCATGATTTAAGCTGTCCGATCTCGCGATCGGACGGCTAAGGACGGCTGAACATGCGCAAGCATTGCATGCGCGAGCAAGCGAGAAGGCGCGTGCGTGCTGCCCACTATGCCCACATTCAGACCTTTAGCGACGGTTTTATCTGTCACTAAAGGTCCTAAATTAATGTTTTTAAAGATGTAATGACCAATTTGCCCCCACTCCTTGCAACTATAAAAGGAGACCCCCTCCACACGAAATTCTCATCCCTTCCTTCTCTTCTCTCCCTCTCCAAAGCTCAAGAGAAGCTTGTCCCACACCCGGGATGCTTCTCGCGAGATAAAGTCAAATTTTCATCCCCCTTCGGAAGTGGATCCCACGACGACGACGATGTGCTGCCCTGTTCCCGTTCTTCTGCTTCATCCTCCTTTGTCTTGCTTCATCCTCCTTCGTCCAGGCGTCGTCCCGTCCGAGTCATTTTCCAAGCGACCGTTGAGGAGGATATTTCTCTCTCCATTCTTTTTACTGCTTTCTAGGATAGATTTACTGCTTTCTAGAGTAGTTCGGCTCGTCCTCCAAGCGACCATCGAGGAGGATATTTCTCTCTCCATTCTTTTAATGCTTTGTAGAGTAAATTTACTGCTTTCTAGTGTAATTATTTTCTGCTTTCTAGTTATAATATTTAGTGAAACAAACAATCTCTTTAATGATGAATTCCCTGTTCATTCTACATCTCGTTTTGATTTATGTTTGTAATATTCTCTCTCTCTCTTACTCTCACTCTCTCTTCTATTTATTGTAAATAGTTAGATAGCTTTAATAAATTGAATTACTTCGTGACAAATAAAATTAATGCATAGTTTTTAAATCAAATGTCCGCCTCCCTGTGTTCGACTCGGAATTTCAATTTCGGTATAAATTTTATTTGTTGAACATGAGTTCTTCACTTTCAAACTACAACGACAGGTTTTTCAAAACCAAACACGTTAGAGTATCAATTCGTACATTCAACATTTTGGCGCCGTTGCCGGGGAGGCGACGCTCTTTGATTTTTCTTCGCATTTTCTAACTTACAAATCATTTACCTCACTTCTCTCATTTCTTATTGTGATTGCAGGTACTCTTTCGAGACAGGTAAAAGCGGTAGATTGGAGTAAAGTGCTGTGGAAGGTTTTGTAAGTTATCCCCCACATCCCACCCATTAGATTTCATTCTACAACATAATAACACAAACATCAATCAACCTAGGTGTTCTTTTAAACTCAGGGTTAGATTGCTTGTTGTTTGACACCCACACCCACCCCAACCCCCACATCAAAAAAAACAAAAATAAAAAAAATCTCACAGAGGTACACAACCTCATCTGATTTTCAAACTCAACGATAAATCGATTTTTGTAGCCGGTACACACATTCAAATACATAATTGAGTAAAAATCAGATTAGGTGATCATTTATGTGCCTAATTAAGTGGCGCAACAAGCCAATTCTTTGAGTTGATTGGGCCGCACCACTTCAATTAAAATCAACTCATCAAGTATGGATTTACCAGGCACTCCACATTCTTTTTAAGTTTTAAAGGAAAATATCTTCACCTGTGCCTCCAAAACCTGGTGTGCCAATGAAACTTGCTTGAAAACACCTAAAGTTGAATCTTAAAAGCTACTAAGCAAGATTCGAACTCTAAAATTCACCACATCAAAAATAATCTTGCTTGAAAATCACTGGTTGTGCACGCACACACAAATCAATCAATCATTAAGGGCACAACCCATTTAAAGGGCCCATCACATTCCAAAGCACATTCAAACCTAGCCCTAAATAAAATAGAGTAGACGTTGGCCTTAAGGATTTGACTCGCTCTTCAGAGCCCAGAACGAGATTATTTTCGATTAGTCTGTTTCTACTGTTCAATCTGATGTCTAGCTAGGGGAGTAGAATCAAACGATCGCTGCTGGGGGGTACACTAGGAATTGGAGGCGCAAGCCGAAGGAAGAACCTTCTCCTCAGTCCCTCCTTCTGACTGGTTGGATTGAACAGACAGAAGTAGATCAAATCGTTCCTCTATCTCAAGACAGGTTTTGGGAGTCTGTAGGTCTGTAGGCTAACCTACTTAAGGACAGGTTTAATTGTTTGTATTGCAGGGTGCCTTTCTTCCTCCTGTCTCTCATGAATATTTCCACATATTACACACATTCCTGCTCTTTCCCTCCTATTTTGAATTATCCTCAACATGAAAATTATCCCGACTCATACTGTCATCAACCATCAGTTAGTTGGGATAACTCGGATTGGGGTTATAATGCTGGACCTTTGTGTTTATGGTCTAACCTTGAACACCATGATTGTGATTTCTATCCTTCTCAGAGCCACATCGATTATAGATCGTCATCCTTTCATGAACAACCTAATACGATCTACAATCAAGAAGGATACACTGATCCTTACCTATCCTCTGATTACACTACCTATAGGTCATCACCACCTTTTGAACAATCTGAAATGACCTATTATCAGGAAGGGTGTAACGAATCTCAATTCGTTAATTCCCCTGCTTTGACCCCAAACCCGCCCAACCCTGGACAAACTCATTTGGTTCAGGGTAACCAGGTTCAAGATAAGGTTCTGGCTAACTTGAGGAATATCATTCAATCTTTAGAAGTTCAGCCAATACCTTGCATTGAGAGATTGGAGCCCCTGATTGAAATGATTGATGATTTGAACAAGTCGTTGTTGGATTGGCTCCAGGATGTTAAGGATAAGAACCTAGGTGAGTTTCTACTTGGGAAATTAGCGAAATTGAGGATGAGATTCGTGGTCACTTTGATTCAATCATGGGATGATTCCCAGGATGAACTCCCTTCAGGAAAGATAATGACAGAACCTACTCAGGCACCTGTTGGGGTGGACACGTCTTACAAGGCTGACCTGATTAAATTAAAGTAACCAATTAAGGATGATCTGATTTCTTCACCTGAGATCCCTGAGTTGGGGTACGAGGAAACATATGTCTCCATGGATTAGAAAGTGATAGATGATTTTGAGACATACATTAATACGGATCTTGATTCTGATGGTGAAGATTCGATTTGCGAAGTCTCACGCGAATCTACAGAACACGATTTTTGTGAGACGATTGGGCCTGAGGAATCTGAAAGATCATTTGATAGCCCAAGAACTAAGGAAACTGATCCTATTAGGGCACACATTACGGATCCAGAATCACTTTTTCTGGAGGATTCAATCAAATGCCCTGATTGTCAGTTACACCGCATTGAGCTTATCGATGATTCTGTTTTTGAGATAATTAGACCCAAGTCAATTCTGATTCAGCCACATCATTCAGACTTGGAGATTTCAGACGGGGTGATTAATATGCAAGAGGTCCTAGAAATTGACATGCTGAATGAGGAGGATAGGAGCTGGGAAGTTCTGATTTGGGAAGCTAGTTTCGGAGGAAGTAGAAGAAGACTGAATCAAAGGGTTCCTATTCATCTGAAACCATCAAACTAGGACCCTTATGACATTTGTTTTGAGGATGTCAAACCCAAGCACACATTCAATGATTATCCTTTTGAGCTTCAATTCTCTGTAACCCGACTTTTTGGTCTTGGGTTGCATCCTCATAAATCGTAGGGCCGACCTTGCTTGCATACAGATTTTAGGTTTTGGGTAATTTTTATCCAGAACCTAAGATATTCTTGATTATGGGGTATGGGTCTGTACCACAATCCGGTCCACATTTGTAGACCTCTACTGACAGGTCGGAGGTTTCTTCTATTTATTCTGATTCTGACCTGCACATGTGAATTCTTCATTTCTCTTCTTTGTATAGTGTGCCTAGCTGAAGGCACTAAACTTAGCACTTATACAGTTCTTTTTAGTTTCTATCTCGGAGCAGACCTGACATTCACGCAATTCAGGTGCTTTCTATGTTATTCCACTTTATTTTATGTTTTTTTAATACAATGAGGACATTGCATTAGATAGGCATGGGGGGTGGATATTCATCTCTGAATTTATTCGTTAGCTCCGTAGATTTGTTTATTTCTATTAAAAAAAAAAGTGGAATTAGGAAGGAAAACTTGTGTTTAAGAAAATTTTCAATCTTATGAAATACTACATTATGATCTGAACACAAAGACCCTTCAGGTCTTTGGACTTAATTAGTCCATGTATCCACTAAAATGTGGATTTATTTTTCGAGTCCTCGCCAACTTAAATTCTATTTTAATTGGAGTAAATAAGTTTGGATGATAAGTACACAACTTATCAACCCACCCTCTGATTTGAGGGAATTTTTGAGTTTTAAGCATCTATACACTTTCTTTGCACTGACTCGTTGTTCGATGATTCTAATGAAAATTGGATAGCTAATGAACCTTCTAGGGTGATATGGCTGGCAAGTTATCGTGGGTAACAGCCCATAGGTAGGTTGTCCAGAGCCCAATCACTGGACCTTTCTCTTTTTGCTACCTTTAGGTAAATCTTAAACCAGGGAAGCCACCTACTTAAAAAAAAAAATCAAAAAGAAAAGGAGAAAAGAAAAAAAAGAAATAAACCACACTTCCCGCACGAGTATGGCTGGCAAGTTGTCAGTGGTAACAGCTCATCGACCGATTGTCCAAAACCCAGCTCAGTAAATGCACTGAAAATTCCCAAAACATTTAGGAAGAAGCGGAGAAGTAGAATAAATTGAGGAGATATACATTGGTTTCACCCTTGTGTTGACCCCATAAAAAAATAATAAAAGTAGGGAGAAAGCTACTGGTTGTAAAGATACACCTTTAGATAAAATTCTTTTTGAGGTCACCTAGAGGCATAGAATCCGAAGTCCGTTTTAATTGTCGGTCACGAGTCTATCACATCCACAATAAGATGCTTAAAACTTAAGGTTCTCATCAAATCTTGGGTGAGCTGAATGGCCATAGAAAGCCACTCTTTAACCCTAAAACTTGAAAATCTAAAAAAATTAGAAAAGAGGAAAAAGAGAAAAAGAAAATTTTCTTTGAATAAGTCGAGGGCTTGAGGCGGTCTGCATTTTGGCAGATACTCGGGCACTATTGTGTCTTTGAAAGTTCAGATCCTAAGTAGACAGTTTCTTAATGATTGAAAATAACTCATGTCCAAATAATCCAACCTAATTCTTTTATAAATAGCATATAGTTTTTGCTAGGGACTAGCAAAAGATAGGCATGGGGGTATGATGTAAACACGTTTACACTACTTAAGATGTCTATTTATGCATGTTCTTAAGCATAGGATTGCATTGTATGCTATAAATATTGCATAACATGCATCATCTTGCATTTAGAGTAGTTTGAATAAAATGGAGGTTAATTGTCTCCTTTTATGCTTGGACAGGGTAAACTTTTTATCGGGGCCTCGAATCGAAGATCGAACCGTACAGATGTGATCAAGGCGACGATTGGAGTTCAACAACTCCAAGATCGCCCTAATCAGGCATTTGTAGCATCAGATAGTGATCGGGGAACCCTAGAAGATCAAGGGCTAAGATGGTGTAAATCCACACTTTAAATGACAAATCTGACTGCATGGATGGATTCGGATCGACGATTGCAGCCTAACGACGCAAAAATCGAGTCAATCCAACACCCGTGGCACCATCTACATCATCCAGAAGATGGACGGCCAAGAGGGTGCCACATGGCACCATCTCAGTCATCCAACCGACCCTCAGGTCCATCGTTGCCTTTCCAAAGAGAATCCAATGTGCAATATGGACCGTTGGATCTCGATCCAACGATCCTGAACGCACGTTCAAAACTTCAGCCGCTCGCCCCATCCACATGCGCAACGCAGTGGATAAGGTGCTCGACTGCCTTCAGACGTGCGATCAAGTCTATGCGAGCAGGCGAGCTGGCGCGGGCGAGCGTCAAATCACAATCAAACGGCTGTGTGCGCTCGATAATGCCCATGCGCTATTGCACTCGCAGTGAGGATGCAGCATCGCATGCGGGCGGGTGTGTAGCGAGGCAGACGAAGGTGCGATTTAAGCCGTCCGATCTTGCGATCGAACAGCTGAGGAAAGCTGAATGTGCACAAGCGTTGCGCGTGCGCGTCGCCCACTTTGCCCACGTTCAGACCTTTAGCGAAGGTTTTATCCTTCACTAAAGGTTCTAAATTAATGTCTTTGAAGATGTAATGACCAATTTGCCCCCACTCCTTACAACTGTAAAAGGAGACCCCATACACACGAAATTCTCATCCCTTCCTTCTCTTCTCTCCCTCTCCAAAGCTCAAGAGAAGCTTGTCCCACACCCGGGATGCTTCTCGTGAGATAAAGTCAAATTTTCGTCCCCCTTCGAAAGTGGATCTCACGACGACGATGACGTGCTGCCCCGTTCCCGTTCTTCTGCTTCGTCCTCCTTCGTCCAGGCATCATCCCTTCTAACTTGTCCTCCAAGCGACCATTGAGGAGGATATTTCTCTCTCCATTCTTTCTACTGCTTTTTAGAATAGATTTACTACTTTCTAGAGTAGTTTGGCTCATCCTCCAAGCGACCGTCGAGGAGGATATTTCTCTCTCCATTCTTTTAATGCTTCCTAGAGTAAATTTACTGCTTTCTAGTGTAATTATTTTCTGCTTTCTAGTTGTAATGTTTAGTGAAACAAACAATCTCTTTAATGATGAATTCCATGTTCATTCTACATCTTGTTTTGATTTCTGTTTGTAATATTCTCTCTATCTCTTACTCTCTCTCTTCTATTTATTGTAAATAGTTAGATAGATTTAATCAATTGAATTACTTCGTGACAAATAAAATTAAACGTGTAGTTTTTAAATCAAACGTCCGCCTCCCAGTGTTTGACCTGGAATTTCAATTTCGGTATAAATTTTATTTGTTGAATATGAGTTCTTCACTTTCAAACTACAACGACAAGTTTTTCAAAACCAAACACATTAGCGTAGCAATTCGTACGTTCAACAGGGAATTAGGAGTAGAACTCCTGTGTATGAAAGGAATCTGGAATGTAGACGGGAAGTGAGCTGGCCCTTGTGTACACGGTACCAATGAGAGCAACTATCCCATTTAGTGTAGAGCGAAGCTAGCTGCCCTTGGGTTGAGACCTAGGGTTAGGATTGCCCACTCTTTACCAACTCCTGTTGGCCCTTGCGTACGTGGTACCGAGGCATGCTACTAGTGTAGGGAGGGAGCTAGCCACCCCACAGGCCCCAAGGTTAAGCTAGCCACCCTACACCGACTTTGTTAGGCTCATTGGGCAAATTGGGGTAGTCGAACGAGGGTACGCGGACTGTAGAGGGCGAGACTCCTGTTTGGTTCTGAGGGGTGAGACCCTTGTTCTGAGAGGGAAAGGCCCTATACTGTTCCATGTTATACTTTGGGCGTACCCGCTAGTGGAAACGACTGACCGCGTGTCAGTGTGGGGTAGCTACTCGTACACTTATCACGCATGTCATAGTCACCGCTACGTCTCGACAGTGACCTCAGGGTGGTTGTCTGGGTGTAGTACTACCGTGCGGGACTCTCTCACCAGGAGAGCACCACGTGTACCTTCTACTCCACGGGAAAGATTGCAATCAAGATCGTTCCCACGAGGAACAAGCAAGATCAAGAAATACTGGGATACTTTGTGAAATAGATGAACCAGAAATACATAAATGAGATAAATGGAATTGAGAATAAAACCTGCTTGTTGTTACTTTACTTGCACATAAATAATGTAAACACCACTCTACTCAGTGTTCACTGACTCCATATTTTCATAACCCTATTCAAGACCATGAGTTGAGCAGCCCGAGTTTCCGGCTGCAGAGGGAGCTGGGCCCAGTCGAGCCCAGCTGTAGTAGTTTTCCTTCCAGCTCTTTTGTTTCTATTGTAGTTGTGAGTCCTAGACTTTAAAATTATTGTTCTCGTTACTTTTTGTTTCTGTTGTTATTGTGGTGGCATGTACTATTTTGAGATAGTTTACTCTCCTTTCCTTTACTATTTCATTTTTCCTTCTGCTTAGTTATATTGCATGTGTGAATGTGATTTAGTTTCCTGCTTTTGGTTATTTCTCGTTGGACCACTAGGTCTTGGGATTAGTCGAGGCAAGTCGGTCTTGGGTCCTATAGGGATCTGGGAATCGGGTCATAACACTTAGGGTTGGCGCCACTAGTGGGCTTCTAGAAGGGGTTAGGTGTAGGGCTTAGATGGGGATAGGGGGAGAGGTGTAGGGCTTGGATAGGGGTTCATGTTGGTGCCAAATTGAAGGGATGCCTAAGGCTTTTTGGCACCAACATGAAGGGGTGTTTAGGGTAGTGGTTATGGTAGGTTGACGCCAAAAGGGGTTGGGTTAGGTTAAGGTTAGTTAGGGTTAAGGTGGAGTGGATGGCCATGGATTTTTAAGTGGAGCTAGAGCTTAGCTAGTAAAGTAGAGGTGAAGGAGCTAGGGTTTCATGAAGGAGCTAGGAGAGAAGGCTCTAGAGCTGATGGAAGCTATGTTGGAGCTGGGTCTGCTGAGGCAGTTTCAAGTGGAGCTCAACTACTGAGCTCAGCTACTTAGTTCTTATGTAAGTAGCCAAGCCTAGGTAGTTGAGCTCAGTTGAGTTGACCTCAACCTGGCCAGAGCTAGGTTGAGCTGGAACTGCCTCTAATGAGAATTATAGAACTAGCTAAGCTACTAGTTGACAAGTGATAGCTCAGCTAGCTTGGAGTCCTGTTGCCATGAGCTGGGTGGAGCTGGGATGAGCTAGAGCTGAGCTGAGATGGACTCCTGTCAACTTAGTTGAGCTAGTTAGAGCTCCCAGTGAACAAATAGGAGCTGAAATGAGCTAGACTCAACTAATTTGAGTTGGATTTGAGCTGACTTGACCTGGGTTGAGCTGAGATGAGCTATCTTGAGCTATCATTAAGCTAATATGAGCTGAACGGAGCTGAATGGAGCTAACCTTAGTCTAAGGGAGCTAGTATCCAGCCATGATGAGATGGAATTAGCTGAATCCTAAACTGATTGAGCTTCCTCTTCATCAATTGCCTTCAAAAGTGCTAGGGTTTTAGGGATCTGCCAATATGCTTATCCCTAACACTCCAAGAAACACATTAAAAATATAATAACAAATGCAATGCTTGCCTAACCTAATTTATGCCTAAATGCAACCCAAAAACCAGTTTGCGAAGCAAAATCCTAAGAGTTAGGTTTGTTTTAATGCATAAAAATGATGATAAACTGACGTTTATCAGTAAAAAGTGCTGATCTTAGGCCTATTGGGCATATTATAGGGCTTAAGCATTTACGTATTTGTTAAGATCTGGATTAGTCCTCAAGAGGTTGAGGAAAGTGCAAAGCTGATGTAGTAGGTCTAAGACTTAGGGATTATTCGACCCCATTGCCTACCCTTTGGTTTGTGAGACATGGTAACCTAAGCAGCCAAAATCCATACACTAATCAGGTTCACTGTGCTTAACGAAGAAATAATGCCAAAAGTGTCATATTCTGAAAAGTCATCCCGAAGATCTAGCTTAGGAGTATCTCAAAGATATAAATTTATTGGATGAGTTCCTGGCATGGAGAGGTGGGAGATTCCCCTCGATGATGCATATTAACATATCATTGATTAGCCCATTTTTGTGGGCTATTTAAGTATTTAAGTGCCTAGACATTAAGTTAATTCTAACATTTATTTAGTATGCATTAGGATGTAAATAGATTAATTCATATTTTTAATTTAATTACATATTTCATGCATTGCATTCATAACTAAATGCATTAGAATTAACATAGAATTGAATTCATTTAACCAATTAGGTGCATTGCATGCATTATTTTAACTTAACATAGAAGTTAAGGCCGTATGCATAAATAACCATAATATTTTATTCTTTTATTTCTTTTCTCCTTTGCATAGGTAACTCCTCCGGCTTCAGCTCCGCCTCCTCTTGCACATCACATTTACGCTATGCCATTTTGAATTTGAAACGAAGGCTGTGGCTACAAAAGGAGGAGGGAGAGCTGTCATGCGAGGCAGGCCACCATCCCTGACCCACCACTGTGCAGAGAGTTGATCTCTCGTGTGCTCCACCACCACTGGCCTCAACCATGGCGACGAGCCTCCACCACCGTGAGCGTGTGGCGTGACAGGCCACACCACCATCTGGAGCTCGTCTGCATTACTGTGAGCACCTCAGCATGCACCACCCTCACCGTCATCACCAACAACCACCACTGCAGTCGCTGCAACTTCACACCCCTATTCGTTAAGACGTCTGGGAATGTTCTCAGACATCTGAAACTCCTACAGCACTACCTTCATCTTCTTCACCTGTCCTTTATTTTTTACAGCCACCTCCACCGCACTTCCATCCTCAAGCGCATCCACATCCGCACGCACACGCACCAGCTGCAGCACCGCCCAACTGCACGCTGCACCTCCTCCAGCACCCCTCTTCTTAGCCTTCACGCCCATGCCCTCTCTACGAGCCTGCAGCGCCTCCAGCCTCCAGTGCGCCCACTTCAAAGCCACTGCAACGCCTCCAGTGCGCCCACCTCCAGTGCCACTGCAGAGCTCCACCTCCGTGCACCCACTTCCGTGCCTCCCTGCAGCGCCTCACCACGTGCCTGTAGAACGCGTGCCCACTTCCGCGCGCACCCTGCAGTGCTCCAGCCTTCATGCCCGCGCCCTCCTTGCAGCCTCCAAAGCCGCACCTACTGCCGTACCCACCTCCACACGCCCACTTCCAGCGCCTGCCTGCAGCACCTGCACCCATTGTCGCACCTCCATGCGTGCTTACACGCTCTGCAGAGCGCCTGCATTCCCACACCTCTCCATCTCTGTGCACCTGCAGCATGTGCGGCAGTAGCAGCTCCTCCACCACCACCACTCCTCTCCTTCGACAAGCCGTCTCCGGCCACCTCATGACACACCGCTACCACCACCGCGACAGCCTCGCTTCAGCCAACCTCTTGTGGGAGTCTCTCCTCGATTGAACCTCTCTCCCATGCGCAAGGAGGAGAGTGGTAAAATCCCCTATTTTGGTGTTAATTAAAAATTACATTTAATGCCATTTCCACGAAAATCAATTTTAATTTACGATTATTTTATTGTGGCAAAATTGTGACTGCATACTCCTGTTTTCTAATAATTGCGCGGTTATTGATATTCACATGTTTTAACATTGGTTTTGGGATTAAAATGTGCATAAATTTTCTTTAACACATGTCAATTGAAAATTACATAAAATCATCACATATTTATTGAATATTTCTGTGAGGAAAAATTGCACATATACCCTTATATTTTTTAGTTATTGTGCATCTTCTTTCCATCGCAATTCATGTCGAATTTGATTAGGGATTTCGCACTTGATTAAAAGATTACGAAATAATCAAGATTTTATTGCATCATTGCCTCCCTGTGAACACGACCTGCTCTTCTGTTAGTGGATATTTTAATTGTTGATTAGTCGATTTTTCCACCACATAGAACTACAAACGACGTGTCATTTTATGTGACAAACGACTTTAAAAATGAAGAATCGACTCGTCAATCATCTCCTCGGTGCTTGTCTCCTAGGATATTTAAATATCCTAGTGGGGGCATGTAAGCACCTTATGCCGATTCAAGTGTCATGAGCTAGATTATCCCGAAATGTAGATTGCAAGGCCTGAATTTAGCTACAGAACATCATGAGAGGCACTATCTCGAAGTGTTGAAAGCCAGGAGTTCTGGGGGTTGCCATGGGTGGTGCTATCCCAAATCATCAAAAGCCAGGGACCCTTCGAGGATTGATGGTGGGTACAAGGAATCCAATACAAATCGTGTTATGGGCCAATCTGTGGCTAGATTTTGGGAAACATAGAAAGGAAAAGAGAGAAAACTCTTCAAATGAAATATCCTTCTCTATCTTTCTTTTCAAAATGCACTAGCAAACTGAACCTGGACTTGATACATTGCATGCACGGGTGCTTTAACTACTGGGGTGAACGAACCTTTAAGAAGTTTTTGTGGGCCCTAGAAACTTTCGCGGTACACCTAGGCTGAAGCTGGTAAGGTCTAGATCTTGGTTGGTACTTGAGTACCTCTAGGCCTATTGTTGGCATTCCAATCTAATTTCTAGAGGAAAAGGTACAAATCAAGCATTTGAACATCAAAAGCATGGTCTAGAGATCTAGTTCTTTCCATAGGATTTTGCTAGGGACTAGCAAAATTTAGGCATGGGGGCATGATGGTAACATCATCATTAGCCATAGATAGCTTTAATTAGTTGGAATCAAGTGATAAATTCTCCTAAATGGTCACCTGAGGACCTACTTCCACGCAAATCCATTCTAAGAAGAAAACATTAAATTAGGGTTAATTCTATAGTTTTAACATCACATCATAAATACAAAGTAACCATGAGGTCACTCAGGGGTTAATTAAAGGACAATTGAGCATTAAAGTCCAAGAAGTGGGTCAACACAAAGAGAAACAGGGCTTTACACGTTTCGAGAACTTCAACACACAAAACCCTAATTTCAGACCTACTTCAATTAAAGAGGTTCTGGTCAAGATAAAATTCATGTAAACCTCCTAAAATTTATATAAAAATATTCTAAGAGGTTTGGTACCCTTGATTTGATCATCTAAACCTATTTTGATCTAAAATAGAGTTTCAGAAAAGATTCTACCCTAATTGGGCTTCTGTGCAAATTATCCAGGCAAACCTGGGATAAACTCAAATCCAAGTTCACCATCAGATTCCTTGGGTCCAAATTAGGTTAGTACCAAAATTTGGGCCCAATCAAAATTTATCTTGACCTAGTTTGCATTTCAGTCCCTTACATCTTTATTTCTCTCAATCAGACCCCTATGTTTTGAAATTCCTTGCAAAAAGGCCCCTAGTTTCTCATCTTTTTCACATTTTAGTCCCTTCCGCCATTGTCAAATCAATCGACCTACAAACGAACTTTGACCATCTTGAAACATCATCAAATCACCTCCAAATCCCACCAAATTTGGTGCGATTGGAGTTCAGACGGTAAAGATTCATGTGAACACAATCCTAGATTTTGATTCGCGGCAGAGAGACCATTTGAACCTATGAAAATCGTGGGATTCTTTGCTTCCAAACCAAGGTCCAATTGAGCTTCTTTCCTCAATTAGAGCTCGGGTATGAGCTCTATAAAAGCTCACGATGATTCCACCGTCCTCCATAGCAAGGTTTGAGGCCAAAATTCCTCTTCTCCTCCTTCCCTGGCCTTCTCCGATCGAGATCCGGTGGGCCTCCTCGAATTCCTTCCTCTGGCCACTGGATGGACAAATCAAGCGGCCCTCCTTCTTCCTCGCCTTTCTCTGCTCCTCGCCAGCCACAGCAAGAGCCATCTTCCTCGTTGTCGTCGCCGCCATCCTCTCTGAACGGAGAATTCATCCCCTCCATTGTTGGCCAATCAAAGCTGACACCAACTCTCTCCATTTCATACATAATTTAGGTCTATTCTCTCCCTTTCTTTCTTTAGGTTAGATTCCACCCCTTAGAACCTTGATTCGACTGCTACAGCACCATCTCCTCCTCCATCCTCCCCAGCATCGGTTGAGCCTCCAGCGAGGCCGTGCGGTCGACACACACATCCAAATCACTCGCTGCCACCACCACTAGCTTCTTCTTGACCCGTAGATCAAAATCCCTCAAGAAATTGAGAGTTTTGGTCTACGGATCCATTCACCGGACAACCCATCAAACCTTTACACTCGTCGTCACCATCCGACCACCATGAAGCTCTAGACACCACATCGACACTGCCATCATCTTCCTCACCTCACAGTGATCATCCTGAACATTCTAATTAGGGCGATAAGCCCATATTCATGCTTTTCTGAGGTTCGCTGGACATCCACCACCACCTCCGTCCACCTCGACAACGACCATCGCTCCTCAGGCCATCAATATGCCTCGTATCACTTTGAGTAGCTGCGAAATTCCCTCACGAAGATACCAGGGCCTTCAATCGGCCAAAGTAACTGCAATGACAACTCTAATTCATCGAAGCCTTCACCTGCAGCTACGCGCAAAGGAAGAGGGACTTTTAGTCCCACCTCAGAAAGGGAAAGGCACGCAGCAACAAATAAAAGCATTTCGTGCCCTTACCCGATTGTCTCATCACAGTGGAGGTGAGGTCCCTGCCTCACGAGTCATGCACACGTCGCCCACCACGCACGTCGGTGGGCCTTAACACTATTCATACCCAATTACCTGTGCTTGCCCATATACCTGGATAAGAAAAGAGGAATTTTTTAGGGTAAGGGTAGGTTTTGCACTATAGCCTCGAAATTCATGCTCGTACATGCCAACATTTAAGAATTTTTTAGGCTGTCTTGGTGCCTTACAATGCCTTTGTGCTTGCTGAGACTTACTGATTAGTGTGTTTTCGCGAAGAAAAGTAGGGTTTCAAAAAACCAGTCATTGCAGTCCCAAAACTCGCTATCAGATAAAATTTACCAAAACTCGAAAGGGAGTCCCAAGTCGAACACGGGGAGGCGAACATTTGGTTTTGAGAAATCTGCGTTTCGCTTTTATTTGTTTTTGTTATTTTTTATCTTTCGTTATTTTTTTTGATTTTTTATAAGACAAGAGATCAGGTCGACAACATAATTATCTAGTTAATCTACTTGCAGAGAGAGAGAGAGAATATATCAATATTTATCTAAACAATGCTTTCTACAAATATGAAACTGGAAAGCTACACAAGAAAGCAGTAAAAGATAGAATGGGTTGAGAAGAGTCTCCCTCGACGGTTGCTTGGAGGACAGCTCGCTCTGACGTCACCTAGATGAAGGTGGCGGGAAGCTGGAGGAAGGAGAATGACGATGGAGGAAGGAGGATTAGGTAAGACAATGTCGTGGCGAGGATCTACTTCCCAAAGTGGTGAGACGACGACCATGGGATGCTCCTTGAAAGGGGATGAGAGGCGGGAAAATAATTTGATTTTCTACTCTAAAGGAGCATCTCGAGCTTGGGACAAGCTCTCTCTAGAGCCTTGGAGGTGGTGAGGGAGAGAAAGGAAGAGATGAAGGTGGATGGAGGGGTGTTGGTTCTTTTATAGTGGAAGGGAGAGGACAATTTGTACATGGGCAATTAGTGACATCTAAAGACGTTGCTGAAGATCCAGCCCCAAATGTCTATAAAGATTCATGCACACCATCGCTAGCACTCTTGCATGAGCCTTGCTGGTGTGTGCATCACATGGCCATGTCTTGTGTTGCCTTGTCACGCACGCACACGTTGGCATGCACTGTTGGTGGACGCGCTATTGTGCTCATCTTGTGCGTGTGTGTGACGTGCCCAATTGAGAATTTGGGGGGGTCTTGCAGGTCTTGAGCCCATGCCCCTCCTTTAGGAGTGTGTGCTTCAACCAATGTGCTACCCTTGTGGATTGCCATGAAGACCATCCAACTCACGATCGCTCGCAGCCATTGGATAAGGATCCAATGGCTGTGAGCTCTTGAAGAGTAGATGTGGAGAGGGGACGTGGCTTCACAAGGGCCATTGGATGGGCATCCAGCAGCCCAGATCTCGCAAGGGGAGACACCTTTGTGGAGGAGTAGCTACTGCTGGCCGGTTTGGATGGTCTGGATGGTGCCATGTGGTTCCATCTAGACCGTCCATCTTTAGGTGCTTGTTGGTGGCACCACCGATGTCGGATTGGATCAACTTTCATGCCGTTAGGCTACGATCATCAATTCAGATCCATCCGTGTAGTTGTATTTGTCATTTAAAACTCCGAATTATGTCACCTAGTCCCTTGGCCATTGATCTTCCTCGGATTGCATAAGGTGCTACGGGACCCCGATCGTCATCCTGATCAGATCCATATGGTCAGATCGTCAATCTGAGGCCCCGAAATAAATATCCTTCTCTCCTAACCACAAAAGGACATGAATTAACCGAAACTTTATACAAACTATTCTAAATGCAGAATGATGCATGCTATGCAATATTTATACTATGGAATGCATATCTAAACCTAGGAACATGCACAAATAGGCATTTTATCCTAAATGGATGTGTCTACATCACTTGGCAATTTATGTCGTCTCCCTCAGATGCTTGACGTTTGATATTACTTGAAGGCTCTGTAGGATTATTTGGCTCATGTGTTGACGTGGATTAGTGGTTCTAACCACTTTAGCAAAATTGAAGGGGTTGATTTCATTGGATATATGCTTAATTTGAGGATCTAATTGGTGATTTAAATCACCATTTTTTTTAGCTCTTTTATTCTTTTCATCCCATTATTTCTTAAGATACAATTTGGGCTATTACTGAATATATTTTGATAATTGATTCTTATTGCCTATCTGTATTATTGTGCTCATTAATTTAAATTGTGATTAGTGAGTGAATTCCACATTTTCTCCTTATGAACGACCTCAAACTCAATTCCTTGTTTTCGATCACTTTATAAATTTTAAATATTGTAAAGAAATTTTCGTCGACTATACTATGATGCGATACATTCCTTAAAAGTTGACTCTCTCTCATTCAACACATAGCAAGCCCATGCACCCCATACCACCTCCTAAGGTCGACACAACTACGAGCCTTTGCCCTTAAAACTCCACTATATAACAAATGCCCCTCACTTAAGTACATAGCTGGGGCAACATTTGGGGGCATGACCTATCACAAAGTTTCTACTTCAAACGTTACTCTCTCGGCAAGTATTTTCTAGCTCGAGAGTATGGGGCATATGATGAGGAGTAAAAATGCCCTCAAATTCAAAACTCCATGAAAGGATCAAATTGAAATATCAGACCCAGAAAGACTTAGATACAGGTGGGTTCGGGGATCTAACCCGCCTACATCCAAGGATAGTTTTCAATGTTGGCGGATTCGAGAACACAACCTGCTTGCACATGGAAAAGACCAGATACAGTCGAACCCAAAGGACCCTATCCATTAGAAGGGATGAAAAAAGTACAACAGGGACATGCCCTCAATAAATGTTGACAATAGCCTCCATAATTAATAATCTGACAAGGCACCCACCTTGTCAGGCGGCGTATCTACTCAGAAGATCTCGCTGGAGGCCCAACCCTAATGGTATAAGTAGTGGAGGAAGGCCCTCGAGGCCTCTCCCTGAGCAACTCGAGAGAGAAATCAAGAGAGTGTAAGTCATGTAATCTTACAAGTTATAATGCATAGTAGGGAGCACCATCCTCCCCTCAAACGTACATTCTGTGCGGTGGAACTGGGTAATCAATCCCTATGCCATTGTGTGATTGCTTGAATCCCACCATCAGACCATCCACCTACGAGGGAGATCCAATCGTTTCTATTCTTGAGCTGGATACTTGAATCTTGGGGTGCTGATCAATCACCAAGCATTATGTATAATAGATGTAAAGTTAGATGTACATATTCCTTTCTCCTTGGATAGATTTTGCAATAGTTAGCATCTCTATGCTTGTCCCTTTAGTCTGGGAATTAGTTTATTTGGTAGATTATCCCTTTAAAATGGAGATACTCATTTTGATTGTTAGGCTAGATTAACCTAGATTACATGGGATCAACGGAGGATAACTTATCTCAGGCTTAATGTGAGATAAGCTATCTTAGGTGTTAACCTTCGACATCTCATCCCATAAGAACAAAGTTGTGGTTGTACAAACAGGATAACCCTTTTGACTTTCACATAAAAGAATAGGTGATGAGCCTTGAAGGCCACCGTCAAAGCCACTGATGGCCATTAAAAAATTTGTGGATGCAAGAAATGTGCCAGAGCCATGAATAAATAAATATAAGAATGCAACCACATGAAAACAAGGAATTGCGATCCAGTTTCACCAAGTATGAGTGTACGTCTGTAAAGGAGATCTAGCCCTCAATATTTACCATATGTAGAGTAGTACATGAGCTATAGCTCTTTTGGTTTCCCTCCATTGGATATTCCCCTCATATCATGTAGGTGTGAGATATTTATATAATTCAAATGTTGGCAGTTAGATTTTTTGGAATGTGTAACTGCTAGAGTTATGGGAAGTAATGAGATATGATAGAGAGCTATTGCATTGACTTGTAACTGCTTGGTGGACCACGCCTCTTCATATTCCTGGGTAGACGGACTCCAAGTGGGCTCAGCTGGTCTGATAACGAGCCAATTGGGCTTATTTTACAACGGCAATTTCTTCCCTCATCAATTGTCTCCACCCTTATTGTTTGGTTGTGTTGACTATAAGAGTAGATTTGTCTTCTTCCTCTTTGCCCTCACGCGGAGGTTATCCTTGTCCCCAACAACTATTGCTCAGTAATGTCGGCAGTAAGTGTTTCATTGCTCCCACCCGACTCTTGGGATGGGTTGTTTGCAAACTGTCTCCTGCAAAAATGGGTGATTAGTAAAATATAAGTCTTAATGGAAGTGCAATAATTCAATTCCCGACTTTGAACTCAATCTCAACTTGCTGTTCGTATTGGCAAGGTTGGAGTACCCAGGCTCTCCCACTAAGGTTCCTCGCATGGAACCGATACTTACAGGGTGTTTGGGTTCCACTCGAGTTAGGATACTCACTAGCAACCTGTCTTATGTGGGTGACGCGTGCTTGTTGAGAATGGGAAGGGATTTTTCAGTCCTGGCATGTGCTAGTTGGCAGGTGAGTGAGGAGATGAGCGATAAAGATAATATTTGCAAACAAAAGTATCAATTGTGAGAAGTAAAAAAATTTAACTTATCTTTAAATGGGAGGAAAGATGCAAATGTTCGACTGCATTTGTGCTTGGTAGTCTCATAAATTCTCCTCCTTTTTTCTATTTTCTTCTTGTGGTGTCCCTTACTCACATCTCATGATAGCCTTGGCGAAGTACCAGGCAAGGGTAAACATTAGTTCACCTTTCCACTGGCAGTTTGGCCCCAATGGCTTAAAAGTAATTTCTCAAATATGTTTTTCAAAGGGGAGTTTTCTATCGAAGGAAACCCATTCAAGTGGCTTTTTCTATGCATGGGGGGCTGCACCTGATTGATGAGTGTAGAGCCGGCTGAAGATGTCGGCCAAGGAATCACTTAAAAATATGGATTTCAACGTGTAACCGCACAGGTTTTTCGTCGTGATATTTATTCCATTCTCAAAAAGTAACACTGGTGGGAGGCGCTACCCAGGAAATCACGCATGCCCCCGTGCTCGAGGCACTGAACACAAAGGCGGCTGGGGAGGTGGGCGTCCTCAGCCGGGTGGTGGAGTTCTGGCGTGGAGATCGTCGGGCGGGGTACATCTTCGGCGAGTGGGATGATTGCTTCCCATGAGTGGAGCTCCGCGTTGGCGTTTACATCCTGCGTTTCATGCGAACAGTGTCATTTGGTGAGTCTCTATCGTCGATGTCATTGATAATCATCAAAACAAATTTCTAGATTAGAGAACTACAAAGTCATAAACAAATAAATATAAGTATGTAATCACATGAAAAAGAATTATTGATGTAATTTCACCTGATAAGGCTAAAGATGCACGTATAACGAGGGAATATAATCTTTAATATTCATTATATGTAGAGTAGTGCATGAGTTATGATTTTTTTTATTAACACTCATCAGATGTCCCTCTCGTATCCTGTAGGCATGAGATATTGATAGAATAGAGACGATTATATTTTTTTTACAATGTGTAAGAGAGTTATTGTATTGACCCGTAACTTCTCAGTGATTTGTGTCTTTTCGCATTCTTGTGTGGATCAACTTCAAGTAAGTTCAACTGATCTGATCATGAGTAACTTATTTTGTAAAGATAATTTCTTTTCTCACCAAGATAATCCTTTTAAAATTTTCGATCCCATGAAATTCTATATAGCATTTAAAGCTAGGCATGAGAGTAAGGAACATTTCTTTTCTTCAGCCTAAGAGCCATAAATGGTGGGTGATGTTAGGCTTTAATCCAAATGCAATAATTTATCTGTTTTCATCAAAGATGGCCTGTTATTTTTCTCTTATGGCCAAAGAATAAACCAGCATGAGAAATATGGGTCAGACTTGCATCTAGTCACCCTAAACATATGATGACCTCATTTTAGTTGATAACTAGCGTGAATACCCATCCCATGCAGTGAAAAATTATAAATCAAATTGTAGAAAACGATAAGAAGCTATGAAAACATTATTAATGTAATGGATATTAAATAAATTAAAAAAAATAACACATGTCATGAGAAAATAAAAAATAAAGAAACAAAGGGGGTGAAAGAGTTACATCAGACATAAATAAGCATGGTGTGTTTGATATTAATATAATAAAAATATCAGGATAGTGGTTAGGTAGTTTAAAACATAAATTTTTCTAAATAAATAAAGAAAATCAAACAAATCAATTAGAAATACTTGGAAACAAATTAATTTAGTAAAAGCTTTGATTTTGTGGGGTCGGCGACAATGCTTTAGTTACTATTGGTCAGAATTGTTCTTAAAGCATTTGAATGTAAGTGAATGCCACCAAATCACCGATGTAGGAATTTCTACAATTGCAAGAGATTGCTCTGATCTAGTTTATGCTGATGTAAGTATCCCTCAAGTTCTTCCAACAATTCCTCTTCACAATTACAAAGTCAACACATCTCTCAATCCTCCCTCAAGTCGATAAACCCATCTCCATCTTTGCATCCAATGGTGAAGTCATAAGGATAAAGTAATCAAACCCTCCTCCCCTGTTTGCATATTTTTTCTTTTACTATTTTCCCACTTTTGTCCTTTTATTTGATAGAAAAAAAGAATGGAAAATGAATTTCTTGACAATGGGGACCCTTTGGGAGAATGCATGGAAAGTCAAATGCTTGATGATGGCATCTTCTTTAAGAATTGCTCAGGAAATGAAATGTTAGATAGTGGAGTCCTCTTGGATGAATGTGTGGGTGATACATTCCATTTTGAAGGTGATGTTCTCAATGAATTTAGAGGAGTTGATGTCACTTTAGATGAATTCTAGAAGACATTTGAATGTGAATAAAAAAAAAGAATCCTCAAGGAGGGTCAAAAGGCTACATATCAAGTGTACTTACTTGAACAGAGAAATAGGAAATTTGTTGTTGTTTATAATGCTATCGATGTCACATGTTCATGTTCTTGCAAGAAGTTTAGCATTGAAGGGCTTGTTTGCTGCCGTGATCTATGCATATTTAAGAAAAAGCAAATCATGGAAATACCTAAATTTTATTTGTTGAATAGATGGTTGTTTGAGCGAAATCGTTGATGTTTAAAAAGCACATCGTAGTATAATTGACAAAATCACACAAAACACTTAAATTTATAAAACTCGAAATCTATTTGGAGTCCGAGGTCGTCTGCAAGGAGCAAATATGGAATTTATGACACTAATCTCAATTCAGAAATGATGAGCACAATTAATTAGTCACAATAAAAGATGTTCCATGAATAAACTGCTCAGAAATAATATTCAAATATAAATCAATGTATCTCAAGGATTCAATGAACAAAAAGAAAGAGAATTAAAAACAATGGTGATTTAAATCATCAATTATTCTCTTAATTAAGCATACATCCTAAGTATTCAAATAATTCAACATTAACTTTAATCAAGTACTCAAATAATGCCATAGTGTTTTAAACTAAGTCAGATGTGGGATAAATGTAACAGACGACTTAACTATCAATGCACAGCACCACAGTAAGGTGCACAAGGGCACTAAGCCTCACAAGGCACAAGACTTCTTCTCAAGCACAGAACAATAGCGAACATGCTTCCTTAGAGGCTAAGTGTAAAGATTCTTCTTCAGCACACACTCCGAGGTGTTCCAACGTGAAGCAAAATCCTCCCTCCTCCTCCTCTTTCTTTTCTCAATACCAAGCATAATTGGGTCCGGACTAAGGAAATCGGGTCTATGCAATATCGGGTCCAGGCTCACGGGATGTGTGGGTGAGTGAAGAGTGAGAGGTTAGGTGGATGACGAACCCAACCCCTCATGTTCTTAGGCGAGAGGGCTACAACATGTTTTCCATTTATACCACTATAGAGGCTTTGTTCTTCACGATGTGGGATTATGTTTCCATTTATACCAGGTGCTACTGAAGCTCTCCTCCTCAATTGACTACTGGCGTTGCTGCTGCTGTTGCTTAATTTGTGCTCTAGATGAGTTCATGACTTGCTTCCGCAACACCTGGAAATGGTAGTGAGTCCCATGGATGCCGAAGGAGTGTGGTCGGTGTCGAGGAAGATGAAGGTGGTGGTGAGCCACCGGTGAAACCTAAAATTCACAAACATGGGCTAAATGCCCCAATCAGTAAGTTCAGGAGCATCGCCAAGTTTCATGGAGTGCAACAATGGTGGTCTTTTGGTGTATGCGTGCATGTGGAGGGTTGACGGAGTCGGCAATGGTGTGAGAAGGAGGTGGAGTTCGGTGGAGGTTTTGGGAGCGTGGAAACATCAATTTCTTGAGGGGTTTTGGTGAGGGTGAGGTAGTGGTGCTTTTGGAGGTGACATGGGGGGGTTTGGTGGTCTGTGGCGCTGGGGTGTAATGACTTATTGCCCTTTTAGTCAGATAAGATGTTTGTCCAGATGTCTGGACATATGTCCAGATGTCTGAAAGTAGAAGAATAGTGCATATTCTTTTTGCTCTGCGTGCGAGCGGCATGTAGAGACCCGCTCTCTCTCCTTCACCCCTCACTCGAACCTTAACTCCCCTCCTATATAAACCCCTCACCTCTTCCTCCTTCACCCCTCACACCACTCCAGCCACCGCCACCTCCACCTTCTCCTGTGACAGCCACGTCCCCCTCCATCTTTTCTGCAACCACGGTGAGGAAGGAGAGCCACCGGCGAGGGGAAAGTAGGAGGAGCAACAGCGAGAGAGTGCGAGGGAGTGAGAGCAGGGGAGGAGGACAATGGCCGCGGGTGCTCGGTGGAGCTCGAGGAGTCGTGGGAGAGAGGAGGAAGCCGATGAGGAGCTGCTCAAGCTCTTGCAACTGTTGGAGTTGCCGCTGCGGGCGGAGGTACGGGCGGAGGTACGAGCGGGGTGAGCTGCGAGGAGGTTCTGGTACTAGGAGTTTTCCAGTATCAGGTGTCTGGCATGACATCCAGATGACTGGCGAGGCACCAGGATGTTCGGAGCTAAGGCCGAATATCTGAAAGCACAATATCACGAGGTATGTATCCTCTGGCACTACTTTTCCGCCATGCTGATCGTAGCGCAGGGGATGTCGACTAACCGTTGTATCTGCGGGTGCTCATACATAGGTGTAGGCTTTGGGAAGGCGCATGGTGTGCTTTCCCAAGTACTTTTAGACGTCTGATCACGTCACCAAACGTCCGGAGGTACTTCCAGATGACCGGAGACCTTGTTTGACATCTGGAACTACCCCTAGATGGTCGCAGGGGGAGTCTGGACATTTGAATCAGCCACAGGAAACACAAGGTGAGTTTTGACGTCTTTTAAGACATCTGGGATTAGTCCCAGATGTTTGATTTTGGTCAGTAACTGCGTTTTTGGCCTGTTTATGGCCTAAACGGAATTGGATTTCCACAAACGAAGTACCGCTATTTTCCACTCGAGTTCCTCTACGTGTTCATGTTGAGTATCTACTATTTTGAGCTCGTCTAATGTACATTGATCGCTGGTACAGGTTACCAGTCGGTGGCATGTTCGGGGCCCATGGAGACGATGAGATCTGTGGCACAGGCCCCCACTCCTCCCATGATACTCGATAGAGTGGTTTAATGCATTTATTAAGACATGAATAAAGAATATTCCTGCTTGGAATAATCAGATTGAACTCTAGGATGTGGAATGAACCCTAGGGTACAAATGAATGAGCCTACTTGAGCTATCCTGTTTACTTAAATGCATGGTAAAGTAAATTGCTAGCAAATGCCTTTAATATAATTATGAGATGCATGTTAAGACACGAGCTACTTATATGTAAATGAGAAATTGAATTGTGAAACCACAAGTTGCATGTTTATGATTGAGAACTGAATCATGAAAACACGAGCTGCCTGTATATAGATGAGGAACGAGTTATGGAACATAAGACCTGGATATGGATAAATGAGATGAATATGAGCATGAACCCTATGTGGAATTAGAAGTAGAACTCCTGTGTATGAAAGGAATCCGGAATGTAGACGAGAGGTGTACTGGCCCTTATGTACGCAGTACCAAGGAGAGCAACTGTCCCTTTTTAGTGTGGAGTGGAGTAGCCTCCCTTGGGTTGAGACCCAGGGTTAGGATTGGCCACTCTACACCGACTCCTGTTGGCCCTCGCATACGTGGTACCAAGGCGTGCTACTAGTGTAGTGAGGGAGCTAGCCACCCCACAGGGCCTGAGATTCAGCTATCCACCCTACACCGACTTTGTTAGGTTCTTTGGGCAAACTGGGGTAGTCAGACGAGGGTACGCGGACTGTGGAGGGGTGAGACCCCTGTTTGGTTCTAAGGGGCGAGACCCTTATTCTGAGAGGGCAAGGCCCTATACTGTTCCATGCTGTATTTTGGGTGTACTTGCTATTGGAAACGATTGACTGCGTGTTAGGCTGGGGTAGCTACCCGTGCGCTTATCATGCGTGCCGTAGTCACCGTTATGTCTCGACAGTGACCTCAGGGTGGTTGACTGGGTGTAGGGCTATCACGGGGGACTCTCTTGGCTAGGAAAGCACCACGTGTACCTTCTACTCTATGGAAAAGACTACAATCAAGATCGTTCCCATGAGGAACATGCAAGATCAAGAAATACTTGGATACCTTGAGAAATAGATGAACCAGAAACACATAAATGAGATAAATAAAAATGAGAAATAAACATGCTTGTTACTTTTACTTTGCTTGTACATAGATAATATAAACACCACTCTACTCAGCATTTGCTGATCCCGTCTTTCCACAACATTGTTCAGGACCAGGAGTTGAGCAGCCCGAGTTTCCAGCTGTAGAGGGTGCCGAGCCCAGTTGTAGTCGTTCTTTCAGCTCTTTCATTCTTCTACTATTGTAGTGAGTATTGGACATATATTTTACTGTTCCTGTTACTTTTGTTTCCTTCCATTTTTCTGTTATTGTTGTGGTGGCATGTACTATGTTTTGAGAAAGTTGTTCTACTTTCTTTACTGCTTCATTCTTTTCTTCTACTTAGTTATATTGCATGTGTGAATGTGGTTTATTTTCTTACTTTTGGTTATTTATTGTTGGACGACTAGGTCTTGGGATTAGCCAAGGCGAGCCAGTCTCAGGTCTTGTAGGGATCCGAGAACCAGGTCGTAACATGGGGTGACCTCACCGGAGCATGGCTAGCTGAAGCAGAAGAAGATGGAGGGGAAGGCAATGATTTGGTGGTTGAAATAGTAGACTAAGGAGCTAAACCTAAACTACGGAGAGAGAGGGAAAGTTTGGGAACCTAACTAGCAGACGAAAGGGCACGAAAGGCATCGACTTTGATTGGCCAACGTTGGAGAAGGGAAGTCCTTTGCTAAGGGAGTGGAGAGGAAGAAGAGGGCTTGGGAGCTCCTGATTTGCCCATCGAGGAGCAGAAGGAGATGAAGATGATCCCTCTACTTATGGTATGTGGCAGAGGGCAACAGAGCTGGAGAACGATGTTGCCAGGGCTACGGCGGAGGTGGCTAGAGGGAGAAATATTTGAAGAATTGAGGTCAAGACGAAGCTAAGGAATACGGCATGAAGTTCAGGAGCTTTTATAGAGCTCTTAGTCGAGCTCTAGATGAGGAAAGAGCTCTAATTGACTTGGGAATTAGGGTACGAGGTACCCATGGATTTCGTGCATTCGCACAACCTCCATGCTACAAATTAGGGTCCAAGATGTTGATAAAATTGATCATCGTCGTCTGAACACCAATCCAACCAAATTTGGTGGGATTCGGTGATGATCTAATGCCTTTTTGATGTGTTTAAAGGTTGATTGAAGGTCGGTTTGACTTCCAATGGCGGCAAGGACCATTCTGTGAAGAATACAAGGAATTTAGGGGCTTTTTTTACAAAGATTTCAAAAGTTAGGGGCTTGTCTAAAAGAAATAGAGACTTAATGGACTCAAATGCAAAGTAGGTCAAGATGAACTCTGATTGGGCCCAAATTTTGGTACAAACCTAATCGGGACCCAAGGAATCTAGTGGTGAAGTCAAATTTGAGTTTTAATCAAGTTTGATTGGGAAATTTGCACAGAGACCCAAATTAGGATAGAATTCCATTTGCGACTCTATTTATGGGGAAAATAGATTCAGATGATCAAACCAAGGGTATCAAACCTCTCATGATATTTTTATATTAATTTTAGTAGGTTTAGATGAATTTTATCCTGACCAAAACCTTTGTAATTCAAGTAGGTCTGAAATTAGGGTTTTGTGTTCTGATTCGATTCTCGAAACACGTGAAACCTCGTTTCTACCTGTATGGACCCACTCATTAGACTTTAATGCTCATTTGACCTTCACTTAAACCCTAAAAAACTTCGTGGTTACTCTACATTCATTATGTGATGTTAAAACTGTAGAATTAACCCTATTTTAATGTTTTCTTCTCAAAATGGATTTGCATGGAATTACGATCGTCAGGTGATTATATAGGAGCATTTGTCACTTGATTCTAACTAATTAGAGCAAGTTATGGATCATGATGGTGTTACCATCAATGGCTAATTATTTCTAGCTAGAATCAATTCCAATAAAAATGAAGTGTGTAATGGCACAAAGAATAAGCCAACTTTACAACAATTGCAGGGACTCCATTGTAGTCTATTCAAAATTTGTGAATGGAGGAGCCTTACCAATGGAAATTTAGAAGTGGCAATGGAAATGGTGAAGGAAACCAAAAAAAAGATCAAGGAGATTCAAGAAGCTCAAGTTGTTGTTCCTCCTTTACAGTCTACTGTTGTCATATCAATTAATCCCAAGTAAACGTGGTTATGGAAAATCAAGCTCCATTTGACGCAGTCAAGCCAAATGTGGCTTTACCACAGGCAGATTTCATTGACATTCGAGACCCACATTGTGCAAAAGCCAAGGCCTTCATGGCATTCTATATCACCTACTTAATATGGTTGGCCAATCAATGGGTAATTTGGGAGAGAGCTTTCCAATCTAAGGATGTTCTTGGAACGGCTAAAGGAATGAAAATGATTTCACTTCCACAGTGGATGAGACATCCAAGATTTCACTTCCACAATGGATGATAAATCCATATGTAGCACATGAGCATTTCTGAACCTTAAACAAAAAAAAATAGAGTAAGAAATACAAATGCATTTTGCATTTTGCATTTTAACTATAATCCATGGCCTCAGTAACATGGGTGCTTCCTTGAGTAATAATACTGGTGATGGCAATCTGCCACAACATATTTTCTCTTTCCTTCTCCAATGGCGGAAATGGGCAATGTCAAGGAAAGAAAGCATGTAATGGGGAGCTACATCGCTACATTGCTGACACCTAACACAGTAAGGCAAAAATTTAACTATTAAAAGAACAAATCAACAATGAACTCAATAAATTGCAAACATCTTTTAACTGATACGATAATGAAGAATAAGAAAAATAGGAAATAATAAATTGAGATGATACATGTTTTTGAGCTTCTTTTTTTACACGCAGTGATGAGATACATGGGCACATTTTGTTCGTTAGGTTTTAATGGCTATTTGATTGCTCTTTTTCTACGTATAAGTCATGTCATGATAAGCGCAGCTAGGTTTTCTAGCAAGTATTATGTTTAAAGAGTCGGTACTATTTTTAGAGAATGGAAATTGAGAAGTCAATCTGGAGTTTGTCTTTTTAGTCTATTGGAAGAATGTGGGATTAAATGACTTTTTTGCTAGGAATTTGTTATTGTTATAAGCTGAACTTGATGAGAGGACTTATGTCTAATAAATAGCAATCCCTTCATAATAAGGGAGATAAATCAAACCATTTCCTTTAATAATTAACTCAAATATAACTATAGAACTATAGTTGAGAGAAGGTGTCTAAAGAGTGTATTACCCTTTAGTTTGCAAAAGAAGATCAAGTGGAGTCCACATTGCAAGTCAAGCTTTGAAAAAGAAATGGGGTGAATGGGTACATGTTAGAAAAAGATGTTTAGCATCATTCTGTTGAAGACATAAGAAATATGTAAAGCTTTTTTGTAGTAAAAATCAACAGTTAGTGTAGTTTATAGGCAAAATTTAGTTATAATATGAGATAAGAAGTGAAAGGGCCAAGTTAGTGCAAAAAATGCTGCAAGTTTGAGATTTAGCTTCTTTTGGATCAAGAAGCTATGAAAGGACTCCATCATGTGATTGAGAAGTCGAAGTAAAGATGAATCAAAGTAAAAGTGATTGCTAATGTAGAGCATAATTCATAGTTAATAAGTCGAATAGAAGATTAATCAAAATGTGAATGGCAGATTGCATGGAATATGTGCCATAAAGATATGGAGTGGAAATTTAAAGTAGATATATACAAGCATGTTAAGTTATATATGAACATGCTAAGTTTCATGCATATCATCAATATCATCAAAAATACATAAAGTGATTTTTTTTAGGTCACTTGACTTTCAAAATGTGATCAGTTTGATAACTATGTCACAGAATAATCTTCTAAAAAAATGTTCACAAAAAAAATTTCACATAAGTCACCAAAAATATTCCACATAAGTTGTTGAAAGACACATTCAACCATGTCATTTGCTGTGTTTTGCTTTCTTTAGAAGTTCATCTTCACCTGTTTAAAAAAATTGATGATCATAAGTTTATTTTTCATTGTATTTAGAAAATGCAAGTGACAATTCATGTAGAAATTACCTTGTTTGGCATCCTTAACTTCACTTGCATGTATGGTTTGTTCCAGTGATTCTTCTAAAGTTCACTTTTTGGAATCTTCAAAGGCCAAAGAAGCAGGACTACTTTCAACAAAGAGAATTTGATGAAGTTAAGATTACAAAGATATATAAGGGTTCATGCAGTAGAGATGAATTTGGATGCATTTTAGTTGACCTTTTCTCTATGATGTCATCAGAAGAAGGAGCTTCATCATGAAACTTCTAAACATGACGGGAGTACGATTTCTGCTGGCTATGATCTTTTGCTAAGGAAGATATGCCTTTCATTTGCAATATTAGCAATTTAAAAGAGTAAAATGGTTAGTAATAACATGGAATTTTTCATAAATACCAAAATCTAATGAAATGTCTATGTTGTATACCTAAGAAAGGTGGGAGGGTAGGATCATCTTTGAATATCTTAAGAACCTTCATACCTTGGACCCTTCTTTTGGAATCTCAAGGTTGTAAAACAACTCTGAAGATGAAAACTTACCCTTGAAGACTTTGGATAATAGAAGGGATAGTGAACCTATCATGGCTTGGATTTGCAACAAGGATAGAAGCTAATACTCCAATAAGGTTATACAATATTTTCCCAAAGATAACAAAATTTCTGGAACTAGTTGAATCTTCAACAACCACTTTTAACTTATACCTATGTAAGTATGAGATTTCTTGTAAAAGATGCATAATAATAAAATCAAATCCCTTTTCAAAAAAAAAATAAATAAATCAAATCCGTAAAATATGTAAGTCATTCATCTTTGTAACTAAAATTTTTACCAAGGGATTGGAGCTTCTTCTATTGCATTGCAATGGTCACACTAGAAATTAGTTCGATATTTTATGACAACACCATTGCATTTAGAGCACGATTTATACCACCATCCATTTGAAGCATCGATGTTCACAATCGCAGCTTTGCATGAAAATTTGATGTTCTGTACATAGGCACATGAACGATGAGTGGGTAAAAGTTCACATCAAAATGAATAACTAATAAGATTTATATGATCGAAACCTAATTTTCATTTGGATCCAAAGAGAGAAGTTGTTGAATTGTGACTTTATTGCCATTTGCCTCTTGTTCGGGTGACAGCAGAGGCAAATTCTCATGCAATGTTAATGTGGTCACTTGAGCTGGATGGGTGACTCTATTATTGAAGAGGAAGATAAGTTGATTTTTCTTAGAATAATATATTGGCATGATTAAAATGAAAATGAAGTAGAAATTGAACCTTTGTTGAAATTGATTGACTTCTTCTATATCCAAGTCTATATAGAATTTACATGTTTCTCCTACTGAATTAGTGAGTGATAAAGAAACATCAATGATTAATAGCTGCAATCATCATCCTTTATTTAGTCGTAAATTAGGTAATGCATATAAATTTCATGATCCTAATACTTTTATATGTCCTTACAATCATCCCTACAAAAATGATGATTACAGGGTATTTTTTATGCAGGAGTTCATCTTCTAAAAGTTTTTCAACAAATTTTCTCCATAATGTTACCAAAAGTTTTTATTTCCTCATGTACACAAAGCAAACCAAAACAAGAAAATTTAAGCAACAAAAAGAAATCAAGAGTTATAAAAATGATAAGATTCAATAACCTTGTATTTTTAATTTGGAGATTCCTTTTCTTAATCAACTTCCCTTTGACATATGTTTCAGCAATTCCACTTGTAGAAACGACATGTCCAATTACATGTAAGTTGATAAAATGTAAATATGTAATAAAACACATTTAATAATAGTGATGCAAAGGCAAGAATGTTTTAGTGAAATACCAGTCAAATACGTATCTTTGTTTATGCGATGTGAAATTTCATCATAGTCAACAATGAGCTTATGCATCGGAATAGATGGGACATGATGATGTGCATACATCTAAATAGCCAAAAATGTCTATTAATGCATGTTCTTAGTGTCATAGTAGCATCATGCATTGTAAATATTGGATAACATGCATAATCATGCATTTAGGACAAATTGTATAAATTGTGTAGTAATTGTCTCCTTTTACGGTCATGGACAGGGTGACTTTTAATCGGGGCCTCGGATCGAAGATCCAACTATATGGATCTGATCAGGGCAACAATTGGAGTTCAACGACTCCAAGATCACCCTGATCAGACATCTGTAGCACCAGATAGAGATCGAGGAAGCCTAAAGATCAAGGGCCAAGATGGTGTCAATCCGCACTTCAGACAACAAATCCGACCGCATGGATGGGTAAGGGTCGATGATCATAGCCAAACAATGTGAAAATCGGCTCAATCCGACATCCGTGGCACCTTCTACATGTCACAGAAGTTGGACGGCCATGATGATGCCACGTGGCAGCATCACAGCTGCCCAATTAGGCCGCAGCACCACTCCACATCTTCCGAAGGCATGGCAAGGCGAGATCTAGGTCGTTGGATCTTGATCCAACAGCAGTGAATCGCGCACACTTAAATTGTAAGTGCAACAAAGAACCGCTGCAAGCACAGCGGTCGAGCAGCGTTGCGCGAGCGAGCGATGCGCATTCGACTCACCATCTACAGTGCACGATCGATTAATCACGACTGCAAGATTGGCTACAGGCGGCTCAGATCATCCAATCAACTGCACGCGTGATCAAACGCACAACGTGCATGCCCGATCACACGCAAGCACGCGGTTAAGCACAGATGAAGGTGCACACGAGGAGCAATCTAAGCCGTCCGATCTCTCAATCGGATGGCTGAGATTTCAAGAACGTGGGTGTGTGTTTTGCGTGTGGCACGCAAGGAGGTGGGTGCGCGCACGAGACTACGGCGACGTGGGGTCTTTAGTAATGCTTAAATCCGTCACTAAAGGCCCCCTTATTTAATGTTTTAATTCTGAAATGACCACATTGCCCCTATCCTTGCAACTAAAAAAGGAGACCTCTATCCTACGAAATCCTCACCCCTTCCTTCACCTCTCTCCCTCTCCAAAGCTTAAGAAAAGCTTGTCCCACACTCGAGATGCTATTCTAAAGCCAAATCCAATTTTCTCGCCCCTGTTCAAGAATTTGATCACGCGACGACGACGACGTGCTGCCCCATTCCCGCTTCTTCCTACTTCATCCTCCTTCTTCTTGCTTTGTCCTCCGTCTTCCAGGCATTGCTCCATCCGGCTCATCCTCTAAGCATTCGTCGAGGAGGATAACATCTCTCTCCCTTCTTTTTAATCACTTTCTAGAATAGAATTTTTCGCTTTCTAGTTGTAATCATTTCTTGCTTTCTAGTTGTAAAAATATTCTGATTATATCAAGTGATTGTTCTCTCTCTCTCTCTTTCTCTCTCTTATTGTTTATATCGATTTCATTGTAATTTTCTCGTTTTCAAACAAAAACACAAAAAAATATAATCGCGAATTTAAAATCGACGTAGCCTTCCTATGTTCAACCTGGAATTCTTAGAGCTTTGATATAAATTTATCTGTTGACGGATTTCTTCGCAAATCGAACAACAATGATGGGTTTTTCAAAACTAACTTCGATCGCGTAGTTTTTCGCATGCAACATTTTGGCGCCATTGCCGGGGAGGCAACAATTTTCGATTTTCTTCTCGCATTTCGCATGCTTTATTATTTTCTAACTTGGTTTATTTCTCGTCTATTGTTTTGCAGGTACCTTAATAGGGGATCTTCAAGCGGTAGATCGGAGTAAAGTGCAATTGAAGACAACTGTAGGTGCTCCCCATTCTTCCCCCTCCGTAGATCCCATTTCACCACATTAATTAAAACTCCAATTAACCTAAGTGTTTGCACAAATACTAGGGTTAGTTTGGTTGCTTGGATTTCCACTCACATTCATCTCACTTGCATATAAAAATCAACAAAAAGATATTTAACCTAATTGATTTTCATCTACTCAACCAGATTCTGATTTGTGGAACCGGTACACGTAAATCAACATATAAAAGAGTAGAAATCAATCTAGGATAATCTTTTTTTGTGCCTAACTCAATGGTGCAATCTTGGCCAATTATTTGAGTTATTTAGGCTGCACCACTTAACCTAAAATCAACTCACCAAGTAGCTTCCCCTTAGCGTTTTCAATTTAGGTTAATACCAGGCACTCCACCTTACTTTTTGATTTAAAAAGGAAAGAGATCTTCACCCGTGCTTGAAAATTTGGTTTGCCTCGAGCTTGATTGAATTAAACCTAATTCCAAACCCTAAAAGCTACTTAAGCAAGATTTGAACCTTAAAATCGACTCATCAAAAATAATCTTGCTTGAAAAACCTGGTTGTGCATGCACTCACACATACTCAATTGATCATTAAGGGCACAACCCATTTTAAGGGCCCACCACATTCCATAAGCACTATAATCCCAGGCCTAAATAAAATCAAGTAGACGTTGGCCTTAAGGACTAATTCGCTCTTCGGGGCCTAGTTTGAGATTGTTTATGATTAACCTGCTTGTACCAATCAATATGATGTCTAGCTAGGGGAGTAGCGTCAAACGATCATGGCTGGGGGGTACACTAAGAACCGAAGGTGCAAGCCAAACCTTCTCCTCAGTCCCTCCTTCTAACTGGTTGGATTGATTGGATGCAAGTAGAGTAAATCGTCTATTATCTTAAGGTGGATTTTGAGAATCTGTAGATCCTTAGGCTACCCCACTTAAGGATAGGCTTGTTTTGTTGTGTTGTAGGGTTCTTATCCCCAGTCCTTCTGACCACTTCCTAGTTTATGCTGGGAAGGAGGTCATTGAATCCCTGATTTGAAGGACCACTAGTGTATTCTAGGAGGCGTAGATTGGATTTTGGCCAAATTGATCCCATGGCCGATCAACAGCCTCCTCTACCTTAGAATCCATAGGAGGTATTTCAAAGTCAGTTGGAATAAATGCAGAGAATGCAAAAATGGTTCTAAAGAATGTAGGGTGCTCAGCTTTTGAAGGATTTTTATGATCCTTCAAATTATGGGGAACGTCCTGGCGTCCAGATTCCTACCAGAGATGTAGAAATCAAGCCCCAAGTATTAAGCTGATCAAACATTTCCATGTGCTTGGCTCTGAAGGCCCGTTACAACACTTAGAGGACTTGACCACTTTGGTCTAGACCACCAAGGCACAAAACGTGAATGAAGAGCAGATGATCATGAGGCCCTTTCCCCATTCTCTTAGGGATAAAGCCGCTCATTGGTACAGGACTATAGTAGGGCCAATTGCAACTTGGAATGATTTGAAATCGGCTTTCTTGAAGAAATTCTTCCCTGTCGGATGTACCAATGCTTTAAGACAGGCGATTACTACCTTTGCACAATGGCCGGGGGAGCAGTTTCATGTTTCCTGAGAGCGATTCTAGGACTTATTGCAGAGGTGTCCACACCATGAGGTGTCGAAATGGCAGCTCATGTAGATCTATCACGAATTGACGGAGCAACTCAAAAATCACATGGATGCTTCTTGCGAAGGCAATTTCCTCTACAAAGACGCAGATATCATGCATAATTCTTTTGAAGAGATGAGTGAGAATTTGATCAATCATGCCTCCATGGATACTTTTAACCAGTCCCAACAACCCAGATCGAATGTTAATGAAGTCCACGACTGTCATTCATTCGATATGGAATTAATTTGCAATAAACTAGATAAGGTGGAATTGGTTACTAAAAGAATGGATTAGTGGATGGTTGGAAACACAATGAACAAGTCTTGATCCACTCAGTCCCAGAATTTAGGATTCCATTCGACGCAAGCTCCTTTTGGACGAGAGTTCGTGAATAAACTTGATGCGGCTCAACCTGTGAGTTAGCATTATTAGGAACCCCACAGGTTCCAAACTGGGGCCTTTGATCCCAATTTCTCTGATCCCTTCCTTTCTCTCTCCATCCTCACCCTATGAGGATGTCTATGCTATACAAGAGAACGTTAGATCCAACCCTTACTCCAATGCTTATAATCCGAGTTGGAGGAACCACCCTAACTTCTCCTGGAAAAACCCGAGGTAGTAGACCCAATTTCGACCCAGCAACTATGCTCCACAAAGACCAATGGGTCAGGGTCATGTTTACACTCAGCTACCCCTGAATCAGGTCAATCAGCCATCTTGGAATGCCTGTCAACCAGTAAGGCAGGCTGATTTGAATCGACAGATGGTAGAAATGCAAGGATCTATGCTCCAACTCATGCAGCAAATGAAAACCTCACTGGAATACTTGCAAATCAGGTTCATTGCTAATTCTCGTCAACTTGGATCTCTGCCATCTCAACCCGTACCCAACCTACGTAATATCTAGAATCCGAGCAATTAAGCCCAAGGGTATGGGAATCAGAGGGACCCGCAAGCACATGCTCAGGTGGTTGAGCAGGGCCCTTCCTCTTTTGCTTCTTCCTTAATCAAAGGTATGTGGCTAATAAAGACCCTCCAATCATTCCTAACCCTCCCCAAGACCCAAACCTGTATGCATCTACTAATTTAGTTAACTTGAGGAGTGGAAAACAAACTAAGGATCCACAACCGTACTATTCTGATCTACCAAATCCTGGAAAGCCTGACGAGAGAGAACTCCGAAGAAGAAATCAAGGCCCAGGAACCTGATTCCGAAGATCTAACTCATGTTCCTTTCCCTGAGGCCTTGATTAAACCTAGGAAGAAGAAGCCTGTTGATAGTAATGAGCAGCTCTTGAACATATTCAAGAATGTCGAGATCAATATCCTGCTCCTCGATGCTATCAAACACATACCAGCTTACACTAAATTTTTGAAGGATTTATGCACACAGAAGCGTAAGTCGAGGGAATCTATTCCGAAGAAGGTGGAACTCTCCGAGCAGGCTAGTTCTATTATCCTGCATCACCTTCCTCAGAAAAGGAGAGATCCAGGTGCTCCATTGATTTATTGTGTCATCAGAGATTACACTTTTGATAGAGCACTTCTGGATCTAGGTGTATCTATTAATCTAATTTCGACTTCTCTTTATGAAAAGTTCGGATTAGGTGAACTTCGGCCGACTTCTGTAACACTGTAGTTAGCGGACCGTTCGATCACAAATTTGTGAGGCATTATTGAAGATGTTATTGTCAAGGTTAAGGATTTCTATTTTCCTGTAGATTTCCTTGTCCTTGACATGGATGTACTTGAAAATCTAAGGAACATGCCCATCATTCTGGGGCGTCCATTCCTGGCTACCGCTAAGGCCAATATCAGTTGTTAAAGCGGTAGTATGGAAATCGCCTTTGGGGATCAAAAATTCAAGTTGGATATTTTTAAGGCAATTAACAAATTCGAGGATTGTGGATTTATAGAGGAACTTGAGGATGATAACTTGAATATTGAAACTTGTATGGCGATTTCTGCAATTGAAAGTTTCTCCTGTTGTGATAGATCTGAACTACAACCCTCTGTGGCAAACTCGCCATATTCTGAAGAGGTTATTGATTTTATTCACTTTCAACCTTTTCTACTTAATGAATCTTCATCAGCATCATCCTTACCTTCAATCCAAAACCCGCCCTAGCTCAAACTGAAACCATTGCTTGAGAGTTTGAAATATCAATTTTTGGGACCTCAAAAGATGCTCCCTGTGATTATTAATGCCAGATTAACTAAGGAGCAGGAGATTAAGTTGATCAAGGTCCCAAAGGAACACAAGGAGGAAATTGGTTGGACCATTCATGACCTTAGGGGGATCAAGCCATCTTACTGCAATCATAGAATATTTTTGGAAGATGGATCCTACCCTTCTTGCCAAATACAGAGGAGATTAAACCCTAATATGCGGAAAGTGGTCAAGAAGGAAATTATCAAGTGGCTCAATGCAGGAATCATTTACCCGATCTCTGATAGTCCTTGGGTAAGTCATGTGCAAATTGTTCCCAAGAAATCCGGGATTACCGTCGTGACTAACGAGAAAGAAGAATCTGTCACAACTCATTTAGCTTCCTCTTGGAGGGTGTGTATTGATTATAGGAAGCTGAACACAGCCACGAAAAAGGATCATTTCCCTTTTCCCTTTATCGATCAAATCCTTGAAAGACTAGTCTGGCAGAAGTACTTCTGTTTCCTAGACGGTTACTTAGGATATAATCAAGTCCCTATCCATCCCTAGGATCAAGAAAAAATGACTTTCACCTGTCCCTACGGAACCTTTGCTTTCCGTAGGATGCCATTTGGCTTATGTAATGCACCCGTGACTTTTCAAAGGTGTATGCTAGCCATATTCTCAGACATGGTGGGAGAGTTTATGGAAGTCTTCATGGACGATTTCTCTATTTTTAGAGAATCGTTTGATTCTTGTCTGGCTAATCTTGAAATGATTCTTAAAAGATGCATCAAAACAAGACTAGGCCTTAGCTGGGAAAAGAGTCATTTCATGACACAAGAAGGCATCGTCTTGGGTCATGTAATCTCTGAACAGGATATTGAAGTTGACAAAGCTAAGGTTGATGCTATCTTTAAACTTCCTCCTCCCATATCTGTTAAACAAATTCGATCATTTCTTAGTCATGTGGGATTCTATAGGAGGTTCATCAAGGACTTTTCTAAGGTTGCTCGCCCTCTGAGCAACCTTCTCACCAAAGATATGTCATTTGATTTCAACGAATCATGACGTAAGGCATTTAATTTTCTTAAAATGGCAGTCACTTGTGTTCCGGTGTTGCAACCACCGGTTTGGACAGGCCCATTTGATATCATGATCGACGCTTCTGATTACGTGGTCGGGGCTGTTTTGGGTCAGAAGATTGATAGGAAGCCCTCTATCATATACTACACTAGTAAAACTCTGGACGAGGCCTAGAGAAATTATACTATTACTGAGAAGGAATTACTAGCTGCAGTATTTGCTTTGGAGAAATTCAGGGCTTATCTTTTAGGGTCTCTTATCATAATATATACCGACCACTCAGCCTTGAGACATCTCTTAGCCAAAAAGGATGCAAAACCCTGGCTTATTTGATGGATTCTTTTGCATCAAGAATTTGATCTTGAAATCAAGGATAAATCCAGGGCACAGAATGTCGTGGCGGAACATCTTTCGAGACTTCTGAGTGGTTCTTCTCGTCCGAATATTCCGATTGTTGATACTTTTCTGAACGAGACTATCCTTACAGTTTCAGGTGTCCAAACCCTATGGTTTGCTGACATTGTAAACTATTTGGCTGTTGGTCAAATCCCTCAGGATTGGACCAAGAAACAACGAGATAGACTCAAATCTAAGGCCAAATATTACTTCTGGGAGGATCCTGAACTGTATCGCATCGACTCTGATCAGATTATTTGCCAATGTGTTCTGGAAATTGAATTCAAAAGTATACTCGACCACTGCCATGCATCCGCATGTGGTGGACATTTCTCTGGGAAAAAGACGATTGCAAAAATTTTACAATCTGGATTCTTTTGGCCTTCTTTATTCAAGGATGCCTAGGAATTCTCGAGGTCATGTTCCCGATGCTAGGCACTTGGGAACATAACCAAGAGAGACATGATGCCTCTAAACCTGATTCTTCCCATCGAAATCTTCGACGTTTGGGGCATCGATTTCATGGGACCCTTCCTTCATTTGGACACCAGTACATTCTCATCGCTGTTGATTACGTGTCCAAGTGGATCAAGGGCATTCCTACCCGAACCAATGACCACAAGGTGGTCATCGATTTCTTCAAGAAGAACATCTTCAGTCAGTTCGAGATTCTGAGGGCCATCATCAACGATGGTGGTTCTCACTTCACTAATGCCTAGTTTCATAATTTACTGGAAAAATACAGGGTAAATCACAGAATCTCCACACCTTACCATCCCCAGATGAATGAATAGTTCAAGATCTCTAATCGGGAGATCAAGAATATTCTTCAGAAGACAGTTAGGCCTGATCATAAAGACTGGACTCAAAAGCTTGAGGATGCTCTTTGGGCCTACTGTACGGTGTACAAAATGCCTATCGGCATGTCACCATTTCATCT
Organism: Thalassia testudinum; assembly: GCA_037157565.1. Classification (NCBI taxonomy): domain Eukaryota; kingdom Viridiplantae; phylum Streptophyta; class Magnoliopsida; order Alismatales; family Hydrocharitaceae; genus Thalassia; species Thalassia testudinum. Next base: position 3,630,514 of record JAZHRO010000029.1, on the reverse strand, counting down.
GGTGTATGGAAAGGCATGCCATTTACCCGTAGAAATTGAACATAGGGCATTCTATGCAATCAAGCAATGCAATCTGGATTTAAGTTTAGCTGGAAAGACCAAGAAACTCCAACTATCTGAGTTGGAGGAGCTTAGAAATGATGCGTACGAGAATGCCAAGATCTACAAGGCTTGGACCAAAGCTCTTCATGACCAATTGATATCCTGCAAGAGCTTTGAACAGAATCAGAAGGTCTAGCTCTTTGATTCTTGACTTAAGCTCTTTCTCAGCAAACTTAGGTCAAAATGGAACGGCTCGTTCATCATTGATCAGATTTTTCCAAATGGGGTAGGTCAAATTTCTGACCCACAGACGGGTAATTCATTCAAAGTCAACGGTCAATGTTTGAAGCCTTTTATTGATCGTATTGTTCTAGAACCCGTTTCAGACACGGTTGCTCTCATCATGTTATGATTTCTTTAGCTGGACTTCGCCTAGCTGATCACATTAAACTCAGCAGTTGTACAGTCTGACTCAGAGCTGACCCGAGCATCATATTCTAGTGATATCTTCTACAGTCTACCTTCCTTTCATGTCTTTTATTCTTAATGCGGACATTGCATCAGCTAGGCATGGGGGGGTGGATTCATTTCTGAATCAATTGTCGGCTCTGTGGAATTCCTGTAAATTCTACTTGTTTTCTTATATATACATAAAAAAAAATTGAATTAGAAAAGAATACTTAGGCATTAGGACTTTGCAATCTTAGAAAATGTTACAGTAGGATCTGAACACTAAGACCCTTCAGGTCTTTGAGCTTAATCAGCCTGGGTATCCACTAAAATGTGGATTTATTTATTGAGTACTCACCATCCTGAATTCTATTTCAATTTTATTAAATAAGTTTAGGTGATAAGTATACGACTTATCAACCCGCCCTCTGATTTGAGGGAACTTTAAGTTTAAGCATCTACACACTATTTGCACTAACTCGTTGTTCGGTGGTTTTAGTGGAAATTGGGTAGCCAATGAACCTTATATGGTTGACAAGTTATCGTGGGTAATAACCCATAGGTAGATTGTTCAGAGCCCAGCCACTGGACCATTCTTTTCCTACTACCTTTAGGTAAATCTTAGACCAGGGAAGCCACCTATTTAAAAAAAAGAAAGAAAAAGAAAGTCCAAAGAAAATAAAAGAGAAAAGAAAAAGTAAAAGAAAAGGAGAAAAAGAAAATAAAAGAAATAAGCCACACTTCACTGCATGAGTATGGCTGGCAAGTTATCGTGGGTAACAGCCCATTCGTAGGTTGTCCAGAACCCAGCTCAAGAAAAGCACGTTGAATTCCTAAACCACTTAGGAAGAAGTGGAGAAGTAGAATAAGATAGGGAGATATACACTGGATTCAGCCTTGTGTTGACGCCATAAAAAGAAAAGTAGGGAGAAAGCTACCAGTCGTATAGATATACCTTTAGGTGGAATTCCTTTTAAAGTCACCTAGGGGTGTAGAAACTCGAAGTCCATTCTGATTACCGATCAACGAGTCTATCACTTTCACAAAAAGATGCCTAGAACTTTGGGTTCTTGTTACCACCCGATTCCCGAATCCCTACGAGACACGAGAATCGAACCGACTCGACTGATCCCAGGACCCAGTCGTCCAATGAGAAAGTAACCAAAAGAGTAGTAAAATAAATCACATTCACCATGCATATAACTAGCAGTAACAAAAGTATAGCAGTAAAGAAAAGACTACTATAGTACACACCACCACAACAGTAGAGAATTAAACAGGTACATAAACATGATGCTTACAATAAAAGAGTACAGTTGTAACAGAAAATACTCACTATAATAGAAGAAACGGTACAGTAGGTACAACACAAGTAAAACTACTGGGCTCTACTAGGCCCAGCACCCTTTGCAGCCGCAGGCTCTGGCTGCTCAACACCTGATCTTGAAAAGGTGACAAAGGTGACACGTCAGCGAAACGCTAAGTAGAGTGGCAACCAACTAGCTAAGAAAAATAATAAGGTGGACAAGTAGCTGTTATTTTTAATCTCTTTCTTTATTTTTCTATTTACTCATTCTTGAATTATTCCTCAGATCTTTCTCTTGATCTCGAATGTTCCTCGTGGGAACGATCTTGATTGCAGTCTTTTCCGAAAAGTAGAAGTAGCACGTGGTGCTCTCCTGGCTGGGAGAGTCCCCCGTTGTGGTCCTACCCTTAGTCAACTACCCCAAGGTCACTGACAGACGTAACGGTGACTACAGCATGCGCGATAAACGCACGGGTAGCTACCCCGCACTGGCACATGGTCAGTCATTTCCGTTAACGAGTGTGCCCCAAAGCACATCACGGAGCCAGTATAGGGCAGAGCCCTCTCAGTAACAGGGGTCTAGCCCCTCCACAATAACCAAACAGGGGTCTTGCCCCTCCACAGTCCGCGCACCTCGCCTGACTACCCTGGTTTGCCTAGTTGGCCTAACAAGCCGATGTAGGAAGGCTAGCAGAACCCCGAGGCTCGTGGGGTGTCTAGTGCTCTCCCTACACTAGTAGCTCTCCCTGGTACTATGTACACGAGGGCCAAAAGTTGGTACAAAGTGGCCAGACCTAACCCTGGGTCCCTGGGGCAGCTAGCTCTGCTCTGCACAAAACAGGGGGATAGTTGCTCTCCTTGGTACTCTGTACTCAAGGGCCAGCTCACTTCCCCAATTCCATTCCATTCACCTCTCAGGAGCTCTACACCTAATTCCCCATAGGGTTCATGCTCATATTTCTTTAACTAAGCCAATTTAGGTTTCACCATTTCAGCTTTATTTTCATATAGCCCATGTTCTCAATAGTTAATATCCATTCATAAACAAGCAATTGTTATCCAATTACAGGCAATTATCATTTTTCTTTCTACTTTTCCAAGACTAAAATTCATATATTCATGACATTCGTTTCGGTGTTTCTGTTCCTAGGATTCATGCCACACCCTAGGATCTATCATTCAATCTAGTTTTCCAGTCCTAGGATTCATGCCATACCCTAGGATCTATCATTCAATCTAGTTTTCCAGTCCTAGGGTTCATGCCATACCTTAGAATCTATTAATTATCTCACAAGTGCATAAATGTTGATAAATAATTAAAGGGAGCCACTCTACCTGCAAAACTGGGAGTACTGGGGGCGTGATCGGCAGGTCCGCGCACCTTCGCAACCCCTAGAGCCACAACAGAACGAGGTCCTAACACAAGGATCAAACACAAGGAACTACTCAGAATAGGATACAAGTACTATAAACAAGTAGAGGAACTAATTCTGAGAAGAACGAAATTTGAAATGTGGAAAACAGACTTTGAACGGACCCTAAACGGGTCAAAAATGACCAGTCTGCCCCAAATCAGATGACTGGAACATCTTCCAGACGTCTTAAATGATGGTTCAGGTCATACCCTGTTTCTGCGCGGTTGTTCAGACGTCCAGGATCCCACTGAACCGTCTGGACCTAGTTCCAGATGTCTGGAGACCCTCTTCGCCATATGGTGCTGTGCCCAGACGTCTGATTTGTGTGGGAGGGCGTGCCCTTGCGCCTTCCCGAATGAAACCTACACGCGTATGCAACCGACCTCAACATGGCAAAGAGGCAGAATCCTTCAGCGGAATGGCCTGCATGGCCGTACTCGCAAAAGGAAGAAGAAAAGAAATATTGTACCTTTCAGACGTCTGGATCTTCCTCCAGACATCTCCTGCGTCGTCTGGACGTAGGTCCAGACGACTGATTCTGGGAAAATTTCCCAGAATCAGGACCTCCTCGCCCTTCGACTGCTACGCACGGCTGCATCACGCTGCACTCGCCTGCTGCCTGAGCTGCAGCAGCTCCTCCCCAGCACTATGCTCCTGCTGCTCGCACCCGCCAGCCGACCCTGGTAGCTCCGACGAGTTCTCCCTCTCTTCCTCACGTGCTCCGCCTCTTCTCCCTCCCGCTACACCTCCTCCTCCCGACACGCACCCGGCAGCAACTGCTGTCCTCGCCCTCTCACTCTCACGTTGTCACTGGAAGAACAAGGAGGAGACGATGGAGTGGTGGTGAGGGAGAGGAGAGGGGGAGATATTTGAAGGCGCCGTGGGGAGAGAGAGAGGAAGAAAAGATGGCGCCTGCAGGATGGGGAGGCAAGAGAGAGAAGAAAAGAGGGCGGTGGGTTCAGACTGCGCATGCATGCATGCATGCAGACTCGCAATCGTACACCGCAAAAATTAATTTCCAGACGTCTGGGAAGGCTTCCAGACATCTGACCAGACGTCTGGACCAACTCCCAGACGTCTTAAAAGACCTTTAATGCTGTGGCCTTAAGAACATAACAAGCTCAAAGGAAGTTTCATTCTCGAAACTTGCGCTAACTAGAGTGCGGAAAAGAACGATATATGCATAATAAACTCAAAGAGGACCGAAGCCGGTCTGAAAAGACATACCCTCAAAAAGCTCCGAGTACCGCTCTCGCATCGCCGCCTCAGGCTCCCAGGTAGCCTCCTCGTACCGCTGGCTCCTCCACAAAACCTTCACCAAGGGTACTTGCTTCCATCTCAGACTGCGAATGGCTCTGTCGAGAATCTGCACTGGCCGCTTAGGGTAGGTCAGGTCGTCACCCACCTCGATGCTCTCATGACTCAGGACGTGACTGGGATCGACGACGTACTTCCTGAGGTTGGACACGTGAAACACATTGTGCACACCAGAAAGCTGGGGAGGAAGGGCAAGCCTGTAAGAAACGTGTCCAACCCGCTCCAGGACTTCAAAGGGTCCCACGAACCTTAGCGCGAGCTTCCCTCTCACCCCAAACCGCTGCAGGCCCTTCATGGGCGAAACACAAAGGAAGACGTGGTCCCCAACCTCAAACTGTACCTCTCTGCATTTCCGATCTGCATAGCTCTTCTGTCTGCTCTTGACAGTGCGGAGTCGCCTGTGAATCTGCTCTACTACCTCCTGACTCTACTGCATCAGCCTGGGGCCAACCTCCCACTTGGTCCCCACCTCAACCCAACTCAATGGTGCCGTACACCTCCATCCGTACAGAGCCTCGTAGGGTGCTGTTGAACGAGAATCTACGCTAACGTGTTTGGTTTTGGAAAACCCGTCGTTGTAGTTCGAAAGCGAAGGATTCGTGTTCAACAAATAAAATTTTTACCGAAATAAGAATTCCGGGTCGAACTCAGGGAGGCTACGTTGATCTATATTCGCAATTATGTTTTTTAGGATTTTTGATAAACAAGGCGAAATAATTACAATGGAGCTATCAAATTGAGAGAGAGAGAGAGAAAGAGAACATGCATTCAATATTTCAATTGTTTATACAAGCAAACGAAATGAAAGTTACACTAGAAAGCGGGAAATCAATTACACTATAAAGCAGGAAAATTCTACACTAGAAAAGCTGTAAATAAGAATGGAGAGAGAAGTTATCCTCCTCGACGGTCGCTTGGAGGACGAGCCGGACGGGACGACGCCTGGACGAAGGAGAACGAGGCGGGACGAAGGAGGACGAAGCAGAAGAACGGGAACGAAGCAGCACGCCGTCGTCGTCGCGGGATCCACTTCCGAAGGGGGACGAAAATTTGGACTTTATCTCGCGAGAAGCATCCCGGGTGTGGGGACAAGCTTCTCTTGAGCTTTGGAGAGGTAGAGAGGAGAAGGAAGGGATGCCAATTTCGTATGGAGGGGGTCTCCTTTTATAGTTGCAAGGAGTGGGGGCAAAATGGACATTACATCTTCAAAATAATAAATAAGGGGTCTTTAGTGACGGATAAAACCGTCGCTAAAGCCCCGCCGTCGCCGTCGCCGCCGCGCCCACGCGCGCCCGCTCGGCTGGCCGCGCGCGTAACGCCTACGCACGCCGCTTGATTTTCAGCCGTCCGATCGCGAGATCGGACGGCTTAAAATCGCGCCTTCACCGCTGCCCGCCCGCCCGCCTGCGCGTACGATCGCGCGTTCACCAGAGCGTCCAATTGCGCGTCGGCGCTATCGGGCGCACGCGGCCGTTGGATCGCGATCGTGCGGTCAATTGGAGCGCGCCCGCCCGCCTCAGAAATCGCTTGGCGAGGCTCGAACGCGCGCCAGCGCCTCGCGATAAGGCGCTGGACCGCTGCGCTGCCTCGCCCAAATGGTCGCGCGGATGCTTTTAAAACGATGCGTCCACAGCCGTTGGATTGAGATCCAACGGCGGAGAGGAGACGGTGCGCGGTCTTCACCAGACTCCTGCGGCCGATTGGGCGGCTGGGATGGCGCCACGTGGCGCTATCTTGGCCGTCCATCTTCTGGAAGTTGTAGATGGTGCCACGGATGTCGGATTGACTCGATTTTTGTGTCGTTCGGCTGCGATCGTCGATCCGAATTCATCCGTGTGGTCGGATTTTCCATCTGAAGTGCGGATTTACACCATCCTGGCCCTTGATCTTCTAGGGTTTCCCCGGTCTCTATCTGATGCTACGGATGCCTGATTAGGGTGATCTTGGAGTCGTTGAACTCCAATCGTCACCCTGATCATATCCATACGGTTGGATCTTTGATCCGAGGCCCCGATAAAATATTTGCCCTGTCCAAGCACATAAAAGGAGACAATTAACCTCCATTTTATTCAAACTACTCTAAATGCAAGATGATGCATGTAATGCAATATTTATATCATGAAATGCAATCCTATGCTTAAGAACATGCATAAATAGACATTTTAAGTAGTGTAAATGTGTTTACATCATACCCCCATGCCTATCTTTTGCTAGTCCCTAGCAAAAACTATATGCTATTTATAAAAGAATTAGGTTAGATTATTTGGACCTGAGTTATTTTCAATCATTAAGAAATTGTCTACTTAAGAACTGAACTTTCAAAGACACAACAGTGCCTGGGTATCAGCCAAAATGCAGACCGCCTCAAGCCTCGCCTTATTCAAAGAAAAATTTCTTTTTCTGTTTTTACTCTCTCTTTTTTTTTTTTTTTTTTTTTTTTTTGGATTTTCAAATTTTAGGGTTTAAGAGTGGCTTTCTACGGCCATTCAACTCACCCAAGATTTGATGAGAACCCTAAGTTTTAAGCATCTTATTGTGATTGTGATAGACTCGTTGACCGGCAATTAAAACGGACTTCGGATTTCTACGCCTCTAGGTGACCTCAAAAAGAATTCTGCCTAAAGGTGTATCTTTACAACCGGTAGCTTTCTCCCTACTTTTATTTTTTTTTAACGGGGTCAACACAAGGGTGAATCCAGTGTATATCTCCCCGGTTTATTCTACTTCTCCGCTTCTTCCTAAGTGTTTTGGGAATTTTTAGTGCATTTTCTGAGCTGGGTTCTGGACAACCGGTCGATGAGCTGTTACCACCGACAACTTGCCAGCCATACTCATGCAGCAAAGTGTGGCTTATTTCTTTTTGTTCTTTTCTCCTTTTTGATTTTTTTTTTTTTCTTTTTTTTTTTTTTTTAAGTAGGTGGCTTCCCTGGTCTAAGATTTACCTAAAGGCAGCAAAAAGAGAAAGGTCCAGTGACTGGGCTCTGGACAACCTACCTATGGGCTGTTACCCACGATAACTTGCCAGCCATATTACCCTAGAAGGTTCATTAGCTACCCAATTTCCGTTAAAATCGCCAAACAACGAGTCAGTGCAAAGAAAGTGTGTAGATGCTTAAGACTCAAAATTCCCTTAAATCAGAGGGTGGGTTGACAAGTCGTGTACTTATCACCCAAACTTATTTATTCCAATTATAATAGAATTAAGATGGCGAGAACTCAAAGACAAATCCACATTTTAGTAGATACACAGGCTAATTAAGTCCAAAGACCTGAGGGGTCTTTGTGCTCAGATCCTAATGTAAAATTTCTTAGGATTGAAAAGTCCTAATGTCCAACTAATCCTTCCTAATTTTTTTTTTTTTTTTTTTTTTTTTTTAGAAAGAGAGCAATTTATATGGATTTCACAAAGCTGACCAACTAATTCAAAAATGAATCCACCCCCCCATGCCTAGCTGATGCAATGTCCTCATTGAAAAAGAGACATGAAAGAAAGGGTAGAATATGAAAGATGTCACCTGGATATGAAGCTCGTATCAGCCTTGTGTTATATGTACAACTGCTGAGTTTAATGCCGTCAGCTAGGCGAAGTCCAGCCAAAGAAGTCACAGAATGGCTAGAGCAACAGAGTCTGAAACGGGTTCTGGAAGATTATGGTCAACAGCAGGCTTCAGACGTTGACCGTTGACTTTAAAGGTGTTACCCGTCTTTGGGTCAGAAATCTGAACGGCACCATTTAGAAAAATCTGATCAATTATGAATGGGCCACTCCATTTAGATCTAAGTTTACCAGGAAAGAGCTTAAGTTTAGAATCGAATAACCAGACCTTCTGGTTTGGCGCAAAGCTCTTGCGGGAAATCATTTGATCATGTAGAGCTTTGGTCCGAGCCTTGTAGATCTTGGCATTCTCATAAGCATCATTTCTAAGCTCCTCCAACTCAGATAGTTGGAGTTTCCTGGCTTCCCAGCTAGATTTAGATCTAGATTGCATTGTTTGATTGCCCAGAATGCCCTGTGTTCAATCTCTACGGGTAGATGACATGCCTTTCCATACACCAGACGGAATGCCGATAGGTGTTTTATACGCCGTACGGTAGGCCCAAAGAGCGTCCTCAAGCTTTTGAGTCCAATCCCTGCGATCGGGCCTAACCGTTTTTTGCAGAATGTTCTTGATCTCTCGATTAGAGATCTCGGATTGTCCATTCGTTTGGGGATGGTAAGGTGTGGAGATTCGATGATTAACCCCGTATTTGGCCAATAAATTCCGGAATTGGGCATTAGTAAAATGAGTGCCACCATCACTGATGATAGCCCTCGGAATCCCGAATCTACTGAAGATATTTTTCTTGACAAAGTTGATGACCACCTTGTGGTCATTGGTTCGGGTGGCAATTGCCTCAATCCATTTAGACACATAATCAACAGCGACAAGAATGTACTGATGTCCAAATGAAGGGATAAAGGGTCCCATGAAATCAATGCCCCAAACATCGAAAATTTCGACAGGAAGAATAGGGTTTAAGGGCATCATGTCTCTCTTAGTTATGCTCCCGAGTGCCTGGCATCGAGGGCATGATTGTGAGAACTCCTGGGCATCCTTGAATAAAGACGGCCAATAGAAGCCAGATTGCAAAATTTTTGCAGCCGTCTTTTTCCCGGAGAAATGTCCACCACACCCAGATGCATGGCAGAACTCAAGTATACTGTTGAATTCATTCTCCGGTATGCATCGGCGAATAATCTGATCAGAGCCGATGCGATACAGTTCAAGGTCCTCCCAAAAGTAGTATTTGGCCTCAGATTTGAGTCTATCCCGTTGTTGCTTGGTCCAATCCTGGGGGATTTGACCAACGGCCAAATAGTTAACAATGTCAGCAAACCATGGGGTGTGGACACCTAAAACTGTAAGAATGGTTTCGTCCGGAAAAGTGTCAGTAATCGGAATGTCCGGACAAGAAGAATCACCTAGGAGTCTCGACAAATGATCCGCCACCACATTTTGTACCCCGGTTTTATCCTTGATTTCAAGATCAAATTCTTGAAGAAGAAGAATCCAACGAATAAGCTGGGGTTTAGCATCCTTTTTAGCCAAGAGATGTCTCAAGGCCAAGTGGTCGGTATAAACAATAACATGAGACCCCAAGAGATAAGCCCTGAATTTTTCCAACGCAAATACTACAGCGAGTAATTCCTTTTCAGTAACAGTGTAATTCCTCTGGGCTTCATCCAAAGTTTTACTAGCGTAGTAAATGACAAAGGGCTTTTGATCAATTTTCTGACCCAGGACAGCCCCGACCGCGTAATCAGAAGCATCGGTCATGATCTCAAATGGGGTTTTCCAAATAGGTGGTTGCAAAATTGGCGCACAGGTGACTGCCGTTTTTAAGAAATCAAATGCCTTTTGGCATGATTCGTCAAAAACGAACGGTGTTTCTTTGGCAAGAAGATTGCTCAAAGGGCGGGCAACCTTCGAGAAGTCCTTGATGAATCTTCGATAAAATCCCACATGGCCAAGAAATGATCTGATTTGTTTAACTGATGTGGGAGGAGGAAGTTTAGCGATAGCATCAACCTTAGCTTTGTCCACTTCAATTCCCCGTTCAGAGATTACATGACCCAAAACGATGCCCTCTTGGGTCATGAAATGACTCTTTTCCCAGCTAAGGACCAATCGTGTCTTGATACATCGCTTAAGAATCATTTCCAAATTAACCAAACAAGAGTCAAATGATTCTCCGAAAATGGAGAAATCATCCATGAAGACTTCCATAAACTCTCCCACCATGTCAGAAAATATGGCTAGCATACACCTTTGAAAAGTCGCAGGTGCATTGCATAACCCGAAAGGCATCCTACGAAAAGCAAAGGTTCCGTAGGGACAGGTGAAAGTAGTTTTTTCCTGATCCTCGAGATGGATAGGAACTTGGTTGTATCCCGAGTAGCCATCAAGAAAACAGAAGTACTTCTGCCCGGCTAATTTTTCCAGGATTTGATCAATGAAGGGCAGGGGAAAATGATCCTTTTTAGTGGCAGTGTTCAGCTTCCTGTAATCAATACAAACTCTCCAAGATGAAGCTGAACGAGTTGTGACAGATTCTCCTTTCTCATTAGTCACAACAGTAATCCCGGCTTTCTTTGGAACAATCTGAACGGGACTTACCCAGGGACTGTCAGAGATTGGATAAATAATTCCTGCATCGAGCCACTTGATGATTTCCTTTTTGACCACTTCTCGCATATTTGGATTCAATCTCCTCTGCATCTGGCGAGAAGGGCGGGATCCATCTTCCAAAAATATTCTATGATTGCAGTAAGATGGCTCGATCCCCCTAAGGTCATGAATGGTCCAACCAATTGCCTCCTTATGTTCCTTTAGGACCTTAATCAATTTAATCTCTTGCTCCTTTGTCAATTTAGCACTGATAATCACAGGGAGCATATTCTGAGGTCCTAAAAATTGATATTTCAAATTCTCGGGCAATGGTTTCAATTCGAGCTGGGGTGGGGTGATGATTGATGGTCGGGTAGATGCTGAAGATTCAACAAGAGGGAGAGGTTGTGAGTGGACAAAATCAGTAACCTCTTCCGAAGATGTTAAGTCAGAGGGTTGCGGGTCAAATTCATCAACCAAAGAGGAACTTTCAATTGAAGAAACTGTCAAACAAGTTTCAATATTAACATTATCCTCATCAAGTTCCTCAATAACTCCACAATCCTCAAATTTATTGATCGCCTTAAAAATATCTAATTTCATACGTTGGTCCCCAAAGGCGATTTCCATGCTACCGCTTTCACAATTAATGTTGGCCTTTGCGGTAGCCAGGAACGGACGCCCCAGAATGATGGGCGTGTTCCTCAGATTATCTGGTACATCCATGTCAAGGACAAGGAAATCTACAGGAAAATAAAAATCCTTGACCTTAACTATAACATCTTCAATAACGCCTCGCGGGTTTGTGACCGAACGATCCACTAACTGTAGCGTTACTGAAGTTGGCCGAAGTTCGCCTAACCCAAACTTCTCGTAAAGAGAAGTCGGAATTAGGTTGATGGATGCACCGAGATCCAAAAGTGCTCTATCAAATGTGTAATCTCCGATAACGCAAGAAATCAAAGGAGCACCAGGATCTCTTCTTTTCTGAGGGAGGTAGTGCAGGATAACAGAACTAGCCTGCTCGGAGAGTACCACCTTCCTCGGAACAGATTCTCTCGACTTACGCTTTTGTGTACATAATTCCTTTAAAAATCTTGCGTAAGTCGGTATGTGCTTGATAGCATCAAGGAGCGGGATATTGATCTCAACATTCTTAAATAAATTCAGAAGCTCCTCATTGCTATCAACAGACTTCTTCTTCTTTGCTTTGGTTAAGGCTTCAGGAAAAGGAACACGAGTCAGATCTTTGGAATCGGATTCCTGAGCCTTGATTTCTCCTTTAGAATTCTCTTCTCTCTCCTCAGATTCTTCAGGATTCAAAAGATTAGAATAATGTGGTTGTGGATCCTGAGTCTTCTTACCACTTCTCAAAGTGACAGAATTTGCAGAAGCGTAAGAATTTGGGTCTTGAGGAGGGTTAGGAAAGATTGGAGGGGCTTGATTGACCATGAATTGTTGATTTACAGAAGAAGAAGATGAGGAACCCTGCTCAACCACCTGAGCATGCGCGTGTGGGTCCCTCTGATTTCCGTACCCTTGGGCTTGATTGCCCGAATTCGTAATGTTTCGTGGGTTGGGTACGGGTTGGGATGGTAGAGATCCGGGTTGGCGAGAGTTAGCAATGAGCCCGGATTGCAAGTTGTCCAGTGAGTTTTTCATTTGCTGCATGAACTGGAGCATAGATCCTTGCATCTCTACTATTTGATGGTTCAAATCAGCCTGCCCTGCGGGTTGACGGGCATTCCAAGCTGGCTGATTGACCTGATTCGGAGGCAACTGAGTATATACTTGACCCTGACCCATTGGTCGTTGCGGAGCATAATTGCTGGGTCGGAATTGGGTCTGTTGCCCCGGATTTTTCCAAGAGAAGTTAGGGTGGTTTCTCCAACCTTGATTATAGGCATTCGAGTAGGGGTTGGATCTAGCATTCTCTTGTACAGCACAGACATCCTCATAAAGTGAGGATGGAGAGAAAGAAAAGGAAGGATTAGAAAAACTGGGATCAAAGGCCCCAGTTGGGAACCCATGGGGTTCCGAAAAATGCTGACTCATAGGTTGAGTCGCATCAAGTTGATTCACGAACTCCCGTCCAGAAAGAGCTCGTGAAGAATGGAATCCCGAATTTTGGGATTGAGTGGATTGAGAGTTGTTCATAGAATTGCCAGCCATCCACTCTTCCATTCTTTTAGCAACCAAGTCCACTTTGTCAAGTTTATTACAAATCAATTCCATATCAAATGAATGAGAGTCATGGACTTCATTGACATTTGATCTGGGTTGTTGGGACCGGTTAAAAGTATCCATGGAGGCATGATTTATTGAATTCTCACTCATTTCCTCAAATAAATCATGTGCACTATCTGCATCTTTATTAAGGAAATTGCCTCCGCAAGAAGCATCCACATGGTTTCTGAGTTGCTCAGTCAACCCATGATAAAAAATCTGCACGAGTTGCCATTTCGGCACCTCGTGGTGTGGACACCTCCGCAATAAGTCCTGGAATCGCTCCCAGGCCACATGAAACTGCTCCCCCGGCCGCTGGGTAAAAGTAGTGATTGCCCGTCTTAAAGCATTGGTACGACCGACTGGGAAAAATTTCTTCAGAAAGGCCGATTTCAACTCATTCCAAGTTGTAATTGGTCTTCCTATTGTCCTATACCAATGCGCGGCCTTATCCCTAAGAGAGTGAGGGAAGAGCCTCATGATCATTTGCTCCTCGTTTACGTTTCGAGACTTGGTGGTCTGGACCAAAGTGGTCAAGTCCTCCAAGTGTTGAAACGGATCCTCGGAGCCAAGCCCATGATAATGTTTAATCAGGCTTAACACCTGGGGCTTGATTTCTACGTCACCGGCTGGAATCTGGACGCCGGGACGTTCCCCGTAATTTGAAGGATCATAAAAATCCTTCAAGGGCTGAACGCCCTGCATTCTCTGGAACCATTCTTGCATTCTCTGCATTTGTTCCAGCTGCCTTCGAAATTCTTCCTGTGGATTTCCAGGCAGAAGAGGCTGTTGTTCGGCCCATGGGATCAAATTGACCAAAATCTAACTTGCGCCTCCTAGAATGTTCTAATGGTCCTTCTAATCGGGGATTCAATGACCGTCTTCCCAGCATAAACTAGGAGTAGGTCGGAAGGACCGGGGATAGGGACCCTGCAGTACAACAAAACAAGGCTGTCCTTAAGTGAGGTAGCCTAAGGATCTACTGACTCCCAATACCAGCCTTAAGACTGTAACTGATTTACTCTACTTGCGTCTGTATAATCCAACCAGTTAGAAGGAGGGACTGGGGAGAAGGTTCTTCCTTTGGCTTTCGCCTCCGGTTCCTAGTGTACCCCCCAGCCGCGGTCGTTTGACGCTACTCCCCTAGCTAGACATCAGATTAATCAGTACAAGTAGGTTAATCAAAAACAATCTCAGACTAGGCCTTGAAGAGCGAATCAAACCTTAGGGCCAATGTCTACTCAATTTTATTACGGCCTGGGATTGTGGTGCTTATGGAATGTGATGGGCCCTTACAATGGGTTGTGCCCTTAATGATTGATTGAAATTTGTGTAAGTGCGTGCACAACCAGGGTTTTCAAGCAAGATTATTTATAATGTGTGAATTTTAATGTTCAAATCCTGCTTAAGTAGCTTTTAGGGTTTCAAATTAGATGAATTGCAATCAAATTTCTAGGCAAACCAAGTTGTAAAACACGGGTGAAGATAGTTTTCCTTTAAAATCAGAAAGAAAGTGGAGTGCCTAGAATATACCTAGATTGAAAACCCTAAGGAGGAGCTACTTGATGAGTTGGTTTTAAATAAAGTGGTGCGGCCCAAACAACTCAAACAATTGGCCACAATTGCACCACTAAGTTAGGCACTCAAAGATGGTTAACCTAGAATGATTTCTACTCTGTTATGTGTTGCTCTGTGTGTACCGGTTCCACAGATCAGAACCCGGTTGAGTAGAAAACAAATCAAGTTAATCAAGTGCCTTGAATGTGGGTGTGTGTTGTGTGTTTGTTGAAAGTTACCCCACAAAATTATCTTTTTGTTATTATTTTTTTTTTTTTATGAATGAGGGTGAAATGAGTGTGAGTAGAAATCCAAACAACCAAACTATTCCTAGGATTTATGCAAACACCTAGGTTAATTGGAATTTGGATTTAATGTGGCGAATGAAATCTATGGAGGGGGAAAGAATGGGGGAGCACTTACAGTTGTCTTCAACTGCACTTTACTCCAGTCTACCGCTTGTTGATTCCTTGATGGAGGTCTCTGCAAAACAATAGACACAAGAGAAAGCTAGTTAGAAAATAAATAAAGTGCAAGAAATGCGAAGAAAAGATCGGAAATCGTTGCCTCCCCGGCAACGGCGCCAAAATGTTGAACGAGAATCTACGCTAACGTGTTTGGTTTTGGAAAACCCGTCGTTGTAGTTCGAAAGCGAAGGATTCGTGTTCAACAAATAAAATTTTTACCGAAATAAGAATTCCGGGTCGAACTCAGGGAGGCTACGTTGATCTATATTCACAATTATGTTTTTTAGGATTTTTGATAAACAAGGCGAAATAATTACAATGGAGCTATCAAATTGAGAGAGAGAGAGAGAAAGAGAACATGCATTCAATATTTCAATTGTTTATACAAGCAAACGAAATGAAAGTTACACTAGAAAGCGGGAAATCAATTACACTATAAAGCAGGAAAATTCTACACTAGAAAAGCTGTAAATAAGAATGGGAGAGAGAAGTTATCCTCCTCGACGGTCGCTTGGAGGACGAGCCGGACGGGACGACGCCTGGACGAAGGAGAACGAGGCGGGACGAAGGAGGACGAAGCAGAAGAACGGGAACGAAGCAGCACGCCGTCGTCGTCGCGGGATCCACTTCCGAAGGGGGACGAAAATTTGGACTTTATCTCGCGAGAAGCATCCCGGTTGTGGGACAAGCTTCTCTTGAGCTTTGGAGAGGTAGAGAGGAGAAGGAAGGGATGCCAATTTCGTATGGAGGGGGTCTCCTTTTATAGTTGCAAGGAGTGGGGGCAAAATGGACATTACATCTTCAAAATAATAAATAAGGGGTCTTTAGTGACGGATAAAACCGTCGCTAAAGCCCCGCCGTCGCCGTCGCCGCCGCGCCCACGCGCGCCCCGCTCGACTGGCCGCGCGCGTAACGCCTACGCACGCCGCTTGATTTTCAGCCGTCCGATCGCGAGATCGGACGGCTTAAAATCGCGCCTTCACCGCTGCCCGCCCGCCCGCCTGCGCGTACGATCGCGCGTTCACCAGAGCGTCGAATTGCGCGTCGGCGCTATCGGGCGCGCGCGGCCGTTGGATCGCGATCGTGCGGTCAATTGGAGCGCGCCCGCCCGCCTCAGAAATCGCTTGGCGAGGCTCGAACGCGCGCCAGCGCCTCGCGATAAGGTGCTGGACCGCTGCGCTGCCTCGCCCAAATGGTCGCGCGGATGCTTTTAAAACGATGCGTCCACAGTCGTTGGATTGAGATCCAACGGCGGAGAGGAGACGGTGCGCGGTCTTCACCAGACTCCTGCGGCCGATTGGGCGGCTGGGATGGCGCCACGTGGCGCTATCTTGGCCGTCCATCTTCTGGAAGTTGTAGATGGTGCCACGGATGTCGGATTGACTCGATTTTTGTGTCGTTCGGCTGCGATCGTCGATCCGAATTCATCCGTGTGGTCGGATTTTCCATCTGAAGTGCGGATTTACACCATCCTGGCCCTTGATCTTCTAGGGTTCCCCGGTCTCTATCTGATGCTACGGATGCCTGATTAGGGCGATCTTGGAGTCGTTGAACTCCAATCGTCACCCTGATCATATCCATACGGTTGGATCTTTGATCCGAGGCCCCGATAAAACATTTGCCCTGTCCAAGCACATAAAAGGAGACAATTAACCTCCATTTTATTCAAACTACTCTAAATGCAAGATGATGCATGTAATGCAATATTTATATCATGAAATGCAATCCTATGCTTAAGAACATGCATAAATAGACATTTTAAGTAGTGTAAATGTGTTTACATCAGGTGCCATGCTGATGCTCGAGTGGTAACTATTATTACATGCAAACTCCGCCAGAGGCAAGTGCTCCTCCCAAGAGCCCCTCCTGTCCAGTACACAAGCACGCAAAAGGTCCTCAAGTGTCTGTATCATGTGCTCGGACTGTCCGTCCATCTGGGGGTGGTATGTTGTACTGAACCTCAACCGCATCCCTAGGGCCTGTTGAAACTCAGCCCAAAACTGGGATGTAAAGCGGGTATCCCAGTCGGATACGATCTCCTACGGAACTCCTTGTAGACGTACCACGTCACGGATATACCTCTCTGCCAACTGTGCTGGTCCCAAGGTGACTCAGATCGGCAAGAAACACGCCGTCTTCGTCAATCTGTCAACGATTACCCAGACTGCGTCGTGTCCTCACTGGGTAAAAGGTAAGCCCACCACCAAGTCCATGGTGATGCTCTCCCACTTCCACTCTAGCACTGGAAGTGGCTGTAGCGGCCCTACAGGCCTCTGATGCTCGGCTTTCACCTGCTGGCACACTAAGCACTACTGTACGAATTCACCCACATCCTGCTTCATCCCCCTCCACCAAAAGTCGCGTCTCAAATCATGGTACATCTTTGTGTTTCCGGGATGTATGGTGAATCTGGAACCGTGTGCCTCAGTTAGGAGCTCTCTCAACAGCTCCTCATCTCTGGGAATGCACAAGCGTCCCCTCATGCGCAGCACCTGGTCTATAAAAGAGAAGTCCCCAGGATTTCCTAACAGTATTCTGTCACGCAAGGACTGTAAGTATGGGTCGGCCATCTGCCCTGTGATGATGAGATCTATCAGCTCTGGCCTCGTTTGTCATGTCACAATCACTACCCCACAGTTCCCCAGTAACTCTAGGGTCGCCAACTGCCCATCTCCTCTAAGAGGCTCCAACTCTACACCTGTAAGCTGGCCAAGTGGGCAGGCGCCTTCCGGATCAAGGCGTTAGCCACTACGTTGGCCTTTCCCGAGTGGTAGGAAATGCTGCAATCATAGTCCTTCAGGAGCTCCAACCAACGTCTCTGTCTCATGTTGAGCTCCTTCTGGTCAAACAAGTATCTGAGACTCTTGTGATCTGTGAAAATCTCAAAGGTCTCACCGTATAAGTAGTGCCTCCAAGCCTTCAGCGCGAAGATGATAACTACCAGCTCCAGGTCGTGGGTAGGGTAGCTATGCTCATGAGGCTTCAGTTGCCGCGAAGCGTACGCGACAACGTAACCCCTCTGCATGAGCACACCCCCTAACCCCTGCAAAGAGGCGTCTGTGTACACAACGAACTTGCCACTACTGTCTGGGATGGTTAGCATGGGAGCCGAAGTCAGCCTCTCCTTCAGCTCCTGAAAGCACACCTCACAGGCGTCTGTCCAAGAAAAGAGCACGTCCTTCCGGGTCAGCTGTGTCATAGGACATGCGATCTACGAGAAGCCCCTGATAAACTGCCTGTAGTAGCCTGCCAGTCCCAAGAAACTGCATATCTCAGTAACCGTACACGGTCTCTCCTACCTGAGCACTGCCTCGACCTTGGCTGGGTCCACAGCCAAGCCATCCCCGGAGATCACATGACCCAAGAAGGTCACCTCCCTCAACCAGAACTCGCACTTGCTGTATTTGGCGTACAACCTACGTCGTCTCAGTGTGTCCAAAACCATCCGCAAGTGCTATCCGTGCTGCGTCTGATCTCGAGAATAGATGAGCACATCATCAATGAATACCACCACGAACTAGTCCAAGTACAGTCTAAACACCCGGTTCATCAAATCCATGAAGGCAGCGGAGGCATTGGTTAGCCCAAATCGCATGACCAGAAACTCGTAGTGTCCGTACCGGGTGCGGAAAGCTGTCTTAGAGACGTCTGCCTCCTTGATCCTCAACTGGTGGTATCCAGACCTCAAGTCAATCTTGGAGAATACCGTGGCACCTCACAGCTGGTCAAACAAGTCATCAATCCTCAGCAGCAGATACCTGTTCTTGATGGTGACCCTATTCAGCTGTCGGTAGTCCACACAAAGGCGTAGGGTACCATCCTTCCTCTTTACAAACAGTACCGGGACTCCCAAGGGAGATGCACTGGGCCTCACAAAGCCCTTCTCCAAAAGATCCTGCAACTGAGATTTGAGCTCTCGCAGCTCAAGTGGTGCCATCCTGTATGGTGCTGTGGAGATGGGGCTGGTCCCCAGTACCAGTGAGATCTCAAACTCGATCTCACGCTCGGGCGGTAGTCCTGGCAGCTCATCTGGGAACACGTCGAGGTACTCTCTAACACTGGGATACTCTAGAAGTCCATCATAGGGCTGGGCTCCGCCACCACACAAGCTAGGAAGCCCTCACACCTGTGGCTCAAAAGTCTCACCGCCCGAAGTGCAGAAATGCACCTGAAGCCTCCGTCCACTGGCTGCCCGTGGAACTCGAAAGAAGGCAACTCCAGTATGGAGAATACGATCTTCCTCTCAAAGCACTCCACCAAGGCGTGGTAAGCGAACAGCCAGTCCATCCCCAGAATCACGTCAAAGTCCTCCATCTGTATCATAATCAGGTCAGCGGGAAGGCTGTGTCCCCCAACACTGACCTCACAACCTATGTACACCTCCTCAGCTACAAACAGCTGACCACTCGGACCTCTGATCATGAACGGATCCTCTAACAATATACAGTCCTTCCCAAAGCTAACCGCAAAACTAGCCGCGACGAACGAGTGCGTAGCACCAAAATCGAAAAGTGTGTAAACAAGTCTACCGAAAACTGAAACCATACCTACCACCACTGATCCTGAAGCTCTAGCATCCTGGTGTGTCAGGGCGTTGATACGCCCCTCAGCCCTAGGTGCGGACGAAGCAGCCACACTCTACGTCGGACGGGTAGCTGCTGGCCGGTACCCTCCCCGTGACTGCTATCCTCCTCCTCGTGCCTGGAAACCGCGGCCTCCTACTCGCCCTCCAGTGCTCGACGCTGGGAGCATCTACTGACCTCCTGCCCTAGATGGGCAGTCCCTCCTGATGTGGCCCGGCTGGCCACACTGGTAGCAAAGGGGAACTCGACTCCCGCCCTTTGTGGGTCCCTGCTGTCGGCGGGGCGGGGGTTCGATGCTAGCAGCTGGCCCCTGTCGGGGGCCCCCAAAGGCCACTGATGGCCCTGCAAAACGTGACGGCTCTCATGCGGGTGCCATGTGTCTCCTCTCTCATCAGCCCTGTGAGAAGTCTGGCTGATATGGCCTCTTCCGCCTGCTGTCAATGTCGAGTGCGGACGGGTTGGTCTCTTCGTACGTCATAGCTGCCTCTACCACCCTCGAGAACGTAGGCAGCTTCAGGGGTTTAACATACCCCCGAATCACCAGCTGGAGCCCCTCGGTGAACCTCCAAAGGTGCTCCTCCTCAGTGGCCACTGCTATCGCTGCGAAGCAAGATAGCTCTAGGAAACGCATGCGGTACGCGCTCACGGTCATCGTCCCCTGGCGGAGAGTGTGGGACTCCCGCCACCTCTGGTCCTGCCATGTCTGGGGAAAGTACTGCTCACAGAAGAGGGTGACGAATCGGTCCCAAGTCGGCTCGTCCCCCTCTTGTCCCTTGACTGCCCTCCACCACCAATGTGCCAAGCTCTCCAGCTGGTACGTGGCAAAGGCCACACGGCACTCCACAGGGGGGCGAAGGGTGTCAAAAACCTTCTCGATCTACTCGAGCCAGTCCTCCACCTCGGTCGGGTCCTCATCCCTCTTGAAGGAGGGGGCTTCAACTTCCGGAACTGTCTGAAAAGCTCAAAGTGGTGCTGAAGTGGAGATGTTGGTGCACCTCCAGGTAAAGAAGCCTCGTGCTTGGAAGTGCCGGAGGAAGGTGGGGGCGGTGGAGGCCCATCCCCTCCCCCATGTCCAGTGCCATGTCCGTCGCGTGTTCCCACAGAGGACTCCCCCTCTGCAGCCCCAGGGAGAGGCGCTCGTGGCGGCGGGTGGAGCTCCTCTCGCACGATGTCCCGTATCATCTGGGTGAGGTCCTGGGCCTAAATGCCTAGGAGCAATGGCTGGTCCACTGAGGAATCGACCTCAATGCGCCCACCCCTCCGATCTCATCCTCGGCCGCGTTCGCGGCCCACCTCGCTAGTCCCATGTCGAGGCATCTCCAGCAAGGGGACGCGAATACAGAACGGAGAATGTCAATACGAATCGATATCTAATGGAGAAATCTAAGAACAGATGTTAAAAGATACGTTGTGGTGGCTACTCTAGTTACAGACACGTGAATTGGTTATTTTCCAACCAGTTGGTTCACTTCTCGGGACGACCTTGCTCTGATACCATCTCGTTATGACCCGATTCCCGAATCCCAACGAGACACAAGAATCGGACTGACTCGACTGATCCCAAGACCCAGTCATCCAACGAGAAAGTAACCAAAAGAGCAGTAAAATAAACCACATTCACCAAGCATATAACTAGCAGTAACAAAAGTATAGCAGTAAAGAAAAGAACTACTACAGTACACACCACCACAACAGGAGAGAATTAAATAGGTACATAAACATGATGCTTACAATAAAAGAGTACAGTTGTAACAGAAAATACTCACTACAACAGAAGAAACGGTACAGTAGGTACAACACAAGTAAATTACTGGGCTCTACTAGGCCCAGCATCCTCTGCAGCCGCAGGCTCTGGCTGCACAACACCTGGTCTTGAAATGGTGACAAAGGTGACATGTCAGCGAAACGCTGAGTAGAGTGGCAACCAACTAGCTATGAAAAACAGTAAGGTGGACAACTAGTTGTTATTTTTAATCTCTTTCTTTATTTTTCTATTTACTCATTCTTGAATTATTCCTCAGATCTTTCTCTTGATCTCGAATGTTCCTCATGGGAACGATCTTGATTGCAGTCTTTTCCGAAAAGTAGAAGTAGCACGCGGTGCTCTCTTGGCTGGGAGAGTCCCTCGTGTTGGTCCTACCCTCAGTCAACCACCCCAAGGTCACTGACAGACGTAACGGTGACTACGGCACGCGCAATAAATGCACGGGTAGCTACCCCACACTGGCACGTGTTCAGTCATTTTCGTTAACGGGTGTGCCCAAAGCACAGCACAGAACTTGTATAGGGCAGAGCCCTCTCAGTAACACGGGTCCAGCCCCTCCACAGTCCGTGCACCCTCGCCTGACTACCCTGGTTTGCCTAGTGGGCCTAACAAGTCAGTGTAGGAAGGCTAGTAGAACCCTGGGGCCGGTGGGGTGGCTAGTGCTCTCCCTACACTAGTAGCTCTCCCTGGTACTATGTACGCGAGGGCCAAAAGTTGGTACAAGGTGGCCAGACCTAACCCCGGGTCCCTGGGGCGGCTAGCTTCACTCTGCACTAAATAGGGGGATAGTCGCTCTCCTTGGTACTCCGTACTCAAGGGCCCACTCACTTCCCCAATTCCATTCCATTCACCTCTCAAGAGCTCTACTCCTAATTCCCCGTAGGGTTCATGCTCATATTTCTTTAACTAAGCCAATTTAGGTTTCATCATTTCAGCTTTATTTTCATATAGCCCATGTTCTCAACAGTTAATATCCATTCATAAACAAGCAACTATTATCCAATTATAGGCAATTATCATTTTTCTTTCTACTTTTCCAAGACTGCAATTCATATCTTCACGACATTCGTTTCGGTGTTTCTGTTCCTAGGATTCAGGCCACACCCTAGGATCTATCATTCAATCTAGTTTTCCAGTCCTAGGATTCATGCCATACCCTAGGATCTATCATTCAATCTAGTTTTCCAGTCCTAGGGTTCATGCCATACCTTCGAATCTATTAATTATCTCACAAGTGCATAAATGTTAATAAATAATTAAAGGGAGCCACTCTACCTGTAAAATCGGGAGTACTGGGGGTGTGATCGGCAGGTCCGCGCGCCTCCGCAACCCCTAGAGCCGCAATAGAATGAGGTCCTAAGACAAGGATCAAACACAAGGAACTACTCAGAATAGGATACAAGTATTGTAAACAAGTACAGGAACTAATTCTGAGAAGAACGAAATTTGAAACGTGGAAAACGGACTACGAACGGATCCTAAATGGGTCAAAAATGACCAATCTGCCCCAAATCAGACATCTGGAACATCTTCCAGACGTCTTAAACGATGGTTCAGGTAATACCTTGTTTCTGCGCAGTTCTTCAGATGTCCAGGATCCTGCTGAACCGTCTGGACCTAGTTCCAGACGTCCGACTATCACTCCGGACGTCTGGAGACCCTCTCCGCCGTTTAGTGCTGTGCCTAGACATCTGATCTGTGTGGAAGGGTGTGCCCTTGCACCTTCCCGAATGAAACCTGCATGCGTACTCAACCAACCTCAACATGGCACAGAGGCAGAATCCTTTGGCGAAACGGCCTGCATGGCCGTACACGCGAAACGAAGAAGAAAAGAAATATTGTACCTTTTAGATGTCAAGATCTTCCTCCAGACGTCTCCCACGTCGTCTGGACGTAGGTCCAGACGACTGATTCTGTGAAAATTTCCCAGAATCCGGACCTCCTCGCCCTCCGCCTGCTACGCACGGCTGCGCCGCGCTCGCCTGCTACTTGAGCTACAGCAGTGATTGCACAGCAATCATGGGTCCTAATCAACCTAAATAATGTCTGAACCTATCTTAAACTGTGGATATGGCACTCATATCTTGCATATCATGCATCGCATCAGTCTATTTAGAATAAGATGAAATATCCTGCTAGTTAATGGTTTTTATTGCTATTTACAGATAATAAAGTGATCCAGGATGGAGATAGTGGAATAAAGCAATAAAGGAAGAAGACTAATCCAAATAAGAGGAGTGAGGAGGATAGCCTTATCCCTACCCTTAGAAACCCTAGGACAGCCTTCCCAAACCTAAAACAACGTCCATTAGGGCACCTTAGCCTCAAAACCCAAACATGGATAGCACTATCCATGTTCCTATCCCTCTCCCAAACACTTAGGAACCAAAACCAACCTTAGAAAACATAAAACCCACTCTCCAGCACCATTTAGGACGTCCAGACATCTGGCTGGACGTCTGATTTCTGCAGAATAACAATCCAGGAAGCCAAAACTCATACTGACACAGAATTGGACATCTAATTTAGTGTCCAGACGTCCAATTTTGTAGCATAAGACGTCTGACCACTATCTTGGACGTCTGATACTGCTGTCTGGTTCCTAATTTTGGTGTTGGAAGCCCTAGCTTGCCTATTTTGACCTAGGAACCCCACCGGACACCTTAGGAAACCTAAGTAGAGACCTCCTAAGCCTAGCCCACTATCCATAGCCCTACTTGTCCTATCCCTAACCTAATTGAACCATCCCATACCTAATTGGGTGCATCTACAGTTGATTGGGTGCACCCGAGCCCAATTAGATCCACCCAGGATCTAATTAACTCATAC
Organism: Thalassia testudinum; assembly: GCA_037157565.1. Taxonomy (NCBI): domain Eukaryota; kingdom Viridiplantae; phylum Streptophyta; class Magnoliopsida; order Alismatales; family Hydrocharitaceae; genus Thalassia; species Thalassia testudinum. The sequence continues at coordinate 3,606,408 of JAZHRO010000029.1, read as the reverse complement.
CTATTAGGGTTATCCTAGCCTAATCACATGCACACATCTAATTAGACTTGACCTAGACCTAATTAGGTTCACTCCTACCCAATTAGACTTTCCTAAGACCAATTAGGTCCACACCCACTTAATCTAGATTGACCCAACCTATTTAGCACCTAATCCTACCAAAACCCACAACCTAGCCCTATGAAAAACACACACCCACACACACACGCACACCTTCCCATTTTACTCCCACCAAACCCATGCACACTCTCTTGGAAACCCTAACAACTTGTGTCAAACCTAGATCCAAAAATTGTGGCATTGGCTATTTTTGGAGCCACCAAAAGTGGCAACCAAATGGAGCTTTCCATAAGGGCAAAGAGAGAGCTACGAAATTGGACCATCTCTCCATACACTCTCCCATCCATACTCTCCACTCTAAACTTGCTTCCACCCTCCAAAACCTTAAGGCCATACTCCTCATCCTCCTCCAAGGCTCCATGTTCGGCTAGCTAGAGAAGCTTCTCTCCAAAGCTTCAAGAACGGCCATTGGTAGAGAAAGGGAGCGACACCCTCCTCTCTCCACTTGGGTGCACTAGCCCCCATCTTCTTCTTCTTCTTGGATGGCCATGAAGGCTCACCCATAGCCTCTTGTGGCCGGCCATCTCTTTTGGTAGGTGTGTAGACGGGTTTGCACACCCAAGGTCTAACCTACACCCTCACACAAGGCCGATGGCCCTAATGGCAACTTTCTGGCATGAGGGATTTTCTTCTATTTATATGCTTTCTAGTGTAGATGATGTGTGATAATTTTTTATGCATAAATAATTTCATGATGTTTCTGTGATTGATTGTCCTCATGTTTGCTTGCCTATATGACACTTTGGTTTGTTCACACCATGCACGGCCACCATGGCCTCATTTAGATGCACATAGTTACTTAGGTTTTCGCTAGTTTATCTAGATCTAAGTTTCAATTCACTTTTCGAAATAAAAAAATCAAAAACACAAAAAGACAAAAATAGTAGCTTAGGATAGATTTAGGTTATAAAAGCCAAGCCAAATCTTGATTCATTTTCGCGCCTCCTAAAGACGAATGACCGGGACTCAAGTTCTAAAAAGAATAAAGATCTATGAGAGTTTCGTTATCACAAATATCTTTGACGAGTGATTTTTGCGACTATACTCCGATTTCCAACGATTTCAAAATACGTGATTTCCACGACCGTCAAATGGCACCGTTGTCGGGGAGGTAACACGTGAGTTTAGATTTGGATTTTCTTAACTTCTGTTTGTTTTGATTGTAGGGTGTCAAGATGAGGATCTTCGCACACATCGACCCGTGGCGAAGACCGCAGGTATCTTCTTCGTCCTCTAGTTTATTGCTTCCTTAGGTTAAAAAAAAAGAAAAAAAAGGAAAAAAATATATATCTATATATAAATTCAAGTTCAAAATTTCAGATCTGAATTAAAAAAAAAATCATTTTCTTTGGTGTGTGTTTTAACTTGGAAACTATTTAAACACACCAAAATCAGATTTGAAAATTCAGCCAGCAAATATTGACGAGTTTCAAAAATTTATTGCTGTGAAATTAGGAGTCCAAAAATCTTGGGATTCGGTCTGGTATTAGATTTTCAAAATAGATTTCCAGCACCACCTTTTATTTGAAAAATTATCACTATAAAAATTTTAAAAATTTGCACAGTGGAAGGGGGTCAGAATAGTCTACACTCTGATTTTTTATAAATTTAAACGTTAATTCTGTCCTTTACATAAATCAGATATCTTTGAAATTTCTGGGGTTGGAAATCCACTGAAACCTAGTTTTTTCTATGAATTTTCAAGAATTTTTGGATTTTTTTTTATATTGTTTCAAACTGCACTTCTTACAGGGGGTCCATCTAGTCTGTTTGACCCCCTGGAACATAAAAATTCGTGAAAAATTTCACGAAAAAGTAAAAATATTAAAAAAATATTCCTTGAAAAATCTATTGAAAAAGTAAGATCTCTACCAAATTTCATATTATTTTTCTTCAGTTATTGATTTGGGGAGTGATTTCAAGTCAGACTAAGGTTTGACTGTAGATTTTAGAAGAAGCACAAACCCTAGGTAATTCACATTAGGGTTTAAATTTAGAGACTCAAAACAAACCTTTTTGAGCCTGATTTGGGTGTGATTGCATGAGAAGGGATTTGATGTGAAGACTATCTCTTATCTTTATTCGCATCTTCTCTCAAATATCCATGAACCCATATCATTCTTTTGACCCTCGAGGTCCTCCATCTCCCAACCCAACCATGATTTCGACTCCTCCTAGTTGGGAGACTCATCCTAACCAACTGAGATATGATTATCCTTACCCCCCAACTTATTTAGAACCTGAATCTCATGGATCTAACCCTTATGTAGATCAGAACCAATTGAAATCCATAGTTGCTGAATTCCGGGAATATAACAAGGACTATACAGATCAATGTGCCAAGCTTCTGGAGCAAATTAGATGAACTCAGGCACAATCTCAGTCTTATCACTCCTCCCAGGGACAAGAGACTTGGAACAACCAGCTTAGTGGGTCTAGTGACCCATATTTTGGAACCACTAGCTATTCTGTTGATTCTTGCTACCATGGGGAGGCATCCTGGACTCAACCAACCCAAAAGGAACCTTTGGACCTAATCCATGATTTGGGTAGATCAATTAAGGAATGCACTATTTCTGATACACCTGTACCTGATGAGATATATCTAATGAATTGGAATAATGGATCACAAGTACAAGACCACATACAGGTTCTCAATCAACTCCCTCTGTAGTCAGCCCCACTTAGGGCGATACACCTATTGGTTCATATCCAAATTCGTATAACCCTGAGTGGAGAAACAATCCTGATCTTTCATGGCCACCACAGAGACCGACTCAGACTGAACATCAATCTAAGCCAGCCCAATACTCCACTCAATCCACTTTAGGGCAACCATCTAGTCCAGCCCAACCCGCAACCACCCTTGAAGATATCATGAACATTTTGTTGGACTTTGATAAGAAAAATGAAGAAAGGTTGACTAAGTTGGAAAATCATGTGAAATCTCAAGTGGATCAAATCAAGAGACTTCAAGAATCACTCTATCCCCAAATGCAAATGCCTTTTCACTCCTATTCTCCACCTATTCTTCTGACCCCTCCTCCAATCTATCAAACATGCCCTTGTGCGGGGGTCAAATTTGTGGCCTCTAAATGGAAGAGAAAAGCTAAGAGCCCACCCAAACGACCTGATTTGGGCTCAACCAAAAATCATAAGACCAAACCCACATCCAGCTCTGACTCAGACTCAAGGGACAAAAAGAAGAAAAAGGCTTCTGAAGTTGATTTGACCCATTTACCCTTTCCTGAGGCCTTAAAGAAAGAGTCACAAAAGAAAAAAATGACTTGCACACCTAAAGAGGTGGTTTTATCAGCTAACATAAGTGCATTTGTTTCTGGCACTATACCACCCAAAATGACTGACCCTGGAAAACCCTTCATATCTTGTGCCATAAAGGGATTCACCTTCAACAAAGCCCTTGTGGATCTAGGGTCTTCCATTAGCTTGATTCCTACCGCCCTTTTTGACCGCACCAAACTTGGAGATCTACACCACACACCTGTTACCATTAGAATGGCAGATGGCTCCATCAAACTACCAAAGGGGGTAGTTCAGGATGTGATTATTAAAGTGCAAGGTCTTAGCTTTCCAGTCGATTTTATTGTCTTGGACATGAATATATCGGAGAAGCTAAGTAATTCACCCATTATCCTGGGTTGACCTTTCTTGGCTACGGCCAATGCACAGATTGACTGTTACTCAGGATGTATGGAGGTGAGTAGCGGCAATGAGAAGATTCACTTTGATATGTATGCAGCCACTAAGAAAACAAAGTCAGGGTACTTTCTGGATGACATGGAAAGTGAGTTGGAGGGTAATTCGGAAGAAACTATGGCAATTGACACCTGGGTAGAACCACACAACCCGAATCAACAATCCACTAGATCACATAAGTCACCCTCCCTACCAAATCAAATCATTGATAATATGGTTGACTATCTTGATCGACCTAGCCCAATTCAAACCCCTGCCCCTTGCAATGAATCCCAGATTACTCAGTTGATCAAAATGATTCATGAAATAAAAGAAGCTAGTGCAAGAGAATATGATGATATAAGGAAAGAGCTTCATAGAATCCGAGATGAGCAACAAAAACCAGAAATGTTTGAATCTGGGTCAGGTGTGTCACAACCGATTTGCGATTCGATGGTGGTCATGCAGGATTTTTTTGATCAAACACCCGAGGTGGATGATATTGATAACCCTATGGAAGTTGAGAATGGAGATTTATTTGAGAATCTTGATCTTGATATAGGGCCTGAGTACCAATCATTTCATTTTGAGGAACCAAGCATTAAGGGACCTGAATATAATTTTGTTGTATTTGAGAATACCCATGGAGACATTGATGAATTAATTCAAATGATCTCATACACGGAGCAACAAAATCAAAAATACTGTAACAACTCCTCAATCAATGATTCAGCCCATTCCACTTTCATGGAGGGACTCACTACTAAATCTAATGGCCAACTTCATCTAAGTGAGAAGAAGGAAATATCCCCTTATGAAATAGATATTCAAGAAATTGAAAGATTATTGGGGATAACATATGATGAGTTATCAGAGGAAGCTAGGAATTTTGGGGAATCATGTGATAATTGGGAATTGGCATTGGACAATTTGGAAGAGATAAAAGAAGAAGATGAGACCCAAACATCTTTGGTAGAGACAGAGACTGATCACTAGACCTTGATTTCCAGATCTGACCACACTACTTGGGTCATGCCTTCCATTCATCACCATTATCAGGACCCAAATGACTTCACCCCACACGACTCCACCCATACCCCTACCACCCACATTCTCCATCACCTCTTCGGGATGCCTTCACCTTCATTCCTTCCAAGCACCCGTATTTATCTGTCTTTCTTCTGTAGCATCTGGCTGCAGATAATCCCAAGCCCCATCTACATATTTTCCTGATTATTTGGACTTGGAATTCACGGACAGCTAGTTCGCATTTGCGGTCCGCTGTTGGCGAATGAGACTAAAATTCTTATCATTTTACTCGCCATTCTCAATACTGTATTGGTATATCCTTTTTGAAGTGTACGCCCAGCTGGAGGCGTTAAACTCAGCACGTATAAATACCATTTCACCATCATATATACATAACCATTTTTATACATAGCATATTTTTGTTTTAGCATATTTCCCTTTTCTATATTGCATGTTAACAAGTTGGCCGATGCTAAATATAATTTCAGGAGCAATTACAAGTGATTTCTCTCCATTCTCTCCCTGCAGCATTTATTTTCTTTTACATTCATGCATGAGGACATGCAAGTACTTAGGCATGGGGGGTTAAATACAGAAAAATTGAAAAAAAAAATTTTTGCCAACACTTAGGAAAACCTTGGAGCTGCATACAAAACGTACTTTAGGACCTTAAATAAAAGAACAACTGACTCCACCTCCAATGCTCTCATTGGAGCTAGAAATCGTTCGCAATAGCCACTTCCGACTGACCTGCCCACCTTTTGTTCTAAATTTAGGGTCAAGCTGATTGTAACCCGATACGGGAAATTCACGAAGTACAAATTATATGAGGTTACATGTTTATAGCATATATAGATATTGCATTCATGAATAAGATTATTTTATTAAGAGAATGCATTAGGGATTTTATCCTTTAGTTGATTCCTGTAATCTGGAATCCAGTACAACTTTTCACACACACGTAGAATTTGCAATGGATTCATGGTGAAGGCTGATAAACGTCTTCAATTTGTCAAGAAGAAGCAGTGATTCTTTTCCTGAACCCTTGGACAATGTTTTGGGAGTCAGGCAGATTTTCCTCCAAAAATCCACCAAATAGTGTGAGATGAGAGTAGAGTGTACTGGTGCTCTAAGATTAGTGCAAGGAATCCGGAATCCTAGATAATTAGGTGATGATACTTAGAGATTAGGCATAGTTTTCGCTCTCGGTTCTAGTGTATACATTTTTGTGTGAAATATTGAGAGACACCGAATAAGGCAAATACGCGGAGAGCAAGTTTTCATAAAACTAGGGCTAAGGTGGATGGTTACGACCATTCTTTACGGAATCCTCGGCTGAAGGAGGGTATTGATGTCAAGGTCAGAAATGCACCGTCCTATCCGTCTCTCCCGGTGCTGTGAGTAGGCACTTCCACCAAATAAGCCACCCAATGTCTCTTGAGTACCACCAATCCCTAATAATGCCTCCTCAATAAAGTTCATGGATGTATGCCAGTTGTGTTATGCTAAAATAAAAAATAAAAAAAAGAAAAAGAAAAAGAATGATGAAAAGAAAAAAAAAACTTAGAAAAAGAAAAAAAAATTTGGAAGAAGAAGAAAAAGAATTTGTGAATATTTAGTATTTATTTCATTTGCATTGAGGCAATACCACCAAACAAATTTGAGACCCACCAAATAAGGCCTTAACCTATTTTTCCACGTTTCTGACCGCCCGAATACTAGCTGAGGAATTTCGACTTAGTGTTAGGGTTATGAGAACTCAATTAAAGTGTTAATGCCTAGTAAGACCACCAAATACAGATCCTATGTGTGAATCTAGTGAGGTTGTGAGCTCTAAGAAAAAGAAAGAAAAAGAGTAAGAGAGAATGAATACAAAGGAATCAAAAGGGAGCATAGTTTTTCTCATCTTTCTCTGAGTTGAGTTACTTAGTAATTTAGGAATCTAGATTCTATAGTACTAATCTCTATGTAGCACCAGTCGAGTGTGAGCCACCAAATATATAATCTTTTCACTTTAAGATCCTCTACCTAAGCTTAAAGTCGGGTGGAATTCATAGAATATCTTGAATACCCCAAGGGAAGAAGTCAGCCTATCCCGCTAGAATTTTTACTAGGGGTCAAAGGACAAGCTTTAGAGGTGAATCAGGTCTTTCACTCGAATACGTTGCAAAAGCTACGTAGCTACCTTTCACATTTGTCTGGATTTCTAGAACACAGGATGAAAACAAAAAGGAGAAAAATCTCCAAGCATACACTTGATAAAATAATCAATCCCTTAGGTACCCTTATGTGAATAATTTAGTCTTGCATTTGCTAGGGACTAACAAAGTTTAGGCATGGGGGCATGATTGCACAGCAATCATGGGTCCTAATCACCCTAAATAATGTCTGAACCTATCTTAAATTGTGGATATTGCACTCATATCTTGCATATCATGCATTGCATCAGTCTATTTAGAATAAGATGAAATATCCTGCTAGTTAATGGTTTCTATTGCTATTTACAGATAATAAAGTAATCCAGGATGGAGATAGTGGAATAAAGCAATAAAGGAAGAAGAAGACTGATCCAGATAAGAGGAGTGAGGAGGATAGCCTTATCCCTACCCTTAGAAACCCTAGGACAACCTTCCCAAACCCAAAACAACCTCCATTAGGACACCTTAGCCTCAAAACCCAAACATGGATAGCACTATCCATGTTCCTATCCCTCTCCCAAACACTTAGGAACCAAAACCAATCTTAGAAAACATAAAACCCACTCTCCAGCACCTTTTCATAATAACAATCCAGGAAGCTAAAACTCATACTGACTCAGAATTGGACGTCTAATTTAGTGTCCAGACATCCAATTTTGTAGTATAAGACATCTGACCACTATCCTGGATGTCTGATACTGCTGTCTGGTTCCTGATTTTGGTGTTGGAAGCCCTAGCTTTCCTATTTTGACCTAGGAACCCCACCGGACACCCTAGGAAACCTAAGTAGAGACCTCCTAAGCCTAGTCCACTATCCATAGCCCTACTTGTCCTATCCCTAACCCAATTGAACCATCCCATACCTAATTGGGTGCATCTACAGTTGATTGGGTGCACCCGAGCCCAATTAGATCCACCCAAGATCTGATTAACTCATACCTATTAGGGTTACCCTAGCTTAATCACATGCACACATCTAATTAGACTTGACCTAGACCTAATTAGGTTCACTCCTACCCAATTAGACTTCCCTAAGCCTAATTAGGTCCACACCCACTTAATCTAGATTGACCCAACCTATTTAGCACCTAATCCTACCAAAACCCACAACCTAGCCCTACGAAAAACACACACCCACACACACACGCACACCTTCCCATTTTACTCCCACCAAACCCATGCACACTCTCTTGGAAACCCTAACAACTTGTGTCAAACCTAGATCCAAAAATTGTGGCATTGGCTATTTTTGGAGCCACCAAAAGTGGCAACCAAATGGAGCTTTCCATAAGGGCAAAGAGAGAGCTACGAAATTGGACCATCTCTCCATACACTCTCCCATCCATACGCTCCACTCTAAACTTGCTTCCACCCTCCAAAACCTTAAGGCCGTCCTCCTCATCCTCCTCCAAGGCTCCATGGACGGCTAGCTAGAGAAGCTTCTCTCCAAAGCTTCAAGGACGGCTATTGGTAGAGAAAGGGAGCAACACCCTCCTCTCTCCACTTGGGTGCACTAGCCCCCATCTTCTTCTTCTTCTTGGATGGCCATGAAGGCTCACCCATAGCCTCTTGTGGCCGGCCATCTCTTTTGGTAGGCGTGTAGACGGGTTTGCACACCCAAGGTCTAGCCTACACCCTCACACAAGGCCGATGGCCCTAGTGGCAACTTTCCGGCGTGAGGGATTTTCTTCTATTTATATGCTTTCTAGTGCAGATGATGTGTGATAATTTTTTATGCATAAATAATTTCATGATGTTTCTGTGATTGATTGTCCTCATGTTTGCTTGCCTATATGACACTTTGGTTTGTTCACACCATGCACGGCCACCATGGCCTCATTTAGATGCACATAGTTACTTAGGTTTTCGCTAGTTTATCTAGATCTAAGTTTCAATTCACTTTTCGAAATAAAAAAATCAAAAACACAAAAAGACAAAAATAGTAGCTTAGGATAGATTTAGGTTATAAAAGCCAAGCCAAATCTTGATTCATTTTCGCGCCTCCTAAAGACGAATGACCGGGACTCAAGTTATAAAAAGAATAAAGATCTATGAGAGTTTCGTTATCACAAATATCTTTGACGAGTGGTTTTTGCGACTATACTACGATTTCCAAAGATTTCAAAATACGCGATTTCCACATCCGTCAAGCAGCACCTCCCCAGCGCTACGCTCCTGCTACGCGCACCCGCCATCCGGCCTTGGCAGCTCCGGCGAGTTCGCCCTCTATTCCTCACGCGCTTTTCCTCTTCTCCCTCCTACTACACCTCCTCCTCCCTGCGCGCACCTGGCAGCAGCTGTTGCCCTCGCCTTCTCACTCTCACGTTGTCACTGGAAGAACAAGGAGGAGACGATGGAGTGGTGGTGAGGGAGAGGAGAGGGGGAGATATTTGAAGGCACCGTGGGGAGAGAGAGAGGAAGAAAAGATGGCGCTTGTAGGATGGGGAGGGAAGAGAGAGAAGAAAAGAGGGCGGCGGGTTCAGTCTGTGTGTGCATGCACGTAGACTTGCAATCGTACGCCGCAAAAATTAATTTCCAGACGTCTGGGAAGGCTTCTAGACATCTGACCAGACGTCTGGGAAGGCTTCCAAGCGTCTGACCAGACGTCTGGACCAACTCCCAAACATCTTAAAAGATGTTTGATGCTGTGGCCTTAACAGTTCTCATCAATTCTTGGGTGGGTTGAGTGGCCGTAGAAAGCCACTCTGTAACCCTAAACTCAAAAATACAAAAAAATTAGAAAAGAAGAAAAAAGAGAAAAAGAGATCTTTCTTTGAATAAGGTGAGGGCTTGAGGTGGTCTGCATTTTGGCAGATACCCGGGTGTTGTTGTGTCTTTGAAAGTTCAGGTCCTAAGTAAAAATTTCATAATGTTGGAAATGACTTTTGCTCGAGTAAACTAATCCTAATTCTTTTATAAACAGCATATAGTTTTTGTTAGGGACTAGCAAAAGATAGGCATGGGGGTGTGATGTGCATATATCTAAATAGCCAAAAATGTCTATTAATGCATGTTCTTAGTGTCATAGAAGCATCATGCATTGTAAATATTACATAACATGCATAATCATGCATTTAGGACAAATTGTATAAATTGTATAGTAATTGTCTCGTTTTATGATTAGGAACAGGGTGACATTTAATTGGGCCCTCGGATCGAAGATCCAACCGTATGGATCTGATTAGAGCGACGATTAGAGTTCAACAACTCCAAGATCACCCTGATCGGACATCCGTAGCATCAAATAGAGACTGAGGAAGCCTAAAGATCAAGGGCCAAGATGATGCGAATTCGCACTTCATACGACAAATCCGACCACACGGATGGGTGCGGATCAATGATTGCAACCTAACGACGCAAAAATCGGCTCAATCCAACATCCATGGCACCTTCTACATGTCACAAAAGTTGGACGGCCATGATGGCACCATCACAGCTACCCAAATCGACCGCAGCACCGCTCCCTACCTTCTGAAGTCATGACGAGGCGAGATCTAGGCCATTGGATCTTAATCCAACGGCAGTGAAGCGCGCGCGCTTAAATCGTAAGAGCGAAAAAGAATTGCCACTAGCATAGTGGTTAAGCGGCGTTGCATGAGCCCGCGACATGCATTTGACTTGCCATTTGTAGCACATGAGCGATTAATCATGACCGCGTAATCAACTACAGGTAGCTCAGATCATCCAATCACCCACACGCGTAATCAAACGCACAATGCACACGCCTGATCGCACGTGGGCACGCGGTTAAGCACAGATGAAGGTGCGTGCAAGGAGCAATTTGAGCCATCCGATCGTGAGATTTCAAGAACGTGGGTGTGAGTTTTGTGCGCAGCAGGCGAGAAGGTAGGTGCGCACGCGAGGTTGCGATGACATGGGGTCTTTAGTGACGCTTAAATCTATCACTAAAGACCCCCTTATTTAATGTTTTTTTTTTTTTGATGACCCAAAACCCTCTACGTGGCGATAGAGGTAAACTGGGGGAGCCAGTCCCGCCGATGCAAGTATGCAACAGCGCCTCTTGGCCCTATGAGCGTATGGGCAAGACACGGGCTCGAACCCACGCCACCCCGCTATGTAAGGGCTTACGGAGATGGGGGAACCCAACTGGGATACCCCTACCCCCTCATTTAATGTTTTAATTATGAAATGACCAAATTGCGCCTATCCTTGCAACTATAAAAGGAGACCTTTGCCCTACGAAATCCTCATCCCTTCTTTTACCTCTCTCCCTCTCCAAAGCTCAAGAAAAGCTTGTCCCACACCCAAGATGCTATTCTAAAATCAAATCCAATTTTCTCACCCCTGTTCCGGAAGTGGATCCCACGACGATGATGACATGCTACCCCATTCTCGCTTCTTCATGCTTCATCCCCCTTCCCGCTCCGTCTCCATCTTCCAGGCATCTCTTTGTCTGGCTCATCCTCCAAGCATTCATCGAGGTGGATAACATCTCTCTCCCTTCTTTTTAATCGCTTTCTAGAATAGAATTTTCCGCTTTCTAGTTGTAATTATTTCTTACTTTCTAGTTGTAAAAACATTCTGATTATATCAAGTGATTGTTCTCTCTCTTTCTCTCTCTCTCTTTCTGTCTCTCTTATTGTTTATATCGATTCCATTGTAATTATCTCATTTTCAAACAAAAACACAAAAAAATATAATCTCAGATTTAAAATCGACTTAGCCTCCCTGTGTTCGACCTGAAATTCTTAGAGTTTCGATATAAATTTATCTGTTGACGGATTTCTTTGCAAATCGAACTACAATGACGGGTTTTTCGAAACCAACTTTGATCGCGTAGTTTTCCACGTGCAACACATGATCAACTAGTAGTTCTATGGAAGTCACTTTAGTAAATTTAAGAATCAAATCACGAGGTATGATTCTAAATGATCTCTTCATTGGGGCGATTGCGAAGTTTGACAATATGTAGATATGGCCTTCTTTAAGAAGTGGCTTGAATTTATGGGCATCCTAGGACAGTATCCTTCCTTGCAAATAAGTATCCTACAAAAAAAATAGAAAGATAAAGTAATCTAATGTTGAAATCATAGCATCAAATTTTCCTAAACAAAATTTATGATTTTAGTTGAGATTGTTTTCACCATTTCATCAATAATGACCAAGTCAACGTTGATGAGCATGTCATCCATAGAAGGATTTGTTGACTCCCAAATTCTTGACATGTGTACTTTGATTTTGATGTTCTTTTGGCCCAGAGGAAGTTGTGAAATTAGGTGATAATCCATCTGTTGAATAATAACAATAATATCATAACGATGTTATCTATTATGATGCATGTACGAAGAATTGAATCTAGAAAAGAGAAACCAAATTGTCAAAGATAAGTTTAAATCAAAAGAGCCGTTAGAAATGCAACATCAAGATAGGTTAGTAAAAACTTCTTTGTAAACAATATTTTTAGTGTAACCATTTAGTTTGGAATCATCAATTTCTATATACATCTTTAATCCATTTCTTGATGTTGCACATGAAATGGCTACATGTAATTGACCATGTGAAAAAATCAGCCTAGAAAGATATAGTCCAACTTCCGCTAAAGTTTGACCTTAACTTTTATTAATACAAGAAATTGCTTTCTCTTTAGAATGAATGGTCATTTTGTTTCCTTTACTTGTAATGTAATACGTGGAATATAAACTTTAACTCCATTATGATTCTGACTTATGATGATAGTTTCAATAAATTTTTTGAGTTATCTGACTTATAATCAATCTTGTACCCTTACATAGACCAATAGTTTGATCTAAATTTCTTAACATTATAGGTGCTCCTACCTTCAATTTCAATTCATGATCAAATACTCCATTAAACTTCAGTGAATTTAAAAGTTCCATGGGATATAATAATTCTTGATGTTCATGATTTATAATTGTTTTGTAAACTGAGTCAGAACTTCAATAAATTTTCTTTTCATTTGGAATTAAAGAAAGCATATAGGTGTTGATCATATCAACATAGTCATTAGTAAGCATTAATATAGCTCTTATTTTTAGATATTGTTCATCCATATAGTGAGATTAGAAATTATCATATATCATTAATGCAAAGGATTCAACACTGGACTAATAAGTCATCTGAAATTTTCACCCAAGTTGCTTCTTCTTCTTCTTCATTGATTTTCATTGCAAGTGATGAGCCATTGCCAATATCTAAAATCCAATTTTCAAATTCCATCAATGAAGTTTTCATACTTGCATCTAGAGAAGTATCTAGCAATCATATATTCTTTGTTAATCTAAAAACTTTACAGTATTTCCATAACTTGGATTTATTAATAGAAGCATTAATGGTATCTTCTCTTTTCCCACCACTAATAACAGGTAGAATTTGTTTCAAATCACCACCTAATAGAACTGTTAAACCTCCAACTTTAAAAGTCATAATATCTCTTAAGGTTCTATCCAAAGCTTCAAAACAATTTTTGTGGTTCATGGGTGCTTAAACCCAAATTATCAAGCTTGTTCTTTCAATGAGTTTTGCTAATTGTGTTCCTTTCTTGATCTCACATGTGGAGGAATCCTCTAATTGAAATGGAATCTTAAATCTAGAATGTGTTGTTCTACCTCCCAGTAAAGGTAATGAAGCTATTCCTGATGATGCAATGGCAAGTACAATTCTACCATCAGATCTTATCTTAGATATTATTGTTTTCCAAAGAAAAGTTTTTCCAGTACCTCCATGGCCATAAACAAAGAAAAATCTAGCATTATTCTTTTTAATTGAATCAATAACTATTTCATAGATAAACCTTTGCTCATCATTAAGAAGTTGCATGTTTTGAGCATGCTGATTGGTGAGATCATATGTATTGTTGTCTAATTCTTCCACTAACAACCTACTATCAATATGTTCAAATGTTGTTTCAGTTGGCAAAGGAAGTTTATAATCACGAAGAGAGCTTGAATTTTCATTTAAAATTTTCTCCAGTTCCATCAAAGCATAATCCTTTAAATTTGTTTCTATTATCAAATTGTTAGAAGTATCTTGAAATGTATGTGTGAAATCTTCTGATAATATAGTCCAACTTTTCTCCCATAGCTTGTTTGGATTAGCAATTTTAGAATGAAGTAACAAAGTGACAATAAATGTCTTAGCGCTTTAGCCTTTGCCCAGCTAGCACCATCATCCAGAGCTTGATGCCATTCTTTGTCATCTCCCAATAATCCCAATGCATTGCAAGCATCTTGATAGGTTGGATATAAAACTTCATTGATTGTTTTTATATTATCAAAATTTTTTAGTCCTTTCAATATATTAAGTAACAACCTCATATAATACAATTCATCAACATTCGGATGAATGTAAATAATTCTCCTATGCATCTTCCTTGTTTTCTTTTGGTCCCATTTATCTTTGGGATTCCACACCCAATGTGTTGGGAAATTGGCATAAGTTAATGTATGTGCTTCTTCAAACTTTTCATTAGTATGCAACCACTCTGTAAACATTGTAGATTGAATTTTTTTTTGTTTAAAGCACAATTGAGATTTTCACCACTAGCATAAGTCACACTGTTCATAAAAGGTTAATGTATCATCAACAATTCAACAGTAGGTTCTCAATGTTGTATAAGAAATTGAAAGATTCTCTACATTGCTTCCTAAGTTGAAATGTATCTACAATCAAGATATTCTTTTATTTCATCTATTTCATTGTGTACATGTTCATGTCTATTAACTGAAGTGTCATCTTCCATGACAACACAAATTCGATCTAAACCTTTCTTTATGTATTTGAATAAGTATTTTATTTCTCTAGATTGATTACACCATTCCACATTAATATGTGCTTCATATCTTACAATCAAATCTCTATTATAAGGTACAGCAAATCTATTGTCAAGATGTACTCCACATTTCACAACTTTATGCCTAGTGCTTCTCCTTTTCTAGTTTGCAAATCCATTTTTGTCTATTGTTGTCTCGGAGAAAAATTCTTTAGGAAAATGTTTAAAGCATTTTCCTTTGACCAAACATGGTGCATTAGGATTTAGAGTTCCGCAGGAACCATGGATCAAGAATTGGAAAATAAGTTCATATGCTTTTGGGTTATTACTTTTATCTGGCAACTCTGTTGATATAATAGAATCTATTAATGCAAGAGTTTGTCGTAGTTGATCAACTTCAAGCTAAATTAATATATGTGCATGTGGAAGACCTCTTTTCTGGAATAATATGGTATATAAAACAACAAAGGAAGAAAGTTAAAGTTGCTTTTCTGTTTGAAAATAAAAGTAATGAATATCAATTTTTCCCTTACTTGCTACCACTCTACCAAAATGGCGACAATCTTTTAAATATGCAATAAGATGATTGAGTTTGAATTTGAATACTCCAGTTACCAAATCAGGTCTATCTTCAGCATTTTGTCCTAGTATAATTTTTAAAGCATTTTTTATTTCTTTCCATTTTGCATTGCATGTGAAAGTTAAAAATAAATTTGGATGACCAAATGTTCTACAAATACCCATTGCATCTTGATAATGCTGAATCATGTAACGTGGGCCTCCAGTAAAACTTGCCGGTAATATGATCCTTTTTCTAATTGAATTTCCATCTATATCACCTCTTGCAACTGCATCTTAAATTTCTTGGTATAACTCAAACTGCAATTATTTTTTATTTTTTCAAATATATTGAAGCCTATCTTCTACAATGCAACAATAAGCATCCACAATATACTCTTGAAGAAAGTGACCTCCTCTCATTAATGTTTGGCCATCATTTCGACGTTATTGCAATCTATACACATAATATTCTCTTATTGAAATACATTTACGTTTAGTTCCATGCTCATGAACTCTATTTATAGATTGAATATCCACTCCATAAAAGTGGATATTGCATGACCATAAAAGATGGATGCAAGTTACTTATTCTCTTTAATCCATCACTCTTGTGTTCAACAATAATATCTCGATTCCTATTAGAAAAACCAAAATCTCCAACAACTAATCCAGCAATCTCAGATGTCATTAGAGGATTATACTATGAAGGATTTTCTCCTCGCTTTCTAATTAGTCTTAATCTAATTGAATTACTTGGCATCGCTTCCATGTGATCTCTCACCATTCTAAATGCTTTCACAATTTCATTTTGTTGGTTAAGCATTTCCATTAAATTCTCAACAATAGAGTAATCTATATCCAATTCATTCTCTTGAAAACCTATGGCTTTGATCCTATTAAAGACTTCATTTCCTGTATCACAAATGTATAATTATGCAAATTTGGGCATACTTTCAGGCATAGGTAACAAAGATCCAATTTGATGATAATTCTGACAAGATATACGAAAGACATAAGGACCTGGTTTGGAATTAATATCATGATCAATTTTGGCTCCCATTGATGTAAATGCAAATATTGAATTGTATATCCTAATCTTCTCTCGAAACATTTTTGTTGATGGTGCCATTTTCACAATCCAACAGCATGTCTAAATAAGATGGAGTAGGTGGTAATGGTGGCAACACAATTTTACCTCCTTGGCAACATAATGAAAATTATGAAGGTTTGCTATTCTTTTTGTTAACTCGTCTTCTCTCCAAAACATTGCACCACAATATTCACAATTATATTGTGGAGAACCAAAGTCTAATATTGAGTTATCCACATCTAGATACAACAAACACATGGAACTATTATTACAATCTAACTAACCTATCACATGTCTTTTTGCTAAAAAGAGTAAATGGGAAACATCAAGCATTCCATACCATCAAGGGTGGCATTGGATTTTTGAATGCCTATCATTGTCTCAACTACATAGAAGAAATCACATTTTTAAATCTAGTTGAAAGAGCCTAAATGCAACACTTTTATGTAGGAAACTCTTTCATGTTACCTCCAATTGGTGAGAAGTTGTCTAGCAAACCAACATCACTACTCTCCATATCTACACAGTTGTTATTTTCACGATTGTTTAGATCCATTTCTTTGTGGTAGTTCCTCATGTTGCTACCACTTCCATGGTAAATCAATTTTCTTCTATATGCTTGGATGGAAGTGGGTAGAGATGCATGTTCATTAACATTTTCAATCAATTCATTTATTGTTATACGATTATTCAAGTTGAATGTGCCATCATTGATTGTCATCTCAGAGAATTGAAATGAATCACCAGATTTTATTTTTTTTATTTTTTTTTCTTTAAGTATAACTTTTCATTTCAATCTATTTCCTCTAAATATGTCTTGATGATCATGCTCTGCCATTTCATGGATAAAGTCATTTTTCATCAAAAAGGATATATGAAAAGATTTTCATTTTGTGATTTGGTAGAATTATCCAAGGAAAGGTGGAATAACATCAATCTACAGTTCTATAAACATAAGCCTCTCCATCTATCTTTTACTTAGCATTTCTCTTCAACTCATTCATTAAAACAAACAAACAAACAAATAATCTATATCTTCTACATGATCATTTATCTTCCATCTTATCTAAATCAAGGTAGGGCCAAAGAGGATAGCAGAAAATATGGACTCGTACAATTTCTTAATGCATGTAAGTGTACAACTTTACAAACAAAATTAAAAAGAAATAAAACCAACACCCATACCAGAAATCTACATATCTTCGAAGTTGCAGGTTTTTGATTCACTTATAGGAAACCAAGAACATCCAAAGCTACATATATAGCAAGGCACCTCCAATAGTTATTATTTTCGGAGAAGATTTGTGAGAGGAAACAGCCTGAACAACTCCTATTTTGCTACATCTCCAAGATTTAAATGTTAAAGCAACCACCCAACCAATTCGGTTCAAGGCAAGGGGGAAGCGGGAGGAACTATACCACCAGTTCATGTAAATGCAGCCCATGATGGCAGCCTATGCATCCCCAACAATGTCACAACCAATATTATCCAGCATTATCTCGATGAAAACAAATAGCTGATTCTGGCCATTCTTGAAAATCAAAATTATGGGAAGGTGGAAGAATATTGTGCTCAACACCAAGCCAGGCTTCACAGAAACCTTATGTATCTTTCATTCATTGCAGATTCTCAACAGCAGATGGAAACCATGTCACAACTCCAAATACCGTAATGCAATTGGGCCCTCGCTACATGCCAGCACAGCAAGCCCAACCGATGACGCCGCAATCCCTCATGGCTGCCCGGTCTGCGATGCTATATGCCTAGTCAGCGCTCTCCGCAAGGCAGCAGCAGCAAGTGCTCCAAAGCCAGATGGGAATGAGCTCTGGAGGCAACACCAGGCTCAACATGCTTCATAGCAAGACCACCATGGCTAGCGGCGGGCCCATCATGAGCGAGGCGAGTAGCTTCCCCAACTTCAGCCATAGCAGCGGAGCCAACAAGCAAGATGGTGGAGGCAACATTGGATCTGCGGAGGGGTCCGAGCAGGAAGGAAACTGACTGACCAACTAGGTGATTTTGCAGGTTTAATTTGGCCATGTTTGCGTACTATTTTCAAGGATGTACGGAGGGTTAGGTCCTTTGTATTTGGTAGCTTTAGAACTTTGTTTGTGGTGGTGAGGGTGAAATCCCGCTTTTGAGATGGTGATGGTGGTGGCAGCAGTGGTAGTGATAGTACTGATATGGTGAGATATAAAGCTAGTTTGCTGCGAACTCTGTTGTTTTTTTGAGTCAGCAAGAGGCATGGAGATGAATAATAGCAAACCACCTATTGCTTGTTGCAAAAAAAAACCCATCCAACCAATTCATGCCACAGAACGCAATCATTTCAAAAGAGAGATAGGAAAAACAAAATTAAAGTGTCAACAAATGGGGTTTGCTTTATTTCATCTCAAGATTTGGACTCAATATGGATATATAGGTTAGTTGTAAGAAATTACACATTGCCCATGACCTATCTCCAGTCATATAACCTAGTCCATTGCATCAAATTCATAATCTTACCTGAGAAGGAGTGTTCCTAACCAATGATGCACTCTCTTAATAAGATGGATCAATCTTCAGAACCTCCTTACACTCCCCAATAGCCTCCAATAGCTTCCAAAGCCTAGTCGGGGCTCTTGCCTTGTTGCTCCAATATGTTGCCTTCTTTGTGTCCATTGCTTTCGCCTTGTCATTAGATATAATAAATAGATCCATTACTATATGCAATGTAATCATATCCACATCCATTCTAAATTTTCATTTTCAGAGAGTCACCCATAGCTACAAATATGGAAAAAGCACGTTATGAAAGGAGTGTATATATCCAAGATATTAGTAAATAGCCACTACATGTATTCTAGCAAATCAAACTAACTTGTATTATATGGATATAGAGACAACATTAGCCAAAACTATCTTGCCAAGATGTTGAAATAATCAATTGTCCTAGCATGCGCATAATGAGGACATTGGCCACTACTACTTAGTGTGATTGTAACTAGAAAGCATTCATCTTTACTACTGCAAACTTGGACCACGTGGATTGCAATATTGAGACTGGGTTCCATGGTTAATATGCAATTGGTATAATGTAGATAGGTGATAAAAAGGTGTTGATGATAAAAGGCAATGCTACATTGATATAATGTATACTAAATACAAATAAAGAGAGCTGTAATAGCACATACAAGTGTTCATAGTTTGAATTCCCAAAGAATTTACTAAGGTTATGTTATGCAAAGTATATATGAATTTATGTACAAAACAAGGTACAAGATATCCATAATGGGGTGCACTCGCTTTTTACTGAAAAAACCAAATGCGGAGGGGAAGGAGATGAGGAAATTGGGGGCTAAGTAGGGTAGGGGGAAGGGTAAGGTGAAGGTTGTGTAGAGGAGGAGGCACCCACAAGGGGATCCTTCACTCGACCATCTTGACACTGTAATGTTCATGTAGCATGTATCATTGACTAGAAGTAATTAATTTGCCACTGGAGCAGTAATGGCCAAATCTTTTTTGGTGGTGGAAATGTACATTTCCTATCTAGGTCTACCTTGTTGAAATGACATTTGAAAGAGGGGGATGATATTAAGCAACCCTTCGAAACTTTCTGTTGCTTGTAATTGAATTGGACTGTTCAATTACACTCAATGAGGAAATAAGACTATCTGGGTGAAAGTTGATGTACCAAAGATGCAAGCACATGCATAATTATCATTGCTTTGTTAGATATGTGGGTGATTTATGCACTTGGGCCAAAATGCTAGACGTAAGGAAGAAGATATTTTAGTACTTCTCTGCTCTAATTGCTGATGGAGGTTGAGTGGTGCCAGTCCATTAAGGGAGGGAAACTAAATTTGTAAAGTCCAGGTACATGGTTAGGTTGATAAAATTAATTCATCCATTTTCCCAAGGCAAGGTGTCCCAAAGTGGTAGAAATTATACTCGAATTGGCATGGGTAGGTTTCTTTCTAGGGTACCAAGTGGTGGACTTCGAGCCCTCAATACATTTCTTGTAGCATTTGACAGGCCTCTTGGGTTCTTTGGCAATTATCATCAAAAAAGGCATTGTTTGCAGCTGCCACCATTTGGACTATGGCATGAAAGTGAATGCATGCCTTCATTGGTTCCTCATCATCGTCAACTAAGATCCACTTACTAGTTTAAATGCTACTGTTGGAAGTTCAATAATCCAATAATGATGTTGTCATATAGCATCTCACAATGTGGTGTATCATGTGATAGGATCTAAAGATATAGGATATATGGCTATGTGCACAAAAAACTCAAACACAAAATTAGTAATAACAAGAAAATTTGCACAATAGATCAAACCACAGAAATAGGCACAATATGTATAGTGGTTCCCTCCCTTGGGTACTCCACTACCTAAGCCTCCTAGCTTAGGGTTTTTAACCCGATTCCCTAAACCTTGAGGAAATCAATTTACTAACCGAGGTAATTTACGAGTTACCTCAACCCAAGTACAAAAACGAGTTTGTTACAACCCAACGAGAAAATGCTCAAGAACAAATGAAATACAAGTGTAAGACAAAAAGAATCTTACAACTAAGTTCCTAAGCCTCTCAATAAATGTAAATATAATGTTACCGATTTGAGAGCCTAGAATGAGTGTGAATGCCTTGACAATGCGTGAAGAAATCACGTCTAAGTGTTTGCAAAAGCGTAGAGAGATTTAGAGCAGCAAACTATTCCTTCTCTTGAATATGTGGTGGAAGAATGTGAAATATAGCTCTAGGAATTTTCCTTGTATTTCTAATCTTTCTTATATACAAACAAAGAGTCCTAGGGTCATTCTATAGAGTTTTGGACCTCAAGGATTCGTCTACTAGATGTTGGGATTTAATTCCCAACATTCATATTGACAAAATAAATTTTCTAGCCGTTCAATTTTGAGCCAATGGCTACCTGGTACCAGTACTAAAGTGTGGCTACCGGTACTCGTTGCTTCCAGATTTAGGTTTCAAACTCCTAACACAAATCTATAACCCACTTGTACTGGTACTCATGGTTAGTACCGGTACTCGTTACCTCTAGTACCGATACTGATCTTGAGTACCAGTACTTGCAGGGTACAGATTTATTTATTAACAAAACCCAAATCTATAACTTACATGTACCAGTACTAAGCTTTAGTACCGGTACTTGTGGGCTAACAAGTACCTTTTTAAAGTATTTTAATTCATTACGTTCTTTAAAAATGATCGCAATATTAATCCTAATTTATCTCTAATTATTTTTACGATCTAAGTTATATTCCTTTGTTAAGATGCGTATACAATCTATAAATAAAAAATCTAAACTAGAAACACTAAAGGTCGAAGATGATCTTCTCCTCCTTCATTCTTCCTTGTCATCTTGCCTCCTTCTTATCATGATCTTCTCCTTTTCATCAAGCCTCCATCATTTCCTATTTGCCTTAATCTTAAATCTGAAAGAACTCAATTGCAAACATTAATCCATAATAATTTTGTTAATACCAAAACAAGATGTGGAACAAGATTCCAACATCATGAAGCATTACTACCTGATTTTTGTTTTTGAGTAACAAATGTTACACCTATTAAAAGAAAATTTGTATGGTTATTTCTGAAAAAAATGTTCTTTCTATATCTGCTACTAATAGGAAAAGAGTAAAACATGAGTGCGTCTGAATTAGAAAGAGCTGCCCTTGTATCTAGTGTAACCTACAAGTCACAACTATCCACAACAAAGGTTAAGAACAAACCTTTCTTTTATTCTCTTCAACAACCAAAAGATTTCAGATAGAGGCAATTTTATAACAGGAACTGACAGGAAAGTAACTGTTAGGGGTATGCAAGAAGTAATCCGTGCTGCAAAAGACATGGACATGTAGAGCATATCTGTGAATATCGAAAATTTGTGGCATTCTCTTTTTTTGTGGAAAATTAGATTGTTGGGAAAGTCAGACTATGGAAAATCAGATTGTAGTGGAAAATTGTCACTAGTACATAAGAGTATGATCTAATCTCCAAATTGAGTTTAATGTGGTTTTCCTGGTTAAGAAGATTTTTTGTTAGGCAATCATCAGGAATCTTAGGGATGTGATTTTTTTTGTTGTCAGTGGTTCTTTTGGCAAACTTGAATGATTCGCTCCAAACAATAGGAAGCATTTGATTATTTTTTTTAAAAACCCAACATAATGGCACAATGGCTTTATTTGGGCTTGTAAACAAAAATAGAACAGTAATGAAACCATGTAATCAAACAACTTGTTGAATTACAAAACTT
This sequence comes from Thalassia testudinum, assembly GCA_037157565.1. Classification (NCBI taxonomy): domain Eukaryota; kingdom Viridiplantae; phylum Streptophyta; class Magnoliopsida; order Alismatales; family Hydrocharitaceae; genus Thalassia; species Thalassia testudinum. The sequence continues at coordinate 3,583,705 of JAZHRO010000029.1, read as the reverse complement.
TAGTCTCAATCATGGCAAGAGACTAGTAAAACTAGTTAAATTACATAAAAGTACCTTGTTGTTGGGATTTCGTGGAGTGTTAAATATATGCATTGTAGTATAATCGACAAAATCTTACAACAAACATTTAAATTTATAAACTCAGATTCTAAAGGAAGTCCAAGGTCATTCGCAGGGAGTAAATATGAAATTCACACACTAATCTTAAATTGAAATAAATGAGCACAATAAATAGAGCACAATAGAGATATTCAATGAATAATATACACAGAAATATATTTAATGAGAACCAATGTATGATGGAGCAAAAAGAATAAGAGAATAAAAAATAATGGTGATTTAAATCACCATGTATATCCTCTTAATTTAAGCATGCATCCAAAGTATTCAAATAATTCAACAGTAACTCTAATCAATCATTCAAATAATAACACAATGTTCACAACCAAGTCAGACATCGGATCTAATGACCAGACGACTTATCAGAGCATAGCACAGAGGCTCTTATTCCTCTCTTCTCTCGTTAACAATGTCACTTCTCAAGGCTTTCTTCTCAAGCCTTTACCTTCTTTAGCACAAGAGCACCAATTTCTTTCAGTAGCTAGGTATTCAGCTTTTCTCCAAAAGCACGCATTTTGAGGTTAAGCAAAGAGCAAAACCCTTCCCACTCCTCCTCACAATCCCTTCTCTCTCTCAACCCCAAAGCATATTCAGGTTAATAATCAGGTATATGGATCTGGGTAATTGGGTATTCGAACTAGGGCCACGTGTCGTGTGCACAAGCGAGGAGTGAGCGGTGTGCGGGGACCCGATCCTCAGTGACTTGGGCGAATAACCTTCATCACGAAATCAACTTATGTGTGCACGACTGCTTATCCATTCACGATGTGGGACTATCAACACTCTCCTTTACTCACGTATCAGCCAAAGCTGATGCTACTTGAATTGGTGATGAGAAGGGCTCTCGCAGCAGCAATTGAAGGCTTGTGGAGACTCTTAGGACTAGGTGATGTAAACATGTTTACACTACTTAAGATGTCTATTTATGCTTGTTCTTAAACATAGGATTGCATTTCATACTATAAATATTGCATAACATGCATCATCTTGCATTTAGAGTAGTTTGAATAAAATGGAGGTTAATTATCTCCTTTTATGTTCATGGACAGGGCAAACTTTTTATCAAGTCCTCGGATCAAAGATCCAACCGTACAGATGTGATCAGGGTGAAGATTGGAGTTCAACGATTCCAAGATCGCCCTAATCAGGCATCTGTAGCATCAGATAGAGATCGGGGAACCCTAGAAGATCAAGGGCCAAGATGGTGTGAATCTGCACTTCAAACGACAAATCCGACTGCACTGATGGATTCAAATCGACGATCGCAGCCTAACGGCACAAAAATCGACTCAATCTGACAACCATGGCACCATTGACATCATCTAGAAGATGGACGGCCAAGATGGCACCACGTGGTGCCATCTCGGCCGCCCAAATCGGCCCAGCTGATCTTGAAGACCACTACACGTTAGATTTGGACTGCACGATTGCGATCCAACGGTTGTGGGTAGCCGCACCTCAAAACATCCGCGTGACCATCTCTCCTCCACAGCGCAGCGGGTGAACGACTTATCGCAAGGCACTGGCGTGGGTTCAAATCCGCATGCACAGGCGAAATGGCGTGGGCGAGCGGGCTCTGCGACCGCTCGATCGCGATCGAGCGGCTGCGGGCACTCGATAGCGCCCACACGCTATTGCATGCCGTGCCTCACGCGAGATTGCATGTGGGCAGGCGCACTGAGGAGCGAACGGAGGCAGGACTTAAGCCGTCCGAACGCTGGGGAGCGGACATGGGCGGGCGCGCTGAGATCAGCTGGACGTGGAGCGTGCGTTACGCGCAAGGAGGCGAGCGACCGCGCATGGGCGGCACCCCGCTACGCCCACGATGGTGCTTTAGCGACGGTTTTATCCGTCACTAAAGACCCCTGATTTAATGATTTTCAAATTAAAATGACTAAATTGCCCTCACTCCTTGCAACTATAAATGGAGATCCCTTCCACGTGAAATTCTCATCCCTTCTCTTCTCTCCCTCTCCAAAGCTCAAGAGAAGCTTGTCCCACACCTGGGATGTTTCTCGCGAGATAAAGTCAATTTTTCGTTCCCCTTTCAGAAGCGAATCCCACGACGATGACGATGTGCTGCCCCATTCCCATTCCTCCTATTTCTCCCTCCTTCATCCTGCTCCGTCCCCCTTCGTCCAGGCATCATCCCATCCGACTCATCCTCCAAGTGACCGTCGAGGAGGATATCTCTCTCCCCATTCTTTTTACTACTTGCTAGAATAGATTTCTACTTTCTAGAATAGATTTATTGTTTTCTAGTGTAATCATTTTCCCACTTTCTAATCGTAATATTTAGTGTAATGAACAATCCTTTCGATAATGAATTCCATGTGCACTCTATATCTCTTTTGATTTTTGTTTGTATTATTCTCTCTCTTATTTTCTCTCTCTCTCTCTTTCTCTTCTATTTAGTGTAAATAGATATATAGTTTCTACTCAATTAATTTACTTCTTGACAAATAAAATAAATGCGTGTTTTTTATCAAACGTCCACCTCCCTATGTTCGACTCAGGATTTTCATTCTGGTATAAATTTTATTTGTTGAACATGAGTTCTTCGCTTTCATACTACGATGACAGGTTTTTCCAAACCAAACATGTTAGCGTAGCAACCCGTGCGTTCAACATTAGGCCACAGCATCTGGGTGTGGAGCTGGTCGGAGCAAAGCAGATTGAGTCGAAGATGATGGTGGCGACGACGAACGAACGACGAACACCAAAAACATGAAATAAGGCCATGCGATCACATCAAAATTGTTCAAGAGGGTCGCCAAAGGATGGTGAAAGCGCTGGAGGTGTCCTCGTGGAGTTTAGGAGTGCGTAGAGTTCAAGAGTCGAGGATTTGGTGCGTAGGTGGCTTTGTTCAATGGAGCTTTGGAGTGGGTAATCCGCAAAATTAGATGAAGGGTTTTGTTGGTGGAAGCGAGGCAGCAGTTGTGGAGGTGTTGCGAAGGTGTTTTGTGTAGTGTGGAGTACGGTAGGCATTGTCGGAGCTTCATCGGAGCAGAGGAAGATGATATGGGAGAGGCGTGGTCGTTGGATGAAACGATCAGGGAAGGAAATAGAAAAGATCTAGAGAGGGAGAGGAGAAGTTTGAACCTATTCTAAAGAATGAATGGGGAGGATTACAAGCATCGGTGTGATTGCCAGCACCGTGGAAGAAGTTTGCTCCTCTAAGGGAGATGGCGACGAGGAGAGGGGGAGGCAGCCCTCGCTGTGGCTAGCGAGATGTGGAGGACGATAAGGAAGAAGAAGGATGGGCAATTTGGCTATTGGCCATCTATAGGACGATGGGGAGGGAAGCTGTAAAGACCCGTGTTGTTCTGAGCCTTTTAAGACTTCTGGACTACCGGTCAGACGTCTGAACACCTTCCCAAATGTCTGGAAATCAAAATTTTTGGGTACTAGCTCGCGTCTGCGTGCAAGCTGCATGCAGACAGTACCCTCTCTTTTTCTTCCCTTCTTCTCTCTCTCTCTCCCCCCTCCAGCGAACCCTAGCACACCTTCTTTATAACCCCCCATCCTCCTCTCTCGTTCTCCCCACTCCAACCAACTTCTCTTCCTCTCCACCCCAGTGAGAGAGCTAGTGCGAGTGAGAGAGCGGCAATGAAGAGGAGCAGCATAAGGAGAGGAGGAGGAGTTGAGCTCACGAGCAAGTGTGGGAGCTCACCGGAGAGCGCATGGCCGGAGCGACGTGTGTGGGAGGAGGAGTGCATCAGGGAAGTCATCCCCGACACTGCTACAGCCGAAGCTATAGGCAAGGAGGCAAGCCGTGGCTGTGCACGGCGAGAGCGAGCGGGAGCAACTTTTGGTTCTGGGTTTTTCTCAGAATCGAACGTCTGGAGTGACGTCCAGATGATGGAGCAGACGTCTGGAGGAGATTCCAGACGTATAAGGAGAGATCTTCGTGAAGGTACGTTCCCTTTGCGAATACGGCCAAGCAGGCCGCTCCGCAGCTACCTTCACGTGGCCATTTTGAGAAGATTTGTTGTCGCGTGTAGGATTTGCTTTTGGAAGGCATGAGGCATGCCTTCCCACGCATTTCAGACATCTGGGCGGCTTACCAGATGACTGGAAGCACTTCCAAACGTCCAGAGAGGAGATCGGACGTCTGGAGCTGGGTCCAGACGATCCAGAAGAGTTCCTGGACGTCTGAGGTCGACACAGAGCTTGAGGTGCATTTCTGGACACTTTTAAGACGTCTAGACATGGTGCTAGACTCTTGATTTGAGTCAGTAGCCCTGTTTTTGACCCGTTTAGGGTCCGTTGAGGTCCCTTTTACGCAAATAAGATATCGGTGTTTTCCTTATGAGTTCCTCTACTTGTTAGAAGACTTTCTATACTATTTTGAATGTTCCTTTGCGATTGTTCCTTGTTATAGGACTTCGTTCCGTTGCGGGTTCGGAGCATGTTGGGGCGCGTGATGTTAGTTCAACCACTCGTATATAATATTTTGATGATTTTACAAAATGAAGAAAATGAAATAAAAAATAAAACGTAGCATATTGCTTTCTCTGTAATAACATATTTGCAGGATTTCATAAAGTTTTCCAAGATGGGAGATTAAAAGCATGAGGACAAGTAGCATAAGTATTACGTCTTAGGCTTTTTCATGTAAACTTTCAAAGGTTGTAATTTTCATTTTATTTGAGTCTAGAAATGTTGTAAAGAGTCCCCAAACAAAACCTATAAATAGCTAACTTAGGCTCTCTACACTTAGGATAAATTAGAAACAAAAACCCAACACTTATACTTTTATCAGACGTCCAGAATAATGGTCAGATGTTTGATTTTCCACTTTAAGACGTCTGACAAGTATCTCAGACATCTAATTTCCAAGAGTTTTGCCTTCGGTTTGTCTCCTCACAAACATCAGTCGAAGCACTTCACTTTCAGACGTCAATAACCTTACACAGACGTCTGATACTCTACCAGACGTCCTCAGACTAACTGTTAAACTAAGCTTAGGCAAAAATGAATTTCCAGACGTCTGGACACACTTCCAGACGTCTACCTTTGAACCGTTGCCCATGATTTTCTGTGCATATCTCATTATGGCCATAAAATCTTTTGGCAGAAGAAGTAGGGAAGAGCTTTTTGGTTTTCAGACATCTGGTGATTTCCTCAGACGTAAATAACGACGTCTGAACCTTTAAACCTAGAACCCTATTTGGATCTGATGAAAACAGGAACAAATCCACCCTTCATTAGACGTCCAATAACATAATCAGACGTCTAATGTAAAAATATCAGACGTCCTTCTTTTGATCCAATAAAGTCAGTTAAGGATGGCCCACAGTATTAGACGACCAGAAGTATAATCAGACGTCCTATAAGATGTCTGATCCAAAAATTAGACGTCTGATATTGCTGTCAGACTCATCATTGCCCTGATTTGGTGTGGATTTCGTCCTAATCTCTTGGGACTTGTCTCCAACGGCTAGAAGAGCTCTCCCAAGTGTTCTTGAAGGTTCCAAACTTGCCTATAAATAGACTACAACTCCTCTTAGGCAAGACAAACCTCTTGAGATACAATTCGATTAGAAAAATCACTTGCTCACTACTCTAAGCTCCATCTTTCCCTTGTGCTGTGCCAATACTCTGATCAAAGGGCAAATCCATACTCCCGGCTCACTCCGTTCTGCAAATCCTCAGGGAGTTCTTTTCATGCTTAGTAGATAAGGAAGTAATTAAATTATTGGGGTGCTCTATAGGTGTTGTTTTACTTCTTAATTTTTGTACTTTGGGTATCCAGCCTGTCGGGTCCCCGTCTTTTCATTTTGAAGGGAGAAACCTCCGTTTAGGGATCGGAGGTGGGATTTGTAATTGAGGTACACTACCCTCATTTAAGTAGTGTGGTTAGTGGATTGATCACCTTGTGATCGAAAATCCTAAGTCAAGAGATTGGCTTAGGTCGTGGTTTTCACCCATCTTGGATTTTCACCTAAAAATAATTGTGTACATTGTGTGATTGAATTTTTTTATTACAATATTCTATAATTTCACTATTCACCCCCCTCTAGTGCAATTTCATTTGGTATAAGAGCAGGTTTTCAGCCTACAGGAGTAACATCCACGGAAAGATCACATGGAGGGGAAGGTCATTTCGACAACCAGATTGGAGGGGCAATCCACCACTCGTCCACCACTCTTCGAAGGAACCAACTACACTTACTGGAAGCTGAGAATGAAGATGTGGCTTCAAGCCAACGATTTCTCCATTTGGGAGAAATGCAAATCTGCATACATCATTCCCGAGACACCAGAAATTGGTTACACAGTGGAGCAAATCCATCACCTTGGACTGAATGCCAAGGCAATGAACTCACTCTACTGTGCACTCAGCTTAGAGGAATTCAACCGCATCAGCCAATGCAAAACTGCCCACGGGATCTGGAGAACCTTGGAGGTAACTCACGAAGGTATGTCTAAAGTTAAATCCTCAAAGATAAACTTGTTATCGCAGGAATTCGAAGCTTTCTCCATGAAGGAGAATGAAAGACTTGGGGACATGTACACCCGATTCACGTTAATCGTGAATAGCCTCAAGTCTTTAAGAAAGACATTTATAAAGGGGGAGCTTCAAGGGAAGCTCCTTCGCTCCCTTGGACCTGAGTGGGAGCAAAAGGTAACGGCAATAGAAGGAGCCAATCAAGTAGAGGATCTAGACATGGAAAATCTACTTGAGAATCTCATGGATTACGAATCAAAAATGGAGCAAAAGAAGAAATCAATCTCATTGGAGCCAAATAAGAAGACCTTAGCCTTCAAAGCTACTTCGGATGATGAGGTAAGTACCGATGACGAAGAATTTGTTTTATTAGCTAAAAAGTTTAAAAAGTTTCTCAAAAATAGAAGAGAGATCAAGGGAAGGAAAAGAGAGGAAGAACCTCTAATTTGCTATAATTGCAAAAAGAGAGGTCACATAAGGAAAGATTGTCCCTTACTCAAAAGGGATGATGAGAAGAAACCCAAGAAGCCTTCCGACTACAAGAAGATCTCCAAACCGAAAGGATTCAAGAAGAAGGCGTTTCAAGCAACGTGGGATGACTCCACCTCCGAAGAAGAAGAGGAGGAAACAAATGAAGAAATGGCATGCTTGGGATTAATGGCAACAAATGATGGTTCTAAGTCTGAATCTGAGGAACCTGAGGTAAACTCCTACTCTTTAGGTGAATTACAAGATTCCTTTGATTCACTATATGTAGATCTTAAGAAAACAAAAACCCGAAGCAAGGCTTTAAAAGAAGAAAACTTAGAAAATAAGAGATTAATCAATGATCTTGAAGAAAAGAATCTAATTCTTATAAAAGAAACTACTGCTTTAAATATGCAAATAAGAAATCTAATGATTGAGAAAGAGTCATTAACAAATGATTTGTATATGGCAATGAGTGAACAAAAATTTCTAGATAAAGAAGAATTACTCGACAAAATCCATGTGCTTGAAAAATCAAATTCCTTTAAAAAGGATGAAAGTAGCTTACTTAGAGTAGAGATTAGGGTATTAGAAGATAAACTAGACATAATAAAAATAGAGATAAATCACCTCAAAGAAAAGTCAAATCAACTTCTTGAGGACCTAGCCAAATTTACAAAGGAGAAAGATAACTTGGACAAACTCATTTCCTATCAAAAACCTTCCTCAAGTAAATTTGGATTAGGATTTTATGAACCTAGTCAAAGTGAGCCGAAAAAGGACCCTCCTCTAAAGGAGACCACTAACAAATACGAATCCACATTACAATGGATACTAAAAAGACAACTCTCACTTTGTTTTGTAGGGATGAAAGGACATCATAATGTCAAAAATTGGATATACAAAATGAAGGTTGGACGACTCAAATTAGAAAGACCTATAGAAACACCAAGTCACCATCGAAGATCTTTTGTAGGAGGAAGAAGGTCTACAAGGAAGAAGACAAGGAGACCACCGCCACCAAGGAGGTCGATGGGTGATGGACTCCGGATGCTCCAAACATATGACGGGAGACAAGCGCCTATTTTTGGACCTCCAACCTACGGATGGAGGAATAGTTACATTTGGCAACAACCACAAGGGCCATATTATTAGCCTTGATAAGATAGGTAACCCTCTCTCTCCCATCTCAAATGTTTCTCTAGTTAAAAGACTAAATCATAATCTTTTAAGTGTAAGTCAAATATGTGATAAGGGCTTTAAAGTAGTGTTTACTTCTAAAATATTTGAAATTATGCATGCATTAACCAATGAAACCATTCTTAAGGGAACTAGATTTAAAGACATTTATGTCGTAGAATTTGATAAAAATTGCACTTATGAATGTCTTATAGCAAATGATGAGTTAAGTTTATGGCATAGAAGACTAGGACATGTTAATATGAAGCTGGTTCAAAAACTAGCTAAACATGAACTAGTCCAAGGTCTTCCTAAAGGAAAATTTTTAAATGAGCCTATTGTGATTCATGTAAATTAGGTAAGATTATAAAATCTAGTTTTAAAAGCAAAGAAGTTATATCCATATCAAGACCTTTAGAACTACTTCACCTAGATCTATTTGGACCTACAAAATATGAGAGCCTCAGTGGATGCAAATATTGCCTTGTAATTGTAGAAGATTTTTCGAGGTTTTCATGGGTCTCCTTCTTGAGATCCAAAGGAGTGTTTTTCATCTTTTCTATTTTTTGTAGGAAAGTTCAAACTGAAAAAGGATACCAAATCACTCGTATCTGTAGTGATCATGGGGGCGAGTTTGAAAATTCCTTGTTTGATGATTTTTGTCAAGAGCATGGTATTGCTCATGAGTTTTCTTTTCCTCGAACACCTCAACGAAATGGAGTGGTTGAGAGAAAGAACCGTAGTCTTTAAGAGTGTGCTCGAACATTGCTCATAGACTCGGGGTTACCAAAGTACTTTTGGGCTGAGGCGGTTAACACGGCTTGTTACATGTTAAATCGCACCTTAATTCGATTCGGATTGCGAAAAACTTGTTTTGAACTATACTATGGGAAAATACCCAAAATTAGTTATTTTAAAGTTTTTGAATGTCGATGTTTTGTCTTGAATACCCACTCTAATTTAGATAAATTTGATGCCAAAGGTGAAGAAGCCATCTTTATTGGTTATTTCTCATGTAGTAAGGCATATCGAGTTTTTAAAAAGACCACATTAATAGTGGAGGAAACCCTCCATGTTTCCTTCGATGAATCTCCTCACTCCTCCATTGACCGAGTCAATATGGATGATAAAGATGATTCTACTATTGATGTGTCTAACATTCCAAACTCCAATATCCATAATCTTCCAAAAGATTGGATATATCAAAGGGATCATCCCGAAAGTCAAGTCATTGGAAGTGTTTCTGATGGCGTTAAAACCTGATCTCGTTTTAGTTGCTCCTTTGGTCTCTCCGCCTTTGTATCTCAAGTTGAACCCAAGAGTGTTGAGGAAGCGTGCTCCGAAGAACCTTGGATAATGGACATGCAGGAGGAACTCAACCAATTCCAAAGGAATAAAGTTTGGGATCTAGTACCTAAGCCTGAAGGGCAAACGATAATAGGTACCAAATGGGTATTCCGAAACAAGTTGAATGAATCTGGTATGGTTATTCGAAACAAGGGTAGGTTGGTAGCACAAGGGTACAACCAAGAAAAAGGAATTGATTTTGATGAGACCTACGCTCTCGTAGCTCGACTCGAATCAATTCGCATGCTTCTTGCTTATGCCGCCTTTCTTGGCTTTAAACTCTTTCAAATGGACGTTAAGAGTGTGTTTCTTAACGGATTCATTAAGGAGGAAGTTTTTGTAAAACAACCTCCTGGTTTTGAGTCTCATAATAAGCCTCATTTTGTCTACAAATTAAACAAGGCACTATATGGTCTAAAGCAAGCTCCTAGAGCTTGGTATGAAAGGCTCAAAGACTACTTGTTAAATCCAAAATTCTCTATAGGGGAAGCTTATTCCACATTATTCATTAAAAGAAAAGGAAAAGACATTTTATTAGTTCAAATATATGTAGATAATATTATATTTGGTGCTACTAATGAATCTATGTGTAGAAAGTTTTCAGAAATTATGCAGGAAGAATTCGAAATGAGTTTGATGGGTGAGCTCAAGTTTTTCTTGGGCTTGCAAATCACTCAGCTCGAAATTGGAACCTTTGTGTGTCAATCAAAATATACAAAGGAGATGCTAAAGAAATTTGATATGACCAAAAGTAAAGGCAAGAACACTCCTATGAGTGTCACAACTTCCCTAGACTTGGACGAATCAGGTACGCCCATAGATCAAAAGCTCTATCATAGCATGATTGGATCATTACTGTATTTAACTTCCAGTAGACTTGATATTTTGTTTAGTACCTTCTTATGTGCTAGGTTTCAATCAAACCCTAAACAATCACACCTAAATGCTGTAAAACGAATATTTAGATATCTAGTTGACACATCTGATTATGGCTTATTCTACCCTAGGAGTCCACAATTCGACTTAGTTACATATAGCGATGCGGACTACGCAGGTAGCCGCACTGATAGGAAGAGTACTAGTGGGACATGCCAATTCTTGAGCGAATCACTAGTCTCTTGGTTCTCAAAGAAACAATCTAGTGTAGCCCTATCAACTACGGAAGCTGAATACATAGCCGCCGCACTAGCATGTTCCCAAGTGCTTTGAATGAAAAATACTTTGAAGGATTTTAACTTGATATTTAATAAGATAAAAATATTATGTGACAATACTAGTGCTATCAACCTCTCGAAAAATCCCGTACATCACTCTCGCACAAAACATATTGATGTTCGACATCACTTCTTGAGAGATAATGTACTTAAGGGAGAAATCAAAGTTGAATTTATTTGCACTGAACTGCAATTAGCTGATATTTTCACTAAACCTTTGAATTATGATCGCTTTAATTATATATGTAGGAAATTAAGCATATGTAAGCTAAGTGATATTTGAAGAATTTAGTGATTTAATGGAACTTCCTTTGTCATGAGCATAGATGGAGCCTTGACTTTACTAAATTAGAAGCCTTCATTCTCAGTTCAAACATCACAATGCACATTCTGTGCAATATCAAACATCTGATTAAACCATTAGACGTCTTATACATAAAAATTCGTCGTCTAAACATCTGGGACAGACGACGATTTTATCTAACGAAAGTGTTGACAAAAGAGCTATCTCAGACATCTGTCATACCTCACAGACATCTGGGGCGTCATCCAGATGTGTTGACAGACGTCTATCTATGAGTCAGAACATATGCTATCAGTCAGACGTCTGATTATGTGGCTAGACGTCGCAGAGGTCGTCTGACAGGAAAATCGGACGACCCTGTAACTTTAGGCTAAAATCCAGGAAGGTCTGTCTGCAGAAATCAGACGTCTAATTTTAGATTTAGACGTCTTCTGTGTCGTCTGAGACAGAAATCAGACGACAACCTGGAGAATAAATCATTTTCCAGGGAAGGGTGCCTGCAGAAATCAGACGACTAATTTTGAAATTAGTCGTCTGATTTATCGTCTGATGTATAAAACAAACGTCACCATCAAAAGGGCTAAAATCCCTAAAGTCAGATCCTGACGTCTGACATCATCTCCAGACGTCTGATTGGGGAAAAATCTGCGCATCGCGACTATTCTCTGGATGGTTTGAAATGCAAATCTCCCCAACTTCAGGGGGAGACTTGCTCCATGACCTTGGGATATAAGATCCCCTTCACAAGGTCCCACTCTTCTCTCCCAAATCCCTACCGCTCTCCCTTACACCCGACAACCCACAGCTGCAGTTGGTGAAGTTCTGCTCGCCGCCAGACGACTGTCGCGCCTCCTCGATGACTAGCGGAGCTGCTGCTCCTCTGCGCGCGTCCTCCCTGCCTCTCGACCGTGCATTTGGAGGCCTCCCTCCTCCCGTGGGTATACCCTCTCAACTCCTAGGGCATCCCCATGCTCTTTTACCCACGCCTTTGTAGCATCTAGTAGCATCTTATTCTCCTTCTTGATTCACTCGGCCTACTTGCGCATTTCATAACATTATCAGCCCTAGAACCCTAATCCTCGGTCAAGCCAACCTTGTTAGCCCTAGCTACATCTTCCATGGCAAGGGTATTACCTCACAAGATTCAAGCTGACATTTTAGTGGCTTGAATCCAAAGGTATATTGCCACAACTACATGGCAGGTTGTATTGCCTCAAGGCATACTACCACATTTTTTTTTTTCAATGATGATTGCATTGTTTGAATCTATGTTGTTGAAATCTTTTGGGTGAATGTTGTTTGGCTGGTTAAATGTTCTTGTATGGATGTTTTTGCAGGTATTCTATCCTCAAAACACCACCCATTTCTTCCAAAGCCTAACCACCCATTCCACCAAATATGCCTCCCCGTAGGAAGCAAGTTGAGGGATCTTCCACTTCCTCTTCCACCTATTTGGCAAATCAGCTGTGGGGCGACATCGCTAGGCAGCGATTTCGTCGCTTCGCGAATGCCAAAGTTAAATGCCCTCGTTTTATTGTTTGGAATGATTTTTCCCATTTGAACCTTCAGGAACACTTCCAAACTCTCCATCTCTTTCAATATTTTGACCGTCAATTCCACTCCGACATTGGAACTCTTGGTGTGTTCCCTGATCTTTGCTGTCTCTTTTATGCCAACATAGTTGAGGACTACAGCAACGATGAACTTGAACTCCATACCTGCCTATTTGGTCACGAAATACACATCACATCCGAAACTATTTCTGACCTTCTAGCCATCCCCAATGAGGGAAATGACTTCAATGACATTTTGAGGCAATACGACCCAGAAGTCATCAATCAAGAGTTAGTCCTCCCTGAAAAATATGTTGAAATCTTGTCACCCTACCGTGCAAAAATCTCAAACCCCTTCCACGTCTACTCTCTCGCATTTTTGGGTAGGACCTCCTAAACAAATCAGGAGGTTTTGATTACATCTCGCGCCAACACAAGGTGTTCCTTTTTGCGGCCGTCCGTCATATTCCTTTCAATTATTGCCGCCTCATTATTTACGTCATGAATGAAGACCATGGGGCATCACTTCCATTTGGGTCTATTCTATCCAAAATCTTTTCAACCCATCGGATTTCCATAACTGACTAAGCTGTTGACAAGAAGATTAAGCCTTACAATCGGGCCACAGCTGCCAAGATGCATATACTTAGGGAGCATCTTGAGCCCACTGACGAGCCCATTGAAGAAGAGCCCCTTCCACCCTTTCCAGACTTCCATGAACCATGACCCCTTCAAATAGAAGCTCCCCGCTCAAGCTTTGATGAAGCATGGGATCCAGCCATAGATTCCCTCTCCTCCGGCGAGATGTACACCTACATGGGAAGCATGTGCCGTGACATCGACGAACTTAGATCAGATGTTCAAACCTTGCAGATGGGACACGGACCCGCTCATCGCCTCAACCGCCAAGATCAAGAAGAATAGTTTAGTGCTTCTATTTTTCTGTCTTTTTTCTTTCTTTTATTCCAAGTTTGTATTAAGGGGCCTTGACCCCGTACTTACTGTTTTTGGGAACAAATAGCTAGTCCGTGCTTAAATATTACTATTCCTAATCAATTTTCTTTAATGCCTTGTCATCTTTTAAACATGCAATTTTATTCATGCACTCCACTTTGTAGATATCACTCTTGTAATTTGGATTTCAACTCCCTTTAATAACCCTTCATGATGATATTCAAAAAGGGGGAGAAGAATGTAGGCAAGAACTTAGGGAATAATATAAAAACAAACTTCTTAAATAGATAGAGACTACCAAGTACAACCTTTAGGGGGAGAAAATAGGAACCTACAGCTATATTTTGAAAATCATCAAAAAGGAGGAGATTGTTAGTTCAACCATTCGTATATAATATTTTGATGATTTTACAAAATGAAAAAAATGAAATAAAAAATAAAGCGTAGCATATTGCTTTCTCTCTATAATAACATATTTGCAGGATTTCATAAAGTTTTCCAAGACGGGAGATTAAAAGCGTGAAGACAAGTAGTATAACTATTAGGTCTTAGGCTTTTTCATGTAAACTTTCAAAGGTTGTAATTTTCATTTTATTTGAGTCTAGAAATGTTGTAAAGAGCCCCAAAACATAACCTATAAATAGCTAACTTAGGCTTTCTACACTTAGGATAAATTAGAAACAAAAACCCAACACTTATACTTTTATCAGATGTCCGGAACAATGGTCAGACGTCTGAATTTCCACTTTAGGACATCTGACAAGTATCTCATATGTTTAATTTCCAAGAGTTCTGCCTTCGGCTTGACTCCTCATAAACATCAGTCGAAGCACTTCACTTTCAGACGTCGATAACCTTACACAGAGGTCTGATTCTCCACCCAGACGTCCTCAGACTAACCGTTAGACTAAGCTTAGGCAAAAATGAATTTCCAGACATCTGGACACACTTCCAGACGTCTGCCTTTGAACCCTTGCCCATGATTTTCTGTGCATATCTCATTACGCCCATAAAATCTTTTGGCAGAAGTAGGGAAGAGCTTTTTGGTTTTCAGACGTCTAGTGATTTCCTCAGACGTCCATAACGACATCTGAACCTTTAAACGTAGAACCCTGTTTGGATCTGATGAAAACAGGAATGAATCCACCTTTCATTGGACGTCCAATAACATAATCAGACGTCTTATGTGAAAATATCATACGTCCTTCTTTTGATCTAATAGAGTTAGTTAAGGATGGCCCACAGTATTAGACAACCAGAAGTATAATCAGATGTCCTATAAGATGTCTGATCCTAAAATTAGACGTCTGATATTGCTGTCAGACTCATCATTGCCCTGATTTGGTGTGGATTTCGTCCTAATCTCTTGGGACTTGTCTTCAATGGCTAGAAGAGCTCTCCCAAGTGTTCTTGATGGTTCCAAACTTGCCTATAAATAGACTACAACTCCTCTTAGGCAAGACACACTTCTTGAGATATAATTCCATTAGAAAAATCACTTGCTCACTACTCTAAGCTGCATCTTGCCCTTGTGCTGTGCCAATACTCTGATCAAAGGGCAAATCCATACTCCCGGCTCACTCCGTTCTGCAAATCCTTAGGGAGTTCTTTTCATGCTTAGTAGATAAGGAAGTAATTAAATTATTGGGGTGCTCTATAGGTGTTGTTTTACTTCTTAATTTTTGTACTTTGGGTATCCGGCCTGTCGGGTCCCTGTCTCTTCATTTTGAAGGGAGAAACCTCCGTTTAGGGATCAGAGGTAGGATTTGTAATTGAGGTACACTACCCTCATTTAAGTAGTGTGGTTAGTGGATTGATCACCTTGTGATCGAAAATCCTAAGTCAAGAGATTAGCTTAGGTGGTGGTTTTCACCCATCTTGGGTTTCCACCTAAAAATAATTGTGTACATTGTGTGATTGAATTTTTTATTACAATATTCTATAATTTCACTATTCACCCCCCCTCTAGTGCAATTTCATGTGAGCTTGCTGTTCGAGCCCCCAATACTTCTGGGTTGACTAGTAGAGTGGCTTCCCCTAATTTAATTATAGCCCTGAATGCATGTGTGGAATGAATGATTAGAACCTAGGATGTGGCATGAATCCTAGGACGAGAAATAATTGAAATGTCTATATGCGTGATTGAATTGCAGTCTTGATTGAGTAGATAGAAATGTTGACAACTGCCTGTAAATGAACAAAAGTTGCCTATGAAACATGAATTACCTGTGCTAGTTAACATTTGCATGTGACCTTCTTGTGGTATACATTAAATGATAGAAATATGAGCTGCATGTGTATAACCTAAGAATGGAAATGTGAATGATAGAAATACGAGCTGCATATGTATAACCTAAGAATAGAAATGTGAATGATGAAACCTGGAATGGAATGGTATGAGAAATATGAGCATGAACCCTACGGGGAGTTAAAAGTAGAGCTCCTGGGAATAAATGGAATGGATCTGGAAATGTGAGTGGGGAAGTGTGCTGGCTCTTGAGTACGTAGTACCAAGGAGAGAGATTATCCCCTGTTTAGTGTAGAGCGGAGCTAGCCGCCCTTGGGTTAGGACCCAGGGTTAGGATTGGCTACTCTGCACCGACCTCTTGGCCCTCGTGTACACTGTACTAGGGAGAGCTACTAGTGTAGGGAGAGAGCTAGCCACCCTACACCGACTTGTTAGGCCCACTGGACAAACCAGGGTAGTCAGGCGAGGGTGCATGGACTCTGGAGGGGCGAGACCCCTATTTGGTTCTTAGGGGCTAAACCCCTGTTACTAAGAGGGCTAGGCCCTATACTGTTCCGTGCTATACTTTGGACTCACCCGTTAGTGGAAACGACTGACTACGTGCCAGTGCGGGGTAGCTCCCCGTGTGCTTATCGCGCGTACCGTAGTCACCATTACGTCTGTCCGTGACCTTGGGGTGGTTGACTGGGTGTAGGACAACCATGGGGGACTCTCCCGGCCAGGAGAGCAGCACGTGCGACTTCTACTCTTCGTAAAAGGCTGCAATCAAGATCATTCCCACGAAGAACATTCGAGATCAAGAAAGAAATCTGATAAATAAACCAATGGGTGGAAAGGAATAACTTGTAAAATAAAGTAATTAGAATAAACAACTACCTGTTCACTTTTTCTGCTTTAGTTAGTTGGTTGCCACTCAACTCAGCATTCGCTGACTTTGTGTACTCATAACCCTTTTCAAGTCTAGGTGTTGAGCAGGCCGAGTCTACGGCTGCAGAGGGTGCTGGGCCCAGTAGAGCCCAGTAGCAGTATCTTCTTTTGTTATACTTCTTTTGTGGTAGTGAATTCAGACTCTTGTACTTTATGTTCTGTACCTTTACGTTTCTGTACATTTATGCTCCTGTACCTTGTTACTATTCTACTGTTGTCGTGGTGATATGTACTGTAGCAGCTTTTACTTCTTTACTATTGTACCTTTTTAAGTTACTTGCTTAGCATAGTGAATGTGATTTTCTTTCCTGCTCTTTGGTTACTTTCTTGTTGGACGACTCGGTCTTGGGATCAGTCAAGTTGAGCCAGTCTCGGGTCCTGTAGGGATTCGGGAAATAGGTCGTAACAAGATGGTATCAGAGCAAGGTCATCTCGAGAAATGAACCAACTAGCTTGATAATTACTAATTCACATGCATGTAACTAGAGTAACCACCACAACGTACCTTTTGACATCTGTTCTGAGGTTCTTTTCCTAATGTCCGTTAGAGTTGACTTCTTTCTGATCTGTTGTTCGAGACTCCTTGCAGGAGATGCCTCGACATGGAGTCCTTGAGGCGGGCCGTGGACACGGCCGTGGATGAGGTCGGAGGGGCGGACGTGCTGAGCCCAACATTTCAGTGGACTAGCCACTTCTTCTGGGCGTGCAGGCCCAGGACCTTGCCCAGTTGATATGCAAGATAGTACGAGAGGAGCTCCACCCGCCTCCACGGGCGCCTCTCCTTAGGGACGTGGAGGGGGAGTCCTCAGTGGGATCACGAGACCGACGCAGCACTGGGCGTGGGGAAGGGGGTAGTCCTCCACCACCCCCACCGCACTCTGACACTTCCGAGCACGAGCCCTCTCTGCCTGGAGGCATGCCCGTTTCCCTACTACAGTGACACTACAAGCTTTTCGGACAGCTCCGGAATCTGAAGCCCCCCTCCTTCAAGGGGGATGAGGACCCGATCGAGGTGGAGGACTGGTTAAAGCAGACAGAGAAGGTGTTTGACACCCTTCTCCCCCTGCAGAGTGCCACGTGGCCTTTGCCACGTACCAGCTGGAGAGCGCGGCACACAGGTGGTAGAGGGCAGTCAGAGGCCAGGAGAGGGCAGAGCCGACATGGGACCAGTTTGTGACCCTCTTCTACAAGCAGTACTTCCCACAGACGTGGCAGGATCAGAGGAGGCAGGAGTTCCACACTCTCCGCCAGGGGACGATGACTGTTATCGCGTATCGTACGCGTTTCCTGGAGCTGTCCCGTTTTGCTGCAACAGCTATGGCTACTGAGGAGGAGCACATGTGGAGGTTCACTGAGGGGCTCCGGCCTGCCATTTGGGGGTATGTCAAACCCCTGAAGCTGCCCACGTTCTCGAGAGTGGTGGAGGCAGCTATGACATATGAGGAGACCAACCCGACCGCACGTGACACTGACAGCGAACGGAAGAGGCCCTACCAGCCAGAGTACTCATAGGGCCGATGGGAGAGGAGGCACGTGGCACCCGCAGGAGAGCCGTCGCATTTTGCGGGGTCGTCAGTGGCCTTTGGGGACCCTCAACATGGGCCAGCTTCCAGTACTGGACCCCCGCCCAGCCATCAGCAGGGACCTACCGAGGGCAGGAGTCGAGTTCCCCTTTGCTACCAGTGTGGCCAGTTAGGCCACATAAGGAGGGACTGCCATCTAGGGCTGGAGCGTAGTAGATGCTCCCCGCACCGAGCGCTGGAGGCTGAGCAAGTGGCCGTGGTTCCCACTCACGTGGGGGAGGACAGCAGCCGCAGGGAGGGTACTGGCCAGCGGCTACCCGTCCGACGTAGAGTGTGGCTGCTTCTTCCGCACTGAGAGTTGAGAGGCATATCAACACCTTGACACACAGAGACGCCAGAGCATCAGGGTCAGTGGTGGCAAGTATGGTTACAGTTTCTAGCAAATTAGTTTATGTACTTTTTGATTTTGGCGCCACGCACTCGTTTGTTGCTGCGAGTTTTGCTGTCAGTTTGGGACAGGACTGTGTGTTGCTAGAGGATCCATTTGTGATCAGAGGTCTGGGTGGTCAGCTGTTTGTAGCTGTGGAGGTCTACACAGACTGTGAGGTCAGTGTTGGGGGACAAAGCCTCATCGCTGACCTGATTGTGATACCAATGGAGGATTTTGGCGTGATTCTAGTCATGGATTGGTTGTCCGCTTACCATGCTTTGGTGGACTATTTTGAGAGGAAGATCGTCTTCTCCATACCGGAGATGCCTTCTTTTGAGTTTCACAGACAGCTGGTGGACGGAGGCTTCAGGTGCATTTCTGCACTTCAGGCGGCGAGACTTTTGGGCCAGGGGTGTAAGGGCTTTTTGGCTTGTGTAGTGGCAGAGCCCAGCCTCGTGGCAGACTTTCAGAGCATCCCGGTGGTCAGAGAGTACCCCGACATGTTTCCAGAGGAGCTACTAGGACTACCGCCTGAGCGTAAGATCGAGTTTGAGATCTCACTGGTACTGGGGACCAGCCCCATTTCTACAGCACCTTACAGGATGGTACCCTACGCCTTTGTGTGGACTACAGACAGCTGAATAGGGTCACCATCAAGAACAGGTATCCACTGCCGAGGATTGATGATTTGTTTGACCAGTTGCGAGGTGCCACAGTTTTCTCCAAGATAGATTTGAGATCTGGCTACCACCAGTTGAGGATCAGGGAGACCGACATCTCCAAGATAGCTTTCTGCACCCAGTACGAACACTATGAGTTTCTGGTCATTTCGTTTGGGCTAACCAGCGCCCCCGCTGCATTCATGGATTTGATAAATCGAGTGTTCAGACCGTATCTAGATCAGTTTATGGTGGTATTTATTGATGATGTGCTCATTTACTCGTGGGATCAAGAGCAGCACGGACAGCACTTGCGGTTGGTTCTAGACACTTTGAGATGACGTAGGCTGTATGCCAAATACAGCAAGTGCAAGTTTTGGTTGAGGCAAGTGACCATCTTAGGTCATGTGATTTCAGGGGATGGTTTGGCTGTGGATCCAGCCAAGGTAGAGGCAGTGCCCAGCTGGGAGAGGCCACGTACAGTGACAGAGATCCGTAGTTTCTTGGGACTGGTAGGCTACTACGGGCGGTTTATCAGGGGTTTCTCGCAGAGTGCACATCCTATGACACAGTTGACTTGGAAGGACGTGCCCTTTGCTTGGACAGATGCATTTGAGGTGTGTTTTTAGGAGTTGAAGGAGAGGCTGACTTCGACTCCTATGATTACCATCCCAGACAACAGTGGCGGTTTCATTGTCTACACGGACACTTTGTTGTAGGGGTTAGGGGGTGTGCTCATGCAGTGGGGTCACGTTGTCACTTACGCTTCGTGGCAGTTGAAGCCCCATGAGCATAGCTACCCTACCCATGACTTAGAGCTGGCAGCTATCATCTTCACGCTGAAGAGATGGAGGCACTACCTGTACGATAAGACATTTGAGATATTCATGGATCATCAGAGCCTCATGTACTTGTTTGATCAAAAGGAGCTTAACATGAGACAGAGGCGTTGGTTAGAGTTCTTGAAGGACTATGATTGCAGCATCTCCTACCATTCAAGGAAAGCCAATGTGGTGGCTGACTCCTTGAGCCGGAAGGCGCCCAACCACTTGGCCAGTTTACAGGCACAGAGTTGGAGACTCATGGAGGAGTTGGGCAGTTGGCGACCCCTAGGGTTACAGGGGCATTGTGGGGCAGTAACAGTGACACGACAGACGAGACCAGAGCTGATAGATCGCATCATCACAGGACAGATGACAGATCCGTACCTACAGTCGTTGCGAAACAGGGTACTGTCAGGGGACCCAAGGGACTTCTCCATTACAGATGAGGTACTGCGCATGAGGGGACGTTTATGCATCCCCAGGGATAAGGAGTTGTTGAGAGAGCTCCTGATTGAGGCACACGGGTCCAGGTTAACCATACATCCCGGGAACACGAAGATGTATCATGATCTGAGATGTGACTTTTGGTGGAGAGGGATGAAGCGGGATGTAGCTGAGTTCGTGCAACAATGTTTAGTATGCCAGCAGGTGAAGGCCACGCATCAGAGACCTGCAGGACCGTTGCAGCCACTTCTTGTGCCAGAGTGGAAGTGGGAGAGCATCACCATGGACTTGGTGGTAGGTTTGCCTGTTACCCAGTGAGGACACGACGCAGTCTGGGTGATTGTGACAGATTGACGAAGATGGTGCATTTCTTGCCAATCCAAGTCAGTTTGGGACCAATGCAATTGGTAGAGAGATATATTCGTGATGTGATATGTCTGCATGGAGTTAGGAGCGAGATTGTATCCAATCGGGATACCCATTTCACGTCCCAGTTTTGGGCTGAGTTTCAGCAGGCCTTGGGGACATGGTTGAGGTTCAGTATGGCGTACCACCCCTAGACGGACGAACAGTCATAGCACACAATACAAACACTTGAGGACCTTTTACGTGCCTATGTAATGGACTGGAGGGGCTCTTGGGATGAAGCACTTGCCCTTGGCAGAGTTTGCATATAATAACAACTATCACTCTAGTATTGGCATGGCACCCAACGAGGCTCTGTATGGACGGAGGTGTACTGCGCCCTTGAGTTGGGTTGAGGTGGAGATAAAGTGGGAGGTTGGCCCCAGGCTGATTCGGTAGAGTCAGGAGGCGATTAACCAGATTCACAGGCGTCTTCCCACTGTCAGGAGCAGACATAAGAGCTATGTCGATCGGAAGCGCAAAGAGGTGCAGTTCGAGGTTGCGGATCACGTCTTTCTTTGCATTTCGCCTATGAAGGGCCTGCAACATTTTCGGGTGAAAGGGAAGCTCGCGTTGAGGTTTGCAGGTCCCTTTGAGGTCCTGAAGTGGGTTCGACCAATTGCTTATAGGCTTGCCCTTCCTCCCCAGCTTTCTGGTGTGCACGACGTGTTCCACGTGTCCATCCTCAGGAAGTACTTCGTCGGTCCCAATCACATTCTGAGCCATGAGAGTGTCGAGGTGGGTGACGACTTGACCTACCTCGAGCGACCAGTGCAGATACTAGACAGAGCCATCTGGAGCTTGAGACGAAAGTAGGTACCCCTGGTGAAGGTCTTGTGGAGGAGCCAGAGGTACGAGAAGGCTACCTGGGAGACTGAGGCGGCGATGCGAGAGCAATACCCGAAGCTTTTTGAGGTTATGTCTTTTTGGACCGGCTTCGGTCCTGCTTAAGTTTGTTATGCGTATATATTTCTTTTCCGTACCCTAGTTAGCTCAAGTTTCGGGGATGAAACTTCCTTTAAGTTTGTTATGATGTAAAGACCCATGTTGTTCTGAGCCTTTTAAGACATCTGGACTGTCGGTCAGACGTCTGGACACCTTCCCAGATGTCTGGAAATCAAAATTTTTGGGTACGAGTTCACGTCTGCGCGCGGGTTGCACGCAGATAGTACCCTCTCTTTTTCTTCCCTTCTTCTCTCCCTCCCTCCCCCCTCCAGCGAACCCTAGCACGCCCTCTTTATAACCCTCCCTCCTCTCTCGTTCTCCCCACTCCAGCCACCTTCTTCTCTCCCTCTCCACCCCAGCAAGAGAGCTAATGCGAGCGAGAGAGCGTGAGAGTGGCAACAAAGAGGAGTGGTGTGAGGAGAGGAGGAGGAGTTGAGCTCGGAGCTCGTGTGGGAGCTCACCGGAGGGCACACGGCCGGAGCGGCGCATACGGGAGGAGGCGGAGTGCATTGGGGAAGTCATCCCCTACACAGCTGCAGCCGGAGCTGCAGGCAAGGAGGGGAGCCGCGACCGTGCACGGTAAGAGCGAGTGGGAGCAGGTTCTGGTCATGGGTTTTTCCCAGAATCAGACATCTAGAGTGACGTCCAGACGACGGAGCGGATGTCTAGAGGCGATTCCAGATGTCTGAGGAGAGATCTTCGCGAAGGTACGTTCCCTTCGCGGATACGGCCATGCAAGCCACTCCACAGCTACGCTTCGCGTGGCCATTTTGAGAAAATTTGCTATTGCATGCAGGATTTGCTTCGAGAAGGCGTAGGGCATGCCCTCCCACACATTTTATACTTCTGGGCGGCTTACCAGACGGCTGAAAGCACTTCCAGACATCCGAAGAGGAGATTGGATGTCTGGAGCTGTGTCTAGACAGTCTAGAAGAGTTCCTAGATGTCTGAGGTCGACGCAAAGCTTGAGGTGCATTTCTGGACACTTTTAAGACGTCTGGACATGGTGCCAGACGTCTGATTTGAGTCAGTAGCCCTGTTTTTAACCCGTTTAGGGTCCATTGAGGTTCGTTTTACGCAAATAAGATATCGATATTTTCCTTATGAGTTCCTCTACTTGTTAGAAGACTTTCTATATTGTTCTAAATGTTCCTTTGCGATTATTCCTTTTTATAGGACTTCATTCCGTTGCGAGTTCGGGGCTTGTTGGGGTGAGTGAGCCTGTTGTTCGAGCCCCCAATACTCCTGGGTTGACTGGTAGAGTGGCTTCCCCTAATTTAATTATAACCCTGAATGCATGTGTGGAATGAATGATTAGAACCTAGGATGTGGCATGAATCCTAAGACGAGAAATACTTGAAATGTCTGTATGCGTGATTGAATTGTAGTTTTGAATGAGTAGATAGAAATGTTAACAACTGCCTGTAAATGAACAAAAGCTGCCTATGAAACATGAATTACTTGTGCTAGTTAACAGTTGCATGTGACCTTCTTATGGTATATGTTAAATGATAGAAATACGAGTTGCATGTGTATAACCTGAGAATGGAAATGTGAATGATAGAAATACGAGCTGCATGTGTATAACTTGGGAATGGAAATGTGAATGATGAAACCTGGAATGGAATGGTATGAGAAATATGAGCATGAACCCTACAGGGAGTTAGGAGTAGAGCTCCTGGGAATAAATGGAATGGATCTGGAAATGTGAGTGGGGAAGTGTGCTAGCCCTTGAGTACATAGTACCAAGGAGAGCGACTGTCCCCTGTTTAGTGTAGAGCGGAGTTAGCCGCCCTTGGGTTGGGACCCAGGGTTAGGATTGGCCACTCTGCACCGACTTCTTGGCCCTCGTGTACACTGTACTGGGGAGAGCTACTAGTGTAGGGAGAGAGCTAGCCACCCCACGGGGCCCAGGGTTCAGGTAGCCACCCAACACCGACTTGTTAGGCCCACTGAGCAAACCAGAGTAGTGAGGCGAGGGTGCGCGGACTGTGGAGGGGCGAGACCTCTATTTGGTTCTTAGGGGCTAGACCCCTGTTACTGAGAGGGCTAGGCCTTATACTGTTACGTGCTATACTTTGGGTGCACCCGTTAGCAGAAACAACTGACTGCGTGCCAGTGCAAGGTAGCTACCCGTGCGCTTATCACGTGTGCCGTAGTCACCGTTACGTCTGTCCGTGACCTTGGGGTGGTTGACTAGGTGTAGGACCACCACGGGGGACTCTCCCAGCCAGGAGAGCACCACGTGTGACTTCTACTTTTTAGAAACGACTGCAATCAAGATCGTTCCCACGAGTAACAATCGAGATCAAGAAAGAGATCTGATAAATAAACCAATGGGTAGAAAGGAATAACTTGTAAAATAAAGTAATTGGAATAAACTAGCTATTCACTTTTACTACTTTAGTTAGTTTGTTGCCACTCTACTCAGTATTCGCTGACTTTGTGTAATCATAACCCTTTTCAGGTCCAGGTGTTGAGCAGGCCGAGTCTACGGCTGCAGAGGGTGCTGGGCCCAGTAGAGCCCAGTAGTAGTAGCTTCTTTTGTTGTACTTCTTTTGTAGTGGTGAGTTTAGACTCTTGTACTTTATGTTCTATACCTTTACGTTTCTATACTTTTATGCTCCTGTACCTTGTTACTGTTCTACTGTTGTGGTGGTGATATGTACTGTAGCAACTTTTACTTCTTTACTGCTGTACCTTTTTACTGTTAGCTGCTTAGCATAGTGAATGTGGTTTACTTTCCCACTTTTTTGTTACTTTCTTGTTAGACGACTGGGTCTTGCAATCAGTCAAGTCAAGTCAGTCTTGGGTCCTGTAGGGATTTGGGAACCGAGTCGTAATAGAAGCTGCCAAAGTCTAGGTTGGACGAGGCCGAAGATAGGGAAAGAAGACGATTTTTGGCCCTGTACCTAGCTAAAGAGTTGGGCTTTGTAATGAGGAAGCTTTTTTAGTGCTTCTGAGTAAGTTCTAAATAGGAAACAAGCCTAATTAGCTTGCTTAAGAATCAAGAAACACCAACTGATCTCGTGGGTTCATACGGCCAATCTGATGTGATTTGGGATCCAAGACTAGTCCCAATCAATTCTCCATGGTGTGAACATCAATCCCACCAATTTTGGTGGGATTTGATAAGGATTTGAGTAGGATTAGGAGTGGTCAAACACCTCTTGCAGCTCAGTTGACCTATAATGGTGGTAGGGACCTCTTTGCAAAGAAGATAAAGAACTTAGGAGGCTATTTGCAAGGATTTCAAAAGCTGAGGGGTTAATTAAGAGGAAAGAGTCTAACTGGACTAAAATGCAAACTAGGTCAAGAGGAACTCTGATTGAGCCTAAATTTTGGTACAAACCTAATTTAGATCCAAAGAATCTAGGGGTGAAGTTGGATTTCAGTTTTGACAAAGTTTAACTAGGTAATTTACTCAAAAACCCAAATTAGAGCAGAATTATGTTTGTGACTCTATTTAAGGTCAAAATAGGCTCCAAAGGTCAAATCAAGGATACCGAACCACATGGAATATTTTTATATGAATTTTAGAAGGTTTAGATGAATTTTATCTTGACTAGAACCTCTGTAATTCAAGCCGATCATAAATCCAGATTTTGGGTTATGGATCAGTTCTTGAAGTACGTGAAACCCTGTTTCTATCTATGTGGACCCTCTTATTAAACTTTAATACTCAGTAGACCTTATATTAACCCTAGAAAATCCTGTGGTTACTCTGCTTTCATAATATAATGTTAAAACTATAGAATTAACCCTATTTTAGTGTATTCCTCTTAGAAAGGATATGCATAGAATTACGACTCTCAGGAGATTATGTAGGAGCTTTTGTCAATTGATTCTAATTAATTAAAATTAGTTATGGCTCATGATGATATTATCATCACACCCCCATACCTAACTTTTGCTAGTCCCTTAGCAAAATCTTATGGAAAGAACTAGAATTCTAGACCATGCATTGATGTTCAGATGCCTGATTTGTTTTACTCTCTAGAAATTAGGTCAGAATGCTAACAATAGGCCTAGAGGTACTCAAGTATCAATCAAGATCCAGACCTGACCAGCTTCAGTCTGAGATTACCATGAAGGTTTCTAAGGCTCGCAAAAACTGCCCAGAGGTTCATTGAACCCAGCGGTTAAAGCACCCGTACTTAGAATGTAGCATGTCTAGGTTCAGTTTGACAGTGCATTTTTATAAGAGAGAGATAGAAGGATTTTTATTTGGAGAGTTTTCTCTCTTTTTCTTCTTCTATTTCCCTAGATCCAGCCTCGAATTATCCCTAAACATTGTCCATATTGGATTCATATTCCCCACCATCAATCCTTGAAGGGACCCTACCTTTTAATGCTTCGGGATAACGCTGCCCATGGCAACCCCTAGAACCCTGGCTTTTGATACTTCTAGATAGTGACGCCTATGGCACTCTATAGCTAAATTCAAGCCTTGGCAATTGACATTTCAAGATAATCCTACCCATGGCACCTGAACTAGCATAAGGTGCTTACATGCCCTTGGTAGAGCATTTAGATATCCTAGGCCAGAAGCACCGAGGAGATGATATGTTATTACGCATCTTCGAGGGGAATTTCCCACCTCTCCGCACTAAGAACTCATCCAATCAACTTGTGTTGTCAAGTCGCTCCTAAGCAAGATCTTCAAGATGGCTTTTCATAACAGAAAACTTTTGGCAGGTTTTTCTTTATTAAGCACAGTAAACCAGACTTAGTGTGTGATTTTTGGGTGCTGAGGTTACCAAGTCCCACACACCAAAGGGCAAGCAACAAAGCCGAATAATCCCTAAGCCTTAAACCAACTACATCAGCTTTGCACTTTCCTCAACCGCTTGAGAACTAATCTAGATCTTAATGGATACGTGAATGCTT
Organism: Thalassia testudinum; assembly: GCA_037157565.1. Lineage (NCBI taxonomy): Eukaryota > Viridiplantae > Streptophyta > Magnoliopsida > Alismatales > Hydrocharitaceae > Thalassia > Thalassia testudinum. The sequence goes on along the minus strand of JAZHRO010000029.1, from coordinate 3,556,817 downwards.
AAGCCTTAAAATAAGCCCAAGAAGCCTAAGATCAACACTCATACTAATCTCCTTGTCTCTTTATTTTTAGGACTTAATTTTTCTTTTGATTAGGTCTAGTAACTTCCATAGTCAGGTGCTATGACTATCATTTTTTCTTGATTTTTGCTCCTTTTTGACTTTTGAATTTTCTCATCTTTTCCTCCTCAAGAAAGATTTGCATTTTAGTTCACAAAATTTCCTCCCCTTCTTCCATTTTTTTCTGTTTCATTTTTTTAATTTTTGAATATGTGTTTTTTGTGAGAACCCCTCAGAGAATTGAATTTCCATAAGTTTGCACTTTAACACCCCCCCATGCCTAGGTTTTGCAATGTCCTCATTGTAAACCAGGAGGGTATAAATTCAGTTTGGTTCAAGGATTAGAACAGGATCAAAGGGTGGGTGAATGGGTCGAGATAACTGTTGTGAACGATTTTAAGCTTTGATACAAGTACCAAAGGTGGAGTCAGCTGTTCTAAAGTTCAACTCAGAACTGCAGTAGGAGTGTAGCTCAAAAGGATAATTGGAAGAGTCTCAGGTTTTTGGAATGATATGTTGCCTCCTATTAAGTGCTAAATTCAATGCCTTCACCGAGCAGAAAGTGGTCAAGGAGAATGGGTGGTCAAATTGAAGGAATTTTGTAGAATAAGCACCTTGATCAAAAGCCTGGTTGGTCCAACCAGGTGCTTATTTAGATCAACAGGCTGATGATGTAGACCAAACCCAATCAAATGAAAATCTAGGGTTGGGCTGAGTCGGCTCAGCCTGGTCAGAGTAGGGATCCTCAAAAGAAAGCATAACTGTAGAGGATGTAGGAACCTATTGATAGGATCAGAAAAGAATAAGAAGTGATTATCGGTCTAATCAATGTCCGAAACCCGATCAAAAGATGGAGGAGAATCATATGCAACCAGATCAGAGAGAGGTGAATCAGAGTAAAAATTGATTCTGGTAGCGAGGTGGGGTTGGGATTGGATTTTGGAAGGCTCTATATGTGGATCAGATGGTGTGGCTTCTTTGAGGTCCAGATTATTGGCCTTAGCATCAGAATCAAAGAATAGGTCATGGATGCTGAGGTCGTACACTAGTTCATAATCTTCAGGAAATAAAGGTTCTTTGAAATTAGAGTAGGATTCGAAATCATCGGAGAATTTGAGAAGATTAGTTTCTGAACCTGATTCCATATCAAGATTTCCACTATAGAATGAATCAAGATGCAAAGAATCATCAACCTGACATGGATCTAACCTAATTTCAAATTATGAGCTCAAAGAGGCGTTCTTATTAGGGGTAGGCTTAGGTTTTTGGCTCATAGGATAGATCCAATCGAATCCCAGCTCTTCCAACTCCTCAATTTCTGTATCATAGATCGATTTGACTTCCATGAAATCAATTTGTATTTCTGAGGAGGTTGGAGAGGTGTAATCATCAAACATAGGCCCATAATCATAGTCTAGATCCAAAATCTAGTTCTCATCACATTGGGTCTCACAATCATCCCAAGTAGGTTCTGATTTAGATTCTAGGTTAAAGGTGGGAATTGGGTCACTTGAATTTGGATTAGGTTCTATTGGGATGTCAGAAACATTCTCGAGAACTATCTTAATAGGATAAGGTTCAGGAATTACATCCTCAAGAGGTTCTGATTCAAGTTTACTACAAGTGTTTGGGAAATCTGGGCTTGATGGACCAGCTTCATGACTTTCTAAGGCTAGTTCAGAATCAGGAACACCTGCAATTGGATCCTCCCAACCCACATAAAGATCAGGTATGTCAATTTGCACAAAGTTTGAATTAGATTCAATTTGGGTTGAGGGTTCACAACAACCTCTGTGTTCAAACCCGGGATTTGGGAGATTATTTTGATTTTCAACATCATTCTCATCCATTTCTAACTATTGATATGGGTAAATTTGATTGATGACCTATTTCAACATAGTTATCAAGTTCTATTTCTCAAGGTCATTTTAGTGTTGACAGAAGCCATTTTCGTGTGTTTTAAAGTCGTCAGAAATCGTAGTACAGTCGTGCAAAAACGTTCATCAAAAAATGATTTTTTTTTTGTAAAGATAACAAGACTTGAGTTGCGGTCGTTCGTCTCTGGGAGGCATTTATGCAAATCTGAAATCGATCGCTTTTTCGCTCTACTTGCTTAAAATCGATGGCGGTTTATGGTTATTACGTATTTAAGCACGACATGCTTAGTTGCAAGAATATCAGAAGTTAAAAGCAAGCAACTTTAATAACACCAAATATATTGCAATAAGCTCATGGTGATTCTCAACACATAGACATATATATATAGAAAATTTTCTTTCATTCATTCAAGAGAGTGTTTGCAACATGGAACTAGAGGAAAGCTTATAGAGGAAAGCTTAAAAACATCAATCTAGCTAACAGAAAATGATTACATACAGGAATCTATGGGGGGATTTTGCATGCATCATTGGGGGAGAGTAAAGAGTTACACTACTAAGTAGTAAATAAAAGCATGTAAATTATGAAGAACTAGCTACTAATCTAGCAGAAATAAGGCCATTCAGAGGTGGTCTCCGATGGCCTTTGAGTGGTTGAGAGGAGGAGGGGAGGCCAATGGTGCTTAGGCTGGCCTTTGGAGAGAGGTTGGAAAGGTGATCCAGCATCTTGGCGTGGAGGTGGAGGTAGCCATGGTGATCAACTCGTAGAGGTGGAGTGGAAGTGAATGTAGCTAACCTAAATGGAAGTGAATAATGCCAAGAGATGGATGGGTGCAAATGGCCACCCCTTAGGTCTTTTTATAGACCTAAGGGAAGCTCTCTAGAGAATTATGGAATTCTCTAGAGAGGCCTATGGTGGGAGCTCATGGGAGAGTGAGAGAGAGAGGATGGATGGTGGTTTTTAGATCCACCAAATGTGGATCTAAAAATTGAATGGCTCTTGGTTGCTAATTTTAGCAACCAAGGCAACAACACATGGCAGAGAGTTCTAGAGAACTCTAGGATAGGTATTTTCGTGTGGATGGTGTCTGTGGGTGTGTGTGGGTCAAAACTTAGGTAGCTAGGCTGATTAGGTTAGGCTCTAGTGGGTTTAGGTCAAGGGAGGTCTCAAATTAGGGCTGTAAACCCTAATTCACTAAGTAAAGTGCAATTAAACTTAATACAAGTTTAATCGGGTATGTGAAAACTTAATTGAGAGTAAAATAACTCAATTAAGTTAGGTATAGGTCAATTGAACTCTCACTGAGTCCAATTGGGTAGTGTGTGCTAAGATCAGGGCTCAATTAGACTGAATGAGTACAATTGAAGAGGCTAATGGAATTGACTAAGATCCAAGTCAATTAGGTTTAGGGAGGACCTAATTAGGTTCTTAGGGAGGTTTAGAGGTGATGTACTAGGGTTAGGGCACCTTAATTTAGGTTCTTATGCGGTTGGAATTGGGTTTATGGACCTAGAGATCCAAGATCAAGGCTTAAATCTCAAAATAGGAACTGGAGAGCAGTTCCAGATGTCCAATAAAAGTGTCGGACATCTTATAGTGAAAAATCAAAAGTCCAGACTTGTCTGTACGTCCAATCAAAGTCAGGAGGGATTCTAGGTTCTGTCTTGGCTATGCTGCAGAAATTGGATGTCTAACTAAGTGTCTGGACGTCCAATAACACTGCAGAAGTGGGTTTAAGGTGTGCGGGAGTTGGATAAGGGTTCTGGACGTCCTATAACTTATCTGGACATCCAGATAGAGGTTGGAATTAGGGTTTTAAGGTTTCTTAGGATGTGGTGACCTAATCTAAGGGTGGCTAAGGCTTGGGGAAGCTTCTAGGTTGTCCTAGGGCTAGGATGGTCCTAAGTTCTTCATATTTTACTGCTTTATTCATACTTAATAGAATAACATACCTTAACTCCCTTACATTATTATCTATTACATCTAATCTAGGTCTTCCGCGCCAGCTCTGCTGCAACACCAGTTATTCCAGCTTCAGATTCAACTTTCGATCTACCTTCTGGTCAGCTTATTACCTGTAATTGTCATAATGCACCTAATCAGTACATTATAGCATTATTTTATGCATAGCTAAAAGAAAGCAGTAAGGATGCAAGTAATGCTTATGCATACGTGAATTACCCTAACTTATGCTAAGTCCTAGCCTAATTTAGGTCAACTAAGACCTAAGATTGTTGTGCAATCAAGTGCTTTTCCCAAAGTCGTGGATTTGTCAGACATTGAAGATACTCGAAATTTTGCAATCTTTCTATTTTAATGAATTTTGTCATGAGAATATTTTGGGTTGAACCATTTGTCATCTGTGTTAATATCAGTTGGACACGATTTGTAATGGAGGTTGTAATTGCTGATACATTAACATGAATCTTGCTAACTGGATTTGAGGTTGTGTCATAATCCTCATAGTGTTTAAGGGCAGCCTCAATCATTTTCTCTTTTATGGTCATTTAGGATTCAGGTTTCCTATAAATTCTTCCTAAATTGTTAGGTTGCATTTTCAAATCAAGTGGTGGATGAAGATGTAGAATCAAATTTAGGTTCAAATTGAAGTGATTGGATCATATTAGGAATCTTTAAGAAGATCAATTCTAATGAGGCCTCTAGGTCAACAACCTAGGGACGTTTCCTATGTATGTGCTGTAAGAAATAGATGAGGGCCTGGATGTGAATTGGACCCAATCAAGGCACCCAAAGATTTTTGGATGACTAAGGCTTGTTTTAAGGTGGTTGATACCTTTGAATCAGAAATCCACACACTCGAGAAGTACTTGGGTAGCCAGAAAGGGAGAGCCACACAAAGACCCCTACATGGTAGAGTGTCCCCATGGGTTATATGGTTTCCCCCACTCGACCTTCCTTGTTACTGTGGTTCCAAGTAGACCAAAATGTGCGAATTAAGACCTTAATTCTACCAATTTTAACCTAGTTTGTGCCTTGGATTTCACTTAATTAGAAGTTAATTCAATTTATGACCTAATTTGGAGGTTGATTAGCCCACAAAGTAGGCCAACTTCACCTGACCTACTCGAACAGATGAAGAATGAAGTTTGGGTCAAGACCCAAAGAATGCTCTAAATTGACTCTCAGGTTATTAGGTTCATAATTTTAGGGTTCAAGTGAATTTAGAGTTTGATTTTTGGGTTCTTTTGATAAGATCTTTTCAAGTAAGGTTTGGATAGCACACAAATGCAGGAGGGTTAATTTCCTTCAATTCAGGCAGGTGTGAACTAACACTTCAAAACCCTAGAGTAGAAACCCTAATTGACTCTATTCAAAGTCCAATTTAATCTCAAATGTACACCTTGGACTTCAAACAAGAAGTGAGTAGTCGAAGATGATTAGAAATTAAGCGTAAATCCCTAACAGGTATAAGCAATTTAGGTAGGGATCTCTAAACAAAATCGTCTCAATCTTCAATCAGATATTGATTTGAATTTGCAAATCAGCAAACTTGCCTTAGAAATGATGATTACTAGAAAATAAGGCAAATGAATCCTAATTAAATTGTTTCCTTTTCTCTCTTCCAAAGATTAGGAGATTGATTAAGGAAGAAGAGAAAGTTTACTTGCCCCTAGAGTGGTTGATTGGGTAGAAGATCTTTCCGTGATGTACCTCGCAAAATCACAAGCAAAGCAAATAGGGTGAGTTAGTGCTCAGATAACAATCAAGAAAGATAATGTGTGAATTGTGTGTTGCTCCCTGGAAATGGTGCTAAAATGTTGTTGGGATTTTGTCAAGTGTTAAATATATGCATCGTAGCATAATCGACAAAATCATACAACAAACATTTAAATTTATAAACTCAGATTCTACAGGGAGTCCGAGGTCGTTCGCAGGGAGTGATTGCACAGCAAAAATACACTAGTAATTATGCCATCTTGTGTTATTTCCTAGCATTACCATTGCATCTTATGTAGCAATAGTGGCATTTGTACATAGACACATGCATGCTTTTCTTTTAAAAGAAGGGAGGAGAGTGAATAATTGGCCATCTAATTAACATCTTCATCAAGGGTTGCATTGCAAATTCACCATTCCCATTTTTTATTTTGACTTTGAAATCTTCTCCCTCGCCAGGCTCAGGGCAAGGGGCATGCACCTCTTTGCGCCATTCCTCTGCCAGCAGCATGGCAGTGGCATGCGTCTTCTTCTTTAAAAGGCCTTGCCCTCTCCCTTGCACAAGTGGGCCTGAACACACACCACCCGCCGACACTTTCCTCCAGGCCAATCTCCTCCCCTCTCCCTCTCCATACGCAGTATCTCTTCCCACTGAAGAGACACACTGCGGGCAGGAGAAAACTCACAGTGGTCCCACTACCACCACTGTGAGTACCACCACCGCCTAGCTCCTTTGTGAGAAGGTGGGCGTGGTGGTTTCACCCTCTGTTTTCACAGCTGAACACCCTCGCCGCCATTGTCAGAGCTTCAAGGTCTGAAGCTCCAGCAGCAACAACAGCCACCAGCAGCAGCGCAAGCCACCTCGCGCACGCCAGCAGACCTCCGCAAGCTCTCCCTGCACGCGCAGGCGCTTCCCAGCGCACCTGCGCACGCAGAACCAACTCTACCGATTGCCCGCTCCCACACAGCACTGTAGCCACTGTTCATGCCTCTCGGCACGACATTGTAGCCACCAGCTTGTTTCTCACTTAGCCGGTGGCACAGTGCTCTCTCTCTTCGCCCGCAAACCGCTCCAGCTAGTCGCCCGGGTCTGCACCCATGCCCGCGTCTGTGCCCGTGCCCGTTCCCACTCGCAATGCTATGCCCATTGCTATGCAATGTGCTGCGCTACACTCCCGCACCTGCCTGCGCGCTAAGATAGCGTGCGCGTTCCCTCCAGCGCCCACGTGAAGCACTTGTGCGCCTGTGCACGCTCCTGTGAGATCAGACGGCGGACGCTTCCGCCAAACGACTTAAACACCTCCCTCGCTCTCACAGTCACCCGCCAGTATGCGCACACACACCCTCACATGTACACACTCACGTGTACTCTCTCACACACACTTGTACACACACCCTTATAAGCTCACGTCTACACACATATATATTTATATATCCACTCACATATATACATAAATATATATCTACATATATACATATATACATATATATACATATATATATACATATATATATCTATATACATAGATACTTATACAAATATATCTATATACATATATACATATACATATATTACTATATATATCTATATATTTATAAATATATATATATACATATATATCTATATTTACATATCTATATATATATACATAACTACATATATACCTATATAGTTATAACCCTATCTGTATATATACATATATATATATATCTTTACATACACATCACCTACCTGTATCCATACGCCCTTGCACTAGTCACTCCACCACGCATTCTATCGCGGGAATATCTGCACCAGTTGCTAATATTCCCCGATACCCGCGTAAGGCAAGTGCCTCCGCACACACTCCTACACATCTGTCCCACACTCTACACAGCACTTCGTCTTGTTGGTTGCATCTTACTAGATGTGGACCAACTCGATACTGTGCTACACGCCATCTCCACTTCCGACCCCACCCCTATATATATAATATATACATATCTACATATATAGGACTGTATTTATTTCTCTACAAGCAACCTACCTTATTTTTATTTCTCTTTTGTTTCCTGCTATTAAAAAAGATAAAAAAAAGGGTAAAAGAGAAAAGATAATTCTTGTCTTGCAGGTACTCGGCCTTGCGAATAGCAGGCTAGTTCTTTTGGAAACCCTAAGTTGGCTCAAAGCCAAGAACAATTTGACTCAAAGCCAAGGACCTGATTTTGAGGGTGTGCCTCAAGGAAAATTTTATCAACAAAAAAATCTTAAATAGAAAAAAAACCAAAAACATAATAAACACACGGAAGAGATACGTTTTAGGAAAGGCGTAGAAACTTTTTCACCTTTAATCCCCGCCTCCTTGAGATCGACCCTGGGCCTAAAAGTGACCAAGATAAAATTAAATAGGCCAGGTAAAAAATTTTTTGTGAAAGATGGTTAGAATCGATTTAGGTTAACCACTATACTCACTTCAACGATAATTTCACCATATTAATACAACCTATTCAAGATCTAACACATCTTTTTCTGGTGCCGTTGCCAAGGAGGTGCGCATTGAGGTAAGTTTCTACTCCATTCCTTTGATTTTCTCTTCTCACACCCTTCTCTTCACAGGTGTTTTTGTTTGCTGGTGTGCAGGTAAACTAGTTGCAAGGAGGAGGCAAGTAGAGGAAGTCAGAGACGTAGGCAGATCCAAGGTGGGAACGAGAGCGTGAAGTCACCAGCACCGCACTAGAGCTTCGCCCACATTGCTGAAAAGGTAGGTCTCTCCCTCTATTAGCAACTTAGGTTAACTTGTCACCTAAATTAAAAAAAAAACCTAAAAACACTTCTTGGGATTTCTTGGGGCAAGTGGATTAAAAATCACTTGCTTGATTGTTTGCCATCACCCTCACTGCCCTTGGATTTCCCGCCAAACTTCGCATAGCGAAGATCCAAGAATCTTGATTCTTGAATCTTTCGTTGTGTGAAGTATTCTTTGAGGCAAGATTAAATAGATTGATTGCCATCCCTCCTTGCATCATTTATCCACAATTCAGGATCACATTTTTTTTTTGTGGGGAGACTTGGAATTGAATTGATTCCAACCCCACCACGACCTTTCACCTGCCTAAGATTTGATCCTGAATATTTCAACCCCAAAATTTTAATTCTCTTTACATTATCTTGTGGTTGAGCATTGTGTGTGGAACATCATTTTGGCGATTGGGAGCACTTGAATAGAAGTGCTTTGGCTCCCTTTCACACTAACTTAAAATTGACTCGTGCATCCACACATAGAAATTTCCACCTCGGGAAGCCCAGTGCATTTTTAGCATACATTAACAACTCACATTGAAGAAGGGTTTGTTGGGCATAGAAGAACTTGTATTTTCTCAAAACACGGAGATTGGTTGAATTGGTAACTCAGTGAAATCTTAAAATCCATGCTACTTAAGGCTGAAATTCTAAAAACCATTCACCAACTAAAACTTCAATTCGGAGAGATTTCCCTGTTGCATGCTTGGTTTACACACTTTCTAAAATCAACGCACTTGGGCATTACCCATATACAACGTCCTTCACATTCTTGAAGCACTTGATCCTAAGCCTCTAATTAAAACTGGTAGCAACTTGACACTTGTTAAGGATTGGAGGTCTAACTACCTGCGTGTAGCACCTACGTGCTGGTGCGGGTTCCCACGTGCTATCGGGTGTCTAAGACTGGGGCAAATGGCCTTTCAATCTGGCCCGGTGGTTCCGCGGTGCTCGCATTTGGTTCCGTAGGTTGTGATAGTAGGTAACTTAGATCTTTAGGTCTAAGGGTACACTATAGAGGTTAGGACTTTGATTGCCTTGATTTGTCATCAAGTTTGCGGTGTCATTTCTCTCATCCCCTTTTCCCTTCTTATCTCCCCAATTCTTCCTGCGGTAGTGCATGTTTGGGAGGAGGTCACAAAACCTTGAATTGTTTGAATTGTCTGATAATTCTAGAAGAAAAGAAACCAAATCATCATCCTCCTCCACAAACATGGCTTCACGCCCACCCCCAAATCCAGAGGGAGGAAACCACCCTCAAATCCCACCAGGTGGTGGAGCCATGGACCCCATAACCCACCTCCAAGCCCAAATGGAAATGTATAATGAGCAGATTGAAGCCATTAGGGAAACCATGGAGGAAATGCAAAACCCTCCCGAATGGAACGAGCCTAGGTCTCTTAGCTCTTATCAAAATCCCGCTGCTACAGAGACCATAGGACATATTCGGGTCCCCATGGGCGGGGATGATTTTGAATTGAAATCCAATATAATTGGCCTGATTAACTTTCACTTCCATGGTCTTGCAAGTGAAGATCCTTTTCTCCATTTGGAAGACCTAACTCGATTTGTTGAAACGGTTAAACCAAGGAACATCGAGTTATCAATTGTCCTCATGAAAATGTTCCCATTTTCGTTGCGGGATAAAGCATCGCAATGGTTACGCACCCTTGGGAGAACCATCCATTCTTGGGAAGAGATGCCAACAGCATTTCTCAAGAAATTCTTCCCAATCAGGCGAACTAATGCGCTTCGCCGTGTTATAACTTCCTTTACGCAACAAAACGGCAAACAGTTTCATGAGGCTTGGGAGAGGTATAATGACCTCCTCCGGAAGTGTCCGCACCACGGTCTGCCTAAGTGGCATATAGCCCAGATTTTCTATTATTGGCTAAATGAGACTTTGAAGCAAATTGCAGACGCTTCCTGCGGAGGGAATTTCATGAATAAAAATGAGAATGGAGCATTCTAATTATTTGAAAACATGAGTGAAAACTCAACGAACAATGCCTCCATTGTCGCCTTTAATCATACCAGCCTGCCCCGTAATGTTCACGAAGTTGACACGGGACCCTCCCATTCATCCACTGATCTTACCCTTATCGCACAAAAATTGGATGAAGTCTCCATCGTACATAAGAAGCTGGAGGAGCTTCTGGCCAATCCCCCCGTTCTATGGCAAACACCCCCACCTCACCACTTCGTCACAATCCTAATCCTTCCAACACCAGGCTTATCCCCAAAAATCCTGTGAAATCTTCCTTACCGAGTGTCGCGCCGAGCGATTCAGTAAGTCATGTGGATCTGGCTTCTGCAAGCTAGTATTTTGACACGGAGGACCAAAGCTCCGTGTGCTCGGATGCATATTTACATGTGGACTCGTCTTTTGGCTTAGAAGACGCTTCGCCCTGGGGAACAACCCGTTCTCTGCTACTTATAACCCAGGGTGGCGAAAACATCCTAATTTCGCATGGTCCAATAACCCGCAATGCCAAAACCCCGTGGGTGGACCAATGCGACCGTCCGCACCCGTCATCCCAAGGGCCCAGTCTAATCCTGTGGTGAATCCGCCATCGGGTCCTTGCATACCGCAAACAGAACATGCATCAAGTCCTCTTGATAAACTGATGTGAATGATGACAGAAATGTCTAAGCGCCATGAAGAGGACATGACCTCTCTTCAGCACCAATTGGCGCAGCAGAATACTGAGATTAGTCAACTACATATGGCAACTCGATCTCAGGGTACTCTTCCAACCCAACCTGTTCCTAACCCACAAAATTTCGTACCCCATGGTCCTCAACCATAGGTACGACCTTCTCAGGGGCAGGTTCATCAGATTCTGCAGGCTCCGAGCATTCCATCGGGATTTTAGGCTAATCCCGCAGCAACTACACCTCACCCTTATGTCCCTATTGCGAACCCTCCTCCACCTTATGTTCCCACTGGACCCGCAATGTCTAATGCTGTTACTACGAGGAGCGGTAAACAAACTGTCAATCTGCCTCGACCTGATCCTGGCCCATCTTTTTCATCACCCTCTCATTCGGGATGCGCACCGCATTCGCAAGAGGACGATACACCCAAACTAGTGCCAAAATCGATCCTATTCCCTAAGGCTCTACTGAGTGAGCCAAAAGGCAAGAAAAAGGATACGCAGGCCTTTGATAACCTGCGTAATTTATTCAGGGATGTTGAAATTAAGGTACCCCTGTTAGAGGCTATTGACCACATACCTATTGTCGCCCGATTTTTCAAAGACTACACTACACCCAGGAAACAGTAAAAAAAAACAAATAATCCGGTGGTTCTCTCGCCTCTTGCGAGTTGTGCTATACTATCAAATCTACCACTGAAGCAGAAAGATCCAGGCACACCACTTATTTCTTGTAGCATCCAAGGCTGCAATTTTAACTGTGCTCTACTTGATCTAGGATCTTCCATCAATCTTTTACCAACCATCATGCTCAAGAAATTTGCTTTAGGAAATCTGAAACCCACCCTTGTCACGTTACAGTTGGCAGATCGTTCTGTCAAAATACCAAAGGGTGTGGTGGAAGACATGGTGGTTAGGGTCAACAGTCTCTGTTTTCCTGTTGACTTTCTTTCTTTGGATATGGACGTTCCTAGTTCACTTTCTGATTGTTCGATCATCCTTGGTCAACCTTTCTTGGCCACATCCCGCACCCATATTGACTGCGAGTCGGGCTATATTGAGATTGCCGTTGGATCTGAGAAGCTCAAGCTTAACATCTTCAAGGCAGCCAAGAACTTTGATTGCGATTGCATCGAGGATGACACGTTTGACGAGGACATGGCCGTCAGTGCGTGTACCGGACTAATAGGGACCTATTCTGACTGCTGTGGATTGCCTTTAAACACAGACGATTGCCTGACCGACACATATTGTGACGTTCCCCCATCCCTCCCTTTTCCCATACCTTCTCCATACTAGACTTCTGACGAGGTTTACTCCGCTTCCCATACCTCGTGATCTGAGTCATATTCGGGCTACTCACCGCCGATCCACACTCTTGAAGACCGGATTGCCCTTTCTTTCCCGCCAAATCAGGCGGAATTGCAACTCCACACTAGGACTTTGAGCCCACATACTGCTCATTGGGGCTATCCCTTTTTGGATCCATCAATCCAAGATGCCTCTCTTCTTGGCCAATCTGAGGGCCAACTTCTTCCTCCTACCTTGTTTTCTTCTAATTCGCTTGGGACACTCTCATCCCAAGAAATGCCAGATCTTTCACCATCCACTCCCGAGCTGAAAGAGTTTCCTGATACGCTTAAGTATGTCTTCTTGGGACTAAATGAAACGCTCCCCGTAATCATTAGTTCAAAATTGACCAAGGAGCAAGACTGCAAACTAACAAAGGTCCTTATGGAACACAAGGCAGCCATTAGATGGTCCTTATCAGACTTAACTGGCATTAGCCCCTCCTACTACACTCACCGTATATATACAGAGGAGGCTTGACCTTCCCGCAAGATGCAACGACGTCTCAACCCTAACATGCGGGAGGTCGTTAAAAAGGAAATTATTAAGTGGCTGGATGCAGGTATAATCTACCCGATCAGCGATAGCCCCTGGGTGAGTCTGATTCACGTCGTGCCCAAAAAGGCGGGACTCACCATCCGTGTCAATGACAGGGGCGAATCCATTCCTACATGCTCTCCTACATCTTGGAGAGTGTGTGTAGATTATAGGAAACTGAATGCTGCAACTAAGAAAGATCACTTTCCACTACCTTTTATTGACCAAATCCTGGAGCGGTTAGCGGGAAATAAAATTTTCTATTTCCTGGATGGATTCTCTGGATATAACCAGGTGGTAATTGACCCCAGTGACCAAGAGGAAACCACCTTTACCTGCCCCTTCGGCACCTTTCATTTAGAAGGACGCCATTTGGACTTTGTAACGTGCCAGCAACTTTTCAGAGATGTATGCTTGCGATATTCCATGACATGGTGGGTGACTTTCTTGAGGTTTTCATGGATAACTTTTCGGTCTTTGGACCCTCTTTTGATGACTGTCTTGCCAACCTGACCCGTATCCTTCGGAGATGTATTGATGTGAACCTCGTGCTTTCCTGGGAAAAAAGTCATTTTATGGTACACGAGGGAATTGTTCTCGGGCATATCATCTCCGATAGGGGTATCGAGGTTGGCAGAGCTAAGCTTGATGTAATTGCTAATTTACCTGTGCCTGGCTCTGTCAAACAAATCTGCTCCTTCATGGAACACGTCAGTTTCTATAGGAGATTCATCAAAGACTTCTCCAAGATTTCTAGACCTTTAACTCATCTCCTATCGACCAATGTACCCTTTGATATGGGCCCCAACTGCATACGAGCATTCACGCAGCTGCGTGATGCTGTCACCAAGGCCCCTGTTCTCCAGCCACCTGATTGGTCCCTCGACTTTGAATTCATGTGTGACGCTTCCGACCTTGCAGTCGAAGCCATCCTGGGACAGAGACGCGATAGACACCCCTTCGTGGTGTACTACGCCAGTAAGACGTTGGACGAGGCCCAGTGTAATTATACAACCACTGAGAAAGAACTACTGGCGGTCGTCTTTGGGCTGGAGAAATTCCACTTTTACCTTCTGGGCTCGCATGTTATTGTATTCATTGACCACGCGGCTATTCGCCATCTCATGCACAAGAAGGATGCCAAGCCTAGACTGATTCGTTGGATCCTTCTGCTCCAAGAATTTGACATTGAGATCCGCGATAAGGTCGGAGCCCAGAGTGTTGTGACTGATCATCTCTCAAGATTGGACCCTGACCACATTGGACTTACCTTGCCGATCAACGAGGTTTTTCCCGATGAGTACCTACTGGCAATTAATGTGGCAAGTGGACCTTGGTATGCCGACATTGCCAATTACCTTATTTCTGGTTCCCTTCCACGTGGCTGGCTAATAGCGATTTCACGCGGTTTGTAAAATGCGTAGTTGTAACGTGCAAAATCGAACAACTCTTAAATTTATATTCCTAGATAGGGAAGTATCTAGGTTGTCCAAGGAGGCCAAATGTTTGCAAAATTGATTCTCTTGCTTGGAATAAAAATCTCAACTTTCTTTTTGGTATTTTTCAATATATCATTTTTTTGTTTTTGAATTAAGACAACATGCGAAATGGTGGCGGGAAGGTGATTTACACTTCAAATTTAATAAACTACTTCTAAAGTGGCAAGTAGAACCTCTCCCTAAGCTCACTCTAGGCAAGTGGAGGCCTAAAATAATTAGGGAGAGGGAGTGAAGAATGCTAAAAACAAAGCAAGTAGAAATGCAAATAAGAAATTGCAAAGAAGGCAACTAGATAAAGGAAAAAGTGTTTTACAAAAAGTCCTAGTAGAGGAATGCTTCTACTACTAGAAAATTGCAAATAAGAAAAGCAAACACAAATCCTCTAAATAGATGGTGAAGAAGAGGGCTTCTTGCTCCAAGGTTGGTAGCTCCCAATCTTGAAAAGAGTCCTCCAACTCCTTCCTTGCTGTTCTCCGCCAAGGTGATGTCCTCCAAGGTAAGCCGTAAGGGGGCGTGCCCTAAGCTTCTCTCCAAGGGTGGACATCCACCCTAGGTCCTTCTCTTTTGCCTGGCCGTCCTCCTTGAAGTGGAAGAGTCCTCCTCCTTGGCGTGGCCCAAGTTGAAGAGAGTGGGGAGAAGAAGGCACCAAAAGGGCTGGTGATGTGCCCCTTTAATCTCCTTCTCTACTTGTTCTTGACCGTAGGTATAGGTGGTATAGGTAGCAAATTACACTAATGGAGGATGGGAATTATGTGGTGGTAGGGTAGGGTATTTATAGGATGGGAAAGGGGGTGGTTATGGTGTTTTTTTGGAGGGAAATGAAGGGGTGCTTGGATATTTTTGGAGGGAAAAATGGGAGGGAAATGAAGAGGTGCCTTGGTTTTCCCTCTAAAAATACCTTCTAGGAGGCAATTTTGGAGGAAAAAATGGAGGGTGGAGATGGGTTTTGATGGTGGATGTAGGGTGGTGATGGAAGGGATAGTTGGCACCAAAATAAAGTAGGAATAGGTGGTCTTTTTGTTGGAGCTTTGGTAGTAGGATAGTAGGGTAGTAGGTTTTGGTGCCATGGAGGTGGACTAGCTAAGTTAAGCAGCATAGCTAGTAGGGAGTAGAGTTGGAGGCATTTGGAGCTAGGGTTTTCAGGGAGAAGAGCTGGAGGTAGTGAAACGCTTCGTAGGCAACCGGGTTTTATTGTTATAGCATTGTAGTATAGCCAGTTATTGCCAACATTTCAAATATAAATTTTTTTTACTCGGAAAATAAAAGAGTTCCCGAGGTCGAACTCAGGGAGCAAGTTGTATTCTAGAGATATACATGTTTCTTTTACAAAAATAAAGAAAGAGAGAGGGAAAGAATTTGTTGTCTTCTTTTCTCTTTGTTTTCTCCTCGTCTCAGATCTTCTTCTTCTTTGTCTGCAGAGGTGATGTCTTTCTTCTGCAATGGTGATGCTCTTCTTCTTCTTCTTTTCCTTTTCCAGTCAGGACGTCGCCCCTCCTTCTTTCTTCTTTTCCCTTCAGGACGTCGTCTGATTTCCAAATCAGACGACTTAAACTGCCTGTTGCTACAGTGTCTCCCTCAGCTTCCTTCTTCTTCCGCGGTTCTTCTTCACCTGTGCCGATGTGGGACTAAACGGAGACCTCTCCTCGCGTGCGCCTGCTGGGAGACCGCGGCCTAGCTTCTGCAGCTGCGGCTTCGATTTGCGTAGGTTGCTGGCTGGCTGCCTTCGCAAGACTCCCCGTAATCCGCAGCAGCTGGAGACCTGGAGTCCTCAAGCCTGGAGCGCGGGAGAAGCTGCTTCAATGTGCGTTAATGGCGGTCGAACCTCAAAACCTGTCGGACACGAATATGGCCTCTCGGCCTGATCAAACCACTGGGGAACCTTCGCCGTGGCACAGCGAAGGTGAGGAGCTGCGCGGCAAGCCGCAAGGTGGTGTCTGGCGGCAGCCCTAGGTTGGACTGCAACCGGAGGAATGGGTTTGTTCGGGGGAGCGTTACGGAGGTGTGGAGTGGCAGTGGAGGGGTGGGGGGTGCTCAGTGTGATGAGGCGGAGGTTCGGTGAGGGTCGGCGAGGTGTGTGAGGCTGTGGAGCGATGGGAACATCTCGCCGGAGGGTGGCCGGAAACGAAGGGGGTGACGATGGTCAGGGTCGGTCGAGGGCTTAATTGAACAAATTGAAACCGGGGAAAGAAAGAGGAGAGGAACGGAAGTAGTTCTAACTTACTTGCAGGGACGAAGGGGGAGCAGTAGGGCGACAGTCGTATCGACTGTCGCCGGAGAAGAAGATGCTCAGGGAAAGGGGCGGCGGCGAGCAGAGAGCCGGAGAGGCGCCAGCTGGGTGCGGCGTGGCGCGGGAAGAGCAGGGGAGGAAGTCTCTGCTGCTGGTATTGCGGCAGAGCGAAGAGGAGGAGGAGGGGGAGGAACCGCCGGAGCTGGTGAGCGTCTGCCGGAGAGAGAAGAGAGGAAAGTTGGGGGTTTTCTCCGTCAGATCCGAGCTGGGAAGAACGGTGGAGCGACGGGGGTATTTATAGGGACCGAATCAGGGAGGAAGGCGGAGGGAGACGTCGTGTCTCCCTCGCCGGAGGACGCCGGAGATGGGAACCCATACCGTCCGTGCGTTCGCACGGCCGGTATGGGGGGTTACAGCGACCAGGGGGGTGTCCCTGCGACGGCTGACGACGCAGGGCACCCCCGGTTTACTTGCCAGGCTCTCCCCCTCACCCTGCGCGGCGCCATGCTCCGCGCAAGGTCGCCGGAGCATGGTGCTGGCAGGTTTTGCAGGGGGGACCTGATCGCAAAGAACGAAGGAGAGTTAGGGGCTGAAATGCGAGGGTTCAAAAGTTGAGGGCCAAAAAGTAAATATATGAGGACCAAAGTGTAAAGTCGGTCAAGGAGGTTTCTTCTTAGGCTCAAGTTTTTATACATGATTAATTAGGACCTAAGGAATCTGATGGTGAATTTCATTTCTATATTAAACCTTGTTTGACCGGTCAATTTATGCGAAAACCCAGATTAAGTTATTAATTGGGCATGGTTCTCAATGTAGGTCAAAATGGGTTCTGAAGGCCAAATTGAAGGTTCTAAACCCTAGAGATTATTTTTCTATGAATTTTAGAGGGTTTATTCTATTTTTACTTTGCCTCGAACCTCGTGAATTGAAGTGGGTTGTTTTAGGGTTACAGATTATCATTTAGTTCCTTGGAATTGCTGTAGCCCTTGCTAGATCATCTCATCCCACTTTTATTCTTATTAAGTTGCTTTGACCTATGTTTGGACCCTGAATTACCCTGTATGCAGATTATACTGGTAAAATTGCATTTTTACCCCTTATGACTTGTTTTCTCCTTAAACTCAGAATTCTCTAAGTTAAGCCTTTCCTTGAGTTATGTAGGAGCTTTTATCCTTTGTATTAGGTCAAAATGAGCTAGTTATGGCTCATGATGAGGTTCTCATCATACCCCCATGCCTAGCTTTTGCTAGTCCCTTAGCAAAAACTTAAGGTTTCAACCCTTGTTCTAGACCATGAAGTTTTTAATAGCTTTAGATAAGTGCTTTTTTATTTGAGCTCAGATTAGGTTAGAATGCTGACCATAGGCCTAAAAGGTACTTTAGTACCAATCAAGATCCAAATCTGTCTAGCCTTAGCCTCAGTCTCTAGCAAAGGTTTTTAAGGTCCACAAGAACTAACCTAAGGTTTATTGGACATTGTGGTTAAAGCACCCGTGCTTGAAATGATTTTAGCCCTGGCTCAGTTCGCAGTGCGTTTGTAAGAGAGAGATAGAAAGTTTTTCTGTTTGGAGAGTTTTCTCTCTCTTTTTCTTTTTAGTTCTAGCCTAGGATTGGCTTTTCAACACGGTCTGTATCAGATTCCTTGCTCCCATCATCAATCCTCAAGGGTTCCTGGCGATCGATGCTTCGAGATAGCACCGCCCATGGCAACCCCCGGAACCCTGGCTATTGAGATTTCGAGATAATCCCATCCATGGTGTTCCGTGGCCGAATCCAGACCCTGGCAATTGACACTTCGAGATAATGCCATCCATGGAATCTGAACCAGCAGAGTGCTTACATGCCCCCAGTAGGATATGTAAATATCCTAAGAAACAAGCACCGAGGAGATGATATTTGTTTACGCATCTTCGAGGGGATTTCCCGCCTCTCCGCGCTGGGAACTCGTCCAAATCAACTTGTGTTGATCGGCCGCTCCTATTCTAGGTGTTCTTTTCATAATTTTGCGACGCTTCTGCGTGATTCTGATTTTTACGCTTACTGAACCAGGCTGTGTGTGAGGTTAGAGTGCTTAGGTTACTGAGTCCCGTAAACCAAAAATTAGTTACGAGGCCAAATACTTCCTAAGCCTTAGACCTAATACTCAGCTTTTCATTTTCCTCAACCTCTTGAGGAGTGTCCAGATCTTAATGGGTACTAAGAGTCTATTCAAGAATGCCTAAGGTTTGCATTCTTACTAATCTCATTGTGCACTTTTCAGTTATTTTCTTGAATGAGGTCTAGAACTTAGGTTAATTCCTTAGTTCCTTACTAATGACTATCACCTTTTCTTATAATTTTGTGCTCCTTTTTCATTTTGTTTCTCTTCTCCATCACAAAATTTCCCTTCTCCTCTTTTCCTCTTATTCTTTTTCGAAAAATTTTTAATTTTTATGGTGTTTTTGGCATATGTGAATTTTTTTGTTTGAAACCTTTTCTTACAAGTTTTTGTACTTTCCTACCCCCCCATGCCTAAGATTTGCAATGTCCTCATTGTAACCTAGGGGTTTTTATTCAACTAAGTTCATACATTAGGATAGCTGTTTTGATGAATCTCAGATGCAAGCACCTGAGGTGGAGTCGGCTGTCCTAAAGTGTGAACTTCAAGTGCAAAAAGCTGTCAGAACAAGTTTCAGGTTTTCAAAGAGAATGACGGGCTGCCTCCCGTTGAGCGCTAAATTTGATGCCTTCAGCCAAGCGGGAAATGCGATGGAGAGGGGATGGTCAAATCAGCAGAGTTTTGTAAGACAAGCACCTTGATTAAGAGCCTGGTTGGTCCAACCAGGTGCTTGTTCAGATTAACAGGCTGATGATGCAGCCCAAACCCAATCAATCTGGTGGGTTGATAGATGTGGATAAAAAGGTGTGGAACCCACCATAAACTATGAAGCTCAGATGGATGTGGAAGTGTAAACGCAGGGTTTGGCTGAGTCGAATCAGCCTGGTCAGAGTAGGGACCCGTAGAATAATCAATGAATGACGCGGAAACCCTACAGGGGTGATCAGAGAATGATAGAGCATGGTATGTAGTCTGATCAATGTTCGAAACCCGATGTGGAAATGCAATCGGCTCGGTGAGAGGTGAATCTGAATAGAACTTGAGTCCGGTTGCGGGTCGGGGTTTGGGAGAGGTTTTGATTCGTTCTGTGTGTGCGACCGAGGTGGGCCATTGTGTATGAGGGCTCTTCTAGAAACAGATGATAGGTGGTTTTCTGTAGAGAGTCCTCTGGGTAACTATCAAATGCCGGAAGAGTGTCTGTAGGATGAAAGGAATCGGATTTGAGAAAAAATTTGGATTCTTGGTTGTAATCACTCTTGGCATTTTCTATTTTTGGTTCCTGAGGATCGAAAAGGAGTGATTCTGTGTTATTAGTGATCTCGGGAATCAGGACCCTCAGAGTCAGAGTCATGTGAACTGAGGTCGTAGATAGGCCTGGCGTGTTCAGGAAGGGGAATCTCTCCGCAATTATAGTCAGATCTGAAATTGTCGGAGAGTTGGCGAAAATGATCATGAATTCCACCACAACAAAAATCATCAGATGTGGAATCAGCAGCCTGACTGGGTTCTAGCCTATATGTCACTTCTGGGCTCAAAAAGATGTTCTGTTCAAGCTCTAAGCTGGTAGGATAGACCCCATTAAAACCTTGCTCATCCAACTCCTCAGTTTCTGTATCATAAATTGGCATGTTTTCTGAAAAATCGATCAGATTTCCTGAGGATGTTGGAGAGGGATATTCATCAAATAGAGGCCCGGAATCATATTCTGTAAAAATTTGATCTTTCTCATAAGGGGCCTCATAATCTTCCCAATAAGTTTCAGATCTAGGTTCTAGGCTTAGGATGTGGGTAGAATTATTAGAACCTAAGTCCGAATAACCTTCGAGGGTTACCTTATCAAAACAAGGGGCGGAATTTATACCCTCCAGAGGTTCAATTCTAATCTTGTTATTGCAGGAGTCTTGGAGTTCTAAGCTTGGTGATTTATGGCCTAGGGTTGGTTCAGCATTGTGTTCTCCTGCAACTTCCCAACCTATTTTAATGCTATCTTCTATTTGGGTTGGGAGTCGACAACCACCTTGTGCCTCAGTCCCGAGATCTGGGAAACTGGATTGTTCCTTAATACTGTTCCAAGATGGTGCATCCTCTGTTTCTGGTATATACGGGTATTTCTGGTTGATAATTTGTCCTACTGATTTCATCATTTCTACCCGTTTCATAAGGGCATCTTGGTGTTGTTCCCAAAGTACAGGATTTGTCAATCATTGAAGGTATTCAGATTGGTGTAATTTTTCTATCTCAATGTATCCTGTCATGAGCATATCTCGGGTTGATCCTTTTGAAATTTCAGTCAATAGGATTTGGGCACAGTTCATGATGAAAGCTGTGGTTGTTGGGACATCAACCTGAATGTTTTCTGCTGGTGTTGAGGGTTTGATTTCATAGATTTCAAGGGCATCCTCAATCATCTTATCTTTCATGGATCTCATATATTCAGGTTTTTTGAATGGTAGTCTTGCTAGGTAATTAGGCTGCATAATTGGATCAGGTGGTGGAATCAAGATAGAATCAGAAGTTTGAATTAATGGAAGAAGGGGACTTTGTTCAGAATCAGA
Organism: Thalassia testudinum; assembly: GCA_037157565.1. Classification (NCBI taxonomy): domain Eukaryota; kingdom Viridiplantae; phylum Streptophyta; class Magnoliopsida; order Alismatales; family Hydrocharitaceae; genus Thalassia; species Thalassia testudinum. The sequence continues at coordinate 3,535,503 of JAZHRO010000029.1, read as the reverse complement.
GGAAAGAGGGGCTATGTGAATGATTTCTGCAAAAACAAGGGAGCCGAGGCTTAGCCTCGGAGAGAGTGAATTTCTATAGGAGGTTTCAAGGACCTCCTGAAAAATACTGAAGGACTGGGTGAGATAAGCAGGTGCTGGACCCAATCAAGACACCCAAAAATTTGTTGGGTGACTATAGAGGTGCGGGGCAGATGGACCCCTTGATCAGAAAGATCGTCCACCTGAGAATTACCTGGGCAGCCAGAGAGGGAGAGTCCCGCAAAGACCCCTACACGGTAGAGCGTCCCCACGGGTTACAGGGTTTCCCCCACCCGACCTCTCTTGTCACTGCGGTTCCAGGTAGACCAGAATGGGGATCTTGACCTCTTAAGTCTACCAATTTTAAGATCAGGGTGCTTAAGGTTTCACTTGAACTTTAGTCTTTTTAAGTGCAAAGAGTGACCTAATTTAAGGTTGGTTGACCCAAGGGGTCAACTTTACCTCTTGTTTTCTTTGAGAGCTTTCAGGTCTTGTCTTTTAGGGTTCAAGTGTTTAGAGAGCCAATTGTTTTAGGTTTTCTTTGAATAGGTATTTTCAATCAATGGTTTAGGCACACTTCTTTTGGATTTTCTCCATTCTTGATTTAAGTAGTGTGTCTCTAAAACCCTAATGTTGAATCTTATGTTGGCTCTACTTGGTCCAGTTAGTTCTTTGTTGGGTAATTAGGGCTCAAGCAAGAATGTGTTAGCCCTTAAATACCCTTAATAGTGTGTAGGACTAATGAGTTGAAAACATGCAACTCTTTATGGTTACTAAGTATGGAAGACAGGTTAGCCCTATATTGCTTGTTCTTTTCTTTTCTTCCTCTTTAGAGTTTAGGGGTTAATAGCGAGAGGAAAAATTTACCTGTCCTCGGAGTGGTTGTCGTGCGGTTGCTTGTCTTCTTGATTTCTTGTAGTTTTCTGCACAAAAGAGAGGAGATTATCAGAAATTAAAAAGAAACAGGAATGTTTACCTCTAGAATAGCCGTTGCTCCCCGGCAACGGCGCCAAAAATGAAACGGATCGTGGGCAACCGGGTTTTATTGTTATAGCGTTGTAGTATAGCCAGTTATTGCCAACATTTCAAATATAAATTTTTTTTACTCGGAAAATAAAAGAGTTCCCGAGGTCAAACTCAGGGAGAAAGTTGTATTCTAGAGATATACATGTTTCTTTTACAAAAATAAAGAAAGAGAGAGGGAAAGAATTTGTTGTCTTCTTTTCTCTTTGTTTTCTCCTCGTCTCAGATCTTCTTCTTCTTTGTCTGCAGAGGTGATGTCTTTCTTCTGCAATGGTGATGCTCTTCTTCTTCTTCTTTTCCTTTTCCAGTCAGGACGTCGCCCCTCCTTCTTTCTTCTTTTCCCTTCAGGACGTCGTCTGATTTCCAAATCAGACGACTTAAACTGCCTGTTGCTACAGTGTCTCCCTCAGCTTCCTTCTTCTTCCGCGGTTCTTCTTCTTCACCTGTGCCGATGTGGGACTAAACGGAGACCTCTCCTCGCGTGCGCCTGCTGGGAGACCGCGGCCTAGCTTCTGCAGCTGCGGCTTCGATTTGCGTAGGTTGCTGGCTGGCTGCCTTCGCAAGACTCCCCGTAATCCGCAGCAGCTGGAGACCTGGAGTCCTCAAGCCTGGAGCGCGGGAGAAGCTGCTTCAATGTGCGTTAATGGCGGTCGAACCTCAAAACCTGTCGGACACGAATATGGCCTCTCGGCCTGATCAAACCACTGGGGAACCTTCGCCGTGGCACGGCGAAGGTGAGGAGCTGCGCGGCAAGCCGCAAGGTGGTGTCTGGCGGCAGCCCTAGGTTGGACTGCAACCGGAGGAATGGGTTTGTTTGGGGGAGCGTTACGGAGGTGTGGAGTGGCAGTGGAGGGGTGGGGGGTGCTCAGTGTGATGAGGCGGAGGTTCGGTGAGGGTCGGCGAGGTGTGTGAGGCTGTGGAGCGATGGGAACATCTCGCCGGAGGGTGGCCGGAAACGAAGGGAGTGACGATGGTCAGGGTCGGTCGAGGGCTTAATTGAACAAATTGAAACCGGGGAAAGAAAGAGGAGAGGAAGGGAAGTAGTTCTAACTTACTTGCAGGGACGAAGGGGGAGCAGTAGGGCGACAGTCGTATCGACTGTCGCCGGAGAAGAAGATGCTCAGGGAAAGGGGCGGCGGCGAGCAGAGAGCCGGAGAGGCGCCAGCTGGGTGCGGCGTGGCGCGGGAAGAGCAGGGGAGGAAGTCTCTGCTGCTGGTATTGCGGCAGAGCGAAGAGGAGGAGGGGGAGGAACCGCCGGAGCTGGTGAGCGTCTGCCGGAGAGAGAAGAGAGGAAAGTTGGGGGTTTTCTCCGTCAGATCCGAGCTGGGAAGAACGGTGGAGCGACGGGGGTATTTATAGGGACCGAATCAGGGAGGAAGGCGGAGGGAGACGTCGTGTCTCCCTCGCCGGAGGACGCCGGAGATGGAAACCCATACCGTCCGTGCGTTCGCACGGCCGGTATGGGGGGTTACAGCGACCAGGGGGGTGTCCCTGCGACGGCTGACGACGCAGGGCACCCCCGGTTTACTTGCCAGGCTCTCCCCCTCACCCTGCGCGGCGCCATGCTCCACGCAAGGTCGCCGGAGCATGGTGCTGGCAGGTTTTGCAGGGGGGACCTGATCGCAAAGAACAAAGGAGAGTTAGGGGCTGAAATGCGAGGGTTCAAAAGTTGAGGGCCAAAAAGTAAATATATGAGGACCAAAGTGTAAAGTCGGTCAAGGAGGTTTCTTCTTAGGCTCAAGTTTTTATACATGATTAATTAGGACCTAAGGAATCTGATGGTGAATTTCATTTCTATATTAAACCTTGTTTGACCGGTCAATTTATGCGAAAACCCAGGTTAAGTTATTAATTGGGCATGGTTCTCAATGTAGGTCAAAATGGGTTCTGAAGGCCAAATTGAAGGTTCTAAACCCTAGAGATTATTTTTCTATGAATTTTAGATGGTTTATTCTATTTTTACTTTGCCTCGAACCTCGTGAATTGAAGTGGGTTGTTTTAGGGTTACAGATTATCATTTAGTTCCTTGGAATTGCTGTAGCCCTTGCTAGATCATCTCATCCCACTTTTATTCTTATTAAGTTGCTTTGACCTATGTTTGGACCCTGAATTACCCTGTATGCAGATTATACTGGTAAAATTGCATTTTTACCCCTTATGACTTGTTTTCTCCTTAAACTCAGAATTCTCTGAGTTAAGCCTTTCCTTGAGTTATGTAGGAGCTTTTATCCTTTGTATTAGGTCAAAATGAGCTAGTTATGGCTCATGATGAGGTTCTCATCAGGTAGTCATCTTGAGCTACACTAGAGCTGGTGGCTGCTGAAGAGAGCTACAAGGAGCTATCTTAGCTGGCTTGGCTTGCTAGTTCTTTGCTAGCTACTAAGCCAAGCTAAAGCAAGCTAGCTTCTGCTGAAAGGAGCTGAGGTGAGCTGGGTCTAATGCTCCCGGGGAGGATCAAGCTGGGTGAGGCAGCTAAGGTAGCTTAGCTCAACTGAGTTGACTAAGCTGAGTCCCCGAGAGCTGGACTTGAGCTTCCAAAGCTGCAATGAAGTCATCTTTAGCTGGTCGGAGTTGAGTAGAGCTGGATGTAGCTAGACCTGAGCTGGGGTGAACTCCAGTCAACTCATCTGAGCTAGCTAGAGCTCCCTGTGGACTAATGGGAGCTGAGATGAGGTAGACTCAGTAAAGTTGAGCTGGATCTGAGCCAACCTGAGCTAGGGTGAGCTAAGATGAGCTCTCTTGAGCTACCATTCAGCTGAGATGAGCTGAATGGAGCTAAGATGAGCTAACCCTAGTTCAAGTGAGCTCGAATCCAGCTATGGTGAGCTGGATCAAGCTGAGTTCCAGTTAGTCTGAGCTTCTTCTTCACCAATTGCCTTCCTGAGTGCTAGGGTTTTGGAGTTCTGACAATCTGCATATCCCTAACACTCACAAAAACACATTAAAAAGATAATAAAAAGTGCAATGCATGCCTAACCTAATTAATGCCTAAATGCAACCCAAAAGCTCATTTGCGTAGCAAATCCTAAGAGCTAAGTTTGTTTTAATGCATAAAAATGATGATAAACTGGCATTTATCACACCCCCATGCTTATCTTTTGCTAGTCTCTTAGCAAAACTTAAATTTTTACAAAACGAAATTTTTGGGAAATCTATTTTTTTTTCTACTTTTGAGGAGAAATAGATTAAGGGACCTTGGTTTATCTAAACACAAGAGGTACAGGATTTGTTAAAGATAAACATTGAGATTTGTTTTGGATCAAACCATTAGATGAAACGGGATCAATATATCCTCCAGAAACTTCACAAATTAACCCCTTGTTAATTCAGATGACTTCAAATTTTTGTTTTTAGGATTTTTCTGGCTCATGAATTTGATTCGCAAGTTGCAAAAATCCTTTAAAGCCTTGTGTCTGTGCTTGTGAAAGCCAACATTTATAGGTGCACGTTAATTTATTTATTTATTCTTTCTTTCTTTTTTTCTACCCCATGCTTATTATCAGCTTAGTCTTACAACAGATGTGTCGGGATCATCATTCCCGTTACCAATCCTCGAGGGGGCTCTGGAGCCAATACTTCGGGATAGCACTGTCCATGACACCACCTAGGAGCTCACAACCCCAAAACACGTTGCGGTGTAAAGAGGCGCTCCAAGCAAACTCAAGCTCTTGCTCTGACACTATAGGTAGAGCACCGTCCAAGGCACTTGAGCTGCTAAAATGCGCTTTAATGCTCCGTCTAAAGATATGAAATATAGATATGGAGCAACGCCGAGGTGGTAACATGTTGACATCGCGTCCTCAAAGGAGGCATTTTCCTCTTTCTCGGCGATGGGAACTCAAACCAATGATCTGCTTCAGACTTTTACTAAGTCCAAACAAAGGAGTTTTTCAAATTTTTAGTTATTTTTAAGTGTTGGCTTGTGTGTGAAGAGTGACACAAGAAGTTTCTCCAAACATGCAAGTTTTTGAGTCAGAAGCTAAGTCAAATACTTTCCGCATTAGAAAATAGGATCAAGTCACCTAAACTATCATGAGTTCAGGTGGAATTTTAAAGAAGGATATCTAATCTAGTCTAAAATAGACCATGAAATTCTAATGATTAGATCCGCATCCTCATCCTTAGTTTGTTAAAGATTAAATCCCATTGTACCAAAAGTGAATTTTTCGACATTAGTCCCGATTTCAATTTTTTTTCCTCAAAAAGCTTTTCATCATTTTTTTTTAGGTATGCAAGCAGGAAATAAATTAAAGAAAAATGCATGTTTTTAGGTTTTGAACATCCTAAATCGATCGTCAAATTTAAAAACACCCCCTCCATGCTTAAGATATGCCATGTCCTCATGCATTAGAAGGGAAAAGGGATCACCTTAGTGAAGAATGGTCAGGTTTAGGATGATCAAAACCTGGAAAAGAAAAAAGGAAAGTAGGAAAAAATGATGGGTTACCTCCCATCCAGTGCTATCTTTTACGCCATTCAGCCGGGCGTGATGTGCATTAGTGATCAAGGGTGGCTGGCTCAGTAAAATTAAAAGATTCAGATGGAATTTTAAGCGTATGGTCAAAATAGGGCTTTAAACACTGGCCATTGACTTGAAATGTCGAATTAGTTTTTGGATCAAAAAGGTCAACAGCGTCGTATGGATATGTTTTATGGACAATAAAGGGGCCGGTCCATTTAGATTTTAGTTTGCCAGAAAAAGACGTAATCTCACATCAAAAAGCCAAATGCGTTGATTAACGTCAAAGTGTTTCCGAACAATATATTTATCATAAAATTTCTTTATTCGGTCTTTATAAATCCTTGCATTTTCATAGGAAAAATTACATAATTCTTCCAATTCAGTTAATTGTAATCTTCTATGGTTACTGACATCAGATAAATCCATATTGAGTTGTTTTATTGCCCAAAAAGCCCTATGTTCAAATTCTACCGGGAGATGGCATGCCTTCCCAAAAATCATACGGAAGGGAGACATGCCAAGCGGAGTTTTAAAAGCGGTACGGTAGGCCCACAAAGCGTCATCCAATTTGGTGGACCAATCTTTACGATCGGGCCTAACCATCTTTTGTAAAATATTTTTAATTTCCCGGTTAGAAACTTCAGCCTGGCCATTTGTTTGGGGGTGATATGGTGTGGAAATTTTATGATTAACCCCATATTTAGAAAGAAGGTGATGGAATTGTGAGCGGGTGAAATGTGAGCCTCCGTCACTGATAATGGCTTTTGGTATGCCGAATCTTGAGAAAATATTTTTCTTAAGAAATTCGACAACCACACGGTGATCACTAGTGCAGGTGGGTATTGCTTCTATCCATTTAGAACATAGTCGACTGTGACTAATATATATAAATACCCACCAGAGTTGATGAACGGTGCCATGAAGTCGATGCCCCAAACATCAAAAATTTCAACCTCTAAAATAGGATTAAGGGGCATCATATCCTTCCGAGTCATGTTGCCGATGCTCTGGCAATGCACACAGGTCCAAACGAAGTCATGAGCATCTTTGTGCAAGTTGGGCCAATAAAATCCCACATTAAGGATTTTAGCTGCAGTTTTCTTGCCCAAAAAATGTCCGCCACAGGCCATTGAGTGACAATGTGTCAAGATATCATGGATTTCAGAATCGAGGACACATCGTCGAATGACCTGATCAGCACAAATGCTGAAAAGGTCAGGCTCCTCCCAAAAATAATATTTAATATCAGCAAAGAAATTTTCCCATTTTGTTTTTGGCCAATCAGCAGGGATTTGTTTTGTTGCTAAGTAGTTTACGATGGGCGCAAACCAAGGGAGGGTTGTAGCAGCTAAAATGCTTTCATCGGGGAACTGATCTGGCGGGGTCATTATGTCATTTGTCATAAGACGAGAGAGATGGTCAGCCACTACATTGTGCAATCCCGCCTTATCCTTGATTTCCAAGTCAAATTCCTAGAGCAGCAGAGTCCAACGGATAAGGCGGGGTTTCACATCTTTCTTTGTCAGCAAATATTTAATTGCTGAGTGGTCGATATAAACGGTGACATGTGACCCCAACAGATAAGATCTAAATTTTTCTAAGGCAAATACAATGGCAAGAAGTTCCTTTTCAGTAACCGTGTAATTCCGTTGTGCATCATCAAGGGTTTTACTAGCATAATAGATCACAACGGGCTTCTTGCCAATTCTTTGCCCTAGAACAGCCCCTACAGCAAAATCTGAGGCATCTGTCATTAATTCAAAGGGACTATTCCAATCAGGTCCCTGCAATATTGGTGCCTCAGTAACCTCTTTCTTCAACCTCAGAAAACTCTCCAGGCACTTTTTATTAAAATCAAATGGCTGGTCTTTAGTGAGAAGCTGACTTAAGGGCTTGGAGATTTAGGAAAAATTTTGTATGAATCGATGGTAGAAACCCACATGACCCAAAAAGGATCTGATCTGTTTGACAGTAGTGGGTGATGGGAGCTTAGATATAGCATCAATTTTTGCTTTATCTACCACGATTCCTTATTTTGAAATAACATGGCCCAAGACAATACCTTCTTGGACCATGAAATGACTTTTTTCCCAGCTGAGGACCAGACTAACTTCTATGCACTTTTGGAGAGTTCTTTCAAGATTTTTGAGACAATGGTTAAAAGAATCTCCAAAAACAGAGAAGTCATCCATAAAGACTTCTAAACATTCACCTACCAGGTCTGAAAAAATTGCAAGCATGCACCTTTGAAAAGTCGCAGGTGCGTTGCAAAGCCCGAAGGGCATTCTTAGGAAAGCAAAGGTTCCGAAGGGGCAGGTGAAAGTTATTTTGTCCTGGTCCTCAGGATGAACCGCTACTTGATTATAGCCAGAATAACCATCCAAAAAATAGTAAAAATCCCGTCCGGCTAACCGCTCCAAGATTTGATCAATAAAAGGGAGCGAGAAATGATCCTTCTTGGTGGCGGTGTTTAATTTTCGGTAATCAATACACACGCGCCAAGAAGAAGCGGTTCGAGTGGCTACATTTTCCCCATTTTCATTAGTGACAACTGTTAGTCCAGCCTTTTTGGGGACAACTTGAGTTGGACTAACCCAGGAGCTGTCAGAAATGGCATAGATGATATCAGCATCCAGCCACTTAATAATCTCCTTTTTTACCACCTCCTGCATAACAAGATTCAAGTGCCTTTGTGGTTGGCGGGAGGGGCGAGAATCGTCCTCTAAATATATACGATGCATACAATAGGATGGATGAATGTCTTTAAGATCAGAAAGGGTCCAGCCAATAGCTTTCCGATATTTACTCAAAACCTGGAGGAGTTTGTGCTCTTGTGCCCCAGTGAGTCTAGAATTTATAATCAGGGGCAGGGTCTGATTTGGACCCAGGAAGACGTATTTAAGGGAGTTGGGCAAAGGTTTTAATTCCAATTGCAGGCTTGGCTCCGAAAGAGTTTCTTCTTTGTGGGTTAGAGGTGAGGTGAGAGTGAAAGGGTCAACTGGAATGTTAGCTGGATGTGTGGTTGGGGTGGAAGGGTGAGAAAAAGTGGATTGTTCAGGAATCGTATTCACAGCAAAATAGGTACCTAAATGGGAAATCTGCAAAGTTTCCTCCACAATGTTTTCTATTTCTGAATCTGAATCATCAAAGAAATCTGGTTCTTGGAACCGCCTAAAAGCTTGAAAAATATCTAGGGTTACAGATTCACCACCACACATGATCTTCATCTTTCCAGAATCACAATCAATATTGGTGCAGGCGGTGGCTAAGAATGGTCTTCCAAGAATAATGGGGGCAAACTTAAGTGCTTCAGGTAACTCTATGTCCAGGACTAAAAAGTCTAATGCGAATAGACAATTTTTAACCCAGACAATAACATCTTCAACAATTCCCCTTGGTTTAATCGTAGATCGGTCGGCTAATTGGAGAGTAACCTCAACAGGCTTCAATTCACCGATCTTAAATTCCTCAAAAACAACTGTTTGGATAAGATTAATTGAGGCACCAAGATCCAACAGAGTGCGGTCAAATGAGGTAGCATTAATGATAACTTGGATTAGGGGTGCACCAGGATCTTTTCTCTTAAGTGGCAGTCGGCTCTGTACAATTGAGCTGACTGTATCTGGAAGAATTACCTTTCCTAAATTTTTGGGTTGCCTTTTTGGAGTACATAAATCTTTTAAGAATTTTGCATAGGCAGGGATATACTTAATGGCATCTATGATAGGGATATTAATTTCTACTTGCCCAAATAAATCCATTAGTTCCTTCTCAGTGGGCTCGAATTTTGTCTTTTTCTTTTTTGAAGAGTGGAGGGCTTGTGGAAATGGGGTAGGGTTGCCCTATTTTGCATGAATTGGTTCCTGAACAATAGGAGGGGAAGAGTTAATCTGTGTGTCATTAGAGCGGGTTTCCTTAATAGGTAGGGCATTGTGAGTGATTTTCCCATTCCTCAAGGTAACTGCATTTGCAGTCTGGTTGTTTCTAGGATGAGGACGGGGGGCCTGGCTATTATTGAAACCCAGCGGATGCTGAGGTGCTGACTGAATAGGTTGACTAGGATATCCACCTTGGAATTGATTCCTTTAATTATTTGGGTTGGGCATGGGTTGGGAAGGTAAATTCCCAATAGGTCAATGATCAGGAGTAACCTTAACTTGGTGTTGCAAATTGGTAATCATGCGAGTAACTTCTGTCATTTGAGTCTTCATTCCTTGCAGAGTTTTCATGACCTGATTATTAATATCATCCTGGGATGGTCCAGGTTGATACATAGGCTGCCCATAATTCCCAAAATAGTTTTGTTTGGGAAAAGGAATCGAATTCGGGTTTTTCCAGGAGTGATTCGGGTTAGTCCTCCAGTTTTGATTGGAAGTGTTGGAGGGGTTTCTAAATTTCTCCTGGAGAGCATATATATTTTCCGAGGTGGGATCAAAAATATTTTGATCAACATTCCCGATTAAATCCTGTGGGAAATTAGCCGAAAATTACTGGCCAGCAGATGTGGCATCAATATTGTGTAGATTTTCTCTTCGGAGAATGTGTGGGGGGTTAGCGTGTGGAGAGTCGACGTGTGGAGCTTGTTTTTTTATGAGCTTTTCTTCCATTTTCTTTTGGCGAATTTGCATCTGGTCCAGTCGTTGAGCTAACATATATAAATCATCTTGCGTGACTGGAACAGAGGTGGATTTGGAGTCAATTTCATGGACTCCGTGTCTGGGGTTTTGTGATCTACCAAAAGTGTCCATTGAAGTCATGTTAAATGAGTTTTCACTCATTTCTTCAAAGAGAAGATAGGCACTTTCAGCGTCTTTGTTAAGAAAATTGCCCCCACATGAGGCATCCACAAATAAATTCAATTGATATTCTAATCCATGATAGAAGATCTGCACTAACTGCCATTGTGGAATCTCATGGTGGGGACAACTTCTTAGAAGTTCCTGAAATCTTTCCCAGGCTTCGTGGAGGGGTTCACCAATTTTTTGTTGAAAGGTCGTTATGGATCTTCTTAATGCATTCGTTTGATCGATCGGAAAATTTTTTTTAAGAAAAACACTTTTTAATTGGGGCCAGGTGGTAATAGGGCACCCAACCATTCTAAACCAATGTGATGCTTTGTCTTTAAGAGAGAGAGGAAAGAGTCTCATTAACCACATGTCTTCCTGCACATTGCGGGAACGAGTGGTTTGAGCGAGGATAGTCAATTCCTCGAGATGACAAAAAGGGTCCTCTCTTGGAAGACCATGAAAATGCTTAATGAGGTTTAGAATTGCCAATTTGATCTTGAAATCCCCTTGTGGTATGACCACCCCTGGTCTTTCCTCATAATTGGAAGGATCATAGAAATCTTTAAGAGCAACGACAAGCTGTTGGCGGGGTGGTGGATTTTGTCCTTGATTAGCTAGGTTCGTGACAGTCCTGGCTAGATCTTCTTGATTTTGTTGTAGTCGAGCCAAATGGTCGACCATTAATGCAAAGGGATTCGTATTTTGGGTTATAATTGGAGGGCCACCTGGCCCTGCTGGTATTTCTGTTTGCTCCAAGTTAGGAAGGTGAGGGAGGGTGAAGTCAGCTTGTGGGTCGGCTGACGGGTTAGAAGTGGAAGCAGAATTTTTTTGACGGCTTCCTGGGTTTTCCATTTTTTTAGAAGAGGAGGGGGAAGAAAACAATGATTTCCTGCTGCGGGGGGCGAAATCAGATAGTCCCTCGAGGTGTGGTTTTTGGGACCGTCACCCGTGCATGCACTACTTGGAAGAATTGGAGGGGAGGAGAAGAGAAAGAGATGAGAGAAAGTGTGCAATTCAAACAAACAAAACTAGACCTAACTTAAATGTGACTCCCTAATAATAACCTAAGACTTGGTCTATATAGGAAATAAGTAGTCAATAGTGAATACCCGTTCTATCAACAAATCTAGCCAAGTTGCTTAAGGGGAGGTTTGGGCCCAAACGTTTCCCAGGGAAAACCCCAGGTGCTTGTACAAACCCGCGCCTAGTCGTTTGACACGGCCCCTCAGCCTGAACACCAGATATAGATGACAGAATTGGTACTAACTAAAGAAAACTTAAGACCTAAATAGCAAGCCTACGTTGATAAAGCCTTAGGGGTCAAGTTGCTACAAATTTTAATTAGGTCTAGGATGCTATAGTGCACAGGGAATGTGGAGGGCGTTTATTGGGTTGTTGCCCTGTTATTTTGATTTTTTTTTTTTTTGTGTGCAGGAATTGGAGAGTGGCTCCAATGAAAATCAAGTTGTCACACAATTTTTTTGTATTTTTGTCTTTTAGGATTTGATTTAATTAAATGTGTTTTAGGATTTTTCTTTTTAAATTTTCAAACAAGTTTGAAACTCCACAATCAAAGGAAAAACAAGTTGTATTGGTGATGGTTAATTTCCTTTTATGTGAGTCTCTAAAAAGAAAGAAGGAAACCCTAAGTCAATTATCCCTAAGACAGAAAATTACTACCAACGAGTTATTTTTAGGCTTTCTGAATAGATAGTGGTCCAATCAATGCAACCAACACCACTACCTTGAGTGAAATCAGACAAGGATTCCAGAAAAGATTTTTGTAAGATTTTAGGAATTTGTTTGATAATTGTTTTGAATTTTTAATTGTACTGTTGTCAAAGTCTAGAAATGATACCCGTGGGTATTGTGGACTTTTCAGTATTACCACAGACCTCAGAAAATTCTTGTGATTTTATGTGATGTGTAAAATTTCACAAGGATTACAGCAAGCTAAATATCACAAAATTGGATGAGTATAAAAATTTTAAAAATTCACGAATAGTAGCAAAATAGGAAGATTAGAGGGTGTGACCCCTCTGCAATCCATGAATTTTTAAAAATTAAATACAAATCTAATTGATCTGAAATTTGGAACAGATGTTCCAAACTTAATTGGGAATCATTGTATGAAATTTGATGATTTTTGGAGGCCTTTGGTGTTAGGAATAGATTTTTCAAGTCCTAACAGAAATCTAGACCCGAAAAATAGAACACCAATACTTGCAATAGAGTGGTGCTAAAGAAGCATTCAAGCAAACAATGGATTTTATATGGGCACCACTCCACTTAATTAAATTGTTTGGGATCCTGAAAGCTAAGTTTAATATGTTTTTGGTAGTTTTAATTAATTATGTGACCAGAAAGAGGAACCAACCTGAATTTCGCGGAAAGAAAAGGAACTTTGACCTCTCGCTTCCAGATTCCCGCCTTCCCGTTGTAATTCCTGCACACACAAAAGAAAGAAAGAGAAGGGGATGAGATCCACTTCAAGTAAGAGAAAATTAATTAATGCAAAGCCGTGCCTCCCCGGCAATGGCGCCAAAAAGTGATAGCAATTTCACGCGGTTTGTTAAATACGTCGTTGTAACGCGCAAAATCAATCAACTCTTAAATTTATATTCCTAGATAGGGGAGTATCTAGGGTTGTCCAAGGAGGCCAAATGTTTGCAAAATTGATTCTCTTGCTTGGAATACAAATCTCAACTTTCTTTTTGGTATTTTTCAATATATCATTTTTTTGTTTTTGAATTAAGACAACATGCGAAATGGTGGCGGGAAGGTGATTTACACTTCAAATTTAATAAACTACTTCTAAAGTGGCAAGTAGAACCTCTCCCTAAGCTCACTCTAGGCAAGTGGAGGCCTAGAATAATTAGGGAGAGGGAGTGAAGAATGCTAAAAACAAAGCAAGTAGAAATGCAAATAAGAAATTGCAAAGAAGGCAACTAGATAAAGGAAAAAGTGTTTTACAAAAAAGCCTAGTAGAGGAATGCTTCTACTACTAGAAAATTGCAAATAAGAAAAGCAAACACAAATCCTCTAAATAGATGGTGAAGAAGAGGGCTTCTTGCTCCAAGGTTGGTAGCTCCCAATCTTGAAAAGAGTCCTCCAACTCCTTCCTTGCTGTGCTCTGCCAAGGTGATGTCCTCCAAGGCAAGCCGTAAGGGGGCGTGCCCTAAGCTTCTCTCCAAGGTTGGATGTTGAATGGTTTTTGCGAATCGCTATGCTTACGTGTTCAATTTTGGAAAACTTGTTGTTGTAGTTCAAAAGAGAAGAATTTGTGTTCAACAAATAAAATTTATACCAAAATTAAAATTCCGAGTCGAACACAGGGAGGCGGACGTTTGATTTAAAAACTTCGCGTTTCTTTTTATTTGTAACGAAGTAATTCAATTTAAACTATCTAATTATTTATAATTAATAAATGAGAGAGAGAGTATTACACATGAAAATCAAAATGAGATGTAGAATAAACAAAGAATTTATCATAGAAGAGACTATTCATTACAATTAGAATGCATAAAACAATTACACTAGAAAGTGATAAATTTACTCATATGTAGGCTGGCTTTGAACCAACAGGAGCAGCAGCTGAGGCAGCAGATGCAATCAGTTGTGGGGGATGAAGATCTGAAAATAGAAATGGATTGGCGTGAAAAATCCAGACAGCTATGGCTTAAAGAGGGTGATGCGAATACAAAATTTTTCCATCTTGCGGCCAGTGCCAGGAGGAGATCCAACCTTATCTTTTCTATTAAAGTTGAAGAAAGAATTATTACCTCTATTAAGGAGATCAGATCTGAAGCAAGTAAATTTTTTAAAGAAATGTCCAAGGCTGCTCCCAGAGGTTCTTGGAGGCTGGCAGCAATGGATTTCCCTTGTGTAAATAATGAACAAAGAGACATGCTTGTGTCCCCTATTTCTGAACAAGAAGTGCTAAAAGCTATTAAAGAATTAAATAATGAAGGTGCGCCTAGTCCGGATGGATTTCAAGTGTTTTTCTACAGAGAGCTAGGGAATGTGGTTAAGGAGGATGTGTTAAAGGTTATTCACGAGTTTGAATTGGGCAACTTAGGATTTGAGAGGCTGAACAAATCTTATCTGTTTCTACTGCCTAAGAAATCTTGTGCGGAAAGTTTTTCTGATTACAGACCCATTGCACTATCTAATTCCATCTATCTTATTATTAGTAAGATTATTGCTAATAGATTGCGGGAGGTTTTAAAGGACTTGATAATGCCTGTTCAGTCAGCTTTTCTTCCTGGGAGATCTTTACAGGAGTCATTCATTGTTGCGCAGGAGATTGTTATGGGTTGGCATAGGAGAAAATCTAAGGCTTTCTTGTGGAAAGTTGATTTTTCCAAAGCCTATGATTCAATCTCCTGGTCATACTTGTGGGAGATTCTTAGAAGGAGAAAATTTCCACCTTTACTGATTCAATGGGTGAAGAGGTGCATTACGACAGCCTCTTTTTCCCCATTGATAAATGGTAAACCGTGTCGCTCTTGGATTCAACCCCAATGTGGAGTAAGGCAAGGCTGCCCTATTGCCCCTCTGATTTTTAACCTTGCGGTGGATACTTTGGCTAGATTTGCCTGTAAACTGGCAACGGATGGTTTTATAAGGGGGTATTCACTATCTAATCATAGGGCTCTAGCCCCTGTACTTCAATATGCTGATGATACTATTTTTCTTATGGAAGGGGGGAAGAGAGAAGCGCAGGCTCTGTTACATATGGTAAAAATTTTTGGAGAGGTTTCTGGTCTCAGATTGAATTGTAGTAAATCTTCCCTGGTCTGTTTTGGGATGAATAGTGGGTTACAGAATGAGATCTCCACCATTCTTGGTACAACTGTGGTTCCACTGCCGATTAAATATCTGGGTCTGCCTCTGAAATGTTCTAAGATGAAGAAAGCAGATTGGTCTTTCCTCTTTGAAAAGGTAGCTACGAAATTGGAGGGCTGGAGCAGTAGATACTTATCGAAAGGGGGGAGGTATATACTACTGAATTCTGTTATCACTTCAATTCCCATCTTCTTTTTCTCTATCCTTAGAGCTCCGAATTCTATTTGGAGAAAGCTGGAGGTGATGCGGAAAATATTTTTTTGGAAAGGGGCCTCTCATCAAGGGGCCTTTTTTTAACCCTTAAAGTGGGAATCAGTTTGCAAACCTAAGCAGATGGGAGGTCTGGGTGTTAGATCCCTCAAAGAATTTAATGAAGCGCTACTATTGAAGTGGGTTGTTCGATTGCTACAGGGGAAAAAAAAATTTGGACAGAAATTATCCAGGACAGTTATGGGAGTGCCAATGATGAGATAAATCGTCTTAACGCATGTAAACCGTCCCCCTTTTGGTCTTCTGTGGTGCGGGCCTGAAACGTCGGTTCTGTTATAACGTTGTAGTAAAGCCGGTTATTACCAACATTTCAAATATAAATTTTTTTTACTCGGAAAAATAAAAGAGTTCCCGAGGTCGAACTCAGGGAGCAAGTTGTATTCTAGAGATATACATGTTTCTTTTACAAAAATAAAGAGAGAGAGAGAGAATTTGTTGTTCTCTTTGTTCTGCAGAGGGGGGTGCTCTTCTTTCTCTCTTTCTTTAGATCTCCTTCTTTCTCTCTGTTCAGGTGATATTCTTCTCTTGCAATGGTGGTGCTCTTTTTCTTCTTCCTGCTGTTCTTCCGTTGGTGATGTTCTTCTTTCTTCAGAGCTCCTTGTTCTTCTTCTTCTTTGGTTTTCTGCCTTGACCTTTCTTCTTCTTCTTTCGCGTTGGCCGTTGCTCTTCCTTCTTCTTCAGTGGGTCTGCTTCTTCTTCTTTGGCTGCTGACCTTCCGTCGTCTGCCCCGGTGCTGAGACGACTTAACGATGCCTTTGCTACAGTGCAGCAGCTCCTTCTTCTTCAGCGGGTCTGCTTCTTCTTCTTTGGCCTGCACACTTCAGAATTTTTTCGTCAAGAGGCAAAACCTACTCTACCCCCCCCCTCCCCCGCGTATCTCTCTCTCTCTGAAATCACTCTTCGGAAGCTCTCCCAGAGCGCTACCGGGTAATCGGGTTCGGGTCAGGCCCGGGTCCAGGCCCACCGGCGTGCGTGGTGGGCGAGGAGTGCAGGTCAGTCTAATCGGGTCGGGCCAGGTCCGCGGAGCGTGGTCACGGACGAGGCCGGGTCGGGTCGGGTGAGAGGGACCTCACCCCGTGGTAACTGAGGCAAACAGATGGTGGCACTTTTGCAATTTATGTGGGTGTGTGGCTTCAGAAATTCCCGAGGTGGGACTATCCGCGCACCCCTTTTCTCTCACGCCTGCAGTAGGGATGGTGCTTCCAATTGCAACAGCTGTTGAGGCTCGCAACTCCAATTGAGGGCCAGGGTGTGTGCGCAAGACTCTTTCGCGCAGCCTAGGTCTTCAACCTGGGATATCTAGGCTTGGAGCAACCTCAAGCAAGCTTCGAGCTTCCTCGCCAATGGCGGTCAAGGCCTGGAACCTGAAATCAATAGAACGGCCTCTCGGCCAAATCAGACAGGCGGGGGACCTTCGCCGTGGCACGGCGAAGGTGGTCAGGGGGTCTGCAGGGGGCGAGATGGAGCTAACAGGTCGTCCTAGGTCAAACTGTGAGCGAAGAAGTGGGTGTGTTCGGTGGATCTGCAGAGGGTGTTTGGTGGGAAGTGGAGGGGCGGAAGAGGATCAGGGTGAGGAGGCGGAGGTTCTGCGGTGGTCGGCGAGCCGTGTGGGTCGCTGAGGTGATGGGAGCGGCTCGCCGGAGGGTGGTCGGAGGCGGAGCGGATGAGGGTGAACAGGAACGGTCGAGGGTTTAATTGACTAAATTGAAAGCGGGGAAAGAAAGAGGAGAAGAAGGGGAGTAGGTCTAACTTACTTGCAGGGACGAAGGGGGAGGAACAGGGCGACAGTCGTATCGACTGTCGCCGGAGAAGACGATGCTCAGGGAGAGGGGCGGCGGCGAGCAGAGGGCTGGAGAGGCGCCAGCTGGGTGCGGCGTGGCGCGGGAAGAGCAGGGGAGGAAGTCTCTGCTGCTGGTAGTGCGGCAGAGCGAAGAGGTGGAGGGGGAGGAAGCCGCCGGAGCTGGTGAGCGTCTGCCGGAGAAAGAAGAGAAGAAAGCTGGGGGTTTTCTCCGTCAGATCCAGGCTGCCTTCGTCGGTGGAGCGGCGGGGGGTATTTATAGGGATGAAGCAGGGAGGAAGGCGGAGGGAGACGACGTGTCTCCCTCGCCGGAGAATGGTCGGAACATGAACCCATACCGTCCGTGCGTTCGCACGGCCGGTATGGTGGCCTACAATGTCCAGGGGGGTGCTCCTGCGACGGCTGACGACGCAGGGCACCCCCGGTACACTTGCCAGGTCCCCCACCTCACCCTGCCCGGCGCCATGCTCCGCGCAAGGTCGCCGGAGCATGGTGCTGGCAGGGTTTTGCAGGAGGGACCTGATTGCAAAGAACGAAGGAGAGTTAGGGGCCAAAATGCGAGGGTTCAAAAGTTGAGGGCCAAAGAGTAAATATATGAGGACCAAAGTGTGAAGTCGGTCAAGGAGGTTTCTTCTTAGGCTCAAGTTTTTATACATGACTAATTAGGACCTAAGGAATCTGATGGTGAATTTTATTTTCATATTAAACCTTGTTTGACCGGTCAATTTGCGCAAAAACCCAAATTAAGTTATTAATTGGGCATGGTTCTCAATGTAGGTCAAAATGGGTTCTAAAGGCCAAATTGAAGGTTCTAAACCCTAGAGATTATTTTTCTATGAATTTTAGAGGGTTTATTCTATTTTTACTTTGCCTCGAACCTTGTGAATTGAAGTGGGTTGTTTTAGGGTTACAGATTATCATTTGGTTCCTTGGAAGTGCTGTAGCCCTTGCTAGATCATCTCATCCCACTTTTATTCTTATTAAGCTGTTTTGACCTATGTTTGGGCCCTGAATTACCCTGTATGCAGATTATACTGGTAAAATTGCACTTTTACCCCTTATGACTTGTTTTCTTCTCAAACTCAGAATTCTCTGAGTTAAGCTTTTCCTTGAGATATGTAGGAGCTTTTATCCTTTGTATTGGGTCAAAATGAGCTAGTTATGGCTCATGATGAGGTTCTCATCATACCCCCATGCCTAGCTTTTGCTAGTCCCTTAGCAAAAACTTAAGGTTTCAACCCTTGTTCTAGACCATGAAGTTTTCAATAGTTTTAGATAAGTGCCTTCATAGATTAGGTTAGAATGCTGATCATAGGCCTAAAAGGTACTCCAGTACCAGTCAAGATCCAAATCTGTCTAGCCTTAGCCTCAGTCTTTTAGCAAAGGTTTTTAAGGCCCACAAGAACTAACCTAAGGTTTATTGGACTTCGTGGTTAAAGCACCCGTGCTTGAAATGATTTTAGCCCTGGCTCAGTTCGCAGTGCGTTTTGTAAGAGAGAGATAGAAAGTTTTTCTGTTTGGAGAGTTTTCTCTCTCTTTTTCTTTTTAGTTCTAGCCTAGGATTGGCTTTTCAACACGGTCTGTATCAGATTCCTTGCTCCCATCATCAATCCTCAAGGGTTCCTGGCGATCGATGCTTCGAGATAGCACCGCCCATGGCAACCCCCGGAACCCTGGCTATTGAGATTTCGAGATAATCCCATCCATGGTATTCCGTGGCCGAATCCAGACCCTGGCAATTGACATTTCGAGATAATGCCATCCATGGAATCTGAACCAGCAGAGTGCTTATATGCCCCCCGTAGGATATGTAAATATCCTAAGAGACAAGCACCGAGGAGATGATATTTTGTTACGCATCTTCGAGGGGATTTCCCGCCTCTCCGCGCTGGGAACTCGTCCAAATCAACTTGTGTTGATCGGCCGCTCCTATTCTAGATGTTCTTTTCAGATTTTTGTGACGCTTCTGCGTGATTCTGATTTTTACGCTTACTGAACCAGGCTGTGTGTGAGATTAGGGTGCTTAGGTTACTGAGTCCCGTAAACCAAAAATTAGTTAACGAGGCCGAATACTCCCTAAGCCTTAGACCTAATACTTCAGCTTTTCATTTTCCTCAACCTCTTGAGGAGTGTCCAGATCTTAATGGGTACTAAGAGTCTATTCAAGAATGCCTAAGGTTTGCATTCTTACTAATCTCATTGTGCACTTTTCAGTTATTTTCTCGAATGAGGTCTAGAACTTAGGTTAATTCCTTAGTTCCTTACTAATGACTATCACTTTTTCTCATAATTTTGTGCTCCTTTTTCATTTTGTTTCTTTTCTCCTTCACAAAATTTTCCTTCTCCTCTTTTCCTCTTATTCTTTTTCGAAAAAAATTTTTTAATTTTTATGGTATTTTTGGCATATGTGAATTTTTTTGTTTGAAACATTTTCTTACAAGTTTTTGCACTTTCCTACCCCCCCATGCCTAAGATTTGCAATGTCCTCATTGTAACCTAGGGGGTCTTAGTTCATTCCTTAAGACAGAAATTTGGGTGAGTGGATGGGTCGGGTTGAATTTTTGCGGACGATTTCAAATTTCAGATGCGAACATCTGAGTTGGGGTCGGCTGTCTATAAGGGTGAACTTCGAGTGCTGAAAGGTGTCAGAACAAGTTTCAGGTTTTCAAAGAGAATGACGGGCTGCCTCCCGTTAAGCGCTGAGTTTTACGCCATCGGCTGGGCGCAATAAGCTCAAGGGGAACGGAGGATATAAGATGCCTCAGCCAAATCAGTAGAAGTTACATCAATGAACGGCTTGAGTCTTTGACCATTCACGATGAAAGGTTCAGAATCGTGGCTGAGTGGACTGATTTCGATTGCTCCATTTCCAAAAACCTGTCGGACCAAATATGGTCCGACCCACTTAGATCTCAGTTTTCCTGGGAAGAGTTTGAGTCGGGCATCAAAGAGTAGGACCTTTTGACCAGGATGAAAGATCTTTCTCGAGATGTGTTTGTCGTGGAAGGCTTTAACCCGCTCCTTGTAGATTTGCGAGTTCTCGTACGCGTCTGTGCGTAATTCATCGATCTCGCTGATTTGGAGTTTTCTGTGGGTCCCAGCCTTGGAAAGATCTAGATTACAGTTCCGTACTGCCCAATAGGCTTTATGCTCCAGTTCGACGGGAAGGTGGCATGCCTTTCCGTACACCAATCTAAAGGGAGACATGCCCAATTGGGTCTTGTGGGCGGTCCTATAGGCCCACAATGCTTCCGGAAGTCGGGACGACCAGTCCTTCCTGTCAGGTCGAACAGTGACCTGCAGGATTTTCTTGATTTCCCGATTCGACAGCTCAGCTAGACCATTAGTTTGGGGGTGGTAAGGAGTAGAGATTCGGTGAGACACCCCGTATTTGGTCATCAGTGACCTAAACTGAGCATTTGTGAAATGGGTCCCCCCATCAGAGATTATTGCACGAGGAATCCCGAACCTTGAGAAAATGTGTTGATGAATGAATTTGAGAACGATTTTGTGATCACAGGTTCGGGTCGGTATAGCTTCGATCCATTTGGACACGTAGTCCACAGCCAACAGAATGTATTCGAAACCATCCGAAATAGGAAAGGGGCCCATAAAATCAATCCCCCAAACATCAAAGATTTCGCATACTAGAATCGGTTGCATAGGCATCATGTCACGACGGCTCATGTTGCCCAAAGTCTGGCAACGACTGCATGCCTTGCAATGACTGTGTGCGTCTTTGAACAGTGTGGGCCAGTAAAAGCCGCACTGGAGGACTTTTGATGCGGTTTTATGCCCGGCAAAATGGCCACCGCATGCCTGGTCATGGCAGAAAGAGAGGATATTGTTGACTTCCCCTTCCGGGACACATCTCCGGATGATCTGATCGGCACCTATGCGGAAGAGGTACGGGTCTTCCCAAATGTAATACTTGGCATCGGAGCGTAATTTGTCTTTCTTGGCCTTCGGCCAATCGGACGGGGTCTGATGAGATGCCAAGTAATTTACAATATTAGCAAACCATGGAAGGCTAGTACCAATAGTCAGCAGGTGCTCATCGGGAAAATGCTCAGTGATGGGTCCGGAAGGGTCTATCATTTCAGAAGGAAGACGGGACAAGTGATCAGCTACCACGTTTTGTTTTCCCGCTTTATCGCGAATCTCGAGGTCAAATTCTTGCAACAGCAAGATCCATCGGATCAATCGAGGTTTCGCGTCCTTCTTTGCAAGGAGATGCCTAACAGCCGTGTGATCCGAGTATATGATGACATGGGAACCCAGAAGGTATGATCTGAACTTCTCAAGGGCAAATACTACAGCTAGCAGCTCTTTCTCAGTAACTGTATAGTTACGCTGAGCCTCATCGAGTGTTTTGCTGGCGTAGTAAATGACCACAGGTTTCTTGTCATTTTTCTGCCCCAAAACCGCTCCTACAGCGAAGTCGGATGCATCACACATGATCTCAAAGGGTTGAGACCAATCAGGGGATTGTAGGATCGGGGCTTGGGTGACTCGGTCACGCAGGATTTCAAATGCTTGAGTGCATTCCTTGGAGATTTCGAAGGGAACATCCTTGGAGAGAAGAGTGGTCAGGGGGCGTGCGATTTTTGAAAAATCAGGGATAAATCGTCGATAAAAACCGACATGCCCTAAAAAGGATCGGATGTCCCTGATCGAGCTAGGCATAGGAAGGTGAGAAATCAGATTAACCTTAGCTCGATCCACTTGGATACCTTTCTCCGAAATTGAGTGTCCCAGGACAATTCCCTCAGGCACCATGAAATGGCTCTTTTCCCAGGAAAGAACCAAATTCACGTCGATGCACCGCCTGAGTATCTGGACCAAGTGTTGGAGGCAATCGTCGAATGATGCTCCGAAAACTGAAAAGTCATCCATGAAGACTTCCAGATAATCACCTACCATATCTGAGAATATGGCAAGCATGCATCGCTGAAAAGTAGCGGGTGCATTGCAAAGACCGAAAGGCATCCTTCGGAAAGCGTATGTTCCGAAGGGGCAGGTGAACGTGGTCTTTTCTTGGTCCTCAGGATGGATTGCCACCTGGTTGTAACCGGAGTACCCGTCAAGGAAGCAGAAGAACCTATTTCCCGCTAATTTTTCGAGAATTTGATCAATGAAGGGTAGTGGGAAATGATCCTTCTTCGTGGAGGAATTGAGTCGACGGTAATCTATACAGACTCTCCACGAGTTGGCTAATCGGGTAGGAATGATTTCTCCGGTCCCAGTCGTTATAGTGGTGAGTCCTGCCTTCTTAGGCACGACCTGAATTGGGCTCACCCAACGACTATCGGAGATCGGGTAGATGATCCCGGCATCTAACCACTTGATGATCTCCTTTTTCACGACCTCCTGCAGATTGGGGTTTAAGCGTCTCTGCATTTCACGAGAAGGTCGTGTGCCCTCTTCTGAATAGATATGATGAGTACAATAAGAGGGACTTATTCCAGTCAAATCATCGAGGGTCCATCCGATGGCTCTGCGATGTTGCTGGAGGACAACAATCAGACGGGATTCCTGTTCAGGACTAAGGTTGGAATTGATGATCACAGGAAGGGTCTGATTAGAACCCAAAAAGATGTATTTCAAATGAGCAGGAAGGGGTTTCAGTTCGAGGATGGGGTTTTCAGCAGCAGCGGGTGGTTCAGTATAGATGTGAGGTTCAAGGGTGGGAGTTACTGGGTTGTTCACATCTGGATTTGACTCCTCTATTTGCGGGTCAAGATCCTTCTGTGGTTGATGAGGAATACTCAAGTCATTCTGGAGGTGTGATTCATCAACCAAAGTCTTGATGTCACAAATTTGCTCGATGACGCCGCAATTAATTCCTTGTTGGGCCTTAAATATATCAATTTTCAGTGTTTGATCTCCAAACTTAAGCTCTATTTGGCCCTCCTCACAGCTGATGTTGGCTCTAGCAGTAGCCAAGAAAGGTCTCCCTAGAATGATTGGTGTATCCCTAGGGTTCTCAGGTGCATCCATGTCTAAGACTATAAAGTCCACTGGAAAATAGAAATCCCGCACTCTCACGATAACATCCTCGAGAATCCCTTTTGGTGACTTTATAGATCGATCTGCTAATTGTAATGTCACCTCGGTTGGTTTCAGCTCAGATTCTTCCAGATGGTCAAGTAAGGATGTGGGTATCAGATTTATAGATGCACCTAAGTATAACAATGCTCTATCAAGTTGGGTACCACCTATCTTACAGGAGATCAGGGGAGTTCCAGGATCTTTTGCCTTGGGTGGGAGTCTACTAAGGATTACAGAGCTGGCTTGCTCTGACAGAACAATTGGGCTCCCCCCCTTGGTTCGCGGCTTACGCTGGGGTGTACATATATTCTTTAGAAATCGTGCGTAAGCTGGTACGTGGCGGATTGCATCCATCAAGGGGATGTTTATGTGGACCTGCTCAAAGAGCTTGACCAGGTCCTCCTCAGGGGCCACGGGTTTGGTGGTCTTCTTTCCCTTGGTCAGGGCCTCGGGAAACGGGATCTTGGTTGGTTCCTCTAGGATAGGTCCAGGTTGTGGGTCTGGAACAGCGGTACCTTGGATAACTATCCTAGGGTCATGGTTATCAGGCTGGGATTGGTTTGGATAATGCGGGTCCTGAGTTGTCTTACCACTACGTGTTGTTACAGAATTTAATCCAGCCTGATTTTGGTTTGGATTTGGTAGGAGGGGTGGCTGCTGCTGAAATCCCGTACGAGAAGTAGAGGCTTCCATCTCGTCTGGAGATGGAGCAGTGGGGGCCTGATAAATCCATTGAGCGTGGCCTAAATTTGGATTCATAACGCGCTTCTGGGTTGGCACGTTATTTGGGTTAGGAAGAGGTTGGGAAGGGAGTGTGCCTGGCTGGCGAGAATTTGCCAACTGGGCCAGCTGAGTTTTAACTTCAGTAAGCTCGTCCTTGTGCTGTTTTTGAATGGCCGCATTCGATTTTTGAATGTCAGCCAGAGTCTGAAGGATTAAGGACATTTGATCTTGATTTGGCCCTGATGGATAAGTAGGGTTGGGCCGAGGCTGAGGCGGCTGGTAGTGATGAGAGGGCTGTGGGCGAGACTGAAAAGGTGGTCTTTGGGTTTGGGAATTTCCCGCCCACTGAAAATTGGGATGGTTTCGCCATCCAGGGTTGTAAGTGTTGGAGAATGGGTCGTTCTGGATGGCGTTGAGGTCCTCGCAGGTCTGAGGAACCTCCTGAGAATCAGGGAAAGGAGGAATGGAGTTCCCCCGGCTGGTGAAGAAAGGATCGGATGATCTTCCAGTCCAAGAATCAGATGGGGGTGGATATGGATCCATCCCAAGGGAGGATCGGTGGAGGATATTTTGCACAGTCTCCTGTGTGGAAGGAGGTTGTGCAAAGGAGTTACGCGCAGAGGTGGCTCGCTGCAAGTGCTGAGTCAGCTCATCCACCTTCTTTTCAATGATTGAGACCTTGTCCAATCGACTGGCCATTAATTCCAGGTCGACTGATGCGGACAGGCCCTGCGTCTCATGTGCTCCCTTAAGATTCGTCGCTGCGCAGGTATTCGTCCTGTCGAATAATCCCATGGAGTCATTGTTGATGGAGTTCTCGCACATGTTTTCGAGAATCTCCCATACGGTGTCTTCATGTTGACCCATGATGTTTCCTCCGCAAGTTGCATTGACGAAAAGGCGGATGTCCTCACGGAGTCCCTGGTAAAAAGATTGGACTTGTTCCCATTTAGGAACTCCGTGATGGGGGCACTTCCTCATGAGATCCTGAAAACGATCCCATGCCTCATGGAGAGGTTCTCCTGATTGTTGAGTGAAGTGTGTAATCTGATGGTGCAAGGCGTTGGTTCGACCAACGGGAAAGAACTTTTTCAAAAACTCGGATTGAAGTTCTCCCCAAGTGTTGATCGGCCGGGTCTGAGTTTGATACCAATGGGCGGCCTTGTCCATAAGAGAAAAGGAGAACATCTTCATGAGAAGAATATCCCGATTTTGCGCATCTGATCCAAAAGTGTGGGCCAGATGCTTAAGCTGTTTGATGTGCTGGAAGGGATCTTCAGAATTAAGCCCATGGAATTTAGGTATAGCATGAATCATGTTGGGCTTTAGTTCGGAATCAGGTCCTCCAATCGGGATTCTAACTCGAGGCTCAATGGCCACCGCAGCAGGATTGTAGTGGTCCCGCATCATAGGACGCTGTGGTGGGTGCACGAAGTTTTGGAAGAGGTCATTGAGTCGCTGGAGCTGGTGTTCCAGATTATTTTCTTCCTCAACTGGCTGAGCCATGATGGGGGAAGAAGAAGAACTTGGTTCTGAATCAGAAGAGAGAATAATGTGAGGGTGTTGCTGCACAAACACGGGCGTCGAGGCTTGGCCTTGACGAGAGTGAATTTCTAAAGGAGGTCTTAAGGGTGGTCTTAGAGACCTCCTTCCGTACATGCACAGTTGGGAGAGGTAAGTTTAGAAGGTGCTGGACCCAATCAAGACACCCAAAAATGTGTTGGGTGACTATAGAGGTGCGGGGCAGATGGACCCCTTGATCAGAAAGATCGTCCACCTGAGAATTACCTGGGCAGCCAGAGAGGGAGAGTCCCGCGAAGACCCCTACACGGTAGAGCGTCCCCACGGGTACCAGGGTTTCCCCCACCCGACCTCTCTTGTCACTGCGGTTCCAGGTAGACCAGAATGGGGATCTTGACCTCTTAAGTCTACCAATTTTAAGATCAGGGTGCTTAAGGTTTCACTTGAACTTTAGTCTTTTTAAGTGCAAAGAGTGACCTAATTTAAGGTTGGTTAA
Source organism: Thalassia testudinum (assembly GCA_037157565.1). Classification (NCBI taxonomy): domain Eukaryota; kingdom Viridiplantae; phylum Streptophyta; class Magnoliopsida; order Alismatales; family Hydrocharitaceae; genus Thalassia; species Thalassia testudinum. Next base: position 3,509,506 of record JAZHRO010000029.1, on the reverse strand, counting down.
CCCAAGGGGTCAACTTTACCTATTGTTTTCTTTAAGAGCTTTTAGGTCCTGTCTTTTAGGGTTCAAGTGTTTAGAGAGAGCCAATTGTTTAGGATTTTTCTTGTTAATTATTTTCAATCAATGGCTTGGGCACACCTCTTTAGGATTTCCTCAATTCTTGATTAAGGGGTGTGTCTCTACTGAAATCCTAATGTTTGACCTTATGTTGGCTCTACTTGGTCCATTTAACTCTTTGTTGGGCAATTAGGGCTCAAGCAAGAATGTGTTAGCCCTTAAATACCCTTAATAGTGTGCAGGAGTGATGAGTTGAAGACATGCAACTTTTTATGGTTACTAAGTATGGAAGACAGGTTAGCCCTATATTGCTTGTTCTTTTCTTTTCTTCCTCTTTAGAGTGTAGGGGTTAATAGTGAGAGAAAAGATTTACCTGTCTTTGGAGTGGTTGTGTGGTTGCTTGTCTTCTTGAGTTCCTGTAGCTGCACAAAAGAGAGGAGATTATCAGAAATTAAAAGATACAGGAATGTTTACCTCTAGAATAGCCGTTGCTCCCCGGCAGCGGCGCCAAATTGAAACGTCGGTTCTGTTATAACGTTGTAGTAAAGCCGGTTATTACCAACATTTCAAATATAAATTTTTTTTACTCGGAAAAATAAAAGAGTTCCCGAGGTCGAACTCAGGGAGCAAGTTGTATTCTAGAGATATACATGTTTCTTTTACAAAAATAAAGAGAGAGAGAGAATTTGTTGTTCTCTTTGTTCTGCAGAGGGGGGTGCTCTTCTTTCTCTCTTTCTTTAGATCTCCTTCTTTCTCTCTGTTCAGGTGATATTCTTCTCTTGCAATGGTGGTGCTCTTTTTCTTCTTCCTGCTGTTCTTCCGTTGGTGATGTTCTTCTTTCTTCAGAGCTCCTTGTTCTTCTTCTTCTTTGGTTTTCTGCCTTGACCTTTCTTCTTCTTCTTTCGCGTTGGCCGTTGCTCTTCCTTCTTCTTCAGCGGGTCTGCTTCTTCTTCTTTGGCTGCTGACCTTCCGTCGTCTGCCCCGGTGCTGAGACGACTTAACGATGCCTTTGCTACAGTGCAGCAGCTCCTTCTTCTTCAGCGGGTCTGCTTCTTCTTCTTTGGCCTGCACACTTCAGAATTTTTTCGTCAAGAGGCAAAACCTACTCTACCCCCCCCCTCCCCCGCGTATCTCTCTCTCTCTGAAATCACTCTTCGGAAGCTCTCCCAGAGCGCTACCGGGTAATCGGGTTCGGGTCAGGCCCGGGTCCAGGCCCACCGGCGTGCGTGGTGGGCGAGGAGTGCAGGTCAGTCTAATCGGGTCGGGCCAGGTCCGCGGAGCGTGGTCACGGACGAGGCCGGGTCGGGTCGGGTGAGAGGGACCTCACCCCGTGGTAACTGAGGCAAACAGATGGTGGCACTTTTGCAATTTATGTGGGTGTGTGGCTTCAGAAATTCCCGAGGTGGGACTATCCGCGCACCCCTTTTCTCTCACGCCTGCAGTAGGGATGGTGCTTCCAATTGCAACAGCTGTTGAGGCTCGCAACTCCAATTGAGGGCCAGGGTGTGTGCGCAAGACTCTTTCGCGCAGCCTAGGTCTTCAACCTGGGATATCTAGGCTTGGAGCAACCTCAAGCAAGCTTCGAGCTTCCTCGCCAATGGCGGTCAAGGCCTGGAACCTGAAATCAATAGAACGGCCTCTCGGCCAAATCAGACAGGCGGGGGACCTTCGCCGTGGCACGGCGAAGGTGGTCAGGGGGTCTGCAGGGGGCGAGATGGAGCTAACAGGTCGTCCTAGGTCAAACTGTGAGCGAAGAAGTGGGTGTGTTCGGTGGATCTGCAGAGGGTGTTTGGTGGGAAGTGGAGGGGCGGAAGAGGATCAGGGTGAGGAGGCGGAGGTTCTGCGGTGGTCGGCGAGCCGTGTGGGTCGCTGAGGTGATGGGAGCGGCTCGCCGGAGGGTGGTCGGAGGCGGAGCGGATGAGGGTGAACAGGAACGGTCGAGGGTTTAATTGACTAAATTGAAAGCGGGGAAAGAAAGAGGAGAAGAAGGGGAGTAGGTCTAACTTACTTGCAGGGACGAAGGGGGAGGAACAGGGCGACAGTCGTATCGACTGTCGCCGGAGAAGACGATGCTCAGGGAGAGGGGCGGCGGCGAGCAGAGGGCTGGAGAGGCGCCAGCTGGGTGCGGCGTGGCGCGGGAAGAGCAGGGGAGGAAGTCTCTGCTGCTGGTAGTGCGGCAGAGCGAAGAGGTGGAGGGGGAGGAAGCCGCCGGAGCTGGTGAGCGTCTGCCGGAGAAAGAAGAGAAGAAAGCTGGGGGTTTTCTCCGTCAGATCCAGGCTGCCTTCGTCGGTGGAGCGGCGGGGGGTATTTATAGGGATGAAGCAGGGAGGAAGGCGGAGGGAGACGACGTGTCTCCCTCGCCGGAGAATGGTCGGAACATGAACCCATACCGTCCGTGCGTTCGCACGGCCGGTATGGTGGCCTACAATGTCCAGGGGGGTGCTCCTGCGACGGCTGACGACGCAGGGCACCCCCGGTACACTTGCCAGGTCCCCCACCTCACCCTGCCCGGCGCCATGCTCCGCGCAAGGTCGCCGGAGCATGGTGCTGGCAGGGTTTTGCAGGAGGGACCTGATTGCAAAGAACGAAGGAGAGTTAGGGGCCAAAATGCGAGGGTTCAAAAGTTGAGGGCCAAAGAGTAAATATATGAGGACCAAAGTGTGAAGTCGGTCAAGGAGGTTTCTTCTTAGGCTCAAGTTTTTATACATGACTAATTAGGACCTAAGGAATCTGATGGTGAATTTTATTTTCATATTAAACCTTGTTTGACCGGTCAATTTGCGCAAAAACCCAAATTAAGTTATTAATTGGGCATGGTTCTCAATGTAGGTCAAAATGGGTTCTAAAGGCCAAATTGAAGGTTCTAAACCCTAGAGATTATTTTTCTATGAATTTTAGAGGGTTTATTCTATTTTTACTTTGCCTCGAACCTTGTGAATTGAAGTGGGTTGTTTTAGGGTTACAGATTATCATTTGGTTCCTTGTAAGTGCTGTAGCCCTTGCTAGATCATCTCATCCCACTTTTATTCTTATTAAGCTGTTTTGACCTATGTTTGGGCCCTGAATTACCCTGTATGCAGATTATACTGGTAAAATTGCACTTTTACCCCTTATGACTTGTTTTCTTCTCAAACTCAGAATTCTCTGAGTTAAGCTTTTCCTTGAGATATGTAGGAGCTTTTATCCTTTGTATTGGGTCAAAATGAGCTAGTTATGGCTCATGATGAGGTTCTCATCAGGGCCCTGAAAGATAATTGCAATTTTTTCAAATCAGTTTTAGGTGATGGAAAAAGCTTCAAGTTTTGGCTGGAAAATTGGGTACATGGAGGAACGTTTAAAGACAGGTTCCCCCTTGCTTATGCTCTGGCTGCAAATAAAAATGCAGTGGTAGCCGATTATTGGGATGTGGATTCGGAGCAGTGGTTGTTAAATAATGGTGGGTGGAATAATCATGAAACAAGATCTCGTGTAGAGACTGAACGTCTCATGCAAGAGCTTGCGGCTTTCAAACCCATGCCTTAGCAATATGATACATACAAATGGGAAGGTAATTTTTCTACTGCGGCTGCCTATGACAGGTTGATAATGTCCTCCAGGATGGCGGAAGATGAAGAAATGGGGAAAAAGCTATGGAAGTTAAAAATACCACTAAAGTTACAAATTTTCTTATGGCTCTACAGGAGGGATGGATTGATTACTGGAGATCTGAGGCATAGAAGGATGGGGACCCCCGCCCAATTTTGTTTTTTATGTGGGCTGCATAGTGATTCTAGCGTTCATATCTTTTCTTCATGTGCGATCACTGATTATGTATGCAGGAGAGTTTGCAACGAGTCCTTACCCACTTGGGGGAATTTGTGGCGCTACCTTGTGGATGGGAATAAGCCTTATATACACATGGTGGCTGTGCTATGGGCTGTATGGAGGGCTAGAAATGAGCATGTTTTTCAGGAGACCCCAGTGTATGTGGAAAATATTGTAAATTTTTGCTGGTGTCTCATACAGCATTGGGAGTCGAACTTGTAAATATTTTTTATTATCAATAATAGCTCTCCTGGTTTGCTATCGGTGATTCGATAGCATTCCTTTCTTTCTCAAAAAAAAAATAATGAGGGTGGAATGAATGTGAGTGGAAATCCAAACAACCAAACTATTCCTAGGATTTATGCAAACACCTAGGTTAATTGGAATTTGGATTCAATGTGGCGAATGAAATCTATGGAGGGGGAAAGAATAGGGGATAACTTACAAAACCTTCCATAGCACTTTACTCCAATCTACCGCTTTTGCTTGTCTCAAAAGAGTACCTGCAATTACAATAAGAAAGGAGAAAAGTGAGGTAAATGATTTGTAAGTTACAAAACGCAAAGAGAAATCAAAGAGCGTCGCCTCCCTGGCAACAGCGTCAAAATGTTGAACGGATTTTGCAAATCGCTACGTTTACGTGTTCGATTTTGGAAAACCTGTCGTTGTAGTTCGAAAGCGAAGAATTCTTGTTCAACAAATAAAATTTATACCGAAATTAAAATTTCGAGTCGAACACAGGGAGGCGGACGTTTGATTTAAAAACTTCGCGTTTCTTTTTTATTTATCACGAAGTAATTCAATTTAAACTATCTAATTATTTACAATTAATAAAAGAGAAAGAGAGAGAGAGAGAGTATTACACATGAAAATCAAAATGAGATGTAGAATAAACAAAGAATTTATCATAGAAGAGACTGTTCATTACAATTAGAATGCATAAAACAATTACACTAGAAAGCGATAAATTTACTCTAGAAAACATTAAAAGAATGGAGGGAGAAATGTCCTCCTCGACGGTCGCTCGGAGGACGAGTAGATTAATCTAGAAAGCAGTAAATCTATACTAGAAAGCAGTAAAAAGAATAGGGAGAGAGAAATCCTCCTCGATGGTTGCTTGGAGGATGAGCCAGATGGGACGATGCCTGGACGAAGGAGAACGAAGCAGGATGAAGGAGGACAAAGCAGAAGAATGGGAACGAAGCAGCACGCCGTCGTCGTCGCGGGATCCACTTCCGAAGGGGAACGAAAATTGGACTTTATCTCGCGAGAAGCATCCCGGGTGTGGGACAAGCTTCCCTTAAGCTTTGGAGGGGTAGAGAGGAGAAAGAAGGGATGAGAATTTCGTATGGAGGGGGTCTCCTTTTATAGTTGCAAGGAGTGGGGGCAAAATGGACATTACAACTTCAAAATAATAAAAGAGGGGTCTTTAGTGACGGATAAATCCGTCACTAAAGCCCTCAACGTGGGCATCGTGGCCGGCTCGCGCGCGCCTCTTCGCCTGCTCACGCGCCTAACGTCTTGCGCACGTTCGCCGCTTTTCAGCAGTTCGATCGCGAGATCGGACGGCTTAAGATGCGTCCACGCCCGCTGCGTTGCATGCCCGCCCGCGCGTCTGATTGCGCGTCCGATTGCGCGTCCAATCGCGCGTCGACACTATCGGGCGCGCGCGGCCGTCCGATCTCCATCTGACGCTCCACCCGTGCCCAATCGCCGCGCCTTCCAGCCCCTCTCCACGGCTCGAACCCGCGCCCCGCGCTCGCGATAGCGCGCTCTACCACTGCGCTATGGGGCGCGGATGGTCGAGCGGACGCTTTTAAATGCGAGCACCCACAGCCGTTGGATTAAGATCCAATGGCGGAGAGCGATCGGGCACGGGGCCTTCACAAGATGAAGCGGTCATTTGGGCGGCTGAGATGGCGCCACGTGGTGCTATCTTAGCCGTCCATCTTTTGGAAGTTGTAGATGGTGCCACAGATGTCGGATTGACTCAATTTTTGTGTCATTGGGCTGCGATCGTCGATCCGAATTCATCCGTGCAGTCGAATTTGTCATCTGAAGTGCGGATTTTCACCATCCTGGCCCTTGATCTTCTAGGGTTCCCTGGTCACTATCTGATGCTACGGATGCCTGATTAGGGCGATCTTGGAGTCGTTGAACTCCAATCGTCGCTTTGATCACATCCATACGATTGGATCTTTGATCAGAGGTCCCAACAAAATGTTTGCCCTGTCCAAGCACATAAAAGGAGACAATTAACCTCCATTTTATTCAAACTACTCTTAAATGCAAGATGATGCATGTTATGCAATATTTATATCATGAAATGCAATCCTATGCCTAAGAACATGCATAAAGAGACATTTTAAGTAGTGTAAATATGTTTACATCAGTGGACGTCCACCCTAGGTCCTTCTCCTTTGCCTGGCCATCCTCCTTGAAGTGGAAGAGTCCTCCTCCTTGGCGTGGCCCAAGTTGAAGAGAGTGGGGAGAAGAAGGCACCAAAAGGTCTGGTGATGTGCCCCTTTAATCTCCTTCTCTACTCCTTGTTCTTGGCCATAGGTATAGGTGGTATAGGTAGCAAATTACACTAATGGAGGATGGGAATTATGTGGTGGTAGGGTAGGGTATTTATAGGATGGGAAAGGGGGTGGTTATGGTGTTTTTTTGGAGGGAAATGAAGGGGTGCTTGGATATTTTTGGAGGGAAAAATGGGAGGGAAATGAAGAGGTGCCTTGGCTTTCCCTCTAACAATACCTTCTAGAAGGAAATTTTGGAGGAAAAAATGGAGGGTGGAGATGGGTTTTAATGGTGGATGTAGGGTGGTGATGGAAGGGATAGTTGGCACCAAAATAAAGTAGGAGTAGGTGGTCTTTTTGCTGGAGCTTAGGTAGTAGGGTAGTAGGGTAGTAGGTTTTGGTGCCATGGTGGTGGACTAGCTAAGTTAAGCAGCTTAGCTAGCTTAGCTGGTAGGTAGTAGAGTTGGAGGCATTTGGAGCTAGGGTTTTTAGGGAGAAGAGCTGGAGGTAGTCATCTTGAGCTGCACTAGAGCTAGTGGCTGCTGAAGAGAGCTACAAGGAGCTATCTTAGCTGGCTTGTCTTGCTAGTTCTTTGCTAGCTACTAAGCCAAGCTAAAGCAAGCTAGCTTCTGCTGAAAGGAGCTGAGGTGAGCTGGGTCTAATGCTCCCGGGGAGGATCAAGTTGGGTGAGGCAGTTAAGGTAGCTTAGCTCAACTGAGTTGACTAAGCTGAGTCCTCGGGAGCTGGACTTGAGCTTCCAAAGCTAGAATGAAGTCATCTTTAGCTGGCTGGAGTTGAGTAGAGCTGGATGTAGCTAGACCTGAGATGGGGTGAACTCCAGTCAACTCAGCTGAGCTAGCTAGAGCTCCCTGTGGACTAATGGGAGCTGAGATGAGCTAGACTTGGCTAAGTTGAGCTGGATCTGAGCTGACCTGAGCTAGGATGAGCTAAGATGAGCTCTCTTGAGCTACCATTCAGCTGAGATGAGCTGAATGGATCTAAGATGAGCTAACCCTAGTTCAAGTGAGCTGGAATCCAGCTATGGTGAACTGGATCAAGCTGAGTTCCAGTTAGTCTGAGCTTCTTCACCAATTGCCTTCCTGAGTGCTAGGGTTTCGGAGTTCTGACAATCTGCATATCCCTAACACTCACAAAAACACATTAAAAAGATAATAAAAAGTGCAATGCATGCCTAACCTAATTGATGCCTAAATGCAGCCCAAAAACTCTTTTGCGTAGCAAATCCTAAGAGCTAAGTTTGTTTTAATGCATAAAAATGATGATAAACTGACGTTTATCACTGGCCTAAAAACCAGTGCGAGCATCTCATTACAGAAGCAAATTATTATTTCTGGGATAATCCACTACTTTTTCGAATAGGTGCTAACCAAATCATCCATCGCTGTATTACTGACAACGAATTCCCCAGTGTGCTATCCTTCTGCCACGATTAGGCCTGCAAAGGCCATTTCTCTAGGAGGAAAACTGCAGCCAAGGTGTTGCAGTGCGATTTCTTTTGGCCCTCCCTTCACCAAGATGCACACAATTATGCCAAACATTGTACTAGGTGCCAGTCATTAGGTTCAATGTCACATCGTGACATGATGCCCTTACAACCCATCCTAGCTGCTGAAACCTTCGACATTTGGCGAATCGATTTCATGGGTCCCTTTCCTCCTTCCAACGGTTTCGAATACATCCTCGTTGCTGTTGATTATGTTTCAAAATGGATCGAGGCTATTCCCACACGCTATGCTGACCATGTCATATCCACTCGATTTGTCAAAGACCACATTTTTGCACGCTTTAGGATCCCTCGAGCCATTATCTCGGATGGAGGAAGCCATTTTACCCATGCTTCTTTTCGGGCACTTCTGAGGAAATATGGAGTCCACCATCGTATCGCATCTCCGTATCATCCTCAGACGAACGGCCAGGCTGAGGTGTCGAACCGGAAAATCAAGCAAATTCTCCAGAAAATGGTTCAACCTGACCATAAGGATTGGTCCGACAAGTTGATTGATGCACTTTGGGCATACCGGACCGCCTTCAAGGCTCCCCTAGGTATGTCTCCTTATAGAATAGTTTACAGGAAGCCTTGTCATTTTCCCAAGGAGCTGGAGCACTACGCTTATTGGGTTGTTCATCAATGTAACCTTGACCCAGACCTGTGTGGTCGAAAAAGGAAACTCCAACTCCAAGAGTTGGAAGAGCTCTGTCTTGAAGCCTATGATTCTGCCTTAGCTTTCAAGCAACGCACTAAGGCTTTTCACGACAGCCATATTCGGCGGAAGGAATTTGAGCCATCACAACAAGTTTGGCTTTACAACGCCCGACTCAAATTCTTTCCTGGAAAATTGAAGTCCAAATAGACTGGTCCCTTCTTGGTCTCGTGACCATTTCCCAATGGGGCCATTGAAATTGAAGATCCCAAATCTGGGCATAAATTTACGGTTAATGGCCAGCGTTTAAAACCTTATCTCACTCATGAACCTGCCCCTGTTGGAGAAACTGTTGCCCTGCTGGAAGGTAACTAATTTCGTGCCTCATTCTGAGTCCAGCTAGGGACGTTAAAGTCAGCGCTCATTGGGAGGCACCCCAGCAACACTCCCCCACTATCACGTACACTTCACTTCGTACCTTTTCACTTCACCACCCACCATCCACCCACCCTACCACCCTACTATATACCTTGCACCTCAGCTCTCGTTTCCCGATCTTTGGACCTTCCTTTACCCTACCCTGCATGCAAATGAGGACATAGCATAGTTTGGCATGGGGGGTGGATAAGCATCTATTGGATCTGGGTATTATATGGTATCATGCAGCTTCCATCCATCTATTAATATGTACATAGCAAAGAAAAAGGTGCTTAGTAATGATCTGAAGGCTGAAATAGAAATACAATAAGTGTTTATGGATATTCAACCACTATTTTAAAGACTTTCCAAGCCACAGAAGCTTGATTCGCTCAGGCTCGGCTTAATTCACTTGAGCATTGACAAGATAGATCAGAATCTCTCCAAACTAAGGACGTATTCTTGTACCTGAGACATCAGTACAGGATCCGTTGGTTTGCTTCTACTCGAGAGCCTAAGTAATCTTGGTTCACACTACACATATCAAGAAAGACCAGGTGAACACAAGATCCAACCCTAGTGTTCATTAGGGAAGGTGGAGTCCTTACCTATGCGCACAGGTAGACTTTTTATCCCAGGCTTGAGTCATGTGTCTAGGAGAAACTCTTTCCACCAAAAAGGAACTCTCCCACCAAAAAAAAAAAAAAAAGTGTGCTCCTCCAAATAAAGTTGTAAGAGATATATTGACACTTGTTTCAAAAAAAAATCTGTGCAAATAAGTCAGTATATCTCGCAAATGTCTGTAAATTCTTCTCCCTAAAATGTTTTTCAGGGCAAGTTACAAATACCCTATTTCTACCATATATTCTTTGAGCCACAAATGTAATAAAATGGGAGTTGAGTTTTCCGTCATCTTCTTAAGGGTCAATCCGAAGACACGAGCTGAAACTGGGACCAACCTGCACTTAAAGATTCGTGAAACCCTGGGCTTGAGTCTTAATGTTCATCTGGTCAGTCTTGATCCTTTACTATGCACAAACCATAATCTCTTGAGCTCTCGAGTACGGCAAAAACCTTCTAAGACCTGGAAATCATACTTAAGGTTTAAATATAAAGAGTCCAGGTTAGTCGAGAGATGGTCTATATCACGTAAGACTTAAAGTACTGGTAATCTTCTCTACAATTGGTTCTCACAATATCCAACAAATAAACACGCCCATGTCGCCTCAGAAGAAAATCTTCAGCTTAAGATCATTTCTAAATACAATACAAAATGCTTTGCTAGGGACTAGAAAAAGATAGGCATGGGGGTATGATTGCACAGCAAAAATACACTAGTAATTATGCCATCTTGTGTTATTTCCTAGCACTACCATTGCATCTTATGTAGCAATAGTGGCATTTGTACATAGACACATGCATGCTTTTCTTTTAAAAGAAGGGAGGAGAGTGAATAATTGGCCATCTAATTAACATCTTCATCAAGGGCTGCATTGCAAATTCACCATTATCATTTTTATTTTGACTTTGAAATCTTCTCCCTCACGCAGCTCAGGGCATGGAGCATGCACCTCTTTGCGCCATTCCTCTGCCAGCAGCATGGCTGGACTTACTCTACCAGCAGCATGGCAGTGGCATGCGTCTTCTTCTTTAAGAGGCCTTGCCCTCTCCCTTGCGCCGGTTGGCCTGAACACACACCACCCACAGACACTTTTCTCTAGGCCAATCTCCTCCCCTCTCCCTCTCCATACACAGTATCTCTTCCCACTGAAGAGACACACTGCGGGCAGGAGAAAACTCACAGTGGTCCCACGACCACCACTATGAGTTCCACCACCGCCCAGCTCCTTCGTGAGCAGGTGGGCGTGGTGGTTTCACCCTCTGTTTTCACCGCTGAACACCCTCATCGCCATTGTCAGAGCTTCAAGGTCGGAAGCTCCAGCAGCAGCGCAGGCCACCGCACGTACGAGAGCAGAACTCCGCGAGCTCTCCCCACGTACGCAGGCGCTTCCCAGCGCGCCCACGCATGCAGAATAGACGCTACCGGTCGCCCTCTCCCGTGTGGCACTGTAGCCACTGTTCACGCCTCTCAGCACGACACTTTAGCCACCGGCTTATTTCTCACTTAGCTGGTAGCACAGCGCTCTCTCTTTTCGCCCGCAACATGCTCCAGCCGGTAGCTGATAAACGCCAGTTTATCATCATTTTTATGCATTAAAACAAACTTAGCTCTTAGGATTTTGCTCCGCAAACGGGTTTTTGGGCTGCATTTAGGCATCAATTAGGTTAGGCATGCATTGCACTTTTTATTATCTTTTTAATGTGTTTTTGTGAGTGTTAGGGATATGCAGATTGTCAGAACTCCAAAACCCTAGCACTCAGGAAGGCAACTGGTGATGAAGAAGCTCAAACTAACTGGAACTCAGCTTGATCCAGCTCACCATAGCTGGATTCCAGCTCACTTGAACTAGGGTTAGCTCATCTTAGCTCCATTCAGCTCAGCTCAGCTGAATGGCAGCTCAAGAGAGCTCATCTTAGCTCACCCTAGCTCAGGTCAGCTCAGATCCAGCTCAACTTAGCTGAGTCTAGCTCATCTCAGCTCCCATTAGTCGACAGGGAGCTCTAGCTAGCTCAGCTGAGTTGACTGGAGTTCACCCCAGCTCAGGTCCAGCTACATCCAGCTCTACTCAACTCCGGCCAGCTAAAGATGACTTCATTCCAGCTTAGGAAGCTCAAGTCCAGCTCCCGGGGACTCAGCTTAGCTCAACTCAGTTGAGCTAAGATACCTTAGCTGCCTCACCCAGCTTGATCCTCCCCGGGAGCATTAGACCCAGCTCACCTCAGCTCCTTTTAGCAGAAGCCAGCTTGCTTTAGCTTGGCTTAGTAGCTAGCAAAGAACTAGCAAGCTAAGCTAGCTAAGGTAGCTCCTTCCAGCTCTCTTCAGCGGCCACCAGCTCTAGTGCAGCTCAAGATAAATACCTCCAACTCTTCTCCCTGAAAACCTTAGCTCCAAATGCCTCCAACTCTACTCCCTACTAGCTAAGCTAGCTAAGCTGTTTAACTTAGCTAGTCCACCTCCATGGCACCAAAACCTACTACCCTACTACCCTACTACCTAAGCTCCAGCAAAAAGACCACCTACTCCTACTTTATTTTGGTGCCAACTATCCTGATTTGTCGGTTTGGATTTGATGACCGGGTTTTGGTTTTGTTATAACGTTGTAGTAAAGCCGGTTATTACCAACATTTCAAATATAAATTTTTTACTCGGAAAATAAAAGAGTTCCCGAGGTCGAACTCAGGGAGCAAGTCGTATTCTAGAGATATACATGTTTCTTTTACAAAATAAAGAAAGAGAGAGGGAAAGAATTTGTTGTTCTTTTCGTTTTCTCCTCGTGATGTTCTTCTTTCTTTCTTTTCTTCAGATCTCCTTCTTCTTCTTTGTTCTGCAGAGGTGATGTTCCTCTTCAGATCTCCTTCTTCTTCTTCCTTGGTTTCTGTCTTGGCCTCTCTTCTTCTTTTTCTGCAGTCTCTTCTGTGAATGTTTCTTCTTCCTTTCTTTCTTCAGATCTCCTTCTTCTTCTTCTTCGTTCTGCAGAGGTGACGCTCCTCTTCAGATCTCCTTCTTTTTCTTCCTTATGGCTGCAGAGCTTCTACCTTCAGCTACTAAGTCTTCCTTTCTTCTTCTTCTGCTTTGGCCGTTGCTCTTCTTTTCTTTCTTTCTTCAGCCTGCCTTCTTTCCTGCTCTGGCTGCTGACCTTCCGTCGTCTGACCCGGTGCTTCGACGACTTAACTATGCATTTGCTACAGTGCAGCTCCTTCTTCTTCCGCGGGTCTTCTTCTTCGCCTGCGCCTGCACACTTCAGAGTTTCTCGTCAGAGGCAAAACCTACTCTACCCTCCCCCCCCCGCGTCTCTCTTTCTCTCTGAAACCACTCTTGGGAAAGCTCTCCCAGAGCTACCGGGTAACCGGGTTCGGATCAGGCCCGGGTCCAGGCCCACCGGCGTGCATGGTGGGCGAGGAGTGCAGGTCAGTCGAGTCGGGTCGGGTCGGTTCGGGTCAGGTCCGCGGGGCGTGAGCGCGGACGAGACCGGGTAACCGGGCGGGTGAAGGGGACCTCACCCCGTGTACTGAGGCAGTAAGGCTACTGCACTTTTGCATCTTATGTCGCTGCGGCTCTTCAGGCATTTCCGAGGTGGGACTAAACGGCCCACCTCAATTGCGCGCCCGCAGCGGGGAATTCAGCAGGAGATGGCGGCGTCACGCGGAGTTTTCTTCCTCAGCTGCGAACCTGGTGTTTTGCCAAAACTCCTCGCAAGGCCTGGGAGTGAATCTGGGCTTGGCGCTGAGCGTGGCGCGGGGCGGCGTGCGAGGGCTGCCCTAGGTCGGACTGTGGGTCGGAGGATGGGTCTGTTCGGTGGAGTTGCAGAGGGTGATGTGGGGGAAGTGGTAGGGCGGAGATTGATCAGGGTGAGGAGGCGGAGGTCCTGCGGTGGTTGGCGAGTCGTGTGGGTCGCTGAGGTGATGGGAGCGGCTCGCCGGAGGGTGGTCGGAGACGAAGGGGGTGAAGGTGGTCAGGGTCGGTCGAGGGCTTAAGTGAATAAATTGAAAGCGGGGAAAGAAAGAGGAGAAGAAGGGGAGTGGCTCTAGCTTACTTGCAGGGACGAAAGGGGAGGAACAGGGCGACAGTCGTATCGACTGTCGCCAGAGAAGACGATGCTCAGGGAAAGGGGCGGCGGCGAGCAGAGAGCCGGAGAGGCGCCAGCTGGGTGCGGCGTGGCGCGGGAAGAGCGGGGGAGGAAGTCTCTGCTGCTGGTATTGCGGCAGAGCGAAGAGGTGGAGGGGGAGGAAACCGCCGGAGCTGGTGAGCGTCTGCCGGAGGAAGAAGAGAAGAAAGTTGGGGATTTTCTCCGTCAGATCCAGGCTGCCCTGGTCGGTGGAGCAGCGGGGGGTATTTATAGGGATGAAACAGGGAGGAAGGCGGAGGGAGACGACGTGTCTCCCTCGCCGGAGAATGGTCGGAAACACGAACCCATACCGTCCGTGCGTTCGCACGGCCGGTATGGTGGGCTACAACGACCAGGGGGGTGTCCCTGCGACGGCTGACGACGCAGGGCACCCCCGGTTTACTTGCCAGGTCTCCCACCTCACCCTGCGCGGCGCCATGCTCCGCGCAAGGTCGCCGGAGCATGGTGCTGGCAGGTTTTTGCAGGAGGGACCTGATTGCAAAGAACGAAGGAGAGTTAGGGGCCAAAATGCGAGGGTTCAAAAGTTGAGGGCCAAAGAGTAAATATATGAGGACCAAAGTGTAAAGTCGGTCAAGGAGGTTTCTTCTTAGGCTCAAGTTTTTATACATGACTAATTAGGACCTAAGGAATCTGATGGTGAATTTCATTTTCATATTAAACCTTGTTTGACTGGTCAATTTGCGCAAAAACCCAAATTAAGTTATTAATTGGGCATGGTTCTCAATGTAGGTCAAAATGGGTTCTGAAGGCCAAATTGAAGGTTCTAAACCCTAGAGATTATTTTTCTATGAATTTTAGAGGGTTTATTCTATTTTTACTTTGCCTCGAACCTTGTGAATTGAAGTGGGTTGTTTTAGGGTTACAGATTTATCATTTAGTTTCTTGGAATTGCTGTAGCCCTTGCTAGATCATTTCATCCCACTTTTATTCTTATTAAGCTGCTTTGACCTATGTTTGGGCCCTGAATTACCCTGTATGCAGATTATACTGGTGAAATTGCATTTTGACCCCTTATAACTTGTTTTCTCCTTAAACTCAGAATTCTCTGAGTTAAGCCTTTCCTTGAGTTATGTAGGAGCTTTTATCCTTTGTATTGGGTCAAAATGAGCTAGTTATGGCTCATGATGAGGTTCTCATCATACCCCCATGCCTAGCTTTTGCTAGTCCCTTAGCAAAAACTTAAGGTTTCAACCCTTGTTCTAGACCATGAAGTTTTTAATAGTTTTAGATAAGTGCCTTTTTTATTTGAGCATAGATTAGGTTAGAATGCTGACCATAGGCCTAAAAGGTACTCTAGTACCAATCAAGATCCAAATCTGTCTAGCCTTAGCCTCAGTCTTTTAGCAAAGGTTTTTAAGGCCCACAAGAACTAACCTAAGGTTTATTGGACTTCGTGGTTAAAGCACCCGTGCTTGAAATGATTTTAGCCCTGGCTCAGTTCGCAGTGCGTTTTGTAAGAGAGAGATAGAAAGTTTTTCTGTTTGGAGAGTTTTCTCTCTCTTTTTCTTTTTAGTTCTAGCCTAGGATTGGCTTTTCAACACGGTCTGTATCAGATTCCTTGCTCCCATCATCAATCCCCAAGGGTTCCTGGCGATCGATGCTTCGAGATAGCACCGCCCATGGCAACCCCCGGAACCCTGGCTATTGAGATTTCGAGATAATCCCATCCATGGTATTCCGTGGCTGAATCCAGACCCTGGCAATTGACACTTCGAGATAATGCCATCCATGGAATCTGAACCAGCAGAGTGCTTACATGCCCCCAGTAGGATATGTAAATATCCTAAGAGACAAGCACCGAGGAGATGATATTTTGTTACGCATCTTCGAGGGGATTTCCCGCCTCTCTGCGCTGGGAACTCGTCCAAATCAACTTGTGTTGATCGGCCGCTCCTATTCTAGGTGTTCTTTTCAAATTTTTGCGACGCTTCTGCGTGATTCTGATTTTTACGCTTACTGAACCAGGCTGTGTGTGAGATTAGGGTGCTTAGGTTACTGAGTCCCGTAAACCAAAAATTAGTTAACGAGGCCGAATACTCCCTGAGCCTTAGACCTAATACTTCAGCTTTTCATTTTCCTCAACCTCTTGAGGAGTGTCCAGATCTTAATGGGTACTAAGAGTCTATTCAAGAATGCCTAAGGTTTGCATTCTTTACTAATCTTATTGTGCACTTTTCTTGAATGAGGTCTAGAACTTAGGTTAATTCCTTAGTTCCTTACTAATGACTATCACTTTTTCTCATATTTTTGTGCTCCTTTTTCCTTTTGTTTCTTTTCTCCTTCGCAAAATTTTCTTCTCTTTTCCTCTTATTCTTTTTCGAAATTTTTTTTTTTTTTTTTTTTTATGGTGTTTTTTTGGCATATGTGAATTTTTTGTTTGAAACCTTTTCTTACAAGTTTTGCACTTTCATACCCCCCCATGCCTAAGATTTGCAATGCCCTCATTGTAACCAAGGGGGTCTTAGTTCATTCCTTAAGACAGAAATTTGGATGAGTGAATGGGTCGGGTTGAATTTTTTTTTTTTTTTTTTTTTGCGGACGATTTCAAATCCCAGATGCAAACATCTGAGTTGGGGTCGGCTGTCTACAAGGGTGAACTTCGAGTGCTGAAAGGTGTCAGAACAAGTTTCAGCCTTTCAAAGAGAATGACGGGCTGCCTCCCGTTAAGCGCTGAGTTTTACGCCATCGGCTGGGCGCAATAAGCTCAAGGGGAAAGGAGGGTATAAGACGCCTCAGCCAAATTAGTAGAAGTTACATCAATGAACGGCTTGAGTCTCTGACCGTTCACGATGAAAGGTTCAGAATCGTGGCTGAGTGGACTGATTTCGATTGCTCCATTTCCAAAAACCTGTCGGACCAAATATGGTCCGACCCACTTAGATCTCAGTTTTCCTGGGAAGAGTTTGAGTCGGGCATCAAAGAGTAGGACCTTTTGACCAGGATGAAAGATCTTTCTCGAGATGTGTTTGTCGTGGAAGGCTTTAACCCGCTCCTTGTAGATTTGCGAGTTCTCGTACGCGTCTATGCGTAATTCATCGATCTCGCTGATTTGGAGTTTTCTGTGGGTCCCAGCCTTGGAAAGATCCAGATTACAGTTCCGTACTGCCCAATAGGCTTTATGCTCCAGTTCGACGGGAAGGTGGCATGCCTTTCCGTACACCAATCTAAAGGGAGACATGCCCAATTGGGTCTTGTGGGCGGTCCTATAGGCCCACAATGCTTCCGGAAGTCGGGACGACCAGTCCTTCCTATCAGGTCGAACAGTGACTTGCAGGATTTTCTTGATCTCCCGATTAGACAGCTCAGCTAGACCATTAGTTTGGGGGTGGTAAGGAGTAGAGATTCGGTGAGACACCCCGTATTTGGTCATCAGTGACCTAAACTGAGCATTTGTGAAATGGGTCCCCCCATCAGAGATTATTGCACGAGGAATCCCGAACCTTGAGAAAATGTGTTGATGAATGAATTTGAGAACGATTTTGTGATCACAGGTTCGGGTCGGTATGGCTTCGATCCATTTGGACACGTAGTCCACAGCCAACAGAATGTATTCGAAACCATCCGAAACAGGAAAGGGGCCCATAAAATCAATCCCCCAAACATCAAAGATTTCGCATACTAGAATCGGTTGCATAGGCATCATGTCGCGATGGCTCATGTTGCCCAAAGTCTGGCAACGACTGCATGCCTTGCAATGACTGTATGCGTCTTTGAACAGTGTGGGCCAGTAAAAGCCGCACTGGAGGACTTTTGATGCGGTTTTATGCCCGGCAAAATGGCCACCGCATGCCTGGTCATGGCAGAAAGAGAGGATATTGTTGACTTCCCCTTCCGGGACACATCTCCGGATGATCTGATCGGCACCTATGCGGAAGAGGTACGGGTCTTCCCAAATGTAATACTTGGCATCGGAGCGTAATTTGTCTTTCTTGGCCTTCGGCCAATCGGACGGGGTCTGATGAGATGCCAAGTAATTTACAATATTAGCAAACCATGGAAGGCTAGTACCAATAGTCAGTAGGTGCTCATCGGGAAAATGCTCAGTGATGGGTCCGGAAGGGTCTATTATTTCAGAAGGAAGACGGGACAAGTGATCAGCTACCACGTTTTGTTTTCCCGCTTTATCGCGAATCTCGAGGTCAAATTCTTGCAACAGCAAGATCCATCGGATCAATCGAGGTTTCGCGTCCTTCTTTGCAAGGAGATGCCTCACAGCCGTGTGATCCGAGTATATGATGACATGGGAACCCAGAAGGTATGATCTGAACTTCTCTAGGGCAAATACTACAGCTAGCAGCTCTTTCTCAGTAACCGTATAGTTACGCTGAGCCTCATCGAGTGTTTTGCTGGCGTAGTAAATGACCACAGGTTTCTTGTCATTTTTCTGCCCCAAAACCGCTCCTACAGCGAAGTCGGATGCATCACACATGATCTCAAAGGGTTGAGACCAATCAGGGGACTGTAGGATCGGGGCTTGGGTGACTCGGTCACGCAGGATTTCAAATGCTCGAGTGCATTCCTTGGAGATTTCGAAGGGAACATCCTTGGAGAGAAGAGTGGTCAGGGGGCGTGCGATTTTTGAAAAATCAGGGATAAATCGTCGATAAAAACCGACATGCCCTAAAAAGGATCGGATGTCCCTGATCGAGCTAGGCATAGGAAGGTGAGAAATCAGATTAACCTTAGCTCGATCCACTTGGATACCTTTCTCCGAAATTGAGTGTCCCAGGACAATTCCCTCAGGCACCATGAAATGGCTCTTTTCCCAGGAAAGAACCAAATTCACGTCGATGCACCGCCTGAGTATCTGGACCAAGTGTTGGAGGCAATCGTCGAATGATGCTCCGAAAACTGAAAAGTCATCCATGAAGACTTCCAGATAATCACCTACCATATCTGAGAATATGGCAAGCATGCATCGCTGAAAAGTAGCGGGTGCATTGCAAAGACCGAAAGGCATCCTTCGGAAAGCGTATGTTCCGAAGGGGCAGGTGAACGTGGTCTTTTCTTGGTCCTCAGGATGGATTGCCACCTGGTTATAACCGGAGTACCCGTCAAGAAAGCAGAAGAACCTATTTCCCGCTAGTTTTTCGAGAATTTGATCAATGAAGGGTAGTGGGAAATGATCCTTCTTCGTGGAGGAATTGAGTCGACGGTAATCTATACAGACTCTCCACGAGTTGGCTAATCGGGTAGGAATGATTTCTCCGGTCTCAGTCGTTATAGTGGTGAGTCCTGCCTTCTTGGGCACGACCTGAATTGGGCTCACCCAACGACTATCGGAGATCGGGTAGATGATCCCGGCATCTAACCACTTGATGATCTCCTTTTTCACGACCTCCTGTAGATTGGGGTTTAAGCGTCTCTGCATTTCACGAGAAGGTCGTGTGCCCTCTTCTGAATAGATATGATGAGTACAATAAGAGGGACTTATTCCAGTCAAATCATCGAGAGTCCATCCGATGGCTCTTCGATGTTGCTGGAGGACAACAATCAGACTGGCTTCCTGTTCAGGACTGAGGTTGGAATTGATGATCACAGGAAGGGTCTGATTAGAACCCAAAAAGATGTATTTTAAGTGAGCAGGAAGGGGTTTCAGTTCGAGGATGGGGTTTTCAGCAGCAGCGGGTGGTTCAGTATAGATGTGAGGTTCAAGGGTGGGAGTTACTGGATTGTTCACATCTGGGTTTGACTCCTCTGTTTGCGGGTCAAGATCCTTCTGTGGTTGATGAGGCATACTCAAGTCATTCTGGAGGTGTGATTCATCAACCAGAGTCTTGATGTCACAAATTTGCTCGATGACGCCGCAATTAATTCCTTGTTGGGCCTTAAATATATCAATTTTCAGTGTTTGATCTCCAAACTTAAGCTCTATTTGGCCCTCCTCACAGCTGATGTTGGCTCTAGCAGTAGCCAAGAAAGGTCTCCCTAGAATGATTGGTGTATCCCTAGGGTTCTCAGGTGCATCCATGTCTAAGACTATAAAGTCCATTGGAAAATAGAAATCCCGCACTCTCACGATAACATCCTCGAGAATCCCTTTTGGTGACTTTATAGATCGATCTGCTAATTGTAATGTCACCTCGGTTGGTTTCAGCTCAGATTCTTCTAGATGGTCCAGTAAGGATGTGGGTATCAGATTTATAGATGCACCCAAGTCTAACAATGCTCTATCAAATTGGGTACCACCTATCTTACAGGAGATCAGGGGAGTTCCAGGATCTTTTTCCTTGGGCGGGAGTCTACTAAGGATTACAGAGCTGGCTTGCTCTGACAGAACAATTGGGCTCCCTCCCTTGGTTCGCGGCTTACGCTGGGGTGTACATAAATTTTTTAGAAATCGTGCGTAAGCTGGTACGTGGCAGATTGCATCCATCAAGGGGATGTTTATGTGGACCTGCTCAAAGAGCTTGACCAGGTCCTCCTCAGGGGCCACGGGTTTGGTGGTCTTCTTTCCCTTGGTCAGGGCCTCGGGAAACGGGATCTTGGTTGGTTCCTCTAGGATAGGTCCAGGTTGTGGATCTGGAACAGCGGTACCTTGGATAACTATCCTAGGGTCATGGTTATCAGGCTGGGAGTGGTTTGGATAATGCGGGTCTTGAGTTGTCTTACCACTACGTGTTGTTACAGAATTTAATCCGGCCTGATTTTGGTTTGGGTTTGGTAGGAGGGGTGGCTGCTGCTGAAATCCCGCACGAGAAGTTGAGGCATCCATCTCGTCTGGAGATGGAGCAGTGGGGGCCTGATAAATCCATTGAGCGTGGCCTAAATTTGGATTCATAACGCGCTTCTGGGTTGGCACGTTATTTGGGTTAGGAAGGGGTTGGGAAGGGAGTGTGCCTGGCTGGCGAGAATTTGCCAACTGGGCCAGTTGAGTTTTAACTTCAGTAAGCTCGTCCTTGTGCTGTTTTTGAATGGCCGCATTCGATTTTTGAATGTCAGCCAGAGTCTGAAGGATTAAGGACATTTGATCTTGATTTGGCCCTGATGGATAAGTAGGGTTGGGCCGAGGCTGAGGCGGCTGGTAGTGATGAGAGGGCTGTGGGCGGGACTGAAAAGGTGGTCTTTGGGTTTGGGAATTTCCCGCCCACTGAAAATTGGGATGGTTTCGCCACCCAGGGTTGTAAGTGTTGGAGAATGGGTCGTTCTGGATGGCGTTGAGGTCCTCGCAGGTCTGAGGAACCTCCTGAGAATCAGGGAAAGGAGGAATGGAGTTCCCCCGGCTGGTGAAGAAAGGATCGGATGATCTTCCAGTCCAAGAATCAGATGGGGATGGATATGGATCCATCCCAAGGGAGGATCGGTGGAGGATGTTTTGCACAGTCTCCTGTGTGGAAGGAGGTTGTGCAAAGGAGTTACGCGCAGAGGTGGCTCGCTGCAAGTGCTGAGTCAGCTCATCCACCTTCTTTTCAATGATTGAGACCTTGTCCAATCGACTGGCCATTAATTCCAGGTCGACTGATGCGGACAGGCCCTGCGTCTCATGTGCTCCCTTAAGATTCGTCGCTGTGCGGGTATTCGTCCTGTCGAATAATCCCATGGAGTCATTGTTGATGGAGTTCTCGCACATGTTTTCGAGAATCTCCCATACGGTGTCTTCATGTTGACCCATGATGTTTCCTCCGCAAGTTGCATTGACGAAAAGGCGGATGTCCTCACGGAGTCCCTGGTAAAAAGATTGGACTTGTTCCCATTTAGGAACTCCGTGATGGGGGCACTTTCTCATGAGATCCTGAAAACGATCCCATGCCTCATGGAGAGGTTCTCCTGATTGTTGAGTGAAGTGTGTAATCTGATGGCGCAAGGCGTTGGTCCGACCAACGGGAAAGAACTTTTTCAAATACTCGGATTGAAGTTCTTCCCAAGTGTTGATCGGCCGGGTCTGAGTTTGATACCAATGGGCGGCCTTGTCCATAAGAGAAAAGGAGAACATCTTCATGAGAAGAATATCCCGATTTTGCGCATCTGATCCAAAAGTGTGGGCCAGATGCTTTAGCTGTTTGATGTGCTGGAAGGGATCTTCAGAATTAAGCCCATGGAATTTAGGTATAACATGAATCATGTTGGGCTTTAGTTCGGAATCAGGTCCTCCAATCGGGATTCTGACTCGAGGCTCAATGGCCACCGCAGCAGGATTGTAGTGGTCCCGCATCATGGGACGCTGTGGTGGGTGCACGAAATTTTGGAAGAGGTCATTGAGTCGCTGGAGTTGGTGTTCCAGATTATTTTCTTCCTCAACTGGCTGAGCCATGATGGGGGAAGAAGAAGAACTTGGTTCTGAATCAGAAGAGAGAATAATGTGAGGGTGTTGCTGCACAAACACGGGCGTCGAGGCTTGGCCTTGACGAGAGCGAATTTCTAATGGAGGTCTTAAGGGTGGTCTTAGGGACCTCCTTCCGTACATGCACTGTTTGGAAGAGGTAAGTTTAGAAGGTGCTGGACCCAATCAAGACACCCAAAAATGTGTTGGGTGACTATAGAGGTGCGGGGCAGATGGACCCCTTGATCAGAAAGATCGTCCACCTAAGAATTACCTGGGCAGCTAGAGAGGGAGAGTCCCGCGAAGACCCCTACACGGTAGAGCGTCCCCACGGGTTACAGGGTTTCCCCCACCCGACCTCTCTTGTCACTGCGGTTCCAGGTAGACCAGAATGGGGATCTTGACCTCTTAAGTCTACCAATTTTAAGATCAGGGTGCTTAAGGTTTCACTTGAACTTTAGTCTTTTTAAGTGCAAAGAGTGACCTAATTTAAGGTTGGTTAACCCAAAGGGGTCAACTTTACCTCTTGTTTTCTTTGAGAGCTTTTTGGGTCCTTTCTTTTAGGGTCCAAGTGTTTAAAGAGAGTGCCAATTGTTTAGGATTTTTCTTGTTAATTATTTTCAATCAATGGCTTGGGCACACCTCTTTTGGATTTCCTCAATTCTTGATTAAGGGGTGTGTCTCTACTGAAATCCTAATGTTTGACCTTATGTTGGCTCTACTTGGTCCATTTAACTCTTTGTTGGGCAATTAGGGCTCAAGCAAGAATGTGTTAGCCCTTAAATACCCTTAATAGTGTGCAGGAGTGATGAGTTGAAAACATGCAACTCTTTATGGTTACTAAGTATGGAAGGCAGGTTAGCCCTATATTGCTTGCTCTTTTCTTTTCTTCCTCTTTAGAGTTTAGGGGTTAATAGTGAGAGGAAAAATTTACCTGTCTTCGGAGTGGTTGTCGTGTGGTTGCTTGTCTTCTTGAGTTCCTGTAGCTGCACAAAAGAGAGGAGATTATCAGAAATTAAAAGAAATAGGAATGTTTACCTCTAGAATAGCCGTTGCTCCCCGGCAACGGCGCCAAAATGATTTGTCGGTTTGGATTTGATGACCGGGTTTTGGTTTTGTTATAACGTTGTAGTAAAGCCGGTTATTACCAACATTTCAAATATAAATTTTTTACTCGGAAAATAAAAGAGTTCCCGAGGTCGAACTCAGGGAGCAAGTCGTATTCTAGAGATATACATGTTTCTTTTACAAAATAAAGAAAGAGAGAGGGAAAGAATTTGTTGTTCTTTTCGTTTTCTCCTCGTGATGTTCTTCTTTCTTTCTTTTCTTCAGATCTCCTTCTTCTTCTTTGTTCTGCAGAGGTGATGTTCCTCTTCAGATCTCCTTCTTCTTCTTCCTTGGTTTCTGTCTTGGCCTCTCTTCTTCTTTTTCTGCAGTCTCTTCTGTGAATGTTTCTTCTTCCTTTCTTTCTTCAGATCTCCTTCTTCTTCTTCTTCGTTCTGCAGAGGTGACGCTCCTCTTCAGATCTCCTTCTTTTTCTTCCTTATGGCTGCAGAGCTTCTACCTTCAGCTACTAAGTCTTCCTTTCTTCTTCTTCTGCTTTGGCCGTTGCTCTTCTTTTCTTTCTTTCTTCAGCCTGCCTTCTTTCCTGCTCTGGCTGCTGACCTTCCGTCGTCTGACCCGGTGCTTCGACGACTTAACTATGCATTTGCTACAGTGCAGCTCCTTCTTCTTCCGCGGGTCTTCTTCTTCGCCTGCGCCTGCACACTTCAGAGTTTCTCGTCAGAGGCAAAACCTACTCTACCCTCCCCCCCCCGCGTCTCTCTTTCTCTCTGAAACCACTCTTGGGAAAGCTCTCCCAGAGCTACCGGGTAACCGGGTTCGGATCAGGCCCGGGTCCAGGCCCACCGGCGTGCGTGGTGGGCGAGGAGTGCAGGTCAGTCGAGTCGGGTCGGGTCGGTTCGGGTCAGGTCCGCGGGGCGTGAGCGCGGACGAGACCGGGTAACCGGGCGGGTGAAGGGGACCTCACCCCGTGTACTGAGGCAGTAAGGCTACTGCACTTTTGCATCTTATGTCGATGCGGCTCTTCAGGCGTTTCCGAGGTGGGACTAAACGGCCCACCTCAATTGCGCGCCCGCAGCGGGGAATTCAGCAGGAGATGGCGGCGTCACGCGGAGTTTTCTTCCTCAGCTGCGAACCTGGTGTTTTGCCAAAACTCCTCGCAAGGCCTGGGAGTGAATCTGGGCTTGGCGCTGAGCGTGGCGCGGGGCGGCGTGCGAGGGCTGCCCTAGGTCGGACTGTGGGTCGGAGGATGGGTCTGTTCGGTGGAGTTGCAGAGGGTGATGTGGGGGAAGTGGTAGGGCGGAGATTGATCAGGGTGAGGAGGCGGAGGTCCTGCGGTGGTTGGCGAGTCGTGTGGGTCGCTGAGGTGATGGGAGCGGCTCGCCGGAGGGTGGTCGGAGACGAAGGGGGTGAAGGTGGTCAGGGTCGGTCGAGGGCTTAAGTGAATAAATTGAAAGCGGGGAAAGAAAGAGGAGAAGAAGGGGAGTGGCTCTAGCTTACTTGCAGGGACGAAAGGGGAGGAACAGGGCGACAGTCGTATCGACTGTCGCCGGAGAAGACGATGCTCAGGGAAAGGGGCGGCGGCGAGCAGAGAGCCGGAGAGGCGCCAGCTGGGTGCGGCGTGGCGCGGGAAGAGCGGGGGAGGAAGTCTCTGCTGCTGGTATTGCGGCAGAGCGAAGAGGTGGAGGGGGAGGAAACCGCCGGAGCTGGTGAGCGTCTGCCGGAGGAAGAAGAGAAGAAAGTTGGGGATTTTCTCCGTCAGATCCAGGCTGCCCTGGTCGGTGGAGCAGCGGGGGGTATTTATAGGGATGAAACAGGGAGGAAGGCGGAGGGAGACGACGTGTCTCCCTCGCCGGAGAATGGTCGGAAACACGAACCCATACCGTCCGTGCGTTCGCACGGCCGGTATGGTGGGCTACAACGACCAGGGGGGTGTCCCTGCGACGGCTGACGACGCAGGGCACCCCCGGTTTACTTGCCAGGTCTCCCACCTCACCCTGCGCGGCGCCATGCTCCGCGCAAGGTCGCCGGAGCATGGTGCTGGCAGGTTTTTGCAGGAGGGACCTGATTGCAAAGAACGAAGGAGAGTTAGGGGCCAAAATGCGAGGGTTCAAAAGTTGAGGGCCAAAGAGTAAATATATGAGGACCAAAGTGTAAAGTCGGTCAAGGAGGTTTCTTCTTAGGCTCAAGTTTTTATACATGACTAATTAGGACCTAAGGAATCTGATGGTGAATTTCATTTTCATATTAAACCTTGTTTGACCGGTCAATTTGCGCAAAAACCCAAATTAAGTTATTAATTGGGCATGGTTCTCAATGTAGGTCAAAATGGGTTCTAAAGGCCAAATTGAAGGTTCTAAACCCTAGAGATTATTTTTCTATGAATTTTAGAGGGTTTATTCTATTTTTACTTTGCCTCAAACCTTGTGAATTGAAGTGGGTTGTTTTAGGGTTACAGATTTATCATTTAGTTTCTTGGAATTGCTGTAGCCCTTGCTAGATCATTTCATCCCACTTTTATTCTTATTAAGCTGCTTTGACCTATGTTTGAGCCCTGAATTACCCTGTATGCAGATTATACTGGTGAAATTGCATTTTTACCCCTTATAACTTGTTTTCTCCTTAAACTCAGAATTCTCTGAGTTAAGCCTTTCCTTGAGTTATGTAGGAGCTTTTATCCTTTGTATTGGGTCAAAATGAGCTAGTTATGGCTCATGATGAGGTTCTCATCATATCCCTTCCATCACCACCCTACATCCACCATCAAAACCCATCTCCACCCTCCATTTTTTTCCCTCCAAAATTGCCTTATAGAAGGTATTTTTGGAGGGAAAACCAAGGCACCTCTTCATTTCCCTCCCATTTTTCCCTCCAAAAATAACCAAGCACCCTTTCATTTCCCTCCAAAAAAACACCATAACCACCCCCCTTCCCATCCTATAAATACCCTACCCTACCACCACATAATTCCCATCCTCCCTTAATATATTTTCTACCTAAACCACCTATACCTACGGCCAAGAAGAAGGAGTAGAGAAGGAGATTAAAGGGGCACATCACCAGCCCCTTTGGTGCCTTCTTCTCCCCACTCTCTTCAACTTGAGCCACGCCAAGGAGGAGGACTCTTCCACTTCAAGGAGGACGGCCAGGCAAAGGAGAAGGACTTAGGGTGGACGTCCACCCTTGGAGAGAACTTAGGGCACGCCACCTTAGGGCTTGCCTTGAAGGACATCACCTTGGCGGAGCACTGCAAGGAAGGAGTTGAAGGACTCTTTTCAAGATTGGGAGCCACCAACCTTGGAGCAAGAAGCCCTCTTCTTCACCATCTATCTAGAGGATTTGTGTTTTCCTTTCTTTATGTCAATTTTCTAGTGGTAGAAGCATTCCTCTACTAGGCATTTTTGTTAAACACTTTTTTTTTAATTATCTAGTTGCCTTCTTTGCAATTTCTTGTTTGCATTTCTATTTGCTTGCTTTTAGCATTCCTCACTCCCTCTCCCTAATTATTCTAGGCCTCCACTTGCCTAGAGTGAGCTTAGGGAGAGGCTCTACTTGCCACTTAGAAGTAGTATTTTAAATTGAAGTGTAAATCACCTTCCCGTCACCATTCCGCATGTTGTCTTAATTTAAAACAAAAACATGATATATTGAAAAATACCAAAAAGAAAGTTGAGATTGTATTCCAAGCAAGAGAATCACTATTGCAAACATTTGGCCTCCTTGGATGACCCTAGATACTCCCCTATCTAGGAATATAAATTTAAGAGTTGATCGATTTTACGCGTTACAATGACGTATTTTAACAAACCGCGTGAAATCGCTTTCAGTAGCCTGCGTCTGCGCCCACGCCTGCATCTGCGCCAGTACCCACGTCTGCGCCCACACCCATTCCTGCTAGCAGCGCTGTGCGCTGCGTTGCACTCCCGCACCTGCCTGTGCGCGAAGACAGTGCACGCGTTCCCTCTAGAGCCAGCGTGAAGCACTTGTGCGCCTGTGCGCACTCCTGCGATATCAAATGGTAGATGCTTTCGCCAGACTACTTAAACTCCTCCCTCGCTCTCACAGTCACCCGCTAGTACGCTCACACACACCCTCACTTGTACACACTCACGTGTACTCTCTCACACACACTTATACACACACACACACACCCTTATAAACTCACGTCTACACACATATATATTTATATATCCACTCAGATATATACATAAATATATATCTACATATATAAATATATATATATATACATACATATATACATATATATATCTATATATATCTATATACGTAGATACTTATACAAATATATCTATATACATATATACATATACATATCTATATACATATATTACTATATATATATATATATATATATATATATATACATATATATCTATATTTACATATCTATATATATACATAACTACATATATACCTATATAGTTATAACCCTATCTGTATATATACAGATATATATATCTTTACATACACATCACCTACCTGTATCCATACGCCCTTACACTAGTCACTCCACCACACATTCTATCGCGGGAATATCTGCACCAGTTGCTGATATTCCCCAATACCCACGTAAAGCAAGCGCCTCTGCACACACTCCCACACATCCATCCCACACTCTACACAGCACTTCGTCTTGTTGGTTGCATCTTACTAGACGTGGACCAACTCGATACTGTGCTATACGCCATCTCCACTTCCACCCCCACCCCTATAAATATAATATATACATATCTACATATATAGAGACTGTATTTATTTCTCTACAAGCAACCTACCTTATTTTTATTTCTATTTTATTTCCTACTATTAAAAAGGATAAAAAAAAAGAGTAGAAGAGAAAAGATAATTCTCGTCTTGCAGGCACTCGGCCTTGCGAATAGCAGGGCCAGTTCTTTCGAAAACCCTAAGTTGGCTCAAAGCCAAGAACAATTTGACTCAAAGCCAAGGACCTAATTTTGAGGGTGTGCCTCAAGGACAATATTATCAACAAAAAAATCTTAAATAGAAAAAAAAACAAAAAACATAATAAACGCATGGAAGAGATACGTTTTAGGAAAGGCGTAGAAACTTTTTCACCTTTAATCCCCACCTCCCTAAGATCGACCCTGAGCCTAAAAGTGACCAAGGTAAAATTAAATAGGCCAGGTAAAAAATTTTTTTGTGAAAGATGGTTAGACTCGATTTAGGTTAACCACTATACTCACTTCAACAATAATTTCACCATATTAACACAACCTATTCGAGATCTAACAGGGAGCAAATATGGAATTCACACATTAATCATCAATTGAAATAAATAAGCACAATAAATGGAGCACATATAGATATTCAATGAATAATATAGGTAGAAATATATTTAATTTGAACCAATGTATGATGGAGCAAAAAGAATAAGAGAATAAAAAATAATGGTGATTTAAATCACCATGTAATCAATCATTCAAATAATGCCACAGTGTTCACAACCAAATCAGATGCCGGGTCAGATGACCAGACGCCTTATCAAAGCATAGCACAGAGGCTCTTAAGCCTCTCTTCTCTCCTCAACAGCTTCTCTTCTCAAGGCTTTCTTCTCAAGCTTTTACCTTCTTCAGCGTAAGAGCACCAATTTCCTTCAGTGGCTAAGTGTTCAGCTTTTCTCCAAGGGCACGCATTCGATGTTAAGCAAAGAGCAAAACCCTCCCCCCTCCTCATCACAAACTCTTCTCTCTCTCTCTCAACCCCAGGGCAAATTCAGGTCAATAACCAGGTATATGGATTCGGGTAATCGGGTATTCGGACTAGGCCCACGTGCCGTGTGCATGGGTGAGGACTACGTGGTGAGCAGGGACCCAACCCCCGGTGACTTGGGCAAATAGCCTTCATCACGAAATCAACTTATGTGTGAGCAACTGCTTATCCATTCACGATGTGGGACCATCCCACTCTCCTTTGCTCACATATCAGCCAAAGGTGATGCTGCTCAAATTGGTGTTGAGAAGGGCTCCGGCAGCAGCAATTGAAGGCTTGTGGAGACTCCTAGGACTAGGCCGCAATGTCTAGGTGTGGAGCAAGTCAAAGCAAAGTGAACTGAGTCAGAGACAACGAACAAACGACAAACACCTAAAACATGAAATAAGGCCTCGCAGCCGTGTCAAAATTGTTTAGGAGGGTCGTCGAATGATGGCAAAGGCAATGATGGTGTCCTCATAGAGGTTGGGAGTGCGTAGAGATCAGGCGAAGTCGAGGATGTGGTGCGTAGGTGGTTCTGTTTGATGGAGCTTTGGAGAGGGTAATCCGCAAAATTGGATGAGGGGTTTTGTTGGTGGAAGTGAGGTGGGAGTTGTGGAGGTGTTGCGGAGGTGTTTCATGTAGTGTGGAGTGCGGGAGGTGTCGACAGAGCTTCGCCGGAGTGGAGGAAGATGATGGGGGAGAGGCATGGTCGTTGGATGAAACGATCAAGGAAGGAGCTAGAAAAGATCTGGAGAGGGAGAGGAGAAGTTTGAACCTATTCTAAAGGATGAATGGTGAGTGCCGGCATCGTGGAAGAAGCTTGTTCCGGTGAGGGAGACGGCAATGAGGAGAGGGGGATGCAACCCTCGTTGTGGCTGGTGAGATGCGGAGGATGATGAGGAAGAAGGATAGGCTAATTTGGCCGTTGGCCCTCCATAAGACGATGGGGGGGGAAGCCGCAGAAGTCTAGGTTGGAGGAGGCCAAAGATATGGGAAAGAAGAGGATTTTTGGCCCTATACCTAGACAAAGAGCTAGGCTTTGCAATGAGGAAGCTTTTATAGAGCTTCTGAGCAAGTTCTAAATAGGAAACAAGCCTAATTGGCTTGCTTAAGAATCAAGAAACACCCACTGTTCTCATGGGTTCGCACAGCAAATCAAATGCGATTTGAGATCCAAGATTGGTCCCAATTAATTCTCCATGATGTGAACATCAATCCCACCAATTTTGGTGGGATTTGATGAGGATTCGAGTAGGATTAGGAGTGGTCAAACACCTCCTACAGGTTGGTTGACCTTCAATGGTGATAGGGATTTCTTTGTGAAGAATATAAAGAACTTAGGGGGCTATTTGCAAGGATTTCAAAAGTTGAGGGGCTAATTGAGAGAGAGAGTCTAACTGGACTAAAATGCAAACTAGGTCAAGATGAACTTTGATTGGGCCCAAATTTTTCTAAAAACATAATTTGGACCCAAAAAATCTAGTGATGAAGTTAGATTTCAGTTTTGACCAAGTTTGGCTGGGTAATTTACATAAAAATATAAATTAGGGCAGAATTGTGTTTGTGACTGTTTAAGGTCAAAATAGGTTCTAAAGGTCAAATCAAGGATACCAAACCTCATGAAATATTTTTCTATGAATTGTAGAATGTTTAGATGAATTTTATCTTGACTAGAATCTCTGTAATTCAAGCGGGTCTGAAATTAGGGTCTTGGGTTATGGATCAGTTCTCAAAGTGCATGAAACCCTATTTCTATCTAAGCGGACCCTCTTATTAGACTTTAATGCTTAGTAGACCTTATATTAACCCTTGACAAACCTCATGGTTACTCTGCTTTCATAATATAATATTAAAACTACAGAATTAACTCTGTTTTAGTGTATTCCTCTCATAAAGGATATGCAGGGAATTACGACTCTCAAGCGATTATGTAAGAGCTTTTGCTAATTGATTTTGATTAATTAAAATTAGTTATGGCTCAGGATGATGTTATCATCGTACCTCAAATAGAATAAAATAGTAAAAAATGAACACAATGAAGAATTAATGCCAACAAAGCTCTTACTATGTGAAGGTAGACTTTCCTCTCATAAAAAAAAAGTATAGGTGAGAAGGTAGACTTTCTTTGTAGCCTCCCCATATTGGAGGTGGAAAAGGGTTCCACATTGGGGTGTTGATCTCCTCCCTGATGCCAAATGTCCCCAATGGGGGCAAATTTGAATCCCCCCTCTGGTTCTCTTTGTTTTGTTTTATTTTTTCCAATTAGCTATTAACAGATAAAGGGCTCAAAACCAAAACAAATAGCGATAGAACAAAGAAAAGCTCATTCCAACAAGTCAAATAATCATAAAAGGTTCAAGCACAAATTACTTAACAAACATGTCAGCATTACTATTAGAAACCAATAAAGGGAGTACTCTTTTTTTACTTACAACAATTAGATCGGAATGAAAGAGGGAAATTGCCCACGAAAGAAAGCATCAGATAGACCTGAGCAAACAGAACAAAAAATATGATAAGTAGCAAATCCATGTATACTTCCAACCATATAGTACTCCATATATACATCTTCTCCATCCTCTATCAACATCATCATCATCATCCTTTTTTTCTTTACTTCCACAATGGCATTCCAACCATATAGTACTCCATTTATTCTAAATTTCTAAAGGATGGAAGGTGTTTGGAACATTTTCTCATGCTTGACCTGTAGTACTTTTGGGATGGTTTGCTTAAATAGGTTTCCTACACGAGCATCTCCTTTGAAACCAAATAATTGGATTGAGTTCTGAAAGTTTTTTGTTAACTACTCATTTTTCAAGAGGATTTGCTTAGTACCTCCCAAGCATTCCTTTAATCCTCCTATATGATAATACATCAAATGGATGAAAAAATTCCAGTTGGATTATCAGAGTTGAGACTTTAAAAACCATAGAAGTTCATTAATCACCTTTTACTCTTGAATTTGTCTATCTGAGAAGGTCCAAGATCAATAAGATATAAAATTTTTTTTTTTTCATTCTAGTTCCCATCATAGATATGTTTTCCTGATTTTTGTTATTATTTCTGCATTCTTAAGAGGATTGTGCAACTTTTTTCTAAGGTACCTGGGGCCAGTGTCATTTATCTAAATTCTTTGCAACAAGATATAGGAATTTCACACTGTTTGTGAAGCTGGATCTCCATTTGAAAGAGTATTTTTCCCAAGAAAGCTATTTCTTTGAATTTCAAATAGGAAGTATAGATAGGTAATGGGGAATGAAATATAAATCTTGAAAGATAGTAATATGTTTAGATGATATCGTACTTGTTTCCAGCCTTGCTCTTTTCATCCTCTTCCTAGGCCTTAATCACGAAAATTTTTTCTTAGACTCAACCATAGAGAGGGCATGATCTGAAAGCATAAGACAAAAGAGTCTCACAAAAGTTTCTAATCCAAAATCAATAACAAGTGCTTTACATTTAATAGAATGTCACAATATACCTCTATCTTTTGATCCATCAGCAGATTTCTATTTTAATTCAGGATCTTACATCTCTGCAAACAAAAGGTGGTTAGCATCAAAGGTTGATTACACTATAGAAATATTAGCCAAAATTGAACATGTCAAGTCTGTAATCGTAATTTAATCCCTTGAGATCTTACGGATCCACTACCTCTTGCCTTAATCCATCAAAAGATTTCTATTTTAATTCAAGATCTTCCATCTCTACAAACAAAAGGTGGTTAACATCAAAGGTTGATTACAATATAGAAATATTAGCCATAATTGAACATGTCAAGTTTGTAATTGTAATTTAATCCCTTGAGATCTTACAGATCCACTACCTCTTACCTTACTTGTGATTCATTGTGACAAAAATAAAAAACCACAGCAAACCACTCCAAACCTTTCTATATAGAATATATGAATAATTTAGTTCACATTGTGCAAGTTTGTTGCTAAACCTTGTATTGAAATCCAGAGGGTTTAAATGGGACAAATAAAAACAACACCAACTCTATTCTTATCTCTTCTTGCTATTCACCATATGCAGTATTCAAGTCTATCCCTGTCTCTTTTTGCTTCATCAATTTGAACTAGAACAAAACTGCTTGGCAATAGTGTTCATTATTTATGAAGTGGTCCTAACTACATCTTTTGAAACAATTAATGACTTTATAAATGATGATGAAAATAAGTAACGCATTGTTGGACTAGGATTCTTCTCTTTACATGTCATGTTTTAAGGAAATAGGCACTATGCCCATATTAAAGTGATAACCATTTCCGAGGCACTGGAAAACATGAAACTAGAGTAAATAGTTTAGAGACACCTGAAAATGTGAAACTAGAGTACCCTTTATTATCCCACTTCAGAATTTAGTTAACAAATGAAGCACCTCATTTATCAATTCAAGGACCAATGTCATGGAATGAGTATCATCTTCAGAGATCTATGATAATTGAGATGTTTAGTGATGAGAACATGAAAAATTCAACTAGGTTGCAGACTAGATTACACTTTTGGATGAAAATTATGATCCAATCATCATGACATCTTGATTTCATAGAATATGTTGAAACTTGCAATTATCATCCAACTTTAATTTTGGTTACTTTAATCAAAATTTCTGGATAAATTCAAGTAAATTTCGTCTAGTTTTGGACCTTTTGACTCCAATGGACCAACAATAATAAATAGCATGTTGTATTTTTCTGTCCATGCCTGCCAATATAGTTTAAGTTGCAAATGAAAGTTTAAATCAATAAACAAAATTTGGAACTGACAAGTAAAGAAAACAAAATTCCCTCCACAAATCTACAACTGACAAGTAAAGAAAACAAATTTTCTAATATATATGAAATTTGGCATGATTTATAAAGGCGGGTTTTTAAGTCGTTGTAACACGTGAAATCGCATATGCTTTTAAAATTTATAACCTAGATAGGGGAGTATCTAGGGTCATCTAAGGAGGCAATATGCTTGCAAATCAAATCCCTTGCTTAGAAAATAAATCTCAACTTTCCTTTTGGTTTTTTCAATATATCATTTTTTTGTTTTGTACTTAAAATAACAAGGATTTCAAATTAATGATAACTACTCCTAATAGTAACCCTAGGTGACAAGAGCTACTTTCCTTATAAGCTCACCCTAGGCACATGAAGGCTAATTGCACAGCAATCATAGGCCTTAATTGACCTAGATTAAGCTTGGACTTATTATAAGTTAGGGTTATTAATGCATACATATGCATTATTTGCATCTCTACTGCTCTTCTTTAGCTATGCATGAAATGATGTTATAATGTGCTGATTAAGTATATTATGTCAATTGTAGGGAATAAGCTAATCAGGAGCTTGATCTGGAGCTGGATCAGGAATAACGGGAGTTGTAACAGAGCTAGAGTAGAAGGCTTAGTTTAGATATAGGAACAATAATATAAGGGGATCAAAAGTTTGCTATTCTATTAAGTAGGAATAAAGCAGTAAAATGTGAAGAGCTTAGGTCCATCCTAGACCTAGGATAGCCTAGAGACTTCCCCAAGCCTTAGCCACCCTTAGATTAGGTCACAACACCCTAGGAAGCCTTAAAACCCAAGTTCCAGCCCTTATCTGGATGTCCAGATAAGTTATAGGACATCCAGGACCCTTAGCCATCTCCTGCACACCTCAAACCCACTTCTACAGTGTTATTGGACATCTAGACACTTTGTCAAAAGTCCAATTTCTGTAGAGTACCCAAAACAGAACCCTGATTTCCCCCTGACTCAAATTAGATGTCCAGAATTGAAGTCTGGACTTCTGGTTTTTGAGTATAAGTCATCTAATCCTATTATTGGACGTCTGATGCTGGTCTCCAGTCCCTATTTTGAGATTCAAGTCTTGATCTTGGATCTCTAGCTCCCTAGACCTAATCCTAACCCCATAGGAACCTAAACTACGGTGTCCTAACCCTAGTACATCACCTCTAAACCTACCTAAGGACCTAATTAGGTCCTCACCAAACCCAATTGACTTAGATCAAAGTCAATTACCTTAACGTAAGTCAATTGGACTCATTAAGTCCAATTGAGCTTAGATCTCAACCCACACAAGTTCAATTGGACTTAGTGAGAGTCCAATTGACCTAAATCCAACCTGATTGAGTTATGTCACCCTCAATTTGGCTCACACTAATTCAATTAAACTTAAGTTAAGTTTAATTGCATTTTCACCTTAGCATTTAGGGTTTGTAACCCTAAAATCAAGACCTACACCTACACAAACCCCTTAGGACCTACCGTAAGCCACCTAGCCATGTAGAGCACGACTACACACACACACACACACACCCATTCACACACACTTCTCTAGAATTCTCTAGAGATCTCTTGAGATGGCGCCACCTCTTGGTTGCTAAATTTAGCAACCAAGAGGCATTCAAATTGAGATCCACAATTTTTGGATCTCAAAGACCACCTCCAACCCCATGTGGCCGGCCACTCTTGGACTGTCTCTAGAGAGTTTCACACCTCTCTAGAGAGAAGCCATTGGGTCTATAAAAAGACCCCATGGGCAGCCATACTCACCCATTCACATCCCTTAGCTTCATTGGCACCACTAACCTCATTAGCTCCATACACGCCCACCTTCACTTAGGTTAGCTACTTCACCTCCACGAGCTCACCACCATCATGGAGGACGCCATGCTGGGATGCTGGATCAACCCTACCTCTCTCCAAGGGTCGGCCTAAGCTACATTGGTTGCCCCTCATTCTTCTCCCGACCACTCCAAGGCCATCGGGGACCACCCCTGAATGCCCTTTTATTCTTCTAGATTTAATTCATGCTCTTTATAATTTTATTGCTTTTATTTACTGCTTAGTAGTGTAATCTTACTTCTCCCCCAATGATGCATACGAAATCCCCCCATCGATTCTCGTATGCAATCATTTTCTGGCAGCTAGGTTTAATTTTCAAGCATTTATGTACAAGCTTTCTTCTAGATTCCTTGTGAAACAACTCCCAAATGTATGAATGAAAACACATTTATATATATATATATATATATATATATATATATCTTTATGTGTTTGAAATCACCACGAGCTTAATAATTATCATATTTGCGTGATTTAAGTGCCTGCGCTTTAATGGTCTATCTATTACGCACCAGCATATCATTTCCTGAGGATATTGAAAATCTAAAAATAGATGCTTTCTCCAGAACTAGTCACCACCTCACTAGAATCGTGCGCACAGAAACTCACATGTTCACTTTCATAATTTACTTGACGCATGCGCTGTGATCCGAGTTAATAACAGAAGTGGTGAAGTTTTAGTTAGGAGATTGGAAACCAGCGTGCGTCTTTAATGAAGTAGAGTAGTAAAAAAAGATCAATTTTAAAAGTGAAAGCAACGCCTCCCAGAGATGAACAATCGGGACTCAAGTCTCGTAATTTTTGTAAAATAGTATCTTTGTTGGACCGTACTTCGTGACTATACTACGACACTTTTTTCTATCAAATACGCGATCTACGACATTCCAAACAAATGGCACCGTTGGCGGGGAGGCAACGTCATTTTTCTTGATTTCGATCTTTTAATCTATCACTGACAAATTTGCCTCTACTTTGTTTTTGATGTGCAGGACAACACGAAAGAAAAATAGGATCTGCGCACACAACGAGTGCGGAAAAGAAATCAGGTGCACATCACATTATCTTAGATTAGGTTTATTTTATGAACCCTAGGACTAGATCTACTTCCTGCAATTTCTTTTGTGAAAAAAAAAGAAAGATTTTTCTCATTTTCGTGAAAAAAAAATAAAAAAAAGAAAAATTTTGAAAAAAAAATCTAGATTAGGTTTCCTTTTAAATCTAGGTTAGTTGTAAAAAGAAAAAAAAAAAGATATTTTCATTGAATCTTTTGAAAAATTCTTTTTGAAAAAAAAAATGTGCAAGAGTTTTGAAAAAAAATATCTCTTTTTGGTGGAAGGCCAACATCTAGGTGTCTTTTGGTGGTGATTGAGGGGTGAAGGGTGGTGAAGAAGGTGGTGCCAACTTGAGTAGAGGTGGAGCTAACTAGGTGGACTTGAGTTTATTTAGTAAATGGAGCTAGCTAGGGTTAAGTTATGGCTGATGGATGGCCAAGGAGCTGGATGCTAGCTAAGCTAAGCTAATCTAAGCTAGCTTAGCCAGTAGTGAAGTGGAGGAGTAGGCATGTGAACCTTAGGGTTTGAGGAGAGGAGCTGGATATGAAGAGTCTAGAGTTGAATTGGAGCTGGCAACTACTGTAGAGGTCAACATGGGGCTACTCTAGCTGGCTTAGCTTGTTAGTTCTTTGCTAGCTACTAAGCCAAGCTAAAGTAAGCTGGCTTCTGTTGAATGGAGTTGAGGTGAGCTGGGTCTGGTGCTCCCGGGGAGGATTGAGCTGGTTGAGACAGCTAAGGTAGCTAAGCTAAACTGAGTCCTCGAGAGCTGGACTTAAGCTTCCTGAGCTGGAATGAATTCATCTTCAGCTGGCTGGAGTTGAGTAGAGTTGGATCAGGCTGGTCTTGAGCTAAGGTGAACTCCAATCAACTCAACTGAGCTAGCTAGAGCTCGCTGTGAACTCACGGGAGATGAGATGAGCTAGACTCAGCTAAGTTGAGCTGGATCTGAGCTGACCTGAGCTAGGGTGAGTTGAGATGAGCTCTCTTGAGCTGCCATTCAGTTGAGATGAGTTGAATGGAGCTAGGATGAGCTAACCCTAGTCCAAGTGAGCTGGATCATGCTGAGTTTCAGCTAGTTTGAGCATCTCCTTCACCTGTTGCTTTCCTAAGCGCTAGGGTTCTAGGGATCTGTTAATCTGTTCATCCCTAACACTCACAAAAACACATTAAAAGGACAAGAAAAATGCAATCATGCCTAACCTAATTTATGACTAAATGCAACCTAAAATCCCATTTGTGAAGGAAAACCTAAGAGCTAGGATTGTTTTAATGAAAAAGAATGATGATAAACTCGCGTTTATCACACCCCCATAGTTATCTTTTTGCTAGACTCTTAGCAAAACTTTAATTTTTATAAAATGGAATTTTTGGGAAATCTAATTTTTATGACTTTTGAGGAGAAAAAGATTAAGGGACCTTGGTTGATCTAAACACAGGAGGCACGGGATTCGTTAAAGATAAACATCGGGATTTATTTTCGGATCCAAAAGTTAGACAAAAATGGGATCAATATATCCTTCAAAAAATTCATAGATTAACCCCTTGTTAATTCAGATGACTTGAAATTTTTGTTTTTAGGATTTTTCTGGCTCTTGAATCTGATTCGCAACTTGCAATAACCTTTAAAACCTAGTGTCTGTGCTTTCAAAAAGCCAACATTTATAACGGCATGTTTTTGGTTGAAAACCTTTTTTTTGTCCCTCATGCTTATTTCTAGCTTAGTCTTACAACAGATGTGTCGGGATCATCATTCCCGTTACCAATCCTCGAGGGGGCTCCGGTGCCAGTTCTTCGGGATAGCACTGTCCATGACACCACCCAGGAGCTCACAACCCCAAAACACAATGCAGTATAATGGGGCACTCCAAGCAAACTCAAGCTCTTGCTCCAACATTATAGGTAGAGCAGTCCAAGACACTTGAGCTGCTAAAATGCACTTTAATGCTCCGTCTAAAGATATGAAATATAAATATGGAGCAGCGTTGAGGCGGTAACATGTTAACATCGCGTCCTCAAAGGAGGCATTTTCCTCCTTCTCAACAATGGGAACTCAAACCAATGATCTGCTTCAGACTTTTACTAAGGCCAAATAAGGGGTTTTTCTGATTTTTAGTAGTTTTTATTTGTTGGGTTGTATGTGAAATTTGACATAGGAAGTTCCGCAAGAAATGCAAGTTTTTGAATCAGAAACTATGCCAGATACTTTCCATATTACAAAAGAGAATCAAGTCACCTGAACTATCATGAGTTTAGGTAGAATTTTGGAGAAGGATATTTGATCGAGTCAAAAAATATACCTTGAAATTCTAATGATCAGATCCGTATCCTCATCCTTAGTTTGTTAAAGATTAAATCCCATTGTACCAAAAGTGAGTTTTTCAACCTTAGTCCTGATTTGAAATTTTTCCTCAAAAAGTTTTCACCATTTTTATTATTATTTCTTTTTCAGTATGCAAGCAGGAAAATGAAATGACTAAACAAAAATGCATGTTTTTAGGTTTTGAAAATCCTAAATCGATCGTCAAAATTTTAAAAACACCCCCCTATGCTTAAGATATGCAATGTCCTCATGCAATAGGTGGGAGTGATGGATTACCGGAGTAAAAGGCGATCAGATTTAGGATAGGCAAAACCTGGGGAAAAGAAAGGAAAAGAAACAGAAAGAAAATGATGGGTTACCTCCCATCCAGTGCTATCTTTTACGCCATTCAACTGGGTGTAGTTTGCATTAGTGATCAACGGTGGTTGGTTCAGTGAAATCGAAGGATTCGGATGGAAGATTCGGGGTATGAACAAAATAGGGCTTTAAACATTGGCCGTTGACTTGAAATGTCGTATTAGTTTTAGGATCAAAAAGATCAACAACATCGTAAGGATAAGTTTTGAGGACAATAAAGGGGTCGGTCCATTTGGATTTTAATTTACCAGGAAAAATGCGTAATCTAGCATCAAAAAGCCAAACGCGTTGATTATTGTCAAAGTGTTTCCGAACAATGTATTTATCATGAAATTTCTTTGTTCGATCTTTATAAATCCTCACATTTTCATAGGAAAAATTACGTAATTCTTCCAATTTAGTTAATTATAGTTTTCTATGGATACCGACGTCAGATAAATCCATGTTTAATTATTTTATTACCCAAAAAGTCCTATGTTTGAGTTCTACCGAGAGATGGCATGCCTTCCCAAAAATCAGATGGAAGGGAGGCATGTCGAGCAGGGTTTTAAAAGCAGTACGGTAGGCCCATAAAGCATCATCCAATTTGGTGGGCCAATCTTTACGGTCGGGCCTAACCATCTTTTGTAAAATATTTTGATTCCTCGCTTAGAAACTTCTGCCTGGCCATCTATTTGGGGGTGATAAGGTGTAGAAATTTTATGATTAACCCCATATTTAGAAAGAAGGTGACGAAATTGTGAATGAGTGAAATGTGAGCCTCCGTCATTGACAATGGCTTTTGGAATGCTGAATCTTGAGAAAATATTCTTAAGAAATTTGACAACCACACAGTGATCACTAGTGCGGGTGGGTATTGCTTCTATCCACTTCGAAACATAGTCAACTACAACTAGTATATATAAATACCTACCAGAGTTGATGAATAGTCCCATGAAGTCGATGCCCCATACATCAAAAATTTCAACCTCTAAAATATGAGTAAGGGGCATCATATCCTTCCGAGTCATGTTGCTGATGCTCTGGCAACGCACACAGGATCGAACAAAATTATGAGCATCTTTATACAAGCTGGGCCAAAAGAATCCCGCATTAAGGATTTTAGTTGCAGTTTTCTTGCCCGAAAAATGTCCGCCACAGGTCATTGAATGACAATGTGTCAGAATATCATGGATTTCAGAATCAGGGACACATCGTCGAATGACCTAATCGACACAAATGTGGAAAAGGTCAAGCTCCTCCCAAAATTAGTTTTTAATGTCAGCAAAGAACTTATCCCGTTTTGTTTTTGGCCAACTAGCGGGGATTCATTCTGTTGCTAAATAGTTTGCAATGGGCACAAACCAAGGGAGGGTAGTGGCAGCTAAAATGCTTTCGTCGGGGATTTGATCAGGTGGGGTCATTATGTCATTCATCATAAGACGAGAGAGTTGGTCGGCCACTACATTTTGCGATATTACCTTATCCTTGATTTCTAGGTCAAATTCCTGGAGCAGCAGGATCCAACGAATAAGGCAAGGTTTTGCA
This sequence comes from Thalassia testudinum, assembly GCA_037157565.1. NCBI lineage: Eukaryota > Viridiplantae > Streptophyta > Magnoliopsida > Alismatales > Hydrocharitaceae > Thalassia > Thalassia testudinum. The sequence continues at coordinate 3,468,866 of JAZHRO010000029.1, read as the reverse complement.
TCATTTTTTGTTAGCAAATATTTTAAGTGCTGAGTGGTCGGAATATACAGTGACATATGACCCCAAAAGATAAGATCTAAATTTTCTAAGGCAAATACAATGGCAAGAAGTTCCTTTTCAGTAACCATGCAATTCCGTTGTGCATCATCAAGAGTTTTGCTAGCATAATAGATCACAACGGGCTTCTTGCCAATTCTTTGCCCTAGAATGACCCCCACACCAAAATCTAAGGCGTTTGTCATTAATTCAAAGGGACTATTCCAATCAGATCCCTGCAAAATTAGCGCCTAAGTAATCTCCTTCAACCTCAAAAAACTCCCCAGGCATTTATCATTAAAATTGAATGGCTGGTCTTTAGTAAGAAGCTAACTTAAGGGCTTGGAGATTTGGGAAAAATTTTGTATGAATCTACGGTAGAAACCCACATGACACAAAAAGGATCTGATCTGTTTAATAGTAGTGGACGGTGGGAGCTTAGATATAGCATCTATTTTTGCTTTATCTATCGCGATTCCTTGTTTTGAAAGAACATGGCCCAAGATAATACCTTCCTGGACCATGAAATGACTTTTTTCCCAACTGAGGACCAGATTGACTTTTATGCATTTTTGGAGCGTTCTTTCAAGGTTCTTGAGACAATGGTCAAAAGAATCTCCAAAATCAGAGAAGTCATCCATAAAAACTTCTATGCATTCACCTACCATGTCCAAAAATATTGCAAGCATACACCTTTGAAAAGTCGCAGGTGCGTTGCAAAGACTGAAGGACATTCTTTAGAAAGCAAAGGTTCCGAAGGGGCAGGTGAAAGTTGTTTTGTCCTGGTCTTCAGGATGAACCGCGACCTGATTATAGCCAGAATAACCGTCCAGAAAATAGTAAAAGTCCCGTATGGCTAATCACTCCAAGATTTGATCAATAAAAGGGAGCGGAAAATGGTCCTTCTTGGTGGCGGTGTTTATTTTCTATAATCAATACACACGTGCCAAGAAGAGGCGATTCAAGTGGCTATATTCTCCCCATTGTCATTGGTGACAACTGTTAGTCCAACCTTTTTGGGCATAGCTTGTGTTCGACTAACCCAGGAGCTATCAGAAATGGGGTAGATGGTATTGGCATCAAGCCACTTAATAATCTCCTTTTTTACCACCTCCTGCATATTAGGGTTCAAGCACCTTTGTGGTTGGTGGGAGGGGCGAGAATCATCCTCTAAATATATACGATGTGTACAATAGGATTGATGAATACCCTTAAGATCAGAAAGGGTCCAGCCAATAGCTTTTCTATATTTACTCAAAACTTGGAGAAGTTTGTCTTCTTGTGCACCAGTAAGTTCAGAATTTATAATCAAGGGAAGGGTCTGATTTAGACCCAGGAAAACATATTTAAGGGAGTCGAGCAAGGGTTTTAATTCCAATTGTGGACCCAGCTTCGAAAGAATTTCTGCTTTTTGTGTTACTGGTGAAGTAAGAGTGAAAGGGTAAGCTGGAGGGTTAGCTGAATGTGTGGTTAGGGTAGAAGGGTGAGAAGAGGTGGATTGTTCAGGAATCATGTTAATGGCAAAACATGAACCTAAATGTGAAATCGGCAAGGTTTCCTCCACGATATTTTCTATTTCCGAATCCGAGTCATCAAAGAAATCAGGTTCTTGGAACCTCCTAAAAGCTTGGAAAATATCTAGGGTTACAGATTCACTGCCACACATGATCTTCATTTTACCAGAATCATAATCAATATTTGTGCAGGCAATGCCTAAGAATGGTCTTCCAAGAATTATAGGGGCAAACTTCAATGCTTCCGGTACCTATTGTTGGTGCTAGAGCACCACGATCATTTGTTTTGATGATAACAAAACACGTGTTATTTAACATTTGCACTTGGAGTCTTAGATTTCAGGTCAATTGCAAATGTAGACGTGATTAGACGGAATTCGAGCTCGCATCCAGGATGGATTGGAGGAGCTTGATGGAAAACAGAGGAGATTCGCGAGGAGCAATGGCTTGAAGAAGGAAGGAGATGAAGAATAAGATAGACTTCCTTCTCTTGTACACTTTGTATTTTTCATTTATTTTGTTGCTCTTTATTTTTGTCACTTAGACTCATGTTAAAGAGTCTCAAAGTACCCTAACAGTAGTCCTAGGAACATCGGCACAACCCTAGGATACTTAGGTTTTCTGTAGAAAATTTAGAAAACCAATATAGGGTTCAAACACCACTTCCAGAAGTCTAATTCCCAAATCAGACGTCTGATAATGTGTTTTAAGACGTCTGATAACATTTAGGCTGGACATAGTTAGTTCTGTCTGATGAAATTAGACGTCCAGACCTTAGACCAGACGTCTTAGAACACGTCTGATGACTTTGCCAGACGTCCAATTAGTGGACCGTTAGCTCGCTTTGCAAACACTCGAGGATATGACCGTTAGAGCCTTATCAGACGTCCTTAAGCCCTTCCAGACGTCTGATAATTGACCATTTTGCCTCAACTGACCCGAAAATCTCTTCTCAGAGATTTTCTAGCCGTTGCAAATCCATTCCTACGAAAAAGTAGGTTTCCAGACATCCAGACATAGTGCCAGACGTCCTGTATGTCGTCTGATGGACTTGCGCTAGAACCCTGTTTACATCTAATTCAAGTCAGGAAGAGACCTGCCCAAAATCAGACGTCTAACCTTGAAATCAGACGTCTTAAAGTGGTCTTCCAGAAGTCTGATGCCAGAATCAAACGTCTGATAACCCTATCAGTGCAATGATTGTTCCTGATTTCGGGTTAATTCACTTGGGCTTTGCACCCAACGGCTATGGAGCATTTCCTAAGCCATCCAAAGCCTTCCTAAGGCCTCTATAAATAGAGGGGAACTTCTTGCACACTAACACACACCTAGATACACAAGACACACCTTGCAATACACTTTCAAACCTTTTGTGTCCAAGAAAAGAATCTCTTGCTCTCTAAGCACTAGTTCCATCATCTAAAGAGCATCAAGCCTTCGCGCACCCGCTCTCCCGCCGTAGTTCACGAGAGCAACGTTGCGCCGTCGCGTGGCTCACGCACCCGCGTCATCGACTCGACGCACTCCTTGCAAAGCGGAGTTTCTTAATTCCTATAGAAGCTTAGGTTTGAAATTACTTTGTTGGCTCTATAGGATTATTTGTTATTTTATCTTTGTTATTTGGTTGGGTATTCGCTTTGCGAATTCCCGTCTCCTTTGTGGGACAAAATCCTTCTCGTGGAGAGAAGGGGTTGAGGAATGCTACCCTCGCACTTGTAGTGTGGTTGTAATTGAGGTTGAATCACCCTCGTTTAAAGTGATTCGTTTAATGGATTTTGATCAACTTGGTTGATCGGAAAATCCTAACTCGAGAGGGTTAGGTGGTGGTTTTCACCCGGTTTGGGTTTCCACCTAAAAATCTTTGTGTACTTTGTGTGATTGTATTTTGTGAGATTGTTTATATTTCAATTCCGCAATTATTACGTCACGCTGATCTCACCCCCTCCTAGTAGGATTCTACAATTGGTATCAGAGCAGGTTCTTACAAGATCGGAGTAACACCCGGCAAGAAGATCATGGAGGGAAGCATAGCCGCAATCAGAATCTCCAAAGGGCAGTCCACTGTCCGACCACCCTATTTCGACAGGAGGGACTTCGGATATTGGAAGTTGAGGGTGAAGACGTGGTTCCAAGCCACTGAGTTCGAGATATGGGGATGTTGCGAAACCCCATACGAGATCTCGAAGCGACCCCAAGGAGGCTACTCGCAACTGCAGATTCGAGAGCTTTCACTCAACGCAAAGGCAATGAATGCTTTGTATTGCGCATTGAGTCCGAAGGAATTCAAACAAATCCAAGAGTGCACCACCGCCCACGAGATATGGAGGTTGGAAGGCACTCATGAGGAGACGAGCTCGGAAGAAGATCTCGGGGAGAAGGAAACCGCGTGCCTTGGTTTCATGGCTTTCGGAGAAAGTGACAACGACAGCGACGACAGCGACAATGAGGTAAACTCAGATTTACAAGATGGAGTGTATGAGCTTAGTAAATCACTAAAAATAGAAAACAAAAGCATGAAAAAGAATCTTAGTTTTCTTAAATCTGAAAATGATAGGTTAGAAATAAAACTTAAGGATCTAGAAGTTAGTCCTAAAAATGATAACCTATTATTAGAAAATCAATACCTCATCAATGAAAATAATAAATTGATTGAGGAAAATGTTAATCTAAAAATAGAAATTTCCGATTTAAAGACTAAGATGAATATTATAGAAAATGAACTTGCATGTCTTAGGGAGAAATCAAATAAATTGATAAATAGGGTAGATAACCTATATAGCCCTAAGGTTGAGAAAGGATCTCCGTCAAGGAGACCTGCTAACAGATCCGGATCCAAGCTGACTTGGATACCGAAGGAAGATTTAGAATCCTGTTTTGTAGGTTTCAGGGATAACTACAACACGAAGGACTAGACCTACAAGCTCAAGGCTGGTCAACTCGAGTTGGGAGAATCAAGGAGTAGACCAAGGAGGAGAACGAGAAGACCGACGAGACGGCGAACAAACGATGGACCCGCCGCACGTCGACCGCCAGACTAGAGACTGGCGCCAATGCCCGGGCCTCCAAGCTACGGATGGGAGCCCCATCCGATGTGGCATCCACCACCACCATTCGGGCCATTTTATTGGCCATGGTAGGTGAGGTAAAAACCATTTACCCTATCTTTTTATCATAAGCATTTAGATAGGGGGAGCAAAAAATTATAAGCTAATTGTCAATTTTTAAGGGGGAGATATAAGGTAGCTAAATTTCCTTTAGAAAGGGGGAGAAAAATAATAGCTATCTTGTTGTTATAAAAAAGGGGGAGGACATTACCTTTGTTAAAAGAAATTTATAGAAGAGCATGTTTTAAGGGGGAGTTATAGAAAATTTAAAATCAATCAAACCTTTTTGATAATGTCAAAAAGTGGGAGGATTTTTTGCATTATTATGTATGGTTTTGTCATCATCAAAAAGGGGGAGATTGTTGGTGCTAGAGCACCACGATCATTTGTTTTGATAATAACAAAACACGTATTATTTAACATTTGCACTTGGAGTCTTAGATTTCAGGTCAATTGTAAATGTAGACGTGATTAGACGGAATTCGAGCTCGAATCCAGGATGGATTGGAGGAGCTTGATGGAAAATAGAGGAGATTCGCGAGGACTGATGGCTTGAAGAAGGAAGGAGATGAAGAATAGGATAGACTTCCTTCTCTTGTACTCTTTGTATTTTTCATTTCTTTTGTTGCTCTTTATTTTTGTCACTTAGATTCATGTTAAAGAGCCTCAAAGTACCCTAACAGTAGTCCTAGGAACACCGGCACAACCCTAGGATATTTAGGTTTTCTGTAGAAAACTTAGAAAACCAATATAGGGTTCAAACAGTACTTCCAGACGTCTAATTCCCAAATCAGACGTCTGATAATGCGTTTTAAGACGTCTGACTGTTGATTCAGACGTCTGATAACATTTAGGCTGGACATAGTTAGTTCTGTCTGATGAAATTAGACGTCCAGACCTTAGACCAGACGTCTTAGAAGACGTCTGATGACTTTGCCAGACGTCCATTTAGTGGACCGTTGGCTCGCTTTGCAAACACTTGAGGATATCACCGTTAGAGCCTTATCAGATGTCCTTAAGCCCTTCCAGACGTCTGATAATTGATCATTTTGCCTCGACTGGCCCGAAAATCTCTTCTCAGAGATTTTCTAGCCGTTGCAAATCCATTCCCACGAAAAAGTAGGTTTCCAGACGTCCTGTATGTCATCTGATGGACTTGCGCTAGAACCCTATTTAGATCTTATTCAAGTCAGGAAGAGACCCACCCAAAATCAGACATCTGACCTTGAAATCAGACGTCTGATGCTAGAATCAGGCGTCTGATAACCCTGTCAGTGCAATGATTGTTCCTGATTTCGGGTTGATTCACTTAGGCTTTGCACCCAACGGCTATGGAGCCTTTCTTAAGCCATCCAAAGACTTCCTAAGGCCTCTATAAATAGAGGGGAACCTCTTGCACACTAACACACACCTAGATACACAAGACACACCTTGCAATACACTTTCAAACCTTTTATGTCCAAGAAAAGAATCTCTTGCTCTCTAAGCTCTAGTTCCATCATCTAGAGAGCATCAAGCCTTCGCGCACCCGCTCTCCCACCATAGTTCACGAGAGCAATGTTGCGCCGTCGCGTGGCTCACGCACCCGCGTCATCGACTCGATGCACTCCTTGCAAAGGAGAGTTTCTTAATTCCTATAGAAGCTTAGGTTTAAAATTACTTTGTTGGCTCTATAGGATTATTTGTTATTTTATCTTTGTTATTTGGTTGGGTATTCACTTTGCGAATTCCCGTCTCCTTCGTGGGACAAAATCCTTCTCGTGGAGAGAAGGGGTTGAGGAACGCTACCCTCGCACTTGTAGCGTGGTTGTAATTGAGGTTGAATCACCCTCGTTTAAAGTGATTCGTTTAGTGGATTTTGATCAACTTTGTTGATCGAAAAATCCTAACTCGAGAGGGTTAGGTGGTGGTTTTCACCCGGTTTGGGTTTCCACCTAAAAATCTTTGTGTACTTTGTATGATTGTATTTTGTGAGATTTTTTATATTTTATTTATGCAATTATTACGTCACCCCTCCTGTTAGGGCAGAATCTACACCTATATGTCCAGAACTAAAAATTCTACTGCAAATAGATAATTTTTGACCTGGACAAGGACATCCTCAACAATTCCCCTTGGTTTAATTGCAAACCGATCGGCTAACTGAAGAGTAACCTCAATAGGTTTTAATTCACTGATCTTAAATTCCTAAAAAATAATTATGGGGATAAGATTAATTGAGGCACCGAGATCCAACAAGATGCGATCAAAAGAAGTATCATTAATGATAACTTGAATCAAGGGGGCGCCTGGATCTTTTCTTTTAAGAGGCAGTCGACTCTGCACAACTAAGCTAACTGTCTCAGGAAGGATCACCTTTCCTAAATTTCTAGGCTGCCTTTTTGTGGTACACAAATCTTTTATAAATTTTGCATAGGCAGGGATGTATTTTATGGCATCTAGGAGAGGCGTTAATTTCAACTTGCCCAAATAAATCCATTAATTCCTTATCAGTGGGCTCGGATTTTTTCTTTTTGTTATTTTGTGAAGATTAAAGGGCTTGTGAAAATGGTGTAGGGTTTCCCTGTTTTTCATTATTAGGTTCTAGAACATTGTTAGAGGAAGATGGGGAAGAGTTGATCTATTTTTCATTGAAATGAATTTCTTTAACAGGAAGGGGGTCTTGAGTGGTTTTCCCATTCCTTAAAGTAACTGCATTGGCAGTCTGGTTGTTTCTAGGATAAGGACGAGAAGCCTGACTGTTATTGAAACCCGAGGGATGTTGAGGTGCTGGTTGAATGGGTTGACTGGGATATCCACCTTGGAACTAATTCCTTTTATTATTCGGATTGGGCATGGGTTGGGAAGATAAATTCCCAACAAGTCGATGATCAAGAGTAACCATAACATGGTGTTGCAAGTTGGTAATCATGCGGGTTACTTCTGTCATTTGATTCTGCATACCTTGCAGAGTTTTCATGACCTGAGTATTAATATCTTCCTAGGATGGTCCAGGTTGATATACAGGTTGCCCATAATTCCCAAAATGATTTTCTTTGGGAAAAGGAATTGGGTTCGGGTTTTTCCAGGAGTGATTCAGGTTGGTTCTCCAGCTTTGATTATAAGTGTTAGAGGAGTTTCTAAATTGCTCCTGGAGAGCATAAATATTTTTCGTGGTGGGATCAAAAATATTTTGATCAAAATTCCCAATCAATTATTGTAGGAAATCAGCTGGAAGCTGCTGACTAGCAAGTGTTGCATCAATATTGTGCAAATTTTCTCTTCGGAGAAGTTGTGGAGTGTTAGTGTGTCAAGAGTTAAAGTGTGGAGCTTGTTTGTTTGTAAGCTTTTCTTCCATTTTTTTCTGGTGAATTTGCATTTGGTCCAGTTGTTGAGCTAACATATACAGATCATCCTGAGTGACTGGAACAAAGGTGGATTTGGAGTTAATTTCATTGACTCTGTGTCTAGGGTTTTGTGTTCTAACAAAAGTGTCCATTGAAGTCATATTAAATGAGTTTTCACTCATTTCTTCAAAGAGGAGATAGGCACTTTCGGCATATTTTTTAAGGAAATTGACCCACACGAGGCAACCACAAATCGCTTCAATTGATCTTCTAATCCATGATAGAAGATCTGCACTAACTACCATTGCGGAATTTCATGGTGGAGACAACTTCTTAAAAGTCCTTGGAATCTTTCCCAGGCTTCATGGAGGGGTTCACCAATTTTTTGTTGAATGGTCATTATGGATCTTCTTAAAGCGTAAGTTCAACCAATCGGAAAAAATTTCTTTAGAAAAGCGCTCTTTAATTGGGGCTAGGTGGTAATCGAGCACCCAATCGTTCTAAACCAATGTGAAGCTTTATCTTTAAGAGAAAGGGGAAAAAATCTCATTAACCACATGTCTTCCTGCACATTGCGGGAATGAGTGGTTTGAGCGAGAACAGTTAATTCCCTGAGATGACAAAAAGGGTCCTCTCTTGGAAGACCATGAAAATGCTTGATAAGATTTAGAATGGCTGGTTTGATCTCAAAATCCCCTTATGGTATGATCACCCTAGATCTTTCCTCATAATTGGAAGGATCATAGAAATCCTTAAGAGGAACGACAGGCTGTTGGCGGGGTGGTGGGTTTTGCCCTTGGTTAGCTAGGTTCATTACAGTCCTAGCCAAATCTTCTTGATTTTGTTGCAGTCGAACCAAATGATCGACCATCAAGGCAAAGGGGTTTGTATTTTGAGTTAGGATTGAAGGGCAACCTGGCCTTGCAGAAATTTCTGGTTGCTCCAGATGAGGGAGGGGGAAGTCAGCTTGTGGGTCGGCTGACAAGTTAGAAGTAGAAGCAGAATTTTTTTGTCAGTTTCCTAGGTTTTCCATTTTTTTAGAAGAGGAGGGAGAAGAAAACAAAGATTTTTTGGTGCGGGGGGCAAAATCAGATGGTCCCTCAAGATGTGGTTTTTGGGACCTTCGCCCGTGCATGCACTATTTTGGAAGAATTGGAGGGGAGGAGAAGAGAAAGAGATGAGAGAAAGTGTGCAATTCAAACAACAAATTCTAGACCTAACTTAAGTGTGACTCCCTAAAAAAAATTAACCTAAGACTTGGTCTACTTAGGAAATAAGTAATCAACAGTGAATACCGGTTCTATCAACAAATCTAGCCAAGTTACTTAAAGGGAGGTTTGGGCCCAAGTGTTTCCCAGGAAAATCCCCAGGTGTTTGTACAAACCCGCACCTAGTTGTTTGACATGGCCCCTCAGCCTGAACACCAGATATAGATGACAGAATCAGTATTAACTATAGAAAACTTCAGACCTATATAGCAAGCCTAAGTTGATGAAAACCTTAGGGGTCAAATTGCTACAAATTTTAATTAGGTCTAGGTACTAGTGTGCATACGGAATGTGGAGGGCGTTGATTGAGTTGTTTCCTGTTATTTCAATTTTTTTGTGTGTGCACAAGAATTGGAAAGTGGTTCCAATTTCAAACAAGTTATCACATAATTTTTGTATTTCTTTCTTTTAGGATTCAATTTAATTTAATATGTTTTAGGGTTTCTCTTTTTAAATATTCAAAGTTTGAAACTTCCACAATCAAAGGAAAACAAGTTGTATTGGTGATGATGTGTTTCCTTTATGTTGTGGGACTAAAAATAAAGAAAGAAACCCTAATTGGATTTGAACCCTAATATAGAAATTTAATTACCAATGAATCTTTTTTAGACATCCTGATTAGGTAGTGGCCCAAACAAAGCAACCAATACCACTACTTTATGTAAAATCAAACAAGGATTTCATAACAGATTTTTTTAAGATTTTAGGAATTTGTTTGACATTTTTTTTAAATTTTTATTTGTGCTGGTGTAAAAGTTCAAAATTGATACATGTAGGCATTTTAGACTTTTCAGTACCACCACTGGCCTCAAAAAATTTTGGTGATTTTATGTGATGTGTATAATTTTACAAGGATTCTGAAAAGATAAATTTCATAAAAATTGGGTGAGCATAAAAATTCTAAAAATTCATGAACAGTAGCAAAATAAGAAGATCAGAGGGTGTGACCCCTCAGCAGTCCACGAATTTTTAAAACTTAACTACAAATCCAATTGATCTAAAATTTGGAATAGATGTTCCTAACTTAATTTGGAATTACTATGTGAAATTTCAAGATTTTAAGAGATCTGTGGTGTTGGAAATTGATTTTTGAAGTCCAAACAAAAATCTAGACCCGAAAACCAGAACACCAACACTAGGATTGGAGTGGTGTTTAATGAAGCATAAAAGCAAACAAAGGATTTTTATGGGCACCACTCCACTTAATTAAGATGTTTAGGATCTTGAAAGCCATGTTTAATATTTTTTTGGTAGTCTTTTAGCCTAAATGTGACAAGAAATGGGGGACCAACCTGAAATCGAGGGAAGAAAAGGAACTTTGAGCACTCATTTCCAAATTCCCACTTTCTTCCTGTAGTTCCTGCACACATGAGTGAAAAGAGAGACAAGAGGATGAGATCCACTTCAAGCAAGAGAATCAATTAAAATGCAAAGCCGTGCCTCCCCGACAATGGTGCCAAAAAGTGATGTGAAATTTGGCGTGATTTATAAAGGCGGGTTTTTAAGTCATTGTAACACGCGAAATCGCATACGCTTTTAAAATTTATAACCTAGATAGGGGAGTATCTAGGGTCAGCCAAGGAGCTGGATGCTAGCTAAGCTAAGCTAATCTAAGCTAGCTTAGCTAGTAGTGGAGTGGACTAGGCATGTGAAACTTAGGGTTTGAGGAGAGGACCTGGATATGAAGAGTCTGGAGCTGAATTGGAGCTGGTAGCTACTAAAGAGGTCAACATGGGGCTACTCTAGCTAGCTTAGCTTACTAGTTCTTTGCTAGCTGCTAAGCCAAGCTAAAGTGAGCTAGCTTCTGTTGAATGGAGCTAAGGTGAGCTACGTTTGGTGCTCCCAGGGAGGATTGAGCTGGTTGAGACAGCTAAGGTAGCTTAGCTCAACTAAGTTGAGCTAAGCTGAGTCCCCGAGAGCTGGACTTGAGCTTCCTGAGCTGGAATGAATTCATCTTCAGCTAGCTGGAGTTGAGTGGATCTGGATCAGGCTGGTCCTGAGCTAAGGTGAACTCCAGTCAACTCAACTGAGCTAACTAGAGCTCCCTTTGAACTCACGGGAGATGAGATGAGCTAGACTCAATTAAGTTGAGCTGGATCTGAGCTGACCTGAGCTAGGGTGTACTGAGATGAGCTGAATGGAGCTAGGATGAGCTGACCCTAGTCCAAGTGAGCTGGATTCCAGCCATGGTGAGCTGGATCAAGCTGAGTTCCAGCTAGTTTGAGCTTCTCCACCTATTGCCTTCCTAAGTGCTAGGGTTCTAGGGATCTGTTAATCTGTTCATCCCTAACACTTACAAAAACACATTAAAAATATAAGAAAAATGCAATGCATGCCTAACCTAATTTATGACTAAATGCAACCTAAAAACCCATTTGAGAAGCAAAACCCTAAGAGCTAGGATTGTTTTAATGCAAAAGAATGATGATAAACTCGCATTTATCACTAGGGAGTCTGCATAAGAAGTAGGAGCCAATGGGAAATTAAAGAATATCCGAACTTCATATGACAAATCCAACTGCATAGATGGATCCGGATCAACGTTCGCAATCCAACGGTGTAGAAATCAACTTAATCAGAGGCCTACATCATCAAATACAAGAAGAAGATGGACGGCCACGATGGCGCCACATGGTGCCATCGCAGCCACCCCCTCACTGCACCCAAGTTGGGAAGGAGAACCGCGGGCTGTTGGATCATCATCCAACGACCGCGATCGTAGCCACGCACCCGCCCTCAGCCGCATCATCAGATGAGATGAGATCTCGATCGTTGGATTCCCATCCAATGGTCGAGAATGCACGCTAACAATACTTCAACGCAACCAACTTGTGGGAGTAGCACGTTGGTTAGCACTCTCTCCACAAGACGGGTGGCACGGGATCGAAGCGCACCCAGTGTGCATTTAGGAGAAGTGGAGAGTGCAGAGGGAATTCACCCGTCGAATCTCCATCAAGCGGCTCGGCAGCGAACGCATGGCGAGAGCGGGAGCGTTGGAAGTAGATGCGCACAATGATGCATGCGGAAATGCACGAGAGCGTGCTTTAGGATTTCCAAGGCATGATCGGGCATGCATTTAAGCCATCCAATCGTAAGGTTCGGGCACTCAGAAGAGGCGAGCGGCAAAGGAGAGAAAGTGAAGGGCAAACGCGAGCGAGCGGGAGCCACACGATCTTCATCCAAGGGCTCACAGGCTGCCACGTGGTAGCACCAGATTCAATTGGGGATAAAAGAAGGATTTGGAAGGCTTAATCAGGGTCGTTGATCTCCCAATCAATGGATCTGATTTATCCAAGGCATTTGCATAGATTTAAGGGGTCAAATGCCTTCTTTGCCGCCCACCAAAACTATAAAATGAGGCCAAAGGGCCCCCCTTTGAGAGCACTTCTCATAATTCTCTTCTTCTTCCTCCTTTTTCAACCTTTCTTTCTTCTTCTTCCTGTCTTCTCTACATCCGTCTCTACACCTTTGTCTGAAGCATCTGTTGGGCCACACTGACGGATTGTTGCTGCTCTTCTCAACCTCTCCAAAAGGCCACCACGAACTACCCGTGGTGCCCTCGTTCTGTTAGATTACTAGTAGCTTACTTTCATGTTTTCATTCTATCAAATTCAATCTCTTTGTAATGTGAATATTATAATTGATTGTTTCTATTTTTTAGTAATTATATTGAGAATAATGGTATGAAATCAAAAGTGCTTTCTGCCTCCCTGTGATCGACCGTGACTCACCAAATTTCGTTAATTTGTTTGCTTGAGATGTATTTCACGCTATACTACAACGTGTTAATTTTCTACGTGATCCACTCCGTGAACAAATTGGTGCCATTGTCGGGGAGGCAAGGTGACTTTTGATTTTATCTATAATACAGTATTCTTGTGTGCAGGAACAATGACACAAAGTGGTGAACAAGGAAAACTGGGCGCTACGAAAATCAAGTGCACACATTCCTATTAGAAATTCGACTAGAAAGTGTCATATTTAAAATTCAATAGCTGTGTTTCTAATGCTCCAAAAATTTTGAAATTTGGACTAGAACTAGATATTCATAATATCTTTCCAACGCCACCTTTCACAAAAAAAAATTTCTTCTGTGGAATTTTTAAAAATTCATGGAGTATATACTAGTCTGATTGATTGAAAATAGAACTTTCACGAACTTTAGAAATCAATTCTAACTAACATACAAATTAGATTTACTCAAAATTTATGCGTTGTGAAAGATAATAAAATTATCTTCCAATATCATAATTTTACAAAATTTTTGAAGCATATTTGATATAGTTTCCAACAGAAAAACCAACATGGGATCTAAATCCCAAACTTGACCCCTGGGTAGCTAAAAATTCATAACTAATTGTTGGAAATAGAAAAAATTTTGGAAAAATACTCTCTGAAAAGCTTATTGAAGAATAAATCTTCTTGCCAAGTTTGTATTCTATCTTACCTTAGAGCATACTTTTGAATTGTGGTATTCAATTTAAGAAAGAACTTAGAAGTGCATGAGCCACTAGGACCACATTGACTAACTTGGACTCTGATGAGATCAAAAGTTAGTTGGTGAGGCGATTCACCTTGTGAATTGCCCACCATGTACTACATTAAAGAAACAGGTTAAGAATTCATGAAAATACATCAAATAACCTGCATTTGGCTTGAAACTACTAGGTAATTCTAACATCTCTTACAAAACCTGGTGACTAAACCTGCGGGGTAGTGTCAAACGATCACGGCTGCAGGGTAACAGAACCAGAGGTGAAAGCCAAAGGAATAACCTTCCTCGTAGTCCCCTCAAAACTAGACTGGCCAGGTTAGCCTGAGAGGTAGGAATTCCTTACAGTTGGTCTCTCGCCGAATTTTCAATAACACAAACTTAAACGAAAAATCAGGTCATCTGATCTAAAGGACCACTCTGATTAACAAGGCCTTAGCCTTATTCTGCTTGACTACACCAACCCTTTGAGTTGGTGTATGCAAGGAAGAAGGTCATTAAGACCTAAACTTGCGGGACCTTGGGAACCAAACCCAAGGAGGCAAAGGCGAGTTTTGCCTGACCTCTCTTCTCTACCAAACCCAAGGCGGCTAATACCAGTCCTCGAGTTCGTCAGGGCCCTGAGAATCAGAACCCAAGGGCTCGTCTGGAAGCCAGGGTCGAGGAAATGGAACAGAAATATGAGCAGAGCATCGATCAGATTCTCACGACACTCGACAGGATGTAGCATCCACCACACGGAGAACAACTACATGATTTCTATGATCTGGCGACAATAATCATAGCACCTCAAGTCCAGATTCCCACAGCCAGAGATGCATTCAAGTTAAAACCAAATATCATAAGTCTAATTCAGACTCATTTCCACGGAAGCTCGAATAAGGATCCCTTCCAACACCTTGAAGACCTGAGTCAGATTGCAGAGTCAATTCGACCCAGGAATATAGATATTAGAATTGTTCTCATGAAGCTCTTTCCTTTTTCTCTCAAGGATAAAGCTGCTTATTGGTTCAAGACCATCGAGAGGCCAATTGGAAGCTGGGAGGAATTACGTCATGAGTTCCTCTAAAAGTTCTTCCCGATCGGTCGAACAAAAGCCATGAGGCATGCAATCACGACCTTGGCTCAAGGCCCTGGAGAGAAGCTACATGACGCCTGGGATAGATTCCACGATCTTCTCAAGAAGTTCCCACACCATGGTGTACCCAAATGGCACCTCGCTCAAGTATTTTACCATGTGCTGGATGACACACATTGGTACTTGGCCGATGCATCCAGCAGTAGGAATTTTCTCGCGAAGGACGAGAACAGCACATTTGAACTGTTCAAGTCCTTAGCAGAGAACTCAATGAACGCTGCCTCAATGAACCAATTCTAGCGACCTGGACAGCAACGAGTTAATGTCCACGAAGCTCAAGCCTAGTCTGCCCAAGCTGACATGGACATTATCACCAAAAAGCTGGATAAGGTGGATCTGCTCGATAAGAAGCTCGATGAATTAATGCGAGTGAGATCCAGATCTTCTGACAACACTGCTCCATCTTACTCCTCTTAAGCATCCCGAGCACTCTCTGCTCGTGCATGTCCGATTATTCGGGATGTTTTCTCTCCATCTTCGTAGGATCCTGCATACCAGGAACCTGTGAACAATATGGATCTGGCACCGTAAAATCAGGGTTACGCACCACATGATGATTCAAGTGTGTATTCTTTTGATGAATTCGCATTTGAGATGTCTTTGGCTTATGACGATGTCAATGCCATTCAGGGATACGAGCATAACAACCCGTATTCTGAAACATATAACCCTGAGTGGCGCCAGCATCCTAATTTCGCTTAGTCTGGTAATCCACAAAGATCGAGTCAAGTTCCACACTACCAGACCAAACAATACGGGAATGCTTAGAACATGTATCCTAGGCAGCAGCCATTCCCATCTCGACAACAACAGACACACTTTATCTATCAGCCGCTGCACCAAGCTGCCAACTATCCTCTAAAGCGGGCTGACCCTTTGGAGTCGCTAAAGGAGGACTTACAGGCATCATTTCGGAAATCTACTCATGACAACCTCTAAATAATGAAGGTAATGGTTGACCAAATACAGAGCATACAGAACACGCAAAACCAGATGATGCAGGAGCATAGATCACATGTAGCTTTGCCCTCCCAACCTGTCCCAAACCCGAGATATGTGTAGAATCAGGGCACTCCGCCTAGATTCCAAGCACCACAGGAACAGGCACAAGCTATTATGCAAGGCTTAGGTTGGGGTTTCTAGTAATCACGTGGTGGATACCCATGTTGCTGTGGAGGTGGTGTTCAGATCGGGTTGTGAAGTGGTGGTGCAAAAGGTTGTTGGAAAGTAGGTCTTTATGAATTTCCTGACCACGAGAAATTTGGATGATTACGCCATCCAGGGTTGTAGGTTTGTGAATAAGGGTCATTGTGAATGGCATGGAGCTCCTCCGAAGCTCAGGAAGGTACAGGGAATTCAGTGTAAGGAGGAACAAAGGTTCCTCCAGCCAATGTAGGATATGGAAATGAATAGTCCGGTAGAGGTGGTTGTGTCACAGAAAGGTTGTTCACAGTTTCCCTCCTTACGGAAAACTGAGAAGAAGTGCGTGGTGCAGGTGACTGACAAGAAGAAGATGAAAGTTTAGATAAGAATTTCCATACTTTATCCACTTTCTTCTCTATTAAGCCTGATTGCACAGCAATCATAGGTCCTAATCAACCTAAATAATGTCTGAACCTATCTTAAATTGTGGATATTGCACTCATATCTTGCATATCATGCATTGCATCAGTCTATTTAGAATGAGATGAGATATCCTGCTAGTTAATGTTTTTTTATTGCTATTTACAGATAATAAAGTGATCCAGGATGGAGATAGTGGAATAAAGCAATAAAGGAAGAAGAAGACTGATCCAGATAAGAGGAGTGAGGAGGATAGCCTTATCCCTACCCTTAGAAACCCTAGGACAGCCTTCCCAAACCCAAAACAACCTCCATTAGGGCACCTTAGCCTCAAAACCCAAACATGGATAGTACTATCCATGTTCCTATCCCTCTCCCAAACACTTAGGAACCAAAACCAACCTTAGAAAACACAAAACCCACTCTCCAGCACCTTTTAAGACGTCCAGACATCTGGCTGGACGTCTGATATTTCTGCAGAATAACAATCCAGGAAGCCAAAACTCATACTGACACAGAATTGGACGTCTAATTTAGTGTCCAGACGTCCAATTTTGTAGTATAAGACATCTGACCACTATCCTGGACGTCTGATACTGCTGTCTGGTTCCTGATTTTGGGTGTTGGAAGCCCTAGCTTGCCTATTTTAACCTAGGAACCCCACCGGACACCCTAGGAAACCTAAGTAGAGACCTCCTAAGCGTAGTCCACTATCCATAGCCCTACTTGTCCTATCCCTAACCCAATTGAACCATCCCATACCTAATTGGGTGCATCTACAGTTGATTGGGTGCACCCGAGCCCAATTAGATCCACCCAGGATCTAATTAGCTCATACCTATTAGGGTTACCCTAGCCTAATCACATGCACACATCTAATTAGACTTGACCTAGACCTAATTAGGTTCACTCCTACCCAATTAGACTTTCCTAATCCTAATTAGGTCCACACCCACTTAATCTAGATTGACCGAACCTATTTAACAGCTAATCCCACCAAAACACACAACCTAGCCCTACGAAAAACACACACCCACACACACACGCACACCTTCCCATTTTACTCCCACCAAACCCATGCACACTCTCTTGGAAACCTGTTGAACGTGTACGAACCTACGCTAACGAGATTGGTTTTGGAAAACCTGTCGTTGTAGTTCGAAAGCGAAGAATTCGTGTTCAACAAATAAAATTTATACCGAAATTAAAATTTCGGGTCGAACACAGGGAGGCAGACGTTTGATTTAAAAACTACGTGTTTCTTTTTATTTGTTACAGAATAATTCAATTTAGAACCATCTAATTATTTACAATAAATAGAAGAGAGAGAGAGAGTAAGAGAGAAAGAGAATATTACACAGAGAAATCAAAATGAGATGTAGAATAAACAAGGAATTTTTGTATTGAAGAGATTGTTCATTACAACTAGAAAGCATAAAATAATTACTCTAGAAAGCATTAAAAGAATGGAGAGAGAAATGTCCTCCTCGACGATTGCTTGGAGGACGAGTAGATTAATCTAGAAAGCAGTAAATCTATACTAGAAAGCGGTAAAAAGAATAGGGAGAGAGAAATCCTCCTCGACGGTTGCTTGGAGGACGAGCCGGACGGGACGACGCCTGGATGAAGGAGAACGAAGCGGGACGAAGGAGGACGAACCAGAAGAACGGGAACGAAGCAGCACGCCGTCGTCGTCGCGGGATCCACTTCCGAAGGGGAATGAAAATTGGACTTTATCTCGCGAGAAGCATCCCGGGTGTGGGACAAGCTTCTCTTGAGCTTTGGAGGGGTAGAGAGGAGAAAGAAGGGATGAGAATTTCGTATGGAGGGGGTCTCCTTTTACAGTTGCAAGGAGTGGGGGCAAAATGGACATTACATCTTCAAAATAATAACTAAGGCGTCTTTAGTGACGGATAAATCCGTCACTAAAGCCCCGACGTGGCCGTCGCCGCCGCGCCCACGCGCACCTCCTCGGCTGCCCGCTCCTCAACGCTCGCGCACGTCCAGCGCTTTTCAGCCGTCCGATCGCGAGATCGGACGGCTTAAAACGCATCCGTGCCCGCTGCAACCCGCCCGCCTGCACGTGCAATCGCGCGTTACGTGGGGCGTCCAATCGCGCGTCGGCGCTATCGGGCGCCCGCGACCGCACGATCTCCATCCGACGCTCCATGCGCCTCAATTACCCGTGCCTCCAATCCCCTCGCCGCGGCTCGAACCCGCGCCCCGCGTTCGCATAAGCACGCTCGACCGCTGCGCTGCGGGGCGCGGATGGTCAAGCGCATGTTTTAAGCGTCGGGCGACCACAGCCGTTGGATCTCCATCCGACGGTGGAGAGCGATCGGGCGGGGGCCTTCACAAAATGCCAGCGGCCATTTGGGCGGCTGAGATGGCGCCACGTGGCGCCATCTTGGCCGTCCATCTTCTGGAAGTTGTAGATGGTGCCACGGATGTCGGATTGACTCGATTTTTATGTCGTTGGGCTGCGATCGTCGATCCGAATTCATCCGTGCGGTCGGATTTGTCATCTGAAGTGCGAATTTACACCATCCTGGCCCTTGATCTTCTAGGGTTCCCCGATCTCTATCGATGCTACGGATGCCTGATTAGGGCGATCTTGGAGTCGTTGAACTCCAATCGTCGCCCTGATCATATCCATACGGTTGGATCTTTGATCCGAGGCCCCGATAAAATGTTTGCCCTGTCCAAGCACATAAAAGGAGACAATTAACCTCCATTTTATTCAAACTACTCTAAATGCGAGATGATGCATGTTATGCAATATTTATATCATGAAATGCAATCCTATGCTTAAGAACATGCATAAATAGACATTTTAAGTAGTGTAAATGTGTTTACATCATACCCCCATGCCTATCTTTTGCTAGTCCCTAGCAAAAACTATATGCTATTTATAAAAGAATTAGGTTAGATTATTTGGACCTGAGTTATTTTCAATCATTAAGAAATTGTCTACTTAGGAACTGAACTTTCAAAGACACAACAGTACCCGGGTATCAGCCAAAATGCAGACCGCCTCAACCCCTCGCCTTATTCAAAGAAAAATTTCTTTTTCTCTTTTTACTCTTTTCTAATTTTTTTGGATTTTCAAATTTTAGGGTTTAAGAGTGGCTTTCTACGGCCATTCAACTCACCCAAGATTTGATGAGAACCCTAAGTTTTAAGCATCTTATTGTGATTGTGATAGACTTGTTGACCGGCAATTAGAACGGACTTCGGATTTTTACGCCTCTAGGTGGCCTCAAAAAGAATTCTGCCTAAAGGTGTATCTTTACAACCGGTAGCTTTCTCCCTACTTTTATTTTTTAAACGGGGTCAACACAAGGGTGAATCCAGTGTATATCTCCTCGGTTTATTCTATTTCTCCGCTTCTTCCTAAGTGTTTTGGGAATTTTTAGTGCATTTTCTGAGCTGAGTTCTGGACAACCGGTCGATGAGCTGTTACCACCGACAACTTGCCAGCCATACTCGTGCGGCGAAGTGTGGCTTATTTCTTTTTGTTCTTTTCTTTTTTTTTCTTTTGATTTTTTTTTAAGTAGGTGGCTTCCCTGATCTAAGATTTACCTAAAGGCAGCAAAAAGAGAAAGGTTCAGTGACTGGGCTCTGGACAACCTACCTATGGGCTGTTACCCACGATAACTTGCCAGCCATATCACCCTAGAAGGTTCATTAGCTACCCAATTTCCGTTAGAATCGCCGAATAACGAGTCAGTGCAAAGAAAGTGTGTAGATGCTTAAAACTCAAAATTCCCTCAAATCAGAGGGCGGGTTGATAAGTCGTGTACTTATCACCCAAACTTATTTATTCCAATTATAATAGAATTAAGATGGCGAGGACTCAAAGACAAATCCACATTTTAGTGGATACACAGGCTAATTAAGTCCAAAGACCTGAGGGGTCTTTGTGTTCAGATCCTAATGTAGTATTTCCTAAGATTGAAAATTTTCTTAAACCCAAATTCTCTTTCCTAATTCCAAAATTTTTATTTTTATTTTTATTTTTTATAAAAGAAAATAAATAAATCTACGGAGCTGACGAATGAATTCAGAGATGAATATCCACCCCCCCATGCCTATCTAATGCAATGTCCTCATTGTATTAAAAAGACATAAAACAGAGTGGAAAAGTGTAGAAAGCACCTGAATTGCGTGAATATCAGGTCCGCTCCAAGATGAAAACGAAAAAGAACTGTATAAGTGCTGAGTTTAGTGCCTTCAGCTAGGCACACTATACAAAGAAAAGAAATGAGAATTCACATGTGCAAGTCAGAATTAGAATGAACAGAAGAATCCTCTGACCTGTCAGCAGAGGTCCACAGATGTGGACCAGATTGTGGTGCAGACCCACACCCCATAATCGAGAATATCTTAGGTTCTGGATAAAAATTACCCAAAACCTAAAATCAGAATGCAAGCAGGGTCGGGCCTGCGATTTATGAGGATGCAACCCAAGGCCAAAATGTCGGGTTATAGAGAATTGAAGCTCAAAAGGATAATCGTTGAATGTGTGCTTGAGTTGAACATCCTCGAACCAAATGTCGTAAAGGTTCTGATTTGATGGTTTTAGCTTAAAAGGAACCCTTCGACTCAATCTTCCATTTCCTCCAAAATTCATTTCCCAAATCAACACTTCCCAGCTCCTATCCTCCTCATTCAGCATATCAAATTCCAGGACCTCTTGTATATTCATCACCCCGTCTGAAATCTCCAAGTCTAAATGATGTGGCAGAATCAAAATTGACTTGGGTATAATTATCTCAGAATTAGAATCATCAATAAGCTCAACAGGGTGTAACTGATAATCAGGGTATTGAATTGATTCTTCCAGAAAATGAGATTCTGGATCCGTAATGTGTGCCCTAATAAGATCAGTGTTCTCAGTTATTGGGCTATCAATTGATCTATCAGATTCCTCAGGCCCAATCGTCTCACAGAAATCGTGTTCAGAAAACTCGCGTGAGACTTCGCAACTTGAATTCACCATCAGGATCCGTATCAATGTATGTCCCAAAATCATTTGTCACTTTGTGTTCCAAGGAGACATACGTTTCCTCATAACCCGACTCAGGGATCTCAGGTGAAGAAATCAGATCATCCTTAATTGGTTGTTTTAATTCAATCTGGTCAGCCTCGTAACACGTGTCCCCCCCAACAGGTGCCTGAGCGGGTTCTGTCATTGGCTTTCCTGAAGAGAGTTCATCCTGGGAATTATTCCAAGATTGAATCAAAGAAACCACGAATCTCATCCTCAATTTCGCTAATTTCCCAAGTAGAAACTCACCCGGGTTCTTATCCTTAACATCCTAGAGCCAATCCAACAAGGACTTGTTTAAATCATCAATCATTTCAATCAGGGGCTCCAATCTCTCAAATGCAAGGTATTGGCTGAACTTCTAAAGATTGAATGATATTCCTCAAGTTAGCCAGAACCTTATCTTGAACCTAGTTAACCTGAACCAAATGAGTTGGTTCAGGGTTGGGTGGGTTTGGGCTCAATGCAGGGGAATTAACGAATTGAGATTCGTTATACCCTTCCTGATAATAGGTCATTTCAGATTGTTGAAAAGATGGTGATGACCTAAAAGCAGTGAAATCAGAGGATGGGTAAGGATCGGTGTATCCTTCTTGATTGTAGATCGTATTATGCTGTTCATGAAAGGAAGACAATCTATAATCGATGTAGCTCTGAGAAGGATAAAAATCAGAATCAAAGTGTTCAGAGTTAGACCCTAAACACGGGGGTCCGGAATTGTATCCCCAATCCGAATTATCCCAACTAACTGATGGTCGATTACAATACGAGTTGGGATAATCGTCATGTTGAGGATAATTTACAACAGGAGGGAAAGAGCGGGAATGCGTGAAATATGTGGAAGGATTCATGATACACGAGAGGAAGAAAGGTGCCCTGCAATACAAACAATCAAACCTATCCTTAAATAGGTTAGCCTAAAGACCTACAGACTCTCAAAACCCGTCTTGAGATAAAGGAACGATTTGATCTACTTCCGTCTGTTCAATCCAACCAGTTAGAAGGAGGGACTGGGGAGAAGGTTCTTCCTTCGGCTTGCGCCTCTGGTTCCTAGTGTACCCCCAGCCGCGATCGTTTGACTCTACTCCCCTAGCTAGACATCAGATTGAACAGTAGAAATAGACTAATCGAAAATAATCTCGTTCTGGGTTCTGAAGAGCGCGTCCAATCCTTAAGGCCAACGTCTACTCTATTTTATATAGGGCTAGGTTTGAATGTGCTTTGGAATGTGATGGGCCCTTTAAATGGGTTGTGCCCTTAATGATTGATTGATTTGTGTGTGAGTGCACAACCAGTGGTTTTCAAGCAAGATTGTTTTTGATGTGGTGAATTTTAAGATTCAAATCTTGCTTAATAGCTTTTAGGATTCAACTTTAGGTGTTTTCAATCAAGTTTCGTTGGCACACCAAGTTTTACAAGCACAGGTGAAGATGTTTTCCTTTAAAGTTTAAAAAGAATGTGGAGTGCATGGTAAATCCCTAAGAGTTGAACCTAATTGGCAGCTACTTGATGAGTTGATTTTATTTGAAGTGGTGCGGCCCAATCAACTCAAACAATTGGCTTGTTGCACCACTTAATTAGGCACACAAATGATTACCTAATCTGATTTCTACTCAATTATGTGTTTGGATGTGTGTACCGGCTCCTAAGATTGGATTACCGGTTGAGTTTGAAAATCAGATGAGGTTGTGTACCTCTGTGAGATTTTTTTTTTTTTCTTTTTAATGTGGGGGTTGGGGTGAGTATGGGTGTCAAACAACAAACAATCTAACCTTAGAGTTTATAAAAACACCTAGGTTGATTGATGTTTGAGTTATTATGTGATGAAATGAAATATAATGGGTGGGAGGTGGGGGATAACTTACAAAACCTTCCACAGCACTTTACTCCGATCTACCGCTTTTGCCTGTTTCGAAAGAGTACCTGCAATTACAATAAGAAAGGAGAAAAATGAGGTAAATGATTTATAAGTTACAAAACGCGAAGAGAAATCAAAGATCGTTGCCTCCCCGGCAACGACGCCAAAATGTTGAACGTGTACGAACCTACGCTAACGAGATTGGTTTTGGAAAATCTGTCATTGTAGTTCGAAAGCGAAGAATTCGTGTTCAACAAATAAAATTTATACTGAAATTAAAATTCCGGGTCGAACACAGGGAGGCAGACGTTTGATTTAAAAACTACGCGTTTCTTTTTATTTGTTACAGAATAATTCAATTTAGAACCATCTAATTATTTACAATAAATAGAAGAGAGAGAGAGAGTAAGAGAGGAAGAGAATATTACACAGAGAAATCAAAATGAGATGTAGAATAAACAAGGAATTTTTGTATTGAAGAGATTGTTCATTACAACTAGAAAGCATAAAACAATTACTCTAGAAAGCGATAAATTTACTCTATAAAGCATTAAAAGAATGGAGAGAGAAATGTCCTCCTCGACGATTGCTTGGAGGACGAGTAGATTAATCTAGAAAGCGGTAAAAAGAATAGGGAGAGAGAAATCCTCCTCGACGGTTGCTTGGAGGACGAGCCGGACGGGACGACGCCTGGACAAAGGAGAACGAAGCGGGACGAAGGAGGACGAAGCAGAAGAACGGGAACGAAGCAGCACGTCGTCGTCGTCGCGGGATCCACTTCCGAAGGGGAACGAAAATTGGACTTTATCTCGCGAGAAGCATCCCGAGTGTGGGACAAGCTTCTCTTGAGCTTTGGAGGGGTAGAGAGGAGAAAGAAGGGATGAGAATTTCGTATGGAGGGGGTCTCCTTTTACAGTTGCAAGGAGTGGGGGAAAAATGGACATTACATCTTCAAAATAATAAATAAGGGGTCTTTAGTGACGGATAAATCCATCACTAAAGCCCCGACGTGGCCGTTGCCGCCGCGCCCACGCGCGCCTCCTCGGCTGCCCGCTACTTAACGCTCGTGCACGTCCAGCGCTTTTCAGCCGTCCGATCGCGAGATCGGACGGCTTAAAACGCGTCCGCGCCCGCTGCAACCCGCCCGCCTGCGCGTGCAATCGCGCGTTACGTGGGGCGTCCAATCGCGCGTCGGCGCTATCAGGCGCCCGCGACCGCACGATCTCCATCCGACACTCCACGTGCCTCAATTACCCGTGCCTCCAATCCCCTCGCCGCGGCTCGAACCCGCGCCCCGCGCTCGCGTAAGCGCGCTCGACCGCTGCGCTGCGGGGCGCGGATGGTCGAGCGCATGTTTTAAGCGCCGGGCGACCACAACCGTTGGATCTCCATCTGACGGCGGAGAGCGATCGGGCGGGAGCCTTCACAAAATGCCAACGGCCGTTTGGGTGGCTGAGATGGCGCCATGTGGCGCCATCTTGGCCATCCATCTTCTGGAAGTTGTAGATGGTGCCACGGATGTCGGATTGACTCGATTTTTATGTCGTTGGGCTACGATCGTCAATCCGAATTCATCCGTACGGTCGGAATTGTCATCTGAAGTGCGGATTTACACCATCCTGGTCGTTGATCTTCTAGGGTTCCCCGGTCTCTATCGATGCTACGGATGCCTGATTAGGGCGATCTTGGAGTCGTTGAACTCCAATCGTCGCCCTGATCATATCCATACGGTTGGATCTTTGATCCGAGGCCCCGATAAAATGTTTGCCCTGTCCAAGCACATAAAAGGAGACAATTAACCTCCATTTTATTCAAACTACTCTAAATGCGAGATGATGCATGTTATGCAATATTTATATCATGAAATGCAATCCTATGCTTAAGAACATGCATAAATAGACATTTTAAGTAGTGTAAATGTGTTTACATCAAAACCCTAAAAACTTGTGTCAAACCTAGATACAAAAATTATGGCATTTGCTATTTTTGGAGCCACCAAAAGTGGCAACCAAAAGAGAGAGCTACAAAATTGGACCATCTCTCCATACACTCTCCCATCCATACTCTCCACTCTAAACTTGCTTCCACCCTCCAACACCTTAAGGCCGTCCTCATCCTCCTCCAAGGCTCCATGGACGGCTAGCTAGAGAAGCTTCTCTCCAAAGCTTCAAGGACGACCATTAGTAGAGAAAGGGAGCAACACCCTCCTCTCTCCACTTGGGTGAACTAGCCCCCATCTTCTTCTTCTTCTTGGACAGCCATGAAGGCTCACCCATAGCCTCTTGTGGCCGGCCATCTCTTTTGGTAGGCGTGTAGACGGGTTTGCATACCCAAGGCCTAGCCTACACACTCACACAAGGCCAATGGCCCTAGTGGCAACTTTCCGGCGTGAGGGATTTTCTTCTATTTATATGCTTTCTAGTGTAGATGATGTGTGATAAATTTTTATGCATAGATAATGTTTTTGTGATTGATTGTCCTCATGTTTGCTTGCTTATATGACACTTTGGTTTGTTCACACCATGCACGGCCACCATGGCCTCATTTAGATGCACATAGTCACTTAGGTTTTTGCTAGTTTATCTAGATCTAGGTTTCAATTTGCTTTTCGAAATAAAAAAAAATCAAAAACACAAAAAGACAAAAATAGTAGCTTAGGTTAGATTTAGGTTATAAAAGCCGATCCAAATCTCGGTTCGTTTTCACGCCTCCCAGAGACGAATGACCGGGACTCAAGTTCTAAAAAGAATAAAGATCTATGAGAGTTTTGTTATCACAAATATCTTTGACAAGTGGTTTTTGCAACTATACTACGATTTCCAATGATTTCAAAATACGCGATTTCCACGCTCGTCAAATGGCGCCGTTGTCGGGGAGGTAACACGTGAGTTTAGATTTGGATTTGCTTAACTTCTGTTTGTTTTGATTGTAGGGTGTCAAGATGAGGATCTACGCACACATCGACCCGTGGTGAAGACCGCAGGTATCTTCTTCGTCCTCTAGTTTATTGCTTCCTTAGCTTAGAAAAAAAAAAAGAAAAAAAAAATATATCTATATATAAATTCAAATTCAAAATTTCAGATCTGAATTAAGAAAAAATAATTTTCTTTGGTGTGTGTTTTAACTTGGAGACTATTTAAACACACCAAAATTAGATTTGAAAATTTGGCCAGCAAATATTGATGATTTTCAAAATTTTATTGCTGTGAAATTTGGAGTCAAAAAATCTTGGGATTCGGTCTGATATTAGGTTTTCAAACTAGCTTTCCAGCGCCACCTTTTATTTGGAAAAATTATCACTACAAAAATTTTAAAAATTCGCACAATGGAAGAGGGTCATAACAGTCTACGCTCCCATTTTTTATAAATTTAAATGTTAATTCTGTCCTTTTCATAAATCAGATATCTTTGAAATTTGTGGCGTTGGAAATCCATTGAAACCTAATTTTTTCTATGAATTTTCAAGAATTTTTGGATTTTTTTTGATACTATTTCAAATTGAACTTCTCGCAGGGGGTCCATCTGGTCTATTTTACCCCCTTGAACATAAAAATTCGTGAAAAATTGCACGAAACAGTAAAAATATTGAAAAAATATTCCCTGAAAAATGTATTGAAAAATTAAGATCTCTACCAAATTTCATAATATTTTTCTTCAGTTATTGATTTGGGCAGTGATTTCAACTCAGACTAAGGTCTGACTGCAGATTTTAGAAGAAGCACAAACCCTAGGTAATTCACATTAGGGTTTAAATTTAGAGACTCAAAACAAACCTTTTTGAGCCTGATTTGGGTGTGATTGCATGAGAATGGATTTGATGTGAAGACTATCTCTTATCTTTATTCGCATCTTCTCTCAAATATCCATGAACCCATATCATTCTTTTGACCCTCGGGGTCCTCCATCTCCCAACCCAACCATGATTTCGACTCCTCCTGGTTGGGAGACTCATCCTAACCAGCTGAGATATGATTATCCTCATCCCCCAGCTTATTTAGAACCTGAATCTCATGGATCTGACCCTTATCTAGATCAGAACCAATTGAAATCCACAGTTGCTGAATTCCAGGAATATAACAAGGACTATACAGATCAATGTGCCAAGCTTCTGGAGCAAATTAGACGATCTCAGGCACAATCTCAATCTTATCACTCCTCCCAGGGATAAGAGACTTGGAACAACCAGCCTAGTGGGTCTAGTGACCCATATTTTGGAACCACTAGCTATTCTACTGATTCTTGCTACCATGGGGAGGCATCCTGGACTCAACCAACTCAAAAGGCACCTTTGGACCTAATCCATGATTTGGGTAGATCAATTAAGGAATGCACTATTTTTGATACACCTGTACCTGATGAGATATCTCTAATGAATTGGAATAATGGATCACAAGTATAGGACCACATAACAGGTTCTCAATCAACTCCCTCTGTAGTCAGCCCCACTCAGGGCGATACACCTATTGATTCATATCCAAATTTGTATAACCCTGAGTGGAGAAATGATCCTAATCTTTCATGGCCACCACAGAGATCGACTCAGACTGAACATCAATCTAGGCCAGCCCAATACTCCACTCAATCCACTTTAGGGCAACCATCTAGTCCAGCCCAACCCGCAACCACCCTTGAAGATATCATGAACATTTTGTTGGACTTTGACAAGAAAAATGAAGAAAGGCTGACTAAGTTGGAAAATCATGTGAAATGTCAAGGGGATCAAATCAAGAGACTTCAAGAATCACTTTATCCCCGAATGCAAATGCCTTTTCACTCCTATTCTCCACCTATTCTTCTGACCCCTCCTCCAATCTATCAAACATGCCCTTGTGCGGGGGTCAAAGTTGTGGCCTCTAAAAGGAAGAGAAAAGCTAAGAGCCCACCCAAACGACCTGATTTGGGCTCAACCAAAAATCATAAGACCAAACCCACATCCAGCTCTGACTCAGACTCAAGGGACAAAAAGAAGAAAAAGGCTTCTGAAGTTGATTTGACCTATTTACCCTTTCCTGAGGCCTTAAAGAAAGAGTCACAAAAGAAAAAAATGACTTGCACACCTAAAGAGGTGGTTTTATCAGCTAACATAAGTGAATTTGTTTCTGGCACTATACCACCCAAAATGACTGACCCTGGAAAACCCTTCATATCTTGTGCCATAAAGGGATTCACCTTCAACAAAGCCCTTATGGATCTAGGGTCTTCCATTAGCTTGATTCCTACCGCCCTTTTTGACCGCACCAAACTTGGAGATCTGCACCACACACCTGTCACCATTAGAATGGCAGATGGCTCCATCAAACTACCGAAGGGGGTAGTTCAGGATGTGATTATTAAAGTGCAAGGTCTTAGCTTTCCAGTCGATTTTATTGTCTTGGACATGAATATATCAGAGGAGCTAAGTAATTCACCCATAATTCTGGGTCGACCTTTCTTGGCTACGGCCAATGCACGGATTGACTGTTACTCAGGATGTATGGAGGTAAGTAGCGGCAATGAGAAGATTCACTTTGATATGTATGCAGCCATTAAGAAAACAAAGTCAGGGTACTTTCTGGATGATATGGAAAGTGAGTCGGAGGGTAATTCGGAAGAAACTATGGCAATTGACACCTGGGTAGAACCACACGACCCGAATCAACAATCCACTAGATCACATAAGTCACCCTCCCTACCAGATCAAATCATTGATAATATGGTTGACTATCTTGATCGACCTAGCCCAATTCAAACCCATGCCCCTTGCAATGAATCCCAGATTACTCAATTGATCAAAATGATTCATGAAATAAAAGAAGCTAGTGCAAGAGAATATGATGATATAAGGAAAGAGCTTCATAGAATCCGGGATGAGCAACAAAAACCAGAAATGTTTGAATCTGGGTCAGGTGTGTCACAACCGATTTGCGATTCGGTGGTGGTCATGCAAGATTTTATTGATCAAACACCCGAGGTGGATGATATTGATAACCCTATGGAAGTTGAGAATGGAGATTTATTTGAGAATCTTGATCTTGATATAGGGCCTGAGTACCAATCATTTCATTTTGAGGAACCAAGCATTAAGGGACCTGAATATAATTTTGTTGTATTTGAGAATACCCATGGAGACATTGATGAATTAATTCAAATGATCTCATACACGGAGCAACAAAATCAAAAGGACTGTAACAACTCCTCAATCAATGATTCAGCCCATTCCACTTTCATGGAGGGACTCACTACTAAATCTAATGCCCAACTTCATCTAAGTGAGAAGAAGGAAATATCCCCTTATGAAATAGATATTCAAGAAATTGAAAGATTATTGGGGATAACATATGATGAGTTATCAGAGGAAGCTAGGAATTTTGGGGAATCATGTGATAATTGGGAATTGGCATTGGACAATTTGAAAGAGATAAAAGAAGAAGATGAGGCCCAAACATCTTTGGTAGAGACAGAGACTGATCACTGGACCTTGATTTCCAGATCTGACCACACTACTTGGGTCATGTCTTCCATTCATCACCATTATCAAGACCCATATGATTTCACCCCACACGACTCCACCCATACCCCTACCACCCACATTTTCCATCACCTCTTCGGGATGCCTTCACCTTCATTCCTTCCAGGCACCCGTATTTATCTATCTTTCTTCTGTAGCATCTGGCTGCAGATAATCCCAAGCCCCATCTACATATTTTCCCGATTATTTGGACTTGGAATTCATGGACAGCTAGTTCGCATTTGTGGTCCGCTGTTGGCGAATGAGACTAAAATTCTTATCATTTTACTCGCCATTCTCAATACTGTATTGGTATATCCTTTTTGAGCTTTCACCCAGCTGAAGGCGTTAAACTCAGCACATATAGATACCATTCGCCCCACATTCCACCATCATTTTTATACATAGCATTTTTTTTTTAGCCTATTTCCTTTTATATTG
This sequence comes from Thalassia testudinum, assembly GCA_037157565.1. Classification (NCBI taxonomy): domain Eukaryota; kingdom Viridiplantae; phylum Streptophyta; class Magnoliopsida; order Alismatales; family Hydrocharitaceae; genus Thalassia; species Thalassia testudinum. The sequence goes on along the minus strand of JAZHRO010000029.1, from coordinate 3,438,589 downwards.
CATATTAACAGGTTGGCCGGTGCTGAATATAATTTCAGGAGCAATTACAGGTGATTTCTACCCATTCTCTCCCTGCAGCATTTATTTTCTTTTACATTCATGCATGAGGGCATGCAAGAGCTTAGGCATGGGGGGGTAGATACAGAAAAACTGAAAAAATTTTATGCCAACACTTAGGAAAACCTCGGAGCTGCATGTAAAACGTACTTTAGGACCTTAAATAAAAGAACAACCGACTCCACCTCCAGTGCTCTCATTGGAGCTAGAAATCGTTTGCAACAACCAATTCCGACTCACCCGCTCACCTTTTGTTCTAAATTTAGGGTCAAGCTGATTGTAACCCGATATGGGAAATTCACGAAGTACAAATTATATAAGGTTACATGTTTATAGCATATATAGATATTGCATTCATGAATAAAATTATTTTATTAAGAGAATGCATTAGGGATTTTATCCTTTAGTTGATTCCTGTAATCTGGAATCCAGTACAACTTTTCACACATGTAGAATTTGCAATGGATTCACGGTGAAGGCTGATAAACGTCTTTAGTTTGTCGAGAAGAAGCAGTGCTTCTTCTCCTGAACCCTTGGACAATGTTTTGGGACTCAGGCGGATTTTCCTCCAAAAATCCACCAAATAGTGTGAGATGAGAGTAGAGTGTACTGGTGCTCTAAGATTAGTGCAAGGAATCTGGAATCCTAGATAATTAGGTGATGATACTCTGAGATTAAACATAGTTTTCGCTCTCGGTTCCCGTGTATACATTTTTGTACGAAATTGTGAGAGCCACCGAATAAGGCAAATATGCAGAAAGCGAGTTTTCATAAAACTAGGGCTAAGGTGGATGGTTACGACCATTCTTTACGGAATTCTCGGCTGAAGGAAGGTATTGATGTCAAGGTCAGAAATGCACCGTCCTATCCATCTCTCCCGGTGCCGTGAGTAGGCACTTCCACCAAATAAGCTACCCAATGTCTCTTGAGTACCACCAATCCCCAATAATGACTCCTTAATAAAGTTCATGGATGTATTCCAGTTGTGTTATGCTGAAAAAAAAAATAAAAAAAAAAGAGAAAAAGAAAAAGAAAAAGAATGATGAAAAAAAAAACTTAGAAAAAGAAAAAAAAATTGGAAGAAGGAGAAAAAGAGTTTGTGAATATTTAGTATTTATTTCATTTGCATTGAGGCAATACCACCAAATAAATTTTAGGCCCACCAAATAAGGCCTTAACCTATTTTTCCACATTTCTGACTGCCCGAATACTGGCTGAGGAATCCCGACTTAGTGTTAGGGTTATGAGAACTCAATTAAAGTGTTAATGCCTAGTGAGACCACTAAATACAGATCCTATGTGTGAATCTGGTGAGGTTGTGAGCTCTAAGAAAAAGAAAGAAAAAGAGTAAGAGAGAATGAATACAAAGGAATCAAAAGGGAGCATAGTTTTTCTCGTCTTTCTTTGAGTTGAGTTACTTAGTAATCTGGGAATCCAGATTCTGTAGTACTAGTCTCTATGTAGCACTAAGTGAGAATGAGCCACCAAATATATAATCCCTTCCCTCAAAGATTCTGTACCTAAGCCCAAAGCCGGGGTGAAATTCATAGAATATCTTGAATACCCCAAGGGAAGAAATCCTCCTATCCCGCTAGAATTTTTATTAGGGGTCAAGTACAGGCTTTAGAGGTGTATTAGTTTTCACTCGAATTCGTTGCAAAAGCTACATAGCTACACCTTCACGATTGTCTGGATTTCTAGAGCATAGGATGAAAACAAAAAGGAGAAAAATCTCTAAGCATACACTTGATAAAATAATCAATCCTTAGGTACCCTTATGTGAATAATTTAGTCTTGCATTTGCTAAGGTCTAGCAAAGTTTAGGCATGGGGGTATGATTGCACAGCAATCATAGGTCCTAATCAACCTAAATAATGTCTGAACCTATCTTAAATTGTGGATATTGCACTCATATCTTGCATATCATGCATTGCATCAGTCTATTTAGAATGAGATGAGATATCCTGCTAGTTAATGTTTTTTTATTGCTATTTACAGATAATAAAGTGATCCAGGATGGAGATAGTGGAATAAAGCAATAAAGGAAGAAGAAGACTGATCCAGATAAGAGGAGTGAGGAGGATAGCCTTATCCCTACCCTTAGAAACCCTAGGACAGCCTTCCCAAACCCAAAACAACCTCCATTAGGGCACCTTAGCCTCAAAACCCAAACATGGATAGTACTATCCATGTTCCTATCCCTCTCCCAAACACTTAGGAACCAAAACCAACCTTAGAAAACACAAAACCCACTCTCCAGCACCTTTTAAGACGTCCAGACATCTGGCTGGACGTCTGATTTCTGCAGAATAACAATCCAGGAAGCCAAAACTCATATTGACACAGAATTGGACATCTAATTTAGTGTCCAGATGTCCAATTTTGTAGTATAAGACGTCTAACCACTATCCTGGACGTCTAATACTGCTGTCTGGTTCCTGATTTTGGGTGTTGGAAGCCCTAGCTTGCCTATTTTAACCTAGGAACCCCACCGGACACCCTAGGAAACCTAAGTAGAGACCTCCTAAGCGTAGTCCACTATCCATAGCCCTACTTGTCCTATCCCTAACCCAATTGAACCATCCCATACCTAATTGGGTGCATCTACAGTTGATTGGGTGCACCCGAGCCCAATTAGATCCACCCAGGATCTAATTAGCTCATACCTATTAGGGTTACCCTAGCCTAATCACATGCACACATCTAATTAGACTTGACCTAGACCTAATTAGGTTCACTCCTACCCAATTAGACTTTCCTAAGCCTAATTAGGTCCACACCCACTTAATCTAGATTGACCGAACCTATTTAGCAGTTAATCCCACCAAAACCCACAACCTAGCCCTACGAAAAACACACACGCACACCTTCCCATTTTACTCCCACCAAACCCATGCACACTCTCTTGGAAACCCTAAAAACTTGTGTCAAACCTAGATCCAAAAATTGTGGCATTTGCTATTTTTGGAGCCACCAAAAGTGGCAACCAAAAGAGAGAGCTACGAAATTGGACCATCTCTCCATACACTCTCCCATCCATACTCTCCACTCTAAACTTGCTTCCACCCTCCAACACCTTAAGGCCATCCTCCTCATCCTCCTCCAAGGCTCCATGGACGGCTAGCTAGAGAAGCTTCTCTCCAAAGCTTCAAGGACGGCCATTGGTAGAGAAAGGGAGCAACACCCTCCTCTCTCCACTTGGGTTAACTAGCCCCCATCTTCTTCTTCTTCTTCTTGGACGGCCATGAAGGCTCACCCATAGCCTCTTATGGCCGGCCATCTCTTTTGGTAGGCGTGTAGACGGGTTTGCACACCCAAGGTCTAGCCTACACCCTCACACAAAGCCAATGGCCCTAGTGGCAACTTTCCGGCATGAGGGATTTTCTTCTATTTATATGCTTTCTAGTGTAGATGATATGTGATAAATTTCTATGCATAGATAATGTTTTTGTGATTGATTGTCCTCATGTTTGCTTGCTTATATGACACTTTGGTTTGTTCACACCATGCATGGCCACCATGGCCTCATTTAGATGCACATAGTCACTTAGGTTTTTGCTAGTTTATCTAGATCTAGGTTTCAATTTGCTTTTCGAAATAAAAAAAAAATCAAAAACACAAAAAGACAAAAATAGTAGCTTAGGTTAGATTTAGGTTATAAAAGCCGATCCAAATCTCGATTCATTTTCACGCCTCCCAAAGACGAACGACCGGGACTCAAGTTCTAAAAAGAATAAAGATCTATGAGAGTTTCATTATCACAAATATCTTTGACGAGTGATTTTTGCAACTATACTACGATTTCCAAAGATTTCAAAATACGCGATTTCCACGCTCGTCAAAGCCCACCTTATCCAGCTGACTAGCTACAATCTCTAAGTCTTGTGTACTGGATTGGACTTCGTGTACCCCTGTGTGTGAATGGGAATGTGAGGACTTTCTATTGAACATGCTTATCGAAGCATTGTTAATAGAGTTTTCTGTCATAACTTTGAAGAGCTCAAAGGCTGAGTCCTCATCCCAACATAAGAAATTGCCTTCACATGCGACATCAACAAAGTTCCTTGTGTCATCATGAAGCCCATGGTAGAAGATCTGGACCTGTTGCCAGTGTGGGACACTATGGTGGGGACATTTTCGTAGAAGCTCATGGAATCGCTCCCAGGCCTTAAGCATCTGTTCTCTTGAATTTTGTGTGAAAGTAGTGATAGCATGCCTTAAGGTATTAGTGCGACCTACAGGGAAGCACTTCTTTAAGAACTCATGTTCTGAAGAAGCCCAAGTCTCTATCGGTGTAGTCCGTGCAAGGGTTCTAAACCAAAAGGCAGCCTTGTCCTTAAGTGAGAAGGAGGACATTTTCATTAACAATGCCTGCTGATCATAGCCCTACAGATCCAAGGTTTGGGTGAGATTTTTCAGCTCTTCTAAATGTTGAAAAGGGTCCTTAGAAGCAAGACCATGGAAGTGAGGGATAAGTGCAATTAGGTTCGACTTCAACTCAACAGTAAGACCCCCAATGAGATAACATACCACAGGCATAGGTTGTGCAACTGCGAGATTATAGTAATCCCGTAGTTGAGGTCTACAAGGTTGAGGTGCATGGGGAGCTTGAGGACAAGGGTTTGCTAAGAGATTAACAGCTTGAGTAAGTTGTTGCCCCTGTTGGGTAAGGGTATTCATTTATGGTTGTGTCTCAAGCAGGTGTTGCAAACTAGGTTGTGGACCTCTCCCCTATTGTGGTTGGTTGGGAAAGTTAGGGTAGGGAAGAGGTTGGAACCTATGGATTGGTGGTGGTAGAGGATGTGCAAAATGTGGAGGAAGTCCTTCAAAATCCTTAAATCGTGTAAAGTCATGGTCATCCTCCAGATGAACAGAGTGGTGAATGGGAGTTTGAGGCCTAGAGGTGCAGGATTTGATGTGGAAAGCATAGAGGTGGAAGTAGATGCTTAGGCATCAGCATCTAAGGGAGGCACAGGCTCAAATAAACAATCTCAATCAAACTCAAATAAAATCAGAAATCTCAATCAATCAATCTCAATCAAAGACCAATCAATCAAACCAAGCGAGAAAATCTGAATTTTTCCTAGGTTCTGCTACACAAAAATAGTAGTACGCAAACAAATGTTTCAATACAATTGTACGCGTCCTTAGCAATGCCTATCGAGATGTAGACCTCTAAAATCCACCCGGAATCTGGATAAGATCGGCATACGAATTCAGACCCTGTGGTTGCTCAAGCATATGAGATAGAAACCCATGTATTTGTGTACTTAAGTGGTCGTGTAGTGTATACGCGATAATCAAGCAACAGAATGACGATGAAAATCTCAGTCAGGGTTTTAAGCAAGTTTTATATCTCCTTTTGAATTTGATTTGATATTTAGAGATGTATTCTATGTAGCTTGTTTCACTTTTTAATCTTTTCAAATAGAAAATGGCCTTTTTAATTTTAAGTCAAATGCAAGAGATGACAGGAGTTAAGGAGGGATAGAAATGTATACCTGACTCCAGCAATTCTACAAGATGCAATTTGACTGAATTGAAATCTAGCAGGAAATGTGCAACCTAAGTATGGATACCTAGTAGAAGACTGTGTGCAACCTAATAGGATCCTATCCCTTCTAACGGATAGGATCATTTGGGTATGGCTATATCTGGTCGTTTCTATGTGTAGTCGAGTTGGGTTCCCGTATCTGCCTACGCAGAAGACTGTCCTTGGATGTAGGCGGGTTGGATCCCTGAACTCACCTGTATCTAAGTCTTTCTGGGTTGGATCTTTCTTTTTGAGCCTTTCGCGGAGTTTCAAGTTTGAGGATATTTTTTGCCCCTTGTTAGTGATGATCTCACACTAACCTGAAGTTCTTATCTTTGTTATGAATTAGTAATTTTTTATTTTGAATTATTGTATCATTGTTAGTGTGGTTTTTATTAGAATTAATGATATGAATGATGGAATTTAGCATTTAATTTTAGCTCTTTTGATGTTTTCTTTTGTTTTTTTCTCCATGTTCAATCAAACACGAGGCCCTTTGAAAGTGGAATGGTGTTCCTCTTGTAATTTACAAAACATCTTCAATCTCATTTCTTTCCCAACCCTACTTTGGTTTTGATGGAAAGAGAGATGCAATTGAACCTTCAATGGAAAAGTCTCCTCAACTATTTTCCTGGCACAACCTTCTACAACATATATTGTTGGATTATATTTCCTCTAATAACTTATAATCTGTTCAAATGTCGTAAGCATCTCCCACGAATTGGTTTCTCTAGGCATACAGAAGAATTGGAGCTCAACCTACCATGCCCACTGTCAACCTTCTGCATTTAGCACACACAGATACCACGACCCGTGGAACTACTCTATTTTGAAGATGGTTTACATGTTTAATCTTCTCAGTCCACAACGGAGTGGAATTTTTATGAACTTCCTACTTATTTTGGATGTTGGATGAATGAAATGCATTTGCTCCAAAAATGATTAAAAAAGAGGAAAGATGTTTCATATATGAACCATTATACTTCACAATTTCCACCGTTTGCTGCAGGAAAACAGGTATATAGCTTTATTAATTATATTAGGACCTTCAGGATATCCATACGAATTTTTTCTTCACCTCCAACTTCTGATATGAATGATTTTAGGTACAATTAATAGACACTCGTTGCCGGGTATGAGACAAATAAATTCGAGAACATGCAATTTTCTTCACAGACTGTTATATTCGTATATCTTTGTCCAATCTCATAACTTTTGGAGCATGAGATTTCAAGTGTTTTTGTTCTTTTCTTCATGTTAATTTTCTTACCATTTGTAGATTACGCGGTGATTAAGTCAAATGTAGAACATTCTCAAGGACAACCAGAGTGTCCAGCGAGAGATAGCAAATTTGTAGGCCCATGATCCTCAGATTCATTGCATATCGCGACCATAAACGGGCCGTGCTATGTTAAGGCCCGCCTATGAAATACTATATGTATTCGTGCACTACAAGAGCGATACCTCTAGCAATCATTGACAACCCCACGATCCGGATTCAAAAGCTGGGATCCCATCCTAAGGGCCGGGGCCTCCCAAATTTGGAAAAACAAGCTTTAAAAAAAAAAAGGTAAAATATTATGTTGAGACGCATAAAGGTCCCACCGAGAATTGAACTCGGGTTATTGGATTCAGAGTCCAATGTCCTGACCGCTAGACCATGGGACCACCCTATTCAAAACCCTCACGTATATTAATATTGTAATTTAATACTAAGTAACAATTGTTTGACCGATAAATTCAACGTGAGAAAGGGGGAGAATTGTTTAAATACAAGCGGTGAACATTAATGAAAAAGGGAGCGAATGCCTATGTTTGTGAATACAGCCAACTAATGCATGTTGGTATTATTTATATGTATATATTAAAAAGGGAAACATGCGTATGTTCGAATCCAGAAACTACGATCACGCTGAGCCTTAGATATGCAACAATGCATACATATGAATAACAATATTAGTAACGGAGTTGTTAGAGCCAAGGAGAGTCGTAGAGGGGCGTGACGACGGCCTTCTTGTAGAGGAAACTGTTGAGAGCGTCGAGGCCATTGTCCTTGCCGAAGCCGCTCATCTTGAAGCCCCCGAAGGGGCAGTCCACGTCGAATGCGTAGTAGCAATTGATCCAAATGGTGCCCGCTCTTATGGACCTCGACACCCTGTTGGCCCTATCGAATTCCTTCGTCACAATCCCTGCCGCCAGCCCATACCTCGTCTTGTTCGCTATCTCGATCGCTTCCTCCACCGTCCTGTGTAATGATCAATTTGTCATCGCCAAATTAATAAACCCAACAAAGCCATAGGATTAATCATGCGTAAAACTTAACGTCGATCTTCTCTATTAATCTGTGTTCTTAGTTAGCTGTTGTCTTTTTATTTGATTGGAATAATTATTAATTACCGTACATGACGTATGGGTGGTCATCGAGATCCTAATAGCAGGAGTCTCGATTCAAGAAATCAAAAGATAAAGAATACAAAGTTAGTGATTCAATTTCACCTAAAGAGGTGTATGTTTAAAGGAAGGATAGTGCTCCCAAATTTTACTATATTCTGATAGGTAATACAATTACTCTTCCCTTCTCTTTTTCTGATTATGTCAAAAAATGAAAGTTATCTCATCTTGATATTTATAATACAAAATCACCTCTCATAACGGATCTCGTGGTTCTCGTCACTTCCCTCGCAATTTGACTATTAATAGTATTTAAGTGGGCTACTGGTGTAGATTGTTAGCACTAACGTCGATGTAACAATCGTCCATCTCAAATTCGATCAACAAGATCCTCAGACAGGTTGTCAGGCCTTAGGTTCGGGTCATATCCAGTGACTCATTGATCAGTCAGATCTGCCAAGATCCACTAGGATGTTGAGTAACTGAATTCATCAGACTCACCTGAATATCGGGTAGTCGAATTTACCAAAATATCAGACAATCGAATCGATTAAAAATTTTACAAAATTTTAATTAAAAATACTTTTTATCCTTCATATGGTCTGAATAATTTTTTCATCGATCTTTCAGAAGAGAAATCTACAAATACTAATAAAGGATGTATATATACCACATCTTGAAATTACATGTAAAGACGAAGGACCGACTTCTTTTTTCAGCCGTTACTCATCGTAGAATTTGGCCTACTGGGGCATTGATGCATGGTTGATACCACCGAACCAACCATAAGCTTAGTCCCGTGCTTCTTTCATGACCAAGGATCCTTGGTCCTACCCGACTTGGGAGATTCTAGATCCGTCCACATCTAGGTGGGTTCAGATAGATCCGATCCGTTAGAATACTCGATTTGATCAAGGTCAAAGAGGTGGCGAAAAAGTTCAAGATGCCCATGTTGACGGTAATAATGATGTTACTACTGTCATTAATAGCCTGACAATAAATATAGTATGACAACGAATATGTTTAGGCAGAAGATCCTACAACAAAATCATCTTCCATCATTATAAATAGCAAAGAGAGATCCTCGAAATTCCTCTTCATGCGATTTGAGGAAAAGAGAAATTATATTATCACTTTGTATTAGTGAATATTCAGGAATATTACCCTCCTTTCAGATGCATATCCTTTATAGTGAAACTGGTCACCAACCTCTTTATTTTCTCTATAATTACTTATTTATGATTCATTGAGTCGTATCCTCTAATTACTTAAGAAGTCGATCACACACCAATATCTGAGTGCCACATTGGCCTTATAGATAGGCAGTAGAATGTTTTAGGTCTGTTTGTGTGCAGGAAGTAAAAAAATGGAATTATATGTGGAACGAGGGAAAAATGAAAATGTTGGGGAGTTAAGCACTATTTTAATTTGGATGGAAAAAATTTTTGAAATGGGTGTTTACGTAGAAATTACATCATGCCAAGGAATTACACGAAATGGAATTGTTTTGTCCTGGTATTAAAGGCTGAATTCTGGGTCCGATATGAAAAATGAAAAAAACTTTATCCTTTAATGCTTTGTCGAGAAGACAAAAAGAATTCGTTCCAAAAGTATCTTCTACCTTGTGATAAGCATGGTGTTTAATTACAATGGGAAAGAGGAAGACGAATTTTTTAGTACAAAATTGCTTGATTATTTGTTATCTTTTATCTCTTCAAAATAGTTAATAGTAAGGTGAAACTCTTTAAGACTTGGAATTGATGCAATTTTCGTCAAATGAAGAGTAAGGGATAAAATAAAAGAAACTTGAATTTATTTTGACAAAAAATATTAGCTTATACATGAAAATTCAAGAAATTGGGATTCATTCGAACAAAAAATAATAGCATATACATGAAAAATCAAGTTTTCTTTCTAACGAGGAAAAGTTCTCTAGATCCAACTAAAAAGAGGTCCATAGAGATTTGTAGATTACAAGTTTAAGAATAAGATTAAGATCTAAGACAAATAATAAATAACTATTCATTTGAGGTAGGTGGATCTGTTGCTCGACAAAAGATCAGGCAACCTTGATCACCAACTCAAGGTTCGTGGATATGTTGCCCAACAAGGGATCTAGCAATGTCGAGTATCACTTCATGGCAGGCGAATCCGATTCACTAATGGGGGGACCCAACAAGAGAGGCCAGACGATCACTCCATTAAACAACTTGAGATATTCGCCTAATAGAGCTACCATAGATTTCGACAAAAGGTTGAACCAAAACACTAGCAACGAGAAGGCCTTGTGGGTTGATAAGGTAGGTGACACCCTGCCACCGTTATCTTTATTGGGTACGAATGTCATGGTTAAATCCAACCCGTGTGAAATTAATCTAAGCAGAAATCTCGAGATGGTTACGGAAGGATAATCTTAAAGATCTCCCACGTCAGAAATCTCGCTAACAAATTGTGGGACATTTATGAAAGGATAATCTCAAAAATATTACATAATTACCAATGAATAATCCCAAGATTTTTTATTACCAAAAATTTCGAGGGACAACTTCTGTGAAAGGGCAAGAGCTACCTACGTGGATACACAACTCTAAAAGAAAAATTACTTATATTCATTTTTCTTTCGTTTCTTTTCATACACTTCGTGAAAATCTTAAGAATTAAATTATCTTCCTAGACGTACACGCTCTCTCGACGGTGGAACTGAATTGTCGATCCATATGTGCTATCGTGTAATTGTTTTATTTCCTTGACAGATCCTTGTCTCATTGCAAATCCGATGTGAATCTATGTGAGGGCTCCGTCCATTCCAAGTTGCTGTGCATTCCGTTTCCATGGGCTAAAGGAAAGTGATTTTATATGTAGAAAAAAAAAAAATACAGCTTATGAGAGGGAAGGAATTAAAGAAACAAATTCTTAGAAAATGATGGAAATACTTGATCAGATGGAAAGTATTTTTTTATGCGAGTTGAAAAATATAAAATTTGACATAAAAGTTAAATGTGTATTGGTATAAATGTAGTTTTAATTTATATTTTTTTTATGTAAAAAATTATTAACATGTCGTGGGATCTATTATTATTGAAATTAATAATAAATCACTTTGATATGGGTGTAAATTATTCAAATTATCTTTAGAATCACTTTATACTAGTGTAAATTTACTTTATACGAGTATAATCTTAGTTTGCACCTATATACAATCACTTTACACCTTCAAAATAACTTTACATGAGTGTAAAGTAAAATTGTACGGATGTAAAATAAGATTACACCAATACAATATTACTTTGAACTACTTTGTACTGGTAGAATCTAAGTTTGTACGGATGCAAAGTATGATTGTACTAGTGTAATCTTACTTTGAACTACTTTACATCGGTGCAATCTTACTTTACACCACTGCAAAATTAAATTTCAAGTGTTTCTTCACCTATAACAAGTGACTTTTACACTTGAAAGATGATTTTTCCACCTTAGGGTTTAGGGTTTTGTCTTTAGTGTTAAACCCTAAATCCTAAATCCTAAATCATAAGGTGAAAAATCACATTTCAAGTGAAAAATTACTTCTTATATGTGAAATCACTTTCATAAACCTAAAATCTTAAATCCTACACTCATAGGTCAAAATCATTTTGCACGGATATAAAATCACTTTGGGCAGGTGAAACTACCCTTGAATAATTTTGTACCGATGTAAAATGAGATTGCATTGGTGCAAAGACACTTTAAAATAATTTACCACCGATATAAAATCATCCACAATAATTTATCACCTATGCAAAGTAGTTTATCATTGGTGTAAAGTTATTTATCACCTGTGTATTTTAAGTTGAAGTGGTATGATTTTTTTGAATGTGGTCTAAAACGACCCATTGCCTTTTTAGTCGGATAACGTCTAGAGTTTCAGTTAGAGTTTCAGTTAGATGTCTGGACACGTGCCCAGACTTCTGAAAGTGAGATTTTCATACTGCGCTTTGCGCTCTGCGCGCGGGCGACGCACAAAGGCCTTTCTCTCTCCCTGCACCCTCACCCTTTAAACCCTAACACCCCTCTATATAACCCCCCCCCCCACTTCTCTTCTTCTCACGTCCTCACATCACTCAAGCCATCGCCACAGCCACCTTCTCTTGCGACGGCCACGCCCCCTCCCGTCTTTGCTGCAGCAGCGGCGAGGAAGGAGAGCCACCAGTGAGGGGAAAATGGGGAGAAGCGAGAGCAAGAGATTGTGAGGGAGTGAGAGCAGAGGAGAAGGACGACGGTCGCTGGAGCTCGGTGGAACTCAAGGAGGAGTCGTGGGAGAGAGGAAGACGCCAGCAAGGAGCTTCTCAAGCTCCTGCAGCTGTTGGAGCTGCCACTGTGGACGGAGGGCAAGTGGGACGAGCTACGTGAAGGAGTTCTGATACTGGAATTTTTCCAGTATCAGACGTCTGGGTTATCGTCCAGATGACTAGCGAGGCACCAGGACGTCCAGAGCTGAGGTCAGACATTTGAAAGCGCAATATCACAAGGTACATACCTTCCTGCGCTGCTTTCCGCTATGCAGAAGATCTCAGTGTAGGAGTTGTTGGGCTAAAACTGTGCCTGCATTTCGTATGCAGGTGAAGGCTTTGGGAAGGCGCACAGTGTGCTTTTCCAAGTACTTTTGGACGTCTGATCACGTCGCCAGACGTCCGGAGGTACTTCTAGACGATTGGAAGTAGGGTGAGACGTCTAGAGCTGCCCCCAGACGGTCGCAAAGGGAGTTTCAACGTCTGAATCAGCCGCATGAAGGGTAAGGTGAGTTCTGACGTCTTTTAAGATGTCTGAGATTAGTCCCAGACGTCTGATTTTAGTTAGTAACCGTGTTTTTGGCCCATTTAAGGCCCAAATGGAATCGGATTTCCACAAACGAAATACCGTTGTTTCCACTCGAGTTCCACTACGTGTTCATGTTGAGTATCTATTGTTTTTACCTCGTCTAATGTAATTAGTCTCTAGTACAAGTTACCAGCCGGTGGCGTGTTCGAGGCTCGCAGAGACGATGAGATCTGCGGTGCAGGCCCCCATTCCTCCCGTGATACCCAGTAGAGTGGTTTAATGCATTTATTAAGACACGAATAAAGAATATGCCTACCTAGATTAAATTGATTGAAACTCTAGGATGTGGAATGAACCCTAGGGTAGAAATGTATGAGAATGATATGGAATTACTCTGGTTTACTTGAGATGCATGTTAAAATACGAGCTGCGTGTATGTAAATGAGAAATTGAACTATGAAACCATAAGTTACATGTTTATGATTGAGAACTGAATTATGAAAACACGAGCTGCCTGTATATGGATGAGGAACGAGTTATGAAACATGAGATCTGAATATGGATAAATGAGATGAATATGAGCATGAACCCTACGGGAATTAGGAGTAGAACTCCTGTGGATGAAAGGAATTTGGAATGTAGACGGGAAGTGTGCTGGCCCTTGTGTATGCGGTACCCAAGAGAGCATCTGTCCCTTTTTAGTGTAGAACGGAGCTAGCCTCCTTTAGGATGAGACCCGTGGTTAGGATTGGCCACTCTACACCGACTCCTATTGGCCCTCGCATACGTGGTACCGAGGTGTGCTACTAGTGTAGGGAGGGAGCTAGCCACCCTACGGGGCTCGGGGTTCAGCTTGCCACCCTACACCGACTTTGTTAGGCCCTTTCGGCAAACCGGGGTAGTTGGACGAGGGTATGCAGACTGTGGAGGGGTGAGACCCCTATTCTGAGAGAGTAAGGCCCTATAATGTTCTGTGCTGTACTTTAGGTGTACCCGCTAGCGGAAACGACTGACCGCGTGTCAGTGCAGAATAGCTACCCGTGCACTTATCACGCGTGCCGTAGTCACCGCTACTTCTCGACAGTGACCTCGGGGTGGTTAACTGGGTGTAGAACTATCACGGGAGACTCTCTCGGTCAGGAGAGCATCACGTGTACCTTCTACTCTACGGAAAAGACTGTAATCAAGATCGTTTCCACAAGAAACATGCAAGATCAAGAAATACCTGGATACTTTGAGAAATAGATGAATAAAAATCACATAAATGAGATAAATAGAAATGAGAAATAAACATATTATTGTTTTACTGTACTTGCACTTAAATAAAGTAAACACCACTCTACTCAGCGTTCGCTAACTCTGTCTTTTCGTAACCTTATTCAGGAGTAAGAGTTGAGCAGCCTGAGTTTCCAGCTGCAGAGGGTGCTGGGCTCAGCCGTAGTCGTTCTTTCAGCTCTTTCGTTTTTCTATTGTTGTAGTGAGTAATAAATACATAGTTTACTATTCCTGTTACTTTCTGTTTCCTTTCCATTTTCTATTATTGTTGTGGTGTCATATACTATGTTTTGAGACAGATTTCTACTTTCCTTACTACTTCATTCTTTTTTTCTACTTAGTTATATTGCATGTATGAATGTGGTTTATCTTTCTACTTTTTGTTATTCTCGTTGGACAACTAGGTCTTGGAACTAGTCGAAACGAACCGATCTCGGATCTTGTAGGAATCCGAAAATCAGGTCGTAACATGATCGAAACCACCATGTAACAAACCTTACATTCTTTTACTTCTTTACATTAAATATCAATTATCAACTAACCTCACATTCTAAATACTATGTGAAATATAAAAATAACATTCACAAATTTTCTCTTATCACCTTTTACATTTCTCTATTTTTTATCTTTCTTTTCAATTCTTTTTTCTTTGCTTAAGAAAGCACAAGCATCCCTCGTATCTCCCTAACAAAAAGCTATCAGCCTTTTTATGTAATGCAATATTCTTATGTGGTTGTTCCTTAATATACTAATTTACATAAATACCTCTACGAGTATGTCATCGCACATCTATCCTCAGCAATCTTACCCCATAAGCAATTAAGCCCCCACATGCTAATGCATAACATGCAGTACATGTGACCTTTAATTTTAAGTTATGTATCAAGTTATTCTAATGCTTGACTAGAACAATTTTGGAATATAGATATCTTTTTTCAAAGATTACTTGCTTACTTGAATTTGATGAGTGACATCACCGGTCCAAATATCTCTTCCTGGGCTATCTTCATATTGTTCTGCAGAAAAAACGTAAAGAAACTATGTCAAACCTTTGTGGCAAGAAACAAGTGATCCGAACTTTATTTTGAATTATCTGCTACTGTTGTTTCATTTCTGGTTTCACACTAACCCAATCAACCTACTTTACTCAAACATGCACTCATCGTCCATGTGGGTACCTTCCTTTCATTTTTCTAATTTCCTCATTCATATAATGACAGGGAACTTCTCAAAATAAATGACTGATCTCAATTCTCGATAAAAAGGAAGATAAATAGAGTGGGTGGTTTAGCCTTTATTTGGTAAGAAAAATAGAAAAATAAATTTATAGAATAAATAGAGAAATAAAAAATAAGTAAATTAATCTATTTAGATATTTTGTCTAATTAAAATTATTTCATGTGAAAAATAAATTAATTTTATATCTAATTAAATCTATTTAACTAATATAAATAAAAAATATATTAAATAATAAATTAAGTATTTAACTTGACATAAATTTACTTAAATTATGAACCAAGGTATCCACGTGAAAGAAGAGGGAACCTTAAATTTAAATTTGAAAAATACAACAATAGAAGGAGGTGGACATAAATACACAATAAATGGAGGTGACGGCACACATAACCCCGTAAACATTTGATAAAGCACAGATAATAAATATGAAAACTCGGTATAATTTTGCAAAAACCTCAGTAGTTTCCATTGTCAGCAGAGTTTTCGAATTCTCATGCAACTCAACGAGTTTGTTGGCAGTCAGAGAGCTCCCAAAGGTTAGTCGAAAAGAAAAATGACTTTTGGACCGTTTGACGATTGAAACTTTCTTCTTTTGTTTTTATTCAGAAGATAAGTATGTGAATCATGACATTTGATGTTCTTACTCTTTAATGTTAACGGAGGGTTTTATCATTGAGCAAATCACTTGTTGTTAGAATTGAAACTTTTAATTGAGAAAGACTATGTACCTTGACATCTGTAAAGATTGTGGGCTCAATATAGCACCCCTTCTCCCCACAGGGCTTCCCTCCCGTTGCCAAAGTTGCACCTTCCTCCTTCCCTTTTGAGATATATGATAAAATCCTCTCAAATTGAGCCTTATTCACCTACGCCAAATGTTTAATGCGAATCGTATCTAAGCAACATTACAAGAGAAAAGATATTTGCAGAATATTATTTTGACATTTCTCTAAAATTAATATCAAGTAAGATTTACTGTGATATATCTTTTTAAGATTTTTGATCGAAATATCTTCAAAGAATACCTCACGATAAATTTTAATCGAGCGACTTAAAAGGGTACATTTCAATAGATCTTACTTGATCTTTATTTTAATTTAACGTTGAGATGATATTATGATTGTTTAGATACTTTGGAAATAAACGTTCAGAGAGGTTTTATTTTCTTGCAGTAACAACGTTGATTCTGAGGTAAACAAACCAATTATTACGATGGTATGCATGACGTACCTGTGGACCACAATTGGATTGGGTATCAAAGGGGTCTCCAACCTTCCATGACTTTGCCTTCTCAATCGATATTTTCACGAACTCATCATATATCCCTTCCTGCACCAGTACCCTCGAACCTGCTGCACAGACCTCTCCCTAGAACAAGAGCGTTCGTTACAACTACAACATTTTTTCCTTTTTTTAATTTACAATGTCGTTACAGATGCAACCACGTTGTGCGTCTAGACACGAGAAATACGGCAGAAAAGTTAATGTGTTTGCGGTGAATATATATATATATATATATATATATATATATATATATATATATATATATATATATATATATCTTACATTACGAATAATAGTTTAGGTTGAAAATTTAAAAATTAAGGTTATTTTATTTGAATATATTATATATTAAATTTAAAGTCAATTCGATATTTTTGACATGTACATAAAAATAAGTCTCCTTTAATGTATATGTTACGAATGTTGGATTGACTTTAAATTTGATGTATAACATATTTATATATAGTAATCTTAATACCTAAATTTTTAATCCAAAACATTACTCGTGTAGGAGAAATTATCGTACATACACGCTCCCTTTATATATATATATATCATGCGACGTGCTTTACAATGAGCTAACGTGATACATCAATTTGCATTGGTGTAAAGTGATTATAGGTGATTTTGTACGTATGTAAAATAGTCAAGGAGTCATTTACATCGGTACAATATGTGATTCATGATGATTTTGTACCAATGCCAAGTAATTTTGGATAATTGACATTAGTGCAAAATGATTGATGATGATTTTTCAATGGTGTATCACATCAGTACATTGCAAAACGTATCAACTTCTATATTTTTATACTCGCATCCACACACACACATATATATGATCAATGAATCAAGTAACATATCTATCCTTACATACAAGAATCGGGTTACCCTACACCACGCGTCAAAAACTCCCACTCCCCGCCCCTCCCCTCGCTTCCTCGTTTTCTCTCTCTTTCTCTCTCTTTCCAAAAAATAAAAATATATAAATGCATACTTCCTTTCTCCCTCCCCTTGGCTTCTTCTTTTTCTTCGTCTTCAACCTCTACAACATCCACAAGAACCCAAATCCACTACCAGTACACACGTCTGTCCAACCACTGTCAACCTCCATCCTCACTGCCAACACCACGAGCAAGCCCGTCGGGTGCTTGCTGATGCACCCCCACCATCCTTGCCACCTCGCTAGCGACTCCACCTACCACAACACCCATCGCCATCAGTCATCACCACCACTGAGCAACCGCCTCCAACCATTCCTGGTCACACCACCACCACCGACGCACTCCCCTTCCTCGGCAGACCACCACTAGCCTCATCACTGCCAAACGATGCTCTCCCTCGCGCGGGCACGTGCAACCTTCCTCCTCCCCTATTTTGCTACAATGGAGGGGGAATTAGATTTTGTTGTTTTTCTTGGTTGAAGAACACTAGCATTATTTTGTTGATTTAAGTATTGTGTCTTTTTCACCCTCTCTTTCTCTATGTTCTCTCTCTCACGTGATTCTCTCTCTCTCTCTCAAATATCATCTACGTAATAATTTTCTATGTTTGTGAACATGAACGCTAAATATTCGTGAATTTATTTGGCTTGATGCTTCCTGTGAATATGACCTAGTTTTCGTGGTTAATTTTCATTGATTGATATTTTATTCAACGATTTTCCACCACGTTAAATTCAACAATTGATGTAACATTTATTTTATTCACAATGATATCATCTGATAAGGTATATGTTTTTATCCCTTCATCGATCCCACAACGAAATGTGGGGCTAAACACACTAGTATTATGTATGATCATATCTCATAATGAAGAGAGCATTACCTTGCTGAAGAATATTCCCAAGCGTGCGAGTTCAGCTGCCATTACAAGCTTGAGGTTGCTTTATGCTGCAGCTTGCATTACTAGTCTCCCCACTTCTGTAGAACCTGTGAAACTCACCTGAAATTATGTAGTGCAAAAGGAGGCAGTGAGTAAAAAAGAAGTGAGCCACATAAGTTAAGGTGACCTGGGTTAATCAAGTTAACTTGGCACCTGAGGCACTTAAATTGGTTGGTTGTTGCTCCATCTGATGTGGGAGATGTTCCAGCTCTCAAATTTTATGTGATGTGTATTTCAAATTTGAGGCCTTGTTGTCATTTTTAGCTTCTTAGAGTTATGTCTTGTTTATTGGAGAATATCTTCCTAAATCAATTTCGTAAAGTTTGGCAAATTACTTCATGATGTACTTAAAATTTTTTCTTACCATTACATAATCAAATCTAAAAAAGGAAGAAAAAAATTTGTCCATAACACCCACTAAGGATAAAAAATGTCCAATGCCATAATTTCCCATATATACAATAATATAAATTACTACTTATTCCACATATTTATTCTACTCAATAAATACTCAACCAAAATAACTTTACTTTATTTATCAATTTATTCTACTAATCAAACACCTAACAAAAATAACTCTACTTTATTCCACCATTTATTCCACTAACTAAATACCTTTACTGAAATAACTTCACTTTATTTATCCACGTATTCCACTAACCAAATATCTCTACCGAAATAACTTCACTTTACTCCTTTTATTTTGCTTATCAAACGAAACTTAAGAATTTGATGAGGATCGATGGAAATTAAAGAATGAGACATTTCGACCACCATTTATGTAAAGATTCTTATCTTAATTCATATTGTCTTAATTATTTCTCAGAGTTAGAAAAGTAATAAGCGGCCTCTATCTCCAAGTTCTTCCCTTGCAAACGACGCCATGCCACATGGATCAACGGTGTGTAAGAAGGTGATCAAGAGATGGCATATTTCGTTCCTCCTCCTCGTTTTTTAAGGACGTATAGTTTATCTAATTTTTTTTCTCTCTGCGAAGATATATCCTTTGTATTTTTTTCATTTTTTTAATGAAATATCTTCTCTTAAAAATAATAAAAAAGGAGATGGCAAATTTTGGTTTTGTAAAATTCACTGAATACAAATTTCAATGGTCGTAATTAGTATGACAAGATGTACAACGTACGGTTCATTCAATTGGCTTAGCCTATCTATAAAACAATTCGGCACTTCACGATCCTCCTTGTAAATATGAAATTAATATTTTTCTCATGAGATTAAACCTTGCATATGGTAAGTTTGGGGAATTAAATGGAAGTAAAATGAAGAAGCCGACGAAAAGGTCAACTATTACCTTATCGACGTCCATGTGAGAGGCTATGGCAGCACCGGCCGTGCGGCCAAAGCCCGGGATCACGTTCAGCACGCCATCGGGTATACCTGCCTGTTTCCCATTTTTAAGGGAAAAACAAAACCAATGATAATTACGAATCAATTTGGTCAACTGCCACTGTTTAAAGTCCAACTTGCGTGCATGATTTGTCAATCATCAATCGATATAATACTAATTGAAATTAGATAAACTTCTCCGCTTTCGCACAGCTACGTTGCTTGCAGATGGATGGAAGTACATACATGGTCGGATAGTTAATTATGACCACGATTTCTTCTGTACATTTGGTTGCCCTCGAAAGCTCCAAGTGCAATCAAATATAAATAATCTATTTACCCACCTATATTCTTCAAGGAAAACACAAGGAAAACACTCCACCGTCCCTTTCAATTCCCCTTCCCGATGAAGAAGTTCCAAACTAATATATAGCATGCAGCTCCTTTCCACAAAATTAATCCTCGCATGTATAGTTAAGAGAGAAGAAAAAAGAATTTCCCAAGATAATTTACATTCTAATATAAGATGTAATTTTCTGCTTAAAAAAAAAAAAAATCCTCCCTTGATTGCATCTCATTGACTAATAAAACCAAATCATGACATCATACGTGTCTTTTTTCTTATCACGGACTTCACTGTTGGTGTACCATACATGATTTGAAGGAGTGAAATAAAAATTAGACATCCATCAATCAAAATTCCTTTTTACTGGGGTTAGTTTGGAAGCATAAATTTTTCTCCTACTGCCGTTTGATTATTTACAAATAAGTCATATATCACTAAATTATTAAGAAGTTAATGGCATATGTGTGCGTGTGAAGAAGGGAAAAAGAATTTCCACAGTAGTAAACCTGCTTAGCCAAGTGAGCATAGCAAAGTGCGGATAGAGGTGTTTGCTCAGCGGGTTTGAGCACTGCGGTGCATCCGGCGGCCAACACGGGAGCAACTTTCATGGTAAACATGGTAGATGGGAAGTTCCATGGTATGATCAACCCTACCACCCCCACCGGTTCCAAGAGAGTGTAAGCTTGTGCTGGCCTTTTCATCTTTAACGTTTCTCCGTGGATCTTGTCGGCCGCACCAGCATAGTATCGTAAGCAGGTGGCACAATTTGGGATCTCCACCGCCTTCCCAAGTGTAAATATCTTACCAGCATCAAAGCTATCTAGCTTAGCCAATTCTTCCACGTTCTTATCGATCAAATCAGCAAACTTCATAAGGATTTTGCCCCTTTCCTGCATGTAAGATGCTTCCAAGTGAAATAATTTACATTCTAGGAAGATGGGGAACTATTAGGACTTTCAATAGATTTAAGTTGATAGTATTGAAATCAATTTATATATATGTGTGTATGTGTGTGTGGAAACATACACACATTATACATGCATATGTACACGTACACGTACACGTACACATACAATAAAGGTAGAATATATACATCTTAATGTAGATTTAAGTATATTTAGGAAATTGAAAAAAAACAAGTACTTTTATCTTACCCATGAAAGGTATAAATTTCCAAGTGTAGCTAAAGTATAAGCAGAAATTTACATGAAGGGAATGAAAAAATATAAATATACAATGCTTATAACATTGATTGTTTGAAAGGGCATATAATTATGTAGAGATCCCTTTAACGTTTGATGATAGATTGATTAAGTTTTTCTAAGTTGGAAAATTGTTTAGCTTTCACCTATCCTAATAATTAAAATGGACGGCGGTTTGGATGGATTCAAAAATCCCCACTAGCAGTCACCTTCTGTGAGACTTGTTTGGAAAATTGAGGTGAGTGTAAAATCATCATATGCAAATAAAGGGCATTGTTCCATGTCAAAAATGAAGAACTAAGACGTCGTTTAGAATGTTGGAGAGTTGGTTGTAGAGAGATACCATACATAGCCAGACATGCGAGGCCATTTGCCCTTATCAAATGCTTCTCTTGCAGCTTTCACCGCCAAGTCAACGTCTTCCTTGTCTCCTCTGCAATTCTTGCTAGCACCTCCCCGTTTCTAGGGTCTATGCTCTCAAATGTCTTACCTGTTTAAAATTTCAAATTTAATCTAAGGAAGGAACAAGTTTAATTAAGATGGAAATTGAAAAACACTCCAAAAAAGAGAGAAAAAAATAACTAAAGAAGTGCCCATGCATTTTCAGACTGAAATTTAAAAATACAAAAAAACCATAATTTTCATTGAGTTTCTTATGGAACTATATATGGTGTTCGCGATAAGATTCCACGAATAAGTTTGTTTCTCTACATTATTCCCTTAGGTGATATTAACTGTATCGATCTTTTTATTTTATTTTTTATGTACGTGACGTAAAGTATCCTTTTCATACCATGATTGTTCCTTATTCTTAATTAAAAAAATATGTTTTTTAATTTATTCTTAAATGGAAACTGACCAAGTAGGAAGGTTGGCAGAGGGAATAGTACCCCTCGTTTGCGTTTATGTGTTTCGAATTAAGATGTATATCCATGGCTGTTTATGTTTGCCAAAGTCCGGTTCCTTTATCCCAGAAATATCGATCTACCTTCCGTAGGTTATCCCCTCTTCTGCGATGATAATGGGTCCTTTGCACTTGACCGTTCGTAGTGTAGTGGTCACAGCGGTAATCACACACCTATAAATTGCCCGTGGAGTAGCTGCTCTTGCCGTGTTATTTTTCTTTTCTTTTCTTTTGTTTTTTTTAATGTGATTTTTACTTTTATTTATTAGGTAGTTGAATTCAAATTTTACTTTTATGATCGACCTATTTATTTTGTATTTTTTTACTAAAATCTTATACTTAATATATTTTTATGAGTATATGAAATATTATATATATAAAATCAGGTAGGATGAATTTAATTTAAGATATCAATCGAAAATTGAATATATCTAATAATATATTTTATAATATGTGATATATTTTAATTTTTGATCGATTTTTTTTCTCAGTCAAAATCAAGATACATAGGATAATTTATTTTACAACGTGTGATCGGTTAGCTTTTCATTGATAGTAAATTAAGTTTCACTGATTAAAAATTATATTAGATTTTTGTATAATCGACTTGACTTTTATATTTGTCCAATAATTGATTTTTACATTCTCGTGACAATGTATGAATCAAAAAGTAGTAAACATATAAATTGACACTAATCACATTCATGTCGTCCCCAAATGCTTAAATAATAAATTAACAAAAATAATCGGCGGCCAAATTAGTTGCATTCATGAGCATCATGAACAGTGGGAGCAGTAATCGATCCCTATGCAAAAGGCAATCCACAATCCCCCCCTTATTTGCATTAATCAATATATATACATATATATAGTCAGGCGAGCTAACCCAACAATCACATATCTATATATGTATGGATGTAGATGATTGGGTGGGTGTCCTAATTATGTAGCTATGGGGAGGTATATATAAGATCATCTTAATAATTACCTGAGACAGCATCCACGAATTGGCCGTTGATGAAGAGCTTCGTAAACTTGATCTCAGGTAGCATCTCCACGTCGACGGTCATGTTGCCGGTGCACTCGCTCTCCATCTCTGCACGTACGGCACGCGAAAAGACAAAGCTTGTGGCTGCCGGCGCTGCTGCCTGTTGTTAGGAGAGAGATCAAGGGTCTTCCTCCTATTCTTCTAACCCTTCCCCGTCCTCCTCCTTCCCTTTTAAAAAGGCTTCCGGGTGAAGACGGGGTGCTCTTGGGATGATGATGTCAGTTGGGGGGGTCGCCCGTTTAATTTGTTTATCGACGATGGTGTGAAAGAAGGAGAGAGGAGGAATTCTCAGCAAGTTGCCATGTGGGCCCCCAGCAAAGAGAAAAAAGGCCGTGCTATTTGTGCATATATATATATATATATGCCAACGAGTAAGGATTATCTCCAACCAATTAATTGTCGGCAAACCCGATTTGATTTCCATATATGCAATCCTAACGCACGCATTTCATACCCATCTAAGAAACATCGTATTGCATAGGAACAACTTTTGTCAATTTTGCATTTACGTATAATTACATCGAGGGCTAACTAGGATCATATCTTTGCTTGTATAATTGATATTTTGAAGTTATACCTTGTGGAGTGAAATCATTCACCGAAAATGATATATATTTCAAATCTCAACTAAAATGGTTGAAAACGATCATTTTTGGTGGAAGACCTACAAGTGTCAAATTACCTTGAGATTTGATACATGGTATGATCATTTTTGGTGATTTAAATTTTTAAATTTTCATTTTAAAATATCATTAGTTTCTAACACTTGAGTATAGGTTACCTCTCTCTAATTATATCTATACCTAAAATTACATATATTTACATATAAATGTACACCCTTTTGGTATTAGTGATTACATCCTATTTCCTACCAATAACATTATGGCCTAAAGTCCTTGCAACTAGGCTTGAGGTTGTTTTACCTCGAATTATATATTTCACCCAAAGTACCTTTATCCCAAGTTTGAGGATCTATGTTTACTCCCTCCTAACTCAAGTGCTCCACACATGCTTCAACTAAAAGAGGGGGCTAACACTGAACTCTTGGTTGCTTGACCTAAGGCAAGCTTATCCTTCATTCTATAAATTCTTTTTTCTATAGCTTTTAAGTTTCTTACACAGTCTTCTTTTAAAATGGAAGATTCTTCGATCATCCTATTTTTCAATCTCAGAACAAGATTTTAAAATTCAAAAGGTGTAAAATAAAGAAGATATTTTTAAAATTATCTATTAGGATTGTCTCAATAAACTCCTTCATTTTCATTTCCTTTAAACAACCTTTCCTAGGTAGAATTGGAATGATCGATTCTTAGATGTTCTCTTTATTAGTAATTATGGAATTTATTTTATTTTCAACCGATTTCTTTGGCCACATTCTAGAATTACCATAATAATCAAAATTGAAAGGAAACAAACAAGTAGAGTCAAGGCCCCTCTCACCTCCTATATATGAGTCATCCAATGGAAAGTAATTCCTGAATGGAGTACAAGAACATGGGATCATAGATCTCTTCCCTAAAGATATATTGGAATGAATCAATGTTTATCTATGGTATGAAAACACTTTTCGATCTCAATTTCAAAACTAATAAGAGCTTCCCCAATCTTCTTTGATCCATCTAAGGTTGAGGGTTAAGTGTCTGCCTAAACCCAAATAAAGTTAGATGTCTCTAGAAACTTGAGATCATAAATGGATTTGAGCACACAACCTCTTTTGTGATCTTTTCTGTAGGTAGAACTATATATAGTGAGTGATCTAAACTTCGATCCTTAGTTCTTGAAGTAGTGAAGGGGAGGTGTTTGTTCCCTTTATTAAGAGATTAGGTAGCCTCCATCTAGCTAGAACTAAACGAT
The DNA here is from genome assembly GCA_037157565.1 of Thalassia testudinum. Taxonomy (NCBI): domain Eukaryota; kingdom Viridiplantae; phylum Streptophyta; class Magnoliopsida; order Alismatales; family Hydrocharitaceae; genus Thalassia; species Thalassia testudinum. The sequence continues at coordinate 3,413,434 of JAZHRO010000029.1, read as the reverse complement.
AATTTAGAATGAATGGGGACCACCACTAAAAGGGCCTACACCAACCAAAAGGAGGTGAGGCTCTTGTTGGAATTGCGTACCCTTAGTGAGTCATCTAAATTATGTAATAAATTACAATAGTTTGATCATATCATCAAAAAATAGATTCCATTTTTTTTGTTCATAAATTGGATCCCTTGATACAAATAGGGTGGCATACTTAACCAGATCGAGTAAATAATGTGTGTTGATTTGGAGTCCTAAATAGTCTAGAGGATCTGATAGTACATCAAGAAACCATCAAAGAGATTTGATCATTTATTCCCTATTTGAGTTGGGATGGCAATCTTCTCTTGACTACCATTGCCTGATTGATGTTCTCGAATGGGGATTTAGAGACGTCACATGAGTTGGGTCAAAGAGTTGATCACCTAATGAAATAGGAGATAAGTTGAAGTCCATCTCCGATGATGTTAAAGAGAATGTGTATCCTTGGACTTGAGATAGATATGTGCCTCTATTCACTAACACACACATTTGGTGGACCAATAGTTAATGCACCCACCTTGGTGTTGATACTGGAAAGATGGTGTGCGTAGTAAGGAACAAAAGATACATGATCTCTCAAATGGATCACACGGATCTTTTTCATAGGTATATGCAACAAATCATAGGAATGAACCCACTTTGAGTATATTGGGATAATCAATTCCAAATGTGGTCATAGAGTCCTAATCAAACTTAAGCATGAAAGAGAAGAAGATAGTCCTTTGGAAATAAACCTAATTTTCCTTCTCATCCCAATTAATACAAAAAAGTTCTTTAAATATATAACCCTTAGTAAGGATGACAATATTCTAAGGGGATTTGACCTCAGGGTTATATTCTCTTCTAGTATCAAAGATTCAATGGTGTTGGAAATACCTAAGAAAGATGCAGTGTCATAAATCAAGAATCTTGAATGCTTCGTGACGACGGCGTTGTAACTAGCTTTTGTTATAGAAATAGTGTTGTAGTACAGCTAGTTATTGCCATCATTACATATATAATCTTTTTACTCGGAAATAAAAGAGTTCCAGAGGTCGAACTCAGGGAGTAAGTCGTATTCTAGAATTATAAATTCTTATTACAAAAATAAAGAGAGAGAGAGAGAGAGGGAAAATTTTGCTTCTTCTTCTTCTCCTCTTTCTTCTTCTTGTCTTTTTGGTTGTTCTTCACCTGTGCTTTCTTCTCTTCTCTTTCTTTTTCTTCTTGGTCTTCCTTCTTGTTCTTCAGATCTTCTTTTTCTTCCTTGTCCTCGTGTTCTTCTTTTCTTCTTGCTTCTCTGCTTCTTGTCTTCTCTTCCTGTTCTGCAACTGCTAAGTGCTCGCTGCTTTCCTCTTTTTTTTTTCTTCTTGGTTGCGGTTCTGTCCTTCTTTTCTTCTTCTTCTTCTTTGTCTTCAGGACGTCGTCTGATTTTTCAATCAGACGACTTAAATTGCTGCTGCTACAGTGTGTCTCCTTCTCCTTCTTCACCTGTGCCTGCACACTCACGGTTTAAGTCAGAGGGAAAAACCTACTCTACCCTCCCCCCGCGTCTCTCTCTCTCAGAATTCACTCTTAGGAAAGCTCTCCCAGAGGAACCGGTTAATCGGGTCCGCGGGTTGCGCTCGGGTCCAGGCCCACCGGCGTGTGGTGGTGGGCGAGGAGTGCAGGTCGGGCTAATCGGGTCGGGCCAGGTCCGCGGGGCGTGAGCGCGGACGAGGCCGGGTAATCGGGCGGGTGAGAGGGACCTCACCCCGTGAACTGAGGCGAAGAGCTTAAGGCACTTTTTTCCTTTAAGCGCCCGCTCGCCTCAGTGGGTTTCCGAGGTGGGACTAAATGTCCCACCTCAATTGGACGCCTGCAGCGGAGGAGGCAGCTGGCAATCACGGCTTCACGTGAGGCCTTCGCCCCAGCTGCGAGCCTGGGACTCTTCACGAAGATGCCCCGCGCAACCTGGGAGTCGGACCTGGGCGAAGCGCACCTAGAGCTGCAGGTTGAAGGTGCTTCTTCAGCGCAGCAATGGCGACGGCGGTCGAGATACCTGTCCACAGAGGAATGGCCTCTCGGCCTAATCAGATATGCGGAGAACCTTCCCCGTGGCACGGCGAAGGTGGTCAGGGGATCTGCAGGGGGCGTGGTGGAGCAAAAGGGTCGCCCTAGGTCAAACTGCGGGCGGAGAAGTGGGTGTGTTCGGTGGATCAGCAGAGGGCGTTTGGTGGGAAGTGGAAGGGCGGAAGAGGATCAGGGTGAGGAGGCGGAGGTTATGCACGGGTCGGCGAGCCGTGTGGGGTGCTGGAGCGATGGGAGCGGTTCGCCGGAGTTTGGCTGGAGGTGGAGAAGGTGAGGGTGATCGGTGGGAAATTGGTGGCGACAATAAGGGCTTTCAGTATGGAAAAGAAAGAGGGGAGGAAGAGGAGAAGTTATACCTACTTAGCAGGACGAGGGGGGGCTGGAGCAGGCGACAGCCGTATCGACTGTCGCCGGAGAAGAAACTGCCCAGAGGAAGGGGCGACGGCGAGGATGGGGCAGAGGCAGCGCGCGCCGGTATTGCGCGACGCGGAGGAGAATCAGGAAGAAGTCTCTGCTGCTGGTATTGCGGCAGGGCGACAAGGAGGAGGAGGAGAAGCCGCCGGAGCACGGGGGTGTCTGTCAGAGTGGGAAGAGAGGAAGTGAGGGGGTATCTCCATCAGATCCGAGCTGGGAAGAACGGTGGAGCGACGGGGGTATTTATAGGGGCAGAATCAAAGAGGAGGGCGGAGGGAGACGACGTGTCTCCCTCGCCGGAGGACGCTGGAGGAAGGAGACCCATACCGTCCGTGCGTTCGCACGGGCGATATGGGCGGTCGCAGCACTCAGGGGGATGCTCCTGCGGTGGCTGATGACGCAGGGCACCCCTATTTGACTTGGCAGGCTCCCTCCCTTACCCTGCGCGGCGCCATGCTCCGCGCAAGGTCGCCGGAGCATGGTGCTGCTCAGGTTTTGAAGGAGGGACCTAAACGCAAAGAACGAAGGAGAGTTAGGGGCCAAAATGTGAGGGTTCAAAAGTTGAGGGCCAGAAAGTAAATGTATGAGGACCAAAGTGTAAAGTTGGTCAAGAAGGTTTCTTCTTAGGCTCGAGCTTTTATACATGACTAATTAGGACCTAAGGATTCTGATGGTGAATTTTATTTCTAGATTAAACCTTGTTTGACTGGTCAATTTACGTAAAAACCCAAATTAAGTTGTTAATTGGGCATGGTTCTCAATGTAGGTCAAAATGGGTTCCTAAGGCCAAATTGAAGGTTCTAAACCCTAGAGATTATTTTTATATGAATTTTAGAGGGTTTATTATATTTTTACTTTACCTCGAACCTCGTGTATTTAAGTGGGTTTATTTTTAGGGTTACAGGATGTCATTTAATTCTTCGGAGTTGCTGTAGCCTTTGTTGAGTCATTTCATCCCACTTTTCTTCTTATTAGGTTGTTTTGACCTATGTTTGGACCCTGAGTTACCCTGTTTTCAGATTGGATTGGTGAAATTGCATTTTTATCCCTCAGTTTATGTTTTCTTTGCAAACTCAGAATCTCTCTGAGCCAAGCCTTTCTAAGGTTATGTAGGAGCTTTTAGTCTCTGTATTAGGTCAAAATGAGCTAGTTATGGCTTATGATGAGGTTCTCATCATACCCCCATGCCTAGCTTTTGCTAGTCCCTTAGCAAAAACTTAAGGTTTCAACCCTTGTTCTAGACCATGAAGTTCTTAATAGCTTCAGATAAGTGCTTTTTCATTTAAACTTAGATTAGGTTAGAATGCTGACCATAGGCTTAAAAGGTACTCTAGTATCAATCAAGATCCAAATCTGTCTAGCCTCAGCCTCAGTCCTTAGCAAAGGTTTTTAAGGCCCACAAGAACTATCCTAAGGTCTATTGGACTTTGTGGTTAAAGCACCCGTGCTTGAAATGATTTTAGCCTTGGTTCAGTTCGCAGTGCGTTTTATAAGAGAGAGATAGAAAGTTTTTCTGTTTGGAGAGTTTTCTCTCTCTTTTTCTTTTTAGTTCTAGCCTAGGATTGGCTTTTCAACACGGTCTGTATCAGATTCATTGCTCCCATCACCAATCCTCAAGGGTTCCTGGCGATCGATGCTTCGAGATAGCACCGCCCATGGCAACCCCCGGAACCCTGGCTATTGAGATTTCGAGATAATCCCATCCATGGTGTTCCGTGGCTGAATTCAGACCCTAGCAATTGACACTTCGAGATAATGCCATCCATGGAATCTGAACCAGCAGAGTGCTTACATGCCCCCAGTAGGATATGTAAATATCCTAAGAGACAAGCACCGAGGAGATGATATTTTGTTACGCATCTTCGAGGGGATTTCCCGCCTCTCTGCGCTGGAAACTCGTCCAAATCAACTTGTGTTGATCGGCCGCTCCTACTCTAGGTGTACTTTTCAGAACGCTTCTGCGTGATTTTGATTTTTACGCTTACTGAACCAGGCTGTGTGTGAGGTTAGGGTGCTTAGGTTACTAAGTCCCATAAATAAAAAATTAGTTAATGAGGCCAAATACTCCCTAAGCCTTAGACCTAATACTTCAGCTTTTCATTTTCCTCAACCTCTTGAGGAGTGTCCAGATCTTAATGGGTACTGGCGAAACGGTGGCAGCAACTAGCTTTTCTTAAGTCGTTGTAGTACAGATAGTTATTGCCATCATTTTCTAATATTTGTTACTCGGAAAATACAGTTCTCCCGAGGTCGAACTCAGGGAGCAAGTCGTATTCTAGAGATATACATGTTTTATTACAAAAATAAAGAGAGAGAGATGAAAGTTTGGCTTCTTCTTCTTCTCTTCTTTCTTTCTCTTTGTCTTTGGCTTTTGTTCTTCCTGTTCTTCTTCTTCTTCTTTTCTTGCTTCCTCTATTTCTTGATTGGACGATCCTGTCTTTTTCTTCTTTTTATTTTCTTTGTTTCTTCTTTTCTTGCTTCAGATCTGCCTCCCGTGCTCTTCTTCTTCTGCTTTCTGTTTCTTCACTTGGCTGCTCCTTCTCTCTTCTTTTCTTCTTCTTCTTTGTCTTCTGATGTCTGCAGAGTCTTCACTTGGCTGCTCTGTGTTCCTCTCTTTCCTCTGCCTCGCCTTCCTTCTTCTTTGCCTTCACCTGTCTTCAGGACGTCGTCTGATTTGAAAATCAGACGACTTAAACCTCTTGTTGCTACAGTGTCTCCCTGAGCTTCCTTCTTCTTCACCTGTGCCTGCATGCTCAAGATTTCAGAGTCAGGGCAAAACCTACTCTACCCCCCTCCCCCGCGCGTCTCTTTCTCTCTGAGTTCGCTCTTAGGACAGCTCTCCCAGAGCAACCAGGTAATTGGGTACGAGTCGTGCCCGGGTCCAGGCCCACCGGCGTGCGGTGGTGGGCGAGGAGTGCAGGTCGGTTTAATCGGGTCGGGCCAGGTTCGCGGAGTGTGGTCACGGACGAGGCCGGGTCGGGTGAGAGGGACCTCACCCCGTGGTCAGGAGGCGAATAGCATAAGGCACTTTTTGCCTTTATGTGTCCGCGCGCCTCTGAGAAGTTCCGAGTTGGGACTAAATGTCCCACCCCAATTGAGCGCCCATAGCGGAGGGAGCAGTGGGCGCTCGTGGCTTCACGCGAGGCCTTCGCCCCAACTGCGAGCCTGGGACGCTTCGCGGAGACGCCCCGCGCAACCTGGGAGTCGAACCTGGGCGAAGGCGTGCCTGCACCTGCAGGTGAAGGAGCTCTGCCTGCTCAGTAATGGCGACGGCGGGCGAGTCACCTGGTCACAGAAGAACGACCTCTCGGCCTAATCAGACAGGCGGGGGACCTTCACCGTGGCACGGCGAAGGTGGTCGGATGGTTTGCAGTGGGCGTGGTGGAGCCAACGGATCGCCCTAGGTCAAACTGCGGGTGGAGAAGTGGGTGTGTTTGGTGGATCTGCAGAGGGCGTTTGGTGGGAAGAGGAGGGGTGGAAGAGGATCAGGGTGACGAGGTGGAGGTTATGCACAGGTCGGCGAGCCGTGTGGGGTGCTGGAGCGATGGGAGCGGTTCCCCGGAGTTTGGCCGGAGGTGGAGAAGGTGAGGGTGATCGGTGGGAAATCGGGGCCGACAGTAAAGGTTTCAGTATGGAAAAGAAAGAGGGGAGGAAGAGGAGAAGTTCTACCTGCTAAGCTGGACGAGGAGGGGTTGGCGCAGGCGACAGTCATATCGACTGTCGTCGGAGAAGAAATTGCCCAGAGGAAGGGGCGGCGGAGAGGAAGGGACCGGAGAGGCGCCAGCTGGGTGCGGCGTGACGCGGAAGGATCGAGGGAAGGTAACCCTGCTGCTGGTAGTGCGGCAGGGCGACGAGGAAGAGGAGGAGATGGCCGCCGGAGCAAGGGGGCGTCTGTCGGAGTGGGAAGGGAGGAATTTAGGGGGGTGTCTCTGTCAGATCCGAGCTACGAAGAACGGCGGAGCGACGGGGGTATTTATAGGGGCGGAATCAAAGAGGAGGGCGGAGGGAGACGACGTGTCTCCCTCGTCGGAGGACGCCGGAGGAAGGAGACCCATACCGTTCGTGCGTTCGCACGGGCGGTATGGGCGGTCGTAGTACCCAGGGGGGTGTCCCTGCGGTGGCTGACGACGCAGGGTACCCCCCATTGACTTGCTAGGGCCCTTCCCTCACCCTGCGCGGCGCCATGCTCTGCGCAAGGTCGCCGGAGCATGGTGCTACGCAGGTTTTGCAGGAGGGACCTAAATGCAAAGAATGAAGGAGAGTTAGGGGCCAAAATGCGATGGTTCAAAAGTTGAGGGCCAAAAAGTAAATATATGAGGACCAAAGTGTAAAGTTGGTCAAGAAGGTTTCTTCTTAGGCCCAAGTTTTTATGCATGACTAATTAGGACCTAAGGATTCTAATGGTGAATTTTATTTCTAGCTTAAACCTTGTTTGACCGGTCAATTTATGTAAAAACCCAAATTAAGTTGTTAATTGGGCATGGTTCTCAATGTAGGTCAAAATGGGTTCCTAAGGCTAAATTGAAAGTCCTAAACCCTAGAGATTATTTTTATATGAATTTTAGAGGGTTTAGTTGATTTTTACCTTGCCTTGAACCACGTGAATTGAAGTAGGTTTGTTTTTAGGGTTACACGCTGTCATTTAATTCTTTGGGGTTGCTGTAGCCCTTATTGAGTCATCTCATCCCACTTTTCTTCTTATTCGGTTGTTTTGACCTATATTTGGGCCCTGAGTTACCCTATTTTCAGATCGGATTGGTGAAATTACATTTTTACCCCTCAGTTTATGTTTTCTTTGTAAACTTAGAATCTCTCTGAGCCAAGCCTTTCTAAGGTTATGTAGGAGCTTTTATTCTCTGTATTAGGTCAAAATGAGCTAGTTATGTCTCATGATGAGGTTCTCATCAGGTACTAAGAGTCTATTCAAGAATGCCTAAGGTTTACGTTCTTACTAATTTCATTATGCACTTTTTCAGTTATTTTCTTGAATGAGGTCTAGAACTTAGGTTAATTCCTTAGTTCCTTACTAATGACTATCACTTGTTTCTCATATTTTGTGCTCCTTTTTTCCTTTTGTTTCTTTTCTCCTTCTCCTTTACAAAATTTCCTTTCTCCTCTTATTCTCTTATTCTTTTTCGAAAAATTTTTAATTTTTATGGTGTTTTTGGCATATGTGAATTTTTTATTTGAAACCTTTTCTTACACGTTTTGCACTTTCATACCCCCCCATGCCTAGGATTTGCAATGTCCTCATTGTAACTTAGGGGGTTTTTATTCAACTTAGTTCATACATTAGGACAGATGTTTTGATGAGTGAATGGGTCGGGATGAATGTTGCGGACGATTTTTAATCTCAGATGCAAGCACCTGAGGTGGAGTCGGCTGTCCTAAAGTGTGAATTTCAAGTGCACAAAGGTTTTAGAAAAGGTTTCAGATTTTTAAAGAGAATGACGGGCTGCCTCCCGTTAAGCGCTAAATTTGATGCCTTCAGCGAAGCGAGAAATGCGATGGAGAGGGGATGGTGAAATCAGCAGAGTTTTGTAATACAAGCACCTTGATTAAGAGCCTGGTTGGTCCAACCAGGTGCTTGTTCAGATCAACAGGCTGATGATGCAGCCCAAACCCAATCAGTCTGGTGGGTTGATAGATGTGGATAAAAAGGTGTGGAACCCACCATATACTATGAAGCTCAGATGGATGTGGAAGTGAAAACGCAGGGTTTGGCTGAGTCGAATCAGCCTGGTCAGAGTAGGGATCCGTAGAATAATCAATGAATGACGCGGAAACCCTACAGGGGTGATCAGAGAATGATGGAGCATGATATGTAGTCTGATCAGTGCTCCAAACCCGATGTGGAAATGCAATCGGCTCGGTGAGAGGTGAATCTGAATAGAAATTGAGTCCGATTGCGGGTCGGGGTTGGGAAGAGGTTTTGATTAGTTCTGTGTGTGCAGACGAGGTGGCAACTGTGTATGAGGGCTCTTTTAGAAAGGAATGACAGGTGATTTTCTGTAAAGAGTCCTCCGGGTAACTATCAAATGCCTGAAGAGTGTCTATAGGATGAAAGAAATCTGAATTGAGAAAATATTTGGATTTTGGGTTGCAAGCATTCTTGGCATTTTCTGTTTTTGGTTCCTGAGGATCGAAAAGGAGTGATTCTGTGTTATCAGTGATCTCGGGAATCAGGACCTCAGAGTCGGAGTCAGAGTCATGTGAACTGAGGTTGTAGATGAGCCTGGTGTGTTCAGGAAGGAGAATCTCTCCGCAATTATAGTCGGATCTGAAGTTGTCGGAGAGTTTGCGAAAATGAGATTCATGATTATGAATTCCACCGCAGCATAAATCATCAGATGTGGAATCAGCAGCCTGACTGGGGTCTAGCCTATATGTTAATTCTGGGCTTAAAAAGGTATTCCGTCTAGGCTCAAGCTCAAAGCTGGTAGGATAGACCCAATTAAAACCTTGCTCATCCAACTCCTCAGTTTCTGTATCATAAATTGGCATGTTTTCTGCAAAATCGATTAGATTTCCTGAGGATGTTGGAGAGGGATATTTATCAAATAGAGGCTCGGAATCATATTCTGTAAAAATTTGATCTTTCTCATAAGGGGCCTCATAATCTTCCCAATAAGTTTCAGATCTAGGTTCTAGGCTTAGGATGTGGGTAGAATTATTAGAACCTTAGTCCGAATAACCTTCGAGGGCCACCTTATCAAAATAAGGGGCGGAATTTATACCCTCAAAAGGTTCAGTTCTGATCTCATTATTGCAGGAGTTTTGGAATTCTAGGCTTGGCAATTCATGGTCTAAGTTTGGCTCATCATTGTGTTCTCCTGCAATATCCCAACCTAATTCAACATTGTCTTCATCTGGGTTGGGATTCCACAACCACTTTGTGCCTCAGTCCCGAGATTTGGGAAACTGGATTGTTCCTTAATACTGTTCCAAGATGGTTCATCCTCTATTTCTGGTATATACGGGTATTTCTGGTTGATAATTTGTTCTACTGATTTCATCATTTCTACCCGTTTTATAAGGGCATCTTGGTGTTGTTCCCAAAGTACAGGATTTGTCAAGCATTGAAGGTATTCAGATTGGTGTAATTTTTCTATCTCAATGTATCCTGTCATGAGCATATCTCGGGTTGATCCTTTTGTAACTTCTGTCAATAGAATTTGGGCACAGTTTATGATGAAAGCTGTGGTTGTTGGGACATCAACCTGAATGTTTTCTATTGGTGTTGAGGGTTTACATTTGATTTCATAGAATTCAAGGGCATCCTCAATCATCTTATCTTTCATGGATCTCAGATATTCAAGTTTTTTGAATGGTAGTCTTAATTGGTGTGGCTGCATCTTTGAATCAGGTGGTGGAATCAAGATATAGAATCGAAGTTTGAATCAAGATGGAAGAAGGGGATTTTTTTTAGAATCAGAGGAAAGAGGGGCTATGTGAATGATTTCTGCAAAAACAAGGGAGCTGAGGCTTAGCCTCGGGGAGAGTGAATTTCTATAGGAGGTTTCAAGGACCTCCTGCAAAATACTGAAGGACTGGATGAGATAAGCAGGTGCTGGACCCAATCAAGACACCCAAAAATTGTTGGGTGACTATACAGGTGCAGGGCAGATGGACCCCTTGATCAGAAAGATCGTCCACCTGAGAATTACCTGGGCAGCCAGAGAGGGTGAGTCCCACGAAGACCCCTACACGGTAGAGCGTCCCCACGGGTTACAGGGTTTCCCCCACCGGACCTCTCTTGTCACTGAGATTCCAGGTAGACCAGAATGGGGATCTTGACCTCTTAAGTCTACCAATTTTAGTTTAAGATCAGGGTGCTTAAAGTTACACTTGAACTCTTAGGTATTTTGAGAAAGTGACCTAATTTTAAGGTTGGTTGACCCAAGGGGTCAACTTTACCTCTTGTTCTTTTGAGAGCTTTTGGGTCCTTTCTTTTTGGGTTCAAGTGTTTAGAGAGCCAATTGTTTAGAGTTTCTCTGAATAAGTATGTTCAATCAATGGTTTAGGCACACTTCTTTTGGATTTTCTCCATTCTTGATTTAAGTAGTGTGTCTCTAAAACCCTAATGTTGAATCTTATGTTGGCTCTATTTGGTCCAGTTAGTTCTTTGTTGGGTAATTAGGGCTCAAGCAAGAATGTGTTAGCCCTTAAATACCCTTAATAGTGTGCAGGAATAATGAGTTGAAAACATGCAACTTTTTATGGTTTACTAAGTATAGAAGACAGGTTAGCCCTATATTGCTTGTTCTTTTCTTTTCTTCCTCTTTAGAATTTAGGGGTTGAGAGGATAGAAAATTACCTGTCCTCGGAGTGGTTGTCGTGCGGTTGCTTGTCTTCTTGATTTCCTGTAGCTGCACAAAAGAGGAGAGATTATTAGAAATTTAAAAACAGGAATTTAATTACCTCTAGAATAGCCGTTGCTCCCCAGCAACGGCGCCAAAGTGACGACGGTGTTGTGACTAGCTTTTGTTATAGAAATAGCGTTGTAGTACAGCTAGTTATTGCCATCATTACATATATAATCTTTTTACTCGGAAATAAAAGAGTTCCCGAGGTCGAACTCAGGGAGCAAGTCATATTCTAGAAGTACAAATTCTTATTACAAAAATAAAGAGAGAGAGAGAGAGGGAAAATTTTGCTTCTTCTTCTTCTCCTCTTTCTTCTTCTTGTCTTTTTTGGTTATTCTTCACCTGTGCTTTCTTCTCTTCTCTTTCTTTTTCTTCTTGGTCTTCCTTCTTGTTCTTCAGATCTTCTTTTTCTTCCTTGTCCTCGTGTTCTTCTTTTCTTCTTGCTTCTCTGCTTCTTGTCTTCTCTTCCTGTTCTGCAGCTGCTAAGTGCTCGCTGCTTTCCTCTTTTTTTTTTTCTTCTTGCTTGCGGTTCTGTCCTTCTTTTCTTCTTCTTCTTCTTTGTCTTCAGGACGTCGTCTGATTTTTCAATCAGACGACTTAAACTGCTGCTGCTACAGTGTGTCTCCTTCTCCTTCTTCACCTGTGCCTGCACACTCACGGTTTAAGTCAGAGGGCAACACCTACTCTACCCTCCCCCCGCGTCTCTCTCTCTCAGAATTCACTCTTAGGAAAGCTCTCCCAGAGCAACCGGTTAATCGGGTCCGCGGGTCGCGCCTGGGTCCAGGCCCATCGGCGTGCGGTGGTGGGCGAGGAGTGCAGGTCGGGCTAATCGGGTCGGGCCAGGTCCGCGGGGCGTGAGCGCGGACGAGGCCGGGTAGTTGGGCGGGTGAGAGGGACCTCACCCCGTGAACTGAGGCGAAGAGCTTAAGGCACTTTTTGCCTTTAAGCGCCCGCTCGCCTCAGTGGGTTTTCGAGGTGGGACTAAATGTCCCACCTCAATTGGATGCCTGCAGCGGAGGAGGCAGCTGGCAATCGCGGCTTCACGTGAGGCCTTCGCCCCAGCTGCGAGCCTGGGACTCTTCGCGGAGATGCCCCGCGTAGCCTGGGAGTCGGACCTGGGCGAAGCGCACCTGGAGCTACAGGTTGAAGGTGCTTCTTCAGCGCAGTAATGGCGACGGCGGTCGAGATACCTGTCCATAGAGGAATGGCCTCTCGGCTTAATCAGATACGCGGAGAACCTTCGCCGTGGCACGGCGAAGGTGGTCGGGGGGTCTGCAGGGGGCGTGGTGGAGCAAAAGGGTCGCCCTAGGTCAAACTGCGGGCGGAGAAGTGGGTGTGTTCGGTGGATCTGCAGAGGGCGTTTGGTGGGAAGTGGAAGGGCGGAAGAGGATCAGGGTGAGGAGGCGGAAGTTATGCACGGGTCGGCGAGCCGTGTGGGGTGCTGGAGCGATGGGAGCGGTTCGTCGGAGTTTGGCCGAAGGTGGAGAAGGTGAGGGTGATCGGTGGGAAATTGGTGGCGACAGTAAGGGCTTTCAGTATGGAAAAGAAAGAGGGGAGGAAGAGGAGAAGTTATACCTACTTAGCAGGACGAGGGGGGGCTGGAGCAGGCGACAGCCGTATCGACTGTCGTCGGAGAAGAAACTGCCCAGAGGAAGGGGCGACGGCGAGGACGGGGCAGAGGCAGCGCGCGCCGGTATTACGCGACGCGGAGGAGAATCAGGAAGAAGTCTCTGCTGCTAGTATTACGGCAGGGCGACGAGGAGGAGGAGGAGAAGCCGCCGGAGCACGGGGGCGTCTATCGGAGTGGGAAGAGAGGAAGTGAGGGGGTATCTCCGTCAGATCCGAGCTGGGAAGAACGGCGGAGCGACGGGGGTATTTATAGGGGCAGAATCAGAGAGGAGGGCGGAGGGAGACGACGTGTCTCCCTCGCCGGAGGACGCTGGAGGAAGGAGACCCATACCGTCCGTGCGTTCGCACGGGCGATATGGGCGGTCGCAGCACTCAGGGGGATGCTCCTGCGGTGGCTGACGACGCAGGGCACCCCTATTTGACTTGGCAGGCTCCCTCCCTTACCCTGCGCGGCGCCATGCTCCGCGCAAGGTCGCCGGAGCATGGTGCTGCTCAGGTTTTGAAGGAGGGACCTAAACGCAAAGAACGAAGGAGAGTTAGGGGCCAAAATGTGAGGGTTCAAAAGTTGAGGGCCAGAAAGTAAATGTATGAGGACTAAAGTGTAAAGTTGGTCAAGAAGGTTTCTTCTTAGGCTCGAGCTTTTATACATGACTAATTAGGACCTAAGGATTCTGATGGTGAATTTTATTTCTAGATTAAACCTTGTTTGACTGGTCAATTTACGTAAAAACCCAAATTAAGTTGTTAATTGGGCATGGTTCTCAATGTAGGTCAAAATGGGTTCCTAAGGCCAAATTGAAGGTTCTAAACCCTAGAGATTATTTTTATATGAATTTTAGAGGATTTATTCTATTTTTACTTTTCCTTGAACCTTGTGTATTTAAGTGGGTTTGTTTTTAGGGTTACAGGATGTCATTTAATTCTTCGGAGTTGCTGTAGCCTTTGTTGAGTCATTTCATCCCACTTTTCTTCTTATTATGTTGTTTTGACCTATGTTTGGACCCTGAGTTACCCTGTTTTCAGATTGGATTGGTGAAATTACATTTTTACCCCTCAGTTTATGTTTTCTTTGCAAACTCAGAATCTCTTTGAGCCAAGCCTTTCTAAGGTTATGTAGGAGCTTTTAGTCTCTGTATTAGGTCAAAATGAGCTAGTTATGGCTTATGATGAGGTTCTCATCACTTCTCTATCGATGTGATGAAATAAATAATGATTTTAGTGGATTTCTCAGTAAAGAAAAATTAAATATTATTTAAAGAGTTAAATGATATTCGATTTAGCATTTGATTGGCCAAAAGGTTCAGTCTTCATCTAAAAGGATTTAGATGGAAATTAAATACAATTTGGTACTAAAATCCAATTGGCTAAATAAATAAATAAAAGGGCAAAAGTGGAAATATTCAAGTAGAAATTGATATGAACCATTGGATGCAATCCAACAATTCCCATTACATTGGGATTGAATGATTTCCTATAAATATCTCTCGCAGGCATGGTAGAAAACCTAACCAATCATGTGTGTAACAAATCCTATTGTATTTGTAAGAGAGAGAGAAGAAGAGTCTCCTTAACTCTCCTCTTCTTCCTCTTCACGCATTGGAAGTTTTCTCCATCTAAAAGAAGTCTTCTACAGCCATTAGCCATCCAACGAGTTGGAAAGATTTCCAACAACTAAAGGGGAAGCCTTCCAAGTCCCTTAGTGGTCATCCACTAAGAGTTGGTGGATGTGAGTTGGAGGAGGATTTCAATCTACAATGAGTTTGCGAGGCCATGCTCAAAGGAGGAGACGAGGGTCATCCCCTAGGGGATCGATGAAGGGTTCATGAGCACATGATTAATTGTTCTTGACATCGAGGGCTTCATCACTCATCAAAAAGAAGGGAGTCCTGCCACACTGGAACTTATTGTAAGAGGCACAACTCATTAAGTGTTGTACTACACCACTCACATGATAAAATTCCTATACTTGTGAGGATCCTAGAATGAGAAGATATTATTCTCTCTTTGTGTACCATTCTTCTCAAGAGTAAACTAGGAGATACATGGACCTTATATAGGTAACCCAAATCACACATAATTTGTCCCTCACAATGTGAGACTAAATTAACCCTCAATAACTCTCCATCTCTCAAAAGAACTCTACTCTAGCTCATTGAGTTCTTTAGATTAGTAGACCCATATATATCAAGTTTCAAAGGAATTGACATTGACAATTTGTTAGGTACGAGAACAATGGATCCCACATTGATTGCACTATATGCTTAACCCCATATTGTTAAGTAATAGATTTTAATCCTTCATAATTCATTATTAATTTTATGAGGTTTTAGGTGGGACTATTTTTGAAGTATTATAACTTTCCCTAATTAAACTATTGAATCCCTCATCAAGGTTCACATAATGAATCAATTAGTTAATTACCAGATAAGGGACTCTAGAGATTGTTCGTGCAAGCTCTAGAGGTGGTCACTCCTATCACTTTTACGGTGTAGCACTTAGACCTATATAACACTTAGTTCTCACATTTCTAGGTGGTTAGTACAACTTGTAATGACATCAGCCTAGATTTGAGTGAAATTAGAAAAAAAAAAACATGCCTCAACAACTTGTTAGATATTATGGCCCAAATGGACCATATCAATGACCCAAAATGCTTAATTCCAAGCTGTCAAGTACTGAATTTCAAACCTTTATAACCACACAACTTTATGAGTTTCCAATGTGTAGTATTTTTTAGGTGATGCATCCTCAAACTTAACCTTTTATGTCTTCCCATAAGAGGTTGCTAGAAGAATAGCTGAAGCCTATAACTTTTTTTCATAAAATTCGAGTACTCCGAGCTTGTACAAATATAGGCCTAATTTACTTGGAGTTTATCCTTTTAACAAGTGTTAACTCTTAGTTTCTTGACATGTGTTAAAATTGGAGAAAGAACATGGTTTTTTCAAATTTCAATTTCATACAAGTTTTAACTTCAAAGTGGTGTTAGCACCACCATTTTCAACTCTCTTCATCTTAACTTCACATGTTAACACTTCCTTTCAGCGAATGGGAATAGGTATTAGCCTATAAGTTAATACTCTTATAAAGTAAACAAAAATAAAGGTTAATGGCACACATTTGGAAAATGGGATTTCTAACACCTCAAATAAAGTAGCTTTTGGTGAAAGGAAGAAAAACAAAAATCATTACAACATTGACAGTCTATTAATGAAAAAAAATTAACTTGAAATATAAAACAATAACTGTGTGAAGTACATATTACAGTGAAAGTTCACTTCGAGGAGATATTTTTGTTTCATTTATACCTACCAACGAGCCAAGTCCCTACCTAACTTTTCAATTGTCTAGGTTTGGGTTGTTAAAATCATCCATCAACTAATTACTTGGGTGATTGGATTTTGGTTTCATTATTTGACTTGTTTTGTCCTTAGTCTACCTATAATACTTAAAAAATAGTATCTGTTGGTTCACCTTAATGGTGTTTTAAAATCGTCGCGTCGTAGTATAGTAATCAAAGCAAATCAAGCATTTCAATTTTTAATGCTTGAATTAGAAAATAAATTTGAGGACGTCTTTGGGAGCAACAAATTACACAAGTAATCACTATCAAAAGATAATAGATGCTCAATGAATAAAGTGTATCTTTGATAGGGTGATATAAAAAAATGTAAGGTAAAAGTGATGGTTTAAACCACCAAATTTACCCTTTATACTTAGCACAAATTTCAGCTATTAAAGATTTAATGTTCACAGAACTAAGCAACTTTACCCTCAGATGACAAGTATTAGACACAGATGCCTTAAATGTATGAAGCCATAGCACGAAGGCAAAGCTTTGAAAGAGGGAAAGGCACAGATTCAAGCTGCAAAACTCACCTTTTCCCTCCTTCACAATCTCTTCCAAATCTAGCCGAACCCGAGTAACCGGATCCTCAGCTCAGACCCACGAGCGTATTCGTGGACGAGGGTGTGTGAGCGTGCGCGTGCGTGAGGGCATGCGTACGAGTGTGCGTAGGGGACCTCACCCCATGAGTTCTAAGGCGATAAGCCTTGGGCACTTTTTCCTGATAAGTGTTGCTTCTCCTTCGATTACGCATGAGGTGGGACTAAAGTCCCTTTGCCTCCTTGCGTCTCCTGGTAGCAAGGGTGTCTGGCTCAATTGGCGTGCATCGACCGTCTGATCTCCCAAATGAGGTCAGGGATTGGTGTGGCTTCCAATTGCATTGCTCCTCTTTAGATCGGGGCTTTTGATGATGTGTGAAGCTTCATTGGAGAGCTACTATCGGAGGAGACGATGAAGACTGACTTCGACGAGGACCTGCGGGCAGAATAGGAGGTCTTTTGACCTCGCGTCAGAAGCAAAAGCTTCGGGGTGAAGCCCTTAGAAAAAGCCCTAAATCTATTGGGTGGTAGGTTGTGCATGGAGGTGTGGCGATGGAGCACATTAGAGCTCTAAGTGGTGGTGGTCGGTGATGGTGAAAACACGGTTGAAAGAAGAAATTGAAGAGATGAGAAGGTAGAGGAGAAGAAGGGGAGGGGAAATTCTAATTTTATTAGAGGGAAGGAGGTGCAGAGACT
Source organism: Thalassia testudinum (assembly GCA_037157565.1). Classification (NCBI taxonomy): domain Eukaryota; kingdom Viridiplantae; phylum Streptophyta; class Magnoliopsida; order Alismatales; family Hydrocharitaceae; genus Thalassia; species Thalassia testudinum. The sequence continues at coordinate 3,396,371 of JAZHRO010000029.1, read as the reverse complement.
GGTGGCGGTGGAAGGCTGCCGGTGAGGAGTCTATGGAGGAATTGAGGTCGATGAAGAATGTAGAGGGTCGGCTTCTTTGCTGGGAAGCTCGGCGAGAGAGGGGAGAAGGCAACTGCAACTTCGTTTGATGGCGAGAAGAAGCAGAGCGAAGAGGCAAAGAAGACCTCAAGGTTTGGCAATGGCGGCGCACGGAGGAAGGGAAGGAGGTTTTTGTGCTTGGATTTCAAACGACTGGACTTGGAGGGGCGTCGCAAGGCTTTATAGAGATGCTGCCGCACGTGATTTTGTTGCTGGAGGTTGCGAGAAATCCTCGCAACAACTCGCAACTCCACGTCTGTTTTGACCAGAGATCATGAGTGGAGGCAATAGTAGCCGGTGAGATGGACGCCAAAAGATGTGGAATTGAAAGGTGAACAACTTCGCCTTAGAGGTCAAGGTCAGTCGGAGCTCAAGGTGGTCATAAACAGAGCTGGAATCTCGACAAGCAGCTCAGTCAATAGAAGGTGACTGCTGAAGGATGAAGATAACTCCAAGGATTGATTTGAAAGAAGGAAGGACCTAAAAGTAATGAAATTGGACCTACATGCAAGTATTTTTAGGAATTTAGGGGCTTAAATGTAAAGTAGGTGAGAACATTGTCAAACTGGATCCCTCTTTTTATGGGAGCTTAATTAGGATCTAGGGAATCTACTGATCATCTCAATTTGGAGCTTTGAGATTGTTTGGTTGGTAAATTTCTCATTTGAACTCATTTAACATTGATTATTCACCTAGGTCATTTTTTTAGGTTAAATTAGCTCCTTCAACCTATCTAATCATATTAAACCTTGTAAAATATTTATCTATAATTTTTAGAAGGTTTAATTTGCAATATTTTAATTAAAATCCTATCAAACTAAGTTTTACCATAAATAGGGTTATGTTTAATAGCTTGATTTCAAACGAAACCCTAAATTGGCTATTTTGAACTTGTTTCGCTATTCTTTTTGGGCTTATTCTGATGATTCCTCCTCCTGATTATATTGTACCCTTTTATGTATTATTTGAATCAATTTTACCTTAGAACTTAGCTAAATTAGGTGAGTTATAGAGGATGATGGCGATGCCATCAGTATCATATTTGTTGGCTTCGCTTCGATCGTATTTTAAAAACTCACAACGTAGTATAGTTTATCAAGGCAAATCAGACATTTAAAATTTATAACTTGAATTTAATCAGAATATCCAAGGTCGTCTTTGGGAGCACGGAATCGTGCAAAATAATCACTATCACAATGATTTTTTTTTCCTCTATGATTTTAGTGAACTTATAAATAATTCTAAGAAAATAAACCAGATCATCGATGCACTTAAATTATTGAGAATAGAAATTATATGCAGTGCAAGAAATATTTATTTCAAAGCTCAATAAAAAGTTATTAATCAATGATAATCATATATGCAATAGATTATGCACAAATGAGCTTTGATAGAAATTTTGAACAAGTTATTGCAATAAAATCTACTTAGATCAGATTTTAAAATAAGAATAACTAAGATTTTCAAATTCATCTTGCATTGTCATGATTAGGTCCCTACAGCTTTCAACTAGGCCTATGGAATTCTTTCAGATTGGTCCTTTTCTTGTGGAAAGGTCCTTGCATCTTTTTTTCAAAGGAGGACAGCATCTCCTTCTTCTTCCCTTTCGTTGCTCCTTCTTCTCCGGTGGAGCTAGCTGGCAAGTGGTCGGAATAGGGCTAGCGTGGTCGGCTTGCTTCGGCGAAGGACAGAGGAGTATCGCCAATGTACAGCCGACCAGACGATGGTAGCTTCGTGTTGGATTGATGCTTGGAGAAGGGCCAGCGACGGCGTGGTCAAGGTTAGCTCCAGCGAGGGCCTAGCACATGAAGCATGGCCTTACGGCCTAGATTAAATACCAGGGAAGCTCCGATGTGTCACATCGAGGAGAACCCCTCTAGAGATTGGGTGCAACAGTTGGCGGGTGAGCTTCGCGAAGAAGCTTGTTCGCCTTTAATGGCGGTGGGTTCGTTGAAGGGGGAGGAGTTGAGGGATGAAGCTCTAAATCTCCAGATATATTCTACGTACTTAGAGGAACAAAAGCCCTATAACTATTGGATGAAAGGAGGAAGGAGACGACCTACCTGTGAAGGCTGTCAATGGCAAGATTGGAGACGAAATCGGAGTGGAGGAGGAGGTAGGAAGCTCTGAAACTTCATGTGAATTTTCACGCAAGGAAGGAGAGTGGAAGCCCTCTCTCAATTTCGATGAGAGAGCGGAAAATGAGGAGGTCGAAGAAGCTTCGAGGTCCTTTAATGGCTACGCATGTAGGAAGAAGTGGACGGTGCATCAATTTCCAGGCGTTGCAACTCAGGAGTTCGCGATCATAAATACCTTAGTTTGGAGAGGTTGGCGGCCGGAGGTTGCGAGAATAGCTTGGATGTTCTCGCAACTACCAGGTTTGTTTTGACTGAGGATAGCGAGAGGTAGAGGCGGCCTTTGTTGACGAAACCACCGCCGTTGGGTTCGTGACGTCGAGGGGAAGATTTCTCCTTAAGTTGCCAAGGTCAGTCGAGGACTAAGTCAGCAAGAATCCACGAGTAAAACTCTCCATTTCACATGCCATTGCTGCCTCAAAGCTTGAAGGACCTTAATGTGAAGAAGATGAAGAAGCTGGGGGGATCTTTGTAAGGAAAATCAAAAGTAAGGGGCTCATTTGTAAGGGAATTGGTTTTCAAGGGTTAAAATGCAAACTAAGTTGAGATGAAGTCTAAATGAGCCCAAATTTTTATAGTAACCTAATTTAGACATGAGGAATTTAGACATGAAAATTTGATGTCATTTGCATAATCAATTTAAGATTAGACCCAACATGTATCAAATTTTCATCTATGATTCTGTTTTAGGTCAAAACAAGTTCCGATCATCAAATTGATTGTGCCAAATCTCATAGAATATTTTTAATTTATTTTTAAAAGGTTTAGATCATATTTATTTCCATTGGAACTATTTTAATTAAAGCAGGTTGGAAATTTGTCAATTTGATTAAGGATTAATATTCAGATTGAATGTAAATCTTGAATTATTCAGTACTAACCCATTTTTAGGACAATTATGCTCAATTGACCTTTGATTAACCATAAGTTTACTCTTCAGCTATTTTGCATTTATAATTATCTATGAAAATTGCATAATTATCCCTAATTTTTATCATTTTCTCTTTCTTTCGCCCTAATTGAGTTATACCCTTTAATGTGGTAATTTTGTGAATTTAACCTTATGACTTAGCCATATTATGTTAGATATAGTGAACGATGGCGATGCCATCATATCCCCATGCCTACCATTTACTAGTCCCTTAGCAAATTCTAGAGTTCATCCTAGATGTTTAGTGTAAGGGTATTTTTGTTATTTGGCTCAAAAGAATTTATTCTCCTTCTCCTCCTTGTCATTTACCAATACTCATTTAAAGTTTGTTTTTAACCCTTAGTACAAATTTATCAGGATAGGAAAACTTCTTCCCTTGGGGATAGCAGATGATCTGTGATTTAACCCTAGTTTTTAGGTTTAGGTAGAAGATGTCTGAGTTGGAGGGTTTTATTTTTCTGGTGGCTCACACTCATTTGATGCTACATATAATCTAGTACTTCAGACTCTAAATTTCTATATTGTTAAACAAATCAACTCAGAAAATGCTAAAAAATTATGCTCTCTTTTAGTTCCTTTTTGCTCTCTCTTTTTCTTTTTCCTTTTTTTTTACAATATAAATATGAGCTTACAATCTCACTGGATTTGTTAACATGTTTGGTTGTCTCTCATGACATTAACACTTTGATTAAGTTCTAATAACTCTATAACTAAGTCAGAATTCCTCAACCAGCATTCGAGTAGTCAGAAATACAGAAAAGTAGGTCAAGGCTGTATTTGGTAGATTATAAATGGTGGTGGGTAATGCTGCCTTAATGAAATTTATTCATAATGAAAACACATAAACACAACTATGCACTCAAACACACTCTTTCTCTCTCTCTTTTTTTTCTAAGGATATATATTTTTTTTCTCGAGGATATCTAATATGTATATTTTTCTTTCCACTTTCTCTCTTTCTTTTTCCTTTTTTTATCTAACAATATAACTCAACTCAACACAATTTTCATTAATAAGGAATTATTGAGAAATGGTGGTGTTTCAGAGGACATTGTGTGGCTTATTTGGTGGAAGTGCCTACTCGGCACTGGGAAGGAATGAATAGGACAGTGCATTTTTGACCTTTGACATTAGCACCCTCCTTCAGTCGAGAATCCCATAAAGAATAATCGTAACCATCCACTTTAATCATAGTTTTATTAGAACTCACTCTCTGCGTATTTGACTTATTTGGTAGCTTACAGCTGGAATTCATACAAAATATTCGCACATAGGAGCTCAGAGAGAAAACTATGCCTAACTCCGAGTATTATTATCAAATTATCCAGAACTTAAGAGTCCTCATACTAGACTTAGAGCACTAGTAGAAACTCTTCTCTCACCTCATAATTGTTTGGTGGATCTTATGGAAGAAGATTTGCCTGACTTCATAACTGAATATCCAAGGGTTTTGACAAACTAAAAATGTTTATTGATTTTTCTTTTTCCTTCCTTTCTCTTTTTCTCTCCTTCTCCCCTTTTATTCTTTTCCTTCTTTCCCTCCCCCCCCCCCCCATTTTTTTTCTTTTGTTCTTTTTTTTCATAATTTAAGCATATTTTTGGTGAGAACCTTTCAAAAATAACTTTCAGATGTTAGCACTTTAATCTCCCCATTCCTAAGTGTTGCAATGCCCTCATTGCAAACAGTCTTGGTTCAAATTCAATTTAGTACATAATTTTAGAATGGATTAGTTCTTAAATTAGGAACCCTAAAGTGTCGGAGGAATGAATTTCAAATAGATTAAGAAAGGTCTCGGGCTTTTCAAGAGAATGATGGGTTGCCTCCTGTTAAGCACTAAGTTTATCGTAATCAGCTGAGCACAATGTGGCTCAAGTGGAATGGAGGTCAAGAGACTCACCGATTAGGCTCAAGTCATGAAGTTCAAGAAAAGGTTTGAGATGTTGGCCATTAACAACAAATGGTATAGAGTCAAGATCGGGTGGTGAGATTTTCATAGCTCCATTACCAAAGATCCTCCTTACAAGAAATGGTCTAGTCCATTTAGATTTGAGTTTGCCCGAGAATAGTTTGAGACGAACATCAAATAGAAGTATCTTTTGACCAAGATTGAATGATTTTCGTGAAATGTGCTTATCATGTAAGGCCTTATTCCGATCCTTATAAATTTGCGAGTTCTTGTAAGCATCGTTGTGTAACTCATCGAGCTCGCTTATTTGCAAGCAACGGTGAATGCCAGCCTTTCTGAGGTCCAGGTTGCATTTCTGTACTGCCCAATAAGCTTTATGCTCCATTTCTATAGGAAGGTGACATGCCTTCTCGTAAACAGTCCTGAAAGGAGATATTCCTAATTGGGTTTTATGGGTGGTCCTATAAGCCCATTGATGTAAACATGTTTATATCACATAAATTGTCTATTTATGCATGTTCTTAGCCATATAGTTGCATCATACATTATAAATATTGCATAACAAACATCATCTTGCATTTAGGTTAGAGTGTATAAAATTTAGGCTAATTTTTGCTTTTTGTGGTTAGGTAATAGGGCAATATCATACTGGGGCCTCGGATTTAAGATCAAATTGTACGGATCTGATCAAGGTGACGATTGAAATTCAATGACTCCAAGATCGTTGATAAGTCTACTTTAGTGTATCATTATTTGGTTTAAGTACTTTTTTATTAGTTATTTTTAGTTGTTAATTAATTAGGAGTTATATGGCAATTCACCTTAGTCTGTACATAATTTCATGCATCAATTTTACATTTAATAACATATGATATGGTAACATAATTGATTTGATGGATGTAGGCTAGGTGCAAGAGTTCAAACGTCCATTTCTGCGTCTATAAGATGTCTGGAGATAAGATCAGACATCTAAGAACCGCCATCATGAACTTGCTGATTCCACACTATTTAAGATGTCTGGAGTATTGCTCAGATGTCTGATGAAGATGTCGCTAGGCGCATCTTACCGTTCCAACCACTCGCAGCCTTTGCGTGTGGTTGAAGAACTTTTTGGCCGAAGAAAATGAACAGACGAGTTGTTTTTAAGAAGAGGACTGGCCATCACCATCTCATCTTTCCCACTCTTGGGGATCCACCATCCTCTCCACTGTGGACCCAACTTGCACCTTGGCCTGAGGCGTGCTCCATCCCCGCTCCTTCCTCTCAATGGTCGTACGGTGACATCATGCGACCACAACACCACCATCGACAACTTCTACCCAAACTCAACATCACCACTCTCGACCTCAGGACTCAACTCCTCATTCCACCCTCTTGCCGCAGCATACGTACACCATCAGCCGCCCCCGCCTATCCTTTCCTTCTTTATCTTCTCTACCCGCACTTCAACGTAGCAAACCCATCGTCACCACCTCCTGAACTCAACCGAACACCACCGCCATCTTCACTTCGTCATCAACACCATAACCACCCTCACCACTGCTAACTCCTCACCACCATTCCCTAAGCCCTCACCACAGCCAGTCGCCATAGCCACCCAATGCCTAAACCTCTTCCTCTTCTTCTCCATCTTCCTCAACCTCCAAGGGAACACATAGCCACAACGAGCGGCCCCTCAAGCTAGATCCCCCTTTGACTTCAAAACCTCCACCTGAGTGCCTTTACAAACTTCAAGCACAGCAACGAGCGTCCTCGCCGACCTCAAGCACTGACCGAACACTTCTACTATCGCTCGCGATGATGTTTTGCTGCTGTTCTTCCCTTGGTTGCGCGGCCACTGCCAGCCACCTCAGCCCGCGCCACCTACATCATCGTGAAGCCCTCATCACTGCCAATCTCCACTAAGCATTGCACGGCCAATGACACTCCTCCCCGTGCGCACCGAAGAGAGAGGGAGATTCCTCTATTTTGGTGGGCATTTCTATTTACATTCGAATGCCATTGCTCACCATTATAATTATTTGGTTATGTTATTTGGATATTTTGTTCCTTCGCCCCTCACTTTCTCCCTGCGTGCTTTATTTAATAGCTGGAGATCTCTCTTTTATCTTGTTCTCTCACATAGGATAAAAGTAAAAGATGCATGACTATTTCCTATGCAATTAGTGGTTGATGGGTACTTGATTGAGGCACGCTTAGTGAATTAAAATCGGGGTTTGGAGGACCTGTCGTCGTAGATCGTAAAACGCATCTATTAGATAAAATTTATAACCAAAACTCGAAAAGTGAGTCCTGGGTCAGTCACGGGGAGGTGAACGTTTGGTTTTGAAAATCCCATTTCTCTTTTATTTGTTTTTGTCATTTTTATCTTTCCTAATTTTTTTGTATTTTTATCAAGCAAGAGATTAGGTCAATGAAAACTTTATCTACTTACAAAAATAAAAGAGTGAGAGAGAGGAACAATCATCTATTTATCTCATGAATGTTTTCTACAATTATGAAAGCAGGAAAACTATACTACGAAAGTGAAAAAAAGGATAGAAAGAGGTGAGAGAAATCCCCCTTGATGGTTGCTCAGAGGATGACTCGCTCTGACGTCGCCCGGAGGAAGGTGGTGAGGAGCGGGACGAAGGAGGATGGAGTCGGAGGACGGAGGATGGGGCAGGATGGTGTTGCGGCGAGGATCTTCTTCTTGAAGGGCGGTGAGAGGATGGCCATGGGATGCTCCACGAATGGGGATGAGGAGAGGGAAAACTATTTGGTTTTCTACTCTAGAGGAGCATCCCGGGCTTAGGACAAGCTCTCTTTAGAGCCTTGGAGGTGGTGAGAGGAAGAGATGAAGAAAAATGGGAGGAGTAAGGGTCCTTTTATAATGGAGGAAAGAATCAAATTCGTATAAAGGACATTCAGTGACGGTCATAAACGTCGTTGAAGATCCCGCTCACGCGCCCCTGCTTCCACACTCCTAGCACGCGTTGCATGCGCCCTTGTTGTCTGCGCGTGCATGATAAACACCAGTTTATCATCATTCTTATGCATTAAAATAAACCTAGCTCTTAGAATTTTACTCCACAAACGGGTTTTTGGGCTGCATTTAGGCATTAATTAGGTTATGCATGCATTGCATTTTTTACTATCTTTTTTGATGTGTTTTTGTGAGTGTTAGGGATAAACAGATTAGCAGATCCCTAGAACCTTAGCGCTCAGGAAGGCAACAGGTGAAGGAGAAGCTCAAACTAGCTTGAACTCAGCTTGATCCAGCTCACTTGGATTAGGGTCAGCTCATCCTAGCTCCATTCAACTCATCTCAGCTGAATGGCAGCTCAAGAGAGCTCATCTTAGCTCACCCTAGCTCAGGTCAGCTCAGATTCAGCTCAACTTAGTTGAGCCTAGCTCATCTCAGCTCCCATTAGTCCACAGGGAGCTCTAGCTAGCTCAGTTGAGTTGACTGGAGTCCACCCCAGCTCAGGTTCAGCTACATCCAGCTCCACTCAACTCCAGCCAGCTGAAGATGATCTCATTCCAGCTCAGGAAGCTCAAGTCCAGCTCCCAGGGACTCAGCTTAGCTCAACTTAGTTGAGCTAAGCTACCACAACCAGCTCTATCCTCCCCGGGAGCACCAGACCCAGCTCACCTCAGCTCACTTTAGCAGAAGCCAGTCACTTAAGCTTGGCTTAGCAGCTAGCAAAGAACTAGCAAGCTAAGCCAGCTAGAGTAGCCCCATGCTAGTCTCTTCAGCAGCTACTAGCTCCATTTCAAACTCTAGACTTATCCCCCTCAGCTCCTCTCTTCAAACCCTAGCTCACATTACCTACTCCTCTACTCCATAGCTAGCTAAGCTAGCTTAGCTTAGCTTAGCTTAGCTAGCATCTATCTCCTTGCCCATCCACCACCTTCAACTCAACCCTAGCTAGCTCCACCAACTAAGCTCACCTAAGCTAGCTATCCTACTCCAAGTTGGTGCCACCACCATCACACCCCTTCACCCCATCACCACTACCAAAAGCCACCTATTTTCCATCCAAAATAACCTTCTAGAACCCTTCCCTTTTGGTGCCAACTTTCCCTCCAAAATTCCCTTCATCTCCACCATCATACACCTCTCCTTAAAATCATCTCCACCATCCACCTCACCTACTTTCTAGAAGCCCCATAGTTGGTGCCAAATATAGGTGCCCTTTCACCACTATAACCACCCCATGGCACCCCTTTAGTTGGAGCCAACTAACCCTAGCCCTATGATCATTCTAACTACCCATAACCACCACCAAACTCCATCCTAGCCCTCCACCTATTCACGCCAACTACCCCCCTCTCCACCTCTATATAAACACACCATATCACCACATAAAAATGATCCTCCATCAGTGTATTATTCTACCTATACCCAGCTACACCTATGACCAAGAAGAAGGAGTAGAGAAGAAGATTAAGGGGGCACATCACTCGCCCCTTTGGTTCCTTCTTCTCCCCACTCTCTTCAACTTGTGCCACGCCAAGGAGGAGGCTATTCTACTTCAAGGAGGACGGCCAAGCAAAGGAGAAGAACCTAGGGTGGACATCCACCCTTGGAGGAGGAGAATTGAATGTGGTAGCTTCCACCTTGGAGGACACCATCTTGGAGGAGCATAGCAAGGAAGGAGTTGGAGGACTCTTTTCAAGCCTGGGAGCTACCAGGCTTGGAGCAAGAAGCCATCATTTTCTTCACCATTTCATTTAGAGGATTTTTGTTTTTATCTTCTTGCATTTCAAGTAGATTAGAAGCTTTCCTCTATGTGTTTTTTGTAGAACAAGTTCATTTTAATTCAAGTTGCCTTCTTTCAATTTTTGTTGCATAGCTTTTTACAATTTTTGCTTAGCATTTGTTTCACTCCCTCTCCCTAATTATTCTAGGCCTCCACGTGCCTAGGGTGAGCTTAGAGAGAGGCTCTATCTGTCACCTTAGGGTTAGCTTTATTGAAATAGGTTTTAGTTATTTTCTCGCTATCAACAAAAACTCGTATATTGCCGTTATTTCAAAATCATAAAAATAATATATTCAAAAATATCAAGAAGAAAGTTGAGTTTCATCTTTAAAGCAAGGGATTTTGATTTGCAAACTTGCCTCCTTGGACGACCCTAGATGCCCCACTATTTAGGTCTTATAAATTTTAAAAGTGAACCTGTTTTTGTGCGTTGCAATGACTTAAAACCCTAATTTAACAAACTGCGCAAAAATGCAATCAACGCACGATACGTGCTGATCTTGCCATTGCCTCCATGCGTGCTGCGCTTGTGCGTGCATGCCTCTACGCGCGCGCGCTGCTGTGCAAATGTGGTGGCATGTGCATGGGCGGCTTGGGATGCGCCACGTGGTGCAATTTGGGCCATCCATCTTCTTTCCTTTGTAGGGGATGCTACAGAGGTTGGATTGAGTCGATTTTCACGCCGTTGGGCTGCGATCGTTGACCCGAATTCATTTGTGTGGTCAGATTTTTCATTTGACGCTCCAGATTATGTCACCTAGTCCCTTGGCCGTTGATCTTCCTTGGATTGCGTATGGTGCTACGGGACTCTGATCGAGGTGATTTTGGAGGTGTTGGACTCCGATCATTGTCTTGATCAGATTCGTATGGTTAGATCATTAATCCAAGGCTTCAAAATAAATATCCTTCTCTCCTGGCCACAAAAAGGATGCAATTGACCTAAATTATATACAACTACTCTAAATGCAGAATAATGCATGTTATGCAATATTTATAACAAGAAATGCAAATCTAAGCCTAGGAACATGCATGAATAGGCATTTTACCCTCAATAATTGTGTCTACATCAGTACTATTAAATTATTATTTCAAATATTTAATCCCGCATCTTAAATATGAATAGTATAATTATTCTCTCTTCAAGGACATTTCTTTGGTAATTTGATGTGACTCTGGTGAATATTTATTGTTACATGCAAAAATCTATTCAACCATTTTGAATTTGATGGTTTCAAATTTGCAAATTTGTTGGGCTCAGTCTCCCTGTGGATACGACATGTTTATTGTGGTTTAATTTGAAATTTGTTTTAATATTTGATCTAAGGATTTTCCACCACCATAACATACAACGATATTTCATTTCTATTGCTATTTTAATCAAGCAAAAATCTTTCAGATCAAATGGCATCATTGTTGGGGAGGCAACAGGCCTAATAAACTTACGTGCATCTTCTGTTTGCAGTAATTCCTAATTGGAGCTATATATTGACTCATCATTTTTCTGTGAGAGGTACGTCTTTGTGGAGGCACATGCAGTGGACGCTCGTTTTGATAGACCTTGACGCCTCCTAGAGGGAAGCAATAGGAGCCTGTGGGCCTTGATCCCACGCACGTGAAGGAGGGAGATTGGTGGTCGAGGACCTATTTGCTTCTTTTAGATTTAGATTAGGCTAGATAGGCATTAGATATTTAAATTTCTATCTTGTGGACCTGTGTTGGGCATTTTTGGGAACTTGTTCCGAGTGCTTTTATTGCTTATCGCTCTTGTATGCTGGCACGTATTTTTGGGGATGTGTTCCCATTTTATTTAGATTATAGGTTTATTTGAACTGTAATTGAATAAGCAAATTCGTCAGCTTAGCTACTCTTTTACTATTGATTCTGATCCCTACCCGTACAACCGTAATCATAAAAAAGATTATAAGCAAACAATGGATAATAGGGATTGTGTTTTGAGTAGCTATCACTTAGACTTTCCCCATGAGACATAGCCAATAGAGGAGAACTATCTTATTGATTATCCACCCGAGCTAAATTAGAGTCAAAAGATTGGGAAGATGGTACCACTTGAGGACCTTGACCCTACTGGCAGCATTTTTCTTACCCCTAATAACCTTGGTCAAGATCGTGTTGTTCATGCCACTTCCTCTATTAATCATGTGGTGGAACCTCATTCTATCCTTAGTGAGCCTAATCTTGACCCTCCACTTAGGGAACCAACACCTACCATTGAGCATTCGAAGGATTTACATGTGCCCAATGATGGTGACCCTAAGGGAATGGAGGATGAATTAGATCAATTCTGGTCTAAAGGGTACAAAGAGTCTATTTTAGAGGAGGATGATAACCCAATAGAGGAACCTAGACTTAGAGTTTGGAGTGAATTTTGAGGAAATAATGTGTTATTTGAGGACTTACCCCCCGAGGATATTAATGATTTTGTGGAATCTGGATTCCTTCCTATTTTTAATTTTGAAAAGTATCCTCCACAAAATCAGAAGATATAGAGTTGAGGTTGGAGGAGGACAAACACAAGATTGAGAAGCCTTAGAGAGACTCTCAGGGACAATATGTATCAATTGAAGATTTATGCCCCGAACAGAACAACGAACTGAGTGATATAGGCTTTTTCCATAACATTGAGAATGAACATCCTCCTAAAGATATTAAGGATAATGAAGTAGCACACAAAGCCCCCGAAAAGGATGTAATTGATGAGAAAGAACTCAGGGATGGACTTGATGATAATTATGATTTTGCTACTTCCCAAGAAACCCAATTAATGTAAACATGTTTACACTACTTAAGATGTCTATTTATGCATGTACTTAAGCATAGGATTGCATTGCATACTATAAATATTACATAACATGCATCATCTTGCATTTAGAGTAGTTTGAATAAAATGGAGGTTAATTGTCTCCTTTTATATTCATGGACAGGGCAAACTTTTTATCGGGGCCTCGGATCGAAGTTCCAACCGCACAGATGTGATCAGGGCAAAGATTGGAGTTCAACGACTCCAAGATCACCATAATCAGACATCTATAGCATCAAATAGTGATCGGGGAACCCTAGAAGATCAAGGGCCAAGATGGTGTGAATCCAAACTTCAAATGACAAATCCGACCGCATGGATGGATTCGGATCGACGATTGCAGCTTAACAGCGCGAAAATCGACTCAATCCGACACCCGTGGCACCATCTACATCATCCAGAAGATGGACGGCCAAGATGGCACCACGTGGCGCCATCTCAGCCATCCAACCGGCCCTCAGGATCGCCGCTGCCTCTCCAAAGAAAATCCAATGCGTGATCTGGGCTGTTGGATCTTGATCCAACGGTCCTGATCGTGTGTTCAAAAGTTCGGCCGCCCACCCGTCCATGCGCGCAGCGTAGTGGATAAGGTGCTCGGTTGCCTTCAGACGCGGGTTCGAATCTGCATGCGCAGGCGAGCGGGCGCAGGCCAGCAGATGTGAGGAGTGTCGGATCATCATCGAACGGCTGCGCGTGCTCGATAACAGTCATGCGCCATTAGACTGATTGCACAGCAACCATGGGTCCTAATCAACCTAAATAATGTCTGAACCTATTTTAAATTGTGGATATTGCACTCATATCTTACATATCATACATTGCATCAGTCTATTTAGAATAAGATGAGATATCCTGCTAGTTAATGATTTTTATTGCTATTTAAAGATAATAAAGTGATCCAGGATGGAGATAGTGGAATAAAGTAATAAAGGAAGAAGAAGACTGATCCAGATAAGAGGAGTGAGGAGGATAACCTTATCCCTACCCTTAGAAACCCTAGGATAGCCTTCCCAAACCCAAGACAACCTCCATTAGGGCACCTTAGCCTCAAAACCCAAACATGGATAGCACTATCCATGTTCCTATCCCTCTCCCAAACACTTAGGAACAAAAACCAACCTTAGAAAACATAAAACCCACTCTCCAGCACCTTTTAGGACACCCAAACATCTGGCTGGACGTCTGATTTCTACAGAATAATAATCTAGGAAGCCAAAACTCATACTGACACAAAATTGGACGTCTAATTTAGTGTCCAGACATCCAATTTTGTAGTATAAGACGTCTGACCACTATCCTGGACGTCTGATACTGCTGTCTAGTTCCTGATTTTGGTGTTGGAAGCCCTAGCTTGCCTATTTTGACCTAGGAACCCCATCGGACACCCTAGGAAACCTAAGTAGAGACCTCCTATGCCTAGTCCACTATCCATAGCCCTACTTGTCCTATCCCTAACCCAATTGAACCATCCCATACCTAATTGGGTGCATCTACAGTTGATTGGTTGCACCCGAGCCCAATTAGATCCACCCAGGATCTAATTAACTCATACCTATTAGGGTTACCCTATCCTAATCACATGCACACATCTAATTAGACTTGACCTAGACCTAATTAGGTTCACTCCTATCCAATTAGACTTTCCTAAGCCTAATTAGGTCCACACCCACTTAATCTAGATTGACCCAACCTGTTTAGCACCTAATCCCACCAAAACCCACAACCTAGCCCTACGAAAAACACATACCCACACACACACGCACACCTTCCCATTTTACTCCCACCAAACCCATGCACACTCTCTTGGAAACCCTAAAAACTTGTGTCAAACCTAGATCCAAAAATTGTGGCATTTGCTATTTTTGGAGCCACCAAAAGTGGCAACCAAATGGAGCCTTCCATAAGGGCAAAGAGAGAGCTACGAAATTGGACCATCTCTCCATACACTCTCCCATCCATACTCTCCACTCTAAACTTGCTTCCACCCTCCAAAACCTTAAGGCCGTCCTCCTCATCCTCCTCCAAGGCTCGATGGACGGCTAGCTAGAGAAGCTTCTCTCCAAAGCTTCAAGGACGGCCATTGGTAGAGAAAGGGAGCAACACCCTTCTCTCTCCACTTGGGTGCACTAGCCCTCATCTTCTTCTTCTTGGACGGCCATGAAGGCTCACCCATAGCCTCTTGTGGTCGGCCATCTCTTTTGGTAGGCGTGTAGACGGGTTTGCATACCCAAGGTCTAGCCTACACCCTCACACAAGGCCGATGGACCTAGTGGCAACTTTCCGGCGTGAGAGATTTTCTTCTATTTATATGATTTCTAGTGTAGATGATGTGTGATAATTTTTTATGCATAAATAATTTCATGATGTTTCTGTGATTGATTGTCCTCATGTTTGTTTGCGTATATGACACTTTGGTTTGTTCACACCATGCACGGCCACCATGGCCTCATGTAGATGCACATAGTCACTTAGGTTTTTGGTTGTTTATCCAGATCTAGGTTTCAATTCGCTTTTCGAAATAAAAAAATCAAAAACACCAAAAGACAAAAATAGTAGCTTAGGTTAGATTTAGGTTATAAAAGTCGATCCAAATCTCAATTCATTTTCACGCCTCCCAGAGACGAATGACCGGGACTCAAGTTCTAAAAAGAATAAAGATCTATGAGAGTTTCGTTATCACAAATATCTTTGACGAGTGGTTTTTGTGACTATACTATGATTTCCAACGATTTCAAAATACACGATTTCCACGTCCGTCATAGACGCGCGGCGAAGACGCGGCATCACATGCGATGAGGTGCGCGGCTGAGGCGGGCAATGGACGCATCTCAGTCATTCGATCTCGCGATCGAACGACCAAGATTTAAAGTACGTGAACGTGCGTTGAGGAGTAGAATGCAAGCGGGCGCGCATGCGCCGCCCACGAAGGCCACGTTTGGACCTTTAGCGACGGTTTCATCTGTCACTTAAGGTCCTGAATTAATGTTTTTAGAGTTGTAATGACCAAATTGCCCCCACTCCTTGCAACTATAAAAGGATACCCCCTCCATACGAAATTCTCATCCCTTCCTTCTCTTCTCTCCCTCTGCAAAGCTTAAGAGAAGCTTGTCCCACACCTGGGATGCTTCTCGCGAGATAAAGTCAAGTTTTTAGTCCCCTTTCGGAAGTGGAACCCGCGATGACGACGACGTGCTACCCCGTTCCCATTCTTCCGCTTCGTCCTCCTTCGTACTGCTTCGTCCTCCTTTGTCCAAGCGTCATCCTATCCAATTCGTCCTCCAAGTGACCGTCGAGGAGGATATCTCTCTCCCCATTCTTTCTACTACTTTCTAGAATAGATTTACTGCTTTCTAGAGTAGATTTATTGCTTTCTAGTGTAATCATTTTCCCACTTTCTAGTCGTAATATTTAGTGTAATGAACAATCCTTTCGATAATGAATTCCATGTGCATTCTATGTCTCTTTTGATTTTTTTGGTATTATTCTCTCTCTTATTCTCTCTCTCTCTCTTCTATTTATTATAAATAGTTAGATAGTTCTAATCAATTAATTTACTTCGTGACAAATAAATCAAACACGTATTTTTAAATCAAACGTCCGCCTCCCTATGTTCAACTCAGGATTTCCATTCAGATATAAATTTTATTTGTTGAACACGAGTTCTTCGCTTTCATACTACGACGACAGGTTTTCAAAACAAACACGTTAGCGTAGCAACTCAGGCAGCTCCAACATTTTGGCGCCGTTGCCGCGGAGGCGACGATCTTTGATTTTTTCTTTGCATTTTCTAACTTACAAATCATTTACCTCACTTCTCTCCTTTCTTATTGTGATTGTAAGTACTCTTTTGAGTCGAGCAAAAGTGGTAGATTGGAGTAAAGTGCTGTGGAAGGTTCTGTGAGTTATCCCCCACCTCCCACCCATTAGATTTCATTCCATCACGTAATAACACAAAATCAATCAACCTAGGTGTTCTTATAAACTCTAAGGTTAGATTGTTTGTTGTTTGCCACTCATACCCGCCCCAATCTCCACATTAAAAAAATAAAAATTAAAAAAAAATCTCATAGTGGTACACAACCTCATTTGATTTTCAAATTCGACCGGTAAACTAATCTTTGGAACCGGTACACACATCCAAACACATAATTGAGTAGAAATCAGATTAGGTAATCATTTGTGTGCCCAATTAAGTGGTGCAACAGGCCGATTGTTTGAGTTGATTGGGCCGCACCACTTCAATTAAAATCAACTCATCAAGTAGCTGCCACTTAGGTTCAACTATTAGGGATTTACCAGGCACTCCACATTCTTTTTAAGCTTCAAAGGAAAACATCTTCACCTGTGCTTTCAAAACCTGGTGTGCCAACAAAACTTATCTGAAAACACCTAAAGTTGAATCCTAAAAGCTACTAAGTAAGATTTGAACCCTAAAATTCACCGCATTAAAAGTAATCTTGCTTGGAAACCACTGGTTGTGCACTGTTGTCACGCTTTTGTGCGAGTTTAAAGTATATCACGTTGTAGTATAGACGACAAAGCGTTCAAACAAATAGAGAATTTTATTACTCGAAAATCGGAGTATCCGAGGTCGAACACAGGGAGCAAATGGAATTTACTACTAATCAAAATGAAATTGAACACTCTAATTTACTCAAAATGTTAATTCAAATATGAATGTATGCCATTAAAAGTAATTATGACAAAAAAATATGAAATTGGACGTCTGATCTGGTGATCAGACGTCTTAAAAGTATTTTCCCCTTTTTCTTCTTCTGATCTTCTCTCTCTTCTTTGCTTGCGAAGGCTTCTTCTTCCTGCCTTTGTATCTTTTCTCTTGGTTCTTCTCCTGCTTTTCCTTCCTTCTTTCTTCTTCTTCTTCTGATCTGTGCTGTCTTCACTTGACCTTTCTTTCGTTCTTTGGCTTGCTCCTGCCTTGCTCTTCCTTCTTCTCCTGCGAAGGCTTCTTTCCTCTTCTTCTCTGCCTTGGTCTCTCCTTCGCTCAGTTTCTTCTTCTATTTCTTCTCTTCTCCTTGCGGCTAAGTCTCTCCACGCTCAGTCTGCGTGCACAGGAGAAAAACCTACCCATTTCCCTCTACCCACGCGTCTCTCTCTCTCAACAATTCACTCAGGGACGCTCTCCCAGAGTCACACGGATATTCGGGTCGGATCGTACCCGGGACCAGGCGCACCTGCAGGTGGTGTGATGCGCGAGGAGTGCTCAAGGATTGGGTCAGTCGGATCTCGCCAGATCCGCGTGGTCAAGCCGCGGACGAGGCGTGCGTGGGGGGAAAGTGAGGGACCTCACCCCTGTGCTTACGGAGGCGTTAAGGTGATATGACAAATTCAATTTATGTCGCAGCGGCACCTCGTCTCTCCACGATGTGGGACTAAAGATTCTGCCCTGATTTCGCGCGCGCCCGCAGACTCGCGTGCCATCCTCACAGCTGCTGGCTCTGCTTGCTCTCCTTGCTGGACTAGGGCACTTCGCGACACTCGCACGACTACGCAGCACCTGTAGCCTAGGAGCCCTAGCGCCTGGAGCTGCTACGGAGCTTCTTCAAATGTCGTGCATGGCGGTAGGAGCATCAACACTATTAGACACAAAACGAGCCTCTCGGCCCAATCAGACCAGCTAGAGACCTTCGCCGTAGCACGGTGAAGGCGGTGGATGGTGCTGCAGGCCGCAGGTCGGCCTAGGCGTGCGTGCCTAGGTCAACCTGTGGCCGGAGTTGTGGGGTTGGTTGGGGGGTTATTGTGGAGGTCTGGAGTGGCAGTGGAGGGGTGGAATGAGTTCCTGGTGGTGAGGTGGAGCTCACGAGATGGGTGGCGAGCCGTGTGGAGGGGCGGAGTGGTGTGGGCGGCTCGCCGGAGGTCGGTCGGAGGTGAGGAAGATGGAGGTGTTCAGGCACTGTCGGGGGGTAAGTAGATAAAATAGCAAGGGAAAAAGAGAGAGGGGAATGTGGAGAAGGTATTTGGCCTAACTACAGGGATGAAGGGGGACGGAGAGGCGAACAGCAGTACCTGCTGTCACCGGAGAAGATGCTGCCCAGCGGGGGAGAACTGCGATGACGACAGGGCTGAGGCGACGTGCACGGGTGCTGCGCGACACGGAGGAGAGTCAGGAAGATAACTCTGCCACTGGTTTTGTGGCAGAGCGAAGAGGGAGGGGAGGGGGGCTCGCCGGAGCTTGTTGGGAATTTTGGCCGGGCAGGAGGAGATGAATTGGAGGTGGAAACTCGGCCAAATCAAGCTGAAGATGAGCGGCCGGAGGTGTGGGTTCTTATATAGGTACTGGGCCAGTCGTTCAAGGCGTGGAAGGCATGCAATCGTCTGAGGTCGGTTGCCAGAGATGGAAAGAGTTTAGATACCCAAATCCCTCGTGCGTCCGCACGAGAGATTGGGTTCACACCAGGGATCAAGATTGGCCTCAGATGGAAGGGAATTCCTCAGAGAATCTCCCTTCCATTTCTGGGAGGGGATCTCTGAGGAATCAGAGAGGATTCCCTCTCAAATCCTCGCCGGAGTAGGATTCTGCCCTAATAATGGCGGCAGGACCTGATTGCAAATGTGGCAAGGAAGTTAGGGGGCGTTCTGTTATGCTTTTCAAAAGATAGGGACCAAATTATGATTTGGGTGTACTAAATTGCAAAGTAGGTCAAGATGACCTCCCCTTTGGTCCAAATTTTGGTACAAACCTAATTTTGACCTAAGGAATCCAATGGTGAAGTTGGATTTTAGGTTTGACCTCGTTTGACTGGACATTTTGCGTAAAAACCCAAATTAGGTTAATTGATGAACTAGGACCCTAATCTAGGTCAAACTGGGTTTCAAAGGCCAAATTAAGTGTTATAAATCCTAGGGGATATTTTTCCATGATTTTTAGAAGGTTTAGTTGATTTTTATCCTGACCGGAACCTTGTTGAATTAAGCAGGTCTGTTTTAGGGTTACCACATGTCATTTACTTCCTAGATTGCACATGAACCCATTTCTGATTGACTCAACCCACTTTTTATCTCATTTAGACCTTTTGACCAGTGTTTTGCCTCTGAGAAATCTTGTTTATGTACTGCAATGGTAAAATTACAGTTTTAACCTTTAATTCATGTTTTCTTCTCAGAGCACTAATTCCTTCAGTTAAGCCTTCTTCTACGTTATGTAGGAGCTTTTATCTTCTTTATTGGGTCAAAATGGGCTAGTTATGGCTCATGATGAGTCTCTCATCGCACACACAAATCAATCAATCATTAAGGGCACAACCCATATAAAGGGCCCATCACATTCCAAAGCACATTCAAACCTAGTCCTAAATAAAACAGAGTAGACGTTGGCCTTAAGGATTCGACTCGCTCTTCAGAGCCCAGAACAAGATTATTTTCAATTATTTTATTTCTACTGTTCAATCTGATGTCTAACTAGGAGAGCAGAATCAAACAATCATGGCTGGGGGGTACACTAGGAACCGGAGGCGTAAGCCGAAGGAAGAACCTTCTCCCCAGTCCCTCCTTCTAACTAGTTGGATTGAATAGACAGAAGTAGATCAAATCATTTCTCTATCTCAAGATGGGTTTTAGGAGTCTGTAGGTCTTTAGGCTATCCCACTTAAGGACAGGTTTGATTGTTTGTATTGCAGGGCACCTTTCTTCCTCCCATCTCTCATGAATCCTTCCACATATTACACGCATTCCTGCTCTTTCACTCCTGTTTTGAATTATCCTTAACATGACGATTATTCCGACTTGTACTGTAATCAATCATCAGTTAGTTGAGATAACTCGGATTAGGGATACAGTTCCTGAACTCCGTGTTTAGGGTCTAACCCTGAACACTTTGATTGTGATTTCTATCCTTCTCAGAGCCACATCGATTATAGATCGTCATCCTTTCATGAACAACCTAATATGATCTATAATCAAGAAGGATACACCGATTCTTACTTATCCTCTGATTACACTACCTTTAGGTCATCACCACCTTTTGAACAATCTGAAATGACCTATTATCAGGAAGGGTATAACGAATTTCAATTCGTTAATTCCCCTGCATTGATCCCAAACTCGCCCAACCCTGAACCAACTCATTTGGTTCAGGATAACCAGGTTCAAGATAAGGTTCTGGCTAACTTGAGGAATATCATACAATCTTTAGAAGCTCAGCCAATACCTTGCATTGAGAGATTGGAGCCCCTGATTGAAATGATTGATGATTTGAATGAGTATTTGTTGGATTGGCTTCAGGATGTTAAGGATAAGAACCCGAGTGAGTTTCTACTTGGGAAGTTAGTGAAATTGAGGATGAGATTTGTGGTCGCTTTGATTCAATCATGGGATGATTCCCAGGATGAACCCTCTTTAGGAGAGCCAATTTTAGAACCCGTTCAGGCACCTGTTGGGGGGACACGTGTTACGAGGCTGACCAGATTGAATTAGAGCAACTGATTAAGGAAGATCTGATTTCTTCACCTGAGATCCCTGAGTCGGGGTACGAGGAAATGTATGTCTCCATGGACCAGAAAGTGATGGATGATTTTGAGACATACATTAATACAGATTTCAATTTCTTTGATTCTGATGGTGAAGATTCAAGTTGCGAAGTTTCACGCGAGTTTACAGAACACGATTTTTATGAGACGATTGGGCCTGAGGAATCTGAAAGATCATTTGATAGCCCAATAACTGAGGAAACTGATTTTATTAGGGCTCACATTACGGATCCAGAATTACATTTTCTGGAGGATTCAATCAAATGCCTTAATTGTTAGTTACACACCATTGAGCTTATCGATGATTCTATTTTTGAGATAACTAGACCCAAGTCAATTCTGATTCAGCCACATCTTTTAGACTTGGAGATTTCAGACAGGGTGATTAATATGCAAGAGGTCCTGGAATTTGACATACTGAATGAGGAGGATAGGAGCCGAGAAATTTTGATTTGGGAAGCAAGTTCCGGAGGAAGTAGAAGATTGAGTCGAAGGGTTCCTATTAAGCTGAAACCATCAAACTAGGACCCTTACAACATTTGTTCTGAGGATGTTCAACCCAAGCACACATTCATTGATTATCCTTTTGATATCTCTGTAACCCGACTCTTTGGTCTTGGGTTGCATCCTCATAAATCGCAGGCCCGACCCCGCTTGCATACTGATTTTAGGTTTTAGGTAAGTTTTATCCAGAACCTGAGATATTCTAAATTATGGGGTATGGGTCTGCACCACAATCTAGTCCGCATTTGTGGACCTCTGCTGACAGGACAGAGGTTTCTTCTATTTATTCTGATTCTGACCTGTACCTGTGAATTCTTTATTTCTCTTCTTTGTATAGTGTGCCTAGCTGAGGGCACTAAATTCAGCACATATACAGTTCTTTTTAGTTTTTATCTCGGAGCGGATGATTGCGCAGCAATCATAGGTCTTAATTGACCTAAATTAAGCTAAGACTTAGCATAAGTTAGGGTTATTCATGCATGCATACGCATTATCTGCATCTTTACTGCTTTCCTTTAGCTATGCATAAAATAATGTTATAATGTGCTGATTAAGTGTATTATGTCGATTGCAGGCAATATGCAGATCTGGAGGTGGATCTGGAGTTGGATCTGAAGCTGGATAAAAAATAACGGGAGTTGTGGCAGAGCTGGAGCAGAAGGCCTAGTTTAGATGTAGGAATAATAATGTAAGGGGGTTAAAGGTTTTCTATTCTATTAAGTAGAAATAAAGCAGTAAAGTGTGAAGAGCTTAGGTCCATCCTAGCCCTAGGATAGCCTAAAGACTTCCCTAAGCCTTAGCCACCCTTAGATTAGGTCACAACACCCTCGGAAGCCCTAAAACCCTAGTTCCAACCCTTCTCTAGACGTCTAGATAAGTTTTAAGACGTCCAGGACCCTTAGCCAACTCCCGCACACTTCAAACCCACTTCTGCAGTGTTATTGGACGTCTAGACACTTTGTCAGACGTCCAATTTCTGCAGAATACCCAAAACAGAACCCGAAATCCTTCCTGACTCTGATTGGACGTCCAGACAACAAGTCTGGACTTCTGATTTTTGAGTATAAGATGTCTGATTCTATAATTAGACGTCTGATACTGCTCTCCAATTCCTGTTTTGAGATTTAAGCCTTGATCTTGGATCTCTAGGTCCCTAAACCCAATTCCAACCCCATAGGAACCTAAATTAAGGTGCCCTAACCCTAGTACATCACCTCTAGACCTCCCTAAGGACCTAATTAGGTCCTCACTAAACCTAATTGACTTGGATCTTAGTCAATTCCATCAGCCTATTCAATTGGACTCATTGAGTCCAATTGAGCCCTGATCTTAGCACACACTGTCCAATTGGACTCAATGAGAGTCCAATTGACCTAGACCTGACTTAATTGAGTTTTTTTAGTCTCAATTAAGTTTCCACACACCCAATTAAACTTGTATTAAGTTTAATTGCACTTTACCTTAGTGAATTAGGGTTTATAACCCTAATTTGAGACCTACCTTGACCTAAACCCACTAGAACCCAACCTAATCAACCTAGCCACCTAAGTTTCGACCCACACACACCCACACACACCCACACACACCATCCACACAAAAATATCTAGCCTAGAGTTCTCTAGAACTCTCTACCATGTGTGGTTGCCTTGGTTGCCAAAAATAGCAACCAAGAGCCATTCAATTTTTAGATCCACATTTGGTGGATCTAAAAACCACCATCCACCCTCTCTCTCTCACTCTCCCACGAGCTCCCACCATAGGCCTCTCTAGAGAATTCCATAGTTCTCTAGAGAGCTTCCATTGGGTCTATAAAAAGACCCCATGGGTAGCCATTGGCACCCATTCACTCCCTTGGCAATTACTCTCCATTGGTGCCATTCACGCCACCTCCACTTAGCCACTCACTCCACCTCCACGAGCTCACTACCACCACCATGAAGGACACCATGCTGGGATGCTGCATCAACCCTACCGCTCTCCAAGGGTCGGCCTAAGCTACATTGGCCGCCCCTCATTCTCTTCTCAACCACTCCAAGGCCATCGGGGACCACCCCTGAATGCCCTCTACTCT
Source organism: Thalassia testudinum (assembly GCA_037157565.1). Lineage (NCBI taxonomy): Eukaryota > Viridiplantae > Streptophyta > Magnoliopsida > Alismatales > Hydrocharitaceae > Thalassia > Thalassia testudinum. The sequence continues at coordinate 3,372,699 of JAZHRO010000029.1, read as the reverse complement.
TTTATTTCTAGATCATGCTTTTCATAAGTTTTACTGCTTCATTTACTGCTTAGTAGAGTAGTTTCTCTTCTCCCCCAATGATGAATGCGAAATCCCCCCGTCGATTCTTGTATGCAATCGTTTTCTGGTAGCTAGGTTTAATTTAAAGCATTCCTGTATAAGCTTTCCTCTAGATTTCCTGTACAAACAACTCTCCCCCAATGAATGAATGAAAAATGCATTTATATATATATATATATATCTTTATGTGTTTGAAATCACCATGAGCTAAATGATTATTTTATTTGCGTGATTTAAGTGCCTGTTCTTTAACCGCCTATATATTGCGCACCAGAATACTAAGTAGAGCGGCTTTAAGATCGATTTCAAAAATAGAAACACGCCTCCCAGAGATGAACGACTGGGACTCAAGTCTCGTTATTTTACAAAACAATATTTTTGACGAACATTTTTGCGCGACTATACTACGATTTTCGACGACTTTCAAATGCGCGAAAATGGCTTTCCGTCAACAGACCTGACAATTACGCAATTTAGGTGCTTTCTACTCTATTCCACTATGTTTTATGTCTTTTTAATACAATGAGGACATTGCATTAGATAGGCATGGGGGGTGGATATTCATCTCTGAATTTATTCGTCAGCTCCGTAGATTTGTTTTATTTTCTTTTATTAAAAAAAAATTATGGAATTAGGAAAGAGAACTTGGGTTTAAGAAAATTTTCAATCTTAGGAAATACTACATTATGATTTGAACACAAAGACCCTTCAGGTCTTTGGACTTAATCAACCCATGTATCCATTAAAATGTGGATTTGTTTTTCGAGTCCTCGCCAACCTGAATTCTATTTTAATTGGAGTAAATAAGTTTAGGTGATAAGTACACGACTTATCAACCCGTCCTTTGATTTGAGGGAACTTTGAGTTTTTAGCATCTACACACTTTTGTTGCATTGACTCGTTGTTCGGTGATTCTAATGGAAATTGGGTAGCTAATGAACCTTTTAGGGTGATATGTTGGCAAGTTATCGTGGGAACAGCTCATAGGTAGGTTGTCCAGAGCCCAGTCACTGGACCTTTCTCTTTTTGCTACCTTTAGGTAAATCTTAGACCAGGGAAGCCACCTACTTAAAAAAAAAAAAGATAAAAGAAAAAAAAAGAAATAAGCCCCACTTCGCCGCATGAGTATGACTGGCAAGTTGTCGGTGGTAACAGCTCATCGACCGGTTGTCCAAAACCCAGCTCAATAAATGCACTGAAAATTCCCAAAACACTTAGGAAGAAGCGGAGAAGTAGAATAAACCGGGGAGATATACACTGGATTCACCCTTGTGTTGACCCCGTAAAAAATTAAAAGTAGGGAGAAAGCTACCGGTTGTAAAGATACACCTTTAGGCAAAATTCTTTTTTAGGTCACCTAGAGGCGTAGAAATCCGAAGTCCATTTTAACTGCCGGTCAACGAGTCTATCACATTCACAATAAGATGCTTAAAACTTAGGGTTCTCATCAAATCTTGGGTGAGTTGAATGGCCGTAGAAAGCCACTCTTAAACCCTAAAACTTGAAAATAAAAAAAAATTAGAAAAGAGGAAAAAAGAGAAAAAGAAAATTTTATTTGAATAAGGCGAGGACTTGAGGCGGTCTACATTTTGGTAGATACTCGGGCACTGTTGTGTCTTTGAAAGTTCAGATCCTAAGTAGACATTTTCTTAGTGATTGAAAATAACTCAAGCCCAAATAATCCAACCTGATTCTTTTATAAATAGCATATAGTTTTGTTAGGGACTAGCAAAAGATAGGCATGAGGGTATGATGTAAACATGTTTACACTACTTAAGATGTCTATTTATGCATGTTTTTAAGCATAGGATTGCATTGCATACTATAAATATTGCATAACATGCATCATCTTGCATTTAGAGTAGTTTGAATAAAATGGAGGTTAATTATCTCCTTTTATGTTCATGGATAGGGAAAACTTTTTATCGGGGCCTCGAATTGAAGATCCAACCGTACAGATGTGATCAGGGCAAAGATTGGAGTTCAATGACTCCAAGATCGCCCTAATCAGACATCTATAGCATCAGATAGTGATCGGGGAACCCTAGAAGATCAAGGGCCAAGATGGTGTGAATCCACGCCTCAAATGACAAATTCGACCGCACGGATGGATTCAGATCGACGATCGTAGCTTAACAACGCGAAAATCGACTCAATCCGACACCCGTGGCACCATCTACATCATCCAGAAGATGGACGACCAAGATGGCACCACGTGGCGCCATCTCAGCCATCCATCCGACCCTCAGGACCGCCGCTGCCTCTCCAAATAAAATCCAACGCGCGATCTGGGTCGTTGGATCTTGATCCAACGGTCCTGATCGCGTGTTCAAAAGTTTGGCCGCCTGCCCATCCACGGGCGCAGCGTAGTGGATAAGGCACTTGGTCGCCTTCAGACGTGGGTTCGAATCCGCATGCACGGGCAAGCAGGCATGAGGAACGTCGGATCATCATCGAACAGCTGTGTGCGCCCGATAGCGCTCACACGCCATTAGACGCGCGGCGAAGACGTGACATCACATGCGATGAGGCGCGCGGCTGAGGCAGGCGATGGACGCATCTCAGCCGTTCGATCTCGCGATCGAACGGCCGAGATTTAAAGTACGTGAACGTGCATTGAGGAGCAGAAGGCGAGCGGGCGTGCGCACGTCGCCCACGAAGGCCACGTTCGGACCTTTAGCGATGGTTTTATCCGTCACTGAAGGTCCTGAATTAATGTTTTTAGAGTTGTAATGACCAAATTGCCCCCACTCCTTGCAACTATAAAAGGAGACCCCCTCCATACGAAATTCTCATCCCTTCCTTCTCTTCTCTCCCTCTCCAAAGCAAAAGAGAAGCTTGTCCCACACTCAGGATGCTTCTCGCGAGATAAAGTTAAGTTTTTCGTCCCCTTTCAGAAGCGGATCCCACGATGACGAAGACGTGCTGCCCCATTCCCGTTCTTCCGCTTCGTCCTCCTTTGTCCTGCTCCATCCTCCTGATGAGACACTCATCATAATCTCTAATTACCCCTAATTAACTAGTCTTCCTAGTTAATTAGCTAAGGTTATGAATATATAAGGGTTAATTATAGAATAAGGGATATTTAGTTAAGGACCTTAAAATAAGTTAAAAATGACATTTTATCATTCAATTAACATTATTAATAATTTAGATAATAATTGGACTCGAAATCCTACTAATCATTTCCTTAATTAATAAGATAAGTAACTTAAATATAATGTATACTAAGTATGCAATAAATTAAGTAATTTTACTTAATCTAATAAATTAACCTAAAAAGGTCAAAAATGTAAATTCAAGGTGTAAACATAATATTTACCTTATTTGCTAACATATATAAAAGGTTGAAAAATATCTAAATTAAAATAAACCTTCAAAACCTGGGTTTACATTTTAGTCCTTAATATTCATTATAGTCGGGTCCTTATTTCTCACACAGGTCCTTAAGTTTTATTACTTCTCGGTCCCTCTTCGTCTTCTTCTTCTTCTTCTCTAGCCAAACGAACGGCTGGTGGCAAAGAGTCACCTCACCGCGCGATCACCGCCCTACCGACATCATTCCTCTTTGCCCAAGCTCTTGCAGCTTGCGCTCACCACCTCCACTTCATCCATCGGTCTGGATTAACCGAGAATCCTATTTTTCAGTGGGAGATAACCTCACCGTCGTCGGAGATGACGACGGAGGTTAAGCTCCTCGAGCTTCTTCTTTGGCCAGACCTTGCCTCTCTCTTCGCTGCAAACTACTATAAATACCCCCTTACACCTCCGATTTTAGGAAAGTTGGCTCCCTTCCCTCTTCTAACACTGCAATTGACCCAATAGGATATTCTTCCAAACCTCTGGCAACTTTCCATTCCATCTTCCGACTTCCTCCGTCCATCTTAAGTAGCCGAGGAGATTCGCCGTGGTCTTCCGCACCTCTGACACAGGCGCCGACCCAAGGATTCCTCCGCTCCACCTTAAATCCACTCGCTGGAGATCTTTCTTCAACCCTCTGATTTCGTCGTCCGCTGTGAACCTTCGGCGGAACCCTATTGACCCCTTCATCCAGGTAACAGTAGATTAGGAGTAGGAGTAGGAGTAGGAGTAGGCTAGCTTAGTTAGTTAGTTTAGTTAGTTAGGTTAAAGTAATTTTAGATTTTAGCTTCATCTCCTCCGACTCCGGCGAGTTCCTTGAGCTCGCCAGAGCTTTAATTTTGTCTTTTAATTCATTGTACATCTTCCTTTAACTTCCATGTTCACTTCTAGTTCACTTAATCGATTAATTAAATCACCTAAATGCCTAATTCAAATCTCACCTTCACTGACTGCTGACACTGTCCATGGTGAGAGTAATCGGCCTAATTCCACCTTCATTGGGTTCTTTCATCACCTATCATCACTAATGAACCCTAATCAACATTATATTACCTATTATTATCATCTATAATTAAACGCCTAAATCTTAATTAAGTTCCTGAGCTCGCTGTCCATGGTGGCTCAGGAACATTTCAAACTATAAATTAAATAGATATTTATGATTAATAACATTAGTTGACTTGATTTAACTTCTCAATCAAGTAGTTAAATCAAGTCCTGAGCTTAAACCATTCAGATCTTTTAAGAAACAAACTTACTGTCAAATCTTACATTTTAATGAACAAATGAAGAATTTAATGTGATAATGAGGTTCCTTGCAACTTTAGGATTATTTCTGGATTAAAATGGTTAATTTTGTCAATTTGTACAAACATTTTACATTTTCTGGACTCACCGGAGCTCCGACGAGCCATTTTTGTGTTACAACCTCTAAAACTTGCTGAGTAGCTCCAGAATGTTATTACATGGATTACTGATTATTTTAAAGATATTTGTTTGAAGAATTAACCATTGGAGCTTTAGATGTAAGTTCATCTTCCCCAACTCCGGCGAGTTGGAGAAGTCTGTTATGAAGGATTTAAGAAACACTTAAGGAGCTCAGAAGCTTCAGTGTGAAGCACTGAAGCTATTTTAACCCTCAAAACACTGTAGCAATCTTTCCTTTACTCTGTCGAACACACACCTATTTTAGTTCAGGCGACAAGCCTGAAACCCTAGAAATTAAGGACAGAACACAAATTTAAAGATCTGATTGAGTTTCTGATGTTGAGGAGACTTTGATTGAGGCAATAATTTATTAGGAGGAAGCTTAGAATAGAAAGTCAATTTTCGAGCTTCCATAGTCAAACCTGAGTCTGATAATGGTTTTCTGAGCTCGAATTGAGATTATGAGGAGTGGAAACTATTTCTGAGATTATGTTTGATGTTTTTAGAAAGAATAAAGTAAGCTCAAATGATGTAATTAGTGAAGATTATGTTTCTGCCAATTTGGGTTACTTTCGAACCTAAAACAACAAGAGAAGTATTCTAATGAAATTCAAACCTAAAACCTACCCAGATTGATTAGTTATAACCCTTAGAATTAATCTAAATAGATTGGGAACACTTTAAAGTGTCTGTTGCACTTATTGAAATCTGAAAATCAATCTCTGAAGTTTTCAGAGAAGAGGAAAGCTTCTCTACCGGTTCTGAAGGTCTTTAGAGTTTAAAATCTATCCTAACAGAAGCGGAATTATTTATATAGCATATACAGACCTTTAAATAGATGAGAGAAGTCCATCTGAGGACTCTCCTGACATAAAAACACTTTCCAGGCTTTTTATAAAACCTGTAGGAACCCCTGATTTCATCTCTTAAATTGAAGAGAAAAACATCATTAAAACATTAAATTGACCCTAAAATTGTGTAGATTACCCTTAGAGCTTTCCAACAAACTTTAAATCATCCAATTTGGAGCTCTGAGTAAAAAGATATGAACATTTGAATTCGGGTCTGGAAGGGGTAGCTTTGTCCCACCTTGGATATTTACGAGCGCGCACCTGGGAATAAAACTGATTTATTCCCTTGGCTATGCAGTCGTCAGCGCTCGGCGCACCGGTTCCGATTCCTTCTGATCTGAGCATTGTTCTAAGTGTGCGAGCATATGCCTGCGGGTGTGTGCGCCCTTGGGGGCGTGCGAATGTGAATGTGCCCTGGGAGGGCAAGTGTGGCCTGGGAGGCCAGGTTGAGCCGATGTGGCTCAAAACTGTGAACCGATAAACAAATGAACCGAAACAAACCTAACTGAGTTTAGGCTAGGACCGAGTAGGGTCTGGTCCCACCCTGGTCTCAGGGTGCTGTGTATCCTCGAAAGGACCTCGCCGCAAATAAAAAAACTTTTGGTTAAAAAAATTAAAAAAACCCGATTCAGCTGAAAGCTTAAGGAAAAGAGAAGCCGCTGAAGGATGCTAAGTGCTAAAGGAGAAGGCACATGCGCTAAGAAGTGTTAAGGAAAAAGACTAAGGAACAAATGAGAAAAACTAAGGGAAGAAGAGAAGGCAGGAGAAGATTAAAGGGAAAAAGAAGAGAAGGAGGATAAGAAGGCAGGAACAACACAAGAAAGGTAAGAAGAAAGAGAGCTCGAGAGAAGAAAATAAAAGAGAGAAAGAAGAAAAGAAAGAAAGAAGAAGATTAGAGGCTGTAGAGAGATGAAAATAAATAAATTTCTCTTGCATCAGTATCGTTTTGTTCTTAAATGTAAAAAGGCATGCTTTAATTAGATAACTTTTTGCCTTAATTTCTTAAAATGAAATAAAATTGAAAAAACTAGCATGTTTACTTGTTAATAAAGTACAACATTTTGAGTAAATATATTTGCATATGGAATTTTGTATGTTCTTTATAGTTTAAATATTTCGACGAAATTCATATTTTAAAAATTAAACTAGTTTTACCTCCTAAACTTAAAGAGATAAAAGAAAATTGGTGAATTTGGAGAAAATTATTATACCTCCCAATGAATGACCTGGACTCAACCAGTAAAAATTTCTAAAATGTTAGGTTAATTCGACCCTATACTACACAATTGACACAACTTCAAGTTTACCTAAGTGATTTCTTCTACTCTTAATTAAGTGAAATTAACTTAATTACTGAGTTGAGTGAAACCCACGTACCACCTCCTTCGTCCAGGCGTCGTCCCGTACGGCTCGTCCTCCAAGCAACCGTCGAGGAGGATATCTCTCTCCCCATTCTTTTTACTGCTTTCTAGAATAGATTTACTGCTTTCTAGAGTAGATTTACTGCTTTCTAGTGTAATCATTTTCCCACTTTCTGGTCGTAATATTTAGTGTAATGAACAATCCTTTCGATAATGAATTCCATGTGCATTCTATATCTCTTTTGACTTTTTTTGTATTATTCTCTCTTATTCTCTCTCTCTTCTATTTATTGTAAATAGTTAGATAGTTCTAATCAATTAATTTACTTCGTGACAAATAAATCAAACACGTGCTTTTAAATCAAACGTCCGCCTCCCTGTATTCGATCTGGGATTTCCATTCCGGTATAAATTTTTTTTGTTAAACACGAGTTCTTCGCTTTCATACTACGACGACAGGCTTTCAAAACCAAACGCGTTAGCGTAGCAACTCGGGCAGCTCCAACACCAACTATCATCAAAGCATGTTGATCATGAGTCTACTAATGATAATGAGATAATGAATTCTGTACATGACTCATCTATTGTAGAGAAGCAATTGGAGGTTCATGAAATAATGAAGTTATGTAAGGATGTGGAAGAATTCTTATTGGGAATGAAACCTAAACAGAGTAAGCCCTCTTTGGACTCAATAATTACCACCCAATCACTCAAGCAACCTTTAGATTCCTTACATAATCCTCGGCTCAATCTCTACTCACATACGTTCTTTCTGGGGAGCATATCAGGCCAGTACATCCTTGGGTGGAATGGCGAGTTTGGATTGATGCTTGTACTTTTACTCTCGCCATTCAAGGGTTTGACGTACTTATGATTATATCTTTTAAAACCCTTCCTGTTTTAGAGGATCCTGGTTATCCTTTACTCATGTTTCAAGAGGTCCCTTCTTCTATTACTCTTTTTCCTAGACCTCTCTAAGTAGTTTGAAAGATTGTTTGCTATCATGTCTTTTGGAGAGCATTTGGGATAATGCTGCATCATCAGCTCGCTAACATTCGGGGCTACTTGTTCTTTAGACCTACGCTTTTACGCATATTTTTGGGGCCTTGTTCTTTCTATTTGGAACCAAATTTACAGGTTCCCTCTAAGTCTGGCTGTCGACAAAAAATGTAGCACTTGTTGGGAGGCAACCCATCATCTAGAATAACGCCTTCATCAAGTGATTTCCTTCCTTTCTCCCCCTATTTTAATTTGACAATGAGGACATTGTAGGATTTAGGCATAGGGGGTGCATTTTGCATTTTCAGGCAGTATTCATGCATTTTGCTTAGGCACATTAGCAAAAAAAAAAAACTCTTTTTGTTTTTTTTTTAGCTGAATTGGTTAGCCTTAGCAAAATATCTTTATCAAGGAGGTGTCATTGAAGAGTTTCATCTTAAATTATTTCCGAGTTTAGAATCCAGTACATTCACTTACACGTAGACTGGGTAATGGATCTTTTAAGAAAACCAATAAGTTTTTTTTAGTCTGTTGAATCCTTGGACAATTTGAAGGGAGTCAAGCATACTATCTTTTATTAGATCTTCCTCATACTTGTGAAAGTAGAGAGACTACTGGTGTGCTAAGTCTAATGCAAGGACTCTTAAGTTCTGGATAATTAGATGATGATATTTCAGAGTTAGGCATAGTTTTTCACTCTCTGTTCCTACGTGCAAATATTGTGTGAATTCTTGAGAGTCACCAAATAAGGTAAATACATAGAGATTGAGTTCTAATAAAACTATGACTATGGTCGATAGTTACGACTGTCCTTCATAGAGTCCTCGGCTGAAGGAGGGTAGTAGTGTCAAAGGTCAGAAATACGCTTGTCCTATCCATTTCTTCTCTGTGCGAGAGTAGGCACTTCCACCAAATAAGCCACACAATATCCTCTTGACCATCATTATCTCTAATAATGCCTCATGAATAAAAGTCTGTGTCGTATTGTGTGGGAGTTATATAAAAAAAAACAAAGAGAGAGAGAAAAGAAGAAAGAGAGAAAAAGAAGAAAAGAAATATATAGATATAAATAGAAAAAAAAGAAAAAGAAAAAGAAAAGTTCAAGTTTATAGTATCATCTTTGTGTCATTTTTCATCATGTGTCGATGTTTGTGAGGCAACAAAAACACCTATTGCGATCCACTAAATATGACCCATACCTATTTTTCAGTATTTCTGATCACCCGAATACTGGCTAAGGAATTCTAACTTAGTTGTAGGGTTATTAGGACTTTAATTGAAGTGTGAATGCCATGTGAGGCCACCAAACATTGAGTGCAATTACAAAATCTGGTAAGATATGTGACCTTAGAAAAGAAAAGAAAAAGAAAACAAAAAAGAAAAGAGAGAGAGAGTGAGTGAGCGCAAAGGAACATCAAGAGAGCATAATTTTGTTTAGCCTCTCTTTGGGTTGACTCATTTGATAGTCTAGAGATTTAGAGTCTGCAGTACTAGACTACATGTAGCACCAGATAAGTATGAGCCGCCAAATATAAATCATGACTCTGTATCTCCTACCTAAGCTAGAAAGCCGGGGTCAAATTACAGATTATTTTCTATTAGGAAGTTGCCTATCCTAATAGAAGTTTTACCAAGGGTTAAGTATGAACTTTAAACATATGGTGTTTTTTTTACTTGGATCCATTACCTAGGCTACTATCACTTCACATTTGTCTGGATCTCTAAATGTTTGGAATAAGAAAAGAAGTCTTTTGATAGAATCATACACCTTGCATTCATTTCTTTTGCTAGGGACTAGCAAAACCTAGGCATGGGGGCATTTGATAAATCCACTTTAGTGGATCATTATTTGGTCTAAATACTCTTTTATTAGTTATTCTTAGTTAATTAATTAAGAGTTATATGGCAATTCACCTTAGTCTGCATATAATTTTATGCATCAATTTTACATTTAATAATATATGATATGGTAACATAATTGATTTGATGGATGCAGGCTAGGTGCAAGAGTTTAGACGTCCATTTCTACATTTATAAGTGGTCTGGAGATAAGGTCAGACATCTAGGAACCGCCATCATGAACTTGCTATTCCACACTTTTTAAGACGTCTGGAGTATTGCTCAGATGTTTGATGAAGATATTGCTAGACACATATTATCGTTCCAACCACTAGCGATCTTCGCGAATGGTTGAAGAACTTTTTGGACGAAGAAAATGAACAGAGGATTTGTTTCTAAGAAGAGGATCGCCCATCACCATCTCATCTTTGCTGCTCACGAGGATCCACCATCCTCTCCACCGTGAAGTAGAGCTTGCACCGTGGACCCAACGTGCACCTTGGCCTGAGGTGTGCTCCATCCCTGCTCCTTCCTCTTGTCGGTCGCACGGTGACAGTGTGCGGGCACCACACTACCACCGGCAACTTCTACCCAAACCCAACATCACCACTCTCGACCTCAAGACCCAACTCCTCCTTCCTTCCTCTCGCCGCAGCACACGTACAACATCAGCTGCCCTCGCCTACCCTTTCCTTCTTCTTCTTCCTTTTCTTCATCTTCTCCACCTGCACTTCAATGTAGCAAACCCAATGTCACCACCTCTAGAACTCAATCGAACACCATCGCCATCTTCACTTCGTCATCAACACCACAACCACCCTTACCACTGCCAACTCCTCACCACCATTTCCCATGCCCTCACCGTAGCCACTTGCCACAACCACCCAACACCTAATCCTCTTCCTCTTCTTCTCCATCTTCCTCAACCTCCAAGGGAACCCATAACCACAACGAGCGGCCCCTCAAGTTGGATCCCCCTTCGGCTTCAAAACCTCCACCCGAGCGCCCTCACCGACCTCAAGCACTGACCAAACATGTCCACTGCTTCTCGCGATGACATTTTGCTGCCGGTCTTCCTGCGGTTGTGCGGCCACCACCGGCCACCTCAGCCTGCGCCGCCTATGTCATCGCTGCCGATCTTCGCCGAGCATTGCATGGCCAATGACGCTTCTTCCCATGTGCAAGGAAGAGAGAGGGGATTCCTCTATTTTGGTGGGCATTTCTATTTACATTCGAATGCCATTACCCACCATTATAATTATTTGGTTATGTTATTTGTATATTTGGTTCCTTCGCCCCTCACTTTCTCTCTTTCTCCCTTTGTGCTTTATTTAATAGCAGGAGATCTCTCTTATATCTTTTTCTCTCACATAGGATAAAAGTAAAAGATGCATGACTATTTTCTATGCAATTAGTGGTTGATGGATACTATTGAATTATTATTTCAAATATTTAATCCCTCATCTTAAATATGCATAGTATAATTATTCTCTCTTTAAGGACATTTCTTTAGTAATCTGATGTGACTCTAGTGAATATTTATTTTTACATGCAAACATCTGGTCAACCATTTTGAATATGATGGTTTCAAATTTGCAAATTTATTGGGCTTAGTCTCCCTGTAAATATGACGTGTTTACTGTGGTTTAATTTGAAATCTGTTTTAATCTTTGATCTAAGGATTTTGCACCACCATAAAATACAACGATATATGAAAGAGTCGATTTTCCGCTTTGCGTTGTAGTATTTAAGTGGTGGAAAAATCGACTAATCAAAAATAAAAATAACCACTCATAGAAGAGCGGGTCGTGTCCACAGGGAGGCAATTATGCAATAAACTCTTGATTATTTTATATTCTTTCAGTAAATTGTGAAATCCCTATTCAAATCTTACATAAAATGCGATGGAAGGTAGATTCACAATAACTTAAAAAGATAAGGGTATATGTGCAGTTTTCCCTCACTGAAATCCTCAATAATATATAATGATTTTGTGTAATTTTCACGTGTCATATACTAGAGAAAATTATAATGATTTTGTGTAATTTTCACGTGTCATATACTAGAGAAAATTATTGCATAGGTTAAGCCCAAAACCAATCTTGAAATAGGTGAATATCATTAATGTGCAATTATCAGAGAATATGAGTGTGCATGCGTAATTTTGCCAAAATATAATAATAATAAATAAAAATCAAATTCTGGTGGCAATGGCAGTGAATGTAATTTTTAATATGAGAGGAAACAGAGCATTTGCTCTCTCTCCTCGCCAGAGAGAGAGAGCACCGGCGGTGGAGCTGCTATGGAGGAAGATTGACCGGCACGTGGGGATCACGATTGCGGTGATAGAACGGCGAGAGGTGGCCAACAGTGGCTGGCAGGTCGAGGAGGACCGCCGTCCTGTTGGAGAAGAAGGAAAAGCGGTTGCTGCAGGGCGGTCTGTTGGCGGGTAGCTGCGCACTGGTGCGCGCTTATGCGCATCTGCAGCGGTCTAGCGACGAGGGCGATGATCTGGCAGGGCAGTGAGGATGGCACAAGCGCCTGCAGCGTTGGAGGGGAGCGCTAGTGCGTGCTTGTGCGGTGCCTGCGGGGACGATGGAGGCGCGCCTGCAGTAGGGGCGTGCAAGGAGGATGCGCTGAAGGGAGGCAGACCTGCGGGTGCTGGAAGGTGCGGGTGCACGTTGAGATTTGAAGGTTGAGGCGCGCACGGGTGTCAGCACACTGCAGTAGGGTGCGGGTCTGCGGGGAGGTTGAAGGCATCGGTTGGGGTGTTTGCAGGTCGCTGAGGGGCGTGAGGTAGAGCAGTGGTGAAGGAGCGGGTGTCGGTTGAAGGAAGGTGCGGGCGCTGTGCAGAGGTGCGGGCGGACGATTGTAGGTGCTTGCAGGGGCACGCACCTACGGGGAGGCACTGGAGGGTGTGGCTGAAGCGCGTGGTTGGGAGCCTGCCGATGGGCATGCGCAAGGTGGTGCGGGCGCATGGCGGTGTGCTGAAGGCGGTGGGGGCTGAGGCGCACGGTTGCAGTGCAGGCTGCGGAGAGGTTGGAGTGCGCGTGGTGGCAGTGAAGAAGTTGTGCATAGTGCACTGGTGACGTTTCCCAATCGCGGCTAGTCTGTGTTTGTTTTAATGCTTATTACAGTAATGTCGTTGTGGTATAAAATAAGACAGCTACGGTTGTCGTTACCATTAAAATTTTACTTGGAAATAGTTTCCTGAGGTCGAACTCAGGGAGCTACTAGAATTCTAGAAGTACAATGTTTCTTTATTACAAAACTAAGAGAGAGAGAGAGGGAGAAATAGATTTCTGTCTTTTGGCTTTTTCTTCTTCTCTTCTCTCTCTTTGCTTGTCTTCTTCTCTTCTTTCTCTTTTCTTTATCTTTACGGGTCTTCTTCCTTGGCTCTGATTGCCTTCAGTTCCTCTTCTTCTTCTGCTTGTCTTCTAGTTCTTTTCTTCTTCAGTTCTTCTTCTTTTTCTTGTTGTTATCTTCTTTCTTCCTTCTCTTTTCTTTCTCTTCAGCTGCGGAGCCTTTTCTTTTCTTTTTCTTCTTCTCTGCTTTATCTCCTCTGAAGCTTCATCCGTCGTCTGATATCATAGTCAGACAACTTAAACGGTGGTCTGCTACAGTGCTTCCCCTCTTTTCTTCCTTTGCTGCTTCTTCTTCTTCTCTTCTTCTTCCTGCTTCTTCTTCCTTGGTCTTCTGCCTTGCTCAGCTGCAGAGCCTTTTCAGAGTTTCTTCTTTCGCTCCTCTTCTTCTTCCTACGGCCAAGTGGTGAACCTTCTTCCCTCGCGCCCTGTTCCTGCACAAGGCACAGCAAAACCTAGCCCTTCCCTCTACCCACACGTCTCTCTCTCTCTCTCTGTAAACCACTCATAGGAAGCTCTCCCAAAGCCGGGTTATTGGGTCAGGTAGCGTACCCGTGACCAGGCGCACCGGCGTGGGTGGTGCGCGAGGAGTGTAGGGTAAACGGGTCGGCCAGGTCCGTGTGGCGTGGGTCGCGGACGAGGCGGGCGAGTGGATGAGGGGACCTCACGCCGTGTTCTGAGGCGCTTAGGTAGAAACACAAAATCAATTTAAATGGGTGCGGCACTTCGAAATCTTATGATGTGGGACTAAACTTCGTCCCTTCACGCATGCACCTGCAAGAAGAATTGAGACCTTGCCTCAGCAGCTGTGTCCTCGCTTCCCTTCGCGTGCCAGCTGCCTGCCTTCACCTGGGTCTCTCCAATTCGCCTCGGCTGGAGTCCTGCTGCTTCGAGGCCTGGAGCTTGCTTGGAAGCTCCTTGCTTTGTCGCCAATGGCGGCTGGGGCTGAAAATCTGCCTAACACAAACAGGGCCTCTCGGCCTAATCAGACCACAGGGAAACCTTCGCCGTGGCACGGCGAAGGTAGTGCGAGGTGCAACAGGTTGCGGGGCGGTGTCTGGCGGCAGCCTTAGGTAGACTGCAACCGGAAAAATGGGTTTGATCGGGGGAGTGTTGTGGAGGTGTGGAGTGGTAGTGGAGAGGTGGGGGGTGTTGGGTAGGGTGAGGCAGAGCTTTTGGGACAGTTGGCAAGTTGTGTGGAGCGGCGGATCGATGGGGGCAACTCGCCGGAGGGTTGCCGGAGGGATGGAAGATGATGGTGGTCGGGTGCAATCGAGGGGTAATCAACTAAAAGGCAGTGGGGAAAAGAAAGAGGGGACGAAGGGAAATAACAGTAACCTACCTACAGGGATGAAGGGGGCCGGAGCAGGGTGGCAGTCGTATCGACTGTCGCCTGAGAAGAAACACCCAAAGGGAGAGAGTGGCGGCGAGGAAGAGGGCAGGGAGGCGCTTGCCTGGTACGGCGCGACGCGGGGAGATCAGGCGAAGGTGGCTCTGCTGCTGGTATTGCAGCAGGGCGACGAGACGGAGGAGGAGGAACCGTCAGAGCTGGTGGGTTCCTGTCGGAGTGGGGAGAGAGGAAGGGTTGGGGTTTTCTCCGTCAAGACCAAGCTGCCTGAATCGGCTGGCGACGCTGGTCTTTATAAAGGCGGTGGCGAAGGGGTGGATGCAGGGAGGCGACGTGCCTCCCTCACCGGAGAATGGCAGGAGGTGTGATCCATACCTTCTGCGCGTTCGCACGGGAGGTGTGGGCGTCGTCAGGCGGCATGGCGGTGTCCCTGCAACAGCAGAAGTCGCAGGGAACACCAGGTTCAATTTGCAGGACATCCCCCTCACCCTGCGCGGCGCCATGTTCCGCGCAAAGTCGCCGGAGCTTGGCGTTGCGCAGAGACTTGCAGGAGGGACCTAAATGCAAAGAACGATGAGGAAACTAGGGGCCAAAATGCAAGGGTTTCAAAAGTTGAGGGTCAAAAAGTAATAGATGAGGACCAAATTGCAAAGTCGGTCAAGAAGGTCTCTTCTTAGGCTCAAGTTTTTATGCATGACTAAATTGGACCTAAGGATTTTAATGGTGAATTTTGTTTCTATGTCAGACCTTATTTGACCTGCCAATTTACGTAAAAACCCAAATTAAATCATTAATTGGGCATGGTTCTCAATGTAGGTCAAAATGGGTTTCTAAGGCCAAATTGAAGGTTCTAAACCCTAGAGAATATTTTTATATGAATTTTAGAGGGTTTAGTCAATTTTTACCCTACCTCAAACCTCGTGAATTGAAGTGGGTTTATTTTAGGGTTACAGAATGTCATTTAATTCCTTGGAGTTGCTGTAGCCCTTGTTGGATCAGATAGTCCAACTTTCCTTCTTATTAGGTTATTTTGACCTATGTTTGGATCCTGAGTTACCCTGTTTGCAGATTGTGTTGGTGAAATTGCATTTTTACCTCTTATGACTTATTTTCTTCTTAAACTCAGAATTCTCTGAGTCAAGCCTTTCTTTGAGTTATGTAGGAGCTTTTTTTCTCGCATATCTAGGTTAGATTGTGCTAGTTAGGGTTCATGATGAGGTTCTTATCATACCCCCATGCCTAGCTTTTGCTAGTCCCTTAGCAAAAACTTAAGGTTTTAACCTTTGTTCTAGACCATGATGTTTTTAATAATTTCATATAAGTGCTTTTTTCATTTGAACTTAGATTAGGTTAGAATGCTGACCATAGGCCTAAAAGGTACTCTAGTACCAAACAAGATCCAGATCTATCTAGCCTCAGCCTCAGTCCTTAGCAAAGGTTTTTAAGGCCCACAAGAACTAACCTAAGGTCTATTGGACTTTGTGGTTAAAGCACCCGTGCTTGAAATGATTTTAGCCCTGGCTCAGTTCGCAGTGCGTTTTGTAAGAGAGAGAGAGATAAAAGATTTTCTATTTGGAGAGTTTTCTCACTCCTTTTCTTTTTAATTCTAAGTTAGGATTGGCTTTTCAACATGGTCTGTATCAGATTCCTTGTTCCCATCATCAATCCTCAAGGGTTCCTGGCAATCGATGCTTCGAGATAGCACTGCCCATGGCAACCCTCGGAACCCTGGCTATTGAGATTTCGAGGTAATCCCATCCATGGTGTTCCGTGGCCGAATCCAGACCCTGGCAATTGACACTTCGTGATAATGCCATCCATGGAATCTGAACCAGCAGAGTGCTTACATGCCCCCAGTAGGATATGAAAATATCCTAAGAGACAAGAACCGAGGAGATGATATTTTGTTACGCATCTTTGAGGGGAATTTTCCACCTCTCCATGCTGGGAACTCGTCCAAATCAACTTGTGTTGATCGGCCGTTCCTACTCTAGGTGTACCTTTCAGAATTTTGCGACACTTCTGCGTGATTTTGATTTTTACGCTTACTGAACCAGGCTATGTGTGAGGTTAGGGTGCTTAGGTTACTGAGTCCCGTAAACCAAAACTTAGTTAATGAGTTCAAATACTCCCTAAGCCTTGGACCTAATACTTAAGCTTTTCATTTTCCTCATCCTCTTGAGGAGTGTCCAGATCTTAATGGGTACAAAGAGTCTATCCAAGAATGCCTAAGGTTTGCGTTCTTACTAATCTCACCATGCACTTTTCATTTCTTTTCTTGAATGAGGTCTAGAACTTAGGTCAATTCCTTAGTTTCTTACTAATGACTATCACTCTTTTCTTTTATTTTTGCGCTCCTTTTTCATTTTGTTTCTTTTCCTTCTCCCATAAAATTTCCTTTCTCCTCTTTTTTTTTTTAATTTTTTTAATTTTTATGGTGTTTTTGACATATGTGAATTTTTTTGTTTAAAACCTTTTCTTACAAGTTTTGCACTTTTATACCCCCCCATGCCTAAGGTTTGAAATGTCCTCATTGTGACTTAGGGGATTTTTATTTACTTGGTTCATTTCTTAAGACAGATGTTTTGATGAGTGAATGGGTCGAGATGATTGTTGCGGACGATTTCTAATCCCAGATGCAAGCATCTGAGGTGGATTCGGCTGTCTACAAGGGTGAACCTTAAGTGCACAAAGGTGTCAAAAAGGTTTCAGGTTTTCTAGGAAAATGACGGGCTGCCTCCCGTTAAGCGCTGAGTTTTACGCCATCGGCTGGGCACAATAAGGTCAAGGGGAATGGAGGATATAAGATGATTCAGCCAAATCAGTAGAAGTTACATCAATGAACGGCTTGAGTCTCTGACCGTTCACGATGAAAGTTCCGCCTCGTGGCTGAGCGGATTGATTTCGATGGCTCCATTTCCAAAAACCTGTCGGACTAAGTATGGTCCGACCCACTTGGATCTCAACTTTCCAGGAAAAGTTTGAGTCGGGCATCAAAGAGTAGGACCTTCTGACCAGGATGAAAGATCTTTCTCAAGATATGCATGTCATGGAAGGCTTTAACCCGCTCCTTATAGATTTGTGAGTTCTCATACACGTCTAGGCGTAATTCATCGATCTCGCTGATTTGAAGTTTTCTGTGGGTTCCAGCCTTCGAAAGATCTAGATTACAGTTCCGTACTGCCCAATAGGCTTTATGCTCTAGTTCGATGGGAAGGTGACACGCCTTCCCATACACCAGTCTAAAGGGAGACATGTCTAATTGGGTTTTGTGGGTGGTCCTATAGGCCCACAAGGCTTCCGGAAGTCGGAACGACCAGTCCTTCCTGTCAGGCCGAACAATGACCTGCAGGATTTTCTTGATCTCCTGATTTGATAGCTCAGCTAGACCATTAGTTTGGGGGTGGTAAGGAGTAGAGATTCGCTGAGACACCCCGTATTTGGTCATCAGTGACCTAAACTGAGCGTTAGTGAAATGGGTCCCCCCATCAGAGATTATAGCACGAGGAATCCCGAACCGTGAGAAAATGTTTTGATGAATGAATTTGAGAACAATTTTGTGATCATAGGTTTGGGTCGGTATAGCTTCGATCCATTTGGACACGTAGTCCACAGCCAGCAGAATGTATTCGAAACCATCCGAAATAGGAAAGGGGCCCATAAAATCAATCCCCCAAACATCAAAGATTTCGCATACGAGAATCGGCTGCAAAGGCATCATGTCGCGATGGCTCATGTTGCCCAAAGTTTGGCAACGACTGCATGCCTTGCAGTGACTGTATGCATCTTTGAATAGTGTGGGCCAGTAAAAGCCACACTGGAGGACTTTTGATGCGATTTTATGCCCAGAGAAATGGCCACCGCATGCCTGGTCATGGTAGAAAGAGAGAATATTGTTGATTTCCTCTTCCGGGACACATCTTCGGATGATTTGATCAGCACCTATGCAGAAAAGGTACGGGTCTTCCCAGATGTAATACTTGGTATCAGAGCGCAATTTGTCTTTCTTGGCCTTCGGCCAATCAGACGGGATCTGATGAGATGCCAAGTAGTTTACTATATCAGCAAACCATGGAAGTCTAGTACCAATAGTCAGCAGGTGTTCATCAGGAAAATGTTCCGTGATGGGTCCGGAAGGGTTGATAATCTCAGAAGGAAGACGGGACAAATGGTTGGCTACCACATTCTGCCTTCCCGCCTTGTCGTGAATCTCGAGATCAAATTCTTGCAACAGCAAGATCCATCGGATTAGTCAGGGCTTCGCGTCCTTCTTGGCAAGGAGATGCCTTACAGCCGTGTGATCCGAGTAGATGATGACGTGGGAACCCAGGAGATATGATCAGAATTTTTCAAGGGCAAATACTACATCTAGCAGCTCTTTCTCTGTAACCGTGTAGTTACGCTGAGCCTCGTCAAGTGTCTTGCTAGCGTAGTAGATGACCACGGGTTTCCCGTCAGCTTTCTGCCCCAGGACAGCTCCTACAACGAAATCAGACGCATCGCACATGATCTCAAAGGGTTGAGACCAGTCAGGGGATTGTAGGATAGGTGCCTGGGTGACTGGGTCACGAAGGTTTTCAAAGGCTACTGTGCATTCCTTGGAGATTTCAAAGGGTACATCCTTAGAGAGAAGAGAAGTCAAGGGGCGCGCGATTTTTGAGAAATCAGGAATGAAACGACGGTAAAAATCGACATGCCCCAAAAAAGAACGGATGTCCCTGATCGAGCTAGGCATAGGAAGGCGAGAGATTAGATCAACCTTAGCTCGATCCACTTGGATGCCCTTCTCCGAGATTAAATGTCCCAGGACAATTCCCTCAGGCACCATGAAATGGCTCTTTTCCCAGGAAAGAACCAAATTCACATTGATGCACCGCCTTAGTATTTGGACCAAGTGTTGGAGGCAATCGTCAAATGATGCTCCAAAAACTGAAAAGTCATCCATGAAGACTTCCAGATAGTCACCTACCATATCTGAGAATATGGCAAGCATGCACCGCTGAAAGTAGCGGGTGCATTGCAAAGACCGAAAGGCATCCTTCAGAATGCGTATGTTCCGAAGGGGCAGGTGAACGTGGTCTTCTCTTGGTCCTCAGGATGGATTACCACCTGGTTGTAACCGGAGTACCCATCAAGAAAGTAGAAGAACCTATTTCCCGCTAATTTCTCGAGAATCTGATCATTGAAAGGCAGTGGGAAATGATCCTTCTTCGTGGAGGAATTGAGTCGGCGGTAATCTATACAGACTCTCCACGAGTTGGCTAATCAGGTAGGAATGACTTCTCCTATTTCAGTCGTTATAGTGGTGAGCCTTGCCTTCTTAGGCACGACCTGAACTGGGCTCACCCAACGACTATCGGAGATCGGGTAGATGATCCCGGCATCTAACCACTTGATGATCTCCTTTTTCATGACCTCCTGCAGATTGGGGTTCAAGCGTCTCTGCATTTCACTAGAAGGTCATGCGTCCTCTTCTGAATAGATACGATGAGTACAATACGAGGGACTTATTCCAGTCAGATCATCGAGAGTCCACCCGATGGCTCTACGATGTTGCTGGAGGACAGCAATCAGACGGGATTCCTATTCGAGATTGAGCTTGGAATTGATAATCACAGGAAGGGTCTGATTAGAACCCAGAAAGATGTATTTCAAGTGAGCAGGAAGGGGCTTTAGTTCGAGGATGAGGTTATCAGCAGCGGCGGGTGGTTCAGAATAGATGTGAGGTTCAAGGGTAGGAGCTATTGGGTTGTCTAAATCTAGATTCGACTCCTCTATTTGCGAGTCAAGATCTTTCTGTGGTTGATGAGGTATAATCAGGTCATTCTGAAAGTGTGTTTCATCAACCAGAGCCCTAATGTCACAAATCTGTTCGATGACACCGCAATTGATTCCTTGTTGGGCCTTAAATATATCAATTTTCAGGGTTTGATTCCTAAATTTGAGCTCTATTTGGCCCTCCTCATAGCTAATGTTGGCTCTAGCAGTAGCCAAGAAAGGTCTCCCTAGAATGATTGGTGTATCCTTAGGGTTTTCATGTGCATCCATGTCTAAGACTATAAAGTCTACAGGAAAGTAGAAATCCCGCACTCTTACAATAACATTCTCGAGAATCCCTTTTGGTGACTTTATAGATCGGTCTACTAATTGTAATGTCACCTCAGTTGGTTTTAGCTCAGATTCTTCTAGATGGTTAAGTAAGGATGTGGGTATCAGATTTATGGAAGCACCCAAGTCTAGCAATGCTCTATCAAATTGGGTATCACCTATCTTGCAGGAAATCAGGGGAGTACCAGGATCTTTAGCCTTGGGTGGGAGTCTGCTTAGGATTACAGAGCTTGCTTGCTCTGACAGAACAATTGGACTCCCACTCTTGGTTTGCGGCTTACGCTGGGGTGTACACACATTCTTTAAGAATCGTGCGTAAGCCGATACGTGGCGGATTTCATCCATCAAGGGGATGTTTATGTGGACCTGCTCAAAGAGCTTGACCAGGTCCTCCTTAGGTGCCACGGGCTTGGTAGTCTTCTTTCCCTTGGTCAAGGCCTCGGGAAATGGAACCTTGGTTGGTTCTTCTAGGATAGGTCCAGGTCTTTGATCTGGGACAGGGATAGGAACGTCCTGGATTACCGTCCTAGGCTTGGGATCACTACCAGGCTTGGAGTGGTTTGGATAAGGTGAATCTTGGGTTTCCTTACCACTACGGGTTGTCACGGAATTAAGTCCTGCCTGGTTTTGGTTGGGATTGGGTAAGATGGGTTGCTGCTGATAGCCCGCAAAAGAAGTGGAAGCCTCCATCCCATCAGGTGAAGGAACAGAGGGGGCCTGATAAATCATATGGGCTTGGCCCGGGTTTGGGTTCATAACGCGCTGCTGTGTTGGCACGTTATTTGGGTTAGGAAGAAGTTGGGAAGGAAGAGTGCCTAGCTGGCAAGAATTTGCCAATTGGGCCAGTTGATTACGGACCTCTGTAAGTTCGTCCTTGTGTTGTTTTTGGATAGCCGCATTCGTTCTTTGAATGTCAGCCAGAGTCTGAAGGATAAGGGACATTTGATCCTGATTTGGCCCTGATGGATAAGTAGGGTTGGGCCGAGGTTGAAGTGGCTGGTAAGGACGAGGGGGTTGCGGGCGGGACTGAAAGGGTGGTCTTTGGGTTTGGGAATTTCCCGCCCATTGAAAGTTGGGATGGTTTCGCCATCCAGGATTATAGGTGTTGGAGAATGGGTCGTTCTGGATGGCGTTGAGGTCCTCGCAGGTCTAAGGAACCTCCAGAGAGTCAGAGAAAGGGGGAATGGAATTCCTCGGGCTGGCATAGAAAGGATCGGATGGCCCTCTGATCCAAGAATCAGATGATGGATATGGATCCATCCTAGGAGAAGATCGATGGAGAATGTTTTGCACAGTCTCCCGTGTGGAAGGAGGCTGTGCAAAGGAGCTATGCGCAGAGGTGGCTCGCTGTAAGTGCTGAGTCAGCTCATCCACCTTTTTTTCAATGATTGAGACCTTGTCCAATCGACTGGCCATTAATTCCAGGTCGACTAATGCAGACAGGCCCTGCGTCTCATGTGCTCCCCTAAGATTCGTCGATGCACAGGTATTCGTCCTGTCGAATAATCCCATGGAGTCATTGTTGATGGAGTTCTCGCACATGTTTTCGAGAATCTCCGACACGGTGTCCTCATGTTGACCCATGATATTCCCTCCGCAGGTTGCATTGACGAAAAGACGGATGTCTTTACGGAGTCCCTGGTAAAAAGATTGGACTTGTTCCCATTTAGGAACTCCGTGATGGGGGCACTTTCTCATGAGATCCTGAAAGCGATCCCATGCCTCATGGAGAGGTTCCCCTGTTTGCTGAGTGAAGTGAGTAATCTGATGGCCCAAGGCATTGGTCCGACCAACGGGAAAGAAAGTTTTCAAAAATTCAGACTGAAGTTCTTCCTAAGTGTTGATCGGCCGGGTCTGAGTTTGATACCAATGAGCGGCCTTATCCATAAGAGAGAAGGAGAACATCTTCACGAGAAGAATATCCCGATTTTGTGCATCTGACCCAAGAGTTTGGGCCAGATGCTTCAGCTGTTTGATGTGCTGGAAGGGATCTTCGGAATTAAGCCCATGGAATTTAGGTATAGCATGAATCATATTAGGCTTTAATTCAGAATCAGGTCCTCCAGTCGGGATTCTGACTCGAGGCTCAATGGCCACCGCAGCAGGATTATAATGGTCCCGCATCATAGGACGCTGCGGTGGGTGCACAAAGTTTTGGAAGAGGTCATTGAGTCGCTGGAGCTGGTGCTCCAGATTATTTTCTTCCTCAACTGGCTGAGCCATGATGGGGGAAGAAGAAGAGCTTGGTTCTGAATCAGATGAGAGAATAGTGTGGTGGGGTTGCTGCACAAACACGGGCGTCGAGGCTTGGCCTTGACGAGAGTGAATTTCTAAAGGAGGTCTTAAGGACCTCCTACCGTACATGCACTGTTGGAATAGATGAGTTTAGAAGGTGCTGGACCCAATCGAGACACCCAAAAATTGTTGGGTGACTATAGAGGTGCGGGGCAGATGGACCCCTTGATCAAAAAGATCGTCCACCTAAGAATTACCTGGGTAGCCAGAGAGGGTGAGTCTCGCAAAGACCCCTACACGGTAGAGCGTCCCCACGGGTTACAGGGTTTCCCCTACCCGACCTCTCTTGTCACTGCAGTTCCATGTAGACCAGAATGGGGATCTTGACCTCTTAAGTCTACCTCTTTTACTTTAAGATCAAGGTGCTTAAGGTTCCACTTGAACTTTAAAGTATTTTGAGTGAAAAAGTGACCTAATTTGAAGGTTGGTTGACCCAAGGGGTCAACTTCACCTCTTATTTTTTTGAGAGCTTTTGGGTCCTTTCTTTTAAGGTTCAAATGGATTTAAGAGCCTGATTTGCTTAGGGTTCCTCTTGTATAGATCTTTTTCAAACAAGGTTTAGGCACACCTCTTTTTGGGAAGATCTTTTCTTTGTTAAAGGTGTGTCTCTAGAAACCCTAGATTTTCAATCCTTGGATTGGCTCTAGTTGGTCCATTTTAGTTGCCCCAAAATTTTAGTATCTAGGGCTCAATCAAGAAGGTTTTAGCCCTAGTTACCTTAGTTGGATGAACAATTAAGTATGTGTTGAAATAGGCAATTTTGATGAATTACTATGTATAACACAGGTAGCCCTAAGTTGATTCTCCTTTTTGTTCCTTTTCAGATTTTAAGGGAGTTAAGAAAGGGCTAATAGAGATTACCTGTTTGTTGGAGTGTTTGTCGTGCGGCTGCTCTTCTTTTCCTTTACCTGCACACAAGAGAGAGAAAAAGATTAGCAATCTTTTAAAAGAAATTCAAAGCTTCTAGAATAGCCGTTGCTCCTCGGCAACGGCGTCAAGAAAATGGTGACGTTTCCCAACTGCAGCTAGTCTGTGTTTGTTTTAATGCTTATTACAGTAATGTCGTTGTGGTATAAAATAAGACAGCTACGGTTGTCGTTACCATTAAAATTTTACTCGGAAATAGTTTCCCGAGGTCGAACTCAGGGAGCTACTGGAATTCTAGAAGTACAATGTTTCTTTATTACAAAACTAAGAGAGGGAGAGAGGGAGAAATAGATTTCTATCTTTTGGCTTTTTCTTCTTCTATTCTTTCTCTCTTTGCTTGTCTTCTTCTCTTCTTTCTCTTTTCTTTATCTTTACGGGTCTTCTTCCTTGGCTCTGATTGCCTTCAATTCCTCTTCTTCTTCTGCTTGTCTTCTAGTTCTTTTCTTCTTCAGTTCTTCTTCTTTTTCTTGTCGTTATCTTCTTTCTTCCTTCTTCTCTTTTCTTTCTCTTCAGCTGCGGAGCCTTTTCTTTTCTTTTTCTTCTCTGCTTTATCTCCTCTGAAGCTTCATCTGTCGTCTGATATCACAGTCAGATGACTTAAACGGTGGTCTGCTACAGTGCTTCCCCTCTTTTCTTCCTTTGCTGCTTCTTCTTCTTCTCTTCTTCTTCCTGCTTCTTCTTCCTTGGTCTTCTGCCTTGCTCAGCTGTAGAGCCTTTTCAGAGTTTCTTCTTCCGCTCCTCTTCTTCTTCCTGCAGCCAAGTGGTGAACCTTCTTCCCTCGCGCCCTGTTCTTGCACAAGGCACAGCAAAACCTAGCCTTTCCCTCTACCCACACGTCTCTCTCTCTCTCTGTAAACCGCTCATAGGAAGCTCTCCCAGAGCTGGGTTATCGGGTCGGGTAGCGTACCTGTGACCAGGCGCACCGGCGTGGGTGGTGCAGGAGGAGTGCAGGGTAAATGGGTCGGCCAGGTCCGCATGGCGTGGGTCGAGGACGAGGTGGGCGAGTGGGCGAGGGGACCTCACCCTGTGTTCTGAGGCGCTTAGGTAGAAACACAAAATCAATTTAAATGGGTGCGGCGCTTCGAAATCTTACGATGTGAGACTAAACTTCATCCCTTCTCGTGTGCGCCCGCAGGAAGAATCGCGACCTTCCCTCAGCAGCTGATGAGAGCCTCATCATGAGCCATAACTAGCTCATTTTGAACCAATAAAGAGAAAAAAAGCTCCTACATAACCTAAAAGAGGGCTTAATTGGAGAAATAAGTGTTCTGAGAAGAAAACATGAAATAAAGGTTAAAACTGCAATTTTACCATTGCAGTACATAAACGGGATTTCTCAGAGGCAAAACATAGGTCAAATGGTCTAAATAAGATAAAAAGTGGGTTGAGTCAATCAGAAATGGGTTTATGTGCAATCCAGGAATTAAATGACATTTGGTAACCCTAAAACAGACCTGCTTAAAGCAACAAGGTTTAGGTCAGGATAAAAATCAAGTAAACCCTCTAAAAATCATGGAAAAATATCCTCTAGGGTTTATAACATTCAAATTGGCCTTTGGAACCTAGTTTGACCTAGATTAGGGTCCTAGCTCATTAATTAACCTAATTTAGGTTTTTATGTAAAATGTCCAGTTAAATGGGGTAAAACCTAAAATCCAACTTCACCATTGGATTCCTTAGGTCCAAATTAGATTTGTACCAAAATTTGGACCTAAGGGGAGGTCATCTTGACCTACTTTGCAATTTAGTACACCCAAATCACATTTTGGTCCCTAACTTTTGAAAATCATCGCAGAGAGCCCCTAACTTCCTCGCCACATTGCAATCAGGTCCTTCCACCATTATTGGGGTAGAATCCTTCTTCGGCGAGGATTAGAGAGGGAATACTCTCTGATTCCTCAGAGATCCCCTCCCAGAAATGGAAGGGAGATTCTCTGAAGAATTCCCTTCCATCTGAGGCCAGTCATGATCCCTGATTTGATCCCAACCTCTCGTGCGAACGCACGAGAGATTTGGGTATCCACCCACTTTCCTTCTCCGACGAGCCGTTGGAGACGGATACGTGCCCTCCAAGCTTTGAACACACGGCCCAATGCCTATAAAAGAACCCCCAAGCCCAGCCGCCCATTTTCAGCTCGACCTGGCTAGGGTTTCTCCTCAGATTCGTCTCTTCCTTCCCGGCCATGGTACCCAGCGAGCTCCGGAGAGCCTTCTTTCCTTTCCTCTTCACTCTGCCACAAAACCAGTGGCAGAGACTTCTTCTTGATTCTCCTCCGCGTCGTGCAATACCGCTCATGTTGCCTCAGACCCGTCGTCGCCGCCGTCCTCCCTCCACTGGGCATCTTCTTCTCCGGCGACAGCAGGTACGGCTACCCGCCTCTCCACCCCCATTCGTCCCAACAATTAGGTTAGAACTACTCCACAACTTGCCCTCTTTCTTTTCCCCATTCTATTTCACCTGATTGCCCCTCGACCGCCGCCGTCCACCGTCACCTTCCTCATCTCCGGCCACCCACCGACGAGGCGCCCCCGTCGCTCCACAGCCCCACACGCCTCGCCGGCCGTCGCAAAAGTTCCGCCTCACCATACTGAACACACTCCGCCCCTCCACTGCCACGCTACACCTCCACAACGCACCCCCAAACACACCCATCCACTCGGCCACAGGGCGACCTAGGCACGCACGCCTAGGCCGCCCCGCGGCCTGCCACCTTGCCCTTCACCTTCGTCGTGACAAGGCGAATGTCCCTCGGTGATCTGATTAGGCCGAGAGGCTCATTTCATGTTTGACAGTTCTCAATCCCTTGCCGCCATTGACGGTGACTCGAAGAAGTTCCAAGCTTGCTCCAGGCTTTAGGACCGCAAGGCTTCAAGTGCAGCTCACTCGGGGAAGCATTGAGAAGCAATCTGACTAAGCAAGAGATGCTGCGACGTACGCAGCTGTGGCAATTGAAGGAGAGAGTTCTGCGGGCGTGCGCGAGAGAAGGCAGCAACCTTTAGTCCCACATCGTGGACTCATGATTGCACAGCAATCATAGGTCCTAATCAACCTAAATAATGTTTGAACCTATCTTAAATTGTGGATATTGCACTCATATCTTGCATATCATGCATTGCATCAGTCTATTTAGAATATGATGAGATATCCTTCTAATTAATGATTTTCATTGCTATTTACAGATAATAAAGTGATCCAGGATGGAGATAGCGGAATAAAGTAATAAAGGAAGAAGAAGACTGATCCAGATAAGAGGAGTGAGGGGGATAGCCTTATCCCTACCCTTAGAAACCCTAAAACAACCTCCATTAGGGCACCTTAGCCTCAAAACCCAAACATGGATAGTACTATCCATGTTCCTATCCCTCTCCCAAACACTTAGGAACCAAACCAACATTAGAAAACACAAAACCCACTCTCCAGCACCTTTTAAGACGTCCAGACATCTGGCTGGACGTCTGATTTCTGCAGAATAACAATCCAGGAAGCCAAAACTCATACTGACACAGAATTGGACGTCTAATTTAGTATCCAGACGTCCAATTTTGTAGTATAAGACGTCTAATACTGCTGTCTGGTTCCTGATTTTGGGTGTTGGAAGCCCTAGCTTGCCTATTTTAACCTAGGAACCCCACTGGACACCCTAGGAAACCTAAGTAGAGACCTCCTAAGCCTAGTCCACTATCCATAGCCCTACTTGTCCTATCCCTAACCCAGTTGAACCATCCCATACCTAATTGGGTGCATCTATAGTTGATTGGGTGCACCCGAGCCCAATTAGATCCACCCAGGATCTAATTAACTCATACCTATTAGGGTTACCCTAGCCTAATCACATGCACACATCTAATTAGAATTGACTTAGTCCTAATTAGGTTCACTCCTACCCAATTAGACTTTCCTAAGCCTAATTAGGTCCACACCCACTTAATCTAGATTGACCCAACCTATTTAGCACATAATCCTACCAAAACCCACAACCTAGCCCTATGAAAAACACACACCCACACACACACGCACACCTTCCCATTTTACTCCCACCAAACCCATGCACACTCTCTTGGAAACCCTAAAAACTTGTGTCAAACCTAGATCCAAAAATTGTGGCATTTGCTATTTTTGGAGCCACCAAAAGTGGCAACCAAATGGAGCCTTCCATAAGGGCAAAGAGAGAGCTACGAAATTGGACCATCTCTCCATACACTCTCCCATCCATACTCTCCACTCTAAACTTGCTTCCACCCTCCAAAACCTTAAGGCCGTCCTCCTCATCCTCCTCTAAGGCTCCATGGACAGCTATTTAGAGAAGCTTCTCTCCAAAGCTTCAAGGACGGCCATTGGTAGAGAAAGGGAGCAACTGTAGATTTTCCCTACCAGGAGGGGGTGACGTAATGATTGCGGAAATAAAATATAAACAATCTCACAAGATGCAATCACACAAAGTACACAAAGTATTTTTAGGTGGAAATCCAAACCGGGTGAAAACCACCACCTAACCCTCTTGAGTTAGGATTTTCCGATCAACCAAGTTGATCAAAATCCACTAAACCGAATCACTTTAAAACGAAGGTGATTCAACCTCAATTACAACCATGCTACTTAGACGAGGGTAGCATACCTCAACCCCTTCTCTTCACGAGAAGGATTTTGTCTCGTGAAGGAGACGGGAATTCGCAAAGCGAATACCCAACCAAATAACAAAGATAAAACAAAAATCCTATAGTGCCAACAAAGTAATTTTGAACCTAAGCTTCTATAGGAATTAGGATGCTTCCCTTTGAAAGGAGTGCGTCGACGACGCGGATGCGTGCGCTACGCGACGGCGCAACGTCGCTCTCGTGAATAACGGCGAGAGAGCGGGTGCGCAACAGCTTGATGCTCTCAAGAGAATGGAGCTTGAGCTTGGAGAGCAAGAGCTAGCTAGGACACAAGAGAGTGGAAAGTGTATTACAAAGTGTTTCTTGTGTATCTTGGTGTCTCTTGGTATTTCTAGGTGTGTGTTGGTGTGTAAAGGCTCCCCTCTATTTATAGAGGCCTTAGGATGGCTTTGGAAGTCTTAGGAAAGGTTCCATAGCCATTGGGTGCAAAGCCCAAGTGAATCAGCCTGAAATCAGGAACAATCATTGTTCTGACAGGCTTATCAAACGTCTAATTCTGGCATCAGACGTCTGGAAGTTCACTTTAAGACGTCTGATTTCAAGGTTAGACGTCTGATTTTGGGCGGGTCTCTTCCTGACTTGAATAAGATCTAAACAGGGTTCTAGCGCAAGTCCATCAGACGACATATAGGACGTCTGGCACTATGTCTGGACGTCTGGAAACCTACTTTTTCTGTGGGAATGGATTTCCAAACGTTGCAACGGCTAGAAAATCTCTGAGAAGAGATTTTGGGTCAGCCGAGGCAAAACGGTCAATTATCAGATGTCTGGAAAGTCCTATGGATGTCTGATAAGGCTCTAACGGTCACATTCTTGAGTGTTCGCTAAGCCAGCCAACGGTCCACTAATTGGACGTCTGGCAAAGTCATCAGACGTCTCCTAAGACGTTTGGTCTAAGGTCTGGACGTCTGATTTCATCAGACAGAACTAACTTGTCCAGCCTAAATGTTATAAGACGTCTGAATCAGCAGTCAGACGTCTTAAAACACTTTATCAGATGTCTTATTTTGGAATTAGACGTCTGGAAATGCTGTTTGAACCCTATATTGGTTTTCTAAGTTCTCTACAAAAAATCTAAGTATCCTAGGGTTGTTCCGGTGTTCCTAGGACTACTGTTAGGGTACTTTGAGGCTCTTTAACATAATTTTCTAAGGAAAAAAAGAGTAAGAAAATAACGACAAATGTACATGAAAGGAATAAAATGGAATTCTATCCTATTCTTCTTGTCCTTCCATCTTCATTCTATCGCTCCTCGCGAATCTTCTCTGTTCTCCGTCAAGCTCCTCCAATCCGTCCAGGATGTGAGCTCGAATTCCATCTAAACATGTCTACATTTGCAATTGACCTGAAATCTAAAACTCCAAGTGCAAATGTTAAATAACACGTGTTTTGTTATCATCAAAACAAGTGATCGTGGTGCTCTAGCACCAATAGCAACACCCTCCTCTCTCCACTTGGGTGCACTAGCCCCCATCTTCTTCTTTTTGGACGGCCATGAAGGCTCACCCATAGCCTCTTGTGGCCGACCATCTCTTTTGGTAGGCCTGTAGACAGGTTTGCATACCCAAGGTCTAGCCTACACCCTCACACAAGGTCGATGGCCCTAGTGGCAACTTTCCGGCGTGAGGGATTTTCTTCTATTTATATGCTTTCTAGTGTAGATGATGTGTGATAAATTTCTATGCATAAATAATGTTTCTGTGATTGATTGTCCTCATGTTTTCTTGCTTATATGACACTTTGGTTTGTTCACACCATGCATGGCCACTATGGCCTCATTTAGATGCACATAGTCACTTAGGTTTTTGCTAGTTTATCTAGATCTAGGTTTCAATTCGCTTTTCGAAATTAAAAAAAAATCAAAAACACAAAAAGACAAAAATAGTAGCTTAGGTTAGATTTAGGTTATAAAAGCCGATCCAAATCTCGATTCATTTTCACACCTCCCAGAGACGAACGACCGAGACTCAAGTTCTAAAAAGAATAAAGATCTACAAGAGTTTCGTTATCACAAATATCTTTGACGAGTGGTTTTTGCGACTATACTACGATTTCCAACGATTTCAAAATACTCGAATTCCACGTCCGTCAACTCACAAAGAGGTGGAGTGGTTTAAATAGTTTTTGTCATGTGGTTTCAGTGCCTCCGAACGCACATGGGGTGAGGTCCCTCACCTACTTCACGGTGCCTCATCCACGATTTCACCACGCGGATCTAGCGCGATCCGACCCGACCCCGAGCACACCTCGCGCATCACCCACGCATCGGTGCGCTTGGTCACGGGCACACGATCCGACCCGTTGACCCGACTCTGGGAGAGCTTGCTAAGGGTGGTTCTCAGAGAGAGAGAGATGTGCAGGTGTGGGTAGAGGGGTTAGGTTTTGTTGTACCTTGCTGTGGTTGTGCAGGGAAGGAAGGAGTGAAGGAAACACTTAGTCGCTGCTAGCAAAGGGAAGAAGAGAAGGAAGTAGAAGGCAAAAATTAAGAAGGAAGGAAGCCAGTGAAAAGAGTAGAAAGAGGCGAAGGAAAAAAAGAAGTATAGTAGAGCCAAGCAAGAAGAAGCCTTCGCAGAAAGAGAGAAGAGAAGGAAGAAGAGAGGCCAAGACAGAAACCAAAGAAGAAGACCAAGGAAGAAGGAGAAGATCCGTTGATACAAAGAAGGCAGAAGAGAGACTACAGAGAAAGAAGAAGAAGAACAATCAAAGGAGGAAAATACTTTTAAGACGTCTGATCTTGTGATCAGATGTCCAATTTTACTCTTTTGCCTGGATTACTTTTTAAATGCATTTGAATTAAACTTTTGAGTAAATTAGAGTGTTCAATTACATTTGAGATTAGTAGTAAATTCTAATTGCTCCCTGTGTTCGACCTTGGATACTCCGATTTTCGAGTAATAAAAACTTTTATTTGTTGACGACGCTTGATCACCTATACTACGACGCAATAACTGTTAAAACACGATCGAGTTTCGCGCGTCAACATTTTGGCGCCGTTGCCTGGGAGCAACGAGTAATTTAGCACTAGTCTCTACATTCTTTTTATCATATTGAACACTAACTTGCCCTACTTTGCTTTGTTTTGATCTTGCAGGTATTTCACGAGAAAATCCCTCCCTCAAGTCAACGACTCCAGGGCAGGTAATTTCTTTTCTTCCTTAAACTATCCCCTAAGCTTTGAAAGACAAAAGGAAGAAAATCAATTTAGGAATCAATTGCTTTCTTTATATAGTAATCACCATCTTTAAGGCAAATATTTCCTAATTTTGCAAAAATTTTTTAATTCTTCTTTAAGTTGGAGCGATTTTTTTAGATTCTATCCCACAAATTCATGTGCCTAATAGAAATAACGCTTAATCTTTGTGGACAACACACTTCTTGCTTTCAAGTCCAAAGAGAATTTCTGTGAAAAAGAAAAAAGGATTGGAAATAGAACCAAATTAGGGTTTCTACAGTAGGATCTTGGAGTGTTAGTCACACATGCCTGTATAAAAGGAAATAAACCTTCCCGCATCAGTGTGTCACCAAAGACCTTGATTGAAGAGATCTAAACAAGACAAACCCTAAAGAAAAAGAAGCTCTAAAATCACTTGAATCTTAAAATATTTGGACCTAATAACCTGGGAGTCGAATCAGGGTGATCTTTAGGTCCCAAGCCTAGAATCATTTTGCCATCTATAGGACAGGTCAGGTGAAGTTGACCCCTTGGGTCAACCAACCTCTAAAATAGGTCACAACATCAAAACATCTAAAGTTCAAGTGAGAACCCTAAAAGCACCTTTGAAATAAAAGTGGTAGACTTAAGAGGTCAAGGTCCCCATTTTGGTCTACCTGGAATCTCAGTGACAAGAGAGGTCGGGTGGGGGAAACCCTGTAACCCGTGGGGACGCTCTACCGTGTAGGGGTCTTTGCGGGACTCTTCCTCTCTGGCTGCCCAGGTAATTCTCAGGTGGACGATCTTCTGATTCAGGGGTACCATCCGCCTCGAACCTCCATAGTCACCCAAACATCTTTGGGTGACTTGATTGGGTCAAAAACATTTCCAGTCCCTCATCTTTTCTCTTTAGAGCACACACACACACATTTTCAGTGGGACTCGTTATTCAGATCTGATTGCTTCATAACTTGATTCTACATCTTGATTCAAACTCTGATTCTACATCTAGATTCCACCACCTGATCCAAATATGCAGCCAAACCACTAGGACCACCATTCAAGAAACCTGAATATCAGAGATCCATGAGAGATAAAATGATTGAGGATGCCATCAAATTCTATGAAAATGAAGAAACCTCAACACCAGTAGGAAACATTTAGGTTGATGTCCCAACAGCCACAACCTTTATCATAACTTGTGCCCAAGTACTATTAGCAGAAGCCACAAAAGGATCAACCCGTGACTTGATCATTACTGCATACATTGAGATAGAAAAACTGCACAATCTTGAATACCTTCAATGTATGACAAATCCTCGACTTTGGAAGCAACACCAAGATAGTCTTGAAAAACGGGAAGAGATAATGAGATTAGTAAAACAAGTTATTGACCAGAAGTACCCGTATATACCACAAACAGAGGATGAACCATCTTGGGACAACATCGAGGATAAATCTGATCTCGGGTTTGAGGCACAAAATGGTTGTGGATTCCCAACCAGGTAGAATACAATGTGCCTGATATTGAAGAAGGTTGGGAAGCTCCAAATGCAGGAAAATACCATGATGAGCCCATTCTAGAATCCCAAAACTCCTGCAAGAATGAGAGTAGAACTGAACCTCTCGAGGGTGTAAATTCCGTCCCTTATTCTAATAAGGTGACCCTCGAAGGTTATTCAGACCTAGATTCTAGTAATTCAACCCACATCCTAAGCCTAGAACCTAGATCGGAAACATATTTTGAAGTATTCAAGGCCCCAGATGAAGAAGATCAATCTTTCAATGAAGAATATAATTTTGGGCCTCGATTTGATGAATATCCCTCGCCAACATCCTCAGAGGAACTAATCAATTTTTTGAAAGTCATGCCAATCTACGACACAGAAATCGAGGAGTTGGACGAGTGGGGTTTCAATTGGGTTTGCCCCACTAGCTTAGAACCTGAGCCTCTACCAAATAGGGACACCTTTTTAAGCTCAGAATTCATATTTAGGCTAAACCCCAATCAGGCTGCTGAATCTACAACATATGATTTATTCTATGGTGGTGAAACTCACGATCTAGAATCTCATTCAAATTTTGATTTTTGCAAACTCTCCGACGATTTCGAATCTGACCATAACATCGGAGAAAATCTGCTTCCTGATTATAACAAGCCAATTTTCTTTGAAGCCACCTGCTCCACATATACAGAATCAATCAAAACCCGTTCTCTACCCCGACCCTCAACCGGACTCAATTTCTATTCCGATTCACCTCTCACTGAGCCGTTTGCAGATGATTCAACTCTATATCTATATTGGGTATCGGGCATTGATCAGACCGAAAAATAGGAGCCAACATTCTTTGATCACTCCTGTAGGGATTCCACACCTTACATTGATTATTTTTCGGAACCCTACTCTGACCAGGCTGAGTCGACTCAGCCTAAACCCAAGTTTTCACTTCCATATCCATTAGAACTTCATTGCATATGGTGGATTCCACATCTGTTGATCTACATCTATCAACCCACCAGACTTATTGGGTTTGGGCTGCATCATCAGCCTACTGATCTCAACAAGCACCTAGTTGGACCAACCAGGCTCTTAATCAAGGTGCTTGTTTTACACAATTCTGTTGATTTGACCACTCCCTCTCCACCCCATTTTCCGCTCGGCTGAAGGTATCAAATTTAGCGCTTAACAGGAGGCAACCCGTCATCCCAAAAATAGAGACCCGTCTGATGATCCGCCTGTACTCCACGTCTATTGCACCTTGAGTTCAGCCTTAGACAGTTGATCCCACCTCTGGTACACTTATCAGAGCTTGAAATCATCCTCATCAGTCATTTTCGACCCATTCACCCACCCGATGTATCTTGTTCTAAGTCCCTGACCTCAACACTATTTCACACCCTCCGTTTACACTGAGGACATTGCACAACTTAGGCATGGGGGGGTGATAAAGTGCATACATACAGAACCAAGAAAAAATAAGAAGGATTCTCACACAAAAAAAAATTCACATATGTTAAAAACACAAAAAAATTGAAAAATTATGAAAAAGAACAAAAAAAAAATGGGGGAGGGAGGAAATTTTGTGAGCCACATATTCATAAGGAGAAAAAGAGCAAAAATGACAAAAGGAGCACAAAATGAAAAAAGAAAAGAAATAGTCATTAGAAAAAGATTAAGGAATTAACTGAAGTTCTAGACCAGATCAAGAAAAAGAAAAAAAGTGCTAAGAAGATATAACAAGAGATTAGCAGGAACGTTGGCCTTAGGCCTCTTGGGCTAGATTCGTTAGCTTAAAAATTCACGTATCCGCTAAAATCTGGATAATCCTCAAGAGGTTGAGGAAAATGCGAAGCTTAATTATTAGGTCTAAGGCTTAGGAAGTATTCGGCCTCTTTAACTGACTTTCGGTTTGCAGGATACGGTATCCTAAGCACCCCAAATTCACACACAGTCTGGTTCAGTGCGCATAAATATCAAAATCACGCAAAAGCGTTTAATGTTCTGAAAAGGTCACCTAGATTAGGAGCGGCTAATCAACATAAGTTGATTTGGACGAGTTCCCGGTGCAGAGAGACGGGAAATTCCCCTCGAAGATGCGTAACAACATATCGTCTCCTCGGTGATTGTCTCTTAGGATATTTAAATATCCTACTAAGGGCATGTAAGCACTCTGCTGGTTCAGATACCATGGGCGGCATTATCACGAAATGTCGATCGCCAGGGTCTGAATTCGGCCACGGAATGCCATGGGCGAGATTATCTCGAAATCTCGAAAGCCAGGGTTCTGGGGGTTGCCATGGGTGGGATTATCTCAAAATCTCGAAAGCCAGGGACCCTTGAGGATTGATGATGGGGACGAGGAATCCGATACAGACCGTGTTGAGAAGCTAATCCGAAGCTAGAAATAAAAAGAAAAGAGAGAGAAAAGTTCTCCAAACAAATAAATCCTCTATCTCTCTTACAAAAACACACTGCAAACTGAACTTAGGCTAAGAATGTCTCAAGCATGGGTGCTTTAACTGTGGAATCCAACAAACCCTAGGTTAGTTTCTGTGGGCCTTAGAAACCTTTGCGGAGGACTGAGGCTAAAGCAGGTCAGGTCCGGAGTTTGGTTGGTACTTGAATACCTCTAGGTCTATTGTCGGCATTCTAATCTAATCACAAAAGAAAAAGAAAAGCACTTATCATAACTATTGACAGACACTTAGGGAATAGAATGGAAGTTAAAACCTTAAAATTTTGCTAAGGGACTAGCAAAAGCTAGGCATGGGGGTATGATGAGAGCCTCATCATGAGCCATAACTACCTCATTTTGACCCAATAAAGAGAATAAAGGCTCCTACATAACCTAGAAGAGGGCTTAATTGGAGAAATAAGTGTTCTGAGAAGAAAACATGAAATAAAGGTTAAAACTGCAATTTTACCATTGCAGTACATAAACAGGATTTCTCAGAGGAAAAACATAGGTCAAATGGTCTAAAAAAGATAAAAAGTGGGTTGAGTCAATCAGAAATGGGTTTATGTGCAATCCAGGAATTAAATGACATTTGGTAACCCTAAAACAAACTCGCTTAAAGCAACAAGGTTTCGGTCAGGATAAAAATCAAGTAAACCCTCTAAAAATCATGGAAAAATATCCTCTAGGGTTTATAACATTCAAATTGGCCTTTGGAACCTAGTTTGACCTAGATTAGGGTCCTAGCTCATTAATTGACCTAATTTAGGTTTTTATGTAAAATGTCCAGTTAAACAGGGTAAAACCAAAAATCTAACTTCACCATTGGATTCCTTAGGTCCAAATTAGATTTGTACCAAAATTTGGACCTAAGGGGAGGTCATCTTGACCTACTTTGCAATTTAGTACACCCAAATCACATTTTGGTCCCTAACTTTTGAAAATCATCGCAGAGAGCCCCCTAACTTCCTCGCTACCTTGCAATCAGGTCCTTCCACCATTATTGGGGTAGAATCCTTCTTCGGCAAGGATTAGAGAGGGAATACTCTCTGATTCCTCAGAGATCCCCTCCCAGAAATGGAAGGGAGATTCTCAGAGGAATTCCCTTCCATCTGAGGCCAGTCATGATCCCTGATTTGATCCCAATCTCTCGTACGAACGCACGAGGGATTTGGGTATCCACCCACTTTCCTTCTCTGACGAGCCGTCGAAGACGGATACGTGCCCTCCAAACTCTGAACACATGGCCTAATGCCTATAAAAGAAGCCCCAAACCCGGCCGCTCATTTTTAGCTCGACCTGGCCGGGGTTTCCCCTCAGATTCGTTTCTTCCTTCCCGACCAGGGTACCCAGCAAGCTCCGGCGAGCTTTCTTTCCTTTCCTCTTCGCTCTGCCACAAAACCAGTGGTAGAGACTTCTTCCTGATTCTCCTCTGCGTCGCGCAATACCCGCGCATGCTGCCTCGGACCCGTCGTCGCCGCCGTCCTCCCTCCACTGGGCATCTTCTTCTCCGACGACAGCAGGTACGGCTGACCGCCGCTCCGCCCCCTTCGTCCCTACAATTAGGTTAGAACTACTCCACAACTTCCCCTCTTTCTTTTCCCCATTCTATTTCACTTGACTGCCCCTCGACCGTCGTCGTCCACCGTCACCTTCCTCATCTCCGGCCACCCTCCGGCGAGGTGCCCCCGTCGCTACGCAGCCCCACACGCCTCGCCGACCGTCGCAAAAGTTCCGCCTCACCACACTGAACACACTCCGCCCCTCCACTGCCACGCTACACCTCCACAACGCACCCTCGAACACACCCATCCACCCGGCCACAGGGCGACCTAGGCACGCACACCTAGGTCACCCCGCGGCCTGCCACCTTGCCCTTCACCTTCGCCGTGACAAGGTGAAGGTCCCCCGGTGATCTGATTAGGTCGAGAGGCTCGTTTCTTGTCTAACAATTCTCAAGCCCCTGCCGCCATTGACGGCAACTCGAAGAAGTTCCAAGCTTTCTCCAGGCTTCAGGACCGCAAGGCTTCAGGTGCAGCTCACTCGGGGAAGCACTGCGAAGCTATCTGACCAAGCAAGAGACGCTGCGATGTCCGTAGCTGTGGCAATTGAAGGAGAGAGTTCTGCGGGCGCGTGCGAGAGAAGGCAGCAACCTTTAGTCCCACATCGTGGACTCACAAAGAGGTGGAGTGGTTTAAATAATTTTTGTCATGTGGTTTCAGTGCCTCCGAATGCACATGGGGTGAGGTCCCTCACCTAATTCACGGTGCCTCATCCGCGATTTCACCACGCGGATCTGGCACGATCCGACCCGACCCCGAGCACACCTCGCGCATCACCCACGCACCGATGCGCCTGGTCACGGGCACGCGATCCGACCCGTTGACCCGACTCTGGGAGAGCTTGCTGAGGGTGGTTCTCAGAGAGAGAGAGACACGCGGGTGTGGGTAGAGGGGTTAGATTTTGTTGTACCTTGCTGTGGTTGTGCAGGGAAGGAAGGAGTGAAGGAAACACTTAGTCGCTGCTAGCAAAGGGAAGAAGAGAAGGAAGTAGAAGGAAGGAAGCCAGTGAAAAGAGCAGAAAGAGGCGAAGGAAAAAAAGAAGTATAGCAGAGCCAAGAAAGAAGAAGCCTTCGCAAAAAGAGAGAAGAGAAGGAAGAAGAGAGGACAAGACAGAAACCAAAGAAGAAGACCAAGGAAGAAGGAGAAGACCCGTTGATACGAAGAAGAAGAAGGCAGAAGAGAGACTGTAGAGAAAGAAGAAGAAGAACAATCAAAGGAGGAAAATACTTTTAAGACGTATGATCTTGTGATCAGACATCCAATTTTACTCTTTTGCCTGGATTACTTTTTAAATGCATTTGAATTAAACTTTTGAGTAAATTAGAGTGTTCAATTACATTTGAGATTAGTAGTAAATTCTGATTGCTCCCTGTATTCGACCTCGGATACTCCGGTTTTCGTGTAATAAAAACTTTTATTTGTTGACGATGCTTGTTCACCTATACTACGACGCAATAACTATTAAAACACGATCGAGTCAGTCGCGTCAACAGCAGCTGTGTCCTCGCTTCCGTTCGGTGCCAGCTGCCTACCTTCACCTGAGTCTCTCCAATTCGCCTCGGCTGGAGTCCTGCTGCTTCAAGGCCTGGAGCTCGCTTGGAAGCTCCTTGCTTCGTCGCCAATGGCGGTCAGGGCTGAAAATCTACCTAACACAAACAGGGCCTCTCGGCCTAATCAGACCACAGGGAAACCTTCGCCGTGGCACGGCGAAGGTAGTGCGGGGTGCAGCAGGTTGCGAGGCGGTGTCTGGCGGCAGCCCTAGGTCGAACTGCAACCGGAAAAATGGGTTTGATCGGGGGATTGTTGTGGAGGTGTGGAGTGGCAGTGGAGGGGTGGGGGGTGTTGGGTAGGGTGAGGCGGAGCTTTTGGGACAGTTGGCGAGTTGTGTGGAGCGGCGAATCGACGGGGGAAACTCGCCGGAGGGTTGCCGGAGGGATGGATGATGATGGTGGTTGGGCGCAGTCGAGGGGTAATCAACTGAAAGGCAGTGGGGAAAAGAAAGAGGGGACGAAGGGAAATAACAGTAACCTACCTACAGGGACGAAGAGGGCCGGAGCAGGGTGGCAATCGTATCGATTGTCGCCAGAGAAGAAACACCCAGAGGGAGAGAGCAGCGGCGAGGAAGAGGGTAGGGAGGCGCTTGCTTGGTACGGCGCGACGCGGGGAGATCAGGCGAAGGTGGCTCTGCTGCTGGTATTGCAGCAGGGCGACGAGACGGAGGAGGAGGAGCCGCCGGAGCTGGTGGGTTCCTATCGGAGTGGGGAGAGAGGAAGGGTTGGGGTTTTCCCCATCAAGACCAAGCTGCCCGAACCGGCTGGCGACGCTGGTCTTTATAAAGGCGGTGGCGGAGGGGTGGACGCAGGGAGGCGACGTGCCTCCCTCGCCGGAGAATGGCTAGCGGTGTGACCCATACCTTCCGCGCATTCGCACGGGAGGTGTGGGTGTCGTCAGGCGGCATGGCGATGTCCCTGCAACATTTATAAAGGCGGTGGCGGAGGGGTGGACGCAGGGAGGCGACGTGCCTCCCTCGCCGGAGAATGGCTGGCGGTGTGACCCATACCTTCTGCGCATTCGCAC
The DNA here is from genome assembly GCA_037157565.1 of Thalassia testudinum. Taxonomy (NCBI): domain Eukaryota; kingdom Viridiplantae; phylum Streptophyta; class Magnoliopsida; order Alismatales; family Hydrocharitaceae; genus Thalassia; species Thalassia testudinum. The sequence goes on along the minus strand of JAZHRO010000029.1, from coordinate 3,332,858 downwards.
GGGAGGTGTGGGCGTCGTCAGGCGGCATGGCGATGTCCCTACGACAGCAAACGTCGTAGGGAACACCAGGTTCAATTTGCAGGACATCCCCCTCACCCTGCACGGCACCATGTTCCTTGCAAAGTCGCCGGAGCTTGGCGCTGCGCAGAGACTTCCAAGAGGGACCTAAATGCAAAGAATGACGAGGAAACTAGGGGCCAAAATGCAAGGGTTTCAAAAGTTGAGGGTCAAAAAGTAATAGATGAGGACCAAATTGCAAAGTCTGTCAAGAAGGTCTCTTCTTAGGCTCAAGTTTTTATGCATGACTAAATTTTACCTAAGGATTTTAATGGTGAATTTTGTTTCTATGTCAGACCTTGTTTGACCTACCAATTTACGTAAAAACCCAAATTAAATCATTAATTGGGCATGGTTCTCAATGTAAGTCAAAATGGGTTTCTAGGGCCAAATTGAAGGTTCTAAGCCATAGAGATTATTTTTCTATGAATTTTAGAGGGTTTAGTCAATTTTTACCCTACCTCGAACCTCGTGAATTGAAGTGGGTTTGTTTTAGGGTTACAGAATGTCATTTAATTCCTTGGAGTTGCTGTAGCCCTTGTTGGATCAGATCGTCCCACTTTCCTTCTTATTAGGTTAGTTTGACCTATGTTTGGACCCTGAGTTACCCTGTTTGCAGATTGTGTTGGTGAAATTACATTTTTACCCCTTATGACTTGTTTTTTTTTCTTAAACTCAGAATTCTCTGAGTCAAGCCTTTCTTTGAGTTATGTAGGAGCTTTTTTTCTCGCATATCTAGGTTAGATTGTGCTAGTTAGGGTTCATGATGAGGTTCTTATCATGCACAGTTGAGTTGTTCCCCGTAAGGCGAAAGATGATCTCCCCAGTGCACCCTGCCTCCTCTCTTTAACTCCTCTCTCTCCCTGCGTGCACCAATCAAGGGATTTTCAAATCCCTTTTCTAATTTTGGCAGGAGACTGTTGGGGAGGCATTCTTCAGGCCGGCGGCTGTTGAGAGTGGCCGATGGAAAGGGAAAAGATGCCGCCAGTTGTTGGGGAAATTTGCTCCCCAACCCTTGCTCTTTCTAAATATAATTCTTGCACATAAAAACAACAAAATCATTACATATTAAGTTATAGAATGTTATAAACTTAAATCATGATGCATACAAATATTCTACAACTTAATTACAGTTATTAACCCACCTAAACGGTACGATTAAAGTTACTTAGGCGTAATATTAGTCCATTAAAATGGACTCATCAAATACCCCCATGCCTGAGATTTGGTAGTCCCTAGCAAAAATGAAAAATAATAGAAGTAATAAGAAGATTTCTTCTTTTCTTATTTCAAAACTTTAGAAATCCAGACAAATGTGAAGTGCTGATAGCCTAGGTAACAGATCCAAGTGAAAGAGCCAATTCACATTGGAAGTTCGTACTTCACCCTTGGTAAATATTACTGTCAGGATAGGCAATTACTTCCCTCGGGGATAAAGCAGAGGATAATCTGTAATTTGACCCTGGTGTTTGGGTTAGGTAGGAGATATCGAGTTGAATGGATTTGTATTTGGTGGCACACACACTCATCTGGTGCTACAAATAGTCTAGTACTGTAGATTCTAGATCTCTAGACTATTAGACAAGTCAACTCTGAGAGAGGCTACACAATTGTGCTCTCTTGATGCTCCTGGGCACTCCCTCTTTTCTTTCTTTCTGAGATCACGAATCTTGCCAGATTTAGAAATTGTACTCATTATTTGGTGGCCTCACATGGCATCCACACTTCAGTTAAAGTCCTAATAACTCTACAACTATTTTAGAGTCCTCAACCAGTATTCAGGCGATCAAAAATACTAGAAGGTAGGTATGGATCATATTTGGTGGAACGCGATAGGTGTTCTGTTGCCTCAGAAACATGTTACATCATAAACTTGGACTTTTTCTTTTGTAATATAACTATTTCTTTTTGTTCTTTCTGTTTCTTCTTCTTCTTTTTTTTCTTCTTGTTTTTATTTCTTTTTCAATCAACACAACACGATACGGACTTTTATTTACAAGGCATTATTAGGGATGATGATGGTCAAGGGGAAGTTGTGTGGCTTATTTGGTGAAAGTGCCTATTCTCGGCACTGGGAAGGAATGGATAGGACAGGCGTATTTCTGACCTTTGACACTATTACCCTCCTTCAGTCAAGGACTCTATGAAGGACGGTCGTAACCATCCATCATAGTTATAGCTTTATTAAGACTCAATCTCTGTGTATCTGCCTTATTTGGTGACTCATAGGAATTCACATAAAATACGCACACAGGAACAGAGAGTGAAAACTATGCCTAACTCTGAAGCATCATCATCTAATTGTCCAAAACTTAAGAGTCCTTGCACTAGACTTAGCGCATCAGTAATCTCTCTACTTTCTTCTCACAAATATGAGGTGGATCTACTGGAAGATAGTATGCCCGACTCCCTATGAATTGTCTAAGGGTTCGGTGGACTACAAATGCTTATTGGTTTTCCTCAAGGATCCATTACCAGTCTACGTGCACGTGAAATAAATGTACTGGATTCTAAACTTAAGAAATAATTCCGGAAGAAAAACCTCCAATAACAAAGGTATTTTGCTAAGGACTAACCCATTCAGCTCAAAAAAAGATAATTTTTTTTTATGCTAACCTAAATGCATGAATACTTCCTAAAATGCAAATGCACTCCCCCATGCCTAAATCCTACAATGTCCCCATTGTAAAATTAAAACAAGAGGAGAAAGGAAAAACATCACCTGACACGGTCTACTGGGTTGCCGTCCAACAAACGTTGCATTTTCTGTCAGCAACCAGACTTAGAAGGAACCTATAAGTCTGGTTCTAAACAAAAAAGGTTAGGCCCTAAGAATATGCGTAACAGCGCAGGCCTAGAAAATAGGTAACCACGGATGTTGGTGAGCTGATGATGCAATGTAATTCCAAATGCTCACTAGAAGAAATGAAAACAGAAAATCTTGTTGGCTACCTTGGGAGGTCTAGGAATAATAAACGGAATATGAAAAGGGACCTCCCAAAATGGAATAAGTGGAGGATAACAAGGATCCTCCAGAGCAAGACGGGTTTTAAAAGATATACACATAATTAGTTCAAACCCTTGAATGGCGAGAGTAAAAGTACAAGCATCAATCCATACTCGCCATTCTTCCCTAGGATGTACTTGCTTGATATATTCTCCAGAAAGAATGTACATGAGCAAAGATCTGAGCCAAGGATCAGTTAGGGAGTATAAGGGTTGTTTGTAGTGTTGGAAGGTAATGGTTAAGTCCAATGAGGGCTTAGTTGGTGTTAGGTCCAATTCCAACAATGATTCAGATTGTGTACACTCCCTAACAGTTGTAAACAACTTCAAGTTATCCTGCCTAGCATTAATGATCGAAGTCATATTTGAATCAAGGGTAGACTCCAAATTACAACTTTTTGATGGCAGGGTCAAAATGTAAGAATCATTATCATTCAGCTCATCCCCAGATTCGTTTGGTTCACTCAAATATTTGTCGAGGTGTATATGTGATTCATTAGGAGTTGGATCAGTATCCTCAATTATTTCAAAAGGAGGATCAGTCTTAATATTTTGGAGGAAGCCTATATCATTGAATTCGTTATTGTTCTCGAGGTATAAATCCTCAATTGACGTGTTTTGTCCCCGAGAATCTCCCATAGACTTCTCATTATTTTGTTTGTCCTCCTCTAATATCAGCTCCTGTTTTGATGGAGGATGACTCTCAAAAGAAAGGAGGAATCTGGATTTAATCATATTATTTCTATCCTCTGGAGATAAATCCTCAAATGATAAATAATTCTCCTGTGATTCACTCTAGATTTTCAGTCCTAGTTCCTTTGTTGGGGCATCCTCATCCTCTGAAATGGACTCTTCATATCCCTGAGACCAAAATTGATCATCCTCTATTCCCTTAGGGTCACCTTCATTGGGTGCATTTAAATCCTCAGGATACTGATTGATAGGTGTTGATTCCCTAAGTAGAGGGTTAGGAGTAGGCTCACTAAGGGTAGAATGGGATTCCACCATATAATTAATAGGGGAAGTGATAGGAATAATACAACCTTGACCTGAGTTGGTAGGGGTAAGGAGAATACTGTCATTGGGGTCAAGGTCCTCAAGAGGTAGCATCTTCCCTTGCTTTTGACTGCAATATAATTCAGGTGGATAATCACTATGATCGTTGTCCTCTAGTGGCCGTGTCTCATTGGGAGAGTCTAAGTGATAGCTACATAAAATTGGATCCCTATTGTCATTAGGTTCCTCATAATTATTTTCATGATCATGGTTTATTGGGTAGGGATCAGGATTATTGGGAAGCGTGTAGCTAAGTTGTCTTATTTCTTCATTTAACTGTTGACTATTCCTTAACATCTCTCCCATTGATTCCATCACTTCCTTTTGCTGGTTTTGCATTTCTATCATAAAAGAGGAGAGGCTACTATTATCAGGTTGGGGAGGATAGTCAATTTCAGGCTCTTGTTGCTTAGGGGTATCGGTCCAACCTCGATACGGAAAATCATGAAGGGTGGGAGGGTTGGGTGTTTGCATGGAAGTAGGGATTTCAGGGTTGGAAAATCCTGCTCCTAGGCTCTGCTCAAAAGTGGGAGTTATCAAGCCAGTACTCCTAGGATAAGAATAAGAATGATCCCATGAATTGTCAATGTACCCATCAAAGGATGGATACGCTCGGGGCATGGGATCCTGATTAAAAGATGGGAAGTATTAACTCTGATAATCTGAATGATAGGAGTACGAGTAATCCATTTCTTTAAGCAAAATAATTTTAACTCTCTTAGGATTTAGCAAAATTCAGAATATAAGCAGAAAACTTCCTAGAGAGTTCTATTGTCAAAGCAAACGCAAATTCAAAGGGATCTGTTTTTAGTAGATTGTAGGTTTTAGAGTTATATGTTTAGTTGGTGGCCAAACAAGTTTTGCAAAAAAATTACGCTTCCTAGGCCAACCTTCGCTGGTGCCTATAACCTACTCACAAGGGATGGAAGTCTCGAATCGAGCCCACACACGAGGAACCGAAGTAACTTGGTGGATAGGCTTGTTGATTTCCAACTAACTTCCCTTGTGGTGAAAAAGAGGAGAGGTAGAAATTTATCTAGTGACCTTATGTGTAAAGTGCATAGTGTCTCAAGTGTACAAGCATACGATCGTGTTTTGATTTTTGAAATTCTGCAAACAGGATTCTTTTGCACGCAATTTTCAGTCACAGATTTTAAAGTCCACCTCTTAACAGTCCCAATTTTTTTTAAAGTGACCACTGAATTAATTTAATTCAAACACTTTACTGGCCTTAGATTTAGGTTAAATGCACATGCATGACAGGTAATTAATGCTCAAGAAAAGACGTACCTTACTCAACTTTCTTCGTGCAATATATGAATGCAATGCGATAAAAATAAACTAGATGCTGCTCATTCAGTCCTAGATGGTCGTCCTATAGATATGCAGCTTCTAGCAGGCAGTTCAATATTTTTTTAATAATAATAACAAACAGACCTAATCTAACTAACTAACCGAAATGCAACTCAAAATAGTTTAAATAATCCTATAATCTAAATAAATGGGAACACGCTCCCGAAAATACGCTCTCGCATACAAGAGCGACAAGAAATAAAGTGGCACTGGGGACACGTTCCCAAAAATACCCAACAAGGGTCCAAAAGATAAAATTTAAATTCTAATGTTTATCTAACTAAATCTAACTAAGACCTACTGACTAAATTAGAAATAGGCTTCTCCGTAAGCCTATGTACGTGGGATCAAGGCCCACGTGTTCCTGCTTCTGGCCTCCAGGTGGTGTCAAGGTCCACTAAACAGATCATCTCCGCCAGGCGCGTCGTTCAGGTTCAATGTCGTTGCTCTATTGTGCCTCATCGCCGTGTTAGATTCCTTGCACAATAATAAAAATGATTAGATGATTACACAACTCATAATATTAAAAAAAAATAATAACGTGAATCTATTGCGTCTGTTGCCTCCCCGGCAACGGCGCCAATTTGAAAGAGTCGATTTTCCGCTTTGTGTTGTAGTATTTAAATGGTGGAAAAATTGACTAATTAAAAATAAAAATAACCACTCATAGAAGAGCGGGTCATGTCCACAGGGAGGCAATTATGGAATAAACTCTCGATTATTTTATATTCTTTCAGTAAATTGTGAAATCCCTATTCAAATCTTACATAAAATGCGATGGAAGGTAGATTCACAATAACTTAAAAAGATAAGGGTATATGTGCAATTTTCCCTCACTGAAATCCTCAATAATTATATGATGATTTTGTGAAATTTTCATGTGTCATATACTAGACAAAATTATTGCACAGGTTAAGCCCAAAACCATTCTTGAAATAGGTGAATATCATTAATGTGCAATTATCAGAGAATATGAGTGTGAATGCGCAATTTTGCCACAATATAATAATAATAAATAAAAATCAAATTCTGGTCGCAATGGTAGTGAATGTAATTTTTAATATAAGAGGAAACAGAGCATTTGCTCTCTCTCCTCGCCAGAGAGAGAGCATCGACGGTGGAGCTGCTATGGAGGAAGATTGACCGGTGCATGGGGATCACGATTGCGGTGATAGAACGGCGAGAGGTGGCTGGCGGCGGCTGGCAGGCGGAGGAGGACCGCCGGCCTGTTGGAGAAGAAGGCAGAGCGGCTGCTGCAGGGCGGCCTGTTGGTGGGTAGCTGCGCGCTGGTGCACGCCTGTGCGCATCTGCAGCAGTCTGGTGGCGAGGGCGGTGATCTGGCAGGGTAGTGGGGATGGCATGAGCACCTGCAGCATTGGAGGGGAGCACTGGTGCGCGCTTGTGCGGTGCCTGCGGGGACGATGGAGGCGCGCCTGCAGTAGGGGCGCGCAAGGAGGATGCGCTGAAGGGAGGCGGACCTGCGGGTGCTGGAAGGTGAGGGCGCGCTGTGAGATTTGAAGGTTGAGGCGCGTGTAGGCATCAGCACACTGCAGTTGGGCGCGGGTTTGCGAGGAGGTTGAAGGCACTAGCCGGGGTGTCTACAGGTCGTTGAGGGGCGTGAGGCACAGCGGTGGTGAAGGAGGGGGTGCCGGTTGAAGGAAGGTGCGGGCGCTGTGTAGAGGTGTGGGCGGACGATTGCAGGCGCTTGCAAGGGCGCACGCCTGCGGGAAGGTGCTGGAGGGTGTGGCTGAAGCACGCGGTTGGGAGCCTACCGATGGGCGTGCGCAAGGTGGTGCGGGCGCCTGGTGGTGTGCTGAAGGCGGTGAAGGTTGAGGAACGCGGTTGCGGTGCAAGCTACGAAGAGGTTGGAGCACGCGTGGTGGCAGTGAAGAAGTTTTGCACGGTGCACACTTGGGTTGTTCCCCGGAAGGGGGAAGATGATCTCCCGAGTGCACCCCGCCTCCTCTCTTTAACTCCTCTCTCTCCCCACATGCACCAATCAAGGGATTTTCAAATCCCTTTTTTAATTTTGGCAGGGGACTGTTGGGGAGGCATTCTTCAGGCTGGCGGCTGTTGAGAGTGGCCAATGGAAAGGGAAAAGATGCCGCCGGTTGTTGGGGAAATTTGCTCCCCAACCCTTGCTCTTTCTAAATATAATTCCTGCACATAAAAACAACAAAATCATTACATATTAAGTTATAGAATGTTATAAACTTAAATCATGATGCATACAAATATTCTACAACTTAATTATAGTTATTAACCCACCCAAATGGTACGATTAAAGTTACTTAGGCATAATATTAGTCCATTAAAATGGACTCATCAATATATCATTTCTATTGCTATTTTAATCAAGCGAAAATCTTTTAGATCAATCACCCTGATCGAACTTCCATAGCATTAGATGCAGTCCAAGAAAGATCAGAGGTCAAGGAGCCAGGTGGTGCAAATCAGTACTTCAGATGGCAAATTCGACCACACGGATGGGTTCCGATCGATGATTCAGGCCAATGGGGAGAAAATCGATCCAATCCAACATCTGTGGCACCATCTACAAGTTAGAGAAGATGGACGGCCAAGATGGTGCCACATGGCACCATCTCAGCCGCCCAAACTACCCAAGGGTGGCTACTTCTCTTTCTCTTCTTTATCTACCATTAGATTTGGGTTGTTGGATCATGATCCATCGGCCATGGTCACGTGTGCCTTAAAGCGTGCATGCGCATCAAACGCGGACGCAGCGCGTTGGGCGTAGGTGCTATGCAGAGGCAGAGGCGTGGGTTCGAGCCTCTTCGAGCACTGGCGAGCACTGGCGCGGGCTCAATTGAGCCGTTGGATGGCGAACGAATGGTCAGATGGAGAGCAACGTGGCCGCACGAGATTGCATGAGCACTGCACGCCTAATTAGACACGCATGTGAATGCCCGATCGCATAGTAGGCACGCAATGAAGGAGCAACCACACGCATCTTAAGCCATCCAATTGGATGGCTGAGATGAAGAGAATGTGAGCATACATTGAGTGCATGGGGATGGGAGGAGGCACTACGCGCGCACGCATGTAAGCCCACTTTTGGGGTCTTTAGTGATGCTTAAATCCGTCATTAACGACCCTGAATTAATATTTTAAAGCATAAAATGACCAAATTGCCCTCAATCCCTACAACTATAAAAGGAGCCTCCTACCACTCGAATTCTTCATCCCTTCCTCTCTTCTCTCACCCTCTCAAATGCTCTACAAGCTTGTCCCAAACCCGGGATGTTCCATTAGAATTTGTCCACCTTCTCACCTCCTTCGTGGAGCATCCCGCGGTTGTCCTCTCACCGCCATTCAAGAAGCGGATCCAGTTGCAACGTCTCCCTGCCCTGTTTTCTGTCGTATGTCATTGTTCTCCTTTGTCCCACATCTCACCACATTCTTCCGGGCGCTCCATCAGTGCAGCTCGTCCTCCAAGTAGCCATCGAGGAGGATAACTTCTCTTCACCTTCTCTTTACTACTTTCTAGTGTAGATTTACTAGTTTCTAGTTGTAATCTTTCCAGCTTTCTACTGTAGTGGTTAGTTGTAATAGACATGATATTGTGGTTATGAAATTCCTATTCATTCTCTCTATTTTTCTTTATTTGTATCATTCTTTTCTCTCACTTCTATTAATTATTCTTTAAGTAGATAGCTAACATATATTTAATTCAACTAGCTAATCTGCTTCGTGACAATAAAATAAATTCGATTTTTAATCAAACATACGCCTCCCTGTGTTCGACCCAAAATTTCTTTTGAGTTTCGATAAATTTATTTGTTGATAGATTTTCTTGCAAATTACGCTACAATGACGAGTTTTCAAAACTCAATCTTTTTGTGACGATTTCCTTGCTACAAAATTTTGGAGCCATTGCCGGGAGGCGACGCTCTTTGATTTTTCGTGTTTTCTGACTTACTGATCGTTTACCTCACTTCTCTCCTTTCTTATTGTGATTGAAGGTACTCTTACGAGGTGGGCAAAAGTGGTAGATTGGAGTAAAGTGTTGTTGAAGGGTCTGTAAGTAACCCCACCTCCCGACTCACTAGATTTCATTTCATCACCTAATACACAAACTCTAATTAACCTAGGAGCTTGCATAAACTCTAAGGTTAGTTTTGATTATTTATTTGACACTTCCACCCGGCTCACCCTTCGCATATAAAAGAAAAATTTTAAAAAATCTCACAGAGGTAGACAACCTCTTCTGATTCTTCATACTCAATTGGTAACTCGATCTTTGGGACGAGTACACTCATCAACACTACTTCAACTAAAAATAATTCATGAAGTCGCTACCACATAGGTTCAACTTTTAGGGATTTACCAGGCACTCCACATTCTTTTAAGCTTTAAAGGAAGACATCTGCACCTGTTCTTTCAAAACTTGGTGTGCCAACTGAACTTGATTGAGTATACCGAAAGTTGAATTCTAAAATCTACTAAGCAAGATTTAAACCCTAAAATTCACCACATCCAAAAATAATCTTGCTTGAAAACCACTGGTTGCACGCACACACATATCAATCAATCATTAAGGACACAACCCATATAAAGAGCCCATCACATTCCAAAGCACATTCAAACCTAGCCCTAATTAAAACAGAGTAAATGTTGGCCTTAAGGATTGGACTCGCTCTTCGGAGCCTAGATCAAGATTATTTTCGATTAGTCTATTTCTACTGTTCAATCTAATGTCTAGCTGGGGGAGCAGAATCAAATGATCGTGGTTGGGGGGTATCAAAGAAACCTAAGGCGAAAGCCAAGGGAAGAATCTTCTCCCTAGCCCCTTGCTCTAACTGGTTGGATTGATCGAAAAGAAGTAGATCAAATTGTTTCTTCATCTCAAGATGGGTTCTGGGAGTCTGTAGGTCTTTAGGCTAGCCCACCTAAGGACAGTTTTGATTGTTTGTATTGTGAAAGAGCGATCTTCGTTTTTGATAAAAACTTTAGCATGAAATGACGTGTCATTCTATGTGATCGCGTGGTAGAAAATCGCTTTTCAAAACATTTTAATTCGTAGAATCTAACCACGAAAATAGTTAGGTCATCTCCACAGGGAGGAATTAGCCTATTTAAACTAGTGCATTGTGCTTCGTTTATTCAGGAATCTCAGTGGGTATGCATACTAGTTATTGCAATTCAATTTCAACATAAATTAGCATTTATGTAATTACTCAAGAATATAGGGAGGTTACATCAAAATCACCACTATGGGATACATGAATCGTAATCTTAGTACTAACAAATATCGTCAATATAAATCAAAATCGAACTCGTTCCCTATAGCCAATATACCATACGCTATCATTTTTGTGATGAATGCAACTATATGTAATTCAAATTAAAGAGCGGGATAACCATGCAAATTTTCTACAATATATTAAATCAGAATATAAGTGAATAGTAGAAGTTGCAATGGCATTAATCGTAATTATTAATGGGAAGCAAAACAGAGGATTTCTCCTCTCTCCATCGTGCACGTGGGAAGGACCACGACTAGATGCACTGTGCTCAGAGGAGATCAGCCGGGATGCAAGCTTCGCATTGGTGGTTGTGGGGCAGTCAATGGTTGCCGGAGGCGGTCGGTTGGAGGAGCGTGGTCGCCGACGGCGATGGCTACATACATCGCGGAAGTAGTCGTGCATGAGCCTCGCGTGGACGCTGAGCTCAGAGGAGGGTCGACGGTGAGCTTAGCATCGAGATTGGAGGTCGGTAGAGCATGGACGGCGTTGGAAGGTAGCGGTGCTGTTGGGTTTGTTTTGTTGACTTGCAAGTGGAGGTTTAAGGAAGAAGAGGACGACGAAGAAGAGGAAGGGGTGGGGGTTTGGTCTACGACTGAAGGTGTTGGTGGTGATGTTGCTACTGTTGAAGGTGTCTACGGTGAGGGGGAAGGCCTACGGTTGGTGTGAGGATGGTGGAGGTGCCATTGGTTGTAAAAGGAGAGAAAGGTGAAGGTGCGCTAGAATGCAGGAGGTTGAAGAAAAGGAAAGGGAAGGCTGGGTGGCTGATGGTGTGGGTTGGTGATACACACACGCTGTCACCGTGTGTGCGATGGCAACGAGGGCAATGTAGGGGAAGTTGGGGCCACAGTGCACGCTTGAAGTTCATGGTGTACGCTCCAGCCACAGGGTGCGCACCTCCTTCACCGTGGAGAGGATGGAGGAGAAGATCCCCTGCAGGGGAAAGGGAATATTCTTCCCTCGGTGGACGTGGCTTCTTTTTAAACAAAAACCTCCTTTTCCTTCGACCGCAAGTGTCTCCAACTACTCGCGATGATCGCGAGTGGTTGGAACGACAGATAAGCATAGGCAATTTCTTCTTCAGACGTCTAACTAGAGCATCAGATGTCTTAAAAAAAATGTAATGCTGTGAATTTGTGATAGCAGTTCCAGATGTCCAATCAAAGTCCAAGACGTCTTATAGAAGTAAAAATGAGCGTCTGATTCGTGTACCTAGCCTGCATTCATCAAATAAATTATATTATCATTACATATGTTATTAAATATAAAATTGAAGCATAAAATTAAATGCAGGCCAAGGTGAATTGTCCTATAACTTCTAATTAATTAACAACTAAGAATAAATAATTAAATAGTACTTAGGCTAAATAATAGTCCACAAAAGTGGACTTATCATATTGCAGTGCACCTTTCTTCCTCCCGTTTGTTATGAATCCTTCCACATTCTCATGCATTCCCGCTCTTACCCTCTTGATACATCTTATCCTCAATATGATGATTATTATCCCAACTCGTGCTGTAATCAACCATCTACTAGTTGGGATAACTTGGATTGGGGATACAATTTTGGACCTCCGTGTTCAAGGTTTAACCTTGAATACCATGATTTTGATTTCTATCCTTCTCTGAGCTATAATGATTATAGATCTTCACTCATTAATGATCAATTTAACCCAATCTACAATTAAGAAGGATATCCTGATTACAACTCTTACCCTCCCCCAGATTACAATGCATATAGGTTACCACCCCTTTTTGAACAACCAGAAGTGACCTATTATCAGGGAGGGTACCAAGAACCTCAATCCTTGACTCCCCCAGATTGAACCCAAACCCACCCAACCATAAACCAAACCATTTGGTTCAGGTTAACCAGGTCCAAGATAAGGTGTTGGCTAACTTAAGGAATACCATACAATCTTTAGAAGCTCAACCAACACTTTGCCCTGAAGAATTGGAGCCTCTGGTTGAAATGATTGGCAATCTTAACAAGTATTTGTTGGATTGGCTCCAAGATGTTAAGGATAAGGACTCGGGTGAGTTTTTGCTTAGGAAGTTATTGAAATTAAGGATGAGATTTGTGATTACTCTAGTCCAATCTTGGGAGGATTCCCAGGATAAACCCCTGACAGGAGAGCCGATGTCGGAATCCGCTCAAGCACCTGTAGGGGGAACATGTTTCGTAAGGCCGGGGTTGACCAGGTTGTTCTAGGGTAATCAAATAAAGATGAATTGATTTCTTCACCTGAGATCCCTGAGCCAAGGAATGAGGAAAAGTATGTCTCCATGGAACAAAAAGTGATTGATGATTATGATGCATACATTAATGTGGATTTAGAATTCTTTGATTCTGAAGGTGAAGAATCATTATGCGAAGTCTCACCTGAGTTTACAGTACACGATTTTAGTGATACAACTAGGCCTGAGGAATTCGATGAATCATTGGATGGCCCTAAAATTGAGGAATTTGATCCTATTGGGGCTCGCATGGCAGATTCAAATCCTGTTATTAGGGATTCAATTCAAAGCCCCATTCCTTAATCACACCCCATTGAGCATATTGATGATTTTGATTTTGAGATCACTAGACCCAAGTTAATTTTGATTCAGCCATCAATCTTGGACTTGGAAATTTTAAATGGGGTGATTATCATGCAAGAGGTCCCGGAGTCTGAAGTCCAGATTGTGGAAGACAGGAGTTGGGAAATGAAGCTTTGGGAAGCCAATTCCGGAGGAAGTAAAAGACCAAGTCTAAGGGTTCCGATTTGTCTAAAACCTCAAACTCTCTACCAGGACCCTTTTGACATCTTTGATTCAGAGGATGTCCAACCCAAGCGCACATTCATTGATTATCCTCTTGAGCCTAATTTCTCTGTTATCCAACTTTTTGGACTTGTGTTGCATTCGCACAAATCATAGGCCCGACCCTGCTTGCATGCTGATCTTAGATTTTGGGTAATTTTTATCCAGAACCTTAGATATACTTGACCATGGGGTGTGGGTCTACACCACAATCTAGTCCACATCTGTGGACATCTACTGGCAGGTCCTGAGGTGAATCTTTTTATCCTGATTCTGACCTACAACTGTAAATTCTTTATTTCTTCTTTGTATAGTGTGACTAGCTGAAGGCACTAAATTCAACACATATACAATTTCCTTTTCATCTTGGAGTCGACCTATTAATCACAAAATTTAAGTGCTTTGTTCTTTACTGTACTGTGTTTTTTGTCTTTTTAATACAATGAGGATATTGCATTAGATAGGCATGGGGGGTTGGATATCATTATCTGAATCATCTTGTTAGCTCCGTTGATTCTTTTTTTTTTTGAAAAAAAAAGTTGAATTAGGAAAGAGAACTTGGGCTTTAGAAAATTTTCAATCTTAGAGAATAAAATTGTATGACTTGAACACTTAGACCCTTCAAGTCTTCGGGCTTAATCAGCTCGGATGTCTACTAAAATGTGGATTTGTTTATCAACTCCTTGCCATTTGAAAATTTATTTTAAATTGGTTAAATAAGTTGGGGTGATAAGTACACGACTTATCAACCCGCCCTCTGATTTGAGGGGACTTTAAGTCTAAGTGACAAGTCGACTTTTCGCTTAGCATTATAGTATTTAAGTGGTGGAAAATCGACGAATCAAAAACAATGAAAATTAACCACTCGCAGAAGAGCGGGTCGTGTCCACAGGGAGGCAATGATGCACTCAATACTTTAATTATTTAATGTTATTTCAGATAGTGCGAAATTCCTTTTCAAATTGGACTTAAAATGTGAAGGAAAGTAGGTTTGCAATAACCTAAAAAGTTAAGGGTGTAAGTGCAGTTTTCCCTCACAGAAATCCTCAATAAATTTAGGATGAATTAGCGCAATTTTCATGTGATGTGTACTAAAGATGATTAGCACTTAAATCAAGTCCAAAATCAATCTTTAAACTAGCCAATATTAATATTATGCAATTAGAAATAACTGTGAGTGCGTGAATGCAATTCTGCCACAATATAATATTAATAAAAAAATGAAATTGCTGGTAATGGCATTAAATGTAATTTCTAATTGCAACAAAAACAGAGCTTTTCTTCTCTCTCTTCCTCGCGAGAGAGAGAGAGATCCGCGGGGGTCGATGTAGGGCTCAAGAGGACGGCGAAGTCGAGAGCTTTCCGATGGTGGCAGCGGCGGCGGCGGAGGTGGCCGGAGCTGGCCGGCGGCGGTGGCCGGAGCTCCGGCCTGTGGACCAAGAAGGCAGCTGCTGCTGGAGGTGGAGCGCACGAGCTTACGCGCGTGCTGGTGCGCGGTTGCCTGCCAGTTGCGGTCACAGATGGGCGGTGGAGCACGCTGCTTTGACGGCTGGAGGTGGCTGCAGTTGGTGAGCGCTTGAAGACAGGAAGCGGAGGCGCTGTAATGGCTAGAGGTGGAGCGCGCGGGCGGAGAGGGCGTGCGCCTGCAGGGAGATGGAAGGCGCTGGTGGGCGCGCTGGATGGTGCGCTGCAGTTAGAGAGCACGTGAGTGCCTTCTGCAGGGAGGAGTGGCGAGCGGTTGAGAGCACCTACGGGCGCGGCTGCGAAGGCGTGATGGCGTGCAGTTGTTCTGCAGTGCGCAAGGAGGATGCGCTGCGGGACATGTGGGTGATGGTGAAGGCAGAGCAGGCACCTGCTTGAAGGCGGTAGCAAGTGCCTCGGGCACTGGAGCGGCTGTGGGGCGATGGAGCTGGAAGGCGGAGCGGTTGTGGGGCGATGGCGCTGGAAGGGAGGATGCGGCTGGAGATGGGTGCTTGGCGAACAATGCACGCGGTGGGTCACAGGGTAAGCCTTTTCCACGGTGAAGCCCTTCCCCGTGAAGGGGAAAGATGGATCCTCCTCTCTCCTCGCCTCCTCTCTTTAATTCCTCCCTTGCGCGTGAGTTCTGGGATTTTTCCAAATCCCCAGTCACAGTTGTTAAGAAAGGCGGCGTCAGAAGTTTTGCCCAATGTCTGGCGGGGGAGGGGCAAAGAGAGTTGCGGTTGTTTGGGGAATTTTATTTCCCCACCCTTGCTCTTTGTGTATTTTATTACCTGCATATAAAAATAATAGAGATTATTAAGTTATAAAATGTTATAACCTAAATCATGAGGTGTATAATTATTCTATAACTTAATTGCCATTATTAACATACCTAAACTATACGATTAAATATTCTTAGGCTTAATATTAGTCCATTTTAATGGACTCATCACTAAGCATCTACACACTATTTGCACTGACTTGCTTTTCGGCAGTTTTTATGGAAATTGGGTAGCTAATGAACCTTCTAGGGTGGTATGGTTGGTAAGTTATCGTGGGTAACGACCCATCGGTCGGTTGTCCAGAGCCCAGTCACATAACCATTTTTTCCCTGCTACCTTTAGGTAAATCTTAGATCAGGGAAGCCACCGACTTAAAGAAAGAAAAGAAAAAGAAAAATATCCAAAAAGAAAGAAAAAGAAATAAATAAGGAGAAAAGAAAAGAAAGAAAGAAGTAAGCCACACTTCACCGCACGACTATGGCTGGCAAGTTATCGTGGGTAACAACCCATTGGTCGGTTATCCAGAACCCAACTCACAAAAATGCACGTTTAATTCCAAACACTTAGGAAGAAGTGGAGTAGAATAAATCGGGGAAATATATACTGGGTTCACCTTTGTGTTGACCCCATAAAAATAAAAGTAGGGAGAAAGCTACCAGTTGAATAGATACACCTTTAGACAGAATTCCTTTTTAAGGTCACCTTGGGGTGTAGAAACCCGAAGTCCATTATAATTTTCGATTAGTAAGTCTAGCACTTCACACAAAGAGATCCTTAGAACTTAGAGTTCTTTTCGAGTCTTGGGTGGGTTGAGTAGCCATAGAAAGCTGCTCCGAAACCCTAAACTTAAAAATCCAAAAAAATTACAAAAGAAGAAGAGGAAAAAGATCCTTCTTTGCATAAGGTAGGGGCTTGAGGCAATTTGCATTTTGGCAGACACCCGGGCACTGTTGTATCTCTGTAGTTCAGGTTTTAGTTGAGAATTCTAAGTGTTGAGAAATAACTTTTTCCCAAGAAATCTGATTCTAATTCTCTTATAAACAGCATGTAGTTTTGCTAGGAACTAGCAAAAGATAGGCATGGGGCTATGATGTAAGCATGTTTATTTCATATAAACCTTCTATTTATGCATGTTCTTAGGCATATAGTTGCATCATACATTATAAATATTGCATAACATGCATCATCTTACATTTAGGTTAGATTGTATAAAATTTAAGTTAATTTTTTATTTTTGTGGTCAGGTAATAGGACAATATCATATCGGGGTCTCGGATTTAAGATCAAATCATACGGATCTGATCGAGGCGACGATTAGAGTTCAAAGACTCCAAGATCGCCCTGATCGGACTTCCGTAGCATCAGATGCAGTCCGAGAAAGATTAGAGGTTAAGGGGCTAGGTGGTACAAATTAGTACTTTATATGACAAATCCAATCACACGGATGGGTTCGGATCGACGATTGCAGCCCAACAATGCAAAAATCGATGAAATCTGACATCCATGGCACCATCTACAAGTCAGAGAAGACGGACGACCAAGATGGCGCCATCTCAGCCGCCTAAATAGCCCAAGGGTGGCCACTACTCTTTCTCTCCTCAATCAGTAATCAAATCTGGGTCATTGGATCTTGATCCAATGGCCATGGTCGTGTATGCCTTAAAGCGTGTGTGTGCCTCAAACGCGGACATAGTGCGTTGGGCGAAGGCACTATGCAGAGGCAGAGGCACAGGTTTGAGCCTCTTTGAGCACTCAAATTGACTGCGAGCACTAGGGCAGGCTCAATTGAGTTGTTGGATGGTGAACGGACGGTCAGATGGAGGACAACGTGGCCGCACAAGATTACGCGAGCACTGCACGCACGATCAAACACGCATTTGAACGCCCGATCGCACGTGCAAGCATGCAATGAAGGCGTGGGCACACGCATCTTAACCTGTCCGATCTTACGATTGGATGGCTGATATGAAGAGAATGTGTGCATATGTTGAGCGTGCGAGGGGAGGAGGTGCTACGCGTGCATGCACGTAAGCCCACATTTTGGGTCTTTAGTGACGCTTAAATCCGTCACTTAAGACCCTGAATTAATATTTTAAAGCATAAAATTACCAAATTGCTCTCAATCCCTACAACTATAAAAGGAGACCCCTACCACTCAAATTCTTCATCCCTTCCTCTCTTCTCTCACCCCCTCAAAGGCTCTACGATCTTGTCCCAAACTTGGGATGCTCTATTAGAGTTAAAATTAGAAATTGTCCACCTTCTCACCTCCTTCATGGAGAATCCCGCGGTTATCCTCTCACCCTCATTCGGGAAGCGGAACCTGCTGCAATGTTGCCTTGCCCCATTCTCCATCATCCATCATCGTTCTCCTTTGTCCCACATCTCATCACATTCTTCTGGGCGCTTCGTCAACACAGCTTGTCCTCCAAGCAGTCGCCGAGGAGGATAACTTCTCTCCACCTTCTTTAAACTGCTTTCTAGCATAGATTTACTACTTTCTAGTTGTAATCCTTCCAGCTTTCTACAGTGGTGGTTGGTTGTAATAGACATGATATTGTGGTTATGAAATTCCTGTTCATTCTCTCTCTATTTTTCTTTATTTGTATCATTCTTTTCTCTCTTCTAATAATTATTCTTTAAGTAGATAGCTAGTGTAGATTTAATTCAACTAGATAATCTACTTCGTGATAATAAAAGAAACACGATTTTTAATCAAATGTCCACTTCCCTATGTTTGACCCGGAATTCCTTTTGAGTTTCGGTAAATTTATTTGTTGACGGATTTTTCTCACAAATTACACAATAATGACAGGTTTCAAAACTCAACCTTTTTACAACGATTCTTCCGCATCAACACCCATAATGCTTCAGGAAGCCGAGTTGACCAATCTTTTCTATTAGGTCAAACGATTACCTGCAGAATCTTTTTGATTTCCCAGTTTGGTAGATTGGCCAGTCCATTTTTTTTTTTATGATACAGGGTAGCAATGGGGTGAGATACCTCGTATTTTCTAAGTACGGACTGAAAATGCACATTCACAAAATGGGTCCCACCATCAGAGATAATCGCCTTAGGGACACTGAACTGGGAGAAGATGTTCCCGTGAATAAATTGGATAATGACCTTATGATCATTGATTTGGGTTGGAACGGCTTCAATCCACTTGGATACATAGTCCAGACCAAGAAGAATATATTCAAAGCCATTCGAGTTTAGAAATGGGCCCATAAAATTAATCTCCCACATATCAAAAATTTCGCACACGATGATCGGGTTCAAGGGCATCATATCGCGATGGTCCATGTTGCCTAAGGCCTGGCAACGAGTGCATGCACTACAGTAATTGTGTGCATCTTTAAATAAAGTCAGCCAATAGAAGCCACTTTAGAGGATTTTGGCTGCGATTTTATGCCCAGAAAAATGCCCACAGCAGGTCTGGTCATGACAAAATGAAATAATATCATTAACATCTAAGTCAAGAATACATCTCCAGATGATCTGATCTGCTTCAATGAGAAAAAGATATGGATCTTCCCAGAAATAATACTTGGCGTCTGAAATCAATTTGTCCTTTTTGGCCTTGGGCCAATCAGACGAAATCTGGTTTGATGACAAGTAGTTAACAATGTCTGCATACCAAGGACGCCCAGCATTTATGCCCATAAGATGCTCATCTGGGAAATGTTCATTAATAGGTACTAAAGGATCATTGATAGACGAGGGAAGGCAGAATAGATGATCTGCAACCACGTTCTGTTTACCTGCTTTGTCGTGTATCTCTAAATCAAATTTTTGCAGAAGCAAATCCAACGAATCAGAAGAGGTTTTGCATCCCTCTTGGAAAGTAAGTGTCGTATTGCAGTGTGGTCCGAGTATATGATTATGCGGGACTCGAGAAGGTACGAGCAAAATTTTTCCAGGGTGAAGACAACAGCCAGAAGTTCCTTCTCAGTGATTGTGTAATTACGTTGGGCTTCGTCCAACGTTTTACTCGCATAATAGATTACCATGGGTTTCCCGTCAACTTTCTGACCAAGGACTGCCCCCATAGCATAATCTGAAGCATCGCACATGTTCTCAAAGGGAAGATACCAATCAGGGGGTTGCAATACTGATGCCTTGGTGACTCCGTCTTTAAGGATTTTGAAAGCTTAGGCACACTCGTCCGTGAAATCGAAGGGAATATCCTTTGACAACAAGTCAGGGGCCTAGCGATTTTTGAGAAATCAGAGATAAAACGTTGGTAGAATCCGACGTGCCCCAAGAAGAATCTAATTTCTTTGACCAAGGAGGGAGGAGGGAGCTTAGATATCAGATTGATCTTTGCTCGGTCAACTTGGATACCTTATCCAGACACAAGGTGTCTGATGGACGACTACCGGTTCATACAAAAAGGTTGTTGTTGTAATATATGTCACAAATATAAACCGTTGTCACGTCAATTTTATTTATTTACTTAATTTTTACTGGTTTATTCTAAGTAATTCACTGAGAGGCAGTTATTGATATACATCACTCTCTAAGTCCAATAATATTCTTTAATTCCAAAAAATTGATTTAACATACAAGAATGAATGAATGAATCAAAGAATGAATCAATTATAAGTAAAAGAATGAATTAGAAATAATTAAAATGCTTGAAAATAATTATATACAAACAAGCATCAAAAACCATAAATAAATATTCTATATTTTCCATTTATAACTTATAATAATAATACTTAGATATATGTACAATAATAAGTAATAATATATACTATACTAACTTAAATTAATATACTAACACCTATAGTAACATATAATGTATGTACAGTAACGTATAAAAGTGTCGCTATAACCTTAGAAAAAGTATACACATAACCTAAGGTAAAACTAGGGTCTTTACTGATGTATAATACCATGTACAGTGATGGATACATATGTCTCTAAAGCTCTGATATTATTTATATATAAAATAGAGCTCAAATAATGCTACGTACACTTACATATATATTATATATATATACACTATATACTATATTACTTATATATATACATATATACACAGAGAACACACACACAACACACACACACAACACATGCACACTTATATACGCTAAGGCAATTTTTCTTATCCTTTCTTCTTCTTCTATCTTCTCTGTTCTTATACTTAGTTCTCTCAGGCTCTTCCTTCTTATAACACTTAGCCGTAGTTCACTTAGTTATTTCTTTCTTCTTCTCTTTAGACCAATTCACAACTGGTTCAGATCGGCTCTTAACCCCAAAAATGGTTTAATTAGCAGGTAGCCTTTTTGAGAGATACACAACACCCTTACGGGTGGGACCAGACCTCTACTAAGGCCACCATAATTTGTTAATTAGGTGCTTTAATCTCATTTTATGCTCATTAATGGGGCCATTTCGGCACATGCACAGTGCATAGCCCCTGACCCAGTGCACCACACCCATTTGCTCAAACTCATGCCAAATCAATTTCATGCTCAGAGGATAGAGGGGAGAGGATATATGGTATATTGGGCACCTAGCACCTGACGGTTGCTCGACTAAGGGGAGCAAAACAATTTATGTGGCCGTGGAGTCTTGCCACTCAACGATGTGGCGCTATTGCGTCGCCACTCCAGCATTGGAATCAAGCGCAGCGCATGTGTGAATTCAAGATTTTGACCCTCGATTTGAGGGCTATAATTTATTATAAATTACAAATAAATTATGGGGCTTTAAAGCCCTTATATAGGGCTACATAATTATTTAATTTATTTACAAAAATAATTATATTTACTATATAAATAAATTA
Source organism: Thalassia testudinum (assembly GCA_037157565.1). Classification (NCBI taxonomy): domain Eukaryota; kingdom Viridiplantae; phylum Streptophyta; class Magnoliopsida; order Alismatales; family Hydrocharitaceae; genus Thalassia; species Thalassia testudinum. The sequence continues at coordinate 3,311,279 of JAZHRO010000029.1, read as the reverse complement.
GCTAAAGATTGACATTTATACAAGTTAAATTAATGTTTTATTTACTAATTATAGTATAAATTAGTTAATTAATTATCAAATTGACTTATTACGGAGTTAATATACATAATAAAGTATTTATTACTGATTTTTATTATATTTTAGAGGTTTTATTTTAATTTATATACATTTCAATTTGTGATTTCAAGCTATTATACATATAAATTATGCATAAATAGTATAATACAGTATAAATATAATTAAATTAGTTGAAATTACTTAAAATACTATGATACAAATATACAATATAAGTTAGTTGAGTAATAACTTAATTTACTAATTTATTCTAATTTAATTTAATAAACAAGCTAATAACTTATTAAATTAATTATTTATTATATATATAATTAAATTAAGTTACACGTATATCAGTGTACATTATACATATATAAATATGTGTATACAGTATCATCTATAAATAAGTTTGTTTATAGGGGTTTGTTAATTTATCTAGTTTATAGTACATTTAAGTTAACATAATTAATAGATAATTATATAAATAAGTTATATACAATTTTAGTTGTCTTAAATACTTAATTTACATCATAGAATATGTGCATAAGTTATATATACATATTTTACATTATTTACATAGATAGCTTAGTATATAGCTTATATATACATGTATTTACATAATATACATGATATTTTTAGGAGTTTTTAGAGTTTTTTTTGCTTTTTATGGATTTTATAAGTTTCATAGAGATAGGGGATGAGAGAGAAAGAAAGAGATGAGGGAAATAGAGTGTTTTTGTATTTTTTAAGGTTTGGAGTCTTTTATTAAGTCTAAAGTTATACTAAACTGTCGGCTGGTATGTTCTACCAAGCCAGAGGTTAGATGACCTCAAAACTTTGCATGCACTTAAAAATATAGTAAATCCTACTCACTACACATTTTTTCTTTGTATTTTTTATAGTATTTTTATTTATTTACAAATGAAACACATCCTAGGCCTTAAAGAAGAGTTTCATGTGAATTTTAAGGCACTAGGATGTGTATAAGGGGTTGGATATGCAGTAGCATGCTTCAGTTATGCTCAACATATAATATAAAGGGTGTGCAAGTAGTTGAACATGAATTCCTACTCAGATTTCAATCAATTTTGATTTTGGACAGTTGGATGCATTTATAGTTGAGAAAGGGGATTTTAAGACAAATTACAAGCAATTCTACTTAAATTAAGGTTCAATCTTAGTACATGAAAGCTTGTACAAATATTATACAACATATAAAACACATCAGTCAATTAAAGACTCTAAATCCATATCACTGGCCACTTAAATTCATCCCAACAGCAGCTCCCAGCAACACTACAGCTGCTAAAATCAAGTAGCTACAGTAGCAGTAGCTGCAACATCAGCAACTGCAGCAACTCTCAGTAGCTCTCAATGAGTTACTCCACACATCTCATAACAATTCAAATGGTTGCTGCAGTGCATCTATAAATCAATCCAGCAGCTGCAACAGGGTCTGGATCCTCAATTTAGCAGATTTAATAATCAAATCAGCACAAAGATCACCCAAGATCAGACTTGAAAAAATCTGATCTTAGATCCTAAACGTTCAAATCAGATTATCAATTCCAAATTGCAATGAATGTAGGGTTGAAAGACCCATGAAATGTAGCTGCTATGCAGCATTTTGATATATTAAATTGGGATTCACAAAACACTTAAAAATATCTGATCACACATCAAATTTACTTTAACATCGATTGGAAGTATTAAACTCTTCATCAAAAACACCTAACATCAATCTTTATTTCAAATCAGAGAAATAACACTAATTTAACTCCTTTATGCTATAGATAGCATGAAAGAGGTGTTAAACCAATCCATTAAATCCACTTGAATCCCAATTGTCTATGAACCTTAAGGAATACTGAAAATTCCTTAGGTTGGAAATCAGAATCCCAAACAAGAATTCCACACGAAAATATATGGTAGAGTCTCAAATCAACAAGGTTGATTCCCCTTGTCTCTCCCACACATTCAAATCCATAAAATCTCCAATTCATATCCAATTTCAGACATGGCTCATCTGAGGAAGAATTCTTCATCAGGAACATCTCAGATTCATGGCCATGATCAGAATTACATAAAAATATATCGATTCACTTGATCAAAAACCTTTCAACACTCAATTGAATTAAAATCTCGCAATCTTGCATCGAAAACCATATTAAAAATCGATCAAGCAAACTGATTCACTAAAAAAATCAGATCAGGGGTCTTTGTGGAATTATGAAATGAATGGGAAGACCCCTAGATGGATTTGAGTGCAAATCCTCATCTCAAAGATAAAGAGCAATGAGATGAGAATTTAACTCTAATGAGTGGGTGGATTGCGAATTAAAAATTGAGGAAATCAGAAAATGCGAGTAATGAAATGATGAGGGAGATTAATGAATCGAAATGGTCGCAGAAAAATACCTCTTTGATCTGAATTGATCAGAGAGGGCAGGATCGGATCTACACTAATCTACTTCTAAATTACTCTAACTAACACTACAATTAATCTAAAAAGCAGTAAATCTATGCTAAATCTACTCCTAGAAAGCATTTAAAATCTAATCAAATTGGGACGAAGATGTCTAAGGTCACTCGCCGGCGGCTGATGACGACAAAAGGGGGGAAGACCAGCAGCTGATGAAGATGTTTAAGGTCCACCACCCGATTGGCTGGTGGCGAATGAAAGGAGGAAGGCAAGTCAGTGCTGTCACCACAGACTGAGGAAATGGGGTGAGGAAGTTGCAAGTGTGGACGAAAGGATCAGGTCATGGAGGAGGGAGTTGATGGTGCGCACGCGATTAGGGGAGCTCCTTAAGTAAGTGAGGCAGTGATTCCACTCACCGCATTTGTGAGATTAGTCAATTAGGTCATCTACGGTGGGGGATAGGGGAGAGGAGCGCAGGAAGAGTTAAATCAAAGGGGTGTGGTTGGATCAAATCTGCAGATGGGGGTGAAGCCATGAGACAATTCTCACGAAACTTCCATTAGAGAGCAGCCACAGATCGAGAGGTGGAAGAGATGAATGGCTGGGATTGAGCATGTTCTTCGTGTGAACAGTGCACCAAGGCTGCACCATTCACCAGCTTCTATTGGTGATTTTGCATAATAAACCCCTCAGTGAAGTGGTAGAAAAATATCAGAGAAGCCCACAAGTGATAAGAAATCAATACAGAGCAGTCCCTACAGCCTTACAAAAAGGTCCTTGCGACCTACAAATGAGTCCCTAGCAAGTTTTCTAATGAATGATAGGTTATGAATGAAGGACCTAAATGTGAATCTCTAAATGCAAGGTCCTAATGATGTCCAAATGCTACCAGGTTTTTATTGAAGCTTAATTGAACATATTAGAAGTTAATTTCACTTTTGATTTGATCTTTTAAGCTCATTTGTGTGTTCAATTTGCAATTAGATCATCATTTTGTATTTATTAATAGAATATCTCAATAAATGACCTAATTTTGCATTTTTAACACAAATTTGTATTTTAGGTCTTTTCTATTAATTCTTACACTTAACTTTTTCATGTATTAATTTGATAGTGTTTAACATAGTTTCTAGCTTAACTTGGACATTTTACCTATAATGAGCCATAACTCATCAGTGCCCAAGAATGATGCCCTGGGGAACCATAAAATGGCTCTTTTCCCAACTTAGGACCAGATTTACATCGATGCATCATTGGAGGATCTTAGTCAAGTGGCCCAGACATTGATCAAAAGTTTTTCCGAAGATAGAAAAATCATCCATGAAGACCTCTAAAAATTCACCCACCATGTCTGAGAATATTGCCAGCATGCATCGCTGGAAGGTGGCGGGTGCATTATAGAGTCTGGATGGCATTCTACGGAATGCAAATGTCCCGTAGGGAAAGGTGAATGTGGTTTTCTCCTGGTCTTCGGGATGAATGGCCACTTGATTATAGCCTGAGTATCCATCCAAGAAACAGAAGAACTGATTTCCCACTAATTTTTCAAGAATCTATTTGATAAAAGGTAGCGGGAAATGGTCCTTCTTCGTGGAGGTATTCAATTTCCTGTAGTCTATGCAGACTCCCCATGAATTTGCAATCCGGGTGGGGATGGATCCTCCATATTCAGATTTGATAATGGTTAGCCTGGCCTTCGTAGGTACCACGTGAATTGGGCTAATCCAATGGCTGTCAGAGATGGGATAAATAATGTCCACATCAAGCCATTTAATTATCTGTTTCTTTACAACCTCTTGAAGATTCGGGTTGAGTCGGCTCTATCCTTCATGCGTAGGTCGTGAGCCTTCTTTTGTAAAGATGCGATGGGTACAGTAAGAAGGGCTTATGCTGGTGAGATCGTCCAAGGTCCAACCAATGGCCTTGAGATGCTCCCGGAGGTCAGAAATCAAACATGTTTCCTGATCTGTAGATAGATAAGAGTTGATAATCATAAGAAACGTGTTGTTTGAACCCAAAAAGACATACTTGAGATTATCAGGAAGCGGTTTCAACTCAAGTACCTAATTCTCAGCAGCAGCAGGAAGGTTAGGGCTAGCCTGAGGGGGAACTAGAGGTGGACTAGGTTCCTCAAGGTGTAATTGGGATTGGGCTTCTAAGGGTTCTTGCTTAGGAGTATTCAAATCTAAATCAGCAATTGGGTCCTCAAGAAGTGAATCAATTCTATTCAATTCCTGAATTACACCGTAATTAATTCCTCTATGGGCCTTAAAAATGTCAAGTTTCATTGTCTTATCCCTAAATTTAATTTCCATCTGGCCCTCCTTGCAATTAATGTTTGCCCTAGCTGTTGCTAGGAACAGTCTCCCCAAGATTATAGGTGTCTCTTTCAGGTTTTCTAGTGTATCCATGTCTAATATAATAAAATCAACCGAAAAATAGAAATCCCAGACTCTTACTAATACATCCTCCAAAATTCCACAGGGTGATTTGATAGATCGATCTGCTAACTGCAAGATCACTTCCGTGGGTTTAAGTTCAGGGTCCTCAAAATATTTTAGGAGAGACATGGGAATAGGGTTAGTGGATGCACCTAAATCTAAAAGAGCTCAGTTGAATTCTAAGTCTTTGATCTTGCAGGAGACCAGAGGGGTGCCAGGGTCTTTTAATTTTTGTGGAAGCTTGCTCAAGATAATGGAGCTAACATGTTCCGATAGCAAAATAGGACTTCCGTCAGAATTCTTTGGCTTTCGCTTTGGAGTACATAGATCCTTCAAAAATCTTGCGTAAGCTAATACATGATGTATAGCATCCATCAAGGGAATTCTAATCTGGACTTGCTCAAAGAGCTTGACCAAGTCCTCGTCAATTTGTGGTGGTTTCCTACCCTTATTTCCCTTGGTCAAGGCCTCAGGAAAAGGTGTTGTCTTAGGATCATCCAGAGTAGGTTCTGTCTATCCTTGGTTATCCTTGATTATCACCCCCGATTGAGATGTACTCGGTTTAGGTTTAATGTATCTCTTAGGCTTAAGGTCCTTAGTACACTTACCGCTACGGGTTGTGACTGAATGTAATCCCACAGGATATGGAGGAGTGGGTAGGATAGGTGCTGCTGCTGCTAAGATGCATCAGGTACAGAAGTTGATGCTTCTAACCCGTCTTGACACATAGGTGCAGAAGGGCCTGATTGCACATAGTGAATTTAGCCCTGTTTTGGGTTCGCAACGTACCTCTGGTTTGGTACGTTGTTAGTGTTTGGCAATGGTTGTGAGGGTAATGCGGCTGGCTGGCGAGTCCCAACCATTTGCGCAATTTGGTTGCGCATATCTACCATATCCGTAGTATACTGCCTCTGCATAGCAACATTGGACTTCTGCATATCAGCCAATGTCTAAAGAATCATGCTCATTTGATCATCTTTACTAGGCCCAAATTGAAAGTTTGGATTGGGCCTAGGTTGAGCTGGCTGATATGAGTGTGGATTCTGTAGTCAGGGTGGATATTAAGGTCTAGGATTTTAAGGATAAGAGTTCCCCGACCAAGAAAAACTAGGATGATTACACCATCTAGGATTGTAGGAATTGGAATAGGGGTTGTTCTGGATGGCGTCAAGCTCCTCACAGGGTTGAGTAGCTCTAGCAAAATCAGAATAATGGGGTTCAAAGGACCCCCAACTAGGATAAACAGGTTCAGAGTTTCCTCTGAAACCTAGGTTAGAAGAAGATAGATTTATATCCATCCCAGTGTGGTGAATATTATGCATGACCTCCCTCCCTGCGGGCGGCTGTGCATGCGTATTTTGCTGAGAAGTGACCTTGTACAGCTGGTGAGTCAAATCGTCAAGCTTCTTCTCTATTATTCAGACTTTATCCAATTGAATAGCCATAATCTCCATGTCGATGGAGGAGGATGGGTTTTGTGCTTCATGTGTCCCACGTGTGTTCGTCGATGCACGGATAGTCATCCTATCGAACATACCTGATGAACACACATAAATTCAAGATAAATTGCTTATTTTTTATAGTTCCTAGGCTTAGCATTGCATATCATGTTATAAATATTGCATAACATCCATTGCATGGCATTTGGGATAGTTGTATATTTTATATATTAATTCCTTCATTTTATATGGTCAGGGGGCCAATGCGACATCCATACAGGTTTCGGATGGAAAATCTGACCGTACGGATGGATCTGGAGCGACGATCGTAGTTTGACATCGTGGGAATCATCTTGATCTGAGCACCGTAGCACCCTTTACAAGAAGATGAAGATGGATGGCCCAGATGGCGCCACGTGGCGCCATCCAGGCCACCCAACACCGGCCAGTAGCATCGCCAACTCCTTCATCCACGCCCTTCAATCCTAGCCATTGGATCAAGATCTAATGGCTGGGAGGCGGATGCACCTAAACACTCCACGCGACACAAGTGGAGGAGTGTCGCAACGGTGGAGGCACGGGTTTGCAAAGGAGGGGCGCGGGTTCGATTCCCCGCAGCCCCTCCAATTCGCAATTGGGCGGGCACTTGGAGCGCAGCGGCAGCGTGCACGCGCACGTGCGGGCCAGTGCATTGCAAGCGTGCACGCCAGCGCACAGCACACGCGCACACAGCTGGGCACGCGCGGTTAGCACGCGTGATGAGCGGGGCAGGCGGCGTGGGTGCAAGGGTGGTTGGCGCCAACTTTCAGCGACAGCTGAGCTGACCTACAACGACGCTTACAGTCGTCGCTATTTTATTTCAAGCCAGCAGAGCCAGCTATGGGCGTGGGTGGAGGTGAGCTGTCTACAGCAACGTTTCCAGCGACAGTCTAGAGGTCGCTAAAGGTCCTTTATCCATTTTTAGCCTCTTCTCCACCACTATAAAGGGACCTACACCCCCTCCCTTCCAAGCCATTTCTACCTTCTCTCCTCCCACCTACTCCCAAGCTCTAGCAAGCCTACCAACGCTCCATTAGAGCTTGTTCTCAAGCTCCCAAGGTGCCTATTAGTGTAGCGAACCACTGCCCCACCAAATACTCCAACTTCCCATCTCCCTTCATAGGTCACCTTGGTGCCGTCCTCTCACCTCCATTCCGGTAGCGGATCAACTCCATCTTCTCACCACCATCCCGGAGCTACGTCGAAGCTTTCCTCAACCCGACATCCTCCAGCATCTCACCTCCGTCATCCCGCTCCTCACCACCTTTGTCCGAGCTTCCGCCAGGCGCTGTCGTCTTGCCGAACAGCTAATTCGGGAGATTTCCTCTCACCTCCCTCTCTTTTTATTATTTCATAGTAGATTGTAATAGACATTAGATTGATATATATACCATTGTCGTTCCACATCTCTATCTTGTGAATCATTTACTTGTCTTTTATTTCAAAAATACAAAAAAATAAGAAAACCCCAAAATACAAAAAGAAAACAAAACGAAGCGTGGTTTTCAATTAAAGTAAACGTCGCCTCCCTGTGTTCTACCCGGGACTCCCTTGGAGTTTCGGTATAAATTTTATTTGATCGACGTGTTTTGCAACTACGACGATAGGTTACTTGTAACCTCGATTTCTAACACGCGAAACACGGCACGACCAATACCCATGGATGCATTATTTATTGAATTCTCGGACATATTTTCAAGAATTTCCCAAATAGTGTCCTCATGTTTGCCCATAAATTTGCCTCCACAGGCTGCATCAATGAAAAGTCATATTTCCTCACGAAGTCTCCGGTAGAAAGATTGGACCTGTTCCCATTTAGGAACTCCGTGATGCAGGCATTTCCGCATAAGATCGAGAAATCGATCCCATGCCTTGTGAAGTGGTTCCCTTGCATTTTATTGAAAATGCATAATTTGATGCCTCAGGGCGTTAGTACGCCCTACTAGGAAGTATTTCCTCATAAATTCAGCTTGCAATTCATCCCAAGTATTGATCGGTCGATTCAGAGACCGATACCAGTGGGCAGCTTTCTCTTTAAGCAAGAAAGGGAACATTTTCATGAGCAAAGTGTTCCGATTTTGAACAGTTGGCCTGAGGGTTTGGGCCAAATGTTTCAACTCTTGAATGTGTTGGAATGCGTCTTCTGAACCCATCCTATGGAAATGGCGAATCAAGCTGATAATATTCGGCTTGAGCTTGGTCTCAGGTCCCCCAATCAGAATACACACTCTGGGCTCGATAGCCACTCCTACGTGATTGTAGTGATCCCGCATTTGTGGACCTACTCTAGGGTTTGCTAGCCCATTGATAAGATTTGTGAGAGTCTGAAGTTGGTTCTGGAGGGGTTGGATGTTGTCTCCTCCTTCTTCTGGACCAGGGTTCTCCATTGAGTCAGAATCAGAGTACGGAGAGCCTGGGTTGGATGTAGATGGGTCAGAGGGGATATGGATCGAATTAGAAGAAGACCCAAACAAGTTAGTTACGTCTAGCCCCGACGTGAGTGAACTACTAAAGGAGGTCTTAAGACTGGTCTTAAGGACCTCCTACCGTGCATACACTATGGAAAAGATGAGGGATTAGATTTCAATCAGACCCAATTGAGACACCTAAATATGTTTGGATGGCTTAGGCTTGTTCGAGGCAAATGGCCTCTAGATCACAAATCCATCCACTTGAGAATTACTTGGGCATCCAGAAAGGGAGAGTCCCATGAAGACCCCTACACGGTAGAGCACCCCTACGGGTTACAGGGTTTCGTCCACTGGACTTTCTTGTCATTGCAGTTCCAAGTAGATTGGATACATGTGAATTGAGTCTTAGGTCTACCAGATTTTAAGCCTATTTGTGTCTCAAATTATCACTTGATTTAGAGTTTGATTCCAATTGTAACCTAATTTCTAGGTTGATTGGGTCATCAAGTGAATCAACTTCACCTGACCTGTCCTAATGTTTAGGATGCAATCCGAGTTAACTCACTCGAATCACCCTATTTTGGTTTGACAAGCACGTTATTAAGTCACCTCTTTTAGGGTTCAAGTAATCTTAGAGCCTGTGTTTTAGGGTTTGAATTATAAATTGATTCAAACAAGGCTTAGGTAGCGCACAATGCAGATACTAATTTCCTTTATAGTTTGCAATTGTGTACTAGATAGCCCTAAAATTTTAACCCTAATTTGGCTCTAAAGTGGAGTCCAATTTTAAGTTCAATAATCCCTTTGGACTCAATCGAGAATGTGCTAGTCCAAGGGTTCTCAAATAAGTCCCTATAGGTTCAGAAATTGTTGGGTTGTGTCTTCTAAGCAGATATTTTTCCTTAACCACAGTTAAATTTCAGAAATCAGAAATTTTTGCCACAAATGATATTTCTAAGAAAATTCGGTAAGGTTGAATCCTAATCTTTTTTTTTGTTACTGAGAAGTCCACTTTTGTGGACCATTATTTAGCCTAAGTACTACTTAATTATTTGCTCTTAGTTGTTAATTTACTAGGAGATATATGGTAATTCACCTTGGCTTGCATTTAATTTTATGCGCTAATTTCACATTTAATAACGTATGATATCATAATATAATTTATTTGATGAATGCAGGTTAGGTGAAAGAGTTCAGATGTCCATTTCTGCATCTATAAGACGTCTGGAGATCAGTATGGACGTCTGGGAAATTGCCATCACAAGTTCCTACTTCTACATGTTTCAAGATGTCCAAAGTTAACGTTAGATGTCTGATGGAAACCATGCGACAATTATCCTTCTGTTCCAACCACTTGCGATCCTCGCCGAGTGGTTGGAGAGGCTTCCGGCCGAAGAAACAAACAAACGGAGAAGTTTTTAAAAAACGCACGGCTGGCCATCCACAGGATATCCCTTCCCTCTGGTGGGGACTTCTTCTCCATCTCCACCATCCTGCAATAGGCATACATCGTGGAACTCCCGCATGCACTGTGGCCCTAAGCAAACTCCCTTGTTTCCGTTCATCAACTCTGGGAGTGCATGGTGACAATGTACGACCCTCATCACCGCCGCAGCAACCCCATCTTCATCACCACCCAAATCCGCAACTCACCACCATCCACGATTCATCTTCATCTTCCTCTTCTCTTTTCTCATCGCCACCTGCAGCTCCACGCAAAGGAACCCAAACCGCAGTCCACCACGCCACTCATAGCTGCCACAGACCGCAGCCAACTCCACCTCCATCTCCACGCATGCCCGCATCCACCGCCAACCCTTCCTCTTCTTCTTCTTCGTTTTCCTCTTCTTCTTCAACCTGCTTGCAACTTCCCGAAGGAACCCAAAGCCTTCACCACCCCCCTCCATGCATCCACCATCGTCGACCACCATCTTCACCACCAACGTCACCGGGGACCTCCACGCAGCACGCCAACCCCTTCCATGCCTCTATGTAAGCCACAGTAGTCCACACGCGTGCATGCAAAACCTGTCGCCGACGAGCTTCGCCTCCATCGGCCGGCCAACTCTGGCCACCTCCGTAAACACCACGACCGCCCTCTCAAAGCCCTCGTCGCAACGCACCTCTGCTGCAAGCTATTCGGGCTGCGGTCAACCCACGCGTACGCGAGGAGAGAGGAGAAATCCTCTATTTTGCTCCGCATTAGTAATTACGAGCCTTTCCATTATCGGATTCCCTATTTATTTATTTTTTTGAATTAATACATTGAAATGAATTTACATGAATATCCTCCTATTCTAGGTGAATTACTTAAAGCCAGATTCTTCTCATGAATGTTATTAACTATGGGATGTTGATTACAGTGAACAAGGTCTCTTCTATTGGAAAATTAATATTTACATTGATATCCATTACCAAGATCACTATTTAATCGAATATTGGGTTGTGGTGATTTTGCATATAAACAACTACATTCCTGATTAATTATTTCGAATAAGAGTTTATGTGAGAAAGAGAGCTGTGCTAAGTATTATGTGCACCCATTGAGTTTCTCGAATAATTGAGGCACCACTCACTAGTATAATAGGCTAATTCCTCCCTGTAGAGATGACCTAACTATTTTCGTGGTTAGTTTTTGAAAATTAAATGTTTTGAAAAGTAATTTTCTACCCCGCAACGAAATATGACACATCATTTTATGCTAAAGTTTTTATCGAAAACATAGATCGCTCTTTCAGTTACCCCTTTCTTTGTTTTATTTATATAAGGAAAGAGGGGATTAAGAAGAGAGGAGAGAGAGTTACCTATCGTGGAGTGGTTGTCCAAAGATCAGAGAAGCCAAATGCCCCAATCAGATTCAATTTGCAAAACAACCAAAATAAGGCAGATATGTCAGAAATCAGAAATAAAATTAGAAATAATAGTGATAAGTGTGCGTTGCTCCCTGGCAATGGTGCCAAAATGTTGGCTTTGCTTTGATTGTATTTTAAAAACTCGCATAATAGTATAGTTGATCAAATTGAATCAAACATTTAAAATTTATAACTCGAATTTAATCTGAATATCCGAGGTCATCTCTGAAAGCACAGCATCGCACAAAATAATCACTACCACAATGATTTTTTTTTCTCGATGATTTTAGTGAACTTATAAATAATTCTAAGAAAATAAACCAAATCACTGATGCACTTAAATTGTTGAGAATAGAAATTGTATGCAATGCAAGAAATATTTATTTCAAAGCTCAATAAAAAGTTATTAATCAATGATAATCATATATGCAATAGATTATGCACAAATGGGCTTTGACAGAAATTTTTGACAAGTTATTGGAATAAAATCTACTTAGATCAGACTTTAAAATAAGAATAACTAAGATTTTCATATTTGTCCTGCATTGTCATGATTAGGCCCCTACAACTTTCAATTAGGCCCTTAGGAATTCTTTCATATTGGTCCTTTTCTTGCGAAAAGGTCCTTGCACCTTTTTTCTAAAGGAGAGTATCTCCTCCTTCGCTGCTCCTTCTCCGGTGGAGCTCACCGACGAGTGGTCAGAATAGGGCTAGCGTGGCCGACTTGCTCCGGTGAAAGGCGGAGGAGTATCGCCAGTATACGGTCGATCAAATGATAGTATCTTCATGTTGGATTGATGCTTGGAGAAGGGCCTGCGACGGCGTGGTCGAGGTTAACTCCGGCAAGGGCCTAGCACATAAAGCACGGCCTTACGGCCTAGATTAAATACGGGGGAAGCTCCAATGTGTCACGTCAAAGAGAACCCCTCTAGAAATTGGGTGCAATGGCTGGCAAGTGAAATTCGTGAAGAAGCTTGCTCACCGTTAATGGCTGTGGGTTCGATGAAGGGGGAGGAGTTAAGGGATGAAGCTCTAAAGCTCTAGATATATTCTACCTACCTAGAGGAACAAAAGCCCTATAACTATTGGATGAAAGGAGGAAGGAGATGACCAACAGGTGAAGGCTGTCGATGGTGAGATTGGAGATGAAATTGGAGCGGAGGAGGAGGTGGGAAACTCTGAAACTTTGCGTGAAGCTTCGCGAGGAAGGAGAGTGGAAGCCCTCTCTCAATTTCAGTGAGAGAGCGGTAGATGAGGAGGTCGAAGAAGCTCCGAGGTCCTTCAATGGCTATGCATGTAGGAAGAAGAAGAAGAGGACGACACGTGCGATTTCTAAATGCCGCAACTCAGGAGGAGTTCGCGATCACATATAGCCTTAGTCTGGAGAGGTTGGCGGCGGAGATTGCGAGAATAGCTTGGCCGTTCTCACAACTATCGGGTTTGTTTTGATTGAGGATAGCGGGAGGTAGAGGCAGCCTTTCTTGATGAAACCACCATCGTTGGGTTTGTGACGTCGAGGGGAAGATTTCTCCTTAAGTCGCCGAGGTCAGCTGAGGACTGAAACGGCAAGAATTCGTGAGTAAAACTCGCCATTTCACTTGCCATTGCCACCTCAAAGGTTGAAGGACCTTAATGTGAAGAAGATGAAGAATTTGAGGGGGTATTTGTAAGGAAAATCAAAAGTTAGGGGCTCATTTATAAGGGAATTGGTTTTCAAGGGTTAAAATGTAAATTAAGTCAACATGAAGTCTAAATGAGCCCAAATTTTTATGGTAACCTAATTTGGACATGAGGAATTTAATGATTACTTCAATTTTAGATTTTTATGTCATTTACATGATCAATTTACAATTAGACCCAAAATGTATCAAATTCTCGTCTGTGATTCTATTTTAGGTCAAAGCAAGTTTCGATCATCAAATTGACTATGCCAAGCCTTATAGAATATTTTTAATTGATTTTTAAAAGGTTTAGATCATATTTATTTCCATTGAAACTATTTTAATTAAAGCGAGTTGGAAATTTATTAATTTATTTAAGGATTAACATTTAGATTGAATGTAAATCTTGAATTATTCAGTACCAACCCATTTTTAGGATAATTAAGCTTAATTGACCTTTTTTTAGCTATAAGTTCACCCTCCAACTTTTCTGCATTTACAATTATCTGTGAAAATTGAAGAATTATCCCTAATTTTTATCAATTACTCTTTCTTCTGCCCTGATTGAGTTATACCCTTTAATGTGTAAATTTTGTGAATTTAACCTTAGGACCTAGCCATATGTTGTTAGATATAGTAAATGACGGCGATGCCATCAATTTTTGAAACTCATAAAATTAAATAGTGGGATATAAAGAATTAAGAATTATTGCTTGACAACTTAAGTTTCAATATTTTGAATGGTTGTCATGGGTATGTTAGTCCAAAGGTACCTCGATCATTAATTTTGATGATAACAAAACACTCATATTTTGACATTTGCATTTGAGTATATAAGTTTCAGGCTTAATGCAAATGCAAGAAAGTGCGAGGAGCTTAAGCTCATATCCATGGAGTGATGGAGAAACTTGATGGAGGAGAAAGAACTTCACATGGAGTGAAAGCTTGAAGGAGTTTGAAGATTAGGATAGAAGTGTTGTCTATGTACTTGTATTTATATGTTGCTCTTTATTTTTCTTAGAAATATTGTAAAGAGACCAAAAGTATAACACCCTAGTCCTAGGAACACTTACACTATCATAGGACACTTAGGCAAATCATACAACCAATTTAGAAAATCAAAATAGGCTCCAGACAACCTTATTAGGCATCCAACATAATTGTCAAACGTCTGATATCGACTTTTAAGTCATCTGACACATTTTCCAGATGACCAACCACTTAAGCTGGAATCAATGCTTTGCGACCATTACCTTTAGATATCCTGCCTATTGTCCAGATGTCCAATAAGACATCTAAGCTCTTTGCTAGACATCCTGAAAGATGATTATTGGATTTTCTTAGCGAGCCAAGCTAGCATCGCCTACCATTTATCAGCAGATGTCTGTAGAGCCATCCAAATGATTGATAAAGAGACATTAGACCAAACACCAAGCCTGTCAGACCGAATCCAACCGTTAACCCTCGGGAAATTAGTTCCTGCAGAGGACCTTCATCATCAGACATCTAATAGTTAGTCCTAACATCCACTCCTTCATCTGACCTTGTTATACTAGAATCCTGTTTGGATCTGGACATTTCTAGGAACAAACCCACTTAGAATTAGATGTCCAAATTTTTACCTAGACGTCAGAAAAAAGCTTTCCAGACGTTTAACCTAGATCTTGTTTCCATCCGACCAAAATAGGAACTTTGACCTTTTATATTAGATGTCCAAACCTATCATTAGACGACTGACCAAGTGTCTGATCCTAATATTAGATGTCTGGTTCTACTATCAGAGTTATTATGACCCTAATTTTAGCCTGATTTGCCTTGGAATCTTTCCTAACAGCTATGAAACCTCTCCAAGGCCTTCTTGAAGGTTCCTAGTGAAATAGCGATCTTTGTTTCTAATAGAATTTTTAACATAAAATGACGTGTTGTTATAGTTCGTTGCATGGTGGAAAATCGCTTTTCAAAACATTTAATATTCAAAAACTAACCACGAAAATAGTTAGGTCGTCTCCATGAGGAAGAATTAGCCTATTAAACTAGTGAGTGGTGCCTCAATTATTCGGGAAACTCAATGGGTGTGCATGCTAATTCGTGCAATTCTTTTTCTCACATAAATGCTCGTTTTAACCAATTAATCAACAATGTAGGTGTTTAGATGCAAAATCACCACCATATAATATTCTGTTAACAAGTGATCTTGGAATAGGAAAACACCGTAAATATTAATCTCCAATAGAATATAGCTTGTTTACTATAATCAATATGACATGCTCAATCTCATTCAGTAGAGACATTCCACCACAAATAATTTCAACTGAATAAAAGGGTATCTATGCAAATTCACATCAATAAATTTATTCAGTAAATAAGTGAATAGTGTACCCCACAATGGCAAACTTGGTAATTTTTAATTGGAGGAGAAACAAAGGATTTCTCTTCTCTCCTCGCATGAAGGGACGGGAGTGGATGTTGCGGTGAGGAAGAAGATGGGTGTGGGTGTGTTGAGTTGCAGGTGGTGGTGGTGGGTCACGTAGAACAAGAAAAAGGAAGAAGATGAAGGTGATGCATTTAGGTGATGTGGTGGTGGTGATGCTCTATCACTGTTCGAGCGATAAATTGATGTTTTAAAATTGCTTCATTGTAATATAGCCAAAATAGTGTTCAAACAGATAAAATTTATTGCTAAAAAAAGTCCGAGGTCGTTCACTAGGAGAAAATAAGAATTCAGTTCTTAAAATTGCAATTCAAAATAATAGAGATGTTGTTAACAAAGCGATATCATCGTTTTAAAATAAAGCGTTGTAATATAGTCGAAATCGCTTTGAAAAAAAATAGATTTTATTACTCGAAAAAGTTCTGAGGTCGAACACAAGGAGCAATATGGGAATTTAAATCTCAAGAATTGCAATATAAGACAAGAAAGCTATAGAATTGAACTCAAGAATTATTTCAAAATAATGTAGCACTAGGATCAAGTATCAATTTGAAAAAATAATGGAGTAAAATGGTGGTTTAAACCACCATATACTCCTTACAATAATATCTAAGGAACTAAAATATTAATGTTGAACGGGTTTCGCGAATCGCTACGCTTACGTGTTTGGTTTCGGAAAACCTGCCGTTGTAGTTCAAAAGCGAAGAATTCGTGTTCAACAAATAAAATTTATATCGAAAAGAATTCCGGGTCGAACACAGGGAGGCTACGTTGATCTATATTCGCAATTATATTTTTTTAGGATTTTTTTATAAGCAAGGCGATATAATTACAATGGAGCTATCAGACTAAAAGAAAGAGAGAGAGAGAGAGAAAGAGAACATGCATTCAATATTCCAATTGTTTATATAATCAAACTAAATAAAAGTTACACTAGAAAGCGGAAAATCAATTACACTATAAAACAGGAAAATTCTACACTAGAAAAGCTGTAAATAAGAATGGGAGAGAGAAATTATCCTCCTCGACGATTGCTTGGAGGACGAGCCGGACGGGACGACGCCTGGACGAAGGAGAACGAAGCAGGACGAAGGAGGACGAAGCAGAAGAACGGGAACAGAGCAGCACGCCGTCGTCGTCGCGGGATCCACTTCCGAAGGGGAACGAAAATTGGACTTTATCTCGCAAGAAGCATCCCGGGTGTGGGACAAGCTTCTTTTGAGCTTTGGAGGGGTAGAGAGGACAAAGAAGGGATGAGAATTTCGTATGGAGGGGGTCTCCTTTTATAGTTGTAAGGAGTGGGGGCAAAATGGACATTACAACTTCAAAATAATAAAAGAGCGGTCTTTAGTGACGGATAAATCCGTCACTAAAGCCCCGACGTGGGCGTCGCCTCCGCGGCTGCCCGCTCCTCAACGTCCACGCATGTCCAGCGCTTTTCAGCCATCCGATCGCGAGATCGGACGGCTTAAAATGCATCCGCACCTGCTGCGTTGCGCGCCCCCCGCACGTCTGATTGCGCGTCCAATTGCGCGTCCAATCGCTTGTCGACGCTATCGGGCGCGCGCGGCCGTCCAATCTCCATCTGACACTCCACGCGCCTCAATTGATCGCGCCCTCCAGCCCCTCGCCGCGAATCGAACCCGCGCCCTGCGCTCGCGATAGCGCGCTCGACCACTGCGCTATGGGGCGCGGATGGTCAAGCGGGCGCTTTTAAATGCGAGCGCCCACAATCGTTGGATTAAGATCTAACGGCGGAGAGCAATCGGGCGCGGAGCATTCACAATATGAAGCGGCCGTTTGGGCGGCTGAGATGGCACCACATGGCACTATCTTGGCCGTCCATCTTCTGGAAGTTGTAGATGGTGCCACGGATGTCGGATTGACTCGATTTTTGTGTCGTTGGGCTGCAATCGTCGATCCGAATTCATCCGTGCGGTCGGATTTATCATCTGAAGTGTGGATTTACACCATCCTGGCCCTTGATCTTCTAGGGTTCCCGGGTCACTATCTGATGCTACGGATGCCTGATTAGGGCGATCTTGGAGTCGTTGAACTCCAATCGTCGCCCTGATCACATCCATACGGTTGGATCTTTGATCCGAGGCCCTGATAAAATATTTTCCCTGTCCAAGCACATAAAAGGAGACAATTAACCTCCATTTTATTCAAACTATTCTAAATGCAAGATGATGCATGTAATGCAATATTTATATCATGAAATGCAATCCTATGCTTAAGAACATGCATAAATAGACATCTTAAGTAGTGTAAATGTGTTTACATCAATTAATATATGAAATAATGCCCAAATGTGTCGTTTGATGGTAGGATTAGGCGTCATAAACGTTTGATTCTACAGTGCTTAGATTTCTTCTTCATTCTCTGTTCCTCCCTTCTTCTTCTGCTGGGATTCCTCTCCTTCTTCTTCTTTGCTCTTGCGACTCTCTTCCTTCTCTTCTTTCTCTCTACTTCTGCTTCCTTCTCCTTCTTCTCACAGAGGAGGGGGACTTCTCAAATTGGCTAAGTTTCAACCAATGTCCTTTGCAGCAAAACCCTCCCCTAACCCCGCACAATCTCTCCTTTCCTTCTCTCTCTTAGGCTCCACCCTCCCAGGGCCACGGGTAATTGGGTTATCGAATCATATGCATTTGGGTCTAGGCTCACCAGCGTGCGATAGTGAGCGAGGAGTGTAGGTCAGTCTAGGTGGGCAAACGGGTCGGCCAGATCCGCAGGGGATAGAGTCGTGGACGAGACGCAAGTGTGCATGGATGAGAGGGACCTCACCCCATGTTATGAGGCGAATAGCCTCTAACATTTTTTCAATATATGCGTGCGTAGGGACTCTGCTGCTTCTGAGGTGGGACTATCCCACCCTCCTTTCATTGCACAGTCACAGTAGTGACTTCCTTCGTTGAATTGGTGCAGAGGCTCTGGTCGAAAGCTCTAATTGACCGCACAGGGATACACTTGAGTCGATTCCACAGTTGCTGGAGTTGAGTCCTGGAGTTGCAGGTTAAGAACAAGCTCTAAAGCTTGCTTTAGAGATTTGCGTCAATGGCAGAGAGGGGTTGTGACTAAAATCAAACATACGGCCTTTCGGCTCAATCAAAATGTTCAGGGAGGATCACAGAACTACGGCAATGAGACGGGGGGTTTTGTGTGGTGTCTCGTGGTCAGTGCGTGTGTGTCGAGGTCAATCTATGTGCGTGAAAGTGGTTTGTTTGGGGGGGTGTGTGAGTGAGTGAAGTGGTGAATAAGGAGAGGGGAAATGAGTGGAGAGGTGAGGCAGAGGTTTTGAGGTAGTCGGCGAAGGGGATGGTCACGTGTAGCAAGCGAAATCCTTCGCCGGAGTGGTCGCCGGAGATGGAGGAGATGAAGTTGCGGAGGGTCATCAGTGGTCGAAACAAGGTGGAGTGAATGCGAAAATAAAGTAAAGGGAATAGGGGACTTAGCTAGGTTGGTAGTGGATGAAATGAGGAAGAGATAGCGTCGGTTGAGGTGCGGCCGACGACGGAGACAAAGGTGGCTCCGGTGGGGAAGAAACTGCGAGGATGACGGAGAAGGAGGCGTCTGCTGGTACGGCGAGACACGAAAGGAGGTGAGGAAGATAGATCAGCCGCTGGTATTGCGGACGGACGATGAGGAAAGGTAGAGGAGGTCGCCAAACGTCGAGGAACCTTCGGCTGTGAAAGAGAGAGGAATTATGGAGAATCTCGACCGATTTCGAGCGTAGGAAGTTTGGGAGGATCTGGGTTCTCTTATATAAGGACCTAAAGGCGGTTTGAGCTTGGGAAACCAGCTTTCCATGCTTGGAAAGCCTCGTCAAACTTGGAAATTTCTTGAGACCCAAATCTCTCATGCATTCGAATGAGAGATTGGGTAAGTTCTAAGGCTTAGGTTTGGGTCCAATAGGAAGGGAATTTCTTGACGAACTTCCCTTTCAATTTTGAAATGGATTCATCAAGAAATCAGGATGTTCTTTCCATTTTGAGGTCTCCAGAGCAAGTAGGAATAGGATTAATGGCAAAAGCGACCTTTTTGTGAGAACGACGACAAAGTTAAGGGCCTATTTGAAAGGATTTTGAAAGTTAAGGGCAGAAATGAAATTAGACAGAACTAATTTGCAAACTAGGTCAAGATAAACTCTTCTTGGGTCCAAATTTTGGTACAAACCTAATTTTGACCTAAGGAATCCAATAGTGAAGTTGGATTTTGGTTTTGACCATGTTTGACTAGGTATTTTATGCAAAAACCCAAATTATGGCAAATGTCTTTCTGTGGTTCTATTTTGGGTCAAAATGGGTTCTGATGGTCAAATTGAAAGTTATAAAACCTATAGAATATTTTTTTATGAATTTTAGAAGGTTTAGGTGAATTTTATCTTGATCAGAACCAGTTAATTAAGCAGATCTATTTTTAGGGTTTCAAAAGTCATTTAATTCTCAGAACACGTGCAAACCCTTTTCTGTCTGTCTTATCCCACTTGTTATCTTATTAAGATCAATTGACCTTCATTCAACCCCTAAGAAAACCCTTGGTTGTACTACATTCAAGATGAGCTGGTAAAATTACAGTTTTAGCCCTAATTTCTTATTTTTCTTCCAGAATGAATATGCAATTACTTATGACTTTTTGGCGGTTATGTAGGAGCATTTATTGACTTAATTAGGTCAAAAATGAGCTAGTTATGGCTCATGATGGTGTTCCCATCATACCCCCATGCCTAGCTTTTGCTAGTCCCTTAGCAAAATTTCAAGGTATTAACTTTGATTCTAGACCATAAAATCTTTTGAAGCTTAAAAACTTTGCAGTGTGCTTCCTTTTGTAGATTAGGTTACAATGCCAATAGTAGGCCTAGAGGTACTCAAGTACCAACCAAGATCTAAACCTGACCAGCTCTAGCGTCAGTCTACCGCAAAAGTTTCTAAGGCCCACAGGAACTAACCTAAGGTTCGTTGAACTCCGCGGTTAAAGCACCCGTGCTTGCAACATGTTTTAGCCTCGGTTCAATTTGCAGTGCATTTTTGTTAGAGAAAGACAAATGAATTTTTCTTTGCTTTTGGAGAGTTTTCTCTCTCTTATCTTTTTATTTCTAGCTTCGGATTGGCTTTACAACACGGTCTGTATCGGATTCCTAGTCCCCATCATCAATCCTCGTAGGGTCCCTAACAATCAATGCTTCGAGATAGCACCGCCCATAGCAACCCCCAGAACCCTGGCTTTCGAGATTTCGAGATAATCCCGGCAATGGAGTTCTGTAGCTAAATCCATACCCTGGTAATCGACATTTCGAGATTATGCTGCCCATGGCATCTGAACCAGCACAGGTTGCTTACATGCCCTCGATAAGATATGTAGATATCCTAGGAGATAAGCACCGAGGAGACGATATGTTATTACACATCTTCGAGTGGAATTTCTCGCCTCTCCGCGTCGGGAACTCATCCAAATCAACTTGTGTTGATCAACTACTCCTAATCTTAGTGACTTTTTCAGAACAAGTTAAACGCATTTGCATGATTTTGATACTTAGGCGCACTAAACCAGACTATGTGTGGATTGGGATGCTAAGGTTATCGAGCCTCGCAAACCAGAGGTCAGTTAACGAGGTCGAATAATCCCTAAGCCTTAGACCTAATACTTAAGCTTCACATTTTTCCCCAACCTCTTGAGGACTATCCAGATCTTAGCGGATACTTGAATTTTTAAGCCTAGGAATATAGCCCAAGAGGTCTAAAATCAGCGTTCCTACTAATCTCTTCTCTGTTTTATTAGCACTTTTTGCCTTTCTTTCTTTTGATATGGTCTAGAAGTAAGTCAGTTTCTTAATCTTTTACTAATGACTATCTCTTTTTCTTTTCTTTTGAAATTGTGCTCCTTTTTGACATTTTTATCTCCTCCCCCTTTTTCTCCTCAAAATTTGATATGCCATCAAAATTTCCTCTCCTCTCATATTTTTGTTCTTTTTCAAAAATTTTTCATTTTTTTGGTATTTTTGGAATATGTGATTTTTTTGATGAAACCCTTTCTTGTGAAGTGATTTTCACGGCGTTTTGCACTTTACTACCCCATGCCTATGATTTGCAATGTCCTCATTGTAAATTAGGTGGGTTTGAGTTCAGCTTAGATCATTCATTAGAAAAGGTGATGGGTGGGTGAATGGGTTGGGATAACTGTTGCGGACGATTTCAAGCTCAGGTATGGGCACTAGAGGTGGAGTCGGCTGTTCTAATGGATGAACCCTAAAGTACAATATGAGTTCAGCATAGGATGTGTCAGGAAGGGTTGCGGGTTTTTTCAAAAAATGACGAGTTGCCTCCCATTAAGCATTGAGTTTTCTACCATCAGCCGGGCGTAATGAGCTCAGGGAGAATGGAGGGTAAAAAATATCTCAGCCAAATTTGTATCGGTGAGTTCAATGAACGGTTTGAGTCTCTAGCCATTCACGATAAAAGGTTCTAAATCGTGGCTGAGTTGACTAATTTCGACAGCTCCATTTCCAAAGATTCATCGGACAAGGTATGGTCCAATCCATTTTGATCTGAGTTTTCCTGGGAACAGTCTGAGTTTGGCATCAAAGAGTAGGACTTTTTGACCAGGGAAAAAGATCTTCTTGTATATGTGCTTGTCGTGAAAAGCCTTAACCCTCTCTCCGTAAATTCGCGAGTTCTCATACGCATTGTGGCGTAATTTATCGATATCCCTCATTTAAAGCTTTCTGTGGGTTCATGCCTTAGAAAGATCAAGGTTGCAGTTCCGTATTGCCCAATAGGCTTTGCGCTCCAATTCGACGAGGAGGTGACATGCCTTTCCATACACTAATCTGAAGGGAGACATGCCTAATTGGATTTTGTAGGCGGTCCTATAAGCCCACAAAGCTTCTGGAAGTCGAGCAGTGACCTAGATGATTTTCTTGATCTCTCGATTCGATAGCTCAGCTAAAGTGTTGGTTTGGGGGTGATAAGGAGTAGAGATTTGGTGTGACACCCCGTATTTGGTCATCAGTGATCTGAACTGAGCATTCGTGAAATGGGTCCCTCCATCAAAGATTATGGCACGTGGAATCCCGAATTGAGAAAAGATGTTCTAATGAATAAATTTGATAACCACCTTATGGTCGTTGGTTCGGGTCGAAATGGCTTCGATCCATTTGGTCACGTAGTCAACAACGAGCAAAATGTACTCAAGGCCATCCGAAATAGGGAAGGGTCCCATAAAATCAATCCCCCAGACATCGAAGATTTCGCATACGAGAATCGGCTATAAGGGCATCATATCACGGTGGCTCATGTTGCCTAAGGTCTGGCAATGAGTGCATGCCTTATAGTGATTGTATGCATCTTTTAAAATCATGGGTCAATAGAAGCCGCACTAGAGGACTTTTGCTACGATTTTATGACCAGAGAAGTGTCCACCGCATGCCTGGCCATGGCAGGAGGACAAAATGTCCTGAATTTTCGCTACTTTTCAAAAGAGACATCCTTAGATAGCAGATTAGTCAGGGGGTGCGTGATCTTCTAAAAGTCTGGAATGAATCGCTGGTAAAAATCGACGTGCCCCAAGAAGGATCGGATGTCTTTGACCGAGCTAGGCATAGGGAGTTTGGAAATTAGATTCACCTTAGCTCGATCAATCTGGATGCCTTTTTCAGAGATTAGATGTCCCAGGACAATTCCTTCAGGCACTATGAAGTGGCTCTTTTCCCAGGAAAGAACTAGATTCACGTCAATGCACTGCCTGAGGATTTGGACCAAGTGTTGGAGGCAATCGTGAAATGATTCGCCAAAAACTGAGAAGTCATCCATGAAGACTTCCATATATTCACCTACCATATCTGAGAATATGGCAAGCATGCATAGCTGAAAAGTAGCAGGTGCATTGTAGTGATCGAAAGGCATCCTTCAAAATGAGTATGCCCCAAAGGGGCAGGTGAAAGTGGTCTTCTCTTGGTCCTCAGGATGGATTGCCACCTGGTTATAGCCAGAGTACTCGTCCAAGAAGCAGAAGAATTTATTTCCCACTAGTTTTTCGAGGATCTGATCATTAAATGGTAGTGGGAAATTATCCTTCTTCGTGGAGGTGTTGATCTTCTGTAATCAATGCAGACTCTCCACAAATTTGTTACACAGGTCGGTATGATTTCTCCAATCTCAGTCGTGATCACGGTGAGTCCTACCTTCTTAGGCACAACTTGGATTGGACTCACCCACCGACTGTCGGAGATTGGGTAGATGATTCCATCATCTAACCACTTAATGATCTCCTTTTGCACGACCTCCTACAGATTAGGATTTAGACGTCTCTGCATTTCATGGGAAGGTCGTGTGCCCTCTTCAGTATAGATGCGATGTGTACAATAAGAGGGGCTAATGCCAGTCAAATCATTGAGAGTCCATCCAATGGCTCTTCAATGTTGCTGGAGAATAGAAATCAGACTAGATTTTTTATTAGGTGTGAGTCTGGAGTTGATAATCACAGGAAACGTCTGATTAGAACCCAAAAAGACATACTTTAGATGATCGAGAAGAGACTTTAATTCTAAAATAGGATTATCAACAGCAGCAGGTGGTTCAGGGTGGGTGTCGGGAGTAAGGGATGGAGCTATGGGTGTGTCTAGGTTGAGTTCGAACTCCTCTAATTGCGGATTTTGATCCTCTTGTGGCTGATCAGAGGTAGTCAGGTTTTCCTCGATTTACTGATCGCCAACCACAACCTCGATATCACATATTTGTTCTATAACCCCGCAATTAATCCCTTGTTGGGCCTTATAGATGTCGATCTTTAGTGTCTTGTTCCTAAATTTTAGTTCAATTTGGCCCTCCTCAAAATTAATGTTGGCCCTAGCAGTGGCCAGAAAGGGTCTCCCTAGTATGATCGGTGTGTTTTTCGGATTCTCTAGAGCATCCATATCCAAAACTCTGAAATCCACCAGGAAATAGAAATCCTGAACCCTAACAATGACATCCTCAAGAACTCCTTTAGGTGACTTAATAGATCGATCTACCAACTGTAATGTCACCTTTGTTGGTTTGAGCTTAGATTCCTCAAGATGGTCAAGTAGGGATGTAGGTATTAAATTTATGGAGGCTCCTAGATACAATAATGCTCTATCAAATTGGATATCACCAATTGTACAGGAAATCAGGGGAGTACCTGGGTCTTTTTCCTTAGGTGGGAGCCTACTCAAAATGATGGAGGTGGCTTGTTCTGACAATACGATTGGGCTCCCACTTTTGGTTCACGACTTACACTTAGGTGTACACATGTCTTTCAGAAATCGTGCGTAAGCTGGTACGTGGCAAATTGCATCCATTAAGAGGATGTTTATATGGACCTGTTCAAAGAGCTTGACCAAGTCCTCTTTAGGTGTCACGGATTTGGTTTTCCTCTTTCCCTTGGTCAAGGCCTTGGGAAATGGAACCTCAGATGGATCCTCTGGAATAGGTTCAGGTTCTTGATCTAGGACAAGGGTATCCTGGATGACTATCTTAGGGTTTGGGTTAGCACTACCAGGCTGAAAGTGGCTTGGGTAAGGTGGGTCCTGTGTTGCTTTGCCACTACGGTTCGTAACTATATTCAGTCTTTCCTTGTTCTGGTTTGGTGTAGGTAAAATAGGTGGTTGCTGCTGAAATCCTAAGTATGATGTCGAAGCTTCCATCTCGTCAAGTGATGGAGCAAGAGGGGCCTGATAAACAATGTGGGCTTGGCCTTGATTTGGGTTTATAACACGCCTCTGATTCATCATGTTATTGGGATTAGGTAGAGGTTGCGAAGGGAGTGTACCAGGTTAGCGGGAATTTACCATCTGGGCGAGTTGATTGCAGACCACTGTGATCTCGTCTTTGTGCTATTTCTGCATAACCTCATTCGTCTTTTGAATGTCAGTCAGAGTCTGAAGGATAAGAGTCATTTGATCTCCTTAAGTTGGCCCAGATTAATAGGCAGGGTTAGGCTGAGGATGAGACGGCTAATATGGATGACAAGCTTGTGGACATGGCTAATACGATGGTCTCTGATTATGATTGTTTCCCATCCACGTGAAATTAGGATGATTTTGCCACCCAGGGTTATAGGTATTAGAGAATAGGTCGTTCTGGATGGCGTTGAGGTCCTCGCAGGTCTGAGGAACCTCAGAAAAGTCAGAATACGAGGGTTCAAAGTTCCCCCAACTAGAATAGGTAGGTCCAGAGTTTCCTCCGGACCTAGAGTCAGACAGGGGTGGATACGGGTCCAACCCCTGAGAAGATCGATGGTAGATGTTATGCATAGCTTCCCTCCCAGAGGACGGCTGTGCGAACGAATTTTGCGTAGAGGTGGCCTGCTGCAAATGTCGAGTTAGCTCATCCACCTTCTTCTCAATAATAGAGACCTTGTCCAGATGACTGGCCATCAGTTCCAAGTTGACAGAAGAGGACAGGCCCTGTGTCTCATGTGCTCCCCTTGGATTCGTCAATGCGCGGGCATTCGTCCGATCGAATGTGCCCATGGAGTCATTATTGATGGAGTTTTCGCACATATTCTCGAGAATCTCCCACACAGTGTCTTCATGTTGACCCATGATATTTCCTCCACAAGTTGCATTGACGAATAATCGGATATCTTCATAGAGTCCCTGGTAAAAAGACTGAACTTGTTCCCATTTAGGAACTCCGTGATGGGGGCACTTTCGCATGAGATCCAGGAAACGATCCCATGTTTCATGAAGTGGTTCTCCAGGCTGCTGTGTGAAGTGTGTGATCTGGTGTCGTAAAGCATTCGTCTGACCAACTGGGAAGAACTTTTTCAAAAACTCGGATTGTAGTTCAACCCACGTGTTGATTGGACGCGTCTGAGTCTGATACCAGTGAGCTGCTTTGTCCATGAAAGAGGAGAACATTTTCATGAGAAGAATATCCCAATTTTGAACATCTGACCTGAAGGTCTAGGCCAAATGCTTGATTTATTTAATGTGCTGGATAGGGTCCTTGGAATTGAGCCCATGAAATTTCAGAATAGCATGAATTATGTTGGGCTTGAGTTTAGTATCAAGACCTCCAGTCAGGATTTGGACTCGAGGTTCGATGGCCACCGCGGCGGAATTGTAATGATCTCACATCATAGGATGCCGCGGTGGATTCACAAAGGCTTGGAACAGATCATTAAGGCGCTGAAGCTGATTCTCGAGGTTATTCTCTTTTGCTGGTTGTTCCATGATGATGGAAGGAGAGTCAGGCTCAGATGAATCAGAAGAGATGTCTTTGTGATGGGGTTGCTGCACAAACACAGAAGTCGAGGCCTAGCCTCGACGGGAGTGAATAACTATTGGAGGCCTCAAGGGTGGTCTTAAGGACCTCCTACCAAACATGCATCGATGGACTAGACGACAATAGAATGTGATGGACCCAATCAAGACACCCAAAAATTTTGGATGACTATAGAGGTTAGGGGTGGATGATACCCCTTAGTCAAAAAGCCGTGAAAGTCCCTACTAGGAGGGGGTGACGTAATAATTGCGGAAATAAATATAAACAATATCACAGAATAGATAACCACACAAATACACAAAGATTTTTAGGTGGAAACCCAAACCGGGTGAAAACCACCACCTAACCCTTTCGAGTTAGGATTTACCGATCAACCTAGTTGATCAAATCCACTAAACTGAATCACTTAAAACGAGGGTGATTCAACCTCAATACAACCACGCTACAAGTACGAGGGTAGCGTTCCTCAACCCCTTCTCTCCACGAGAAGGATTTTGTCCCACGAAGGAGACGGGAATTCGCAAAGCGAATACCCAACCAAAATACAAAGATAAAATAAAACAACAGTCCTATAGAGCCAACAAACTAATTAAACCTAGCTTCTATAGGAAATAGGAAACTCCCCTTTGCAAGGAGTGCGTCGACGATGACGCGGTGCGTGTGCCACGCGATGGCGCTACGTCGCTCTCGTTATCAATGCCGGGAGAGCGGGTGCGCAACGGTTGAATGCTCTCAAGAAAATGGAGCTTGAGCTTGGAGAGCAAGAGAGTCTTTTCTTTGGACACAAAAGGATTGAAAGTGTATTGCAAGGTGTGTGTCTTAGTGTGTATATGTCTCTCTAGGTGTATGTCTTGTGTGTTTGTGTTACAAAGGTTCCCCTCTATTTATAGAGGCCTTAGGAAGGCTTTGGAAGGCTTGGAAAAGCTTCCATAGCCGTTGGGTGCAAAGCCCAAGAGAATCAGGCCGAAATCAGGACAATGATTGCATTTGACAGGGTTATCAGACGTCTAACTCTGGCATCAGACGTCTGGAAGGCCACTTTAAGACGTCTGATTCCAAGGTCAGACGTCTGATTCTATGCAGGTTTCTCCCTGACTTGAATCAGATTTAAACAGGGTTTTTGTGCAAGTCCATCAGACGACATACAGGACGTCTGGCACTAAGTCTGGACGTCTGGAAACCTACTTTTACTGTGGGAATTGATTTCCAAACGTTGCAACGGCTAGAAAATCTCTAAGAAGAGATTTTGGGTCAGCCGAGGCAAAACGGTCATTTATCAGACGTCTGTAAAGTCCTATGGACGTCTGATAAGGCTCTAACGGTCATAATCTTGAGTGTTTTCTAAGCCAGCCAACGGTCCACTAATTGGACGTCTGGCAAAGTCATCAGACGTCTGCTAAGACGTCTGGTCTAAGGTCTGGACGTCTGATTTCATCAGACAGAACTAACTATGTCCAGCCTAACAGTTATCAGACGTCTGAAACAACAGTCAGACGTCTTAAAATGCTTTATCAGACGTCTGATTTGGAAATTAGACGTCTGTAAAGTCTGTTTGAACCCTATATTGGTTTTCTAAGTATTCTACAGAAAACCTAAGTATCCTAGGGTTGTGCAGGTGTTCCTAGGACTACTTTTAGGGTACTTTGAGGCTCTTTAACATAATGTTCTAAGGAATAAAAAAGAGCAAGAAAATAAATACAAGAGATACATGAAAGGATAAAAAAGAATCTATCCTATTCTTCTTGTCTTCCATCTCCAATCTTTCGCTCCACGCGAACCTCCTCTGTTTTCCATCAAGCTCCTCCAATCCGTCCTGGATGCGAGCTCGAACTCCGTCTAAACACGTCCACATTTGCAATTGACCTGAAATCTAGGACTCAAATTGCAAATGTTAAATAACACGTGTTTTGTTATCATCAAAACAAATGATCGTGGTGCTCTAGCACCAACAATCTCCCCCTTTTTGATGATGACAAAACCGTAAATAATAATGCATAAAAATCCTCCCCCTTTTTGACATTATCAAAAAGGTTTGATTGATTTTAAATTTTCTATTACTCCCCCTTAAAACATGCTCTTCTATTTATTTTTAACAAAGGTAATGTCCTCCCCCTTTTTATAACAATGAGATAGCTATTATTTTTCTCCCCCTTTCTAAAGGAAATTTAGCTACCTTATATCTCCCCCTTAAAAATTGACAATTAGCTCATTAATTTTTAACTCCCCCTATCTAAATGCTTATAAAAAGGATAGGGTTAAGAATTTTACCTCACCTACCATGGCCAATAAAATGGCCCGAATGGTGGTGGTGGATGCCACATCGGATGGGGCTCCCATCCGTAGCTTGGAGGCCCGGGCATTGGCGCCGGTCTCCAATCTGGTGGTCGACGTGCGGCGGGTCCGTCGTTTGTTCGCCGTCTTGTCGGTCTTCTTGTTCTCCTCCTTGGTCTACTCCTTGGTTCTCCCAATTCGAGTTGACCAGCCTTGAGCTTATAGGTCCAGTCCTGTGTATTGTAGTTATCCCTGAATCCTACAAAACAAGATTCCAAATTTTTCTTCGGTATCCAAGTATGCTTGGATCCGGATTTGTTAGAGGGTCTCCTTGATGGAGATCCTTTCTCAACCTTAGGGCTATATAAATCATCTACTTTGTTGATTAGTTTGTTGGAGTTTTCCCTAAGACATGCAATTTCTTTTTCTATAATGTTCATTTTAGTCTTTAAATCTGAAATTTCTAATTTTAGACTAACATTTTCCTCAATCAATTTATTATTTTCATTGATGAGGTTATGATTTTCTAATAATAGGCTATCATTTTTAGGACTAGCTTCTATGTCCTTAAGTTGTTTTTCTAACCTATCATTTTCATTTTTAAGAAAACTAAGGTTCTTCTTCATGCTTTTGTTTTCTATTTTTAGTGATTTACTAATCTCGAATAATTCATTAAAAGCTTCTTGTAAATCAAAATTTACCTCGTCGTCGGAGTCGCTTCCGCTTTCACTGTCGCTTCCTCTAGCCATGAAGCCGAAGCAAGCGGTTTCTTCTTCTATGGTCTTTTCTTCTTCTTCCTCCGAGCTAGAATCGTCCCAAGTGGCTTGGAACGCCTTCTTTTTCTCCTTTTTGAGAAGAGGGCATTCTGGTCGCAGATGCCCTTTCCCGTTGCAGTGGTAGCAACGTCTCGGGCTTTCCTTCTTTTTCTTTTTCTTTAATTCCCTACAAAACTTGGAAAAATTTTTAAGTAAAATTCTAAAGTCTTCGTCGTCGGAACTTACCTCGCTATCCGACGCGGCTCTGAAGGCGAGAGTCTTCTTTGGTTTAGGCTCCGGTGTATCCTTCTTCTTCTGCTTCAACTTAGTCTCGTAGGCCATCAGATTGCCTAGGAGATCTTCCATGTTGAGCTCCTCCATTTCGTTCACCTCCTAGATGGCGGTGACTTTCTGTTCCCACTCCGGTCCAAGGGAACGAAGAAGCTTCCCTTGAAGCTCCCCCTTTATGAAAGTCTTTCCTAAAGCTTTCAAGTTATTTACAATGAGAGTGAACCTAGTGTTCATCTCACTTAAAGACTCGTTAGATTTCATTGAAAAAGATTCAAATTCTTGAGAAAGTAAATTAATTTTTGAGGTTTTTACCTTAGAGGTACCTTCATGAGTTACCTCGAGTGTGTGCCAAATCTCGTATGCGGTGGCGCACTGCGAGATTCTGTTGAATTCTTCCGAGCTGAGCGCGCAATACAACGCGTTCATTGTTTTCGCGTTGAGAGAGAGCTCCCGGATCTGCTGCTGCGAGTATCCTCTGGCGGGTTTCTCTGGGATGTCGAAGGGGGTCTCGCACCTGGCCCAGACTGTGAAGTCGGTGGCTTGAAGCCACGTCTTCATCCGCAACTTCCAGTAGGGGTAGTTGCTCCCGTCGAAGAACGGCGGACAGGTTGTGGACTGCCCCTCGGAAATCCTGCTTGTGGAACAGCTTCCCTCCATGT
Source organism: Thalassia testudinum (assembly GCA_037157565.1). NCBI lineage: Eukaryota > Viridiplantae > Streptophyta > Magnoliopsida > Alismatales > Hydrocharitaceae > Thalassia > Thalassia testudinum. Next base: position 3,280,307 of record JAZHRO010000029.1, on the reverse strand, counting down.
TTAGATCCTCGCCGGTTTGTAACGCCGAAAATGCGAGACCTGCTCTGATACCAATTGAAAGTCCCTACTAGGAGGGGGTGACGTAATAATTGCGGAAATAAATATAAACAATATCACAGAATAGATAACCACACAAATACACAAAGATTTTTAGGTGGAAACCCAAACCGGGTGAAAACCACCACCTAACCCTTTCGAGTTAGGATTTACCGATCAACCTAGTTGATCAAATCCACTAAACTGAATCACTTAAAACGAGGGTGATTCAACCTCAATACAACCACGCTACAAGTACGAGGGTAGCGTTCCTCAACCCCTTCTCTCCATGAGAAGGATTTTGTCCCACGAAGGAGACGGGAATTCGCAAAGCGAATACCCAACCAAAATACAAAGATAAAATAAAACAACAGTCCTATAGAGCCAACAAACTAATTAAACCTAGCTTCTATAGGAAATAGGAAACTCCCCTTTGCAAGGAGTGCGTCGACGATGACGCGGTGCGTGTGCCACGCGATGGCGCTACGTCGCTCTCGTTATCAACGCCGGGAGAGCGGGTGCGCAACGGTTGAATGCTCTCAAGAAAATGGAGCTTGAGCTTGGAGAGCAAGAGAGTCTTTTCTTTGGACACAAAAGGATTGAAAGTGTATTGCAAGGTGTGTGTCTTAGTGTGTATATGTCTCTCTAGGTGTATGTCTTGTGTGTTTGTGTTACAAAGGTTCCCCTCTATTTATAGAGGCCTTAGGAAGGCTTTGGAAGGCTTGGAAAAGCTTCCATAGCCGTTGGGTGCAAAGCCCAAGAGAATCAAGCCGAAATCAGGACAATGATTGCATTTGACAGGGTTATCAGACGTCTAACTCTGGCATCAGACGTCTGGAAGGCCACTTTAAGACGTCTGATTCCAAGGTCAGACGTCTGATTCTATGCGGGTTTCTCCCTGACTTGAATCAGATTTAAACAGGGTTTTTGTGCAAGTCAATCAGACGACATACAGGACGTCTGGCACTAAGTCTGGACGTCTGGAAACCTACTTTTACTGTGGGAATTGATTTCCAAACGTTGCAACGGCTAGAAAATCTCTAAGAAGAGATTTTGGGTCAGCCGAGGCAAAATGGTCATTTATCAGACGTCTGTAAAGTCCTATGGACGTCTGATAAGGCTCTAACGGTCATAATCTTGAGTGTTTTCTAAGCCAGCCAACGGTCCACTAATTGGACGTCTGGCAAAGTCATCAGACGTCTGCTAAGACGTCTGGTCTAAGGTCTGGACGTCTGATTTCATCAGACAGAACTAACTATGTCCAGCCTAACAGTTATCAGACGTCTGAAACAACAGTCAGACGTCTTAAAATGCTTTATCAGACGTCTGATTTGGAAATTAGACGTCTGTAAAGTCTGTTTGAACCCTATATTGGTTTTCTAAGTATTCTACAGAAAACCTAAGTATCCTAGGGTTGTGCAGGTGTTCCTAGGATTACTTTTAGGGTACTTTGAGGCTCTTTAACATAATGTTCTAAGGAATAAAAAAGAGCAAGAAAATAAATACAAGAGATACATGAAAGGATAAAAAAGAATCTATCCTATTCTTCTTGTCTTCCATCTCCAATCTTTCGCTCCACGCGAACCTCCTCTGTTTTCCGTCAAGCTCCTCCAATCCGTCCTGGATGCGAGCTCGAACTCCGTCTAAACACGTCCACATTTGCAATTGACCTGAAATCTAGGACTCAAATTGCAAATGTTAAATAACACGTGTTTTGTTATCATCAAAACAAATGATCGTGGTGCTCTAGCACCAACAAGCCGTCCCCCTATGAATTACCTGGGCGCCAGAGAGAGAGTCCTGCGAAGACCCCTACATGGTAGAGCGTCCCCACGGGTTACAGGGTTTCCCCCACTCAACCTCTCTTGTCACTGATGGTCCAGGTAGACCAGAATGGGGACTTGACCTCTTAAGTCTACCAATTTTAATTAAGAACAAGGGTGCTTAGGATTTTACTTGAACTTTTAAGATGTATTGAGTGAAAGAGTGACCTAATTTAAAGATTGGTTGACCCAACAAGGTGGGTCAACTTCACCTATTTGTCCTTTGAGAAATTTAGGTCCCTCTTGTAAGATTCAAGTGAGATTAAGAGCTTGATTTTTAGGATTTGCTTGAATAGATCAATTCAATCAAGGCTTAGGCACACTTTGTTTGGAAAGATCAATTCTTGATTAAGCAAGTGTGTCTCTAAAACCCTAAATTGGGATCCTTAATTGGCTCTGATTTGGTCCAATTTAATTTGTCCAAATGTGATACCTAAGGCTCAAACAAGAATGTGGTTGCCCTAGATACCTTAAACTTTAAGTGGGTGCACAAATCAGGGTTTGTTGTTTTATAAATAGAATGTATTAAATCAAGCAACTTGATGATTAATCTAACAATAAAATGCAAGTAGACCTAATTGATTTTTTTCTTTTAACCTTTTTAGAAATAGGGGCTTAAGAGATAAGAGATAGAGCTTACCTGCCCTTGGCATGTTTGATGTGCGGCTGAACTTTCTTCAATGAATCCCTCCTGAAACAACAACAAAAAGATAAAGCAAGTTAGTACCAAATCAGGAATTGCAATCAAGACTTCTAAATTGCACGTTGCTCCCCGGCAACGGTGCCAGAATGTTAACAAGGCGATATCATCGTCTTAAAATAAAGCGTTGTAATATAGTCGAAATCGCTTTGAAAATAAATAGATTTTATTACTCGAAAAAGTTTCGAAGTCGAACATAGGGAGTAATATGGGAATTTAAATCTCAAGAATTGCAATATAAGACAAGAAAGCTATAGAATTGAAATCAAGAATTATTTCAAAATAATGCAGCACTAGGATCAAGTATCAATTTGCAAAAATAATGGAGTAAAATGGTGGTTTAAACCACCATATACTGCTTACAATAATAGCTAAGGAATTCAAATATCAATATATGAAATAATGCTCAAATGTGTCGTATGATGGTAGGATTAGACGTCTTAAACGTCTGATTATACGGTGCTTGGATTTCTTCTTCGTTCTTTATTCCTTCCTTCTTCTGCTGGGATTCCTCTCCTTCTTCTTCTTCTTTGCTCTTGTGGCTTTCTTCCTTTTCTTCTTTCTCTCTGCTTCTGCTTCCTTCTCCTTCTCACAGAAGAGGGGGACTTCTCAAATTGGCTAAGTGTCAGCCAATGTCCTTTGCAACAAAACCCTCCCCTACCCTTGCGCAATCTCTCCTTTCCTTCTCTCTCTTAGGCTTCGCCCTCCCAGGGCCATGGGTAATCGGGTTATCGGATCATACGCACCCGGGTCCAGGCTCACCGGCGTGCGGTAGTGAGCGAGGAGTGCAGGTAAGTCTAGGCAGGCAAACGGGTCAGCCAGATCCGCGGGGGATAGAGTTGCGGATGAGGCACAGGTGTGTGTGGGTGAGAGGGACCTCACCCCGTGTTTTGAGGCGAATAGACTCTAACACTTTTTCAATATATGCGTGCGCAGGGACTCTGCTGCTTCCGAGGTGGGACTATCCCACCCTCATTTTTCGTACAGTCGTAGCAGCGACTTCCTTCGTTGAATTGGTGTAGAGGCTCTGGTTAAAAGCTCCAATTGACTGCGCGGGGATACACCTGAGTCGATTCCGCAGCGGCTGGAGTTGAGTCCTGGAGCTGCAGGTGAAGAACAAGTTTCAGAGCTTTGCGTCAATGGCAGAGAGTGGCTATGCCTGAAATCAGACATACAGCCTTTCGGCCCTGTCAGAATGTTTAGGGAGGATCGCTGGACTACGGAGAGTGCGACAGGGGGGTTTTGTGTGGCTACTCGTGGTCCATGCATGCGTGTTAAGGTCGGTCTGTGTGTGAAAGTGGGTGTGTTTGGGGTTGTGTGCGAGTGAGTGAAGTGGTGAATAAGGAGAGGGGAAATGAGCGGATAGGTGAGGTGGAGATTTTGAGGTAGTCGACAAAGGGGATGGTTGCATGTAGTAGGCGAAATCCTTTGCTAGAGTGGTCGCCGGAGATGAAGGAGATGAAGTCGCAGAGGGTCGTCGATGGTCGAAACGAGGTGGGGTGAATGCAGAAATAAAGTAAAGGGAATAGGGGACCTAGCTAGGCTAGTAGTGGACAAAATGAGGCAAAGATAACGTCTGTTGAGGTGCGGCCGACGCTGGAGACGAAGGTGGCTCTGGTGGGGAAGAAACTGCGAGGATGACGGAGGAGGCGTCTGCTGGTACTGCGAGACACGGAAGGAGGTGAGGAAGATAGATCCGCCGCTGGTATTGCGAACAGATGACGAGGAAAGGCAGAGGAGGTCGCCGAATGTCGAGGAACCTTTGGCCATGAAAGAGAGAGAGGAATTATGGGGAATCTCGGCCGATTTCGAGCGTAGGAAGTTTGGGAGGATCTGGGTTCTCTTATACGAGTACCTAGAGGCAATTTGAGCATGGGAAACAAGCTTTCCACGCTTGGAAAGCCTCGTCAGACTTGGAAATTTCTTGAGACCCAAATCTCTCAAGCATTCACATGAGAGATTGGGTAAGTTCTAGGGCTTAGAATTGGGTCCAATAGGAAGGGAATTTCTTGACGAACTTTCCCATCAATTTTGAAAGGGATTTGTCAAGAAATTAGGGTGTTCTTTCCATTTTAAGGTTTCGAGAGCAAGTAGGAATAGGATTAATGGAAGAAGGGACCTTTTTGCGAGAATGATGACAAAGTTAGGGGCCTATTTGGAAGGGATTTGAAAGTTAAGGGTAGAAATGAAATTAGACAGGATGAATTTGCAAACTAGATCAAGACAAACTCTTCTTGGGTCCAAATTTTGTTAAAAACCTAATTTGGACCTAAGAAATCCAATGGTGAAGTTGGATTTTGGTTTTGACTATGTTTAACTGGGCATTTTATGCGAAAACCCAAATTAGGGCAAATGTCTGTCTATGGTTCTGTTTTGGGTTAAAACCGGTTCTGATGGTCAAATTGAAAGTTATAAACCCTATAGAATATTTTTATATGAATTTTAGAAGGTTTAGGTGAATTTTATCTTGATCATAGCCTCAGTTAATTAAGCGGGTCTGTTTTTAGGGTTTCAAAATTCATTTAATTCTCAGAATACGTGCAAACCCTTTTCTGTCTATCTTATCCCCCTTGTTATATTATTAAAACCAATTGACCTTCATTTAACACCTGAGAAAACCCTTGGTTGTACTGCATTCATGATGAGCTGGTAAAATTACCGTTTTAACCCTAGTTTCTTATTTTTCTTCCAGAATGAATATGTAATGACTTGTGACTCTCTAGCAGTTATGTAGGAGCATTTATTAACTTAATTGGGTCAAAAATGAGTTAGTTATGGCTCATGATGGTGTTCCCATCAGATGCAAAATTGTAATCAGAAATTGATTCAAGGTAATGTAGCAATAAGATCAAGTATCAGATTGCAAAAAGAATGGAGTAAAATGATGATTTGAATCACCAATTACTCCCTATAATAATGGAAAATAGAACTAAAATATATATATGAAATGATCTCAACCGTCTGAATATCTAATGAGACGTCTTAAATGTCTGATTTCTTCTGCTTCTTCTTGCTTTCCTTCTTTCTTCTTCTTCTTCTTCTTCTTCTGCTTCTTCTCTTCTTCTTCTTCTGCCTTTCTTCCTCAGCTTCTCTGCTATTCTTCTTTCTTCTGAGGCCATCTTCGTTGGCCCTTCTGATGCACATGGGGGGAAAGGCTTCTGCAAATTTGACTAGGTGTGGAGAACACTGAAGAGCAAAAACCCCCTACCCCCGCACACAATCCTTTGCTTCTCTCCTTGGGTCGCACTCTCCCAGAGCCTCCAATAGTACCAGGTTATCGGGTTTCGAACCTAAAGCACACCCTGGTCACTTCGCGCGTCCGCAACTGTAGTGAAGACAACTCAAATTGAGGCAGCAGCAGGGTCTGGCGACTTCAATTATTGCCCTAAACCCCTTCTTGGAAGTCTTCCGCTTGACCTGGGCACAACACCTGGAGCTGAAGACGCAAGAACAACACTTGGAGGTCTTCGAAGAAGCTCTGCCAATGGCACTATGGCTCGAGACCTGAAAGAGATGAATATAGGGTAAACGCCCCAGTCAATTTTCTCAAGAGTTTCACCTTGATGAGGCAAATGCAACGGCGGTGTCAATGAGGGGTGAACGTGTGTGAACTGTGTAGGTGTGGTGTTCGACGTAGCGAGTGAGGGACCAAATCCCTTAATTTCTTGAGGGGTTTTGGTCTGTGGAGCACGGCGGAGTTGATGGAGGTGATAGCTGTGAGTTTCAAGTAGTGTGGCGGTGTGTAGGCGTCACTGGAGCTTCGCTGGAGGAGGAGAAGGTGAAGTGCAGGAGGCAGCAGTTGGCAGTTGTGTGTGTTTTCGTGGGTGGAAAAATGAAATAGAAAGAGAGAGAGAAGAAGATAGGGACTTATCAAGGTGGTTAAAAAGCGGAGGGATCTGGTGTTGGTTGACCGGAGCTGGAGAAGGAGGGAGATGCGAAGGAGTGATGGCGACGATGTAGACGAAGGAACACCCTCCCTTTGGCTCGGGAGGGTCACGACGAAGAGAGGAAGAGATTAGGCCATCCAATTTGATGGTTGGATGGCCGCAGGAGGGAGATCTAGGGAGGTTGCCGGAGCGGGGGTATACAGTGGTCGAAGATAGGTTTTTAAGGCCATTTGACGTGCCAAGACTTGCTAAAAAGCATGGTCGTGCAATGGTTTTTTTTTATAGGCCATAGGAAGCCCTTCCAAGCTTGAAAAGAAGCTTTCAAGCTTGGAAGGTATTTGCGAAATAGGATACTCGAACCTTTGAAAGGTTCGCATGGCTTTTTCGGAAAGGCTTAGAGCCCAAGGAATGGCTCAAATGAAAGGTAACTTCCCAAGGAATCCCAGTATAAATTTTGGGAGAGATTGATTGAGAATCGAGTGAGAAATCCTTGCTCGAAACTCGACGGTGAAGGTTTTACCTTCCAAAAATGGCGTGGGGACCTGCTTGTGAAGAAGAAAAAGAAGTTGGGGGGCTATTTGTAAGAGAATTTAAAAGTTAAGGGGCTGAATGAGATAGAAAGAGTCTGACTGGACCAAAATGTAAACTTGGTCAAGATGATCTTAGATTGGGCCCAACTTTTGGTATAAACCTAGTTTGGACTCAAGGAATCCAATGGTGAAGTTAGATTTAGGTTTTGACAAAGTTGACTGGGTAATTTATGCAAAAACCCAAATTAGGGCAAATGTTTGTTTAAGGCACTATTTTAATTCTCAAAGTTTGACTGGATTTCAAAAGTCATTTAATTCTCAAAACACATGCAAACCCTTTTCTGTCTGTTCTAACCCACTTGTTAGCCTTTTAGGATCATTTGACCCTTAATTACCCCCTGAGACAACCCGTGATTGTACTACATTCATGATATGATGGTAAAACTGTAGTTTTAACCCTATTTTCTTATCTTTCCCTCAAAATGACTTTGTAATGAAATATGGCTCTCTAGCAGTTATGTAGGAGCATTTACTGACTTAATTAGATCAAAATGAGCTAGTTATGGCTCATGATGGTGTTCCCATCAGTCATAGAGTGCACAAGTTGAGGCAAATTGTGAGGTCGACGGTGAAGAGAGCTCAGGCCACGGTGCGCGCTTGTTTCACGATGCAGGCAAAGATCACGGTGGAGGAAGGAGGAGACCATCCCCATCAGGCGAGGGAGATGGATTCTTTCAAAAGTGCTCTGGCCCTTTCTTCTTCCGAGATCTCCTTGATTTGCTTCTTCTGTCAGATCCTCACAAGTTGTTGGAATGGTAGGATAGGCTCTAGCTATTCTTAACCAAACGTCTAATAAGTGCATCAGACATCTTAAAAAAATGTAATGCCCATGAGTTTGTGATAGCAATTCCAGACGTCCAATCAAAGCTCAAGACATCTTATAGTAGCAAAAATGGCCTTCTGACTCTTGTACCTAGCCTTGCATTCATCAAATAGATCATATCATATATTATTAAATGTAAAATTAACTCATAAAATTATATGCAAACTAAGGTAAATTTCCATTTAACTCCTAATCAATTAACAACTAAGAACAACTAATTAAAGAGTACTTATGCCAAATAATGTTCCACGAAAGTAGACTTATCAAATGCTCCCATGCCTAAGTTTTGCTAGTCCTGAGCAAAAATGAAAATGAATGCAAGGTGTATTATGCTATCAAAAGATTTCTTCTTTTTTTATTCCAAAAACTTAGAGACCCAGACAAATGTAAAGTAATAGTAGCCTAGGTAACAGATCCAAGTGAAAAGCCAACTTACATTTAAAGCTCGTGCTTTACCCTTGATAAAATTCTACCGGGATAGGCAACTACTTCCCTCGAGGATAAAGTAGAAAATAATATGTAATTTGACCCCACCTTTCTAGCTTAGGTAGGAGATATTGAGTTGAATGGATTTATATTTGGTTGCTCACACTCATCTAGTACTACACGTAGTCTAGTACTGCAGACTCTAAATCTCTAAACTATCAAATGAGTCAACCCAGAGAGAGGCTAAAAACTGTGCTCCCTTGATGTTCCTTTGTGCTTACTTTTTTCCTTCTTTTCTTTCTGAGATCACAAATCTCACTAGATTTTCTAAATCTATTTAGTGTTTGGTGGCCTCTCATGGCATTCACACTTCAATTAAAGTCCTAATAACCCTGCAACTAAGTTAGAAGTCTTTAGCCAATATTCGAGCGATCAAAAATACTAAAAAGTAGGATGGGTCATATTTGGTGGATCGCAATGGGTGTTTTTGTTGTTGCCTCAAAAACATCGACACATATTGAAAAATGATACGAAAATAAAACTATAAACTTGAACTATTTTCTTTTTCTTTTTCCTTTTTTTAAATAAATATTTCTCTCTTTTTTTTTCTTTCTCTTCTTTTTTTTTCATTTTTTTATATATAAATTAACATAACAAGATGCAGACTTTTATTCATGAGGTATTATTAGGGATGATGATGGTCAAGAGGATATTGTGTGGCTTATTTGGTAGAAGTGCCTACTTTTAGCATCAGGAAAGGATGGATAGGACAAGCTTATTTCTGACCTTTGACACTATTACCCTCCTTCAGCCGAGGACTTTATGAAGGACGGTCGTAACCATCCACCATAGTCATAGTTTTATTAAGACCCAATCTCTGTGTATCTGCCTTATTTGGTGACTCTCAGGAATTCACACAATGCTTGCATGCAGGAACATTGAGCAAAAACTATGCTTAACTCTGAGGTATCATCATCTAATTATCCAAAAATTACAAGTCCTTGCACTAGACTTAGTGCCCCAATAGTCTCTCTACTTTCTTCTCACAAATATGAGGTGGATCTAATAGAAGATAGTATGCCTAACTTCCTATTAACTGTCCAAAGGTTCAGTGACTAAAAATGCTTATTGGTTTTCTTCAAAGATCCATTACCCAGTTTGCGTGCAAGTGAAGTAAATGTACTGAATTCTAAAGTTAAGAAACAATTTAAGAAGAAAATCTTTAATGACATCTCCATGACAAAGATGTTTTACTAGGGACTAACCAATTCAGCTCAAGAAAAGAAATCTCTTTTTTTTTTGCTAATGCACCTAACCTAAAAGCATGAATACTTCCTAAAATGCAAAATGCACCCCCCATGCCTAAACAGGAGGAGAAAGAAAGGAAATCACCTGATGAAGGTGTTATTCTGAATGTTGGGTTGCCTCCCAACAAGTGTTGCATTTTTTGTCAGCAGCCAGACTTATAGGGAACCTATAAGTCTGGTTCCAAATAGAATGTGCTAGGCCCTAAAAATATATGTAACAGCGCGGGCCTAGAAAATAGGTAACCATGGATGTTGGCAAGCTGATGATGCAACGTTATCTCAAATGCTCGCTGGAAGACATGAAAGAAAAGAACCTCATAGGCTACCTTGGGAGGTCTAGGAATAATAAAAGGAACATGAAAAGGGACCTCCCGAAACGGAATAAGTGGAGGATAACAAGGGTCCTCCAAAGAAGGAAGGGCTTTAAAAGATATAAACATAATAATTTCAAACCCTTGAATGGCAAGACTAAAACTACAAGCATCAATCCACACTCGCCATTCTACCCGAGGATGTACTGGCCTGATATGCTTCACAGAAAGAACGTATATGAGCAGAGACCGGAGCCAAGGATCAAGTAAGGAATCTACAGGTTGCTTGAGTGATTGGGTGATAATTATTAAGTCCAAAGAGGTCTTAGTCTATTTAGGTTTCATTCCCAATAAGAATTCATCTTCCACATCTTTACCAAACTTCATTGTTTTATGAATCTCCAACTGCTCCTCTACAATAGATGAGTCATGAATATAATTCAATATCTCATTAGTAGACTCATAATCAACATGCTTTGACGATAATTGGGTTTTCTGGGATGTAGCAAGATCATAATTATCATCAAATCCATCCTTGGGTTCTTTCCGGTCAATTACATCCTTGCCGGGGACTTTGTGTGCTACTTCATTAATCCTTAATATCTTTAGGAGGATTATCATCTTTAATGTTATGGAGAAAGCCTATATCACTGAATTCTTTATTCTTCTTGATGCATAAATCTTTAATTGATGTATATTGTCCCTGAGAGTCTCCCTTAAGCTTCTCACTATTGTATTTGTCCTCCAATAATAACTCCTGGTTTTGCGGAGGATGACTCTCAAAATCAAAAGAAGGGAGGAATCCGGATTTCACCAGATTATATATATCCTTAGGGGCTATGTCCTCGAATAACACATAATCCCCCTGTGATTCACTCTAGATTCTAAGGCCAGGTTCCTCCATCAGGCTATCATCCTCTTCTAAAATAGACTCGTTGTACCCCTGAGACCAAAATTGATCCAATTCATCCTCCATTCCTTTAGGGTCACCTTCATTGGGTGCATTTAAATCCTCAGAATGTTGGATGGTAGGCGATGACTCCCTAAGTGGAGGGTCAAGATTAGGCTCACTAAGGGTAGAATGGGGTTCCACCAGATGACTAATAGGGGAAGTGATATGAACAATACGACCTTAACCCGGGTTATCAGAGGTGAGGAAAATACCGTCATCAGGGTCAAGGTTCTCAAGAGGTACCATCTTTTCTTTCTTTTGACTCCAATATAGCTCCAGTGGATAATTGCTAGGGTCATTTTCCTCTAGTGGCTGTGTCTCATGGGGAGAGTCTAAGTGATAGCTACTTAAAATAGGATCTCTATTGTCATTGGTTTCCTCAGAATTATTTTGATGATCACGGTTATACGGGTAGGGATCAAAATCATTAGTAAGAGCATAGCTAAGTTGTCTAATTTCCTTATTCAATTGTTGACTATTCCTCAACATCTCTCCCACAGACTCCAACATTTTTTTTGTTGTTTTTGCATTTCTATCATAAAAGAGGAGAGATTACTACTATTAAATTGGGGAGGATAGTCAATCTCAGGCTCTGGTTGTCTAGGGGTATCGGTCCAACCTCGATAAGGAAAATCATGAAGGGTGGGAGGATTGGGTGTTTGCATAGTAGAGGGGATTCCATGGGTGGAAAATCCTACTCCTAGGCTCTGATCAAAAGTGGAATCTATCAGGCCAGTACTCCCAGGATAAGAATATGATTGATCCCATGAATTGTTATTGTATCCATCAAAAGATGGATACGCTCAAGGCATGGGATCTTAGTTAAAAGATGGGAAGTATTAACTCGAATAATCTGAATGATAGGAGTAAGGGTAATCCATTTCTTTAAGCCAAATAGGTTTAACTCTCTTAGGATTTAGAAGAAATCAGAATAAAAGCAGAAACTTCCTAGGGAGTTCTACCACTGTCAAAACAAACACAAATACAGTGGGATATATTTTTAGTAGATTCTAGGTCTTAGAATTAAGTGTTCAGATGGTGGCCAAACAAGTTTTGCAAGAATTACGTTTCCTAGGCCGACCTTCGTTGATGCCTACAACCTACTCACAATGGATGAAAGTCTCGAATCGAGCCCACACACGAGGAACCGAAGTAACTTGGTGGATAGGCTTGTTGATATCTGACTAACTTCCCTTGTGGTGTAAAAGAGGAGAGGTAAAAATTTATCTAGAGACCTTATGTGTGATGTGCACAGTGTCTCAGGTGTGCAACACAAGTTCGCGTTTTGAGTTTTGAAATCTTGCAAATAAGATCCTTTTGCACACAATTTCAAGTCAGAGATTTTAAGGTTCAACCTCTTAGCAGTCCTAATTTTAAAGTGACCACTAAATTAATTCAATTCAAACACTTTAGTGGTCTTGAATTTAAGTTCAATGCAGATGCATGACAGGTATTTGATGCTAAAGAGAAGACGTACCTTACTCAAAGTATTTGATGCTAAAGAGAAGACGTACCTTACTCCAGCTTTCTTCATGCAAGATGTTTGTAATGCAATAAAGATAAACTAGATGGTGCTCATTCAATCCTAGATGGTCTCCCTATTGATATGCAGCTTCTAGCAGGTAGTTTGATTTTTTTATTTATATATATATATATATTAATAATATTAAGCAAACAAATCGAATCTAACTAACTAATTACCTTGCCTATATGTAGTTCAAATAAACCTATAATCTAAATAAAATGGGAACACGCTCCCGAAAATATGCTCCCGCATACAAGAGCGATAAGAAATAAAAAGCACTGGGAACACGTTCCCAAAAATTCCCAACACGGGTCCACAAGATAGAAATTAAGTTCTAATGTCTATCTAAACTAATCTAAATCTAAAAGAAGCAAATAAATGTCTTTGGTTGCCGATCCTTCCTCCATGCGTGTGGGATCAAGGCCTACATGTTCCTGTTGCTGCCCTCTAGGTGGCGTCAAGGTCCACCAAAAATATCCTCTCCGTCGTGTGCTCCCATCGCATTCATTTAGTTTTTGGCACGTAAATAGAAACAAGGTTAGCAAATTAGAAAGGGTTCAGAAATAGCATAAAAATAATATAAATTTCCTAAAAAAATTAATAGGCGTATTTCTTCCCCGGCAAAGGTGCCATTTGAAATAGCGATCTTCGTTTTTAATAAAAATTTTAACATAAAATGACGTGTTGTTATAGTTTGTTGCGTGGTGGAAAATCGCTTTTCAAAACATTTAATATTCAAAAACTAACCACGAAAATAGTTAGGTTTTCTTGACAAGGAGGAATTAGCCTATTAAACTAGTGAGTGGTGCGTCAATTATTTGGGAAACTTAATGGGTGTGCATGCTACTTCGTGCAATTCTTTTTCTCACATAAATGCTCGTTTTAACCAATTAATCATGAATGTAGGCGTTTAGATGCAAAAGCACCACCATATAATATTTTGTTAACAAGTGATCTTGGCATAGGAAAACACCGTAAATATTAATCTCCAATAGAATATAGCTTGTTTACTATAATCAATATGACATGCTCAATCTCATTCAGTAGAGACATTCCACCACAAATAATTTCAACTGAATAAAAGGGTATCTATGCAAATTCACATCAATAAATTTATTCAGTAAAAAGTGAATAGTGTACCCCACAATGGCAAACTTGGTAATTTTTAATTAGAGGAGAAACAAAGGATTTCTCTTCTCTCCTCGCATGAAGGGATGAGAGTGGATGGTTGCGGTGAGGAAGAAGATGGGTGTGGGTGCGTTGAGTTGCAGGTGGTGGTGGTGGGTCACAAAGAACAAGAAAAAGGATGGAGATGAAGGTGATGCATTTAGGTATTAAGGGTGGTGGTGATGCTCTCTGTCACAGAGCGCCACAAGTTGAGGTAGATTGTGAGGTCGACGGTGAAGAGAGCTCAAGCCACGATGTGCGTTGTTTCACGGTGCAGGCAAAGATCATGGTGGAGGAAGGAGGAGACCATCCCGATCAGACGGGGGAGATGGATTCTTTTAAAAGTGCTCTAGCCCATTCTTTTTCAGAGATCTCCTCGATTTGTTTCTTCTACCGGATCCTCGCGAGTGGTTGGAATGGTAGGATAGGCTCTAAATGTTCTTAATCAAACATCTAATAAGAGCATCAAACGTCTTAAAAAAATATAACGCCCGTGAGTTTGTGATAGCAGTTCCAGACGTCCAATCAAAGCTCAAGACATCTTATAGAAGCAAAAATGGGCGTCTGACTCTTGTACCTAGCCCCGCATCAATCAAATAGATCATATCATATATTATTAAATGTAAAATTAACTCATAAAATTATATGCAAACTAAGGTAAATTCTCATTTAACTCCTAATCAATTAACAACTAAGAACAACTAATTAAAGAGTACTTATGCCAAATATTGTTCCACGAAAGCGGACTTATCACCTAGCACATCTACAAATAGATAGGAGTCTCTCCATTATGAAGACACACCTCAAGGAACAATACTTTCCACCATTTGAGTGATTAAGAGATAGAGATCATCTAGAAGAGAAGTTCTTGCTCTCCAAGCTTTATACTTCATGATGAGAACCTCATCATGAACCCTAGCTAGCACAATCTAACCTAGATATACAAGAAAAAGGTTCCTACATAGTTCAAAGAAAAGCTTAACTCAGAGAATTCTGAGTTAAAGAAGAGAACAAGTTATAAGGAGTAAAAATGCAATGTCACCAACACAATCTGCAAACAGGGTAATTAAGGGTCCAAACACAGGTCAAACTAACCTAATAAGAAGGAAAGTGGGATGATTTGATCTAATAAGGGCTACAGTAACCCCAAGAAATTAAATGACATTCGGTAACCCTAAAACAAATCCACTTCAATTCATGTGGTTCGAGGTAGGGTAAAAATCAAATAAACCCTCTAAAATTCATATAAAAATAATCTCTAGGGTTTAGAACCTTCAATTTGGCCTTAGAAACCCATTTTGACCTACATTGAGAACCATGCCCAATTAATGATTTAATTTGTGTTTTTACATAAATTGGCCAGTCAAACATGATCTGACCTAAAAACAAAATTCACCATTAAAATCCTTAGGTCCAACTTAGTCATATATAAAAACTTGAGCCTAAGAAGAGACCTCCTTGACCGACTTTGCAATTTGGTCCTCATCATTTACTTTTTGACCCTCAACTTTCGAAACCCTTGCATTTTGGCCCTAATTTCCTCTTCGTTCTTTGCATATTGGTCCCTCCTGCAAGTCTCTACGCAGCACCATGCTCCGGCGACTTTGCGCGGAGCATGGCGCCGCGTAGGGTGAGGGGGGCGTCCTGCAAAGAGAACGCGGAGTTCCCTACGATCTCTGCTATCGCAGGGACTCGGCCATGCCACCTAACGTCGCCAACACCTTCCGTGTGAACGCGCGGAAGGTATGGGTCTCGTCTCCGACCATACTCCGGCTGGGGACGCACGTCAGCAGCGTGCATCCGCCCCTCCGCCACCGCCTTTATAAAGACCAGCGTCGCCAGTCGTTTCTCCCAGCTTGGTCTTAACGGAGAATCCCTCAACCCTTCCTCTCTCTCCACTCCGACAGGAACCCACCAACTCCGGCGGCTCCTCCTCCTTCTCTTCGCTCTGCTGCAATACCAGCAGTAGAGCCACCTTCGCCTAATTTCCCCGCGTCGCGCCACACCAAGCATGCGCCTCCCTGCCCTCTTCCTCACCGCCGCTCTCTCCCTCTGGCTGTTTCTTCTCCGGCGACAGTCGGTATGGCTGCCCGCCGCTCCGGCCCCCCTTCGTCCCCATAGGTAGGTTACAGTTACTTCCCTTCCTCCCCTCTTTCTTTTCCCCAACTTAATTTGCTTGATCACCCTACGACCACGCCTGACCACCCTCATCTTCCCCACCTCCGGTCACTCTCCGGCGAGTCGTCCTCGTCATCCCACAACCCCATACGACTTGCCAACTGTCCCAAAAGCTCTGCCTCACTTCACCAAACACCCTCCGCCCCTCCACTGCCACTCCACACCTCCACAGCACAACCCCGATCAAACCCACTTTTCCGGTTGCAGTCCGAGCTAGGGCTGCCGCCATACACTGCCCTGCGACCTGTTGCACCCCGCACTACCTTCGCCGTGCCACGGCAAAGGTTCCCCTGTTGTCTGATTAGGTAGAGAGGCCCTATTTGTGTTAGACAGACTTTCAGCCCCGGCCGCCATTGGCGACGACGCAAGGAGCTTCCAAGTGAGCTCCAAGCCTCGAAGCATCAGGACTTCAGCTGAGGCAAATTAGGGAGACTCAGGCGAAGGCAGGCAGCTGGTTTGCGAAGGGAAATGAGGACGCAGCTGCTGAGGCAAGGTCGCGTCCTTCTTGCAGGCGCGCGCGAGAAGGGACAAAGTTTAGTCCCACATCGTGAGTCTTCAAATCGCCGCACCACTTTAAATTGTTTTTGTGTATACAGCTGGTTGCCTCCAAACGCACCTGGGGTGGGGTCCCTCGCCCATCACCCGCCTCGTCCGCGGATTCATCTCGCGGACCTGGCGGATCCGACCCTACACTACCCTGCACTCCTCGCGCACCACCCATGCCGGTGCGCCTGGTCCCGGTTACGCACCCCAACCCATTAACCCGGCTCTGGGAGAGCTTCCTGTGAGCGGTTTACAGAGAGAGAGAGACGTGTGGGTAGAGGGAAGGGCTAGGTTTTGCTGTGCCCTATGCAGGAACAGGGCGCGAAGGAGGCAGACTCAACACTTAGCCACAGGAAGGAGAAGAAGAGGAGCAAAAGAAGAAGAAACCCTGAAGAAGCCTTGCAGCTGAGCAAGGCAGGAGACCAAAGAAGAAGGCTCGCTAAAGCAGAGAAGAAGAAGAAGCAGTGAAGGAAGAAAAGGAAGCACTGTAGCAGACCGCCATTTAAGTCGTCTGACTGCGGTATCAGACGACGGATGAAGCTTCAGAGGAGATAAAGAAGAGAGGAAGAAGAAGAAAAGAGAAGGCTCCGTAGCTGAAGAGAAAGAAAAGAGAAGAAGGAACAAAGAAGCAGAAGAAGACTTCGCACAGGAAAAGAGAAAGAAGAGAAGAAGACAAGCAAAGAGAGAAAGAAGAGAAGAAGATCAAGCCAAAAACCGAAATCTATCTCTCCCTCTCTCTCTCTTATTTTTGTAATAAAGAAAACTTTGTACTTCTAGAATTCTAGTAGCTCCCTGAGTTCGACCTCGGGAAACCATTCTATTTCCGAGTAAAATTTCTATAGTAACGACAACCATAGCTGTCTTATTTTACACTATAACGACATTACTGTAATAAGCATTAAAAACGCACGAAGACTAGCCTCGGGGAGAAAACCCGTCACTATTCTTGGTGCCGTTGCCGGGGAGCAACGGCTATTCTAGAAGCTTTAAAATTCTTTTAAACAATTACTAATCTTTTTCTCTCTCTTGTGTGCAGGTAAAGAGAAAGAATTGGAAGAGCAGCCGCACAACAAACACTCCAACAAACAGGTAATCTTCATCAGCCCTCTCTTAAACTCCCTTGAAATCTGAAAAGAAACAAAAAGAAGAATCAACTTAGGGCTACCTGTGTTATACTTAGTAATTCCTCAAAGTTGCCTAAATTTTTCATTTCAACATATTTTAACTGTCCATCCAACTAAGGTAACTAGGGTTAAAACCTTCTTGATTGAGCCCTAGATACTAAATTTTGAGGCAACTGAAATGGACCAACTAGAGCCAACTCAGGGATTGAAAAGCTAGGGTTTTTAGAGACACACCTTCTATTAACAAAGAAAAGATCTTCCCAAAAAGAGGTGTACCTAAACCTTGTTTGAAAAGATCTATACAAGATGAACCCTAAGCAAATCAGGCGCTTAAATCCATTTGAACCTTAAAAGAAAGGGCTCAAAAGCTCTCAAAGGAACAAGAGGTGAAGTTGACCCCCTTGGGTTAACCAACTTTAAAATTAGGTCACTTTCTCACTCAAAATACCTAAGAGTTTAAGTGGAACCTTAAGCACCCTGATCTTAAAGTAAAAGAGGTAGACTTAAGAGGTCAAGGTCTCCATTCTGGTCTACCTAGAACCGCAGTGACAAGAGAGGTCGGGTGGGGGAAACACTGTAACTCGTGGGGACACTCTACCGTGTAGGGGTCTTCGCGGGACTCACCCTCTCTGGTTGCCCAAGTAATTCTCAGGTGGACGATCTTTCTAATCAAGGGGTCCATCTGCCCCGCACCTCTATAGTCACCCAACATTTTGGGTGCCTCGATTGGGTCCATCACCTGCTTATCTCATCTAGTCCTTCAATGTTTGGTAGGAGGTCCTTGAAACCTCCTTTAGAAATTCACTCTCCCCGAGGCCGAGCCTCGGTGCCCTTGTTTGTGCAACCAAACATTCACACAGCCCTTTTCCTCTGATTCTGAACAAAGTCCCCTTCTTCCATCTTGATTCAAACTTCGATTCTATATCTTGATTCCACCACCTGATTCAAAGACGCAGCCACACCATTTAAGACTACCATTCAAAAAACCTGAATATCAGAGATCCATGAAAGATAAGATGATTGAGGATGCCCTTGAATTCTATGAAATCAAATGTAAACCCTCAACACCAATAGAAAACATTCAAGTTGATGTCCCAACAACCACAGCTTTCATCATAAACTGTGCCCAAATTCTGTTGACAGAAATTACAAAAGGATCAACCCGAGACATGCTCATGACAGGATACATTGAGATAGAAAAATTACACAAATACGAATACCTTCAATGCTTGACAAATCCTGTACTTTGCGAACAACACCAAGATGCCCTTTTAAAACGGGTAGAAATGATGAGATCACTAGAACAAATTATCAACCAGAAATAGCCGTATATACCAGAAACAGAGGATGAATCATCTTGGAACAATATTAAGGATCAATCCAGTTTCCCAGATCTCAGGACTGAGGCACAGGGTGGTTGTGGATTCCCAACCCAAATAGAAGACAACATTGAATTAGGTTGGGATATTGCAGGAGAACACAATGATGAACCAACCCTAGACCATGAATTGCCAAGCTTAGAATTCCAAAACTCCTGCAATAATGAGATCAGAACTGAACCTTTTGAGGGTATAAATTCCGCCCCTTATTTTGATAAGGTAACCTTCGAAGGTTATTCGGACTTTGATTCTAGTAATCCTACCCACATCCTAAACCTAGAATCTAGATCCGAAACTTATTGCGAAGATTATGAGGCCCCATATGAGAAAGATCAAATTTTTAAAGAATACGATTCCGAGCCTCTATTTGATGAATATCCCTCTCCAACATCCTCAGGAAATCTGATTGATTTTTCAGAAGACATGCCAATTTATGATACAGAAACTGAGGAGTTGGATAAGTGGGGTTTCAATTGGGTCTATCCTACCAGTTTGGAGCTTGAGCCTAAACAAAACACCTTTTTAAGTCCAGAATTGACATATAGGCTAGACCCCAGTTAGGCTGCTGATTCCACATCTGATGATTTATGTTACGGTGGAATTCATGATCAAGAATCTCATTTCGAACTCAATTTTCGCAAACTCTTCGACAACTTCGGATCTGACTATAATTTCGGAGAGACTCTCCTTCCTGAACACACCAAGCCCATCTACGACCTCAGTTCACATGACTCATTCTCTGACTCCGATTCTGAGGTCCTGGTTCCCGAGATCACTGATAACACAGAATCATTCCTTTTCGATCCTCAGGAACCAAAAATAGAAAATGCCAAGAGTGATTACAACCCAGAATTCAAATCTTTTCTCGAATCAGATTTCTTTCATCCTACAGACACTCTTCAGGCATTTGATAGTTACCCAGAGGACTCTCCACAGAAAACCACCTGTCATTCGTTTCTAGAAGAGCCCTCATACACAGTTGCCACCTCGTCCGCACACACAGAACTTATCAAAACCTCTTCCCAACCCCGACCCGCAGTCGGACTCAATTTCTATTCAGATTCACCTCTCACCGAGCCGATTGCATTTCCACATCGGGTTTGGAACACTGATCAGGCTACATACCATGCTCCATCATTCTCTGATCACCCCTGTAAGGTTCCCGCGTCAATCACACCTTATTCTACGAGTCCCTATTCTGACCAGGCTGATTCGACTCAACCAAACCCTGTATTTACACTTCCACATCCATCTAAGCCACATTGCATATGGTGGGTTCCACACCTTTTGATCTACATCTATCAACCCACCTGATTGATTGGGTTTGGGCTGCATCATCAGCCTGTTGATCTTAACAAGCACCTGGTTGCACCAACTAGGCTCTTAATCAAGGTGCTTGTTATATTAAACTTTGCTGATTTGACCATCCCCTCTCCATCTCATTTCCCACTTGGCTGAAGGTGTCAAATTTAGCGCTCAACGGGAGGCAGCCCGTCATTCTCCTTGAAAACCTGAAACCTTTTTTGACACCTTTGTGCACTTAAGGTTCACCCTTTAAGACAGCCGACTCCACCTCAGATGCTTGCATCTGAGATTCGAAATTGTCTGCAACAGCCACCCTGGTCCATTCACTCATCAAAATATCTGTCCTAAGGAATGAACTAAGTTGAATAAAAATCCCCTAGGTTACAATGAGGACATTGCAAATCTTAGGCATGGGGGGGTATGAAAGTGCAAAACTTGTAAGAAAAGGTTTCAAACAAAGAAATTCACATATACCAAAAACACCATAAAAATTAAAAAAAATTTTGAAAAGGAAGAATAAAATGAGGGAGGAAAGAAAATTTTGTGAAGGAGGAGAAAAGAAATAAAATGAAAAAGGAGCACAAAAATGTGAGAAAAGAGTGATAGTCATTAATAAGGAACTAAGGAATTGACCTAAGTTCTAGACCTCATTCATGAAAGAAATGAAAAGTGCATGGTGAGATTAGTAAGAACGCAAACCATAGGCATTCTTGGATAGACTCTTAGTACCCATTAAGATCTGGACACTCCTCAAGAGGTTGAGGAAATTGAAAAGCTTAAGTATTAGGTCCAAGGCTTAGGGAGCATTTGGCCTCATTAACTAATTTTTTGTTTACGGGACTCAGTAACCTAAGCACCCTAACCTCACACACAGCCTGGTTCAGTAAGCATAAAAATCAAAATCACGCAGAAGCGTCGCAAAATTCTGAAAAGAACACCTAGAGTAGGAGCAGCCGATCAACACAAGTTGATTTGGAAGAGTTCCCAGCGCGGAGAGGTGGGAAATTTCCCTCGAGGATGCGTAACAAAATATCATCTCCTCGGTGCTTGTCTCTTAGGATATTTACATATCCTACTGGGGGCATGTAAGTACTCTGCTGGTTCAGATTCCATGGATGGCATTATCACGAGTGCAATTGCCAGGGTCTGAATTTGGCCATGGAACACCATGGATGAGATTATCTCGAAATCTCAATAGCCAGGGTTCCGGGGGTTGGCATGGGCGATGCTATCTCGAAGCATCGATTGCCAGGAACCCTTGAGGATTGATGATGGAACAAGGAATCTGATACAGATCGTGTTGAAAAGCCAATCCTAAGCTAGAATTAAAAAGAAAAAGAGAGAGAAAACTCTCTAAATAGAAAAATCTTCTATCTCTCTCTCATAAAATGCACTGCAAACTGAGCCAGGGCTAAAATCATTTCAAGCACGGGAGCTTTAACCACAAAGTCCAATAAACCTTAGGTTAGTTCTTGTGGGCCTTGGAAACCTTTGCTAAGTACTGAGGTGAGGTTAGACAGATCTGGATCTTGGTTGGTACTAGAGTACCTTTTATGCCTATGGTTAGCATTCTGACCTAATCTAGGTTCAAATGACAAAAGCTCTTATCTGAAACCATTAAGAACTTCATGGTCTAGAACAAAGGTTGAAACCTTAAGTTTCTGCTAAGGGACTAGCAAAAGCTAGGCATGGGGGTATGATGAGAACCTCATCACGAACCCTAACTAGCATAATCTAGCCGAGATATACAAGAAAAAGGCTCCTACATTGTTCAAAGAAAAGTTTAACTCAGAGAATTCTGAGTTCAAGAAGAGAACAAGTTATAAGGGGTAAAAGTGCAATTTCACCAACACAATCTGCAAACAGGGTAATTAAGGGTCCAAACACAGGTCAAACTAACCTAATAAGAAGGAAAGTGGGATGATCTGATCTAACAAGGGCTACAGCAACTCCAAGAAATTAAATGACATTCTGTAAGCCTAAAACAAACCCACTTCAATTCACATGGTTCGAGGTAGGGTAAAAATAAAATAAACCCTCTAAAATTCATATAAAAATAATCTCTAGGGTTAAGAACCTTCAATTTGGCCTTAGAAACCCATTTTGACCTACATTGACAACCACACCCAATTAATGATTTAATTTGGGTTTTTACATAAATTGGTCGGTCAAGCATGATCTGACCTAAAAACAAAATTCACCATTAAAATCCTTAGGTCCAACTTAGTCATGTATAAAAACTTGAGCCTAAGAAGAGACCTCCTTGACCGACTTTGCAATTTGGTCCTCATCATTTAGTTTTTGACCCTCAACTTTCGAAACCCTTGCATTTTTGCCCCTAACTTCCTCTTCCTTCTTTGCATATTGGTCCCTCCTGCAAGTCTCTGCGCAGCACCATGCTCCGGCGACTTTGCACGGAGCATGGCGCCGCGTAGGGTGAGGGGGGCGTCCTGCAAAGAGAACGCGGAGTTCCCAGCGATGTCTCCTATCGCAGGGACTCGGCCATGCCACCTGACGACACCCACACCTTCCGTGCGAACGCGCGGAAGGTATGGGTCTCGTCTCCGACCATACTCCAACAGGGGACGCACGTCGCCAGCGTGCGTACGCCCCTCCGCCACCGCCTTTATAAAGACCAGCGTTGCCAGTCGTTTCTCCCAGCTTGGTCTTGACGGAGAATCCCTCAACCTATTACGAACGGGCGCTCCAGACGTCGTACCAGACGTCTGGAATCACTTACAGACGACTGACCAGACGTCTGGGATCATTTCCAGACGTCTGGAAATCGGTTATTTTGGCACGCTACTGTTCGTCTGCGCGCCTGAGCACGCAAACCTGCATTTTCTCTCTCTCTCCCTCTTTTCCCCTCTCTCCTGCGACCGCAGACACCTCTGCCGCATTCTCTCTCTCCTCCTCGCGCGGCCTTAAAAGGCCACGCCTGTCCCTCACTCCCGTCACCTCCGCCTCCTTCCTCTTCTCCTTCAGCCAGTGTGCGAGTGCGAGCGCGAGGGTGCAGCGGCAGCGACAGCCGCGGTGAGCATGGGAGGAGGTGCTGCGCGTGGGAGAGGCGCTCGGCCGTGAGGGCGAGCTCGCTGGGCTGCTAGGGCCGGCCGGCGGGGGGCGCAGCGGGCGCGGGGTGACACAGGGGGGGACTGCTACGGCTCGAGCAGCAGGCGCACGAGGCGCGAGGCGGCCGGGCGTCACGAGAGGAGGGCGAGTCGCACCCTGGTTTTGGAAAATTTTCCAGAATCAGACGTCTGTGCTTCTAACCAGACGACGGGCACGACGTCTGGAAGACTGTCAAGACGTCTGAAAGGTGAGTTTTTCCGTCTTCTTCCTTCCCTTCGATTGACCGTACTAAGAGAGAGAGGAAATGGGTACGCGCAGGGTTTGAGATTCGCATCCAACGCGAATCAGACGTCTGGCTTCAGTGACAGACGATTGGAGCGACATCCAGACATCCAGGGTGACCATCGGACGTCTGGGAACTAGGCCAGACGTCCCCGCAGGCTTCTGGACATCTGAGAGACCACGCAGAGCAAGGTAAACCCTGTTTCACTTTTTAAGATGTCTGGAATAAGTTCCAGACGTCTGGTTTTGCACTGTTTCGTCGTTTTCGACCCGTTTAGGGCCCGTTCGGGTTCCGTTTTCCACGTTTCGAGTTGCGTTCTTTTTGTAATTACATCCTCTACCCATCTACAATAGCTGTACACTGTTTTGAGACACTCCTTGTGTTTGATCCTTGTGATAGGACCCCGTTCCGTTGCAATCTCGGGGGTCGCGGAGGCACGCGGGATTCCTGACCACGCCCCCATTACTCCCGTTGTACCTGGTAGAGTGGCTTTAAGTATAATCTATTAAATTATGAAACCATAAATAGAACCTAGGACATTGCATGAATCCTAGGAATGAGAAATAGATTGAATGGTAGATTCCTAGGGTGTTGCATGAATCCTAGGGCTGGAAACTAGATTGTATGATAGATCCTAGGATATGGCATGAATCCTAGGACGGGAAAACTAGTGGAATGTATGAATACTGCAGTCTTGGAAAATGCGGAAACAAAATACTAGCTGCCTGTGAATTGAATTAACAGCTACCTGTTATGAATAAATAAACGTGATTGAGAATATGGATTGTAAAAACGTGAAACTGGAAAGTGAAACCTGGATATTCTGAGTTAAAAGAGCTGGAACCCTACGGGGAATTAGGAGTAGAACTCCTGGAAAGTGAATGGAATAGAATTGGGGAAGTGAGCTGGCCCTTGAGTACGGAGTACCAAGGAGAGCGACTGTCCCCCCCTGTTTAGTGCAAAGCAGAGCCAGCCGCCCCAGGGACCCGGGGTTAGGACTGGCCACTCTGTACCGACTTGCTGGCCCTCGTGTACGTAGTACCGAGGAGAGCTACTAGTGTAGGGAGGTACTAGCTACCCCACGGGCCCCGGGGTTCTGCTAGCCTCCCACACCGACTTGTTAGGCCCACTGGGGCAAACCAGGGTAGTCAGGCGAGGGTGCGTGGACTGTGGAGGGGCAAGGCCCCTGTTTGGTTACTATGGAGGGGTTGGACCCCTGTTACTGAGAGGGCTCTGCCCTGTACTGGTTCCGTGCTGTGCTTTGGGCGCACCCGTTAACGGAAACGACTGACTGCGTGCCAGTGCGGGTTAGCTACCCGTGCGTTTACCGCGCGTGCCGTAGTCACCGTTACATCTGTCAGTGACCGTGGGGTGGTTGACTGAGAGTAGGATCACCACGGGGGACTCTCCCGGCCAGGAGAGCACCATGTGCTACTTCTACTGTTCAGAAAAGACTGCAATCAAGATCGTTCCCACAAGGAACATTCGAGATCAAGTGAAGGATCTGAGAAATAGATAAATTGTGAAACAATAGAAAGACGTAAATAAAGGAAGAAAGAAAATTAAACAGCTACTGTACACTTTACTGTTTCTTTAGTTTAGCTGCCACTCTACTCAGCATTTTGCTGACGTGTTACACTCGTTACCTTTCAGGACCAGGTGTTGAGCAGCTAGGGTCAGCGGCTGCAGAGGATGCTGGGCCGAGTAGGGTCCAATAGAGTTACCACTGTTCTCTTGTACCTCTTTTTGTTCCGTTATAGTGAGTAGTTCTTGTTTCCGCTGTACTTTTCTTTACCTGCAGTTCATATTATGTTATGAATGTTGTTCTACTATTGTGGTGGTTTCTCTCCTTACTGCTGTATTTCTTTACTGTTAGTTATATTCATGCTGAATGTGGTTTATTTTACTGCTCTTTTGGTTACTTCCTCGTTGGACGACTAGGTCTTGGGATTAGTCGAGTCGGTCCGGTTCTCGTGTCTCGTAGGGACTTGGGAATCGGGTCGTTACACAACCCTTCCTCTCTCTCCACTTCGACAGGAACCCACCAGCTCCGGCAGCTCCTCCTTCTCGTCGCTCTGCTGCAAAACCAGCAGCAGAGCCACCTTCGCCTAATTTCCCCGCGTCACGCCACACCAAGCACGCGCCTCCCTGCCCTCTTCCTCGCCGCCGCTCTCTCCCTCTGGGTGTTTCTTCTCCGGCGACAGTCGGTACGGCTGCTTGCCGCTCCGGCCCCCCTTCGTCCCCGTAGGTAGGTTACAGTTACTTCCCTTCCTCCCCTCTTTCTTTTCCCCAACTTAATTTTCTTGATCGCCCTACGACCACGCCTGACCACCCTCATCTTCCCCACCTCCGGTCACTCTCCGACGAGTCATCCTCGTCATCCCACAACCCCATACGACTCGCCAACTGTCCCAAAAGCTCCGCCTCACTTCACCAAACACCCTCCGCCCCTCCACTGCCACTCCACACCTCCACAACACACCCCCGATCAAACCCACTTTTCCGGTTGCAGTCCGACCTAGGGCTACCGCCATACACCGCCCCGCGACCTGCTGCACCCCGCACTACCTTCGCCGTGCCACGGCGAAGGTTCCCCTGTGGTCTGATTAGGCCGAGAGGCCCTATTTGTGTTAGACAGACTTTCAGCCCCGGCTACCATTGGCGACGACGCAAGGAGCTTCCAAGCAAGCTCCAGGCCTCGAAGCGTCAGGACTTCAACTGAGGAAAATTAGGGAGACTCGGGCGAAGGCAGGCAGCTGGTTTGCGAAGGGAAACGAGGATGCAACTGCTGAGGCGAGGTCGCGTCCTTCCTGCAGGCGCACGCGAGAAGGGACAAAGTTTAGTCCCACATCATGAGTCTTCAAATCGTCGCACCACTTTAAATTGCTTTTGTGTATACGGCTGGTTGCCTCCGAACGCACCTGGGGTGAGGTCCCTTGCCCATCATCCGCCTCGTTCGCGGATTCATCTCGCAGACCTAGCGGATCCAACCCGACACTACCCTGCACTCCTCGCGCACCACCCACGCCGATGCGCCTGGTCCCGGTTACACACCCCAACCCGTTAATCTGGCACTGGGAGAGCTTCCTGTGAGCGATTTACAGAGAGAGAGAGACGTGCGGGTAGAAGGAAGGGCTAGGTTTTGCTGTGCCCTATGTAGGAACAGGGCGCGAAGGAGGCAGACTCAACACTTAGCCACAGGAAGGAGAAGAAGAGGAGCAGAAGAAGAAGAAACCCTGAAGAAGCCTTGCAGCTGAGCAAGGCAGGAGACCAAAGAAGAAGGCTCGCTGAAGCAGAGAAGAAGAAGAAGAAGCAGTGAAGGAAGAAAAGGAAGCACTGTAGCAGACCGCCGTTTAAGTCGTCTGACTGCGATATCTGACGACGGATGAAGCTTCAGAGGAGATAAAGCAGAGAAGAAGAAGAAAAGAGAAGGCTCCATAGCTGAAGAGAAAGAAAAGAGTAGGAAGAAAGAAGCAGAAGAAGACTTCGCACAGGAAAAGAGAAAGAAGAGAAGAAGAAGACAAGCAAACAGAGAAAGAAGAGAAGAAGAAGAAGCCAAAAACCGAAATCCATCTCTCCCTCTCCCTCTCTTATTTTTTCAATAAAGAAAACTTTGTACTTCTAGAATTCTAGTAGCTCCTTGAGTTCGACCTTGGGAAACCATTCTATTTCCAGTAAAATTTCTATAGTAATGACAACCGTAGCTGTCTTATTTTACACTATAACGAGATTACTGTAATAAGCATTAAAAACTCACGAAGACTAGCCTCGGTTGAAAAACCCGTTGCTACTTCACATCCGAGAGCACCGAATCCCTACACAATCATGCCTACTCAGTTCCATCCTAGGGAAGTCACCTTGTCTATAGAAGCATAGTTTAAATCTTACATTTGGGCTCTATAGGTTGTTGTACTTTTCATTTTGTTTTTGGTTGGGTATTCACGTGGTGAATTCCCATCTCCTTTGTGAGACAAAATACTCTTTGTGGAGAAGAGTGGTTTGGAGGTACACTACCCTCGTTGTAAAGTAGTGTGGTTTGTAATTGATGTTTTATTACCATCGGTTTAAAGCGATACGTTAGTAGATTTGATCGATTCAGTCAATTGGGAAATCCTAAGTCGAGAGACTTAAGTGGTAGTTTTTATCCTTGGGATTTCCGCATAAAATTTGGTGTCTCGTGCGGTTAATATTTTGTGTGATTGGATTTTTATTTCCACATATTTTTTATCCCTCACTATTCACCCCCCTCTATCGCATTTAGGGTAGATTTCCTCAATTAGACTTTGGTTTAAACCTGAGTTATTACATACAATATAAAAGCCAAACCTCCCCTAGTAGGAGAAAAGAGATACCCTTGAGATATTCAAAGAGTGCATCATAAGGTAAAATTATCACTACTACTAGTATGTATTGGTATAGTCACAACAAGGACATTATGTGTAAAGACCCATTCTGTTTTGAACCTTTTAAGTCGTCTGGATTGTCAATCAGATGTCTGGACCCCTTCCCAGACGTCTGGAAATATAAAAACCTGTACGCGCATTTGCTTTCTACGCGCAGGCAGCACGCAGTCCATCTCACTCTCCTCTCTTCTTTTTGTTTCCTCGATGCAACCCTAAACCCCTCGCCTATAAGAAGCCCCTTCCTCTCCTCTCCTCTCCACTCCACCACCACCTTCCTTCCCACTCCACTACCGTGAGTGAGGCGCACGAGAGAGAGGGAGCGAGAGCAAGGAGGAGGAGAGGGAGTGAAGAGAAGGAGAAGGTCGAGCTCGCGAGCACGAAGCTCACCAAAGGGTTGCACGGCCACCATGGCATGTGCGGGAGGAGAAGAACATTGGGGTGCCATCCCAAAGCAGGAGGAGCCGCGGTGGAGCACGGCGGGAGAAGCGAGAGCGTGGTCTGATACTGGAGTTTTTCCAGTATCAGATGCCCAGAGTGCCTTCTGGACAATGAGCTGGACGTCTGAAAGTGGGTATTCGCGTAGGTACATCTTCCTCGCGGTTACGACCATGCAGGCTACACCACAGAGGTGATTTACTTGGCTAAAAAGAGGTGTGCTGCTCTGTCGTGCGTAGGAGCTGCTTTGGGAAGGCACGTGGCACACCCTCCCATGCTTTTCAGACGTCTGGATAGCTTACCAGACGATCGAAGGCATTCCCAGACGATCGGAGGATAGGTCGGATGTCTAGAGCTGAGTTTGGACAGTCAAGGAGTCCTGGATGTCTGAGATTACTGTAGGACTTGAGGTGAGCTTCTGATGACTTTTAAGACGTCTGGACTTGTTTCCAGACGTCCGATTTGGGTTTGCAGGCATGTTTTTGACCCGTTTAGGGTCCGATCGGGATCCGTTTTACACAAATGAAATACCTGTGGTTTCCTTGTGAGTTCCTCTACATATTAGAAACCTTTATATACTATTCTAAACATTCCGTTGTGATGTGTTCCTTGGTATAGGACTTCGACCTGTTGCGTGTCTAGGGCTTGCAGAGGCACGTGGGTCTGCAGTTCGAGCCCCCAATACTCCCGGATTATCTGGTAGAGTGGTTTTCCCCTGTTCTATTTATAAAACATGAATGCAGCCATGAAAATTAGATAACTAGAAACCTAGGATGCGGCATGAATCCTAGGATGAGAAATAGTTGCACTGTTTGTGTGCGTGATTGAGATTGTAGTCATAAATGAATGAGCTGAATTGTTAGCAACTGTCTATTAATAAATACGAGCTGCTTGTTAAAATATGAAGTGCCTGAGATAACTAAACAGTTACCTGTGATATCGCTTGTGCATGTGTTAAATTGTGGAAATACGAGCTGCATGTGTATAATACGAATGGAATTGTGAATGATGAAACCTGGTATAGAATAATATCGTGAATATGAGCATAAACCCTACGGGGAGTTAGGAGTAGAGCTCCTGTGGATGAATGGAAAGGCTTGGAAATGTGGACGGGAAGTGTGCTGGTCCTTGAGTACATGGCACCAAGGAGACCAACTGTCCCCTTTTTAGTGTAGAGTGGAGCTAGCCGCCCTTGGGTTGGGACCCGGGGTTAAGATTGGCCACTCTACACCGACTTCTGTTGGCCCTCGCGTATACGGTACCGGGGAGAGCTACTAGTGTAGGGAGGGAGCTAGCCACCCCACGGGGCCTGAGGTAGTTAGACGAGGGTGTGCGGACTGTGAAGGGACGAGACCCCTGTTTGGTTCTGAGGGGCGAGACCCCTGTTTCTGAGAGGGCTAGGCCCTATACTATTCCGTGCTGTACTTTGGGCATACCTGCTAGCGGAAACGACTGACCACGTGCCAGTGCGGGGTAGCTACCCATGCACTTATCGTGCATGTCGTAGTCACTGCTACGTCTGTCTATGACCTCAAGGTGGTTGACTGGGTGTAGGACTATCACAGGGGAATCTCCCGGCCAGGAGAGCACCATGTGCACTTTCTACTCTTCGAAAAAGACTGCAATCAAGATCGTTCCCACAAGGAACATGCGAGACCAAGAAAGAAATCTGAAAGTAAACCAATGAGGTGAAAAGGAATTACTTCTAAAATAAAATAATTGGAAAAGATAAACTTACCTGCTAACTTTTACTGCTTTAGATAGTCTGGTTACCACCCTACTCAATGTTCGCTGACTCCATTTTCTCATAACCCTTTACAGGTCTAGGAGTTGAGCAACCCGAGTTACCGGCTGCAAAGTGTGGTAGGCCCAGTTGAGCCCAGCAGTAGTTTTCTTATTGTTGTTGTACTCTCTTTTCTGCCAGTAAGTTTCAGACTTTGTTTATTGTTCCTGTCACTGTACTTTTGTTCTACTTTCCTATTGTTGTGGTGGTATGTACTGACTAGCAGCTTTTACTTCCTTTACTGCTTGTACGCTTTTACTGTTAGTTACATTGCATAGTGAATGTGGTTTATTTTCCTACTTTTTGGTTATTTCTTGTTGGACGACTGGGTCTTGGGATTAGTCGAGTCGAGCCGATCTTGGGTCATATAGGGATTCGGGAATCGAGTCGTAACATTATGTATTTCAGTGGGGAAGATCGTAACACCTTGAAAATAGTGCAAATTAGAAAACTCACAAAATTAGGAATTAGGATTCAAAAAGGATTTTAAATTATTACTTAACAACTTAGGCTTGAGGATTTTGGATGTCTACTATGTATTTAACAAGTTGTCAAGTATAGTTTTCTTATTTAGGCTTTGATTTAGTCTCAAGTCATTACATTTACATTATGACATAAACATATATACGCCTAAATTGACCAATAAATGTATCTTTAAACAACACTATGAAATATGTTATTATCATGTTTAGTCGAACTTCTTTTAGCTTGTACATTTTAGAAAAATCAAAAATTTACACTATTTTCACATTGTAGGGTTATAAGTAAAATTGTCTTGTCTGTTGGGCTAATCCAACTAGCCTAAACAAAAATTGGTTGGGCTTGGACCATGAACTTTGGTCCATAAGCCCACCTAATACTCGAGCTGGGCTAAAACTTCTCTAAGTTCAACTTGATCGAGCAAGTCGATGGTGTGACCCATCCTTAAAAATGATCATGTCTTCTTTCAACCTCATAAGTTACTCTAAAAGAGATGGAATCTTTTGCATTAGCCTAGAAGATTATTGTCATCATGAATTTGTAGCATTGATGTGGATTTTGAGGGTTGCATTTCGCTTATAACACCTTAGTCAACCCCACTCATCATAAGGGAAGCACTCATGGGATGAGAGGTTTAGTGAGTTTAGAAATTTGTTAAGGTTAGGGCAATTTTAGTCGCGCGAGATCGACGTTTTAAATCGTTACGTTGTAGTATAGTCAAAATCTCACGAAAAACAGATAAAATTTATACTTGAAAAGTCTGAGGTCGTTCGCTGGTAGCAAATAGGAATTCAATTCTCAAGATTGCAATTTAAACAATTGAGGTAAGAAATTATGATCTCGAGGTTCGATTGCCACCGCAGCGGGATTGTAGTGATCTCGCATCATAAAATGCTGTGGTGGGTTTACAAAGGCTTGGAATAGATCATTGAGGCGCTGAAGCTGATTTTCAAGATTATTTTCTTCTACTGGTTGCTCCATGATGATAGATGAAGGAGAATTAGGTTCAGATGAATCAGAAGAGATATTGATCAGGTTGGGTTGTTGCACAAACAAGGAGGTCGAGGCTTGGCCTTGACAGGAATGAGTAGCTAAGGGGACCTCGAGGATGGTCTTAGGGACCTCCTTTGGAGCATGCACCGATGGAGTGGATGAGAGGTAGAATGTGATGGACCCAATCAAGACACCCAAAAAATTTTTTGGATGACTATAGAGGTTCGGGGCGGATGATACCCCTTAGTTAGAAAGCCATCCACCCAAGAATTACCTGGGAAGCCAAAGAGGGAGAGTCCCACAAAGACCCCTACACGGTAGAGCGCCCACACGAGTTACAGGGTTTCCCCCACCCAACCTCTCTTGTCACTGATAATCCAGCTAGATCAGAATGGGGACTTGACCTCTTAAGTCTACCAGTTTTAATTAAGAGCAAGGGTGCTTATGATTTCACTTGAACTTTTAAGATATTTTTTGTGCAAAGTAACATAATTTGAAGATTAGTTAACCTAACAAGGTGGGTCAACTTCACCTATATTGTCCTTTGAGAAATTTAGGTCCCTCTTTTAGTCTTCAAATGAAATTAAGAGACTGATTTTAGGGTTTTTCTTGAATAGATCAATTCAATCAAGGCTTAGGCACGCATTATTTGAAAAGATCAATTCTTGATTAAGCAAGTGTGTCTGTAAAACCCTAAATTGGAATCCTTAATTGGCTCTGATTGATCCAATTTAATTTGTCCAAATGTGGTACCTAGGGCTTCAAGCAAGAAGGTGATAACCCTAGATACCTCAAGATCTTAAGAAGGTGCACAAATCAGGGTTTGAATGTTCTCTAAATAGAATGTATCAAATCAGGCAACTTGATGATTAATCTAAGAATATAATGCAAGTAGCCCGAATTAATTTTTTCCTTTTTTTAGCTTTTATCAGAATCAGGGGCTTAGAAGAAGGTAGATGGAGATTACTTGCCCCTGGAGTGGTTGATGTGCGGCTGATCTTCTTTCAATGAGTCCCTGAAACATATCACAATCAAAAGAGATGTAGCAAGTTAGTACCAAATCTGATATTGCAATCAAGAGATCTGAATTACGCATTTCTCCTTGGCAACGACGCCAAGATTTTATTCACTCAAGATCGATGTTTTAAATCATTGCGTTACAGTATAGTCAAAATCACGCGAAAAATAGATAAAATTTATACTCGAAAAGTCTAAGGTCATTCACTGAGAGCAAATAGGAATTCAATTTTCAAGATTTCAATTTAAACAATAGAGATAAGAAATTATGATCAGAAATTGATTCAAAATAATATAGCAATAATATCAAATGTCAGCCTGCAAAAATAATGGAGTAAAATGGTGATTTGAATCACCAATTACTCCCTATAGTAATAGCAAGCGAAACTAAATATGTATGAAATAAATTCAAGTCAACCGTCTAATTGAATAATCTAACGTCTTAAATGTCTGATGAACAGTGCTCTGCTTCTTCTTCTTTCCCTGATTTCTTCTTCTTTAGTTTTGTCTCTTCTTCTCTTCTACGGCTCTTCTTCTACTCCTATTCTTCTCTACTTCTGCTCTTCACACAGAGGGGGAAGGATGCTCAAATTTGGCTAAGTGTTAGCCAACTTCTCCAGAGCAAAACCCTCCCCTGCCCTATGTAAGCACTCCTCTCTTTCTCTCCTTGGGTCATGGTCTCCCAGAGCCTTCAACAGTACCGGGTATACGGGTAATCGAACCTAGAGCACATCTGGGTCCAAGGCTGCGGGCATGGGTTGCAGCCGAGCAGTATATAGGGCTTAGGCGAGTAATCGGGTCTGCACCAAGTCCGCGGGGGCGTGCCATGGACGAGGAGCATGAGGGGTGTGAGGGACCTCACCCCTTGTGTCTGAGGTGATAAGCCTCTATCACAAAATCAATTTATGTTACCACAGCTACTCCAAAACACATAATGTGGGACTATCTTCTGCTTCATTCTCGCGTGCACAATTATGAAAGCCTTCGTCCAATTCTCATGCAAGGGGCGGTCAACGGCTCCAATTGACCTCTGGGTTACATTCCTAGAAGGATTCCGTGTTGCCTGGGATCGAAGACCTGTAGCTGTAGGTTGGGAAGCAAGCTTTGAGCTTGCTCAAAGCTTGGCTTTAATGGCGGAGGGGGCTAGTACCTGAAATCACAAATAAGGCCTAATGGCCATGTCAAAAAAGCTCAAACGTTTCGCTGGACTACGGTGAAAGCAACGTTGGTGGTTGCATGACGTGTGCATGTGATGAGATTTGTCAACCTCACCGAGGGTGGTTGGATGTGGGTTTGTTCGGTGGGGCATTCAGAGGGGCAATCATCCTAACAAAATTAGGGCTTTTGCTCCTAAGGTCGAGGCGGATGTGTGGAGTGCAGGAGCGGCCAGTTTGGCAGTGTGTGGAAGCCTGATGAGAACCTCATCATGAGCCATAACTAGCTCATTTTGACCCAATACAAAGGATAAAAGCTCCTACATAACTCAAGGAAAGGCTTAACTCAGAGAATTCTGAGTTTAAGGAGAAAACAAGTCATAAGGGGTAAAAATGCAATTTTACCAGTATAATCTGCATACAGGGTAATTCAGGGTCCAAACATAGGTCAAAGCAACCTAATAAGAATAAAAGTGGGATGAGATGATCTGACAAGGGCTACAGCAATTCCAAGGAACTAAGTGATAATCTGTAACCCTAAAACAACCCACTTCAATTCACGAGGTTCGAGGCAGAGTAAAAATAGAATAAACCCTCTAAAATTCATAGAAAAATAATCTCTAGGGTTTAGAACCTTCAATTTGGCCTTCAGAACCCATTTTGACCTACATTGAGAACCATGCCCAATTAATAACTTAATTTGGGTTTTTGCATAAATTGACCGGTCAAACAAGGTTTAATATAGAAATGAAATTCACCAACAGATTCCTTAGGTCCTAATTAATCATGTATAAAAACTTGAGCCTAAGAAGAAACCTCCTTGACCGACTTTACACTTTGGTCCTCATATATTTACTTTTTGGCCCTCAACTTTTGAACCGTCGCATTTTGGCCCCTAACTCTCCTTCGTTCTTTGCATTCAGGTCCCCCCTGCAAAACCGGCCAGCACCATGCTCCGGCGACCTTGCGCGGAGCATGGCGCCGCGCAGGGTGAGGGGGAAAGCCTGGCAAGTAAACCGGGGGTGCCCTGCGTTGTCAGCCGTCGCAGGGACACCCCCCTGGTCGCTGTAGCCCACCATACCGGCCGTGCGAACGCATGGACGGTATGGGTTTTCGTCTCCGGCCATCATCCGGCGAGGGAGACACGTCGTCTCCCTCCGCCTCCCTCCCTGTTTTGATCCCTATAAATACCCCCCGTTGCTCCACCGACCGGGGCAGCTCGGATCTGACGGAGAAAACCCCCAACTTTCCTCTCCTCTCTCTCCGGCAGACGCTCACCAGCTCCGGCGGTTCCTCCCCCTCCTCCTCTTCGCTCTGCCGCAATACCAGCAGCAGAGACTTCCTCCCCTGCTCTTCCCGCGCCACGCCGTACCCAGCTGGCGCCTCTCCGGCTCTCTGCTCGCCGCCGCCCCTTTCCCTGAGCATCTTCTTCTCCGGCGACAGTCGATACGACTGTCGCCCTACTGCTCCCCCTTCGTCCCTGCAAGTAAGTTAGAACTACTTCCCTTCCTCTCCTCTTTCTTTCCCCGGTTTCAATTTGTTCAATTAAGCCCTCGACCGACCCTGACCATCGTCACCCCCTTCGTCTCCGGCCACCCTCCGGCGAGATGTTCCCATCGCTCCACAGCCTCACACACCTCGCCGACCCTCACCGAACCTCCGCCTCATCACACTGAGCACCCCCCACCCCTCCACTGCCAGTCCACACCTCCGTAACGCTCCCCCGAACAAACCCATTCCTCCGGTTGCAGTCCAACCTAGGGCTGCCGCCAGACACCACCTTGCGGCTTGCCGCGCAGCTCCACACCTTCGCCGTGCCACGGCGAAGGTTCCCCAGTGGTTTGATCAGGCCGAGAGGCCATATTCGTGTCCGACAGGTTTTGAGGTTCGACCGCCATTAACGCACATTGAAGCAGCTTCTCCCGCGCTCCAGGCTTGAGGACTCCAGGTCTCCAGCTGCTGCGGATTACAGGGAGTCTTGCGAAGGTAGCCAGCCAGCAACCTACGCAAATCGAAGCCGCAGCTGCAGAAGCTAGGCCGCGGTCTCCCAGCAGGCGCACGCGAGGAGAGGCCTCCGTTTAGTCCCACATCGGTAAGCCTCACAACCTTTTCACTGTTTAAATTGATTTTGTGCATTAGCCTTACTGCCTCAGCACACGGGGTGAGGTCCCCTTCACCTGCCCGGTTACCCGGTCTCGTCCGCGCTCACGCCCCGCGGACCTGACCCGACCCGACTTAGACTAACCTGCACTCCTCGCCCACCACGCACGCCAGTGGGCCTGGACCCGGGCGCGACCCGTACCCGATTACCCGGAAGCTCTGGGAGAGCTTTCCCAAGAGTGGTTTCAGAGAGAGAGAGACGCGGGGGGGAGAGGGTAGAGTAGGTTTTGTCCTCTGACGTAAGCTCTGAAGTGTGCAGGCACAGGTGAAGAAGAAGGACCGCGGAAGAAGAAGGAAGCTGAGGGAGACACTGTAGCAACAGGCAGTTTAAGTCGTCTGATTTGGAAATCAGACGACGTCCTGAAGGGAAAAGAAGAAAGGAGGGGCGACGTCCTGACTGGAAAAAGAAAAGAAGAAAGAAGGAGATCTGAAGAACAACAGAAGAAGGCGAGGCAGAGGAGAACACAAAAGAATAAGGGAAGAACTGAAAGAAGAAAAACAAAGAAGAAAGAAGAAGATCTGAAGAAAGACAGAAGAAAAAGGAAGAGCAGGAACAGCTGGAAGAAGAAGAAGAGCATCACCACTGCAGAAGAAGAACATCACCTCTGCAGACAAAGAAGAAGAAGATCTGAGACGAGGAGAAAACAAAGAGAAAAGAAGACAACAAATTCTTTCTCTCTCTCTTTCTTTATTTTTGTAAAAGAAACATGTATATCTCTAGAATACAACTTGCTCCCTGAGTTCGACCTCGGGAACTCTTTTATTTTCCGAGTAAAAAATTTTATATTTGAAATGTTGGCAATAACTGGCTATACTACAACGCTATAACAATAAAACCCGGTTGCCCACAGCGTTTCATTTTTGGCGCCGCTGCCGGGGAGCAACGGCTATTCTAGAGGTAAACATTCCTGTTTCTTTTTAATTTCTGATAATCTCCTCTCTTTTGTGCAGAAAACTACAGGAAATCAAGAAGACAAGCAACCGCACGACAACCACTCCGAGGACAGGTAAATTTTTGCTCTCGCTATTAGCCCCTAAACTCTAAAGAGGAAGAAAAGAAAAGAACAAGCAATATAGGGCTAACCTGTCTTCCATACTTAGTAACTATAAAGAGTTGCATGTTTTCAACTCATCACTCCTGCACACTATTAAGGGTATTTAAGGGCTAACACATTCTTGCTTGAGCCCTAATTACCCAACAAAGAGTTAAATGGACCAAGTAGAGCCAACATAAGGTCAAACATTAGGATTTCAGTAGAGACACACCCCTTAATCAAGAATTGAGGAAATCCAAAAGAGGTGTGCCCAAGCCATTGATTGAAAATAATTAATAAGAAAAATCCTAAACAATTGGCTCTCTCTA
The DNA here is from genome assembly GCA_037157565.1 of Thalassia testudinum. Lineage (NCBI taxonomy): Eukaryota > Viridiplantae > Streptophyta > Magnoliopsida > Alismatales > Hydrocharitaceae > Thalassia > Thalassia testudinum. Next base: position 3,243,091 of record JAZHRO010000029.1, on the reverse strand, counting down.
AACACTTGAACCCTAAAACAAGGCCTAACTTCTCAAGGAAACCACTAGGTGAAGTTGACCCCTGGGGTCAACCAACCTTCAAACTAGGCCACTTTGTTCACAAAAACACCTAAAGTTCAAGTGAAACCTTAAGCACCCTGATCTTAAAATTAGCAGACTTAAGAGGTCAAGATCCCCATTCTGGTCTACCTGGAACCGCAGTGACAAGAGAGGTCGGGTGGGGGAAACCCTGTAACCCGTGGGGACGCTCTACCGTGTAGGGGTCTTTGCGGGACTCTCCCTCTCTGGCTGCCCAGGTAATTCTCAGGTGGACGATCTTTCTGATCAAGGGGTCCATCTGCCCCGCACCTCTATAGTCACCCAACAAATTTTTGGGTGTCTTGATTGGGTCCAGCACCTGCTTATCTCATCCAGTCCTTCAGTATTTTTCAGGAGGTCCTTGAAACCTCCTATAGAAATTCACTCTCCCCGAGGCTAAGCCTCGGCTCCTTTGTTTTTTTTTTTTCAAAAATCATTCACACAGCCCTTCTTTCCTCTGATTCTGAACAAAATCCCCTTCTTCCATCTTGATTCAAACCTTGAGTCTATATCTTGATTCCACCACCTGATTCAATTATGCAGCCTAATTACCTAGCAAGACTACCATTCAAAAAACCTGAATATATGAGATCCATGAAAGATAAAATGATTGAGGATGCCCTTGAAATCTATGAAATCAAATATAAACCCTCAACACCAATAGGAAACATTCAGGTTGATGTTCCAACAACCACAGCTTTCATCATAAACTGTGCCCAAATTCTATTGACTGAAATTTCAAAAGGATCAACCCGAGATATGCTCACGACAGGATACATTGAGATGGAAAAATTACACCAATCTGAATACCTTCAATGCTTGACAAATCCTGTACTTTGGGAACAACACCAAGATGCCCTTATGAAACGGGTAGAAATGATGAAATCAGTAGGACAAATTATCAACCAGAAATACCCGTATATACCAGAAACAGAGGATGAACCATCTTGGAACAGTATTAGGGAACAATCCAGTTTCCCAGATCTCGGGACTGAGGCACAAGGTGGTTGTCGACTCCCAACCCAAATAGAAGATAGCATTAAAATAGGTTGGGAAGTTGCAGGAGAACACAATGCTGAACCAACCCTAGGCCATAAATCACCAAGCTTAGAACTCCAAGACTCCTGCAATAACAAGATTAGAATTGAACCTCTGGAGGGTATAAATTCCGCCCCTTGTTTTGATAAGGTAACCCTCGAAGGTTATTCGGACTTAGGTTCTAATAATTCTACCCACATCCTAAGCCTAGAACCTAGATCTGAAACTTATTGGGAAGATTATGAGGCCCCTTATGAGAAAGATCAAATTTTTACAGAATATGATTCCGGGCCTCTATTTGATGAATATCCCTCTCCAACATCCTCAGGAAATCTGATCGATTTTTCAGAAAACATGCCAATTTATGATACAGAAACTGAGGAGTTGGATGAGCAAGGTTTTAATGGGGTCTATCCTACCAGCTTAGAGCTTGAACAGAACATCTTTTTGAGCCCAGAAGTGACATATAGGCTAGAACCCAGTCAGGCTGCTGATTCCACATCTGATGATTTTTGTTGTGGTGGAATTCATGATCATTTTCGCCAACTCTCCGACAATTTCAGATCTGACTATAATTGCGGAGAGATTCCCCTTCCTGAACACGCCAGGCCTATCTACGACCTCAGTTCACATGACTCTGACTCTGACTCTGAGGTCCTGATTCCCGAGATCACTAATAACATAGAATCACTCCTTTTCGATCCTCAGGAACCAAAAATAGAAAATGCCAAGAGTGATTACAACCAAGAATCCAATTTTTTTCTCAAATCCGATTCCTTTCATCCTACAGACACTCTTCCGGCATTTGATAGTTACCCAGAGGACTCTCTACAGAAAACCACCTATCATCTGTTTCTAGAAGAGCCCTCATACACAATGGCCACCTCGGCCGCACACACAGAACGGATCAAAACCTCTCCCAAACCCCGACCCGCAACCGGACTCAAGTTCTATTCAGATTCACCTCTCACCGAGCCGATTGCATTTCCACATCGGGTTTCGAACATTGATCAGACTACATACCATGCTCTATCATTCTCTGATCACCCCTGTAGGGTTTCCGCGTCATTCATTGATTATTCTACGGGTCCCTACTCTGACCAGGCTGATTCGACTCAGCCAAACCCTACGTTTACACTTCCACATCCATCTAAGCTTCATAGTTTATGGTGGGTTCCACACCTTTTTATCCACATCTATCAACCCACCAGATTGATTGGGTTTGGGCTGCATCAACAGCCTGTTGATCTGAACAAGCACCTGGTTGGACCAACCAGGCTCTTAATCAAGGTGCTTGTCTTACAAAACTCTGCTGATTTGACCATCCCCTCTCCATCGCATTTCCCGCTTGGCTGAAGGCATCAAATTTAGCGCTCAACGGGAGGCAGCCCGTCATTCTCTTTGAAAACCTGAAACTTGTTCTGACAGCTTTTTGCACTTGAAGTTCACACTTTAGGACAGCCGACTCCACCTCAGGTGCTTGCATCTGAGATTCATCAAAACAGCTATCCTAATGTATGAACTTAGTTGAATAAAAACCCCTAGGTTACAATGAGGACATTGCAAATCTTAGGCATGGGGGGGTAGGAAAGTACAAAAACTTGTAAGAAAAGGTTTCAAACAAAAAAATTCACATATGCCAAAAACACCATAAAAATTAAAAATTTTTCGAAAAAGAATAAGAGGAAAAGAGGAGAAGGAAATTTTGTGAAGGAGAAGAGAAACAAAATGAAAAAGGAGCACAAAATTATAAGAAAAGGTGATAGTCATTAGTAAGGAACTAAGGAATTAACCTAAGTTCTAGACCTCATTCAAGAAAATAACTGAAAAGTGCACAATGAGATTAGTAAGAATGCAAACCTTAGGCATTCTTGAATAGACTCTTAGTACCCATTAAGATCTGGACACTCCTCAAGAGGTTGAGGAAAATGAAAAGCTGAAGTATTAGGTCTAAGGCTTAGGGAGTATTTGGCCTCGTTAACTAATTTTTGGTTTACGGGACTCAGTAACCTAAGCACCCTAACCTCACACACAGCCTGTTTCAGTAAGCGTAAAAATCAGAATCACGCAGAAGCGTCGCAAAATTCTGAAAAGAACACCTAGAATAGGAGCGGCCGATCAACACAAGTTGATTTGGACGAGTTCCCAGCGCGGAGAGGCGGGAAATCCCCTCGAAGATGCGTAACAAAATATCATCTCCTCGGTGCTTGTCTCTTAGGATATTTACATATCCTACTGGGGGCATGTAAGCACTCTGCTGGTTCAGATTCCATGGATGGCATTATCTCGAAGTGTCAATTGCCAGGGTCTGGATTCGGCCACGGAACACCATGGATGGGATTATCTCGAAATCTCAATAGCCAGGGTTCCGGGGGTTGCCATGGGCGGTGCTATCTCGAAGCATCGATCGCCAGGAACCCTTGAGGATTGATGATGGGAGCAAGGAATCTGATACAGACCGTGTTGAAAAGCCAATCCTAGGCTAGAACTAAAAAGAAAAAGAGAGAGAAAACTCTCCAAACAGAAAAACTTTCTATCTCTCTTACAAAACGCACTGTGAACTGAGCCAGGGCTAAAATCATTTCAAGCACGGGTGCTTTAATCACAAAGTCCAATAAACCTTAGGTTAGTTCTTGTGGGCCTTAAAAACCTTTGCTAAGGACTGAGGCTAAGGCTAGACAGATTTGGATCTTGATTGGTACTAAAGTACCTTTTAGGCCTATGGTCAGCATTCTAACCTAATCTGAGCTCAAATAAAAAAAGCACTTATCTAAAGCTATTAAAAACTTCATGGTCTAGAACAAGGGTTGAAACCTTAAGTTTTTGCTAAGAGACTAGCAAAAGCTAGGCATGGGGGTATGATGAGAACCTCATCATGAGCCATAACTAGCTCATTTTGACCCAATACAAAGGATAAAAGCTCCTACATAACTCAAGGAAAGGCTTAACTCAGAGAATTCTGAGTTTAAGGAGAAAACAAGTCATAAGGGGTAAAAATGCAATTTTACCAGTATAATCTGCATACAGGGTAATTCAGGGTCCAAACATAGGTCAAAGCAACCTAATAAGAATAAAAGTGGGATGAGATGATCTGACAAGGGCTACAGCAATTCCAAGGAACTAAGTGATAATCTGTAACCCTAAAACAACCCACTTCAATTCACGAGGTTCGAGGCAAAGTAAAAATAGAATAAACCCTCTAAAATTCATAGAAAAATAATCTCTAGGGTTTAGAACCTTCAATTTGGCCTTCAGAACCCATTTTGACCTACATTGAGAACCATGCCTAATTAATAACTTAATTTGGGTTTTTGCATAAATTGACCGGTCAAACAAGGTTTAATATAGAAATGAAATTCACCATCAGATTCCTTAGGTCCTAATTAATCATGTATAAAAACTTGAGCCTAAGAAGAAACCTCCTTGACCGACTTTACACTTTGGTCCTCATATATTTACTTTTTGGCCCTCAACTTTTGAACCGTCGCATTTTGGCCCCTAACTCTCCTTCGTTCTTTGCATTCTGGTCCCCCCTGCAAAATCGGCCAGCACCATGCTCCGGCGACCTTGCGCGGAGCATGGCGCCGCGCAGGGTGAGGGGGAAAGCCTGGCAAGTAAACCGGGGGTGCCCTGCGTTGTCAGCCGTCGCAGGGACACCCCCCTGGTCGCTGTAGCCCACCATACCGGCCGTGCGAACGCACGGACGGTATGGGTTTTCGTCTCCGGCCATCATCCGGCGAGGGAGACACGTCGACTCCCTCCGCCTCCCTCCCTGTTTTGATCCCTATAAATACCCCCCGTTGCTCCACCGACCGGGGCAGCTCGGATCTGATGGAGAAAACCCCCAACTTTCCTCTCCTCTCTCTCCGGCAGACGCTCACCAGCTCCGGCGGTTCCTCCCCCTCCTCCTCTTCGCTCTGCCGCAATACCAGCAGCAGAGACTTCCTCCCCTGCTCTTCCCGCGCCACGCCGTACCCAGCTGGCGCCTCTCCGGCTCTTTGCTCGCCGCCGCCCCTTTCCCTGAGCATCTTCTTCTCCACCGACAGTCGATACGACTGTCGCCCAACTGCTCCCCCTTCGTCCCTGCAAGTAAGTTAGAACTACTTCCCTTCCTCTCCTCTTTCTTTCCCCGGTTTCAATTTGTTCAATTAAGCCCTCGACCGACCCTGACCATCGTCACCCCCTTCGTCTCCGGCCACCCTCCGGCGAGATGTTCCCATCGCTCCACAGCCTCACACACCTCGCCGACCCTCACCGAACCTCCGCCTCATCACACTGAGCACCCCCCACCCCTCCACTGCCACTCCACACCTCCGTAACGCTCCCCCGAACAAACCCATTCCTCCGGTTAAAGTCCAACCTAGGGCTGCCGCCAGACACCACCTTGCGGCTTGCCGCGCAGCTCCACACCTTCGCCGTGCCACGGCGAAGGTTCCCCAGTGGTTTGATCAGGCCGAGAGGCCATATTCGTGTCCGACAGGTTTTGTGGTTCGACCGCCATTAACGCACATTGAAGCAGCTTCTCCCGCGCTCCAGGCTTGAGGACTCCAGGTCTCCAGCTGCTGCGGATTACAGGGAGTCTTGCGAAGGCAGCCAGCCAGCAACCTATGCAAATCGAAGCCGCAGCTGCAGAAGCTAGGCCGCGGTCTCCCAGCAGGCGCACGCGAGGAGAGGCCTCCGTTTAGTCCCACATCGGTAAGCCTCACAACCTTTTCACTGTTTAAATTGATTTTGTGCATTAGCCTTACTGCCTCAGCACACGGGGTGAGGTCCCCTTCACCTGCCCGGTTACCCGGTCTCGTCCGCGCTCACGCCCCGCGGACCTGACCCGACCCGACTTAGACTAACCTGCACTCCTCGCCCACCACGCACGCCGGTGGGCCTGGACCCGGGCGCGACCCGTACCCGATTACCCGGAAGCTCTGGGAGAGCTTTCCCAAGAGTGGTTTCAGAGAGAGAGAGACGCGGGGGGGAGAGGGTAGAGTAGGTTTTGTCCTCTGACGTAAGCTCTGAAGTGTGCAGGCACAGGTGAAGAAGAAGGACCGCGGAAGAAGAAGGAAGCTGAGGGAGACACTGTAGCAACAGGCAGTTTAAGTCGTCTGATTTGGAAATCAGACGACGTCCTGAAGGGAAAAGAAGAAAGGAGGGGCGACGTCCTGACTGGAAAAAGAAAAGAAGAAAGAAGGAGATCTGAAGAACAACAGAAGAAGGCGAGGCAGAGGAGAACACAAAAGAACAAGGGAAGAACTGAAAGAAGAAAAACAAAGAAGAAAGAAGAAGATCTGAAGAAAGACAGAAGAAAAAGGAAGAGCAGGAACAGCTGGAAGAAGAAGAAGAGCATCACCACTGCAGAAGAAGAACATCACCTCTGCAGACAAAGAAGAAGAAGATCTGAGACGAGGAGAAAACAAAGAGAAAAGAAGACAACAAATTCTTTCTCTCTCTCTTTCTTTATTTTTGTAAAAGAAACATGTATATCTCTAGAATACAACTTGCTCCCTGAGTTCGACCTCGGGAACTCTTTTATTTTCCGAGTAAAAAATTTTATATTTGAAATGTTGGCAATAACTGGCTATACTACAACGCTATAACAATAAAACCCGGTTGCCCACAGCGTTTCAAAGCCGCTAGGGCTCACCGGAGGTATGTCGGCGAGATGGAAGATGGAGTCACGGACGGCTGTGTGGGGGTCAAAGCAGAGTGTTGGAGTTGCTATTGTGATGAGAGGAAGTTGAGGAGTCATTGGAGAGAGGTAGCAAACGACGGGGAGTGGAGATGGCGCCGATTGTGGTATGGCCAGCACCGAAGAAGGAAGAAGCTCTAATGGGTAGGAAACGATGAGGAAGACGGTGAAAGGGACATTGGCAGGTACGACTCGATGCGAAAAAGGATGAGGATGATAGCTCTGTCGCCGATATTGCAAACGAAGGAAGAATAGAGATGGAGGTCTCCAAACGTCAAGGAGCACTTCGACAGAGAAAGAGGAGAGGAATTGGAGGTGTTTCTGGCCGAATTCGAGCGTGGGAAGAATGACCTGATCTGAAAGTCTTTTTATAGGCCTTTAGAGGTAGTTTTGAGCTTGGGAAGCAAGCTTCCCAAGCTTGGAAAGCTTCGCTGGAGATGGCATTTTTAGGGTACCCTAATCTCTCATGCATTCGCATGAGAGATTGGGAAGGTTTTAGGGCGTGGGAATAGACTCAAAAGGAAGGGAATTCCTTGACAAACTTCCCTTTCAAATCTGAGAGGGATTCGTCAAGGAATCAAGGAGAACTTGCCAATTTTAGGTCGCCAGCATTTGTAGGAATCGGAGTAATGGCAGTAGGGACCTATTTGTAAAAATGATGATAAAGTTAGGGGCCTTTTTGTAAGGATTTTGAAAGTTAACAGCATATATGTGATCAGACAGGACCAAGTTGCAAACTAGGTCAAGACAATCTCAGATTGGGCCTAAATTTTGGTGCAAACCTAATGTGGACCTAAGGAATCCAATGGTGAAGTTAGATTTTGGTTTTGACCTCGTTTGAATGGGTAATATATGCAAAACCCCAAATTAGGGCAAATGTTTGTCTGAGACTCTATTTTGGGTCAAGACATATTCTGATGGTCAAATTGAAGGTACCAAACCCTAGAGAGTATTTTTCTATGAATTTTAGAGGGCTTATATGAATTTTATCCTAACCAGAACCTCAATTAATTAAGCGGGTCTGTTTTTAGGGTTTCAAAAGTCATTTAATTCTCAAAATACGCAAAAATCCTTTTCTATCTGTTCTAACCCATTTGAACCTTAATTAACCCCTCAGAAAACCCATGGTTATACTGCATTCATGATATGATGGTAAAATTACAATTTTACCCTGATTTCTTGTATTTCTCTCAGAATGATTATGCAATGAATTACAGTCCTCTGGTGGTTATGTAGGAGCATTTAATGACTTAATCAGGTCAGATTGAGCTAGTTATGGCTCATAATGGTGTTCCCATCAGGTAACCCCTCTTACTTTTGTTTACTCGTAGGGTGCCTCTATGATTAAGGGCTTGTAATGCTTACGTCAACAATAGTGTACTTTGCTAAGCATTAAGGGCCGGTGGCATTGCTTATTGAACTGGTCATCGTGAATAATTCAAGATGTTTAGGGCTAGTTTATTTGAAGGGTTAGGAAAGTAATGTTAAGAAATGTGAAACTAGTGTAAACTTGCAATTGTGTTTATTTATAGAGTGATGTTATTAGTTTGTGTTTACTTGAGTTGATGTTATGTTGTGGTGTTAACCCTTGTGGCATTTACTTGATAGTGATGTTAAGAATATGAAACATAAAGATTGTTAGAGGCATAAGTGGTGTACAATTTTAATATGGATTTGGCTAGCATTAGTTGAAACTGATGTTAGACAACTTGTGTTAAAGTGGCTAAACCCAGATTTTCAAATGGAGGGTTAAGTAGTCAAGTAAACAAAGGTTAACCCTACTTTTGAGGGGTTAAGCCTCCAAGTAAACTATACATTGTTATTGTGCAAATAAAATCAATGATATGGAGAAATATTTAATTGGAAAAATCTATAATCGATGATACGTATGATAGCCATGGAAGATGCACTATAGTTTCCACTATAGCCTAAATGTCATTCCAAGGTAATAATATGTAAAGTGTTAAATGTGACTTAGTGAAATGACCACACAGACTGTCGCAAAATTTCTAAGTTCTCTACGATGGTCTCTAGAATTTTCTTTAGTTAAAATAAACAAGCTAAGGGTCTTTTAGTAAAATTATAGACTCCAGGGGTTTATTTCAATTTCCATGCAATAATTTCAGAGTCTAATGGTCTCGAGGAGTTTCTTAAACTTCGAGGGTTGTTGCACAATTTTTGCACACTAGGAGACCTACTTAGGGACCTACGAGTGGTTTCCAAAGTTTTAGGGGCAAAAGTCGATATTTTTGCCTACCCTACCATCTAAAACTCTACCCCCAACCTTATAAAAAGAAAAATGCCATGCCTCGTGCTCGCACCCAGCTCCCACCCTCTCCTCGCAGCACCTCGAGTTCAGCACCACTCCGAGCTCCGTCCAACCTTGTCCTCCATGTGAGAGAGTGAGAGAAAGGGAGAGAGAGTTGTACATTGCTCCCTCTTGTTTTCTTACCCTTCCCATGCAATAAACGAAGTAGGGGGAGAGTGGGACCTATGACCAAGGTGAGCTTGCGTACGCACGCTATGAGTGAGAAGAGAGAAGGTGTAATCGAAGGGCAACACCTCGGGAATGCACGTGCGCGTGGGGGTGTGAGTAGAGCAGGTAGGGGATTGCAAGGGCACCAAGGCCGACAGTGATGATAACACCATCATTCTTCATATATAGTCTAATTTGACTAAGTTCTAAGGTTAAATTCACTTTATTAATCAACAAAAGGGTATAACTTAATAATATCAAGAACTAAGAGGAATGACATCCAAATTAATTAATTCTACTATTTTAATAGGATAATACAAATGCAGATTAATTAAAGGGTAAACCTACACTCAATTGAAGGTCAACTGAGCTCAAATTCCCACTAAGTGGGCTTACACTAATTGATTTAGGGTTTTTCTAAGATAAAAGCTAATTTACAATTAATAAAGGCCTAATTTCAGCCCCACTTTTTTTCAGAGGGTTATGATGGTAACAAATGTAATCTAAATCTCCTAAAAATTATTAAAAAATATTTTATAAGATTTAAAGCAGTCAATTTCACAAAGGAACCTATTTTAACCTAAAATAGAGACCTCGGTGGATATTTAATATATTTTAGGTCAAAAGTGTAAATTAATCAATCAAACTTCATTAAATTCCAAAACTGATGTCACCATTAGATTTCTTGGGTGCAAATTAGGTTATCCTCAAATTTTGAGCTTGATCAGGCTCCATCTTGACCAAGTTTGCAATTTGCTCTCTTAGTTTCTGATTTCTTTGCAAAGAGGCCCTAAGTTTATATTCTCCTTTCAAAAGAGCCCCTACGCCATCTTCTCCAATCTCTTCCCGCACACAGCAAAATGAAGCTCCACCATCGACTTTGATTGAGTTTTTCTTGCAGCTCAAGCATCTATTGCCTTCCATCTTTGGCGAGAGTGAGCTAGGGACTATTGTGCATGCAATAAGGCATTTAAACTCCGCCAGCTGCATGTGGTGCATGATCTATGACACCTTCAAAGCTCCGTTAGCTCGTCGTCACCATTAATGGAAAAGCCTCAATTCTCATCGTGAATCCATCCATAAAGCATTGTCGCACACCTCCGATGTTTTTCGTCAAGTCAAGCCACGTTCTCACCTCTTTCTTCTCCTTCCCCAACGTCACCGTCGATAAGACCTTGGAGTTCCTCCATCCACCTTCATCACTGATCCTCACTACCAACCGAGGGCACGGCTGCCTTCATCACTTCATCGTCATGCTCCCTGCCCAAGAACATGGCCTCTCTACCCCTTCTTCGCTCTAATCCTTCTTGCTGAAACCTCCTTCCTCGCGTCTGGCAAGCGAACATCGGACGCCTTTCGTCCTCCTTGTCCACTCCTAGGTATCCCTCTCACTTCCTTTCTCCCTATAGAGTAGTTTAAGCCTTTTAGACGTAGGAATTTCCCCCAACACTACCCACCAGTTTGTCATCTTCCTCATGTCCGACGTAGTGCTGGCGACCCCCTCTGCCTCACTGTATGCATCATCCCCACTCGCCAATCACCCCAAGAGCCTCACCTTGATCTAGTGAGAAAAAGCCCTCAAGAAATTGAGGTGATTGATCACTAGCGCACCCTGCTCAACGCCACCCCCTTCCGTCGTCATCCACGACCTTGACAAACACATTCGGTTATCCCAAAGCATCGAAGCTTCGCGAGAAGCTTTGTGGAGGTACGAGTAACCCATTGTGACCTTCAGTAGGTGGTTCCATGCACTAATATGCTCCGTCGACCTCCACTGCCCACGCCATCTTTATCAAGGTCAGCAGCCACCATCTAGCACTCTTGCAGCAGCAAAGCTTCATCGGAAGCTTCATAGAACTCCAAGGAAGCCTGCTGACCCCTCTACGTGACTCGAGGTGCCTTCAAGCTCCTCATCCACCTTGAGCTCTGTCGTCGACCTCGGCCTCTATTCCAGCGATGTCTAGTTGTTCTCCATCTTCGCTGACTACCCATGAAGCATCACTACATCAAGATGAAACCACACGTGTCTTCAGCTGCAGGAATTGAGTCACCATTTCAAAGTTCCTTGCTGACCTCTCTCCCTACATCCTCGACGAGGAAGAAGTGCGATCCTCATCTTTGTTGTGCATTGACAAGGACCTAAAAGCTAATGAGAGAAAAGGTCAAGGGGTCCATTTGCAGTTCATTTTTGAACTATTAAGGATTTATTTAAAATATCATGGGTCTTATTGCTAGATATTGAGTTAATTTTTATTGACTAAATATTTCTTAATCAGCTCAATTAGCTTAATTCCTCAGTTTACCCCAAAGCGATTGAAACTTAATTCAAATACTTGTGCCTAATTTAATTCAATGTCAGCTTAAGTGTTGCTTATTTTATTTTCCACATCTTGGAAATTATAAGGGCTCGGAGCAACCCATTAAAGCATTACACCAAAGGGTAAGAACCAATTTTGCGAATCATAGAAAAATATCTAAGTGTCAGAGGATTAGTTGAGAATCTAGTATGTTTTAATTTCTTTTGGCACTTAGATCTTTTTCTATTTTCGAATTTGGTATCCTAGAGTGTTGATAGATTTCTCCTCATCTAGCTCCCGAGATTGACATCTTTGTATAATCACAATAGTGATAATTTATGCATTCATCTTGCTTCCAGCGAATGACCTCAGAATACTTTTATTTTGAGAATTACAAATTTTAAAAGTTGATTTGCACGATTCGACTATATGACGGTCAGACCCGGTTAGGTTGTTAATATAGTGATTTTGTCGTTGAAGTGTGTATAGTGGTTAACCTAAATCGGACCTAACCATCTCTTTACAAAAAATTTTTTACCTGGCCTACTTGATTTTATCTTGATCACTTTTAGGCCCAGGGTCGAACTCAGGGAAGTGGGGTTACAAGTCGAGCTTCTAGGCCTTTCCTACAACGAATCTCTTCCATTCGTTTATTGTGTTTTTTGATATTTTTCTATTTAGATTTTTTCTGATAATCTTTGTCCTTGAGGCACACCCTCAAAATTAGGTTCTTGGCTTCGAGACAAATCAGGGTTCCAAAACGGGTCTTTCTATTCGCAAGACGGAGTACCTGCAAGTCAAGGATTATCTTTTCTCTTTTATATATTTTTTTATCTTTTTATTGGCATGAAAAAGAAGCAAAAATAAAGTAAATATAGTATATATACATATAGGTATATATTATATATGTATAAAGGGGTGGGGGTGGAGGCGGAGATGGAGTGTAGCACGGTGTCGAGTCGATCGTCATCTAGAAAGACGCAACCAACAGGACGAGGTGCCGCGTGTAAGGTGGATTGGTGGAAGATGAATGCGAACACGCTTTTTGTACGCGTTTATCAGGGAATATCAGCAACTGGTGCAGATATTCCCGTGATACCACGAACAAATATAAATGTAGAATAGTTAGGGGGAAAAATTATGATTAATTAAAGGTCAATTAAGCTTAATTTTTCTAAAAGTGGGTTGATACTATATAATTTAAGATTTTCATTCAAATTGAGTGTTAATCCTTAATTACATTGGCTAATTTTAACCTCGCTTCAATTTAAACATTTCCAATGGAAATAAATGAATCAAAACCTTCTAAAAATCAATTAACAATATTTTATAAGGTTTGAGATAATCAATTTGATAATCGGAACTCGTTTCGACCTAAAACAGAACTGTAGGCAGATATTTAGTACATTTTGGGTCAAATTATAAATTGAATATGCAAATGACATAAAAATCCAAAATTAAAGTCACCATCAACTTTCTTATGTCTAAATTAGGCTACGATAAAAATTTGGGCTCATTTGGACTTCATCTTAGTCAACTTTGCAATTTGACCCCTAATTCCTGATTTCATTACACAAGACCCCTAACTTTCAATTTTGATGCAAACCGATCCCCTCCAACACCTTCTCCACCATCCACCTCTGCAAGCTCTGGACGCCAACTCCGACGAGGTTGTTCGTGCAACCAACCCTCTCTTCACACGACAAGAAGCTACAAATTTTCCCCACCTTGCGCTGGTTCATTTCGTCGAGGTTTTGGTGCGCTACACCTTTTCCTCCTTCCTAATAGAGAGAGGTATAACAGAACATGCACTAATATGCTAAAGATACTCACTAACAGCAAAAAAGGGCCTCTGAAACGGAAAAAGAGAAAGTACAACTACGGCTGGGCTCGATTGGGCCCAACACCCTCTGCAACCGGTGACGCTAGTTGCTCTCAACTCCCTGACCTGAACATCTTACATATATCTGTGGTTAGTTAAAGCTGAGTAGAGTGGTATATATGAATATTTAATGCATTTAAACATAAAAGAAAAATAGCAAACTAATCGTACATTTTTTTAGTTATTCATTTCCATCTATTTCCGTTTATATCATCTATGTGTTTCGGATTCAGTTACTGTAATAAGGGTTCACAACATCTCTTAATCCACTTGTTCCCTAAGGGAACGATCTTAATGCAGTTTTTCCGCGATGTAGGATGTACACGTGGCACTCTCCTGGCCAGGAGAGTACCCTGTGGTAATCCTACACCTGGTGATCACACAGGTTTTGCATGTTTGAAATCGGGGTTACGAGTAACCCATCATCATAGTTGCCAAACTCGTGGTCAAATATAATTTATACCGAAACTCCAAGGGAGTCCCGGGTCGAACACAAGGGGGAGACATTTACTTTATATGAAAACCATGCTTCGATTTGTTTCTTTTTGGTGTTTTGTGGTTTTTTTTTTTTTTTTTTTTTGAAATAAAATGGCAATCACTCACAATAGATAGATGGAATCGAATATGTTATATTGCATGAATGTTAATTACGATAATCTAGAAAACATAAAAAGAGGGGGAGGTGAGAAGAAATCTCCCGAAGTGGCTGTTCGGCAAGACAACGGTGCTTGGCGGAAGCTCGGATGAAGGAGTTGGGAAGCAGGGCGATGGAGGTGAGAAGTGGGACGACGTCGAGTAGAGGAAAGCTTCAGCGCAGCTTCGAAATGGAGGTGAGAAGGCGGAGATGATCTACTACCAAAATGGAGGTGGGAGGACGGCTCTAAGGCGACCTATGAATAGGGATGGGAAGATGGAGGAGCATTTGGTGGGACAGAGTTTCGTTACACTAATAGGCTCCTTGGGAGCTTGAAGGCAAGCTCTAATAGAGCGTTGGTAGGCTTGCTAGAGCTTGGGAGTTGGTAGGAGTAGAGTAGGTAGAGATGGCTTTGAAGGGAGGGGGTGTAGGTCCTTTTATAGTGGATGAAAAGAGGCCAGAATTGTCATGGGACCATTAGCGACCTCCAGGTCGCCGCTGTAAGTGTTGTTCTAGGTAGCTCACACCGGCTCGTGCACGTAGCTAGCCTTGCTGGTGTGCGAACAATTAGTGATGGCTATAAGCATCGCTGAATGTCTGCCATGCTGCCGCTGAAGGCTAGCACCAACCGAGCATGCGCCTACTCATGCGAGCTGCACTATCCTGCCTCATGCGCGTAGACCCTACTGCCGTGCGCACTGGCATGTGCTGGCGTGCGCGCGAGCGCGCTGCTAATGCGTGCTGGCGCTATGCTGCCACTGCTGCTACATGTGCGTGCATCCAATTGACGAAGGGGGGGCACTGCGGGTCTCAAACCTGCACCCCTTGATCCGTAGAGAGCGCTTAACCACTACGCTGGGCTCTCCCTTGCATCGCAAAGAGGAGTGCGATGCGGAGGCTTCTCAGCCATTGGATTAAGATCCAATGGCTGAGAATGAACGTCACGGATGATGGAGATGTGGGAGAGAGCATTGCTGGCCGATGTTAGGCGGCCTAGATAGCACCACATGGCGCCATCTAGGCCATCAATTCTTCTTTCTTTTGTAGAGGGTGTCATGGTGCTTAGATCAAAATGATTCCCGCATTGCCGAACTGCGATCGTCTCTTCGGATCCATCCGTACTGTCAAATTTTCCATCCAAAACCTGTATGGATGTCGCATTGCCCCCTGGCCATTGATCTTCCTCGAACATCATATGATGCTATGGGACTCTGATCTAGACGATTTTGGAGGTGTTAGACTCCGATCGTCGTTCTGATTAGATCCGTACGGTCCAATCGTCCATCCGAGACCTTGAAATAAGTCTTCTTCTCTCCTAACCATAAAAAGGACCTAATTAACCCAAGATATATACAGCTACTCTAAATGCAGAATGATGCATGCTATGCAATATTTATAACATGAAATGCAAATCTAAGCCTAGGAACATGCATAAATAGGCATTTTAATCTAAATAGATGTGCTTACATCATACCCCCATGCCTATCGTTTGCTAGTCCCTAGAAAAATTAAACTACATGCTATGTATAAAAGTAGAATTAGGATTAGATTGCTTAGGCCTAAGTCGTTTATTAATAATAGAAAATTTCAACTAAGGTCCTAAACAACCAAAACTCAACAGTACCCGGGTGTCTGCCAAAATGCAGACCACCCAAGTCCTCACCTTATTTGAAAAGGGAAGATACATTTTTTTTATTTTTCTTCTTTTCTAATTTTTTTGTACTTTTTGAGTTTGAAAGTTTCGGGATAACTTTTTACGGCTACTGATAAACACCAGTTTATCATCATTTTTATGCTTTAAAACTAACCTAGCTCTTAGGATTTTACTCCGCAAACGGGTTTTTGGGCTGCATTTAGGCATAAATTAGGATAGGCATGCATTGCATTTTTTATTGTCATTTTAATGAGTTTTTGTGAGTGTTAGGGATGTACAGATGCACAGATCCCTAAAACCCTAGCACTCAAGAAGGCAAATGGTGAAGGAGAAGCCCAGACTAGCTGGAACTCAGCCTAATCCAGCTCACCTCAGCTTGATCCAGCTCACCTCAGCTTGATCTAGCTCACCGCAGCTGGAACCTAGCTTACTTGAACTAGGGTTAGCTCATCGCAGCTCCATTCAGCTAATCTCAGCTGGATGGCAGCTCAAGAGAGTTCACCTTAGCTCATCCTAGCTCAAGTCAGCTCAGATCCAGCTCAACTTAGCTGAGTCTAGCTCATCTCAGCTCCCACTAGTCCACAGGGAGCTCTAGTTAGCTCGGCTAAGTTGACAGGAGTTCACCCCAGCTCAGATCCAGCTACATCCAGCTCCACTCAGCTCCAACCAGCTGAAGAAGAATTCATCCCAGCTCAGGAAGCTCAAGTCCAGCTCACAGGGACTCAGCTTAGCTCAACTCAGTTGAGCTAAGCTACCTTAGCTGCCTCAACCAGCTTGATTCTCCCCGGGAGCACCAGACCCAGCTCACCTTAGCTCAGTATGGTAGAAGCTAGCTTACCTTAGCTCGGCTTAGTAGCTAGCAAAGAACTAGCAAGCTAAGCTAGCTAGAATAGCTCCATGCCAGCCTCTTCAGCAGCAGCCAGCTCCAAATTTCAGCTCCAGACTTCTCCTCAGCTCCTCCCTCCAAACCCTAGCTCCAACACCTTCTCCTCTACTCCTCCATTAGCTAAGCTAGCTTAGCTTAGCTTAGCTTAGCTTAACTATGCTCCAACTTCCTTGGCTTGTACCACCCCAAAAACCCACCTACCAACTCCACCCAACTAGCTCCACCTAAGCTCCACATAAGCTAACCTACTTGGCACCAACCTAACCTACCCACCACCTCCAAAAGACACCTAAAAGTGGCGCCAAAAACTACCCATAACCACCCCTTAGTGGCGCCACTTTTCCCTCCAAAATCCCCCCTCATCTCCACCACACAATCCCCCTTGAATCCATCTCCACCATCCACCTAACTCCCCTTCTAGAAGACCCCATGTTGGCGCCAACATGGGGGTGTCTCTCCACCACCAAAAGACACCAACACCACCATAACCACCCCCTTTGACACCCCTTGGGTTGGCGCCAACTCACCCTAGCCATAGGATCACCAACCACCCTCATCCTTCCATCCTAGCCCTCCATTTCAAGGGGCACCATAACCCCCCATCCTATTCTATAAAAAGCCACCACCTACCACCATTTTGGGGCATCCTCCCTTAGTATATTTTCTACCTAAACCACCTATACCTACGGCCAAGAAGAAGGAGTAGAGAAGGAGATTAAAGGGGCACATCACCAGCCCTTTTGGTGCCTTCTTCTCCCCACTCTCTTCAACTTGAGCCACGCCAAGGAGGAGGACTCTCCCACTTCAAGGAGGACGGCCAGGCAAAGGAGCAAAGCTTAGGGTGGACATCCACCCTTGGAGAGAAACTTAGGGCACGCCCCCTTAGGGCTTGCCTTGGAGGTCATCACCTTGGCGGAGTTCTGCAAGGAAGGAGTTGAAGGATTCTTTTCAAGCTTGGGAGCCACCAACCTTGGAGCAAGAAGCCCTCTTCTTCACAATCTATCTAGAGGATTTGTGTTTTATTTTCTTATTTGCAATTTTCTAGCAGTACAATCTTTCCTCTACTAGGCCTTTTGTAAAACACTTTATCAATTATCTAGTTGCCTTCTTTGCAATTTTTTTGTTTGCATTTCTATTAGCTTATTTTCAGCATTCTTCACTCCCTCTCCCTAATTATTCTAGGCCTCCACTTGCCTAGAGTGAGCTTAGGGAGAGGTTCTGCTTGTCACCTAAAAGTAGTATTTTAATTCGAAGTGTAAACACTTTTCCCGCCATCAGTTCGCATGTTGCCTTAGTTTAAAAATAAAAAAAATGATATATTGAAAAATACCAAAAAGAAAGTTGAGATTTATATTCCTAGCAAGAGAATCACTATTGCAAACATTTGGCCTCCTTGGACGACCCTAGATACTCCCCTATCTAGGATTATAAATTTAAGAGCGAAAGCGGATTTACGCGTTACAACGACGTATTTTAACAAACCGCGTATTTTCGCTATCAGCTACCCAATTCACCCAAGACTCGAAAAGGACTCTAAGTGCCAAGTATCTTGGGAAAAAAGTGAAAGACTCACTAGGCGATCGTTAAAATGGACTTCGGGTTTCTACGACCCTAGGTGACCTTTCCTAGAGGTTTATCTTTTCGAATGGTAGCTTTCTCCCTACTTTTATTTATAGGGTAACACAAGGACAAACCCAGTGTTTATCTCCCCGGTTTATTCTACTTCCCCGTTTCTTCCCTAAGTGTTTTGGGAATTATTGTGCATTTTTGTGAGCTGGGCTCCAGACAACTGGCCAATGGGCTGTTACCCACAACAACTTGCCAGCCATACTCGTGCGGTGAAGTGTGATTTTGTTCATTTTTTTATTTTCTCCTTTTTCTATTTTTTTTCTTCTTCTTTTTTAAGTAGGTGGCTTCCCTGATCTAAGATTTACCTAAAGGCAGTACGACAAAAATAGCCTGATGGTTGGGCTTTAGACAACCGGTCGATGAGTTATTACCACCGACAACTTGCCAGCCATACCACCCTAGAGAGTTCATTAGCTACCCAATTTCCAAAGAAACCATCGAAAAGTGAGTCAGTGCAAAAAGTGTATAGAAGCTTAGGCTTAAAGTCCCCTTAAATCAAAGGGTGAGTTCATAAGTCGCATACTTATCATCCCAATTTATTTACCAAATTAAAATGAATTTGAATTGGCAAGGACTCGAGACTAAGTCCACATTCGAGTGGACACCTAGGCTAATTAAGCCTGATGACTTGAAGAGTCAGTGTCTAGATCCTATTGTATCATTTTCTAAAGTTAATAACTTCCAAATGCCTAAGTTATCTTCTACTAATTGTTCTTTTTTTATCTTTTTGGATTTTCTATTTTTTTTAAAGAAACAAAAAGAAATTCTACATAGTTAACAAAATGATTTCAAGATAAAGTTTCCACCCCCCAATGCCTAAATGATGCAATGTCCCCATTGTAAAAACAAAGACATGAAAAGGGTGGAGTAAACAGAATATCACCTAAGTATCATGAAAATCCAGTCAGCTTCTCAGAGAGAAGAGAGTATACACACGTGCTAAATTTATTGCATTCAACTAGGCATAACATACATATAAGGAAGAAATTAAGAATTCACAAGTGCGGGTCAAAATCAAAATCAAAAGGTTGATCCTGAAACCCGTCAGCAGAAGATGTCTGCAGACATGCACCAGATTGTGATGCAGACCCATGCCCCAAGGTCGAGTGGCTCTAAGGTTCTGGATAAAAATCACCCAGAATCAAAGGTTGTTAAACTGCGGGGCCGGACCTATAGTTTTGTGGTGTGCAACCCAAGACCAAAGTCTCAGACAACAGGTAAGATGGTTCAATAGGTTCAGATATCCTCTTAACATTCAGCTCAGAAAAATAATAAGTTATTTCAAGCTTGGGTTGCACGTGAAATATATCATAAGAGTCTTGGTAGAAAGTAGGTAGTGTTAGGTCAATAGGTACCCTTAGATCCAAAATTATAGTTTCCTCAGAATTAACCTTCCAAATTTTTATTTCAACAATTCTATCCTCGAACATCAAGAGCTCAGGCTCTGGGACCTCTAGCATATCATTCACCCCATATGATTCTCCCAAGTCCAGAAATTGTGGCTGAATCAAGATTGCCTTGGGCACAATGATCTCAAAAGTCAACTCTTCGGGGTGCGGATGAGGAATAGGGCTATTGATTGAATCTTCTAGTAAATGAGGATTCAAATCCTCCAAGTTAGCCCCAACCAAATCCAAATCTTCAATAATTGGGCTATCAATTGGTTCGTCAGATTCCTCAAGCCCATTTGTCTCACTAAAATCCTCTTCCTTAAGTTCAAGTGAGACTTCACCAAAAGATTCTTCACCCTCAGAATCAAAGAATTCATGATCCTCATTTATATATGTCTTAAAATCATATATCATTTAATGATCCAAGGAGACATTTTTCTTCGTTTCCTGGCTTGGGGATCTCGAGTGAATCAATCGGTTCATCCTCAAAGGGTTGCTCTAGACCAATCTGGTCATCTCCAATCTCCGAGTATGTATCCCCCTCGACAGGCACCTAAGTGGGTTTTGACATTAGCTCTCCTGAAGGGGGTTCATCTTGAAAATCATCCCAAGATTTGACTAGTGCAACCATAAATTTCATTCTCAACCTCGACAACTTCCCAAGAAGAAACTCACTCAGGTCCCTATCCCTAACACTTTGGAGCAAATAAAATAGAGAACTATTAAGTTCATCAATCATTTTGATCATTGGCTCCAATGCTTCAGTGCATGGTGTTGGGTGAACTTCTAAAGGTTGTAGTGTTCCTCAAATTAGCCAACACCCTATCCTAGATCTGGTTCACCTGAACCGATTAGTTTGATTCAAGTTTGGGTGGGTTTGGGTTAAATCTAGGGAGTCAATATGTCAAGGTTCTAGGGTTCCTCCCTGATAGTAGGTCGTTTCAGGTTGTTTAAAGGATGGTGGCAACCTATATTCAGTGGAATACTAGGGAGGGTAAGTGTTATAATCATTATATCCTTCCTGATTGAAGATCGAGTTGGTTTGGTGATCAAAGGATGAAGATCTATAATCATTGTAGCTCTGAGAAAGATAGCAATCATAGTCTTGTTGTCCAGGGTTAGGCCCTGGACACTGAGGTCCATATTCATATCCCCAATCAAAGTCATCCCAACTAGTGGATGGGTAATTACAAGTCAAGTCAGAATAGTAATCATCTTGGGGATAAGTGGTGGTAAGAGGATAGGATTGGAAATGTGTGAAAGATGTGGAAGGATACATTGTGGAGTAGGAGGGAAATCAGAAGAGATAAAGGAGCCCTACATACAAGCAATCAACCCTGTCCTTAGGTGATTTAGCCTAAAGACCTACAGACTCCCAGGACCCATCTTGAGATTATAAATGATTTGGTCTACTTTTATCCTGTCAATCCAACCTGTTAGAAGGAGGGACTAGGGAGAAGGTTCTTCCTTTGGCTTACACCTCTGATTCCTAGTGTACCCCCCAGCCATGGTCGTTTGATGCTACTCCCCTAGCTAGACATCAGATGGACCAGCAGAAGCAGATTAATAGAAGAAAATCTCAGTTTGAGCCCTGAAAAGCGAATCAATCCTTAAGGCCAACATCTACTCGATTTTAATTAGGCTTGGGATGATTGTGCTCTTGGAATGTGATGGGCCCTTTAGATGGGTTGTGCCCTTAATAATTGATTCAAATGTGTGTGCATGCACAACCAGGGTTTGCAAAAAAGGTTATTCGTTGATGTGTCTTTTAGGGTTTAACCTTGTTTAGTAGCTTTTAGGGTTTAATTCTTAGGTTGGTTCAATCAAGGTTTAGTAGAACACTCCAAGTTTTGAAAACACAGATGATGATATGTTCCTTTAAAAATTAAAAATAATGCGGAGTTCCTAGTTCAACCCTAAGTGGCAAGCTACTTGATGGATCAGTTTTAGATTGAGTGGTGAGGCCCAAACAGTTCAAGCAATTAGCCTATTGCACCACTTGATTAAGGCACACAAAAAGTCTTAACCTAATCAAATTTCTACTCACTTATGTGTGTGTTGAGTTAAGGTGTATCAGATCCACATGTTAGATCTCGGTTAAGCGGTAGAATCAAAGTGGAGTGGTGCGCCTTAAGTTGAGAGTTGTGGGCCTTAAGTTGAGAGTTGTGGGTGTTAATGTGTGTATTTTTTAGAAAATCCCACAAGAGAAGAGTATTTTTTTTTCTTTTTAATATATGCAGGGGTGAGATGAGTGCAGGTGACAAACAAACAACCAAATCTATCGTAGGGTTTATAAAAAGCACCTAAGTTGATTTGGGTTTGGGTTATTAGTGTGGTGAAATGAACTAGTGGGTGGGGAAGTGGGGGACACTTACAAAGCACTCTACCTGCACTTTACTCCGATCTACCGTACTTGGATCTCTATGCTAGGGTACCTGAAAGACAATAGATCAAAAATAAGCGGGGTTAGTGCTATGTAAATGCAAAGAAGCGCAGAAAACAATAAAGTAAATTCCATTGCCTCCCTAGCAACGACGCTAAAATGATCGCACAGGTTTTGCATGTTTGAAATCGGGGTTACAAGTAACCTGTCGTCGTAGTTGCAAAACTCATGATCAAATATAATTTATACCAAAACTCCAAGGGAGTCTCTAGTCGAACACAGGAAGGCAACGTTTACTTTGTATGAAACCACAGTTCGATTTGTTTCTTTTTAGTGTTTTATGGTTTTATTTTATTTTTTTTGTTTTTGAAATAAAATGACAATCAATCACAAGAGAGATGGAATCGAATATGATATATTTCATGAATGTCAATTACAATAATCTAGAAAACATAAAAAGAGGGGGAGGTGAGAAGAAATCTCCCAAAACGGCTGTTCGGCGAGACGACGGTGCCTGGCGGAAGCTCGGATGAAGGAGTTGGGAAGCAGGACGATGGAGGTGAGAAGCGGGAGGACGTCGAGTAGAGGAAAGCTTTAGCGCAGCTCCAAAATGGAGGTGAGAAGGCAGAGATCATCTAGTACCGGAATGGAGGTGGGAGGATGGCTCCAAGGCAACCTATGAATGGGGATGGGAAGATGGAGAAGTATTTGGTGGGATAGAGTTTCGTTACATTAATAGGCACCTTGGGAGCTTGACAGCAAGATCTAGCAAAGCGTTGGTAGGCTTGCTAGAGCTTGGGAGTAGGTGGGAGTAGAGTAGGTAGAGATGGCTTGGAAGGGAGGGGGTGTTGGTCCTTTTATAGTGGATGAAAAGAGGCTAGAATAGGCATGGGACAATTAGCGACTTCTAGATCGTCACTGTAAGTGTCGCTGTAGGCAGCTCACGCTCACTCACGCACACAACAAGCTTTGCTAGCATGCAAACAATTAGCGACGGCTATAAGCGTCGCTGAATTTCTACCAGGCTGTCGCTGAAGGCTAGCACCAACTAAGCATGCACCCGCCCATGCAAGCTACGCTGTCCTGCCTCGTGCGCACAGATTGCACGGAGACCCTACTGGCGTGCACGCTGCCATGAGCTGGCATGTGCGCGCACGCAGTGCTGGTGCATGCTGGCGCTGCACTGCTGTTGCAACTACATGTGCGTGCATTCAATTGACGAAGGGGGGGCGCTACAGGTCTCGAACCCGCACCCCTTGATCTGTAGAGAGCGCTTAACCACTGCGCTAGGCCCTCCCTTGCGTCGCAAAGAGGCGTGCGGTGCGGAGGCTTCTCAATCGTAGGATCAAGATCCAACGGCTGAGAATGAACGTCATGGATGATGAAGAGGTGGGAGCGAGCATTGCTGGCCGATGTTGGGCGGCCCAGATGGCGCCACATGGCGCCATCTGGGCCATCCATTCTTCTTTCTTTTGTAGAGGGCGCCACGGTGCTTAGATCGAGATGATTCCCTCATTGTTGGACTGTGATCGTTGCTCCGGATCCATCCATACGGTCAGATTTTCCATCCGAAACTTGTATGGATGTCACATTGCCCCCTAGCCATTGATCTTCCTCAGACATCATATGATGCTATGGGACTCCGATCTAGACGATTTCGGAGGCGTTAGACTCCGATTGTTGTCCTGATCAGATCCATACGATCCGATCGTCCATCTGAGGCCTTGAAATAAGTCTTCTTCTCTCCTGACCATAAAAAGAACCTAATTAACCTAAAATATATACAACTACTCTAAATGCAGAATGATGCATGCTATGTAACATTTATAACATGAAATGCAAATCTAAGCCTAAGAACATGCATGAATAGGCATTTTAACCTAAATAGATATGTTTACATCACTCGGTCTACCACCCTGAGGTCATGGCCACGATGTAGAAATGACTATGGCATGAGTAATAAGTGCACGGGTAGCTAACCCACACAGGCACGCAATCAATCATTTCCACTAACGGATACTCTCAAACGCACAACACAAAACAGAACAGGGGTCACACCCCTCAACAGATTGCGTACCCTCACCCGACTATCCGAGTTTGCCTAGTGGGCCAAACAGGATCGGTGTATGGAGGCCAATCCAACCTTGGGTCCCAACCCAAGGGTGGCTAGCACTCACCCTACACAAAAGTGACAATAGCTCTCCTCGATACCACGTACACGAGAGCTAGCTCACTTTCTGTTGACGCAGCTAGATCGTGTTTTAACAAATATTGCATTGTAATATAGACGAACTTTCCGCGAAAACAAATAAAGATTTATAACTCGAAAATCAGAGTATCCGAGGTCGAACACAGGGTGCAATCTAAATATTTCCAAAACTTGAGAACACAACTTTTTAAATCAGAATAAATGACTAGTTCAATGAGAGTGATATATAAAAAATTGCTCAAAGGGAACAAAAATGGACGTCTGATACAATATCAGACGTCTTAAAATATAGCTCCTTCTCTTCTCTTCCCTTTCAGCTTATGTTTCTCTTTCTTTATTTCTTTTCTTCCTGCAACCAAGGTCTGGCTTTCTTCTTTCTTTTCTTTTCCTTTGCCTTCTTGAATCTTTGTCTGACCCTTGTCTTCTTCTTCTTCAGTTTTGTTCTCCTTGGCCTTGCTTCTTCTTCTCTGCCTTCCTTGGTTCTGTTCTTCTTCTCTGCCTTGCCTTTCTTTCTCCTCTGTAGAGCCTCCTTCCTTCTTTCTTATGTTTCCCCTTGGCGTTTCTTCTTCTTTTCTGCCTTGCCTCTCTTCAAGGTAGAGCTTCCTTCCTTCTTTCTTCCTCTACTTGTAGCGGCTAAGTCCCTGCGTCTTGCACACAACTACGCACAGCAAAACCTAACCCTCTACCCGTGCGTCTCTCTCTCTCTATGTGTAAACCACTCTTAGCAAGCTCTCCAAGAGCCGGGTAAACGGGTCGGATCGCGCGCTCGGGTCCAGGCGCACCGGCGTGATGGTGGTGCGCGAGGAGTGCTCAGGACAGGGTCGAGTCAAGTAGCGCCAGATCTGCGTGGTGAACTCGCGGACGAGGCGCAGTGGTAAGGTGAGGGACCTCACCCCAAGTGTGACTGGAGGCAACCGGCCTATATGACAAAAATAATATAAAGGATATGCGCGCGTCGTGACTTACCGATGTGGGACTAAAGCCCACCTCTTTCCTTCGCACGCTCACAGCAGACCGTGCCTTCAATTCCCTCAATTGCAGGGTCTATTGGCGTCGCTTGCTAGGTCAACTATCTTTGCAAGACCTGCCCAAGTTCGCAGCACCTGGAATCTTGCGGTCCTGAGGCCTGGAGCGAGCCTGGAGCTTCCTCGAGTTGCCGTCAATGGCAGCCAGAGCTTGAGATCTGTCTGACACAAAAATTGCCTCACGGCCTAATCAGATCACCAGGAGACCTTTGCCGTGTCACGGCGAAGGTGAGGAGCTATGTGGCAAGCCGCGGGGCTGCCTAGGTGTGAGTGCCTAGGTCGCTCTGTGGCCAGACGGGTGGGTGTGTTTAGGGAATTGTTGTGGTGGTTCGCGGGGCTGTGGATGAGTGGAGGGTGCTCAGTGAGGTGAGGCGGAGGTTATGCGATGGTTGATGAGATGTGTGGGGCTGCGGAGCGACAAGAGCGTCTCGCCAGAGGGTGGCCGGAGATGAGGAAGGTGGCAGTGGACAGGGACGGTCGAGGGTCGATTGTGTGAAATAGAGTGAGGGAAATGAAAGAGTGGAAGATGGGGAACTTATCTGGACTATTGGGAGAGAAAGGGGGCAGCGGAGTCAGACGGCTCGTTTGTGCCGTCATCGGAGAAGATAACCTTGAGGGAGATAACGGCGACGAGGAGGAGGTCAGGGAAGCGTGCGCTTGGTGCGGCACAACGCGGGAAGATGAGGAGGAGTAGACTCTGCTGCTGGTATGGCAGCAAAGCAATGAGAAGGAGGAGAGGTAATCGCCGGAGCTTGCGGGTTTCTTGGCCAGAGAGAGGAGAGATGAAATTTGGAGAATTCTACCGCCAAGACAAGTCTGAGAGATTTCGCAGAGGGTCGGAGGTCTTTTTATAGTTGCTGGCCGAGTTTCTGGTGCGTGGAGGGCAAGCTTTTAGCCACCATTATCTCGCCGGAGAAGGAAGGTGGTTGGGATCCAAATCTTTCGTGCGTTCGCATGAGAGATTGGACAGGAATCAGAGATCATGATCAGGCTCAGATGGAAGGGGATTCCTCAGAGAATCTCCCTTCCAATTCTGGGAGATCTCTGAGGGATCTAAGAGTATCCCCCCTGTCATCCTCGTCGGAGAAGGATTCTTCCCCAATAATGGTGGAAGGACCTGATTGTAAGATTGGCGAGAAAGATAGGGGGTTTATGTGATGGTTTTCAAAAGATAGGGACCAAAATGTGATTGGGTGTACTAAATTGCAAAGTAGGTCAAGATGACCTCCCCTTAGGTCCAAATTTTGGTAAAAACCTAATTTGGACCTAAGGAATCCAATGGTAAAGTTGGATTTTAGGTTTGACTATGTTTGACTGGACATTTTGCGTAAAAATCCAAATTAGGTCAATTGATGAGCTAGGACCCTATTCTAGGTCAAACTAGGTTCCAAAGGCCAATTTGAATGTTCTAAACCCTAGGGGATATTTTTCCATGAATTTTAGAGGATTTACTTGATTTTTATCCTGACCAAAACCTTGTTGAATTAAGCGGGTCTGTTTTAGGGTTACCAAATGTCATTTAATTCCTGGATTGCACATGAACCCATTTCCGATCAATTCAACCCACTTTTTATCTCATTTATACCATCTGACCTATGCTCTGTCTCTGAGAAATCCCGTTTATGTACTTCAATGGTAAAATTGCAGTTTTAACCTTTATTTCAAGTTTTCTTCTCAGAACACTTATTCCTTCAATTAAGCCCTCTTTTAGGTTATGTAGGAGCTTTTATTCTCTTTGTTAGGTCAAAATGAGCTAGTTATGGCTCATGATGAGGCTCTCATCACTTTCCATACCCAAGTCTGAACAGCTAACTAACACGCTCATAGGCAACATATTCCATTATATGTCAGATATCCATATCAGTATACTTTGATTCCTTTCCTAGTTCCACATAGGGTTCATGCATAGTACTCGTCTCATTTCATTTCATGGCATGCATTTTTATCACATATGAGTTTCTAATTCATACAACAGGCAGCTCGTAAATTAACAGGATAATCTATCATCAACAGGATAAGCGATCATCACATCATTAAACATTCCAATTCTTACAGTAGGGAATTTAACAGCATGCATTCTCAGGTTTTATAACAAGCGAGGTTCATTCATTGAATATAAACATTTGCATTCTCAGGCGTAGGGTTCAATCTCATAACCTAAGTTTCAAGTAGATATTTCTAATTTAGCATGCACTTTATTAATTTAAACCATAGATGTAGAGAGGATCACTCTACCAGGGTGTATGGGTGGTGTGGGGCTCGAACGGTGAATCCCGATGTCTCCACGGGCCCTGTGTGTACTACGGACTAGAGACCTATAACGTTGACCAATATGTCAAACAAGCTAAAAATAGTATAGACATGACCCTAACACGTAGGAAATTCCAAAAGAAAACCAACGGTACTTTGTTTGGCAAAACCGACTCCGTTTGGGCCCTGAACCGGCCCAAAAACACGCACCCTGACCAAAATTAGATGTCTGGGTGAGTCTCAGACGTCTTAAACGAGCGCAGGAGCTCACTGTGCTTTCTTATATCTGTACCCGTAGTCAGCTACCCCTCACAGCTATCTGAGGGGTCTCCAGACATCTGACACTGCTCCCAGTCGTCTGGAAGAGCAGTCGGATGTCTGACATAGCTTCCAGATGTCTTAAAGTACCTCAAATGTTGCACGCACATGCAACCACAGCAATAACTCAACCCTTTGAGATACATATGCATGGCTCAGAGTTCATGTAGAGAACGTACCTTGGCACTCTCTGTGCTATCGGACATACTTAACTCTCTCTGGACATCCAACGACCCCTCCAGATGTCTAGTGAAGGTCGCAGATGTCAAATAATGTGGAAATATCTGTGCGCAGATCTTCCTCGCGAAGCTCCTCCTCTCTCATAGAGTTGTAGCAGCCTTCCCTCCCTGCTGCTCTCCCTCTCCCACACCCCCTCTTCCTCTCCCAGCTCCTCCTGTGGCCCCCTTCTCCCTCCCACGCATGCTCCTCCGACTCCCCTCCCCTCCTTCTCCCCCACTCACGGTTGCAAGGGGAAGAAGGGATGGAAATGGGCAGTGGTGGCAAGGCGAATGGAGGAGCGACCTCCGTGCTCCTCCTGCTCCCTTCCTCTCCTTCTCCTCCCTTCCTCTCCTTCTCCCTCACTCATGGTTGCAAGGGTGGAGGAGGGGTGGTGAGGCAATGGAGATGTGGGGAGGTGGTGTCGGCTACAAGGGTTGAAGTAGTGGAGGTGGTGTCGTGGGTTGAGGGTGGAGGGGTGGATGGGGTTTTTAAAGGGGAAGGCTTAGGGTTTTAAGGTGGGAGGGGTGTGCGTTGAGTTGTGTGGGCGTTGGTGTGGGGCCAGGTCAATTGCAACCTTGGCCCCGCAATAATCCCCCCCGTTCCCATAGAGTCCATAAAGTAAGTCCCAGGGGATTTAAAATTGTGTTAACACCCCTAAAAATTTTGAAAAATTCCAAACGACCCTTGGGAAGGATCATTTCAATATAACAAACTTAAAGGAAGTTTCGTCCCCGAAACTTGAGCTAACTAGGATGCAGAAATAAATGGACATGCGTATAACAAACTTAAAGAGGATCAAAGTAAGTCAGAAATGGCGTCTCCACAAAAAGCTCCAGGTACTGATCTCTCATCACCGCCTCGAACTCCCAAGTCTCTTCCTCGTATCGCTGGTGTTAAGACTTGCACTGTTTGAGCCTTTTAAGACGTCTGGACTGTGAGTCAGACGTCTGGACACGTTCCCAGACATCTGGAAATCGAAAATTTTGGAGTATGAGCTCGCATCTGCGTGCGAGCTGCGCGTAGACAGTGCTCTCATTTTTTCTCCCCTTCTCTCTCTCCCCGCCTCCAGCAAAACCCAAACCCACCGATCCTATAAACCCCCCCTTGCCCTCTTACGTTCTCCTCACACAAGCCCTTTCCCTCTTCTCCACTCCAGCGAGAGAGACAATGCGAGCGAGAGAGCGCACGGGCGGCGTCGAGGAGGAGCGGCGTGAGGAGAGGACAAGACGAGTGAGCTTGCAAGCTCGTGTGGGAGCTCACCGGTGAGCGCACGGCCGGAGCGATGCGTGCACGAGGAGGAGGAGTGCATCGGGGAGGTCCTCCCCGACACTGCTGCAGGCGAGGGGGCGTGACGTGGCCACACGCGACGCGAGAGCAACAGAAGCAGGTTCCGATTTTGGGTTTTCCCAGAATCAGACGTCTGGAGTGACCTCTAGACGATAGTTCGGTCGTCTGGAGGGGGTTCCAGACATCTGAAGTGAGAGTTTCGCGAAGGTACGTTCTTGTTGCGGATACGGCCATGCAGGCCGCTCCGCTACTACCGCCTTGCATGCCCATTTGAGAGGATTCGGTGTCTGCGTGCAAGATTCGCTTCGGGAAGGCGCGGGACGCACCCTCCCATGCATTTCAGATGTCTGGGCGACGTACCAGATGACGGGAAGCATTTCCAGATGTCTAGAGAGGTGGTCAGATGTCTGGTGAAACGCTGACGGCAACCGGGTCTTATTGTTATAGCGTTGTAGTATAGCCAGTTATTGCCAACATTTCAAATATATAAATTTTTTACTCGGAAAATAAAAGAGTTCCCGAGGTCGAACTCAGGGAGCAAGTTGTATTCTAGAGATATACATGTTTCTTTTACAAAAATAAAGAAAGAGAGAGAAAGAATTTGTTGTCTTTTCTTCTTTTCTCTTTGCTTCTCCTCGTCTCAGATCTTCTGTTATCTTCTTCTTCTTTATCTGCAGTGGTGATGTTCTTCTTCTTCTTTGGTGATGTTCTTCTTCTTCCTTCAGCTGTTCCTGCTCTTCTTCTTTGAGTTCTTCCCTGTGTTCTCCTCTGCCTCGCCTTCTTCTGTTGTTCTTCAGATCTCCTTCTTTCTTCTTTTCTTTTTCCTGTCAGGACGTCGTCTCTCCTTCTTTCTTCTTTTCCCTTCAGGACGTCGTCTGATTTTCCAATCAGACGACTTAAACCGCTTGTTGCTACAGTGTCTCCCTCAGCTTCCTTCTTCTTCCGCGGTCCTTCTTCTTCACCTGTGCCTGCACACTTCAGAGTTTACGTCAAAGGACAAAACCTACTCTACCTCCCGCCCCTCCGTCTCTCTCTCTCACAGAATCCGCTCATAGGATAGCTCTCCCAGAGCTGCAGGGTAGCCGGGTACGGGTCGCGCCCGGGTCCAGGCCCACCGGCGTGCGTGGTGGGCAAGGAGTGCAGGTCAGTCTAAGTCGGGTCGGGTCAGATCCGCGGGGCGTGAGCGCGGACGAGACCGGGTAACCGGGCGGGTGAAGGGGACCTCACCCCGTGTGCTGAGGCAATAAGCCTCCAGCACTTTTTCGCTTTAAACCGCTGCGCCTCTTCAGACTTTTCCGAGGTGGGACTAAATGTCCCACCCTAATCGACCGCCCGCAGCGGAGAAAGCAGCGGGCGATCGCGGCTTTACGCGAAGCCTTCGCCCCAGCTGCGAGCCTGATGTTTTGTCGAAATGCCTCGCAAGGCCTGGGAGTCGAATCTGGGCGTGGCGCTGGGCGTGGCGCGCCTGCAGCTGCAGGCGGAAGCAGCTCCTTTTGCACGGCAATGGCGGCGGAGGTCGGGTGGCCTGTTCACAGCAAAACGGCCTCTCGGCCTAATCAGAAGGTGCCGGGAGCTTCGCCAGAGTGCGGCAAAGCTCGTGTGGGTGGTGGCGAGGCGTGGGGCGGCGTGCAAGGGCTGCCCTAGGTCGGACTGTGGGTCGGAGGATGGGTTTGTTCGGTGGGGTTGCAGAGGGTGATGTGGGGGAAGCGGAAGGGCGGGGATTGATCAGGGTGAGGAGGCGGAGGTTCTGCGGTGGTCGGCGAGCCGTGTGGGTTGCTGGGGTGATGGGAGCGGCTCGCCGGAGGATGGCCGGAGACGAAGGGGGTGACGGTGGACAGGAGCGGTCGAGGGTTTAATCAAATAAAAGACAGTGAGGAAAAGAAAGAGGGGGAGATGGGAGGAGTTCTGACCTAGCTATGGAGACGAAAGGGGCCGGGGCAGGGCGACAGTCGTATCGACTATCGCCGGAGAAGAAGATGCCCAGGGGAAGGGGCGGCGGCGAGCAGAGGGCCGGAGATGCGCCAGCTGGGTACGGCGTGGCGCGGGAAGAGCAGGGGAAGAAGTCTCTGCTGCTGGTATTGCGGCAGAGCGAAGAGGAGGAGGAGGAGGAACCGCCGGAGCTGGTGGGCGTCTGCCGGAGTGAGAGGAGAGGAAAGTTGGGGGTTTTCTCCATCAGATCCGAGCTGGGAAGAACGGTGGAGCAACGGGGGTATTTATAGGGACCGAATCAGGGAGGAAGGCGGAGGGAGACGACGTGTCTCCCTCGCCGGAGGACGCCGGAGATGGAAACCCATACCGTCCGTGCGTTCGCACGGCCGGTATGGCGGGTTACAGCGACCAGGGGGTGTCCCTGCGACGGCTGACGACGCAGGGCACCCCCGGTTTACTTGCCAGGCTCTCCCCCTCACCCTGCGCGGCGCCATGCTCCGCGCAAGGTCGCCGAAGCATGGTGCTGGCAGGTTTTGCAGGGGGGACCTGAACGCAAAGAACGAAGGAGAGTTAGGGGCCAAAATGCGAGGGTTCAAAAGTTGAGGGCCAAAAAGTAAATATATGAGGACCAAAGTGTAAAGTTGGTCAAGGAGGTTTCTTCTTAGGCTCAAGTTTTTATACATGACTAATTAGGACCTAAGGAATCTGATGGTGAATTTCATTTCTATATTAAACCTTGTTTGACCGGTCAATTTATGCGAAAACCCAAATTAAGTTATTAATTGGGCATGGTTCTCAATGTAGGTCAAAATGGGTTCTGAAGGCCAAATTGAAGGTTCTAAACCCTAGAGATTATTTTTCTATGAATTTTAGAGGGTTTATTCTATTTTTACTTTGCCTTGAACCTCGTGAATTGAAGTGGGTTTTTTTAGGGTTACAGATTATTATTTAGTTCCTTGGAATTGCTGTAGCCCTTTCTAGATCATCTCATCCCACTTTTATTCTTATTAAGTTGCTTTGACCTATGTTTGGACCCTGAATTACCCTGTATGCAGATTATACTGGTAAAATTGCATTTTTACCCCTTATGACTTGTTTTCTCCTTAAACTCAGAATTCTCTGAGTTAAGCCTTTCCTTGAGTTATGTAGGAGCTTTTATCCTTTGTATTAGGTCAAAATGAGCTAGTTATGGCTCATGATGAGGTTCTCATCATCTGGAGCTGGGTCCAGATGGTCCAGAAGAGTTCCTGGATGTCTGAGGATTGGAGTAGAGACGTAGGTATGTTACTGTACACTTCTAAGACATTTGGAAGTTGTTCCAGACATCTGATTTGAGACAGAAACCCTATTTTTGATCCGTTTAGGGTTCGTTTGAGTTTCGCTTTACGCAAATAAAATACCGTTGTGTTCTTTGTGAGTTCCTCTACTTATCAGAAGGCTTTCTATACTGTTCTGATAGTTCCCTTGTGATTGTTCCTTGTGATAGGACTTCTTTTCGTTGCAGATTCGAGGCTTGCTGAGGCACGTGAGCCTGTCGTTCAAGCCCCTAATACTCCTGGATTTACTGGTAGAGTGGCTTTCCCTAATTTAATTATAACCTAAATTCATGTGTGAAATGAATGGTTAGAACCTAGGATATGAAATGAATCCTAGGACGAGAAACACTTGAAATGTCTGTATTGGATGATTGAATTGCAGTCTTGAATGAGTAGATAGAATGATAAAAATTGCCTGTAAATGAATAACAGTTGCCTGTGAAATATGAAGTACTTGTGCTAGCTAATCATTGCATGTAAAATTCCTGTTGTATACGTTATGTGACATAATACGAGCTGCATGTATATAAATTGAGAATGGTAATGTAAATGATGGAAATACGAGCTACCTGTGTATAACCTGTGTATGAAAATGTGAACGATAGCGATACAAACTGCTTATGTATAACCTGAGAATGGAAATAGAAATGATGAAACCTGGTATGACATGGCATGAGGAATATGAGCATGAACCCTACGGGGAATTAGGAGTAGAGCTCATGGAAATAAATGGAATGGATCTAGAAATGTGAGTGGGGGAGTGAGTTGGCCTTTGAGTACGGAGTACCAAGGAGAGCGACTGTCCCCCTGTTTAGTGCAAAGCGGAGCTAGCCGCCCTTGGGTTGGGACCCGGGGTTAGGATTGACCACTCTGTACTGACTTCTTGGCCCTCGCGTACATGGTACCGGGGAGAGCTACTAGTGTAGGGAGAGAGCTAGCCACCCCACGGGACCTGGGGTTCAGCTAGCCGCCCTACACCGACTTGTTAGGCCCACTGGGCAAACCAAGGTAGTCAAGCGAGGGTGCATGGACTGTGGAGGGGCGAGACCCCTGTTTGGTTCTTAGGGGCTAGACCCCTGTTACTGAGAGGGATAGGCCCTATACTAGTTCCGTGCTGTACTTTGGGCGCACCTGCTAACAGAAATGATTGACTGCATGCTAGTACGATGTAGCTACCTGTACACTTATCACGCGTGCCGTAGTCACCATTACATCTGCCTATGACCTTGGGGTGGTTGACTGAGTATATGATCACCACAGGGGACTCTCCTGGCCAGGAGAGCACCACATGTGCCTTCTACTCTTCGGAAAAGACTACAATCAAGATCGTTCCCATGAGGAACATTCGAGATCAAGAAAGACCTGATAAATAAACCAAGTGGTGAAAAGGAATAATTAGTTAAAGAAAGTAATTGAAAAACAATAGCTACATGTCTACTTTTACTGCTTTAGTTAGTTGGTTGCCACTCTACTCAACGTTCACTGAGTTTGTGTACTGATAACCCTTTTCAGGTCCAGGTGTTGAGTAGCCAGAGCCTACGGCTGCGGAGGGTGCTGGGCCCAGTAGAGCCCAGTAGTTGTAGCTCTTTTGTTGTACTCATTTGTAGTAGTGAGTAGACTCTTGTACCTTTATGTTCTGTACTTTTACATTCTGTACTCCTGTACCTTGTTACTTTCTACTGTTATGGTGGTGATATGTACTGTAGTAGTTTTTACTTCTTTACTGCTGTACTGTTTTACTATTAGTTGCTTAGCATAGTGAATGTGGTTTACTTTCCTGCTTTTTCGTTACTTTCTCAATGGACGACTAGGTCTTGGGATCAGTCGAGTCGGTCCGATCTCGTGTCCTGTAGGGATCCGGAAATCGGGTCGTAAGAGCTAGCTTCTCCACAAGACCTTCACCAGTGGCACCTCCTTCCGCCTCAAGTTCTTGATGGCTCTATCCACTATCTGTACTGGCCTCTCAGGGTAGAATCGTGAATCTGCTTTATCACCTCCTAACTCTGATGGATCAACCTAGGACCAACCTCCCACTTGGTCCCTACCTCGACCCAACTTAAGGGAGCCGTACACTTCCTCCCGTACAATGCCTCGTAAGGTGTCATGCCAATGCTCAAGTAATAGCTATTATTGTATGCAAACTCTACTAGGGACAAATGCTCCTCCTAGAAACCTCTCAAATCAAGTACACAAAAGCATAGAAGATCCTCGAGGGTTTGAATCGTGCGCTCTAACTTTCCATCGATCCGGGGGTGGTAGGCAATACTGAACCGCATGTGGGTCCCCAAGGCCTACTAGAACTCTGCCTAAAACTGAGAAGTGAAATGGATATCCCAGTCGGATACGATCTTACGAGGGACTCCGTGAAGGCGCACCACATCTTTGATGCAAGGCTCTGCTAGCTATGCTGACCCAAAGGTGACTTGGATCGGCAAAAATTGTGCCATCTTCGTCAATCTGTCCACTATCATCCAAATAGCATCATGTCCTTGCTGTGTAACTAGTAGTCCCACTACCAGATACATAGTGATACTCTCCCACTTCCACTCTAGCACAGGAAGTGACTGTAGCGGCCCTGTAGGCCTCTGGTGCTTGACCTTCACCTACTGGCAAACCAAACACTGCTAAACAAACTCACCCACATCCTGCTTCATCCCCCACCACAAGAAGTCACGTCGCAGATCATGGTACATCTTGGTGTTGCCGGGATGTATGGTCAACCTGGACCCGTGAGCCTCAACCAGAACCTCCCCCAGCAGCTCCTCGACTCTAGAAGCGCACAACGTCCCCTCATGAGCAGGATCTCGTCAGAAAAAGTGGTCTCCTAGGTATCCTATTAACACCCTATCTTGCAGTGTTTGCAGATACAGATTTGCCATCTGTCCAGTAATGATACAGTTTATCAGCTCTGGTCGTGCCTGCATCGTCACTGTCACTGCCCCACAGCACCCCTGTGGCTCCTGGGGTCTCCAACTGCCAACCTCCTCCATGAGTCACCAACTCTATGCTTGTAAGCTGGCCAAGTGGGCAGGCACTTTCCGGCTCAAGGCGTCAACCATCACATTGGCCTTCCCTGGATGATAGGTGATTAGCCCATAGTTGTGGGCTATTTAAGTATTTAAGTGCCTACACATTAGGTTAATTCTAACATTTATTTAGTATAAATTAGGATGTAAATAGATTAATTCATAGTTTTAATTTAATTACATAATTCATGCATTGCATTCATATTTTAAGTGCATTTAGAATTAGCTTAGAATGGCAGTCATCTAATTAGATAACCAATTAGGTACATTGTTTTTATTAACATAAAAGTTGAGGGTCTGTATATAAATGGCCCTAATATTTTAACATTATTTTCTTTATTCTTCTTCTTGCAGGAACGGCTGGCTGCTGCTCCAACGCCCAGCTGCTGCAGTGAAGAACCCATTCAAGGGGGAGCAGATGTGGTGGATCTGGTCGGGCGACTGATTTCAAATTTGTGCAGGCCACTACAAAAGGAGGAGGGAGGCAGACAAGCTCGGGAGGCCTCCACCACCGACCCACTACTGTGCAGAGAGACCTTCTCTCTTCCATTCCATACTGCCGGCCTCTACCGTGGCGGAAAGTCTCCACTACCGTGGGCGTGTGGTGTGACAGGCCACACCGCCATCCGGAGCTCGCCCGCATTACCATGAGCACCTTAGCGTGCATCTCCCTCGACGTCGTCACCAACCACCATCGCCGCAGATACCATTCAACCACCTTTTTAGTCAATTAAGACGTCCAGAAAATTTCCCGGACGTCTGAAGCTACCCGCTCACCTGCGACCACCCGCCTGCATACCCGTCTCAAGTCTACCCGCACCCACACAACCACATCCACCCACTCCACCTTCCGCACACTCCCCCTCCAACCGTACCTGCACCCGCTCAACCTGCAGCCGCACTCTTCCCACGCCTGCAGAGCCACCCGCTCACCTCCTGCCGCTCCCGCGCCCTCTGCCAAGAGGCTGCCCACCCGGTCATCTCCAACCACACACGCCCTCCTCAGCCTGTAGCGCCCTCTTCCCGCGCCTGCAGACCCGCACAACCGCGCACATCTTCCCGCGCCTGCAGAACCGCACAACGGCGCACACCTTCCCCGCACCTGCAGACCCGCACAACCGCGCACACTTTCCCCGTGCCTGCAACCTCAACCGCGCCTGCCGAACCTCCTCCCGTGCCTGCAGAACCGCCAGCAGCACCCGCTCTCCATGCGCACTAGCTTGCGCACCCGCCTGAAGCCACACGCGCGGCAGCACCGGCTGAAGCCACGCCAGCAGCAGCGCGCGGCAGTCCTCACCGCCAACAGGCCGCGCGTGCTCACCGGCTACAGCACCTCCACCGGAGCTCATCCGGCCGCCGCACGACACGCCGCCACCACCGCTTCGAAGCCCTCGGTCCAAGGGACTTCCTCTGAGCTTCCCGCGCCCGGCCATCCACTTCTCGTCGCACACGACAAAGGGGAAAAATTCCCCTGTTTTGCTACAGTAACCTGCTAATTAGAAATTACATTTTCCGCCATTGTCACTTTTTAATCATATTTTATTGATTCTGCATTGCGAAAAATATCCTCTAGTTTCTCAGAATTACTATTTCAGCATTGTTTCTTGCTTAAACCTTAATCTGAAGGCAATCTTGGCTTGATTCTTGCCCAAACTGACTGCGAACAAACATTTTTATCTTATGAAAATTTTAATACGTCATTGCCTCCCTGTGGATACGACCCACTCTTCTACAAGTGGTTTTTCTTCTTAAATATTGATTAGTCGATTTTTCCACCACATTAAACTGCAAACGACTTTAAAGCGAACAATCAACCAGTCAATAGGAGATGCTGCAGTCGTAGTTCTTCAGAAGCTCTAGCCAACGCCTCTGCCTCATGTTGAGCTCCTTCTAATCAAATAGGTACTTGAGGCTCTTATGATCCGTAAAGATCTCGAAGGACTCACCATACAAGTAGTTCCTCCATGTCTTTAGTGCGAAGACAGCCACTGCCAGCTCCAAGTCATGGGTGGGGTAGTTATGCTCGTGGGGCTTTGGTTGCCGCGAAGCGTAAGCGACAATGTGGCCTCGCTGCATGAGCACACCACCCAACTCCTGCAACGAAGCATCAGTGTAGACCACGAACCCGCCACTACTGTCTAGGATGGTGAATACAGGAGCTGAAGTCAACCTCTCCTTCAACTCCTAGAAGAACAACACATACTCGTCTGTCCAAGTGAAGGGCACATCCTTCCTAGTCAACTGAGTTATGGGATGCGTAATCTAAGAGAACCTTCTGATAAACCACCGATAGTAGCCTGCCAGCCCTAGGAAGCTGCGTATCTCTATCACTGTACGTGGCCTCTCCCACCTAAGCATGGCCTCAACCTTGGTCGGATCCAAAACAATCCCATCTCCTGAGACCACATGGCCCAAGAAAGTAACCTGTCTCAACCAAAACTCACACTTGTTGTACTTGGCATACAACCTGCGTCACCTCAAAGTATCCAGGACAATGCATAAATGTTGTCCATGCTAAGACTGATCCCGAGAGTAAACTAGCACATCATCAATGAACACCACCACAAATTGGTCCAGGTACGGTCTGAAGACGCGGTTCATCAGATCCATGAAAGTAGCGGGGGCATTAGTCAACCCAAACGACATGACCAAGAACTCGTAGTGTCCATACCGAGTACAGAAAGCTGTCTTGGAGATGTCAGTCTCCCTGATCCTTAGCTAGTGGTAACCCAACTTCAGGTCTATCTTGGAGAACACCATAGCATCTCTCAACTGATCAAAGAGGTCGTCAATGCGGGGCAGCGGGCACTTATTCTTGACGGTGACTCGATTCATCTATCTGTAGTCAACATAAAGCCGAAAGGTGTCATCCTTCTTCACAAACAGCACTGGGGCTCCCCATGGGGATGCATTCGGCCTCACAAAGCTCTTCTCTAACAAGTCCTGCAACTAGGACTTGAGCTCTCATAGCTCAAGTGGTGTCATCCTGTATGGTGCAGTGGAGATGGGGTTGGTCCCCGGTACCAGTGAGATCTCAAACTCGATCTCACTCTCAAGCGGTAGTCCTAGTAGCTCCTCTGGAAAGAGATCAGGGTACTCGCAAACCACCAAGATACTCTGTAAGTCGGCCACGAGGCTAGGCTCTGCCACAACACAAGCTAAGAAGCCCTCACACCCCTGGCTCAGTAGGTTCGCTACCCGAAGCACAAAGATGCTCCTGAAACCTCCGTCTACCGGCTGGCCTTGGAACTCAAAGGGAGGCAACTCAAGTATGGAGAAGACGATCTTCCTCCCGAAATAGTCCACCAAGGCATGATAGGCAGACAACCAGTTCATCCCTAGGATTATGCCAAAATCCTCCATCGGGATCACGATCAGGTTAGCGGGAAGACTGTGCCCCCTATAGCGATCTAACAGTCTGTGAAGACCTCCTCTATGACAAACAACTGTCCACCTAAGCCTTTAATCAGGAATAGATCCTCTAACAATATACTGCTCAACCCTAAACTGACGGCAAAACTCGTGGAGACAAAAGAATGCATGGCACCAGAATCGAAAGGCATGTACACTAATCTACCGGAAACTATAACCATACCTACCACCACAGAACCCAAAGCTCTGGCGTCTCTGTAAGTCAGGGCGTTGACATGCCCCTCAGCTCTAGGTGCAAAAGAAGCGGCCAAGCTATGGGTCAGGCGAGCAACAGCTAGCCGGTACCCTCCTCGCGATTGTTGTCCTCCTCGTCGTTCCTGGTAACCGTGGCCGCCAGATCGACCTCCAGCACTCGGTGCTGGGATCATCTGGTGTGCTCCGACCTTAGATGGGCATTCCCTCCTCATGTGGCCTGGCTAGCCACATTGGTAGCAGAGAGGGGCATGACCTCCTCCCTCAATCTGTCCCTGCTGGTTACTGGGTG
Source organism: Thalassia testudinum (assembly GCA_037157565.1). Taxonomy (NCBI): domain Eukaryota; kingdom Viridiplantae; phylum Streptophyta; class Magnoliopsida; order Alismatales; family Hydrocharitaceae; genus Thalassia; species Thalassia testudinum. The sequence goes on along the minus strand of JAZHRO010000029.1, from coordinate 3,203,565 downwards.
GGGGTCTAGTGAAGGCAGCTGGCCCCTATCTGGGGCCCCCAATGGTCACTAGTGGCCCCAAAGAGCGAAACAACTCCCCTACAAGCATAGTGTGCCTCCTCTCTTGGCTGCCTTGTGAGTGCTCCAACTGGTAGGGCCTCTTCCGTCCTCCTTCAGTGTCTCGCATGGTCGAGTTGGTCTTCTCGTAGGTCATGGCCGCCTTGACCACGCGGGAGAAGGTAGGTAACTTCAGGGGCTTCACATACCCCCGAATAGCAAGCCAGAGGCCCTCAGTGAACCTCCACAGGCACTCCTCATCTGTAGATGCAATCGTTGGGGCAAAGCGTGACAGCTCCAGGAAATGCATACGGTATGCGTTAACCATCATTGCCCCCTGGCGGAGAGTGTGGAACTCCCGCCTCCTTTGGTCCTGCCAGGTCTGTGGGAAGTACTGCTCATATAAGAGCACCACGAACCGGTCCCACGACGACTCTCTCCCCTCCTGGCCTCTGACTACCCTCCACCACCTGTGGGCTGCACTCTCCAACTGGCATGTGGCAAAGGCCACGCAGCACTCTACAGGAGGGTGAAGCATGTCAAAAATCTTCTTCATCTGCTCCAGTCAGTCCTTTGCCTCAGACGGGCTCTCCTCTTTCTTGAAGGAGGGGGGCTTCACCTTCTGGAACTAGGTGAAAAGCTCGTGGTGTAGCCGCAATAGGGGAACAAGTATGCCTCCCAACAGAGAGGACTCATGCTTAGAAATGTCTGAGGGTGGTGGGGTTGATGGAGGATTACCCCCTCCCCCTCCAGTGCATCTAGCGCTGCAACAACTCCCCTATCTCAAAGAGGAATCTCCCTCCATGTCCTCAGGGAGAGATGGTTGAGGAGACTGCTGGATCTCCTCCCGCACTATGTCCCAAATTAGCTGGGCGAGGTCTTGGGCTTAGATGCCTAGAAGGAGGGGTGGATAGACTACTGCCTCAAGCTCGGCACGTCTGCCCCCTCATCCACGCCCACGACCACGTCCGCGGCCTGCCACATGATCTCCTCAATGAGGCATCTCCTATAAGGAGATGGAAGAAAAAGGACAGGGACTGTCAACGATATTAGGTTACAAAAAGATATAAGACTGAGAAGTGAAGATCAAGATAACACGTTGTGATGGCTATCCTAGCTACATGCACATGAGTGGTTACTTTTAGACCATTTGCTTTGATACCATCTTGTTACGACCCGATCCTGGCTCCCTACGGAACTCGAGAAATGCCCACCTCGACTAAATCCCAAGACCCAGTCGTCCAACGCGAAATAGCCAATTGCACAAATCATTCCACAACCACACATGCAATGTAACTACGTAAAAATAGATTAATGATAGTAATGGAAAATAAAACAGAGAATCCCAAAGGTGCAACATTCTATAGTGGAAAAATAATGTTTACTGACATAGCCGTCACACTAAAGTAGAGAGAGGCATAACAGAACATGCACTAATATGCTAAAGATACTCACTAACAGCAAAAAGGGGCCTTTGAAATGAAAAAAGAGAAAATACAACTACGTCTAGGCTCGACTAAGCCCAGCACCCTCTGCAGTCGGTAGCGTAGGCTGCTCAACTCCCTGATCTGAACCCGATACATATATCTGTGATCAGCTAATGCTGAGCAGAGTGGTACATATGAATATTTAACGCATTTAAACGTGAAAGAAAAATAGCAAACTAATCGTACATTTTTCAAGTTATTCATTTTCATCTGTTTTCATTTATATCATCTATGTGTTTCGGATTCGGTTACTCTAATAAGGGTCCACAATATTTCTTAATCCACTTATTCCCTAAAGGAAAAATCTTGATGCAGTTTTCCCGCGATGCAGGATGTACACATGGCACTCTCCTGGCTGGGAGAGTACCCCGTGGTAGTCCTACACCAGGTCTACCACCCCAGTGTCATGGCCGTGACGTAGCAGTGATTATGGCACGCGGTCAGTCGTTTCCGCTAGCAGGTACACTCAAACATACAACACAGAATAGAACAAGGGCCACACCCCTCAACAATCTGCATACCCTCGCTCGACTATCCCGGTTTGCCCAGTGGGCCTAACAGGAGTTGGTGCAGCGAGGCCAATCCAACCCTGGGTCCCAATCTAAGGGTGGCTAGCACTCTCCCTACACAAAAGTGACAGTAGCTCACCTCGGTACCACGTACACAAGGGTGTTACGAACGCCTTCCAAGATGTTTTTCTTAAGACGTCTGGGAGGTGGCCCAGACGTCTTACCAGACATCTGGAACCCCTCCAGACGTCTGGGATCTATTTTTCTGTGGTGTGCGGGGTTGCGTCTGCGCGTAGGCGCGCGCAGACCTGCAACCGTCGCACCTTTCCCCTTTTTCCCTCTCCCCTCCTGCAGGCGCAGACTGCGCTCTCTCTCTCTCTCCTCGTGCGGCCTTATAAGGCCCTCGCCCTCTCCCTCACTCTCATCTCCTCTGCTTCCTTCTTCTTCTTCCAGCCGGTGTGAGAGTGCGAGCGCGAGCGAGTGGCGGCAGCGGCAGCCGCGGCGAGTTGCGAGAGGAGGTGGTGCACGAGGGAGGAGACGCCCGACCGCGAGGGCTCGAGCTTGCCGGGGCAGCTAGAGCCGGCCGGTGGGGGAGCCGCGGGCGTGGAGCGTCACTGGAGGGCTGCTGCAGCTCGAGCAGCAGGCGGACGAGGCGCAGCGCGGTCGTGCGTCGCGGGCGGAGAGTGAGTCGAGCTCTGATTCTTCCAGAATCAGACGTCTGGGCTTCCAACCAGACGACGGTGAAGACGTCTGGAGGACTGTCCAGACATCTGGCAAGTGAGTTATTTTCGTCCTTCTTCCTTTTTTGCGACCGTTCGTACTGAGAACGAGGAGTGGGTACGTACAGGTTCTGAGACTCGCCATCCAACGCGAATCGGACGTCTGGCCGCAGTGCCAGATGATGGAGAGGACTTCCAGATGTCCAGGGTAACCATCGGACGTCTGGGAACTAAGCCAGACGCCCCCGCAGGCTTCTGGACGTCTGAGGGATTACACAGAGCGAAGGTATCCTCTGATACCATCTTGTAACGACCCGATTCCCGAGTCCCTACGAGACACGAGAACCGGACCGACTCGACTAATCCCAAGACATAGTCATCCAACGAGGAAGTAACCAAAAGAGAAATAAAATAAACCACATTCAACATGAAATATAACAAGTAGTAACAAAATACAGCAGTAAGAAAAAGAACTACTACAGCATGTACCACCACAACAGTAGAACAACATTTATAACATAACATGAACTACAAGTAAAGAAAAGTACGAGGGGTAACAAGAACTACTCACTACAGTGGAACAAAAGGGGTACAAAAGAACAGTGGTAACTCTACTGGACCCTACTCGGCCCAGCGTCCTCTGCAGCCGCTGACCCTGGCGGCTCAACACCTGGTCCTGAAAAGTAACGAGTGTAACACGTCAGCGAAACGCTGAGTAGAGTGGCAGCTAAAACTAAAGAAGCAATAAAGTGTACAGTAGCTGTTTTATTTTCTTTCTTCCTTAATTTACGTCTGTCTATTGTTTCACAATTTATCTATTTCTCAGATCCTTCACTTGATCTCGAATGTTCCTCGTGGGAATGATCTTGATTGCAGTCTTTTCCGAAAGGTAGAAGTAACACGTGGTGCTCTCCTGGCCAGGAGAGTCCCCCGTGGTGATCCTACTCTCAGTCAACCACCCCAAGGTCGCTGACAAACGTAACGGTGACTATGGCACGCGCGATAAACACACGGGTAGCTACCCCGCACTGGCACGTGGTCAGTCGTCTCCATTAATGGGTGCACCCAAAGCACAGCACGGAACCAGTATAGGGCAGAGCCCTCTCAATAACAGGGGTCCAACCCCTCCACAGTCCGTGCACCCTCGCCTGACTACCCTGGTTTTCCCAGTGGGCCTAATAAGTCAGTGTAGGCGAGCTAGTAGAACCCCGGGGCCCGTGGGGTAGCTAGTACTCGCTCTACACTAGTAGCTCTCCTCGGTACTGTGTACACGAGAGCCAACAAGTCGGTATAAAATGGCCAGACCTAACCCCGGGTCCCTGGGGCGGCTGGCTCCGCTCTGCACTAAGCAGGTAACAGGTGCTTCCCCTGGCACTACGTACCCAAGAGACAACACACCTCCACATCTTTCCTTCTCAGTTCCATTTCATTCTCTTTCCAGGAGTTCTACTCCTAACTCCCCGTAGGGTTCCAGCTCTTTTAACTCAACACATTCAGGTTTCACCCTTTCAGTTTCACGTTCATACAACCCATATTCTCAATCATGTTCATTTATTCATAACAGGCAGTTGTTAAATCAATTTACAGGCAGCTATTATTTCCTTTCCACAGTTTCCAAGACTGCAATATCTATATTCATTTCACTAGTTTTCCAGTCCTAGGATTCATGCCGTACCCTAGCATCTATCATTCAATCTAGTTTTCCAGCCCTAGGATTCATGCAATACCCTAGGATCTATCATTCAATCTGGTTTCTCATTCCTAGGATTCATGCAATGTCCTAGGTTCTATTAATTGTTCCATAATTGTAACAAATTATGTTAATAATTTCTAAAGCCACTCTACTCAGCGTTTCACTGACGTGTTACACTCGTTACTTTTCAGGACCAGGTGTTGAGCCGCCAGGGTCAGCGGCTGCAGAGGACGCTGGGCCGAGTAGGGTCCAGTAGAGTTACCACTGTTCTTTTGTACCCCTTTTGTTCCACTGTAGTGAGTAGTTCTTGTTACCCCCCGTACTTTTCTTTACTTGTAGTTCATGTTATGTTATAAATGTTGTTCTACTGTTGTGGTGGTACATGCTGTAGTAGTTCTTTTTCTTACTGCTGTATTTTGTTACTACTTGTTATATTTCATGTTGAATGTGGTTTATTTTATTGCTCTTTTGGTTACTTCCTCGTTGGACGACTAGGTCTTGGGATTAGTCGAGTCGGTCCGGTTCTCGTGTCTCGTAGGGACTCGGGAATCGGGTCATTACAAGATGGTATCAGAGGATACCTTCGCTCTGTGTAATCCCTCAGACGTCTAGAAGCCTGCGGGGGCGTCTGGCTTAGTTCCCATACGTCCGATGGTCACCCTGGACATCTAGAAGTCCTCTCCATCATCTGGCACTGCGGCCAGACGTCCGATTCGCGTTGGATGGAGAGTCTCAGAACCTGCACGTACCCACTCCTCGTTCTCAGTACGAACGGTCGCAGAAAAGGAAGAAGGACGAAAATAACTCACTTGCCAGATGTCTGGACAGTCCTCCAGGCGTCTTCACCGTCGTCTGGTTGGAAGCCCAGACGTCTGATTCTGGAAAATTTTCCAAAATCAGAGCTCGACTCGCTCTCCGCCCGCGACGCACGGCCGCACCGCGCCTTGTCCGCCTGCTGCTCGAGCTGCAGCAGCCCTCCAGCGACGCTCCACGCCCGCGACTCCCCCGCCGGCCGGCTCTAGCTGCCCCAGCAAGCTCGAGCCCTCATGGTCGGGCGTCTCCTCCCTCGCGCAACACCTCCTCCCGCAACTCGCCGCGGCTGCCGCTACCACCGCTCGCTCGCGCTCGTACTCTCGCACTGGCTGGAAGAAGAAGAAGGAATCGGAGGAGATGAGAGTGAGGGAGAGGGCGAGGGCCTTATAAGGCCGCGCGGGGAGAGAGAGAGAGAGAGAGAGAGCGCAGTCTGCGCCTGCAGGAGGGGAGAGGGAAAAAGGGGAAAGGTGCGGCGGTTGCAGGTCTGCGCGCACCTGCACGCAGACGCAGCCCCGCACGCCACAGAAAAATAGATCCCAGACATCTGGAAGGGGTTCCAGACTCTGGTAGGACGTCTGGGCAACCTCCCAGACATCTTAAAAAAAAACATCTTGGAAGGCGTTCATAACAATATAACAAACTCAAAGGAAGTTTCGTTCCCGAAACTTGCGCTAACTAGGGTGCGGGAAAAACGTCATATAAAACATAACAAACTCAAAGAGGACCGAAGCCGGTCTGAAAGACGTACCCGCGAAGAGCTCCGGGTACCGCTCCCGCATTGCCACCTTAGGCTCCCAGGTAGCCTCCTCGTACCGCTGGCTCCTCCACAGAATTTTCACTAGGGGTACTTGCTTTCATCTCAAACTGTGGACGGCTCGGTCAAGAATCTGCACTGGCCGCTCGGGGTAGGGCAGGTCGTTGCCCACCTTGACGCTCTCATGATTCAGTACATGACTGGGATCGGCTACGTACTTCCGGAGGTTGGACACGTGGAACACGTCGTGCACACCAGAAAGCTGAGGAGATGTGCTGAGTTAAAAGAGCTGGAACCCTACGGGGAGTTAGGAGTAGAACTCCTGGAAAGAGAAATATATGGAACTGAGAAGGAAAGATGTGGAGGTGTGTTGTCTCTTGGGTGCATAGTGCCAGGGGAAGCACCTGTTACCTGCTTAGTGCAGAGCGGAGCCAGCCGCCCCAGGGACCCGGGGGTAGGTCTGGCCACTTTGTACCGACTTGTTGGCCCTCGTGTACACAGTACTGAGGAGAGCTACTAGTGTAGAGCGAGTACTAGCTACCCCACGGGCCCCGGGGTTCTGCTATCTTACCTACACCGACTTGTTAGGCCCACTGGGCAAACCAGGGCAGTCAGGCAAGGGTGCGCGGACTGTGGAGGGGTTGGACCCCTGTTACTGAGAGGGCTCTGCCCTATACTGGTTCCGTGCTGTGCTTTGGGCGCACCCGTTAACGGAAACGACTGACCGCGTGCCAGTGCGGGGTAGCTACCCGTGTGTTTATCGCGCGTGCCGTAGTCACCGTTACGTCTGTCAGCGACCTTGGGGTGGTTGACTGAGAGTAGGATCACCACGGGGGACTCTCCCGGCCAGGAGAGCACCACGTATTACTTCTACCTTTCGGAAAAGACTGCAATCAAGATCGTTCCCACGAGGAACATTCGAGATCAAGTGAAGGATCTGAGAAATAGATAAATTGTGAAACAATAGACAGACGTAAATTAAGGAAGAAAGAAAATAAAACAGCTACTGTACACTTTATTGCTTCTTTAGTTTTAGCTGCCACTCTACTCAGCGTTTCGCTGACGTGTTACACTCATTACTTTTCAGGACCAAGTGTTGAGCCGCCAGGGTCAGCGGCTGCAGAGGACGCTGGGCCGAGTAGGGTCCAGTAGAGTTACCACTGTTCTTTTGTACCCCTTTTGTTCCACTGTAGTGAATAGTTCTTGTTACCCCCCGTACTTTTCTTTACTTGTAGTTCATGTTATGTTATAAATGTTGTTCTACTGTTGTGGTGGTACATGCTGTAGTAGTTCTTTTTCTTACTGCTGTATTTTCTTACTGCTAATTATATTTCATGTTGAATGTGGTTTATTTTATTACTCTTTTCGTTACTTCCTTGTTGGACGACTAGGTCTTGGGATTAGTCTAGTCGGTCCGGTTCTCGTGTCTCGTAGGGACTCGGGAATTGGGCCGTTACAAAGGGCCAGCTCACTTTCCATACCCAAGTCTGAACAACCAACCAACACACCTGTAGGCAACGTGTTCCATCATATATCAGATATCCATATCAGTATACCTTGATTCCTTTCCTAGTTCCCCGTAGGGTTCATGTATAGTACTCGTCTCATTTCATTTCATGGCATGCATCCCTATCACATACGAGTTTCTAATTCATACAACAGGTAACTCGTAAATTAACAGGATAATCTATCATCAACAGGATAAGCGATCATCACATCATTAAGCATTCTAGTTCTCACGGTAGGGAATTTAGCTACATGCATTCTCAGGTTTTATAACAAGTGAGGATCATTCATTGAAGATAAAATTCGCATTCTCAGTCCTAGGGTTCATCTCATAACCTAGGTTTCAAGTAGATATTTCTAATTTAGTATACACTTTACTAATTTAAACCACAAAAGTAGATAGGACCACTCTACCAGGGTGTACAGGTGGTGTGGGGCCTCGAATGGTGGATCCCAACATCTCCACGGGTCCCGTGTGCACTACGGACTAGAGACCTATAACGTTGACCGATATGTCAAACAAGCTCAAAATAGTATAGACACGACCCTAACATGTAGGAAAATTTTAAAAGAAAGCCAATGGTACTTTGCGCAAAATCGACTCCATTTGGGCCCTGAACCAACCCAAAAGCATGCACCCTGACCAAAATCAGATGCTTAGGGTGAGTCCTAGACGTCTTAAACGAGCGCAGGAGCTCACCTTGCTTTCTTGCGTCTGTACTTGTCGTCTGCTGCCCTTCACAGCCATCTGAGGGGGTCTCCATACTTCTGACACTGCTCCTGGTCATTAGAAAGAGTAGTCGGATGTCTGATGCAACTTCCAGACGTCTTAAAGTACCTCGAATGTCGTGCCACGTGCCTTTCCAACATCCTCGTACCTGCGCACGCACGCGCAGCCACAACAATGACAACTCAACCCTCTGCAGTATGTATACATGGCTCAGAGCTCGTGCAGAGAGCGTACCTTTGCACTCTGCATGCTATCAGACATCCTGAGCTCTCGCCGAACATCCGACGACCCCTCCAGATGTCTGGCGAAGGTTGCAGACGTCTGATAATGTGGAAATATCAGCATGCAGAGCTTCCTCGCGAAGCTCCTCCTCGCTCATGGAGCTACAACAGCCTTCCCTCCCTACTGCTCTCCATCTCCCATGCCCCCTCTTCCTCTTCCAGCTTCTCCTGCAGCCCCCTTCTCTCTCCCACGTGCGCTCCTCTAGCTCCCCTCCTCTCCTTCTCCCCCACTCACGGTTGCAAGGGAAAAGAGGGAAGGAGATGGACGGCAATGGCAAGGCAAATGGAGGAGCGTCCTCCATGCTCCTCCTGCTCCCTTCCTCTCCTTCTGCTCCCTTCCTCTCCTTCTCCCTCACTCACAGTTGCAAGGGTAGAGGAGGGGTGGTAAAGCAATGGAGATGTGGGGAGGTGGTGTCGGCTGCAAGGGTTGGAGGAGTGGAGGTGGTGTCGTGGGTTGAGGGTGGAGGGGTAGATGGGGATTTTAAAGGGGAGGGCTTAGGGTTTTAAGGTGGGAGGGGTGTGCGTTGAGTTGTGTGGGTGTTAGTGTTGGTGTGGGGCCGGGTCAATTAAGACCTTGGCCCCACAACAATCCCCCCGTTCCCACAAAGTCCATAGAGTAAGTCCCAGGGGATTTAAAATTGCATTAACACCCCTAAAAATTCTGGAAAATTCCAAACAACCCTTGGGAAGGGTCATTTCAGGTCTTTAGGTCTAAGTTTAGACTTCAAATTCTCTCTTTGTCATCTTCTTCGGTGACACTATCCACTCGCTCCACGTCGTCTCCCTTGTTGCCAACCACCCACAAAGCATCGCCATAACTAAAGGAGCAAAAGCCCTCTCCCAATTTGGGCTTTCTATGTCTCCACGCCTTCACCCAACACATACGTCGGCCACCACCTCCGTTTCCCTCGACGACCATCTTCGCACCTCGTCGCGATCAATCAACAACGCAATCACGTTCAGTAGAGCAAGGAGAATCTTCTCGATTACTTGCTTTGCTCCAAAGCTCCCTTGCGCTGAACCCATAAAATGCCGATGACCACCTCCGTTCCAGACGTTGTGCGGCCTCCTCCCATCGTCCCCAAGGTCAAAGCTTAGCGAGAAGCTTCCCCATGGCACGAGAAATGTTTTGCCCCTATCGAGGGGTTGTTTCACTCATGGACGAGCTCCCACCAACTCGCCGGATCCCTGCCGCCGCCGCCCCCTTCAACGGCATCATCTGTTGCCCTCGCCACCTCAGATCGATGATCAAACAACGCCAACACATTTCTGATCTCACACCGACCTCTCTCGGCTACTCACTGGTCCTCGAAACTCACAGGACCTTAACGCCGACTCAGCTCCAGTGTGGGTCATAAAAAATGAAGAAGGCTGCCCTGCATGCACGCGAAGAGGAACCAATGCTCCTTGATGCTCACAAGGGCCTATCCACAGAACTGGAAAGCTTTCAGGGACCTCATTGAAAGAGATCAGGGCCTAAACTGCAACATTCCAGGACTAAGTATAATCATGTTTAAATTGATTTACGAATTGTCTATGAAGTGATTTTTATTGCTATATATATTGTGCAAACATTATTGTGATAACTAATTGGTGTTTAATCTCCTTGACACTTAATTAATTTAGCTTTAAATACTCATTACATGTCAATTCTTTATAAATAAAATCAAGTGAAAAATTTAAGCCTGTTTGCCAATCCTCTGATGTAAATTCATCAAGATCATGTGCAAATTATTAGATAGTGGTATTCACGCATTTTTGTTGCTCCCAGAGATGACCTCGAATTTTTCTGTTAATTCGAGTATTAACATTTAAATATTAACTCACTTTGATCACCTATACTACGATGCACGATTTTAAAACCCGATCGAAACACGTTCAATAGTGAATTTTGGATGGAGATTGTAATACCAGATACTTTCACCTTAGCATTGACAAGAACACTCTCTTGTATGAAGATGGTTAAGGGAATTTCTCAACATCCTTATATGATATCAAGCTTGCACTTATCAGTTTTTTCTCTAACACATATAACACTAAAGTTGGTGATAAGCCTTTCCTAAGCATCTTTTAGAGAAGAAGAGAGATTGAGAGAATGACGTAGAACTCATTAGTATTATACTCCAGAAGAAGTTGGAAAGGCCATTTTCTCCATGAAATCATATAAAACCTCTGGTCCTAACAGTCTTCATTTGATATTCTTCCAAGATGCTTGGGATACAGCACACAAGGACAATATCATTTATGAGAGTACACTAAAGGGGGCTATGTAGTGCAATCGAATAATTTTAAGAAAAATAAAATGCACAAGTAACATATAACACTACAAGATTATAATGGTTTTTATAGGTGGGAAATTTCAATGGTAAAAACCACCACCTAAGTCTCCCTGACTTAGGATTTGTTGATCACAAACCGATCAAAAATCCACTAACTACACCACTTTAAACCCAAGGTGGTACATCTCAAGTACAAAGTCCCTCTCCAATTCCAACCAAAGAATTTCTCTCATCCACATTAGAAGAGATGGAGATTCGACACAATTACAACCAAGATAGAAAAAGAACAAGAAATCCTATAGAGTCATAAGTAACATTAATATAAAGCTAGCTTCTATAGGTGTAGGAAACTTTCCTTTGGATGGTCTTTGAGGTGCGTGAGTAGGGAAAGTGAGTGCTCTAGTATGGTGGCAACGAGAGTAAAGTTGGAACACTTGAGTGTGTGACAGATCACTTGAGTAGCCTTTCAATTTGACCTTCAAATATTAGAAAGTACTGTATTTATAGGCTTCATAGGAAGTGTCTAAATGGATTTAGAAAGGTCTTATGACCATTGGAGGTCATTGGAATAAGTTTTCGATGGATAGAAGTTTAAATGCCAAAGGTTACACAAAAATTAATATATATTAGACGTCTATTCAAGTTATTAGACATCTGATAACTATAGTAATACGATTTCTGATGAAAGTGGGTAGACTTATGATAACTAAAGGTCATACAAGTTAGTAGAACTTAGATTTTGGGTATGTAGTCGTCTGATCAAAATGTAAGGCGAATATGTAAAGAATTAGATGATTGATGAAATGGATAGACATCTAATAGATCGAAGTGAACAATGAGTGCCAACATTCAATCAAAGGACGTCCAATCAATTGGTTAGACATATTATTTTATGTTGTAAGTCGACGGTTGAATGTGTTAGATGTTTGATCAATGAAGTATTGGACTTTTGATGAAAGCATTAGAAGTGTGATTAGAGAAGATACTTTCTGTTTAGGTTTTATTTCTAAGTCTAAAGTTTCCTTAAGTGCCTAATAGCTACATTAGTGTTATTTAGGATTTATTAAATATTCTTTGGATTTTTTACATCAACTCTAAGATAAGAAAATAAATATACAACACTCGAAGAAATAAAGAGAAAGGACTCTGTTGTTTTTGAGTTTCTCTTCAAAGCTTTGGTCTTGAAGTCAAGTCTTTTTGAGACTTGGTCTTCCACCTTACTTGATCCTTTTTCTTGTGAAAAGTCATCTTAAATCATCTCTTAATTCCTTTTCATGTGAGATGTTAGTTCTCCAAAAATAATATAATTTATATATTTTGTTATCGTCAAAATCAAGAATATTAGACTTATGCTCTAACAATCTTCCCGTTTTTTATAATAACAAAACTTTATAAACAAAATAAGATTTAAGATAAGAAACTAATAACAAAAAAGATTGTTTATCCAACAACTCTTCCAACGTTTTGACACTATTAAAAAGAAAAAGATCTATTTACTTCTTTTATAATGTCTTACCAAAGGTATAAAGAATTTCCAACAACTTCAATTATAACTCTCCTTAAGTATAAGTTCTAACAAAGAATAAGCTCACCTTTTTTAAAATAAATCATGACAGTAAAAGAATCAACTCCTCATAACAAGAATCTTCTCTTTCCTAAAAGCACAACAAGAAGAGCCCCCCCTATCTTAAGCTCTTCTTAATAGATCATCAAAATCAAGAAGTTAATTGCTTTCCTTTTTCTTATTCAATAAAAAAATAGTTGCCTCCAATAGTATAGAGTCCATCTTCCATAGCCGTTAGGTTGTCCAATCACTTTGATTCTTCCTTCATGTACTCTATATAGATAATACCCTTAATCCAATTTAGCTTTTTGGTGTCCTGCAAAATAAGAGTTAATCAAATATTTTGGTACCATAGCTTTTTAGGTCCTTTTGAGTTAATGTTTCTTACCTAAGTTTGTGTATTACTTGGATTTCAATCTCTTGGTTTTAATGTACAAAAATCTTTTTTATTGTGCCTAAAGCTATATTTGTTTCCATTTATTTTAAACTTGTCTTTAACAAGCTTAGCAAAGTCATCAACTAGTTTATTTGATTTTTCTTTTAAGTTAGATACATCACTTTCAACAAAACTTATTTTATCTTTAAGCAAGGAAGTTTCCATTTTTAAAAATTCATTTTCTTCAAGAAATTTCGATTTCTCTACTATAAGAGTTTTATTTTCTTTTCTAAGTTCATGCTTCTCAAATTCAAGTAAACTATAAGGATTCTTTAATTTCTTATTTATTAGTTTTAGCAATATACTAGTTTCAAAAAGTTCCTCAAAAGCATCTAGAAGTACTTCAAAGGTGAAAGATAGTACCTCTTTATTGTCATCTTCGATTGTCAGGATACTTAGGTACACGATCTCTTCACCATTACTTGAACTTCTATCTGAGTCATCCCAAATAGCTCTAAGTGCCTTCTCATTTTTCTTATTTTTATTCTTTGAAGGCTTGGGCTTGGATTCGACTTTGAATGCAAGCAATTTGTTCTTTGAATCTTCTAAATCTTCAAGCTTCTTTCTTCGTCGATCCATCTTAACTTTCTAAGCCATCAAGTTAACAAGTAAATCATTCATCTTCAAGTCTTCAACCTCATTGGCTTCACCAATTGCGGTAATTTTTTATCCCCAATCGAATGAAAGGGAGCAAAGTAACTTTCCTTCAAGTTCTCCTTTCATAGACTTCTTCCCAAGAGCTTTTAGATTGTTCACTATGCAAGTAAACCTTGCGTTCATTTCACCTATTGTCTTTCCTTCTTTCATAAGAAAAGCATGAAATCCCTATGTCAAAAGCTTATAATATTGGAAGATTTAACTTTTTAAGTACCTTCATGAGTTACCTTAAGTGTTTTTCATATTGCGTAGGCCATCTTGTGTGCGATTGAATTCTTCGAGACTCAAAGCACAATGTAAGGCATTTATTGCTTTGGCATTCAATGTCAACTCCTTGGTTTGATCCTTCATGTATTCAGTTGCAAGTCTCACTAGTATCACGTATAGAAACTCACACTACTCCTAAATAGAAAAATTGTTGGCTTGCAACCACATAGTTGTGTGGAGTTTCCAACAAGCATAATTCATATCGTCAAAGTAAGGAGGCCTCAAAGTGGATTGCCCCCTCACTGCACCCGATCACAATGACTTTAGCCACGACAAATCTTAGTTGGAAGTGACTTCTAAATCATAAGAACCTATTCTGATACCAAATTAGGTATGCATTAGAGAGGGAGTAATTAGTGCAATCAAATGATTTTAAGAAAAATAAAATGCATAAGAAAAATTGCACCACAAAAGAGTCACAAGTTTTAGGTGGAAAATACCAAAGGTCAAAACCACCACCTAAGTCTCCTTAACTTAGGATTTGCCAATCACAAACCGACTAAGAATCCACTAACTACACTACTTTAAACCAAGAATGGTGTACTTTTAATACAAACCCTATCTTCAGTTCCAACGAAAAAGTTTCTCTCCTGCACATTGGAAGAGATAAAGATCCAACAGACCAAATACCATATTACAACAAAGAAAAATAACAAGAAATCATATAAAGCCACAAGTAATATTAATATAAAGTTAGCTTCTATAGGTGTAGGAAACTTTGGATGGTCTTTAAGGTGTTTTGAGTAGGAAAGGTGAGCGCTCTAGTGTTGTGCCAGTGAGAGCAAGTTTGGAACACTTGAGTGTGTGACAGATCACCAGAGAAGCCTTGCAATTTGATCTTCAATTCAAGTAGAAAGAGTAGAAAGTATTGCACCAAGTGTGTATATAGCAAGGGAAACCTACTATGATATTTGTAGGCTTCATAGGAAGTGTCTAAAGGGATTTAAGAAGGTCTTATGGTCGTTGGAGGTCACTGGAATAAGTGTCGAATCAAAATTTGAATGCTAAAGGTTACATAGAAATCAATACATATTAGACGTCTGATCAAGTCATTAAACATCTGATAACCATAGTAATATGACTTCCAATGAAAATGGGTAGACATATGACTATAATGGCAAAAGTCCTAAAAATTACTAGAACTTGGATTTTGGACACAAAGTCATCTAATGAAAGTGTTAGACATTATATATGTGAAGAATTATATGTCTAATAGATTGAAGTGAACATTAAGTGCCAACATTCAATCAAAGGATGTCTGATCAATTGGTTAGACTTCTTATTTTGTGTTTTAGGTCAACTAATGAATGTTTAGATGTCTGATTAGTGAAGTATTGGAAATATGATGAAGGCATGGAAAGTCTGAATAGAGAAGGACATTTCTATTTAGGTTTTATCTCTAAGTCTAACATTTCCCTAAGTGTCTAACAACTACATAAGTGTTTTTTAGAACTTAATCAATACTCTTTGACTCTTTTACATCAATTCTAAGATAAGAAAATAAATGTACAACACTTTGAGAAATAAATACAAAGGACTTTGTTCTTTTTGAGTTTCTCTTCAAAGTTTTGGTCTTCAGGTCCAGTCCTTTTGAGACTTGATCTTCCACCTTGCTTGATCCATTTTCTTTTGATAAGCCATCCTAGCTCATCTCCTCCTTTTCACCTTAAATGTTTCCCTTCAAACAACATAATATATATATATATATATATATTGTTATCATCAAAATCAAGAACATTAATACATATGCACTAACAAATCAATTGATCCAAAAAAACCTTTAAGGAATCAATACTTCTACCAAGGATGAACCACATCTACATTACCCCAATTCCTAAACTCTTGGAGGTTGAAGACTTTAAATCAATAAGTTTAGCAAACACCACATACAAGGTTATTGCAAAAATTCTTGCAAATTTGATCAAAGTTATCTTCCTCACGTATAATAATCCAAAACAATAATACTATCAGAATATATAAACAAATCACTTCCACTAGAATAAATCAAGTGTATTGGTACGAATAAAAAGAAAAAAGAAAGAATAGAACTTGCCATTTTTTATTGAAATATTCATTTTCTTAAAGAGAAAGATAAGAAATCTAGCTCCAGTGACATTTTCATACATTTATGAATAGGAAAAAGAGAATCTAAGGAATCTCAAAAGTGGAAAAAGGGATCTATATCCAACAAATTGCACCAACTAAGAAAATCAAGAAAAAAAAAATTATTTTCATTCAACCCGTTGTTACATATCAAATAACCAATGGAATCTATTTAGCAACATTTTTCCTACAGGACCCTTTCATTTCCAAATCACAATCATCCATCCTACAAGGAAGATTCATAACAAATAACTTAATTATTGAGAAGAGATCATGCACTCTATGAATAAGTTAAGAAGGCAATTGGATTCAATGTTCACAAAACTAGATATGGAGAAGACTATCGATAAAATAAGCTAACCACTCATTAAGGATCTTTTGCAACAAATTGGAATACCAAAAAACATGGTGGACCTAAGCTTACAAATGTATATCTATAGTGAAGTATTTATTCTTGATAAATGGTTCCCCTTATGGAGACATTTAATTAATCAATGGATTAAGGCAAGGTAGTCCATTAAAGCTATGCATGGTAAGATAAAGGCATTGTTAACTTGGGAAGTTGTGGATACACCTAAGGATAAACACATTGTAGTACAAGTGGGTGTATACTATGAAGTATAAGGCTAACAACCAGGTTGATAAATACAAGGTTCGAAATGCCGATTTCGATGTCATGCCGATGAAATTCTAGGTGTACATTTTGTGAGCATGCCAAGGGCACGTCGTGAAAATGCCCATTTTTCGATGGGCATGCTGAGGGCATGCATCCGAAGTAGTTAAAATGATATCAATTTCAAGAAAATCAAATGTTGATTATGTAATAATAAGAGTGTTTCATTGTGACCATACCCAAGGTTTTAAATATTGATATTGATATCATATCAACAAGTCAAAGAAGGGATATATCGGGGCCCAGAATCGCTCAGAAAGGCCAAAAATTTTGTGTTTATGTCATGTCTGTGTGTCTGTGTGTGTGTGTGTGTGTGTTCGCTCTCCAGTTGTTTCTCAGGTTGTGTGAGATCGATCTCTAGTTGTTTCTCAGGTTGTGTGTTTCAATTTCCTGCCCATCTCCACCCTTTCAAGTTTTCTGTGTTTCGGCGGTGGAGTCTCCCACCCAAGAGTCAACAACGCAGTGCATAGCAAGCTCATCAGCATCAGCGAAACTCCAGCATTTCAGTATTATATCCATGTCAGCATGAAGAGATTCCCAAAATGGCCTTGCCGACGACACGCCGACGGCATACTGTCAGCATTTAAATCACTGGATAAATATAAGGCTAGATTGGTGGCACGAGGTTTTACTCAAAAGTATGGAATCGTCTACTTTGAGACATTTACACTAGTAGAGAGTGAACTCTATGCATACAATTTTGTCCCTTGCAATCCAATTTCATTGGTTTTTACATCAGTTGTATGTAAAGATGCTTTTTTGAATGGAGAATGGAGAGCTGAAAGAAGGGAAATGGTGATCATACACTACTTGTCAAGCATTGAGATACACTATTCTCCTTGTATGTGTTAATGATATGATTATCACAGGTGATGCCATTAAGAAGATACTCAAATTAAAAATCAAAGCTCATTGAGAAATTTAAGGCTAAAGACTTGGAAAAGTTAAAATATTTTCTAGGTATTGAGGTTGCCCATTCTTGAGATGGCCTTTTCCTATAAAGAGAAAACAAGTGCTTGATTTATTGAAAGAAACATGGAAACTTGGTTGC
Source organism: Thalassia testudinum (assembly GCA_037157565.1). Classification (NCBI taxonomy): domain Eukaryota; kingdom Viridiplantae; phylum Streptophyta; class Magnoliopsida; order Alismatales; family Hydrocharitaceae; genus Thalassia; species Thalassia testudinum. The sequence continues at coordinate 3,186,007 of JAZHRO010000029.1, read as the reverse complement.
AAATCCATTGCCACTCTTATTAAGGCTAGCCATTGTCTGAGCTTGAGAGATGGAAAGGTATTTGATGACTCTCAAAATTATAGATATTAAAAGATTGTAGGGAAGCCGATCTACCACACACTCATGTGCCTAAATATTACATATGCAATAAATGTGGTGAACCAAATTATGCATGCACCTACAAATTCTTTTTAATGTAGTTAACTGGATCCTCTGCTATTTGAAGAGAAACCTAGAAAAAGGTATTCTTTCAACCAAAGGTGATAAGGTGAGCACATACAAATGTACAAATTTAGATTGGGCTAGTTCTATTAATGATAGAAAGTGATGCTATTCTATTTTTTTGAGAAAGAATTTAGTTATTTTAATGGAGTAAGAAATAGTCGTATGTGCTAGTTAAGTGCAAAGCAAAGTATAGAGCCATGACATTGGGGATTACTAAGATGTAAAGGATAAACTTATGCTATCTGATATTTGTATGAAGGTTGTACAGTGAGAATTAGTCAGCAATAAACTTGGTGAATAATCCTCTATTACATGATCGATCGTACCAAACATGCAAAGTCAAATCAACATTTCATCAAGGAGAAGATCGATTCAGGGAAGTTATACATTCCACATGTAAAGTCTGAGGGGGAAGTTGTAGAGACAACTTCACTAAAGGGCTTTCAACAACAAAGCATAAAGAAAATGTGGACAATTTGAGCATTTTAAATATCTATGTCCAAGTTGGAGGGGTGTATCGAGTAGAATTATATCTCTATGTATAAATATCTAAGCGTGAATCCATATAGCCCTTCTCATATGTTGAGGGAAGAAAAGTCTAACCCATTAGACAAAGGCCCATGAAGTCTCTACCCTACAAAGGCAGACCTAGGCCTAGAGTTAGGTGAAGAAACCTTGGCCGCACTAGCCAAGAGTGCCCTACCACATAGTTAACACGATCATCAGACCTACCCCAAGCAGCTCTACTCAGATCCTCCCAAATCTGACAAAAAGCCTCCCAGGAAGGCCCACCAAGGGTCCGCTAGGATCAAGCGGGAAGCCTCCCAAATTGGCCTACCCAGATCCGCTAAATGAGCCAGAGTTTCCCAAAAAGCATCCCCACTCAACCACTCGAATCAGCCGACCAGCTTACCCACCTAGTTCACTAAACACCTTAGCAGTGAGGCTCGCTAGGCCGACAATGTGAAGCAACAACTTAAGAACTACAATGAGAAGGCTTAATCGTCTTCCCTTCGTTATTTTGCCTTTTTGTTGTGGCTTACATGCCAAGCATGATGTACGACCTACTTTGAGCCACCCCCACCAAGGATGCACCCTTGGTAGTGGAGCAAGCCTAGAAAAGGCCAACGGTCTGTTAGAGATTGTCCCCCCAACCTTTTTGCACGATGCACTTATCCCTTAGAGGAGGCAGCTAGAAAAGGCTCCCCCGAGGGTGTGTGTTTCATGCCATTATAAAAGAGAATCTTGTATTCGATAGAAGGCTAATTAGCCACCCTATATACTCAGAGAGCACATTTTGAATATTCACATAGTGCATATTTGAAGGGTTAGATCCCCTCCCCAAGCGTATTCCCATTGTGGTGGAACTAGGACACCATTTCCTATGAATTAGGGTGGTTTACTTTCCTCCCTACACTTATGCTCATCGTTTTGATTAGGTCCTTCAACCTCTATCAGTTGGCATCGTTTGGGGGAAATCGCTTTATCTGTTGAAAAACTAAACCACATTTAGGCAAAAATGACCACCAAGTCCAAGAAGTTGGACCTAGGTGAGGCAGCCAAGGACAAACCCGGTGTCCCCTCAAGGGACCTAGGTAAGGACTTCAAGAGGGAAGTTGGCTCCTCCGTGGCGAGAGAAATCCCTCCACCATCAAAGAGGAAAGAGGCCAAGGAATCCCCTAAGCTCAAGACCCTGAGTTAAAAGGGCCTTGACCCCCTTAGCCAATGACCCCAACCTACACAGGCATAATGAGAAATCAATTAGGAATCACTAACAATAAAGGAAAAAGCTAAGGGGGTGCAAAACTCACCACTCGAAGGCAGTTGCGATAAATATTCCACAAGTGGGCAAGAACGCAAGGCATCGCCACCCACTTGATGCTGAATCTAAGAAGCTCCAAGGGCTTTTTTTCGATGTAGAGGTTGATCCACTCGAAGGAGTCCAAGTGAATCTCCAAAACCTCATGACCAACAATGCTGAGGACTTACCCCATCAACTCCCACACCTTCTTCAAAGCAGCAGCCACCTTCGCAAAATCTACCTTAGTCTCAAAATGGCAAAGCACCTCCCTCTCCCACTCATCTCGAATGGAGTAGTCACAAGCGGTTCCCCCTTGAGTGGAAGACGAGAGGGTAGGTTCGAAGCGCCCCACCTAGGCAACTCCAACTCCTTGAAAATAGAGGTGCGAGGAGGCGAGCCTATTGCCCCTGACGTTAATGCCCCTCTAGAACAAACCCTTGTATGGCCAGGTAATTCCTTTTGAGCAGGCAACATCAACACACTGAGGAGAAGCATGTCGTCATCATTGTTGCATGTAGCTTCTCCTGCTTCCAAAGAGTGAGGAGCCGTCAACTGCTGATGACTCTAGAAATAATAGCATTAATTACATCAATTAAAGTCAATTTCGAAGGCGTATGTGCATGAATGTCATATTATAATGGGCCTGGGAGCAATACATACATATTATGTAATTTCTACATTTAAACTGCTTATAATTAATGTTTGATGGGCATGTGCACAAGTGCATACTGAAACAGACATCAAATAAGCAATCAGACTTCACGGATGAATCCAGATCGACGAATGCAATCCAACGACGTAAGAATCGTCTCGATCGGAGCCGTGTAGCATCCAGTACAAAGGAAAGAAGATGGACGGCTCAAATGGCACCACGTGGTGTCATCCAAGCCACCCAACACCGCTAGCAGCTCACCACTCCTCCTCAAGCGCACCTTCACTAATCAATCTCAACCGTTGGATCTTGATCCAACGGTTGAGAGCGCATGATGGGAATTACAAAAACTTGACAAAGCAACGAGCGTGGCATATTGGTTAGTGCCCCACCCATGAGTGGTGGATGCAGGTTCGATTCGCAGCGAGCGGATTTAATCCGCTAAATCTTGCGTAGATGAAATTAGGTCGTCGGATCTCCATCAGGTGGATGCTGGAGCGGCTACGTGGCGCAACGTCGCGTGTTGGATGCACGCAATGAGAAAACACGCAATCCCACACACAATCATACACAAGGGGTGAGACGTGATCTTGAGCATGTGATGGCAACAAATGAGGTGCAATCTAAGCCCTTTGTTCAGATCGGACGGCTGAGGACGAACACACACGGATCGCTGATGCATGCACGCAGGTCGTACACTAGGCGCGCAGTGGCAATAAACTGGCAATGCGCGAGCGTGCAGCAGTACGCGAGATGGCCAAGATGAGCGCATCTTTGGGCATGATTTTCATGCCAAATGATTTGGCATGAGCCTATAAAAGGCCCTATGGACCTCTATTTTCAATCATCTCTTCCTAGCTTCTACCTAGCACGTCCCCACCTCCATAGAGTTGCAAAGCACCTTCTCGGAGCCGCCGAGCCATCAACAGAGCATCCTCCACCATTGTGGCTACCTCAATGCTCTTCCTTCCTACACTTACTTTTCTTTAGCTTATAGTTGTCTTTCTTCAAGCATTCATCTAGCATTGTTTGTGGTAGCTATAAGACAATTGTTATTATGGAACAAGTTGTATTCTATTATTATAATTGCTGTCTTGTTTTCCTATTCTAAGTTGGATCTCATTTTCTTCTACTTTTCATTAAGTCACTTTATCATGTCTTCAATTCATGCATAGGTAGTAACCACCATATCGTGAAGTTTCTACCCCTACTCTCTCTCTCTCTCTCTCTCTCTCTCTCTTCATGCAAACAAGCAAAATCATCATGTGGCAATAAAATAAGCGACTAATTGATTCAATTTTTGTCTCCCTATGTTCGACACTCGTACTCACTGTTCAATTATCTCTTTTAAAATTGATGTCGTAAGCATACGCTACAATGAGTGAGTTATCTTTAAGCGTTTTTCGACGTCAACCGCTCAAGTGAAATGATCACCACCTCAGGCGAGCTCCCCTCATCTGCCTGCCCCTCCGCATCAAGTAGGCCTTGTAGAGGCACCCCCACCCTCAACTTCCCTAACACCAACTGATGCAAATAGAGGTCACTCCGACTCTGGCTAAGAAGGAGACGTGGACACTTTGCCTGAAGGTAGGCTGGCCAACTCCCATTTCAACATAGGGTGCAAAAGCTCCCTCCGCGAAGGGGACCTTGCCCAAGTATTACTACTCACTCACTTCTTCAACGGGTGCTCCTTGCCTCTAGAAGAAGATTGGCACCCCTATTCTTCTTCTCAAAGGTTGTCTTTGGAGAGAGGAAAGCTACACCAAAAGGAATAGGTCAGATTAGTGCGACACAAACGGAAAGCACAAAGGCATACGTGTTGGTGCTAGAGCACTGCGATCGTTTGTTTTGATGATAACAAAACACATGTCATTTAACATTTGCACTTGGAGTCTTAGATTTCAGGTCAATTGCAAATGAAGACGTGATTAGACGGAGTTCGAGCTCGCATCCAGGATGGATTGGAGGAGCTTGATGGAGAACAGAGGAGATTCGCGAGGAACGATAGATTAAAGATGGAAGGACAAGAAGAATATGATAGAATTCTATTTATTTCTTTCATGTACTTTTGTCTTTATTTCCTTGCTCTTTTTGTTCCTTAGAACATCATGTTAAAGAGCCTCAAAGTACCCTAATAGTAGTCCTAGGACACTTCAGTTTTCTGTGGAGAACTTAGAAAACCAATATAGGGTTCAAACAGCTTTTTCAGACGTCTAATTCCAAAATCAGATGTCTGATAGTATGTTTTAAGACGTCTGACTGTTGATTCAGATATCTGATAACATTTAGGCTGGACTTAGTTAGCTCTGTCTGATGAAATCAGACGTCCAGACCTTAGACCAGACGTCTTAGAAGATGTCTGATGTTTTTGCCAGACGTCCAACTAGTGGACCGTTGGCTGGCTTAACAAACACTGAAGAAAAAGACCGTTAGAGCCTTATCAGACATCTTTAAGCCTTTCCAGACGTCTGATAAATGACAGTTTTGCCTCGGCTGACCCGAAAATCTCTTCTCAGAGATTTTCTAGCCGTTGCACTCTTGGAAATCCATTCCCGTAGAAAAGTAGGTTTCCAGACGTCCAAACATAGTGCCAGACGTCCTGTATGTCGTCTAATGGACTTGCACTAGAACCCTGTTTAGATCTGATTCAAGTCAGGAAGAAACCCGCCTAAAATCAGATGTCTGACTTTGTTCCCAGACGTCTTAAACTGATCTTCCAAATGTCTGATGCCAGGATCAGATGTCTGATAACCCTGTCAGTGCAATCATTGTTCCTGATTTCAGCTTGATTCTCTTGGGTTTTGCTCCCAACGGCTTTGGAAGCTTTCCAAAGCCTTCCTAAGGCCTTTATAAATAGAGGGGAGCCTTTGCCACTCAAGATACACCAAGACACACCCAAGCAACATACTTTCTACTCTTTTGTCCTAGAAAAGCTCTTGCTCTCCAAGCTCAAGTTCTTCATCTTGAGAGCATCAAGCCTTTGCGCACCCGCTCTCCCACCGTAGTTCACGAGAGCGACGTTGTGCCGTCGTGTAGCTTACACACCTGCATCATCGATTCGACGCACTCCTTGCAAAGGGAAGCATCTTAATTCCTATAGAAGCTTAGGTTAAATATTACTTTGTTAACTCTATAGGATTGTTGTTATTTATCTTTGTTCTTTAGTTAGGTATTCACTTTGTGAATTCCCATCTCCTTCGTGGGACAAAATCCTTCTCGTGAAGAGAAGGGGTTTAAGGTACGCTACCCTCGTATAAAGTAGCGTAGTTGTAAATGAGGTTGAATCACCCTCATTTAAGTGATTCGTTTAGTGGATTTGATCAATTTGGTTTATCGGAAAATCCTAACTCGAGAGAGTTAGATGGTGGTTTTCACCCGGTTTGGGTTTCCACCTAAAAATAATTGTATACATTGTGTGATTGAATTTTTTGTGAGATTGTTTATATTCTATTCCGCAATTTATTACGTCACCCCCTCCTAGTAGGGATTCCACAGTACGCACTCACTACGTTTGAATAGACGTCCCTAGACCAGGAGAGGATCTTCCAAATGTCTAGCCGAGCGATCTCCTAGCATGCAAGAGTGCCAAAACCCTCCACAGCATTAATCTCCATCGAAGCTGCAAAATGGGGTTTAGCAAAACATCCTGTTCAAGCAAACCTTGCCAGTAGTTGGGGACCCCCAGCAGCTCCTCATTGTTCACAATAAACAAAGTGTCGATCCAAGCACTTTAGGCTGCTCAGCAGATCCACAAGCCAAAAACCTAACTTGCAGGGAAGACAAGTGTAACTTCCTATTGGGAAGTGCTCCTTTTTCACCTTTTGAGGAAAGACCCCACAAAGGTGCCAAAGGAGGTCCACAAAGGGTACCACTAGGACATGAAAGCAAATGACAAGAAAGGTGCTCAACACAAGCCAACAGTTTAGCCCTAGTTAGGAAACGGCAAGATTGTAGTGGTAGAGGAAGGAAACAACAAAGGGGTTTAACGGGAGGCAAAGGCTATTTTTAAGGGAATATTTATAGATAACAAACTTATCACTCCATCTATGTGAACATAGTCATCGCTGGTCGCCCACGATAGTGTATCCAATATTCCCCAAACCATACATCCTAAAAAAACTTCCCTATGAATGGAAGAGGGCGAGGTGTACAGGGCAAGGGTTTCCTCACTAAGTCGACCTGAAGTAGAAGGGTCCTCACCTCTGTTAATCAATGATGTCACAAGCCCACGCGAACCTTGAACCCAACCGAGCCTTCTCCACACCAGGGAGGGGCATTGGAGACGTGATCATTCAACAAGGAGTCGAGGGGAGTAAATGCTCTCACGTAGCCCTATTTATACAGACAAACGGGTAGGAGAGGAGGCACACCTCCCTAGGGAAACCCCAAGTCGTCCCATCGGCAATCAATGCGATGGGATCGAAATAAGCAAGCAGAGAGGAGTGATACATGCTACCCCCAAAACGTCCTATCGACAATAAATGTGATCCAACTGTCACAAATTCCCAGGCTTAGGAGGATGGGACGCACGCCCCACCTTAGGCCTCAGGAAACTCGAGTAGTGTAATAGTGTCCCAAGCTTGACCGTCAAGCATGAATGACAAAGGCGACAGCTGGCCACTATCTACCCGACCAACCTAGCAAGAGTAATTGCTCGACTCGGGAACCCCCGCTCACCATAGGAGCAAAAGAAGAGGCAAGAAAACACCTACTACTCGATAGTCTTGAGCAACAATTGCTTAGGAGTAAGGGGAGATAACCCGAAAAAAAAAAAAAAAAACCCTTTCTATTCTCGTAGCCTACACAACAAACTACGAGAAGGGCAATTGATGAGGGAGGAAAAGTCCAACCCACCAAACAAAGGCCCATGAAGCCTCTAGCCCAAACAAAGGCAAACCCAAGCCCAGAGTTAAGAAAAGAAACCTTGGTCACGCTAGCCAAGAGCGCCCCACCATATAGTTAATACAATCATCAAACCCACCCTGTGGCCCCACTCAAATCCACCTAGACCTGACACAAAGCTTCCTAGGCAAGCCCAACTAGGGTCTACTAAGATTAGGCAGGAAGACTCCCAAACAGGACTGCCTAGACTAGTTAGATGAGCTATAGTCTCCTAGATGGCAACCCAACTCAACCACTCAGATTAACCAACTAACCTACCTACAATCACCTAATCTACCAAATGCCCTAACGGTAAGGCTCATTGGGGCAGCAAACTGAAGAAGAAGCTCAAGAACTAGAGTGGTAATGTCCAATCCTCTTTCCTTCATTCTTTTGCCTTTTTGTTATGACTTGTGCACCAAGCATGATATACGTCCTACTCTTGGCCACCCCTGCCAAGGTTGTGCCCTCAATAGTGAAGCAACCCTGGAAAAGGCCAACAATCAGTTGGAGATTATCACCCCAACCTTTTTGCACAACTCACATATCCCTTCGAGGAGGTGGCTCAAGCAAGCTCCTGCAAGGGCATGTGTTTCATGCCCTTATGAAAAGGGCCTCATATTCGAGAGACAGCTAATTAGTCACCCTATGCCTAGAGAGCATGTATTGAATATTCACAATATATATTTTGAGAGTTAGATCCCCTCTCCAAACATGCACCCATTACGAGAAAGCTAGATCACCATTTCCTATGTATTAAAGTGGTTTACCCTCCTCTCTGCACTTGTGCTCTTCATTTTGTTCAATCCTTTAGCCTCAATCATCACATATATCATAAAGATCCCATTGATTTACTTTTAGGGGAAAGACCCTAGCCTTCTTATAAGAGAGGCCTAATGCGAAACTTCTTATGGGAGAGTTTTCATGTAAATCCATCTTTTCTAATGATTGTCCGTGTTCATATGATTATCCTTGATCAACTTGCATATGTGAAACCGAAGTTACGTTTTCCTACTTGAAATACTCAATTTTGGAGATATGACTACCATCAGTCTTAAAAATCTCAAGAAAAAAATAAGACTTAGAAGAAGGTCCTCGAAAGTTGCATGAGTGCAAATGATAATTACACAAAAATATCTTCCAAACACAATCAACAAGCAAAGACTTTGCAAATTACAACTTTCCATTTATTGATGTGAGGAAACTTGGGGCTCGTTTGGGATGCACCATCTTGTATGGAAGACCTTTGTTTGGGTGGGTATAACCCTTGTGATATGAAATCCCGGGCTACGGAGTCCTATCCTAGAATAAAAAAGTTCCTTGAGGGGTGGAACTTTCTGTCCTCCCCTTATGCCATGTCTTTCCAGAAGTTTATGATTTATTCCCTCTTCCAAGATGCCTATTTAGAACAACTCCAGGCAATCCCTCCTTCCCTAATTCCTACTGCTATCAAAAAACCAAACCAGGATCCCAATTGTATTCCACTACACAAGTTATCCCTCTAACCCAAATAGACCCTTAATGGAAACACAGCAAAATTTTTGGCAAAGGGCGAACATAATTCATTTTTTAATTTGATTAAAGCACACATATACATGGTATTACAGAGAAGATGCATAAAATCACTCAAAATACAATGGATCCAAAAGAAATAAACACTTGATTCGCATGATTCAACTAGCACAAGTAGAAGCAAGAGATCTATATGCAACGGCATCAATCCAAATCCACGATCCCAAAGTTCGACAACAGAATCCTGAGCTGCTGAATGAAATCTGAACCTGTTGCATATTCAGTGAGCAGCCCAACCGCAAAACCAAACATCGCCCACCTGCATAACCACAGAAAGAGTCATATCATAAACAAATACCTCGGGGAAGTGATCATCACTGGGAACTTAGAAAATGGGGGCTCAAGGCGGAGACTAGGAACATAAGTTCAAAGAAAGGCACATATTTACTGTTTCCCTACTTTTATGTCTAACATATTCTCTCATATGGTTGGTAATTGATTAAGAGGAATGTCACAGCAGAAGGAAATGAAAGTAAATATATTTGAGTAATATCCTAATACAAATCGTTTCACCACCTCGTGGTACAGGTCCAGGTAAATTTACCAGCAAGCCCAAAGAACTCATGCAATGATACAATTTCTTCGTACTGATGGCTGGTAGCGAAATGCTTGTGGTGTACTGGAATTAAGACGGCCAGTAAACAAATAGTGCTATATATTTCAGTTGTGTAAAAAATAATACAATGAGATCCTACAAGAAAGAGAAGCCTTCAGCAATTATACTGGAAATGATGGCACATTTCTAGCACACATATTCACTACTTCTCTTAGTGCTTGAGTTATCTTAATTGTATAAAATGAATATTATATCCTCCAAAACCGGGCTACTTAATCTGTGTGAAAGTATGGTTTGGTCAAGGTTCGGGCACGTAGTAATTGCGAGACCCAAATTGGCTACACTTCCTGGTAGGAAAGATACGACTATTTATCAAAAAAAATAAAAAGAAAAGAAAAGAAAGATACGACCATAAAGAGGGGTTTCAGCATTAATTAGTACAGGAGTCCGGCAGATTTACAACCGTCCACGAGGGAAAAGGTAACCATGCCTTGTCCATGCCGGTGTTAGGATGGTGTTCAATTCTAGCCTCTAGGTGACATGACCAGCGGCACTGACTATGGTGTTCCTATTAGGCGTGTGTTGTAATTTACCCTTTTGCTTGGACGGTGTTAGCATGTATCCTTCAGGGGGATTGTCTTTTATTTTGTTGGGTTGTATTTTTTTATAATTTTTCCAATGCTCTTTTATATAAAAGAGAGGTTAAAATTTTCTTGAATAATAAGAAATATTTTTTCAATCTTCACATGATATCAAAGCAACAATCTTAGATCGATGATCTGGTATCCCACCCAAAATAAGATGATTTGATCACTAATAACGTGGTGATCAAGAAGATGATCAATGAGGAGCCCCGCAGCAGTGGCACTACCAGAGGAGCCAACAGCGTCGCCCCCATCACCTAGGTGCCCTATAGCACCACCAGGAGCATTGTCAGGTCAAACAGTGCCGCTAGCAATGTCGCTGGAGCCAATAGTGCTACCGTTAGGGTCTACCGAATCAGCTATGATAGCAAAAACATGGCTGCGATGGTCCATGGATTGATCCTGCACGTGTGCACTTCCTGAAGTTACAGATGGTGCTTTCGTCATGAGTTACTACATGATGAGTTCTCTCATGTATAAGCTCCAAGTTTTGTTTGGTGATGAGTTTTCTCTCACCATTTATGATGTTCCTTCTTAGTGGCATGATAAGTTTTCTTTCATGCAAGATATGGTGTTTTTGGCCAAAGAAGAGGTAAATATCAAATCTTTGTCATAGTATTCATAAGTGATAATGCCTTCGAGTTTGTTCAAAGAGAGATACAGGATTTCTTTAGTGCACATGGAACTGTTCACCAGACTTCTTATGCTCACAATCTCAGCAAAATGATGTAACAAACCACAAATTGAGGCATCTTCTAGATACTGTGGTCATACTATTGATATTTTATTTCTTCTGGTAAATAGCATTAGTATGAATATTTTTCAATTATTATCATATTATGTACACTTTTTTTCAATATATGACTTTGTCCATGTGCGACTAGTGCATTTCTATTATGTTTTCATTCAAAATTTATTATTTTCATCTTCTAGGCATTTCTTCGTGATGTATTAGTTATTAAAACATTAATTTTTATAAAATTTGTAACATTTTAGCTCTTTTTGAGCTATTTCCCCAAAATTCACTAATATTAGCGATATATCTCTTTTTCGATTTGTCGATAAGACATCAATATAGATATTTGAAACCTTAGTGCAGACGTTGATAACTCATGTGAAGTTGCCCAAGCAAATTTTGGAGTGATGCCATTCTCACCTCTACCTACTTGATCAATAGAGTTTCATCTTCTGTGCTCCGCAGGTGTGTTCCATATCAAGTATTGCACCTAAGGCGTGATAGACTTTTTGCCTTGCCTTTATGAGTGTTCAGGAGCACGTGTTTTATTCAAGCACATGGGAACCAAGATAAGTTTTCTCTGAGGGCAGTTAAGTGTATCTTTCTGGGTTACTCTAGAACTCAAAAAGCTTGCAAATGTTATGACACTGTGCACAGGCACTATATAGTTACTATAAACATTACCTTCTTTGATAAAGTACCATACTACTTTGAGGAGAACTCCAGCATAGAGTTGGCTCCCAAAGAGACTCAGGTTTATTACCGTCAGCCTACTGCTCCCTCTACAGTGCCTCAAGATGCCTCTCTAGACCTAACTGTGGTGGTTTTTAATGAGTCAAATTTTGATGGGGACATATCAATTGCTGTAAGGAAGCCCAGCCAATCATGTACCTTACATCCTATCACATTAGGACTTCTCAACTAGAAGGGGAGGTCAAACAGTTCACTTCTGCTATCACAGCTGCTATTATTCCTAGAGATTACAACCAAGCTTCCCAAGATCTCAGGTGGCATGCAGCCATGGGTGATGAAATGCAGGCACTCCAATCTAAAGGAGTTAAATAATCTAAACAATACGGAGGCAATAATATCAAAGCATAAAACAAATCAATGAACGCTTGAGTTTACATGAAAACCCCACTCATGAAGAGTGGGTAGAAAATCACGGGAGAAGAGCCCCGATAGGGCATGTTTCTTTATATTTCTTCTTAAATAAATAGGTGGGGGATACACGCCTATTTATAGGCCACCACACAATATAAAGTCGCACTCCACTATGTGGGACTAAATAACCACACTACAACTCTCTCAACACTTCCCCTTAAGCTGGAGTATGGAATGCTCCACTTGTAACACAAAGAAATTCACTCTACACAGCAGACACATCTCTCTGGACTAATTTTTGCTTGTAGGCAGGAATATGGGCTGGAGCTTGACGACAAACTGTAGTTGGCTTTGACAAGAGGCCTCTCCTCTAGAGACCTAGTACTGGTGGCTCCCCATTTAGTATCCCTAAAATGGGGTCATCCTTTGAAGACCTCAAAGGTAGATCTCCCTCTCTGGAGTCTACGAAACTGGATTTCTCACATGAAAACCTAAAATGGGCCCTTCATCTGAGGACCTCCAAACTCTAGACCTCCAAGAGTAATTATTTCTCATATGTAATCTAAAAATAAAATGGACTCTCAAATGAGGGTGACTACAACAAGCTCCTACACTTTCCCTTTCTCCCATACTCGTATAAAAGAAAAAATAAAAATAAGAAAATAAAATAATAAAAGCTAGAGAAGTCTTTACCTCTTCTCTTAAACATAATCATCTTTTTTTTCTTTTTTTCTTTTGATTTTTTTGATTTGTTTTCCCTTTTTTTATATTTTCCTCTCCTTTTTTTCTCTCTTTCTTTCCTCTTTTTTTTTTTTTATATCCTCTCCTTATTTTTGCTACCTGTTCCTTTCCCACCTTTTAAAAAAGAGACTAAACAAATGGAGAAAAGGTAAAGTCATACGTTAAGGCTCAGAGAGAACCCAATGTCCTCTGCTTTCTTTCCATAGGGTTCAAAACAACCCATCCTGCCATTACCACACAAGCACGTCACCACGGAGGCCGCCTCATCGACTCCAGCTGCCACCTTCGACCGCATCTGCTTTGGCCACCAGCATCGCACCTTATCGTGGTCGCGGATGCCTACTCCACCACCGAGTGACCCTCACCGATCCTCCTTCAATGCCACAACACTGTCGCCTACCCCACCACCGTGCACCTCCATCTTGCGATCCTAACTCCAACGCATTGCCTGATCCCACCATGGCACCGATGTCACGTTCTTCTCCGGCAGGTCCTTCGCTGTCGTCCCCCCGGTCACCACGAACACGAGTGCGGCGGATCCTCCCGACGTTCATGCGGATCACCTTCTGCGATAGCAGGAAGCATGGTTTGATATATCACTGATATATCGGTATCAATGGCCTAAGGCATATCGATATTACTTGACACTTCTTTTTCCATGATATCGGCAATATATCGCTGATATATCGGGCAATATCCACGAGTTATCGACGATATATCGCCAAGTGAGGATGGGAAAGCTGCAGGAAACCCACTGTTTGAGCCTATGAAAGAGCGGGAACGGCGCTGAACCTATGGAAGGGAGGGAAATGCGTAGATTGTTGGGTGGGAAACCTATTAGCACACATACATTTTCATCATGTTTATGCACACTTTTTCTTTAATATAAAAGTTAATTTTAATAAAATTTGTGACATTTTTTGACATTTTCGACCTTTCTACGTGATTTCCCCAAAATTCACCTATATCAGTGATATATCCCTTTTTTGACTTGTCAATACGATATCGATATCGATATTTAAAACCTTGGCAGGAAGATCAAGATGGGGTGATCCACCATGAAGGCACTGCCCGCACGCTAATCCCCTTTATCGTCGCGATCGTCCTCATCGTCGACTCTCGATGTTGGCATCCAGTGCACGAAAAGGTCATAGGCCAACGGCGCCGCCATCTCTTCTCCTCAGCCACCAGCGACCACGTCGACTCCCCGCCGACAGCATTGTGGATGTCGTGGCTTCCACCGTGCTGTAGGGCTTCTCACGCCACAAGAACGCCTCTGCACTCGCCCATCGACCAACTCCTCTCCATGGGTGTGGAGGCATCCCTTATGGTGTTATCGATCTAATCCTTCACCAAGGAAGATCCCAAGAACAATAACTCCCGAACAGGATAAATCCCAAGATTGAAATCTACTCTGAAACCAAGTTGTATAATCTAAACAATACGGAAGCGATAACATCGAAGCATAAAATCAATTAATGAATGCTTGGGTTTATGTAGAAACCCCACTCACAAAGAACGAGAAGCAAACCATGGGAGACGAGCCCCGATAGGGCGTGTTTCTCGGTATTTCTTCTTAAATGAAAAGGTGTGGGGTACACTCCTATTTATAGGCCACCACACACAACATAAAGTCCCACTCCACCATGTGAAACTAAATAACCACACTACAACTCTCTCAACAAAAGAGACATGGGATCTCGTGCCATGTCCTTCTGACGCTACTGCTGTGGACTATCACTAGGTCTATACTATCAAGTATCAGGTTGATAGTACAATTGACAGATACAACGCTTGTCTAGTTACCAAAGGTTTTACACAAAACCTATGTCATTGACTACTTAGAGACTTTTCCCCCATGGCATGTATCTCATCCATCAAGATCATTATCTCATTAGTAGTTATTAAGGGATGTTCTTTGTATCAGCTGGATATCAAAAACGCCTTTTTATATAGTGATCTTGTAGAGGAAGTTTACATGAGACAACCACCTGAATGTAGTAGTTAGGAGGAGCATGTATGCCATCTAAGGAAAGCAATTTATGGTCTAAAGCAGAGTCTGAAGACATAGTTTGAACATTTGAGCTCAGAGATTCAAAATGATTAGTTTTCAATGATCATCCTTCAATCACTCTATCTTTATCCAAAAGATTGGGGATGCAATGACAAGCAAAGTTATTGTCCTATCCGTTTATATAGATGACATGGTCCTTACAAGAGATGACGAGGAAGGTATTTGTTAAGCCAAGGCCTTCTTGTAGTCTATCTTTGTCACTAAAGACTAGGGCGATTTATGGTACTTCCTTAGGATTGATGTTGTTACATAGGGACAACATCTCTATCGTCCCATACTTGAGGAGGCTGGTTTTCTGGGGGCCAAGCCTTCAAGTAGCTCAGTTGAGGCACAATAGGGTCATAACAGAAAGGGAGATGATCCACTACATGAGGATGTTAATAGATAGCGCAATCTGGTAAGATGACTATTGTACTTGACCATCACTCGACCAAACATTAGCTTTCCTGTCAATAAAGCCAGTTAACATATGCAAGCACCACGTTACAGTCACAGACACGAGATATGCCTCATCTTGAGGTACCTCAAGGGTAATCCTAGTCAGGGGCTCTACTACAAAGATAATAGGTCCATGGACAGCATGACTTATTCTGATACAAATTATGCCAGGTCTATGAAGGATCGCTGGTAGACTTCTAGATATGTCCTGTTCCTTGGTGATAATCCAATTTCTTGGAGATAATCAAGTTCTTCACACAGCAAGAAATAAAGTATGGTAGTTCACTCCAATGCAGAGGCTGAGCATCACACCATGGCCCATGCTACATGTAGGATCATGTGGGTGGTGGGCTTCCTACAGGACAGGTGTGAAGATTGAGACCCTAGTTCCTCTTTACTGTGATAACCAATCGATGACTTATATTGTTTCCAAATCAACTTTCCATGAGCATACAAAATACATCAACGTAGATTGCCATTTCATTAGGGATGTGGTCATGGCAACAAGGATTAGCACTCCCTACATTTCTTCAAAGTTACAACTGGCAAACATTCTAAACAAAGCACTCAAGAAGAAGTGGCATGATTTCTTGTATGGCAAGTTTGAGCTTGTAGATATCTACACCCTAACTTAAAGGGGAGTGTTAGTGTGTACCCTTTAAGGGGGTTTAGTGTCTTTTATTTTGTTGGGTTGAACTCTTTTGTAATTTTCCAAGTACTCTTATTATAAATAAATCCTAGGGTTTTCATAAATAATAAGAAGCATTCTTTCCTCTTCACTAACAAAAAGAAACCTAATTATTATAAATAAATCCTAGGGCCTCCTCTAGACATCATTGGAGTAAAGGAAAACCCTAAACTAGACGTAGAGAGGCACGCCGTCTCTCGAATTGGGTTAACAAATACTTCCCTTCCACATTACTTGTTTGTAATTATTCTCTATTTTTCATAATATCAAAGCATGATCCGTTGTTCGAATATTGGGTTTTGTTCTTCGTGGTTTGTCCCATTGTTGGCTCTTGAATTGGGAAACCATTCCATTATTGAACATTAAGCACTTTTGTTTGCAAGGATAGCTGCTTGGAAAAGTGTATGCCGTGGTAGCCCAATCTAACCATCACTGACCCTCTCAAATTGTCGCCAAACCACTCTGACCATTGCCAGCACAAATCCGATCATCATCAATCCAGATCTGATCATTGCTGACCTAGATCTGATTGCCATTGACCTAGATCAAGCTCATTTTGCCATATTCGAATGCCACAGCCCCGATCAAGCCATCACCTCGCCTATTCCAGTCACCACATGGCTAAATCCGACGACACAACTGCCGGATCTAAGCAACAGCAGGCCTAGATCCAACCCCTCTATGTCTTCCTATGTCACCCTGATTGTTTTGGGCATCGATTCTCATCGTTGCCAACCAGTTTCCCGTTGCCTTGGCTTCCCCGTGAAATTCGACTACTCTTCACTGAAACCGAACTGCTCCAAAGCCCTTCTCCACGTTGGGGGTCTTAGCTGCTGCTAGGACTCCATCCAACAACTACTTCATCCTTGAATGGTACTATTTAAGGCTTTAGAGCCCTTTTTCAACCTTTTTACCTCTCTCCTTGAAAAAAATTAAAAATGTAGGTAGGAGTTCTTGTTAGCTTTTGAATATGACATCCGACAAAGATGATCAAAATTTCCTCTATTTTCTTAACATAACCAAATTGTTTTGATTAAGCTCAAAAAAGGAAATTACTTATTATGGAAGAGCTTGATTCATCCTTTCATTTATGGGCAATGTCTCACTAGCCATATCGACAGGACGAAACCCATTCCACCTATGTTCCTACAAGAAAAAATGGATGCTGCTGGGAAAAAAGTTGGTAACTTTGGGCCCTCACAAGATGTTCATTTCATTTCCAACCCTAACTATGTTGAGCAATTCAATCTTGATCAGCAACTTATTGGCTAGAGGGGAGTTGTAGAGATGGAGTGAGGGTGGGGGAGAGCGAGAGAGAGGGAGAAAAAACAAGGAAGGAGGGAGGAGGTGCGGGAAGAGAGACCGTCTCACCTGCAAGGCGATCAAGCGGAAGGCCTCAGGGTGTGGAGGGTGGTCGAGCGAAGGAGGGCGAAGGCTCGCGTTGCGACAGATCTGAGGAGAGAAGGTGCTGATTATTGCTTCAAATGTCTAGGGGTTGGCCATTGGGCAAGGGACTGTCGGGAGCCTCTGCGTTGTTGGAGCTATCAGGGCCTTGGGCATCGGCGTGTGCAGTGTGGTGGTGTTGGGCGACAGAGCGATGCACGAGGTCCTGATGCGGGACATCCTCCGCCACCACCACCAGTGGTGGTGCCCTTGGCTGAGGTGGAGGCTCCCTGGTCGACGAATATGGCTTCCCTCCGTGGCCTGGTGGGGGAAGGTCTTATGGGTGAGCTGGCTTCGAGGCAGCTGCGGATCTCCGAGGTAGTGGAGGCCCTACGTAATGGTTCGAAGGGGACTAGTGTGAAGGTCATTCCTTATGGAGACAGGAAATCCTTGTGGTGGGACTTTCTTCGGCGAAGATAGAGGAGCTCAGCTTCACGATTTCCCAATTGAAGTCTGGAACGATGACGTCATGGACTTGCATACACAATGGAGCACAGAGGGAACACCTGCTGAAGAGGTTGCCGGTGGGACTGGTGGTTGAGGGGATACCATGGTGCTCCGAACTGTGTTGGTCCTCAAGGCGATGGTGTCCCCGTTCGCATGCCTCCGTAGGTATGGGGGAACTGGTCTCTCAACTGGGCCACTTAAGGCAGGGGTGGAGTTGAAAGTGGGGGTGTCGATGGAGAAGGTGCTCCTTCATCACGGAGGGCACTCGTGAGTGGTCTCTTGCACTCGCAAGAGGGCCTACAAGAGGAAGGCCTCATATGCGGAGGTGGCCGGAAGGTCGGCAAGCTCAGGTGGCACAGCGGCAAAGCCACCGCCTCCCTGAGCTAAGGTTTCACCCGAAGACCGAGAGCCCAAGCATTCAAACGCTAACGTGGAATTGGTCTCACTAATTGCAACGCAGCAACCATTAAATGTGGTTGCCTCGGAGGAGGTGCTGCATTTGAAAGGTGAGGAGGCGCTACTTGCAGCGTGCTTGAAGGAGCGGGAGGTGGCACCCACCACGCAGGGTGATGAGGGTTTACAGCTGAGAGATGCAGCTGTTCCCATTTATGAGGTGGCAGGGACTCGGGTCAGATCCTCCCCAGATCCAACTGGTGGTGCCAGCATTTCGAACGACACCGACCCGTGACCCGACTTTGGTGGAGATCGGTTCAAAGGAACGGTGCTCAGGCCCTCCCTCAACACCGCAAGCGACGCCGATCGAGGACATAGCACCGATCTTTCCCGACAAGTTGGGGGGCTGCTGACACTGGAGTTCGGCTTCTAACCTCACTGGACATGAAAGAGAGAGAGAGGGTTCCACCAGTCACCCCTCAGCAGAGGTGGTAGGGTCAGGGGGATAGGAATGGCGATGGTGGTGCAAGAGGTGAGTCCTGATGGAGTGTCACCACGACAACAGGCGACCACATGGCGATTCTCTTGTCTAGGTGGAAGCCACGCGTGGTGAATGGTAGTCGAGGTGGAGCTATTCGTTATAAACGGAAATGGAGATATCGAGGATCAAGCCAAGGTCAAAGGGTAATAATGGACGACCGTGGCAAAACGCCACAGCCCTCGGTGACAGCAGCTCTAAATCGTGGTGATGATGTTCGCCGGACCACGGAAGCATGTGGCTTCCATTTGGCAATGACGGAGGCATCCACCTGTCCCACATGAACGATGTTATTACGTGAAACGTGCAGGGTCTCAATGACCCATCGAGGAGGGTGACACTAGGGCACTACATTCGTGTGTGGAAAGCGGATGTTGTGCAGCTGCAAGAGTCAAAACTTTCCAATTGTGATGCTAGAACTTAGAGAGAAATCGGAGGCTCATGGATGGAGGGTTTTCATTATATTTGAGCAACTGGCCGCTCCGGAGGACAAATACTGGGGTGGCGAGAAGATGTCTTCTCCTTGGAAGACTGCTTTGAGGATGAACATGTCATCTCTGCGAGGTTGATACGAAAACTAGGAGGTGCCAAGATGGTGATCATGGGGATCTACGGCCCGTCAGATGCTTAAGTAAGAGGGGTGAAGTGGGAGGAACTCACGTCAATAGCCGTGGAATGTCATGGAAGTCCCTGGGTAATTGAAGGAGATTTCAACATTACCCTGCAATTGGAGGATAGACCGGGGGGGCAGGGGAGGTAGGACCCTAGCACTGATGAGTTTGTGGAGTTTGTTACTACACATGGCCTTATAGATTTGTGCCCGACGTCCTGCGCATTCACTTGGAGGAACAACTGTGGTCAAATATTTAGGATTGACAAATTTCTTTCCAACATAGAGATGACAGAGGCTTTCCCCTTGGCGAAGGTGTCCCCTTTAAAAAGATCGTTCTCAGATTATACACCCCAAATGTGGCGCCCTAATGAGGGGGTGCACTATGGCACCTACTTCAAGTTTGACAGATCTTGGCTCCTGGAGGAAGGTTTCTGAGGTATGGTGGAGAGGTGGAGCTTTTTTGAGGTGGAGGGATCAACTACGCTTCATCTAGGAAGGAAGTTGTCTATGTCGCAGGACCACTTGAAGGCGTATAAGAAGGTAACCAAGCAACCACAACGGGCAGAAAGGAAGAGGCTCTGAAGGAGATCACCAGGATAGATAGACAGGAGGACCAGGCCCCTACCTCAATTGAGGATAGGGAGGTTAGGTTAAAGATGACGAGTGGTGCAGGACAAGGAGAGGAAAGCAGAGGTGGAGTGGAATACGAGATCGAGACAAAAGTGGCTGAATGAGGGAGATTCTAACACCAGATTCTTCCACCAAATGGCATCTGCCAGGAGGAGGAGGAACTGGATAGAGAGGCTACAGATTCACGGGGAGGCTTTCTCAGGTAGGGAGGGTAGAGCTGTGGCAGACTACTTCAGAGAGTTCACAGGCAGACGCAGCAGAGGTTGTTGGCGATGGAAGGGGGAAGATATACTATGTGTTACCGATGCCCAAGCGGAGGGCCTCACAACCAGCTTCCAGGAGGATGAGGTGAGGTGGGCAGTTTGGGAGTTGAATGTCGAGGGATCCCCTAGACCGAACGATTTCCCTATCTTCTTTAGGAATTATGGCCCTTGGTGGGGACAGACGTGATACAGATGATGGAGTTCGCGACAAGGAATATGGAGTTTGATAGGCTAAACAGATTTTATATGTTTTTACTGCCTAAGAAGGAAGGTGCAGAAGAGATCCAGGATATACGTACAATTGAGCTTTCAAATGTTGTCCACCTTATTGTTGCCAATGTCTTGGTAAACAGGCTCAGAGATCTTGGAGACTTAATCTCCCCTATGCAGACGACTTTCGTGCTGGGAAGAATATTGGATGGGTTTGTTGTCGCTATGGAGACGTTGGCTGCTTGGAAGAGGGAGAAGAAACAAGCATTTCTGTGAAAGGTAGAGTTCAGCAAAGCATACGACTCAGAAAGTGGGATTTCCTGTGGGCTTCCTTACTGAGGAGAGGCTTTCCCACAATGTGGATCAATTGGATGAAGAGATGTGACATCTTTCTAGATCCTAATCAATGGGAACCCAGCGGGAGGTTTGGTGCAGCCTATGAGGGGTCAAGCAAGGGTGCCCTCTTGCACCTATGCTATTCGTGCCGACGGCGGGGCAAGGGCAACTCGCAAGGCATGTGATAGGGGTCAAATTAGAGGTTTCTAGGCTGAAGAGAATGAATAGACGGCGATCCTTTAGGATGCTGATGATGCCCTGTTACTGGTCGAAGGAGTGGGTCTGGAGGCTAAGAGGATGAGAATCATTCTCAGGCTATTTAGTGTAGCATCAGGGCTACAGATTAATTACCAGAAATCAACATTTCTCCCGATAAACATGGCGGCTAAAGAGGTGGAGGCGGTGGGTGGTGCACTTGGGACAAATGTGGGGTCTTTACCGCTGGTGTATCTAGGCCTTCCTTTGTCAGATAGGAGGCTTAGACTGCAAGATTGGCTTCCTTTGCTGGAGAAAATGAAAAAAAGATTGGTAGGGTGGTCATCTAGACTGTTGTCTAGAGGTACGAGACTTGTTAGGGTGAAGGCTATTCTGGCATCCATGCCATCATATTTCCTCTCTGTATTTAGGATACCGAGACAGGTTGAGAAGAAAATCTCCGGGTTGATGAGAGACTTTCTAGTCTAATAAGGGGGGCCACAGGAAGAGGGGCTAGACTAGTGGCCTAGGAGGAAGTCTGTAGGCCTATGCAGGAGGGGGGCCTGGGAGTTAGGGAGGTGGACAAGGTGAATGTTAGCTGGAGCTGGAAGGTTGGGAGCCAGAGGAGGGTGGTGACTCGTACTCCTAAAAAGGAGATTTCTCAGTGACGAAGGTCTTTCGCACATTGAGTAGCAGCATAGCAAACCTAGACGTCAATTTTTTGAGAGGTTGCAAACTTCTTTGGGAGGCGGAGTTTCCACTGAAGGTGAAAATTTTCGCTCGGTTGATGAGGGGGAGGATTATGACGAAAAAGTGGAGAGCGAGGTGGGCTCAGATGGATGACGTGAGTTGTCCCTTATGTGGAGGAGCGAAGGAGGACATTCAACACCTCTTTTTCTAGTGTCCATTTAGTGCAGGTCTAGTAGAGGATGGGGATCGACTGGATTATCCATCGTGACATGGCTAGCTTCTGGTCTTCTTTCCGCAAGGGAAATGCCCAAGAAGGGCAGATCTCTTTTACATTCAAGAAGGATTGGGCTAAGATCTTGCCTGTCTTGTGGATTGTTTGGCTGGGCAGGAATGGGGTGCTTTTTAAGAAAGGAAAAACCCTATGTTGAAAATTTTCTCTTTCATTTCGTCCCAGGTGGAGTTCTGGAGATCTAATCTGTAATTTCTTATGTAATTCTTTTTTGTGGAATGAAATGAACGTAGGTGGTTATCACTTAGATAACGACCCTTTCACTTTTCAAAAAAAAAAAACTTTTTGGCTAGAGCCTGGATCAAGTAAACCCTGTCTAAAGAAGTTGTGACACAAGTAGTTCATGTGCAAACTACCAAGGAGCTTTAGGATACTCTTAGCAGTAATTACTGTCAAATGGCTTAAGCTAAAGATCATTCAAATAAAGTCCAAACTGACTTACATAAAGCAAGGACAAATAGGTGTCACAGAGTATTATAACAAAGTGCAGAAGATATGCAACTTGCATTCATTGGTCATGTTACAATTCACGCTGATAAGGTTCCGCACTGTCTTGCGAGTCTTCAAGACGAATCCAAAACATTCATCACCATCGTGATTGCCAGACCACCTCTTCCTACCTTTGAAGAACTGAAATTCTTGCTAGTTCAATATGAAAGCTTGGTTCTTAGATTGAGGGATCAGATACCATTGGCTGAGATGGATTTTAGCACTACAACGTTGACTCGTAACACTACCTTCACCACTCGAGGCTGTGGACGACATCGTAACCACAACCATGGCAAAACATGCAACCAACAAGTGAATGTGTTTGGTCGTAGACAGCCACCTTATGGACATGGACAGCAATAGTCGCTAGAAAGTCAGGGCCATGGTTGTGGCTACAAAAGTCAAGTGAGTTGTTTGTCAACTTTGTGGCAAACCCAATCACAATGCCCTCTATTGCTATGATTTGCCAAAATTTTCATCTACTGCTTCTCCAATGCATATTGAAGCTTATTTTGCTGGACATTATGGGAGTTTTTTTACGGAGCAACAAGAAATCAATATGCTTTCAACAGGCTTCCGAGCCATGCAGCTTACTCTAATAAGCTCTAGATGATGACAGGATAGATGACATTGGAGCTAGAAATTACATTTCAAATAAGAAAAGTAACTTCATTTCATTAAAGCCCTATTTTAAAAAATGTCACGTAATCACTAGTGATGGCACCATGCACCCAATCAATCACATCGAAAACATTGATCTTTGAGTATTGATGGTTGCATTTGCATTTCCAATTTTTTTATGTTCCTACAATGCAATTGTCTTCTATCTGCTGCTCAATTGCTAGATGATTACAACACCTATAGCATATTCACAAAGGCTTTTATTGTTTTTAAGGGAAATCAATCCAACCGGATTTTTATTAAGGGAGAATGTCGACATCTATGGATTGTCGCATACATTAATCAAGACAAAAATACTTCTACTATCATTCCTGCCTTCCATTTTGCTTCAATTCCTACTTTCATAATAAGATTGGCAATAATGTTTCAATAGCTTCTTTAGAACAATGGTATCACCATTTTGATCATTGTAATTTTGAAACATTAAAGAAGTGGCTTGATCTTCACCTAATAAAATCCTCTAATTATTTTAATAAGAATACTATTTGTCATGGTTGTCAACATGGAACAAATGTAAAATTGGCTTTTGGGTTATCTACCTCTATCTCTACTCATATATTGGAACTTATTCATACTGATGTTCGAGGTCCCGCTCCTGTTGCTTCATTATCACAATCTCCTTACTATGTTACTTTCATTGATGAATTTTCTAGATACACTTGGATGTTCTTCTTAAAAGAAAAATATGAACTTTACAAAGTTTTTGTTAAGTTTAAAGTCTTTGTTAAGAATCATTTTGAATGCAAGATCAAATGTCTCCAAAATGAGAGTACGTGTCATACGATTTCATAAAATTTTAAAATAACCATGACACCATACATCTGAGAAGTTATCCTAGAACACCATTGCAAAATGATGTCGCTGAAAGAAAACATGAACATTTGTGAAGTAGCCCTTAGTATGTTGTATGGAAAAGGAGTTCCCACTTATCATTGGGCTAAAGCATTTCACATTGTTGTTTTTTTGTTAATAGAACTCCCTTACAAAAACTAGATTGGAAAAGTCCATATGAACGGTAATAGAATGCTTTACCCAATTATTATTTGCTTCGATCTTTTGATTGTACTGCTTATGTTCATGTAGATAAGTGTCTATGGGACAAATTGGATCTATGGTCCATCAAATGTATTTTCATTGGATATGATGAGCAGATAATGGGTGACAAATGCTTAAACATGCCAACACAAAAATTCTACATCTCTAGACATGTCTTTGATGATAATTCTCCAGGATATGATACTCAAAAGGTCAATGTGGATGCACCCCAATCTAAATCTGCGATTCAGATCCTCCTTCCTCACAACAATCTTTGTGACAAAGATCAAAATTTGAACTTTCAACCTCAAAAGGAACCAAACATGACAACAGGGTAGAATGGAGTTTAGAGACAAACTAACAAAGGCGACAATCAAGGTAGTCAGATAGAGAAGGAACAAAATGTTTATGCTACTGTACTGCAACATACCCACAGACAACCCAACATCAACCGCTCGCGGGGATATTACTCATGATCACAAAGAGGATAATTCACCACCCAACACTGACAAGATTGTGGTAGATCATGACATTAGTAATGTCAAAGCAAGCCTGAGTACTCAAGAACCAGCCAACATGCCTGTACACAACTACAACTTGTGTTCACACAAGAAGTTAAATCCACTAGCATCATTTGCGATTATGGTATCTTTACCATAGGTTTTTAGGACTTTATGAATACTACCCTTACTATCCGGGAACCTCACACATTTAAAGAAGCCTTCAAGGATAATCGTTAGATAGAAGCAATGCAAGAAATGAATGCCATGCTCAAAATTCAGACTTGGATGCTTGTTCTACGTCCATCTCACAAAAATGCCATTGGCTTGAAATGAGTTTACAAAGTAAAGTACAGATGACATTATTGACAAATTCAAAACTTGTTTTGTTGCTAAAGGGTTTACACAACAGTTTGGCAAAGGTTTTTATGAGACCTTCAGCCCTATGATTAAGATTGTCACTATTCATATTGTTTCCTGCATCACCTTCAATTGTGATTGGCCACTATATCAACCCAATGTCAAAAACGCCTTCCTTTGTAGTGATTTAAAAGAGAAGATTTACATGGAGCAAACAAAATGATTTGAAGAAATTGACAGATTTTTTTTTTTTTTGATAACGAGTAACCCTGCAATTAGAGGTAAACCCCAGGGGGGCAGACTTGCAAAGTCGTAGATCGATGCGCCCGACAAAGAACCCCAATGGGCAACACTGCCATCTGGACCCTATGCACGTATGGGCAAGTCACGGGTTCGAACCCGCGCACCCCGCATAGGGAGGGTCTTACGACGATGGGGAAACCCAATCGGGATACCCCTACCACCCATTAACAGAGTTCGATACGTCTACAAGCTTCAAAGGTCCATTAATGGGCTTAAAAAAGCTTCTAGAACCTAAAACTTCAACAAAGTTCCTAGTAGCTTGGATTTTCAATAATGCCCAACCGGCCATTCACTATTTATTTACAGGAAGGGTGACAACATTGTTTTATTATTACTCTACATTGATGACATTGTGGTCACAATGAATTCTAATCACATCATTAATGATGTCAAGAGGACTCTTGAAAAGTTCTTCAACATTACAAATCTTGGCAATTGGAGCTTCTTCCTGGATATTGAAGTTGATATTACATACAGGATGGCATTAATGCAACACAAGTACCCTCTTAATCTCTTAAAAAGATTCAATTTTACCGATTGCAAGCATGTTTCCACTCCTACTCTAATGCAACACAAACTATTCAAACCTAACAGACTAATGATCAAGAATCCAAGGGAATACCACAGTATGGTTGGTGGACTACAATATCTCACCATCAGCAAATCTGACATTGCATTTACAGTAAATTAGGTCATGCAATATATGCATTCACCTACGATAAATCATTGGAAGACTGTCAAGCGGATTTTTAGATATCTGAAGGGTACAAGTACCAATAGACTTAGCTACATGAGAGATCCTCTCTTATCACGAGTTGGTATTCTTACTAATTTCTCTGACACAGATTCAGCAGGAGACCCTAATAATCGTAAATCTGTCCCTAGACATTGCATCTATGTTAGAAAGAACTTAATTCTTGGAAAAGTTGTAAACAGAGAAGTATTGCAAGATCTAGCACAAAAGAAAAGTACCAGGCTTTTCCATCTGTCATTAATGAAGTCATATGGATTTGTTCCTTCTTGAACAATATCGGAATCATGAATAAATAAACTTCTATGTTATGTGACATTCGAAGTGCCTGCACCCTTCCTACCAATTCGATTTTTCACAATCGATTCAAGCACATGCAAATTAACTACCAGGGAAAAGATACAAAGTGGAGAAATTGTTGTCCATCACACAGCTGCAAAAAATCGAATAGTTGATATCTTAACAAAACCAGTGGGCATCAAGATATTCTTTAAGCTAAAGAACAAACTGATTACCTGTCATCCCCGTACTCAATTTGCAAGGGAAGATAAAACTATTGCATGGTAAAGGACTTCATTGTAAATATTGTAAATTACTTCAATGTGTGTGGGCACGTGTTGTAATTTGTCTTTTTACTTTGACAATAAGAAACCTAATTATTATAAATAAATCCTACGACCTCCTCTAGACATCATTGGAGTGAGGGAAACCCTAGGCCTCGATGTAGAGAGGCACACCACCTCTCAAATTGGATTAACAAATGCTTCCCTTCTTTGTTGTTTGTTTGTAATTATTCTATATTTTACATTACTTACCATTGGGATTTTCGATATAATCAAACCATGAAAATTGGGTAGCCACCACAAAGGTCAATGAGTGAAGGAACACAAGACACGATCTAATGAGAATGGATGAACAAATAGGACTGAAACAAGCTAATGATCATGTCGATGCAATATGGTTTACCAATACCAAACAATTCACATCCATGAGTTGACTGAAGGATTCTACTATAAGAAACATGGTAGAGTTCAAAAAAAAAAGACCCTGAAAACATACTACAGCATGTACTTGGCTACTTGGTAAAAAAAGAAATGTCTCTTTAGTCTCTTTAACTGTAGTACACAAGGTAATAACCAAAATTAAGGGCCATAGTCAAATTCAACCTATATCAAGCATTTATGCCCATATTTTTCGAAAACAAGTCGTTAGAAAAATCCAAATAAAAGATATAGCAACTTAGACAATGATTATCAATCAAAATTCAAGAAACAAGTTGTTGGAGAGGGAGAATGAGCGAGCTTTACAAAGAGGACAAATAGACAAAGGAGAGAAGAGCCAGGATTAGGTTCAACAACATAGTGGCTTAGATGAGAAAAAAGAAAAAATTAAAGGTGGATGGGATGAGTGTGCCCTGCATCCCGTGCCTACATTTAAAAGTTCTACATCTAAATTCTTTATGTCTATAAGGCAAGCTTAGCACCTAACATCCTCATCTCTTGGCAGTCAGACTAATGGATGAGTGAGAGGGAGAGTGGCAAAGGGTAGGTAGTCCATGGTCGAAGGAAGGTCAATGAGCGATGAGAGGATTCAATGCATCCTGTATGAGATCCTCTGCTACAGATGCCATGCCTTTAGGCATTTGGCAAGGGAAGGCCACACACCTCCCTTGCCAAGGATATGAAGTGTGTAAGATATGGTGGCTGTGGTCATAGAAGGTATATCAGTCCAACTACCTCCACAATGGAAAGAGAATTAGAAAGGTTGATGAAAAAGGCGACATCTACCTAGTTCAAATAGTGCCAAGGATAAAGTCCTATGAGAGGTGGTAGCACCTCGTTCACTCAGTTCTGATCAAATCTCGGGGATACATTGTGTAAGTCCATCTTAATGGAAGAGGCGGAGAAGTGTTGTGCTTGGAGGTCAAGTTCCCTCAAGTAGATGTGTGTTTTTCAAGTAAGCACCAAAGTTTCTTCCATATATTCCAAATAAGCAACAAGGTATGCCCTCATGATCAAAGGTTCTTCTGTGGGGCGAGAAACAGTTAGTTGTCCAGTATTATGAACTCCGAAGTTTCTGGTACTACAATATCACAGTCAGTCTAAAATTTGTGATCAGAGCATCCTATTGCAAATTCTCTATCTCAAGATCAATCAATGGTCTCCTCTTCTAGGAGCCCTTGAAGGTGTGATGGACTTCTCCATTCGGGGCAAGAGCTTGATGGAATTCAAGTATTGGTCCAGATTCCATCTCTGAAGGTGATTTCAGATCAATTGTGACTTCTACAGGTGGTTGTCTACCTTCTATCCATATGTTTGCTATCCGAACACTCTAAGGTTAACTTCATCATAGTCGTTGGGGATGATTGGCTAGGGGGACAACAAGATAAGGGGCATGCATAGATTCCACAGGGGGCAAGAGTCTTCGTTATTCTGCAGAATGGAAATGGAGGAGAAAGTTTTTTTTTAAAAAGGCAAAAGGACGATTATCCAAGAGATAACCACCCACATTCATTCAATCCCAAAACTAAATTACATCAGAAATTACAAAATAGATCTCCATAATCCAACCTGAGAGGAGATAGATGATACAAAATTCTCCACATAGGGTCACTCTCCCCTAAATAGTATCCCATTCCTCCCTAGCCAAACACCCCACAAAACAGCCAAAAACTTTACCCGATCATACTTAGAGCGAAAGGTGAAGACTCCAGCACCGGCATTTCCTGTGCGAAAAAAGGACCAAAAGCTAACCACGTCCCTGTGGGAATCCAATCGATCCCCATCTCTTGCCAAACCTGCACCACAAATGGGCACTGGAGAAGGTGTTGTATATCCTCATCAACCCCCCCCACAAAGGGGACACGTCAGGTCGTCCGTCTGGGCCCATCTCGCTCTCCACTGCTTCGTCATAATCCTTCCTCTTCTCACCAACCATGCAAAGATTTTCACCTTCAACGGACATTTCGCCATCCATATCAGTCTGCAGTCCCGCAACAAATCAATGTCCAAACCAACTGCTCCACTCCCCAACCTGCGATAAACCTTTGCCACCGAGAAATCTCCTTCCTCCTAAGTAAAAGCATCAAGACCATCCGGTGCCCAACCCACCAGCCAACAGGCAGACTTTCAAATTTGACTGAATTGCAAATGGGGTTTCTCTTCCAAAGAAAGTGGGGCATTTACGGAAGGAGAATCAAATAACTCTTCCAAAGGCGATTGGCACCTATTCTGCTCCTAATAGGATCTCGATTTAGAGACTCAAGACCCCATCATGTGACAGGGAAACTTCATTCAGATTCTTTCATAATGGGGAAAGATTCGACTTTTAAAGGCTGGAGGTTTGAGCTTGAGGCATGGTGGGTCAGATCTTCTGTATTCCAAGCAGGAGGGTCAATGTTGGGCTTGCCACTTAACTTCTGTTCTAAGTTGAAGGGCAGCAGATGTACTTGTGCGGGGCCCTCTACAGACAACCATGAAGATGGGAGTGACAGTGATGGATTCCAAGTGGGCCCTAGTTTGACAAGGCTAGGAATGAGCAGCAAGGGAATCAGGTCTTCCAGTGGTCCTGGCTTCCAAGTAGCAGCAGCTTCTTCTGTGGGGACAGTGCCTGAGGGTTGTCCCATTGATCACAGAGATCAAGGAATGCCGCTTGATGGAGATGGGTTGATCACAAAAGTCACGACAGAAATAGAACACAAGTGGGGAAAATTGCAGAAGATGTTGACTTGCAACGAGAGGTTGAGATCACGAAAGGAGTCCCCTATCATAGAAAAGTTGAAGATATCAACTTGGACTACCAAGAGACTGTGGACCCTAAAATAAGGAGGATTTTGGGAGGATACTTTGAAGAAGTGGGTTGTAGACGTGCTCCTGTTAAAGGAGACAAAGTCGGAAATTTCTGGTGTCTTAGATTGGAAGCCTATGAGATGGTCTAGAATTGATCGGGTTTGCTCAACTTCTGACAGTGAGAAGGTCTACTAGACTGCTTGTAGCTTGGAAGAGGGATATGTTTGATAAGGAAAGAGTGTAACACCTCAAAAATAATCTTGCATAGGAATCTCATGAAAATGAGTGGTGAGATGTGAAGGATTGAGAATTAATATTTGACAACTTCGACTTAAGCATTTTGGGAAGCTGATTTTGTCCATTAAATCAATACCTAATAAGTTGCTAAGGCTAATTTTTCTCGATTAAACTCAAGTCTAGACCTGGTTCATGAAATGATCCGCCGCTCTTAGGTTGGATAAGAAGTCTGGAGTATTCATCAGATGTCTGTCCAGACGTCTAAATAGATGGTCGGACATCTGAAAGTAGTGAAAACCGTATGTTCTTTTGCTTTTCGCGCATATGAGACGCGCATACGTTCTCTCCCCTCCGACCTCCTCACCCAAAACCCTAAACACCGCCTATTTAAACCCCTACATCCTTCATCTTCCTCCCCATCACCACCAGCCACCACCTCCATCCCCTTTCCCCCTGCCGACAGCCACCACTTCCCCCTCCCCCTAAAGCAGTGAGTGGAGAGGAAGAAGAGGGACGGGATGCGAAGGAGAGAAGAGTGTGAGCAAGGAGCAAGAGCGTGGGAGAGAGACTCGGGGGAGCTCGCGAGTGCACGGTCAAGAGCTTGTGCAAGGAAAGGGTCGTGCAAGGAGGAGGAGCTCACGAAGGGAGCTTCGTGACCTTCTGAGGCTGCTGGCGTAGCAACTGCAGGCGACGTAGAGGAGTCCGTGCAGAGAAGGCTCGCGAGAGGGTCCTGTGTACTGGATTTTTCTAGTATCAGACATCTGGAGCATCGGCCAGACGTCTGGAGCAGCAGCAGGACGTCCGAAGCTGAGGCTGGATGTCTGAAAGCACGTTTAGTGCAAAGGTACGTGTTTCTGCACGATTCCGGCCATGCAGACGGAACACTTAGCTGTTTTTAGCTCTGCGCGTGCGTACGCAGGTACAGAACGTTGGAAAGGCATGCAGTGCGCCCTTCGAGACACTTTTGGACGTCTAGGCACATCGCCAGACGTCTGGCTATACTCCCAGACGACTAGAAGGAGAGTCCGACGTCTGGGGCTCCCCTCAGACGATTGCGGAAGGATTCAGACGTCTGAGGACGCTGCAGGAAACACAAGGTGAGTTCTGACATTTTTTAAGACGTCTGGGCCTAGTCCCAGACGTCTGATTTTAAACAGTATGCGTGTCTTTGACCTGTTTAGGGTCCAAATGGAATCGGATTTCCGCAAATAAAGTACCGTTGTCTTCCGCTTGCATTTCTCTACGAGTTAGTGTCACTAATATACAGTTTTAGACTCGTTTGACGTGGTTGGTCAATTATATAGGTCTCCAGCCAGTTGAGTACGTAGGACCCGTGGAGGCGACAGGACCTGCGGTTCTAGCTCACATTCCTCCTATATTTCCCGATAGAGTTTGCTTTAATATCAACTTTTAATCAAAGTGCATGTTTATAATAACTTAATTGAATCCTAGGACATGAAATGAACCCTAGGACAGAAGCGAACGAATATTACTTGAGTTACACTGTTTCCTTGAGATACATGTTAAACCAACTTGCTAACAAATGTGTTAGTTTATTGATGTGATGTTTTCTCAATTAGTAAAACATGAGCTGCCTGTTATAAGAATGAAACCGGTAATGTGAAAAGTGAGATCGAAATGTTGGAAAATAGAACTAAAGGAATACAACCATGAATCCTACGGGGAATTAAGAGAACACCTGTATATGGAAAGAACTTAGTAAGTAGATGGGAAGTGAGTTGGCCCTTATGTATGCGGTACGGAGAACAACTATCCCTTTAGTGTAGAGGGGAGCTAGCCGCCCCTTTGGGTTGAGACCCAGAATTAGGTCTAGTCACTCTACATCGATTTCCGTTTAGCTCTCGTGTACGTGGTACCGAGGTGAGCTATTTAGTGTAGAATGAGCTAGCCGCCCTACACCAACTCTTGTTAGGCCCACTAGGGCAAACTGGGATAGTCGGATGAGGGTACACGGACTGTGGAGGAACGAGACCCCTATTCTGAGAAGGCAAGGCCCTGTACTGTTCCATGCTGTATCTTTAGGCGTACTCGCTAGCGGAAACGACTAACAACGTGCCAGTACGGGTTAGCTACCAGTGCGCTTATCGCACGTGTCATAGTCACCGCTACGTCGTGATCGTAACCTAAAGATGGTTGACTGGGTGTAGAACTACTATGGGGGACTTTCTTGGCCAGGAGAACATGTATACATCCTACATCATGGGAAAGAGTACAATTAAGATCGTTCCCTTGAGGAACAGACAAAATCAAGAAATGGCCAGATGAATAAAAGAACAAACAATTTAGAAATACTTGGTTGAGCTAAATGAGAATGAAAATAAATTAGTTGCTTGTTTTAATTGCATGAAAATGGATTACCACTCTACTTAGCGTTAGTTGACTATGGAATCTTATAACCTTATTCAGGTCAGGGAGTTGAGCAGCCAGTACCACTGGCTGCAGAAAGAGTTAGGCCCAGTCGAGCCCAGCCTTAGCTGTGTTTCCCTTCTGTTTCCTAACTTCTTTTTGTGGTAGTGAGTATTTTGTTATATGTAATACAAATTTTGTTATATTTCCACCTTATTTTCTGTTGTAGTGGTTGTGATGGCCTGTATTATTATGAGACTTTCCGTTCTGGTCCTTTTACTGTCTCTGCTTTATTTTTCTACTTGGTTACATTGTACTTGTGTTTGTTGAATATTTTCTACTTTTGGTTATTCTCGTTGGACGACTAGATCTTGAAATTAGTCAAGACGAGCCAGTCTCAGGTCCTATAGGGATCTGGGATCGGGTCGTAACAAGATGATATCAGAGCAAGATCATCTCGAGAAATGAACCAAATGGTCTGAAAAATAGTCACTCACATGCATGTAACTAAGATAACCATTACAACATATCACTTTGATCTTCATTTTCGAGTCTTATCTCTTGATGTAATCCTGTTATCATTGACAGTTCATTCTCTTTTCTTGCTTCTCCTTGTAGGAGATGCCTCGTCGAGGAGCTCTCGAGGTAGGCCGCGGACATGGTCGTGGGCGGAGTTGAAGGGGCGAACGTGCTGGACTTGAGGCACCAGTCGACCCGCCCCTCCTTCCGAGCATCTAGGTCCAGGATCTCACCCAGCTGATCCGAGATATCGTACGGGAGGAGCTCCAGCAGCCTCCTCAGCCACCCCTCCCTGAGGACGTGGAGGGAAAATCCTCCGTGGGACAGGGGAACCGCCGCAACATCGTACGAGCTGGAGGGGGAGGGGGTAATCGTCCACCACCTCCACCACCCTTAAACACTTCTGAGCACGAGCCCTCCTTACCTGGAGGTGTACATGTTTCTCCGTTGCAGCTCCACCACGAGCTTTTCGACGAGGTCCGGAAGCTGAAGCCCCCCTCCTTCAAAGGGGATGAGAGCCCCTCTGAGGCAGAGGACTGGCTGGAGTAGATAGAGAAAGTATTCGACACCCTCCGCCCTCCTGCAGAGTGTCGCGTAGCCTTTGCCACGTACTAGCTGGAGAGCGCAACCCACAGGTGGTGGAGGGCAGTCAGAGGCTAGGAGAGGAGAGAGCTGACGTGGGACCAGTTCATGGCTCTCTTCTGCAAGCAGTTCTTTCCACAGACCTGGCAAGACCAGCGAAGGCGAGAGTTCCATACTCACCGTCAGGGGGCGATGACGGTTATCACGTACTGCACTCGTTTCCTAGAGCCGTCACGCTTCGCCCCGACAGTTGTGCCTACTGAGGAGCGCCTGTGGAGATTTACTGAGAGGCTCTGACCTGCGATTCGGGGGTATGTGAAACCCCTAAAGTTGCCCACTTTCTCTTGTGTGGTTGAGGTGGCCATGACTTATGAGGAGACTAACCCGACCACGCGAGACACTGACGACAAACGGAAGAGGCCCTACCAGCCAGAATACTTCAGGGTCGTCTGCAGAGGAGGCACACGGCAGCCGCGGGAGAGCCGCCTCGTTCTGCGGGGCCACCAATGGCCTTTGTAGGCCCCAGACAAGGGCCAGCTGCCAACACCAGACCCCCGCCCAGCCACCAGCAGAGACCGACTGAGGGAGGAGGCCGTGCCCCTCTGCTACCAGTGTGGGCAACTGGGCCATATCAGGAAGGATTATCCATCTAGGGTTGGAGCACAGCAAATGCTCCCTGCACCGAGCGCTGGAGGCCGAACTGGCGGCCGCGGTCACCAGGCGTATAGAGGACAGCAGTCACAAGAAGGGTACCGGCCAGCTGCTACTCACCCAACCCAGAGCGTGGCCGCTTCGTCTGCACCCAAGGCTGAGGGGCATATTAAGGCCCTAACACACCGAGACGCCAGGTCTTCAGGTTCTGTGGTAGCAGGTATGGTTACCATCTCTGGCAGATTAGTCTACGTTCTTTTCGATTCCGGTGCCACACATTCTTTTATCCTCGAGTTTTGCCGTCAATTTGGGGCCAGGCAGTGTACTATTAGAGGTTCCGTTCCTAATTAGAGGGTCAGGTGGACATTTGTTCGTAGCAGAGGTCTTTACAGACTGCGAGGTCGCTATAGGGGGACACAGTCTTCCCGCAGACCTGATAGTAATCCTGATGGAGGACTTTGACGTGATCCTAGGGATAGACTGGCTATCTACCCATCACACCTTGGTGGACTGTTTTGAGAGAAAGATCATCTTCTCCATACCGGAGTTACCTCCCTTTAAGTTTCACGGCCAGCCGGTAGACGGAGGTTTCACGTGCATCTCCGCACTTCGGACAGCAAAGCTTTTGAGCCAGGGGTGTGAGGGATTCTTAGCTTATGTTGTAGCAAATCCTAGCCTCATGGCTGACTTTCAAAGTATCCCGGTAGTCTGCAAGTACCCCGACATTTTCTTCGAGGAGCTGCCAGGACTACCGCCTGAGCGTGAGATCGAGTTCGAGAACTCATTAGTACCGGGGACCAGCTCCATCTCTACTGCACCATACAGGATAGTGCCACTTGAGCTGCAAGAGCTCAAGTCACAGTTGCAGAACATGTTGGAGGACTTTGTGAGGCCCAGTGCGTCCCCGAGGGGAGCCCTTGTGTTGTTTGTAAAGAAGGATGGTATCCTACGACTTTGTGTCGACTACCGACAGCTGAATCAGGTCACCGTCAAGAACAAGTACCCGCTGCATCGTATCGACGACCTCTTCGACCAGTTGAGCAACACCACAGTGTTCTCTAAGATAGATCTAAGGTCAGGTTACCACCAGTTAAGAATCAAGGAGATCGACGTCTTCAAGACAACTTTCCGTACTCAGTATGGACACTACGAGTTTTTGGTTATGCCGTTTGGGTTGACCAACGCCCCCACTACTTTCATGGACATGATAAACCGTGTTTTAAGACCGTATTTGGACCAATTTGTAGTGGTGTTCATCGATGATGTCCTAGTCTACTCACGGGATCAGGCATAGTATGAACAGCATTTACATATGGTCCTGAATACTTTAAGACGACGCAAGCTATATGCCAAGTACAGTAAGTGCGAGTTTTGGCTAAGACAGGTAACTTTCTTAGGCCACGTGATTTCGAGAGATGGATTGACTTTGGATTCAGCTAAGGTTGAGGCCATGCTCAGGTGAGAGACCACGCACAGTGACAGAGGTATACAGCTTTCTGGGACTGGTAGGCTACTGCTAGCGGTTTATCAGAGGATTCTCTCGGATCGTGCGTCCAATGACTCAGCTGACCCGGAAGGACATGCCATTTACCTAGACTGTTAAGACCCATGACATCAAAACACTTTAAGACGTCTGGAAGTTGATCCAGACGTCTGGTCAGAGTTTGGACACCTTCCCAGACGTCTGGAAATTAATTTTTGCGTGCATACGATCGCAAGTCTGCGCGCGTGCCACACGCAGACTGAAACCCCATCACCCTCTTCTCTTTCTCTCCCCTCGCCGACCTGCAGAAGCCATTCCCCTACGCCTACAAATACCCTCTTCCCTCTCCCTCATTCGCCACCCCACATCCATCCATCCCCCGTCTTCCTTCAGCGAGGGTGAGAGCAAGTAGCAGCTGCGGCCGAGTGCAACGGCGAAGAGGAGAAGAGCAGCGAGAGGGAAGAGAAGAGAGCACGCGTGCCGTGAGAGAGAGAGCTCGCCGGAGCAGCTCGAGGTCAGCCGGCGTATGCAAGGCAGAGTGTTGTGTTGGGGAAGTCCTCCCCAACGCTGCTGCAGCTAGTGCAACGGGCGGACGAGCGCGGCATGGTCGCGTGCAACGAGAAGACGAAGGAGGTTCTGATTCTGGGATTTTTCCCAGAATCAAATGTCTGGACCATCCAGATGACGGGATGACGTCTGGAGGGAGCTCCAAACGACTGAAAGGTACGTATTTCCTCCTATGTTTCCTTCTGCAGATACGGCCATGCAGGCCGTTCCACCGAAGCTCTGTCGTGTGCCTTGCTGAGGGATTTTTGCGTACGCGTAAAGGATTCGCTTCGGGAAGACGCGGGACATGCCCTCCCACACGATTCAGACGTCTGGGCGAATCACCAGACGGCAGAAAGCGTCTCCAAACGTCCGGAGAGGTGGTCGAACGTCTGGAACTGGATCCAGACGGTTCAGCAAGATCTCTAAACGTCAAAGGAGCAGCGCAGAGTGAGGTATGACCTGGACCCCTTTTTAAGATGTCTGGAAGATGTTCCAAACATCTGATTTGAGTCAGAGTTGTCGTTTTTGACCCGTTTAGGGTCCGTTCGAGATCCGATTTCCGCATTTAAGATTCCGTTTTTCCCAGAATAAATTCCTTTACTTTTTGAAATACTTTTATCCTATTCTGAGTGGTTCCTTGTGATTGATCCTTGTGTTAAGATCTCATTCTGTTGCGGATTTGGGGGTTGCGGAGGCGCGTGGACCTACCGATCACACCCCCATTACTCCAATTTTGCAGGTAGAGTGGCTTTCCTTAGTTAATTACAAATTTAACTGCATATCTGGAATAAATGATAGATCCTAGGGTATGGC
The DNA here is from genome assembly GCA_037157565.1 of Thalassia testudinum. Taxonomy (NCBI): domain Eukaryota; kingdom Viridiplantae; phylum Streptophyta; class Magnoliopsida; order Alismatales; family Hydrocharitaceae; genus Thalassia; species Thalassia testudinum. Next base: position 3,148,740 of record JAZHRO010000029.1, on the reverse strand, counting down.
ATGAATCCTACGACCAGAAACACTAGATTGACTTACAGATCCTAGGGTATGGCATGAATCCTAAGACTAGAAACACTGGAACGATTGTATTGAATGCTTGAATTGCAGTCTTGGATGAGTAGGTAGAATAATAATAATTGCCTGTAATTGGATAGCAGCTGCCTGTGAAATATAGAGTACTGTTGCTAGTAACTGCTACATGTAATTCCTGTTTGGAAACTAAATTCAGGCTACTTGTATATAAATTGGAAAAGAAAGATTAAATATTGGCAACACATGCTATATGCGAATAAAACTGAAATGATGAAACCTACTACGACGTGGCCTGAGAAACATAAGCATGAATCCTACGGAAAATTAGGAGTAGAGCTCCTGGAAATAAATAGAATAGAACTGAAAAAGTGAATGTGAAAGTGTGTTGTCTCTTGGGTACGTAGTACCAAGGGAAGTACATGTTACCTCTTAGTGCAGAGCAGAGCCAGCCGCCCTAGGGACCCAGGGTTAGGTCTGGCCACTTTGTACCAACTTTTAGCCCTCGCGTACACCGTACCGGGGAGAGCTACTAGTGTAGAAAGGGAGCTAGCCACCCCACGGGGCCTGTGATTCAGTTAGTCGTCCTACACCGACTTATTAGGCCCACTGGGCAAACCAGGGTAGTCAGACGAGGGTGCGCGGACTGTAGAGGGGCAAAACCCCTGTTTGGTTACTGTTAAGGGACTCGACCCCTGTTACTGAGAGGTCTCTACCCAATATTGGTTCTGTAATGTGCTTTGGGCGCACCCGCTAATGGAAACGACTAACCGCGTGCCAGTGCGGGGTAGCTACCTGTGCGTTTATCGTGCGTGCCGTAGTCACCGTTACGTCTGTCAGTGACCTTAGGGTGGTTGACTGAGGGTAGGACCACCACGGGGAACTCTCCCGGCCAGGAGAGCATCACGTGCTATTTTTACTTTTCGGAGAAGACTGCAATCAAGATCGTTCCCACGAGGAACATTCGAGATCAAGAGAAAGACTTGAGAAATAAACCAAGAGTAAAATAAAAATATTAAAAATAACAGCTACTTGTTCACCTTTACTATTTTTCTTAGCTAGCTGGTTGCCACTCTACTCAATGTTTCGCTGACATATCATACCACCTTTTTCAGGACCAGGTGTTGAGCAGCCAGAGCCTACGGCTGCGGAGGGTGCTGGGCCTAGTAGAGCCCAGTAGTTGTACTGGTGTTGTACCCGTTCCTGTAGTAGTGAATATTTTGTTACACTTTTGTACTCTTTTATTGTAAATTTCATATTTCGGTACCTATTTTTAATTCACTACTGTTATGGTGGTGTGTACTGTAGTAGTTCTTTCTTTACTGCTGTACTTTTGTTACTGTTAGTTACTTAGTGAATGTGGTTTATTTTACTGCTGTTTGGTTACTTTCTCGTTGGACGACTGGGTATTAGGATCAGTCGAATCGATCTGATTCTCGTGTCCTGTAGGGATTCGGGAACCGGGTCGTAACAAGATGGCATCAGAACAAGGTTGTCCCAAGAAATGATCCAACTAGTAGGAAAATAACCAATTCACGTGCTTGTAACTAAAATAACCATCACAACGTATCTTTTGACATCTGTTCTAGGGCTCCTTCGTTGAATGTCGATTGGTATTGACGTCTTTTCTGTCCTGTATTCGTGTCTCCTTGCAGGAGATGCCTCAACGAGGAGGTAGCAAGGCAGTCTGCGGACGCGGTCGAGGACGAGGTCGGAGGGGCGGGTGCGTTGAGCCCGACGCCTCAGTGGACCCGCCACTGCTCCCGGTCATTCAGGCCCAGGACCTCGCCTAGCTGATACGGGAGATCGTACTAGAGGAGCTTCACCCACCGCCACGAGCGCCTCTCCCTAGGGCTGCGGAGGGGGTCCTCTGTGGGACCACGAGACGACACGACGCTGGACACGGGAGAGAGGGTGGGCCTCCACCGCACCCACCTTCCTCCGGCACTTCCGAGCACGAGGCCTCTTTACCTGGAGGCGTATTAGCTTCTCCACTTCTGTGCCACTATGAGCTTTTCAGACAGTTCCGGAAGCTGAAATCCCCCTCCTTCAAGGAGGATGAGAACCCGACCGAGGCGGAGGACTGGCTCAAGCAGGTCGAGAAGGTGTTTGACACCCTTCGCCCCCTGTAGAGTGCCACGTGGCCTTTGCCACGTACCAGCTAGAGAGCGCGGCACACAGGTGGTGGAGGGCGGTCAGGGGTCAGGAGAGGGACGAGCCGACTTGGGACAAGTTTGTCACCCTCTTCTGCGAGCAGTATTTCCCTCAGACGTGGCAGGACCAGAGGAGGCGGGAGTTCCCCACTCTCCGCAAGGGGACGATGACCGTGAGCGCGTACCGCACGCGTTTCCTGGAGCTATCTCGTTTCGCAGCGATAGCCGTGGCTACCGAAGAGCGCCTTTGGAGGTTCACCAAGGGGCTCCGACCTACTATTCGGGCGTATTTCAATCCCCTGAAACTGCCTACATTCTCGAGGGTGGTGGAGGCAGCTATGATGTATGAAGAGACCAACCCGTCTGCACGCGACACTGACAGCGGGTGGAAGAGACCCTACCAGCCAGATTTCTCACAAGGCCGACGAGAGAAGGCACGTGGCGCCCGCAGGAGAGCCGTCACACTTTGCGGGGCCGTCAACGGCCTTTGGGGGCCCCCGACAAGGGCCAGCTGCTAGCACTGGACCCTCGCCCAGCCGTCAGCAAGGACCCATTGAGGGCGAGAGTCGAGTCCCCCTTTGCTACCAGTGTAGCCAGCCGGGCCACATTAGGAGGGACTGCCCGTCTAGGGCTGGAGGTTAGCAAATGCTGCCCGCGCCGAGCACTGGAGGGCGAGCAGGAGGCCGCAGTTTCCAGGCACGAGAACAGCAGTCACGGGGAGGGTACCGACCAGCAGCTACCTGTCCGACTCAAAGTGTGGCTGCTTCATCTGCACCTAGGGATGAGGGGCATATCAACGCCCTGACACACAGGGATGCCAGAGCTTCAGGATCAATGGTGGCAGGTATGGTTACAGTTTCCGGCAGACTTGTTTACACGCTTTTTGATTCCAACGCTACGCATTCGTTTGTCGCTGCCAGTTTTGAGGTTAGTTTGATATAGGATTGTGTGTTGTTAGAAGATCCGCTTGTGATCAAAGGTCCGGGTGATCAGCTGTTCGTAGCTGAGGTGTACATAGGTTGTGAGGTCAGTGTGGGGGAACACAACCTTCCCGCTGACCTAATTATAATACAGATGAAGGATTTTGGCGTGATTCTGGGGATGGACTGACTGTCTATTTACCACGCCTTAGTGGACTACTTTGAGAGGAAGATCATCTTCTCCATACCGGAGTTGCCTTCTTTCGAGTTCCACTGGCAGCCAGTGGACGGAGGCTTCAGGTGCATTTCTACACTTCGGGCGGCGAGACTTTTGGACCAGGGGTGTGAGGGCTTTCTAGCTTGTGTGGTGGCGGAGCCCAGCCTTGTGGCAGACTTCCAGAGTATGTCGGTGATCAGAGAGTACCCCTACGTGTTCCCAGATGAGTTATCAGGACTACCGCCCGAGCGTGAGATCGAGTTTGAAATCTCACTAGTACCAGGGACCAGCCCCATCTCTACAGCAACGTACAAAATGGCACCACTTGAGCTGCGAGAGCTCAAGTCTCAGTTACAGGACCTTCTGGAGAAGGGCTTTGTAAGGCCTAGTACGTCTCCATGGGGAGCCCCGGTATTGTTCGTGAATGATGGTACCCTACGCCTTTGTGTGGACTACAGACAGCTGAATAAGGTTACCATCAATAACAGGTATCCGCTGCGGAGAATTGACGACTTGTTTGACCAGCTGTGAGGTGCCACGGTATTCTCCAAGATAGACTTGAGGTCTGGGAACCACCAGTTGAGGATCAAGGAGGCAGATGTCTCCAAGACAGCTTTCCGCACCCTGTACGGACATTACGAGTTTTTGGTCATGCCGTTTGGGATGACCAACGCCCCCGCTGCCTTTATGGATTTGATGAACCAGGTGTTTAGACCATACTTGGACGAGTTTGTTGTGGTATTTATTGATGATGTGCTCGTCTACTCTCAAGATCAGACGCCGCACGGACAGCATTTGCGGATGATTTTGGACGCATTGAAACGACATAGGCTGTATGTCAAATACAGCAAGTGCGAGTTCTGGTTGAGGGAGGTGACCTTCTTGGACCATGTGATCTCCGGGGATGGCTTGGCTGTGGACCCAACCAAGGTTGAAGCAGTGCTCAGGTGGGAAAGACCGCGTACAGTTACTGAGATCCGCAGTTTCTTCGGACTGGTAGGTTATACTACATGCAGTTTATCAGGAGCTTTTCGCAGATTGCACGTCCTATGACACAGCTGACCCGAAAGGACGTGCCCTTTTCTTGGACAGACGCTTGTGAGGCGTGTTTTCAGGAGCTAAAGGAGAGGCTGACTTCGGCTCCCGTGCTCACCATCCCAAACAGTAGTGGCGGGTTCGTTGTGTACACGGACGCCTCTTTGCAGGGATTAGGGGTGTGCTCATGCAGAAGGGTCACGTTGTCGCTTACGCTTCGCGGCAACTAAAGCCCTATGAGCATAGCTACCCTACCCACGACGTGGAGCTGGCAGATGTCGTTTTCGCGCTGAAGACTTGGAGGCACTACTTGTACGGTGAGACATTTGAGATTTTCACATATCATAAAAGCCTCAGATACTTGTTTGATCAGAAGGAGCTCAATATGAGATAGACATTGGTTGGAGCTCCTGAAGGACTATGACTGCAGCATTTCCTACCATCCGGGGAAGGCCAACGTGGTGGCTGACGCCTTGAACCGGAAGGCACCCGCCCACTTGGCCAGTTTACAGGCGCAGAGTTGGAGCCTCATAGAAGAGATGGACAATTGGCGGCCCCTAGAGTTACTGGGGTACTGTGAGGCAGTGACTGTGACACGACAGACGAGACCAGAGCTGATAAACCGAATCATCACTGGGCAAATTACCGACCCGTACTTGTAGTCGTTGTGTGACAAAGTGTTGTCAGGAGACCCTGGGGACTTCTTTACAGACGAAGTGCTACGCATGAGGGGACAGTTATGAGTTCCCAGGGATGAGGAGCTGTAGAGAGAGCTCCTGACTGAGGCACACGGTTCTAGGTTCACCATACATCCCAGAAACACAAAGATGTACCATGATTTGAGACGCGACTTTTGGTGGAGGGGAATGAAGCGGGATGTAGGTAAATTCGTACAGCAGTGTTTAGTGTGCCAGCAGGTGAAGGTCGAGTACCAGAGGCCTGCAGGGCCGTTGCAGCCACTTCCAGTGCCAGAGTGGAAGTGGGAGAGCATCACTATGGACTTAGTGGTGGGTTTGCCCGTTACCCAGCGAGGACACGACGCAGTCTGGGTGATCGTAGACAGATTGACGAAGACGGCACGTTTCTTGCCGATCCGAGTCACCTTGGGATCAGCACAATTGGCAAAAAGGTATATCCGCGACGTGGTACGGCTATATGGAGTTCTGCGAGATATCGTATCCGATCAAGATACCCATTTTACGTCCAAGTTTTGGGCTGAATTCCAGTAGACCTTGAGGACACGATTGAGGTTCAGTACAGCATACCACCCCAGACGGACGGACAGTCTGAGCGCACGATACAGACACTTGAGGACCTTTTGCGTGCTTGTGTACTGGACTGGAAGGACTCTTGAGAGGAGCATTTGCCCCTGGCGGAGTTTGCATATAATAACAGCTATCAATCTAACATCGGCATGGCACCCTACGAGGCTCTATACGGACGGAGGTGTACGGCACCCTTGAGTTGGGTTGAGGTGGGGACCAAGTGGGAGGTTGGCCCCAGGCTGATCCGACAGAGTCAGGAGGTGATCGAGCAAATTCATAGGCGACTCCGTACTGTCAAGAGCAGACAGAAGAGCTATGCGGATCGAAAACGCAGAGAGGTGCATTTTGAGGTGGGGACCACGTCTTCCTTCGTGTTTCGCCCATGAAAGGCCTGCAACGGTTTGGGGTGAGAGGGAAGCTCGCACCGAGGTTTGTGGGACCCTTTGAGGTCCTGGAGCGGGTTGGACCCGTTACTTACAGGCTTACCCTTCCTCCCCAGCTTTCTGGTGTGCACGTGTTCCACATGTCCAACCTCAAGAAGTACGTCGCCGATTCCAGTCATGTTCTGAGCCACGAGAGCGTTAAGGTGAGTGACAACCTAACCTACCACGAGCGGCCAGTACAGATTCTCGACAGAACCGTCCGAGAGTCTAAGACGGAAGCAAGTACCCCTGGTGAAGGTCTTGTGGAGGAGCCAACGATACGAGGAGGCTACCTGGGAGCCTGAGGCGGCGATGCGGGAGCGGTACCTGGAGCTCTTTGAGGGTACGTCTTTTCGGATCGGCTTTGGTCCTCTTTGAGTTATGCGTATATTGTTCTTTTTCTGCACCCCAGTTAACGCAAGTTTCAGGGACGAAACTTCCTTTGAGTTTATTATGTTGTTAAGACCCGTGACATCAAAACACTTTAAGACGTCTGGGAGTTGGTCCAGACGTCTGTTCAGACGTCTGGACACCTTCCCAGACATCTGGAAATTAATTTTTACGTGCGTACGATCGCGAGTCTGCGCGCGTGCCGCGTGCAGACTGAAACCCTATCGCCCTCTTCTCTTTCTCTCCCCTCAACGACCTGCAGAAGCCTTTCCCCCACGCCGACAAATACCCTCTTCCCTCTCCCTCATTCGCCACCCCACATCCATCCATCCCCCGTCTTCCTTCAGCGAGGGTGAGCGAGCAGCAGCTGCGGCCGAGTGCAGCGGCGGAGAGGAGAAGAGCAGCGAGAGGGAAGAGAAGAGAGCACGCGTGCCGTGAGGGAGAGAGCTCGCCGGAGCAGCTCGAGGTCGGCCGGCGTACGCAAGGCGGAGTGTTGTGTCGGGGAAGTCCTCCCCGACGCTGCTGCAACTAGAGCAGCGGGCGAACGAGCACGGCACGATAGCGCGCAACGGGAAGAAGGCGAAGGAGCTTCTGATTCTGGGATTTTTCCGAGAATCAGACGTCTAGACCTACATCCAAACGACGTGGACGTCTGGAGGGAGCTCCAGACGACTGAAAGGTACGTATTTCCTTTTATGTTTCCTTCTGCGGATACGGCCATGCAAGCCTTTCCGCCGAAGCTTTTTCGTGTGCCTTACTAAGGGATTTTTGCATACGTGTGCAGGATTCGCTTTAGGAAGGCGCGGGACACGCCCTCCCATGCGATTCAGATGTCTGGGCGAGTCACCAAATGGCGGAGAGCGTCTCCAGACGTCCGGAGAGGTGGTCGGACGTCTGGAACTGGGTCCAGACGGTTCAGCAGGATCTCTGGACGTCTGAGGAGCAGCGCAGAGTGAGGTATGACCTGGACCCCTTTTTAAGACGTTTGGAAGATGTTCCAGACATCTGATTTGAGTCAGAGTTGTTTTTTACCCGTTTAGGATCCGTTCGAGGTCTGATTTCCACATTTAAGATTCCGTTCTTCTCAGAATAAGTTCCTCTACTTGTTTGAAATACTTTTATCATATTCTGAGTGGTTCCTTGTGATTGATCCTTATGTTAGAACCTCATTCTGTTGCGGATTTGGGGGTTGCGAAGGCACGTGGACTTGCCGATCACGTCCTCATTACTCCTGGTTTTGGGGTAGAGTGGCTTCCCTTAGTTAATTACAAACTTAACTGCATATCTGGAATAAATGATAGATCCTAGGGTATGGCATGAATCCTAAGACCAGAAACACTAGATTGAATGACAGATCCTAAGGTATGGCATGAATCCTAAGACTAGAAACACTGGAACGATTGTATTGAATGCTTAAATTGCAGTCTTGGATGAGTAGGCAGAATAATAATAATTATCTGTAATTGAATAACAGCTGCCTGTGAAATATAGAGTACTGTTGCTAGTAACTGCGACATGTAATTCATGTTGTTTGGAAACTAAATTCGAGCTGCTTGTATATAAATTAGAAAAGAAAGATTAAATATTGGAAACACATGCTATATGCGAATAAAACAGAAATGATGAAACCTAGTATGACGTGGCCTGAGAAATATGAGCATGAATCCTACGGGAAATTAGGAGTAGAGCTCTTGGAAATAAATAAAATAGAACTGGAAAAGTGAATGTGAAAGTGTGTTGTCTCTTGGGTACGTAATACCAAGGAAAGTACATGTGACCTCTTAGTGCAAGCGGAGCCAGCCGCTCTAGGGACCCGGAGTTAGGTCTGGTCACTTTGTACCAACTTTTGACCCTCGCGTACACCGTATCGGGGAGAGCTACTAGTGTAGAGAGGGAGCTAGCCACCCCACGGGGCCTGGGGTTCAGCTAGCCATCCTACACCGACTTGTTAGGCCCACTGGGCAAACCAGGGTAGTCAGGCGAAGGTGCGCGGACTGTGGAGGGGCAAGACCCCTATTTGGTTACTGTTGAAGGGCTGGACCCCTGTTACTGAGAGGGCTCTGCCCAATACTGGTTCCGTGCTGTGCTTTGGCCACACCCGCTAATGGAAACGACTGACTGCGTGCCAGTGCAGGGTAGCTACCTATGCGTTTATCGCGCGTGCCGTAGTCACCGTTATGTCTGTCAGTGACCTTAGAGTGGCTGACTGATGGTAGGACCACCACAGGGGACTCTCCCAGCCAGGAGAGCACCACGTGCTACTTCTACTTTTCAGAAAAGACTACAATCACGATCGTTCCCACGAGGAACATTCGAGATCAAGAGAAAGACCTGAGAAATAAACCAAGAAAGAGTAAAATAAAGAAAGAAATTAAAAACAGCTACTTGTCCACCTTTACTGTTTTTTCTTAGCTAGCTGGTTACCACTCTACTCAGCGTTTCGCTGATGTGTCGTACTTACCACCTTTTTCAGGACCAGGTGTTGAGCAGCCAGAGCCTACGCCTGCGGAGGGTGCTGGACCTAGTAGAGCCCAGTAGTTGTATTGGTGTTGTACCCGTTCCTGTAGTAGTAAGTATTTTGTTACACTTTTGTACTCTTTTATTGTAAATTTCATATTTCAGTACCTGTTTTTAATTCTCTATTGTTGCGGTAGTGTGTACTGTAGTCGTTCTTTCTTTACTGCTGTACTTTTGTTACTGTTAATTACTTGCATAGTGAATGTAGTTTATTTTACTGCTTTTTGGTTACTTTCTCGTTGGACAACTGGGTCTTGGGATCAATCGATTCGGTCTGATTCTCGTGTCCTGTAAGGATTCAGAAACCGGGTCGTAACATAGACCGACGAGTGCAAGGCATGTTTCAGGAATTGAATGAGAGACTGACTTTAGCACATGTACTTACCATCCAAACAGCCGTGGTGGGTTCGTGGTTTACACCGACGCTTCGTTGCAGGGGTTGGGTGGCGTGCTCATGCAACGAGGTCACGTTGTATCTTACACTTCGCGGCAATTAAAGCCCCATGAGCATAGCTACCCCACCCATGACTTAAAGCTGACAACAGTTGTCTTCACGCTGAAGACATGGAGACACTACCTATATAGTGAGATATTCAAGATCTTCACAGAACACAAGAGCCTCAGGTACCTGTTTGACCAAAAAGAACACAACATGAGAAAGAGACGTTCGTTAGAGCTCATGAAGGACTACGACTGCAGCATCTCCTACTACCCAGGGAAGGCCAATGTGGTGGCCAACACCTTAAGTCGGAAAGCGGCCGCCCACTTGGCTAGCTTACAGGCAGAGAGTTGGAAACTCATGGAGGTGGGCAGTTGGCAACCCTGGGAGGCACGGGAGTACTGCGGGGCAGTGGCAGTGACGTGGCAGGCACGACCAGAGTTGTTAGACCGCATCATTGTAGGACAGATGCCCGATCCATACTTATAGACACTATGAGACAGGATGTTGACAGGGGACCCAAGAGACTTTTCCTTCTCAAACGAGATACTGCACATAAGGGGACGCTTATGCGTTACTAGAGACAAGGAGTTGTTAAAAGAGCTCTTGACTGAGGCACACGGGTTTCGGTTCACCATACATCCCGAAAATAGAAAGATGTACCATGATTTGCGACGCGACTTCTGGTAGAGAGGGATGAAGCGAGATGTTGGTGAGTTTGTCCAGCAATGCTTGGTATGCCAGCAGGTGAAGGCCGAGCACCAAAAGCCTGCAAGGACGAGCACCAAAGGCCTGCAGGGCCATTACAGCCACTTCCTGTGCTAGAGTGGAAGTGGGAGAGCATCATCATGGACTTGGTGGTGGGTCTACCAGTTACCCAGCGGGGACATGACGCAATTTGGGTGATAGTAGACTGGTTGACGAAGACGGCACAGTTCCTACCGATCCGAGTCACCTTTGGGCCAGCACAGCTAGTAGGGCGATACATCAAAGATGTGCGTCTGCACAGAGTCTCTCAGGAGATCGTATCTGACAGGGATACTCATTTTACTTCCCAGTTCTGTGCAAAGTTTCAGCAGGCATTGGGGACCCGTCTGAGGTTCGGTACCGCCTACCACTCCCAAACCGACAGATAGTCAGAGCACACCATACAGACATTCGAGGACCTCCTACGCACTTGTGTACTAGACTGGAGAGGCTCATGGAAGGAGCATTTGCCCCTGGCAGAATTTGCATACAATAACTATCATTCAAGCACCGACATGGTATCTTACGAGGCTCTGTATAAAAGGAAGTGTACCGCACCCTTGAGTTGGGTCGAGGTAGGGACCGAGTGGGAGGTTGGCCCCAGGCTGATCCGGTAGAGTCAGGAGATAATAGAGCAGATTCACAGACGAATCTGCACTACCAGGAGCAGGCAGAAGATCTACGCCGATAAGAAGCGCAAGGAGGTGCAGTTCGAGGTTGGGGATCACGTCTTCTTCCGTGTTTCGCCCATGAAGGGTTTGCAGCAATTTGGGGTGAAAGGGAAACTTTTGTCGAGGTTTATGGGACCCTTTGAGGTCTTGGAGCGAGTTGAACCCGTTGCTTACCAGCTTACCCTTCCTCCCTAGCTTTCTTTAGTGCATGATGTGTTCCACATGTCCAACCTCAGGAAGTACGTAGTCGATCACAGCCACGAGAACGTCGAGGTGGGAGACAACCTGACCTATCCCGAGAGGTCGATACAGATACTAGACAGAGCCATCCAGAGCCTAAAACGGAACCAAGTGCCACTGGAGAAGGTCCTATGGAGAAGCCAGCGGTACAAGGAGGCGACTTGAGAGCACAAGGCGGTAATGCGAGAGCAGTACCCGGATCTTTTTGAGGGTACGTCTCTTCAGACCTACGTTAATTCTTTTTAAATTTGTTATGCGCTTTTACGTACTTTTCACACCCTACTTAGCTCAAGTTTTTGGAACGAAACTTCCTTTAAGTTTGTTATATTGCAATGACCTGCCACTCTTGGGTTGGATAAGACGTCTGGAGCATTCATTAGACACCTGTCCAGACGTCTGGATAGATGGCCGGACGTTTGAAAGTAGGGAAAACCGTACGTTCTTTTGCTTTTCATGCACATGCGACACGCATGTGTTTTCTCTCCCCTCCTGCCTCCTCACCCAAAACCCTAAACATCGCCTATTTAAACCCCCACACCCTTCCTCTTTCTCCCCATCACCACCAGCCACCACCTCCATCCCCTTTCCCCCTGCCGGCAGCCACCTTCTCCCCCCGCCCCCAACGCAGCGAGTGGAGAGGAAGAAGAGGGACGACACTGATTTAAATGCCGACGGCATGTTTTGGAGAATGACCATGCCGATATGATTTTAACGTCGAAAGTTAGGAGTTTCGCCGGCATGCCAACCATACCGGAGGCATGCCGACGTGCCGATGCCGATGCCAATGATGTGTGCTTGCTGCAGACTGCAGTATGTGCTAGTCCGCTCCGCTAATGGGCCTATTCCTTTCCAAAAAATAATCCTACTCGTTATTTAACCTACAAATAACCTCCAGAGAGTCATTATTCACCTAATAGTGCTCCTCTTTAATCTATTTCTCATACCATCTTGGAAACTCTCTTGATGCAAATAACCTTGCTGCCAGAGTACAAGTTATTATATCCACTTCCAGTACTTTACACCGGTGCTCCTGTATAAGGTCTCTAAAGCCAAGTTAACAGAACAAAAATTTCTTGAATTTGAAGTACACTGCACGCCTAAGATCATCATTTGATCTCCAACACTGTGGAATGTGATCAAAGAAAGGTCAATCCAAGGCAGTTCACCTCAAATAAAGGGAAAAGCTCCACAAAATTAATGTAGTAAACCTGTAATTGCATGGGCACTGCTTCTGTGTGTGATGCTTCACCAAGTAAAACAGCAGTTGCAGATTATACAATTAGATAATGCAAGCTCAGCCAAAATGTCACTGAACTCCATCTCGTCCCTATCCCTTAATACTTTATCCCTTAGTCGGTCATGTATTCCAACTTAATATTAGAATCTCAACCTACACTCTGGTAAATTGGAAAAAAGCCCTGTGCATGTGTCTCAAATTTTCTTACAGTACCCTTCTCTCTATCTCTGCATGTGGCCCATACAGAGAACTAAAGAGGAATCTGTTCTTATCTAATATATTGCAACATCACTGAAAATAAAATGTTTCCAACCACCGAATCCTCTTGCAAAGTTTCTCACATCCTAGGCAATCAGACGCCTGCCTAACAAGCCATCTAGATTCTGAGCCACAAAATCATTCCATTATGTTCCCCCAGCTGGCCCCAACAATTAAAAACAACAGACCTCCAACGTTGCCCCTTATAAAAATACAAGCACTGGACTCTAATATGACAAGCACCTCCCAAAAATCCTATGATAGGCAGTGTCCCACAAACCCTCGTGTTCCAACTATCTTCACCAGAATATAAGACAAAGCCCCCGCTTCCAGAGTTCCAACTGTCTACCACAAGCCTGCCCCCTGGCCCCCATCACAACTCTAGCCACTGCATCCGTAGTCTATTTGAAGTCTAACGTAATTCAATTGTTGCAACCCCATTGTTAGCCTCCTTTTATGAAGTGTAAACATGGTGGTTTTGAGTGTGGGAGACTTCTTCAGATCCAGACATCACATCTGGAAATCAAATCCGAGAGCATGCTGTCTAATTTTTTTTTTGAAAGGAAAAGGAAAGCTATCGAATCGCCAATAGCAATCCAGCATGCTGTCTAATTTTAAATATAGTTGAGCGTAATAAGTCATTGACTTTGCTGGAAACTTATGGTAGTCTCAATTTTTCTATTCAACAAGATTTTCTAGCCAACCACGATTCTTAGCAACATGACCTAATGGAAGTAAACAACCAAGCGAACTTAAGACAGCATGAAATCAAGACAAATCACCACCATGAACATTGAGAAGGAAACCTCGAAAGGTCACTCTTATACAATGTTGCATAATACAAGATGAAGCAAGAATAAGAGATAATCAAGAAATAATGTGCTTCATCACAACAAACTCCCCTACAAGAGAAGTAGACTAAAGCTAGTTCATTCTTCTCGGAGAAGAAGACAAAGGAGAAAAAAGGGTACACCTCAACTTGAGTAGTATGCCCTATTCACACCCCAAAAAAAAAAGGAAAAGAAAAAAAGAATGGTATGCAACTAACACCCTGAGTACTAATTGGATATAGAGATAGATCCAGCAGGCCATTTAATCAGTTACCTTACTCAACATAGAGTCTTCATCATCCAACTTAGATGCCAATCTTCACTCTTAGTTTATATTCTACACCTCTTCATGATTAACAGCAATTTCAGTAGTGTTTCTGCCTAAATCCATAAACCATGATTCATGCATGTTGCTTTGGGGTTGATTCTGAAACCCTACTATGCATGTTCATATATTATTATTCCATTAAGCATGACTTATGCATCTCACTTAGGGTTTTCTTCCGTTAAATAGTGTATTAATGGGTTGTAGCTAAGATTTCTAGTAAATGCATCTTATTACTTTTCAATACTTTGCTGTTCCTCTATGATTTTGTGACTACATTTAGATGGAGGGATTAGTTTAGATGCATATGCACCTATATATTAAGACTAACATTGCACTGACCAAATATTGTTCATGGTGCTTCATGTACAGATACAAAAGGAGCCAGTTACATACAAACCCTCCTAACCCGACCTTAGGCACTCTAGGATCCTAGTCCATCTGAAATATGCCCCCAGTTCAAGTCAAGATATAGATGAGCACAGTGATTTAAATGCCGACGGCATGCCATCGGTAAGGGGGGTTTTTAGAGAAAGGCCATGCCGACACAAAGATAGTGTCGGTTTGCAAGGAAACAGTCGGCATGCGGAGGGTTTCGCCGGCATGCCAACAGTTGCCGACAAAACGGCGGCATGCCGACCATTTACTGAGTGGCGCTGGGAATTGGAGTGGCGGAAATTTGAAAAGGAATTGGAGGTTTAAATCTGAGGAAGAGGGACAGGTTATACTTTTCAAAATTCGGGAAGAGTCCACACACACATGTTATTTTTTGTCATATAGGCTCAAATAACCTGTAAATACGTTTCCAACATCTTGATTTAGTTGTCTTTCGAATTTTAATCATTCCTGCACACACACACGTTGATTTTTTATCATATAGGCTTAAATAACAATTATTTTTTGTTCATATAGGCTTACATACAACTGTAAATATGTTTCTAACATTTTGATTTAGTTGTCTTTCAAATTTTAATCATTTTTATCATTTCTGTCGGCATGCATCAGCATGCCCTCGGCGTGCCCTCGACGTGCCTCGAATTGTCATTTTTTCGGGCCGTCGAAATCGTCGAAATCTGCCATCGAAAAAAGGGCATTTCCACGGCATGCCGAAATGGCATACCTACAATTTCATCGGCACAACGTCGAAATCGGCATTTCGAACCTTGAGGGACGGGACGTGGAGGAGAAGAGGAGAGTGTGAGCGACAAGCAAGAGTGTAGGAGAGAAGAAGACTCGGGGGAGCTCGCAAGTGCACGGTCGAGAGCTCATGCGAGGAGAGGGTCGTGCGAGGAGGAGCTCACGAAGGGGAGCTTCGCGACCTCCTGAGGCTACTGGCGTAGCAGCTACGGGCGATGCGGAGGAATCCACGTGGAGAAGAAGGCTAACGAGAGGGTTTTGCGTACTAGATTTTTCCAGTATCAGACGTCTGGAGCATCGGCCAGACGTCTGGAGCAGCAATGAGATGTCTGAAGCTGAAGTCGGACATCTGAAAGCACATTTAGTGCAGAGGTACGTGTTTCTGCACGGGTTCCAGCCAACCAGACGGGATACTTAGCCGTTTTTGGCTCTGCACGTGCGTACGCAGGTACAGAGCGTTGAAAAGGCTCGCAGTGCGCCCTTCGAGGACTTTTGGACATCTGGACACATCGCCAGACAGCCGACTGTACTCCCAAACGACAGGAGGGAAAGTCCGACGCCTGGGGCTACCCTCAGACGATTGCGGAAGGATCCGGACGTCCGAGGAAGCCGCAAGAAACCCAAGGTGAGTTCTAAAGTTTTTAAGATATCTGGGCCTAGTCTAAACGTCTAATTTTAGACAGTATGCGTGTCTTTGTCCCGTTTAAGGCCCAAACGGAATTAGATTTCCGCAAACGAAGTACCGTTATCTTCCGCTTGCATTTCTCTATGAGTTAGTGTCACTAATATACAATTTTGAACTCATTTGACGTGATTGGTCAATTGTATAGGTCTTCAGCAAGTTGAGTACGAAGGCCCGTAAAGGCAACAGGATTTGCGGCTTTAACCCACATTCCTCCCGTGTTTCCCGGTAGAGTGGTTTGCTTTAATATCAAGTTTTAATCAAACAAAATGCATGTTTAGAATAACTTAATTGAACCCTAGGACGTAAAATGAACCTTAGGGGAGAAGCGAACGAATATTGCTTGAGTTACACTATTTCCTTGAGATACGCGTTAAACCAACTTGCTAGTAAATGTGTTAGTTTATTAATATGATATTTTCTCAGTTAGTAAAACACGAGCTGCCTATTATAAGAATGAAACCGGTAATGTGAAAAGTGAGATCGGAATGTTGGAAAATGAAACGGAAGGAATACAAGCATGAACCCTATGGGGAATTAAGAGAACACCTGTATATGAAAAGAACTTAGTAAGTAGACGGAAAGTGAGTTGACCCTTGTGCACGCGGTACCAAGGAGAGTAACTGTCTCTTCAGTGTAAAGAGGAGCTAGCCACCCCTTTGTTTTGAGACCCAGGGTTAAATCTAGTCACTCTACACCGACTTCTGTTTGACCCCCGTGTACATGGTACCGAGGTGAGCTTTAGTATAGGGAGGGAGCTAACCGGCCCACGAGATCCGAGATTAGAACTAGCCACCATACACCGACTCTTGTTAGGCCCACTGAGACAAACCAAGATAGTCGGACGAGGATACGCGGACTGTGGAGGGGTGAGACCCATGTTCTATTCTTAGAGACGAGACCCTTGTTATAAGAGGGTAAGGCCCTGTACTGTTCCATCCTATACCTTTAGGCATACCCACTAGCAGAAACGACTACCCGCGTGCTAGTGTGGGGTAACTACCCGTGCGTTTATCACCCGTATCGTAATCACCGTTACGTCACGATCGTAACCTTAGGATGGTTGACTGGGTGTAGGACTACCACAGGAGACTCTTCCGGTCATGAGAGCACCACATATACATCTTATATCACGGGAAAGACTGCAATCAAGATCGTTCCCTTGAGGAACAGACAAGATCAAGAAATGGCTAGATGAATAAAAGAACAAACAATTTAGAAATACTTGGTTGAGCTAAATGAGAATGAAAATAAATTAGTTGTTTGTTTTAATTGCATGAAAATGACTTAATTACCACTCTACTCAGCGTTAGTTAACTATGAAATCTTACAACCTTGTTTAGGTTAGGGAGTTGAACAATCAACACCTCCGGCTGCAGAAAAAGATGGGCCCAGTCAAGCCCAGCCTTAGCTGTGTTTCCCTTCCATTTCCTAGCTTCTTTTTGTGGTAGTGAGTATTTTGTTATATGTAATACAAATTCTGTTATATTTTCATTTTATTTTCCATTGTAGTGGTTATGATGACCTATACTATTATGAAACTTTCTGTTTTGGTTCTCTTACTATCTCTGCTTTATTTTTCTGCTTGGTTATATTGTATTTGTGGTTGTGGAATATTTTTTACTTTTGGTTATTCTCGTTGGACGACTAGATCTTGAGATTAATCGAGACAGATCAATCTCGAATCCTATAGAAATCTGAGATCGGATCGTAACAATTCATAACAAAGGTTGTGGTTAGATTTGCATGTAGAGATGACACTCTTGAAGAGGAGAGAGGATGGGCACTATTTTGTTGGGATTTGTTATGACCCTTAGAACATGGGAGGTGTGTGAGTATTCTGGCTTGAACTTAGGCAGGTGGAAGCATAGCTCATTGGTCTTCTTTTGACCTTTGAGGATGCCTTTAATGTCACCTTGGACATAGATTACAGGCCTAATCGTGGAAGTTATGCTTTGGGTCTAGAAGATTTCTGGGAGTTTCTGCCAGAGTTTGGCCTGCAAAATATGTGCCCTTCCTACTTTATCATCTTACCTGGCAAAGACTACTACAACCGTGAAGTCAAAGATTGCTTGCTTGCTTCCTTTGTTCGATCAACTTGGCGAAGGCTCTTCTTCCACTATCCTTGGTGTAAGCACCAACTAGGCCTTTTTTTAGGCCATGCATCTCTCATTTGGTCCTCGCAAACAGGGGGTTGCGCTTTGTCTTCTCATTTCAAGTTTGAAAGTTCGTGGTTGATGTAACCTAGGTTCAAAGAGAAACATAGTGGTGGCTCTCCTTACTTACCTGCATGAGGATCGATCAACGACAACGACGTCTCTAGCTAAATGCTCGCAAGGCTATCGATTTTCAAATAAGAAAAATAAGGTTGGAGAAAGGCAGAAGAAGCCCCAGCAACTTTGATAGGATGGAAACGTTAGTTTCGAGTGTTTGAAAATGTTCCTACTCTTGGATTGAATCGAAAAGAATTTGAACAAATTTGAAAGCCGCTCCGTTACATCGAACACCACCCCTAGCACACAACCGGATTAGAAAAGGCACATAACATAACCAATCATCTATCTTCTTTTCTTTTTGTACTTGAAACTGACCTGCCGTTGGCGATCTCGTTCTTGCCGAGGAAGCCGAAGAAGGGGCCCTGGTCAACCTCCTCGAGCTTCTTCTTGCGGAAGTAGTCCTGGAGCTCTTTGGCCACCTTCCTCTGGTACTCCACGGTCACCACCCCAGGAGGCTTCGCCACGGTCGCTGTCGCCAGCGGCTTAGGCTGAGGAGGAGGCTGAGGCATGGGCTGAGAAGGTTTCGCTGGGGGCTTGGGGGTAGGGGGAGGGGAGAGGGAAGGTGGGGGAGACAGGGAGGGGGTGGAGGGTGCCACCGGCCTCCTCAGGGGACCGTCGGCTTTGGAGTTCCGGATAACGCTCGTCGTCGTCGTCGTCGTCGTCGTCGTCGTAGTCATTGGCCTCGCGGAGACTCGGCAGCCTACTCTGATCGGGGGAAGTGGACACGCCAACGACATCTCGCGTGCTCTCTCTCTCTCTCTCTCTAGCTCTCGCCCTCTGCTCTGTGGTGCGTCTGAAGTGTTGGAGGAGAGGTGAAAGGGAGGAGCCCGAGAGGATGGGGAAGCAAAGATATGGGGATAGAGAGGGAGAGAGAGAGGGAGAGAGAGGTGAGAGAGGGTTAAGTTGTGGATTGGATGCTGCCAAGTTCTTTCGAGACAGTGAAGGGCCACATTGGGAGGAAGGGGAGAGAAAGTCCGCCCTGGTGGACTTGTGGTGCTGGTGTGCGCTCTTGCTCGCTGCCTGCGTTGTTATATGCAATAAATAAAAGAGTATATATATATATATATAAAGCATATCTTCCTTCCGCTCTACCCCCCTCTTCCTTAACTATAAGTAGCAACAGTAAGGACATCAGACCCACATTTTGAATTCAAAAAACTGTTTATAAAAGGAGGATCACCCCCTCCCATCAACCATACTCCCACCTATAACTCACCAGCAACTTGTTCCAACCACCGCCAAGCTCCTCCTCCGCCCCATGCTTCATCGAGACTTTGTCGAGCTGCCTGAATACTCCAAGCTCAAGCTCCTCAATGGTGAGTTCGACGATTGACGACTATGTCGAGCTTCTCTCCACCTCCAACCTCCTCCAACCTTGAGCTCCTCCACGGCGAGCTTGACGACAACATTGACCTCCAACACAACGACCTCAACCTCTACCTCGACCTCGGCAACGAGCTCGACGGTGACCTCAACCTCGATAACGATCTCAACGTCGACAATGACCTCGGTGACGATCTTGGCCTCGACAGCGGTGACCTCTACCACAACGTTAACATCAGCGGCGACCTCGACCTCGGCAATGAGCTCAACAGTGACCTCAACCTTGATGGTGACCTCGACATTGACAACAACCTCAACAACGATCTCGACCTCGACGATGGTAACCTCGACCTCGACGACGGTGACATCGACCTTGACATCGGCTGCGACCTCAACCAAAATTTTTGTTATATATGTGAATGTCATGATTCCTTAGTGTCACTCATTGATGTTATTGGCAATAAAATTAAAGTGGTTCAAGATGTTGTAAGCACAATCCCTTCAGTTTGTTGTAAGCATAATTGGTGTAAAATTTGTATATTATAAAAGGCATCTTTGATAGTCATAGTAAAGTATGTATAGATATTATTTTGCGTACCATTTATATTGTTGCTGGTAGCATTCGAAAATACTTAAGGTATAATCCAAAATGTTGTAGGCATCATTCATAGTAGTATTCTAAATAGTATTGTTGTGGCAAAAAATATGTCTGCTAGAGGCACCAACCATATGTTGGGAACATTCTGAAATTTGCAATCTTGCTGGAAACATTGTTAACAATCCGTAGTGCTACTGGCAGCAATGTTAAGAACTCCGTACTACTGATGGCAGCATTCTTTATCTGTATAAGACTATTGTACTCACTAACAATGACAACATTGGTAAGAAATTTATAAGACTTCTTAAGACTATTAACTGAATGAAGTATTCCATGATAAATCTCCACCAACGTACAGATTAAATATTCGAAAGTTGATAGTTGAAGGAATGATATAGATGTACGTGAGCTAATGTATCTGTTTAGATTGAAACGAAATTCATTAACTTACCTACTGTTGCTACCTGTGTTTTGTTTTGTAATTTATGATTCCAAAGAGATTGCGTAGGTTCACATACCTCAAGTCCAATATTCCCTTCTTAAACACTATAAAGCAAGTGTTTCGTTCCTCTCTTTAAGAAGAAATGGAAAGCCTACACCTTAGGATGACTTGAGCCAACAGCACCACTAATAGGATGATTTTATTGATGTGAACTGATGTGCATACATCTGATTAACCTAAAATATCTATTAATGCATGTTCTTAGTGTCACATTAGCATTATACATTTTAAATAGTGCATAACATGCATAATCATGCATTTAGATCAAGTTGTATAAATTATATAGTAATTGTCTCCTTTTTATGGTCAGAGACAGGGCGACTTTTTATCAGGGCCTCGGATCGAAGATCCAACCGTACGGATCTTATCAGGGCGATGATTAGAGTTCAACGGCTCCAAGATCGCCCTAATAAGACATTCGTAGCACCAGATAGAGACCGAGGAACCCCAAAGATCAAGAGCCAAGATGATGTTAATCCGCACCTCAAATAACAAATTTGACCGCACGGATGGCTTCGAATCGACGATCGCAGCCTAACGGCGTGAAAATCGATCAAATCCAACACCCGTGGCACCGTCTACAACACTCAGAAGATGGACGGCTAAGATGGCACCACGTGGTGCCATCACAGCCACCCAACCAACCCTCAGGATCGCCGCTGCCTCTCCAAAGAGTCTCCAATGAGTGATTTGGGCCGTTGGATCTTGATCCAATGACTGCAAGCAAGCGTGCGCAAAATCATCCACGCGACACAAGCTCATGCATAATGCAGTGGTCAAGCGCGTTGCGCGAGCGCATGACGCGCGTTTAATCCTGCAGCTGCTGCGTGCAGGCGCGCAACTGGAGCCACGCGATTCGCATCGAGCGGCGTAGATCGAGAGATATCGGCCACGTGCAATCAGATGCGCAGTGCAAACTCCTGATCGCACGTGGGCGTGCAACACTGGCGATCTCTTGATCGGATGGCTTAGTGCGTCCAGACATGCAAAGGCGTTGAGAGCGCTAAGGCGAAGGGGCACGCGCGGTGCGCGCACGTCGGCCACGTTCAGGCCTTTAGTGGCGGATAAATTCGTCACTAAAGGTCCTGAATTAATATTTTTCATGTTGTAATGTCCAAAATGCCCCCACTCCATGCAACTATAAGAGGAGACCCTACCATATGGATTTCTCATCCCTTCCTTCTCCTTTCTCCCTCTCCAAAGCTTAAGAGAAGCTTGTCCCACACTCGGAATGCTCCTCAAGAGCTAAAACCAAGTTTTCACCCCCGTTCCGGAAGCGGATCCCGCGATGACGACGACGTGCTGCTTCGTTTCCATTCCTCCTGCTTCGTCCTCCTTCTTTCTGCTCTGTTCCTCGTCTTCCAGGCATTGTCCCGTTCGGCTCGTCCTCCAAGCGATCATCGAGGAGGATAACTTCTCTCTCCCATTCTTTTTACTACTTTCTAGAGTAGAATTTTCCTGCTTTTTAGCTATAATAATTTCTTGCTTTCTAGTATAATCATTTCTCACTTTCTTAGTTGTAAAAATATTATACAATATCATGTGATTGTTCTTTCTCTCTCTCTCTCTCATTGTCTATATTGATTCCATTGTGATTATTTCGCCTTTTAAACAAAAACACAAAAATATAATTGCGAATTTTGATCGACGTAGCCTTCCTATATTCGACCCGGAATTTCTTTACAAATTTTTCAGTATAAATTTTATTTATTGAATGGATTTCTTCGTGACTCGAACTACAACGACGGGTTTTCAAATCCAATTGCAAACACGTACTCATCCGCCATTTATCATTTTGGCGCCGTTGCTGGGGAGGCAACGAATTTTCGATCTTCTTTTTCTCATTTCACGTACTTTACTGTTTTCTAACTTACTTTATCTCGTGTCTATTGTTTTGTAGATACCTCTATCAGGGAATTGTCAAGTGGCAGATCGAAGTAAAGTGCAGTTGAAGATGACTGTAAGTGCTCTCCATTCTTCCCCCTCCATAGATTTCATTTCATCACATTAAATTCAAATTCCAATTAACTTAGGTGTTTGCATAAATCCTAGGATTAGTTTGGTTGTTTGGATTTTCACCTACATTCATTTCACCCTGGCATATAAAAAAAATAAAAAAATAAAAAGATATTTTTGTGGGGTAATTCAACATACACATAACATACACCCACATTTAAGGCACTTAACCTAATTGATTTTCTTCTACTCAACCAGATTCTGATCAGTGGAACCAGTACACACAAATCAACACATAAAAGAGTAGAAATCGTTCTAGGTTAATCATTTTTATGTGCTTAATTCAGTAATGCAATTGTGGCCAATTGTTTGAGTTATTTGGGCTGCACTACTCAACCTAAAATCAACTCACCAAGTAGCTTCCTCTTAGGGTTTTCAATCTAGGTTCATACCGGCACTCCACTTTATTTTTTATTTCAAAAGGAAAGTAATCTTCACCCGTGCTTGAAAACCTGGTTTGCCTCAAATTTGATTGAATTAAACCTAATTCTAAACCATAAAAGCTACTTAAGCAAGATTTGAACTTTAAAATCTACTCATCACAAATAATCTTGCTTGAAAACCCTGGTTGTGCACACACTTACACATACTCAATTGATCATTAAGGGCATAACCCATTTTAAGGGCCCACCACATTCCATAAGTACTACAATTCCAGGCCTAAATAAAATTGAGTAGACGTTGGCCTTTAGGATTGATTCGCTCTTTGGGGCCTAGTCTTAGATTATTTATGATTAACCTGCTTGTACTGATCAATCTGATGTCTCGCTAGGGGAGTAGCGTCAAACGACTGCGGCTGGGGAGTATACTACGAACCGGAGGCGCAAGCCGAAGGAAGAACCTTCTCCCTGAAATTGCACTAGAGGGGGGGTGAATAGTGAAATAATATTGTATTGTAATGCAACAAATTCAATCACACAATATACTCAATTATTTTTAGGTGGAAACCCAAGATGGGTGAAAACCACCACCTAAGCCAATCTCTTGACTTAGGATTTTCGATCACAAGGTGATCAATCCACTAACCACACTACTTAAACGAGGGTAGTGTACCTCAATTACAATTCCCACCTCCGATCCCTAAACGGAGGTTTCTTTCTTCAAGATGAAGAGACGGGGACCCGACAGGCCGGATACCCAAAGTACAGAAATTAACAAGTAAAAATAACACCTATAGAGCACCCCAATAATTTAGTTGCTTTCTTATCTACTAAGCATGAAAAGAACTCCCTGATGATTTGCAGAACGGAGCGAGCCGGGAGTATGGATTTGCCCTTTGATCAGAGTATTAGCACAGCACAAGGGCAAGATGGAGCTTAGAGTAGTGAGCAAGAGATTTTTCTAATGGAATTGTATCTCAAGAGGTGTGTTTTGCCAAAGAAGAGTTGTAGTCTATTTATAGGCAAGTTTGGAACCTTCAAGAACACTTGGGAGAGCTCTTCTAGCCGTTGGAGACAAATCCCAAGAGTTTAGGATGAAATCCACACAAAATCAGGGCAATGATGATTCTGACAGCAACATCAGACGTCTAATTATAATATCAGACGTCTTACAGGACGTCTGATTTTTACTATGGTCGTCTAATATTGCAGGATATCCTTAACGGACTCTATTGGATCAAAAGAAGGACGTCTGATATTATGTCATAAGACGTCTGATTATTTTACTGGACGTCTAATGAATGGTGCATTCGTTCCTGTTATCATCGGATCCAAACAGGGTTCTAGGTTTAGAGGATCAGACGTCGTTACGGACGTCTGAGGACATTACCAGACGTCTGGAAACCTAAATACTCTTCCTTGCTGCTTCTGCCAAAATATTATGTGGCCGTAGACAGATACGCACAGAAAATCATGGCCAACGGTTCAAAGGCAGACGTCTGTAAGTGTGTCAAGACGTCTAGAAATTATTTTTGCCGATAAAAAGTCTAACGGTTAGTATGAGGACGTCTGGGTAAAGAATCAGACGTCTGTGAACGGTTATCGACGTCTGAAAGTGAAGTCCTTCGACTGATGTTTATGAGGAGATGAACAAAGGCAGAAATATTTGAAATTAGACGTCTGATAAACATGTCAGACGTCTTATGATGGAAAATCAGACGTCTGGACTTCTTACTGGACGTCTGATAAAAGTATAAGTGTTGAGTTTTTTTTTTGTTTCTAATTTATCCTAAGTGTAGAGAGCCTAAGTTAGCTATTTATAGGTTATGTTTGGGGGCTCTTTACAATATTTCTAGACTCAAATAAGATGAAAATTACAACCTTTGAAAGTTTACATGAAAAAAGCCTAAGACCTAATACTTTTGCTACTCGTCTTCACGCTTTTAATCTCCCGTCTTGGAAAGCTTTTTGAATTCCTGCAAATATGTTATTATAGAGAGAAAACAATATGCTACGCTTTATTTATTATTTCATTTTCTACATTTTGTAAAATCATCAAAATATTATATATGAGTAGTTGAACTAACAATCTCCCCCTTTTTGATGATTTTCAAAATATAGCTGTAGGTTCCTCTTTCCTCCCCCTCAAGGTTGTACTTGATAGCCTTTATCTATTTAAGAGGATTGTTTTTATATTATTCCTTAATTTCTTACCTACATTCTTCTCCCCCTTTTTGAATATCATCATGAAGGGTTGTTTAAAGGGAGTCAAAATCCAAACTACAAGAGTGATATCTACAAAGTAGAGTGCATGAATAAAGTTGCATGTTTAAAAGATGACAAGGCATTAAGGAAAATTGATTAGGAATAGAAATATTTAAGCATGGACTAGCTATTTATTCCCAAAAATATTAAGTAGAGGGTCAAGGCCTCGTAATACAAACTTAGAATAACAGACAGAAAAATAGAAGCACTAAAACTATTCTTCTTGATCTTGGCGGCGGTGGCGACGAGCGGGTCCTTGTCCTATCTGCAAATTTTGAACATCTGATCTAAGTTCGTCGATGTCGCGGCGCATGCTTCCCATGTAGGTGTACATCTCGCCGGTTCGACGCAGCAGGAGGGAGATGCCGGAGGAGAGGGAATCTGTGGCTGGATCCCATGCTTCATCAAAGCTCGAGCGGGGAGCTTCTATTTGAAGGGGCCGTGGTTCATGGAAGTCTGGAAAGGGTGGAAGGGGCTCTTCTTCCATGGGTTCGTCGGCGGGCTCAAGATGTTCTCTAAGTATATGCATCTTGGCGGCTGTGGCCCGGTTGTAAGGCTCAATTTTCTTGTCAACTGCTTGGTCAGTTATGAAATCCGATGGGATGAAAAGATTTTGGATAGAATAGACCCAAACGGAAGTGATGCCCCATGGTCCTCATTCATGACGCGAACAATGAGGCGGCAATAATTGAAAGGAATATGACGAACGGCCGCAAAAAGGAGAGCCTTGTGTTGGCGTGAGATGTAATCAAAACCTCCTGATTTGTTTAGGAGGTCCCACCCAAAAATGCGAGAGAGTAGACGTGGAAGGGGTTTGAGATTTTTGCACGGTAGAGTGCCAAGGTTTTCAACATATTTTTCCGGGAGAACTAACTCTTGATTGATGATTTCTGGGTCGTATTGCCTCAGAATGTCCATTGAAATCATTTCCCTCATTGGGGATGGCTAGAAGGTCAGAGATAGTTTCGGATGTGATGTGTATTTCATGACCAAATAGGCGGGTATGGAGTTCAAGTTCATCGTTGCTGTAGTCCTCAACGATGTTGGCATAAAAGAGACGGCAAAGATCAGGGAACACACCAAGAGTTCCAATGCCGGAGTGGAATTGACGGTCAAAATATTGGAAAAGATGGAGAGTTTGGAAGTGTTCCCGAAGGTTCAAATGGGCAAAATCATTCCAAACAATAAAACGAGGGCATTTAACTTTGGCATTCGCGAAACGACGAAATCGCTGCCTAGCGATGTCACCCCGCAATTGATCTGCCAAATAAGTGGAAGAGGAACTGGAAGATCCCTCAACTTGCTTCCTACGGGGAGGCATATTTGGTGGAATGGGTGGTTAGGTTTAGAAAAAAATGAGTGGTGCGTTGAGGATAGAATACCTGCAAAAAAAAGAAACAACCATTCAACCAAACAACATTCACCCAAAACATAGTTTCAAGCACTGCAATCATCATGAAAAATATGTGGCAGTATGCCTTGAGGCAATACAACCTGCCATGTAGTTGTGGCAATATACCTTTGGATGCAAGCCACTAAAATGTCGGCTTGATCCTCATGAGGTAGTACCCTTGCCATGGAAGATGCAGCTAGGGCTAAGAAGGTTTTCTTGACCGAGGGTTAGGGCTGACAATGATATGAAATGCACATGTAGGTCAAGTGAATCAAGAAGTGAACTAGATGCTACAAGGCCGTGGGTAAAAAGAGTATGAAAATGCCCTAGGCGTTGAGAGGGTATACCCACGGGAGGAGGGAAGCCTCCAAATGCGCGGTCGAGAGGCAGGGACGACGTGCGCAGAGGAGCAGCAGTTCCGTCAGTCGTCGAAGAGGCGCGACGGGTCGTCTGGCTGCGAGCAGAACTTCGCCAGCTGCTACTGTGGGCCGTCGGGTGTGAGGGAGAGCGGCGCGCAGATCTTGTGTGGGGTAGGGATTTTGGACAGGAGAGTGGGACCTTTGCGAAGGGGATCTTATATCCCAAGGTCACCGAGCAAGTCTCCCCCTGAAGTTGGGGAGATTTTGCATCTCAAACCGTCCAGAGAAAAGCCGCGACGCGCAGATTTTTCCCCGATCAGACGTCTGTCAACGATGTCAGACGTCGGGATTTGGCAGAGGAATTTTTGCCCATTTCAGGGAGACGTCTGTTTTATTCATCAGACGAATAATCAGACGACTAATTCTAATATAGACGTCTGATTTCTGCAGGAATCCTCCCAGCAAAAAGATTTATTCTCCAGGTTGTCGTCTGATTTCTTACTCAGACGGCAAAGAAGACGTCTAAATTTAATATTAGACGTCCGATTTCTGCAGACAGACCTTCCTGGATTTTCGTTTAAAGTTACAGGGTCGTCCGTTTTTCCTGTCAGACGATCCCTACGACGTCTAGCCATATATTCAGACGTCCGACAGGCAGTAGATGTTCTGTCTCCGAGATAGACGTCTGTCAACACATTTGGACGACAGTTCAGACGTCTGTGTGATGTACCAGACGTCTGATATTACTGTTTTGTTATATATAAAATCGTCGTCTGTCCCAGATGTTTAGACGACGAATTTTAATGTATAAGACGTCTGATTATTTAATCAGACGTCTGATATTGGACAGAGTGTGCATTTGGATGTTTGAATGAAGGCTCAGTGAAATCAAGGTTCAATCTATGCTCATGACAAAAGAGGTTCCATTAAAACACTAAATTCTTCAAATATCACTTAGCTTACATATGCCTAGTTTCCTACGTATATAATTAAAGCGATCATAATTCAAAGGTTTAGTGAAAATATCAGCTAACTGCAGTTCAGTACAAATAAATTCAACTTCGATTTCTCCCTTAAGTACATTGTCTCTTAGGAAGTGATGTCGAACATCAATATGTTTTGTGCGAGAGTGATGTACGGGATTTTTCGAGAGGTTGATAGCACTAGTATTGTCACATAATATTTTTATCTTATTAAATATCAGGTTAAAATCCTTCAAAGTACTTTTCATCCAAAGCACTTGGGAACATGCTAGTGCAGCGGCTATGTATTCAGCTTCTGTAGTTGATAAAGCTACACTAGATTGTTTCTTTGAGAACCAAGAGACTAGTGATTCGCCTAAGAATTGGCACGTCCCACTAGTACTCTTCCTATCAGTGCGGCTACCTGCGTAGTCCGCATCGCTATATGTAACTAAGTTGAATTGTGGACTCCTAGGGTAGAATAAGCCATAATCAGATGTGTCAACTAGATATCTAAATATTCGTTTTACAGCATTTAGGTGTGATTGCTTAGGATTTGATTGAAACCTAGCGCATAAGCAGGTACTAAACAAAATATCAGGTCTACTGGAAGTTAAATACAGTAAAGATCCAATCATGCTACGATAGAGCTTTTGATCTATGGGCGTACCTGATTCATCCAAGTCTAAGGAAGTTGTGACACTCATAGGAGTGTTCTTCCCTTTACTTTTGTTCATATCAAATCTCTTCAACATCTCCTTTGTGTATTTAGATTGACACACAAAGGTTCCAATTTCGAGCTGAGTGATTTGCAAGCCCAAGAAAAACTTGAGTTCACCCATCAAACTCATTTCGAATTCTTCCTGCATAATTTCTGAAAACTTTCTACACATAGATTCATTAGTAGCACCAAATATAATATCATCTACATATATTTGAACTAATAAAATGTCTTTTCCTTTTCTTTTAATGAATAATGTGGAATCAGCTTCCCCTATAGAGAATTTTGCATTTAACAAGTACTCTTTGAGCCTTTCATACCAAGCTCTAGGAGCTTGCTTTATACCATATAGTGCCTTGTTTAATTTGTAGACAAAATGAGGCTTATCATGAGACTCAAAACCAGGAGGTTGTTTTACAAAAACTTCCTCCTTAATGAATCCGTTAAGAAACGCGCTCTTAACGTCCATTTGAAAGAGTTTAAAGCCAAGAAAGGCGGCATAAGCAAGAAGCATGCGAATTGATTCGAGTCGAGCTACGGGAGCGTAGGTCTCATCAAAATCAATTCCTTCTTCTTGGTTGTACCCTTGTGCTACCAACCGAGCCTTATTTCGAATAACTATACCGGATTCATTCAACTTGTTCCGGAATACCCATTTGGTACCTATTACCGTTTGCCCTTCAGGCTTAGGTACTAGATCCCAAACTTCATTCCTTTGGAATTGGTTGAGTTCCTCCTGCATGGCCATCATCCAAGTTTCTTCGGAGCATGCTTCCTCGACACTCTTCGGTTCAACTTGAGATACAAAGGCGGAGAGACCAAAGGTGCAATTAAAACGAGATCGGGTTTTAACGCCATCAGAAACACTTCCAATGACTTGACTTTCGGGATGATCCCTTTGATATATCCAATCTTTTGGAAGATTATGGATATTGGAGTTTGGAATGTTAGACACATCAATAGTAGAATCATCTTCATCATCCATATTGACTCGGTCAATGGAGGAATGAGGAGATTCATCGAAGGAGACATGAAGGGTTTCCTCCACTATTAATGTGGTCTTGTTAAAAATCCGATATGCCTTACTACGTGAGGAGTAACCAATAAAGA
Organism: Thalassia testudinum; assembly: GCA_037157565.1. NCBI lineage: Eukaryota > Viridiplantae > Streptophyta > Magnoliopsida > Alismatales > Hydrocharitaceae > Thalassia > Thalassia testudinum. The sequence goes on along the minus strand of JAZHRO010000029.1, from coordinate 3,119,320 downwards.
TGGCTTCTTCACCTTTGGCATCAAATTTATCTAAATTAGAGCGGGTATTCAAGACAAAACATCGACATCCAAAAACTTTAAAATAACTAATTTTGGGTATTTTCCCATAGTATAGTTCAAAACAAGTTTTTCGCAATCCGGATCGAATTAAGGTGCGATTTAACACGTAACAAGCCGTGTTAACCGCCTCAGCCCAAAAGTACTTCGGTAACCCCGAGTCTATGAGCAATGTTCGAGCACACTCTTGAAGAGTACGGTTCTTTCTCTCAACCACCCCATTTTGTTGAGGTGTTCGAGGAAAAGAGAACTCATGAGCAATACCATGCTCTTGACAAAAATCATCAAACAAGGAATTTTCAAACTCGCCCCCATGATCACTACGGATACGAGTGATTTGGTAGCCTTTTTCAGTTTGAATTTTCCTACAAAAAATAGAAAAGACAGAAAACACTCTTTCTTTAGATCTCAAGAAGGAGACCCATGAAAACCTCGAAAAATCATCTACAATTACAAGGCAATATTTGCATCCACTGAGGCTCTCATATTTTGTTGGTCCAAATAGATCTAGGTGAAGTAGTTCTAAAGGTCTTGATGTGGATATAACTTCTTTGCTTTTAAAACTAGATTTTATAATCTTACCTAATTTACATGAATCACAAACAAGCTCATTTAAAAATTTTCTTTTAGGAAGACCTCGGACTAGTTCATGTTTAGCTAATTTTTGAACCAGCTTCATATGAACATGTCCTAGTCTTTTATGCCATATACTTAACTCATCATTTGCTATAAGACATTCATAAGTGCCATTTTTATCAAATTCTACAACATAAATGTCTTTAAATCTAGTTCCCTTAAGAAGGGTTTCATTGGTTAATGCATGCATAATTTCAAACATTTTAGAAGTAAACACTACTTTAAAACCCTTATCACATATTTGACTTACACTTAAAAGATTATGTTTTAGTCCTTTAACTAGAGAAACATTTGAGATGGGAGAGAGAGGGTTACCTATTTTACCAAGGCCAATAATATGACCCTTGTGGTTGTTGCCAAATGTAACTGTTCCTCCATCCGTAGGTTGGAGGTCCAAAAATAGGCGCTTGTCTCCTGTCATATGTTTGGAGCATCCGGAGTCCATCACCCATCGGCCTCCTTGGTGGTGGAGGTTTCCTTGTCTTCCTCCTTGTAGACCTTCTTCCTCCTACAAAAGATCTTCGATTGTGACTTGGTGTTTCTATAGGTCTTTCTAATTTGAGTCGTCCATCCTTCATTTTGTATATCCAATTTTTGACATTATGATGTCCTTTCATCCCTACAAAACAAAGTGAGAGTTGTCTTTTCGGTATCCATTGTAAAGTGGATCCGTATTTGTTAGTGTTCTCCTTTAGAGGAGGGTCCCTTTTTGGCTCACTTTGACTAGGCTCATAAAAGCCTAATCCAAATTTACTTGAGGAAGGTTTTTGATGGGCAATGAGTTTGTCCAAGTTATCTTTCCCCTTTGTAAATTTGGCTAGGTCCTCAAGAAGTTGGTTTGACTTTTCTTTGAGATGATTTATCTCTATTTTCATTATATCTAGTTTATCTTCTAATGCCCTAATCTCTACTCTAAGTAAGCCATTTTCATCCTTTTTAAAAGAGTTTGATTTTTCAAGCACATGGATTTTGTCGAGTAATTCTTCTCTATCTAAAAATTTTTGTTCACTCATTGCTGTATACAAATCATTTGTTAATGACTCTTTCTCAATCATTAGATTTTTTATTTGCATATTTAAAGCAGTGGTTTCTTTTGTAAGAATTAGATTCTTTTCTTCAAGATCATTGATTAATCTCTTATTTTCTAACTTTTCTTCTTTTAAAGCCTTGCTTTGGGTTTTAGTTTTCTTAAGATCTATATATAGTGAATCAAAGGCATCTTGTAATTCATCCAAAGAGTAGGGGTTTACCTCAGGTTCCTCAGATTCAGACTCGGAACCATCATTTGTTGCCATTAGTCCCAAGCATGCTGTTTCTTCATTTGTTTCCTCCTCCTCTTCTTCTTCGGAGGTGGAGTCATCCCACGTTGCTTGAAACGCCTTCTTCTTGAATCCTTTCGGTTTGGAGATCTTCTTGTAGTCAGAAGGCTTCTTGGGTTTCTTCTCATCATCCCTTTTGAGTAAGGGACAATCTTTCCTTATGTGACCTCTCTTTTTGCAATTATAGCAAATTAGAGGATCTTCTTCTCTTTTCTTTCCCTTGATCTCTCTTCTATTTCTGAGAAACTTTTTAAACTTTTTAGCTAATAAAACAAATTCTTCGTCATCGGTACTTACCTCACCATCCGAAGTAGCTTTGAAGGCTAAGGTCTTCTTCTTTGGCTCCGATGAGGTTGATTTCTTCTTTTGCTCCATTTTTGATTCGTAAGCCATGAGATTCCCAAGTAGATTTTCCATGTCTAGATCCTCTACTTGGTTGGCTTCTTCTATTGCCGTTACCTTTTGCTCCCACTCAGGTCCAAGGGAGCGAAGGAGCTTCCCTTGAAGTTCCCCCTTTATAAATGTCTTTCCTAAAGACTTGAGGTTATTCACGATTAACGTGAATCGGGTGTACATGTCCCCAAGTCTTTCATTCTCCTTCATAGAGAAAGCTTCGAATTCCTGCGATAACAAGTTTATCTTTGAGGATTTTACTTTAGATGTACCTTCGTGAGTAACCTCCAAGGTTCTCCAGATCTCGTGGGCGGTTTTGCATTGGCTGATGCGGTTGAATTCCTCCGAGCTGAGAGCGCAGTAGAGTGAGTTCATTGCCTTGGCATTCAGTCCAAGGTGATGGATTTGCTCCACTGTGTAACCAGTTTCTGGTTTCTCGGGAATGACGTATGCGGATTCGCATTTCTCCCAAATGGAGAAATCGTTGGCTTGAAGCCACATCTTCATTCTCAGCTTCCAGTAGGTGTAGTTGGTTCCTTCGAAGAGTGGTGGTCGAGTGGTGGATTGCCCCTCCAATCTGCTTGTGGAAATCGCCTTCCCCTCCATGTGATCTTTCCGCGGATGTTACTCTTGTAGGCGGAAAACCTGCTCTGATACCAAATGAAATTGCACTAGAGGGGGGGTGAATAGTGAAATAATATTGTATTGTAATGCAACAAATTCAATCACACAATATACTCAATTATTTTTAGGTGGAAACCCAAGATGGGTGAAAACCACCACCTAAGCCAATCTCTTGACTTAGGATTTTCGATCACAAGGTGATCAATCCACTAACCACACTACTTAAACGAGGGTAGTGTACCTCAATTACAATTCCCACCTCCGATCCCTAAACGGAGGTTTCTTTCTTCAAGATGAAGAGACGGGGACCCGACAGGCCGGATACCCAAAGTACAGAAATTAACAAGTAAAAATAACACCTATAGAGCACCCCAATAATTTAGTTGCTTTCTTATCTACTAAGCATGAAAAGAACTCCCTGATGATTTGCAGAACGGAGCGAGCCGGGAGTATGGATTTGCCCTTTGATCAGAGTATTAGCACAGCACAAGGGCAAGATGGAGCTTAGAGTAGTGAGCAAGAGATTTTTCTAATGGAATTGTATCTCAAGAGGTGTGTTTTGCCAAAGAAGAGTTGTAGTCTATTTATAGGCAAGTTTGGAACCTTCAAGAACACTTGGGAGAGCTCTTCTAGCCGTTGGAGACAAATCCCAAGAGTTTAGGATGAAATCCACACAAAATCAGGGCAATGATGATTCTGACAGCAACATCAGACGTCTAATTATAATATCAGACGTCTTACAGGACGTCTGATTTTTACTATGGTCGTCTAATATTGCAGGATATCCTTAACGGACTCTATTGGATCAAAAGAAGGACGTCTGATATTATGTCATAAGACGTCTGATTATTTTACTGGACGTCTAATGAATGGTGCATTCGTTCCTGTTATCATCGGATCCAAACAGGGTTCTAGGTTTAGAGGATCAGACGTCGTTACGGACGTCTGAGGACATTACCAGACGTCTGGAAACCTAAATACTCTTCCTTGCTGCTTCTGCCAAAATATTATGTGGCCGTAGACAGATACGCACAGAAAATCATGGCCAACGGTTCAAAGGCAGACGTCTGTAAGTGTGTCAAGACGTCTAGAAATTATTTTTGCCGATAAAAAGTCTAACGGTTAGTATGAGGACGTCTGGGTAAAGAATCAGACGTCTGTGAACGGTTATCGACGTCTGAAAGTGAAGTCCTTCGACTGATGTTTATGAGGAGATGAACAAAGGCAGAAATATTTGAAATTAGACGTCTGATAAACATGTCAGACGTCTTATGATGGAAAATCAGACGTCTGGACTTCTTACTGGACGTCTGATAAAAGTATAAGTGTTGGGTTTTTTTTTTGTTTCTAATTTATCCTAAGTGTAGAGAGCCTAAGTTAGCTATTTATAGGTTATGTTTGGGGGCTCTTTACAATATTTCTAGACTCAAATAAGATGAAAATTACAACCTTTGAAAGTTTACATGAAAAAAGCCTAAGACCTAATACTTTTGCTACTCGTCTTCACGCTTTTAATCTCCCGTCTTGGAAAGCTTTTTGAATTCCTGCAAATATGTTATTATAGAGAGAAAACAATATGCTACGCTTTATTTATTATTTCATTTTCTACATTTTGTAAAATCATCAAAATATTATATATGAGTAGTTGAACTAACACTCCCCAGTCCCTCCTTCTAACTGGTTGGATTGAGTAAACACAGGTAGAGTAAATCATTTATAATCTTAAGGCGGGTTCTGAGAGTCTGTAGATCCTTAGGCTACCCCACTTAAGGACAGACTTATTTTGTTGTGCTGCAGGGTTCTTATCCCCAATCCTTCCGACCTTTTCCTAGTTTATGCTGGGAAGAATGTCATTGAATCCCCAATTGGAAGGACCACTAGAGTATTCTAGGAGGCGTAGATTGGATTTTGGCTAAATTGATCCCATGGCCGATCAACAGCCTCCTCTGCCACAGGATCCACAGGAGGTATTTCGAAGGCAGCTGGAACAAATGCAAAGAATGCAAGAATGGTTCCAGAGAATGCAGGGCGCTCAGCCCTTGAAGGATTTTTATGATCCTTCAAATTATGGGGAACGTCTCGGCTTCCAGATTCCTGTCGGAGACGCAAAAATCAAGCCCCAGGTGTTAAACCTGATCAAACATTTCCATGGGCTTGGCTCTGAAGACCCGTTTCAGCACTTGGAGGACTTGACCACTTTAGTCAAGACCACCAATGAGTGAAATGGGAATGAGGAGCAAATGATCATGAGGCTCTTCCCCCACTCTCCTAGGGATAAAGCCGCTCATTGGTACAGGACTATAGGAAGACCAATTGCAACTTGGAATGAGTTGAAATCGGCTTTTCTGAAGAAATTCTTCCCTGTCAGACGTACCAATGCTTTAAGACGGGCAATTACTACCTTTACCCAGTGGCTGGGGGAGCAGTTTCATGTTGCCTGGGAGCAATTCCAGGACCTATTGTGGAGGTGTCCACACCACGAGGTGCCGAAATGGCAACTCGTGTAGATTTTCTACCATGGGTTGACTGAGCAACTCAGAAATCACGTGGATGCTTCTTGCGGAGGCAATTTTCTCAACAAAGACGCAAATAGAGCGCATGATTTGTTTGAGGAGATGAGCTAGAATTCGATCATTCATGCCTCCATGGATACTTTTAACCAATCCTAGTATCCAGATCGAATGTTAATGAAGTCCACGACTCTCATTCATTCGATATGGAATTGATTTGTAATAAACTTGATAAGGTGGACTTGGTTGCTAAGAGAATGGAGGAGTGGATGGTTGGAAACTCAATGAACAACTCACGGGATTCCATTCATCGTGAGCTCCTTCTAGACGGGAGTTCATGAATCAACTTGATGCGGCTCAACCTGCGAGCCAGCATTATTCGGAACCCCATGGGTTCCAAACTGGGGCCTTTGATCCTAGTTTCTCTGATCCTTCCCTTTCTTTCTCTCCATCCTCACCCTATGAGGATGTTTGTGCTGTACAGGAGAATGCTAGATCCAACCCTTACTCCAATGCTTATAATCTGGGTTGGAGAAACCACCCTAACTTCTCCTAGAAAAGCCTGAGGCAGCAGACCCAATTCCGACCCAGCAACTATGCTCCGCAACGACCAATGGGTCAGGGTCATGTTTACACTCAGCTGCCCCCGAATCAGGTTAATCAAACTGCTTGGAATGCCCGTCAACCCGTAAGGCAGGTTGATTTGAACCGATAAATGGTAGAGATGCAAGGATCTATGCTCCAGCTCATGTAGCAAATGAAAACCTCGCTGGACAACTTGCAAAACGGGTTCATTACTAATTCTCGTCAACCCAGATCTCTGCCATCTCAACCCGTACCTAACCCACGTAATATCCAGAATCCGAGCAATCAAGCCCATGGTTACGGCAATCAGAGGGACCCACATGCACATGTTCAGGTGGTTGAGCAGGGTCCTTCCTCTTCTACTTCTTCCGCAAATCAACGGTTCTTGGCTAATGAAGCCCCTCCAATCTTTCCTAACCCTCCCCAAGACCTAAACTCGTATGCATCCACTAATTCTGTTACCTTGAGGAGTGGTAAACAAACTCAGGATCCACGACCACACTGTTCTGATTTACCGAATCCTAAAGAAGCTGAGGAGAGAAAGGAGAACTCTGGAGAAGAAATCAAGGCTCGGGAACTTGATTTCTAAGATCCGTCTCATGTTCCTTTTCCTGAGGCCTTGATTAGATCAAGGAAGAAGAAGTCTATTGATAGTAATGAGGAGCTTCTGAATATTTTCAAGAATGTCAAGATCAATATCCTGCTCCTCAACACTATCAAACATATACCGACTTTCACAAAATTTTTAATGGATTTATGTACATAGAAGCGTAAGTCGAGAGAATCTGTTTCGAGGAAGGTGGTACTCTCCAAGCAGGCTAGTTCTATTATCTTGCACCACCTCCCTCAGAAAAAGAGAGATCCAGGTGCTCATTTGATTTCTTGTGTCATCGGAGATTACACTTTTGATAGAGCACTGCTGGATCTAGGTGCATCCATCAACCTAATTCCGACTTCACTTTAAGAGAAGTTTGGATTAGGTGAACTTTGGCCGACTTCAGTAACGTTGCAATTAGCGGACCGATCGATCACAAATCCACGAGGCGTTATTGAAGATGTTATTTTAAGGTTAAGGATTTCTATTTTCTTGGAGATTTCCTTGTCCTTGACATGGATGAACCTGAAAATCTGAGGAACACGCCCATCATTCTGGGGCATCCATTCCTGGCTACCACCAAGGCAAACATTAACTGTGAAAGCGGTAGCATGGAAATCGCCTTTGGGGATCAAAGAATGAAATTGTATATTTTTAAGGCGATTAATAAATTCGAGAATTGTGGATTTATTGAGGAACTTGAGAATGATAATGTGAATATTGAGACTTGTATGATAGTTTCTACATTTGAAAGTTCCTTCTCTGATTATGAATTGGACCCGCAACCTTCTATGGCAGACCCGTCATCTTTTGAAGAGGTTATTGATTTTGTTCACTCTCAAACTCTTCCTCTTGATGAGTCTTCATTAGCATCTTACTTACCTTCAATCATCAACCCACCCTAGTTTGAATTGAAACCATTGCCTAAGAATCTGAAATATCAGTGTTAGGACCACATAAGATGCTCCTTGTGATTATTAGTGCTAAATTAACAAAGGAGCAGGAGATTAAATTGATTAAGGTTCTGAAGGAACACAAGGTGGCAATTGGTTGGACTATTCATGACCTTAGGGGGATCGAGCCATCTTATTGCAATCATAGAATATTTTTGGAAGATGGATTCCGCCCTTCTCGCCAGATATAGAGGAGATTAAATCCAAATATGTGAGAAGTGGTCAAGAAGGAGATTATTAAGTGGCTCGATGCAGGACTCATTTATCCGATCTCTGATAGTCCTTGGGTAAGTCCCGTGCAGATTGTTCTCAAGAAAGCCGGGATTATCATTGTGACTAATGAGAAAGGAGAATCTATCACAACTTGTTCAGCTTCCTCTTGGAGAGTCTGTATTGATTACAAGAAGCTAAACACAGCCATGAAAAAGGATCATTTCCCTTTACCCTTTATCGATCAAATCCTTAAAAGACTAGTCGAGCAGAAGTACTTCTATTTCCTTGATGGTTACTCAGGATACAACCAAGTTCCTATCCATCCCGAAGATCAGGAAAAAACTACTTTCACCTGTCCCTACGGAACCTTTGCTTTCCGTAGGATGCCATTCAGCTTATGCAATGCACCTACGACTTTTCAAAGGTGTATGCTAGCCATATTCTCTGACATGGTGGGAGAGTTTATGGAAGTCTTCATGGACGATTTCTCTATTTTTGGAGAATCATTTGACTCTTGTCTAACTAATCTTGAAATGATTCTTAAACGATGCATCAAAACAAGACTAGTCCTTAGCTGGGAAAAGAGTCATTTCATGACACAAGAAGGCATCGTCTTGGGTCATGTAATCTCTGAACGAGGAATCGAAGTGGATAAAGTTAAGGTTGATGCTATCGCTAAACTTCCTCCTCCCACATCTGTCAAACAAATTCGATCATTTCTTGGTCATGTGGGATTCTACAGAAGATTCATCAAAGACTTTTCGAAGGTTGCTCATCCTCTGAGCAATCTTCTCACCAAAGAAACGCCGTTTGATTTCAACAAATCATGCCGTAAGGCATTTGATTTTCTTAAAATGACAGTCACTTGTGCTCCGGTGTTGCAACCACCAGTTTGGACAGTCCCTTTTGAAATCATGACCGACGCTTCTGATTATGCGATTGGGGCTGTTTTGGGTCAGAAAGTTGATAGAAAGCCTTCTGTCATCTACTACGCTAGTAAAACTCTGGACAAGGCCCGGAGGAATTACACTGTTACTAAGAAGGAATTACTAGTCGTAGTATTTGCTTTGGAAAAATTTAGGGCTTATCTCTTAGGGTCTCACATCATCATATATACCGACTACTCGGACTTGAGACATCTCTTGGCCAAAAAGGATGCCAAACCCCAGCTTATTCGTTGGATTCTTTTGCTTCAAGAATTTGATCTTGAAATCAAGGATAAATCTGGGGTACAAAATGTGGTGGCGGATCATCTGTCGAGACTTCTGAGTGATTCTTCTCTTCCGGACATTCCGATTGCTGATACTTTTCTAGATGAAACCATCCTTATAGTTTCAGGTGTCCAAACCTCGTGGTTTACTGACATCGTTAATTAGTTGGCCATTGGTCAAATCCCCCAGAATTGGACCAAGCAACAATAGGATAGACTCAAATCAGAGGCCAAATATTACTTCTGGGAGGACCCTAAACTGTACCACATCAGCTCTGATCAAATTATTCGCCGATGCATTCTAGAGAACGAATTCAAGAGTATACTCGAGTTTTGCCATGCATCTGCGTGTGGTGGACACTTCTTAGGAAAAAAGACAGCTGCAAAAATTTTGCAATCTGGATTCTATTAGCCGTCTTTATTCAAGGGTGCCCAGGAATTCTCGAGGTCGTGTTTCCGATGCCAAGCACTTGGGAGCATAACCAAGAGAGATATGATGGCCCTAAACCCGATTCTTCCTATCAAAATCTTCGACATTTGGGGCATCGACTTCATGGGACCCTTCCTCCCTTCATTGGGACATCAATACATTCTCGTCGCTGTTGATTACGTGTCCAAGTGGATCGAGGCTATTCCCACCCGAACCAATGACCACAAGGTGGTCATTGATTTCGTTAAGAAGAGCATTTTCAGTCGGTTCAGGATTCCGAGGGCCATCATCAGCGATGGTGGCACTCATTTCACTAATGCCCAGTTCCGTAATTTGCTGGAAAAATACGGGGTTAATCACAGAATCTCCACACCTTAACATCCCCAGACAAATGGACAAGTCGAGATCTCCAATCAGGAGATTAATAATATTCTGCAGAAAACGGTTAGCCCTGATTGCAAAGACTGGACTCAAAAGCTTGAGGATGCTCTTTGGGCCTATCGTATGACGTATAAAACGCCTATCGGCATGTCTCCGTTTTGTCTGGTGTATGGAAAGGCATGCCATTTCCCCGTAGAAATTGAACATAGGGCATTCTGGGCAATCAAGCAGTGCAATCTAGATCTGAGTTTAGTGGAGAAGACCTGGAAACTCCAACTATTTGAGTTGGAGGAGCTTAGAAATGATGCGTATGAAAATGTCAAGATCTACAAGGCTCATACCAAAGCTCTTCATGACCAATTGATTTCCCGCAAGAGCTTTGAGCCGAACCAGAAAGTCTGGCTATTCGATTCTTGACTTAAGCTCTTTCCTGGTAAACTTAGGTCGAAATGGAAAGACTCATTCATTATCGATCAGATATTTCCAAACGGAGCTGTTCAGATCTCTGACCCAAAGATGGGTAATTCATTCAAAGTCAACGGTTAATGTCTGAAGCCAATTATTGACCGTACTATACCAGAACCCGTCTCAGATACGGTTGCTCTAGCCATGTTGTGACTTCTTTGGCTGGACTATGCCTAGCTGACAGCATTAAACTCAGTAGTTGTACAGTCTGATTCAGAGCAGACCCGAGCTTCATATTCAGGTGATATCTTCTGCATTCTACCCTTCCTTTCAGATCTTTTATTATCAATGTGGACATTGCATCAGCTAGGCATGGGGGGGTGGATTCATTTCTGAATTATTTTGTTAGCCCTGTGTATTTTTTGTAAATTCTACCTATTTTCTTATATGTACATAAAAAAAATTTGAATTAGGAAGGAATACCTGGACATTAGGGCTTTTCAATCTTAGGAAATATTACAGTAGGATTTGAACACTAAGACCCTTCAGGTCTTTGAGCTTAATCAGCCTAGGTATCCACTAAAATGTGGATTTGTTATCGAGTTCTCGCCATCTTGAATTCTATTTTGATTAAATAAGTTTGGGTGATAAGTATACGATTTATCAACTCGCCCTTTGATTTGAGGAAACTTTAAGTCTAAGCATCTACACACTATTCGTCACTGACTCGTTGTTCGGCGGTTTGGGTAGCTAATGAACCTTCTAGGGTAATATGACTGGCAAGTTATCGCGGGTAACATCCCATAGGTAGGTTATCCAGAGCTCAGTCACTAGACCACTCTCTTCTTGCTACCTTTAGGTAAATCTTAGACCAGGGAAGCCACCTACTTAAAAAGAAAAAGAAAGTCAAAAAGAAAAGAAAAAGAAAAAGGTGAAAAGAAAGAAAAAGAAACAAAAGAAATAAGCCACACTTCGCCACACGAGTATGGCTAGCAAGTTGTCGGTGGTAACAGCTCATTGACCAGTTGTCCAGAACTCAGCTCAAGAAATGCACATAAAAATTCCTAAAATACTTAGGAAGAAGCGGAGAAGTAGAATAAGTTGGGGAGATATACACTGGACTCACACTTGTGTTGACCCCATAAAAAATAAAAGTAGGGAGAAAGCTACCAGTCGTAAAGATACACCTTTAGGCAGAACTCTCTTTTTAAGGTCACTTAGGGGTGTAGAAACCCAAAGTCCATTCTGATTGCGATCAATGAGTCTATCACATTCACAAAAAGATGCTTAGAACTTAGGGTTCTCATCAAATCTTGGGTGGATTGAGTGGCCGTAGAAAGCCACTCTATAACCCTAAACTTAAAAATTCAAAAAAATAAAAAATAAAAAAGAAGAAAAAGAGAAAAAGAGATTTTTCTTTGAATAAGGCGAGGGCTTGAGACAGTCTGCATTTTGGCAGATATCCGGGCGTTGTTGTGTCTTTGAAAGTTCAAGTCTTAAGTAAAAATTTCTTAATGTTGAAAATGATTTGTGCCCGAGTAATCCAACCTAATTCTTTTAGAAATAGCATGTAGTTTTTGCTAGGGACTAGCAAAAGATAGGCATGGGGGTGTGATGTGCATACATTTGATTAACCTAAAATGTCTATTAATGCATGTTCTTAGTGTCACATTAGCATTATACACTGTAAATAGTGCATAACATGCATAATCATGCATTTAGATCAAGTTGTATAAATTGTATAGTAATTGTCTCCTTTTTATCAGGGCGATTATTAGAGTTCAATGACTCCAAGATTGCCTTGATTGGACATCCGTAGCACCAGATAGAGACTGAGGAACCCTAAAGATCAAGGGCCAAGATGGTGTTAATCCGCACCTCAGACAACAAATCCGGCCGCATGGATGGGTTCGGATCGACGATCGCAGCCTAACGGCGTGAAAATTAGTCCAATCCAACACCCGTGGCACCATCTACAACACTCAGAAGATGGATGGCTAAGATGGCGCCACATGGTGCCATCCTAGTTGCCCAACTAGCCATCAGGACCGCTGCTGCCTCTCCAAAGAGTCTCCAATGTGCGATATGGTGCGCAAAATCATCTGCGTGACACAAGCCCACGCATAGCGCAATGGTCAAGGTTCGATTTCGCAGCTGCTATGTGCGGGCACTCAATTGGAGCCACGTAATTCACATCAAGCGGCACAGATCGACCGATAGTGGCCACATGCGATCAGACGCGCATCGCAAACGCTTGATCGTACGCGAGCGCGCGGCACTGGCGAGGGCGGTTTAAGCCGTCCGATCAAGAGATCGGATGGCTGAGTGTGTGCGAACGTGCGAAGGCGTTGAGAGCGCGAAGGCGAAGGGGTGCACGCACACATAGACCACGTTCAGGCCTTTAGTGATGGATAAATCCGTCACTAAAGGTCTTGAATTAATGTTTTTCATGTTGTAATGTCCAAAATGTCCCCACTCCTTGCAGCTATAAAGGGAGACCCCTACCATATGGATTTCTCATCCCTTCCTTCTCCTATCTCCCTCTCCAAAGCTTAAGAGAAACTTATCCCAGACCCGAGATGCTCCTTAAGAGCTAAAACCAAGTTTTTGCCCCCGTTCTAGAAGTAGATCCCGCGATGACGACGACGTGCTGCCTCGTTCCCGTTCCTCCTACTTCGTCCTCCTTCTTCCTGCTCCGTTCCTCATCTTCCAGGCATTGTCCTGTTCGGCTCGTCCTCCAAGCGATCGTCGAGTAGGATAACTTCTCTCTCTCATTCTTTTTATTGCTTTCTAGAGTAGAGTTTTCCTGCTTTCTAGCTGTAATAATTTCTTGCTTTCTAGTGGAATCATTTTTCTCTTTCTTAGTTGTAAAATCATTATACAATATCAAGTGATTGTTCTTTCTCTTTCTCTTTCTTATTGTCTATATTGATTCCATTGTGATTATTTCGCCCTTTAAACAAAAACACAAAAATATAATTGCAAATTTTGATCGACGTAGCCTCCCTATATTCGACCCGGAATTTCTTTATAGATTTTTCGGTATAAATTTTATTTATTGAACGGATTTCTTCGTGACTCGAACTACAACGACAGGTTTTCAAATCCAATTACAAACGCGTAGTCATCCGCCATTCAACACGAATAGTAGGTTGGTATGTTATAAGCTGCCACTGACAGGTTGGTAGATGCTGCTGGTATTCACTTACCTGTTGTTGGCACCATACATTTAGTATGTCATGAGGTCAGTGTTATATATTGTAACTAAGATTTTAGCTGCTCTAAATTTAACTATTGTAACCATAATAATATTACCCCATTCACTTGGCTATACGCATAGGTGCTGTAACCACTGATTCCTTAATGTCTCTCATTACTATTGTTTGCACTAAAATTAAAGTAGTTGAAGATGTTGTAAGCACAATGATATTCACCGCTTCAGCCTATTGTAAGCATAATTAATGTAAAATTTGTAGATTACAATAAGCATCTTTGATAGTTATAGTAGAGTGTGTGTACATACTATTTTGTGAAACATTTATACTGTTGTAGGCAACATTCAAAAATATTTGAGGCATTATACAAATGTTGTAGGAATTATTCATAGTAGTGTGCTAAATATTACATCAATCATAATGCTGGCAATGTTCTGAAATTCATAGTGCTGCTCGCAGTATTATTAACAAATTCGTAGTGCTGCTGATAGCATTGTTAAGAATTTCCTAGTGTTGTTGGCAACATTATTAACAAATTTGTAGTGTTGTCGGCAGTATTGTTAGGAAGTTCATAGTGCTACCAGTAGTATTGTTAAAAAGTTCATAGTGCTTGCGACAACAATGTTAAGAACTTCATAGTGTTGTTGGAAGCATTGTTAACAAATTCCTTGTGCTGCACAATGATATTCACCCCTTCAGTCTGTTGTTGGCGTACTTGGTGTAAAATTTGTATATTACAATAGGAATTTTCGATAGTTATAGTAGTGTGTATAGATACTACTTCATGGACTATTTATACTGCTGTAGGCAACTTTCGAAAATACTTGAGGCATTATACAAAATGTTGTAGGTATCATTCATAGTAGTATGCCAAATAGTACTGTTGTGACAAGAAATATATATGCTAGAGACATCAATCATAATGCTGGAAACATTCTGAAATTCGTAGTGTTGCTGGTAGTATTGTTAACAAAACGTAGTACTACTGGTAGCATTGTTAAGAACTTCATAATGTTACTATTTGCAATATTATTAACAATTTTGTAATGTTATTGGCAATATTATTAAGAACTTTACAGTGTTGTTGGTAGTAATGTTAAGAACTTCATAATGCCATTGGCAACATTCTTTGTCTACATAAAACTACTGACAATATTCAGTTACTTCGTTAATTGAATGAAGTATTCCATGATCAATCTCTTTCAACGTACATATTAAATATACAAAAGTTGATAGTTGAAGGAAATGATCATAGATGGATGTGAGAGTTTCTATAAGACAACGAGATGGATGTAAAAAAGGTGAAGCTAGTTACTATCGACATGGTTATTATTGATGTTAGTTACTATGGGCGTTAGTTGCCATCGACGTTAGTTACTATGGACATAAAGAATACTACTCACAACACCATCAGTAGGAGTGATCACCAATGCATCTTACTTGAAGTGTACGACGGTGCCGACACATCCTGTCAACAGCAGCTACTTACGTCAGTCTTGCACAAAAATGAAAAGGGCTGTAGACATATATCATTATGTAGTAGAGGCTACATGTGCTACATATGGATGCAGACTGATGTAAACATGTTTATATTACATAAAATGTCTATTTATGCATGTTCTTAAGCATAGAATTACATTACATATTATAAATATTGCATAGCATGCATCATCTTGCATTTAGATTAGTTTGAATAAAATGGACATTAATTGTCTCCTTTTATGGTCAGGGATAGGGTGACTTTTTATCAGGGCCTCGGATCGAAGATCCAACCATACGGATCTGATCAAGGCAACGATTGGAGTTCGACGACTCCAAGATTGCCCTAATCGGATATCCGTAGCATCAGATAGAGACTGAGGAACCCTAAAAGATCAAAGGCCAAGATGGTGTTAATCCGCACTTCAGACGACAAATCCGACCGTACGGATGGATTCGGATCGACAATCGCAGCCTAACGACACAAAAATTGTCTCAATCTGATACCCGTGGTACCATCTACATCACCCAGAAGATGGACGGCCAAGATGGCACCACATGGCACCATCTCAGCCACCCAACCGGCCACACACAACTGCTGAAGCCCTTAGCGCCAATGCCTCTCTGCCGTTGGATCAAGATCCAATGGCTAAGATTGGATCTCGGATCGACACCTTCATTATCAGAGGCTAAAGAGAAAGTAGTCTTGACCATTGGATCTCGATCCAACGGTCCAAATTTCGTGCCACGCGAACACTCTGCTCGCCCATCCACGCGTGCAGCGCAGTGGATAAAGCGCTCGGCTACCTCAAGACGCGGGTTTGAAACTGCGAGGTGCTTCAATTAGGCGCCGATGAGCAGCCGCTTTCAACCATACGATGGAGATCGGGCAACCGTGCGCGCCCAATCGGTTGGACGCTCCATCTGGCGCAGTGAGGAAATGCGCCATCGCACGCGATGAGGCACGCGGTTAAGGTGAGCGAGGATGCACTCTCAGCCGTTCGATCTCATGATCGAATGGCCGAGATTGAGAGATCGTGGATGAGCATTGAAGCGCGGAGAGGCGAGCGGGCATGCGCGCGTCACCCACTACGGCCACGTTTAGGCCTTTAGTAACGGATTTATCCGTCATTAAAGGTCCTGAATTAATGATTTTCAACATGCAATGACCAACTTGCCCTCACTCCTTGCAACTATAAAAGGAGACCCTTTCCATACGAAATTCTCATCCCTTCCTTCTCTTCTTTCCCTCTCCAAAGCTCAAGAGAAGCTTGTCCCACACCCGGGATGCTCCTCAAGAGATAAAGTCAAATTTTCGCCCCTATTTCGAAAGTGGATCCCTCGACGACGACAACGTGCTGCCCCATTCTCATTCTTCCTGCCTTGACCCCCTTCTTCCTGCTCCATCCTTCATCTCCAGGCGTCGTCCCGTCCGACTCGTCCTCCAAGCGATCGTTGAGGATAACTTCTCTCTCCCACTCCTTTTTCCTGCTTTCTAGAGTAGACTTTTCCTACTTTCTAGTGTAAAAGTTTTCCTGCTTTCTAGTGTAATTTCTCGCTTGCTTAATTGTATAAACATTTTGAAGTATTAAGTGAATGTTCTCTCTCTCTCTTATGCTGATTGTTTATAGTGCTTCATTGTAATTATTCCGCTTTTTAACAAAAACCTTAAAAAAATATAATTGCGAATTTAGATTGACGTAGTCTCCCTGAGTTCAACCTGGGATTTCTATTCCGGTATAAATTTTATTTGTTGAACACGAGTTCTTTACTTTCAAACTACAATGAAAGATTTTCAAAACCAAATTCAATAGCGTAGTAACCCGTAGCTCCAACATTTTGGCGCCGTTGCCGGGGAGGCAACGATTTCAGATCTTCTTGTCGCATTTCATGCACTTTATCATCTTCTAACTTGCTTTCTCTTGTGTCTATTATTTTGCAGAGACCTCCATTAGGGAATCATCAAGCGGTAGACAGGTGTAAAGTGTAATTGAAGATGACTGTAAGTGCTCCCCATTCTTCCCCCTCCATAGATTTCATTTGTCACATTAAATTCAAATTCCAATTAACCTAGGTGTTTGCATAAATCCTAGAATTAGTTTGGTTGTTTGGATTTTCACTCACACTCATTCCACCCTCTCTTATAAAAAAAGACAAAAAGATAATTTTGTGGGGTAATTTTCAACAGACACACAACATACACCTACATTTAAGGCACTTTACCTACTTGATTTGCTTCTACTCAACCGGGTTTTGATCTGTGGAACCAGTACACACAAAGCAACACATAAAAGAGTAGAAATTATTCTAGGTTAACCATTTCTGTGTGCCTAACCTAGTGGTGCAATTGTGGCCAGTTGTTTGGGCCGCACCACTTAACCTAAAATCAACTCATCAAGTAGCTTCTTCTTAGGGTTTTCAATCTAGGTTCATACCAGGCACTCCACTTTATTTTTTATTTCAAAAGGAAAGTAATCTTCACCCGTGCTTGAAATCCTGGTTTGCCTCAAACTTGATTGAATTAAACCTAATTCTAAACCTTAAAAGCTACTTAAGCAAGATTTGAACTTTAAAATCTACTCATCACAAATAATCTTGATTGAAAACCCTGGTTGTGCATGCACTTACACATACTCAATTGATCATTAAGGGCACAACCCATTTAAAGGGCCCACCACATTCCATAAGCACTACAATCCTAGGCCTTAATAAAATTGAGTAGACGTTGGCTTTAAGGACTGATTCGCTCTTCGGGGTCTAGTCTGAGATTGTTTATGATTAACCTACTTGTACTAATTAATCTGATATCTAGCTAAGGGAGTAGCGTCAAACGACCGTGGCTGGGGGGTACACTAGGAACCAGCGGTACAAGCCAAAGGAAGAACCTTCTCCCCAGTCCCTCCTTGTAACTGGTTGGATTGAGCAGACACAAGTAGAGTAAATCATTTACAATCTTAAGGCAGGTTTTGAGAGTCTGTAGATCCTTAGGCTACCCCACTTAAGGACATGCTTGTGTTGTTGTGCTGCATTTTGCTTATCCCCAGTCCTTCTGACCTTTTCCTAGTTTATGCTGGGAAGACAGTCATTGAATCCCCGATTGGAAGGACCACTAGAGTATTCTAGGAGGCGTAAATTGGATTTTGGTCAAATTGATCCCATGGTCGATCAACTGCCTCCTTTGCCTCGGGATCCATAGGAGGAATTCCAAAGGTAGCTGGAACAAATGCAGAGAATGCAGGAATGGTTCCAGAAAATGCAGGGCGCTCAGCCCTTGAAGGATTTTTATGATCCTTCAAATTACGGGGAACGTCTCGGCGTCCAGTTTCCGACCGGAGATGTAGAAATCAAGCCCCAGGTGTTAAGCCTGATCAAACATTACCATGGGCTTGGCTCCGA
The DNA here is from genome assembly GCA_037157565.1 of Thalassia testudinum. Taxonomy (NCBI): domain Eukaryota; kingdom Viridiplantae; phylum Streptophyta; class Magnoliopsida; order Alismatales; family Hydrocharitaceae; genus Thalassia; species Thalassia testudinum. The sequence continues at coordinate 3,100,919 of JAZHRO010000029.1, read as the reverse complement.
AGACCCATTTCAACACTTGGAGGACTTGACCACTTTGGTCCAAACCACTAAGGCATGAAATGTGAATGAGGAGCAAATGATCATGAGGCTCTTCCCCCACTCTCTTAGGGATAAAGCCGCTCATTGGTACAGGACTATAGGAAGACCAATTGCAACTTGGAATGAGTTGAAATCTGCTTTTCTGAAGAAATTCTTCCCTGTCGGATGTACTAATGCCTTGAGATGGGCAATCACTACTTTTACTCAGTGGCCGGGGGAGCAGTTTCATGTGGCCTAGGAGCGATTCCAGGACTTATTGTGGAGGTGTCCACACCACGGGTTGACTGAGCAACTCAGAAATCACGTGGACGCTTCTTGCAGAGGCAATTTCCTCAACAAAGACGTAGATAGTGCACATGATTTGTTTGAGGAAATGAGCGAGAATTCAATCAATCATGCCTCCATGTATACTCTTAACTGGTCCCAGCAGCCCAGATCAAATGTTAATAAAGTCCATGACTCTCATTCATTTGATATGGAATTGATTTATAACAAACTTGATAAGGTGGACTTGGTTGCTAAGAGAATGGGAGAGTGGATGGCTGGAAATTCTATGAACAACTCTCGATCCACTCAATCCCAGAATTCGGGATTCCATTCGTCGCGAGCTCTTTCTGGACGGGAGTTCATGAATCAACTCAATGCGACTCAACTTGTGAGTCAGCATTATTTGGAACCCCACGGGTTCCAAACTGGGGCCTTTGATCCCAGTTTTTCTGATCCTTCCCTTTCTTTCTCTCCATCCTCACCCTATGAGGATGTCTGTGCTGTACAGGAGAACGTTATATCCAACCCCTACTCTAATGCTTATAATCCGGGTTGGAGAAACCACCCTAACTTCTCCTGGAAAAACCTGGGGCAACAGACCCAATTCTGACCCAGCAACTATGCTCCGCGACGACTAATGGGTCAGGGTCATGTGTATACTCAGTTGCCCCCAAATCAGGTCAATCAGCCAGCTTGGAATGCCCATCAACCCGTTGGGTAGGTTGATTTGAACCGACAAATGGTAGAGATGCAAGGATCCATGCTTCAGCTCATGCAACAAATGAAAACCTCGCTGGACAACCTGCAGACCGAGCTCATAGCTAACTTTCGTCAACTCGGATCTCTACCATCCCAACCCATACCCAACCGGCAAAATATTCTGAATCTGGGTAGCCAAGCCCATGGGTACGGAAATCAGAGGGACCCACACGCACATGCTCAGGTGATTGAGCAGGGTCCTTCCTCTTCTTCTTCTTCTACACATCAATAATTCTTAGCTAATCAAGCCCCTCCAATCTTTCCTAACCCTCCCCAAGACCTAAACTCTTATGCATCTGCAAATTCTGTTACCTTGAGGAGTGGTAAACAAACTCAGGATCCACAACCATATTGTTCTGATTTACCAAATCCAGAAGAACCTGATGAGAGAGAGGAGAATTCTAGAGAAGAAATCAAGGCTCAGGAACCTGATTCAAAAGATCTGACTCATGTTCCTTTTCCTAAAGCCTTGATCAAATCAAAGAAGAACAAGTCTGTTGATAGCAATGAGGAGCTTCTGAATATTTTTAAGAATGTTGAGATCAATATCCCGCTCCTCGATGCAATCAAGCATATATCAGCTTACACAAGATTTTTAAAGGATTTATGTATACAAAAGCATAAGTCGAGAGAATCTGTTCCGAGGAAGGTGGTACTCTCCGAGTAGGCTAGTTCTATTATCCTGCACCACCTCTCTCAGAAAAAAAGAAATCCAGGTGCTCCATTGATTTCTTGTGTCATTGGAGATTACACTTTCGATAGAGCACTTCTGGATCTGGGTGCATCCATCAACCTAATTCCGACTTCTCTTTACGTGAAGTTTGGATTAGGTGAACTTCGGCCGACTTCAGTAACGCTGTAGTTAGCTGACCGTTCGGTCACAAATTCGCGAGGCGTTATTGAAGATGTTATAGTTAAGGTCAAGGATTTCTATTTTCTTGTAGATTTCCTTGTCCTTGACATGGATGTACTGGAAAATCTGAGGAATACGCCCATCATTCTGGGGCTTCCGTTCTTGGCTACCGCTAAGGCCAACATTAACTGTGAAAGCGGTAGCATGGAAATCGCCTTTGGGGATCAACGAATGAAATTGGATATTTTTAAGGTGATTAATAAATTTGAAGATTGTGGATTTATTGAGGAACTTGAGGAGGATAATGTGAACATTAAAACTTATTTGATGGTTTCTTCAATTGAAAGTTCCTCCTTTGATAATGAATTGGACCCGCAACCCTATATGGCAGACCTGCCATCTTCTGAAGAGGTTATTGATTTTGTTCACTCTCAACCTCTTCCTCTTGATGAGTCATCAGCATCTTCCTTACCTTCAATCATCAACCCGCCCCAGCTTGAACTGAAACCATTGCCTGAGAATTTGAAATATCAATTTTTAGGACCATAGACGACGCTTCCTGTGATTATCAGTGCTAAATTAACAAAGGAGCAAGAGATTAAATTGATCAAGGTCCTGAAGGAACATAAGGAGGCAATTGGTTGGACCATTCATGACCTTAGGGGGATAGAGCCATTTTACTGCAATTATAGAATATGGAACGTCGGTTCTGTTATAACGTTGTAGTAAAGCCGGTTATTACCAACATTTCAAATATAAATTTTTTACTCGGAAAAATAAAAGAGTTCCCGAGGTCGAACTCAGGGAGCAAGTTGTATTCTAGAGATATACAAGTTCTATTACAAAAATAAAGAGAGAGAGAGAGAGAGAGAGATGAAAATTTGGCTTCTTCTTCTTCTCTTCTTTCTTCCTCTTTGTCTTATCTCCTCTTTGGCTTTTGTTCTTCCTGTTCTTCTTCTTCTTCTTCTGCTTTCTTCTGTCTTCTGTTCTTCCTTGTTTTTCTTCTTCTTCTTCTTCTGCTTTCTTCTGTCTTCTGTTCTTCCTTGTTTTCTTTCTTTCTTTTTCTTCAGATCTTCTTCTTCTTTGTCTTCACCTGCCTTGACCTCTCTTCTTCTTCTTTCGCGATGGCCGTTGCTCTTCCTTCTTCTTCAGCCTGTCTTCTTTCCTGCTCTGGCTGCTGACCTTCCGTCGTCTGCCCCGGTGCTGAGATGACTTAACGATGCCTTCGCTACAGTGCAGCAGCTCCTTCTTCTTCAGCGGGTCTGCTTCTTCTTCTTTGGCCTGCACACTTCAGAGTTTTTTCGTCAAGAGGCAAAAACCTACTCTACCCCCCTCCCCCGCGTATCTCTCTCTCTCTGAAATCACTCTTCGGAAGCTCTCCCAGAGCGCTACCGGGTAATCGGGTTCGGGTCAGGCCCGGGTCCAGGCCCACCGGCGTGCGTGGTGGGCGAGGAGTGCAGGTCAGTCTAATCGGGTCGGGCCAGGTCCGCGGAGCGTGGTCACGGACGAGGCCGAGTCGGGTCGGGTCGGGTGAGAGGGACCTCACCCCGTGGTAACTGAGGCAAACAGATGGTGGCACTTTTGCAACTTATGTGGGTGTGTGGCTTCAGAAATTCCCGAGGTGGGACTATCCGCGCACCCCTTTTCTCTCACGCCTGCTGTAGGGATGGTGCTTCCAATTGCAACAGCTGTTGAGGCTCGCAACTCCAATTGAGGGCCAGGGTGTGTGCGCAAGACTCTTTCGCGCAGCCTAGGTCTTCAACCTGGGATATCTAGGCTTGGAGCAACCTCAAGCAAGCTTCGAGCTTCCTCGCCAATGGCGGTCAAGGCCTGGAACCTGAAATCAATAGAACGGCCTCTCGGCCAAATCAGACAGGCGGGGGACCTTCGCCGTGGCACGGCGAAGGTGGTCAAGGGGTCTGCAGGGGGCGAGATGGAGCTAACAGGTCGTCCTAGGTCAAACTGTGAGCGAAGAAGTGGGTGTGTTCGGTGGATCTGCAGAGGGTGTTTGGTGGGAAGTGGAGGGGCGGAAGAGGATCAGGGTGAGGAGGCGGAGGTTCTGCGGTGGTCGGCGAGCCGTGTGGGTCGCTGAGGTGATGGGCGCGGCTCGCCGGAGGGTGGTCGGAGGCGGAGAGGATGAGGGTGAACAGGAGCGGTCGAGGGTTTAATTGACTAAATTGAAAGCGGGGAAAGAAAGAGGAGAAGAAGGGGAGTAGGTCTAACTTACTTGCAGGGACGAAGGGGGAGGAACAGGGCGACAGTCGTATCGACTGTCGCCGGAGAAGACGATGCTCAGGGAGAGGGGCGGCGGCGAGCAGAGGGCTGGAGAGGCGCCAGCTGGGTGCGGCGTGGCGCGGGAAGAGCAGGGGAGGAAGTCTCTGCTGCTGGTAGTGCGGCAGAGAGAAGAGGTGGAGGGGGAGGAAGCCGCCGGAGCTGGTGAGCGTCTGCCGGAGAAAGAAGAGAAGAAAGCTGGGGGTTTTCTCCGTCAGATCCAGGCTGCCCTCGTCGGTGGAGCGGCGGGGGGTATTTATAGGGATGAAGCAGGGAGGAAGGCGGAGGGAGACGACGTGTCTCCCTCGCCGGAGAGTGGTCGGAACATGAACCCATACCGTCCGTGCGTTCGCACGGCCGGTATGGTGGCCTATAATGTCCAGGGGGGTGCTCCTGCGACGGCTGACGACGCAGGGCACCCCCGGTACACTTGCCAGGTCCCCCACCTCACCCTGCCCGGCGCCATGCTCCGCGCAAGGTCGCCGGAGCATGGTGCTGGCAGGGTTTTGCAGGAGGGACCTGATTGCAAAGAACGAAGGAGAGTTAGGGGCCAAACTGCGAGGGTTCAAAAGTTGAGGGCCAAAGAGTAAATATATGAGGACCAAAGTGTGAAGTCGGTCAAGGAGGTTTCTTCTTAGGCTCAAGTTTTTATACATGACTAATTAGGACCTAAGGAATCTGATGGTGAATTTTATTTTCATATTAAACCTTGTTTGACCGGTCAATTTGCGCAAAAACCCAAATTAAGTTATTAATTGGGCATGGTTCTCAATGTAGGTCAAAATGGGTTCTAAAGGCCAAATTGAAGGTTCTAAACCCTAGAGATTATTTTTCTATGAATTTTAGAGGGTTTATTCTATTTTTACTTTGCCTCGAACCTTGTGAATTGAAGTGGGTTGTTTTAGGGTTACAGATTATCATTTGGTTCCTTGGAAGTGCTGTAGCCCTTGCTAGATCATCTCATCCCACTTTTATTCTTATTAAGCTGTTTTGACCTATGTTTGGGCCCTGAATTACCCTGTATGCAGATTATACTGGTAAAATTGCACTTTTACCCCTTATGACTTGTTTTCTTCTCAAACTCAGAATTCTCTGAGTTAAGCTTTTCCTTGAGATATGCAGGAGCTTTTATCCTTTGTATTGGGTCAAAATGAGCTAGTTATGGCTCATGATGAGGTTCTCATCATACCCCCATGCCTAGCTTTTGCTAGTCCCTTAGCAAAAACTTAAGGTTTCAACCCTTGTTCTAGACCATGAAGTTTTCAATAGTTTTAGATAAGTGCCTTCATAGATTAGGTTAGAATGCTGATCATAGGCCTAAAAGGTACTCCAGTACCAGTCAAGATCCAAATCTGTCTAGCCTTAGCCTCAGTCTTTTAGCAAAGGTTTTTAAGGCCCACAAGAACTAACCTAAGGTTTATTGGACTTCGTGGTTAAAGCACCCGTGCTTGAAATGATTTTAGCCCTGGCTCAGTTCGCAGTGCGTTTTGTAAGAGAGAGATAGAAAGTTTTTCTGTTTGGAGAGTTTTCTCTCTCTTTTTTCTTTTTAGTTCTAGCCTAGGATTGGCTTTTCAACACGGTCTGTATCAGATTCCTTGCTCCCATCATCAATCCTCAAGGGTTCCTGGCGATCGATGCTTCGAGATAGCACCGCCCATGGCAACCCCCGGAACCCTGGCTATTGAGATTTCGAGATAATCCCATCCATGGTATTCCGTGGCCGAATCCAGACCCTGGCAATTGACATTTCGAGATAATGCCATCCATGGAATCTGAACCAGCAGAGTGCTTATATGCCCCCCGTAGGATATGTAAATATCCTAAGAGACAAGCACCGAGGAGATGATATTTTGTTACGCATCTTCGAGGGGATTTCCCGCCTCTCCGCGCTGGGAACTCGTCCAAATCAACTTGTGTTGATCGGCCGCTCCTATTCTAGATGTTCTTTTCAGATTTTTGTGACGCTTCTGCGTGATTCTGATTTTTACGCTTACTGAACCAGGATGTGTGAGATTAGGGTGCTTAGGTTACTGAGTCCCGTAAACCAAAAATTAGTTAACGAGGCCGAATACTCCCTAAGCCTTAGACCTAATACTTCAGCTTTTCATTTTCCTCAACCTCTTGAGGAGTGTCCAGATCTTAATGGGTACTAAGAGTCTATTCAAGAATGCCTAAGGTTTGCATTCTTACTAATCTCATTGTGCACTTTTCAGTTATTTTCTCGAATGAGGTCTAGAACTTAGGTTAATTCCTTAGTTCCTTACTAATGACTATCACTTTTTCTCATAATTTTGTGCTCCTTTTTCATTTTGTTTCTTTTCTCCTTCACAAAATTTTCCTTCTCCTCTTTTCCTCTTATTCTTTTTCGAAAAAAAATTTTTTAATTTTTATGGTATTTTTGGCATATGTGAATTTTTTTGTTTGAAACATTTTCTTACAAGTTTTTGCACTTTCCTACCCCCCCATGCCTAAGATTTGCAATGTCCTCATTGTAACCTAGGGGGTCTTAGTTCATTCCTTAAGACAGAAATTTGGGTGAGTGGATGGGTCGGGTTGAATTTTTGCGGACGATTTCAAATTTCAGATGCGAACATCTGAGTTGGTGTCGGCTGTCTATAAGGGTGAACTTCGAGTGCTGAAAGGTGTCAGAACAAGTTTCAGGTTTTCAAAGAGAATGACGGGCTGCCTCCCGTTAAGCGCTGAGTTTTACGCCATCGGCTGGGCGCAATAAGCTCAAGGGGAACGGAGGATATAAGATGCCTCAGCCAAATCAGTAGAAGTTACATCAATGAACGGCTTGAGTCTTTGACCATTCACGATGAAAGGTTCAGAATCGTGGCTGAGTGGACTGATTTCGATTGCTCCATTTCCAAAAACCTGTCGGACCAAATATGGTCCGACCCACTTAGATCTCAGTTTTCCTGGGAAGAGTTTGAGTCGGGCATCAAAGAGTAGGACCTTTTGACCAGGATGAAAGATCTTTCTCGAGATGTGTTTGTCGTGGAAGGCTTTAACCCGCTCCTTGTAGATTTGCGAGTTCTCGTACGCGTCTGTGCGTAATTCATCGATCTCGCTGATTTGGAGTTTTCTGTGGGTCCCAGCCTTGGAAAGATCTAGATTACAGTTCCGTACTGCCCAATAGGCTTTATGCTCCAGTTCGACGGGAAGGTGGCATGCCTTTCCGTACACCAATCTAAAGGGAGACATGCCCAATTGGGTCTTGTGGGCGGTCCTATAGGCCCACAATGCTTCCGGAAGTCGGGACGACCAGTCCTTCCTGTCAGGTCGAACAGTGACCTGCAGGATTTTCTTGATTTCCCGATTCGACAGCTCAGCTAGACCATTAGTTTGGGGGTGGTAAGGAGTAGAGATTCGGTGAGACACCCCGTATTTGGTCATCAGTGACCTAAACTGAGCATTTGTGAAATGGGTCCCCCCATCAGAGATTATTGCACGAGGAATCCCGAACCTTGAGAAAATGTGTTGATGAATGAATTTGAGAACGATTTTGTGATCACAGGTTCGGGTCGGTATGGCTTCGATCCATTTGGACACGTAGTCCACAGCCAACAGAATGTATTCGAAACCATCTGAAATAGGAAAGGGGCCCATAAAATCAATCCCCCAAACATCAAAGATTTCGCATACTAGAATCGGTTGCATAGGCATCATGTCACGACGACTCATGTTGCCCAAAGTCTGGCAACGACTGCATGCCTTGCAATGACTGTGTGCGTCTTTGAACAGTGTGGGCCAGTAAAAGCCGCACTGGAGGACTTTTGATGCGGTTTTATGCCCGGCAAAATGGCCACCGCATGCCTGGTCATGGCAGAAAGAGAGGATATTGTTGACTTCCCCTTCCGGGACACATCTCCGGATGATCTGATCGGCACCTATGCGGAAGAGGTACGGGTCTTCCCAAATGTAATACTTGGCATCGGAGCGTAATTTGTCTTTCTTGGCCTTCGGCCAATCGGACGGGGTCTGATGAGATGCCAAGTAATTTACAATATTAGCAAACCATGGAAGGCTAGTACCAATAGTCAGCAGGTGCTCATCGGGAAAATGCTCAGTGATGGGTCCGGAAGGGTCTATCATTTCAGAAGGAAGACGGGACAAGTGATCAGCTACCACGTTTTGTTTTCCCGCTTTATCGCGAATCTCGAGGTCAAATTCTTGCAACAGCAAGATCCATCGGATCAATCGAGGTTTCGCGTCCTTCTTTGCAAGGAGATGCCTCACAGCCGTGTGATCCGAGTATATGATGACATGGGAACCCAGAAGGTATGATCTGAACTTCTCAAGGGCAAATACTACAGCTAGCAGCTCTTTCTCAGTAACTGTATAGTTACGCTGAGCCTCATCGAGTGTTTTGCTGGCGTAGTAAATGACCACAGGTTTCTTGTCATTTTTCTGCCCCAAAACCGCTCCTACAGCGAAGTCGGATGCATCACACATGATCTCAAAGGGTTGAGACCAATCAGGGGATTGTAGGATCGGGGCTTGGGTGACTCGGTCACGCAGGATTTCAAATGCTTGAGTGCATTCCTTGGAGATTTCGAAGGGAACATCCTTGGAGAGAAGAGTGGTCAGGGGGCGTGCGATTTTTGAAAAATCAGGGATAAATCGTCGATAAAAACCGACATGCCCTAAAAAGGATCGGATGTCCCTGATCGAGCTAGGCATAGGAAGGTGAGAAATCAGATTAACCTTAGCTCGATCCACTTGGATACCTTTCTCCGAAATTGAGTGTCCCAGGACAATTCCCTCAGGCACCATGAAATGGCTCTTTTCCCAGGAAAGAACCAAATTCACGTCGATGCACCGCCTGAGTATCTGGACCAAGTGTTGGAGGCAATCGTCGAATGATGCTCCGAAAACTGAAAAGTCATCCATGAAGACTTCCAGATAATCACCTACCATATCTGAGAATATGGCAAGCATGCATCGCTGAAAAGTAGCGGGTGCATTGCAAAGACCGAAAGGCATCCTTCGGAAAGCGTACGTTCCGAAGGGGCAGGTGAACGTGGTCTTTTCTTGGTCCTCAGGATGGATTGCCACCTGGTTGTAACCGGAGTACCCGTCAAGGAAGCAGAAGAACCTATTTCCCGCTAATTTTTTGAGAATTTGATCAATGAAGGGTAGTGGGAAATGATCCTTCTTCGTGGAGGAATTGAGTCGACGGTAATCTATACAGACTCTCCACGAGTTGGCTAATCGGGTAGGAATGATTTCTCCGGTCCCAGTCGTTATAGTGGTGAGTCCTGCCTTCTTAGGCACGACCTGAATTGGGCTCACCCAACGACTATCGGAGATCGGGTAGATGATCCCGGCATCTAACCACTTGATGATCTCCTTTTTCACGACCTCCTGCAGATTGGGGTTTAAGCATCTCTGCATTTCACGAGAAGGTCGTGTGCCCTCTTCTGAATAGATATGATGAGTACAATAAGAGGGACTTATTCCAGTCAAATCATCGAGGGTCCATCCGATGGCTCTGCGATGTTGCTGGAGGACAACAATCAGACGGGATTCCTGTTCAGGACTAAGGTTGGAATTGATGATCACAGGAAGGGTCTGATTAGAACCCAAAAAGATGTATTTCAAATGAGCAGGAAGGGGTTTCAGTTCGAGGATGGGGTTTTCAGCAGCAGCGGGTGGTTCAGTGTAGATGTGAGGTTCAAGGGTGGGAGTTACTGGGTTGTTCACATCTGGATTTGACTCCTCTATTTGCGGGTCAAGATCCTTCTGTGGTTGATGAGGAATACTCAAGTCATTCTGGAGGTGTGATTCATCAACCAAAGTCTTGATGTCACAAATTTGCTCGATGACGCCGCAATTAATTCCTTGTTGGGCCTTAAATATATCAATTTTCAGTGTTTGATCTCCAAACTTAAGCTCTATTTGGCCCTCCTCACAGCTGATGTTGGCTCTAGCAGTAGCCAAGAAAGGTCTCCCTAGAATGATTGGTGTATCCCTAGGGTTCTCAGGTGCATCCATGTCTAAGACTATAAAGTCCACTGGAAAATAGAAATCCCGCACTCTCACGATAACATCCTCGAGAATCCCTTTTGGTGACTTTATAGATCGATCTGCTAATTGTAATGTCACCTCGGTTGGTTTCAGCTCAGATTCTTCCAGATGGTCAAGTAAGGATGTGGGTATCAGATTTATAGATGCACCTAAGTCTAACAATGCTCTATCAAGTTGGGTACCACCTATCTTACAGGAGATCAGGGGAGTTCCAGGATCTTTTGCCTTGGGTGGGAGTCTACTAAGGATTACAGAGATGGCTTGCTCTGACAGAACAATTGGGCTCCCCCCCTTGGTTCGCGGCTTACGCTGGGGTGTACATATATTCTTTAGAAATCGTGCGTAAGCTGGTACGTGGCAGATTGCATCCATCAAGGGGATGTTTATGTGGACCTGCTCAAAGAGCTTGACCAGGTCCTCCTCAGGGGCCACGGGTTTGGTGGTCTTCTTTCCCTTGGTCAGGGCCTCGGGAAACGGGATCTTGGTTGGTTCCTCTAGGATAGGTCCAGGTTGTGGGTCTGGAACAGCGGTACCTTGGATAACTATCCTAGGGTCATGGTTATCAGGCTGGGATTGGTTTGGATAATGCGGGTCCTGAGTTGTCTTACCACTACGTGTTGTTACAGAATTTAATCCAGCCTGATTTTGGTTTGGATTTGGTAGGAGGGGTGGCTGCTGCTGAAATCCCGTACGAGAAGTAGAGGCTTCCATCTCGTCTGGAGATGGAGCAGTGGGGGCCTGATAAATCCATTGAGCGTGGCCTAAATTTGGATTCATAACGCGCTTCTGGGTTGGCACGTTATTTGGGTTAGGAAGAGGTTGGGAAGGGAGTGTGCCTGGCTGGCGAGAATTTGTCAACTGGGCCAGCTGAGTTTTAACTTCAGTAAGCTCGTCCTTGTGCTGTTTTTGAATGGCCGCATTCGATTTCTGAATGTCAGCCAGAGTCTGAAGGATTAAGGACATTTGATCTTGATTTGGCCCTGATGGATAAGTAGGGTTGGGCCGAGGCTGAGGCGGCTGGTAGTGATGAGAGGGCTGTGGGCGGGACTGAAAAGGTGGTCTTTGGGTTTGGGAATTTCCCGCCCACTGAAAATTGGGATGGTTTCGCCATCCAGGGTTGTAAGTGTTGGAGAATGGGTCGTTCTGGATGGCGTTGAGGTCCTCGCAGGTCTGAGGAACCTCCTGAGAATCAGGGAAAGGAGGAATGGAGTTCCCCCGGCTGGTGAAGAAAGGATCGGATGATCTTCCAGTCCAAGAATCAGATGGGGATGGATATGGATCCATCCCAAGGGAGGATCGGTGGAGGATATTTTGCACAGTCTCCTGTGTGGAAGGAGGTTGTGCAAAGGAGTTACGCGCAGAGGTGGCTCGCTGCAAGTGCTGAGTCAGCTCATCCACCTTCTTTTCAATGATTGAGACCTTGTCCAATCGACTGGCCATTAATTCCAGGTCGACTGATGCGGACAGGCCCTGCGTCTCATGTGCTCCCTTAAGATTCGTCGCTGCGCGGGTATTCGTCCTGTCGAATAATCCCATGGAGTCATTGTTGATGGAGTTCTCGCACATGTTTTCGAGAATCTCCCATACGGTGTCTTCATGTTGACCCATGATGTTTCCTCCGCAAGTTGCATTGACGAAAAGGCGGATGTCCTCACGGAGTCCCTGGTAAAAAGATTGGACTTGTTCCCATTTAGGAACTCCGTGATGGGGGCACTTCCTCATGAGATCCTGAAAACGATCCCATGCCTCATGGAGAGGTTCTCCTGATTGTTGAGTGAAGTGTGTAATCTGATGGCGCAAGGCGTTGGTTCGACCAACGGGAAAGAACTTTTTCAAAAACTCGGATTGAAGTTCTCCCCAAGTGTTGATCGGCCGGGTCTGAGTTTGATACCAATGGGCGGCCTTGTCCATAAGAGAAAAGGAGAACATCTTCATGAGAAGAATATCCCGATTTTGCGCATCTGATCCAAAAGTGTGGGCCAGATGCTTAAGCTGTTTGATGTGCTGGAAGGGATCTTCAGAATTAAGCCCATGGAATTTAGGTATAGCATGAATCATGTTGGGCTTTAGTTCGGAATCAGGTCCTCCAATCGGGATTCTAACTCGAGGCTCAATGGCCACCGCAGCAGGATTGTAGTGGTCCCGCATCATAGGACGCTGTGGTGGGTGCACGAAGTTTTGGAAGAGGTCATTGAGTCGCTGGAGCTGGTGTTCCAGATTATTTTCTTCCTCAACTGGCTGAGCCATGATGGGGGAAGAAGAAGAACTTGGTTCTGAATCAGAAGAGAGAATAATGTGAGGGTGTTGCTGCACAAACACGGGCGTCGAGGCTTGGCCTTGACGAGAGTGAATTTCTAAAGGAGGTCTTAAGGGTGGTCTTAGAGACCTCCTTCCGTACATGCACAGTTGGGAGAGGTAAGTTTAGAAGGTGCTGGACCCAATCAAGACACCCAAAAATGTGTTGGGTGACTATAGAGGTGCGGGGCAGATGGACCCCTTGATCAGAAAGATCGTCCACCTGAGAATTACCTGGGCAGCCAGAGAGGGAGAGTCCCGCGAAGACCCCTACACGGTAGAGCGTCCCCACGGGTTACAGGGTTTCCCCCACCCGACCTCTCTTGTCACTGCGGTTCCAGGTAGACCAGAATGGGGATCTTGACCTCTTAAGTCTACCAATTTTAAGATCAGGGTGCTTAAGGTTTCACTTGAACTTTAGTCTTTTTAAGTGCAAAGAGTGACCTAATTTAAGGTTGGTTAACCCAAGGGGTCAACTTTACCTATTGTTTTCTTTAAGAGCTTTTAGGTCCTGTCTTTTAGGGTTCAAGTGTTTAGAGAGAGCCAATTGTTTAGGATTTTTCTTGTTAATTATTTTCAATCAATGGCTTGGGCACACCTCTTTAGGATTTCCTCAATTCTTGATTAAGGGGTGTGTCTCTACTGAAATCCTAATGTTTGACCTTATGTTGGCTCTACTTGGTCCATTTAACTCTTTGTTGGGCAATTAGGGCTCAAGCAAGAATGTGTTAGCCCTTAAATACCCTTAATAGTGTGCAGGAGTGATGAGTTGAAGACATGCAACTTTTTATGGTTACTAAGTATAGAAGACAGGTTAGCCCTATATTGCTTGTTCTTTTCTTTTCTTCCTCTTTAGAGTGTAGGGGTTAATAGTGAGAGAAAAGATTTACCTGTCTTCGGAGTGGTTGTGTGGTTGCTTGTCTTCTTGAGTTCCTGTAGCTGCACAAAAGAGAGGAGATTATCAGAACTTAAAAGAAACAGGAATGTTTACCTCTAGAATAGCCGTTGCTCCCCGGCAGCGGCGCCAAAATGGAACGTCGGTTCTGTTATAACGTTGTAGTAAAGCCGGTTATTACCAACATTTCAAATATAAATTTTTTACTCGGAAAAATAAAAGAGTTCCTGAGGTCGAACTCAGGGAGCAAGTTGTATTCTAGAGATATACAAGTTCTATTACAAAAATAAAGAGAGAGAGAGAGAGAGAGATGAAAATTTGGCTTCTTCTTCTTCTCTTCTTTCTTCCTCTTTGTCTTATCTCCTCTTTGGCTTTTGTTCTTCCTGTTCTTCTTCTTCTTCTTCTGCTTTCTTCTGTCTTCTGTTCTTCCTTGTTTTTCTTCTTCTTCTTCTGCTTTCTTCTGTCTTCTGTTCTTCCTTGTTTTCTTTCTTTCTTTTTCTTCAGATCTTCTTCTTCTTTGTCTTCACCTGCCTTGACCTCTCTTCTTCTTCTTTCGCGATGGCCGTTGCTCTTCCTTCTTCTTCAGCCTGTCTTCTTTCCTGCTCTGGCTGCTGACCTTCCGTCGTCTGCCCCGGTGCTGAGACGACTTAACGATGCCTTCGCTACAGTGCAGCAGCTCCTTCTTCTTCAGCGGGTCTGCTTCTTCTTCTTTGGCCTGCACACTTCAGAGTTTTTTCGTCAAGAGGCAAAAACCTACTCTACCCCCCTCCCCCGCGTATCTCTCTCTCTCTGAAATCACTCTTCGGAAGCTCTCCCAGAGCGCTACCGGGTAATCGGGTTCGGGTCAGGCCCGGGTCCAGGCCCACCGGCGTGCGTGGTGGGCGAGGAGTGCAGGTCAGTCTAATCGGGTCGGGCCAGGTCCGCGGAGCGTGGTCACGGACGAGGCCGAGTCGGGTCGGGTCGGGTGAGAGGGACCTCACCCCGTGGTAACTGAGGCAAACAGATGGTGGCACTTTTGCAACTTATGTGGGTGTGTGGCTTCAGAAATTCCCGAGGTGGGACTATCCGCGCACCCCTTTTCTCTCACGCCTGCTGTAGGGATGGTGCTTCCAATTGCAACAGCTGTTGAGGCTCGCAACTCCAATTGAGGGCCAGGGTGTGTGCGCAAGACTCTTTCGCGCAGCCTAGGTCTTCAACCTGGGATATCTAGGCTTGGAGCAACCTCAAGCAAGCTTCGAGCTTCCTCGCCAATGGCGGTCAAGGCCTGGAACCTGAAATCAATAGAACGGCCTCTCGGCCAAATCAGACAGGCGGGGGACCTTCGCCGTGGCACGGCGAAGGTGGTCAGGGGGTCTGCAGGGGGCGAGATGGAGCTAACAGGTCGTCCTAGGTCAAACTGTGAGCGAAGAAGTGGGTGTGTTCGGTGGATCTGCAGAGGGTGTTTGGTGGGAAGTGGAGGGGCGGAAGAGGATCAGGGTGAGGAGGCGGAGGTTCTGCGGTGGTCGGCGAGCCGTGTGGGTCGCTGAGGTGATGGGCGCGGCTCGCCGGAGGGTGGTCGGAGGCGGAGAGGATGAGGGTGAACAGGAGCGGTCGAGGGTTTAATTGACTAAATTGAAAGCGGGGAAAGAAAGAGGAGAAGAAGGGGAGTAGGTCTAACTTACTTGCAGGGACGAAGGGGGAGGAACAGGGCGACAGTCGTATCGACTGTCGCCGGAGAAGACGATGCTCAGGGAGAGGGGCGGCGGCGAGCAGAGGGCTGGAGAGGCGGAGAGGATGAGGGTGAACAGGAGCGGTCGAGGGTTTAATTGACTAAATTGAAAGCGGGGAAAGAAAGAGGAGAAGAAGGGGAGTAGGTCTAACTTACTTGCAGGGACGAAGGGGGAGGAACAGGGCGACAGTCGTATCGACTGTCGCCGGAGAAGACGATGCTCAGGGAGAGGGGCGGCGGCGAGCAGAGGGCTGGAGAGGCGCCAGCTGGGTGCGGCGTGGCGCGGGAAGAGCAGGGGAGGAAGTCTCTGCTGCTGGTAGTGCGGCAGAGCGAAGAGGTGGAGGGGGAGGAAGCCGCCGGAGCTGGTGAGCGTCTGCCGGAGAAAGAAGAGAAGAAAGCTGGGGGTTTTCTCCGTCAGATCCAGGCTGCCCTCGTCGGTGGAGCGGCGGGGGGTATTTATAGGGATGAAGCAGGGAGGAAGGCGGAGGGAGACGACGTGTCTCCCTCGCCGGAGAGTGGTCGGAACATGAACCCATACCGTCCGTGCGTTCGCACGGCCGGTATGGTGGCCTATAATGTCCAGGGGGGTGCTCCTGCGACGGCTGACGACGCAGGGCACCCCCGGTACACTTGCCAGGTCCCCCACCTCACCCTGCCCGGCGCCATGCTCCGCGCAAGGTCGCCGGAGCATGGTGCTGGCAGGGTTTTGCAGGAGGGACCTGATTGCAAAGAACGAAGGAGAGTTAGGGGCCAAACTGCGAGGGTTCAAAAGTTGAGGGCCAAAGAGTAAATATATGAGGACCAAAGTGTGAAGTCGGTCAAGGAGGTTTCTTCTTAGGCTCAAGTTTTTATACATGACTAATTAGGACCTAAGGAATCTGATGGTGAATTTTATTTTCATATTAAACCTTGTTTGACCGGTCAATTTGCGCAAAAACCCAAATTAAGTTATTAATTGGGCATGGTTCTCAATGTAGGTCAAAATGGGTTCTAAAGGCCAAATTGAAGGTTCTAAACCCTAGAGATTATTTTTCTATGAATTTTAGAGGGTTTATTCTATTTTTACTTTGCCTCGAACCTTGTGAATTGAAGTGGGTTGTTTTAGGGTTACAGATTATCATTTGGTTCCTTGGAAGTGCTGTAGCCCTTGCTAGATCATCTCATCCCACTTTTATTCTTATTAAGCTGTTTTGACCTATGTTTGGGCCCTGAATTACCCTGTATGCAGATTATACTGGTAAAATTGCACTTTTACCCCTTATGACTTATTTTCTTCTCAAACTCAGAATTCTCTGAGTTAAGCTTTTCCTTGAGATATGCAGGAGCTTTTATCCTTTGTATTGGGTCAAAATGAGCTAGTTATGGCTCATGATGAGGTTCTCATCAGAATATTCTTGGAAGATGGATCCTGCCCTTCTCGCCAGATGCAGAGGAGATTAAATCCAAATATGCGAGAAGTGGTCAAAAAGGAAATCATTAAGTGGCTCGATGCAGGAATTATTTATCCAATCTTCGATAGTTCCTAGGTAAGTCCCGTGCAGATTGTTCCCAAGAAAGCCAGGATTACCGTTGTGACTAACGAGAAAGGAGAATCTGTCACAACTCGTTCAGCTTCCTCTTGGAGGGTGTGTATCAATTACAGGAAGCTGAATATAGCCATGAAAAAGGATCATTTCCCTCTGCCTTTCATTGATAAAATATTGGAAAGATTAGCCAGGCAGAAGTACTTCTATTTTCTTGATGGCTACTTGGGATACAACCAAGTTCCTATCCATCCCGAGGATCAGGAAAAAACTACTTTCACCTGTCCCTACGGAACCTTTGCTTTCCATAGGATGCCTTTCGGTTTATGCAATGCACCTACGACTTCTCAAAGGTGTATGTTAGCCATATTCTTAAACATGGTGGGAGAGTTTATGAAAGTCTTCATGGATGATTTCTCCATTTTTGGAGAATCATTTGACTCTTGTCTGGCTAATCTAGAAATGATTCTTAAACGATGTATCAAAACACGATTGGTCCTTAGCTGGGAAAAGAGTCATTTCATGACACAAGAAGGCATCATCTTGGGTCATGTAATCTCTGAACGGGGAATTAAAGTGGATAAAGCTAAGGTTGATGCTATCGCTAAACTTCCTCCTCCCATATATGTTAAACAAATTTGATTATTTCTTGGTCATGTGGGATTCTACAGAAGATTCATCAAGGATTTCTCGAAGGTTGCTCATCCTCTGAGCAATCTTCTCGCCAAAGAAACGCCGTTTGTTTTCGATGAATCATGTTGTAAGGCATTTGATTTCCTAAAAACAGCAATCACTTGTGCTCCAGTGTTGTAACCACCGATTTGGACAACCCCTTTTGAAATCATGACCGACGCTTCTGATTACGCGGTTGGGGTTATTTTGGGTTAGAAAGTGGACAGGAAGCCCTCTGTCATCTACCACGCTAGTAAAACTCTGGATGAAGCCCAAAGGAATTACACTGTTACTGAAAAGGAATTACTAGTCATAGTATTTGCTTTGGAAAAATTCAGGGCTTATCTCTTAGGGTCTCATGTCATCATTTATACCGACCACTCGGCCTTGAGACATCTCTTGGCCAAAAAGGATGCCAAACCATGGCTTATTCATTGGATTTTTCTGCTTCAAGAATTTGATCTTGAAATCAAAGATAAAACCAGAGTACAAAATGTAGTGGCGGATCATTTGTCGAGACTTCTAAGTGATTCTTCTCGTCCGGACATCCCGATTGTTGATACTTTTCTGGACAAAACCATCCTTACAGTTTCAGGTGTCCAAACCCCGTGGTTTACTGACATTGTTAATTATTTGGCCGTTGGTCAAATCCCCCAGGATTGGACCAAGCAACAATGGGATAGACTCAAATCTGAGGTCAAATATTACTTCTGGGAGGACCCTGAACTGTACCGCATCGGCTCTGATCAGATTATTTGCCTATGTGTTCTGGAGAACGAATTCAACAATATACTTGAGTTCTGCCATGCATCTTCGTGTGGTGGACATTTCTTTGGGAAAAGGATGGCTGCAAAGATTTGTCAATCTGGCTTCTATTGGCCGTCTTTATTCAAGGATGCCCAGGATTTCTCAAGGTCGTGTTCCCGATGTCAGGCACTTGGAAGCATAACTAAGAGAAATATGATGCCCCTAAACCTAATTCTTCCTGTCGAAATCTTCAATGTTTGGGGCATCGATTTTATGGGACCCTTTCTCCCTCCATTTGGACATCAGTACATTCTTGTTGCTGTTGATTGTGTGTCCAAATGGATTGAGGAGATTCCCACCCGAACCAATGACCACAAGGTGGTCATCGATTTTGTCAAGAAAAATATCTTCAGCAGGTTCGGGATTCCGTGGGCCATCAACAGTGATGGTGGCACTCATTTTACTAATGCCCAGTTCCATAATTTGTTGGCCAAATACGAGGTTAATCACTGAATCTCCACACCTTACCATCCCCAGACAAATAGACAGGCCAAGATCTCTAATCGGGAGATCAAGAATATTCTGCAGAAAATGGTTAAGCCTGATTGCAAGGACTGGACTCAAAAGCTTGAGGACGCTCTTTGGGCCTACCGTACGACGTATAAAGCGCCCATCGGCATGTCTCCATTTCATTTGATGTATGGAAAGGCATGTCATTTACCTGTAGAGATTGAACATAGGGCATTTTGGGCAATCAAGTAATGCAATTTAGATCTGAATTTAGTTGGGAAGACCAGGAAACTCCAACTATCTGAGTTGGAAGAGCTTAAAAATGATGCATATGAGAATGCCAAGATCTACAAGGCTCAGACCAAAGCTCTACATGATTAATTGATTTCCTGTAAGAGCTTTGAGCCGAATCAGAAGGTTTGGTTATTCGATTATCAACTTAAGTGCTTTCCCTGCAAACTTAGATCTAAATGGAATGACCTGTTCATTATCGATCAGAGTTTTCCAAATGGAGCCATTCAGATCTCTGACCCAAAGACGGGTAACACATTTAAAGTCAATGGTCAACGTCTGAAGCCTGTTATTGACCGTACTCTTCCAAAACCTGTCTCAGACATGGTTGCTCTAACCATATTGTGACTTCTTTGGTTGGACTTCGCCTAGCTGACGGCATTAAACTCAGCAGTTGTACATGACACAAAACTAACCCGAGGTTCATATTCAGGTGATATCTTTCATACTCTACCCTTTCTTTCATGTCTCTTTTTCTCAATGTGGACATTGCATCAGCTAAGCATGGGGGAAGTGGATTTATTTTTGAATCATTTTGTTAGCTTTGTGAAATTCTTGTAAATTGTATTTCTCTTCTTATATATACATAAAAAATAAAAAATTGAATTAGGAAGGAATACTTGGACATTAGGACTTTTCAATCTTAGAAAATATTACATTAGGATCTGAACACAAGGACCCTTCAAGTCTTTGAACTTAATCAGCCCATGTATCCACTAAAATGTGGATTTATTTTTTGAGTCCTCGCCATCTTAATTATATTATAATTTTATTAAATAAGTATGGGTGATAAGTACACGACTTATCAACCCACCCTCTGATTTGAGGGAACTTTGAGTCTAAAGCATCTACACACTTTCTTTTCACTAACTTGTTGATCGGCGATTTTAACGGAAATTGGGTAGCTAAGGAACCTTATAGGGTGATATGGCTGGCAAGTTATCATGGGTAACAACCCATAGGTAGGTTGTCTAGAGCCTAGTCACTGGACCATTCTCTTCTTGCCGCCTTTAGGTAAATCATAGACCTGGGAAGCCACCTACTTAAAAACAAAAAAGGAAAGTCAAAAAGAAAAGAAAAAGAGAAGAAAAAGAAAATAAAAGAAATAAGCCACACTTCGCCGCACGAGTATGGCTGGCAAGTTGCCGGTGGTAACAGCTCATCGACCGGTTGTCCAGAACCCAGCTCAAGAAATGCACTGAAAATTCCCAAAACACTTAGGAGGAAGCGGAGAAGTTGAATAAATCGGAGAGGTATACACTGGATTCACCCTTGTGTTGACCTCATAAAAATAAAAGTAAGAAGAAAGCTACCAGTTGAAAAGATACACCTTTAGGCAGAACTCTCTTTTTAAGGTCACCTAGAGGCGTAGAAATCCGAAGTTCGTTCTAATTGCCAATCAACGAGTCTATCACATTCACAATAAGATGCTTAGAACTTAGGGTTCTCATTAAATCTTGGGTGAGTTGAATGGCCGTAGAAAGTCACTCTTTAACCCTAAACTCAAAAATAAAAAAAAAATAGAAAAGAAGAAAAGGAGAAAAAGAAAATTTTCTTTATATAAGGCGAGGGCTTGAGGCGGTCTACATTTTGGTAGATACCTGGGCACTATTGTGTCTTTGAAAGTTCAGATCCTAAGTAAACATTTTCTTAATGTTGAAAATAACTTATGTCCAAATAATCCAACTTAATTCTTTTATAAATAGCATGTAGTTTTTGCTAGGGACTAGCAAAAGATAGGCATGGGGGTGTGATGTAAATATGTTTATTTTACATAAAATGTCTCTTTATGCATGTTCTTAAGCATAGAATTGCATTACATACTATAAATATTACATAGCATGCATCATCTTACATTTAGATTAGTCTGAATAAAATGGAGGTTAATTGTCTCCTTTAATGGTCAGGGATAGGGCGACTTTTTATCAGGGCCTCGGATCGAAGATCCAACTGTACGGATTTGATTAGAGCGACGATTGGAGTTCAACGACTCCACGATTGCCCTAATCGGATATCCGTAGCATCAGATAGAGACTGAGGAACCCTAGAAGATTAAGGGCCAAGATGGTGTTAATCTGCACTTCAGACGATAAATCCAAACACACGGATGGATTCGGATCGACGATTGCAGCCTAACGGCGTGAAAATCGACTCAATCCAATACCTGTAGCACCATCTACATCACCCAAAAGATGGACGGCCAAGATGGTGCCACGTGGCGCCGTCTCGGTCGCCCAACCGTCTGCACACAACCGTTGAAGCCCTTAGCGCCAACGCCTCTCCGTCGTTGGATCAAGATCCAACGGCTGAGATTGGATCTCGGACCGACGCCTTCATCATCAGAGGCTAAAGAGGAAGTAGTCTTGATTGTTGGATCTCGATCCAATGGTCCAAATTTCGTGCCATGAGAATGCTCCGCTCGCCCATCCATGTACGCAGCGCAGTGGATAAAGTGCTCTACAGCCTCAAGACGCGGGTTCGAAATCGCGAGGTGCTTCAATTAGGTGCGGATGAGCAGGCACTATCGACTGCACGATGGAGATTGGGCGGCCGTGCACGCCTAATCGGTTGGATGCTCCATCTGACGCGGCGAGGAAACACACCATTGCACGTGATGAGGCATGCGGTTGAGGTGGGCGAGGATGCACTCTCAGCCGTTCAATCTCACGATCGAACGACCGAGATTGAGAGATCGTGGATGAGCATTGAAGCGTAGGGAGGTTAGCAGGCATGTGCGCACCACCCACTACGACCACGTTTAGGCCTTTAGTGATAGATTTATCCGTCACTAAAGGTCCTGAATTAATGATTTTTAACATGTAATGACCAAATTGCACTCACTCCTTGCAACTATAAAAGGAAACCCCCTCTATACGAAATTCTCATCCCTTCCTTCTCTTCTCTCCCTCTCCAAAGCTCAAGAGAATCTTGTCCCACACCCAGGATGCTCCTCAAGAGATAAAGTCAAATTTTCGCCCCCATCTTGGAAGCGGATCCCATGACGACGACGACGTGCTGCCCCGTTCTCATTCTTCCTGCCTCGACCCCCTTCTTCCTGCTCTGTCTTTCGTCTTCCAGGCGTCGTCCCATCCAGCTTGTCCTCCAAGCAATCGTCGAGGAGGATAACTTCTCTCTCCCACTCCTTTTTCCTACTTTCTAGAGCAGAATTTTCCTGCTTTCTAGTGTAATTTCTCGCTTACTTAATTGTATAAACATTTTGAAGTATTAAGTGAATGTTCTTTCTCTCTCTCTCTTATGCTGATTGTTTATAGTGCTTCATTGTAATTATTTTGCTTTTTAACAAAAATCCTAAAAAAATATAATTGCGAATTTAGATCGACGTAGCCTCCTTGAGTTTGACTTGAGATTTCTATTCCGGTATAAATTTTATTTGTTGAGCACGAGTTCTTCGCTTTCAAACTACAACAACATGTTTTCAAAACCAAATTCGATAACATAGTAACTCGTAGCTCCAACACAGACAATGTCAAAAAAAGCTGCTGCATGTAATGGTGAACCAATAACATTGCATGTTGATCTCTACGTGGCAACATCTGTTGTGGAACTATTCTAGTGAGGATGTCACCTAAGATAGGTACTTGGGTAGATAAGTTTACAAGCAAGTTTACACTTTTTCTAAATAAAATTGGGGATAATTGCAAACTTCATTTTTCTTTCCAATCATGGGTAAGGTTTTTGGTCCACCCAACAAATCTTTGATGACCCATTTACATTAAAGGGATGTCCCCCTCTCAAAATAGGGGGATATCCCTTATTTGTCTAAGAAATATCTCAACATGGGTTTGGCTCGAAAACTTGGGTTTGGACAATCCCAAGTTTTAGGTTAGGATGAATGGATTCTCCGTTTTCACCTCGCACCCATCCCCATGTTATCTCCTCTCCAAGTAAACACCATCAAGCGATTAATCCAAATTTGAAGTAAACATCAAGAGAGGATATCCTTTATTTGCAAATTTCAGACTCAAATTTCTTGTCCCCTCCTGTAAATTAGCCATGAGGTAACATTTATTTAGGAGAACTAACAAATGAGGAATAAAGAGAAGAATTGGGGGGGGGAGGGGGGATAGGGTAATAGCTGCACAATAAGGTAGCCTTTCAAGCTAGTTCTTGAGAGGGAATTGCAAACTTAGGTTTGTAAGCTACAAAATAGGGGATATCCTTTGTTGGTATTTAGTTGGAACTCGAGGTAATCTTCTAATGGTGTTTCCTGAAAGAAGGATAAGTTGGGAGTTATCTATTGATTTGATGGGCTAGAATAGAGGAAAACATGGGAGATATATTATCCCTCTTCAAACTCTCTGAGACTCAATCAAACTCGAGTTATAAGCCCGATAATAGCTTTCAATATCCCCTATCATAAATGGAGGTTGTCCCTTAATCCCCAACATAAACCCTCAAATGGTGTTAGTTTTATTGAAAAGGACAGAGAAATAAGTGCTAGTTATTGTGGGATAAATTAGTTGAAGACGTGGATTAAACAATCTTGCCCTAGGGAATGGCACTTATGGTGATTAAGTGGTATTTATGTATCTATTTGATTTATGTGCTTTGGCATGCAATTACCTTTTTTAAACAACCAATATGTAGTTGACTTTAAAAAAAAATCATGTGCATAACCAATGTTTTATTTAAGCTCTATAACATCTACAGTATATCTTTCATTATTTATATTTAATAACGCTGTTTGAACTAAATGAGGCCAAGATGAATCATCATATGATACATGTCAAGTGCATCTAAGTATGTCGGAAGGATGGAGTGCCAGGTTTGCTTAAAGTGAGACAAGTTAGACAAGCTAGAGGCTATTTTCACCTGTTTTGACCGATTCATGAGTCAAATGGATTTTGATTTTTGCATTCCAAGTATCTATGAAATTTATGAATGGAAGTATTGAGGTAGTCAATGGGGTCAAAGTAACCATCATAAGTTTCACAATGGGGTATCTTGTACTCCACATGCCATAATCACATCATCTTTGCAGTGAAGGTAAAGAACTTAGTTGTCGAGTGCTCCTAAGATTAAGCCTTTATCTTCATCCTTGTCAATTGAACAAACAAGCTACCAAAAACCTCTCTTTTATCCCTCATAATTTATTTATTCAAAAAAGATAACCAAAGACTAACAAGCTCACATAAAGTTTATACTGTTACTTTAGATTGCTTTATCTAGAGAGGAAAAGAGGTCAAAAAAAGCATCCATTTTTATAACATTCACGATTCAAAGCCACATCTAAGTTGAGATTCAATTATTCCTGCCAAATAAATATCTTTCTTCTGCACCTCCAATGGTGAGCACAAGAAATAATTTGAGACCAAACTCCTACTTCTTCACAAAATTTCAAGAGTCAAAGACCATTTCAGTTGGATATAGGAATTCATTTTCCTTGAAAGGCAAGGAGCTTCTATTCCCACAAACAAATATTGCACAAGTAATATACGTAATTATGATCAAGATGTAAGAATCAATTGAAGCTTATATACATTGTTATGAGATTCACAAATTATTCCATATCATTAAGTTGGTCTTTAAGGTAATCTATTAAAGTTATTAGACCATACAATGCACCTCTTAGTACAGGATAAGAATGTGTAGATACCTTTTGGGAAATTTGAATTCTTTGACGGAAAGAGTTATAAATTTCTAACCTATTTACTATAAATAGGCATATGATTATGATCCCTATGGAAAAGAAAGGACTACCGCTATCTATCCCATTATAGAAGCAAAAAACTTGGGTCAATCTAGTGCATGACTTAGAGGATAGTGATACCCTCTCCTTTGAAAGACCAAAAGCCCCCTTTGAAGGATTCGAGAAGGTTATATTCCTCCTGGGTTCATTTAAGAAAGGATTCAGGCATGATGATCAGGTAACTTTTGGTTTGATTAATGATATTAACAAAAATAATATAAAGATTAAGACTTTGATTTTTACTTTCAAGTGGTATCAAAGCCAATGTTCTTTGTTGTATCATTAATCTTGGTGGATTAAGATGTTATTTCTTTTCATTTGGGTGCAAGTTTAGTTATTATGGTTATTTTATTTTGTACCCATAACTTGGATAAGGATCAATCCCTTACCTTTATGTTTGATTCAATGAATTCAATCCCATTATCTTGTTAGATTGTTGTTTAGAAACACAATAGTTCACATTTGAAAAGTGAGTATAATTATATGTTAACATGCTTGATTTTGTTGGTTTTGGGTGTTAGTTGCATTAGATAATTATTTGTTAACATGATTGGTTTTGTTTGTTTTGTTAGTGTAACCCCTCATTAATGGATATTTTGATGATTTTACAAAACAACTAAAGAATAGAAAATGAGGTGAAACTACTATTTTAATGTTCAAAATCAACTCTAAGTTGTAGGGTCTGAGAAAACACTCGAGGACCAGACCTAAAGACAAGAAAAGTTTGGTCTAGGTATACCTGTACTATCAAGAGTTGTAATTTTATCTTTATTTGAGTCTAGAAGAATTGTAAAAGAGTCCCAACTAGATTTAGGACCCTTACCTTAGTCTCTCAAAACTTAGGCAAAAACTTAGAACCAAATCCCAACTCAAATAGTACTATATTCAAATATCTGATGTCGAACTTAGGCCTTAGACATCTAAAATTGTATTTTAAGTTGTCTAATAGGATCAAACATCCAATACACAAATAGAATACCTTAGTAAAATCTGCTTAAATGTATTAGATGATCCACATTTATTCTAGTCGTCCTTAGTCCACATAAGATGTATGGACATGCAATCAGATGTCCAACAATGAACCGTTAAGATAAATCTAACCCCAAATCAAGTATTGTCAGAATAAAATCCTCTTAAGACACTTTGGAAGTATTTTATGATTTTTTTCCAGACGTCCAATACATAGACGTTAGGCTACACATTGACCTAATTGAAGATCGATTTGTCAAAATAATCATGATTATTAGATTCTCTAGAAATCACCTCTCAAGGATTCTCTTTTATTTCAAATGTCCAACAATACCATCAGACATCCTACAAATGTCTAATTATTATGCACAAGCACATTGTTTGGATCTGATCAAGTCAGGAAGAGTCCCAGGAACCTTCCCTCATATTTTCAGATGTCCAATATTCATTTAGACATCCAATGCTTTGGCACAAAGTCACTGTTTGAGTTTGATTAAATCCAAGGAAACTACCCTTTAATTTCAAATGACCAATTTAAGTATCATACACCCAATACTCCCTTATCAGACGTCTAATGTTTTAGTTAGTTGTTCGATATTGCTATCAGACTTAATTATTGCCTGATCTTGAAGGCATTTCATCCAAATCTTGTTGGATTTGCTTCCAACGAATAGGACATGCCTTTCAAAACTTCTTGAAGGTTCTCTTTAGGCTTATAAATAGTCCTTAGCATCACTTAAGCCAAACACACCAATTAGAGATCGAAATCAAGCATTCCACCACATTTTGCTCCACTTACACCTTGCCCAACTACTACTACACAAAATCTACTTGGGCAACCTCTCTCTTATGCTAAGCTCTACTCTACAATCATCACAAGGAGTTCTCTATATTCCCATAGTAGTTAGATCTGAAATATCATCTTGTTGGATGCTCTATAGGTTGTAGTTTATTTCATTTCATTTTATTGTTGTACTTGAGTGTCCGACTTATTAGATCCCTGCCTCTTCCTAGTGAAAGGGAGAAACCTTTGTTTAGGGATTAGAGGTGGATTTTATAATTGAGGTACACCACCCACAGTTCAAAGTGGTGTGAATAGTGAATAGTTGATCACTTGGTGATCGTAAATCCTATGTCAGGTTGACTTAGGTGGTGGTTTTTACTCAGCTAGGATTTCCGCCTAAAAATTTAGTTGTCCATTTGTGTAATTGCTCTTTTTATTTACATATAGTTCTTCAATTACACTATTCACCTCAACTTTAGTGTATTTTTAGTTTTGGGTATCAGTTACATTAGGTTTAGCTCATTATGTACATAATTGCATATTTGCATGCTACGAGTACATTGTAATTTTGAGCCTATATTGTGTTAATTTGAGGTCTTGCTATATGCAGGAATCCTTTACTCATGTTCAAGAGGCGAAGTGGGAATCCAATCATCAAAGCTCAAATTGAGAGGAGAAGAATCAATTTTGGCCATAAAAACCCTAGCCCTAACCCTAGTCAGAACTTGCTTATTTTATCCTCACCCAAAACCCTAATCCTGATACCGAACCCTAAACTAGCTCCATTTATCTCCCTATGCCCTTACGTTAACCCTAGCCTTCATCTTAAACCTAATCCTAAAATCCTAGATTACACTCTGATTGCACCGCAAAAATACACCTGCAATTGTGTCGTCTTGTGCTATTTCCTAGCATTACCAGTGCATATTAGGTATCCATAGTCGCATTTGTAAAAATACACGCATGCATGCATTTAATTGAGAGGGGAGGAGAGTGAAATAAATGGCCGTGAAATTAACGTTTTCCTTAAGTGCTGCCTCGCAAAATCTCCATCTTTATTTTTTATTTCTATTTGACTTTGAATTCTTCCCACGGCTGCAAGACATGGCCTCTTCTTCCTCACGCCATGCTCTGAACAGCAGCTTGCCCTGCCAACCATGCACAGCCGCATGCACAGCCAGGGCATGGCTGTGCTTGCCTTCTTCCTCTATAAATAAGCTCGGCTTGCTTCTTTGCAAGTTGAGCCTGGTCCACGCCAAAAACATAGCACCTTCTTCTCCAGGCCATCTCCTCCCCTCTCCCTCCATACGCAGCCTCTCCTCCTCTGAGGAGCCACTCTGCGGGCAGGAGTACCTCACTGTGGTGCACAACCACCACCGTGAGTCCCACCACCGCCCAGCTCATCAAAGAGCCGGTGGGCGTGGCGGTTCTCTTCCTTGATTTCTTCATTTGAAGCACTTCCGCGATTGCCACAGGAGCTTCAAGCTTTGAAGCTCAAAGATCCGCAGCGGCAGCAGCAAGGCCCTCCAGCGCACGCCTGCAGGTCGCCCTCGCCTCTCGCAAGCGCCTGCAGGCCGCCCTCGCCTCCCGCTTCTTCGCTTACACCCGCTTCTCCACGCAAGCCAGCAGCCGGCGCAGCTTCTCTACGCGTGTGCCAGCCGCTCCACGCCTCCCGCACTCACAGCACCGGGCGCACCGAGTCGCGTGGCTCAGCCATGCACTGTAGCCACTGTTCACGTTAGTCAGCGGAACACTATGGCTACAGTGCGGTGACCGGTAAGTTTCTCACTTAACCGGTCAACTGGCGTGCCGCAACCTGCGCTAGTCCGCGCCCGCGTCCCGCCCCGAGCTCGCTCCAGCGCCCGCCCGCGCGTCTGCGTGCGCTCGCGTCTGCCAGCGCCCGCACCCGCCTGCGTCTTCACCTGCTCCCAGCAGTTGCGTCTGCCCACACCAGCCTCTCTGGGCAGCGCTGTGCGCTGCGGTCACTCCCCCATGCCCACTCCCTCTAGTGTGCGCCTCTTCGCGCGCCTATGCGCAGCGCAGTGCGCTGTGGCCATCAGATGACGCCCTAAGGATGCGGACGACTTAACTTGCTTTTTCTTCACAGCAGGTGCTCTCTCTCTCTCTCTCTCACAGCACTCTCTCACACTCTCTGCACACACATACAGACACACACTCACACTCTCGTACACACACCTATACTCTACGATATACATATATATATATATATACATACATATATATATTTATATATATATATATTTATATATATATATATTTATATACATATACATATATCTATATATACTTATATCTATACATATAGTAGTACCTATATACCTAAGTATATATACATACACATATATATATATACACATATATATTTACATATATACATATACTTATATACATATATCTATATATATATTATTACCTATATAACTAAGTATAAGTATAGATACATATATATATATATACACACACATATACTTATACATATATACATATATATCTATATAACTATATACACACATATATATATACATATCTATCTACATATATCTATACATATATTTACATACCTATATATATATACATATATACATATATAAGTACACATATACCTATATAGTTATACCCATATATATATATACATATAGATATATATATTTACATATATACGTATATATATATTTTCATATCACTTACCATACGTTGTATCGCGGGAATATCCGCACCAGTTGCTGATATTCCCCGATACACGCGTACATAAAGCGTGTTCACACTCATCTTCCACCATCCATCCTACATTCCACGCGGCACTTCGTCCTGTTGGTTGCATCTTTCTAGACGATGACCGACTCGACACCATCCTACACACCACCTCCACCCCCACCCCTTTATACATATATAATATATACATATATATATATACTATATTCACTTTATCTCTGTTTCTCTTTCCTGCCAGTAAAAAGATAAAAAATATATAAAAGAGAAAAGATAATCCTTGACTTACAGGTACTTAGTCTTGCGAATAGCAAGACCAGTTTTGGAACCCTGATTTGTCTTAAAGTTAAGAACCTGATTTTGAGGGTGTACCTTAAGGACAAATATTATCAGAAAAAAATAGTAAATAGAAAAACCCCAAAAACATAATAAATGAACGAAAGAGATTCGTTGTAAGAAAGGCGTAGAAACTGATTCACTTCTAATCCCACTTCCCTGAGTTCGACCCTGGGCCTAAAAGTAACCAAGATAAAATCAAGTAGGCCAGGTTCAAAATTTTGTAAAGAGATGGTTAGGCTCGATTTAAGTTAACCACTATACACATTTCAACGATAAAATCACCATATTAACACAACCTAACCGGGCCCGACCACTCCTCTTTTCACTGGTGTCGTTGCCAGGGAAGTGCTCATTCAAGTAAGTTTCTATTCCATTCCTTTAATTTTTCTCTTCTTATACCCTTCTCTTCACAGGTGTTTTTGTTTGTTGCTGTGCAGGTGAACCTGTTGCAAGAAGGCAGGTAGACGAAGTCGGAGACGTGAGCAGATCCAAGGCGGGAACGAGAGCGTGAAGACACCGGTACCGCACTGGAGCTTCGCACACGTTGCCAAACAAGTAGGTCTTTCTTTCTTAGCAACCTAGATTAACTTGTAACCTTAATAAAAAAAAAAAACTAAAAACTTAAAAAGTAGAAAAACTTCTTGGGATCTCTTGGGGCAAGTGGATTAAAATTCACTTGTTTGATTGTTTGCCTTTACTCCCACCGCCTCGGGATTTTCCGCCAAACTTCGCATAGCGAAGATCCTAGAATCTTGATTCTTGAATCTTTCGCCATGTGAAGTATTCTTTGAGGCAAATAAAAAGATTGACTGCCACCTCTCTTTGCCTCATTTATCTACAAATTCGGGATCACATTTTTGGTGGGGAGACTTGGAATTGAGTTAATTCCAACCCCGCCACGGCTTTTCACGTGCTTAAGATTCGATCCCGAATACTTCAACCCCAACAATTTGATTTTCTTTATCTTTTGGTTGAGCCTTGTGTGTGGAAATCATTTTGGTGATTGGGAGCACTTGAATTGAAGTGCTTTGACTCCCTTTCACACTAATCTAAAATTGATTCGTACATCCACACAGAAATCTCCATCTAGGGAAGCCTATTGCATTTTAGCATGCATTAACCAATTGATATTGAAGGGTTTGTTGGGCTTAGAAGAAAACCTGTATTCTCACAAAACCCGGAGATTGGTTGAATTGGTAATTCAAAGAAATCATAAAATCCATGCTACTTAAGGCTGAATTCTAAAAACCATTCACCAATTAAAACTTCAATTCGGGGAGATTTCCCCGTTGCATGCTTAGATTACACACTCCATAAAATCAATCACTTGGGCATTACTCGTAAATAACGCCCTTCACATTCCAGAAGCACTTGATCCTAAACCTCCAACTAAAATTGGTAGCAACTTGACCCTTATTAAGGATTGGAGGTCTAACTACCTGCGTGTAGCACCTACGTGCTGGTGAGGGTTCCCGCATGCTATCTGGTGTCTAAGACTGGGGCAAACGGCCTTTCAATCTAGCCTGGTGGTTCCGCGGTGCTTGCATTCGGTTCCGTAGTTCATGATAGTAGGTAACTTAGATCTTTAGTTCTAAGGGCACATTGTAGAGGTTAGGAATTTGATTGTGTTGATTTGTCATCAAGTGCACCTTTGCGGCGTCATTTCTTTCATCTCCTTTTCCCTTCTTATCTCCCCAATTCTTCCTGCGGTAGTGCATGTTTGGGAGGAGGTCACAAAACCCTGAATTGTGTGAATTGCCTGATAAATTTAGAAAAGAAGCCGAATCATCCTCCTCCTCCACAAACATGGCTGTCGGCCACCCCCAAATCCCGAGGGAGGAAACCGCCTTCAAAACCCACCAGGTGGTGGAGCCTTAGATCCCATAACCTGCCTCCAAGCCCAAATGGAAATGTATAATGAACAAATTGAAGCCATTCGGGAAACATTGGAGGAAATGCAGAACCCTCCCGAAAGGGAGGAGCCTAGGTCTCTTAGCTCTTATCAGAATCCCGCTGCTACAGAGACCATAGGACAAATTCGGGTCCCCATGGCCGGGGACGACTTTGAACTGAAACCTAACATAATTGGCCTGATAAATTTTCACTTCCATGGTCTTGTAAGTGAAGATCCTTTTCTCCACTTGGAAGGCCTAACCCGATTGGCTGAAACTGTTAAACCAAGAAATATCGGGTTACCTATAGTCCTCATGAAAATGTTCCCATTTTCATTGCGGGATAAAGCGTCGCAGTGGTTACGCACCCTTGGGAGAACCATCCACTCTTGGGAAGAGATGCGAACAGCGTTTCTCAAAAAGTTCTTCCCAATCCGGCGAACCAATGCGCTTCGCCGTGCTATCACTTCATTTACGCAATAAAACGGTGAACAATTTCATGAGGCATGGGAGAGATATAATGACCTCCTTAGGAAGTGTTCGCACCACAGTTTGCCTAAGTGGCATATAGCCCAGATTTTCTACTATGGGCTAAATGAGACTTTGAAGCAGATTGCAGACGCTTCTTGCGGAGGGAATTGCATGAATAAAGACGAGAATGGAGCATTCAAATTATTTGAAAATATGAGTGAAAACTCAATGAACAATGCCTCCATTGTCACCTTTAATTGTTCCAGCTTGCCTCGTAATGTCCACGAAGTTGACACGGGACCCTCCCATTCATCCACTAATCTCAGCCTTATTGTACAGAAATTGGATGAAGTCTCCGTCGTGCACAAGAAGCTGGATGAGCTTCTGGCAAACCCCGCCCGTTCTTTGGCAAACACCCCCACCTCACCAATTCGTCACAATTCCAATTCTTCCAACACCAGGCTTATCCCAAGAAACCCCGCAAGACCTTCCTTACCAAGTGTCGCACCGAGCGACTCGGTAAGTCATGTGGATCTAGCTTTTGCGAGCCAGTATTTTGACACGGAGGACCAAGCCTCCGTGTGCTCGGATGCATATTTACATGCGGACATGTCTTCTGGTATAGAAGATGCTTGCGCCTTGGGGAACAACCCGTTCTCTGCCACTTATAACCTAGGGTGGCGAAATCATCCGAATTTCGTATGGTCCAGCAACTCGCAGTGCCAAAACCCCGTGAGTGGACCAATGTGACCGTCCGCACCCGTCATCCCAAGGGCCCAGTCTAATTCTATGGCGAATTTGCCATCAGGCCCTTGCGTACCACAAACAAAACACACATCAAGTCCTCTTGATAAATTGATGCAAATGATGACGGAAATGTCAAAGTGCCATGAAGAGAACATGACCTCTCTTCATCACCAATTGGCGCAGTAGAATGCTGAGATCAGTCAACTACGCATGGCGACTCGATCTCAGGGCACTTTTCCAACCCAACATGTTCCAAACCCGCGAAATTTTGTACCTCGTGGTCCCCAACCACAGGTACGACCTTCTCAGGGGCAGGTTCATCAAATTCTGTAGGCTCCGAACATTCCACCAGGATTTCAGGCTAATCTCGCTGCAGCACCTTACTCTTATGTCCCTATTGCTAACCCTCCTCCGCCTTATGATCCCACTGGATCTGCATCGTCCAATGCTATCACTACGAGGAGTGGTAAGCAGACCTACGATTCGCCTCGACTTGATCCTGGCCCATCTTCTTCATTGCCCTCTCATTCGGGATGCGCACCGCATTCGCGAGAGGACGATACACTCAAATTGGTGCCAGAATCAGTCCCATTCCCTGAGGCTCTACTGAGGGAGCCAAAAGTCAAGAAGAAGGATATGCAGGACTTTAATAACCTACGTAATTTATTCAGGGATGTTGAAATCAAGGTACCCCTGCTCAAGGCTATTGACCACATACCTACTGTCGCCTGATTTTTCAAAGACTACAAACGCCCAGGCGACAGTCAAAGAAAACTAAGAATCCGGTGGTTCTCTCACCTCGTGCGAGTTGTGCTATACTGTCAAATCTACCACCGTAGCAGAAAGATCCAGGCACACCGCTTATTTCCTGTAGCATCCAAGGCTGCAATTTTAACCGTGCCCTGCTTGATCTAGGATCTTCCATAAATCTTATACCAACCATCATGCTCAAAAAATTTTCCTTGGGAAATCTGAAACCCACCCCTGTCACGTTACAGTTGGCAGATCATTCTGTCAAAATTCCAAAGGGTGTGGTGGAAGACGTGGTGGTTAGGGTCAACAATCTCTGTTTTCCTGTTGACTTTCTTGTTTTAGATATGGAAGTTCCTAGCTCACTTTCTGATTGTCCGATCATCCTTGGTCGACCTTTCTTGGCCATAGCCTGCGCCCATATCAACTGTGAGTCGGGCTATATTGAGATTGCCATTGGATCTGAAAAGCTCAAGCTTAACATCTTCAAGGCAGCCAAGAACTTTGATTGCGATTGCATCGAGGATGACACGTCTGACAAGGACATGGTCGTCAGCGCATGTATTGGACTAATTGGGACCTATTTTGACTGCTGTGGATTACCTGTAAACATTGACGACTGCCTGACCAGCACATATTGTGACGTTCCCCCATCCCTCCCTATTCCCGTACCTTCTCCTGACTAGACCTCGTGGTCTGAGTCATATCCGGGTTATTCACCGCTGGTCCACACTCTTGAAGACCGGATTGCCCTTTCTTTCCCGCCAAATTAGGCGGAGTTGCAACTCCACACTGGGACCTTGAGCCCGCATACTACTCACTGGGGCTATTCTTTTTTGGATCCATCTATCCAAGAAGCCCCTCTTCTTGGCCAATCTGAGGGCCAACTTCTTCCTCCTGACTTGTTCTCCGATCCGCCTGGGACACTCTCGTCCCAGGAAATGCCAGATCTTTCACCATCCACCATCACTTTTCACTTCACCACCCACCATCCACCTACCTTACCACCCTGCTGTATACCCTGACCTCAGATCTCATTACCCGATCTTTCGTCCTTCCTCTACCCTACCCTGCATGCATATGAGGACATAGCATCGTTTGGCATGGGGGGGTGGATAGGCATCCATAGGATTTTGGTATTTTATGGTATCATGCAGTTTCCACCTATATATATATAAAATGGTGTTTAGTAATATCTGAAGGCTGAAACAAAAATACAATAAGTGTTTATGGATATTCAACCACTGTTTTGAAGACTTTTCAGGCCACAGAAGCTTGATTCGATTAGGCTCAGCTTAATTCACTTGAGCATTGACAAGATAGATTGGAATCTCTCCTAACTAAGGACGTATTCTTGTACCTGAGACACCAGTACAGGATCCGTTGGTTTGCTTCTACTTGAGAGCCTAAGTAATCTTAGTTCACACTACACATATCAAGAAAGACCAGGTGAACATAAGATCCAACCCTAGTGTTCATTAGGGAAGGTGGAATATCCGTGCAAGCCAGTTGAACATATCCGTTGGTTTGCTTCTACTTCGCGTACACCTGCTTCTCCGCGCAAGCCAGCAGCTGGTGCAGCTTCTCCGCGCGCGCGCCAAAACGCTCCACTCCTCCCGCACTCACAGCACCAGGCACACCCGGTTGCGCGGCTCGGCCATGCACTGTAGCCACTATTCACGCTAGTCAGCGGAACACTGTGGCTACAGTGCGGTGACTGGTAAGTTTCTCACTTAACCGGTCACCCGGCGCGCCGCAACTTGCACTAGCCCGCGCCCGCGTCCCGCCCCGAGCCCGCTCTAGCGCCCGCCAGCGCATCTGCGTGCGCTCGTGTTTGCCAGCGCCCGCACCTACCCACGTCTTCACCCGCTCCCAGCGCCTGCGTCTGCCCACACTAGCCTCTTCGCGCAGCGCTGTGGTCACTCCCCCGCGCCCACTCCCTCTAGCGTGCGCCTCTTCACGCGCCTACGAGCAGCGCGGTGCACTGTGGCCATCACGCCCTGAGGACGCGAACGACTTAACTTGCCTTTTCTTCACAGCAGGCGCTCTCTCTCTCTCTCTCTCGCAGCACTCTCTCACACTCTCTGCACACACATACACACACACTCACACTCTCGTACACACACCTATACTCTACTATATACATATATATATTTATATATATATTTATATCCATATATATATCTATATATACTTATATCTATATATATAGTAGTACCTATATACCTAAGTATACATACATACATACATACATATATATATATATATCTATATACATATATATATATATATATATACACATATATATTTACATATATACATATACTTATACATACATAGATATATATATATATATATATATATATATATACACACATATATCTATATATATATTATTACCTATATAACTAAGTATAAGTATAGATACATACATATATATATATATATATACACACACATATACTTATACATACATACATATATATATATATACATACAAATATACATACATATATACATATATATCTATATAACTATACACACACACACACACACACACACACATATACATATCTATCTACATATATCTATATACATATATTACTATATATATATATACGTATATATATATACATCTATATAGTTATATATACATACATACATACATATGTCTATACATATATTTACATACCTATATATATATATATACATATATATATATATATACATATATACATATATAAGTACACATATACCTATATAGTTATAACCATATATATATATATACATATAGATATATATATTTACATATATACATATATATATATTTTCATATCACTTACCATACGTTGTATCGTGGGAATATCCGCACCAATTGCTGATATTCCCCGATACACGCTTACATAAAGCGTGTTCACACTCATCTTCCATCATCCATCCTACACTCCACGCGGCACTTCATCCTGTTGGTTGCGTCTTTTTAGACGATGATCGACTCGACACCGTGCTACACACCATCTCCACCTCCACCCCCACCCTTTTATACATATATAATATATACATATATATACTATATTCACTTTATCTCTGTTTCTCTTTCCTGCCAATAAAAAGATAAAAAATATATAAAGAGAAAAGATAACCCTTGACTTGCAGGTACTCAGTCTTGTGAATAGAAAGACCAGTTTTGGAACCCTGATTTGGCTCAAAGCCAAGAACCTGATTTTGAGGGTGTACCTCAAGGACAAAAATTATCAGAAAAAAATAGTAAATAGAAAAATCCCAAAAACATAATAAACGAATGGAAGAGATTCATTGTAGGAAAGGCGTAGAAACTGATTCACTTCTAATCCCACTTCCCTGAGTTCGACCCTGGGCCTAAAAGTGACCAAGATAAAATCAAGTAGGTCAGGTTAAAAATTTTGTAAAGAGATGGTTAAGCTCGATTTAGGTTAACCAATATACACATTTCAATGATAAAATCACCATATTAACACAACCTAACCGGGCCCGACCACTCCTCTTTTCACACTCTAGTGATACTACCTATCCAAGTCAATCCTTATCCAAATCCTATCTTCTAGAAGCCTTTACCTTATCCACATGTGCCACATAATTTTTGTACACTTAAATGCCAAAAATATTCTTTGGAATTAATTGATAAAATGTGGCAACCAATTTAATTAGGTTTTCATTCATTCCATGATTTTAGCCAATCAAGATCCTAATTCCAATCCTAATCCTGAAATTCGTGATAACTTGACATATCTTCAGTAATTTGGCCATAACTTTCTCATTTGAAATCTAAATTGAGTGATTCAAGTTGCATTTGAAAGTTGATTTCAAGAGCCACATCTTTTCTTTTATGTGAAACTTCAAAATCGGAACATACAGAGGACAAAAATTGGAGATAATTAGGAATTCCTACTTTCCTATTTAGATAAACCCACACCTAATCTTAATTTCTAAAACCTAAACTTATTCCTTGGCCACCAAGACAACCATGGACGTCGACCCCCTCTCCTTGTGTCTATATAAGCACCAAATTGCCTC
Source organism: Thalassia testudinum (assembly GCA_037157565.1). Taxonomy (NCBI): domain Eukaryota; kingdom Viridiplantae; phylum Streptophyta; class Magnoliopsida; order Alismatales; family Hydrocharitaceae; genus Thalassia; species Thalassia testudinum. The sequence continues at coordinate 3,063,611 of JAZHRO010000029.1, read as the reverse complement.
AATTAATTGTATACAACTCGCCTCCTTGCTCCTTTCTCTTTAGGTTTTGATCTACCACTGATAACACCACACAAGGGGGTAGTAATTAGGTTGAATATGGCCCATCTTTAGAATAAAAGGCACAACATAAGTAGAATAGGAGCATTGCATGCATCAAGTACCAAGATTGCTTATAAACTATATTAATGGCCATTTGTGTAAAGCATTTGTCAAAGCAGGCCTCAGATGAGCTATCGGACCACACGGATGAATTCAGAATGACGAACGGAGTCCAACGGACTCAAGATCGGCCAAATCCGACATCCGGAGCTCCCACAATGGGCCCAAGAAATTCTGACCGTTGATCTGGAGATCAACGACCCAGAGAGCGCCACGTCGCCCCGCCCCCACCGCTCGCACACCCTCAAGCCGGCCAAAGACGAATCTCGGCTGTTGATCTTTAATCGAACAGCCGAGATCTGCGCGCTCGCCCGCGGTCGCCGCGACAAAGCGCGGGTGTGGCGCAAGTATTAGCGCGCACGCCCGCATCGCCGTGACGCACTTTCGAGCCGCGAGGAGCGGGATTTGAAGGCGGGCAAAGGGCGCGGAAAAATTGGGCCGCCCGATCAGCAGCGGGCGGCCACGATCTCACCACGCGACGCGACCGCAGCGCACGAGCGCCCACGCGCGCGCGCACGCCGGGCGGAAACGCACACGCACACGCGCGCCCAAGGCGCCATCTTAGCGCGGGCGCAGAAGGCTCTCAGCCGTCCGATCTTCGATTGGACGGCTCTCGATCAGCGGCCACGGATCGCGCGGAGAAGAAGACCGGGGCGGGCAGCTGACCGGCGGCAAGAGGGCTTCACCGACGTTTATAGAAGCGATTTTAGCGACGCTATGGATGTCGCTAAAGCCCATTCTTCTTTTAGGAAGCCCTTAACTCTATTTAAACCCCCTTCTACCACCATTCAATGCATACTCTCCCACTTGCAACTACTCCACTCCTCTCTTAGCTAGCTTTAGGCACTCTTATAATTGCCGGAGACGACAAGCCACCGACGGAGCCTCCTCCACCGCCGTGGCTGCCTCGTCGCTCTCCACTCTCTCTCTACCTCTCTCTCTCTCTCTCTTTTAAGCTTTCATTTACTCTTGTTAAAGCATGTATTTAATGTTGTAAGCTATGAACTATGAATGCATGTTTAATGAAATTATTTTCCGTTCAATCGCTATTTTAATTTCTGTTCAAAGTGCATGATCAAAACCAAGAGCTTTCTAACCCTAAACTCTCTCTATCTCTCGCTTTTCAAAATCATCTCTTTTGCAAGCAAAACTCCGCCTTTTTCGTGACAACAAGTGGTAAACAAAGTCCGATTTCGACGCCTCCTTGAGACCAACACTCGAACTCACCTCCGTTTACTTCTTTTAAAATCGACGTATCAAGTGCAACTATAACGACACCTCTTAACACACACGCACTACGGCACGTCAACCACCTTAGCCTCTTCTTCCTCCTCCTTTCTTCTTCTTCTTCCTACCTCCACCTTCTTCTTTTTCCTTCCCCTACCTCTCCTACCTTCTTCCTTAACCTTCTAATTAGCTTCTCGATTACCTTCGTTGCATAGGAATTCCCTTCTATAGTTAGGTAGATCTCCCTTGCATCTACCTTCTACATCAAGTTATTCTTCAGGATCTTCTTCAACTTCTCCCACGACTTCTTCGACCATCTTCCGAAGCTTTGCTCTACCTCCGGGGGCTTATGGCGGTGCTTGATGGGAACACCATCATAGGCCCTTACTGGCCACTTTTAGTTTGGAATAAAAGATAAAAGCTCCTAGATATCCATTTGAGGGTCATAACTCCACTTTGGGCTGTTTTGAAAAGAGAACAAGAAACTATGGCAAATTCTGTAATTTTAACAGCATATCAGGAACACAAAATAACCAAGAGATTTGCTAGAGGTGAATTAAAGGTCAAATGAGCATTAAAGTTTAATAAGTGGGTCCATGCAGAGAGAAACGGGGTTTCACGCATTTCGAGAACTAATACAACACCCAAAACCTTGATTTCAGATCCACTTAAATTACTAAGGTTCTGGTCATGATAAGATTCATATAAACCTTCTAAAAATTATATAAAAATATTCCATAAGGTTTGGTACCCTTGATTTGACCTTTGGAACCCATTTTGACCTTAAACAGAGTCACAGACCTAGTTTTACCCTAATTTGAATTTTTTCACAAATTGCCCAGTCAAACTTAGTCAAAACCAAGATCTGACTTCACCATCAAATTTCTTGGATCTAAATTAGGTTTGTACCAAAATTTAGGCCTAATCAAAGTTCATCTTGACCTAGTTTGCATTTTAGTTTATTTAAACCCTATTTCTCACACTTAAGTCCCTAGCTTTCGAAAACCTTGCATTTAGTTCCCCAACTTCTCTTCATTTTCTTCAAATGGGTCCTTGCTGCCATGGCAGGTGTGAACCCACAGACCCGAGCTTTCAATCATGGATTCTTCCCTGATTGCTTGGCCAATCCCTTCCAAAATTGGAAGGGATGATCCTAAGGAAATCCTTGATCGCCTAAATCTAAATTTTGACTCTAAATCCCTCCATGTTGCCCATGCTAATCCATGGATTTCAGAGATATTTCTCCTTGAAAATCCAAGCTTCTCAAGCTTGTTTCCAAGATTAGGAGCTTGCCTGAAGCTCTATAAAAGCTTCCCCAACGTAGAGTCGAACTCCTTAGCGAGTTTTAGGCCAAAAAATCCCTCTTCTTTACCTCTAACCAGCTCCAACTCCACTCCGGTGACCTCCTCTATTCGGTCTTCTAGCCTACTACCACATACTATAGGTAGCAGGTCCATTATCCTCAACTTCTTCCGCACCTTGCCGTACCTGTGAGGAGCTCCCTTTCCCTTCAAGCATCGCTGTCCTCCCTCCTAGAGCCACCTTCGTCTCCAGCACCGGCCAATCATAGCCAATGCAATCTCTGCATCCCCATTGTCAACAACCGCCTTCATTTGACTTTGCATCTCCCACTGATTTGATTCACACACTCAACACTCGCTTCAATGCACCCTCTCGCCCGTACCACTATATCCCCCTCGTCTTTGACGTACCTTTGGCAACTTCGCGAAATGTTAAGACTCATTCCATCAAAACACTTTAAGACGTCTGGGAGTTGGTCTAGACGTCTGGACATCTTCCCAGACGTTTGGAAATCAATTTTTGTGTGCGTACGGCCTCGAGTCTGCGTGCGTGCCACACGCTGACTGAGCCCAACCGCCTTCTCTTTCTTCTTCCCTCGCCGAATTGCAGAGCCTTTCCCCCCTACACCTACATATAACCTCCTCCTCTCCCTCACGCCACCCCACTCCCATCCATCTTCTCCTTCCTCCAGCGAGAGCGAGAGCGAGCACGGCGAGTTGCTGCTGAGTGCAGCGGCGGAGAGGAGACGGGCAGCGAGAGAAGGGAAGAGAGGAGAGCATGCTAGCCATGAGGGAGCTCGCCGGAGAAGCTTGCTGCCGGTCGGGCGTGCGCGAGGTGGAGTGTTGTGCCAGGGAGGTTCCCCCGACGCTGCTACAGCTAGAGCAGCGGACGAGCGAGCGCGGCACGGCCGCGCACATCAGGAAGAAGACGAAGGAGCTTCTGATTCTGGGATTTTTCCCAGAATCAAACGTCTGGACCTACATCCAGATGATGCAAATGACGTCTGGAGGAAGCTCCAGATGACTGGGAGGTACATCTGTGCACTATGCATTCTTTTGCGGATACGGCCATGCAGGCTGTTCCACTGAGGCTCTGATGCATGCCGTGTTAAGAGATTTTGCGTGCGCGTGCAGGATTCGCTTCGGGAAGGCGTGGGACACGTCCTCCCATGCGGTTCAGATGTCTGGACGAGGCACCAGACGGCGGAGAGTGTCTCCAGACGTCCGAAAAGATAGTCGGATGTTTGGAACTAGGTCCAGATGGTCCGATAGGATCCCTGGACGTCTAAGGAGCAACGCGGAGTGAGGTATGGATCTAGACCCCTTTTAAGACGTCTGGAAGGTGTTCCAGACGTCTGATTTGAGTTAAGATTGTCGTTTTTGACCCCTTTAGGGTCCGTCCGCTTTCCACGTTTAAGATTATGTTCTTCTTCGTATAAGTTCCTCTACTTTTGGAATGCTTTTTATCATGTTCTGAGTGGTTTCTTGTGGTTGACCCTTGTGTCAGGACCACGTTCCATTACGGAATTGGGGGTTGCGGCGACATGTGGACCTGCCAATCGAGCCCCCATCACTCCTGGTTTCGCAGATAGAGTGGCTTCCTTTAGTTAATTACAAACATAAATGCATATCTGGAATAAATGTTAGATCCTAGGGTATGGCATGAATCCTAGGGCCAGAAACACTAGATTGAATGATAGATCCTAGGGTATGTCATGAATCCTAGGACTAGAAACATTGGAACGAATGTATTAAATGCCTGAATTGCAGTCTTGAATGAGTAACTAGAATAATAACAATTGCCTGTAATTGGATAACAGCTGTTTATGGAATGTAAAGTACTGTTAGCAATTGTTGCATGTATGTTCCTGTTATTGAAATTAAATACGAGCTGCCTGTATATGAAATGGAAATAGAAATGATGAAACCTAGTACGGCTTTCCCTGAGAAACATGAGCATGAACCCTACGGGGAATTAGGAGTAGAGCTCCTGGAAATAAATGGAATAGAACTGGAAATGTGAATGGGGAAGTGAGCTGGCCCTTGAGTACGGAGTACCAAGGGGAGCGACTGTCCCCCTGTTTAGTGCAGAGTGGAGCTAGCCACCCTAGGGTTGGGACCCGGGGTTAGGACTGGCCACTTTGTATCGACTCTGTGGCCCTCACGTACACAGTACCGGGGAGAGCTACTAGTGTAAGGAGAGAGCTAGCCACTCCACGGGGCCCGGGGTTCAGCTAGCCGCCTTACACTGACTTGTTAGGCCCACTGGGCAAACTAGGGTAGTCAGGCGAGGGTGCACGGACTGTGGAGGGGCGAGACCCCTGTTTGGTTCTTAGGGGCTAGACCCCTGTTATTGAGAGGGCTCTGCCCTATATTGGTTCCGTGTTGTGCTTTGGGCACACCCGTTAACGGAAACGACTGATCGCGTGCCAGTGTGGGGTAGATACCAGTGTGCTTATTGACTGGTCGATCTTTCGCTTTAAAGTCGTTTGTAGTTTAATGTGGTGGAAAAATCTACTAATCAATTTTTAACAAGAAATAACCACTCGCAGAGGAGCGGGTCGTATCCACAGGGAGGCAATAACGTATTAAAATTCGCGCCACTTAAAAATGTTTGTTTGTAGTCAATTTGGACAAGAACCAAGCCAAGATTGCCTTTAGATTAAGGTTTAAGTAAGAAACAATGCTGAAATGGCAATTATGAGAAACTAACTATAGGATATTTTCTGCAATGCAGAGTCAATAAAATATGATTAAAATGTGGCAATGGCAGAAAATGTAAATTTTAATTGACGGTTTACTGTAGCAAAACAGGGGAATTTTTCCTCGTTGTCTTGCGCGACGAGGAGCCGATGGCTGGGCGCGGGAAGCTCGGAGGAGGTCCCTTGGACCAAGAGCTTCGAATCGGTGGTGGCGGCGAGTCGCGCGGCGGTCGGAGGTGGCCGGACGAGCTTCGGCGGAGGTGCTGCTGGTGGCGGCTGCAGGCGGTTGAGCGGATGCGGCCTGTTGGCGTGAAGTCTGCCTCGCGCTACTGCTGCGGGGGTGGCTGCTGCTGCTGGCGTGGGCGCTGCTGCGGCTGGTGTGGGCACGGGAGCTCAGGCGTGGTGAGCGCTGGATTGCAGGCGCGGGGAAGAGGGCGCTGCAGGCGGTTCTGCAAGCGCGGGCGGAGGGTGCTGCAGGCACGGGAGCGGGTGTGCAAGCTGCAGGCGCGGGCGTGGCTGCTGCTGGTGGCGGGCGCGCGGGAAGAGTGGTTGGCGTTCTGTAGCTGCGTGCGGTTCTGCAAGAGCTGGAGGAGAGCGCGGTGGGCTGAGGAGGGCGTGCGTGGTTGGCGAAGGCTGATGGTGGGCGCAGGTGTGCTGCAGGCTGATGGGCACGGGGAAGGTGGCGTGGGCTGATCTGCAGGTGTTGTTGGAGGATGCTGTGGGCGACTCTGTAGGTGCGGGAAGAGGGCGCTGCGTGGAGAGCGGTTGCGGGTGGACTTCAGATGGGTACGCAGGCGAGTGGGTGGAGGTGAGCGGGTAACTTCAGACGTCTGGGAAATTCCCCAGACGTCTTAAGTTACTAAGAGGGTGGCTGAATCAGTAGCTCGGTGATGGTGGTCGGCCATGATGGCGAGGAGGATGCACGCTAAGGTGCTCACGGTGATGCGGTGAGCTCCGGATGGCGGTGTGGCCTGTCACACCACACGCCCACGGTGATGGAGACTCGTCGCCACAGTAGAGGCCAGCAGTGTGGAGTGGAAGAGAGAGGTTCTCTTTGCACAGTGGTGGGTCGGTGGCGGAGGCCTCCCGAGCTCGGCTGCCTCCCTCCTCCTTTTGTAGTGGCCTGCACAAGTTTGAAATCAGCCGCCCGACCAGATCCACCACATCCGCTCCCCCTTGAATGGCTTCTTCACTGCAGCAGCCGGGCGTTGGAGTGGCAGCCAGCCGTTCTGAAAGAAGAAGAATAAAGAAAATAATGTTAAAATATTAGGGTTATTTATGTACAGACCCTCAACTTCTATGTTAATGAAAACAATGTACCTAATTGGTTATCTAATTAGATAAATGCCATTCTAAACTAATTCTAAATGTACTTAAAGTATGAATGCAATGCATGGATTATGTAATTAAATTAAAACTATGAATTAATCTATTTACATCCTAATTTATACTAAATAAATGTTAGAATTAACCTAATGTGTAGGCACTTAAATACTTAAATAGCCCACAACTATGGGCTAATCACTTATCACGTGTGCCGTAGTCATCGTTACGTCTGTCAGCGACCTTGGGGTGGTTGACTGAGTGTAGGACCACCACGGGGGACTCTCCCGGCCAGGAGAGCACCACGTGCTACTTCTACTCTTTGGAAAAGACTGTAATCAAGATCTTTCCCACGAGGAACATTCGAGATCAAGAAAAAGACCTGATAAATGAACCAAGTGATGAAAGAAAGAATAATTAGTTGAATAAAGAAAGAAATTGAAAACAACAGCTACCTATCCACCTTTACTGTTTTTCTTAGTTAGCTGGTTGCCACTCTATTCAGCGTTCGCTGATTTCGTGTAATCATAACCTCTTTCAGGTCCAGGTGTTGAGCAGCCAGAGCCTACTGCTGTGGAGGGTGCTAGGCCCAGTAGAGCCCAGTAGTGTACCTTTTTGTTGTACCATTCGGTTGTAGTGAGTATTTTTGTTACACTCCTGTACTCTTTTGTTATAACTTTATATTCCTGTACCTTTTTAAATTCTCTACTGTTGTGGTGGTGTGTACTGTAGTAGTTTACTTCTTTATTGCTGTACTTTTGTAGTTTTAGTTGCTTGCATGGTGAATGTGGTTTATTTTATTGCTTTTTGGTTACTTCCTCATTGGATGACTGGGTCTTGGGATCAGTCGAGTCAGTCCAGTCTTGTGTCTTGTAGGGATTCGGGAACCAGGTCATAACACGAAACCACCTCACTGCACCAAAACGCCCCCCACCGGTCCAAAAACTTCCATCGTGACCTCACGAGCAAAACCCCTCAAGTAATTGAGGGGATTGGCCACTCACATACTCCACCCAACTCACGCCCCTTCGCACCACCTTTTCAAGGTCGTCAAGCCTCCACACTCACTCGCACGCCACGCCGCACCCACCAACGCACTCGTCGTTCCACGTCAATCCTCCTGATGAAATTTGACATCGTCGCGAGGCCGTTCTCTGCTTTTCAGGTGACCGCCGGAGCTCTGCCACCGCCTTCGTCTTCTCTGGCTCTGCCAGCAACCTTCAAGCCGTGTTCTTGAGAGATCTTTGCTCCAGGCTTTGGAGCTGACTCCCAAGCTTCCCTTCAGGTCCGCAATTGAGGCAGTAAGTGCTTCTCTCGACCTCAATTAGAGGCATCTTCAGCTGCTGCTGCATTGCGACGAAGAAGGGATAAGATAGTCCTATGTCATAGAAATCAGAAGTCGCCCATGTGCATAAAAGGAATTTTTGCCCTCGACCCCTCACCCAAGACATAGGGGTCGGTGGTGGTCGTTTTCGCAACCGCTGGTCTTTGTTTGTTTTAATGCTTATTACAGTAATATCGTTGTGGTATAAAATAAGACAGCTTCGGTTGTCGTTACCATTAACATTTTACTCGGAAATAGTTTCCCGAGGTTGAACTCAGGGAGCTACTGGAATTCTAGAAGTACAATGTTTCTTTATTACAAAAATAAGAGAGAGAGAGGGAGAAATAGATTTCTGTCTTTTGGCTTTTTCTTCTTCTCTTCTTTCTCTCTTTGCTTGTCTTCTTCTTCTCTTCTTTCTCTTTACGGGTCTCCTTCCTTGGCTTTGATTGCCTTCAGTTCCTCTTCTTTTTCTGCTTGCCTTCTCTTTCTTTTCTTCTTCAGTTCTTCTTCTTTTTCTTTTCTTTATCTTCTTTCTTTCTTCTTCTGCGGAACCTTTTCTTTTCTTTTTCTTCTTCTCTGCTTTATCTCTTCTGAGGCTTTATCCGTCGTCTGATATCGCAATCAGATGACTTAAACGGTGGTATGCTACAGTGCTTCCCCTCTCTTTTCTTCCTTTGCTGCTCTTTCTTCTTCTCTTCTTCTTCTTCTTCCCGCTTCTTCCTGCTTGGTCTTCTGCCTTGCTCAGTTGCAAAGCTTCTTCAGAGCTTCTTCTTCCGCTCCGCTTCTTCTTCTTCTTCCTGCGGCCAAGTGGTGAACCTTCTTCCTTCGCACCCTATTCCTGCACGAGGCACAGCAAAACCTAGCCCTTCCCTCTACCCGCACGTCTCTCTCTCTCTGTAAACCGCTCATAGGAAGCTCTCCCAGAGTCGGGTTATCGGGTCGGGTAGCGTACCTGTGACCAGGCGCACCTGCGTGGGTGGTGTGCGAGGAGTGTAGGGTAAACGGGTCGGCCAGGTCCGCGTGGTGTGGGTCGCGGACGAGGCGGGCGAGTGGGCGAGGGGACCTCACCCCGTGTTCTGAGGAGCTTAAGTTAAAACACAAAATCAACTTAAATGGGTGCGGCGCTTCGAAATCCCACGATGTGGGACTAAACTTTGTCCCTTGCGCGCGCGCGCCCGCAGGACGGACGCGACCTGGCCTCAGCAGCAACGCCCTCGTTTCTCTTCGTAGACCCGCTCCTTGCCTTCGCCCAAGTCCCTCCAGTTCCCCTCAGCTGGAATCCTACTGCTTCAGGGCCTGGAGCTCGCTTGGAAGCTCCTCGCCTTGTTGCCAATGGCGACCGGGGCTGAAGATCTGCCGAACACAAGTAGGGCCTCTCGACCTAATCAGACCACAGGGGGACCTTCGCCGTGGCACGGCGAAGGTAATGCGGGGTATAGCAGGTTGCGAGGCGGTGCTTGGCGGCAACCCTAGGTCGGACTGCAACCGCAAAAATGGGTTTGATCGGGGGAGTGTTGTGAAGGTGTGGAGTGGCAGTGGAGGGGCGGGGGGTGTCGGGTGAGGTGAGGCGGAGCTTTTGGGGTAGGTGGCGAGTTGTGTGGAGCGGTGGATTGACGGGGGCAACTCGCCGGAGAGTGGCCGGAGATGGAGAAGGTGAGGGGGGTCAGGCACGGTCGAGGGGTAATTGAGCGAATTAAGTTGGGGAAAAGAAAGAGGGGAGGAAGGGAAATAACTGTTACTTACCTATAGGGACGAAGGGGGCCGGAGCAGGGCGGTAGTCGTACCGACTGTCGCCGGAGAAGAAACACCCAGAGGGGGAGAGTGGCGGCGAGGAAGAGAGCAGGAGGGCGCACGCTGGGTACGGCGCGACGCGGGAAGATCGGGCGAAGGTGGCTCTGCTGCAGGTATTGCAGCAGAGCGACGAGACGGAGAAGGGGCCGCCGGAGCTGGTGGGTTTCTGTCGGAGTGGGAAGAGAGGAAGGGTTAGGATTTTCTCCGTCAGGACCAAGCTGGGAGAATCGACTAGCGACGCTGGCCTTTATAAAGGCGGTGGCTGAGGGGTGGGCGCAGGGAGGCGACGTGCCTCCCTCGCTGGAGAATGGCCGAAAGTGTGACCCATGCCTTCCGCGCGTTTGCACGGAAGGTGTGGGCGTCGACAGATGGCATGGCGGTGTCCCTGCGACAACAGACGTCGCAGGGAACACCGGGTTCAATCTGCAGGACACCTCCCTCACTCTGCGCGGCGCCATGCTCCGCGTAAAGTTGCCGGAGCATGGCGCTGCGCAGAGACTTGTAGGAGGGACCAGAATGCAAAGAAGGACGAAGAAACTAGGGGCCAAAATGCAAGGGTTTCGAAAGTTGAGGGTCAAAAAGTAATAGATGAGGACCAAATTGCAAAGTCGGTCAAGAAGATTTCTTATTAGGCTCAAGTTTTTATGCATGACTAAATTTGACCTAAGGATTTTAATGGTGAATTTTATTTCTATGTCAGACCTTGTTTGACTGGCCAATTTACGTAAAAACCCAAATTAAATCATTAATTGGGCATGGTTCTCAATGTAGGTCAAAATGGGTTTCCAAGGCCAAATTGAAGGTTCTAAACCCTAGAGATTATTTTTCTATGAATTTTAGAGAGTTTAGTCAATTTTTAACCTACCTCGAACCTCGTGAATTGAAGTGGGTTTGTTTTAGGGTTACAGAATGTCATTTAATTCCTTGGAGTTGCTGTAGCCCTTGTTGGATCAGATCATCCCACTTTCCTTCTTATTAGGTTAGTTTGACCTATGTTTGGACCCTGAGTTACCCTGTTTGCAGATTGTGTTGGTGAAATTGCATTTTTACCCCTTATGACTTATTTTCTTCTTAAACTCAGAATTCTTTGAGTCAAGCCTTTCTTTGAGTTATGTAGGAGCTTTTTCTCGCATATCTAGGTTAGATTGTGCTAGTTAGGGTTCACGATGCGGTTCTCATCATACCCCCATGCCTAGCTTTTGCTAGTCCCTTAGCAAAAACTTAAGGTTTAACCTTTGTTCTAGACCATGATATTTTTAATAATTTCAGATAAGTGCTTTTTCATTTGAACTTAGATTAGGTTAGAATGCTGACCATAGGCCTAAAATGTACTCTAGTACCAACCAAGATCCAGATATATCTAGCCTCAGCCTCAGTCCTTAGCAAGGGTTTTTAAGGCCCACAAGAACTAACCTAAGATCTGTTAGACTTTGTGGTTAAAGCACCCATGCTTGAAATGATTTTAGCCCTGGCTCAATTCGTAGTGTGCTTTGTAAAAGAGAGAGATAGAAAATTTTTCTGTTTGGAGAGTTTTCTCTCTCTTTTTTCTTTTTAATTCTAGCTTACGATTGGCTTTTCAACACGGTCTGTATCAGATTCCTTACTCCCATCATCAATCCTCAAGGGTTCCTGGCAATCGATGCTTCGAGATAACACTGCCCATGGCAACCCCCGGAACCCTGGCTATTGAGATTTCAAGATAATCCCATCCATGGTGTTCCGTGGTCGAATCCAGACCCTGGCAATTGACACTTCGTGATAATGCCATCCATGGAATCTGAACCAGCAGAGTGCTTACATGCCCCCAGTAGGATATGTAAATATCCTAAGAGACAAGCACCGAGGAGATGATATTTTGTTACGCATCTTCGAGGGGGATTTCCCACCTCTCCGCGCTGGGAACTCATCCAAATCAACTTGTGTTGATCGGCCGCTCCTACTCTAGGTGTATTTTTCAGAATTTTGCGACGCTTCTGCGTGATTTTGATTTTTATACTTACTGAACCAGGCTGTGTGTGAGGTTAGGGTGCTTAGGTTACTGAGTCCTGTAAACCAAAAGTTAGTTAATGAGGACAAATACTCCCTAAGCCTTGGACCTAATACTTAAGCTTTTCAGTTTCCTCAACCTCTTGAGGAATGCCTAGATCTTAGTGGGTACTAAGAGTCTGTCCAAGAATGCCTAAGGTTTACGTTCTTACTAATCTCACCATGCACTTTTCATTTCTTTTCTTTAATGAGGTCTAGAACTTAGGTCAATTCCTTAGTTTCTTACTAATGACTGTCACTCTTTTCTTTCATTTTTGCACTCCTTTTTCATTTTGTTCCTTTTCCTTCTCCCACAAAATTTCCTTTCTCCTCTTATTCTTTAATTCTTTTTTGAATTTTTTTTTCGATGTTTTTGGCATATGTGAATTTTTTTGTTTAAAACCTTTTCTTACAAGTTTTGCACTTTTATACCTCCCCATGCCTAAGGTTTGCAATGTCCTCATTGTGACTTAAGGGATTTTTATTTACTTAGTTCATTCCTTAAGACAGATGTTTTAATGAGTGAATGGGTCGGGATGATTGTTGCGAACGATTTCTAATCCCAGATGCAAGCATCTGAGGTGGAGTCGGCTGTCTATAAGGGCGAACCTTAAGTGCACAAAGGTGTTAAAAAGGTTTTAGGTTTTCAAGGAAAATGACGGGTTGCCTCCCGTTAAGCGCTGAGTTTTACGCCATCGGCTGGGCACAATAAGCTCAAGGGGAATGGAGGATATAAGATGATTCAGCCAAATCAGTAGAAGTTACATCAATGAATGGCTTGAGTCTCTGACCGTTCACGATGAAAGGTTCGGAATCGTGGCTGAGCGGACTGATTTCGATGGCTCCATTTCCAAAAATCTGTCGGACCAAGTATGGTTCGACCCACTTGGATCGCAACTTTCCAGGGAAAAGTTTGAGTCAGGCATCAAAGAGTAGGATCTTCTGACCAGGATGAAAGATCTTTCTCAAGATATGCTTGTCATGGAAGGCTTTAACCCGCTCCTTGTAGTTTCGTGAGTTCTCATTCGCGTCTAGGCGTAATTCATCGATCTCGCTAATTTAAAGTTTTCTGTGGGTTCCAGCCTTCGAAAGATCTAGATTACAGTTCCGTACTGCCCAATAGGCTTTATGCTCCAGTTCGACGGGAAGGTGACACGCCTTACCGTACACCAGTCTAAAGGGAGACATGCCTAATTGGGTTTTGTGGGCGGTCCTATAGGCCCACAAGGCTTCCGGAAGTCAGGGCGACCAGTCCTTCCTGTCAGGCCGAACAGTGACCTGCAAGATTTTCTTGATCTCCCGATTTGACAGCTCAGCTAGACCATTAGTTTGGGGGTGGTAAGGAGTAGAGATTCGGTGAGACACCCCATATTTAGTCATCAGTGACCTAAACTGAGCATTTGTGAAATGGGTCCCCCCATCAGAGATTATAGCACGAGGAATCCCGAACCTTGAGAAAATGTTTTGATGAATGAATTTGAGAACAATTTTGTGATCACAGGTTCGGGTCGGTATGGCTTCGATCCATTTGGACACGTAGTCCACAGCCAGTAGAATGTATTCGAAACCATCCGAAACAGGAAAGGGGCCCATAAAATCAATCCCCCAAACATCAAAGATTTCCCATACGAGAATCGGCTGCAAAGGCATCATGTCGCGATGGCTCATGTTGCCCAAAGTTTGGTAATGACTGCATGCTTTGCAGTGACTGTATGCGTCTTTGAACAGTGTGGGCCAGTAAAAGCCGCACTGGAGGACTTTTGATGCGATTGTATGCCCAGAGAAATGGCCACCACATGCCTGGTCATGGCAGAAAGAGAGAATATTGTTGATTTCCTCTTCCAGGACACATCTACGGATGATTTGATCAGCACCTATGCGGAAAAGGTACGGGTCTTCCCAGATGTAATACTTGTCATCAGAGCGCAATTTGTCTTTCTTGGCCTTCGGCTAATCAGACGGGATCTGATGAGATGCCACGTAGTTTACTATATCAGCAAACCATGGAAGTCTAGTACCAATAGTCAGCAGGTGTTCATCAGGAAAATTCTCCGTGATGGGTCCGGAAGGGTTGATAATCTCAGAAGGAAGACGGGACAAATGGTCGGCTACCACATTCTGCCTTCTCGCCTTGTCGCGTATCTCGAGATTGAATTCTTGCAATAACAAGATCCATCGGATTAGTCGGGGCTTCGCGTCCTTTTTGGCAAGGAGATGCCTTACAGCCGTGTGATCCGAGTAGATGATGACGTGGGAGCCCAGGAGATACGATCGGAATTTTTCAAGGGCAAATACTATGGCTAGCAGCTCTTTCTCCGTAACCGTGTAGTTATGCTGAGCCTCGTTAAGTGTCTTGCTAGCGTAGTAGATGACCACGGGTTTCCCGTCAGTTTTCTGCCCGAGGACTGCTCCTATAGCGAAATCAGATGCATCGCACATGATCTCAAAGGGTTGAGACCAGTCAGGGGATTGTAGGATAGGTGCTTAGGTGACTCGGTCACGAAGGTTTTCAAAGGCTAGTGTGCATTCCTTGGAGATTTCAAAGGATACATCCTTAGAGAGAAGAGAAGTCAAGGGGCGTGCGATTTTCGAGAAATCAGGAATGAAACGACGGTAAAAATCGACGTGCCCTAGAAAAGAATGGATGTCCCTGATCAAGCTAGGCATAGGAAGGCGAGAGATCAGATCAACCTTAGCTCGATCCACTTGGATGCCCTTCTCCGAAATTAAATGTCCCAGGACAATTCCCTCAGGCACCATGAAATGGCTCTTTTCCTAGGAAAGAACCAAATTTACATCGATGCATCGCCTGAGTATTTGGACCAAGTGTTGGAGGCAATTGTCAAATGATGCTCCAAAAACTGAAAAGTCATCCATGAAGACTTCCAGATAGTCACCTACCATATCTAAGAATATGACAAGCATGCACCGCTGAAAAGTAGAGGGTGCATTGCAGAGACCGAAAGGCATCCTTCGGAATGTGTATGTTCCGAAGGGGCAGGTGAACGTGGTCTTCTCTTGGTCCTCAGGATGGATTGCCACCTGGTTGTAACCGGAGTACCAGTCAAGAAAGCAGAAGAACCTATTTCCCACTAGTTTCTCGAGGATCTGATCAATGAAAGGTAGTGGGAAATGATCCTTCTTTGTGGAGGAATTGAGTCGGCGGTAATCTATACAGACTCTCCACGAGTTGGCTAATCGGGTAGGAATGACTTCTCCGGTTTCAGTCGTTATAGTGGTGAGTCCTACCTTTTTAGGCACAACCTGAATTGGGCTCACCCAACGACTATCGGAGATCGGGTAGATGATCCCGGCATCTAACCACTTGATGATCTCCTTTTTCACGACCTCCTGCAGATTGGGGTTCAAGCGTCTCTGCATTTCACGAGAAGGTCGTGCACCCTCTTCTGAATAGATATGATGAGTGCAATATGAGGGACTTATTCCAGTCAGATCATCGAGAGTCCACCCGATGGCTCTACGATGTTGCTGGAGGACAGCACTCAGACGGGATTCTTGTTCGGGACTGAGCTTGGAATTGATAATCACAGGAAGGGTATGATTAGAACCCAGAAAGATGTATTTCAAGTGAGCAGGAAGGGGCTTTAGTTCGAGGATGGGGTTATCAGCAGCGGCGGGTGGTTCAGAATAGATGTGAGATTCAAGGGTAGGAGCTACTCGGTTGTCCGAATCTGGATTTGACTCCTCTGTTTGTGGGTCAAGATCTTTCTGAGGTATAATCAGGTCATTCTGGAAGTGTGTTTCATCAACCAAAGCCCTAATGTCACAAATCTGTTTGATGACACCGCAATTGATTCCTTGTTGGGCCTTAAATATATCAATTTTCAGGGTTTGATTCCCAAATTTGAGCTCTATTTGGCCCTCCTCACAGCTAATGTTGGCTCTAGTAGTAGCCAAGAAAGGTCTCCCTAGAATGATTGGTGTATCCCTAGGGTTCTCAGGTGTGTCCATGTCTAAGATTATAAAGTCTACAGGAAAGTAGAAATCCCGCCCTCTCACAATAACATCCTCGAGAATCCCTTTTGGTGACTTTATAGATCGATCTGCTAATTGTAATGTCACCTCAGTTGGTTTTAGCTCAGATTCTTCTAGATGGTTAAGTAAGGATGTGGGTATCAGATTTATGGAAGCACCTAAGTCTAGCAATGCTCTATCAAATTGGGTATCACCTATCTTGCAGGAAATTAGGGGAGTACCAGGATCTTTAGCCTTGGGTGGGAGTCTGCTTAGGATTACAGAGCTGGCTTGCTCTGACAGAACAATTGGACTCCCACTCTTGGTTCGCGGCTTACGCTGGGGTGTACACACATTCTTTAAGAATCATGCGTAAGCCGGTACGTGGCGGATTGCATCCATCAAGGGGATGTTTATGTGGACCTGCTCAAAGAGCTTGACCAGGTCCTCCTCAGGTGCCATGGGCTTGGTAGTCTTCTTTCCCTTGGTCAAGGCCTCGGGAAACAGAACCTTGGTTGGTTCTTCTAGGATAAGTCCAGGTCTTTGATCTGGGACAGGGATAGGAACGTCCTGGATTACCGTCCTAGGCTTGGGATCACTACCAGGCTTGGAGTGGTTTGGATAAGGTGGATCTTGGGTCTCCTTACCACTACGGGTTGTCACGGAATTAAGTCCTGCTTGGTTTTGATTGGGATTGGATAAGATGGGTTGCTGCTGATAGCCTGCAAAAGAAGTGGAAGCCTCCATCCCGTCGGGTGAAGGAACAGAGGGGGCCTGATAAATCATATGGGCTTGGCCCGGGTTTGGGTTCATAACGCGCCGCTGTGTTGGCACGTTATTCGGGTTAGGAAGAGGTTGGGAAGGAAGAATGCCTGGCTGGTGAGAATTTGCCAACTGGGCCAGTTGATTTCGGACCTCTGTAAGCTCTTCCTTGTGTTGTTTTTGGATAGTCACATTCGTTCTTTGAATGTCAGCCAGAGTCTGAAGGATAAGGGACATTTGATCCTGATTTGGCCCTGATGGATAAGTAGGGTTGGGCCGAGGCTGAGGCGGCTGGTAAGGACGAGGGGGTTGTGGGTGGGGCTGAAAGGGTGGTCTTTGGGTTTGGGAATTTCCCGCCCACTGAAAGTTGGGATGGTTTCGCCATCCAGGGTTATAGGTGTTGGAGAATGGGTCGTTCTGGATGGCGTTGAGGTCCTCGCAGGTCTGAGGAACCTCCAGAGAGTCAGAGAAAGGGGGAATGGAATTCCCCAGGCTGGTATAGAAGGGATCGGATGACCCTCCGATTCGAGAATCAGATGATGGATATGGACCCATCCTAGGAGAAGATCGATGGAGAATGTTTTGCACAATCTCCCGCGTGGAAGGAGGCTGTGCAAAAGAGCTATGCGCAGAGGTGGCTCGCTGTAGGTGCTGAGTCAGCTCATCCACCTTCTTTTCAATGATTGAGACCTTGTCCAATCGTCTGCCATTAATTCCAGGTCGACTGATGCGGACAGACCCTGCGTCTCATGTGCTCCCTTAAGATTCGTCGATGCATGGGTATTTGTCCTGTCGAATAATCCCATGGAGTCATTGTTGATGGAGTTCTCGAACATGTTTTCGAGAATCTCCCACACGGTGTCCTCATGTTGACCCATGATATTCTCTTCGCAAGTTGCATTGACGAAAAGACGGATGTCTTCACAGAGTCCCTGGTAAAAAGATTGGACTTGTTCCCATTTAGGAACTCCGTGATGGGGGCACTTTCTCATGAGATCCTGAAAGCGATCCCATTCCTCATGGAGAGGTTCCCCTGTTTGCTGAGTGAAGTGAGTAATCTGATGGCGCAAGGCATTGGTTCGACCAACGGGAAAGAGCTTTTTCAAAAATTTGGACTGAAGTTCTTCCCAAGTGTTGATCGGCCAGGTCTGGGTTTGATACCAATGAGCGGCCTTGTCCATAAGAGAGAAGGAGAACATCTTCATGAGAAGAATATCCCGATTTTGTGCATCTGACCCAAAAGTTTGGGCCAGATGCTTTAGCTGCTTGATGTGCTGGAAGGGATCTTCGGAATTAAGCCCATGGAATTTAGGTATAGCATGAATCATATTGGGCTTCAATTCAGAATCAGGTCCTCCAGTCGGGATTCTGACTCGAGGCTCAATGGCTACCGCAGCAGGATTATAATGGTCCTGCATCATAGGATGCTACAGTGGGTGCACAAAGTTTTGGAAGAGGTCATTGAGTCGCTGGAGCTGGTGCTCCAAATTATTTTCTTCCTCAACTGGCTGACCCATGATGGGGGAAGAAGAAGAGCTTGGTTCTGAATCAGCTGAGAGAATAATGTGGTGGGGTTGCTGCACAAACACAGGTGTCGAGGCTTGGCCTTGACGAGAGTGAATTCCTAAAGGAGGTCTTAAGGGTGGTCTTAAGGACCTCCTACCGTACATGCACTGTTGGAATAGATGAGTTTAGAAGGTGCTGGACCCAATCGAGACACCCAAAAATTGTTGGGTGACTATAGAGGTGCGGGGCAGATGGACCCCTTGATCAAAAAGACCATCCACCTGAGAATTACCTGGGCAGCCAGAAAGGGTGAGTCCCGCGAAGATCCCTACACGGTAGAGCGTCCCCACGAGTTACAGGGTTTCCCCCACCCGACCTCTCTTGTCACTGCGGTTCCAGGTAGACCAGAATGGGGATCTTGACCTCTTAAGTCTACCTCTTTTACTTTAAGATCAAGGTGCTTAAGGTTCCACTTGAACTCTTAGGTATTTTGAGTGAAAAAGTGACCTAATTTTAAGGTTGGTTGACCCAAGGGGTCAACTTCACCTCTTGTTTCCTTTGAAAACTTATTAGGTCTTGTCTTTTGGGGTTCAAGTGTTTAGAGAGCCAATTGTTTAGGGTTTCTCTTGTATAGCTCTTTTTCAAACAAGGTTTAGGCACACCTCTTTTTGGGAAGATCTATTCTTTGTTAATAGAAGGTGTGTCTCTAGAAACCCTAGATTTTCAATCCTTGGATTGGTTCTAGTTGGTCCATTTTAGTTGCCTCAAAATTTTAGTATCTAGGGCTCAATCAAGAAGGTTTTATCCCTAGTTACCTTAGTTGGATGAACAGTTAAGCATGTGTTGAAATAGGCAACTTTGATGAATTACTATGTATAACACAGGTAGCCCTAAGTTGATTCTTCTTTTGTTCCTTTTTCAGATTTTAAGGGAGTTAAGAAAGGGCTAATGAAGATTACCTGTTTGTTGGAGTGTTTGTTGTGCGGCTG
The DNA here is from genome assembly GCA_037157565.1 of Thalassia testudinum. NCBI lineage: Eukaryota > Viridiplantae > Streptophyta > Magnoliopsida > Alismatales > Hydrocharitaceae > Thalassia > Thalassia testudinum. The sequence continues at coordinate 3,044,527 of JAZHRO010000029.1, read as the reverse complement.
CTCTTCTTTCCTGTTCCTATGCCTGCACAAGAGAGGAAAAGATTAGCAATTGTTTAAAAGAATTTCAAAGCTTCTAGAATAGCCATTGCTCCCCGGCAACGGCGCAAAGAAAATGGTGGTCGTTTTCGCAACTGCTGGTCTTTGTTTGTTTTAATGCTTATTACAGTAATATTGTTGTGGTACAAAATAAGACAGCTACGGTTGTCGTTACCATTAACATTTTACTCCGAAATAGTTTCCTGAGGTTGAACTCAGGGAGCTACTGGAATTCTAGAAGTACAATGTTTCTTTATTACAAAAATAAGAGAGAGAGAGGGAGAAATAGATTTATGTCTTTTGGCTTTTTCTTCTTCTCTTCTTTCTCTCTTTGCTTGTCTTCTTCTTCTCTTCTTTCTCTTTACAGGTCTCCTTCCTTGGCTTTGATTGCCTGCAGTTCCTCTTCTTTTTCTGCTTGCCTTCTCTTTCTTTTCTTCTTTAGTTCTTCTTCTTTTTCTTTTCTTTATCTTCTTTCTTTTCTTCTTCAGTTCTTCTTCTTTTTCTTTTCTTTATCTTCTTTCTTTCTTCTTCTGCGGAACCTTTTCTTTTCTTTTTCTTCTTCTCTGCTTTATCTCTTCTGAGGCTTTATCCGTCGTCTGATATCGCAATCAGACGACTTAAACGGTGGTATGCTACAGTGCTTCCCCTCTCTTTTCTTCCTTTGCTGCTCTTTCTTCTTCTCTTCTTCTTCTTCCCGCTTCTTCCTGCTTGGTCTTCTGCCTTGCTCAGTTGCAAAGCTTCTTCAGAGCTTCTTCTTCCGCTCCCCTTCTTCTTCTTCTTCTTGCGGCCAAGTGGTGAACCTTCTTCCTTCGCACCCTGTTCCTACACGAGGCACAGCAAAACCTAGCCCTTCCCTCTACCCGCAATTCTCTCTCTCTCTGTAAACTGCTCATAGGAAGCTCTCCCAGAGCCAGGTTATCGGGTCGGGTAGCGTACCCGTGACCAGGCGCATCGGCGTGGGTGGTGCGCGAGGAGTGCACGGTAAACGGGTCGGCCAGGTCCGCGTGGCGTAGGTCGCGGACGAGGCGGGCGAGGGGACCTCACCCTGTGTTCTGAGGCGCTTAAGTGAAAACACAAAATCAACTTAAATGGGTGCGGCGCTTCGAAATCCCACGATGTGGGACTAAACTTTGTCCCTTGCGCGCGCGCGCCCGCAGGACGGACGCGACCTGGCCTCAGCAGCAACGCCCTCGTTTCTCTTCGCAGACCCGCTCCTTGCCTTCGCCCAAGTCCCTCCAGTTCGCCTCAGCTGGAATCCTGCTGCTTCAGGGCCTGGAGCTCGCTTGGAAGCTCCTCGCCTTGTCGCCAATGGCAGCCGGGGCTGAAGATCTGCCGAACACAAACAGGGCCTATCGGCCTAATCAGACCACAGGGGGACCTTCGCCGTGTTACGGCGAAGGTAATGCGGGGTATAACAGGTTGCGAGGCGGTGCCTGGCGGCAGCCCTAGGTCGGACTGCAACCGCAAAAATGGGTTTGATCGGGGGAGTGTTGTGGAGGTGTGGAGTGGCAGTGGAGGGGCGGGGGGTGTCGGGTGAGGTGAGGCGGAGCTTTTGGGGTAGGTGGCGAGTTGTGTGGAGCGGTGGATTGACGGGGGCAACTCGCCGGAGAGTGGCCGGAGATGGAGAAGGTGAGGGGGGTCAGGCACGGTCGAGGGGTAATTGAGCGAATTAAGTTGGGGAAAAGAAAGAGGGGAGGAAGGGAAATAACTGTTACTTACCTATAGGGACGAAGGGGGCCGGAGCAGGGCGGTAGTCGTACCGACTATCGCCGGAGAAGAAACACCCAGAGGGGGAGAGAGGCGGCGAGGAAGAGGCAGGTGGGCACGCGCTGGGTACGGCGCGACGTGGGAAGATCAGGCGAAGGTGGCTCTGCTGCAGGTATTGCAGCAGAGCGACGAGACGGAGGAGGGGCCGCCGGAGTTGGTGGGTTTCTGTCAAAGTGGCAAGAGAGGAAGGGTTAGGGTTTTCTCCGTCAGGACCAAGCTGGGAGAATCGGCTAGCGATGCTGGCCTTTATAAAGGCGGTGGCGGAGGGGTGGGCGCAGGGAGGCGACGTGCCTCCCTCGCCAGAGAATGGCCGGAAGTGTGACCCATACCTTCCACGCGTTTGCACGGAAGGTGTGGGCGTCGACAGATGGCATGGCGGTGTCCCTGCGACAGCAGACGTCGCAGGGAACACCGGGTTCAATCTGCAGGACACCTCCCTCACTCTGCGTGGCGCCATGCTCCGCGCAAAGTCGCCGGAGCATGGCGCTATGCAGAGACTTGCAGGAGGGACCTGAATGCAAAGAACGATGAAGAAACTAGGGGCCAAAATGCAAGGGTTTCAAAAGTTGAGGGTCAAAAAGTAATAGATGAGGACCAAATTGCAAAGTCGGTCAAGAAGGTTTCTTCTTAGGCTCAAGTTTTTATGCATGACTAAATTTGACCTAAGGATTTTAATGGTGAATTTTATTTCTAGGTCAAACCTTATTTGACCAGCCAATTTACGTAAAAACCCAAATTAAATCATTAATTGGGCATGGTTCTCAATGTAGGTCAAAATGGGTTTCCAAGGCCAAATTGAAGGTTCTAAACCCTATAGATTATTTTTATATGAATTTTAGAGGGTTTAGTCGATTTTTACCCTACCTCGAACCTCGTGAATTGAAGTGGGTTTGTTTTAAGGTTACAGAATGTCATTTAATTCCTTGGAGTTGCTGTAGCCCTTGTTGGATCAGATCATCCCACTTTCCTTCTTATTAGGTTAGTTTGACCTATGTTTGGACCCTGAGTTACCCTGTTTGCAGATTGTGTTGGTGAAATTGCATTTTTACCCCTTATGACTTGTTTTCTTCTTAAACTCAGAATTCTCTGAGTCAAGCCTTTCTTTGAGTTATGTAGGATCTTTTTCTCTCATATCTAGGTTAGATTGTGCTAGTTAGGGTTCATGATGCGGTTCTCATCAGTCGGGTCCCCAGCCACCTTCACCCGCTTACCCGAGTGCTCACTCCTCGCTTGCGACCACATCCGCAAGCTTGGTCCACTGTTTACACCCGATTACTCGGTTGATTACCCAATTAAGGTTGGGTCTCTAAGAAAAGAAGAGGAAAGAGAAAGAAAGGGGGGGTTTGCCATTCGCGCCTCTCTACACTTAGCAGATTATGAGAGGCTCGAGTTTTATCCTTAATCTTTCATTTTCATTTTTTAGAAAACTAAGATTCTTTTTAATGATTTTATTTTCTACCTTAAGTGACTTACTAATTTCAAATAACTCATCAAAAGCATCTTGAAGTTCAGAATTTACCTCATCATTGTCGGAGTCGCTATCACTTGTGATGGCCATGAAGCCCATGCAAGTGGTTTCATTCTTCTTCTTGGGATCCTCCTCTTCTTCCTTTGAGCTCGTGTCGTCCCAAGTTACTTGGAATGCCTTCTTCTTATACTTCTTCTCCTTCTTGAGAAGAGGGTACTCGAGTCGAAGATGACCTTTTTTGTTGCAGTGGTAGCAACATCTCGGGCTACCTTGCTCCTTTTCCTTCTTCTCTTTCTTTTCTCTCTTAGAATCCCTACATAACTTGGAAATTTTTTAAAGTAAAAATTTAAAGTCTTTGTCATCAGAACTTACCTCACTATCTAATGTGGTTCTGAAGGTGAGAGACTTCCTCAGCTTTGGTTGTGGAGTGTCCTTCTGCTTCAATTTCGTCTCATAGGCCATGAGATTGCCTAAGAGGTCATCCATGTTGAGTTCCTCTACGTCGTTCGCCTCCTCGATCGTGGTGACCTTTTTTTCCCACTTCGATTCGAAGGTACGAAGAAGCTTTCCTTGAAGCTCCCCCTTGATAAAGGTCTTCCCTAAAGCTTTCAATCCATTCACAATGAGAGTGAACCTAGTGTTCATCTCACTTAACAACTCATTAGATTTCATCAAGAAAGATTCAAACTCTTGAGATAAAACATTTATTTTAGAAGCTCTTACCTTGGACGTTTCTTCATGCATTACTGTTCTCGCGCTAAATCGGTGTTTTAAGATTGTCGTGTTGTAGTATAGCCAACATAACGCTTAAACAAATAAATTTTATTACTCGAAAAGGTTTCGAGGTTGAACACAGGGAGCAATATGGAATTTAGATCTCAAGAATTGCAATTTAAGTACAATGTAAGCAATTTATAATAGAACTCGAAACAATAATGATATATAAATGAAAACAAATGTCAATAGTGCAAAAAGAATGGGGTAAAATGGTGATTTGAATCACCAATTACCCCTCACAATAACAACAAATTTCTCTACAGTATCAACCGAATAAAGCCTAGCAATCAAGTATCAGACGGCTTAACCGTCTAGAGCTGCAGTGTATAGCCCTTTCTCCCTTCTCAGCCTCTTCTTCTTCTCTTCACTTCTTTCTTTGCTTCTTCTTCTTTTCTCTTCTTTCTCTACTGCAGCTCCTCTCCTTCTCTTCTTCTTTCTCTACTGCGGCTCTTCTCCTTCTTTTGTTCAGCCTCTTCACACAGGGGGGAAACTTCTTGAATTGGCTAAGTGTTAGCCAACCTCCTCTGCAGCAAAACCCTCTCCCTTCCCCACGTAAGCTCTCTCCTCTCTTTCTCTACATAGGTCACGATCTCCTAGAGCCTTCAACAGTACCGAGTATACAGGTAATCGAACCTAGAGTGTACCCGGGACCAGGGCTGCAGGCGTGGGTTACAGCCGAGGAGTGCTTAGGGTTAGGTAGGTTATCGGGCGCACCAGGTCTGCGGGGTCAAAGTTGCAAACGAGGTGCGTGAGGTGTGCGTGCAGGGACCTCATCCCTTGTGCATGCTGAGGCGATAAGCCTATAGCACAAATTCAATATATGTGCCTTCAACTCCTTTACTGTTGCCGATGTGGGACTAAACCACACCCCTTTCCTTCGCAAAGCAGCATCAAGGAGGATCCTTCCAATTGAGGTCTGGGACGTAGTCAAAGAGCCCAATTGATCACCTATTGCTCTGCCTGGGTGTATTTTGCTTCACCTGAGGCGTGTTCTAGGTGCTGGAGCTTCACAAACACGGCTATTTATGCGGCTAGATCTTATTTTAATAGATATCTTGTTGTAATATAGATGAACTTTCCGTGAAAACAAATAAGAATTTATAACTATAAAATCAAAGTATCCGAGGCCGAACACAGGAAGCAATTTGGGTATTCCAAAACTTGAGAACACAACTTTCAATAAAAAGCAATAACTAGTTCAACAAAAATAGTAGAGTAATGTTATGGAGAAAGTGCTCAAAAAGAATTGGAAGTCTGATATTGTATCAGACGTCTTAAAAATTCAGACTACAGTGCTTGTAAATTGTTGGCCTTCTGTCTTTTTTTTTTGCTTTGCCCAGCGGCTATGGCTTCTTCTTCTCCTTTTCTTTTTCTCCCTTAGCCGCTTCTGCTTCTCCTCTTTTTCCTTCCTTTTCTTTCTCTCTTCTTGATTCTCTTTCTGTAGCTAAGTCCTGGCATTTTCTTCTTGTCTTCCTTAGTTTCCTTCTTCTTTTTCTTCCCTTGGTCTGTCGCTCCTTTGCTATAGTGCGTCTCTCTTCTTCTCCTTCTCTTGCTGCGGCTACCTCCTTTTCTTGCTAAGTCCTTCCTTTCCTTCTCTTGCTGTGCCTCTTCCTCCCTTAGCTTCTTCTTCCTACACAGTCACCACACAGCAAAACCTATTCCCCTACCCTCCCAGTGCCTCTCTCTCTATAGTTCTTTCTTCGCTTCGCTCTCCCAGAGCTAGGTAGTTGGGTCATTGCGCGCTCGGGTCCAGGCGCACCGACGTGGGTGTGGTGCGCGAGGAGTGCACGGATAGGTTAGTCAGATCCGGGTGCTAGGTCCGCAGGGGAAGTGTCGCAGACGAGGCATGGCGAGTGAGGGTGAGGGACCGCACCCCTGTGTGACTTGAGGCAAATAGCAGGATTCACAAAATCAACTTAAACCACTTACCTCACTCATGCGTTTCCGAGGTGGAACTAAAAGTCCCACCCACTTCTGCTAGCACCTACAGGAGGATGTCTTCGCACAATTGACGCAGCTGAAGGGTTTGCAGTGACTGCTCTAAGGCTAGACTTGCGCACACACTCAACCCGCACAGCCTGGGAGCCTGAATCTTGAAGCTTGCGGCCTGAAGCTGGAGAACAAGCAAGCTCATGTGCTTGTCAATGGCGGACGGGAGTTCTACCCTGCACGACACAAAAGTAGCCTTGCGGCTCTATCCGACAATAGGAGAACCTTCACCGTGTCACAGCAAAGGTGAGGCGGGTGTTGGCGTGGCTTAAACTGGCCTAGGCGTCCGTGCCTAGGTCGGACTGTGACCGTGTGAGTGGGTTCGTTCAGTGGAAGAATGGAGCACATGTGGTGGTCTGTGAGTGGGCGGAAAGTGTTCAGTGGTCAATGGCAGAGGTGAAGAGGTTGGTGGCGAGATGTGTAGAGGTGTGGAGTGATGGATGCGTCTCGCCGGAGGTCGGCTGGAGATGGGGAAGATGAGGGTGGATAGTGGCAGTTGAGGGGTGATTTGTGAAATAGATTGAGGGAAAATAGAGAGTAGGAGAAGAGGAGCTTATCTGGGGTACTTGGAGAGAAGGGGAGGTGGAGGAGACAAACGGCGCGTTTGTGCCATTGTCGGAGAAGATGGCCCTGAGGGGGAGATAACGGTGGCGAGGAAGAGATTAGGAAGGCGTGCGCTTGTGTGGCACAAAGCAGAAGAATGAGGCGAAGTGAACCCTGCCGCTGGTATGGCCGCAGAGCGACAAGAGGGGGGAGGAAGAGTCGCTGGAGCTTGTGGGCTACTTGGCTGGAGAGGGGAGAGAGGAATTCTGGGGGATTCTTCGGCCAAGTCAAGCTTGAGAGATTCGTAGAGGATCGAGGATCCTTTTATAGTTGCTTGCTGAGCTTCTGGTGCTTGGAGGGCAAGCCTTCTACCACCGACTCCTCGCTAGAGAAGGAAGGTAGTTGGAGACCCAAATCTCTCGTACGTTCGCACGAGAGATTAGATGCAAATCAGAGATTGCAATTGAGCTCAGATGGAAGGGAATTCCTCAGAGAATCTCCCTTCCAAATATGGGAGGAGATCTCTGAGGAATCATGGAGTACTCCCCCTCCATTCCTTGCCAGAGAAGGATTTCTCCCCATTAATGGTGGGGGGACCTTTTTGTAAGAGTGGTGAAGAAGTTAGGGGGGTTTGTGTAATGGTTTTCAAAAGATAGGGGCCAAAATGTAATTGGGTGACTATTTTGCAAAGTAGGTCAAGATGACCTCCCCTTAGGTCCAAATTTTGGTACAAACCTAATTTGGACCCAAGGAATCTAATGGTGAAGTTGGATTTTTGGTTTGATTACGTTTGACTGGATATTTTACATAAAAACCTAAATTAGGTCAATTAATGAGCTAGGGCCCTAATCTAGGTCAAAATAGGTTCCAAAGGCTAATTTGAAGGTTCTAAGCCCTAAGGGATATTTTTATATGAATTTTAGAGGATTTAGTTAATTTTTATCCTACCCAGAACCTTGTTGAATTAAGCGGGTTTGTTTTAGGGTTATAGAATGTCATTTAATTCTTGGATTGCACAAGAACCCATTTCTGACTGATCAAACCCACTTTTTATCTTATTCAGACCATTTGACCTATGTTTTGCCTTTGAGAAATCCCATTTATGTTCTGCACTGGTGAAATTGCGGTTTTAACCTTTATTTCATGTTTTCTTCTCGGAACACTTATTCCTTCAATTAAGCCCTTCTCTAGGTTATGTAGGAGCTCTTATTCTCTTTCTTAGGTCAAAATGAGCTAGTTAGGGCTCATGTTGAGGCTCTCATCAACGACTGAGGCTTGCTTGAAGATGCTTCATTAATGGTGGATGGAGGTTGAAACCTGAAAACATGAACACGGCCTTACGACCACATCATAAGAGCTCAGGAGCTTCACCGGATGTCAGGGAATGCACCTGTGGTGGTGGCGTCACGTGCGAATGGATGTGGAGGCTTGTCGACCTCATAGGTTGTGTGTGAGAGTTCGTGAGTCAGGGGGAGATGTAGAGAGGCCAATTCCCTCAATTACTTGAGGGGTTTTGGTCAGTGAGTCAAGACGATGGTGAGGAGAGTGGAAGCGGCGTAGTTGGGCGAGTGTGGAAGCTGCTAGGGCTCGTCGGAGGTCTGCCAGCGAGATGGAAGATGAAGTCGCAAAGGGCGTGTCGGTGGTTGAAACGAAGTTGAAGATGTTTGGAAACGAAGAGCGGAAGATAAGGAGTCATGTGGGAAATGAGGCAGACAAAGGGGAGTGGAGTTGGCATCGGTTGAGGTATGGTCGACGTAGTAGACGAAGCTACTCTGATAAGAGGTAGGCGGTGAGGATGAAGGGGGCTAGGAGCGTTGGCAGGTGCTACTCGACGCGGAAGAAGGCAAGGAGGAAGAGTCTATCGCTGGTATTGCAGTCAGACGACGAGGTAAGGCAAGGAGGGTAGTCGGAGCTTGAAGAGCAATTCGACTAGAGGAGGAGAGAGGAGTTTGAGGGTTTCTCTAGTTGAATTCAAGCTTAGCAGGATTAGGCAAGCCTAGTCTTTATATAGGTATCAGGGGGTCGATTAGAGCTTGGAAGGTCGTTGAAGTTGGAAACCCAAATTTCTCATGCGTTCGCATGAGAAATTAGGAAGGATTTGAAGCACAAGAATCAGTCTGATTGAAAGAGGATTTCAAGAGGAATCTCTAGTTCAATTTTAAGGAGGTTTCATCAATCAATCAAGGAGAAATCCTTGATTGATTGTCGCTGGAGTTGTAGGATTAGGAGTTCTGTGCGTCAGGGACCTTTTTGTGAGAACAACGACAATGTTAGGGGCCTATTGAAAGGGTTTTGAAAGTTAAGGGTAGAAATGTAATTAGACAGGATCAATTTGCAAACTAGGTCAAGATAAATGGATCTTGGATCCAAATTTTGGTACAAATCTAATTTTGACCTAAGGAATCCAATGGTGAAGTTGGATTTTGGTTTTGACCACGTTTGACTGGGTAATTTATGAAAAAATCTAAACTAGGTCAAATATCTATCTATGACTATTTTAGGTCAAAATGGGTTCTGATGAACAAATTGAAGGTTCTAAATCCTAGCGAATATTTTTCTGTGAATTTTAAAGGGTTTAGGTGGATTTTATTTTGATTAGAACCTCAGTTAATTCAGCAGGTCTATGTTTAGGGTTTCAAAAGTCATTTAATTCTCAGAATACACGAAAACCCTTTTTTGTTTGTCTTAACTCACCTGTTAGACTTTTATGACCAATTGTCCTTCATTCAACCCTTGAGAAAACTCGTGGTTGTACTGCATTCATGATAAACTGGTAAAATTGCAGTTTTAACCTTAATTTCTTATTTTTCCCTCAGAATGATTATGCCATGACTTGTGACTCTGGCGGTTATGTTGGAGCATTTATTGACTTAATTAGGTCAAAATGAGCTAGTTATGGCTCATGATGGTGTTCCCATCATACCCTCTTGCCTAGCTTTTGCTAATCCCTTAGCAAAATTTTAAGGTATTAACTTTGATTCTAGACCATAAAACCTTTTGATGCTTAAAAACTTTGCTATGTGCTTCCTTTTGTAGATTAGGTTAGAATGCAGATAGTAGGCCTAGAGGTACTCAAGTATCAACCAAGATCCAGACCTGACCAGCTCTAGCCTCAGGCTGCCACGACGGTTTCTAAGGCCCACAGGAACTAACTTAAGGTTCCTTGAACTCCGCGGTTAAAGCACTCATGCTTGTAACATGTTTTAGCCTAGGTTTAGTTTGCAGTGCATTTTTGTCAAAGAGAGATAGAGGAGTTTTTCTTTACTTTTGGAGAGTTTTCTCTCTCTTTTCTTTTTATTTCTAGCTTCGGATTAGCTTTACAACACGGTCTGTATCAGATTCCTAGTCCTCACCATCAATCCTTGCAGGGTCCCTGGCAATCGATGCTTCAAGATAGCACCGCCCATGACAACCCTCAGAACCTTGGCTTTCGAGATTTTGAGATAATCCTGCCCATGGCATTCTATAGCTAAATCCAGACCCTGGTAATCGACATTTTGAGATAATGCCACCCATGGCATCTGAATCAACACAGGGTGCTTACATGCCCTCAGTAGGATATGTAGATATCTTAGGAGACAAACATCGAGGAGATGATATGTTATTATGCATCCTCAAGGGGAATTTCCCACCTCTCCGCACCGAGAACTCGTCCAAATCAACTTGTGTTGATTAGCTGCTCCTATTCAAGGTAACTTTTTTAGAACAAGTTTAACGCATTTATGTGATTTTGATACTTAGGCATACCGAACCAGACTGTGTGTGGATTGGGGTGCTTAGGTTACCGAGTCCCGTAAACCAGAGGTTAGTTAACGAGGTCGAATAATCCCTAAGCTTTAGACCTAATACTTAAGCTTCACATTTTCCCTAACCTCTTGAGGACTATCTAGATCTTAGCGGGTGCTTGAATTTTTAAGCCTAGGATTGCAGCCCAAGAGGTGTAAAAGTACCGTTCCTACTAATCTCTTCTTTGTTTCATTAGCACTTTTTGCCTTTCATTTTCTTTCTTTTGATATGGTTTAGAACTAAGTTAATTCCTTAATCTTTTACTAATGACTATCTCTCTTTTTTTCTTTTCTTTTCAAATTGTGCTCCTTTTTGACATTTTTATCTCCTCTCTTTTTCTCCTCAAATGAGATGCAATCAATTCAAAATTTCCTCCTTTCTCCCATTTTTATTCTTTTTTCAATTTATTTTTAATTTTTTTGGTTTTTTGAATATGTGATTTTTTTTTATGAAGCCCTTTCTTGTGAAGTGATTTTCATGGCATTTTGCACTTTAATACCCCTTCATGCCTACGATTTGCAATGTCCTCATTATCAATTAGGTGTGTTCGAGTTCAGCTTAGATCATTCATTAGAACAGGTGTTGGGTGGGTGAATGGGTCAGGGTGACTGTTGCAGATGATTTCAAGCTTGGGTACAGGTACCAGAGGTGGAGTCGACTGTAAAAATGGATGAACCCTAAAGTGCAATATGAGTTCAGCATAAGATGTGTCAGGAAGGGTTTCGGGTTTTTCAAAAATGACGGGTGGTAAGACGATTTTCGCTTTTGAATAATTATGATTAAGACGATTTGTCATTTTAGTATCAAAGTGGTGGAAAATCGCTTAACAAAATAATTAGAATTAAAATTAAACCACTCACAAGAGAGCAGGTTGTGTCCACAGGGAGGCAATAGCTATTACAAACTCATGATAAATAAAAATTATTGTTCACAAATGATTTCCTTAAGAAATTATGTCGAGAAATCGCATTAGTTATGTGTTTTAATGAAAGCACATGCTGAAATTGTGTTTAAGCCAAATAGGAGGGGGTTCAATGTAATATGTACCACAATATAATAAGAATAAAATCCTTACAATGGTACTTAAATATAATTACAAATTAAGCTTCTCCTATAGCAAGAATCTTCCAAGATTTGAATGGAAATCCACTTAGATTAGGGTTGAGAAATTGATTTGCTTAGTAAGCTAAACAATGAAGGAGGTTCTCATAAATTCACCATGATAATTAAATTATAAAATGAAGTTCACAATGGCATGAATCGTAAAAACTAATAGAGGATTTGCTGTGCAAAAATAGGGGAGGTTGCATTGAGCTCCTCCACGCACGGAGGAGGTGGAGATCGGAGAGGAGCTTCTTGTCGGAGGTAGAAGGAGCCACGCCGCTTCCAATGGTGGTGGTCTCGTGGAAAATGGTGGTCGGAGCGAGTCACAGTGAGGAGAAGGGTTGGTGGGTGTGGTGGAGCTCTCTACTGTTGTGCTCAGAGATGAGGAGACGCGAGTGGTGCGCAAAGCTGTGCATGCGGGGAGGAGGTGCGTGTAGCCACGCACTCGGCTCGCTGTTGGATGCGCGTGCTTGCTGTGTGAGCAAGTGCACTGCTACATGCTGGCAGAGGCACTAAATTGGACAGCGGCAAGCTGCTGAAAGGCGCTGAAGGACACGCGTTGGGTGTGGGTGGAGTGGCTGGAGTAGCGCGTGCGCGGCTAGAGGCGAGGGCTGGTGGCTAGTGGACGCGCTGTTGCTGCTGGGGTAGCGCTTGGAGGTGCTGCGGTCAGAGGTGCAGCAAGGGAGGCACAGGTGGAGGTGAAGCGTGCAATGCATGCAGGCGGGTTGCTGCGAAGGGCAGGCGCGCGAGAATGGCGCTGGTGTTGAGGAGCTGATGAAGAGGAAGCACGGTGATGTAGGGACTTTGATTGGCGATGTGGGCTGTCACACCACACGCCCACGGTGGTGGAGTTGCGTTGCCGTAGTTGAGGTTGGTGGTGAGGAGCGGATGAGAAACTGTGTTCTCTGCATAGTGAGGAAAGGGGTGGTGGCCTTTGAACGGTGGCCATTCCTCCTCCTTTGTAGCCATAGCTACAAAGATTTTGAAATTCAAATAGGCCACCATCGAGTCAATGCTGGACCAGTGAATGCGCAAGAGGAGGAGGCGGAGATGGAGCGGTTACCTACAAAAAGGAGAAGAAGAATAATAATAAAATAATTAGGATTATTTATACATAACTCCTTAACTTCTATGTTAATTAAAATAATGTATGTAATGCACCTAATTAATTAACTAATCAAATGTATGCAATCCTAGGTTAATTCTAAATGCATTTAGATATGGATGCCACACATGAATTATGCACTTAAGCTAAAAATATGAATTAATTAACCACATCCTAATGCATGCTATCTAAATGTTAAAATTAACTTAATGTCGAGGCACTTAAATACTTAAATAGCCCACAAATATGGGCTAATCAAATACCCCCATGCCTAGTTTTTGCTAGTCACTAGTAAATCTAAGCAATAACCTAGCACTCCAAGTAGACTAGCCAACCCAATCAGTCTTCCTTTAGAAACATGTTAAGTTTAGACTTTAGACCTAAGGTTCCCAAGCAGTTGCTAAGTTACAGACTAGGTCGGCTAAAGACGAGTTGCAGGCACAGGTTTCCTTGATTTCTAACTCTACTCTAGAGTTTATTAATCCCTGAGATTAAAGCATCCGTGCATGTGCATTGGTCTAAGTTATTTGAGGTTGGTATGATTGCCAACCTAGAGAGGAAAAAAGGATTTTTTTTTTAATATATATATTTTTGTTTAATTCCTCTAAGTCTAACCTTGGATCAGCTATCAACACAGTCTGTGTTGGATTCATTGTCCCCATCACCGTACCTCGAAGGGTGCTTGACTTTCAATGCTTCGAGATAGCACTGCCCGTAGTGACCCCAAGAACTCCTGGCAACCGACACTTTGAGATAGTATCGCCTATGGATTTCTTAAGCAAATTTAAGCCTGTGGCAATCAACACTTCGAGATAGGGCCGCCCATGGTACCTGAACTGTACAATGCGCTTACATGCCCCCAGTAGGATGGATATCCTAAGAGACAAGTGTTGAGGAGGTAACATGTTATCATTGCATCCTCAAGGTGAGTATTTACTCCACCTCTCCTGCGGCAGGAACTCTTCCAATCAAATTGTGTTTTCAAGCTTCATTTAAGTCAAAACTAAGAGAACCAACTTTTCTTAAAGAAATGAATTAGGGTGATCACTTACTTACACAAGACCAAGTATGTGTGAAATGTGGATGCTTAGGTTACAAGGACCCGTAAACCAAAAGGTAGAACAAGACTCCAGGTACTACCCAGCCTTTAACTCAATCCCTAGCTTTCCTTCCTCAACCTCTTGAGCAATAGTCCGCAACTTAACTCCTACTTAAGTTTTTAAGTCCACAAAGGACCCTAAAGGTCTAAAGCTAGTAGCTCACTTAGCTTTTAAAGTTCGATACCTAGAATCAACTTAGTCTAACCTAAAGTTCTGGTCTGCTTTAAGAATGCAGGGCCCAGCCAGTTAAGCTTAATAATACAAAATATTTTTCTTTTCTTTTTTTTGAATGCATGCATGAATGAATGCAAAATGTAGACATGCTATAAACAGATGCCTCAGGTCTTCTCCCCCATGCTTGGTTCAAACAATGTCCTCATTGGAAACAAAACAGTAAAAGGAAGATATTACTTGACGTGGAGAATGACATGAGCTAAGGCTCCTCAAGAGTGACCTTGTCAACCAGATGGCCATCCAAAGTAATGTATGGTTTTAACCGTTGGCCGTTGACGATAAAGGGAGTTGCTAAAGAGGAAGGGCTTTTAATCTCTATAGCTCCATGTGGAAACACTTTAGTGATTATGTAAGGCCCATCCCAATGATAACACTGCACATGGGGGTGATAATTATGTTAAATAGGGCCCATCTTAAGAATAAATGGCACAACATAAGTAGAATGGGAGCATTGCATGCATCATATACCAAGATTGCTTATAAAACTATATTAATGGCCATTTGTGTAAGCACTTGTTAAAGCAGGCCTTAGATGCGCAATCGGACCGCACGGATGGATTCAAAACGACGAACGGAGTCCAACGGACTCAAGATCGGCTAAATTCGACATCCGGAGCTCCTACAATGGGCCCAAGAAGTTCTGACCGTTGATTTGATGATCAACGACCCTCGTTGCGCCACGTCACCCCCCGCTCACCGCACGCCACTTCCTCCTTCATCTGAGATCAAATCTCAGCCGTCGATCTTCGATCGGAAGGCCGAGAACCACGCGCCCACCCGCGGTACCCGCGACAAAGAAGCTGGCGTGGTGCAACGGTTAGCACGCACGCCCACACGCACGTGACGCGGGTTCGAGCCGTGCGGTGCGAAGAATTAAAGACGAAGAAGCACGTGGCGAAATTGGGTTGCCTGATTAGCAGCGGGCGGTCGAGATCGCGCCATGCGGCGCGCCCTCAGACAGTGAGCGCCCACACGCACGCGCATGCTGGGTGACGACGCCCGCGCACACGCGTGCCCGAGGTGCGATCTGAGCACGCCCAAGGGAAGATCTTAGCCGTTCGATCTTTGATTGGATGGCTCTCACGCAGCAGCCGCGGATTAGGCGCGAAGAAGAATGGCGCGGGCGTGTGACCGGTGGGCTGGAGGGCTTCACCGATGCTTTTGGAAGGGTTTTAGCGACGTCCTGGACATCGCTAAAGCCCCTTCTTCTTTTAGAAAGCCCTTCTCCCTATTTAAACCCCCTCCAATCACTCATTCAAGGCATTCACTTCCTTTGCAACTACTCTACCCCTCTCCTAGCTAGCTTTAGGCCCTCTTGTAATCGTCGGAGACGACGAGCCACCGACGGAGCCTCCTCCACCACCGTGGCTGCCTCGCCGCTCTCCCTCCTCTCTCTCTCTTCCTCTCTTTTAAGCTTTCCCTTACTTTTGTTTGAGCATGTATTAATGTTGTAAGCTGTGAACTAAAGCTGCATGATCAATGAAGTTACTTTTTGTTCAGTGTTTGCTTGATTTCCTGTTTAAGTTCCATGATCAAGCAAAGAAATGACTCTAACCCTAATCTCTCTCTCTATCTCTCTCTCACTTGTCAAACCGCACCTTTCGCAAGCAAAACTCCGTGGTTTTCGTGACAAGTGATAAGCAAAATCCGATTTTCATGCCTCCCTGAGACCGACACTCGGACTCACCTCCGTTTCTTTACTTTAAAATCGGCATTGCAAGTGCGACTATAACGACACTTCTTAACACACACGCACAAGCGCACGTCAATTTTTGGCGCCGTTGCTGGGGAGGCAACAGATTTGTTTTGTCACCTCCATTCCACATCCATTCTCACATCGTCTAATGCCCTGTTTTGCTTTTTACTTGATGGTTGCAGGAATTCGGCGCTTGGACGGCGAAGCAACGCATCCCACGACGGTAACAAGGGAGTAGGCGTAACAAGGACCGATAGTGAGTAATTCTTCACTCACGATTGTTTGCTTGCGTGAAAAAACTAAAAAAATTCTAAAAATTGAAAAAAATTGGCGTGGTGTATGATTGCTTGACCAACATCCTTAACACATCACCCCACAAAAAATGTACACTCTAACATTCTGAATAAATTCTTGGAGTATTCTTTTCTCTTTTTTGAGTGGTGTTTGCGAAGCCACCGTGAGTTGACCTGGGCCGCACCACTCAACCTTAAAACTGACTCATTTAATAGAAGCTGCATGATCATTAGGATGAGTACATTAGGGTTTTGAGCCTCTACAGAATAAAAGGAAATCTACTTTCATCGATTGTGTGTAGAACTTGACATGCCCACTGAAACTTGTCTGAAAACATTAAGACACGTCAACCCTAAAAAGCACTAAAGTAAGGATGAAACACTAAAAGACAGCACAGCTTAAAAATCCTTGCTTGAAAACCATGTTTTGATAGAAGCACACACCTTAAAAGTGGAAAATTAAGAGGCACCACCCCAATCAACGCCTCATCACATAACCCTAGCACAAGCACTATCCTAGCCCTTTAAAACTGAGTAGACGTGCCCTAGGCAGGACTGAGTTAAGTTTCGAAAGGCGAGGTTTTGTTCGCTGGGCACTTGGCTTTCATTTCCTTGGTAGAATCTGGTGACTAGGCTACGGGGTAGTGTCAAACGACTGCGGTTGTGGGGTCTACGGAACCGGAGGTGCAAGCCAAAGGAAGAACCTTCCATGCAATCCCCTCGTAATCAACCTGGCCAGATTAGCCTTGGAAGGGGGGTCCAGTGCTTACGGACTTAATCACCCTTTGTGAGATTTCTAGGTCTCCTAAGGAATACACCATAAGGACTAGGCTTGTGTGCTTGATTGAAACACATTTCTCGCATCTGTCGCCCTCCGCATCCCCTCCTGTTCTTCTCTAGTGTATGCACGGGAGACGCTCACTGCATCCCGAGTTGTGTGTTTTGGGGCAGGAATCTAGGCGACGTGATTCTATTAGGAACATGGCGGAACCTAGGGTAGATGAGGCTGAGGATCAACCCCCACCAGACGCAATGGCCATCATCCAAGCCCAAATTAATGCAAACCACCGGCTTCAGCAACAACAAATCCACACCATCATGCAAGCCATACAACGGTTACAGAACCCACAAGAACAACCACCACCACCTTTCCAAGGCATACAAGGGAAACCACCACTTGATATATCACCATTTCAGGATCAGCCGAGGCCCCTCCGCAATTTCTATAATCCCTCCGCTATTATAGTCGAGCCACACCTTAGGATCCCCGAAGGGGGAGATGATTTTGAGCTGAAACTGAATGTCTTAAGTCTGATCCAGAGCCACTTTCATGGAAGCTCAAATGAGGACCCCTTTCAGCACCTAGAGGATCTCGACCGCATAGCATGAACCGTGAAACCTAGGAACATTAGCCTTGACATTGTTCTGATCAAGATGTTTCCCTTCTCATTAAGAGACAAGGCTTCTCATTGGATTAGAACCCTAGGTAGAGCCATTACCACCTGGGAAGAACTGAGGCATGCATTTTTAAAGAAATTCTTCCCCACAGGAAAGACCAATGACCTTAGAAGAGCTATTATTACCTTTACACTCTAGGGTGAACAATTTCATGAGGCGTGGGAAAGATTTAATAAACTCTTGAGGAAATGCCCACACCACGAAGTACCAAGGTGGCAATTGGCCTAGATTTTCTACCATGGTCTGGACAGCAACCTACGAAACTTCGTCGATGCCTCATACGGGGGAAACTTCCTGAACAAGGACGAGGAGAGTGCGTTTGAGCTCTTTGAGTCTATGAGCGAGAATTCGTTCAACAATGCCTCCATGACCTAGTTCAACAGGTCCAGTCAACCTCGTGGTGGGATTTATGAGGTACAAGCAAATTCTGGAATGGTTGACATGGACATCATTGCCAAGAAACTGGATCGAGTGGAATTGGTGGACAAAAAGATTGATAAGCTACTGAACCAGACCAGGAACCCCATACAGACTTTCTCCTTAGCAAAGGGAGCGCATAATGTTGACCTGGTCCAGCCCTTAACCCAACTGAACCTGGAACAACCCCTGACCACATTCCAGGGAGGGACCTTTGCTCCCTCAACCCTTGATTACTCTCTTCCCTCTTCATCAACATCGGCTATCCTTGAAGATGTACAAGCTGCCCAAGGTTATGCAAAACCTGACCCTTTCTCCAACACTTACAACACTGGCTGGCATAACCACCCCAACTTTGGTTGGACAAACCAGAAACCATTGCAATTCCAAAACCAGCCCAGGCCAAACCAGCAGCTACACTTGCCCCCTATCAGCAAGGACTACCAGTTAGACCCCAATATAATCAGAATAGGGTGGCCCCTCCCCCACAAAACCAAATGGACACCCTAATAAAGATGATGGCTGACATGAACCAGAAACATCAGGAGAAAATGGCCTTGGTAAAGGGACAGTTAAGCCAACTCTTGGACTATAAACAACAAGGATCCCTACCTTCCCAGCCACAACCGAACCCGCGAAACATAATTAACAGAGGCCCCAATTCACAAGGATTCCAAGGCAACCCCGGGCAGGCTCACATGGTCTAGCCAGCCCCACAAACACCCCCTAGGTTTGGTACTTCTTCGTCCTCATCTTCTCAAGGATCAACCCATGGCCCCAATGCCTCTGCGAATGCGGTGACCTTAAGAAGCGGCACAAAAACACAGGACCCCAAATGGTCGACTCTCCCTAAGACTTCACCCGCTGAAATACCCGACTCAAAAGAGGCACCAACCAAGGACCCAGAAATAGGCTCGATCCACATTCAGACACCCTACCCTGAGGCCTTGGAAACAATCAAGAAAAAGAAGAATGTTGTGGAAACTGAGGAGCTTTTGGAGATCTTTAAGCAAGTACAGATTAATATTCCTCTCATCGAAGCTGTCAAACACATCCCAGCTTACGCCAAGTTTTTAAAGGATGCCTGTACACCCAAACGTAAGCCAAGACCTCAAGCACCTAGGAAGGTTGTGCTCTCCGAACAAGCAAGTTCCATAATATCAAGCAACCTTCTGCTCAAGCGAACTGACCCAGGAGCGCCCCTGATTTCCTACAATATCGGGGACATGACATTTGATAGAGTGCTCCTGGACTTAGGTGCTTCTATCAATCTGATTCCAACAACCCTGTACCACCAATTTGGTTTCGGAGAGTTGACACCAACCCCTGTCACCATCCAGTTGGCTGATAGATCAGTGAAAACCCCGAAGGGGGTTGTCGAGGACGTGATTGTACGGGTCAAGGACTTCTATTTCCCGGTCGACTTTTTGGTGCTTGACATGGAAGTTCCTGAAAAACAGAACGCACCCATAATCTTAGGCAGACCTTTCTTAGCTACGGCTAAGGCAAACATTGATTGTAACACGGGATGTATGGAAATCGCCTTCGGGGACAGGAAAATGCAATTGGATATCTTCCGGGCGACAAAGTCTTTTGATTGCGATTGCGTTGAGGAACATGATCCCGTGGAAACTCTGATCGAGGAATGCCTCACCCTTAGTTCTGTATCAGACCACCAAACCCGTAATGACTGTTCTGACCCGTCACCATCACTACCCATGGACCTTTGTAAGGTTGAGTACCATCACACAACACCATTTGAGGAGATCGATGTTGATCAACTCCCGCCATTTCCCTTTCCATCAACTGTGGTTCCACCCGCACCTGAACTTACGTCCTTGCCCGAGAATCTCAAGTATGTCTTCCTGGGACCTGACCAGACCTTCCCAGTGATTTTTAATTCTCATCTAACCAAGGATCAGGAACTCAGGTTGACTGCGACCCTTTCAGAACATTGGGCCGCCATTGGTTGGACCATTTCTGACTTAAGAGGAATTAGCCCCACTTATTGCACCCATAAGATTTACCTGGAAGACGGGGCACGACCCTCCCATTAGATGCAGAGACGTTTAAACCCAAACATGCGGGAGGTCGTTAAGAAAGAAATTATCAAGTGGCTTGACGTTGACATCATCTATCCTATCTCCGATAGCCCCTGGGTGAGCCCCACTCAAGTGGTTCCCAAGAAAGCTGGGCTCACCGTTGTCACCAATGATCATGGCGAATCCATCCCCAACCGCAGCACCATCGCATGGTGGGTGTGTATTGATTATAGGAAGCTCAATGAAGCCACTAAGAAGGATCATTTCCCCTTGACATTCATTGACCAAATCCTTGAAAGATTGGCAGGGCAGAAGTATTTTTGCTTCCTGGATGGATATTCAGGATATAACCAAGTCGTAATTGCTCCAGAGGATCAAGAAAAGACCACATTCACTTGCCCATATGGCATGTTTGCATTCCGTCGAATGCCGTTCGGGTTATGCAATGCACCTGCGACCTTCCAGCGTTGCATGCTAGCCATTTTTTCAGAAATGGTGGGTGAATACTTAGAGGTCGTTATGGATGATTTCTTTGTATTCGGGAATTCATTCGACCATTGTCTGAGCAACTTGGAGAAGATCCTGAAATGATGTATCGAGGTTAATTTAGTGTTAAGTTGGGAAAAGAGCCATTTTATGGTTCAAGAAGGAATTGTCCTTGGTCACATCATATTGCATAGGGGCATCGAGGTAGATCAAGCTAAGGTTGATTTGATTTCCAAACTTCCTCCACCTAGCTCGGTCTGACAGATTCGCTCATTTCTGGGACATGTTGGCTTCTACTGAAGGTTCATTAAAGACTTTTCCAAGCTTTCCAAACCCTTGACCGACCTTCTAGCCAATGACGACATATTCCACATGTCTTCTGATTGCATCCAGGCTTATCACACCCTTCGGGACTTAGTCTCCACTGCACCTGTACTTCAACCCCCAGACTAATCCCAAGACTTTGAGATTATGTGTGATGCATCAGATTTTGCCATAGGCGCTGTCCTGGGACAAAGGCAAGATAAGAAGCCCGTGGTGATCTACCACGTGAGCAAAACATTGGACGAGGCTCAACAAAATTATATGGTCACAGAGAAAGAGCTGCTCGCTGTAGTCTTTAGACTTGAAAAGTTCCGATCGTACTTGTTGGGATCCCACGTGACGATTTACACTGACCATTCATCCATTCGACACCTATTGGCCAAGAAGGACGCAAAGCCCAGGCTCATCAGATGGATCCTGCTTTTGCAGGAATTTGACCTGGAAATCCGAGACAAGGCTGGATCGAAGAATGTGGTGGCTGACCACTTGTCTAGACTTCATCCAGACCACATTGGACCCTCCCTACCTCTATCTGACGCCTTCCTTGATGAACACATTCTGGCTGTGCAAGACAAGAGAATGCCATGGTATGTTGACTACGTCAACTACCTACTTGTAGGATAAACCCTGCACAGCTGGTCCAGACAGCAACGGGATAGGTTCTTGGTTGAGGCCAAGCACTATTTCTGGGATGATCCCATGCTGTTTCGCCTCTGTGTTGACCAGATCATCAGGAGGTGTATCCCCAAGAACGAAGTTCAGAGTGTGCTTTCCTTCTGTCATGACCAGGCTTGTGGTGGCTACTTCTCTAGAAAGAAAACGGCTGCAAAGGTTCTGCAATCTGGATTTTACTGGCCGTCCCTATTTAAGGATGCACACAACTTTGCCAAGACTTGCTCATGCTGCCAAACGCTGGGGACCATGACCAAGAAAGATATGATGCCCCTCCAGCCCATTTTGATTGTCGAAATCTTCGACGTTTGGGGTATCGATTTTATGGGCCCCTTTCCACCATCCAACGACTTCGAGTACATCTTAGTCTCGGTAGACTATGTTTCCAAATGGATTGAAGCCGTCGCCACCCGCCGATGCGATCACAGGACTGTCATGGGCTTTGTTAAGCAGAACATCTTTTCCCTGTTTAGAATACCCAAGGCTATGATCAGTGATGGTGGAAGCCATTTTATCCATTCCCAATTCCGTGCCCTACTTAGAAAATACGGAGTGAACCACCGCATTGCTACCCTGTATCATTCGTAAACAAACGGGCAGACTGAGGTCACAAATAGACAAATCAAGAACATTTTACAGAAGACTGTGAGACCTGATAGGAAAGACTGGTCCACACGACTTGATGATGCCCTCTAGGCATACACGACTGCTTTCAAGACCCCAATAGGCATGTCGCCTTATCGCCTGGTCTTTGGCAAAGCCTGCCATCTTCCTGTCGAGTTGGAACATTGAGCCTACAGGGCTGTCAAGCAATGCAACATGGATTCCTAGTTAGCCGGTGCGTAGAGGATGCTCCAATTATCTGAGCTCGAAGAAATTCGTCGGGATGCTTTTGAAAATAGTCGACTGTATAAGGAGAAAATGAAAGCCGTCCATGACCGACTCATTCATAGAAAAACCTTTGAGCCTAACCAGCAAGTCTGGCTGTTTGACGCCTGCCTAAAACTTTTCCCGGGGAAACTCAGGTCAAAATGGATAGGACCATTTCGGGTGGTTAAGCCTTACTCTAATGGGATGGTTGAAATCGCTGATCCTAACGCTGGGCATACTTTTACAGTTAATGGTCAAAGATTGAAACACTTCCTCGCCCAGGTTCCCCCAAAGGAGAGTGTCACCCTCGTTAAGGGATGACACAAAGCACCGCCCAGCTGGAGGCGTTAAACTCAGCGCTTCCTGGGAGGCAACCCAGAGAATTCAAATTGATCCGATATTTTACGTCACTCAGGTACTATCTTTTTGAACCCTTATGCATCCATGTATTTGCTAATGAGGACATTGTCCAACTTAAGCATGGGGGGTGGTAAATTGCACAATCCTGAGCTCATTTAATCAGTCTGAATAAAATAAATAAATAAATTGAAAAAATTTTTTGAATTTAGGAAGAAAACTTAGGCATTAGAAACTTGTCAGTAGTGGGAAATAATACAAAAAGAACTTAAACACTTAGACTTTTCAGGCTGTCAGGCTTAATCAGCCCTGGTGTCCATTAAAATATGGATTTAGCTTCGAATCCTTGCAACCTTAAGCTATTCTAATCCACATACTAAATAAGGTGATAAGTATACGACTTATCAACTCACCCTCTAACTCAGAAAAGCTTTGAGTCTAAGCATCTGCATACATTTTTGCACAGACTCACTCCTCGGAGATTTTGACAGAAATTGGGTAGCTAATGAACTCTCTAGGGTGGTATGGCTGGCAAGTTGTCGTGGGTAATAGCCCATTGGCAGGTTGTCCAGAACCCAGCTACGGGACCATTTCTTCTTCATTGCCTCTAGGTACATTTGAGATCAGGGAAGCCACCTACGAAAAAAAAAAGGGAGAAGAAAAGAAAATAAACCACACTTCACCGCACGAGTATGGCTGGCAAGTGATCGTGGGTAACAGCCCATTGGTCGGTTGTCCAGAGCCCAGCTCAATAATTGCACAAAAAGAACCAAAACACTTAAGGAGGAAGCAGGGAAGTAGTACAAGCCGGGGAGATATACACTGGAAAAATCCTTGTGTTGACCCCAATTAAAACAAACGTAGGGAGAAAGCTACCAATCGAACAAATACACCTTCAGGTAAATATATTTCCTCTTCCGGTCACCTAAGGGCGTGGAAGCCCGAATTCTGTCTGAATTACCGTTAAGTGAGTCTATCACAATCTTCACATTAAGATGCTTAGTACTTAGGGTTTTGACCGAGTTTTGGGTGGGTTGGGTAGCCGTAAAAAGTTACCAACCCATGCTGAATTTCGAAAAAAATTCTAAAAATATATATATATATACACATATACATATGTATAGTTATATACATTAAAGCAAGGATTCGGGCGATTCGTATTTTGGCAGACACCCGGGTGCTGCTTAGTCTTTGTAGATTAAGATCTTGGTATATTTCCTCCTATTAACAAGTGACGAAGTGTCTGAGCAATTACTTCTTAAATTTTGAAAGAAAATAAAGGCTAGAATAAACCTTGCTAGGGACTAGTAAGGAGTAAGCATGGGGGTATGATAACACCGCACATGGAGGTGATAATTCTGTTAAATAGGGCCCATCTTAAGAATAAACAGCACAACATAAGTAGAATGGGAGCATTGCATGCATCATATACCAAGATTGCTTATAAAATTGTATTAATGGCCATTTGTGTAAGCACTTGTCAAAGCAGGCCTCAGATGAGTAATCAGACTACACGGATGGATTCAGAACGATGAACGGAGTCCAACGGACTCAAGATTGGCCAAATCCGACATCTAGAGCTCCTACAATGGGCCCAAGAAGTTATGACCATTGATCTAATGATCAACGGCCCTCGTTGCACCACGTCGCTTCTCGCTCACTGCACGCCACTTCCTCTTTCAGCTGAGATCAAATCTTGGCCGTCGATCTTCGATTGGACGGCTGAGAACTGCACGCCCGCCCGCGGTCTCAGTGACAAAGCATCGGGCGTGGCGCAACCAAGATGAAGAAGCGGCGGCGTGCAGTCCGCCCGCGCTTCTTCATCTTTAATTCTTCACAAAGCAGCTCATAAGGAACCCTAATATGAGCCGCGTGGTTCGAAGAATTAAAGATGAAGAAGCGCGCGGCGAAATTGGACCGCCCGATCAGTCGCGGGCGGCCGAGATTGCACCACGCGGCGCGCCCTCAGACAGCGAGCGCCCACGAGCACGCGCACGCTAGGCGACGACGCCCGCGCACATGCGCGCCCAAGGCGCTATTCGAGTGCACCCAAGGGAAGATCTCAATCGTCCGATCTTCGATCGGACGGCTCTCACATAGCGACCACAGATCAGGCGCGAAGAAGAACGGTGCAGGTGTGTGACCGGCGGGCTGGAGGGCTTCACCGACGCTTTTGGAAGGGTTTTAGCGACGTCCTGGACATCGCTAAAGCCCCTTCTTCTTTTAGAAAGCCCTTCTCCCTATTTAAACCCCCTCCAACCACTCATTCAAGGCATTCACTTCCCTTGCAACTACTCTACCCCTCTCCTAGCTAGCTTTAGGCCCTCTTGTAATCGTCGGAGACGACGAGCCGCCGACGGAACCTCCTCCACTGCCGTGGCTGCCTCGCCGCTCTCCCTCCTCTCTCTCTCTTCCTCTCTTTTAAGCTTTCCCTTACTTTTGTTTGAGCATGTATTTAATGTTGTAAGCTGTAAACTAAAGCTGCATGATCAATGAAGTTACTTTCCGTTCAGTGTTTACTTGATTTCCTGTTTAAGTTGCATGATCAAGCAAAGAAATGACTTTAACCCTAATCTCTCCCTCGCTTTTCAAACCGCACCTTTCGCAAGCAAAACTCCGTGCTTTCTGTGACAACAAGTGATAAGCAAAATCCGATTTTCACGCCTCCCTGAGACTGACACTCGGACTCACCTCCGTTTCTTTACTTTAAAACCAGCGTTGCAAGTGCAACTATAACGACACTTCTTAACACACGCACAAGCGCACATCACCCAACGAGATTTTAATTTCCCTGGAAAAAGCTTAAGTCTGGAATTGAAAAGCCAGACTTGTTGGTTGGGCTCAAAGGTCTTTCTAAGGATATACTTATCATGCAAGACCTTAGTTCTCTTTTTATAAGCTTAAGAGGTGTCATAAGCATCATTCCTCAGCTCCTCAAGCTCACTTAATTCCAGAAGTCGTGCCTTACTTGCCTTTTCTAAATCCATGTTTACACTTCGAATAGCCCAAAGTGCCCTATGTTACAACTCAATAGGTAAATGGCACGCTTTCCCATACACAATCTGAAGGGAGATGTACCCAAAGAGGTCTTATAGGCCATTCGATACGCTCACAAAGCATCATTGAGCTTTTGGCACTAGTCTTTCCTATCAGGTCTAACGGTCTTTTCTAAAATATCTTTTATCTCCCTATTTGACACTTCAACCTGGCCACTCGTCTGAGGATGGTAAGGGGTAGCAACCTTGTGAGTCACTCCCAGACTCCTGAGTAGTTGATTGAAGTGGTGGTTTCAAAAATGAGGTCCCCCATCACTTATAATTGTCTTGGGGTAGCCAAAACAAGATATGATATTGGCCTTCACAAATTTCAAAACCACAGTGTGGTCATTTGTGCACGTAGGAATGACCTCTATCCATTTAGAGACATAATCAACTACCATCAAGATATATTCCTAACCATGAGACGAAGGGAAGGGGCCCATAAAGTCAATACCCCACACATCAAAAATTTCAACAGATTGAATAGGGTGTTGAGGCATCTCATCCCTCTTTCCAATCGTTCCAGTCCGTTGACATCTAATATAGGCCTTAACAAAATTATGAGAATCCTTAAATAACGAAGGCCACCAAAAACTGGACTGGAGAACCTTAAAAGCAATTTTCTTAGCACCAAAGTGTCCACAATGAAGTTCATGGCAAAAACTCAGCACACTTTGTTGCTCCTCTTTAGGTACACATCATCTCAATACTTGGTCTTGTCCAATTCTAAATAATTCAGGCTCTTCCCAATGAAAGTATCTAGCTTGGGAAATGAATCTCTTTCTTTTCTGCCCATCTCAAGAGCCAAGAGTTTCTTCAGTGACCAAGTAATTGATGGTATCAGCATACCAAGGTAAAGTTGGTGTTACCGCCATAAAGGTTTCATCAGGAAATGTCTCGTGGATGTCTCCATATAGAAAGTCATTAAGTGGAAGGTGAGATGATTAGCCCATAGTTGTGGGCTATTTAAGTATTTAAGTGCCTACACATTAGGTTAATTCTAACATTTATTTAGTATAAATTAGGATGTAAATAGATTAATTCATAGTTTTAACCTAATTACATAATCCATACATTGCATTCATATCTTAAGTGCATTTAGAATTAGCTTAGAATAGCATTCATCTAATTAGATAACCAATTAGGTATATTGTTTTTATTAACATAGAAGTTGAGGGTCTATACATAAATAGCCCTAATATTTTAATAATATTTTCTTTATTCGTCTTCTTTCAGAACGGCTGGCTGCCGCTCCAACGCTCGGCTAATGCAGTGAAGAAGCCATTTAAGGGGGAGCGGATGTGGTGGATCTGGTCGGCCGCTGATTTCAAATTTGTTCAAGACACTACAAAAGGAGCACGGAGGCAGCCGAGCTCAGGAGGCCTCCGCCACCGACCCACCACTGTGCAGAGAGAACCTCTCTCTTCCACTCCATACTGCCGGCCTCTACCGTGGCGGCGAGTCTCCACCACCGTGGGCGTGTGGTGTGACAGGCCACACCGCCATCCGGAGCTCGCCTGCATTACCGTGAGCACCTTAGCGTGCAACTCCCTCGCCGTCGTCGCAGACCACCACCACCGAGCTACTGATCAGCCACCCTCTCAGTAACTTAAGACGTCTGGGAAATTTCCCATACGTCTGAAGTTACCCGCTCACCTCCACTTCCTCAGCCTGCACTCTCCAACCGGCCACCAGACCGCCTGCACCCTCCACCGCTCACCGGCTGCAGACCTGCGCACGCTTGCAGATCAGCCCGCGCTCTCCTCCAACGCCTGCAGACCAGCCTGCAGCATCCTCCAACAGCCGCCTGCACCTACCACCGCCCACGCACAACCGCGCCAGCGCCCTCCTGCAGACCCTCCGCCCACGCCAGCTTCCACCGCACACGCCAACCGCCTGCAGACCACCGCGCAAGCGCCCTCCTGCAGACCACCGCCCACGCACAACCGCGCGCCCTCCTGCAGACCCTCCGCGCACCCACGCACAACCGCCTGCAGACCGCCCAACCGACCACCGCGCACGCCAGCCGCACACACCAGCCGCAGCAGCCACCCCCGCAGCAGCAGCAGGCGGCGGACTTCACGCCAACAGGCTGCGCAAGCTGCCGGCTGCAGTACCTCTGCCGGAGCTCGTCTGGCCACCTCCGACCGCCGCGCGACTCGCCGCCACCACCGATTCGAAGCCCTTGATCCAAGGGACCTCCTCCGAGCTTCCCGCGCCCGACCATCGGCTCCTCGTCGCGCAAGACAACGGGGAAAAATTCCCCTGTTTTGCTACAGTAAAACGTTAATTAAAATTTACATTTTCTGCCATTGCCACATTTTAATCATATTCTATTCACTCTGCATTGCGTAAAATATCCTGTAGTTTCTCATAATTGCCATTTCAGCATTGTTTCTTGCTTAAACCTTAATCTAAAGGCAATCTTGGCTTGGTTCTTGTCCAAATTGACTCCGAACAAACATTTTTAAGTGGCGCAAATTTTAATACGTTATTGCCTCCCTGTGGATACGACCCGCTCCTTAGCGAGTGGTTATTTCTTATTAAAAATTGATTAGTCGATTTTTCCACCACATTAAACTACAAACGACTTAAAAGCGAAAGATCGACCAGTAAAGGTTTCATCAGGAAATGTCTCGTGGATGTCTCCATATAGAAAGTCATTAAGTGGAAGGTGAGACAGGTGGTTAGCCACAACATTTTCTACTTTTTTTTTCACGTATCTCCAAGTCAAATTCTTGAAGGAGTAGGATCCACCTAATCAGACGTGGCTTAGAATTTTTCTTAGCAATGAGATGTTCCACTGCCGCATGATCAGTGAAAATAATCACCTTAGACCCAAGAAGATAAGACTTAAACTTCTCTAGAGCAAAGGCTACAACAAGTAATTCCTTTTCAGTGACGGTGTAGTTTTGCTGTGGTTCGGTTAAAGTCTTGCTGGCATAATGCAGCACATGAGGTCTTCCCTCAACCCTTTGTCCAAGGACTGCTCCCACTGCATAATCCAAAGCATCACACATCAGCTCAAATGGGAGTGTCCAATCAGGAGCTTAGAGAATAGGCGTAGAGATCAAGGCCTCCTTCAGAGTTTGAAAGGCCTCGACACACTTTGAATCAAAATTGAAGGAAGATTCCTTCTCCAATAGGTCACAAAGTGGCCTATAAATTTTATTGAAATTTTTAATAAAGCGCCTATAAAAGCCGGCATGGCCCAGAAAGGATCTAATCTGTTTGACATTCATGGGCAATGGGAGTTTGGAAATAGAATCAATCTTGGCTTTATCTACTTCCAAGCCTCGCTCAGACACAACATGCCCAAGTACAATTCCTTTTTGTACCATGAAGTGGCTTTTCTCCCAGCTAAGGACTAAACCAGTCTCCTTACATCACTTCAACACATTCTCCAGGTGCAGGAGACACTGGTCGAAAGACGAGCCATAAATGGAGAAGTCATCCATAAACACTTCAACACACTCGTCAGTCATGTCAGAAAAAATGGACATCATACACCACTGGAAGGTTGCAAAGGCATTACATAATGCAAACGGCATACACCTGAATGCAAAGGTACCGTAAGGACTCGTGAACGTCGTCTTCTCCTGGTCATCAGGGAAGACTGCAACCTGGTTGTATCCAGAATATCCATCGAGAAAGCAATAGTACTTATTCGCCGCCAATTTCTCGAGAATTTGATCAATAAAAGGCAAGGGAAAGTGATCCTTCTGGGTAGAGGTGTTTAGCTTGCGGTAATCAATACAAACCCTCCATCCAGTTGATGGTCTAATCACAACTTGTTCACCTTGGTCATTAAATTCCACAGTAAAGCCTACCTTCTTTGGCACCACATGAATATTACTTACCCATTTACTATCTGCAATGGGATATATGATCCCAGTGTCCAACCACTTCAGGATTTCCTTTTTAACCACCTCCCTCATATTAGGGTTCAGACGTCTCTGCATGTCCCTAAATGGCTTGATAGAATCATCGGTATAAATGTGGTGCATGTAGAGTGTAGAGTCTACACCCTTAATGTCAGCAGTGCTCTAAGAAATAGCTTCCTTGTGCCTAGACAAGCATTCAATCAGAGCTCCCTCCTGTGCCTCAGATACATAGCCGAAATGATAACGGGAAGCGTATCATTGGTACCTAGGAAGATGTACTTGAGAGTGTTAGGGAGGGGTTTCAACTCAAGGTCTGGGGCTTGTATGGTTGAGGGTTTCATAATAGATGTCCCCATCTCAGGTAGCAGATCTACCTTGGGCAGAGATGATGGGGAAAGAGACTCAGCAGAAACACCTAGCAACTCCTCAAGTTCTAGTATATCCCCTTCACATTCCTCCAAGAGATGGGAATGCTCATTTAGCATGACATGCTGAAGGGGGTCATCACATAACATTGTAGGAGTTGTCTCTTCAATCATGTCATCTATCACCTCAACTTGAGAACAATCCTTAAGCCCAGCTTGTTTATAAGCATCAAACACATTAAGTTAGATTTTCTTGTTCCCAAAGCCCATTTTCAATGCCCCAGTATTGCAATTGATTGAAGCATGCGAAGTTGCAAGGAAGGGGCAGCCCAAAATGATGCAGGGCTTGGTTGGCTTGTTGGTAGGGTCAGTGTCCAAAACTAAGAAGTTGACAGGGAAGAAGAAATCCTCCACTCTCACAAGGACATCTTCCAAAATTCCCCGCGGTGTCTTAAGTGATCAATCAGCAACTTGGAGGATTACTGGGCTAGGCTTCAGATTGCCTCCCCCAAGTTGTTCATACATGTAGCTCGGAAGGATGTTCACCCCCGCACCCAGATCAAGTAGAGCCTCATCAATCTGTAAGTCACCAATAACCACTGAGATGTACGGGGCTCCTGGGTTCTTAAGTTTCGGGGGTGTGCCATGTTGAACAATTGAGTTAACAGAATCAGGCGGGACAACTTTTGATTAGACTTGTTTCCTAGATTGCCGCTTTTTCGTGCACAAGTCCTTTAAGAAGTAGGCATAAGACGGAATCTGCCTGATAGCTTCAAGCAAAGGTAGGTTAATCTACACTTGCTTGAAAGTTTCCATGATCTCATCCGTCTTATCTTTGGCTCTAGATGAGCCAGCAGAAGTCTGTTCAGAGGTGGATAAGCACTCTGGAAAGGACACTCTCGATCTCTAGGTGGAAGGGCTATCATGTTGAGTAAGGGGTGGAACGGGGGCAACTTCTTCCGGTGAGGTGATTTCAAGCGGAGGAGATTTGGGCAAGTCTTCTTTGGTGGGGGTGAAAGTCGGGGTGGATGATTTTTCAGAAGGCGAGACTATAGGAGCATCGGGTTTGGAAATTTCTTTCCCACTCCTCAGAATAGTCATCGCCTAAGCATGCTCCCTAAAGACAATCCCTTTTCCTTTAGGATTCTCCTTAGCAGCACTGGGAAGCTTCCCAGTTTCCCTCTGTCTAACGGCCTCAACAAGGTGTCCTATTTGTGATTTCATCTCATGTATAACCTTGTCATGAGATTGGATGATGGCACTTTGACTTTCTTGCATCATTCTCAACATTGCCTTCAATTCATCCATCTTAGAGATCTTTGGTTGGGCAAAGGTCTGAGGTTGGTTCATTTGATGGTTTTGAAAGGATTGTGGTTTATAATTCCCTGAATTTGAGACATTTTCTTGTCTCCATGAAAAGTTTGGGTGGTTCCTCCATCCCTCATTATAAGTGTTGGAAAAAGGGTCGCTATGAGGTCTAGGATGGAACCCTTGAGCGGCATTCAGATTCACCTGTACAAGCTCAGGGAATTGGGAGACCAAGTGGCAATCCACAGTGGCGTGTGTGTTGCCTTGGCAAATGGAGCATTCAGAAGCTTGGGATGTGGAGGTGTTAGATATGAATTGGCCCAGGCTCGACATAAGCT
This sequence comes from Thalassia testudinum, assembly GCA_037157565.1. NCBI lineage: Eukaryota > Viridiplantae > Streptophyta > Magnoliopsida > Alismatales > Hydrocharitaceae > Thalassia > Thalassia testudinum. The sequence continues at coordinate 3,013,070 of JAZHRO010000029.1, read as the reverse complement.
TGGGATGTGTATTGCCTTTCCATGTTTTGATTCAACAATTGAATCTGATAGGCTAAATTCTGGGTGTCCCTTGCCTCATTCGCCTCCAACTTTCTTTGCATGAGAGTGGGTTTTCTATCCATGTAGGCAGAATTCAAGTGAATACAATTCTCACTCAAAGTATCAAAAAGGTTCCAAGCTTCATCCTCAGTCTTAGATAGAAAGGTTCCTGCACAGGAACCATCCACAGTCTGCTTGTGCGAATCATTAAGTCAGGTGTAGAACCTTTCAACCAGTTGCCACCTAGGCACTTGGTGATGTGGGCAAAGTCTCAACAAGTGATTAAAGCGCTGCCACGCATCATGGAAAGCTTCCCCATCCTTTTGAGCAAAACTCATAATTTCCCTCCTAAAGTGATTTATTTTGCTCATGGGGAAGTACTTCAAAAACTCCTTCAGGGAATCCCAACTGTTAATATCATCAAGGGTATGATACCAATACTTGGCTTTGTTCTTGAGGGAGAAAGGAAAGAGGGTCTGCATTTGAGCATCATCAGTAACACCCTGCAGCTTCACTGTGGAACAGACCTCGGTGAATTCCTCTATATGCCTGTAGGGGTCTTCCCTAGCAGTGCCATAAAAGGAGGGCAGCAAGGATATGGTACTGCTTTTGATCTCATAAGGTTGTCCCCTCCAGGTCTACGTAATGCAGGGCTAGCTTAATTGGTTGGAATGAAATATTCCTTAAGGCTCCTTTGACCAGCCATTACTTCCATTGGGAGGTTCCTTCTTAAGATTCTTTTAGGTTCAGGAACAAACACAAGCTGTCTCCTAAGAGATCGCCTACCAAGCATGCACTACAAACACAATTCAAAAGGACTTGTTCAGTCTTTACAAATTTAGGCTTTTGACTTTAGTTCAAATTGTAGATGACAAAGCAAGTTGCCCAATCAATTACGCTCCTATTGCCGACCTTCGAAATGCCTAAAAAGACTTGGTTGGAGCTTAGGTGTTCTTCCCTAAATCTCAAATGGTAGCGTAACTCCAAAGATGGAAGATCGAGGGATGCAAGTAGGCCTAAGACTTCCTTTGAAGCTGTGCTTTCGTGGTGCTTCTTAACTACCCCTAAAAATCCGTGACAGGGTATCCCCCTCTTTGGATTTACAAAACCTTTGATCTCAAGTTCCAAACACTTCAAAATCCAATGGTAGGAGGGCTCTTGTCCTAGTAGTTCCAAGACCTAGGAGTGTCTAAATGCATGTCGTGGTGCAAGAGTTACAAGTGTGCATACACCGTAAAATTTTGAGTTTTGAATTTTGAACTGCAACACAATGTCTCAATTCAAGTCCTTGGTTTTTAGTGTTCCTCCTTAACTTAAAGTCCTTTTTCAAGAAAATATGTGATCACTTGTTAGATCTTTTCAATTCAATTAGGTGGTCTTGCAATTAAATCTAAATGCACATGCGTGAACAATATAGAATGCAAAGAAATAGGACGTACCTTTCCTCCCACAATCAGCAATTCAAGATGCACAAAAATGCAAACAAAATAAATCTAGAGGCTACTCATTCACACCTAAATGGTCGTCCTAAGGCAGGCAGCTTCTAGCAGGTAGCTTGTTTCTTTTTTCTTTTTTATTTTTGTTTAGCTACTTATGCACAAGCAAAGAAAATGATAAACAACCACAAAATAAAATAAAAACCTAGATCTAAAGGAAAGGGAACAGGCTCCAGAAAATTATCCACCCAACACCAGCCTAAAACAAAATCAGGGAACAAACCCCTAAAAATGTACCCCAGAACAAGGGTCTCAAACCAAATGTGCAATGAAAATTAAGTTCTAAAACCTAAATTCTATCTACTAAAAAAAATCGATAGAGATGGAAATGATCACTCTAGATGTCCTTATTCGGTGGTGGAGACAAGGCCCACCACAGTGCATCGAGCTCCTACCTTTAGAAATGGAGCTCCCAGTGTCCTCTGAGAAGTGGAAATAAGGTCCATCTCAATGTAGCTTAGGCTGGTGCAACAACTTGTCAAGCAAATATGAGTACTTCGCACCAAAAAGAACGAAGTTAAATACACCTCAAAAAATAATGTGTGAACCAATAAATAAATGAATGCAAGTTTAATAGGCTCGTTGCCTCCCTGGCAATGGCGCCATTTGGTAAGACGATTTTCGCTTTCGAATAATTATGATTAAGACAATTTGTCATTTATTTGTCCTTGTAAAGCATATTTTGATAGGAAAATGTTGTAGTATAGTGCGCAATACGATCAAATAAAGATATTTAAAAGATAACGAGACTTGAGTCCCGGTCGTTCGTCTCTGGGAGGCATTTGTTTCACTTTAGAATTCGATCTTTTACCACTCTACATTGTTTAGATTCGCACACCGATTTCCAATCTCTTGGTTAAGATTTCACCACTTCTATTATGAACCCCGTTATGTGCGCATGTGTTAAATAAATCACAAAGGTGAACGTGTGAGTTTCTGTGCTCACGATTCTAGTGAGGTGGTGACTGTTTACGGAAAATGCGTCTATCGTTAGATTCTCTATATTTTCAGGAAACGACATGCTTGTTGCGGAATAGATAAACAATTGAAAACAGGCAACTTGAATCACGCAAATAGGATAGCAATCAATAAGCTCATGGTGATTTCAAAACATGGAGATATATATATACATAAATGCATTTTTCATTCATTCAGTTGGGAGTTGTTTGCAACAAGAACTATAGAGGAAAGCTTATACAGAAATGTTTAAAATGTAAATCTAGCTACTGGAAAATGATCGCATACAAGAATCTACGGCGGGGATTTTGCATGCATCATTCGGGGAGAATAAGGACTACGCTACTAAGCAGTAAAACTATGAAGAGCATAAACTACTAATCTAGATCTAGCAGAACAAAAGGGCATTCGGGGGTGGTCCCCGATGGCCTTGGAGTGGTTGGGAGGAGAATAAGGGGCAGCCAATGGAGCTTAGGCCAGCCCTTGGAGAGAGAGAGGAGTGATCCAACATCTCAGCATGGTGTCCTTCATGGTGGTGGTGAACTCGTGGAGATGGAGTGGTTAGCCTAAGTGGAGGTGGATGTGAATGGAGCCAATGAAGTAAATGGGTGCCATTGGCCGCCCATTGGGTCCTTTTATAGATCCAAGGGCTTCTCTCTAGAGAGGTGTGGAACTCTCTAGAGAGAGTCCAAGAGTGGTCAGCCATATGGTTATGAGATCCAAAAAATGTGGATCTCATTTTGAATGCCTCTTGGTTGCTAAATTTGGCAACCAAGAGGTGGCGCCACTTCAAGAGAGTTCTAGAGAACTCCAGAGAAGTATGTGTGCGTGAATGGGTGTGTGTGTGGTCATGTCTATGTGGCTAGGTGGTTTAGGTTAGGTCCTATGGGGTTTAGGTAGGCGTGTGTCTTGAATTAGGGTTACAAACCCTAATTGCTAAGGGGAATTTGCAATTAAACTTACCTAAGTTTAATTGGGTGAGTGTGAACCTAATTGAGAGTGAAATAACTCAATTAGGTTGGGTTTAGGTCAATTGGACTCTCACTAAGTCCAATTGAACTTGTGTGGGTTGAGATCTAAGCTCAATTGGACTCAATGAGTCCAATTGACTTAGATGAAGGTAATTGACTTTGATCTAAGTCAATTGGGTTTGGTGAGGACCAAATTAGGTCCTTAGGTAGGTCTAGAGGTTATGTACTAGGGTTATGGCACCTTAATTTAGGTTCCTATGGGTTTGGGATTAGGTCTAAGGAGCTAGAGATCCAAGATCAAGGCTTGAATCTCAAAACAGGGACTGGAGACCGGTATCAGATGTCCAAAAATGTGATCAGATGACTTATACTCAAAAATCAGAAGTCCAGACTTCAGTTCTGGATGTCCAATCTGAGTCAGGGGGAAATCAAGGTTCTGTTTTGGGTATTCTGCAGAAATTGGACGTTTAACAAAGTGTCTGGACGTTCAATAACACTGCAGAAGTGGGTCTGAGGTGTGAGAGAGTTGGCTAAGGGTCCTGGACGTCCTATAACTTATCTGGACGTCTAGATAAGGGTTGGAACTAGGGTAGGGTGTTGTGACCTACTCTAAGGGTGGCTAAGGCTTGGGGAAGTCTCTAGGCTATCCTAGGGCTAGGATGGACCTAAGCTCTTCACATTTTACTACTTTATTCCTACTTAATAGAATAACAAACTTTTAACTCCCTTACATTATTATTCCCACATCTAATCTAAGCCTTCTGCTCCAGCTCTGCTTTAACTCTCGTTATTCCAGATCCAGCTTCAGATCCTGCTCTAGATCCAGCTCCAGATCTGCTTATTGCCTACAATCGACATAATGCACTTAATCAGCACATTAGAACATTATTTAATGCATAGCTAAAGGAAAGCAGCAAAGATGCAGATAATGCTTATGTGTGCATGAATTACCCTAACTTATGCTAAGTTCTAGCCTAATCTAGGTCAATTAAGACCTATGATTGCTATGCAATCATCATTTTAGTATCAAAGTGGTGGAAAATCGCTTAACAAAATAATTAGAATTAAAATTAAACCACTCACAGGAGAGCAGGTCGTGTCCACAGAGAGGCAATATCTATTACAAACTCACGATAAATAAAAATTATTGTTCATAAATGATTTCCTTAAGAAATTGTGTCGAGAAATTGCATTAGTTATGTGTTTTAATGAAAGCACATGCTGAAATTGTGTTTAAGCCAAATAGAAAGAGGTTCAATGTAATATGTACCACAATATAATAAGAATGAAATCCTCACAAAGGTACTTAAATATAATTACAAATTAAGCTTCTCCTATAGCAAGAATCTTCCAAAATTTGAATGGAAATCCACTTAGACTAGGGTTGAGAAATTGATTTGCTTAATAAGCTAAACAATGAAGGAGGTTCTCATAAATTCACCATGATAATTAAATTAGAAAATGAAGTTCACAATGGCATGAATCGTAAAAACTAATAGAGGATTTACTGTGCAAAAATAGGGGAGGTTGCATTGAGCTCCTCCACTCACGGAGGAGGTGGAGATCGGAGAGGAGCTTCTCGTCGGAGGTAGAAGGAGCCACGCCACTTCCAATGGTGGTGGTCTCGTGGAAAATGGTGGTCGGAGCGAGTCACAGCAAGGAGAAGGGTTGGTGGGTGCGGTGGAGCTCTTTAGTGTTGTGCGCAGAGACGAGGAGATGCGAGTGGTGCGCACGACCACGCATGCGGGGAGGAGGTGCGTGCAGCCACGTGCTCGGTCTGCTGGTGGATGCGCGTGCTTGCTGTGTGAGCAAGCACGCTGCTACACACTGGCAGAGGTACTGAAGTGGACAGCGGTGGGCTGCTGAATGGCGCTGAAGGACGCACGCTGCACGCGGGTAGAGCGGCTGGAGTAGCTCGCGCTCTGCACGCGCTGCTAGAGGCGAGGGCTGGTGGATGCGCTATTGCTGCTGGGGCAGCACTTGGAGGTGCTACGGGTAGAGGTGTAGCAAGGGAGGCGCAGGCGGAGGTGAAGCGCGCTCTACGTGCGGGCAGGTTGCTGCAAGGGGCAGGCGCGCGAGAATGGTGTTGGTTTTTGAGGAGCTGATGAAGAGGAAGCACGGTGATGCAGGGACTCTGATTGGTGGTGTGGGCTATCACACCACATGCCCACGGTAGTGGAGTCGCACTGCCACAGTTGAGGTCGGTGGTGTGGAGCGGATGAGAAACTATGTTCTCTGCACAATGAGGAAAGGGGTGGTGGCCTTCTCTAAATGGCAGCTATTCCTCCTTTGTAGCCACAGCTACAAAGATTTTGAAATTCAAACAAGCCACCGTCGAGTCAATGCTGGACGAGTGAATGCGCAGGAGGAGGAGGCGGAGATGAGGCGGTTACCTTCAAAAAGGATAAGAAGAATAATAAAATAATTAGGATTATTTATACATAACTCCTTAACTTCTATGTTAATTAAAACAATGTATGTAATGCACCTAATTAACTAACTAATCAAATGTATGCAATCCTAGGTTAATTCTAAATGCATTTAGATATGGATGACACACATGAATTATGCACTTAAGCTAAAAATATGAATTAATTTAATTACATCCTAATGTATGCTATCTAAATGTTAAAATTAACTTAATGTCGAGGCACTTAAATACTTAAATAGCCCACAAATATGGGCTAATCAACGGGTTGTCTCCCATTAAGCGCTGAGTTTAATGCCATCAGCTGGCCCTAATGAGCTCAGGGAGAATGGAGGGTAAAAGAAACCTTAGCCAAATTTGTATCAGTGAGTTTAATGAACGGTTTGAGTCTTTGACCGTTCACGACAAAAGGTTCTGAATCATGGCTAAGTTGACTAATTTTGACAGCTCCATTTCCAAAGATTTGTCGGACAAAGTACCGTCTAATCCATTTTGATCTGAGTTTTCTTGGGTACAATTTGAGTTTGGCGTCAAAGAGTAGGACTTTCTGACCAGGGAAAAAGATCTTTTTTGATATGTGCTTGCCGTGAAAGGCCTTAACCCGCTCTTTGTAAATTTGCGATTTGTCATACTCGTCATGGCATAATTCATCGATCTTGCTCATTTGAAGCTTTCTGTGGGTTCCTACCTTAGAAAGTTCGAGATTGCAGTTCCGTATTGCCCAATAAGCTTTGTGCTCCAATTCGACAGGGAGGTGACATGCCTTCCTGTACACCAATCTGAAGGGAGACAAGCCTAATTAGGTTTTGTGGGCGGTCCTATAAGCCCACAAAGATTTCGAAAGTCGGGATGACCAATCTTTTCTGTCAGGTCGAACAGTGACCTGGAGGATTTTCTTGATCTCCCGATTTGATAACTCAACTAGACCGTTAGTTTGGGGGTGATAAGGAGTCGAGAACCTATGTGACACCCCATACTTGGTCATCAGTGATCTGAACAGAGTATTCGTGAAATGAGTCCCTCCATCAGAGATTATGGCATGTGGAATCCCGAATCGAGAAAAGATGTTCTGATGAATGAATCTGATAACCACCTTATGATCATTAGTTCGGGTTGGAATGGCTTTGATCCATTTGGACACATAGTCAACAACAAGAAGAATGTATTCGAAGCCGTTCGAACAAGGGAAGGGTCCCATAAAATCAATCCCCTAGATATCAAAGATTTTACATACGAGAATCAGCTGTAAGGGCATCATATCATGGCGGCTCATGTTGCTTAAGGTCTGGCAACGAGTGCATACCTTACAGTGATTGTACACTTCTTTGAAAATCATTGGCCAATAGAAGCCGCACTGGAGGACTTTTGCTGTGATTTTATAACCAGAGAAGTGTCCACCGCAGGCCTGGTCATGGTTAGAGGATAGAATGTCCTAAATTTCTACTTCTGAAACACATCATCGGATGATCTGATCAATACCAATGAGGAAAAGATACGGGTCTTCCCAAAAATAGTACTTGGCATCGGAAAGTAATTTGTCCTTCTTAGCTTTTGGCCAATTGGATGGTATCTGATGTGATGCCAAGTAGTTTACTAGATCAGCAAACCAAGGAAGTCCTGTGCTGATAGTTAGAAGGTGCTCATCGGGGAAATGTTCAGTAATGGGTCTGGAAGGGTTGATAATATCAGAAGGAAGGCAGGATAAGTGATCAGCTACCACATTCTGTTTCCCCGCCTTGTTGCAAATCTCGAGATCAAATTCTTGCAACAGCAAGATCCAGTGGATTAGTTGAGGTTTCACGTCCTTCTTCGTAAGGAGATGCCTCACAGCAGTGTGATCTGAGTAAATGATAACACGGGAACCCAAAAGATATGATCTAAATTTCTCCAGGGCAAATACTATGACTAGCAGCTCTTTCTCAGTAACTGTATAGTTATGCTAAGCCTCGTCAAGTGTCTTGCTAGCGTAGTAAATGACCACGGGTTTTCTATCTCTTTTCTACCCAAGTACTGCCCCCACAATGTAATTAGATGCATCACACATGATCTCAAAGGGTTGAGACCAATTAGGGGATCGCAGGATAGGTGCTTGGGTAACTCGATCACGTAGGATCTCAAATGCTTGAGTACACTTCTTGGTGATTTCAAAAAAGACATCCTTAGATAGAAGATTAGTCAGGGGGTGCACGATTTTCAAGAAACTGGGAATGAATCGATGGTAAAAATCGACGTGCCCCAGAAAGGATCAGATTTCTTTGACCGAGCTAGGCATAGGGAGTTTGGAAATCAAATTCACCTTGGCTTGATCAACCTGGATGCCCTTTTAGAGATAAGATGTCCTAGGACAATTCCCTCAGGTACCATGAAGTGGCTCTTTTCCCAGGAAAGAACCAAGTTCACGTCGATGCACCGTGGTCGTACGTGTTTTACAAGTTTGAAATTGGGGTTAAGAGTAACCGGTCGTAGTTGCAAAACACGTGGTCAAATAAAATTTATACCGAAACTTGAAAAGTGAGTCCCAAGTCGAACACAGGGAGGCGAACGTTTGATTTTGGAAATCCACACTTCGCTTTTATTTATTTTTGGTTGTTTTTATCTTTTTTAATTTTTTTGGTATTTTTAGCAAGAAAGAGATTCGGTCGATGAAAACTTTATCTACTTGCAAAAATAAGAGAGTGGGAGAAAGACAGAGAGAGAAACAATCATCTATTCATGAAGAATTGTTTGTTACACTATGAAAGCGGAAAATCTACACCATGAAAGCGTAAAAAGATAGAATGAGGTGAGAGAAATCCCCCTTGACGATTGCTCGGAGGACGACTCGCTCTGACATCGCCTAAAGGAAGGTGGTGAGGAGCGGGACGAAGGAGGACGAAATTGGAGGACAGAGGATGCGACAGAACAGCATCGCAATGAGGATCTTCTTCCCGAAGGGCAGTGAGAGGATAGTCACAGAATGCTCCATGAATGGAGATGAGGGGAAGGAAAACTATTTGGTTTTCTACTCTAAAGGAGCATCTCGAGCTTGGGACAAGCTCAATCTAGAGCCTTGGAGGTGGTGAGAGGAAGAAAGGAAGAGATGATTTGGAATGGTGGTGGGTTGGTCCTTTTATAGTGGAGGAGGAAGAACAAATTCGCATCTGGATCATTACTAATGTGCATAAACATCGCTGTAGCTGTCGCTGAAGATCTGCCCTTCAAATCCTCTTGCTGGTGCGTGCAGCTGCAAGCGTCACTAAAGGCACGTGTCGCTGAAGATCCTCTCCGCTGGCGCGTGCTTCACGCGCCCATGCTCCCCGTGCTGTGTGCGTGCACGCTGGCATGCGCTGCGCTGCTACTGTGCGTGGTGCGCTGCATGTGGCTGCGGCTATGCACGTACGTTGTGGTTGTGTGTGGTGCGCTGCACACGGCTGCGGCTGTGGCTGTGTGCGTGCGGTGCTGCTGGCCGACGTTGGGCGGCTTGGATGGTGCCACGTGACGCCATCTGGGTCATCCATTCTTCTTTCTTTTGTAGAGGGTGCCACGATGCTCAGATCAAGATGATTCTCGCGTTGCTGGACTACAATCGTTGCTTTGGATCCATCCGTATGGTCAGATTTTCCATCCAAAACCCATATGGATGTCGCATTGCCCCCTGGCTGTTGATCTTCCTCAAACTTCGTATGATGCTACGGTTCTCCGATCTAGACGATTTTAGAGGTGTTAGACTCCGATCGTCGTCCTAATCAGATTCGTTTGATCTGATCATCCATCCGAGGCCCTGAAATAAGTCTTCTTCTCTCATGACCATAAAAAGGACCTAATTAACCTAAAATATATACAACTACTCTAAATGCAAAATGATGCATGCTATGCAATATTTGTAACATGAAATGCAAATCTAAGCCTAGGAACATGCATGTATAGGCATTTTAACCTAAATAGGTGTGTCTATATCATACCCCCATGCCTATCTTTTGCTAGTCCCTAGGAAAATTAAACTACATGCTATGTATAAAATCAAAATTAAGATTAGATCGCTTAGGCCTAAGTCGTTTATTAACAATAGAAAATTTCAACTAAGGTCCTAAACAATGAAAACTCAACATTACCCAGGTGCCTGCCAGAATGTAGACCGCCCAAGTCCTCACCTTATTTGAAAAGGGAAGATACATTTTCTTTATTTTTCTTCTTTTCGAATTTTTTTTGTACTTTTGGAGTTTGAGAGTTCCGGGATAACTTTTTACAGCTACCTGTCCCACCCAAGACTCGAAAAGGACTCTAAGTGCTAAGCATCTTGTGGAAATAGTGAAAAACTCACTAGGTGGCCGTTAAAACAGACTTTGGGTTTCTACGACCCTAGGTGACCTTGCCTAGAGGTTTATCTTTTCGAATGGTAGCTTTCTCCCTACTTCTTTAATTTATGGGGTCAACACAAGGGCGGACCCGGTGTATATCTTCCCGGTTTATTCTACTTCCCCGCTTCTTCCTTAAGTGTTTTGGGAATTATTGTGCATTTTTTTGTGAGTTGGGTTCTGGACAACAGGCCGATAAGCTGTTACCACCGACAACTTGCCAGTCATACTCGTGCAGTGAAGTATGGTTTTATTTATTTTTTTTTGTCTCTCCTTTTTCTATTTTTTTTTCTTTTCTCTCTTTTTTTTTTAAGTTGGTGGCTTTCCTAATCTAAGATTTACCTAAAGGCAGTACAATGAAAATTGTCTTATGACTGGGCTCTGGACAACCGATTGATGAGCTATTACCACCGACAACTTGCTAGCCATACCACCCTAGATAGTTCATTAGCTACCCAATTTTCGAAGAAACCACCGAAAAGTGAGTCAGTGCAAAAAAAAAAGTGTGTAGATGCTTAGGCTTAAAGTCCTCTCAAATCAGAGGGCAGGTTGATAAGTCGTATACTTATCACCCCAATTTATTTACCGAATTAAAATAAGATTGACTTGGCAATGACTCGAGACTAAGTCCACATTCAAGTGGACACCCGGGCTAATTAAGCCCGAAGACCTGAAGAATCTAAGTATTTAGGTCATATTGTATCATTTCCTAAAGTTAATAACTTCCAAATGCCTAGGTTCTCTTCTTCTAATTCTCCTTTTTTTATCTTTTTGAAATTTCAATTTTTTTTAAAGAAACTAAAAGAAATTTTACAGAGTTAACAAAATGATTTCAGGATTAAGTATCCACCCCCCCATGCCTAATGATGTAATGTTCTCATTATAAAAATAATGACATAAAAAGGGCGGAGTAAATAGAATATCACCTGAGTGTCGTGAAAATCCGGTCAGTTCTGCAGAGAACATGAAATATAAACACGTGCTAAATTTAATGCCTTCAGCTAGGCAAAACATACATACAAGGAAGAAATTGAGAATTCACAAGTGCGGGTCAGAATTAAAATAAAAATATTGATTCTCAGACCCGCCAACAGAAGATGTCCACAGACGTGGACCAGATTATGATGCAGACCCATGCCCCAGGGTCGAGTGGTTCTCAGGTTCTGGATGAAAATCACCCAGAACCGAAGGTTGTTGTGTTTGCGGGGCTAGGCCTATGGTTTAGTGGTGTGCAACCCAAGACCAAAGTGTCGAACAACGGGTAAAGATGGTTCAATAGATGCGGTTGTCCACTTAACATCTAGCTCAGAAAAATAATCGGTTATTTCTAGCTTGGGTTGCACGTGAAAGATATCATAAGGGTCTTGGTAGAAAGTAGGTGGTTTTAGGTCAATAGGAACCCTTAGATCCAAACTTGTTTTTCCCTCAAAATTAACCTCCCAAATTTTCATTTCAAAATTCCTATCCTCCAACATCAAGTGCTCAAGTTCCGGGACCTCTAGCATACCATTCACCCCATAAGATTTACCCAAGTCCAGAAATCGTGGCTGACTTAGAATTGACTTGGGTATAATGATTTCCAAATCAAAGTCAATCCCTTTAGGGTGTGGTTGAGGAATGGGGCTATTGATTGAATCTTCTAGTAAATGAGGATTCGAATCCTCCAAGTTAGTCCCAACTGAATCCAAATCTTTAATAATTGGGCTATCAAATGGTTTGTCAGATTCCTCAAGCCCATTTATCTCACTAAAATCATCTTCCTTTCGCTCAAGTGAGACTTCACTAAGAGATTCTTCACCCTCAAAATCAAAGAATCCATGATCCTCATTTATATATGTCTCAAAATCGATTGTCATTTCCTAATTCAAAGAGACATATTTTTCCTCGCTCCCTGGCTCAGGGATCTCGGGTGAATCAATCGGTTCATCCTCAATGGGTTGCTCTAGCCCAACCTGGTCATCCTTGATCTCAGAAAATGTTCCCCCCCCGACAGGCACCTGAGCGGGTTTAGACATTGGCTCTCCTGAAGGGGGTTCATCTTGAGAATCATCCTAAGATTTACTAGGGCAACCACAAATTTCATCCTCAACCTCGACAATTTCCCAAGAAGAAATTCACCCAAGTCCCTATCCCTAACACTTTGGAGCAAATCCAATAAAGAGCATTCAGCTCATCGATCATTTTTATCATAGGCTCCAATTCTTCAGTGCATGGTGTTGGCTGGGCTTCTAAAGATTGTATGGTGTTCCTCAAGTTAGCCAACACCCTGTCTTGGATCTGGTTCACCTGAACCTACTGGTTTGGTTTAGGATTGGGTGGGTTTGGGTTCATTCTAGGGGAGTCAAGATATTGAAGTTCTCAGGTTCCTCCCTGATAGTAGGTTGTCTCAAGTTGTTCAAAGAATGGTGGTGACCTATATTCAGCATAATTCTGGGGAGGGTAAGTGTTATAATCAGCATATCCTTCATGGTTGTAGATTTGGTTAGGTTGATCATCAAAGGGTGGAGATCTATGATCATTGTAGCTCTGGGAAGGATAGTAATCATAGTCTTGTTGTCCAGGGTTAGACCCTGGACACTGAGGTCAGGAATCGTATCCCCAATCAAAGTCATCCCAGCTAGTGGATGGGTAATTACAAGTCAAGTCGGAATAGTAATCATCTTGGGGATAAGTGGTGGTAGGAGGATAGGATGGGATATGGGTGTAAGAAGTGAAAGGATACATGGTGAAGTAAGGAGGGAAATTAAAAGAGAGAAAGATGCCCTACAGTATAATCAATCAACTCTGTCCTTATGTGGGTAGTCTGAAAACCTACAGGCTCCCAGGACCCATCTTGAGATTATAAACGATTTAGTCTACTTTTATCCGGTCAATCCAGCCAGTTAGAAGGAGGGACTAGGGAAAAGGTTCTTTCTTTGGCTTGCGCCTCCAGTTCCTAGTGTACCCCCCAGTTGCGGTCGTTTGACGCTACTCCCCTAGCTAGACATCAGATGGACGGGCAGAAGCAGATTAATCGAAAAAAATCTCAGTCTGAGCCCTGATGACCGAATCAATCCTTAAGGCCAACGTCTACTCAGTTTTAATTAGGCTTGAGATGATTGTGTTCTTGGAATGTGATGGGCCCTTTAGATGGGTTGTGCCCTTAATGATAAGTTAAAATGTGTGTGCGTGCACAACAAGGGTTTACAAACAAGGTTATTTGATAATGTGTCTTTTAGGATTTAACCTTGTTTAGTAGCTTTTAGGGTTTAATGTTAGGTATATTCAATCAAGTTTAGGAGAACACTCCAAGTTTTGCAAGCACTGGTGATGATATATTCCTTTAGAAATCCGAGAAAAAATGTGGAGTGCCTGGTTCAGCCCTAAGAATCAACCCTAAGTGGCAAGCTACTTGATGAATCGCTTTTAATTTGAGTGGTGCAGCCCAAACAAATCAATCAATTAGCCTATTTGCACAGATTAAGGCACACAATGTCTTAGCCTAATTAGATTTCTACTCATTTGTTTTGAGTTGAAGTGTATCGGGTCCACAGGTTAGATCCTGGTTAAGTGGTAGAATCAAAGTGGAGTGGTGCACCTTAAGTCGAGAGTTGTGGGTGTTAAGGTGTGTCTCTTTCAGAAAATCCCACAATCAGATAACACTTTTTTTATTTTATTTTTTATTTATGTGGATGGCGAGGTGAGTGGAGGTGGCAAACAAACAACCAAATCTATCTTAGGGCTTATAAAAAACACCTAAGTTGATTTGGGTTTGAGGTATTAGGTTTTGAAGTGAAAACTAAGGTGGGGGTGGTGTGGGGGACACTTATAGAACCTTAATTTGCACTTTTCTCTGATCTAACCGCTTTGGCCCTCCTGAGAAGAGTACCTACAATCACAGTAATATCAAAGAAAAAGTGAGACAAAAGTTAGGTAAGGCGAAAAAAAACATGGGAAAAAAAACCAAAGCATGTTGCCTCCTCGGCAATGGTGCCAAAATGATCACATGTGTTTTGCAAGTTTGAAATCGAGGTTACGAGTAACCCGTCGTCGTAGTTGCAAAATGCGTGGTCAAATAAAATTTATACCGAAACTCGAAAAGTGAGTCCCGGGTCGAACATAGGGAGGTGAACATTTGGTTTTGGAAATCTGCGCTTCACTTTTATTTGTTTTTGGTTGTTTTTATCTTTTCTAATTTTTTTGGTATTTTTAGCAATCAAGAGATTCGGTTGATGAAAACTTTATCTACTTGCAAAAATAAGAGAGAGGGAGAAAAAGAGAGAGAGAAAAAATCATCTATTCATGAAGAATTGTTTGTTACACTATGAAAGCGGAAAATCTACACTACGAAAGCGTAAAAAGATAGAATGAGGTGAGAGAAATCCCCCTCGACAGTTGCTCAGAGGACAACTCGCTCTAACATCGCCTGGAGGAAGGTGGTCAGTAGCAGGATGAAGGAGGACGGAGTCGGAGGATGGGGCAGGACGACATCGCGGTGAGGATCTTCTTCTCGAAGGGTGGTGAGAGGATGGCCACAGGATGGTTCATGAATGGGGATGAGGGGAAGGAAAACTATTTGGTTTTCTACTTAGAGGAGCATCCCGGGCTTGGGACAAGCTCTCTCTAGAGCCTTGAAGGTGGTGAGAGGAAGAAAGGAAGAGATGATTTGGAATGGTGGTGGGTTGGTCCTTTTATAGTGGAGGAGGAAAAACAAATTCGCATATGGATCATTACTGACGTCCATAAACATCACTGCAGCTGTCGTTGAAGATCCGCCCTTCAAATCCTCTTGCTGGCACATGTAGACCATTAGTGATAGCTGCAAGCATCACTAAAGGTGTGCATCGCTGAAGGTGCTACGCGCGGCTGCGGCTGTACGCATGTGCTGTGGTTGTGCGTGGTGCGCTGCACGCGGCTGCGGCTGTGTGCGTGTGCTGCTGTTGGCCGACGTTGGGTGGCTTGGATGGCACCACGTGACGCCATTGGGACTGTTCATTCTTCTTTCTTTTGTAGAGGGTGCCACGGTGCTCAAATCGTGATGATTCCTATGCTGCTGGTTGCCATTGTTGCTCTGGATCCATCCGTACAGTCAGATTTTCCATCTGAAACCCGTATGGATGTCGCATTGCCCCTTGGCCATTGATCTTCCTCAGACTTCGTATGATGCTACGGTTCTCCGATCTAGACGATTTCAGAGGCGTTAGACTTCGATCGCCGTCCTAATCAAATCCATATGGTCTAATCATCCATTCGAGGCCCTGAAATAAGTCTTCTTCTCTCCTGACCATAAAAAGGACCTAATTAACCTAAAATATATACAACTACTCTAAATGCAAAGTGATTCATGCTACGCAATATTTATAACATGAAATGCAAATCTAAGCCTAGAAACATACATGAATAGGCATTTTAACCTAAATAGGTGTGTCTATATCACACCGCCTAAGGATCTGGACCAAGTGCAGGAGGCAATCGTCAAATGATTCACCAAATACCAAGAAGTCGTCCATGAAGACTTCAATGTACTCACCTACCATATTTGAGAATATGGCAAGCATGCATCTCTGAAAAGTAGCAAGTGCATTGTAGAAATCGAACGGCATCCTTCAGAATGCGTAAGTTTTGAAGGGGCAGGTGAAGGTGGTCTTTTCTTGGTCCTTGGGATGGATTGCGACCTGGTTGTAACCAGAGTACCCGTCCAGGAAGTAGAAGAATCGATTTCCCACTAGTTTCTCGAGAATTTGTTCAATGAACGGTAGTAGGAAATGATCCTTCTTCGTGGAGGAATTGAGTCTTCTGTAATCAATGCAGACTCTCCACAAGTTTGCTATACGGGTCGGTATGGTTTCTCCAGTTTCAGTCGTGATGACGGTGAGCCCTACCTTTTTAGGCACAACTTGGGTTGGACTCACCCACCGATTGTCGGAGATCGGGTAGATGAGCCCTGCATCTAACCACTTGATAATCTCCTTTTTCATGACATCCTACAGATTGGGATTCAGGCATCTCTACATTTCATGGGATGGTTGTGAGCCCTCTTTAGTGTAGATGTGGTGTATGCAGTATGAGGGGCTGATACCAGTGAGATCGTCGAGAGTCCATCCAATGGCTCTTCAATGTTGCTGGAGAATAGAAATCAGGCGTGTTTCCTGATTAGGTGTGAGTTAGGAGTTGATAATCACAGGAAACGCCTAATTGGAACCCAAAAAGATGTACTTGAGATGATCAGGAAGAGGCTTTAATTCCAAAATCGGGTTTTCAGCAGCAGTGGGTAGTTTAGGATGGGTGTCAGGAGCAAAGGAAGGAGCTATGGGTGTGTCTAGGTTGAGTTTGGGCTCCTCTAATTGCAAGTTTTGATCCTCTTGTGGTTGATTAGAAATAATCAGGTTCTCGATGAAGTCATCAACCACTGCTTTGATATCACAAATTTGTTCCATGACTCCGCAATTAATTCCTTGTTGGGTGATGAGAACCTCGTCACAAACCCTAAACTAGCACCATTTAACCCTAATATGCAAGAAAAAGCTCCTACATAACTCTAGAAAGGCTTGGCTCAGAGAGATTCTGAGTTTGCAAAGAAAATAGAAACTAAGGGGTAAAAATGCAATTTCACCAATCCGATCTGAAAATAAGGTAACTCAGGGTCCAAACATAGGTCAAAACAACCTAATAAGAAGAAAAGTGGGATGAGATGACTCAATAAGGGCTACAGCAACTCCAAGGAATTAAATGACATCCTGTAACCCTAAAAACAAACCCACTTCAATTCATGTGGTTCGAGGCAAGGTAAAAATCAACTAAACCCTCTAAAATTCATAGAAAAATAATCTCTAGGGTTTAGGACTTTCAATTTGGCCTTAGGAATCCATTTTGACCTACATTGAGAACCATGCCCAATTAACAACTTAATTTGGGTTTTTACGTAAATTGACCAGTCAGGCAAGGTTTAATCTAGAAATAAAATTCACCATCAGAATCCTTAGGTCCTAATTAGTCATGTATAAAAACTTGGGCCTAAGAAGAAACCTTCTTGACCAACTTTACACTTTGGTCCTCATATATTTACTTTTTAGCCCTCAACTTTTGAACCCTCACATTTTGGCCCCTAACTCTCCTTCATTCTTTGCATTTAGGTCCCTCCTGCAAAACCTGAGCAGCGCCATGCTCCGACGACCTTGCGCGGAGCATGGCGCCGCACAGGGTGAGGGAGGGGCCCTGGCAAGTCATGGGGGGTACCCTGCGTCGTCAGCCACCGCAGGGACACCCCCCTGAGTGCTGTGACTGCCCATACTGCCCGTGCGAACGCACGGATGGTATGGGTCTCCACTTCCGGCGTCCTCCGGCGAGGGAGACACGTCGTCTCCCTCCGCCCTCCTCTCTGATTCTGCCCCTATAAATACCCCCGTCGCTCCGCCGTTCTGAGGAGCTCGGATCTGACGGAGACACCCCCTCAATTCCTCCCTTCCCACTCCGACAGACGCCCCCTTGCTCCGGCGGCCTCTCCTCCTCCTCCTCGTCGCCCTGCCGCACTACCAGCAGCAGGGTTACCTTCCCTCGATCTTTCCGCTCCACGCCGCACCCAGCTGGCGCCTCTCCGGCCCTCTCCTCGCCGCCGCCCCTTCCTCTGGGAAATTTCTTCTCCGGCGACAGTCGATACGACTGTCGCCTACGCCAACCCCTCTTCATCCAGCTTAGTAGGTAAACTTCTCCTCTTCCTCCCCTCTTTCTTTTCCATACTGAAAGCCCTTACTGTCGCCACCGATTTCCCACCGATCACCCTCACCTTCTCCACCTTCGGCCAAACTCCGGCGAACCGCTCCCATCGCTCCAGCACCCCACACGGCTCGCCGACCTGTGCATAACCTCCGCCTCCTCACCCTAATCCTCTTCCGCCCCTCCACTTCCCACCAAACGCCCTCTGCAGATCCACCAAACACACCCACTTCTCCACCCGCAGTTTGACCTAGGGCGACCCTTTTGCTCCACCACGCCCACTACAGACCCTCCGACCACCTTCGCCGTGCCACGGCGAAGGTTCTCCGCATATCTGATTAGGCCGAGAGGCCGTGCTTCTGTGAATAGGTGTTGCACCCGCCATCGCCATTGCTGAGCAGCGAAGCTCCTTCGACCTGCTGCTCCAGGCAACACCACGCCCAGGTCAGACTCCCAGGCTTCGCGGGGTAGCTTCGCGAAGTGTCAGGCTGCAGTTCGCCCGAAGCCCTCGCCCGAAGCCCTCGTGCGAAGTTCGGCTGCCGCTGCTCCCTCTGCGCAGGCGCTCACATTTCGGTGGGACATTTAGTCCCACCTCGGAAGGCTTCGAAGAGGAGAGCCGATATAAGTTGAAAAAGTGTTGTAGGCTTATCGCCTCAGCACACGGGTTGAGGTCCCTCTCACACCGCTTCACCCGGCCCGCCTGCAAGCTCATCACGTGGATCCGTCCGACCCGACTTGACTGGCACTCCTCGCCCACCACCGCATGCCGGTGGGCCTGGACCCGGGCGCGACTCGTACCCGATTACCCGGTTGCTCTGGGAGAGCTGTCCTAAGAGCGAATTCAGAGAGAGAGAGACGCGGGGAGAGGGTAGTAGGTTTTTCCCTCTGATGCTGAACTCTTGAGCGTGCAGGCACAGGTGAAGAAGAAGGGCTGCGGAAGAAAAAGAACTGAAGCGGCACTGTAGCATCCGCGGGTTAAGTCGTCTGATTGGAAAATCAGATGATGTCCTGAAGATAGGTGAAGACAAAGAAGAAAAGAAGAGAGAAGGAGCAGCCAAGTGAAGAAACAGAAAGCAGAAGAAGAAGAGAAGCAAGAAGCAAGAAGCAAGAAAAGAAGAAGAAGATCTGAAGAAAAAGAAAGAAAACAAGGAAGAACAGAAGACAGAAGAAGAAGAGCACGGGGGGGAGATCTGAAGAAAGCAGAAGAAGAAGAAGAAGAACAGGAAGAACAAAAGCCAAAGAGGAGAGAAGACAAAGAGGAAGAAAGAAGAGAAGAAGAAGAAGCCAAACTTTCATCTCTCTCTCGCTCTCTCTCTTTATTTTTGTAATAGAACTTGTATATCTCTAGAATACGACTTGCTCCCTGAGTTCGACCTCGGGAACTCTTTTATTTTCCGAGTAAAAAAATATATCTGTAATAATGGCAATAACTAGCTGTACTACAACGCTATTTCTATAACAAAAGCTAGTCACAACGCCGTTATCACTTTGGCGCCGTTGCCGGGGAGCAACGGCTATTCTAGAGGTAGACATTTCTGTTTCTTTTTAGTTCTAATAATCTCCTCTCTTTTGTGCAGCTACAGGAAATCAAGAAGACAAGCAACCGCACAACAACCACTCCGAGGACAGGTAAATTTTTTTTTTCTTTTTCCTCTCGCTATTAACCCCTAAACTCTAAAGCGGAAGAAAAAAAAAAAAACAAGCAATATAGGGCTAACTTGTCTTCCATACTTAGTAAACCATAAGAAGTTGCATGTTTTCAACCCATTATTCCTGCACACTATTAAGGGTATTTAGGGGCTAACACATTCTTGCTTGAGCCCTAATTACCCACCAAAGAACTAACTGGACCAAGTAGAGCCAACATAAGATTCAACATTAGGGTTTTAGAGACACACTACTTAAATCAAGAATGGAGAAAATCCAAAAGAAGTGTGCCTAAACTATTGATTGAACACACTTATTCAGAGAAACCCTAAACAATTGGCTCTCTAAACACTTGAACCCCAAAAAAAAAAAGAAAGGACCCAAAATCTCTCAAAGGAACAAGAGGTAAAATTGACCCCTTGGGTCAACCAACCTTAAAATTAGGTCACTTTCTCACTCAAAATACCTAAGAGTTCAAGTGTAACTTTAAGCACCCTGATCTTAAAACAAAATTGGTAGACTTAAGAGGTCAAGATCCCCATTCTGGTCTACCTGGAACCGCAGTGACAAGAGAGGTCGGGTGGGGGAAACCCTGTAACCCGTGGGGACGCTCTACCATGTAGGGGTCTTTGCGGGACTCTCCCTCTCTGGCTGCCCAGGTAATTCTCAGGTGGTCGATCTTTCTGATCAAGGGGTCCATCTGCCCCGCACCTCTTTAGTCACCCAACACATTTTTGGGTGTCTTGATTGGGTCCAGCACCTTCTAAACTCATCTCTTCCAACAGTGCATGTACGGTAGGAGGTCCTTAAGACCACCCTTAAGACCTCCTTTAGAAATTCACTCTCGTCAAGGCTAAGCCTCGACGCTCGTGTTTGTGCAGCAACCCCCTCACATTATTCTCTCTTCTGATTCAGAACCAAGTTCTTCTTCTTCCCCTATCATGGCTCTGCCAGTTGAGGAAGAAAACAATCTGGAGCACCAACTCCAGCGACTCAATGACCTCTTCCAAAACTTTGTGCACCCACCGCAGCGTCCCATGATGCGGGACTATTATAATCCTGCTGCGGTGGCCATCGAGCCTCGAGTCAGAATCCCGACTGGGGGACCTGACTCTGAATTAAAGCCCAATATGATTCTTGCTATACCTAAATTCCATGGGCTTAATTCTGAAGATCCCTTCCAGCACATCAAACAACTAAAGCATCTGGCCCAAACTTTCGGGTCAGACGCACAAAATCGGGATATTCTTCTCATGAAGATGTTCTCCTTTTCTCTTATGGACAAGGCCGCCCATTGGTATCAAACTCAGAGATGGCCGATCAACAATTGGGAAGAACTTCAGTCCGAGTTCTTGAAAAAGTTCTTCCCTGTTGGACGGACCAACGCCTTGCGTCATCAGATTACACATTTCACCCAACAAACAGGGGAACCTCTCCATGAGGCATGGGATCGTTTTCAGGATCTCATGAGAAAGTGCCCCCATCACAGAGTTCCTAAATGGGAACAGGTCCAATCTTTTTACCAGGGACTCCGTGAGGACATCCGTCTTTTCGTCAATGCAACCTGCGGAGGAAATATCATGGGTCAACATGAAGACACCGTGTGGGAGATTCTCGAAAACATGTGCGAGAACTCCATCAACAATGACTCCATGGGATTATTCGACAGGACGAATACCCGCGCAGCGACGAATCTCAGGGGAGCACACGAGACGCAGGGCCTGTCCGCATCAGTCGACTTGGAGTTAATGGCCAGTCGATTGGACAAGGTCTCGATTATCGAAAAGAAGGTGGATGAGCTGACTCAGCATCTGCAGCAAGCCACCTCTGCGCATAACCCTTTCGCACAGCCTCCTTCCACAAGGGAAACTATGCAAAACATTCTCCATCGATCTTCTCCTAGGATGGACCCATCATCCGAATCTTTGCCCGGAGGTCCTTCCGATTCCTTCTACACCTGCCAAGGGAATTCCATTCCCTCTTTCTCTAACCCTCTGGAGGTTCCTTAGACCTACGAGGACCTCAACACCATCCAGAACGACCCGTTCTCCAACACCTATAATCCTGGCTGGCGAAACCATCCTAACTTTCAGTGAGCGGGAAATTCCCAAGCCCAAAGACCATCCTTCCAACCCGCCCACAACCTCTTCGTCCTTACCAGCCGCCTCACCCTCGGCCCAACCATACTTACCCATCTGGGCCGAATCAAGATCAAATGTCCCTTATCCTTCAGACCCTGGCTGACATTCAAAGAACGAATGCGGCTATCCAAAAACAACATAAGGATGAACTTACAGAGGTCCGAAACCAATTGACCCAGTTGGCAAACTCTCGCCAGCCAGGTACTCTTCCTTCCCAACCTCTGCCTAATCCTAATAACGTGCCAACCCAGCGGCGCGTTATGAACCCAAACCCGGGCCATGCCCATATGATTTATCAGGCCCCCTCTATTCCTTTACCCGATGGGATAGAGGCCTCCACTTCCTTTGCAGGTTACCAGCAGCAATCTATCTTACCCAATCCCAACCAAAACCAGGCAGGACTTAATTCCGTAACAACTCGTAGTGGCAAGGAAACCCAAGACCCACCTCATCCAAACCACTCCTAGCCTGGTAGTGATCCCAAGCCTAGGACAGAAATCCAGGATGTCCCCACCCCTATCCCAGATCCACAACCTGGACCTATCCTAGAAGAACCACCCAAGATCCCGTTTCTCGAGGCCTTGACCAAGGGAAAGAAGACTACCAAACCCGTGGCTCCTGAGGAGGACCTGGTCAAGCTCTTTGAGCAGGTCCACATAAACATCCCTTTGATGGATGCAATCCGCCACGTACCAGCTTACGCACGATTTTTAAAGAATGTGTGTACACCCCAACGTAAGCCGCGAACCAAGGGTGGGAGCCCAATTGTTCTGTCAGAGCAAGCCAGCTCTGTAATCCTCAGTAAACTCCCACCCAAGGCAAAAGATCCTGGTACTCCCCTGATTTCCTGCAAGATAGGTGACACCCAATTTGACAGAGCTTTGCTAGACTTAGGTGCATCCATAAACCTGATACCCACATCCTTACTTGACCATCTCGAAGAATCTGAGCTAAAACCAACTGAGGTGGCATTACAATTAGCAGATCGATCTATAAAGTCACCAAAAGGGATCCTCGAGGATGTTATCGTAAGAGTGCGGGATTTTTATTTCCCAGTGGACTTTATAGTCTTAGATATGGATGCGCCTAAAAACCCTAGGGATACACCAATCATTCTAGGGAGACCTTTCTTGGCTACTGCTAGAGCCAACATCAACTGTGAGGAGGGCCAAATAGAGCTTAAATTTGGAGATCAAACCTTAAAAATTGATATATTTAAGGCCCAACAAGGAATTAATTGCGGTGTCATCGAACAGATTTGTGACGTTAGGATTTTGGTTGATGAATCACACCTCCAGAATGACTCGATTATGCCTCATCAACCACAGAAGGATCTTGACCCGCAAACGGAGGAGTTGAATCCAGATAGAAACAACCTAGTAACTCCTACCCTTGAACCTCACATCTACACTGAACCACCAGCTGCTGCTGATAATCCTATCCTCGAGTTAAAGCCTCTTCCTGCTCACTTGAAATACATCTTTTTGGGTTTCAATCAGACCCTCCCTGTGATTATCAATTCCAACCTCAATCCCGAACAGGAATCCTGTCTGATTGTTGTCCTCCAGCAACATCGCAGAGCCATCGGGTGGACTCTCGATGATTTGACTGGAATAAGCCCCTCTTATGGTACTCATCATATCTATTCAGAAGAGGGCGCACGACCTTCTCGTGAAATGCAGAGACGTTTAAACCTTAATCTGCAGGAGGTCATGAAAAAGGAGATCATCAAGTGGTTAGATGCCGGGATCATCTACCCGATCTCCGATAGTCGTTGGGTGAGCCCAATTCAGGTTGTGCCTAAGAAGGCAGGACTCACCACCATAACGACTGAAACCGGAGAAATCATTCCTACCCGATTAGCCAATGCGTGGAGAGTATGTATATATTACCGCCGACTCAATTCCTCCACGAAGAAGGATCATTTCCCACTACCCTTCATTGATCAAATTCTCGAGAAACTAGCGGGAAATAGGTTCTGCTTTCTTGACGGGTACTCCGGTTATAACCATGTGGCAATCCATCCTGAGGACCAAGAAAAGACCACGTTCACCTGCCCCTTCGGAACGTACGCTTTCCGAAGGATGCCTTTCGGTCTTTGCAATGCACCTGCTACCTTTCAGCGGTGCATGCTTGCCATATTCTCAGATATGGTAGGTGATTTCCTGGAAGTCTTCATGGATGACTTTTCAGTCTTTGGAGAATCTTTTGATGATTGCCTCCAACACTTGGTCCAGATACTCAGGCGATGCATTGAGGTGAACTTGGTTCTTTCCTGGGAAAAGAGCCATTTCATGGTGCCTGAGGGAATTGTCCTGGGACACTCAATTTCAGAAAAAGGCATCCAGGTGGATCGAGCTAAGGTTGATCTGATTTCTCGCCTTCCTGTACCTAGCTCGATCAGGGACGTCCGTTCCTTTTTAGGGCACGTCGGCTTTTACCGCCGTTTCATTCCAGATTTCTCGAAAATCGCGCGCCCCTTGACTTCTCTTCTCTCTAAGGATGTACCCTTCGAAATCTCCAAGGAATGCACACTAGCCTTTGAGAACCTGCGTGACCGAGTCACCCAGGCACCTATCCTACAATCCCCTGATTGGTCTCAACCCTTTGAGATCATGTGCGATGCATCTGATTTCGCTGTAGGAGCAGTCCTGGGGCAGAAAGCTGACGAGAAACCCGTGGTTATATACTACGCTAGCAAGACACTTGACGAGGCTCAGCGTAACTATACGGTTACGGAGAAAGAGCTGCTAGCCGTAGTATTTGCCCTTGAAAAATTTCGATCGTATCTTCTGGGTTCCCATGTCATCATTTACTCAGATCACACGACTGTAAGGCATCTCCTTGCCAAGAAGGACGCGAAGCCCCGACTAATCCGTTGGATCTTGCTGTTGCAAGAATTCGATCTTGAAATTCGCGACAAGGCGGGAAGGCAGAATGTGGTAGCCGACCATCTGTCCCGTCTTCCTTCTGAGATCATCGACCCTTCCGGACCCATCACGGAGCATTTTCCTGATGAGCACCTGCTTTCTGTTGGTACTAAACTTCCATGGTTTGCTGATATAGTAAACTATTTGGCATCTCATCAGACACCGTCTAATTGGCCGAAGGCCAAGAAAGACAAATTGCATTCTGATTCCAAGTATTACATTTGGGAAGACCCGTACCTTTTCCGCATAGGTGCTGATCAAATTATTCGGAGATGCATCCTGGAAGAGGAAATCAGCAATATCCTATCTTTCTGCCATGACTAGGCATGCGGTGGCCATTTCTCAGGGCATAAAACCGCATCCAAAATCCTCCAGTGTGGCTTCTACTGGCCTACACTTTTCAAAGATGCATATAGTCACTGCAAGGCATGCAGTCGTTGTCAGACTTTGGGCAACATGAACCATCGCGACATGATGCCTTTGCAGCTGATTCTCGTATGCGAAATCTTCGATGTATGGGGGATTGATTTTATGGGCCCCTTTCCCGTTTCGGATGGTTTCGAGTACATTCTGCTTGCGGTGGACTACGTGTCCAAATGGATCGAAGCCATACTGACCCAAACCTGCAATCACAAGATTGTTCTTAAGTTTATACATCAAAACATTTTCTCAAGGTTCGGGATTCCCCGTGCTATAATCTCTGATGGGGGAACCCATTTTACAAATGCTCAGTTTAGGTCACTGATGGCCAAATTTGGGGTGTCTCACCGAATCTCTACTCCTTACCACCCCTAAACAAATGGCCTAGCTGAGCTGTCAAATCGGGAGTTCAAGAAAATCCTGCAAGTCACTGTTCGGCCTGACAGGAAGGACTGGTCGTCCCGACTTCCGGAAGCATTGTGGGCCTATAGGACCGCCCACAAGACCCAATTGGGCATGTCTCCCTTTAGACTGGTGTACGGAAAGGCGTGTCACCTTCCCGTAGAACTGGAGCATAAAGCCTATTGGGCAGTACGGAACTGTAATCTAGATATTTCCAAGGCTGGAACCCACATAAAACTCCAAATCAGCGAGATCGATGAATTACGCCTAGACGCGTACGAGAACTCGCGAATCTACAAGGAGCGGGTTAAAGCCTTCCATGACAAGCATATCTCAAGAAAGATCTTTCTTCCTGGTCAAAAGGTCCTACTCTTTGATGCCCGACTTAAACTTTTCCCAGGGAAACTGAGGTCCAAGTGGGTCGGACCATATTTAGTCCGACAGGTTTTTGGAAATGGACCAATTGAAATCAGTCCACTCAGCCATGATTCTGAACCTTTCATCGTGAACGGTCAGAGACTTAAACTGTTCATTGATGTGACTTCTACTGATTCGGCTGAATCATCCCTCATCCTCCATTCCCCTTGAGCTTACTGCGCCCGACCGATGGCGTAAAACTCAGCGCTTAACGGGAGGCAGCCCGTCATTCCTTGAAAATCTAAAACCTTTTTCTGACACCATTGTGCACTTAAGGTTCACCCTTCAAGACAGCTGACTCCACCTCAGATGCTTGCATCTGAGATTAGAAATCGTCCGCAAAATTCATTCCGACCCATTCACTCACAAAAACAACTGTCTTAAGGAATGAACTAAGTAAATAAAAACCCCTAAAATCACAATGAGGACATTGCAAACCTTAGGCATGGGGGGGTATGAAAGTGCAAAACGTGTAAGAAAAGGTTTCAAACAAAAAATTCACATATGCCAAAAACACCATAAAAATGAAAAATTTTTTTGAAAAAAAAAAAGAGAATAAGAGGAGAAAGGAAATTTTGGGATGTGGGAGGAGAAAAGAAACAAAAGGATAAAAGGAGCACAAATATGAAAAAAAAAAAAAGGTGATAGTCATTAGTAAGGAACTAAGGAATTGACTTAAGTTCTAGACCTCATTCATAGAAATTTTTTTTTTTTGAAAAGTGCACAATAAGATTAGTAAGAACGCAAACCTTAGGCATTCTTGATAGACTCTTAGTACCCATTAAGAGCTAGACAATCCTCAAGAGGTTGAGGAAAATGAAAAGCTTAAGTACTAGGTCCAAGGCTTAGGGAGTATTTGACCTCGCTAACTAACTTCTGGTTTACAGGACTCAGTAACCTAAGCACCCTAACCCCACACACTGCCTGGTTCAGTAAGCATAAAAAAATCAAAATCACGCAAAAGTGTCATTCTGAAAAGTACACCTAGAATAGGAGCGGCCGATCAACACAAGTTGATTTGGACGAGTTCCCAACGCAGAGAGGCGGGAAATCCCCTCAAAGATGCGTAACAAAATATCATCTCGGTGCTTGTCTCTTAGGATATTCACATATCCTACTGGGGGCATGTAAGCACCCTGCTGGTTCAGATTCTATGGATGGCATTATCACGAAGTGTCAACTGCCAGGGTCTGAATGCGGCCACGGAACACCATGGATGGGATTATCTCGAAATCTCAATAGCCAGGGTTCTGGGGGTTGCCATGGGCGGTGCTATCTCGAAGCATCGATCGCCAGGAACCCTTGAGGATTGATGATGGGAGCAATGAATCTGATACAGACCGTGTTGAAAAGCCAATCCTAGGCTAGAACTAAAAAGAAAAAGAGAGAGAAAACTCTCCGAACAGAAAAACTTTCTATCTCTCTCTTATAAAACGCACTGCCAACTGAACCAGGGCTAAAATCATTTCAAGCACGGGTGCTTTAACTACAAAGTCCAATAAACCTTAGGTTAGTTCTTGTGGGTTTTAAAAACCTTTGCTAAGGACTGAGGCTGAGGCTAGATAGATTTGGATCTTGATTGGTACTAGAGTACCTTTTAAGCCTATGGTCAGCATTCTAACCTATTCTAGGTTCAAAAGAAAAGGCACTTACCTGAAGTTGCTAAGAATATCATGGTCTAGAACAAAGGTTAAAACCTTAAGTTTTTGATAAGGGACTAGCAAAAGCTAGGCATGGGGGTGTGATGAGAACCTCGTCACAAACCCTAAACTAGCACCATTTAACCCTAATATGCAAGAAAAAGCTCCTACATAACTCTAGAAAGGCTTGGCTCAGAGAGATTCTGAGTTTGCAAAGAAAATAGAAACTAAGGGGTAAAAATGCAATTTCACCAATCCGATCTGAAAATAAGGTAACTCAGGATCCAAACATAGGTCAAAACAACCTAATAAGAAGAAAAGTGGGATGAGATGACTCAATAAGGGCTACAGCAACTCCAAGGAATTAAATGACATCCTGTAACCCTAAAAACAAACCCACTTCAATTCACGTGGTTCGAGGCAAGGTAAAAATCAACTAAACCCTCTAAAATTCATAGAAAAATAATCTCTAGGGTTTAAGACTTTCAATTTGGCCTTAGGAACCCATTTTGACCTACATTGAGAACCATGCCCAATTAACAACTTAATTTGGGTTTTTGCATAAATTGATCGGTCAGGAAAGGTTTAATCTAGAAATAAAATTCACCATCAGAATCCTTAGGTCCTAATTAGTCATGTATAAAAACTTGGGCCTAAGAAGAAACCTTCTTGACCAACTTTACAATTTGGTCCTCATATATTTACTTTTTGGCCCTCAACTTTTGAACCCTCACATTTTGGCCCCTAACTCTCCTTCGTTCTTTGCATTTAGGTCCCTCCTGCAAAACCTGAGCAACGCCATGCTCCGGCGACCTTGCGCGGAGCATGGCGCCGCGCAGGGTGAGGGAGGGGCCCTGGCAAGTCATGGGGGGTACCCTGCGTCGTCAGCCACCGTAGGGACACCCCCCTGAGTGCTGTGACCGCCCATACCGCCCGTGCGAATGCACGGACGGTATGGGTCTCCACTTCCGGCGTCCTCCGGCGAGGGAGACACGTCGTCTCCCTCCGCCCTCCTCTCTGATTCTGCCCCTATAAATACCCCCGTCGCTCCGCCGTTCTGAGGAGCTCGGATTTGACGGAGAAACCCCCTCAATTCCTCCCTTCCCACTCCGACAGACGCCCCCTTGCTCCAGCGGCCTCTCCTCCTCCTCCTCGTCACCCTGCCGCACTACCAATTGCAGGGTTACCTTCCCTCGATCTTTCCGCGCCACGCCGCACCCAGCTGGCGCCTCTCCGACCCTCACCTCGCCACCGCCCCTTCCTCTGGGCAATTTCTTCTCCGGCGACAACCCCTCTTCGTCCAGCTTAGTAGGAAAACTTCTCCTCTTCCTCCCCTCTTTCTTTTCCATACTGAAAGCCCTTACTGTCGCCACCGATTTCCCACCGATCACCCTCACCTTCTCCACCTCCGGCCAAACTCCGGCGAACCGCTCCCATCGCTCTAGCACCCCACACGGCTTGCCAACCTGTGCATAACCTCCACCTCCTCACCCTGATCCTCTTCCGCCCCTCCACTTCCCACCAAACGCCCTCTGCAGATCCACCAAACACACCCACTTCTCCGCCCGCAGTTTGACCTAGGGCGACCCTTTTGCTCCACCACGCCCACTGCAGACCCTCCGACCACCTTCGCCGTGCCACGGCGAAGGTTCTCCGCATATCTGATTAGGCTGAGAGGCCGTGCTTCTGTGAACAGGTGTTGCACCCGCCATCGCCATTGCTGAGCAGCGAAGCTCCTTCGACCTGCTGCTCCAGGCAACACCACGCCCAGGTCAGACTCCTAGGCTTCGCGGGGTAGCTTCACGAAGTGTCAGGCTGCAGTTCGCCCGAAGCCCTCGCCCGAAGCCCTCACGCGAGGTTCGGCTGCCGCTGCTCCCTCTGCGCAGGCGCTCACATTGGGGTGGGACATTTAGTCCCACCTCGGAAGGCTTCGAAGAGGAGCGCCGATATAAGTTGAAAAAGTGTTGTAGCCTTATCACCTCAGCACACGGGGTGAGGTCCCTCTCAGACCGCTTCACCCGGCCCGTCCGTGAGCTCATCACGCGGATCCGTCCGACCCGACCCGACTTGACTGGCACTCCTCGCCCACCACCGCACGCCGGTGGGCCTGGACCCGGGCGCGAGTCGTACCCGATTACCCGGTTGCTCTGGGAGAGCTGTCCTAAGAGCGAATTCAGAGAGAGAGAGACACGGGGAGAGGGTAGAAGTAGGTTTTTCCCTCTGATGCTGAACTCTTGAGCGTGCAGGCACAGGTGAAGAAGAAGAAGGGCTGCGGAAGAAAAAGAACTGAAGCGGCACTGTAGCATCCGCGGGTTAAGTCGTCTAATTGTAAAATCAGACGACGTCCTGAAGACAGGTGAAGACAAAGAAGAAAAGAAGAGAGAAGGAGCAGGCAAGTGAAGAAATAGAAAGCAGAAGAAGAAGAGAAGCAAGAAGCAAGAAAAGAAGAAGAAGAAGATCTGAAGAAAAACAAAGAAAACAAGGAAGAACAGAAGACAGAAGAAGAAGAGCACGGGGGGGGGGAGATCTGAAGAAAGCAGAAGAAGAAGAAGAAGAAGAACAGGAAGAACAAAGGCCAAAGAGGAGAGAAGACAAAGAGGAAGAAAGAAGAGAAGAAGAAGAAGCCAAACTTTCATCTCTCTCTCGCTCTCTCTCTTTATTTTTGTAATAGAACTTGTATATCTCTAGAATACGACTTGCTCCCTGAGTTCGACCTTGGGAACTCTTTTATTTTTCGAGTAAAAAAATATATCTGTAATAATGGCAATAACTAGCTGTACTACAACGCTATTTCTATAACAAAAGCTAGTCACAATGCCGTTATCATTGGGCTTTAAAGATGTTGATCTTTAGTGTCTTGTTCCCAAATTTCAACTCAATTTGGCCCTTCTCACAATTGATATTGGCCCTGGCAGTGGCCAGAAAGGGTCTCCCTAGTATGATCGGCGTATTCTTCACATTCTCAGGAGCATCCATGTCTAAAACGATGAAATCCACTGGGAAATAGAAATCATGCACCCTAACTATGACACCCTCGAGAATTCCTTTTGGTGACTTAATTGATCGGTCTGCTAGTTGTAAAGTCATTTCAGTCGATTTAAGGTCAGATTCCTTGAAGTATCTAGTAAGGATGTGGGTATCAAATTTATGGAGGCTCTTAAGTCTAATAAAGCTCGGTCAAATCGTATATCACCGATTTCACAGGAGATTAAAGGGGTGCCTGGGTCCTTTGCCTTAGGCGGGAGTTTACTCAAAATGACAGAACTGGCTTGCTCTGACAGTATGATCGGATTCCCATCTTTGGTTCACAGCTTATGCTTAGGTGTACATACATCTTTTAGAAATCGCACGTAAGCCAGTACATGGCATATCGCATCCATCAAGGGGATGTTTATATGGACTTGCTCAAAGAGCCTAACCAGGTCCTCCTCAGGTGCCATGATTTTGGTTATCCTTTTTCCCTTGGTCAAGGCCTCAGGAAATGGAACTTTAGATGGTTCGTCTAGAATGGGTCCAGGTTCTTGATCTGGGATAGAGGTGTCCTGGATGATTATCCTTGGGTTAGGGTTTGTATTACTAGGTTGGGTTTGGCTTGGATAAGGTGAGTCTTGTGTTGTTTTGCCAGTGCGGGTTGTAACAGAATTTAATCCTGCTTGGTTTTGGTTTAGTGTGGGTAGAAGAGGTGCTTGCTGCTGGTAACCCATATATGATGTCGAAGCTTCCATCCCATCGGGTGATGGAGTAGGGGGGCCTGATAAATAAAGTGAGCTTGGCCCGAATTTGGGTTCATAACGCATCTCTGGTTTGGCACATTATTTGGATTAGGCAGAGGTTGTGAAGGAAGTGCACCAGGTTGGCGAGGATTTGCCATCTAGGCAAGTTGATTGCGAACCTCTGTGATCTCGTCACTGTGCTGTTTTTGCATAGTCGCATTCATCTTTTGAATGTTAGCCAGAGTTTGAAGGATAAGAGTCATTTGATCTATCTAAGTTGGCTCAGATTGATAAGTTGGGTTAGGCCGAGGCTGAGGCGGCTGATATGGACGAGGAGCTTGTGGTCGAGGCGGATATTGAGGTCTCTGATTTTGATTATTGCCTGACCATGTGAAGTTGGGATGATTACGCCATCTAGGGTTGTAGGTGTTTGAGAATGGGTCATTCTGAATGTTGTTGAGGTCCTCGTAGGTTAGAGGAACCTCGGGAAAATCAGAATATGAGGGTTCAGAGTTCCCCCAACTAGAGTAGGTGGATCTAGAGTTTCCTCCGTAGCCAGAATCAGACGAGGGTGGATAGGGGTCCATCCCCTGAGAAGGTCGGTGATAGATGTTGTGCATGGCCTCTCTGCCAGAGAGTGGTTGTGTGAACAGGTTTTGCGTAGAGGTGGCTTGCTGTAAATGTCGAGTTAGTTCATCCACCTTCTTTTGAGTAAAAGAGACCTTGTCCAGTTGACTGGCCATCAATTCCAAGTCGACAGAAGAAGATAGGCCCTACGTCTCATGTGCTCCCTTTGGATTTGTCAATGCATGCGTATTCATTCGGTCGAACATGCCCATGGATTCATTATTGATGGAGTTCTCGCACATATTCTCGAGAATCTCCTACATGGTGTCTTCGTGTTGACCCATGATGTTTCCTCCGCAGGTCGCATTGACGAATAATCTAATATCATCACAGAGTCCCTGGTAAAAGGACTAGACTTGTTCCCATTTAGGAACTCCGTGATGGGGGCACTTTCGCATGAGATCTAGAAAATGATCCCATGCTTCATGAAGTGGTTCTCCTGCTTGTGTGAAATGTGTGATCTGGTGCCATAAAGCATTTGTTCGTCCAACAGGGAAGAACTTTCTCAGAAACTTGGATTGAAGTTCTGCCCAGGTGTTGATTGGACGCGTTTGGGTTTGGTACCAATGGGCAACTTTATCCATGAGAGAGAAGGAGAACATTTTCATGAGTAAAACATCTTGATTTTGAGCTTCTGACCCGAAGGTCTGGGCCAGATGTTTGAGCTGTTTGATATGCTGGAAAGGATCTTCAGAATTACGCCCATGTAATTTGGGAATGGCATGAATCATGTTAGGCTTGAGTTCAGTGTCAGGACCTTCAGCGGGGATTTGTACTCGAGGTTCAATTGCCACCGTAGCGGGATTGTAGTGATCTCGCATCATTGGACGCTGCGGTGGGTTCACAAAGGCATGGAATAGATCATTGAGGCACTGAAGTTGATTTTCAAGATTATTTTCTTCTGCAGGTTGTGCCATGATGATGGATGAAGGAGAATCAGGTTCAGATGAATCGGAAGAGATATCAATAGGATTGGGTTGTTGCACAAATAAGGAAATCGAGGCTTGGCCTCGACGAGAATGAGTGACTATAGGAGGCCTCAAGGATGGTCTTAGAGACC
The DNA here is from genome assembly GCA_037157565.1 of Thalassia testudinum. Lineage (NCBI taxonomy): Eukaryota > Viridiplantae > Streptophyta > Magnoliopsida > Alismatales > Hydrocharitaceae > Thalassia > Thalassia testudinum. The sequence continues at coordinate 2,980,156 of JAZHRO010000029.1, read as the reverse complement.
TCCTCCCGAACATGCACCAATGGAGTAGATGAGAGGTAGAATGTGATGGACCCAATCAAGACACCCAAAAATTTAGGATGACTATAGAGGTTTGAGGCGGATGATACCTCTTAGTCAGAATGCCGTCCACCTAAGAATTACCTGGGTAGCCAGAGAGGGAGAGTCCTGCAAAGACCCCTACAAGGTAGAGCGCCCCCACGGGTTACAAGGTTTCCTCCACCCGACCTCTCTTGTCACTGATGTTCTAGGTAGAGCATAATGGGGACCTGACCTCTTAAGTCTACCAGTTTTAATTAAGAGCAAGGGTGCTTAGATTTTCACTTGAACTTTAAGATGTGTTGAGTGCAAAAGTGACCTAATTTGATGATTGGCTGAATTGACCCGTAGCCCTTTTGGGTCATTTAAGACGTCTGGATGGAGGATCAGACGTCTGAAAGTAGAAGAACCGCACCTACTATTCTTTTCTACGTGTGCACTGCACACACACTCATCTCTTTGTCCTCACCCCAAACCATAGACCTCCTCTATTTAAACCCCCCCTCACCCACGCCACCCTCCACCAGCCACCTTCACCTTCATCCACCTTCGTCCTTCCTTCCAGTGCGACGAGAGGAGAGGGAGATAAGAGAGAGAGACGGGATATGGAGGAGGAGAAGAGGAGAATTCGAGAGGAGGAGCTCACAAGGTAAGTTGCGAGAGCGTGGGAGGAGCTCAGTGGAGCTCATGCTCGAGAAGGAGGAGCTCGCGTAGATGGCTCGTGGTCTCCTGAAGCTGCAGGCGTAGCAGCTGCGGGTGGCGCGGAGGGGTTCCGCGTGGAGAAGAAGGCTCACGGAGGTTCTGCGTTTTGGAAATTTTCTAATATCAGACGTCTGGAGCACATCCTAGATGTTTGGAGTAGTGGGAGGACGTTCGGAGCTGAAGCCAGACGTCTGAAAGCATGCTCTGTGCTAAGGTATGTGCGTTTGTGCGGTTACGGCCATGCAGTCCTCACCACAGGATCTTGTCGGGCCTTTTCCGACTGTCTGCAAGTACGTATGCAGGGAGCAGCCGTTGGAAAGGCACGGGGTGCACCCTTCGAGGTGCTTTTGGACGTCTGGACACGTCGCCAGACGTCTGACCGTGCCTCCAGACGACTGAAAGAAGAGTCCGACATTTGGAACTCACCTTAGACGATCGCGGAGGGGTCCGAACGTCCGAGGTAGCCGCTGGAAGCCCAGGGTGAGTTTTGAAGACTTTTAAGACGTCTGGGACTAGACTTAGACGTTTGATTTTGGACAGTGTGGGTGTTTTTGGCCTGTTTAGGGCCTAAATGGGATTAGATTTCCGCGAACGAAGTACCGTTGTTTTTCGCTTGAGTTTCCCTACGAGTTAGTGTCACTTGTATACGATTTTGGACTCGTTTGATGTGGATGGTCAATTGTATAGGTCTCCAGCTAGTCGAGTACGCGAGAGCCGCGGAGGCAACGAGATCTGTGATCTGAGCCCCCATTCCTCCAGTATTTGCTAGTAGAGTGGTTTACATTAATATTATAATTTAAATAAATGAACTGCCCACTTAGAATAACTTGAATAAACCCTAAGATGAGAATGATCCCTAGGGCAGAAACAGGTGAGTATGGTTTGAGTTCTATTGTATACTTGAGAACATGTAGAACCCTAGGATGAGCATGAAACCTAGGGTAGGAACAAATGAGTATGATTGAGCTACACTGTGAACTTGAGATGCCTGTTAAACATTAAATGCTAGCAAATGTATTGGTTATTTAGTATTATGTCTTGTCAGTAGAAAATCACGAGCTGCCTGTTTTAAGAATGGAACCAGAAACGTGAATAGAGAAATCCGAAAGTATGGATTATGAAACGAAAGAAATATCAGCATGAACCCTATGGGGAATTAGGAGGAGGACTCCTGTAGATGGGAAGTGAGCTGGCCCTTGTGTACGCAGTGCCAAGGAGAGCCACTATCCCTTTAGTGTAGAGGGGTACTAGCCGCCCATTGGGATGAGCCTCGGGGTCAGGCCTAGACACTCTACATCGACTCAGTTTGGCCCTCGTGTACGTGGTACTGAGTTGAACTACTTAGTGTAGGGAGGGAGCTAGCCGCCCCAGGGGGCTCGGGGTTAGGACTAGCCGCCCTACACTGACTCTTGTTGGGCCCACTGGGAAAACTGGGATAGTCAGACGAGGGCACATAGACTATGGAGGGGCAAGACCCCTATTCAGTTCTGAGAGAGCAAGGCCCTGTACTATTCCGTGCTGTACCTTTAGGCATACCCGTTAGCGGAAACGACTGAGTGCGTGCCAGTGCGGGATAGCTACCCGTTCATTTATCATGCGTGTTGTAGTCACTGCTACGTCACGACCGTAACCTCGGGGAGGTTGACTGGGTGTAGGATTACTAAGGGAACACCACTATTTGTTGAAGCAAAATCATGTTTAAAATAATTGCATCATAGTATAGTTGAAATCACTTTGAAAACAAATAAATTTTATTACTCTAAGTTTAAGTCCGAGGTTGAACACAGGGAGCAAATGGAATTCATGCACTAATCTCAATAATAGATGTAATTTGAACATGTAAAACTACTCAAAATCTAATTCACAATGGCAAGCATGAGTATATGGATAATAAAATGTAGCTAGAAAACTTATAAAAGAGAACTTGGGAAGAATTGGACTTCTGATTATAAAATCAGACGTCTTAAAAGTGATGTGCTACAATGTTTGATTTTCCTTGATTTTTCCTTCTTCTTCTGCTTCTTTCTTTGGCTCGTTCCTCTCTTTCTCTTCTTTCTTCTCTGTTCTTCTTTCCTGGCTTTAGCCTTGCGAGCCTCAACTGCTTGCTTCTTCCTTTCTTCTTCTTCTTCTTTCCTTAGCCTCTCTGCAACTTTGATCCTCTTCAGCTCTCTTCTGCCTTTAGCCCTTAGCTTCTTCTTCAACTCCCTCCTCCTTCAGTCGTTGCCTTTTCCTTCCTTAGTTGCTGTGGCTGCTACTCTTCCTTCCTTAGCTGCTGTTGTTGCTACTCTTCCTTCCTTAGCTACTCCTTTGGCTTCCTCCTCCTTTCTTCCCTGGCTTCACCCTTGGTCCCTTCTTCTTTTCCTTTCCCTGCAAGAGAAAAACCTACCCCTACCCTCCCCTATGAACTCTCTCTCTTTTCTCTCTTAGGCTCGCTCTCTCAGAGCCTTCTCGGGTAAACGAGTCGGGTTAGCGTGCCCGGGACCAAGCCCACCGACGTGGTTGGTGGGTGAGGAATGCATGGGTAGTCGGGCCAGAGGCAGATCAGCGGGGGCATGGGTCACGGACGAGGTGTGGGATGAGTGGGACGTCACCCCGTGTTAGGAGGCGATAAGCCCCTGACAGTTTTGCAACTTATATCACACCACCCACTCTAAAACTACCGAGGTGAGACTAAATGTCCCACCTGCTTCTCGTGTGCGCCCGCAACCGATCATCACTCAATCACAGAGGCTACAGGGGCTTTGGCTTCCAATTGCTTGGCATGATATGTTCGTGAAGAGTGCCCGCGTGTCTGGGACCTTGATTCCTGAAACCTGGAGCCTAGAGTGAAGCTTGCAAGCTTCTTCAAGCCTGCTCTAATGGCGGCCGAGGTCCAAACCTGCACTCATGCAATATGGCCTTGCGACCTCATTAAAAATTGCAGGAAGCTTCGCCGTGACATGGCGAAGGTGTCTTGGTGGTCGGCGTGGCGCGGGGTAGCCTGGGCATGCGTGCCTAGGTTGCTCTATGCCTGTGAAGATGGGTGTGTTCGGGGGAAGTGTGTGGAGTGTGTGGCGGTTAATGGAGAGGAGGAAGATGATCAGTGGGATGTGGCAGAGCTTTTGAGGTGGCTGGCAAGGTGTGTGGCTGCGTGGAGTGGCGGATGCACCACGTCGGTGGTCTGCCGGAGGTGGAGAAGATGGTGGTGGTCTGTGAGCATCGAGGGATATTTTGGAAAATAAAGAGGGGGAAACAGGAAGAGGAGAGAAGGGGGAAGTTCCTGACCTAGTTTAAAGATGAAAGGAGAAGGGATGGCGGTCAGCTCGTGTCTGCTGCCGCCGGAGATGAAGGTCCCAGTAAGAGGGGGATGATGATGACGAGGAGGTAGATGCGTGCGCAGGTATGGTGCGACGCGGATGATGGTGGCAAAGGCAACTCTGCCACTGGTATTGTGGCAGAGCGACGAGAGGAGAAGATAGAGGTCGTCGGAGCTCGCTGGGAGTTTGGCCGGAGGAGAAGAGAAGAAATTGGGGGTTATCTCTGGCCAAACTAAGCTGGGGATCTGCAGACGGATTAGGGCCCCCTTTTATAACCCCTGGCGTAGGGCCTTGTGTTTGAAAGGCAAGCTTCCAAGCACGAGCAGCAGCCAGAGTTGGAAGGTCGAAAAGACCCAATTCTCTCATGCGTTCGCATGAGAGATTGGGTAAGATTTGGAGCTTAAGATTGGGTTCACATGAACGGGAATTCCTCAGAGAATCTCCCTTTCAATTTTGAGAGGGATTCTCTGAGGAATCAAGGAGATATCCCCCTCAAATCCTTGCCGGAGTAGGATTCCTCCGCTGTAATGGTAGAGGGACCTAATTGCAAAGAACGACGAGGAAGCTAGGGGGTATCTGTAAGAGTTTCCAAAAGTTAGGGGTTGAAATGTAATTGGGTTGGACTGTTTTGCAAAGTAGGTCAAGGTGAACTCCCCTTAGGTCCAAAATTTGGTATAAACCTAATTTGGACCTAAGGAATCCAATGGTGAAGTTGGATTTAGGCTTGACTGAGCATTTTACACAAAAACCCAATTTAGGGTAAACATTTGATTAGGACTTCTATTTAGGTCAAAATAGGTTCCAAAGACCAAATTGAAGGTTCTAAACCCTAAAGGAAAATTTTACATAAATTTTAGAGAGTTTAGCTAAATTTTATTCTGACCTGAACCTTGTTAAATTAAGTGGGTTAGTTTTAGGGTTATAGGAAGTCATTTAATTCCCATATTTCACATTAACCCTCTTATGTTTGAACCACCCCACTTTTTATCTTGTTAAGACCATTTGACCTATGTTTAGCCCCTAAGAAATTCCGTTGTTGCACTGCAATGGTAAAATTGTAGTTTTACCCATTGTTTCTTGCTTTTCTCTCAGACTGGTTATTCCTTGAGTTAGGCCCTTCATTTGGTTATGTAGGAGCTTTTGTTCTCTTTTCTAGGTCAAAATGAGCTAGTTAGGGTTCATGATGGTGTTCCCATCAATCACGTGCACCTCCTACACCATGGAAAAGGCTGCAATCAAGTTCGTCCCCGTGAGGAACAAGCCGGATCAAGAAATGTTTAAGTAAATAAAGAAACAACAAATTAGCAGCACTTGGTCGAACTAAATGAAAATGAATAGTTGTTTAATTGCATAAAATTAATTGCTTGTCTTAATACATGCAAATGGCTAAATCTCCACTCTACTCAGCATTCGTTGACTTCGAAAAATTTATAGCCTTGTTCAGGTCAGGGAATTGAGCAGCCAGCACCACCGGTTGCAAAGGGAGCTAGACCCAGTCGAGCCCAGCCTTAGCTGCATTCTTACCATTTTTCCTTAGCTCCTGTTGTTGTAGTGAGCATTTTTATGTTCTATGTAATACTGTTACAGTACTTTCAGTTGCACTTTTCTCTGTCGTAGTTGTGATGGCCTGTAACTTTGATAGACCTTTTCGCTCTGTTTCTTTTACTGTCACTTATTTATTTTCTGCTTAGTTACATTGCATGTGTGGTTGTGATTTATTTCCTTCTTTTGGTTACTTCTCGTTGGACGACTAGGTCTTGGGATTAGTAGAGGCGGGTCGGTCTTGGGTCCTGTAGGGATCTGGGATCGGGTCATAACAAGATGGTATCAGAGCAAGGTCGTCCTAAGAAATGAATCAATTGGTTTGAGACCTGGTCACCCACATGCATGTAACTAGGATACCCATCACAAAGTATTCGCTTTAATCTTCGCTTCGAGTTTGTCTCTTGATGTAATTTGTTACCATTGACAGTTCCTGCTCTTTTTCCTGTGTCTCCTTGTAGGAGATCCTTCATCGGGGAGTTTCCGAGGCAGGCCGCAGACGTGGCCGTGGGCGAGGTCAAAGGGGCGAGCGTGTCGGACCTGAGGCACCAGTAGACCACCTCTCCTTCCGGGCATACAGGCTAGGGATCTCACCCAAGTGATCTGAGATATCGTACGGGAGGAGCTCTAGCAGCCTCCTCGGCCACCCCTTCCCGAGGACGTAGAGGGAGAGTCCTCCGTGGGGTAGGGGAACTGCCGCAGTGCCGTACGAGCTGGAGGGGGAGGGGGTGATCCTCCACCACCCCCACCACCCTCAGACACTTCTGAGCATGAGCCCTCCTTGCCTGGAGGAGTACCTGCTCCCCCGTTGTAGCTCCACCACAAGCTTTTTAGCCAGTTCTGGATGCTGAAGCCCCCCTCCTTCAAGGGGGATGAGAGCTCGTTTGAGGTAGAGGACTGGCTGGAGTAGATAGAGAAGGTGTTTGACACCCTTCGCCCTCGTGCAGAGTGCCGCGTGGCCTTTGCCACATACCAGTTGGAGAGCGTAGCCCATAGGTGGTGGAGGGTAGTCAAAGGCCAGGAGGGGAGAGAGCCGACGTGGGACCAGTTCGTGGCTCTCTTATGTGAGCAGTACTTCCTGCAGACCTGGCAAGACTAGGGGAGGCGAGAGTTCCACACTCTTTGTCAGGAGGCGATGACAGTTAGCGCGTACCGCACGCGTTTCTTGGAGCTATCACGCTTTGCCCCGACAACTGCATCTACTGAGGAGAAGCACTTGTGGAGGTTTACTGAGGGGCTTCGACCTGCGATTCGGGGGTATGTGAAACCCTCGAAGTTACCCACTTTCTCCAGTGTGGTTGAGGCGGCCATGACTTATGAGGAGACCAACCCGGTCACGCGAGACCTTGACGACGGACGGAAGAGGCCCTACCAGCCAGAGTACTCACAGGGCCGTCGGGAGAGGAGGCACACGATGGTCGCAGGAGAGCAGTCTTGTTCTGTGGGGCCACCAGTGGCCTTTGGGAGTCCCAGGCAGGGACCAGCTACCAGCATCGAACCCCCGCTCAATCACCAGCAGAGACCAACTAAGGGAGGAGGCCGTGTTCCTTTCTGCTACCAGTGTGGCTAGCCAGGCCACATCAGGAGGGACTACCCATCTAGGGCCAGAGCACAGCAGATGCTCCCTACACCGAGTGCTGGACGCTGAGCTGGCGGCCGCGAACCTCAGGCACGTGGGGGAGGACAGCAGTCACGAGGAGGGTATTGGCCAGCTACTACCCACCCGACCCAGAGCGTGGCCGCTTCGTTTGCACCTAGGACTGAGGGGTGCATCACATTCTGTGGGTAATACCTTAACCCACAGAGATGCCAGGGCTTCAGGTTCTGTGGTGGCAGGTATGGTTATTGGTTCTGGTAGATTAGTATATGTTCTTTATGATTTTGGTGCTGCACATTCCTTTGTCTCCTCGAGTTTTGCTGCCAATTTGGGACTGAGCAGTGTATTGTTAGAGGTTCCATTCCTAATTAGAGGACCAGGTGAACAGTTGTTCATAGCAGAGGAGGTCTTTACAGATTGCGAGGTCATTATAGGGGACACAGTTTTCCCGTCGACCTGATTGTGATCCCGATGGAGGACTTTGGCGTGATTTTAGGGATGGACTAGCTGTCTGCCTATCATGCCTTGGTGGACTATTTTGGGAGGAAGATCGTCTTCTCCATACGAGAGTTGCCTCCCTTTGAGTTCCACGACCAGCTAGTGGACAGAGGTTTTAGGTGCATCTCCGCGCTTCGGGCAGCGAAGCTTTTGGGCTAGGGGTGTGAGGGCCTCTTGGCTTGTGTTGTAGCAGGGCTTAGCCCCGTGGCCGACCTTCAGAGTATTCCGATGGTCTGCGAGTACCCCAACATTTTCCCAGATGAGTTGCCAGGACTACCGCCTGAGCATGAGATCGAGTTGAGATCTCACTAGTACCGGGGACCAGCCCCATTTCTACTGCATCGTACAGGATGGCGCCACTTAAGATGTGAGAGCTCAAGTCACAATTACAGGACCTGTTGGAGAAGGGCTTTGTGAGGCCCAGTGTGTCCCCATGGGGAGCCCTTGTGTTGTTTGTGAAGAAGGATGGTACCCTGCGACTTTGTGTTGACTACCAACAGCTGAATCGGGTCATCGTCAAGAACAAGTACCCGCTGCCTCATATTGACCACCTCTTCGACCAGTTGAGAGACGCCACAGTGTTCTCTAAGATAGATCTGAGGTCAGGTTACCACCAGTTGAGGATCAAGGAGACCAACATCTCCAAGATAGCTTTCCGTACACGATATGGGCACTATGAGTTCTTGGTCATGCCGTCTGGGCTGACCAACGCCCCTGCTGCTTTCATGGACATGATGAACCGTGTTTTTAGACCGTATTTAGACCAGTTTGTGGTGATGATCATCGACGACGTCCTAGTCTACTCACGGGATCAGATGTAGCATGGACAGCATTTATGTATGATCCTAGATACTTTGAGATGACGCAGGCTACATGCCAAGTACAACAAGTGCGAGTCTTGTCTAAGCTAGGTGACTTTCTTGGAACACGTGATATCTAGAGATGGATTGGCTGTGGATCCAGCCAATGTTGAGGCCATGCTCAGGTGGGAGAGACTACGCATAGTGATAGAGGTATGCAGTTTCCTGAGATTGGCAGGCTACTATCGACGGTTTATCAGAGGGTTTTCTCAGATCACGCTTCCTATAACTCAGCTGACCGGGAAGGATGTGCTCTTTTCCTGGACCGACGAGTGCGAGGCGTGTTTTCAGGAGTTGAAGGAGAGACTGACTTCAGCTCCTGTACTTACCATTCTAGATAGTAGTGGCGGGTTCGTGGTTTACATTGACACATCATTGCAGGGGTTGGGTGGTGTGCTCATGCAGAGGGGTCACATTGCCGCTTACGCTTCACGGCAACTGAAGCCCCATGAGCATAATTACCTCACCCATGACTTAGAGCTGGTAGCAGTTGTCTTCATGCTGAAGACATGGAGGCACTACCTGTATGGTGAGACATTCGAGATCTTCATTGATCATAAGAACCTCAACTACCTATTTGACCAGAAGGAGCTCAACCTGAGATAGAGGCGTTGGTTAGAGCTCCTGAAGGACTATGACTGCAGTATCTCCTACCACCTAGGGAAGGCCAATGTTGTGGCCGACGCCTTTAGCTGGAAGGCGCCTGCCCACTTGGCCAGCTTGCAGGCATAGAGTTGCAGACCCATGGAGGAGGTGGGTAGTTGGCGACCCTAGGAGTCCCAGGGGTACTATGGGTCAGTGACAGTGATGTGACAGGCATGACCAGAGCTGATAGACCGCATCATTGCAGGATAGATGTCCAATCCGTACTTACAGACGCTACGTGACAGGGTGTTGACAGGGGACCCAGGAGACTTTTCCTTCTCAGACGAGGCACTGTGCATGAGGGTATGCCTATGCGTTCCTAGAGACGAGGAGTTGTTGAGAGAGCTCCTGACCGAGGTGCAAGGGTCCTGATTCACCATACATCCCGAAAATACAAAGATGTACCATGACTTGCGACGCGACTTCTGGTGGAGGGGGATGAAGCGGGATGTTGGTGAGTTTGTCCAGCAGTGCTTGGTGTGGCAGCAGGTGAAGGCCGATCACCAGAGGCCTACAGGGCCATTACAGCCACTTCTTGTGCCAGAGTGGAAGTGGGAGAGCATTACCATGGACCTAGTGGTGGGTCTACCAGTTACCCAACGGGGACACAACGTAGTTTGGGTGATAGTAGACCGATTGACAAAGAGGGCACGGTTCTTGCCGATCCGAGTCACTTTTGGGCCAACACAGCTAGCAGAGAGATACGTCAGAGATGTGGTGCATCTGCATGGAGTCCCTCGCAAGATAGTATCCGACAGGGATACTCGTTTCACTTCCCAGTTCTGGGCAGAGTTTCAGCAGGCATTAGGGACCCGTTTGAGGTTCAGCACCGCATACCACCCCCAGACTGACGGGCAGTCAGAGTGCACCATACAGACATTCTAGGACCTCCTACGTGCTTGTGTACTAGACTGGAGAGGCTCCTGGGAGGAGCATTTTCCCCTGGCAGAGTTTGCATACAATAACAGCTATCATTTGAGCATTGGCGTGGCACCTTATGAGGCTCTATACGGACGGAGGTGTACCGTACCCTTGAGTTGGGTCGAGGTGGGGACCAAGTGGGAGGTTGGCCCCAGGTTGATCCGACAGAGTCAAGAGGTGATAGAGCAGATTCATAGGCGACTCCGCACTGTTAGGAGGAGACAGAAGAGCTACGCCGATAGGAAGCGCAGAGAGGTACAGTTTGAGTTTAGGGATCACGTCTTTCTCCGTATTTCGCCCTTGAAGGACTTGTAGCATTTTGGGGTGAAAGGGAAGCTTGCACCGAGGTTTGTGGGACCCTTTGAGGTTTTGGAGTGGGTTGGACCCATTGCTTACAAGCTTGCCCTTCCTCCCTAGCTCTATGGAGTGTATGACGTGTTCCACGTGCCCAACCTCAGGAAGTACGTCGCTGATCCCAGCCATGTTCTGAGCCACGAGAGCGTCGAGGTGGGAGATGACCTGACCTATCCCGAGAGACCAGCCCAGATATTAGACAGAGCCATCTGGAGTCTGAGACGGAAGCAGGTATCATTGGTGAAAGTCTTATGGAAAAGCTAGTAATACGAGGAGGCCACTTAGGAGCCTGAGGTGGCAATGCGAAAATAGTACCTGGAGCTTCTTAAGGGTACATCTTCTCAAACCTACTTTGATATTCTTTAAGTTTGTTGGGAATTGGCTTCGAAGACGATGGAGAAGAAGAACGTAGCTAAAGTTTGGGAGGAGGACGATGGCTGGAGGTTGTGGAGATCTAGGAGGCAGCGTCATAGGGAGAGGACGGAAGGGGTGCGGGTCGCTTCTCGGACAACCCAGAGTGTTGGGGAGATGTGGAGGTGGAGGGGAGGGAATGCGGAGGTGTTGTGCTATCGCTGTAGAAGAAGAGGTCATATGGCGGCAGTCTATAGGTCGCCGACTTTATGCTTGGCCTGTGGGGGATGGGGACACAAGAAGATTGATTGTCGAGTGAGGGAACAGGGTGGCTGACTTGTTGCGGGATAGGCTATGGATCAAGGAGGTGCTAAATCATCGATACCGCATCCATCACCGCCATTGGAGGGGTTCGGTCTGATGTATGATGTGGAAGTACCTGTTTCTGAGGAGACCAAGGCAGCAAAGTTGGCGACTAGGGGGGCGCTCATTGGTGAGATTACGATTAGCTTGTATTCTCTTGAGAAAGTCTAGAGCCTGGTAAGATCTCTCTCGCTCTCCTCTCAGGAGTGGAAGTTGGCTCATTTGGGGGGGAGGAGATTTGTACTTTTTGATTTGGACTTGTTGGATGTGGAGGGGTTAAGATTTCGCACCACTGGCTTTGATGAGCTAACGGTGGTATGGAGGCTGGTATCTCCTTTTGACGGTGCTCTTCGAGATCGTCCGCCACAAAGGGTTGAAAGTAGAAGGGGGTCCTAGAGATCTGGGGCCTGCCTTTACATCTTAGGATGACAGGGGTGGTGACAGGTGTGATTGCAAATTTTGCGATTATGGTAGAAGGTGCCACAGTTGGACTGTGTGAGGGAGATGGGAGATTGATTAAGGTTGAGGTGAAGATGAATAGGGGGGAAATGTGTCAGACAAAGTTGTTTTGAGGTGCGGGGGTAGTTCCTGGCTTCTTAGGCTGAAAATGACCCTAATCTGCAAGGGTAGTGTGCAAGAAGGGGTTTCAACGGGACTGATTGAGGACTTGGATATTCAAACTGATGCACGGGGGGAAGGTACTGGAAATGTTGATAGGCACGTAGCTGAAGGGATGGAAGAACTCCAATGGACAGGGAAACTGATTGCTGAAATGCAGGAGGTGACAGCTTTGGACCATCCACTTTCGCTGACTGTTTTGGAACAGGAGAATGCTGGGGGAAAAGAATTGACTGGTATACATCATGATGATTAAAGCCAACGAAAGGAGTGTGTGGTTTACCCACTGCAGATAGATAGCAGATCCCCTCGGGTACCAAGGGAAGTGTTTTTGGGGTCGACTCTTCATCAAAGGAGAAATCTAGGAGATCACCATATAATTTGAGGGCTAGGTGCACTGATGAGAGCCAGTCCTGTTGTGAAGGGAAGATTGCAGACATTTTGAAGGTTGAGAGAACAAGTGGGGGGCAACAAGGGGCCTCGAAGCTTGGGGGATGAAGGTGCTTACTAGGAATGTGCGTGGGCTACGTGATCGTGTGCGTAGGGCGTCGTTGGCCCAATATCTTTGTGAATGGGAGGTGGACTGCGTTCTGATATAGGAAACACACTTAGAAGAGGGAGGAGATTCTGTGTGGCAGTCGCTATTGAGAGGAGGGCAAGCTGATTTCAGGGCTGTGAGTGCGATTGGAAGAGCGGGAGGGTTGGTTGTGTGGTGGAAGAAATCTGCTTTGGATTTGAAAGAGGTATGGAGGGGTAATTTTATACTCTCGTGCAGATTTCAGGTCGTTGGGGATGCACGGGAGGTGACTTTTTCTTGCATGTATGGTCCTTGTGTGAGTAATATGAGGAACATACTCTGGCAGGAGCTGCGGATGATGGAGAGCAATATTAATGGGCTACCATGGCTGGTAGGGGGGATTTTAACAGTGTTCTATCAACAAATGATCGAAGGAATGGAAGAGTGGATGGCTCTTCGCTTGGGTTTCAGTTGGTGGTGTCAGAGGTAGGTCTGATCGAATATCCCTCGGTGGGGGCTGAATTTACGTGGAGAGGGGGTAATGGGTTGGTCTCTATATTGAACAGGTTCTTTGGAAATGTGGAGCTATTAGAACGCTATCAGCTGTCCTCAGTTGTGGGACTGGTTCGCCCCTTCTCTGATCACACCCCTCTTCTATGGGACAGTGGGAAGGATTCCCCAGTGGGTACCTATTTTAAGTTCAGGAAGTCTTGGCTGAAGGAGGGAGGTTTTAGGGAGATGGTTGGTTGCTGGTGGGAGTAGAAAAAGGTCGAAGGATCAGCCACTTATTGATTGGCGGTGAAGTTGAAGGACCTAAAACAGATGCTAAAGGAGTATAGACGAACAATAGAGGTTTTGAGAGATGAGAAGGAAAACAGAGAAAGATTGACTTTGGATGAGGAATCACAGAGGAGGCACTGGCAGGGAGTCATCCTTGAGGAGGACAGATCTTGGGAAATGGATTGGAGGGAAAAATCTAGGCAGCTCTGGCTGAAAGAGGGTGATGCGAACATGAAGTTCTTTCATATGGCAGCGAGTGCCAGAAGGAGAGTGAACTTTATCTCCTCTTTGAAACGTGGAGACTTGGTATTTACTTCACCTGATGATATTAGAAGAGAGACTGCTAGATATTTCAAGGAAGCTTCAGGAACAAAAGGGAGAGGGGGCTGGAAATTGGCAGCATCTGAATTTCCTCGGCTGGGAGTTCTGAGGCGGCTAAGCTAACTGAAGATTTTTCAGAACAGGAGGTGGTGGACGCAATGGCTAGTCTGAATGCAGAAGGCTCTCCGAGCCCTGACAGGTTTCAGATCCTATTTTATAGGGAATTTTGGCTGGGTTAAGAAGGGATGTGATGGAGGTTATTGGAGAATTTCAGAGGGGCAATTTAGGCGTGGAGAGGCTCAATAAATCCTACCTGTTCCTGCTACCTAAATGCAGTGGTGCAGAAATGCTCTCCGAGTTTCGACCTATTGCATTGTCGAACTCAATCTACCTGATTATTAGCAAGGTGCTGGCAAACAGGCTGAGAGGGGTGCTGTCTGACCTGATTAATCCAGTGCAAGTGGCCTTTCTCCCTAATAGATCCCTACAGGAATCCTTCATTGTGGCACAAGAGATGATATCTGGATGGAAGAGGAGTAAGACCAGAGCTTTCATGTGGAAGGTTGACTTTAGTAAAGCCTATGACTCAATAGAATGGCACTATCTATGGGAGATTTTTAAGAGGAGGGGCTTTCCCCCTTTGTGGATTCAGTGGATGAAGAGGTGCATTGTCATGTCTTCTTTCTCTCCTTTAGTTAATGGGAAACCGTGTGGAGTTTGGATTCAGCCACAATGTGGGGTACGGCAGGGATGCCCGCTAGCCCCACTTATTTTCAATCTGGCAGTGGACACAATTGCGATATTCAATTTCAGGATGGCAGATGTGGGTGCAGTCAGGGGCTATTTGCTTGCGAATTCTCGAGCTTTGGCACCCATTCTACAATACGTGAATGACACCGTGTTTTTTGTAGAGGGTGGGCGTTGTGAGGCGGAATTTCTTTTTGCCATGATCAATATCTTTGGAGAGATCCCGAGTCTGCGATTGAATGGGGCAAAATCTACTCTGATCTCCTTTAGCATGTCTACTGGTGAGACTGATGAGATCTCAGCCATCTTGCATACCCCCTTAGTTGCCTTGCCGGTGAGGTATTTGGGTTTGCCTCTGTCCGACAAGAAGCTGAAGAAGAGCGATTGGGCATCCCTCTTTGAGAAAGCAAATGCCAGGTTGGAGTCTTGGAGCAGCAGATTCCTGTCGAAAGGTGGGAGCCTGATTCTACTAAACTATGTCATCACTGCAATTCCAGTGTACTTCTCGATTTTCAGATCTCCAAAATCTGTCTGGAAGAGGCTGGATATGCTGCGAAAATGATTTTTCTGGAAAGGGGTGAAGATGGAAGGTAGATTCATGCATCCAGTGAGGTGGCAGCAAGTTTGTAGGCCTAGATCGAAGGGAGGATTGGGCATCAGATCGCTGAAAGAATTCAATGATGCTTTGCTTCTCAAGTGGGCAATCAAATTATTTGAGGAAGATGGCAAGCTATGGTCCCAGCTGATTAAAGAATCCTATGGTCCTACGCAGGTGCAGATGTGGAGCAGAACCCCTTGCAGACCTTCATCTTTTTGGCAATCAGTGAGGAGGGCAGTTCATGATCATTGGTCATAGTTTACGTCGTCGCTCGGGGATGGCAGAAACTTTACTTTCTGGGAAGATGTCTGGTCTGATCTAGGACAGATTATTGAGAAATATCCAAGGAGCTTCACTGCTGCAACAGATAACAGGGTCATGGTTAGGGAGTGTTGGGATGAGGTGGTTGGCAGATGGACACTGAATGCAGCTGCTGGGCGAGATGGCGGGAGAACTCAAATAGAACAGGCATGGCTGCTTGCTGACTTGGCAGCATTCCAGCCGGCAGAAGGTGAGGATGGCTACTGGTGGATACACGGTCAGTTCACATCGGCCAAAGAGTACAAGAGGCTGATGGAGAGTGTGTTTGCTGATCCCACACCTGTAGATTTTGACTGCAGCAGAATTTGGAAGCTGAGGACTCTGCTCAAGATCAAAATCTTTCTGCGGCTGTGCAGGCGAGATGGACTTGTAACCGAAGACTTAAGAAGTAGGAGGCTGGGTGCTTCGTTACAAAGCTGCCATTGCTGCGGGTTTGACTATGATGATAGGATACACCTTTTCACCTCATGCTTGGTGACAGATCATATTTGGATGGAGGTATGCGGGGAACCATTACCTACTTAGGATGATCTATGGAGGAAATTATTGTTGACAGGGAGTCTACAGACAAAGATGGCAGCCGTCATGTAGTGTGTCTGGCATGCTCGTAATGAGTGCCTCTTTAGAGGTGGGTCTTGTAATGTGGAAGATATTGTGAGGGATTGTTGGGTACATGTGAAAGAGTGGGATGAGTGTCTGTAATGGTCTCCTTTTTGTGATAAATAAGAGTTTTCCGGTCTGCTATCGTCCCTGATAGCATTCCTCATCCTTTCAAAAAAAAAAAATTCTTTAAGTTTGTTATGCGCTTTTACACTACTTTTCCGCACCCTACTTGGCTCAAGTTTCGGGGACGAAACTTCCTTTAAGTTTGTTATGTTGAAATGACTCGTGGCCCTTTTGGGTTGTTTAAGACGTCTGGATGAGCCATCAGACGTTTGTCTAGACGTTTGGATGGAGAGTTAGACGTCTGAAAGTAGAAGAACCGCACCTGCTGTTCTTTTCCGTGCACGCACTTCATGTGCACTCATCTCTCTCTCCTCAACCCAAACCCTAAACCTCCTCTATTTAAACCCCCCCTCATCCTGCCACTCTCCACCAGCCACCGCCACCTTCATCCACCTCCATCCTTCCTTCCTCCCTTCCTTCCAGTGCGGTGAGAGGAGAGGGAGCTGAGAGAGAGAGAGATGGGACTTGGAGGAGGAGGAGAGGAGAGCTCGAGAGGAGGAGCTTGCAAGGGGAGTTGCGAGAGCGTGGGAGGAGCTCGATGGAGCTCATGCTCGAGGAGGAGGAGCTCGCAGCCTCCTGAAGTTGCAGGCGTAGCAGCTATGGGCAACGAAGAGGGCTTCCGTGTGAAGAAGAAGGCTTGCGGAGGTTCTGTGTACTGGAAATTTTCCAGTATCAGACATCTGGAGCACATCCCAGACATCTGGAGTAGTGAGAGAACGTCCGGAGTTGAAGCCGGACGTTTGAAAGCACACTCTGTGCTAAGGTACATGTGTTTATGCAGTTACGACCATGCAGGCCTCACCGCAGGATCTTGTCGGGCCTTCTCTGAAGGTCTACACATGCGTACGCAGGGAACAGTCATTGGAAAGGCATGGGGTGCACCCTTCAAGGTGCTTTTAGACGTCTAGACACGTCGCCAGACGTCTGACCATACCTCCAGACGACCGAAAGAAGAGTCCGACGTCTGGAACTCACCTTAGACGATTGCGGAGGGGTCCGGATGTCCGAGGTAGCTGCAGGAAGCCCAGGGTGAGTTTTGATGACTTTTAAGACATTTGGGACCAGACCTAGACGTTTGATTTTGGACAGTGTGGGTGTTTTTGGCCCATTTAGGGCCCAAACGGGATCGGATTTCCGCAAATGAAGTACCGTTGTTTTTTGCTTGAGTTTCCCTATGAGTTAGTGTCACTTGTATATGATTTTGGATTCGTTTGATGTGGATCAATTGTATAGGTCTCTAGATAGTCGAGTACGCGGGAGCTGCAGAGGCAACGGGATCTGCGATCCGAGCCCCCATTCCTCCCGTATTTGCCGATAGAGTGGTTTACATTAATATTATGATTTAAATAAATGAACTACCTGCTTAGAATAACTTGAATAAACCCTAGGACAGAAATAGATGAGTATGGTTTAAGTTCTATTGTATACTTGAGAACATGTAGAACCCTAGGATGATCATGAAACCTAGGGCAGGAACAAATGAGTATGATTGAGCTACACTGTGAACTTGAGATGCTTGTAAAACGTTAAATGCTAGCAAATGTACTGGTTATTTTTTATGATGTCTTGTTAGTAGAAAATCACGAGCTGCCTGTTTTAAGAATGGAACCGGAATCATGAATAGAGAAATTTGAAAGTCTAGATTATGAAATGAAAGAAATATCAGCATGAACCCCACGAGGAATTAGGAGGAGGACTCCTGTAGATGGGAAGTGAGCTGGCCCTTGTGTACGTGATACCAAGGAGAGCACTGTCCCTTTAGTGTAGAGGGGTACTAGTCGCCCGTTGGGATGAGCCTCGGGGTCAGGCCTAAACACTGTACACCGACTCAATTTGGCCCTCGTGTACATGGTACAAAGGTGAGCTACTTAGTGTAGGGAGGGAGCTAGCCGTCCTAGGGGGCCCGGGGTTAGGACTAGCCGCCCTACACCGACTCTTGTTAAGCCCACTGAGCAAACTGAGATAGGCGGATGAGGGTACGCAGACTGTGGAGGGGCGAGACCCCTGTTCAGTTCTGAGAGGGAAAGGCCCTATACTATTCCGTGCTATACCTTTAGGCGTACCCGCTAGCAGAAACGACTGACGGCGTGCCAATGCGGGATAGCTACCCGTGTGTTTATCACGTGTGTCGTAGTCATCGCTATGTCACGACCATGACCTCGGGGTGGTTGACAGGGTGTATGATTACCACAGGGGACTCTCCCAGCAAGGGGAGCACCATGTGCACCTCCTATACCATGGAAAAGACTGCAATTATGATCATTCCCATGAGGAACAAGCCAGATCAAGAAATGTTTATGTAAATAAAGAAACAACAAATTAGCAGCACTTGGTCGAATTAAATGAAAATGGATAGTTGTTTAATTGCATAAAATTGATTGCTTGTCTTAATTACATATAAATGGCTAAATTACCACTCTACTTAGCATTTGCTAACTCCAAAAATTTTATAACCTTGTTCAGGTCAGGGAGTTGAGCAGCCAGCACCACCTGCTGTAGAGGGAGCTGGGCCCAGTCGAGCCCAGCCTTAGCTGCGTTCTTACCATTTTTCCTTAGCTCTTATTGTTGTAGTGAGTATTTTTATGTTCTTTGTAATACTGTTACAGTACTTTCAGTTGCACTTTTCTCTGTCGTAGTTGTGATGGCCTGTAACTTTGATAGACCTTTTCACTCTATTTCTTTTACTGTCTCTTGTTTATTTTCTGCTTAGTTACATTGCATGTGTGGTTGTGATTTATTTCTTGCTTTTGGTTACTTCTCGTTAGACGACTAGGTCTTGGGATTAGTTGAGGCGAACCGATCTTAGGTCCTGTAGGGATCTGGGATCGGGTCATAATAGTAGAGTGCCCCTATGGGTTACAGGGTTTCCCCCACCCGACCACTCTTTTCACTGATGTTCTAGGTAGACCAGAATGAGGACTTGACCTCTTAAGTCTACTAGTTTTAATTAAGAGCAAGGGTGCTTAGAATCTTACTTGAACTTTAAGATGTGTTGAGTGCAAAAGTGACCTAATTTGAAGATTGGTTGACCCAACAAGGTGGGTCAACTTCACCTGTAATGTCCTTTAGAATCTTAGGTCCCTCTTTTAGTGTTCAAATGACTTTAAGAGCCCGATTTTAGGATTTTGCTTGAATAGATTAGTTCAATCAAGGTCTAGGCACACAATATTTGGAAAGATGATTTCTTGATTAAGCAATTGTGTCTCTAAAAATCCTAAACTGAAATCCTTCATTGGCTCTAATTTAATCCAATTTAATTTCTCCAAATATGGTACCTAGGTCTTAAACAAGAATGTGATAGCCCTAGATACCTTAAGATTTAAGTGGGTGCACAAATCAGGATTTGTTGTTCAAATAAAATGTATCAAATTAGGAAACTCGATGAATTATCTATGGATAGAATGCAAGTAGCCCTAATTGATTTTTTTCCTTTTATCCTTTTCAGAATGAGGGGCTTAAGAGAGGGTGTAGTTGGAACTTACCTGCCCCTGGCGTGTTTACTATGCGGTTGATCTTCCTTGAATGTATCCCTCCTGAAACAACCATAGCAAAAGAGATATAGCAAGTTAGAATCTGAATCAAGAATTACAATCAAGAATTCTAAATTGCCGGTTGCTCCCCGACAATGGCACCAAAATGTTCTCGCGCTAAATCAGTGTTTTAAGATTGTCGTGTTGTAGTATAGCCAAAATAGCACTTAAACAAATAAATTTTATTACTCGAAAAGGTTCTGAGGTCGAACACAGTGTTCTTCATGCTAAATCGGTGTTTAAGATTGTCGTGTTGTAGTATAGCCAAAATAACGCTCAAACAAATAAATTTTATTACTTGAAAAAGGTTCTGAGGTCAAACACAGGGAGCAATATGGAATTTAGATCTCAAGAATTGCAATTTAAGCACAACATAAGCAAGTTATAATAAAACTCCAAACAATAATGATATAGAAGTGAAAATTGATGTCAATAGTGCAAAAAAAAAAGGTAAAATGGTGATTTGAATCACCTATTACCCCTCACAATAATAGTAAATTTCTCAATAGTATCAATCAAATAAAGCCTAGCAATATCAGATGGCTGAATGTTTAATCAGATGGCTTAACCATCTAGAGATACAGTGTATGTAATTTCGGCCCTACCAGGAGGGGTGACGTAATAAATGCGGAAATAAAATATAAAGCAATCTCACCAAAGAAAACCAATCACACAAAGTACACAATTGTTTTTAGGTGGAAACCCAAAACGGGTGAAAACCACCACCTAACCCTCTCGAGTTAGGATTTTCCGATCAACCTAGTTGATCAAATCCACTAACCGAATCACTTTAAAACGAGGGTGATTCAACCTCAGTACAACCACGCTACAAGTACGAGGGTAGCGTTCCTCAACCCCTTCTCTCCACGAGAAGGATTTTGTCCCACGAAGGAGACGGGAATTCGCAAAGCGAATACCCAACCAAAAGACAAAGATAAAATAAACAACAAGTCCTATAGAGCCAACAAAGAAATTAAGAACCTAGCTTCTATAGGAATAAGGAAACTCCCCTTTGCAAGGAGTGCGTCGAGTTGGTGACGCGGTGCGTGTGCCACGGGACGGTGCAACTTCGCTCTCGTAAACAACGGCGGGAGAGCGGGTGTGCGAAGCTTGATGCTCTCAAGAGAATGGAACTAGAGTTTGGAGAGCAAGGGCTTCTCTTGGACACAAAAGAGTGGAACTAAGTTGCTTAGGTGTGTCTCTTGTTTCTCTTAGTGTGTATCTAGGTGTGTAAAGGCTCCCCTCTATTTATAGAGGCCTTAGGAAGGCTTTGGAAGGCTTGGAAATGCTTCCATAGCCGTTGGGTGCAAAGCCCAAGAGAATCAGGCCGAAATCAGGACAATGATTACACTTGACAGGGTTATCAGACGTCTAACTCTGGCATCAGACGTCTGGAAGGCCACTTTAAGATGTCTGATTTAAAGGTCAGACGTCTGATTCTATGCGGGTTTCCTCCTGACTTGAATCAGATCTAAACAGGGTTTTTGCTCAAATCCATCAGACGACATACAGGACGTCTAGCACTATGTATGGACGTCTGGAAACCTACTTTTACTGTGGGAATTGATTTCCAAACGTTGCAACGGCTAGAAAATCTCTGAGAAGAGATTTTGGGTCAGCTGAGGCAAAACGGTCAATTATCAGACGTCTGGAAAGGCCTAAGGACGTCTGATAAGGCTCTAACGGTCATATTCTGCAGTGTCTGCTAAGCTAGCCAACGGTCCACTATCTGGACGTCTGGCAAGTCCATCAGACGTCTACTAAGACGTCTGGACTAAGGTCTGGACGTCTGATTTCATCAGACAGAATACTCACTCCAGCCTAATAGTTATCAGACGTCTGAAACAACAGTCAGACATCTTAAAATACTTTATCAGACGTCTGATTTGGGAATTAGACATCTGGAAAGTCTGTTTGAACCCTATATTGATTTTCTAAGTGTTCTACAGAAAACCTAAGTATCCTAGGGTTGTGCCGGTGTTCCTAGGACTACTGTTAGGGTACTTTGAGGCTCTTTAACATGAATTATCTAAGGAAATAAAGAGCAACAAAAGAAACGAAAAATACAACAAGTACAAAAGAAGGAAATCTATCCTATTCTTCATTTCCTTCCATCTTCAATCTGTCGCTCCACGCGAACCTCCTCTGTTTTCCGTCAAGCTCCTCCAATCCATCCTGGATGCGAGCTCGAACTCCGTCTAAACACATCCACATTTGCAATTGACCTGAAATCTAGGACTCAAATTGCAAATGTTAAATAACACGTGTTTTGTTATCATCAAAACAAATGATCATGGTGCTCTAGTACCAACAGTGTATAGCCCTCTTTCTCTCTTCTCAGCCTCTTCTTTTCTTCTCTTCTCTACTACAGTTGCTTTCCTTCTCTTCTTCTTCTGCTGGGACTCCTCTCCTTCTTCTATTCAGCCTCTTCACACAGGGAGAAGGATTTCTCAAATTGGCTAAGTGTCAGCCAATTTCCTCAGCAGCAAATCCCTCCCCCTACCCCACGCAATCTCTCTTTCTTTCTCTGGGCCACACTCTCCCAAAGCCTTCAACAATACCAGGTATACGGGTAATCGGACCTAGAGTGTACCTGGGACCAGGGCTGCAAGCGTGGGTCGCAGCCGAGGTGTGCTTAGGGTTAGGTGGGTTATCGGGCACACCAAGTCCGCGCAAGAGATGTCATGGATGAGGCGTGTGAGGGGGGCATGTGGGGACCTCATCCCTTGTGAGTGTTGAGGCAAACAACCCGTATCACATTTTCAATTTATTCGTTGGTGGGCGCTCATCAGCTTCCGAGGTGGGACTATCCCACCTTCCTTCCTTCGCGTAACAGCAGCAGCTTCCTTCATCAAATTGGCGCAGAGGACTTGGTCAAAGGCTCTAATTGACCGCCTGCTCCTTGATTAGCCCATAGTTGTGGGCTATTTAAGTATTTAAGTGCCTATACATTAGATTAATTCTAACATTTATTTAGTATAAATTAGGATGTAAATAGATTAATTGATAGTTTTAATCTAATTACATAATCCATACATTGCATTCATATCTTAAGTGCATTTAGAATTAGCTTAGAATAGCATTCATCTAATTAGATAATCAATTAGGTACATTGTTTTTATTAACATAGAAGTTGAGGGTCCGTATATAAATAACCTTAATATTTTAACAATATTTTATTTATTCTTCTTCTTTCAGAACGGCTGTCTGCCGCTCCAACGCCCGGCTGCTGCAGTGATGAAGCCATTCAAGGGAGAGCGGATGTGGTGGATCTGGTCGGCGGCTGATTTCAAACTTGTTCAGGCCACTACAAAAGGAGCAGGGAGGCAGCCGAGCTCGGGAGGCCTCCGCCACCGACCCACCACTGTGCAGAGAGAACCTCTCTCTTCCACTCCATACTGCCTGCCTCTACCTTGGCGGCGAGTCTCCACCACCGTGGGCGTGTGGTGTGACAGGCCACACCGCCATCCGGAGCTCGCCTGCATTACCGTGAGCACCTTAGCGTGCAACTCCCTCGCCGTCGTCGCAGAACACCACCACCGAGCTACTGATCAGCAACCCTCTCAGTAACTTAAGACGTCTGGGGAATTTCCCAGACGTCTGAAGTTACCCGCTCACTTCACCGCACACGCCTGAAGTCGCCTGCAGACCCCTTCCCGCACCTGCAGAACCTTCAGCGCACCCACGTCCGTCAACCTTCAGCTCAAACGCGCCTCAACTCTCCAACAGCCACGCCTCCGCTCAACAGCCTGCAGAACCTTCAGCACACGCCAACCGCCTGCAGACCACCGCGCAAGCGCCCTCCTGCAGACCACCGCCCACGCACAACAGCCTGCACCCTCCACCGCTCACCGGCTGCAGACCTGCGCACGCCTGCAGATCAGCCCGCGCTCTCCTCCAACGCCTGCAGACCAGCCTGCAGCATCCTCCAACAGTCGCCTGCAGCTTCCACCGCACACGCCAACCGCCTGCAGACCACCACGCAAGCGCCCTCCTGCAGACCACCGCCCACGCACAACAGCCTGCACCCTCCACCGCTCACCGGCTGCAGACCTGCGCACGCCTGCAGATCAGCTCGCGCTCTCCTCCAACGCCTGCAGACCAGCCTGGAGCATCCTCTAACAGCCGCCTGCAGCTTCCACCGCACACGCCAACCGCCTGCAGCTTCCACCGCCCACGCACAACCGCGCGCCCTCCGCAGACCCTCCGCGCGCCCATGCACAACCGCCTGCAGACCGCCCAACCGACCACCGCGCACGCCAGCCGCACACGCCAGCCGCAGCAGTGCCCATGGTAGCGGCAGCAGCCACCCCCGCAGCA
The DNA here is from genome assembly GCA_037157565.1 of Thalassia testudinum. NCBI lineage: Eukaryota > Viridiplantae > Streptophyta > Magnoliopsida > Alismatales > Hydrocharitaceae > Thalassia > Thalassia testudinum. Next base: position 2,956,513 of record JAZHRO010000029.1, on the reverse strand, counting down.
GCAGCAGGCGGCGGACTTCACGCCAACAGGCTGCGCAAGCTGCCGGCTGCAGCACCTCCGCCGGAGCTCGTCCGGCCACCTCCGATCGCCACGCGACTTGCCGCCACCACCGATTCGAAGCCCTTGATCAAAGGGACCTCCTCCGAGCTTCCCGCGCCCGGCCATAGGCTCCTCGTCGCGCAAGACAACGGGGAAAAATTCCCCTGTTTTGCTACAGTAAAACGTTAATTAAAATTTACATTTTCTGCCATTGCCACATTTTAATCATATTCTATTCACTCTGCATTGCGGAAAATATCCTGTAGTTTCTCATAATTGCCATTTCAGCATTGTTTCTTGCTTAAACCTTAATCTAAAGGCAATCTTGGCTTGGTTCTTGTCCAAATTGACTACGAACAAACATTTTTAAGTAGCGCGAATTTTAATACGTTATTGCCTCCCTGTGGATACGACCCGCTCCTCTGCGAGTGGTTATTTCTTGTTAAAAATTGATTAGTCGATTTTTCCACCACATTAAACTACAAACGACTTAAAAGCGAAAGATCGACCGGTCACTCCTCTGCCTGGGTGTATTTCGCTTCACCTGGGGCGTGTTCCTGGTGTTGGAGCTGCTCAAACGTTGCTAGAGCATGCTTGAAGGTGCTCCGTTAATGGCGGCTGGAGGTTGGACCCTAAAAACATGAACACGGCCTCATGGCCACATTAGAAGTGCTCAGGAGCTTCGCCGGACATCAGGGAATGCAACTGTGGTGGTGGCGTCGCGTGCGAGTGGTTGTGGAGGTTTGTCGACCTCGCAGATTGTGTGTAAGAGGGTGTGAGTCAGGAGGGGTGATAGAGAGGCCAATCCCCTCAATTACTTGAGGGGTTTTAGTCGGTGAGTCGAGATGATGGTGAGGGGCATGGAAGCGACACTGTTGGGCGAGTGTGGAAGCCACTAGGTCTCACCGGAGGTATGCCGGCGAGGTGGAAGATGAAGTTGCGGAGGGTGTGTCGGCGGTTGAAATTGAGTTACAGATGTTTGGAAATGAAGAGTGGAAGTTGAGGAGTTGTTTAGAAGGGGAGGCAGATGAAGGGGAGCAGAGTTGGTGCAGGTTGAGGTGTAGCCGACGCTGGAGATGAGGCTACTATGAGAGAGATGGATGGCGATGATGAAGGGGGGTAGGAGCGCCGGCAGGTGCTGCACAACGCGGAAGAAGACTAGGAGAAAGAGTCTGCCACTGATATTGTGGTCAGACGACGAGGGAAGGCAGGGAGAGTCTCTGGAGCTTGAAGTGCAAATTGGTCGGAGGAGGAGAGAGGAATTTGAGGGATTCTCTGGTCTAATTCAAGCTTAAGGGATTTGGTATGGGCAGGGGGTTCTTTTATACACCTCAGGAGGACGGTTAGAGCTTGGGAAGCAAGCTTCCCAAGCTTGGAAAGCTCGACGGAGTTTGGAAATTTCTTGATGCCCAAACCTCTCAGGCATTCGCATGAGAGATTTGGTAGGTTTTTGGGCTTAGGATTGGGTCCAAAAGGAAGGGAATTTCTTAACGAACTTCCCTTTCAAATTTGAAAGGGATTTGTCAAGAAATCAGGGAGTTCGTTCCTTTTGAAGGTCACCGGAGCAAGTAAGAAGAGGTTTAGTATCGGTAGGGTCTTGTTTATGAGAATGACGACAAAGTTAGGATCTTCTTTAAAAGGATTTTGAAAGTTAAGGGTAGAAATGTAATTAGATAGGACCAATTTGCAAACTAGGTTAAGACAAACTCATCTTGGGTCCAAATTTTGATACAAACCTAATTTAGACCTAAGGAATTCAATGGTGAAGTTGGATTTTGGTTTTGACCATGTTTGACTAGGTAATTTATGCAAAAACCTAAATTAGGGCAAATGTCTGTCTGTGATTCTATTTTGGGTCAAAACAGGTTCTGATGGTCAAGTTGAAGGTTGTAAACCCTAGAGAACATTTTCTATAAATTTTAGAGGATTTAGGTGAATTTTATCCTGATCAGAACCTTAGTTTATTAAGTGGGACTATTTTTAGGGTTTCAAAAGTCATTTAATTCTCAAAACACGTGCAAACCCTTTTCTGATTGTTCTAACCCTCTTGTTATCTTTTTAAGACCAATTGACCTTCATTCAACCCTTGAGAAAACCCGTGGTTGTACTTCATTCATGATAAGATGGTAAAATTACACTTTTAACCCTAATTTCTTATTTTTCCCTTAGATTGATTTCGCAATGACTTGTGACTCTCTAGCAGTTATGTAGGAGCATTTACTGACTTAATTAGGTCAAAATGAGCTAGTTATGGCTCATGATGGTGTTCCCATCATACTCCCATGCCTAGCTTTTGCTAGTCCCTTAGTAAAATTTCAAGGTATTAACTTTGATTCTAGACCATAAAACCTTTTGATGCTTAAAAACTTTGCTGTGTGCTTCCTTTTGTAGATTAGGTTAGAATGCCGATAGTAGGCCAAGAGGTACTCAAGTACCAACCAAGATCCGGACTTGACTAGTTCTAGCCTCAGCTTGTTGCGAAGGTTTCTAAGGCCTACAGGAACTAACCTAAGGTTCGTAGAACTCCGCGGTTAAAGCACCCATGCTTGTAACATGTTTTAGCCTAGGTTCCGTTTGTAGTGCGTTTCCGTCAGAGCGAGATGGAGGAATTTTTCTTTATTTTTGGAGAGTTTTCTCTCTCTTTTCTTTTTATTTCTAGCTACTGATTAGCTTTACAACACGGTCTGTATCGGATTCCTAGTCCCCACCATCAATCCTCGCAGGGTCCCTGGCAATCGATGCTTTAAGATAGCTCTGCCCATGGCAACCCCTAGAACCCTGGCTTTCGAGATTTTGAGATAATCCCGCTCATGACGTTTTGTAGCTAAATTCAGACCCTAGCAATTGACATTTCGAGATAATGTCTCCCATGGCATCTGAACCAACACAGGGTGCTTACATGCCCCCAGTAGGATATGTAGATATCCTAGGAGACAAGCACCGAGGAGACGATATGTTATTATGCATCTTCGAGGGGAATTTCCTGCCTCTCCGCACCGAGAACTCATCCAAATCAACTTGTGTTGATCAACCGCTCCTAATCTAGGTTACTTTTTCAGAACATGTTTAACGCATTTGTGTGATTTTGATACTTAGGCACACTGAACCAGACTATGTGTGGATTGGGGTGCTTAGGTTACCGAGTCCCGTAAACCAGAGGTTAGATAACGAGGCTGAATAATCCCTAAGCCTTAGACCTAATACTTAAGCTTCGCATTTTCCCCAACCTCTTGAGGATTATCCAGATCTTAGTGGGTAGAGGCTTAAAATCAACGTTCCTACTAATCACTTCTTTGTTTTATTAGCACTTTTTGCCTTTCATTTTCTTTCTTTTGATATAGTCTAGAACTAAGTCAATTCCTTAATCTTTTACTAATGACTATTTTTTTTTCTTTTCTTTTCAAATTGTGCTCCTTTTTGACATTTTTATCTCCTCTCTTTTTCTCCTCAAAATCTGATATGCCATCAAAATTTCCTCTCCTCTCATTTTTGTTCTTTTTAAATTTTTTCTATTTTTTTGGTATTTTTGGAATGTGTGATTTTTTTTTTATGAAACTTTTTCTTGTGAAGTGTTGAAGCTACGGGTTACTACGCTATCGTATTTTGTTTTGAAAAACTTGTCATTATAGTTTGAAAGCAAATAACTCGTGTTCAACAAATAAAATTTATACCAGAATAGAAATCCCGGGTCGAACTCAGGGAGGTGGACGTTTGATTAAAAATACGTGTTTATTTTATTTGTCACGAAATAGAATAGTTGATTGAAAACTATTTAACAAATAATAAATAGAAGAGAGAGAGAGAATATTACAAATAAAAGCAAAAGAGATGAAGAATAAACATGGATTTTATTATCAAAAAGTTGTTCGTTACACTACTCATTACGACTAGAAAGCTGGAAATGATTATACTAGAAAGCAGTAAATCTACTCTAGAAAGTAGTAAAAAGAATGGAGAGAGAAATATCCTCCTCGACGATCGCTTGGAGGACGAGCTGGACGGGACGACGCTTGGAAGACAGGGAACGGAGCAGGAAGAAGGAGGACGAAGTGGGAAGAATGGGAATGGGACAGCACGTCATCATCGTCGCGAGATCCGCTTCCGAAATGGGGGCAAAAATTTGACTTTATCTCTTGAGAAGCATCCCAGGTGTGGGACAAGTTTCTCTTGAGCTTTGGAGAGGGAGAGAAGAGAAGGAAGGGATATCAATTTCGTATGGAGGGGGTCTCCTTTTATAATTGTAAGGAGTGAGGGCAATTTGGTCTTTTTATGTTGAAAATCATTAATTAAGGACCTTTAGTGATGGATAAATCCATCACTAAAGGCCTGAATGTGGTCGTAGTGGGGCGGCGCGTGCACGCCCGCTCATCTCCCCGCGCTCAACACTTTTCCACGTTCCCTAAATCTCGGCCGTTCGATCGTGAGATCGAACGACTGAGAGCGCTCCTTATCGCGCCTCCTCAGTGCTTGCATACCTATGCGATCTCGCGGCATGCGGGGTGTGCGATGGCACGTGGACTTGATTGGGCACCCACAGCTGCTGGATCCTCATCGAGGGGTTGATCACGCCTGTGTGCCTGCTCTAATTGAGGCGTGGCAAGGCTCAAACGTGTTCCTGCACTTCGCGTTAAAGCGCTCGACCAACGTGCTGTGGGCGCATTTGTGTCGAGCGCTTAACTTAAGCACGAGTGCCTTACAGCCATTGGATCTTGATCCAACGGTAGGGAAGCATTGGTGCAGGTGCCTTCAGCGGATGCTTGTGGTTGGTTGGGCGGTCGAGATGGTACCACGTGGCGCTATCTTGGCCATCCATCTTCTAGATGATGTAGATGGTGCCATGGGTGTTAGATTGAGTCACTTTTCGCGTCATTAGGCTGCGATCGTTGATCCAAATCCATCCGTGCGGTTGGATTTGTCGTCTGAAGTGTGGATTCACACCATATTGGACCTTGATCTTCTAGGGTTCCTCAATCTCTATCTGATACTACGGATATCTGATTAGGGCGATCTTGGAGTCGTTGAACTCTAATCGTCGCCCTGATCAGATCTGTACGGTTAGATCTTCGATCCGAGGCCCCGATAAAAAGTTTCCCTGTCCCTGAACATAAAAGGAGACAATTAACCTCCATTTTATTCAAACTAAACTAAATGCAAGATGATGCATGCTATGCAATATTTATAGTATGTAATGCAATTCTATGCTTAAGAACATGCATAAATAGACATTTTATGTAATATAAACATGTTTACATCATGAAGTGATTTTTACGACGTTTTGCACTTTAATACCCCTATGCCCACGATTTGCAATGTCCTCATTGTAAATTAGGTGGGTTCGAGTTCAGCTTCGATCATTCATTAGAACAGGTGATGGGTGGGTGAATGGGTCAGGGTGATTGTTGCGGATGATTTCAAGCTCGGGTACGGGTACCAGAGGTGGAGTCGATTATTCTAATGGATGAACCCTAAAGAGCAATATGAGTTCAACATAAGATGTGTCAGGAAGGGTTTTGGTTTTTCAAAAATGACGGGTTGCCTCCCGTTAAGCGCTGAGTTTAATGCCATTAGCCGGGCGCAATGAGCTCAGGGAGAATGGAGGGTAAAAAATATCACAACTAAATTTGTATTGGTGAGTTCAATGAACAGTTTGAGTCTCTGACCGTTCATGACAAAAGGTTCTGAATCATGGCTGAGTTGACTGACAAGCGTGGAAATCGCGTATTTTGAAATTGTCAAAAATCGTAGTATAGTCGCGAAATCCCCTTGACAAAAATATTTATAATAATGAAACTCGCATAGATTTCTTTTCTTTTTAGAACTTGAGTCCCGGTCGTTCGTCTCTGGGAGGTGTGAAAACAAGTCGAGATTTGGATCGACTTACTCTAACCTAATATTTTTGTCTTTTTGTGTTTTTGATCTTTATTTTGAAACACAAAATGAAAGCATGCATCAAAGTTGTAAGCCATGAAGATAATAGCATGCATATAAAACCATTAGACAAGAGCATCATGCATAAAAAATTAAGTCACTATAAAATACGGATACATGGAAATAAAGCTAAACTAAAGAAAGGGATCAACCAAGAAAGGCTAAGGAAAAGCCTTCTTGGCCGTCCACTAAAGAGAAAAGGATGGGTGTGTGCACCCAAGTGGAGAGAGGAGGGTGTTGCACCCTTTCTCTACTAATGGCCGTCCTTGAGAGGACCTTGAGGGGGATCTTCTCTATGGCAGTCTAAGAAGAAAAGAAAATGGGGGTGTGGATCCTCTATGGTGGAAGAAGAGGGCACGCCCACAAGAAGAAAGGAGAAGGTGTTGCATCCTTATTCTCTTCTTCTTCTTGCCACCCTTGGAGAAGCTTGGAGGAGAGCTTCTTCCTAGCCGTCCATGGAGGGAGCCTTGGAGGAGGAGGACGGCGTTGAGAGGGAGAGGAGGAGGTGTGGTTGCAAGTTTAGAGTGGAGAGTATGGATGGGAGATGGTGTAATTTTGTGGCTCTTTCTTTGCTCTTATGGAAGGCTCCATTTGGTTGCCACTTTTGGTGGCTCCAAAATTAGCTAATGCCACATTTTTAGGATCTAGGTTTGATACAATGATGGGAATACCATCATGAGCCCTAATTAGCTCATTTGACCTAGAAAAGAGAACAAAATCTCCTACATAACCAAGTGAAGGGCCTAACTCAAGGAATAATTGGTTTGAAAGAAAAGAAAGAAACAAAGGGTAAAACTGTAATTTTACCATTGTAGTACAACAACGGGATTTCTCAGGGGTTAAACATAGGTCAAATGATCTTAACAAGATAAAAAGTGAGTTGGTTCAATCAGAAAAGGGTTAATGTAAAATCTGGGAATTAAATGACTTATTGTAACCCTAAAACAAACCCACTTAATTTAACAAGGTTCTGATCAAGATAAAATTCAACTAAACCCTCTAAAAATCATGGAAAATTATCCTCTAGGGTTTAGAACCTTCAATTTGTCCTTTAGAACCTATTTGACCTAAATAGGGGTCCTAGTCAAATATTTGCCTAAATTGGGTTTTTGTGTAAAATGCCAAGACAAACGTGGTCAAACCTAAAATCCAACTTCACCATTGGTTTTCTTAGGTCCAAATTAGGTTTATACCAAAATTTGGACCTAAGGGGAGTTCACCTTGACCTACTTTGCAAAACAGTCCAACCCAACTACATTTAAACCCCTACTTTTGAAAACCATTGCAAAGACCCCCCTATCTTCCTCATCATTCTTTGCAATTAGGTCCCTCTACCATTACAGCAGAGGAATCCAACTCCAGCGAGGATCTAAGGGGGAGTTCTCCTTGATTCCTCAGAGACCCTCTCAAATTTGAAAGGGAGATTCTCTGAGGAATTCCTGATCATATGAACACAATCTCAAGCCTTGATTGACACCCAATCTCTCATGTGAATGCATGAGAGATTTGGGTATCTCTCACCTTCCATGTTCGGCGAGGATGCCCGTGCTTGGAAGCTTGCCTTCCAAGCACAAGGCCCTCTGCCTGTGACTATAAAAGACCTCCGGCGAGGTCCTCCCATCCATCCTTAGCTTGGTTTGGCCAGAGATAACCTCTCAATTTTGTCCCTTCTCCTCTGGCTAGACACCCAACGAGCTTCGGTGACCTATCCCTCTTCCTCTCGTTGCTCTGCCACAATACCAGTGGTAGAGTTGTCTCCGTCTCTGTCGTTCGTGTTGCACCATACCTGTGTATGCGCCAGCTATCCTCTTTGTCGTCGCCGTCCCCCTCCACTGGGATCTTCGTCTCCAGCGGCTGCAGGTACGTGCCATCTGCCATCTCTTCCCCCTTCATCCTTAAACTAGGTTAGATACTTTCCCCTTTCTCTTCTCTTTATTTTCCCCCTCTCTATTTCTATTTTCACCCCTCGACAACCACAGACCACCGGCGAGGTGCCTCCGTCACTCCACGCACCCATCCACCTCGCCAAACACTTCAGAAGCTCTGCCACATTCCCCTGATCATTTTCCCTTTCTCCATCGACCGCCACAGCCTCCACACACTGCCCCCGAACAAACCCATCACCACGGTCACAGAATGACCTAGGCACCCACGCCTAGGCCGCCCCGCGCCACACCACCCATCGAGACACCTTCGCCATGCCATGGCGAAGCCTCCTGCGTATTCTAATGAGGTCGCAAGGCCATGTTGCTTGAACGCAGGTTCCGACCTCTGTCGCCATTGAAGCAAGAGTGAAGCTTGCTCGCAAGCTCGAATCAGGCAGCCTTGCTCTAGGCCCCAGGTTCCAGGCAACGCGGATTCGTATCACGCACACATTCAGCCAAGTAATTGGATGTACAAGGCACTGCAGTCGCTGCGATTGAGTGAAGACCCCTGTGGGCACGTGCGAGGAACTGGGTGGGACTTTTACTCCCACCTCGGTTGTTTTCGAGTGAGCTGAGCGGTATAAATTGTAATTGTGTCAGGGGCTTATCGCCTCCTGACACGGGGTGAGGTCCCACTCTCCCCCTCACACCTCGTCCGTGCCCATGCTACGCTGACCTGGAAGCCTGACCCGATAACCCGTGCACTCCTCGTGCATCACCTACGCTGGTGCGCTTGGACTCGGGCGTGCTAACCAGACCCGTTTACTTGAGATGGCTCTGGGAGAGTGAGCCTAAGAGAGAAAAGAGAGAGAGTTCGCAGGGGAGGGTTGGGGTAGGTTTTGCACTTGTAGGGAACAATTGAAGAAGAAGAGGAAGCTGAAGGAGAAACTAAGGAAAGAAGGAGGAAGCCACAAGTGAAGCTGCAGAGAAGAAGGCTGAAGAGAAGACACAGTTGAAGGAGAAGACAAAGGAGAAAGGAGCCATCGCCAAAGAAAAGGACCAAAGCCAAGGCAGAAAGAAGAAGGAAAGAAGAGCCAGAGAAAGAAAGAAGGACAGAAGAAGAGAAGCTAAAGAAGAATAGAGAAGAAAGAGCCAAGAGAAGAAGCAAAAGAAGAAATAAGAATCAAACATTTTTAAGACATCTAATTCCATACTCAGACGTCCAATTCTTCCCAATTTCTCTTTTATGCTACATTTTATTATTCATAAACTCATGCTTTACATTCTGAATTAGATTTTGAGTAATTTTATGTGTTCAAATTGCCTCTATTATTAAGATTAGTGCATGAATTCCATTTGCTCCTTGTGCTCGACCTCGGACTTAAACTTCCCGTAATAAAATTTATTTGTTTTCAAAGCGATTTCAACTATACTACAACACATTACTTTAAAACCAATTTCTCTCCTGTAAACATTTTGGCACCGTTGCCGGGGAGCAATGTGCAATTCATCACTAGTCACTACATTCATTTGATTATATTTGAGCACTAACTTGCCCTATTTGTTTTGCTGTGATTTTGCGAGATATTTCATGAGGAGATCTCCCGGGCAAATCAACCACTCTAGGGCAGGTAACTTCTCTCTTCTTCCTTAATCCATCTCCTAATCCTGGAAAGACAAAAAGAAGCAATCAATTAGGAATCATCTACCTTATTCTCTTTAGTAATTATCATTTAAAAGGCAAAATTTCCTAATTTGCGAAAATTTTTTCAAATCTTATCGAAGTTGAAGCGATTTCTTGAGAGCCTACCCAAAATTCCTATGCCTATTAGAGATCACGCTTAATTTCTGAATCTCCGTGGACTACACACTTGTTTGAAGTCCAAAGAGAACTTCTGTGAAGAATCAAAGAGGATTGGAAATAGAACCAAATTAGGGTTTCTATAGGAGGGTTTTGGAGTGCTAGTTCACACGTGCTTGCATAAAAGGAAACAAATCCACCTGCATCTGTGTGCTACCCAAAACCTTGATCGAAAAGATCTAACCAAAACAAACCCTAAAATTAAGCTCTAAAATCACTTGAACCTTAAAAACCTTGGACCTAATAACCTGGGAGTCAAATCAGGGTGATTTCTAGTTCTTGACCTAGAATCATTCTGCCATCTTTAGGACAGGTCAGGTGAAGTTGACACCTTGTTGGGTCAACCAACCTTGAAATTAGGTCACAAAATCAAAACATCTAAAATTTAGGTGGAACCCTAAGTACCTTCGATCTAAAATAAAATTGGTAGACTTAAGAGGTCAAGGTCCCTATTCTGGTCTACCTGGAATCTCAGTGATAAGAGAGGTCGGGTGGGGGAAACTCTGTAACCCGTGGGGACGCTCTACCGTGTAGGGGTCTTTGCGGGACTCTCTCTCTGGCTACCTAGGTAATTCTCAGGTGGACGACTTTCCAATCCAGGGGTATCATCCGCCCTGAACTCCGTAGTCATCCAAACATCTTTGGGTGCCTTGATTGGGTTAAAAACACCTCCAGTCCCTCATCCCTTTTCTTTAGAGTACACACATAGATTTTCAAGTGGGATTCTCTATTCAGATCTAATCACTTCACAACTTGATTCTACATCTTGATTCCACCATCTGATCCAAATATGCAACCTGGTTACTTAGGATTACCATTCAAAAAACCTGAATCACAGAGATCCATGAGAGATAGGATGATTGAGGATGCCCTTGAATTCTATGAAATTGAATACAAAACCTCAACACTAGTAGAAGACATTCAGGTTAGTGTACCAACAACAACAACTTTCATCATAAGCTGGGCCCAAGTGTTATTGACAGAAGCCACAAAAGGATCAATCCGAGACATTCTCATAATAGGATACATTGAAATAGAAAAATTGCACAACTTTGAATACCTTCAATGCATGACAAATCCTGTACTTTGGGAACACCACCAAGATGATCTTGAAAAATGGGAAGAGATGATGAGATTATTGAAACAAGTCATCGATCAGCAAACCCGTACACACCCCAAACAGATGACGAACCATCTTGGAATAGTATTAAGGATCAATCCGATTTTCCAAACTCCAGGTTTGAGGCACAAAGTTGTGGATTCCCAACCCAGATAGAATACAACATGCCTGATATTAAATTAGGTTGGGAAGTTCCAATTGTAGGAGAACACGATTTAGAGCCAGCCTTAGAAACTGGTTCACCAAGCATAGAATTCCAAGACGCCTGCAATGATGAAATTAGAATTGAACCTCTCGAGGGTGTAAATTTCGCCCCTTATTCTGATTAGGTGGCCCTCGACGGTAACTCTGACCTAGATTCTAGTAATTCAACCCACATCCTAAGCCTAGAATCTGGATCTGAAACTTATTGGGAAGATTACGAGGCCCCGTATAACGAAGATCAAATTTTCAATAATGAATATGATTTTGGGCCTCTATTTGATGAATATCCCTCTCCAACATCCTCAAAGATTCAGATCGATTTTTCTGAAGTCATGCCAATCTATGATATAGAAACCGAGTTGGACGAGTGGGATTTTGATTGGGTCTTTCCCACAAGCCTAGAACTTGAGCCTAGACCAAATAAAGATACCTTTTTGAGCTCAGAATCTACGTATAGGCTAGACCCAAGTCAGGCTGCTAAGTCTACATCATATGATTTATTTTGTGGTGGAATCCATAATCTCGAATCTCATTCAGAATTTGATTTTCGCAATATCTCCGACGATTTCGAATCTTACCATGATTTCAGAGAACCTCTATTTCCTGAATACAACGAGCCAATTTACGACATCAGTTCACATGATTCATTCTCCGACTCCGACTCTGAGGTCCTGGTTCCCGAGATCACTGATTTAGGTTCAGGTTCCAGTGAGATGGAATCATTTCTTTGTGATCCTCAGGAATCAAAACCAGAAAATGCCAAGAGTGACTGCAACCCAGAGTTCGAATCTTTTCTCGACTCAAATTTCCGTCATCCTATAGACACTCTTTAGGCATTCACTTTTGACTTTGAGAGTTACTATGAGGACTCTCCACATGAAACCACCTGTAACTCCTTTTTAGAAGAGCCCTCATACACATTCTCATTGTAGCCACCTCTTCCGCACATATAGAACCCATCCAAACCTGTTTTCAACCCTGACCCGCAATCGGACTCAATTTCTATTCTGATTCCCCTTTGACTGAGCCGATTGCAGATGATTCGACTCCACATCTATACCAGGTATTGAACATTGATCAGATTGAAGACCATGCTCCGTCATTCTCTGATCACCCCTATAGGGTTTCCGCATCATTCACTGACTATTTTACGGATCCCTACTCTGACCAGGCTGATCCGACTCAGCCAAAACCTGAATTTACACTTCCACATCCGTCCGAGCTCCATAACATATGGTGGGTTCCACATCTCCTGATCTACATTTATCAACCCACCAGATTAATAGGGTTTGGGATGCATCATCAGCCTATTGATTTGAACAAACACCTGGTTGGACCAACCTGGTGCTTGATCAAGGTGCTTGTTGATGAGTCCATTTTAATGGACTATTGTTACGCCTAAGTACTTCAATTCTAACATAGTATGTTTGTTAATAATCACATTAGGTCATTAAATAAGTGCATGCATCATTACTTGAGTTTTTATCTATTTTATCACATTTTATAACTTAGTATGTATTATTTTATGTTTTGTTGCAGGAATGATATTGGAAAAGAACAAGGAGGGGGATAAATTTCCCCAACAAACTGCCAGCTCAACACCTTCCTCATCCTTCGGCCGGAATCAACACCTCCCTGAACAAATGAAAATAGTCGCCGGCCAAAATTAGAAAAGCATTTTTGAAAATCCCTTGAGAGGCAGAGAGATGAGATAAAAGAGGGACTTGCACAGGAGAGGAGGGCATCTTCATCTTCGGTTCTTCTTCTTCCCCCTTGAGGGGATATCCATTAGAGGCCACATGCACTGTGCAACCAGTGCGCACTGTGCACCAATGTCCCCTTGCGCATCCTGCAAGCGCCACACCCATCTTCTCTCTACTGCCAAACGTCGCACCACGCCATCGCCAATGCCTGTAGGTGCCCTTCAAGCCTGCAAGTGCTCACACCTCCAACCAACACTCGCAGGCAGCCAGCCATCGCCCTTTTGCCCCATCGCATGCTGCACCTACCCTACCACGCGTTGCACCAAGCGCCCTCCCCAGTGCTCTCCCACAGCTACCAGATGCACACTGCAACCGCCTCCAAGCGCCACCTTCCACCGCTGCACTTGCCCTCCCAAGCGCTCGCAGGCGCTCACCGCCCTTGCGCGCCATCACGCCACAGTGCCAAGCCTTCCACCGCCCGCACCTACACCCTCTGTAGGCGTAGCCCTCTCCATTGCAGGCGCACCGCCACAGGCACGCCCCCTCCAGCGCCCCTGTGCCTTCTGCCTTAGCGCCCCACCATGCCCTACAAGGCCGGCCGCATGCGCCCCTACGCTGCACCAGCCCTCGTAGGCAGCAGCAGTAGCGCCCCACAGCCAAGCCCTTCCATGCACTGCCTTCACCGTGCCATCACCGACTAGCCCTGCAAGCGCTCGCCCTGCATGCCTTTCACGCGCACGCGCCTAGCGCTCAGCCGCATGGGCTGCAGCAGTAGGGTGCCTGTGCATCCACGCGCGGCTGTTCTCTTGCAGTAGCCAACAGGCCGACGGCCATTCTCCTCCACCCGGCCGTTGCCGGCCACCTTCGGCCGCCGCGTCACCGCCGTTGCGTAGCCCTCGTCGAGGCACACCTTCCCGTCGACTCTCTCGTCCAACCGTGCACGGCCGCCCACGCGAGGAAGAGAGAGGAGAACTCCTCTATTTTATTCTCAATTAATAATTACATTTAATGCCATTTCCAATTATATATTCATATTTTATTCAGGCCACATTGCATTGATGCACTCACACTTTCCTGAAATTATTTCACTTGTGTTATGTGCATGATTTAACCTTGAATTTCAAATCAGAATTGCATGAAAGTTGAATTTACATGATAAGCCATTACACATGCATCATACACATATTTTTGGAGCTTAATTCCTGATGTGAAAACTGCATAAATACCCCTGAACCTTTAAAGAAATTGCAAGCTTCATTTAAAATAGCATATTCCTCGCATTAAAGTTGTGGAAGAGCCTGCGAACTGTATATTCCTCGACTCGTGAATTTATTGTATATTCCTCCCTGTGGATGCGACATCCTTTATTGTGGTTTAAATTCATATCTATGTTAATTTTTGATCGAGAGATTTTCCACCACATAAAAACAATGACATATCCTTCTATTACTATCATAAGAAAGCGAAACTCTCTCCGTCAAAATGGCACCGTTGCCGGGGAGGCAACAAACGCAATAGATTCACGTTATTATTTTTGAATATTTTGAGTTGCACAGTTATCTGATCAATTTTTTTTATTGTGCGAGGATCTGACACGGCGACAGGCGTAGTAGGGTGATGACATTGACCCTGAACGACGTGCACGACAGAGATGATCTTTTTGGTGGACCTTGATGCCACCTGGAGGCTAGCAACAGGAACACGTGGGCCTTGATCCCACACACATAGGCTTACGGAGGAACCTGTTTTTGATTTAGTCAGTAGAGCTTAGTTTAGATAGACATTAGAATTTAATTACTGTCCTTTGGACCCTTGTCGGGTGTTTTTGGGAACGTGTTCCTAGGCTTCTTTATTTCTTATCGCTCTTGTATGCGGGAGCGCATTTTTGGGAGCGTGTTCCCATTTATTTAGATTATAGGACTAGTTGAATTGTTTGAACTGCATGTTTGTTAGTTAGTTAGATTAGGTATGTTTGCTTATTATTATTAAAAAAAAAAAATCGAACTGCCTACTAGAAGCTGCATATCTATAGGACGATCATCTAGGACTGAATGAGCAGCATCTAGTTTATTTTTCCTGTATTGCATACATTATTGTACGAAGAAAGCTGGAGTAGGGTATGTCTTCTCTTGAGCATCAATTACCTATCTTGCATCTGCATTGAACCTAAATCTAAGACCACTAAAGTACTTGAATCAAATTAATTCAGTGGTCACTTTAAAAATTAGGACTGCTAAGAGGTTGGACTTTAAAATTTGTGACTTAAAATTGTGTGCAAAAGGACCTTGTTTAAGAAATTTCAAAACTCAAAACACGATCGTATGTTTGCACACCTGAGACACTGCGCACCTCACACATAAGTTCACTAGATAAATTTCGACCTCTCCTCTTTTGCACCACAAGGGAAGTTAGTCGGAAATCAACAAGCCTATCCACCAAGTTACTTCGATTCCTCATGTGTGGGCTTGATTCGAGACTTCCATCCCTTGAGAGTATGTTATAGGCACCAGCGAAGGTTGGCTTAGGAAGTGTAATGTTTGCAAAACTTGTTTGGCCACCAACTGAACATTTAATTCTAAGACCTACAATCTACTAAAAACAGATCCCATTGAATTTGCGTTTGCTTTGATAGTAGAACTCTCTAGGAAGTTTCTACTTGTATTCTGAATTCTTCTAAATCCTAAGAGAGTTAAAACTGTTTTGCTTAAAGAAATGGATCACCCTTTCTCCTATCATTTTGATTATTAGAGTCAATACTTCCCATCTTTTAATCAGGATCCCATGCCCCGAGCGTATCCATCTTTTGATGGGTACATTGACAATTCATGGGATCATTCATATTCCTATCCTAGGAGTACTGGCCCGATAACTCCCACTTTTGAGCAGAGCCTAGGAGCGGGATTTTCCAACCCTGAAATCCCTACTTTCATGCAAACACCCAACCCTCCCACCCTTCATGATTTTTCGTATCAAGGTTGGACCGGTACCCCTAGGCAACCAGAGCCTGAAATTGACTATCCTCCCCAACCTGATAATAGTAGCCTCTCCTTTTTTATGATAGAAATGCAAAAATAGCAAAAGGAAATGATGGAATCAATGGGAGAGATGTTGAGGAATAGTCAACAGTTAAATGAAGAAATAAGACAGCTTAGCTACATGCTTCCCAATAATTTTGATCCCTACCCAGATGACCATGATCATGAAAATAATTATGAGGAGACCATTGATAATAGGGATCCAGTTTTATGTAGCTATCACTTAGACTCTCCAAATGAGACACGGCCACTAGAGGAGAACGATCATAGTGATTATTGATACGTGGTTCAGTCAACTTAGTAATTAAGTTAATTTTACTTAATTAAGAGTAGAAGAAATCACTTAGGTTAACTAGAAGTTGTGTCGATTGTGTAGTATAGGGTCGAATTAACCTAACATTTTAGAAATTTTTATTGGTTGAGTCCAGGTCGTTCACTGGAAGGCATAATAATTTCTCCAAATTCACCCATTTTCTTTTATCTCTTTAAGTTTAGGAGGTAAAACTAGTTTAATTTTAAAATCATGAATTTTGTCAAAATATTTAAACTATAAAGATCATACAAAATTCCATATGCAAACATATTTACTCAAAATGTTATACTTTATTAACAAGTAAACATGCTAATTTTTTTTTAAATTTTATTCTAAGAAATTAAGGAAAAAAGTTATCTAATTAAAGCATGCCTTTTACAATTAAGAACAAAAAGTAATTATGCAAGAGAAAATTCATTTATTTTTTTCATCTCTCTTCAGCCTCTAATCTTCTTCTTTCTTTCTTTTATTTTCTTCTCTCGAGCTCTCTTTCTTCTTTCCTTTCTTGTGTTGTTTCTGCCTTCACCTTCCTTCTCTTCTTCCCTTAGTTTCTCTCTTTTGTTCCTTAGTTCTTCCTTAACACTCCTTAGCCTGTGCCTTCTCTCCTTAGCATCCTTCAGCACTTAGCTTCCTTTAGCGGCTTCTCTTTCCTTAAGCTTTTAGCTAAACCAGGTTTTTTTTACTTTTTTAACTAAAAGTTTTTTTATTTGCTGCGAGGTCCTTTCGAGGATACAGAGCACCCTGAGACCAGGGTGGGACCAGACCCTACTCGGTCCTCACCTAATCTCGGTTAGGTCTGTTTCGGTTTATTTCTTAATCGGTTCACAGTCTCGAGCTGCATCGGCTCAACCCGACCTCCCAGGCCACACTCGCCCTCCTAGGGCACATTCACATCCGCACGCCCCCAAGGGCGCACACACCCGCAGGCATATGCTCGCACACTCAGAACACACAATGCCTAGATCAGAAGGAATTGGAACCAGTGCGCCGAGCGCTGACGACTGCATAGCCATAGGAACAAATCAGTTTTATACCCAGGCGCATGGTCGTGGATATCCGAGGTGGGACAAACATTCCCCTTCCAGACCCGAATTCAATCGATCGTAACTTTCTACCCAGAGCTCCAAATTGAATGATTTCAAGTTTGTTGGAAAGCTCTAAGGGTAATCTACACAATTTTAGGGTCAATTTAATGTTTTAATGATGTTTTGCTCTTCAATTTAAGAGATGAAATCAGGGGTTCTACGGGTTTTATAAAAGCCTAGAGAGTATTTTAACTCAGGAGAGTCCTCAGATGGACTTCTCTCATCTATTAAAAGGTCTGTATATATTATATAACCATTCCGCTTCTGTTAGAGTGGATTTTAAGCTCTCATGACCTATAGAACCTGCAGAGAAGCTTTTCTCTTCTCTGAAAACTTCAGAGGTTGATTTACAAATTTCAATAAGTGCAACAGACACTTTAAAGTGTTCCTAATCTATTTGGATTAATTCTAAGGGTTATAACTAATCAATCTGGGCAGGTTTTAGATTTGAATTTCATCAAAATAGTGCTTCTGTTGGTTTGGGTTCGAGAGTAACCCAAATTGGCAGAAACAAAATCTTCACACATTATATCATCTGAGCTTACTTTAATTGATTTCAGATCATCAAATAAGATTCCAGAAACAACTTGCACATCTCAATTCCTCAATTCAAGCTCAGAACACCATTATCAAACTCATGTTTGACTGTGGAAGCTCAAAAATTGACTTTCTATTTAAAGCTTCCTCCTAAGAAATTAATGCTTCAATCAGAGTCTTCTCATCATCAGAAACTCAATCAGATCTTTAGATTTGAGTTCTGTCCTTAATTTCTAGGGTTTCAGGCTCGCCGCCTGAACTAAAATAGGTATGTGTTCGACAGAATCAATCAGAGTTTGTTACAATGTTTTGAGAGTTAAAATAGCTTCAGTGCATCGCACTGAAGCTTCTGAGCTCCTTAAGTGCTTCTCAAATCCCTTATAACAGATTTCTCCAACTCGCTGGAGTTGGGGAAAATGAAGTTACATCTAAAGCTCCAGTGGTTAAAACCTTAAACAAATATCTTTAAAACAATGAGTAATCCATATAATAACATTCTGGAGCTTCACAGCAAGTTCTAGAGGCTGTAACACAAAAGTGGCTCGCTGGAGCTCGCCGAAGCTCCGGTGAATCCAGAAAATGTAAAATGTTTTTATAGATTAACAAAATTAACCATTTTTGATCCAGAAATGATCCTGAGGTTACAAGGAACCTCTTTATCACTTTAAATTCTTCATTTGTTCATTAAAATATAAGATTTGATAGTAAGTTTATTTCTTAAAAATTTGAATGGTTTAAGCTTAGGACTTGATTTAACTACTCGATTGAGAAGTTATATCAAGTCAACAAATGTTATTTATCATAAATATGTATTTAATTTATAGTTTGAAATGTTCCTGAGCTGCCATGGACAGCGAGCTTAGGAGTTAAATTAAATTTGGGCGTTTAATAATAGATGATAATAATAGGTAATATAATGTCGATTAGGGTTCATTAGTGATGATAGGTGATGAAAGAACCCAGTGAAGGTGGAATTAGGTCAATTACTGTCACCATAGACAGTGAAGTAGTCGGTGAAGGTGAGATTTGAATTAGGTGTTTAGGTGATTTAATTAAATGATTAAGTGAATTAGAAGTGAACATGGTAGATAAAAGAAGGTGTACAGTGAATTAAAAGACAAAATTGAAGTCTCTGGCGAGCTCAAGGAACTCGCCGGAGTTGGAGGAGATGAAGCTAAATTCTAAAATTACTCTAACCTAACTAACTATACTAACTAACTAAGCTAGCCTACTCCTACTCCTACTCCTAGTCTACTGTTACCTGGACGAAGGGGTCAATAGGGTTCCACCGAAGGTTCATAGCAGATGATGAAATCAGAGGGTTGAAGAAAGATCTTCGGCGGGTGGATTTGAGGTGGAGCAGAGGAATCCTTAGGTCGGCGCCTTTGTCAGAGGTGCGGAAGACCACGGTGAATCTCCTCGGCTACTTAAGATGGACAGAGGAAGTCGGAAGATGGAATGGGAAATTGCCAGAGGTTTGGAAGAATAGCCTATTGGGTCGGCTGCAGTGTTAGAAGAGGGAAGGGAGCCAACTTGCCTAAAATCGGAGGTGTGAGGGGTTATTTATAGTAGTTTGCGGCGAAGAGAGAGGTAGGGTCTGGCCGAAGAAGAAGCTCGAGGAGCTTAACCTCCATCATCTCCGACGACGGTGAGGTTAAGTCCTACTGAAAAATAGGATTCTTGGTTAATCCAGATCGATGGATGAAGTGGAGGTGGTGAGCGTAAGCTGCAAGAGCTTGGGCAAAGAGGAATGATGTTGGTAGGGCGGTGATCGCGCGGTGGGATGACTCTCTGCCACCAGCCGTTCATTCGGCTGGAGAAGAAGAAGAAGAAGACGAAGAGGGACTTAGAAGTAATAAAACTTAAGGACCTATGTGATAAATAAGGACCCGATTGTAATGAATATTAAGGACTAAAATGTAAACTCAGGTTTTGAATGTTTATTTTAATTTAGATCTTTTTAAACTTTTTATATATGTTAGTAAATAAGGTAAATATTATGTTTACACCTTGAATTTACATTTTTGACCTTTTTAAGTTAATTTATTAGATTAAGTAAAATCACTTAAGTTATTACATATTTAGGTATACATTATATTTAAGTTACTTATCTTATTAATTAAGGAAATGATTAGTAGGATCTCGAGTCCAATTATTATCTAAATTATTAATAATGTTAATTGAATGATAAAATTCTATTTTTAACTTATTTTAAGGTCCTTAACTAAATATCTCTTATTCTATAATTAACCCTTATATATTTATAACCCTAGCTAATTAACTAGGAAGACTAGTTAATTAGAGGTAATTAGAGATCATGATGAGTGTCTCATCAATTATCCACCCGAGCTATATTGGAGTCAAAAGCAAGGGAAGATGGTACCTCTTGAAGACCTTGACCCCAATGACAGTATTCTCCTTACCCCTACCAACTTGGGTCAAGGTTGTATTGTTCCTATCACTTCCCTTATTGATTATTTGGTGGAATCTCATTCTACCCTTAGTGAGACTACTTCTGACCCTCCTCTTAGGGAATCAACACCTACCATTCAGCATCCTGAGGAGTTAAATGCACCCAATGAAGGTGACCCTAAGGGAATGGAGGATGAATGAGATCAATTTTGGTCTTAGGGATATGAAGAGTCTATCTCAGAGGATGAGGATGCCCCAAAAGAGGAACCTAGACTGAAAATCTGGAGTGAACCACAAGGGAATTATTTATTATTTGAGGATTTACCTCCAGAGGATATAAACAATATGGTGAAATCCAGATTCCTCCCTTTTGAGAGTCATCCTCCATCAAAACAAGTGTTGATATTAGAGGAGGATAAACAAAATAGTGAGAAGCTTATGGAATTCAATAATATAGGTTTGCTCCAAAATATTAAGACTGATCCTCCTTTAAGAATAATTAAGGATACTGATCCAACTCCTGTCTTCACTAATGAATCACATATACACCCCGACAAAAAATTGAGGGAACCAAATGAATCCGAGGATGAGCTTAATGATAATGATTCTGATATTTTGACCCTGCCATCAAAGAGTTGTAATTTGGAGTCTAAACTTGATTCAAATATGACTCCGATCATTAATGCTAGGCAGGGTAACGTGAAGTTGTCTACAACTGTTAGGGAGTATACACAATCTAAATCATTGTTGGAATTGGACCTGACACCGACTAAGCCCTCATTAGACTTAACCGTTACCTTCCAACACTACAAACAACCCTTATATTCCCTAACCGATCCTTGGCTCAGATCTCTGCTTATGTACATTCTATCGGGGGAACATATCAGGCCAGTACATCCTCGGGTGGAATGGCGAGTGTGGATTGATGCTTGTACTTTTAATCTTGCCATTCAAGGGTTTCAAATATTAATGTTTATATCTTTTAAAACCCGTCCTGCTTTGGAGGATCCTTGTTATCCTCCACTTATTCCATTTCGGGAGGTCCCTTTTCATATTCCTTTCATTATTCCTAGACCTCCCCGGTAGCCAATGAGGTTTTTTGCTTTCATATCTTTTGGCAAGAATTTGGGATCACGTTGCATCATCAGCTCGCCAACATCCATGGCTACTTGTTGTCTAGGCCCACGCTATTACGCATATTTTTAGGGCCTAATCTTTTCTGCCTGGAACCAGACTTACGGGTTCCTTCTAAGTTTGGCTGCTGACAGAAAATGCAGCGCTTGTTAGGAGGCAACCCAGTGGTCTGAATAACACCGTCATCAGGTGATTTCTTTCCTTTCTCCTCCTGTTTTAATTTTACAATGGGGACATTGTAGGATTTAGGCATGGGGGGTGCATTTTGCATTTTAGGAAGTATTCATGCATTTAGGTTAGCATATAAAAAAAAATTCTCTTTTCTTGAGCTGAATGGGTTAGTCCCTAGCAGAATACCTTTGTCATTGGAGGTTTTTCTTCCTGAATTATTTCTTAAGTTTAGAATCCAGTACATTTATTTCACGTGCATGTAGACTGGGTAATGGATCCTTGAAGAAAACCAAAAAGCATATGTAGTCTACTGAACCCTTGGACAGTTCATAGGGAGTCAGGAATACTATATTCTAGTAGATCCACCTCATATTTGAGAAAAGAAAGTAGAGAGATTACTGGTATGCTAAGTCTAGTGCAAGGACTCATAAGTTTTGGATAATTAGATGATGATACTTTAGAGTTAGGCATAGTTTTCGCTCTCTGTTTCTGTGTGGTAACTTTGTGTGAATTCCTGAGAATCACCAAATAAGGCAGATACACAGAGATTGAGTCTTGATAAAGCTATGACTATGGTGGATGGTTATGACCGTCCTTCATAGAGTCCTCGGCTGAAGGAGGGTAATAGTGTCAAAGGTCAGAAATACGCCTGTCCTATCCATTCCTTCCCAGTGCCGAGAATAGGCACTTCCACCAAATAAGCCACACAATATCCTCTTGACCATCATCATCCCTAATAATGCCTCATAAATAAAAGTTTGTATCATGTTGTGTTGATTAATAAAGAAAGAAAAAGAAAAAGAAAAAGAAAAAGAAGAAGAAGAAACAATTAAAAAAAAAAGAAGAAAAAAAAGGAAAAAAAAGAAAAGAAGAAAAGAGAGAGAAAAGAAAAAGAAAAGAGTCCAGGGTTATCATTGTAACATTATTTTGGAGGCATTAAAACACTTATCGCGTTCTACCAAATATGACCCATACCTACCTTTCAGTATTTCTGATCGCCTGAATATTGGTTGAGGACTCTAACTTAGTTGTAGAGTTATTGGGACTTTAATTGAAGTGTGGATGCCATGTGAGGCCACCAAACAGTGAGTACAATTACTGAATCTGGCGAGATTTGTGATCCCATAAAGAAAAGAAAGAAAAGAGTGAGCGCCCAGGAACATCAAGAGAGCACATTTGTTTAGCCTCTCTCCGAGTTGACTTGTCTAATAGTCTAGAGATCTAGAGTTTGTAGTACTAGACTACATGTAGCACCAGATGAGTGTGTGCCACCAAATACAAATCCATTCAACTCGATATCTCTTACCTAAGCCAAATGCCAGGGTCAAATTACAGATTATCTTCTGCTTTATCCCTGAGGGAAGTAGTTGCCTATCCTGACAGCAATATTTACCAAAGGTGAAGTACGAACTCCCAATGCGAATTGGCTTTTTCACTTAGATCCATTACTTAGGCTATTATCATGTCACATTTGTCTAGATCTCTAAAGTTTTGAAATAAGAAAAGAAGAAATCTTCTGATTACTTCAATTATTTTTCATTTTTGCTAGGGACTAGCAAATCTTAGGCATGGGGGTATTCCATTTTAATGGACTATTGTTATGCCTAAGTACTTCAATTCTAAGATAGTATGTTTGTTAATAATCACATTAGGTCATTAAATAAGTGCATGCATCATTACTTGAGTTTTTATCTATTTTATCACATTTTATAACTTAGCATGTAATTATTTTATGTTTTGTTCTAGGAATGATATTGGAAAAGAACAAGGAGGGGGGATAAATTTCCCCAACAAACGGTCAACTCAACACCTTCCTCATCCTCCAGCCAGGATCAACACCTCCCTCAACAAATGAAATAGTCGCCGGCCAAAATTAGAAAAGGATTTTTGAAAATCCCTTGAGAGGCGGAGAGAGGAGATAAAAGAGGGACTTGCACAGGAGAGGAGGGCATCTTCATCTTCGGTTCTTCTTCCTCCCCCTTGAGGGGATATCCATCAGAGGCCACATGCACTATGCAACCAGCGTGCACCGTGCACCAACACCCCCTTGCGCATCCTGCAGGCGCCGTACCCATCTCCGCTATATTGCCAAGCGCTGCGCCACGCCATCGCTAGCACCTGTAGGCGCCCTTTAAGCCTGCAGGCATTCACATCTCCAACCAACACCCGCAGGCAGCCAGCCATCGCCCTTTTGCCCCACCGCGCGCTGCACCTGCCCCACCGTGTGCTGCACCAAGTGCCCTCTCCAGTGCTCTCTCACGGCTAGCAGACGCACGCTGCACCCACATCCAAGCACCACCTTCCACCGCTGCACCTGCCCTCCCAACCGCCTGTAGGCACTCACCGCCCTTGCGCGCCATCACGCCACAGTGCCAAGCCTTCCATGGCCCGCACCCACGCCCTCTGTAGGTGCAGCCCTCTCCATTGTAGGTGCACCCCCACAGGCACGCCCCCTCCAGCGCCCTTGCGCCTTCTGCCTCAGCGCCCCACCGCGCCCAGCAAAACCGACCACAGGCGCCCCTGCGCTGCACCAGCACCCGCAAGTAGTAGTAGCAGTGCCCCCCAACCATGCCCTTCCACGCATTGCCTTCACCGTGCCATCGCTGACCAGCCCTGCAAGCGCTCGCCCTGCACGCCTTGCGCGCGCGCACGCCCAGTGCGTAGCCGCGCGGGCTGTGGCAACAGGGTACCCGCGCATCCACGTGCGGCTGTTCTCTTCCAGCAGCCGATAGGTCGACGGCCATTCGCCTCCGCCCGGCCACCGTCGGCCACCTCCGACCACTGCGTCACCGCCGTTGCGTAGCCCTCATCGAGGTGCACCTCCCCGTTGACTCTTGCCGCCAACCGTGCACGACTGGCCACATGAGGAAGAGAGATGAGAAATCCTCTATTTTCTTCTCAATTAATAATTACATTTAATGCCATTGTCAATTAGATATTCATATTTTATTCAGACCACATTGCATTGATGCACTCACACTTTCCTGAAATTATTTCACTTGTGTTATGTGCATGATTTAACCTTGAATTTCAAATCAGAATTGCATGAAATTTGAATTTACATGATAAGCCATTACACATGCATCATGCATATATTTTTGGAGCTTAATTCCTGTAACGACCCGGTTCCGAGTCCCTACGAGACACAAGAACCGGACCGACTCGACTAATCCCAAGACCTAGTCGTCCAACAAGGAAGTAACCAAAAGAGCAGTAAAATAAACCACATTCAGCATGAATATAACTAACAGTAAGAAAGTACAGCAGTAAGGAAAGAAACTACTACAGTATATACCACCACAACAGTAGAACAACATTTATCATATAACATGAACTGCAGGTAAAGAAAAGTACAGCGGAAACAAGAACTACTCACTATAACGGAAACAAAGAAGTACAAAAGATAGTGGTAACTCTACTGGACCCTACTCGGCCCAGCGTCCTCTGCAGCCGCTGACCCTGGCTGCTCAACACTTGGTCCTGAAAAAGGTAACGAGTGTAACACGTCAGCAAAATGCTGAGTAGAGTGGCAACTAAAACTAAAGACAACAGTAGAGTGTACAGTAGCTGTTATGTTCTATTACTTTCTTTATTCACATCTTTCAATTGTCTCACTATTTCATTTATTCCCCAGATCTTTTTCTTGATCTCGAATGTTCCTCGTGGGAACGATCTTGATTGCAGTCTTTTCCAAAAAGTAGAAGTAGCACGTGGTGCTCTCCTGGCTGGGAGAGTCCCCCGTGGTGATCCTACCCTCAGTCAACCACCCCAAGGTCACTGACAGACGTAACGGTGACTATGGCACGCACGATAAACGCACAGGTAGCTAACCCGTACTGGCACGCGGTCAGTCATTTCCGTTAACGGGTGCGCCCAAAGCACAGCACGGAACCAGTCCAGGGCAGAGCCCTCTCAGTAACAGGGGTCCAACCCCTCCACAGTAACCAAACCGGGGCCTTGCCCCTCCACAGTCTACGCACCCTCGCCTGACTACCCTAGTTTGCCCCAGCGGGCCTAACAAGTCGGTGTGGGAGGCTAGCAGAACCCTGGGGCCCGTGGGGTAGCTAGTACCTCCCTACACTAGTAGCTCTCCTCGGTACTATGTACGCGAGGGCCAGCAAGTCGGTACAGAGTGGCCAGTCCTAACCCCGGGTCCCTGGGGCGGCTGGCTCCGCTCTGCACTAAACAGGGGGACAGTTGCTCTCCTTGGTACTCCGTACTCAAGGGCTAGCTCACTTCCCCAATACTATTCCATTCACTTTCCAGGAGTTCTACTCCTTCCCCGTAGGGTTCCATCCTTTTTACTCAAACATCCAGGTTTCACTTTCCAGTTTCACATTCTTACAATCCATGTTCTCAACCACGTTATTTATTCACAACAGGCAGCTGTTAATTCAAATTACAGGCAGCTTTATATCTCTTTCCATTTTCCAAGACTGCAGTATTATAAATTCCACTAGTTTTTCCCATCCTAGGATTCATGCCATATCCTAGGATCTATCATACAATCTAGTTTTCCAGCCCTAGGATTCATGCAACACCTAGGAGCTATCATATATTTCTCATTCCTAGGATTCATGCAACGTCCTAGGTTCTAGTTATGGTTCCATACTTTAACAGATTTTACTAATAACTTAAAACCACTCTACCAGGTACAACGGGAGTAATGGGGGCGTGATCAGAAATCCCACGTGCCTCCGCGACTCCCAAGACTGCAACTGAAGGAGGTCCTATCACAAGGATCAAACACAAGGAGTGTCTCAAAACAGTGTATAGCTACTGTAGACAGGTAGAGGAATTAATTCTGAAAAGAACGCAACTCGAATCGCGGAAAACGGAACCCGAACGGGCCCTAAACAGGTCGAAAATGACGACACTGTGCAAAATCAGACGTCTGGAACTTCTTCCAGACGTCTTAAAAAGTGGATCAGAGAATTACCTTGTTCAGCGTGGTTTCCCAGACGTCCAGAAGTCTGCGGGGACGTCTGGCCTAGCTCCCAGACGTCCGATGGTCACCCCGGACGTCTGGAGGTCGCTTCTGCCAACTGGTACTGTTGCCAGATGTCTGATTCGCGTTGGATGGCGAATCACCGAGCCTGCGCACACCCATCTCCCTCCCTCAGTACGGTCAGTCGACAGGAAGGAAGAAGAAGACGAAAAACTCACCTTTCAGACATCTGGAAGGTCTTCCAGACGTCGCCCTCGCCGTCTGGCTATCAACCCAGACGTCTGATTCTGGAAATTCTTCCAGAATCAGGGTGCCACTCGGCCTCCGCTCGCGATGCCGCCCGCGTCGCACCTCGCGCGCCTGCTGCTCAGACCGCAGCAGTCCCCCCTCCGCGTCACTCCGCACCCCCTGCGCCCTCCGCCGGCCGGCCCTAGCAGCCCCGGCGAGCTCGCCCTCACGGCAGAGCTCCGCTCTCACACGCCGCACCTCCTCCGCGCTCACTGCGGCCGCCGCTGCCGCCCTCGCGCTCGCGCTCACGCTCACTGGCTGAAGGAGAAGAGGGAGGAGACAGTGGAGACGACGGGAGGGAGTGCGTGGCCTTTTAAGGCCGCGCGAGGAGGAGAGAGAGGATGCGGCAGGCGTCTACAGTCGCAGGGAAAGAGGGAATAAGTGAATATCCGATCTGCGCGCTCAGGCGCGCAGACGACCCACGCGTGTCGAAATTAACGGATTTTCAGACGTCTGGAAACGATCCCAGACGTTTGGTCTGACGTCTGGATGTGATCCCAGACGTTTGGTCCGACGTCTGGGGCACGCGTTCGTTACAATTCTTGACATGAAAACTACATAAATACCCCTGAACCTTTATAGAAATTGCAAGCTTCATTTAAAATAGCATATTCCTCACATTAAAGTTGCGGAAGAGCCTGTGAACTGTATATTCCTCGACTCATGAATTTATTGGTCTATTCCTCCCTGTGGATGCGACATCCTTTATTGTGGTTTAAATTCATATCTATGTTAATTTTTGATCGAGAGATTTTCCACCACATAAAACACAACGACATATCCTTCTATTGCTATCATAAGAAAGAGAAACTCTCTTCGTCACTTGTTCTACAAAACTCCGCTGATTTGACCACTCCTTCGTCCCATTTCCCACTCGACTAAAGGAGTTGAATTTATTACTTAACGGGAGGCATCTCGTCATTCGAAAAGCCTGAGATCCATCTGATTTTCCGTCTGTACTCCACGTCTATTGCACCCTGAGTTCAGCCTTAGAACAGTCGATCCCACCTCTGGTACACATGCCAGAGCTTGAAATCATCTGCAACAATCATTTCCTGACCCTTTTCGCCCACCTGATAAATCCTGTTTGAAGTCCCTGAGCCCAACACTGTTTCACACCCTCCATTTACAATGAGGACATTACAAAACTTAGGCGTAGGGGGGTGGTAAAATGCAAACATACAGAAATCAAGAAAAGTCAAAAGGATTCTCACAAAAAATTATATATGTCAAAAATACCAAAAAAATAGAAAATTATGAAAAAGAATAAAAAATTGGAGGGAAGAAAATTTTGAGGCCATATAAACATGAGGAAAAGAGCAAAATGACAAAAAAGAGCACAAAATGAAAAAGAAAAAGAGATAGTCATTAGTAAGAGATTAAGGGATTAACCGAAGTTCTAGACCACATCAAGGAAAAGAAAAATAAAGAAAAGTGTTAATGAGACACAAAAAAGAGATTAATAGGAACGATGATCTTAGGCCTTTTGGGCTAGACTCTTAGTATTAAACATTCAAGTATCTGCTAAGATTTGGATAATCCTCAAGGGGTTGGGGAGAATGCGAAGCTTAAGTATTAGGTCTAAGGCTTAGGGAGTATTTGGCCTCATTAACTGACCTTCGATTTGTGGGACTTGGTAACCTAAGCACCCCAATCCACACACAGTCTGGTTCAGTGTGCATAACTATCAAAATCACGCAAAAGCATTTAAATTTTCTGAAAAAAGTTTCCTAGATTAGGAGCGGCTGATCAACACAAGTTGATTTGGACGAGTTCCTAGCGCGGAGAGGCGAGAAATTCCCCTCGAAGATTCGTAACAACATATTGTCTCCTTGGTGCTTGTCTCCTAGGATATTTACATATCCTACTGGGGGCACGTAAGCACCTTGCTGGTTCAGATGCCATGGGCAGCATTATCACGAAATGTCAATTACCAGGGTTTGGATTTGGCTACAGAATGCCATAGGCGGGATTATCTCGAAATCTCGAAAGCCAAGGTTTTGGGGGTTGCCATGGGTGGTGCTATCACGAAGCATCGATTGCTAGGGACCTTTGAGGATTGATGATGGGGACGAGAAATCCGATACAAACCTTGTTGAGAAGCCAATCCGAAGCTAGAAATAAAAAAAAGAGAGAAAACTCTCCAAATAAATAAATCCTTTGTCTCTCTCTTACAAAAAAATGCACTGCAAACTGAATCAAGGCTAAAATATGTCTCAAGCATGGGTGCTTTAACTGTGGAGTCCAACGAACCTTAGGATAGTTCCTGCGGGCCTTAAAAACCTTCGCGGAGGATTGAGGCTAGAACTAGTTAGGTCTAGATCTTGGTTGGTACTTGAGTACCTCTAGGCCTACTGCCGGTATTCTAACTTAATCAAAAAGAAAAAGAAAAAGAGTACTCATCATAATATGTGAAAGAAACTCATGGTCTAGAACATAAGTTAAAACCTTAAAATTTTGCTAAGGGACTAGCAAAAGCTAGGCATGGGGGTATGATGGGAACACCATCATGAGCCCTAACTAGCTCATTTTGACGTAGAAAAGAGAACAAAATCTCCTACATAACTAAGTGAAGGGCCTAACTCAAGGAATAATTGGTTTGAAAGAAAAGCAAGAAACAGAGGGTAAAACTGTAATTTTACCATTGCAGTACAACAATGAGATTTCTCAGGGGCTAAACATAGGTCAAATGGTCTTAACAAGATAAAAAGTGAGTTAGTTCAACCAGAAAAGGGTTAATGTGAAATCTGGGAATTAAGTAACTTGTTATAACCCTAAAACAGACTCACTTAATTTAACAAGGTTTTGGTCAAGATAAAATTCAATTAAACCCTATAAAAATCATGGAAAAATATCTCCTAGGGTTTATAACCTTCAATTTGACCTTTAGAACCTATTTTAACCTAAATAGGGGTCCTAGTCAAATATTTGCCCTAAATTGGGTTTCTGTGTAACATGCCTAGACAAACGTGGTCAAACCTAAAATCCAACTTCACCATTGGATTCCTTAGGTCCAAATTAGGTTTATACCAAAATTTGGACTTAAGGGGAGTTCACCTTGACCTACTTTGCAAAATTGTCCAACCCAACTACATTTAGACCCCTAGCTTTTGAAAACCATTGCAAAGACCCCCATAGCATTCTCGTCGTTCTTTGCAATTAGGTCCCTCCACCATTACAGTGGAGGAATCCTACTCCGGCAAGGATCTAAGGGAGAGTTCTCCTTGATTCCTGATGAGAGCCTCATCATGAGCACTAACTAGCTCATTTTGACCCAAGAAAGATAATAAGAGCTCTTACCTAACCTAGAGAAGGGCTTAATTCAAGGAATAAGTGTTTTGAGAAGAAAATATGAAACAAAGGTGAAAATTAGAATTTTACCATTGCAGTACATAAATAGGATTTCTTAGAGACAAAACATAGGTTAAATGGTCTGAATAAGATAAAAAGTGGGTTGGTTCAGTCAGAAATGGGTTTATGTGCAGTCTAGGAATTAAATGACATTCTGTAACCCTAAAATAGACCCACTTAATTCAACAAGGTTCTGTTTAGGATAAAAAGCAACTAAACCCCCTAAAATTCATGGAAAAATATCCCTTAGGGTCTAGAACCTTCAATTTGGCATTTGGAACCTATTTTGACCTAGATTAGGGTCCTAGCTCATTAATTGACCTAATTTGAGTTTTTGTGCAAAATATCTAGTCAAACGTGGTCAAACCTAAAATCCAACTTCACCATTGGATTCCTTAGGTCCAAATTAGATTTGTACCAAAATTTGGACCTAAGGGGAGGTCATCTTGACCAACTTTGCAAAATAGTACATCCAATTATATTTTGGCTCCTATCTTTTGAAAATCATTGCATAGATGATGAAACACTCATCATGATCTCTAATTACCCCTAATTAACTAATCTTCCTAGTTAATTAGCTAAGGTTATGAATTTAGAAGGGTTAATTATAGAATAAGGGATATTTAGTTAAGGACCTTAAAATAAGTTAAAAATGACATTTTATCATTCAATTAACATTATTAATAATTCAGTTAATAATTGGACTCGAAATCCTATTAATCATTCCCTTAATTAATAAGATAAGTAACTTAAATTTAATATATACCTAAGTATGCAATAACTCAAGTGATTTTACTTAATCTAATAAATTAACCTAAAAAGGTCAAAAATGTAAATTCAAGGTGTAAACATAATATTTACCTTATTTACTAACATATATAAAAAGTTGAAAAATATTTAAGTTAAAATAAACCTTCAAAAACTGGGTTTAAATTTTAGTCCTTACTTTTCATTACAGTCGGGTCCTTATTTCTCACAAGGTCCTTAAGTTTTATTACTTTTATGTCCCTCTTCGTCTTCTTCTTCTTCTTCTTCAGCCGAACGAACGGCTTGCGGCAAAGAGTCACCGCCTTACCGACATCATTCCTCTTTGTCCAAGCTCTTGCAGCTTGCACTCACCACCTCCACTTGATCCATCGGTCTGGATTAACTGAGAATCCTATTTTTCAGTGGGAAATAACCTCACCGTCGTCGGAGACGACGATGGAGGTTAGGCTCCTCGAGCTCCCTCTTCGGCCAGACCCCGCCACTCTCTTCGCCGCAAACTGCTATAAATACCCCCTCACACCTTTGATTTTATTCAAGTTGGTTCCCTTCCCTCTTCTAACACTGCAGTCAACCCAATAGGCTATTCGTCCAAAACTCTGGTGACTTCCCATTCCATTTTCCGACTTCCTCCGTCCATCTTAAGCAACCGAGGAGATCCACCGTGGTCTTCCGCACCTCTGACAAAGGCGCCGACCCTAGGAATCCTCTGCTCCAACTCAAATCCGCCCGCCAGAGATCTTTCTTCAACCCTATGATTTCGTCATCTGCTATGAACCTTCGGTAGAACCCTATTGACCCCTTCGTCCAGGTAACAGTAGATTAGGAGTAGGCTAGCTTAGTTAGTTAGTTTAGTTAGTTAGATTAGAGTAATTTCAGATTTTAGTTTCATCTCCTCCGACTCCGGTGAGTTCCTTGAGCTCGCCAGAGCTTCAATCTTGTCTTTTAATTCATTGTACACCTTCCTGTATCTTCCATGTTCATTTCTAAATCACTTAATCGTTTAATTAAATCATCTAAATGCCTAATTCAAATCTCACCTTCACCGACTATTGACACTGTCTATGGTGATAGTATTCGACCTAATTCCACCTTCATTGGGTTCTTTCGTCATCTATCACCACTACTGAACCCTAATCGACATTATAATACCTATTATTATCATCTATAAATTAAACGCCTAAATTTAATTAAGCTCCTGAGCTCGCTGTCCATGGCGGCTCAGGAACAGTTCAAACTATAAATTAAATATATAATTATGAATATTAACATCTGTTGACTTGATTTAACCTCTCAATCGAGTGGTTAAACAAGTCTTGAGCTTTAACCACTCAAATCTTTTAAGAAAATAATTGCACTGTCAAATCTTACATTTTAATGAACAAATGAAGAATTAAATGTGATACTGAGGTTCCTTGCAACCTCAGAATCCTTTTTGAATTAAAAATGGTTAGTTTTGTCAATCTGTACGTATTTTTTGCCATTTTCTGGAGTTACCGGAGCTCCGGCGAGCTTCGGCAACCCAAAATTATGTTTCAGCCTCTAGAACTTGCTGAGTAGCTCCAGAATAGTTTAATAAGGATCACTGATTGTTTTGAAGATATTTGTTTAAGGATTTAACCACTGGAGCTATAAATTTGACTTCATCTTCTCCAACTCCGGTGGAGTTGGGGAAGTCTGTTGGGGAAGATTTGAAGAACATTTAATGAGCTCAGAAGCTTCAGTGCAATGCACTGAAGCTATTTTAACCCTCAGAACACTGTAACAATCTTCCCATGACTCTGTCGAACAAACATGTTTTTAAGTTCAGGCGGCGAGCCTGAAACCCTAGAAATTAAGGTTAAAACACCTTTCTGAAGATTTGCATAAGTTTCTGAGATTGAGGAGACTCTAATTAAAGCATTAATTTCTTGGGAGGAAGCTTTGAACAGAAAGTCAATTTTCGAGCTTCCACAGTCAAACATGAGTTGTTAATGGAGATCTGAGTTTGAATTGAGGAATTAAGAAGTGTAAATTATTTCTGGGATCTTATTTGATGATCTGAGAGTGATTAAAGTAAGCTCAGATGATTTACTTAGTGAAGATTTAGTTTCTGCCAATTTGGGTTACTTTCGAACCCAAACCAACAGGAAAAGCATTCTGTTGAAATTTAAACTTAAAACCTACCCAGATAAGTTGATTATAACCCTTAGAATTAATCTAAATTGATTAGAAACACTTTAAAGTGTTTGTTGCACATATTGATGTCTAAAAAATCAAACTCTGAAGCTTTCAGAGAAGTGAAGAGCTTCTCTGGTGGTTCTGAAGGTCTTAATAGCTTAAAACCTATTCTAACATATGCAGAATCACTTATATAACATGCACATACCTTTAAATAAAAGAGAGAAGTCCGTCTGAGGACTCTCCTGATTTAATTTCACTTCTAGGCTAG
Organism: Thalassia testudinum; assembly: GCA_037157565.1. Classification (NCBI taxonomy): domain Eukaryota; kingdom Viridiplantae; phylum Streptophyta; class Magnoliopsida; order Alismatales; family Hydrocharitaceae; genus Thalassia; species Thalassia testudinum. The sequence continues at coordinate 2,923,323 of JAZHRO010000029.1, read as the reverse complement.
TAAAAACCCCGTAGGAACCCCTGATTTTATCTTTTAAATTGAAAAGGAAAACATCATTAAAATATTAAATTGACCGTGAAATTGTGTAGATTACCCTTAGAGCTTTCCAACAAACTTGAAATCACTCAATTTGGAGCTCTGGGTAGAAAGTTACGAACATTTGAATTCGGGTCTGAGAGGGGTAAGTTAGTCCCACCTCGGTTGTTCATGAGCGCGTGCCTGGGGATAAAAGCGATTTGTTTCTCTGGCTATGCAGTTGTCAGTGCTCGGCGCACCGGTTACCGATTCCATCTGATCTGATCTGAGTATTGCATGTGTCTATGTGTGCGGGCATATGCCTGCAAGTGTGCGCCCTTGGGGGCGTGTGAATGAGATTGTGCCCTGGGAGGGCGAGAGTGGCCTGGGAGGCTAGGTTGAGCCGAAATGGCTCGAGACTGTGAATCGATAAAAATGAACCAAAAACGAACCTAATTGAGATTAGGCGAGGACCGAGTAGGGTCTGGTCCCACCTTGGTCTCAGGATGTTGTGTATCTTCGAAAGGATCTCGCCGCAAATAAAATAACTTTTGGTTAAAAAAAAGTAAAAAACTCGATTCAGCTGAAAGTTTAAGGAAAAGAGAAGCCGCTGAAGGATGTTTAGTGTTGAAGCTGAAAGCTAAAGAAGGAGCACAGGCGCTAAGGAGTGTTAAGGAAAAGATACTAAGGAACAAAGGAGAAAACTAAGGGAAAAAGAATAAGAGACAGGAAGAGAAGGCAGGAACAACAGAAGAAAGAGAGTTCGAGAGAAAGAAGAAAATAAGAGAGAAGAAGATGAGAGGATGAAGAGATAAATGAAAATAAATGAATTTTTCTTGCATCATTATCTTTTTGTTCTTAATTGTAAAAAGGCATGTATTAATAGGATAACTTTTAATTGCCTTAATTTCTTGGAATGAAATAAAATTGAAAAACTAACATGTTTACTTGTTAATAAAGTACAACATGTTGAGTAAATATGTTTTGCATATGGAATTTTGTATTTCCTTTATAGTTTAAATATTTTGACAAAATTCATGTTTTGAAAATCAAACTAGTTATACCTCCTAAAATTATAGAGAAATAAAAGAGAATTGGTGAATTTGGAGAAAATTATTACACCTCCCAGTGAATGACCTGGACTCAACCAGTAAAAAATTCTAAAATGTTAGGTTAATTCGACCCTATGCTACACAACCGACACAACTTCAAGTTAACATAAGTGATTTCTTCTACTCTTAATTAAGTGAAATTAACTTAATTACTGAGTTGAGTGGAAACCATGTATCATTTTAATGGCGCCGTTGCCGAGAAGGGAATATTTTGATTCACTAAAATTTAAAAGGATTAATTGTTTAATTAGGAGGTATTTTGTAAATATATTTTTGTTTTTACTAACTTTTGTTCTAATTAGTGTGTTTTGTTTTTGTTTTATTTTCTGTCTTCTTTTCAGGTTTACCTTTGCGGGTAATCTCATGAGAAGGTGGGAATCTGTTTTACTGCTTTCGTTTTTGTAAGTATTTCTTAATCTTTTGTTTGTTGCATTTAATAAAAATAAAAAAATACAAAAATACATCTCTATCTAACTAGCAGAAGCATAAACATGGGCATACACTCTTAGGAGTGCATATTTCCTGCTAGTATTTTAGCGATCTGACTCAGGAATTTTTTTTAAACTATTTTTCTCGCATTAGCAGGAAAACACGAGAAAACCCGCGTAGATCCCTGTCCTCTAAGAATTAAAAAAGACCACATATTTTTGTTTGAAAAGATATAAAAAGCGGCCATTGTAGTTTAGTTGATATATTTTTGAAAAAAAATTAACTAAAAAGAGGAAGTAAAATTGGTGACTTAAATCTGTTTGCAGAATGCATGTGGGTTTTTATATCGATTTCGTTTGTTGCATGCTTTCACGCACACAGCGCGATCACTAGAGTCACACGAGTCTATTTTTCTATCTCTCCTCTTTGCATCTCTTAGGGCTTTGGCCGAAGATCAACAAGTCTATCTCACTATTAGAGCCCCAGGGAGCCAGTAGTGAGCGGTCTCGATCCTAGACCATAGACCTTTGAGCTTTAAGGTACGCACTTGCGTAGTCACGAATTAGGACGCGTATTTTGATACTGTTACTCTATTTGTTTGCGTCAAATTACTTTGCGTATCTTAGGAATTTCTTCTTTCCTTTGAAAGAAGAGCAAAACCCGCGTCTTTTGCGCTGTTTTGTGGGTTTTTTGTGCCGCTGTTTTCGTATCGGTGGTGTGCGTGTGCCTTTGCACATTATTTTCCATTTATGGATGGGAGGCGATCCTTGCATCTGCCTCTTGCACCACCGTTGACAGGTGATCCTACGCTGGTTGCAGATAAGCAACCAATGGTTTTCCCATTTGATCCATCTACTTCTATGGATCCAATGCAGAATCTTAATCTCGAGATCCCTTCTTCTTCTGGTCAGGGGGAGATGCCACCTTTTGATGTTCATGAGGCACTTCTGAACCAGAACCTTAGGATGCTAGAGCAAACAAGACAAATTAATTTATTAACAGCAGCCTTAAATAATTTACAAACTCTTTAAACCCATTCTTCACCTCGACCTGAGGCAGGTTTTGAAAATCCTGATTTACCTATCAATCATCCAAGGCCTCTACTTAGAGATTATTATAACCCATCTAATGCACAAGTAGAGCCTAATGTTAGGATTCCTATTGGGGAAAATGATCCAGAATTAAAGCCAAATATTATAGGTTTAATCCCCCACTATCACAGATTTGCATTCGAGGATCCATTTCAACATATTGAAGATCTTAAAAATTTATCCCAAACTCTTGGTCCTCGAAATCAAAATAGGGAAATCCTACTAATGAAAATGTTCTCTTTTAGCCTTAAAGATAAAGCAGCTTATTGGTATAGAACTATAGCAAGACCAATCTCAACTTGGGCTGAACTCGAATATGCATTTTTGAAGAAATTCTTTCCAATTGGTCGAACTAATGATTTAAGGAGAACTATTACTACTTTCAATCAAAATCAAGGAGAACCAATTCATGAAGCGTGGGAACGTTTTCATGAATTGCAAAGGAAATGCCCACATCATGACATCCCTCGTTGGCAACTCATGCATATCTTTTATTATGGTTTACAAGAGGGCATTCGCAATCTAGTCGATGCCTCTTGTGGAGGAAATTTTTTAAATCGCGACGCAGAATCCGCTTCAGAATTATTTGAAGGGATGGCAGAAAACTTGATCAATAATGAATCAATGTCGTAATTTTTGCGGGGCGCGAATACGAATCATCAAAATCCGCATAAGGGCATTCACGAGATCGGTAATCCGTCCAGTTCAAAGGATTTAGAGATTATTGCAGAAAAACTGGACAAAGTAGATATCGTAGCAAAGCATCTCGATGAGGTTAGAAACACAATGAAGGCTCTTACGCCTCTACTTGCTACGAATCCCGCGTATTTACCTGTTTCGCAAATTCCCGCGGGGAGGGAATTTGTGAATAATCTGGATTCTAGAGATCCATCTTCCTTGGGTTTTCTATCTACTCCACCAACCCAAGGAGGGACCTTTGTCCCACAATCTTACCCACCCTTTTCCCCACCCTTAACTGTTGCAGAAAACACGCCATATCTTTTAGGTTTACACGCCATCTAGGAAAATCTTCCAAGACCAAATCCATATTCAAATTCCTATAATCCTGGATGGAGAAGCCACCCAAATTTTTCTTGGGCTGATCCAAATATAAATTATTGACCATCATATCCAAATCAGACCCATTTTAACCCACCTCCCTTGCCTCCTTAGCAGTCAAATTTAAGGCCTAGCCCGATGAGTATGTAGAATTACTCTAGGCCTATTAGAGATACACAGCTAGATCAGATTTTAAGAGCTGTGTCAGAGAGTCAGCGACAAAATGCTGAAGCTCTCGCTGAGATCCATAGGCAATGTAAGGTAGAGTTGGCTGATTTACGAAATCAGATCACGCTTTTGGCTGAGTCTTGTCAGGCAGGTACTCTTCCATCTCAGCCAATTCCGAATCCTAGGAATTTGCTAAATCCTAGGCAAAACCAAGGCCAAGGCCACTTCATTAATCAGGCCTTTGATTCTAATCATAACCCGTCCTCTGTACTACCTGAAAATAACCCCTCAAACCCGCATCAGCAACCTATTTTGTGCCAAAATGACCTACCTATTATTGAGAACCAAAATTGATTATGCTGATCTTCTGAACTTGGTGGAATCATTTCTTAAAATTGCCTTAATCTTAAACGTTCTACATCTCAACCTAAATCAAATCTATTCTTCACAAGATTCACTCTGATCTTTTTGAGATTTTTCATGAGAATCTGATATTTGGTTCTGCGAGATCTATTCTAGGAAATTTTAGGATGAGTTTTGATTGGGTGGTTTAATCTGTTTTCTAATTTTTTGATCTAATTCTTTCGTAACTCTATTTTTACCATATACCTATTCTTTTTAGGAGTTCTTTACTAGGGTTTACACCTAGCTGAAGGCGTAAAACTTAGCACTTGTACATAGCTGCTTCCTGTTTTTACCCTTTTTGATTTTCTTATACACTTACTTTTAAAATTTCACTTCATATCTTTTCACACTTCTTACAATGAGGACATTGTAAAATTTTAGCTTGAGAGGGTGTTGAAGTGAAATTTTTTACTTTAAGTGTTGGTTAAAAAAAAGAAAATAAAAATTAAATATCCACGAAATTTAAAAAAAAGAAAATCTAAAAATGATAAAAATTTTTTTTAAAAAATTCAACAATTTCATAAAAATTTGAAAATTTTTTGAAAAAAATCATAAAAATTAGAAAAATTTTATACATAAAAATAAAAATATATAAATACAAAAATTTAAAGAAAATTCATAAAAATAATAAGAGGGGAATATTCATTATTAATAAAGAAGAAAAGAAGAATATAAGTACATATATGTTATAATTAAGAGGTTAATTTTCTTTTAGGTTAGAAGTTTAAAATGTATATAATATATATAAGTATTTAAGAGCATTCAATTCTTAATTAGATTTTACCTTAAACATTTTGTAAAAACACACTTTTGTGTTTAAAATTTTTAAAAGAAGATTTTATTTGAATTTAGGAATCTTTTAAATCTTTTTAAGATTTGTTTTTCAATTCTTACCTTGAATTAAGAAACTAAGTGTGTTAAGATTTTAAACTTAAGTTTTGGAATTGAATTATAACTTTTTAATCAATTAGATTAAGTAATCTTTTGCTTTTTGAAAATTTGATTTTATGATAAAGTAAAGTAAAAGGCCAGATATTCAGAGTTAATTAAATAGAGAGTTGGGAGAATTTTAGTTTACAAAACTTACAAGCTAGAGATAAATAACTAGACTTGGTAAATTTTGTCTTGAAGGATCTTATAGGAGGAAACTAAAAATTTGAAGAACCTAAGAGTAAAGGGCTTTGTTGTCCAAGCTTTGGTTTGAGAGCTAAGTAACCTAAACATCTAAAATTCACTCACATAGAATTGTCTTGTTGACATCTGAGACCGCGAAAACACAGACGTTAAGAGATCAATTCTGAATCCTCTTTAGTCCAAGGATTTCTGCGGGGTGGTTCTTGAAAGGGTGAAGGATGTGCCACTTGATTGCACCGTAAAAATACACCTGCAATTGTGCCATCTTGTGCTATTTCCTAGCATTACCTATGCATATTAGGGTTCCGTAGTCGCATTTGTAAAAATACATGCATGAATGCATTTAATTGAGAGGGGAGGAGAGTGAATAAAATGGCCTCACAATTCACGTTTTCCTCAAGTGCTGCCTCACAAATTTCCATCTTCATTTTTTATTTCTTTTTGATTTTTGATTTTTTTTCCTGCTGCTGCTATGCATGGCCTCACCTTCCTCCTCGTGCCATGCTCTGTAGCAAGCCCTTCCCTATGGTAGCCTCTCCCTGTCATGAGCCATGCACAGCCAGGGCATGGCTGTGCATTTAAAAAGAGGGTGGCTTCTTCCTTTGCAGCCAGCCTGGTCCAACACCAAAAAGAAACCCAGCAGCTTCTTCTTCTCCAGTCCACCGTCCCCTCCCCTCTCCCTCCATACGCAGGACCTCCTCCTCAGAGGAGACACCCTGCGGGTAGGAGTTATTATTGTGGTGCACACCCACCACAGTGAGACCACCACCGCCCAGCTCTTCAAGAACCGGTGGGCGTGGTGGCCTTCTTTTCCCTATTTGAACGACCACGCCACTTCAGCCATTGGAGCGGAAGCTTCAAGCTTGAAGCTCAAAGCTCCAGCAGCGGCGACAAGGCGGCAACACGCAGCAAGGCAGCAGCTGCCCTAGCCCTTTCCGTGAATGCCTTCAGGCCACCCCAGGGCTTCCAGCGCGCGCCTGCAGGCACCATCGCCTCCTGCTTCTTCGCCCTCTCGCGCTCTCTTCCACCTGCAACCAGCCACTACGTGCCTTTGCAGTGGCCGGCCAAGCTCACCGCGCACCCCAGCCAGCACCTGCAAGCCTCCGCGCAAGCAGCAGGTCGCCTTGCCCTCCACTGTGCACGCCAGCAGCCCTCTCCGCACGCTTTGTCATGACATCTCGCCCGCAAGCCACCAGCTGGAGCCACTCCACTGTGAGCGCCGAGCCGCCCGCACTCACAGCACCTGCAGCAGGCGGTTGCGCAGCTCGCTTGGCCACTGTAACCACTCTTCATGCATTTCTGTGGAACATTGAGGCTACAGTGGGGTGACCGACGAGTTTCTCACTTAACCGGTCACCCGGCGTGCCACAACCGGTCGCAGCCCGCGCACGCGTCTCGGCCCACGTCACCCACACCCGCCCGCATACATCTGCGTGTGCCCGCCTCTCCCAGCGCCTGCTTTTGCTCTACCCACTAGCCCTCGTGCGCCCACGTCACCCGCTTCCTTCGCCTGCGTATGCCTCTTCGCGTAGCGCTGTGCGCTGCGGCCCCTCCTCTCCGCACCACTCCATCAAGCGCACGTCCTTTGCGCGCATACGCGCCTACGCACGCGTGGAAACCTTCATACGATGCTCCACGGCCTCAGACGACTTAAACACCCTTTCCTTCCTCTGCAGGTGCTCTCTCTCTCTCTCTCTCTCACAGCACACTCTCCCTCTCTCTCTGCAAATACACATATGCACACACACTCACACTTTCATACATGCACACACACACCTATACACTATTATATACTTATATATATATACATATATATATATTTATATCTATATATATTTATATACATATATACATATATATACATATATATATATACATACTTATATTTATATATATAGTAGTACCTATATACTTATGTATTAGTATACATACATACATATATATATATATCTATATACTTATATATATACATATATATATTTACATATATACATATACTTATATACATATACATATATATATATACTTATATCTATATATATAGTAGTATTTATATAACTAAGTATTAGTATACATATATATATATACATATATACATATACATATACATATACATATATATATATATACACATATATCTATACATATATTAATACTTATATAACTATGTATTAGTCTATATACATATATCTATATACTTATATATATATATACATATACATATATACTTACATATATACATATATTTATATACATATATATATATATACATATATACACACCTACTTATACATATATATATATATATATACATACATACATATCTATATAACTATATATACATATATACATATATATACATATCTAGCTACATATATCTATATATACATATATTACTATATATATATACATATATATATATATACATCTATATAGTATTATATACATACATACATATATATATATAAATATACACATATATCTATCTATACATATAGCTACATACATATATACATATACTTATATATATATATACATATATATATATATACCTATATATTTATAACCATATATACCTATAGATATATTTACATATATACATATATATATATTTTCACATTATTTACCATATGTTGTATCACGGGAATATCTGCACTAGTTGCTGATATTTTTCGATACACGCGTACAAAAAGCGTGTTCGCATTCATCTTCCACCATCCATCCTACACCTTACATGCGGCACTTCGTCCTGTTGGTTGCGTCTTTCTAGACGACGATCGACTCGACACCATGCTACACTCCATCTCCGCCTCCACCCCCACCCCTTTAGACATATATAGTATATACATATATATATCTATACTTTTTTACTTCTATTTCTCTTGCATGCCAGTAAAAAGATAAAAAAAATATATAAAAGAGAAAAGATAATCCTTGACTTGCAGGTAATTTGTCTTGCGAGTAGCAAGACCCATTTTGGAACCCTGTTTTGGCTCAAAGCCAAGAACCCAATTTTGAGGGTGTGCCTCAAGGACAAAGATTACCAGAAAAAAATCTAAATAGAAAAACACCAAAAACACAATAAACGAACGGAAGAGACTCGTTGTAGGAAAGGCGTAGAAACTTGATTTGTAACCCCACTTCCCTGAGTTCGACCCTGGGCCAAAAAGTGACCAAAATAAAATCAAGTAGGCCAGGTTAAAAAAAAAATTTTTGTAAAGAGATGGTTAGGTCTGATTTAGGTTAACCACTATACACACTTCAATGATAAAATCACCATATTAACAACCAATCTGGGTCCGACACCATACCTTTTCTGGCGCCGTTGCCAGGGAAGTGCGCTTGCAAGTAAGTTTTTATTCCATTCCTTTCATTTTTGTCTTCTCTCTTCACGGGTGTTTTTGTTTTTTGCTGTGCAGGTGAACCTGTTGCAAGGAGAAGGCAGGCAGACGAAGTCGAAGACATGAGCAGATCCAAGGTGGGAACAAGAGCGTGAAGACGTCGACACCGCATTGGAGCTTCGCACACGTTGCCGAACAAGTAGGTCTTCTTTTCTTAGCAACCTAGGTTAACTTGTAACCTTAATAAAAAAAAAACTAAAAACTAAAAAAATTAGAAAAACTTCTTGGGATCTCTTAGGGCAAGTGGATTAAAATTCACTTGTTTGATTGATTGCCTTTACTCCCACCACCCTAGGATTTCCCGCCCTACTTCGCATAGCGAAAATCCAAGAATCTTGATTCTTGAATTTTTTGCCGTGTTAAGTACTCTTTGAGGCAAATAAAAAGATTGATTGCCACACCTCTTTGCCTCATTTACCTGCAATTCGCGATCACCTTTTTGGTGGGGAGACTTGGAATTGAGTTGATTCCAACCCCACCACGACTTTTCAACGTACCTAAGATTCGATCCCGAATAATTCAACCCCAACAATTTGATTTTCTTTATCTTTTGGCTGAGCCTTTTGTGTGGAATTCATTCTGGTGATTGGGAGCACTTGAATTGAAGTGTTTTGGCTCCCTTTCACACTAATTTAAAATGGATTCGTGCATCCACACATAGAAATCTCCATTTAGGGAAGCCCATTGCATTGTAGCATACATTAACCAATTGACATTGAAGAAGGGTTTGTTGGGCTTAGAAGAAAACCTGTATTCTCTCAAAACCCGGAGATTGGTTGAATTGGTATTTCAGCGAAATCCTAAAATCCATACTACTTTAAGGCTGAATTCTAAAAACCATTCACTAATTAAAAACTTCAATTCGGGGAGATTTCCCCATTGCATGCTTGTTTTACACACTTGAAAATTCAATCACTTGGGCATTACCCGTAAACAATGCCCTTCACATTCCAAAAGCACTTGATCCTAAGCCTCTAACTAAAACTGGTAGTAACTTGACCCTTCTGAAGGATTGGAGGTCTAACTACCTGCGTGTAGCGTCTACGTGTTGGTGAGGGTTCCCGCGTGCTATCAGGTGTCTAAGACTGGGGCAAACGACCTTTCAATCTGGCCCGGTGGTTCCGCGGTGCTCGCATTCGGTTCCGTAATTCGTGATAGTAGGTAAATTAGATCTTTAGGCCTAAGGGCACACTGTAGAGGTTAGGAATTTGATTGTACTGATTTGTCATCAAGTGTACCTTTACAGCATCATTTCTCTCATCTCTTTTCCCTTCTTATCCCCCCAATTCTTCTTGCGGTAGTGCATGTTTGGGAGGAGGTCACAAAACCCTGAATTGTTTGAATTGACTGATAAATTTAGAAAAGAAGCCGAATCGTCCTTCTCCACAAACATGGCTGCACGCCCACCCCCAAATCTCGAGGGAGGAAACTGCCCTCAGAACCCACCAGGTGGTGGAGCCTTAGATCCCATAACCCGCCTCCAAGCCCAAATGGAAATGTATAATGAGCAAATTGAAGCCATTCGGGAAACATTGGAGGAGATGCAGAACCCTCCCGAATGGGAGGAGCCTAGGTCTCTTAGCTCCTATCAGAATCCCGTTGCAACAGAGACCATAGGACAAATTCGGGTCCCCATGGGCGGGGATGACTTTGAACTGAAATCGAACATAATTGGCCTAATAAATTTTCACTTCCATGGTCTTGCAAGTGAAGATCCTTTTCTCCACTTGGAAGACCTAACCTGACTGGCTGAAACGGTTAAACCAAGAAATGTCGGGTGACCTATAGTCAACATGAAAATGTTCCCGTTTTCATTGCGGGATAAAGCGTCGCAGTGGTTACGCACCCTTGGGAGAACCATCCACTCTTGGGAAGAGATGCGAACAGCGTTTCTCAAGAAGTTCTTCCCAATCGGGCGAACCAATGTGCTTCGTCGTGCCATCACTCCATTTACGCAACAAAACGGCGAACAATTTCATGAGGCATGGGAGAGATATAACGACCTCCTCAGGAAGTATCCGCACCACAGTCTGCCTAAGTGGCATATAGCTCAGATTTTCTGCTACAGGCTAAATGAGACTTTGAAGCAGATTGCAGACGCTTCCTACAGAGGGAACTTTTTGAATAAAGACGAGAATGGAGCATTTGAATTGTTTGAAAATATGAGTGAAAACTCAATGAACAATGCTTCCATTGTCTCCTTTAATCGTACCAGCCAGCCCCGAAATGTCCACGAAGTTGACACGGGACCCTCCCATTCATCCACTGATCTCAGCCTTATAGCACAAAAACTGGATGAAGTCTCCGTCATGCACAAGAAGCTGGATGAGCTTCTGGCCAACCCCACCCGTTCTATGGCAAACACCCCCACTTCACCACTTCGTCACAATTCCAACACCAGGCTTATCCCGAGAAACCCCGTAAGACCTTCCTTACCGAGTGTCGCACCGAGCGACTCGGTAAGTCATGTGGATTTGGCTTCTGCAAGCTAGTATTTCGACACGGAGGACCAAGCCTCCGTGTGCTCGGATGCATATTTACATGCGGACACGTCTTCTGGCATAGAAGATGATTGCACCCTAGGGAACAACCCGTTCTTTGCCATGTATAACCCAGGGTGGAAAAATCATCCAAACTTCGCATGGTCCAACAACCCGCAGCGCCAAAACCCTGCAAGTGGACCAATGCGACAGTCTGCACCCTTCATCCCAAGGGCCCAGTCTAATCCTATGGCAAATCTGCCATCAGGCCCTTGCGTTCCATAAACCGAACACGCATCAAGTCCTCTTGATAAATTGATGCAAATGATGACGGAAATGTCAAAGCGCCATGAAGAGAACATGAACTCTCTTCAGCACCAATTGGCGCAGCAGAATGCTGAGATAAGTCAACTACGCATGACGACTCGATCTCAAGGCACTCTTCCCGCCCAACCTGTCCCAAACCTGCAAAACTTCGTACCCCATGGTCCGCAACCACAGGTACAACCTTCTTAGGGACAGGTTCATCAAATTCTGCAAGCTCCGAGCATTCCATCGGGATTTCAGGCTAATCCCGCTGCAGCACTGCACTCTTATGTCCCTATTGCAAACCCTCCTCTGCCGTATGATCCCACTGGACCCGCATCGTCCAATGCTATCACTACGAGGAGCGGTAAGCAGACCGTCGATCCGCCTCAACCTGATCTTGGCCCATCTTCTTCTTCATCGCCCTCTCATTCGAGATGCGCACCGCATTCGCGAGAGGACGATACACCCAAATTGGTGCCAGAATCAGTTCCATTCCCTGAGGCTCTACTGAGGGAGCCAAAAGGCAAGAAGAAAGACACGCAGGCCTTTGATAACCTGCGTAATTTGTTTAGGGATGTAGAAATCAAGGTGCCCCTGCTCGAGGCTATCGACCACATACCTATTGTCGCCCGATTTTTCAAAGACTACACAACACCCAGGCGACAGTCAAAGAAAACCAAGAATCCGGTGGTTCTCTCGCCTCATGCGAGTTGTGCTATACTGTCAAACCTACCACCGAAGTAGAAAGATCCGGGCACACCACTCATTTCCTGTAGCATCCCAGGCTGCAATTTTAACCTTGCCCTACTTGATCTAGGATCTTCCATAAATCTTATTTCGACCATCATGCTCAAAAAATTTTCCTTGGGAAATCTGAAACCCACCCCTGTCACGTTACAGTTGGCAGATCATTCTGTCAAAATCCCGAAGGGTGTGGTGGAAGATGTGGTGGTTAGGGTCAACAGTCTCTGTTTTCCTGTTGACTTTCTTATTTTATATATGGAAGTTCCTAGCCACTTTCTGATTGTCCGATCATCCTTGGTCGACCTTTCTTGGCCATAGCCCGTGCCCTTATTGACTGCGAGTTGGGCTGTATTGAGATTGCCGTTGGATCTGAAAAGCTTAGATTTAACATCTTCAAGGCAGCCAAGAACTTTGATTGCGATTGCATCGAGGATGACACGTCTGACGTGGACATGGCCGTCAGTGCATGTATTGGACTAATTGGGACCTATTCTGACTGCTGCGAATTACCTATAAACACTGATGATTGCCTGATCAACACATATTGTGACGTTCCCCCATCCCTTCGTTGTCCCGTACCCTCTCTCAGCCAGACTTCTGACGAGGTTTTCTCCGCTTCCCATACCTCATGGTCTGAGTCATATCCGGGCTACTCACCGCCGGTCTACACTCTTGAAGACCGGATTGCCCTTTCTTTCCTGCCAAATCAGGCGGATTTGCAACTCCACACTGGGACCTTGAGCCCATATACTTCTCACTGGGGCTATTCCTTTTTGGATCCATCTATCCAAGAAGCCCCTCTTCTTGGCCAATCTGAGGGCCAACTTCTTCTTCCTGACTTGTTCTCCGATCCACCTGGGACACTCTCATCCCATGAAATGCCAGACCTTTCACCATTCACCATCACTTTTCACACCACTATCACGATCACTTCACTTTTCACTTCACCACCCACCATCCACCCATCCTACCACCCTGCTCTATACCCTGCACCTCAGCTCTCGTTACCCGATCTTTCATCCTTTCTCTACCTTTCCCTGCATGCATATAAGGACATAGCATCGTTTGGCATTGGGGTGTGGATAGGCATCCATAGGATCTGGGTATTTTATGGTATCATAAAGTTTCCACCTATTTATAAATATTCAAGAAAAAGAAAAAGAAAAAAAAAATAATAATAAATGGTGTTTAGTAATGATTTGAAGGCTGAAACAAAAATACAATAAGTGTTTATGGATATTCAACCTCTGTTTTGAAGACTTTCCAGGCCACAGAAGCTTGATTCGCTCAAGTTCGACTTAATTCACTTGAGCATTGACGAGATAGATTGGAATCTCTCCTAACTAAGGACATATTCTTGTACCTGAGACACCAGTACAGGATTCGTTAGTTTGCTTCTACTTGAGAGCTTAAGTAAACTTGGTTCACATTACACATATCAAGAAAGATCAGATGAACATAAGATCCAACCCTAGTGTTCATTAGGGAAGGTGGAGTCCTTACCTGTGCGCGTAGGTAGACTTTTTATCCTAGGCTTTAGTCTTGTGTTTAGGAGCGACTCTTTCCACCAAAAAAAAAAAAAAGAACTCTCCCACCAAAAAGAAAAGTGTGCTTCTCCAAATAATGTTGTAAGAGATATACTGACACGTGTTTCAAAAAAAAATGCAAATAAGTCAGTATATCTCGCAAATGTCTGTAAAGTCTCTACCTTAAAAATGTTCTTCAGGGCAAGTCGCAAATACCCTGTTTTCCTGTGGGCCACAAATGTCAGAAAATGGGAGTTGAGTTTTCTGTCATCTTCTTAAGGGTCAATCCAAAATCACGAGCTGAAACTGGGACCAACCTGTACTTAAAAATTCGTGAAACCCTAGGCTTGAGTCATAATGTTCATCTGGTTAGTCTTGATCCTTCACTATGCACAAGCCATAACCTCTTGAGCTCTCGAGTACGGCAAAAACCTCCTGGGTCCTGGAAATCGTACTTAAGGTTTAAATATCAAGAGTCCTAGTTAGTCGAGAGATGATCTATGTCATGTGAGACTTAAAGTACTGGTAGTCTTCTCTACAATTGGTTCTTACAATATCCAACAATAAACACACCTATGTTGCCTCAAGAAGAAAATCTTCAGCTTAAGATCATTTCTAAATACTACAAAAAAATGTTTTGCTAGGGACTAGCAAAAGATAGGCATGGGGGTATGATTTCACCGCAAAAATACACCTGCAATTGTGCCGTCTTGTACTATTTCCTAGCATTACCTATGCATATTAGGGCTTCATAGTCGCATTTGTAAAAATACATGCATGAATGCATTTAATTAAGAGGGAAGGAGAGTGAATAAAATGGCCTCACAATTCATGTTTTCCTCAAGTGCTGCCTCACAAATTTCCATCTTCATTTTTTATTTCTTTTTGATTTTTGACTTTTTTTCCCATGGCTGCTATGCATGGCCTCACCTTCCTCCTCGTGCCATGCTCTGCAGCAAGCCCTTCCCTGCGCCAACCTCTCCCTGCCATGAGCCGTGCATGAGCCATGCACAGCCAGGGCATGGCTGTGCATGCTCTCCTCTTCTTTAAAAAGAGGGCGGCTTCTTCCTTTGCAGCTAGCCTGGTCCAACGCCAAAAAAAAACCCAGCAGCTTCTTCTTCTCCAGGCCACTGCAATTGGCCGTAGCCGGTGCACCGCAACTGGCCATAGCCCGCGCGCGTGTCTCGGAATGCGTCTCTCGCACCTGCCTGCATACGTCTACGTGCGCCAGCCTTTCCCAGCGCCTGCCTTCACCCGCCCCACTCGCCCGCGTGCGCCCACGTCACCCGCTTCCTTCGCCCGCGTACGCCTCTCAACGCAGCGCTATGCGCTGCGGCCCCTCCTCTCCGCGCCACTCCCTCAAGCGCATGTCCTCTGTGCGCATACGTGCCTGCACACGCGTGGAAACCTTCAGACGATGCTCCACGGCCTCGGACGGCTTAAACGACCTTTCCTTCCTCTGCAGGAGCTCTCGCTCTCTCTCTCTCTCAGAGCACACTCTCCCTCTCTCTCTCTGCAAATACACATACGCACACACACACCTATACACTATTATATACTTATATATATACATATATATATTTATATCTATATATATTTATATACATATATACATATATATACATATATATATATATACTTATATTTATACATATAGTAGTACCTATATACTTATGTATTAGTATACATACATACATATATATATATATATCTATATACTTACATATATACATATATATATATTTACATATGTACATATACTTATATGCATATGCATATATATAAATATATATATACTTATATATATATATATAGTAGTATTTATTTAACTAAGTATTAGTATACATATATATATACATATATACTTACATATATACATATACTTATATACATATACATATATATATATACATATATCTATACATATATTAATACTTATATAACTATGTACTAGTCTATATACATATATCTATATATATACATATATACTTACATATATACATATATTTATATACATATATATACATATCTAGCTACATATATCTATATATACATATATTACTATATATATATACATATATATATATACATCTATATATTATTATATACATACATACATATATATATATCTATACATATATCTATTTATACATATAGCTACATACATATATACATATATATATACACACATATATATATATACATATATATATACCTATATATTTATAACCATATATACATATAGATATATTTACATATATACATATATATATTTTCAGATTATTTACCATACGCTGTATCGCAGGAATATCTGCACCAGTTGCTGATATTCCCCGATACATGCGTACAGAAAGCGTGTTCACATTCATCTTCCACCATCCATCCTACACCTTACATGCGGCACTTCGTCCTGTTGGTTGCATCTTTCTAGATGACGACTGACTTGACACCGTGCTACACTACATCTCCGCCTCCACCCCCACCCCTTTATACATATATAGTATATACATATATATCTATACTGTATTTACTTCTATTTCTCTTGCATGACAATAAAAAGATAAAAAAATATATATATAAAAGAGAAAAGATAATCCTTGACTTGTAGGTAATCTGTCTTGCGAGTAGCAATACCCGTTTTGGAACCCTATTTTGGCTCAAAGCCAAGAACCCAATTTTGAGGGTGTCCCTCAAGGACAAAGATTACCAGAAAAAAATCTAAATAGAAAAACACCAAAAACACAATAATTGAATAGAAGAGACTCGTTGTAGGAAAGGCGTATAAACTTGACATGTAACCCCACTTCCCTGAGTTCGACCCTGTGACCAAGATAAAATCAAGTAGACCAGGTTAAAAAAAAAAATTTTGTAAAGAGATGGTTAGGTCCCATTTAGGTTAACCACTACACACACTTCAACGATAAAATCACCATATTAACAACCTATCTGGGTCCGACACCACCACTCACCTAGAAAAAGGATTTGGAGAAGAATGTTAGTAAGAAAAATGAGAAGGGGGAAAGGAAAAAGAAAAAGTAAATAAAACACCCTGCAGTTAAGTGCCTTGCTAAAAATGGGTACTTATGTAGTTTTTCCACAAATAAATAAAAGCATCTCAATACAAATGGATGCTACCCTCCCTTCCATCAAAAATAAAAAGAACACCTCACTACAAATGGGTATTCTAACCTATGGAAAAAGAGAAAAAAAATATGGAAAAAAAAAAATTAGGAATAAGAGACCCAGTGGTCCACCGGGGAGATATACACAAAAAGTGTTGGCCTCTGGATAGAAAACTGGTGAAGAGAAAGCAACCAAACCTGAGTAAGGCCAAGCCAAAGGCTTGAATTGGAATAATTGGGATTGGAAAGTGATGTCTTAAGATCTGGATTTTTGCTACTTTGGATGTCTTTAGGACAATTCTCTTCACTAAGAACAGATGTTTTAAAATCATAGCTACTGAACCTTGGTATTGGGCAGTGAAGCCTAAGAAATTGGGTTTTGAAGATTTTAAGTTGAGACCTAAAGGAGAAGAATTGACAGAATCCTAGGTCTAGAAGCTAATCTTTAGTGTTGTAGGCTAGTAAATTAGAGTTTTACTACTCTAAGTTTGATTAATAATGAGTATCTGGTTAATTTGCTTAAACTTATATTGATAAAAGTCAAATATCATAAACAAGGGATTAACTTAAATCTATTTGAGTTTTTGAGTTAAAATTTAATTCTCAATCCTTAAGTTTTGTTTTTCTTAAAACACTTTGTATTCTAATTTGAGTTAAGAATAGTTACAAGATTAAGAGATTTTTGAAGAATTTTAATTCAGAATAAAATTCTTGTTTACAAATTATTTTAAGTGTGTTTTGAAAATGTTATAAGTATAAGTCTAAGTAAGAAAATTTTCACACATGCTCTATACATTAATCATTTATATTTAACCTTAAAAATTTCTGACCTAAGCTTTCCTCTACATAGTTACTATTTATAATAATTTAAGCCCAAGTGCTTTAAATCATCATAGCCTTAGTTAATTTTGCTAGGGACTAGCAAAACTTTGGCTTGGGGGTATGATGAGACACTCATCATGATCTCTAATTACCCCTAATTAACTAGTCTTCCTAGTTAATTAGCTAAGGTTATGAATATATAAGGGTTAATTATAGAATAAGGGATATTTAGTTAAGGACCTTAAAATAAGTTAAAAATGACATTTTATCATTCAATTAACATTATTAATAATTCAATTAATAATTGGACTCGAAATCCTATTAATCATTCCCTTAATTAATAAGATAAGTAACTTAAATTTAATGTATACCTAGGTATGCAATAACTTAAGTGATTTTACTTAATCTAATAAATTAACCTAAAAAGGTCAAAAATTTAAATTCAAGGTGTAAACATAATATTTACCTTATTTACTAACATATATAAAGAGTTAAAAAAGATTTAAGTTAAAATAAACCTTCAAAACCTGGGTTGACATTTTAGTCCTTACTTTTCATTACAGTCAGGTCCTTATTTCTCACATAGGTCCTTAAGTTTTATTACTTTTATGTCCCTTTTTGTCTTCTTCTTCTTCTTCAACCGAACGAACGGCTGGCGGCAGAGAGTCACCCCACCGCGCGATCACCACCTGATAGCGATTTTACGCGGTTTGTTAATTAGGCAATTTAGTGTCGTTGCAACGCGTAAATCCGCTTTCGCTTTTAAATTTATAATCCTAGATAGGGGAGTATCTAGGGTCGTCCAAGGAGGCCAAATGTTTCCAAAAGTGATTCTCTTGCTTGGAATACAAATCTCAACTGTCTTTTTGGTATTTTTCAATATATTATTTTTTTTTGTTTTTGGATTAAGACAACATGCAAAATGGTGGCGGGAAGGTGATTTGCACTTCAAATTTAACTACTACTTCTAAGTGGCAAGTAGAGCCTCTCCCTAAGCGCACTCTAGGCAAGTGGAGGCCTAGAATAATTAGGGAGAGGGAGTGAACAATGCTAAAAAAAAATAAAGCAAGTAGAAATGCAAAATAGAAAATTGCAACGAAGGCAACTTAGATTGACGAAAAGTGTTTTACAAAAAAAACCTAGTAGAGGAATACTTCTACTACTAGAAAAGTTAAAATAAAGAAAAGCAAACACAAATCCTCTAGATAGATGGTGAAGAAGAGGGCTTCTTGCTCCAAGGTTGGTGGCTCCCAATCTTGAAAAGACTCCTTCAACTCCTTCCTTGCAGTGCTCTGCCAAGGTGATGTCCTCCAAGGCAAGCCCTAAGGGGGCGTGCCCTAAGCTTCTCTCCAAGGGTGGACGTCCACCCTAGGTCCTTCTCCTTTGCCTAGCCATCCTCCTTGAAGTGGAAGAGTCCTCCTTGGCGTGGCCCAAGTTGAAGAGAGTGGGGAGAAGAAGGCACCAAAAGGGCTGGTGATGTGCCCCTTTAATCTCCTTCTCTGCTCCTTCTTCTTGGCCATAGGTATAGGTGGTTTAGGTAGCAAATTACACTAATGGAGGATGATCTAAAATGGTTGTAGGTGGTGGGTTTATATAGAGTAGGAAGGGGGGCTAAGGTGACTCTTGGAATGGAGGGCTAAGATGGAGAGATGGAGGTGGTTGGGGATCCTAAGGCTAAGGGCAATTGGCGCCAACTCAAGGGGTGTTAAGGGGGTGGTTATGGTGGTGTTGGTGGCTTTTGGTGGTGGAGAGACACCACCATTTTGGCGCCATCCTAGGGTCTTCTAGAAGGGGGGTTAGGTGGATGGTGGAGATGGATTTAAGGAGAGGTGTATGGTGGAGATGAAGGGAATTTTGGAGGGAAAGTTGGCACCAAAAGGGAAGGGTTCTAGAAGGTCATTTTGGAGGGAAAATAGGTGGCTTTTGGTAGTGGTGATGGGGTGAAGGGGTGTGATGGTGGTGGCGCCAACTTGGAGTAGGATAGCTAGCTTAGGTGAGCTTAGTTGATGGATCTAGCTAGGGTTGACTTTGAAGGTGGTGGATGGCCAAGGAGCTAGTTGCTAGCTAAGCTAAGCTAAGCTAGCTTAGCTAAAGGTGGAGTAGAGGAGAAGGTGTTGGAGCTAGGGTTTGGAGGGAGGAGCTGAGGAGGAGAAGTCTGGAGCTGAAATTGGAGCTGGCTGCTGCTGAAGAGGCTGGCATGGAGCTACTCTAGCTGGCTTAGCTTGCTAGTTCTTTGCTAGTTTCTAAGCCAAGCTAAAGTAAGCTAGCTTCTACCATGATGAGCTGAGGTGAGCTAGGTCTGGTGCTCCCGGGGAGACTCAAGCTGGTTGAGGCAGCTAAGGTAGCTTAGCTCAACTGAGTTGAGCTAAGCTAAGTCCCCGGGAGCTGGACTTGAGCTTCCTGAGCTGGGATGAGTTCTTCTTCAGCTGGCTGGAGTTGAGTGGAGCTGGATGTAGCTGGATCTGAGCTGGGGTGAACTCCTGTCAACTCAGCTGAGCTAGCTAGAGCTCCCTGTGGACTAGTGGGAGTTGAGATGAGCTAGACTCAGCTAAGTTGAGCTGGATCTGAGCTAACTTGAGCTAGGGTGAGCTAAGATGAACTCTCTTGAGCTGCCATTCAGCTGAGATGAGCTGAATGGAGCTGGGATGAGCTAACCCTAGTTCAAGTAAGCTAGGTTCCAGCTGTGGTGAGCTGGATCAAGTTGAGTTCCAGCTAGTCTGGGCTTCTCCTTCACCATTTGCCTTCTTGAGTGCTAGGGTTTTAAGGATCTGTGTATCTGTACATCCCTAACACTCACAAAAATACATTAAAAAGACAATAAAAAAATGCAATGCATGCCTAACCTAATTTATGCCTAAATGCAGCCCAAAAACCCGTTTGGAGAGTAAAATCCTAAGAGCTAGGTTTGTTTAATGCATAAGAATGATGATAAACTGGCGTTTATCACCACCCTGCCGACATCATTCCTCTTTGTCCAAGCTCTTGCAGCTTGCGCTCACCACCTCTACTTGATCCACCGGTCTGGATTAACCGAGAATCCTATTTTTCAGTGGGAGATAACCTCACTGTCGTCGGAGACGACGACGGAGGTTAAGCTCCTCGAGCTTCTTCTTCGGCCAGACCCCGCCACTTTCTTCGTCGCAAACTGCTATAAATACCCCCTCACACCTATGATTTTATTCAAGTTGGCTCCCTTCCCTCTTCTAACACTGCAGCTGACCTAATAGGATATTCGTCCAAAACTCCAGTGACTTTCCATTCCATTTTCTGACTTCCTCCGTCCATCTTAAGCAGCCGAGGAGATCCGCTGTGGTCTTCCGCACCTCTGACAAAGGCGCCGACCCTAGGATTCCTCTGCTCCATCTCAAATCCGCCTGTTAGAGATCTCTCTTCCACCCTCTGATTTCGTCGTTTGCTATGAACCTTCGGCGGAACCCTATTGACCCCTTCGTCCAAGTAACAGTAGATTAGGAGTAGGAGTAGGAGTAGGCTAGCTTAGTTAGTTAGTTTAGTTAGTTAGATTAGAGTAATTTCAGATTTTAGTTTCATCTCCTCCAACTCCGGCGAGTTCCTTGAGCTTGCCAGATCTTCAATCTTGTGTTTTAATTCATTATACACCTTCCTGTATCTTCCATGTTCATTTCTAAATCACTTAATCGTTTAATTAAATCATCTAAATGCCTAATTCAAATCTCACCTTCACCGACTACTGACACTATCTATGGTGACAGTATTCGACCTAATTCCACCTCCATTGGGTTATTTCATCATCTTTCACCACTTATGAACCCTAATCGACACTAAAATACCTATTAATATCACATATAACTTAAATGCCTAAATTTAATTAAGCTCCTGAGCTTGCTGTCCATGGTGGCTCAGGAACAGTTGAAACTATAAATTAAATATATATTTATGAATATAAACACCTGTTGACTTGATTTAACCTCTCAATCGAGTGGTTAAACAAGTCCTGAGATTTAACCACTCAAATCCTTTAAGAAAACAAACTTACTATCAAATCTTACATTTTAATGAACAAATGAGGAATTAAAAGTAATAATGAGGTTCTTTGTAACCTCAGGATCCTTTTTGAATAAAAAATGGTTAGTTTTATCAATCTGTATATACAATTTTATATTTTTTGGACTCACCGGAGCTCCGGCGAGCTCCGGCGAGCCATTCTTGTGTTACAGCCTCTAGAACTTGCTGTGTAGCTCCAGAATAGTATAATAAAGGTCACTGATTGTTTTGAAGATATTTGTTTGAGGATTTAACCACTGGAGCTATAGATTTGATTTCATCTTCTCCAACTCCGCCGGAGTTGGAGAAGTCTGTTTAAAGAGATCTGAAGAGCATTTAATGAACTTAGAAGCTTCAGTGCGATGCGTTGAAGCTATTTAAACCCTCAGAACATTGTAACAATCTTCCCATGACTCTGTCCAACAAACATGTTTTTAAGTTCAGGCGGCGAGCCTGTAACCCTAGGAATCAAGGTTAGAACAACTTTCTGAAGATCTGAATAAGTTCTAGATGATGAGAAGACTTTATTTGAGGCATTAATTTCTTGGGAGAAGATTTTAAACAGAAAGTCAAACTTAAGGCTTCCATAGTCAAACATGAGTCTGATAATGGAAATCTGAGCTTGAATTGAGGAATTGAGATGTGAAAACTGTTTATGGGATCTTATTTGATGATCTGAAAGTGATTAAAGTGAGCTCAGGTTAATGAATGTGTGAGTATTTAGTTTCTGCCAATTTGGGTTACTTTTGAACCCAAACCAACAGGAGTACTAATCTGTTGAAATTTAAACTTAAAACCTACCAGATAAGTTGATTATAACCCTTAGAATTAATCTAAATTGATTAGAAACACTTTTAAGTGTTTGTTGCACATATTGATGTCTGAAAAATCAAACTCTGAAGCTTTCAGAGAAGTGAAGAGCTTCTCTGGTGGTTCTGAAGGTCTTAATAGCTTAAAACCTATTCTAATATATGCGGAATCACTTATATAACATGTACATACCTTTAAATAAAAGAGAGAAGTCCATCTGAGGACTCTCCTGATTTAATTTCACTTCTAGGCTAGTAAAAACCCCGTAGGAACCCCTGATTTTATCTTTTAAATTGAAAAGGAAAACATCATTAAAATATTAAATTGACCCTGAAATTGTATAGATTACCCTTAGAGCTTTCCAACAAACTTGAAATCACTCAATTTGGAGCTCTAGGTAGAAAGTTACGAACATTTGAATTCGGGACTGAGAGGGGTAAGTTAGTCCCACCTCGGTTGTTCATGAGCGCTGATAAACGCCAGTTTATCATCATTCCTATGCATTAAAACAAACCTAGCTCTTAGGATTTTACTCCGCAAATGGGTTTTTGGGCTGCATTTAGGCATAAAATAGGTTAGGCATGCATTGCATTTTTTATTATCTTTTTAATATGTTTTTGTGAGTGTTAGGGATGTACAGATATATAGATCCCTAAAACCCTAGCACTCAAGAAGGCAAATGGTGAAGGAGAAGCCCAGACTAGCTGGAACTCAGCCTGATCCAGCTCACCTCAGCTTGATCCAGCTCACCTCAGCTTGATCCAGCTCACCGCAGCTGGAACCTAGCTCACTTGAATTAGGATTAGCTCATCCCAGCTCCATTCAGCTAATCTCAGCTGAATGGCAGCTCAAGAGAGTTCATCTTAGTTCACCCCAGCTCAAGTCAGCTCAGATCTAGCTCAACTTAGCTAAGTCTAGCTCATCTCAGCTCCCACTAGTCCACAGGGAGCTCTAGCTAGCTCAGCTGAGTTGATAGGAGTTCACCCCAGCTCAGATCCAGCTACATCCAGCTCCACTCAACTCCAGCCAGCTGAAGAAGAACTCATCCCAGCTCAGGAAGCTCAAGTCCAGCTCCCGGGGACTCAACTAAGCTCAACTCAGTTGAGCTAAGCTACCTTAGCTGCCTCAACTAGCTTGACCTTCCCCGGGAGCACAAGACCCAGCTCACCTTAGCTCATTATGGTAGAAGTTAGCTTACCTTAGCTCAGCTTAGTAGCTATCAAAGAACTAGCAAGCTAAGCCAGCTAGAATAGCTCCATGCCAGCCTCTTCAGCAGCAGCCAGCTCCAATTTCAGCTCCAGACTTCTCCTCCTCAGCTCCTCCCTCCAAA
The DNA here is from genome assembly GCA_037157565.1 of Thalassia testudinum. Taxonomy (NCBI): domain Eukaryota; kingdom Viridiplantae; phylum Streptophyta; class Magnoliopsida; order Alismatales; family Hydrocharitaceae; genus Thalassia; species Thalassia testudinum. The sequence continues at coordinate 2,899,343 of JAZHRO010000029.1, read as the reverse complement.
CTCTAGCTCCAACACCTTCTCCTCTACTCCTCCATTAGCTAAGCTAGCTTAGCTTAGCTTACCTTATCTTAGCTTAGCTATGCTCCAACTTCCTTGGCTTGTACCACCCCAAAAACCCACCTAACAACTCCACCCAACTAGCTCCACCTAAGCTCCACATAAGCTAACCTACTTGGCACCAACCTAACCTACCCACCACCTCCAAAAGACACCTTAAAGTGGCGCCAAAAACTACCCTAACCACCACCTTAATGGAGCCACCTTTCCCTCCAAAATCCCCCCTCATCTCCACCACACAATTTCCCTTGAATTCATCTCCACCATCCACCTAACCCCCCTTCTAGAAGACCCCATGTTGGCGCCAACATGGTGGTGTCTCTCCACCACCAAAAGACACCAACACCACCATAAATACACCCTTTAACACCCCTTGGGTTGGAGCCAACTCTCCTTAGCCATAGGATCACCAACCATCTCCATTCTTCCATCCTAGCACTCCATTTCAAGGGGCACCTTAACCCCCCATCCTACCCTATAAAAAGACCACTACCCACCACCATTCAAGTCATCCTTGGCTAGCAATTTCACTCTCATATTCCACCAAGAAGCCCACGTCCAAGAGAGAAGAAGAAGAAGATTAAGGGGATATTCTGTCCCCTTGGTGCCTTCCCCTCTTCCCTTCTCTCTTGGGTCACGCCAGCCAAAGGGGAAGCCAGGCAAGGAAGATCTTGGAGGAGATCTTGAAGGTGGTCCACGCCACCTTGGAGGAGTTCTTGAGGGTGGTGCACGCCCACCCCTTGGAGAGAACATTGAAGGTGGAAGCTTCCACCTTGGAGGAGCTCTCAAGGAAGGAGGAGAAGGAAGCCCTCTTTTCAAGCCAAGGAGCAGCTAGGCTTGGAACAAGAAGACAACCTTCTTCACCATTGTTACAAGAGGATTTGTGTTTCTTTTCTTGCTTTTATATTATTTAATTCTAGTAGAAGCATTCCTCTACTTGTCCTTGAAAGGAACACTCATTCTACTCAATCAAAATTGCCTTCTTTTAGCTTTTTATTGCAGATGTTTGTTTTGGTTCTAGCACTTGTTTCACCTCTTCTTCCTAATTACCCTAGGCCTCCACTTGCCTAGAGTGAGCTTAGGAAGAAGATATTTCTATCTTTTAGATTTTAGTTAATCATTTGTAGGTGTTAGTTCTTTTAGCTACAATCTGCAGTTTGCCCTCGTCTTTTCAAAATACAAAAAAAAATTACATATTGAAAAATATCAAAAAGAAAGTTGAGATCTATCTGTAAGCAAGAGGATTAATTTTGCATTTTTTTTGCCTCCTTGGACGACCCTAGATACTCCCCTATCTAGGATATAAATTTAAAAGCGATAGCGGATTTACGTGTTGCAACGACACTAAAACGGCGTATTTAACAAACCGCGTGAAATCGCCATCACTTTTTGGCGCCGTTGCCGGGGAGGCACGGCTTTGCATTAATTAATTTTCTCTTGCTTGAAGTGGATCTCATCCCCTTCTCTTTCTTTCTTTTGTGTGTGCAGGAACTACAGCGGGAAGGCAGGAATCTGGAAGCGAGAGCTCAATGTTCCATTTCTTCCTGCGAAATTCAGGTTGGTTCCTCTTTCTGGTCACATAATTAATTAAAACTACCAAAAATATATTAAACTTGGCTTTCAGGATCCCAAAAAACTTAATTAAGTGGAGTGGTGCATTATAAAATCCATTGTTTGCTTGTATGCTTCTTTAACACCACTCCATTGCAAGTATTGGTGTTCTGTTTTTCGGGTCCAGATTTCTGTCCGGACTTGAAAAATAGATTCCTAACATCACAGGCCTTCTAAAATCATAAAATTTCATAGAGTGATTCCCAATTAAGTTTGGAACATCTGTTCCAAATTTTTGATCAATTGGATTTGTATTTAATTTTTAAAAATTCGTGGATTGCAGAGGGGTCACACCCTTTAATCTTCCTGTTTTGCTACTGTCTGCAAATTTTTATAATTTTTATACTCATCCAATTTTTGTGAATTTTAGTTTTCTGGGATCCTCGTGAAATTTTACACATCATATAAAATCACAAAAATTTTTTGAGGTCGGTGGTAATACTGAAAAGTCCACAATACCCACGGATATCATTTCTGGACTTTGACATCGGTACAATTAAAAATTTAAAATAATTATCAAACAAATTCTTAAAATCTTTCAAAAATCTTTTTTGGAATCCTTGTTTGATTTTCTTCAAAGTAGTGGTGTTGTTTGACTTGTTTGGACCACTACTTAATTCTTAAAGCCTAAAAATAATTCATTGGTAGTAAAATTTCTGTCTTAGGGAAAATTGGCTTAGGGTTTCTTCTTTCTTTTTAGAGACTTAATTAAAAGGAAATATACAATCACCTATACAACTTATTTTCCTTTGATTGTGGATCTTCAAACTTGTTTGAAAATTTAATTAGAAAAGCCCTAAAACACATTTGATTAAATTGAATCCTAAAAGACATAAATACAAGAAAATTGTGTGACAACTTGATTTTCATTGGAGCCACTATCCAATTCCTGCACACAAAAAAAAAAATCAAATAACAGGGCAACAACCCAATAAACGCCCTCCACATTTCGTGTGCACTATAACATCCTAGACCTAATTAAAATTTGTAGCAACATGACCCCTAAGGCTTGATCAACTTAGGCTTTCTATTTAGGTCTTAAGTTCTCTTTAATTAATACCAATTCTGTCATCTGTATCTGGTGTTCAGGCTGAGGGGTTGTGTCAAACGACCAGGCGCGGGTTTGTACAAGCACCTGGGGTCTTCCCTGGGAAACGTTTGGGCCCAAACCTCCCCTTAAGCAACTTGGCTAGATTTGTTGACAGAACGGGTATTCACTATTGACTACTTATTTCCTATATAGACCAAGTCTTAGGTTATTAGGGAGTCACATTTAAGTTAGGTCTAGTTTTGTTTGTTTGATTTGCACACTTTCTCTCATCTCTATCTCTTCTCCTCCCCTCCAAGTCTTCCAAGTAGTGCATGCACGGGCGACGGTCCTAAAAGCCACACCTCGAGGGACCATCTGATTTCGCCCCCCGCGGCAAGAAATCATTGTTTTCTTCCCCCTCGTCTTCTAAAAAAATGGAAAACCCAGGAAGCCATCAAAAAAATTCTGCTTCCACTTCTAACCCATCAGCTGACCCACAAGCTGACTCCACCCTCCCTCACCTTCCTAACTTGGAGCAACCAGAAATACCAGCAGGGCCAGGTGGCCCTCCAATTATAACCCATAATACAAATCCCTTTGCATTAATGGTCGACCATTTGGCTCGACTACAACAAAATCAAGAAGATCTAGCTAGGACTGTCACGAACCTAGCTAATCAAGGACAAAATCCACCACCCCGCCAACAGCCTGTCGTTCCTCTTAAGGATTTCTATGATCCTTCCAATTATGAGGAAAGACTAGGGGTGGTCATACCACAAGGGGATTTTGAAATCAAACCCGCCATTCTAAACCTTATCAAGCATTTTCATGGTCTTCCAAGAGAGGACCCTTTTTGTCATCTCGAGGAATTAACTGTCCTCGCTCAAACCACTCGTTTCTGCAATGTGCAGGAAGACATGTGGTTAATGAGACTCTTTCCTCTCTCTCTTAAAGATAAAGCATCACATTGGTTTAGAACAGTTGGGCGTCCTATTACCACCTGGCCCCAATTAAAAAGTGCTTTTCTTAAAAAAATTTTTCCGATCGGTCGAACAAATGCATTAAGATCTATAACGACCTTTCAACAAAAAATTGGTGAACCCCTCCACGAAACCTGGGAAAGATTTCAGGAACTTCTAAGAAGTTGTCCCCACCATGAAATTCCACAATGGCAGCTAGTGCAGATCTTCTATCACGGATTAGAAGATCAATTAAAACGATTTGTGGATGCCTCATGTGGGGACAATTTTCTTAACAAGGACGCCGAAAGTGCCTATCTTCTCTTTGAAGAAATGAGTGAAAACTCATTTAACATGACTTCAATGGACACTTTTGGTAGATCACAAAACCCCAGACACGGAGTCCATGAAATTGACTCCAAAACCACCTCTATTCCAGTCACACAAGATGATTTATATATGTTAGCTCAACGACTGGACCAGATGCAAATTCACCAAAAGAAAATGGAAGAAAAGCTCACAAACAAACAAGCTCCACACGTCCACTCTCCACACACTAACCCCCCACACATTCTCCGAAGAGAAAATCTACACAATATCGATGCCACATCTACTGGCCAGCAAATCCCGGCTGATTTCCCGCAAGATTTAACCGGGAATTTTGACCAAAATATTTTTGATTCCACCTCAGAAAATATTTATGCTCTCCAGGAGCAATTTAGAAACCCCTCCAACACTTCCAATCAAAATTGGAGGACCAACCCGAATCACTCCTGGAAAAACCCCAATCCGATTCCTTTTCCCAAACAAAACTATTTTGGGAATTATGGGCAACCTTTGTATCAACCTGGACCATCCCAGGATGATATTAATAATCAGGTCATGAAAACTCTGCAAGGAATGCAGACTCAAATGACAGAAGTAACCCGTATGATTACCAATTTACAACACCAAGTTAAGGTTAGTCCTGATCATCGACCTATTGGGAATTTACCATCCCAACCCATGCCCAACCCAAACAATCAAAGGAATCAATTTCAAGGTGGATATCACAGTCAACCTATTCAGCCAGCACCTCAGCATCCGTCGGGTTTCAATAACAGCCAGGCCCACCGTCCTCATCCTAGAAACAACCAGACTGCAAATGCAGTTACCTTGAGGAATGGGAAAACCACTCACAATACCCTTCCTGTTAAAGAAACCCGCTCTAATGACACACAGATTAACTCTTCCCCTCCTATTGTTCAGGAACCAATTCATGCAAAACAGGGCAACCCTGCCCCATTTCCACAAGCCCTCCACTCTTCTAAAAAGAAAAAGACAAAATCTGAGCCCACTGAGAAGGAATTAATGGATTTATTTGGGCAAGTAGAAATTAATATCCCTATCCTAGATGCCATTAAGTATATCCCTGCCTATGCAAAATTCCTAAAAGATTTATGTACTCCAAAAAGGCAGCCCAAGAATTTAGGAAAGGTAATTCTTCCAGAGACAGTCAGCTCAGTTGTGCAAAGCCGACTGCCTTTAAAGAGAAAAGATCCCGGCGCCCCCCTAATCCAAGTTATCATTAATGATACCTCATTTGATCGTGCTCTGTTGGATCTTGGTGCCTCAATTAATCTTATCCCCACAGTTATTTTTGAGGAATTTAAGATTAGTGAATTAAAACCCGTCGAGGTTACCCTGCAATTAGCCGACCGATCTACAATCAAACCTCGTGGGATTGTCGAGGATGTTTTAGTCAAGGTCCAGAATTGTGTCTTCCCTGCAGACTTTCTGGTTCTTGACATTGAGGCACCCGAATCATTACTGGACACCCCAATAATCCTTGGACGCCCCTTTTTGGCCACTGCAAAGGCAAATATCAATTGCCACACAGGAAAAATGGATATCAACTGTGCAGGCCAAACTATCACTTTAGATATTTTTAAATCCTCCAGGAGATTCCATGATGATAACTTCTTTGAGAACTCAGATATTGAAATTTCCAAAATGGTGGAGGAGACAATGTTAATAGATACCCTTACCGACCATAATTTTTTTGAGGACTCTGATTCAGAATCAGTGGTCGGTGAAATCTGTGATCCGAAAACTTGTCTTGACCCCAAATTTATTCCTGATACCCCCCCTAACCCACCCACTATTCACGCACCTAATTTTTCCACACTAACTTCCCCCAATCCTCACCATTCCTTCCCTGACCCCTTTCTTACGGACCTGCCACCAACCCCGCCCGAGTTTGGCACCCAACCTGATTTAAAACCATGGCCAGACTCGGGCTACACTTATCATTTTCCATCCAACTTTGATCCCAATATTATTTCTAATCAATTTTCTAGGGATCTAGAAGAAGACACCTTTTTTGCGGGCATCCAAGTGTCCAATTATCTACATGATTTTACGTCTTCCGTGCATACCTTCACGCCCGGCTGAATGGCGTAAAAGATAGCACTGGATGAGAGGTAACCCATCATTTTTTCTTGCTTTCCCTTTTTTTCTTCTTTTTCCAGGTTTTGTTCCTCCTAAACCTGACCGTTCTTCACTAAGGTGATCCCTTTTCCCTCCTAATGCATGAGGACATGGCATATCTTAAGCATGGGGGGGTGTTTTTAAATTTTACGATCGATTTAGGATTTTCAAAACCTAAAAACATGCATTTTTGTTTAATTTATTTCCTGCTTGCATACCAAAAAAAAAAAATAAAAATGTTCAAAACCTTTTGAGGAAAAATTTTGAAATCGGGACTAAGGTTGAAAAATTCACTTTTGGTACAATGGGATTTAATCTTTAACAAGCTAAGGATGAGGATATGGATCTGATCATTAGAATTCCAGGGTCTATTTTAGACTAGATCAGATATCCTTCTATAAAATTCCACCTGAACTCATGATAGTTCAGGTGACTTGATCCTATTTTGTAATATGGAAATTATTTGACTTAGCCTCTGATTCAAAAACTTGCATGTTTTGAGAAACTTCTTGTGTCACTCTTCACACACAAGCCAACACTTAAAAATAACTAAAAATTTGAAAAACTCCCTTGTTTGGACTTAGTAAAAGTCTGAAACAGATCATTGGTTTGAGTTCCCATCGCCGAGAAGGAGGAAAATGCCTCCTTTGAGGACGCGATGTCAACATGTTACCCCCTCGGCGTTGCTCCATATCTATATTTCATATCTTTAGACGGAGCATTAAAGCGCATTTTAGCAGCTCAAGTGTCTTGGACGGTGCTCTACCTATAGTGTCGGAGCAAGAGCTTGAGTTTGCTTGGAGCGCCCCTTTTCACCGCATCGTGTTTTGGGGTTGTGAGCTCCTGGGTGGTGTCATGGATAGTGCTATCCCGAAGTACTGGCGCCAAAACCCCCTCGAGGAATGGTAACGGGAATGATGATCCCGACACATCTGTTGTAAGATAGCTAAAAATAAGCATGGGGGAGAAGAAAAAAAAAGTAGTAATAAATAAATTAACACGCCCTTATAAATGTTGGCTTTTCACAAGCACAGCTACAAGGTTTTAAAGGATTTTGCAAGTTGAGAATCAGATTCATGAGCCAAAAAAATCCTAAAAACAAACATTTCAAGTCATCTGAATTAACAAGGGGTTAATTTGAGAATTTTCTGGAGGATATATTGATCCCGTTCTGTCTAATGGTTGAATCCAAAAACAAATCCCGATGTTTATCTTTAACAAATCCCGTACCTCCAGTGTTTTAATCTACCAAGGTCCATTAATCACTTTTTCTCCTCAAAAGTCGAAAAAATTAGATTTCCCAAAAATTCCATTTTAAGTTTTGCTAAGAGACTAGCAAAAGATAAGCATGGGGGTGTGATAAATGCTAGTTTATCATCATTCCTATGCATTGAAACAAACCTAGCTCTTAGGATTTTACTCCGCAAATGGGGTTTTGGGCTACATTTAGGCATAAAATAGGTTAGGCATGCATTGCATTTTTTATTGTCTTTTTAATATGTTTTTGTGAGTGTTAGGGATGTACAGATATATAGATCCCTAAAACCCTAGCACTCAAGAAGGCAAATGGTGAAGGAGAAGCCCAGACTAGCTGGAACTCAGCCTGATCCAGCTCACCTCAGCTTGATCTAGCTCACCTCAGCTTGATCCAGCTCACCGTAGCTGGAACCTAGCTCACTTGAACTAGGATTAGCTCATCCCAGCTCCATTCAGCTAATCTCAGCTGAATGGCAGCTCAAGAGAGTTCATCTTAGCTCACCCCAGCTCAAGTCAGCTCAGATCTAGCTTAACTTAGCTAAGTCTAGCTCGTCTCAGCTCCCACTAGTCCACAGGGAGCTCTAGCTAGCTCAGCTGAGTTGACAGGAGTTCACCCCAGCTCAGATCCAGCTACATCCAGCTCCACTCAACTCCAGCCAGCTGAAGAAGAACTCATCCCAGCTCAGGAAGCTCAAGTCCAGCTCCCGGGGACTCAACTAAGCTCAACTCAGTTGAGCTAAGCTACCTTAGCTGCCTCAACCAGCTTGACCCTCCCCGGGAGCACCAGACCCAGCTCACCTTAGCTCATTATGGTAGAAGTTAGCTTACCTTAGCTCAGCTTAGTAGCTAGCAGAGAACTAGCAAGCTAAGCCAGCTAGAATAGCTCCATGCCAGCCTCTTCGGCAGCAGCCAGCTCCAATTTCAGCTCCAGACTTCTCCTCCTCAACTCCTCCCTCCAAACTCTAGCTCCAACACCTTCTCCTCTGCTCCTCCATTAGCTAAGCTAGCTTAGCTTAGCTTACCTTATCTTAGCTTAGCTATGCTCCAACTTCCTTGGCTTGTACCACCCCAAAAACCCACCTAACAACTCCACCCAACTAGCTCCACCTAAGCTCCACATAAGCTAACCTACTTGGCACCAACCTAACCTACCCACCACCTCCAAAAGACACCTTAAAGTGGCGCCAAAAACTACCCTAACCACCACCTTAATGGCGCCACTTTTCCCTCCAAAATCCCCCCTCATCTCCACCACACAATTTCCCTTGAATTCATCTCCACCATCCACCTAACCCCCCTTCTAGAAGACCCCGTGTTGGCGCCAACATGGTGGTGTCTCTCCACCACCAAAAGACACCAACACCACCATAACTATCCCCTTTAACACCCCTTGGGTTGGCGCCAACTCTCCTTAGCCATAGGATCACCAACCACCTCCATTCTTCCATCCTAGCCCTCCATTTCAAGGGGCACCTTAACCCCCCATCCTACCCTATAAAAAGACCACTACCCACCACCATTCAAGTCATCCTTGGCTAGCAATTTCACTCTCATATTCCACCAAGAAGCCCACGTCCAAGAGAGAAGAAGAAGATTAAGGGGATATTCTGTCCCCTTGGTGCCTTCCCCTCTTCCCTTCTCTCTTGGGTCACGCCAGCCAAAGGTGAAGCCAAGCAAGGAAGATCTTGGAGGAGATCTTGAAGGTGGTCCACGCCACCTTGGAGGAGTTCTTGAGGGTGGTGCACGCCCACCCCTTGGAGAGAACATTGAAGGTGGAAGCTTCCACCTTGGAGGAGCTCTCAAGGAAGGAGGAGAAGGAAGCCCTCTTTTCAAGCCAAGGAGCAGCTAGGCTTGGAACAAGAAGACAACCTTCTTCACCATTGTTACAAGAGGATTTGTGTTTCTTTTCTTGCTTTTAGATTGTTTAATTCTAGTAGAAGCATTCCTCTACTTGTCCTTGAAAGGAACACTCATTCTACTCAATCAAAATTGCCTTCTTTTAGCTTTTTATTGCAGATGTTTGTTTTGGTTCTAGCACTTGTTTCACCTCTTCTTCCTAGTTACCCTAGGCCTCCACTTGCCTAGAGTGAGCTTAGGAAGAAGATATTTCTATCTTTTAGATTTTAGTTAATCATTTGTAGGTGTTATTTCTTTTAGCTACAATCTGCAGTTTGCCCTCGTCTTTTCAAAATACAAAAAAAAATTACATATTGAAAAATATCAAAAAGAAAGTTGAGATCTATCTGTAAGCAAGAGGATTAATTTTGCATTTTTTTTGCCTCCTTGGACGACCCTAGATACTCCCCTATCTAGGATATAAATTTAAAAGCGATAGCGGATTTACGTGTTGCAACGACGTTAAAAACCTGCTTTTACAAATCACGCGTATTTCGCTATCAAGTGCGTGCCTGGGGATAAAAGCGATTTGTTTCTCTGGCTATGTAGTCGTCAGCGCTCGGCACACGGGTTACCGATTCCATCTGATCTGATCTGAGCATTGCATGTGTCTGTGTGTGTGGGCTTATGCCTGCAAGTGTGCGCCCTTGGGGGCGTGTGAATGAGATTGTGCCCTGGGAGGGCGAGAGTGGCCTGGGAGGCCGGGTTGAGCCGAAATGGCTCTAGACTGTGAATCGATAAAAATGAACCAAAAATGAACCTAATTGAGATTAGGCGAGGACCGAGTAGGGTCTGGTCTCACCCTGGTCTCAGGGTGCTGTGTATCCTCGAAAGGACCTCGCTGCAAATAAAATAACTTTTGGTTAAAAAAAAGTAAAATACCTGATTTAGCTGAAAGTTTAAGGAAAAGAGAAGCCGCTGAAGGATGTTAAGTGTTGAAGTTGAAAGCTAAAGGAGCACAGGCGCTAAGGAGTGCTAAGGAAAAGATACTAAGGAACAAAGGAGAAAACTAAGGGAAAAAGAATAAGAGACAGGAAGAGAAGATGGCAGAAACAATAGAAGAAAGAGAGTTCAAGAGAAAGAAGAAAATAAGAGAGAAGAAGATAAGAGGCTGAAGAGATAAATGAAAATAAATGAATTTTTCTTGCATCATTATCTTTTTGTTCTTAATTGTAAAAAGGCATGTATTAATAGGATAACTTTCAATTGCCTTAATTTCTTGGAATGAAATAAAATTAAAAACTAACATGTTTACTTGTTAATAAAGTACAACATTTTGAGTAAATATGTTTTGCAAATGGAATTTTGTATATCCTTTATAGTTTAAATATTTTGACAAAATTCATGTTTTGAAAATCAAACTAGTTATACCTCCTAAAATTATAGAGAAATAAAAGAGAATTGGTGAATTTGGAGAAAATTATTATACCTCCCAGTGACCGAACTGGACTCAACCAGTAAAAAAATTCTAAAATGTTAGGTTAATTCGACCCTATACTATACAACCGACAGAACTTCGAGTTAACCTAAGTGATTTCTACTACTCTTAATTAAGTGAAATTAACTTAATTACTGAGTTGAGTGGAAACCATGTATCAACAGACCCCCTAACTTCCTCGCCACTCTTACAAACAGGTCCCTCTGCCATTAATGGGGAGAAATCCTACTCCAGCGAGGAATGGAGGGGGAGTACTCCCTGATTCCTTAGAGATCTCCTCCCAGATTTGGAACAGAGATTCTCTGAGGAATTCCCTTCCATCTGAGCTCGATTGCAATCTCTAATTTGCACCCAATCTCTTGTGTGAACGCACAAGAGATTTGGGTCTCCAACTGCTTCCATCTCCAACGAGGGCTCGCACGCTTGGAAGCTTGTCTTCCAAGCACAGGAGCACCTGCCAGCATTTATAAAAGGATCCTCAACCTCGGTCGCACCTCTTCAGCTCGACTTGGCCAGAGATCCACCCAAATTTCATCCTCTTCTCCTCTGGTCAAGTAGTCCAGCGAGCTCCAGCGAGCCTCCCTCCTATTTCTCATCACTCTGCCACAATACCAGTGGTAGAGTTGTCCTCACCATCTTCCTTCGCATTGTGCAACACCCGTGCGAGCACCTCTAGCCCCGTTGTCGCTGCCGTCTCCCTCCACTGGACACCTTCTTCTCTAGTGACAGTAGGTACTGCCAGTCGCCATCTCTCCCCCTTCGTCTACTTAATTAGGTTAGACTTACTCCTCTCTATCCCCTCTTCAATTCCCCTTAATCTATTTCACAAATTACCCCTCGACAGCCACTGTCCACCGCCATCTTCCCCATCTCCGGCCAATCTCTGGCGAGACGCACCCATCACTCCACACCTCCACATGTCTTGCCACCAACCTCTTCACCTCCTCCATTGACTGCTGAACAACTTCCACCCATCCATTGACCGCCAACACCTCCATAAACGCCCCTCGGTCTAACCCATAAGCCCGATCATAGAGTGACCAAGGCACGCATGCCTAGGCCACCCCACGGCCAGCCACCAACCATCCCACCTTCACTGTGAGACGACAAAGCTCCCCATCTGGTTTAACGAGGCCGCAATGCCATCTTTGTGAAGTTTAGATTTGACCCCTCCTCCACCAGTAGCGGTAGCTCGAAGGAGCTCGCAAGCTTGCTCCAGGCTGAAGCACTCCAGGGTCCCAGGTCCAGAAGGCGCGGGTTGGTCTCGCGCATTCATCTGTCCAGGCAATTAGTTCTGTGAGGTGCCCAGCTGTAGCAATTGGAAGGAGAACCTCACTTACAGGCGCGAGCGAAGCGGGTGGGACTTTAGTCCCACCTCGGAAAAGCAGGAGTGAGGTGCGTTGCTTATATTGATTTTGTGTTTTGTTCTGATTGCCTCAAGTCACACAGGGGTGATGTCCCTCGCCCTTGCCGTCCCTCATCCGTGACATTTCCCCCGCGGACCTGGCACCCGGACCCGACTAACCTAACCTAGCACTCCTCGCGCACCACACCTACACCGGTGCGCCTGGACTCGGGCACGTGACCGACCCGATTTCCTAGCTCTGGGAGAGCGTACCGAAGAGAGTTAATACAGAGAGAGAGAGAGAGAGAGATGCGGGGGAGGGTAGAGGTAGGTTTTGCTCTTCAATGTTTGTGCAGGGAAGAAGGAGGAAGGAAGGTGCAGCTGGAGCTAAGGCAAGGTGAAGCGAGGCTAAGTAGGGAAGGAAAGACTTAGCTGCAAAAGGAAGAAGGAAGGAAGGCTAAAGGAAGAAGAAGAGAATGTCAGAGGAGGCAAGGTGAGTGAAGCTGACACTTAGCTGCAAATAAGAGAAGTCAGAAAAGAAGAAGGAAAGACAAGGCAGAAGGAGAGGCAAGCCAAAGAAGAAGAAGAAGAAGAAGAAGAAGAAGAAGAAAGGCACTGTGCGAAGAAAAAGAAAACCAACTGAAGCAAAGACAGAAAGAGAAGGAAGAAGAAGAGAAAGCTGCAAGGAGAAGAATAAGAGGCCATCATTTAAGATGTCTGATTTTTTTTTGCTATAAATTTAATTCATAAACTCTTGCATTTATATTCTGAATTAAGTTTTGAGTAATTCTACGTGTTCAATTACATTATTGAGATTAGTGAACAAATTCCATTTGCTCTCTGTGTTCGACCTCGGATACTTAGGTTTTTTAGTAATAAGTTTTTATTTGTTGTCAACGCTTGGTCACCTATACTACAACGCAACTGACTTAAAAAGCCCGAAAAGGCATCGCAACATTTTGGCGTCGTTGTCGGGGAGCAACGTGCAATCTATCACTAATCTCTGCATTCTTTTTGATCATGTTGAACACTAACTTGCCCTACTTTGTTTTGTTGTGATCTTGCAAGGTATGTCACGAGAAGATCCCTCCCGCAAGTCAACTACTCCAGGGCAAGTAATCTCTTTTCTTCCTTAAACCATCCCCTAATCCTTGAAAGACAAAAGGAAGCAATTAATTTAGGAATCAATTGCCTTCTTTTTATAGTAATCACCATCTTTAAGGCAAACATTTCCTGATTTTGCGAAAATTTTTCAAATCTTCTTGAAGTTGGAGCGATTTTTTTTAGATCCTATCCCATAAATTCCTGTGCCTAATAGAAATCACGCTTAATCTCTGCGGACAACACACTTCTTGTTTTTGAGTCCAAAGAGAATTTGTGTGAAAAAGAGGATTGGAAATAGAGGTAAATTAGGGTTTCGACAGTAGGGTTTTTGGAGTGCTAGTCACACATGCCTGTATAAAAGGAAATGAACCCTCTTGCATCAGTGTGCGACCCAAGCCCTTGATTGAAGAGATCTAAACAAGACAAACCCTAAAAAATTGAGCTCTAAAATCACTTGAATCTTAAAATCTTGGACCTAATAAATTTGGAGTCAAATCAGGGTGATCTCTAGGTCCCAAGCCTAGCATCATTGTGCCATATCTAGGACAAGTAAGGTGAAGTTGACCCCGTGGGTCAACTAACCTCCAAATTAGGTCACAACATCAAAACATCTAAAATTCAAGTGAAAACCCTAAAGCACCTTTGAAATAAAAGTGGTAGACCTAAGAGGTCAAGGTCCCCATTCTGGTCTACCTAGAATTTCAGTGACAAGAGAGGTCGGGTTGGGGAAACCCTGTAACCCGTGGGGATGCTCTACCCTGTAGGGGTCTTTGCGGGACTCTCCCTATCTGGCTACCCAGGTAATTCTCAGGTGGACGATCTTCTGATCCAGGGGTATCATCTGCCCCGAACCTCCATAGTCATCCAAATGTCTTTGGGTGCCTTGATTTGGTAAAAAAACATCTCCAGTTCCTCATCTTTTCTCCTTAGAGCACACACGTACATTTTTAGTGGAACTCTTTATTCAGATTTAATCGCTTCATAACTTGATTGTATACCTTGATTCAAGCTCTGATTCTACATCTTGATTCCACCACCTGATCCAAATATGCAGCCAAACCACTTAGGACTACCATTCAAGAAACCTGAATATCGGAGATCCATGAGAGATAGGATGATTGAGGATGCCCTGAAATTCTATGAAAAAGAAGACAAAACCTCAACACCAGTAGAAAACATTCAGGTCGATGTTCCAACAACCACAACCTTCATCATAACCTGTGCCCAAGTGTTATTGGCAGAAGCTACAAAAGGATCAACCCGAGACATGCTCATCACAAGGTACATTGAGATAGAAAAATTGCACAATCTTGAATACCTTCAATGCATGACCAATCCTGTAGTTTGGGAGCAACACCAAGATGGTCTTGAAAAACATGAAGAGATAATGAGATTATTGAAACAAATCATCGACCAGGAATACCCGTATATGCCACAAACTGAGGATGAACCATCTTGGGAGGATCAATCTGATCTCGGGTTTGAGGCACAAAATGGTTGTGGATTCCCAACCTAGATGGAGTACAATGTGCCTGATATTGAAGAAGGTTGGGAAGCTCCAATTACAGGAGAACACAATGTTGAGCCCACTCTAGACCATGAATCACCAGGCTTAGAATGCCAAAACTCCTGCAATATTGAGAGTAGAACTGAACCTCTCGAGGGTGTAAATTCCGCCCCTTATTCTGATAAGGTGACCCTCGAAGGTTATTCAGACCTAGATTCTAGTGATTCGACCCACATCCTAAGCCCAGAATCTAGATCTGAAACCTATTGGGAAGATTTCAAGGCCCCATATGAGGATGATCAATTTTTCAATGAATATGATTTTGGGCCTTTATTTGATGAATACCCCTCGCCAACATCCTTAGAGAAACCAATCGATTTTTCGGAAGTCATGCCAATTTACGATACAGAAACTGAGGAGTTGGACGAGTAGGGTTTCAATTGGGTCGATCCTACCAGCTTGGAACCTGAGCCTTTACCAGATAAGGACACCTTTTTAAGGTCAAAATTGACATCTAGGCTAGACCCTAGTCAGGCTGCTGAATCTATAGCATATGATTTATTCTATGGTGGAGCTCATGATCTTGAATCTCATTCATATTTTGATTTTCGCAAACTCTTCGACAATTTCGAATCTGACCATAACATCGAAGAAAATCTGCTTCCTGATTATAATAAGCCAATCTACAACCTTAGCTCACATGACTCATTCTCTAACTCCAATGTTAAAAGTTACTATGAGGAGTCTCTACATGAGACCACTTGTCATTCTTTTCTAGAAGAGCCCTCATACACGATTCTCATTGAAACCACCTCGTCCACACATACAGAATCGATCAAAACCCATTCTCTACCCCGACCCGCAACCAGACTCAATTTCTATTTTGATTCACCTCTCACTGAGCCGTTTGCAGATGATTCAACTCCAAATCTATACTGGGCACCGGGTATCTATCAGACTGAAAAACATGAGGCATCTTTCTCTGATCACCCCTGTAGGGTTTCCACACCATGCAATGATTATTTTTCGGAACCCTACCCTGACCAGGCTAATTCCACTCATCCTAAACCCGAGTTTTCACTTCCATATCCATTCGAGCCACATTGCATATGGTGGGTTCTGCATCTGTTGATCTACATCTATCAACCCACCAGACTGATTGGGTTTGGGTTGCATCATCAGCCCACTGATCTTAACAAGCACTTGGTTGGACCAACCAAGCCCTTAATCAAGGTGCTTGTTTTACAAAACTCCACTGATTTGACCACTCCCTCTCCACCCCATGTTCCGCACAGCTGAAGGCATTAAATTTAGTGCTTAACGGGAGGCAACCCATCATTCCAAAAATAGAGACCCATCTGATTATCTGTCTGTACTCCACGTCCATTGCACCTTGAGTTCAGCCTTAGATAGTTGATCCTACCTCTGGTACACATACCAGAGCTTGAAATCGTCTGCCTCAGTGATTTTCGACCCATTCACCCACCCGATGTATCCTATTCTAAGTCCCTGACCTCAACACTATTTCACACCCTCCATTTACAATGAGGACATTGCAAAACTTAGGCATGGGGGGTGGTAAAGTGCATACATATAGAACCAAGAAAAAGTTAGAAGGATTCTCACAAAAAAATTCACATATGTCAAAAACATGAAAAAAAAATTAAAAAATTATGAAAAAGAACAAAAAAATGGAGGGAGGAAATTTTATGAGCCACATAATCATAAGGAGGAGAAAAAGAGCAAAATGACAAAAAGGAGCACAAAATGAAAAAGAAAAAGAGATAGTCATTAGTAAGAGATTAAGGAATTAACCGAAGTTCTAGACCACATCAAGAAAAGAGAAAAATGAAAGAAAAGTGCTAAGGAGACACAAAAAGAGATTAACAGGAATGCTGATCTTAGGCCTTCTGGGCTAGACTCTTAGGCTTAAAAATTCATGTACCTGCTAAGATTTAGATAATCCTCAAGAGGTTGGGGAAAATATGAAGCTTAAGTATTAGGTCTAAGGCTTAGGAAGTATTCGACCTCGTTAACTGACCTTCGGTTTGCGAAATTCGATAACCTAAGCACCCCAATCCACACACAGTCTGGTTCAGTGTGCATAACTATCAAAATCATGCAAAAAGTGTTTCAATGTTCTGACAAAGTTGCCTAGATTAGGAGCGGCCGATCAACAAAAGTTGATTTGGATGAGTTCCCGGCACGGAGAGGCAGGAAATTTCCCTCGAAGATGCTCAACAACATATCGTCTCCTCAGTGCTTGTCTCTTAGGATATTTAAATATCCTACCGGGGGCATGTAAGCACTCTGCTGGTTCAGATGCCATGGGCGACATTATCACGAAATGTCGATTGCCAGGGTATGGATTCGGCCACGGAACGCCATGGGTGGGATTATCTCAAAATCTCGAAAGCCAGGGTTCTGGGGGTTGCCATGGGTTGTGCTATCACGAAGCATCGATTGCCAGGGACCCTTGAGGATTGATGACGGGGACGAGGAATCTGATACAGACCGTGTTGAGAAGCCAATCCGAAGCTAGAAATAAAAAGAAAAGAGAGAGAAAGCTCTCCAAACAAATAAATCTTCTGTCTCTCTCTTACAAAAACACATTGCAAACTAAATCTAGGCTAAAAATGTCTTAAGCACAGGTGCTTTAACCGTGGAGTCCAACAAACCGTAGGATAGTTTCTAAGAGTCTTAAAAACCTTCGCGGAGGATTGAGGCTAAAGCGGGTCAGGTCCAGATTTTGGTTGGTACTTGATTACCTCTAGGCCTATTGTCAACATTCTTAACCTAATCAAAAGAAGAAGAAAAGCACTCATCACAACTGATGACAGACACTAAGGGTCTAGAACAGAAGTTAAAACCTTAAAATTTTGCTAAGAGACTAGCAAAATCTAGGCATGGGGGCATGATGAGAGCCTCATCATGAGCCCTAACTAGCTCATTTTGACCCAAGAAAGAGAATAGGAGTTCCTACATAACCTAGAGAAGGGCTTAATTCAAGGAATAAGTGTTCTAAGAAGAAAACATGAAACAAAAGTTAAAACTATAATTTTACCATTGCAATACGTAAACAGGATTTATTAGAGACAAAACATAGGTCAAATGGTCTGAATAAGATAAAAAGTGGGTTGGTTTAGTCAGAAATGGGTTCATGTGCAGTCTAGGAATTAAATGACATTCTATAACCCTAAAACAGACCCACTTAATTCAACAAGGTTCTGTTTAGGATAAAAATCAACTAAACCCCCTAAAATTCATGGAAAAATATCCCCTAGGGTCTAGAACCTTCAATTTGGCCTTTGGAACCTATTTTGACCTAGATTAGGGTCCCAGCTCATTAATTGACCTAATTTGGGTTTTTGTGCAAAATATCTAGTCAAACGTGGTCAAGCCTAAAATCCAACTTCACCATTGGATTCCTTAGGTCTAAATTAGGTTTGTACCAAAATTTGGACCTAAGGGGAGGTCACTTGACCTACTTTGCAAAATAGTACACTCAATTACATTTTGGCCCCTATCGTTTGAAAACCAATGCACAGACCCCCCTAACTTCCTCGCCACTCTTACAAATAGGTTCCTCCACCATTAATGGGGAGAAATCCTTCTCCGACGAGGAATGGAGGGGGAGTACTCCCTGATTCCTCAGAGATCTCCTCCCAGATTTGGAAGGGAGATTCTCTCAGGAATTCTCTTCCATCTGAGCTCGATTGCAATCTCTGATTTGCACCCAATCTCTCGTGCGAATGCATGAGAGATTTGGGTCTCCAACTGCTTCCATCTCCAATGAGGACTCATGCACTTGGAAGCTTGTCTTCCAAGCATAGGAGCCCCTTCCAGCGTTTATAAAAGGAACCTCAACCCCGGCTGCACCTCTTCAGCTTGACTTGGCCGGAGATCCACCCAATTTCTTCCTCTTCTCCTCCGGTCAAGTAGTCCAGCGAGCTCTGGTGAGCCTCCCTCCTATTTCTCATCGCTTTGCCATAATACCAGTGGCAGAGCTGTCCTCACCATCATCCTCCGCATCGCGCAACACTCACGCGAGCACCTCTAGCCCCGTCGTCGCTGCCGTCTCCCTCCACTAGACACCTTCTTCTTCGGCGACAGCAGGTACTGGCAGTCCCCATCTCTCCCCCTTCATCCACTTAATTAGGTTAGACTTACTCCTCTCTATCCCCTCTTTAATTCCCCTCAATCTATTTCACAAATTGCCCCTCGACAGCCACTGTCCACTGCCATCTTCCCCATCTCCGGCCAACCTCCGGCTAGACGCACCCATCACTCCACACCTCCACACATCTTGCCACCAACCTCTTCACCTCCTCCATCGACTGCTGAACATCTTCCACCCATCCATCGACTACCAACACCTCCATAAACGCCCCCCGACCTAACCCATAAGCCTGGCCACAGAGTGACCTAGGCACGCACACCTAGGCCACCCCTCGGCCAGCCACCAACCATCCCACCTTCACCGTGAGACGGTGAAGCTCCCCATCTGGTTTAACGAGGCCGCAAGGCCGTCTTTGTGAAGTTCAGATCTGACCCCTCTGCTGCCATTAGCGACGGCTCGAAGGAGCTCGCAAGCTTGCTCTAAGTTGAAGCACTCCAGGGTCCCAGGTCCAGAAGGCGTAGGTTGGTCTCGTGCATTCATCTGTCCAGGAAATTAGTTCTGCGAGGCGCTCGGTTGTAGCAATTGGAAGAAGAACCTCACCTGCGGGCACGAGCGAAGCAGGTGGGACTTTTAGTCTCACCTCGAAAAAGCAGGAGTGAGGTGTGTTGCTTATATTGATTTTGTGTTTTGTTCTGATTGCCTCAAGTCACACAGGGGTGAGGTCCCTCGCCCTTGCCATGCCTCGTCCGTGACATTTCCCTCGCGGACCTGGCACCCGGACCTGACTAACCTAACCTAGTACTCCTCGTGCACCACACTTACGCCGGTGCGCCTAGACCCAGGCACGCGACCGACCCGATTACCCAGCTCTGGGAGAGCGTACCGAAGAGAGTCAATATAGAGAGAGAGAGATGCAGGGGAGGGTAGAGGTAGGTTTTGCTCTTCAGTGTTTGTGTAGGGAAGAAGGAAGAAGGAAGGTGCAGTTGGAGCTAAGGCAAGGTGAAGCGAGGCTAAGCAAGGAAGGAAGGCTAAAGGAAGAAGAAGAGAACGTCAGAGGAGGCAAGGTGAGAGAAGCTGACACTTAGCCGCGAATAGGAGAAGTCAGAAAAGAAGAAGGAAAGACAAGGCAGAAGGAGAGGCAAGCCAAAGAAGAAGAAGAAGAAGAAGAAGAAGAAGAAGAAGAAGAAGAAAGGCACTGTGCGAACAAAAAGAAAAGCAACTGAAGCAGAGACAAAAAGAGAAGGAAGAGGAAGAAGTGAAAGCTGCAAGGAGAAGAATAAGAGGCCATCATTTAAGACGTCTGATTCTATTTTTGCAATAAATTTAATTCATAAACTCTTGCATTTATATTCTAAATTAAGTTTTAAGTAATTCTAAGTGTTCAATTACATTATTGAAATTAGTGAATAAATTCCATTTGCTCCTTGTGTTCGACCTCGGATACTTAGATTTTCGAGTAATAAATTTTTATTTGTTGTCAATGCTTGGTCACCTATACTACAACGCAACTGACTTAAAAAGCCTGATAAAGCGTCGCAACAATTCCTCAAAGGCTCCCTTTCAAATTTGAAAGGGAGATTCTCTGAGGAATTCCTGATCATATGAACACAATCTCAAGCCCTGATTGCCTCCCAATCTCATTTGCAAACGCATGAGAGATTTGGGTATCTCTCACCTTCCATGTCCGGTGAGGATGCCCGTGCTTGGAAGCTTGCCTTCCAAGCATAAGGTCTTCTGCATGCGACTATAGAAGATCTTCGACGAGGTCCTCCTGTCCATCCTCAGCTTGGTTTGGCCGGAGATAACCCCTCAATTTTGTCCCTTCTCCTCTAGCCAGACACCCAGTGAGCTCCGGAGACCTATCCCTCTTCCTCTCTTCAGTCTGTCACAATACCAGTGGCAGAGTTGTCTCTGCCTTTGTTGTCCGTGTCGCACCATACCTGTGCACGCGCCAGCTATCCTCTTCGTTGTTGCCGTCCCCCTCCACTGGGTCTTCGTCTCCGGTGGCGGCAGGTACGCGCCATCCGCCATCTCTTCCCCCTTCATCCTTAAACTAGGTTAGATACTTTCCCCTTTCTCTTCTCTTTATTTTCCCCCTCTATTTCTATTTTCACCCCTCGACAACCACAGACCACCACCATCTTCTCCACCTCTGGCAGACCACTGGCGAGGTGCCTCTGTTACTCCACACACCCATCCACCTTGCCAAACACTTCAGAAGCTCCACCACATTCCATTGATCATTTTCCCCCTCTCCATCGACCGCCACAGCCTCCACACACTGCCCCTGAACAAACCCATCACTACGGTCACAGAACGACCTAGGCACTCACACCTAGGCCACCCTGTGCCACGCCACCCACCGAGACACCTTCACCGTGCCACGGCAAAGCCTCCTGTGTATTCTAATGAGGTCGCAAGGCCGTGTTGCTTGAACGCAGGTTCCGACCTCTGTCGCCATTGAAGCAGGAGCGAAGCTTGCTCACAAGCTCAAATCAGGCAGCCTCGCTCTATACCCCAGGTTCCAGGCGACGCGGATTCGTATCACGCACACATTCAGCCAGGTAATTGGCTTTGCAAGGCATTACAGTCGCTGCGATTGAGTGAAGACCCTTGCGGGCGCGTGCGAGGAAGCAGGTGAGACTTTTAGTCCCACCTTGGTTGTTTTCGAGTAAGCTGAGGGGTATAAATTGTAATTGTGTCAGGGGATTATTGCCTCCTGACATGGGGTGAGGTCCCACTCTCCCCCTCACGCCTCGTTTGTGCCCACGCCTCGCGGACCTGGCAGCCTGACCCGATAACCCATGCACTTCTTGTGCATCACCCACGCCGGTGCGCCTAGACCCGAGCACGCTAACCCGACCCATTTACCCGAGATGGCTCTGGGAGAGTGAGCCTAAGAGAGAAAAGAGAGAGAGTTTGTGGGGGAGGGGAGGGGTAGGTTTTGCACTTGTAAGGAACGACTGAAGAAGAAGAGGAAGCTGAAGGAGAAACTAAGGAAAGAAGGAGGAAGCCACAAGTGAAGCCGCAGAGAAGAAGAAGGCTGAAGAGATGGCACGGTTGAAGAACTAGAAGACAAAGGAGAAAGGAGCCATCGCCAAAGAAAAGGACCAAAGCCAAGGCAGAAAGAAGAAGGAAAGAAGAGCCAGAGAAAGAAAGAAGGACAGAAGAAGAGAAGCTAAAGAAGAATAGAGAAGAAAGAGCCAAGAGAAGAAGCAAAAGAAGAAAGAAGAATCAAACATTTTTAAGACGTTTAATTCCATACGCAGACGTCCAATTCTTCCCAATTTCTCTTTTATGCTACATTTTATTATTCATAAACTCATGCTTTACATTCTGAATTAGATTTTGAGTAATTTTATGTGTTTAAATTGCTTCTATTATTGAGATTAGCGTATGAATTCCATTTGATCCCTGTGTTCGACCTCGAACTTAAACTTTGAGTAATAAAATTTATTTGTTTTCAAAGTGATTTCAACTATACTACAATGCATTACTTTAAAACTGATTTTGCTCTTGTAAACACACAAGTTTTTAGGTTTTCCAAGAGAGTGTGCATGGGTTCGGTAGGGGTAGAATGGGAAGGGGTGTGTGTGTGTGTGGGTGTGTAGTTTTCGTAGGACTAGGTTGTGGGTTTTGGTAGGATTACGTGCTAAATAGGTTGGGTCAATCTAGATTAAGTGGGTATGGACCTAATTAGGCTTAGGAAAGTCTAATTGGATAGGAGTGAACCTAATTAGGTCTAGGTCAGGTCTAATCGGATGTGTGCATGGGATTAGGCTAGGGTAACCCTAATAAGTATGAGTCAATTATATCCTGGGTGGATCCAATTGGGCTTAGGTGCACCTAATCAACTGTAGATGCACCCAATTAGGTATGGGATGGTTTAATTGGGTTAGGGATAGGATAAGTAGGGCTATGGATAGTGGGCTAGGATTAAGAGGTCTCTAATTAGGTTTCCTAGGGTGTCCGGTGGGGTTCCTAGGTCAAAGCAGGCAAGCTAGGGCTTCCAACACCAAAATCAGGAACTAGACAGCAGTTTCAGACGTCCAAGATAGTGGTCAAACATCTTATACTACAAAATTGGACGTCTGGACATTAAATTAGACATCCAATTTTGTGTTAGTATGAGTTTTGGCTTCCTAGATTGTTATTATGCAGAAATCAGACGTCCAGCTAGATGTTTGGACGTCCTAAAAGGTGCTGGAGAGTGGGTTTTAGCTTTTCTAAGGTTGGTTTTGGTTTATAAGTGTTTGGGAGAGGGATAGGGTGGATAAGAACATGGATAGTGCTATCCATGTTTGGGTTTTGAGGCTAAGGTGCCCTAATGGAGGTTGTTTTGTGTTTGGGAAGGCTATCCTAGGGTTTCTAAGGGTAGGGATAAGGCTATCCTCCTCACTCCTCTTATCTGGATCAGTCTTCTTCTTCCTTTATTGCTTTATTCCACTATCTCCATCCTGGATTACTTTATTACCTGCAAATAGTAATAAAAACCATTAAATGGCAGGATATCTCATCTTAGTCTAAATAAACTGATGCAATGCATGATATGCAAGATATGAATGCAATATCCACAAATTAAGCTAGGTTCAAACATTATTTAGGTTGACTAGGACCCATGATTGCTGTGTAATCATACCCTCATGCCTAAACTTTGCTAGTTCCTAGCAAATGCAAGACTAAATGATTCATATAAGGGTACCTAAGGGATTGATTATTTTATCAAGTGTATGCCTAGAAAATTTTCTCCTTCTTGTTTTCATCCTATGTTTTATAAATCTAGACAAATGTGAAAGTGCATCTACATAGCTTTTGCGATGGATTTGAGTGAAAGACTTGATTCACCTCTAAAGCCTGTACTTGACCCCTAGTAAAATTCTAGCGGGATAGGCGAACTTCTTCTCTCAGGGTATTCAAGATATTCTATGAATTCCACCCGACTTTAAGCTTAGGTAGAGAATCTTAGAGGGAAAAGATTATATATTTGGTGGCTTACTCTCGACTGGTGCTACATAGAGATTAGTACTAAAGAATCTAGATTCCCAAATTATTAAGTAACTCAACTCAGAGAAAGACGAGAAAAACTATGCTCTCTTTTGGTTCCATTGTATGCATTCTCTTTTTATCTCTCTTTCTTTTTCTTTTCTTTTCTTTCTTTTTCTTAGAGCTCACAATCTCACCAGATTCTCACGTATGATCCATATTTGGTAGTCTCACTTGGTATTAACACTTCAATTGAGTTCCATAACCCTAAAACTAAGTTGAAATTCCTTGGCCAGTATTTGGGCGGTCAGAAACACAAGAAAGATAAGTTAAGGCCATATTTGGTGGATCTCAAATTTATTTGGTAGTATTGCCTCAATGCAACTGAAATAAACACTAAATATTCACAAACTCTTTTTCTGCTCTTTTCTTCTCTTTTTTTTTGTCTCATTTTCTCAT
The DNA here is from genome assembly GCA_037157565.1 of Thalassia testudinum. Taxonomy (NCBI): domain Eukaryota; kingdom Viridiplantae; phylum Streptophyta; class Magnoliopsida; order Alismatales; family Hydrocharitaceae; genus Thalassia; species Thalassia testudinum. The sequence continues at coordinate 2,875,108 of JAZHRO010000029.1, read as the reverse complement.
TTTTTTCATTCTCATTTATTTTTTCATGTATAATTTTTCTAACTCAAAACAATCTAGCAACACATCCATGAACTTTATTGAGGAGGCATTATTAGGGATTGGTGGTACTCAAAAGACATTGGGTGACTTATTTGATGGAAGTGCCTACTCATGGCACCGGGAGAGACGGATAGGACGATGTATTTCTGACCTTGACATCAATACCCTCCTTCAGTCGAGGATTCCGTAAAGAATGGTCGTAACCATCCACCTTAGCCCTAGTTTTATGAAAACTCGCTCTTCGCATATTTGCCTTATATGGTGGCTCTCAAAATTTCATACAAAATGTATACGCAGGGATCGAGAGCGAAAACTATGTCTAATCTCAGGGTATCATCACCTAATTATCTAGGATTCCAGATTCCTTGTACTAATCTTAGAGCACCAGTACACTCTACTCTCATCTCACATTATTTGGTGGATTTTTGGAAAAAAATATGCCTGACTCCCAAAACACTGTCCAGGGGTTCAGGAAAAGAAGCACTGCTTCTTCTCGATAGACTAAAGATGTTTATTAGCCTTTACCGTGAATCCATTGCAAATTCTACGTGTGTGTGAAAAGTTTTAATGGATTCCAGATTATAGGAATCAACTAGAGGATAAAATCCCTAATGCATTCTCTTAATAAAATAATCTTATTCATGAATGCAATATGTATATATGCTATAAACAAGTAACCTCGTATAATTTGTACTTCGTGAAATTCCTATATCGAGTTACATTCAGCTTGACCCTAAATTTAGAACAAGAGGTGAGTGGGTGAGTCGGAAATGGCTGTTGCGGATGATTTCTAGCTCCAATGCGAGCATTGGAGGTGAAGTCGGTTGTTCTTTTATTTAGGATCCTAAAGTACGTTTTACATGCAGCTCCGAGGTTTCCTAAATGTTGGTATAAAAATTTTTCAGTTTTGTTGTATCTACCCCCCCATGCCTAAGTTCTTGCATGTCCTCATGCATGAATATAAAAGAAAATAAATACAACAGGGAGAGAATGGGTAGAAATCACATGTAATTGCTCCTGAAAGTATACATTCAGCACCGGCCAACCTGTCAGTATGCAATATGCTGAAAGAAAATATGTTAAAAGAAAGATATGCTATATATAAAAAAATGGTTATGTATAGATGATGGTAGAATGTGAGATATACTATCTATATGTGCTGAGTTTAACGACTCCAGCTCGGTGAGAATTCAATCACACATCCTCAATAAGATGAATAATCTCGTCAGTTGGAGGAGGTTCCTGGGTCAAAAATGGCTTGAGATGCTGGCCATTTACTGTAGAAATAGCCCCTGATTTTGGGTCCCTGATTTGGACTGCCCCATTAGGATATGGGTGAATCACAACATAAGGGCCAATCCACTTGGACTTGAGCTTCCCTGTGAAAAGTTTCAGTCGTGAATCAAACAACCAAACTTGCTGGTTGGGCGTGAATGCTTTCCTCCGGATGTGGCGGTCATGAAAGGCCTTGGTCTTGTCTTTGTATATCAATGCGTTCTCATAGGCCTCCCGCTGGATCTCTTCTAATTCGTTGAGTTGGAGTTTCCGTTCTTGACCTCCTGCATCGAGGTCAAGGTTATATTTTATCATAGCCCAAAAGGTGCAGTGTTCCAGCTCTACAGGAAGGTGACAGGCCTTGCCATATAATACCATGCGATATGGTGACATTCCGAGTGGGGCCTTGTATGTGGTCCAATATGCCCAAAGTGCATCAACTAATTTGTCGGACCAGTCCTTCCTGTCTGGTCTAACCGTCTTCTAGAGAATTAGCTTGATCTGACGGTTAGACATGTCAGCCTGTCCATTGGTCTGCGGGTGATACGGGGTGGCTATACGGTGATGTACCCCGTATTTCTTTAATAATGACATGAAATGGGTGTGGATGAAGTGACTTCCCCCGTCACTAATCAGAGCGTGGGGTATTCCAAATCTCGCGCAGATGTACTGCCATACAAAAGAAATGACAATCTTATGATCAGCCTGTCTCGCCGGGATGGCCTTGACCCACTTCGAGACATAGTCGACGGCTAATAATATGTACTCGAAGCCATGCGAGTTTGGAAAAGGGCCCATAAAATTGATGCCCCAGATGTCAAACACTTCTACAACCATGATGGGCTGGAGTGGCATCATGTCTATCCTGGTCATAGAACCGACCGACTGGCATCGTTTGCAGTGTTGGGCATATTCGTGTGTATCTCTGAAAATAGTTGGCCATAAAAATCCTGACTGCAAAATTTTTGCAGCGGTTTTCCATCCCGAGAAATGACCACCACAAGCATCATTGTGGCAAAAAGATAACACACTATGGATCTCAGAATCTGGGATGCATCTTCGAATAATTTGATCCACTCCAATGCGGAAGAGCAGTGGGTCATCCCAGAGGCAAAATTTGGCCTCTGCAGTGAATTTGAGCTTCTGGTCCTTGGATAGGTTCGTGGGAATCTTGCTTGCGGCAAGATAGTTCACGATGTCCACATACCAGGGGAACTCAACAGAATGAACTGCCAAAAGAGATTCATCCAGAAATTGCTCATGAATAGGCAGGAAATAAGGAATGTGGCCTGGGTCCAGTCTGGATAGGTGATCCGCCACAACATTCTACTTTCCGACCTTGTCGCGGATTTCGATATCAAATTCTTGCAATAGAAGGATCCATCTAATGAGCTGTGGTTTGGCATCCCTCTTTGCCAACAAATGCCGGAGGGGGGAGTGGTCAGTGAAAATGATGACCTTGGACCCTAATAAGTAAGATCTGAATTTCTCCAAACCAAATACTACTGCTAGCAGTTCTTTTTTGGTGACAGTGTAATTGCGCCGAGCCTCATTAAAATGTCTTGCTAGCATAGTATATGATGAAGGGTTGTTTCTCCTAACACTGGCCTAAAACAACATCGACGACGAAATCAGAAGCGTCACACATCATCTCGAAATCAAGCGACCAGTCGGGTGGTTGGAGAATCGGGGAGCCAGAGACAGCGCTTCGTAAAGTCTCGAAGGCGCTGAGACACGAGGTGTCAAATTCAAATGGGACATCGGCAATAAGGAGATTTGTCAAAGGCCATGTAATTTTCGAGAAATCATGTATAAATCTCTGCTAGAAGTCGACGTGACCCAAGAAGGATCTGATCTGCTTGACCGAGCTAGGTGGTGGTAAGTGGGAAATAATCTCTGCTTTAGCTCGATCGACCTCGAGTCCATTTTTGGAGATCCTGTGCCCTAGTACTATGCCATCCCTCACCATGAAATGGCTTTTCTCCCAGGATAGTACTAGGTTTACCTCAATACACCGTTTTAGGATCTTGGTGAGGTTATCAAGACAAGATGCGACGTCATCTCCGAAAATGGGGAAGTCATCCATGAATACTTCCACATAATCCCCAATCATGTTAGAGAAGATGGCCATCATACAACACTGAAATGTCATTGGTGCGTTGCAGAGGCCAAAGAGCATCTGCTTGAAAGCAAATGCTCCAAAGGGGCATGTGAATGTGGTCTTGTCTTGATCTTCTGATCTAATCGCTACTTGATTATACCTGGAGTATCCATCCAGAAAGCAGAAGAAACTGCATCCGGCTAACCGTTCCAAGATCTGATCAATGAAAGGCAAAGGAAAGTGATCCTTCTGGGTAGCCGTGTTCAGTTTCCTATAGTCGATGCAGACCTGCCAAGATGTCGCAGTGCGGGTCAGGATGGATTCGCCCTTATCATTTTTCACAACGGTGACTCCTGCTTTCTTGGGCACTATCTGGATCGGACTCACCCATTGGATGTCTGAGATTGGGTACACAATACCTGCATCCAACCATTTGATGATCTCCTTCTTAACAACCTCTAGCATATTGGAGTTAAGCTATCTTTGAGGTTGTCTCGAAGGTTTCACCCCCTCATCCATGTAAATGTGATGAGTGCAATATGAGGGGCGAATACCGTGGAGATCAACAATACTCCACTCGATAGCAGCCCTATGGTCTTGTAGCGTAGAAATCAATTGATGCTCCTGTTCTTGGGTTAAGTGAGCATTAATAATGACTGGGTATGTCTCACTTTCACCCAAGAACACATACTTAAGTGAGTCAGGTAAGGGCTACAATTCAATCATGGGTGGGTTAAAGTCAGAAATGAGAGTGGGAGGAGCAAACTCGAGGGTGGGAATCTATTGATCCGTATGCACGTGAATTCCCGTTGATTTGCTTCCTGTGAAATAATCGGTTGTGACTGCATTAACGGGGAACTCGTTAGCTGAGGTCACGTCTTCCTGCAACAATAGGGACAATTCAATAGTGTGCGGATCAGGATAGCTAGATTCAGGGGTGCTGTGGTCAGAAGCACACCCTAAACAGTCAGATCCTCGGGGAGATATGTGCAGTACAGTGGTCTCAGTCCCGTGTGGATCAAGGTCTAAGAACCCTGATAGTGCAAACGAATGAGACATTGGGTCGTCACAAAGGAGCTCAATGTTACCACAGTATGCCTAATCTTCGTCTTCACCATCCTCCTCCATGCAATCACAGTCGAAATTCTTTGCTGCCCTGAATATGTCAAGTTGAAGTCGCTCATTGCCTAGGGCTATCTCCATACACCCAAATGCATAATCAATGTTCGCTCAAGCTGTCGCTAGAAATGGGTGACCCAAAATAATTGGTGCATCTCGGAGATTAGGAGGAACTTCCATATTAAGAACGAAAAAGTCTGCGGGAAAGCAGAATCCGCGAACTTTCACAATCGAAATCGATCAAATACGGCAGTGGGAGTTAGGTTGATGGACGAACCCAGATCTAGAAGGGCCCGATCAAATGGAGAATCTTGCAAGAAGCAGGATATGAGTGGGGTACTAGGGTCTTTCTTTTTCGACGGTAAGTCAGCTAGAATCATGGCGCTAGCCTCTTTCGACAGTACCGCCTGTTGTCCAATTCTGGGCTGTCGCTTCGGGGTACAATAGTCCTTGAAGAACCTAGCAATAGTAGGGATGTGATCAATTGCTTCGAGGAGGGGGACCTGAATATGTACTTCCTTGAACATTGATATTAGGTCCTCAAAATTCCGCATGTCCTTTTTCCATACAGCATTCCGCGTCAGAGCCTCAGGAAAAAGGATGGGAATCTCAGGGTCAAGTGGCCTCTTACCCTTGTCTACCGTAGGTGGCTCCTGAGATGAAGGAGTTGAACTCGTCTGCGGTGAAGGGTGGGAAAAATCAGGACCTGCCTGCCTATGTGGTGGGTCGAATGTCTTCCTTCTGCTTCTCAAAGAGACAACATGTGCATCGGCTTGCTGTCCATGAGGTGGTGAAGGAGCGGAAGGGGCAGAGTATGCGGGGTTCTGCAAAGGTGGCTGGCCTTGAGCATAACCGGGTGGTGTAGGAGGCACCTATAATATGGCGTGTGCTTGTCCCTGCGGTGCTTGAAACCTAGGCGGGGCGCCTTGGTTCTGCACATATCGTGGGTTCGGGACGGGTTGGGAGGGCAAGGCTCCCTGAGTCCAATGCTCCTGCAACAGGTGGTTTTGCGTGTTCTGTATAGTCTGTATCTAGTTAGCCATCGCCTTCACTATCTGCAAGCTATCCTGTGTAGATTTCCTCATCGATTCTTGCAACTCCTCTTTCAGTGCCTCCAAAGGGTCAGCCCACTTTGGAGGGTGACTGGCAGCTTGGTGTAGCGATTGGTATAAAGAACAGGGTTGCTACTGATGTGAGAATGGCTGTTGCCTAGGGTACAGTTTTGTGCATTACCGTATTTCCTGGTCTGGTAGTGTGGATCTTGGTGTGGTCTTTGTGAATTACCAGACCAGGAGAAGTTCGGATGCTAGTTCCAACCAGGGTTATATGTCTCTAAATATGGATTATTACGCCTGTATCCTTAGATAGCACTGACGTCCTCGTAGGCTGAAGATGTTTGAGATATATATCCATCAACAGGATACGTGTTATAATCCGTGGGTGGTGCATAACCCTGGTCGTAAGGTGCCAGATATGGATTGTTTACGAGATCCTGATATGCAGGGTCTCGTAAATAAGGAGAAGATGCATCTCGAGTGAGTAGATTAACTCGAGCAGGAGGGGCTCAGGGTGCATAGGAGGACGGTCTTGAAGTGGCAGAGTTCATGTTAGATTGACCCTTACTAATCTGGTCAATCTTTTTCTCAATTAGGTTTATTCTATCCAGCTGCTTGACGATGATATCAACGTCGGCTCGAATAGACTCGGTGTGAGCCTCATGGATACCAACCCGCTGCTGACCAGGCCACTGGAACTGGTTCATGGACGCGGCATTCATTGAGTTCTCCGCCAAAGATTCGAACAACTCAAATGCATTGTTCTCATCTTTTGTGAGGAAATTCCCGCCACTAGATGCATCAGCTAGATATTGATGTGTGTCATCCAGCCCACGGTATAAGATCTAAGCTAGGTGCCATCTGGGTATACCATGGTGCGGGCATTTCTGGAGAAGGTTGTGAAATCGGTCCCTGGCTTCATGCAACCTCTCCCTAACTCCTTGGGAGAAAGTCGTGATTGCACGCCACATCGCGTTTGTTCGACCAATTAGGAAGAACTTTTGCAGGAATTCACGTCGTAATTCCAGCCAGGTTCCAATTGGCCTCCCAATGGTCTTGAACCAGTATGAAGTTTTGTCCCTCAGAGAAAATGGGAAAAGCTTCATTAGAAAAATCCCAAGATCAATATTCCTGGGTCGAATCATTTCTGCTAGTCAACTCAGGTCCTCTAGGTGCTGGAATGGATCTTCGCTTGAGTCCCCATAGAAGTGAGTGCTGATCAACCCAATCACATTGGGCTTGAGCTCAAACGCATCTCTACCTGCGGGAATTCTGACTAATGGTGCAATGATTTGTGCGGCTGGATCGTAGAAATCCCATAGTTGTTCTCCTCGCGGAGGGTGCTGTATCCTGTCAAGCGCCATAAAAATGCGATCCATGCTCTGCCGATGCTACTCCTCAAATTCGACCACCCGAGCTTCCAGATGAGCCATCAGGTCCAGATTATCAATATCCTGACCCGATCCAGGTCTAGGTCCAGGTCCAGGATTAGCCATTGTGGCTATGGGAGTCGAAGAAGTGGGGGGAGAAGATGGTTCTGGCGAGGTGACTCACCTCCTTGGGAGTGGCTCCCAAGTTCCAACCAAGTGAGGTCTAAGTGACCTCCTTCCTTGCATACACCACCCAACCCCTAGGTTGGTGTAGCCAAGCCGAACAAGGCTAAGGTCCTGTCAATCAGATAGTCATTATGAATCAGATGACTAGATTTTTCATTTTAAGTTTTAATTCCTGAAGAAAATTCATCGTACAACCGACTAAAAGTGATTCTCGCCTCTCGGCTAATCGAGCAAAGAGGTTGAAAGTACCTAGTAGTACGACAACGAATTCGGGTTTATTTCGTGTTTTTAAAATTGATTTTAGCCTGATTTTCTTCAGTTGGGGTTTTTTTGGTGAGTGGCCCACAAGGTGACCAAGCTCACCAGCTAAGTACTAGACTTGACTAAGTCTAGGTTAGCCCAAATGTGGTCTCTAAATTGTAACCCTAAAGGTGTAACCTATGGTTCATGCAATTCTAGGGTTTTGTTCTATTTCAGCAGACCACAAAAATAAAACTCACTCTCTGACAACAGTTGGAATCTAATTAACTTGAAATTTGGCAAGTAGATTTCGTTTTTGATTATCTTTTTGGAGAATTTTTTTTGGAAATTTTACTATTTCAACCGAATTTCTAGAGATTTTTGAATGTCAAGAGGTAAGATCTTGAATTTTGACTCTTGGTCGATTTTTCACTTTGAAATAGTATCAAATGACTTTCAAAAATTCTAAAAAAATATGAAAAATAAAGCCAATGAGATCAACTTTCAAACCCAACCATTTTTAATCAAAACAAATTCGCGGATTGCTTGAAATTGCTTTTTGAATTTTGAAAAATCTCGAGTCTGGGTCAGTCTGACCCCCTTGCACTTCGCAAATTTTTAAAACTTTTATACTTAGAATTTTTTCAAATGAATGGTGCCGTTTAAAATATGGTTTAAGGATGAAGGTCTAACTTAAATTTCAAAATTTTTTGTTCACTAGTTTTTCGGCAATCGAATTTTTAAATTAGACTTTGAAATCTGGCCGAAAATCAGAAAATGGTAGGAAGATTTTGAAAGGTGTTGAGTTTGAAATTCAAACTTTCCACCAAAAAAAAAAAAATATATTTTCAAAAACTTAATTTTTTTTCAAAAATAATTTTTCAACGGATTTAATTTTTTTTTTTTGCTTTTTCAAACTAACCTAGGATTAAAAAAGGAAACCTAATCTAGATTTCTTTTTCGAGTTTTCTTTTTTTTTTGAATTTTTTTTCATTTTCACGAAAATGGATAAGTTTTTTTTTTTCGAAAGAAATTGCTGGAAGTAAATCTAATCCTAGAGTTCAGAAAAAAAACCTAGCCTAAGAAGAGATGTGCACCTGATTTCTTTTTCCGCACTCGATGTGTTTATAGATCCCATTTTTTCCCATTTTGTCTTGCACATCCAAAAAAAATAAAGTAGTGGCAAATTTGGCAGTGATAAATTAAAAGATCAAAATAAAGAAAAATGACGTTGCCTCCCCAGCAGCGACGCCATTTGTTTGCGATTCGTATAGCGCATTTTTGATAAGAAAAGCATCGTAGTATAGTGTGCAATACGACCAAACAACAATATTTATAAAAAGATAACGAGACCTTGAGTCCCGTCATTCATCTCTTGGAGGCATTTGTTTAATTATGAAATCGATCCTTTATCGCTCTACTTTATTTAAAATCTCACGCCGGTTTCTAATCTCCGTATTAAAGTTTCACCACTTCTATTGTGAATTTTGATTACGTGCACGTGTGTCAAATAGATAACAAAGATGAAAGTGTGAGTTTCGATGCGCACAATTCTAGTTACGTCCATTGCATTTATAGTTAGATCGTCTATATTTTCCGGAACCGACATGCTCATTTCAAAATATATATATAAATGAGAATAGGCAACTTGAATCACATAAATTTGATTGCAACCAATAAGCTCATGGTGATGTCAAACATAGAGATATTTATATAGAAAAAATATTTTTTTCATTCATTCATTCAGAGAAGTGTTTGCAACATGGAATGTGGAGGAAAGCTTGTACAGGAATGCTTAAAAATATAAATCTAGCTACCAGAAAATAATCACATACAAGAATCTATAGGGGGATTTTGCATGCATCATTGGGGGAGAATAAGGACTAAACCACTAAGCAATAAATAGAAGCAGTAAATGTAAAGTGCTAGCTACTAATATATCAGAAAGTGAGGGCATTCGGAGGTGGGCTCCAATGGCCTTGGAGTGGTTGAGAGGAGAATGAGGGGCGGTGAATGGAGCTTAGGCTAGCCCTTGGAGAGAGGTTGAAGGAGTGATCCAGCATCCTGGCATGGATATGGTGTCCTCCATGGTGGTGCTCAACTTGTGGAGATGGAGTGGGGTTGGAAGTGGCTAGCCTAAGTGGAGGTGGATGTGAATGGAGCCAAGTATGTGGATTGAAGCCATGAATGTGGATGGATGCAAATGGACACCCCTTAGTTCTTTTTATAGACCTAAGGGAGTCTCTCTAGAGAAGTCTGGAACTCTCTAGAGAGAGTCCAAGAGTGGCCGGCCAAGTGGTTTTGAGATCCAAAAAAAGTGGATCTCAATTTGAATGCCTCTTGGTTGCTAATTTTGGCAACCAAGAGTGGAGCCACTTGGGGAGAGTTCTAGAGAACTCTAGATGTGTGGGAGTGCGTGAATGGGTGTGTGTGTGTGTGTGTGTGTGTGTGTGTGGTCATGCCCTAGGTGGCTAATAGGTATAGGTGAGGTCCTAAGGGGTTTAGGTAGGTGTATGCCTTGAATTAGGGTTGCAAACCCTAATTGCTAAGGGGAATTTGCAATTAAACCTAACCCAAGTTTAATTGAATGAGTTTGAACCTAATTGAGAGTGAAATAACTCAATTAGGTTGGGCTTAGGTCAATTGGACTCTTACTAAGTCCAATTGGATTTGTGTGGGTTGAGATCTGAGCTCAATTGGACTCAATGAGTCCAATTGACTTAGGTAATGGTAATTGACTATGATCTAAGTCAATTGGATTTTGTGAGGACCTAATTAGGTCCTTAGGGAGGTCTAGAGGTGATGTACTAGGGTTAGGGTACCTTAATTTAGGTTCCTATTGGGTTGGAATTAGGTCTAGGGAGCTAGAGATCCAAGATCAAGGCTTGAATCTGAAAACAGGAACTGGAGAGCAGTTTCAGACGTCCAAAAATAGAATCAGACAAATTATACTCAAAAATCAAAAGTCCAGACTTCAGTTTTGGATGTCCAATTTGAGTCAGGGGGAATTCTAGGTTCTATTTTGGGTATTCTGCAGAAATTGGACATCTAACAAAGTGTTTGGATGTCCAATAACACTGCAGAAGTGGGTTTGAGGTGTGCGGGAGTTGGCTAAGGGTTCTTGACGTCCTATAACTTATTTGGACATCCAGATATGGGTTGGAGCTAGTGTTTTAGGGTTTCCTAGGGTGTTGTGACCTAATTTAAGGGTGGCTAAGGCTTGGGGCAGTCTCTAGGCTATCCTAGGGTTAGGATGGACCTAAGCTCTTCACATTTTACTGCTTTATTCCTACTTAATAGAATAGCAAACCTTAACTCCCTTACATCATTATTCCCTATGTCTAATCTAAGTCTTCTGCTCCAGTCTTGCTGCAACACTCATTATTCCTAATCGAGCTTCAGATCCAGCTCCAAATCCAGCTTCTGATCATCTTATTGCCTACAATTGACATAATGCACTTAATCAGCACATTATAACATTATTTTATGCATAGCTAAAGTAAAGCAGTAAAGATGCAGATAATGCTTATGCATGCATGAATTTCTATAACTTATGCTAAGTTCTAGCCTAATTTAGGTCAATTAAGACCTATGATTGCTGCTCAATCACTACATAAAACGGAATCCCTATTGTCATTAGTTTCCTCAGAATTATTTTCATGATAACGGTCGTATGGGTAGGGATCAGAATTACTGGGAAGAGCGTAGCTAAGCTATCTTATTTCTTTATTTAATTGTTGACTATTCCTCAACATCTCTCCCATAGATTCCATCATTTCCTTTTGTTGTTTTTGAATTTCTGTCATAAAAGAGGAGAGGCTCCTACTATCAAATTGGGGAGGATAGTCAATCTCAGGCTCTGGTTGCCTAGGGCTATCGGTCCAACCTCTATACAGAAAATCATGAAGGGTGGGAGGGTTGGGTGTTTGCATAGAAGTAGGGATTCCAGGGTTGGAAAATCCCGCTCCTAGGCTCTGCTCAACAGTGGAAGCTATCGGGCCAGTGCTCCCAGAATAAGAATAAGAATGATCCCATGAATTGTCAATGTAGTCATCAAAGGATGGATACGCTCGAGGCATGGGATCCTGGTTAAAAGATGGGAAGTATTGACTCTGATAATCTAAATGATAGGAGTAAGGGTGATCAATTTCTTTAAGCCAAACAGGTTTAACTCTCTTAGGATTTGGAAGAAATCAGAACACAAGCAGAAACTTCCTACCACTGTCAAAACAAACGCAAATACATTGGGATCTGTTTTTAATATATTCTAAGTCTTAGGTGTTCAGTTGGTGGCCAAACAAGTTTTGCAAGAATTACGCTTCCTAGGTCGACCTTCGTTGGTGCCTACAACCTACTCGCAAGGGATGAAAGTCTCGAATTGAGCCCATGCACAAGGAACTGAAGTAACATGGTGGATAGGCTTGTTGATTTCTGACTAACTTCCCTTGTGGTGCAAAGAGGAGAGGTAGAAATTTATCTAGTGACCTTATGTGTGAGGTGCATAGTGTCTCAGGTGTGCAATCATACGTTCGTGTTTTGAGTTTTGAAATCTCGCAAATAAGATCCTTTTGCACACAATTTTAAGTCACAGATTTCAAGGTCCAACCTCTTAGCAGTCCCAATTTTTAAAGTGACCACTGAATTAATTCGATTCTGGCACTTTCATGGTCTTAGATTTAGGTTCAATGTAGATGCATGACAGGTAATTGATGCTCAAGAAAAAGATGTACCATACTCCAGCTTTCTTCATTGTAGGATGTTTTCAATGCAAAAAGAAAAACTAGATGCTGCTCATTCAATCCTAGATGGTCACTGAAACGGTCGGCGACAACTATGACTAGGTTTTGCTATAGTGTTGTAGTATAGCTAGTTATTGCCATCATTTCAAATATATATATATATTTTTTACTCGGGAATAACAATTCTCCCGAGGTCGAACTCAGGGAGCAAGTCGTATTCTAGAGATATACATGTTATATTACAAAAATAAAGAGAGAGAGAGAGAGAGAGATGAAAGTTTGGCTTCTTCTTCTTCTTTTCTTGCTTCTTGCTTCTCGTCTTCTTCTGCTTTCTGTTTCTTCACTTGGCTGCTCCTTCTCTCTTCTTTTCTTCTTCTTTGTCTTCTCTCCTCTTTGGCTTTTGTTCTTCCTGTTCTTCTTCTTCTTCTTTGTCTTCACCTGTCTTCAGGACGTCGTCTGATTTTCCAATCAGACAACTTAACCCGCGGATGCTACAGTGTCGCTTCAGTTCTTCTTCTTCCGCAGTCCTTCTTCTTCTTCACCTGTGCCTGCACGCTCAAGAGTTCAACATCAGAGGGCAAAAACCTACTCTATCCACCCCCCCCGCGTCTCTCTCTCTCAGAATTCGCTCTTAGGACAGCTCTCCCAGAGCAACCGGGTAATCGGGTACGCGGGTCGTGCCCGGGTCCAGGCCCACCGGCGTGCGGTGGTGGGCGAGGAGTGCAGGTCGGGCTTAGTCGGGTCGGGTCGGCCGGATCCGCGTGATAAGCTCGTGGACGGGCCGGGTGAAGCGGTGTGAGAGGGACCTCACCCCGTGTGCTGAGGCGATAAGCCTACAGCACTTTTCCAATTTATCTCACGGTGCTCGCTCACAATCTTCCGAGGTGGGACTAAATGTCCCACCCCAATGTGAGCGCCCGTGCGGAGAAGGCAGCGAGCAGTCGAGTGCCAATGCGAGGGCTTCGAGCGAGGACTTTGCCTTAGCTGCAGCCTGGCACTTCGCGAAGTCACCCCACGTAGCCTGGGAACCTGATCTAGGCGTGGCGTGCCTGGAGCAGCAGGTAGGCGGAGCTTCTTCACTCGTCAATGGCGGCGGCGAGCACAGACCCTGTTTACAACAACACGGCCTCTCGGCCTAATCAGATATGTGGAGGACCTTCACTGTGGCACGGCGAAGGTCGTCGGAGGGTTTGCCGGGGGCGTGGTGGAGCAAAAGGGTCGCCCTAGGTCAAACTGCGGGCAGAGAAGTGGGTGTGTTCGGTGGATCTGCAGAGGGCGTTTGGTGGGAAGTGGAGGGGCGGAAGAGGAGCAGGGTGAGGAGGCAGAGGTTATGCACAGGTCGGCGAGCCGTGTGGGGTGCTGGAGCGATGGGAGCGGTTCACCGGAGTTTGGCCAGAGGTGGAGAAGGTGAGGGTGATCGGTGGGAAATCAGTGGCGACAGTAAGGGCTTTCAGTATGGAAAAGAAAGAGGGGAGGAAGAGGAGAAGTTTTACCTACTAAGCTGGACGAGGAGGGGTTGGCGCAGGCGACAGTCGTATCGACTGTCGCCGGGGCGGCGGCGAGGAGAGGGCCGGAGAGGCACCAGCTGGGTGCGGCGTGACGCGGAAAGATCGAGGGAAGGTAACCCTGCTGCTGGTAGTGTGGCAGGGTGACGAGGAGGAGGAGAGGCCGCCGGAGCAAGGGGGTGTCTGTCGTAGTGGGAAGGGAGGAATTGAGGGGGTGTCTCCGTCAGATCCGAGCTGGGAAGAACGGCGGAGCGACGGGGGTATTTATAGGGGCAGAACCAGAGAGGAGGGCGGAGGGAGACGACGTGTCTCCCTCGCCGGAGGACGCTGGAGGAAGGATACCCATACCGTCCGTGCGTTCGCACGGCCGGTATGGGTGGGTGCAGCGCTCAGGGAGGTGTCCCTGCGGTGGCTGACGACGCAGGGTACCCCCCATTGACTTGCCAGGGCCCCTCCCTCACCCTGCACCGCGCCATGCTCTGTGCAAGGTCGCCGGAGCATGGAGCTGCTCAGGTTTTGCAGGAGGGACCTAAACACAAAGAACGAAGGAGAGTTAGGGGTCAAAATGTGAGGGTTCAAAAGTTGAGGGCCAAAAAGTAAATATATGAGGACCAAAGTGTAAAGTTGGTCAAGAAGGTTTCTTCCTAGGCCCAAGTTTTTATACATGACTAATTAGGATCTAAGGATTCTGATGGTGAATTTTATTTCTAGATTAAACCTTGTTTGACCGATCAATTTACGCAAAACCCAAATTAAGTTGTTAATTGGGCATGGTTCTCAATGTAGGTCAAAATGGGTTCCTAAGGCCAAATTGAAAGTCCTAAACCCTAGAGATTATTTTTCTATGAATTTTAGAGGGTTTAGTTGATTTTTACCATACCTCAAACCACGTGAATTGAAGTGGGTTTGTTTTTAGGGTTACAGGATGTCATTTAATTCCTTGGAGTTGCTGTAGCCCATATTGAGTCATCTCATCCCACTTTTCTTCTTATTAGGTTGTTTTGACCTATGTTTGGATCCTGAGTTACCCTATTTTCAGATCGGATTGGTGAAATTGCATTTTTACCCTTTAGTTTCTATTTTCTTTGCAAACTCAGAATCTCTCTGAGCCAAGCCTTTCTAGAGTTATGTAGGAGCTTTTTCTTGCATATCAGGGTTAAATGGTGCTAGTTTAGGGTTTGTGACGAGGTTCTCATCACACCCCCATGCCTAGCTTTTGCTAGTCCCTTAGCAAAAACCTAAGGTTTTAACCTTTGTTCTAGACCATGATATTCTTAACAACTTCAGGTAAGTGCCTTTTCTTTTGAACCTAGATTAGGTTAGAATGCTGACCATAGGCTTAAAAGGTACTCTAGTACCAATCAAGATCCAAATCTGTCTAGCCTCAGCCTCAGTCCTTAGCAAAGGTTTTTAAGACCCACAAGAACTAACCTAAGGTTTATTGGACTTTGTAGTTAAAACACCCCGTGCTTGAAACGATTTTTGCCCTGGTTCAGTTCGCAGTGCGTTTTGCAAGAGAGAGAGATAGAAAGTTTTTTGGAGAGTTTTCTCTCTCTTTTTCTTTTTAGTTCTAGCCTAGGATTGGCTTTTTCAACACGGTCTGTATCAGATTCATTGCTCCCATCATCAATCCTCAAGGGTTCCTAGCGATTGATGCTTCGAGATAGCACCGCCCATGGCAACCCCTAGAACCCTGGCTATTGAGATTTCGAGATAATCCCATCCATGGTGTTCCGTGGCCGAGTTCAGACCCTGGCAGTTGACACTTCGTGATAATGCCATCCATGGAATCTGAACCAGCAGGGTGCTTACATGCCTCCAGTAGGATATGTGAATATCCTAAGAGACAAGCACCGAGGAGATGATATTTTGTTACACATCTTTGAGGGGATTTCCCGCCTCTCTGCGCTGGGAACTCGTCTAAATCAACTTGTGTTGATCGGCCGTTCCTATTCTAGGTGTATTTTCAGAATTTTTGCAACGCTCCTGCGTGATTTTGAATTTTTTATGCTTACTGAACCAGGCAGTGTGTGGGGTTGGGGTGCTTAGGTTACTAAGTCCCGTAAACCAGAAGTTAGTTAGCGAGGTCAAATACTCCCTAAGCCTTAGACCTAGTACTTAAGCTTTTCATTTTCCTCAACCTCTTGAGGATTGTCTAGATCTTAATGGGTACTAAGAGTCTGTCAAGAATGCCTAAGGTTTGCGTTCTTACTAATCTTACCAAGCACTTTTCATTTCTTTCTTGAAAAATGGTCTAGACTAAGGTTAATTCCTTAGCTTCTTACTAATGACTATTACTCTTTTCTTTCATCTTTTTGTGCTCCTTTTCATTTTGTTTCTTTTCCTTCACAAAATTTCCTTTCTCCTCTTATTCTTTTTATTTTGAAAAATTTTTTATTTTTATGGTGTTTTTGGCATATGTGAATTTTTTGTTTAAAAACCTTTTTTTCTACAAGTTTTGCACTTATACCCCCCCATGCCTAAGACTTGCAATGTCCTCATTGTGATTTAGGGGTTTTTATTTACTTAATTTATTCCTTAAGACATATATTTTTGTGAGTGAATGGGTCGGGATGAATTCTGCGGACGATTTCTAATCTCAGATGCAAGCATCTGAGGTGGAGTCGGCTGTCTTAAAGGGTGAACCTTAAGTGCACAATGGTGTCAGAAAAAGGTTTTAGATTTTCAAGAAATGACGGGCTGCCTCTCGTTAAGCGCTGAGTTTTACGCCATCGGCCGGGCGCAGTAAGCTCAAGGGGAATGGAGGATGCGGGATGATTCAGCCGAATCAGTAGAAGTCACATCAATGAACGGTTTGAGTCTCTGACCGTTCACGATGAAAGGTTCGGAATCATGGCTGAGTGGACTGATTTCAATTGCTCCATTTCCAAAAACCTGTCGGACTAAATACGGTCCGACCCACTTGGACCTCAGTTTCCCCGGGAAAAGTTTGAGTCGGGCATCAAAGAGTAGGACCTTTTGACTAGGATGAAAGATCTTTCTCGAGATGTGCTTGTTGTGGAAGGCTTTAACCCGCTCCTTGTAGATTCGCGAGTTCTCGTACGCGTCTAGGCGTAATTCATCGATCTCGCTGATTTGGAGTTTTCTGTGGGTTCCAGCCTTGGAAAGATCTAGATTACAGTTCCGTATTGCCCAATAGGCTTTATGCTCCAGTTCTACGGGAAGGTGACATGCCTTTCCGTACACCAGTCTAAAGGGAGACATGCCCAATTGGGTCTTGTGGGCGGTCCTATAGGCCCACAATGCTTCCAGAAGTCAGGACGACCAGTCCTTCCTGTCAGGCCGAACAGTGACTTGCAGGATTTTCTTGATCCCCCGATTTGATAGCTCAGCTAGGCCATTTGTTTGGGGGTGGTAAGGAGTAGAGATTCGGTGAGACACCCCAAATTTGGCCATCAGTGACCTAAACTGAGCATTTGTAAAATGGGTCCCCCCATCAGAGATTATAGCACAGGAATCCTGAACCTCGAGAAAATGTTTTGATGTATGAACTTAAGAACAATCTTGTGATTGCAGGTTCGGGTCGGTATGTTTTCGATCCATTTGGACACGTAGTCCACCGCAAGCAGAATGTACTCGAAACCATCCTAAATAGGAAAGGGGCCCATAAAATCAATCCCCCATACATCGAAGATTTCGCATACGAGAATCGGCTGCAAAGGCATCATGTCGCGATGGTTCATGTTGCCCAAAGTCTGGCAACGACTGCATGCCTTGCAGTGACTGTATGCGTCTTTGAAAAGTGTAGGCCAGTAGAAGCCACACTGGAGGACTTTGGATGCGGTTGTATGCCCTGAGAAATGGCCACCGCATGCCTGGTCATGGCAGAAAGATAGGATATTGCTGATTTCCTCTTCCGGGACGCATCTCCGAATAATTTGATCAGCACCTATGCGGAAAAGGTACGGGTCTTCCCAAATGTAATACTTGGAATCAGAATGCAATTTGTCTTTCTTGGCCTTCGGCCAATCAGACGGTGTCTGATGAGATGCCAAGTTGTTTACTATATCAGCAAACCATGGAAGTTTAGTACCAACAGAAAGCAGGTGCTCATCAGGAAAATGTTCCGTGATGGGTCCAGAAGGGTCGATGATCTCAGAAGGAAGACGGGACAGATGGTCGGCTACCACATTCTGCCTTCTCGCCTTATCGCGAATCTCAAGATCGAATTCTTGCAGCAGCAAGATCCAATGGATTAGTCGGGGCTTCGCGTCCTTCTTGGCAAGGAGATGCCTTACAGCCGTGTGATCCGAGTAAATGATGACATGGGAACCCAGAAGATACGGTCGGAATTTTTCAAGGGCAAATACTACGGCTAGCAGCTCTTTTTCCGTAACCGTATAGTTACGCTGAGCCCTCGTCAAGTGTCTTGCTAGCGTAGTATATAACCACGGGTTTCCCGTCAGCTTTCTGCCCCAGGACTGCTCCTACAGCGAAATCAGATGCATCGCACATGATCTCAAAGGGTTGAGACCAATCAGGGGATTGTAGGATAGGTGCCTAGGTGACTCAGTCACGCAGGTTTTCAAAGGCTAGTGTGCATTCCTTGGAGATTTCAAAAGGTACATCCTTAGAGAGAAGAGAAGTCAAGGGGCGTGCGATTTTCGAGAAATCTAGAATGAAACGGCGGTAAAAACCGACGTGCCCTAAAAAAGAACGGATGTCCCTGATCGAGCCAGGCATAGGAAGGCGAGATATCAGATCCACCTTAGCTCGATCCACCTGGATGCCTTTTTCTGAAATTAGATGTCCCAGGACAATTCCCTCAGGCACCATGAAATGGCTCTTTTCCCAGGAAAGAACCAAGTTCACCTCAATGCATCGCCTGAGTATCTGGACCAAGTGTTGGAGGCAATCATCAAAAGATTCTCCAAAGACTGAAAAGTCATCCATGAAGACTTCCAGGAAATCACCTACCATATCTGAGAATATGGCAAGCATGCACCGCTGAAAGGTAGCAGGTGCATTGCAAAGACCGAAAGGCATCCTTCGGAAAGCGTACGTTTCGAAGGGGCAGGTGAACGTGGTCTTTCCTTGGTCCTCAGGATGGATTGCCACCTGGTTATAACCGGAGTACCCGTCAAGAAAGAAGAAGAACCTATTTCCCGCTAGTTTCTTGAGAATTTGATCAATGAAGGGTAGTGAGAAATGATCCTTCTTCATGGAGGAATTGAGTCGGCGGTAATCTATACAGACTCTCCACGCATTGGCTAATTGGGTAGGAATGACTTCTCCGGTTTCAGTCGTTATGGTGGTGAGTCCTGCCTTCTTAGGCACAACCTGAATTGGGCTCACCCAACGACTATCGGAGATCGGGTAGATGATTCCGGCATCTAACCACTTGATGATCTCCTTTTTCACGACCTCCTGCAGATTAGGGTTTAAAACGTCTCTGCATTTCACGAGAAGGTCGTGCGCCCTCTTCTGAATAGATATGATGAGTACAATAAGAGGGGCTTATTCCAGTCAAATCATCGAGAGTCCACCCGATGGCTCTACGATGTTGCTGGAGGACAGCAATCAGACGGGATTCCTGTTCGGGATTGAGGTTGGAATTGATAATCATAGGGAGGGTCTGATTGGAACCCAAAAAGATGTATTTCAAGTGAGCAGGAAGAGGCTTTAACTCGAGGATAGGATTATCAGCAGCAGCTGGTGGTTCAGTGTAGATGTGAGGTTCAAGGGTAGGAGTTACTGGGTTGTTTCTATCTGGATTCAACTCCTCCGTTTGCGGGTCAAGATCCTTCTGTGGTTGATGAGGTATAATCGAGTCATTCTGGAGGTGTGATTCATCAACCAAAATCCTAACGTCACAAATCTGTTCGATGACACCGCAATTAATTCCTTGTTGGGCCTTAAATATATCAATTTTAAGGTTTGATCTCCAAATTTAAGCTCTATTTGGCCCTCCTCACAGCTGATGTTGGCTCTAGCAGTAGCCAAGAAAGGTCTCCCTAGAATGATTGGTGTATGCCTAGGGTTTTTAGGCGCATCCATATCTAAGACTATAAAGTCCACTGGAAATAGAAATCCCGCACTCTTACGATAACATCCTCGAGAATCCCTTTTGGTGACTTTATAGATCGATCTGCTAATTGTAATGTCACCTCGGTTGGTTTTAGCTCAGATTCTTCTAGATGGTCAAGTAAGGATGTGGGTATCAGGTTTATGGATGCACCTAAGTCTAGCAAAGCTCTATCAAATTGGGTATCACCTATCTTGCAGGAAATCAGGGGAGTACCAGGATCTTTTGCCTTGGGTGGGAGTTTACTGAGGATTACAGAGCTGGCTTGCTCTGACAGAACAATTGGGCTCCCACCCTTGGTTCGCAGCTTACGCTGGGGTGTACACACATTCTTTAAAAATCGTGCGTAAGCTGGTACGTGGCGGATTGCATCCATCAAGGGGATGTTTATGTGGACCTGCTCAAAGAGCTTGACCAGGTCCTCCTCAGGTGCCACGGGCTTGGTGGTCTTCTTTCCTTTGGTCAAGGCCTCGGGAAACGGGATCTTGGTTGGTTCTTCTAGGATAGGTGCAGGTTGTGGATCTGGGATAGGGGTGGGGACGTCCTGGATTACTATCCTAGGCTTGGGATCACTACTGGGTTTGGAGTGGTTTGGATGAGGTGGGTCTTGGGTTTCCTTACCACTACGGGTTGTTATGGAATTAATTCCTGCCTGGTTTTGGTTGGGATTGGGTAAGATAGCTTGCTGCTGGTAACCTGCAAAGGAAGTGGAGGCCTCTATCCCATCGGGTGAAGGAACAGAGGGGGCCTGATAAATCATATGGGCATGGCCCGGGTTTGGGTTCATAACGCGCCGCTGGGTTGGCACGTTATTAGGATTAGGCAGAGGTTGGGAAGGAAGAGTACTTGGCTGGCGAGAGTAAGCCAACTGGGTCAATTGGTTTCGGACCTCTGTAAGTTCATCCTTATGTTGTTTTTGGATAGCCGCATTCGTTCTTTGAATGTCAGCCAGGGTCTGAAGGATAAGGGACATTTGATCTTGATTCGGCCCAGATGGGTAAGTAGGGTTGGGCTGAGGCTGAGGCGGTTGGTAAGGACGAGGAGGTTGTGGGAGGGGTTGGAAGGATGGTCTTTGGGTTTGGGAATTTCCTGCCCACTGAAAGTTAGGATGGTTTCGCCATCCAGGATTATAGGTGTTGGAGAATGGGTCATTCTGGATGGCGTTGAGGTCCTCGCAGGTCTGAGGAACCTCCAGAGGGTTAGAGAAAGAGGGAATGGAATTCCCCTGGCAGGTGTAGAAGGAATCGGAAGGACCTCCGGGCAAAGATTCGGATGATGGGTCCATCCTAGGAGAAGATCGATGGAGAATGTTTTGCATAGTTTCCCTTGTGGAAGGAGGCTGTGCGAAAGGGTTATGCGCAGAGGGTGGCTCGCTGCAGATGCTGAGTCAGCTCATCCACCTTCTTTTCGATAATCGAGACCTTGTCCAATCGACTGGCCATTAACTCCAAGTCGACTGATGCGGACAGGCCCTGCGTCTCGTGTGCTCCCCTGAGATTCGTCGTTGCGCGGGTATTCGTCCTGTCGAATAATCCCATGGAGTCATTGTTGATGGAGTTCTCGCACATGTTTTCGAGAATCTCCCACACGGTGTCTTCATGTTGACCCATGATACTTCCTCCGCAGGTTGCATTGACGAAAAGACGGATGTCCTCACGAAGTCCCTGGTAAAAAGATTGGACCTGTTCCCATTTAGGAACTCCGTGATGGGGGCACTTTCTCATGAGATCCTGAAAACGATCCCATGCCTCATGGAGAGGCTCCCCTGTTTGTTGGGTGAAATGTGTAATCTGATGGCACAAGGCGTTGGTCCGTCCAACAGGGAAGAACTTTTTCAGGAACTCGGACTGAAGTTCTTCCCAATTGTTGATCGGCCGAGTCTGAGTTTGATACCAATGGGCGACCTTGTCCATAAGAGAAAAGGAGAACATCTTCATGAGAAGAATATCCCGATTTTGCGCGTCTGACCCAAAAGTTTGGGCCAGATGCTTCAGTTGTTTGATGTGCTGGAAGGGATCTTCAGAATTAAGCCCATGGAATTTAGATATAGCATGAATCATATTGGGCTTTAATTCAGAGTCAGGTCCCCCAGTCGGGATTCTAACTCGAGGCTTGATGGCCACCGCAGCAGGATTATTATGGTCCCGCATCATGGGACGCTGCGGTGGGTGCACAAAGTTTTGGAAGAGGTCGTTGAGTCACTGGAGCTGGTGCTCCAGATTGTTTTCCTCCTCAACTGGCTGAGCCATGATAGAAGAAGAGTTTGATTTGGAATCGGAAGAGAGAATGATGGGGTTAGGTTGCTGCTCAAACACGGGAGTCAAGGCTGGGCCTTGACGAGAGTGAAATGTTAAAGGAGATCTTAAGGGTGGTCTTAAGGATCTCCTACCGTTCATGCACTGTTGGAGTAGAAGAGGTTAGAAGGTGCCGGACCCAATTGAGACACCCAAAAATGTGTTGGGTGACTATAGAGGTGCGGGGCAGATGGACCCCTTGATCAGAAAGATCGTCCACCTGAGAATTACCTGGGCAGCCAGAGAGGGTGAGTCCTGCGAAGACCCCTACACGGTAGAGCGTCCCCACGGGTTACAGGGTTTCCCCCACCCGACCTCTCTTGTCACTGCGGTTCCAGGTAGACCAGAATGGGGATCTTGACCTCTTAAGTCTACCAATTTTAGTTTAAGATCAGGGTGCTTAAAGTTACACTTGAACTCTTAGGTATTTTGAGTGAGAAAGTGACCTAATTTTAAGGTTGGTTGACCCAAGGGGTCAACTTTACCTCTTGTTCCTTTGAGAGCTTTTGGGTCCTTTCTTTTTGGGTTCAAGTGTTTAGAGAGCCAATTGTTTAGGGTTTCTCTGAATAAGTGTGTTCAATCAATGGTTTAGGCACACTTCTTTTGGATTTTCTCCATTCTTGATTTAAGTAGTGTGTCTCTAAAACCCTAATGTTGAATCTTATTTTGGCTCTACTTGGTCCAGTTAGTTCTTTGGTGGGTAATTAGGGCTCAAGCAAGAATGTGTTAGCCCCTAAATACCCTTAATAGTGTGCAGGAATAATGGGTTGAAAACATGCAACTTCTTATGGTTTACTAAGTATAGAAGATAGGTTAGCCCTATATTGCTTGTTCTTTTCTTTTCTTCCTCTTTAGAGTTTAGGGGTTAATAGCGAGAGGAAAAAATTACCTGTCCTCGGAGTGGTTGTCGTGCGGTTACTTGTCTTCTTGATTTCCTGTAGCTGCACAAAAGAGAGGAGATTATTAGAACTAAAAAGAAACAGAAATGTCTACCTCTAGAATAGCCGTTGCTCCCCGGCAACGGCGCCAAAAATGAAACGGTCGGTGACAACTATGACTAGGTTTTGCTATAGTGTTGTAGTATAGCTAGTTATTGCCATCATTTCAAATATATATATATATATATTTTTTACTCGGGAATAACAATTCTCCCGAGGTCGAACTCAGGGAGCAAGTCGTATTCTAGAGATATACATGTTCTATTACAAAAATAAAGAGAGAGAGAGAGAGATGAAAGTTTGGCTTCTTCTTCTTCTTTTCTTGCTTCTTGCTTCTCGTCTTCTTCTGCTTTCTGTTTCTTCACTTGGCTGCTCCTTCTCTCTTCTTTTCTTCTTCTTTGTCTTCTCTTCTCTTTGGCTTTTGTTCTTCCTGTTCTTCTTCTTCTTCTTTGTCTTCACCTGTCTTCAGGACGTCGTCTGATTTTCCAATCAGACAACTTAACCCGCGGATGCTACAGTGTCGCTTCAGTTCTTCTTCTTCCGCAGTCCTTCTTCTTCTTCACCTGTGCCTGCACGCTCAAGAGTTCAGCATCAGAGGGCAAAAACCTACTCTATCCACCCCCCCACGTCTCTCTCTCTGAGAATTCGCTCTTAGGACAGCTCTCCCAGAGCAACCGGGTAATCGGGTACGCGGGTCGCGCCCGGGTCCAGGCCCACCGGCGTGCGGTGGTGGGCGAGGAGTGCAGGTCGGGCTTAGTCGGGTCGGGTCGGCCGGATCCGCGTGATAAGCTCGTGGACGGGCCGGGTGAAGAGGTGTGAGAGGGACCTCACCCCGTGTGCTGAGGCGATAAGCCTACAGCACTTTTCCAATTTATCTCACGGCGCTCGCTCACAATCTTCCGAGGTGGGACTAAATGTCCCACCCCAATGTGAGCGCCCGTGCGGAGAAGGCAGCGAGCAGTCGAGGGCCAATGCGAGGGCTTCGCGCGAGGACTTCGCCTCAGTTGCAGCCTGGCACTTCGCGAAGTCACCCCACGCAGCCTGGGAACCTGATCTAGGTGTGGCGTGCCTGGAGCAGCAGGTAGGCGGAGCTTCTTCACTCGTCAATGGCGGCGGCGAGCACAGACCCTGTTTACAACAACAAGGCCTCTCGGCCTAATCAGATATAAGGAGGACCTTCGCCGTGGCACGGCGAAGGTCGTCGGAGGGTCAGCCGGGGGCGTGGTGGAGCAAAAGGGTCGCCCTAGGTCAAACTGCGGGCGGAGAAGTGGGTGTGTTCGGTGGATCTGCAGAGGGCGTTTGGTGGGAAGTGGAGGGGCGGAAGAGGACCAGGTTGAGGAGGCGGAGGTTATGCACAGGTCGGCGAGCCGTGTGGGGTGCTGGAGCGATGGGAGCAGTTCACCGAAGTTTGGCCGGAGGTGGAGAAGGTGAGGGTGATCGGTGGGAAATCGGTGGCTACAGTAAGGGCTTTCAGTATGGAAAAGAAAGAGGGGAGGAAGAGGAGAAGTTTTACCTACTAAGCTGGACGAGGAGGGGTTGGCGCAGGCGACAGTCGTATCGACTGTCGCCGGAGAAGAAATTGCCCAGAGGAAGGGGCAGCGGCGAGGAGAGGGCCGGAGAGGCGCCAGCTGGGTGCGGCGTGACGCGGAAAGATCGAGGGAAGGTAACCCTGCTGCTGGTAGTGCGGCAGGGCGACGAGGAGGAGGAGAGGCCGCCGGAGCAAGGGGGCGTCTGTTGGAGTGGGAAGGGAGGAATTGAGGGGGTGTCTCCGTCAGATCCGAGCTGGGAAGAACGGCGGAGCGACGGGGGTATTTATAGGGGCAGAACGAGAGAGGAGGGCGGAGGGAGACGACGTGTCTCCCTCGCCGGAGGACGCCGGAGGAAGGATACCCATACCGTCCGTGCGTTCGCACCACGAGATTCCTTTATGGCAGCTCGTGCAAATCTTCTATCATGGATTAGAAGATCAAATCCGACAGTTTGTCGACGCCTCGTGTGGCGGCAACTTCTTAAATAAAGATGCTGAAAGTGCCTATGACCTGTTTGAAGAAATGAGTGAAAACTCATTTAATCAAGCTTCCATGAACACATTTTGTAGAACCCAAAACCCGCAGTTCGGTGTTCATGAAATAAGCACTCAATCTATCCCAGTCACCCAAGACGATCTTCAATTGATCGCTCAGAAACTCGACCAGATGCATATTAATCAGAAGAAAATTGAGGAAAGACTCGCCACATCAACTCAAGCTCCACACCCACATCTAACCCAACCTAACTTTCCACGAAGAGAAAATTTGCACAATCTCAACACTACTCC
Organism: Thalassia testudinum; assembly: GCA_037157565.1. Lineage (NCBI taxonomy): Eukaryota > Viridiplantae > Streptophyta > Magnoliopsida > Alismatales > Hydrocharitaceae > Thalassia > Thalassia testudinum. The sequence continues at coordinate 2,849,884 of JAZHRO010000029.1, read as the reverse complement.
TGCTGATTATTCTGAGGTTGCCCATGATTCACTGGGGAATTACAACTATCCAGATCTTAACCCCACCCAAAATATTTCTGCCATCCAGGAGCCCTTTAAAAATTTTTCCAATTGGAAGAATTACCTAAACTACTCCTGGAATAATCAAGTTTCCTCCCAACCATATCATTTTAATGGGTATGGGTCGAATCCAAACTTCCATCCTGGGCCATCCCAACAAGATATCAATGTCCAGATGCTGCGAACCCTGCAGGATATGCAAACAAAAATGATGGAAGTAACCCGCAACATCACAAATCTGAACAATCAGATTGGGGTTACTCCCACGCAAAGACCTGCAGGACATCTTCCGTCCCAACCCATACCCAACCCTAATCACCAAGGGAACCATTATATGGGCAGAAATCCACAATATCCAAATCAGCCTCCTCCTAATCCACTACCTCAGCATCCGCCCAGGTTTTTGCAATCACCGGCCCCCCCACCTCCTCTAAATAATAATCCGACTGCACATGCAGTTACTTTGAGGAGTGGGAAAACCACCACTGACCCCGGGCCTTCACACGAACCTGGTAAGATACCTATGCAAATTGACTCCCCACCTCCCCATCAGGAAGAAAAAGAAAAATCTCAAGACAAGATTCCTATCCCTTTCCCACAAGCTCTCTACCCCACCACCAACAAAAAAAAGAAATCTGAGCCCACTACAGAAGAACTCATGGAGCTATTTGGGCAAGTTCATATCAATATTCCTCTCCTAGATGCCATTGAATATATACCTGCCTATGCTAAATTTTTGAAGGAGATTTGTACTCCTAAAAGGCAGGCCAAAAATCTAGGACAGGTTCATCTTTCGGAGATAGTAAGCTCTGTCATACGGAGTAAGCTGCCTCCTAAGATGAAAGATCCGGGGGCGCCTTTAATTTCTGTAATTATTGATGACACTACATTTAATCGCGCCCTCCTTGATCTTGGTGCCTCGGTTAATATTATTCCCACGAGTTTATTCGAGGAATTTCAGATTGGTGAATTAAAACCCATCGAGGTTACCCTGCAATTAGCCGACCGATCTACAATCAAACCTCGTGGGATTGTCGAAGATGTTTTAGTCAAGGTCCACAACTGTGTCTTCCCTGCAGACTTTCTGGTTCTTGACATAGAGGCACCTGAATCATTACTGGACTCCCCAATAATCCTTGGATGCCCCTTTTTGGCCACTGCAAAGGCAAATATCAATTTCCACACAGGCAAAATGGATATTAACTGTGCAGGCCAAACTATCACTTTAGATATTTTTAAATCCTCCAGGAGATTCCATGATGATAACTTCTTTGAGGACTCAGATACTGAAATTTCCAATATGGTGGAGGAGACAGTGTTAATAGATACCCTTACCGACCATAATTTTTTTGAGGACTCTGATTCAGAATCAGTGGTCGGCGAAATCTGTGATCCAGGAACTTGTCTTGACCCCAAATTTATTCCTGATACCCCACCTAACCCACCCACTATTCACGCACCTAATTTTTCCACACTAACTTCCCCCAATCCTCACCATTCCTTCCCCGACCCCTTTCTTGTGGACCTGCCACCAACCCCGCCCGAGTTTGGCACCCAACCTGAATTAAAACCATGGCTAGACTCGGGCCACACTTATCAATTTCCATCTCACTTTGATCCCAATATTATTTCTAATCAACTTTCTAGGGATCTAGACGAAGACACCTTTTTTGCGGGCATCCAAGTGTCCAATTATTTACATGATCTTACGTCTTCCGTGCATACCTTCACGCCCGGCTGAATGGCGTAAAAGATAGCATTGGATGGGAGGTAACCCATCATCTTTTCTTGCTTTCCTTTTTTCTTCTTTTTCCAGGTTTTTTTCATCCTAAACTCGACCGTTCTTCACTAAGGTCATCCCTTTTTCCCTCCTAATGCATGAGGACATGGCATATCTTAAGCATGGGGGGTTGTTTTTAAATTTTTACGATCGATTTAGGATGTTCAAAACCTAAAAACATGCAATTTTCTTTAATTTATTTCCTGCTTGCATACCCAAAAAAAAAAAATGTTGTTGAAAACTTTTTGAGGAAAAATTTTGAAATCGGGACTAAGGTCAAAAAATTCACTTCTGGTACAATGGGATTTAATCTTTAACAAACTAGGGATAAGGATATGGATCTGACCATTAGAATTCTAGGGTCTATTTTAGACTAGATCAGATATCCTTCTCTAAAATTCCACCTGAACTCATGATAGTTCAGGTGACTTGATCCTATTTTGTAATACGAAAAGTATTTGACTTAGCTTCTGATTCAAAAACTTGCGTATCTTGAGAAACTTCTTGTGTCTATTTTCACACATAAGCCAACACTTAAAAACAACTAAAAATTTGAAAAACTCCCTTGTTTGGATTTAGTAAAAATCTAAAGCAGATCATTGGTTTGAGTTCCCACCACCGAGAAGAAGGAAAATACCTTCTTTGAGGACGCGATGTCAACATGTTACCGCCTCGGCGCTGCTCTATATCTATATTTCATATCTTTAGGCGGAGCATTAAAGCGCATTTTAGCAGCTCAAGTGTCTTGGACGGTGCTCTACCTATAGCGTCGGAGCAAGAGCTTGAGTTTGCTTGGAGCACCCCTTTTCACCGCATCGTGTTTTGGGGTTGTGAGCTCCTGGGTGGTGTCATGGACAGTGCTATCCCGAAGTACTGGCGCCAGAGCCCCCTCGAGGAATGGTAACGGGAATGATGATCCCGACACATCTGTTGTAAGACTAAGCTAAAAATAAGCATGGGGGAGAGAAAAAAAAAAAAAAATAATAATAATAATAATAACACGTCCTTATAAATGTTGGCTTTTCACAAGCACAGACACAAGGTTTTAAAGGAATTTGCAAGTTGCGAATCAGATTCACGAGCCAGAAAAATCCTAAAAACAAACATTTCAAGTCATCTGAATTAACCAGGGGTTAATTTGTGAATTTTCTGGAGGATATATTGATCCCGTTCTATCTAATGGTTGGATCCAAAAACAAATCCTGATGTTTATCTTTAACAAATCCCGTACCTCCTGTGTTTTAATCTACCAAGGTCCCTTAATCTCTTTTTCTCCTCAAAAGTCGAAAAAAATTAGATTTCCCAAAGATTCCGTTGTCCAAAAAAATTAAAGTTTTGCTAAGAGACTAGCAAAAGATAAGCATGGGGGTGTGATAAACGCCAGTTTATCATCATTCTTATGCATTAAAACAAACCTAGCTCTTAGGATTTTACTCCGCAAACGGGTTTTTGGGCTGCATTTAGGCATAAATTAGGTTAGGCATGCATTGCATTTTTTAGTTGTCTTTTTAATATGTTTTTGTGAGTGTTAGGGATGTACAAATATACAGATCCTTAAAACCCTAGCACTCAAGAAGGCAAATGGTGAAGGAGAAGCCCAGACTAGTTGGAACTCAGCTCGATCCAGCTCACCACAGCTGGAACCTAGCTCACTTGAACTAAGGTTAGCTCGTCCCAGCTCCATTCAGCTAATCCCAGCTGAATGGTAGCTCAAGAGAGTTCATCTTAGCTCACCCTAGCTCAAGTCAGCTCAGATCCAGCTCAACTTAGCTGAGTCTAGCTCATCTCAGCTCCCACTAGTTCACAGGGAGCTCTAGCTAGCTCAGCTGAGTTGACAGGAGTTCACCCCAGCTCAGATCCAGCTACATCCAGCTCCACTCAACTCCAGCCAGCTGAAGAAGAACTCATCCCAGCTCAGGAAGCTCAAGTCCAGCTCCCGGGGATTCAGCTTAGCTCATCTCAGTTGAGCTAAGCTACCTTAGCTGCCTCAACCAGCTTGATTCTCCCCGGGAGCACCAGACCTAGCTCACCTCAGCTCATTTTGGTAGAAGCTAGCTCACTTTAGCTTGGCTTAGCAACTAGCAAAGAACTAGCAAGCTAAGCCAGCTAGAGTAGCCCCATGCCAGCCTCTTCAGCAGCAGCCAGCTCCAGCTCCAGACTTCTCCTCCTCAGCTCCTTCTCCAAACCCTAGCTCCAACACCTTCTCCTCCACTCCACCTTTAGCTAAGCTAGCTTAGCTTATCTTAGCTTAGCTTAGCATAGCTAACAACCAGCTCCTTGGCCATTCATTACCTCCAAAATCAACCCTAGCTAGCTCCACCAATTCAAGCCTACCTAAGCTAGCTACTCTACTCAAGTTGGCGCCACCTCCTAGCCATCCCTTCACCCCATTATCTCCACCAAAAGACACTTCAAGTTGGCGCCAAAAACCACCCCTAACCACCTCTATATTGGCGCCACTTTCAGCCCCTTAATCCACCCTACACCTACCCACATAAGCCATCCTAGCCATCCACATACCCCCCCTTCTAGAACCTTAAGGTGGCACCACCTAATGACCTTCTAGAATGCCCATTTTGGCGCCAACACCAAAGGGTGTCAACACCCATAACTACCCTTTGGTGCCCTTTAAGGTGGCGCCAACTCTCCTTGGCCATGGGATCTCCAACCACCTGCATCAACTCATCTTGGCCATCCATTTCAAAGGTCACCATAGCCCCCCTCCTATTCTATAAAAAGCCACCACCTACCACCATTTTTGGGCATCCTCCCTTAGTGTATTTTCTACCTACATCCACCTATACCTACGCCCAAGGAGAAGGAGTAGAGAAGGAGATTAAAGGGGCACACCACCAGCCCTTTTGGTGCCTCCTTCTCCCCACTCTCTTCAACTTGGGCCACGCCAAGGAGGAGGACTCTTCCACTTCAAGGAGGATGGCCAGGCAAGGGAGAAGGACCTAGGGTGGACATCCACCCTTGGAGAGAAGCTTAGGGCACGCCCCCTTAGGGCTTGCCTTGGAGGACATCACCTTGGCGGAGCACTGCAAGGAAGGAGTTGAAGGACTCTTTTCAAGATTGGGAGCCACCAACCTTGGAGCAAGAAGCCCTCTTCTTCACCATCTATCTAGAGGATTTGTGTTTTCCTTTCTTTATGTCAATTTTCTAGTAGTAGAAGCATTCCTCTACTAGGCATTTTTGTTAAACACTTTTTTTTAATTATCTAGTTGCCTTCTTTGCAATTTCTTGTTTGCATTTCTATTTGCTTGTTTTTAGCATTCCTCACTCCCTCTCCCTAATTATTCTAGGCCTCAACTTGCCTAGAGTGAGCTTAGGGAGAGGCTCTACTTGCCACTTAGAAGTAGTATTTTAAATTGAAGTGTAAATCACCTTCCCGTCACCATTCCGCATGTTGTCTTAATTTAAAACAAAAAAATGATATATTGAAAAATACCAAAAAGAAAGTTGAGATTATATTCCAAGCAAGAGAATCACTATTGCAAACATTTGGCCTCCTTGGACGACCCTAGATACTCCCCTATCTAGGAGTATAAATTTAAGAGTTGATCGATTTTACGCGTTACAACGACGTATTTTAACAAACCGCGTGAAATCGCTATCACTAGGCTCTCAAATTGGTATCATCTTTTAATTATTGTTGAGAGGCTTAGTTTCTAGTTGTAAGATTCTTTTTGCCTTTCACCTGTACTTCTTTTATATTTGAGCTTGTTGCTCGTTGGGTTGTAACAAACCTGCTGTTGTACTTGGGTTGAGGTAACCCGTTAATTACCTCGATTTAGTAAATTGATTCTCTCGGAGTTGAGAGAATCAGATTAAAAACGCTAAGTTGGGAGGCTTAGGTGGTGGAGTACCCAAGGGAGGGGAACGATTATACATTTTGTGACCATTGTGGTTTGAATTGTTCGTGCAAATCTTTTTTTTAGTACTAACATTTTGATTAAGTATTTATGCATATCCATATTTCATCGATCCTACATTCCCTTCTCCCTTCTTCGCGTGCAAGGAGGCATGGTGGCTGGCCGACTGAAGCCTGGTGGCGGTGCGTGGGAGAGAGACGGTTGCGACGGCGGTGATGGGGCGGCTGAAGGTGGTCGGACATGGCCGAACAACGGAGGAGAATGTCAGCAACATCGACGGCAGGTGGCATTCGCAGGCGTCATGGCGGGTACCTGGTGGGCGCACAGGGGTCGGGGGCATGAGACGAGGAGAACGGTGAGGTCGATGGTGAGTTTGGGTGCTTGTAATGGCCGTATGAAGTGACGAGGTGGCTGCAACTTTGGGTTCCTTCACTACATGACTGATGCGAGGAAGAAGAAGATGAACAGTTGTCTGTGGGTGCGTAAGGATGAGGGGCTGGTGCGTGGTGCGTGAGGAGCTTGCGCTCGAGCAGCACGCTGCTGGTTCATGTGTGCAATTGCACACGGAGGTGGACAGGTGCGCACATGAGGGTGGTTGCTTCGGTGAGGATGTTGCACGTGCACAAGGGCGTGGCTGTGCGCGAGCATGGACGGCGAGATGGTGAATAGTGGAGAGATGTGGTGGAAGGTTGGTTTTGGCGGTGGTGAAGAAGGTGATAGATGATAGCTGCGGTTGTAGTGGTGGCCGTGTGTTGTCACCACACGACCCACGCAATGTAGCTTGCGGTGAAGGTGGAAGGAGTCTGCTTCAGATCACGGTGCATGCCATGTTCATGGTGTACGCAGTTTCCACGGTAGCAGAGGTGGAGAAGTGCCCACCAGGGGGAGCAATGATTGCCTCCCCACATCCATAGTTCTCCTCTTTTTTCAACCCAATGCACGGGCGTTTGCTTTAACAAATCTCGCCTAACTTTTCCTCATTTCGTTTGGGCCTTGCGAGATCTCCTTCAACAATGCCCATGCGATGAGGTGCTGCTGTTGCACGCGGAGCGACGTAGGCGTGGATGGTTTGCTTTGCGGGTGGAGGAGAAGAAGAGTATTGCACTCATGACCCTGCATAATATATATATATATCAAATTTACCAAAGTATTCTCTAATTAATATAAACTAACACTTAACTCTAATTGCAATCTACTGAGGCATGTTTTGCATGTACTTAGGCTAATTAGCACTCCACTAAAGTGAATTGATTAGAGGCCAGTAAGTGATAAGGACGTCGACGACGATGGGTTCTTCGACAACCATGAGTGGGTGTTGGGCAATGATCGTGGACGTCGGGGATGTAGCTATGGATCGTAGGCATCGAATTAGTGTTGTTGGCAGCAAAGGTGGTGGCCCAAGGTGGCTACTGCGAGTGGATGTGGAGATGCGGTGTTGGGTTCTTTGTGGGAGGAACAGGGAAGAAGAAGAAGAGGAAGAAGAAGAAGGAACGACAGGGGATGGCCGCAGTGGGTTGTGGAGTGGGACATGTTTAGGTGAGGGTGTGGGTAACTTCAGCGAGGAGTTGACGGTGGTGATGGTGGTGGGGTAGGAGGCCGAGGGTGGCTACACGGTGTAGCGTATGGTCTATGGCTGTTGGGTTCGGTTGGAGAGGAAGTTGAACAGTGGGTGTGGGTAGCAGTGATGGGAGATGATGGGAAGGACGTTGAGACGATAGTGGCGCTCATGCTGTCACCATGAACGTGTAGTGCGATGGGGTTGGCGTGGATGAAGCACTCTTCAAGTCACGGTGTATGCTCCAACCATGGTGTTCACTCTAGCCGTAGTGTCAGTGGTGGTGATGAAGAAGATCCCCGCAGGGGGAAGGATGAGATCCCTCTAAGGTTGCTGTGTTTTTCCTTTTTAAACAAAAATCCTTGGTTTCATTTGGCTGCAAGCATCTCTATCCACTCGCAAAGATTGTGGGTGGTTGGAATGATAGATAAGCATGGGCGATTCTTCATCAGACGTCTGATTATCACTCCAGACATCTTAAAAAATGTGGAGGCAGGAGTTTGCGATGGCGATTCCAAGATGTCCGACCCTATCTCCAGACGTCTTATAGAAGCAAAAATGGACGTCTGAACTCTTCCACCTAGCCTACATTCATCAAATCAATTATGTTAACATATCTTATGTTATTAAGTGTAAAATTGATGCATAAAATTATATGTAGACTAAGATGAATTGCCATATGTTGAGAGCGGAAAACTATGCGATTGAAGTTGGGTTCGAAAAACCCATCGTAGTTCGATTTGCAAAGAAATCTGTCAACAGATAAATTTACACTAAAACTCTAAGAATTCTAGGTCAAACACAAGGAGGCAGGGTTTGATTCAAAATCACGTTTGTTTAATTGTCACAAAGCAGATTAGGTAGTTGAATTGAATCTAACTAACTATCTACTTAAAGAAAAAAGAATAGAAGACAGAGAGAGAATATTACAAATAAAGACATAAGAGGTATAATAAACATGGATTTCATTATCACAACTTGATGTTCATTACTATTACAACTACCCACTACACTAAAAGCAGGAAATCTATTCTAGAAAGCAGTAAAAGAGAAGATAGAGAGAAGTTATCCTCCTCGATGGCTGCTTGGAGGATGAGTCGGACGGGACGACGCCTAGAAGATGGAGGACGGAGCGGGAAGAAGGAGGATGAAGCAGGAAGAAGCAGGAACGAGGTAGCACGTCGTCACCGTTGTGGGATCCACTTCCAGAATGGGGGTGAGAAAATTAGATTTTAGCTCTAGAATAGCATCTCGGGTGTGGGACAAGCTTTTCTTGAGCTTTGGTGAGGGAGAGAGGTGAAGGGATGAGGATTTTGTAGGGTAGGGGTCTCCTTTTATAGTTGCAAGGATAAGAGGCAATTTGGTCATTTCATAATTAAAACACTAAATGAGGGTGTCTTTAGTGATGATTTTAAACGTCACTAAAGACCCCACGTCACCACAGCCTCGCATGTGCCTGCTTCCTTGCCTGTTGCATGCTTAACGCTCGCCCACATCCTCAAAATCTCAGCCGTCCGATCACGAGATCGCACGGCTCAGATTGCTCCTCGTTCTCTTCAGCTGCCCCACCTGCGCGTACGATTTGGCGTGAGGTGATGTGTCTGATCACGCATGCGCCCGATTGGGCGATCTGGGCCATCTGCAGTTAATCGTGTGATTGAAATTAATCGCTCATGCGCCGCAGATTGCGAGTCAAACGCATGCCCCACGCTCGAGGAACGCCGCTCGACCACTACGCTAGCTGCTCTTCTTTGTCGTGCTTATGATTTAAGTGCACGTGCTCACTGCCGTTGGATCAAGATCCAACAGCGCAGATCTCACCTCGCCGTGCCTTCAGAAGATGGGGAGCGGTGATGCGGCCAATTTAGGTGGCTGTGATGGTGCCATGTGGCGCCATCATGGCGGTCCATCTTCTGTGATGATGAGAACCTCATCATGAGCCATAACTAGCCATAACTCAAGGAAAGGCTTAACTCAGAGAATTCTGAGTTTAAGGAGAAAATGAGTCATAAGGGGTAAAAATGCAATTTTACCAGTATAATCTGCATACAGGGTAATTCAGGGTCCAAACATAAGTCAAAGCAACCTAATAAGAATAAAAGTGGGATGAGATGATCTGACAAGGGCTACAGTAATTCCAAGGAACTAAATGATAATCTGTAACCTTAAAATAAACCCACTTCAATTCACGAGGTTCGAGGCAAAGTAAAAATAGAATAAACCCTCTAAAGTTCATAGAAAAATAATCTCTAGGGTTTAGAACCTTCAAATTGGCCTTCAGAACCCATTTTGACCTACATTGAGAACCATGCCCAATTAATAACTTAATTTGGGTTTTTGCATAAATTGACCGGTCAAACAAGGTTTAATCTAGAAATAAAATTCACCATCAGATTCCTTAGGTTCTAATTAGTCATGTATAAAAACTTGAGCCTAAGAAGAAACCTTCTTGACCAACTTTACACTTTGGTCCTCATATATTTACTTTTTGGCCCTCAACTTTTGAACCCTCGCATTTTGGCCCCTAACTTTCCTTCGTACTTTGCATTCAGGTCCTCCCTACAAAACCTGCCAGCACCATGCTCCGGCGACCTTGCGCGGAGCATGGCGCCGCACAGGGTGAGGGGGAGGGTCTGGCAAGTAAACCGGGGGTGCCCTACGTCGTCAGCCGTCGCAGGAACACCCCCCTGGTCGCTGCAACCACCCATACCGGCCGTGCGAACGCACGGACGGTATGGATCTCCATCTCTGGCGTCCTCCGGCGAGGGAGACACGTCGTCTCCCTCCGCCCTCCTCTCTGATTCTACCCTATAAATACCCCCCGTCGCTCCACCGTTCTTCGTAGCTCGGTCCTGACGGAGAAAGACCCCCACTTCCTCTCTTCCCACTCCGACAGGAAGCCCTCCATCTCCGGCGGCCTCCCCTCTTCCTCCTCGTCGCTCTGCCACACTACCAGCTGCAGGGTTGCTCTCCCTCGCTCTTCCCGCGCCACGCCGCACCCAGCTGGCTCCTCTCCGGCCCTCTCCTCGCCGCCGCCCCTTCCCCCGGGCATCTTCTTCTCCGGCGACAGTCGATACGACTGTCGCCCGCTCCAGCCCCTCCTCGTCCTGCTAAGTAGGTAGAACTCCTCCTCTTCCTCCCCTCTTCCTTTTCCTCACTTTAAACATTTACTGTCGCCCTCGATTCCGACCAATCACCCTCACCTTCTCCGCCTCCGGCCATCCTCCGGCGAGCCGCTCCCATCACTCCAGCATCCCACACAGCTCGCCGACCTGCACATAATCTCCGCCTCCTCACCCTGATCCATTTCCGCCCTTCCACTTCCCCCAAATCACCCTCTGCAACTCCACCGAACAAACCCATCTCCCGACCTACAGTCTGACCTAGGGCAGCCCTTAGGCTCCGCCCCGCCGCCTGCACAACCCCCGACCACAGAAAAATGGCCTCTCGGCCCAATCAGAAATGCGGAGGACCTTCGCCGTACCACGGTGAAGGTCCTCTGCGTTTCTGATTGGGCCGAGAGGCCATTTTTCTGTGGGCAGGTACCTGCGCTCGTCGCCGCCATTGTTGAAGTGAAGCAGCTTCTTCACCTGCTGCCCCAGGTGCGCCGCGCCCAGGTCACACTCCCAGGCTGTGCGGGGGCATTTCGGCAAAGCGTTAGGCTGCAGTTGAGGCAAAGCTCTCGCGCGAAGCCCCCGCGCTTCACCTCGACTGCCGCTGCTTCCTCCGCGCAAGCACCCAAATTGGGGTGGGACATTTAGTCCCACCTCGTAACCTTTCAGAGGAGCGCGCCCGCATAAAGGCAAAAAGCGCCTTATGCTCGTTGCCTCCTGAGCATGGGGTGAGGTCCCTCTCACTCACTCGCTCGCTCGACCCGGTCTCGTCTGCGCTCACGCCTCGCGGACCTGGCCCGACCCGACTTAGAATGACCTGCACTCCTCGCCCACCACGCACGCCGGTGGGCCTGGACCCGGGCGCGACCCGTACCCGGCAACCCGGCAGCTCTGGGAGAGCTATCCTAAGAGCGGTTTCTGTGAGAGAGAGACGCGGGGGAGGGTAGAGATAGGTTTTGCCCCTCTGATAAAGCTGTGTAAGTGTGCAGGCACAGGTGAAGAAGAACCGTGGAAGAAGACGAAGGCTGAAGGAAGGAGGATCACCGAGCGGCACTGTAGCAGCGGCGGTTTAAGTCGTCTGATTGGAAAATCAGACGACGTCCTGAAGGCAAAGAAGGAGAAGGAAGGAGAGGCAGAGGAGAACACAGAGAGGCCAAGGGAAGAACTGAAAGAAGAAGAAGAGCACGAGAAGATCTGAAGAAAGAAAGAAGAAGAAGAACAGGATCGCTCTGCAGAAGAAAAAGGAAGAGACGAGCAGAAACAGCTGAAAGAAGAAGAAGAACATCACCACTGCAGATAAAGAAGAAGAACAAAGGAAGAGAGCAGAAGATCTGAGAAGGAAGAAGAGGAGAAGCAAAGAGAGAAGAAGAAAAGCCAACAAATTCTCTCTCTCTCTCTTTATTTTTGTAATAAGAATTTGTATCTCTAGAATACAGTTTGCTCCCTGAGTTCGACCTCGGGAACTTGTTTGCACCTCAAAACACGCCTGTAATAACGCCTTCTTGTGCTATTTTCTAGCATTAACATTGCATAATAGGATCCTGTAATCGCATTTGTAAAAACACTTGCATGCATGCATTTAATCAAGAGAGGAAGAGGAGTGAAACAATCGCCTACATAGTTACATTTTTCTTCAAGTGCCTCCTTGCAAAATCACCCTCTTTTTATTTTTCCTCTTGATTTCTTCTTTTCTCTCCTTCCCGCGGCTGCATCCTTCCCACGGCTGCACTCTTCCCGCAGCTGCATGCAGCAGCCACGCAGCACTTCTTCCCGTCACGTCTCCCTGCCAACGCCGCTCCCTATAGCTGCAACTCGCACACCCTCTCCCTGCTGCAGCCGGCACGCCACTCTCCCCTCCTCTATAAGTAGCTGTAGCTTCATCCTTGCAAGGGCAGCTGCTGCAGCTGCTGAAAAAACCCGTAGCCATCTTCTCCACCGCTTTCCCCTCCCATACGTCGGCCCTCCGTCGAGGAGGCACCCGGCGAGCAGGAGAACCCACTGTGGTGCACACCACCACAGTGGGAGCACCACCGCCCAGCTCTTCAACGAGCCGGTGGGCGTGGTGTTTTCTTTTCTCTTCGTATTCGTCTCCACGCCATTGCTGCCGCTTCAAGCTCCGAAGCTTGAAGCAGCAGCAGCAGCAGCTAAACCGCGGCGACAGCAGCAGCAGCGCCCCCCGCCTCCTCCGCGACCTTCCCCGTAGGCGCGCAACCCTCCGCGCGCGCCTGCAGGCCCGTTCCCCGCCTCCGTCTCCGTTCTGTCCGCCTCGCAGTTGCACCTGTAGCCGTCCGCCGCGCGCACTGCAGCGGCCGGCTACGGCCTCGCGCCGCCCCCTGTCCTCCTCCGCGACCCTCCACGACCACCTGCAGACCTCCTCCACGCTCGCTCCTCCACGCATTCGCCCGCCCGTCGCCTTCGCGCAGGCCTGCAGAACCCTACGTGAAGGCGCGCCCGCACCCGCCGTCTTCAGACGTCCGCCGCCGCGAGCAGACGTCTTAACTCGCTGCCATCGTCCGCGCTCGCGATCTCTCCCGCCCACTCTTTCTCTCTCTGGCGCTCTCTATCTCTCTCTCTCTCTCTCTCCCGCTCTCTCTCTCTCTCTCTCTTTTTCACTCACTCACAGACACACACTACACCAACACACACACATCTTCACCGACACACACACACACCCACACACACACTTACACTATACGTATAGTTATATATAGTAACATATATATACATACATATATATATATATATACATACATATATCTATTATATATATATACTTATATACATAGTATATCTATATAGTTATGTATACATACATATATATATAATATATCTCTATATATATATATATACACGTATATATATATCTATATACTTATACATATACTTATATATATATACATATATACTTATATACATATATATATATACATATCTATATACTTATATATATACACACATATATATATATATCTAGATACATATATACTTATATACATATATATATATCTATACATATATAACTATACATTTATATATATATATAGATATATTTACTTATATACATACATATGTACATATACTTTCATGTTATTTATTATACGCTGTATCGCGGGGATATCTGCACCAGTTGCTGATATTCCCTGATACACGCGTACAAAAAAAAAAGCGTGGTCCCATACATCATCCATCCACACTCCACGCGGCACATAGTCGTGTTGGTTGCGTCTCTCTAGACGTCAACTGACTCGACATAGTGCTACACTCCATCGTCACCTCCACCCCCACCCCTTTATATATATACTACATATAAATATATATCTATAGCTACTATATTTACTTTCTATCTATTATCTTCCTTCTTAGTAAAAAGATAAAAAAAGGTATAAAAGTGAAAAGATAATCTTTGATTTGCAGGTACCCCGTCTTGCGAGTAGCAAGGCGTGTTTTGGAACTCTGTTTTGGCTAAAAGCCAAGGACACAATTTTGAGGGTGTGCCTCAAGAACAAGGATTACCAGAAAAAAACCTAAATAAGAAAAATACCAAAAACACAATAAACGAACGGAAGAGACGCGTTTTAAGGACAACGTAGGAACTCGACTTGAACCCCACTTCCCTGAGTTCGACCCTGGGCCTAAAAGCGACAAGATAAAATCAAGTAGGCCAGGTTAAAAATTTCTGTAAAGAGATGGTTAGGTTCAAATTAGGTTAACCACTATATATATTTCAACGATAAAATCATCATATTAACAACCTATCCGGGCCGACCATCAGAACTCTTTTATTTTCCGAGTAACAAATTGTATTAAACTGGTAATTACCTCTCTCTATACTATACTACGATGAAATAATAAAACTATAGAGGAAGGTCGCCACCAGTTTTTGGCGCCGTTGCCTGGGAGCAACGGCTATTCTAGAGGTAAACATTCCTGTTTCTTTTTAATTTCTGATAATCTCCTCTCTTTTGTGCAGCTACAGGAAATCAAGAAGACAAGCAACCGCACGACAACCACTCCAAGGACAGGTATTTGTTTTTTCCTCTCGTTATTAACCCCTAAACTCTAAAGAGGAAGAAAAGAAAAGAACAAGCAATATAGGGCTAACCTGTCTTCCATACTTAGTAACCATAAAAAGTTGCATGTTTTCAACCCATTATTCCTGTACACTATTAAGGGTATTTAGGGGCTAACACATTCTTGCTTGAGCCCTAATTACCCAACAAAGAGCTAACTGGACCAAGTAGAGCCAACCTAGGATCCAACACTAGGGATTTAGAGACACACTCCTTAAGCAAGAATTGAGAAAACCAAATGAAGTGTGCCCAAGCCCTTGTCTGAAAATACCTATCCAAAGAAAACCTAAAACAATTGGCTCTCTAAACACTTGAACCCTAAAAGACAAGACCTAAAAGCTCTCAAAGGAAACAAGAGGTAAAGTTGACCCCTTGGGTCAACCAACCTTAAATTAGGTCACTCTTTGCACTTAAAAGACTAAAGTTCAAGTGAAACCTTAAGCACCCTGATCTTAAAGTAAAAATTGGTAGACTTAAGAGGTCAAGATCCCCATTCTGGTCTACCTGGAACCGCAGTGACAAGAGAGGTCGGGTGGGGGAAACCCTGTAACCCGTGGGGACGCTCTACCGTGTAGGGGTCTTCGCGGGACTCTCCCTCTCTGGCTGCCCAGGTAATTCTCAGGTGGACGATCTTTCTGATCAAGGGGTCCATCTGCCCCGCACCTCTATAGTCACCCAACACATTTGTGGGTGTCTTGATTGGGTCCAGCACCTTCTAAACTTACCTCTTCCAACAGTGCATGTACGGAAAGAGGTCCTTAAGACCACCCTTAAGACCTCCTTTAGAAATTCGCTCTCGTCAAGGCCAAGCCTCGACGCCCATGTTTGTGCAGCAACACCCTCACATTATTCTCTCTTCTGATTCAGAACCAAGTTCTTCTTCTTCCCCCATCATGGCTCAGCCAGTTGAGGAAGAAAATAATCTGGAACACCAGCTCCAGCGACTCAATGACCTCTTCCAAAACTTCGTGCACCCACCACAGCGTCCTATGATGCGGGACCACTACAATCCTGCTGCGGTGGCCATTGAGCCTCGAGTCAGAATCCCGACTGGAGGACCTGATTCCGAATTAAATCCCAACATGATCCATGCTATACCTAAATTCCATGGGCTTAATTCTGAAGATCCCTTCCAGCACATCAAACAGCTAAAGCATCTGGCCTACACTTTTGGATCAGATGCGCAAAATCGGGATATTCTTCTCATGAAGATGTTCTCCTTTTCTCTTATGGACAAGGCCGCCCATTGGTATCAAACTCAGACCCGGCCGATCAACACTTGGGAAGAACTTCAATCTGAGTTTTTGAAAAAGTTTTTTCCCGTTGGTCGGACCAACGCCTTGCGCCATCAGATTACACACTTCACTCAACAATCAGGAGAACCTCTCCATGAGGCATGGGATCGTTTTCAGGATCTCATGAGAAAGTGCCCCCATCACGGAGTTCCTAAATGGGAACAAGTCTAATCTTTTTACCAGGGACTCCGTGAGGACATCCGCCTTTTCATCAATGCAACTTGCGGAGGAAACATCATGGGTCAACATGAAGACACTGTATGGGAGATTCTCGAAAACATGTGCGAGAACTCCATCAACAATGACTCCATGGGATTATTCGACAGGACGAATACCCGCGCAGCGACGAATCTTAAGGGAGCACATGAGACGCAGGGCCTGTCCGCATCAGTCGACCTGGAATTAATGGCCAGTCGATTGGACAAGGTCTCAATCATTGAGAAGAAGGTGGATGAGCTGACTCAGCACTTGCAGCGAGCCACCTCCGTGCGTAACTCCTTTGCACAACCTCCTTCCACACAGGAGACTGTGCAAAACATCCTCCACCGATCTTCCCCTAGGATGGATCCATATCCATCCCCATCTGATTCTCGGATCGGAGGATCATCCGATCCTTTCTACGCCAGCCCGGGGAACTCCATTCCCCCTTTCCCTGATTCTCAAGAGGTTCCTCAGACCTGCGAGGACCTCAACGCCATCCAGAACGACCCATTCTCCAACACTTACAACCCTGGATGGCGAAACCATCCCAATTTTCAGTGGGCGGGAAATTCCCAAACCCAAAGACCACCTTTTCAGTCCCGGCCACAGCCCTCTCGTCATTACCAGCCGCCTCAGCCTCGGCCCAACCCTACTTATCCATCAGGGCCAAATCAGGATCAAATGTCCCTAATCCTTCAAACTCTGGCTGACATTCAAAGAACGAATGCGGCTATTCAAAAACAGCACAAGGACGAACTTACAGAGGTTAAAACTCAACTGGCCCAGTTGGCAAATTCTCGCCAGCCAGGCACACTCCCTTCCCAACCTCTTC
Source organism: Thalassia testudinum (assembly GCA_037157565.1). NCBI lineage: Eukaryota > Viridiplantae > Streptophyta > Magnoliopsida > Alismatales > Hydrocharitaceae > Thalassia > Thalassia testudinum. The sequence continues at coordinate 2,833,103 of JAZHRO010000029.1, read as the reverse complement.
CTAACCCGAATAACGTGCCAACCCAGAAGCGCGTTATGAATCCAAATTTAGGCCACGCACAATGGATTTATCAGGCCCCTACTGCTCCATCTCCAGACGAGATGGAAGCTTCAACTTCTTATGCGGGATTTCAGCAGCAGCCACCCCTCTTACCAAACCCAAACCAAAATCAGGCCGGATTAAATTCTGTAACAACACGTAGTGGTAAAACAACTCAAGACCTGCATTATCCAAACCACTCCAAGCCTGATAACCATGACCCTAGGATAGTTATCCAAGATACCACTGTCCCGGATCCACAACCTGGACCTATCCTAGAAGAACCAACCAAGATCCCGTTTCCCGAGGCCTTGACCAAGGGAAAGAAGACCACCAAACCCGTGGCCCCTGAGGAGGACCTGGTCAAGCTCTTCGAGCAGGTCAACATAAACATCCCCTTGATGGATGCAATCCGCCACGTACCAGCTTACGCACGATTTCTAAAGAATATATGTACACCCCAGCGTAAGCCGCGAACCAAGGGAGGGAGCCCAATTGTTCTGTCAGAGCAAGCCAGCTCTGTAATCCTCAGTAGACTCCCACCCAAGGCAAAAGATCCTGGTACTCCCTTGATTTCCTGCAAGATAGGTGGTACCCAATTTGATAGAGCATTGTTAGACTTGGGTGCATCCATAAACCTGATACCCACATCCTTACTTGACCATCTAGAAGAATCTGAGCTAAAACCAACTGAGGTGACATTACAATTAGCAGATAGATCTATAAAGTCACCAAAAGGGATTCTCGAGGATGTTATCGTAAGAGTGCGGGATTTCTATTTCCCAGTGGACTTTATAGTCTTAGATATGGACGCACCTGAGAACCCTAGGGATACACCAATCATTCTAGGGAGACCTTTCTTGGCTACTGCTAGAGCCAACATCAGCTGTGAGGAGGGCCAAATAGAGCTTAAGTTTGGAGATCAAACACTGAAAATTGATATATTTAAGGCCCAACAAGGAATTAATTGCGGTGTCATCGAACAAATTTGTGACATCAGGACTTTGGTTGATGAATCACACTTCCAGAATGACTCGATTATGCCTCATCAACCACAGAAGGATCTTGACCCGCAAACAGAGGAGTCAAATCCAGATATGAACAACCCAGTAACTCCCACCCTTGAACCTCACATCTATACTGAACCACCCGCTGCTGCTGATAACCCCATCCTCGAATTGAAACCCCTTCCTGCTCACTTGAAATACATCTTTTTGGGTTCTAATCAGACCCTTCCTGTGATTATCAATTCCAACCTCAGTCCTGAACAGGAATCCCGTCTGATTGTTGTCCTCCAGCAACATCGCAGAGCCATCAGGTGGACTCTCGATGATTTGACTGGAATAAGTCCCTCCTATTGTACTCATCATATCTATTCAGAAGAGGGCACACGACCTTCTCGTGAAATGCAGAGACGCTTAAACCCCAATCTGCAGGAGGTCGTGAAAAGGGAGATCATCAAGTGGTTAGATGCCGGAATTATCTACCCGATCTCCGATAGTCGTTGGGTGAGCCCGATTCAGGTCGTGCCAAGAAGGCAGGACTCACCACTATAACGACTGAGACCGGAGAAATCATTCCTACCCGACTAGCCAACTCGTGGAGAGTCTGTATAGATTACCGCCGACTCAATTCCTCCACGAAGAAGGATCATTTCCCACTACCCTTCATTGATCAAATTCTCGAAAAACTTGCGGGAAATAGGTTCTTCTGCTTTCTTGACGGGTACTCCGGTTATAACCAGGTGGCAATCCATCCTGAGGACCAAGAAAAGACCACGTTCACCTGCCCCTTCGGAACATACGCTTTCCGAAGGATGACTTTCGGTCTTTGCAATGCACCCGCTACTTTTCAACGATGCATGCTTGCCATATTCTCAGATATGGTAGGTGATTATCTGGAAGTCTTCATGGATGACTTTTCAGTTTTCGGAGCATCATTCGACGATTGCCTCCAACACTTGGTCTAGATACTCAGGCGGTGCATCGATGTGTATTTGGTTCTTTCCTGGGAAAAGAGCCATTTCATGGTGCCTGAGGGAATTGTCCTGGGACACTCAATTTCGGAAAAAGGCATCCAAGTGGACCGAGCTAAGGTTGATCTGATTTCTCACCTTCGTATGCCTAGCTCGATCAGGGACATCCGTTCCTTTTTAGGGCATGTCGGTTTTTATCGACGATTTATCCCTGATTTTTCAAAAATCGCGTGCCCCCTGACCACTCTTCTCTCCAAGGATGTTCCTTTCGAAATTTCCAAGGAATGCACTCAAGCATTTGAAATCCTGCGTGACCGAGTCACCCAAGCCCCGATCCTACAGTCCCCTGATTGGTCTCAACCCTTTGAGATCATGTGCGATGCATCCGACTTCGCTGTAGGAGCGGTTTTGGGGCAGAAAATTGACGGGAAACCTGTGGTCATTTACTACACCAGCAAAACACTCGATGAGGCTCAGCGTAACTATACGGTTACGGAGAAAGAGCTGCTAGCCGTAGTATTTGCCCTTGAAAAATTCCGATCGTATCTTCTGGGTTCCCATGTCATCATCTACTCGGATCACACAGCTGTGCAAAGAAGGACGCGAAACCTCGATTAATCCGATGGATCTTGTTGTTGCAAGAATTTGACCTTGAGATTCGCGACAAAGCGGGAAAGCAAAATGTGGTAGCTGATCACTTGTCCCGTCTTCCTTCTGAAATAATTGACCCTTCCGGACCCATCACTGAGCACTTTCCCGATGAGCACCTGCTGACTATTGGTACTAGCCTTCCATGGTTTGCTAATGTAGTAAATTACTTGGCATCTCATCAGATCCCGTCCGATTGGCCGAAGGCCAAGAAGGACAAATTACGCTCCGATGCCAAGTATTACATTTGGGAAGACACGTACCTCTTCCGCATAGGTGCCGATCAGATCATCCGGAGATGTGTCCCGGAAGAGGAATTCAATAATATCCTCTCTTTCTGCCATGACCAGGCATGCGGTGGCCATTTCGCCGGGCATAAAACCGCATCAAAAGTCCTCCAGTGCGGCTTTTACTGGCCCACACTGTTCAAAGACGCGTACAGTCACTGCAAGGCATGCAGTCGTTGCCAGACTTTGGGTAACATGAGCCATCGCGACATGATGCCTATGCAACCGATTCTAGTATGCGAAATCTTTGATGTTTGGGGGATTGATTTTATGGGCCCCTTTCCTGTTTCGGATGGTTTCGAATACATTCTGTTGGCTGTGGACTACGTGTCCAAATGGATCGAAGCCATACCGACCCGAACCTGTGATCACAAAATCGTTCTCAAATTCATTCATCAAAACATTTTCTCAAGGTTCGGGATTCCTCGTGCAATAATCTCTGATGGGGGGACCCATTTCACAAATGCTCAGTTTAGGTCACTGATGACCAAATACGGGGTGTCTCACCGAATCTCTACTCCTTACCACCCCCAAAGTAATGGTCTAGCTGAGCTGTCTAATCGGGAGATCAAGAAAATCCTGCAAGTCACTGTTCGGCTTGACAGGAAGGATTGGTCGTCTCGACTTCCGGAAGCATTGTGGACCTATAGGACCGCCCGTAAAACCCAATTAGGCATGTCTCCCTTTAGACTGGTATACGGAAAGGCATGCCACCTTCCTGTAGAACTGGAGCATAAAGCCTATTGGGCAGTACGGAACTGTAATCTAGATCTTTCCAAGGCTGGGACCCACAGAAAACTCCAAATCAGCGTGATCGATGAATTACGCCTAGACGCGTAGGAGAACTCGCAAATCTACAAGGAGCGGGTTAAAGCCTTCCACGACAAACACATCTCAAGAAAGATCTTTCATCCTGGTCAAAAGGTCCTACTCTTTGATGCCCGACTCAAACTTTTCCCGGGAAAGCTGAGGTCCAAGTGGGTCGGACCATATTTGGTCTGACAGGTTTTTGGAAATGGAGCAATCGAAATCAGTCCACTCAGCCACGATTCTGAACCTTTCATCGTGAACGGTCAGAGACTCAAGCCGTTCATTGATGTAACTTCTACTGATTTGGCTGAAGCATCTTATATCCTCCATTCCCCTTGAGCTTATTGTGCCCAGCCGATGGCGTAAAACTCAGCCCTTAACGGGAGGCAACCCGTCATTTTCCTACAAATCCAAAACTTTTTCTGACACCTTTTTGCACTTAAGGTTCACCCTTGTAGACAGCCGACCCCACCTCAGATGCTTGCATCTGGGATTAGAAATCGTCCTCAAAAATTCAACCCGACCCATTCACTCATCCAAATTTCTGTCTTAAGGAATGAACTAAGTTAAATAAAAACCCCCTAGGTTACAATGAGGACATTGCAAATCTTAGGCATGGGGGGGGGGGGGTAAGAAAGTGCAAAACTTGTAAGAAAAGGTTTCAAACAAAAAATTCACATATGCCAAAAACACCATAAAAATTAAAAATTTTTTCGAAAAAGAATAAAAGGAAAAGAGGAGAAGGAGAAAAGAAACAAAATGAAAAAGGAGCACAAAATTGTGAGAAAAGGTGATAGTCATTAGTAAGGAACTAAGGAATTAACCTAAGTTCTAGACCACATTCAAGAAAATAACTGAAAAGTGCATAATAAGATTAGTAAGAACGCAAACCTTAGGCATTCTTGAATAGACTCTTAGTACCCATTAAGATCTAGACATTCCTCAAGAGGTTGAGGAAAATGAAAAGCTGAAGTATTAGGTCTAAGGCTTAGGAAGTATTTGGCCTCATTAACTAATTTTTGGTTTACGGGACTCAGTAACCTAAGCACCCTAACCTCACACACAGCCTGGTTCAGTAAGCGTAAAAATCAAAATCACGCAGAAGTGTCACAAAATTCTGAAAAGAACACCTTGAATAGGAGCGGCCGATCAACACAAGTTGATTTGGACGAGTTCCCAGCGCGGAGAGACGGGAAATCCCCTCGAAGATGCGTAACAAAATATCATCTCCTCGGTGCTTATCTCTTAGGATATTTACATATCCTACTGGGGGCATGTAAGCACTCTGCTGATTCAGATTCCATGGATGGCATTATCTCGAAGTGTCAATTGCCAGGGTCTGGATTCGGCCACGAACACCATGGATGGGGTTATCTCGAAATCTCAATAGCCAGGGTTCCGGGGGTTGCCATGGGCGGTGCTATCTCGAAGCATCGATTGCCAGGAACCCTTGAGGATTGATGATGGGAGCAAGGAATCTGATACAGACCGTGTTGAAAAGCCAATCCTAGGCTAGAACTAAAAAGAAAAAGAGAGAGAAAACTCTCCAAACAGAATAACTTTCTATCTCTCTCTTACAAAACGCACTGCGAACTGAGCCAGGGCTAAAATCATTTCAAGCACGGGTGGTTTAACCACAAAGTCCAATAAACCTTAGGTTAGTTCTTGTGGTCCTTAAAAACCTTTGCTAAGGGACTGAGGCTAAGGCTAGACAGATTTGGATCTTGATTGGTACTAGAGTACCTTTTAGTCCTATGGTCAGCATTCTAAACCTAATCTAAGCTCAAATGAAAAAGCACTTATCTAAAGCTATTAAGAACTTCATGGTCTAGAACAAGGGTTGAAACCTTAAGTTTTTGCTAAGGGACTAGCAAAAGCTAGGCATGGGGGTATGATGAGAACCTCATCATGAGCCATAACTAGCTCATTTTGACCTAATACAAAGGATAAAAGCTCCTACATAACTCAAGGAAAGGCTTAACTCAGAGAATTCTGAGTTTAAGGAGAAAACGAGTCATAAGGGGTAAAAATGTAATTTTATCAGTATAATCTGCATACAGGGTAATTCAGGGTCCAAACATAGGTCAAAGCAACCTAATAAGAATAAAAGTGGGATGAGATGATCTGACAAGGGCTACAGCAATTCCAAGGAACTAAATGATAATCTGTAACCTTAAAATAAACCCACTTCAATTCACGAGGTTTGAGGCAAAGTAAAAATAGAATAAACCCTCTAAAGTTCATAGAAAAATAATCTCTAGGGTTTAGAACCTTCAAATTGGCCTTCAGAACCCATTTTGACCTACATTGAGAACCATGCCCAATTAATAACTTAATTTGGGTTTTTGCATAAATTGACCGGTCAAACAAGGTTTACTCTAGAAATAAAATTCACCATCAGATTCCTTAGGTTCTAATTAGTCATGTATAAAAACTTGAGCCTAAGAAGAAACCTTCTTAACCAACTTTACACTTTGGTCCTCATATATTTACTTTTTGGCCCTCAACTTTTGAACCCTCGCATTTTGGCCCCTAACTTTCCTTCATTCTTTGCGTTCAGGTCCTCCCTACAAAACCTGCCAGCACCATGCTCCGGCGACCTTGCGCGGAGCATGGCGCCGCACAGGGTGAGGGGGAGGGTCTGGCAAGTAAACCGGGGGTGCCCTGCGTCGTCAGCCGTCGCAGGAACACCCCCCTGGTCGCTGCAACCACCCATACCGGCCGTGCGAACGCACAGACAGTATGGGTCTCCATCTCCGGCGTCCTTCGGCGAGGGAGACACGTCGTCTCCCTCCACCCTCCTCTCTGATTCTACCCTATAAATACCCCCCGTCGCTCCACCGTTCTTCGTAGCTCGGTCCTGACGGAGAAAGACCCCCACTTCCTCTCTTCCCACTCCGACAGGAAGCCCTCCAGCTCCGGCGGCCTCCCCTCTTCCTCCTCGTCGCTCTGCCGCACTACCAGCTGCAGGGTTGCTCACCCTCGCTCTTCCCGCGCCACGCCGCACCCAGCTGGCGCCTCTCCGGCCCTCTCCTCGCCGCCGCCCCTTCCCCCGGGCATCTTCTTCTCCGGCGACAGTCGATACGACTGTCGCCCGCTCCGGCCCCTCCTCGTCCTGCTAAGTAGGTAGAACTCCTCCTCTTCCTCCCCTCTTCCTTTTCCTCACTTTAAACATTTACTGTCTCCCTCGATTCCGACCAATCACCCTCACCTTCTCCGCCTCCGGCCATCCTCCGGCGAGCCGCTCCCATCACTCCAGCATCCCACACGACTCGCCGACCTGCACATATTCTCCGCCTCCTCACCCTGATCCATTTCCGCCCTTCCACTTCCCCCAAATCAACCTTTGCAACTCCACCGAACAAACCCATCTCCCGACCCACAGTCCGACCTAGGGCAGCCCTTAGGCTCCGCCCCGCCGCCTGCACACCCCCCGACCACCTTCGCCGTACCACGGCGAAGGTCCTCCGCGTTTCTGATTGGGCCGAGAGGCCGTTTTTCTGTGGGCAGGTACCTGCGCTCGTCGCCGCCATTGTTGAAGTGAAGCAGCTTCTTCACCTGCTGCCCCAGGTGCGCCGCGCCCAGGTTCACACTCCCAGGCTGTGCGGGGGCATTTCGGCAAAGCGTTAAGCTGCGGTTGAGGCGAAGCTCTCGTGCGAAGACCCCGCGCTTCACCTCGACTGCCGCTGCTTCCTCCGCGCAGGCACCCAAATTGGGGTGGGACATTTAGTCCCACCTCGTAACCTTTCAGAGGAGCGCGCCCGCATAAAGGCAAAAAGCGCCTTATGCTCGTTGCCTCCTGAGCACGGGGTGAGGTCCCTCTCACTCACTCGCTCGCTCGACCCGGTCTTGTCCGCGCTCACGCCTCGCGGACCTGGCCCGACCCGACTTAGACTGACCTGCACTCCTCGCCCACCACGCACGCCGGTGGGCCTGGACCTGGGCGCGACCCGTACCCGGCAACCCGGCAGCTCTGGGAGAGCTATCCTAAGAGCGGTTTCTGTGAGAGAGAGACGCGGGGGAGGGTAGAGATAGGTTTTGCCCCTCCGATCAAGCTGTGTAAGTGTGCAGGCACAGGTGAAGAAGAACCGTGGAAGAAGACGAAGGCTGAAGGAAGGAGGATCACCGAGCGGCACTGTAGCAGCGGCGGTTTAAGTCGTCTGATTGGAAAATCAGACGACGTCCTGAAGGCAAAGAAGGAGAAGGAAGGCGAGGCAGAGGAGAACACAGAGAGGCCAAGGGAAGAACTGAAAGAAGAAGAGCACGAGAAGATCTGAAGAAAGAAAGAAGAAGAAGAACAGGATCGCTCTGTAGAAGAAAAAGGAAGAGACGAGCAGAAACAGCTGAAAGAAGAAGAAGAACATCACCACTGCAGATAAAGAAGAAGAACAAAGGAAGAGAGCAGAAGATCTGAGAAGGAAGAAGAGGAGAAGCAAAGAGAAAAGAAGAAAAGCCAACAAATTCTCTCTTTCTCTCTTTATTTTTGTAATAAGAATTTGTATCTCTAGAATACAGTTTGCTCCCTGCGTTCGACCTCGGGAACTCTTTTATTTTCCGAGTAACAAATTGTATTAAACTGGTAATTACCTCTCTCTATACTATACTACGACGAAATAATAAAACTATAGAGGAAGGTCGCCACCATGTGACATGTAGAAGGTGCCACGAATGTTGGATTGAGCCGATTTTCACACCGTTGGGCTGCGATCATCGATCCGAACCCATCCGTGTGGTTGGATTTGTTGTCTGAAGTGCGGTTTAGTGTCCTCTTGGCCCTTGATCTCTAGGCTTCCTTGGACTATATCTGGTACTACGGATGTCCGATCAAGGCGATCTTAGAGTCGTTGAACTCTAATTGCTGCCCTAATCAGGTCCGTACGGTTGAATCTTCGATTCGAGGCCCTGATTAAAAGTTGCCCTGTCCTTGGCCATAAAAGGAGACAATTACTATACAATTTATACAAGTTAACCTAAATGCATGATTATGCATGTTATGTAATATTTACAACGCATGATGCTAATATGATACTAAGAACATACATTAATAGATATTTTTGGCTATTTAGATGTATGCACATCATACCCCCATTCCTATCTTTTGCTAGTCCCTAGCAAAAACTACATGCTATTTATAAAAGAATTAGGATTGGATTACTTAGGCAAAAGTCATTTTCAACATTAAGAAATTTTTACTTAGGACCTGAACTTTCAAAGACACAACAGCGCCCGGGTATCTGCCAAAATGCAGACCGCCTCAAGCCCTTGCCTTATTCAAAGAAGGATCTCTTTTTCTCCTTTTTCTTCTTTTCTAGTTTTTTTGGATTTTTGAGTTTAGGGTTACTGAGTGGCTTTCTGCGGTCACTCAACCCACCTAAGACTTGATGAGAACCCTAAGTTCTAAGTATCTTTTTGTGAATGTGATAGACTCGTTAATCGGCAATCAGAACGGACTTTAGGTTTCTACGCCCCTAGGTGACCTAAAAAAAATTCTGCCTTAAGGTGTATCTATACGACCGGTAACTTTCTCCCTACTTTTCTTTTTATGGGGTTAACACAAGGACGAATCCAGTGTATATCTCCCCATCTTATTCTACTTCTCCACTTCTTCCTAAGTGTTTTAGGAATTTTTACGTGCATTTCTTGAGCTGGGATCTAGACAACCTACCAATGAGTTGTTACCCACGATAACTTGCGAGCCATACTCGTGCGGTGAAGTGTGACTTTTGTTTTTCTTTGTTTTTCCTTTTCTTTTCTTTTCTTTTTTTTGGAGTTTCTTTTTCTTTTTTAAGTAAGTGGCTTCCCTGGTCTAAGATTTACCTAAAGGCAGTAGGAAAAAAATGATCCAGTGGCTGGGTTCTGGACAACCTACCTATGGGCTATTACCCATGATAACTTGTTAGCCATACCACCCTTGAAGGTTCATTAGCTACCTAATTTCCATTAAAACCTCCGAACAATCAGTCAGTGTGAATAATGTGTAGATAGATTTAAAGTTACCTCAAATCAGAGGGTTGATAGGTCGTCTACTTATCACCCAAACTTATTTAATAAAATTGAAATGGAATTTAGGATGGCGAGGACTCGATAAACAAATCCACATTTTAGTGGATACCCAGGCTGATTAAGCCCAAAGATCTGAAGGGTCTTAGTATTCAGATACTACTGTAATATTTCTTAAGATTGAAAAGTCTTAATGCTCAAATATTCTTTCCTAATTCAATTTTTTTTCAAAAAATAAAGAGAAAATAAAAAGAATTAATGAAGCTAACAAGATGATCCAGAGATGAATATCCACCCCCCATGCCTATCTAATAAAATGTCATTGTATTAAAAAGACATGAACAGAGTGGAATAGAGTAGAAAGCACCTGAATTGCTTGAATAATGGGTCAGCTCTGGGATGAAAAGAACCTATATATGTGTTGAAGTTTGTGCCTTCAGCTAGGCACATTATACAAATAAAGAAGAAATAGAGAATTCACAGGTGCAGGTTAAAATTAGAATAAAAAGATTCACCTCAAGACCTGACAGCAGATGTCCATAGATGTGGACCAAATTATGATGCAAACCCATACCCCATGGTCAAGTATATCTAAGGTTCTGGATAAAAATTATCCAAAACCTGAAATCAATATGCAAGTGGGGTTGGGCCTGTGATCTGTGAGGATGCAACCCAAAACCAAAAAGTCGATTTACAGAGAAATCAAGATCAAAAGGATAATCAATGAATGTATGCTTGGGTTGGACATCCTTAGAGTCAAAGATGTCATAAGGGTCTTGGTAGAAGGTTGGGAGTTTTAGACAAATTGGAACCCTTAGACACAATCTTTTACTTCCTCCAGAATTGGCTTCGTAAATCAATATTTCCCAACTCCTGTCTTCCTCATTCAAGATTTCAAATTCCTGAACCTCATGCATGTTAGTCACCCCATCTGAAATTTCCAAGTCTAAAAGATGTGACTGAATCAGAATTGACTTGGGTCTAGTGATCTCAAAAACAGGATCGTCAGTAAGCTCAAAGGGGTGTAATTGAGGAATGGGGCTTTGAATTAAATCCTTCATGAAATCTGAATCCACCATGCGATACCCAATAGGATCAAGTTCCTCAATTTCAGGGCCATTCAATGATTTATGAAATTTCTTAGGCCTAGTTGTCTCACTAGAATTGTGTTCTGTAAACTCATGTGAGACTTCGCATAATGATTCATCACCTTCAGAATCAAAGAAATCTGAATCCGCATTAATGTATGTCTCAAAATTATCAATCACTTTCTAATCCATAGAGACATACATTTCCTTGTACCCTGACTCAAGGATCTCCGGTGAAGAAATCAAATCATCCTTATTTGATTGCTCTAGAACAACTTGGTCAAACCAGATCTCGTAACACGTGTCCCCCCCCCAACAGGTGCCTGAGCAGATTCCGACATTAACTCTCTTGAAGGGGGTTCATCTTGAGAATCATCCCAAGATTGAACTAAAGCAACCACAAATCTCATCCTCAATTTTGATAATTTCCCAAGTAAAAACTCACCCAGACCCTTATCCTTAACACCCTGGAGTCAATCCAATAGATACTTGTTCAGATCATCAATCATTTCAATCAGGGGCTCCAATTCTTCAATGCAAGGTGTTGGCTGAGTTTCTAAAGATTGTATAGTACTCCTCAAGTTAGCCAACACCTTCTCTTGGACCTAGTTAACCTGAACCAATTGGTTTGGTTTAGGGTTGGGTGGGTTTAGGTTCAATGCAAGGGAATCAATGAATTGAGGATCTTGATACCCTACCAGATAATAGGTCATTTCAGGTTGTTCGTAAGGTGGTGATGACCTAAAGGCAGTATATTCTAGGGAAGGGTAAGGATCAGTGCATCCTTCTTATTTGTAGATCATATTAGGTTGTCTAAATGAGGGCCATGATCTATAATCAGTGTAGCTTGGAGAAGGATAAGAATCGAGATCATGGTGTCCAGGGTTAAACCCTAAACACAGAGGTTCGAAATTGTATTCCCAATCAGGATTATCCCAACTAGAAGATAGTTGAGAATAAGTTTGGTTGGAATAATAATCATTTTGAGAATAAGTAGTAGTAGAAGGGTAGGAGTGGAAGTACGAATAAGATGTTGAAGGATCCATGATAGAACAGGAGGAAGAAAGGTGCCCTGCAATACAAACAACAAACATGTCCTTAAGTGGGCTAGCCTAAACACCTACAGACTCCCCAAACCCGTCTTGATATTAATAACTGATTTGATCTACTTCTTTCTGATCAATCCAACCAGTTAGAGGGAGGGACTGGGGAGAAAGTTCTTCCTTTGGCTTGCATCTCAGGTTCCTAGTGTACCCCCCAGCCATGATAGTTTGATTCTGCTCCTCTATCTAGACATCAGATTGAATGGTAGAAATAGACTAATCGAAAATAATCTTGGTCTAGGCTTAGAAGAGCGAGTCCAATCCTTAAGGCCAATGTCTACTCTGTTTTAATTAAGGTTAGGTTTGAATGTGCTTTGGAATGTGCCCTTAATGATTGATTGATATGCGTGTACGTGCACAACCAGTGATTTTCAAGCAAGATTATTTTTGGATGAGGTGAATTTTAGGGTTCAAATCTTGCTTAGTAGCTTTTAGGATTCAACTTTAGGTATATTCAATCAAGTTTAGTTGGCACACCAAGTTTTAAAAGCACAGGTGAAGATGTTTTCCTTTGAAACTTAAAAGAATATGGAGTGCCTGGTAAATCCCTAAAATTTAAACCTATGTGGCAGCTACTTGATTGATTGCACAACAATCATAGGTCTTAATTGAGCTAAATTAGGTTAGGACTTAGCATAAATTAGGGTAATTCACACATGCATAAGCACTACTTGCATCCTTACTGCTTTCTTTTAGCTATGCATAAAATAATATTATAATGCACTGATTAGGTGCATTATGAAAATTACAAGTAATAAGCTGACCAGAAGGTAAATCGGAAGCTGGATCTGAAGCTGGAATAACTGGCGTTGCAGCAGAGCTGGTGCGGAAGACCTAGATTAAATGTAATAGATAATAATGTAAGGGAGTTAAGATATGCTATTCTATTAAGTAGGAATAAAGTAGTAAAATATGAAGAACTTAGGACCATCCTAGCCCTAGGACAGCCTAGAAGCTTCCCCAAGCCTTAGCCACCCTTAGATTAGGTCACCACACCCTAGGAAACCTTGAAACCCTAATTCCAACCTCTATCTGGATGTCCAGATAAGTTATAAGATGTCCAGAACCCTTAGCCAACTCCCGCACATGTTAAACCCACTTCTGTAGTGTTATTGGATGTCCAGACACTTGGTCAGACGTCTAATTTCTGCAGAATAGCCAAGACAGAACCTAGAATCCCTCCTGACTCTGATCAGACGTCTAGACAACAAGTCTAGACTTATGAATTTTCATTATAAGCATCTGACACTTTTATTGGACATCTGAAACTGCTCTCCAGTTCTTGTTTTGAGATTCAAGCCTTGATCTTGGATCTCTAGGTCCCTAAATCCAATTCCAAACCAAAAGGAACCTAAATTAATGTGCCCTAACCCTAGTACATCACCTCTAGACCTCCCTAAGGACTTAATTAGGTCTTCACTAAACCTAATTGACTTGGATCTTAGTCAATTCCATCAGCCTATTCAATTGGACTCATTGGGTCCAATTGAGCTCTGATCTCAACACACACTATCCAATTGGACTCAGTGAGAGTCCAATTGACCTAGACCTGACTTAATTGAGTTATTTTACTCTCAATTAAGTTTTCACAAACCCAATTAAACTTGTATTAAGTTTAATTGCACTTTACCTTAGTGAATTAGGGTTTACAACCCTAATTTGAGACCTACCTTGATCTAAACCCACTAGAACCTAGCCTAATCAACCTAGCCACCTAAGTTTCGACCCACACACACCCACAGACACCATCCACACGAAAATACCTAGCCTAGAGTTCTTTAGAACTCTCTACCATGTATTGTTGCCTTGGTTGCTAAAATTAGCAACGAAGAGCCACTCAAATTTTAGATCCACATTTGGTGGATCTAAAAACCACCATCCATCCTCTCTCTCTCACTCTCCCACGAGCTCCCACCATAGGCCCATCTAGAGAATTCCATAATTCTCTAGAGAGCTTCCCTTAGGTCTATAAAAAGGCCTAAGGGGTGGCCATTTGCACCAATCCATCTCTTGGCATTATTCACTTCCACTCCACCTCCACGAGTTGCTCACCATGGCTACCACCATCTCCATGCCAGGATGCTGGATCACCTCTCCAACCTCTCTCCAAGGGCCGGCCTAGGCACCATTGGCCGCCCCTCCTTCTCCTCTCAACCACTCAAAGGCCATCGGAGACCACCTTCGAATGCCCTTATTTCTGCTAGATCAGTAGCTAGTTCTTCATAGTTTACATGCTCTTATTATTGCTTAGTAGTGTAGCTCTTTATTCTCCCCCAATGATGCATGCAAAATCCCCCCATAGATTCTTGTATGCGATCATTTTTTGTTAGCTAGAGTGATGTTTTTAAGCTTTCCTCTATAAGCTTTCCTTTAGTTCCATGTTGCAAACACTCTCTTGAATGAATGAAAGAAAATTTTCTATATATATATGCCTATGTGTTGAGAATCACCATGATCTTATTGTAATATATTTGATGTGATTAAAGTTGCCTGCTTTTAACTTCTGATATTCTTGTAACTAAGCATGTCGTGTTTAAATACGTAATAATCATAAAACGCCATGCGATTTTAAGCAAGTAGAGCGAAAAAGAGATCGATTTAAGATTTGCATAAATGCCTCCCAGAGATGAACGACCGGGACTCAAGTCTCGTCATCTTTACAAAAAAAATCATTTTTTGGATGAACATTTTTGTGCAACTATACTACGATTTTCGAAGACTTTAAAATGCGTGAAAATGGGTCTGCCAAATGGCACCGTTGTCGGGGAGGCAACGTCATTTTTTTGATTTCAATCTTTTGAGCTAACACTGACAAATCTTCCTCTGCTTGCCTTTGGATGTGCAGGAAAAATAGGAAAAAAATGGGATCTGCGCTCACAACGAGCGTGGAAAAAAAATTCTAGGTGCACATCATACCTTCCTTAGTCTAGGTTTTTTTGAACCCTAGATTAGATTTCCTTCTAGCAATTTCATTTAAAAAAAAAAGAAAAAAGGGCCTATTTATTTTCGTGAAAAAAAGGAAAAAATGAAAGAAAAAAATCTATGTAGTTAAATTAGGATTCTTTTTTAATCATAGGTTAGTTTTGAAAAAAAAAATTGAAAATCCTTTGAAAAGGAAAAAAAAATTATTTTGGTGGAAAGTTTGAATTTTAAACTTAGATACCTTTTAAAAGCTTTTCCACCACCCTCTGATTTTTGGTCAGATTTCAAAGTCCGTTTTAAAAATTCAATTGCTGGAAAATTAATGAAAAAAAAATTCTGAAATTCAGGCTATACCTTCATTTTCAAACCATCTTTCAAATGGAATTGTTATTTTAAAAAATTCCAAGAAAAATATTTTTAAAAATTCGTGAAGCACAAGGGGTTCAGACTGACCCAGATTTGAGATTTTTCAAATTCCAGAAAGCAATTTCAAGCAATCTACAAGTCTGTTTTGACTAAAAGTTGTGGGGTTTGAAAGCTGATCTCCTTGGGTTTAATTTCCATATTTTTTATGAATTTTTGAAAATCATTTGATACTGTTTCAATTTGAAAAACCGACCAGGGGTCAAAATTCAAGATCTGACTCTTTGACATTTAAAAATCTCTATAAATTTGGTTGAGACAGTAAAAATTACAAAAAAATATTTTCTGAAAAGCTAATGGAAAAAGGAATCTACTTGCCAAATTTCAATTTATTTGGATTCCAATTTTTTTCAGAAAACTAGTTTTATTCTTGTGGTCTGCTGAAGAAGAACGAAAAAAAAACCTAGAATTGCATGAACCCTAGGTTACATCTTTAGGGTTACAATCTAGAGACCACATTTGGGCTAGAGTAGACTTAATCAAGTCTAGTTCTTATCCAGTGAGCTTGGTCACCTTGTGGGCCACTCACCTTGTGGGCCGAGAGGCCGTTTTTCTGTGGGCAGGTACCTGCGCTCGTCGCCGCCATTGTTGAAGTGAAGCAGCTTCTTCACCTGCTGCCCCAGGTGCGCCGCGCCCAGGTTCACACTCCCAGGCTGTGTGGGGGCATTTCGGCAAAGCGTTAGGCTGCGGTTGAGGCGAAGCTCTCGTGCGAAGCCCCCGCGCTTCACCTCGACTGCCGCTGCTTCCTCCGCGCAGGCACCCAAATTGGGGTGGGACATTTAGTCCCACCTCGTAACCTTTCAGAGGAGCGCGCCCGCATAAAGGCAAAAAGCGCCTTATGCTCGTTGCCTCCTGAGCACGGGGTGAGGTCCCTCTCACTCACTCGCTCGCTCGACCCGGTCTCGTCCGCGCTCACGCCTCGCGGACCTGGCCCGACCCGACTTAGACTGACCTGCACTCCTCGCCCACCACGCACGCCGGTGGGCCTGGACCTGGGCGCGACCCGTACCCGGCAACCCGGCAGCTCTGGGAGAGCTATCCTAAGAGCGGTTTCTGTGAGAGAGAGACGCGGGGGAGGGTAGAGATAGGTTTTGCCCCTCCGATCAAGCTGTGTAAGTGTGCAGGCACAGGTGAAGAAGAACCGTGGAAGAAGACGAAGGCTGAAGGAAGGAGGATCACCGAGCGGCACTGTAGCAGCGGCGGTTTAAGTCGTCTGATTGGAAAATCAGACGACGTCCTGAAGGCAAAGAAGGAGAAGGAAGGCGAGGCAGAGGAGAACACAGAGAGGCCAAGGGAAGAACTGAAAGAAGAAGAGCACGAGAAGATCTGAAGAAAGAAAGAAGAAGAAGAACAGGATCGCTCTGTAGAAGAAAAAGGAAGAGACGAGCAGAAACAGCTGAAAGAAGAAGAAGAACATCACCACTGCAGATAAAGAAGAAGAACAAAGGAAGAGAGCAGAAGATCTGAGAAGGAAGAAGAGGAGAAGCAAAGAGAAAAGAAGAAAAGCCAACAAATTCTCTCTTTCTCTCTTTATTTTTGTAATAAGAATTTGTATCTCTAGAATACAGTTTGCTCCCTGCGTTCGACCTCGGGAACTCTTTTATTTTCCGAGTAACAAATTGTATTAAACTGGTAATTACCTCTCTCTATACTATACTACGACGAAATAATAAAACTATAGAGGAAGGTCGCCACCATGTGACATGTAGAAGGTGCCACGAATGTTGGATTGAGCCGATTTTCACACCGTTGGGCTGCGATCATCGATCCGAACCCATCCGTGTGGTTGGATTTGTTGTCTGAAGTGCGGTTTAGTGTCCTCTTGGCCCTTGATCTCTAGGCTTCCTTGGACTATATCTGGTACTACGGATGTCCGATCAAGGCGATCTTAGAGTCGTTGAACTCTAATTGCTGCCCTAATCAGGTCCGTACGGTTGAATCTTCGATTCGAGGCCCTGATTAAAAGTTGCCCTGTCCTTGGCCATAAAAGGAGACAATTACTATACAATTTATACAAGTTAACCTAAATGCATGATTATGCATGTTATGTAATATTTACAACGCATGATGCTAATATGATACTAAGAACATACATTAATAGATATTTTTGGCTATTTAGATGTATGCACATCATACCCCCATTCCTATCTTTTGCTAGTCCCTAGCAAAAACTACATGCTATTTATAAAAGAATTAGGATTGGATTACTTAGGCAAAAGTCATTTTCAACATTAAGAAATTTTTACTTAGGACCTGAACTTTCAAAGACACAACAGCGCCCGGGTATCTGCCAAAATGCAGACCGCCTCAAGCCCTTGCCTTATTCAAAGAAGGATCTCTTTTTCTCCTTTTTCTTCTTTTCTAGTTTTTTTGGATTTTTGAGTTTAGGGTTACTGAGTGGCTTTCTGCGGTCACTCAACCCACCTAAGACTTGATGAGAACCCTAAGTTCTAAGTATCTTTTTGTGAATGTGATAGACTCGTTAATCGGCAATCAGAACGGACTTTAGGTTTCTACGCCCCTAGGTGACCTAAAAAAAATTCTGCCTTAAGGTGTATCTATACGACCGGTAACTTTCTCCCTACTTTTCTTTTTATGGGGTTAACACAAGGACGAATCCAGTGTATATCTCCCCATCTTATTCTACTTCTCCACTTCTTCCTAAGTGTTTTAGGAATTTTTACGTGCATTTCTTGAGCTGGGATCTAGACAACCTACCAATGAGTTGTTACCCACGATAACTTGCGAGCCATACTCGTGCGGTGAAGTGTGACTTTTGTTTTTCTTTGTTTTTCCTTTTCTTTTCTTTTCTTTTTTTTGGAGTTTCTTTTTCTTTTTTAAGTAAGTGGCTTCCCTGGTCTAAGATTTACCTAAAGGCAGTAGGAAAAAAATGATCCAGTGGCTGGGTTCTGGACAACCTACCTATGGGCTATTACCCATGATAACTTGTTAGCCATACCACCCTTGAAGGTTCATTAGCTACCTAATTTCCATTAAAACCTCCGAACAATCAGTCAGTGTGAATAATGTGTAGATAGATTTAAAGTTACCTCAAATCAGAGGGTTGATAGGTCGTCTACTTATCACCCAAACTTATTTAATAAAATTGAAATGGAATTTAGGATGGCGAGGACTCGATAAACAAATCCACATTTTAGTGGATACCCAGGCTGATTAAGCCCAAAGATCTGAAGGGTCTTAGTATTCAGATACTACTGTAATATTTCTTAAGATTGAAAAGTCTTAATGCTCAAATATTCTTTCCTAATTCAATTTTTTTTCAAAAAATAAAGAGAAAATAAAAAGAATTAATGAAGCTAACAAGATGATCCAGAGATGAATATCCACCCCCCATGCCTATCTAATAAAATGTCATTGTATTAAAAAGACATGAACAGAGTGGAATAGAGTAGAAAGCACCTGAATTGCTTGAATAATGGGTCAGCTCTGGGATGAAAAGAACCTATATATGTGTTGAAGTTTGTGCCTTCAGCTAGGCACATTATACAAATAAAGAAGAAATAGAGAATTCACAGGTGCAGGTTAAAATTAGAATAAAAAGATTCACCTCAAGACCTGGCAGCAGATGTCCATAGATGTGGACCAAATTATGATGCAAACCCATACCCCATGGTCAAGTATATCTAAGGTTCTGGATAAAAATTATCCAAAACCTGAAATCAATATGCAAGTGGGGTTGGGCCTGTGATCTGTGAGGATGCAACCCAAAACCAAAAAGTCGATTTACAGAGAAATCAAGATCAAAAGGATAATCAATGAATGTATGCTTGGGTTGGACATCCTTAGAGTCAAAGATGTCATAAGGGTCTTGGTAGAAGGTTGGGAGTTTTAGACAAATTGGAACCCTTAGACACAATCTTTTACTTCCTCCAGAATTGGCTTCGTAAATCAATATTTCCCAACTCCTGTCTTCCTCATTCAAGATTTCAAATTCCTGAACCTCATGCATGTTAGTCACCCCATCTGAAATTTCCAAGTCTAAAAGATGTGACTGAATCAGAATTGACTTGGGTCTAGTGATCTCAAAAACAGGATCGTCAGTAAGCTCAAAGGGGTGTAATTGAGGAATGGGGCTTTGAATTAAATCCTTCATGAAATCTGAATCCACCATGCGATACCCAATAGGATCAAGTTCCTCAATTTCAGGGCCATTCAATGATTTATGAAATTTCTTAGGCCTAGTTGTCTCACTAGAATTGTGTTCTGTAAACTCATGTGAGACTTCGCATAATGATTCATCACCTTCAGAATCAAAGAAATCTGAATCCGCATTAATGTATGTCTCAAAATTATCAATCACTTTCTAATCCATAGAGACATACATTTCCTTGTACCCTGACTCAAGGATCTCCGGTGAAGAAATCAAATCATCCTTATTTGATTGCTCTAGAACAACTTGGTCAAACCAGATCTCGTAACACGTGTCCCCCCCCCAACAGGTGCCTGAGCAGATTCCGACATTAACTCTCTTGAAGGGGGTTCATCTTGAGAATCATCCCAAGATTGAACTAAAGCAACCACAAATCTCATCCTCAATTTTGATAATTTCCCAAGTAAAAACTCACCCAGACCCTTATCCTTAACACCCTGGAGTCAATCCAATAGATACTTGTTCAGATCATCAATCATTTCAATCAGGGGCTCCAATTCTTCAATGCAAGGTGTTGGCTGAGTTTCTAAAGATTGTATAGTACTCCTCAAGTTAGACAACACCTTCTCTTGGACCTAGTTAACCTGAACCAATTGGTTTGGTTTAGGGTTGGGTGGGTTTAGGTTCAATGCAAGGGAATCAATGAATTGAGGATCTTGATACCCTACCAGATAATAGGTCATTTCAGGTTGTTCGTAAGGTGGTGATGACCTAAAGGCAGTATATTCTAGGGAAGGGTAAGGATCAGTGCATCCTTCTTATTTGTAGATCATATTAGGTTGTCTAAATGAGGGCCATGATCTATAATCAGTGTAGCTTGGAGAAGGATAAGAATCGAGATCATGGTGTCCAGGGTTAAACCCTAAACACAGAGGTTCGAAATTGTATTCCCAATCAGGATTATCCCAACTAGAAGATAGTTGAGAATAAGTTTGGTTGGAATAATAATCATTTTGAGAATAAGTAGTAGTAGAAGGGTAGGAGTGGAAGTACGAATAAGATGTTGAAGGATCCATGATAGAACAGGAGGAAGAAAGGTGCCCTGCAATACAAACAACAAACATGTCCTTAAGTGGGCTAGCCTAAACACCTACAGACTCCCCAAACCCGTCTTGATATTAATAACTGATTTGATCTACTTCTTTCTGATCAATCCAACCAGTTAGAGGGAGGGACTGGGGAGAAAGTTCTTCCTTTGGCTTGCATCTCAGGTTCCTAGTGTACCCCCCAGCCATGATAGTTTGATTCTGCTCCTCTATCTAGACATCAGATTGAATGGTAGAAATAGACTAATCGAAAATAATCTTGGTCTAGGCTCAGAAGAGCGAGTCCAATCCTTAAGGCCAATGTCTACTCTGTTTTAATTAAGGTTAGGTTTGAATGTGCTTTGGAATGTGCCCTTAATGATTGATTGATATGCGTGTACGTGCACAACCAGTGATTTTCAAGCAAGATTATTTTTGGATGAGGTGAATTTTAGGGTTCAAATCTTGCTTAGTAGCTTTTAGGATTCAACTTTAGGTATATTCAATCAAGTTTAGTTGGCACACCAAGTTTTAAAAGCACAGGTGAAGATGTTTTCCTTTGAAACTTAAAAGAATATGGAGTGCCTGGTAAATCCCTAAAATTTAAACCTATGTGGCAGCTACTTGATTGATTGCACAACAATCATAGGTCTTAATTGAGCTAAATTAGGTTAGGACTTAGCATAAATTAGGGTAATTCACACATGCATAAGCACTACTTGCATCCTTACTGCTTTCTTTTAGCTATGCATAAAATAATATTATAATGCACTGATTAGGTGCATTATGAAAATTACAAGTAATAAGCTGACCAGAAGGTAAATCGGAAGCTGGATCTGAAGCTGGAATAACTGGCGTTGCAGCAGAGCTGGTGCGGAAGACCTAGATTAAATGTAATAGATAATAATGTAAGGGAGTTAAGATATGCTATTCTATTAAGTAGGAATAAAGTAGTAAAATATGAAGAACTTAGGACCATCCTAGCCCTAGGACAGCCTAGAAGCTTCCCCAAGCCTTAGCCACCCTTAGATTAGGTCACCACACCCTAGGAAACCTTGAAACCCTAATTCCAACCTCTATCTGGATGTCCAGATAAGTTATAAGATGTCCAGAACCCTTAGCCAACTCCCGCACATGTTAAACCCACTTCTGTAGTGTTATTGGATGTCCAGACACTTGGTCAGACGTCTAATTTCTGCAGAATAGCCAAGACAGAACCTAGAATCCCTCCTGACTCTGATCAGACGTCTAGACAACAAGTCTAGACTTATGAATTTTCATTATAAGCATCTGACACTTTTATTGGACATCTGAAACTGCTCTCCAGTTCTTGTTTTGAGATTCAAGCCTTGATCTTGGATCTCTAGGTCCCTAAATCCAATTCCAAACCAAAAGGAACCTAAATTAATGTGCCCTAACCCTAGTACATCACCTCTAGACCTCCCTAAGGACTTAATTAGGTCTTCACTAAACCTAATTGACTTGGATCTTAGTCAATTCCATCAGCCTATTCAATTGGACTCATTGGGTCCAATTGAGCTCTGATCTCAACACACACTATCCAATTGGACTCAGTGAGAGTCCAATTGACCTAGACCTGACTTAATTGAGTTATTTTACTCTCAATTAAGTTTTCACAAACCCAATTAAACTTGTATTAAGTTTAATTGCACTTTACCTTAGTGAATTAGGGTTTACAACCCTAATTTGAGACCTACCTTGATCTAAACCCACTAGAACCTAGCCTAATCAACCTAGCCACCTAAGTTTCGACCCACACACACCCACAGACACCATCCACACGAAAATACCTAGCCTAGAGTTCTTTAGAACTCTCTACCATGTATTGTTGCCTTGGTTGCTAAAATTAGCAACGAAGAGCCACTCAAATTTTAGATCCACATTTGGTGGATCTAAAAACCACCATCCATCCTCTCTCTCTCACTCTCCCACGAGCTCCCACCATAGGCCCCTCTAGAGAATTCCATAATTCTCTAGAGAGCTTCCCTTAGGTCTATAAAAAGGCCTAAGGGGTGGCCATTTGCACCAATCCATCTCTTGGCATTATTCACTTCCACTCCACCTCCACGAGTTGCTCACCATGGCTACCACCATCTCCATGCCAGGATGCTGGATCACCTCTCCAACCTCTCTCCAAGGGCCGGCCTAGGCACCATTGGCCGCCCCTCCTTCTCCTCTCAACCACTCAAAGGCCATCGGAGACCACCTTCGAATGCCCTTATTTCTGCTAGATCAGTAGCTAGTTCTTCATAGTTTACATGCTCTTATTATTGCTTAGTAGTGTAGCTCTTTATTCTCCCCCAATGATGCATGCAAAATCCCCCCATAGATTCTTGTATGCGATCATTTTTTGTTAGCTAGATTGATGTTTTTAAGCTTTCCTCTATAAGCTTTCCTTTAGTTCCATGTTGCAAACACTCTCTTGAATGAATGAAAGAAAATTTTCTATATATATATGCCTATGTGTTGAGAATCACCATGATCTTATTGTAATATATTTGATGTGATTAAAGTTGCCTGCTTTTAACTTCTGATATTCTTGTAACTAAGCATGTCGTGTTTAAATACGTAATAATCATAAAACGCCATGCGATTTTAAGCAAGTAGAGCGAAAAAGAGATCGATTTAAGATTTGCATAAATGCCTCCCAGAGATGAACGACCGGGACTCAAGTCTCGTCATCTTTACAAAAAAAATCATTTTTTGGACGAACATTTTTGTGCAACTATACTACGATTTTCGAAGACTTTAAAATGCGTGAAAATGGGTCTGCCAAATGGCACCGTTGTCGGGGAGGCAACGTCATTTTTTTGATTTCAATCTTTTGAGCTAACACTGACAAATCTTCCTCTGCTTGCCTTTGGATGTGCAGGAAAAATAGGAAAAAAATGGGATCTGCGCTCACAACGAGCGTGGAAAAAAAATTCTAGGTGCACATCATACCTTCCTTAGTCTAGGTTTTTTTGAACCCTAGATTAGATTTCCTTCTAGCAATTTCATTTAAAAAAAAAAGAAAAAAGGGCCTATTTATTTTCGTGAAAAAAAGGAAAAAATGAAAGAAAAAAATCTATGTAGTTAAATTAGGATTCTTTTTTAATCATAGGTTAGTTTTGAAAAAAAAAATTGAAAATCCTTTGAAAAGGAAAAAAAAATTATTTTGGTGGAAAGTTTGAATTTTAAACTTAGATACCTTTTAAAAGCTTTTCCACCACCCTCTGATTTTTGGTCAGATTTCAAAGTCCGTTTTAAAAATTCAATTGCTGGAAAATTAATGAAAAAAAAATTCTGAAATTCAGGCTATACCTTCATTTTCAAACCATCTTTCAAATGGAATTGTTATTTTAAAAAATTCCAAGAAAAATATTTTTAAAAATTCGTGAAGCACAAGGGGTTCAGACTGACCCAGATTTGAGATTTTTCAAATTCCAGAAAGCAATTTCAAGCAATCTACAAGTCTGTTTTGACTAAAAGTTGTGGGGTTTGAAAGCTGATCTCCTTGGGTTTAATTTCCATATTTTTTTATGAATTTTTGAAAATCATTTGATACTGTTTCAATTTGAAAAACCGACCAGGGGTCAAAATTCAAGATCTGACTCTTTGACATTTAAAAATCTCTATAAATTTGGTTGAGACAGTAAAAATTACAAAAAAATATTTTCTGAAAAGCTAATGGAAAAAGGAATCTACTTGCCAAATTTCAATTTATTTGGATTCCAATTTTTTTCAGAAAACTAGTTTTATTCTTGTGGTCTGCTGAAGAAGAACGAAAAAAAAACCTAGAATTGCATGAACCCTAGGTTACATCTTTAGGGTTACAATCTAGAGACCACATTTGGGCTAGAGTAGACTTAATCAAGTCTAGTTCTTATCCAGTGAGCTTGGTCACCTTGTGGGCCACTCACCACAAACACCAACTGAAGAAAAACGGGCTCAAATTAATTTTAAAGCACGAAATCAACCCAAATTCGTTGTCATACTACTGGGTGTTTTCAACCTTTCTTGACAAACCTGGTGACTAGGTTTGTAGGGTAGTGTCAAATGACCATAGCTCGGGGGTTAACTGAACCGGAGGCGTAAGCCAAAGGAAGAACCCTCCCCTTAGTCCCCTCGTAACCAGGTACTTGAGTTAGCTTGAGAGGCGGGAATCACTTTCAGTCAATTGAATGACAAATTTTTTCTTCAGGAATTCGAACTTCTAACGAAAGATATGGTCATCTGATTCATAAGGACCATCTGATTGACATGGCCTTAGTCTTGTTTGGCTTGGCTACACCAACCCAGGGGTTGGGTGGTGTATGCAAGGAAGGAGGTCACTTTGACCTCGACTGGTTGGACCTTGGGAGCCGCTCCCAAGGAGGTGAGTCACTTCTTTTATCTACTTAGCCACAATGGCTAACCCTGGATCTGGACCTAATCAGGATCCAGAAGAGCTGGACCCACGAGCTTATCTAAGAGCCCGGGTCATTGAATCAGCTCAACCTTAGGATCAAAACCCAAGGTGGCAAAGATGACTTTTCGCTTCGCATGATCCTTCTCCTTGGGTTACCGAAATGGTTAACCCATATCCCAACCCTAGATATTATGACCCATACCAGTCGATCCCTCAAAGGACCGCATCTTATAACCCAGGATATGGATTTCATACTCCTGCTTCTCACACATGGAATATGGGTAGACCTGATTCACCCCCTGGAACCCCTGAAGACCTACCGGTGCATATGCGGCCGCATTACAGAATACAGAGAGCTATAGCTAGAGCTAAGGAAAAGGCCGCATCCTATCTACACGAAATGCAAGCTATCACTGAGCTGAACCAAAGACAAAGTTGGATTCTGCTTCAACAAGCTGTGATGGAGCTCCTTCAGGGAACGGTAGGGATAACAAGGCTAATTGGACAAAATCGGGAAACTCAAGAACTACTGCTTTTGAGATATCAAGTGGAAAATAGCCTTGAAGACCTCGAAGAATCTGAAACGACTACATAGGACGGACTCACAAGAGATTCTCGGGAGCAGATGCTAGAGGAAAATTCAAGGGAACAAAGAATCCAACTTGGATATGAGACAGGAGCAGGAAGTATTCAGAATGGGTTCATTTGAGAACTCCATTTAGGAAACTGAGGAGGAAAGGACTGATATCTCCAGAACTGAGCAACAATCGGATTATCCTGAATCTTGGGAGATACCTCTTGGGTTAGATAACCCAACTGAGATAAGGGAAGTAGATCTAGTCGAGGATATGGATCTTGAGGCAAACATTACATGTGACACTACTGATCAATCTAGGCCACTTCCCATTGTAGGTGAACTTGTGCTAGAGCCAACATCTTCTGATCTGCACTCTTCTTCTTTCACCTACATCCTTAATTCGGATGTTAGAGATTTTGAGATGACACTTTCTATCCCTGATCCTGGCATCCGAAGACCAGAAATAGCCATGGATGATTTGATAGAAGAAATAAATATGCTACCTGAGGCAGGAATTACTAAGGAACCCAATGCATATGAGGGTGAAGCTTTGAGAAGAATGAGCTAGGGACACACCTATCATCCTAGTCAATCTAATGGATGGCTCGACTCAAAGCCTGAAGAATCAACTTCTGATGAATCAGATATGAGTATGGACGAGGACGAAGTAATTTCTGATGAGGATTTCAGTGACCTCCCCATAGATCTTCTACTTTCATGGATACCCCCATATGATCCAGAGCCTGGAGAGGGCTTGATCTTTGATGGCAATTATCATTATGAGGATCCCTATGACTCAAATTCTGGTTCTGAGATACATTTTGATCTACTCCCTCAGCAACTTCCTGCTGAATTGTGGGACATGATAAATCACTTGAATCAGCATCATGATCCCCCCTCTGATTATCCTCTATTTTCCAGAACCACTCCACACTTTCTTATAGCTAGACTTTTTGGAGTAGGGGTGCACAATCAGCTAGTTCGCATCTCCAGACCACTGATTTTAGGAGCATATGAGCACATCTTTCTCTTAATCTTGATCGGCTCCTATGCAAGAACTGATATATCTGATTAAGTTTTCGCCCAGCTGGAGGTGTTAAACTCAGCATCTACCTCACATTCTACCATCACCTTATACATAACCATTTTTATACATATCATATTTTTCTTTTAAAAATATTTCTCTTGAATATTGCATACTGTCAGGTTGGCTGGTGCTGAACGTTAAAATTTCAGGAGCGATTCCAGGTGAATTCTACCCATTTACTCCCTGCTGTACTTATTTTCGTTTATATTCATGCATGAGGACATGCAAGAACTTAGGTACAGGGGGTAGATACAACAAAATTGAAAATTTTTATGCCAGCATTTAGGAAAACCTCGGAGCTGCATGTAAAACGTACTTTAGAACCCTAAATAAAAGAACAACCGACTCCACCTCCAATGTTTGCATTAGAGATAGAAATCATTCACAACAGCCATTTTCGACTCACCCGCTCACCTCTTGTTCTAAATTTAGGGTCAAGCTGAATGTAACCTGAAAGGGAAATTTCATGAAGTACTAATATAAGAGGTTACTTGTTTATAGCATATATCCATATTGCATTCATGGATAAGATTATTTTATTAAGAGAATGCATTAGGGATTTTGTCCTCTAGTTGATCCGTGTAATCTGGAATCCAGTACAACTTTTCACACACACGTAGAATTTGCAATGGATTCATGTTGAAGGCTGATAAATGTCTTTAGTCTGTCAAGATGAAGCAGTGCTTCTTTTCCTGAACCCTTGGACAGTGTTTTGGGAATCAAGATTTTCTTCTAAAAATCCACCAAATAGTGTGAGATGAGAATAGAGACTACTGGTGCTCTAAGATTAGTGCAAGGAATCCAGAATCCTAGATAATTAGGTGATGATACTTAGAGATTAGGCATAGTTTTCACTCTCGATTACTGCGTATGCATTTTTGTGCGAATTGTGAGAGCCACCAAATAAGGAAAATACGCGGAAAGCGAGTTTTCATAAAACTAGGGCTAAGGTGGATGGTTATGACCATTTTTTACAGAATCCTCTGCTGAAGGAGGGTAATGATATCAAGCTCAGAAATACACCATCCTATCCATCTCTCCCGATGCAGTGAGTAGGCACTTCCACCAAATAAGCCACCCAATGTCTCTTGAGTACCACAAATCCCTAATAATGACTCCTCAATAAAGTTGATGAATGTATGCTAGCTTGTGTTGTGTTGAAAAAAAAAATTACATAGAAAAAAATATGAGAGAAAGAGAGAAACAAGAAAAAAAGAAGAAAGACAAAGAAAAAGAAGAAAAAAATTGGAAGAAGAAGAAAGAGCTAAGAAAAAGAGTATGCGAATACTTAGTGTTTATTTTAGTCGCATTGAGGCAATACCATCAAATAAATTTAAGATCCACCAAATATGGCCTTAACCTACCTTTCTTGTCTTTCTGACTGCCCGAATACTGGCTGAGGAATTTTGACTTAGTGTTAGGGTTATGGAACTCAATTAAGGTGTTAATGCCAAGTGAGACCACCAAATACAGGTCATATGTGTGAATCTGGTGAGATTGTGAGCTCTAAGAAAAAAAGAGAGAGAGAGAATGAATATAAAGGAACCAGAAGAGGGCATAGTTTTTCTCGTCTTTCGTTGAGATGAATTACTTGATAATCCAGGAATCTAGATTCTGAAGTACTAATTTCTATGTAGCACCAAGTTAGAGTGAGCCACCAAATAAACACCCGCATCCCTCAGACATTCTCTACCCATGCTTAAAGCTGGGGCGGAATTCATAGAATATCTTGAATACCTCAAGGGAAGAAGTCTGCCTATCCTGCTAGAATTTTACTAGGGGTCAAGTACAAGCTTTAGAGGTGAATTAGTTTTTCACTTGAATCCGTTGCAAAAGTTACATAGCTACACATTCATGATTGTCTGGATTTATAGAGCATATGATGAAAACAAAAAGGAGAAAAATCTCTACGCATACACTTGATAAAATAATCAATCCCTTAGGGACCCTTCTGTGAATAATTTAGTCTCGCATTTACTAGGGAATAGCAAGATTTAGGCATGGGGGTATGATTGCGTGGCAATCATAGGTCTTAATTGACCTAAATTAGGCTAAGACTTAGCACAAGTTAGGGTAATTCACGCATGCATAAGCATTACTTGCATCCTTACTTCTTTCTTTTAGCTATGCATAAAATAATGCTATAATGTACTGATTAGGTGCATTATGACAATTACATGTAATAAGCTAACCAGAAGGTAGATCGGAAGCTGGATCTGAAGCTGGAATAACTAGTGATGCAGCAGAGCTGGAGCGGAAGACCTAGATTAGATGTAATAGATAATAATGTAAGGGAGTTAAGGTATGCTATTCTATTAAGTAGGAATAAAGTAGTAAAATATGAAGAACTTAGGACCATCCTAGCCCTAGGACAGCCTAGAAGCTTCCCCAAGCCTTAGCCAGCCTTTGATTAGGTCACCACACCCTAGGAAACCTTAAAACCCTAATTCTAACCTCTATCTGGACGTCCAGAACCCTTAGTCAACTCCCGCACACCTTAAACCCACTTCTGTAGTGTTATTGGACGTCCAGACAGTTGGTCAGACGTCCAATTTCTGCATAATAGCCAAGAAAGAACCTAGAATCCCTCCTGACTTTGATTGGACGTCTAGACAACAAGTCTAGACTTTTGATTTTTCATTATAAGATGTCTGACACTTTTATTGGATGTCTGGAACTGCTCTTCAGTTCCTATTTTGAGATTCAAGCCTTGATCTTGGATCTCTAGGTCCCTAAACCCAATTCCAACCCCATAGGAACCTAAATTAAGGTGCCCTAACCCTAGTACATTACCTATAGACCTCCCTAAGGACCTAATTCGGTCCTTACTAAACCTAATTGACTTGGATCTTAGTCAATTCCATCAGCCTATTCAATTGGACTCATTGAGTCCAATTGAGCCATAATCTTAACACACACTATCCAATTGGACTCAGTGAGAGTCCAATTAACCAAGACCTGACTTAATTGAGTTATTTTACTCTCAATAAAGTTTTCACAGACCCAATTAAACTTGTATTAAGTTTAATTTCACTTTACCTTAGTGAATTAGGGTTTACAACCCTAATTTGAGACCTACCTTGACCTAAACCCACTAGAACCAAGCCTAATCAACCTAGACACCTAAGTTTCGACCCACACACACCCACAGACACCATCCACACGAAAATACCGAGCCTAAAGTTCTTTAGAACTCTCTACCATGAGCCATTCAATTTTTAGATCCACATTTGGTGGATCGAAAAACCACCAACCATCCTCTCTCTCACTCTCCCATGAGCTCCCACCATAGGCCTCTCTAGAGAATTCCATAATTCTCTTGAGAGCTTCCCTTAGGTCTATAAAAAGACCTAAGGGGTGGCCATTTGCACCCATCCATCTCTTGGCATTATTCACTTCCATTTAGGTTAAGCAACATTCACTTCCACTCCACCTTCACGAGTTGCTCACCATGGCTACCACCATCTCCATGCCAGGATGCTGGATCACCTCTCCAACCTCTCTCCAAGGGTCGGCCTAAGAACCATTGGCCGCCCCTCCTCCTCTCAGCCACTCAAAGGCCATCGGAGACCACCTCTGAATGCCCTTATTTCTGCTAGATCAGTAGCTAGTTCTTCATAGTTTACATGCTTTTATTACTGCTTAGTAGTGTATCTCTTTATCCTCCCCCAATGATGCATGCAAAATCCCCCCATAGATTCCTGTATACGATCATTTTCTGTTAGGTAGATTGATGTTTTTAAGCTTTCCTGTAGTTCCATGTTGTAAACATTCTCTTGAATGAATGAAAGAAATTTTTCTATATATATATGTCTATGTGTTGAGAATTACCATGAGCTTATTGCAATATATTTGACGTGATTAAAGTTGCCTGCTTTTAACTTCTGATATTCTTGCAACTAAGCATGTCGTGCTTAAATACGTAATAACCATAAACCGCCATGCGATTTTAAGTAAGTAGAGTGAAAAAGAGATCGATTTAAGATTTGCATAAACGCCTCCCAGAGACGAACGACCAGGACTCAAGTCTCGTTATCTTTACAAAAAAAATCATTTTTTTGGATGAACATTTTTGCGCAACTATACTACGATTTTCGACGACTTTAAAATGCGCGAAAACAGGTCTGCCAGTGATGAGTTGATTTTAGTTGAAGTGGTGCGGCCCAAACAACTCAAACAATTGGCTTATGCACCACTTAGCTCGGCACACAAATGATTACCTAATCTAATTTCTAATCAATTATGTGTTTGAGTGTGTGTACCAGTTCCAAAGATCAGTTTACCGATTGAGTTTGAAAATCAGAAGAGGTTGTGTACCTCAGTGAGAGATTTTAAAAAATTTTTCTTTTATATGCGGAGGGTGAGGAGGGTGTAGGTGTCAAACAAACATTCAAAACTAACCTTGCAGGCTCGTAGGTTAATTAGGGTTTGTGTTATTAGGTGATGGTTTGAAAATCTAGTGGGTAAGGAGGTGGGGGTAAACTTACAAACCCTTCAACAGCACTTTACTCCAATATACTACTTTTACTCGCCTCGTTAGAGTACTTGCAATCACAATAAAAGAGGAGAAAAGTGAGGTAAAAGATAAGTAAGGTGGGAAAACATGAAAAATCAAATAGCGTTGCCTCCTCGGTAATGGCGCCAAAATGTTGAGAGTGGAAAACTACACGTTCGAAGTTAGATTCAAAAAACCTATCATAGTTTGATTTGCGAAGAAATCCGTCAACGAATAAATTTATACTGAAACTCTAAGAATTCTGGGTCGAACATAGGGAGGCAGACGTTTGATTCAAAACTGTGTTTGTTTAATTATCACGAAGCAGATTAGCTAGTCAAATTGAATCTAAACTAACTATCTACTTAAGTAATAAAGAATAGAAGACAGAGAGAGAATATTACAAATAAAGACAAAAGAGGTAGAATAAACATGGATTTCATTATCATAAGTTGATGCTCAATATGATTACAACCACCCACTACAATAGCAAGCAGGAAATCTACAGTAGAAAGTGGGAAATCTATTCTAAAAGTAGTAAAAGAAAAGATAAAGAGAAGTTATCCTCCTCGATGCTGCTTTGAGGACGAGCCGGAGGGGACAATGCCTGGAAGACGGAGGATGCAGTGGGAAGGAGGATGAAGTAGGAAGAAGCGGGAACGATGCAGCACGTCGTGGTCGTCGCGGGATCCACTTCCGGAATGGGGGTGAGAAAATTGGATTTTAGCTCTAGAATAGCATCCTGGGTGTGGGACATGCTTTTCTTGAGCTTTGGAGAGGGAGAGAGGTGAAGGAAGGGATGATGATTTTGTAGGGTAGGGGTCTCCTTTTATAGTTGCAAGGATAGGGGGCAATTTGGTCATTTCATAATTAAAACATTAAATGAGGGGGTCTTTAGTGACGGATTTAAGCATCATTAAAGACCCCACGTTGCTGCAGCCTCACGTGCATGCCTGCCTCCTTGCCTGTCGTGCACATAATGCTCCCCCACATCCTCGAAATCTCAGCCTTCTAATCACGAGATTGGATGGCTCAGATCGCTCCTCGCCTACTTCACCTGTGCCACCTGCGCGTATGATCGGGCGTGAGGTGGTGCGTCTGATCGCGCGTGCACCCAATTGGGAAATCTGGGTCGTCCGCAACCAATCACGCGGTCGAAATTAATCGTGCATGTGCCACAGATTGTTAGTTGAATGTGTGCCCCGCGCTCACGAAACGCCGCTCGACCGCTGCACTAGCGACTCTTCTTTGTCACGCTTACGATTTAAGCACGCGTGCTCACGGCCGTTGAATTATGATCCAACGGCCCAGATCTCGCCTCGCCGTGCCTCCAGAAGATGGGGAGCGGTGATGTGACCGATTTGGGCAGTTGTGATGGCACCACATGGTGCCATCATGGCTATCCATCTTCTGTGACATGTAAAAGGTGCCACGGATGTTGGACTGAGTCGATTTTTGTGTCATTAGGATGCGATCATTGATTCGAACCCATCCTTGCAGTCAGATTTGTCTTTTGAAGTGTGGTTTGGTGCCCTCTTGGCCCTTGATCTGTAGGCTTCCTTAGACTATATCTGGTGCTACAGATGTTTGATCAGGGCGATCTTAGAGTCGTTGAACTCCAATCGCCACCATGATTAGATCCGTACGGTTGGATCTTTGATCTGAGGCCCCGATTAAAATTCGCCCTGTCCCTGGCCATAAAAGGAGATAATTACTATACAATTTATATAATTTAACCTAAATAAATGATTATGCATATTATGTAATATTTACAATGCATTATTATAATATGACACTAAGAACATGCATTAATAGACATTTTTTGCTATTTAGATGTATGCACATCACCATATAGCTCTTAATTGATTAACAACTAAGAATAACTAATTAGAGAGTACTTAGACTGAATAATGATCCACTAAAGTGGACTTATCAAATGCCCCCATGCCTAAGTTTTGCTAGTCCCTAACAAAAAGTGAAAAATAATGGAAGTAACCAAAAGATTTCTTCTTTACTTATTCCAAAAATTTAGAGATCCAAACAAATGTGAAGTGATAGTAGCCTAGGTAATGGATCCAAATGAAAAACCAACTTACATTTGAAGGTCGTACTCCACCCTTGATACAATTCTATCAAGATAGGCAACTACTTCCAACAGGGATAAAGCAGAAAATGACCTATAATTTAACCTCATCTTTTTGGCTTAAGTAGGTGATATTGAGTTGAATGGATTTATATTTGGTGGCTCACACTCATCTGGTGCAACATGTAGTCTAGTAGGGCAAACTCTAAATCTCTAGACTATTAGACAAGTCAACCTAGAGAGAGGCTAAACAAAACTATGCTCTCTTGATGTTCCTTTGCGCTCACTTACTCTTTCTTTTCTTTTCCTTTTTTTTTTTTTGAGATCACATATCTTACCAGATTTTCTAACTATACTTCATGTTTGGCCATATTTGGTGAGTCATAATGGGTGTTTTTGTTGCCTCAATGTTTTGGACACTTGATAAAATAGACACCTAAAACAACTATAACCTGAATTTTTTTCTCTTTCTTTTTCTTTGTACATATATATATTTTTCTCTTTTTTTTTCTTTTTTCTTTTTTTTTCTATGTACATATATATATATATTTTTTTTCTTCTTTTTCTGTCTCAATCTCTTTTCTTATAACTCCAACTCAACATGATGTAGACTTTTATTTATGAGGCATTATCAGGGATGATGATGGTCAAGAGGATATTGTGTGGCTTATTTGAAGTGCCTACTCTCGGCACCAGGAAGGAATGGATAGGACAAGTATATTTCTAACCTTTGACATTACTACCCTCCTTTAGTCGAAGATTCTATGAAGGACGGTCATCATAGTCATAGTTTTATTATGACTCAATCTCTATGTATCTGCCTTGTTTGGTGACTCTCAGGAATTCACACAATGTTTGCACTCAAGAATAGAGAGCGAAAACTATGACCTAACTTTGAGGTATCATCCTTTAATTATTCAAAACTTAAGAGTCCTTGCACTAGACTTGGCACACCAGTAGTCTCTCTACTTTCTTCTCACAAATATTAGGTGGATTTAATAAAAGATAGTATGCCTGACTCCCTTCAAACTGTCTAAGGATTCAGGAGACTAAAAATGCTTATGGGTTTTCTACAAAGATTCATTACCCAATCTATGTGTAAGTGAAGTAATTGCATTAGATTCTAAACTTAGAAATAATTTAAGAAGAAAATCTTCAATGACACCTTCTTAATAAAGATGTTTTGCTAGAGCTAACTAATTCAGCTCAAGAAAAAAGAGAATGTTTTTTAATGCACCTAACTTAAATGCATGAATACTACCTAAAAATGCAAAATGCACCCCCATGCTGAAATCCTACAATGTCCTCATTGCAAAATTAAAATAGGGGGAGAAAGGAAGGAAATCACCTCATGAAGGCATTATTCTAGATGTTAGGTTGCCTCCCAACAACCATTGCATTTTCTGTCGGCAGCCAAACTTATAGAGAACCTGTAAGTCTGGTTCCAAACAGAAAGAGCTAGGCCCAAAAAATATGCGTAAAAGTGTGGGCCTAGAGAACAGGTAGCCACAGATGTTGGCGAGTTGATGATGCAACATGATTTCAAATGCTCGCCAGAAGACATGATAGCAAACAATCGTGCAAGCTACCTAGAGAGGTCTCAGAAAAAGAGTAATAGAAGAAGGGACCTCTTGAATCGGAATAAGTGGAGGATAACAAGGGTCCTCCAGAGTAGGAAGGGTTTTAAAAGATGTATGCATAATTATTTCAAACCCTTGAATGGTGAGACATAAAGTGCAAGCATCAATCCACACTCGCCATTCTACCCGAGGATGTACTGGCCTGATATACTCGCCAGGAAGAATGTATGTAAGTAGAGACCTGAGCCAAGGATTACGTAAGGAATATACAGTTTGCTTGAGTGATTGGGTGGTAATTATTAAGTCCAAAGAGGGCTTAGTCTGTTTAGGTTCCATGGAGCTATTTGGGCAAGTTCATATCAATATTCCTCTCCTAGATGCCATTAAATATATACCTGCCTATGCTAAATTTTTGAAGGAGATTTGTACTCCTAAAAGGCAGGCCAAAAATCTAGGACAGGTGCATCTTTCAGAGACAGTAAGCTCTGTCATACAGAGTAAGCTGCTTCCTAAGATGAAAGATTCGGGGGCACCTTTAATTTCTGTAATTATTGATGAAAATACATTTAATCGCGCCCTCCTTGATCTTGGTGCCTCAGTTAATATTATTCCCACAAGTTTATTCGAAGAATTTCAGATTGGTGAATTAAAACCCATCGAGGTTACCCTGCAATTAGCTGACCGATCTACAATCAAACCTCGTGGGATTGTCGAGGATGTTTTAGTCAAGGTCCAGAATTGTGTCTTCCCTGCAGACTTTCTGGTTCTTGACATTGAGGCACCCGAATCATTACTGGACTCCCCAATAATCCTTGGACGCCCATTTTTGGCCACTGCAAAGGCAAATATCAATTGCCACACAGGCAAAATGGATATCAACTGTGCAGGCCAAACTATCACTTTAGATATTTTTAAATCCTCCAGGAGATTCCATGATGATAACTTCTTTGAGGACTCAGATACTAAAATTTCCAATATGGTGGAGGAGACAATGTTAATAGATACCCTTACCGACCATAATTTTTTTGAGGACTCTGATTCAGAATCAGTGGTCGGCGAAATATGTGATCCGGAAACTTGTCTTGACCCCAAATTTATTCCTGATACCCCCCCTAACCCACCCACTATTCACGCACCTAATTTTTCCACACTAACTTCCCCCAATCCTCACCATTCCTTCCCTGACTCCTTTCTTACGGACCTGCCACCAACCCCGCCCGAGTTTGGCACCCAACCTGATTTAAAACCATGGCCAGACTTGGGCTACACTTATCATTTTCCATCCAACTTTGATCCCAATATTATTTCTAATCAATTTTCTAGGGATCTAGAAGAAGACACCTTTTTTGCGGGAGTCCAAGTGTCCAATTATCTACATGATTTTACATCTTCCGTGCATACCTTCACGCCCGGCTGAATGGCGTAAAAGATAGCACTGGATGGGAGGTAACCCATCATTTTTTCTTGCTTTCCCTTTTTTTCTTCTTTTTCCAGGTTTTGTTCCTCCTAAACCTGACCGTTCTTCACTAAGGTGATCCCTTTTCCCTCCTAATGCATGAGGACATGACATATCTTAAGCATGGGGGGTGTTTTTAAATTTTACGATCGATTTAGGATTTTCAAAACCTAAAAACATGCATTTTTGTTTAATTTATTTCCTGCTTGCATACCCAAAAAAAATAATAAAAATGTTCAAAACTTTTTGAGGAAAAATTTTGAAATCGGGACTAAGGTCGAAAAATTCACTTTTGCTACAATGGGATTTAATCTTTAACAAACTAAGGATGAGGATATGGATCTGATCATTAGAATTCCAGGGTCTATTTTAGACTATATCAGATATCCTTCTATAAAATTCCACCTGAACTCATGATAGTTCAGGTGACTTGATCCTATTTTGTAATATGGAAATTATTTGACTTAGCCTCTGATTCAAAAACTTGCATGTTTTGAGAAACTTCTTGTGCCACTCTTCACACACAAGCAAACACTTAAAAATAACTAAAAATTTGAAAAACTCCCTTGTTTGGACTTAGTAAAAGTCTGAAACAGATCATTGGTTTGAGTTCCCACCGTCGAGAAGGAGGAAAATGCCTCCTTTGAGGACGCGATGTCAACATGTTACCCCCTCGGCGTTGCTCCATATCTATATTTCATATCTTTAGACAGAGCATTAAAGTGCATTTTAGCAGCTCAAGTGTTTTGGACGGTGCTCTACCTATAGTGTCAGAGCAAGAGCTTGAGTTTGCTTGGAGCGCCCCTTTTCACCGCATCGTGTTTTGGGGTTGTGAGCTCCTGGGTGGTGTCATGGATAGTGCTATCCCGAAGTACTGGTGCCAGAGCCCCCTCGAGGAATGGTAACGGGAATGATGATCCCGACACATCTGTTGTAAGACTAAGCTAAAAATAAGCATGGGGGAGAAAAAATATATATATATATATATATATAATATATATAATAATAATAATAATAATGACACGTTCTTATAAATGTTGGCTTTTCACAAGCACAGACATAAGGTTTTAAAGGATTTTGCAAGTTGCGAATCAGATTCACGAGCCAGAAGAATCCTAAAAACAAACATTTCAAGTCATCTGAATTAACAAGGGGTTAATTTGTGAATTTTCTGGAAGATATATTGATCCCGTTCTGCCTAATGGTTGGATCCAAAAACAAATCCTGATGTTTATCTTCAACAAATCCCGTACCTCCAGTGTTTTAATCTACCAAGGTCCATTAATCTCTTTTTCTCCTCAAAAGTAGAAAAAATTAGATTTCCCAAAAAATTCGTTTTAAGTTTTGCTAAGAGACTAGCAAAAGATAAGCATGGGGGTGTGATAAACGCCAGTTTATCATCATTCTTATGCATTAAAACAAACCTAGCTCTTAGGATTTTACTCCGCAAACGGGTTTTTGGGTTGCATTTAGGCATAAAATAGGTTAGGCATGCATTGCATTTTTTATTGTCTTTTTAATATGTTTTTGTGAGTGTTAGGGATGTACAGATATATAGATCCCTAAAACCCTAGCACTCAAGAAGGCCAATGGTGAAGGAGAAGCCCAGACTAGCTGGAACTCAGCCTAATCCAGCTCACCTTAGCTTGATCCAGCTCACCTCAGCTTGATCCAGCTCACCGCAGCTGGAACCTAGCTTACTTGAACTAGGGTTAGCTCATCCCAGCTCCATTCAGCTAATCTCAACTGGATGGCAGCTCAAGAGAGTTCACCTTAGCTCACCCTAGCTCAAGTCAGCTCAGATCCAGCTCAACTTAGCTGAGTCTAGCTCATCTCAGCTCCCACTAGTCCACAGGGAGCTCTAGCTAGCTCAGCTAAGTTGACAGGAGTTCACCCCAGCTCAGATCTAGCTACATCCAGCTACACTCAGCTCCAGCCAGCTGAAGAAGAACTCATCCCAGCTCAGGAAGCTCAAGTCCAGCTCCCGGGGACTCAGCTTAGCTCAACTCAGTTGAGCTAAGCTACCTTAGCTGCCTCAACCAGCTTGATTCTCCCCGGGAGCACCAGACCCAACTCACCTCATCTCATTATGGTAGAAGCTAGCTTACCTTAGCTCGGCTTAGTAGCTAGCAAAGAACTAGCAAGCTAAGCCAGCTAGAATAGCTCCATGCCAGCCTCTTCAGCAGCAGCCAGCTCCAATTTCAGCTCCAGACTTCTCCTCCTCAGCTCCTCCCTCCAAACTCTAGCTCCAACACCTTCTCCTCTACTCCTCCATTAGCTAAGCTAGCTTATCTTAGCTTAGCTTAGCTTAGCTTAGCTTAGCTATGCTCCAACTTCCTTGGCTTGTACCACCCCAAAAACCCACCTAACAACTCCACCCAACTAGCTCCACCTAAGCTCCACATAAGCTAACCTACTTGGCACCAACCTAACCTACCCACCACCTCCAAAAGACACCTAAAAGTGGCGCCAAAAAATACCCTAACCACCCCCTTAATGGCGCCACTTTTCCCTCCAAAATCCCCCCTCATCTCCACCACACAATTTCCCTTGAATTCATCTCCACCATCCACCTAACCCCCCTTCTAGAAGACCCCATGTTGGCGCCAACATGGTGGTGTCTCTCCACCACCAAAAGACACCAACACCACCATAACTACCCCCTTTAACACCCCTTGGGTTGGCGCC
Source organism: Thalassia testudinum (assembly GCA_037157565.1). NCBI lineage: Eukaryota > Viridiplantae > Streptophyta > Magnoliopsida > Alismatales > Hydrocharitaceae > Thalassia > Thalassia testudinum. The sequence continues at coordinate 2,794,235 of JAZHRO010000029.1, read as the reverse complement.
AACTCTCCTTAGCCATAGGATCACCAACCACCTCCATTCTTCCTTCCTAGCCCTCCATTTCAAGGGGCACCTTAACCCCCCATCCTACCCTATAAAAAGACCACTACCACCACCATTCAAGTTATCCTTGGCTAGCAATTTCACTCTCATATTCCACCAAGAAGCCCAAGTCCAAGAGAGAAGAAGAAGAAGAAGATTAAGGGGATATTCTGTTCCCTTGGTGCCTTCCCCTCTTCCCTTCTCTCTTGGGTCACGCCAGCCAAAGGAGAAGCCTGGCAAGGAAGATCCTGGAGGAGATCTTGAAGGTGGTCACGCCACCTTGGAGGAGTTTTTGAGGGTGGTGCACGCCCACCCCTTTGGAGAGAGCGTTAAAGGTGGTAGCTTCCACCTTGGAGGAGCTATCAACGAAGGAGAAGAAGGGAGCCCTCTTTTCAAGCCAAGGAGCAGCTAGGCCTGGAGCAAGAAGACAACCTTCTTCACCATTGTTACAAGAGGATTTGTGTTTCTTTTCTTGCTTTTAGATTGTTTAATTCTAGTAGAAGCATTCCTCTACTTGTCCTTGAAAAGAACACTCATTCTACTCAATCAAAATTGCCTTCTTTTAGCTTTTTTTTATTGCAGTTGTTTGTTTGGGTTCTAGCACTTGTTTCACCTCTTCTTCCTAATTACCCTAGGCCTCCACTTGCCTAGAGTGAGCTTAGGAAGAAGATATTTCTATCTTTTAGATTTAGTTAACCATTTGTAGGTGTTAGTTCTTTTCGCTACAATCTACAGTTTGCCCTCGTCTTTTCAAAATACAAAAAAAAAATTACATATTGAAAAATATCAAAAAGAAAGTTGAGATCTATTTGTAAGAAAGAGGATTAATTTTGCAATTTTTTCCTCCTTGGACGACCCTAGATACTCCCCTATCTAGGATATAAATTTAAAAGCGAAAGCGGATTCGCGTGTTACAACGACGTTAAAAACCTGCTTTTACAAATCACGCGTATTTCGCTATCACTTTTTGATGCCAGTTTATCAAGAGGTCGCCAACTGCCCACCTCCTCCAAAAGGCTCCAACTCTGTAACTGTAAACTGGCCAACTGTGCGGGCGCCTTACGGCTCAAGGCGTCAGCCACCACATTGCCTTTCCCGGGTGATAGGAGATGCTGTAGTCGTAGTCCTTCAGGAGCTCCAACCAACATCTCTGTCTCATGTTGAGCTCCTTCTGATCAAAAAGGTATCTAAGGCTCTTGTGATCTGTGAAAATTTCGAAGGTCTCACCGTACATGTAGTGCCTCCAAGTCTTCAGCGCGAAGACAACAGCTGCCAACTCTAGGTCGTGGGTAGGGTAGGTATGCTCATGGGGCTTCAGTTGCCGCGAAGCGTAAGCGACAACGTGACCCCTCTGCATGAGCACACCTCCTAACCCCTGCAAGGAGGCGTTCGTGTGCACAACGAACCTGCCACTACTATCAGGGATGGTGAGCACGGGAGCCGAGGTCAACCTCTCCTTTAGCTCCAGAAAACACACCTCACAGGCGTCTGTCCAAGCGAAGGGCACGTCCTTCCGGGTCAACTGTGTCATAGGACGCGCAATCTGTGAAAAACCTCTGGTGAATCGTCTGTAGTAGCCTGCCAGTCCCAGGAAACTACGAATCTCAGTGACTGAACGCGGTCTCTCCCACCTGAGTACTGCCTCAACCTTGGCTGGGTCCACCGCCAAGCTGTCTCCAGAGATCACATGACCTAAGAAGGTCACCTCCCTCAACCAGAACTCGCACTTGCTGTATTTGGCGTATAGCCTGCGTCGTCTCAGTGTGTCCAGAACCATCCGCAAGTGCTGTCCGTGCTACGTCTGATCTCTAGAATAGACGAGTACATCATCTATGAAAACCACCATGAACTGGTCCAAGTACGGTCTAAACACCCGGTTCATCAGATCCATGAAAGCAGCGGGGGCATTGGTCAGCCCAAATGGCATGACCAAAAACTCGTAGTGTCCGTACCGGGTGCGGAAAGCTGTCTTGGAGACGTCGGTCTCCCTGATCCTCAACTGGTGGTATCCAGACCTCAAGTCGATCTTGGAAAACACCGTGGCACCCCGCAATTGGTCAAACAAGTCGTCGATCCTCGGCAGCGGACATCTGTTCTTGATGGTGACCCTATTCAGCTATCGGTAATTCACACAAAGGCGTAAGGTCCCATCCTTCTTCTTCACAAACAGTACCGGGGCTCCCCAGGGAGACGCACTGGGCCTCATGAAACCTTTCTCCAAAAGGTCTTGCAACTGAGACTTGAGCTCTCGTAGCTCAAGCGGTGCCATCCTGTATGGCGCGGTGGAGATGGGGCTGGTCCTTGGTACTAGTGAGATCTCAAACTCGATCTCACGCTGGGGCGGTAGTCCTAATAACTCGTCTGGAAACACGTCAGGGTACTCTCTGACCACCGGGATGCTCTGGAAGTCTGCCACAGGGCTGGGCTCTGCCACCACACAAGCTAGGAAACCCTCACACCCCTGGCTCAAAAGTCTCGCCGCCCGAAGTGCCGAAATGCACCTGAAACCTCCGTTCACTGGCTGCCCGTGAAACTCGAAATAAGGCAACTCCGGAATGGAGAAGACGATCTTCCTCTCAAAATAGTCCACCAAGGCGTGGTAAGAGGACAGCCAATCCATCCCCAGAATCACTCCAAAGTCCTCCATCTGTAACATAATCAGGTCAGCTGGCAGGCTATGTCCCCCGACGCTGACCTCGCAATCCGTGTACACCTCCTCAGCTACAAACAGCTGACCACACGGACCTCTGATTACGAATGGATTCTCTAACAGTGTATAATCCTGGCCAAAACTAACTGCGAAACTGGCTGCGACAAACGAGTGCGTATCGTCGGAATCGAAAAGCGTGTAAACGAGTCTGCCGAAAACTGAAACCATACCTGCTACCATCGATCCCGAAGCTCTGGCGTCCCTGTGTGTCAGGGCGTTGATACGCCCTTCAGCTCTAGGTGTAAATGAAGTAGCCACACTCTACGTCGGACGGGTAGGTGCTGGCCGGTACCCTCCTCGTGACTGCTGTCCTCCTCCTCGCGCCTGGTAACCGCGGCCTCCTGCGCATCCTCCAGTGCTCTACGCGGGAAGTATCTGCTGACCTCCTACCCTAGACGGGCAGTCCCTCATGATGTGGCCCGGCTGGCCACACTGGTAACAGAGGGGAACCCGACTCCCGCCCTCAGTGGGTCCCTGCTGTCGGCTGGGCGGGGGTCCGGTGCTGGCGACTGGCCCCTGTCTAGGGCCCCCAAAGTCCACTGATGGCCCTGTAAACGTGACGGCTCTCCTTCGGACACCACGTGTCTCCTCTCTTGCCAGCCCTGTGAAAAGTCTGGCTGAAAGGGCCTCTTCCGCCCGTCGTTAGTGTCTCGCGCGGACGGGTTGGTCTCCTCGTAAGTCATAGCTGCCTCTACCACCCTCGAAAACGTAGGCAGCTTCATGGGTTTGACATACCCCCGAATCGCAGGCCGGAGCCCCTTGGTGAACATCCAAAGGCGCTCCTCCTCAGTAGCTACCGCTGTCGCTGCAAAGCGGGACAGCTCCAGGAAACGCGTGTGGTACGCGCTCACGGTCATCGTCCCTTGGTGGAGAGTGTGGAACTCCTGCCTCCTCTGGTCCTGCCACGTCTGGGGAAAGTATTGCTCGCAGAAGAGGGCGATGAACCGGTCCCAGGTCGGCTCATCCCTCTCCTGTCCCCGGACCGCCCTCCACCACCTGTGTGCCGCACTCTCCAACTGGTGCGTGGCAAAGGCCACGCGGCACTCCACCGGGGGGCGAAGGGTGTCGAAAATCTTCTCCAGCTGCTCAAGCCAGTCCTCTGCCTCGGTCGGGTCCTCATCCCCCTTGAAGGAGGGGGGCTTCAGCTTCTGGAACTGCCCGAAGAGCTCGGAGTGGCGCTGTAATGGGGATGCTGGTCCACCCCCAGGCAACGGTGCCTCGTGCACAGAAGTATCGGAGGAAGGTGGGGGCTGCGGCGGCCCATCCCCTCCTCCGTGTCCAGTGCCGCATCCGTCGAGTGGTCCCACAGAGGACTCCCCCTCCGCAGCCCTAGGGTGAGGTGCTCAGGGCGGTGGGTGGAGCTCCTCTCGTACAATGTCTCGTATCAGCCGGGCGAGGTCCTGGGCCTGGACGCCCGGGAGTAGTGGCTGGTCCACTGGGGTGTCGGCAATGGCACGCCTACCTCGCCGACCTCATCCTCGGCCGCGCCCGCAGCCCGCCTCACTGGTCCCACGACGAGGCATCTCCTGAAAGGAGACACGAAACAAAACGGAACACGTCACTACGGAACGATACCGAACGGAAATGTCTAAGAGCTTATGTCAAAAGATATGTTGTGGTGGCTACTCTAGCTATAGACATGTGAATTGGTTATTTTCCAGTCAGTTGATTCACTTCTCGGGGTGACCTTGCTTTGATACCATCTTGTAACGACCCGATTCCCGAGTCCCTAAGAGACACGAGAACTGGACCGACTCGACTAAACCCAAGACCTGGTCGTCCAACGAGGAAGTAACCAAAAGAGCAGTAAAATAAACCACATTCAACATGAATATAACTAACAGTAAGAAAATACAGCAGTAAGGAAAGAAACTACTACAGTATGTACCACCACAACAGTAGAACAACATTTATAACATAATATGAACTGCAGGTAAAGAAAAGTACAGCAGAAACAAGAACTACTCACTACAGTGGAACCAAAAAGAGGTACAAGAGAACAGTGGTAACTATACTGGACCCTACTTAGCCCAACGTCCTCTGCAGCTGCTGACCCTGGCTGCTCAACACCTTGTCCTGAAATGTAACGAGTGTAACACATCAGCAAAACGCTGAGTAGAGTGGCTTTAAGTATAATCTGTTAAATCATGAAACCATAAATAGAACCTAGGACTTTGCATGAATCCTAGGAATGAGAAATATATTGAATGGTAGATCCTAGGGTGTTGCATGAATCTTAGGGCTGGAAAACTAGATTGTATGATAGATCCTAGGATATGGCATGAGTCCCAGGACGGAAAACTAGTGGAATGTATGAATACTGCAGTCCAGGAAAATGTGGAAAGGAAACAATAGCTACCTGTGGATTGAATTAACAGCTGCCTGTTATGAATAAATGAACATGAATAAGAATATGGGATGTATGAACGTGAAACTGGAAAGGTGAAATCGGAATGCGCTGAGTTAAAGAGCTGGAACCCTACGGGGAATTAGGAGTAGAACTCCTGGAAAGTGAATGGAATAGAATTGGGGAAGTGAGCTGGCCCTTGAGTACGGAGTACCAAGGAGAGTGACTGTCCCCCTGTTTAGTGCAGAGTGGAGCTAGCCGCCCCAGGGACCCGGGGTTAGGACTGGCCACTCTGTACCGACTTGCTGGCCCTCGTGTACGTAGTACCGAGGAGAGCTACTAGTGTAGGGAGGTACTAGCTACCCCACGGGCCCCGGGGTTCTGCTAGCCTCCTACACTGACTTGTTAGGCCCACTGGGGCAAACCAGGGTAGGCAGGCGAGGGTGCGCGGATTGTGGTGGGGCAAGGCCCCTGTTTGGTTACTGTGGAGGGGTTGGACCCCTGTTACTGAGAGGGCTCTGCCCTGTACTGGTTCCGTGCTATGCTTTGGGCGCACCCGTTAACGGAAACGACTGACCGGGTGCCAGTGCGGGTTAGCTACCCGTGCGTTTACCACGTGTGCCGTAGTCACTGTTACGTCTGTCAGTGACCTTGGGGTGGTTGACTGAGAGTAGGATCACCACAGGGGACTCTCCCGGCCAGGAGAGCACCACGTGCTACTTCTACTGTTCGGAAAAGACTGCAATCAAGATCGTTCCCACGAGGAACATTCGAGATCAAGTGAAGGATCTGAGAAATAGATAAATTGTGAAACAATAGAATGACATAAATAAAGGAAGAAAGAAATTAAAACAGCTACTGTACACTTTACTGTTTCTTTAGTTTAGCTGCCACTCTACTCAGCGTTTTGCTGACGTGTTACACTCGTTACCTTTCAGGACCAGGTGTTGAGCAGCCAGGGTCAGCGGCTGCAGAGGACGTTGGGCCAAGTAGGGTCCAGTAGAGTTACCACTGTTCTCTTGTACCTCTTTTTGGTTCCACTGTAGTGAGTAGTTCTTGTTTCCGCTGTACTTTTCTTTACCCGCAGTTCATATTATGTTATAAATGTTGTTCTACTGTTGTGGTGGTACATACTGTAGTAGTTTCTTTCCTTGCTGCTGTATTTTCTTACTGTTAGTTATATTCATGTTGAATGTGGTTTATTTTACTGCTCTTTTGGTTACTTCCTCGTTGGATGACCAGGTCTTGGGTTTAGTCGAGTTGGTCCGGTTCTCGTGTCTCATAGGGACTCGGGAATTGGGTCGTTACATGTGGTGATCTCCTGATTGACTGGGCCGATTTGGGCGGCTGAGATGGCACCACGTGGCGCCATCTTGGCCGGCCATCTTCTGAGTGATGTACATGGTGCCATGGGTATTGGATTGGATTGATTTTCACGCTGTTAGGCTGCGATCGTCGATCTGAATCCATCCGTGTGGTTGAATTTGTCATCTGAGGTGCAGATTTAGACCATCTTGGCCCATGATTTTTAGGGTTCCTCGATCTTTATCTGGTGCTACAGATATTCGATTAGGGTGATCTTGGAGCATTGAACTCCAATCGTTACCCTGATTAGATCCGTACGGTTGGATCTTCAATCCGAGGCCCCGATAAAAGTCGCCCTTTCCCTGACCATAAAAAAGAGACAATTACTATACAATTTATACAACTTAATCTAAATGCATGTTATGCACTATTTACAATGTATGATGCTAATGTGACACTAAGAACATGCACTAATAGACATTTTAGGTTAATCAGATGTATGCACATCACACCCCCATGCCTATCTTTTGCTAGTCCCTAGCAAAAACTACATGCTATTTATAAAAGAAATATGTTGGATTACTTGGGCAAAAGTTATTTTCAACACTAAGAAAATTTCTACTTAGGATCTGAACTTTCAAAGACACAACAGCATCCAGATATCTACCAAAATGCAGACCGCCTCAAGCCTTCGGCTTATTCAAAGAAAAATTTCTTTTTCTCTTTTTCTTCTTTTATAATTTTTGTTAATTTTTTAGTTTAGGGTTAAAGAGTGGCTTTCTACGGTCATTCAACCAACCCAAGATTTGATGAGAACCTTAAGTTCTAAGAATCTTATTGTGAATGTGATAGACTCGTTGATCGGCAATTAGAACAGACTTTGGGTTTCTACACCTCTAGGTGACCTTAAAAAGAGAGTTCTACCTAAAGGTGTATCTTTACGACCGGTAGCTTTCTTCCTACTTTTATTTTTATGGGGTCAACACAAGGGTGAATCCAGTGTATATCTCCCTGATTTATTCTACTTCTCCGCTTCTTCCTAAGTGTTTTGGCAATTTTTAGTGCATTTCTTGAGCTGGGTTCTGGACAACCGGTCGATGAGGTGTTACCACCGACAACTTGCCAGGCATACTCATGCGGAGAAATGTGGTTTATTTCTTTTGTTTTCTTTTTCTTTTCTCCTTTCCTTTTTCTTTTTAAATTTTTTTTCTTTTTGTTTTTCAAGTAGGTAGCTTCCGTGGTCTAAGATTTACTTAAAGGCAGTAAGAAGAGAATGGTCCAATGATTGGGCTCTGGACAACCTGCCTATGGGCTGTTGCCCATGATAACTTGCTAGCTATATCACCCTAGAAGGTTCATTAGCTACCCAATTTCCATTAAAACCGCCGATCAACTAGTCAGTGAAAAGATAGTGTGTATATGCTTTAAACTTAAAGTTCCCTAAAATCAGAGGGTGGGTTGATAAGTCGTGTACTTATTACCCAAACTTATTTAATCAAATTACAATAGAATTAAGATGGCGAGGACTCGAAAAAAAAATCCACATTTTAGTGGATACACGGGCTGATTAAGCCCAAAGACCTGAAGGGTCTTTGCGTTCAAATCCTAACGTAATATTTCCTAAGATTGAAAAGTCCTAATGTCCAAGTATTCCTTCCTAATTCAATTTTTTTATTTAATGTATAAATAAGAAGAGAAATAGAATTTACAAGAATTTCACAGAGCTGACAAAATGATTTAAAAATGAATCCACCCCCCATGCCTAGCTGATGCAATGTCCACATTGAGAAAAAGAGACATGAAAGGAAGGGTAGAGTACGGAAGATATCACCTAAATATAAAGCTTGGGTCAGCTCTAAGTCATATGTACAAGTGCTAAGTTTAATGCCGTTAGCTAGGCGAAGTCCAACCAAAGAAGTCACAACATGTCTAGAGCAACCGTGTCAGAGATGGGTTCTGGAAGAGTACGGTCAATAGCAGGCTTTAGACGTTGACCGTTGACTTTAAATGAATTACCCGTCTTTGGGTCAGAGATCTGAATGGCTCCGTTTGGAAAAATATGGTCGATAATGAATGGGCCATTCTATTTCGACCTAAGTTTGCCAGGAAAGAGCTTAAGTCGAGAATCAAATAACCAAACCATCTGGTTCGGCTCAAAGCTCTTGCGGGAAATCAATTGATCATGTAGAGCTTTGGTCCGAGCCTTGTAGATCTTGGCATTCTCATATGCATCATTTCTAATCTCCTCCAACTCAGATAGTTGGAGTTTCCTAGTCTTCCCGGCTAAACTCAGATCTAAATTGCATCGCTTGATTGCCTAGAATGCCCTATGTTCAATCTCTACAGATAAATGGCACACCTTTCCATACACTAGACGAAATGGAGACTTGCCGATGGCCATTTTTTACGTCGTACAGTAAGCCCAAAGAGAGTCCTCAAGCTTTTGAGTCCAGTCTTTGTGATCAGGCCTAACCATTTTCTTCAGAATATTCTTGATCTCCGGATTGGAGATCTCAACCTGTCCATTTGTCTGGGGATGGTAAGGTGTGGAGATTCGGTGATTAACCCCGTATTTAGCTAGCAAATTATGGAACTGGGCATTAGTGAAATGAGTGCCAACATCACTAATGATGGCCCTCGGAATCCTGAACCTGCTGAAGATGTTCTTCCTGACAAAATCGATGACCACCTTGTGGTCATTGGTTCTGGTGGGAATCGCCTCAATCCATTTGGACACGTAATCAACAGCGATGAGAATGTACTAATGCACAAATGAAGGAAGGAAGGGCCCCATGAAATTGATGCCCCAAATGTCGAAGATTTCAACAGGAAGAATTGGGTTTAGGGGAATCATATCTCTCTTAGTTATGCTCTTGAGTGCCTGACATCGGGAACACGACCTTGAGAAATCCTGGGCATCCTTGAATAAAGACGGCCAATAGAATCCAGATTGCAAAATTTTCGCAGCCGTCTTTTTCTCAGAGAAATGTCCACCACATGCAGATGCATGGCAGAACTCAAGTATACTATTGAATTCGTTCTCTGGAACACATCGGTGAATAATCTGATCAGAGCCGATGCGGTACAGTTCAGGGTCCTCCTAGAAGTAGTATTTGGCATTAGATTTGAGTCTATCCCATTGTTGCTTGGTCCAATCCTGGGGGATTTGACCAACGACCAAATAATTAACAATGTCAGCAAACCATGGGATTTGGACACTTGAAACTGTAAGGATGGTTTCATCCGGAAAAGTATCAACAATCGGGATGTCAGGATGAGAAGAATCACTTAGAAGTCTCGACAAATGATCTGCCACCACATTTTGTACCTCGGATTTATCCTTGATTTCAAGATCAAATTCTTGAAGTAGAAGAATCCAATGAATAAGCCAGGGTTTGGCATCCTTTTTGGCCAAGAGATGTCTCAAGGCCGAGTGCTCGGTATAAATAATGACATGAGACCCTAAGAGATAAGCCTTGAATTTTTTCAAAGCAAATACTACGGCTAGTAATTCCTTCTCAGTAACAGTATAATTCCTTTGGGCTTCATCCAGAGTTTTACTAGCGTAGTAGATGACAGAAGGCTTCCTGTCAACTTTTTGACCCAAAATAGCCCCCACCGTGTAATCAAAAGCGTCAGTCATGATCTCAAAAGGAGTTGTCCAAACCAGTGGTTGCAACACCAGAGCACAAGTGACTGCAGTTTTAAGAAAATCAAATGCCTTACGGCATGATTCATCGAAATCAAATGGCGTTTCTTTGGCAAGAAGATTGCTCAGAGGACGAGCAACCTTCGAGAAGTCCTTGCTGAATCTTCTGTAGAATCCCACATGGCCAAGAAATGATTGAATTTGTTTAACAGATGTGGGAGGAGGAAGTTTAGTGATAGCATCAACCTTAGCTTTATCCACTTCAATTACCCATTCAGAGATTACATGACCCAAGACGATGCCTTCTTGTGTCATGAAATGACTCTTTTCCCAGCTAAGGACCAATATTGTTTTGATGCATCGTTTAAGAATCATTTCTAGATTAGCTAGACAAGAGTCAAACGATTCTCCAAAAATAGAGAAATCATCCATGAAGACTTCCATACACTCTCCCACCATGTCAGAGAATATGGCTAAAATACACCTTTGAAAAGTCACAGGTGCATTGCATAAACCAAATGGCATCCTATGGAAAGCAAAGGTTCTGTAGGGATAGGTGAAAGTAGTTTTTTCTTGATCCTCGAGATGGATAGGAACTTGGTTGTATCCCGAGTAGCCATCAAGAAAACAGAAGTACTTCTGCCTGGCTAATCTTTCCAACATTTAATCAATGAAAGGCAGAGGGAAATGATCCTTTTTCATGACCGTGTTTAGCTTTCTGCAATCGATACAAACCCTCCAAGAGGAAGCTGAACGAGTTGTGATAGATTCTCCTCTCTCATTAGTCACAATGGTAATCCCGGCTTTCTTGGGAACAATCTGCATGGGACTTACCCAGGGACTATCAGAGATCGGATAAATGATTCTTGCATCTGGCCACTTAATAATCTCCTTCTTGACCACTTCTTGCATATTTGGATTTAATCTCCTTTGCATCTGGCGAGAAGGGTGGGATCCATCTTCCAAAAATATTCTATGATTGCAGTAAGATGGCTCGATCCCCCTAAGGTCATGAATGGTCCAACCAATTGCCTCCTTGTGTTCCTTCAGGACCTTAATCAATTTAATCTCCTACTCCTTTGTTAATTTAGCACTGATAATCACAGGGAGCATCTTGTGTGGTCTTAAAAATTGATATTTCAAATTCTCAGGTAATGGTTTCAGTTCAAACTGGGGCGGTTTGATGATTGAAGGTAAGGAAGATGCTGATGACTCATCAAGAGGAAGAGGTTGAGAGTGAACAAAATCAATAACATCTTCAGAAGATGGCGGGTCTGCCATAGAGGGTTGCAGGTCCAATTCATCATCAAAGGAGGAACTTTCAATTGCAAAAACCATCATACAAGTTTCAACATTCACATTATCGTCCTCAAGTTCCTCGATAAATCCACAATCCTCAAATTTATTAATCGCCTTAAAAATATCCAATTTCATTCGTTGATCCCCAAAGGCGATTTCCATGCTACCGCTTTCACAGTTAATGTTGGCCTTAGTAGTAGGCAGGAACGGACACCCCAAAATGATGGGCGTGTTCCTCAGATTTTCGGGTACATCCTTGTCAAGGACAAGGAAATCTATAGGAAAATAGAAATCCTTAGCCTTAACAATAACATCTTCTATAATGCCTCACGGATTTATGACCGAACGGTCTGCTAATTGCAGTGCTACTGAAGTTGGCCGAAGTTGACCTAATCTAAGCTTCTCGTAAAGAGAAGTAAGAATTAAGTTGATGGATGCACCCAGATCTAGTAGTGCTCTATCAAAAGTGTAATCTCCGATGACACAAGAAATCAATGGAGCACCTAGATCTCTCTTTTTCTGAGGGAGGTGGTGCAGGATAACAGAACTAGCCTGCTCGGAGAGTACCACCTTCCTCGAAACAGATTCTCTCGACTTATGCTTTTGTGTACATAAATCCTTTAAAAATCTCGCGTAAGCCGGTATATGCTTGATAGCATCGAGGAGTGGGATATTGATCTCAACATTCTTGAAAATATTTAGAAGCTCGTCATTACTATCAACAAACTTCTTCCTTGATTTGATCAAGGCTTCAAGAAAAGGAACATGAGTCAGATCTTTGGAATCAGGTTCCTAAGCCTTGATTTCTTCTCCAGAATTCTCCTTTCTCTCCTCAGGTTCTTCAGGATTCGGTAAATCAAAACAATTTGGTTGTGGATCTTGAGTTTGTTTACCACTCCTCAAGGTAATAGAGTTTGGGTCTTGGGGAGGGTTAGGAAAAATTGAAGGGGCTTCATTAGCCAAGAACTGTTGATGTGCAGAAGAAGAAGAAGCGGAAGGACCCTGCTCAACCACCTGAGCATGTGTGTGTGGGTCCCTCTGATTTCCGTATCCATGGGCTTGGTTGCCTGGATTCAGGATATTTCGCGGGTTGGGTATGGGTTGGGATGGTAGAGATCCAGGTTGACGAGAGTTAGCTATGAGTCTGATTTGCAAGTTGTCCAGTGAGGTTTTCATTTACTGCATGAGCTGGAGCATGGATCCTTGCATTTCTACCATTTGTCGGTTCAAATCAGCCTGCCCTACCGGTTGACGGGCATTCCAAGCTGGCTGATTGACTTGATTTAGGGGCAACTGAGTATAAACATGACCCTGACCCATTGGTCATTGTCGATCATACTTGTCGGGTCAGAATTGGGTCTACTGCCCTGGGTTTTTCCAGAACAAGTTAGGGTGGTTCTCCAACTCAGATTATAAGCATTGGAGTAGGGGTTGGATCTAATGTTCTCTTGTACAGCACAAACATCCTCATAGGGTGAGGATGGAGAGAAAGAAAGGGAAGGATCAGAGAAACTGGGATCAAAGGCCCCAGTTTGGAACCTGTGGGGTTCCGAATAATGCTGGCTCGTAGGTTGAGTCGCATGAAGTTGATTCACGAACTCCCGTCCAGAAGGAGCTCACGACGAATGGAATCCCGAATTCTGGGATTGAGTGGATTGAGAGTTGTTCATTGAATTCCCATCCATCCACTCATTCACTCTCTTAGAAACCAAGTCCACCTTATCAAGTTTATTACAAATCAATTCCATATCAAATGAATGAGAGTCATGGACTTCATTAACATTCGATCTGGGCTGCTGGGACCGGTTAAAAGTATCATGGAGGTATGATTGATTGAATTCTCACTCATTTCCTCAAACAAATCGTGCGCGCTATTTGCGCCTTTGTTGAGGAAATTGCCTCCGCAAGAAGCGTCCACGTGATTTCTGAGTTGCTCAGTCAACCCGTGGTAGAAGATCTGCATGAGTTTCCATTTCGGCACCTCGTGGTGTGGACACCTCCACAATAGGTCCTGGAATCACTCCCAGGCCACATGAAACTGCTCCCCCAGCTGCTGGGTAAAGGTAGTGATTGCCCGTCTCAAAGCATTGGTACATCCGACAGGGAAGAATTTCTTCAGAAAGGCCGATTTCAACTCATTCCAAGTTGCAATTGGTCTTCCTATAGTCCTGTACCAATGAGCAGCTTTATCCCTAAGAGAGTGGGGGAAGAGCCTCATGATCATTTGCTCCTCATTCACATTTCGTGCTTTGGTGGTCTAGACTAAAGTGGTCAAGTCCTCCAAGTGCTGAAACGGGTCTTTAGAGCCAAGCCCATGGTAATGTTTGATCAAGCTTAACACCTGGGGGTTGATTTCTACATCTCCGGCAGGAATCATAAAAATCCTTCAAGGGCTGAGCGCCTTGCATTCTCTAAAACCATTCTTACATTCTCCGCATTTGTTCTAGCTGCCTTCACAATTCCTCCTGTGGATCCAGAGGCAAAGGAGGCTATTGATCGGCCATGGGATCAATTTGGACAAAATCCAATCTACGCCTCCTAGAATACTCTTGTGGTCCTTCCAATCGAGGATTCAATGACCTTCCCAGCATAAACTAGGAAAAGGTTGGAAGGACTGGGGATAAGGACCCTGCAGCACAACAAAACAAGACTGTCCTTAAGTGGGGTTGCCTAAGGATCTATAGACTCCTAGAACCTGCCTTAAGATTATAAATGATTTACTCTACTTGTGTCTGCTCAACCCAACCAGTTAGGAGGGATTGGGGAGAAAGTTCTTCCTTCGACTTGCGCCTCCGGTTCCTAGTGTACCCCCCAGCTACGGTCATTTAACGCTACTCCCCTAGCTAGACATTAGATTAATCAGTACAAGTAGGTTAATCGAAAATAATCTTAGACTAGGCCCCGAAGAGCGAATCAGTCCTTAAGGCCAACGTTTAATCAATTTTATTGAGGCATGGGATTGTAGTGCTTATGGAATGTGATGGTCCCTTAAAATGGGTTGTGGCCTTAATGATTGATTTAGTATGTGTAAGTGCATGCACAACCAGGGTTTTCAAGCAAGATTATTTGTGATGCATAGATTTTAATGTTCAAATCTTGCTTAAGTAGCTTTTAGGGTTTAGAATTAGGTTGATTTCAATCAAGTTTGAGGCAAACTAGGTTTTCAAGCACGGCTGAAGATTGCTTTCCTTTGAAACAAAAAATGAAGTGGAGTGCCTGGTATGAACCTAGATTGAAAACCCTAAGAGGAAGCTACTTGGTGAGTTGATTTTAGGTTGAGTGGTGTGGCCTAAACAACTCAAACAATTGGCCACAATTGCACCACTGGGTTGGGCACATAGAAATGATTAACCTAGAATGATTTCTACTCTTTTATATGTTGATTTGTGTGTACTGGTTCCACAGAGTAGAATCCAGTTGAGTAGAAGAAAATCAAGTAGGTTATATGCCTTGAATGTGGATGTATGTTGTGTATATGTTGAAAAATTACCCCACAAAATTATCTTTTTATTTTTTTTTTATATAAGCGAGGGTGAAATGAGTATGAGTGAAAATGCAAACAACCAAACTAATCCTAGGATTTATGCAAAGACATAGGTTAATTGGAATTTGAATTTAATGTGGCAAATGAAATCTATGGAGAGGGAAGAATGGGGAGCACTTACAATTGTCTTCAACTGCACTTTACTTCGATCTACCACTTGATGATTCCCTGATGGAGGTCTCTGCAAAACAATAGACACAAGAGAAAGCAAGTTAGAAGATAGTAAAGTGTGTGAAATGTGAAAAGAAGATCAGAAAATCGTTGCCTCCTCGGCAACGGCGCCAAAATGTTGAAACGCCAGAGGACTATGCTATCGGATTTGGTTTCGAAAACCTGTCATTGTTGTTTTAAGAGTGAAGAACTCGGGTTCAATAAATAAAATTTATACCGCAATAGAAATCCCGGGTCGAACTCAGGGAGGCTACGTCGATTAAAATTAGCAATTATATTCTTTTTGTATTTTTGTTAAAAAGCAGAGTAATTACAACGAAATGAAATACTATAGACAATAAGAAAGAGAGAGAGAGAGAAAACATCCACTTGATATTGCAAAATGTTTGTACAACTAAGAAAGTGAGAAATTACACTAGAAAGTAGGAAAACTATTATAACTAGAAAGCAGGAAAATTCTACTCTAGAATGCAGGAAAAGGAATGGGAGAGAGAAGTTATCCTCTTTGACGATCGCTTGGAGGATGAGCCGGACGAGACGACACCTGGAAGATGAGGAATGGAGCGGGAAGAAGGAGGTCAAGGCAGGAGGAACGGGAATGAGGCAGCACATCATCGTCGTCGTGGGATCCGCTTTCGGAATGGGGGTGAAAAATTGATTTTATCTCTTGAGGAGAATCCCGGGTGTGAGACAAGCTTCTCTTGAGCTTTGGAGAGGGAGAGAAGAGGAAGGGATGAGAAATTCATATGGAAGAGGTCTCCTTTTATAGTTGCAAGGAGTGGGGGCATTTTGGGCATTACAAATTCAAAATATTAAATGAGGGGCCTTTAGTGACGGAATTAAGCTTCACTAAAGCCCAAATCGTGGGCGACATGCACCCACGCTTGTCGTCTGCTCCTCACCCATCCCACGCTCAGATGTCCACGTTCGTCGATCTTCGACCGTTCGATCTTACGATCGGACGGCTTAAAAGTCGCTAATCGCCAATGCTTCATCGTGCACCTGGCACGTCCAATCGTGCGTTCGCGCATCATGGCCTCTGAGCGCGCCACGTCTCCGCTCTCACCATCGCTCAGCCTTGATCCAATTGCCCAAGTGAGTCATTGCTTGCATCTGCGCTAGATTGAACTTGCGGGGGCTCGAACCTGCGCCTCTTCTTCGCATTAAAGCCCTCGACCGCTGTGCTACAGCGGTTAATTTGTCACGTAGATGCTTTAAGGCGTGAGCGTCCATGGCCATTGGATGGTGATCCAACGGCCAAGATCCATCGTGTGGTGAGGAGAGAGAGAGAGAGGGTGTGGCGGTCTCCTAGATTGGCTGGGCCAATTTGGGCGGTTGAGATGGTGCCACATGGCGCCATCTTGGCCGTCCATCTTCTGAGTGATGTAGATGGTGCCACGGCTATCGGATTGGACTGATTTTTGCGTCGTTAGGCTGTGATCGTATATCCGAATCCATCTGTGAGGTCGGATTTGTCATCTAAGGTGCTGATTTACACCATCTTGGCCGATGATCTTTAGGGTTCCTCGGTCTCTATCTGGTACTACGGATATTCGATTAGGGTGATCTTGGAGTCATTGAACTCCAATTGTCATCTTGATCAGATCCGTATGGTTGGATCTTCGATCTGAGGCCCCGATAAAAATTCACCCTATCCTTGACCATAAAAAGGAGATAATTACTATACAATTTATACAACTTAATCTAAATACATGTTATGCACTATTTACAATGTATGATGCTAATGTGACACTAAGAACATGCATTAATAGACATTTTAGGTTAATCAGATGTATGCACATCAGTACACAAAATTGGAAATGGAAAATTCCCCAGAGAACCAATATTACCTCTGTTACGATTTTTCTGCATTGCATTGTTGCCAAAAATTAAAGCATTGAAGCACTACCCCACTTACAGTAAGTAACAATAACTACTTACATGTAGTATATATATATAATGCTGCATGAAAAAGTGAATAAAATAGGGAAAAATGGAAGGTAAAGAAAAATGTTTCAGAACCACAAAGAAATCAATTGTACCCACCAGCAAAAACTTGATCTTCCAAACCCTCCAAGTGACCAACTTTGCAATTCTCCTCAAAATTTCCCAAAGAATAAGCAAACATGCCAAATCCCAAACATTTGGGTTTTCTCTTGAAAGGGAAGAATGTAAACAAGAAAGCAAACAATAACAGTATGAACTAATTACCCTCAACACACTTAACCATAATAGGTGGTATGAACTAATAGGTGTATGAATATTATGGTGAAGTTTAGTAATATCAAATATATCATAAGAAATCTATCAACACACTTAATGTCACTCACCATGTAACATGAAGACTTAGTGTTTCAGAAGCAAGAGTAAGTAATCTAAATGCCAAAGATCAACATCTCTAAACCAGGCCAGTACAACTTCAATAAGGCATACTGTCAGTTACATGCAAGCAAAATTAACATTTTAAAAACTTGTTTACAGCCAAGCAAGAACGAAGCAACCAAGATCAACACACTTAAATGATCCAGTGGTTGAATAGATGGACTTACATCTAAATGACCAATGTCCAAATTTTACATTATTTAAAGGGGAAAAAAGCAATTAACATGATAACATAGTTTTCCTCTTTACTAGAGAGCTTCCAAAACTTTTTGGGTTGTTCTGAGTAAAGAAAGGGAAAAAGCCCACTGAACAATAGATAAAATATTATGCAGTATGTGCAATTATCGAGAAACTAAACATAGTTTACAAAGTAGAAATAGCTAAACATTGTACTTTTAACTGAATTCCCACCTACTACCAAAACAAGAATAATGTGGATATTTTATACTTTAGCTCCAACTCGACTTTGTGTACAACTGATTTTTGTCCTTTATGGAAATCCTATTAGTTTGTGAACTCAATTATTAACCGCACTTGGGAAATTGCCTTTTATGTTTATTTATATGCTTTTGATATTCTTTTTTAGAGCAAGTCAATAAGAGGAATGTATTTCATTCAGCCATAATTGTCCTTCCTGGATCATCAACCGTAGAAAACCTTGGAAAGTTTGGAGCAGTAGAGATTTTTTGAATGGTGTTTTAAGTTATACATGCTAATAAAAAAAATGTGAAAAGGAGGGTACTTTGGTCTGTTCCTCGCAAGTTGAGCCTGTCGATCTCTATATATTCCTTGGACTCTATTTTTCCTAGGATATGAAAGAAGATATAAAATGTGAAAATGGAGGCATATGAGATTTAAGAATAAGTATACCATTACAAACTGGTTCACTTTGAATTGGAACTAGTTGTGAATGGTTTCTGAATCAAACCAAAAAATTGAAGTTGGAGTGAATCAGTTTGGTTTTGGTTTAAGGTTTGAGAAACGTTCTAGACTAAAGTGAACTAGCAACACAAAGAATCAAACCAAAAATATGAAGTTGGAGTGAATTAGTTAGTAATGAGGCATTGATCAGGAAGCAGGTTGAGCCCGTCTTCAGTGCAGATGTCGGAATGGAGCAGAATGATAAATCCACGAATGGTATTTCTTTTCTGCTACTCAATCACCTGAACATAGTTATTTTGCTTTAATAATTTCTTGTTACCTGATTTTTCTTTTGCCATTTGTTAGTCAGTGACCTTGTAACTCTAAACTTAGAGATTAATTTCACAAAAGGAAAGTAGTTGAGTATAAGAGAACATGCAACAGTAAGGTATTGCTTTCCAATTGTTGATCTGTACCTAGATAAAGTACTGCTTCTTGAGGTTGCATATGATATAAATTTGAGCACTCACACCAATCTCATTGAAAGAAATGTGATGCAATCGTTGATTGATTGAATGCATGCTTGCAAACACCATTTATTACTTGTGGCTAAGGTTTCATAATCAATACTTGTGGCTGAGGTTTCATAATCAAACTGGAGGTTGAATGTTGAAATGAACTAAACATTGAATCAGTGTAGGTTGATTAGATCCATTTCAACTGGTATATGTTAATTTTTGTGTAGGCATGTACGTGTATTTGCATGATTGTATTTCAAGTCAGAAGGAGCACGCTTGTGTCTTAATGATTGGAAAATTTACTTCTTAAAGTTGGAGAAATAATCATTTTTAAATGGAGCTAAGCAAACAAATTTAACCTCATCGTCTTCTTGTTGGAAAGCCATTGCACCAATGGTATGATTGGAAGTTTCAACAGTGAGACATGCTTGATTAGAAGTCCCAAGATTTGGACGTGCTTGACGACAAGTATGTCCTGTACATCGAAGAGGCAGACGTTTTGGAGCCATCTACATTAAAAATTAACAAAGAAAAACATATCAGGTCACACACAAAAACCAAACAAATCAATTATTCTAAAAAATAAACTATTGTGCAAAGAAATAAATAATTTTCATATAAAAGCCAACCAAATTATCATGTAAAAATAAATTAAATAGAATATGCATTATAATAAAATTATAAACATAACAAGAGAAATGTATTATAACTTTATAATAATTTTTTAATGTAAAGGATCATTTTCATTTGGAACTTCCAGGTAGGCTTCATCATTATTGTCAAAAGTTGTTGATTGTTGACGTGTTCTCAATCGTCTTTTAACAGTTAATTACGTCGTAGTATAGGTGATCAAGCGTTGTCAACAAATACAAGTTTTATTACTTGAAAACCTAAGTATCCGAGGTCGAACACAGGGAGTAATTGGAATTTATTACTAATCGCAAGAATGTAATTGAACACTTTAATTACTCAAAACTTAATTCAAATATAAATGCATGAGTTTGAAAAGTAATTGAGGCAAAAAGAATGAATTTGGACATCTGATCCCATGATCAGACGTCTTAAAAATATGTTTCCCTTCTTTTATTCTTCTTCTGATTTTCTTCCTTTCTTCTTCTTTGTGCTTCTTCTTTCTCTGCAGTTTCTTTGCTTCTTTTCTTCTTATTTTCTTCTGCCTTGCTTCTTTCTTCTCCTGCAGTATCTTTCTCCTTACGGGTCCTTCTTCTTCTTCCTTGGCTTTGCTTCCTTGGTTCTATTCTCCTTTGCCTTCAGTTCCTCTTCTTCTTGTCTTTACCTTTCTCTATCTCTTCTTTCTTCTTCAGTTCTTCTTCTCTTTTTCCTTTCCTTCTCTTTTTCTTTTTCCTCTGCAATGGCTTTCTTCCTTCTTCTTCTTTTCCTTTGCTAGCAGTGGCTAAGTGTTAGCTTCTTTTCTCTTATCTGCCTACCCTGCACAAACCATAGCAAAGCAAAACCTATCCCTCTACCCACACCCGCGCGTCTCTCTCTCTCTGTGAACCACTCATCAGCATGCTCTCCCAAAGCCGGATAAATGGGTCGGATCGCACGCCCGTGTCCAGGCTCACCGACGTGAGGGTGGTGCGCGAGGAGTGCTCAGGGCAGTGTCGGGTCGGGTCGCCAGATCCGTGTGGTGAAATCACAGACGAGGCAGTGAGAGTAGGTGAGGGACCTCACCCCATGTGTGTTCGGAGGTAATGAGGCATTAACACAAAAATGTTATAAATCACTCCAGCGCTTTGTAACTTAACGATGTGGGACTAATGTTCTACCTCTACTTCACGCATGCTCGCAGGAGTCCATCCTTCAATTGACACTGCTGCAGGCTCTGTGGTATCACTTACTGGATCAGATGTCTTCGCAATGCTTCCCCGAGTTAGCTGCACCTGGAGCCCTACAGTCCTGTGACCTGAAGCAAGCGTGGAGCTTCCTTGAGTTGCCGTTAATGGTGGTCGGGGCGTGAAACCTGTCGGACACGAAAAGAGCCTTGCGACTTAATCAGATCACCGAGGGACCTTCGCCGCCTAGGCCGCCCCGTGGCCTGCCACCTAGTGCTTCACCTTCGCCGTGTCATGCTCGTGGTCAAAATGAGCTAGTTATGGCTCATGATGAGGCTCTCATCATTGATCCTTCTAAGGCATCATAATATTCCCTCGGCATTATTCTTATAGGTACGATCCATCCATTTTGGGAATTATCAGAAACAAGGAACACCTGCTCAAGTTGACTTGCGAGGGTAAATGGTTCTTCTGTTCCTAATCTACGATTCTGTTTTAGACTGATGTAGCCATGTTTGTCTTTGATGAATCCTAAATCTTTGTTAAAAACATTAAACTAGTTGCACTAAAAAAGAACAACACGTATATCATGCGTAAAACTGATCTCAACAATTTTAATGATTTCTCGATAGTAGCTATCTAAACCTGAGCGAAGGTTAGGCTTAACTATAACACCACACATTTGTGTTTTCTTTGTTACATCCATGGATTTTGTTTTGAATCTAAATCCATTTACAATAAATCTTGAATGATAATGCGCATAAGTAAGAAGCTTCTTTGCTAAGACATCTAATTCAGGTGTCCATCAACTATCTTCATTTACTTTAAGTATTTGGAACTGAATTTTAAACCATTGAACAAAATTGGCTGCATGATAAGACATGCGTACTCGAGATGGAAACAATTCATTGTACTCGTCAAAAAATGGATCCAACTCTTCAACCTGCATTAAAATGTAGTAGTAAGGCAAGTTCATATCTTCTTCTGACATTATCTTTCCGGTTGTTCCATTAATTGCTTTACCACTTGATGATAAGATTGACAAAATACCATTCAATTGAAGTTCCATTTTACCACCATCATAGTTCCTTTCCTTTCTGTTAAATCGACTATCTGGATCGTCAATGTACATTACATAAAGGTTTACACATTCTTCTAATAAATATGCCTCTACAATCGATCCTTCAGGTTGTGCCATGTTTTTGATATAATCTTTAAGTTTCTTGAGATACCACTTCACAGGATATATCCATCTATATTGTACTAGACCAGCAATCATTGCCTCACCAGCTAAATGAACTATTAGATGTACCATCGCATCAAACAATGCCGATGGAAATATTTGCTCCATCTTACATAATGTCTCAACAATCTCTACCTCACACTTCTGCATAATAAGTGGATCAAGAACTTTTGAGCATATAGTCTTAAAAAATTTACTCAATTCCACCAATGGATCAAACACATTTGACGGTAACATCCCGCGAAGTGCTAATGGTAGTAAAACTTGCATGTAGACATGATGATCATGACTCTTCATCCTAAATACTTTTTTATCTGCTGTATTGACACATTTGGAGAGGTTTGAGGAATAGTCATCTGGAACTCGAATTCTTTTTCAAAAATTCTAATATTGATAGACATTTCTGTAAGGACAATGTGTAACAAGCATCAGGTAATTCATACTTGTCATTAGCTAGATCCTTTGGATGTAACTCACTCATGTTTAATTGTTGAAGATCCCGTCTAACTTTTATTGTATCCTTTGGATTACTGGATAAATTCAATATCCCAAGAATATTCTCCATCACATTCTTTTCAATGTGCATTACATCTAAATTACGATGAATTTGCAAATTCTTCCAATAAGGAAGATCCTGGAAAAATTTACTCTTCTTTATGCCTGGCTGTTTAAAAAGGCAATGTAAGGGTATATCTACCAAATTCTATTGTTGCTACCGCATGAAAGATCCAACAAAGTGCGATAAGCTGAGACATTCTCGTACAAATTGTCCATCGAATCTATTATTAAATTGATGCTCCCTCCACCTATGGCCATGGGGAAGAAATCGATGATGTCCTAAATAACATTGTTTTCCACTTTCATTTAGTCGTAGACTATGTTTATCATCCATACACACTGGACAAGAAAATTTACCCTTTGTACTCCAGCCTGATAAATTTGCATAAGTTGGAAAATCATTAATGGTCCACAATAATGATGCTCGCATTGAAAACATCACTTTTCTATTTGCATCATATGTTTCTACTCCTATATTCCACAATAACTTTAGCTCATCGACTAACGGTTGCAAGTATACATCAATTACATTGCTTGGAACTTTAGGACCTAGTATGAGTAACGACATCATCATGAAAGATGATTTATGCACATCCATGGGGGTAAGTTATAAGTGACAACAAGCATTGGCCATATAGTATAATTATTATTCATATTTGCAAAAGGGTTGAATCCATCACTAGAAAGATCAAGTCTAACATTGTGAACCTCCTTTGCAAAATCTAGGCGCATGTTATCAAATCTTATCCACTCTTTCACATCTATAGGATGACGCATAATTCCCTCAAGATCTGATATTCTTTTATCACTATGCCATGACATCCATTCCACAGTCTTTGATGACATAAAAAGTCATTGGAGCCTTGGAATAAAAGGGAAATAGCGAAGAACTTTTGTTGGCTTTCTTTTCTTGCTTCGATTGAGCTTTGTTTCTGGGAACTTATATCTCGAGGCATCACACTTAGGACAATGTTCAAGTTTTTCATTATTCTTCCAAAATAAGATACAATCATTAGGACATGCATCTATCTTCTCATAATTCAAGCCTAATGACCGAAGGATCTTCTTTGCTTGATATCAATTTTTAGGATAGCCTTTTGGATAACCTAATATTTCACCAATAAAGTCAAGCACATTTGACATCATCTTTGACATAGAATGGTGAATAACTTTTAATTTGAATAATCTCAATATGAAATTTAATTTAGACATCTTTAACCCTGGAGTAATAGGTTCCTATACTTCCGACAACATTTTATAGAAATCGTCAACATCCACATTAGTTGGTATATCATTTTTAGAATCCATAGGAACCCCTCCTATGTCATACAGCATATCCATTAACTCATCATTTCCACCATCCTCATTCTGTACATTCTAATGATGACCTTGTCGTGATGTCTCTCCAACTTCCTCTCCATGGACATTCCAAATTGTATATCTTGATCACCAACCGTTTAATATAAGATGCTCATGTACATCTTCTCGATTACTCTTTCTTGTGTTCATACAAATCTTACATGGACAAAATATCCAATCTTTCTTAGATCCAAATCTATACATTGATGGATCCTCATGAAACACCCAATCCAAAAATCGACATGCTCCAATATCATATGCTTCTATGTCTTCAAATTGTTTATCCATCAACATCTTATCTATGTCTACAACCTTAAAAAAATATATCATTTTAAAAGGTCTTCAAATTTCATAGATGAATGAAAGAAAAAATATAATATAATATAATATAATATGTAGATAAGAGCAACCACAACAAAATCATAACTTAAAAAGATTGAAACTAAAAACATATGTGCAAAACAATGAATAATATCCAAATCGAAAGTAATGTCATGACCAAACAAAGAAAGAATTTTGATTAAAAGGATTCTTATAATAATAACTAGATCTAACTGAAATATAGGTCACAGTTATTCTTATAACTATAATAATAAACAAATAGGTCAAGTAAGCCAAAGACATCTCTGAAAGTTAAGGATCAACATAAAACCAATGTTGCAATAGAGAAGGGGAACAAGCCTTCCAACATTGTTTTCAATTTGTCATTGATGAGTTCATTTTAATGGACTAATATTACACCTAAGTAACTTTAATTATATCTTTTAGGTTTGTTAATAACTATATTAAGTTATAGAATGTTTGCATGCATCATGATTTAGGTTTACATCTATTCTATAACTTAATATGTGCTTTTTATGTGCAGGAAAAATAAGTGGCAATAGAATGAGGGGGAAAGGGTAAATTACCCTTTCAAATAACCGGCGACTCTCTTCCCATTCCATTGGCCACCCTCAACAGCCGCCGGCCTGAAGAATTCTCCCCAACAGCCTCTTGCCAAAATTAGAAAAGGGATTTGAAAATCCCTTGATTGGTGCACGCGCAAAGGAGGACAGTTAAAAGAAGAGACGGGGAAAGAGGAGAAGATCATCGAGGAAGAGAAGAACTTGCACCATCTTCTCCAGCGTGCACTGTGTATCTACAACTTCCCACCGTACGCCCGCAGGCGTGCCTCTCCCTCACAGCATCTCCCTCCAGCAGCGCCTAAATGCGCAGTGAACCTTCACCACTGCCTGCACCGCACTGCACTGCCTGCAAGTGCCCGCAGGCACTCCCTTCTCCAGCGCTCGCAGGTGCTCGTTGCCATCTACACTGCCTTCCCTAGCACCGCCAAGCCACCAAGCGCCCCTGCAAGCGCACCTGCAGGCATCTGCCTTGCGCACCCTCTCGCCCGCGCATGCCTCAACCTTAAAATCTCACCGTGCGGCCGCACCTTCCAGCACCCACAGGCGCTACCTCCCTTCAGCCTGCACCGCGCCCTAGCATAACACCTCTCACCCGCAGCATCTGTAGATTGCTTCCACCTTCCAGCGCCTCCTCTTTCTCACTCCTGCATCGCACCACCCACACCACCAGACGCCCGCGCCATCTACAGGCTCGCCCACCTCCCTTCTCCAGTGCCTCCCTGCAGGCACCCGCACCACACCAAGCCTACAGCCATGCCCTCGCCCCTCTGTAGACCTGCCTCACCGCAGGTGCCCCAATCCCTCCAGCAGGACCTGCAGGCACTAGCTTTGCCTCACCGCAGTGCCCGCACCTTCTAGCACCCGCAGGCACCACACAAGCACGCACTAGCTCTCCCTGCCGACCTGTGCCTCTGCCCGCAATCGTGCGCACGCCAAACGCCGCCTGCCGCAAGCGCCTTCAACCTTCAACAGAACCTTCACGTTGGTGTCTTCTCCTCTGCCAGCCGGCCACCTCTGGCCACCTCCATCGACGCCGCAGCCACCATCGGAGAGCCCTCATCCTCGCCGACCTCCCTAGCCTCTCCAACGACCGTCGGTACTCTCTCTCTCTCTCACGAGGAGGAGAGAGAGCAAATGCTATGTTTCCTCCACAATTAAAAGTTACATTCACTGCCATTGCCACAGATTTTGATTTATTATTTATTATTATTATATTATGGCAAAATTGCACGTGCACACTTATATTCTCTGATAATTGCACATTCATGATATTCATCTATTTCAAGATTGATTTTGGGCTTAACCTAAGCACTAATTTTCTATAGTACACGTCACATGAAAATTGCATAAATTCATCATAAATTTATTGAAGATTTCAGTGATGAAAAACTGCACATATACCCTTAACTTTTTAAGTTATTGCGAATCTACTTTCGTTCGCATTTTATGTCAGATTTGAATAGGGATTTCGCACTTATCCGAAATAATATAAAATAATTAAAAATTTATTGCATAATTGCCTCCCTGTGGACATGACCCGCTCTTCTGCGAGTGGTTATTTTCATTTTTTTTTATTAGTCAATTTTTCCACCACTTAAATACTACAACGCAAAGTGAAAAGTTGGCTCTTTCAAATTGGCGTCGTTGCTGGGGAGGCAACAGATGCAATAGATTTACTTCATTATTTTTAAATATTCTGAGTTGCGAAATTATCTGGTCAATTTTTTTTTTACTGTGCGAGGAATCTAAAGAGGGACGAGGCGTAACAGAGCGGCGACAGCAACCACAAGTTAAGCCACACGAGGAAAAGACGAAGGAGACCAAGATCCTATTTTCGCAGAGGATTCTCCGTCGTCACAAATTTAATTTTGTCTTTTCGCCCTTGTAGTAATTGGGCTGAATTTTGGGGTGTTTGTCCCCACATTTTTTAGCTACTAAGGCTTATAATATTTTTGGTACATGCGTGATTATATTTTCTGCTTACTTACTTTTAAAAACCAATAAAGAAAATATTGAGCTGCCTATTTAGAAGTTGCATGCCCTTAGGTGCGTGCATTTAGGGGTGATTGAGCAGCACATTAGATCTTATTATTGCATTGCAAGCATATTAGCACGAAGATTGCTGGAGACAGGTATATCTTTCTAACTTTTGCATCCAGCTCCTGTTCACGCATTTGCATTTTAATTTAAATTCAAGACCACCAAGTTGTTTGAATTTACTAATTCAGTGGTCACATAACAAAAAGTGGAACTAATAATCAGATTCAACCCTAAAAGCAATTCACATTTGATCTGATTCTAAGGGACTTGTCTGCGATTTCAAAAGAAATTACAAAGATTTGCGGTGTGTTGCACACTTCTGACACTGAGCACGCACATTAGGCACCGCACTAAGGCTCGATCCCTTAAGGCTATAGGCACCGATCTCTTTATCAATGCAGACCCTCCTATTGTGCTTTGTGGTGGTGGTGATACTATCTTTTGACCAAGTGTTTTGATACTCCACGGAGGGGGACACCCCTTAAAGGAACAAAAGGGTAGTTAAGGGGCACCGCATACGCATCGCCTCAAAGGAAGGGTTCGCCCTACTTGCATCCCTTTGTTCATCCTTGGAGTAACTTCTCACTTGATCACCTAGGGGTATCATCCAAGCAAAGTATATGTCCTAGGGCACTCTAAGGTTGAATTAAGGCACATAATTGCAGTGAAAAACTTGTTTAGCCATTTATATTAACTAATTCGACTTCCATAATAAAGAAGGTTAAGATTTCAAGTCCACACCCCTCTTATACCACTTACGTGGGAACGGAGGGATAAGTCTTGATCTTTTGACTTATCTTTGGAGTGGAGGTTTAACTTCCTCAATAAAAAAAAAATCTGAATTGTGTTTTGTATGCTTGGTAGATGCTCTCTTGAGGGTAGTCTAGTGTTTGATCCTGAGCCTGAGAGAATTCTTAGGAGAGCTCACCTAGGAGAGGGAAGAATGGCTGAGCAAGGTGCAAATCAACAAAGAACCCTAAAGGACTATTTTATTCCAACTAACCAACCTGCACAAGCACTAAGACGACCGGCAGGGGATAATCCATATGAGATCAAGAGCAGTACTATATCTTTATTGCCGTATTTTTATGGTACTACTAGGGAGGACCCCTATCGGCATTTGGAGGAATTCACCGAGGTCTGTTCCACAGTGAAGCTCCAAGGCTTTACTGATGAAGCCCTGATGAGGACTCTATTTCCTTTCTCCCTAAAGGATAAGGCCAAGCACTGGTATCATACCCTCGATGCAAGGGTAAATGATTAGGCCACCCTTAAGGGAGAATTTTTAAAAAAGTATTTTCCTATGAGTAAAACCAACCATTACAGAAGAGAGATTATGGATTTTACTCAATAGGAAGGGGAGCATTTTCATGAGACTTGGGAGTGCTTTAATGACCTTCTTAGGTTATGCCTCCACCATCAAGTGCCAAGATGGTAGTTGGTCGAAAGGTTCAATAACGGATTATCTGAAAGGCATAGGCAAGCCATTGATGCAGCCTGTGCAGGAACCTTCATGACCAGAACTGAGGATGAAGCCTGGGCATTATTTGAAACTTTAAGCGACAACTCCATACATCTGTCCTCTACCTATCAAGAAAGAAAACCATCAATCTTGCAGAGGAAGATAGAGACCCATGAAACTAGGGCTTCTCAGGATTTGGCTTATCAGATTCAACTATTGAATAAAAACTTTGATAGGCTTTTAGCAAACCTTGGCATGAACCCGCAAGCAGCCTCTATTTTTTAGGCTTCAAGAGAATGCTCCTTTTGCCAAAGCACAACGCACGCCACTGCGGAGTGCCATCAGGCAAACCAATTCCCTGAGTTGATTCAGGCCGACTTGAATGCGGCCCAAGGTTTCCGCCCCCTCGCAATAACCCTTACTCCAACACTTATAATCCAGGGTGGCGGAACCATCCAAACTTCTCTTGGAAGCAAGCTGATGCTTCTAACTCAGGGAATACAAGACCCTTACCTCCCCAGCCCACATACCAACCTTCTTATGAAAACCCTCCTCCGAATAAGCCCTCTGTGATGGATGAACTAAAGGCCATGATGAAAGCAATGCAAAAGCATCAGAATATGGTTATCCAATCTCAGAATAAGATGATTACTGATATGCAATCCCAAATTGGTCATCTTACTGAGGCAGTTAGGCAACGTGATCCGGGGAAGCTGCCTAGCTCGTCTGAGGAGAACCCTAAGGGCAAGGGGGTTGTATTAAGGGAGCATGCCCAAGCAGCGACCGTGTTGAGGAGTGGAAAAAAGATTGACAAGCCTGATAACACTCCTATGGTTACATCTCAGAATTCCCCTTCCACACCTAACCTGACTTCCATCTCACCTGAGGAAGAGCCACATCACTCTCCCTCACACAAAATCACCCACAATGAGGATGTCGTCCTTCCATCACCCCTTTCCCGCCATGACGACCCCTCTACCTAGAAGCCGAGGGTGCCCTATCCAGAGCGCCTATCTACTCCCAGGGAATCTTCTGTTGGCTCGTATGGAGCCAAGGATAGGACAGAAGAGATTATGGATACTTTTAGGCAAGTCCAGATTAACTTGACTCTGTTGGAAGCAATTAAACATTTTCCGTCCTATGCCAAGTTTCTGAAGGACCTGTGCACCCAGAAGCGTCGATCTAGGAAACAGGTCCAAACCAAGGTCATCCTGCCTGACCATGTTAGCTCGGTTCTTCAGCATGGAACACCTCCCAAAATGAAAGACCCAGGGGCCCCATATATTTCAGTGGTTATAGGTAACCAACACATTGACGAGGCTCTGCTTGATCTGGGTGTGGGGGTAAACATTCTACTGAGCTCTGTCTACGACCTTTTGGGAGGAGGAAAGCTGAAGCCTAGTCCAGTAATCCTCCAGGTTGCAGACAGATCACTTAAGACTCTGTGGGGATTGTTGGAAGATGTCCTTGTGAGAGTGGAGGATTTCTTCTTCCCTGTTGACTTTCTGGTACTTGATACTGACCCATCTAATAAGCCCACAAAGCTATCCATTATTCTAGGATGCTCCTTCTTGGCCACAGCCAATGCCTCTATAAATTGTAGATCTGGGGCACTTAAAATGGGCTTTGGGAACAAGAAGATCCGGTTGAATGTTTTTGATACTTACAAGCAACCCAGATTTGAAGATTGTTCTCAGATTGAGGCCGTTGATGAAATAATTGAAGAGACTACTCCAGCACTCTTATGTAGAGATCCCTTTCAGAAGGTCATATCTCAGGACCATCCCTAGATTATTAAAGAAACTGAAAGAAAAATGCCCAAACTAGAACAGTTGCTTGGGGTACACACTGAGTCTCTGTCCCCACCCTGGACTGTGAAGGTAGATCCACTGCCTGAGGCGGGGACATCTCAACTAAAACCCTCAATCCAAAAGGCTCCTGAATTGGAATTGAAACCCCTCCCGAGCACATTGAAATATGTTTTCCTTGGCCCTAATAACACGCTCCCCATTATTATCTCGTCTACATTATCTGAATTGTAGGAGGGAGCTCTGCTTGAGTGTTTACAAAGGCACAAGGAAGCAATTGCCTAGACAATA
Organism: Thalassia testudinum; assembly: GCA_037157565.1. NCBI lineage: Eukaryota > Viridiplantae > Streptophyta > Magnoliopsida > Alismatales > Hydrocharitaceae > Thalassia > Thalassia testudinum. The sequence continues at coordinate 2,763,951 of JAZHRO010000029.1, read as the reverse complement.
GCTGATATTAAGGGTGTTGATCCCTCTCTTTGCATGCATCATATATACACGGACGAGTCCATGAAGCCTTTCCGAGATATGCAAAGAAGGCTCAATCCAAATATGTGGGGGGTTGTTGAAAAGGAGATTCTGAAATGGCTGGATGCAGGGATTATCTATCCCATTTCTGATAGTAAATGGGTCAGTCCTATTCACGTAGTTCCGAAAAAGGCAGGAATCACTGTAGAAGAGAATGACCAGGGAGAACTGGTGACCACTAGACCCTCAACTGGTTGGAGGGTCTGCATTGATTACCGCCGTTTAAACATGGCTACCCAGAAAGACCATTTCCCCTTACCGTTTATCGATCAAATTCTGGAACGATTGGCGGGGAACAAGTACTTTTGTTTTCTTGATGGGTACTCTGGGTACAATCAGATAGCCATTTTTCCTGATGATCAGGAGCGTACCACCTTCACAAGTCCGTATGGCACTTTTGCGTTCCGCTGAATGCCATTCGGGTTATGTAATGCTCCTACCACTTTCCAACGTTGTATGATGGCTATTTTTTCTGATATGATCAACGAGTTCGTTGAAATTTTCATGGATGACTTCTTAATTTATGTCTCATCATTTGACCGATGCCTTTCACACCTTGATAAAGTCTTAACCCATTACGAAGAGGTGAAGCTGGTGCTTAGCTGGGAGAAAAGCCACTTTATGGTCCAGTAGGGCATTGTGTTAGGGCATATAATTTCCGAGAGAGGATTAGAGGTGGACATCGCAAAAATCGATTCCATCTCTAAGGTTCCATTGCCCGCCAATGTTCGTCAGGTTAGACCTTTCCTTGGCCATGCTGGATTTTATAGGCGCTTCATTAGAGATTTCAGTAAAATCTCTAAGCCACTCTGCGACCTGTTAGCGAAGGATGTCTTCTTCGATTTTGATGATAGATGTGGGGAGGCTTTCCAAGCTTTGAAGAAAGCCCTCATTACCATGTCGATTCTCCAAGCACCAGATTGGACTCTCCTGTTTGAGCTTATGTGCAATGCTTCTGATTTTGCAGTGGGAGTGGTCTTAGGTCAAAGGGTCGATGGCAAACCTCATGTGCTGCATTATGCCAGCAAAACCCTTACGGATCGTCAGCAAAACTACATGGTCATTGAAAAGGAATTACTTGTTGTAGTATTTGCTTTGGAGAAGTTTCAGTCTTATCTTTTGGGATCCAAGGTTGTGGTATTCACTGATCATTCAGCCCTTAAGCATCTTCTGGCTAAAAAGGACACCAAACCTCGCCTAATTCGTTGGATTCTGCTACTCCAAGAATTTGACCTGGAAATTAAAGATAAGAAAGGAGTTGAGAATGTGGTAGCAGACCATTTGTCTAGGATCCCTATTGAGGCATCAAACCCTACTGGTGGTATTCAAGAGACTTTCCCTGATGAGTCTCTAATGGCCGTGGAAGCTAAAACTCCTTGGTTCGCTGACATAGTGAACTATCTTGTCACAGGCATCACCCCCAGTACTTGGGACAAGCAGAAGCGAGACAAGTTTCTCGCCAATGCTAAATTTTATTACTGGGAGGAACCCAAGCTTTTTAGAATAGTCCCTGACCAGCTGTTTCGCCATTGCATCCCTGATGAAGAACAAAGAAGTGTTCTGAGTTTTTGCCATGACCTCCACTGTGGGGGACATTTTAGTGGGAAGAAGATTTCCCATAAGGTTCTTCAGTCTGGTTTTTGGTGGCCCACATTATTCTGAGATGCACATATGTATGTGGGTGCATGTCTACGTTGCCAGCAGACGGGAACCATTGGAAAAAGGGATGAGATGCCCTAACAACCTATCCTCCCTGTTGAAATCTTTGATATTTGGGGCATTGACTTCATGGGTCCCTTTCCTGTGTCCTTCAGATATGAATACATCCTTGTGGCTGCTGACTATGTATCAAAGTGGATAGAAGCCATAGCCACGTGAACCAATGACCATTCCGTGGTCTTGGGCTTTATTAAGGCTAATATCATTTCTCGGTATGGGTACCCAAGGGCGATTATAAGTGATGGAGGACCTCACTTTAAGAATGTACACTTCACAAGACTACTCCAAAATTTGTGAGTCAACCACATGATAGCCACACCTTATCATCCCCAAACGAGTGGACAAGTTGAAGTGTTTAATAGGGAGATTAAGCGAATTTTAGAAAAAGCTATCAAGCCTGATCGGAAGGATTGGTCTAAAAAACTAAATGATGCTCTTTAGGCCTACAGAACTGCGTATAAGACTCCCTTGGGCATGTCTCCTTTCCGTCTTATCTACGGAAAAGCGTGCCACCTTCCTGTTGAAATCCAACATAAAGCTTATTGGGCTATTAAAAAAGTTAACTTTAATCTGGATAAAGAGGGAAAAGCACATATGTTAGAATTAAGTGAGCTTGAGGAGCTTTGTAATGAAGCTTATGAAACTTCTCAAGCTTACAAGCAACGTACAAAAGTCTTCCATGACAGGCACATCATTAGAAAGACTTTTAAGTGCAACCAGTGGGTCTGGCTTTTCAATTCTAGACTTAAATTATTTCCTAGAAAGCTCAAGTCATGTTGGGATGGGCCATACGTTGTTATCAATACTTTCCCTCATGAAGTTGTAGAGATTAGGAACCCTATTTTAGGTGAGAGCTTTAAAGTAAATGGCCAGCGACTTAAACTGTATATTACTCTTTCAGATGGCTAGGTTTTGGACGCACTTTGGCTTGAGGAGCCTTAGCTCCTCCCACTCTCCTCAGGTGATATTCTTCTATGTCTGTATTTTTCCAATGAGGACATTGTCAGTCTTAAGCATGAGGGGGTATAACCTGAGAATGTTTATAGCGTTTAGAAATATTTGCATACATATTTATCTATACATATTTATCTATATATATATATATAAAATTTCCTCTTTTCTTGAGCTAAATGGGTTAGTCCGTAGCAAAATACCTTTGTTATTGGAAGTTTTTCTTCCGAAATTATTTCTTAAGTATAGAATCCAGTACATTTATTTCACGTGCACATAGACTTGGTAATGGATCCTTGAGAAAAACCAATAAGCATTTGTAGTCCACTGAACCCTTGGACAATTCATAGGGAGTCAGGCATACTATCTTCTAGTAGATCCACCTCATATTTGTGAGAAGTAGAGAGATTACTGGTGCGCTAAGTCTAGTGCAAGGACTCTTAAGTTTTGGATAATTAGATGATGATATTTCAGAGTTAGGCATAGTTTTCACTATCTGTTCCTATGTGCATACTTTGAGTAAATTCATGAGAGTCACCAAATAAGGCAGATACACAGAGATTAAGTCTTAATAAAGCTATAACTATGGTGGATGGTTACGACCGTCCTTCATAGAGTCATCGGCTAGAGGAGGGTAATAGTGTCAATGGTTAGAAATATGTCTGTCCTATCCATTTCTTCCCAGTGCCAAGAATAGGCACTTCCACCAAATAAGCTACACAACTTCCTCTTGACCATCATCATCCCTAATAATGCCTTGTAAATAAAAGTCCGTATCGTGTTGTGTTGATTGAAAAAGAAACAAAAACAAGAAGAAATAAAAAAAAAGGGAAGAAAGAAAAGAAGAAAAAGAAGGAACAGCAAGAACAAAAAGAAGAAATAGTTATATACAAAAAAAAAAGTCCAAGTTTTTGATGTAACACTGTTTTTGAGGTAACAGAACACCTATCGTGTTCCACCAAATATGACCCATACCTACCTTCTAGTATTTCTGATCGCCCGAATACTGGTTGAGGACTCTAACTTAGTTGTAGAATTATTAAGACTTTAATTGAAGTGCGGATGCCATGTGAGGCCACCAAATAGTGAGTACAATTTCTAAATCTGGCAAAATTTGTGATCTCAGAAAGAAAAAAGAAGAGGGAGTGCCTAGGAGCATCAAGAGAGCAAAGTTGTATAGCCTCTCTCAGAGTTGACTTGTCTAATAGTCTAGATATCTAGAGTCTGCAGTATTAGACTATATGTAGCACTAGATGAATGTGTGCACCAAATATAAATCCATTCAATTCGATATCTCCTACCTAAGCCAAACGTCGGGGTCAAATTACAGATTATCCTCTGCTTTATCCCCGAGGGAAGTAGTTGCCTATCCCGACGCAATATTTGCAAAGGGTGAAGTATGAACTTCCAATGCAAATTGGCTCTTTCACTTGGATCTGTTACCTAGGCTATCAGCACTTCACATTTGTCTGGATTTCTAAAGTTTTGAAGTAAGAAAAAAAGAAATCTTCTTATTACTTCTATGATTTTTCATTTTTGCTAGGGACTAGCAAGTCTTAGGCATGGGGGTATTTGGTGAGTCCATTTTAATGGACTAATATTACGCCTAAGTAACTATAATTATATCTTTTAGGTTTGTTAATAACTATATTAAGTTATAGAATGTTTGCATGCATCATGATTTAGGTTTACATCTATTCTATAACTTAATATGTGCTTTTTATGTGCAGGAAAAATAAGTGGCAATAGAATGAGGGGGAAAGGGTAAATTACCCTTTCAAATAACCGGAGGCTCTCTTCCCATTCCATCGGCCGCCCTCAACAGCCACCGGCTTGAAGAATTCTCCCCAACAGCCTCCTGCCAAAATTAGAAAAGGGATTTGAAAATCCCTTGATTGGCGCACGCGCAAAGGAGAACAATTAAAAGAAGAGGCGGGGAAAGAGGAGAAGATCATCGAGGAAGAGAAGAACTTGCACCATCTTCTCCAGCGTGCACTGTGGATCTACAACTTCCCACCGCACGCCTGCAGGTGCACCTCTCCCTCACAGCATCTCCCTCCAGCAGTGCCTTAAGGCACTATGCGCCTTCACCACCGCCTGCACCGCACCGCACTGCCTGCAAGTGCCTGCAGGCACTCCCTTCTCCACCGCCCGCAGGTGCTCGTTGCCATCTACACCTCCTTCCCTAGCACCACCAAGCCACCAAGCGCCCTTGCAAGCGCGCCTGCAGGCATCCGCCTTGCACACCCTCTCGCCCACGCGCACCTCAACCTTCAAATCTCATCGTGCGCCCGCACCTTCCAGCACCCACAGGCGCTACCTCCCTTCAGCCTGCACCGCCCCTAGCGCAGCACCGCTCGCCCGTCGCGTCTGCAAATCGCTTCCACCTTCCAATGCCTCCTCTTTCCCGCTCCTGTACCGCACCGTCTACACCACCAGACGCCCGCGCCATCTGCAGGCGCCCCTACCTCCCTTCTCCAGCGCCTCCCAGCAGGCGCCCGCACCACACCAAGCCAGCGCCTTCAACCTTCAACAGAACCTTCACGCCAGCATCTTCTCCTCCGCCGGCCGGCCACTCCGGCCACCTTCGTCGACGGTGCAGCTGCCATCGGAGAGCCCTCATCCTCGCCGACTCTCTAGCCTCTCTAATGACTGCCGGTGCTCTCTCTCTCTTGCGAGGAGGAGAGAGAGCAAATGCTATGTTTCCTCCATAATTAAAAATTACATTCACTGCCACTGCCACAGATTTTGATTATTTATTTATTATTATTATATTATGGTAAAATTGCGCATGCACACTTATATTCTCTAATAATTGTACATTCATGATATTCATCTATTTTAAGATTGATTTTGGGCTTAACTTGAGCATTAATTTTCTCTAGTACACGTCACGTGAAAATTGCATAAATTTATCATAAATTTATTGAAGATTTCAGTGAGAGAAAATTGCACATATACCCTTATCTTTTTAAGTTATTGCGAATCTACTTTCCTTCGCATTTTATGTTAGATTTGAATAGGGATTTCGCACTTATCCGAAATAATATAAAATAATTAAGAATTTATTACATAATTGCCTCCCTGTGGACACGACCCACTCTTTTGTGAGTGGTTATTTTTATTTTTTTTTTATTAGTTGATTTTTCCACCACTTAAATACTACAATGCAAAGTGAAAAGTCAGCTCTTTTAGTCATCATTTGTTCCTCTACTTTAGTAAAAGTAGCAAGAAGCTACCATTCCAAATGGTAATATACTTGTCTCTGTAAGAATATATTATATGACGGATGTTAGGGGCATTAAGTCCCTACTTACATTTCTAGGATATCCGATAGGATCATGTTTGCCATTGCCATTGAAATTGAAGCATTCAATGTTTAGAGGCTTGTCCTTACTTCTAGCTTGTTGAAGGTTCAAAACTATAAGCTTCCATCTAGGATTGAGATCATTCTTTATCACCTCCGTCTTGAATATTGTTAAAAGCATACCTCTATCTGTGATTCTGGACAACACCAAGAAAGGATCACTTTTTGAAAACACATCCTTATTTTCCAAATCATAGCATTGGAATGTCATCTCTATAATATTTCTTGAACCACTAGACTCTTCAGCTTGCACTGTAAGTTCACCCAACTTTGAATGATGTGCTTCTCCTCCATTGTTTTCTCATTTCAGACTTAACGTGACAAACCTAGAGGATTTGGTGACTACCTTAGACAAACTGCAACTAGCTTCACCAAGAAATTGCTGCTCCTCCAACTTAAGCATCTTTACCGGTACATTGTGAAACTCTGTATCAATGTCATAGATACGGAACACCAAAGTCTGCACAACCTCAAATTGGTAAATAGTAGTGCACTTTGTAATCCATCTAGGATTTATTGAATCCAATATAACTTATGTTCGACCAACTCCTCAAGTGTTCTCCTCCCACGGCTTGCCTCCCCCTATGATTCTTGCTGGAGAAGCACTCCCCCATTGCCACAATGATATTTTGGGATGAAATTAATGCTGATTTACTCATCTGATTTATGTGAGTTAAGTTTTAATCATAGAATCTGAATGAAAGGTGTTTCAAAAAAATCATTTGTCAGCAATAGTTGTTGCTTGTCTAGATATTCTTTAAAAGAATTTTGACAGGTCCTCTCTCCTGTTCGTCTCTAACAGTGGGAAAGCGGTCACCACCTCTAGATCTCGATGGCCTTCGTCAAGGAATAGAAGACCAAGGCTTATTTCAAGAGGTTTCAAGTGAAGTTCAAGAGAAGGCGTCAGGGAAAGACTGATTACTGTTCTAGGATCTGTCTTATAAATCAAGACAAAAATGAATACAACACTCCAAAATACTGATTTGTTGTTAGATTTACCAACAAAGATGTCATTTCACAGATAAGTTCAGTAAGTATTGCTGGTGACATTGTGCCGTGTGATGCATATGCACATGAATTAGCTCGTTATGGGCTTGAAGTTGGCCTCACTAACTATGCAACTGCTTATTGCACTAGACTCCTTTTGGCACGGTGTCTTCTTAAATAGCTTGATATGGATGAGGAGTACCAAGGCAATATTGAGGCTAGTGGTGAGGATTACACTATTGAGCCTGTTGAGAGGAGGCCTTTCCATGCTCTTCTTGATGTTGGCCTTGTTAGGGCCACTACTGGAAACCGAGTCTTTGGTTCCCTTAAGGGAGCTCTGGATGGTGGGCTTGACATTCCCCATAGTGATAAGAGATTTGTTGGATTCAGCAAGGATGACAAACAATTGGATGCTGAGGTCCACAAGAAGTATATCTTTGGTGGCCATGTTTCTTCCAACATGAGGACCCTGATGGAGGATGTGCTCGAAAAGTACCAGAGTCATTTCAGTGAGTACATCAAGAGAGGCATTGGTCCGAATGACGTGGAGCTCTCTAGAAGAAGGTCCATGCTGCTATTCGAGCTGACCCATCTAAAGTCAAGTCCACCAAACAACCACCCAAGGTGGTCAAGAGGTACAACTTGAAGAAGCTAACATACGAGGAGAAGAAGGCTAAGCTCATTAAGCGATTAAATGCTCTCAACTCGGCAGCTGGTGATGACTCTGAGGAGGATTAAGGACTAGAACTGCATGTTGGCGCCATTTTTTGTTTCTAAAACTACTTTTTCTTTTACTTTAAGTTTTTTCTTTTTGGTTAATGATGTACTCATCTCCAGAGTTTGGATATTTATGTGAATTTGATTTCTGGTAAGAGCCTAGATCTTGGTAGCTTTGTTTCTCAAGTTAAGAGAGACTTGTGGAAAAAATCAATTTTGCTATAAAAAAAAAAAGTTTTGACAGGGGAATGTGCACGGCTTTTGAATGTTTTTGAGTTGGTAATTGAATGAGAAAAGTTTATCTATTCATGACTTCGATTATTGAATAAGAAAAATATGAGACAAAAAAGGATAAAAGATGGAAAGAAAAAATCAATCAAAGATGGGAAAATAAAGGAGAATGGGTAGAGAGAGGGAAGGGTTACGTTGATATGAGGAGGAGGAGGTGGAGAGGAAAGGGATGGTGGGAGTAGGAGATGAAGGTTAACCTTGGACGAGGGCCAACATGGTGGATGCCAGAGAAGAATGCATGCAACTTGAGGGGAGCGGTTAGGGTCGATGTTGAGGATGTCAGAGGAGAGCGAGGAGAGGTTGTAGGTTAGTCCACGGAGAGGACGTCATAAGCTTGCAAGGTGGTGGTCGCAAGTGACGAGGAGAGGATGTCACAAGCGAGTGAGGAGGTGGTCGCAGGTGACGATATAGAGCGGACGCGATCGGTGATGAGGATGGGGAGGAGACAACCGACGACGACAGAGAGGGAGAAAGAGGAGAAAGGAATAGGATTTTCGGGGGGTAGGGATTTTCAGGTGAGGGGGCGTGTGGGGGGGGGGGGGGGGGGAGGGGGAGGGGTTTGCTTTTTCGTAGAGGGGGGAGGGGGAATGTGTGCCGGAATACCTTCATGAAAACAAAGGTTTTAGAGGGGTGAAAGTAAATCCTTTGCGATGGTATACTAGTGTCTCAAGTTTTTTTTTTAAATTTTGTGTAAAATTTACTATCACTAATATCTGTCCCAAAGTACATGTTTTCTTGTAGTGGGTTCAATCAAGATGGAATTGGGGTCGAGACGATGCAGAATATATAGACATCGGAAGTTGAATGTCGACAGCCGTAGGTGAGAGCTTTTGAGAGATGAGGAGAGAGCCTTCCAACGGTGAGAGATTGAGAGGTAGAGGAAGATAGAGAGAGGGGAGGCCAAATTTAAAAAATTGGGCTGATGGAGACGAGGGATCGGCACGAGGAAATCGGAAATTGTAGAATTGGAGAGGGGGAGGGGTCTGGACGTGGGTGGGAAAAATAAGAGATGAGGGCTGTAGGAAATTAATGAGAGGATGGGAGAGATTATGTGGGAGGGAAATTAAATGGAGAGAAGGAGATCAAAGTGCTGAGGGAAATCAGCAGGGAGAAGGGCCGCCGGAATTAAAAAATGTGACTGAGAGAGATGAGAGGTATCGGATGTGAGATGAGAGAGGAAAAGAATAATCGAGAGAGGAGAAAGCCGTGAGAGACGAGGGAGATCGATCGATCGTTGGAGGGAGGGAGATTCGGTGGAGAATTAAGAGGCCGAGAGTTGAGATGGGAAAAAAATAATTGACTGGAGATCGGTGGAGAGAAAGGAGAGGTGAGAGAGAGATTGTGTAACGTGACATAGAGAGATGGGATTCAGGAGGGGACGTATAAATTGTGGAGGGGGAGTTCGGTGGGTTACGTTGCATGGGGAATATTATGCGTCGGTACTGCATGCGTTGAGGGGAATGGATTGATATTGGTGCATCGGATGGAGTTTGGTTGGGTGTGTAGGGGGTAAGTGGAAGGTTGCGTGTGTTTTGGTTGCATGGAATTTTTACGTTGGGGAAGGGACGGCAGGGTGGGATTCGTTTACATGGGGATGGGGCGTTGTGTTTTGCATGGGGATTTTGGGCGGGTTTTACGAATAGGTTGGGGAGGGTTTTACGTGTGGGATGGAATGTGTGCGTTTAGGGATTGGATTTTGCATGGGATTGAGAGGTATTTGTGTAAGGTGTTGGAGAGATTAATTAAGTTGGGCTGGAAGGATTACGTGAGTGCATGTGCATGGGATTAACGTGAGGGTATAGGTGGGATCTTTTTTGGTGATTGACAAAAGCATGGGATTAAATCAAGGGAGGCTGACCATTATAGGATTAATTAGGTGGATAATATGGTCGGCCAAACAAGCTTGGTTCAGGTTAGATTATGTAGGAATTTCGGTAGTGTAAATTGGGTGTAGATCCAAGCTAGGTCGGTGGTCGAATGAGTTAGGGTGGTTAGGTCCTACGTGTAGAAAATTACGCTCCTAAATGAGCTAAGTCTAATTGTTGAATTGCCTCGGATTAGGAATTGGGTTTAGCCTAATCTGCATGAATGAGCTCATGTCAAATTATGTATGATTGTGGAGCTCCAATCAGCTCCATACTTGTTACCTACACACATAAACAAATACATCAAGACACAAATATTGTTAATAGGAATGTTACATAAAAATTCCTAAGAATGCATTATTTACAAAATGATGATAAATAAATAATCTAACCTAATATAATGTAATGAGACCTAATTCACTCTTAAACTAACATTAGTTAGGCATAATTAATATTAATAAATATGGAAATATCAGATAACTCCATATTTGATCTAGGATATCAACCTGGATATCAAAGCTCTTATCCACCCAATTCGAATCAATTTTTCTAATACTCAAATTGGGATAACTCTAATCAGGGATCCAATCACCAGCTTGGATATCAATATCAAAACTCTTATCCTCCACAAAACCTTCCTGAATATGGGTTCACATCCTTTAATGATTATTCTAATATGGCCTGCAACTTAGGAGGATATCCAAGCCCTCATCCTACCCAAGACAACTCTCATTATGGGTCACCCGAAGCAATTTATTACACTTATTTGACCTACAATTTGGAAGGGTTAACCAAACCTAATGATCCTCGACCTTGGTCCCCTGATGAAAAATCCAACTGGGAGGACGACTTAGAACCTGAACTATTTCAAAGAAGAACTAAGGAAAAATGATGCCTTTAGAAGGACTAGATCCATAAAATTATAGGATAGAGGACCCACCTAAAATTTTAGCTCCAACACTGATTTCTGTTCAAGACATTCTCATCCCACACCCTCTAATCGTCAGCATCTTAGCCTATGCTACTTAAGTTGAATCTTGATTTTAGGTTTAACACAAAACAAGTCCAAGGTTAGTCTGAAGTCACTGAATCAACACCTAAGGCTAGACAATTGGAGCTAATGAAGCAAAATTTGAAGTTGATTGAGATGAAAAACTCTATGATGAATATGATCTAACAATTGGACAAAGAGACCCAACAGAAATTTTTATACACACATCTTGATTTTATGAAGACATTGTAGCAGGGCTTGGGGGTGATTGAATTTATTAAACCTGAACTAGCCGAAGCCCCTATTGATTCTTCTTTAACTCTAATTTTGGAAGAGACCTTGAACCAAGATCTAAAAGATGTTGATAAATTGAATGATGATTATAAAGATTCTAAAAAGGAGACTAAGGAGATAAATTCAAATTTTATTAACACTGAGGTTGATGTCTCAACTAATTTGTATGAAAATCCTTTTATTGAAGAAGAATCTGATTCTGAGACATCTGATTATGAAGAAGGGCCAACTGAGGAAACTGATTTTGAGGAATTGAATTCCAAATCAATTGAAAGACCATGTCTTCACTTTGGTGAGGTGGAAGATCATGAATCAAATTCTGAACGTGATGATGAATTAATTAATAGCCTCACCTCTCATGCAAATCCTGAAGAGCCTAGACTTCAATTAATTAAATTTGAAACTGTTAAGACTTGTGCTATTAAATCTCTTTAAGATGTCTGGGACTTGGGTCAGACGTCTGGAAATCAATTTTTGTGTGCGTATGTCCTCGAGTTTGCGCACGTGCCGCGCGCAGACTGTGCACAGCTGCCTTCTTCTCTCCCCTCTCACCGACAGAACCCTCCCCCGAGCCTACATAAACCCTCCTCCTCTCCCTCACACCACCCCACTCCCATCACCTTCTCCTTCTTCCAGCAAGAGCGAGAGCGAGAGCGGCGAGTGCAGTTGAGTGCAGCGACAGAGAGGAAGAGCAGCGAGGAGAGAGAAAGGAGAGCACGTGAGCTCGCGAGAGAGCTCACCGGGGGAGCTCACGATCGATCAGGCGTGCGCATGGTGGAGAGGTGTGCCGGGAAGGTTTCCCCCAACGTTGCTACAGCTAGAGCAGTGGACGAGCAGCGCACGAAGAAGACGAAGGAGCTTGTAGTTCTGGGATTTTTCCTAGAATCAGACGTCTGGATCTACATCCAGATGACGTAGCCAACATCTGGAAGAAGCTCCAGACAACTGAGAGGTACGTCCTGCGCCCTATGCCTCCCTTTGCGGATACGGCCATGTAGGCCGTTCCGCCGAGGCTCTGATACATGCCATATTGAGGAGATTTACATTATGCGTGCAGGATTCATTTCGGGAAGGCGCGAGACATGCCCTCCCACGCGGTTTAGACGTCTGGGCAAGGCACCAGACGACGGGGAGCGTCTCCAAACATCCGGAGAGGTGGTTGGACGTCTGGACCTAGGTCCAAATGGTTCAAAAGGATCCTTGGATGTTTGAGGAGCAACGCAGAGTGAGGTATGATTCTGGACTTCTTTTAAGATGTCTGGAAGGTGTTCCAGACGTCTAATTTGAGTCAGGATTGTCGTTTTTGACCTGTTTAGGGTTCGTTTGAGGTTCAATTTCCACAAATAAGATTTTGTTCTTCTTCGTATAAGTTCATCTACTTGTTGGAATGCTTTTATCATGTTATGAGTGATTTCTTGTGGTTGATCCTTGTGTTAGGACCTCGTTCCGTTGTGGATTTTGGGGGTTGTGGAGGCACGTGGACCTGCCGTTCAAGCCCCCATTACTCCTGGTTTCGCAGGTAGAGTGGCTTCCCCTAGTTAATTGCAAACATGAATGCATATCTGGAATGAATGTTAGATCCTAGGGTATGGCATGAATCCTAGGACTAGAAACACTGGAATAATTGTATTGAATGCATGAAGTGCAGTCTTGGATGAGTAAATAAAATAATAACACTTGCCTGTAATTGGATAACAGCTGCTTGTGAAATGTAAAGTAATGTTGTTAGCAACTGTTGCATGTATATTCCTGTTGTTGTAATTAAATATGAGCTGCCTGTATATGAAATGGAAATAGAAATGGTGAAACCTAGTATGGCTTGGGCTGAGAAACATGAGCATGAACCCTATGGGGAATTAAGAGTAGAGCTCCTGGAAATAAATGGAATGGAACTGGAAATGAAAATGGGGAAGTGAGCTGGCCCTTGAGTACGGAGTACCAAGGAGAGCGATTGTCCCCCCTGTTTAGTGCAGAGTGGAGCTAGCCGCCCTAGGGTTGGACCCGGGATTAGGACTGGCCACTTTGTACCGACTTTTTGGCCCTCGCGTACACAGTACCGGGGAGAGCTACTAGTGTAGGGAGGGAGCTAGCCACCCCACGGGGCCTAGGGTTCAGCTAACCATCCTACACCGACTTGTTAGGCCCACTGGGCAAACCAGGGTAGTCAGGCGAGGGTGCGCGGACTGCGGAGGGGCGAGACCCCTGTTTGGTTCTTAGGGGCTAGACCCCCTATTACTAAGAGGGCTACGCCCTATACTAATTTCGTGTTGTCCTTTGGGCGCACCCTTTAACGGAAACGACTAACCGCTTGCCAGTGCAAAGTAGCTATCCGTACGTTTATCGCGCGTGCCGTAGTCACCGTTACGTCTGTCAACGACCTTGGGGTGGTTGACTGAGTATAGGACCACCACGGGGGACTCTCCCGGCCAGGAGAGCACCACGTGCTACTTCTACTCTTCAAAAAAGACTACAATCAAGATCGTTCCCATGAGGAACATTCGAGATCAAGAAAAAGACCTGATAACTAAACCAAGTGATGAAAGAAAGAATTATTAGTTAAATAAAGAAGAAAGAAATTGAAAACAACAGCTACCTGTCCACCTTTACTGCTTTTAACTGGTTGCCACTCTACTCAGCGTTCGCTGATTTTGTGTACTCATAACCTTTTTCAGGTCCAGGTGTTGAGCAGCCAGAGCCTACGGCTGCAGAGGGTGCTGGGCCCAGTAGAGCCCAGTAGTTGTACCTTTTGTTTGTACCCCGTTTCCGTTGTAGTGAGTATTTTTGTTATACTTCTGTACTTTTGTTACTGTTAGTTGCTTGCATGGTGAATGTGGTTTATTTTTATTGCTTTTTGGTTACTACCTCATTGGACGATTGGGTCTTGGGATCAGTCGAGTCAGTCTGGTCTCGTGTCCTGTAGGGATTCGGGAACTGGGTCGTAACAGAAACTAATGAATCCAAGACTGATTTGGTTATTGATGGCTCAAAAGACTTGGACTCTGAAGGGGTTGAAGAAATCCATGTTGTCTCATGAACATAACTGAATCAATTGAAGGATATGAAGAAAGAGTTAATAATTTTGGAAGAAAATTTTGAGAGAAATGAATTCCAGAAACGATTCATTTTCATTTTAAACTCCCTACTTTTTATAAAGATCCTTACGATCTTTTTAATCTTGACTTCGAAAAGGACATGGAACCAAAGTATATATAATTACTAGAGTTAGATTGCAAAGAGATGAGAGCTTCTTACTCTAACTATCTTTTGTGCGTCTGACCTTTTCGACTTGGGTTACATGGGCCTAAACCAAAAATTAAGCCCCATGTTTGTGATCTAAAAAATAAATGGATGCAGACATGTATGATTCACTATCTTAAGAGCATCTGCTCTTTTGGAATGGGGTTACACCACCAATTAGTCCAAATTTGTGGACACCTAATTTTTGAACTCCATGATTATATCTTGATTTTGATCTTATTCATCTCTATAGATGGAATGAAACCATCTTCGTGAGTTTACGTCCAGCTGAAAACGTAAAACTTGACGCTTGTTAGGAAGCAATCCAACACAATTGTGCTTGTATATATATTTAGGCTCTCTATTTTTAGGTCTAGCTAGTCGAGCTACATCGTATCAACCAAAGTTCTACAAGTGATATCCTCGGTTTCTTACCTTTTCACATACTTTTACAATGAAGGCATTGCATGAAATAGGTATGAGGGGTGGGTAATATTTTGCTGAGTTTATTTTATCTAGTTCCAAACACTTTTTACAGATATAAAAAAATTGAAAGATTTGAAATTTTGAAAAAAAAATTTGTGAATTGAGTTATGATTGTTGATAAATTTAAGGTATTTAGAAGTCACCAACCTTAGGAGTATGTATCAAGAGTTTGTCGCTTAAACTCTTCAAGTTGTAATCAACTTAATCAACTAGGATACTTGATGTACACACATCCAATTGTCCTAAAATGTCTATTTATGTATGTTCCTAAGGTCATAGAAGCATCATGCATTATAAATATTTCATAACATGCATCATCACACATTTCGATTAATTTGTAAAAATTGTATAGTAATTCACCTCTTATTGTGTTTAGGGGATAGGCCAACATCATTTTGGGGCCTCGGATTGAAGATCCAACTGTACAAATCTGATCAGGGTGACGATTGGAGTCTAATGCCTCCGAGATTACCTCGATCAGACCTCTGTAGAATTAGATGTAGTTTGAGAAAGATCAGAGGTCAAGTGGTAAGGTGGTGAAAATCTAAACCTTAGATGAAGAATCCAACCGCACGAATGAATTCGAATCGACGATCATAACCCAACGACATGAGAATCGGTCCAATCCGACATTCGTGGCACCAGTTACAAGCATTTAAAGATGGATGGCTAGGATGGCACCACATGGCACCATCCCAGCCACCCAAATCACCCAAGCATGCTCGCAGTGCATCTCCCTTAAATGATTAGCGCATCTCAGCCATTGGATCCGTGATCCAACCACTGAGATTCACTCAAGGCTGCTTCATATCCACTGAAGACTTAAAGCTCACGCATCCTCAGCCGTTGGATCTTCATCCAATGGCTGAGTGTGCACTAGCGTTAAAACACAAATGTAATAAAGTGATAGGTTCAGCGCAACGGTCATGACCTCAAACAAAGAGAAGGTGCGCACTTAAATCCACACGAATAGATTAATCCACGAGAAGAGGCATGCAAGGAAATTGGACCACTGGATCGAGATCGAGCGACTGTGAGCAGCAGCGTGGCATGATCATGTGTGCTGGATGCGAGCGCATCACATACACGTGCAATCACGTGAGATCACACATGTGATCTCATGCGGAAGCGTTAGCGCAATCTGAAGGAGAGGCGACATGCGATGTGAAGGAGAGGCGGCGTGCAATTTGGACCGTTGATCTGCAATCCAACAGTTAAGAGCGACTGCCTTTTCACCACCTGTATTGCGCGCGCAAAGCGACATTTTCTTCTTACTGTGCAATGAAGATCTAATGCTCCTCACCTCTCTGTGCAGCTTCACTGATGTTTGGCTTCAGTGACGTGTGTGTGTGTCAGTAAAGGGCTGTATTTAATTTTTAAAGATGTAAAGTCCTTTTGGCCCCATATCCTCAACTATAAAAGAGACCCCAAACCCACTCATCACATCATCCATTCCTTTCTCTCCTCTCACCTCTCCAAAGCTCTAAGGAGCTAGTCCCAAACTCGGGATGCTCCTCTAGAGTAAAGAAAAAAGAAATTTTATCCATCTTCTCATCCCCTTTGTGGACTGCTTGTAGTTATCCTCTCTCCACCATTTAGGAATCAGATCCTGTGCGGGCAACATCCCACCTCTCATCCTTATCTTCCGATTATGACCACCTTCTTCCAGCATCCCATCTTCGTCTTTCGGGTGCCAACAGCATGGCTCATCCTGCAAGCGGTCATCGAGGAGGATTTTTCTTATCACTATCTTTTTGCTACTTTCTAGTTTAGTTTTAATTTGCAAGTAGATGTAATGAACATATGGTTATGAAATATTTGGTCACACACTCTCTCTTTTTCTTTGTATTATTCTCTTTCTCTTTTCTATCATTTATTCTTTAAGTAGAATACCTAGTGTAGATTAAGCTCAACTAGTTACTCTACTTTATAAAAATAAACGCAGATTTTAAATTAACGTTCGCTTTCCCGTGTTCGACCTGGGACTCACCAGAATTTCGATTAAATTTATCTGATAGTAGATTTTTACGCAACTGCAATGATGGGTTTTTAACTCAATCCTTTTCGTGTACAAAATATCGCTCATCAGTACCTCTTTAAATGTGAATTTGTTTTCGAGTCATTGACGAGACCTATTGATTTAGGTTAGAAGCTAATAGAGATGATAGTATATGTCTTTTCTGTCCACCCTCTAGTTTGAAAGTTTTTGAAGTTTGAGTATCTCACATTTACACTTACACCTTGATTTCGCTTGTGGTAACTACAAATTAAGAACTTAATTTCACAAGTATAGCCATTATGTTGCATTGGGTATGCTCCCTAGATGTAGGGTATTCAAATCCCAACCTAGTACTTACACTTTCATGAGTATGGCTATTGTATTGCATTGGGTATGCTCTCTAAATGTGGGATATTTAGAGCCTAGCCTATCATCTAAATGCTAAAGTGAGGTTCTGAAGTAAGCTTTTGGATGAGTCCTACATATATAGTATATATATATTACACTACTATAAAAATGGGACACACCATCGATTATTTACCGTCGACTAGTCCCCCTCCTCCTTTCCTCGTGCCCTTCCTCCTCTCCTCCTCCTACTAGCCACCCCCTGATGAGTTGTGACTTATCATAGCTAAAATGCCCAAATTAAGGTAGAAACTAGGTTAAACACTATCAAATTAACACATGAAAAGGGTCAAGTGTGGGAAATAGAGAAAAAGGCCTAAAACATCAATTTTGTGCTAAAATGCAAAATTAGGTCATTTACTGAGATATTCTATTAATAATGTAAAATGGTGATCCAATCGCAAATTGAACAAATAAATGTGTTCAAAAGTTTAAATCAAAAGTGAAATTAACTTTGAATAGGTTTAATTGAGCTTCAATAAAAACTTGATTGCACTTGGACATCATTAAGGCCTTGCAATTAGATTTTCACAATTAGGTCCTTCATACATCACATTTTATGCATTAGAAAACTTTCAGGGACCTATTTGAAGGTCGCAAGGACCCATTTGCATTGTTTGGAGGACTGCTCTGATAGGATTTCTGGCCACTTATGGGCCTCCTTACTATTTTTCTATCATTTCATTCCTTAGGCTGTTGCCGTAAATTCACCATTAGGCTTGAGAGAACGGTGCACATATTGGTGCATTGTTCATCGAAGGACAGGGATCATCCTCACCGTTCATTTCTTTGATCCTCTTGATCTGCAGCTACTCAATCGAACCTTCGCGTGACTTGGTGCGTGCAATCACCTCTACCTCTAGATCCCATCCAATGGCCACATATTGATTTGTTACTTCCCGCATGCATCTCCTCTCTATCCAATCATAGGTGCCCTAGGTGGCTAATCGCACCACTACGGTGCCCTGATTCACTCTCGTCTCTACTTAAGCACCTCTCCTGATTGTGTGCGTGCTATCGACCTCTTCTCGTACTTCCTTGAGGCCAGTCCCTTTGTCCTCTCCAGGTCTCCTAACCCCATCACTTGCCACATCAATGATAGGGGTGTGGTTCTTCACCTCCAATTCATCCTCGTCAAGCTGGATCACATAACACCAAGAGACGACCCTGGAGCTTCACTAGAGAGCTCTTCTCTCGCTGGAGATCCCTCTCCATTCCTCCTCCTTAGTTGCCGGCTCTGGATCCAAAGGTCCCATTCCTCTGATTAGATTAGGATTTACTGCTTTTTAGATTAGTTGTAGTGATAGTTAGAACAATTTAGGAGTAGAAATTAGATGTAGAATTATTTGATTTGATGTGTGATTATAGTTTAGTTAGGAGTAGATTAATGTAGAAATCACATCCACCTCCTCTGATCACTTCAAATTAGAGGAGATGATTTCATCTCACTCGCTAATCACTGATCTCCCTCTTCACATTTCCATTTCGCATTATGATTTCCCTTAATTATTATTTCGCAATCCATCCACTCATTAGAGTCAAATCCTCATCCCAATGCTTTCGAGCTTTAAGATGAAGATTTGAGTTCAAAAACCACCTAGAGGTCTCTTCACTCATGTCACATTGTTCACAAAGACCCCTGATCTGATTTGAAAATAATCGATTCGCTTGATCTGATTTTAATTTGGATTTTAAAGCAAGATTGCAAGATTTTGATCAAATTGGGTTTTGAATGGATTGTTGATCAATCGGATTGATACATTTTTGTTTAATTCTGACCTTGGCTGTGAGTTTTAGATGTTCTAAAGATAAACTCTTCCTCAAATGAGCTAGGTCTAAGTTGGGTTTGAATGGGAATTTTGATTGCTTTTCAATGTAAGGTAGAGCCAAGGAGAATCAACTTTGTTGATTTGAGTCTCTACCTAGTATTTTTGTGTGAATTTGAGTTTTTGAAATTCTGATTTCTCACCTAAGGGATTCTCAATATTCCTTAAGGTTTTAAACATTTGAGATTCAAGTTAGTTGGCTTTAATGGACTGATTTGAACTCTTTCTTCATGCTGTCTATAGCATAAGGAAGGGGTCAAATCAGTGTTCTCTCTCTGATTTGAAATGGGGTTCAAGGTTTAAAGTTTTTTTTGGAGAAGATTCAATGCTTCCAATTGATTTTTAAGTGAATTCAATGTTTTATCAGATTTTGAAGTGTTTATTGGGGTGAGTGTTGAATCCTAAATTTCACATATTAAATGCTGCATAGCAGCGACATTTTCGTTGAATTAATTTCCAATATAATCCCATGATCTTTGTTGTCTACAACATAGATAAGCGATTAGATTAGGTCAATTCAGCAGCTATTGAAATTCCATTTCAGAGCTATTGGAAATGAGATTGGGCTGCAACGAAGCCATTTTGCATGGTTTTAGGTCATCTGAACCAAGTAATAGACATTTGGAGCTATTGCAGCAATTGTTGTTGCTGCTCTATGATCAGAAAATTTTCGCTTACAGAAATAATGTCAGAAAAATATATCGTTGCAGTGAAATCGCATGGTGGAAAAATCCCGAACAAAAATATTTATCAATAAAACTAACCATGGTGGATGAGGTCTATCCACAGGGAGGATTAGATGTAATAAATTCATAAAATATTTTTCCTTTCTATTTGTTTAATCGAGTGCGTAATCCATGCTCAAAATCTGATGCGAAACATGGCAAAAAGAAGGAACACGCGATAATTTAAGAATGCAAGGGTATGTATGTAATTTTCCTTCCATGAAATAACTTCCAATGACATGTAACATAACTATATTTCAAGAAATTTGGCTTTCTCCTTTAGGTCGTGTGAGTGCCTTAATGAGATTTTATGTATGTGTCAAACTAAACATATAAGAGTTAAGTGCATGAAAGAAATAATATAAACCTTAAGTGCATGCATGCAATTTCACTTAATAGATAATTAATCAAATATTGCAATAGTGTTTTCGACAATGGCATGTTTGGTAACTTTTATTAGAAAGCAAAACAAAGGAATTCTTCCTCTGGATCTCACGCGAAGAGGAGTCGATGGAGGAGATCGAGGAGCTCGAGGAAGGTCGACCGCGACGAGAGCTTTCCAATGGTGGTGGTGGCACTCCGAACGGTGGTCGAAGGTGACGCTGGCGACGAGGAGTAGTAGTGACGGTGGAGGCGGCTCGCTGGTGGACATGGTCGCAGGTGGCGTGTCTGAGGGTGTGGTTGAGCCCGTGAGGTCGAGGAGAGCTCAATTGAGGTGATGACGTGAACGGTGGCGTGTAGTGGTGGCTACGTGTGGGGTGTAACCGGCGGTGTTGGGTTCCTCCTCCCTGTTGGAGAAGAAGAGGAAGAAGGAGAGGCCGTGCAAGAAGTTGTTGTTTACAGTCGCGGAGAGGTCTGCGTGCACCGAGGAAGTCGAGCATGCTACTGTCGTGCATGGAGGTCGATGCATCGCACGCGAGGGGTGTGTGCACAAGCGTTCATGTACACGCTAGGAGGGTGCGCGTGGTGGGGCTGCTATGCGAGGAGCGGCTGCTTCGTGCATGAGTATGGCTGTACGCGGTGAGGGGGTAGTGTGCGTGGTCTGGTTGGTGAGCGGTGAGGGGATGCTCACACGAGCTGGCTGTGGTTGATGAGGGTGTCACAGTGCACATGGCTGGCTGTGGTGCTTTCTCTGCTTCACGGTGGAGACGCCGGGAGCCCATGCCTCAAACCCCCAAAGAGATAAAGTTGTAGATCCACATCGCCCGCCTCCTCCTTCACATGCGCAACCACTGGATTTGAACACTGGCAGAGGGAGCGGTGGTGAGGGATAATTATGGGCATACCCTCCTTCAAATGCTAATTCATGTCCAGCCACCTATTATACTTTTATTTTTTTCTCTCTGCATGCACATATCAAACAAGAAGTATAAATGTATGTATTAGAATTCAAAGCAGATACAATAATATTCATAAGCTAAGATTAATTACTACTTAGCTTAGGTCATTAAACTATAAGGAAATGTATTCCATATGTACTTAAGCCAAATAAATATCCAATAAATTGGACTTATCAAAGGCCCTCATGCCTAAGTTTTGCTAGTCCAGAGAAAAAAGTGAAAAATAATGGAAGCAACCAAAAAGATTTCTCCTTTTCTTATTCCGAAAACTTAGAGATCCAGACAAATGTGAAGTGATTGTAGTCTAGGTAACGAATCCAAATGAAAAGCCAACTTACATTTGAAGTTCGTACTTAACCCTTGGTAAATATTTCTATCGGGATAGACAACTACTTCCCTTGGGGATAAAGTAGAAAATAATATGTTATTTGACCCTGGCTTTTTGGCTTAGGTAGGAGAAACTGAGTTGAATGGATTCATATTTGATGGCAGACACTCATTTGGTGCTACATGTAATCTAGTACTATAGACTTTAGATCTCTAGACTACCAAACAAGTTAACTCAGAGAGAGGCTAAACAACTGTGCTCTCTTGATGTTCCTTTGTGCTCACTCTTTTCCTTCTTTCTGAGATCACAAATCTCACTAGATTTTGTAAATATACTCACTGTTCGGTGGCCTCACATGGCATTCACACTTCAATTAAAGTCCTAATAATCCAACAACTAAGTTAGAGGACCTTAGCCAATATTCAGGTGGTCGAAAATACTGAAAAGTAGGTAAGGGTCATATTTGGTGGATCGCAATGGGTGTTTTTATTGTTGCCTCAAAAACATCGACATATATGAAAAAATGATATGAAGATAAAACTATAAACTTGAACTATTTTCTTTTTCTTTTTCCTCTTTTTATATAAATATTTCTCTCTTTCTTTCTTTTTTTTTCTTTTCTTTTCTCTCTCTTCTTTTTTTCATAAATCAACATAACACAATGTAGACTTTTATTTATGAGGCATTATTAGGAATGATGGTGGTCAAGAGGATATTGTGTGACTTATTTGGTGAAAGTGCCTACTCTCGACACCGGGAAGGGATGGATAGGACAAGCGTATTTCTGACCTTTGATACTATTACCCTCCTTCAGCCGAGAACTCTATGAAGGACGGTCATAACTATCTACCATAGTCATAGTTTTATTAAGACTCAATTTCTGTGTATCTGCCTTATTTGGTGACTCTCAGGAATTCACACAATATATGCACACAGGAACAGAAAGCGAAAACTATGCCTAACTCTGAGGTATCCTTGTCTAATTGTCTAAAGCTTAAGAGTCCTTGCACTAGACTTAGTGCACCAGTAATCTCTCTACTTTCTCCTCATAAATATGAGGTGGATCTAATAGAAGATAGTATGCCTGACTCCCTATTAATTGTCTAAGGGTTCAGTAGACTAAAAATGCTTATTGGTTTTCTACAAAGATCCATTACTCAGCCTACGTGCAAGTGAATGTAACTGTACTTGATTCTAAACTTAAGAAATAATTTAAAAAGAAAATCTTAAATGATACCTCCTTGATAACTTTTCTGCTAGGGACTAACCAATTCAGCTCAACAAAATAAAAGATTTTTTTCTTTCTTTCTTTCTTTTTCTCTTTTTTTTTTTATAAATTACTATCCTAAATGTATGTAAATATTTATAAATGCTATAAATATCCTCAGGTTATACCCCCCATGCCTAAGATTGACAATGTCCTCATTGGAAAAATGCAGACATAGAAGAATATCACCTGAGGTGGAGAGTGGGAGGAGCTAAGGCTCCTCAAGCCGAAGTGCATCCAAAACTTGTCCATCTGAAAGAGTAATATAAGGTTTAAGTCACTGTCCATTTACCTTAAAGCTCGCACCAGAAGTAGGGTTCCGAATTTCTACAGCTCCATGAGGGAAAGTATTGATAACAATGTACGACCCATCCTAGTGGGACTTGAGGTTTCCCGGAAAAAATTTAAGGCTAGAATTGGAAAGCTGGACCCACTGGTTGGGCTCAAAAGTCTTTCTAATGATGTGCTTATCGTGGAAGACCTTTGTACATTGTTTGTAAGCTTGAGAAATTTCAGACTTCATTACGAAGCTCCTCAAGCTCACTTAACTCTAACATACATGCCTTTCTCACTTTATCCAGATTCAAGTTAAAGTTTTTAATAGCCTAATAGGCTTTATGTTGGATTTCAATGGGAAGATGGCATGCCTTTCCGTAGACAAGACAAAAAGGAGGCATTCCCAAGGGAGTCTTATACGCGGTTTTGTAGGCCCAAAGAGCATCATTTAGTTTTTTAGACCAATCCTTACGGTCAGGTCTGACAATTTTTTCTAAAATTCGTTTAATCTCCATATTAGACACTTCAACTTGTCCACTCGTTTGGGGATGGTAAGGTGTGCCTATCATGTGATTAACTCCCAAATTTTGGAGTAGTCCTGTGAAGTGTACGTTCTTGAAGTGAGGTCCTCCATCACTTATGATCGTCCTTGGGCACCCGTACCGAGAGATGATATTAGCCTTAACAAAACCCAAGACCACAGAATGGTCATTAGTTCGCATGGGTATGGCTTCTATCCATTTCGATACATAGTCCACAGCCACAAGGATGTATGATAAGTCAGTTTTCGCTTTCGAATAATGTATTAAGATGATTTGTCGTTGTAGGATTAAAGTGGTGGAAAATCACTTAACCAAAAAAAATAAAATTAAACCACTCATAGGAGAGATGGTCGTGTCCATAGGGAGGCAAAACTCACAATTAGGTCAAAATCAAGTTCGCTAAACAATTCGCCAAATCAAACAATGCCTGTGTAGCATTGAAAGTAAACCTTAAATTTATGGACAAGTCAAGGGGTGTGAATGTAATTTTTACGTCAAAAAATTATTCATGTCCAAAGGTATGCCATGTACTATTCACTTGCATGCATACGAAAATATCATTCAAAATTAAATTCAATGCACATAGAGATGAATAATAAGGTTTAACAATTATCTAGAAGAATGAGCATTAAGGCATAAATTCACCATAATAAAATAACCATAAATCAAAATTCATTTTTGTGGCAATGGCATGAAATGTAATTATTAATTAAGGTTGAAACAGGGGATTAGCTTCGGTGGAGCTTGTGCACGGAAGGAGAGATGGACGGCAAGTTGGCGACCAGAGGTAGCCCTCTCTGATCCGCATCTAACGGTGGTGGTGGTTCGATTGATGGTGGTCAGAGCTGACCTACCGGAGGAAAGAAGCAGCGGCGGAGGAGGATGTTGCTGTTGGCCTCATGTGCTGCAGGTTCAAGGAGGGCAGCGCACAGGCACTACAGGTGTTGCAGGCGCACGCGGGACGTGGGTGCGTGGAGGCACGGGCTCTGCATGGCGCATAGGTGCATGTGGGCGTGCTGGTGGCACCGGCTGGAGGCTGGTAGGGAGGCGCTGAAGTGTTCTGAAGCGAGGGTGCTAAGGTGTGGTGAATGAGAAGGGATGTGGGTGCATGGAGGGAAGGTGCTGTTGGAGGACGCGCGCGTGTGGCAAGCGTGTGGTGGGGTCTGATGGTGCCGGCTGTAGGTGCTGCTGGGAGGTGCAAGGAGGGGCAGCGCGGTGGGGTTGGATGGGGTGAAGGTGCGCGGTGGGGTCTAATGGAGCTGGGGGGGCTGCTGGTGCGCGGCCGAGGGTGTGCAGGTGCTAGCATGTGTGTTGGCTGAGGTGAGGGCGTGTGGTGATTGGGGCACTTGGCAGGGTGTGCTGGAGGTGGGTGCGCTGAAGATGAAGGCGTGGGCATGCAGGCTGGTGTTGGTTGCTGGCTGAGGTGAGGGCACATAGTAGGAGGAGTTGCAGGGACTCTTGGCAGTGTGGGCTGTCACCCCACACACCCACAGTGTTGGAGTCGCACTGCTGCTGTGGGAGGCCAATGGTATGGATGGATTAGAAGCAATGTTCTCTGAGCACAGTGAGGAACAAAGGGGTGGAGACCTCCCCCTCAACGGCAGCTCTTCCTTCTCTTTTGTAGCCGCGGCTATAAAGATTTGAAATTCAAAACACCGTAGAATCAATGTGATGCACAGGAGGAGGAGGCGAAGATGAAGGAGTTACTTGCAAAGGAGAAGAAGAATAAAATAATAAAATAATTAGGGTTATTTATACATAACTCCTTAACTTCTATGTTAATTAAAATAGTGCACCTAATTAATTAACTAATTAAATGTATTAAACCCTAGGTTAATTCTAAATGCATGAATTATGCACTTAAGCTAAAAATATGAATTAATTTATTTACATCCTAATGTATGCTATCTAAATGTTAAAATTAACTTAATGTTTAGACATTTAGATACTTAAATAGCCCACAAATATGGGTTAATCAAATACCCCCATGCCTAGTTTTTGCTAGTCCCTAGCAAATCCAAGCAAAACCTAGCACTCCAAGTAAACTAGCCAACCCAATCGGTCTTCCTTTAGAAACATATTAAGTTCAAACTTTAGACTTAAGGTTCCTAAGTAGTTGCTAAGTTACATACTGGGTCGGCTAAAGACGAGTTGCAGGCGCAAGCTTCCCTGATTTCTAACTCTACCCTAAGGTTTATTGATCCCTGAGATTAAAGCATCCATGCATGTGCATTGGTCTGAGTTATTTGAGGTTGGTATGATTGTCAACCTAGAAAGGAAAAATGATTTTTTTTTTGAATAATATATATATATTTTTTGTTTGATTCCTCTAAGTCTAACCTCGAATCAGCTATCAACATGGTCTGTGTCGGATTCATTGTCCCCATCACCGTACCTCGAAGGGTACTTGGCTTTCGATGCTTCGAGATAGTATCACCAATGGATTTCTTACGTGAATTCAGGCCTGTGGCAATTGGCACCTCGAGATAGGGCCGCCCATGGTACTTGAACCGCACAATGCGCTTACATGCCCCCAGTAGGATGGATATCCAAAGTGACAAGTGCCGAGGAGGTAATATGTTATCATCGCATCCTTAAGGTGAGTATATACTCCACCTCTCCTACGGCAGGAACTCTTCCAATCAAATTGTGTTTTCAAGCCTCTCCTAAGTCAAAACTAAGAGAACCAAATTTCTTTTAAGAAAGGAATTAAGGTGATCACTTACTTACACAAGACCAAATGTGTGAAATTTGGATGCTTGGGTTACAAGGACCCGTAAACCAAAAGATATAACAAGACTCCAGATACTACCCATCCTTTAACTTAATCTCTAGCTGAATGGTCTACAACTTAACTCCTACTTAAGTTTTTAAGTCCACAAAAGACCCTAAAGGTCTAAAGCTAGTAGCTTACTTAGCTTCTAAAGTTCGACCCGAGAATCAACTTAGTCTAACCTAGAGTTCTGATTTGCTTAAGAATGCAGGGCCCAGCCAATTCAGCTCAATAATTACAAAATATATATATATTTTTTTTTCTTTGTTCTCTCTCTCTCTTTCTCTCTCTCTCTTTAAATGCAAATGTATGCAATGCGGAATGCTTTAACTAAATGCATGAATGCACTATATATAAATGCTATGTATATCACCAAGTACACCCCCCCATGCCTAAAATTTGCAATGTCCCTATTGCATAGAAGGATATTATCTGGGTCAGAGATGGGCTGTCGTTAATTTGCTAGTAGCCAAGTAGCCAAAGAACCCACAAATCAAGTTCAACGATTACAGAAATAGGCCCTAAAAATGAGCAAAGTAATGCTGGCCCAGAAAACAGGTAACCTAGGATGTTGGCGAGCTGATGATGAATCCCAATAGCAAATGCTCGCCCAAGTAAGATGGAAATGAAATCTTCCCAGGTCACTAGAAGAGGTTCTGAAGGATAAACTGGCATAACAACCTCCAAAGGGGTAGGGGAAGGATGATAAGGATCCTCCAACAGAGATGGGGAAGGAATGGTGCAGAGATAAACCCCCAGGGCAATGGACTGACTAAAGAAATCATTAATCCATACCCAATACTCCATTACAGGAAATATTGGTTTGTTAAGCCCCCCGGTCAGAACAAAAGTGAGCATATCTCTGAGCCAAGGATCGTCTCGGGTGTCCAAGTTTCGAGGTTGCGGGATGGCCATAAGAACTAGGTTGGGTTTAATCAGCTCCGTGTCCATCCCTAACAATCTTTCCAAATCCTCAATTGCATCCCTAGAATTCCTTGCACTATCACAAGTATCTTGTTGCAGTTCATCAGGAGTCAAAATTTCGCCTTCATACATAAGCGAATCAGAGGGTGACTTCGAATCAAATGAAGATGGGTTGGAAGCAACAGATTTGGGGATTATCCTATCAACATCATCCCTGGGTTCTTGTTCTTTACTCAAATTTTCCTCGGAGTCTATATGTGAATCCACATAATTCTTAGAAGTTGCTTCCAAATTTTCCATCATTTCATCATGAGGAGAAATATCATCGATGGGTGTGCTAAGGAAACCTAATTTGGTCAAATTTGTGACATCCTCAGGGGCTAACTCTTCAAATAAGACATAATCGCCTTTAATGTCACTCCAAATCTTGAATGTAGGTTCCTCATATAATTTATCCTTCTCCGCACCATACAATTCATCATATACCCAAGGTCTAGAATCATCTAAAGTCTCAGCAGATCCCCTAGGGTACTCTATCTGGGGTAAATGGTTTACACAGGTAACATCGGACTCCTCAGATAGGTGAATTTCTTTAGGGTTAGGTTCCCTAAGGGTGAGCTTGAGTTCCATCTCGTGATCAGAAGTGAGGGCAGGATTAACAACTTGACTTCGTCCCACTTCATCAAATGTCATGAAAATACTATCATCTTGGTCGAGGTCTTCCAATGGTACCATCATTCCCTTCTTTTGACTCCAATATAATTTAGGTGGATACTTAACCTTATCATCATCTTCCTCGGGTTGCCACCTTTCTTCATCCAATGCATAGCTACTTTCATATGTATCTTCCTCCCACTTAAGGCGTGGATCTCTCAAGGAAGTGTCATCTAACGGGTAGGTTTCAAAATCGATCCTCGAAAAGTAGCTATTCTCCCTTACATAATCCCCAAAATTTCCCTCCAACTTAAAGTGTAGCTCTCCCACAAGAGATGCATCTATTGTTGAGGGGTGTACATCATCCTCAATGGGGTAGATTGGGTGGCTAATTTCATCTCTTTCTTGCTGGGCTGCTCTCGAAGATTCTCCTAACAATTCAATCATTTCTTCTTGCATTTTCTGTATTTCCATCTTCATGGAGGAGATGTCATCATTTCTATCAGGAGAGAAGTCAAGTTCAGTATTATAGTACCCAGGAGTCTCTGTCCAACCATTATAATTATTCAGGGAGGGTGGGTTGGGTATTTCTTTGGTGTGTGGGATATTGGGCAAAGCAAATCTCGCTCCTAGGTTTTTCTCACTGATTTAGGGCTTAACCAGGCCAATACTCCTATAATAGGAGTAAAACGGATCCCAATGATTGTCATTATGTCCATCAAAGGATGGACCATCTCGGCATATGGGATCAAAGAGTGCAAAGTGGGGGTAAGGGTGTGAGCAAGATGTGAAAGGATGAAAATCAATGTGGTCCATTCTAACTCACACCTCAATCAGAATTCCCCAAGCAAAACACAATTCAAAAAGGACTTTTTAGGTCTTTCTTTATTTAGGCTTTTGATTTTAAGTCAGATTGTAGGTGACAATACAATTTGTTCAATCAATTTACGTGCTTATTATCGACCTTCGAATCGCCGAAGAAGACCTAGTTGGAGCTTAGGTGTTCTTCCCTAAATCTCAATTGGTAGAGCAACTCCAAAGATGGAAGATCGAGGGATGCAAGTAGGCCTAAGCCTTCCTTTGAAGCTGTGCTTTCGTGGTGCTTCTCAACTACCCCTAAAAATCAGTAACAGGGTATCCCCCTCTATGGATTTATAAACCTTTGATCTTAAGTTCCGAGCACTTCAAAATCCAACGGTAGGAGGGCTCTTGTCCTAGTAGTTCCAAGACTTAGGAGTTTTCTAAATGCGTGCTGTGGTGCAAAAGATATAAGTGTGCATACACTGCAAAAAGATTTTTGAATTTTGAATCGCACACCACGTTTGAAAATCAAGTCCTTGGTTTTTAAATCTCTCCTTTAATTAGTCCTTTTTCCAAAAAATATGTGACCACTTGTTAGATTGCTTCAAGACAGATTATGTGGTCTAAAAATTAATTCAAATGCATTTGCATGATAGGTAGAAATGTGAAGTTAGAAATGCATACCTGATTCTAGCATTCTTCATACAATATGCAAGACAGGAATTAGATCTAGATGCTGCTCATTTAGTCCTAAATGATTCGACCTAAGGGCATGCAGCTTCTAGTAGGTAGCTCATGTTTTTTTTTTTTATTTTTTTTTTTAGCTACTTAAGCACAAGCAAATTAAGGGTAAACAATCCACAAAATAAATTAAAAACCTAAATCTAAAGAAAAGGGAACAAGCTCCCAAAAATTAGCCCCAATTACTAGAAGGGTGAGAAACCAGAATTAAAACTTATGAGACGGAGAATCTCCTATGGAGGCGGGATCTAGGTCTCCTTCGTCTTCCTCGCGTGTAGGCGTTGCTCAAGGTCGACGTCTTCTCCCAGATGTGTTTGTCACCTCTCTCAATTTCCTCACTCAAATTCTTCTCTCAAATTCCTCACACAGAAAAGATAATATATGCTCAGATCACTGTGCAATGAGAAATAATCAGGAATAAAATCTGGTGAAATTATTACGTCTGTTGCCTCCCTGGCAACGACACCATTTGATAAGTCCATTTTTGCTTTTGAATAATGTATTAAAATGATTTGTCATTGTAGCATCAAAGTGGTGGAAAATCGCTTAACAAAAAAAATTAAAATTAAACCACTCACAGGAGAGCGGGTCGTGTCCACAGGGAGGCAAAACTCACAATTAGGTCAAAATCAAGTTCGCTAAACAATTCACCAGATCAAACAATGCCTGTGTAGCTTTGAAAGTAAACCTTAAATTTATGGACAAGTCAAGGGGTGTGAATGTAATTTTTACATCATAAAATTATTAATGTCCAAAGGTATGCCATGTACTATTCACTTGCATACATACGAAAATGTCATTCAAAATTAAATTCAATGAACATAGAGATGAATAATAAGGTTTAACAATTATTTAGAAGCATGAGCATTAAGGCAAAAATTCACCAAAATAAAATAATCATAAATCAAAATTCATTTTCGTGGAAATGGCATGAAATGTAATTATTAATTAAGGTTGAAATAGGGGATTAGCTTCGGTGGAGCTTGTGCGCGGATGAAGGAGAGATGGACGGCAAGTTGGTGACCAAAGGTAGCCCTCTCCGATCTACACCTAACGGTGGTGGCAGCTCGATGGATGGTGGTCGGAGCCGACCTGCCAGAAGAAAGAAGTGGCGGCAGAGGAGGATGCTGCTGCTGGCCATGTGTGCTGCAGGTGCAAGGAGGGCAGCGCGCAGGCACTACAGGCACGTGAGGGGCGTGCACGCATGGAGGCACAAGCTGTGTAGGGCACACAGGCACGCGTGGGCATGTTGGTGGCGCTGGCTGGAGGTTGGCATGGAGGCACTGGAGTGTTCTAAAGCGGGGCTGCTGAGGCGTGGTGAAGGTGAAAGGATGTGGGCACGTGGAGGGAAGACGCTGCTGGAGGACGCGCGCAGGCGTGCTGGCTGGGGTGAGGGCGCACAGGTGGTAAGCGTGCAGTGGGGTCTGATGGCATCGGCAGCAGGTGCTATAGGGAGGCACAAGGAGGGTAGCGAGGTGGGGCTGGATGGGGTGAAGGCGCACGGTGGGGTCTGATGGAGCGGGGGGGGGGTTGCTGGTGCGCGGGAGAGGGTGTGCAGGTGCTGGCGTGTGTGCTGGCTGAGGTGAGGGTGCGTGGTGGCTAGGGCACTTGGCAGGGTGCACTGGAGGTGGGTGTGCTGGAGATGAAGGCACGGGCGTGCAGGTTGGTGTGGGTTGCTAGCTGAGGTGAGGGCACGCAGTAGGAGTTGCAGGGACTCTTGGCAGTGTGGGCTGTCACCCCACATGCCCACGGTGGTGGAGTCGCACTGTCGCTGTGGGAGGCTAGTGGTATGGATGGATGAGAAGCAATGTTCTCTGAGCACAGTGAGGAACAAAGGGGTGGAGACCTCCCCCTCAACGGCAGCTCTTCCTTCTCTTTTGTAGCCACGTCTACAAAGATTTAAAATTCAAAACACCGTAGAATCAATGTGATGCGCAGGAGAAGGCGGAGACGGAGGAGTTACCTGCACAGGAGAAGAAGAATAAAAGAATAAAATATTTAGGGTTATTTATACATAGCTCCTTAACTTCTATGTTAATTAAAATAGTGCACCTAATTAATTAACTAATTAAATGTATGCAACCCTAGGTTAATTCTAAATGCATGAATTATGCACTTAAGCTAAAAATATGAATTAATTTATTTACATCCTAATTGATGCTATCAAAATGTTAAAATTAACTTAATGTTTAGACATTTAGATACTTAAATAGCCCACAAGTATGGGCTAATCAATGTACTCGTATCTGAAGGACACAGGAAAGGGACCCATGAAGTCGATGCCCCAAACATCAAAGATCTCAATAGCGAGGATAGGTTGCTGGAGCATCTCATCCCTTTTTCCGATGGTTCTCGTCTGCTGGCAACGTAGACATGTGCCCACATATGTATGTGCATCTCGGAATAATGTGGGCCACCAAAAGCCAGATTGAAGAACCTTATGGGTAGTCTTTTTCCAACTAAAATGTCCCCCACAGTGGAGGTCATGGTAGAAACTCAGAACACTCCTTTGTTCTTCGTCAGGGTTGCAACGGTAGAAAAGCTGGTTAGGGCCTATTCTAAAAAGCTCGGGTTCCTCCCAGTGATAAAATTTAGCGTCAGCAAGAAACCTGTATTGCTTCTGCTTGTCCTAAGTACTGGGGTTAATGCCCATGACTATATAGTTCACTATGTCAGCGAACCAAGGAGTTTTGGCCTCCATAGCCATCAGAGACTCATCTGGGAAAGTCTCTTGGATATCGCTAGTAGGGTTTGATGCCTTAATAGGGATCCTAGACAGATGATCTGGTATCACATTCTCAACTCCTTTCTTATCTTTAATTTCCAGGTCAAACTCTTAGAGTAGCAGAATCCAACGAATTAGGTAAGGTTTGGTGTCCTTTTTAGCAAGAAGATGCTCTAAGGCAGAAGATCAGTGAACACCACAATGTTGGATCTCAAAAGATAAGACTGAAACTTTTCCAAAGTAAATACTACAGCAAGAAGTTCCTTTTCAGTGATCGTGTAGTTTTGCTGAGGATCCGTAAGGGTCATGCTGGCATAATGCAGCACATGAGGTTTTCCATCAACCCTGTGACTTAAGACCGCTCCCACTGTAAAATCAGAAGCATCGCACATTAGCTCAAACTGGAGGCTCCAATCTAGTGCTTGGAGAATCGGCGTGGTAATAAGGGCTTTCTTTAAGACTTGGAAAGCCTTGCCACATATATCATCAAAATCGAAGGAGACATCCTTCGCTAACAAGTCACAGAGTGGCTTAGAGATTTTACTAAAATCTCTAATGAAGCGCCTATAAAATCCAGCATGACCAAGGAAAGATCTAACTTGACAAACATTGGCGGGTGATGGAAGCTTAGAGATGGAATCAAGTTTTACGGTGTCCAACTCTAACCCTCTCTCAGAAACTACATGCCCTAACACAATGCCCTGCTTGATCATGAAGTGGCTTTTCTCCTAGCTAAGCACCAGCTTTGCCTCTTCACAACGGGTTAAGACTTTATCAAGGTGCAAAAGGCATAGGTCAAATGACGAGCCATAAATGGAGAAGTCATCCATGAAAATCTCTACAAACTCATCAATCATATCAGAAAAGATAGCCATCATACATCGTTGGAAAGTGGCAGGAGCATTACATAACCCGAATGGCATTTGGCAAAATGTAAATGTACCATACGGGCTCGTGAAGGTAGTACGCTCCTCATCGTTAGGAAAGAAGGCTATCTGATTATACCCAGAATACCCATCAAGGAAACAGAAGTACTTGTTTCCCTCCAGTTGTTTCAAAATCTGATAGATAAACGGTAAGGGGAAATGGTCTTTCTGGGTAGCCGTGTTCAAACGGCGGTAATCAATGTAGACCCTCCATCTAGTTGAGGGTCTAGTGGTCACCAACTCTCCTTGTTCATTCTCTTCCATAGTTATTCTTGCCTTTTAGGGCACCACATGAATAGGACTGACTCATTTACTTTCTGAAATGGGATTGATAAACACCAGTATATCATCATTCTTATGCATTAAAACAAACCTAGGTCTTAGGATTTTACTCCGCAAACGGGTTTTTGGGCTACATTTAGGCATAAATTAGGTTAGGCATGCATTACATTTTTTATTGTCTTTTTGATATGTTTTTGTGAGTGTTAGGGATGAACAGATATACAGATCCCTAAAACCCTAGCACTTAAAAAGGCAAATGGTGAAGGAGAAGCTTAGACTAGCTGGAACTCAGCTTGATCCAGCTCACCACAGCTGGAACATAGCTCACTTGAACTAGGGTTAGCTCATCCCAGCTACATTCATCTAATCTCAGCTTAATGGCAGCTTAAGAGAGTTCATCTTAGCTCACCCTAGCTCAAGTCAGCTCAGATCCAGCTCAACTTAGCTGAGTCTAGCTCATCTCAGCTCCCACTAGTCCACAGGGAGCTCTAGCTAGCTCAGCTGAGTTGACAGGAGTTCACCCCAGCTCAGACCCAGCTACATCCAGCTCCACTCAACTGCAGCCAGCTGAAGAAGAACTCATCTCAGCTCAGGAAGCTCAAGTCCAGCTCCCGGGGATTCAGCTTAGCTCAACTCAGTTGAGCTAAGCTACCTTAACTGCCTCAACCAGCTTGATCCTCCCCGGGAGCACCAGACCCAGCTCACCTCATCTCATTATGGTAGAAGCCAGTTCACTTTAGCTTGGCTTAGCAGCTAGCAAATAACTAGCAAGCTAACCCAGCTAGAGTAGCTCTATGCCAGCCTCTTCAGCAGCAGCCAGCTCCAGTTCCAACTCCAGACTTCTCCTCCTCAACTCCTCTCTTCAAACCCTAGCTCCAATACCTCCTCCTCTACTCCATAGCTAGCTAAGATAGCTTAGCTTAGCTTAGCTTAGCTTAGCTAGCAACTAGCTCCTTGGCCATCCACCACCTTCAAATTCAACCCTAGCTATCTCCACCAACTTAAGCCCTACCTAAGCTAGCTATCCTACTCAAGTTGGCGCCACCTCCTAGCCACCCCTTCACCCCATTATCACCACCAAAAGGCACCAATTTTGGCGCCAAAACCTAACCCTAACTACCCCTCTTTTTGGTGCCAACATCCACCCCCACATCCACCATACACCTAACCCTACAACCCATCCTAGCCATCCACCTACCCCTCCTTCTAGAACCCTTCTTAGTGCCAACTAAGACCCCCTTCTAGAAGCCATTTTGGCACCAACATCAAGGGGTGCCACCACCCATAACCACCCCCAAGGTGTCCCTTGGGTTGGAACCAGTTGACCTTAGCCATTGGATCCCCAACCACCTCCATCTCTTCATCTTAGCCCTCCATTCCAAGAGTCACCTTAGCCCCCTTCCTATTCTATAAAAACCCACCACCTACCACCATTTGAGGGCATCCTCCATTAGTGTATTTAGGTACCTATACCACCTACACCTACGGCCAAGAAGAAGGAGTAGAGAAGGAGATTAAAGGGGCACATCACCAGCCCTTTTGGTGCCTTCTTCTCCCCACTCTCTTCAACTTGGGCCACGCCAAGGAGGAGGATTTTTCTACTTCAAGGAGGACGGCCAGGCAAAGGAAAAGGACCTAGGGTGGACGTCCACCCTTGGAGAGAAGCCTAGGGCACGCCCCTTAGGGCTTGCCTTGGAGGACATCACCTTGGCGGAGTACAACAAGGAAGGAGTTGGAGGACTCTTTTCAAGCTTGGGAGCTACCAAGCTTGGAGCAAGAAGCCCTCTTCTTCACCATCTATCTAGAGGATTTGTGTTTACTTTTCTTATTTGCAATTTTCTAGTAGTAGAAGCATTCCTCTACTAGGCCTTTTTCTAAAACACTTCTTCATTAATCTAGTTGCCTTCTTTCCAATTTCTTATTTGCATTTCTAATTGCTTTGTTTCTAGCATTCTTCACTCCCTCTCCCTAATTATTCTAGGCCTCCACTTGCCTAGAGTGAGCTTAGGGAGAGGCTCTACTTGCCACTTTAGAAGTAGTATTTTGAATTTGAAGTGTAAGCCACTTTCCCGCCACAATTTCGCATGTTGCCTTAATTCAAAAACAAAAAAAAATGATATATTGAAAAATACCGAAAAGAAAGTTGAGATTTGTATTCCAAGCAAGAGAATCAATTTTGCAAACATTTGGCCTCCTTGGACGACCCTAGATACTCCCCTATCTAGGAATATAAATTTAAGAGTTGATCGGTTTTGCGCGTTACAACGACGTATTTTACAAATCGCGTAAAATCCGTATCGGGGATAAATAATCCCTGCATCCAGCCATTTCAAAATCTCCTTTTCAATAACCTCCCGCATATTGGGGTTGAGCCTTCTCTCCATGTCTCGGAAAGGTTTCACAGACTCTTCCATGTATATATGATGCATGCAAAGGGAGGGATCAACATCCTTAATATCAGCAATTGACCAGGAAATTGCTTCCTTGTGCCTTTGTAAACACTCAAGCAGAGCTCCCTCCTGCGATTCAGATAATGCAGACAAGATAATAACGGGGAGCGTATCATTAGGGCCAAGGAAAGCATATTTCAATGTGCTCGGGAGGGGTTTCAACTCCAACTCAGGAGCCTTGTGGATTGAGGGTTTAAGTTGATACATCCCTGCCTCAGGTAGTGGGTCTACCTTCACGGTCCATAGTGGGGATAGCGACTCTGTGTGTATCCCCAGCAGCTCTTCTAATTCAGATATTTCCCCTTTAGTTTCTTCATTGTCGGAGGATGGTCCGTAGATATGACCTTTTGAAGGGGATCTCTACATAAGAGTGCTGGAGTAGTCTCCTCAATATTTCATCAACAACCTCAATCTGAGAACAATCTTCAAATCTGGATTGCTTGTAGGTATCAAAAACATTCAATTGGATCTTCTTGTTCCCAAAGCCCATTTTAAGTGCCCCTGATCTACAATTGATAGAGGCATTGGTTGTGGCTAAGAAGGGGCATCCCAAAATAATGGATGGCTTGGTATGCTTATTAGAAGGGTCAGTATCTAGCATAAGAAAGTCAACAGGGAAGAAGTCCTCCACTCTCACCAGGACATCTTCTAGTAATCCTCGAGGTGTCTTAAGTGATTTGTCTACGACTTGGAGGATGATTGGACTAGGTTTTAACTCACCTCCTCCCAAAAGGTCGTAGACAGAGCTTGATAAAATGTTCACCCCCGCCCCTATATCGAGCAGAGCCTCATCAATGTGTTGGTTACCTATAACCACTAAAATATATGGGGCCCTTGGGTCTTTCATTTTGGGGGGTGTTCCATGTTGGAGAACCGAGCTAACATGGTCAGGCAGGATGATTTTGGCTTGGACCTGTCTCCTAGATCGGCTCTTCTGGGTGCACAGGTCCTTTAGAAACTTAGCATAGGACGGGATCTGTTTGATAGCTTCCAACAGAGGTAAGTTGAACTGGACTTGCCTAAAAGTTTCCATAATCTCCTCCGTCCTACCCTTCTCTCTAGGCGAGCTAATAAAAGATTCCCCATGAGTAGATAGGCACTCTGGATAGGGCACCCTCGGCTTCTGGGTAGAGGGGTTGTCATGGCAAGAGAGGGGTGGTGGAATGACGACATCCTCATTGTGGGTGATTTCAAGCGAGGGAGAGTAGTGTGGCTCTTCCTCGGTGGAGATGGAAGTCGAGTCAGGTGTAGGAGGGGAATTTTGAGATGTAACCATAGGAATGTTATCAGGCTTGTCAATTTTCTTTCCACTTAGCATGGTCACAGCTTGGGCGTGCTTCCTGAATACGACTCCCTTGCCCTTTGGGTTCTCAGAAGAGCTAGGCAACTTCCCCGGATCACGTTGCCTAACTGCCTCAGTAAGATGACCAATTTGGGATTGCATATCAATAATCATCTTATTCTGAGATTGGATGACCATATTCTGATGCTCTTACATCGCTTTCATCATGGCTTTAAGTTCATTCATCTCACAGGACTTTCATAGGATGGTTGGTATATGGGTTGGGGAGGTAGGGGTCTTGTATTCTCTGAGTTAGAAGCATCACCTTGCTTCCAAGAGAAGTCTGGATGGTTCTGCCACCCCGGATTATAGGCATTGGAATAAGGGTTATTGCAAGGAGGTGGGTGGAAACCTTGGGCCACGTTCAAGTTGGCCTAAATCAACTCAGGGAATTGATTTGCCTGGTGACACTCTGCAGTGGCATGCATTGTGCTTTGGAAAATGGAGCATTCACTTGAAGCCTGAAAGATAGAGGCTGCTTGCGAGTTTATGCCAGGGTTTGTTAAAAGCCTATCAAAGTTTTTATTTAATAATTGAATCTGATAAGCCAAATCCTGAGTAGCCCTGGCTTCATGGGCCTCTATCTTCCTCTGCAAGATTGATGGTTTTCTTTCTTGATAGGTAGAGGACATATGTATGGAGTTGTCACTTAATGTTTCAAATAATGCCCAGGCTTCATCCTCAGTTTTGGTCATGAAGGTTCCTGCAGAGGCTGCATCGATGGTTTGCCTATGCCTTTCAAATAATCCATTATAGAACCTTTCAACCAACTGCCATCTTGGCACCTGATGGTGGGGACATAACCTAAGGTCATTATAGTGCTCTCAGGTCTCATGAAATTGCTCCCCTTCCTGTTGAGTAAAACCCATAATCTCTCTTCTGTAATGGTTGGTCTTACTCATAGGAAAATACTTTTTCAAGAATTCTCCCATAAGGGTGGCCCAATCATTTACCCTTGCATCGAGGGTATGATACCAGTGCTTGGCCTTATCCTTTAGGGAGAATGGGAATAGAGTCCTCATCAGGGCTTCATCAATAAAGCCTTGGAGCTTCACCATGGAACAGACCTCGGTGAATTCCTCCAAATGCCGGTAGGGGTCCTCCCTAGTAGTACCATAAAAGGAGGGCAACAAAGATATGGTACTAATCTTGATCTCATATCGATTATACCCTGCCAGTTGTCTCATTGCTTGAGTGGGTTGGTTGGTTGGAATAAAATAGTCCCTCAGGGTCCTTTGTTGATTTGCTCCTTGGTCAGCCATGTCTTCTCTTTTCTCCCCTGGGTGGGCTCTCCTAAGAATTCTCTCGGGCTCAGGATTAAACACTAGACTGCCCTCAAGAGAGCATCTACCAAGCATACAATATCAATCACAATTCAAGTTCTTGTTGATTGAGTAAGTGAAACCTCCATTCCAAAGATAGGTCAAAAGGTCAAGGCTTATCCCTCCATTCCCACGTAAGTGGTATAAGAGGGGTGATGACTTAAGATCTTAACCTTCTTTGTTGAAGAGGTAGAATTGGTTGATATAGATGGCCAAACAAGTTATTCACAGCAATTACGCGACCTAATTCAACCTTCGAGTGCCCTAGGACCCATACTTTGCTTAGATGATACTCCCAGGTGATCAAGTGAGAAGTTACTCCAAGGATGAACAAAGGGATGCAAGTAGGGCGAACCCTTCCTTTGAGGTGATGCGTACGCAGTGCCTCTTAACTACCCTTTTGTACCTTTAAGGGGTGTCCCCCTCTGTGAAGTATCAAAACACTTGGTAAAAAGATAGTACCACCACCACAAAGCATGATAGAAGGGTCTACACCAATAAAGAGATCGGTGCTATAGCCTTAAGGGATCGAGCCTTAGTGCGGTGCCTAATGTGCGTGCTCAGTGCCAGACGTGTGCATCACACCGTAAATCATTTTTATTTTGAAAACGTAGACAAGTCCCTTTGAATCAGATCAAGTGTGATTTGGTTTTAATGTCAAATCTGATTATCAGTCCCAATTGCAGTTTGGCGACCACTGGATTAAGTAATTTTGCTCAGCTTTGTGATCTTGAATTTTAACCTGAATGCAAATGCGTGAACAGGAGCTGGATGCAAAAAGTTAGAAAGGTGTACCTACCTCTAGCAATCTTCGTGCAACTATGCTCGCAATGCAACAATGAGATCTAATGTGCTTCTCAATCACTCCTAAATGCGTGCACCTAGGGGCATGCAACTCCTAACAGGTAGATCGATATTTTATTGTGTTTGTTTTAGAGGCAAACATGTAGAAAAATGAATCACGCGAGTAGCAAAAATATAGTCCCTAGCCTCTAAAGAATGTGGGGATAGACCCCCAAAAATCAGCCCCAATTACTACAAGGGCGAGAAAATAGGAACAAAACTTGTGACAAATGGGAATCCCCTATGGAAGCAGGATCCAGGTCTCTTGCGACTTCCCCACGTGTGGGCGTCGCTCAAGGTCGACGTCGTCTCCCAGCTACGCCTGTTACCTCCACAGATTTCTTACACAGAAAAGATAACAACTAGTCAGATCACTGCGCAATGAGAAATAATCAGAAATAAAAATTAGGTGAAATTATTGCATTTTTTGCCTCCCCGGCAACGGTGCCATTCGATCGGAAATTTTTTGCTTGCAGAAATATTGTCAGAAAAATATATCATCGCAATGAAATTGCATGATGGAAAAATCCCGAACAAAAATATTTATCAATAAAACTAACCACGTTGGATGAGATCTATCCACAGGGAGGATTAGATGCAATAAATTCACAAAATATTTTTCCTTTGTATTTGTTTAATCAAGTGCACAATCTGTTCTCAAATCTGATGCAAAACAAGGCGAAAATAAGGAACATGCGATAATTTCAGAATGTAGGGGTATGTATGTAATTTTTCTTCCATAAAATAACTTGCAATGACATGTAACATAACTATATTTCAAGAAATTTGGCTTTCACCTTTAGGTCGTGTGAGTGCCTTAATGAGATTTTATGTATGTGTCAAACTCAACATATAAGAGTTAAGTGCATGAAAGAAATAATATAAGCCTTACATGCATGCATGCAATTTCACTCAAACAGATTAATTAATCAAATATTGCAATAGTGT
Source organism: Thalassia testudinum (assembly GCA_037157565.1). Lineage (NCBI taxonomy): Eukaryota > Viridiplantae > Streptophyta > Magnoliopsida > Alismatales > Hydrocharitaceae > Thalassia > Thalassia testudinum. Next base: position 2,723,529 of record JAZHRO010000029.1, on the reverse strand, counting down.
TTTTGGCAATGGCATGTTTGGTAATTTTTATTAGAAAGCAAAATAGAGGAATTCTTCCTCTGGATCTCACGCTAAGAGGAGTCAATGATGGAGGCCGAGGAGCTCGAGGAAGGTAGACCACAACGAGAGCTTTCCGATGGTGGTGGTGGTGCTCCAAACGGCGGCCGGAGTTGACACCGGTGGCGACGAGGAGGAGCGGTGACGGTGGAGGCGGCTCGCCGGTGGACGTGGTCGTGGGTGGCGTGTCTGAGGGCGTGGCCGAGCTCGCGAGATCGAGGAGATCTCAACAGAGGTAACGACATGGAGAACAGTGGTGCGTAGTGGCGGCTGCATGTGGGGTGTAACCGGTGGTGTTTGGTTCCTCCTCCCTGTTGGAGAAGAGGAAGAAGAGGAAGAAAGAGAGGCCGTGCAAGAAGTTGCTGTTCACAGTCGCAGAGAGGTCTGCGTGCATCGAGGAAGTCGTGCGTGCTGCTGCCATGCACGGAGGTCAGTGCGTCGCACGCGAGGGGTGTGTGCGCAAGCGTGCACACACACGCTAGGAGGGTGCGCACAGTGGGGCTGCTGTGCTAGTAGCAGCTGCTTCGTGCACGGGAGTGGTTGAACGCGGTGAGGGGGTAGCGCACGTGGTCTGGCTGGGGAGCAGTGAGGGGATGCGTACGCGGGTTGGCTGCGGTCGGTGAGGGTGTCACAGTGCGTGCGGTTGGCTACGATGCATGCTCTGCTTCACGGTGGAGAGGCCGGGAGCCCATGCCTCAAACCCCTGAGGAGATAAAGTTCTAGATCCACATCTCCCACCTCCTCCTTCGCATGCGCAACCACTGGATTTGAATGCTGGCGGAGGGAGTGACTGTGAGGGATAATTATGGGCATACCCTTGTTCAAATGCTAATTCATGTCGAGCCACCTATTATACTTTTATTTTTTTTCTCTCTGCATGCACATATCAAATAAGAAGCATAAATGTATGTATTAGAATGCAAAGTAGATACAAAAATATTCATAAGCTAAGATTAATTACTACTTAGCTTAGGTCATTAAACTATAAGGAAATGTATTCCATATGTACTTAAGCCAAATAAATGTCCAATAAATTGGACTTATCACTCTACTGAATCCCAGCAGCAGCACTGCTACTGTTGTTGCTGCTGCTGTCCATTGCTGGATGGGTTGAGATCATTAGGGTAGTAGATGGAAATTTGAGTTTTATATGGCTAATATACTTTGTACGGTTGTATATATTGTAGACAAGCTTCCATGTAATGATATTTGCATTTAATCTCATTTGGTTGGCTTGTAATTTTTGTTAATCATTCTTTTGTCAGCTAAAAATATGCTTAACTGTCCACATTGGGAAATTAAAGGAAAAAATGAATGAAAAACATGTTTATTGGCTGAAACATCTTTCTTAAATTGTATAGAGCACATCTGAACACTTTTATTGCCATTCCAGCCACTAGAACTCTTTTTAGGGTCTTAGGTTCAACTTTAAAACTCTTAGAAGGCCCTATATTGTGCTAACTTTACACATAAATAAAAATAATATAAAAAATAAAATAAACCTGTCTTGGTTAGGATTAGATATATTTTTAAGTGTATGCCAAATTTGAAGGTCATATGAACCCCCAACTTGGTAGAACATACCAACCGACGATTCAATATACCTTGGAACTTAATAAAAGAACTCAAAATCAAAAAAATAAAAAATAAGTCTATTTCTCTCATCTCTTTCTTTCTTTCTCACCTTCTATTTCTATAAAACTCACAAAACCCATGAAAATAAGAAAAACTAGAAAAATATCTAAAAACACTATGTATACTATGCATATACATGTATATATAAGCTATATACTAAGTTATCTATATACATAATGTATAATTTTTATATAATATGTATATATACTTATGTATGTATGATATAACATAAATTAAGTATTTAAGATAATTTAAAGCGTATATAACCTATCTATTTATTTAAATATTAATTATATTAACTTATATGTGCTATAAGCTATGTAAATTAATAAACTCATATAAATAACATTATTTATTATTGATACTATACATATGTATATATCTATGTATAATGTACATTAATATACCTATAACATAATTTAATTATATATATACAATAAATAATTAATTTATTAAGTGATTAAGTAAGTTACGAAATTAAATTAGAATAAATTAGTAAATTAAGTTATAATTGAATTAATTTATACTGTATATTTGTACTATAGTATTTTAAGTCAATTAACTTAATTTAACCATATTTATATTGTATTATACTATTTATACATAATTTAAAATATGTATAATAGCTTGAAAATTGATATTTAAATGTATATAAATTAAAATAAACCTTATAAAATATAATAAAAATTTGTAATAAATACTTTAATATGTATATTACTACTGTTATAAGTCAATTGACTATCAATTAACTAATTTATACTGTAATTAGTAAATGAAATCTTAATTTAACTTGTATAAAGTGTAAAGTTTAGCCAATTTATTTATATAGTAAATATAATTATTTTTGTAAATAAGCTAAATAATTATGTAGCCCTATATAAGTGCTTTACAAATATATAATTTATTTTAAATTTGAAATTAATTTGGGCCCTCAAATCAAGGGCTAAATCTACCAAATCAGAACATCTGCACGCTGACTACAGCACCTATGAGGTGCAAAAGAAGGTGCCACATCGGTGGCGTGAGAACGAGCAGCGCAACTAAAATTGTTTTTGTCCCCTCTCTTCACTAGTCGTCATGGGCACCAACACATATACCCATCCCCAATACATCTGAGAATGATTTGAGTTTGGCATTTGATTTAAGATGATGATACTATGCGGTGCAGGTCGAGGGCTGTGCACTATGCATAGGCCTAATTGGGCCCATTAAGGAGCTTAAACCATAATTAAGGTGCCTAATTAACAAATTAGGGCGACACTTAGTAGAGGTCTAGTCCCACCCATTAAGAGTGCTATATATCCCTCGAAAAGGCTACTGGCTAATTAAAAACCCTAATTTTTGTATTAGTGAACAATAATGAAGGTGTTAATCAAAGGATTGAAACATGAAATTGGCTAAGTGTTGAGAAGAGGGTTGGGTTGAGTGTGAGTGCTAAGTAGGTGAAGAACAAAAGAACCTCTCTAAGTTGTATGCATGCGTATGTAATGTGTATATATGTGTATATGTATACATATATATCACTAATAATTATATACTGATATGTGTATATATATGTAAGTAAATAAGATATATGTAATAAGTATACATAGTATAACATATGTTTGAGCTGTATATGTATATAAATAAAGAATAGCTTTAGTGACAGATAATTATGTCATTGTAGATAGAATAAACATCAGTATAGATCTTATTTTTACCTTAGCTTATGTATATAATTTTTCTAAGGTTTAGTGACACTTATATGTGTCATTGTACATACATTATATGTTACTATATATGTTAGTATATTAATTTAAGTTAGTATGGTATAAATTATTAATTATTATTGTATATATATCTAAGTATTAATAATATAAGATATAAATAGATAGGGTAAAGTATTTAATTATAGTTTTTGATGCTTATTTGTATATAATTATGTTCAAGCATTTTAATTATTTGTAATTCATTCTTGTGTACATAATTGTTTCATTGTTTCATTATTTCATTCATTCATTCACTCTTATATATAAAATCAATCTTTTTGGAATTATAGAATATTATTGAACTTAGAGAGTGATGTACATCAATAACTGCCTTCCAATAAATGGCCTGAAATAAACCAGTAAAAATTATGTAATAAATAAAATTGATGCGGCAACTATTTGTATTTGTGATATATACTACAACAACGACCCTTTTTGTACGAACCGGTAGTCGATGGCCATATTTTTGGTACCATTGCCAGGGACAAAAACCCAACAACAACGCTTTATTGTGATTGTTTGATTACATGTCGCAGAAAGTCGATTGCCCCCTCCTCTTCCTCCTCCCCTTCTTCCTCTTGCCTGTCCCCCTCCCCCTCTCCTCCTCCTCCTCCTTTTTCTAGCTACTGCCCTTCCTCCTCCTCTCCTCCTCCTCCAACTACCCATCCTCCTCCTCTCCTCTTGCCTGTCCCCTTCCTCCCCTGCCTCCCCATCCTCTTATCCTCTTCCTACTGCTAACTACTGCCCTTCCTACTCTCCTCCTACTACTACTACTAGTGTTGTTGCCCTTCCTCCTCTCCTCCTATTACCCTTCTTCCTCCTCTCATCCTCCTCCTACTGCTAGCTACTGTCCTTCCTACTCTCCTCCTACTACTACTATTACTGCTAGTGCCATTCCTCCTCTCCTCCTACTGCTACTCTAACATAGCTATTATAGTTATAATAACTTAACTTATGAAGTTATTAATAAGATAATAATTTTTTATTTAATTAATTGTGTTATTTATGATATCTTAGGTTTACGTTAGATGTAGGTTGTACCACATATTATTTTTTATTTGAATGAATGGATGTGGGGTGTGCTGACTTATGTGATGCATTTTTAATGTGGGGTGTGTCTACGTTTATTATGTGTGTTATTTTGATAAGTAGGTTTATAGAAAAACTTTAAAATTTAAGGTTAATCTCTGTCGAATTTTTGTTGAAATTCTTTTAATGTTCAAATTGGTTAGGTTGGGTTTTGATTTGGGCTAATTAGATTTGGGATATTTAGGAATTTGGTTGGATACATATACTTAGGAATTGGGTTAGTGTTTAGGGATTGGGAATTTAACATAGCTAAGTGCAGCCTATTACAAATTTGAAAAGCAGGGGAAGCCTACCTTGCATATAATAGACCCAAAAGCGGTCAAACTGTTCATGAGACCCTACACATGGCTGGAGCTCTCACACACATAGTTGAAGCTCTTCTATGACCTTATAGTATTGTATGTAGCGAATGGCTCTATCCCATTTAATTACTGCTTGGTTGATGAATTTCAGTAAAACTAAGCAAACAAATGAAAGAAGAAGATTCCCTTTTTCTATTAATCATGAGTTCTTTAGAAATGACTACTAAATCTAGTAGACATCATAACTTCTTGAAGAATTGATATTGGTTGTGTATAAAGAACTTGAATCACAAAATTGACTAGAAATTTATACCCCTCCCCCTGATGGGAACACTATCATGAGCCATAACTAGCTCAATTTAGTCATTATCAAGGAATAAATGCTCCTACATAACTAACAGAAGGCCATAATTTATTGCATAATCATTCTGAGAGAAAGACAAGAAATCAGGGTTAAAATTGTAATTTTACCATCATATCTTGAATGCAGAATAACCGTGGGTTTTCCTAGGGGGTAATTAAGAGTCATGATCTTAAATACCCAACAAGTGGGTTCATATAGACAGAAAAGGGTTTGCGCATGTTTTGAGAATTAAATGACATCTGAAACCCTAAAAATAGATTTGCTTAATTAACTAAGGTTTTGGTCAAGATAAAATTCACCTAAATCCTCTAAAATTCATATAAAAATATTATCTAGGGATTGGTATGCTTGATTTGACCATCAGAACCCGTCTTGACCTAAAACAGAGTCTTAGGTAGACATTTACCCTAATTTGGGTTTTTACATAAATTACCCAGTTAAACTTGGTCAAAATTAAAATACAACTTCACCATTATATTTCTTAGGTCTAAATTAGGTTTTTACTAAAATTTAGGCTTAATCTAAGATCATCTTAACCTAGTTTACAATTTGATCCTATCTGACTCTTTATATCACACATATGCCCTTAACTTTCAAAATATTTACAAAAAGGCCCCTAACTTGATCTTTATTTTCACAAATAGGTCCTTACTGCCATGAATCCTATTCCTACAAACTCCGACGACCTAAATTTGGCAAGATCTCCTTGATTCCTTGACGAATCCCCCTCAGATTTGAAAAGGAAGTTCGTCAAGGAATTCCCTTCCTTTTGAAACAATTCCCAAGCTCCCAAACTTTCCCAATCTCTCCTACGAATGCACAAGAAATTAGGGTATCTTGGGATTTCTTTCTCCGGCAAGCTTTCCAATTTTGGGAAGCTTGCTTCCCAAGTCCAAAACATCGTCGAGAGTAATATAAAAGGACCCCTGTGGCCTTGTGCATTTACCCAACAAGTTTTTGTGCGTCAACTCCCTTAGATTCTCCTTCTCTGGCCACCAAAGCCCCTGCTCCGGTGACCCTCTTCGATCCTCCTTCTCTGGCTTTCCAATGACCAAATTGGTCAGCTTCCCTGACTCCTCCCTTCCTCGCGACCCTCCTCAGCCAAAGGGAGGGCATTTCCCCGTCTGTCTCGTCGTCGCCCCCTCACCGTTCCGTCCTCCTTCTCCAGCATCGGTCTATCAAAATCGACTGCCTTTGCCTCTCTCCCACCTAACTAAGTCCCTCTCTTTCTCTCTCTCTCTCACTCTATTTCTCTCTCTCACCTACGACACATGTACGACCGCCAACCACCTCCCCCGTACTTCAACTTCTCCACCTTCGGCCACATCACCTGCGAAGTGTCTCTACCGCTCCACAGATCCATCCGCTTTGCCAATCGGTCCAAAACCTTTGCCATGACTCACCCTCCAAAAACCCTAAAGAAATTTAGGGTTTAACATGCTCTACCTTCCACCCAAACACACCCACTGTTTGCCTTCATCCGCCTCACCATCAACCCTTTGGTAAGTCCACTTTTATGGACCATTATTTGGCCTAAGTACTCTTTAATTAGTCGTTTTAGTTGATATTTGATTACGAATTAAGTGGGAATTCAATGTAGTCTGCATATCATCTTATACAACAATTTTATGTTTAATAACATATGATATGTTATAATAATCATTAGGTGGATACAGGCTAGGCACACGACACCTGAAGGCATCAGGTAAATAGGCAAAATCACTCTATAAGACATCTGAAGTTTAATTTGAATGTCTGAGAATCTCCATCAAGAATCACTGCTATCTACATATTTTAAGACATTCGGAACATCAATCAGACGTTTGATAGAGAGTGGTCGTTCCTTTTCTACCGCTCCAACCACTCGCATTCTTCGTGGGTGGTTGGAGAAGTGTTCGGCGAAAGCAACAAACTGCAGGTGTTCTGATAAGAAGAGAGGCTAGAGGACTCTTGGGAGCATCTTCTCCCCCTGACGGGGACTCCTTCTCCTTCCTCTCCACTGTGAAGGAGGCACGCACTGTGGAACCAACGAGCACTGTGGCGTAGGTGTTCTCCACTGCCATCAACCTCCATCACCGCAGTGGTGCCCAGTGACAACGTGCATCACCACCTTCGCAACCACAGGAACCACACTCGCAGAGCAACCCACCAAACGCCCACGCGCTTGCACTGCTCTGCGTGCACTAACAGCAACCACGTGCTAGGCGTGCACAACGCCTGCATGCAGCACACCCGTCCACAGCCACGCAGCCACCCGCATACACCCCCTTCCTCTTCCTCTTCTTCATCTTCTTCTTCCTTTTTTCTTCCTTATCTCCCTGCCACCACCTGCAACCTCCCACACGAAAGAACCCAAAGTACGACCCCCCTCCAATGTCGGCCACGCCACCTCGGGCCATCTCCTTCTCCATCAAAACAACAGGAGTGCTTGCCTCGACCTCATGAGGGTAGCCATGCCCTCGGAAACCAGCCACGACAGCTCCTCCCAAGCTAACCGCTGCACCATTCAGTCGATCCTCCTCCAACCGGTCACTGGCGGCCACCTTTAGCTGCCCCTTCACCACCATCTCAAAGGCCTCACCTCAGAGACCCACCACCGGCCACCGTCTCCTCCGTGCATGCGAGCAGGGAATTCGTTTCCCCTGTTTTGCTACAGTAAACATCAAATTAAAATTTATGCTTCATGCCATTGTGGAAAACAACATTGTGATATTTATCTGATTGTTATATTACGGCAGATTTGCATCAATATCCCTCACGTTTATTTGAATCACGGATAGTTGAATTCTTCTCATGAACAATAGAGTATGGGGTATTGGTTATAGGGAGCAGGTTCTATTTTAATTAAATTTGATGGTGCTTGTCAGTACAAAGATAGCAATTCCAGTATTTCCATGGTGGTGATTTTGCATGTGCACCCTCACATTATTGATTAATTATTTAAATCAAGAATTTATGTTAGAACACATGCACAAATTAGTATGCATACGCGTTGAGTTTCCCAAATAAACAAGACACTATTCACTAGTTTGAATAGGCTAATTCCTCCTTGTGGAGACGACCTAATGATTGCGCAACAATCATAGGTCTTAATTGACCTAAATTAGGCTACGACTTAGCATAAGTCAGGGTAATTCATGCATGCATAAGCATTACTAGTACCTATACTGCCTTCTTTTAGCTATGCATAAAATAATGCTATAATGTACTGATTAGGTGCATTATGTCAATTGCAGGTAATAAGCTGATTAGAAGCTAGATCTGAAGCTAGATCTAAAGCTGGATCTAAAGAATAAGGAATAACTGGTGTTGCAACAGAGCTGGAGCGGAAGACCTAGATTAGATGTGGTAGATAATAATGTAAGGGAGTTAAGGTATGCTATTCTATTAAGTAGGAATAAAGCAATAAATTATGAAGAACTTAGGTCCATCCTAGCCCTAAGACAGCCTAGAAGCTTCCCCAAGCCTTAGCCACCCTTAGATTAGGTCACCGCACCTTAGGAAACCTTAAAACCCTAATTCCAACCTCTATTTGGACGTCCAGATGAGTTATAGGATGTCCAGAACCCTTAGCCAACTCCCGCACACCATAAACCCACTTCTGCAGTGTTATTGGACATCCAGACACTTGGTAGATGTGTAATTTCTGCAGAATACCCAAGATAGAACCTAGAAACCTTCTTGACTCTGATTGGACATCCAGACTTGAAGTTTGAACTTCTGATTATTTACTATAAGTCTTCTGACACTTTTATTGGATGTCTGGAACTGCTCTCCAGTTCTTGTTTTGGAATTCAAGCCTTGATCTTGAGTTCTTAGCTCCCTAAACCCAATTGCAACCCCTTAGGAACCTAAATTAAAGTACCATAACCCTAGTACACCATATTTAAACCTTCCCAAGAACCTAATTAGGTTCTCATTAAGCCCAATTGACTTAGATTATAGTCAATCTCATCAACCTATTCAATTGGACTCATAGAGTCCAATTGAGCTCATATCTCAACCCATACAAGTTCAATTGGACTCAGTGAGAGTCCAATTGACCTAAGCCCAACCTAATTGAGTTATTTCACTCTCAATTAGGTTCACACCCATTCAATTAAACTTGTGTTAAGTTTAATTGCATTTCCCCCTTAGCAATTAGGGTTTGCAAACCTAATTTAAGACCTACACTAACCCAAACCGCTTAGGACCTAACCTAGACCACTTAGCCACATACACACACACACACACACACCCATTCATGCGCTCCCACACCACCTAGAGTGTTCTATGTTCTTCCAAAGGTGGCTCCAGTCTTGGTTGCTAAAATTAGCAACCAAGAGACATTCAAATTGTAGATCCACAAATGGTGGATCTAAAAACCACCTTCTCTCTCCTTGGCTGGCCACTCTTGGAGCTCTCTCTAGAGAGTTCCACACTTCTCTAGAGAGTCTCCACCTCTTCTTTTTATAGACCTAAGTGGTGGCCATTTGCACCCATTCACCCTTCCATTTAGCTTAGCTACATTCCACCTCCACTCCACCTTCACGAGTTGCTTCACCATGGCCACCACCATCTCCACGCCAAGATGTTAGATCACCTCCTCAACCTCTCTCCAAGGGCAGGCCTAAGCACCATTGGTCGCCCCTCCTTCTCCTCTCAACCAACTTAAAGGCCATCGAAGCCTACCTCCGAATGCCCTTATTTCTGCTAGATTAGTAGTTTAGTTCTTCATAGTTTACATGCTTTATTTGCTGCTTAGTAGTGTAGCTCTATATTCTCCCCTAATGATGCATGTATAATCCCCCTCTAGATTCATGCATGCAATCATTTTTTGCTAGCTAGATTTGTGTTTCCAATCATTCCTCTATAAGCTTTCCACGTGTTCCATGTTTCAAACACCATGATGAATCAATGAAAGATCTTTTTTCTATATATATATCTATGTGTTGAGAATCACCATGAGCTTATTGCAATATATTTTGTGTGATTAAAGTTTCCTACTTTTAATTATTATCTGTTGCAACTAGCATGTTGGTACCTGAAAATATCAAGGATCTAACTATTAACGCATTTGCCGTAAACAGCCACCACATAACTAGAATAGTGCATACTAAAACTCACACTTTCACATTTGTCATCTATCTAACACATGCGCACGTAATTAGGGTTCATAATGAAAGTGGCTGAACATTGATCCAACGATTAGAAACCGACGTGCAATTTTAAGCAAGTAGAGTGAGTGAGATCGATTTCAAATCTGCATTTCCATAAATGCCTCCTGTTGAACGATTACGAAGCTACGCTAACGTGTTCGGTTTTGGAAAACCTGTCGTTGTAGTTCGAAAGCGAAGGATTCGTGTTCAACAAATAAAATTTATACCGAAATTAAAATTCCGGGTCAAACACAGGGAGGCAGACGTTTGATTTAAAAACTTCGCGTTTCGTTTTTATTTTGTCACGAAGAAATTCAATTTAAACTATTTAAGTATCTACAACAAAATAGAAGAGAGAGAATACTACACATGGAAATCAAAATGAGATGCAGAATAGACAAGGAATTTATCATAAAAGAGATCGTTCGTTACAACTAGAAAGCATAAAGCGATTACTCTAGAAAGTAGTAAATCTATATTAGAAAGCAGTAAAAAGAGTAGGGAGAGAGAATCCTCCTCGACGGTCGCTTGGAGGACGAGCCGGACAGGACGACGCCTGCACGAAGGAGAAGGAAACGGGACGAAGGAGGACGAAGCAGAAGAACGGGAACGAAGCAGCACGCCGTCGTCGTCGCGGGATCCACTTCCGAAGGGGGACGAAAATTTGGACTTTATCTCGCGAGAAGCATCCCGGGTGTGGGACAAGCTTCTCTTGAGCTTTGGAGAGGTAGAGAGGAGAAGGAAGGGATGAAAATTTCGTATGGAGGGGGTCTCCTTTTATAGTTGCAAGGAGTGGGGGCAAAATGGACATTACATCTTCAAAATAATAAATAAGGGGTCTTTAGTGACGGATAAATCCGTCACTAAAGCCCCGACGTGGCCGTCGCCGCCGCGCCCACGCGTGCCCGCTCGGTTGCCCGCGCGCGTAACGCCTATGCACATCCGCGTAGTCTCAGCCGTCCGATCGCGAGATCGGACGGCTTAGATCGCGTCCGCGCCCGCTGCGTAGCGCGCCCGCCCGCGTGCGATCGCGCGTTACGCCCGGCGTCCAATCGCGCGTCGTCCTGATTGAGCGCGCGCAGCCGTTGGATCTTCATCTGACGCTCGTCCGCGCCCGCTCGCCCGCGCCTTCCACCCCCTCACCGCGGCTTGAACCCGCGCCTCTGCTTCGCCCGCAGCTGCGTTGCCGCTGCGCTACGCGGACGAAATGGTCGCGCGGACGCTTTTAAGCACGAGAGACCGCAGCCGTTGGATCGAGATCCAACGGCGGAGAGGAGACGGGTGCGCGGTCTTCACAAGATGCATGCGGCCGTTTGGGCGGCTGAGATGGCGCCATGTGGCGCCATCTTGGCCGTCCATCTTCTGGAAGTTGTAGATGGTGCCACGGATGTCGGATTGACTCGATTTTTGTGTCGTTGGGATGCGATTGTCGATCCGAATTCATCCGTGCGGTCGGATTTATCATCTGAAGTGCGGATTTACACCATCCTGGCCCTTGATCTTCTAGGGTTCCCGGGTCACTTATCTGATGCTACGGATGCCTGATTAGGGCGATCTTGGAGTCGTTGAACTCCAATAGTCGCCCTGATCACATCCATACAGTTGGATCTTTGATCCGAGGCCCTGATAAAATATTTGCCCTGTCCAAGCACATAAAAGGAGACAATTAACCTCCATTTTATTCAAACTATTCTAAATGCAAGATGATGCATGTAATGTAATATTTATATCATGAAATGCAATCCTATGCTTAAGAACATGCAAAAATAGACCTTTTAAGTAGTGTAATTGTGTTTACATCATACCCCATGCCTATCTTTTGCTAGTCCCTAGCGAAAACTATATGCTATTTATAAAAGAATTAGGTTGGATTATTTGGACCTGAGTCACTTTCAATCATTAAGAAATTGTCTACTTAGGAACTGAACTTTCAAAGACACAACAGTGCCCGGGTATCAGCCAAAATGCAGATTGCCTCAAGCCCTCGCCTTATTCAAAGAAAAATTTCTTTTTCTCTTTTTACTCTTTTCTAATTTTTTTTTGGATTTTCAAATTTTAGGGTTCAAGAGTGGCTTTCTACGACCATTCAACTCACCCAAGATTTGATGAGAATCCTAAGTTTTAAGCATCTTATTGTGATTGTGATAGACTCGTTGACCGGCAATTAGAACGGACTTCAGATTTCTACACCTCTAGGTGACCTCAAAAAGAATTCTGCCTAAAGGTGTATCTTTACAACCGGTAGCTTTCTCCCTACTTTTATTTTTTAACGGGGTCAACACAAGGGTGAATCCAGTGTATATCTCCCCGGTTTATTCTACTTCTCCGCTCCTTCCTAAGTGTTTTGGGAATTTTTAGTGCATTTTCTAAGCTGGGTTCTAGACAACCGGTCGATGAGCTGTTACCACCGACAACTTGCCAGCCATACTCGTGCGGCGAAGTGTGGCTTATTTCTTTTTGTTCTTTTCTCCTTTTTGATTTTTTTTTTTTTTTGTTTTTAAGTAGGTGGCTTCCCTGGTCTAAGATTTACCTAAATGCAGCAAAAAGAGAAAGGTCCAGTGACTAGGCTCTGGACAACCTACCTATGGGCTGTTACCCACAATAACTTGCCAACCATATCACCCTAGAAGGTTCATTAGCTATCCAATTTCCGTAAAAATCGCCGAACAACGAGTCAGTGCAAAGAAAGTGTGTAGATGCTTAAGACTCGAAATTCCCTCAAATCAGAAGGCGGGTTGATAAGTCGTGTACTTATCACCCAAACTTATTTATTCCACTTATAATAGAATTAAGATGGCGAGGACTCAAAGACAAATCCACATTTTAGTGGATACACAGGCTAATTAAGTCCAAAGACCTGAGGGGTCTTTGTGTTCAGATCCTAATGTAGTATTTCCTAAGATTGAAAATTTTCTTAAACCTAAATTCTCTTTCCTAATTCTGAAATTTTTATTTATTTATTTATTTTTTATAAAAGAAAATAAACAAATCTACGGAGCTGACGAATGAATTCAGAGATGAATATCCACCCCCCCATGCCTATCTAATGCAATGTCCTCATTGTATTAAAAAGACATAAAACAGAGTGGAAAATTGTAGAAAGCACCTGAATTGCGTGAATATCAGGTCCGCTCCAAGATGAAAACGAAAAAGAACTGTATAAGTGCTGAGTTTAGTGCCTTCAGCTAGGCACACTATACAAAGAAAAGAAATGAAGAATTCACATGTGCAGGTCAGAATTAGAATGAACAGAAGAATCCTCTGACCTGTCAGCAGAGGTCCACAGATGTGGACCAGATTGTGGTGCAGACCCACACCCCATAATCGAGAATATCTTAGGTTCTGGATAAAAATTACCCAAAACCTAAAATCAGAATGTAAGCGGGATCGGGCCTGCGATTTCTGAGGATGCAACCCAAGACCAAAAAGTCGGGTTACAGAAAATTGAAGCTCAAAAGGATAATCGTTGAATGTGTGCTTGAGTTGAACATCCTCGAAACAAATGTCATAAGGGTTCTGATTTGATGGTTTCAGCTTAAAAGGAACCCTTCGACTCAATCTTCCATTTCCTCCAAAATTAACTTCCCAAATCAGAACTTCCCCGCGCCTATCCTCCTCATTAAGTGTATCAAATTCCAGGACCTCTTGTATATTCATCACCCCGTCTGAAATCTCCAAGTCTAAATGATGTGGCAGAATCAAAATTGACTTGGGTCTAATTATCTCTGAATTAGAATCATCAATAAGCTTAACAGGGTGTAACTGATAATCAGGGCATTGAATTGATTCTTCCAGAAAATGCGATTCTGGATCCGTAATGTGTGCCCTAATAAGATCAGTTTCCTCAGTAATTTGGCTATCAAATGATCTATAAGATTCCTCAGGCCCAATCGTCTAACAAAAATCGTGATCTGAAAACTCGCGTGAGACTTCGCTACTTGAATCTTCACCATCAAGATCCGTATCAATGTATGTCCCAAAATCATTTGTCACTTTGCATTCCAAGGAGACATACGTTTCCTCGTAACCCGGCTCAGGGATTTCAGGTGAAGAAATCACATCATCCTTAATTGGTTGTTTTAATTCAATCTGGTCAGCTTCGTAACACTTGTCCCCCCCAACAGGTGCCTGAGCGGGTTCTGTCATTGGCTTTCCTGAAGAGAGTTCATCCTGGGAATTATTCCAAGATTGAATCAAAGCAACCACAAATCTCATCCTCAATTTCGCTAATTTCCCAAGTAGAAACTCACCCGGGTTCTTATCCTTAACATCCTGGAGCCAATCCAACAAAGACTTATTTAAATCATCAATCATTTCAATCAGGGGCTCCAATCTCTCAATGCAAGGTATTGGCTGAACTTCTAAAGATTGAATGATATTCCTCAAGTTGGCCAGAACCTTATCTTGAACCTGATTAACCTGAACCAAATGAGTTGGTTCAGGGTTGGGCGGGTTTGACATCAATGTAGAGGAATTAACGAATTGAGATTCGTTATACCCATCCTGATAATAGGTCATTTCAGATTGTTCAAAAGATGGTGATGACCTAAAGGCAGTGAAATCAGAGGATGGGTAAGGATCAGTGTATCCTTCTTGATTGTAGATCGCATTAGGTTGTTCATGAAAGGAGGACGATCTATAATCGATGCAACTCTTAGAAGGATAGAATTGAGAATCAAAGTGTTCAGGGTTAGACCCTAAACACGGGGGTCCGGAATTGTATCCCCAATCCGAATTATCCCAACTAACTGATGGTCGATTACAATACGAGTTGGGATAATCGTCATGTTGAGGATAATTTACAACAGGAGGGAAAGAGCGGGAATGCGTGAAATATGTGGAAGGATTCATGATACACGGGAGGAAGAAAGGTGCCCTGCAATACAAACAATCAAACCTGTCCTTAAATATGTTAGCCTAAAGACCTACAGACTCTCAAAACCCGTCTTGAGATAAAGGAACGATTTGATCTACTTCCGTCTGTTCAATCCAACCAGTTAGAAGGAGGGACTGGGGAGAAGGTTCTTTCTTCGGCTTATGCCCCGGTTCCTAGTGTACCCCCCAGCTGCGATCGTTTGACTCTGCTCCCCTAGCTAGACATCAGATTGAACAGTAGAAACAGACTAATCGAAAATAATCTCGTTCTGGGTTTTGAAGAGCGAGTCCAATCCTTAAGGCCAACGTCTACTTTGTTTTATTTAGGGCTAGGTTTGAATGTGCTTTGGAATGTGATGGGCCCTTTAAATGGGTTGTGCCCTTAATGATTGATTGATTTGTGTGTGAGTGCACAACCAGTGATTTTCAAGCAAGATTGTTTTTGATGTGGTGAATTTTAAGATTCAAATCTTGCTTAGTAGCTTTTAGGATTCAACTTTAGGTGTTTTCAATCAAGTTTCGTTGGCACACCAAGTTTTACAAGCACAGGTGAAGATGTTTTCCTTTAAAGTTTAAAAAGAATGTGGAGTGCCTGGTAAATCCCTAAGAGTTGAACCTAATTGGCAGCTACTTGATGAGTTGATTTTATTTGAAGTGGTGCGGCCCAATCAACTCAAACAATTGGCCTGTTGCACCGCTTAATTAGGCACACAAATGATTACCTAATCTGATTTCTACTCAATTATGTGTTTGGATGTGTGTACCGGCTCCTAAGATTGGATTACCGGTTGAGTTTGAAAATCAGATGAGGTTGTGTACCTCTGTGAGATTTTTTTTTTTTTAATGTGGGGGTTGGAGTGAGTATGGATGTCAAACAACAAACAATCTGACCTTAGAGTTTATAAGAACACCTAGGTTGATTGATGTTTGAATTATTATGTGATGAAATGAAATCTAATGGGTGGGAGGTGGGGGGTAACTTACAAAACCTTCCACAGCACTTTACTCCGATCTACCGCTTTTGCCTGTCTCGAAAGAGTACCTGCAATTACAATAAGAAAGGAGAAAAGTAAGGTAAATGATTTGTAAGTTACAAAACGCGAAGAGAAATCAAAGATCGTTGCCTCCCCGGCAACGGCGCCAAAATGTTGAACATTTACGAAGCTACGCTAACGTGTTCAGTTTTGGAAAACCTGTCGTTGTAGTTCGAAAGCGAAGGATTCGTGTTCAACAAATAAAATTTATACCGAAATTAAAATTCCGGGTCGAACACAGGGAGGAGGACGTTTGATTTAAAAACTTCGCGTTTCGTTTTTATTTTTTCACGAAGAAATTCAATTTAAACTATCTAAGTATCTACAACAAAATAGAAGAGAGAGAGTAAGAGAGAGAGAGAGAATACTACACATGGAAATCAAAATGAGATGTAGAATAGACAAGGAATTTATCATAAAAGAGATCGTTCGTTACAACTAGAAAGCATAAAGCGATTACTCTAGAAAGCAGTAAATCTATATTAGAAAGCAGTAAAAAGAGTAGGGAGAGAGAATCCTCCTCGACGGTCGCTTGGAGGACGAGTTAGACGGGACGACGCCTGGACGAAGGAGAACGAAGCGAGACGAAGGAGGACGAAGCAGAAGAACAGGAACGAAGCAGCACGCCGTCGTCGTCGCGGGATCCACTTCCGAAGGGGGACGAAAATTTGGACTTTATCTCGCGAGAAGCATCCCGGGTGTGGGACAAGCTTCTCTTGAGCTTTGGAGAGGTAGAGAGGAGAAGGAAGGGATGAAAATTTCGTATGGAGGGGGTCTCCTTTTATAGTTGCAAGGAGTGGGGGCAAAATGGACATTACATCTTCAAAATAATAAATAAGGGGTCTTTAGTGACGGATTAATCCGTCACTAAAGCCCGACGTGGCCGTTGCCGCCGCGCCCACGCGCGCCCGCTCGGCTGCCCGCGCGCGTAACGCCTACGCACGTCCGCGTAGTCTCAGCCATCCGATCGCGAGATCGGACGGCTTAGATCGCGTCCGCGCCCGCTGCGTAGCGCGCCCGCCCGCGTGCGATCGCGCGTCATCCTGATTGAGCGCGCGCAGCCGTTGGATCTTCATCTGACGCTCGTCCGCGCCCGCTCGCCCGCGCCTTCCACCCCCTCACCGCGGCTCGAACCCGCGACCTCTGCTTCGCCCGCAGCTGCGTTGCCGCTGCGCTACGCGGACGAAATGGTCACGCGGACGCTTTTAAGCGCGAGCGACCGCAGCCGTTGGATCGAGATCCAACGGCGGAGAGGAGACGGGTGCGTGGTCTTCACAAGATGCATGCGGCCGTTTGGGCGGCTGAGATGGCGCCACGTGGTGCCATCTTGGCCGTGCATCTTCTGGAAGTTGTAGATGGTGCCACGGATGTCGGATTGACTCGATTTTTGTGTCGTTGGGCTGCGATCGTCGTTCCGAATTCATCCGTGCGGTCGAATTTATCATCTGAAGTGCGAATTTACACCATCCTGGCCCTTGATCTTCTAGGGTTCCTGGGTCACTTATCTGATGCTACGGATGCCTGATTAGGGCGATCTTGGAGTCGTTGAACTCCAATAGTCGCCCTGATCACATCCATACGGTTGGATCTTTGATCCGAGGCCCTGATAAAATATTTGCCCTGTCCATGCACATAAAAGGAGACAATTAACCTCCATTTTATTCAAACTATTCTAAATGCAAGATGATGCATGTAATGTAATATTTATATCATGAAATGCAATCCTATGCTTAAGAACATGCAAAAATAGACCTTTTAAGCAGTGTAATTGTGTTTACATCACCTCCTAGAGACGAACGACTGGGACTCAAGTCTCCTTATCTTATCAATTATTTTTGTTGATCGTATTTCACAAATATATTACAATGCATTCTAATCAAATACGTGTTATATGATTCCCAACAAAATGACGCCGTTGCCGAGGAGGCAACGCCATTTTTGATTTCGATCTCTTGAATTATCACTGATAAATCTTCCTCTGCTTGTCTTTTAATGTGCAGGAAAACAGGAAAAATGGGATCTACGCACACATCGAGTGTAGAAAAATCATCAGGTGCACATCTCCTCTTAGATTAGGATTTCCCTTTTTTTGAACCCTAGGTTAGATTTCCTTCTAGTAATTTCATTTGAAAAAAAAATGCCTACTTATTTTTGTGAAAAAGGATAATAAAAAAAAAGTCTAGGTAGTTAGATTAGGTCTCCATTTGAATCTTAAGTTAGTTTACTTTAAAAAAAAAGAAAACAATTTTTTTCTTTTGAAAAAAAGTTTTTCCTTCAAAATTTTTTTTTTCAAAGTTTTTGAAATAAAAATTATCTTGGAGGAAAGTTTGAATTTCAAATTCATACACCCTTTCGAAAACTTCTCTGCCACCTTTTGATTTTCGGCTAGATTTCAAATTCTAATTTAAAAATTCAATTGCTGAAAAGTTAATGAGGAAAATTTTCTGAAATTTGTGGTAAACCACTTTTAAACCGCCTTTCAAATGGCACCATTCATTTGAAAGAATCCAAGTACAAAATTTTGAAAAATTTGCGAAGTGTAAGGGGGTCAGACTAACCCAGATATAAAAATTTTCAAACTTCAAAAAGCAATTCCGAGCAATCCGCGAATCTGTTTTGACTAAAACTAGTGGGGTTTGAAAGATGATCTCAGTAGCTTAATTTTCATATTTTTCCTGAATTTTTGAAGACCATTTGATACTGTTTCAAAGCAGAAAATCGACTAGAGGTCAAAATTTCAGATCATACCCCTTAACATTTAAAAATCTCTATAAATTCGATTGAAATAGTAAAAAATATAAAAATATATTCTCTGGAAAGATAATTGAAAAAGGAATCTACTTGCAAAATTTCAACTTATTCTGATTCCAATTTTTATTAGAGAATTATTCTTATTTTCGTGGTTTGCTGAAGAAGAAGAAAAAAACCCCTAGAATTGCATGAACCCTAGGTTACACCTTTAGGGTTACACTCTAGAGACCAGACATTTGGGATAGACTAGACTTAATCAAGTCTAAGGTTTAGCCGGTGAGCTTGGTCACCTTGTGAGCCACTCACCATAAACCCCAGTTGAAGAAAGGGCTAAAATTAATTTTAAAACACGAAATCAACCCGAATTCATTGTCATACTACTGGGTGTTTTCAATCTCTCTTACCAAACTTGGTGACTAAGTCTGCGGGGTAGTGTCAAATGACCATGGCTAACGGGTAACAGAACTGGAGGCGTAAGCCAAAGGAAGAACCTTCCCCTTAGTCCCCTCGTAACCAGACTGGCTGGGTTAGCTTGAGAGGTGGAAATCACTTTCAGTCGGTTGTACAACAAATTTTTCTTCTGGAATTCGAACTTAAAATGAAAAATCTGGTCATCCGATCATAAGGACCATATGATTGATAAGGCCTTAGCCTTGTCTGGCTTGGCTACACCAACCCAGGGGTTGGGTGGTGTATGCAAGGAAGGAGATCACTTAGACCTCGACTGGTTAGACCTTGGGAGCTGCTCCCAAGGAGGCGAGTCACCTCGCCAGGACCATCTTCTCCCCCCACTTCTACTTCCTTAGCCACAATGGCTAATCCTGGACCTGGACCTAGATTGGGTCAGAATGCTAGTAATCTGGACTCGATGGCTCGTCTGGAGGCTTGGGTGGTTGAATCAGAGGAGCGACATCAGCAGAGCATGGACCGTATCTTGACAATGCTTGACAGAATGCAGCACCCACTTCGAGGAGAACTTTGGGATTTCTATGATCTAGCTGCACAGATCGTTGCACCCTTAGTCAGGATTCCTGCAGGCGGAGACACGTTTGAGCTCAAGCCTAATGTGATTAGTTTGATCAATAGTCATTTCTATGGAAACTCAAGTGAAGATCCGTTCCAGCACTTAAAGGACCTGAGTCAACTTGCAGAAATGATTCAACCCAAGAATGTTGATCTTGGGATTGTTCTGATGAAGCTTTTCCCATTTTCTCTGAGGGACAAAGCTTCATACTGGTTCAAGACCATTGGGAAGCTAATTGGAACCTGGTCGAAATTACGACGTGAATTCCTGCAAAAGTTCTTCCCGATTGGTCAAATGAACACGATAAGGCGTGTGATCACGACTTTCTCCCAATAAGCTGGGGAGAAGTTGCATGATGCCTAGGACCGATTTCATGACCTTCAGAAATGGCTGCACCATGGTATACCCAGATGGCACCTAGCTCAGATCTTTTACCCTGGGTTGGATGACAGACATCAGTATCTGGCCGATGCATCTAGTGGCGAGAATTTCCTTGCGAAAGACGAGAACAATGCATTTGAGTTGTTAGAATCTTTGGCGGAGAACTCGATGAATGTCGTGTCCATGAACTAGTTCCAACGGCCTAGTCAGTAGCAAGTTGGTGTCCATGAGGCTCACATCGAGTCTATTCGAGTCGACATGGATATCATCGTCAAGCAGCTAGATAGAATAAACTTGATCGAGAAAAAGATTGACCAAATTAGTCAGGGTCAATCTGACCTGAACTCTGCTGCTCCAAGACCCTCTTATGCACCCCGAGCCTCGCTTTCTCGAGTTAATCTACTCACTCGAGATGCATCTTCTCCTTATTTATGAGATCTTGCATATCAGGATCTCGTAAACAATCCTGATCTAGCACAATATGACTAGGTTATGCACCACCCGCTAACTATAATATGTATCCCCATGATGGATATACGTCTAAGACGTCTTCGGCCTACGAGGACGTCAGTGCTATTCAAAGATACGAGCGTAATAACCCGTATTCAGAGATGTATAACCCTGGTTGGCACCAACATCCGAACTACTCTTGGTCTGGTAACTCACAGAGACCACATCAAGATCCACACTACCAGACCAGGCAATACGGGAATGCGCAAAACACATACCCTAGGCAGCAGCCATTCCCGTCTCAGCAGCAGCAAGCTCATTCTATATACCAGTCACTGCACCAAGCTACCATTTACCCTTCAAAATGGGCTAACCCTCTGGAGGCACTGAAAGGGGAGCAGATGAGGAAGTCTATGTAGGATAGCTTGCAGATAATGAAGGTGATGGCTGACCAGATACAGACTATACAGAACACACAAAATAAGCTGATGCAGGAGCATAGGACTCAAGGAGCCTTGCCCTCCCAACCTGTCCTGAACCCTCAGTATGTGCAGAACCAAGGTGCCTCGCCTAGGTTTCAGGCACCACAAGGACAGGCACATGCCATATTACAGGTGCCTCCTGCACCACCTGGTTATGCTCAAGGCCAGCTGCCTTTGATGTAGAACCTTGCATACTCTGCCCCTTCCGCTCCCCTACCACCTCATGGACAGTAAGCTGATGCAAATGCTATCTCATTGAGGAGTGGAAGGAAGACATTCGACCCACCACATAGGCAGGCATGTTCTGATTTTTCTCACCCTTCGCCGCAGGTGGGTTCGACTCCTTCATCTCAGGAGCCACCTATGGTAGATAAGGGTAAGAGACCACTTGACCCTAAGATTCCCATCCCTTTTCCCGAGGCTCTGATGCGAAATGTAGTACGGAAGAAGGACACGTTGAATTTTTAGAACCTGAAGTCAATGTTCAAGGAAGTACATATTCAGGTCCCTCTCCTCGAGGTAATTGACCACATCCCCGCTGTTGCTAGGTTCCTCAAGGACTATTGTACCCCGAAGTGACAACCTAGAATTGGATGACAGGCAGTACTGTCAAAAGAAGCTAGCGTGGTGATTCTAGCCGACTTGCTGCCGAAAAAGAAAGACCCTGGTACCCCACTCATATCCTGCTTCTTGTAGGATTCTACATTTGATCGGGCCCTTCTAGATCTGGGTTCGTCCATCAACCTGACTCCCACTACCATATTTGATCGATTTCGTTTTAGGGAGTTAAAGCCAACCTCGGTCACGATTCAGCTAGATGATAGATCAATAGAAACACCAAG
Source organism: Thalassia testudinum (assembly GCA_037157565.1). Taxonomy (NCBI): domain Eukaryota; kingdom Viridiplantae; phylum Streptophyta; class Magnoliopsida; order Alismatales; family Hydrocharitaceae; genus Thalassia; species Thalassia testudinum. Next base: position 2,701,357 of record JAZHRO010000029.1, on the reverse strand, counting down.
GGGGGGTGGTTGAGAACGTGATCGTAAAAGTTCGTGGATTCTGCTTTCCCGTAGACTTTTTCATTCTCGATATGGAGGTTCCTCCTAATCTTCGAGATGCACCAATCATTTTGGGTCACCCATTTCTAGTGATAGCCCGTGCAGACATTGATTGTGCATCCAGGTGTATGGAGATAGCCCTAGGTAATAAGTGACTTCGACTTGACATATTCATGGCATCAAGGAATTTTTACTGTGATCGCATAGAGGAGGAGGGTGAAGATGAAGATTCAGCATACTGTGGTAACATTGGGTTCCTTTGTGATGACCCAATGTCTCATTCATTTGCACTATCAGGGTTCTTGGACCTCGATCCACACGGGACTAAGACCACTACACTGCACATATTTCCCGGGGGATCCAATTGTTTAGGGTGTGTTTCTAACCACAACACCCTTGAATCTAGCTATCCTGATCCATACACTACTGGATCGGCCCTATTGTTACAAAAAGATGTGACCACAGCTAATGGGTTTCCCATTAACGTAGTCACAACCGATTATCTCATAGGTAGCGAATTAGCAAGAATTCACATACGTATGGATCATCAGATTCCCAGCTTCGAGTCTACTCCTATTCCCATTTTTGGCGAGGATTTCAGTGACCTCCCCACAGATCTTCTACTTTCATGAATACCCCCGTATGATCCAGAGCCTGGAGAGGGCATGATCTTTGTCAATTATCGTTATGAGGATCCCTATGACTCAGACTTTGGTCCTAAGATACATTTTGATCCATTCCCTCAGTAACTTCCTGCTGAATTTTGAGACATGATAAATCAGCTGAATCAACATCTTGATCCCCCCTCTAATTATCCTCTATTTTCCACCACTACTCCACACTTATAGCTAGACTTTTTGGAGTAGGGGTGCACAATCAGCTGGTTCGCATCTTTGGACCACTGATTCTGGGAGCATACGAGCACAACTTTCTCTTAATCTTGACCAACTCCTACGGTAGAACTGATACATCTGATTGAGTTTTCACCCAGCTGGAGGCATTAAACTCAACATCTACTCCGCATCTATCACCTATACATAACCATTTTTATATATAGCATATTTTTCTTTTAAGCATATTTCTTTTGCATATTGCATATTGTCAGGTTGGCCGATGCTGAAAGTTAAATTTCAAGAGCAATTCCAAGTGATATCTACCCATTTACTCCCAGCTGTACTTATGTTCTTTTATATTCATGCATGAGGACATGCAAGAACTTAGGCATGGGGGGGTAGATATAACAAAACTGAAAATTTTTATACCAACATTTAGGAAAGCCTTGGAGTTGCATGTCAAAAGTACTTTAGGACCCTAAATAAAAGAACAACTGACTCCACCTCCAATGCTCGCATTGGAGCTAAAAATCGTTCGCAACAGCCACTTCCGACTCACCCGCTCACCTTTTGTTCTAAATTTAGGGTCAAGTTGAATGTAACCCGAAAGGGAAATTTCATGAAGTATGAATATAACAGGTTACTTGTTTATAGCATATATACATAGTGCATCCATGAATAAGATTATCTTATTAAGAGAATGCATTAGGGATTTTATCCTCTAGTTGATTCCTGTAATCTTGAATCCAGTATAATTTTTCACACACGTAGAATTTGCAATGGATTCATGGTGAAGGCTGATAAACATCTTTAGTCTATCGAGAAGAAGCAGTGCTTCTTCTCCTGAACCCCTAGACTTTGGGAGTCAGGTAGATTTTCTTCCAAAAATCCACCAAAGAGTGTGAGATGAGAGTAGAGTGTACTGGTGCTCTAAGATTAGTGCAAGGAATCTGGAATCCTAAATAATTAGGTGATGATACTTAAAGATAAGGCATAGTTTTCGCTCTTGATTCCTGCATATACATTTGGTGTGAATTTTGAGAGCCACCAAATAAGGCAATTACGCGGAGAGCAAGTTTTCATAAACTAGGGCTAAGGTGGATGGTTACGACCATTCTTTACGGAATCCTCGACTGAAGGAGGGCATTGATGTCAAGGTTAGAAATACACCATCCTATTCATCTCTCCCGGTGTCATGAGTAGGCACTTCCACTAAATAAACCACCTAATGTCTCTTGAGTACCACCAATCCCTAATAATGCCTCCTCAATAAAGTTCATGGATGTGTGCTAGTTGTGTTGTGCTGAAAAAAAAAAGAACAAAAATGATGAAAAGAAAGAAAAATTGAAAATAATTCGAAAAGAAGAAAAAGTAAAAAATAAAAGAGTGAATATTTAGTGTTTATTTCAATTGCATTTAGGCAATACCACCAAATAAATTTGAGATCCACCGAATATGGCCTTAACCCACCTTTCTTGTGTTTCTGACCGCCCGAATATTGGCTAAGGAATTCCGACTTAGTGTTAGAGTTATGGAACTCAATTAAAGTGTTAATGCCAAGTGAGACCACCAAATACGGATCATATGTGTGAATCTGGTGAGATTGTGAGCTCTAAGGAAAAGAAAGAAAAGAAAAGAAAAAGAAAAAGAAAAAGAAAAAGAAAAAGAGAGAATGAATATAAAGGAACCAAAAGAGAGCATAGTTTTTCTCGTCTTTCTCTGAGTTATGTTACGTAATAATTTGGGAATCTAGATTCTATAGTACTAATCTCTATGGAGAACCAGTCGAGAGTGAGCCACCAAATATATAATCTTTTCCCTCTAAGATTCTCTACCTAAGCTTAAAGCCGAGTGGAATTCATAGAATATCTTGAATACCCCAAGGGAAGAAGTCCGCCTATCCTGCTGGAATTTTTACTAGGGGTCAAGTACAGGCTTTAGAGGTGAATTAGTTTTTCACTGGAATCCATTGCAAAAGCTACATAGCTACACTTTAACAATTGTCTGGATTTCTAGAGCATAGGATGAAAACAAAAAGGAGAAAAATCTCTAGGCATACATGTTTATCGTGCTTAATTGGGTTTTAAGAATATCACGTTGTAGTACAGCCGAAAAAGCGCTCAAAATAAATATGATTTTATTACTCAAATTTTAAAGTCCGAGGTCGAATACAGGGAGCAAATTGGGGTTTAGAAATCAAGATCACAACTTAGAATAAGAATATGCAATAATATCAATGTCTCAATGCAGAAATAAAGGAGTAGATGTGTAGCACAAAATATTAAACCAATGTATATGAATGAAGCTCAAAATTAAAATGTTGATGCTATAGTGCTTCTTCTGCCGGCTACCTTTGTCTTCAATCTTCTTCTTTCCTTTTCTTCTTCTTTATGTTCCTTCTTCTTTGTTCTCTGGCTTCTCCTTCCTTCTTCTTCTTCTTTGGCTTTCTTCTTTCTCTCTCTCCTGCCGGCTGCCTTTCCTTTGCCTTTGTTGCCTTCTCTTCCTTCAGCTTCTTTTTTTGCCTTAGTCTTCTCTGCTTCCTTGCCTTCTCCTTCTTCCTTAGCTTCTCTTTTTCTCCTCTTCGGCTTGTAGAGAAAAACCTACCCCCTACCTGCGCGAGATCTCTTCATTCTTCTCTCTTGGGTTCCACTCTCCCAAGCCACATTTCTCAGGTAATCGGGTCAGGTATGCGCCCGGGACCAGGCCCACCGGTGTGCGATGGTGGGAGAGGTTTGCTAGTTGGGTCGGGTTACCAGGTCCACGGGGCGTGGTCGCGGACGAGGCAGTCGGGTCGGTTGAGAGAGGGACCTCACCTCGTGAGTTGGAGGTGAAGAGCCTATGGCAAGAATTCAACTTATGCGGGTGAAGCGCCTCAAAGCTTTCCGAGGTGGGACTATCTTCCTACCCCCTTCTCACGCGCCTGTAGCAGAGTGGCTATCTTCGATTGCAGCTACAACTATAGCCCTCGACACCAATTGGATGCCGGGAGATGTTCGCGAAGACTTTCCACATAACCTGGGACTGTGACCTAGAGTGAGCATGACCTGGAGAAACTTGCAAGCAAGCTTCAAGCCTGACGTCAATGGCGGAGAGCTCTTAGACCTGAAATCACCACAAAGGCCTTGTGAACACGTTAAAATGCTCAGGGAGCTTCGCTAAGGTGCGGCGAGTGTGCAGGGGTGGTCGGCGTGGCATGGGAATGCTTGTGGGAGCATGCCTAAGGCACACTGCGGCGGTGTGTGTGGGTGTGTTCGGGGGTGCGTTTGGGTGAGTGGCGGAGTGATATGAGTGGGTGGTTATGATCATGGGATCGAGGTGATGCTTGTGGACTAGTTGACGAGGAGGGAGACGATCTTTGGAGGTGGAGCGAACTCGCCGAGGTTGGTGGCCAGAGGTAAGGGGATGATGGTGGTGGAGTGCGGCAGTAGTCGTTTGAGGGAAATAAGGAGGGAGAAAGGGAGTAGAAGGTGAAGGAGACTTATCTAAAATGTGAAGAGATGAAGATGGGACGGAGGTGGCGTCTGGCACGTATTGCCATCGCCAGAGACAAAGATGCTCAGTGAAGATGGTCGGCAAGGACGAAGGGGCTGCAGGGGTGTCGGCGGGTACTACGCGACGTGCACGAATGTGAGGGAGAGGAACTTGCCATCAGTATTGTGGCTAGGCGACGAGGGAGAGTAGGAGAAGTCATTGAAGCTTGATGAGCAAGTTGGTCGGAGGAGGAGAGATGAATTTGAGGGGGTTCTCCGGCTGATTTCAAGCTTAGGAGAGTCAAGGTGAACTAGGGTGTCTTAAATAGGCCCTGGAGGTCGATTTTGTGCTTGGAAGCCAAGCTTCCAAGCAAGGTAAGGTCGCCGGCAATGGCAACTCAAAAGAGACCCGAATCTCTCATGCGTTTGCATGAGAGATTGGGTACCAAGTAGGGCCTCAAATTGGGTTCACATTGGAGGGGATTTCTCGGAGAATCTCCCTTCCAATTTTGAAGGGGATTCTCTGAGAGATCAGGGAGATATCACCTTATCAAGTTCGTCGGAGTAGGATTCCCTCTGCTATAATGGTGGAGGGACCTAATTACAAAGAACAATGAAGAAGCTAGGGGGTCAAATGTAAGGGTTTTCGAAGGATAGGGGTAGAAATGTATTCAGGTTGAACCTATTTGCAAAGTGGGTCAAGATGAGTTCCCCTTAGGTCCAAATTTTGGTACAAACTTAATTTGGACCTAAGGAATCCAATGGTGAAGTTGTATTTTAGGTTTGACCACGTTTGACTGGGTAATTTATGGAAAAATCCAATTTATGGTAAATATTTATCTAAGACCCCATTCTAGGTCAAAATAAGTTCCAATGGCCAAATTGAAAGTTATAAACCCTAGAGAATATTTTTCTATGATTTTTAGAGGGTTTAGGTGAATTTTATCCTGACCAGAACCTTGTTTAATCAAGTGGGTCTATTTTATGATTACAATAAGTCATTTAATTCCCAGAATTCACACGAACCCTTTTCTGTCTGATTCAACCCACTCATTATCTTGTTAAGACCATTTGACCTGTGTTTAGCCCTTGAGAAAACTTGTTGTTGTACTGTAATGGTAAAATTATAGTTTTACCCCTTGTTTCTTGCTTTTCTCTCAGAAAGATTATTTAGTGAATTAGGACCTTCAGTTGGTTATGTAGGAGCTTTTGTTCTCTTTTATGGGTCGAAATGGGCTAGTTAGGGCTTATGATGGTGTTCCCATCAATACACTTGATAAATAATCAATCCCTTAGGGACTCTTCTGTGAATAATTTAGTCTCACATTTGCTAGGGACTAGCAAGATTTAGGCATGGGGGTATAATTGCGTAGAAATTATAGGTCTTAATTAACCTAAATTAGGCTACGACTTAGCATAAGTTAGGGTAATTCATGCATGCATAAGCATTACTAGCACCTTTACTGCTTTCTTTTAGCTATGCATAAAATAATGCTATAATGTACTGATTAGGTGCATTATGTCAATTGCAGGTAATAAGCTGATCAGAAGCTTGATCTAAAGCTGGATCTGAAGAATAAGGAATAACTAGTGTTGCAACAGAGCTGGAGCGGAAGACCTAGATTAGATGTAGTAGATAATAATGTAAGGGAGTTAAGGTATGCTATTCTATTAAGTAGGAATAAAGCAATAAATTGTAAATAACTTAGGTCCATCCTAACCCTAGGATAGCCTAAAAGCTTCCCCAAGCCTTAGCCACCCTTAGATTAGGTCACCGCACCCTAGGAAACCTTAAAGCCCTAATTCCAACCTCTATCTGGACGTCCACATGAGTTATAGGATGTCTAGAACCCTTAGCCAACTCCCGCAGACCTTAAACCCACTTCTGCAGTGTTATTGGATGTCCAAACACTTGGTCGAACGTCCAATTTCTGCAAAATACCCAAGACAGAACCTAGAAACCTTCTTGACTCTGATTGACTTCTGATTTTTCACTATAAGTCGTCTGACACTTTTATTGGACGTCTGGAACTGCTCTCCAGTTCCTATTTTGGAATTCAAGCCTTGATCATGAGTTCTTAGCTCCCTAAACCCAATTCCAACCCTTTAGGAACCTAAATTAAGTTACCCTAACCCTAGTACACCATCTTTAAACCTTTCTAAAACCCTAATTAGGTTCTTATTAAGCCGAATTGACTTAGATTATAGTCAATGTCATCAGCATATTCAATTGGACTCATAGAGTCCAATTGAGCTCAGATCTCAACCCATACAAGTCCAATTGGACTCAGTGAGAGTCCAATTGACCTAAGCCCAACCTAATTGAGTTATTTCATTCTTAATTAGATTCACACCCATTCAATTAAACTTTTGTTAAGTTTAATTGCATTTCCCCTTTAGCAATTAGGGTTTGCAACCCTAATTTAAGACTTACACTAACCCAAACCCCTTAGGACTTAACCTAGACCACTTAGCCACATAGGGCACAGCCACACACAAACACACACACCCATTCACGTACTCCCACATCACCTAGAGTGTTCTAGGTTCTTCTAAAGGTGGCACCACTCTTGGTTGCTAAAATTAGCAACCAAGAGACATTCAAATTGTAGATCCATAAATGGTGGATCTAAAAACCACCTTCTCTCTCCTTGGCTGGCCACTCTTTGAGTTCTCTCTAGAGAGTTACACACTTCTCTAGAGGGTTGCCCTTAGGTCTATAAGAAGACCTAAGTGGTGGCCATTTGCACCCATTCACTCTTGGCTTCCATTTAGCTTAGCTACATTCCACCTCCACTCTACCTTCACAAGTTGCTTCACCATGGCCACCACCATCTCCATGCCAAGATGTTGGATCACCTCTTCAACCTCTCTCTAAGGGCTAGCCTAAGCACCATTGGCTGCCCCTCCTTCTCCTCTCAATCAACTCAAAGGTCATCAGAGCCCACCTCCGATGCCTTTATTTCTGCTAGATTAGTAGCTTAGTTCTTCATAGTTCACATGCTTTATTTATTGCTTAGTAGTGTAGCTCTATATTCTCCCCCAATGATGCATGCATAATCCCCCTCTAGATTCATGCATGCGATTGTTTTCTACTAGCTAGATTTGTGTTTCCAAGCATTCCTCTATAAGCTTTCCACGAGTTCCATGTTGCAAACACCATGATGAATCAATGAAAGATCTTTTTCTATATATATATCTATGTGTTGAGAATCACCATGAGCTTACTGCAATATATTTTGTGTGATTAAAGTTGCATGCTTTTAATTATTATCTGTTGCTACTAGCTTGTTGGTACCTGAAAATACCAAGCATCTAACTATTAACGCATTTTCCGTAAACAACCACCACATAACTAGAATAGTGCATACTGAAACTCACACTTTCACATTTGTCATCTATCTAACACATGCGCACTAATTAGGGTTCATAATGAAAGTGGTCGAACATTGATCCAACGATTAGAAACTGACGTGCAATTTTAAGCAAGTAGAGCGAGTGAGATTGATTTCAAATCTGCATTTCCATAAATGCCTCCCAGAGACGAACGACCGGGACTCAAGTCTCGTTATCTTATCAATTATTTTTGTTGATTGTATTTTGCAATTATACTACGACGCATTCTGATCAAATACATGCTATACAATTCCCAACACCTAACTCTTCATGATTAGTTTTGAATTATTAAATATTTTTGAAAAGCGATTTTCTACCACACAACGAACTATAACGACATGTCATTTTATGTTAAAGTCTTCAACGAAAACGAAGATTGATGTAAACATGTTTATATTACATGAAATGTCTATTTATGTGTGTTCTTAAGCATAGAATTGCATTACATACTATAAATATTGAATAGCATGTATCATCTTGCATTTAGATTAGTCTGAATAAAATGGAGGTTAATTGTGTCCTTTTATGTTTAAGGACAGGGTAACTTTTTATCGGGGCCTCGGATCGAAGATCCAACCGTACGGATATGATCAGGGTGACAATTTGAGTTCAACGACTCCAAGATCGCCCTAATCGGATATCCATAGCATCAGATAGAGATTGAGGAACCATAGAAGATCAAGGGCCAAGTTGGTGTTAATCCACACTTCAGATGACAAATCCGACCGCACGGATGGGTTCGGATCAACGATTGTAGCCTAACGGCACGAAAATCGACCCAATCTGATACCCGTGGCACCATCTACATCCCTCAGAAGATGGATGGCCAAGATAGCACCACGTGGTGCCATCTCAGCCGCCCAACCAAAAGCACGCATCTGCTCAAGCTCCTCTGGCCAGTGCTTCTCCGTCGTTGGATCAAGATCCAGCGGCTGCGAGGCGCGTGCACTTGAATTGTGCACTTGACACAAACGCGCCATAGCACGTTGGTCGAGCACCTTAATGAGGCGAGGAGGTACGGGATCGAGCCCCCGCACTCCTCAAATAGGAGCGGGCACGTGAGCACGATCTGATGCGCGATGAAGATCTAACGGTGCCACGTGGCTGATAGTGCCTATGCGCCATCTGACACCCTGCGTGACGTAGGATCTCACGCGCAAGGCGCATGGTTGAGGTGCGGCGAGGAGAGATCGGACGGCCAAGATATGATGGATGTGGGCGTGCGTTGAGGAGTGGAAGGCGAGCAGGCGCATGAGCACTGCCCACAAAGGCCACGTTCAAGCCTTTAGTGATGGATTTATCCGTCACTAAAGGTCCTAAATTAATGTTTTTCAACATGTAATGACCAAAATGCCCTCACTCCTTGCAACTATAAAAGGAGACCCCCTCCATACGAATTTCTCATCCCTTCCTTCTCTTCTCTCCCTCCAAAGCTCAAGAGAAGCTTGTCCCACACCTGGGATGCTCCTCAAGAGATAAAGCCAATTTTTCGCCCCCATTTCGGAAGCGGATCCTGCAACGATGACAACGTGCTGCCTTGTTCCCATTCTTCCTGCCTTGACCTCCTTCTTCCTACTCTGTTCCCCATCTTCTAGGTGTTGTCCCGTCCGGCTCATCCTCCAATCGATCGTCAAGGAGGATAACTTCTCTCTCCCATTCCTTTTTCCTACTTTCTAGAGTAGAATTTTTCTACTTTCTAGTTGTAATAGTTTTCCTACTTTCTAGTGTAATTTCTTGCTTACTTAGTTGTATAAACATTTTGAAGTATCAAGTGGATGTTTTCTCTCTCTCTCTCTCTTTCTCTGATTGTTTATAGTGCTTCATTTCATTGTAATTACTCTGCTTTTTAACAAAAACACATAAAAAAATATAACTACGAAGTTGGATAGACGTAGCTTCCCTGAGTTCGACCTAGGATTTCTATTCTGGTATAAATTGTATTTGTTGAACACAAGTTCTTCATTTTTCACACTACAATGACAAGTTTTCAAAACCAAATTCGATAGTGTAGTCCTTTGTCGTTTCAACATTTTTGTGCCATTGCCGGGAAGGCAACAATTTTCGATCTTCTTTTCACATTTCACACACTTTATTGTCTTCTAACTTGCTTTCTCCTGTGTCTATTGTTTTGCAGAGACATCCATCAGGGAATCATCAAGCGGTAGACCAGAGTAAAGTGCAGTTGAAGACGACTGTAAGTGCTCCCCATTCTTCCCCCTCCATAGATTTCATTTGTCACATTAAATTCAAATTCCAATTAACCTAGGTGTTTGCATAAATCCTAGGATTAGTTTGGTTGTTTGGATTTTAACTCACACTCATTTCACCCTCGCTTATATAAAAAAAAACAAAAAGATAATTTTGTGGGGTAATTTTTAACATACACCCACATTCAAGGCACTTAACCTACTTGATTTGCTTCTACTCAACCGGGTTCTGATCTGTGGAACCGGTACACACAAATCAATACATAAAAGAGTAGAAATCATTCTAGGTTAACCATTTCTGTGTGCCTAACCTAGTGGTGCAGTTGTGGTCAGTTGTTTGAGTTCTTTGGGTCGCACCACTCAACCTAAAATCAACTCATCAAGTATCTTCTTCTTAGGGTTTCCAATCTAGGTTCATACCAGGTACTCCACTCTATTCCTGGTTTTAAAGGAAAGCAATCTTCACCCTGCTTGAAAACCTGGTTTTCCTCAAACTTGATTGAAATCAACCTAATTCTAAACCCTAAATGCTACTTAAGCAAGATTTGAACATTAAAATCTATGCATCACAAATAATCTTGCTTGAAAACCCAGGTTGTGCACGCACTTACACAATACTCAATCAATCATTAAGGGCACAGCACATTTTAAGGGTCCATCACATTCCATAAGCACTACAATCCCAGGCCTCAATAAAATCGAGTAGACGTTGGCCTTAAGGACTGATTCGCTCTTCGGGGCCTAGTCTGAGATTGTTCATGATTAACCTACTTGTATTGATTAATCTGATGTCTGGCTAGGGGAGTAGCGTCAAACAACCGCTGCTGGGGGGTACACTAGGAACCGGAGGCGCAAGCTGAAGGAAGAACCTTCTCCCTAGTCCATCCTAACTGGTTGGATTGAGCAGACACAAGTAGAGTAAATCATTTATAATCTTAAGGCAGGTTTTGGGAGTCTGTAGATCCTTAGGCTACCCCACTTAAGGACAGGCTTGTTTTGTTGTGCAGCAGGGTCCTTATCCCCAGTCCTTCCAACCTTTTCCTAGTTTATGTTGGGAAGATGGTCATTGAATCCCTGATTGGAAGGACCACTAGAGTATTCTAGGAGGCGTAAATTTGATTTTGGTCAAATTGATCCCATGGCCGATCAATAGCCTCCTCTGCCTTGAGATCCACAGCAAGAATTCCGAAGGCAGCTGGAACAAATGCAGAGAATGCAGGAATGGTTCCAGAGAATGCAAGGCTCTCAGCCCTTGAAGGATTTTTATGATCCTTCAAATTACAGGGAACGTCCCGTGGTGTAGATTCTAGCCGGAGACGTAGAAATCAAGCCCCAGGTGCTATGCCTGATCAAACATTACCATGGGCTTGGCTTTGAAGACCCGTTTCAGCACTTGGAGGACTTGACCACTTTGGTCCTGACCACCAAGGCACGAAACATGAATGAGGAGCAAATGATCATGAGGCTCTTCCCCCACTCTCTTAGGGATAAAGTCGCTCATTGGTACAGGACTATAGGAAGACCAATTGCAACTTGGAATGAGTTGAAATCAACCTTTCTGAAGAAATTCTTCCCTGTCGGATGTACCAATGCTTTGAGATGGGCAATCACTACCTTTACCCAGCGGCTGGGGGAGCAGTTTCATGTGGCCTGGGAGCGATTTCAGGACCTATTGCGGAGGTGTCCACACCACGAGGTGCTGAAATGGCAACTCATGCAGATCTTCTACCACGGGTTGACTGGGCAACTCAGAAATCACGTGGACGCTTCTTGCGGAGGCAATTTCTTCAATAAAGACGTAGATAGTGCACACGATTTGTTTGAGGAAATGAGCGAGAATTCAATCAATCATGCCTCCATGGATACTTTTACTAGTCCCAGCAGCCTAGATCAAATGTTAATGAAGTCCATGACTCCCATTCATTTGATATGGAATTGATTTGTAACAAACTTGATAAGGTGGACCTGGTTGCTAAGAGAATGGAAGAGTGGATGGGTGGAAGTTCAATGAACAACCCTCGATCCACTCAATCCCAGAATTCGGGATTCCATTCATCGTGAGCTCCTTCTAGACAGGAGTTCGTGAATCAACTCGATGCAGCTCAACCTATGAGTCAGCATTATTCGAAACCCCACGGGTGCCAAACTGGGGCCTTTGATCCCAGTTTTTCTGATCCTTCCCTTTCTCTCTCCATCCTCACCCTATGAGGATGTCTGTGCTGTACAGGAGAACGTTAGATCCAACCCCTACTCTAATGCTTATAATCCAGGTTGGAGAAACCACCCTAACTTCTCTTGGAAAAACCTAGGGAAACAAACCCAATTCCGACCCAGCAATTATGCTTCGCAATGACCAATGGGTCAAGGTCATGTGTATACTCAGTTGCCCCCAAATCAGGTCAATCAGCCAGCTTGGAATGCCCGTCAACTCGTAGGGCAGGCTGATTTTAACCGACAAATGGTAGAGATGCAAGGATCCATGCTCCAGCTCATGTAGCAAATGAAAACCTCGCTGGACAACTTGCAACCGGGCTCATAGCTAACTCTCGTCAACCTGGATCTCTACCATCCCAACCCGTACCCAACCCGCGAGATATCTTGAATCCGGGCAACCAAGCCCATGGGTATAGAAATCAGAGGGACTCACATGCACATGCTCAGGTGGTTGAGCAGGGTCCTTCCTCTTCTTCTTCTTTTGCACATCAACAATTCTTGGCTAATCAAGCCCCTCCAATCTTTCCTAACCCTCCCCAAGACCCAAACTCATATGCATCCACAAATTTTGTTACCTTGAGGAGTGGTAAACAAACTCAAGATTCACAACCACATTGTTCTAATTTAGCGAATCCTGAAGAATTTGAGGAGAGAAAGGAGAATTTTGGAGAAGAAATCAAGGCTCAGGAACCTGATTCCAAAGATCTAACTCATGTTCTTTTTCCTGAAGCCTTGATCAGATCAAAGAAGAAGAAGTCTGTTGATAGCAATGAGGAGCTTCTAAATATTTTCAAGAATGTTGAGATCAATATCCCGCTCCTCGACGCTATTAAGCATATACCGGCTTACACAAGATTCTTAAAGGATTTATGTACACAAAAGCATAAGTCAAGAGAATCTGTTCCGAGGAAGGTGATACTCTCCGAGCAGGCTAGTTCTGTTATTCTGCACCACCTCCCTCAGAAAAAGAAAGATCCAGGTGCTCTGTTGATTTCTTGTGTCATTGGAGATTACACTTTTGATAGAGCACTTCTAGATCTGGGTGCATCCATCAACCTAATTTCGACTTCTCTTTATGGGAAGTTTGGATTAGGTGAACTTCGGCCAACTTCAGTAACGTTGCAATTAGCAGACCGTTCAGTCACAAATCCACAAGGTGTTATTGAAGATGTTATAGTTAAAGTTAAGGATTTCTATTTTCCTGTAGATTTCCTTGTCCTTGACATGGATGTACCAGAAAATCTGAGGAATACGCTCATCATTCTGGGGCGTCCGTTCCTGGCTACTGCTAAGGCCAACATTAACTGTGAAAGCGGTAGCATAGAATTCACCTTTGGGGATCAATGAATGAAATTGGATATTTTTAAGGAAATTAATAAATTTAAGGATTGTGGATTTATTGAGGAACTTGAGGAGGATAATGTGAACATTGAAACTTGTTTGATGGTTTCTGCAATTGAAAGTTCCTCTCTTGATAATGAATTGGACCCGCAACCCTCTATGGCAGACCTGCCATCTTTTGAAGAGGTTATTGATTTTGTTCACTCTCAACCTCTTCCTTTTGATGAGTCATCAGCATCTTCCTTACCTTCAATCATCAACCCGCCCCAACTTGAACTGAAACCATTGCCTGAGAATTTGAAATATCAATTTTTAGGACCACAGAAGATGCTCCCTGTGATTATCAGTGCTAAATTAACAAAGGAGCAAGAGATTAAATTGATTAAGGTCCTGAAGGAACACAAGGAGGCAATTGGTTGGATCATTCATGACCTTAGGGGGATCAAGCCATCTTACTGCAATCATAGAATATTCTTGGAAGATGGATCCCGCTCTTCTCGCTAGATGCAGAGGAGATTAAATCCAAATATGTGAGAAGTGGTTAAAAAGGAAATCATTAAGTGGCTCGATGCAGGAGTTATTTATCCGATCTCTGATAGTCCCTGGGTAAGTCCCGTGCAGATTGCTCCTAAGAAAGCTGGGATTACCGTTGTGACTAACGATAGAGAAGAATATGTCACAACTCGTTCAGATTCCTCTTGGAGGGTTTGTATCGATTACAGGAAGCTAAACACGGCCACAAAAAAGGATCATTTCCCTCTGCCTTTCATTGATCAAATCTTGGAAAGATTAGCTAGGCAGAAGTACTTCTGTTTTCTTGATGGATACTCGGGATACAACCAAGTTCCTATCCATCCTGAGGATCAGAAAAAAACTACTTTCACCTATCCCTACGGAACCTTTGCTTTCTGTAGGATGCCTTTCGGTTTATGCAATGCACCTACGACTTTTCAAAGGTGTATGTTAGCCATATTCTCTGACATGGTGGAAGAGTTTATGGAAGTCTTCATGGACGATTTCTCTATTATTAGAGAATCGTTTGACTCTTGTCTAGCTAATCTAGAAATGATTCTTAAATGATGCATCAAAACACGATTAGTCCTTAGCTGGGAAAAGAGTCATTTCATGACACAAGAAGGCATCGTCTTCGGTCATGTAATCTCTGAACGGGGAATTGAAGTGGACAAAGCTAAGGTTGATGCTATCGCTAAACTTCCTCCTCCCACATCTATTAAACAAATTTGATCATTTCTTGGCCATGTGGGATTCTATAGAAGATTCATCAAGGATTTCTCGAAGGTTGCTCGTCCTCTGAGCAATCTTCTCGCTAAAGAAATGCCATTTATTTTTGACGAATCATGTCGTAAGGCATTTGATTTCTTGAAAATGGCAGTCACTTATGCTCTGGTGTTGCAACCACCGGTTTGGACAGCCCCTTTTGAGATCGTGACCGACGCTTCTAATTACACGGTCGGGGCTGTTTTGGGTCAGAAAGTTGACAGGAGGCCCTCTGTCATCTACTATGCTAGTAAAACTCTAGATGAAGCCCAAAGGAATTACACTGTTACCAAAAAGGAATTACTAGTTGTGGTATTTACTTTGGAAAAATTCAGGGCTTACCTCTTAGGGTCTCATGTCATCATTTATATCGACCACTTGGCCTTAAGACATCTCTTGGCTAAAAACGGTGCCAAACCCTGGCTTATTCGTTGGATTCTTCTGCTTCAAGAATTTGATCTTGAAATCAAGGATAAATCTGGGGTACAAAATGTGGTGGCAGATCATTTGTCGAGACTTCTAAGTGATTCTTCTTGTCCGAATGTCCCAATTGCTGATACTTTTCCCAATAAAACCATCCTTACAGTTTTAGGTGTCCAAACCCCGTGGTTTGCTGACATTGTTAATTATTTGGTTGTTCGTCAAATCTCGCAGGATTGGACCAAGCAAAAATGGGATAGACTCAAATCTAAGGCCAAATACTACTTCTGGGAGGATCTTGAACTGTACTGCATCAGCTCTGATCAGATTATTCACCAATGTATTCCAGAGAATGAATTCAATAGTATACTCGAGTTCTGCCATGCATCTACGTGTGAGGGACATTTCTCTGGGAAAAAGACCGCTGCAAAGATTTTTGCAATCTGGCTTCTATTGGCCATCTTTATTCAAGGATGCCTAGGATTTCTCAAGGTCGTGTTCCCGATGTCAGACACTCAGGAGCATAACTAAGAGAGATATGATGCCCCTAAACTCGATTCTTCCTGTCGAAATCTCCGACGTTTGGGGCATCGATTTCATGGGACCCTTTCTCCCTTCATTTGAACATCAGTACATTATCGTCGTTGTTGATTACGTGTCCAAATGGATTGAGGCGATTCTCACCCGAACCAATGACCACAAGGTGGTCATCGATTTTGTCAAGAAACACATCTTCAGCAGGTTCAGGATTCTGAGGGCCATCATCAGTGATGGTGGCACTCATTTTACTAATGCCCAGTTCCGTAATTTGTTGGCTAAATACAAGGTTAATCACTGAATTTCCACAACTTACCAACCCCAGACTAATGGACAGGCCGAGATCTCCAATCGAGAGATTAAGAATATTCTGCAGAAAATGGTTAGGCCTGATCGCAAGGACTGGATTCAAAAGCTTGAGGATGCTCTTTGGGCCTATCGTACGGCATATAAAATGCCCATTGGCATGTCTCTGTTTCATCTGGTGTATGGAAAGGCATGCCATTTACCCAAAGAGATTGAACATAGGGCATTCTGGGCAATCAAGCAATGCAATTTAGATCTGAGTTTAGTTGGGAAGACCAGGAAACTCCAACTATTTGAGTTGGAAGAGCATAGAAATGATGAATGCCAAGATCTACAATGCTCGGACCAAAGCTCTACATGATCAATTGATTTCCCACAAGAGCTTTGAGCCAAACCAGAAGGTCTGGTTATTCGATTCTTAACTTAAGCTCTTTCCCAGCAAACTTAGATCGAAATGGAATGGCCCATTCATTATCGACCAGATTTTTCCAAATGGAGCCGTTCAGATCTCTAACCCAAAGACGGGTAACACATTTAAAGTCAACAGTCAATGTCTGAAGCCTGTTATTGACCGTACTCTTCCAGAACCCATCTCAGACACGGTTGCTCTAGCCATATTATGACTTCTTTGGCTGGACTTCGCTTAGAGCATTAAACTCAGCAATTGTACATATGTCACAAACTTGACCCGAGCTTCATATTCAGGTGATATCTTTCATACTCTACCCTTTCTTTCATGTCTGTTTTTCTCAATGTGGACATTACATTAGCTAGGCAAGGGGGGTGGATTCATTTTTGAATCATTTTGTCAGCTCTGTGAAATTCTTGTAAATTGTATTGCTCTTCTTATATATACATAAAAAAAAATTGAATTAGGAAGGGATACTTGGACATTAGGACTTTTCAATCTTAGGAAATATTACATTAGGATCTAAACACAAAGACCCTTCAGGTCTTTGGACTTAATCAGCCTGTGTATCCACTAAAATGTGGATTTATTTTTCGAGTTCTCGCCATCTTAACTCTATTGTAATTTGATTAAATAAGTTTGGGTGATAAGTACACGACTTATCAACCCACCCTCTGATTTGAGGGAACTTTAAGTTTAAAGCATCTACACACTTTCTTTTCACTGACTTGTTGATCAACAGTTTTAATGGAAATTGGGTAACTAATGAACTTTCTAAGGTGATATGGCTGGCAAGTTATCATGGGTAACAACCCATAGGTAGGTTGTCTAGAGCCCAGTCAATGGACCATTCTCTTCTTGCTGCCTTTAGGTAAATCTTAGACCAGGGAAGCCACCTACTTAAAAAAAAAAGAAAAAGAAAGCCAGAAAGAAAAGAAAAAAAAGGGGAGAAAAGAAAAAAAGAAAAGAAAACAAAAGGAAATAAGCCACACTTTGCCGCACGAGTATGGCTGGCAAGTTGTCGGTGGTAACAGCTCATCGACCGGTTGTCCAAAACCTAGCTCAAGAAATGCACTTAAAATTCTCAAAACACTTAGGAAGAAGCGGAGAAGTAGAATAAACTGGGGAGATATACATTGGATCCACCCTTGGTTGACCCCATAAAAATAAAAGTAGGGAGAAAGCTACTGGTCATAAAGATACACCTTTAGGCAGAACTCTCTTTTTAAGGTCACCTAGAGGCGTAGAAACCCAAAGTCCATTCTAATTACCGATCAACGAGTCTATCACATTCACAATAAGATGCTTAGAACTTAGGGTTCTCGACAAATCTTGGGTGAGTTGAATGGCCGTAGAAAGGCACTCTTTAACCCTAAACTCAAAAATCCAAAAAAAAAAAAAAAGAAAAGAAGAAAAAGTGAAGAAATTTTTCTTTGAATAAGGCGAGGGCTTGAGGCGATTTGCATTTTGGTAGATACCCAAGCATTGTTGTGTCTTTGAAAGTTCAGATCCTAAGTAAAAATTTTTTTAATGTTGCAAATAACTTATGCCCAAATAATCCAACCTAATTCTTTTATAAATAGCATGTAGTTTTTGCTAGGGACTAGCAAAAGATAGGCATGGGGGTGTGATGTAAACATTTTTATATTACATAAAATGTCTATTTATGCATGTTCTTAAGCATAGAATTGCATTGCATACTATAAATATTGCATAGCATGCATCATCTTACATTTAGATTAGTCTGAATAAAATGGAGGTTAATTGTCTCCTTTTATGGTTAGGGACAGAGCGAATTTTTATCGGGGCCTCGGATCGAAAATCCAATCGTACAGATCTGTTCAGGGCGACAATTGGAGTTCAACGACTCCAAGATCGCCCTAATCGGATATTCGTAGCATCAGATAGAGATCGTGGAACTCTAGAAGATCAAGGGCCAAGATGGTGTTAATCCGTACTTTAGACAACAAATCCAACCGCACGGATGAATTCGGATTGACGACCGCAGCCTAACGGCGTAAAAATTGACCCAATCCGATACCCGTGGCACCATCTACATCACTCAGAAGATGGACAGCGAAGATGGCACCACGTGGCACCATCTCAGCCACCCAACCGGTCGCACACACCCGCTGAAGCTCTTCTGGCCAGCGCTTCTCCGCTGTTGGATCAAGATCCAACGACTGCAAGGCGCACTCACTTAAGTTGTGCGCTTGACACAAATGCGCCCGTAGCACGTTGGTCGAGTGCCTTAACGAGGTGAGGAGGCACAGGATCGAGCCCCCGCATGCCTCAAATTGGAGCAAGCGCATGATCAGTCACGCGATGAAGATCCAACGGTGCCGTGCGGCTGATAGCTCCCACGTGCTATCTGACCCCCCGTGATGCGGGATCTCATGCGCAAGGCACGTAGTTGAGGCACAAAGAGGAGAGCTCTCAGTCGTTTGATCTCACGATCAGACAAACAAGATCTGATGGACATGGGCACGCGTTGAGGCACGGAAGGCAAGCGGGCGTGCGAGCGCCGCCCATGAAGGCCACGTTCAGGCCTTTATCTATCACTAAAGGTCCTAAATTAATATTTTTCAACATGTAATGACCAAAATGCCCTCACTCCTTGCAACTATAAAAGGAGACCCCCTCCATACGAATTTCTCATCCCTTCTCTTCTCGCCCTCTCCAAAGCTCAAGAGAAGCTTATCCCACACCCGGGATGCTCCTCAAGAGATAAAGTCAATTTTTTGCCCCCATTTCGGAAGCAGATCCCACGACAACGATAACGTGTTGCCTCGTTCCCGTTCTTCCTACCTTGACCTCCTTCTTCCCACTCTGTTCCTCGTCTTCTAGGCATCGTCCCGTCTGGCCCTTCGTCCAAGCGATCATCGAGGAGGATAACTTCTCTCTCCCATTCCTTTTTACTGCTTTCAAGAGTAGAATTTTCCTACTTTCTAGTGTAATTTCTTGCTTAGTTGTATAAACATTTTGAAGTATTAAGTGGATGTTTTCTCTCTCTCTCTCTCATCTCTGATTGTTTATAGTGCTTCATTTCATTGTAATTATCCACTTTTTAACAAAAACATGAAAAAAAATATAATTGCAAATTTGGATCGACGTAGCCTCCCTGAGTTCGACCTGGGATTTCTATTCCAATATAAATTGTATTTGTTGAACCCGAGTTCTTCTCTTTTCAAACTATAACAACAGGTTTTCAAAACAAAATTCGATAGCGTAGTCCTTCGTCATTTCAACAAAGATCGCTCTTTCAAATGGTGCCATTGCCGGGGAGGAAACATGCCTATTAATTTTTTCAAAAATTTTATATTATTTTTATGCTATTTCGAAAGCTTTTCTGAATTACTGAATGTGGCTCTTTTTCTGTGTAAAAACAACAAACGAACGCAGTAGGCACGCACAATGGAGGTGATATTTTTGGTGGACCTTGACGCCACCTAGAGGGCAGCAACAGGAGCACGTGGGCCTTGATCCCACTCATGTGGAAGGGGGATTGGCTACTGGAGATCTGTTTATACTTAGATCAGGCTAGATAGACCTTAGACATTTAATTTTTGTCATGTGGACTTGTGTTGGGTATTTTCGAGAGCGTGTTCCCATTTTATTTAGATTATAGGATTATTCAAATTGTTTGAACTACATGTTGATTAGTTCGTTAGATTAGGTTTGTTTGCTTATTAATATTTAAAAAAAAAATATTCAAACTACCTGTTAGAAGCTGCATATCTATAGGGTAACCATCTAGGGTTGAATGAACAACATCTAGCTTTTCTTTTTACATTGCAAACATCCTACATTGAAGAGAGCTGGAGTAAGGTACATCTTTTCTTGTGCATCAATTATCTGCATATACATTGCATTTGGACATAATTAAAAAAGACCATTTAAGCTTATTTGAAAATATTAATCAAATGGTCACATTACTTCTTGAAAAGAAAGAAAAATATACAGGAAGTGTTTGGATAACGTGATTGCGATTTTCAAAAGGAAAAATCACTTTTCGTGATGTGATGTACACTTCTTACACTAAGTACACACTATAGGCACTGCACTAAGACTTGAACCCTTAAGGCTATAGGCATCGATCTCTTTATCGGCGCAAACCCTCCTATATCGCTATGTGATGGTAGTATTAACTTTTGCCTGAGTAACTTGATACTCTAAGGAGGGGGACACCCCTTAAAGGAATTCAAGGGTAGTTAAGAGGCACCACTAACGCAACGCCTCAAAGGAAGGGTTCACCATACTTGCATCCTTTGGTTCCATCCTTGGAGTACCTTTTTACTTGAGCATTAGAGAATATCATTGCAACAAAGTATATGTCTTTAGGGCACTCGAAGGCCAATTTAGGGTGCGTAATTGCCAGACAACTTGATTGATCACTCCAAAAAGGATAAAAAGTAACCTCAACCTTCTTAACAGTTATTGACCAGAAACTTCAAGTGCCTCATTTCTCTTATACCACTTATGTGGGAATGGAGAAACACTGCCTTGACTATATTTGGCCAAGCTGAAGGGTTGGAAGAGGACTTAAAGAACTTTAAATCAACAAAAGACCTCTTGCCTTGTGTTTGCTTGGTGTGTGCATGATAGAGCTCTCTAGGAAGTTTTCTGTTTTTAATCTAAGTCCTAAGAGAGTTAAACCATTTAATTGAAAGAAATGGACTATCCTTACTCCTATCATTTTAACCAGGATCCTATGACTCGAGAATATCCATCCTTTGATGGGTATAATGACAATTCATGGGATCAATCATATTCCTATCCTAGGAGTACTGGCCCGATAGCTCCCACTTTTGAGCAGAGCCTAGGCGCAGGATTTTCCACCCATGGAATCCCCACTACTATGCAAACACCCAACCCTCCCACCCTTCATGATTTTCCTTATCGAGGTTGGATAGATACCCCTAGGCGACTAGATCCTAAGATTGACTATGCTCCCTAATCTGATAGTAGTAGCCTCTCCTATTTTATGATAGAAATGCAAAAACAACAAAAAGAAATGGAGTCTATGGGAGAGATGTTGAGGAATAGTCAACAATTGAATAAGGAAATTAGACAGCTTAGCTATGCTCTTACTAATGATTCTATCCTGATTGAGCAGCAATCATAGGTCTTAATTGACCTAAATTAAGCTAAGACTTAGCAGAAGTTAGGGTTATTCATGCATGCATACGTATTATCTGCATCTTTACTGCTTTCCTTTAGCTATGCATAAAATAATGTTATAATGTGCTGATTAAGTGCATTATGTCGATTGCAGGGAATAAGCTTATCAGGAGCTGGATCTGAAGCTGGATCAGGAATAACAGGAGTTGTAGCAGAGCTGGAGCAGAAGGCCTAGTTTAGATGTAGGAATAATAATGTAAGGGGGTTAAAGGTTTTCTATTCTATTAAGTAGAAATAAAGCAGTAAAATGTGAAGAGCTTAAGTCCATCCTAGCCCTAGGATAGCCTAGAGACTTCCCCAAGCCTTAGCCACCCTTAGATTAGGTCACAACACCCTAGGAAGCGCTAAAACCCTAGTTCCAACCCTTCTCTGGACGTCCAGATAAGTTTTAAGACGTCCAGGACCCTTAGCCAACTCCCGCACACTTCAAATCCACTTCTGCAGTGTTATTGGACGTCCAGACACTTTGTCAGACGTCCAATTTCTGCAGAATACCCAAAATAGAACCCGAAATCCTTCCTGACTCTGATTAGACGTCCAGACAACAAGTCTGGACTTCTGATTTTTGAGTATAAGACGTCTGATTATATATTTAGACGTCTGATACTGCTCTCCAATTCCTGTTTTCAGATTTAAGCCTTGATCTTGGATCTCTAGGTCCCTAAACCCAATTCCAACCCCATAGGAACCTAAATTAAGGTGCCCTAACCCTAGTACATCACCTCTAGACCTCCCTAAGGACCTAATTAGGTCCTCACTAAACCTAATTGACTTGGATCTTAGTCAATTCCATCAGCCTATTCAATTGGACTCATTGAGTCCAATTGAGGCCTGATCTCAGCACACACTGTCCAATTAGACTCAGTGAGAGTCCAATTGACCTAGACCTGACTTAATTGAGTTGTTTTACTCTCAATTAAGTTTCCACACACCCAATTAAACTTGTATTAAGTTTAATTGCACTTTACCTTAGTGAATTAGGGTTTATAACCCTAATTTGAGACCTACCTTGACCTAAACCCACTAGAACCCAACCTAATCAACCTAGCCACCTAAGTTTCGACCCACACATACCCACACACACCCACACACACCATCCACACGAAAATATCTAGCCTAGAGTTCTCTAGAACTCTCTACCATGTGTGGTTGCCTTGGTTGCCAAAAATAGCAACCAAGAGCCATTCAATTTTTAGATCCACATTTGGTGGATCTAAAAACCACCATCCACCCTCTCTCTCTCACTCTCCCACGAGCTCCCACCATAGGCCTCTATAGAGAATTCCATAATTCTCTAGAGAGCTTCCCTTAGGTCTATAAAAAGACCCCTTGGGTGGCCATTGGCACCCATTCACTCCCTTGGCAATTACTCTCCATTGGTGCCATTCACGCCACCTCCACTTAGCCACTCACTCCACCTCCATGAGCTCACTACTACCACCATGGAGGACACCATGCTGGGATGCTGGATCAACCCTACCTCTCTCCAAGGGTCGGCCTAAGCTACATTGGCCGCCCCTCATTCTCTTCTCAACCACTCCAAGGCCATCGGGGACCACCCCTGAATGCCCTCTACTCTTTTAGCTCTAGATCATGCTTTTCATAAGTTTTACTGCTTTCATTTACTGCTTAGTAGAGTAGTCTCTCTTCTCCCCCAATGATGCATGCGAAATCCCCCCGTCGATTCTTATATGCAATCGTTTTCTGGTAGCTAGGTTTAATTTAAAGCATTCCTGTATAAGCTTTCCTCTAGATTTCCTGTACAAACAACTCTCCCCCAATGAATGAATGAAAAATGCATTTATATATATTATATCTCTCTTTATGTGTTTGAAATCACCATGAGCTGAATGATTATTTTATTTGCGTGATTTAAGTGCCTGTTCTTTAACCACTTATATATTGCGCACCAGAATACTAAGTAGAGCGGCTTTAAGATCGATTTCAAAAATAGAAACACGCCTCCCAGAGACGAACGACCGGGACTCAAGTCTCGTTATTTTACAAAACAATATTTTTGACGAACATTTTTGCGCGACTATATTATGATTTTCGACAACTTTCAAATGCGCGAAAACGGCTTTCTATCATATCCCTACCCATATAATCGTGATTATCAAAATAATTCTGAGGAAACCAATGATGATAGGGATCCTATGTTAAGTAGCTATCACTTAAACTCTCCCAATGAGACACGGCCACTAGAGGAGAACTATCCTAGTGATTATCCACCCGAGCTATATTGGAGTCAAAAGAAAGGGAAGATGGTACCTCTTGAGGACCTTGACCCTAATGACATTATTTTCCTTACCTCTGATAACCCGGGTCAAGGTCATATTGTTCATATCACTTCCCCTATTAGTTATCTGGTGGAACCCTATTCTACCCTTAGTGAGCCTAATCCTGACCCTCCACTTAGGGAATCAACACCTACCATCCAGCATTTCGAAGATTTAAATGCACCCAATAATGGTGACCCTAAGGGAATGGAGGATGAATTGGATCAATTTTGGTCCCAGGGGTACAAAGAGTCTATTTTGGAGGAGGATGATAACCTGATGGAGGAACCCGACCTTAGAATCTGGAGTGAATCTCAGAGGGATTATGTGTTATTTGAGGACTTACCCCTTGAGGATATAAATAATCTGATGAAATCTGGATTCCTCCCTACTTTTGATTTTGAGAGTCATCCTCTGCAAAACCAGGAGTTGATATTGGAGGAGGACGAGCACAACAGTGAGAAGCCTAAGAGAGACTCTCAGGGACAATACACATCAATTGAGGATTTATGCCCCAAGAAGAACAAAGAATTGAGTGATATAGGCTTACTCCAAAATAATAAGACGAATCCTTCTTCAGAAATAATTGAGGATACTGATCCAACTCCTCTCTTTACTGGTGAATCACATATACACCCCGACAAAAACTCAAGTGAACCAAAAGAATCTAGGGATGAAATTAATGATAATGATTCTGTTCTTTCGACCCTGCCATCAAAGGAATTTAATTTGGAGTCCACCATTGATTCACATATACGAGAAGGTGAAAATATGACTCCGATCATTAATGATAGATAGGGTGACGTGAATTTTTCTGCATTAATTGTTAGGGAGAATACACAATCTGAATCGTTGTTGGAATTTGACTCGACACCGACTAAGCCCTCATTGGACTTAATCATTACCTCCCAACACCACAAACAACCGTTACACTCCCTAATCGATACTTGGCTCAGGTCTTTGCTCACATACATTCTTTCTAGGGAGCATATCAGGCCAGTACATCTTCAGGTAGAATGGCGAGTGTGGATTGATGCTTGTACTTTTAATCTTGCCATTCAAGGGTTTGAAATAATAATGTTTATATCTTTTAAAACCCTTCCTATTTTGGAGGATCCTTATTATCCTCCACTTATTCCATTTCGGGAGGTCCCTTTTCATATTTCTTTTATTATTCCTAGACCTCCCCAGGTAGCCTACGAGGCTCTCTACTTTCATGTCTTCTGGCGAGCATTCAGGATAACGTTGCATCATCAGCTCGCCAACATCCGTGGCTACCTGTTTTCTAGGCTCGCGCTGTTACGCATATTTTTAGGGCCTAGCTTTTTCTATCTGAAACCAAACTTACAAGTTCCCTATAAGTATGGCTACTGATAGAAAATGCAAAGCTTGTTGGGAGGCAACCCATCGTTCAGAATAACACCATCATCATGTGATTTCCTTCCTTTCTCCCCTTATTTTAATTTTACAATGAGAACATTGTAGGATTTAGGTATGGGGGGGTGCATTTTGCATTTTAGGAAGTATTCATGCATTTAGGTTAGCATATAAAAAAAATTATTTTCATGAGCTGAATTGGTTAGTCCCTAGCAAAACATCTTTGTCATGGAGGTGTCATTAAAGATTTTTCTCCTTAAATTGTTTCTTAAGTTTAGAATCCAGTACATTTACTTCACTTGCACGTAGACTGGGTAATGGATCTTTGAAGAGAACCAATAAGCATTTTTAGTCTATTGAACTCTTGGACAGTTAATAGGGAGTTAGGCATACTATCTTCTATTAGATCCACCTCATATTTGTGAGAAGAAAGTAGATAGACTACTGGTGCGTTTAAGTCTAGTGCAAGGATTCTTAAGTTTTGGACAATTAGATGATGATACCTCAGAGTTAGGCATAGTTTTCACTCTCTGTTCCTATGTGCCTACATTGTGTGAATTCCTGAGAGTCACTAAATAAGGTAGATACATAGAGATTGAGTCTTAATAAAACTATGACTATGGTTGATGGTTACGATCGTCCTTCATAAAGTCCTCGGCTAAAGGAGGGTAATAGTGTCAAAGGTCAGAAATAAGCTTGTCCTATCCATCCTTTCCTGATGCCAAAAGTAAGCACTTCTACCATATAAGCCACACAATATCCTCTTGACCATCATCATCCCTAATAATACCTCACGAATAAAAGTCTACATCTTGTTATGTTAATTTATATATAAAAAAAGAAAAAAAAAGAAGAGAAAGAAAAAAAAATAGAGAGATATATTTATTTAAAAAAAAGGAAAAAGAAAAAGAAAATAGTTCAAGTTTATAGTTTTATCTTCGTATCATTTTTCAATGTGTCGATGTTTTTAAGGCAACCACAAAAACACCCATTACGATCCACCAAATATGACCCATACCTACTTTTTAGTATTTCTGATCGCCCGAATACTGGCTAAAGGCTTCTAACTTAGTTGTAGGGTTATTAGGACTTTAATTGAAGTCTGAATGCCATGTGAGGCCACCAAACAGTGAGTACACTTACCAAATCTGGTGAGATTTGTGATCTTAGAAGAAAAAAAGGAAATGAGTGAGCACAAAGGAACATCAAGAGAGCACATTTGTTTAGCCTCTCTTTGGGTTGACTCAGTTGATAGTCTGGAGAGTTAGAGTCTACAGTACTAGACTACATGTAGCACCATATGAGTGTGTGCCACCAAATATGAATCCATTTAACTCAGTATCTCCTACCTAAGCCAAAAAGCTGGGGTCAAATTACATATTATTTTTTGCTTTATCCCTGAGGGAAGTAGTTGCCTATCCCGATGGAAATATTTACCAAGGGATAAGTACGAACTGCAAATGTAAGTTGGTTATTTTCACTTGGATCCATTACCTAGGCTACTATCACTTCACATTTGTCTGAATTTCTAAATTTTTGAAATAAGAAAACAAGAAACCTTCTAGTTGCTTCCATTGTTTTTCACTTTTTACTAGGGACTAGCAAAACTTAGGCATGGAGGCATTTGATAAGTCCACTTTTGTGGACCATTATTTGGCCTAAGTACTTTTTAATTAGTCATTCTTAGTTGATATTTGATTAGGAATTAAGTGGGAATTCAACGTAGTCTACATATCATCTTATGCACCAATTTATGTTTAATAGCATATGATATGTTATAATAATCATTTGGTGGATGCAGGCTAAGCACACGACACCTAAAGGCATCAGGTAAATAGCCAAAATCACTCTACAAGACGTCTGAAGTTTAATTTGGACATCTGAGAATCTCCATCAAGAATCACTGCTATCTACATATTTTAAGGCATCCGGAACATCAATCAAACATCTGATAGAGAGCGGTTGTCCCTTTTCTACCGCTCCAACCACTCTCATTCTTTGCGGGTGGTTGGAGAAGTGTTCGGCAGAAGCAACAAACTGCAGGTGTTCTGATAAGAAGAGCGGCTAGAGGACGCTCAGGAGCATCTTCTCCCCCTGACGGGGACTCCTTCCTTTCCACCATGAAGGAGGCATGCACCGTGGAACTAGCGAGCACTGTGGCATAGGCGTTCTCCACTGCCATCAACCTCCATCACTGCAATGGTGCACGGTGACAGCGTGCATCACCACCTCCGCAACCACAACAACCACACCCGCAGAGCAACCCACCAAATGCCCACACGCCTATGCCGCTCCACGTGCACTAGCAGCAACCACGTGCCAGGCGTGCACAACCCCCGCGCATAGCACACCCGTCCACAGCCATGTAGCTACCCACGCACACCCCTTTCCTCTTCCTCTTCTTCGTCTTCTTCTTCCTTTTTTTTCCTTATCTCCCCGCCACCACCTGCAACCTCCCCCATGAAAGAACCCAAAGTACAGATGCCCTCCGTCGCCGACCACGCCACCTCGGGCCATCTCCTTTGCCAAAACAACCCGAGTGCCCGCTTCGACCTCACGAGGGTAGCCACGCCCTCGGAAACCAACCACAACAGCTCCATCTCCCACGCCAATCGCTGTGCCATCCAGTCGATCCTCCTCCAATCGGTCACTGGTGGCCACCTTTGGCCGCCTTGCCACGACCATCTCGAAGGCTGCACCTCAAAGACCCACCACCGACGACCGCGATGCTGGCCACCGCCTCCTCCGTGCGTGCAAGCAAGGGATTCGTTTCTCCTGTTTTGCTACAGTAAAAAGCAAAATAAAATTTACGCTTCATGCCATTGTGGAAAACACTATTGTAATATTTATCTGATTATTATATTACAGTAGATTTGCATCAATATCCCTCATGTTTATTTGAATCACAAATAGTTAAATTCTTCTCATGAACAATAGAGTATGGGGTATTGGTTATAGGGAGCAGGTTCTATTTTAATTAAATTTGATGGTGCTTGTCAGTACTAAGATAGCAATTTCGGTATTTCCATGGTGGTGATTTTGCATGTGCACCCTCACATTATTAATTAATTTTTTAAATCAAGAATTTATGTTGAAAACAAGTGCACCAGTTAGTATGCGTACGCGTTGAGTTTCCCGAATAAACGAGACACTATTCACTTGTTTGAATAGGCTAATTCCTCACTGTGGAGACAACCTAACTCTTCGTGGTTAGTTTTGAATTATTAAATATTTTTTAAAAGTGATTTTCTACCACACAACGAACTATAACAACACGTCATTTTATGTTACCCTCCACACACGTATACACAGCAAACCACAACCACCGTTGCACTCGTCGTGGTCTAACGAACCTTCTGAGCATACTGACTAGGGCGTTTAGCTCGTGTTCTTGGTTTTAGGTTGCCGTCGGAGCTTCGTCGCCGCCGCTTCCTTCTCCGATATCATTCAAGCTCCCACAGTCGTGTTCTTCGCCAAATCCAAGCCAGGCGATCTGCAGTGACTCCAGGATCTGTCCCAGGTCCTAGACTGAAGACCACAATAACTCCACCTTTAATTGGAGGCATTACCTCATACAGCTACACGCGAATAATGGGGGGACAACATAGTCCCACCTCGTTTACTAACGAGCGCGTGAATGTGCATAAATTGAAAAAGTGACACCGACTTATCACCTCAGCATGCATAGGGGGTGAGGTCACCACACGCACGCGCATATGCACACCCTCGCCTGCGCTCACGCCTCGCGAATCTAGGCTAGGTCCGTTTACCTGGATACTCGGGTCTGTTTTGGTTTGCTAGTTTTGAGAGAGGAAGAAGAGAAAAAGGAAAGGAGAGAGGGGGGTTTTACTCTACCGCCCTCCTCTCAACACTTGTGAGATCTGAGAGAGGCCTTTACCTCTACTAGCATGCTAAGTCCTGTGTTGTGCCTTCTCTGAAGCTAAGGGAAGAAGTGAAAAAAGAGGAAAAGAGAAGAGAAGAAGAGAGAAGCCTCTCCCTGAGGCTTGAAGAGAAAAGAGGAAGAGGCCTTGGCCTCTGTTAAGGCATCTGAGCACCTATTCTATCGTCTAATATCTACTGATACCTTGGTCCTGTTAATTAAATTGAGATGTGCTTTGCTTATATGATCTGTTGCTTTGTGTAGCTTGCAAAGCTTAACATTGTAGGGTAATTTGGTGATTCAAATCACCATTTTACCCTCTCTTCTTTTTGCATTATTGACATCAGATTTTATTTGTATATCATTCTTGTTTGAAATTCTTATATTGCATTTGAATTGCGATCTTGAGAAGTATTTTGCCAATTTCTTCCTGTGTTCGACCTCGGATTTCTTTCGAGTATAAATATTAGTTGTTTTTCACACTGATTCGATTTATACTACAACGCAACTATTTTAAAACCCATTTTAGAGTGAAAAACACCCCCTCCACTTCCTTCTTCTTTTTCAAATACCAATTTCCTACCCCCATCCACTTCTTTTTACTCCTCCCATTTCCTACCTATCCCCTCCTCCACTTCCTTTTTCTTCTTTTTCAAATACCAATTTCCTACCCCTCTCCCCCTCCACTTCCTTCTTCTTGACACCATATTAAACATTCATCAAACAACAAAGAAAAGTGGGCACACCTGACATAATAAAAAAAAAGTTTAACATGCATCATATATATATATAGTGGGCACACCTCATGTAATCATAAAAAAATGTTCAACATGCATCATATATATATATAATGAGCACAACTCCCATAATCACAAAGAAAAGTTTAACATGCATCATATATAATGGACACACCCCATATAAAAATTAAACCTAAGTGGGCACACCCCACATGTAACATGAAAAGAGCATTTGCCAAATTTTAAGGAAGTGGTAGAAGAATCTCATCATCGTGTACATGGTGGAAGAACCTCAAAGAAGCTCAAAGAAGTCAAGAAACCTATAAAAGAAGGCAATAAAATAAAACTCAGTTTTCAATAAGAAGTAAACATAAGCTTCAAGAAGAAAATGATATATTTAAAAGACAAATAAATGAAACTTGTAACTAAAAATTTTTCATTAATAATTTCATTTGCGGGTTAAGGATTAATACTTTTGGCAAATTACCTTATTTATCAATGTCAATTTCACTAGAGGCAACTTCTTCATTTTGTGGGTTTTGCTGATATGCTTCAGATTCTACATCTAGGTCGACATCTTTCCTTGCACTGTATTGTTCACGCAGTAGAGCTCTAATAGGTATTATCCACCCACTTATACTATTATCAGGCGCGCAGAGTACTTGTGCTACTTGGCAAGCTAATGTGAATGATTCAGATGACTGAAGAATTCGATGATTCTTACTTAAACTTAAGAAATTGTGTTTCATATCTCCCTTGAATCCAACGCCTTCCTTGAAAACATCAAACCAATCATAATTGAATAGGACCACCCTACAGTCATGGCTGAAATTCATTTCCACAATCTGTATAATTTGATCGTAATACCCATGACAACCAGTACTTAGATCACAACTGACGACAACTCCCGCCTGTTGCATGGTCTTCACATCATCAATTGGCCTTACTCTGAATCTGAATTCGTTTATTATGTAACCAAAATAGTAACGTTCGTATGTCAAAGGTGTATCAGTAATTACATCAAAATCCTGTATCCACTGTGGATTGTCCTGTTCTTTCAGTTTATTTACACGATCCTTGAACCAATCAATCCGAGGACTTTTTGAATTCATTGTAAAATTCATCCACTTCTAGAATTTGCTTCAGAATGTACAAGTGAGCCAATCGTCGATCCATTTTCGAGATGGACTTGAACTCAGTGCGGAGGATAGACCTTCCTCCGATGTCAAATATAGATAGGAAATCTTCATCATTACCATTAAATCCTCCATCATAATTTTGTTCAAGTCAGTTAAAACAATTATCTGTCTCATTCATGTACATGGCACAAAAGTTAATACATTCCTCTATAAGATATTATTCCATGATTGACCCTTGTGATTTTGCCTTATTAAGGACATAATCTTTCAATTTCTTTAAAAATAGTTCAATTGGATACATCCATCTGTACTACTCAAGTCCAGCAATTCTCGCTTCATTCACAAGATGAAGCGTGTCATGAATCATCACGTTAAAGAATGTAGGTGGAAAATCTGCTCCATTTTAGAAAGTGTGATAACAATTTTTTTATCACAGTAGTCCAATAATTCGGGATCTAATGTCTTCGAACATATGATTTTAAAATATTGCTAATCTCTGTAAATGAATCGGCTACTAGATCAGGCATCACTCCATGTATCACTAGTGGAAATAAGATTTGTATGTAAACATGAGAATCATGACTTTTTAACTACTAATCTTCTTTTGTACTTCATTTACTCAACATAAAAGCGGGGATGAATACTCATCTGGAACCTAAATGTCTTTCAGGAAGGAGAAAATTCTTTGCCTCTACTCTTGATTAAGACTGTATATAGCTTCTAAAAAAAGTAAGAGTCACCACCTTGAACATGAAATTCAGGACGAATACTCAAACTTTTCATATCATTTCTTATTTTAACATTGTCATTTGGGGTGTTTGTTAAGTTTAACACATCTAAAATGTTGTCCATTACAATCTTCTCAATGTGCATAACATCTAAATTATGGCACATAGTCAAATCTTGCCAATATAGAAGCTCCATAAAAAATGTACTTTTCTTCCTAAATCCTAAATGCTGCAAGGAAGTTGACGTTGGAAAACGCATAAAGATAAGTTGTTCGTTGTAGCATGCGTTTACGACATCAATTTTTAAAGAAGAATCAAGCGTGAGTACGAGTGTCCAACACGAGGAGGTGTGAAATCAGATTAGTTAATGCTTGATGTCACAAAATATTTCATTTCATTTTCTTGCAGAAAGAGAGAGAGAGAGAAATAAGGGTTAGAAATTTGTAGAGTAACGATATCTAACTATGCATGAAATGTAGACATGATGAGCATAATAGATTCTAGCATAAGATGATAAAACTATATATTGAATAGGTAGAATTATTCTGCAACTGTAATGCTAGATAAAAGCTTCAAGAAATATAAGCATTAAACAAGTAGCTAAAGGTGACAGTTAGAGTGTCAAGACAACCACGGTGGTGGAAGGGCATCCGTCGGTGGCTTGACAACTCCAAGGGTTTGCTTCTGAGATTTAGAAGGTGGTGGGATTGTTCCTTGTAGATGATGTTGAGAGATGCCTTGCAATGGAGGTCCATAGGGCTATTTATAATGGAGGAGGGGTGGCCAAAATAAGTATTGCACCATTAGTGACAGCCAGGGCATTGCTCTAGGCAGCTGCAAGCATCACTGTAGGTAGCTCACACACTCGCTGTCGCCATGCATGCACAGCTGGTGCCTGTGAGGAGAATCGCGGGTCGTTGGATCAAAATCATAGATCTCCATCAGACGGCCAAGGATGCGTCCAGATGGCTTAAACATCGCACACCATCGCTCATATGATTGTGCGTCGAATTTCATGTACACGAATCATGCGCGTCGGATCGCACCACGTAGCCACTTCAGCATCCGTCTGATGGAGATCTGACGGCCTAATTTTCTTTGCTTCTAGTGTGTAGCAGATTTGAGGCTCGCGAGGTTTCAAGCTCCTGCCTTCATGATGTAGGTGCTCGTCTCCACTAATGCACTATGCTTATGAATTATCGCGGGGAAGAGTTGCTGCCCGTGACTCCTCAACCATTGGATGAGAAACGTGTGGCTAAGATTGTGTGTGTTGTGCGATGAAGAGAAGGGGACGGGTGCTATTGGGCATGCAGATGAGCAACACGTGGCACATTTTTGGCCGTTGATCTACAGTTAGAACTTTTGGGTTTTGTTGTGGGAGCTGCGGAGGTTGGATTGAGGTGATTTTGAGTCCATTGGACTTCGTTCATCGATCCCTACCTATCTGTACGGTCTAATTGCTCATCTGAGGCCTGTTTCAATATACACTTATACGACTAGTTATTGAACATTAATTCTAAGCAACCTTAACATAAAATAATGCAGAATGCATGCAATGCCCCCAAACCCACTATAATATGACATTAATGCGCTCTCGAAATTGACTCTAATGGATATAATTAACACTAATAATTTTAGAGTCATCAGAAGTCAAGTCATTTTTTAAAAGATGACCCAAACATATTTCACCGAGTTATTGCAATGTCTCCATGATTTTCACACGAGACAACCTAACTGAACCTGTACTCAGTTTATTTTTGGATTCTTCAATGAATACCGACATGCTTTACCATCAAATCTATCTTTGAATTGTGACATTCACCATCTTTGTTCAATGAGCAAAAATCTACGATAGCCTAGGTAATAGAACTTCTTTCTTTCAAGCAATCTCAAGTGATGAGTAACATCCATATAGATTGGACATGCAAACTTCCCCTTCATACTCCATCCTGACAAATTAGTATATGCTGGAAAGTCATTGATTGTCCACAACAATGCTGCATGCTATAAAAAGAAATCTTTCTTGTGTGCATCATATGTTTGAACATCACTGTACCATAAGAATTTCAGTTCATCAATCAACAGTTGGAGATAATCATCTATCGCATTTCTTGGTTGCTTGGGGCCTGGGGTAAAGAGGTTAACATCTTAAATGCAGATCACATGCATAGCCAAGGAGGTAAGTTATAAGTTACCATAACCATCAACCACATGGAATATGACAGATACCACTTCTTGAATGGGTTGAATCCATTGCTTGCAAGTCCCAATCTCACATTTCGTGTCTCCATTGCGAATGATGCGTAATTCTCGTTAAATCTATTCCACTCATCAGAATCTGTAGGATAATAGATGCGTCCATCTTGCGATTTATTTTTCTAATGCTCCGCCATCAATTTTGCGATTTTACTTGATATGAATAGGCGTTGTGGCCTAAGGAAGATAATGGAGAACCTTCTCCGGTTGTTTCTTTCTGCCTGTGTGTGTTGATTTAGTCACCTTATACCATTCCTCACCACATTCGAGATAAGTACTCAACCCTGAGTTCTCATTTTTATACAAGACACAGTCATTTCGACATGCATCAATCTTCTCACATTTAAATCCAAGCACGCGTATCTGCTTCTTCACATCACACCATGACCATGGGTACCCAGCAGGATTATTTAATAGCTCCCTAATGAAGTGAAGGACTTTAGACATTAATTTCGCTATCGCTCTATTCATTACTTTCATTTAAAACAAATTCAGAAGAAACGACAACTTTGACATTGATGTTATTTCAGGAGCAATAGGATTCTCCACTGTTGTAACTGCATCATAAAAGTCATTACAATTTCATAATATCTCATCATCAGTTGCATCCTCAGGGTTTACTGCTCTCATATCATGTAACATTTCATCTAATTTCATCGCCCTGACTATAATTACTTTGTTCTAATCGTCAATTCTATCATATCTAACTTCTTCTATGATTTACTCACCATGACCTATCCAATTTACATAATGCTGCCACCAGTCATTACATATTGCATGCTCGAAAATAGTGTCTCAGTCATGGAAAACCCCATTCAAACAATGTTTATTTGGGCATAAAATTAGCTCAAAAAATTTTCCTTGTCTAAATGGCTTCCTATCATCATTGAATGCTCACGCTAGAAATGAAATCACTTTATTCTTGTATCCATAGTAATTCAAATTCCTCAAACTAATCTAAGATTTATCTATGATAACCTCAATTTCAATGTCAATCACTTAGAAGTTAGATTCAAATAAGGACAATTTGTGTATTTTAATAATATTTTCACTTGATGGTTCATCCTTGATTTTTTTATCACAACATTACTTCTTACATGCAACCATTATTTGGAGAAATTTTTGCAGCATTTCCGTGCACTTCTCTAGTATACACCCTAAGACTAACCTTAACTACATTTCCAATACCTCCAGTTAAGGGCACTTTAAGAACCTAGCTAAGATCAGTTGGTATACCAGAGAAGGTGATGTAGACAACTATTTCGATTAAAATGCCTAATCATGCAAGTTCCTAGGCTTAGATTTGCATTTCATGTTATAGATATTGCATATCATGCATCATTCTACATTTAGACTAGTATATATTTTAGGTTAATTAGGTTCTTTTTATGGTCAGGAGAGAAGAGGATTTATTTCAGGGCCTCAGATGGACGATCGGACTATACGAATCTGATCAAGACGACGATCGGAGTGCCATAGCATCATATGAAGTCCGAGGAAGGTTAACGACCAGGAGGGCAATGCGGCATCCTTACGAGCTTCGGATGAAAAATCCAACCATACAAATGGATCCAGAGCGATGATCGCAGTCCAGTAACGTGGGAATCATCTCGATTTGAGCACTGTGGCACCCTCTGCAACAAACAAAAGATGGACGGCCCAGATGGCACCACGTGGTGCCATCTAGGTCACCCAATATTGGCTGTGCCCATGAGCTGAAGGAGAGCCATGCCAAATTGCAACCATTGGATCTCCATCCAATGGTTAAGAGCTCGAGCCATCTAATCACTTTGCTCGACAATCCACTACCTCAACACAGCGGATGGAGTTTCCTCTCCCATCCAACGAGCTTGCGTTTGAAGCTCAGCCGTTGCGCTCAAATTCAGCGAAGAGCGGGTGCGATTCGATTGCGCCTGTTGTATGTCATCAAGCAGCGGAGGCGTCACCATGTGGCACCACTCGATGGGCGTGGATGCAGCATGCGGCCGTCGATGCACCTCGAGAATGCACCATCTCACGCGCTATCAAGAGGCGCGGTCACCGTGCCATCTCAGCCGTTCACCTTTGAATCCAATGGCCCCGACGCATCCAACCTCAACGACAGTAAGCGGGCATAAGCGGTGGGCGTAGGATTTGCAGTGACAGAAGAGTGGGACTTTAATGACACTTGCAGCTATCACTAAATAGCCTGTGCAATGTGTGCACCAGCCAAGGCAATGAAGAGGCATGGATCTTTGACGACAACTCGAGCGGCCTTTAGTGACACTTGTAGCTGTTGCTGAATGTCTGTGCGTGGGATGCTCTTCTTCCTATCACTATAGAACACCCGTACATCCCCCATTCCTCTTCATCTCTACCTACTCTACTCTCACCTACTCCTAAGCTCTAGCAAGCCTACCAACGCTCCGTTAGGGCTTACTCTCAAGCTCCCAAGTCTCCTATTAGTGTAACGAACCTCTGCTCCACCAAATATTCCTCCTTCTTCCCATCACCATTCATAAGTCTCCTTGGAGCCGTCCTCCCACCTCCATTCTGGTAGCAAATCATCTCCACCTCCTTACCTCCATTCCGTAGCCACACTGAAGCTTTCCTCTACGCGACGTCCTCCCGCATCTCACCTCCGTCATCCTGCTTCCCAACTCCTTCATCCAAGCTTCCGCCAGGCACCGTCGTCTCGTCGAATAGTCGATTCGAGAGATTCTTTCTCACCTCTCTCTCTTTTATGCTTTCTAGATTATTGTAATAAACATTTATGCAATATATATCATATTTGCTTCTATCTCCATTGTGATACATAGTGTTTTCTTAAATTTTAAAAATAAACAAAACTAAAACAAAACTAAAACACCAAAAACAAACAAAATGAAGCACGGTTTTCGAATTAAGTAAACGTCGCCTCCCTGTGTTTGACCTGGAACTCCCTTGAAGTTTTGGTAAAATTTTATTTGATAATGAGTTTTGGGACTACAACGACGGGTTACTCTTAATCCTAATTTCAAACATGCGAAACACGTACATCAGAAGGCAAGAAAATGCGACCAAAATTTCTCTACACACTAGCTACATGCAACAAGTAACCCTAAGTTGTAATCAAATTTTCAAGGACCATCTTTAACCTGTTACTTCACCGAACTTACGACGATTGAGACTTATAGCATGATATAAAGACAATGCATTGTGCATGTAAGTGAAATATACACACACTCTGTATTGTCCGTATAGCATGATCATAAGTCTCGACGAGAGAGTATTTTGACACAATTATATCTCTCTCACAACCTATACTCTAAGGGTTAGAACTCCTATTGTTTGTCATCAGGTGCATCTAAATGTGTAAGTGTGTGTATCAATAAAGTTGTAATAAAAATATCATAATGAAACATAAATGTCAAATATTCCAATTATAAATTACTTTTATTACTGTAACTCCCTCCACTCCAACCCTCTCCTCCTCCTCACCCTCTCGACCCTTAATCTTCTTTATATTCCTCTTACTCCCTTTCCATTCTCTTCCTCCTCTCCTTTCTAAACCCCTAAACCTTAAGCTTGTTAGCCTAAACCCTAAACTCATAACCCTAACCCTCAAATCTTAAACCCCAAACCTTAAATGTAAACCTTAAATTGAAACCAAGGACCTTAAACATTCAATTCATAACCCTAAACCCAAGGCCACAAATCCTAAGCCCTAGACTTTAAGCCATAAATAAGCACATCGTGTAACCCATGACCTTAAACCTATGACCTAAACCTAAACCCATGATCTTAAACCTTCATCTCGTAACTGTAAACCCAAAATCTTAAAAATAAAGCTGAGACCAATATTAAAGCTAAAACCTAAACCTAAGCGTGGACCTAAATTGTAATCCATAAACTATAAATCCTAAAGCCTAATTATTCATCATATCCACTTAATGTTTCCCTATGTACATACTAGTCTATAAAAAATTTGATAGAGTCCCCCTTATAATATGAAACTTTTCCCAATTCCTGCATGCTGAAAATGACACAACATATGTGGGCCCACACCACAATTCAAACATATAAATTTTAAGTGCATCATCCTCAATCCAATTAATTTTAACAAATATAATTTGAAAACATTCATTGACACACAATCATTCACACAATATAATGCAGTCAAACTAAATATATATGTGATAAGGAGTGTTTCATCATAGCTAAAGTGCTAAAGTTAAGTTAGAAACTAAATTAAAACACTATAAATTTACACAATAAAAGGTCTAAGTGTGGGAATTACGAAAAATGACCTAAAACAGTTAATTTATGCTAAAAAAGCAAAATTAGGTCACAATTAAGAGATTCCATATTAAGCTTGCAAATGGCTGATTTCAAAGACAATTGAACATCCAAAAGAGCTTAATTTCACAAATTAATTATTGGAATAACTTTTAATATGTTCAAATTACATGCCATAAAAATATCATTGAGTTCTGGCCTCATTAGGACCTTGGATTTAGTATTTTTCATTTAGGTCCTTATCCCATTTCAATGCCTTCACATTCTCTTTATCCAAAACTTGCTAACAACTTATTTGCAAACATCCAAGGACCTGTTAATTTCAATTCTAAATACTTATGGGTCTTTCCATAAATTCTCTACCATTTTGCCATTTAAGCCTGGGTGTAAAAGCACCAACACACCTGCACTGAACTCTCTCTTCTGCAGCTCATTTGCAAAGAACACGAGAGTCGGTAGCTGTCCATTCCATTCCATCTGATCCTACAGCCAATCCTTACTCTACCTGCTAATGCCAATTTCCAAAGTTTACCGCCCTTTTCTAGATCTCATCTAGCGGTTCATATTCAATCCAAATCCTCATGCGCGCATCAGATCCCATCTCCACCCTTAAACACTAATGTCCTTGAACCTGTGATTGAAAGTCACCTGAGCTCCTTGAGCCTATAAAAGGAGCTCCACACCCTCACTTGAGTTCTTTATCAACTCCCTACCCTCTTAAGTTGGTTAGTCATCCCACCTCTAGCTCCTATTCCCCTTCATCAGCTATTGGTGATAGCAGTAGTGTTTCCTTCCTCAATTCTTTGCCACAACAACCCATTGTGGATCCAAGGATCCCATTCATCTACTAGAGTCTTCTTCCTCCTTTCGTTGCTACAGTGACCAACTGCAGCCTAGATGTAATGTCCCAAAATCCAAGTTCTGAGTCATTTCAAGGTGATTCGGGTCAATTCAAGCTTGAAAACCCAGTTGTGGTTCGATGCTGCTGGTGGTACCTCCTTAAATTATCAAAAAATGCATATTTCATGTCAACCCCTATCTAAATGTTGTCAAAATGGTGACATATATAGTACTGTTGGATTTCTCTCACCACAAGCTTTCTAGTGACATTTGTTTCGCGTGAATCCGAGGTGTATAGCTCTAGTTATGGCCAAAACAAGTCAAGGCCCTAAATGTAAGATGAACCCAACCCTAGGGGTATTTTGGGTATTTTACCCTACTAAGCCTATTTCCAACAACATTTGGGCCTATATAAGGACCTCTTTGGGTCCTTGGGTTGTCATCCTTTCTTTGAGCCTATTAATTGAGAGAGGAAGAGAGAAGGAAAAGCTTAAGCATTTCCTTCATAAAAGCCAAAAAGTTTTCTCGGGGACCCATTTGCGAATCTGCAAAATGCGAGCTTCCCACCATAAAATTTATAATTTCACGAAAGCGCAAGTGATGTGCAACGCACGGGCGACGCATGGTGGCGACAGGCACGAGAAGGTGAGGCGTGTTGCATGCACAACGAGTGCGAGCACGTGCAGGTGAGTGGTGCACGACATAAGAGATCGCGACGCATAGCATACATCTTGGGCGCGGGCGGTGAGGTGCGATTCTAGTAGTGCACGGGTGGAAAACCAAGACACGACACATGTTGCGGGTGGGTCAACATGACCGGTTGACCGATTCGGTTGAACCAATTTGGTTCAAGATCCCCTTGCACTATTTCGAGTGGTTTGAGGCCTTCTCAATCATGAATTTCGATAAACACGGTACCATTGGAATAATATTGATGCGTATTGAAAGCGCGATCTTCGTTTTCGTTGAAAACTTTAACATAAAATGATGTGTTGTTGTATTTAATCGCGTGGTCGAAAATCGCTTTTCAAAACATTTTAATTTTCAGAATCTAACCACGAATAGGTAGGTCGTCTCCACAGGGAGGAATTAGCCTATTTAAACTAGTGTGTTGTGCTTCGTTTATTCGGGAATCTCAATGTGTATGCATACTAACTGGTTGACGTGTTTACAACATGATTTCTTGCTTCAAATAATTAATCAAGAATACAGGTGTGCATATGCAAAATCACCACTATACAATATCATGTAAAATAATGATCTTGATACTGGTAAACACTGTAAATACTAATTTCTAGAATATAACTTGTTTACCATAATATCTATGACATGCATTAAATCATTCATGTGAGATATGCATATGCAAATAATTTAGATGAAGTAGAAGGAGGGCTATGCAAGTTCACCTCAATAATTTAATGCCTTAAATAAATGAATAGCAACATCCACAATGGCATTTAATGCAAATACTAATTGAGGTGTTATTGTAACAAAATAGGGAATTTTGTTCCCCTCGTGCACACGCGAAGGAGAAGGCGCGGCTGGAGGCACGGTGCTCGAAGTAGATCAGCTGGGATGCGGGCTTTGCGTTGGTGGTCGTGGCGTTGACGAAGGTGGCCGGCGGCGGCCGGTCGGAGCTTTGGACACTGTCGGTGGTGGCTTGCGCGCGGGTGTTTATGGACGACGAGAAGGCCTACCGCAGGAGTGGGTGGCCTTGTGAGGGCAAGGCGAAGTCGATGGCGTTGTTGGAGCGAAGGTTCGTGGCGCGTGAAGGTGGCTGCACTTGGAGGTGGACGGCCAGCGATGGGTTCCTTCAGGGAAGAAGATGAACAGTGCGATGTCGAGTAATGGTGTGAGGCATGCTGCGTGTGGCGGTTGAAGCGCAGCCAGGCGTGGGCGACCTTGTGCTGCGCGGTTGCATGTTGCGTGTGGCTGCAATGCCGCAGTGCCTATGCTGTGGCAGTGTGCGGCTGATGGGTGCGGCGCCTGCGACCGCTGGCGAGGTTGCAAGGCCACACGCGTGCATGGTGGACAGGCTGATGGGTGCGGCGCCTGCGGGCGCTTGGTGTGGCGTCTGCGGGTACTGCAAGGGCGCGCGCATGCGGTGGACAGGATGTGGAAGTTGGTGCGCAAAAACCACGGTGCTTTCTGAAGTCCACGGTGCACACCTCCTTCATGGTGGTGGAGATGGAGGATAGTTCCCCACTAGGGGGAGGGCGGATGATGATGATCTTCCTCGGTGAACGTAGCTTCTTTTTAAACAAAAGTCTCCTCCTTTTCCTTCAGCCGCAAGTATCTCCAACTACTCGCGACACTCGCGAGTGGTTGGAACAGCAAATAAGCACAGCAGTTTCCTCTTCAGACGTCTAACTAGAGCATCAGACGTCATAAAAAAATGTAATGGCGTGAATTCTTGATAGTAGTTCCAGACGTTCAATCCAAGACGTCTTATAGAAGTAAAAATGTGCACATGATTCTTGTACCTAGCCTGCACTCATCACATAAATTATATTATCATAACATTTGTTATTAAATGTAAAATTGAAGCATAAAATTAAATGCAGGCCAAGGTGAATTGCCCTATAACTCCTAATTAATTAACAACTAGGAACAAATAATTAAATAGTACTTAGGAAAAATAATAGTTCACAAAAGTGGACTTATCAAATACCTCCATGCCTAAGTTTTGCTAGTCCCTATCAAAAAGTGAAAAACAATAGAAGTAATCAGAAGATTTCTTCTTTTCTTATTTCAAAATTTTAGAGATCTAGACGAATGCGACGTGATAATAGCCTAAGTAATAGATCCAAGTGAAAAAGCCAATTCGCATTGGGAGTTCGTACTTCACCCTTGGTAAATATTGTTGTTGGGATAGGCAACTACTTCCCTCAGGGATAAAGCAGAAGATAATCTATAATTTGACCCCGACTTTTGGCTTAGGTAGGAGATATCGAGTTAAATGGATTTGTATTTGGTGGCACACACTCATCTAGTGCTACATGTAGTCTAGTACTACAAACTCTAGATCTCTAGACTATTAGACAAGTCAACTCAGAGAGAGGCTAAACAATTGTGCTCTCCAGATGTTCCTTGACGCTCACTCTTTTCTTTTCTTTCTGAGATCACAAATCTTGCCAGATTTAGTAATTGTACTCACTTTTTGGTGGCCTCACATGCCATCCACACTTCAATTAAAGTCCTAATAACTCTACACCTAAGTTAGAGTCCTCAACCAGTATTCGGGCGATCAGAAATACTAAAAGGTAGGTATGGGACATATTTGGTGGAACGCGATAAGTGTTTTTATTGCCTCAGAAATAATGTTACAACGATAAAATATAACCTTGGACTCTTTTCTTTTTCTTTTCTCTTTTTCTTTTCTTCTTTTTTTTTTTCTCTCTCTCTTTTGTTCTTCTTATTTTTTTTATTATTTCTTCTTCTCTTTTTCCTTTTTCTTTCTTTATCAATCTACATAACACGATACAAACTTTTATTTATGAGGCATTATTAGGGATTATGATGGTCAAGAGGATATTGTGTGGCTTATTTGGTGAAAGTGCCTACTCTCAGCACTGGGAAGGAATGGATAGGACAGGCGTATTTCTGACCTTTGACACTATTACCCACCTTCAGCCGAGGACTCTATGAAGGACGGGCATAACCATCCACCATAGTCATAGCTTTATTAAGACTCAATCTCTATGTATCTGCCTTATTTGGTGACTCTTAGGAATTCACACAAAGTACGCACACAGGAATAGAGAGCTAAAACTATGCCCAACTCTGAAGTATCATCATCTAATTGCCCAAAACTTAAGAGTCCTTTCACTAGACTTAGCACACCAGTAATCTCTCTATTTTCTTCTCACAAATATGAGGTGGATCTACTAGAAGATGGTATGCTTGACTCCCTATTAACTGTCCAAGGGTTCAGTAGACTACAAATGCTTATTGGTTTTCTTCAAGGATCTATTATCCAGTCTACGTGCACGTGAAATAAATGTATTGAATTCTAAACTTAAGAAATAATTCAAGAAGAAAAACCTCCAATGACAAAGGTATTCTGCTAGGGACTAACCCATTCAACTCAAGAAAAGAGAATTTTTTTTTTATGCTAACCTAAATGCATAAATACTTCCTAAAATGCAAAATGCACCCCCCATGCCTAAATCCTACAATGTCCTCATTGTAAAATTAAAACAAGGGGAGAAAGAAAAGAAATTACCTGACAACGATGTTATTCAGAACATTGGGTTGCCTCCCAACAAGCGCTGCATTTTCTGTCAACAACCAAACTTAGAAGGAACCGGTAAGTCTGGTTCCAGACAGGAAAAGTTAGGCCCTAAAAATATGCGTAACAGCGTGGGCCTAGAAAATAGGTAGCCACGGATGTTGGCGAGTTGATGATGCAACGTAACCCCAAATTCTCTCCAAAAAGTATGAAAGCAGAAAACCTCGTTGGCTACTTGGGGAGGTCTAGGAATAAAAGAGGCCTCCTGAAATGGAATAAGTGGAGGACAACAAGGATCCTCCAAAACAGGACGGATTTTAAAAGATATAAACATCAATATTTGAAACCCTTGAATGGAAAGACTAAAAATACAAGCATCAATCCACACTCGCCATTCTACCCGAGGATGTACTGGCCTGATATGTTCTCCAAAAAGAATGTACATGAGCAGAAATCTGAGCCAAGGATCGGTTAGGGAGTATAAGGGTTGTTTGTAGTGTTGGAAGGTAATGGTTAAGTCTAATGAGGGCTTAGTCGGTGTCAGGTCCAATTCTAGCAATGATTCAGATTATGTATACTCCCTAACATTTGTAAACAATTGCACATTACCCTGCCTAGTATTAATGATCGGAGTCATATTTGAATCAAGGGTAGACTCCAAATTACAACTCTTTGATGGCAAGGTCAAAATATCAGAATCATTATCATTAAGCTCATCC
This sequence comes from Thalassia testudinum, assembly GCA_037157565.1. NCBI lineage: Eukaryota > Viridiplantae > Streptophyta > Magnoliopsida > Alismatales > Hydrocharitaceae > Thalassia > Thalassia testudinum. The sequence continues at coordinate 2,657,283 of JAZHRO010000029.1, read as the reverse complement.
CTGGATTCATTTGGTTCACTCAAATTTTTGTTGGAGTGTATATGTGATTCATTAGTGAAAATAGGAGTTGGATCAGTATCCTTAATTATTCCTAAAGGAGGATTAGTCTTAATGTTTTGGAGAAAGCCTATATCACTGAATTTGTTATTCTTCTCGGGGTATAAATCCTCAATTGATGTGTGTTGTCCCCGAGAGTCTCCCCTAGGCTTCTCACTATTTTGTTTGTCCTCCTCTAATATCAACTCCTGTTTTGATGGACGATGACTCTCAATAGAAGGGAGGAATTTGGATTTCACCATATTATTTATATTCTTTGGAGGTAAATCCTCAAATAATAAATAATTCCCCTGTGATTCACTCCAGATTTTCAGTCCACGTTCCTCTATTGGGGCATCCTCATCCTCTAAAATAGACTCTTCATATCTCTGAGACCAAAATTGATCTAATTCATCCTCCTCCATTCCCTTAGGGTCACCTTCATTGGGTGCATGTAAATTCTCAGGATGTTGAATGGTAGGTGTTGATTCCCTAAGTGGAGGGTTAGGAGTAGGCTCACTAAGGGTAGAATGGGATTCCACCAGATAATCAATAGGGGAAGTGATAGGAACAATACAACCTTGACCCAAGTTGGTAGGGGTAAGGAGAATACTGTCATTGGGGTCAAGGTCCTCAAAAGGTACCATTGTCCCTTACTTTTGACTCCAATATAGTTCGGGTGGATAATCACTATGATCGTTCTCCTCTAATGGCCATGTCTCATTGGGAGAGTCTAAGTGATAGCTACATAAAACTGGAGCCCTATTGTCATTGGTTTCCTCAGAATTATTTTCATGATCATGGTCGTATGGGTAGGGATCAAAATTACTGGGAAGCGTGTAGCTAAGCTGTCTTATTTCTTCATTTAACTATTGACTATTCCTCAACATCTCTCCCATGGATTTCATCATTTCCTTTTGCTATTTTTGCATTTCTATCATAAAAGAGGAGAGGCTACTATTATCAGGTTGGGGAGGATATTCAATTTCAATCTCTAGTTGCCTAGGGGTATCGGTCCAACCTCGATACGGAAAATCATGAAGGGTGGGAGGGTTGGGTGTTTGCATAGAAGTAGGCATTCCAGGTTTGGAAAATCCCGCTCTTAGGCTCTGCTCAAAAGTGGGAGTTATCAAGCCAATACTCCCAGGATAGGAATATGAATGATCCCATGAATTCTCAATGTACCCATCAAAGGATGGATACACTCGGGGCATGGGATCCTGGTTAAAAGATGGGAAGTATTGACTCTGATAATCTAAATGAAGAGTAAGGGTGATCCATTTCTTTATGCAAAACAGTTTTAACTCTCTTAGGATTTAGAAGAATTCAGAACATGAGCAGAAACTTCCTAGAGAGTTCTACTATCAAAGCAAACGCAAATTTAGTGGGATCTATTTTTAGTAGATTATAGATCTTAGAATTAAATGTTCAGTTGGTGGCCAAATAAGTTTTGCACAAATTACGCTTCCTAGACCAACCTTCGCTGGTGCCTATAACCTACTCGCAAGGGATGGAAGTCTCGAATCGAGCCCACACATGAGGAACCGAAGTAACTTGGTGGATAGGCTTGTTGATTTTCGACTAACTCCCATATCGTGCAAAAGAAGAGAGGTAGAAATTTATCTAGTGACCTTATGTGTGAGGTGCAGAGTGTCAGGTGTGCAAACATACGATCGTGTTTTGAGTTTTGAAATTTTGCAAACAAGATCCTTTTGCACACAATTTTAAGTCACAGATTTTAAGGTCCAACCTCTTAGCAGTCCCAATTTTTAAAGTGACCACTGAATTAATTTGACTCAAGCACTTTGGTGGACTTAGATTTAGGTTCAATGTAGATACATGACAGGTAATTGATGCTCAAGAGAAGACGTACGTTACTCCAGCTTTCTTCATGCAAGAATGTATGCAGTGCAGGAAAAATAAACTACTCATTCAGTCCTAGATGGTCGTCCTATAGATATGCAACTTCTAGCAGGCAGTTCGAATATTTTTTTTTTCAATAATAATAAGAAGCAAACAGACCTAATCTAACTAACAAGCAAACATGCAGTTCGAACAATTCAAATAGTCCTATAATCTAAATAAATGGGAACACGCTCCTGCATACAAGAGTGATAAGAAATAAAGAAGTACTGGGAACACGTTCCCAAAAATACCCGACAAGGGTCCAAAAGACAGAAATTAAAGTCTAATGTCTATCAAAACTAAATCTAACTATGATCTACTGACTAAATCAAAAACAAGCTTCTCCGTAAGCCTATGCGTGTGGGATCAAGGCCCACGTGTTCCGGTTGCTAGCCTCCAGGTGGCGTCAAGGTCCACCAAAAAGATCGTCTCCACCGTGCGTGCCCGTCGCGTTCATCATTTGATTCGTGCATACAAAGAGAACCAATGTCAATAATTCAGAAAAGCTTTTAAAATAGCATCAAAATAATATAAAATTCTCGAAAAAATTAATAGGCATGTTTCCTCCTCGGCAATGGCGCCAATTGAAATCACGATCTTCATTTTTGTTGAAAACTTTGACATAAAATGATAACATAAAATGATGTGTCGTATTTAATCGCGTGGTCGAAAATCGCTTTTCAAAACATTTTAATTTTCAGAATCTAACCACGAATAGTTAGGTCATCTCCATAGGGAGGAATTAGCCTATTTAAACTAGTGCGTTATGCTTCATTTATTTGGGAATCTCAATGTGTATGCATACTAACAGGTTGACGTGTTTTCAACATGATTTCTTGCTTCAAATAATTAATCAAGAATATAGGTGTGCATATGCAAAATCACCACTATATAATATCATGTAAAATAATGATCTTGATACTGGTAAACACTGTAAATACTAATTTCTAGAATATAACTTGTTTACCATAATATCTATGACATGCATTAAATCATTCATGTGAGATATGCATATGCAAATAATTTAGATGAAGTAGAAGGAGGGCTATGCAAATTCACCTCAATAATGTAATGCCTTAAATAAATGAATAGCAACATCCGCAATGGCATTTAACACAAATACTAATTGAGGTGTTACTGTAGCAAAATAGGTGATTTTGTTCCACTCGTGCACACGGGGAGGAGAAGGCGCAGCTGGAGGCGTGGTGCTTGGAGTAGATCAGCTGGGATGCGGGCTTCGCGTTGGTGGTCGTGGCGACGACGGAGGTGGCCGGTGGTGGCCGGTCGGAGCTTTGGATGCTGTCGGCGGCGGCTTGGCCGCAGGTGTGTATGGACGGCGGGAAGGTCAGCCGCGGGCGTGGGCAGCCTTGTGAGGGCAAGGAAAAGTCGATGGCGTTGTTGGAGCGAAGCTTTGTGGCATGTGGAGGTGGCTGCACTTGGAGGTGGACGACCGGCGATGGGTTCCTTCAGGGAGAAGATGAATGGTGTGATGTCGGGTAAGGGTGTGAGGCACGCTGCACGTGGCGGCTGAAGCGCAGCCGGGCGTGGGTGGCCTTGTGCTGTGCGCACTGCACTGTTGTGTGCTACGTGGCTGCGTGCAATGCGTGGCTGCAAGGGCGTGGCACCTATGCTGTGGCAGTGCGCGGATGATGGGTGCGGCGCCTGCGTGCTCTTGGTGCGGCATCTGCGAGGGCTGCAAGGGCGCGCGCATGCGATGGACAGGATGGTGGAAGTTAGTGTCTAGAGACCACGATGCATGCCTCCTTCACGGTGGTAGAGATGGAGGATAGTTCCCCACTAGGGGGAAGGTGGATGATGATGATCTTCCTCGGTGAACGTGACTTCTTTTTAAACAAAAATCTCCTCCTTTTCCTTCGGCCGCAAGTATCTCCAACTACTCTCGACAATCGAGAGTGGTTGGAACAATAGATAAGCACAACAGTTTCCTCTTCAAATGTCTAACTAGAGCATCAGACGTCTTAAAAAAATGTAATGGCGTGAATTCTTGATAGTAGTTCCAGACGTCCAATCCAAGATGTCTTATAGAAGTAAAAATGAATGCCTGATTCTTGTACCTAGCTTGCATTCATCACATAAATTATATTGTCATAACATTTGTTATTAAATGTAAAATTGAAGCATAACATTAAATGCAGGCCAAGGTGAATTGCCCTATAACTCCTAATTAATTAACAACTAGGAACAAATAATTTAATAGTACTTAGGCAAAATAATAGTCCACAAAAGTGGACTTATCACATACTATCCATTGGTATATTCTATTTTCACTTTTGAGTCTTTTCTTTATTGAAAAATTAGAAACGTGATAAGGTATTCTCGACCCTATTTCTGGTTCTTGTGAACTAGGTCTTATCCCCAGTGCATGTACGGATCCCAAGGTAGGCGTGGAGATTACCCCAGGCTCTGTGAGCACGATTCGATGTCACCATGATCCTCCAGTGATAATAGGTAGAGTAGTCTACCCTTCTCTCGATTTCATCTGATTTTCAGGTATTTGTTGACTTGTCTTTTGTGATTCTTCGCGTATACCACCTTGGTTGTGTGTGGACCTCCTTTTTGTTAAGGTGGAACCCCTTTGGTGTTTTTCCCTAATTTATAAGGACTTTAGTGAGAAATGATATGAATGATTAAGATTTAATCAATCAAATGTACCCCTATGATGGGAACACCATCATGAGCCCTAACTAGCTCATTTTGACTTAGAAAAGAGAATAAAAACTCCTAAATAACTGATGAGAGCCTCATCATGAGCCATAACTAGCTCATTTTGACCTAATAAAGAAGATAAAAGCTCCTACATAACCTAGAAGAGGGCCTAAATAAAGGAATAAGTGCTCTGAGAAGAAAACATGAATTAAAGGGTAAAACTGCAAGTTTACCATTGCAGTACATAAACGGGATTTCTGAGAAGCAAAACATAGGTCAAATGGTCTAAATGAGATAAAAAGTGGGTTGAGTCAATCAGAAATGGGTTATGTGCAATTTATGAATTAAATGACATTTGGTAACCCTAAAACAGACCCGCTTAAATTAACAAGGTTCCGGTCAGGATAAAAATCAAGTAAACCATCTAAAAATCATGGAAAAATATCCTCTAGGGTTTAGAACACTCAATTTGGCCTTTGGAACCCAGTTTGACCTGGATTAGGGTCCTAGCACATTAATTGACCTAATTTGGGTTTTTATGCAAAATGTCAAGTCAAACGAGGTCAAACCTAAAATCCAACTTCGCCATTGGATTCCTTAGGTCCAAATTAGGTTTATACCAAAATTTGGACCTAAGGGGAGGCTATCTTGACCTACTTTGCAAGTTAGTACACCCAAATCAGAACTTGGTCCCTATCTTTTGAAAGTCATTGCAGAGAGCCCCCTAAGCTCCTCACCACCTTTGCAATAAGGTCCTGCCGCCATTGTTAGGGCAGAACCGATCCTCGGCGAGGTTTAGAGAGGGATTCCTCTCTAATCCCTCAGAGATTCCCTCCCAGAAATGGAACGGAGATTTTCTGAGGAATTCCCTTCCTTCTAAAGCCAATTACAATCTCTAGTGTGAACCCAATCTCTCGTGCGAACGCACGAGAGATTTGGGTATCCACCCTCTTTCCATCTCCGGCGAGCCGACAGAGATTGATTGCGCGATCTCCACGCGCTAGAAGGTTCGGCCAACACCTATAAAAGGCTCCCCAGACCCGGCCAAAGATCCTCAGCTTGATTTTGACGGAGATTCCCCCAAATTTCCCTCTCTCCCATCTCCGGCCAAGAGACCCGCAAGCTCCGGTGACCTCCTCCCCTCCTTCTCGTTGCTCTGCTGCCATACCTGCAGCAGAGTCAACTCCACCTCTTTCTCCCGCGTCGCGCAGTACCAGGCGCGCGTGCCCCTGACCTCGTCTTCGTCCCCGCTCCCTCCCTCAGGGTGCTTCTTCCCCGACGACGGCAGTTACGCGCCGTCCACTCCGCTGCCTCCCTTCCTTCCAAACCACTCCAGATACCTTCTCCATCTTCCCCTCTCTCTTTTCCCCCTGTTACTTTAGTTAATTGCCCCCCGACAGGACCTGACCACCTCCACCTTCCTCGCCTTTGACCGACCTTCGGCGAGCCGCTCCCACCACTCTGCCCCTCCACACAGCTCGCCAACCCTCTCGTAAGCTCCGCCTCACCACCAGGAGCAACTTCCGCCCATCCATCATCCTTCTACACCTCCACCACAGTCCCCCGAACAACCCCACACTTCCGGCCACAGGTTGACCTAGGCACGCACGCCTAGGCCGTCCTGTGGCCTGCAACACTGTGGACCATCTTTGCCGTGCCACGGCGAAGGTGCCCAGCTAGTCTAATTAGGCCAATAGGCCATGCTCGTGTTTGACAGGTTTCAGCTCCTGCCGCCATTGACGGTTGAAGCAGCTCTAGGTGCAGCAGCTCCAGGCTCAGCCGTCTCGCGCGGGTGTTGCGAAGCGATCAGGGCCTGCAAGGCGCGCTGCGAAGCTCCCAGCCTTGGCAATTGCACGAGGACTCCTCTGCGGGCGCGCACGGAATTGGGGCGGGCCAGATAGTCCCACATCGGTGAAACGCAACGCGCAAGTATGGTTTAAATTATTTTTGTGTTTTATGCTTACTGCCTCCGAAAGCACAGGGGTGAGGTCCCTCACCTGACCCATGCCTGCCCCGTCCGCGGTTTCACCTCGCGGATCTGGCGGGATCCGACCCGACCCTAACCTACGCACTCCTCGCGCATCACCCACATGCAGGTGCGCCTGGTCCCGGGTGCGAATCCGACCCGATTACCCGTGTGGCTCTGGGAGAGTGTCCTTGAGCGAATTGCAGAGAAAGAGAGACACGTTTGGGTAGAGGGACGGGGGTAGGTTTTGCATTGGCTGTGATTTGCGTAGGAAAGGAGTAGAGGAAGAAGCGAACACTTAATCGCTGCAGCAAGGGAAGAAAAGAAGGAAGAAGAGGCTGAGAAGCCCTCGTAGAGAAGACAAGGAAGGAGAAAACTTCAAAGGAAAGCACAAAGAAGGAACAGGAGCAGAAGAAGAAGGAACTCTGAAGAAAGGAAGCTGAGCAAGGTAGAGATCTGAGAGAAGGAAGGACTGCAGAAAAGCCAAAAAGAAAAGGAAGACAGGAGAGGAACAAAGGCAAGAAGAAGAAGCCTTTGCAAGAAAAGAAGCAGAGAAGACAAAGAAGAAGAAGGCAGAAGAGAGAAAGAAGATTACATTTAAGACGTCTGATATGGAAATCAGACGTCCAATTCTGTTTTCTTTTAGAAATTCTTTTTATATAACTCTCTCTCTTTTAATCAATTACTTTCATTTAAAAGTTGTATTCTTTGGTTTTGAAAGTACTGAGATTGCTCCCTGTGTTCGACCTTGGAGACTCTAGTTTTTTGAGTAATAAAATTCTCTATATTTGTTTAAATGCCTTGTCAGTTATACTACAACGTGATATTCTCTTTAAAACCTGCACAAAAGTGTACGAGCATTTTGGCGCCATTGCCGGGAGCAACGGGCACTTTTAAAGCTTTTGATTACAACTTTTTGATCCAATATTTGACCTAACTCCTCTCTTTTGTTGTGTTCAACACAGGGAAAGCAAAGCAAAAAGGAAAGAAGAGCTGCTGCACAACAGACACTCCAAAGAACAGGTAATTTCCATAAGCCCTATCTCTTAACCCTCTCAAAATCTAAAAAGAAAAAAAAAGAAAAATCAACTTAGGGCTACTTGTTTCATATTTAGTAACTCATCAAGTTGCCTGATTTTCATGTCAACACATTTTTTGTCTATTCATCCAACTAAGGCAACTAGGGCTAAAACTTTCTTGCTTGAGCCTTAGGTGCTAATTTCTGAGGCAACTAAATTGGACCCACTAGAGCCAATTTAAGGATTACAAAGCTAGGGTTTTTAAAAACACATCTTCTCTTAAACAAAGAAACAAATTGTCCAAAAAGAGGTGTGCCTAAACCTTGTTTGAAAAGATCTACACAAGAAGAACCCTAAGCAAATCACGTTTTTAATCCATTTGAACCATAAAAGAAAAGGACCTAAAAACTCTCAAAGGAATAAGAGGTGAAGTTGATCCCTTGGGTCAACCAACCTTAAAATTAGGTCACTTTTTCACTGAAAATACCTAAAGTAAAAAAGGTAGACTTAAGAGGTCAAGGTCCCCATTCTGGTCTACCTGGAACTGCAGTGACAAGAGAGGTCGGGTGGGGGAAACCCTGCAACTCGTTGGGACGCTCTACCGTGTAGGGGTCTTTGCGGGACTCTCCCTCTCTGGCTGCCCAGGTATTTCTCAAGTGGACGACCTTTCTGACTAAGGGGTCCATCCGCCCCGAACCTCTATAGTCACCCAACAATTTTTTGGGTGTCTTGATTAGGTCCAGCACCTTCTAAATCTCATCACATCCTTCGGTGCATGTTCTGTAGGAGGTCCTTAAGGCCACCCTTAAGACCTCCTTTAGAAATTCACTCTCGTTGAGGCCAAGCCTCGATGCCCTTGTTTGTGCAGCAACCCCACTATATAGATCTTTCATCTGATTCAGACCCTGGTTCTCCTTCTTCTTCCATCATGGCACAACCCATTGAAGAGGAGAACAACCTTGAACACCAACTTCAACGCCTTAATGATCTCTTTCAGAACTTTGTAAACCCATCGCAGCGACCTATGATGCGAGATCACTATAATCCTGCTGTGGTGGCAATCGAGCCTCGAGTACGAATCCCGATTGGAGGACCTGATTTTGAACTGAAGCCCAATATGATTCATGCCATACCAAAGTTCCATGGGCTTAACTCTGAGGATCCATTCCAACACATTAAACAACTCAAGCATCTGGCCCAGACCTTTGGGTCAGATGTACAAAATCGGGATATCCTACTCATGAAAATGTTTTCGTTCTCCCTCATGGACAAGGCCGCACACTGGTATCAAACTCAGACCCGTCCGATCAACACATGGGAGGAACTGCAGTTCGAATTTTTGAAAAAATTCTTCCCCGTTGGCCGGACGAATGCCTTGCGCCACCAGATCACTCATTTCACTCAACAACTGGGAGAACCTCTTCACGAAGCTTGGGATCGATTCCTAGATCTCATGCGAAAGTGCCCTCATCACGGAGTTCCTAAGTAGGAACAAGTCCAGTCTTTTTACCAGGGACTCCGTGAAGACATTCGTTTATTCGTCAATGCAACGTGTGGAGGAAACATCATGGGTCAACACGAGGACACGGTGTGGGAGATTCTCGAAAACATGTGCGAGAACTCCATAAATAATGACTCCATGGGCTTATTCGACAGGACGAATGCCCGCGCATCAACGAATCTGAGAGGGACACATGAGATGCAGGACCTGTCCAATTCTATCGACTTGGAACTGATGGCCAGTCGGTTGGACAAGGTTTCTATCATAGAAAAGAAGCTGGATGAGCTAACTCGGCATTTGCAGCAAGCCACCTCTACGCAAAACTCTTTTGCACGACCTCCTCTGGCAAGGGAAACTGTGCAAAACATCTATCACCAATCTGCCAAGGGGATGGACCCATATCCACCCCCATCTACCTCTCGGACCGGAGTGACCTCCGATCCATTCTACTCAAGTTAGGGGAACTCTGAACCCTCGTATTCTGACTTTCCTGAGGTTCCTCAAAGCTGCGAGGACCTCAACGCCATCCAGAATGACCCATTCTCCAATACCTACAACCCTGGATGGCAAAATCATCCTAACTTTCAGTGGGTGGGAAATTCTCAAAGACCACCATATCAACCCCGTCCACAAGCCTCTCGTCCATATCAACCACCTCAGCCTCGGCCCAATCCCACCTACCAATCCGGGCAAAACCAGGATCAAATGACTCTTATCCTTCAAGCACTGGCTGACATTCAAAAGACGAATGCAGCAATGCAAAAACAGCACAAGGACGAGATCACAGAGGTTCGCAACTAACTGGCCCAGATGGCAAATTCCCGCCAACCTGGCACCCTTCCTTTGTAACCTCTGCCCAACCCAAATAACGTGCTAACCCAGAAGCACGTTATGAATCCAAATTCAGGCCAAACACATGTGATTTATCAGGCCCCTACTGCTCCATCGCCAGACGGGATGGAAGCTTCAACATCGTATGCGGGATTTCAGCAGCAGCCACCACTCCTACCTAACCCAAATCAGGCCGGATTAAACTCTGTAACAACACGTAGTGGTAGAACAACCCAAGACCCACATTATCCGAACCACTCCAAGCCTGATAATAGCCAAGACCCTAGGATAGTTATCCAAGATACCACTGTCCCAGATCAAGAACCTGGACCTATCCTAGAGGAACCAACTAGGATCCCATTTCCTGAGGCCTTGACCAAAGGAAAAAGAATAACCAAACCTATGGCTCCCGAGGAGGATCTGATCAAGCTCTTTGAACAGGTCCAGATAAACATCCCATTGATGGATGCAATTCGCCACATACCGGCTTACGCAAGATTCTTGAAAGACATATGTACCCCTAAACGTAAGCCGCGAACCAAGGATGGGAATCCAATCGTACTGTCAGAGCAAGCCAGCTCGGTCATCTTGAGCAAACTCCCACCCAAGGCTAAAGACCCAGGAACTCCCTTGATTCCCTGTAAAATTGGTGAAACCCAATTTGATAGAGCCTTACTAGACCTAGGTGCCTCTATAAATTTAATACCTACATCCCTCCTTGACCACCTTGAAGAATCTGAACTTAAACCCACTGAGGTGACATTGCAGTTAGCCGATCGATCCATCAAGTCACCTAGAGGAATACTCGAGGATGTCATTGTTAGGGTAAGAGATTTCTATTTCCCGGTGGACTTCATAGTACTAGACATGGATGCACCTAAGAACCCAAGGGACACACTAATCATATTAGGGAGACCCTTTTTGGCCACTGCTAGGGCCAACATAAACTGCGAAGAGGGCCAGATAGAATTAAAATTTGGGAACCAAAACCTGAAAATTGACATTTTTAAGGCCCAACAAAGGATTAATTGCGGGGTTATAGAGGAAATATGTGATGTCAGAGCCGTGGTTGATGAATTGCATATAGAAGACAACCTGATTATTGTTGATCAACCACTTGAGAATCAAAACCCGCTAACAGAGGAGTGCAAACGTGATCTAGACACACCTATGACTCCTACCATTGCTCCTGATACAAACCCCGAACCACCCGCTACTGCTGAAAATCCTGTCATGGAACTCAAGCCCCTTCCTGAACATCTGAAGTATGTCTTTTTGGATTCAAATCAGATGTTTCCTGTGATTATCAACTCTCGACTCACACCTGACCAGGAACTTCGTTTGATTTCTATTCTCCAGCAACATCGAAGAGCCATTGGATGGACTCTCGATGATTTGACTGGTATAAGCCCTTCATACTGCACACATTGAATCTACACAGAAGAAGACGCATGACCTTCAAGAGAAATGCAAAGACGCCTAAACCCTAATCTACAAGAGGTTGTGAAAAGGGAGATCATAAAGTGGTTAGATGCAGGGATCATCTTCCTGATCTCCGACAGTTGTTGGGTGAGTCCAATACAAGTGGTGCCTAAAAAGGCAGGACTTACCATCATCACGACTGAAACCGGAGAAGTCATTCCAACCCGAATAGCTAACTCGTGGAGAGTCTGCATTGATTACAGAAGACTCAATTCCTCCACGAAGAAGGATCATTTCCCACTACCGTTTATTGATCAGATCCTCGAAAAACTAGCGGGAAATAGATTCTTCTGCTTTCTTGACGGGTACTCCGGTTACAATCAGGTGGCAATCCATCCAGAGGACCAAGAAAAGACCACATTCACCTGCCCCTTCGAGACGTACGCGTTTCGAAGGATGCCTTTCGGTCTCTGCAATGCACCTGCAACTTTTCAGCGGTGCATGCTTGCCATATTCTCAGATATGGTAGGTGATTATCTGGAAGTCTTCATGGATGAATTTTCAGTTTTTGGAGAATCATTTGACAATTGCCTCCAACACTTGGTCCAAATACTCAGGCGGTGCATTGAGGTTAATTTGGTTCTTTCCTAGGAAAAGAGCCATTTCATGGTGCCTCAGGGAATTTTCCTGGGACATTTAATCTCGGAGAAAGGCATCCAAGTGGATCGAGCTAAGGTTAACCTGATTTCCAAGCTCCCTATGCCTAGCTCGATTAAGGACATCCGATCTTTTTTGGGGCACGTCGATTTTTACCGTCGATTTATCCTTGATTTCTCCAAAATCACACGCCCCCTGACCAATCTCCTCTCCAAGGATGTGCCTTTCGAAATTTCCAAGGAATGCACTCAAGCATTTGAGATCCTACGTGACCGAGTCACCCAAGCCCCGATCCTACAGTCCCCTGATTGGTCTCAACCCTTTGAGATCATGTGCGATGCATCTGACTTCGCTGTAGGAGCGGTTCTGGGGCAGAAAATTGACGGGAAACCTGTGGTCATTTACTACGCCAGCAAAACACTGGATGAGACTCAGCGTAACTATACGATTACTGAGAAAGAGCTGCTGGCCGTAGTATTTGCCTTGGAAAAATTCAGATCATACCTTCTGGGTTCCCGTGTTATCATATACTCGGATCACATAGCTATGAGGCATCTCCTTGCAAAGAAGGATGCGAAACCTCGATTAATCCGATGGATCTTGCTGTTGCAAGAATTTGACCTCGAGATTCGCTACAAGGCGAGAAAGCAGAATGTGGTAGCTGATCACTTGTCCCACCTTCCTTCTGAAATAATCGACCCTTCCGGACCTATTACAGAACATTTTCCTGATGAGCACCTCCTGACTATCAGTACAAGTCTTCCATGGTTTGCTGATATAGTTAATTACCTGGCATCAAATCAGATTCCGCCCGATTAGCTGAAGGCCAAAAAGGACAAATTGCGTTCCAATGCCAAGTATTACCTATGGGAAGACCCGTATCTATTCCGCATTGGTGCTGATCAGATAATTCGACGGTGCATCGCGGAAGTGGAAATCAAAGACATACTCTCATTCTTCCATGACCAGGCATGCGGTGGACATTTTTCAGGACATAAAATCGCATCAAAAGTCCTCCAGTGTGGCTTTTACTGGCCCACAATTTTCAAGGATGCATACGACCACTGTAAGGCATGTTCCCGTTGCCAGACTCTGGGCAACATGAGCCATCGAGACATGATGCCTCTACAGCCGATCTTGGTATGCGAAATTTTTGATATTTGGGGGATTGATTTCATGGGACCCTTCCCGATCTCTTATGGCTTCGAATACATCTTACTCGCAGTTGACTATGTTTCCAAGTGGATAGAAGCCATTCCAACCCGAACCAACAATCATAAAGTCATTATAAAATTCCTTCATCAAAACATTTTCTCAAGGTTCGGGATTCCACGTGCTATAATTTCCGATGGAGGGACCCATTTTACAAACGCTCAGTTCAGGTCACTGATGACCAAATACGGGGTGTCACACCGAATCTCTACTCCTTACCACCCCCAAACTAATGGTCTAGCTGAGCTATCTAACTGAGAGATCAAGAAGATCCTTCAGGTTACTGTCCGACCTGATAGAAAAGATTGGTCTTCTCGGCTTCCGGAAGCATTGTGGGCCTATAGGACCGCCCACAAGACCCAACTAGTAATGTCTCCCTTCAGACTAGTGTACGGGAAGGCATGTCACCTCCCCGTCGAGTTGGAGCATAAAGCCTATTGGGCAGTACGAACCTGTAATCTTGACCTTTCTAAGGCTGGAACCCACAGAAGACTTCAAATGAGCGAGATCGATGAATTACGCCACGATGCATATGAGAACTCGTGAATTTACAAAGAACGGGTTAAAGCTTTTCATGACAAACACATTTCTAGAAAGGTCTTTCATCCTGGTCAGAAAGTTTTACTCTTTGATGCCCGACTCAAATTATTCCCAGGAAAGCTAAGATCCAAGTGGGTCGGACCTTACCTAGTCCGACAAGTCCTCAGAAATGGAGCCATTGAAATCATCCCACTCAGCCACGATTCTGAACCCTTTGTCATGAACGGTCAGAGACTCAAGCCGTTCATTGACATGACCAACATAGATTTGGCTGAGTCATCCTTTACCCTCCATTCCTCTTGAGCTCATTGCGCCCAGCCGATGGCGTAAAACTCAGTGCTTAACGGGAGGCAACCCGTCATTCTTTGAAAAACCCGAAACCTTTTCTGACATCTCTATGCGGAATTCATATTGCACTTTAGGGTTCATCCATTAGAATAGCCGACTTCACCTCAGGTATCCCTACCCGAGATTAGAAATCATTCGCAACAAGTAACTTCGACCCATTCACTCACCAGACACCTGTCCTAATGCATGAACTAAGCTGAAATCGAACCCACCTAATTTACAATGGGGACATTGCAAATCGTAGGCATGGGGGGGTATGAAAGTGCAAAATGTCAGGAAATTCATATCAAGAAAGGGTTTCATTAAAAAAAAAAAAAAGAGACTTGATAGAGGGGAGGAACAATTCAGGGTCATACAAATGAGAGAAGAAAAAGAGTGAAAGGACAAAAAGGAGCACAAAATGAAAATGAAAAGAAATAGTCATTAGTAAAAGATTAAGGGGTTAACTGAAGTTCTAGACCGAATCAAGAAAAAGGAAAGAAAGGTGCTACGAAGATACAACAAGAGATTAGTGGGAACGCTGGTCTTAGGCCTCTTAGGCTAGAATCTTTCGCTTAAAAATTCACGTATCCATTAAAATCTGGATAATCCTCAAGAGGTTGAGGAAAATGTGAAGCTTGAGTATTAGGTCTAAGGCTTAGGAAGTATTCGGCCTCATTAACTGACTTCCGGTTTGCGGGATTCGGTAACCTAAGCACCCCACATTCACACACAGTCTGGTTCAGTGCTCATAAACATCCAAATCACGCAAAAAGCGTTTAATGTTCTGAAAACGTCACCTCGATTAGGAGCAGCCAATCAACACAAGTTGATTTGGACGAGTTCCCAGCGCGGAGAGGCAGGAAATTCCCCTTGAAGATGCGTAACAACATATCGTCTCCTTGGTGTTTGTCTCTTAGGATATTTAAATATCCTACTGGGGGCATGTAAGCACTCTGCTGGTTCAGATACCATGGGTGACATTATCTTGAAATGTCGATCGCCAGGGTCTGAATTCAGCCACGGAACACCATGGGCGGGATTATCTCGAAAGCCAGGGTTCTGGGGGTTGCCATGGGCGGGATTATCTTGAAATCTCGAAAGCCAGGGACCCTTGAGGATTGATGATGGGGACGAGGAATCCGATACAGACCGTGTTGAGAAGCTAATCCAAAGCTAGAAATAAAAAGAAAAGAGAGAGAAAAAGCTCTCCAAACAAATTCTTCTATCTCTCTTACAAAAAATGCACTGCAAAACTGAACCTAGGCTAAAATTGTCTCAAGCACGGGTGCTTTAACCACGGAGTCCAACAAACCCTAGGTTAGTTTCTGTGGGCTGTAGAAACCTTTGCGGAGGACTGAGGCTAAAGCGGAACAGGTCCGGATTTTGGTTGGTATTTGAGTACCTCTAGGCCTATTGTCGGCATTCCTACCTAATCATGAAAGAAAAGGAGAAGCACTTATTGTTGACACTCAAGGTCTAGAATGGAAGTTAAAACTTTGAAATTTTGCTAAGGGACTAGCAAAAGCTAGGCATGGGGGTATGATGAGAGCCTCATCATGAGCCATAACTAGCTCATTTTGACCCAATAAAGAAGATAAAAGCTCCTACATAACCTAGAAGAGGGCCTAAATAAAGGAATAAGTGCTCTGAGAAGAAAACATGAATTAAAGGGTAAAACTGTAATTTTACCATTGCAGTACATAAACGGGATTTCTCAGAAGCAAAACATAGGTCAAATGGTATAAATGAGATAAAAAGTGGGTTGAGTCAATCAGAAATGGGTTTATGTGCAATTTATGAATTAAATGACATTTGGTAACCCTAAAACAGACCTGCTTAAATTAACAAGGTTTCGGTCAGGATAAAAATCAAGTAAACCCTCTAAAAATCATGGAAAAATATCCTCTAGGGTTTAGAACACTCAATTTGGCCTTTGGAACCCAGTTTGACCTGGATTAGGGTTCTAGCACATTAATTGACCTAATTTAGGTTTTTACGCAAAATGTCCAGTCAAACGAGGTCAAACCTAAAATCCAACTTCACCATTGGATTCCTTAGGTCCAAATTAGGTTTATACCAAAATTTGGACCTAAGGGGAGGTCATCTTGACCTACTTTGCAAGTTAGTACACTCAAATCACAACTTGGTCCCTATCTTTTTAAAGTCATTGCAGAGAGCCCCCTAAGTTCCTCGCCACCTTTGCAATCAGGTCTTGCCGCCATTGTTAGGGCATAACCGATCTCTGGCGAGGTTTAGAGAGGGATTCCTCTCTAATCCCTCAGAGATTCCCTCCCAGAAATGGAAGGGAGATTCTCTGAGGAATTCCCATCCTTCTAAAGCCAATTACAATCTCTGGTGTGAACCCAATCTCTCGTGCGAATGCACGAGAGATTTGGGTATCCACCCTCTTTCCATCTCCGGTGAGGCGGCAGAGATTGATTGCGCGATCTCCACGTGCTAGAAGGTTCGGCCAACACCTATGAAAGGCTCCCCAGACCCGGTCGCAGATCCTCAGCTTGATTTTGACGGAGATTCCCCCAAATTTCCCTCTCTCCCATCTCCGGCCAAGAGACCCGCAAGCTCCGGTGACCTCCTCCCCTCCTTCTCGTCACTCTGCTGCCATACCTGCAGCAGAGTCAACTCCACCTCTTTCTCCCGCGTCGCGCAGTACCAGGCGCGCGTGCCCCTGACCTCGTCTTCGTCACCGCTCCCTCCCTCAGGGTGCTTCTTCCCCGACGACGGCAGTTACGCGTCTTCCACTCCGCTACCTCCCTTCCTTCCAAACCACTCCATATACCTTCTCCATCTTCCCCTCTCTCTTTTCCCCCTGTTACTTTAGTTAATTGCCCCCCGACAGGACCTGACCACCTCCACCTTCCTCGCCTCCGACCGACCTCCGGCGAGCCGCTCCCACCACTCCTCCCCTCCACACATCTCGCCAACCCTCTCGTAATCTCCGCCTCACCACCAGGAGCAACTTCCGCCCATCCATCATCCTTCTACACCTCCACCACAGTCCCCTGAACAACCCCACACTTCCGGCCACAGGTTGACCTAGTCACGCACGCCTAGGCCGTCCTGTGGCCTGTAGCACCGTGCACCATCTTCGTCGTTCCACGACGAAGGTGCCCAGCTAGTCTGATTAGGCCAATAGGCCGTGCTCGTGTTTGACAGGTTTCAGCTCCTGCCGCCATTGACGGTCGAAGCAGCTCCAGGTGCAGCAGCTCCAGGTGTAGCAGCTCCAGGCGCAGTAGCTCTAGGCTCCAGGCGCAGCCGGCTCACGTGGGTGTTGCGAAGCGATCAGGGCCTGCAAGGCGCGCTGCGAAGCTCCCAGCCTTGGCAATTGCACGAGGACTCCTCTACGGGCGCGCGCGAAATTGGGGCGAGCTAGATAGTCCCACATCGGCGAAACGCAACGCGTAGGTATGGTTTAAATTGTTTTTGTGTTTTATGCTTACTGCCTTCGAAAGCACAGGGGTGAGGTCCCTCACCTGACCCATGCCTGCCTCGTCCGCGGTTTCACCTCGCGGATCTGGCGGGATCCGACCCGACCCTAACCTACGCACTCCTCGCGCATCACCCACCTACAGGTGCGCCTGGTCCCAGGTGCGAATCCGACCCGATTACCCGTGTGGCTCTGGGAGAGTGTCCTTGAGCGAATTGTAGAGAAGGAGAGAGACGTTTAGGTAGAGGGACGAGGGTAGGTTTTGCATTGGCTGTGATTTGCACAGGAAAGAAGGAGCAGAGGAAGAAGCGAACACTTAGTCGTTGCAGCAAGGGAAGAAAAGAAGGAAGAAGAGGCTGAGAAGCCCTCGCAGAGAAGACAAGGAAGGAGAAAACTTCAAAGAAAAGCACAAAGAAGGAACAGGAGCAGAAGAAGAAGAAACTCTGAAGAAAGGAAGCTGAGCAAGGCAGAGATCTGAGAGAAGGAAGGACTGCAGAAAAGCCAAAAAGAAAAGGAAGACAGGAGAGGAACAAAGGCAGGAAGAAGAAGCCTTCGCAAGAAAAGAAGCAGAGAAGACAAAGAAGAAGAAGGCAGAAGAGAGAAAGAAGATTACATTTAAGACGTCTGATATAGAAATCAGACGTCCAATTCTATTTTCTTTTAGAAATTCTTTTTATAAACTCTCTCTCTTTTAATCAGTTACTTTCATTTAAAAGTTATATTCTTTGGTTTTGAAAGTACTGAGATTGCTCCCTGTGTTCGACCTCGGAGACTCTAGTTTTTCAAGTAATAAAATTCTCTATATTTGTTTGAACATTTTGTCGGTTATACTACAACGTGATATTCTCTTTAAAACCCGCTCAAAAGCGTACGAGCAATAACCAAGTGAAGGGCCTAACTCAGAGAATAACTAGGTTGAAAGAAAAGTAAGAAACAAAGGGTAAAATTGTAATTTTACCATTATAGTGCAACAATAGGATTTCTTAGGGGTTAAACATGGGTCAATTGGTCTTAACAAGGTGAAAAGTGGGATGGTTCACTCAGAAAAGGGTTATTGTGAGATCTGAGAATTAAATGACATCTTGTAACCCTAAAATAAACCAACTTAATTTAACAAGGTTTGGGTCTGGATAAAAATCAACTAAACCCTCTAAAATTTATAAAAAAATATCATCTAGGGTTTAGAATCTTTAATTTGTCCTTTAGAACCCATTTTGACCTAAATAGGGGTCCTAATCAAACATTTGCCCTAAATTGGGTTTTTGTGCAAAATGTCTAGTCAAAAGTGATCAAACCTAAAATCCAATTTCACCATTGGATTCCTTGGGTCCAAATTAGGTTTATACCAAAATTTATACCTAAGGGGAATTCACCTTGACCTACTTTGCAAAATAGTCCAACTTAATTATTTTTATGCCCCTAACTTTCGAAAACCTTGCAGAGACTCCCCTATCTTCCTCGCCACTCTTTGCAATTAGGTCCCTCCACCATTAAAGCGGAGGAGTCCTACTCCAGCGGGGATTCAAGAGGGAAGTTCTCCTTGATTCCTCAGAGAATCCCTCTCAGATTTGAAAGGGAGATTCTCTGAGGAATTCCCGACCATGTGAACTCAATCACACACTCTGATTCACACCCAATCTCTCATAAGAACGCATGAGAGATATGGGTATCTCTTGAATTTCCTACTCTGGCGAGAAAACCCGTGCTTGGAAGCTTGTCTTCCAAGCACAAGGCCCTCTACTGGTGCCTATAAAAGAAGCTCCACGCCCAATCGATCATTCCAAGGTTGATTTGGCCGAAGAAACCCCCAAAATTCCTCCTTTCCCATCTCCGACCAAATAGCCCGCAAGCTCTTGCGATATCTCCTCCCTCGTTTCTCCACCTTGTTCTTCCGCGTCACGCCATACCTGCGCTTGCATCTTCAATCCTCTCGTCATCGCTGCCTCTTCATCTCAGAGCTTTCGTCTCCGACGACGGCAAATACGCATCGTTCGCCCTCCGCCTCCCCCCTTCGTCCAGCTACTCTTAGTTAAGTTCCTCTCTCCCTAACTTTCATTTTCCCCCTATTTATTTCACAAAACCACCCTCGACAGCCACTGACCACCCTCATCTTCCTCATCTCCAGCAGACCACCGGCGAAGGCGCAACCATCACTCCACGCACCCACACGCCTCGCCAACTGCCACAGAAGCTTCACCATCATCCACTGATCATCACTCGCCTCTTCATTGACAGCCACACGCACCCTACACTCTCCCTGAACAACCACACTTTCACGGCCATAGTCCGACCTAGGCACGCATGCCTAGGCTGTTCTGCACCACGCCACTCACCGCACCACCTTCGCCATGTCACGGTAAAGCTCTCTAAGTGCTTTGATAGGGCCACGAGGCTGTATTTGTGATTGGTAGGTTTGATCCACAGTCGCCATTGGAGTAGGAGCAAAGCTTTCTCGCAAGCTTGCTCCAGGTCGCCCCTGCTCTAGGAAACTGAGCCCTAGTTGCACGAAAACACATCACAATCCCTTTGCACCCAGTAATTGAAGCCAACTCCATCCACTACTGCAACAATCGAGTGAGACTCCTTGCGGACACACGCAAAGAAGCGGGTGGGATTTTAGTCCCACCTCGGTAACTTTGGGTGTAGGTAAGCGGTTTATATTATTTTTGTGCTCTCGACTTGTTGCCTCCGAACACTAGGTGAGGTCCCCTCGCCCGCTCACCCACCTCGTCCGCGCTCGCTCCTTCACGGACTTGGCTGACTTGACCCGATAACCCTGCACTCCTCACGCATCACCCACGCCGGTGCGCCCGGACCTGGGTGCGCTTGACCCGACCCATTTACCCAATTGGCTCCGAGAGAGCGAACCTAGGAGAGAAAAGAGAGAGAGCGTATGAGGGGGAGGGTAGGGGTAGGCTTTGCACTTCTGTGTAGGAAAAGAAAGAAGGAAGGGAAGCTGAAGGAAGGAGCCGTAGAGAAGAAAGAGACTAAGGAAGGGAAGCTGAAGAAGAAGGCACGGCTAAGGAAGAAGCTAAGGTCCTGAAGGAAAATTTGAAGGAGAAAGGAGAAGCTAAAAGAAGGACAGAGAAGGCACAGCTGAAGGAAGAAGAAGAGAAGGAAGGAGTTGCAGAGAGGAAGGAAGGCTGAAGACGAAGAAGGAAAGAAACAAAGCCACAGACAAAGAAGAGAAGAAAGAAGAAGAAAGAAGCTCAAGGAAGAGAGGAAGGAAGGCTAAAGACAAAGAAGGAAAGAAACCAAGAGAAGAAAAGAAAGGAGAAGGCAAAAGAAGAAAGAAGCAGTAGAGGAAGGAAGGAGAAATCAGGGAAGGAAGAAAAGGAAGAGAGAGAAGAAGACATCAGAGAAGAAGAAAGAAGAAGAAGAGAAAGCTCAAAGCCTCTAAATTTCTTTTTACATCTCTATTCATCTCTTTGAAGCATTTATATACATTGAACTTAATTCTATTGCTTCATAAATTGTTGAACATCACATTTTATCAATTTGAGATTGTGTTCTTAATTTTTAAATACCAATTTCCTCCCCATGTTCGACCTCGGATTCTTAATTTTTTGAGTAATAAATTCTTATTTGTTCTTTAAAGCGATTTCAACTATACTGCAACATGATATTTACAAACCCGATTTTGCTTTTGAACGAACACCCTATTATCGCATGCATAAAACGAATTCTATTTTCCATGAAACATGTTTTGTTGTCTTCAGTAGTTCTAAACAATATGGGACCACTGTCATGAACTGAAAAACTACCTAGGTGGGACAATAATGAGGATATTTGTTAATCCTGGAATTAGTAATATGAAATTACTAAAGATTTTCTGAATTGACAAGAGTAAGAGATATAGTTATCTAGAATTGGTTATATAATCCACGATGGATATGTTGGGAATTAAAAGGATAAGATGGCTGGTTTTAGTTTCGCTATTCATTGGAGCTTTGCTATAACTTTGGTCTTTTATATTGGTTTTAGGGGCTAGTTAGGAAGTTGCTGGCCTCCCTATGACTCTTTGGTTAAGCTTAGCGGCCAACTAGCATAGCGAGATGCAGGGCTCGAGGTTTGGCTCTTTCTCTGTTGGAGGATGGGTCATTGGTTGTCTGTGGTTCAGCGTACGTAGCGCTTGTACGTGTTCATGCTACATGACGTAGCTACTACCCCTTCCCAACTAGGAGGATGGCTTATACAGATCTTGCACCATAGGAAGTTATGCGAGATCGTCTTGTTCCCTGAGACGTTGATTTACGGATTGTGAACTATAAGAACATGGGCAAGGTACATGAACGGAATTAGTTAAGAAATAAATTATAAACAGATGAACTGTTGATATAGTGGCCTTTTCTATACTCCTGTTACTAGTACCACTAGTTTCGTTGTCTACTCTATTCAGTTTTCACTGACATATTATTTTGGGTTCCATACTCATATGTTGCTGAGCAATTAGGTGCAATGACTGCTGTCGATCAGACTTTTGTGGAGCTAGGTCCTACGTGAGGAGACGGTCCAGACTGAGCCAATGGCTCGTAGTAGTAGGCTCTTTCCGCTGTTAGATTTTATTTTCTTGTCTTTTGGGTGATTGTAGGAGACTCTCCTTACTTTCTATTTTATGGTGAAGTTTAATTATATTGTCAGCACTTTAGTTTTCTTTCATTTAATTC
Source organism: Thalassia testudinum (assembly GCA_037157565.1). Classification (NCBI taxonomy): domain Eukaryota; kingdom Viridiplantae; phylum Streptophyta; class Magnoliopsida; order Alismatales; family Hydrocharitaceae; genus Thalassia; species Thalassia testudinum. The sequence goes on along the minus strand of JAZHRO010000029.1, from coordinate 2,635,085 downwards.
ATCATGAATGAATGTTGGCTATTGATGTTTTATGACTATTTGTTGGGTGACTACAATCTTATGGGTGTTCATGCTAGTTAGTAGCACATGACGACTCAAGTTCCATCACTTAGTAGGACTTGGGTCATCACAGATGGTATCAGAGCAAGGGCACCCCACTAAGTCATAAAACTGTCTGGAAAAGCCATACGAACATTCTAAATGTATTAAGGGACAAGTACCCATCCACTGATTGATAGAAAACCTGATTCACATAAGATCGCATATCTTGGATTCGTTGCGGACTTGTGGTTGCTGATGGTGGATTTTCACCAAGCAAAGAGAGTTGGCTCCATGTAAGTCCAGGCAGGCTAGTGTTACTAGACAGACTGATGGAGACTGAAAAGTGGATCCCCCTCAGCAGGCTCCAGATCTGGCTGGCCAGTTTCAAGTCTTTATGGAGACTTTCTTCAAGATGCTGGAGCAAAGGCTACTACCCACATCTCAGGTGGGAGGAACGGGTGGTGGGGATTAGGAGCATCCCTTGATCCAAAGTGTGTGTGCTCCTCCGCATGTGGAGAGCAAGGAGAACCATGGGCCTCCCCCACTGAAGGATGAACCAGTAGACCCTCTGCATCAGTACCTATAGATTTTCACTGAGTTCAGGAAGTTGAAGCCCCCAACCTTCAGGGGGGATGAGGATCCTATGGGGGAAAAGGATTGGATACAGTAGATCGAGAAGGTCATCGATACTATCCGCCCACTGAAGGGTTGCAGGGTGCCCTTCGCGACATACCAGCTAACTAATGCAATGCACTACTAGTGGGTGTCCGTCCACTAGGAGGAGGGCACTTGGGTGGTGTCCTGGGGTCACTTCCTTGAGCTTTTTAGCAACCAGTACTACCCTAAGATCTAGCAGGACCAGAAGAGGCTCTAATTCCTCAACCTGAGGTAGGGTTCGATGACTGTTAGCAAGTATCGAACTCGTTTCATCGAGCTCTCACGATTCGAGCCGACTGCAGTGGTCTATGAGGCAGACAAGCACTGGAAGTTCATTCAGGGACTTCGGTCGGAGATACAAAGTACATTAATCCACTTCTGTTAGACACTTTCGCCTAGGTAGTTGATACCGCTATGAAGTATGAGTAAGGTGACACTGAGACCCATAAGAGTTTTGGCAGAGGATCAGGATAGAAGTTAGAGTTTCAAAGTAGATTTCAAAAGCGGAGGGACTAGAGGTACGAACCATACAGAGCACCCCCTGTGCCTCAGGCTCCTCAACAGTAGACACCGACTTCGACTTCAGGGTACACTCAATCTCGTCTGGCTGCGTCAACTTAGACTGAAGGCACTGTGGGACAGGTGCAATAAGGACTGGAGCAGCGATCTTGCTACAAGTGTGGCCAATAAGGCCACCTTAGGAAGGACTACCCAGCCAAAACGGGGACCCAAGGTGTGGTGTCGTTCAACCAGAATGGAGGAGCAGCTCGAACCTACCAGATCCATGGCGGGGGCTCCTAGTGATTCCAAGGAGGTAGGATTGCTCCAAGCTAGAGGCCTGCTCAGAGCATGGCTGATTCTTCTGCACCCTCACTAACAGGATGAGTGTATGCACTATCTCTGAGGGACGCACAAGCTTCACCATCGGTGGTAGTAGGTATGGCGACGATTGGCTAGCGTTTGGTTTTTACCTTATTTGACTCTGCCGCTTCTCATTCATGTATATCACCTGAGTTTTCTGCAAAACTAAAGAAACAACCAGTACTACTAGATGAGCCGTTAGTCATCAGGGACCCAGCAGGGTAGCTATGGGTAGCTGAGACAATTTTCAGGGGTTGTGAGGTGGACATCGGTGGCTAACTCTACTAGCCGACCTGATGTAGATCAAGATGGAGGATTTTGATGCCATTCTGGGCATGGACTGGCTTCAGCCCACCATGCATTAGTGGATTATTTCAAGAAGAAGGATGTCTTCTCAATTCCAGGAGTGCCTCAGTTTAAGTATTTTGGCATATTTGAAAGCAGACCAGTCAGGTGTATCTCAGCCTTGTAGCCAGCTAGGTTACTGAAGGGGGGATGCAGCGGATACCTTGCCTGTGTATCTGCAACCCCAGGAGAGAAACCAGAATTAGAGAGTGTGCCTATCATACAGAAATATGCCGATGTGTTCCCAAAGGATCTCCCAGGACTTCCACCTGAGTGGGAGATCAAGTTCGAGATCTCTCTCATTCCAGGGACTAATCCTATATCGATTACCCCATACCAGATGGCACCAGCAGAGTTGAAGGAGTTGAAGATGTAGCTTTAGGAACTACTTGAGAAGGGGTTTATTCAGCCTAGTGCCTCACCCTAGGGGGTTCCAGTATTGTTTGTAAAGAAGAAGGGTGGTACCTTACGTCTTTGCATTGACTACAGGCAACTGAATAAGGTAACCATCAAGAATAGATATTGACTTCCACAAATCGATGACTTGTTTGATCAGCTTCGTGGGGCCACGATATTCTCCAAGATTGATCTACATTCAGGCTACCACCAGCTCAGAATAAGGGAAGGGGACGTATCAAAGATTGCGTTCAAGACTCGTTATGGCCATTACAAGTTCTTGGTGATGTCGTTCGGACTGATGAACACCCCTACTGCGTTCATGGACTTGATGAACCGGATCTTCAGACCCTATCTCGACTGCTTCGTAGTGGTATTCATTGATGATGTCCTCATCTATTCCCACGATGAGGAACAACATTAATAGCATCACCGATTGGTGTTAGATACATTAAGGAAGCATCGACTATATGCCAAGTTTAGCAAGTGTGAGTTCTAGCTGCACTAGGTGGAGTTTCTGGGACATGTGGTGTCAGGTGCAGGGATTTCTATTAATCCTTCCAAGGTCAAGATAGTACTGAAGTGGGAGCAACCCAAGACAGTGACAGATATTCATAGTTTCCTAGGTCTAGTGGGTTACTACAGGCAATTCATTCAGGGCTTTTTAGAGATCGCTCACCTGTTGACCCAGTTAATGAGGAAGGATACTCCTTTTGTTTAGACCGGTGAGCATGAGACCAATTTCCAAACACTCAAGGAGAAGTTGACTTCAACCCCTATACTTACCATCCTAGGCAGCGGTGGCGGATTTATCGTATACACCGATGATTTACTTCAGGGACTAGGCTGTGTTTTGATGTAGCATGGGCATGTGGTTTCCTATGCTTTGAAGCAACTAAAGCCTCATGAGAAGAACTATCTGACACATGACCTAGAATTGGCAGCCATAGTCTTCACCTTGAAGATTTGGCAGCACTACTTGTACAGTGAGACCTTCGAGATCCACACAGATTACAAGAGCCTGAAGTACCTTTTTGATCAAGAGTTGAACTTGAGATAGAGGCGCTGAATGGATCTCCTAAGGGATTAAGACTACTCGATAGTCTATTACCGTGGAAAAGGGAATGCCATAGTAGACGCCCTCAGTAGAAAGCCACTAGACAGGTTGGCAAATCTTTAGGCACAGAGATGGACCAGTATGGATGAGACAGCCTAGTGGACGCCTTTACAGGTAAGACAACACCTGGGGGAGTTGACGGTGATGAGGTGCACCCACCATAATCTGATCTCTTGTATAATTGACCAGCAGATGGAGGATGCTAAGTTACAGATTCTCCATTATCAGGTACTCGTAGGAGACCCCGGGGAGTTCACCTTTGTAAATAGAGTGCTCAAACTCCATGGTAGATTATATGTTCCAAGAGATGAAGCACTTCGAAAGGAGCTATTGTCTAAGGCTCATTACAGCAGGCTCACCATCCATCTAGGGAACACTAAGATGTACCATGATCTAAAGAATGACTTCTGGTGGCGTGGTCTAAAGAAGGATGTGGGCGAGTTTGTGAGATAGTGCTTGGTATGTCAGCAGGTGAAGTTCGAGCATCAGAGACCAGTTGATCAGTTACAACCCCTTCCCATTCTCGAATGGATGTGGGAAAGCATCTCCATGGACTTTGTGATTGGTTTACTAATAGCTTAGAGGGGACACGACGCTGTCTGGGTGGTTATGGATTGTTTGACGAAGTCAGCATGATTTCTGCCAATCAAAGTGACTTATGGTCGTAGCTAGTGGAATTATATATATGAGAGATTGTATGATCGTATGGTGTGCCCAAGGAGATCATTTTAGATAGAGACGCCTGTTTCACTTCCTAGTTCTAGGGAAGCTTTCAGCAAGCCTTGGGTACATAGTTGAGCCTAAGTACATCTTACCACCCATAGAGTGATGGACAGACAGAGAGGATAATTCAAACATTGGAGGACTTGTTGAGGCCCTGTATACTTGAGTGGAGAGGCTACCTCGGGTGGAGTTCACCTATAATAACAACTATCATGTCAGTATCGACATGGCCCTGTATGAGGCATTGTTTGGTCAGAAGTGCACCTCTCTGCTTGCTTGGGATAAGGTGGGTGTGAAGTGGGAGGTAGGTCCTAGATTGATTAGGTAGAGTAAGGAGGCCATCGAGTAGATTCGGAAGAAACTCCTTACTGCACAGAGCCGACAGAAGAGCTATGCAGATCGTCGATGGCGGAATGTACAGTTTGAGGTTGGTAACTCGGAGTTCCTCAGAGTATCACCAATAAAGGGAATTCAGAGATTTAGGGTGAAAGGTAAGCTTTCTCTGAGGTTCGTGGGCCTATTTGAGATATTAAAGCAGGTCGGACAAGTAGCTTACAGACTCGCCTTGCCAACTCAGCTAGCCAACATCCACAATGTCTTCCATATCTCTAGTCTGTGGAGGTATGTGTCGGATTCATACCATGTTCTTAGTTACGAGAGCATGGGGATAGAGGAGGACTTGACATTTCAAAAGCAGCTGGTGCAGATACCAGACCCTATCATTTGGAGACTACGAAAGAAGGAGATCCTTCTAATGAAAGTTCTTTGGAGGAATCAGAAGTACGAGGAGGCGACTTAGGAACTAGACGCAGAAATGAAGTACCAAGATCTTTTCATGGGTATGTTCTTAACCCCTTAGGCTGTTTCTCTTTAAGGTTATTATACACTTGGCATGACTTTGTATTTTACCTCCTCGTTCACTCGAGTTTTGGGGTTGAAACTCCGTTTAAGGTTGTTATATATGTAACGTCTCAAAATCCAAGTTTCGATTCATTTCAAGGTAATCTGGGTCAATTCGAGCACGGAAACCTGGTTGTGGTTCAATGTTGGTGTCAGCATCTCCTTAAATTGCTAAGAAACACGTATTTCGAGTCAACCTCTATCCAAACATTGTCAAAATAGTAATATATAAGGTACCATTGGATTTCTCTCATCACAAGCTTTTTGACGACGCTTGTTTTTTGCGAATCTGAGGTATATAACTCTAATTATGATCAAAACAAGTCAACAATGACCTAAATGTAAGGTGGACCTAACCCTAGGGGTATTTTGGGTATTTCACCCTAATAAACCCATTTTCAACAACTTTTGAGCCTATATAAGGACCCCTTTAGGTCCTTGGGTCGTCATCCTTTCTCTAAGCCTCTTAATTAAGCTTTTCCTTCATAAAATTCAAAATGTTTTCTTGGGGACCCATTTGCAAATCTGCAAAATGCAGGGTTTCTACCACAAGAGTTGCAATTTCACATGGCGACGTGGGTGACATTATACACACGGCCGATGTGTGGCGACAATGGGTGCTAGAAGGCGATGCGTGTCGTGTGTATAGTGAGTGCGAACGCACGTAGGCGAGTAGTACACAGCGTGGGAGATCACGATGCGTGGCATGCATCGAACAGGCGCAGGTAATGGGAACACCATCACGAGACATAACTAGATCATTTTGATCTAATTAAGTCAGTAAATGCTCCTACATAACTGCCAAAGAGCCATATTTCATTACAAAGTCATTCTGAGGGAAAGACAAGAAAACAGGGTTAAAACTGTAGTTTTACCATCATATCATGAATGTAGTACAATCATGGGTTTCCCCAGGGGGTAATTAAGGGTCATATGGTCCTAAAAAGCTAACAAGTGGGTTAAAACAGACATGAAAGGATTTGCACGTGTTTTAAGAATTAAATGACTTTTGAAACCCTAAAAACAAACCTGCTTAATTAACTAAGGTTCTTATCAGAATAAAATTCACCTAAACCCTCTAAATTTCATAGAAAAATATTCTCTAGGGTTTCTAACCTTCAATTTGACCATCAGAACCATCTTAACCCAAAATAGAGTCTCAAATAGACATTTGCCTAATTTAGGTTTTTTCATAAATTACCCAATCAAACTTGGTCAAAACCTAAATCTAACTTCACCATTAGATTCCTTGGGTTAAATTAGGTTTGTACCAAAATTTGGACCAAATCAGAGATCATCTTGACCAAGTTTGCATTTTGGTCCAGTTAGACTCTTTCTATCTCATTCAGATCCCTAACTTTTGAATTCCTTACAAAAGGGGCCCTATCTTTGTCGTCACTCTTTACAAATAAGTCCCTCCACCATTATCACAGAGGAATCCTTCTCCGGTGACCTTTGATTGAAGAGAACTCTGTTCAATCAATCCCTTCCAAAATTGGAAGGGAGATTCTTTGAGTCCTCTTCCCTCTGAATCCGTCCATGAGACCCATAACCTTCCCAATCTCTCATGCGAACGCATGAGAGATTTGGTTTTCCTACTTCGACGACAATTCCTAGCTTGTAAGCTTGGATTCCAAGCTTGAAACCCCCTCCTGAACCCTATAAAAAGATCCCCAAGGCATGGTCGTGCTTTTCAGCTATGGTTTGGCCAGAAAACCCTGTTCCTAAACCTAGCTCTGGCCTCCTTCGACCTAGCTCTGGCAAGCTCCTCCCCCGTCGTCCCACGGCCTCCCAACGGCCAAATTAGGAGGCTTTCTTTCCTCCACGACTTCCTTCACCTCTCGACGACCACATCAAAGGCGTCCAAACCCCTTCTTCGCCGCCGCCTCTCCCTTCAGAGGTTCATCTTCCCCACGTCTAGCCATCACACCGGTGTGGGAATATCTCCCCCTTTCATCCTTAGATTAGGTTGCAACGTTCCCTCATCTCCCCTACTCTTTTTCCCACTATTTATCCTTCTATTTTGATCCCTCGACACGTCGTTCACCTTCTTTGTCCTCTGCTCCGGCCACTCCAACGAGGTGTTTCCACCGCTACGAACCTCCATCCACCTCGCCAACAAGCCCACAACCTTCACCTCTCCACCCTCTTCAAAACCCCTCTCCCTATTTGCCACTTCGCTCACCCAAATCACCCACCGAACAAACCCATCGCCGTCCACCTTTATTAACCTCCGCTAGCCACCACACACCCCAATTTGCTCTGAAATCACCACGACCACCCTCATCGTCCTCAGGTGATCAACTTGTGCTGTTTTAACGCGGCTGCGAGGCCCTATTTCATGTTTTAAAGTGTGACCGGACAACCGCCATCCCCAGTGTCTTCTCTGACGTGTTCAGCTACTTCCAGGTCTTGGTTTCACCTACTGCAGCTCCCAATCGACATGGACTGAATGCACAGCAATCATAGGTCTTAATTCTCCTAAATTAAGCCAAAAATTAGCTTAACATGAACATTTTGCATGCATATGCATCGTACTCTGCATCATAGTTGATATATGTATTTTATGCATAAAACTGTGCTATTTGAGAGGTATCACTCATTACAGGTAATTCGCAGTTACGGATGACTGATCCAATCGTATGGATCTATTTAGAACTACGACGAGAGTCCAACACTTCCAAGATCACATCAATCGGACTCCCATAGCACCCTAGAGAATTTACAGAAGATCAAGAGCCAACAGGAAAATTAAAGAAGATCTAGACCTCAGATGACAAATCTAACCACACGGATGGATCCGAATTGATGTTCGTAACCCAACGGCACAGAAATCAATTCAATCAGAGGCCAACATCACCAAATACAAGGAAAAGAAGATGAACGGTCATGATGGCGCCACATGGTGCCATCACAACCGCTCCCTCACCACCGCCCCATCCAAGAAGGACGCACCGCACGCTGTGGACCATTGGATCTTCATACAACGGCCACGAGCACGACACGTCGCCCGCCCAGATCGGATAAGCATAAATAGAAACAAACAAGTATATATAACAAAAGGTTTGTGCAGCATGTTGGCTCACGTGCGCATGCTATTGAGACAAAAATACTACGCGATCGAAGTTGGATTTGAAAAACCCGTCGTTGTAGTTCTATTTACGAAGTAATCCGTCAACAGATAAAATTTATATTGAAACTTTAAGAATTCCGAGTCAAACACAGGGAGGTAGACATTTGATTCAAAACTGTGTTTGCTTAATTGTCACGAAGCAAATTAGCTAGTTGAATTGAATCTAAACTAACTATCTACTTAATGAATAAAGAATAGAAGACAGAGAGAGAATATTACAAATAAAGACAAAAGAGAGGTAGAATAAACATCGATTTCATTATCACAAGTTGATGTTCATTACGATTACAACTACCCACTACACTAGAAAGCAGGAAATCTACACTAAAAAGTGGGAAATCTATTCTAGAAAGCAGTAAAAGAGAAGATAGAGAGAAGTTATCCTCCTCGATGGTTGCTGGGAGGATGAGTCGGATGGGACGACGCCTGGAAGATGGAGGATGGAACGAGAAGAAGGAAGATGAAGTAGGAAGAAGCGGAAATGAAGCAACACGTCGTCGTCGTCGTGGGATGCACTTCCAGAACAGGGGTGAGAAAATTGGATTTGGCTCTAGAGTAGCATCCTGGGTGTGGGACAAGCTTCTCTTGAGCTTTGGAGAGGGAGAGAGGTGAAGGAAGGGATGAGGATTTCGTAGCGTAGCGGTCTACTTTTATAGTTGCAAGGATTGGGGGCAATTTAGTCATTACATAGTTAAAACATTAAATGAGGGGGTCTTTAGTGATAGATTTAAGCATTAGTAAAGACCCCACATCGCTGCAGCCTCGCACGTGCACCCACCTTGCCTATTGTGCAATCAACGCTCGCCCACTCCCAAGAAATCCTAGCTGTCCAATTGCGAGATCAGACAGCTCAGATCACTCCTCGCCTTCTTCAGTTTCGCCTAACCGCGATCCCATGCATGCGATGGGGCGTGCAGAAGCATGTCATCGTGTGCGTGGCGATCCAAAGCTCCTGCACGCGCCCTGTCTCTGCTCCTCGCTTGCCCGATCGCCATCGGACGATTGAATCACGCCTGCTCCCTCGGCCACACCTGATTTGAGGCATGCTGCGTTTCGAACGCGTGCCTCGTGCTCACGAAAGAGTGCTCGACCGCTGCACTATGGCCTCTTCTTCAACTCGTTTACTATTTAAGCATGCGTGCACGTGGCCATTGGATCAAGATCCAATGGCTAGGATCATGCGATGGAGATCCTTTGGAGATGCAGTGGCAGGTCATAAGGTTGATTGGGCGCTGAGATGGCGCCATATGGCGCCATCTTGGCCGTCCATCTTCTGTGTGTTGTAGATGGTGCCATGGATGTCGGATTGGACCGATTTTCATGTCGTTAGGCTGCGATCGTCGATCCGAACCCATCCATGTGGTCGGATTTGTCATCTGAAGTGTAGTTTGGCATCATCTTTGCCCTTGATCTCTAGGCTTCCTCAGACTATATCTGGTGCTACGGATGTCCAATCGGAGCGATCTAGGAGTCGTTGAACTCCAATCATCACCTTAATCAGATCCGTACGGTTGGATCTTCAATCCGAGGCCTCGGTTAAAAGTTGATCTATCCCTGGCCATAAAAGGAGACAATTACTATACAATTTATACAATTTGTCCTAAATGCATGATTATGCATGTTATGTAATATTTACAATGCATGATGCTAATATGACACTAAGAACATGCATTAATAGACATTTTGGCTATTTAGATGTATGCACATCACACCCCCTTGCCTATCTTTTGCTAGTCCCTAGCAAAACTAAATGCTATTTATAAAAGGATTAGGATTGGATTACTCGGGCAAAAGTCATTCTCAACATTTAAGAAATTTTTACTTAGGACCTGAACCTTCAAAGACACAACAGGGCCCAAGTATCTGCCAAAGTGCAGACCACCTCAAGTCCTCGCCTTATTCAAAGAAGGATCTCTTTTTCTCCTTTTCCTTCTTTTCTAAATTTTTTGGATTTTTGAGTTTAGGGTTACAGAGCAGCTTTCTACAGCCACTCAACCCACCCAAGACTTGATGCAAATCCTAAGTTCTAAGCATCTTTTTGTGAATGTGATAGACTCGTTGATCAACAATTAGAACAAACTTCAGGTTTCTTCACCCCTGGTGACCTTAAAAAGAATTCTGCTTAAAGGTGTATCTATACGACCGGTGGCTTTCTCCCTACTTTTATTTTTTTATGGGGTCAACACATGGGTGAATCCAGTGTATATCTCCCCAGCTTATTCTACTTCTCTGCTTCTTCCTTTGTATTTTAGGAATTTTTAAGTGCATTTCTTGAGCTGGAATTTGGACAACCTACCAATGGCCTGTTACCCACGATAACTTGCCAACCATACTTGTGCGGTGAAGTATGGCTTTTGTTTTTATTTGTTTCCTTTTCTCCTTTTCTTTTTCTTTTTCTTTTTGGACTTTTCTTTTTCTTTTTTTAAGTATGTGACTTCCCTGGTCTAAGATTTACCTAAAGGTAGTAAGAAAAGAATGGTTCAGTGGTTGGGTTCTGGACAACCTACCTATGGGCTGTTACCCACGATAACTTGCCAGCAATACCACCCTAGAAGGTTCATTAGCTATCCAATTTTCGTTAAAACCACCAAACAACGAGTCAGTGAGAATGATTTGTAGATGTTTAGACTTAAAGTTCCCTCAAATCAGAGGGTGGGTTGATAAGTCATGTACTTATCACCTAAACTTATTTAATAAAGTTGAAATAGAATTCAGGATGGCGAGAACTCGATAAACAAATCCACATTTTAGTGGATATCCAGGCTGATTACGCCCAAAGACCTAAAGGGTCTTAGTGTTCAGTTCCTACTGTAATATTTCTTAAGATTGAAAAGTCCTAATGCCCAAATATTCTTTCCTAATTCAATTTTTTTTCAAAAATAAGGAGAAAATAAAAAGAATCAATGAAACTAACAAGATGATTCAGAGATGAATATCCACCCCCCCATGCCTATCTAATGTAATGTTCTCATTGTATTGAAAAGACTTGAACAAAGTGGAATAGAGTAGAAAGAACCTGAATTGCGTGAATAATGGGTCTGCTTCGAGATGAAAAGAACCTATATACATGCTGAAGTTCGTGTCTTCAGCTAGGCACACTATACAAATAAAGAAGAAATAGAGAATTCACAGGTGCAAGTCAGAATCAGAATAAAAAGATTCACCTCAAGACCTACCAGCAGATGTCCACAGATGTGGACTAGATTGTGGTGCAGACCCATACTCCATGGTCGAGTATATCTAAGATTCTAGATAAAAATTACCCAGAACCTAAGATTAGTATGCAAGTGGGGTCGAGACTGTGATTTGTGAAGATGCAACCCAAGACCAAAAAGTCGGATAATAGAGAGATCAAGCTCAAAATGATAATCAATGAATGTTTGCTTGGGTTGAATGCTCGAATGCTAGATCAGTGTTTTAAGAATGTCGCATTGCAGTATAGCCAAAATAGAGTTTAAACAAATAGATTTTATTACTCGAAAAAGTTCCGAGGTCGAACACAGGGAGAAATTATGGGAATTTAAAGCTCAAGATCACAATTTAAAGTAAAAGAATTTGCAATAATAACAAGATCAAGGTGCAAGAAGTGTAGATTCCTACTTGGACGGGGTGAGATCAGCGTGACGTAAAAAATGTGGAACTGAATAGATACCAATCTCACAAAATAAACAAACACACAAGGTACACAATTATTTTTAGGTGGAAACCTAATCGCGTGAAAACCACCACCTAACCCTCTCAAGTTAGGATTTTCCGATCAACCAAGTTGATCAAATCCACTAAACGAATCACTTAAACGAGGGTGATTCAACCTCAATTACAACCACTCTACTTTATACGAGGGTAGCGTACCTCAAACCCCTTCTCTTCACGAGAAGGATTTTCTCTCACGAAGGAGACGGGAATTCGCACAGCGAATACCCAACCAAAGAACAAAGATAAATAACAACAATCCCATAGAGCCAACAAAGTAATTTTTAACCTAAGCTTCTGTAGGAAATAAAGATGCTTCCCTTTGCAAGAAGTGCGTCGAATCGATGATGCAGGTGCGTGAGCTACACGACGGCGCAACGTCGCTCTCGTGAACTACAGTGGGAGAGCGGGTGTGCAAAGGCTTGATGCTCTCAAGATGAAGAACTTGAGCTTGGAGAGTAAGAGCTTTTCTAGGACACAAAAGAGTAGAAAGTATGTTGCTTGGGTGTGTCTTGGTGTGTGTTGAGTGGCAAAGGCTCCCCTCTATTTATAGAGGCCTTAGGAAGGCTTTGGAAGGCTTAAGAAAGCCTCCATAGCCATTGGGTGCAAAGCCCAAGAGAATCAGGCTGAAATCAAGAACAATCATTGCATTGACAGGGTAAACAGACGTCTGATCCTAGCATCAGACGTTTGGAAAACCAGTTTAAGACATCTGGGAACAAAGTCAGACGTCTGAATTTAGGTTGGTTCCTTCGTGACTTGAATCAGATCTAAACAAGGTTCTAGTGCAAGTCTATCAGACGACATATAGGACGTCTGGCACTATGTCTGGACGTTTGGAAACCTACTTTTCTACGGGAATGGATTTCCAAGAGAGTGCAACAGCTAGAAAATCTCTGAGAAGAGATTTTCGGGTCAGTCGAGGCAAAACGGTCATATATCAGATGTCTGGAAAGGCTTAAGGACGTCTGATAAGGCTCTAACGGTCATATTCTTCAGTGTTGGTTAAGCCACCCAACGGTCCACTAATTGGACGTCTGGCAAAAACATTAGACGTCTTCTAAGACGTCTGGTCTAAGGTCTGGACGTCTGATTTCATAAGACAGAGCTAACAAAGTCCAGCCTAAATGTTATCAGACGTCTAAATCAACGGTCAGACATCTTAAAACATATTATCAGACATATGATTTTGGAATTAGACGTCTGAAAAAGCTATTTGAACCCTACATTGGTTTTCTAAGTTCTCCACAAAAAACCTAAGTGTCCTAGGGTTGTGTAGGTGTTCCTAAGACTACTATTAGGGTACTTTGAGGCTCTTTAACATGATGTTCTAAGGAACAAAAAGAGTAAGGAAATAAAGACAAAAGTACATGAAAGCAATAAACAGAATTCTATCCTATTCTTCTTGTCCTTCCATCTTCAATCTGTCGCTCCTCGCAAATCTCCTCTGTTCTCCATCAAGCTCCTCCAATTCATCCTGGATGCGAGCTCGAACTCCGTCTAATCACGTCTCCATTTGAAATTGACCTGAAATCTAAGACTCCAAGTGCGAATGTTAAATGACATGTGTTTTGTTATCATCAAAATAAACGATCGTGGTGCTCTAGCACCAACAAAAAGATGGGAGTAAAATGGTGATTTAAATCATCAAATACTCCTACAATATCAACTAAGGAACTAAATGTATATGTATGCAATCAAACCTAACCGTCATCTGATTATGAAATCAAACAACTTAAACTTCTATTTTTCTTCTTTTCTTCTGCTTCTCTTCCTCTTCGTCTCGTGTGGCTCCTCTTCTTCTTCTCTTTTCTGCTTTGGCTTCTTAAGCCTTCTCCTTCTTCCTTCTACACACAGGGGAGGGGCTTCTTGAATTGGCTAAGTGTCATCCAAACTCTCCTGAGAGCAAAATCCTCCCACTACCCCTTGCGCAAGCTCTCCTTTTCTTTCTCTCTTAGGCTTCGCCCTCCCAGGGCCTCTGTAAGGATAGACAGGTTATCAGATCGTACGCACCTGGGTCCAGGCTCACCGACGTGTGGTAGTGAGCAAGGAGTGTAGGTCAGTCTAGGCGGGTAAATGGGTCGACCAAATCCGTAGGGGATAGAGTCGCAGACGAGGTGCAGGTGTGCGTGGGTGAGAGGGACCTCACCCAGTGTTATGAGGCGAATAGTCTCTAACACTTTTTCAATTTATGCGACAGCAACCGCTCGTGAGCCTCTGATGTGGGACTCAACACGTCCCTCTTCTTTACGCAGCTAGCAGCAAGGTATCTCCATTCAATTTGCACAAGGGAAGCAGTCAATGCTCCAATTGCTTAGTTAGGAATGAAGCTGAGTCGATTTCGCAGCCACTAGAGTTGAGTCCTGGAGCTGTAAGTGAAGAACAAGCCTTGAAGCTTGCTTCAGAGCTATGCGTCAATGGCAGAGAGGAGCTGTACCTGAAATCAGGAATACGGCCTTTTGGCCTTGTCAGAACATTCATGGAGTATCGCCAGACATCAAGGAATGCAAACGAGGTGGTGGCGTCGTGTGCGAGTGGTTGTGGAGGTCTGTCGGTGATGCAATGTGAGGTATGATAGTGTGGTGTTCGGTGGAGCAGTGGGGAGGCCAATAGCCTCGAAGACCAGAGGTTTTTCTCTCTGGAACATGGCGAAGGTGTGGAGATGAACGGCGACCAGATTGGTGGAGTGTAGTGCCGTACGATCTCGCCGGTGAGGTGGAAGACGGGGCGAGTCGGCGGTCGTAATGAGGCGGTGAGGGTCTAAAAATGAAGAGGGGAAGTTGAGGAGTCATTGAGGAAAGGAGGCAGATGAAGAGGGGCAGGATTAGCGCTGGGAGAGGTGCGGCTGGCGCCGGAGACAAAGATGCTCAGTGGGAGGTGATCGGCGAGGATGAAGGGGGTAGGAGCATCGGTGGGTGCTGCGCGACGTGGAAGAAGATAAGGATGAAGGATCTGCCACAGGTATGGTGGGCAAACAAAGAGGGAAGACAAGGAGAATCACTGGAGCTTGAAGAGAAAATCAGCCGAAGGAGGGGAGAAGAATTTGAGGGATTCTCTGGCTGAATTCAAGCTTAGGGAAGTTTAGGAGGATCTGGGCTCTCTTATATAAGGATCTAGAGGCAATTTGAGCTTGGGAAACAAGCTTTCCAAGCTTAGAAACCCTTGCCAGACTTGGGAGTTCCTTGATACCCAAATCTCTCATGCGTTCGCATGAGAGATTGGGTAGGTTTTAGGGCTTGGGATTGGTTTCAAAAGGAAGAATGAAAGGGATTCGTCAATAAATCAGGGAATTCTTTCCATTTTAAGGTCACCGGAGCAAGTAGGAATAGGATTAATGGAGGCAGGGACCTTTTTGTGAGAACAACAACATAGTTAAGGGCTTGTTTGAAAGGATTTTGAAAGTTAACGGTGAAAATGAAATTAGATAGGACCAATTTGCAAACTAGGTCAAGATAAATTCATCTTGGGTCCAAATTTTGATACAAACCTAATTTGGACCTAAGGAATCCAATGATGAAGTTGGACTTTGGTTTTCACCAATTTTGACTAGGTAATTTATGTAAAAACCTAAATTAGGGCAAATGTCTGTCTGTGGTTCTATTTTAGGTCAAAACGTGTTCTGATGATCAAATTGAAGGTTCCAAACCCTAGAGAATATTTTTCCATGAATTTTATATGGTTTAGGTGAATTTTATCATGATCAGAGCCTTAGTTAATTAAGCGAGTCTATTTTTAGGGTTTCAAAAGTCATTTAATTCTCAGAACATGTGCAAACCTTTTTTCTATCTGTCTTATCCCAGTTGTTATATTTTTAAGACCAATTGACTTTCATTCAACCCCTAAGAAAACTCGTGGTTGTACTGCATTCATGATGAGCTGGTAAAATTGTAGTTTTAACCCTAGTTTCTTATTTTTCCTTCAGAGTGATTATGCAATGACTTGTGACTCTCTAACGGTTATGTAGGAGCATTTATTGACTTAATTAGGTCAAAATGAGCTAGTTATGACTCATGATGGTGTTGCCATCAAACATCCTCTGAGAAGATGTCATAAGGGCTCGATAGAAAGATGGTTTTATACAAATTGGAACCCTTGGACTCGATCTTTCGCTTCCTCCGGAATTGACTTCCAATATCACCATTTTCCACTTTCTATCCTCCGCAATCAGGATTTCAAATTCCAGGACCTCTTGCAAATTAATTACCCCATCTGAATTTTCCAAGTCTAAAAGATGTAACTGAATTAGAATTGACTTAGGTCTAGCGATCTAAAAAATAGGATCATCAGTAAGCTCAAAGGGGTGTAATTGAGGAATGGGGCTTTGAATTAAATCCTTCATGAAATCAGGATCTGAATCCACCATGCGAGCCACAATAGGATCAAGTTCCTCAATTTCAGGTCCATCCAATGATTTATTAAATTTCTTAGGCCCAGTTGTCTCACTGGAATTGTGTTCTGTAAACTCATGTGAGACTTCACATAATGATTCTTCACCTTCAGAATCAAATAAATATGAATCTGCATTAATGTATGTCTCAAAATTATCAATCACTTTCTGATCCATAGAGGCATACATTTCCTCATACCCTGGCTTAGGGATCTCCGGTGAAGAAATCAAATCATCCTTATTTGATTCCTCTAGAACAACTTGGTCAAACCTAATCTCGTAACATGTGTCCCCCCCAACAGGTGCCTGAGCGAGTTCTGACATTGGCTCTTTTGAAGGGGGTTCATCTTGAGAATCATCACAAGATGGAACTAAAGCAACCACAAATCTCATCCTCAATTTGGATAATTTCCCAAGTAAAAACTCACCCAGGCCCTTATCCTTAACATCCTGTAGCCAATCCAATAGATACTTGTTCAGATCATCAATCATTTCAATCAAGGGCTCCAATTCTTCAGTGCAAGATGTTGGCTGAGCTTCTGAAGATTGCATAGTATTCCTCAAGTTAGCCAACACCTTCTCTTGGATCTGGGTCACCTGAACCAAATGTTTTGGTTCAGGGTTGGGCAGGTTTGGGTTCAGTGCAGGGGAGTTATCGAATTGAGGTTCTTGATACCCTTCCTGATAATAGGTCATTTCAGGTTGTTCAAAGAGGGGTGCTGACCTATATGCATTGTAATCTAGTGAAGGGTAAGGATCAGCATATCCTTCTTGATTGTAGATCATATTAGGTTGTCCAAATGGGGGTGATGATCTATAATCAGTGTAGCTTGGAGAAGGATAAGAATCGAGATCATGGTGTCTAGGGTTAAACCCTGAACACAGAGGTCTAGAACTGTATTCCCAATCAGGATTATCCCAACTAGAAGATAGGTGAGAATAAGTCTGGTTGGAATAATTATCATTTTGAGAATAAGTAGTAGAAGGGTAGGAGTGGAAGTGCGAATAAGATGTGGAAGGATCCATGATAGAACAGGAGGAAGAAAGGTGCCCTACAATACAAACAAACAAACCTGTCCTTAAGTGGGCTAGCCTAAAGACCTACAAACTCCCAAAACCCATCTTAAGATTAATAAACAATTTGATCTACTTCTTTCCAGTCAATCCAACCAGTTAGAGGGAGGGACTGGGGAGAAGGTTCTTCCTTTGGCTTGCACCTCAGGTTCCTAGTGTACCCCCCAGCCATGATCGTTTGATTCTGCTCCCCTAGCTAGACACCAGATTAAATGGTAGAAATAGACTAATCGAAAATAATCTCAATCTGGGCTCCGAAGAGTGAGTCCAATCCTTAAGGCTAGCATCTACTCTGTTTTAATTAAGGTTAGGTTTAAATGTGCTTTGGAATGTGATGGACCCTTTATGTGGATTGTGCCCTTAAAGATTGATTGATATGTGTGTGCATGCACAACTAGTAGTTTTCAAGCAAGATTATTTTTGGATGCGGTGAATTTTAGGGTTCAAATCTTGCTTAGTAGCTTTTAGGATTCAACTTTAGGTATATTCAATCAAGTTCAGTTAGCACACCAGGTTTTGAAAGCACAGGTGAAGATGTTTTCCTTTAAAGCTTGAAAGAATGTGAAGTGCCTGGTAAATCCCTAAAAGTTGAACCTATGTGGCAGCAACTTGATGAGTTGATTTTAGTTGAAGTGGTATGGCCCAATCAACTCAAACAATTAGCCTGATGCACCACTTAATTAGGCACACAAGTGATTACCTATTCTGATTTCTACTCGATTATGTGTTTGGGTGTGTGTACTAGTTCCAAAGATCGGTTTACTAGTTGAGTTTGAAAATCAGAAGAGGTTGTGTACCTCTGTGAGAGATTTTTTCTAAATTTTTCTTTTATATATGGAGGGTGAGGCAGGCGTAGGTGTCAAACAAACAATCAAAACTAACCTTAGAGTTTATACAAGCTCCTAGTTTAATTAGGGTTTGTGTTATTAGGTGATGGAATGAAATCTAGTGGGTGGGGAGGTGAGCGTAAACTTACAAATCCTTCAACAACACTTTACTCCAATCTACCACTTTTGCTCGCCTCGTAAGAGTACCTGCAAGCACAATAAAAGAGGAGAAAAGTGAGATAAAAGATAAGTAAGGTGGGAAAATGACAAAAATCAAAAAGTGTCACCTCCCCAGCAACGACGCCAAAATGTTGAGAGTGGAAGACTACGCGATCGAAGTTGGATTTGAAAAACCCATCATTGCAGTTTCGATTTGCGAAGTAATCCGTCAACAGATAAAATTTATACCGAAACTCTAAGAATTCTGGGTCAAACACAGGGAGGTAGACGTTTTATTCAAAATCGCATTTGTTTAATTGTCACGAAGCAGATTAGCTAGTCAAATTGAATCTAAACTATCTACTTAAAGAATAAAGAATAGAAGATAGAGAGAATATTACAAATAAAGAAAAAAGAGAGGTAGAATGGACATGGATTTCATTATCACAAGTTGATGTTCATTACAATTAAAAGTACCCACTACACTAGAAAGCAGGAAATCTACATTAAAAAGCGGGAAATCTATTTTAGAAAGCAGTAAAAGAGAAGATAGAGAGAAGTTATCCCCCTCGACGGCTACTTGGAGGATGAGCCAGACAGAATGACACCTCGAAGATGGAGGACGGAACGGGAAGGAGGATGAAGCGAGAAAAAGCGGGAATGAAGCAGCATGTCATCGTCGTCGAGGGACCCACTTCCGAAACGGGGGTGAGAAAATTGGATTTGGCTTTAGAGTAGCATCCCGGGTGTGGGACAAGCTTCTCTTGAGCTTTGGAGAGGGAGAGAGGTGAAGGAAGGGATGAGAATTTCATAGGGTAGGGGTCTCCTTTTATAGTTGCAAGGATAGGGGCAATTTGGTCATTACATAGTTAAAACATTAAATGAGGGGGTCTTTAGTGACGGATTTAAGCATCACTAATGACCCCACGTCGCCGCAGCCTCGTGTGCATGCTCACCTCCTCGCCTGCCACGCGCTTAATGCTCGCCCATGTCCAAGAAATCTCAGTCGTCCGATCGCGAGATCGGACGGCTCAGATCCCTCCTCACCTTCTTCAGTTTTGCCTAATCGGACGCTAATGCATGCGATGGGGCGTGAAGAAGTGCGTCATTGTGCATGTGGTGATCCAAAGCTCCTCCACGTGCCACGTCTCCGCTCCTCACCCACCCGATCGCCATCTGACGGCTGAATCGCACTCGCTTTCTCGCTCGCACCTGATTTGAGGCACATTGCATTTCTAACGTGCACATCGCGCTAGCGAAAGAGCGCTCGACCACTGCGCTATGGACGCTTCTTCGATGCGTTTATGATTTAAGCGCGCACGCTTGTGGCCGTTGGATCAAGATCCAACAGTCTAGATTGTTCGCACCTTATGCCTTAAGAAGATGCGAGCGACGCATCTGAGTCATTCATGGTCGTTGATCTAGATCCAACGGCTAGGATCGTGCGATGGAGATCTTTTGGACATGCAATGGTGGGTCTTAGGGCTGATTGGGTGGCTGAGATGGTGTCACATGGAACCATCTTGGCCGTCCATCTTTTGTGTGTTGTAGATGGTGCCACGAATGTCGGATTGGATCTATTTTCTCGCTGTTAGGCTACAATCGTTGATCCGAACCCATCCATGCAGTCGAGTTTATCATCTGAAGTGTGGTTTGGCACCATCTTGGCCCTTGATCTATAGGCTTCCTTGGACTATATCTGGTGGTACGGATGTCTAATCAGGTCGATCTTAGAGTCGTTGAACTCCAATCATCGCCTTGATCAGATCTGTATGGTTGGATCTTCAATCTGAGGTCCCGATTAAAAGTTGCCCTATCCTTGGCCATAAAAGGAGACAATTAGTATACAATTTATATAATTTGTCCTAAATGCATGATTATGCATGTTATGCAATATTTATAATGCCTGATGCTAATATGACACTAAGAACATGCATTAATAGACATTTTTGGCTATTTAGATGTATTCACATCACGCGCTAAGTGCGGGACACGGGTTCGAGCCGTGCGCTGTGCAAAATTGATGTGACATTGGCTGTGTGGGCGCGTGCAGGCATAATTGCACGATATGAGGGCAGAGGCGTGATCATGTGGTGCGATTAGAGTGTACCGCGGGCAGATGCACAATCGCATGCGTTTCGCATATTTGGAAGGCGAGGCAAATGCGCGTAAGCAGTCCAATTGTAAGATCAGACGGTTGAGGTTGAAGCGCTCAGAAGAGGTGAGTGGCGAAGGCGAAAACATGAAGGGTGCACGCTGACAATCTGCGACGATGTGATGGAGGATCGACACTCCACGGAGCACCACGTGGCAGCATCAGAGCGAACCTAGGGAAAAAGAAGGATTTGGAAGGCTTTTGCACGAGATTAAGGGGGCCAAATGCCCTTTTTACCCCCCACCAAAGCTATAAAAAGAGCCCAAAGGGCCCCCCTTTGAAGGCATTCCCTTCATTCTCTTCTTCCTCCTTCAACCTTTCTTTCTTCTTCTTCCCATTTTCTCTGCATCTGGCTCTGCATCTCCGTCTAAGGCATCCGTTGGGCCACCCCGACGGATCATTGCTGCTCCTGCCAACCTCTCCAAAAGGTCACCACGAACCGCCTGTTGTGCCCTTGTTATGTTACAATAGCAGTTTGTTTATTTTATATTTTATTCAAATACATGTATCTAGTTTATGTTCAATCTCTTCTTGTGATATAAATATTGCGATTGATTGTTTCTTTTACTTAGTCTTTATATTTAAAATAAACATGTGAAATCAAAAGTGCTTTCTGCCTCCCTGTGATTGACTGGAACTCACCTGTTCTGTTAATTATTTACTCGAGACATATTTCACGCTATACTATAACGCGTTCATCTTTTACACGATCTACGCCGCGAACAAATTTGCATCGTTGCCAGGGAGGCACGGCAACTTTTGATTTTATCTCTAATGTAATATTTTTGTGTGCATGAACAACGACACAAAGCGGTGAACGAGGAAAAACGGGCACTACGAAAATCAGGTGCACACATTCCTATTAGAAATTCAACCAGAAAGTAAGTGTCATCTTTAAAATTCAATAGCAGTGTTTCTAATGTTCCAAAAATCTTTAGATTTGGATTGGAACTAGATCTTCAAATTATCTTTCCAACGCCACCTTTCTCAAAAAGAAATTCCTTCTGTGGAATTTTTAAAAATTCGTGGAGTACATACTGATCAGATTGCTTGAAAATAATAGTTTTATGAACTTTAAAAATTAATTTTGACTACCATACAAATCAGATTGACTTAAAATTTGTGGGGTGTGAAAGATTATCAAATTGTCTTTCAATATCATATTTTTTCAAAATTTTTGGAGCATATTTGATATAGTTTCCAATAGAAAAACCAACACCAGATCTAAATCCTAGATTTGACCCCTGGTTAGCTAAAAATTCATAACTAATTGTTGGAAATAAAAAAAATTCAAAAAATACTCTCTGAAAAGCTTATTACAAAAGGAATCTTCTTACCAAGTTTCAAATCATTTGGATTCCATCTTACCTTAGAGTATACTTTGGAATTGTGGTCTACAATTTGAAAAAGAACGTAGAAGTGCATGAGACAATAGGACCACATTGACTAACTTGGATTCCGATGAGTCCAAAAGTTAGTCGGTGAGCCGAGTCACCTTTTGGACCGCACACCATCTACTACATTAAAGAAGCAGGTTAAGAATTCACGAAAATACATCAAATAACCTGTATTTGACTTGAAACTACTGGGTAGTTCCAACCTCTCTTACAAAACCTGGTGACTAAGCCTGCAGGATAGCGTCAAATGACCGCAGCTGCTGGGTAACAGAACTAGAGGCGAAAGCTGAAGGAAGAACCTTCCTCGTAGTCCCCTCGTTACTAGACTGGTTGGGTTAGCTTAAGAGGCAAGAATTTCTTTTAGTCTGTCTCTCGCCAAATTTTCTTCAATAACTTGAACTTAAATGAAAAGTCTGGTCATCTAACAATTTGATTACAAGGCCCTTGCCTTGTTTTGCAACTAGTCCCTTGTAACTGGTGTAAGGTCACTAGGACTCTTCTGGTGTCCTTTTGATCATCTTAATCATGGACCCATACTCTTTCTCATCTTACAATCAGCAGGGTTCTCCTCCCAACTCAACTATGATCCCAACTTTTTATGGGTGGGAGATTGCTCCTCATTGTTCCTATACACACGCACCTCAAGCCTGGGACATACCCACCTCAACCGATTGGACATCCACTCAGATCTTGCAACACTTAGAGACACTCTCCATGCGGGATCGAGATCTCATCATGATGACTGATTATCTCAATCAGTCCCACCAAAGGTAAGCTTCCACATCTCACAAGAACCCTCAGATCGTCGAACTGATCCAAATAGTCCAGGAAGCAAAAGAGGTCAGAAAAAGGGAATTTGAAGACTTAAGAAAAGCAATTTAGGATGAAAGACAAAGAACCTAAGGCATCACCTCTAGGGGCCTTAAATTCAGAGGGAATGTACCACAGGTGGATGGTGAGCCATTCAAGGTCAAGAAATCAACCGCAACCTATAACTGCACTGAACCCACCCACCACCCTTCTGATTCCCCAAACCAAAACTATTATAACCCTCCACCTTCCCTGAGACCCTCATCTGAGGCCACATCCACACAGATCACCACTAGGGAGCCACCAATATACTCACAACTACTTCTCAAATTGCAACAAACAATAGCAAAGTACAAGGACACAGTTGTAAGATATCTGCATCAAATCCAGATCACTACTAATCCAGGGCAGAGACAGGCTTTGATTGCAACCAAAGAACCTCTGATGGATGCCCTTAAAGAGCTAGAATCTATGGCTAGGATGAATTAACTTACACACTTCAAGATATACTCCTTTTGCAGTACCAAGTTCAAACTAGCCTAGAGGATTTTAAGGAACTTGAGATGACTTTTAGGGATTCTTCGACTCACATGACCGAAGTAGATGAGGTAGGTGATTTTCAAGAGATGAGATATCGAATGGAATTAAGGGATAAGTTCTTGGCATATCTGAAATGAAATCAGTTGAGAGCCTTAGCCTAGAAAATAGTGAGGAAAGTCCCATGATAGATTTTCAATCTAAAAATCCTGAATCCTGGGAGATAGAGATGGAGGATCATGACACCCAAGACTTGGTACATTTTGAGACTTGGGTATATACACTTAATGAGGCCCATGATTTGGACTCTAAAAGATCTAGAGTGGAACTACATAAAAACCCCTTGATAAGCTTAGATGATAAATATATCCAGAACATAGATTTACATGAGATACCATATATCCATGGGGTTAAATTTGAATTGTCAAAGAATCCAAGCGAAGTTGAGGAAGAATCTGATAAAAACTTCATTTCTGATTATGAAGGAATTCTGAAAAATCTGGAGGCACTTTTGGATTTAGAGTCTAAAGAATCTATTACATCCTCTTTGCTCTTGGATATCAAAGATTTCACAGAAGCCACAGAGCAGAAAATAAAGGAATTTGAGGCTTTATTATACTTACATTTTGATTATGCATCCCCTGGGAAAAGTGAAGCGTCGCCCATTACATTTGAGGATCCGCACCACAACTAGAATTTGGGCAATTTGTGTGAGATTTCTGATCAACTCAGGGAGAAGAATGATTTGGGTGAGTATAGAGATGTTGAGTGCAAAAGCATATTCGACACACCTACTCTGCAACCACCAACACCCAGATTCAATCACAAAATAGTTCTTTACACTATTTTTTATTACACCACATAGGTCCCCCCATTCCTGTTTCACCACTTTCGGGACTCGTATGACTGGTTTCCCACTCCTGACCCTTCACGGCTGCCACTTGCTCCCTATCACTCTGGCACCCGGATTTATTCCTCTTATAGCACTTGGCTACAACCTGTTCTAGGCCTTGCGATTCTATTCTGCCGACCTAGTGGCCTTGGTATTCACGGGAAACTACTCTACATTCTTGGCCAGTTGATGATAGTGGAACACATCTTCCTTTCTATCTTTAGTTTGTTTCCTATAGTCATTGATCCATCTGATGAGTTGCCCAGCTGGAGGCATTAAACTCAGCATGTATACATATATACATATCATATATACATAGCATATTTCATTTACGCATAATGTTTTGCATATTGTTTTGCATATTGTGTATGGCATTACAGTAATGACATGAGCTCAATGACAACTCAGAGCAGTTACAGGTGATTTCTATCCATATACACCCGGCCTTATTTCTTTTATTCATGCATGAGGACATGCAAACACTTAGGCATGGGGGGTAGTCCATAAAAACTGAAAATTTTCTACCAACAATTGGGGGATTAGATCGCTTTATCAAGAGGTTTTATTACAGAATTATTCTTTAGTAGATTCCTAGACTTAAAATCCGGTATAATTTCATACTTGCATGTAGAATTTACAATGGGTCCACTGTGAAAATCGATAGACATCTCTAGTTTGTCGAGAAGAAGCATTACTTCCCCTAAACCCTTGGATAGCAATCAGGGAGTCATCTGAACCATCTTCTAGTAGATCTACCAAAACATACGTGAGATGAGAGCAGAGAGTTTATTGGTGCTCTAAGGTTAGTGTAAGGAATCTTTAATCTTTAATAATTGAATAATGATACTTGAAGATGGGCATAGTTTTCGCTTTCAATTCTGGCATACTACATTTGTGAGAAATTCCATATGAGAGCCACCAAATAAGGTAAAAACACAGAAAGCAGGTTCTGATAAAACTAGGACTGAGGTGGATGGTCACGACCGTCCTCTATGGAATCCTCGGCTGAAGGAGGGTATTGATGTCAAGATCAGAAATACGTCGTCCTATCCATTCCCTACCCAATGCTGAGAATAGGCACTTCCACCAAATAAGCCACCTGAGATCCTCTTGGTCACCCCCAAAAATCCCAAATAATGCCTCGTGAATAAAAGTATGTATGTCGTGTTGAATTGTTGCATTATGTTATGTTGGTAATGGCATTGTGCCAGCAGATATATATATATATAAGAGAAAGCATACAAAAGGGATATTTGCTTGTAAAAAAAAAAAATGTTATGTTAAGAAGTTTGAATTATGTAAGTCAAAATGTTTTGAGCCAAAAACACCTACCACCCTCACGAACCATCAAATACAGCTGAAACCTATTTTTCTATATTTTTGATTGCCTGAATACGAGCTGATGTAAACACGTTTACACTACCTAAGATGTCTATTTATGCATTTTCTTAAGCATAGGATTGCATTGCATGCTATAAATATTGCATAACATGCATCATCTTGCATTTAGAGTAGTTTGAATAAAATGGAGGTTAATTATCTCCTTTTATGTTCATGGACAAGGCAAACTTTTTATCGGGGCCTCAGATCAAAGATCCAACCACACAGATGTGATTAGGGTGACGATTGGAGTTCAACGACTCCAAGATCGCCCTAATCAGACATCTGTAGCATCAGATAATGACCGAGGAACCCTAGAAGATCAAGGGCCAAGATGGTGTGAATGCGCACTTCAAACGACAAATCCGACCACACGGATGGATTTGGATCAATGATCGCAGCCTAACAACACAAAAATCGACTCAATTTGACAACCATGGCACCATCTACATCATCTAGAAGATGGACGACTCAGATGGCACCACGTGGCACCATCTCAGCCACCCAACCGGCCAAAGCACCGCCGCATCTTCTCTTCTTCAATCAGAGTGCCACTTCTCCATCGTTGGATGCACATCCATTGGCTGTGGATGCGCGCGCCTAATTTCATCCGCGCGACCATCTCGATTGCATAGCGCAACGGAGATGACGCTGCGGGCGAAGCAGAGGTCGCGGGGTCGAGCCCCCGCGAGCCTCAAATTAGGCACGGGCGAGCGGGCACGAGGAGCATCGGATCGTCATCGAACGGCTGTGCGAGCCCGATAGCGCTCACGTGCTATTAGACACGTGGCGAAGATGCGGCATCGCACGCGATGGGGCACGTAGAGGAGGCAAGCAGAGGCGCGATCTAAGCCATCCAATCTTGCGATCGGACGACTGAGATAGGCTGGACGTGCACGTGCGTTGAGCGCACGACAAGCGAAGAGGTGCATGTGTGCCACCCACTACGCCCATGTTTAGACCTTTAGCGATGGTTTTATCCGTCACTAAATGTCCTGAATTAATGCTTTTAAAATTTGAATGACCAAAATGCCCCCACTCCTTCCAACTATAAAAGGAGACCCCCTCCACATGAAATTCTCATCCCTTCCTTCTTTTCTCTCCCTCTCCAAAGCTCAAGAGAAGCTTGTCCCACACCTGAGATGCTTCTCACGAGATAAAGTCAAATTTTCGTCCCCCTTTCGGAAGCGGATCCCGCGACGACGACGACGTGCTGCCCCGTTCCCGTTCTTCCTGCTTCTCTCTCCTTCGTCCTGCTTCGTCCTCCTTCTTCCAAGCATCATCCCATCTAGCTCATCCTCCAAGCGACCGTCGAGGAGGATATCTCTCTCCCCATTCTTTTTACTACTTTCTAGAATAGATTTACTGCTTTCTAGTGTGATCATTTTCCCGCTTTCTAGTCGTAATGTTTAGTGTAATGAACAATCTTTCTGATGATGAAATTCCATGTTCAGTCTACATCTCTTTTTGGTCTTTGTTTGTAATATTCTCTCTCTCATATTCTCTCTTCCATTTATTGTAAATAGTTAGATAGTTCTAATCAATTAATTTACTTCATGACAAAT
Organism: Thalassia testudinum; assembly: GCA_037157565.1. Taxonomy (NCBI): domain Eukaryota; kingdom Viridiplantae; phylum Streptophyta; class Magnoliopsida; order Alismatales; family Hydrocharitaceae; genus Thalassia; species Thalassia testudinum. Next base: position 2,608,035 of record JAZHRO010000029.1, on the reverse strand, counting down.
AAAAACAAATGCGAATTTTTTTTAATCAAACGTCTGCCTCCCTGTGTTTGACCTGGGATTTTCATTCTGGTATAAATTTTATTTGTTGAATACGAGTTCTTCGCTTTCAAACTACGACGACAAGGTTTTCAAAACCAAATACATTAGCGTAGCAACTCGCTCATTCAATAGCAACTCGCACGATCAACTCAAGCTGAGGAGTCTGACTTAGTCGTAGGGTTATCAGAACCTAATTAAAGTGTAATGCCATGTAAAACCACCAAATACAGTTGTAAATCTGGTAAGATGTGAGCTCAGAAAAAAAAACATGAAGAATAAGAAAAAGAGAGAGAGAAAGAGAGAAAAGAAAAAGTACAAAAGATTAAAAAGAGCATAGTTTTCCAGCCCTTCTCTAAGCTAAGTTATTCAATAATCTAATAATCTAGATTTTGAAATACTAGTCTCTATGTAGCACCAGAAGCGAGTGAGCCACCAAATACAAATCCAGTTAATTCAGACATCTTCTACCTTATCCAAAAGTCGGGGCTAAAATCAGAGAATATTTTATATCCCCAAGAGAAGAGGATTGCCTATCCCAATAGAACTTTACTAGGGGGTAAGTACAAAATTTAAATGTGTATCGACTCTTTGCTTGGATTCGTTGCAGAAGCTACAACATGATTTATTCATGGTTATTTGGATTCTGAATTTTTGGATGAAACAAAAAGAAATAAACCTTTAGTTAAATTCTTGATAAAATGCATTTAGTCTTGCACTTGCTAGGGACTAGCAAGATTTATGCATGGGGGTATGATTGCATAGCAATCATAGGCCTTAATTCTCCTAAATTAAGCCATAACTTAGCTTAGCATGAACATTCTGCATGCATATGCATCGTATTCTGCATCGTAGTTGATATATGTGTTTTATGCATAAAACTGTGCTATTTGAGAGGTATCACTAATTACAAGTAATTCGCAGCTGCGGATGACCGATCCAATCGCATGGATCTATTTAGAACTACGATGGGAGTCCAATGCTTCTATGATCACATCAATCGGACTCCCATAGCACCCTAGGGAATTCGCAGAAGATCAAGATCCAATAGGCAAATTAAAGAAGATCTAGACCTCAGATGACAAATCTAACCTCACGGATGGATCCGGATTGATGTTCGCAGGCCAACGGCACAAAAATTAATTCAATCGGAGGCCTACATCACTAGATGCAAGGAAAAGAAGATGAACGGTTATGATGGCACCATGTGGAACCATCACAATCGCTTCCTCACCATCTCCCCATCCAGGAAGGATGCCTCACATGCTGTGGAACATTGGATCTTCATCCAACGGCCACGAGCACGACACGTCGCCTGCCCAGATCGGATAAGCATAAATGGAAACAAACAAGTATATATAAAAAAAGGTTTGCGCTGTGCGTTGGCTCATGCACGTGTGTGTAAGTGCAGGATGTGGGTTCGAGCCATGTGCTGCGCAAAATTGATGCGGCATTGGCTATGCGGGCGCAATTGCGTGATCGGTGGGTAGAGGAGTGACCACGTGGCGCGATTAGAGCGCACCGCGGGCGGAAGCGCAATCACACGTGTTTTGCGAGATTTGGAAGGCAAGGCAAGTGCACGTAAGCGGTCTGATTGTAAGATCGGATAGCTAAGGTTGAAGTGCTTAGAAGAGGCGAGTGGCGAAGGAGAAAACAAAAAGGGCACGCACGGGCAATCTGTGGCCGTGCAATGGTGGATCGACGCTCCACGGAGCACCACGTGGCAGCATCAGAGCGAACCGAGGGAAAAAGAAGGATTTGGAAGGCTTTTGCACAAGATTAAGGGGGCCAAATGCCCATTTTACCCCCCACCAAAGCTATAAAAGGAGCCCAAAGGGCCCCCCTTTGAAGGCATTCCCTTCATTCTCTTATTCTTCCTCCTTCAACCTTTCTTTCTTCTTCTCCCTGCCTTCTCTGCATCTGGCTCCACATCTCCATTTGAAGCATCCGTTGGGCCACCCCAACGGACCATTACTGCTCCTCCCAACCTCTCCAAAAGGCCACCACGAACCACCCGTGGTGCCCTTGTTCTGTTACAATAGTAGTTTGTTTATTTTATGTTTTATTCAAATACATGTATCCAGTTTATGTTCAATCTCTTCTTGTGATATAAATATTGTGATTGATTCTTCCTTTTATTTAGCCTTTATATTTGAAATAAACACATGAAATCAAAAGTGCTTTCTGCCTCCCTGTGTTTATCAAAAGTGCTTATGTTTTATTCCGTTAATTATGTGCTCAAGACATATTTCATGCTATACTACAATGCGTTCATCTTCTACACGAACTACGTCGCGAACAAGGACTCATCTCCAGGTGTTTCCATAAACATTCAATTAGCCCAAGAGACCGCAGCAGCACACCAATTTGGCGAGCAACCACCTGCTGCTACTACATGAAGAAAGATCTATGGGATAGTCCCACATCGGATACAAACGCCCTTCTTGTGCCGCATAAATTGAATTTGTGTCTGGGGCTTATCGCCTCAAACACAAGGGGTGAGGTCCCTCACACCCCTTACTCGGCCTCGTCTGCGACTCTAACCCTACGGACCTGGCTGTGACCCGACCCGCCTAACCTGACTTCACTCCTTGGCTGCGACCCACACCCGCAGCCCTAAACCCAGGTGCACTGTAGGTCCGATTACCCGATAACTCAATGTGCATGGCTCTGGGAGAGCAGAACCTAGAGAGAGAAAGGAAGAGAGTGCGCAGGGTAGGGGAGGGTTTTGTTCTTTTGTGCATTGGCTAACACTTAGCCAAAATTTGAGCCCTTTCCCCTGTGCTTAAAGAAGAAGGAAGAAGACGGGCAAAAAAAGAAGGCCTGAAGAGGATGAGGAAGAGAAGAGCTGCAGTAGAAGAAGAAAAGGATAAGGAAAGAGAGAAAGCATAGAAGGAATAAGGCACTGTAGTAATTGAACATTTAAGGTGTCTGATCTCCAAAGGAGACGTCTGATTACTGTAGCATTTAAGCTACTGTACCGATATTTGATTACTTTGGTCCTGATTACCTTAGTATACATATAACTATACTAAATAATTGGTGATGTAAATCACCATTATTTTGTTATAGATCTCCTTTTATCATGTTAAACTCTTATTACTCATGTTCTGCATTGGTTATCATTTCTGACTAATTTATTTGACTTAAATTTTGTGCTCAATTACATTTATTTAAGATTAGTGTGTGGATTCCTATGTGCTCCCTGTGTTCGACCTTGGACCTCAAATTTGAGTAATAAATTGTGTTTGTTTTCAAAGCGATTTCAACTATACTACAACGCAATGATTTAAAAACCGATCTCGCTCTGTCAACAACGGGCGGTGAGGCGTGATCCCAGCAGTGCACGGGTAGTGAATCAGGATGCAACACATGTCGCAGGTTGGTTAGCATGACCGGTTGACCAGTCTAGTTGAACCAGTTTGGTTCATGACCCCCTCGCACTATTTCGTGTAGTTCGAGGCCTTCCTCACCTCAGATTTCAACAAACAAGGTACTGTTGGAATCGTATCGACACGTACTATGCATTGATATATTTTATTTTCACTTTTGAGTCATTTTTATTTAGTAAAAAATTAGAAACGTGACTAGGTATTCCCGACCCTATTTCTAGTTCACGTAAACTAGGTCTTATCCCCGATGCATGCGAGGATCCTGAGGTAGGCATGGAGACTGCCCCAAGCCCTATGCACACAATTCAGAGTCACCGTGACCCTCCAATGACGTTAGGTAGAGTAGTCTACCCTTCTCTCGATTCTGTTTGATTTTCGGGTATCTGTGGACCTGTCTTGTGTGATTCTTCGCATGTACTGCCTTAGTTGGGTGTGTACCATTTTGTTGAGCAGGAACCCCTTAGGTGTTTATCCCTGATTTATGGGCACTTTAGTGAGAAATAATATGAATGATTAAGATTTAATAAATCACATGTGCCCTTATTATCTCATGCATAAAATGAATTCTATTTTCCATGAAACAAGTTTCATTCTCTTCAGTAGTTTCCAAATAATATGTAACCACTATCATGAACTGAAAAACTACCTATAAACGGATAGGTGGGATGATAATGAGGATATTTGTTGATTCTGGAATCAGTAATATGAAATTACCAAGGATTTTCTTAATTGACAAAAATAATAGATAAAGTTATTTGAAGTTGGTTATATAATCCACGACGGATATGATGACTGGTTTTAGCCTCGTTATTCGTCGGAGCTTGGCTATAGCTTTGGTCTTTTAGATCGATTTCAGGGGTTGGTTAGGGAGTTGCTAGCCTCCCTACGACTATTTGGTTAGGCTTAGTGGCCAATTGGGATAGTAGGATACAGGGCTCGAGGTTTGGTTTTTTCTCGACCAAATGGTAGGTCATTGGTTGTCTGTGGTTCAATGTACGTAGTGCTTGTACATGTTCATGCTCAACGATGTAGTCACCATCCCTTTCCGCAATGACCCCAGGGTAATGGAGTGTGGCGACTCGATGGGTATAAGCAGTCTTCTCAGCTAGGAGGATGGCTTATACCGATCTTGTGCTGCAGGAAGTTATGTGTGATCATCTCGTGCCCTGAGACTTTGATTTATGAATTGTGAACTATAAGAACATGGGTAAGGTACATGAATGAAATTAGCTAATAAATAAATTATAAACGGATGAACTGTTGATATAGTGCCCATTTTTGTACTCCTGTTGCTGTTACCACTGGTTTCGTTGTCTACTCTACTCAGTTTTCACTGACATATAGTTTCGAGTTCTGTACTTAAGTGTTGTTGAGCAGTCGGGTGTAGCGGCTACCGTCGATCAGACTTCTGTGAAACTGGGTCCTACCTGAGGAGACGGTCCATACTGAGCTAGTGACTTGTAATAGTAGGCTCTTTCCGCTATTAGATTTTATTTTCCCATCTTTTTCATGATTGTAGGAGACTCTCCTTACTTTCTATTTTATGGTGAAGTTTAATTATATTTATAGTACTTTAGTTTTCTTTCATTTAATGCATTATGAATGAATGTTGGCCATTGACGTTTTATGTCTATGTGTTTGGGTGATTGCGATCTTATGGGTGTTTGTGCTAGTTGGTAGCACACGGCGACTCGGGTTCCATCACTTGGCAGGACTCAGGTCGTCACACTGGAGGTCCCCTTTCGTCTAATTAGATTAGGATTTTATTGCTTTCTTAGATAGATTTAATGCTTTCCTAGATTATAGTAGCTTAGTTTAGATAGTTATATTTCAAATTCATTGTTTAATTGCTTAGTTTAGGAGTAGATTAATTTTAGATATTAGTCTCTCTCAATATGCTCTCTCTGATCAATTCAAATCAGAGAGCCCCAATCACCCATTCGTTTAGATTTACAAACCTTTCCCTTCATTTCATGATCACTTCTAATTGCTTTTCTTGATTTTTATTCACCAATCACCCCATCCACTTGAGCATCCATTCGATCTAAAGCTCAATAGCTCTTAGATCTAATGGAGTGCTAAATTCAATTGAGGGTCCCCTCATACATTTCATCTGACCACAAGGACCCTCCCTATGGTCTGAATTGAACACAATTCACTCGATTGATTTGATTTGGTTTTCACTTCTGATCAAATGATTAGAAATATAATTTGGTCTTAATTTCTTTTAATCAAGTGAATTAAGCTTGTAGAGTTGTAATTGGATGTAGTATGATGATTATGATGTGTTTTGATTAGATTTTCTTTTTCAAATGAGCTCACGCCCAATTTTCATACTTAATGCTATTTTGTGTTCATTACTTAGGCAGTGAGGTCGAGGAAAATCCGATGCATGGATTTGAGACCTTTCATTGACCTATCTGTTCTACAGCATGACCTAGGATTCCTGCACACTAATCAATGGTGTGCAGGTGTCTTAAGTGATCAGATCATCATGACAAGCTCATATCAAATGCTAGTGAGGCAATAACCTAATGCCTTAGCATTGGTTTCAATCCATGATTTGGGGTTTGAATGATGCTTGATAGAGTTGCGTAAAGGTCTAGGAATGGTTTTGAATGGATTTTAATGACTAACTTGATCTCTTGTGTTTACACTATCTGTAGCGTGAGGCGAGAATCAAATTAGGGATTTTAGGGTTCCTCAATCTTTGATCTGATTTACTACAAGTTTCAGACCTCTTAGAGTGTGTTTGCAACATTTAAGTGTGGTTTTTATTTGAGTTAAACATGATAGGATGTATCAGTCACAATGCCTAGGTCTGTGATAAACTTAGAACCTAAGCATTTAATTAGTGTTCTAAAATCGCTGGGCAAGATTTGGAAATGATCTTTGAAGTTGTGGTGTTATGTATGAGTGATTATTTTAGTGTTCTAAGCTTTAAATTCACATTTTAGGTTGTTTTGATCAATTTAGCAGTAGCTGCTACTTCTTCTAACAGAGCTTGAATAAGTTTTTAACCAACAATTTTAGTTGGCTTTTGGATAATCCAAAGTTGGTAACAAGTTTCTAGAATGGAAGTTGTATAGGTTTATTTCCCAAATGCTCAAGCATGTTTTGGATTAAGTAGATCAGACCCCAGCTGGATCTGAATCTTTCTTTCATAGTAGCAACAACTTCACTGTTTGTGAGTTCCCCTGAGTGATGGAGCTAAGAGCCTTAATTGAACTCTGATCTTGTATGTGGATTTTCTAAGTTGGTTTCGTGTTAGAACTAGTCAAAAGCACATTCATGTACATATAACTTGTTTTGAATTGAATAGGAAACATGATTAATCTTGTAAGAATTCTCTATTAGTAACGAGAGTATTTGATATCTACCCAAAATATGTTTTGAACTTTAATTCAATGAATGAAGTATGTTTTTGAGTTTGAATCTAATCTTTGATGACATCTGGAAGTTCAACATGTTATATTAATTCTTTCTAGCATTTTTAAATAAATTTTTAGGCCTGTTCTTAATTTCTAACATTTATCTACCTACTTCCAAGAAATAAATGGTGTGAAAATATAAAAAAGAGTGTAAATAAATAAAAGAAATATGCCTTGAGTGAGACTTTAGTGTTTAGAAAGTGTTTGTGTCCTTACTTTTAGGTTTTGAGTTCTTTAGTATAGAGAACATATCTACAAAAGTTATAGACTTCTCAGGTTTAGAAATAAAGGAAACAAAAATAAAAACCACAAAGAGTCTTCTTCCCTCATTCCTTAATTACTCTCCTCTTTCCTTATTCACTTAAAACTCAAAAACAAAAGAGAATTAGAAAAACTCTAAAAATCCTCAAAAAAACCCCTTTGTGTACATAGTATATATAATGTATATATGTATATAATACTAACTTATATGTAAATATATATATTCTATGCAAATATTGTATATATATTATTTATATGTAAATAAGGTATGGTTTATATAAATAACTTAAGACTAACTTATCTTATTTATTAATTTCTAATATATAGTATTATATATATATAAACTAGTATATATATTAATTATATATAATTTATACGTGTACAATAGTATATATGTATATATATATATAATAATTTACTATACTAATTATAGTAATTATTATGTAAGATAATAATTAAATCTGTAATCCTTTACTTAATTATGTATTGTATGTGTGTGTGTATATATATAGGGGGCCTATCTAGAGAACACTATACTCATAAAAGACACAATGAGCACCAAATACTATCCATTCGATTTGGATTCCACGCATGAGATTAAAACCATCTATAGGAACATAGGTGGTTCAGTAACGATAGCGGAAATTATGAAATTAACGAAAAGATGCAAACCTCAACAAAGGTTTCCCTATAAATGAGCAATCAATCAAATACGTTCTTATTATATGCTATAATTAAAATATAATTACAACTATCCACATAATTTAAATAGCAAACATTGTAACAAATCAACACAAATTAAAAAGATTGTTATTAGCGAGAATCTATATTACAACTCAACATAAAACATTGTAACAAATTAGAAGACATTTTATAATATGACATGAACTTGTTTATAACAAAGAAGCTTTAACGTTGTATTGTAGAAGACATATATTGTAACAACTACGTATGCGTGTTGTAACCGGTTATGCTATTCATTAAATTGTTAAGCATATATGACTTTAAAGGATAATTTAAGATTGTATTACAAATTATAATAAAAACATGGAAACAATTACAGTTAGAAGGGCCTTAAAACATTGATGTAATTGATTCAATGTAATTCACATAGGTTAACCATTAAAAGTAACAAAACTTTTTAATGTCTATAAGTACCTATTGTAATAAGACGTGTATTTAATTGTAACCAAACACATTTAGTAATGTAATATAAATAATGTAAGTTGTAACGAATAAATATACAATTTGTAAAAGCATTATTATTAATTACATGTTGTAATTAATGATGTATTACATGTAAAAATACTGAAATAATATGTAAAATTGTAATACAAATTGATTGTAGCACAAATTAATAGATAAAATTGTAATACAATGTTTCTATACCACATGGTGGATGGCAAAAGTGTAATACAAATCGACAACAGCTATACCACATGATGGATACAACTCATATTGTATTACGAATTGTTGAAGTTCTGGGCTTGGGTGGCAACATATTTGATGTAATACAAAAACTTATAATCCATAATTGATAGGCACAAATTATAAATGTAATACAAACTCCTTTATTCCATATGTTACATTTATTGTATATATAGTGCATCACAATATTCGATGGCACATTGTGTAATATAATAACTTCAAAAATAAATGTTATGTTGTGTATGACATATTAATATTATGATGTAATAGAGAAGCTTGTAACTGATAACTATTGAATATCGATAGTCCATACCTAAAAACCGTTGAATATCATCATCTATCAAAATTGAGTTAGTATTATCATCACGATTTCGATCTCTTAAAAAGAAGAAAGAGATTGAACACACAAATACAACACCAACGATAAAACAAGTGTAAAAACATATAACGTAAATGCAAAAGTATTTACATCACTTTCAAAATACTCAGTAGTGTCGAGTATGGAGAAGACAACATGAAAAAACTCAAGCAATCACAGCATGCAAGCAAGCACAACATCCATGCAACTGTAAGGAAAAGAGGCATCACAATGACCCAGAGCCAGATAGAGAATGCCAGAAACGAAGACACGATAAGGTGAAGCTAGCGAAAGCAAAACACCTGAGATTTACACGTGGTGATGATATTCACTTCCAAAATAGCATAACAAATTAATACCAAGTACGTACTGTTGAAAACCATTTGAATAATTGGAAGGTGGTTTCATCAATGAGTTACACGATCCAACAGATGAGTTTTGGTTCTCATTGGGACCTTTATGACCACAGTGCTCTCTAGATAAATATCCTATATAATATATATATCTTAATGATGTATATTAGTAAATTAAACTAATCTAAGTTAATAATTTATCTAATTAATATACTAAGTTATGTTGTATTCTTCTAATTTATATTTTAACTTATTTTAATCTTATTTATAACCTCCTATATATATTGTATATTAGTATACACATAATGTATAAATAACTTGTACATAGTAAGTTATACGTGTATAAGTAAAAAGGCAAATTATATAAAATTCTTAATTAAACATTTAAATATGTAAATTAACTTAATTGGACACTAATTATATAATTTATATAATAATTTATCATGTACAATAGTATATATTAACTTATTGTAATTGTTACTTGTATGTATGCGTTACCAACGCGGCTTCAAGACGATTTTTAAGACGTCTGGGAGGTGGCCCAGATGTCTGACCAGACGTCTGGAACCCCTTCTAGACGTCTGGGATTAAATTTCTGCGGCGTACGGGGTTGCGTCTGCGCGCATGCGCGTGCAGACCTGCAACCGCCACCCTCTTTCCTCTTTTCCCCCCTCTCTCTCTCTCTCCCCACATGGCCTTAAAAGGCCCTCTCCCTCTCCCTCACCCTCATCCCCTTCGTGTCCCTCTTCTTCTTCTCCCAGCCGGTGCGAGAGCGAGCGAGCGGCGGCAGCAGCGGCGACGGCAAGTGTGTGGGAGGAGGTGTTGCGCGAGGGAAGAGACGCTCGACCGTGAGGGCTCGAGCTTGCCGGGGCAGCTAGAGCCGGCCAGCGGGGGAGCAGTGGGCGTGGAGTGTCGCGGAGGGGCTGCTGCAGCTCGAGCAGCAGGCGGATGGGGCGCGGCGCGACCGTGTGTCGCGGGTGGAGAGCGAGAGGAGCTCTGATTCTGGAAATTTTTCCAGAATCAGACGTCTGGGCTTATGACCAGACGACGGTGAAGACGTCTGGAGGATTGTCCAGACGTCTGACAGGTAAGATATTTCGTCTTCTTTTTTTTCGTGCGTACGGCCATGCAGCCGTCCGCCGCACCTTCGTCTGCGACCCGTCGTACTGAGAACGGGTATGGGTGCGTGCAGGTTCTGCTCGGGAGGGCGTGAGACTCACCATCCAACGCGAATCGGATGTCTGGCCGCAGTGCCAGACAACGGAGAGGACTTCCAGATGTCCGGGTTAACCATCGGATGTCTGGGAACTAAGCCAGACGCCCCCGCAGGCTTCTGGATGTCAGAGGGATTACACAGAACCAAGGTACGCTCTGACCCACGTTTTAAGACGTCTGGAAGAGGTTCCAGACATCTGATTTTGTGTAGTTTCGTCATTTTTGACCCGTTTAGGGTCCGATCGGAGTCCGTTTTCCGCGTTTCGAGTTGCGTTCTTTCCATAATAAAATCCTCTACCCATTTATAGTAATTGTATACCGTTCTGAGAAACTCCTTGTGTTAGGATCTCGTTCCATTGCGGTCTTGGGGGTTGCGGAGGCACGCGGGATTTCCGACCACGCCCCCAGTACTCCCGTTGTAGCTGGTAGAGTGGCTTTTAAAATTATTAGCATAACTTGTTACAATTATGGAACAATTAATAGAACCTAGGGCATTGCATGAATCCTAGGAATGAGAAACTAGATTGAATAATAGATCCTAGGGTGTTGCATGAATCCTAGGAATGAGAAACTAGATTGAATGATAGATCCTAGGGTATTGCATGAATCCTAGGGCTGGAAAACTAGATTGAATGATAGATCCTAGGGTATGGCATGAATCCTAGGATTGGAAAAATAGTGATATGTATATAGATATTGCAGTCTTGGAAAAGTGGAAAGGAAATAATAGCTGCCTGTAAATTGATTTAACAGCTGCCTGTTATGAATAAATAAACATGATTGAGAACATGGGTTGTATGAACGTGAAACTGGAATGGTGAAACCTAAATGTGCTGAGTTAAAAGAGTTGGAACCCTATAGGGAATTAGGAGTGGAACTCCTGGAAAGAGAATGGAATGGAACTGAGGAAGAAAGACGTGGAAGTGTGTTGTCTCTTGGGTACGTAGTGCCAGGGTCAGCGGCTGCAGAGGATGCTGGGCCGAGTAGGGTCCAGTAGAGTTACCGCAGTTCTTTTTATACCCCTTTTGTTCCAGTGCAGTGAGTAGTTCTTGTTACTCTCTGTACTTCTTTACTTGTAGCTTCATGTTATGTTATAATTATTGTTCTACTGTTGTGGTGGTATATACTGTAGTAGTTCATTTTCTTACTGCTGTATTTTGTTACTGCTAGTTATATTCATGCTGAATGTGGTTTATTTTACTACTCTTTTGGTTACTTCCTCGTTGGACGACTAGGTCTTGGGATTAGTCGAGTCGGTTCGGTTCTCGTGTCTCGTAGGGACTCAGGAATCGGGTCGTTACAATATGTACAACTAATGTGAATACATACCTATACACGTAATTTATCTAATCTAATTAATGTAATTGATAGCCCTGCACGTTATCTATAAGATTATGTAATTTATTCACATGTTAGACCCTTAATTATCAACTAATTATAACCCTAAACATCTTAATAAAACACAACACACACGTGGCTCTACACTGAGCACTACCTACTAGCACAAGATTTAGTGCCACATCATGTGTCAAAGGATCGTCACTGCTGTATTTAAGTAATCCCTCTTGTAGCCCTCCCAAGCAAGTTCAATGTGGACATCTGTGGGTGCCTCATGTGTGACCTTTAGAAAGCCCATGCACTGCACATGCTACTGGGCGCATGTATGCATCCGAGTTGCATGTGCGCATGCGCAGGCCTGTGTGGGCCTAATTTGAGGATCTGGTAGATATGCCCTTCCCCCATCCGATCCGACCTATTGGGTTGTTGATCCTGCGAATGAATGGCCCAACCAATCCTTTTAGCCTAAGTGGGAATGCATGGGCCTACTAAGTGTTTGTGCTATGTGTGTTGTGTACATGTTTATATAGGCATGTTATATATAAGTATTAGTGCAGCGTGGAGTGTGTGTGTGTGTGCATATAATTGCAGTACATGTTATACCAAGTATTATGTATATATTTTTGTAATGCTAATTTACACCTTATTTTTACCTTAGTGTGTACATAACTTCTCTTAAGGCTAGCACTAATTAAGTGAGTTGTGTGTAGTGTTATAGATATTTTGTATGTCTGTTATGTATATATATATACATGCATGTTAGTGATAGTGCTTATATATATTTGTATGTGTTGTAAATATATACGTAGGGTATGTATCGTAAGATTAAGTGTTGTATACATATTAGTGTTATATATGTATATGTGTAATATGTATATATGTGTTAGGTAAATTAAGTATAGTAGTAATTTAGTATTGTTTTTGTCTTGTCTTTGTTTATAACTTTTAAGACAATTTGTGTACAATATACCTAATATTGTATATAGTGTTTGAGGTTTTTGTACATATAACCCTTCTAATACTTGTTAGTCTTCTTATTTAAACATGTATATGGTAGTTTAGTGTAAATTAAACTAACATAGGGTTAATTAGTTTTTTTTTTTGACAAAGAGAAAGAATCACTTCTGATTTTACTCAATATAAAGATAAATTACAAATTATCCTACCACATCTTGTCACTTGACACTACATAACCACAAATGTTTTCCACCCAAACATTGGCACCATTAAACATGGCGTCATTTCTAGCTTTCCACATAGCCCAAAGTACAATAGCCATATACACACGTAGCTTGTCAACAAACAAAAAGCTAGACCATAACACCTCCCATGTGGCTAAGGAAAAGTGACAGAACCCACTTCAAACTTTGTTGGTCACCAAGCACGTACTGAACAGGTGTTGATCATCCTCCTCCTCATAAGCACACAATGGACAGTGGACTGCGTCAATCCCCAGAGTTCTCCTATAGGTGCTCGTAACCAATACATACCTCCTGGCTATCCACAAAAAAATCTACAACTTTAAAGGAATCTTCAACTTTCATAACTAGGAGCAAATATGCCTATGACCATCATCATCCCCCTATGAATCACATAGAATCTCATAGGTTTTGCTCGGTGCATAGACCCCTCTCTTCTATTCAAACCTGTCTAGCCCTTCCCTTGGTTTGAAGGCTTCCAAGGCCATTACAAGTCTACTCGCCTCCTCTCCCATTCTAGTGTGATGCACATCACTGGATGGAAAAAGCCTCCACAACTCCACATCTGGCTACCACATGTCTTCCACCGATGCTTCCTTCATGTCAGATGCCCCGTACATGCATGGGAATGACTCTCTGAGTTGTCCCAACCCAAACCAGGCATCTTCCCAGAATCTGATTGTTCCTCACACCCAAGCACCGAAGAAAAAATTAGAGAAGATCCACCACTATTCTAGACACAGAGTCCCAAAAGAGGGATGCCGAGCCCAGATGAAGCATGTCTTTCACCATAGCCGTGCCACCATATGAATTCTAACCATTGTCTGCCATAGTCCCTCATCACTTCTCAATATGATCACGCCCCATTTGAGCATGTGCAAATCCCCAAATTCTCTAAGTGATTGAACGCCCAAGCCACCCTTCTTCTTTGGCTTACAAGCGGTGCTCCACTTGACAGGTTGCATGAAATGTCCACTGTGCACTAACCCCTTCCAAATGAATATTTTTCTTAACACATCAATTCGTTTTAAAATAGAGTCAGGTGGTCTGAACATAGAGAGGAAAAAGATCGAGATAGCGGAAAGCATGAAATTCAGGAGAACCAATCTCCTACCTTTAGATAGGAAACACCTACACCATCCTACCATCTTCAAAGAGATCCACTCAAAAGGTTGTGACCAATCTTTCTTCTTCATCTTCTTAATTAGTAGTTTTGATGCCTTTATAGTGTAAATATTCTTGAGGCATTAATACACTAACATTCATTATTTTGTTCTAACTTGTAAATAACTAACTTAAATCAATTGATTCTTTAATTGTATAGATTCTAACTTATTCTTTTGTAAATAAACTTGATATTTTTGTACTAAAAGAGAGTTTTTTTGGATAATGGTGAAGTATATCAATAACTGCCTCCCAGTGATCAACATGAAATAAACTAGTAAAAATTATATATAAATAACATGACATACCTCTGGATTGTGATACTATACTACTATAGAGATGATAAGCCTAAATTAATCTCTAGTCCAGATAGATCATCATTTTTTGGCACTGGTGCCGAGAATTCAAACCCAATAATGGTGCAATTCTATGACGTGCCAGATGGATCATCAATATGTGGGCACAATTGCTCAAGCAAGAACTAACATGCATGCTAATTAAACTAAACGTTCAAATAAAATTGAAACAATGCAATCAAATAAAACTTAGTAATTAAAAAAAATTAATGAGGTGTTGGTGGCGGTGGTAGTAGGGAGGAGGTGGGAGGAGTATGAGTTGGAGGTGGTGCTAGGGAAAGGAAAGGGAAGAGACTGAGGTGGTGATGGTGTTGGAAATAAGGAAGGGAGGAGACTGAGGTGGTGTTGGTGGCAAGGAGGAGGTGAGAGGAGGAGGGATTGGTTGTGGTGGTGGTGGTTGTAGTAGAGGATAGGAGGGTTGTGGTTGTGGCAGTGGTGGTGGCTGTGGTGTTGGGAGGAGGATAGGTGTTGAACGTTTACGAACCTATGCTAACGTGTTCGATTTTGGAAAACCTATCGTTGTAGTTCGAAAGCGAAGAATTCGTGTTCAACAAATAAAATTTATACCGAAATTAAAATTCCGGGTCGAACAGAGGGAGGCGGACATTTGATTTAAAAACTACGTGTTTCTTTTTATTTGTTACAGAATAATTCAATTTATAACTATCTAATTATTTACAAGAAGAGAGAGAGAGAGTAAGAGAGAAAGAGAATATTACACAGAGAAATCAAAATGAGATGTAGAATAAACAAGGAATTTTTGCATTGAAGAGATTGTTCATTACAACTAGAAAGCATAAAACAATTACTCTAGAAAGTGATAAATTTAGTCTAGAAAGCATTAAAAGAATGGAGGGAGAAGTGTCCTCCTCGACGGTCGCTTGGACGATGAGTAGATTAATCTAGAAAGCAGTAAATCTATACTAGAAAGCGGTAAAAAGAATAGGGAGAGAGAAATCCTCCTCGACGGTTGCTTGGAGGACGAGCCGGACGAGACGACGCCTGGACGAAGGAGAACGAAGCGGGACGAAGGAGGACGAAGCAGAAGAATGGGAACGAAGCAGCACACCGTCGTCGTCGCAGGATCCACTTCCGAAGGGGAACGAAAATTGGACTTTATCTCGCAAGAAGCATCCCAGGTGTGGGACAAGCTTCTCTTGAGCTTTGGAGGGGTAGAGAGGAGAAAGAAGGGATGAGAATTTCGTATGGAGGGGGTCTCCTTTTATAGTTGCAAGGAGTGGGGGCAAAATGGACATTACATCTTCAAAATAATAAATAAGGGGTCTTTAGTGACGGATAAATCCGTCACTAAAGCCCCGACGTGGACGTCGCCGCAGTGCCCACGCGCGCCTCCTCGGCGCTCACTCCTCAACGCTCGCGCACGTCCAGCGCTTTTCAGCCGTCCAATCGCGAGATCGGACGGCTTAAATCGTGTCCGCGCCTGCTGCAACCCGCCCGCCTGCGCGTGCGATTGCGCGTTACGCGGGGCGTCCAATCGTGCGTCGGCGCTATCGGGCTCCCGCGACCGCACGATCTCCATCCGACGCTCCACTCGCCTCTATTACCCGCACCTTCAATCCCCTCACCGCGGCTCGAACCCGCGCCCCGCGCTCGAGTAAGCGCGCTCGACCGCTGCACTGCGGGGCACGGATGGTCGAGCGCACTTTTTAAGCGCCGGGAGGCCACAGCCGTTGGATCTCCATCTGACGGCGGAGAGCGATCGAACGGGGGCCTTCACAAAATGGCAGCGGCCGTTTGGGGGCTGAGATGGCGCCACGTGGTGCCATCTTGGCCGTCCATCTTCTGGAAGTTGTAGATGGTGCCACGGATGTCGGATTGACTCGATTTTTGTGTCGTTGGGCTGCGATCGTCGATCCGAATTCATCCGTACGGTCGGATTTGTCATCTGAAGTGAGGATTTACACCATCCTGGCCCTTGATCTTCTAGGGTTCCCCGATCTCTATCTGATGCTACGGATGCCTGATTAGGGCGATCTTGGAGTCGTTGAACTCCAATCGTCGCCCTGATCACATCCATACGGTTGGATCTTTGATCCGAGGCCACGATAAAATGTTTGCCCTGTCAAAGCACATAAAAGGAGACAATTAATCTCCATTTTATTCAAACTACTCTAAATGCGAGATGATGCATGTTATGCAATATTTATATCATGAAATGCAATCCTATGCTTAAGAACATGCATAAATAGACATTTTAAGTAGTGTAGATGTGTTTACATCAATAGGGAGGGAGGTGGTGTTGGGGGTGGGTAGAGGGTGCTAGAGGTGGTGATGGTGGTCGCTATGGTGACACTAGTTGAGGAAGGGAGGGGCAGAAGGAGAAGTGATAGAGGTGATGGTAGCAAATTAGGTGGTGGTGGTCGAGGTAATGGTGGTGGTCATCGACGATGAGCGGAGGAGAGTGAAGGAGGGGCAATCGAAGAAGAGGTCGTACCTAAGGAGGGGGTGAATGGCAAAGAGGAGGAGGGGCTACACGAGGAGAGAGGGAGTGCTTTTGATGGAGATGTAGTGTCGTGTGAGGAGAGAGAAGAGGAGAGGGGGATTTGGGAGGAAGGTGGAGGGAGTTGGGGCCACATGAGAGATTTAGGTCGATGACCATCAATAGTTTTGTTTAAACAGTCGAGTAAGCGACTCAACTATTCCACTTTTCAAGTTTGACAATTACTAAATCAACTATTCTCGATCGTTAATACAACACCATTGACATGTATACCTACGTCGTCGATTTTTAGCTGATGACATTAGTCTTAACTATTGACTCTTTAGACGGAAGGAGGGAATTAATTAGAGGTGTAGTTTCGACAATTCATTTTAAAACGATCGACGATAATATTGCTAATTGTTAAACCAACCGTCAACGGCAGATCGTCAGCAACGATACAATTTCTTCTAGTGATAGATCACCTAAGATGCTACCAACATAGGGGACAAAAGATTAATAAAATTGCAATGAACATGGAAGAGATACTTCTTAGACGTTAAGGGTTTGTTTGGTTGAAGGAATAATTAGGAGGGATAAAAAATGAATGTAAAAGAGTAATAGGATATGGTTGATGCCGACTCACAACTAGAATCAATTTTTATTCTGATTTTCCTCTCAATGATCCGGTCGCATACGATTCTCCTCCATCTTTTAATCGAGTTTCACAACATCCGGTCGCATCCCATCCTTCTCTGATCACTCTCGTAGGGATCTCACAGCCTCCACTTATCCATTCTCTTTTGAGGATCCCTACTTTGATCAGGCTGATCCGATTCAGCCAAACCCACGATTCACACTGCCATATCTTTTTGAGTCACAAAGTATCTGATGGGCACCATATCTCTTGACCCACATCCATCAACTCACCAAACTGATTGGGTTTGGGCTGCATCATCAGCCTGTCGATCTAAACAAAAAACTGATTGGACCAACCAAGCCATTGATCAAGGTGCTTGTTCTACAAAACTCCACTGATTTGACCACTCCTTCTCCATGACCACTTTCTGCTCGGTTGAAGGCATTGATTTAGCACTTAATAGGAGGCAACCTATCATTTCAAAAACCCAAGACCCCTCTGATTATCTTTCTGAGCTTCACGTCTACTGCACTCTGAGTTCAGTCTTAGAACAGCCAACTCCACCTCTGGTACTCGTACCAGAGCTTGAAATCGTTCGCAACAGTCATCTCGACCTATTCACCTACCCTTTTGACCCTGTTCTAATCCTTCAACCTAAACTGATTTCAAACCCTCTAGTTTATATGAGGACATTGCAAAACTTATGCATGGGGGGTGCTAAAGTGCAGACACTAAAAAAACTTGAGTTTCTGAGAGGTTCTCACAAAAAAATTACATATTCCAAAAACCCAAAAAAATTGAAAAAACAAAAAAATGGAGAAAGGGGAGGAAAATTTTGAAGATTAATTGCATATTATTCTTGAGGAGGAAAAGAGGTGATTTTAAATGTTAAAAAGAAGCTACAATTTGAAACAAAAATGTGATAGTCATTAGTAAAAGATTTTGGAACTTACTTATGTTCTAGACCAAATCAAAAGAAAAAAAAGTAAGTCCTAAGAATAACAGAGAGATAAAGAGATTAGTATGAGTGCTGGTCTTAAGCCTCTTGGGCATGTTTTAGAGCTTAAAAATTCACGTATCCATTAAGATCTGGATAATCCTCAAGAGGTTGAGGAAAATGAGAAGCTTAAGTATTAGGTCTAAGGTTTAGGGATTATTCGGCCTCGTTAACTAACCTCTGGTTTGCGGGAGTTGGTAACCTAAGCACCCTAATCCACACACAGTCTGGTTCAGTGTACTTAATATCAAAATCATGCAAATGCGTTAATTTTGTTCTGAAAAAGCTACCTAGATTAGGAGAGGCTTATCAACACAAGTTGATTTGGATGAGTTCCCAGTGTGGAGAGGCAAGAAATTCCCCTCGAAGATGTGTAAGAACATACCGTGTTCTCGGTCCTTGTCTCCTAGGCTATCTAAATAGTCTACCGGGGGCATGTAAGCACCTTGTGTTGGTTCAGATGCCATGGGTGGCATCATTACGAAATGTCGATTGCCAGGGTCTGGATTTAGCTACAGAACGCCATGGGCGGGATTATCTGGAAATCTCAAAAGCCAGGGTTCTGGGTGTTGCCATGTGTTGTTACATGCTAGATGGAGGGTTTTAAGAGATGCATTCCTTGTAGTAATAATTTCTCAAAAATAGCTCGAACTACAGATAAAATTTATAACTTGAATGAAGTCCGAGGTCGTTCATTTGGAGCAAATATGGAATTCACGCGCTAATCTCAACAATTAATGTAAATGAGCACAATTAATTACTCAAAATCTAATATGCAATGTATGGAATGAGTATATGTTGAGTTAAAAGAAATCTAGACAAAATAATAGTGATTTGGATCACCAATTATTAGTCTAACACATGTAGCAAATACTCAAATAATATCAACTATTCAAACTAAGTGCATAGTGCACTCCCTATCAAGGGAATCAGACAATAGATTCTTTCAGCCAGATGACTTAAGTGTCCACTGCTACAATGCCAAGAGGGCACCATACTTCTCTTCTTTCTCTGTTGTCCTCTTCTTTCTTCTTCTTCTTTCTTCTATCCTCGGCTCTTCCCTTCAGCTCTCCTTTCTCTTCTTCTCTTTTCCTTTATGCACAGGGGGATACTCTTCTTCAGATGCAACTAAGTGTTAGCTGATACACAATAGAGCAAAACCCCCTTAACCCTGCACTCTCTCTTTCTTCCTTCTTCTCTTCCTCTCTCAAAGTTCACCTCTTTCCCACCCTTCACCAGGCCATGCACAGTACCGAGTATTTGGGTATCAGATCAAAGTGCACCCGGGACCAGGGCTACCTGCAGTGGGGTGGCAGTCGAAGTATGCGCAGGCGTAGGCAGGTATACGGGTCGGACTAGGCCCGCGTGGTGGCGTCACGGGCGAGGCGTGCATGGGTAAGGAGGACCTCACCCTCGTGTTAGGAGGCGATAAGGCCTATGTAGAAAAACATAATAAGGTGCTTCACTCAGTTTGTCCCTCACGATGTGGCACTAAATGTGTCCCTCTTCTTACGCGTGCAGAGCAGGTGGAGTTGCGTCTGATTAGGATGTTGCTGCTGATGGGATCCTTCAATCGATTGCCCAGGAAGACTCCTGGGATGATTCTGCAGCACCTAGGACTTCCAGCTAGGGCTATCGAGACCTAGAGCGAGCTTAAAGCTTCCT
The DNA here is from genome assembly GCA_037157565.1 of Thalassia testudinum. Lineage (NCBI taxonomy): Eukaryota > Viridiplantae > Streptophyta > Magnoliopsida > Alismatales > Hydrocharitaceae > Thalassia > Thalassia testudinum. Next base: position 2,587,762 of record JAZHRO010000029.1, on the reverse strand, counting down.
TGAAGCTCTTCGGCAATGGAAGCTACACCCTAGGTACCTAAAAACAAAAACATGGCCTCGCAACCACATCAGAAGCGCTCAGGAGCTTCGCTGGACGTCATGGAATGTAACTGTGGTGGTGGCATGTTGCGAGGATGAGTATAGGTGGTTGGCGAAGGTAGAATAGGTCGGAGATGATGGGTTTGTTCGGTGGGAGGATTCGGGTGGACGGGAAGGTGAATAGAGATAGGGGTTTTGTGCGTAGAGGGACAGCGGTGCTTTTGGGAGTTGTGGCGAGGTGTGTGGATGAGTGTAGCGATGGGGGCACCTCGCAAGAGGAGCGGCCAGAGATGGAGAAGATGAGGGTGAACGGCGGTGTCGAGGGTTTGTTTTTGGGTTTTCGGGGTGTAAAACTAACCTAAGATGCTAGATTAACTAAACTAACCCTAATCTAATAGACGAAGGGGTAGGATTGGTAACTGGTGTTCGCAAGTCGACATCATGGAAGAAGGTGCTCCGGTGGGGGTGGACTGCAAGGAAGAGAGGAGAGGACAGCCCTGCTTTTGCACACCAAGCACAGACGAAGGAGACGAAGATAATGGCACTCCTAATTTGGCTGTTGGGTGGCTGGAGACGACGGAGGGACGAGCTCGCTGGAGCTAAGGCGGAGCGGGGCCAGAGGTGGAGTTTTGAAGAGGGTTTTGGCCCCAAACCTTGCTGAGGAGAACAAGCAGGCCCTAGGGATCCTTATATAGGCCTCAGGGAGCGGTTAGAGCTTGGGAAGCAAGCTTCCTAGGCTTGGAAGGCTCGTCGAAGTTATAGGATTAGGATTCTAGGGCAGTAGGGACCTGTTTGAAGAAGATGATAAAGCTAGGGGGTTTTATGTAAGAAATTCGAAAGTTGAGGGGCCATGTGAGATAAAGAGAATCAGACTTAAACCAAATTGCAAACTAGGTCAAGATGATCTTAGATTGGGTCCAAATTTTGGTACAAACCTAATTTGGACTCAAGGAATCCAATGGTGAAGTTAGATTTACGTTTTGATGTCGTTTGACTGGGTAAATTGCATATTTACCTAAATTAGGGCATAGATCTGTCTGTGACTCTGTTTTAAGTCAAAATAGGTTCTGATGGTCAATTCAAGGATACCAAATCTGAGAGAATATTTTTCTATGAATTTTAGAGGGATTATGTGAATTTTATCTTGACCAGAACCTCAGTAGATTAAGCAGGTCTATTTTTAGTGTTTCAGATGTCATTTAATTCTCGAAATGCGTAAAAACCTATTTTTGTCTGCACGAACCCTCTTGTTAGACATTTAAGACCATTTGACCTTTAATTAACCCCTGAGAAATCCTGTGATTGCTCTACAATTGAGATATGCTATTAAAACTACAGTTTTACCCCTGTTTTCTTGTTATTCTCTCAGAATGATTATGTAGTAAATTATAGTCCTCTGGCGGTTATGTAGGAGCATTTAATGATGAAATATGACTAAATAAGGCTAGATATGGCTGATGATGACGTTATCATCATACCCCCATGCCTAACTTTTGCCAGACCCTTAGCAAAATCTTACGAAATTAACTCAAATTCTAGACCATGCCTTTTTATGCTCAGATTTCTGTTGTGTGCTTTCTTTTGTAGATTAGGTCAGAATGCTAACAATAGGCCTAGAGGTACTCAAGTACTAACCAAGATCCGGACCTGACCAGCTTTAGCCTCAGTCTGCCACGAAGGTTTCTAAGGCAGGAACTAACCTAAGGTTTGTTGGACTCTGCGGTTAAAGCACCCGTGCATAAAACACATTTTGTCCAAGTTCAGTTTGCAGTGCGTTTCTGTAAGAGAGAGATAGAAGAATTTTTTGCATTTTTTTTGGATAGTTTTCTCTCTCTTTTTCTTCTTTATTTCTAGCTTCGGATTGGCTTTACAACATGATTTGTATTGAATTCCTAGCTCCTACCATCAATCCTCGCAGGGTCCTTGACTTTCGATGCTTTGAGATAGCACCGCCTAGGGCAACACCCAAACCCCTGGCTTTCGACACTTCGAGATAGTGCCGCCCATGGCATTCTATAGCTAAATTCAGGCCCTGGCAATTGACATTTCAGGATAATCCTACCCATGGCACCTGAATCAGCACAAGGTGTTTATGTGCCCCCAGTAGGATATTTAGATATCTTAGGAGACAAGCACTGAGGAGATGGCATGTTATTGGGCATCTTCGAGGGGAATTTCCAGCCTCTCTGCGTCGAGAACTCATCCAAATCAACTTTTGTTGATAAGCTGCTCCTAATCTAGGTAGCTTTTCAGAACATAATTAACGCATTTGCGTGATTTTGATAATTAAGTGCACTGATCCAAACTGTGTGTGGATTAGGGTGCTTAGGTTACCATGTCCCACAAACCAGAGGTCAGATAACAAGGTTGAATAATCCCTAAGCCTTAGACCTAATACTTAAGCTTCTCATTTTCCTCAACCTCTTGAGGACTATTCAGATCTTAACGGATACGTGAATTTTTAAGCCTAAACATAGCCCAAGAGGCCTAAGATCAGCACTCATACTAATCTCTGTGTCTCTTAACACATTTGTCTTTTATTTCTTTCTTTTGATTTAGTCTAGAACTATGTAGATTCCATTATCTTTTACTAATGACTATCTTTTTTTATTTCAAATTGTTGGTCCTTTTTGACATTTAAATCACCTCCTCTCTTCCTCCTCAAGAATGATATGCTTTTAATTCATTCAAAATTTCCTCCCTTCTCCATTGTTTTTTTCTTCTTTTTCAATTTTTTATTTTTTTGGTTTTTTTGGAATATGTATTTTTTTGTGAGAACCTTTCAGAAACATGAATTTTTATGTGTTTTCACTTTAACACCCCCCCATACCTAAGTTTTGCAATGTCCTCATTGTAATCGGAGAATATGGAATAGTTAGGGGTCAGTGGGTGCGATCAATCACGGTTCGTATAAAAATCATCGTTGTTATTGTGGTATATGTCACAAATACAAACTGGTATCGCATCAATTTTATTTATTTACATAATTTTTACTGGTTTATTTCAGATCATTCAATGGGAGGAAATTATTGATATACATCACTCTCTAAGTCTAACACTATTCTTTAATTCTAAAAAGATCAATTTTATATATAATAATAAATGAATGAATTAATGAATAAATCAATGAATGAAATAATAACTTAATTATGTACAAACGAATTAATTAAAATGCTTGCAAACACCTAATTACAAACAAGCATCAAACTCTATACTTATATACTATATACTATCTATTTATAACTTATAATACTAATACTTACATATATATACGATAATAAGTAATAATATATACTACACTAACCTAACTTAGTATACTAACATATACAGTAACATATATAATATATACAACGACAGATATAAACGTCGCTAAACCTTAGGAAGACTGTACAAAACCTAAGTCAAAAATATGATCTATAGTGATGTTTATAGTGACACTTATTCTACCTACAGCAACAGTTTATTCTATCAATAAAACTATAAGGTTAGTTATATACATATATAGCTCAAACATCATCTATACTACGTATACTTAATATACATATACTCACTATTTACAGTATACACTTATATATATATACAACACTATTACACTATACAATACACACGTACATACTTCCTCTCTCACTCTTTCTATTCTCTTCTTCTACTTTTACACTTATACTTAGCCGCTCTGGTTCACTCTTCTCTTCCTTACACTTAGCCATATTTTTTTATCTTCTTTCTTCTTCTATCTGTTTTCTTTTTCAACACTTAGCCAGATTTGCATTCGCTGCGTTTGCTCTCTTCCTTTTCTTTTCTTCCCCTTAATCCCTCTTTAAGCCTTACTTAGTTCAAAAGTAGGTTTTAAGGTTGGCGGGTAGCCTTTTCGAGGGATACACAGCACCCTTAACGGGTGGGACCAGACCTCTACTAAGAGCCACCCTAATTCGTTATTAACCCTCTTTAATTGTGTTTTATGCTCATTAATGGGCTCATTCAAGCCCTCTCACAGTGCATGGCTCCCAGCCACACACCGCACACTAGTATCACATCACAATATATGCTCAGTAATCATTCCTACTCAGGGGATAAGGGTATATGTTTCGAGCACCCAGTGCTCGTGACGACTTAATAGCCCTTAGCACAAATCAGTAATATAGTGCTTTGGTTGTCTTGTGCCCCACGATGTAACACTAACTTTGCCACACCCAGTGTTGGAATTCCAGCGCAGCCATGTAGAATTTGTGATTTTGGCCCTCGATTTGAGGGTCATAATTTATTGTAAATTAAAATTAATTATGGGGACTTAAAGTATTTACATAGTACTATATAATTGTACAATTAATTTATAAATTTAATTGTATTTACTGTATAAATAAATTTAGTAAATTCTGCAATTTATACAAATTGTATTTTGGGTTTTATTTCTTAATTACGTATAAATTAGTGAATGTATGGTCTAATTGACATATTAAAGTAGTAATATATATATTAAAGTATTTAATAAATATTTTTATTGTATTTTACAGGTTTTATTTCAATTTTATTTACATTTAACTACCTATTTTCAGGTTATTCTACATATAAATTAGATTTAAATTGTATAATACATTATAAATATAATTAAATTATCTTAATTTACTTAAAATATATTAATACAAATATACAGTATAAGTTTGTTTAGTTTTACTTAAATTACTAATTATTTTAATTTAATCTAATAACTTAACTAGTAAATTAATAAATTAATTATTTATTCTGTATATATAATTAAATTATGGTACAGGGTTCCTAATGTACATAATATACATATAAATACGTATGTACAATATCAATACTAAATATATTTATTTATAGGGTTTATTAATTTATATAGCTTATTAGTACATATAAATTAGTATAATTAATAAATAGTTATATAAATAAGCTATATACATTTTGAGTTAACTTTGATACTTAAATTACATTAGATAGTATATTCATAAGTTATTTATACTCTATATATGTCTATTTTACAATATTTACTCATATAGCTTACTATATACCTTATATTTACAAGTATTTACATAGTATACAATGGGTCTTTCGGTATTTTCAAGGTTTTTCCACTTTTTATGGGTTTTGTATATTTTGTGGAGATAAGCGATGAGAAAGAAAGAGAGAGATGAGATGAATAGATTATTTTTTTTGTTTTTATATGTAAAGGTCTTTTATTAACTTTTAAGGTAGACTAAACCGTAAGCTGGTATGTTCTGCCAAGTCAGGGGTTCAGAATACCATAAAACTTGGTATACACTTAAAAATATACCTTATCTTCACCAAAACAGGTTTATTTTAAATTTTTTGGATTTTTTTCTCAAGTTTTTATTTATTTACAAATTGAGTTCATTCTAGGCCTTAAAAAGGGTTTTCAAAAAGAACCTAAGGCCCTAGATGGCTTTCTAGTGGCTCGATAGGCAATGAACTACCTCAGGTATGCTCAACACATGAAATGGAAAAGATGCAAGTAGTTAAGCATGAAATACATGAATGCTTAATTTTAATTTTAATTTTGGACAATTGAAATACATGAATGCTGACAAGAGAGTTCAATTAATGAGATTACAAGCCATTCAACTGAGATTTAAAGATCATTTCAACTACATGAAAGCTTGTACAAATACAATACACATTATAGTATATGTCAGCCACTTACAGAACTTAAAACCTAGATCACTATCCTAACAAACTCAAACCAAATTCAAATATGGGTGACAGCTACAGCAGCAGCTAAATAACAACAGCAGACAGCAGCAAATTGCAAGGACAATTCCAAACGATCTAGGCAAAGCCCAGACATCTTAAATCATCAGGACTTTGTTGCAGTGTTCAAAAATTCAAAGAGAATAGATCTGCAGTAAGTCAAGAACTCCAAATTGGCAAAGTATCTCTTGATATTGTCATCTCTATCTCAAATCAAACTTGAGAAAGCCTGATTAGAGATACAAACTACTTGATCAGGAAACATTTTTCTGACTTGAATTTAATTGTAGCTGCATCATGTAGCAACTTGCTATGACTAACTGGGATTCACAAAAACATAAATCTCTAAAACCAAATCTGACAAGGGCTAGAAAGATGGAATAAAATTCATTCTCAGGTGTTCTTTTTTTTAAATCCAAATCCCTTGTCAGTGTTTTCACTTCAAATTAGATAAAAAACTTACTGATTTAACACTTTCTAATGCTATAGACAACATGTAGAAAATGTTGGATTCAGCCCAATAAATTCACCTTGAATCCCATTGTGCTAAATACCTTAAGGGATACTGAAAATCCTTAGGTGAAAATCAGAATCTCGAAAAACACATCCATGGATAAAATCCTTAATAGAGCCTCCAATCAACATAGTTGATCTTCCTTGGCTCTACAAAGCATTCAAAACATTAAAAACCCTCAAAAAGAGCAGATCTGATCATGGCTCATCTAAGATGAATTTTGACATCAGAATCATCTCAGATTGACAACCATTCAGTGAATTACACAAAAATAACTCAGTTTGCTTGATCAAAGCAATTCAAAACTCAATTTATATAAAATCTTGCGATCTAGTGTAAAATCCAAATTCAAAGTAGATCAAACAAACTGACTCAATTTTCAGCTCAGATCAGGGGCCTTTGTGAACAAAATGAAGTGAGTGAGAGGCCCCCAAGATAGAATTGAGTGCAAATTCGAATCTCAAAGGTTAAAAGCAATGAGATGGGGATTTGACTCCAAATGGATGGGTGGATTGTGGATCAAATTGCAAAGAAAAATTAAAAAAGATCTCACAGGGGTACATAACCTCTTCTAATTTTCAAACTCAACCAGTAAACAGATCTTTGGAACTGATACACACACTCAAACACATAATTGAGTAGAAATCAGATTAGGTAATCATTTATGTGCCTAATTTAGTGGTGCAATAGGCCAATTGTTTCAGTTGATTAGGTTACACCACTTTAATTAAAATCAACTCATCAAGTAGCTGCCACATAGGTTCAACTTTTAGGGATTTACCAGGCACTCCACATTCTTTTAAGTTTCAAAGGAAAACAACTTCACCTGTGATTTCAAAACCTGGTGTGCCAATTGAACTTATTTGAATATACCTAAAGTTGAATCCTAAAAGCTACTAAGCAAGATTTAAACCCTAAAATTCACCACATCCAAAAATAATCTTACTTGAAAACCGTTGGTTGTGCACGCACACACATATCTATCAATCATTAAGGGCATAACCCAGATAAAGTGCCCATCACATTCCAAGGCACATTCAAGCCTAACCCTAATTAAAATATAGTAGACATTGGCCCTATGGATTGGACTCTCTCTTTGGAGCCTAGATCGAGATTATTTTCGATTAGTTTGTTTCTACCATTCAATCTGATGTCTAGCTAGGGGAGCAGAATCAAACGATCATGGCTAGGGGGTACACTAGCAACCTGAGGCGGAAGCCAAAGGAAGAACCTTCTCCCCAGTCCCTCCCTCTAACTGGTTGGATTGACCGGACAGAAGTAGATCAAATTGTTTATTAATCTCAAGATGGGTTCTAGGAGTCTGTAGGTCTTTAGGCTAGCCCACTTAAGGACAGGTTTGTTTGTTTGTATTGCAGGGCACCTTTCTTCCTCCCATTCAGTCATGGATCCTTCCACATCTTATTCGCACTTCCTCTCCTACCCTCCTACCACTACTTATTCCCAAAATGATTATTATTCCAAACAGACTTATTCTCATCCATCTTCTACTTGGGATAATCCTGATTGGGGATACAGTTCCAGACCTCCGTGTTCAGGGTTTAACCCTGGAAACCATGATCTTGATTCTTATCCTTCTTCGAGCTACACCGATTATAGATCATTGCCCTCATTTGGACAACCTAATATGATCTACAATCAAGATGGATACACTAATCCTTACCCCTCCCCTGAATACATTGCCTTTAGGTCATCACCACCTTATGAACAACCTGAAATGACCTATTATCAAGGAGGGTATCAAGATCCTCAATTCGTTAACTCCCCTGCACTGAACCCAAACCCACCCCACTCTAAACCAAGCCATGTGGTTCAGGCTAACCAGGTCCAAGCAAAGGTGTTGGCTAACTTGAGGAACACCATACAATCTTTAGAAGCTCAACCAACACCTTACACTGAAGAATTAGAGCCCCTGATTGAAATGATTGATGATCTAAACAAGTATTTGTTGGATTGGCTCCAGGATGTTAAGGATAAGGGCTCGAGTGAGTTTTTACATGGTAAGTTATCAAAATTGAGAATGAGATTTGTGGTTGCTTTAGTTCAATCTTGGGATGATTCCTAGGATGAACCTCCCTCAGGAGAGCCAATGTCAGAATCCGCTCAGGCACCTGTTGGGGGGGACACTTGTTACGAGATCGGGATTGACTAGATTTGTCTAAAGAAACCAATTAAAGATGAACTAATTTCTTCACCTAAGATCCCTGAGCCAGGGTACGAGGAAATGTATGTCTCCATGGATCAGAAAGTGATTGATAATTTTGAGACATACATTATTGCGGATTCAGATTTCTTTGATTCTGAAGGTGAAGAATCATTATGCGAAGTCTCACATGAGTTTACAAAAGACGATTTTAGTGAGGCAACTAGGCCTGAGGAATTCGATAAATCATTTGATGGCCCTGAAATTGAGGAACTTGATCCTGTTGGGGCTCGCACGGTGGATTCAGATCCTAATTTCATGAAGGATTCAATTCATAGCCCCAATCCTCAATTACACCCCTTTGAGTATACTGGCGATTCTATTTTTCATATCACTAGACCTAAGTCAATTCTGATTCAGTCTCATATTTTAGACATGGAAATTTCAGATAGGGTGCTTAATATGCATGAGGTTCTGGAATTTGAAATCCTGATTGTAGAGGATAGAAAGTAGGAAATGTTGATTTGGGAAGTCAATTATGGAGGAAGTAGAAAACCAAGTCTAAGGGTTCCAATTTGTCTAAAACTCCCTGTTAGTTCAACCCCTCATATATAATATTTTGATGATTTTACAAATGAAGAAAAAGAGATAAAACATAAGCATAGCATATTTTTCTCTCTATAATAACACAATTGCAGGTTTCATGGAGTTTTCCACGTTGGAGGATTAAAAGCGTGAAGACTAGGTAGCATGAGCACTGTCATAGGTCATAGGCTTTTTATGTAAACTTTCAAAGGTTGTAATCTTTATTTTATTTGAGTCTAGAGATGTTGTAAAGAACCCCCAAGCAAAACTTATAAATAGCAAACTTAAGCTCTCTACACTTAGGATAAATTAGAAACAAAAGGCCTAACACTAAGACTCAAATCAGACGTCCATAACAACTGTCAGATGTCTAATTTTCAACTTTAAGATGTCAGACATGTGTTTCAGACATCTAATTACCTATAGCTTTGCCTTTGGTTTCTGACTTCTTAAGCATTAGTCGAAGCAACCTTCCATCAGACGTCCATAGCCTCATCCAGACAACTAATAGTTTGCCTGGACGTCCTTAAAACAACCGTTAGACTAAAGCACCCTTCTTTCTTCTGAAAATAACAGGCAAAATAATTTTTTTTAGACATCTGGACATGTCTCCAGACATCTACCTTTTGACCGTTGCTCATTTATTTTTGTGTGTATCTCATTAGGAACCAAAGATCTATTGTTAGATTTCTAAGACAAGTCCTTTTTAGGTTTCCAGACGTCTAGGGAATTCTACAGATGTCCATACTGACGTCTGTTCGTTGAAATCTAGAACCCTATTTGGATCTGGTCAAAACAGGAACGAATCCACGCATAATTAGACATCTAATATTTTTATTAAATATCTTATGTGAAAATATTAGACATCCCTGTTTCGATGCAATGAAACCAGTAAAGCCTGGCTAATAGTATCAGATGACCAAAGTTGTAATTAGACATCCTACAAGACGTCTGATCCTAAAATCAGACGTCTGATATTGCTGTCAGACTCATCATTACCCTGATTTGTGGTGGATTTCATCCCAATCTCTTGGGATTTGCCTGCAATGGCTAGGAGACCTCTCTCTAGCATTCTTGAAGGTTCCAAGCTTGCCTATAAATAGACTACAATCCCTCTTAGGAAAGACACACCTCTTGAGATTCAATTCCCTTAGAAAATTACTTGCGCACTACTCTTAGCTTCCTCTTGCCCTTGTGTTGTGCCAACACTCTGATTAAAGGGCAAACCCACACTCTTGGTGCACTTCGTTCTGCAAATTCTCAGGGAGTTCTCTTTATGCTTAATAGATAAGGAAGTAATCAAATTATTGGGGTGCTCTATAGGTGTTGTTTCATTCTTACTTTTGTACTTTGGGTATCCAGCCTGTTGGGTCCCCGTCTCTTCATTGTGAAGGGAGAAACCTCCATTTAGGGATCGGAGGTGGGATTTGTAATTGAGGTACACTACCCTCATTTAAGTAGTGTGGTTAGTGGATTGATCACTTTGTGATCAAAAATCCTAAGTCAAGGGATTGGCTTAGGTGGTGGTTTTCAACCATCTTCAGTTTCCACCTAAAAATCTGGTGCCTCTTTTTGTGATTGTATTTTTTGTCTTACAATATTTTATAAATTTACAATTCACCCCCTCTAATGCAATTTCATTTGGTATCAGAGTAGGTTTTCTGCTTTTAGGAGTAACATCCGTGGAAAGATCACATGGAGGGGAGAGTCATTTCCATTGGCAGATCTGAGGGGCAATCCACCACTCGACCACCACTCTTCAAAGGGACAAACTACACTTATTGGAAGCTGAGAATGAATATGTGGGTTAAAGCCAACGATTTCTCTGTTTGGGGGAAATGCGAATCCGAATACGTCATTCCCGAAAATAGGATACACAGTGGAGCAGATTCATCACCTTGGACTGAATGCTAAGGTAATGAACTCACTCTACTGTGCACTTAGCTTGGAGGAATTCAACCACATTAGCAAATGCACAACCACCCACGAGATATGGAGAACCTTAGAGGTAACTCACGAAGGTATGTCTAGAGTTAAATCCTCTAAGATTAACATGTTATCACAGGAATTCGAAGCCTTTTCTATGAAAGAAAATGGGAGACTTAGGGACATGTACACCCGAATCACGTTAATCGTGAATAACCTCAAGTCACTAGGAAAGACATTTATAAATGGGGAGCTTCAAGGGAAGCTCCTTCGCTGCCTTGGACTCGAGTGGGAGCAAAAAGTAATGGCAATAGAAGAAGCCAACTGAGCAGAGGATCTAGATATGGAAAATTGTTGAACGTCGAGTTGCTACGCTAGTGTGTTTGGTTTTGAAAACCTGTCGTCGTAGTATGAAAGCGAAGAACTCGTGTTCAACAAATAAAATTTATACCGGAATGGAAAATCCGGGTTGAACACAGGGAGGCGGACGTTTGATTTAAAAACATGCGTTTGTTTTATTTGTCATGAAGTAATTTAACTGATTAGAACTATATAACTATTTACAATAAATAGAAGAAAGAGAGAGAGAATAAGAGAGAGAGAATATTACAAACAAAAACCAAAACAAGATGTAGAATAAACATGGAATTTCATCATCATAACGATTGTTCATTACACTAGAAAGTGGGAAAATGATTACACTAGAAAGCAGTAAATCTACTCTAGAAAGCATTAAAAGAATGGAGAGAGAAATATCCTCCTCGACGGTCGCTTGGAGGATGAGCCGGACGAAACGACACCTGGATGAAGGAGGACGAAGCAGGACGAAGGAGGACGAAGTGGACGAACGGGAATGGGGCAGCACATTGTCGTTGTCGCGGGATTCGCTTCCAAAAAATTGACTTTATCTCATAAGAAGCATCCCGAGTGTGGGACAAGCTTCTCTTGAGCTTTGGAGAAGGAGAGAAGAGAATGAAGGGATGAGAATTTCGTGTGGAGGGGATCTCCTTTTATAGTTGTAAGGAGTGGGGGCATTTTGGTCATTCCAATTTTAAAAACATTAATTCAGGACCTTTAGTGACGGATAAAATTGTCGCTAAAGGTCCGAACGTGGGTGTAGTGGGCGACATGCGCGTGCCCACTCACCTTTCGCTCCTCAATGCATGTTCACGTACTTTAAATCTCGGTCGTTCGATCGCGAGGTTGAATGGTTGAGATGCGTCCATCGCCCGCCTCAGCTGCACGCCTCATCGCGTGTGATGCTGCATCTTCGCCGCGTGTCTAATAGCGCGTGAGTGCTATCGGGCATGCACAGCCGTTCGGTGATGATCCGAACCTCCTCATGCCCGCTCGCCCGTGCCCTACGATTCGAACGCGTGTCTGAAGGCGGCTGAGCGCCTTATCCACTGTGCTATGTGCGTGGATGGGCGGGCGACCGAACTTTTGAACACGCGAATAGGACTGTTGGATCAAGATCCAATGGCCTAGATCGCATGTTGATTTCCTTTGGAAAGGCAGTGGCAATCCTGAGGACTGGTTGGACGGCTGAGATGGCACCACGTGGCACCATCTTGGCCGTCCATCTTCTGGATGATATAGATGGTGCCACGGTTGTCGGATTGAGTCAATTTTTGTGCCGTTAGGCTACGATCGTCGATCCGAATCCATCCGTGCGGTCAGATTTTTCGTTTGAAGTGTGGATTCACACCATCTTGGCCCTTGATCTTCTAAGGTTCCCCGATCTCTATCTGATGCTACAGATGCCTGATTAGGGCGATCTTGGAGTCGTTGAACTCCAATCGTCACCTTGATCACATATGTACAGTTGGATCTTCGATCCAAGGTCCTGATAAAAAGTTTTCCCTATCCATGAACATAAAAGGAGATAATTAATCCCCATTTTATTCAAACTACTCTAAATGCAATATGATGCATGTTATGCAATATTTATAGCATGCAATGAAATCCTATGCTTAAGAACATGCATAAATAGACATCTTTAGTGTAAACATGTTTACATCATACCCCCATGCCTATCTTTTGCTAGTCCCTAGCAAAAACTATATTCTATTTATAAAAGAATCAGGTTGGATTATTTGGGCTTGAGTTATTTTCAATCACTAAGAAAATGTCTACTTAGGATCTGAACTTTCAAAGACACAACAGTGCCCGAGTATCTGCCAAAATGCAGACTGCCTCAAGCCCTCGCCTTATTCAAAGAAAAAATTATTTCTCTTTTTCTTCTTTTCTAATTTTTTTGGATTTTCAAGTTTTAGGGTTTAAGAGTGGCTTTCTATGGCCATTCAACTCACCCAAGATTTGATGAAAAACCTAAGTTCTAAGCATCTTATTGTGAATGTGACAGACTTGTTGACCGGCAGTTAAAACAGACTTCGGATTTCTACTCCTCTAGGTGACCTAAAAAAGAATTCTGCCTAAAGGTGTATCTTTACAACCGGTAGCTTTCTCCCTACTTTTATTTTTTTATGGGGTCAACACAAGGGTGAATCCAGTGTATATCTCCCCAGTTTATTCTACTTCTCCGCTTCTTCCTAAGTGTTTTGGGAATTTTCAGTGCTTTTATTGAGCTGGGTTCTGGACAACTGGTCGATGAGCTATTACCATCGACAACTTGCTAGCCATACTTGTGCGGTGAAGTGTGGATTATTTCTTTTTTTTCTTTTCTCCTTTTCTTTTTGACTTTTTCTTTTTTTTTAAGTAGGTGGCTTCCCTAGTCTAAGATTTACCTAAAGGCAGCAAAAAGAAAAAGGTCCAGTGACTGGGCACTGGACAACCTACCTTTGGGCTATTACCCACTATAACTTGCCAGCCGTATCACCCTAGAAGGTTTATTACCTACCCAATTTCCGTTAAAATCGTCGAACAACGAGTCAATGACAAGATAGTGCGTAGATGCTAAAAACTCAAATTTCCCTCAAATCAGAGGGCGGGTTGATAAGTCGTGTACTTATCACCCAAGCTTATTTACTCCAATTAAAATAAAATTTAGGTTGGCGAGGACTCAAAAAACAAATCCACATTTTTATGGATACATGGGCTGATTAAGTCCAAAGACCTGAAGGGTCTTTGTATTCAAATCATAATGTATTATTTCCTAAGATTGAAAATTTTCTTAAACCTAAGTTCTCTTTCCTAATTCCATTTTTTTTTTAATAAAATAAATCTATGGAGCTGACGAATAAATTCAGAGATGAATATCCACCCCCCCATGTCTATCTAATGCAATGTCCTCATTGTATTAAAAAGGCATAAAACAGAGTGGATGAGCGTAGAAAGTGCCTGAATTGCATGAATGTCAGGTCCGCTCCGAGATGAAAACTAAAAAGAACTGTATACGTGCTGAATTTAGTGCCTTCAGCTAGGCACACTATACAAAGAAGAGAAATAAAGAATTCACAGGTGCAGGTTAGAATCAGAATAAACATAAGAAACTTCTGAACTATCAGCAAATGTCCACAGATGTGAACCAGATTGTGGTGCAAACCCATACCCCATAATCGAGAATATCTTAAGTTCTGCATAAAAATTATCCAAAACCTAAAATCAGTATGCAAGCGGGGTCGGGCCTACGATTTGTGAGGATACAACCCAGGACCAAAGAGTCAGGTTACAGAGAAATCAAGCTTAAAACGATAATCATTAAATGTGTGCTTGGGTTCGACATCCTCAGAACAAATGCCGTAAGGGTCCTGGTTTGATGGTTTCATCTTAATAGGAACCCTTCGACTCAGTCTTCTACTTCCTCCAGAACTTACTTCCCAAATCAAAATTTCCTAACTCCTATCCTCCTCATTCAGCATGTCAAATTCCAAGACCTCTTGCATATTAATCACCCCATCTGAAATCTCCAAGTCTAAATGATGTGGCCGAATTAGAATTGACTTAGGTCTAATTATCTCAGAAACAGAAACATCGATAAGCTCAATGGGGTGTAACTGACATTCAAAGCATTTGATTGAATCCTCCAGAAAATGCGATTCTGGATCCATAATGTGAGCCCTAATAAGATCAGTTTCCTCAGTTATTGGGCTATCAAATGATCTATCAGATTCCTCAGGCCCAATCGTCTCACAGAAATCATATTCTGTAAACTTGCGTGAGACTTCGCAATGTGAATCTTCACCATCAGAATCAAAGAAATCAAGATTTGTTTTAATGTATGCCCTAAAATCATCTATCACTTTCTGTTCCAAGGAGACATACGTTTCCTCGTACCCTGGCTCAAGGATCTCAGGTGAAGAAATCAGATCATCCTTAATTGGTTGCTCTAATTCAATCTGGTCAGCCTCGTAACACGTGTCCCCCCAACAGGTGCCTGAACAGGTTCTGAAATTGGCTCTGCTGAAGAGGGTTCATCCTAGGAATCATCCCATGATTGAATCAAAGAGACCACAAATCTCATCCTCAATTTTGCTAACTTCCCAAGTAGAAACTCACCTGGGTTCTTATCCTTAACAACCTAGAGCCAATCCAACAAATGCTTATTCAAATCATCAATCATTTCAATCAGAGGCTCCAATCTCTCAATGCAAGGTATTGGCTGAACTTCTAAAGATTATATGATATTCCTCAAGTTAGCTAGAACCTTTTCTTGAACCTGGTTACCCTAAACCAAATGAGTAGGTTCAGGGTTGGTTAGGTTTGGGGTCAATGCAAGGGAATTAATGAATTGAGATTCGTTATACCCTTCCTGATAATAGGTCATTTCTGATTGTTCAAAAGGTGGTGATGACCTAAAGGCAGTGTAATCAGAGGATGGGTAAGAATCAGTGTATCTTTCTTGATTGTAGATCGTATTAGGTTGTTCATGAAAGGTTTACAATCTATAATCGATGTGGCTCTGAGAAGGATAGAAATCACAATCAAAGTATTCAGGGTTAGACCCTAAACACGGAGGTCCGGAACTGTATCCCTAATCTGAGTTATCATAACTAACTGATGATTGATTACAGTACGAGTCAGGATAATCATCATGTTGAGGATAATTCAAAACAAGACGGAAAGAGCAGGAATGCATGTAATATGTGGAAGGATTCATGAGAGACGGGCGGAAGAAAGGCACCCTGCAATACAAACAATCAAACCTATCCTTAAGTGGGCTAGCCTAAAGACCTACAGACTCCCAAAACCCATCTTGAGATAGAGAAACGATTTGATCTACTTCTATCTTTTCAATCCAACCAATTAGAAGGAGGGACTGGGGAGAAGGGTCTTCCTTCGGCTTGCACCTCCGGTTCCTAGTGTACCCCCCAGCCGCGATCGTTTGATTCTACTCCCCTAGCTAGACATCAGATTGAACAGTAGAAATAGACTAATCGAAAATAATCTCGTTCTGGGCTCTGAAGAGAGAGTCAAATCCTTAAGGCCAACGTCTACTCTATTTTATTTAGGGCTAGGTTTGAATGTGCTTTGGAATGTGATGAGTCCTTTATATAGGTTGTGCCCTTAATGATTGATTAATTTGTGTGTGCGTGCACAACCAGTGGTTTTCAAACAAGATTATTTTTGATGTGGAGAATTTTAGGGTTCAAATCTTGCTTAGTAGCTTTTAGGATTCAACTTTAGGTGTTCTCAAACAAGTTTTGTTGGCACACCAGGTTTTGAAAGCATAGGTGAAGATGTTTTCCTTTAAAACTTAAAAGAATGTGGAGTGCCTAGTAAATCCCTAAGAGTTGAACCAAACTGGCAGCTACTTGATGAATTGATTTTAATTGAAGTGGTGCGACCCAATCAACTCAAACAATTGGCCTGTTGCACCACTTAATTAGGCACACAAGTGATTACCTAATCTGATTTCTACTCAATTATGTGTTTGAATGTGTGTACCAGCTCCAAAAATCGGTTTACCGGTTGAGTTTGAGAATCAGCTGAGGTTGTGTACCTCTGTGAGATTTTTTTCTTTTTTTTAATGTGAAGGTTGGGGTGGGTGTGGGTGTCAAACAAACAAACAAAACTAACCTTAAAGTTTATAAGAACACCTACGTTGATTGATGTTTGTGTTATTATGTGGTGAAATGAAATCTAATGGGTGGGGGGTGGGGGTAACTTACAAAACCTTCCACAGCACTTTACTCCAATCTACCACTTTTGCTCATCTCAAAAGAGTACCTGCAATCACAATAAGAAAGGAGAGAAGTGAGGTAAATGATTCGTAAGTTGTAAAAATGCGAAGAAAAATCAAAGAGCGTCGCTTCCCCGGCAACGGCGCCAAAATGTTGAATGTTGGGCCGCTACGCTAACGTATTTGATTGTGAAAACCTGTCGTCGTAGTATGAAAGCGAAGAACTCGTGTTCAACAAATAAAATTTATACCGGAATGGAAATCCCGAGTCGAACACAGGGAGGCAAACGTTTGATTTAAAAGCACATGTTTGTTTTATTTGTCACGAAGTAATTCAATTAATTAGAGCTATCTAACTATTTACAATAAATAGAAGAAAGAGAGAGAGAGAATATTACAAACAAAAATCAAAACAAGATGCAGAATAAACATGGAATTTCATCATCATAACGATTGTTCATTACACTAGAAAGTGGAAAAATGATTACACTAGAAAGTAGTAAATCTACTCTAGAAAGCATTAAAAGAATGGAGAGAGAAATATCCTCCTCGACGGTCGCTTGGAGGACGAGCCGGACAGGATGACGCCCGGAAGAAGGAGGATGGAGCAGGACGAAGGAGGACGAAGTGGAAGAATGGGAACGGGGCAGCACGTCGTCGTCGTCGCGGGATCTGCTTCTGAAAAATTGATCTTATCTCGCGAGAAGCATCCCGGGTGTGGGAAAAGCTTCTCTTGAGCTTTGGAGAGGGAGAGAAGAGAAGGAAGGGATGAGAATTTTGTGTGGAGGAGGTCTCCTTTTATAGTTGCAAGGAGTGGGGGCATTTTGGTCATTCCAATTTTAAAAACATTAATTTAGGACCTTTAGTGACGGATAAAACCGTCGCTAAAGGTCCAAACGTGGGCATATTGGGTCCCGCGCGCGCACCTGCTCGCCTTCCACTCCTCAACGTGCATTCACGTACTTTAAATCTCGGCTGTTCGATCGCGAGATCGAACGGCTGAGATGCATCCATCGCCCGCCTCAGCCGTGCGCCTCATCGCGTGTGATGCCGTCTTCGCCGCACGTCTAATAGCACGTGAGCGCTATCGGGCGCACACAGCCGTTCGATGACGATCTGACACTCCTCGCGCCCGCTCGCCCACTCCCGCTCGCCTGTGCCCTGCGATTCGAACGCGCGTCTGAAGGCAGCCGAGGGCCTTATCCACTACGCTGCGCCCGTGGATGGGCGGGCGGTCGAACTTTTGAACACGCGATCAGGATTGTTGGATCAAGATCCAACAGCCCAGATCACTCGTTGGATTTCCTTTAGAGAGGCAACGGCGATCCTGAGGGCCGTTTGGACGATTGAGATGGTGCCACGTGGTGCCATGTTGGTCGTCCATCTTCTTGATGATGTAGATGGTGCCACGGTTGTCGGATTGAGTCGATTTTCACACCGTTAAGCTGCGATCGTCGATCCGAATCCATCCGTGTGGTCATATTTTTTGTTTGAAGTGTGGATTCACACCATCTTGGCCCTTGATCTTCTAGGGTTCCTTGGTCTCTATCTGATGCTACAGATGCCTGATTAGGGCAATCTTGGAGTCGTTGAACTCCAATCGTCACCCTGATCACATATGTACAGTTGGATCTTCGATCCAAGGCCCTGATAAAAAGTTTGCCCTGTCCATGAACATAAAATGAGACAATTAACCCTCATTTTATTTAAACTACTCTAAATGCAATATGATGCATGTTATGCAATATTTATAGCATGTAATGCAATCCTATGCTTAATAACATGCATAAATAGACATCTTAAGTAGTGTAGACATGTTTACATCAAAAATCTACTTGGGATTCTTATGGCTTATGAATCAAAAATGGAGCAAAAGAAGAAGACTTTAGCCTTCAAAGCTACGTCGGATGATGAGGTAAGTACCAATGACGAAGAATTCATTGTATTAGCTAAAAGGTTTAAAAAGTTTCTTAGAAATAGAAAAGAGATCAATGGAAAGAAAAGAGAGGAAGAACCTCTAGTTTACTATAATTGCAAGAAGAGAGGTCACATAAGGAAGGATTGTCCCTTACTCAAAAGGGATGATGAGAGGAAATACAAGAAGCCTTCCAACCACAAGATGATCTCCAAGCCCAAGGGATTCAAGAAGAAGGCATTCCAAGCAACTTGGGATGACTCCACCTCCGAAGAAGAAGAGGAGGAAACAAATGAAGAAACAACATGCTTGGGACTAACGACAATGAAAGATGCTTCTGAATCTGAATCCGAGGAACCTGAGGTAAACTCCTATTCTCTAGATGAATTACAAGATGCTTTTGATTCACTATATCTAGATCTTAAGAAAACAAAGACCAAAAGCAAAGCTCTAAAAGAAGAAAACTTAGAGAATAAGAAATTAATCAATGATCATGAAGAGAAGAATCTAATTCTTAATAAAGAAACCACTACCTTAAATATGCAAATAAGAAACCTAATGATTGAAAAAGAGTCATTAACAAATGATTTGCATACGGCAATGAGTGAACAAAAATTTCTAGTTAGAGAAGAATTACTCGACAAAATCCATGTGCTTGAAAAATCAAACTCCTTTAAAAAGGATGAGAATAGCTTACTTAGAGTGGAGATTAGGGGACTAGAAGATAAACTAGACATAATGAAAATAGAGATAAATCACCTTAAAGAAAAATCAAATCAACTTCTTGAGGACTTAGACAAATTTACAAAGGGGAAAAATAACTTGGACAAGCTCATTACCCATCAAAAACCTTCCTCGAGTAAATTCGGACTAGGCTTTTATGAACCTAGTCAAAGTGAGCCGAAAAGGATCCTCCTCTAAAGGAGACCACTAACAAATATGGATCCACATTGCAATGGATACCGAAAAGACAACTTTCACTTTATTTTGTAGGGATGAAAGGACATTATAATGTCAAAAATTGGATATACAAAATGAAGAATGGATGACTCAAATTAGAAAGACCTATAGAAACACCAAGTCACCAACGGAGATCTTTTGTAGGAGGAAAGAGGTCTACAAGAAAGAATACAAGGAGACCATTGCCATCAAGGAGGTTGATGGGTGATGGACTCCGGGTGTTCCAAACATATGACGGGATACAAGCACCTATTTTTGGACCTCCAACCTATGGATGGAGGAACGGTTACATTTGGAAACAACCACAAGGGCCATATTATTGGCCATGGTAAAATAGGTAACCCTCTCTCTCCCCTCTCAAATGTTTCTCTAGTTAAAGAACTAAAACATAATCTTTTAAGTGTCAATCACATTTGTGATAAGGGGTTTAAGGTAGTATTTACTTCAAGAATGTTTGAAATTATGCATGCATTAACCAATGAAACCCTTCTAAAGGGAACTAGATTTAAAGAAATTTATATCATAGAATTTGATAAAGATATCACTTATGAATGTCTTGTAGCAAATAATGAGTTAAGTATATGACATAGAAGACTAGGACATGTTCATATGAAGCTAGTTCAAAAACTAGCCAAACATGAATTAATCCGAGGTCTTCCAAAATTTTTAAATGAGCTTATTTGTGATTCATGTAAATTAGGTAAAATTATGAAATCTAGTTTTAAAAATAAAGAAGTTATATCCACATCAAGACCATTAGAACTACTTCACCTAGATCTATTTGGACCAACAAAATATGAGAGGCTTAGTGGATGCAAATATTGCATTATAATTGTAGACGATTTTTCAAGGTTTTCATGGGCCTCCTTCTTGAGATCCAACGGAGTATTTTCCATCTTTTCTATTTTTTGTAGGAAGGTTCAAACTGAAAAAGGCTACCAAATCACTCGTATCCGTAGTGATCATGGGGGCGAGTTTGAAAATTTCTTATTTGATGATTTTTGTCAAGAGCATGGTATTGCTCATGAGTTTACTTTTCCCCGAACAACTCAACAAAATGGGGTGGTTGAGAGAAAGAACCATACTCTTCAAGAGTGTGCCCGAACATTGCTCATAGACTTGGGGTTGCCGAAGTACTTTTGGGCCGAGGTGGTTAACACGGCTTGTTACGTGTTAAATCTCACCTTAATTCGATCCGGGTTGCGAAAAACTTATTTTGAATTATTCTATGGGAAAATACCCAAAATCAGTTATTTTAAAGTTTTTGCATGTCGGTGCTTTGTTTTAAATACCCACTCTAATTTAGATAAATTTGATGCCAAAGGTGAAGAAGCCATCTTTATTGGTTATTCTTCACGTAGTAAGGCATATCAAGTCTTTAACAAGACCACATTAATAGTGGAGGAAACCCTTCATGTTTCCTTCGATGAATCTCCTCACTCTTCCTCGATTGACCAAGTCAATATGGAAGATGAAGATGATTCTTCTATTAATGTGTCTAACATTCCAAACTCCAATATCCATAATCTTCCAAAAGATTGGATATATTAAAGGGATCATCTCGAAAGTCAAGTCATTGGAAATGTTTCCGATGGTGTTAAAACCTGATCTTGTTTTAGTTGCTCTTTTAGTCTCTCTGCCTTTTTATCTCAAGTTGAACCCAAGAGTGTCGAGGAAGCATGCTCCAAAGAACCTTGGATGATGGCCATGCAGAAAGAACTCAACCAATTCCAAAGGAATGAAGTTTGGGATCTAGTACCTAAGCCTAAAGGCCAAACGGTAATCGGTACCAAATGGCTATTCCGAAACAAGTTGAATGAATCCGGTATAGTCATTCGGAACAAGGCTCGGTTGGTAGCACAAGGGTACAACCAAGAAGAAGGAATTGATTTTGATGAGACCTATGCTCCCATAGCTCGACTTGAATCAATTCGCATGCTTCTTGCTTATGCCGCCTTCCTTGGCTTTAAACTCTTTCAAATGGATGTTAAGAGTGCATTTCTTAATGGATTCATTAAGGAGGAAGTTTTTGTAAAACAACCTCCTAGTTTTGAGTCTCATGATAAGCCTCATTTTGTCTATAAATTAAACAAGGCACTATATGGTCTAAAGCAAGGTCCTAGAGCTTGGTATGAGAGTCTCAAAGACTATTTGTTAAATGCAAAATTTTCTATAGGGGAAGCTGGTTTCACATTATTCATTAAAAGAAAAGGAAATGACATTTTATTAGTTCAAATATATGTAGATGATCTTTGGGGCTACTAATGAATCTATGTGTAGAAAGTTTTCAGAAATTATGCAGGAAGAATTCGAAATGAGTTTGATGGGTGAACTCAAGTTTTTCTTGGGCATACAAATCACTCAACTTGAATTTGGAACCTTTGTGTGTCAATCAAAATACACAAAGGATATGCTGAAAAGATTTAAAATGACAAAAAGTAAAGGGAAGAACACTCCTATGAGTGTCACAACTTCCTTAGACTTGGACGAATCAGGTACACCCATAGATCAAAAGATCTATCGTAGCATGATTGGATCTTTACTGTATTTAACTTCCAATAGACCTGACATTTTATTTAATACCTGCTTATGCACTAGGTTTCAATCAAACCCTAAACAATCACACTTAAATGCTATAAATTGAATATTTAGATATCTAGTTGACACATCTGATTATGGCTTATTCTACCCTAGGAGTTCACAATTAAACTTAGTCACATATAGCGATGTGGACTACGCAGGTAGCCACATCGATAGGAAGAGTACTAGTGGGATATGCCAATTCTTGGGTGAATCACTAGTCTCTTGGTTCTCAAAGAAACAATCTAGTGTAGCCCTATCAACCACGGAGGCTAAATACATAGCCGTCGCTCTAGCATGTTCCCAAGTACTTTGGATGAAAAATAATTTGAAGGATTCTAACTTGATATTTAATAAAATAAAAATATTATGTGATAATACTAGTATCTATCAACCTCTCAAAAAATCCTGTACATCACTCCCGTACAAAGCATATTGATGTTCGACATCATTTTTTGAGAGATAATGTACTTAAGGGAGAAATCGAGGTTGAATTTATTTGTATTGAATTGTAATTAGCTGATATTTTCACTAAACCTTTGAATTATGATCGTTTTAATTATATACGTAGGAAACTAGGCATATGTAAGCTAAGTGATATTTGAAGAATTTATTGACTTAATGGAATTTCTTTTGTCATGAACATAGAAGGAGCCTTGATTTTACCAAGTTAAGAGCCTTCAAACGTAGTTCAAACATCAAAATGCACATTTTGTGCAATATCAGATGTCTGATTAACACCACAGATATCTTATACTTAAAATTTTGACGTCTGAAGATATGGAACAGATGTCGATTTTATATCTCAAAAGAGCTAATAAAAGAGCTATTTCAGACATCCGTCATCATTCACAGACGTCTAGATCGTCGTCCAGACGTGTTGACAAAAGTCTATGTTTGCATCAGAATATGTATTATGATGTCTAGATTCAGACATCTAATTATTTAGTCAGACATCGTGTAAGTCATCTAATAAAGATATCAGACGACAACCTGTAGCTTTAGAGTGAAATCCAAGAAGGACTGTCTACAAAAATCAGTCGTCTAATACAAAAATCAGACGACAAGCTAGAGAATAAACCATTTTCCAGGGAGGTATGTCTGCAGAAATCAGACGTCTAAATTTAAAATTAGTCGTCTAATAAGTCATCTGGTGATTAAAACAGACAACGCCATCAAAAGGGTTAAAATCCCAAAGGGCTAATCCCGACATCTGACAACATCTCCAGATGTCTGATCTGGCAAAACTATGCCACTTTGTGTTTGTTCTCCGAATGGTTTGCAATGGAAATTTCCCCAACTTTAGGGGGATACTTGCTCAACCCCTTGGGATATAAAATCCCCGTCATAAGGTCCCACTTCCCCATTCTCAAATCCCTAAGGCCTCTCTCTTCCGCCCGACGGACGACGGCTATAGTTGGTGCTGCTCCTCTCGCTGCCAGATGATCGCTCCACCTCCTCGACGACTGGCAACATTGCTGCTCCCCTGCATGCGTGCCCCTACTCCTCCTCCGCACGTCTGGAGACCCTCCTCCATGGGTAAAACTTCTCAAACCCTTAGGGCATCTCCACGGTTTTGCTCAAGTCTCTTCAAAGGACTCATCTTGTCTTTTCTTTTTGATGATCAACTCAATTTCCTATTCTACCGTGCCTATTTTTGCTCTAAGAGCTAATCCCTAGAACAAAACCTATTTTTTCTATGTAGCATAAATGTTCACCTTTTTGGTTGATGTTACGACTCCGTTCCCGAATCCCTACAAGACACGAGACCGGACCGACTCGACTGAACCCAAGACCTAGTCGTCCAATGAGAAAGTAACCAAAAAGTAGGAAAGTAAACCACATTCACTATGCTAAGCAACTAACAGTAACAAAAGTACAACAGTAAAGAAGTAAAACTACTACACTACGCACCACCACAACAGTAGAAAGTAAACAGGTACAGGAATATAATGTTCAAAATGTAAGAGTACAGAAGTGCAATAAACTACTCACTACAACAGAAAAGGAGTACAACAAGAAACTACACCTACTGGGCTCTACTGGGCCCAGCACCCTCTGCAGTCGCAAGCTCTGGCTGCTCAACACCTGGACCTGAAAAGGGTTATGAGTACAAAACGTCAGTGAACGCTGAGTAGAGTGGAAATCAACTAACTAAAGCAGTAAAGGTGAACAGGTAGATGTTGTTTTTCAATTTCCTACTTTCTTTAACTAATTACTCTTTCTGTCATCACTTGGTTTATTTATCAGGTCTCTTTCTTGATCTCGAATGTTCCTCATGGGAACGATCTTGATTGTAGTCTTTTCTGAAGAGTAGAAGTCGCACGTGGTGCTCTCCTGGCCGGGAGAGTCTCTCATGGTGGTCCTACACCCAGTCAACCACCCCAAGGTCACGGACAGATGTAACGGTGACTACGACACGCATGATAAGCGCACGGGTAGCAACCCCGCACTGGCACGCGGTCAGTCGTTTCCATTAACGGGTGTGCCCAAAGCACAACACAGAACCAGTATAGGGCATAGCCCTCTCAGTAACAGGGGTCTAGCCCCTAAGAACCAAACAGGGGTCTCGCCCCTCCACAGTCCGCGCACCTTCACCTGACTACCCTGGTTTGCCCAGTGGGCCTAACAAGTCAGTGTAGGGCAGCTAGCTGAACCCCGGGCCCTGTGGGGTGGCTAGCTCTCTCCCTACACTAGTAGCTCTCCCTGGTACAGTGTACACGAGGGCCATAGAGTCAGTGCAAAGTGGCCAAACCCACCCTAGGTCTCAACTCGAAGGCAGCAAGCTTCCCTCTACACTAAAAGGTAACAGGCTCTCCCCTTGGTACCACATACTCAAGGGCTAGCACATGTCCCAACATATTTCCAGATCCATTCCATTTGTTTCTAGAAGTTCAACTCTTAATTCCCCGTAGGGTTCATGCTCATATTCCCCATGCCATTTCATACCAGGTTTTCTCATTTCTATTTCCATTCTCAGGTTATATATAAGTAGCTTGTATTTCCAACATTCACATTACCATTCCCAAATTATATACATGCAGCTCATATTATGTCATTTCACGTGTGCAACCGAAAAGTTACATACAATAGTTAACTAGCGCAAGTACTACATATTTCGTAGGCAGCTGTTATTCATTTACTGTCAATTGTTATCATTCTATCTACTCATTCAAGACTGCAATTCATTCATTCAATATCGACATTCCAGTATTTCTAGTCCTAGGATTCATGACAAATCCTAGGTTCTAATATTCATTTCACACATGCAATTAGGTTGTAATTAAATTAAGGGGGAAGCCACTCTACCAGTAAACCCAGGAGTAATGGAGGCTTGAACGGTAGGCTTACATGCCTCAGTAAGCCCCGAACCCGCAACGGAAACCAGTCCTATCACAAGGATCAATCACAAGGGAATACTCAGAACAGTAAAAAAGTCTTCTAACAAGTAGAGGAATTCATACAGGAAATATCAATATCTTAATTGCGGAAATTGGACCTCAAATGGACCTTAAACGGGTCAAAAACAGTGTTTCTTACTCAAATCAAACATCTAGAACAACTTCCAAATGTCTTAAAAGTGTCTAGTGCCATACCTCAAGTCCTGCATCACTCCTCAGACGTCCAAGAACTCCGCTAGATCGTCTGGACCCAGTTCCAGATGTCCGACCACCTCTTTGGACATCTGGAAGTGCTTCCCGTCGTCTGGTAGGTCACCCAGACGTCTGAAATGCGTGGGAGGGCGTGTCCCACGCCTTCCCGAAGTGAATCCTGCACACGGAAATCGAATCTTCACAAATCAGGCATGAAACAGTGCATCGACGGAGCGGCCTGCATGGCCGTATCTGCAAAGAAGACGTACCTTCACGAGGCCTCCTTCTCAGATGTCTGGCACCACCTCCAGACATCCGCACCATCGCCTGGAGGTCACTCCAGACGTCTGATTCTGGGAAAATCCTAGAATCAGAACCTGCTTCCACCCTCTTACGCCATACGTGGCCGCGCCGCGCCCTCTCGCCTGCTGCTCTAGCTGCAGCAGTGTCGGGGAGGACCTCCCCAACGCACCCCTCCGCCTTGCGCATGCGTTGCTCCGGCCGTGAGCTCACCGACGAGCTGCCACGCGAGCTCGTAAGCTTACTCCCCTCTCCTTCTCACGCTACTCCTCCTCTCCTCTCACGCCGCTCCTTCTCTCTGTTGTTCTCGCTTTGCTGCTCTCCCTGGAGGAAGGAGGAAAGTGGCTGGGAAGTGGGGGGTGGAATGAGGGAGAAGAGGGGGGCTTATATAAGGGTGTGGGTTTAGGGTTTTCGTTGGGTGGAAGGAGAGAGAAGAAGAAAATGAGGGAAGTGTATTGTTTGCGTGCAGCATGCGTGCAGACGTGAGCTCGTACATGAAATTTTTTATTTTCAGACGTCTGGGAATGAGTCTAGACATCTTACAAGATGTCTGACCCTCAGTCCAGACATCTGACCTAAAGTCCGAACGTCCTAAAAAGGCTTAACAGCACGGGTCTTAACAGTTGATAATGGCAAGGGTATTACCTCAAGTGATTCAAGCTGACA
This sequence comes from Thalassia testudinum, assembly GCA_037157565.1. NCBI lineage: Eukaryota > Viridiplantae > Streptophyta > Magnoliopsida > Alismatales > Hydrocharitaceae > Thalassia > Thalassia testudinum. The sequence goes on along the minus strand of JAZHRO010000029.1, from coordinate 2,560,717 downwards.
TCTTAGTGGCTTGAATTCAAAGGTATATTGCCACAACATCATGGCAGGTTGTATTGCCTCAAGGCATACTGCCACACTTTTTTTTTGTATCAATGTTGTTTGCATGTATGGCATTATTGGTTGAATGACTGGTGTGGCATGTTGTTTGCATGTATGTCTTTGCTAATGTTCTATCCTATAACACCAAACCTCTCCTTCCAAAACCCAACCACCCAAACCACCCAAAATGCCTCCTCGTCGGAAGCAAGCCGAGGGCTCTTCCACCTCCTCTTCCACCTATTTGGCTGACTAACTACGTGGCGACATCGCTAGACAATGATTTCGTCGCTTCGCAAATGCCAAAGTCAAGTGCCCTTGCTTCATTGTATGAAATGACTTTGCCCATCTATACCTTTGGGAACATTTTGAAACCCTCCATCTCTTCCATTATTTTGACCGACATTTCCATTCTGGCGTTGGAACAATTGGCGTGTTTCCCGATCTTGTCCAACTTTTCTATGCCAACATCATTGAAGACTATAGCAACGATGAACTTGAATTACATACCCACTTATTTGGGCGTGAAATCCATATCACCTCTGATTCTATTTCCACCCTTCTTGCCATCCCTAATGAGGGAATGACTCAATGACATTCTGAAGCAATATGACTCAGAAGTCATAAATCAAGAATTAGTCCTACCTAAAAAATATGTTGAAAATCTTGGCACCTTACCATGCAAGAACCTCAAACCTCTTCCCCGATTACTATCTTGCATTTTTGGGTGGGACCATCTAAACAAATTGAGAGGTTTTGACTATATCTCACGTCAACACAAGGCACTCCTTTTTGCCACCGTACGTCACATCTCCTTCAACTATTGCCACCTCATTGTTCGTGTTATGAATGAGGACCATGGGGCGCCTCTACCTTTTAGGTCCATTTTATCCAAAATTTTTGCAAGCCATCAGATCTCCACCAATGACCAGGCAGTTGACAAAAAGATTGAGCCCTACAACCAGGCCACAGCCGCCAAGATGCACGTTCTTAGAGAGCATCTTGAGCCAGCCGAAGAGCCCGCTGAGGAAGAGCCCCTTCCACCCTTTCCGGATCTCCATGAAGAGCATCCACTTCAAATAGAAGCTCCTTGCTCAAGCTTTGACGAGGCATGGGATCCCGCCATGGATTCCCTCTCCTCCGACATCTCTCTCTTGTTGTGATGAACCGGTGAGATGTACACTTATATGGGAAGTATGTGCCGCGACATCGACAAACTTTGTTCTGATGTTCACAATCTATAGATGGGACAAGGACCTGCTCGCTGTTGCTGCTGCCGCCATGATCAAGAAGACTAGTTTAGTTCTTTTGTTTGTTTTTCTTTCTGTCTTTCCTTGTTGGCTTGTATTAAGGGGCCTTGACCCCATACTTATATGTTTCTTTGGGAACAATAGCTAGTCTGTGCTTAGGGCACACACATTCCTTTCCTAGTTAATTTACTTTAATGCTTTGCCATTTTTATTATACTTCAGTATGTAGATTTTATTAATGATCTCCACTTCATAAATGTCATTACATAACACTTATAGATTAAGTATCAACCCCTTTTAGAACCCTTCATGATGATATTCAAAAAGGGGGAGAAGAACGTAGGGAAGAATTTAAGGAATAACATAAAAAGTTATGAAAAATCTTCTCAAAATAAGTATAGACTACTAAGTACAACTTCCAGGAGGAGAAAATAAGAACCAACAAATATATTTTGAAAATCATCAAAAAGGGGGAGATTGTTAGTTCAACTCCTCATATATAATATTTTGATGATTTTACAAATTGAAGAAAAAGAAATAAGACATAAGCGTAGCGTATTTTTCTACCTGTAATAACACAATTGTAGGTTTCATGGAGTTTTCCAAGTCAGAGAATTAAAAGCATAAAGGCTAGGTAGCATGAGCACTGTCATAGGTCATAGGCTTTTTATGTAAACTTTCAAAGGTTGTAATCTTTATTTTATTTGAGCCTAGAGATGTTGTAAAGAGCCCCAAAACATAACTTATAAATAGATAACTTAGGCTCTCTACACTTAGGATAAATTAGAAACAAAGACCTAATACTAAGACTCAAATCAGACGTCCATAACAACTGTCAGACGTCTGATTTTCAACTTTAAGATGTCTGACAAGTGGTTCAGACGTCCAATTACTTATAGCTTTGCCTTTGGTTTCTGACTTCTTAAGCATCAGTCGAAGCAACCTTCCATCAGACGTCCATAGCCTCATCCAGACGTCTAATAGTTTGCCTGGACGCCCTTAAAATAACCATTAGACTCAAGCACCCATCTTCCTTCTGAAAATAACGGGCAAAAGACTTTTTTAGATGTCTGGACATGTCTCCAAACATCTACCTTAGGACCGTTTCTCATTTATTTCTATGCGTATCTCAATAGGGACCAAAGATCTACTGTTAGATTTCCAAGACAAGTCCTTTTTAGGCTTCCAATCATCTAGGGAATCCTACAGACGTCCATACTGACGTCTGTTCCTTGAAATCTAGAACTCTGTTTGGATCTGGTCAAAACAAGAACGAATCCACACATAATTAGATGTCCAATATTTTTATCATACGTCTTATGTGAAAATATCAAACGTCCCTATTTCGATGCAATGAAACCAGTAAAGCCTGGCTAATAGTATCAAACGAACATAGTTGCAATCAAACATCTTACAAGAAGTCTGATCCTAAAATCAGACGTCTGATATTGCTGTCGGACTCATCATTACCCTGATTTGTGGTGGATTTCATCCTAATCTCTTGGGATTTGCCTCCAATGGCTAGGAGACCTCTCTCGAGCATTCTTGAAGGTTCCAAACTTTCCTATAAATAGACTACAATCCCTCTTAGGCAAGACACACCTCTTGAGATTCAATTCCCTTAGAGAATCACTTGCTCACTACTCTTAGCTTCCTCTTGCCCTTGTGTTGTGCCAACACTCTGATCAAAGGGAAACCCACACTTTTGGTGCACTTCATTCTACAAATTCTCAGGGAGTTCTCTTTATGCTTAACAGATAAGGAAGTAATCAAATTATTGGGGTGCTCTATAGGTGTTGTTTCATTCTTACTTTTGTACTTTGAGTATCTGGCCTGTCGGGTCCCCGTCTCTTCATTGTGAAGGGAGAAACCTCCATTTAGGGATTGGAGGTGGGATTTGTAATTAAGGTACACTACCCTCATTTAAGTAGTGTGGTTAGTGGATTGATCACTTTGTAATCAAAAATCCTATGTCAAGGGATTGGCTTAGGTGGTGGTTTTCACCTATCTTGGGTTTCCACCTAAAAGTTTGGTACCTCTTTTTGTGATTGTATTTTTTGTCTTACAATATTTTATAAATTCATTATTCACCTCCTCTCTAGTATAATTTCACTCCCAACCTTCTGCCATGACCCTTATGACATATTTTCAGAGGATGTCCAACCCAAGCACACATTCATTGATTATCCTTCTGAGCTTGATTTCTTTGTAACCTGACTATTTGGTCTTGGGTTGCATCCTTACAAATCGTAGGCCCGACCCTGCTTACATACTGATCTCAGGTATTGGATAATTTTTATCCAAAACCTTAGATATACTCGACCATGGGATATGGGTCTACATCACAATCTGGTCCACATCTATGGACATCTTCTGGTAGGTCTTGAGGTGAATTTTTTTATTCTGATTCTGACCTGCATTTGTGAATTCTTTATTTCTTGTTTATTTGTATAGTGAGCCTAGCTGAAGGCACTAACTTCATCACATATGCAGGTTCTTTTCATCTCGAAGCTAATCTGTTATTCATGCAATTAAGGTGCTTTCTATTCTATTCCACTTTGTTTCATGTCTTTTAATATAATGAGGACATTGCATTAGATAGGCATGGGGGGGTGGATATCCATTTCTGAATCATGTTGTTAGCTCTGTTGATTCTTTTTTTTTTTTAAATTGAATTAGGAAAGAATACTTGGGCATTAGGACTTTTCAATCTTAGGAAATAATATAGTAGGATCTGAACACTAAGACCCTTCAGGTCTTTGGGCTTAATCAGCTCGAGTATCTACTAAAATGTGGATTTGTTTATCGAGTGCTCGCCATCCTGAATTCTTTTTCAATTTGGTTAAATAAGTTGGGGTGATAAGTACACGACTTATCAACCTGCCCTCTGATTTGAGAGAACTTTAAGTCTAAGCATCTACACACTATTCCCACTAACTTGTTTGACGGTTTTAATGGAAATTGGGTAGCTAATGAACCTTCTAGGGTGGTATGGTTGGCAAGTTATCGTGGGTAACAACCCATAGGTAGGTTGTCCAGAGCCCAACCACTGGACATTCTTTTCCTGCTGCCTTTAGGTAAATCTTAGACCAAGGAAGCCACCTACTTAAAGAAAAAAAAAAGTCCAAAAAGAAAAAGAAAAGAAACAAAGAAACAAAAGAAATAAGCCACACTTCACCGCACGAGTTTGGCCAGCAAATTATCGTGGGTAACAACCCATTGGTAGGTTATCCAACTCGCAGCTCAAGAAATGCAAGTTTAATTTCTAAAACACTTAGGAAGAAGTGAAGTAAAATAAGTCGGGTAGATATACACTGGATTCACCCTTGTATTGACCCCATAAAAATAAAAGTAGGAAGAAAGCTACCGGTCGAATAAATACACCTTTAGGCAGAATTTCTTTTCAAGGTCACCTAGGGGCGTAGAAACCCAAAGTCCGTTCTGATTGCTGATCAACGAGTCTGTCACATTCACAAAAAGATGCTTAGAACTTAGGGTTCTCAACAAGTCTTGGGTGGGTTGAGTGGCCGTAGAAAGTCACTCTGAAATCCTAAACTCACAATTCCAGAAAAAATTAGAAAAGAAGAAAAAGAGAAAAAGAGATCCTTCTTTGAATAAGGCGAGGGCTTGAGGCAGTTTGCATTTTAGCAGATACTCGGGCGCTGTTGTGTCTTTGAAGTTTAGGTCCTAAGTTGAAATTATTAAGTGTTAAAAAATTACTATTGGCCAAGAAATCTGACCTAATTCTCTTATAAATAACATTTAGTTTTGCTAGGGACTAGCAAAAGATAGGCATGGTGGTGTAATGTAAACATGTTTAATCACATAAACTATCTATTTTTGTGTGTTCTTAGGTGTAAAGTTGCATCATATATTATAAATATTGCATAACATGAATCATCTTGCATTTAGGTTAGTTTGTATAAAATTTAGGTTAATTTTCTATTTTTGTGGTCAGGTAATAGGGCGACTTCTAATCGGGGCCGAGGATTGAAGATCCAACTACAAGAATTTGATCAGAGCGATGATCGGAGTTCAATGACTCCAAGATTGCCCAGATCGGACATCCATAGCATCAACTATAATCCGAGGAAGGTCAGAGATCAAGGGCCAAGATGGTGTAAATCCACACTCTAGATGACAAATCCGACCAAACGAATGGGTTCAGATTGACGATCGCCGCCCAACAGCATGAAAATCGATCCAATTCGACATCCGTGGCACCATCTGCAACTCACAGAAGATGGACAACCATGATGGCACCACGTGGCACCCTCACAACCACCCAAACTGGCCGCAGCATTGCTTCTCAACCTCTGAAGGCACAAGCGAGGCAAGATCTGGGCCGTTGGATCAAGGTGCGCGTGCTTAAAACATAAGCACGACAAAGCAGCAACCACAGTGCAGCGATCGAGCGCCCTTTCGTGAGCGCGAGGCATGGATTCGATCCCCGTTGCACCTCAAATCAAGCTCTGGCACGGGAGCGGTTAAATCAGGCCGTTGGATGGCGAGCAAATGGCGTGGATGTGGGTGACGTGGTGCCCCCAGATGCGAGCAACACGAACACACCATCAAACGCGCTCTTGTGAAGGTGGGCGAGCATGCATCCTGAGTCATCGATCTTCGATCCAACAACGATGAAGGAGGTCGCGTCACCTCTTAGTAAGCATTGAGTGAGATTGGGTGCGACTCGTTTAAGCTGTCCGATCTCGCGATCAGAAGGCTGATAAGGTGAGATTGCATGGGCATTGAGGCAGCTGAAGGTGAGGAGGCGGGCGTGCGCGTGGATCTTCAACCCACATTCAAGCCTTTAGTGACAGATAATCCGTCACTAAAGGCCCTAAATTAATGTTTTATATATAAAAAGGCCTAATTGCCCCCAACCTCTACACCTACATTAGCCCTACGACCTCCACTTCTTCTTCATCCCTTCTTCTCTTCTCTCACCCCCTCCAAAGCTCTAAGAGCTTGCCCCAAACCTGAGATGCTCCTCTAGAGTAAAAATTAAAATTTTTCCACCTTCTCCCCCCTTCGTGGAGCATCCCGCAGTTGTCCTCTCACTCCATAGGGAAGCGGATCTCGCGATGACGATGACGTCCTGCCTCGCCCCTGGTTCCTCCCGCTTCGTCCTCCTTCTTCTTGCTTCGTCCTTCGTCCTTCGTCTTCCAGGCGTCGCCCCATCCGACTCGTCCTCCAAGTAATCGTTGAGGACACTTCTCTCTCCATTCTCTTTACCGCTTTCTGGAGTAGATTTACTGCTTTCTAGCGTAAATTTCATTCTTTCTAGTTGTAATGATTAGTGCAATGAACATCATTTGATAATGAAATCCATATTTATTCTACCTCTCTTTTGCCTTTATTTGTAATATTCTCTCTCTCTTCTATTTATTATTTGTTAAATAGATAGCTAGTTTTCGACCAGCTAATCTATTTCATGACAAACAAAACAAATGCGTATTTTTAATCAAACGTCCACCTTCCTATGTTCGACCCAAAATTTCTTTACAAATTTCAGTAAAATTTTATCTATTGATGGATTGCTTCGCAAATCGAACTACAACGATGAGTTTTCAAATCCAACTCCGATCGCGTAGTTTTCCACAATACAACAAGGTCCATGTAGCCTACACATAGGTCTTAGGAGGTTTTCTAACGAATGAAATGTAATGCACTAAGGACCTAAATGTAAATCTTTAATTTCAAGGCCTTAATGATGTCCAAATGCATCCAAGTTTTTATATAAGCTTAATTGAATATTTAAGAAGTTAATTATACTTTTGATTTGAACTTTTGAGCTCATATATGTGTTCAATTTGCAATTAGATCACCATTTAACCTTCTTTAATAGAATATCTCATTTAATGACCTAATTATCCATTTTTAACATAGAATTAATGTTTTAGGTCTTTTTCTCTAATTCCCACACCCATTTTTATATGTTAATTTGATATTGTTTAACCTAGTTTCTAGCTTAACTTTGGCTATTTAACTATGATGAGTCACAACTCATCATACCCCTATGCTTAGATTTTGCCAGTCCTTTAGCAAATAATTTATTAAAGTGCATAGCAATTTAAGTATCAGTAAGGTAAGTGTGATGAAATATCTTTACTTCTTACTTTTTCTCAAAGAGTTAAGTGTTTCAAGATGATCTTTAAGCTGAAAGATTTTCTGATAAACCAACTATGTTTATGTCTGGACATTGTAAGAACCTTTTTGCTTAGGAAGACTAACCAGAACTCAAGACTGATATGACATAGACCATTTCTCGACTAACAAGGACTCTTGATATTTAAACCTTAAGTCGAATTCCAGGACTCAAGGGGTTTTACAGAGACTCAAAATGCTAAGAAGTTATGGCTATGCTTAGTGATATGTCAGGACTGACCAGGTGAATTTTAAAACTCAATCCCGGGGTTTCACTTCTTTTTAAGTCCAGGTTGGTCCTAGCTTCAGCTCATGTTTTCGGATTGACTCTCAAGAAATGAGGACTACTCAAGCCCAACTCTTATTGCATTTGTGGCTCAAAGAATATTTGGTGGAACAGGGTATTTGTACTGAACCCTGAAAATATTTTTGGTGGAATTTTTGTATTTATAGAACTTGGAGAACATACTTGACTTATTCTAGAGAACTTTCTTTTTGAAACTTTTTTTTTCTATCGGTATGTCTCCAACAACTTTATTTGGTAGAGCGCACCTTATTTGGTGGGTGAGTTCTTTGGGTGAAAAGAGCTTCTCCAAGACACAAGACTAAAGACTAGGATAAAGATTCTACCTGCACGCACAGGTAAGGACTCCACCTTCCCTAATGAACACTAGGGTTGAATTTCAAATTCACAAGGTCTTCCCAACACTATGTTGTGTAAACCAAGGTTACTTAGACTCCTAAGTCAAAGCAAACTAGTGAATCCTGTACTGGTGACTCATGTACAAGAATACGTCCTAAAGTTAGGAGAGATTGTGGTCTATCTTGTCAAAGCTTAAAGTATATTAAGCCAAAGCCTGAATGAATCAGGCTACAGTGGCCAGGAAAGTCAAACCAGCAAAGGTTGAATGTCTATAAACACTTATTCTATTTTTCTTTTCAGCTAGAACATCATAGTTAAACACTTATATTTCTTTCACAAATTATCTTTTCTCTCCTCAAATGGAGTTCTCCTTCAACAATAGAGTTCATGTCCCTTATTGTATTTGTGTAATTTTTGTGTTTTGTCATTTTTTTGCATTTTTGGCTATAAACACTTATTCTATTTTTCTTTTCAGCTAGAACATCATAGTTAAACACTTATATTTCTTTCACAAATTATCTTTTCTCTCCTCAAATGGAGTTCTCCTTCAACAATAGAGTTCATGTCCCTTATTGTATTTGTGTAATTTTTGTGTTTTGTCATTTTTTTGCATTTTTGGCTTTGTAATTTTTTTTCAAAATTTTTCAATTTTTTTGGTATTTTTGATAATACTATATTATATACACTACAGGTATGTCTACAATTGCATTCTAGTTAAATGGTTCACCATTTACACCCCCATGCTTAAATGATGCAATGTCCTCATTGAATCAATAGGGTGGATGCAAATGCATGCTCTGCTTTTCACTATCCTAAACTAGGTGACGGAAGGAAGTCAGAATGAGGAGATAAAAATCTCTGTGTGGATAATTTCAAGTTTGATACAAGATCAGAGTGGAAAGTCAGGCTAGGAAGCGAAATGCATGACATATGTGACAATGAATGTATGCTTAAAATGCAACAGTAGACACCTAATGCAAGAAAGGTGAAAACAGTTATATACATGGATAGTTTTGCTACGTTTAATGCCTTCAGATAGGAATAAACCCAGTAGGTAATTCAAAATGTAGGAGCGAAATGGAAGAATTAACAAGTCTGAGATCATGTGGCTCAATGAAGGGTTTTAATCTTTGTCCATTGACAGTGAAAGGTTTAGATTTGTCAATCTCAGTGATCTCAACGGCTCCATAGTCAATAAAAATCAAAATCAAATACCTGGTACAAGGCCCAAGTAAAAAGTGGGTATCAAATCAGAGATACTTGGCTCAAGGTCCAAGTAGACAAACATAATCAACTTAGAAATACTTGGCTTAAGGTCTAAGTAAATAGACAGTGTACATCTAAAAAGAATCAACAACTCCCACCTCTTCAATCAGCTAATGCAGAGTCAAGATGAAGAGGATGAATTTGGGTTGGGTAGAAGAGGTGGTTGCTGATCTGAGTAAGGTGTGGATGGATAAGAATTGTGTAAGGCTTGTGATATGACATGTGCTTGGCCTTGGGAAGGTCTAGGTTGGACATACCTCTAGGCAGGTATGTTCCTTGGATTGGGTTCTACTTGAGATAGGAGTGAATGTGGTTGACAGGATTCCGTCAAGTGCAATAGCTGGGCTCTCATCTCAGCTAATGTCGCATCCTATCTCTGCTACATAGCAATGTTTTGTTGTTGCATATCAGTAAGAGCTTTCATGATTGACCCCGACTGGTCATCTCGTGTAGGCCCAGGTTGAGAGTATTGGGCGGGCCTGGGTTGGGGTTGCTAGTAGGCACGCGGTGGATACCCGTGTGATTTGGAGGTGGTGCTCGGATCGGGTTGTGCTGTGGTGGTGCAAAAGGTTGTTGATAAGGATGTCTTTGTGAATTTCCCGACCACGAGAAATTTGGATGATTACGCCATCCAGGGTTGTAGGTTTGTGCAAAAGGGTCATTGTGAATGGCATGGAGCTCCTCCAAAGCCCTAAAAGGTGCAGGGAAGTCAGTGTAAGGAGGAACAAAGGTTCCTCCAACTGGTGTAGGATAAGGAAATGAATAGTCCGGTAGTGCAGGTTGCATCACAGAAAGGTTATTCATAGTTTCCCTTCCTGTGGAAAATTGAGAAGAAGTGTGTTGTGTAGGTAACTAACAAGAAGAGGATGATGAAGGTTTAGAGAGAAATTTCTATACTTCATCTACTTTCTTCTCGATTAAGCCCACCTTATCCAGCTGACTAGCCACTATCTCTGAGTCTCTATTGCTAGATGGGGCCTCGTGTACCCCTGAATGTGAGTGGGAATGAGAGGACTTTCTATTAAACATGCTCATCGAAGTATTGTTAATAGAGTTTCGACCATGCCTTCGAAGAGCTCAAAGGCTAAGTCCTCGTCCCGACATAGGAAGTTGCCTCCACAAGCAGCATCTACAAAATTCCTTGTGTCATCATGGAGCCCATGATAGAAGATATGGACCTGTTGCCAACGTGGGACACCATGGTGGGGACACTTTCTAAGAAGCTCGTGGAATCTCTCCCAAGCCTCATGCAGTTGTTCTCCTGAATTTTGGGTGAATGTAGTGATAGCTGTTAATCACGCTAAGTTGGGGTTTAAAAAGTGTTACGTTATAGTACAACCGAAATAGCATTCAAAACAGATATAATTTTATTACTCGAAAAGATTTCCGAGGTCGGACACAGGGAGCAAATTGGTATTTAGAAATCAAGATCACAATTTAGAATTAAAAGAGTATGCAATATATCAGTATGAGAGTGCAAAAATATGGGAGTAAAATGGCGATTTAAATCACTAAATGCACCTACAATATGACCAAGGAACTCAATATATGAATGTGCAATGTAAACTAGAATCTGTCGTCTAATGAAGGAATCAGACGACTTAAAGTGTCTGATCCTTCCTTCTCTTTTTCTGCCTTTGTTTCTCCTCTTTCTTCTTCTTCTTCTTCTTCTACTTTGGCATCTGCTCTTCTTCTTCTTCTTCTGCAATTATTCTCTTTCTCTTTAGCTTCTTCCTTTGGCCTTGTCTTCTTTCTATGCCTTTGCCTTTTCCTTCTCTAAGGTCCTTCTCTTTCTCTTCTTCTGCCTAACCTCCTCTTCTTCCTCTGAATTGGCTAAGTGTTGGAACCAATCTCTTCAGGGCAAAACCCCCTAACCCCGCGCAGCGCTCCTCTCTCTTTCTCTCTTTCTATTTCAATCTCGCTTTCCCAAAGCCTTAGCGGGTCAGGTAATCGAACCTATCGCAGATCCGGGTCCAGGCTCATCGGCATGTGTGGTGATTAAGGAGTGAAGTCAGGTGGGTAGTTAGGTTGGCCAGGTCCACGTGGGTGATGAGTCCATTTTAATGGACTATTATTACGCCTAAGTTAACTTTAATCTTACCTTTTAGGTTTGTTAATAACTAAATTAAGTTATAGAATGTCTGCATGCATCATTATTTAAGTTTACATTTATTTTATAGCATTCTATAACTTAATATGTAATAATTTTATGTTTTTATGTGCAGGAAGAAGATTTGGCAAAAGAATAAGGAGGGAAGGGTAAATTACCCTTTCAAATAACCAGTCGCAACTCTCCCAATGCCTGCCGGCCAAAAATAGCAAAGGGTTTTGGAAAATCAGTTAACTCACGCACGTGGGGAGAGAGGAGTTAAAGAGGAGGCGGAGAAAGGAGAGGGGCATCTACATCTTCCCCCTTGTGGGGAACTACTCCACTGCATGCACCGTGCACCCCTCTGCAGACCCGCCTTGCCTCACCAGCCGCTTTAGCCAGTGCCCCTGCCAGGCCAAGCACGTAGTCACTCCAACGCACACCGCCCACCGCAAGTGCAGACCGCCCTAGCACCTGCAGGTGCCCGCTCCTCCACCGCTCATCTCCAGCCGCCACTGCAGGCGCACACCACCTGCACACCCGCCTTCAAGAACCCACAGGCGCTGCATCTGCCCCTGCCAGCCACACCCGCAGGCGCATCCTCCCTTCCAGCGCCTCCCTCCAGCCGCACCGCAAGTGCTTTGCCAGCGCCCTTCACTGAAGGCGCTGCTCCGCCCTTGCCACCCGTGCCCGTAGGCACGCACTTCTGCAAGCACCTGCCCGCACGCCTGCAGGCGTCCAACGCCCACCTCCAGCCGCGCCTGCAGGCGCTGCACGCCTTCATGCCTGCAGGGGTGCGCTTGCCTTCATCCTCCAGCCGCGCCTGTGCCACTCCACCTTGCGCGTCCTTGCCAGGCCGTGCACACCTCCGCACGCCACCTACTGCAGGCACGCCTCTATCACACCCGTAGGCACCTTCTCCTGCTTGCAGAAGCTGCCATCGCAGACGTTGGCGCCCCTCTAGCATCGCCTCAAGCCAGCGCCCCTCTCCACCGCCTAGCGTTTCCCGCAGGCACTACGCCTGCACCTCCAGCGCTGCGTGCAGAGCCACCGCCACACCACCGCAGGCCACTCCAGGCACACCCTGCACCACACGCAGCAGGGGCACCCCCGTAGGTCCGCCTCCAGCGCCTCCTCTGATGTTCTTCTCCTCCGCTGGCTGGCCATCTCTGTCAACGCCGCAACCTCCATCGAGTAGGCCTCATCTTCTCCAACCTCCCTAGTGCGTTAACCACCCCGCCAACGATCCTCCTTGCATGCAAGCACGAGAGAGAGCAAATGCTCTGTTTTGAGGGAGATTAAAAATTACATTTACTGCCATTTCCACCAAAAATTAATTTTCATTTATGATTATTTTATTACAGTAAAATTGCAAATGCACCCTCATGCTTTCTGATAATTGCATGTTATTGATATTCACCTGTTTTAAGATTGGTTTTGGGATCAACATGTGCACCAATTTTCTCTAGTATATGTCAAGTGAAAATTACATAAAATCATCATACATTTGTTGAAGATTTCAGTGAGGGAAAATTGTACATATACCCTTATATTTTTGAGTAATTGTGAATCTTCTTTCCATCGCATTTTATGTCGGATTTAACTAGGGATTTCGCACTTGACTGAAAGAATATGAAATAATCGAGAGTTTATTACATAATTGCCTCCCTGTGGACATGACTCGCTCTTCTGTGAGTGGTTATCTTTATTATTGATTAGTCAATTTTTCCACCACTTAAATACTACAACGCATTATTTCATTTGCGAAACTCAATCGAAAGTGGAAAATCGACTCATCAAATTGGTGTCGTTGCTAGGGAGGCAACAGACACAATAGATTCACGTTATTATCTTTTTGAATATTCTGAGTTGCGCAATCATCTGATCATTTTTATTATTGTGCGAGGAATCTGACACGGCGACAGGCGCAGCAAAACGACGACATTGACCCTGAACGACGCGCACGATGGCAATGATCTTTTTGGTGGACCTTGACACCACCTGGAGGCCAGAAACAGGAACACGTGGGCCTTGATCCCACGCACATAGGCTTACAAAGAATCCTATTTCTGATTTAGTCAGTAGATCTTAGTTAGATTTAGTTTAGATAGACATTAGAATTAAATTACTATCTTTTGGACCCTTCCTGGGTATTTTTGGGAATGTGTTCCCAGTGCCACTTTATTTCTTATCGCTCTTGTATGCGGGAGCATGTTCCCATTTATTTAGTTTATAGGATTATTTGAACTATTTGAACTAAATATTGGTTAGTTAGTTAGATTAAGTTTGTTTGTTTACTATTAAAATAATAATAATAATAATAATAATAAAATATTCGAACTGCCTGCTAGAAGCTGCATATCTATAGGATGACCATCTAGGACTGAATGAGCAGCATCTAGTTTATTTTTACTGCATTGCATTCATTATTACACGAAGAAAGCTGGAGTAAGGTTCGTTTTCTCTTGAGCATCAATTACCTGTCATGCATATGCATTGAACCTAAATCTAAGACAACTAAAGTGCTTGAATCAAATTAATTCAGTGGTCACTTTAAAAACTGGGACTGCTAAGAGGTTGGACCTTAAAATATGTGACTGAAATTGTGTGCAAAAGGATCATATTTGCGAAATTTCAAAAATCAAAACACGATCGTATGTTTTCACAGTTGAGACACTGTGCACCTCACACATAAGGTCGCTAGATAAATTTCTACCTCTCCTCTTTTGCACCACAAGGGAAGTTAGTTGGAAATCAACAAGCCTATCCACCAAGTTACTTCGGTTCGTCGTGTGTGGGCTCGATTCGAGACTTCCATCCCTTGCGAGTAGGTTATAGGCACCAGCGAAGGTTGGCATAGGAAGCATATTTTTTGCAAAACTTGTTTAGCCACCAATTGAACATTTAATTTTAAGACCTACAATCTACTAAAAAATAGATCCCTTTGAATTTGCGTTTGCTTTGACAGTAGAACTCTCTAGGAAGTTTCTGCTTGTATTCTAATTTCTTCTAAATCCTAAGAGAGTTAAAACTATTTTTCTTAAAGAAATGGATTACCCTTACTCTTATCAGTTAGATTATCAGAGTCAATACTTCCCATCTTTTAATCAGGATCCCATGCCCTGAGCGTATCCATCCTTTGATGGGTACATTGACAATTCATGGGATCATTCTTATTCTTATCTTGGGAGTACTGGCCCGATAACTCCCACTTTTGAGCAGAGCCTAGGAGTGGGATTTCCCAACCTTGAAATCCTTACTTCCATGCAAACACCCAACCCTCCCATCCTTCATGATTTTCCATATCGAGGTTGGACTGATACCCCTAGGCAACCAGAGCCTGGAATTGACTATCCTCCCCAACCTCATAATACTAGCCTCTCCTCTTTTATGATAGAAATGCAAAAATAGCAAAAGGAAATGATGGAATCAATGGGAGAGATGTTGAGGAATAGTCAACAGTTAAATGAAGAAATGACAACTTAGCTACACGCTTCCCAATAGTCCTGATCCCTACCCATACGATCATGATCATGAAAATAATTATGAGGAACCTAATGACAATAGGGATCCAATTTTATGTAGCTATCACTTAGACTCTCCCAATGAGACATGGCCACTAGAGGACAACGATCATAGTGATTATCCACCTGAACTATATTGGAGTCAAAAGCAAGGGAAGATGGTACCTCTTGAGGACCTTGACCCCAATGACAGTATTCTCTTTACCCCTACCAAACCAGGTCAAGGTTATATTGTTCCTATCACTTCCCCTATTGATTATTTGGTGGAATCCCATTCTACCCTTAGTGAGCCTACTCATAACCCTCCACTTAGGGAATCAACACCTACCATTCAATATCCCGAGGATTTAAATGCACCCAATGAAGGTAACCTGAATGGAGGATGAATTAGATCAATTTTGGTCTCAAGGATGTGAAGAGTCTATTTCAGAGGATGGGGATGCCCCAATAGAGGAACCTGGATTGAAAATCTAGAGTGAACCACAGGGGAATTATTTATCATTTGAGGATTTACCTCCAAAGGATAGAAATAATATGATTAAATCCAGATTCCTCCCTTCTTTTGAGAATCATCCTCCATCAAAACAGGAGTTGCTATTAAAGGAGGAAAAATAAAATAATGAGAAGTCCATGGGAGACTCTTGGGGACTAAACACGTCAATTGAGGATTTATACCCCGAGAACAATAACAAATTCAAGGATATAGGCTTGCTCCAAAATATTAAGACTGATCCTCCGTTAGAAATAATTGAAGATACTGATCCAACTCCTAATGAATCAAATATACACCCCGATAAATATTTGAGAGAGCAATCTGGGGATGAGTTGAATGATAATGATTCTTACATTTTGACCCTGCCATCAAAGAGTTATAATTTGGATTCCACCCTTGATTCAAATATGACTCTGATCATTAATGCTAGGCAGGGTAATATGCAGTTGTCTACAACTGTTAGGGAGTATACACAATCTGAATCATTGTTGGAATTAAACCTAACACCGACTAAGCCCTCATTGGACTTAACCATTACCTTCCAACACTACAAACAACCCTTATACTCCCTAACCGATCCTTGACTCAGATCTCTGCTCATGTACATTGTTTCTATAGAACATATCAGGCCAGTGCATCCTCGGGTAGAATGGCGAGTGTGGATTGATGCTTGTACTTTTACTCTCGCCATTCAAGGGTTTGAACTAATAATGTGCATATCTTTTAAAACCCGTCCTACTCTGGAGGATCCTTGTTATCCTCCACTTATTCCGTTTCGGGAGGTCCCTTTTCATATTCCATTTATTATTCCTAGACCTCCCAAGGTAGCCAACGCGGTTATTCGCTTTCACATCTTCTGGCGAGCATTTGGTATTACGTTGCATCATCAGTTTGCCAACATCCGTGGCTACCTGTTTTCTAGGCCTACACTGTTACACATATTTTTAGGGTCTAACTTTGTCTGTTTGGAACCAGACTTATAGGTTCCTTCTAAGTCTGGCTGTTGACAGAAAATGCAGCGCTTGTTGGGAGGCAACCCAACAGTCGGAATAGCACCGTGTCAGGTGATGCTTTTCCTTTCTCCTCCTATTTTAATTTTACAATGGGGACATTGTAGGATTTAGGCATGGGGGAGTGCATTTGCATTTTAGGAAGTATTCATGCATTTAGGTTAGCATAAAAAAAAAAAAATCCTCTTTTCTTGAGCTGATTGGGTTAGCCCTAGCAAAATACCTTTGTCATTGGAGGTTTTTCATCCAGAATTATTTCTTAAGTTTAGAATCCAGTACATTTATTTCACATGCACGTAGATTGGGTAATGGATCCTCGAGGAAAACCAATAAGCATTTGTAGTCTACTGAACCCTTGGACAGTTCATAGGGAGTCAGGCATATTATCTTCAAGTAGATCCACCTCATATTTGTGAGAAGAAAGTAGAGAGATTACTGGTGTGCTAAGTTTAGTGCAAGAACTCTTAAGTTTTAGATAATTAGATGATGATACTTCAGAGTTGGCATAGTTTTCACTCTCTGTTCCTGTGTGCGTACTTTGTGTGAATTCCTGAGAGTCACCAAATAAGGCAGATACATAGAGATTGAGTTTTAATAAAGCTATAACTATGGTGGATGGTTACGACCGTCCTTCATAGAGTCCTCGGCTGAAGGAGGGTAATAGTATCAAAGGTCAGAAATACGCCTGTCCTATCCATTCCTTCCCGGTGCCGAGAATAGGCACTTCCACCAAATAAGCCACACAATATCCTCTTGACCATCATCATCCCGAATAATGGCTCATAAATAAAAGTCTATGTCGTATTATGTTGATTTATATTATATAAAAAAAGGAGAAAAGAAAAGAAGAAGAGAAAGAAGAAACAGAAAAAGAAAAAATATTTATATTACAAAAAAAAAGGTCCAAGTTATAATGTAACATTATTTTTGAGGCATTAGAACACCTATCGCGTTCCACCAAATATGACCCATACCTACTTTTTAGTATTTCTGATCGCCCGAATATTGGTTGAGGACTCTAACTTAGTTGTAGAGTTATTAGGACTTTAATTGAAGTGTGGATGCCATGTGAGGCCACCAAATAGTGAGTACAATTTCTAAATCTAGCGAGATTCGTGATCTCAGAAAGAAAGAAAAGAGGGAGTGCCCAGGAACATCAAGAGAGCACAATTGTGTAGCCTCTCTCAGAGTTGACTTGTCTAATAGTCTAGAGATCTAGAGTCTGCAGTACTAGACTATATGTAGCACCAAATGAGTGTGTGCCACCAAATACAAATCCATTCAACTCGATATCTCCTACCTAAGCCAAACGCTGGGGTCAAATTATAGATTATCCTCTACTTTATCCCCTAGGGAAGTAGTTTCCTATCCCGACAGCAATATTTACCAAGGGTGAAGTACAAACTCCCAATGCGAATTGGCTTTTTCACTTGGATCTGTTACTTAGGCTATCATCACTTCACATTTGTCTAGATCTCTAAAGTTTTGAAATGAGAAAAGAAGAAATCTTCTAATTACTTCTAATAATTTTCATTTCTCATTTTTGCAACGGACTAGCAAATTTTAGGCATGGGGATATTTGATGAGTCCATTTTAATGGACTATTATTATGCCTAAGTTAACTTTAATCTTACCTTTTAGATTTGTTAATAACTAAGTTAAGTTATAGAATGTTTGCATGCATCATTATTTAAGTTTACATTTATTTTATAGTATTCTATAACTTAATATGTAATAATTTTATGTTTTTATGTGCAGGAAGAAGATTTGGCAAAAGAATAAGGAGGGGAGGGTAAATTACCCTTTCAAATAGCCAGCCGCAACTCTCCCAACACCCGTCGGCCAAAAATAGCAAAGGGATTTGGAAAATCCTTTAACTCACGCACGCGGGGAGAGAGGAGTTAAAGAGGAGGCGGAGAAAGGAGAGGGGCATCTGCATCTTCCCCCTTGCGGGGAACTGCTCCACCGCGTGCACTGTGCACCCCTCCGCAGACCCGCTTCGCCTCACCAGCCGCTCTAGCCAGCGCCCCTGCCAGGCTGCGCACGCAGGCACTCCAGCGCACACCTCCCACTGCGAGTGCAGATCGCCCTAGCACCTGCAGGCGCTCGCTCCTTCTCCACAGCTCATCTCCAGCTGCCACTGCAGGCGCACATCGCCTACACCCGCCTTCAAGCACCGACAGGCACTACGTTTGCCCCTGCCAGCCACACCCGCAGGCGCATCCTCCCTTCCAGCGCCTCCCTCCAGCCGCACGCAGGTGCTCTGCCAATGCCCTTCACTGAAGGTGCTGCTCCGCCCTCACCACCTGCGCCCACAGGCGCGTGCTCTTTTGCAAGCACCTACCCGCATGCCCGCAGGCGTCCACCACCCACCTCCAGCCGTGCCTGCAGGTGCTACATGCCTTCACACTTGCAGGTGTGCGCCCGCCTTCATCCTCCAGCCGCGCCCGTGCCACTCCACCTTGCACGCCCTGCCAAGCCACACACACCTCCGTGCACCCCCTACTGCAGGCGTGCCTCCATCACCCCCGCAGGTACCTTCTCCTGCCTACAGAAGCTGCCACCATAGGCGTTGGTGCCCCTCCAGTGTCGCCTCAAGCTAGCGCCCCTCTCCAGCACCTAGCGTTCCCTGTAGGCACTATGCTCGCACCTCCATTGCTGCGCATAGAGCCATCGCCACGCCACCGTAGGCCACTCCAAGCGCACCCTGCACCACACGCAGCAGGAGCACCCCTGCAGGTCCGTCTCTAGCGCCTCCTCCAATGTTCTTCTCCTCCACCAGCCGGCCACCTCCAACCATCTTCGTCGACGCTGCGGCCTCCATCGGATAGGCCTCGTCTTCGCCAACCTCCCTAGTGCGTTAACAGCCATGCCGACGATCCTCCCCACATGCAAGTAAGAGAGAAAGCAAATGCTCTGTTTTGAGGGAGATTAAAAATTACATTTACTGCCATTGCCACTATAAATTAATTTTCATATATGATTATTTTATTACGATAAAATTGCAAATGCACCCTCATGCTTTTTGGTAATTGCATGTTATTGATATTCACTTGTTTTAAGATTGGTTTTGGGATCAACATGTGCACCAATTTTCTCTAGTATATGTCAAGTGAAAATTACATAAAATCATCATATATTTATTGAAGATTTCAGTGAGGGAAAATTGCACATATACCCTTATAATTTTGAATAATTGTGAATCTTCTTTCCATCGCATTTTATGTCGGATTTGAATAGGGATTTCACACTTGATCGAAAGAATACGAAATAATCGAGAGTTTATTGCATAATTGCCTCCCTGTGGACACGACCCTCTCTTCTGTGAGTGGTTATCTTTATTGTTGATTAGTCGATTTTTCCGCCACTTAAATACTACAACGCATTATTTCATTTGCGAAACTCAATCGAAAGTGGAAAATTGACTCGTCAGTGGGCAGTGCCACAGACGAGTCCAGTGAAAAGGGGGAGGAGGACCTCACCCTCAGTGTTGGAGGTGAACAACCTCTTTCACTTTTTCAATTTATTTAGGTGCAGGAGCTCTTTCACTTTCGAGGTGGGACTAAATGTCCCACCTGTCTTTCGCGCGTCTGCAGCAGGGAGTGGCTCTCTCAATTGGCGAGGCTACAGAGGCACACGACTTCAACTAAGGGCCTGGATGCATGCGCGAGGGAATTCCACATAGCCTAGGACAGCAGCACCTGGAGCAACAAGGCCTGGAGCGGTTCCGAGCAAGCTTCAAGCTTGCTCCAATGGCGGATGGGGCCCGCTACCTGAAAACACAAGAATAGCCTCGCAGCCACATCAAATCGTTTGGGAAGGTTTTTCGAAGTACGGCGGATGTGATGGGGTTGTTGGCATGGCTTGGGGGTGCCTGTGAGTGCGTGCCTAAGGCACACTGTGTACGAGTGAGTGGGTGTGTTCGGGAAGGTGTTTAGGTGAGTGGCATGGTGAGTGGAGTGAGGGGAAGTGATCAGTGAAGTGAGGAAGAGGTTGTGGGCTTGTCGGCGAGGGTTGGGGTGGCCTGTGGAGGTGTGATGACCTCGCCGGAGTTAGTGGTCGGAGATAAAAGGGATGAAGGTGCGATGGACGACAGTGGTCAGTTTTGGAAAGTAGAGGGCGGAGAAGAAATTAGAGTGGTCAGGGACTTATCTAAGGTGTTAAGGGACGAAGGGGATGAGCGAAGGCATCGGGTCTGGTATGACCGACGTCGGAGACGAAGGCAGCTCTGGTGAGGTGGGATCGACAAGGACGAAGAGAGAGCACCTACTGGTACGGCGAGACGCGGATGAAGTCAAGGAGGATGGGTCCACCGTAGGTATGGCGATCGAACGACGAGGAGGAGCAGGGAAGGTCGCCGGACGTCGAGGAGCCTACGACCATGAGGGGAAGAGAAGAATTTGAGATATTCGTGATCAAAATCGAGCGTGAAGGAGTCGGAGAGGTCTGGGCTCCTTTAAATAGAGCTCTGAAGGTTGGTTAGGGCTTGGAAAGCAAGCTTCCCAAGCTTGGAAAGTCACCGATGATGGAAGCTTGTTAGGATACCCACATCTTTCATGCATTCACATGAGAGATTGGGAGGGAATCAAATCTCAAGGATGGGTTCATACTGACAGGAATTTCTCAGAGGATCTTCCTTCCAAATTTGGAAGAGATCCTCCAAGCAATCAAGGAGAACTTCCAAGTTTAAGGTCACTGGAGTAGGTTTCCTCCACGATAATGGTGGAGGGACCTACTTGTGAAGATGACGAGGAAGCTAGGGGGCTGTTAGCAAAGGTTTTTGAAAGTTAGGGGTAGAAATGTAATCAGGCTGGACCTTTTTGCAAACTAGGTCAAGGCAAACTGACCTTGGGTCCAAATTTTGGTAGAAACCTAATTTGGACCTAAGGAATCCAATGGTGAAGTTGGATTTTGGGTTTGACCACGTTTGACTGGAAAATTTATGCAAAAATCTAATTTAGGGCAAATATCTATCTGAGACCCCATTCTAGGTCAAGATGGGTTCTAATGGTCAAATTGAAGGTTCTAAACCCTAGAGAATTTTTTTCTATGATTTTTAGAGGGTTTAAGTGAATTTAATCCTGACCAAAACCTTGGTTAATCAAGTGAATCTATTTTTAATGTTTCACGAAGTCATTTAATTCACAGAACACATACAAACCCTTTTCTATCAAATACAACCCACTTGTTATATTATTAAGACCATTTGACCTTTGTTTAGCCCTTGAGAAAACCTGTGGTTGTACTGCTGTTGAACGTGAAAGTTGCTACGCTAACATGTTTGATTTTGAAAACCTGTTGTCGTAGTATGAAAGCGAAGAACTCGTGTTCAACAAATAAAATTTATACCAGAATGGAAATCCCAGGTCGAACTCAGGGAGGCTACGTCGATCTCTATTCACAATTATATATTTTTTTAAATTTTCTTGAAAAGTGAGGTGATGTAATTACAATGAAGCCATAACAGCAATCAGACTAAACAAAAGGGAGAGAGAGAGAGGAAACATGCATTCAATAATTTAAAATGTTCATACAATAAAATCAAATAAGAATTATACTAGAAAGCAGGAAAATTCTACACTAGAAAGCTGTAAAGAAGAATGGGAGAGAGAAGTTATCCTCCTCGACGATTGCCTGGAGGATGAGCCAGAAGAGACGATGCCTAGACGAAGGACGACAGAGCAAGACGAAGGAGGAGGAAGCAGGACAAAGGAGAACGAGGCAGCACGTCATCATCGTCGCGGGATCCGCTTCCGAAAGGGGAAGAAAATTTGACTTTATCTCGCGAGGAGCATCCCAGGTGTGGGACAAGCTTCTCTTGAGCTTTGGAGAGGTAGAGAAGAGAAGGAAGGGATGAGAATTTTGTATGGAGGGGGTCTCCTTTTATAGTTGCAAGGAGTGGGGGCAATTTGGTCATTACAACTCTTAAAACATTAATTTAGGACCTTTAGTGATGGATAAAACCGTCGCTAAAGGTCTGAACGTAGGCGTAGTGGGTGGCGCGCTCGCTCGCTTGCCCACGCGTTCAACGCTCTCACATGTCCAGCCTATCTCAGTCGTCCGATCGCGAGATCGGACGACATAGATTGCACCTTCGCCCGCCTGCGCTGCGTGCCCCATCGCGTGCGATGCCGCGTCTTCGCCGCACGTGCAATAGCGCGTGAGCGCTATCGGGTGATCTGGGCCATCCACAACCGATCGGGTGGTCGCCTTTAATCGTGCGCGCACCGTAGATCACGAGTCGAACTCGCGTCCTGTGAACACGCAACACCTCGCAACCGCTGTGCTGCGCGGTGGAATGTGTCGCGTGAATGTTTTAAGGCACGTGCATCCACAGCCGTTGGATCACGATCCAACAGCGGAGAAGTGGTGCTCCGATTGAAGAAGAGAAGGTACGGCAGTGCTTTGGCCAATTGGGCGACTGAGATGGCACCACATGGCGCCATCTGAGCCATCCATCTTCTGGATGATGTAGATGGTGCCACGGTTGCCAGATTGAGTCGATTTTCGCGTCGTTAAGCTGCGATCGTCGATCTGAATCCATCCATGCGGTCAGATTTGTCATTTGAAGTGCAGATTCACACCATCTTTGCCCTTGATCTTTTAAGGTTCCCCGATCACAATATGATGCTACAGATGTCTGATTAAGGCTATCTTGGAGTCATTGAACTCCAATCGTTGCCTTGATCACATCTGTACAATTAGATCTTCGATCTGAGGCCCCGATAAAAAATTTTCCCTGTCCATGAACATAAAAGGAGACAATTAACCTCCATTTTATTCAAACTACTCTAAATGCAAGATGATGCATGTTATGCAATATTTATAGCATGTAATGCAATCCTATGCTTAAGAACATGCATAAATAGACATCTTAAGTAGTGTAAATGTGTTTACATCGTACCCCCATACCTATCTTTTGCTAGCCCCTAACAAAAATTATATGCTATTTTGAAAAGAATCAGGTTGGATTATTTGGGCATGAGTTATTTTCAATCATTAAGAAAATGTTTACTTAAGATCTGAACTTTCAAAGACACAACAGTGCCTAAGTATCTGCCAAAATGCAAACAGCCTCAAGCCCTCTCCTTATTCAAAGAAAAATTTCTTTTTCTCTTTTTCCTCTTTTCTAATTTACTTGGATTTTCAAGTTTTAGGGTTTAAGAGTGGCTTTCTACGGCCATTCAACTCACCCAAGATTTGATGAGAACCCTAAGTTCTAAGCATCTTATTGTGAATGTGATAGACTCATTGACCGACAATTAAAACAGACTTCAGATTTCTACACCTCTAGGTGATCTAAAACAAAAAAAATTCTGCCTAAAGGTGTATCTTTACAACCGGTAGCTTTCTCCCTACTTTTATTTTTTTACGGGGTCAACACAAGGGTGAATCCAGTGTATATCTCCCCGATTTATTCTACTTCTACTCTTCTTCCTAAGTGTTTTGGGATTTTTCAATGCATTTATTGAGCTGGGTTCTAGACAACTGGTCGATGAGCTGCTACCACCGACAACTTGCCAGCCATACTCATGCGGCGAAGTGTGGCTTATTTCTTTTTTTTCTTTTCTCCTTTTCTTTTTGATTTTTTTTTTTTAAGTAGGTGGCTTCCCTGGTCTAAGATTTACCTAAAGGCAGCAAAAAGATAAAGGTCCAGTGACTGGGCTCTGGACAACCTAGCTATGGGCTATTACCCAGGATAACTTGCCATCCATATCACCCTAGAAGGTTTATTAGCTACCCAATTTCTATTAGAATCGCCAAACGAGTCAGTGACAAAATAGTGTGTAGATGCTTAAAACTCAAAATTCCCTCAAATCAGAGGGTGGGTTGATAAGTCGTGTACTTATCACCCAAACTTATTTACTCATATTACAATTGAATTAAGGTTGGCGAGGACTCAAAAAATAAATCCACATTTTAGTGGATACACGAGCTGATTAAATCCAAAGACCTGAAGGGTCTTTGTGTTCAGATCCTAATGTAAAATTTCCTAAGATTGAAAAGTCCTAATGTCCAACTATTCCTTCCATTTTTTTATGTATAAATAAGAAGAAAAAAATAATTTACATGAATTTCACAAAGCTGACCAAATGATTCAAAAATGAATCCACCCCCCCATGCCTAGCTGATGCAATGTCCACATTGAAAAAGAGACATGAAAGAAAGGGTAGAGTATGAAAGATGTCACCTGAATATGAAGCTCGTATCAGCTTTGTGTCATATGTACAACTACTGAGTTTAATGCCGTCAGCTAGGCGAAGTCCAGTCAAAGACGTCACTGAATGGCTAGGGCAACCGTGTCTGAGACGGGTTCTAGAAGAATACGGTCAATAATAGGCTTCAGACGTTGACCGTTGACTTTAAATGTGTTACTCGTCTTTGGGTCAGAAATTTGAATGGCTCCATTTGGAAAAATCTAGTCAATTATGAATGGGTCATTCCATTTAGATCTAAGTTTGCCAGGAAAGAGCTTAAGTTTAGAATCGAATAACCAGACCTTCTGGTTCAGCTCAAAGCTCTTGCAAGAAATCAGTTGATCATGTAGATCTTTGGTCCGAGCCTTGTAGATCTTGGCATTCTCATATGCATCATTTCTAAGCTCCTCCAACTCAGATAGTTGGAGTTTCCTGGTCTTTCTAGCTAAATTCAGATCTAAATTGCATTGTTTGATCGTCCAGAATGCCCTGTGTTCAATCTCTACAGGTAGATGGCATGCCTTTCCATACACCAAATGGAATGGAGACATGCCGATGGGCATTTTATACGCCGTACGGTAGGCCCAAAGTGCGTCCTCAAGCTTTTGAGTCCAGTCCTTGCGATCAGGCCTAACCATTTTTTGCAAAATGTTTTTGATCTCTCGATTGGAGATCTCGGCTTGTCCATTCGTCTGGGGATGGTAAGGTGTAGAAATTCGGTGATTAACCTTGTATTTGGCCAACAAATTCTGGAATTGGGCATTAGAAAAATGAGTGCCACCATCACTGATGATAGCCCTCGGAATCCCGAACCTACTGAAGATATTTTTCTTGACAAAATCGATGACCACCTTGTGGTCATTGGTTCGAGTGGGAATCACCTCAATCCATTTGGACACATAATCAACAGCAACAAGAATGTACTGATGTCCAAATGAAGGGAGAAAGGGTCCCATGAAATCAATGCCCCAAACATCGAAAATTTCAGCAGGAAGTATTGTGTTTAGGGGCATCATATCTCTCTTAGTTATGCTCCCGAGTGCTTGACATTGAGAACATGACCTTGAGAAATCCTGGGCATCCTTGGATAAAGATGGCCAATAGAAGCCAGATTGCAAGATTTTTGCAGCCGTCTTTTTCCCGGAAAAATGTCCACCACACCCAAATGCATGGCAGAACTTGAGTATACTGTTGGATTCATTCTCCAGTATACATCGACGAATAATCTGATCAGAGCCGATGCGGTATAGCTCAGGGTCCTCCCAGAAGTAGTATTTGGCCTTAGATTTGAGTCTATCCCGTTGTTGCTTGGTCCAATCTTGGGGGATTTGACCAACGGTCAAATAGTTAACAATGTCAACAAACCATGGGGTGTGGACACCTAAAACTGTAAGAATAGTTTCGTCCGGAAAAGTGTCAGCAATCGGAATGTTCGGACAAGAGGAATCTCCTAGGAGTCTCGACAAATGATCCACTACCACATTTTGTACCCCGATTTTATCCTTGATTTCAAGATCAAATTCTTGAAGCAGAAGAATCCAACAAATAAGTTAGGGTTTAGCATCCTTTTTGGCCAAGAGATGTCTCAAGGCCGAGTGGTTGGTATAGATGATAACATAAGACCCTAAGAGATAAGCCCTGAATTTTTCCAAAGCGACCACTACAGCTAGTAATTCCTTTTTAGTAACAGTGTAATTCCTCTGGGTTTCATCGAGAGTTTTACTAGCGTAGTAGATGACAGAGGGCTTTCTATCAATTTTCTGACCCAAGATAGCCCCGATCGCATAATCAGAAGCGTCGGTCATGATCTCAAAAGGGGCTGTCCAAATTGGTGGTTGTAAAACTATAGCACAGGTGATTGCTGTTTTCAGGAAATCAAATGCCTTTCATCATGATTTATCGCCAAAATGTTGAACGTGCGAGTTGCTACGCTAACGTGTTCGATTTTGAAAACCTGTCTTGTAGTATGAAAGCGATGAACTCGTGTTCAACAAATAAAATTTATACCGGAATGGAAATCCCGAGTCGAACTCAGGGAGGCTACGTCGATCTATATTCTCAATTATATTTTTTTTAAAATTTTCTTGAAAAGTGAGGCGATGTAATTACAATGAAGCCATAACAATCAGACTAAACAAAAAGGAGAGAGAGAGAGGAAACATGCATTCAATAATTCAAAATATTCATACAATAAAACCAAATAAGAATTACACTACAAAGCGGGAAATCAGCTACACTAGAAAGCAGGAAAATTCTACACTAGAAAGCTGTAAAGAAGAATGGGAGAGAGAAGTTATCCTCCTCTACGATTGCCTGGAGGACGAGCCAGAAGAGACGACACCTAGACAAAGGAGGACGGAGTAGGACGAAGGAGGAGGAAGCAGGACGAAGGAGAACGAGGCAGCACGTCGTCGTCATCATGGGATCCTCTTCTGAAAGGGGACGAAAATTTGACTTTATCTCGAGAGGAGCATCCCAGGTGTGGGACAAGCTTCTCTTGAGCTTTGGAGATGTAGAGAAGAGAAGGAAGGGATGAGAATTTCATATGGAGGGGGTCTCCTTTTACAGTTGCAAGGAGTGGGGGCAATTTGGTCATTACAACTCTTAAAACATTAATTCAAGACCTTTAGTGACAGATAAAACTGTCGCTAAAGGTCTGAACGTGGCGTAGTGGGCTGCGTGCACGCGCTCGCTCGCTTGCCCATGCATTCAATGCTCGCGCATGTCCAGCTGATCTCAGCCATCCGATCATGAGATCGGACAGCTTACATCACGACTTCGCCCGCCTACGCTACGCGCCCCATCGAGTGCGATGCCGCATCTTCGCCGCGCGTGTAATAGAGCGTGAGTGCTATCGGGTGATCTGGGCCATCCACAGCCGATCGGGTGGTCGCCTTTAATCGCACGCGCGCCATAGATCACGAGTCGAACTCGCGTCCTGTGAATGTGCAACGCCTCGCGACTGCTGCGCTACATGGTGAAATGTGTCACGCTGATGTTTTAAGGCGCGTGCATCCACAGCTGTTGGATCAAGATCCAACGGCGAAGAAGCGACGCTCTGATTGAAGAGGAGAAGGTGCGGCGGCGCTTTGCCCAGTTGAGCGGCTAAGATGGCACCATGTGGCGCCATCTGAGCCGTCCATCTTCTGGATGATGTAGATGGTGCCACGGTTGTCGGATTGAGTCGATTTTCATGCCGTTAGGCTACGGTTGTTGATTTGAATCCATCCGTGTGGCTGGATTTGTCGTTTGAAGTGCAAATTCACACCATCTTGGCCCTTGATCTTCTAAGGTTCCCCGGTCACTATCTGATGCTACAAATGTTTGATTAAGGTGATCTTGGAGTCGTTGAACTCCAATCATCGCCCTGACACATATGTACGGTTGGATCTTTGATCCGAGGCGCCGATAAAAAATTTGCCCTGTCCATGAACATAAAAGGAGACAATTAACCTCTATTTTATTCAAACTACTCTAAATGCAAGATGATGCATGTTATGCAATATTTATAGCATGTAATGCAATCCTATGCTTAAGAACATGAAAAAATAGACATCTTAAGTAGTGTAAATGTGTTTACATCAACTGCATTTGTAAAATTGCAGCTTTAGCCCTTGTTTCTTATGTTTCTCTCAAAAAGGTTATGCAGTGAATTATGACCTTCAGTTGGTTATGTAGGAGCATTTATTTTCTTCATTGGGTCAAAATGAGCTAGTTAGGGCTCAAGATGGTGTTCCCATCATACCCCCATGCCTAGCTTTTGCTAGTCCCTTAGAAAAATTCTAAGGTTTTAACTTTGATTCTAGACTAAGAAATCCTTCAATGCTCAAAAATTGTGATGTGTGCTTTCTGTAGATTAGGTTGGATTGCCGATAGTAGGCCTAGAGGTGCTCAAGTACCAACCAAGATCCGAACCTGACCAGCTCTAGCCTCAGTCTATCACGAAGGTTTTTAAGGCCCACAGGAACTATCCTAATGTTCGTTGAACTCCATGGTTAAAGCACCCGTGCTTGTAACATATTTTAGCCTTGTTTCAGTTTGCAGTACGTTTTTGTCAGAGAGAGACAGAGGAATTTACTTTTTGGAGAGCTTTCTCTCTCTTTTCTTTTTATTTCTAACTTTGGATTAGCTTCACAACATCGTCTGTATCGGATTCCTAGTCCCCATCATCAATCCTTGAAGGGTCCCTGGCAATCGATGCTTCGAGATAGCACCGACCATGGCAACTCCCAGAACCTTGGCTTTCAAGATTTCGAGATAATCCCGCCCATGGTGTTCTGTAGCTAAATCCAAACCCTTGCAATCGACATTTTGGGATAATGCCGCCCATGGCATCTGAACCAGCACAGGGTGTTTACATGCCCCTGGTAGGATATGTAGATATCCTAGGAGACAAGCATTGAGGAGACGATATGTTATTGCACATCTTCGAGGGGAATTTTCCGTCCCTTCACGCCGGGAACTTGTCCAAATCAACTCGTGTTGATTAGCCACTCTTAATCTAGGCAACTTTTTTAGAACGATTTAAACACAATTGCGTGATTTTGATACTTAAGTGCACTAAACCAAACTGTGTGTGGATTGGGGTGCTTAGGTTACTGAGTCTCGCAAACTAGAGGTTAGTTAATAAGGCTGAATACTCCCTAAGCCTTAGACCTAATACTTCAGCTTCATATTTTTCTCAACCTCTTGAGGACTATCCAGATCTTAGCGGGTACTTGAATTTTTAAGCCTATGATCATAGCCCAAAAGGCCTAAAATCAACGTTCTTACTAATCTCTTCTTTGTTTTGTTTGCACTTTTTGCCTTTCATTTTCTTTTTCTTGATATGGTCTAGAACTAAGTTAATTCCTTGATCTCCAACTTAGGTACCCATACCCGAGTCTAGAAATCGTTCGCAATAGCCACTAATTGCGCAGCAATCATAGGTCTTAATTGACCTAAATTAGGCTAGAACTTAGCATAAGTTAGGCTAATTCATGCATGCATAAGCATTATCTGCATCTTTATTGCTTTTTCTTAGCTATGCATAAAATAATGTTATAATGTACTGGTTAAGTGCATTATGTCAATTACAGGTAATAAGTTGGATCTGAAGCTGGATCTGAGCTGGATCAGGAATAATGGGTGTTGCAGCAGAGCTGGAGTAGAAGACTTAGAATAGATGTAGTAGATAATAATGTAAGGGAATTAAGGCATGCTACTCTATTAAGTAGGAATAACGCAGTAAAATGTGAAGAGCTTAGGTCCATCCTAGCCCTAGGATAGACTAGAGACTTCCCCAAGCCTTAGCCACCCTTAGATTAGAACACCGCACCCTAGGAAACCTTAAAACCCTAATTCCAACCTTTATCTGGATGTCCAAATGAATTATAGGACATCCAGAACCCCTAGTTTCAACTCCCACACACCTTAAACCCACTTCTGCAGTGTTATTGGACATCCAGACACTTCGTCAGACGTCCAATTTCTGTAGAATACCTAAGACAGAACCTTGAATTCTTCCTGACTCTAATTGGACATCTAGACAACAAGTCTGGACTTCTGATTTTTTGAGTATAAGATATCTAATTCCATTTGTGGACGTCTGGAACTATTCTCCAATTCCTGTTTTGAGATTCAAGCCTTGATCTTGGATCTCTAGCTCCCTAAACCCAATTTCAACCCCATAGGAACCTAAATTAAGGTACCTTAACCCTAGTACACCACCTCTAGACCTCCCCAAGGGCCCACATAGGTCCTCACTGAACCTAATTGACTTAGACCATAGTCAATTACCATTACCTAAGTCAATTGGACTCATAGGGTCCAATTGAGCTCAGATCTCAACCCACACAAGTCCAATTGGACTTTGTGAGAGTCCAATTGACCGAAGCCCAACCTAATTGAGTTATTTCACTCTCAATTAGGTTCACACTCATTCAATTAAACTTGGGTTAAGTTTAATTGCAATTCCCCCTTAGCAATTAGGGTTTGCAACCCTAATTTAAGGCCTACACCTACCTAAACCCCTTAGGACCTAACCTTGACCACTTAGCCACCTATGGCACGGCCACACACCCACACACACACACCCATTCATGCACACACACCCATCTAGAGTTCTCTAGAACTCTCTTCAAAGTGGCGCCACTCTTGGTTGCCAAATTTAGCAACCAAGAGTGATTCAATTCCTAGATCCACTTTTTATGGATCTAAGAACTACCCTCTCTCTCCATGGTCGGCCACTTATGGGGCTCTCTCCAGAGAGTTCCACACTTCTCTAGAGAGACTCCCTTAGGTCTAAGGGGTGGCCATTTGCACCCATCCCATTCTTGGCATTCATTCATCCATCTAGGTTAGCTACCCTCACATCCACTCCACCTCCACGAGAAGCACCACCATGGAAGCCACCAACTCCATGCCATGATGCTAGATCATCTCCCCAACCTCTCTCCAAGGGTCGACCTAAGCACCATTGGCCGCCCCTCCTCCTCTCAACCACTCAAAGGCCATCGGAGCCCGCCTCCGAATGTCCTTCTCTTTTGCTAGATTAGTAACTTAGCTCTTCATAGTTTTAATGCTCTCATTTACTGCTTAGTAGTATAGCCCTTATTCTCCCCCAATGATGCTTACAAAATCCCCCCATAGATTCCTACATGCGATCGTTTTCTGTTATCTAGATTTGTGCTTTTCAAGCTTTCATTTACAAGTTTTCCTCTAAATTCCATGTTGCAAACATCCTCTAAATGAATGAATAAAAGATATTTTTTATATACATATCTCTATGTTGGAAATCACCATGAGCTTATTGGTTGTCATCTATTTCGTGTGATTCAAGTTGCCTGCTTTTCATTTATATATATATTGCAACAAGCATGTCGGTCCTGGAAAATATAGAAGATTTAACTATAAATGCATTTTCTGTAAGCAGCCACCACATCACTAGAATTGTGCGCACTGAAACTCATACTTTCACTTTCGTTATCTATCTAAATCACGTGCTTGTAATCAGAATTCACAATAGAAGTGGCAAAACTTTAATTCAAAGATTGGAAACCGACATGCGATTTTAAATAGGTAGAGAGATAAAGGATCCATCTCAGATTTGAACAAATGCCTCCCAGAGACGAACGATCGGGACTCAAAGTCTCATTATCTTTTTATAAATATTTTTTGTTTGATCGTATTGCACACTATACTATGACGCTTTCCCTATCAAAATGTGCTTTACGAGATATAATAAATGGCACCGTTGCAGGGAAGGCAACGTCAATTTTTTTTATTTCGATCTTTTGAACCATCACTGACAAATCTTCCTCTACTTTGTTTTTAGATGTGCAGGACAACACAGGAAAAATGGGATATGCGCACACAACGAGCATGGAAAAATATTTCCAGGTGCACATCACACCCTCTTTAGTCTAAGTTTTCTTCTGAACCCTAGGATTAGATTTGCTTCCAGCAATTTCTTTTGAAAAAAAAAATTACTCATTTTCGTGAAAAAGAAAAGAAATAAAAAAATAAAAAAATCTAGATTAGGTTTCTTTTTAAATCCTAGGTTAGTTTGAAAATGCAATTATATATATATATTTTTTTGAAAATCCTTTGAAAAAAAAAATTTGCAAAAGTTTTTGGAAAAAAAAAATTTTTCGTGGAAAGTTTGGATTTCAAACTCAAACACACTTTAAAAGCTTCTCCACCATTCTATGATTTTCGGCCAAGATTCAAAGTCTGTTTTAAAAATTCAAATGCCAAAAAATAGTAAACAAAAAAAATATGAAATTCAAGCTAGACCTTCATTTTTAAACCATCTTTCAAACGACACCATTCTTTTGAAAAAATTACAAGTACAAAATTTTAAAAAATTTGTGAAGTGAAAGGGGGTCAGACTGACCTAGATTCAAGATTTTTCAAATTTCAAAAAGCAATTTCGAGCAATCCACGAATCTATTTTAACTAAAAATGGTGGGGTTTGAAAGCTGATTGCATTGGATTTATTTTCCATATTTTTATTAAATTTTTGAAAGTCATTTGGTGCTATTTCAAAGCAAAAACTCAACCAGGGGTCAAAATTCTAGATCTGACCCCCAGACATTCAAAAATCTCCAAAAATTCAGTTGAAATAGTAAAAATTCCAAAAAAATATTCTTTGAAAATATAATTAAAAAAGGAATCTACTCGCCAAATTTCAAGTTAATTGGATTCCAATTTTTGTCAAAGAACTAATTGTATTTTGTTGTGGTCTACTGAAGAAGAAAAAAAAAAAAAAAGAACAAAACCCTAGAATTGCATGAACCCTAGGTTACACCTTTAGAGTTACAATTTACAGACCACATTTGGGCTAACCTAGACTTAGTCAAGTCTAGTACTTAGCCGGTGAGCTTAGTCACCTTGTGGGCCACTCACCAAAAACCCCAACTGAAGAAAAATGGACTAAAAATCAAGTCTAAAACACGAAATAAACCTGAATTCGTTGTCGTACTACTGGGTGCTTTCAACCTCTTGGCTGGGTTAGCCGAGAGGTGGGAATCACTTTCAGTCGATTGTACGATGAATTTTCTTTAGGAATTAGAACTTAAAATGAAAAATCGGGTCATCTGATTCATAAGGACCATCTGATTGACAAGGCCTTAGCCTTATCTGGCTTGGCTACACCAACCCAGGGGTTGGGTGGTGTATTCAAGGAAGGAGGTCGCTTAGACCTCAACTAATTGGACCTTGGGAGCCACTCTTAAGGAGGCGAGTCACTTCTTCTATCTTCTTAGACACAATGGCTAACCCTGGATCTGGACCTAATCAGGATCTCGAAGAGCTGGACCCACGAGCTTATTTGGGAGCCTGGGTCACTAAATCAACTCAGCCTTGGGATCAGAACCCAAGGTCGTGAAGATGACTTTTCACTTCTTCTGATCCTTCTCCTTGGGTTATCAAAATGGTTAACCCATATCCTAACCTTGGATATTATGACCCATACCAGTCGGTCCCTCAAAGGATCGCATCTTATAACCTAGGATATGGATTTCATACTCCTGCTTCTCACCCATGGAATATGGGTAGACCTGATTCACCCTATGGAACCCCTAAAGAACTACCGGTGCATATGCGATCACATTACATAATACAGAGAGCTATAGCTAGCGCTGAGAAGGTTGCATTCTACCTACACAAAACCCAAGCTATCACTGAGTCAAACCAAAGACAAAGCTGGATTCCGCATCAACAAGCTGTGATGGAGCTCCTTTAGGGAACAACAGGGATAACAAGGCTAATTGGACAAAATTGGAAAACTCAAGAACTACTGCTTTTGAGATATCAAGTGGAAAATAGCCTTGAAGACCCCAAAGAATCTGAAACGACTACGCCGGAAGAACACACAGAAGATTCTCGAGAGCAGATGCTGGAAGATTATTCAGGGGAAGAAGAATCCAGCTTGGATATGAGACAAGAGTAGGAAATATTCATAATGGGTTCGTCTGAGAACTCCATTCAGGAAACTGAGGAGGAAAGGACTGATATCTCCAAGACTGAGCCACAATCAGATTATCCTAAATCCTAGGAGATACCTCTTGGGTTAGATAACCCAACCATGCTAAGGGAAGTAGATCCATTTGAGGATATGGATCTTGAGGCAAACATTATATGTGATACTACTGATCAGCCTAAACCACTTCCCATTGTAGGTGAACCTGTGCTAGAGCCAACATCTTCTGATATTCACTCTTCTTCTTTCACCTACATACCTAATTCGGATGTTAGAGATTCTAAGATGACACTTTCTATCCCTAATCCTGGCATCCGAAGACCAGAAATAGCTATGGATGATTTAACCGAAGAAATAAATATGCTACTTGAGGTAGGAATTACTGAGGAACCCAATGTATATGAGAGTGAAGCTTTGAGCAAAATGAGCTGGGGATGCACCTATCATCCTAGTCAATGGCTCGACCCTGAGCCTGAAGAGTCAACCTCCGATGAATCAGACATGAGTACTGATGTGGATGAAGTAATTTCTGATGAGGATTTCAGTGACCTCCCCACAAATCTTCTACTTTCACAGATACCCCCTTATGACCCAGAGCCTAGAAAGGGCATGATCTTTGATGTCAATTACCACTACAAGGATCCCTATGACTCAGATTCGGGTTCTGAGATACATGTTGATCTACTCCCTCAGCAACTTCCTGCTGAATTGTGGGACATGATAAATTAGCTGAATCAACATCATGATCCCTCCTTTGATTATCCTATATTTTCCACCACTACTCCACTCCTTCTTATAGCTAGAAGTTTTGGAGTAGGGGTGCACAATCAGTTAGTTTGCATTTCCGGACCACTGATTCTAAGAGCACATGAGCACATTTTTCTCTTAATCTTGACCAGCTCCTATGCTGTAACTGATACATCAGATTGAGTTTTCGCCCAGCTGGAGGCGTTAAACTCAGCATCTACTCCACATCCCTCATTTATACATAACCATTTTTATACATAGCATATTTTTCTTTTAGCATATTTCCTTTCCACATATTGCATACTGTCAGGTTGGCTGGTGCTGAACGTTAAACTTTAGGAGCAATTCCAAGTGATTTCTACCCATTTACTCCCTACTGCATTTATTTTCTTCTATATTCATGCATGAGGACATGCAAGAACTTAAGCATGGGGGGGTAGATACAACAAAACTAAAAATTTTTATGCCAACATTTAAGAAAACCTCAGAGCTGCATGTAAAACATACTTGAGGACCCTAAATAAAAGAACAACCAACTCCACCTCCAATGCTTGCATTAGAGCTAAAAATCATCTGCAATAGCCATTTTCGACTCACCCACTCACCTCTTGTTCTAAGTTTAGGGTCAAGCTGAATGTAACCCAAAAGGGAAATTTCATGAAGTATGAATATAAGAGGTTACTTGTTTATAGGATTTATACATATTGCATTCATGAATAAGATTATTTTATTAAGAGAATGCATAAAGGATTTTATCCTCTAGTTGATTCCTGTAAACTGGAATCCAGTACAACTTTTCACACACGTAGAATTTACAATGGATTCATGGTGAAGGCTAATAAACGTCTTTAGTCTATCAAGAAGAAGCAGTGCTTCTTCTCCTGAACCCCTGGACAGTGTTTTGGGAGTCAGGCAAATTTTCTTCCAAAATCCCACCAAATATTGAGAGATGAGAGTAGAGTGTACTGGTGCTCTAAGATTAGTGTAAGGAATCCGGAATCCTAGATAATTAGGTAATGATACTTTGAGATTAGGCATTATTTTCGCTCTTGGATCCTGCGTATACATTTTTGTGTGAATTTTGAGAGCCACCAAATAAGGCAAATATGCGGAAAGTGAGTTTTCATAAAACTAGGGCTAAGGTGGATGGTTACGACCATTCTTTATGGATTCCTCGGCTGAAGGAGGGTATTGATGCTAAGGTCAGAAATACACCATCCTATCCATCTCTCCCGGTGCCATGAGTAGGCACTTCCACCAAATAAGCCACCCAATGTCTCTTGAGTATCACCAATCCCTAATAATGACTCCTCAATAAAGTTCATGGATGTGTGCTAGTTGTGTTATGTTGAAAAAAAAAAAGAGAAAGAGAAAAAAAAATGATGAAAAGAAAGAAAAATTGAAAAAAAATTAGAAAGAGAAGAAAAAGCAAAGAAGAAAGAGTGAATATTTAGTTCAGTTGCATTGAGGCAATACCACCAAATAAATTTAAGATCCACCAAACATGGCCTTAACCCACCTTTCTTGTGTTCTGACCGCTCGAATACTAGCTGAGGAATTCCTACTTAGTGTTAGGGTTATGGAAACTCAATTAAAGTGTTAATGGCAAGTGAGACCACCAAATACAGATCATATATGTAAATATGGTGAGGTTGTGAGCTCTAAGAAAAAGAAAGAAAAGAAAAAGAAAAAGTGAAAGAGAGAATAAATACAAAGGAGTCAAAAGACAACATAGTTTTTCTCATCTTTCTCTGAGTTGAGTAACTTGATAGTCCAGGAATCTAGATTATGAAGTACTAATTTCTATGTAGCACCAGTCGAGAGTGAGCCACCAAATAAACACCTGTACCCCTTAGAAATTCTCTACCCAAGCCCAAAGCCGCGGTGGAATTCATAGAATATCTTGAATACCCCGAGGGAAGAAGTCTGCCTATCCTGCTAGAATTCTACTAGGGGTCAAGTACAGGCTTTAGAGGTGAATTAGTTTTTCACTCGAATTCGTTGCAAAAGCTACATAGCTACACTTTCACGATTGTCTGGATTTCTAGAGCATAGGATGAAAAAAAAAAGGAGAAAATGTCTAGGCATACACTTGATAAAATAATCAATCCCTTAGGGACCCTTACTGTGAGTAATTTAGTCTTGCATTTGCTAGGGACTAGCAAGATTTAGGCATGGGAGTATGATTGCGTAGCAATCATAGGTCTTAATTGACCTAAATTAGGCTAGGACTTAGCATAAGTTAGGGTAATTCATGCATGCATAAGCATTATCTACATCTTTACTGCTTTCTTTTAGCTATACATAAAATAATGTTATAATGTACTGATTAAGTACATTATGTCAATTACAGGTAATAAGCTGGATTTGAAGCTGGATCTGAGTTGGATCAGGAATAATGGGTGTTGCAGTAGAGCTGGAGCAGAAGACTTAGACTAGATGTAGTAGATAATAATGTAAGGGAATTAAGGCATGCTACTCTATTAAGTAGGAATAAAATAGTAAAATCTGAAGAGCCTAGGTCCATCCTAGCCCTAGGATAGCCTAGAGACTTCCCCAAGCCTTAGCCACCCTTAGATTAGGTCATCGCACCCTAGGAAACCTTAAAACCCTAATTCCAACCTTTATCTGGATGTCCAGATGAATTATAGGACGTCCAGAACCCTTAGCCAACTCCCACACACCTTAAACCCACTTTTTTCGTGTTATTGGACATCAAGACACTTGGTCAGACGTCCAATTTCTGCAGAATACCTAAGATAGAACCTTGAATTCTTCCTGACTCTGATTGGATGCCCAGACAACAAGTCTGGACTTCTAATTTTTGAGTATAAGACATTTGATTCCATTTTTTGACGTCTGGAATTGTTCTCCAATTCCTGTTTTGAGATACAAGCCTTGATCTTGGATCTCTAGCTCCCTAAACCCAATTCCAACCCCATAGGAACCAAAATTAAGGTATCCTAACACTAGTACACCACCTCTAGACCTCCTCAAGGACCTAATTAAGTCCTCACTAAACCTTATTGACTTAGATCATAGTCAATTACCATTACCTAAGTCAATTGGACTCATAGGGTGTAATTGAGCTCAGATCTCAACCCACGCAAGTCCAATTGGACTTAGTGAGAGTCCAATTGACCTAAGCCCAATGTAATTGAGTTATTTCACTCTCAATTAGGTTCACACTCATTCAATTAAGCTTGGGTTAAGTTTAATTGCAATTCAGCCTTAGCAATTAGGGTTTGAAACCCTAATTTAAGGCCTACACCTACCTAAGCCCCTTAGGACCTAACCTCGACCACTTAGCCACCTAGGGCATGGCCACACACCCACACACACACACTAATTCATGCACACACACCCATCTAGAGTTCTCTAGAACTCTCTTCAAAGTGGCACCACTCTTGGTTGCCAAATTTAGCAACCAAGAGTGATTCAATTCTTAGATCCACTTTTTATGGATCTAAAAACTACCCTCTCTCTCCATGATCGGCCACTTATGGGGCTCTCTCTAGAGAGTTCCACACTTCTTTAGAGAGACTCCCTTAGGTCTATAAAAAGACCTAAGGGGTGGCCATTTGCACCCATCCCATTCTTGGCATTCATTCATCCATCTAGGTTAGCTACCCTCACATCCACTCCACCTCCACGAGGAGCACCACCATGGAAGCCACCATCTCCACACCAGGATGCTGGATCATCCTCCCAACCTCTCTCCAAGGGCCTTCCTAAGCACCATTGGCGCCCGTCCTCCTCTCAACCACTCAAAGGCCATCGGTGCCCACCTCCGAATGCCCTTTTCTTCTGCTAGGTTAATAACTTAGCTCTTCATAGTTTTAATGCTTTCATTTTGCTGCTTAGTGGTATAGCTCTTATTCTCCCCAATGATGCATACAAAATCCCCCCATAGATTCCTGCATGCGATCATTTTCTGTTAGCTAGATTTATGCTTTTCAAGCTTTCATTTACAAGTTTTCCTCTAAATTCCATGTTGCAAACATCCTCTGAATGAATGAATAAAAGATATTTTTTATATACATATCTCTATGTTGGAAATCACCATGAGCTTATTGGTTGTCATCTATTTAGTGTGATTCAAGTTGCCCGTTTTTCATTTATATATATATATATATATATATATATATATTGCAACAAGCATGTCCGTCCTGGAAAATATAGAAGATTTAACTATAAATTCAATTTCTATAAACAACCACCACATCACTAGAATTGTGCGCACTGAAACTCATACTTTCACTTTCGTTATCTATCTAAATGACGCGCATGCAATCAGAATTCACAATAAAAGTGGCGAAACTTTAATTCGAATATTGGAAACCGACATGTGATTTTAAATAGGTAGAGCGATAAAGGATCAATCTCAAATTTGAACAAATGCCTCCTAGAGATGAACGACAGGGACTCAAAGTCTCATTATCTTTTTATAAATTTTTTTGTTTGATTGTATTGCGCACTATACTACGACGCTTTTCCAATCAAAATGTGCTTTACGAGATACAACAGTCACCCCGACCCGTTCGCCCACCCAAAACTTGTTCCAATGAATGAACTAAGTTGAATTCGAACCCACCTAATTTACAATGGGAACATTGCAAATCGTAGGCATGGGGGGTACGAAAGTGCAAAACATCTTGAAAACTCATCTCACAAGAAAAGGTTTCAACAAAAAAATCACATATCATAAAAAACACCAAAAAAATAAAAAAATCTTGAAAAAGAAAAAAAAAACTGATGGGAGAGAAAATTTTGAAGCCATACAAATCATGAGGAGAAAATGAGGAGGAAAAGAGAAAAATGTCAAAAAAAAAAAGGAGCCTAAAATGAAGAAGAAAAAAGAGATAGTCATTAGTAAGAAATTAACGGATTAACCGAAGTTCTAGACCACATCAAGGAAAATAAAATTGAAGGAAAAAGTGTTATTGAGACACAAAAAGAGATTAGTAGGAATGCTGATCTTAGGCCTTTTGGGCTAGACTCTTAGGCTTAAAAATTCAAGTATCCACTAATATCTGGATAATCCTCAAGAGGTTGGGGAAAATGCGAAACTTAAGTATTAGGTCTTTGGCTTAGGGAGTATTCGACCTCATTAACTGACCTTTGGTTTGCAGGATTCGATAACCTAAGCACCCCAATCCACACACAGTCTAGTTCAGTGTGCATAACTATCAAAATCACGCAAAAGCATTTAAATGTTCTGAAAAAAGTTGCCTAGATTAGGAGCGGCCGATCAACACAAGTTGATTTGGGCAAGTTCCCGGCGTAGAGAGGTAGGAAATTCCCCTCGAAGATGCGTAACAACATATCGTCTCCTCGGTGCCTATCTCCTAAGATATTTACATATCCAACCGGGGGCATGTAAGCACCATGCTAGTTCAGATGCCAAGGGCGGCATTATCACGAAATGTCGATTGCCAGGGTCTGGATTTAGCTACAAAATGCAATGGAGGAAATTATCTCAAAATCTCGAAAGCTAGGGTTCTGGGGGTTGCCATGGGTGGTGCTATCACGAAGCATCGATTGCCAGGGACCTTTTGAAGATTGATGATGGGGACGAGGAATCCGATACAGACCGTGTTGAGAAGCCAATCCGAAGCTAGAAATAAAAAGAAAAGAGAGAGAAAACTCTCCAAACAAATAAATCATCTATCTCTCTCTTACAAAAAATGCACTACAAACTGAATCAAGGATAAAATGTCTCAAGCACGGGTGCTTTAACCATAGAGTCCAATGAACCTTGGGATAGTTCCTGTGGGCCTTAAAAACCTTCGCGGAGGACCGAGGCTAAAGCTGGTCAGGTCCGGATCTTGGTTGGTACTTGAGTACCTCTAGGCCTACTGTCGGCATTCTAACCTAATCAAAAAGAAAAGAGCACTCATCATATTTTGTAAACATCAAAGGAATTCTGGGTCTAGAACAGAAGTTAAAACCTTAAAATTTTGCTAAGGGACTAGCAAAAGCTAGGAATGGGGGTATGATGGGAACACCATGAGCCCTAACTATCTCATTTTGACCTAGAAAAGAGAAAAAAGCTCCTACATAACCAACTGGAGGTCCTAACTCAAGGAAAAATCCTTCTGAAAGAAAAATAAGAAACAAGGGGTAAAACTATAATTTTACCATTGCAGTGCAACAACGGGATTTCTCAGGGGCTAAACACAAGTCAAATGGTCTTAACAAGATAAAAAGTGGATTGGTTCAAATAGAAAAGGGTTCATGCAAAATCTAGGAATTAAATAACTTCTTGTAACCCTAAAATAGACCTACTTAATTTAACAAGATTTTGGTTAGGATAAAATTTAACTAAACCCTCTAAAATTCATGGAAAAACATCCTCTAGGGTTTAGAACCTTCAATTTGGCCTTTAGAACCTATTTTGGCCTAAATAGGGGTCCCAATTAAATGTTTACCCTAAATTGAGTTTTTGTGTAAATTACCTAGTCAAAAGTGGTCAAACCTAAAATTTAATTTCACCATTAGATTCCTTATGTCCAAATTAGGTTTGTACCAAAATTTGGACCTAAGGGGAATTCACCTTGACCTACTTTACAAATCAGTCCAGCCCAATTACATTTATACCCCTAACTTTTGAAAACTCTTGCAGATACCCCCTTGCTTCCTCATCATTCTTTGCAATTAGGTCCCTCTGGCATTACAACGGAGGAAATCCCACTCCGGCGAGGATTCAAGGGGAACAACTCTCTGATCCTCAGAGAATCCCTCTCAAATTTGAAAGGGAGATTCTCTAAGAAATCCCTGTTCGTGTGAACCCAATTTGGAGCTCCAATTTCCACCCAATATCTCATGGAAATGCATGAGAGATTTGGGTCTTTTCCGACCTTCCAAGTCTGGTGAGGTTGCCATGCTTGGAAGCTTGCCTTCCAAGCACAAGGTCCTCTACTAGGAGCTATAAAAAGGCCCCCAGATCCTTTCGCTCCTCTCAAGCTTGATTTGGCTAGAGAAAACCCCCAATCTTCCTCTCTTCCCCTCTGGCCAAAATCCCAGCAAGCTCCAGTGACTCCTATCTCCTCCTCTTGGCGCTCTCCATAATACCAGTGGCAAAGTTGTCTTTGCCTCTTTCGTCCGTGTCGCACTGCACTAGCGCACGTGCCTGCCTCCCTCTCGTCGTCGCTGTCCTCCCCTCACTGGGCGTTCATCTTCGACGATGGCACATACGAGCCGTCTGCCTCCTCCGCTCCCCCCTTCGTCTATTCCCTCTTAGATAAGTCCTCTCCCTTTACTCTTTATTTTTCCCTCACTTATTTCTGTTATCAGTCCCCGACGCTCACACACCACCATCACCTTCTCCACCTCCGACAGACCATCGGCAAGGTGCTTCCACCATTCCACGCACCCATCCACCTCGCCAGCCACCTCACAAGCTCCACCTCAACTCACTGATCATCACCCCTCTTCCTATTCACTGCCACACGCTCTAAACACTTCCCCCAAACACACCCATCTTCCAGCCACAAGGTAACTTAGGCACGCACGCCCAGGCCACCCCATGCCATGCCGACCACCGAGACACCTTCGTCGTGCCAAGGCAAAGCTCCCTGTGTGATTTGACAAGGCCGTGAGGCCGTTTGCTTATAGATAGGTACAGGTGCTTCGTCGCCATTGGAGTAGGCTCGAAGAAGCTTGCAAGCTTCATCCAAGGATCCAGGCTCCAGGCGTTAGGTTCCCAGACACATGGATTTCCTTCGTGAATGTTTCCAACCAGCTATTGGAGCCCAAGCCTTCCTACATCTGCTGCAATTGAACGACCACCTGCTGCGGAAGCGCCTGCGAAGAAGGTGGGACATTTAGTCCCACCTCAGAGGATTTGAAGCGGGCGGAGTGATATAAGTGGAAAAAGTGCCAGGGGCTTGTCGCCTCCTGACACAGGGTAAGGTCCCACTCATCCCACTTGCCTCATCTGCGACCCCATGAAAGGATTATGTTTGGGCTCGGTTAGGTTGTGTTAATATGGTGATTTTATCGTTGAAATGTGTATAGTGGTTAACCTAAATAGAGCCTAACCATCTCTTTGCAAAATTTTTTACCTGGCCTACTTGATTTTATCTTGGTCACCTTTAGGCCGAGGGTCGAACTCAGAGAAGTGGGATTAGAAGTGAAGTTTCTACGCCTTTCCTACAACGAATCTCTTCCTTTCGTTTATTGTGTTTTTGGTGTTTTTCTGTTTAAGATTTTTTTCTGATAATTCTTGTCCTTGAGGCACACCCTCAAAATTAGGTTCTTGGCTTTAAGCCAAATTAGGGTTTCAAAACTGGTCTTGCTATTTGCAAGACTGAGTACCTGCAAGTCAAGGATTATCTTTTCTCTTTTATATATATTTTTTTATCTTTTTACTGGCATGAAAGAGAAACAGAAATAAAGTAAATATAGTATAGATATATATGTATATACTATATATGTATAAAGGGGTGGGGGTGGGGGTCGAGATGGCGTGTAACACGGTGTCGAGTCAGTCGTCGTCTAGGAAGACGCAACCAACAGGACGAAGTGCCGCGTGGAATGTAAGGTGGATTGGTGAAAGATGAGTGCGAACACACTTTCTGTACACGTGTATCGGGGAATATCAGCAACTGGTGCAGATATTCCCGCGATACAACATATGGTAAGTAATATGAAAAAAAATATATATATATATATGTATATATGTAAATATATTTATATGGTTATAAATATATAGGTATATATGTAGTTATATGTGTATATATATGTATATATGTATATATATATAGGTATGTAACTATATGTATAGATAGATATATGTATAGATATATATATATATGCATATGTATGTATATATAACTATATAGATGTGTATATATATATATATATGTATATATATGTATATATATAGTAATATATGTATATAGATATATGTAGATAGATATACAAATATATATATATATGTATTTATAGTTATAGGTATATGTATATATGTATGTATATATATATGTATAAGTATATGTGTATATATATGTATATATGTAAATATATATGTGTGTATATATATATATATAAGTATAT
The DNA here is from genome assembly GCA_037157565.1 of Thalassia testudinum. Lineage (NCBI taxonomy): Eukaryota > Viridiplantae > Streptophyta > Magnoliopsida > Alismatales > Hydrocharitaceae > Thalassia > Thalassia testudinum. Next base: position 2,516,791 of record JAZHRO010000029.1, on the reverse strand, counting down.
AGATGTATATATATATATATATGTATGTATATAGACTAATACATAGTTATATCAGTACTAGTATATGTATAGATATAAAAATGCATATATAAATATATATGTATATATATCAATATATATATGTATATGTATATATATATAAGTATATAATAGTGTATAGATGAGTGGGTGTGTGTGCGAGAGTGTGAGTGTGTGTGTATGTGTTTCTGCTGAGAGAGAGGGAGAGAGTGCTGTGAGAGAGAGAGAGAGATGGAGAGGGAGAGCGTCTACTAAGGAAGGAAAGGTAGGTTAAGCCGTCTGCAGCCTCAGGGCCGACGTCTGGTAGCGTACGTGTGTGCGCAGGCTCGTAGGCGCGCGAAGGCGTGAGCACTGGAGGAGTGAGCGCGGGGAGAGGACCGCAGTGCACCGCGCTACGTGGTGAGGCGGGTGCGAAGGAAGCAGGCGGGCATACGCGGGCGAAGGAAGCGGGCACTCGCAAATGCTGAAGTGAGCGGGCGCTAGAGCGAGACGCGGGACAGGACGCGCGCGTGGGCTAGCAGCGGTTGCGGCACGCCGGGTGACCGGTTAAGTGAGAAACTTACCGGTCATCGCACTGTAGCCATAGTGTTCCGCTGAAACTCGTGAATAGTGGCTACAGTGCCCGGGCGAGCCACATGACCGGGTGCGGACGGTGCTATGAGTGCGGGGAGCCGAAGCGCGAGCTGGCGCACGCGTGGAAAGGGTGCGCCGGCTGGTGGCTTGCGCAGAGAGGCAGGCGTACGCGAAGAAGCGGAAGGCGATGGTAGCCTGCAGGTGCGCGCGGTGGCTTGCGCACGAGAAGAGGGGTGCGGGTGGCCTACTGCTGTGCGCCGTGGGGCTTGGCCGACTGCTGCAGGGGCGTGCGGTGGCCGGTTGACCTTCAAAGCTCGAAGCTTCAGTGGCAATGGCAGAAGGGCTTCAAACGAAGAAACAGGGAAAGAACCACCACGCCCACTGGCTCTTTGATGAGCTGGGCGGTGGTGGACTCACGGTGGCAGTTGTGCACCACCGTGAGGTACTCCTGCTCGCAAAGTGTCTCCTCGGAGGAGGAGGGCCTGCGTATGGAGGGAGAAGGGGAAGGAGATGGCCTGGAGAAGAAGAGCTGCAGTGTGTTTTTTTCGTGGGGACCAGGCTGTAGGTTTTCAGCCCTACCAGGAGGTGGTGACATAATAAATGCGGAAATAAAATATAAAGCAATCTCATCAAAGAAAACCAATCACACAATGTACACAATTATTTTTAGGTGGAAACCCAAACCGGGTGAAAACCACCACCTAACCCTCTCGAGTTAGGATTTTCCGATCAACCTAGTTGATCAAATCCACTAACCGAATCACTTTAAAACGAGGGTGATTCAACCTCAGTACAACCACGCTACAAGTACGAGGGTAGCATTCCTCAACCCCTTCACTCCACGAGAAGGATTTTGTCCCACGAAGGAGACGGGAATTCGCAAAGCGAATACCCAACTAAATAACAAAGATAAAATAAACAAGTCCTATAGAGCCAACAAAGTAATTATGAACCTAGCTTCTATAGGAATTAAGAAACTCCCCTTTGCAAGGAGTGCGTCGAGGATGACACGGGTGCGTGAGCCACGCAATGGCGCAATGTCGCTCTCGTGGACAACGGCGGGAGAGCGGGTGCGCGAAGGCTTGATGCTCTCAAGGGAATGGAGCTTAAGCTTGGAGAGCAAGATCTTTTCTGGACACAAAAGAGTGTGAAAGTGTGTAGCTAAGTGTATCCAAGTGTGTGTTGGTGTGTCAAAGGCTCCCCTCTATTTATAGAGGCCTTAGGAAGGCTTTGGAACGCTTAGGAAAGGTTCTATAGCCGTTGGGAACAAAGCCTAAGAGAATCAGCCCGAAATCAGGAACAATCATTGTTCTGACAGGCTTATCAGACGTCTCATTCTGGCATCAGACGTCTGGAAGTTCACTTTAAGACGTCTTATTCCAAGGTCAGACGTCTGATTTTGGGCGGGTCTCTCCCTGACTTGGATCAGATCTAAACAGGGTTTTTGCACAAGTCCATCAGACGACATATAGGACGTCTGGAACTATGTCTGGACGTCTGGAAACCTACTTTTACTGTGGGAATTGATTTTCCGAACGTTGCAACGGCTAGAAAACCTCTGAGAAGAGATTTTGGGTCAGCCGAGGCAAAACGGTCAATTATCAGACGTCTGGAAAGGCCTAAGGACGTCTGATAAGGCTCTAACGGTCATAATCTTGAGTGCCTGCTAAGCTAGCCAACGGTCCACTATCTGGACGTCTGGCAAGTCCATCAGACGTCTCCTAAGACGTCTGGTATAAGGTCTGGACGTCTGATTTCATCAGACAGAACTAGCTTATGTCCAGCCTAACAGATATCAGACGTCTGAAACAACAGTCAGACGTCTTAAAATACTTTATCAGACGTCTGATTTGGGAATTAGACGTCTGGAAGTGCTGTTTGAACCCTATATTGGTTTTCTAAGTATTCTACAGAAAACCTAAGTATCCTAGGGTTGTGCCGGTGTTCCTAGGACTACTGTTAGGGTACTTTGAGGCTCTTTAACATAATATTCTAAGGAAAATAAGAGCAAGAAAATAAAGACAAGAGATACAAGAAAGGATTAAAAAGAATCTATCCTATTCTTCTTGTCTTCTATCTTCAATCTGTCGCTCCACGCGAACCTCCTTTGTTCTCCGTCAAGCTCCTCCAATCTGTCCTGGATGCGAGCTCGAACTCCGTCTAAACACGTCCACATTTGCAATTGACCTGAAATCTAGGACTCAAATTGCAAATGTTAAATAACACGTGTTTTGTTATCATCAAAACAAATGATCGTGGTGCTCTAGCACCAACAATCTTCCCCTTTTTGATGATGACAAAATCGTAAATAATAATGCATAAAAATCCTCCCCCTTTTTGACATTATCAAAAAGGTTTAATTGATCTTACATTTCCTATAACTCCCCCTTAAAACATGCTCTTCTATGAATTTATTTTAACAAAGGTGATATTCTCCCCCTTTTTGTAACAACAAGATAGCTATTATTTTTCTCCCCCTTACTAAAGGAAATTTAGCTACCTTACATCTCCCCCTTAAAAATTGACAATTAGCTCATCATTTTTTAACTCCCCCTATCTAAATGCTTATAAAAAGATAGGGTTAAGAATTTTACCTCACCTACCATGGCCAATAAAATGGCCCGAATGGTGGTGGTGGATGCCACATCGGATGGGGCTCCCATCCGTAGCTTGGAGGCCCGGGCATTGGTGCCGGTCTCCAATCTGGTGGTCGACGTGCGGCTGGTCTGTTGCTTGTTCGCCGTCTCGTCGGTCTTCTTGTTCTCCTCCTTGGTCTACTCCTTGGTTCTCCCAACTCGAGTTGACCAGACTTGAGCTTGTAGGTCCAGCCCTTTGTGTTGTAATTATCCCTGAACCCTACAAAACAAGATTCCAATTCTTTTTTCGGTATCCAAGTGGGCCTGGATCCGGATCTGTTAGCGGGTCTCCTTGATGGAGATCCTTTCTCAACCTTAGGGCTATAAAAATTATCTACTTTATTGATTAATTTGTTGGAGTTTTCCCTAAGACATGCAATTTCTTCTTCTATAATATTCATCTTAGTCTTTAAATCAAAAATTTCTATTTTTAGACTATCATTTTCCTCAATCAATTTATTATTTTCATTGATGAGGTCTTGATTTTCTAATAATAGGTTATCAATTCTAGGACTAGCTTCTATGTCCTTAAGTTGTTTTTCTAACATATCATTTTCATTTTTAAGAAAACTAAGGTTCTTTTTAATACTTTTGTTTTCTATTTTAAGTGATTTACTAATCTCAAATAGTTCATTAAAAGCTTCTTGTAAATCGAAATTTACCTCGTTGTCGCTGTCGTCGCTTCCGCTTTCGCTGTCGCTGTTGCTTCCTCTAGCCATGAAACCAAAGCAAGCGGTTTCCTCCTTCGCGTGATCTTCTTCCGAGCTTGTCTCCTCATGAGTGCCTTCCAACCTCCTCCATATTTCGTGGGCGGTGGTGCACTCTTGGATTCGTTCGAATTGCTTCGGACTCAATGTGCAATACAAGGCATTCATTGCCTTTGCGTTGAGGTTGAGATTCCGAACCTGATCTTCTGAGTAACCTTTTGTGGGTTTCTTGGGAATAAAAAATGCGGATTCGCACTTTTCCCACACCCGGAAGTCGTAGGCCTGCAACCACATAGTCATACGATTTTTCCAATAAACGAAATCTATACCTGCAAAGTATGGTGGTCGCGAGGTATCGTGTCCTTCGGTGCACACGAATGCTTTTCCCTCCATATCTGGATCCTCGCCGGTTTGTAACGCCGATTTTGCGAGACCGGCTCTGATACCAATTGTAGGTTTTCGGCCCTACCAAGAGGGGGTGACGTAATAAATGCGGAAATAAAATATAAAGCAATCTCATCAAAGAAAACCAATCACACAATGTACACAATTGTTTTTAGGTGGAAACCCAAACCGGGTGAAAACCACCACCTAACCCTCTCGACTTAGGATTTTCTGATCAACCTAGTTGATCAAATCCACTAACCGAATCACTTTAAAACGAGGGTGATTCAACCTCAGTACAACCACGCTACAAGTACGAGGGTAGCGTTCCTCAACCCCTTCTCTCCACGAGAAGGATTTTGTCCCACGAAGGAGACGGGAATTCGCAAAGCGAATACCCAACTAAATAACAAAGATAAAATAAACAACAAGTCCTATAGAGCCAACAAAGTAATTATGAACCTAGCTTCTATAATAATTAGGAAACTCCCCTTTGCAAGGAGTGCGTCGAGGATGACACGGGTGCGTGAGCCACGCAACGGCGCAATGTCGCTCTCGTGAACAACGGCGGGAGAGCGGGTGCGCGAAGGCTTGATGCTCTCAAGGTAATGGAGCTTAAGCTTGGAGAGCAAGATCTTTTCTGGACACAAAAGAGTGTGAAAGTGTGTAGCTAAGTGTATCCAAGTGTGTGTTGGTGTGTCAAAGGCTCCCCTCTATTTATAGAGGCCTTAGGAAGGCTTTGGAAGGCTTAGGAAAGGTTCTATAGCCGTTGGGAACAAAGCCCAAGAGAATCAACCTAAAATCAGGAACAATCATTGTTCTGACAGGCTTATCAGACGTCTCATTCTGGCATCAGACGTCTGGAAGTTCACTTTAAGACGTCTTATTCCAAGGTCAGACGTCTGATTTTGGGCGTGTCTCTCCCTGACTTGGATCAGATCTAAACAGGGTTTTTGTGCAAGTCCATTAGACGACATATAGGACGTCTGGAACTATGTCTGGACGTCTGGAAACCTACTCTTACTGTGGGAATTGATTTTCCAAATGTTGCAACGGCTAGAAAATCTCTGAGAAGAGACTTTGGGTTAGTCGAGGCAAAACGGTCAATTATCAGACGTCTGGAAAGGCCTAAGGACGTCTGATAAGGCTCTAACGGTCATAATCTTGAGTGCCTGCTAAGCTAGCCAACGGTCCACTATCTGGACGTCTGGCAAGTCCATCAGACGTCTCCTAAGACGTCTGGTATAAGGTCTGGACGTCTGATTTCATCAGACAGAACTAGCTTATGTCCAGCCTAACAGATATCAGACGTCTGAAACAACAGTCAGACGTCTTAAAATACTTTATCAGACGTCTGATTTGGGAATTAGACATCTGGAAGTGCTGTTTGAACCCTATATTGGTTTTCTAGGTATTCTACAGAAAACCTAAGTATCCTAGGGTTGTGCCGGTGTTCCTAGGACTACTGTTAGGGTACTTTGAGGCTCTTTAACATAATATTCTAAGGAAAATAAGAGCAAGAAAATAAAGACAAGAGATACAAGAAAGGATTAAAAAGAATCTATCCTATTCTTCTTATCTTCTATCTTCAATCTGTCGCTCCACGCGAACCTCCTTTGTTCTCCGTCAAGCTCCTCCAATCCGTCCTGGATGCGAGCTCGAACTCCGTCTAAACACGTCCACATTTGCAATTGACCTGAAATCTAGGACTCAAATTGCAAATGTTAAATAGCACGTGTTTTGTTATCATCAAAACAAATGATCGTGGTGCTCTAGCACCAACACAGGCTCCGGTGCAAAGAAGACAGCCGTGCCCTTATAAAGAAGAAAGAGGCATGCACAGCTATGCCCTGGCTGTGCATGGCTCAGCATGGCCAGTAGGGAGATCTCGTGCATGCGGCTGCAGGGCTGGCAGGGAGTAGCTGAGCAGGACATGGCGTGAAGAAGAAGAGGCCATTCCTTGCATCCGCACGGAGAAATTCAAAGCCAATTGAAATTAAAAATAAAGATGGTGAATTTTGAAAAGCAGCACTTGAGGAAAAATGTAATTTCATGACCATTTTATTTACTCTCCTCCCCTCTCAATTAAATGCATGCATGCATGTATTTTTACAATGCGACTATGTCTACCTAATATGCACTGGTAATGCTAGGAAATAGCACAAGATGGCACAATTGCAGGTGTATTTTTGCAGTGCAATCACCCCACGCTCCGCGGACCTAGTTGCCGACCCGACTACCGTCGAACTCTCGCCCACCACTGCATGTCGGTGGGCCTGGTCCCGGGCGTGCTGACCCAACCCGTTAACCCGAGAAGGCTTTGGGAGAGCGAGCCTAAGAGAGAAGAAAGAAGAAAGATCACGGGGAGGGTAGGGGGAAGGTTTTGCTCTCTGGGAAAAAAGAGGAAGAAAAAGCTAAGGGTAAATCCAAGGAAGAGGAAGGAGGAAGCCGCAGCAGAAGCAAAGGAAGAAGAAGGAGAGGCAAAAGTCTAAGGAGCTAAGGAAGGTGAAGGTACGGCTGAAGTCAGAAGAAGGAAGAAGAAGCTAAGGCCAGAGAAGGAGAAAGAAGAAAGAAGAAGAAGCTAAGGCCAGAGCAAATCAGAGGAGAAAGAAGAAATCAGAGAAGAAGAAGAAGAACCAGAGAAAGTGGAAGAAGACAAAAGAAGAAAGAAGCTGAAGACAGAGAACAGAAGAGAAATTAAAGCACTGTAGCACTTAGCACTTAAGACGCCTGATTTTCACATCAGACATCTAGTGAGTTCCTTACCTCAACTTAGTTAATTAAGTTCATTTTACTTAATTAAGAGTAGAGAAAAGTAACTTAGGTTAACTCAAAGTTGTGTCGATTAGTAGTATAGGGTTGAATTAACCTAACATTTAGAAAATTTTTACTGGTTGAGTCCAGGTCGTTTGCTGAGAGGTATAATTCATTCTAAATTCACTAGTTATCTTTTATTTTTCTTTATAAGTATAGGAGGTAAATTTAAGTTAATTATGGATGCATGAATTTTGCTAAAAATTGATTAAAAAGGAATAACAAGCAAAATCCCACAGAAACTTTTATCTACAACATTTATTTCAAATGATTAAAGGCAAATAAGACTTTATACATTCAAAACATATGCCCTGTTACAATTAAAAACAAGAAAATACAAGAAAGTAAATCCTTTGCTATCTTTTCTTTATTTCTTCAGCCTCTCTCTCTCTCTCTCTCTTTTCTTCTTTTTCTTTAGCGAGTTCTTCCTCTTCCTCCTCAGCCTTCTTCTTCAGCCCTTACTCTTTCTCCTTCGACACTTAGACATCAGAGCCTTTAGCACTTCAACTCTTCTTTCTTTTCTTAAGTATTTGCTGAACTGGGTTAAATTTCTCTTCAACCAAAAATTTGTTTGAGATTTGCAGTGAGGTCCTTTCGAGGATACACAGCACCCTAAGATCAGGGTGGGACCAGACCCTACTCGATCCTCGCCTAATTTCGTTAGGGTTTATTTTCAATTTTTTTCTCTTGAGCCAAATTGGCCCTCTCTCAAGCCGAACCAGCTCAATGCCTCCCAGGCCTCACCCTCCCAGGGCCAATCGCACACACACGCCCACTCGGGCGCACACCCATAGACGCACTTGCCCACACACACATGCAATGCTCAAATGGTCAGGTTTCATATTCACGCCGAGCAATTGACGACTGGCATGCCTTAAACACAAATTAGTTTTATACTAAGGTGGGCACTCGAAAACTTCCAGTATGGGACTAAACTTTCCCCCCTCCAGACCTGACTTCAAACGAAGATTTCTCCCTACTCAGAGCTCCAAATCAAGCGAAATAAAGCTTGATGGAGAGCTCTAAGGTAGCTCTACAGGATTCCAGGGTCAATTTGAACTTTAGAGGATCATTTTCTCCCTGATTTGATAGGTGAAATTACAGGGTTCCTACAGGTTAAATATGTCTGGAAATGGTTTTAAACCTACTGTGTCTGTAGGATGGACATTTTAGCTTATCTAAGTGTCTAAACAATTTATAAAGGTGGTTCTGCAGCTGTTTGTGTGGGTTTCAAGCTCTCAAAAGCTTCATGTGGAGCACAGAAGCTTAAAGCTTCTCTGAAAGCTTCAGGAAGAGGAATTTCTAATTCTAATATGTGCAACAGGCACCTAAGGACCTTTCTGATCTATTTCAATAAATTCCAAGGATTAAAACTAATTGATCTAGGCAGGATTCATGATCAAAACTCATCCAAATGACACTGCCATCAGTTTGGATTCAAGAACAACCCAAACTGGCAGTAATTGAAATCCAATAGAGTTAACTACCTGAGCTCACTCAAATCACTTTAAAATCATTCACAGACATCTTAGAATCTATTTATACTTGTCAACACATCAGATTGAAACCAGAATTGAAGAATCAAACTCAGAGTTGACTGGAAAGCCTCAAATTTTGACTTTCTATTTTAAACCTTTTCACAGGGAATTAAAACCTTAAACAACATCCTTTCAACCTCAGAAATCTTCTCAGAACCTTCAATAAGTGTTTGAACTGAAGATTTTAGGGTTTCAGGTTCATCGCCTGAGCTCTTAAAGTGGTTTGTTCGTCAGAACAATCCAGAGGTTGTTACACTAATTTAAACATAGAAATGACTTCAGTGCACTGCACTGAAGCTTTTAAACCTATTAATCTCAACTTACGACTATCTGTCAGACTTCTCCAACTCTGCCGAACTTGGAGAAGATGAAGACTAATGTGTAGCTCCAGTCATCAAAATCTCAAAGAAACAATCTCAACATGATCAGTGAACCTCAATTCATCAATCTGGAGCTTATCACCAAGTTCTACAAGCTGAAGATCACTTTTGTCTCGCCGGAGCTCCGGTGAGTCCATAAAAATACAAATTTGTGTTCAAAAAGAGAAGTCATGCCATTTTCAATTTGAAAAGGTTCTTAAGGTTGCAAGGAACCTCAGGAACTCATTAAATTCTTTAATTGATCATTAAATGAAAGATTAAGCAATGAAATCAGTTAAAATGGATTTTGAGTGAGTTGAAGCTTGGGACTTGTTTTCCCACTCAATTGAGTGGTCAAAACAAGTCAAAAGTAATTTGCGATACTAAATATACAATTAATTTAAGATTTCAACTACTCCTGAGCTGGCATTGACAACAAGCTCAGGAGTTTATTTAAAAATTGGGCGTTTATATTATAGGTGGTAATTATACAAATTAAAGTGTAAAATAGGGTCCTTAGATTGTGAGTAGGTGATGGAGGACCATATGGAGGTGGATCTAAGCTTAGATACTGTCACCATGGACAGTGACAGTAGTTGTGAAGGTGAAGGTGAATTAGGCAAAACAATGATCAATTTAGTGTTTTAATGGATTAGAAATGGTCATGAGTGATAGAAGAAGGTGATTAGCGGCTTAAAAAGACAAAATTAATGCTCAGGCGAGCTCAAGGAGCTCATCGAAGTTGACGAAGACGAACATTAAACTCTGAAATTATGACTAAACTACCTAATTAACTACCTACCTAAACTACCCTGCTCCTACTACTCCTAATCTACTATTACCTGGACGAAGGGGTCAACAGGATTCCACCAATGGCTCATAGAGGAAGACGAAATCAGAGGGATTAAGAAGAATCTCGTGTAGGCGAGTTTGGATAGAGCAGAGGATCTCCTTGGTCATCGCCTTTATCCAGAGTCGCGGCTGACCTTGACGAATCTCCTCAGCTAATCAAGATGGATGAGGAAGTCAAAGAATGGCATGGAAGTTCGCCGGAGTTGTAGACGAATAGCATATTTGGTCGGCTCAGTGTTAGAAGAGGGAAGGGAGCCAACTTGGGAGAAATCGAGGGGGTATTTATAGTGAATGGCGACGAAGAAGGTGGCGAGGTTTGGACGAAGAAGCTTGGAGAGCTTATCCTCCGGCATCGTCTCCGACGACGGTGAGGTTAACTCCCACCAGAAATTAGGATTTTAGAGTAATCAAGATCGATAGATGAAGATGGGGTGGTGAGCGCAAGCTCCAAGAGCTTGGAGAAGGAAGAATGATGTCAGTAGGGCAGTGATCGTGTGGTGGAGTCACTCTCCGTCGTCAGCCGTTCAATCGGCTGAAAGAGAAGAAGAAGAAGAAGAAGAAGAAGAAGAAGAAGAAGAAGAAGAAGAAGAAAGGAATAGGGACCTATGTGCAGTGAAACTTAAGGACCTATATGAAAATTAAGGACCCGATTCAATGAATTTTAAGGACCAAAATGTAAACCCAGGTTTTAAAGGTTTATTTTAACTTAGATCTTTTTCAACTTTTTATATATGTTAGTAAATAAGATAACTATTATGTTTTCACCTTGAATTTACATTTTTGACCATTTTAAGTTAATTTATTAGATTAAGTAAAATTACTTAAGTTATTATATACTTAGGTATATATTATGTTTAAGTTAACTTATTAATTAAGAGAATGGCTAATAAGATTTCGAGTCCAATTATTAATTAGATTGTTAATAATATTAATTGAATGATAAAATATATTTTTAACTTATTTTAAGGTCCTTTACTAAATATCCCTTATTTTATAATTAACCCTTATATATTCATATCCTTAGCTGATTAACTAGGAAGACTAGTTAATTAGGGGTAATTAGAGATCATGATGAGTCTCTCATCAACATCCATATTTCATTTTGAGCTTCTATATACATTGAGATCATCATCCTTGCTTCATAACTTTAATTCTTCATTGCATATTTTATCAAGTTTGAAAGTTGTGTTCTTGGTTTTTGAACCCCAATTTGTTCCCTGTGTTATTTTTCGAGTAATAAAATTCATTTATTTTCAAAGCGATTTTGACTATACTACAACGCATTTATTTTAAACCCGATTTTGCTTCGATAAACATCCAGAGCCGTCCACGACATCATCTTTCTTCCCCCCACAAACCGCGCTCATCCTCTCCACACCACCACCGGCCTACAGCAAACTACCACCATGACATCCATGACCTTCCCCGCTACTGCGTACCTCCGCACCACTTACAACTGTGAGCACCGCGCCTCGATGCTCCTCTTGGACTGACCTTGTAGCAGGAAGCACCTCCATATCCTACTCGACTCATGTAGACCCTCGCCATAACCTCCTCTCTCGAGCCCATCTCTCTGTTAGCTCCAAGGCACCACCATTGATCGTGCACCACCGCCACCCTCTCGACAACAGCAAGTCGCGACCACCGCACCTTCAACCATCGACCACCTCCGCCTCTCGCGAGCACAGGCCCCACACGCCACAACCCTCGCGCATGCCCTTGCATGCGCGCACAGCTGGCAACCTCGACCACCAGCCCTCACGCGTGACCACGCCACCCACTCACGACTCCTCGCTCAAGACCTCTAAAGCAGGGTTGAAGGAACCCATCACCACCTGTGACCTACTTGACATATCCACCACCACAAGTTGTTATCCTTCGTGTCGTTGATGTCATCGGACTCACCTCGACTCCATCAACGGGACCACGCCCTCAGTTGTGGCTCCTACGACTCACACACGCACGAGTGATCACCCATCACCGGCGAGCTCCTCCGCTCTGACCGGCCACCTTCGACCACCTCCCGCCGTGGGACCACCACCATCGTGAAGCCCTCATCCCAGTCAACCTTCCTCGAGCTCCTCAGCTTTCGTCGTCGCTTCCTCTTTGCATGAGGTCAAGAAGAAGATTTCCTCTATTTTTGGGTTCTATTAGTATTTACCAAAAATGCCATTGTGGAACACTATTCAAATATTTTTTTGGATTAAATTATTAGGGTGAAATTGTGACATTATACTTGTTCCTTTTCATATTTAATTTGCTCCTGTTATGCACATCAATTCTTATTGAAATTGGATTTAGATTTGCATGCAACTAGAAATTACATACTCTACCACTACACATGCATCATTTACATATTTTTGAGAGCTTGATTTATGATGTGAAATTTACATAAATAGCCCTCAACTTCTCATGAAATTGAAAGTTACATTCTGAGCTGCATATTAATTGAATTGATTTCATGAATGTTTCTATGAACATGATGGCTCCATAGTCGTGAATCTGTTGGTCTATCCTCCCTGTGGATACAACCTAAAGTGTGGTATTATTTCAGTATTTTAGTAACTTTGATCGAGGTTTTTTCTACCACATTACATATTGTAACGACATATTTTTCTGATATCATTTTCAAAGTGAAAGAAACCTCCTGATCAAATGCACCCTGTGGATTTTAGACTCGTGAACATGGTATGCTCTTGATCATTAGGAAAAATGGCTATTTGATTTTACCCAGAGTACCCATCAAGAAAATAGAAGTACTTGTTCCCCGCCAGTTGTTCCAAAATATGATCGATAAACGATAAGGGGAAATGGTCTTTCTAGGTAGCCGTGTTCAAACGGTGGTAATCAATGCAGACCCTCTAACTAGTTAAGTGTCTAGTGGTCACCAACTCTCCTTGTTCGTTCTCTTCCACAATGATTTCTGCCTTCTTGGGCACCACATGTATAGGGTTGACCCATGTACTATCTGAAATGGGATAAATAATCCCAACATCCAGCCATTTCAGAATCTCCTTTTTAACAACCTCCTGCATATTGGGGTTCATCCTTCTCTGCATGTCTCGGAAAGGTTTCACGGACTCATCCGTGTATATATGATGCATGCAAAGGGAGGGATCAACACCCTTAATATCAACAATTGGCCAGGAAATTGCTTCCTTATGCCTTTGTAAACACTCAAGTAGAGCTTCCTCCTACGATTCAGATATTGCAAACGAGATAATAACAGGGAGCGTGTCATTAGGGCCAAGGAAAGCATATTTCAATGTGCTCGAGAGGGGTTTCAAGTCTATCTCAGGAGCCTTTTAGATTGAGGGCTTAAGTTGATACGTCCTCGCCTCTGGTAGAGGGTCTACCTTCACGGTCCAGGGTGGGGATAGAGACTCCGTGTGTATCCCCAGCAACTCTTCTAATTCAGGTATTTCCCCTTTAGTTTCTTCAATAGTCGAAGGATGGTCCTTAGATATGACCTTTTGAAGGGGATCTCTACATAAGAGTGCTGGAGTAGTCTCCTCAATTATTTCATCAACAACCTCAATCTGAGAATAATTTTCAAATCTGGATTGCTTGTAGGTATCAAAAACATTCAACCGGATCTTCTTATTTCTAAAGCCCATTTTAAGTGCCCCTGATCTACAATTGATAGAGGCGTTGGCTGTGGCTAAGAATGGGCATCCCAAAATAATGGATGACTTGGTGAGCTTATTAGAAGGGTCAGTATCTAACACAAGAAAGTCAACGGGGAAGAAGAAGTCCTCCACTCTCACCAGGACATCTTCCAGAACTCCCCAAGGTGTCTTAAGTGATCCATTTGTGACCTGGAGGATGACTAGACTAGGTTTTAACTCACCTCCTCCCAAAAGGTCATAGATAGAGCTCGGTAAAATGTTCACCCCCACCCTCAGATCGAGCAGAGCCTCGTCAATGCGTTGGTTACCTATAACCACCGAAATATACGGGGCCCCTCGGTCTTTCATTTTGGGGGGTGTTCTATGTTGGAGAACTGAGCTAACATGGTTAGGCAGGATGATTTTGGCTTGGACCTATCTCCTAGATCGACGCTTCTAGGTGCATAGGTCCTTTAGAAACTTGGCATAGGATGGGATCTATTTGATAGCTTCCAACAGAGGCAAGTTGATCTGGACTTTCCTAAAAGTGTCCATAATCTCCTCCATCCTATCCTTGGCTCTAGGCGAGCCAACAAAAGATTCCCCAGGAGTAGATAGGCGCTCTGGATAGGGCACCCTCGGCTTCTGGGTAGAGGGGTTGTCATGGTAGGAGAGGGGTGGTGGAAGGACGACATCCTCATTGTGGGTGATTTCAAGCGAGGGAGAGTAGTGTGGCTCTTCCTCAGTGGAGATGGAAGTCGAGTCGGGTGTAGAAGGGGAATTCTGAGATGTAACCGTAGGAATGTTATCAGGCTTGTCAATTTTCTTTCCACTCCTCAGCACGGTCACAGCTTGCGCGTGCTCCCTAAACACGACCCCCTTGCCCTTAAGGTTCTCCTCAAAAGAGCTAGGCAGCTTCCCCGAATCATGTTGCCTAACTGCCTCGGTAAGATGACCAATTTGGGATTGCATATCAGTAATCATCTTATTCTAAGATTGGATGACCATATTCTGATGCTCTTGCATCTCTTTCATCATGGTTTTAAGTTCATCCATCTCAAAGGGCTTATTCTGAGGAGGGTTTTCATAGGATGGTTGGTATATGGGTTGGGGAGGCAGGGGTCTTGTATTCCCTGAGTTAGAAGCATCACCTTGCTTCCAAGAGAATTTTGGATGGTTCCGCCACCCTGGATTATAGGTATTGGAATAAGAGTTATTGCGAGGAGGTGGGCAGAAACCTTCGGCCACATTCAAGTCGGCCTGAATCAACTCAAGGAATTGATTTGCTTGGTGGCACTCCGTAGTGGCATGCATTGTGCTTTGACAAATATAGCATTCACTTGAATCCTGAAAGATAGAGGCTACTTGCAGGTTCATGCCAGGGTTTACTAAAAGCCTATCAAAGTTTTTATTCAATAATTGAATCTGATAAGCCAAATCCTAAGAAGCCTTAGCTTCATGGGCCTCTATCTTCCTCTGCAAGATTGATGGTTTTCTTTCTTGATAGGGAGAGGACAAATGTATGGAGTTGTCCCTTAATGTTTCAAATAATGCCCAGGCCTCATCCTTAGTTTTGGTCATGAAGGTTCCTGCACAGGCTGCATCGATGGTTTGCCTATGCCTTTCAGATAATCCGTTATAGAACCTTTCAACCAACTGCCATCTTGGCACCTGATGGTGGGGGCATAACCTAAGAAGGTCATTAAAGTGCTCCCAAGTCTCATGAAATTGCTCCCCTCTTATTGAGTAAAACCTATAATCTCTCTTTTGTAATGGTTGGCCTTACTCATAGGAAAATACTTTTTCAAAAATTCTCCCTTAAGGGTGGCCCAATCATTTACCCTTGCATCGAGGGTATGATACCAGTGCTTGGCCTTATCCTTTAGGGAGAATGGAAATAGAGTCCTCATTAGGGCTTCATCAATAAAGCCCTGGAGCTTCACCGTGGAATAGACCTCGGTGAATTCCTCCAAATGCCGATAGGGGTCCTCCCTAGTAGTACCATAAAAGGAGGGCAACAAAGATATGGTACTGCTCTTGATCTCATATGGATTATCCCCTACTGGTCATCTCAATGCTTGTGCGGGTTGGTTGGTTGGAATAAAATAGTTCCTCAGGGTCCTTTGTTGATTTGCTCCTTGATTAGCCATGCCTTCTCTTTTCTCTCCTAGGTGTGCTCTCCTAAGAATTCTCTCGGGCTCAGGATCAAACACTAGACTGCCCTCAAGAGAGCATCTACCAAGCATACAATATCAATCACAATTCAAGTTCTTGTTGATTGAGTAAGTGAAACCTCCACTCTAAAGATATGTCAAAAGGTCAAGGCTTATCCCTCCGTTCCCACATAAGTGGTATAAGAGCGGTGATGACTTAAGATTTTAACCTTCTTTGTTCCGGAGGTAGAATTGGTTGATATAGATGGCCAAACAAGTTATTCACTGCAATTACACGACCTAATTCAACCTTCGAGTGCCTTAAGACCTATACTTTGCTTAGATGATACTCCCAAGTGATCAAGTGAGAAGTTACTCCAAGGATGAACAAAGGAATGCAAGTAGGGCGAACCCTTCTTTTGAGGTG
The DNA here is from genome assembly GCA_037157565.1 of Thalassia testudinum. Classification (NCBI taxonomy): domain Eukaryota; kingdom Viridiplantae; phylum Streptophyta; class Magnoliopsida; order Alismatales; family Hydrocharitaceae; genus Thalassia; species Thalassia testudinum. Next base: position 2,500,722 of record JAZHRO010000029.1, on the reverse strand, counting down.
ATGCGTATGCAGTGCCTCTTAACTACCCTTTTGTTCCCTTAAGGGGTGTCCCCCTCCATGAAGTATCAAAACACTTGGTCAAAAGATAGTAACACCACCACAAAGAACGATAGGAGGGTCTGCACCGATAAAGAGATTGTTGCCTATAGCCTTAAGGGATCAAGCCTTACTGTGGTGCCTAATGTGCATGCTTAGTGTCAGAAGTGTGCATCACACCACAAATCTTTTTTTATTTTGAAAACGTAGACAAATCCCTTTGAATCAAATCAAGTGTGATTTGATTTTAAGATCAAATCTGATTATCAGTCCCAATTTCAGTTAGGTGACCACTGAATTAGTAAATTCAATCAATTTGGTGGTCTTGAATTTTAATCCGAATGCAAATGCGTGAACAGGAGCTAGATGCAAAAGTTAAAAAGGTGTACCTGTCTCCAGCAATCTTCGTGCCAATATGCTCGCAATGCAACAATGAGATATAATGTGCTGCTCAATCACCCCTAAATGCGTGCACCTAAGGGCATGTAACTCCTAAGCAAGTAGCTCGATATTTTCTTTTGTTTGTTTTAGAGGCAAGCAAGTAGAAAAATGAATCACACACGCAGAAGAATGTAAACCCTAGTAGCTAATGAATGTGGGGACAAACCTCCAAAAATTCAGCCCCAATTACTACAAGGGTGAGAAGACAAAAATAAAATTTGTGACGAAGGAGAATCCCCTGTGAAAGCAAGATCCAGGTCTCCTGCGTCTTCTCCTCATGTGGGCATCGTCCAAGGTTGATGTCACCGCTCTGCTACACCTGTCATCCCATCAGATTCCTCGCACAAAAAAACTAAAGAATGATCAGATAATTGCACAACTCAGAATACTCAGAAATAATCAGGTGAATCTATTGTGTCTGTTGCCTCCCCGGCAATGACACCATTTGATATGAGAGTATTTCGCCTGATTAAGAAGATAATAGAATGATATGTCATTGTAATTTAAGTGGTGGAAATCTCTCAATCAAAGATTAAAATAGATATCAATTTAAACCACAAAAAGGATGTCGTATCCACAGGGAGGAACAACTATAATAACACACAGATAAGTGATTGCGCAGCAATCATAGGTCTTAATTGACCTAGATTAGGCTAGGACTTAGCATAAGTTAGGGTTATTCATGCATGCATACGCATTATCTGCATCTTTACTGCTCTTCTTTAGCTATGCATAAGATAATGTTATAATGTGCTGATTAAGTGCATTATCTCGATTTTAGGCAATAAGCAGATCTAGAGTAGGATCTGAAGCTGGATCATAAATAACGGGAGTTGCAGCAGAGCGGGAGCAGAAGGCTTAGTTTAGATATAGGAACAATAATTTAAGGGGTTTAAAGTTTGTTATTCTATTAAGTAGGAATAAAGCAGTAAAATGTGAAGAGCTCAGGTCCATCCTAGCCGTAAGATAGCCTAGAGACTTCCCCAGCCTTAGCCACCTTTAGATTAGGTCAAAACACCCTAGGAAGCCTTAAAACCCTAGTTTCAACCCTTATCTCAACATCCAGATAGGTTATAGGACATCCAAGACCCTTAGCCATCTCCCGCACACCTTAAACCCACTTCTGCAGTGTTATTGGACATCCAGACACTTTGTCAGACATCCAATTTCTACAGAGTACCCAAAACAGAACCTTGATTTCCCCCTGACTCAAATTAGACGTCTAGAACTGAAGTCTGGACTTCTGATTTTTGAGTATAAGTCGTCTGATCCTATTATTGGACGTCTGATGCTGGTCTCTAGTCCCTATTTTGAGATTCAAGTCTTGATCTTGGATCTCTAGCTCACTAGACCTAATCCCAACCCCATAGGAACCTAAATTAAGGTGTCCTAACCCTAGTACATCACCTCTAGACCTACCTAAGGACATAATTAGGTCCACACCAAACCCAATTGACTTAGATCAAGTCAATTACCTTCACCTAAGTCAATTGGATTCATTGAGTCAATTGAGCTTAGATCTCAACCCACACAAGTTTAATTGGACTTAGTGAGAGTCCAATTGACCTAAACCCAACCTAATTGAGATATGTCACCCTCAATTAGTCTCACACTCATTCAATTAAACTTAGGTTAAGTTTAATTGCATTTTCACCTTAGCAATTAGTGTTTGTAACCCTAAAATCAAGACCTACACCTACACAAACCCCTTAGGACCTATCCTAAGCCACCTAGCCATGTAGAGCACGACCACACACACACACACACACACACACACACGCCCATTCATGCACACACTTCTCTAGAATTCTCTAGAGTTCTCTTGAGATGGCACCACCTCTTGTTTGCCAAATTTAGCAACCAAGAGGCATTCAAATTGAGATCCACAATTTTTGGATCTCAAAGACCACCTCCAACCCCATGTGGCCGGCCACTCTTGGACTCTCTCGAGGGAGTTCCACACCTCTCTAGAGAGAAGCCATTGGGTCTATAGAAAGACCCCATGGGCAGCCAAGCACACCCATTCACATTCTTGGCTTCCATTGGCACCACTCACCTCATTAGCTCCATACACGCCCACCTTCACTTAGCTAGCTACTCCACCTCTACGAGCTCACCACCATCATGGAGGACATCATGCCGGGAAGCTGGATCAACCCTACCTCTCTCCAAGGGTTGGCCTAAGCTACATTGGCCGCCCCTCATTCTCCTCCCGACCACTCCAAGGCCATCAGGGACCACCCTTGAATGCCCTTTTATTCTTTTAGATTTAATTCATGCTCTTCATAATTTTATTACTTTTATTTACTGCTTAGTAGTGTAGTCTTACTTCTCCTCCAATGATGCATGCGAAATCCCCCCATCGATTCTTGTATGCGATCATTTTCTGGTGGCTAGGTTTAATTTTCAAGCATTTATGTACAAGCTTTCCTTTAGATTCCTTGTGCAAACAACTCCCCAATGAATGAATGAAAATGCATATATATATATATGTGTGTGTGTGTGTGTGTGTGTGTGTGTGTGTTTGAAATCACCACGAGCTTAATAATTATCGTACTTGCTTGATTTAAGTGCCTGCTCTTTAACTGTCTATCTATTATGCACCAGCATGTCGTTTCCTGAGGATATTGAAAATCTAACAATAGATGCTTTCTCCATAACTAGTCACCACCTCACTAGAATTGTGCACACAGAAACTCACACGTTCACTTTCGTAATTTACTTGATGCATGCGCATGTGATCCGAGTTAATAACAGAAGTGGTGAAGTTTTAGTTAGGAGATTGGAAACCAGCGTGTGTCTTTAAACGAAGTTGAGTAGTAAAAAGATTGATTTCAAAAGTGAAAGTAACGCCTCCCAAAGACGAACGACCGGGACTCAATTCTCGTAATTTTTACAAACTTATTTTTGATGAACGTTTTTGCACGACTATACTATGATTCCGATGACTTTCAAATGCACGAGAACAGTTCCCATCAAATGGCGCCATTGCCTAGGAGGCAACGTCATTTTCTATGATTTCGATCTTGAAACTATCACTGACAAATCTCTCTCTGCTTTATTTTTTTTTTATGTGCAGGAAAAACAGAAAAGAACGGGATCTATGCACATAACGAGCGCGGCAAAGAAAAAAATCAAGTGCACATCATCTCTCTTTAGACTAGGTTTCTTTTTCTGAACCCTAGGAGTAGATTTACTTTCGACAAATTCCTTTGAGAAGTTCTTTGAAAAAAGAAAAAGATTTTTCTTAGTTTTGTGAAAAAGAAAAAAAAATCAAAAAAATTTTTTGAAAAAAATCTAAATTAAGTTTCCTTTCAAATCTAAGCTACTTTGAAAAAAAAAAGATATTTTCCTTGCATCTTTTGAAAAATTCTCTTTGAAAAAAAAAAACATGCAAAAGTTTTGAAAAAAAAAGCACTTTTGGTGGAAAGCTTAGATTTCAAATTCAAACCTCCTTAAAAAGCTTTTCCACCATCTCCTGATTTTCGACCAGATTTCAAGCTTGATTTAAAAATTCAACTGCCGAAAAACTAGTAAGCGAAAAATTCTGAAATTCGAGTTAAACCTTTATTTTCAAACCATCTTTCAAACGCCACCATTATTTTGAAAAAATTTCAAGTATAAAATTTTTAAAAATTCACAAAGTGCATGGGAGTCAGACTGACCTAGATTCAAAATTTTTCAAATTTCAAAAAGTAATTTCGAGTAATCTGCAAATCTGTTTTAACTAAAAATGGTGGGGTTTGAAAGATGATCTCATTGGCTTTATTTTCCATATTTTTTCCAAATTTTTGAAGGTCATTTGATACTGTTTCAAAGCAGAAAACCGACTAGAGGTCAAAATTCCAGATCTGACCCCTAGATATTCAAAATTCCCTAAAAATTTGGGTGAAATAGTAAAAATTCCAAAAAATATTATATGAAAAAATAATTGAAAAAAAAATCTACTCGCAAAATTTCAATTTAATTGGATTCCAATTATTATGAGATAACTAACATTACTTTTGTGGTTTGCTAAAATAGAAAAAAAAAGACCCTAGAAGTGCATGCAACTTAGGTTGAACTTTTAGGGTTACAACTAGAGACCACGCTTTGGGCTAGCCTAGACTTAATCAAGTCTAGTTAGCCGATGAGCTTGGTCACCTTGTGGACCACTCACCACAAACCCTATTGAAGAAAATGGGTTAAAACTAATTTTAAAACATGAAATCAACCCGAGTTCGTTGTCGTACTACTGGGAGTTTTTAATCTCTTTTGCCAAACCAGGTGACTAAGTCTGCGGGGTAGTGTCAAACAACTGCGGCTCGGGGGTCAATGGAACCATAGGCGTAAGCCAAAGGAAGAACCTTCCCCTTAGTCCCCCCGTAACCAAACTACCTGGGTTAGCTTGAGAGGTGGGAATCACCTTCAATCGGTTGAGCGACGAACTTATCTTCAGGAATTCAAACTTCTAATAAAAAATTTGGTCACCTGATATATAAGGACCATTTGATTGACAGGGCCTTAGCCTTATCCTGCGTGGCTACACCAACCAAGGGGTTGGGTGGTGTATGCACGGAAGGAGGTCACTTCGACCTCACTTGGTTGGACCTTGGGAGCCACTCCCAAGGAGGCGAGTCACCTCGCCCAGACCATCGTCTCCCCCCATTTCTTCTACTCCAAGAGCCACCATGGCAAATCCTAGACTTGGACCTAGACCGGGTCAGGACATCGAGAATCTGGACCCGATGGCTCGTCTAGAAGCCCAGGTTGCCAAATCTGAGGAGCGGCATCAGCAAAGCATGGATTGCATTCTAATGACACTTGGCAGGATGCAGCACCCACCGCGAGGAGAACAACTGCAGGATTTCTACGACCCAGCCGCACAAATCGTCGTACCTTTTGTCAGAATTCCCGCAAGCGGAGATGCGTTTGAGCTCAAGCCCAATGTAATTGGGCTGATTACCACTCATTTCTACGGGAACGCAAGTGAAGATCCGTTCCAGCACCTTGAGGACCTGAGTCGACTCGTTGAAACGATCCGACCCAGGAATGTTGATCTCGGGATTGTTCTGATGAAGCTTTTCCCATTCTTGCTGAGGGACAAAGCTTCATACTGGTTCAAGATGATTGGGAAGCCAATTGGAACCTAGCCGAAATTACGACGTGAATTCTTGCAAAAGTTCTTCCCAATCGGTCGAACAAACGTAATGTGACGTGCAATCACGACTTTCTCCCAGGGAGCTGAAGAGAAATTACAGGAAGCATGGGACAGATTTCATGACCTTCTTCGAAAATGCCCGCATCATGGTATACCAAGATGGGACTTAGCTCAGATTTTTTACCATGGGCTGGATGACACACATCGGTACTTGGCTGATGCATCTAGCGGCGAGAATTTTCTCGCAAAAGACAAGAACAACGCATTTGAGCTGTTCGAATCATTAGCGGAGAACTCGATGAATGCCGCATCTATGAACCAGTTCCAGCAGCCTGGTCAGCAGCAGGTTGGTGTCCATGAGACTCACACCAAATCTATTTGAGCCGACATGGATATCATCATCAAGCAGCTGGATAGAATAAACCTAATTGAGAAGAAGATTGACCAGATCAGTCAAGGTCAATCCAACTCGAGCTCTGCCGCCGCAAGATCCTCCTATGCATCCCGAGCCCCTCCTACTCGAGTTAGTCTACTCACTCAAGATGCATCTTCTCCATATTTATGAGATCCCCCATATCAGGATCCCGTGAATAATCCAAATCTGGCACCTTACAACCAGGGTTACGCACCACTCGTAGATTATAATGCGTATCCCCTTGATGGATATATGTCTCAGACATCTTCGGCCTACGAGGACGTCAGCGCTATCCAAGGATATGGGCGTAACAACCCGTATTTAGAGACGTATAACCCTGGTTGGTGCCAGCATCCGAACTTCTCCTGGTCTGGTAATTCACAGAGACCACATCAAGATCCACACTACCAGACCAGGCAATTCGAGAATGCGCAAAACACGTACCTTAGGTAGCAGCCATTCCCGCTTCAGCAGCAACAACCCCGCTCATTATACCAGCTGCTGTACCAAGTTGCCAACCACCCTCCAAAGCGGGCTGACCCTTTGGAGGCGCTGAAAGAGGAGCTGTAAGAATTGATCAGGAAGTCTACACAAGATAGCTTGCAGATTATGAAGGCGATGGCTGATCAGATTCAGACCATACAAAACACGCAGAACCAGCTGTTGCAGGAGCATAGGACTTAGGGAGCCTTGCCCTCCCAACCCGTCCCAAATCCTCGATATGTGCAGAACCAGGGCACCCCACCTAGGCTTCAGGCACCGTAGGGACAAGCACACGCCATACTACAAGCTCCTCCTGTACCACTGATAAATGCCAGTTTATCATCATTCTTATGCATTAAAACAAACCTAGCTCTTAGGATTTTACTCCGTAAATGGGTTTTTCGGGCTGCATTTAGGCATAAATTAGGTTAGGCATGCATTGCATTTTTTATTGTCTTTTTAATATGTTTTTGTGAGTGTTAGGGATGTACAGATATATAGATCCCTAAAACCCTAGCACTCAAGAAGGCAAATGGTGAAGGAGAAGCCCAGACTAGCTGGAACTCAGCTTGATCTAGCTCACCTCAGCTTGATCTAGCTCACCGTAGCTGGAACCTAGCTCACATCAACTAGGGTTAGCTCATCCCAGCTCCATTAAGCTAATCTCAGCTGAGTGGCAGCTCAAGAGAGTTCATCTTAGCTCACCCTAGCTCAAGTTAGCTCAGATCCAGCTCAACTTAGCTGAGTCTAGCTCATCTCAGCTCCCACTAGTCCACAGGGAGCTCTAGCTAGCTTAGCTGAGTTGACAGGAGTTCACCCCAGCTCAGATCCAGCTACATCCAGCTCTACTCAACTCCAGCTAGCTGAACAAGAACTCATCCCAGCTCAGGAGGCTCAAGTCCAGCTCCCGGGGACTCAGCTTAGCTCAACTCAGTTGAGCTAAGCTACCTTAGCTGCCTCAACCAGCTTGACCCTCCCCAGGAGCACCAGACCTAGCTCACCTTAGCTCATTATGGTAGAAGCTAGCTCACTTTAGCTTGGCTTAGCAGCTAGAAAAGAACTAGCAAGCTAAGCCAGCTAGAGTAGCTCCATGCTAGCCTCTTCAGCAGCAGCCAGCTCTAGTTTCAGCTCCTGACTTCTCCTCCTCAGCTCCTCCCTCCAAACCCTAGCTCCAACACCTTCTCCTCTACTCCTCCATTAGCTAAGCTAGCTTATCTTAGCTTAGCTTAGCTATGCTCCAACTTCCTTGGCTTGTACCACCCCAAAAACCCACCTAACAACTCCACCCAACTAGCTCCACCTAAGCACCACATAAGCTAACCTACTTGGCACCAACCTAGCCTACCCACCACCTCCAAAAGACACCTAAAGTGGCGCCAAAACCACCCTAACCACCCCCTTGATGGCGCCACTTTTCCCTCCAAAATTCCCCTTCATCTCCACCACACAATTCCCCTTGAATCCATCTCCACCATCCATCTAATCCCCCTTCTAGAAGACCCTAGGTTGGTGCCAAAATGGTGGTGTCTCTCCACCACCAAAATCCACCAACACCACCCTAACCACCCCCTTTAACACCCCTTGGGTTGGCGCCACACACCCTTGTCCATAGGATCACTAACCACCTCCATCCTTCCATCCTAGCCCTCCATTTCAAGGGGCACCTTAACCCCCCATCCTACCCTATATAAAGACCACTACCCACCGCCATTCAAGAAATCCTTGGCTAGAAAATTCACTCTCATATTCCACCTAGAAGCCCACGTCCAAGAGAGAAGAAGAAGAAGAAGATTAAGGGGATATTCTGTCCCCTTGGTGCCTTCCCCTCTTCCCTTCTCTCTTGGGTCACGCCAGCCAAAGGAGAAGCCAGGCAAGGAAGATCTTTGGAGGAGATCTTGAAGGTGGTCCACGCCACCTTGGAGGAGATTTTGAGGGTGGTGCACGCCCACCCCTTGGAGAGAGCATTGAAGGTGGAAGCTTCCACCTTGGAGGAGCTCTCAAGGAAGGAGAAGAAGGAGGCCCTCTTTTCAAGCCAAGGAGCAGCTAGGCTTGGAGCAATAAGACTCCCTTCTTCACCATTTTTGCAAGAGGATTTGTGTTTCTTTTCTTGCTTTTAGATTTTTTTAGTTCTAGTAGAAGCATTCCTCTACTTGTCATTGAAAAGAATACTCATTCTAGTCAATTAAATTGCCTTCTTTTAGCTTTTTATTGCAATTGTTACTTTTGGTTCTAGCACTTGTTTCACCTCTCCTTCCTAATTACTCTAGGCCTCCACTTTCCTAGAGTGAGCTTAAGAAGAAGATATATCTATCTTTTAAGTTTAGTTAAGAAATTGTAGGTGTTAGTACTTTACGTTACAATTCGCATTTTGCCCTCATCTTTTCGAAACAAAAAAAAAATTACATATTTAAAATACCAAAAAGAAAGTTGAGATGTGTTTTTAGCAAGAGAATTGAATTGTAATTTTTGCCTCCTTGGACGACCCTAGATACTCCCCTATCTAGGTTTATAAATTTAAAAGCGTATGCGAATTCGCGTGTTACAACGACATTGAAAACCTGCTTTTACAAATCACGCGTAATTCGCTATCAACCACCCGGTTACACGCAAGGCCAGTCGCCATTGCAGAATCCCGCGTATTCTGCCCCTTCCACTCCCCCACCACCTCATGGACAGCAAGCTGATGCACACGCTATTTCTTTGCGAAGTGGAAGGAAGACATTCGACCCACCACCTAGGCAGGCGGGTTTTGATTTTTCCCACCCTTCGCCGCAGGCGAGTTGAACTCCATCTTCATCATCTCAGGAGCCACCTGCAGTAGATAAGGGTAAGAGGCCATTTAACCCTGAGATTCCCGTCCCTTTTCCTGAGGCTCTGACACGAAATGCAATACGGAGAAAGGACACACGAAATTTCGAGGACCTGAAATTGATGTTTAAGGAAGTACATATTCAGGTCCCCCTCCTCGAGGCTATCGATCACATTCCTGCTGTCGCTAGGTTCTTCAAGGACTATTGTACCCCGAAGCAACAGCTGAGAATTGGACGACATGCAGTATCGTCAAAAGAAGCTAGTGCCCTGATTCTAGCTGACTTGCCTCCAAAGAAGAAAGACCTTGGTACCCCACTCATATCCTGCTTCTTGCAGGATTCTCCATTTGATCGGGCCCTTCTAGATTTGGGTTCGTCCATCAACTTAACTCCCACTGCCGTATTTGATCGATTTTGATTTGGGGAGTTGAAACCCACCTCGGTTACGATTCAGCTGGCTGATAGATCAATCAAAACACAGAGGGGGGTGGTTGAGAACGTGATCATGAAAGCCCGCGGGTTCTGCTTTCCCACAGATTTTTTCGTTCTCAATATGGAAGTTCCTCCTAATCTTTGAGATGCACCAATTATTTTGGGTCGCCCATTTCTGGCGACAGCCCGAGCGAACATCGATTGTGCATTAAGGTGTATGGAGATTGCCCTAGGCAATGAGAGACTTCGACTAGATATATTCAGGGTAGCAAAGAACTTCGACTGTGATCAAATAGAGGAGGATGGTGAAGACGAAGATTTGGCTTACTGTGGTAACATTGGGCTCCTTTGTGACGACCCAATGTCTCATTCGTCTACACTATTAGGGCTTTTGAACCTTGATCCTCACGGGACTGAAACCACTACATTACACATATCTCCCCGAGGATTTGACTGTTTAGGGTGTGCTTCTAACCACAGCACCCCTGAATCCAGCTATCCTGATCCATATATTACTTAATCGCCCCTGTTATTGCAGGAAGACGTGACTACAGCTAACGGGTTTCCCGTTAACGTAGTCACAACCAATTATTCCACAGGGAGCGACTCAGTGGGAATTCACGTGCGCATGGATCAGCAGATTCCCACCCTCGATTCTGCTCCTCCCACTCTCATATCTGATTCCAACCCACCCGTGATTGAATTGACGCCCTTACCTGACTCACTTAAGTATGTGTTCTTGGGCGAAAGTGAGACATATCCAGTCCTTATCAATGCCCACTTAACCTAAGAACAGGAGCATCAATTGGTTTCTACACTTCAAGACCATAGGGCTGCTATCAGGTGGAGTATTGCTGATCTCTGTGGTATTCGCCCCTCGTATTGCACTCATCACATTTACACAGATGAGGGGGTGAAACCTTCTAGACAAACTCAAAGGTTTCTAAACCCGAATATGCTAGAGGTTGTTAAGAAGGAGATCATCAAATGGTTGGATGCAGGCATTGTATATCCAATCTCAGATAGCCAGTGGGTGAGTCCGATTCAGATAATGCCCAAGAAAGCAGGACTCACCATCATGAAAAATGATAAGGGCGAATCCATCCCAACCCACACTGCAACATCTTGGCGGGTCTGCATTGACTACAGGAAACTGAACACGGCTACCCAGAAGGATCACTTTCCTTTGCCGTTCATTGACCAGATCTTGGAACGATTAGCCGGATGTAGTTTCTTCTGCTTTCTGGATGGATACTCCGGGTATAATCAAGTAGTGATTAGCCTGGAAGATCAGGACAAGACCACATTCACATGCCCCTTTGGAACATTCGCCTTCAAGCAGATGCCCTTTGGCCTCTGCAATGCACCAGCGACATTTCAACATTGTATGATGGCTATCTTCTCTGACATGATTGGGGATTATGTGGAGGTATTCATGGATGACTTCTCTATTTTCGGAGATGATTTCGCGTCTTGTCTTGATAACCTCACCAAGATCGTGAAATGGTGTATTGAGGTAAACCTAGTACTATCCTGGGAGAAATGCCATTTCATGGTGAGGGATGGCATAGTACTAGGGCACAGGATCTCCAAAAATGGACTCGAGGTCGATCGGGCTAAATCAGAGATTATCTCCCACTTACCACCACCTAGCTCGGTCAAGTAGATTAGATCATTCTTGGGTCACGTCGGCCTCTATCAGAGATTTATACACGATTTCTCAAAAATTGCGCAGCCTTTGACGAATCTCCTGGTTACCGATGTCCCATTTGAATTTGATACCTCATGTCTCAGCGCCTTCGAGACTTCACAAAGCGCTGTTTCCGACTCCCCGATTCTCCAACCACTCGACTAGTCGCTCGATTTCAAAATGATGTGCGACGCTTCTGATTTTGCCGTCGGTGCTGTTTTAGGCCAGCGTCGGGAGAAACAACCCTTTGTCATATACTATGCTAGCAAGACGCTGAATGAGGCTCAGCGTAATTACACTGTCACCGAGAAAGAACTGCTAGCAGTAGTATTCAGGTTGGAGAAATTCATATCATATTTATTAGGGTCCAAGGTCATCATCTTCACTGACCACTCCACCCTCTGGCATTTGTTGGCAAAGAAGGATACCAAACCACGGCTCATTAGATGGATCCTTCTATTGCAGGAATTTGATATCGAAATCCGCGACAAAGCCGGAAAACAAAATGTTGTGGCAGATCACCTATCCAGATTGGACCCAGACCACATTCCTTATTCCCTGCCTATCCATGAACAATTTCCGGATGAATCTCTTTTGGCAATTCATTCTGTTGAGTTCCCCTAGTATGCAGATTTTGCGAACTACCTTTCCACAGGCAAAATTCCCATGAACCTATCCAAGTAACAGAAACTCAAATTCATTGCAGAAGCCAAATACTACCTCTGGGATGACCCACTGCTCTTCCGCATTGGAGCGGATCAGATTATTTGCAGATGCATCCCAGGCTCTGAAATCCCCAGTGTGTTATCTTTCTGCCACAATGATGCGTGTGGTGGTCATTTCTCAGGACGGAAAATCGCTGCAAAAATTTTGCAATCGGGATTTTTCTGGCCAACCATCTTCAGAGATACACACGATTACGCCCAGCACTGCAAACGATGTCAGTCGGTTGGTTCTATGACCAGGAGAGACATGATGCCTCTCCAACCCATCATGGTCGTAGAAGTGTTCGATGTCTGGGGCATCAATTTTATGGGTCCTTTTCCAAACTCGCATGGCTTCGAGTACATATTACTAGCAGTTGATTATGTCTCGAAGTGGGTCGAGGCCATCCCAACGAGACGGGCTGACCACAAGACCGTCATTTCTTTTGTATGGTAGAATATTTTCGTGAGATTCGGAATACCCCGTGCTTTGATTAGCGATGGGGGAAGCCACTTCATCCACGCCCATTTCAGGTCGTTATTAAAGAAATGTGGGGTACGTCACCGCATAGCCACCCCGTATCACCCGCAGACCAATGGGCAGGCTGAAGTGTCTAACCGTCAAATCATGCTGATTCTCCAGAAGACAATTAGACCAGACAGGAAGGACTGGACCGACAAATTAATCGATACACTCTGGGCATATCGGACTGCATACAAGGCCCCACTTGGAATGCCACCATATCGCATGGTATATGGCAAGGCCTGTCACCTTCCTATAGAGCTGGAACACTGCGCCTTTTGGGCGGTGTGAAAATGTAACCTTGACCTCAATGCAGGAGGTCAAGAACGGAAACTCCAGCTCAGCGAATTAAAAGAAATCTAGTGGGAGGCCTATGAGAATGCATTAATATACAAGGACAAGACCAAGGCCTTTCATGACCGCCACATCTGGAGGAAAGTATTCACGCCCAACCAGCAAGTCTGGTAATTTGATTCACGACTAAAACTGTTTGCAGGGAAGCTTAAGTCCAAGTGGACTGGCCCGTATGTTGTGATACAGCCATATCCTAACGGGGCAGTCCAGATCAAGGACCTCAAATCTGGGCATATATTCACGGTAAATGGCCAGTGCCTCAAGCCATTTTTGGCCCAGGAACCTCCTCCACCTGACGAGATTGTTCATCCTAGTGAGGACGTGTGATTTAGTGCTCACCCAGCTGGAGGCGCTAAACTCAGCACATATAGATTCCATTCACCCCACATTCCACCATCATAACCAATTTTATACATAGCATATTTTTGTTTTAGCATATTTCCTTTGCGTATATTGCATGCTAACAGGTTGGTCGGAGCTGAATATAATTTCAGGAGCAATTACAAGTGATTTCTACCCACTCTCCCCCTGCTGTATTTATTTTCTTTTACATTCATGCATGAGGACATGCAAGAACTTAGGCATGGGGGGGTAGATACAACAAAACTGAAAAAATTTTTATGCCAACACTTAGGAAAACCTTGGAGCTACATGTAAAACGTACTTTAGGACCATAAATAAAAGAACAACCGACTCCACCTCCAATGCTCGCATTGGAGCTAGAAATCATTCGCAATAGCCACTTCCAACTCACCCGCTCACCTTTTGTTCTAAATTTAGGGTCAAGCTTATTGTAGCCCAATACGGGAAATTCACGAAGTACAAATTATATGAGGTTAATTGTTCATAGCATATATACATATTGCATTCATGAATAAGATTATTTTATTAAGAGAATGCATTAGGAATTTTATCCTCTAGTTGATTCCTGCAATCTAGAATCCAGTATAATTTTTCACACACATGTAGAATTTGCAATGGATTCACGGTGAAGGCTGATAAACGTCTTCAGTCTGTCGTGAAGAAGCAGTGCTTCTTTTCCTGAACCCCTGGACAGTGTTTTGAGAGTCAGGCAGATTTTCTTCCAAAAATCCACCAAATAGTGTGAGATGAGAGTGGAGTGTGCTGGTGCTCTAAGATTAGTGCGAGGAATCTGGAATCCTAGATAATTAGGTGATGATACTCTGAGATTAGACATAGTTTTCTCTCTCGGTTCTCGTGTATACATTTTTATGCGAAATTTTGGGAGCCACCAAATGAGGCAAATACGTGGAGAGTGAGTTCTCATAAAACTAGGGTTAAGGTGGATGGTTACGACCATTCTTTACGGAATCCTCGGTTGAAGGAGGTTATTGATGCCAAGGTCAGAAATACACCGTCCTATCCGTCTTTCCCAATGCCGTGAGTAAGCACTTCCACCAAATAAGCCACCCAATGTCTCTTGAGTACCACAAATCCCTAATAATGCCTCCTTAATAAAGTTTATGGATGTATGCTAGTTGTGTGATGTTGAAAAAAAAAATTAAATAAAAAAATTAAATTAGAAAAAGAAGAAAAAAGAAGAAAAGAATGGGTATTTAGTGTTTATTTCATCGAGGTAATATCACCAAATAAAATTGAGCTCCACCAAATATGGCCTTAACCTATTTTTCTTATGTTTCTGACCACCCGAATACTGGCTGAGGAATTCCGACTTAGTGTTAGGGTTATGAGAACTCAATTAAAGTGTTGATGCCTAGTGAGACCACCAAATATAGATCATCCACGTGAATCTGGTGAAGTTGTGAGCTCTATGAAAGAAAAGAAAAGGAAAAGAAAAAGAGTAAGAGAGAATAGATACAAAGGAATCAAAAGGGAGCATAGTTTTTCTCATCTTTCTCTAAGTTGAGTTACTTACTAGTCCAGGAATCTAGATTTTGTAGTACTAGTCTCCATGTAGCACCAAGTGAGAATGAGCCACCAAATATATAATCCTTTCCCTCAGAGATTCTCTACCTAAGCCTAAAGCTGGGGTGGAATTCATAGAACATCTTGAATAACCCAAGGGAAGAAGTCTGCCTATCCTGCTAGAATTTTTACTAGGGGTCAAGTACAGGCTTTAGAGGTGAATCAATTTCTCACTCGAATCCGTTGCAAAAGCTACATAGCTGCACCTTCACAATTGTCTAGATTTCTAGAGCATAGGATGAAAACAAAAAGGAGAAAAATCTCTATGCATACACTTGATACAATAATCAGTCCCTTTGGGACCCTTTCTGTAAATAAATTAGTCTTGCATTTGCTAGGGACTAGCAAGATTTAGGCATGGGGGTATGATTACACAGCAATCATAGGTCTTAATTGACCTAGATTAGGCTAGGACTTAGCATAAGTTAGGGTTATTCATGCATGCATACGCATTATCTGCATCTTTACTGCTACTCTTTAGCTATGCATAAAATAATGTTATAATGTGCTGATTAAGTACATTATGTCGATTGCAGGCAATAAGCAGATCTGGAGTAGGATCTGAAGCTGGATCAGGAATAACAAGAGTTGCAGCAGAGCGAGAGCAAAAGGCTTAGTTTGGATATAGGAGCAATAATGTAAGGGGGTTAAAGTTTGCTATTCTATTAAGTAGGAATAAAGCAGTAAAATGTGAAGAGCTCAGGTCCATCCTAGCCCTAGGATAGCCTAGAGACTTCCCCAAGCCTTAGCCACCCTTAGATTAGGTCACAACACCCTAGGAAGCCTTAAAACCCTAGTTCCAACCCTTATCTGGACGACCAAATAAGTTATAGGACGTCCAGGACCCTTAGCCATCTCCTGCACACCTTAAACCCACTTCTGCAGAGTTATTGAATGTCTAGACACTTTGTCAGACATCCAATTTCTACAGAGTACCCAAAATAGAACCTTGATTTCCCCTGACTCAAATTGGACATCCAGAACTGAAGTCTGGACTTCTAATTTTTGAGTATAAGTCTTTTGATCCTATTATTGGACGTCTGATGCTGGTCTCCAGTCCCTGTTTTGAGATTCAAGTCTTGATCTTGGATCTCTAGATCCCTAGACCTAATCCCAACCCCATAGGAACCTAAATTAAGGTGTCCTAACCCTAGTACATCTCCTCTAGACCTACCTAAGGACCTAATTAGGTCCTCACCAAACCCGATTGACTTAGATCAAGTCAATTACCTTCACCTAAGTCAATTGGATTCATTGAGTCTAATTGAGCTTAGATCTCAACCCACACAAGTTTAATTGGACTTAGTGAGAGTCCAATTGACCTAAACCCAACCTAATTGAGTTATGTCACCCTCAATTAGGCTCACACTCATTCAATTAAACTTAGTTTAAGTTTAATTGCATTTTCACCTTAGCAATTAGGGTTTGTAACCCTAAAATCAAGACCTACACCTACACAAACCCCTTAGGACCTATCTTAAGCCACCTAGCCATGTAGAGCACGACCACACACACACACACACCCATTCATGCACACACTTCTCTAGAATTCTCTAGAGTTCTCTTGAGATGGCGCCACCTCTTGGTTGCCAAATTTAGCAACCAAGAGGCATTCAAATTGAGATCCACAATTTTTGGATCTCAAAGACCACCTCCAACCCCATGTGGCCAGCCACTCTTGGACTCTCTCTAGGGAGTTCCACACCTCTCTAGAGAGAAGCCATTGGGTCTATAAGAAGACCCCATGGGCGGCCAAACACACCCATTCACATCCTTGGCTTCCGTTGGCACCACTCACCTCATTAGCTCCATACACGCCTACCTTCACTTAGCTAGCTACTCCACCTCCACGAGCTCACCACCATCATGGAGGACATCATGCCGGGATGCTGGATCAACCCTACCTCTCTCCAAGGGTCAGCCTAAGCTACATTGGCTGCCCCTCATTCTCCTCCCGACCACTCCAAGGCCATTAGGGATCACCCCTGAATGCCCTTTTATTCTTTTAGATTTAATTCATGCTCTTCATAATTTTATTGGTTTTATTTACTGCTAAGTAGTGTAGTCTTACTTCACCCACAATGATGCATGTGAAATCCCCCCATCGATTCTTGTATGTGATCATTTTCTGATAGCTAGGTTTAATTTTCAAGCATTTATGTACAAGCTTTCCTCTAGATTCCTTGTCCAAACAACTCCCCAATGAATGAATGAAAATGCATTTTTATATATATAAATCTCTTTATGTGTTTGAAATCACCACGAGCTTAATAATTATCGTATTTGCGTGATTTAAGTGCCTGCTCTTTAACTATCTATCTATTATGCACCAGCATGTCATTTCCTGAGGATATTGAAAATCTAACAACAGATGCTTTCTCCATAACTAGTCACCACCTCACTAGAATCGTTTATACAGAAACTCACACATTCACTTTCGTAATTTACTTGACGCATGCGCATGTGATCCAAGTTAATAATAGAAGTGGTGAAGTTTTAGTTAGGAGATTGGAAACTAGTGTGCATCTTTAAACGAAGTAGAGTAGTAAAAAGATCGATTTCAAAAGTGAAAGCAATGCCTCCCAGAGACGAACGACCGGGACTCAATTCTTGTAATTTTTACAAACTTATTTTTGATGAACGTTTTTGCACAACTATACTATGATTCTGACGACTTTCAAATGCGTGAGAACGGTTCCCATTAATAAGCAACAATCTTGCAGAAATATTCGGCAAATGAATCAATGGATATGCTGCTCTGAATATACTTGCGATTTTATGAAAAATTATGGACTATTTATGTAAATTTTGCATCAAAGCTCAAGCTTCCAAAATCTCTAAATGACACAAGTGTAGTGGCAGAGGAAGTACTTCTTAATTATATGCAACTATGAATCAAATTTCAATGTGAATTGACATGTATAGCAAGAACCAATCAAATATGTGGAAATATAAGTGCATGCTTGCAAATCCACCAGAATATAATAATCAAAATCCCACAACTTCCAATGGCATGCAAATGTAAATTTTAATAGGGGGTTCACTATAGCAAAATAGGGCATTTGAAGCCCTTGTGCATGCTAGGAGGAGGGACGGATGGCCGTGCGAAGCTCGATGAGGGTCGAAGTCGCGAAGTGTGATCCAATGGTGGTGGTCTCACATCGAGAGGTGGCCGGAGTTCATCGGACGGGGAGACAGAGGTCATCGGCGGTGTGTTCCTTTGTGCATGCACGTGGACTGCCATTGGCTTTTCTGATGATGTGGCCACGCTCATGGAGTAGAGGTGAGTGCGGTGGAGTCAACGGTGCATCGAACGGAGGCCGGATGTGCGAGCTACATGTGGAGGAGCCGGCGTGAAGTTTGGGTTCCTCTTCTTTGTTGGCGGAGAAGAAGAAGATGAAGAGACTATTGGCGCGTGGGTGGCTGGACATGCTCACATGCGGCTGCCCACGCACTCGGCTGGAGTGCGGCTGTGGACGGGTGCGCACACTTCAGCTGTGCACGCATGCGGATGGAGCGCGGCTATGGGCAGGTGCATGCACTTCGGCTGCGCATGCACGCAGGTGGAGCACGGGCTTCGCTTGCTGATGGTGCGCGTGGAAGGTGCTTGGAGAGTGGTGTGGTCACGCGAGGTGTGCTAGGTGCACGTAGGTGGTTGCTGCAATGCCGAGGGTGGTCTACGGCAAGGATGCGGTACGATGGCCATGCGCTGTCACCGCGTGGCCGATGGAGGTGGAGGTTGCGATGGCTTGGTGAAGAAGCTCGCAAAGGTTCACCATGTGCGCTTATGGGTTCACGGTGTAAACTTATGTCACGGTGGTTGAGATGGAGGGATAGTCCCCGCCAGGGAAAAGAAGATGCCTCACGAGCATCCTCTAGCCGTTCTTCTTATCTGCAGTTTGTTGCTTCCACCGAAATCCTCTCCAATAGATGGGGCAGTTTGAAGAGATCGTTGTTGGCCGCTGGTGGGAGCACGAAGAGGCACGCGCGATGCATTGAGGAGTTGCGCATTCTACGGGAGGAAAAAAAAATAAATTGGATTATTTATACAATTTATCTCAAATAATGTATGAAATGCATGTTATTATAATGGAATGTATAAATATGCATGCAAGCCCTTATTTATAAACTAATTTATTTATATATTGAAGTATGCTATGTATATGCAAATATTAATTTAATAATTAGGCATTTAAGCATTTACTTAGTCCACAATTCTGGACTCATCAACTCTCTTTTTCTTTTCTTTTCAACTTGTGCTCCTTTTTGGCATTTTTAACTTCTCCCCTTTTTCTCCTCAAAATTGATATCCCTTAAAATTTTCTCTCCTCTCATTTTTTTGTTCTTTTTCAAGAATTTTTTCATTTTTTGATATTTTTTAGATATGTGAATTTTTTGATGAAATCCTCTCTTGTGAGATGATTTTCATGGCGTTTTGCACTTTCATACCCCCCCATGCCTACGATTTGCAATGTCCTCATTGTAAATTAGGTGGGTTTGAGTTCAGCTTAGATCATTCATTAGAATAGGTTTTAGGTGGGTGTCTGGGTTGGGATGACTGTTGCGGACGATTTCAAGCTCAGGTACGGGTACCAGAGGTGCAGTTGGTTGTTCTAATGGGTGAACCCTAAAGTGAAATATGAGTTCAGCATAGGAATGTGTCAAGAAAGGTTTCGAGTTTTTCAAAATGATGGGTTGCCTCCCGTTAAGTGCTGAGTTTAACTCATCGGTCGATGTTGGGGTTCGTAGAGCGCATTTTTGATAAGAAAGATCTCGTCATAGTATAGTACACAATATGATCAACAAAAATATTTATAATGATAACGAGACTTGGAGTCCCAGTCGTTCATCTCTGGGAGGCGTTTATGGAAATGCAAATTTGAAATCAATATCTTTTGCTCTACTTGCTTAAAATCTCATGCCGGTTTATGGTGATTTACATATTGATGCATGACATGCTAGTTGCCAAAAGATAGTAATTAAAACATGCAACTTCAATCACACCAAAAGATGATAACTAGGCACATGCTGATTTTCAACATATATATTTATATATATAAAAGATGATGATGATATTAGAGTTGCAGAGCACAGGTAGAGGAATGCTTGTATAGGGAAATAAAACTACTCGCTACCAGAAAACAACTGCATACATGAATCTATGGGGGGATTTTGCATACATCATTGGGAGAGAAGTAAGGAACTACACTATTAAGAAATAAATAAAACATGTAAATCTAAGAAGAACTATAATCTAATCTAGCAGAAATAAGGGCATTCAAAGGTGGCTCCGATGGCCTTTGAGTTGGTTGCGAGGAGGAGGGGCGGCCAATGGTGCTTAGGCCGGCCCTTGGAGAGAGGTTGGAGAGGTGATCCAGCATCTTGGCATGGAGGTGGTGGTGGCCATGGTGAAGCTACTCGTGGACATGGAGGTGGAGTGGATGTGGAATGAAACTAAGCTAAATGGAACCAAGAGTGGATGGGTACAAATGGCCACCCCTTAGGTCTTTTTATAGACCTAAGAGAAGCTCTCTAGAGAATTATGGAATTCTCTAGAGAGGCCTATGGTGGGAGCTCGTGGGAGAGTGAGAGAGAGAGGATGGATGGTGGTTTTTAGATTCACCAAATGTGGATCTAAAAATTGAATGGCTCTTAGTTGCTAATTTTACCAACCACGGCAACAACACATGGTAGAGAGTTCTAGAGAACTCTAGGCTAGGTATTTTCGTGTGGATGGTGTGTGTGGGTGTGTGTGGGTCGAAACTTAGGTGTCTAGGTTAATTAGGTTAGGTTCTAGTGGGTTTAGGTCAAGGTAGATCTCAAATTAGGGTTGTAAACCCTAATTCACTAAGGTAAAGTGCAATTAAACTTAATACAAGTTTAATTGGGTGTGTGAAAACTTAATTGAGAGTAAAATAACTCAATTAAGTCAGGTCTAGGTCAATTGGACTCTCACTGAGTCCAATTGGATAGTGTATGCTGAGATCAGGGCTCAATTGGACTCAATGAGTCCAATTGAATAGGCTGATGGAATTGACTAAGATCCATGTCAATAAGGTTTAGTGAGGACCTAATTAGGTCCTTAGAGAGGTCTAGAGGTGGTACTCAGGTTAGGACACCTTAATTTAGGTTCCTATGGGGTTAGAACTGGGTTTAGGGGGCTAGAGATCCAAGATCAAGGCTTGAATTCCAAAACAGGAACTGAAGGACAATATCAGACGTCTTATAGCAAAAAATTAGAAGTCCATACTTGTTGTCTGGACGTCCAATCGGAGTCAGGAGGGTTTCTAGGTTCTGTCTTGGGTATTCTGTAGAAATTAGACATCTGACCAAGTGTCTAGATTTCCAATAACACTGCAGAAGTGGGTTTAAGGTGTGCGAGAGTTGGCTAAGGGTTCTGGATGTCCTATAACTCATCTGGACGTCCAGATAGAGGCTAGAATTAGGGTTTTAGGGTTTCCTAGGGTGCGGTGACCTAATGTAAGGGTGGCTAAGGCTTGGGGAGGCTTCTAGTTTGTCCTAGGGCTAGGATGGACCTAAGTTCTTCACAATTTCTTGCTTTATTCCTACTTAATAGAATAGCATATCTTAACTCCCTTACATTATTATCTACTACATCTAATCTAGGTCTTCCACTCCAGCTCTACTGCAACACCAGTTATTCTTTATTCTTCAGATCCAGCTTTAGATCCAGCTTCAGATCTGGCTTCAGATCAGCTTATTACCTACAATTGACATAATGCACTTAATGAGTACATTACAACATTATTTTATGCATAGCTAAAAGAAAGCAATAAAGGTGCTAGTAATGCTTATGCATGCATGAATTACCTTAACTTATGCTAAGTCCTAGCCTAATTTAGGTCAATTAAGAACTTTGATTGCTACGCAATCATACCCCTATGCCTAAATCTTGCTAGTCCCTAACAAATGAGACTAAATTATTCACAGAATGGTTTCTAAGGGATTGATTATTTTATCAAGTGTATGCCTAGAGATTTTTCTCCTTTTTGTTTTCATCCTATGCTCTAGAAATCCAGACAATTGTGAAAGTGTAGCTATGTAGCTTTTGCAACGGATTCAAGTGAAAAACTAATTCAGCTCTAAAGCTTGTACTTGACCCTTAGTAAAAATTCTAGCAAGATAGGCCAATTTTCTTCCCTCGAGGTATTGAAGATATTCTATGAATTCCACCTAGCTTTAAGCTTAGGTAGAGAATTTTAGAGGGAAAAGATTATATATTTGGTGGCCCACTCTCGACTGGTGCTACATAGAGATTAGTACTATAGAATCTAGATTCCCAAATTACTACATAACTCAACTCAGAGAAAGACAAGAAAAACTATGCTCTCTTTTGGTTCCTTTGTATTCATTCTCTCTTTTTCTTTTTCTTTTCTTTTCTTTCTTTTTCTTAAAGCTCACAATCTCACCAGGTTCACACATATGACCTGTATTTGATGGTCTCACTTGGCATTAACACTTTAATTGAGTTCTCATAACCTTAACACTAAGTCAGAATTCCTCAGCCAGTATTCAGGCGATCAGAAACACAAAAAGATAAGTTAAGGCCATATTTGGTGGGTCTCAAATTTATTTGGTGGTATTGTCTCAATGCAAATGAAATAAACACTAAATATTCACTCTTTTTTCTTTACTTTTTCTAATTTTTTTAAATTTTTCTTTCTTTTCATCATTTTTTTTGTGTAAATTTTTTTTTCTCTTTTTTTTTCTCAACACAACACAACTAGCACACATCCATGAACTTTATTGAAGAGGCATTATTAGGGATTGGTGGTACTCAAGAGACATTGGGTGGCTTATTTGGTGGAAGTGCCTAGTCACGACACTGGGAGAGAGGGATAGGATGGTGTATTCCTGACCTTGACATCAATACCCTCCTTCAGCTGAGGATTCCGTAAAGAATGATCGTAACCATCCACCTTAGCCCTAGTTTTATGAAAACAAGCTCTCCGCATATTTGCCTTATCTGGTGGCTCTCAAAATTTCATGCAAAAATGTATTCCAGGAACCGAGAGCGAAAACTATGCCTTATCTCTAAGTATCATCACCTAATTATCTAGGATTCCAGATTCCTTGCACTAATCTTAGAGCACCAGTACACTCTACTCTCATCTCACACTCTTTGGTGGATTTTTGGAAGAAAATCTACCTGACTCCTAAAACACTGTCTAGGGGTTCAGGAGAATAAGCACTACTTCTCGACAAACTAAAGATGTTTATCGGCCTTCACTGTGAATCCATTGCAAATTATACGTGTGTGTGAAAAATTGTATTGGATTCCAGATTACAAGAATCAACTAGAGGATAAAATTCCTAATGCATTTTCTTAATAAGATAATCTTATTCATGGATGCACTATGTATATATGCTATAAACAAATAACCTCTTATATTTGTACTTCATGAAATTTCTCTTATCGGGTTACATTTAGCTTGACCCTAAATTTACAACAAAAGGGTGAGCGGGTGAGTCGGAAATGGCTGTTGCAGACAATTTCTAACTCCAATGTGAACATTGAAGGTGGAGTCAGTTGTTCTTTTATTTAGGGTCCTAAAGTATGTTTGACATGCAGCTCTGAGGTTTTCCTAAATGTTGGCATAAAAATTTTCAGTTTTGTCATATCAACCCCCTCATGCCTAAGTTCTTGCATGTCCTCATGCATGAATATAAACGAAAATAAATACAGCAGGGAGTAAGTGGGTAGAGATCACATGGAATTGCTCCTGAAATTTTAACGTTCAGCACCGGCCAACCTGACAGTATGTAATCTGCAAGAAAAATATGCTATGTATAAAAATGGTTATGTATAGATGATGGTAGAATGCTATCTATACGTGCGGAGTTTAACACCTCCAGCTAGGCGAAAACTCAATCAGATGTATCAGTTCTTGTATAAGAGTCGATCAAGATCAAGAGAAAGATATGCTCGTATGCTCCTAGAATCAGTGGTCCGGAGATGTGAACCAGTTGATTGTGCACCCCTACTCCAAAAAGTCTAGCTATAAGAAAGTGTGGAGTGGTGGTGGAAAATAGAGGATAATCAGAGGGGGAATCATGATGTTGATTCAGCTAATTTATCATGTCCCACAATTCAATAGGAAGTTGTTGAGGGAGCATATCAAAATGTATCTCAAAACCAGAATCTGAGTCATAGGGATCCTCATAATGATAATTGACATCAAAGATCATGCCCTCTCCAGGCTCTGGATCATATAGGGGTATCTATGAAAGTAGATCTGTGGGGAGGTCACTGAAATCCTCGTCAAAAATTACTTTGTCCTCATCGATACTCATCTCTAACTCATCAGAGGCTAACTCTTTAGGCTATGAGTTGAGCCATCCATTAGATTGACTAGGATGGTAGGTGCGTCCCCAGCTCATTCTGCTCAAAGCTTCACCTTCGTATGCCTTGGGCTCCTTAGTAATTCCTACCTCATGTAGCATATTTATTTCTTCGGTCAAGTCATCCATAGCTACTTCTGGTCTTTGGATGTCAGGATTAGGGATAGAAAGTGTCATCTCAAAATCTCTAGCATCCGAATTAGGGATGTAGGTGAAAGAAGAAGAGTGCAAATCAAAAGATGTTGGCTCTAGTACAGGTTCACCTACAATGGGAAGTGGCTTAGGCTGATCAATAGTGTCACATGTAATGTTTGTCTCAAGGTCCATATCCTCAAATGGATCTACTTCCCTTATCACGGTTGGGTTATCTAACCCAAAAGGTATCTCCCAGGATTCAAGATAATCCGATTATGGCTCAGTCCTAGAGATATCAGTCCTTTCCTCATTTGTTTCCTGAATGGAGTTCTCAGACGAACCCATTCTGAATATTTCCTACTCCTATCTCATATCCAAGCTGGATTCTTCTTCCCCTAAATTATCTTCTGTCATCTGCTCCCGAGAATCTTCTGTGTGTCCTTCCGGCGTAGTCATTTCAGATTCTTCGAGGCCTTCAAGGCTATTTTCCACTTGATATCTCAAAAATAGTAGTTCTTGAGTTTCCTGATTTTGTCCAATTAGCCTTGTTATCCCTACTGTTTCCTGAAGGAGCTCCATCACAACTTGTTGATACGGAATCCAACTTTGTCTTTGGTTCAGCTCAGTGATAACTTGGATTTCGTGTAGGTAGAATGTGGCCTTCTCCATAGCGCTAGCTATAGCTCTCTGTATTCTGAAATGCTATCACATATGCACCGGTAGTTCTTCAGGGGTTCTAGGGGGTGAATCAGGTCTACCCATATTCCATGGACGAGAAGCAGGAGTATGAAGTCCATATCCTGGTTTATAAGATGCGATCCTTTGAGGGACCAACTGGTATGGGTTATAATATCCAGGGTTAGGATATGGGTTAACCATTTCAGTAACCCGAGGAGAAGGATCAGGCGAAGCGAAAAGTCATCTTCGCCACCTTGGGTTCTGATCCCAAGGTTGAGTTGATTGAGTGACTTGGGCTCTCAGATAAGCTTGTGGGTCCAGCTCTTCTGGATCCTGATTAGGTCCAGATCCAGGGTTAGCCATTGCGGCTAAGAAGATAGAAGAAGAGGGTGGGGGAGAAGATGGCCTGAGCGAAGTGACTCGCCTCCTTGGGAGCGACTGCTAAGGTTCAACCAGTTGAGGTCTGAGTGACCTCCTTCCTTGCATACACCACCCAACCCCTGGGTTGGTGTAGCCAAGCCAGACAAGGCTAAGGCCTTGTCAATCAGATGGTCCTTATGATCAGATGACCAGATTTTTTGTTTTAAGTTTGAATTCCTGAAGAAAAATTCGTCGTACAACCGACTGAAAGTGATTCTCTCCTCTCAAGCTAACCCAGCTAGTCTGGTTACAAGGGGACTAAGGGGAAGGTTCTTCCTTTGGCTTATGCCTCCGGTTTCGTTACCCCTTAGCCATGGTCATTTGACACTACCCCACAGACTTAGTCACCAGGATTGGTAAGAGAGATTGAAAACACCCAATAGTATGACAACGAATTCGGGTTAATTTCATGTTTTAAAATTAATTTTAGCCCTTTTTTTCTTCAGTTGTTGTTTATGGTGAGTGGCCCACAAGGTGACCAAGCTCACCAGCTAAACCTTAGACTTGATTAAGTCTAGTCTAGCCCAAATGTATGGTCTCTAGAGTGTAACCCTAAAGATGTAACCTAGGGTTCATGCAATTCTAGGATTTTTTTCTTTCTTCTTCAATAGACCACAAAATTAAGACCTATTCTCTGATAAAACTTGGAATCAGAATAAGTTAAAATTTGGCAAGTAGATTCATTTTTCAATTACCTTTTTATAGAATATTTTTTTATAGTTTGTACTATTTCAACCGAATTTATAGAGATTTTTAAATGTCAAGGGGTCAGATTTGGAATTTTGACTCCTGGTCGA
The DNA here is from genome assembly GCA_037157565.1 of Thalassia testudinum. Taxonomy (NCBI): domain Eukaryota; kingdom Viridiplantae; phylum Streptophyta; class Magnoliopsida; order Alismatales; family Hydrocharitaceae; genus Thalassia; species Thalassia testudinum. The sequence continues at coordinate 2,474,354 of JAZHRO010000029.1, read as the reverse complement.
GTTTTTGCTTTGAAACAGTATCAAATGACTTTCAAAAATTCAAAAAAAATATGAAAATTAAATCCAATGAGATAATCTTTCAAACCCCACAATTTTTAGTCAAAACAGATTCGCAGATTGCTCGGAATTGCTTTTTGAATTTCAAATCTAGGTCAGTCTGACCCCCTTGCACTTCACAAATTTTTTAAAATTTTTTACTTAGAATTTTTTCAAATGGATGGTGGCATTCGAAAGATGGTTTGAAAATGAAGGTCTAACCCAAATTTCATAATTTTTCGTTCATTAACTTTTTGGTAATTGAATTTTTAAATCAGAATTTGAAGTCTGGCCGAAAATCAGAGGGTGGTGAGAGAGCTTTTAAAAGGTGTTTGAGTTTAAAAATCAAACTTTCCACCAAAAATTTCATTTTTTCTTTCTTTTTTTTTCAAAAAGAATTCTTTTTTCAAAGGACTTTCAAATATATATATATATATATATATTTGCTTTTTCAAAACCAAGATTCAAAAAGAAACCCAATTTAACTACCTAGATTTTTTATTTTTTTTCTTTTTTTCACGAAAATAAATAGGCTTTTTTTTCCTTTTTTTTTCAAATAAATCTAACCTACGGTTCAGAAAGGGAAATCCTAATCTAAGATGAGATGTGCACCTGATTTTTATTTTAACCTGCGCTGGTTGTGTGTGTAGATTCCTGTTTTTCCTATTTTCCTGCACATCACAAGACAAGCAGAGGAAGATTTGTCAGTATAGCTCAAAAGATCGAAATCAAAAATGACGTTGCCTCCCCAGCAATGGTGCTATTTTGTTGGGGTTCATAGAGCGCCTGTTTGATAAGAATGATCTTATTGTAGTATAGTGCGCAATACGACCAACAAAAATATTTATAATGATAACGAGACTCGGAGTCCCTATCTTTTGTCTCTGGGAGGCGATTATGGAAATGCAAATTTAAAATCAATATCTTTCACTCTACTTGTTTAAAATCTCATGCCGGTTTATGGTGATTTACGTATTGATGTATGACATGCTAGCTTCCAAATGATAATAATTAAAACATGCAACTTCAATCACACCAAAAGATGATAACTAGGCACATGGTGATTTTCAACATATATATTTATATATATAAAAGATGATGATGATATCAGAGTTGCAGAACATAGGTAGAGGAATGCTTGTACAGGGAAATAAAACTACTCGCTACCAGAAAACAACTGCATACATGAATCTATGGGGGTATTTGCATGCATCATTGGGGGAGAAGTAAGGAACTACACTATTAAGTAGTAAATAAAGCATGTAAATCTAAGAAGAACTATAATCTAATCTAACAGAAGTAAGAGCATTTGGAGGTGGCTCCGATGGCCTTTGAGTTGGTTGAAAGGAGGACGGGCAGCCAATGGTGCTTAGGCCGACCCTTGGAGAGAGGTTGGAGAGGTGATCCAGCATCTTGGCATGGAGGTGGTGGTGGCCATGGTGAAGCTACTCGTGGACATGGAGGTGGAGTGGATGTGGAATGAAACTAAGCTAAATGGAACCAACAGTAGATGGGTGCAAATGGCCACCCCTTAGGTCTTTTTATAGACCTAAGGGAAGCTCTCTAGAGAATTATGGAATTCTCTAGAGAGGCCTATGGTGGGAGCTCGTGGGAGAGTGAGAGAGAGAGGATGGATGGTGGTTTTTAGACACACCAAATGTGGATCTAAAAATTGAATGGCTCTTGGTTGCTAATTTTAGCAACCAAGGCAACAACACATGGTAGAGAGTTCTAGAGAACTCTAGGCTAGGTATTTTCGTGTGGATGGTGTGCGTGGGTGTGTGTGGGTCGAAACTTAGGTTTCTAGGTTGATTAGGTTAGGTTCTAGTGGGTTTAGGTCAAGGTAGGTCTCAAATTAGGGCTTTAAACCCTAATTCACTAAGGTAAAGTGTAATTAAACTTAATACAAGTTTAATTGGGTGTGTGAAAACTTAATTGAGAGTAAAATAACTCATTTAAGTTAGGTCTAGGTCAATTGGACTCTCACTGAGTCCAATTGGATAGTGTGTGCTAAGATTAGGACTCAATTGGACTCAATGAGTCTAATTGAATAGGCTGATAGAATTGACTAAGATCCAAATCAATTAGGTTTAGTGAAGACCTAATTAGGTCCTTAGGGAGGTCTAGAGGTGATGTACTAGGGTTAGGACACCTTAAATTAGGTTCCTATGGGGTTAGAATTGGGTTTAGGGGGCTAGCAATCCAAGATCAAGGCTTGAATTCCAAAACAGGAACTAGAGGACAGTATCAGACATCTAATAAAGTTGTCAGACGTCTTATAGTGAAAAATCAGAAGTCTAGACTTATTGTCTGGATGTCCAATAAGAATTAGGAGGGTTTCTAGGTTCTATCTTGGGTATTCTACAGAAATTGGACGTCTGACCAAGTGTTAGGATGTCCAATAACACTGCAGAAGTGTGTTTAAGGTGTGCAGGAGTTGGCTAAGGGTTTTGGGCATCCTATAACTCATCTAAACATCTAGATAGAGGCTAGAATTAGGGTTCTAGGGTTTCCTAGGGTGCGGTGACCTAATGTAAGGGTGGCTAAGACTAGGGGAGGCTTCTAGGTTTCCTAGGGCTAGGATGGACCTAAGTTCATCACAATTTATTGCTTTATTCCTACTTAATAGAATAGCATACCTTAACTCCCTTACATTATTATCTACTACATCTAATCTAGATCTTCCACTCTAGCTCTGTTACAACACCAGTTATTCTTTATTCTTCAGATCCATCTTTAGATCCAGCTTCAGAACTAGCTTCTGATCAGCATATTACCTGCAATTGACATAATGCACTTTATAAGTACATTACAGCATTATTTTATGCATAGCTAAAAGAAAGCAGTAAAGGTGCTAGTAATGCTTATGCATGCATGAATTACCTTAACTTATGCTAAGTCCTAGCCTAATTTAGGTTAATTAAGGCCTATGATTGATGCCGTTTGTATGAGCTCAGCTGGGCACAATGAGCTCAGGGAGAATGGTGGGTAAAGGATGTCTCAGCCAAATTTGTATCGGTAAGTTCAATGAACGATTTGAATCTCTGACCATTCACGATGAAAGGTTCTGAATTGTGGCTAAGTTGACTGATTTCAATAGCTCCATTTCCAAAGATTCGTCGGATGAGATAAGGTTCGATCCATTTTGATCTAAGTTTTCCTTGGAATAGTTTGAGCTTGGCATCAAAGAGTAGGACTTTCTGACCAGGGTAAAAGATCTTTCTGGATATATGCTTGTCGTGAAAGGCTTTAACCTGCTCTTTCTAAATCCGTGAGTTCTCATACACGTCGTGGCATAATTCATCAATCTCACTCATTTGAAGCTTTTTGTGGTTCCTACCTTAGAAAGATCAAGATTGCAGTTCCGTACTGCCCAATAAGCTTTATGCTCCAATTCGACGGGGAGGTGACATGCCTTCCCGTACACCAATCTAAAGGGAGACATACCTAATTGGGTTTTGTGGGTGGTCCTATAAGCCCACAAAGCTTCCGGAAGTCGGGATGACTAATCTTTCCTGTCAGGTCGAATAGTGACCTGGAGGACTTTCTTGATCTCCCAATTTGATAGCTCAGCTAAACAATTAGTTTAGGGGTGATAAGGAGTAGAGATTTGGTGTGACACCCTGTATTTGGTCATCAGCGACCTGAACTGAGCATTAGTGAAATGGGTGATTGCACAGCAATCATAGGTCTTAATTGACCTAAATTAAGCTAAGACTTAGCATAAGTTAGGGTTATTCATGCATGCATACGCATTATCTACATCTTTACTGCTTTCCTTCAGCTATGCATAAAATAATGTTATAATGTGCTGATTAAGTGTATTATGTCGATTGCAGGCAATAAGCAGATCTGGAGCAGGATCTGAAGCTGGATCTGAAATAACGGGAGTTGTGGCAGAGCTAGAGCAAAAGGCCTAGTTTAGATGTAGGAATAATAATGTAAGGGGGTTAAAGGTTTTCTATTCTATTAAGTAGAAATAAAGCAGTAAAATGTGAAGAGCTTAGGTCCATCCTAGTCCTAGGATAGCCTAGAGACTTCCCCAAGCCTTAGCCACCCTTAGATTAGGTCACAACACCCTAGGAAGCCCTAAAACCCTAGTTCCAACCCTTCTCTAGATGTCCAGATAAGTTTTAAGACGTCCAGGACCCTTAGCCAACTCCCGCACACTTCAAACCCACTTCTGCAGTGTTATTGGACGTCCAGACACTTTCTCAGACGTCCAATTTCTGCAGAATACCCAAAACAGAACCCAAAATCCTTTCTGACTCTGATTGGACATCCAGAAAACAAGTCTAGACTTCTGATTTTTAAGTATAAGACGTCTGATTATATAATTAGACGCCTAATACTGCTCTCCAATTCCTGTTTTGAGATTTAAGCCTTGATCTTGGATCTCTAGGTCCCAATTCCAACCCCATAGGAACCTAAATTAAGGTGCCCTAACCCTAGTACACCACCTCTAGACCTCCATAAGGACTTAATTAGGTCCTCACTAAACCTAATTGACTTGGATCTGTCAATTCCATCAGCCTATTCAATTGGACTCATTGAGTCCAATTGAGCCCTGATCTCAGCACACATTGTCCAATTGGACTCAGTGAGAGTCCAATTGACCTAGACCTGACTTAATTGAGTTGTTTTACTCTCAATTAAGTTTCCACACACCCAATTAAACTTGTATTAATTTTAATTGCACTTTACCTTAGTGAATTAGGGTTTATTACCCTAATTTGAGACCTACCTTGACCTAAACCCACTAGAACCCAACCTAATCAACCTAGCCACCTAAGTCTCGACCCACGCACACCCACACACACCATCCACATGAAAATATCTAGCCTAGAGTTCTCTAGAACTCTCTACCATGTGTGGTTGCCTTGGTTGCCAAAAATAGCAACCAAGAGCCATTCAATTTTTACATCCACATTTGGTGGATCTAAAAACCACCATCCACCCTCTCTCTCTCACTCTCCCCCGAGCTCCCACCATAGGCCTCTCTAGAGAATTCCATAATTCTCTAGAGAGCTTCCATTGGGTCTATAAAAAGACCCCATGGGTGGCCATTGGCACCCATTCACTCCCTTGGCAATTGCTCTCCATTGGTGCCATTCACGCCACCTCCACTTAGCCACTCACTCCACCTCCACGAGCTCACTACCACCACCATGAGGACACCATGCTGGGATGCTGGATCAACCCTACCTCTCTCCAAGGGTCGGCCTAAGCTACATTGGCCGCCCCTCATTCTCTTCTCGACCACTCCAAGGCCATCGGGGACCACCCCTGAATGCCCTCTATTCTTCTAGCTCTAGATCATGCTCTTCATAATTTTTATTGCTTTCATTTACTGCTTAGTAGCGTAGTCTTACTTCTCCCCCAATGATGCATGCGAAATCCCCCCGTTGATTCTTGTATGCAATCGTTTTCTGGTAGTTAGATTTAATTTTAAGCATTCATGTATAGGCTTTCCTCTAGATTTCCTTGTGCAACAACTCTCCCATGATGAATGAAATTTCATTTTATATATATATATCTCTTATGTGTTTGAAATCAACTTGAGTTGAATGATTATCATATTTGAGTGATTTAAGTGCCTGCTCTTTAACCGCCTATATATTACGCACAAGCATGTCGTTTAAATAAAGTAGAGTGGCTTTAAGATCGATTTCAAAAACAAAAACAACGCCTCCCAAAGACGAACGACCTGGACTCAAGTCTCGTTATTTTCAAAATAATATCTTTGTTGGATCGTATTTCGCGACTATACTATGACGCTTTTTATCAAAAATGCGATCTACGACCTCCCAACAAAATGGCGCCGTTGCCGGGGAGGCAATGTCATTTTTCTTGATTTCGATCTTTCACTTATCATTGACAAATCTGCCTCTACTTCATTTTTTTTTGATGTGCAGGATAATACGGAAGAAAAACGGGATTTGCGCACACACCAAGGGCAGCAAAGAAAAATCAGGTGCACATCATCTATCTTAAATTAGGTTTCTCTTTCTGAACCGTAGGAGTAGATTTACATGTTGCAATTTCCTTTGAAAATTTCTTTGTGAAAAAAAAAATTCTCATTTTCGTGAAAAATAAAAAAAAATCAAAAAAAAATTTCGAAAAAAATCTTGATTAGGTTTTCTTTCGAATATAGGTTGTTTGGAAAAAAAAAAGAGATTTTCGTTGAATCTTTCGAAAAAAAAAAGGTGCAAAAGATTAAAAATAAAAAAATGAAGCATTTTTGGTGGAAGGCTTGAATTTCAAATTCAAACCTCCTTAAAAGCTTTTCCACCACCTTCTGATTTTCGGCCAGATTTCAAATCTCACTTAAAAATTCGATTGCTGAAAAATCTGTTAGCGAAAAATTCTGAAATTTGGGTGAAACCTTCATTTTCAAACCATATTTCAAATGCCACCATTACTTTGAAAAAAATCGAAGTATAAAAGTTTTAAAAATTCTCGAAGTACACAGGGATCAAATAGACCCAGATTAAAAAATTTTCAATGTTGCAAAAGCAATTTCGAGCAATCCACGAATCTGTTTTGACTAAAAATGGTGGGGTTTGAAAGCTGATCTAATTGGATTTATTTTCAATATTTTTCCCAATTTTTTTAATATCATTTGATACTGTTTCAAAGTGAAAAACCGTCCAAGGGTCAAAGTTTCAAATCTGACCCCTGATATTTAAAATTTCCTAAAAATTCGGTTGATATAGTAAAAATTCCAAAAAAATATTATATGAAAAAATAATTGAAAAATGAATTTACTCGCAAAATTTCAAATTAATTGGATTCCAATTAATATCAGAGAATCAACATTATTCTTATGGTCTGCTGAAATAGAGAAAAAAACCCTAGAAGTGCATGCAACTTAGGTTGAACCTTTAGGGTCACAAATAGAGACCACACCTTTGGCTAACCTAGACTTAATCAAGTCTAGTTAGCCGGTGAGCTTGGTCACCTTGTGGGCCACTCACCACAAACCCAACTGAAGAAAATAGGTTAAAAACTAATTTTAAAACACAAAATCAACCCGAGTTCGTTGTCGTACTACTGAATGAGTTTAATCTCTCTTGCCAAACCTGGTGACTAAGTCTGTGGGGTAGTGTCAAACGACCGCGGCTCGGGGGTCAACGGAACAGGAGGCATAAGCCAAAGGAAGAACCTTCCCCTTAGTCCCCTCGTAACCAGACTGGCTGGGTTAGCTTGAGAGGCGGGATTAACGTTCAGTCGGTTGTACGACGAACTTATCTTCAGGAATTCAAATCCCTAACGAAAAATCTGGTCACCTGATCTATAAGGACCATTTGATTGACAGGGCCTTAGCCTTGTTCTGCGTGGCTACACCAACCCAGGGGTTGGGCGGTGTATGCACGGAAGGAGGTCACTTCAACCTCACTTGGTTGGGCCTTGGGAGCCACTCCCAAGGAGGTGAGTCACCTCGCCCGGACCATCTTCTCGCCCCATTTCTTCTATCTGCTGAGCCGCAATGGCTAACATTAGATCTGGACCTAATCAGGATCCAAAAGAGCTGGACCCACGAGCTTATCTGAGAGCTCCGGTCACTGAATCAGTTCAACCTTGGGATCAGAACCCAAGGTGGCGAAGACTTTTCGCTTCGCTTGATCCTTCTCCTCGTGTTACCGAAATGGTTAACCCATATCCTAACCCTGGATATTATGACCCATACCAGTCGGTCCCTCAAAGGATCGCATCTTATAACCCAGGATATGGATTTCATACTCCTGCTTCTCACCCATGGAACATGGGTAGACCTGATTCACCCCCTGGAACCCCTGAAGAGCTACCGGTGCATATGCGGCCACATTATAGAATACAGAGAGCTATAGCGAGTGCTAAGGAAAAGGCCGCATCCTATCTACGCGAAATCCAGGCTATCATTGAGCCGAACTAAAGACAAAGCCAGATTCCGCATCAACAAGCTGTAATGGAGCTCCTTCAGGAAACAGCAGAGATAACAAGGCGAATTGGACAAAATCGGGAAACTCAAGAACTATTGCTTTTGAGATATCAAGTGGAAAATAGCATTGAAGACCTTGAAGAATCTGAAACAACTACGTCGGAAGAACACACAGAAGATTCTCGGGAGCAGATGCCTGAAGACCACTCAAGGGAAAAAGAATCTAGCATGGATATGAGATAGGAGCAGGAAGTATGCCGAATGGGTTCATCTGAAATTGAGGAGGAAAGGACTGATATCTCCAGGACTGAGCCGCAATTAGATTATCCTGAATCCTGGGAGACACCTTTTGGGTTGGATAACCCAATCGAGATAAGGGAAGCGGATCCAATTGAGGATATGGATCCTAAGGCAGACATTACATGCGACACTACTGATCAATCTAGACCACTTCCCATTGTAGGTGAACCTGTGCTAGAGCCAACATCTTCTGATCTGCACTCTTCTTCTTTCACCTACATACCTAATTCAGATATTAGAGATTTTGAGACGACACTTCCTATCCCTGATCCTGACATCCGAAAACCAGAAGTAGCTATGGATAACTCGAACAAAGAAATAAATATGCTACCTGAGGTAGGAATTACTGAGGAGCCCAATGCATATGAGGGTGAAGCTTCGAGCAGAATGAGCTGGGGACGCACCTATCATCCTAGTCAATCTAATAGATGGCTCGACCCCGAGCCTGAAGAGACAACCTCTGATGAATCAGAGATGATTACTGATGAGGATGAAGTAATTTCTGACAAGGATTTCAGTGACCTCCCCACAGATCTTCTACTTTCACGGATACCCCCATACGACCCAGAGCCTGGAGAGGGCATGATCTTTGATGTCAATTATCATTATGAGGATCCCTATGACTCAGATTCTGGTTCTGAGATACATGTTGATCTACTCCCTCAGCAACTTCTTGCCGAATTGTGGGACATGATAAATCAGCTGAATCAACATCATGATCCCCCCTCTGATTACCCTCTATTTTCCACCACCACTCCACACTTTCTTATAGCTAGACTTTTTGGAGTAGGGGTGCACAATCAGCTGGTCCGCATTTTTGGACCATTGATTCTAGGAGCATACGAACACATCTTTCTCTTAATTTTGACCGGCTCCTATGCAAGAATTGATACATCTCATTGAGCTTTCGCCCAGCTGGAGGCGTTAAACTCAGCACATATAGATACCATTCGCCCCACATTCTACCATCATTTTTATACATAGCATAGTTTTGTTTTAGCATATTTCCCTTTTATATTGCATATTAACAGGTTGGCTGGTGCTGAATATAATTTCAGGAGCAATTACAGGTGATTTCTACCCATTCTCTCCCTGCAGCATTTATTTTCTTTTACATTCATGCATGAGGACATGCAAGAACTAAGGCATGGGGGGGGTAGATACAGAAAAACTGAAAAAAAAATTTTGTGCCAACAGTTAGGAAAACCTCGGAGCTGCTTGTAAAATGTACCTTAGGACCTTAAATAAAAGCACAACCGACTCCACCTCCAGTGCTCGCATTGGAGCTAGAAATCGTTCGCAACAACCACTTCCGCCTCACCCGCTCACCTTTTGTTCTAAATTTAGGGTCAAGCTAATTGTAACCCGATACGGGAAATTCACGAAGTACAAATTATATGAGGTTACATGTTTATAGCATATATAGATATAGCATTCTTGAATAAGATTATTTTATTAAGAGAATTTATTAGGGATTTTATCCTTTAGTTGATTCCTGTAATGTGGAATCCAGTACAACTTTTCACACACACGTAGAATTTGCAATGGATTCACGATGAAGGCTGATAAACGTCGTCAGTCTATCGAGAAGAAGCAGTGCTTCTTCTCCTGAACCCCTGGATAGTGTTTTCGGAGTCAGGCTGATTTTCTTCCAAAAATCCACCAAATAGTGTGAGATGAGAGTAGAGTGTATTGGTGCTCTAAGATTAGTGCAAGGAATCTGGAATCCTAGATAATTAGGTAATGATACTCTGAGTTTAGACATAGTTGTCGCTCTCGGTTCCCGCGTATACATTTTTGTGCGAAATTTTGAGAGCTACCAAATAAGGCAAATACGCGGAAAGAGAGTTTTCATAAAACTAGGGCTAAGGTGGATGGTTATGACCATTCTTTACGGAATCCTCGGCTGAAGGAGGGTATTGATGTCAAGGTCAGAAATACATCGTCCTATCCATCTCTCCCGATGCCGTGAGTAGGCACTTCCACCAAATAAGCCACCCAATGTCTCTTGAGTACCACCAATCCCTAATAATGCCTCCTTAATAAAGTTCATGGATGTATGCCAGTTGTGCTATGCTGGAAAAAAAAAATGATGAAAAGGAAGAAAAATTGAAAAAAAGAAAAGAAAAAGAAGAAAAAAAAATTTGGAAGAAGAAGAAAAAGAGTTTGTGAATATTTAGTATTTTTTTCATTTGCATTGAGGCAATACCACCAAACAAAATTGAGCTCCACCAAATATGGCCTTAACCTATTTTTCTTGTGTTTCTGACCGCCTGAATAATGGCTGAGGAATTCTGACTTAGTGTTAGGGTTATGAGAACTCAATTAAAGTGTTAATGCCTAGTGAGACCAGCAAATACAGATCTTATGTGTGAATCTGGTGAGGTTGTGAGCTCTAAGAAAAAGAAAGAAAAAGAGCAAGAGAGAATGAATACAAGGGAATCAAAAGGGAGCATAGTTTTTCTCGTCTTTCTCTGAGTTGAGTTACTTAGTAATTCGGGAATCTGGATTCTGTAGTACTAGTCTCTATATAGCACCTAGTGAGATTGAGCCACCAAATATATAATCCTTTCCCTCAAAGATTCTCTACCTAAGCCTAAAGCCAGGGTGGAATTCATAAAATATCTTGAATACCCTGGGGGAAGAAATCCTCCTATTCCGCTAGAATTTTTATTAGGGGTCAAGTACAGGCTTTAGAGGTGTATTAGTTTTCACTCGAATCCGTTGCAAAAGCTACATAGCTGCACCTTCACGATTGTCTGGATTTCTAGAGCATAGGATAAAAACAAAAGGGAGAAAAATCTCTACGCAAACACTTAATAAAATAACCAATCCCTTAGGGACCCTTGCTGTAAATAATTTAGTCTTGCATTTGCTAGGGACTAGCAAGATTTAGGCATGGGGGTATGATTGCGCAGCAATCATAGGTCTTAATTGACCAAAATTAAGCTAAGACTTAGCATAAGTTAGGGTTATTCATGCATGCATACGCATTATCTGCATCTTTACTGCTTTCCTTTAGCTATGCATAAAATAATGTTATAATGTGCTGATTAAGTGTATTATGTCGATTGCAGGCAATAAGCAGATCTGGAGCTGGATCTGGAGCTGGATCTGGAGCAGGATCTGAAGCTGGATTTGAAATAACGGGAGTTGTGGCAGAGCTAGAGCAGAAGGCCTAGTTTAGATGTAGGAATAATAATGTAAGGGGGTTAAAGGTTTTTTATTCTATTAAGTAGAAATAAAGCAGTAAAATGTGAAGAGCTTAGGTCCATCCTAGCCCTACGATAGCCTAGAGACTTCCCCAAGCCTTAGCCACCCTTAGATTAGGTCACAACACCCTAGGAAGCCCTAAAACCCTAGTTCCAACCCTTCTCTAGACGTCCAGATAAGTTTTAAGACGTCCAGGACCCTTAGCCAACTCCCGCACACTTCAAACCCACTTCTGCAGTGTTATTGGACGTCCAGACACTTTCTCAGACGTCCAATTTCTGCAGAATACCCAAAACAGAACCCGAAATCCTTCCTGACTCTGATTGGACGTCCAGAAAATAAGTCTGGACTTCTGATTTTTAAGTATAAGATGTTTGATTCTATAATTAGACGTCTGATACTGCTCTCCAATTCCTGTTTTGAGATTTAAGCCTTGATCTTGGATCTCTAGGTCCCAATTCCAACCCCATAGGAACCTAAATTAAGGTGCCCTAACCCAAGTACACCACCGCTAGACCTCCCTAAGGACTTAATTAGGTCCTCACTAAACCTAATTGACTTGGATCTTAGTCAATTCCATCAGCCTATTCAATTGGACTCATTGAGTCCAATTGAGCCCTGATCTCAGCACACATTGTCCAATTGGACTCAGTGAGAGTCCAATTGACCTAGACCTGACTTAATTGAGTTGTTTTACTCTCAATTAAGTTTCCACACACCCAATTAAACTTGTATTAATTTTAATTGCACTTTACCTTAGTGAATTAGGGTTTATTACCCTAATTTGAGACCTACCTTGACCTAAACCCACTAGAACCCAACCTAATCAACCTAGCCACCTAAGTCTCGACCCACACACACCCACACACACCATCCACATGAAAATATCTAGCCTAGAGTTCTCTAGAACTCTCTACCATGTGTGGTTGCCTTGGTTGCCAAAAATAGCAACCAAGCGCCATTCAATTTTTAGATCCACATTTGGGGGATCTAAAAACCACCATCCACCCTCTCTCTCTCTCTCCTACGAGCTCCCACAATAGGCCTCTCTAGAGAATTCCATAATTCTCTAGAGAGCTTCCATTGGGTCTATGAAATGACCCCATGGGTGGCCATTGGCACCCATTCACTCCCTTGGCAATTGCTCTCCATTGGTACCATTCACGCCACCTCCACTTAACCACTCACTCCACCTCCACGAGCTCACTACCACCACCATGAGGACACCATGCCGGGATGCTGGATCAACCCTACCTCTCTCCAAAGGTCGGCCTAAGCTACATTGGCTGCCCCTCATTCTCTTCTCGACCACTCCAAGGCCATCGGGGACCACCCCTGAATGCCCTCTATTCTTCTAGCTCTAGATCATGCTCTTCATAATTTTTATTGCTTTCATTTACTTCTTAGTAGAGTAGTCTTACTTCTCCCCCAATGATGCATGCGAAATCTCCCCGTTGATTCTTGTATGCAATCATTTTCTGGTAGTTAGATTTAATTTTAAGCATTCATGTATAAGCTTTCCTCTAGATTTCCTTGTGCAACAACTCTCCCATGATGAATGAAATTTCATTTTATCTATATATATATATATATCTTATGTGTTTGAAATCAACTTGAGTTGAATGATTATCATATTTGAGTGATTTAAGTGCCTGCTCTTTAATCGCCTATATATTACGCACAAGCATGTCGTTTAAATAAAGTAGAGTGGCTTTAAGATCGATTTCAAAAACAAAAACAACGCCTCCCAAAGACGAATGACCGAGACTCAAGTTTCGTTATTTTCAAAACAATATCTTTGTTGGATTGTATTTCGCAACTATACTACGACGCTTTTTATCAAAAATGCGATCTACGATCTCCCAACAATGGGTCCCTCCATCAGAGATTATAGCACGTGGAATCCCGAATCGAGAAAAGATGTTATGATGAATGAATTTTATAACCACCTTTTGATCATTGGTTGAAGTCGGAATGGCTTCGACCCATTTGGACACATAGTCAACAGTGAGTAGAATGTACTCGAAGCCATCCGAAATAGGAAAGGGTCCCGTAAAATCGATCCCCCAAACATCGAAGATTTCGTATACAAGAATCAGTTGTAAGGGCATCATATCACAGTGGCTCAAGTTGCCTAAGGTCTAACAACGAGTGCAAGCCTTACAGTGATTGTATGTGTCTTTGAAAATCGTGGGCCAATAGAAGCCGCACTAGAGGACTTTAGCTTTGGTTTTATCACCGGAGAAGTGTCCACCGCATGCCTGGTCATGGCAGAAGGACAAGATTCCTTGAATTTTCGCTTCCGGGACACACCATCGGATGATTTGATCAGCACCAACGCAGAAAAGATACGGGTCTTCCCAGAAGTAGTATTTGGCATCGGAAAGCAATTTGTCTTTCTTAGCCTTCAGCCAATCGGATAGGATCTGATGTGATGCCAAGTAGTTGACTAGATTAGCAAATAATGGAAGCCCTATACTAAGAGTCAGGAGGTGCTCATCAGGAAAATGTTCCGTAATGGGTCCGAAAGGGCTAATAATGTCAGAAGGAAGGCGGGATAAGTAATCAGCTACCACATTCTGTTTTCCCACTTTGTCGCTAATCTCGAGGTCAAACTCTTGCAACAGCAAGATCCAGCGGATTAGTCAAGGTTTCGCGTCCTTCTTCATAAGGAGATGCCTTACAGTTGTGTGATCAGAGTAAATGATAACACAGAAACCTAGAAGATACAATCTGAACTTTTCCAGAGCAAATACTACGGCTAGCAGCTCTTTCTCAGTAACTGTGTAGTTATGCTGAGCCTCGTCAAGTGTCTTACTAGCGTAGCAGATGACCATGGGTTTTCCATCAATTTTCTACCCAAGTATCGCTCCTACAGCGAAATCAGATGCATCGCACATGATCTCAAAGAGTTGAGACCAATCAGGGGACTGTAGGATCGGAGCTTGGGTAACTCGATCACGTAGGATCTCAAATGCTTGAGTGCATTCCTTGGAGATTTCAAAAGGAACATCCTTAGATAGTAGATTAGTCGAGGGCACTCGATCTTTGAGAAATCAAGAATGAATAGATGGTAAAAATCGATGTGCTCCAGGAAAGATTGGATGTCCTTGATCGAGCTAGGCATAGGCAGTTTAGAAATCAGATTCACCTTGGCTCGATCAACCTGGATGCCTTTTCTGAGATGAGATGTCCTAGGATAATTCCTTCAGGCATCATGAAATGGCTCTTTTCCCAAGAAGGAACCAGATTCACGTCAATGCACTGCCTAAGGATTTGGACCAGGTGCATGAGGCAATCGTCAAATGATTCGCCAAACACTGAGAAGTCATCCATGAAGACTTTCAGATAATCACCTACCATATCTGAGAATATGGCAAGCATGCACCGCTGAAAAGTAGCGGGTGCATTGCAGAGATCGAAAGGCATCCTTCGGAATGTGTATGTCCCAAAGGGGTAGGTGAAAGTGCTCTTCTCTTGGTCCTCAGGATGGATTGCCACCTGGTTATAACCAGAGCACCCATCCAAAAAGTAGAAGAATCTATTTCCCACTAGATCAATAAACGGTAGTGGGAAATGATCCTTCTTTGTGGAGGTATTGAGTCTTCTGTAATCAATGCAGACTCTCAACAAATTCGCCACATGGGTCGGTATGATTTCTCCGATTTCAGTCATGATCATGATGAGTCCTGCCTTCTTAGGCACAACCTGGATTAGACTCACCCACCGACTGTCGAAGATCGGGTAGATGATCCCGACATCTAACCACTTGATGATCTCATTTTTCATGACCTCCTGCAGATTAGGATTCAGACGTCTCTGCATTTCACGGGAAGGTCGTGTGCCCTTTTCAGTATAGATGCGGTGTGTGCAGTAAGAGGGGTTGAAACCAGTCAAATCATTGAGAGTCCATCCAATGGCTCTTCGATGTTGCTGGAGAATAGAAATCAGACAGGATTCCTAATTAGGTGTGAGTCTGGAATTGATAATCACAGGAAACGTCTAATTGGAACCCAAAAATATGTATTTTAGATGATCGGAAAGAGGCTTAAGTTCCAAAACAGGGTTATCAGCAGCAGCGGGTGGTTCTGGGTGTGTGTCAAGAGCAAGGGAAGGAGTTATGGGTGTGTCTTAGTTAAGTTCGAACTCCTCTGATTGCGGGTTTTGATCCTCTTGTGGTTGGTCAGAAGTAGTCATGTTCTCCTCAATATACTAATCATCAACCATAGCCTTGATATCGTATATCTGTTCTATAAATCTACAATTAGTCCCTTGTTGGGCCTTAAAGATGTCAATCTTTAATGTTTGGTTCCCAAATTTTAGGTCAATTCAGCCCTCCTCACAATTAATGTTGGCCCTAGCGGGTTTTAGCTTCCTCTTTTAGGATTCAAGTGAGATTAAGAGCCTGATTTTTAGGGTTTTCTTGAATAGATCAATTCAACCAAGGCTTAGGCACACATCATTTTGTAAAGTTGATTCTTGCTTATGAAAGTGTGTCTCTAAAAATCCTAAGTTGAAATCCTTAATTGGCTCTAATTTTGGTCCAATGTAATTTGCCAAATGTGGTATCTAGGGCTCAAACAAGAAGGTGATAGCCCTAGTTACCTTAAGTGGGTGCACAAATCAGATTTTGTTGTTGAAATCAAATCAGGCAACTTGATGAATTAGCTAAGAATGGAAAGCAAGTAGCCCAAATTGATTTTACTCTTTTTAACCTTTTCAGAATAAGGGGCTTAAGACAGAGAGTAATCAGAATTTACGTGCCCCTGGTGTGTTTGTTGTGCGGCTGTACTTTCTTTGAATCTTCTCCCTAAAACAACCACAACAAAAGAGATATGGCAAGTTGGTATCTATATCAGAAATTGTAATTAAGAATTCTAAATTGCCCGTTGCTCCCCGGCAACGATGCCAAAATGTTAATCATGCTAAGTTGGGGTTTAAAAAGTGTTGCGTTGTAGTACAACCGCAATAGCGTTCAAAATAGATATAATTTTATTACTTAAAAAGATTTTCAAGGTCGAACACAAGGAGAAAATTGGTATTTAGAAATCAAGATCACAATTCAGAATTAAAAGAGTATGCATTATATCAGTATCGGAGTGCAACAATATGGAGTAAAATGGTGATTTAGATCACCAAATACTCCTACAATATCACCAAGGAACTCAATATATGAATGTGCAATGTAAACTAGAATCTGTCATCTGATAAAGGAATCAGATGACTTAAACTGTCTGATCCTTCCTTCTCTTTTTCTACCTTTGCTTCTCCTCTTTCTTCTTCTTCTTCTTCTTCTTCTTCTTCTTCTACTTTGGGTTCTGCTCTTATTATTATTATTATTATTCTTCTGCGATTCTTCTCTTTCTCTTCAACTTCTTCCTTTGGCCTTCTCTTCTTCTTTCTCTAGCTTTGCCTTTTCCTTCTCTGAGGTCCTTCTCTTTCTCTTCTCTTCTTCTGCCTAACCTCCTCTTCTTCCTCTAAATTGGCTAAGTGTTGGAGCCAATCTCTTCAAGGCAAAAACCCCCTAACCCCGTGCACCTCTCCTCTCTCTTTCTCTCTTTCTATTTCAGTCTCACCCTCCCAGAGCCTTAGCCGGTCAAGTAATCGAACCTATCGCAGACCCAAGCCCAGGCTCACCGGCGTGTGTGGTGAGCAAGGAGTGAAGTCAGGCGGGTAGTCGAGTCGGCCAAGTCCGCGTGGGCAGCGCCGCGGATGAGTCCGGTGAAGGGGGGCCGGAGGACCTCACCCTCAGAGTTGGAGGCGAATAGCCTCTTTCACTTTTTCAATTTATTTGGGTGCAGGTGCTCTTTCACTTCCGAGGTGGGACTAAATGTCCCACCTGTCTTCCGTGCGCCTGTAGCAGGGAGTGGCTCTCTCAATTGGCGAGGCTGCAAAGGCACACGACTTTAACTGAGGGCCTAAATGCGTGCGCGAGATAATTCCACGCAGCTTGGGACAGCAACACCTATAGTAGCAAGGCCTGGAGCGATTGCGAGCAAGCTTCAAGCTTGCACCAATGGCAGGTGGGGCTTGCTACTTGATAACACAAGAATAGCCTCGCGGCCACGTCAAATCGTTCGGGAAGGTTCGCCGGAGCACGACGGATGTGATGGGGGTGTTGGCGTGTCTCGAGGGTGCCTATCAGTGTGTGCCTAGGGCACACTGTGCGTGAGTGAGTGGGTGTGTTCAAGGAGGTGTTTGGGTGAGTGGCGTGGTGAGTGGAGTGAGTGGAAGTGATCAGTGAAGTGAGGCAGAGGTTGTGGGCTTGTCGGTGAGGGTTGGGGTGGCCTGTGGAGGTGGGATGACCATACCGGAGTTGGTGGTCAGAGATAAAAGGGATGAAGGTGCAACGGGCGGTAGTGGTCGATTTTGGAAAGTACAGGGCGGAGAAGAAATTAGAGTGGACAGGGACTTATCTAGGGCGTTAAGGGACAAAGGGGGTGAGTGAAGGCATCAGGTCTGGTATGGCCGACGCCGGAGACAAAGGCAGCTCCGGTGAGGTGAGATCGGCGAGGATGAAGAGAGAGAAGCACCTGCTGGTATGGAGAGACACGGATGAAGTCAAGGAGGATGGATCCACCACAGGTATGGCGGTCGGACGACGAGGAGGAGCAGGGAAGGTCGCCGGACGTCGAGGAGCCTACGGCCGTGAGGGGAAGAGAGGAATTTCAGGTATTCACAGCCGAAATCGAGCGTGAAGGAGTCAGAGAGGCCTGGGCTCCTTTAAATAGAGCTCTGAAGGTCGGTAAATAGAGGTCTTGGAAAGTCGCCGACAATGGAAGCTTGTTAGGATACTGATTGCGCAGCAATCATAGGTCTTAATTGACCTAAATTAGGCTAGGACATAGCATAAGTTAGGGTAATTCATGCATGCATAACCATTATCTGCATCTTCACTATTTTCCTTTAGCTATGCATAAAATAATGTTATAATGTAATGATTAAGTGCATTATGTCAATTACAAGTAATAAGCTGGTTCTGGAGTTGGATCTAAAGCTGGATCTGAGCTGGATCAAGAATAATGAGTGTTGCAGCAGAGCTAAAGTAGAAGACATAGATTAGATGTAGTAGATAATAATGTAAGGGAATTAAGGCATGCTACAATATTAAGTAGGAATAAAGTAGTAAAATGTGAAGAGCTTTGGTCCATCCTAGCCCTAGGATAGCCTAGAGACTTCCCCAAGCCTTAGCCGCCTTTAGATTAGGTCATCGCACCCTAGGAAACCTTAAAACCCTAATTTTAGCCTCTATCTGGAAGTCCAGATGAGTTATAGGACCTCCAGAACCCTTAGCCAACTCCCGCACACCTTAAACCCACTTCTGCAGTGTTATTGGACGTCCAAACACTTGGTCAGATGTCCAATTTCTGCAGAATATCCAAGACAGAACCTTGAATTCTTCCTGACTCTGATTGGACGTCCAGACAAAAAGTCTGGACTTCTAATTTTTTAGTATAAGATGTCTGATTCCTTTTTTGGACGTCCGGAACTGTTCTCCAGTTCCTGTTTTGAGATTCAAGCCTTGATCTTGGATCTCTAGCTCCCTAAACCCAATTCCAACACCATAGGAACCTAAATTAAGGTACCCTAACCCCAGTACACCACCTCTAGACCTCCCCAAGGACCTAATTAGGTCCTCACTAAACCTAATTGACTTAGATCATAGTCAATTACCATTACCTAAGTCAATTGGACTTATAGGGTCCAATTGAGCTCAGATCTCAACCCACACAAGTCCAATTGGACTTAGTGAGAGTCCAATTGACCTAAGCCCAATATAATTGAGTTATTTCACTCTCAATTAGGTTCACTCTCATTCAATTAAACTTGGGTTAAGTTTAATTGCAATTTCCCCTTAGAAATTAGGGTTTACAACCCTAATTTAAGGCCTACACCTACCTAAACCCCTTAGGACCTAACCTAGACCACTTAGCCACCTAGGTCACGGCCACACACTCACACACACAGACACATTCATGCACAAACACCCATCTAGAGTTCTCTAGAACTCTCTTCAAAGTGGCGCCACTCTTGGTTGCCAAATTTAGCAACCAAGAGTGATTCAATTCTTCGATCCACTTTTTATGGATCTAAGAACTACCCTCTCTCTCCATGGCCGGCCACTTATGGGCCTCTCTCTAGAGAGTTACACACTTCTCTAGAGAGACTCCCTTAAGTCTATAAAAAGACCTAAGGGGTAGCCATTTGCACCCATCCCATTCTTGGCACTCATCCATCAAGGTTAGCTACATCTCCACCTCCACTCTACCTCCATGAGGAGAACCACCATGGAAGCCACCATCTCCATGCCAGGATGCTGGATCATCTCCCCAACCTCTCTCCAAGGGTCGACCTAAGCACAATTGGGTGCCTTTCCTTCTCCTCTCAGCCACTCAAAGGCCATTTAAGCCTACCTCCGAATGCCCTTCTTTTCTACTAGATTAGTAACTTAGCTCTTCATAGTTCTACTGCTTTCATTTACTACTTAGTAGTGTAGCTCTTATTCTCCTCCAATGATGCATGCAAAATCCCCCCATAGATTCCTGTATGCGATCATTTTCTGTTAGCTAGTTTTATGTTTTCAAGCTTTCCTTTACAAGCTTTCCTCTAAATTCCATGTTGCAAACATCCTTCTAAATGAATGAAAAAAAGATGTATTTTTTTTATACATATCTCTACATTGAAAATCACCATGAGCTTATTGGTTGCAATCTATTTTATGTGATTCAAGTTGCCTGCTTTTCATTTATATATATATTGCAACAAGCATGTCGGTTCTGGAAAATATAGAAGATTTAATTATAAATG
This sequence comes from Thalassia testudinum, assembly GCA_037157565.1. NCBI lineage: Eukaryota > Viridiplantae > Streptophyta > Magnoliopsida > Alismatales > Hydrocharitaceae > Thalassia > Thalassia testudinum. The sequence goes on along the minus strand of JAZHRO010000029.1, from coordinate 2,454,076 downwards.
CATTTTGTCTAAATAGCCACCACATCACTAGAATTGTGCATACTGAAACTCATACTTTCACTTTCGTTATCTATCTAACACACGCACATGTAATCTGAATTCACAATAGAAGTGGCAAAACTTTAATCCGAAGATTGGAAACCAGCATGCGATTTTAAATAAGTAGAGCGATAAAAGGATCGATCTCAGATTTGAACAAACGCCTCCCAGAGACGAACGACCGGGACTCAAAGTCTCGTTATCTTTTTATAAATATTTTTGTTTGATCGTATTACGCACTATACTACGATGCTTTTTCCTATCAAAACGTGCTCTACGAGTCACAACAAATGGCACCGTTGCCAGGGAGGCAACGTCATTTTTTCTTGATTTCAATCTTTTAAATTATCACCGACAAATCTTCCTCTGTTTTGTTTTTGGATGTGCAAGACAACACAGGAAAAACGGAATCTGCACACACAACGAACATAGAAAAAGATTTCTAGGTGCACATCATCTCCTCTTAGACTAGGTTTTCTTCTAAACCCTAGGATTAGATTTTCTTCCAGCAATTTCTTTTGAAAAAAAAAGGAAAACTTATTCATTTTCGTGAAAAAGAAAAAGAAATAAAAGAAATCTAGATTAGGTTTCTTTTTGAATCCTAGGTTACTTGGAAAAAGCAATATATATATATATATATTTGAAAATATTTTGAAAAAAAAAATCCTTTTTGAAAAATATTTGCAAAAGTTTTTGAGAAAAAAAACATTTTTGGTGAAAAGTTTGGATTTCAAACTCAGACACTCTTTAAAAGCTTCACCATTCTTTGATTTTCGGCCAGATTTCAAAGTCTGTTTTAAAAATTCAATTACCAAAAAAGTAGTGAACAAAAAAATATGAAATTTGGGCTAAACCTTCATATTCAAATTATCTTTCAAACACCACCATTTATTTGAAAAATATCTAAGTATAAAATTTTTAAAAATTTGTGAAGTGCAAGGGGCTTAGACTAACCTAGATTCAAGATTTTTCAAAATTCTAAAAGTAATTTCGAGCAATCCGCGAATCTATTTTGACTTTAAATGGTGGGGTTTGAAAGCTGATCTCATTGGATTTATTTTCTATATTTTTTTTGAATTTTTGAAAGTCATTTGATACTGTTTCAAAGTGAAAAACCAACCAGGGGTCAAAATTCCAAATCTGATCCCCTGACATTCAAAAATCTCTAAAAATTCGGTTGAAACAATAAAAATTCCAAAAAAAATATTCTTTGAAAAGATAATTGGAAAAGGAATCTACTCGCCAAATTTCAAGTTAATTGGATTCTAATTTTTGCCAGAGAATTGATTGTAATTTTTGTGATCTGCTGAAGAAGAAAAAAAAATAAAAGAACAAAACCCTAGAATTGCATGAACCCTAAGTTACACTTTTACGGTTACAATTTAGAGACCACATTGGGATAACCTAGACTTAATCAAGTTTAGTACTTAGCCGGTGAGTTGGTCACCTTTGTGCCACTCACCAAAAAACCTAATTGAAGAAAAATGGGCTAAAAATCAAGTCTAAAAAATGAAATAAACCCGAATTCGTTGTCATACTACTGGGTGCTTTCAACCTCTTGGCTGGGTTAGCCGAGAGGCGGGATTCACTTTCAGTTGGTTGTACGATAAATTTTCTTCAGGAATTAGAACTTAAAACGAAAAATCTGGTCATCTGATTCATAAAGACCATCTGATTAACAGGGCCTTAGCCTTGTTTGGCTTAGCTACACCAACCCAGGGGTTGGGTGGTGTATGCAAGGAAGGAGGTCACTTTAACCTCAATTCGTTGGACCTTGGTAGCTACTCCTAAGGAGGTGGGTCACCTAGCCAGGACCATCTTCTCCCCCTACTTCTGCTCCCATAGCCAAAATGGCTAATCCTAGGCCTGGACCTAGACACGGTCAGGATATTGATAATCTAGAAGCCCAGGTGGTTGAATCTGAGGAACGGCATCGGCAGAGCATGGACTACATTTTGACGGCACTTGACAGAATGCAACATCCACCGTGAGGAGAATAGCTGTGGGATTTCTATGATCCAACCGTACCAATCGCTGCACCCTTAGTTAGGATTCCTGCAGGCGGAGATGCATTTAAGCTCAAGCACTTGATCAGCACCCACTTCTATGGAAACTCAAGCAAAGATCTATTCCAGCACCTAGAGGACCTGAGTCGACTCGCAGAAACGATTTGACCTAGGAACATTGATCTTGGGATTGTTCTAATGAAGCTTTTCCCATTTTCTCTAAGGGATAAAGCTTCATACTGGTTTAAGACCATTGGGAAGCCAATCGGAACCTAGTCGGAATTACAACGTGAATTCCTGCAAAAGTTCTTCCCAATCAGTCGAATAAACGCGATGCCGCGCACAATAACAACTTTCTCCCAAGGAGCTGGGGAGAAGTTGCATGAACCCTGGGATCGATTTCACGACCTTCTCCGGAAATGCCCGCACCATGGTATACCCAGATGGCACCTAGCTCAAATCTTTTACCATGGGCTAGATGACACACATCGGTATCTGGACGATGCATCTAGTGGCAGGAATTTTCTCGCAAAAGTCGAGAACAACGCATTTGAGTTGTTCGAATCTTTGGCAAAGAATTCGATGAATGCCGCGTCCATGAACCAATTCCAGTGGCTTGGTCAGCAACGGGTTGGTGTCCATGAGGCTCACACCGAGTCTATTTGAGCCGACATGGATATAATCATCAAGCAGCTGGATAGAATAAATCTGATTTAGAAAAAGGTTGACCAAATTAGTCAGGGTCAATCTGACCTGAACTCTACCACTTCAAGACCCTCCTATGCACCCTGAGCCCCTCCTGCTCGAGTTAATCTACTCACTCAGGATGCATCTTCTTATTTACGAGATCCTGTATATCAGGATCACATAAACAATCTAGATCTGGCACCTTACGACCAGGGTTACGCACCACCCGCAGATTATAATACGTATTCCCTTGACAAATATACGTCTCAGACATTTCGGCCTACGAGGACGTCTGTGCTATCCAAGGATACAGGCGCAACAACCCGTATTCAAAGACATATAACCTTGGTTGGCGCCAGCATCCGAACTTCTATTGGTCTAGTAATTCACAGAGACCACATCAAGATCCACATTACCAAACCAGGCAATATGGGAATGTGCAAAACACGTACCCTAGGCAGCAACCATTCCCGTCTCAATAGCAGCAACACCATTCTTTATACCAATCGCTGCACCAAGTTGCCAGTCACCCTCCAAAGTGGACTGACCCTTTGGAGACATTGAAAGAGGAGCTGCAAGAATCGATGAGGAAATCTACACAGGATAGCTTGCAGATTATGAAGGCGATGGCTGACCAGATACAGACTATACAGAACACACAAAACTAGCTGTTGCAGGAGCATAGGACTTAGGGATCCTTGCCCTCCCAACCCGTCCCGAATCCTTGATATGTGCAGAATCAAGGCTCCCCGCCTAGGTTTCAGGCACCACAGGGACAGGCACACGCCATGTTACAGGCGCCTCCTGCACCACCTGGTTATGCCCAAGGCTAGCCGCCTTTGCAGAACCCTGCATGCGCTGCCCCTTCCGCTCCCCCACCACCTCATGGACAACAAGCCAATGTAAATGCTGTCTCTTTGAGGAGCGGAAGGAAGACATTCAACCCACCACATAGGCAGGCGGGCCCTGATTTTTCTCACCCCTCGCCGTAGGCGGGTTCGACTCCTTCAGCTCAGGAGCCACCTATAGTAGACAAGGGTAAGAAGCCACTTGACCCTGAGATTCCCATCCCTTTTCCTAAGTATTTGACACAAAATGTAGTACAGAAAAAGGACACGTAGAATTTTGAGGACTTGAAGTCAATGTTTAAGGAAGTACATATTTAGGTCCCCCTCCTCGAGGCAATTGATCACATCCCTACTGTCACTAGGTTCTTCAAGAACTATTGTACCCCAAAGCGACAGCCTAGAATTGGACGATAGGCGATACTGTCAAAAGAAGCTAGCACCATTATTCTAGCTGACTTGCCGCTGAAAAAGAAAGACCCTAGTACCCCACTCATATCCTGCTTCTTGCAGGATTCTCCATTTGATTGGGCCCTTCTATATCTAGGTCCGTCCATCAACCTAACTCCCACTACCATATTTGATCAATTTCGATTTGGGGAGTTAAAGCCCACCTCGGTCACGATTCAGCCGGCTGATAGATCAGCAAAAACACCGAGGGGGGTGGTTGAAAACGTGATCATAAAAGTCCATGGGTTCTGCTTTCCTGCAGACTTTTTCATTCTCGATATGGAAGTTCCACCTAATCTCCGAGATGCACCAATTATTTTGGGTCACCCATTTCTAGAGACAGCCCGAGCAAACATTGATTGTGCATCCCGGTGTATGGAGATAGCCCTAGATAATGAGCGACTTCAACTTGACATATTCAAGGCATCAAGGAATTTTGACTGTGATCGCATAGAGGAGGATGGTGAAGACAAAGATGCAGCATACTGTGGTAACATTAGGCTCCTTTGTGACGACCCAATGTCTCATTCGTCTGCACTATCAGGGTTCTTGGACCTCGATCCACACGGGACTTAGACCACTGCACTGCACATATCTCCCCGAGGATTTGACTGTTTAGGGTGTGCTTCTGACCACAGCACCCCTAAATCTACCTTTCCTAATCCACACACTACTAAATTGCCCCTGTTGTTGCAGGAAGATGTGACCACAGCTAACGGCTTCCCCGTTAACACAGTCACAATCGATTACTTCATAGGAAGCAAATCAGCGGGAATTCACGTGCATACGGATCAGCAGATTCCCACCCTCGAGTTTGCTCCTCCCACTCCCATTTCTAACTCTGACCCACCCATGATTGAATTGAAGCCCTTACCTGACTAACTTAAGTATGTGTTCTTGGGCGAAAGTGAGACATACCGAGTCATTATTAATGCCCACTTAACCTGAGAACAAGAGCATCAATTGATTTCTACGCTACAAGACCATAGGGCTGCTATAGGGTGGAGTATTGCCGATCTCCGCGGTATTCGCCTCTCGTATTGCACTCATCACATTTACATGGATGAGGGGGTGAAACCTTCGAGAGAACCTCAAAGACAGCTTAACCTGAATATGCTAGAGGTCGTTAAGAAGGAGATCATCAAATGGCTGGATCAGGTATTGTATACCCAATCTTTGACAGCCAGTGGGTGAGTCCGATCCAGATAGGGCCCAAGAAAGCAGGACTCACCGTTGTGAAAAACGATAAGGGCGAATCCATCTCGACCAGCACTGCGACATCTTGGTAGGTCTGCATCGACTATAGGAAACTGAACATGGCTACCCAGAAGGATCACTTAACTTTGAGTTTCATTGATCAGATCTTGGAACGATTAGCCAAACGTAGTTTCTTTTGCTTTCTGGATGGATACTCCAGGTATAATCAAGTAGCAATTAGCCCAGAAGATCAAGACAAGACCACATTCACATGCCCCTTTGGAACATTCACTTTCAAGTGGATGCCCTTTGACCTCTGCAACGCACCAGCAACATTTCAGCGTTGTATGATGGCTATCTTCTCTGACATGATTGCGGACTATGTGGAGGTGTTCATGGATGACCTCTCCATTTTCGGAGATGATTTCGCATCTTGTCTTGATAACCTCACCAAGATCCTGAAATGGTGTATTGAGGTAAACCTAGTACTATCCTGGGAGAAAAGCCATTTCATGGTGAGGGATGGAATAGTACTAGGGAATAGGATCTCTAAAAATGGACTCGAGATCGATCGAGCTAAATTAGAGATTATTTCCCACTTATCGCCACCTAGCTCAGTCAAGCAGATCAGATCATTCTTGGGTACATCAGCTTCTATCAGAGATTTATATGCGATTTCTCAAAAATTGCACGACCTTTGACGAATCTCCTTGTTGCCGATGTCCCATTTGAATTCGGCACCTCAAGTCTCAGCGCCTTTGAGACTTTACGAAACGCTGTCTCTGATTCCCCAATTCTCCAACTACCCGACTGGTTGCTTGATTTCGAGATGATGTGAGACGCTTCTGATTTTGCCATCGATGCTGTTTTCGACCATTGTTGGGAAAAACAACCCTTTGTCATATACTATGCTAGAAAGATGCTGAATGAGGCTCAGTGAAATTATACTGTCACCGAAAGAGAACTGCTAGAAGTAGTAATCGGGTTGGAGAAATTCATATCTTACTTATTAGGATCCAAAGTCATCATCGTCATTGACCACTCCACCCTCCAACATTTGTTGGCAAAGAAGGATGCCAAACCCTAGCTTATTAGATGGATCCTTCTATTGTAGGAATTTGATATTGAAATCCATGACAAAGCCGAAAAGCAGAATGTTGTGGCAGATCACCTATCCAGATTGGACCTAAGCCACATTCCTTATTCCCTGCCTATCCACGAGCAATTTTCGGATGAATCTCTTTTGGCAGTTCACTCTGTTGAGTTCCCCTGGTACGCTGACATCGCGAACTACCTTGCCGTAGGCAAGATTCCCACGAACCTATCCAAGGACCAGAAACTCAAATTCACTACAGAGGCCAAATTCTACCTCTAGGATGACCCACTGCTCTTTCGCATTGGAGCAGATCACATTATTCGAAGATGCATCCCAGATTCTGAGATCCTCAGTGTGTTATCTTTTTGCCACAATGATGCTTGTGGTGGTCATTTCTCGAGACGGAAAACCGCTGCAAAAATTTTGCAGTCGGGATTTCTCTAGCCAACCATTTTCAGAGATACACACGAATACGTCCAACACTGCAAATGATGCCAGTCAATTGGTTCTATGACCAGGAGAGACATGATGCCACTCCAGCCCATCATGGTTGTAGAAGTGTTCGACGTTTGGGGCATCGAATTTATGAGCCCTTTTCCGAACTCGCATGGCTTCGAGTACATATTACTAGCCGTCGACTATGTCTCAAAGTGGGTTAAGGCCATCCCGGCGAGACGGGCTGATCATAAGACCGTCATTTCTTTCGTACAGTAGTACATCTTCGCGAGATTCGGAATACCCCGCACTCTGATTAGAGACGGGGGAAGCCACTTCATCCACACCCATTTTAGGTCATTATTAAAGAAATACAGGATACATCATCGAATAGCCACCCCGTATCACCTGCAGACCAATGGGCAGGTTGAAGTGTCTAACCGTCAAATCAAGCTGATTCTTCAAAAGATGGTTAGACCAGACAGGAAGGATTGGTCCAATAAATTAGTTGATGCACTCTGGCATATCGGACTGCATACAAGCCCCACTGAGAATGTCACCATATCGTATGGTATATGGCAAGGCCTGTCGCCTTCCTGTAGAGCTAGAACACTGCGTCTTTTGGACGGTGCGAAAATTTAACCTTGACCTCGATGCAGGAGGTCAAGAACGGAAACTCCAGCTCAACGAATTAGAAGAGATCTGGCGGGAGGCCTATGAGAATGCATTGATATACAAGGACAAGACCAAGGCCTTTCATGACCGCCACATCCGGGGAAAAGCATCCAAGCCCAACCAGCAAGTCTGGTTGTTTGATTCATGATTAAAACTTTTCGCAGGGAAGCTCAAGTCCAAGTGGACTGGCCCATATGTTGTGATTCACCCATATCCTAATGGGGCAGTCCAAATCAGGGACCCAAAATCTGGGCATACATCAACGGTAAATGGCCAGTGCCTCAAGCCATTTTTGGCCTAGGAACCTCCTCCACCTGACGAGATCGTTCATCTTATTGAGGACGTGTGATTGAATTCTCACCCAGCTAGAGGCATTAAACTCAGCATGTATAGATAGTCGCTATCCCGCATTCCACCATCATCTATGCATAACCATTTTTGTATATAGCATATTTTTCTTTTAGCATATTTTCTTTCTGCATATTGCATACTGACAGGTTGGCCGGTGCTAAATGTATACTTTCAGAAGCAATTACAGGTGATTTCTACCCATTCTCTCCCTGCTGTATTTATTTTCTTTTATATTCATGCATGAGGACATGCAAGAACTTAGGCATGGGGGGGTAGATACAACAAAACTGAAAATTTTTATGCCAACATTTAGGAACACCTTGGAGCTGCATGTAAAACATACTTTAGGACCCCAAATAAAAGAACAACCGACTCCACCTCCAATGCTCTCATTGGAGCTAAAAATCGTCCGCAACAGCCATTTCCGACTCACTCGCTCACCTTGTATTCTAAATTTAGGGTAAAGTTGAATGTAACCCGATACAAGAATTTCACAAAGTACAAATTATACGAGGTTACTTGTTTATAGCATATATACATATTGCATTCATGAATAAGATTATTTTATTAAGAGAATGCAATAGGGATTTTATCCTCTAGTTGATTCCTGTAATCTGGAATCCAGTACAACTTTTCACACACACGTAGAATTTGCAATAGATTCACAGTGAAGGCTGATAAACATCTTTAGTCTGTCGAGAAGAAGCAGTGCTTCTTTTCCTGGACCACTGGACAGTGTTTTAGGATTCAGGCAGATTTTCTTCCAAAAATCCACCAAATAGTGTGAGATGAGAGTAGAGTGTACTGGTGCTCTAAGATTAGTACAAGGAATCCAGAGTCCTAGATAATTAGGTGATGATACTTTGAGATTAGACATAGTTTTCACTCTCGGTTCTTGCGTATACATTTTTGTGCGAAATATTGAGAGCCACCAAATAAGGCAAATATGCGGAGAGCGAGTTTTCAAAAAACTAGGGCCAAGGTGGATGATTACGACCATTCTTTACGGAATCCTCGGCTGAAGGAGAGTATTGATGCCAAGGTCAGAAATACACCGTCCTATCCGTCTCTCCTGGTGTCGTGAGTAGGCACTTCCACCAAATAAGCCACCCAATGTCACTTGAGTACCACCAATCCCTAATAATTCCTCCTCAATAAAGTTTATAGATGTGTGCTAGTTGTGTTATGTTGAAAAAGAAAAAAGAGAGAGAAAAAAAAATGAAATGAAAAAAAAATGATGAAAAGAAAGAAAAATTGAAAAAAAATAGAAAAAGCAAGGAAAAAAGAGTGAATATTTAGTTCAGTTGCATTGAGGCAATACCACCAAATATGGCCTTAACCCACCTTTCTTGTGTTTCTGACCGCCCGAATACTAGCTGAGGAATTCCAACTTAGTGTTAGGGTTATGGAAACTCAATTGAAGTGTTAATGCCAAGTGAGACCACGAAATACAAATGATATATATGAATCCGGTGAGGTTGTGAGCTCTAAGAAAAAGAAAAAGAGAAAGAGAGAATGAATACAAAGGAACCAGAAGAGAGCATAGTTTTTCTCGTCTTTCTCTGAGTTGAGTTACTTGATAGTCCGGGAATCTAGATTATGAAGTACTAATTTCTATGTAGCACCAGTCGAGAGTGAGCCACCAAATAAACACCCGTACCCCTCAGAGATTATCTACCTAAGCCTAAAGTCGGGGTGGAATTCATAGAATATCTTGAATACCCCAAGGGAAGAAGTCCGCATATCCTGCTAGAATTTTACTAGGGGTCAAGTACAGGCTTTAGAGGTGAATTAGTTTTTCACTTGAATCCGTTACAAAAGCTACATAGCTGTACTTTCACAATTGTCTGGATTTCTAGAGCATAGGATGAAAACAAAAAGGAGAAAAATCTCTAGGCATACACTTGACAAAACAATCAATCCCTTAGGGACCCTTTCGTGAATAATTTAGCTTTGCATTTGCTAGGGACTAGCAAGACGTAGGCATGAGGGTATGATTGCGCAGCAATCATAGGTCTTAATTGACCAAAATTAGGCTAGGACTTAGCATAAGTTAGGAAAATTCATGCATGCATAAGCATTGTCTGCATCTTTACTGTTTTCCTTTAGCTATGCATAAAATAATGTTATAATGTGCTGATTAAGTACATTATGTCAATTATAGGTAATAAGCTGGATCTTGAGCTAGATCTGAAGCTGGATCTGAGCTGGATCAAGAATAATGGGTGTTGCAGCAGAGCTGAAGCAAAAGACTTAGATTAGATGTTGTAGATAATAATGTAAGGGAATTAAGGCATGCTACTCTATTAAGTATGAATAAAGCAGTAAAATGTGAAGTGCTTAGGCCCATCCTAGCCATAGGATAGCCTAGAGACTTCCCCAAGCCTTAGCCACCCTTAGATTAGGTCACCGCACCCTAGGAAACCTTAAAACCCTAATTCTAGCCTCTATCTGGATGTCCAGATGAGTTATAGGACATCCAGAACCCTTAGTCAACTCCCTCACACCTAAAACCCGCTTCTGCAATGTTATTGGATGTCCAGACACTTAGATGTCCAATTTCTACAAAATACCCAAGATAGAACCTTGAATTCCTCCTGACTCTAACTGGACGTCCAGACAACAAGTCTGGTCTTCTAATTTTTTAGTATAAGACGTCTAATTCCTTTTTTGGACATCTGGAACTGTTCTCCAGTTCCTATTTTGAGATTCAAGCCTTGATCTTGGATCTGTAGCTCCCTAACCCAATTCTAACCCCATAAGAACCTAAGTTAAGGTACCCTAACCCTAGTACACCACCTCTAGACCTCCCCAAGGACCTAATTAGGTCGTCACTAAACCTAATTGACTTAGATCATAGTCAATTACCATTACCTAAGTCAATTGGACTCAAAGGATCCAATTGAGCTCAAATCTCAACCCACACAAGTCCAATTGGACTTAGTGAGAATCCAATTCACCTAAGCCCAACCTAATTGAGTTATTTCACTCTCAATTAGGTTCACACTCATTCAATTAAACTTGGGTTAAATTTAATTGCAATTCCCCCTTAGCAATTAGGGTTCGCAACCCTAATTTAAGGACTACAGCTACCTAAACCCCTAAGGACCTAACCTAGACCACTTAGCCACCTAGATCACAGCCACACACTCACACACACACATTCACGCACACACACCCATCTAGAGTTCTCTAGAACTCTCTTCAAAGTGGCACCACTCTTGGTTGCCAAATTTAGCAACCAAGAGTGATTCAATTCTTAGATCCACTTTTTATGGATCTAAGAACTACCCTCTCTCTCCATGGCTGGTCACTTATGGGGCTCTCTCTAGAGAGTTCCACACTTCTCTAGAGAGACTCCCTTAGGTCTATAAAAAGACCTAAGGGGTGGCCATTTGCACCCATCCCATTCTTGGCACTCATCCATCTAGGTTTGCTACATCTCCACCTCCACTCTACCTCCACGAGGAGAACCACCATGGAAGCCACCATCTCCAACATCTCCAGGCCAGGATGCTGGATCATCTCCCCAACCTCTCTCCAAGGGCTGGCCTAAGCACCAATGGCCACCCCTCCTTCTCCTCTTAGCCACTCAAAGGCCATCGAAGCCCACCTCCGAATGCCCTTCTTTTCTGCTAGATTAGTAACTTAGCTCTTCATAGTTCTACTACTTTCATTTACTGCTTAGCAGTGTAGCTCTTATTCTCCCCCAATGATGCATGCAAATTCCCCCCATAGATTCCTGTATGCGATAATTTTCTGTTAGCTAGTTTTATATTTTGAAGCTTTTCTTTACAAGCTTTCCTCTAAATTCCATGTTGCAAACATCCTTTTGAATGAATGAATAAAAGATATTTTTTTTGCACATATCTCTATGTTGAAAATCACCATGAGCTTATTGGTTGCAATCTATTTCGTGTGATTCAAGTTGCCTGCTTTTCATTTATATATATATTGCAACAAGCATGTCGGTTCTGGAAAATATAGAAGATTTAACTATAAATGCATTTTCTATAAACAGCCACCACATCACTAGAATTGTGCGCACTGAAACTCATACTTTCACTTTCGTTATCTATCTAATACACGCACATGTAATCAGAATTCACAATAGAAGTGGCGAAACTTTAATCCGAAGATTGGAAATCGGCATACGATTTTAAATAAGTAGAACGATAAAGGATCGATCTCAGATTTGAACAAACGCCTCCCAAAGACAAACGACCAGGACTCAAAGTCTCATTATCTTTTTATAAATATTTTTGTTTGATCATATTGCGCACTATACTACGACGTTTTTTCATATCAAGATGCACTCTACGATTCACAATAGATACCCACATCTCTCATGCGTTCGCATGAGAGATTGGGAGGGAATCAGATCTCAAGGATGGGTTCATACTGACAGGAATTTCTCAAAGGATCTTCCTTCCAATTTTGGAAGAGATCCTACAAGCAATCAAGGAGAACTTCCAAGTTTAAGGTCGTTGGAGTAGGTTTCCTCCGCGATAATAGCGGACAGACCTACTTGTGAAGATGGCGAGAAAGGTAGGAGGCTGTTAGCAAGGGTTTTTGAAAGTTAGGGGTAGAAATGTAATCAGGCTGGACCTTTTTGCAAACTAGGTCAAGGCAAACTTACCTTGGGTCCAAATTTTGGTACAAACCTAATTTGGACCTAAGGAATCCAATGGTGAAGTTGGATTTTTAGTTTGACTACGTTTGACTGAAAAATTTATGTAAAAACCTAATTTAGGGTAAATATCTATTTGAGACCCCATTCTAGGTCAAGATGGGTTTTAATGGCCAAATTGAAGGTTCTGAACCCTAGAGAATATTTTTCTATGATTTTTAGAGGGTTTAAGTAAATTTTATCCTGACCAGAACCTTGGTTAATCAAGTGGGTCTATTTTTAGGGTTTCAAGAAATCATTTAATTCACCATACACACACATACCCTTTTCTATCAAATCCAACCCACTTGTTATCTTATTAAGATCATTTGACCTTTTTTTAGCCATTGAGAAAACACATGGTTGTACTGCATTGGTAAAATTACAGTTTTACCCCTTGTTTCTTGTGTTTCTCTCAGAAAGGTTATGCAGTGAATTATGACCTTCAGTTGGTTATGTAGGAGCATTTATTCTCTTCATTGGTTCAAAATGAGCTAGTTAGGGCTCATGATGGTCTTCCCATCAATAGCACACCTTAGAGCATTGGTACAGCCTACAGGGAAGTACTTCTTTAGGAACTCATGTTCTAAAGATGCCCATGTGTCTATTGGTGTAGTTCGTGCAAGAGTTCTAAACCAAAAGATAGCTTTGTCTTTTAATGAAGAGGAGAACATTTTCATCAAAAGAGTGTGCTGATCATGGCCTTGCGGACCCAGGGTTTGAGCAAGATTTTTCAACTCCTCTAACTACTGAAAAGGGACCTCAGAAGTAAGTCCATGGAAGTAAGGAATAAGTGCTATAATGTTTGGCTTCAGTTCAGCAGCACGACCCCCATCGGGATAATGTACCACAGGCATAGGTTAAGCAACTACGGGATTATAGTAATCCCATAATTGATGTCTACGAGGTTGAGGTGGTGCGTGAGGGTTTCTAGGTTGAGGTTGTGGTTGGGGGTTTGCTAATAGATTAATAGCTTGTGCAAGCTATTGCACTTGTTGTTTAAGGGTGTTCATCTGAAGTTGTGTTTCGAATAAATGTTGAAGATGAGGCATAGGTCCTCTCTCCGGTGGTGGATTAGGGAAATTAGGATATGGTGGAGGTTGGAACCTATGGTTTGGTGGTGGTGGTGGTGGAGGATGTGTAATAAGATGTGGAGGAAGTTCTTCGAAATCCTTGAATTGTGCGGAATCATGATCATCCTCATGATGTGTGGAGTAGTGGATAGGAGTTTGAGACTCGAGAGGTACAGGGCTTGATGTGGAAGGCATAGAAGTAGAAGTAGAAACGTGGGCATCAACACCCAAGGGGAGTACAAGCTTAGGGTTCTGGAATCTCCTAACTTCCATTGAGTGGATTTTTGAAAATGCAATTTAAAAATCAGTCACAACTCAATGGAAAGGATAAATCTAGCTTAATCTCACAAAAATAAGAAATCCCAATCTATCTCAATCACAACAAGACCGATCTATCAAACAAGCAAGAAGAAATCGAATTTTCCTAGAGGCTGCTGTGGAAAAATAATAGTACGCAAACAAATGTTTCAAACAATTGTATGCGTCCTAAAGATAGACCTAGTGCAGACCTCTATAATCCACTAGGAGTCTGGATAAGACTGGGTGCAAATCCAGGTCCTATGGGTGCTAAAGGAGATGAGGTAGAAACTCGTGTATGTGTATCTTTAGTGATCGTGTTGTGTGCACGATAACAATCAACACAAATGTGGAGGAAATCTCAGTCAAGGTTTCAATCAAATTTTTTCTCCTTTTGAATTGATTCAATTGATTAGAAGGTGTTTTCTATACTGCTTGTCTCGCTTTTTTAATCTTTTCAAAATAAGAGGTGGTCTTTTTAATTTGAGTCAAATGAAAGGATGGCAGGAGTTGAGGAAGGATAGGGAATGCATACCTGACTCCAGCAGTTCTACGGTATGCAATTAACTTGAAATTTAAATCTAGCAGAAAATATGCAACCTAAGAATGGATGCCTAAAGGCATGCTGCTGCTACTGGATAAGGATGAGATTTTTTTGAATTTTTTATTTTATAACTTTTTTGGATTTTTTAATAATGCAACAAACTAAAACAAAAGAAAGAAATTGATACGAAAAAACTGCATCGATGAGAGATGAGTAGAGAGATAATAGAGAGTCTAGAAAGAGTCCACAATTATTACAAAATTATGTGTGAGAACAGGCTCTCATAACTTATGCCTAACAAATGTGTCCTAATTAATATACCTAAATCTAAACTATACTATACTACTCTACTAAAGCAAAAAAATTGTAGCTCCAAGGGAAAACTCCTCCAGAACGTAGTATCTGAAGCGCAGCGGATCCACCAAGAAGATGACGCTACTCCTCCTACTCTTCCAATGCTTTGGAAAAATAATAATTGATTAGTAAAAGAATCAAAGAATGTATAACAAAGAATTAATCAATAAAAGAATGATTATGTACAAATAATGAATATAAATTGAAACGTGGGGTTTCACCGGGTTTGTTATAGCGTTGTAGTAAAGCCGGTTATTACCAACATTTCAAATAAAAATTTTTTACTCGGAAAAATAAAAGAGTTCCCGAGGTCGAACTCAGGGAGCAAGTTGTATTCTAGAGATATACATGTTTCTTTTACAAAAATAAAGAGAGAGGGAAAGAATTTGTTGTTTTCTCTTTGTTCTGCAGAGGGGGATGCTCTTCTTTCTCTCTTTCTTTAGATTTCCTTCTTTCTCTCTGTTCTGCAGAGGTGATGTTCTTCTTCTGCAATGGTGATGCTCTTCTTCTTCTTCCTGCTGTTCCTGCTGTGGTGATGTTCTTCTTTCTTCAGAGCTCCTTGTTCATCTTCTTCGTTCTGCAGAGGTGATGCTCCTCTTCAGATCTCTTTCTTCTTCTTCCTCGGTTTCTGCCTTGACCTCTCTTCTTCTTCTTTTGCTTTGGCCGTTGCCTTCCTTCTTCTTCCTGCTATTCCTTCTTTCCTGCTCTGGCTGCTGACTTTCCGTCGTCTGACCCGGTGCTTAGACGACTTAACTATGCATTTGCTACAGTGCAACTCCTTCTTCTTCGTCTGCACTTCTTCTTCCGCGGGTCTTCTTCTTCTTCTTTGGCCTGCACACTTCAGAGTTTTTCGTCAAGAGGCAAAACCTACTCTACCCTCCCTCCCCCGCGTCTCTCTTTCTCTCTGAAACCACTCTTGGGAAAGCTCTCCCAGAGCTACCGGGTAATCGGGTTCGGGTCACGCCCGGGTCCAGGCCCACCGGCGTGCGGTGGTGGGCGAGGAGTGCAGGTCGGTTTAATCGGGTCGGGCCAGGTCCGCGGAGCGTGGTCACGGACGAGGCCGGGTCGGGTGAGAGGGACCTCACCCCGTGGTCAGGAGGCAGACAGCATAAGGCACTTTTTGCCTTTATGCGTCCGCGCGCCTCCGAGAAGTTCCGAGGTGGGACTAAATGTCCCACCCCAATTGAGCGCCCGTCGCGGAGGGAGCAGTGGGCGATCGTGGCTTCACGTGCGGCCTTCGCCCCATCTGCGAGCCTGGGACGTTTCGCGGAGACTCCCCGCGCAACCTGGGAGTCGAACCTGGGCGAAGGCGTGCCTGCACCTGCAGGTGAAGCAGCTCTGCCTGCTCAGTAATGGCGACGGCGGGCGAGTCACCTGGTCACAGAAGAACGGCCTCTCGGCCAAATCAGACAGGCGGGGGACCTTCGTCGTGGCACGGCGAAGGTGGTCAGGGGGTCTGCAGGGGGCGTGATGGAGCCAACAGGTCGTCCTAGGTCAAACTGTGAGCGAAGAAGTGGGTGTGTTCGGTGGATCTGTAGAGGGCGTTTGGTGGGAAGTGGAGGGGCGGAAGAGGATCAGGGTGAGGAGGCGGAGGTTCTGCGGTGGTCGGCGAGCCGTGCGGGTCGCTGAGGTGATGGGAGCGGCTCGCCGGAGGGTGGTCGGAGGCGGAGAGGGTGAGGGTGAACAGGAGCGGTCGAGGGTTTAATCAAATAAAAGACAGTGAGGAAAAGAAAGAGGGGGAGGTGGGGAGGAGTTCTGACCTAGCTATGGAGACGAAAGGGGCCGAGACAGGGCGACAGTCGTATCGACTGTCGCCGGAGAAGAAGATGCCCAGGGGAAGGGGCGGCGGCGAGCAGAGGGCTGGAGAGGCGCCAGCTGGGTACGGCGTGGCGCAGGAAGAGCAGGGGAGGAGGTCTCTGCTGCTGGTATAACGGCAGAGCGAAGAGGAGGAGGGGGAGGAACCGCCGGAGCTGGTGGGCGTCTGCCGGAGGGAGAGGAGAAGAAAGTTGGGGGTTTTCTCCGTCAGATCCAGGCTGCCCTGGTCGGTGGAGCAGCGGGGGGTATTTATAGGGATGAAACAGGGAGGAAGGCGGAGGGAGACGACGTGTCTCCCTCGCCGGAGAATGGTCGGAACATGAACCCATACCGTCCGTGCGTTCGCACGGCCGGTATGGTGAGCTACAATGACCAGGGGGGTGCTCCTGTGACGGCTGACGACGCAGGGCACCCCCGGTTTACTTGCCAGGTCCCCCACCTCACCCTGCGCGGCGCCATGCTCCGCGCAAGGTCGCCGGAGCATGGTGCTGGCAGGGTTTTGCAGGAGGGACCTGATTGCAAAGAACGAAGGAGAGTTAGGGGCCAAAATGCGAGGGTTCAAAAGTTGAGGGCCAAAGAGTAAATATATGAGGACCAAAGTGTGAAGTCGGTCAAGGAGGTTTCTTCTTAGGCTCAAGTTTTTATACATGACTAATTAGGACCTAAGGAATCTGATGGTGAATTTTATTTTCATATTAAACCTTTTTTGACCAGTCAATTTGCGCAAAAACCCAAATTAAGTTATTAATTGGGCATGGTTCTCAATGTAGGTCAAAATGGGTTCTAAAGGCCAAATTGAAGGTTCTAAACCCTAGAGATTATTTTTCTATGAATTTTAGAGGGTTTATTCTATTTTTACTTTGCCTCGAACCTTGTGAATTGAAGTGGGTTGTTTTAGGGTTACAGATTATCATTTGGTTCCTTGGAAGTGCTGTAGCCCTTGCTAGATCATTTCATCCCACTTTTATTCTTATTAAGCTGTTTTGACCTGTGTTTGGTCCCTGAATTACCCTGCATGCAGTTTATACTGGTAAAATTGCACTTTTACCCCTTATGACTGGTTTTCTTCTCAAACTCAGAATTCTCTGAGTTAAGCCTTTCCTTGAGATATGTAGGAGCTTTTATCCTTTGTATTGGGTCAAAATGAGCTAGTTATGGCTCATGATGAGGTTCTCATCATACCCCCATGCCTAGCTTTTGCTAGTCCCTTAGCAAAAACTTAAGGTTTCAACCCTTGTTCTAGACCATGAAGTTTTCAATAGTTTTAGATAAGTGCCTTCATAGATTAGGTTAGAATGCTGATCATAGGCCTAAAAGGTACTCTAGTACCAATCAAGATCCAAATCTGTCTAGCCTTAGCCTCAGTCTTTTAGCAAAGGTTTTTAAGGCCCACAAGAACTAACCTAAGGTTTATTGGACTTCGTGGTTAAAGCACCCGTGCTTAAAATGATTTTAGCCCTGGCTCAGTTCGCAGTGCGTTTTGTAAGAGAGAGATAGAAAGTTTTTCTGTTTGGAGAGTTTTCTCTCTCTTTTTCTTTTTAGTTCTAGCCTAGGATTGGCTTTTCAACACGGTCTGTATCAGATTCCTTGCTCCCATCATCAATCCTCAAGGGTTCCTGGCGATCGATGCTTCGAGATAGCACCGCCCATGGCAACCCCCGGAACCCTGGCTATTGAGATTTCGAGATAATCCCATCCATGGTATTCCGTGGCCGAATCCAGACCCTGGCAATTGACACTTCGAGATAATGCCATCCATGGAATCTGAACCAGCAGAGTGCTTACATGCCCCCCGTAGGATATGTAAATATCCTAAGAGACAAGCACCGAGGAGATGATATTTTGTTACGCGTCTTCGAGGGGATTTCCCGCCTCTCTGCGCTGGGAACTCGTCCAAATCAACTTGTGTTGATCGGCCGCTCCTATTCTAGGTGTTCTTTTCAGATTTTTGCGACGCTTCTGCGTGATTCTGATTTTTACGCTTACTGAACCAGGCTGTGTGTGAGGTTAGGGTGCTTAGGTTACTGAGTCCCGTAAACCAAAAATTAGTTAACGAGGCCGAATACTCCCTAAGCCTTAGACCTAATACTTCAGCTTTTCATTTTCCTCAACCTCTTGAGGAGTGTCCAGATCTTAATGGGTACTAAGCGTCTATTCAAGAATGCCTAAGGTTTGCATTCTTTACTAATCTTATTGTGCACTTTTCTTGAATGAGGTCTAGAACTTAGGTTAATTCCTTAGTTCCTTACTAATGACTATCACTTTTTCTCATAATTTTGTGCTCCTTTTTCATTTTGTTTCTTTTCTCCTTCACAAAATTTTCCTTCTCTTTTCCTCTTATTCTTTTTCGAAAATTTTTTAATTTTTATGGTATTTTTGGCATATGTGAATTTTTTTGTTTGAAACCTTTTCTTACGAGTTTTTGCACTTTCATACCCCCCCATGCCTAAGATTTGCAATGTCCTCATTGTAACCTAGGGGTTTTTATTCAACTAAGTTCATACATTAGGATAGCTGTTTTGATGAGTGAATGGGTCGGGGTGACTGTTGCGGACGATTTCTAATCTCAGATGCAAGCACCTGAGGTGGAGTCGGCTGTCCTAAAGTGTGAACTTCAAGTGCAAAAAGCTGTCAGAACAAGTTTCAGGTTTTCAAAGAGAATGACGGGCTGCCTCCCGTTGAGCGCTAAATTTGATGCCTTCAGCCAAGCGGGAAATGCGATGGAGAGGGGATGGTCAAATCAGCAGAGTTTTGTAAGACAAGCACCTTGATTAAGAGCCTGGTTGGTCCAACCAGGTGCTTGTTCAGATCAACAGGCTGATGATGCAGCCCAAACCCAATCAATCTAGTGGGTTGATAGATGTGGATAAAAAAGTGTGGAACCCACCATAAACTATGAGGCTCAGATGGATGTGGAAGTGTAAACGCAGGGTTTGGCTGTGCCGAATCAGCCTGGTCAGAGTAGGGACCCGTAGGATAATCAGTGGTTGATGCAGGAACCCTACAGGGGTGATCAGAGAATGATAGAGCATGGCATGTAGTCTGATCAATGTTCGAAACCCGATGTGGAAATGCAATCGGCTTGGTGAGAGGTGAATCTGAATAGAAATTGAGTTCGGTTGCAGGTTGAGGTTGGGAAGAGGTTTTGATCCGTTCTGTGTGTGCGGCTGAGGTGGCCATTGTGTACGAGGGCTCTTCTAGAGACGGATGATAGGTGGTTTCCTGTAGAGAGTCCTCTGGGTAACTATCAAATGCCGGAAGAGTGTCTGTAGGATGAAAGAAATCGGATTCGAGAAAAAATTTGGATTCTGGGTTACAATCACTCTTGGCATTTTCTGTTTTTGGTTCCTAAGGATCGAAAAGGAATGATTCTGTGTTATCAGTGATCTCGGGAATCAGGACCTCAGAGTCAGAGTCATGTGAACTGAGGTCGTGGATAGGCCTGGTGTGTTCAGGAAGGGGAATCTCTCCGCAATTATAGTCAGATCTGAAATTGTCGGAGAGTTGGCGAAAATGATCATGAATTCCACCACAGCACAAATCATCAGATGTGGAATCAGCAGCCTGACTGGGTTCTAGCCTATATGTCACTTCTGGGCTCAAAAAGATGTTCTGTTCAAGCTCTAAGCTGGTAGGATAGATCCCATTAAAACCTTGCTCATCCAACTCCTCAGTTTCTGTATCATAAATTGGCATGTTTTCTGAAAAATCAATCAGATTTCCTGAGGGTGTTGGAAAAGGACATTCATCAAATAAAGGCCCGGAATCATATTCTGCAAAAATTTGATCTTTCTCATAAGGGGCCTCATAATCTTCCCAATAAGTTTCAGATCTAGGTTCTAGGCTTAGGATGTGGGTAGAATTATTAGAACCTAAGTCTGAATAACCTTCGAGGGTTACCTTATCAAAACAAGGGGCGGAATTTATACCCTCCAGAGGTTCAATTCTAATCTTGTTATTGCAGGAGTCTTGGAGTTCTAAGCTTGGTGATTTACGGCCTAGGGTTGGCTCAGCATTGTGTTCTCCTGCAACTTCCCAACCTATTTTAATGCTATCTTCTATTTGGGTTGGAATTTTACAACCACTTTGTGCCTCAATCCCGAGATCTGGGAAACTGAATTGTTCCTTAATACTGTTCCAAGATGGTTCATCCTCTGTTTCTGGTTTATACGGGTATTTCTGGTTGATAATTTGTTCTACTGATTTCATCATTTCTACCCGTTTTATAAGGGCATCTTGGTGTTGTTCCCAAAGTACAGGATTTGTTAAGCATTGAAGGTATTCAGATTGGTGTAATTTTTCCATCTCAATGTATCCTGTCATGAGCATGTCTCGGGTTGATCCTTTTGAAATTCCAGTCAATAGAATTTGGGCACAGTTTATGATGAAGGATGTGGTTGTTGGGACATCAACCTGAATATCTCCTATTGGTGTTGAGGTTTTTTCTTCTTTTTCATAGAATTTTATGGCATCCTCGATCATTTTATCTTTCATAGATCTCCGATATTCAGGTTTCTTGAATGGTAGTCTTGCTAGGTAATTAGGCTGCATAATTGGATCAGGTGGTGGAATAGAATCAAAGTTTGAATCAAGATGGAAGAAGGGGATTTTGTTCAGAATCAGAGGAAAGAGGGGCTATGTGAATGATTTCTGCAAAAACAAAGGAGCCGAGGCTTAGCCTCGGGGAGAGTGAATTTCTATAGGAGGTTTCAAGGACCTCCTGAAAAATACTGAAGGGCTGGATGAGATAAGCAGGTGCTGGACCCAATCAAGACACCCAAAAATTGTTGGGTGACTATAGAGGTTCGGGGCAGATGGACCCCTTGATCAGAAAGATCGTCCACCTGAGAATTACCTGGGCAGCCAGAGAGGGAGAGTCCCGCGAAGACCCCTACACGGTAGAGCGTCCCCACGGGTTACAGGGTTTCCCCCACCCGACCTCTCTTGTCACTGCGGTTCCAGGTAGACCAGAATGGGGATCTTGACCTCTTAAGTCTACCAATTTTAAGATCAGGGTGCTTAAGGTTTTCACTTGAACTTTAGTCTTTTAAGTGCAAAGAGTGACCTAATTTAAGGTTGGTTGACCCAAGGGGTCAACTTTACCTCTTGTTTTCTTTGAGAGCTTTTAGGTCCTGTCTTTTAGGGTTCAAGTGTTTAGAGAGCCAATTGTTTTAGATTTTCTTTGAATAGGTATTTTCAGACAAGGGCTTGGGCACACTTCATTTGGTTTTCTCAATTCTTGCTTAAGGAGTGTGTCTCTAAATCCCTAGTGTTGGATCCTAGGTTGGCTCTACTTGGTCCAGTTAATTCTTTGTTGGGTAATTAGGGCTCAAGCAAGAATGTGTTAGCCCTTAAATACCCTTAATAGTGTGCAGAAATAATGAGTTGAAAACATGCAACTTTTATGGTTACTAAATATGGAAGACAGGTTAGCCCTATATTGCTTGTTCTTTTCTTTTCTTCCTCTTTAGAGCTTAGGGGTTAATAGTGAGAGGAAAAATTTACCTGTCTTTGGTGTGGTTGCTTGTCTTCTTGAGTTCCTGTAGCTGCACAAAAGAGAGGAGATTATCAAAAATAAAAAAAATACAGGAATGTTTACCTCTAGAATAGCCGTCTTCTTCCCCGGCAACGGCGCCAAAATGAAACGTGGGGTTTCACCGGGTTTGTTATAGCGTTGTAGTAAAGCCGGTTATTACCAACATTTCAAATAAAAATTTTTTACTCGGAAAAATAAAAGAGTTCCCGAGGTCGAACTCAGGGAGCAAGTTGTATTCTAGAGATATACATGTTTCTTTTACAAAAATAAAGAGAGAGGGAAAGAATTTGTTGTTTTCTCTTTGTTCTGCAGAGGGGGATGCTCTTCTTTCTCTCTTTCTTTAGATTTCCTTCTTTCTCTCTGTTCTGCAGAGGTGATGTTCTTCTTCTGCAATGGTGATGCTCTTCTTCTTCTTCCTGCTGTTCCTGCTGTGGTGATGTTCTTCTTTCTTCAGAGCTCCTTGTTCTTCTTCTTCGTTCTGCAGAGGTGATGCTCCTCTTCAGATCTCTTTCTTCTTCTTCCTCGGTTTCTGCCTTGACCTCTCTTCTTCTTCTTCTGCTTTGGCCGTTGCTCTTCCTTCTTCTTCCTGCTGTTCCTTCTTTCCTGCTCTGGCTGCTGACTTTCCGTCGTCTGACCCGGTGCTTAGACGACTTAACTATGCATTTGCTACAGTGCAACTCCTTCTTCTTCGTCTGCACTTCTTCTTCCGCGGGTCTTCTTCTTCTTCTTTGGCCTGCACACTTCAGAGTTTTTCGTCAAGAGGCAAAACCTACTCTACCCTCCCTCCCCCGCGTCTCTCTTTCTCTCTAAAACCACTCTTGGGAAAGCTCTCCCAGAGCTACCGGGTAATCGGGTTCGGGTCACGCCCGGGTCCAGGCCCACCGGCGTGCGGTGGTGGGCGAGGAGTGCAGGTCGGTTTAATCGGGTCGGGCCAGGTCCGCGGAGCGTGGTCACGGACGAGGCCGGGTCGGGTGAGAGGGACCTCACCCCATGGTCAGGAGGCAGACAGCATAAGGCACTTTTTGCCTTTATGCGTCCGCGCGCCTCCGAGAAGTTCCGAGGTGGGACTAAATGTCCCACCCCAATTGAGCGCCCGTCGCGGAGGGAGCAGTGGGCGATCGTGGCTTCACGTGCGGCCTTCGCCCCATCTGCGAGCCTGGGACGTTTCGCGGAGACTCCCCGCGCAACCTGGGAGTCGAACCTGGGCGAAGGCGTGCCTGCACCTGCAGGTGAAGCAGCTCTGCCTGCTCAGTAATGGCGACGGCGGGCGAGTCACCTGGTCACAGAAGAACGGCCTCTCGGCCAAATCAGACAGGCGGGGGACCTTCGTCGTGGCACGGCGAAGGTGGTCAGGGGGTCTGCAGGGGGCGTGATGGAGCCAACAGGTCATCCTAGGTCAAACTGTGAGCGAAGAAGTGGGTGTGTTCGGTGGATCTGTAGAGGGCGTTTGGTGGGAAGTGGAGGGGCGGAAGAGGATCAGGGTGAGGAGGCGGAGGTTCTGCGGTGGTCGGCGAGCCGTGCGGGTCGCTGAGGTGATGGGAGCGGCTCGCCGGAGGGTGGTCGGAGGCGGAGAGGGTGAGGGTGAACAGGAGCGGTCGAGGGTTTAATCAAATAAAAGACAGTGAGGAAAAGAAAGAGGGGGAGGTGGGGAGGAGTTCTGACCTAGCTATGGAGACGAAAGGGGCCGAGACAGGGCGACAGTCGTATCGACTGTCGCCGGAGAAGAAGATGCCCAGGGGAAGGGGCGGCGGCGAGCAGAGGGCTGGAGAGGCGCCAGCTGGGTACGGCGTGGCGCAGGAAGAGCAGGGGAGGAGGTCTCTGCTGCTGGTATAACGGCAGAGCGAAGAGGAGGAGGGGGAGGAACCGCCGGAGCTGGTGGGCGTCTGCCGGAGGGAGAGGAGAAGAAAGTTGGGGGTTTTCTCCGTCAGATCCAGGCTGCCCTGGTCGGTGGAGCAGCGGGGGGTATTTATAGGGATGAAACAGGGAGGAAGGCGGAGGGAGACGACGTGTCTCCCTCGCCGGAGAATGGTCGGAACATGAACCCATACCGTCCGTGCGTTCGCACGGCCGGTATGGTGAGCTACAATGACCAGGGGGGTGCTCCTGCGACGGCTGACGACGCAGGGCACCCCCGGTTTACTTGCCAGGTCCCCCACCTCACCCTGCGCGGCGCCATGCTCCGCGCAAGGTCGCCGGAGCATGGTGCTGGCAGGGTTTTGCAGGAGGGACCTGATTGCAAAGAACGAAGGAGAGTTAGGGGCCAAAATGCGAGGGTTCAAAAGTTGAGGGCCAAAGAGTAAATATATGAGGACCAAAGTGTGAAGTCGGTCAAGGAGGTTTCTTCTTAGGCTCAAGTTTTTATACATGACTAATTAGGACCTAAGGAATCTGATGGTGAATTTTATTTTCATATTAAACCTTGTTTGACCGGTCAATTTGCGCAAAAACCCAAATTAAGTTATTAATTGGGCATGGTTCTCAATGTAGGTCAAAATGGGTTCTAAAGGCCAAATTGAAGGTTCTAAACCCTAGAGATTATTTTTCTATGAATTTTAGAGGGTTTATTCTATTTTTACTTTGCCTCGAACCTTGTGAATTGAAGTGGGTTGTTTTAGGGTTATAGATTATCATTTGGTTCCTTGGAAGTGCTGTAGCCCTTGCTAGATCATTTCATCCCACTTTTATTCTTATTAAGCTGTTTTGACCTGTGTTTGGTCCCTGAATTACCCTGCATGCAGTTTATACTGGTAAAATTGCACTTTTACCCCTTATGACTGGTTTTCTTCTCAAACTCAGAATTCTCTGAGTTAAGCCTTTCCTTGAGATATGTAGGAGCTTTTATCCTTTGTATTGGGTCAAAATGAGCTAGTTATGGCTCATGATGAGGTTCTCATCATAAATGAATTTATATACAAAAAATTATTTACAAATTAAGAACTAAAGAATAATTTTGATGTATAGAGAGTTGCTTCCCTGGCAACGGCGCCAAAAATATAGAGCAATTGATCACGGTTCGTATACAAATCGTCGTTGTTGTTGTAGTATATGTCACAAATACAAACCGGCATCGCGTCAATTTTATTTATTTACATAATTTTTACTGGTTTATTCTAGGTCGTTCACTGGGAGGAAGTTATTGATATACATCACTCTCTAAGTCCAACACTATTCTTTAATTCCAAAAAGATCAATTTTATATACAATCATAAATGAATGAATTAATGAATAAATCAATGAATGAAATAATAGCTTAATTATGTACAAAAGAATTAACTAAAATGCTTGCAAATGCCTAATTACAATCAAGCATCAAACACTATACTTATATACTATATACTATCTATTTATAACTTATAATACTAATACTTACATATATATACCATAATAAGTAATAATATATACTATACTAACATATACAGTAACGTATATAATATATACAGCAACAGATATAAATGTTGCTAAACCTTAGGAAGACTATGTATAAAACCTAAGGTAAAAATATGATCTATAGTGACGTTTATAGTGACACTTATTCTACCTACAGTGACAGTTTATTCTGTCAATAAAGCTATAAGGTTAGTTATATACATATATATCTCAAACATCATCTATACTACGTATACTTAATATACATATACTCACTATTTACAGTATACACTTATATATATATACTACACTATATACACTATACAATACACACGTACATACTTCCTCTCTCACTCTTTCTATTCTCTTCTATTTTTACACTTATACTTAGCCACTCTGCTTCATTCTTCTCTTCTTACACTTAGCCATATTTTCTTATCTTCTTTCTTCTTCTATCTGTTTTCTTTTTCAACACTTAGCCAAATTTGCATTCGCTGCATTCGCTCTCTTCCTTTTATTTTCTTCCCTTAATCCCTCTTTAATCCTTACTTAGTTCAAAAGTAGGTTTTAAGGTTGGTGGGTGGCCTTTTCGAGGGATACACAGCACCCTTAACAGGTAGGACCAGACCTCTACTAAGAGCCACCCTAATTCGTTATTAAGCCTCTTTAATCATGTTTTATGCTCATTAATGAGCTCGTTCAAGCCCTCGCACAATGCATGGCTCCCAACCACACACCGCACACCAGTACCACATCACAATATATGCTCAGTAATCATTCATGCTCAAGGGATAAGGGTATATGTTTCAGGCACCCGGCGCCCATGAAGACTGAATAGCCCTTAGTACAAATCAGTAATATAGCGCTCCGGCTGTCTTGTGCCCCACGATGTGGCACTAACTTTGCCATGCCCAATGCTGGAATTCCAGCGCAGCCATGCAGAATTTGGGATTTTGGCCCTCGATTTGAGGGTCATAATTTATTGTAAATTAAAATTAAATTATGGGGACTTAAAATATTTACATAATACTATATAATTGTATAATTAATTTAGAAATTTAATTATATTTACTGTATAAGTAAATTTGGTAAAGTCTGTAGTTTATACATACTGTATTTTGGGTTTTATTTCTTAATTACGTATAAATTAGTGAATGTATGATCTAATTGACCTATTACAGTAGTAATATATATATTAAAGTATTTAATAAAGATTTTTATTGTATTTTACAGGTTTTATTTCGATTTTATTTACATTTAACTACGTACTTTTAGGTCATTCTACATATAAATTAGATTTAAAGTGTATAATACATTATAAATATAATTAAATTAGCTTAATTTACTTAAAATACATTAATACAAATGTACAGTATAAGTTAGTTTAGTTTTAACTTAAATTACTAATTTATTTTAATTTAATCTAAAAACTTAACTAGTAACTTAATAAATTAATTATTTATTCTGTATATTTAATTAAATTATGGTATAGGGTTCCTAATGTACATAATATACATATAAATATGTATGTACAATATCAGTACTAAATAGATTTATTTATAGGGTTTATTAATTTATATAGCTTATTAGTACATATAAATTAGTATAATTAATAAATAGTTATATCAATAAGCTATGTATAGTTTGAGTTAACTTAAATACTTAAATTACATTAGATAGTATATTCATAAGTTATTTATACTCTATATATGTCTATTTTACAATATTTACTCATATAGCTTACTATATACCTTATATTTACAAGTATTTACATAGTATACAATGGGTTTTTAGGTATTTTTAGGGTTTTTTCACTTTTTATGGGTTTTGTATATTTTGTGGAGATAAGGGATGAGAAAGATAGAGAGTGATGAGATGAATAGATTGTTTTTGGTGTTTTTATATGTAAAGGTCTTTTATTAAGTTTTAAGGTAGACTGAACCGTCGGCTGGTATGTTCTACCAAGTTGGGGGTTCAGAATACCATGAAACTTCGTATACACTTAAAAATATACCTGATCTTCACCAAGACAGGTTTTATTTTTTTTTGAATTTTTTCTCCAGTTTTAATTTATTTACAAATTGAGTTCATTCTAGAACTTAAAAAGGGTTTTCAAAAAGAACCTAAGGCCCTAGATGGCTTTCTAGTGGCTGGATAGGTATGCTCAACATATGAAATGGAAAAGATGCAAGCAGCTAAGCACAAAATTCAGCTTGGATTTCCATTAATTTTACTTTTGGACATTTGAAATACATGAATGCTGACAAGAGAGTTCAATTAATGAGATTATAAGCCATTCAACTGAGATTTAAAGATCATTTCAACTACATGAAAGCTTGTACAAATACAATACACATTATAGTATATGTCAACCACTTAAAGAACTTAAAACCTAGCTCACTGTCCTAATAAACTCAAACCAAATTCAGATATGGGTGACAACTACAGTAGCAGCTAAATAACAGCATTAGATAACAGCAAACTCCAAGGACAATTCTAGACGGTCTAGGTAAAGCCCAAACATCTTAAATCATTAGGACTTTGCTGCAGTTTTCAAAAATTCAAAGAGAACAGATCTGCAGCAAGTCAAGAACTCCAAATCAGCAAGGTATCTCTTGATACTGTCATCTCTATCTCAAATCAGACTTGAGAAAGCCTGATTAAAGATACAAACTACTTGATCAGGAAATAGTTTTCTAACTTGAATTTAAATGTAGCTGCATCATGCGGCAACTTGCTATGACTAACTTGGATTCACAGACACATAAATCTCTAAAACCAAATCTGACAAGGGCTAAAAAGATGGAATAAAAATCATTCTCAGGTTTTCTTTTTTTAAAATCCAAATCACTTGTCAGTCTTTTCACTTCAAATCAGATCAAAAACTTACTGATCTAACACTTTCTAATGCTATAGACAGGATGTAGAAAATGTTGGATTCAGCCCAATAAATTCACCTTGAATCCCATTGTGCTAAAAACCTTAAGGGATACTGAAAATCGGTTAGGTGAAAATCAGAATCTCGGAAAACACATCCATGGATAAAATCCTTAATAGTGCCTCCAATAAACATAGTTGATCTTCCTTGGCTCTACAAAGCATTCAAAACATTAAAAACCCTCAAAAAGAGAAGATCTGAGCATGGCTCATCTAAGATAAATTCTAACATCAGAATCATTTCAGATTCACAACCATTTAGTGAATTACACAAGAATAACTTATTTTGCTTGATCAAAGCAATTCAAAACTCAATTTATAGAAAATCTTGCGATCTAGTGTAAAATCCAAATTCAAAGTAGATCAAACAAACTGATTCAATTTTCAGCTCAGATCAGGGGCCTTTGTGAACAAAATGGAGTGAGAGGCCCCTAAGATAGATTTGAGTGCAAATCTGCATCTCAAAGGTTAAAAGCAATGAGATGGGGATTTGACTCCAAATGGATGGGTGGATTGTGGATCAAATTGCGAGGAAATCAGAAACGAAAATGAAATGGGAGAATTCATCTCCTCTGATCTGAAGTGATCAGAGGAGGTGAAAATGTGGAATCTATGCTAACTCTAATCCTAAGCTATACTATAGTCACGCACAGATCAGAACTAATCTACAGCTAAATTCTACTACTAAGTATCTAACTAACACTATAGCTAATCTAGAAAGCAGTAAATCTAATCTAACAGGAAGAATGGGACCTGTTGGGAACATCTGTAGCTGGTGGCTGCAGCGATAGACGAGGGAGGATCTCCAGCGGATTGAAAGTCCACTAGTGGGACTCAAGGTCGCCCTCAGGTGCTATGTGGTCCTTAGCGGCAAGGAGAGTCAAAGAAGATGAAGTTCCTTTGCTCATGGTGCCAGAACAGGGTCGGGTGGAGAGAAGAAATTGGAGAGGATGAAGGGATCGCCTTAAGAAAGTAGGAGGGGAGGTCGACGGCGTGCACATGATCAAGGTTGGTGTTTAAGTAGAGCTTGGCAGTGATTCCCCTCACCGTGAGGGTGAAATTAGGCACTTTGGTCATCCACGGTGAGGATTCAAGGAGAGGAGTGTGCGCAAACTTAAACCAAAAATGGGACGTAACATGGGATTTGGGAGAGGTGGTGACAGCATGCACCGATTCGCACGAAGCTTCGAATCAAATCAAGCCATAGATCAAGAGGTAAGGGAGATCGACGACCAGGATAGCTTGAGTTCCTTGCATGCTACAGTGAACACGTGGGCTGCAGGTGGGCATGGGTCTTTTGGTGATTTTCTAGTGTATACCCTTCTGCGAAGGGGTAGAAAAATTACATAGAAGCCCATAAGCAGTAAAAAGCAATAACAGAACGATCCTTCAAAGCTTGCAAAACGGTCCCTGCAGCCTACACATAGGTCCTAAGAGGTTTTCTAATGAATGAAATGTAATGCACTAAGAACCTAAATGTAAATCTTTAATTTCAAGGCTTAATGATGTCTAAATGCATCCAAGTTTTTATATAAGCTTAATTGAACATCTAAAAAGTTAATTATACTTTTGATTTGAACTTTTGAGCTCATTTATGTGTTCAATTTGCAATTGGATCACCATTTAACCTTCTTTAATAGAATATCTCATTTAATGACCTAATTATGCATTTTTAACACAGAATTATGTTTTAGGCCTTTCTCTCTAATTCCCACATTTAACCCTTTTTATGTGTTAATTTGATATTGTTTAACCTAGTTTCTAGCTTAACTTCAGCTATTTAGCTATGATGAGTCGCAACTCATCATTCAGGAGTTAGAACAAGTTCAGTGCAAATGATTTCAAGCTCTGGTATGAGTACCAGAGGTGGAGTCGATTGTTCTAAAACTGAACTTAGAGTGCAATAGACGTGAAGTACAAAAGGATAATCAGAAAAATCTTGGGTTTTTGGAATGATGGGTTGCCTCCCATTAAGCACTAAATTCAATGCCTTCAGTCAAGCAGAAAATGGTCATGGAGAAGAAGTGGTCAAATCAAACGAGTTTTGTAGAATAAGCACCTTGATCAATAGCCTAGTTGGTCCAACCAGGTGCTTGTTCAGATCAATATGCTGATGATGCAGCCCAAACCCAATCAATCTGGTAGGTGGATAGATGTGGATCAAGAGATGCAGTGCCCACCAGATACTATGAAGCTCGAAATGATGTGGAAGTGAAAAATTAGGGTTGGATGAGTCGAATCAGCCTGGTCAGAGTAGGGATCCTCAAAAGAGAATGAATCAGTGGAGTATGTGAGATCCCTATGGGAGTGATCAGAGAAAGATGGGATGTGATTAGTAGTCTGATCAAAGTTCGAAACCTGATTGAAATGTGGAGGAGAATCATGTGCAATCGGCTCATCGAGAGGAGAATCAGAGTAGAAATTGGGTTCGATTGCGGGTCGAGGTTGAAAATCGATTTTGGAAGGCTCTGTATGTGTAGAAGAGGTGGCATTAAGAATAACTATATGTGAGGGCTCCTCTAGAAAATGTTCAAAGGTGGGTGTATCTAGAGAGTCCTCATAGAACCCATCAAAATCAAATGTAAATGCCTGGAGAGTACTTATAGGATCAAGGAAATTAGAGTCAAAAAAAGATTCGAACTCTGGATTATAGACACTCTCGGCAATTACTATTTCTGATTCCTAAGGATCAAAAGGAAATGATTCCATCTCAATGGAACTTAATTTTGAATCAATGATCTCGAGATCAAGGACCTCAAAGTCAGAGTCGAAGAATGGATCATGTATGCTGAGGTCGTAGATTGGCTCAAAATTATCAGGAAACAACAGTTCTCCGAAATCAGGGTAAGATTCGAAATCGTCGGAGAACTTGCGAGAATCATGTTCTGAATCTGATTTGGGATTAGAGGTTCCACCATAGAGTAAATCAAAAGATGTAGAATCAGCAACCTGACCTGGATCTAACCTAATTTCAAATTCCAAACTCAAAAAGGTGTCCCTATTAGGCATGGGCTTGGGTTCTTGGCTTGTAAGGAAGGCCCAATCGATTCCTAACTCTTCCAACTGCTCAATTTCTGTATCGTAAATTGGCATGACTTCCAACAAATTGATCTGTGTCTCTAAGGAGGTTAGAGAGGTGCACTCATCAAATGCAAGCTCAGAATCATAATCCAAATTCAAAATCTTAATTTCATCATATTGGGCCTTGTAATCATCCCGATAAGGCTTAAATCTAGATTCTAGGTTAAGGGTGTGGGTCGGATCACTAGAATCTAGGTTGGGCTCTATAGGGATGTCAGAATTACTCTCGATAGTGACCTTATCAGAATAAAGGATGGAAGTTACACCCTCGAGAGGTTCTAATTCAATCTTAGTATCACAGGTGTCTGAGAAATCTACGCTTGGTGAACCAGGCTCTTGATTTTCTAGGGCTGGCTCAAAATTGGGAACACCTGCAATTGGAGCTTCCCAACCCAACTCAAAATTAGGTGTTTCAGTCTGCACATATTTTGGATTAAGTTCTATCTGGGTTAGGGACCCACAACAACCTTGATTCTTGTCCCAGGGATTTGGAAGATTTTGCTCCTCAATGTTTCTCCAAGATGTCTCAACATCTTCTGAAGGAATGTATGGGTATCTTTGAATTATTGTCTTTTGTAGTGTATTTAGCATGTCCCCACATTTTTCTATGAGACTTTGATATGTTTCCCAAAATTGTGGATTCGAACAACATTGTAGATAGTCGGTACTGTGCAATCTCCATAAATCACTAAATTCTGATAAAAGATCCTCCCAGGTTGAACCATGTAAGACTCGAGTATAAAGTATTTCAACACGGTTAACAATGTGAGTTGTTGTTTCTGCAAATTTATCCTGAATGTCCCTATCTAAGGCTCTATAATATTCTTCATGGTATCAATAAGCAGCCTCAATCATCTTATTTTTTATAGTCATTTGGGACTCAGGTTTCCTAATCACCTTTCCTAACATGTTAGGCTATATTTTTGAATCAAATGGTGGAATCAAGATGTAGAATCAAAACTCAAGATTATATTTGAAGCTAATTAGATTAGATTTAGAAATCCACAAGAAGATCAAATAAGGACTTAGGTTAAAAACCTAATAGCCTTCCTGTGTATGTGTTCTAAATAGAAAGGATGAGGGATTGGATGTGAATTTTGACCCAATCAAGGCACCCAAAGATTTTTGGATGACTAAGGCAATTTCGAGGTGGATGATATCTCTGAATCAAAAATTCGCACACCCGAGAATTACTTGGGCAGCTAGGAAGGGAGAGCCCCGCAAAGACCCCTACATGGTAGAGCATCACCACTGGTTACAGGGTTTCCCCCACCCAACCTTCCTTGTCACTGAGGGTCCAAGTAGACCGGAATGTATGAACTTAAGTCCTTAAGTCTACCAATTTTATGTCCTAATTTGTGCCTTCGATTTCACTTGATTAGAAGTTAATTCAACTTGTGACCTAATTTGGAGGTTGGTTGGACTACAATGTAGACCAACTTCACCTAGCCTGCCCTAAAGATGGCAGGATGAAATCTAGGTCAAGACCTAGAAATCACCCTGATTTTACTCCCATGTTATTAGGTCCAAGATTTTAAGATTCAAGTGAAATTAGAGCCTGATTTTAGGGTTTTTCTGATTAGATCTTTTCAACTAAGGGCTTGGGTAGCACACAAATGCGAGAGGGTAACTTTCCTTTAATTCAGGCAAAAAATGTGTACTAGCACTCCAAATCCTAATGTCAAACCCTAATTGGCCCTATTTTGCATCCAATTTGATCTCAATATGTACACCTTAGATTCAAACAAGAAGCTAAGTAGTCCAAGATGATCAAAAATTAAGTGTGATCCCTAATAGGCACAGAAAATTTGGGGTAGGAAATTTTAAACAAAATCGTCTCAATCTTCAATTAGATTTGAAAAAAAAAATTCACAAATCAAGAAACTTGCCTTTTAAATGATAATTACTATGAAAAATAAGGCAGGTGATTCCTAATTGATTGTTTCCTTTTTGTCTTCCCAAGATTAGGAGGTTGATTAGGGAAGAATAGAGAAGTTACCTGCCCTGGTGATTGCACAGCAATCATAGGTCTTAATTGACCTAAATTAGGCTAGGACTTAGCATAAGTTAGGGTAGTTCATGCATGCATAAGCATTATTTGCATCCTTACTGCTTTCTTTTAGCTATGCATAAAATAATGCTATAATGTACTAATTAGGTGCATTATGTCAATTGCAGATAATAAGCTGATCTGAAGCTAGATCTGAAGCTAGATCTAAAGCTGGATCTGAAGAATAAGGAATAACTGGTGTTGCAACAGAGCTGGAGCGGAAGACCTAGATTAGATGTAATAGATAATAATGTAAGGGAGTTAAGGTATGTTATTCTGTTAAGTAGGAATAAAGTAATAAATTGTGAAGAACTTAGGTCCATCCTAACCCTAGGACAGCCTAAAAGCTTCCCCAAGCCTTAGCCACCCTCAGATTAGGTCATCGCACCCTAGGAAACCTTAAAACCCTAATTCCAACCTCTATCTGGCCGTCAAGATGAGTTATAGATGTCCAAAACCCTTATTCAACTCCCGCACACCTTAAACCCACTTCTGCAGTGTTATTGGACATCCAAACACTTGGTCAAATGTCCAATTTCTACAGAATACCCAAGATAGAACCTAGAAACCTTCCTGACTCTGATTAGACATCCAAACATGAAGTCTGGACTTCTGATTTTTCACTATAAGTCGTCTGACACTTTTATTGGATGTCTGGAATTGTTCTCCAGTTCCTGTTTTGGAATTCAAGCCATGATCTTGAGTTCTTAGCTCCCTAAACCCAATTCCAACCCCTTAGGAACCTAAATTAAGGTACCCTAACCCTATTACACCATCCTTAAACCTTCCCAAAAACCTAATTAGGTTCTCATTAAGCCCAATTGACTTAGATTATAGTCAATCTCATCAGCCTATTCAATTGGACTCATAGAGTCCAATTGAGCTCATATCTCAACCCATACAAGTCCAATTGGACTCAATGAGAGTCCAATTGACCTAAGCCCAACTTAATTGAGTTATTTCACTCTCAATTAGGTTCACACTCATTCAATTAAGCCTGTGTTAAGTTTAATTGCATTTCCCCCTTAGCAATTAGGGTTTGCAACCCTAATTTAAGACCTACACTAACCCAAACCCCTTAGGACCTAACCTAGACCACTTAGCCACATAGGGCACGGCCACACATGCACACACACACACACACCCATTCACGCACTCCCACACCACCTAGAGTGTTCCAGGTTCTTCTGAAGGTGGCACCACTCTTGGTTGGTAAAATTAGCAACCAAGAGACATTCAAAGTGTAGATCCACAAATGGTGGATCTAAAAACCACCTTCTCTCTCCTTGGCCGACCACTCTTGGAGCTCTCTCTAGAGAGTTCCACACTTCTCTAGAGATTCTCCCTTAAGTCTATAAAAAGACCTAAGGGGTGGCCATTTGCACCCATTCACTCTTGGCTTCCATTTAGCTTAGCTACATTCCACCTCCACTCCACCTTCACGAGTTGCTTCACCATGGCCACCACCATCTCCACGCCAAGATGTTGGATCACCTCCTCAACCTCCCTCTAAGGGCCGGCCTAAGCACCATTGGCCGCCCCTCCATCTCCTCTCAACCAACTCAAAGGCATAGGAGCCCACCTCCAAATGCCCTTATTTCTGCTAGATTAGTAGCTTAGTTCTTCATAGTTTACATGCTTTATTTACTACTTAGTACTGTAGCTCTATATTCTCCCCCAATGATACATGCATAATCCCCCTCTAGATTCATGCATGTAATCATTTTCTGCTAGCTAGATTTGTGTTTCCAAGCATTCCTCTATAAGCTTTCCACAAGTTCCATGTTGCAAAC
The DNA here is from genome assembly GCA_037157565.1 of Thalassia testudinum. NCBI lineage: Eukaryota > Viridiplantae > Streptophyta > Magnoliopsida > Alismatales > Hydrocharitaceae > Thalassia > Thalassia testudinum. Next base: position 2,418,780 of record JAZHRO010000029.1, on the reverse strand, counting down.
ACCGTGATGAATCAATGAAAGATCCTTTTCTATATATATATATCTTTGTGTTGAGAATCACCATGAGCTTATAGCAATATATTTTGTGTGATTAAAGTTGCCTGCTTTTAATTATTATCTGTTGCAACTAGCATGTCAGTACCTGAAAATTTCGAGGATCTAACTATTAACGCATTTTCCGTACACAGCCACCACATAACTAGAATCGTGCGTACTAAACTCATACTTTCACATTTGTCATCTATCTAACACATGCGCACCTAATTATGGTTCATAATGAAAGTGGCTAAACATTGATCCGACGATTAGAAACCGGTGTGCAATTTTAAGCAAGTAGAGTGAGTGAGATTGGTTTCAAATCTGCATTTCCATAAATGCCTCCTATTTATCGAAGTGAAATCGAGTTTTAAAATAAATGCATCGTAGTATAGCCAAAATCGCTTTGAAAATAAATGAATTTTATTACTAAAAAAATATAAATCCGAAGTCGAATACAGGGAGCAAATTGGGGTTCAAAAACCAAGAACACAACTTTCAAATTTATAATATGCAATGAAGAATCAAAGTTATAAAGCAAAAAAGATAATCTCAATGTATATAGAAGCTCAAAATAAAATATGGAAGTCTGATGTAAAAATCAGACGTCTTAAATGCTAAGTGCTACAGTGCTGTCTTTGATTTCTCTCTTCTGTTCTCTGTCTTCAGCTTCTTCTTTCTTCTTTAGCTTCTTTCTTCTTTTCTGTGGCTCTTCTTCTTCTTCTTTCTCTTCTCTGATTTGCTCTGGCCTTACCTTCTTCCTTCTTCAGTCTCTGACTTCAGCCGAGCCTTCTCTTCCTTAGCTGCTCAGGCTTTTGCCTCTCCTTCTTCCTTTGGCTTCCTCTACGGCTTCCTCCTTCCTCTTCCTTTGGTTTCACCCTTAGCTTTTTCTTCCTCTTTTTCCTTGAGAGCATAACCTAACCCCTACCCTCCCCGTGATTTCTCTTCTTTCTTCTCTCTTAGGCTCACTCTCCTAGATTCTTCTCAGATTAATGGGTTGGGTCAGCGCGCCTGGGACCAGGCCCACTGGTGTGGGTGGTAGGCGAGGAGTGCACGGGTAGTCGGGTCAGAACCAGGTGCGCAGGGGCGTGGGTCGCGGACGAGGCTTATGGGTTGAGTGGGACCTCACCCCATGTCAGGAGGTGATAAGCCCCTGACACTTTTACCTTTTATTCCACAGTGCTCGCTCTCAAACTTTCGAGGTGGGCTAAATGTCCCACCTTCTTCGCAGGCACTCCTACAGCAGGTGTTCGCATGAAATATAGCTGGGCTGGACTCCAATTGCTGGGCTGGAAATGTGTGCAAAGGAAGTCCGCACCGTCTGGAACCTGAAGCCTGAAGCCTGGGGCCTGGAATGAAGCTCTCGAGCTTCTTCGAGCCTGCTTCAATGGGGGCGGATCACCTGTACCTTGTCCACAAGCAAACAGCCTTACGGCCTCGTCAAAATACATAGGAGGCATCGCCTTGGCACAGCAAAGGTGTCACGGTGGTCGGCGTGGTGCGGGGCGGCTTGGGCGTGCAAGCCAACATCACCCTATGGCTATGAAGATGGGTGTGTTTGGGGGACGTGATGGGAGGTGTGGCAGTGAATGGGAAGAGGGGTTATGATCAGTGAGTCATGGCAGAGCTTGTGAGGTGGTTGGTAATAAACGCTAGTTCATCATCATTTTTATGCATTAAAACAAACCTAGCTCTTAGGATTTCGCTTCGCAAATGAGTTTTTGGGCTGCATTTAGGCATCAATTAGGTTAGGCATGCATTGCACTTTTTATTGTCTTTCTAATGTGTTTTTGTGAGTGTTAGGGATATACAGATTGTCAGAACTCCAAAACCCTAGCACTCAGGAAGGCAACTGGTGAAGAAGAAGCTCAGACTAACTAGAACTCAGCTTGATCCAGCTCACCATAGCTGGAACCCAGCTCACTTGAACTAGGGTTAGCTCATCTTAGCTCCATTCAGCTCATCTCAGTTGAATGGCAGCTCAAGAGAGCTCATCTTAGCTCACCTAGCTCAGGTCAGCTCAGATCCATCTCAACTTAGCTGAGTCTAGCTCATCTCAGCTCCCATTAGTCCACAGGGAGCTCTAGCTAGCTCAGCTGAGTTGACTATAGTTCACCCCAACTCAGGTCCAGCTACATCCAGCTCCACTCAACTCCAGCCAGCTGAAGATGACTTCATTCCAGCTTAGGAAGCTCAAGTCCAGCTCCCAAGGACTCAGCTTAGCTAAACTCAGTTGAGCTAAGCTACCTTAGCTGCCTCACCTAGCTTGATCCTCCTTAGGAGCATTAGACCAAGCTCACCTCAGCTCCTTTCAGAAGAAGCCAGCTTGCTTTAGCTTGGCTTAGTAGCTAGCAAGCTAATCCAGCTAAGGTAGCTCCTTGCAGCTCTCTTTAGCAGCCACCAGCTCTAGTGCATCTCAAGATGACTACCTCCAGCTCTTCTCCCTAAAAACCCTGGCTCCAAATGCCTCCAACTCTACTCCCTACTAGCTAAGCTAGCTAAGCTACTTAACTTAGCTAGTCCACCTCCATGGCACCAAAACCTACTACCCTACTACCTAAGCTCCAGCAAAAAGACCACCTACTCCTACTTTATTTTGGTGCCAACTATCCCTTCCATCACCACCCTACATCCACCATCAAAACCCATCTCCACCCTCCATTTTTTCCCTCCAAAATTGCCTTCTAGAAGGTATTTTTGGAGGGAAAACCAAGGCGCCTCTTCATTTCCCTCCCATTTTTCCCTCCAAAAATATCCAAGCACCCCTTCATTTCCCACCAAAAAAAACACCATAACCACCCCCCTTCCCATCCTATAAATACCCTACCCTACCACCACATAATTCCCATCCTCCATTACTGTTTACTTCCACCTACATCCTCTTATACCTACGGCCAAGAAGAAGGAGTAGAGAAGAAGATTAAGGGGGCACATCACCAGCACCTTTGGTGCCTTCTTCTCCCCACTCTCTTCAACTTGTGCCATGCCAAGGAGGAGGACCTTTCCATTTCAAGGAGGACGGCCAAGCAAGGGAGAAGGACCTAGGGTGGACGTCCACCCTTAGAGAAAAGCTTAGGGCACACCCCCTTAGGGCTTGCTTTGGAGGACATCATCTTGGCAGGGCTATAGAAGGAAGGAGCTGAAGATTTTCTTTCCAAGCCTTAAAGCTACCAGGCTTCGAGCAAGAAGAGATTCATCCTCTTCATCACCATCATCATCTAAAGGATTTGTCTTTATTTTGTTTTTATTTTTTTTTCTTGTAGAAGCATTCATCTACTAATAGACAATTTCCTTTAATATAAAAAAAGAAGTTGCCTTGATTTATTGTTGCACTCTTTTTTGCATTACCTTGCTTTATCTTTAGTGTAGTTTCACTCCTTCTTTCTAATTAACCTAGGCCTCCACACGCCTAGGTTGAGCTTAGAAAGAGGATAACTTTTGCACAACTTCGCATGTTGCCTTAATTTCAAAAACATAAAAATGATATATTGAAAAAAGAAAAAACAAATAAAGTTGAGATTTATTTTCTAAGAAAGAGAGTTGATTTTGCAAACAATTGGCCTCCTTGGACGACCCTAGATACTCCCCTATCTAGGAATATAAATTTAAAAGTGAATCCATTTTTGTGTGTTGCAACTACTTAAAACCCTAATTTAACAAACCGCGCAGAAACGCGATCACTTTTTGGCTCCGTTGCCAGGAAGGCATGGCTTTGCATTAATCATTTTTCTCTTGCTTGAAGTGGATCTCATCTCCTTCTCTTTCTTTTTGCAGGAAGAAAGCAGGAATTTGGAAACGAGAGCTCAAAGTTTCTTTTCTTCCCACGAAATTCAGGTTGGTTCTCTTTTCTGGTCACATAGTCAACTAAAACTACCAAAAAAATATTAAACTTAGCTTTTAGGATCCCAAACATCTTAATTAAGTGGAGTGGTGTCCATTAAAATTCATTATTTGCTTGTATGCTTCATTAAACACCACTCCAATCCAAGTGTTGGTGTTTTGATTTTCGGGTCCAGATTTCTATCTAGATTTCAAAAATCAATTCCTTACAGCACAGGTCTCCTAAAATTCTAAAATTTCACATAGTGATTTCAAATCAAATTAGGAATGTATGTTCCAAATTTCAAATCAGTTGGCTTTGTATTTAATTTTTAAAAATTCATGGACTACTGAGGGGTCACATCCTCTGAGATTCCTATTTTTCTACTATCCATAAATTTTTATAATTTCTATACTCATCCAATTTTTGTGCAATTTATCTTTCTGGTATCCTTGTGAAATTCTACATCTCATATAAAATAACTAAAATTTTATGAGGCTAGTAGTGGTACAAAAAGTCTAGAATACTCATGGGTATCATTTATGGACTTTGTCACTAGCACAAATAAAAGTTCAAAACAAATATCAAACAAATTCCTAAAATCTTACAAAAATATTTTCTGGAATTATTGTTTGATTCTCTTCAAAGTAGTGGTGTTGTTTGAATTGTTTGAACCACTACTTAATAAAAAAAACCTAAAAATAACTCATTGGTAATTAAATTTTTATCCTAGTATCAATTAGATTAGAGTTTCTTTTTCATTTTTAGAGATAACCAACCAAAAGGAAACATATCCTCACCCATACAACTTGATTTCCTATTGTTTGTGGAATCTCAAACTTATTTGAAAACTTAACAAGAAAACCCTAAAAATACACTAAGTTAAATCCAATCCTAAAAGACAGAAATACAATAATTGTGTGACAACTTGCTTTTCATTGGAACCACTTTCCAATTCCTGCACACTCATAAAAAAATTGAAATAACAAGGCAACAACCCAAACAACACCCTCCACATTCGGTGTGCATACTAGTATCCTAGCCCTAACCAAAATTTGTAGCAATTTGATCCCTAAGGTTTCATCAATTTAGGCTTGCTATATAGGACTTAAGTTTTCTCTAGTTAATACCAATTCTGTCATCTATATCTGGTGTTCAGGCCGAGGGGTTGTGTCAAATGACCAGGCGAGGGTTTCTACAAGCACCTGGGAATTTTCCTGGGAAACGCTTGGGCCCAAACCTCCCCTTAAGCAACTTGGCTAGATTTGTTGACAGAACGGGTATTCACTGTAGATTACTTATTTCCTAGGTAGACCAAGTCTTAGGTTAAATTATAGGGAGTCACAATTAAGTTAGGTCTAGAATTTGATTGCTTGTGTGCACACTTCACTCATCTCCATCTCTTCTCCTCCCCTACCATTTCTTCCATTTTGCAAGGGCGGCGGTCCAAAACTCCACACTTGGAGGGACCACTTGATTTTGCCTCCCCAAAAAAAGACCTTTCCATGCATTCTTCCTCTTCTTTAAAAATGGAAAATCAAAATTGGCCCTCTAACCCGCATGCTAATTTTTCTTTCCCCTATTTTTCCACCCAGGAGCTACTTAATCAGGCCCCTCCACCTAATCTCTACTCTATCATGGCTCAGCTAGAAATTCAGCAACAACAATTGCATAAGGAATTAATTGACCTAGCCAACCATGGTCAACCTGCTACACCTAACCAAGCTCCGCAAGTCCCACGTTTCACCCCAGCTGACACCCACAAGAGAGAAAATCTGCATAAATCCTGTGCTGAGTATAATTATTATTCTAAGGCTTTCTATGGTTCAACGGGAAATTATGCTTATCCCAATCATCACCCCACCCAAAACGTCCCTACTTTCCAAGAGAAATTGAAAATTTCCACTAATGGGGGGAATTATCTGGCTCACTCTTGGACCAATCCGGGTCCACACCAACAACAGAACCCATTTGGTTCAAATTAGACTTATCAATCTGGGCAATCTCAAGAAGACATTAATGCCCAGATGATGAAAACCCTGCAGGAGTTACAAAGAAAAACAAAGGAAACAACTCGTCTTATTAACAATCTCAATGATCAAATTGGGGATATTCTGACTCAAAGACCTGTAGGACACTCACCATCCCAATCCACACCAAACTTTATTAATCATAGGAACCAACACCTGTGTGGATACCAACATCAGAACCACATAGTTCAGCCTCCTATTAATCAACATCAGGTTCCCTCATCTCCTCCCAATGATCACCAAACTACGTATGCAGAGACTTTGACGAGTGAGGAAACCACCATGGATTTAGGGCCTTCACATTCAAATGATGAAACTGATTCTCAACCAATGCAGATTGACTCTCCTAACCTCAATCAAGAAGAAGAAAAAGAAATCCGAAAAACACCTGATTCAAACCCTATTTCCCACTCTCAAAAATTGCAATCCAACAATCCAAAATCAGAGCCCTCTCACTACAATCCTTTGTGCTTATTTGGGCAAGTCGAGAGGAATATTCCCCTCCTAGATTCTCCCCCTACCTCTGAAAGATTTACTTCAAAAGGGCACAATCAGAATCTAGGAAGGTTGGTCCTTTCAAAAACAGCCAGCTCAATTTTTTAGAGCAAGCTGCTTTTTATAAAAAAAGGCTCGAGCGCATCACTCATCTCGGTTGTCATTAGTGACACCACTTTTTTTCGCGCCACTCTCAACTTAGGCACCTCTCTTGATATCATTCCCCCAGTCTTATTCAAGGAATCTCAATTCGGTGATTTTACTAAGGTTAAATTTCAATTGGGAGATCGATCTACCATTCAACCGCGGGGAATCATTGAGGATCATATTGTCAAGGTCCGGAATTGTCTAATTCCGGTAAATTTTCTGGTCCTTGATATAGAGGTACCTGCAGCTCTCACTAACACCATTCTTGGAAGACCCCTTCTGATTATCGCAACAGCTAATATCAACTCTCACTCTGGGAAAATGAATATAAGTTGCGGTAACCAGATTTTCTCATTAGATTTATTTCAAGCTTCCAAGAGGTCCAGTGATCATAAAATTTTCGAGGACACTGATAATACAATGGAAGCAATTTGTGAGAAATCTTTGTTGTTCAAATCCTACTCAGCTTTGACCACTATGGATCTAGATTTTATTGATTCTTATTCTAAGGATGATTTTGTGGTCCGAGACTTTTCAGATCAACTAGGGTTTGACTTTTACTCTTTCAATCTTCCTGATTTTTCACCAAAAACATCCACACTAACTTCACCCACCCTACATCTCATTGACTCCTTTCCCCCTCCCTTTCCATTGGACCTATCACCCGACCCACCAGAGTCTGGCATTTTACATGCACTTAAACCATGGCCAGATCCAGGTCATTCTTCCATTTTTTCATTTCATTTTGATCTCGATTTCTTTACCATTCATCTTTTTAGGGATCTTGAGGATAACACATTTCTTGAGGACATTCAAGTGTCCAATTATTTACATGATTTTCCATTTTCCATGCATACCTTCACGCACAGCTGAATGGAGTAAAGGATAGCACTGGATGGGAGATAACCCATCATTTTCTTTCCTGCTTTCCTTTTTCCTTTCTTTTTCTAGGTTTTAACCATCCTAAACCTGACCGCTCTTCATTAAGGTGATCCCTTTTCCCTACTAATGCATGAGGACATTGCATATCTTAAGCATGGGGGGGTGTTTTTAAAATTTGATGATCGATTTAGGATTTTCAAAACCTAAAAACATGTATTTTTCTTTAGTTATTTTATTTTCCTTCTTGCATACCCAAAAAAATATAAATGTTGAAAACCTTTTGAGGAAAAATTTTGAAATCGGGACTAAGGTTGAAAAACTCACTTTTGGTACAATGGGATTTAATCTTTAACAAACTAGGGATGAGGATGCAGATCGATCATTAGAATTTTAGTGTCTATTTTTAGACTAGATCAGATATCCTTCTCTAAAACTCCACCTGAACTCAGGATAGTTCAGGTGAATTGATCCTCTTTTGTAATTTGGAAAGTATCTAACTTAGTTTCTAATTCAAAAACTTACATTTCTTGCGAAACTTCCTGTGTCAAATTTCACACACAAGCCAACACTTAAAAATAACTAAAAATTAGAAAAACTCCCTTGTTTGGACTTAGTAAAAGTCTAAAGCAGATCATTGGTTTGAGTTCCTGTCGTCGAGGAGGAAAATGCCTCCTTTAAGGATGCAATGTCAACATGTTACCACCTCGGCACTGCTCTATATCTATATTTCATATCTTTAGATGGAGCATTAAAGCGCATTTTAGCAGCTCAAGTGTCTTGGACGGTGCTCTACCTATAGTGTCAGAGCAATAGCTTGAGTTTGCTTGGAGCACCCCTTTACACTGCATTGTGTTTTGGGGTTGTGAGCACCTGGGTGGTGTCATGGACAGTGCTATCCCGAAGTACTGGCGCCAAAGCCCCCTCGAGGATTGGTAACGGGAATGATGATCCCGACACATCTGTTGTAAGACTAAGCTAAAAATAAGCATGGAAAAAAAAGTTTTGAACCAAAAACACGCCCTTATAAATGTTGGCTTTTCACAAGCACGGACACAACGTTTTAAGGGATATTGCAAGTTGCGAATCAGATTCAAGAGCCAGAAAATCCTAAAAATAGAAATTTCAAGTCATCTGAAATACAAGGGGTTAATTTGTGAATTTTCTAGAGGATATATTGATCTTGTTTTGTCTAATTTTTGGATTCAAAAACAAATCCTGTGCCTCCTGTGTTTAGATCAACCAAGGTCCCTTAAACTTTTTCTCCTCAAAAGTCGAAAAAAATTAGATTTTCGAAAAATTCCATTTTGTAAAAATTTAAGTTTTGTTAAGAGACTAGCAAAAGATAAGCATGGGGGTGTGATAAACGCCAGCTTATCATCATTTTTATGCATTAAAACAAACCTAGCTCTTAGGATTTCGCTTTGCAAATGAGTTTTTGGGCTGCATTTAGGCATCAATTAGGTTAGGCATGCATTGCACTTTTTATTATTTTTTAATGTGTTTTTGTGAGTGTTAGGGATATACAGATTGTTAGAACTCCAAAACCCTAGCACTCAGGAAGGCAACTGGTGAAGAAGAAGCTCAGACTAACTGGAACTCAGCTTGATCGAGCTCACCATAGCTGGATTCTAGCTCACTTGAACTAGGGTTAGCTCATCTTAGCTCCATTCAGCTCATCTCAGTTGAATGGCAGCTCAAGAGAGCTCATCTTAGCTCACCCTAGCTTAGGTCAGCTCAGATCCAGCTCAACTTAGCTGAGTCTAGCTCATCTCAGCTCCCATTAGTCCACAGGGAGCTCTAGCTAGCTCAACTGAGTTGACTATAGTTCACCCCAGCTCAGGTCCAGCTACATCCAGCTCCACTCAACTCCAGCCAGCTGAAGATGACTTCATTCCAGCTTAGGAAGCTCAAGTCCAGCTCCCAAGGACTCAGCTTAGCTAAACTCAGTTGAGCTAAGCTACCTTAGCTGCCTCACCTAGCTTGATCCTCCTCGGGAGCATTAGACCAAGCTCACCTTAGCTCCTTTCAGCAGAAGCCAGCTTGCTTTAGCTTGGCTTAGTAGCTAGCAAGCTAATCCAGCTAAGGTAGCTCCTTACAGCTCTCTTCAGCAGCCACCAACTCTAGTGCATCTCAAGATGACTACCTCCAGCTCTTCTCCCTGAAAACCCTGGCTCCAAATGCCTCCAACTCTACTCCCTACTAGCTAAGCTAGCTAAGCTGCTTAACTTAGCTAGTCCACCTCCATGGCACCAAAACCTACTACCCTACTACCTAAGCTCCAACAAAAAGACCACCTACTCCTACTTTATTTTGGTGCCAACTATCCCTTCCATCACCACCCCACATCCACCATCAAAACCCATCTCCACCCTCCATTTTTTCCCTCCAAAATTGCCTTCTAGAAGGTATTTTTGGAGGGAAAACCAAGGCACCTCTTCATTTCCCTCCCAATTTTCCCTCCAAAAATATCCAAGCACCCCTTCATTTCCCTCCAAAAAAAACACCATAACCACCCCCCTTCCCATCCTATAAATACCCAACCATACCACCACATAATTCCCATCCTCCATTACTGTTTACTTCCACCTACATCCACCAATACCTACGGCCAAGAAGAAGGAGTAGAGAAGAAGATTAAGGGGGCACATCACCAGCCCCTTTGGTGCCTTCTTCTCCCCACTCTCTTCAACTTGGGCCACGCCAAGGAGGAGGACATTTCCATTTCAAGGAGGACGGCCAGGCAAGGGAGAAGGACCTAGGGTAGACGTCCACCCTTGGAGAAAAGCTTAGGGCACGCCCCCTTAGGGCTTGCTTTGGAGGACATCATCTTGGTGGAGCTATAGAAGGAAGGAGCTGAAGATTTTCTTTTCAAGCTCGGGAGCTACCAAGCTTGGAGCAAGAAGAGCTTCATCCTCTTCATCACCATCATCATCTAAGGGATTTGTCTTTATTTTGTTTTCAATTTTTTTTCTTGTAGAAGCATTCATCTACTAGTAGACAATTGAAGTGGAGGTTTGAAAATGATAGAAGGAAGGCGAGCGGAGGGCGATCGATGTCAGACAAAGGGCGGCAGTGGGGCGGAGCCATCCAGGGCTGGAGCAGAAGGCGAATGGAGGACGTGGAGATCGTGGGCTTGGTGGAGAAGTGATTGCACAGCAATCATAGGTCCTAATCAACCTAAATAATGTCTGACCCTATCTTAAATTGTGGATATTGCACTCATATCTTGCATATCATGCATTGCATCAGTCTATTTAGAATGAGATGAGATATCCTGCTAGTTAATGTTTTTTTATTGCTATTTACAGATAATAAAGTGATCCAGGATGGAGATAGTGGAATAAAGCAATAAAGGAAGAAGAAGACTGATCCAGATAAGAGGAGTGAGGAGGATAGCCTTATCCCTACCCTTAGAAACCCTAGGACAGCCTTCCCAAACCCAAAACAACCTCCATTAGGGCACCTTAGCCTCAAAACCCAAACATGGATACCACTATCCATGTTCCTATCCCTCTCCCAAACACTTAGGAACCAAAACCAACCTTAGAAAACACAAAACCCACTCTCCAGACCTTTTAAGACGTCCAGACATCTGGCTAGACGTCTGATTTCTGCAGAATAATAATCTAGGAAGCCAAAACTCATACTGACACAGAATTGGACGTCTAATTTAGCGTCCATACGTCCAATTTTGTAGTATAAGACATCTAACAACTATCCTGGACATCTGATACTGTTGTCTGGTTCCTTATTTTGGGTGTTGGAAGCCCTAGCTTGCCTATTTTGACCTAGGAACCCCACTGGACACCCTAGGAAACCTAAGTAGAGACCTCCTAAGTCTAGTCCACTATCCATAGCCCTACTTTTCCTATCCATAACCCAATTGAACCATCCCATACCTAATTGGGTGCATCTACAGTTGATTGGGTGCACCCAAGCCCAATTAGATCCACCCAGGATCTAATTAACTCATACCTATTAGGGTTACCCTAGCCTAATCACATGCACACATCTAATTAGACTTGACCTATACCAAATTAGGTTCACTCCTACCCAATTAGACTTTCCTAAGCCTAATTAGGTCCACACCCACTTAATCTAGATTGACCCAACCTATTTAGCACCTAATCCTACCAAAACCCACAACCTAGCCCTACGAAAAACACACACCCACACACACACGCACACCTTCCCATTTTACTCCCACCAAACCCATGCACACTCTCTTGGAAACCCTAACAACATGTGTCAAACCTAGATCCAAAATTTGTGGCATTTGCTATTTTTGGAGCCACCAAAAGTGGCAACCAAATGGAGCCTTCCATGAGGGCAAAGAGAGGGCTACGAAATTAGACAATCTCCATACACTCTCCCATCCATACTCTCCACTCTAACCTTGCTTCCACCCTCCAGAACCTCAAAGGCCGTCCTCCTCATCCTCCTCCAAGGCTCCATGGACGGCTAGCTAGAGAAGCTTCTCTCCAAAGCTTCAAGGACGGCCATTGGTAGAGAAAGGGAGCAACACCCTCCTCTCTCCACTTGGGCGCACTAGCCCCCATCTTCTTCTTCTTTTTGGATGGCCATGAAGGCTCAACCATAGCCTCTTGTGGCCGTCCATCTCTTTTGGTAGGCGTGTAGACGGGTTTGCATACCCAAGGTCTAGCTACACCCTCACACAAGGCCGATGGCCCTAGTGGCAACTTTCCGGCGTGAGGGATTTTCTTCTATTTATCTACTTTCTAGTGTAGATGATGTGTGATAAATTTCTATGCATAAATAATGTTTCTGTGATTGATTGTCCTCATGTTTGCTTGCTTATATGACACTTTGGTTTGTTCACACCATGCACAGCCACCATGGCCTCATTTAGCTACACATAGTCACTTAGGTTTTTGCTAGTTTATCTAGATCTATGTTTCAATTCACTTTTCGAAATAAAAAAAATCAAAAACACAAAAAGACAAAAATAGTAGCTTAGGTTAGATTTAGGTTATAAAAGCCGATCCAAATCTCGATTCGTTTTCACGCCTCCCAGAGATGAACGACCGGGACTCAAGTTCTAAAAAGAATAAAGATCTACAAGAGTTTCGTTATCACAAATATCTTTGACGAGTGGTTTTTGCGACTATACTACGATTTCCAACGATTTCAAAATACGCAACTTCCACGTCCGTCAAGAAGGGAGCGGGTCTGGCAGGAGAGGTTCTTTAGGTCGTTTGAAAATGCTCGAAGAAGACTCTGGAGGAGGACGAACGACGACATTCTCTGCTTCAGATGCAGACAAAGAGGGCATGTGTTGGTGATTTGTAAAAACCCTCTGATTTGCTTAGAATGTAGGGGTGAAGGGCACAAGCACGAGACGTGCCCTTGGAGGATTCCTTTGTGATCAAAGAGGGCAGTCTCACACCCTGTCTGGAGGGTTAAGAATGATACTCGACCGCCGCCGCCGCCGACTTTGGGTAGGCACACAATTGAAGTTGAGATCCCTTCTTCGGAAGAGATCTTGTCTGCAGAGATCATGCTGAGGGGTGCACTGATTGGCGAGATCATGGCAGGCAAGCCGTTGATAGAAAAGCTTCAGAACCTGGTATGTTCCTTAGATCTCCTATCTGTGGGCTGGAAACTAGCCATGTTATCCCACTCTCATTTCTTGGTATATGGTTTGGGCATGCTGGATGTAGAACGATGGAGATTTCATTCAAGCTCTTTTGAAGACTTCATTGTGATTTGGAGAATGGTTTCTCCATTTGATGGGGCTCTTCCTGAGCAGCCTCCACAAAGAGTGAGCTCTAGGAGGATTTTTCTTGAGATCTCTAGACTGCCTTTACATCTGCTATTAAAGGGGGTTGTCTCTAAAATTCTAGCAGGTTTTGCATCCATCTGTGATGGTTCTGAAGTTTTGATTGGAGAGGGGGACATTAGATCTCTAAGAATTGAGGTGGATGTTACCAATGCTGGTTCAATTCCTGATTTGGTCACAATCAGATGTAGGGGCACTTCTTGGCTTGTTCGGCTTGCTGTACTTGGACAGATGTCTGGGCAGGTTGAAAGTGGACAGGTTAAGTCGTCTGAGGAAGGACTGAAGTCTGGAGCTAATAATGAGGTGAGAAAATAGAGTGATAGATGTGGACGCACTCCTCCTGCTGATGCTCCTGAACCCAAAAAGAGGAAGGACTGTCACCTGGTCTATGCTGAGGAAGATCAGATGGAAGAGGTTGTTACAGCTGATGATTGCAGACAAGTCATGATAATCAAAGAGGATGGTTGTCTAGAGGTTGCTGAGAATTCAATGACAGATTCAGAGATGAACTCCAGTAAAGAGGTGGGCAAGACAGGAAGAGATCTGGTGCTTAAAGAGCCAAACCAGTTGCAGCTTTCTATTCCTACTGACTTGAACTATGGCAGTGGTTCCAATCAAAAAAGAGGTATGGGTAGATCTCCTTACATGTTGAGAAGGAGAAGGAAGGAGACCTTGCCCCCTATTGAGGAGAAAAATATTGCTAAATCCATTATGGTTGAATATGTGGGCTGTAAGGCCAATGGGAATCATTCTAATGAGGAATGAGAGTTTTGACTTGGAATGTGCATGGGCTGTGCAATAAACAGAGAAGGGCTTCATTGTGTAGATATCTCTCTGAGTGGGAGATAGACTGTGCTCTTATACAAGAGACACACTTGGAGATAGAGAATGGTCAAGAATGGGGATTGTTTTAAGCAATTTGGCCGTAGTGATGTTGCGGCTAAGGGTGCCTCTGGAAGGTCTGGTGGACTGGCTTTTTGGTGGAGAAAATCTTCCATTTCAGTAACTGAAATTATTCGCGATAGGTTCCTACTTTCTTGTAGATGTCAATCTCCCCAAGGAGATATGGAATGGATTATATCGTGCATATATGGTCCTTGTGTGGCTGCAGACAGAGTTGGCTTGTGGGAGGAACTCTCTGCAATGCATCAAAGAGTGCAAGAGACCCCACGGCTGTTAGGGGGGATTTCAATTGTTATCTTTCTGGTGATGATAACCCAGATGGGAGAGTGGGCAGTTCTACAGCTGGCTTCCAAATGGCTGTGCAGAACATGGGATTGACTAAATATCCCATCAGTGGTGTGGAGTATACTTGGAGGAATGGCAGTGGACAGATTTCCAAATTGGGCAGGTTTTTTGGCAATCCTAGTTTGTTAGAGAGATATCAATTATCAGCAGTTTTGAGCCTTGATAGGCCTTTCTCTGACCACACTCCTCTTATTTGGGACAGTGGGGTGAATGCAGACACGGGATCATACGTCAAACTCAAGAGATCTTGGTTTAGGGAAGAAGATTTCGTGCAAATGGTTTCCCAGTGGTGGCAAAACAAGGCTGTACAAGGCACTGCTACACAGCAGTTGGTTGCAAAATTGGCTGGTCTGCATGAAGTGCTAAAGGAATATGGGCAGGCTGTGAATATGATCAGAGATCAGAAGAGGAGGGAAGCCTTGGAAATTATTAGGGACCTGGATCTGAAAGAGTGCAGGCTGGCTTTGAACCAATAGGAGCAGCAGCTGAGGCAGTAGATGCACGCAGCTGTGGGGGATGAAGATCTGAAAACAGAAATGGATTGGCGTGAAAAGTCCAGACAGCTATGGCTTAAAGAGGGTGATGCGAACATGAAATTTTTCCATCTTGCGGCCAGTGCTAGAAGGAAATTCAACATTATTTCATCTATTAAAGTTGAAGAGAGAACTATTACCTCTGTTAAAGAAATCAGATCTGAAGCAAGTAAATTTTTTCAAGAAATTTCCAAGGCTACTCCAAGAGGTTCTTGGAGGATGGCAGCAATGGACTTCCCTTGTGTTAATAATGATCAGAGAGACATGCTCATGACCGCTATATCTGAACAAGAAGTGCTAAAAGCTATTAAAGAGTTAAATAATGAAGGTGCTCCTGGGCCGGATGGATTTTAGGTGTTTTTCTACAGAGAGCTATGGAGTGTTATTAAGGTGGATGTTTTAAAGGTTATTCATGAGTTTGAACTGGGCAACTCTGGATTTGAGAGGCTGAACAAATCCTATCTATTTTTGCTTCCTAAGAAATCAAGTGCAGAGAGATTTTCTGATTACAAACCCATTGCGCTATCTAATTCCATCTACCTTATTATTAGTAAGGTTATTGCTAACAGACTATGGGAGGTTTTAAAGGACTTGATAATGCCTATTCAGTCAGCTTTTCTTCCTGGGAGATCATTATAAGACTCCTTCATTGTTGCACAGGAGATCGTAGTGGGTTGGCGAAGGAGAAAATCCAAGGCTTTCTTATGGAAAGTAGATTTTTCCAAGGCCTATGATTCAGTCTCCTGGTCATACTTGTGGGAGATTCTTAGAAGGCGGAAGTTTCCACCTTTATTGATACAATGGATGAAGAGGTGCATTACGACAACCTCTTTTTCCCCACTGATTTACCAGTGTGGAGTAAGGCAAGGTTGCCCAATTGCCCCTCTGATTTTTAACCTTGCTGTGGATACTTTGGCTAGATTCGCCTGCAAACTGGCTGTGGATGGTTTTATAAGGGGGTATTCAATGTCTAATCATAGGGCTCTAGCCCCTATACTTCAATATGCTGATGATACTATTTTTCTTGTGGAAGGGGGGAAGAGAGAAGGGCAAGCTCTGTTACATATGGTAAAAATTTTTGGATAGATTTCTGGTCTCAGATTGAATGGAAATAATCCTCCCTGGACTGCTTTGGGATGAATAGTGGGTTACAGAATGATATCTCCACCATTCTTGGTACACCTGTGGTTCCATTTCCTATTAAATATCTGGGTCTGCCTTTGAAATGTTCTAAGATGAAGAAAGCATATTGGTTTTTCCTCTTTGAAAAGGTAGCTACAAAATTAGAGGGCTGGAGCAATAGATACCTATCAAAAGGGGGGAGGTATATATTACTGAATTCTGTCATCACTTCGATTCCAGTATTCTTTTTCTCTATCCTTAAAGCTCTGAATTCTATTTGGAGAAAGCTAGAGGTGATGCGGAAAAGATCCTTTTGGAAAGGGGCCTCTCATCAAGGGGCCTTTTTTCAACCCTTGAAGTGGGAATCAATTTGCAAACCAAAAAGATGGGAGGTAGGGGTGTTAGATCCCTTAAGGAATTCAACGAAGCTTTACTATTGAAGTGGGCTGTTCGGTTGCTGCAGGGGGAAAAAAATCTGGACAGAAATTATCCAGGACAGTTATGGGAGTACCAACGACGAGATTAATCGTCTAAACGCACATAAACCTTCCCCCTTTTGGTCTTCTGTGGTGCGCGCCCTTAAGGATAATTGGAATTTTTTCAAATCAGTTTTAGGTGATGGAAAAAGCTTCAAGTTTTGGCTGGAAAATTGGGTACATGGAGGCACGTTTAATGACAGGTTCCCCCTTGCTTACACTGCGGTTGCAAATAAAAATGCGGTGGTAGCCGATTATTGGGACGTGGATTCGGAGCAGTGGTTGTTAAATAATGGTGGGTGGAATAATCATGAAACAAGAACACGAGTAGAGAATGAACGTCTCACGCAAGAGCTTGCTGCTTTCAAACCCATGCCTCACGAATATGACACATACAAATGGGAGGGTAATTTCTCTACTGCAGCTGCTTATGACAGATTGATAATGTCCTCCAGGATGGCGGAAGATGAAGAGATAGGGAAGAAGCTATGGAAGTTAAAAATACCACTAAAGTTACAAATTTTCTTATGGCTCTGCAGAAGGGATGGATTGATTACTGGAGATCTGAGGCACAGAAGGATGGGTAACCCCACCCAGTTTTGTCATTTATGTGGGATGCATAATGATTCTAGCGTTCATATCTTTTCTTCATGTGCTATCACTGATTATGTATGGAGGAGAGTATGCAATGAGTCTTTACCCACATGGGGGAATTTGTGGCACTGTCTTGTGGATGGGAATAAGCCTTATTTACATATGGTGGCTGTGTTATGGACTGTATGGAGGGCTAGAAATGAGTGTGTTTTTCAGGAGATCCCAGTGTATGTAGATAATATTGTAAATTTATGCCGGAGCATCATACAGCATTGGGGTTTGATCATGTAATTATTTTTTATTATCAATAATAGCTCTCCTGGTTTGCTATCGGTGATTCGATAGCATTCCTTTCTTTCTCAAAAAAAAAAAATCTACTAGCAGACAATTTCCTTTAATATAAAAAAAGAAGTTGCCTTGATTTATTGTTGCATTCTTTTTTGCATTACCCTGCTTTATCTTTAGTGTAGTTTCACTCCTTTCTAATTAACCTAGGCCTCCACGTGCCTAGGCTGAGCTTAGAAAGAGGATAATTTTTATCACTTAGACTAGCATAGTAGGTGTAGTCACTTTTTCCCGCCAACAACTTCGCATATTGCCTTAATTTCAAAAACATAAAAATGATATATTGAAAAAAGAAAAAGAAAAGAAAGTTGAGATTTATTTTCTAAGCAAGAGAGTTGATTTTGCAAATAAAAGGCCTCCTTGGATGACCCTAGATACTCCCCTATCTAGGAATATAAATTTAAAAGCGAATCCATTTTTGTGCGTTGAAACAACTTAAAACCCCAATTTAACAAACCGCGCAGAAACGCGATCACTTTTTGGCGAGGCGGGTGGATGCGTGGAGTGGCGGGGGCACCTCGCCGGTGGTCTGCCGAGGGTGGAGAAGATGGGGGTGGTGTGCGAATGTCGAGGCGTGATAGCAAAAATAAGTGCGAGAAAAGAGATGAGCAGAGATAGAGGACTTATCTAAGAGGGAATAGAGGAAGGGGGTGGATGAGGTAGATGGCTCGTATGTGCCATCTTCGGAGATGAAGGCCCAGTGAGAGGAGGAGGACGACGAGAAGGAGGTAGGAGCGTGCGTTGGTGCGGCACGAGGCAGACAAAAGAGACAAAGGCAACTCTGCCACTAGTATTGTGGCAGAGCGACGAGATGAGGAGATAGGAGTCGTCGGAGCTTGTTGGGAGTTTGGCCGGAGGGGAAGAGAGGAAAATTGGGAGGTATCTCAGGCCAAATCAAGCTTAGGGGGAGCGGAAGGATCTAGGGACCCTTTTATAACCCCTGGCAGAGGGCCTTGTGCTTGGAAGGCAAGCTTCCAAGCACGGAAACCTCATCGGAGTTGGAAGATCGAGAAGACCCAAATCTCTCATGTGTTCCAATGAGATTGGGTAGGAATTGGAGCTCCAAATTTGGTTCACATGAACGGGGATTTCTCATAGAATCTCCCTTTCAAATCTGAGAGAGATTCTCTAAGGAATTAGGGAGTTGTTTCCCTTGAATCCTCGCCGGAGTAGGATTTCCTCCTCTATAATGGTGGAGAGACCTAATTGCAAAGAACGACGAGGAAGCTAGGGGGGTTTCTGCAAGAGTTTTCAAAAGTTAGGGGTATAAATGTCATTATGCTGAACTAGTTTGCAAAGTAGGTCAAGGTGAACCTCCCTTAGGTCCAAATTTTGGTGCAAACCTAATTTGGACCTAAGTAATATAATGGTGAAGTTGGATTTTAGGTTTGACCACGTTTGACTAGGCAATTTACACAGAAACCTAATTTAGTGCAAACATTTGACTAGGACCCCTATTTAGGTCAAAATAGGTTCTAAGGGCCAATTTGAAGGTTATAAACCATAGAGGATACTTTTCCATGATTTTTAGAGGGTTTAGGTGAATTTTATCCTGACCAGAATCTTGATAAATTAAGTGGGTCTATTTTAGGGTTACAAGAGGTCATTTGATTCCCAGATTTCACATGAACCCTTTTCTATTTGAACCAACCCACTTTTTATCTTGTTAAGATCATTTGACCCATGTTTAGCCCATGAGAAATCCGATTGTTGCACTACAATGGTAAAATTATAGTTTTACCCCTTGTTTCTTACTTTACTTTCAAAAGGATTTTTCCTTGACTTAGGACCTCCAGTTGGTTATGCAGGAGGTTTTGTTCTCTTTTCTAGGTCAAAATGAGCTAGTTAGGGCTCATGATGGTGTTCCCATCATACCCCCATGCTTAGCTTTTGCTAGTCCCTTAGCAAAATTTTAAAGTTTTAACTTCTGTTTTAGACCATGAATTCCTTTGATGTTCTGAGATTATGATGAGTGCTTTTTCTGTTTGATTAGGTAAGAATGCCGACAGTAGGCCTAGAGGTACTCAAGTACCAACGAAGATTTGGACCTAACCAACTTTAGGCTCGATCCTCCATGAAGGTTTTTAAGGCCCACAGGAACTATCCTAAGGTTTGTTGGACTCCGCGGTTAAAGCACCCATACTTGAGACATTTTTTAGCCTCAGTTCAGCTTGCCGTGCATTTTTTGTAAGAGAGAAACAGAGAATTTATTTGTTTGGAGTGTTTTTTCTCTCTTTTATTTTTATTTCTTGCTTCGGATTGGCTTCTCAACACGATCTGTATCGGATTCCTCATCCCCATCATCAATCTTCAAAAGGTCCCTAGCAATCGATGCTTCGTGATAGCATCGCCCATGGCAACCCCCAGAACCCTGGCTTTCGAGATTTTGAGATAATCCCACCCATGGCATTCTGCAGCTAAATCTAGCCCTTGGCAATCGACGTTTCGTGATAATGCCACCCATGGCATCTAAACCAGCATAAGGTGCTTACGTGCCCCCAGTAGGATATGTAAATATCCTAGGAGACAAGCACCAAGGAGATGATATGTTATTACGCATCTTCGAGGGGAATTTCCTGCCTCTCCGTGTCGGGTACTCGTCCAAATCAACTTGTGTTGATCAGCCGCTCCTAATCTATGCAACCTTTTTCAGAACATTTAAACGCTTTTGCATGATTTTGATAGTTATGCGCACTAAACCAGACTGTGTGTGGATTGGAGTGCTTAGGTTACCGAATCCAGCAAACCAGAGGTCAGTTAACGAGGTCGAATACTTCCTAAGCCTTAGACCTAATACTTAAGCTTCTCATTTTCCCCAACCTCTTCAGGACTATCGAGATCTTAGTGGATACTTGAATTTTTAAGCCTAGGAGTCTAGCCCAAGAGGCCTAAGATCAGCATTCCTACTAATATCTTTTGTGTCTCATTAGCACTATTTTCCTTCATTTTTCTTTTTCCTCGATGTGGTTTAGAACTTCGATTAATCCCTTAATTTCTTACTAAGGACTATTTCTTTTTCCTTTTTCATTTTATGCTCCTTTTTTGACATTTTTCTCTTTTCCTCCTCATTTTCTCTTTTTCTCTCCCCTCAGTTTTTTTGTTCTTTTTCAAGTTTATTTTATTTTATTTTATTTTTATTTTTTGGTGTTTTTTTTGATATGTGATTTCTTTTTTGAATCCTTTTCTTGTAAGATTAGTTCTCATGATGTTTTGCACTTTCATACCCCTCCATGCCTACGATTTGCAATGTCCCCATTGTAAATTAGGTGGGTTTGAATTCAACTTAGTTCATTCATTAGAACAGGTTTTGGGTGGGCGAACGGGTCGAGGTGAATGTTTCAAACAATTCTAGACTCGGGTACGGGTACCTGAGGTGGGGTCGGCTGTTCTAATGGATGAACCCTAAAGTGCAATATGAATTCAGCATAGGAATGTCAAGAAAGGTTTCGGGTTTTTCAAGAATGATGGGTTGCCTCCCTGTTAAGCACTGAGTTTTACGCCATTGACTGGGCGCAATGAGCTCAGGGAGAAAGGAGGGTAAAGGATATCTCAGCCAAATTTGTATCAGTTAAGTCAATGAACGGTTTGAGTCTCTGACCATTCACGATGAGAGGTTCGGAATCATGGCTGAGTGGACTAATCTCAATGGCTCCATTTCCAAAGATTCGTCTGACTAGGTAGGGTCGATCCATTTTGATCGTAGTTTTCCTGGGAACAGTTTAAGCTTAGCATCGAAGAGTAGGACCTTTCGACCAGGATGGAAGGTCATTCTAGATATGTGTTTGTCATGAAATGCCTTAACCCACTCTTTGTAAATTCACGAGTTCTCATACGCGTCGTGGCGCAATTCATCAATCTCGCTCATTTGAAGCTTTCTATGAGTTCTTGCCTTAGAAAGATCTAGGTTGCAGTTCCGTACTGCCCAATAAGCTTTCTGCTCCAACTCGACGGGGAGGTGACATGCCTTCCCATACACCAATATGAAGGGAGACATACCTAATTGGGTTTTGTGGGCAGTCCTATAAGCCCACAAAGCTTCCGGAAGCCAAGATGACCAGTCCTTCCTGTCAGGTCAAACAGTAACTTGGATGATTTTCTTGATCTCCCGGTTTGATAGCTCAGCTAGACCATTAGTTTGGGGGTGGTAAGGAGTAGAGATTCGGTGTCACACCCCGTATTTGGTCATCAGTGACCTGAACTGAGCATTGGTGAAATGGGTCCCTCTGTTGGAAATTATAGCACGTGGAATCCCAAACCGCGAGAAGATGTTCTAATGAATGAATTTGATAACCACTTTATGATCATTGGTTCGGGTCAGAATGGCTTCGATCCATTTGGACATGTAGTCAACAGCAAGTAAAATGTACTCGAAGTCGTCCAAGACAGGGAAGGGTCCCATGAAATCAATCCCCCATATGTCAAAAATTTTGCATACCAGAATCGACTGTAAAGGCATCATATCACGATGACTCATGCTACCCAAAGTCTGGCAACAAGTACATGCCTTACAGTGATTGTATGCGTCTTTGAAAATTATGGGCCAATAGAAGCCGCACTGGAGGACTTTTGTTGCGGTTTTATGACCTAAAAAATGTCCACCGCATGCCTGGTCATGGCAGAAAGATAGTATGTCTTGGATTTCCGCTTCCGTAACGCATCGTCGAATTATTTGATCAGCACCGATGCAGAAAAGATACAGGTCTTCCCAGAAGTGATACTTGGCATCGGAAAGAAATTTGTCCTTCTTGGCCTTCGGCCAATCAGACGAGATCTGATGTGATGCCAGGTAGTTTACTATATCAGCAAACCATGGAAGCCCTGTATTGATAGTCAGAAGGTGCTCATCAGGAAAATGTTCTGTGATCGGTCCGGAAGGGTCGATGATCTCAAAAGGAAGGTGGGACAAGTGATCAGCTACCACATTTTGTTTTCCTGCTTTGTTGCGAATCGCGAGGTCAAATTCTTACAACAGCAAGATCCAGTAGATTAATCGAGGTTTCGCATCCTTCTTCACAAGGAGATGCCTCACAGCCGTGTGATCCAAGTAAATGATAACACGGGAACCCAGGAGATAAGATTTGAATTTTTCCAAGGCAAATACTACGGCTAGCAGCTCTTTCTCAGTAATTATGCAGTTACGCTGAGCCTTATCAAGTGTCTTGCTAGCATAGTAGATGACCACGGGTTTCCCGTCAATTTTCTGCCCCAGTACCGCTCCTACAGCGAAATCAGATGCATCGCACATGATCTCAAAGGGTTGAGACCAATCAGGGGACTGTAGGATCAGGGCTTGGGTAACTCGGTCATGAAGGATTTCAAATGCTTGAGTGCATTCCTTGGAGATTTCAAAAGGTACATCCTTAGAGAGAAGAGTGGTCAAGGGCACGCGATTTTTGAGAAATCAGGAATAAATCGACGGTAGAAATTGACATGCCCCAGAAAAGATCGGATGTCCTTGATCAAGCTAAGCATCGAAAGTTTGGAAATCAAGTTCACCTTGGCTCGATCAACTTGGATGCCTTTTTCTGAAATAAGATGTCCCAGGACAATTCCTTCAGGCACCATGAAATGGCTCTTTTCCCAGGAAAGAGCTAGATTTATGTCAATGCGCCGCCTGAGGATTTGGACCAAGTGCAGGAGGCAATCGTCAAATGATGCTTCGAATATTGAAAATTAATCCATGAAGACTTCCATATAATCACCTACCATATCTAAGAATATGGCAAGCATGCACCACTAAAAAGTCGCAGGTGCATTGCAGAGACCGAACGGCATCCTTTAGAACGCGTACGTCCCGAAGGGGCAGGTGAAAGTGGTCTTTTCTTAGTCCTCAGGATGAATTGCCACCTGGTTATAACCGGAGTACCCGTCCAAAAAGCAAAACCTATTTCCTGCTAGTTTCTCAAGGATCTGATCAATAAACGATAATGGAAAATGATCCTTCCTCATGGAGGAATTGAGTCTTTCGTAATCAATGCAGACTCTCCATGAGTTAGCCACACGGGTCGGTATGACTTCTCCAATTTCAGTCATGATAACGGTGAGTCCTTCCTTCTTAGGCACAACCTGGATTGGACTCACCCACTGACTGTCGGAGATGGGGTAGATGATCCCTACATCTAACCACTTAATGATCTCCTTTTTCACAACTTCCTGCAGATTAGGATTCAAACGTCTCTGCATTTCTCGAGAAGGTTGTGTTCCCTCTTCGGTGTAGATACAGTGTGTGCAATAAGAGGGGTTGATACTAGTCCAATCATCGAGAATCCATCTAATGGCTCTACGATGTTGCTGGAGAACAGTAATCAGATGAGATTCCTGGTCAGGTGTGAGTCTGGAGTTGATAATCACAGGAAACGTCTGATTGGAACCCAAAAGACGTACTTTAAATGGTTGGGAAGAGGCTTGAGTTCCAGAACGAGGTTATCAGCAACAGCGGGCAGTTCAGGGTGTGTGTCAAGGGCAAGGGAAGGAGTTATGGGTGTATCTAGATCAGGGTCAGACTCCTCTGTTTGCGGGTTTTGATCTTCTTGTGGTTGATCGGGAGTAATCAGGTTGTCCTCGATGTATGGTTCATCAACCACGGCCTTGATATCATATATTTGTTCTATAACACCACAATTAATCCCTTGTTGGGCCTTAAAGATGTCAATGTTTAGTGTTTGGTTCCCCAATTTCAATTCTATTTGGCCCTCCTCAAAGTTTATATTGGCCCCAGCAGTGGCCAGAAAGGGTCTCCCTTGTACAATTGGTGTATCCCTTGGGTTTCCAAGTGCATCCATATCCAAGACTATAAAATCCACCGAGAAATAGAAATCCCATATCCTAACGATGACATCCTCGAGTACTCCTTTAGTTGATTTAATGGATCGGTCAGCTAACTGCAACGTCACCTCTGTTGGTTTAAGCTCAGATTCCTCAAGGTGGTCAAGGAGGGATGTAGGTATTAGGTTTATGGAGGCACCTAAACCTAATAAGGCTCTGTCGAATTGGGTATCACCAATGGTACATGAAATCAAGGGAGTACCTAGGTCTTTAGCCTTAGGTAGGAGTTTGCTCAAAATTACAGAGCTGGCTTTCCCTGACAGTACGATCGGACTCCCACTTTTGGTTAGCGACTTACGCTTAGGTGTACATACGTCCTTTAGAAATCGTGCGTAAGTCGGTACGTGGCGGATTGCATCCATCAAGGGGATGTTTATATGGACCTGTTCAAAGAGCTTGACCAGATCCTCCTCAGGAGCCACGGGTTTGGTTATCCTCTTTCCCTTGGTCAAGGCCTCGGGAAATGGAACCTTGGTTGGTTCCTGCAGAATAGGTCCAGGTTCTTAATCTGGGATAGGGGTGTCCTGGATAACTATCCTAAGACTTGGGTTACTACCAGGCTTAGAGTGGCTTGGATAAGGTGGGTTTTGAGTTGCTTTACCACTACAGGTTGTTACGGAGTGTAGTCCTACCTAGTTTTAGTTTGGGGTTGGTAAAATAGGTGGTTGCTATTTAAATCCTGCATAAGATGTCGAAGCTTCCATCCCGTCTGGTGATGGAATAGAAGGGGCTTGATAAATCATGTGGGCGTGGCTCTGATTTGGGTTCATAACGTGCCTCTGGGTCGGCACGTTATTTGGATTCGGCAGAGGTTGCGAAGGGAGTGTGTTAGGTTGGTGGGAATTCGCCATCTGGGTGAGTTGATTATGAACCTCTGTGATCTTGTCCTTGTGCTATTTTTGCATTATTGCATTCATCTTCTGAATGTCAACCAAAGTCTGAAGGATAAGAGTCATTTGATCTACTTGGTTTGGCCCAAATTGATAGGTGGGGTTGGGCCGAGGCTACGGTGGCTGATATGGATGAGGAGCTTGTGGACGGGGTTGATAGGTTGGTCTTTGATTCTGAGTATTTCCCGTCCACAGGAAGTTGGGATGATTCCGCCATCCAGGGTTATAGGTGTTAGAGAATGGGTCATTCTGGATGGTGATGTAAACACATTTACACTACTTAAAATGTCTATTTATGCATGTTCTTAAGCATAGGATTGCATTTCATAATATAAATATTGCATAACATGCATCATCTTGCATTTAGAGTAGTTTGAATAAAATGGAGGTTAATTGTCTCCTTTTATGTGCTTGGACAGGGCAAATATTTTATCGGGGCCTCGGATCAAAGATCCAACCGTATGGATATGACCAGGGCGACGATTGGACTTCAACGACTCCAAGATCGCCCTAATCAGGCATCCGTAGCATCAGATAGAGACCGGGGAACCCTAGAAGATCAAGGGCCAGGATGGTGTAAATCCGCACTTCAGATGGCAAATCCGACCACACGGATGAATTCGGATCGACGATCGCAGCCCAAGGACACAAAAATCGAGCCAATCTGACATCCGTGGCACCATCTACAACTTCCAGAAGATGGACGGCCAAGATGGCACCACGTGGCGCCATCTCAGTCGCCTAATCGGTCGCATGCATCTTGTGAAGACCGCGCACCGTCTCCTCTCCGTCGTTGGATCTCGATCCAACGGCTGCGGTCGCTCGCGCTTAAAAGCGTCCGCGCGACCATTTCGCCCGCGTAGCGCAGCGGCGACGCAGCTGCGGGCGAAGCGGAGGTCACGGGTTCGAGCCGCGGTGAGGGGGTGGAAGGCGCGGGCGAGCGGGCGCGGACGAGCGTCAGATGAAGATCCAACGGCTGCGCGCGCTCAATCAGGACGACGCGCGATTGGACGCCGGGCGTAACGCGCGATCACACGCGGGCGGTGCGCTACGCAGCGGGCGCGGACGGGAGCGACGTGCGTAGGCGTTACGCGCGCGGGCAGCCGAGCGGGCGCGCGTGGGCGCAGCGACGACGGCGACGTCAGGGCTTTAGCGACGGTTTTATCCGTCACTAAAGACCCCTTATTTATTATTTTGAAGATGTAATGTCCATTTTGCCCCCACTCCTTGCAACTATAAAAGGAGACCCCCTCCATACGAAATTTTCATCCCTTCCTTCTCCTCTCTACCTCTCCAAAGCTCAAGAGAAGCTTGTCCCACACCCGGGATGCTTCTTGCAAGATAAAGTCCAAATTTTCGTCCCCCTTCGGAAGTGGATCCCGCGACGGCGACGGCGTGCTGCTCCGTTCCCGCTCTTCTACTTCGTCCTCCCTCGTCCTTCTCCATTCTCGTTCGTCCAGACGTCGTCTCGTTCGGCTCATCCTCCAAGCGACCGTCAAGGAGGATAACTTCTCTCTCCCATTCTTATTTGCAGCTTTTCTAGTGTAGAATTTTCCTGCTTTATAGTGTAATTGATTTCCCGCTTTCTAGTGTAACTTTCATTTCGTTTGCCTGTATAAACAATTGAAATATTGAATGCATGTTCTCTTTCCCCCCCTCTCTCTCTCTCTCTCTCTCAGTTTGATAGCTCCATTGTAATTATTTTGCCTTGTTTATCAAAAAATCCTAAAAAAAACATAATTGCGAATATAGATCAACGTAGCCTCCCTGAGTTCGACCCGGAATTCTTATTTCGGTATAAATTTTATTTGTTGAACTCGAATCCTTCGCTTTCGAACTACAACGACGGGTTTTCCAAAACCAAACACGTTAGCGTAGGTTCGTAAATCATTCAACATTTTGGCACCGTCGCCGGGGAGGCAACGATTTCCGATCTTTTCTTCGCATTTCTTGCACTTTATTTGTTTTCTAACTAAGCTTTCTCTTGTGTCTATTGTTCTACAGAGACCTCCATCAAGGAATCAACAAGCGGTAGACTGGAGTAAAGTGCAGTTGAAGACAACTGTAAGTGCTCCCCCATTCTTTCCCCCTCCATAGATTTCATTCGGCACATTAAATCCAAATTTCAATTAACCTAGGTGTTTGCATAAATCCTAGGTATAGTTTGGTTGTTTGGATTTCTACTCACACTCATTTCACCCTCATTCATAAAAAAGAAATATTAACAAAAAGATAATTTTGTGGGGTAACTTTCAACAAACACACAACACACACCCACATTCAAGGCACTTGATTAACTTGATTTGTTTTCTACTCAACCGGGTTCTGATCTGTGGAATCGGTACACACAGAGCAACACATAACAGAGTAGAAATCATTCTAGGTTAACCATCTTTGAGTGCCTAACTTAGTGGTGCAATTGTGGCCAATTGTTTGAGTTGTTTGGGCCGCACCACTTTATTTAAAACCAACTCATCAAGTAGCTCCTCCTTAGGGTTTTCAATCTAGGTATATTCTAGGCACTCCGCTTTCTTTCCGATTTTAAAGGAAAACTATCTTCACCCGTGTTTTACAACTTGGTTTGCCTAGAAATTTGATTGCAATTCACCTAATTTTAAACCCTAAAAGCTACTTAAGCAGGATTTGAACATTAAAATTCACACATTATAAATAATCTTGCTTGAAAACCCTGGTTGTGCACGCACTTACACAAATTTCAATCAATCATTAAGGGCACAACCCATTGTAAGGGCCCATCACATTCCATAAGCACCACAATCCCAGGCCGTAATAAAATTGAGTAGACGTTGGCCCTAAGGTTTGATTCACTCTTCAAGGCCTAGTCTGAGATTGTTTTTGATTAACCTACTTGTACTGATTAATCTGATGTCTAGCTAGGGGAGTAGCGTCAAACGACCGCGGCTGGGGGGTACACTAGGAACCGGAGGCGAAAGCCAAAGGAAGAACCTTCTCCCCAGTCCCTCCTTCTAACTGGTTGGATTATACAGATGCAAGTAGAGTAAATCAGTTACAGTCTTAAGGCTGGTGTTGGGAGTCAGTAGATCCTTAGGCTACCTCACTTAAGGATAGCCTTGTTTTGTTGTACTGCAGGGTCCTTATCCCCGGTCCTTCCGACCTACTCCTAGTTTATGCTGGGAAGACGGTCATTGAATCCCAGATTGGAAGGACCATTAGAACATTCTAGGAGGCGCAAGTTAGATTTTGGTCAATTTGATCCCATGGCCGAACAACAGCCTCTTCTGCCTGGAAATCCACAGGAAGAATTTCGAAGGCAGCTGGAACAAATGCAGAGAATGCAAGAATGGTTCCAGAGAATGCAGGGCGCTCAGCCCTTGAAGGATTTTTATGATCCTTCAAATTACGGGGAACGTCCCGGCGTCCAGATTCCAGCCGGTGACGTAGAAATCAAGCCCCAGGTGTTAAGCCTGATTAAACATTATCATGGGCTTGGCTCCGAAGATCCGTTTCAACACTTGGAGGACTTGACCACTTTGGTCCAGACCACCAAGTCTCGAAACGTAAACGAGGAGCAAATGATCATGAGGCTCTTCCCCCACTCTCTTAGGGATAAGGCCGCGCATTGGTATAGGACAATAGGAAGACCAATTACAACTTGGAATGAGTTGAAATCGGCCTTTCTAAAGAAATTTTTCCCAGTCGGTCGTACCAATGCTTTGAGACGGGCAATCACTACTTTTACCCAGCGGCCGGGGGAGTAGTTTCATGTGGCCTGGGAGCAATTCCAGGACTTATTGCGGAGGTGTCCACACCACGAGGTGCCGAAATGGCAACTCGTGCAGATTTTTTATCATGGGTTGACTGAGCAACTCAGAAACCATGTGGATGCTTCTTGCGGAGGCAATTTCCTTAATAAAGATGCAGATAGTGCACATGATTTATTTGAGGAAATGAGTGAGAATTCAATAAATCATGCCTCCATGGATACTTTTAACCGGTCCCAACAACCCAGATCAAATGTCAATGAAGTCCATGACTCTCATTCATTTGATATGGAATTGATTTGTAATAAACTTGACAAAGTGGACTTGGTTGCTAAAAGAATGGAAGAGTGGGTGTGTTGAGCGAGAATCTACGCTAACGTGTTTGGTTTTGGAAAACCCTTCGTTGTAGTTCGAAAGCGAAGGATTCGTGTTCAACAAATAAAATTTATACCGAAATAAGAATTCCGGGTCGAACTCAGGGAGGCTACGTTGATCTATATTCGCAATTATGTTTTTTTTTAGGATTTTTGATAAACAAGGCGAAATAATTACAATGGAGCTATCAAATTGAGAGAGAGAGAGAGAAAGAGAACATGCATTCAATATTTCAATTGTTTATACAAGCAAACGAAATTAAAGTTACACTAGAAAGCGGGAAATCAATTACACTATAAAGCAGGAAAATTCTACACTAGAAAAGCTGTAAATAAGAATGGGAGAGAGAAATTATCCTCCTCGACGGTCGCTTGGAGGACGAGCCGGACGGGACGACGCCTGGACGAAGGAGAACGAGGTGGGACGAAGGAGGATGAAGCAGAAGAACGGGAACGAAGCAGCACGCCGTCGTCGTCGCGGGATCCACTTCCGAAGGGGGACGAAACTTTGGACTTTATCTCGCGAGAAGCATCCCGGGTGTGGGACAAGCTTCTCTTGAGCTTTGGAGAGGTAGAGAGGAGAAGGAAGGGATGAAAATTTCGTATGGAGGGGGTCTCCTTTTATAGTTGCAAGGAGTGGGGGCAAAATGGACATTACATCTTCAAAATAATAAATAAGGGGTCTTTAGTGACGGATAAAACCGTCGCTAAAGCCCCGCCGTCGCCGTCGCCGCCGCGCCCACGTGCGCCCGCTCGGCTGGCCTGCGCGCGTAACGCAGACGCACGTCCGCGTCGTCTCAGCCGTCCGATCGCGAGATCGGACGGCTTAGATCGCGTCCGCGCCCGCTGCGTAGCGCGCCGCCCGCGTGCGATCGCGCGCCCACCAGAGCGTCCAATTGCGCGTCGGCGCTATCGGGCGCGCGCGGCCGTTGGATCTTCATCCGACGCTCGTGCGCGCCCACTCGCCCGCGCCTTCGACCCCCTCTCCGCGGCTCGAACCCGCGACCTCCGCTTCGCCCGCAGCTGCGTCGCCGCTGCGCTACGCGGGCGAAATGGTCGCGCGGACGTTTTTAAACGTGCGCGACCGCAGCCGTTGGATCGAGATCCAACGGCGGAGAGGAGACGGTGCGCAGTCTTCACAGGACCCCCGCGGCCGATTGGGCGGCTGGGATGGCGCCACGTGGCGCTATCTTGGCCGTCCATCTTCTGGAAGTTGTAGATGGTGCCACGGATGTCGGATTGACTCGATTTTTGTGTCGTTCGGCTGCGATCGTCGATCCGAATTCATCCGTGTGGTCGGATTTTCCATCTGAAGTGCGGATTTACACCATCCTGGCCCTTGATCTTCTAGGGTTCCCCGATCTCTATCTGATGCTACGGATGCCTGATTAGGGCGATCTTGGAGTCGTTGAACTCCAATCGTCGCCCTGATCATATCCATACGGTTGGATCTTTGATCCGAGGCCCCGATAAAATATTTGCCCTGTCCAAGCACATAAAAGGAGACAATTAACCTCCATTTTATTCAAACTACTCTAAATGCAAGATGATGCATGTAATGCAATATTTATATCATGAAATGCAATCTTATGCTTAAGAACATGCATAAATAGACATTTTAAGTAGTGTAAATGTGTTTACATCATACCCCCATGCCTATCTTTTGCTAGTCCCTAGCAAAAACTATATGCTATTTATAAAAGAATTAGGTTAGATTATTTGGACCTGAGTTATTTTCAATCATTAAGAAATTGTCTACTTAAGAACTGAACTTTCAAAGACACAACAGTGCCCGGGTATCAGCCAAAATGCAGACCACCTCAAGCCTCGCCTTATTCAAAGAAAAATTTCTTTTTCTGTTTTTACTCTTTTTTTTTTAGATTTTCAAATTTTAGGGTTTAAGAGTGGCTTTCTACGGCCATTCAACTCACCCAAGATTTGATGAGAACCCTAAGTTTTAAGCATCTTATTGTGATTGTGATAGACTCGTTGACCGGCAATTAAAACGGACTTCGGATTTCTACGCCTCTAGGTGACCTCAAAAAGAATTCTGCCTAAAGGTGTATCTTTACAACCGGTAGCTTTCTCCCTACTTTTATTTTTTAACGGGGTCAACACAAGGGTGAATCCAGTGTATATCTCCCCGGTTTATTCTACTTCTCCGCTTCTTCCTAAGTGTTTTGGAAATTTTTAGTGCATTTTCTGAGCTGGGTTCTGGACAACCGGTCGATGAGCTGTTACCACCGACAACTTGCCAGCCATACTCGTGCGGCGAAGTGTGGCTTATTTCTTTTTGTTCTTTTCTCCTTTTTGATTTTTTTTTTTTTTTTTTTTTTTTTTTAAGTAGGTGGCTTCCCTGGTCTAAGATTTACCTAAAGGCAGCAAAAAGAGAAAGGTCCAGTGACTGGGCTCTGGACAACCTACCTATGGGCTGTTACCCACGATAACTTGCCAGCCATATCACCCTAGAAGGTTCATTAGCTACCCAATTTCCGTTAAAATCGCCAAACAACGAGTCAGTGCAAAGAAAGTGTGTAGATGCTTAAGACTCAAAATTCCCTCACATCAGAGGGCGGGTTGATAAGTCGTGTGCTTATCACCCAAACTTATTTACTCCAATTATAATAAAATTCAGGTTGGCGAGAACTCGAAAAACAAATCCACATTTTAGTGGATACATAGGCTGATTAAGTCCAAAGTCCTGAAGGGTCTTTGTGTTCAAACCATAATATAGTATTTCTTAAGATCGAAAATTTTCTTAAACCCAAATTCTCTTTCCTAATTTCGATTTTTTTTTTTTTTTTTTTAATAATAAAACAAATCTACGGAGCTGACGAATGAATTCGAAGATAAATATCCACCCCCCCATGCCTATCTAATGCAATGTCCTCATTGTATTAAAAAGACATAAAACAGAGTGGAAAAGCGTAGAAAGCACCTGAATTGCGTGGATATCGGGTCCGCTTCGAGATGAAAATGAAAAAGAACTGTATATTTGCTGAGTTTAGTGCCTTCAGCTAGGCACACTATATAAAGAAAAGAAATGAAGAATTCACATGTGCAGGTCAGAATTAGAATGAACAGAAGAATCCTCCGACCTGTCAACAGAGGTCCACAGATGTGAACCAGATTGTGGTGCAGACCCATCCCCCATAATCGAGAATATCTTAGGTTCTGGATAAAAATTACCCAAAACCTAAAATCAGAATGCAAGCGGGGTCGGGCCTGCGATTTGTGAGGATGCAACCCAAGGCCAAAATGTCAGGTTACAGAGAATTGAAGCTCAAAAGGATAATCGTTAAATGTGTGCTTGAGTTTGACATCCTCGAAACAAATGTCGTAAGGGTTCTGATTTGATGGTTTCAGCTTAAAAGGAACCCTTCGACTCAATCTTCCATTTCCTCCAAAATTGACTTCCCAAATCAGAATTTCCCAGCTCCTATCCTCCTCATTCGGCATATCAAATTCCATGACCTCTTGTATATTCATCACCCCGTCTGAAATCTCCAAGTCTAGATGATGTGGCAAAATCAAAATTGACTTGGGTCTAATTATCTCAGAATTAGAATCATCAATAAGCTCAACAGGGTGTAACTGATAATCAGGGCATTGAATTAATTCCTCCAGAAAATGCGATTCTGGATCCGTATCGTGTGCCCTAATAAGATCAGTTTCCTCAGTTATTGGGCTATCAAATGATCTATCAGATTCCTCAGGCCCAATCGTCTCACAAAAATCGTGATCTGAAAACTCGTGTGAGACTTCGCAACTTGAATCTTCACCATCAGGATCCGTATCAATGTATGTCCCAAAATCATTTGTCACTTTGCGTTCCAAGGAGACATACGTTTCCTCGTAACCCGGCTCAGGGATTTCAGGTGAAGAAATCAAATCATCCTTAATTGGTTGTTTTAATTCAATCTGGTCAGCTTCGTAACACGTGTCCCCCCCAACAGGTGCCTGAGCGGGTTCTGCCATTGGCTTTCCTGAAGAGAGTTCATCCTGGGAATTATTCCAAGATTGAATCAAAGCAACCACGAATCTCATCCTCAATTTCGCTAATTTCCCAAGTAGAAACTCACCCGGGTTCTTATCCTTAACATCTTGGAGCCAATCCAACAAAGACTTATTTAAATCATCAATCATTTCAATCAGGGGCTCCAATCTCTCAATGCAAGGTATTGGCTGAACTTCTAAAGATTGAATGATATTCCTCAAGTTAGCCAGAACCTTATCTTGAACCTGATTAACCTGAACCAAATGAGTTGGTTCAGGGTTGGGCGGGTTTGACATCAATGTAGAGGAATTAACGAATTGAGATTCGTTATACCCATCCTGATAATAGGTCATTTCAGATTGTTCAAAAGATGGAGATGACCTAAAGGCAGTGAAATCAGAGGATGGGTAAGGATCAGTGTATCCTTCTTGATTGTAGATCGCATTAGGTTGTTCATGAAAGGAGGACGATCTATAATCGATGCAACTCTGAGAAGGATAGAATTGAGAATCAAAGTGTTCAGGGTTAGACCCTAAACACGGGGGTCCGGAATTGTATCCCCAATCCGAATTATCCCAACTAACTGATGGTCGATTACAATACGAGTTGGGATAATTGTCATGTTGCGGATAATTCATGACAGGAGTGAAAGAGCGGGAATGCGTGAAATATGTGGAAGGATTCATGAGACACGGGAGGAAGAAAGGTGCCCTGCAATACAAACAATCAAACCTGTCCTTAAATGGGTTAGCCTACAGACCTACAGACTCCCAAAAGCCGTCTTGAGATAAAGGAACGATTTGATCTACTTCTGTCTGTTCAATCCAACCAGTTAGAAGGAGGGACTAGGGAGAAGGTTCTTCCTTCGGCTTGCGCCTCCGGTTCCTAGTGTACCCCCCAGCCGCGATCGTTTGACTCTGCTCCCCTAGCTAGACATCAGATTGAACAGTAGAAACAAACTAATCGAAAATAATCTCGTTCTGAGTTCTGAAGAGCGAGTCCAATCCTTAAGGCCAACGTCTACTCTGTTTTATTTAGGGCTAGGTTTGAATGTGCTTTGGAATGTGATGGGCCCTTTAAATGGGTTGTGCCCTTAATGATTGATTGCTTTGTGTGTGCGTGCACAACCAGTGGTTTTCAAGCAAGATTATTTTTGATGTGGTAAATTTTAAGGTTCAAATCTTGCTTAGTAGCTTTTAGGATTCAACTTTAGGTGTTTTCAATCAAGTTTCATTGGCACACCAGGTTTTGCAAGCACAGGTGAAGATATTTTCCTTTAAAGTTTAAAAAGAATGTGGAGTGCCTGGTAGATCCCTAAGAGTTGAACCTAATTGGCAACTACTTGATGAGTTGATTTTATTTGAAGTGGTGCGGCCCAATCAACTCAAACAATTGGCCTCAAATGCACCACTAAGTTAGGCACACAAAGATGGTTAACTTAGAATGATTTCTACTCTTTTATGTGTTGCTTTATGTGTACTGGTCCCACAGATCAGAACCCAGTTGAGTAGAAACAAATCAATTCGGTTAAGTGCCTTTAAATGTGGGTGTACATTGTGTATTTGTTGAAAATTACCCCACAAAATTATCTTTTTACTTTTTTTTTTATATAAATGAAGGTGGAATGAATGTGAGTGAGAATCCAAACAACCAAACTATTCCTAGGATTTATGCAAACGCCTAGGTTAATTGGAATTTGGATTCAATGTGGCGAATGAAATCTATGGAGGGGGAAAGAATGGGTGATAACTTACAAAACCTTTCACAGCACTTTCCTCCAATCTACCGCTTTTGCTTGCCTCAAAAGAGTACCTGCAATTACAATAAGAAAGGAGAAAAGTGAGGTAAATGATTTGTAAGTTACAAAACGTGAAGAGAAATCAAAGATCGTTGCCTCCCCGGCAACGGCGCCAAAATGTTGAACGAGAATCTACGCTAACGTGTTTGGTTTTGGAAAACCCGTCGTTGTAGTTCGAAAGCGAAGGATTCGTGTTCAACAAATAAAATTTATACCGAAATAAGAATTCCGGGTCGAACACAGGGAGGCGAACGTTTGATTTAAAAACTCCGCGTTTCTTTTTATTTTGTCACAAAGAAATTCAATTTAAACTATCTAAGTATCTACAACAAATAAAAGAGAGAGAGGGAGTAAGAGAGAGCGAAGGAATACTATACATGGAAATCAAAATGAGATGTAGAATAGACAAGGAATTTATCATAAAAGAGTTCTTTCATTACAACTAGAAAACATAAAACAATTACTCTAGAAAGCATTAAAAGAATGGAGGGAGAAATGTCCTCCTCGATGATCGCTCGGAGGACGAATAGACTACTCTAGAAAGCAGTAAATCTATACTAGAAAGAAGTAAAAAGAATAGGGAGAGAGAAATCCTCCTCGACGGTCGCTTGGAGGACGAGCCGGACGGGACGACGCCTAGACGAAGGAGAACGAAGCGGGACGAAGGAGGACGAAGCAGAAGAACGGGAACGAAGCAGCACGCCGTCGTCGTCGCGGGATCCACTTCCGAAGGGGGACGAAAATTTGGACTTTATCTTGCGAGAAGCATCCCGGGTGTGGGACAAGCTTCTCTTGAGCTTTGGAGAGGTAGAGAGGAGAAGGAAGGGATGAAAATTTCGTATGGAGGGGGTCTCCTTTTATAGTTGCAAGGAGTGGGGGCAAAATGGACATTACATCTTCAAAATAATAAATAAGGGGTCTTTAGTGACGGATAAAACCGTCGCTAAAGCCCCGCCGTCCCCGTCGCCGCCGCGCCCACGCGCGCCCACTCGGCTGGCCTGCGCACGTAACGCAGACGCACGTCCGCGTCATCTCAGCCGTCCGATCGCGTGATCGGACAGCTTAGATCGCGTCCGCGCCCGCTGCGTAGCGCGCCGCCCGCGTGCGATCGCGCGCCCACCAGAGCGTCCAATTGCGCGTCGGCGCTATCAGGCGCGCGCGGCCGTTGGATCTTCATCCGATGCTCGTGCGCGCCCGCTCGCCCGCGCCTTCGACCCCCTCTCCGCGGCTCGAACCCGCGACCTCCGCTTCGCCCGCAGCTGCATCGCCGCTGCGCTACGCGGGCGAAATGGTCGCGCAGACGTTTTTAAACGCGCGCGACCGCAGCCGTTGGATCGAGATCCAACGGCGGAGAGGAGACGGTGCGCAGTCTTCACAGGACCCCCGCGGCCGATTGGGCGGCTGGGATGGCGCCACGTGGCGCTATCTTGGCCGTCCATCTTCTGGAAGTTGTAGATGGTGCCACGGATGTCGGATTGACTCGATTTTTGTGTCGTTCGGCTGCGATCGTCGATCCGAATTCATCCGTGTGGTCGGATTTTCCATCTGAAGTGCGGATTTACACCATCCTGGCCCTTGATCTTCTAGGGTTCCCCGGTCTCTATCTGATGCTACGGATGCCTGATTAGGGCGATCTTGGAGTCGTTGAACTCCAATCGTCGCCCTGATCATATCCATACGGTTGGATCTTTGATCCGAGGCCCCGATAAAATATTTGCCCTGTCCAAGCACATAAAAGGAGACAATTAACCTCCATTTTATTCAAACTACTCTAAATGCAAGATGATGCATGTAATGCAATATTTATATCATGAAATGCAATCTTATGCTTAAGAACATGCATAAATAGACATTTTAAGTAGTGTAAATGTGTTTACATCAGGATGGCTGGCAATTCTATGAACAACTCTCAATCCACTCAATCCCAAAATTCGGGATTCCATTCTTCACGAGCTCTTTCTGGACGGGAGTTCATGAATCAACTCGGTGCGACTCAACCTATGAGTCAGCATTTTTCGGAACCCCATGGGTTCCCAACTGAGGCCTTTGATCCCAGTTTTTCTAATCCTTCCTTTTCTTTCTCTCCATCCTCACTTTATGAGGATGTCTGTGCTGTACAAGAGAATGTTAGATCCAACCCCTACTTGAATGCCTATAATCCAGGTTGGAGAAACCACCCTAACTTCTCTTGGAAAAATCCGGGGCAACAGACCCAATTCCGACCCAGCAATTATGCTCCGCAATGACCAATGGGTCAGGGTCAAGTATATACTCAGTTGCCTCCGAATCAGATCAATCAGCCAGCTTGGAATGCCCGTCAACCCGCAGGGCAGGCTGATTTGAACCATCAAATAGTAGAGATGCAAGGATCTATGCTCCAGCTCATGCAGCAAATGAAAAACTCACTGGACAACTTGCAATCCGGGCTCATTGCTAACTCCCGTCAACCCGGATCTCTACCATCCCAACCCGTACCCAACCCACGAAACATTACGAATTCGGGCAATCAAGCCCAAGGGTACGGAAATCAGAGGGACCCACACGCGCTATGCTCAGGTGGTTGAGCAGGGTTCCTCGTCTTCTTCTTCTGTAAATCAACAATTCATGGTCAATCAAGCCCCTCCAATCTTTCCTAACCCTCCCCAAGACCCAAATTCTTACGCTTCTGTAAATTCTGTCACTTTGAGAAGTGGTAAGAAGACTCAGGATCCACAACCACATTATTCTAATCTTTTGAATCCTGAAGAATCTGAGGAGAGAGAAGAGAATTCTAAAGGAGAAATCAAGGCTCAGGAATCCGATTCCAAAGATCTGACTCGTGTTCCTTTTCCTGAAGCCTTAACCAAAGCAAAGAAGAAGAAGTCTGTTGATAGCAATGAGGAGCTTCTGAATTTATTTAAGAATGTTGAGATCAATATCCCGCTCCTTGATGCTATCAAGCACATACCGACTTACGCAAGATTTTTAAAGGAATTATGTACACAAAAGTGTAAGTCGAGAGAATCTGTTCCGAGGAAGGTGGTACTCTCCGAGCAGGCTAGTTCTGTTATCCTGCACTACCTCCCTCAGAAAAAGAGAGATCCTGGTGCTCCTTTGATTTCTTGCGTTATCGGAGATTACACATTTGATAGAGCACTTTTGGATCTCGGTGCATCCATCAACCTAATTCCGACTTCTCTTTACGAGAAGTTTGGGTTAGGCGAACTTCGGCCAACTTCAGTAACGCTACAGTTAGCGGATCGTTCGGTCACAAACCCGCGAGGCGTTATTGAAGATGTTATAGTTAAGGTCAAGGATTTCTATTTTCCTGTAGATTTCCTTGTCCTTGACATGGATGTACCAGATAATCTGAGGAACATGCCCATCATTCTGGGGCGTCCATTCCTGGCTACCGCAAAGGCCAACATTAATTGTGAAAGCGGGTAGCATGGAAATCGCCTTTGGGGACCAACGTATGAAATTAGATATTTTTAAGGCGATCAATAAATTTGAGGATTGTGGAGTTATTGAGGAACTTGATGAGGATAATGTTAATATTGAAACTTGTTTGACAGTTTCTTCAATTGAAAGTTCCTCTTTGGTTGATGAATTTGACCCGCAACCCTCTGACTTAACATCTTCGGAAGAGGTTACTGATTTTGTCCACTCACAACCTCTCCCTCTTGTTGAATCTTCAGCATCTACCCGACCATCAATCATCACCCCACCCCAGCTCGAATTGAAACCATTGCCCGAGAATTTGAAATATCAATTTTTAGGACCTCAGAATACGCTCCCTGTGATTATCAGTGCTAAATTGACAAAGGAGCAAGAGATTAAATTGATTAAGGTCCTAAAGGAACATAAGGAGGCAATTGGTTGGACCATTCATGACCTTAGGGGGATCGAGCCATCTTACTGCAATCATAGAATATTCTTGGAAGATGGATCCCGCCCTTCTCGCCAGATGCAGAGGAGATTGAATCCAAATATGCGAGAAGTGGTCAAAAAGGAAATCATCAAGTGGCTCGATGCAGGAATTATTTATCCAATCTCTGACAGTCCCTGGGTAAGTCCCGTTCAGATTGTTCCAAAGAAAGCTGGGATTACTGTTGTGACTAATGAGAAAGGAGAATCTGTCACAACTCGTTCAGCTTCTTCTTGGAGAGTTTGTATTGATTACAGGAAGCTGAACACTGCCACTAAAAAGGATCATTTTCCCCTGCCCTTCATTGATCAAATCCTGGAAAAATTAGCCGGGCAGAAGTACTTCTGTTTTCTTGATGGCTACTCGGGATACAACCAAGTTCCTATCCATCCCGAGGATCAGGAAAAAACTACTTTCACCTGTCCCTACGGAACCTTTGCTTTTCGTAGGATGCCTTTCGGGTTATGCAATGCACCTGCGACTTTTCAAAGGTGTATGCTAGCCATATTTTCCGACATGGTGGGAGAGTTTATGGAAGTCTTCATGGATGATTTCTCCATTTTCGGAGAATCATTTGACTCTTGTTTGGTTAATTTGGAAATGATTCTTAAGCGATGTATCAAGACACGATTGGTCCTTAGCTGGGAAAAGAGTCATTTCATGACCCAAGAGGGCATCGTTTTGGGTCATGTAATCTCTGAACGGGGAATTGAAGTGGACAAAGCTAAGGTTGATGCTATCGCTAAACTTCCTCCTCCCACATCAGTTAAACAAATCAGATCATTTCTTGGCCATGTGGGATTTTATCGAAGATTCATCAAGGACTTCTCGAAGGTTGCCCGCCCTTTGAGCAATCTTCTTGCCAAAGAAACGCCGTTTGTTTTTGACGAATCATGCCAAAAGGCATTTGATTTCCTAAAAACGGCAGTCACCTGTGCTCCAATTTTGCAACCACCTATTTGGACAACCCCATTTGAGATCATGGCCGATGCTTCTGATTATGCGGTCGGGGCTGTCCTGGGTCAGAAAATTGACCGAAAGCCCTTTGTCATTTACTACGCTAGTAAAACTTTGGATGAAGCCCAGAGGAATTACACTGTTACTGAAAAGGAATTACTAGCTGTAGTATTTGCATTGGAAAAATTCAGGGCTTATCTCTTGGGGTCTCATGTTATTGTTTATACCGACCACTCGGCCTTGAGACATCTCTTGGCTAAAAAGGATGCTAAACCCCGGCTTATTCGTTGGATTCTTCTTCTTCAAGAATTTGATCTTGAAATCAAGGATAAAATCGGGGTACAAAATGTGGTGGCGGATCATTTGTCGAGACTCCTAGGTGATTCTTCTTGTCCGGACATTCCGATTGCTGACACTTTTCCGGACGAAACCATTCTTACAGTTTTAGGTGTCCACACCCCATGGTTTGCTGACATTGTTAACTATTTGGCCATTGGTCAAATCCCCCAGGATTGGACCAAGCAACAACGGGATAGACTCAAATCTGAGGCCAAATACTACTTTTGGGAGGACCCTGAACTGTATCGCATCGGCTCTGATCAGATTATTCGCCGATGCATACCAGAGAATGAATTCAACAGTATACTTGAGTTCTGCCATGCATCTGGGTGTGGTGGACATTTCTCCGGGAAAAAGACGGCTGCAAAAATTTTGCAATCTGGCTTCTATTGGCCGTCTTTATTCAAGGATGCCCAGGATTTCTCACGGTCATGCCCTCGATGCCAGGCACTCGGGAGCATAACTAAGAGAGACATGATGCCCTTAAACCCTACTCTTCCTGTCGAAATTTTCGATGTTTGGGGCATTGATTTCATGGGACCCTTTATCCCTTCATTTGGACATCAGTACATTCTTGTCGCTGTTGATTATGTGTCTAAATGGATTGAGGCAATTCCCACCCGAACCAATGATCACAAGGTGGTCATCAACTTTGTGAAGAAAAATATCTTCAGTAGATTCGGGATTCCGAGGGCTATCATCAGTGATGGTGGCACTCATTTTACTAATGCCCAATTCCGGAGTTTATTGGCCAAATACGGGGTTAATCATCGAATTTCCACACCTTACCATCCCCAAACGAATGGACAAGCCGAGATCTCTAATCGAGAGATCAAGAACATTCTGCAAAAAACGGTTAGGCCCGATCGCAAGGATTGGACTCAAAAGCTTGAGGACGCTCTTTGGGCCTACCGTACGGCGTATAAAACACCTATCGGCATGTCTCCATTCCGTCTGGTGTATGGAAAGGCGTGTCATCTACCCGTAGAGATTGAACACAGGGCATTCTAGGCAATCAAACAATGCAATCTAGATCTAAATCTAGCTTGAAGACCAGGAAACTCCAACTATCTGAGTTGGAGGAGCTTAGAAATGATGCTTATGAGAATGCCAAGATCTACAAGGCTCGGACCAAAGCTCTACATGATCAAATGATTTCCCGCAAGAGCTTTGAGCCAAACCAGAAGGTCTGGTTATTCGATTCTAAACTTAAGCTCTTTCCTGGTAAACTTAGATCTAAATGGAGTGGCCCATTCATAATTGATCAGATTTTTCTAAATGGTGCCGTTCAGATTTCTGACCCAAATACGGGTAACACCTTTAAAGTCAACGGTCAACGTCTGAAGCCTGTTGTTGACCATAATCTTCCAGAACCCGTTTCAGACTCTGTTGCTCTAGCCATTCTGTGACTTCTTTGGCTGGACTTCGCCTAGCTGACGGCATTAAACTCAGCAGTTGTACATATAACACAAGGCTGATACGAGCTTCATATCCAGGTGACATCTTTCATATTCTACCCTTTCTTTCATGTCTCTTTTTCAATGAGGACATTGCATCAGCTAGGCATGGGGGGGTGGATTCATTTTTGAATTAGTTGGTCAGCTCTGTGAAATCCATATAAATTGCTCTCTTTCTAAAAAAAAAAAAAAAAAAAAAAAAAAAAAAAAGAAAATTAGGAAGGATTAGTTGGACATTAGGACTTTTCAATCCTAAGAAATTTTACATTAGGATCTGAACACAAAGACCCCTCAGGTCTTTGGACTTAATTAGCCTGTGTATCTACTAAAATGTGGATTTGTCTTTGAGTTCTCGCCATCTTAATTATATTATAATTGGAATAAATAAGTTTGGGTGATAAGTACACGACTTGTCAACCCACCCTCTGATTTAAGGGAATTTTGAGTTTTAAGCATCTACACACTTTCTTTGCACTGACTCGTTGCTCGGCGATTTTAATGGAAATTGGGTAGCTAATGAACCTTCTAGGGTGATATGGCTGGCAAGTTATCGTGGGTAACAGCCCATAGGTAGGTTGTCCAGAGCCCAGTCACTGGACCTTTCTCTTTGCTGCCTTTAGGTAAATCTTAGACCAGGGAAGCCACCTACTTAAAAAAAAAAAGAAGAAAAAAAAATCAAAAAGGAGAAAAGAACAAAGAGAAATAAGCCACACTTCGCCGCACGAGTATGGCTGGCAAGTTGTCGGTGGTAACAGCTCATCGACCGGTTGTCCAGAACCCAGCTCAGAAAATGCACTAAAAATTCCCAAAACACTTAGGAAGAAGCGGAGAAGTAGAATAAACCGGGGAGATATACACTGGATTCACCCTTGTGTTGACCCCGTTAAAAATAAATAAATAAAAGTAGGGAGAAAGCTACCGGTTGTAAAGATACACCTTTAGGCAGAATTCTTTTTGAGGTCACCTAGAGGCGTAGAAATCCGAAGTCCGTTCTAATTGCCGGTCAACGAGTCTATCACAATCACAATAAGATGCTTAAAACTTAGGGTTCTCATCAAATCTTGGGTGAGTTGAATGGCCGTAGAAAGCCACTCTTAAACCCTAAAATTTGAAAATCCAAAAAAAAAAAAAAAAAAAAAAAAGAAGAAAATTTTCTTTGAATAAGGCGAGGCTTGAGGCGGTCTGCATTTTGGCTGATACCCGGGCACTGTTGTCTCTTTGAAAGTGCAGTTCTTAAGTAGACAATTTCTTAGTGATTGAAAATAACTCAGGTCCAAATAATCTAACCTAATTCTTTTATAAATAGCATATAGTTTTTGCTAGGGACTAGCAAAAGATAGGCATGGGGGTATGATGTAAACACATTTACACTACTTAAAATGTCTATTTATGCATGTTCTTAAGCATAGGATTGCATTTCATAATATAAATATTGCATAACATGCATCATCTTACATTTAGAGTAGTTTGAATAAAATGGAGGTTAATTGTCTCCTTTTATGTGCTTCGACAGGGCAAATATTTTATCGGGGCCTCAGATCAAAGATCCAACCGTATGGATATGACCAGGGCGACGATTGGAGTTCAACGACTCCAAGATCGCCCTAATCAGGCATCCGTAGCATCAGATAGAGACCGGGGAACCCTAGAAGATCAAGGGCCAGGATGGTGTAAATCCGCACTTCAGATGGCAAATCCGACCACACGGATGAATTCGGATCGACGATCGCAGCCCAAGGACACAAAAATCGAGTCAATCCGACATCCGTGGCACCATCTACAACTTCCAGAAGATGGACGGCCAAGATGGCACCACGTGGCGCCATCTCAGCCGCCCAATCGGCCGCATGCATCTTGTGAAGACCGTGCACCGTCTCCTCTCCGCCGTTGGATCTC
Organism: Thalassia testudinum; assembly: GCA_037157565.1. Lineage (NCBI taxonomy): Eukaryota > Viridiplantae > Streptophyta > Magnoliopsida > Alismatales > Hydrocharitaceae > Thalassia > Thalassia testudinum. The sequence goes on along the minus strand of JAZHRO010000029.1, from coordinate 2,375,069 downwards.
GATCCAACGGCTGCGGTCGCTCGCGCTTAAAAGCGTCCGCGCGACCATTTCGCCCGCGTAGCGCAGCGGCGACGCAGCTGCGGGCGAAGCGGAGGTCGCGGGTTCGAGCCGCGGTGAGGGGGTGGAAGGCGCGGGCGAGCGGGCGCGGACGAGCGTCATATGAAGATCCAATGGCTGCGCGCGCTCAATCAGGACGACGCGCGATTGGACGCCGGGCGTAACGCGCGATCACACGCGGGCGGTGCGCTACGCAGCGGGCGCGGACGCGATCTAAGCAGTCCGATCTCGCGATCGGACGGCTGAAAATCAAGCGACGTGCGTAGGTGTTACTCGCGCGGGCAGCCGAGCGGGCGCGCGTGGGCGCGGCGACGACGGCGACGTCGGGGCTTTAGCGGCGGTTTTATCCGTCACTAAAGACCCCTTATTTATTATTTTGAAGATGTAATGTCCATTTTGCCCCCACTCCTTGCAACTATAAAAGGAGACCCCCTCCATACGAAATTTTCATCCCTTCCTTCTCCTCTCTACCTCTCCAAAGCTCAAGAGAAGCTTGTCCCACACCCGGGATGCTTCTTGCGAGATAAAGTCCAAATTTTCGTCCCCCTTCGGAAGTGGATCCCGCGACGGCGACGGCGTGCTGCTCCGTTCCTGCTCTTCTACTTCGTCCTCCCTCGTCCTTCTCCGTTCTCGTTCGTCCAGACGTCGCCTCGTTCGGCTCATCCTCCAAGCGACCGTCAAGGAGGATAACTTCTCTCTCCCATTCTTATTTACAGCTTTTCTAGTGTAGAATTTTCCTGCTTTATAGTGTAATTGATTTCCCGCTTTCTAGTGTAACTTTCATTTCGTTTGCTTGTATAAACAATTGAAATATTGAATGCATGTTCTCTTTCCTTCTCTCTCTCTCCCTCTCTCTCTCTCTCTCAGTTTGATAGCTCCATTGTAATTATTTCGCCTTGTTTATCAAAAAATCCTAAAAAAAACATAATTGCGAATATAGATCAACGTAGCCTCCCTCAGTTCGACCCGGAATTCTTATTTCGGTATAAATTTTATTTGTTGAACTCGAATCCTTCGCTTTCGAACTACAACGACGGGTTTTCCAAAACCAAACATGTTAGCGTAGGTTCGTAAATCGTTCAACAATGGCATTGAGGTCCTCATAAGTCTGAGGAACCTCAGGAAAATCAGAGTACGAGGGTTCAGAGTTTCCCCAACTAGAGTAGATTGGATCAGAGTTTCCTCCAGTCCTGGATTCAGATGGGGGTGGATACGAGTCCGTCCCCTAAGAAGATCGGTGATAGATGTTCCGCACAGTTTCCCTCCCAAGAGGTGGCTATGCAAACGGGTTTTGCGCAGAGGTGGCTCACTGCAGATGTCGAGTCAGCTCGTCCACCTTCTTCTCTATGACAGAGACCTTGTCCAACCGACTGGCCATCAGTTCCAAGTCGACGGATGCGGACAAGCCCTGCATCTCATGTGCTCCCCTTGGATTCGTCAATGCGCAGGCATTCGTCCGATCGAATAAGCCCATGGAGTCATTATTGATGGAGTTCTCGCACATAGTCTCAAGAATCTCCCACACAGTGTCTTCATGTTGACCCATGATATTTCCTCCACAGGTTGCATTGACGAATAATTGAATGTCTTCACAGAGTCCGGGTAAAAAGACTAGACTTGTTCCCATTTTGGAATCCGTGATGGGGGCACTTTCACATGAGATCCAAGTAACGGTCCCATGCCTCATGAAGGGGTTCTCCAGATTGTTGAGTGAAGTGAGTGATCTGGTGGCGCAAGGCATTCGTCCGACCAACGGCGAAGAACTTTTGCAAAAATTCAGACTGGAGTTCAACCCACGTGTTGATCGGATGCATCTGAGTCTGATACCAATGAACTGCCTTGTTCATGAAGGAGAAGGAAAACATCTTCATAAGCAGAATATCCCGATTTTGTACATCTGACCCGAAGGTCTGGGCCAGATGTTTGAGTTGTTTGATGTGTTGGAAGGGATCCTCAGAGTTAAGCCCATGGAACTTTGGGATAGCATGAATCATGTTGGGCTTGAGTTCAGAATCAAGACCTCCAACTGGGATTTGGACTCGAGGCTTGATCACAGCCACAGCGAGATTATAGTGATCTCGCATCATAGGATGCTGCGACGAGTTTACAAAGTTTTGAAATAGATCATTCAAGCGCTGGAGTTGGTGTTGAAGGTTGTTCTCTTCTTCAATTGGTTGTGCCATGATGGAAAAAGGAGAATTTGGTTCTGATGAATCAGAGGAGAGGTCTATGTGGTGGGGTTGCTGTAAAAACACAAACGTCGAGGCTTGGCCTCGATGGGAGTGGATTTCTAAAGGAGGTCTTAAGGATGGTCTCAAGGACCTCCTACCAAACATGCACTGATGGATTAGACGAGATTAGAATGTGCTAGACCCAACCGAGACACCCAAAAATTTGGATGACTATAGAGGTTCGGGGCGGATGATACGCCTTAGTCAGAAAAGCCATCCACCTGAGAAATACCTGTGTAGCCAGAAAGGGAGAGTTCCCACGAGTTACAGGGTTTCCCCCACTTGACCTCTCTTGTCACTGGGATTCCAGGTAGACCAGCATGGGGACCCTGACCTCTTAAGTCTACCACTTTTAATTAAGATCAAAGGTGGTTAGGGTTCCACTTGAACTTTAGAAATTTTGAGTACAAAAATGACCTAATTTCAAGGTTGGTTGACCCAAGGGGTCACCTTCACCTATTTGTCCTTTGAGAGCTTTAGGTCATTTCTTTTAGGGTTCAAGTGAACTTAAGAGCTTGATTTTCAGGGTTTTTCTTGGATAAATCTTTTCAATCAAGGCTTAGGCACACCTCTTTTTGGAAAATTGATTCTTGCTTAGAAAAGATGTGTCTCTAAAAACCCTAGATTGGAATCCTTAAGTTGGCTCTAATTGGTTCAATTTAGTTGCCACAAAAGATGGTATCTAGGGCTCAATCAAGAAGGTGATAGCCCTAGTTACCTTAAATGGATGCACAATTCAAAATGTGTTGAAATCAAAATCAAGCAACTTTGATGAATTAGCTAGATATGGAAAGCAGGTAGCCCTAAATTGATTTTTTCTTTGTTTCCTTTTCAGAATTGAGGGGATTAGCTAATGAGAAATTACCTGCCCCAGGTGTGGTTGTTGTGCGGTTGTCTTCTTTTTGAATCTTCTCCCCTGAAACAATCACCACAAAAGAGATAGATCAAGTTAGTATGGAATCAGAAGTTGTGATCAAGATTTCTAAATCGCCCGTTGCTCCCCAGCAATGGTGCCAAATGTTTGTCGAAGCGAAATTGGGTTTTAAAATAAATGCATCGTAGTATAGCCAAAATCGCTTTGAAAATAAATGAATTTTATTACTTGAAAAATATAAATCCGAGGTCGAACACAGGGAGCAAATTGGGATTCAAAAACCAAGAACACAACTTTCAAATTTATAATATGCAATGACGAATCAAAGTTATAAAGCAAAGAAGATAATCTCAATGTATACAGAAGCAGAAAATAAAATATGGACATCTGATGTAAAAATCAGACATCTTAAATGCTAAGTGCTACAGTGCTATCTTTGATTTCTCTCTTCTGTTCTCTGTCTTCAGCTTCTTCTTTCTTCTTTAGATTTTGTCTTCTTCTCTGTGGCTCTTCTTCTTCTTCTTTCTCTTCTCTGATTTGCTCTGGCCTTAGCTTCTTCCTTCTTCTGTCTCTTACTTCAGTCGAACCTTCTCTTCCTTAGCTGCTCAGGCTTCTATTTCTCCTTCTTCTTCCTTTGGCTTCCTCCGCGGCTTCCTCCTTCCTCTTCCTTTGGCTTCACCCTTAGCTTTTTCTTCCTCTTTTACCCCCTACCCTCCCCATGATTTCTCTTCCTTCTTCTCTCTCAGGCTTGCTCTCCTAGAGCCTTCTCAGATTAATGGGTTGAGTCAGCGCGTCCGGGACCAGGCCCACCGACGTGGGTGGTGGGTGAGGAGTGCACGGGTAGTCGGGTCAGAACCAGATCTGTGGGGGCATGGGTCACGGACGAGGCTTATGGGTTGAGTGAGACCTCACCCCCTGTCAGGAGGCGATAAGCCCCTGACACTTTTTCCTTTTATTCCACAGCACCCGCTCTTAAACTTCCAAGGTGGGACTAAATGTCCCACCTTCTTTGCAGGCACTCCCACAGCAGGTGTTCGCATGAATCGCAGTAGATGCAGAGGGCTTGGACTCCAATTGTTGGGCTGGAAATGTGCGCGAAGGAAGTCCGAACCTTCTGGAACCTGAAGCCTAAAGCCTGAAGCCTGGGGCTTGGAATGAAGCTCTCGAGCTTCTTTGAGCCTGCTTCAATGGCAGCGAAGCACCTGTACCCTGTCCACAAGCAAACGGCCTTACGGCCTTGTCAAAATACATAGGAGGCTTCGCCTTGGCACAACGAAGGTGTCACGGTGGTTGGCGTGGTGCAGGGTGGCTTGGGCGTGCATGCCTAGGTCACCCTGTGGCTGTGAAGATGGGTGTGTTCAAGGGACGTGATGGGAGCGTGTGGCGGTGAATGGGAAGAGGGGTTATGATCAGTGAGTCGTTATAGAGCTTGTGAGGTGGTTGGAGAGGTGGGTGGATGCGTGGAGTGGCAGGAGCACCTCACCGATGGTCTGTCGAAGGTGGAGAAGATGGGGGTGGTGTGCGAATGACGAGGCGTGATAGCAAAAATAAGTGCGAGAAAATAGATGAGCAAAGATAGAGGACTTATCTGAGAGGGAATAGAGGAAGGGGGGGCGGACAAGGTGGATGGCTCGTATGTGCCATCTTCGGAGATGAAGGTCCAGTGAGAGGAGGACGGCGACGATGAGAAGGAGGTACGAGCATGTGTTGGTGCGGCACGACGCGGACGAAAGAGACAAAGGCAACTTTGCCACTAGTATTGTGGCAGAGCGATGAGAGGAGGAGATAGGAGCTGGCAGAGCTTGTTAGGAGTTTGGCTAAAGGGGAAGAGTGGAAAATTGGGAGGTATCTCAGGCCAAATCAAGCTTAGGAGGAGAAGAAGGATCTAGGGACCCTTTTATAACCCCTGGTAGAAGGCCTTGTGCTTGGAAGGCGAGCTTCCAAGCACGGCAACCTCGTCGGAGTTGGAAGGTCGAGAAGACCCAAATCTCTCATGTGTTCCAATGAGAGATTGGGTAGGAATTGGAGCTCCAAATTAGGTTCACATGAACGGGGACTTCTCAGAGAATCTCCCTTTCAAATCTGAGAGGGATTCTCTGAGGAATTAGGGAGTTGTTTCCCTTGAATCCTCGCCGAAGTAGGATTTCCTCCGATGAAATGGAGGAGGGACCTAACTGCAAAGAATGACGAGGAAGCTATGGGGGTGTCTACAAGAGTTTTCAAAAGTTAGGGGTATAAATGTCATTAGGCTGGACTAGTTTGCAAAGTAGGTCAAGGTGAACTCCCTTTAGGTCCAAATTTTGGTACAAACCTAATTTGGACCTATGGAATCCAATGGAGAAGTTAGATTTTAGGTTTGACCACGTTTGACTGGGTAATTTACACAGAAACCTAATTTAGGGCAAACATTTGACTAGGACCCTATTTAGGTCAAAATTGGTTCTAAGGGACAATTTGAAGGTTCTTGACCCTAGAGGATATTTTTCCATGATTTTTAAAGGGTTTAGGTTAATTTTATCCTGATCAGAACCTTGTTAAATTAAGTGGGTCTATTTTAGGGTTCAAGAAGTCATTTAATTCCCAAATTTCACATGAACCTTTTTCTGTGTGAACCAACCCACTTTTTATCTTGTTAAGATCATTTGACTCATGTTTAGCCCATGAGAAATCCCGTTGTTACACTACAATAGTAAAATTACAACCATACCCCTTGTTTCTTGCTTTTCTTTCGGAAGGGTTTTTCCTTGAGTTAGGACCTCCAGTTGGTTATGTAGGAGCTTTTGTTCTCTTTTCTAGGTCAAAATGAGCTAGTTAGGGCTCATGACGGTGTTCCCATCACCTCCCAGAGATGAACAACCGGGACTCAAGTCTCGTTATCTTATCAATTATTTTTGTTGATCGTATTTCGCAACTATACTACAACTCATTCTGATCAAATACGCGTTATACGATTCCCAACACTTGGAGTGGTTGATTTGTGTGGAAGATCTCCTCATGAAGTACCTTGCAAAAACACAATAAATCAAACAATGCAAGTTAGTGCTCAAATATAAAAATATAGCAAGAAAATAGCGATGAATTACGCGTAGCTCCCCGGCAACAGTGCCTGTTGAACGTACGAGTTGCTACACTAACATGTTTGGTTTTTGAAAAAAACCTGTCGTCATAGTATGAAAGCAAAGAACTCGTGTTCAACAAATAAAATTTATACCGAAATGGAAATTTCGGGTCGAACACAGGGAGGCTACATCGATCTATATTCGCAATTATATTTTTTTAGAATTTTTCTTGAAAAGTGAGGCGATGTAATTACAATGAAGCCATAACAACAATCAGACTAAAAAGGGAGAGAGAGAGAGAAAACATGCATTCAATAATTCAAAATGTTTATACAATAAAACCAAATAAGAATTACACTAGAAAGCTGGAAATCAGCTACACTAGAAAGCAGGAAAATTCTATACTAGAAAGCTGTAGAGAAGAATGGGAGAGAGAAGTTATCCTCCTCGATGATTGCTTGGAGGATGAGCCGAACGGGACGATGCCTGGACGAAAGAGGACGGAGTAGGATGGAGGACGAAGCAGAAGAATGGGAACGGGTGATTGCATAGCAAAAATACACCAACAATTGTTCCATCTTATGCTATTTCCTAGCATTACTAGTGCATAATAGGCAACCATAGTCGCATTTGTGAAAATACATGCATGCATGCATTTATTTGAGAGGGGAGGAGAGTGAATAAAATGGCCTTGTAATTAACAAATTCTTCAAGTGCTGCCTCACAAAATTTCCATCTTTTTTTTATTTCTATTTGACTTTGAATTTCCTCCGCACAACTACAAGGCATGGCAGCTTCTTCCCTGCGCCATTCCCTGCAGCCGCATGCACAGCATGCACAGCCATGCATTGCCAGGGCATGGTTGTGCTTGCTTTCTTCCTCTTTAAAAAGGGCACGGCTTTCTTCTTTGAGCCGAGCCTGGTCCAACACCAAAAACACCACAACAGCTTCTTCTCCAGGCCACTCCTCCCCTCTCCCCTCCATATGCAACCTTTCTTCTCCTTGAAGAGCCACGTTGCGGCAGGAGCAACTTACAGTGGTGCATAACCACCACTGTGAGTCCCACCACCGCCCAGCTCATCAAAGAGCCGGTGGGCATGGTGGTTCTCTCTCTGTTTCATCGTTTAGCCATTTCCTCCATTGCCACAGGAGCTTCAAGCTTTGAAGCTCAAGCTCCGCAGCAGCAGCAGCAAGGCGTCAGCAGCAGCAGCGCCGACCACCACACGCCTCAGGCTCCTGTTCCGCGCCCCCTACGTGCGCCTACAGGCCACCCTCATCCCCTCACCGCACGCCCTGTCGCAAAACTTCTCCACGCAAGCCAGCAGCCGACGCAGCCTCTTCGGCGCGTGCCAACCGCTCCACACCGCCCACACTCACGGAACCAGGCACAGGCGGTCGCGCGAGCCGAGCGCGCACTGTAGCCACTATTCATGCTAGTCAGTGGAACACTGTGGCTATAGTGCGGTGACCGGTAAGTTTCTCACTTATCCGGTCACCCGGCGCTCTTCTCCGCGCTGCTACCGGCCCCATCCCGCACCCGTGTCTCTCCCCACGCTTGCTCCAGCGTCCGCTCCCGCGTACGCCAGCTGATGTAAACACATTTACACTACTTAAAATGTCTATTTATGCATGTTCTTAAGCATAGGATTGCATTTCATGATATAAATATTGCATAACATGCATCATCTTGCATTTAGAGTAGTTTGAATAAAATGGAGGTTAATTGTCTCCTTTTATGTGCTTGGATAGGGAAAACATTTTATCAGAGCCTCGGATCAAAGATCCAATCGAATGGATGTGATCAGGGCGACGATTGGAGTTCAACGACTCCAAGATCACCCTAATTAGGCATCCGTAGCATTAGATAGTGACCAGGGAACCTTAGAAGATCAAGGGCCAGGTGGTGAAAATTCGCACTTCAGATGACAAATCTGACTGCACAGATGAATTCGAATCGACGATCGCAGCCCAACGATCCAAAAATCGAGTCAATCCGACATCCGTGGCACCATCTACAACTTCCAGAAGATGGACGGCCAAGATGGCACCACGTGGCACCATCTCGGCGGCCCGAACGGCCGCATGCAACCTCTAAAGATCCCGCACCTACTCGCTCTCCACCATTGCATCTTGATCCAACGGCTGCGGTTAGCCGCGCTTAAAAGCGTCTGCTCGACCATCCGCGTCTCATAGCGCAACGGTCGAGTGTGCTTACGCGAGCGGCGGGCGCAAGTTCGAGCTGCAGCGAAGGGCTGGAAGGCGCGGGCGATCGGGCGCAGGCGGGCCTTGGATCTTGGTCGGACGGCCGCGCGCGCCCGATAGCATTCACGCGCGATTGAACGCGCAGCGTCACGCGCGATTGCATGCACCAGGCGGGCGCAGCAGCGAGCGGAGATGCATCTTAAGCCGTCCGACCTCACGATCGATGGCTGATAATCAATGAACGTGTGATGGCGTTGAGGAAGCGGGTAGCTGAGGAGGCGCGCGTGGGTGCGGGAGCTACGCCCACGTTGGGGCTTTAGTGACGGATTTATCTGTCACTAAAGACCCCTCATTTATTATTTTGAAGATGTAATGACCATTTTGCCCCTACTCCTTGCAACTATAAAAGGAGACCCCCTCCATACGAAATTTTCATCCCTTCCTTCTCTTCTCTACCCCCCCAAAGCTCAAGAGAAGCTTGTCCCACACTCGGGATGCTTCTCGCGAGATAAAGTCCAAATTTTCATCCCCCTTCGGAAGTGGATCCCGCGACGACGACGGTGTGCTGCTCCGTTCCCATTCTTCTACTTCGTCCTGCTTCATTCTCCTTCGTCCAGGCGTCGTCTCGTCCGGCTCGTCCGCCAAGCAACCGTCGAGGAGGATTTCTCTCTCCCTATTCTTTTTACTGCTTTCTAGTATAGATTTACTGCTTTCTAGAGTAGTTTTTCTCGTCCTCCAAGCAATCGTCGAGAAGGACATTTCTCCCTCCATTCTTTTAATGCTATCTAGAGTAAATTTATTGCTTTCTAGAGTAATTGTTTTATGCTTTGTAGTTGTAAGAGTGAAATGAACAATCTTCTTAATGATAAATTCCTTGTTTATTCTACATCTCATTTTGATTTCTCTGTGTAATATTCTCTTTCTCTCTTACTCTCTCTCTCTTCTTCTATTTATTGTAAATAATTAGATAGTTTTAAATTGAATTATTCCATGACAAATAAAAAGAAACGCGTAGTTTTTAAATCAAACGTCCGCCTCCCTGTGTTCGACCCGGAATTTCAATTTCGGTATAAATTTTATTTGTTGAACACGAATTCCTCACTTTCAAGCTACAACGACAGGTTTTCTAAAACCAAACACGTTAGCGATTTGATTCGTACGTTCAATATTTTGGCGCTGTTGCCAGGGAGGCAACGCTCTTTGATTTCTCTTCGCGTTTTGTAACTTACAAATCATTTACCTCACTTTTCTCCTTTCTTATTGTAATTGCAGGTACTCTTTTGAGATGAGCAAAAGTTGTAGATTGGAGTAAAGTGTTGTGGAAGGTTTTGTAAGTTATCCCCCATTCTTTCCCCTTCCATAGATTTCATTCGCCACATTGAATCCAAATTCCAATTAACCTAGGTGTTTGCATAAATCCTAGGAATAGTTTGGTTGTTTGGATTCTCACTCACATTCATTCCACCTTCATTTATATAAAAAAAAACAAAAACAAAAAGATAATTTTGTGGGGCAATTTTCAACAAACACACACCGTACACCCACATTCAAAGGCATTTAACCGAATTGATTTGTTTCTACTCAACTGGGTTCTGATCTGTGGAACCGGTACACATAAAGCAACACATAAAAGAGTAGAAATCATTTTAGGTTAACCATCTTTGTGTGCCTAACTTAGTGGTGCATTTGTGGCCAGTTGTTTGAGCTGTTTGGGCCGCACCACTTCAAATAAAATAAACTCATCAAGTAGCTGCCAATTAGGTTCAACTCTTAGGAATTTACCAGGCACTCCACATTCTTTTTAAGCTTTAAAGGAAAACATCTTCACCTGGCTTGCAAAACCCGGTGTGCCAACGAAACTTGTTTGAAAACACCTAAAGTTGAATCCTAAAAGCTACTAAGCAAGATTTGAACCTTAAAATTCACCACATCAAAAATAATCTTGCTTGAAAACAATTGGTTGTGCACGCACACAAAAATTAATCAATCATTAAGGGTACAACCCATTTAAAGGGCCCATCACATTCCAATGCACATTCAAACCTAGCCCTAAATACAACAGAGTAGACGTTGGCCTTAAGGATTGGACTCGCTCTTTAGAATCCAGAACGAGATTGTTTCCGATTAGTCTGTTTGTACTGTTCAATCTGATGTCTAGCTAGGGGAGCAGAGTCAAACGATCGCGGCTAGGGGGTACACTAGGAACCGGAGGCATAAGCTGAAGGAAGAACCTTCTCCCCAGTCCCTCCTTCTAACTGGTTGGATTGAACAGACAGAAGTAGATCAAATCGTTCCTTTATCTCAAGATGGGTTTTAGGAGTCTGTAGGTCTGTAGGCTAACCCATTTAAGGACAGGTTTGATTGTTTGTATTGTAGGGCACCTTTCTTCCTCCCGTGTCTCATGAATCCTTCCACATATTTCACGCATTCTCGCTCTTTCCCTCCTGTTGTGAATTATCCTCAACATGACAATTATCCCAACTCGTACTACAATCAACCTTCAGTTAGTTGGGATAATTCGGATTGGGGATACAGTTCCAGACCTCCGTGTTTAGGGTCTAACCCTGAACACTTTGATTCTGATTTCTATCCTTCTCAGAGCTACATTGATTATAGATCGTCTTCCTTTCATGCACAACCTAATATGATCTACAATCAAGAAGGATACACCAATCCTTACCCATCCTCTAATTTCACTGCCTTTAGGTCATCACCATCTTTTCAACAATATGAAATGACCTATTATCAGGAAGGGTATAACGAATCTCAGTTCGTTAATTCCCCTACATTGAGCCCAAACCTACCCAACCCTGAACCAACTCATTTGGTTTAGGTTAACCAGGTTCAAGATAAGGTTCTGGCTAACTTGAGGAATATCATTCAATCTTTAGAAGTTCATCCAATACCTTGCATTGAGAGATTGGAGCCCCTGATTGAAATGATTAATGATTTGAATAAATCTTTGTTGGATTGGCTCCAAGACATTAAGGATAAGAACCCGGGTGAGTTTCTACTTGGGAAATTAGCGAAATTGAGGATGAGATTCGTGGTTGCTTTGATTCAATCTTGGGATGATTCCCAAGATGAACCCTCTTCAGGAAAGCCAATGACAGAACCCGCTAAGGCACCTATTGGGGGGGACACATGTTACAAGACTGACCAGATTGAATTAAAGCAACCAATTAAGGATGATCTGATTTCTTCACCTAAGATCCCTGAGCCAGGTTACGAGGAAACGTATGTCTCCTTGGAACAGAAAGTAACAAATGATTTTGGGACATACATTGATACGGATCCTGATTTCTTTGATGGCGAAGATTCAAGTTGCGAAGTCTCACGTGAGTTTTATGAACACTATTTCTGTGAGACGATTGGGCCTGAGGAATCTGATAGATCATTTGATTGCCCAATAACTGAGGAAACTGATCTTAAGGCACACATTACAGATCCAGGATTACATTTTCTGGATGAATCAATTCAATGCCTTGATTATCAGTTACACCCCGTTGAGCTTATCGATAATTCTATTTATGAGATAATTAAACCCAAGTCAATTCTGATTCTGCCACATCATTTAGACTTGGAGATTTCAGACGGGGTGATTAACATGCAAGAGGTCTCGGAATTTGACATTCGGAATGAGGAGGCTAGGAGCTGGGAAGTTCTGATTTGGGAAGTCAATTTTGGAGGAAATGGAAGATTGAGTCGAAGGGTTCCTTTTAAGCTAAAACCATCAAATCGAAACCCTTACGACATTTGTTTCGAGGATGTCAAACTCAAGCATACATTCAACGATTATCCTTTTAAGCTTCAATTCTCTGTAACCCGACTTTTTGGTCTTGGGTTGCATCCTCATAAATCGCAGGCTCGACCCCGCTTGCATTCTGATTTTAGGTTTTGGGAAATTTTTATCCAGAACCTAAGATATTCTCGATTATGGGGTGTGGGTCTGCACCACAATCTGGTCCACATCTGTGGACCTCTGCTGACAGGTCAGAGGATTCTTCTGTTTATTCTAATTCTAACCTGCACTTGTGAATTCTTCATTTCTTTTCTTTGTATAGTGTGCCTAGCTGAAGGCACTAAACTCAGCACATATACAGTTCTTTTTCGTTTTCATCTCGGAGAGGACCTGCCATTCACGTAATTCAGGTGCTTTTTATGCTTTTCCACTCTGTTTTATGTCTTTTTAATACAATGAGGGCATTGCATTAGATAGGCATGGGGGGGTGGATATTCATCTCTGAATTCATTCGTCAGCTCTGTAGATTTGTTTTATTTCCTTTTATATAAAAAAAAATCAGAATTAGGAAAGAGAATTTGGGTTTAAGAAAATTTTCAATCTTAGGAAATACTACATTAAGATCTGAACACAAAGACCCTTCAGGTCTTTAGACTTAATCAGCCCGTGTATCCACTAAAATGTGGATTTGTTTTTCAAGTTCTCACCAACCTGAATTTTATTTTAATTGAAGTAAATAAGTTTGGGTGATAAGTACACGACTTATCAACCCGCCCTCTGATTTGAGGAAATTTTGAGTCTTAAGTATCTACACACTTTCTTAGCACTGACTCGTTGTTCGGCGATTTTAACGAAAATTGGGTAGCTAATAAACCTTCTAGGGTGATATGGCTAACAAGTTATCGTGGGTAACAGCCCATAGGTAGGTTGTCCAGAGCCCAATCACTGGATCTTTCTCTTTTTCCTGTCCTTAGGTAAATCTTAGACCAGGGAAGCCACCTACTTTAAAAAAAAAAAAAAAGAGAGAGAGAGAGAAAAAAATCAAAAAGAAAAGGAGGAAAGAACAAAAAGAAATAAGCCACACTTCGCCGCACGAGTATGGCTGGTAAGTTGTCGGTGGTAACAGCTCATTGACCCGTTGTCCAGAACCCAGCTCAGTAAATGCACTAGAAATTCCCAAAACACTTAGGAAGACGCGAAGAAGTAGAATAAACCAGGGAGATATACACTAGATTCACCCTTGTGTTGACCCCGTTAAAAAATAAAAGTAGGAAGAAAGCTACTGGTTGTAAAGATACACCTTTAGGCAGAAGTCTTTTTGAGGTCACCTAGAGGCATAGAAATCCAAAGTCCATTTTAATTACCGGTCAACGAGTCTATCACAATCACAATAAGATGCTTAAAACTTAGGGTTCTCATCAAATCTTAGGTGAGTTGAATGGCCATAGAAAGCCACTCTTAAACCCTAAAATTTGAAAATTCAAAAAAATTAGAAAAGAGTAAAAAGAGAAAAAGAATTTTTCTTTGAATAAGGTGAGACTTGAGGTGGTCTGCATTTTGGCTGTGTCTTTGAAAGTTCAGTTCCTAAGTAGACAATTTATTAATGATTGAAAATAACTCAGGTCCAACTAATCTAACCTAATTCTTTTATAAATAGCATATAGTTTTTGCTAGGGACTAGCAAAAGATAGGCATAGGGGTATGGTGTAAACACATTTACACTACTTAAAATGTCTATTTATGCATGTTCTTATGTATAGGATTGCATTTCATGATATAAATATTGCATAACATGCATCATCTTGCATTTAGAGTAGTTTGAATAAAATTGAGGTTAATTGTCTCCTTCTTTGTGTTTGGATAGGGAAAACATTTTATCGGGGCCTCAGATCAAAGATCCAACCGTATGGATGCGATCAGGGCGACGATTGGAGTTCAACGACTCCAAGATCGCACTAATCAGGCATCCGTAGCATCAAATAGTGACCGGGGAACCCTAGAAGATCAAGGGCCAGGATGGTGTAAATCTGCACTTCAGATGAAAAATCCGACCAAGCGGATGAATTTGGATCGACGATCGCAGCCCAACGATGCAAAAATCAAGTCAATCGGACATCCGTGGCACCATCTACAACTTCCAGAAGATGGACGGCCAAGATGGTGCCACGTGGCACCATCTCGGCTGCCTAAGCGACTGCATGCAACCTCTGAAGATCCCACACCCGCTCGCTCTCTACCGTTGGATCTTGATCCAATGGCTGCGGTCAGCCGCGCTTAAAAGCATCCGCTCAACCATCCGCACCTCGTAGCGCAGCAGTCGAGCACGCTTACGCGAGCGGCGGGCGCTGGTTAGAGCCGCAGCGAAGGGCTGGAAGGCGTGGGCGATCGGGCGCGGGCGGGTGTTGGATCTTGATCGGACGGCCGCGCGTTCCCGACAGCGTTCACGCGCGATTAAACGTGTGGCGTCACGCGCGATCGCACGCGCCAAGCAGGCGGAGATCCGTCTTAAGCTGTCCGATCTCGCGATCGGACGGCTGAGAATCAATGAACGTGCGATGGTGTTGATGAAGCGGGCAGCTGAGGAGGCGCGCGTGGGGGTGGGAGCTACGCCCACGTTGGGGCTTTAGTGATGGATTTATTCGTCACTAATGACCCCTCATTTATTATTTTGAAGATGTAATGACCATTTTGCCCCCACTCCTTGCAACTATAAAAGGAGACCCCCTCCATATGAAATTTTCATCCCCTCTTTCTCTTCTCTACCCCTCCAAAGCTCAAGAGAAGCTTGTCCCACACCCGGGATGCTTCTAGCGAGATAAAGTCCAAATTTCCATCCCCCTTCGGAAGTGGATCCCGCGATGACGATGGCGTGCTGCTCCATTCCCGTTCTTCTGCTTCATCCTGCTTCGTTCTCCTTCATCCAGGCGTCGTCCCGTCTGGCTCATCCTCCAAGCAACCGTCGAGGAGGATCTCTCTCTCCTTATTCTTTTTATTGCTTTCTAGTATAAATTTACTGCTTTCTAGAGTAGTTTTGCTCGTCCTCCAAGCAATCGTCGAGGAGGAATTTCTCCCTCCATTCTTTTAATGCTTTCTAGAGAAAATTTATCGCTTTCTAGAGTAATTGTTTTATGCTTTGTAGTTGTAAGAGTGAAATGAACAATCTCCTTAATGATAAATTCCTTGTTTATTCTACATCTCATTTTGATTTCTCTGTGTAATATTCTCTTTCTCTCTTACTCTCTCACTCTCTCTTCCATTTATTGTAAATAATTAGATAGTTTTAAATTGAATTATTCTGTGACAAATAAAAAGAAACACGTAGCTTCTAAATCAAACGTCCACCTTCAACACCAGCGCCCGCAACCGCCCACTTCAGCTCCTGCTTCTTCGCGCCCGCACCTGCCTCACCGCGCAGTGCAGTGCGCTGCGGTTCCTCTCACGCCCGTTCCCTCCTACGTGCGTGCACGTCTTCGCGCGCCTACACGCCTGTGCGTGGCATCAGACGACGACAGCTGCGTGCGGATGACTTAACGCCCGCGCCATCTTCAGCAGACGCTCTCTCTCTCTCTCTCTCTCACAGCACTCTCTCACTCTCTCTGCAGACACATACACACACTCACACTCTCGCACACACACACTCTCACTTATACACTACTATATACTTATAAATATATATACATATATATATTTATATCTATATATATTTATACATATATATATATACATATATTTATACATATATTAGAACTTATATAACTAAGTATTAGTAAATATACTTATATATATATACATAGATATATACACATATATTTATGCATAAATATATATATACAAATATACATACATATATACATATATATCTATAACTATAAATACATATATATACATATATATATATAGATCTATATACATATATTACTATATATATATATACATCTATATAGTTTTATATACATACATATACATACATATAACTATATACATACATCTATCTATACATATATTTACATATCTATATATACATATATATACATATATAACTACATATACACCTATATAATTATAACCATATATATATATACATATACATATATTTTTACATATATACATACATACATATATATATTTTCATATCACCTACCATACGTTGTATCGCGGGAATATCTGCACCAGTTGCTGATATTTCCCGATACACGCGTACAGCAAGCATCTCCACACACATCTTCCACCATCCATCCTACACTCCACGCGGCACTTCATCCTGTTGGTTGCATCTTTCTAGACAATGACCGACTCGACACCATGCTACACACCATCTCCACCTCCACCCCCACTCCTATATACATATATATACTATATTTACTTTATTTCTATTTCTCTTTTCTACAATTAAAAAAAGATAGAAAAATTATATAAAAGAGAAAAGATAATCCTTGACTTGTAGGTACTCAGTCTTGCGAATAGCAAGACCAGTTTTGGAACCCTAATTTGGCTCAAAGCCAATAACCTTATTTTGAGGGTGTACCTCAAAGACAAAAATTATCAGAAAAAAATCTTAAATAGAAAAACACCAAAAACATAATAAACAAACGGAAGAGATTCGTTGTAGGAAAGGCGTAGAAACTTGTTCACTTCTAATCCCACTTCCCTGAGTTCGACCCTGGGCCTAAAAGTGACCAAGATAAAATCAAGTCGGCCAAGTAAAAGAATTTTCTAAAAGTGATGGTTAGGCTCGATTTAGGTTAACCACTATACTCATTTCAACGATAAAATCACCTTATGAACACAACCTATCCGGGCTCGACCATACATCTTTTCTGGCGCCGTTGCAGGGGAAGTGTGCATTCAAGTAAGTTTCTACTCCATTCCTTTAATATTTCTCTTCTCACATCCTTCTCTTCACGGGTGTTTTTGTTTGTTGCTGTGCAGGTGAACTTGTTGCAAAGAGAAGACAAGCAGACGAAGTCGGAGACGTGGGCAGATCCAAGGCGGGAACGAGAGCGTGAAGATGCCGGCACTACACTGGAGCTTCGCACACGTTGCTGAATAAGTAGGTCTTTCTTTCTTAGCAACCTAGGTTAACTTGTCACCTTAATAATAAAATATATATATATATAACTAAAAACACTTCTTTGGATCTCTTGGGGCAAGTGGATTAAAAATCACTTGTTTACTTGTTTGTCATCACTCCCACCACCCCGGGATTTCCCGCCAAACTTCGCATAGCGAAGATCCTAGAATCTTGATTCTTGAATCTTTTGCCATGTGAAGTATTCTTTGAGGCAAAAATAAAAAGATTGATTGCCATCCCTCTTTGCCTTATTTCTCTACAATTCGGGATCACCTTTTTGGTGGGGACGCTTGGAATTGAGTTGATTCAAACCCCACCACAACCTTTCACGTGCCTAAGATTCGATCCTGAATACTTCAACCCCAACAATCTGATTTTCTTTATCTTATGGTTGAGCCTTGTGTGTGGACATCATTCTGGTGATTGGGAGCACTTGAGTTGAAGTACTTTGGCTCCCTTTCACACTAATCTAAAATTGACTCGTGCATCCACACATAGAAATCTCCATCTAGGGAAGCCCATTGCATTTTAGCAGCATTAACCAACTGACATTGAAGAAGGGTTTGTTGGGCTTAAAAGAAAACTTGTATTCTCTCAAAACCTGAAGATTGGTTGAATTGGTAATTCAGAGAAATCTCAAAATCCATACTACTTAAGGCTGAATTCTCAAAACCATTCACCAATTAAAACTTCAATTCGAGGAGGTTTCCCCGTTGCATGCTTGGTTTACACACTCTATAAAATCAATCACTTGGGCATTACCCGTAAATAACGCCCTTCACATTCCAGAAGCACTTGATCTAAGCCTCTAATTAAAATTGGTAGCAACTTGACCCTTATTAAGGATTGGAGGTCTAACTACCTACGTGTAGCGCCTACGTGCTGGTGAGGGTTCCCGCGTGCTATCGGGTGTCTAAGACTGGGGCAAACGGCCTTTCAATCTGGCCTGGTGGTTCCGCTGTGCTCGCATTCGGTTCTTGATGTAAACACATTTACACTACTTAAAATGTCTATTTATGCATGTTCTTAAGCATAGGATTGTATTTCATGATATAAATATTGCATAACATGCATCATCTTGCATTTAGAGTAGTTTGAATAAAATGGAGGTTAATTGTCTCCTTTTATGTGCGTGGATAGGGCAAACATTTTATCGGGGCCTCGGATCAAAGATCCAACCATATGGATGTGATCAAGGAGACGATTGGAGTTCAACGACTCAAAGATCGCCCTAATCAGGCATCCGTAGCATCAGATAGTGACCGGGGAACCCTAGAAGATCAAGGGTCAGGATGGTGAAAATCCGCACTTCAGATGACAAATCCAACCGCACAGATGAATTCGGATCGACGATCGCAGCCCAACGACAAAAAAATCAAGTCAATCCGACATCCGTGGCACCATCCACAACTTCCAGAAGATGGATGGCCAAGATGGCACCACGTGGAGCCATCTCAGCCGCCCAAACGGCCTCCAGCACCACCACACCTCTTCTTCTTCAATCAGCGCGTCGATTCTCCGCCGTTGGATCAAGATCCAACTTCTGTGGATGCGGGTGGCTAATTCATCCGCGCGACCATTTCGAAGGCGTAGCGCAGCGGTGACACAGCCGCGGGCGAAGTGGAGGTCGCGGGATCGAGTCCCGCGAGCCTTAAATTGGGGGCAAGCTATCGGGCGCATGGAGCGTCAGATGGAGATCGGACGGCCGCGCGCGCCCGATAGCGCCAACGCGCGGCGCGGACACGCAATAGGACGCGCCAGGCGGGTGGGCTGCAGCGGGTGAAGCGCGATCTAAGCCGTCCGATCTCGCGATCGGACGGCTAAGAACCAGCGGTCGTGTGCAAGCGTTGCGTGCGCGAGCAGCTAAGCAGGCGCGCGTGGGTGTGGAAGCTACGCCCACGTTGGGGGCTTTAGCGACGGTTTTATCCGTCACTAAAGACCCCTCATTTATTGTTTTGAAGTTGTAATGTCCATTTTGCCCCCACTCCTTGCAACTATAAAAGGAGACCCCCTCCATACGAAATTTTCATCCCTTCCTTCTCCTCTCTACCCCTCCAAAGCTCAAGAGAAGCTTGTCCCACACCTGGGATGCTTCTTGCGAGATAAAGTCCAATTTTCGTTCCCCTTCGGAAGTGGATCCCGCGACGACGATGGCGTGCTGCTTCATTCCCGTTCTTCTGCTTCGTCCTCCTTCGTCATGCTTCGTTCTCCTTCGTCCAGGTGTCGTCCCATCCAGCTCGTCCTCCAAGCAATCTTCGAGGAGGATAACTTCTCTCTCCCATTCTTATTTACAGCTTTTCTAGTGTAGAATTTTCCTACATTATAGTGTAATTGATTTTTCGCTTTCTAGTGTAACTTTTATTTAGTTTGATTATATAAACAGTTGAAATATTGAATGCATGTTCTCTTTCTCTCTCTCTTTCTCTCTCTCTCTCTTTTAGTCTGATAGCTCCATTGTAATTATATTGCCTTGCTTATCAAAAATCCTAAAAAAATATAATTACGAATATAGATCAACGTAGCCTCCCTGTGTTCGACCCAGAATTCATTTCGGTATAAATTTTATTTGTTGAACACGAATTCTTCACTTTCGAACTACAACAACAGGTTTTCCAAAATCGAACACGTTAGCGTAGCGATTCGTAAGCGTTCAACAGTTCCGTAGGTCGTGATGGTAGGTAACTTAAATCTTTAGGTCTAAGGGCACACTGTAGAGGTTAGGAATTTGATTGTATTGATTTGTCATCAAGTGTACCTTTGCAGCATCATTTCTCTCACCTCTTTTCCCTTCGTATCTCCCCAATTCTTCCTGCGGTAGTTCATGTTTGGGAGGAGGTCACAAAACCCTGAACTGTGTGAATTGTCTGATAAATTTAGAAAAGAAGCCGAATCATCCTCCTCCACAAACATGGCTGCACACCCACCCCCAAATCCCGAGGGAGGAAACCGCCCTAAGAACCCACCAGGTGGTGGAGCCTTGGATCCCATAACCCGCCTCCAAGCCTAAATGGAAATGTATAATGAACAAATTGTGGCCATTAGGGAAATATTGGAGGAAATGCAGAACCCTCCTGAACGGGAGGAGCCTAAGTCTCTTAGCTCCTATCAGAATCCCGCTGCTACAGAGACCATAGGACAAATTCGAGTCCTCATGGACGGGGACGACTTTGAACTAAAACCTAACAAAATTGCCCTGATAAATTTTCACTTCCATGGTCTTGCAAGTGAAGATCCTTTTCTCCACTTGGAAGACTTAACTCGATTAGCTGAAACAGTTAAACCAAGAAATATCAGGTTACCTATAGTCCTCATGAAAATGTTCGTGTTTTCATTGTGGGATAAAGCGTCGCAGTGGTTACACACCCTTGGGAGAACCATCCACTCTTGGGAAGAGATGCGAACAGTGTTTCTCAAGAAGTTCTTCCCAATCGGGTGAACCAATGCGCTTCACCATGCTATAACTTCATTTACGCAACAAAATGGCGAACAATTTCATGAGGCATGGGAGAGATATAATGACCTCCTCAGGAAGTGTCCGCACCACGGTCTGCCTAAGTAGCATATAGCCTAGATTTTCTACTATGGGATAAATGAGACTTTGAAGCAGATTGCAGACGCTTCTTGCAGAGGGAATTTCACGAATAAAGATGAGAATGGAGCATTCAAATTATTTGAAAATGAGTGAAAACTCAATGAACAATGCTTCCATTGTTGCCTTTAATCGTACCAGCCTACCCCGTAATGTCCACGAAGTTGACACGAGACCCTCCCATTCATCCACTGATCTCAACCTTATCGCACAGAAATTGGATGAAGTCTCTGTCGTGCACAAGAAGCTGGACGAGCTTCTGGCCAACCCCGCCCATTCTATGGCAAACACCCCCACCTCACCACTTCATCACAATCCCAACACCAGGCTTATCCCGAGAAACCCCGTAAGACCTTCCTTACCAAGTGTCGTGTCGAGCGATTCGGTAAGTCATGTGGATCTGGCTTCTGCAAGCCAGTATTTTGACACGGAGGACCAAGCCTCTATGTGCTCGGATGCGTATTTACATGCGGACACGTCTTCTGGCATAGAAGACACTTGCGCCCTGGGGAACAACCCGTTCTCTACCACTTATAACCCAGGGTGGCGAAATCATCCGAACTTCGCATGGTCCAACAACCCGCAGTGCCAACACCCCGCGAGTGGACCAATGCGACCATCCGCATCCGTCATCCCAAGGGCCCAGTCTAATCCTATGGCGAATCCGCCGTCGGGTCCTTGCATACCGCAAACAGAACACGCATTAAGTCCTCTTGACAAATTGATGCGAATGATGACGGAAATGTCAAAGCGCCATGAAGAGAACATGACCTCTCTTCAGCACCAATTGGCGCAGTAGAATGCTGAGATCAGTCAACTACGCATGGCAACTCGATCTCAGGGCACTCTTCTAGCCCAACCTGTTCCCAACGCGCAAAATTTCATACCCCATGGTCCTCAACCACAGGTACGACCTTCTCAGGGGCAGGTTCATCAGATTCTACAAGCTCCGAGCATTCCACCGGGATTTCAGGCTAATCCTGTTGCAGCACCTCACTCTTATGTCCCTATTACGAACCCTCCTCCACCTTATGATCCCACTGGACCCGCATCGTCCAATGCGATCACTACGAGGAGTGGTAAGCAGACCGTCGATCCGCCTCGACCTGATCCTGGCCCGTCTTCTTCATCGCCCTCTCATTCCGGATGAGCACCGCATTCGCGAGGGGACAATACACCCAAATTGGTGCCAGAATCAGTCCCATTCCTTGAGGCTCTACTGAGGGAGACAAAAGGCAAGAAGAAGGATACGCAGGCCTTTGATAACCAGCGTAATTTATTCAGGGATGTTGAAATCAAGGTACCCCTACTCGAGGCTATCGACCATATACCTACTATCACCCGATTTTTCAAAGACTACACAACACCCAGGCGATAGTCAAAGAAAACTAAGAATCCAGTGGTTCTCTTGCCTCATGCGAGTTGTGCTATACTGTCAAATCTACCACCGAAGTAGAAAGATCCAGGTACACCGCTTATTTCCTGTAGCATCCAAGGCTGCAATTTTAGCCGTGCCCTGCTTGATCTAGGATCTTCCATCAATCTTATTCCAACCATCATGCTCAAAAAATTTTCCTTGGGAAATTTGAAACCCACCCCTGTCACGTTACAATTGGCAGACCGTTCTATCAAAATTCCGAAGGGTGTGGTGGAAGACGTGGTGGTTAGGGTCAACAGTCTCTGTTTTCCTGTTGACTTTCTTGTTTTAGATATGGAAGTTCCTAGCTCACTTTCTGATTGTTCGAACATCCTTGGTCGACCTTTCTGATGAGGACATGGCCATCAGCGCATGTATTAGACTAATTGGGACCTATTCTGACTGCTGTGGATTACCTGTAAACACTGAAAACTGCCTGACCGACGCATATTGTGACATTCCCCCATCCCTCCCTAGTCCCGTACCTTCTCCTGACTAGACTTCTGATGAGGTTTTCTCCGCTTCCCATACCTCGTGGTCTAAGTCATATCCGAGCTATTCACCGTCGGTCCACACCTTTGAAGACCAGATTGCCCTTTCTTTCCCGCCAAATCAGGTGGAATTGCAACTCCACACTAGGACCTTAAGCCCATATACTACTCACTGGGGCTATTCCTTTTTGGATCCATCTATCCAAGAAGCCCCTCTTCTTGGCCAATCTGAGGGCCAACTTCTTCCTCCTGACTTGTTTTCTAATCCGCCTGGGACACTCTCGTCCCAAGAAATGCCAGATCTTTCACCATCCACTCCCGAGCTGAAAGAGCTGCCTAGTACACTTAAGTATGTTTTCCTGGGACCAAATGAAACGCTCCCTGTAATCATCAGTTCAAAATTGACCAGGGGGCAAGAGTGCAAACTAACAAAGGTCCTTATGGAACACAAGGCAGCCATTCGATGGTCTTTATCAGACTTATCTGGCATTAGCCCCTCCTACTGCACTCACCGTATATATACGGAGGAGGAGGCTCGACCTTCCCGCGAGATGCAGCGACGTCTCAACCCTAACATGTGGGAGGTCATTAAGAAGGAAATTATTAAGTGGCTGGATGCAGGTATAATCTACCCGATCAATGATAGCCCCTGGGTGAGTCCGATTCACGTTGTGCCCAAAAAGGCGGGACTCACCATCCATGTTAGTGACAGGGGTGAATCCATCCCTACACGCACTCCTACATCCTAGAGAGTGTGTGTAGATTATAGGAAACTCAATGCTGCAACTAAGAAAGATCACTTTCCGCTACCTTTCATTGACCAAATCCTGGAGCGGTTAGCGGGAAATAAATTTTTCTGTTTCCTGGATGGATTCTCAGGATATAACCAGGTGGCAATTGACCCCTGGGACCAAGAGAAAACCACTTTTACCTGCTCCTTTGGTACCTTTGCATTTATAAGGATGCCGTTCGGACTTTGTAACACGCCGGCAACTTTCCAGAGATGTATGCTGGTGATATTTCATGACATGGTGGGTGACTTTCTCGAGGTCTTCATGGATGACTTTTCGGTCTTTGGACCATCTTTTGATGAATGTCTTGCCAACTTGACCCGTATCCTTAGGAGATGTATTGATCTAAACCTCATGCTTTCCTGGGAAAAAAGTCATTTTATGGTACACGAGGGAATTGTTCTCGGACATGTCATCTCCAATAGGGGTATCGAGGTTGACAGAGCTAAGCTTGATGTAATTGCTGATTTACCTGTGCTTGGCTCTATCAAACAAATCCGCTCCTTCCTGGGACACGTCAGTTTCTATAGGAGATTCATCAAATATTTCTCCAAGATTTCTCGACCTTTAACTCATCTCCTATCGACCGATGTACCCTTCAATATGGGCCCCGACTGCATACAAGCATTCACGCAGCTGCGTAATGCTGTCACCAAGGCCCGTATTCTCCAGCCACTTGATTGGTCCCTCGACTTTGAACTCATGTGTGATGCTTCCAACCTTGCAATCAGAGCCATCCTGGGACAAAGACACGATAGACACCCCTTCGTGGTGTACTACGCTAGTAAGACGTTGGACGAGGCCCAGTGTAATTATACTACCACTGAGAAAGAACTACTGGCGGTCGTCTTTGGGCTGGAGAAATTCCACTCTTACTTTCTGGGCTCACATGTTATCGTTTTCACTGATCACGCGGCCATTTGCCATCTCATGCACAAGAAGGATGCCAAGCCTAGACTGATTCGTTGGATCCTTCTGCTCCAAGAATTTGACATTGAGATCCGAGATAAAGCCGGAGCCCAGAATGTTGTGGCTGATCATCTTTCCAGACTGGACCCTGACCATGTTGGACTTACTCTGCCGATTAATGAGATTTTTCCTGATGAGCACCTTTTGGCAATTAATGTGGCAAGTGGACCGTGGTATGCTGACATTGCCAATTACCTTGCTTCTGGATCCCTTCCACGTGGCTAGCCTAAAAACCAGTGCGAGCGTCTCATGGCAGAAGCAAAGTATTATTTCTGGGAGAATCCACTTCTTTTTCGAATAGGTGCTGATCAAATTATCCGTCGCTGTATTCCTGACAGCAAATTCCACAGTGTGCTATCCTTCTGCCATGATCTGGCCTGCGGAGGCCATTTCTCTGGGAGGAAAACTGCAGCCAAGGTGTTGCAGTGCAGTTTCTTTTGGCCCTCCCTTCACCAGGATGCACACAATTATGCCAAGCATTGCACTAGGTGCCAGTCGTTAGGGTCAATGTCACGTCGTGACATGATGCCCTTACAACCCATCCTAGCTGCGGAAATCTTCGACATTTGGGGAATTGATTTCATGGGTCCCTTTCCTCCTTCCAATGGATTCGAATTCATTCTTGTGGCTGTTGATTATGTTTCAAAATGGATCGAGGCTATTCCCACGCGTCATGCTGACCATCTTATATACACTCGATTTGTCAAAGATCATATTTTTGCGCACTTTGGGATCCCTCAAGCCATTATCTCAGATGGAGGAAGCCACTTTACCCATGCTTCTTTTCGGGCACTTCTGAGGAAATATGGAGTTCACCATCATATCGCATCTCCATATCATCCTCAGACAAACAGCCAGGTAGAGGTGTCAAACCGGCAAATCAAGCAAATTCTCCAGAAAATGGTTCGGCCTGACCGTAAGGACTGGTCCGACAAGCTGACTGACGCACTTTGGGCGTATCGGACTGCCTTCAAGGCTCCCCTTGGTATGTCTCCTTATAGAATCATTTACGGGAAGCCTTGTCATTTGCCCGTGGAGTTGGAGCACCGCGCTTATTGGGCGGTTCGCCAATGTAACCTCGACCCAGACCTGTGTGGTCGAGAAAGGAAACTCCAACTCCAGGAGCTGGAAGAGCTCCGTCGTCAAGCCTATGATTCTACCTTAACTTTCAAGCAACGCACTAAGGCTTTTCACGACAGCGTTATTTGGCGGAAGGAATTTGAGCCATCTCAGCAAGTTTGGCTCTACAATGCCTGGCTCAAATTCTTTCCTGGAAAACTGATGTCCAAATGGACTGGTCCTTTCTTGGTCTCAAGACCATTTCCCAACGGGGCCTTTGAAATTAAAGATCCCAAATCTGGGAATAAATTTACGGTCAATGGGCAGCATTTGAAACCCTATCTTACTCATGAACCTACCCTCGTTGGAGAAACTGTTGCCCTGCTGGAGGGTAACTAATTTTGTGCCTCATTCTGAGTCCAGCTGGGGACGTTAAATTCAGTGCTCGTTGGGAGGCACCCCAACAACACTCACCATCCACCATCACTTTTCACTTCACTATCACACTCACTTCACTTTTCACTTCACCACCCACCGTCCACCCACCCTACCACCCTGCTGTATACCTTGCACCTCAGCTCTCGTTACCCGATCTTTTGCCCTTCCTCTACCCTACCCTGCATGCATATGAGGGCATAGCATCGTTTGGCAAGGGGGGGTGGATAGGTATCCATAGGATCTGGGTATTTTAGGGTATCATGCAGTTTTCATCTATCTATAAATATGTTAAAAAAAAAAATGGTGTTTAGTAATGATTTGAAGGCTGAAACAAAAATACAATAAGTGTTTATGGATATTCAACCACTGTTTTGAAGACTTTCCAGGCCACAGAAGCTTTATTTGCTCAGTCTCAGGCTTAATTCACTTGAGCATTGACAAGATAGATCGAAATCTCTCCTAACTAAGGACGTATTCTTGTACCTGAGACATCAGTACAGGATCCGTTGGTTTGCTTCTACTCGGGAGCCTAACTAATCTTGGTTCACACTACACATATCAAGAAAGACCAGGTGAACATAAGATCCAACCCCAGTGTTCATTAGTGAAGGTGGAGTTCTTACCTGTGCACGTAGGAAGACTTTTTATCCCAGGCTTTAGTCTTGTGTTTAGGAGAGACTCTTTCCACCAAAAAGGAACTCTCCCACCAAAAAGAAAAGTGTGCTCCTCCAAATAATATTGTAAGGGATATACTGACACGTGTTTCAAAAAAAAAAAAGATGCAAATAAGTCAGTATATCTCACAAATGTTTGTAAAATCTTCCTACAAAAAAGTTCTTCAGGGAAAATACCCTATTTTTTTTACCCACAAATATCAGAAAATGGGAGTTGAGTTTTCTGTCATCTTTTTAAGGGTCAATCCGAAGACACGAGCTGAAACTGGGACCAACCTGCACTTAAAAATTTGTGAAACCCTGGGCTTGAGTCTTAATGTTCATCTGGTCAGTCTTGATCCTTCACTAAGCACAAGCCATAATCTCTTGAGCTCTTGAGTATGGCAAAAACCTCCTGGGTCCTGCAAATCATACTTAAGGTTTAAATATCAAGAGTCCAGGTTAGTTGAGAGATGATCTATGTCATATGAGACTTAAAGTACTGGTAGTCTTCTCAACAATTGGTTCTCACAATATCCAACAATAAACACACCTATGTTGCCTCAGAAGAAAATCTTCAGCTTAAGATCATTTCTAAATACAACACAAAAATGTTTTGCTAGGGACTAGCAAAAGATAGGCATGGGGGTATGATTGCACAGCAAAAATACACCAACAATTGTGCCATCTTGTGCTATTTCCTAGCATTACCAGTGCATAATAGGCAACCATAGTCGCATTTGTGAAAATGCACGCATGCATGCATTTATTTGAGAGGGGAGGAGAGTGAATAAAATGGCATTGTAATTAACAAATTCTTCAAGTGTTGCCTCGCAAAATTTCCATCTTTATTTTTTATTTCTATTTGACTTTGAATTTCCTCCGCACGGCTACAAGGCATGGCAGCTTCTTCCCTGCACCATTCCCTACAACTGCTTGCCCTGCAGCCGCATGCACAGCCATGCACAGCCAGGGCATGGCTGTGCTTGCTTTCTTCCTCTTTAAAAAGGGCACATCTTTCTTCTTTGAGTCGAGCCTAGTCCAACACCAAAAACACCACAGCAGCTTCTTCTCCAGGCCGTCTCCTCCCCTCTCCCCTCCATCCGTAGCCTCTCTTCTCCTTGAAGAGCCATGCTGCAGGCAGGAGCAACTCACAGTGGTGCACAACCACCACTGTGAGTCCCACCACCGCCCAGCTCATCAAAGAGTCGGTGGGCGTGGTGGTTCTCTCTTTGTTTCATTGTTTAGCCATTTCCGCCATTGCCACAGGAGCTTCAAGCTTTGAAGCTCAAGCTCCGCAGTAGCAGCAGCAAGGCGTCAACAGCAGTAGCACCGGCCATCACATGCCTCAGGCGCCAGTTCCGCGCCCTCTACGCACGCCTGCAGGCCACCCTCGTCCCCTCTCCGCGTGCCCTGTCGCGAAGCTTCTCTGCGCAAGCCAACAGCCGACGCAACCTCTTCCGCGCGTGCCAGCCACTCCACACCGCCCGCACTCACGGAACCGGGCACAGGTGGTCGCGCGAGCTGAGCGCGCACTGTAGCCACTGTTCACGCTAGTTAGCGGAACACTATGGCTATAGTGCGGTGACCAGTAAGTTTCTCACTTATCCAGTCACCCGACGCTCTCTCTCCGCGTCGCTACCAGCCCTAGCCCACGCCCGCGTCTCTCCCCACACCCGCTCCAACGCCCGCTCCCGTGTACGCCAGCACCAGCACCCGCACCTGCCCACTTCTTCGTGCTCGCACCTGCCTCACCGCGCAGCACAGTGCGCTGTGGTTCCTCTCACACCCGTTCCCTTATGCGTTCGTGCACATCCTCGCACGTCTATGTGCCTACGCCTGCGCGTGGCATCAGACGACAGCAGCTGCGTGCGGACGACTTAACGCCTGCGCCATCTTCAGCAGACGCTCTCTCTCTCTCTCTCAGCACTCTCTCACTCTCTCTGCAGACACATACACACACACACTCATACTCTCGCACACACATACTCTCACTTATACACTACTGAAAGTGCGATCTTCATTTTCGTTGAAAACTTTATCATAAAATGACGTGTCGTTGTATTTAATCGTGTGGTAGAAAATCGCTTTTCAAAACATTTAAATTTTTAAAACTAACCACGAAGAGCTAGGTCATCTCCACAGGGAAGAATTAGCCTAATAAATTCACGAGTCAAGGAATGAACAGTTCACAAACTCTTCTGCAACTTTAATGCGAGGAAAATGCTATTTTAAATGAACTTTGCAATTTCTTTAAAAGTTCAAGGGTGTTTATGCAATTTTCACAACAAAAATTAAGCCCCAAAAATATGTGTAAGATGCATGTGTACTGGATTATCATGTGAATTCAACTTTCATGCAATTCTAATTTGAAATTCACGATAGAAACATGCACATAACACTAATAAAATAATTTCAAGAAAATCTGAGTGCATCAGTGTAATGTGGCTAGAATAAAATATTAATATAACTTGACAATGGCATTGAATGTAATTTTTAATAGAGGTAAAAATAGAGGATCTCTCCTCTCTCCTCCTCGCGTGTGCGGCCACGCACGGTTGGCCGCGAGAATCGGCAGGGAGGTGTGGCTTGACGAGAGCTATGCAATGGTGGCAGCGGCATGGCCGAAGGTGGTCGGTGGCGGCTGGCGGAGGTGGCCGGAGACTACTGCAGCTGCACGGCTGGCTGTGAAGGCGATGGCGGGTGCGGCGTGCGGTGCTGCGCCTACAGGCGTAGGCACGCTGCAGTGGATGGGGGGGCGCATTGGAGATGGGAGGAAGGCGCGCGGGCAGGCGCTTGCGGAGGCTGGAGCGGGCGCTGCAGAGCAGGCGACGTGCTGCGTGCGAGAGGTGCGCCTGTAGTGAGGTGCGTAATTGGGAGCTCCTGCGGGTGGTTGCGAAGGCGGGATGGCGTGAGTGCCTGCAGCAGGGGGCGTTGGAGATGGCATGATGAGGCACACAGCGCCCTTAGGTGCTGTTGGAGGTTGCGATGCGGGAGAGGCATCGTGAGCGCCTGCAGCGAGGCGTGCGATTGAGAGCGCCTGTGGGTGCAACTGGAGGTGGAGCGATGTGTGTGCTGTGCGGTAGAGGCGCGATGGCGCTTTGCAGGAAGGAGGGGGGGCGGTGTGTGGTGCGTGTGCACGCGGTGGACTGGAGAACTGCCTGCATGCAGTGCGGGAGCAGCCCTGCAGGCATGCAAGGGCTGTGAGCCTGCGGAGTAGTGGTGTAGTGCCTGCGGGCTCTTGGGAGGGCAATGGCGCGGTGGCGTGGCGAGGGTAGGATGGAGTGGTGCACCTTCTCCACAGTGCATACTCTCTCCATAGTGGAGAGGAAGGATATCCCCCCAGTGGGAGGAAGAAGAACCCATAGATGAAGCCGATCCCCTCTCCTTTGCTCCCCTCCTCTTCTTTTTAACTTCTTCGTTGCGCCTCCGAGAGTTAAGGGATTTTCAAATCCCTTAACTATCTCTGGCCGGTGGCTGTTGAGGATTCCCCAGAGAATGGAGAAAAGAACAATCGCCGGTGATTTGAAAAAGGGTAATTTATCCTTTTCCGCTCATTCTTTTTGCCAATTATTTTTCCTGCACATAAAAAGAACATATTAAGTTATAGAATAAATGTAAACCTAAATCATGATGCATGCAAACCTTCTATAACTTAATATATTTATTAACAAACCTAAAAGACATAATTAAAGTTACTTAGGAGTAATATTAGTCCATTAAAATGGACTCATCAAATACCCCCATGCCTAAGATTTGCTAGTCCCTAGCAAAAATGAAAAATAATAGAAGTAATCGAAAGATTTCTTCTTTTCTTATTTCAAAACTTTAGAAATCCAGACAAATGTGAAGTGCTGATAGCCTAGGTAACATATCCAAGTGAAAGAGCCGATTCGCATTGGGAGTTCATACATCACCCTTGGCAAAAATTTCTATCGAGATAGGAAACTACTTCCCTCAGGGATAAACCAGACGATAATATGTAATTTGACCCTGGCGTTTGGCTTAGGTAGGAGATATCGAATGGATTTGTATTTGGTGGTACACACTCAACTGGTGCGACATATAGTCTAGTACTGCAGACTCTAGCTCTCTAGACTATTAGACAAGTCAACTCTGAGAGAGGTTACACAATTGTGCTCTCTTGATGTTCCTGGGCACTTTCTCTTTTCTTTCTTTCTAAGATCACGAATCTCGCCAGATTTAGAAATTGTACTCACTATTTGGTGGCCTCACATGGCATCCACACTTCAATTAAATTCCTAATAACTCTACAGCTAAGTTAGAGTTCTCAACCAGTATTCAGGTGATCAGAAATACTAGAAGGTAGGTATGGGTCATATTTGGTGGAATGCGATAGGTGTTCTGCTGCCTCAGAAATAGTGTTACATCATACACTTGGACTTTTTTTTTTTTTGGTAATATAACTTTTTCTTCTTTTTCTTCTTTCTATTTCTTCTTTTTCTACTTCTTTTCTCTTTTCTTCTTTTTTTTTTCTTCATGTTTTTGTTTCTTTTTCAATCAACACAACACAATACGAACTTTTATTTACGAGGCATTATTAGGGATGATGATGGTCAAGAGGAAGTTATGTGACTTATTTGGTGGAAGTGCCTATTCTCAGCACTGGGAAGGAATGGATAGGACAGGCGTATTTCTGACTTTTGACACTATTACCCTCCTTCAGCTGAGGACTCTATGAAGGACGGTCGTAACCATCCACCATAGTTATAGCTTTATTAAGACTCAATCTCTATGTATCTGCCTTATTTGGTGACTCTCAGGAATTCACTCAAAGTACATACACAGGAACAGAGAGTGAAAACTACGCCTAACTCTGAAGTATCATCATCTAATTATCCAAAACATAAGAGCCCTTGCACTAGACTTAGCGCACCAGTAATCTCTCTACTTTCTTCTCACAAATATGAGGTAGATCTATTAGAAGATAATATGCCTGACTCCCTATGAACTGTCCAAGGGTTCAGTAGACTTACAAATGCTCATTGATTTTCCTCAAGGATCCATTACCAAATCTACGTGCACGTGAAATAAATGTACTGGATTCTAAACTTAAGAAATAATTCTAGAAGAAGAACCTCCAATAACAAAGGTATTTTGCTAGGGACTAACCCATTCAACTCAAAAAATTTTTTTATTTATTTATGCTAATCTAAATGCATGAATGCTTCCTAAAATGCAAATGCACTCCCCCATGCCTAAATCCTACAATGTCCCCATTGTAAAATTAAAGCAGGAGGAGAAAGGAAAAATATCACCTGACACAGTTTACTGGGTTGCCTCCCAACAAGCGCTGCATTTTCTGTCAGCAGCCATACTTATAAGGAACCTGTAAGTCAGGTTCTAAATAGAAAAGGTTAGGCCCTAAGAATATGCGTAACAGTGCAGGCCTAGAAAACAGGCAACCATGGATGTTGGCGAGCTGATGATGCAATGCAATTCCAAATGCTCGCCAGAAGAGATGAAAACAGAAAATCTCGTTGGCTACCTTGGGAGGTCTAGGAATAATAAACGGAATATGAAAAGAGATCTCCCGAAACGGAGTAAGTGGAGGATAACAAGGATCCTCCAGAGCAAGATGGGTTTTAAAAGATATACACATAATTAGTTCAGACCCTTGAATGGCGAGAGTAAAAGTACAAGCATCAATCCATTCTTGCCATTCTACCCTAGGATGTACTGGCCTGATATATTCTCCAAAAAGAATGTACATGAGCAAAGATCTGAGCCAAGGATCGGTTAGGGAGTATAAGGGTTGTTTGTAGTGTTGGAAGGAAATGGTTAAGTCCAATGAGGGCTTAGTTGGTGTTAGGTCCAATTCCAACAATGATTCAGATTGTGTACACTCCCTAACAGTAGTAGACAACTTCAAGTTATCATGCCTAGCATTAATGATCGGAGTCATATTTGAATCAAGGGTAGACTCCAAATTACAACCTTTTGATGGCAGGGTCAAAATGTAAGAATCATTATCATTCAGCTCATCCCCAGATTCATTTGGTTCATTGAAATATTTGTCAGGGTGTATATGTGATTCATTAGGAGTTGGATCAGTATCCTCAATTATTTCTAAAGGAGGATCAGTCTTAATATTTTGGAGGAAGCCTATATCATTGAATTCGTCATTCTTCTCGGGGTATAAATCCTCAATTGACGTGTTTTGTTCCCGAGAGTCTCCCATAGACTTCTCATTATTTTGTTTGTCCTCCTCTAATATCAACTCCTATTTTGATGGAGGATGACTCTTAAAAGAAAGGAGGAATCTGGATTTAATCATATTATTTCTACCCTCTGGAGGTAAACCCTCAAATGATAAATAATTCTCCTGTGATTCACTCCAGATTTTCAGTCCAGGTTCCTCTATTGGGGCATCCTCATCCTCTGAGTTAGACTCTTCATATCCCTGAGACCAGAATTGATCATCCTCTATTCCCTTAGGGTCAACTTTATTAGGTGCATTTGAATCCTCAGAATATTGAATGGTAGGTGTTGATTTCCTAAGTGGAGGGTCAAGAGTAGGCTCACTAAGAGTAGAATGGGATTCCACCAAATAATCAAGAGGGGAAGTGATAGGAATAATATAACCTTGACCTAGGTTGGTAGGGGTAAGGAGAATACCGTCATTGGGGTCAAGGTCCTCAAGAGATACCATCTTCCCTTGCTTTTGACTGCAATATAATTCAGCCGGATAATCACTATGATCATTATCCTCTAGTGGCCGTGTCTCATTGGGAGAGTCTAAGTGATGGCTACCTAAAATTGGATCCCTATTGTCATTAGGTTCCTCAGAATTATTTTCATGATCATGGTTTATTGGATAGGGATCAGGATTATTGGGAAGAGTGTAGCTAAGTTGCCTTATTTCTTCATTTAACTGTTGACTATTCGTCAACATCTCTCCCATTGATTCCATTATTTCCTTTTTCTATTTTTGCATTTCGATCATAAAAGAGGAGAGGCTACTATTATCAAGTTGGGGAGGATAGTCAATTTCAGTCTCTGGTTGCCTAGGGGTATCGGTCCAACCTCGATACGGAAAATCATGAAGGGTGGGAGGGTTGGGTGTTTGCATGGAAGTATGGATTTCAGGATCGGAAAATCCCACTCCTAGGCTCTGCTCAAAAGTGGGGGTTATCAAGCCAGTACTCCCAGGGTAAGAATGAGAATGATCCCATGAATTGTCAATGTACCCAACAAAGGATGGATACACTTGGAGCATGGGATTCTGATTAAAAGATGGGAAGTACTGACTCTGATAATCTGAATGATGGGAGTAAGAGTAATCCATTTCTTTAAGCAAAACAATTTTAACTTACCTAGGATTCAGCAGAAAACTTCCTAAAGAGTTCTATTGTCACAGCAAATGCAAATTCAACGGGATCTATTTTTAGTAGATTGTAGGTCTTAGAGTTATATGTTTAGTTGGTGGCCACACAAGTTTTGCAAAAATTACGCTTCCTAGGCCAACCTTCACTGGTGCCTATAACCTACTCGCAAGGGATGGAAGTCTCGAATCGAGCCCACACATGAGGAACCGAAGTAACTTGGTGGATAGGCTTGTTGCTTTCCGACTAACTTCCCTTGTGGTGCAAAAGAGGAGAGGTAGAAATTTATCTAATGACCTTATGCGTGAGGTGCATAGTGTCTCAAGTGTGCAAGCATACGATCGTGTTTTGATTTTTTGAAATCCCGCAAACAAGATCCTTTTGCACACAATTTTCAGTCACAGATTTTAAAGTCCAAACTCTTAACAGTCCCAATTTTTTTAAAGTGACCACCGAATTAATTTGATTCAAGCACTTTAGTGGTCTTAGATTTAGGTTCAATGCATATGCATGACAAGTAATTAATTTTCAAGAGAAGACGTACCTTACTCCAGCTTTCTTCGTGCAATAATGAAGTAGTGCAATAAAAATAAACTAGATGCTGCTCATTCAGTCCTAGATGGTCGTCCTATAGATATGCAGCTTCTAGCAGGCAGTTTGAAATTATATATATATATAAAAAATAAACAAATAGAATTAATCTAACTAACTAATCGAAATTTAGTTCAAATAGTGCAAATAATCCTATAATCTAAATAAATGGGAACACACTCCTGAAAATACCCTCTCGTATACAAGAGCGATAAGAAATAAAGTGGCACTGGGGACACGTTCCCAAAAATGCCCAACAAGGGTCCAAAAGACAGAATTTAAATTCTAATGTCTATCTAACTAAATCTAACTAAGATCTACTGCCTAAATCAGAAATAGGCTTCTCCGTAAGCCTATGTGTGTGGGATCAAGGCCCACGTGTTCCTGTTGCCATCCTCCAGGTGGCTTCAAGGTCCACCAAAAATATCTCTCCGCCGTACGTGCCCGTCGCATTCACCGCGTGTTTTTGCACAGAAGAAAATCCACAGTTAATAATTCAAAAAAGTTTTCAAAAAGCAATAAAAATAACATAAAATTTCTGAAAAATTAATAGGCATTTTTCCTCCCCAGCAACTGCGCCATTTGAAAGAGCGATCTTCGTTTCGTTGAAAACTTTATCATAAAATGATGTGTCGTTGTATTTAATCGTGTGGTAGAAAATCGCTTTTCAAAACATTTAAATTTTCAAAACTAACCACAAAGAGCTAGGTCATCTCCACAGGGAGGAATTAGCCTAATAAATTCACGAGTCAATGAATGCACAGTTCGCAAACTCTTCTGCAACTTTAATGCAAGGAAAATGTTGTTTTAAATGAACTTTGTGATTTCTTTAAAAGTTCAGGGGTGTTTATGCAATTTTCACATCAGAAATTAAGCCCCAAAAATATGTGTAAGATGCATGTGTACTGGCTTATCATGTGAATTCAACTTTCATGCAATTCTAATTTGAAATTCAAGATAGAAACATGCACATAACACTAATAAAATAATTTCAAGAAAATCTGAGTGCATCAGTGCAATGTGGCCAGAATAAAATATTAATATAACTTGACAATGGCATTGATTGTAATTTTTAATAGAGGTAAAAACAGAGGATCTCTCCTCTCTCCTCCTCACGTGTGCGGCCGCACACGGTTGGCCGCGAGAATTTGTAGGGAGGTGTGGCTTAACGAGAGCTACGTAACGGTGGCAGCGGCGTGGCCGAAGGTGGCCAGCAGCAGCCGGCGAAGGTGGCCGGAGACTGCTGCAGCTGCACAGCTGGCTGTGAAGGTGGTGGCGGGTGCGGCGTGCGGTGCTGCGCCTGAAGGCATAGGTGCGCTGCAGTGGATGGGCAGGCGTGCTGGAGATGGGAGGAAGGCGCACGGGCAGGCGCTTGCAGAGGCTGGAATGGTCACTGCAGGGAAGGCAGCGTGCTGTGTGCGAGAGGTGCGCCTGCAGTGAGGCACGCGATTGGGAGCTCCTGCAGGTGGTTGCGAAGGCAGGATGGCGTGAGTGCCTACAGCAGGGGGCGCTGGAGATGGCGTGAGAGCAAGGGGGCGCTGGAGATGGTGTGCTGAGGCGCACAGCGCCCTTAGGCACTGCAGGAGATTGCAGTGCGAGAGAGGCATCATGAGCGCCTACAGCGAGGCACGTGGTTGAGAGCACCTGTGGGTGCAGCAGGAGGTGGAGCGGTGTGTGCGCTGTGCGGTAGAGTTTCGATGGCGCTTTACAAGAAGGAGGGGGCGATGTGTGGCACGTGTGCGCATGGTGGAATGGAGAACTGCCTGCAGGTAGTGCGGGAGCAGCCGTGCGGGCGTGCAAGGGTAGTGAGCCTGCGGGGGGGGCGGTGCAGTGCCTGCAGGCTCTTGGGAGGGCGATGGCGCGGTGGCGTGGCGAGGGCAGGATGGGGTGCTGCGCCTTCTCCACAGTGCATACTCTCTCCACAGTGGAGAGGAAGGATATCCCCTCAAGGGGAGGAAGAAGAACCCGTAGATGAAGTCGATCCCCTCTCCTTTGCTCCCCTCCTCTTCTTTTTAACTTCTCCGTTGCACCTCCGAGAGTTAAGGGATTTTCAAATCCCTTAACTATCTCTGGCCGGCGGCTGTTGTGGGTTCCCCAGAGAATGGGGAAAAGAATAGCCACCAGTGATTTGAAAAAGGGTAATTTATCCTTTTCCCCTCATTCTTTTTGCTAATTATTTTTCCTGCACATAAAAAGAACATATTAAGTTATAGAATAAATGTAAACCTAAATCATGATGCATGCAAACCTTCTATAACTTAATATAGTTATTAACAAACCTAAAAGACACAATTAAAGTTACTTAAGGGTAATATTAGTCCATTAAAATGGACTCATCAACTACTATATACTTATATTTATATATACATATATATATTTATATCTATATATGTTTATATACATATATATATATACATATATCTATACATATATTAGTACTTATATAACTAAGTATTAGTAAATATACTTATATATATATATACATAGATATATACACATATATTTATACATAAATATATATATACAAATATACATACATATATACATATATATCTATAACTATAAATACATATATATATATAGATCTATCTACATAGATCTATATACATATATTACTATATATATATATATTTATACATATATATATATACATCTATATAGTTATATATACATACATATACATATATATATCTATATACATACATCTATCTATACATATATGTACATATCTATATATACATATATATACATATATATATACATATATAACTACATATACACCTATGTAATTATAACCATATATATATATATATATACATATAGATATATATTTACATATATACATACATATATATATATATTTTTTCATATCACCTACCATATGTTGTATCGGGGGAATATCTGCACCAGTTGCTGATATTTCTCGATACACACGTGCAGCAAGCGTCTCCACACACATCTTCCACCATCCATCCTACACGCCACGCGGCACTTCATCCTGTTGGTTGCATCTTTCTAGACGACGACCGACTCGACACCGTACTACACACCATCTCCACCTCCACCCCCACCCCTATATACATATATAATATATACATATATATATACTATATTTACTTTATTTCTATTTCTCTTTTCTGCAATTAAAAAAAGATTAAAAAAATTATATAAAAGAGAAAAGATAATCCTTGACTTGCAGGTATTCAGTCTTGCGAATAGCAAGACCAGTTTTGGAACCCTAATTTGGCTCAAAGCCAAGAACCTGATTTTGAGGGTGTACCTCAAGGACAAAAATTATCAGAAAAAATCCCAAATAGAAAAACACCAAAAACATAATAAACGAACGGAAGAGATTCATTGTAGGAAAGGCGTAGAAACTTGTTCACTTCTAATCCCACTTCCCTGAGTTCGACCCTGGGCCTAAAAGTGACCAAGATAAAATCAAGTAGGGTAGGTAAAAAAATTTTGTAAAAGAGATGGTTAGGCTCGATTTAGGTTAACCACTATACTCATTTCAACGATAAAATCACCGTATGAACACAACCTATCCGGGCTCGACCAACGGGGCAGCACGTCGTCGTCGTCGCAGGATCCGCTTCCGAACGGGGGACGAAAATTTGACTTTATCTCGCAAGGAGCATCCTGGGTGTAGGACAAGCTTCTCTTGAGCTTTGGAGAGGTAGAGAAGAGAAGGGATGAGAATTTTGTGTGGAGGGGGTCACCTTTTATAGTTGCAAGGAGTGGGGGCAATTTGGTCATTACAACTCTTAAAACATTAATTCAAGACCTTTAGTGACGGATAAAATTGTTGCTAAAGGTTTGAATGTGGGCGTAGTGGGTTGCACGCGCGTGCCTGCTCGCTTGCCCGCGCGTTCAACGCACATGCACGTCTAGCCAATCTCAGCCGTCCGATCGTGAGATCAGACGGCTTAGATCATTCTATGCCCGCCTCCTCAGTGCGTGCCCCTCGCGTACGATGCCGTGTCTCTGCCGCGCATGCAATAGCGCATGGGCTCTATCGGGCACGCAGAACCGTTCGATCATGATCTGACGCTCGCCCGCGCTGCTCACTGATGGGTCGGCCCAGATAGGTTGTTAATATGATATTTTTATCGTTGAAATGTGTATAGTGGTTAACCTAATTTGGACCTAACCATCTCTTTACAAAATTTTTAACCTGGCCTAATTGATTTTATCTTATCACTTTCAAGCCCAGGGTCGAACACAGGGAAGTGGGGTTAAAGTCGAGTTTCTATGTTTTCCTTAAAACGCGTCTCTTCCGTTCGTTTATTGTGTTTTTGGTGTTTTTCTTATTTAGGTTTTTTTATGGTAATCCTTGTTCTTGAGGCACACCCTCAAAATTGTGTCCTTGGCTTTTAGCCAAACAGAGTCCCAAAACAAGTCTTGCTACTCGCAAGACGAGGTACCTGCAAGTCAAAGATTATCTTTTCTTTTTTATGTATTTTTTTTTTATCTTTTTACTAACAGAAAAGCAAATAGACAGAAAGTAAATATAGTACGTATATATATATATGTAGTATATATATAAAGGGGTGGGGGTGGAGGTGGCGATGGAGTGTAGCACTATGTCCAGTCAGTCGACGTCTAGAGAGACGCAACCAACACGACTAGGTGCCGCGTGGAGTGTGGATGGAGGATGGATGATGTATGGGACTGACAGCGAAATGCGCGTGATTTGTAAAAGCAGTTTTTTAACGTCGTTGTAACACGCAAATCCGCTTTCGCTTTTAAAATTTATATCCTAGATAGGGGAGTATCTAGGGTCGTCCAAGGAGGCAAAAATTGCAATAATGATTCTCTTGCTTGGAATACAATCTCAACTTTCTTTTTAATATTTTTCAATATGTAATTTTTTTGTATTTTGAAAAGACGAGGGCAAACGGCAGATTGTAGCGAAAAGAACTAACACCTACAAATGATTAAAATTCTAAAAGATAGAAATATCTTCTTCCTAAGCTCACTCTAGGCAAGTGTAGGCCTAGGGTAATTAGGAAGAAGAGGTGAAATAAGTGCTAGAACCAAAACAAACAACTGCAATAAAAAGCTTAAAAGAAGGCAATTTTTGATTGAGTAGAATGAGTGTTCTTTTCAAGGACAAGTAGAGGAAAGCTTCTACTAGAATTGAACAATTTAAAAGCAAGAAAAGAAACACAAATCCTCTTGTAACAATGGTGAAGAAGGTTGTCTTCTTGCTCCAAGCCTAGCTGCTCCTTGGCTTGAAAAGAGGGCCTCCTTCTTCTCCTTCCTTGAGAGCTCCTCCAAGGTGGAAGCTACCACCTTTAATGCTCTCTCCAAAGGGGTGGGCGTGCACCACCCTTAAAACTCCTCCAAGGTGGCGTGACCACCTTCAAGATCTCCTCCAAGATCTTCCTTGCCTGGCTTCTCCTTTGGCTGGCGTGACCCAAGAGAGAAGGGAAGAGGGGAAGGCACCAAGGGGACAGAATATCCCCTTAATCTTCTTCTTCTTCTTCTCTCTTGGACGTGGGATTCTTGGTGGAATATGAGAGTGAAATGGCTAGCCAAGGATGGCTTGAATGGTGGTGGGTAGTGGTCTTTTTATAGGGTAGGATGGGGGGGTTAAGGTGCCCCTTGAAATGGAGGGCTAGGATGGAAGAATGGAGGTGGTTAGTGATCCTATGGCTAAGGAGAGTTGGCGCCAACCCAAGAGGTGTTAAAGGGGGGTAGTTATGGTGGTGTTGGTGTCTTTTGGTGGTGGAGAGACACCACCATGTTGGCGCCAACATGGGGTCTTCTAGAAGGGGGGTTAGGTGGACGGTGGAGATGGGTTCAAGGGAGATTGTGTGGTGGAGATGAGGGGAGATTTTGGAGGGAAAAGTGGCGCCATTAAGGGGTGGTTATGGGTAGTTTTTGGCGCCACTTTTAGGTGTCTTTTGGAGGTGGTGGGTAGGTTAGGTTGGTGCCAAGTAGGTTAGCTTATGTGGAGCTTAGGTGGAGCTAGTTGGGTAGAGTTGGTAGGTGGGTTTTTGGGGTAGTACAAGCCAAGGAAGTTGGAGCATAGCTAAGTTAAGCTAAGCTAAGCTAAGCTAAGCTAGCTTAGCTAATGGAGGAGTAGAGGAGAAGGTGTTGGAGCTAGGGTTTGGAGGAGGGAGCTGAGGAGAAGAAGTCTGGAGCTGGAGCTGGAGCTGGCTGCTGCTGAAGAGGCTGGCATGGGGCTACTCTAGCTGGCTTAGCTTGCTAGTTCTTTGCTAGTTGCTAAGCCAAGCTAAAGTGAGCTAGCTTCTACCAAAATGAGCTAAGGTGAGCTAGGTCTGGTGCTATCGGGGAGAATCAAGCTGGTTGAGGCAGCTAAGGTAGCTTAGCTCAACTGAGATGAGCTAAGCTGAATCCCCGGGAGCTGGACTTGAGCTTCCTGAGCTGAGATGAATTCTTCTTCAGCTGGCTGGAGTTGAGTGGAGCTGAAGGTAGCTGGATCTGAGCTGGGGTGAACTCCTGTCAACTCAGCTGAGCTAGCTAGAGCTCCCTGTGAACTAGTGGGAGCTGAGGTGAGCTAGACTCAGCTAAGTTGAGCTGGATCTGAGCTGACTTGAGCTAGGGTGAGCTAAGGTGAACTCTCTTGAGCTGCCATCCAGCTGAGATTAGCTGAATGGAGCTGGGATGAGCTAACCCTAGTTCAAGTAAGCTAGGTTCCAGCTATGGTGAGCTGGATCAAGCTGGGTTCCAACTAGTCTGGGCTTCTCCTTCACCAATTGCCTTCTTGAGTGCTAGGGTTTAGGGATCTGTGAATCTGTACATCCCTAACACTCACAAAAACACATTAAAACAATAATAAAAAATGCAATGCATGCCTATCCTAATTTATGCCTAAATGCAGCCCAAAAACCCGTTTGCAGAGTAAAATCCTAAGAGCTAGGTTAGTTTTAAAGCATAAAAATGATGATAAACTGGTGTTTATCACACCCCCATGCTTATCTTTTGCTAGTCTCTTAGCAAAACATTAATTTTTTTTTTGGAAAATGGAATTTTTGGGAAATCTATTTTTTTTTTTGACTTTTGAGGAGAAAAAGAGATTAAGGGACCTTGGTAGATTAAAACACAGGAGATACGGGATTTGTTGAAGATAAACATCAGGATTTGTTTTTGGATCCAACCATTAGATAGAACGGGATCAATATATCCTCAGAAAATTCACAAATTAACCCCTTGTTAATTCAGATGACTTGAAATGTTTGTTTTTAGGATTTTTCTGGCTCGTGAATCTGATTCGCAACTTGCAAATTCCTTTAAAACCTTGT
The DNA here is from genome assembly GCA_037157565.1 of Thalassia testudinum. Lineage (NCBI taxonomy): Eukaryota > Viridiplantae > Streptophyta > Magnoliopsida > Alismatales > Hydrocharitaceae > Thalassia > Thalassia testudinum. Next base: position 2,333,215 of record JAZHRO010000029.1, on the reverse strand, counting down.
GTCTGTGCTTGTGAAAAGCCAACCTTTATAAGGACGTGTTATTATTATTATTATTATTTTTTTTTTCTCTCCCCCATGCTTATTTTTAGCTTAGTCTTACAACAGATGTGTCGGTATCATCATTCCCGTTACCATTCCTCGAGGGGGCTCTGGCGCCAGTACTTCGGGATAGCACTGTCCATGACACCACCCAGGAGCTCACAACCCCAAAACACGATGCGGTGAAAAGGGGCGCTCCAAGCAAACTCAAGCTCTTGCTCCGACGCTATAGGTAGAGCACCGTCCAAGACACTTGAGCTGCTGAAATGCGCTTTAATGCTCCGTCTAAAGATATGAAATATAGATATAGAGCAGCGCCGAGGCGGTAACATGTTGACATCGCGTCCTCAAAGAAGGTATTTTCCTTCTTCTCGGCGGTGGGAACTCAAACCAATGATCTGCTTCAGACTTTTACTAAATCCAAACAAGGAAGCTTTTCAATTTTTTTTAGTTGTTTTTAAGTGTTGGCTTGTGTGTGAAAATTGACACAAGAAGTTTCTTGAGACCCACAGGTTTTTGAATCAAAAACTAAGTCAAATACTTTCCATATTACAAAATAGGATCAAGTCACCTGAACTATCATGAGTTCAGGTGGAATTTTAGAGAAGGATATCTGATCTAGTCTAAAATAGACCCTGGAATTCTAATGATCAGATCCATATCCTCATCCTTAGTTTGTTAAAGATTAAATCCCATTGTACCAGAAGTGAATTTTTCGACCGTAGTCTCGATTTCAAAATTTTTCCTCAAAAAGTTTTCAATATATATATATATATATATATTTTTTTTTTTTTTTTTTTTTTTTTTGGATATGCAAGCAGGAAATAAATTAAAGAAAAATGCATGTTTTTAGGTTTTAAACATCCTAAATCGATCGTAAAAATTTAAAAACACCCCCCCATGCTTAAGATATGCCATGTCCTCATGCATTAGGAGGGAAAAAGGAATCACCTTAGTGAAGAACGGTCAGGTTTAGGATGAATAAAACCTGGAAAAGAAGAAAAAAGGAAAGCAAGAAAAAAAATGATGGGTTACCTCCCATCCAGTGCTATCTTTTACGCCATTCAGCCGGGCGTGAAGGTATGCACAGAAAATGGAAAATCATATAAATAATTGGACACTTGGATGCCCGCAAAAAAATTGTCTTCGTCTAGATCCCTAGAAAATTGATTAGAAATAATATTGGGATCAAAGTGAGATGGAAAGTGGCCCGAGTCTGGCCATGGTTTTAATTCAGGTTGGGTGCCAAACTCGGGCGGGGTTGGTGGCAGGTCCGTAAGAAAGGGGTCGGGGAAGGAATGGTGAGTTAGTGTGGAAAAATTAGGTGCGTGAATAGTGGGTGGGTTAGGGGGGGGTATCAGGAACAAATTTGGAGTCAAGACAAGTTTCCGGATCACAGATCTCGCCGACCACTGAGTCTGAATCAGAGTCCTCAAAAAAACTGTGGTCGGTAAGGGTATCTATTAACATTGTCTCCTCCACCATATTAGAAATTTCAGTATCTGAGTCCTCAAAGAAGTTATCATCATGGAATCTCCTGGAGGATTTAAAAATATCTAAGGTGATAGTTTGGCCTGCACAGTTGATATCCATTTTGCCTGTGTGCCAATTGATATTTGCCTTTGCAGTAGCCAAAAAGGGGCGTCCAAGGATTATCGGGGAGTCCAGTAATGATTCGGGTGCCTTAATGTCAAGAACCAGAAAGTCTGCAGGGAAGACACAATTCTGGACCTTGACTAATACATCCTCGACAATCCCACGAGGTTTGATTGTAGATCGGTCGGCTAATTGCAGGGTAACCTCGACGGGTTTTAACTCACCGATCTGAAATTCTTCGAATAAACTTGTGGGAATAATATTTACAGAGGCACCAAGATCAAGGAGGGTGCGATTAAATGTAGTGTCATCAATAATTACAGAAATTAAAGGCGCCCCCGGATCTTTCATCTTAGGAGGCAGCTTACTCTGTATGACAGAGCTTACTGTCTCTGAAAGATGCATCTGTCCTAGATTTTTAGCCTGCCTTTTAGGAGTACAAATATCCTTCAAAAATTTAGCATAGGCAGGTATATATTTGATGGCATCTAGGAGAGGAATATTGATATGAACTTGCCCAAATAGCTCCATGAGTTCTTCTGTAGTGGGCTCAGATTTCTTTTTTTTGTTGGTGGTGGGGTAGAGAGCTTGTGGGAAAGGGACAGGAATCTTGTCTTGAGATTTTTGTTGTTCTTTTTCTTCCTGATGGGGAGGTGGGGAGTCAACTTGCACATGTATCTTACCAGGTTCGTGCGAAGGCTCGGGGTCAGTGGTGGTTTTCCCATTCCTCAAAGTAACTGCATGTGCAGTCGGATTATTATTTAGAGGAGGTGGGGGGGCCTGTGATTGCAGAAACCTGGGCGGCTGCTGAGGTGGTGGATTAGGAGGAGGCTGATGTGGATAATGTGGATTTCTGCCCATATAATGGTTTCCTTGGTGATTAGGGTTGGGTATGGGTTGGGACGGAAGATGTCCTACAGGTCTTTGCGTGGGAGTAACCCCAATCTGATTGTTCAGATTTGTGATGTTGCGGGTTACTTCCGTCATTTTTGTTTGCATATCCTGCAGGGTTCGCAGCATCTGGGCATTGATATCTTGTTGGGATGGCCCAGGATGGAAGTTTGGATTCAACCCATACCCATTAAAATGATATGGTTGGGAGGAAACTTGATTATTCCAGGAGTAGTTCGAGTAATTTTTCCAATTGGAAGAATTTTTGAAGGGCTCCTGGATGGCAGAAATATTTTGGGTGGGGTTAAGATCTGGATAATTGAAATTCCCCAGTGAATCATGGGCAACCTCAGAATAATCAGCAGGAGTGGTGTTGAGATTGTGCAAATTTTCTCTTCGTGGAAAGTTAGGTTGGGTTAGATGTGGTCGTGGAGCTTGAATTGATGTGGCGAGTCTTTCCTCAATTTTCTTCTGATTAATATGCATCTGGTCGAGTTTCTGAGCGATCATTTTGAAGATCGTCTTGGGCGACTGGGATAGATTGAGCGCCTATTTCATGAACACCAAACTGCGGGTTTTGGGTTCTGCAAAATGTGTTCATGGAAGCTTGGTTAAATGAGTTTTCACTCATTTCTTCAAATAGATCATAAGCACTTTCAGCATCTTTATTTAAGAAGTTGCCGCCACACGAGGCGTCAACAAATTGTCGGATTTGATCTTCTAATCCATGATAGAAGATTTGCACGAGCTGCCACAAAGGAATCTCGTGGTGCGGGCAACTTCTTAAAAGATCCTGAAATCTTTCCCAAGAATCATGGAAAGTTTCGCCAGATTTTTGGTGAAAGGTCGTAATAGATCTTCGTAAGGAATTGGTACGACCTATGGGAAAGAATTTCTTGAGGAAGGCACTCTTGAGTTGAGGCCATGTTGTAATGGGTCGGCCAATGGTCCTGAACCAATAAGCGGCCTTATCTTTAAGAGATAATGGAAAAAGCCGCATCAGCCATATGTCTTCTTGCACATTTCGGGAACGGGTTGTCTGTGCAAGAAGAGTTAGTTCTTCAAGGTGGCTGAAAGGGTCTTCCCTAGGAAGGCCATGAAAGTGTTTAATCAGGTTCAGGACGGCTGGCTTGATCTCAAAGTCCCCCTCCGGTATGACCACCCCTGGTCGTTCCTCATAATAAGACGGATCATAGAAATCTTTTAGAGGAACAACAGGCTGCTGACGGGGGGGTGGTGGGTTTGGCCTTGGATTGGCTAGGTTTTGGATGTTCCTAGTCAATGTTTGTTGATTGGAATTTAATTTATTAATTTGATCGGCCATCAATTTTAAAAGATCAGGTAGGGGGTCTTGATGTTGTGTGTGGGGCAACTCAAGATTGGGGAGCTCCAAGTGTGGGAAGTTACTGGTGGTTGGGTTTTGGGTGGAAGGGTTAGAATTAGGGTTAGAGGTGGGGTTAGAGGTAGACGTGGAAGGGTCAGTGGACCTATTTTGTTGTGTTTCCATTTTGTCAGGAGAAGACAGAAAAAGTGGTCTTTTTACGTGGGGGGAGAAATCAAATGGTCCTTCCAAGTGCGGATTTTGAGACCGTCGCCCGTGCATAAAATGGAAGAACGGGGGAGGGGAGGAGAAGAGAAAGAGATGAGAGAAAGTGTGCAATTCAAACAAACAAAAACTAGACCTAACTTAATTGTGACTCCCCTAATAATAACCTAAGACTTGGTCTATATAGGAAATAAGTAGTCAATAGTGAATACCCCGTTCTATCAACAAATCTAGCCAAGTTGCTTAAGGGGAGGTTTGGGCCCAAACGTTTCCCAGGGAAAACCCCAGGTGCTTGTACAAACCCGCGTCTGGTCGTTTGACACGGCCCCTCAGCCTGAACACCAAATATAGATGATAGAATTGGTACTAACTAAAGAAAACTTAAGACCTAAATAGCAAGCCTAAGTTGATAAATCCTTAGGGGTCAAGTTGCTACAAATTTTAATTAGGTCTAGGATTCTATAGTGCACACGGAATGTGGAGGGCGTTTATTGGGTTGTTGCCCTGTTATTTGATTTTTTTTGTGTGTGTGCAGGAATTGGAGAGTGGCTCCAATGAAAATCAAGTTGTCACACAATTTTTTTTTTTTTGTATTTTTGTCTTTTAAGATTTGATTTAATTGAATGTATTTTAGGGTTTCTTTAGTTAAATTTTCAAACAAGTTTGAAAACCCACAATCAAAGGAAAACAAGTTGTATGGGTGATTGTATATTTCCTTTGAATTAATCCTCAAAGAGAAAGAAAGAAACCCTAAGCCAATTATCCCTAAGACAGAAATTTAACTACCAATGAGTTATTTTTTAGGCTTTCAAAATTAAGTAGTGGTCCAAACAAGTCAAACAACACCACTACTTTGAATAAAATCAAACAAGGATTCCAGAAAAGATTTCTATAAGATTTTAGGAATTCGTTTGATAATTGTTTTGAATTTTTAATTGTACTGGTGTCAAAAGTCCAGAAATAATACCTGTGGGTATTATGAACTTTTTAGTACTACCACCGACCTCAGAAAATTTTTATGATTTTATATGATATGTAAAATTTCACAGGGATTCCAACAAGATAAATTTCACAAAAATTGGATGAGTATAAAAATTCTGAAAATTCGCGGACAGTAGCAAAATAGGAAGATTAGAGGGTGTGACCCCTCTGTAATCCACGAATTTTTAAAAATTAAATACAAATCCAATTGATCTGAAATTTTGAACAGATCTTCCAAACTTAATTAGGAATCACTCTATGAAATTTTATGATTTTAGAAGGCCTGTGGTATTAGGAATCGATTTTTCAAGTCTGGACAGAAATCCAGACCCGAAAAACAGAACACCAATACTTGCAATGGAATGGTGCTAAAGAAGCATACAAGCAAACAATGGATTTTAAAATGCACCACTCCACTTAATTTAAGTGTTTATGGTCCTGAAAGCCAAGTTTAATATATTTTTGGTAGTTTTAATTATTTATGTGACCAGAAAGAGGAACCAACCTGAATTTTCGCGGGAAGAAAAGGATCTTTAAGCTCTCGCTTCCAGATTCCCGCTCTCCCGCTGTAGTTCCTGCACACACAAAAGAAAGAAAGAGAAGGGGATGAGATCCACTTCAAGCAAGAGAAAATGAGTTAATGCAAAGCCGTGCCTCCCCGGCAACGGCGCCAAAAAGTGACAGCGAAATGCGCGTGATTTGTAAAAGCAGTTTTTTAACGTCGTTGTAACACGCAAATCCGCTTTCGCTTTTAAAATTTATATCCTAGATAGGGGAGTATCTAGGGTCATCCAAGGAGGCAAAAATTGCAATAATGATTCTCTTGCTTGGAATACAATCTCAACTTTCTTTTTAATATTTTTCAATATGTAATTTTTTTGTATTTTGAAAAGACGAGGGCAAACGGTAGATTGTAGCGAAAAGAACTAACACCTACAAATGATTAAAATTCTAAAAGATAGAAATATCTTCTTCCTAAGCTCACTCTAGGCAAGTGTAGGCCTAGGGTAATTAGGAAGAAGAGGTGAAATAAGTGCTAGAACCAAAACAAACAACTGCAATAAAAAGCTTAAAAGAAGGCAATTTTTGATTGAGTAGAATGAGTGTTCTTTTCAAGGACAAGTAGAGGAAAGCTTCTACTAGAATTGAACAATTTAAAAGCAAGAAAAGAAACACAAATCCTCTTGTAACAATGGTGAAGAAGGTTGTCTTCTTGCTCCAAGCCTAGCTGCTCCTTGTCTTGAAAAGAGGGCCTCCTTCTTCTCCTTCCTTGAGAGCTCCTCCAAGGTGGAAGCTACCACCTTTAATGCTCTCTCCAAAGGGGTGGGCGTGCACCACCCTTAAAACTCCTCCAAGGTGGCGTGACCACCTTCAAGATCTCCTCCAAGATCTTCCTTGCCTGGATTCTCCTTTGGCTGGCGTGACCCAAGAGAGAAGGGAAGAGGGGAAGGCACCAAGGGGACAGAATATCCCCTTAATCTTCTTCTTCTTCTTCTCTCTTGGACGTGGGATTCTTGGTGGAATATGAGAGTGAAATGGCTAGCCAAGGATGGCTTGAATGGTGGTGGGTAGTGGTCTTTTTATAGGGTAGGATGGGGGGTTAAGGTGCCCCTTGAAATGGAGGGCTAGGATGGAAGAATGGAGGTGGTTAGTGATCCTATGGCTAAGGAGAGTTGGCGCCAACCCAAGAGGTGTTAAAGGGGGTAGTTATGGTGGTGTTGGTGTCTTTTGGTGGTGGAGAGACACCACCATGTTGGCGCCAACATGGGGTCTTCTAGAAGGGGGGGTTAGGTGGATGGTGGAGATGGGTTCAAGGGAGATTGTGTGGTGGAGATGAGGGGAGATTTTGGAGGGAAAAGTGGCGCCATTAAGGGGTGGTTATGGGTAGTTTTTGGCGCCACTTTTAGGTGTCTTTTGGAGGTGGTGGGTAGGTTAGGTTGGTGCCAAGTAGGTTAGCTTATGTGGAGCTTAGGTGGAGCTAGTTGGGTAGAGTTGGTAGGTGGGTTTTTGGGGTAGTACAAGCCAAGGAAGTTGGAGCATAGCTAAGTTAAGCTAAGCTAAGCTAAGCTAAGCTAGCTTAGCTAATGGAGGAGTAGAGGAGAAGGTGTTGGAGCTAGGGTTTGGAGGAGGGAGCTGAGGAGAAGAAGTCTGGAGCTGGAGCTGGAGCTGGCTGCTGCTGAAGAGGCTGGCATGGGGCTACTCTAGCTGGCTTAGCTTGCTAGTTCTTTGCTAGTTGCTAAGCCAAGCTAAAGTGAGCTAGCTTCTACCAAAATGAGCTAAGGTGAGCTAGGTCTGGTGCTATCGGGGAGAATCAAGCTGGTTGAGGCAGCTAAGGTAGCTTAGCTCAACTGAGATGAGCTAAGCTGAATCCCCGGGAGCTGGACTTGAGCTTCCTGAGCTGAGATGAATTCTTCTTCAGCTGGCTGGAGTTGAGTGGAGCTGAAGGTAGCTGGATCTGAGCTGGGGTGAACTCCTGTCAACTCAGCTGAGCTAGCTAGAGCTCCCTGTGAACTAGTGGGAGCTGAGGTGAGCTAGACTCAGCTAAGTTGAGCTGGATCTGAGCTGACTTGAGCTAGGGTGAGCTAAGGTGAACTCTCTTGAGCTGCCATCCAGCTGAGATTAGCTGAATGGAGCTGGGATGAGCTAACCCTAGTTCAAGTAAGCTAGGTTCCAACTAGTCTGGGCTTCTCCTTCACCAATTGCCTTCTTGAGTGCTAGGGTTTTAGGGATCTGTGAATCTGTACATCCCTAACACTCACAAAAACACATTAAAACAATAATAAAAAATGCAATGCATGCCTATCCTAATTTATGCCTAAATGCAGCCCAAAAACCCATTTGCAGAGTAAAATCCTAAGAGCTAGGTTAGTTTTAAAGCATAAAAATGATGATAAACTGGTGTTTATCAGGGACCACACTTTTTTTGTACGCGTGTATCAGGGAATATCAGCAACTGGTGCAGATATTCCCGCGATACAGCGTATAATAAATAACATGAAAATATATGTACATATGTATGTATATAAGTAAATATATCTATATATATATATAAATGTATAGTTATATATGTATAGATATATATATATATATATAGATATATATGTGCATATATATGTATATAAGTATATATATATATATATATATATATATATGTATAAAGATATGTATATATATATATATGTATATAAGTATATATGCCTATATATATATATATATAAGTATATGTATAAGTATATAGATGTATATATAAGTAGATATATATATATATATATATATTATATATATATGTATATATATTATATATATGTGTATGTATACATAACTATATAGATATACTATGTATATATATATATATATATATATATATGTATGTATGTATGTATATATATATTTATATATATAGTACTATAAGTGTGTGAGTGTGTGTGTATGTGTTGGTATAGGTGTGTGTGCGTCGGTGAACGTGTGTGTGTGTGCGTTGCGGTGAGTGTGTGTCTGTTAGTGAGTAAAAAAGAGAGAGAGAGAGAGAGAATACGTGAGAGAGAGAGCGGGAGCGGGCGGGAGAGATCAGCAGAGAGAGAGAGAGCAGGCGAGCGAGAGATCGCGGACGCGCGAGTTAAGACGTCTGCCTCCTCCGACGGACGTCTGAAGTCGCGTCGTCTGAAGGCGGAGGCAGACGTCTGAAGATGGCGGGTGCGGGCACGGCTTCGCGTAGGGTTCCTGCAGGCGTGCGCGAAGGCGACGGGCGGGCGAAGGCGTGGAGGAGCGAGCGTGGAGGAGGTCTGCAGGTGGTCGCGGAGGGTCGCGGAGGAGGGCAGGGGGGCGGCACGAGGCCGTAGCCGGCCGCTGCAGTGCGCGCGGCGGACGGCTACAGGTGCAACTGCGGGGACGTCAGGACGGAGGTTGAGCGGGGAATGGCCCTGCAGGCGCGCACGAAGTCGACGGGCGGCTGCGGGGACGGTCGCGGAGGAGCGGGAGGACCTGCTGCTGCTGCCGTGGCTTCAAGCTTCGAAGCTTGGAGCGGCGGCAATGGCGTTAAAGAGAAAAAAAACGAAGCGAGGGAATGCACCACGCTCACCGGCTCGTCGAAGAGCTGGGCGGTGGTGCTCCCACTGTGGTGGTGTGCACCACAGTGGGTTCTCCTGCTCGCCGGGTGCCTCCTCGACGGAGGGCCGACGTATGGGAGGGGAAAGCGGTGGAGAAGATGGTTACGGGTTTGTTTCGTTGCTGCAGCAGCCTCCGTTGCGAGGATGAAGCTGCAGCTTCTTATAGAGGAGAGAGTGGCGTGCCGGCTGCAGCAGGGAGAGGGTGCGCGAGTTGCAGCTATAGGGAGCGGCGTTGGCAGGGAGAAGTGACGTGGAGTAAATGCATGCGGCTGCTGCGGGAAGAAGTGCAGCCGCGGGAAGAAGAAAAGAAGAAATCAAGAGAGAAAAAAATGAAAAGAGGTGGAATTTGCAAGGAGGCACTTGAGATAAAATGTAACTATGCAAGCCATTGTTTCACTCCTCTTCCTCTCTTGATTAAATGCATGCATGCAAGAGTTTTTACAAATGCGATTACAAGATCCTATTATGCAATGTTAATGCTAGAAAATAGCACAAGAAGGCGTTATTACAGGCGTGTTTTGAGGTGCAAACATATACCCCCCTTGCCTATCTTTTGCTAGTCCCTAGCAAAATAGTATTTAGAAATAATCTTAAGCTGAAGATTTTCTTCTGAGGTGATATAGGTGTGTTTATTATTGAATATTGTGAGAACCAATTGTAAAGAAGACTACCAGTACTTTAAGTCTCACATGACATAGATCATCTCTCAACTAACCAGGACTCTTGATATTTAAACCTTAAGTACGATTTCCAGGACCCAGGAGGTTTTTGCCATACTCGAGAGCTCAAGAGGTTATGGTTTGTGCATAGTGAAGGATCAAGACTGACCAGATGAACATTAAGACTCAATCCCAGGGTTTCACGAATTTTTAAGTACAGGTTGGTCCCAGTTTCAGCTCATATCTTCGAATTGACCCTTAAGATGATGACGGAAAACTCAACTCCCATTTTCTATTTTTTTTTTTTTTTTTTTTTTGCTCACCGAAAAACAAATTATATAGACATTTATGAGATATACTGACTCTTTTGCAACATCTTTTTTTTTTTTTTTTTTGACAACTCTTTTTTTTTCTCTTTTTTTTTTTTTTGAAACATATGTCAGTATATCTCTTACAACACATTTTGAAAGAGCACACTTTTTTTCTTTTTGGTGGGAGAGTTTCTTTTTGGTGGAAAGAGTCGCTCCTAAACACAAGACTAAAGCCTGGGATAAAAAGTCTACCTGCGCGCACAGGTAAGGACTCCACCTTCCCTAATGAACACTAGGGTTGGATCTTATGTTCACCTGGTCTTTCCTGATATGTGTAGTGTGAACCAAGTTTACTTAAGCTCTCAAGTAAAAGTAAACCAACGGATCTTGTACTTGTGTCTCAGGTACAAGAATACATCCTTAGTTAGGAGAGATCTTGATCTATTTTGTCAATGCTTTAAGTGAATTAAGCCGATCCTGAGCGAATCAAGCTTTTGTGGCCTGGAAAGTCTTCAAAACAGAGGTTGAATATCCATAAACACTTATTGCCTTTTTGTTTCAGCTTCAAGATTATTACTAAACACCATTTATTATAATATATATATATATTTTTTTTCTTTTTCTTGCATATTTATAAATAGGTGGGAACTGTATGATACCATAACATACCCGGATCCTATGGATGCCTATCCACCCCCCCATGCCAAACAATGCTATGTCCTCATATGCATGCAGGGAAAGGCAGAGGAAGGATGGAAGATCGGGTAACAAGAGCTGAGGTTCAGGGTATAGATCAGGGTGGAAGGGTGGGTGGACGATGGGTGGTGAAGAGAAAAGTGAAGTGATTGCGAGAGAGGTGTGAAAAGTGATGGTGGATGGTGAGTGCTATTAGGGTGCCTCCCAACAAGCGCTGAATTTAATGTCCCCAGCTAGACTCAGAATGAGGCAAAGAATTAGTTACCCTCTAGCAGGGCAACGGTTTCTCCAACGGGGGCAGGTTCATGAGTCAGATAGGGTTTCAAACGCTGCCCGTTGACTGTAAATTTACGCCCAGATTTGGGATCTTCGATCTCGACGGCCCCATTGGGGAATGATCTTGAGACCAGGAAAGGACCAGTCCATTTGGACTTCAATTTCCCAGGAAAGAATTTGAGTCGGGCATTATAGAGCCAAACTTGCTGAGATGGCTCAAATTCCTTCCGCCGAACATGGCTGTCGTGAAAAGCCTTAGTGCGCTGTTTAAAGGTTAGAGCAGAATCATAGGCTTCACGACGGAGCTCTTCCAGCTCTTGGAGTTGGAGTTTCCTTTCTCGACCACACAAGTCTGGGTCGAGGTTACATTGGCGAACCGCCCAATAAGCGCGATGTTCCAACTCCACGGGCAAATGACAAGGCTTCCCGTAAACGATTCTATATGGAGACATACCAAGGGGAGCCTTGAAGGCGGTCCGATACGCCCAAAGTGCGTCAGTCAGCTTGTCGGACCAATCCTTACGGTCAGGCCGAACCGTTTTCTGGAGAATCTGCTTGATTTGCCGGTTCGACACTTCCGCCTGGCCGTTCGTCTGAGGATGATACGAGGATGCGATACGATGGTGGACTCCGTACCTCCTCAGAAGTGCCCGAAAAGAAGCATGGGTAAAGTGGCTTCCTCCATCCGAGATAATGCCCGAGGGATCCCAAAATGCGCAAAGATATGGTCCTTGACGAATCGGGTGGAGATAACATGGTCAGCACGGCACGCGGGAATAGCCTCGATCCATTTCGAAACATAGTCGACGGCCACGAGGATGAATTCGAAGCCGTTGGATGGAGGAAAGGGACCCATGAAGTCAATTCCCCAGATGTCGAAGATTTCCGCAGCTAGGATGTGTTGCAAGGGCATCATGTCACGACGTGCCATTGACCCTAATGACTGGCACCTAGTGCAATGCTTGGCATAAGTGTGTGCGTCCTGGTGAAGGGAGGGCCAAAAGAAACCGCACTGCAACACCTTAGCTGCAGTTTTCCTCCCAGAGAAATGGCCTCCACAGGCCTGATCGTGGCAGAAGGATAGCACACTGGGGAACTCACTGTCAGGAATACAGCGACGGATGATTTGATCAGCACCTATCCGAAAAAGAAGTGGATTATCCCAGAAATAATACTTTGCTTCTTCCATGAGACGCTCGCGCTGGTTTTTAGGCCAGCCATGTGGAAGAGATCCAGAAGCAAGGTAATTGGCAATGTCGGCATACCACGGTCCACTTGCCACATTTATTGCCAATAGGTGCTCATCAGGAAAAATTTCATTAATTGGCAGAGTAAGTCCAATATGGTCAGGGTCCAGTCTGGAAAGGTGATCAGCCACAACATTCTGGGCTCCGGCCTTATCACAAATCTCAATGTCAAATTCCTGGAGCAGAAGGATCCAACGAATCAGTCTAGGCTTGGCATCCTTCTTGTGCATGAGATGGCGAATGGCCGCGTGATCAGTGAAAACAATAACGTGAGAGCCCAGAAGGTAAGAACGGAATTTTTCCAGCCCAAAGACGACTGCCAGTAGTTCCTTTTCAGTGGTAGTATAATTACGTTGGGCCTCGTCCAACGTCTTACTGGCGTAGTATACCACCAAGGGGTGCCTATCGCGTCTTTGTCCCAGGATGGCTCCGACTGCAAGGTCTGAAGCGTCACACATAAGTTCAAAGTCGAGGGACCAATCAGGCGGCTGGAGAACAGGGGCCTTGGTGACAGCATTACGCAGCTGCGTGAATGCTTGTATACAGTCAGGGCCCATGTCGAAGGGCACGTCGGTTGATAGGAGATGAGTTAAGGGTCAAGAAATTTTGGAGAAGTCTTTGATGAATCTCCTATAGAAACCGACGTGTCCCAAGAAGGAGCGAATTTGTTTGACAGAACCAGGCACAGGTAAATCAGCAATGACATCGAGCTTAGCTCTGTCAACCTCGATACCCCTATCGGAGATGATATGTCCAAGAACAATTCCCTCGTGCACCATAAAATGACTTTTTTCCCAGGAAAGCACGAGGTTTACATCAATACATCTCCTAAGGATGCGAGTCAGGTTGGCAAGACATTCATCGAAAGATGGTCCAAAGACTGAAAAGTCATCCATGAAGACCTCGAGAAAGTCACCCACCATGTCATGAAATATCGCCAGCATGCATCTCTGGAAAGTTGCTGGCGCATTACAAAGTCCGAACGGCATCCTTCTAAAGGTGAAGGTGCCGAAAGGGCAGGTAAAAGTGGTTTTCTCTTGGTCTCGGGGGTCTATTGCCACCTGGTTATATCCTGAGAATCCATCCAGGAAGCAGAAAATTTTATTTCCCACTAACCGCTCCAGGATTTGGTCAATAAATGGTAGCGGGAAGTGATCTTTCTTGGTTGAAGCATTGAGTTTCCTATAATCTACACACACTCTCCAAGATGTAGGAGTGCGTGTAGGGATGGATTCGCCCCTGTCATTGACACGGATGGTGAGTCCTGCCTTTTTGGGCACAACGTGAATCGGACTCACCCAGGGGCTATCGCTGATCGGGTAGATTATACCCGCATCCAGCCACTTAATGATTTCATTCTTAACGACCTCCTGCATGTTAGGGTTGAGACGTCGCTGCATCTCGCGAGAAGGTCGAGCCTCCTCCTCCGTATATATACGATGAGTGCAGTAGGAGGGGCTAATACCAGATAAGTCTGATAAAGACCATCCAATAGCTGCCTTGTGTTCTAGGAGGACCTTAGTTAGTTTGCACTCCTGCTCCATGGTTAATTTTGAACTGATGATTACAGGGAGCATTTCATTTGGTCCCAGGAAAACATACTTGAGTGTATTAGGCAGCACTTTTAGCTCGGGAGTGGATGGGGAAGGATCTGGCATTTCTTGGGACGAGAGTGTCCCAGACGGGTAGGAGAACAAGTTAGGAGGAAGAAACTGGCCTTCAGATTGGCCAAGAAGAGGGGCTTCTTGGATAGATGGATCCAAAAATGAATAGCCCCAGTGAGAAGTATATGGGCTCAAGGTCCCAGTGTGGATTTGTAAATCCGCCTGATTTGGCGGGGAAGAAAGGGCAATTCGGTCTTCATGAGTGTGGACCGACAGTGAGTAGCCCGGATATGACTCAGACCACGAGGTATGGGAAGCAGAGAAAACCTCGTCAGAAGTCTGGCCAGGAGAAGGTACTGGACAAGGGAGGGATTGGGGAACGTCACAGTATGTGTTGGTCAGGCAGTTATCAGTGTTTATAGATAATCCGCAGCAGTCCAAGTAGGTCCCAATTAGTCCGATACACGTGCTGACGGCCATGTCCTCGTCAGACGTGTCATCCTCAATGCAATCGCAATCAAAGTTCTTGGCTACCTTGAATATGTTAAGCTTGAGCTTCTCAGATCCAACGGCAATCTCAATACAGCCCGACTCGCAGTAGATGTGGGCGTGGGCTGTGGCCAAGAAAGGTCGACCGAGGATGATCGGACAATCAGAAAGTGAACTAGGAACTTCCATATCTAAAACAAGAAAGTCAACAGGAAAACAGAGACTGTTGACCCTAACCACCACGTCTTCCACCACACCCTTCGGGATTTTGACAGAACGATCTGCCAACTGTAACGTGACAGGGGTGGGTTTCAGATTTCCCAAGGAAAATTTTTCGAGCATGATGGTCGGTATGAGATTGATGGAAGATCCTAGATCAAGCAAGGCACGGTTAAAACTGCAACCATGGATGCTACAGGAAATCAGTGGTGTGCCCGGATCTTTCTGCTTCGGTGGTAAGTTTGACAGTATAGCACAACTCGGATGAGGCGAGAGAACCACCGGATTCTTAGTCTTCTTTGACTGTCGCCTGGGTTTTGTGTAGTCTTTGAAAAATCGAGCGACAGTAGGTATGTGGTCGATTGCCTCGAGCAGGGGTACCTTGATTTCTACATCCCTGAACAAATTACGTAGGTTGTCAAAGGCCTGCATATTTTTCTTTTTTCCTTTTGGCTCCCTTAGTAGAGCCTCAGGGAATGGGACTGATTCTGGCACAAGTTTTGGTGCATCATCCTCTCGCAAATGCGGTATGCATCACGAATGAGAGGGCGAAGAAGAAGACGGGCCAGGATCAGGTCGAGGCGGATCGACGGTCTGCTTACCGCTCCTCGTAGTGATAGCATTGGACGATGCGGGTCTAGTGGGATCATACGGTGGAGGAGGGTTTGCAATGGGGACATAAGAGTGTGGTGCTGCAGCAGGATTAGCCTGAAATCCCGGTGGAATGCTCGGAGCTTGCAGAACTTGATTAACCTGTCCCTGAGAAGGTCGTACCTGTGGTTGAGAACCACGGGGAACGAAATTTCGTGGGTTTGGAACAGGTTGGGCGGGAAGAGTGCCCTGAGATCGAGTTGCCATGCGTAGTTGACTGATCTCGGCGTTCTGCTGCGCCAATTGGTGCTGAAGAGAGGTCATGTTCTCTTCATGGTGCTTTGACATTTCCGTCATCATTCGCATCAATTTGTCAAGAGGGCTTGATGCGTGTTCAGTTTGTGGTACGCAAGGGCCTGATGGCGGATTTGCCATAGGATTAAACTAGACCCTTGGGATGACGGGTGCGGACGGTTGCATTGGTCCACCCGCGGGGTTTTGGCGCTGCGGGTTGTTGGACCATGCAAAGTTCAGATGATTACGCCATCCTGGGTTATAAGTGGTAGAGAACGGGTTGTTCCCCAGGGCGCAAGCGTCTTCTATGCCAGAAGATGCATCCGCATGTAGATATGCGTCCGAGCACACGGAGGCTTGGTCCTCTGTGTCGAAATATTGGCTCGCAGAAGCCAGTTCCACATGACTTACTGAGTCGCTTGGCGCGACACTCGGTAAGGAAGGTCTAACGGGGTTTCTCGGGATAAGCCTGGTATTAGAAGAACTTGGATTGTGACGAAGTGGTGAAGAGGTGGTGTTTGCCATAGATCGGGTGGGGTTGGCAAGAAGCTCGTCCAGCTTCTTGTGCACGACCGAGACTTCATCCAGTTTTTGTGCAATAAGGCTTAGATCAGTGGATGAATGGGAGGGTCCCGTGTCAACTTCGTGGACATTTCGGGGCTGGTTGGTACGATTAAAGGCGACAATGGAAGCATTGTTCATCGAGTTTTCACTCATATTTTCAAACAGCTCGAATGCTCCATTCTCGTCTTTATTCATAAAGTTCCCTCCGCAGGAAGCGTCTGCAATCTGCTTCAAAGTCTCATTTAGCCCATAGTAGAAAATCTGGGCTATATGCCACTTAGGCAGACCGTGGTGCGGGCACTTCCTGAGGAGGTCGTTATACCTCTCCCATGCCTCATGAAATTGTTCGCCGTTTTGTTGCGTAAATGAAGTGATAGCACGGCGAAGCGCATTGGTCCACCCGATTGGGAAGAACTTCTTGAGAAACGCTGTTCGCATCTCTTCCCAAGAGTGGATGGTTCTCCCAAGGGTGCGTAACCATTGCGATGCTTTATCCTGTAATGAAAACGGGAACATCTTCATGAGGACTATAGATAACCCGACATTTCTTGGTTTAACGGTTTCAGCTAGTCGGGTTAGGTCTTCCAAGTGGAGAAATGGGTCTTCACTTGCAAGACCATGAAAGTGAAAATTGATTAGGCCAATTATGTTTGGTTTTAATTCAAAGTCGTCCCCGCCCATGGGGACCCGAATTTGTCCTATGGTCTCTGTAGCAGCGGGATTCTGATAAGAGCTAAGAGACCTAGGCTCCTCCCGTTCGGGAGGGTTCTGCATTTCCTCCAATGTTTCCCGAATGGCTTTGATTTGCTCATTATACATTTCCATTTGGGCTTGGAGGCGGGTTATGGGATCTAAGGCTCCACCACCTGGTGGGTTCTGAGGGCGGTTTCCTCCCTCGGGATTTGGGGGTGGGCGTGCAGCCATGTTTGTGGAGGAGGACGATTCGACTTGTTTTCTAGATTTATCAGTCAATTCAAATAGTTCAGGGTTTTGTGACCTCCTCCCAAACATGCACTACCGCAGGAAGAATTGGGGAGATGAGAAGGGAAAAGGGATGAGAGAAATGACGCCGCAAAGGTACACTTGATTACAAATCAATACAGTCAAGTTCCTAACCTCTACAGTGTGCCCTTAGACCTAAAGATCTAAGTTACCTACTATCACGAACTACGAAACCGAATGAGAGCACCGCGGAACCACCGGGCCAGATTGAAAGGTCGTTTGCCCCAGTCTTAGACACCCGATAGCACCCGGGAACTCTCACCAGCACGTAGTCGCTACACGCAGGTAGTTAGACCTCCAATCCTTAGTAAGGGTCAAGTTACTACCAGTTTTAATTAGAGGCTTAGGGTCAAGTGCTTTTGGAATGTGAAGGGCGTTGTTTACGGGTAATGCCCAAGTGATTGATTTTAAGAGTGTGTAAGAACAAGCATGCAACAGGGAAATCTCCCCGAATTGAAGTTTTTATTGGCGAATGGTTTTTAGAGTTCAGCCTTAAGTAGTATGAATTTTAGGGTTTTGCTGAATTACCAATTCAACCAATCTCCGGGTTTTTGCAAAAATACAGGTTTTCCTTCTAAAACCCAAGAAACCCTTCTTCAATTATCAGTTAGTTACTGCATGCTAAAATGCAATGGGCTACCCTAAATGGAGATTTCTAAGTGTGGATGCATGAATCAGTTTTATATCAATGTGAAAGGGAGCCAAAGCACTTCAATTCAAGTGCTCCCAATCACCAGAAATGATTTCCACACACAAGGCTTCAACCAAAAGATAAAGAAAATAAAATTGTTGGAGTTGAAGTATTCAGGATCGAATCACAGGCAAGTTTGAAAAGTCGTGGTGGGGTTGGAATCAACTCAATTCCAAGTCTCCCCACCAAAAATGTGATCCTGAATTAAAGATAAGTGAGGCAAAAGAGGGATATAAGCAATCTTTTTCTTTGCCTCAAAGAATACTTCCCTCGGCGAGAAATCCAAGAATCAAAATTCTTGGATTTTCGCTATGCGAAGTGTGGCGGGAAATCCCGGGGCAGTGGGAGTGAATACAACCAATCAAACAAGTGAATTTTAATCCACTTGCCCCAAGAAATCCCAAGAAGTTTTTCTAGTTTTTTTTTTTTTTTTTTGGGTGGCAAGCTAACCCTAGTTTGCTAAGAAAGAGAAAACCTACTGGTTTGGCAACATGTGCGAAGCTCCAATGCAGTGTCGGCGTCTTCACGCTCTCGTTCCCGCCTTGGATCTGCCCTCGTTCCCGACTTCGTCTACTTTCCTTCTCCTTCCACCAAGTTCACCTGTACACCAAAAACAACAATACCCGTGAAGAGGGAAGAGAAAAATTGAAAGGATTTGGATAGAAACTTACTCGAAGGCGCACCTCCCCGGCAACGGCGCCAGAAAAGTGTGATGGGTCGGCCCGGATAGGTTGTTAATATGATATTTTTATCATTGAAATGTGTATAGTGGTTAACCTAATTTGGACCTAACCATCTCTTTACAAAATTTTTAACCTGGCCTAATTGATTTTATCTTATCACTTTCAAGCCCAGGGTCTAACACAGGGAAGTGGGGTTAAAGTCGAGTTTCTACGTTTTCCTTAAAACGCGTCTCTTCCGTTCGTTTATTGTGTTTTTGGTGTTTTTCTTATTTAGGTTTTTTTATGGTAATCCTTGTTCTTGAGGCACACCCTCAAAATTGTGTCCTTGGCTTTTAGCCAAACAGAGTCCCAAAACAAGTCTTGCTACTCGCAAGACGAGGTACCTGCAAGTCAAAGATTATCTTTTCTTTTTTATGTATTTTTTTTTTATCTTTTTACTAACAGAAAAGCAAATAGACAGAAAGTAAATATAGTATGTATATATATATATATATATGTTGTATATATATAAAGGGGTGGGGGTGGAGGTGGCGATGGAGTGTAGCACTATGTCGAGTCAGTCGACGTCTAGAGAGACGCAACCAACACGACTAGGTGCCGCGTGGAGTGTGGATGGAGGATGGATGATGTATGGGACCACACTTTTTTTGTACGCGTGTATCAGGGAATATCAGCAACTGGTGCAGATATTCCCGCGATACAGCGTATAATAAATAACATGAAAATATATGTACATATGTATGTATATAAGTAAATATATCTATATATATATATAAATGTATAGTTATATATGTATAGATATATATATATATAGATATATATGTGCATATATATGTATATAAGTATATATATATATATTACTATATATATGTATATATATATGTATATAGATATGTATATATATATATATGTATATAAGTATATATGCCTATATATATATATATAAGTATATGTATAAGTATATAGATGTATATATAAGTAGATATATATATATTATATATATATGTATATATATTATATATATGTGTATGTATACATAACTATATAGATATACTATGTATATATATATATATATGTATGTATGTATGTATGTATATATTTATATATATAGTACTATAAGTGTGTGAGTGTGTGTGTATGTGTTGGTATAGGTGTGTGTGCGTCGGTGAACGTGTGTGTGTGTGCGTTGCTGTGAGTGTGTGTCTGTTAGTGAGTAAAAAAGAGAGAGAGAGAGAATACGTGAGAGAGAGAGCGGGAGCGGGCGGGAGAGATCAGCAGAGAGAGAGAGCGGGCGAGCGAGAGATCGCGGACGCGCGAGTTAAGACGTCTGCCGCCTCCGGCGGACGTCTGACGCCACGTCGTCTGAAGGCGGAGGCAGACGTCTGAAGATGGCGGGTGCGGGCACGGCTTCGCGTAGGGTTCCTGCAGGCGTGCGCGAAGGCGACGGGCGGGCGAAGGCGTGGAGGAGCGAGCGTGGAGGAGGTCTGCAGGTGGTCGCGGAGGGTCGCGGAGGAGGGCAGGGGGCGGCACGAGGCCGTAGCCGGCCGCTGCAGTGCGCGCGGCGGACGGCTACAGGTGCAACTGCGGGGACGTCAGGACGGAGGTTGAGCGGGGAATGGCCCTGCAGGCGCGCGCGAAGTCGACGGGCGGCTGCGGGGACGATCGCGGAGGAGCGGGAGGACCTGCTGCTGCTGCTGCTACTGCTGCGTGGCTGCTGCTACCGTGGCTTCAAGCTTCGAAGCTTGGAGCGGCGGCAATGGCGTTAAAGAGAAAAAAAACGAAGCGAGGGAATGCACCACGCCCACCGGCTCGTCGAAGAGCTGGGCGGTGGTGCTCCCACTGTGGTGGTGTGCACCACAGTGGGTTCTCCTGCTCGCCGGGTGCCTCCTCGACGGAGGGCCGACGTATGGGAGGGGAAAGTGGTGGAGAAGATGGTTACGGGTTTGTTTCGTTGCTGCAGCAGCCTCCGTTGCGAGGATGAAGCTGCAGCTTCTTATAGTGGAGAGAGTGGCGTGCCGGCTGCAGCAGGGAGAGGGTGCGCGAGTTGCAGCTATAGGGAGCGGCGTTGGCAGGGAGAAGTGACGTGGAGTAAATGCATGCGGCTGCTGCAGGAAGAAGTGCAGCCGCGGGAAGAAGAAAAGAAGAAATCAAGAGAGAAAAAAATGAAAAGAGGTGGAATTTGCAAGGAGTCACTTGAGATAAAATGTAACTATGCAAGCCATTGTTTCACTCCTCTTCCTCTCTTGATTAAATGCATGCATGCAAGCGTTTTTACAAATGCGATTACACGATCCTATTATGCAATGTTAATGCTAGAAAATAGCACAAGAAGGCGTTATTACAGGCGTGTTTTGAGGTGCAAACACTCACCCGCTCGTTGCGAATCGAACCTACTCCAGCGCCTCGCGATAAGGCGCTCACCTGCTACGCTACACCGTCCAAATAGTCACGCGGATGAAATCAAGCACGTGCATCCACAGCCGTTGGATCAAGATCCAACAGCCCAGATCGCGCGCTGGATCTTCTTTGGAGAGGCAGCGGCGGTCTTGAGGGCCAGTTGGATGGCTGAGATGGCACCATGTGACGCCATCTTGGCCGTCCATCTTCTAGATGATGTAGATGGTGCCACAGATGGCGGATTGACTCGATTTTTGCATCGTTAGGTTGCGATCCATCCATGCGGTCGGATTTGTCGTTTGAAGTGTGGATTCACACCATCTTGGCCCTTGATCTTCTAGGGTTCCCCGATCTCTATCTGATGCTACAGATGTTTGATTAGGGCAATCTTGGAGTCGTTGAACTCCAATCGTCACCCTGATCACATCTGTACGGTTGGATCTTTGATCCGAGGCCCCGATAAAAAGTTTGCCCTATCCATGAACATAAAAGGAGACAATTAACCTCCATTTTATTCAAACTACTCTAAATGCAAGATGATGCATGTTATGCAATATTTATAGCATGCAATGCAATTCTATGCTTAAGAACATGCAAAATAGACATCTTAAGTAGTGTAAACGTGTTTACATCATACCTCCATACCTATCTTTTGCTAGTCCCTAGCAAAAACTATATGCTATTTATAAAAGAATCAGGTTGGACTATTTGGGCATGAGTTATTTTCAATCATTAAGAAAATGTCTACTTAGGATCTGAACTTTCAAAGACACAGTAGTGCCCGAGTATCTGCCAAAAAGCAGACCGCCTCAAGCCCTCGCCTTATTCAAAGAAAATTTTCTTTTTCTCTTTTTCTTCTTTTTTAGTTTTTTTTGGATTTTCAAGTTTTAGGGTTTAAGAGTGGCTTTCTACAGCCATTCAACTCACCCAAGATTTGATGAGAACCCTAAGTTTTAAGCATCTTATTGTGAATGTGATAGACTCGTTGACCGGCAATTAAAACGGACTTTGGATTTTTATGCCTCTAGGTGACTTAAAAAAGAATTCTGCCTAAAGGTGTATCTTTAAAACCGGTATCTTTCTCCCTACTTTTATTTTTTTAAGGGGTCAACACAAGGGTGAATCCAGTGTATATCTCCCCGATTTATTCTACTTCTTCGCTTCTTCCTAAGTGTTTTGGGAATTTTCAATGCATTTATTAAGCTGGGTTCTGGACAACCGGTCGATGAGCTGTTACCACTGACAACTTGCCAGCCATACTTGCGCGGCAAAGTGTGGCTTATTTCTTTTTTTCTTTTCTCCTTTTCTTTTTGATTTTTTTTTCTTTTTTTTTTCAAGTAGGTGGCTGCCCTGGTCTAAGATTTACCTAAAGGCAGTAAAAAGAGAAATTTCCAGTGACTGGGCTCTGGACAGCCTACCTATGGGCTGTTACCCATGATAACTTGCCAGCCATATCACCCTAGAAGGTTCATTAGCTACCCAATTTCCGTTAGAATCGTCGAACAACGAGTCAATGACAAGATAGTGTGTAGATGCTTAAGACTCAAAATTCCCTCAAATCAGAGGGCGGGTTGATAAGTCGTGTACTTATCACCTAAACTTATTTACTCCAATTAAAATAAAATTTAAGTTGGAGAGGACTCGAAAAACAAATCCACATTTTAGTGGATACATGGGCTGATTAAGTCCAAAGACCTGAAGGGTCTT
Source organism: Thalassia testudinum (assembly GCA_037157565.1). Lineage (NCBI taxonomy): Eukaryota > Viridiplantae > Streptophyta > Magnoliopsida > Alismatales > Hydrocharitaceae > Thalassia > Thalassia testudinum. The sequence goes on along the minus strand of JAZHRO010000029.1, from coordinate 2,310,626 downwards.
TGTGTTCAGATCCTAATGTAAAATTTCCTAAGATTGAAAAGTCCTAATGTCCAACTATTCCTACCTAATTTTGATTTTTTTTATGTATAAATAAGAAGAGAAAAACAATTTACATGAATTTCACAAAGCTGACCAAATGATTCAAAAATGAATCCATCCCCCCCAATGCCTAGCTGTTGCAATGTTCACATTGAAAAAGAGACATGAAAGAAAGGATAGAATATGAAAGATGTCACCTGAATATAAAGCTCATATCAGCTTTATGTCATATGTACAACTGCTGAGTTTAATGCCATCAGCTAGGCGAAGTCCAGCCAAAGAAGTCACAGAATGGCTAGAGCAACTGTGTCTGTGATGGGTTCTGGAAGAATACGGTCAAAAATAATCTTCAGACGTTGACCGTTGACTTTAAATGTGTTACCCGTCTTTGGGTCAGAAATCTGAACGGCTCCATTTGGAAAAATCTGGTCAATTATGAATGGGCCATTCCATTTAGATCTAAGTTTGCCAGGAAAGAGCTTAAGTTTAAAATTGAATAACCAGACCTTCTGGTTTGGCTCAAAGCTCTTGCAGGAAATTAGTTGATCATGTAGAGCTTTGGTCCGAACCTTGTAGATCTTGGCATTCTCATATGCATCATTTCTAAGCTCCTCCAACTCAAATAGTTGGAGTTTCCGAGTCTTCCCAACTAAATTCAGATCTAAATTGCATTGTTTGATCGCCTAGAATGCTCTGTGTTCAATCTCTACGGGTAGATGGCAAGCCTTTCCATACACCAAACGGAATGGAGACATGCCGATGGGCGTTTTATACGCCGTACGGTAGGCCCAAAGAGCGTCCTCAAGCTTTTCAGTCCAGTCCTTGCGATCAGGCCTAACCGTTTTCTGTAGAATGTTCTTGATCTCTCGATTGGAGATCTCGACTTGTCCATTCGTCTGGGGATGGTAAGGTGTCGAAATTCAGTGATTAACCCTGTATTTGGCCAATAAATTCTGGAATTGGGCATTAGTAAAATGAGTGCCACCATCACTGATGATAGCCCTTGGAATCCCGAACCTACTGAAGATATTTTTCTTGACAAAATTGATGACCACCTTGTGGTCATTGGTTCGAGTGGGAATCACCTCAATCCATTTGGACACATAATCAACAGCAACAAGAATGTACTGATGTCCAAATGAAGTGATAAAGGGTCCCATGAAATCAATGCCCCAAACATTGAAATTTTTGACAGGAAGAATTGGGTTTAGGGGCATCATATCTCTCTTAGTTATGCTCCCGAGTGCCTGACATCGAGAACATGACCTTGAGAAATCCTGGACATCCTTGAATAAAGACGGCCAATAGAAGCCAGATTGCAAGATTTTTGCAGCCGTCTTTTTTCTGGAGAAATGACCACCACACCCAGATGCATGGCAGAACTCGAGTATACTGTTGAATTCATTCTCCAGTATACATCGGCAAATAATCTGATCAAAGCCGATGCGGTACAGCTCAGGGTCCTCCCAGAAGTAGTATTTGGCCTCAGATTTGAGTCTATCCCGTTGTTGCTTGGTCCAATCCTGGGGGATTTGACCAATGGCCAAATAGTTAACAATGTCAGCAAACCATGGGGTGTGGACACCTAAAACTGTAAGAATAGTTTCGTCTGGAAAAGTGTCAGCAATCAGAATGTCTGGATGAGAGGAATCACCTAGGAGTCTCGACAAATGATCCGCTACCACATTTTGTACCCCGATTTTATCCTTGATTTCAAGATCAAATTCTTGAAGCAGAAGAATCCAACGAATAAGCTGGGGTTTAGCATCCTTTTTGGCCAAGAGATGTCTCAAGGTCGAGTGGTCAGTATAGATGATAACATGAGACCCTAAGAGATAAGCCCTGAATTTTTCCAAAGCGAACACTACAGCTAGTAATTCCTTTTCAGTAACAGTGTAATTCCTCCGGGCTTCATCCAGAGTTTTACTAGTGTAGTAGATGACAGAGGGCTTTCTATCAATTTTCTGACCCAGGACAACCCCGACCGCGTAATCAGAAGCGTCGATCATGATCTCAAAAGGGGCTATCCAAATTGGTGGTTGCAAAATTGGAGCACAGGTGACTGCCATTTTCAGGAAATCAAATGCCTTTCGGCATGATTCATCAAAAACAAACGGTGTTTCTTTGGCAAGAAGATTGCTTAGGGGACGAGCAACCTTCGAGAAATCCTTGATGAATCTTCGATAGAATCCCACATGGCCAAGAAATGATCGGATTTGTTTAACAGATGTGGGAGGAGGAAGTTTAGCGATAGCATCAACCTTAGCTTTATCCACTTCAATTCCCCGTTTAGAGATTACATGACCCAAAATGATGCCTTCTTGGGTCATGAAATGACTCTTTTCCCAGCTAAGGACCAATCATGTTTTGATACATCGCTTAAGAATCATTTCCAGATTAGCCAAACAAGAGTCAAATGATTCTCCGAAAATAGAGAAATCATCCATGAAGACTTCCATAAACTCTCCCACCAGGTCAGAAAATATGGCTAGCATACACCTTTGAAAAGTCGCAGGTGCATTGCATAACCCGAAAGGCATCCTACGAAAAGCAAAGGTTCTGTAGGGACAGATGAAAGTAGTTTTTTCCTGATCCTCGGGATGGATAAGAACCTGGTTGTATCCCGAGTAGCCATTAAGAAAACAGAAGTACTTCTGCTCGGCTAATCTTTCCAAGATCTGATCGATGAAAGGCAGGGGAAAATGATCCTTTTTAGTGGCTGTGTTCAGCTTCCTATAATCAATACAAACCCTCCAAGAGGAAGCTAAACGAGTTGTGACAGATTCTCCTCTCTCATTAGTCACAACGATAATCCTAGCTTTCTTTGGAATAATCTGTACAGGACTTACCCAGGGACTATCAGAGATTAGATAAATAATTCCTACATCGAGCCACTTGATGATTTCCTTTTTTACCACTTCTCGTATATTTTGATTCAATCTCCTCTGCATCTGGCGAGAAGGGCGGGATCCATCTTCTAAGAATATTCTATGATTACAGTAAGATGGCTCGATCCCCTGAGGTCATGAATGGTCCAACCAATTGCCTCCTTATGTTCCTTCAAGACCTTGATCAATTTAATTTCTTGCTCCTTTGTCAATTTAGCACTGATAATCACAGGGAGCGTCTTCTGAGGTCCTAAAAATTGATATTTCAAATTCTCAGGCAATGGTTTCAGTTCAAGCTGGGGCGGGGTGATGATTGATGGTAGGGCAGATGCTGAAGATTCAACAAGAGGAAGAGGTTGTGAGTGAACAAAATCAATAACCTCTTCAGAAGATTGCAGGTCAGCCATAGAGGGTTGCGGGTCGAATTCGTCATCAATGGAGGAACTTTCAATTGAAGAAACTATCAAACAAGTTTCAATGTTTTCATTATCCTCATCAAGTTCCTCAATAAATCCATAATCCTCAAATTTATTGATCGCCTTAAAAATATCCAATTTCATTCGTTGATCCCCAAAGGTGATTACCATGCTACCGCTTTCACAATTAATGTTGGCATTAGCGGTAGCCAGGAACGGACACCCCAGAATGATGGGCGTGTTCCTCAGATTATCAGGTACATCCATGTCAAGGACAAGCAAATCTACAGGAAAATAGAAATCCTTGACCTTAACTATAACATCTTCAATAACGCATCACGAATTTGTGACCGAGCGGTCCGCTAACTGTAGCATTACTGAAGTTGGCCGAAGTTCACCTAACCCAAACTTCTCGTAATGAGAAGTTGGAATTAGGTTGATGGATGCACCCAGATCCAAAAGTGCTCTATCAGATTTGTAATCTCCGATGACGCAAGAAATCAACGGATCATCTTGATCTCTCTTTTTCTGAGGGAGGTGGTGCAGGGTAACAAAACTAGCTGATAAGTCCATTTTAATGGACTAATATTACACCTAAGTAACTTTAATCATACCGTTTAGGAGGGTTAATAACCGCAATCAAGTTGTAGAATATTTGTATGCATCATGATTTAAGTTTATAACATTCTATAACTTAATATGTAATGATTTTGTTATTTTTATGTGCAGGAATTATATTTAGAAAGAGCAAGGGTTGGGGAGCAAATTTCCCCAACAACCGGCGACATCTTTTCCCTTTCCATCGGCCACTCTCAACAGCCGCTGACCTGAAGAATGCCTCCCCAACAGTCTCCTACCAAAATTAGAAAAGGGATTTGAAAATCCATTGATTGGTGCATGCAGGGAGAGAGAGGAGTTAAAGAGAGAAGTGGGGTGCACTGGGGAGATCATCTTCCCCCTTGCAGGGAACAACTCAAGCGTGCACTGTGCACAACTTCTTTACTGCCACCACGCGTGCTCCAACCTCTCCGCAGCTTGCACCGCAACCACGTGCCTCAGCCCCCATCGCCTTCAGCACACCACCAGGCGCCCGCACCACCTTGCGCATGACCATCGGTAGGCTCCCAACTACGCGCTTCAGCCACACCCTTCAGTGCCTCCCCGCAGGCGTGCACCCCTACAAGTGCCTGCAATCGTCCACCCACACCTCTGCACAGCGCCCGCACCTTCCTTCAACCGGCAGTTGCGCCTTCACCACCGCTCTACCTCACACCTCTCAGCGACCTGCAGACACCCCAGCCAGTGCCTTCAACCTCCCCGCAGACCCACACCCTACTGCAGTGCGCTGACGCCCGCGTGCGCCTCAACCTTCAAATCTCACCGCGCGCCCGCACCTTCCAGCATCTGCAGGTCCGCCTCCCTTCAGCGCATCCTCCTTGCGCACCCCTACTGCAAGCGCGCCTCCATCATCCCCACAAGCACCGCACAAGCGCGCACCAGCACTCCCCTCCAATGCTGCAGGCGCTCGCGCCATCCCCACTGCCCTGCCAGATCACCGCTGCAGATGCGCACAGGCGCTCACCAGCGCGCAGCTACCCGCCAACAGGCCACCCTGCAGCAGCCGCTCTGCCCTCTTCTCCAACAAGCCGGTAGTCCTCCTCCGCCCTCCGGCCGCCGCCGGCCACCTCTCACCATTCTATCACCGCCATTGTGATCCCCACACGCCGGTCAATCTTCCTCCATAGCAGCTCCACCACTAGTGCTCTCTCTCTCGCGAGGAGGAGAGAGAGCAAATGCTATGTTTCCTCTCATATTAAAAATCACATTCACTGCCATTGCCACCAGAATTTGATTTTTATTTATTATTATATTATGGTGAAATTGCGCATGCACACTCATATTCTCTGATAATTGCACATTAATGATATTCACCTATTTCAAGATTAGTTTTGGGCATAACCTGTGCAATAATTTTCTCTAGTATATGACACATGAAAATTACACAAAATCATCATATAATTATTAAGGATTTCAGTGAGGGAAAGCTGCACATATACCCTTATCTTTTTAAGTTATTGTGAATCTACCTTCCATCGCATTTTATGTCAGATTTGAATAGGGATTTCACAATTTACTGAAAGAATATAAAATAATCGAGAGTTTATTGCATAATTGACGCCCTGTGGATACGACCCGCTCTTCTATGAGTGGTTATTTTTATTTTTGATTAGTCGATTTTTCCACCACTTAAATACTACAACGTAAAGCAGAAAATCGACTCTTTCACTAGCCTGCTCAAAGAGTACCACCTTCCTCGGAATAGATTCTCTCGACTTACGCTTTTGTGTACATAATTCCTTTAAAAATCTTGCAAAAGCCGGTATGTGCTTAATAGCATCAAGGAGCGGGATATTAATCTCAACATTCTTAAATAGATTCAGAAGCTCCTCATTGCTATCAACAGACTTCTTTGATTTGGTTAAGGCTTCAGGAAAAGGAACATGAGTCAGATCTTTGAAATCAGGTTCCTGAGCCTTGATTTCTCCTCCAGAATTCTCCTCTCTCTCCTCAGGTTCTTCAGGATTCAAAAGATCATAATAGTGTGGTTGTGGATCCTGAGTCTGCTTACCACTCAAAGTGATAGAATTTGCAGATGCATAAGAATTTGGGTCTTGGGGAGGGTTAGGAAAGATTGGAGGGGCTTGATTAGCCATGAATTGTTGATTTGCAAAAGAAGAAGAAGAAGAGGACGAGGAACCCTACTCAACCACCTGAGCATGTGCGTGTGGGTCCCTCTGATTTTCGTACCCATGGGCTTGGTTGCCCGAATTCATAATATTTCGCAGGTTGGGTATAGGTTGGGATGGTAGAGATCCGGGTTGACGAGAGTTAGCAATGAGCCCGGACTACAAGTTGTCCAGCGAGGTTTTCATTTGCTACATGAGCTGGAGCATGGATCCTTGCATCTCTACCATTTGACGGTTCAAATCAGCCTACCCTGCAGGTTGTCGAGCATTCCAAGTTGGCTGATTGACCTGATTTGGAGGCAACTGAGTACATACATGACCCTGAGCCATTGGTCATTGCAAAGCATAATTGTCAGGTCGAAATTGGGTATGTTGCCCCGAGTTTTTCCAAGAGAAGTTAAGGTGGTTTCTCCAACCCTGATTATAAGCATTAGAGTAGGGATTGGATCTAACATTCTCTTGTATAGCATAGACATCCTCATAGGGTGAGGATGGAGAGAAAGAAAGGGAAGGATCAGAAAAATTGGGATCAAAGGCCCCAGTTTGGAACCCGTGGGGTTCCGAAAAATGCTGACTCACAGGTTGAGCCACATCAAGTTGATTCACGAACTCCCATCCAGAAGGAGCTCGTGAAGAATGGAATCCTGAAATTTGGGATTGAGTGGATCGAGAGTTGTTCATAGAATTGCCAGCCATCCACTCTTCCATTCTCTCAGCAACCAAGTCCACCTTATCAAGTTTGTTACAAATCAATTCCATATCAAATGAATGAGAGTCATGGACTTCATTGACATTTGATCTGAGCTGCTGGGACCGATTAAACGTATCCATGGAGGCATGATTGATTGAATTCTCACTCATTTGGGATTGAGTGGATCGAGAGTTGTTCATAGAATTGCCAGCCATCCACTCTTCCATTCTCTTAGCAACCAAGTCCACCTTATCAAGTTTTTTACAAATCAATTCCATATCAAATGAATGAGAGTCATGGACTTCATTGACATTTGATATGGGCTGCTGGGACTGATTAAATGTATCCATAGAGGCATGATTGATTGAATTCTCACTCATTTCCTCAAATAAATCATGTGCACTATCTGCGTCTTTATTGAGGAAATTGCCTCCGCAAGAAGCATCAACATGATTTCTGAGTTGCTCAGTCAACCCATGATAGAAGATCTGCACGAGTTGCCATTTCGGCACCTCGTGGTGTGGACACCTCCGCAAAAGGTCCTGGAATCGCTCCTAAGCCACATGAAACAACTCCTCCAGCCACTGGGTAAAGGTAGTGATTGCCCATCTCAAAGCATTGGTACGTCGGACTGGGAAGAATTTCTTCAGAAAGGCCGATTTCAACTCATTCCAAGTTGCAATTGGTCTTCCTATTGTCCTATACCAATGCGTGGCCTTATCCCTAAGAGAGTGGTGGAAGAGCCTCATGATCATTTGCTCCTCGTTTACATTTCATGCCTTGGTGGTCTGGACCAAAGTCGTCAAGTCCTCCAAGTGCTGAAACGGATCTTCGGAGCCAAGCCCATGATAATGTTTGACCAGGCTTAACACTTGGGGCTTGAATTCTACGTCACCGGCTGGAATCTGGACACCGGGACGTTCCCCATAATTTGAAGGATCATAAAAATCCTTCAAGGGTTGAGCGCCCTGCATTCTCTGGAACCATTCCTGCATTCTCTGTATTTGTTCTAGCTGCCTTCGAAATTCTTCTTGTGGATTTCCAAGCAGAGGAGGTTGTTGGTCAGCCATGGGATCAATTTGACCAAAATCCAATTTGCGCCTCCTAGAATACTCTAATGGTCCTTCCAATCGGGGATTCAATGACCGTCTTCCTAGCAAAAACTAGGAGAAGGTCGGAAGGACGGGGGATAGGGACCCTGCAGCACAACAAAACAAGGCTATCCTTAAATAGGGTAGCCTAAGGATCTACTGACTCCCAAAACTTGCCTTAAGACTGTAAATGATTTACTCTACTTGTGTCTGTTCAATCCAACCAGTTAGAAGGAGGGACTGGGGAGAATCTTCTTCCTTCGGCTTTCGCCTCCAGTTCCTAGTGTACCCCTAGCCACGGTCATTTGACGCGACTCCCCTAGCTAGACATCAAATTAATCAGTACAAGTAGGTTAATCGAAGACAATCTCAGACTAGGCCCTGAAGAGCGAATTAGACCTTAAGGCCAACATCTACTCAATTTTATTAAGGCTTGGGATTGTGGTGCTTATGGAATGTGATAGACCCTTAAAATGGGTTGTGCCCTTAATGATTGATTGAGATTTGTGTGAGTGCGTCCACAACCAGGGTTTTTAAGCAAGATTATTTGTGATGCATGGATTTTAATGTTCAAATCTTGCTAAAGTAGCTTTTAGGGTTTCAAATTAGGTGGATTGCAATCAAGTTTCTAGGCAAACCAGGTTGTCAAACACGGGTGAAGATTGTTTTCCTTTAAAACCAGAAAGAAAGTTGAGTGCCTAGAATAGACCTAGATTGAAAACCCTAAGGAGGAGCTACTTGATGAGTTGATTTTAAGTAGAGTGGTGCGGCCCAAACAACTCAAACAATTGGCCACAAATGCACCACTAAGTTAAGCACTCAAAGATGGTTAACCTAGAATGATTTCTACTCTTTTATGTGTTGCTTTGTGTGTACCGGTTCCACAGATCAGAACCCGATTGAGTAGAAACAAATTAATTCGGTTAAGTGCCTTGAATGTGGGTGTACGTTGTGTGTTTGTTGAAAATTACCCCACAAGATTATCTTTTTATTTTATTTTTTATATAAATGAGGGTGGAATGAATGTGAGTGAGAATCCAAACAACCAAACTATTCCTAGGATTTATGCAAACACCTAGGTTAATTGGAATTTGGATTTAATGTGGTGAATGAAATCTATGGAGGGGGAAAGAATGGGGAGCACTTACAGTTGTCTTCAACTGCACTTTACTCCAGTCTACCGCTTAATGATTCCTTGATGGAGGTTCTACAAAACAATAGACACAAGAGAAAGCAAGTTAGAAAACAATAAAGTGCAAGAAATGCAAAAAGAAGATCGGAAATCGTTGCCTCCCCGGCAATGGCGCCAAAATGTTGAGCGTACGAGTTGCTACGCTAACGTGTTTGGTTTTTGAAAAAAACCTGTCGTCATAGTATGAAAGCGAAGAACTCGTGTTCAACAAATAAAATTTATACCGAAATGGAAATTTCGGGTCGAACACAGGGAGGCTACGTCGATCTTTATTCGCAATTATATTTTTTTAGAATTTTTCTTGAAAAGTGAGGCGATGTAATTACAATGAAGCCATAACAACAATCAGGCTAAAAAGGGAGAGAGAGAGAGAGAAAACATGCATTCAATAATTCAAAATGTTTATACAATAAAATCAAATAAGAATTACACTAGAAAGTGGGAAATCAGCTACACTAGAAAGTAGGAAAATTCTATACTAGAAAGATGTAAAGAAGAATGGGAGAGAGAAGTTATCCTCCTCGACAATTGCTTGGAGGACGAGCTAGACGGGACGATGCCTGGATGAAGGAGGACGGAGTAGGATGAAGGAGGACGAAGCAGAAGAACGGGAACAAGGTAGCACGTCATCCTCGTCGCGGGATCCGCTTCAGAACGAGGGATGAAAATTTGACTTTATCTCGCGAGGAGCATCCCGGGTGTGGGACAAGCTTCTCTTGAGCTTTGGAGAGGTAGAGAAGAGAAGGAAGGGATGAGAATTTCGTATGGAGGGGGTCTCCTTTTATAGTTGCAAGGAGTGGGGACAATTTGGTCATTACAACTCTTAAAACATTAATTCAGGACCTTTAGTGACGGATAAAACCGTTGCTAAAGGTCTGAACGTGGTGCAGTGGGTGAAGGTTTTTCCCTACTAGGAGGGGTGACGTAATAAATGCGGAAATAAAATATAAAGCAATCTCACGAAAGAAAACCAATCACACAATGTACACAATTGTTTTTAGGTGGAAACCCAAACCGGGTGAAAACCACCACCTAACCCTCTCGAGTTAGGATTTTCTGATCAACCAAGTCGATCAAAATCCACTAAACCGAATCACTTAAAACGAGGGTGATTCAACCTCAATACAACCACGCTACAAGTACGAGGGTAGCGTTCCTCAACCCCTTCTCTCCACGAGAAGGATTTTGTCCCATGAAGGAGACGGGAATTCGCAAAGTGAATACCCAACCAAAAGACAAAGATAAAATAAAACAAGTAATCCTATAGAGCCAACAAAGGAATTTAAACCTAGCTTCTATAGGAAATAGGAAACTCCCCTTTGCAAGGAGTGCGTCGAGTTGATGACGCGGTGCGTGTGCCACGCGATGGCGCAACGTAGCTCTCGTAGACAACGGCGGGAGAGCGGGTACGTGAAGCTTGATGCTCTCAAGAGAATGGAGCTTGAGCTTGGAGAGCAAGAGCTAGCTAGGACACAAGAGAGTGGAACTATGTTGCTTAAGTGTGTCTTGTGTTTCTCTTAGTGTGTCAAAGGCTCCCCTCTATTTATAGAGGCCTTAGGAAGGCTTTGGAAGGCTTAGGAAAGGTTCTATAGTCGTTGGGAACAAAGCCCAAGAGAATCAGGCCGAAATCAGGACAATGATTACATTTGACAGGGTGATCAGACGTCTAACTCTGGCATCAGACGTCTGGAAGGCCACTTTAAGACGTCTGATTTAAAGGTCAGACGTCTGATTCTATGCGGGTTTCCTCCTGACTTGAATCAGATCTAAACAGGGTTTTTGCGCAAGTCCATCAGACGACATACAGGACGTCTGGCACTATGTATGGACGTCTGGAAACCTACTTTTACTGTGGGAATTGATTTCCAAATGTTGCAACGGCTAGAAAATCTCTGAGAAGAGATTTTGGGTCAGCCGAGGCAAAACGGTCAATTATCAGACGTCTGGAAAGGCCTAAGGAAGTCTGATAAGGCTCTAACGGTCATATTCTGCAGTGTCTGCTAAGCTAGCCAACGGTCCATTATCTGGACGTCTGGCAAGCCCATCAGACGTCTTCTAAGACGTCTGGACTAAGGTCTGGACATCTGATTTCATCAGACAGAATACTAACTCCAGCCTAATAGTTATCAGACGTCTGAAACAACAGTCAGACGTCTTAAAATACTTTATCAGACGTCTGATTTTGGAATTAGACGTCTGGAAGTGCTGTTTGAACCCTATATTGGTTTTCTAAGTATTCTACAGAAAACCTAAGTATCCTATGGTTGTGCCGGTGTTCCTAGGACTACTGTTAGGGTACTTTGAGGCTCTTTAACATAATATTCTAAGGAAAATAAGAGCAAGAAAATAAAGACAAGAGATACAAGAAAGGATTAAAAAGAATCTATCATATTCTTCTTGTCTTCTATCTTCAATCTGTCGCTCCACGCGAACCTCCTCTATTTTCCGTCAAGCTCCTCCAATCCATCCTGGATGCGAGCTCGAACTCCGTCTAAACACGTCCACATTTGCAATTGACCTGAAATCTTGGACTCAAATTGCAAATGTTAAATAACACGTGTTTTGTTATTATCAAAACAAATGATCGTGGTGCTCTAGCACCAACAACCTCCACATTTGGTATCAGAGCAGGTTCTTGCAAGATCGGAGTAACACCCGGCAAGAAGATCATGGAGGGAAGCATAGCCGCAATCGGAATCTCCGAAGGGCAGTCCATCGTCTGACCACCCTATTTCGACGGGAGGGACTTCGGATATTGGAAGTTGAGGATGAAGACGTGGCTCCAAGCCACTAAATTCGAGATATGGGGATGTTGCGAAACCCCATACAAGATCTCGAAGCGACCCCAAGGAGGCTACTCACAGCTGCAGATTCGAGAGCTTTCACTCAACGCAAAGGCAATGAATGCCCTGTATTGCGCGCTGAGTCTGAAAGAGTTCGAGAAAATCCAAGAGTGCACCACCGCCCATGAGATATGGAGGAGGTTGGAAGGCACTCATGAGGAGACGAGCTCGGAAGAAGATCTCGAGGAGAAGGAAACCGTGTGCCTTGGTTTCATGGCAATCGGAGAAAGTGACGACGACAGCGACAATGAGGTAAATCTCGATCTACAAGAAGCTTTTAATGAACTTTTTGAAGTTAGTAAATCACTAAAATGAGAAAATAATAGCATTAAAAAGAACCTTAGTTTTCTTAAAAATGAAAATGATAGGTTAGAAAAACAACTTAAGGACATAGAAGCTAGTCCTAGAATTGATAACCTATTATTAGAAAATCAAGACCTCATCAATGAAAATAATAAATTGATTGAGGAAAATGATAGTCTAAAGTTAGAAATCTCTAATTTAAAGACTAAGATAAGTATTATAGAAAAAGAAATTGCATGTCTTAGGGAAAACTCCAACAAATTAATCAATAAAGTAGATAATTTTTATAGCCCTAAGATTGAGAAAGGATCTCCATCAAGGAGACCCGCTAACAGATCCGAATCCAAGCCCACTTGGATACCGAAGAAAGAATTAGAATCTTGTTTTGTAGGGTTCAGGAATAATTACAACACAAAGGACTGGACCTACAAACTCAAAGCTGGTCAACTCAAGTTGGGAGAACCAAGGAGTAGACCAAGGAGGAGAACAAGAAGACCGACGAGACGGCGAACAAACGACGGACCCGCCGCACGTCGACCACCAGACTGGAGACCGGCGCCGATGCCCGGGCCTCCAAGATACGGATGGGAGCCCCATCCGATGTGGCATCCACCACCACCATTCGGGCCATTTCATTGGCCATGGTAGGTGAGGTAAAATTCTTAACCCTATCTTTTTATAAGCATTTAGATAGGGGGAGTTAAAAAATGATGAGCTAATTGTCAATTTTTAAGGGGGAGATATAAGTTAGCTAAATTTCCTTTAGTAAGGGGGAGAAAAATAATATCTATCTTCTTGTTACAAAAAGGGGGAGGACATTACCTTTGTCAAAAGAAACTCATAGAAGAGCATGTTTTAAGGGGGAGTTATAGGAAATGTAAAACCAATTAAACCTTTTTGATAATGTCAAAAAGGGGGAGGTTTTTTTCTGCATTATTATTTATGGTTTTGTCATCATCAAAAAGGGGGAGATTGTTGGTGCTAGAGCACCACGATCATTTGTTTTGATGATAACAAAACACGTGTTATTTAAATTTTGCAATTTGAGTCCTAGATTTCAGGTCAATTGCAAATGTGGACGTGTTTAGACGGAGTTCGAGCTCGCATCCAGGATGGATTGGAGGAGCTTGACGAAAAACAGAGGAGGTTCGCGTGGAGCGACAGATTGAAGATAGAAGACAAGAAGAATAGGATAGATTCTTTTTAATCCTTTCTTGTATCTCTTGTCTTTATTTTCTTGCTCTTATTTTCCTTAGAATATTATGTTAAAGAGCCTCAAAGTACCCTAACAGTAGTCCTAGGAACACCGGCACAACCATAGGATACTTAGGTTTTCTATAGAATACTTAGAAAACCAATATAGGGTTCAAACAGCACTTCCAGACGTCTAATTCCAAAATCAGACGTCTGATAAAGTATTTTAAGACGTCTGACTGTTGTTTTAAACGTCTGATAACTATTAAGCTGGAGTTAGTATTCTGTCTGATGAAATCAGACGTCCAGACCTTAGTCCAGACGTCTTAGAAGATGTCTGATGGACCTGCCAGACGTCCAGATAGTGGACCGTTGGCTAGCTTAGCAGACACTGCAGAATATGACCGTTAGAGCCTTATCAGACGTCCTTAGGCCTTTCCAGACGTCTGATAATTGACCATTTTGCCTCGGCTGACCCAAAATCTCTTTTCAGAGATTTTCTAGCCGTTGCAACGTTTGGAAATCAATTCCCACAGTAAAAGTAGGTTTCCAGACGTCCATACATAGTGCCAGACGTCCTGTATGTCGTCTGATGGACTTGCGCAAAAACCCTGTTTAGATCTGATTCAAGTCAGGAGGAAACCCACATAGAATCAGACGTCTGACCTTTAAATCAGACAACTTAAAGTGGCCTTCCAGACGTCTGATGCCAGAGTTAGACGTCTGATCACCCTGCCAAATGTAATCATTGTCCTGATTTCGGCCTGATTCTCTTGGGCTTTGTTCCCAACGGCTATAGAACCTTTCCTAAGCCTTCCAAAGCCTTCCTAAGGCCTCTATAAATAGAGGGGAGCCTTTGACACACCAACACACACTTGGATACACCTAAGCAACATACTTTCTACCCTTTGATGTCCAAGAAAAGATCTTGCTCTCCAAGCTTAAGCTCCATTCCCTTGAGAGCATCAAGCCTTCGCGCACCCGCTCTCCCGCCATTGTTCACGAGAGCGACATTGCGCCGTTGCGTGGCTCACGCACACGCGTCATCCTCGACGCACTCCTTGCAAAGGGGAGTTTCCTAATTCCTATAGAAGCTAGGTTCATAATTACTTTTTTGGCTCTATAGGACTTGTTGTTTATTTTATCTTTGTTATTTAGTTGGGTATTCGCTTTGGGAATTCCCGTCTCCTTCGTGGGACAAAATCCTTCTCGTGGAGAGAAGGGGTTGAGGAACGCTACCTCGTACTTGTAGCGTGGTTGTATTGAGGTTGAATCACCCTCGTTTTAAGTGATTCGGTTTAGTGGATTTTGATCAACTTGGTTGATCGGAAAATCCTAACTCGAGAGGGTTAGGCGGTGGTTTTCACCCGGTTTGGGTTTCCACCTAAAAATTCTTGTGTTTGTGTGATTGTCTTTTTGTGTGATTACTTATTTGTAAGATTATTTATATTTCAATTCCACAATTATTACGTCACCCCTCTTCGAAGGGCCGGAACCTACAGTGGGTGGCGTGCGCGCGTCCGCTCGCTTTCCCGCACGTTCAACGGACGTGCACGTCCAGCCAATCTCAGCCGTCCGATCGCGAGATCGGACTGCTTAGATCACGCTACGCCCGCCTCCTTAGTGCGCGCCCGCCCACGTACGATGCCGCGTCTCCGCCATGCGTGCAATAGCGCGTGGGCGCTATCGGGCGCACATAGCCGTTCGATCGCGATCTGATGCTCGCCCTCGCCCGCTCGCTACGAATCAAACTCGCGCCAGCACCTCGCAATAAGGCGCTCACCCGCTGCGCTACGCCGTCCAAATAGTCGCGCGGATGAAATCAAGCACGCGCATCCACAACCGTTGGATCAAGATCCAACGGCCCAGATCGCATGCTGGATCTTCTTTGGAGAGGCAGCGGCGGTCTTGAGGGCCAGTTGGACGGCTGAGATGGCGCCACATGGCACCATCTTGGCCGTCCATCTTCTAGATGATGTAGATGGTGCCACGGATGTCGGATTGACTTGATTTCTGCGTCGTTAGGCTGCGATCGTCGATCTGAATCCATCTATGTGGTTGGATTTGTCATTTGAAGTGTGGATTCACACCATCTTGGCCCTTGATCTTCTAGGGTTCCCCGGTCTCTATCTGATGCTACAGATGTCTAATTAAGGCGATCTTGGAGTCATTGAACTCCAATCGTCACCCTGATCACATCTATATGGTTGGATCTTTGATTCGAGGCCTCGATAAAAGGTTTGCCCTGTCCATGAACATAAAAGGAGACAATTAACCTCCATTTTATTCAAACTACTCTAAATGCAAGATGATGCATGTTATGTAATATTTATAGCATGCAATGCAATTCTATGCTTAAGAACATGCATAAATAGACATCTTAAGTAGTGTAAACGTGTTTACATCAGTGCCAAAATGTTGTTACGTGCTAGATGGAGGATTTTAAGAGATGCGTTCATTGTAGTAATATTCCTCAAAAATAGCTCGAACAACAAATAAAATTTATAACTCAGATTTACAAAATGAAGTCTGAATCGTTCATTGGGAGCAAATATGTAATTCACGTACTAATCTCAACAAATAAAGTAAATGAGCACAATTAATTACTCAAAATCTAATATGCAATGTATGGCATGAGTTATATGATGAGTCAAAAAGAAATCTAGACAAAATAATGGTGATTTGGATCACTAATTATTAGTCTAACACATGTAGCAAATACTCAAATAATATCAACTATTCAACCCAAGTGCACAGTGCACTCCATCATACGACAGAGTCTTTAACCAGACGGCTTAAGTTAGCCTTGCCACAATGCTAAGAGGGCATTGTACTTCTTCAGCCTTCTCTTCTTTTTTTGCTCTGTGTTCTTCACTTCTTCTCTACGTGCACAGGACTTCTTGCTTCTCCTTTCTTTCTTCTGTCCTTTGTTCTTCCCTTCAGCTCTCCTTACTCTTCTTCTCTTTTCCTTTATGCACAGGGGGCACTCTTCTTCAGATGCGGCTAAGTGTTGGCCATTACACAACAAAGCAAAACCCCCCTTAACCCCACGTGCTCTCTCCCTTTCCTTCTCTTTGGTTTCTCCTCTTTCATGCCCTCCCAGGGCCATGGACAGTACCGAGTGGTCAGGTTTTGGATCAAAGCGCACCCTGGACCAGGGCTGCCTACAGTGGGGTAGATGTCGAGGTGTGCGTAGGCATAGACGGGTATATGGGTTGGACTAGGCCCGCGTGGTGGTGTCACGAGCGAGGAGTGAGTGGGTAAGGAGGACCTCACCCTCGTGTTAGGAGGCGATAAGGCCTATGCATAAAAACATAATAAGTCACTTCACTCAATTTGTCCCTCACGATGTGGGACTAAATGTGTCCCTCTTCTCACGCATGCAACAGCAGGTGGAGTTGTGTCTGATTAGGATGCCGCTGCTGAAGGGATCCTTTAATCGACTGCCCAAGAAGACTCCTGGGATGATTCCGCAGTGCCTGGGACTTCCACCTGGGGCTATCGAGACCTGGAGCGAGCTTGAAGCTTCCTTGAAGCTCCTCAGTAATGGCAACTGCACCCTAGGTACCTGAAAACATAAACACAGCCTCGCGGCCACATCAGAAGCGCTCAAGAGCTTCACCGGACGTCATGGAATGTAACTGTGGTGGTGGCGTGTTGCGAGGATGAGTATAGGTGGCTGGCGAAGGTGGAATAGGTCGGAGATGATGGGTTTGTTCGGCGAAGAGTTCAGGTGGACAGGAAAGTGAATAGAGATAGGGGTTTTGTGTGCAAAGGGAAGGCGATGCTTCTGGGAGTTGTGGCGAGGTGTGTGGATGACTGTAGCGATGGGGGTGCCTCACCGGAGGAGCAGCCGAAGATGGAGAAGATGAGGGTGAACGGTGGTGTCGAGGGTTTTTTTTTGGGTTTTTGGGGTGTAAGACTAACCTAAGATGCCAGAATAACTAAACTAACCCTAATTTAATAGACGAAGGGGTAGGATTCGCAACCAGTGTTGGCAAGCTGACACTGTGGAGGAAGGTGCTTCTGTAGGGGTGGACGGCAAGGAAGAGAGGGGAGGACGGCCTTGACTTTGGCACACCAGGCACAAACGAAGGAGACGAAGATAATGGCACTCCCAATTTGGCCATTGGGGATCAGAGACGACGAAGGGAGGAGCTCGCCAAAGCTAAGGTGGAGTGGGGCTATGATAAATGCCAGTTTATCATCATTCTTATGCATTAAAACAAACCTAGCTCTTAGGATTTTACTCTGCAAGCTAGTTTTTGGGCTGCATTTAGGCATTAACTAGGTTAGGCATGCATTGTATTTTCAGTTGTTGTTTTAATGTCTTTCTGTGTGTTAGGGATGAACAGATTCACAGATCCCTAAATCCCTAGCACTCAAGAAGGAAAATGGTGAAGAAGGAGCTCGGACTAGCTGGAACTCAGCTTAATCCAGCTCACCACAGTTGGAACCTAGCTCACTTGAATTAGGGTTAGCTCATCCCAGCTCCATTCAGCTAGTCTCAGCTAAATGGCAGCTCAAGAGAGTTCATCTTAGCTCACCCTAGCTCAAGTCAGCTCAGATCCAGCTCAACCTAGTTGAGTCTAGCTCATTTTAGCTCCCACTAGTCCACAAGGAGCTCTAGCTAGCTTAGCTAAGTTGACTAGAGTTCACCCCAACTCAGATCCAGCTACATCCAGCTCCACTCAACTCCAGCTACATCCAGCTCCACTCAACTCCAGCCAGCTGAAGAAGAACTCATCCCAGCTCAGGAAGCTCAAGTCCAGCTCCCGGGGACCCAGCTTAGCCCAAGCTAATTGAGCTAAGCTACCTTAGCTGTCTCAACCAGCTCAATCCTCCCCAGGAGCACCAGACCCAGCTCACCTTAGCTCCATTCAACAGAAGCCAGCTCACTTTAGCTTGGCTTAGTAGCTAGCAAAGAACTAGCAAGCTAAGCCAGCTGGAGTAGACCCATGTTGACCTCTTCAGCAGCTGTCAGCTCCACTTCAGCTCCAGACTCTTCAGAACCAACTCCTCCCTCCAAACCCTAGCTCCAACACCTCCTCCTCTACTCCACCATTAGCTAAGCTAGCTTAGCTTAGCTTAGCTTAGCTATGCTCTAGTTTCCTTGGCTTGTACCACCCAAAAACCCACCTAACAACTCCACCCAACTAGCTCCACCTAAGCTCCACATAAGCTAACCTACTTGGCACCAACCTAGCCTACCCACCACCTCCAAAAGACACCTAAAGTGGTGCCAAAACCACCCTAACTACCCCCTTGTTGGCACCACTTTTCCCTCCAAAAATCCCCTTCATCTCCACTACACATCTCCCCTTAAACCCATCTCCACCCTCCACATAACCCCACCTTCTAGAAACCTCAAACTTGGAGCCAACCCATGGCACCTCTCCATGGTTGGCGCCACTTTTAGGTGCCTCTTGACCAACCCTAACTACCCCCCTTACACCCCTTAGGTGGCGCCAACAACCCTTAACCCTAGGATCATCTAACCACCTCCATCCTTCCATCTTAGCCCTCCATTTCAAGAGGCACCTTAACCCCTCATCCTACCCTATAAAAAGACCACTACCCACCACCATTCAAACCATCTTTGGCTAGCAAATTCACTCTCATATTCTACCTAGAAGCCCACGCCCAAGAGAGAAGAAGAAGAATAAGATTAAGGGGATATTCTGTCCCCTTGGTGCCTTCCCCTCTTCCCTTCTCTCTTGTGCCCATGCCAGCCAAAGGAGAAGCCAGGCAAGGAAGATCTTTGGAGGAGATCTTGAAGGTGGTAGCATCCACCTTGGAGGAGCTCTCAAGGAAGGAGAAGGAGGCCCTCTTTTCAAGCCAAGGAGCAGCTAGGCTTGGAGCAAGAAGACTCCCTTCTTCACCAATTTTTGCAAGAGGATTTTTGTTTCTTTTATTGCTTTTAGATTTTTTCATTTCTAGTAGAAGCATTCCTCTACTTGTCTTGGAAAAAGAACACAAATTATAGTTAATCAAATTGCCTTCTTTTACTTTTTATTGCAATTGTTATTTTGGTTCTAACACTTGTTTCACCTCTTCTTCCTAATTACTCTAGGCCTCCACTTTCCTAGAGTGAGCTTAATAAGAAGATATATCTATCTCTTAAGTTTTAGTTAAGTAATTATAGGTGTTAGTACTTTCCGCTACAATTCGCATTTTGCCCTCGTCTTTTCAAAACAAAAAAAATTACATCTTTAAAATACCAAAAAGAAAGTTGAGATGTATTTTTAGCAAGAGAATTGAATTGCAATTTTTACCTCCTTGACCGACCCTAGATACTCCCCTATCTAGAATATAAATTTAAAAGCGTATGCAAATTCCCGTGTTACAACGACATTAAAAACCCACCTTTGCAAATCACACGACTTTTGACATCAAGCTAGAGGTGGAGTTTTGAAGAGGGTTTTGGCCCCAAGCCTTGCTGTGGAGAACGAGTAAGCCCTGGGATCCTTATATAGGCCTCAGGGAGCGATTAGAGCTTGGGAAGCAAGCTTCCCAAGCTTGGAAAGCTCGCCGGAGTTGTAGGATTAGGATTCTAGGGTAGCAGGGACCTATTTGAAGAAGATGATGATAAATTTGGGGGGTTTTGTGTAAGAAATTCGAAAGCTGAGGGGCCATGTGAGATAAAGAGAATCAAACTTGGACCAAATTGCAAACTAGGTCAAGATGATTTCAGATTGAGTCCAAATTTTGGTACAAACCTAATTTGGACCCAAGGAATCCCATGGTGAAGTTTGATCTTGGTTTTGACCTCGTTTGACTGGATAAATTGCATAGTTACCCAAATTGAGTCATAGGTCTATCTGTGACTCTATTTTAGGTCAAAATAGGTTCTGATGGTCAATTCAAGGATGCCAAATCCTAGAGAATATTTTTATATGAATTTTAGAGGATTTATGTTAATTTTATCCTGACTAGAACCTCAGTAGATTAAGCGATTTGTTTTTAGGGTTTCAGATGTCATTTAATTCTCGAAACACGTGAAAACCCATTTCTGTCTACACGGACCCTCTTATTAGACATTTAAGATCATTTGACCCTCAATTAACTCTTGAGAAATCCTGTGATTATTCTGCAATTATGATATGTTGTTAAAACTGTAATTTTACCCTTATTTTCTTGTTATTCTCTCAGAATGATTATGTAGTGAATTACAGTCCTCTAGCGGTTATGTAGGAGCATTTAATGATGGAATATGACTAAATAAAGCTAGATATGGCTGATGATGATGTTATCATCACCATGGGCGATGTTATCTTGAAACATTGATTATCAAGGACTCTGCGATGATTGATGGTGGGAGCTAGGAATCTGATACAGACTGTGTTTTTAAGCCAATCCGAAGCTAGAAAAAAGAAAAAGAGAGAGAAAACTCTCCAAAAATACAGAAATTCTTCTATCCCTCTCTCTTACAAAAATGCACTGTAAGCTGAACCTCGACTAACCATGTTACAAGCACAGGTTCTTTAACCGCTGGGTCCAACAAACCTTAGGTTAGTTCTTATGGACCTTAGAAACCTTCGCAGCAGACTAAGGCTAAAGCTGGTCAAGTTTAGATCTTGAATAGTACTTGAGTACCTTTAGGCCTACTATTAGCATTCTGATCTAATTTCCAAAAAGAAGAAAGAATCAGGACTTCGAACATCAAGGCATGGTTTAGAATTTGAGTTAATTTCGTGAGATTTTACTAAGGGACTAGCAAAAGTTAGGCATGGGGTATGATGATAACGTCATCATCAACCATATCTAGCTTTACTTAGTCATATTCCATCATTAAATGCTCCTAGATAATCGCCAAAAGACAATAATTCATTGCATATCCTTTCTAAGAGTATAACATGAAATCAGGGTTAAAACTATAATTTACCATCATATCGTGAATGCAAAACAACCACGGATTTTTCTCAGGTCAAATGGTCCTAAATGTCTAATAAGTGGATTCATGCAGACAGAAACTGATTTTCATGCATTCCAAGAATTAAATGACATCTAAAATCCTAAAAATAGACCTGCTTAATCCACTGCGGCTCTAGTAAAGATAAAATTCACCTAAACCCTCTAAAAAATCATATAAAAATATTCTCTAGGGGTTGGAATCCTTGCTTTGACCATCTAAATCCATTTTGACCTAAAACAGAGTCTTAGACAGATAGTTGCCCTAATTTGGATTTCTATGCAATTTAACCTATCAAACTTGGTAAAAACTTAAATACAAATTCACCATCAGATTCCTTGGGTCAAAATTAGGTTTTTACCAAAATTTGGGCCCAATCAGAGATCATATTGACCTAGTTTGCATTTCAGTCCAATCTGACTCTTTTTATCACTTACGCACCCCTAGCTTTTTGAATTCCTTACAAATGGGTCCCTCAGTTTGTGGTCTTCTTTGCAATCAGGTACCTCCACCATTATCGAGGAGGAACTCCTACTCCGGCGATCTTTGACTAAGGATTTCTCCTTGATTATTTGGCAGATCCCTTCCAAAATTGGAAGGGAGATTCCTAAGAGATTTCTCTATAAATCAAACCTATTCGTGGGCTGCAATTCTTTCACAATCTCTCATGCGAACGCATAAGAGATGTAGGTATCCTTCTCTGGCAAGCATACCAACCTTGAAAGCTTAGTCTCCAAGCTTTAAACCCCTTCCCATGGCCTATAAAAGGAGAAGGGGCAAGAACCCTAGCTCCTTAGCAACTCTTGGTCTGAGAAACTCCCTCATCTTCCTCCGACCAACATAGGATTTTGCTCCGGTGACTACCTTCGTTCTTCCTCTTCCGGCCGTCCAACCATCAAATTCGATGACCCAACATCTTTCCCTCATCCTTGCAAGCCTCTCCAGCCAAAGAGAGGTCGTTCCTCTATCTCACTTGTCGTCGCCACCTCACCTCCTCTTCTCCTTCTCCGGCTTCGATCAAGCCATGACCGGTGCTCTCCATCCTCCTATCTCTCCTAAAATCCCCTCTACCTCTTCCTCTCCTCCTCTACATCATTTCCCCTCTGCTCGCACATTGATTCAACCACCGCTCCACCTTCCACGTCGTCATCTTCCTCTACGCCGGTGAAGCTCCAACGAGCTTGCCACACTACGCTACACCACCAAACACCCTCGTGTCACCTCCAAAACCTCCACCATCATCTCAAGGGCAAAAGCCCTCTCCTATTTCACCTATTCATCCACCCAAACCATCCCCCGAACATACCCATAACTAACCACCTTCTCCGTCACCAACCAACCTCCACGCTTCACCAATCACCATGAAATCATCACCATTACACTCGCCGTGGTCCAGCGATGTTAGTAAACTATTTTAATGTGGTCGTGAGGCCTTATTCATGAGTTTCAAGTATATGTCGCCACTGTCCGCCATCACCGTCATCTCCGCCCTTGCTTGCAGTTCTCCAACGTCAAAATCTCCAGGTGTTACACTCAAGTTGTGCGGAAGGCCTCCAGGACCCTTCCCAGGTCTCTAATTGGGGAAGATACCCTCAGCTACATCTACAATTGGAGAAAGTTCCATCAGCAGTGCAAGCACGAAGAAGTTGTGGGATTTAGTCCCACATTGTTAACAAAGGAGCACGCGATAGCACATATATTGTATTTGTGTTCCGGGCATACTGCCTCAGAACACGAAGGTGAGGTCCTCCTTACCTGCACTCACAACCCAACCCGACCTACTACCTTCACTCCTCGGCTGCAACCACGCCTGCAGCCCCGGACTTGAGTATGCACTTGACCTAAATACCTGATCCAATTACCTGGTTTTAGTGGAAGAGAAGAGGAGGAAGAGAGAAAGAGAGAGAGAGCGGGGAAAAGGGGGGTTTTGCTCCTGAAACCTTCCAACACTTAGACCAAATCTGAGAGTTCCTCCCTTGTGCGTGAAGAGGCAAGAAAGAAGAAGAGGGAAGGAAGAAAGGCAAAAGAAGGAAAAAGAAAGAAGAAGAACAAAAGGAGATAGGCTCGTACAGAGATGAAGAAGATGAGCAGTGCCTTTGCACTGTAGCATCTGGACATTGTGGTATTATTTGAATTGCTATTCAATAATTTAGGTACTATGGTTAATATGCATGCTTAAATGTGGATCTAAAAGGTGATTTAAATCACCACTTTTTGAGATATTTCCATTCTTTTTGCCATGACAAACTCTTCATATACTCATATTCTATATCCATGATAAATTTTGAGTAATTAGTGTTCATTGCAAGTTATTATTGGCTTAATTATTGTGCTCATTTATATTTTGATTGAGATTAGTGCGTAAATGCAATATTTGCTTCTTGTGTTCGACCTCGGACTTAAATTCAAGTAATAAATTGTATTTGTTGACGAGCAATTTTGGTCTGTACTACAACATATCAATCTTAAACACCGATTTCGCATGATAAACACCAGGTTGCATCTCCAGGTAGCACGGAGTTGCTCCAGGCTTCATCCTAGGTCTTCAATTGGAGGCCACAGCTTCGATTCCACACGCAATTAGAGACGTCTCCCTGCTGCTGGCGCATGTGCAGAAGGAGTGGCTTAATAAGGTGAGGTCCCTCACACCCACACATGCCCGACTCGACTAGCCTCACTCCGTAGCTGCAACCCCACGCCCGCATCCCTGGACTCGGGTACACAACCCTAATACTCGATAAGTCTAATTTGAGAGAAAGATAAGGAAAGAAGGAAAGAGAGAGAGAGAGAGGGGGAGGAGTGGGTTTTGCTCTTCATACATTCCAACACTTAGCCATTGAGAAGGGTTTGGTCCCCTTGTGCGTGAGAAAGAAAGAACTGAAGAAGAAAAGAGGGAAGGCAGAAGAGGAAGGAGAGAAGAAGAAGAAGAAGACTAAGAAGAATAGTAGAAGAAGAGCATTGTAGCAAGGCTTGGTTAAGTCGTCTGATTCTCAGATCAAACATCTGAGTACTGTTCATTTATTTGACATTATTAAGTAATTGATATACATGTGCTTGGCTAATAATTGGTGATCTAAATCACCATTATTTTGTTTTAGGTATCTTTTTATCTCTAGATACATTAATCTTCATTGAATACTTAATGTGACGGATTAATATTCATTGAAATATCTTTATGGTGCTTCATTTAT
The DNA here is from genome assembly GCA_037157565.1 of Thalassia testudinum. Classification (NCBI taxonomy): domain Eukaryota; kingdom Viridiplantae; phylum Streptophyta; class Magnoliopsida; order Alismatales; family Hydrocharitaceae; genus Thalassia; species Thalassia testudinum. Next base: position 2,286,119 of record JAZHRO010000029.1, on the reverse strand, counting down.
TGTGCTTATTTATATTTTAATTGAGATTAGCATGTGAATTCCTACTTGCTCTCTGTGTTCGACCTCGGACTTAATTTTTAGATATTCAAGCTATAAATTATATTTATTGAAGAGCTATTTTGGAGACTTTACTACAACAAGATGCATTTTAACTCCTGAAAATACCTTCAATATTTTGGCATTGTTGTAGGGGTGCAACGTACAATTCACTGCTATTCTTGTTTCTATCTGATTATATCTAAGCATTAACTTGCCCTTGTTTGTTTCTTGTGATTTTGTAAGGTACACCACGAGGCGATCTTCCACACAAAATAGGCACTCCCAAGCCAGGTAATCTCTCTTCTTCCCTAATCTCCTAATCCTTGGAAGAGAGAAAAGGAAACAAAATCAATTAGGAATTACCTGCCTTATTTTCTTAGTAAATCATCATTTAAAAGGCAAGTTTTCCTGATTTACGAAAATTTCATATCTGATTGAAGCTGGGGCGGTTCTGTTTTGAAATCCTTACCTTGATTTCCTGTACCTACTAGTAGGGATTGTGCGTAATTTCTAATCTCCCTTGGACTACGCATTTCTCATTTGAAGTCCAGGGAGAATAATTTGAGATTTAATTGGACTTGAAATAGAGCCAATCAGGGATTCAACATTAGGGTTTTGAAGTGTTAGTTCACATTTACTTGCATAAAAGGAAACATACCTTCCTGCATTTGTGTGCTACCCAAGCCCTTATTTAAAAAGATCTAATCAAGTAGAACCCTAAAATCAGGCTCTAATTTCACTTAAATCCTAAAAATTGTGGACCTAATAACCTAAGAGTCAATTCAGGGTGATTTCTAGGTCTTGACCTAGATTTCATTCTGCCATCTTTAAGGCAGGTCAGGTGAAGTTGACCTACATTGTAAGCCAACCAACCTCCAAATGAAGTCACAAGTCAAATTAACTTCTAATCAAGTGAAATTCAAAGCACAAATTAGGCTAAAATTGGTAGACTTAAGGTCTCAAGTCCGTACATTTCGGTCTACTTGGAACCGCAGTGACAAGGAAGGTTGGGTGGGGGAAACCCTGTAACTTGTAGGGACGCTCTACCGTGTAGGGGTCTTTGCTGGGCACTCCCTTCCTGGCTGCCCAGGTATTTCTCAGGTGTGCAAATTTCTGATTCAGAGGTATCATCCGCCTCGAAATAGCCTTAGTCATCCAAAAATCTTTGGGTGCCTTGATTGAGTCCAAATAACATCCAGTCCCTCATCTTTTCTATAGAGCACATACACAAAAAGGTCATTAGGTTTTTAACCTAAGAAACCTCATTAGATCTTCTTGGGAATCTCTATCTGATCTGATCAACTTCAATCTAACCTGAGTTTTGATTCTACATCTTGATTCCACCACCTGATTTGAAAATGTAACCTGGCAATCTAGGAAGACTATTTAAGAAATCTGAGTCCCAAATGAGCATGAAAGAAAAGATAATTGAGGATGCTTATAGACACCACGAGGAATACTTTAAAAGGGACATTCAGGACAAATTTCAGAAAATAATGGACCACATCACGAACCGTGTGGAGACAATATGGATACAAATGAATCGCGGTTCAACCTGGGATGATCTCCTAGCAGAACACATTAAACTGGTGAAATTACACAACATCTATTGTCTGCAATGTTGGTCAAATCCTTCATTTTTGGAAGACCTCCAGAAATTTTTGGAAATTCTGGCAAAATTGCTAAATAAGTTATATAGAACCATTGATCAAAAATACCCGTCAGAAGTTAATAAAATGTCTTGGAGTGATTCTAGTGATCAACATAATTTCCCAAATCCTGAGTTTGATGATCAAAATTGTTATGGACCCCCAACCCAAATGAATTCAGATTTAAATTTCATAGCAATTGACAATCGTGATCTTGAGATGGGTTGGGAGGATCCAATTGCAAGTATTCCTGATTCTGAACCGGCCCTAGGAAACTAGGAAGCTAGTCCATCGAGCTTAGATTTCCCCTACACCTGTGATAATGAGCTTAAAACAGAACTTCTCTAGAATGTAAATCCTGGGCCTTATCCTGTTAAGGTAATTCTCGAGAATGATTTTGACATCCCTATAGAGCCAGTCTAGATTCTAGTGATTCAATCCTTACCCTTAACCTAGAATCTGGATTCGAGCCTATTTGGGATAATCATGCGGCCCAAAATGATGAAAATGAGATTTTGAATTTGAATTACGATTCTGGACCTGTATTTGATGAATTTACCTCTCCAACCTCCTTAGATACATTAATTGATTTTTCGAAAATCACGTCAATTTATGATACAGAAACTGAGTAGTTGGAAGAATTGGGAATCAATTGGGTCTACCCTAAGAGCCAAGAACCCAAACCTATGCCTAATAAGGATACCTTTTTAAGCTCGGAATCTAAAAAGAGGTTAGACCCAAGTCAGGTTGCTAATTCTACACATCTTGATTCTCTCTATGGTGGAACTTTCGATCTAGAATCAGGTTTAGAACATGATCTTCGCAACTTCTCCGATGGTTTCGAATCCTACTCTGATTTCAGAGAACCTTTGTTTCCTAACAATTATGAACCAATCTACGACCTCAGTATCCATGACTCATTCTTCGACTTTGACTTTGAGGTCCCTGATCCCGAGATCACTGATTCAAAATCAGGTTCCATTGAGATGGAATCATTCCTTTTTTATCTTCAGGAATCAGAAATAGTAAGTGCCGAGAGTATCTATAATCCAAAGTTCAAATATTTTCTTGACTCAGATTTCCATTACCCTATAAGCACTCTCCAAGAATTTACTTTTGATTTTGATGGATATTATGAGGACTCTCTAGATGAACCTACTTTTGAATCCTTTCTAGTGGAGCCCTCAACTCATACAATTTTCATTGAAGCCACTTCTTCTGATCCACATACAGAACCTTCTCAAATCCGATACCAAACCCGACCCACCACTTGAATCAACTTCTACTCTGATTCTCTTCTTGATGATCCAGGTGCACATGATTCTTCTCCATCTTTTGATCGGGTTCCGGACATCGATCAAGCAACTAATCATGTCCCATCCTTTTCTGATCACTTTTGTAGGGATCTCACATCCTCCATAGATCAGTACTCATTTGAGGATCCCTACTCTGACTAGGCTGATCCAATTCAGCCAAACCCGCAATTCGCACTGCCACATCCATCTGAGCTTCAAAGCATCTAGTGGTTACCACATCTATTGATTCACATCTATCAACCCACTAGATTGATTGAGTTTGGGCTGCATCATCAGCCTATTGATCTGAATAAGCACCTAGTTGGAGCAACCAAGCTTTTGATCAAGGTGCTTACTCTACAAAATTCTTCTGATTTGACCACTCCTCCATGACCATCTTTTGCTCGGTTGAAGGCATTGAATGTAGCACTTAACGGGAGGCAACCTATCTTTCCAAAAACCTGAGACTCTTCTGATCATCTTTTGAGCTTCACATCTATTGCACTAAGAGTTCAAAGTTAGAACAACCAATCCTACCTTTGGTATTTGTACCAAAGCTTGAAATCGTCCGCAATAGTCATCCCGACCCATTCACCTACCCTTTGAACCTGTTCTAACCCATGAACCAAGCTGATTCCATGCCCTCTGATTTACAATGAAGACATTACAAAACTTAGGCATGGGGGGGTGTTAAAGTACAAACACATAAAAATTCAAATTTCTGAAGGGTTCTCACAAAAAAATTACTCATTCCAAAAAACCAAAAAAATAAAAAAAATTGCAAAACAACAAAAAATGGAAATGGGAGGAAAGTTTGAGAGACTAATTGCATATCATTTTTTAGGAGCAAAAGAGGAGGTGATTTAAATGTCAAAAAGGAGCAACAATTTGAAACAAAAAAGGGATAGTCATTAATAAATGATTATGGAATCTACTAAAGTTCTAGACCAAATCAAAAGAAAAAAATTAAGTCCTAGAATAACAAAGAGACAAGGAAATTAGTGTGAGTGTTGATCATAGGCCTCTTGGGCTTGTTTTAGGGCTTAAAAATTCACGTATCCATTAAGATCTGGATAATCCTCAAGAGGTTGAGGAAAATGCGAAGCTTACGTATTAGGTCTAAGGCTTAGGGAGTATTCGTCCTCATTAACTGACCCCTGGTTTATGAGACTCAATAACCTAAGCACCCTAATCCACACATAAGTCTGGTTCAGTGCTCTTAATAATCAAAATCATGCAAAAGCGTTTATTCTATTCTAAAAAAGCTACCTAGATTAGGAGTAGCTTAACACAAGTTGATTTAGATGAGCTCCTGATAAACGCCAGTTTATCATCATTCCTATGCATTAAAGCAAGCCTATCTCTTAGGATTTTGCTCCGCAAATGGGTTTTGGGTTGCATTTAGGCATCAATTAGGTTAGCATGCATTGCATTTTTTATTGTGTTTTTGATGTGTTTTTGTGAGTGTTAGGGATAAACAGATTGACAGATCCCTAAAACCCTAATACTCAAGAAGGAAACTGGTGAAGGAGAAGCCCAAACCAGCTAGAACTCAGCTCTATCCAACTCAACATAGCTAGAATCCAACTCACTTTAACTAGGGTTAGCTCATCCTAGCTCCATTCAGCTCATCTCAGCTAAATGATAGCTCAAGAGAGCTCACCCTAGCTCAAGTCAGCTCAGATCCAGCTCAACTTAGCTGAGTCTAACTCATCTTAGCTCTCATCAGTTCAGTGGGAGCTCTAGCTAGCTCAGTTGTGTTGACTGGAGTTCACCTCAACTCAAGACTAGCTACATCCAGCTTCACTCAACTCTAACCAGCTGAAGATGACTTCATCTTAGCTCAGGAAGCTCAAGTCCAACTCTCGGAGACTTAGCTTAGCTCAACTTAGTTGAGCTAAGCTACCTTAGCTACCTCAACTAGCTAGGTCCTCCCTGGGAGCATCAGACTCAGCTCACCTCGGCTCCTTTCAGCAGAAGCCAGCTTGCTTTAGCTTGGATTAATAGGTAGCAAAGAACTAGCAAGCTAAGCCAGCTAAAGTAGCTCCATGCCACCCTCTTTAGCAGTTACTAGCTCCAGTTCAGCTCTAAACTTCTTCTGTCCAACTTCTCCCCTCAAACCCTAGCTCCAATTACCTTCTCTTCTACTATACTACTAGCTAAGCTAGCTAAGCTCCAACTCCCTTGGCCATCTACCACCCTAATACCCTACCTAACTAGCTCCACTAACTAAACCCCACCTAAGGTAGCTCCACCCTACTCCTTTTGGCACCACCACCTAGCCACCCTTTCACCCCTCAACCACCACCAAAAGACACCTATTTTGGCGCCAACTAACCCTTCTAGAACCCCCTCCTTTTGGTGCCAAAATGACCTCCCATCTACACCCTACACCTACCCCCTCCAAGTCACATCCACCATCCACATACCCCCCCTTCTAGAACCCTACCTTGGCACCACCTAATCCCCCTTCTAGAAGGCCATTTTGTTGCCAACTTCAAGGAACACAACCACCCATAACTACCACCTATGTAACCCTTGGGTTGGTGCCAATCATCCTTAGCCCTAGGATCTACTAACTACCCTTAAATCCCATCTTAGCCATCCATTCCAAGAGCCACCTATACCCCCTATCCTACTCTATAAAAGGACCCTTAACCACCACCATTTTCCCCATCCTCCATTAGTGTAAATTCTACCCTATACCCACCTAAACTTATGACCAAGGAAAGAAAAGAAAGGAGGAAGATTAAGGGGGCATCATACCCGCCCCCTTGGTGCCTTCTTCCCCTTCTCTCTTCTCCCTTGAGCCACACCAAGGATGAGGACTTCCATCACTTGGAGGATGGCCAAGCATTGGAGGAGAGAGGGTGGTGCACGCCCACCCTTGTAGAGCAAGTGCACGCCCCCCTTGTGAGCTTTCCAGGAGACCACACCTTGGAGGAGCCTTTCAAGGAAGGAGAAGGAGTTTCTTTTCAAGCCAAGAAGCTACTAAGCTTGGAGCTTGAAGCCCCTCTTCTTCACCAACATCATCAAGATTAGTGTTTTATTTATTTGTATTTTTGTTGCTAATAGTAGAAGCATTCCTATACTAAGGCTTTGTGTAAAACAGTTTTGCATTAATCAAGTTGCTTTCTTTTGAACTTCTGTTGCAATTGTTCCCTTTGTCTCTAGCACTCTTTACACCCTCTCCCTAATTACTATAGGCCTCCATGTGCCTAAGGTGAGCTTAGGGAGAGGAATTAATTATCACTTAGGTTTTAGCTTAGTGATTGTAGGTGTTAGTTGCTTTTCCATCAACAATTCACATTTGCCTTCGTTATTTCAAACTATAAAAATTGGATATTTAAAAACACCAAAAAGAAAGTTGATTTCCATTTTGAAGCAAGAGATTCGATTTTTCAACATATTGCCTACTTGGATGACCCTAGATACTACCCTATCTAGGTTTATAAATTTAAGAGTTGATCGATTTTACGCATTACAACGACGTATTTTACAAACCCTGTAAAAAGCGTATCAGCTCCCGGCACGGAGAGGTGAGAAATTCCCCTCAAAGATGTGCAATAACATACCGTCTTCTTGGTCCTTGTCTCCTAGGATATCTAAATATCCTACCGAAGGCATGTAAGCACCTTATGCTAGTTCAGGTGCCATGGGTAGGATTATCCTGAAATGTCAGTTGCCAGGGCCTAAATTTAGCTACATAGTGCCATGGGCGGCACTACGTCGAAGTATCGAAAGCTAGGGTTCTGGGGGTTGCCATGGGCGGTGCTATCTCGAAGCATCGACTACCAACGACCCTATGAGGATTGATGGTGGGAACTAGGAATCCAATACAAACCATATTTTTGAGACAATCTAAAGCTAGAAATAAAGAAAAGAAAAAGAGAGAGAAAGCACTCCAAAAATAAAAAAATTCTTCTATCTCTCTCTTTTACAAAAACTCACTGCAAACTGAACCTGGACTAACCATATTACAAGCACGAGTGCTTTAACCGCTGGGTTTAAATAACCTTTGGATTGTTTCTGTGGGCCTAAGAAACCTTCATGGCAGATTGAGGCTAAAGCTAGTCAGGTCCGGATCTTGGTTGGTACTTGAGTACCTCTAGGCCTATTATTAGCATTTTGACCTAATTTCTAAAAAGAAGAAAGAATTAGGACTTTGAACATCAAAGCATGGTCTAGAATATAAGTTCATTCCATAAGATTTTGCTAAGGGACTAGTAAAAGTTAGGCATGGGGGTATGATGATAACGTCATCATCAATTATATCTAGCTTTAATTAGTCAAATTCCATTAATAAATGCTCCTACATAACCGTCAGAAGACCATAACTCACTGCATAGTTATTCTAAGAGAAATGCATTAAAATAAGGGTCAAACTGCAGTTTTAACAAAATATCCTAAATGCAGAGCAATCACGAGGTTTCTCAGGGGTTAACTAAAGGTCAAATGTTCATAAATGTCTAATAAGTGGGTTCATGCAGACAGAAACATGTTTTCGCACATTTTAAGAATTAATGGACATCTAAAACCCTAAAAGTGACTTGCTTAAATAACTGAGGTTCTAGTCAAGATAAAATTCACCTAAACCTTCTAAAAATCATAGAAAAATATTCTATAAGGTTTTGTATGCCTTCTTTGACCACTGGAACCCAATGTAACTTAAAACTGAGTCTCAAACAGACACTTGCCCTAATTTGGGCTTCTGTACAATTTACCTTGCCACTCTTGGTCAAAATCAAAATACAATTTCACCATCAGATTCCTTGGGTCCAAATTAGGTTTATACTAAAATTTGGGCCCAATCAAAGATCATCTTGACCAAGTTTGCATTTTGATCCAATTTAACTCTTTTCTCTCACACATATGGCCCTAACTTTTGAATTCCTTGCAAAAACCCCCCTAACTTCATCATCTTCTTCACCAACAGGTCCCTGCCACCTTCAACTCCTAAACCCACTTCACCGACGACCTTCAATCAAGGAGTTCTCCCTAATTTCTCGCCCAATCTCTTCCAAACTTGGAAGGGAGACTCTTGAGAGATTTCCCTACAATCTGAGCCGCATCTTAGGCTCTAATTCTTACTCAATTCCTCATGTGAATCCTTTGAAGTTTAGGGTTTCCTTATGCGTGAAGCTTCCAAGCTTCCAAGCTTGGTTTCCAAGCTTGGAAGGATCTCCTAAGCCCTAGAAAAGCACGCCCATGGCATGCCTTACCTCCTTAACAAGGTTTGGGGCCAAAAACATCTTCTAAACCCTACCTCCGGCCCCTCTCCAACCAAGATCCGGTGGTCCTCCATCCCCCTCATCCTATAGCCAGCCAAAGGCCAAATTGTCCTGCCCATCCTCTTCCCCATTGTTCGATGCGTAAATCATGTTTTAAAAGATTATTTAGTTGTAGTATAGCATGAAACACGTCGACAAATAAATTTATAGAATCCAGTGAGTACCGGGTCATTCACAAGGAGGCGATCTCAATTTATACGGAAGCTCTTCAGAAAACTAGTTCTAACAAGTATTTATATATGTATATATATAAAGAGCAGATATCATTCAGAAGATCAGAATTTTATTACATTCATAAACAGCTTCTCAAAGTAGAAAGTGTTATGCTAAATAGAAAAAGAGAAATAGCAAATAGATAGAGAGAGAGATAGAAGGAGGTAGAGAGATGACGCCACTTGTAGGATGCTTGTGCGAGATGCGACAGCACCTCAAATCCAGAGTGCCAAGATGAAGGTCAGAGCGGAGTTGCAGAGGGAAAGCCTTGTCTGGAGAGAGAGAGTTGTATGGAGTTGATGATCCATCCAAGGGGGCCTTTAGCCTTTTTTTATAGTTTTTATGGAGGGAGACAAGGGTATTTTAGCCCTTAAATCCTTGCAACAACCTTTGGATTAATCAGATCCATCGATCGAGAGATCAATGGACCTGATTAAAACTCAAAACACCTTCAAACTCAACTCCATCATGCAGATTCAACCTCAGATCGACACGTGGCAGCCGCTGGTGCATTGAATAATGATAGCACGGCTCTGCTGCTTCCTCACGTGCACTCGCCCACTTCTGCTTTCTTCACGCACAATCACATGCCTCATTTTAGCGCCGCATCCTTGACCGTTCGATCTTACGATCGAACAGCCCAGATTCACGCCCGTGCATGCTTTTGAATTTGATTCGCGCACCATCGCTCCTCAGTCATCCGATCTTACAATCGAACGACTTAAACGCGCACGTCCCTCACCTTTGAGAGTGTGCTTAACGCGCATTTGTTTACGCTCGTAGCCATGGAGCCATCTGATCATGCCATGTGGTCGCTGATGAGAGACTCATCATGGCTCTTAAATATCCCTAATTAACTAGTTTCCCTAGTTAATTAGCTAAGAATATGTTTATTAGGGTTTAATTATAATATAAGGGATAATATATTAAAGGACTATAAAATAAGTTAATAATACTACATTAAATATCAATTAATGTTATTAATAATTTAAATAATAATTTGGACTCAAATTATAAATATTTAGCTACCTAATTAATATTTAAGTTAACATTATAAATATTTAACCTTAAGTATGCAATAACTTAACTTAATCAATTAAATAGATTAAGCTAAAAAGGTCAAAAACATAAATTCAAGGTATATATATAATATTTATCTAATTTATAATCATATATAAAAAATTGAAAAAGAATTGAATTAAAATAAGCCTTGAAAACCTCACTTTATGTTTTAGTCCTTAGGTTTCATTGCACTTGAGTCCTTTCAATGCACATAGGTCCTTAATTTTTCCTATGAATAGGTCCCTATGAGCGCAATGCTTCTTCCTCTTCTTCTCCTTCTTCCTCGCATTGGACAGCTCTCATCAGCCGGTCACCGCACCTTCCAATCCACCTTCATCCTTCGTCAGAACACCGCCTCCTTAATCATTTCTCTTCCGCTCACCTCCCCTTCTTCATCCAACAAATCGGATTGACTTCTAATCCTATTTAGGTGTAGGAGTTAATCTCATCGGCGTCGTCTTAGTTTAGCTGAACCTAGATGCTTTTCCGTTTAGGTACACCCCTCTTATCCTCCACTGTCACCTATAAATAGCTCCCCTTCCCTCCAATTTTGGCAGCAGGCTCCCTTTCCCCCTTCCCCAACAGCAGTCGACGATAGGCTATTTGTCACTCACCTCCAGCGACCTCTCATCCCTCCTTCGGAGTTTTTCCGAGCGGAAGACTTGTCTCTCTCACCCCCTCTTCCTCTCTGGAAGGCTGTGACAGAGCCTTGAGCATCATCTTCTCTCTCTCAGCACCTTCAATTTCTTGCCAGAGCTCTATCCCCTTTCCTCTGATTTCATCCTCTATTATGCACCATCGATGGAGATTTCTACCTCCCTTCGTCCAGGTAACAGTAGGTTTAGGTAGGTAAGTGCAGCGTAGTTTTAATTTAGTAGGTTAAGTAGCTTAGTTAGGCTTTTATGCTCAATTTGTTTGCCATCTTCTCCAGCTCCGGTGAGCTCTTTGAGCTTGTCCGGAGTACTCTTTTGCTATTTTTACGCATCGATCACCTTCCTTTTCTCATCACGAATTCATAGCACTACTTCTCCCTCATTTTTATCAGCTGTTATGCCTAAGTCATCGCCACATTCACCGGCGACCTCCGCTGTCCACGGCGGAGGTCACCGAGGGTAGACCACACCCAATTGGGACCCTCCATCACATATACACCACTTAAGGGTCCCGTTCGACGTGTTAATTAACAAATTAATCGCCTATTCATAGAACACCTAAATTCATCTCAACTCTTGAGTTCACTATCCATGCCGAGCTCAAGAGAGTTAAAACACCTAATTAATCACATATGAATCATCGCTGTATCTTAATGAGAAATTCCCCTCACTCAATTGAGTGAAAGGAGTCAATCTGAGTTCCAACAAACTCAGATTGCAGTTTCTTTGAATTCGAAGCCTATCTTCTGATTTAATCTTTAATTAAGTCAATTGTCGAGCTCCTGAGGTTCCTTACAATCTCAGGAGACTTTTTAGGTTATTTCTGAGTAGTTCCACAGAGTTTTGAACTCCAGGATGCCAGTACCAGACTCACCGGAGCTCTGACAAGCTCTGACGAATCAAGAATGAGCTTCGACCCATGATTTGACCGTAGAAGCTTCAAAATACATCTACAAGGTCTAAGGATCAGGAATTGATGATTTATATTGCGCTTTGAGGTCTAGAGCTCCTTATTGATCTCTATCTTCTCCAACTCCGACGGAGTTGGAGAGACGTTTCTGTTAGGATTCAGATCCCGAAATTTGGTTCAGAAGCTTGTGCAGAATTTATAGAAGTTACTCTTGTTCTTTAATTGAGTTGATAGTCTCTGGATTGTTCCACCGAACCGACCTTCATTTCGTCTCAGGTAGCAATGCTTGAAAGTACTGCCAGAGCACTCAAAATAGGATTTTGATGTGTTGAATCAATTCTGAGGGTTGAACTAAATTGATTCAAGGTTTTAATTTAATCTGAGAAGACTTGATTTAGAAAGTCAACTTTGAATGGAAATTGGCCAACCCTCAGTTTAATCCAAGGAATAATTGATTAAATATCTGAATTAAGGGTTTCAATTGATTTCTGGGATGATTTAGAATGCATTTGAAATGATTTGATTGAATGATTTTGAGGATTACTTGGGATTTCATAAGCTGTGCAGTTTGGGTTCATTTTGAACCCAACACTGTTCTTTAGCAATTTTGTCCAGATTTGAACCTCAAATCCACCCAGATCAGTTGTTATTGAACTTTTGACTCAACTCAGATTAATTTCAGAGGTTGTTAGCTTTCTGTTAGTTAAATTTGAGCTCAAATTCGAGCTCTGTCCTTCCTAAATGAAGTTTTGAGCTTCATCTTCTTCCCTGAAGTTTTCAGAAATTCTTCTCTCTACTCATTTGATGCAGAATGATTCACTAAAGGTACGTAGGCCTTCAGCTAAGAGCTACATAGCCTCTGCAGGTCATTGACCTGAGTCTCCTCTGCAGGCTTAAATGGCCATGCAAAACATCCACTTTCGTTCTTCAAATCAATAGACCAATCATGTTCTGAGCATCAAATTGATGCTCAAATCCTATAGAGCACATAAATAGCTCTCCATTGAGCCTTCGCTCAATCGGTTTGGCCCAGCGGTTTGCCGGGAATCCTCAAGCGAAGTTTGTCCTGGAGTGGGCAAACATAGTGCCACCTCAGGAGTGAGAGGACAAGCGCTTTTATATAGTATGGTTTTGTGAACCCAACGCTTCAGTCGATAGCGCTGGGTGCACAAAACCATACCTTATCTCTGGATCCGAATGGGTGCATGCGTGCACGTGCGTGTGTGTATGTGTGTGCCTAGGCATATGCCTGTGTGTGTGTGCCTGTGGGCATGAGCCTAGGAAGCTGATACTATGCATTGATATAAATATATGGAAATCCACCTAATTAAAATTAGGTCGGACCTCTAGTAGGGTCTGGTCCCACCCTACAGGGTACTATGTATCCCTGAAAGAGGTCTGACCGCCCATTAATAATATAATTTTATAAGTAAAGGGAAATTAATGGATTAAGTGTTGCGTGAAAAATGGCTAAGTACGGTGGAAATAAGAGCATAGTAAAGAGAGGACTTAAGAAAAAGACTAAGTGTCGAAAGGAGCCTAAGGCTTAAGAGAGAAGAAAGAGAGGAGAAGAGGTCAAGGGAAGAAGAAAATAATGACAAAAGACAAAGAGAGAGAATAAAGAGACAAGGGCTGAAGAAGCTGAAGGTAATTAAGGAATAATATGAAGGAATGAAAGAGAGAGAATCAGACGTCCTTGCATGTAATCAGTCTTCTAATTTCCATTTTTAAGACGTCCAATTCTATTTTTAGGCATCTAATTTGTAATTCCATTGGTATATCTTGTTCTCTTTCATTATTTTGAGCTTTAAATGAAATAAGGCATTTGTACTCATTTGTTTAGCATTTTCTTGCCTTAATCTTTTGTAATTAGAAGTACTTGATGTAATAAACATGTTTACTTGGTTTCTAATGACGAATCATATGTGTAAATATGCTTTCTATTCATGGAATATTGCTTGTGCTTATTTAACTCATTTTTGTGCAATACTCATGTGCTTAAAATATGCTAATCTAATAATTGATTAATTAATTAGTTCTTAATTATTCTTAGAAACTAAATGGTGAATTAAGATTAAGTTATGCCTCCCAGTGAACGACCTGGATTCAACCAGTTAAAAAAGAACTTTAAAATCTAAAATGTTAGGTTAACTTGACCCTATACTACATTCACGACTTTGATTCCAGTTAACCTAAGTTACATTATTACGCATTTAATTAAGCCTAAATAACTTAATTAACTGTGTTGGGAAGTAAACCACCAGTTGCGTTTGCATGCACCGATCTCCATCCGACGGACAATAGCGCCCGTACCTCACCTCTTTCCTAATTTGAGCGTTGCACAACTCAAACCCGCAAGCGAAGTGCTCTAACCAATGCACTGAGGCCTTTGCTTTATTGTGTTTACGTTTTAAGGCAACTTATTCTCAGCCGTTGGATGAAGATCCAACAGTTGAGAGTCACTCCTCTTTGATGAAGAATGGGTGGATGGCCAACGTGGCACATTCGTGATCGTTGGATAGAGATCCAACGGTCCTCAATGTGCAGTGAAGAACCTTCACAGATGGGGCGGCGACGCAGGAACGGATGTGATGGCACCACATGGCACTATCATGGTCATCCATCTTCTTTTCCTTGTATCTAGTGATGTAGACCTCCGATTAAGTTGATTTTTCAGCCGTTGGACTGTGATGGTTGATCCAGATCCATCCGTGCAGTTGGATCTTTCATCTAAAGCTCAGATCTTTATCCTTTGGCTCCATGATCTCCATTCTTCTATGGACTGCACATGATGCTCTAGTTGTTTAATTGAGATGATTTTGGAAGCGTTAGACTCCCGTCGTCATTCTGATCAGATCTGTTCAATCTAATCTGACATCCACGGCTTTGAATCATCTACGATTAAAATCATCTCTCATTAGCACATAAAATGACAATATTACCTATGCAGCTAATCAAACTAACCATTATTCAAATTACGATACCTATGAATGCATTATTCCTAAGTTTTGCTAGAATCTAGCTTAATTCAAGTGATTTAGGTTGCATGATTGCTGTGCAATCACACCCCCATGCCTAAATCTTGCTAGTTTCTAGCAAATGCAAAACTAAATGAAAAGCGATCCTATATGACTAATTTTTATCAAGAGTTTAACTAGAGGTTTATGACTTTTGTTTTATTAAAAACTTTAGTAATCCAAATAATCATGAATGTGCTTTGTTGTAGCTTATGCAACGGATCTAAGTGAAAAGCCAATCCACATCTAAAACTCGTACTTGACCCTTAGTAAAAATCTATTGGGATAGGCAAACTTCTTCCCAAGAGGTTATATGATAATCTGTAAATTCAACCCCGATTTTTGGCTTAGGTAGAAGATTTTTGAGTTAAGTAGATTTGTATTTAGTGGCTCACACTCATCTGGTACTGCATTTTGGACTAGTACTTTAGAACTTAGATTTCCAGACTATTAAATAATTTAACTCAAATAGAGGCGAGAAACTATGCTCGCTTTAGTTTCTTTGTACTCATTCTCTCTCTTTCTCTCTTTCTTTTTCTTTTTCTTATCTTTTCTTTTCTTTCTTTTTTTTTTTTTGAGTTCACAATCTTACCAGATTTATCAGTATATTTGGTGATCTCTCCTGGCACTAACACTTTGATTAGGTTCTGTTAACTCTACGACTAGTCAGCATTCCTCAACCCGTATTTAGGCAGCCAGAAATACAGAAAAGTAGGTAAAGGATGTATTTGGTGTATCGTGAGGGTGGTAGGTGTTGTTGCCTCATTACATTTGAAATAAACTCTAACTCATAAACTCATTTTTTTATGCTCTTTTCTTTTTCTAAATTTTTTATGTATTATATATATATATTTCTTTTCTTTTCTTTTTCCTCTTTTTTTTTTGCTTTTTCTCTTCTTTCTTCTTCTTTCACATCCAAATATCTACTAACGCAACGCAATATTGCACAAGAACTTTTATTTACAAGGCATTATTAAAGATTGGGGGATGTTCAAGAGGATATCGAGTGACTTATTTGGTGGAAGTGCCTATTCTCGGCACCGAGAAAGGAATGAATAGGACAGCATATTTCTAACCTTGATATTAATACCCTTCTTCAACTGAGGATTCCGTAAAGAACAGTCGTGACCATCCACCTCAGTCCTAGTTTTATCAAAACCCGTTCTCTACGTATTTGCCTTATTTGGTGGCTCTCAAAATATTCACATTAAGAACTTGTACGCATAAACCGAGAGTGAAAACTATGCCTAACTCCAAGTATCATTATCTAATTATCCAGAAGTCAAGATTCCTCATACTAACCTTAGAGCACCAGTAGACTTTCTACTCTCACCTCACACTTGTTTGGTGGATCTACTAGAAGATAGTTTACCTAACTCCCTAATTCTTGTCCAAGGGCTTAGGAGAAGAAGCATTACTTTTTCTCGACAAACTAAATATGTTTATTGGTCTTCACAGAGGATCCATTGCAAATTCTACATGTATGTGTGAAATTGCACTGAATTCTAAACTCAGGAATCAACTTAAGAATAAATCCCTAATAAAACCTTATTGGAACATTGCTTTATGCCTAAAGGCTTTTTTTTTTTGACATAAAAATTAGACATGCAATGTCCACCCCCCCCCCATGCCTATACATTACAATGTCCTCATTGAAATGTATACATGAAAATCAAAATATAATAAGCAAGAGGAGGGGATATCACTTGACAATGCTTGTTGATCCAGGTCAGCATGGATGAAAAAGATGCAACCTACCTGTAATGAATACTAAGTTGCCTTCTAGTCAGCGCTAAGTTTAACGTCATTTGCCGAACTTAAACCCAAAAATGTGTAATCAAATTAATGGGTTGAGTTAGGGTTAAAATGAAGATATGATCATGAAACCCAAGGATCAGTGATCCACAAATGTAGATCAGCTGATGGTGTATACCAAGACCAAAAGGTTGGAAAAATAAAGTGAAGGGGCTTGAAACTATTTGCAGCTAGATGCTACAAAAGAGATAAAAATTGGTGCGGGTGCCAGAGTGGAAAGTAGATAGTGACAACCCAAAAAAGTGATGCATGAGGAAGGTAGATGAGGTGGATACAGGTTGGTTCATGGGGAATAAATCATATGGGTCCTGAGAGTGATGGGAAATGAAAGGAGGAACCTGAGTGATGTAGCCTAATATGGTATAGGAAATCACTTCGCAAGTCAAGTTAGGTATGGATGGACATCGAGTAGGTGAGTCAAATAAGATCCAGTGGTCCATTTCAATAGTTCCAGACTTATCAAAATCCTCAATCTTATCCCTGGGGTGATCAAAAATCTTATTTGAGTCGCCCAAATCTTGTTTTAATTCATGATGCAAGTCTTCAAATGTAATGGATAGAAATTCATTATTCGTTACAATCATAGCCCCAAGGGGAGTAAGATCATAATCTAGATTAGTCGTAATCTCAAATTCTTTTTGCTCTGTGGACTCCTGGATTTGATCCCAATTGTCTTTCTCTTGAATTAAGTCTTCTAAGGGAATGTTTTTCTATTCCTCATCAATCAAATCAAACTCCTCAGGAGTCCATGATTCAATTAAATTCTTTGCTTCCTCATATAGATCTTCATAAGTCATCCCCAGTAATTATGCAATTTCTTGAACATCTTTTTCATATGGGGATTATATGTTCTGTTCAATCTCGAGATGTTGGGGATAAGAGTCAGGGTTTTTCTTAGGACTCTGGTGGATGGGAAGAGAAGGGTGAGAATTAGCTAAAATAGAAGTGAAAGTAGATTTGGCTTCAATATGAGATATCTTAGAATGATTAGTATCGCCAAATCCAGATATCAAATCATTTAAGCACATCTGATCATGGTAATCCACAAACAAGATGACATCAAAGCCATCCAACCGTGCTTGGCTGGGAGTGTCACTGTCCCTAATCTTTCTATCTTCTTGATCTTGATCTGATTCTCCCAAATCATCCATGTAGTCCAATTGTGTGTCTTTAAACCTAAAAGACTCATACTCCAGCCCACCATGGATTGGCTCCTCAAAATAGAATGGTTGCAATTCAGGGCCTAAATCAAGATATAATTCCTTAAGTGAGCCTTCCTCCTCAAAGTCAATTTTTGGGATATCAAAAAGGATCTGTTCTACATAATCATGAGGCTGGTGGGTGGGTTCAATGTATGTAGAGTTTGGGATTCGATAAGATGTCATACTTAAGGTTGGATCCTCAACCTTGAGTAGCTTACCACCTTGTTTCATACTCGGACCAGTTTTATCACCTTGTACTTTCTGGATTCTATTGAGCTATTGTTCGGGACGTAGATCACGTAAAAGATGAATACATCGTAGTATAGCATGAAATACGTCTCGACAAATAAAATTAACGAAACTGGGAGTCCCGATCGATCACAGGGAGGCAAAAAAATGCTTTGATTTCATGCACTTATTCTAAATCTAATTACTAAATAATAGACACAATGAATCATGATATATATATCACATAGAGCATTTGAACATGAATTTCATACATGAAACTAAACTAAATGATAACATGAATATAAACTACTTATGGAATAGAACAAGGGCACCATGGGTAGATCGTGGTGGCCTTTTGGAGAGGTTGAGAGAAGTAGCGACAATCCGACAGGGTGGCCCAATGGATTTTTTAGATGAAGGCAGAGAAGACGGGAAGAAGAAGAAGAGAGAGAGGTAGAAGAAGGATGAAAAAGAAGAAGAGAATGACAGAGTTAAGAGAGTTCTCTACTTGAATACTACTTGAATGCCTTTGAAAGAGGACCCTTAGGCCTCTTTTATAATTTCTTGGAGGGGCAAATAGGGCATGGCAGAACCTTATTTTGTGCAACAAAAAGCCTTCAAAATCCTTCTCCATGCTCGGATGTTCCTTGGTGCTGCCACGTGGCGCAACGTGCGCCCTCAGATTGAAATCGCACTGCTGTGCACGCTCCCACGGCTTCGCGTTTTTGCTTTTGCCTCATGCCTTCAAATCCTACCTTAACACGATCAGACAGCTTAGATAGCCGCAGCACTTCACCTTCGCAATCCTTAGCACGATTCACGCGCCTTCCTAATTTCGCACAACCTGCGCAATCGCGTGTCCCACCCACAGTGCACTCTGATCATGCCATGTGGCATGCTCTACACCGCCCAATCGCACATACGCGCTTGCATGCACCCTCCCGCAACCCGCACCAATTTCTGCGTAGCGTAGGGCTCGAACCCGTGGGCCAATGCACTACGTAGAGCCTTTGTTATATATACTTAATTATACTTATATTAATCTGTTCTGGGTGGCGATGTGGTGCATTCCTGGTTGTTGGATGAACATCCAACAGCCCATGCTACGAGGCAAGGTGCCTTTAAGGGTTGAGGGTGCGGTGAGGGGCAGCTGCGATGGTGCCACGTGGCACCATCGTGGTCGTCCGTTCTTCTTCTCTTTATATTTGATGACGTAGGCCTCCGATTAAGTTGATTTCTACATCGTTAGACTGTAAACATCGATCCGGATCCATCTATATGGTTGGATTTGTCATCTAAGGTTCGGATCTTCTTCTCTTCGCCCCTTGGCTCTTGTTCTTCTACGAACTCCCTAGGGTGCTACGGAAGTCTGATTGATGTGATCTTGGATGCGTTGGACTCCCATCGTTATTCTGAACAAACCCATAAGGTTGGATAAGTCATCTATAGCCCTGGATTACCTGCCATCATTAATACCTCTCAAATAACATAGTTTAATACATAAAACACATCTATCAACTACGATGCAAAATACGATGCGTATGCATGCAAAATGTTCATGTTAAGCTAAGTTCTAGCTTAATTCAAGCGAGTTAGGGCCTACGATTGTTGCGCAATCAGCTGTTTTGTTAGATTATTTGTATTTCTTTTATTAGCTTCTCTCATCCCCTGGACTACTTAGAGTAATTGGGTGATCTCAGGATCACCGCCATGGTCAAGGATTTGAGTTGGCTAAGGATAATAATTTTCAAAATTTCTAACCTCAGTCAAATTAGAGTATCTATCATCTGAATACCCAAGGTAAGAATCATAATCTTGGTTGGATGGTGTAGGGTTATCCCAATAAGAAGGTGAAGTTGTTAGGTTGGAATTGGGATAATTTGCAAAGTGATTTCGAGGATAGGATTGATATTCTAGGTATTGAGACTCTGAGGCATATCCTTGATCCGAGGAGAGATGAGTTTAGCTAAATCGGTCAAGATAGTTAGTGATGACAATCAGGTGCTGGTCTTGCATGGAGAGTGTCTTTTGAGGTTGTAGAGATCCTTGATATCCAGAGATTCGTGTGAGATTCAAGGTAGGCCTAGCTAGACCTGGGGAATATGAGGTGTAGGCCAGGGAATCAAGTCCCGAGTGTTGAGGAGAGTTCTCCCATCCTGAAGAAGTTGAAGTAAGGGAAGGATAGGTGATAAGTCTAATTTTGTCGACTATTATTTAGCCTAAGTACTATTTAATTATTTGTTCTTAGTTGTTACTTAATTATGAGTTATATGGCAATTCACCTTGGCCTGCATTTAATTTTATGCTTCAATTTCACATTTAATAACATATGTTATGATAATATAATTTATTTGATGAATGTAAGCTAGGTACAAGAATCAGGCGCTCATTTTTACTTCTATAAGACGTCTTGGACTTGGATTGGACGTCTGGAACTGCTATCACAAATTCATGGCATTACATTTTTTTAAGATGTCTGATGCTCTAGTTAGACATCTGAAGAAGAAACCACCATGCTTATCTGTTGTTCCAACCACTCGCGATCGTCACGAGTAGTTGGAGATACTTGCAACCGAAGGAAAAGGAGGAGATTTTTGTTTAAAAAGAAGCCGCGTCCACCAAGGATAAGATCATCATCCGCCTTCCTCCTGGCGGGGAACTATCCTCCATCTCCACCACCGTGAAGGAGGCGTGCACCATGGACTTCAGCGAGCATCGTGGTCTCTGCGCACGTACCTCCCACCTTCGTCCTCTCTACGGTCGCACGGTGACAGTGTGCGGCCACCACCGCGAACCCCCTCACCACGCGTAGCACACCATGCACCGCTAGCCTCTCACCACCCTCACCGCACGCTATGCCATCTCCAACCCGCATGCGCACACAACAGACCCTACTCTCCAGCCGCGTGCGTGCGCAACCTAAGGCGCGAACAACCAACCCTACGCGCGCTGTGTGCAATCCGCCCAGCCTGCTTGCTCATCTTCTTCTTCTCCAACGGCAAGAAGAATCCAAGGCAGTCACAACCGCGCGTGCATAACCACCCTACACAGTCAGCTACGCGCGCTACACCGCTCGCCCGCACTCCAGCCAGCGTGCCCACGCTCCTCGTGTGCACAGGCATGCGTGCGTCGCCAGCAGCCATCTTCGTCTTCTTCCTCCCAACAGGCCACCTACAACTCCATCTAAAGAACCCATCAGTTACCAGCCTACCCCACACCGTGCAGCCCCCTCCGATCTCCATTCTTGTCGCCGACACCACTGTTGAGACGCCCTCACTCTACCACTGCTCCCCTCTGTTCTCACGTTTTTGTGCGGGTTTAAAGTGTATCACGTTGTAGTATAACCGAGGAAACGTTTAAACAAATATAAAGAATTTTATTACTCGAAAAACTAGAGTATCCGAGGTTGAACACGGGGAGCAATCTCAGTACTTTTTAAAACCACATAATACAACTGTTAAGTGAAAATGAGTGATTCAAAGAGAGAACTTTAAAAAGGATTTGTAAAAGAAAATAGAATTGGATGTCTGATTTCTGTATCAGACGTCTTAAATGTAATCCCCTCTCTCTTCTTCTCCTTTCTGCTTCTTTCTCTTTCTGCCTTTGCTTCTTGTTTCTTATTTCTTCTCCTGCCTTGCCTTCCTTCTTTCTTCTTCTTCTTCTGATCTTTGCAGAGTCTTCACTTGGCCTCTCTTCGTTCTTCTCTTTCTTTTTCCTTGCCTTCCTTCTTCTTTCTCTTTCTGCCAAGGCTTCTTCTTCCTTGGTCTCTTCTCTTCTTCCTTTTCTGCAGCTGCTAAGTGTTCGCTTCTTCCTTTGCTGCTTCTTTCCTGCGCACACCACAGCCAAGGAAAAACCTACCCCCGTCCCTCTACCCAAACGTCTCTCTCTTTCTCTGCAATTCGCTCAAGGATGCTCTCCCCAGAGCTACACAGGTAATTGGGTTGGCTTCGCACCTGGGACCAGGCGCACCGGCAGGTGGTGATGCGCGAGGAGTGCTCAAGGATTGGGTCGGGTCGGATCCCGCCAGATCCGCGAGGTCAAGCCGCGGACGAGGCGGGTGTGAGGGCAAGTGAGGGACCTCACCCCTATGCTTACGAAGGCAGCAAGCTTAAAACACAAAAATAATTTATATTATACCTGTGTTTCTCGAGTCCACGATGTGGGACTATCTAATCAGCCCCGATTTCACGCACGCCCGCAGAGCTTCCGGCGTGCAATTGCCCCAACTGCTGGCCTCGCAGTGCGACGTGCTGGCCTCACTCGCTTTGCGACACTCGCGTGAGTCTGCTGCACCTGCAGCCTGGGATCCCTGATGCCTGAAGCTGCTACGAGCTCCTCGCTGGTTCGGCCGTCAATGGCGGCAAGAGCTGCAACCTGTCATACACACGAATGGCCTATTGGCCTAATCAGATTAGCTAGAAACCTTCGCCGTAGCACGGCGAAGGTGGTGGACGGTGCTGCAGGCCACAGGTTGGCCTAGGCGTGCGTGCCTAGGTCAACCTGTGGTCGGAGGTGTGGGGTTGATCGGGGGGTGATTGTGGAGGTCTGGAGTGGCAGTGGAGGGGTGGACTGAGTTCCTGGTGGTGAGGCGGAGCTCACGAGAGGGTTGGCGGGCCATGTGGAGGGGCGGAGTGGTGTGGGTGGCTCGCCGGAGGGCGGTCGGAGGCGAGGACGATGGAGGTGGTCAGGCACTGTCGGGGGGTAATTGGATAAAATAGTAGGGGGAAAAGAGAGAGGAGAGGATGGAGAGGGTATCTGGGGTAATCTGGAAGGAATGGAGGCAGCGGAGTGGACGGCGCGTTACTGCCGTCGTCGGGGAAGAAGGACCCTGAGGGAGGAAGCGGCGATGAGGATGAGGGCAGGGGCACGTGCGCTTGGTACGGCGCAACGTGGGAGGAAGCGGAGGAGTTGACTCTGCTGCTGGTATGGCAGCAGAGCGACGAGAAGGAGGGAGGAGGTCGCCGGAGCTTGCGGGTCTTTTGGCCGGAGTGGGAGAGAGGAAATTTGAGGGGATCTCCGTCAAATTCAAGCTTAAGATCTGCGGTAGGGTCTGGGGAGTCTTTTATAGGTGCTGGCCGCTCCTTCTAGCGCGTGGAATCCGCGCAATCAACTCTGCCGGCTCGCCAGAGATGGAAAGAGGGTGGATACCCAAATCTCTCGTGCGTTCGCACGAGAGATTGGGTTCACACCAGAGATCGTGATCTGCTTTAGATGGAAGGGAATTCCTCAGAGAATCCCCCTTCCATTTCTGGGAGGGAATCTTTGAGGGATTAGAGAGTAATCCCTCTCTAAACCTCGCCGGAGCTCGGTTCTACCCTAACAATGGTGGCAGGACCGGATTGCAAAGGTGGCGAAGAACTTAGGGGGCTCTCTGCAAAGATATTCAAAAGATAGGGACCAATTTGTGATTTGGGTGTACTAAATTGCAAAGTAGGTCAAGATGTCCTCCCCTTAGGTCCAAATTTTGGTATAAACCTAATTTGGACCTAGGGAATCCAATGGTGAAGTTGGATTTTAGGTTTGACCACGTTTGACTGGACATTTTGCGTAAAAACCCAAATTAGGTTAATTGAAGAGCTAGGACCCTAATCTAAGTCAAACTGGGTTCCAAAGGCCAAATTAAGTGTTCTAAACCCTAGAGGATGTTTTTCCATGATTTTTAGAGGGTTTACTTGATTTTTATTCTGACCGGAACCTTGTTAATTTAAGCGGATCTGTTTTTAGGGTTACCAAGGGTCATTTAATTCTTAGATTGCACATAAACCATTTCTGATTGACTCAACCCACTTTCTATCCCATTTAGACCATTTGACCTATGTTTTGCCTCTGAGAAATCCTGTTTATGTACTGCAATGGTAAATTTGCAGTTTTAACCTTTATTTCATGTTTTCTTCTCAGAGCACTTGTTCCTTCAGTTAAGCCTTCTTCTAGGCTATGTAGGAGCTTTTATCTTCTTTATTGGGTCAAAATGAGCTAGTTATGGCTCATGATGAGGCTCTCATCACCCTCCACTTCATGCCACTAGCCGACGCCCACGCACGGCCCCCTTAGGACCCATCACTAATGCCATCTTCTCATCCACCGGCGACCTCTGGTGACCACTCGCTGCCGCACCACCACCGGAGTGTTCCTCTCCTCCGACCCAGCTCCTCCGACGACTCTTGCAGCCAGCCGCACCTGCTCCTTCACGCGAGGAGGAGAGAGGAGAAATCCTCTACTTCTCCAATTAAAATTTACCATCTATGGCATTGCGGGGAACACTATTCCCTTATTTAATGAATTAAATTATTGAGGTGAATTTGCGTAGCCATCCTTCTATTTAATCAAAATTGCTTGCATATGCATATCTCTCATTAATGATTTAATGCATGTCATATATATTATGGTGAACAAGCTATATTCTAGAAATTAGTATTTACGGTGTTTACCAATATCAAGATCATTATTTTACAAGATATTATATAGTGGTGATTTTGCATATGCACACCTGTATTCTTGATTAATTATTTGAAGCAAGAAATCATGTTGAAAACACGTGCACCAGTTAGTATGCATACACATTGAGATTCCTGAATAAACGAAGCACAACGCACTAGTTTAAATAGGCCAATTCATCCCTGTGGAGACGACCTAACTATTCATGGTTAGATTCTGAAAATTAAAATATTTTGAAAAGCAATTTTCTACCACGCGATTAAATACAATGACACATCATTTTATGTTAAAGTTTTCAACGAAAATGAAGATCACTCTTTCAATAGGGATAGGAAGAAAAGGAGGAATAGTGTGAGGCAAAAGAGTAAGGGTCCATGGTTTCATCCTCAATCAGTTCTTCCTCATGGCAATTGGCCATTGGAATGTATTCAGAAAAATTAGGTTTTCTCCTTAGTTTACTCTCTAAAGGTGGTACCAAATCAGGGTTTAGAGACCTTTAAACATCCATGTACCAGAAGAAAGTTAATAGATGAGAGAGAGAAGATAGACGAGAGAATACCCCGCCCTTTCAATGCAAGCAATCAAACTGGTCCTTAGAGTGTTACCCCTAAATAGACTTGATCTTGGCTCCGCAAAATATGACTGGGTTAGATCAACCCTTGAACTACTTGGCTGGCTAAAAGGGTGGGACCCCCTAGGACACCCCTCATGGTAGGACACCACTAAGGGTTAACGCGGTTACCGCACCAACCTTTCATGTCACCAGTGAGTCCAAGTAGACAAGGCCTCTAAGACTATTAGTCCTACCTAGGGCACATCTCTCAGTTTTAAGCTTGGGTTTGATGTGCTTTTGGAATATGATGGGCGTTAAGGGGGTGTTTTCCCTTAAGATTGATTTCAAAGATGTGAAGTGTGCAGGCAAAGGATTCACAAGCAATTTTTTATGATGAAGTGAATTTTAAGATTCAATTGCTTGTGTTAATGCATTTTTAGGGTTCACTTGAGTTAATATTTTCAATCAAGGTTTTGATGAGGCATACAAGAGTTTTGCAAATCCTAATTTGTTTGATAGATTTCCTTTAAATATGGAAATGCAAGTGTGCTCTATCCTTAATGTGGAACCTTAAGCACAAATAGTTCTAGATATTTCTTTTAAGTCCATAATCTAATGAGTGGTGTGACCCAATCAATGAAATCAATTGGTCCTATTACACCACTAACTAGGCACTCAAAAAATATTTTCTAAGAAATTTTAACGCACGTTTTCCATTTTTTCTGATTTGAAGCATACTGGGGGTTTTGTAGTCTGTTTTGACCTCCAGTTCGTGATTGAATAATTCGTGTGATCAAATGTGCAAGAAATATTTTTTTCATATTTTTCCTAAATTCTTGATTATCTTAGAAATTCAATGCCATAAATTTCAAGTCAATCGGAGTTGTATAAAAATTCTTATAACATTTTGAACTCTGAAAAATCAGGAATAATAACTGAATTGATAATAGACCAGTATATGAATTTTTAAAATCTTTCTACAATCAGATTTACACAAAATTTAAATATGTTGTTCCTGACTTCAAACCTCACGTCCAGTAAAAATTTGAGAATTTTTGGACATGCAGATCTTCGAATATTGAATTTGTAAGTTAATAGTTTCTTTCAACCTGAAAATCACTAACAAGAGAGATTTTTTTCTCCTTTTTTCCAATAAGCAAGCAAATTATAACTAATCCTAAGGTTTAGACAAATCCTAATTTTTATAAATCTAACTAATCTAACCTATGGGTACTTACCTAAGATTCGAACCTGCACTTTCT
Organism: Thalassia testudinum; assembly: GCA_037157565.1. NCBI lineage: Eukaryota > Viridiplantae > Streptophyta > Magnoliopsida > Alismatales > Hydrocharitaceae > Thalassia > Thalassia testudinum. The sequence goes on along the minus strand of JAZHRO010000029.1, from coordinate 2,260,495 downwards.
CCATTTGTTGCATCTTCCCCTTGGATTTCTGTGCTTCCTGCACACGCAAATAGAATAGGTTAGAAATCTCAAATAAGAACTATGAAGAAAGGCTTCAAAAATTTATGTTGCCTGCCCAGCAACGGAGCCAACTTGTTCGGTGCGTAAATTGAGTTTTAAAAGATTATTTAGTTGTAGTATAGCGCAAAACACGTTGACAAATAAATTTATAGAATCCAGTGAGTACCGGATCATTCGCAGGGAGGCAATCTCAATTTATACGGAAGCTCTTCAGAAAACTAGTTCTAACAGGTATTTATATATGTGTATATATATATAAAGAGCAGATATCAGGCATTCAGAAGATCAGAATTTTATTGCATTCATAAATAGTTTTTCAAAGCAGAAAGTGCTATGCTAAATAGAAAAAGAGAAATAGCAAATAGATAGAGAGAGAGAGAGATATAGAAGGACGTAGACAGACGACGCTGCTTGTAGGATGCTTGTGCGAGATGTGGCAGCACCTCAGATCCAGAGTGTCGAGACGAAGGTTGAAGCGGAGTTATAGAGGGAAAGCCTGGCCTAGAGAGAGAGAGAGTTGTATGGAGTTGATGATCCATCCAAGGGGGGCTTTGGCCTTCTTTTATAGCTTTTATGGAGGGAAAAAAGGGTATTTTAGCCCTTAAATCCGTGCAACAACCTTTGGATTAATTAGATCCATCGATCGAGAGATCAACGGACCCGATTGGGCCTCAAAACACCTTCAAATTCACCTCCATCATGTAGAATCAACCTCTGATCGACACATGGCAGCCGCTGTGCATTGAATGATGATCGCACAGCTCCACTACTTCCTCACATGCGCTTTCCCGCTTCTACTTTCTTCATGCGTGCCCGCATGCCTCATTTTAGCATCGCATCCTCGACCATTTGATCTTATAATCGAACGGCCCAAATTCACGCCCGTGAGCGCTTTTGAATTTGATTCGCGTGCCATCGCTCCTTAGTCGTCCAATCTTACAATCAGACGACTTAAATGCACGTCCCCCTCACCTTTGAGAGAGCGCTTAACGAGTGTTTTGTTTACACTCACAATCACAGAGCTGTCTGATCGGGCCACGTGGTCGCGTCTGCGTGCGCTGATCTCCATTCGATGGACAATAGTGCCCATGCCTCTCCTCTTTCCTGATTTGAGCGTCGTGTAGCTCAAACCCACGATCTTCACTCGCGGTTGAGCACTCTAACCAATGTGCTGAGGCCTTTTCTTTGTTGTGTTTACATTTTAAGGCAATTAATTCTCGACCGTTGGATGAAGATTCAATGGTTGGGAGTCACTCCTCTTTGATGAAGCGCGGGTGGACGGCTAACGTGGTGCATTCGTAATTGTTAGATGGAGATCCAACAGTCTTCAGTGTGCGGTGAAGAACCTTCACAGATGGGGCGGCGATGCAGGGGCGGCTGTGATGGCGCCACGTGGTGCCATCATGGCCATCCATCTTCTTTTCCTTGTATCTAGTGATGTAGACCTCCGATTGAGTTAATTTTTACGCCGTTGGACTACGATCATAAGTCTCAGATCTTTGTCCTTTGGCTCCATGATCTCCATTCTTCTATGGACTTCACATGATGCTCTGGTTGTCTGATCGAGATGATTTTGGAAGCATTGGATGCCCATCGTCGTTCTGATCAAATCTATTCGGTCTGATCTAACATCCGCAACTTTGAATCATCTATGATTAAAATCATCTCTCATTAGTACATAAAATGATGATATTATCTATGCAGCTAATCAAACTAACCATTGTGCAAATACGATGCCTATGAATGCATTATTCCTAAGTTATGCTAGAATCTAGCTTAATTCAGGTGATTTAAGTTACATGATTGCTATGCAATCACTCGTCTTCCTTTGTGCCTCACTAGTTAAAGTGAGGGTTGTCCTCGTTCCTCACCTTCGTCCCTCTCAGAAGATTCTCATCTTCTCCATCACAAGTTTACCAAAGCCAATGCGGATCCTACCCCCCTTCATCCAATTAGGTTAGGTAGTTAGGTTAGTTAGATCTTTAGGTTAATTTCTCCCACTCAAAATCCAAAAACAACCCCCGATGCCACTGTTCACTGCCATCTCTTCCATCTTTGACCATCTCCCTGGCAAGGTCATTCGCTCACCTCACACCTCCACACGCCTCGTTGACACTCCCAAAAGCTCCGCCACTCATCCCTGCACAAAACCCCTCTCCTATTTCATCCTCTCGACCACTCAAAACCCCCATCGACTAATCATAGGCACGCTTCGCGTATTAAAATCGGGGTTCGGAAGACCCATCATCATAGCTCACAAAACGCGTCTATCAAATAAAATTTATAACCGAAACTCGAAAAGTAAGTCCCGAGTCGAACACGAGGAGGTGAACGTTTGGTTTTGAAAATCCACATTTCTCTTTTATTTGCTTTTGGTCATTTTTATCTTTTCTGATTTTTTTAGTATTTTTAGCAAGCAAGAGATTAGGTCGATGACTTCTAACTAATCTACTTGCAACAATATAAGAAAGAGAGAGAGAGAAATAATCATCTATTTATAAACGAATGTTTGTTACACTACGAAAGCGTAAAAAGATAGAATGAGGTGAGAGAAATCCCTCTCGATGGTCGCTCGAAGGATAACTCACTCTGACATCACCTAAAGGAAGGTGGTGAGGAGAGGGACGAAGGAGGACGGAGTTGGAGGATGGAAGATGAGGCAGGATGGCATCGAGGCGAGGATCTTCTTTTCGAAGGGCGGTGAGAGGACGGCCACGGGATGCTCCACGAATGGGGATTGTTGAAGCTACAGGTTGCTACGCTAACGTATTTGGTTTTGAAAAAACCTGTCATTGTAGTTTGAAAGCGAAGAACTCATGTTCAACAAATAAAATTTATACCGGAATAGAAATCCCAGGTCGAACTCAGGGAGGCTACGTCTATCTATATTCGCAATTATATTTTTTTTTAGAATTTTTGTTGAAAAGTGAAGCGATGTAATTACAATGCAACAATATTAACAATCAGAATAAACGAGAGAGAGAGAGAGAGAGAACATGCATTCAAAAATTCAAAATGTTTATACAATAAAACCAGAGAAGAATTACACTAGAAAGCAAGAAATTAGCTACACTAGAAAGTAGGAAAATTCTACTTTAGAAAGCTGTACAGAAGAATGGGAGAGAGAAGTTATCCTCCTCGACGATCGCTTGGAGGATGAGCCGGACGAGATGCTGCCTGGACGAAGGACGGAGCGGGAAGAAGGAGGTCGAAGCAAGAGGAACGAGAATGAGGTAGCACGTCGTCGTCATCACGGGATCTGCTTTTGAAATGAGAGTGAAAATTTGACTTTATCTCGCGAGGAGCATCCCGGGTGTGGGACAAGCTTCTCTTGAGCTTTGGAGAGGTAGAGGAGAGAAGGGATGAAAATTTCGTATGGAGGGGGTCTCCTTTTATAGTTGCAAGGAATGAGGGAAAAATTTCGTATGGAGGGGGTCTCCTTTTATAGTTGCAAGGAATGAGGGCAATTTGGTCCATCGTGACGGATAAAACCGTCGCTAAAGCCCCATCGTGGGCGACGTGCACCGCCTGCTCGCCTCCCACACTTGTAACATGCACTCATGTCCTTTGATTCTCAGCCATTCGATCATGAGATCGAACAACTGAGACGTGCCCTCGCCCGCCTTCTCATCGCGTGCTTGCGAGTACGATCTCACATTTCCCGCGAGCGTGCAATAGTGCATGGCTGCTATTGAGCACCCGTAGCTGCTAAATCGCGATCGAGCGGTCGCAAAGCCCGCTGGCCCGCGCCCCAGCAGCCGCTCGCGAGGAATCGAACACGCGCTGCTGCATCATGCAAACGTGTTCACCCAATACACTGCAGCGGCGCTTGTGTCGCAGAGATGAATTCGTGCGCACGGGATCAGGATCGTTGGATTGAGATCCAACTGTCAAGGTGGCTCTTCAGGTGCGGCTTTAGAGGATGGGCGCACCGGTTGGGATGCAATCTCAACCGTTGGATCTTGATCCAATGGCGGAGATTCGTGGTTGTTAGCGTCTTCAAAAGTTAAGGGTGGTCGATTGGGCGGCCGAGATGGCGCCATGTGGCACCATCTTGGCCATCCATTTTCTAGATGATGTAGATGGTGCCACGGGTGTCAGATTAAGTTGATTTTCACGTCGTTAGGCTGCAATCATCAATCCAAATCCATCCGTGCGGTCGAATTTGTTGTTTGAAGTGCGAATTCACACCATCTTGGCCCTTGATCTTCTAAGATTCCCCGATCTCTATGTGATGCTACAGATGTCTAATTAGGGCGATCTTGGAGACGTTGGACTGCAATCTAATTAGTTGCATTTGTAAAAATACATGTATACATGCATCTAATTGAGTGGAAAGAAGAATGAAATAAGTGGCCTTGCATTTTACCTTTTTTCCTCAAGTGCCTCTTTGCAAAAATCCACCACCTCTATTTTTTATTTCCATTTAATTTTTTTATCTTTCCCGCGGCTGCATTTTCTTCCTCACGCCATGCTTGCTGCAGCTGCCCTTGTCCTTCCTTGCAGCTGTCATTCCATCCCTCTCCCTGCAGCTGCATGCGGCCATGACATTCCTCTTCTATTTAAAGACCGCAGCTCCTGCCTTTGCAAGGAGAGCCTGGCTGCAGCAAGAAAAAAAACCGACCAGCAAGCCACCACCGTCCTCTCCTCCATTCCCCTCCATACGCCGGCCCTCCTCCGAGGAGATACCCGGTAGGCAGGAGCTCTCACTGTAGTGCACACCACCACAGTGAGACCACCACCGCCTAGCTCTTCAAAGAGCTGGTGGGCGTGGTGGCTCTTCTTTCATTTTTTACGTTCCCGCACCTTCCCGCCATTGGAGTCACTTCAAGGTCTGAAGCTTGAAGCAGCAGCAGCAGCAGCAGCGGCAAGGAAGCTGCAGCAGTGGTAGCAGCAACAGCAGCCCCTTCCGCACTTCCCTGCAGGCGCCCAGCCCCTCCGCGTGCGCCTGCAGGCCTTCCCCGCCTCTGCAGCGGCCGGCCAAGCGTCTCCCCACCCCCTGCGGCACCTGCAAGCTCCACGTGCGCCTGCAGGCGCCCTCGCCTTCCAGCCCCGCGTGCTCTGTCGCAAGCTCTCCACGCTCGCAGCCGGTCGACACAGGCACTCTCCTCTCTGCACGAACAAGCGCCTACGTGCGCGCGCGACCTCCAAACGATGCCCGTCACCTCCAGACGACCTAACTCCTTCACTCCAGAAGCAGCGGCTGCTCTCTCTTCTCTCTCGCTCTCTCTCTCTCACACAACACTCACTCTCTCTTTACACCAACGCACACACACCTACACCAACACTTACACACACCCACACACACATAAACACTATTATAAACTTATATATATATACGTATACTTATAGTGATATATATATGCATATATTGATATACATACATATATATATATATATATATATATATACATATATATATATTTATATTTATACTTATAGTAGTACCTATATACTTATGTATTAGTATACATACATACTTATATATATATATACACATACATACATATATATAAATACATATATACATATACTACTATGCATATACATATATATATATATATCTATATACTTATATATATACTTATATATATACATATCTAGATACATATACCTATATACCTATATATATACATCCATATAGTATTATATACATATATACATACATATATATATATATATACATACATCTATACATATATATATATATCTATAACTATATATACATACATAGATATATATATATATACTTAGCTACATATATCTATATGTACATATATTACTATATACTTATACATACATATATATATACCTCTATATAGTTATATATACATACACACACACACACACACACACATATATATATATACATATATATATACCTATATATTTATAACCATATATATATATATACATCTAGATATATTTACATATATACATATATATATATTTTCACATCATTTACCATACGTTGTATCGTGGGAATATCTGCACCAGTTGCTGATATTCCCCGATACACGCGTACAAAAAGCGTGGTCGCGTACATCATCCACCATCCATCCCACACTCCACGCGGCACCTAGTCCTGTTCGTTGCATCTCTCTAGACGACGACCAACTCGACACCGTGCCACACTCCATCTCCGCCTCCACCCCCACCCCTTTATATACATAATATATACCTATATATACTGTATTTACTTTATTTCTGTTTCGCTTTCTTGTTAGTAAAAAGATTAAAAAAATAGACAAAAGAGAAAATATAATATTTGACTTGCAGGTATCCCATCTTGCGAATAGCAAGATTCGTTTTGGAACTCTGTTTTGGCTCAAAGCCAAGAACCCAATTATGAGGGTGTGCCTCAAGGAAAAAGATTACCAGAAAAAAATCTAAATAAGAAAAACACCAAAAATACAATAAACGAACGGAAGAGACCTGTTGTGGGAAAGGCGTAGAAAGTTAACTTGTAACCCCACTTCCCTGAGTTCGACCCTGGGCCTAAAAGTGACAAGATAAAATCAAGTAAGCCAGGTTAAAAATTTTTGTAAAGATATGGTTAGGTTCGATTTAGGTTAACCACTATACACATTTCAACGAAAAAATCACCATATTAACAACCTATCCGGGCTCGACCATACATCTTTTCTAGCGTTGTTGCCGGGGAAGTGAGCCTTCAAGTAAGTTTCTATTCAATTCCTTTCAATTTTTCTCTTCTCTCTTCACGGGTATTTCTGTTTTTGGTGTGCAGTTGAACCTGGTGGAACGAAAAGAATGGCAGACGAAGTCGAAGACGTGAGCATATTCAAGGCAGGAACGAGAGCTTGAAGACATCGACACCGCATTGAGCTTCGCACACGTTGCCGAACAAGTAGGTTTTCTTTTCTTAGCAAACTAGGGTTAACTTGCCACCTTAATAAAAAAAAAAACTAAAAACTAAAAAAAATTAGAAAAACTTCTTGGGATCTCTTGGGGCAAGTGGATTAAAATTCACTTGTTTGATTGATTGTCTTCACTCCCACTGCCCCAGGATTTCCCGCCCTACTTCACATAGCGAAAATCCGAGAATCTTGATTCTTGAATTTTTTGCCATGAGAAGTATTCTTTGAGGAAAATAAAAAGATTAATTGCACCCCTCTTTGCCGCATTTACCTGCAAATTCGGGATCACATTTTTGGTGGGGAGACTTGGAATTGAGTTGATTCCAACCCCACCACGACTTTTCAACATGCCTAAGATTCGATCCCGAACATTTCAACACCAACAATTTTAGTTTCTTTATCTGTTGGTTGAGCCTTGTGTGGACATTTTTATTGGTGATTGGGAGCACTTGAATTGAAGTGCTTGGCTCCCTTTCACATTAATATAAAACTGATTCGTGCATCCACACATAGAAATCTCCAATTAGGGTAGCCCATTGCACTTTAGCATGCATTAACTAACTGATATTGAAGAAGGGTTTGTTGGGCTTAGAAAGAAAACTTGTATTCTCACAAAAAACTCGGAGATTGGTTGAATTGGTAATTTAGCGAAATCCTAAAATTCATACTACTTAAGGCTGAACTCTAAAAATCATTCACCAATTAAGAACTTAATTCGGGGAGATTTCCCCATTGCATGCATGTTTTACACACTGAAAATCAATCACTTGGGCATTACCCGTAAACAACGCCCTTCACATTCTAAAAGCACTTGACCCTAAGCCTCTAACTAAAACTAGTAGTAACTTGACCCTTCTTAAGGATTGGAGGTCTAACTACCTGCGTGTAGCAGCTACGTGCTAGTGAGAGTTCCCGCGTGCTATCAGGTGTCTAAGACTGGGGCAAACGGCCTTTCAATCTGGCTCGGTGGTTCTGCGGTGCTCGCATTCGGTTCCGTAGTTCGTGATAGTAGGTAACTTAGATCTTTAGGTCTAAGGGCACACTGTAGAGGTTAGGAACTTGATTGTATTGATTTGTAATCAAGTGTACCTTTGCAGCGTCATTTCTCTCGTCTCTTTTCCCTTCTCGTCTCCCCAAATCTTCCTGCGGTAATGCATGTTTAGGAGGAGGTCACAAAACCCTGAACTGTTTGAATTGACTGATAAATCTAGAAAAGAAGCCGAATCGTCCTCCTCCTCCACAAACATAGCTGCATGCCCACCCCCAAATCCCGAGGGAGGAAACCGCCCTCAGAACCCACCAGGTGGTGGAGCCTTAGATCCCATAACCCGCCTCCAAGCCCAAATGGAGATGTATAATGAGAAAATCGAAGCCATTCGGGAAACATTGGAGGAAATGCAGAACCCTCCCCAATGGGAGGAGCCTAGGTCTCTTAGCTCATATCAAAATCCCGCTGCTACAGAGACCATAGGACAAATTCGAGTCCCCATGGGCGGGGACGACTTTGAATTAAAATCGAACATAATTGGCCTAATAAATTTTCACTTCCATGGTCTTGCAAGTGAAGATCCTTTTCTCCACTTGGAAGACCTAACCCGACTGGCTGAAATGGTTAAACCAAGAAATGTCGGGTTACCTATAGTCCTCATGAAGATGTTCCCATTTTCATTGCGGGATAAAGCATCGCAATGGTTACAAACTCTTGGGAGAACCATCCACTTTTAGGAAGAGATGCGAACAGCGTTTCTCAAGAAGTTCTTCCCAATCGGGCGAACCAATGCGCTTCGCCGTGCTATCACTTCATTTACGCAACAAAATGGCAAACAATTTCATGAGGCATGGGAGAGGTATAACGACCTCCTCAGGAAGTGTCCGCACCACGGTCTGCCTAAGTGGCATATAGCCCAGATCTTCTACTATGGGCTAAATGAGACTTTGAAGAAGATTGCAAACGCTTCCTGCGGAGGGAACTTTATGAATAAAGACAAGAATGGAGCATTTGAATTGTTTGAAAATATGAGTGAAAACTCGATAAACAATGGTTCCATTGTCGCCATTAATCGTACCATCCAGCCCCGAAATGTCCACGAAGTTGACACGGGACCCTCCCATTCATCCACTGATCTAAGCCTTATTGCACAAAAACTAGATGAAGTCTCCATCGTGGACAAGAAGCTGTACGAGCTTCTAGCCAACCCCGCCCGATCTCTGGCAAACACCACCTCTTCACCACTTCATCACAATCCAAATTCTTCCAACACCAGGCTTATCCCAAGAAACCCCGTAAGACCTTCCTTACTGAGTGTCGCGCCGAGCGACTCAGTAAGTCATGTGGAACTGGCTTTTGCGAGCCAGTATTTCGACACGGAGGACCAAGCCTCCGTGTGCTCGGACGCATATTTACACGCGGACACGTCTTCTAGCATAGAAGACGCTTGCGCCCTGGGGAACAACCCGTTCTCTGCCACTTATAACCCAGGGTGGAGTAATCATCCAAACTTCGCATGGTCCAACAACCCGCAGCACCAAAACCCCGCTGGTGGACCAATGCGACCGTCCGCACCTGTCATCCCAAGGGCCCAGTCTAATCCTATGGCTAATCTGCCATCAGGCCCTTGCGTACAACAAACTGAACACGCATCAAGTCCTCTTGACAAATTGATGCGAATGATGACGAAAATGTCAAAGCACCATGAAGAGAACATGACTTCTCTTCAGCACCAATTGGCGCAGCAGAATGCTGAGATCAGTCAACTACGCATGGCGACTCGATCTCAGGGCACTCTTCCCGCCCAACCTATTCCAAACCCGTGAAACTTCATACCCCGTGGTCCTCAACCACAGGTACGACCTTCTCAGGTATAGGTTAATCAAATTTTGCAAGCTCTGAGCATTCCATCGAGATTTCAGGCTAATCCCGCTGCAGCGCCGCACTCTTATGTCCCCATTGCAAACCCTCCTCCGCCGTATGATCCCACTGGACCCGCATCGTCCAATGCTATCACTACGAGGAGCAGTAAGCAAATCGTCGATCCACCTCGACCTGATCCTGGCCCGTCTTCTTCTTCATCACCCTCTCATTCGGGATGCGCACCGCATTCGCGAGAGGACAATGCACCCAAATTCGTGCCAGAATCAGTCCCATTCCCTGAGGCTCTACTGAGGGAGCCAAAAGGCAAAAATAAAGATAAGCAGGCCTTTGATAACCTGCGTAACTTGTTCAGGGATGTAGAAATCAAGGTACCCCTGCTCGAGGCTATCGACCACATACCTACTATCGTTCGATTTTTCAAAGACTACACAACACCCATGCGACAGTCAAAGAAGACTAAGAATCCGGTGGTTCTCTCACCTCACGCGAGTTGTGCTATACTGTCAGATCTACCACCGAAGTAGAAAGATCCGGGCACACCGCTTATCTCCTGTAGCATCCAAGGATGCAATTTTAACCGTACCCTGCTTTATCTAGGATCTTCCATAAATCTCATACCAACCATCATGCTCGAAAAATTTTCCTTGGGAAATCTGAAACCCACCCCTATCACGTTACAGTTGGCAGATCGTTCTGTCAAAATCCGGAAGGGTGTGGTGGAAGACGTGGTGGTTAGGGTCAACAGTCTTTGTTTTCCTGTTGACTTTCTCGTTTTAGATATGGAAGTTCCTAGCTCACTTTCTGATTGTCCGATCATCCTTGGTCGACCTTTCTTGGCCACAGCCCGTGCCCATATCGATTGCGAGTCGGGCTGTATCGAGATTGCCGTTGGATCTGAAAAGATCAAGCTTAACATCTTCAAGGCAGCCAAGAACTTTGATTGTGATTGCATCGAGGATAACATGTCTAACAAGGACATGGCCATCAGCGCATGTATCGAACTAATTGGGACCTATTCGGACTGTTGCAAATTGCCTATAAATACTGACGACTACCTAACCAACACATACTATGACGTTCCCCGTCCCTCCCTTGTCCCGTACCTTCTCCTGGCCAGACTTCTGATGAGGTTTTCTCTGCTTCCCATACCTCATGGTCTGAGTCATATCCGAGCTACTCACCGCCGGTCCACACTCCTGAAGATCGGATTGCCCTTTCTTCCCCGCCAAATCAGGCGAATTTGCAAATCCACACTGGGACCTTGAGCCCATATACTTCTCACTGGGGCTATTCCTTTTTGGATCCATCTATCCAAGAAGCCCCTCTTCTTGGCCAATCTGAGGGCCAATTCCTTCCTCTTAACTTGTTCTCCAACCCGCCTGGGACACTCTCGTCCCAAGAAATGCCAGACCTTTCACCATCCAATCCCGAGCTGAGAGAGCTGCCTAACACACTTAAGTATGTTTTCCTGGGACCAAATGAAATGCTCCCTGTAATCATTAGTTCAAAATTGACTAGGGAGCAAGAGTGCAAACTGACTAAGGTCCTCATAGAACACAAGGTAGCTATTGGATGGTCTTTATCAGACTTATCTGGCATTAGCCCCTCTTATTGCACTCACCGTATATATACGGAGGAGGAGGCTCGACCTTCCCGCGAGATGCAGCGACGTCTCAACCCTAATATGCGAGAGGTCATTAAGAAAGAAATCATTAAGTGGCTGGATGCAGGTATAATCTACCCGATCAGCGATAGCCCCTGGGTGATCCGATTCACGTTGTGCCCAAAAAGGCAGGACTCACCATCCGTGTCGATGACAGGGGCGAATCCATCCCTACACGCACTCCTACATCTTGGAGAGTGTGTGTAGATTATAGGAAACTCAATGCTGCAACCAAGAAAGATCACTTCCCACTACCATTTATTGACCAAATCCTGGAGCGGTTAGCGGGAAATAAAATTTTCTGTTTCCTAGATGGATTCTCAGGATATAACCAGGTGGCAATTGACCCCCGAGACCAAGAGAAAACCACTTTTACCTGCCCTTTCGGCACCTTCGCAATTAGAAGGATGCCGTTCGGACTTTGCAACTGATAAACGCCAGTTTATCATCATTCTGATGCATTAAAACAAACCTAGCTCTTAGGATTTTACTCCGCAAATGGGTTTTTGGGCTGCATTTAGGCATAAAATAGGTTAGGCATGCATTGCATTTTTTATTGTCTTTTTAATATGTTTTTGTGAGTGTTAGGGATGTACAGATATATAGATCCCTAAAACCCTAGCACTCAAGAAGGCAAATGGTGAAGGAGAAGCCCAGATTAGCTGGAACTCAGCCTAATCCAGCTCACCTCAGCTTGATCCAGCTCACCTCAGCTTGATCTAGCTCACCGCAGCTGGAACCTAGCTTACTTGAACTAGGGTTAGCTCATCCCAGCTCCATTCAGCTAATCTCAGCTGGATGGCAGCTCAAGAGAGTTCACCTTAGCTCATCCTAGCTCAAGTCAGCTCAGATCCAGCTCAACTTAGCTGAGTCTAGCTCATCTCAGCTCCCACTAGTCCACAGGGAGCTCTAGTTAGCTCGGCTAAGTTGACAGGAGTTCACCCCAGCTCAGATCCAGCTACATCCAGCTCCACTCAGCTCCAACCAGCTGAAGAAGAATTCATCCCAGCTCAGGAAGCTCAAGTCCAGCTCACAGGGACTCAGCTTAGCTCAACTCAGTTGAGCTAAGCTACCTTAGCTGCCTCAACCAGCTTGATTCTCCCCGGGAGCACCAGACCCAGCTCACCTTAGCTCAGTATGGTAGAAGCTAGCTTACCTTAGCTCGGCTTAGTAGCTAGCAAAGAACTAGCAAGCTAAGCCAGCTAGAATAGCTCCATGCCAGCCTCTTCAGCAGCAGCCAGCTCCAAATTTCAGCTCCAGACTTCTCCTCAGCTCCTCCCTCCAAACCCTAGCTCCAACACCTTCTCCTCTACTCCTCCATTAGCTAAGCTAGCTTAGCTTAGCTTAGCTTAGCTTAACTATGCTCCAACTTCCTTGGCTTGTACCACCCCAAAAACCCACCTACCAACTCCACCCAACTAGCTCCACCTAAGCTCCACATAAGCTAACCTACTTGGCACCAACCTAACCTACCCACCACCTCCAAAAGACACCTAAAAGTGGCGCCAAAAACTACCCATAACCACCCCTTAGTGGCGCCACTTTTCCCTCCAAAATCCCCCCTCATCTCCACCACACAATCCCCCTTGAATCCATCTCCACCATCCACCTAACTCCCCTTCTAGAAGACCCCATGTTGGCGCCAACATGGGGGTGTCTCTCCACCACCAAAAGACACCAACACCACCATAACCACCCCCTTTAACACCCCTTGGGTTGGCGCCAACTCACCCTAGCCATAGGATCACCAACCACCCTCATCCTTCCATCCTAGCCCTCCATTTCAAGGGGCACCTTAACCCCCCATCCTATTCTATAAAAAGCCACCACCTACCACCATTTTGGGGCATCCTCCCTTAGTGTATTTTCTACCTACATCCACCTATACCTACGCCCAAGGAGAAGGAGTAGAGAAGGAGATTAAAGGGGCACACCACCAGCCCTTTTGGTGCCTTCTTCTCCCCACTCTCTTCAACTTGGGCCACGCCAAGGAGGAGGACTCTTCCACTTCAAGGAGGACGGCCAGGCAAGGGAGAAGGACCTAGGGTGGACATCCACCCTTAGAGAGAAACTTAGGGCACGCCCCCCTAGGGCTTGCCTTGGAGGACATCATCTTGGCGGAGCACTGCAAGGAAGGAGTTGAAGGACTCTTTTCAAGATTGGGAGCCACCAACCTTGGAACAAGAAGCCCTCTTCTTCACCATCTATCTAGAGGATTTGTGTTTTCCTTTCTTTATTTCAATTATCTAGTAGTAGAAGCATTCCTCTACTAGGCATTTTTGTTAAACACTTTATCAATTATCTAGTTGCCTTCTTCGCATTTCTTGTTTGCATTTCTAGTTGCTTATTTTCAGCATTCTTCACTCCCTCTCCTTAATTATTCTAGGCCTCCACTTGCCTAGATTGAGCTTAGGGAGAGGTTCTGCTTGTCACATAAAAGTAGTATTTTAATTCGAAGTGTAAACACTTTTCTCGCCATCAGTTCGCATGTTGCCTTAGTTTAAAAATAAAAAAAATGATATATTGAAAAATACCAAAAAGAAAGTTGAGATTGTATTCCAAGCAAGAGAATCAATTTTGCAACCATATTGCCTCCTTGGACGACCCTAGATACTTCCCTATCTAGGATTATAAATTTAAGAGCGAAAGCGGTTTTACGCGTTACAACGACGTATTTTAACAAACCACGTGAAATCGCTATCAGCAACGCACCAGCAACTTTCCAGAGATGCATGCTGGCGATATTCCATGACATGATGGGTAACTTTCTCGAGGTCTTCATGGATGACTTTTCGGTCTTTGGACCATCTTTCGACGAATGTCTTACCAACCTGACTCGTATCCTTAGGAGATGTATTGATGTAAACCTCGTGCTTTCCTGGGAAAAAAGTCATTTTATGGTACACGAGGGAATTGTTCTCGGACATATCATCTCCGATAGGGGTATCGAGGTTGATAGAGCTAAGCTCGATGTCAATGCTGATTTACCTGTGCCTGACTCTGTCAAACAAATCCACTCCTTCCTGGGACACGTTGGTTTTTATACGAGATTCATCAAAGACTTCTCCAAAATTTCTCGACCCTTAACTCATCTCCTATCAACTGACGTACCCTTCGATATGGGCCCCGACTGTATACAAGCATTCACGCAGCTACGTAATGCTGTCACCAAGGCCCCTGTTCTCCAGCCGCCTGATTGGTCCCTCGACTTTAAACTTATGTGTGACACTTCCGACCTTGCAGTCGGAGCCATCCTGGGACAAAGACGCGATAGACACCCCTTCGTGGTGTACTACGCCAGTAAGATGTTGGACGAGGCCCAGCGTAATTATACTACAACTGAAAAAGAACTACTGGCGGTCGTCTTTGGGCTCGAGAAATTCTGCTCTTACCTTCTAGGCTCTCACATTATTGTTTTCACTAATCACGCAGCCATTCGCCATCTCATGCACAAGAAGGATGCCAAGCCTAGATTGATTCGTTGGATCCTTCTGCTCCAAGAATTTGACATTGAGATTCGCGATAAGGTCGGAGCCCAAAATGTTGTGGTTGATCACCTTTCCAGACTGGACCCTGACCACACTGGACTTACTCTGCCAATCAATGAAATTTTTCCTGATGAGCATCTATTGGCAATAAATGTGGCAAGTGGACCGTGGTATGCCGACATTGCCAATTACCTTGCTTCTGGATCCCTTCCACGTGGCTGGCCTAAAAACCAGTGCGAGCATCTCATGGTAGAAGCAAAGTATTATTTCTGGGATAATCCACTTCTTTTTCGGATAGGTGCTGATCAAATCATCTGTCGCTGTATTCCTGACAGCAAGTTCCCTAGTGTGCTATCCTTCTACCACAATCAGGCCTACGAAGGCCATTTCTCTGGGAGGAAAACTGCAGCCAAGGTGTTGCAGTGCGATTTCTTTTGGCCCTCCCTTCACCAGGATGCACACAATTATGCCAAGCATTGCACTAGGTGCCAGTCGTTAGGGTCAATGGGACGTCATGACATGATGCCCTTGCAACCCATCCTAGCTGTCGAAATCTTTGACATCTGGGGAATTGACTTCATGGGTCCCTTTCATCCATCCAACAGCTTCGAATTCATCCTCGTGGCCGTTGACTATGTTTCGAAATGGATCAAGGCTATTCCCGCGCACCGTGCTGACCATGTTATTTCCACCCGATTTGTCAAAGACCACATCTTTGCGCGCTTTGGGATCCCTCGAGCCATTATCTCGGATGGAGGAAGTCACTTTACCCATGCTTCTTTTCGAGCACTTCTGAGGAAGTACGGAGTCCACCATCGTATCGCATCCCCGTATCATCCTCAGACGAACGGCCAGGCGAAAGTGTCGAACCGGTAGATCAAGCAGATTCTCCAGAAAATGGTTCGGCCTAACCGTAAGGATTGGTCCGACAAGCTGATTGACGCACTTTGGGCGTATCGGACCGCCTTCAAGGCTCCCCTTGGTATGTCTCCTTATGGAATCGTTTACGGGAAGCCTTGTCACTTGCCTGTGGAGTTGGAGCACCACGCTTATTGGGCGGTTCGCCAATGTAACCTCGACCCAGACCTGTGTGGTCGAGAAAGGAAACTCCAACTCCAAGAGCTGGAAGAGCTCCGTCGTGAAGCCTATGATTCTGCTCTAACCTTTAAACAACGCACTAAGGCTTTTCATGACAACCATATTCGGCGGAAAGAATTTGAGCCATCTTAGCAAGTTTGTCTCTATAATGCCAGACTCAAATTCTTTCCTGGGAAATTGAAGTCCAAATGGACTAGTCCTTTCCTGGTCTCAAGACCATTCCCCAACGAGGCCGTCGAGATCGAAGATCCCAAATCTGGGCGTAAATTTACGGTCAATGGGCAGCGTTTGAAACCCTATCTGACTCATGAACCTGCCCCCGTTGGAGAAACCGTTGCCCTACTGGAGGGTAACTAATTCTTTGCCTCATTCTGAGTCCAGCTGGGGACGTTAAATTCAACGCTCGTTGGGAGGCACCCTAACAACACTCACCATCCACCATCACTTTTCACTTCACTATCACGATCACATCACTTTTCACTTCACCACCCACCATCCACCCACCCTACCACCCTGCTGTATACCCTGCACTTCAGCTCTCGTTACCCGATCTTTCATCCTTTCTCTACCCTTCCCTGCATGCATATGAGGACATAGCATTGTTTGGCGTGGGGGGGTGGATAGGCATCCTTAGGATCTGGGTATTTTAGGGTATCATGCAGTTTCTATATATAGATTAAAAAAAAAAAATAGAGAGAGAAAATGAAAATGGTATTTAGTAATGATCTGAAAGATGAAACAAAAAGACAATAAGTGTTTATGGTTAGTCAATCTCTATTTTTATCCCAACCTTAGTGTTCATTAGGGAAGGTGGAGTCCTTACCTGTGCGCGTAGGTAGACTTTTTCTCCCAGGCTTTAGTCTTGTGTTTAAGAGCGACTCTTTCCACCAAAAAGAAACTCTCCCACCAAAAAGAAAAAAAGTGTGCTCCTTCAAAAAAAGAATGTTGTAAGAGATATACTGACACGTGTTTCAAAAAAAAAAAAAAAGTTGCAAATAAGTCAGTATATCTCACAAATGTCTGTAAAGTCTTCGCCCTACAAAAAGTTATTCAGGGTAAGTTACAAATACCTTGCTTTCCTTTGAGCCACAAAAATCAGAAAATGGGAGTTGAGTTTTTCGTCATCTTCTTAAGGGTCAATCCGAAAACACGAGCTGAAACTGGGACCAACCTGTACTTGAAGATTCGTGAAACCCTGGGCTTGAGTCTTAATGTTCATCTGGTCAGTCTTGATCCTTCACTATGCACAAGCCATAACTTCTTGAGCTCTCGAGTACGGCAAAAACCTCCTGGGTTCTGGAAATCGTACTTAAGGTTTAAATATCAAGAGTCCTGGTTAATCGAGAGATGATCTTTGTCATGTGAGACTTAAAGTACTGGTAGTCTTATCTACAATTGGTTCTCACAATATCCAACAATAAACACACCTATATCGCCTCAGAAGAAAATCTTCAGCTTAAGATCATTTCTAAATGCTACAAAAAAAAAAAGTTTTTCTAGGGACTAGCAAAAGATAGTCATGGGGGTATGATTGCACCGCAAAAATATGCCTACAATAGTGCCTTCTTGTGCTATTTCCTAGCACTACCTGTGCATATTAGGATTCCGTAGTTGCATTTGTAAAAATACATGTATACATGCATCTAATTGAGTGGAAAGAAGAATGAAATAAGTGGCCTTGCATTTTACCTTTTTTCCTCAAGTGCCTCTTTGCAAAAATCCACCACCTATATTTTTTATTTCCACTTGATTTTTTTATCTTTCCCGTGCCTGCATTTTCTTCCTAGTTACATGCTTGCTGCAACTGCCCTTGTCCTTCCCTGTGGCTGTCATTCCATCCCTCTCCCTGCAGCTACATGCAGCCATGCCATTCCTCTTCTATTTAAAGACCGCAGCTCTTACCTTTGCAAGGAGATCCTGGCTGCAACAAGAAAAAAAAATCGACTAGCAGGCCACCACCGTCCTCTCCTCCATTTCCCTCCACACGCCGGCCCTCCTCCGAGGAGATACCCGGTAGGCAAGAGCTCTCACTGTAGTGCACACCACCACAGTGAGACCACCACCGCCCAGCTCTTCAAAGAGCCGGTGGGAGTGGTGGCTCTTCTTTCATTTTTTACGTTCCCGCACCTTCCCGCCATTGGAGCCACTTCAAGGTCTAAAGCTTGAAGCAGCAGCAGCAGCGGCTCCTTCCGCGCTTCCTTGCAGGCGCCCAGCCCCTCCGCGCGCGCCTGCAGGCCTTCCCCGCCTTCGCTTTCTCCGCTTTATCGCACGCCCTCCGCACCCGCAACTGGCCGCTGCGTGCCTCTACAGCGGCCGGCCAAGCGTCTCCCTGCCCCCTGCGGCACCTGCAAGCTCCACGAACGCGCCTGCAGGCACTCTCCTCTCTGCGCCAACAAGCGCCTACGTACGCGTGCGACCTCCAGACGACGCCTGCCACCTCCAGGCGACCTAACTCCTTCACTCCAAAAGCAGCAGCTGCGCTCTCTTCTCTCTCGCTCTCTCTCTCTCTCTCTCTCTCACAACACTCACTCTCTCTTTACACCGATGCACACACACACCTACACCAACACTTACACACACCCACACACACATAAACACTATTATAAACTTATATATATATACATATACTTATAGTGATATATATATATATATACACATATATATATGTATATATATATATATTTATATTTATACATATAGTAGTACCTATATACTTATGTATTAGTATACATACATACTTATATATATATATACCTATATATATACATACATATATATATATACATATATACATATACTACTATGCATATACATATGTGTATATATATATATATATACTTACATCTATATATATAGTAGTATTAGTATACTTATATACATATATGTATATATCTATATACTTATA
The DNA here is from genome assembly GCA_037157565.1 of Thalassia testudinum. Lineage (NCBI taxonomy): Eukaryota > Viridiplantae > Streptophyta > Magnoliopsida > Alismatales > Hydrocharitaceae > Thalassia > Thalassia testudinum. The sequence goes on along the minus strand of JAZHRO010000029.1, from coordinate 2,241,531 downwards.
TATATACTTATATACATATACATATCTAGATACATATACCTATATACCTATATATATACATACATATATATATATATATATATACATCTATACATATATATATCTATAACTATATATACATACATATATATATATATACTTAGCTACATATATCTATATATACATATATTACTATATACTTATACATACATATATATACCTCTATATAGTTATATATACATACACACACATATATATATATCTACATATATATATATATATACCTATATATTTATAACCATATATATATACATCTAGATATATTTACATATATACATATATATATTTTCACAACATTTACCATACGCTGTATCGTGGGAATATCTGCACCAGTTGCTGATATTCCCCGATACACGCGTACAAAAAGCGTGGTCGCATACATCATCCACCATCCATCCCACACTCCATGCGGCACCTAGTCCTGTTAGTTGGGTCTCTCTAGACGACGACCGACTCAACATCGTGCCACACTCCATCTCCGCCTCCACCCCCACCCCTTTATATACATAATATATATCTATATATACTGTATTTACTTTATTTCTGTTTCGCTTTTTTGTTAGTAAAAAGATTAAAAAAAAATAGATAAAAGAGAAAAGATAATCTTTGACTTGCAAGTATCCCGTCTTGTGAATAGCAAGATTCGTTTTGGAACTCTGTTTTGGCTCAAAGCCAAGAACCCAATTTTGAGGGTGTGCCTCAAGGACAAAGATTACCAAAAAAAATCTGAATAAGAAAAACACCAAAAACACAATAAACGAACAGAAGAGACCTGTTGTAGGAAAGGCGTAGAAACTTAACTTGTAACCCTACTTCCCTGAGTTCGACCCTAGGCCTAAAAGTGACAAGATAAAATCAAGCCAGGTTAAAAATTTTTGTAAAGATATGGTTAGGTTCGATTTAAGTTAACCACTATACACATTTCAACGATAAAATCACCATATTAACAACCTATCCGGGCTCGACCAAACACCTCCATTTTATTCAAACTAATCTAAATGCAAGATGATGCATGCTATGCAATATTTATAGTATGCAATGCAATTCTATGCTTAAGAACATGCATAAATAGGCATCTTATGTAGTGTAAACATGTTTACATCACGCCCCCATGCTTATCTTTTGCTAGTCCCCAGCAAAAACTATATGCTATTTATAAATGAATTAGGTTGGATTATTTGGGCATGAGTTATTTTCAATCATTAAGAAATTATTTACTTAGGATCTGAACTTTCAAAGACACAACAGTGCCTGAGTATCTGCCAAAATGCAGACCGCCTCAAGCCCTCGCCTTATTCAAAGAAAATCTTCTTTTTCTCTTTTTCCTCTTTTCTAATTTTTTTGGATTTTCAAGTTTTAGGGTTTAAGAGTGTCTTTCTACAGCCATTCAACTCACCCAAGATTTGATGAGAACCCTAAGTTCTAAGCATCTTATTGTGAATGTGATAGACTCGTTGATCGGAAGTTAAAACAGACTTTGGGTTTCTACGTCTCTAGGTGACCTTAAAAAGAGAATTCTACCTAAAGGTGTATCTTTACAACCGGTAGCTTTCTCCCTACTTTTATTTTTACTGGGTCAACACAAGGGTGAATCCAATGTATATCTCCCCGGTTTATTCTACTTCTCCGCTTCTTCCTAAGTGTTTTGGGATTTTTCAGTGCATTTATTGAGCTAGGTTCTGGACAATCGGTCGATGAGCTGTTACTACCGACGACTTGCCAGCCATAATCGTGCTGCGAAGTGTGGCTTATTTCTTTTGTTTTCTTTTCTTTTCTCCTTTTCTTTTTCTTTTCTTTTCTTTTTGACTTTCTTTTTCTCTTTATTTTTTTTTTTTTTTTGAGTAGGTGGCTTCCCTGGTCTAAGATTTACCTAAAGGCAGCAAAAAGAGAAGGGTCCAGTGACTAGGCTCTGAACAACCTACCTATGGGCTGTTACCCACGATAACTTGCCAACCATATCACCTTAGAAGGTTCATTAGCTACCCAATTTCTGTTAAAATCGCCAAATCAATGAGTCAGTGTAAAGAAAGTGTGTAGATGTTTAAAACTCAAAGTTCCCTCAAATCAGAGGGCGAGTTGATAAGTCGTGTACTTATCACCCAAACTTATTTACTCAAATTACAATAGAATTAAGGTTGGCGAGGACTCAAAAAACAAATCTACATTTTAGTGGATACATGGGTCGATTAAGTCCAAAGAACTGAAGGGTCTTTGTGTTTAGATCCTAATGTAATATTTCCTAAGATTGAAAAGTCTTAATGTCCAACTATTCCTTCTTAATTCAATTTTTTTATGTATAAATAAGAAAAGAAAAATAGTTTACATGAATTTCACAAAGCTAACCAAATGATTCAAAATTGAATCCACCCCCCCATGCCTAGCTGATGCAATGTCCACATTGAGAAAGAGACATGAAAGAAAGGGTAGAGTACGAAAGGTGTCACCTGAATATGAAGCTCTTGTCAGCTTTGTGTCATATGTACAACTGCTGAGTTTAATGCCGTCAGCTAGGCGAAGTCCAGCCAAAGAAGTCACAGAATGGCTAGAGCAACCATGTCTGAGATAGGTTCTGGAAGAGTACGGTCAATAACAGGCTTCAAACGTTGACCGTTGACTTTAAATGTGTTACCCGTCTTTGGGTCAAAAATTTGAACGGCTCCATTTTGAAAAATCTGGTCAATTATGAATGGGTCATTCCATTTAGATAGTTTGCCAAGAAAGTGCTTAAGTTTAGAATTGAATAACCAGACCTTCTGGTTCGGCTCAAAGCTCTTGTGGGAAATCAATTGATCATGTAGAGCTTTGGTCCGAGCTTTGTAGATCTTCGCATTCTCATATGCATCATTTCTAAGCTCCTCCAACTCAGATAGTTGGAGTTTCCTGGTCTTCCTAGCTAAATTCAGATCTGAATTGCATTGTTTAATCACCCAGAATGCCCTGTGTTCAATCTCTATGGGTAGATGGCATGCCTTTCCATACACCAAATGGAATGGAGACATGCTGATGGGCAGCTTATTTTCTCCATGCGGTAGGCCCAAAGAGCGTCCTCATCAAGCTTTTGAGTCCAATCCTTGAGATCAGACCTAACCGTTTTTTACAAAATGTTCTTGATCTCCTGATTGGAGATCTTGGCTTGTCCATTCGTCTAGGGATGGTAAGGTGTGGAAATTCGGTGATTAACCCCATATTTGACCAACAAATTTCGGAATTGGGCATTAGTAAAATGAGTGCCACCATCACTGATGATGGCCCTCGGAATCCTGAACCTACTGAAGATATTTTTCTTGACAAAATCAATGACCACCTTATGGTCATTGGTTCGGATGGGAATCGCCTCAATCCATTTGGACACATAATCAACAGTAACAAGAATGTATTGATGTCCAAATGAAGGGAGAAAGGGTCCCATGAAATCGATGCCCCAAACATCAAAAATTTCGACAGGAAGAATTGGGTTTAGGGCCATCATATCTCTCTTAGTTATGCTCCCGAGTGCCTGACATTGAAAACATCACCTTGAGAAATCCTGGGCATCCTTAAATAAAGACGGCCAATAGAAGCCAGATTGCAAGATTTTTGCAGCCGTCTTTTTCCCAGGGAAATGTCCACCACATGCAGATGCATGGCAAAACTCGAGAATACTGTTGAATTCATTCTCCAGAACACATCGGCGAATAATCTTATCAGAGCCGATGCGGTACAGTTCAGGGTCCTCCCAGAAGTAGTATTTGGCCTCAGATTTGAGTCTATCCCGTTGTTGCTTGGTCCAATCCTGGGGGATTTGACCAACAGCCAAATAGTTAACAGTGTCAGCAAACCATGGGGTGTGGACACCTAAAACTATAACAATAGCTTCATCCGGAAAAGTGTCAGCAAACGGAATGTTCGGACCAAAAGACTCACCTAGGAGTCTCGACAAATGATTCACCACCACATTTTGTACCCTGGTTTTATCCTTGATTTCAAGATCAAATTCTTAAGGGGAGGGAAAACTATTTGATTTTCTACTCTAGAGGAGCATCCCAAGCTTGGGACAAGCCCTCTCTAGAGACTTGGAGGTGGTGAGAGGAAGGAAGAGATGAAGAAAAATGGGAGGGGTAAGGGTCCTTTTATAGTGGAGGAAAGAATCAAATTCGTATGCAGAACATTTAGTGATGGTCATAAACGTTGCTGAAGATCTGCTGCAAACGTCGCTGAAAATTTCACTCACGCACCTCTGCTATCGGACCGCTGGCGTGCTATACATGCCCTTGTCGCGTGTGCACGCGCGATATGCGCCGCTACCTCCACGCATGCGCTGCACTGCTGCAGCACCACTGCGCTTGCGCGTGCGTGCGCATGGGCGGCCTAGGATGCGCCACGTGGCGCAATCTGGGTCGTCCATCTCCTTTCCTTTGTAGGGGATGCTACAAAGGTCAGATTAAGTCAATTTTCACGCCATTGGGCTACGATCGTCGACTTGAATCCACCGGTGCGGTCGGATTTGTCGTTTGGCGCTTCGGATTGTGTCACCTAGTTCCTCAGCCGTTGATCTTCCTTGGATTGCATATGGTTCTATAGGACTCCGATCGAGGCAATTTCGGAGGGGTTGGACTCCAATCGTCATCTTGATCAGATCCGTACGGTCGGATTGTCAATTTGAGGCTCCAAAATAAATATCCTTCTCTCTTGACCTCAAAAAGGATGCAATTAACCTAAATTATATACAACTACTCTAAATGTAGAATGATGCATGCTATGCAATATTTATAACATGAAATGCAAATCTAAGCCTAGGACATGCATGAATAGGCATTTTAACCTAAATAGATGTGTCTACATCATCGACCAACCCATCTTCTGCTCACCATCTTCGCCTCTGTCCGACCACTCCACACATTCCCACACCCCACGGACACCACCACCATCTTCCACATTCTCCAGCGACTCTATTTAACCATTTAACGAGGGCCTTCAAGCCTGTATTTGCATTTCAGGTCTTCGGCCGAAGGTTCGCCGCTGCATCATCCTTCTAACATCAATAGTGGTGTTCTAATCATGCGAGCCCTAGGTTGCATCTCCAGGTAGCGCGGAGTTGCTCCAAGATTCATTCTAAGTCGTCGATTGAAGGCCATAGCTTCGATTCCACTCACAATTGGAGACGTCTCCCTGCTACTGGCACATGCGCAGAAGGAGTGGCTTCAGTGCCACATCGTGAACAGCGACGCACCTAGCTACGCATAAATTGATTTTGTCTATACAGTTGTTTGCCTTGAACACATGGGGTGAGGTCCCTTACACCCGCACGTGCTCGACCCAACTAGCCTCACTCCTCAGCTGCGACCCCATGCCCACAGCCCTTATTACAACCTGATTTCCGAATCCCTACAAGACCCGAGACTGGCTCGCCTTGACTAATCCCAAGGCCCAGTCATCCAATAAGAAATAACCAAAAAGCAGGAAAATAAAACACATTCACATATGCAATGTAACTGAGCAGTAAAAACGTACAAGCAGTAAAGGAAAGTAAAGGCTACTATTTCAGTACATACCACCACAACAACAGGGAAAACGAAAACGAAAGCAACAGCAATAAGAATAGTAGCAAAAAGTCTGAAACTCACTATAACAGTAAAGAGAGTACAAAAAAAAGTGCTGAAAACTACGACTAGGCTTGACTTGGCCCAGCACCCTCCGCAACTGGAAGCTCGGGCTGCTCAACTCCTGGACCTGAATAGTGTTGTGAAAAAGACAGAGTCAGCGAACGCTGAGTAGAGTGGTAACCATACCATCTAAAGCAGTAAAAGTAGCAGGTACATTTATCTTTTCAAGTTATTTTATTTTACAAGTAATTCCTTTTCACCCCTTTTTGTCAACAATCTGATTTTTCTTGATCTTGCATGTTCCTCATGGGAACGATCTTGATTGCAGTCTTTTCCGAAGAGTAGAAGGTACACATGGTGCTCTCCTGGCCGGGAGAGTCCCTCATGGTAGTCCTACACCCAGTCAACCACCCCGAGGTCACTGATAGACATAGGGGAGACTACAGCACGCGCAATAAGCACATGGGTGCCTACCCAGCATTGACACGCGGTCAGTCGTTTCCCCTAGCGGGTACACTCAAAATACATCACGGAACAGTATAGGGCCTAGCCCTCTCAAAAACAAGGGTCTAGCCCCTCAGAACCAAACAGGGGTCTCGCCCCTCCATAGTTCGCGCACCCTCGTCTGACTACCCCGGTTTGCCCAGAGGGCCTAACAAGTCGGTGTAAGGTGGCTAGCTGAACCCTAGGCCCCATGGGGTGGCTACCTCCCTCCCTACACTAGTAGCTCACCTCGATACCGTGTACGCAAGGGCCAACAGAAGTCGGTGTAGAGTGGCCAATCCTAACCCTGGGTCCCAACCCAAGGGCAGCTAGCTCCGCTCTACACTAAAAGGGGACAGTCGCAATCCTTGGTACCACGTACTCAAGGGCCAGCACACTTCCCGTCAACATTCCAGACTTTTCCATCAAACCACAGGAGCTCTACTCCTAACTCCCCGTAGGGTTCATGCTCATGTACACCATTTTATTCCATCTAGGTTTCATCATTCACAATTCAGTTCTCGTTTATACACAAGCAGCTCGTATTTTCATAATTTAATACATGCAACGAGTGATATCACAGGTAACTGTTTAGTTATCTCAGGTAGCTCATATTCTAACAGGCAGCTCGTACTTATTTACAGGCAGTGGCTAATAATTTAGTTTATTCATGTATACCATTACAATTATGCAGAACAATTAGTTTAATCATTTCTCTGTCCTAGGGTTCATGCCACATCCTAGGTTTCCAGTTGACTAATTTTCATAGATGCATTCATATTTAATAAGAATAACAGGGGTGGACGACTCTACCAGACAATCCGGGAGTATTGGGGGCTCGAACCACAGACCTAGGGGCCTCTGTGAGCCCCCGACACGCAATAGGTCAAAGTCCTATACCAAGGTATACATCACAAGGAAGATTCAGAATAGAGTATAAAGGTTTCAAATATGTAGAGAAACTCACAAGGAAACCACAAATACTTCGTTTGCGTAAAACAGATCCCGATCAGACCCCAAATGGGTCAAAAATGTGTTTGCAGACCACAATCAGACGTTTGGAAACAAGTCCAGACATCTTAAAAGTCACAGAGACTCACCTCAAGCTCCTGCAGTGACCTTAGATGTCCAGGACTCCCCCCCGCGACCGTCTGAAAATAATTCCAGATGTCCAACCAGTCCTCCGGTCGTCTGGAAATGCCTCCAGTCGTCTGATGAGCTGTTCAGACATCTGAAAGTGCATGGAAAGGCATTCCTCACACCTTTCCAAGGCTGCTCCTACGCACGACAGGGCATCCACCCTATTTTAGCCCAAACCAAGTCGTTTGCGGTGCGGCCTGCATGGCTGTAACCGCAAAGAGGACGTACCTTCGTGATACAAGTGCTTTTAGACATTTGGTGTTGATGCCAGACGTCCAGTCGGTCGTCCGGAAAGCTCCCCAGACGTCTGATACTAGAAAAATTCAAGTATCAGACCGCGCCCCCAGCGCTTCTGGCCGCGCTCCGCCGCGTCTACCCTGGCTCCGTGATAACGAATTTTACATGGTTTATAAAATACGTCATTGTAATGCACAAAATCGATCAACTCTTAAATTTATAAACCTAGATAATAGGGTATCTAGGGTCATCCAAGGAGGCAAGTTTGCAAATCAAAATCCCTTGCTTAGAAATGGAAATCAACTTTCTTTTTGGTGTTTTAAAATATTTAATTTTTGTTTTGAAATAACTAAAGCAACAAAAAATTGATGGTGGGAAGATGGCTAACACCTAAATTTACTAAACTAGAACCTAAGTGACAAGTAATTCCTCTCTCTAAGCTCACCTAGGTAGGTGGGAACCTAGAGTAATTAGAGAGAGGGTGTGATTACACTAAGGTAAAAGTAAAAGAAAACAATTAAGAAAAGGCAACTTTACTCAAGGAGAAAAAATGTTTTACAAACCCTAGTAGAGGAATGCTTCTACTACTAGATAATTGCAATAAATAAAATAAAACACAAATCCTCCTGAATTGTTGCTGAAGAAGGGAAGCTCCTTGCTCCAAGCTTAGTGGCTCTTAGTCTTCAAAAGGGCTCCTCCTCCTTCCTTGCTATGCTCCTCCAAGATGGTGTCCTCCAAGGTGGTAGCAACCACCTTCAATTCTCCTCCTCCAGGGGTGGACGTCCACCCTAGGTCCTTCTCCTTTACCTGGCCGTCCTCCTTGAAATAGAATGGCTCTCCTCCTTGGCATGGCACAAGTTGAAGAGAGTGGGGAGAAGAAGGCACCAAAGGGGCAAGTGATGTGCCCCCTTAATCTTCTTCTCTACTCCTTCTTCTTGGCCGTAGGTGTAGGTGGGTATAGGTAGAATAATACACTGATGGAGGATGATTTTTATGTGGTGATATGGTGGGTTTATATAGAGGTGGAGAGGGGGGTAGTTGGCGTGAATAGATGGAGGGCTAGGATGGAGTTTGGTGGTGGTTATGGGTGGTTAGAATGATCCTAGGGCTAGGGTTAGTTGGCGCCACCTTAAAGGATGTTAAGGGGGTGGTTATGGTGGTGTTGGTGGCTTTTGGTGGTGGAGAGACACCAACATTTTGGCACCAACCTAGGGTCTTCTAGAAGGGGGGTTAGGTGGATAGTGGAGATGGATTTAAGGGGAAATATGTGGTGGAGATGAAGGGGATTTTGGAAGGAAAGTTGGTGCCAAAAGGGAAGAGTTCTAGAGGGTTATTTTGGAGGGAAAATAGGTGGCTTTTGGTAGTGGTGATGGGGTGAAGGGGTGTGATGGTGGTGGCACCAACTTGGAGTAGGATAGCTAGCTTAGGTGAGCTTAGTTGATGGAGCTAGATAGGGTTGAGTTGAAGGTGGTGGATGGCCAAGGAGTTGGATGCTAGCTAAGCTAAGCTAAGCTAAGCTAGCTTAGCTAGCTATGAAGTAGAGGAGTAGGCAATGTGAGCTAAGGTTTGAAGAGAGGAGCTGAGGAGAAGTCTGGAGCTGGAACTGCAGCTGGCAGCTGCTGAAGAGGCTGGCATGGAGTAACTCTAGCTAGCTTAGCTTGCTAGTTCTTTGCTAGCTGCTAAGACAAGTTAAAGTGAGCTGGGTCTAGTGCTCCCGTGGAGGATCAAGCTGGTTGAGGCAGCTAAGGTAGCTTAGCTCAATTGAGTTGAGCTAAGCTGAGTCCCTGGGAGCTAGACTTGAGCTTCCTAAGCTGGGATGAGTTCTTCTTCAGCTGGTTGGAGTTGAGTGGAGCTGGATGTAGCTGGGTCTGAGCTAGGGTGAACTCCTGCCAACTCAGCTGAGCTAGCTAAAGCTCCCTGTGGGCTAGTGGGAGTTGAGATGAGCTAGACTCAGCTAAGTTCAGCTAGATCTGAGCTGACTTGAGCTAGGGTGAGCTAAGATGAACTCTCTTGAGCTGCCATTCAGCTAAGATTAGCTGAATGGAGCTGGAATGAGCTAACCCTAGTTCAAGTGAGCTAGGTTCCAACTGTGGTGAGCTAGATAAAGCTAAGTTCCAACTAGTCTGAGCTTCTCCTTCACCATTTGCCTTCTTTAGTGCTTGGGTTTTAGGGATCTATATATCTATTCATCCCTAACACTCACAAAAACATATCAAAAAGACAATAAAAAATGCAATGCATGCCTAACCTAATTTAAGACTAAATGCAGCCTAAAAACCCATTTGCGGAGTAAAATCCTAAGAGCTAGGTTTGTTTTAATGCATAAGAATGATGATAAACTAGCATTTATCACACCCCCATGCTTATCTTTTGCCAGTCTCAGCAAAACTTCAAATTTTTGGAAAACGAAATTTTTAGGAAATCAAATTTTTTCGACTTTTGAGGAGAAAAAGATTAAGGGACCTTGGTTGATCTAAACACAGGAGGCACGGATTTGTTAAGGATAAACATCGGGATTTATTTTTGGATCCAACAATTAGACAAAACGGGATCAATATATCCTCCAGAAAATTTGCAAATTAACCCTTTATTAATTCAGATGACTTGAAATTTTTGTTTTTAGGATCTTTCTAGCTCTTGAATCTGATTCGCAACTTGCAAAATCCTTTAAAACCTTGTGTCTGTGCTTGTGAAAAGCCAACATTTATAGGGGCATGTTTTTGGTTTAAATTTTTTTTTCTCTCTCTCCCCCATGCTTATTATTAGCTTAGTCTTACAACAAATGTGTCGGGATCATCATTCCCGTTACCAATCCTTGAGGGGGCTCTGGTGCCAGTACGTCGGGATAGCACTATCCATGACACCACCTAGGAGCTCACAACCCTAAAACACAATGCGGTGTAAAAGGACACTCCAAGAAAACTCAAGCTCTTGCTCCGACACTATAGGTAGAGCACCATCCAAGACACTTGAGCTGCTAAAATGTGCTTGAATGCTCCATCTAAAGATATGAAATATAGATATGAAGCAGCGCCAAGGCGATAACATGTTGACATCATGTCCTCAAAGAAGGCATTTTACTCCTCAATGATGGGAACTCAAACCAATGATCTACTTCAGACTTTTACTAAGTTCAAGTAAGGGAGTTTTTCTGATTTTTAGTAGTTTTTATTTGTTGGCTTGTGTGTGAAATTTGATGCAGGAAGTTCCGCAAGAAATGCAAGTTTTTGAATCAAAAACTAAGTCAAATACTTTCCATATTACAAAAGAGGATCAAGTCACCTAAACAATCATGAGTTTAGGTGGAATTTCAGAGAAGGATATCTGATCTACTCTAAAAATAGACCCTGAAATTTTGATGATCAGATCCATATCCTCATCCCTAGTTTGTTAAAGATTAAATCCCATTGTACCAAAAGTGAGTTTTTTCAACCTTAGTCCCGATTTCAATTTTTTTCCTCAAAAAGTATTCAACATTTTATTTTTTTGGGTATGCAAGCAAGAAAATAAAATAACTAAAGAAAAATGCATGTTTTTATGTTTTGAAAATCCTAAATTGATCATCAAATTTTAAAAACACCCCCCCATGCTTAAGATATGTGATCGCGAGGTTTTTCGCTTGCAGCAATAATGTCAAAAAAATATGTCGTCGCAATATGTAATGTAGTAGAAAAAACCTCGATCAAGTTACTAAAATACTAAAATAATACCACACTTTAGGTCGTATCCACAGGGAGGACAGACCAATAGATTCGTGACTATGGGGCCATCATGTTCATAGAAATATTCATAAATCAATTCAATGAATATGCAGCTCAGAATGTAACTTTCAATTTCATGAGAAGTTGAGGGTTGTTTACGTAAATTTCACATCATAAATCAAGCTCTTAAAAATATGTAAATGATGCATGTGTAGTGGCAGAGTATGTAATTTCTAGTCACATGCAAATCTGATTCCAATTTCAATGAGAATTGATATGCATAATAGGAGCAAATTAAATATGACAAGAAACAAGTATAATGTTGCTTTTAATCCAACAAAATATTTGAATAGTGTTCCACAATGGCATTTTTGGTAAATACTAATAGAATCCAAAAACAGAGGATATCTTCCTCTTGACCTCGTGCGAAAAGGAAGTGACGGTGGAGGCTGAGGAGCTCGAGGAAGGTCGACCATGACGAGGGCTTTCCAATGGTGGTGGTGGCTCTCCGAACGGCGGCCGGAGTTGACGCTGGCTACGAGGAGAGGCGGCGGTGTCGACAGCTCACCGACGATCATGGCTGCTGTTGGCGTGTCTGGAGGCGTGGCTGAACTCGTGGGGTCGAGGAGAGCTCAACGGGGGTGATGGCCTGGAGAATGGTGGCGCGGAGAGGTGGCTGCGTGTGGGGCATAACCGGCAATGTTGGGTTCCTCTATGGTTGTCTGGAGGTTGAAGATGAAGAAGAAGAAGGAGAGGAGGGGGGCGACCATCCACTTGTTGGTGACAGAGGAAGGTTGCAGAGCAGGCGCGTGAGGAGATAAGGTGGCGGTGGTGCTCAAGGCCTACGCACGAGGAGGAAGGCCGCAAGGCCGACGCGTGAGGGGCTATGTGCACAAGTATGCTGCTGTCGGTGGTGCTGCACCTGTTGCACACGTAAGTGGCTACGCACGGTAGGTGCCGAGAAGAGCGGTGAGTGTCGGCGCAGTGGGGGAAAGGCGCACGGTTGCAATGAGGAGGACGTGGCATCGAGGAGCGCGCTGTCACCACGCTCATCAAGAGGAAGCACGATTACGGTTGGAGGGCTCGCAGTGGCAGAGTCTTAGGCACGCAGTAGAGGTTGCTAGATTGCGATCGTGGGGAACTCGCGGTCGTAGCAAGGGAGAAGTCATGGTGTCAACGGTGGAGGCTCGCGGTGGCGGAGAAGGCACATGGTGAAGGTGGCTGCTTGCAGGGAGGAGAGGTGGAGAAGGAGAGCTTCTTCCCCGTGGAGGGGAGATGGGATTCCTATGCCTTTTCTTTTCCTGTTATATAAAGAAAGTGAGAGAGAGAATTAGAGAGGGAGTCAGAGAAGGAAAGAGTCAAAGAGAGAAGGAGAGTATTTTATGTTACCAAATAGAGAGGAGAGAATTGAGGGAGTGAGATAGATTCATGGGAGAGATATTTAAGTAAAAACAGATAAGGGAATGTGCTTGAATAATTGAGAGACATATAAGGATGCCTTTAAAATTTATTCTCTTACTATATTTTGCTAAGACAAAATCCCACATATCTCAAGGCAAGCTTTGATGTGATACCCTTGCCTTTTAAAGTGAATAATTAATCCTCCCATATAAAGATTAATGCAATTAATACATGAAATGATAAATCTAAAACTCACATCATTTTATCAATACTAAACATGCTTTAGATTAAATTCTCATCCCAATAATACTGTACTTAAGCACTAAATTAGTCCACTAAAATGGACCTATCAAATACCCTTATGCCTAAGTTTTCCTTGTCCCGAGCAAAATCATATGAAACAGACCAAGTCTCCAGGTCAGATTTTACCGTCAGGATGCCTTATCGTGCCACACTTTAGAAATTAGATTGAAATACCAACTATAGGCCTAAAGGTACTCAAGTACCAGCCAAGATACGAACCTGACCAGCCTCAGCCTTGGGTCTACCGTGAAGGATTCTAAGGCCCGCAAAAACTTCCCAGAGGTTCGTTGACCCCAGCGGTTAAAACACCCGTGCATATGTGCAGAAAGGTTAGGTTCAGTTTTGCTAGTGCATTTTTAGTAAGAGAGAGAGGGAGAAATATTATTTTGAGAGTTTTCTCTCTTTCTTTTTAAATTCCCCTAAACTTAACATTGGATTGGCCCTACACACGATCTGTATCAGATTCCTTGTCCCCACCATCAATCCTCGTAGGGTCCCTGGCAATTGATGCTTCGAGATAGCATCGCCCATGGCAACCCCCAAAACCCTGGCTTTCGATACTTCGGGATAGTGCCGCCCATAGCATTCTGTAGCTAAATTCAGACCCTGGCAATTGACATTTCGGGATAATGCTGCCCACGGCATCTGAACCAACACAAGATGCTTCTGTGCCCCTGGTAGGATATTTAGATATCCCAAGAGGCAAGCATCGAGGAGACGATATGTTATAACGTATCTTCTGTTGGTGCTAGAGCACCACGATCATTTGTTTTGATGATAACAAAACACGTGTTATTTAACATTTGCAATTTGAGTCCTAGATTTCAGGTCAATTGCAAATGAGGACGTGTTTAGACGGAGTTCAAGCTCGCATCCAGGACGGATTGGAGGAGCTTGACGGAAAACACAGGAGGTTCGTGTGGAGCGAAAGATTGGAGATGGAAGAAAAGAAGAATAGGATAGATTCTTTTTTATCCTTTCATGTATCTCTTGTATTTATTTTCTTGCTCTTTTTGATTCCTTAGAACATTATGTTAAAGAGCCTCAAAGTACCCTAAAAGTAGTCCTAGGAACACCGGCACAACCCTAGGATACTTAGGTTTTCTGTAGAATACTTAGAAAACCAATATAGGGTTCAAACAGCAATTCCAGACGTCTAATTCCCAAATCAGACGTCTGATAAAGAATTTTAAGACGTCTGACTGTTGTTTCAGACGTCTGATAACTGTTAGGCTGGACATAGTTAGTTCTGTCTGATGAAATCAGACGTCCAGACCTTAGACTAGACGTCTTAGGAGACGTCTGATGACTTTGCCAGACGTCCAGTTAGTGGACCGTTGGCTGGCTTAGAAGACACTCAAGAATATGACCGTTAGAGCCTTATCAGACGTCCATAGGGCTTAACAGACGTCTGATAAATGACCGTTTTGCCTCGGCTGACCCAAAATCTCTTCTCAGAGATTTTCTAGCCGTTGCAACGTTTGGAAAATCCATTCCCACAGTAAAAGTAGGTTTCCAGACGTCCAGACATAGTGCCAGACGTCCTGTATGTCGTCTGATGGACTTGCACAAAAACCCTGTTTAGATCTGATTCAAGTCAGGGAGAAACCCGCATAGAATCAGACGTCTGACCTTGGAATCAGACGTCTTAAAGTGGCCTTCCAGACGTCTGATGCCAGAGTTAGACGTCTGATAACCCTGTCAAATGCAATCATTGTCCTGATTTCGGCCTGATTCTCTTGGGCTTTGCACCCAACGGCTATGGAAGCTTTTCCAAGCCTTCCAAAACCTTCCTAAGGCCTTTATAAATAGAGGGGAGCCTTTACACACCAAACACAACAAGAGAAACACAAGAAACACTTTGCAATACACTAAGATCAAGTATTTCCACTCTCTTGTGTCCAAGAAGCACTTGCTCTCTAAGCTCAAGCTCCATCATCTTGAGAGCATCATTCCCGTTGCGCACCCGCTCTCCCGGCGTTGATAATGAGAGCGACGTAGCGCCATCGCGTGGCAAACGCACCACGTCATCGTCGACGCACTCCTTGCAAAGGGGAGTTTCCTATTTCCTATAGAAGCTAGGTTTAATTTTGTTGGCTCTATAGGACTGTTGTTTTATTTTATCTTTGTATTTTGGTTGGGTATTCGCTTTGCGAATTCCCGTCTCCTTCGTGGGACAAAATCCTTCTCGTGGAGAGAAGGGGTTGAGGAACGCTACCCTCGTACTTGTAGCGTGGTTGTATTGAGGTTGAATCACCCTCGTTCAAAGTGATTCGGTTAGTGGATTTGATCAACTAGGTTGATCGGAAAATCCTAACTCGAGAGGGTTAGGTGGTGGTTTTCACCCGGTTTGGGTTTCCACCTAAAAATACCTGTGTACATTTTGTGATTGCTTATTTTTTGTGAGATTGCTTTTTATATTTTTATTTCCGCAATTTTATTACATCACCCCTCCTGGTAGGGACGAACCATCATCTTCGTGGGGCTTATTTTACATTCCTCCTCTCTGCGTTCGGAACTCATCTAATCAACTTGTGTCTTCAAGCTGCTCCTAAGTCAACTTTTCGGGAAAACATTTTTAGAACAGACACTTTTTGGTATTATTCTTTGTTATGCGCATTAAACCAGACTAGTGTCTAATTTTTGGGTGCTCAGGTTACCAAGTTCCGCAAACCAAAGGGCAGGCAATGAGGCTGAATACTTCCTAAGCCTTAGACTTAATACATTGGCCTCGCAACTCCCTCAACCTCATGAGGAATAGTCCAGATCTTAACAAATACGTGAGTGTTTAAGCTTTAGAACAAACCTAGGAGGCCTAAAGTCAGTATCCCTCACTTGTCTCCTTTTCTTTAGCACTTTAGGACTTTATTTATTCATTCATTCTAGCCTAGAACTTAGGTAACTTTTCCATAATCAACTGCTGGGACCAGCACAATTTTGCACATTTTCTTCCAATGTCTCTCCTCAATATATTTGAAATTCAGCTCACAAAGATTTCATCTCCTTTTTCTCTCTTCTTCTCTCTTTTTTTTTTTGTTTTTGTTTTTGTTTTTTTTTTTTATGCAAGATGGATGACCTAATTGCATGCAGAATATGTATAAATGCTATGAATAACCTCAGGTTATACCCCCATGCCTAAATCTGACAATGTCCTCATTGAAAAGCAAAAGCAAGGAAAGATATTACCTGAGGTGGAGTTGGGCTACCTCGCAAATCGGGCTCTAGAAGGGAAACAGAAGGAGACCCAAAGAAGATACGTAACAAACCTGGCCTGGCGAGTAAGTAACCCAAGATGTTGGCAAGTTGGTGATGGATAGTGAGGCCAAATACTCACCAGAAGCAGGTGAAAAGAGGGTACTTCTGAGCTATTTGTGGAGGTTTTACATAATACACATGAGTAGTAACCTCTGGGAGTGTGCGACAAGGAGGAAAAGGCTCCTCAAGCAAATATGTGTGGGGTACAGAGAGTGAGACGAAACATACCCTAAGACTATTGGGCTGACATGGAAAAGCGTCTATCCAAACTCGCCACTCTACCACAAGGTGCATTGGTCTGGATATTCTCCTGTTAATCAAAAGTGTGAGCAGAGATTTCAAGAAGCTGGTTCTATAGGAGTTGAAGTCGCTCAGGTGTGGGGTAGGGAAGAGGGTTAAAGAGGGTGTGAGCAGTTCAGCATTCATCCTTGATATCCGTTCCAGTTCTTGAATGTTATCAAAAGCAGCCTTAGTTACTGAATGCTGCATATCATTGGTGTGCGTGTCTGAAAGGAGTTATGGTCAGACCCGGATAGGTTATGTTAATATGGTGATTTTATCGTTGAAATGAGTATAGTGGTTAACCTAAATCAAGCCTAACCATCTCTTTACAAAATTTTTAACCTGGCCTACTTGATTTTATCTTGGTCACTTTTAGGCCTAGGGTCGAACTCAGGGAAGTGGGATTAGAAGTGAATGAGTTTCTACACCTTTCCTACAACGAATCTCTTCCATTCATTTATTGTGTTTTTGGTGTTTTTCTATTTAAGATTTTTTTCTGATAATTCTTGTCCTTGAGGTACACCCTCAAAATCAGGTTCTTGGCCATGAGCCAAATTAGGGTTTCAAAACTAGTCTTAGCAAGACTGAATACCTGCAAGTCAAGGATTATCTTTTCTCTTTTATATATTTTTTTTTATCTTTTTACTGGCAGGAAAGAGAAACAGAAATAAAGTAAATATAGTATATATATATATGTATAAAGGGGTAGGGGTGGAGTGGAGATGGCGTGTAGCACGGTGTCAAGTCGGTCATCGTCTAGGAAGACGCAACTAACAAGACGAAGTGCCGCATGGAGTGTAAGGTGGATGGGTGGAAGATGAGTGCGAACATGCTTTCTATATTCGTGTATCGGGGAATATCAGCAATTGGTGCAGATATTCCCGCGATACAACTTATGGTAGATGATATGAAAATATATATGTATATATATCTGTAAATATATATCTATATGTAAATATATATATATGGTTATAAATATATAGGTATATATGTAGTTATATGTGTATATATATATAGATATCTAAATATATGTATAGATAGATATATGTATATATATATATGTATGTATATGTATGTATATATAACTATATAGATGTATATATATATATATGTATATATATATATATAGTAATATATGTATATAGATATATGTAGATAGATATGTATATGTATATATATATATATATATTTATTTATGTATATATAGTTATAGATATATATGTATATATGTATGTATATTTGTATATATATATGTGTGTGTATAAGTATATGTGTATATATATATGTATATATCTATATATATGTATCTATACTTATACTTAGTTATATAGGTATATATATAGGTATATATATATATATTTATACGTATATAAGTATATGTATATATGTAAATATATATGTATATATATATATAAGTATATAGATATATATATATATATATATGTATATGTATGTATATAGACTAATACATAGTTATATAACTACTAATATATGTATAGATATATGTATATATATATATATATATATGTATGTATATATATATATGTATATAAATATATATAGATAAATATATATATGTATGTATATAGTAGAGTATAGGTGTGTGTACGAGAGTGTGAGTGTGTGTGCATATGTGTATGCAGAGAGTGTGAGAGAGTGTTGTGAGAGAGAGAGAGAGAGCGCCTGCTGTGAAGAAGGCTGGAGAGTTAAGTCGTCCGCGTCCTCAGGGTGTCGTATAATGGCCACAGCGCACCGCGCTGGAGGGAGTGGGTGTAGGGGAGTGACCGCAGCACACAACGCTGCGTGGAGAGGTGGGTGTGGGCAGACGCAGGCGCTGGGAGCGAATGAAGACGCGGACGGGCAGACGCGGACACACGCAGATGCGTGGGCGGGCGCTGGAGCAGGCGCGGGGCTAGACGTGGGCGCGGGCAGGGATCGGTTGCTGCGCGTCGAGTGACCGGATAAGTGAGAAACTTACCTGTCACCGCACTGTAGCCACAGTGTTCCGCTGAAACGCGTGAACAGTGGCTACAGTGCCGGGTCAAGCCGCGCGATCGCTTATGCCCGGTGCTGTGAGTGCAGAGCCGTTGCGCGAGCTGGCATGAGCGCAGAAGATCTGCGTCGGCTGCTGGCTTGCGGGCGAAGGAGCACGACAGGGCACACGAAGAGGGAGGCGAGGGCGGAGGAGCACGACAGGGCACGTGGAGAGGGGTGCGGGTGTCCTGCTGGCATTCGTGGTGGAGCTTGGCCGGCTGCTGCAGGGGCACGCGGTGGCCGATTGAGCTTCAAAGCTTGAAGCTTTGTGGCAATGGCGGAATTGTGGCTAAACATCGCAACAGAGAGAGAAGACCACCACGCCCACCGGCTCTTTGATGAGCTGGGCGGTGGTGGACTCACGGTGGTGGTTGTGCACCACAGTGAGGTACTCCTACTCGTAGAGTGGCTCCTCAGAGGAGGAGAGGCTACGTTTAGAGGGAGAGGGGAGGGAACGGCCTGGAAGGGAAGGTGTTGTCTGTGTGGTGTTTGCTGTGAGGACCAGGCTCAGTCGCAAGGAAGAAGGCTGAGCTCTTTTTAAAGAGCAAAGAGACATGCGCAGCCATGCCCTGGCTGTGCATGGCTCTACATGGATGGCAGGGAGTGCCTGTGCATGCGGCTGTAGGGCAAGCTTGCTGCAGAGCATGGCTCGAAGAGGAAGAAGAGGCCATGCCTGCAACCGCATAGAGAAATTCAAAGTCAAAAAGAAATAAAAAATGAAGATGGAGATTTTTCAAGGTAGCACTTGAAAAATTTGTCAATTACAAGGCCATTTTATTTCACTCTCCTCCCCTCTCAATTAAATGCATGCATGTATTTTTACAAATGCGACTATGGATACCTAATATGCACTGGTAATGCTAGGAAATAGCACAAGACGGCACAATTGTTGTTGTATTTTTGCTATGCAATCATACCCCCATGCCTATCTTTTTCTAGTCCCTAGCAAAACAGCATTTAGAAATGATCTTCAACTGAAGATTTTCTTCTGAGGCAATATAGGTGTGTTTATTGTTGGATATTGTGAGAAGAAATTGCAGAGAAGACTACCAGTACTTTAAGTCTCACATGACATAGATCATCTCTCGACTAACCAGGACTCTTGATATTTAAACCTTAAGTACGATTTCCAGGACCCAGGAGGTTTTTACCGTTCGAGAGCTCAAGAGATTATGGCTTGTGCTTAGTGAAGGATCAAGACTGACCAGATGAACATTAAGACTCAAGCCCAGGGTTTCACAAATTTTTAAGTACAAGTTGGTCCCAGTTTCAGCTTATGTCTTCGGATTGACCCTTAAAAAGATGACGGAAAACTCAACTCCCATTTCTGACATTTGTGGCTCAAAGAAAATAGGGTATTTGCCCTGAAGAACTTTGTAGGAAGATTTTACAGACATTTGTGAGATATACTAACTTATTGGTACTTTTTTTTTTTGAAACACATGTCAGTATATCTCTTACAGCATTATTTGGAGGAGCACACTTTTATTTTTGGTGGGAGAGTTCCTTTTTGGTGGAAAGAGTCTTTCCTAAACACAAGACTAAAGCCTAGGATAAAAAGTCTACCTGCGTGCACAAGTAAGGACTCCACCTTCCCTAATGAACACTAGGGTTGGATCTTATGTTCACCTGGTCTTTCTTGATATGTGTGGTGTGAACCAAGATTACTTAGGCTCTCAAGTAGAAGCAAACCAACGGATCCTGTACTGGTGTCTCAGGTACAAGAATACGTCCTTAGTTAGGAGAGATTCCGATCTATCTTGTCAATGCTCAAGTGAATTAAGCCGAGCCTGAGCGAATCAAGCTTCTGTGGCCTGGAAAGTCTTCAAAACAGTGGCTGAATATCCATAAACACTTATTGTATTTTTGTTTCAGCCTTCAGATCATTACTAAACACCATTTATATATACATATATAGGTGGAAACTGCATGATACCATAAAATACCCAGATCCTAAGGATGCCTATCCACCCCCCCATGCCAAATGATGCTATGTCCTCATATGCATGCAGGGTAGGGTAGAGGAAGGACGAAAGATCGGGTAACGAGAGCTGAGGTGCAGGGTATACAGTAGGGTGGTAGGGTGGGTGGATGGTGGGTGGTGAAGTATTTGGCATTTCTTGGGACGAGAGTGTCCCAGGCAGATCGGAAAACAAGTCAGGAGGAAGAAGTTGGCCCTCAAATTGGCCAAGAAGAGGGGCTTCTTGGATATATGGATCCAAAAGGGAATAGCCCCAGTGAGTAGGATGTGGGCTCAAGGTCCTAGTGTGGAGTTGCAAATCCGCCTGATTTGGCGGGAAAGAAAGGGCAATCTGGTCTTCAAGAGTGTGGACCAGCGGTGAGTAGCCCAGATATGACTCAGACCACGAGGTATGGGAAGCGGAGAAAACCTCGTCAGAAGTCTGGTCAGGAGAAGGTACGGGAATAGGGAGGGATGGGGGAACGTCACAATAGGTGTTGGTCAGGCAATCATCAATGTTTACAGGTAATCTGCAGCAGTCAGAATAGGTCCCAATTGGTCTGATACACACGCTGACGGCCATGTCCTCGTCAGACTTGTCATCCTCGATGCAATCGCAATCAAAGTTCTTGGCTACCTTGAAGATGTTAAGCTTGAGCTTTTCAGATCCAACAGCAATCTCAATACAGCCCGACTCACAGTCGATAAGGGCACGAGCTATGGCCAAAAAAGGTTGACCAAGGATGATCAAACAATCAGAAAGTGAGCTAGGAACTTCCATATCTAAAACAAGAAAGTCAACAGGAAAACAAAGACTGTTGACCCTAACCACCACGTCTTCAACCACACCCTTCGGAATTTTGACAGAACGATCTGCCAACTATAACGTGACAGGGGTGGGTTTCAGATTTCCCAAGGAAAATTTTTCGAGCATGATGGTTGGTATAAGATTGATGGAAGATCCTAGATCAAGCAGTGCACGGTTAAAATTGCAGCCTTGGATGCTACAGAAAATAAGCGATGTGCCCAGATCTTTCTGCTTCGGTGGTAGATTTGACAGTATAGCACAACTCACATGAGGCGAGAGAACCACCGGATTCTTAGTTTTCTTTGACTGTTGCCTGGGTGTTGTGTAGTCTTTGAAAAATTGGGTGACAGTAGGTATGTGGTCGATAGCCTCGAGCAGGGGTACATTGATTTCAACATCCCTGAACAAATTACGTAGGTTATCAAAGGCCTACGTATCCTTCTTTTTGCCTTTTGGCTCCCTCAGTAGAGCCTCAGGGAATGGGACTGATTCTAGCACCAATTTGGGTGTATCATCCTCTCACGAATGCGGTGTGCATCCCGAATGAGAGGGCGATGAAGAAGACGAACCAGGATCAGGACGAGGCAGATCAACAGTCTGCTTACCACTTCTCGTAGTGATAGCATTGGACGAAGCGTGTCCAGTGGGATCATACGGCGGAGGAGGGTTCGTAATAGGGACATAAGAGTGAGGTGCTGCAGCGGGATTAGCCTGAAATCCCGCTGGAATGCTCGGAGCTTGCAGAATTTGATGTACCTGCCCCTGAGAAGGTCGTACCTGTGGTTGAGGACCACGGGGTACGAAATTTCGCGAGTTGGGAACTAGTTGGGCAGAAGAGTGCCCTGAGATCGAGTCTCCATGCATAGTTGATTGATCTCAGCATTCTGCTGCGCCAATTGGTGCAGAAGAGAGGTCATGTTCTCTTCATGGCGCTTTGACATTTCCGTCATCATTCTCATCAATTTGTCAAGAGGACTTGATGCATGTTCTGTTTGTGGTATGCAAGGACCCGATGGCGGATTCGCCATAGGATTAGACTGGGCCCTTGGGATGACGGGTGCGGATGGTCGCATTGGTCCACCCGCAGGGTTTTGGCGCTGCGGGTTGTTGGACCATGCGAAGTTTGGATGATTTCATCGCCGTGGGTTATAAGTGGCAGAGAACGGGTTGTTCCCCAGGGCGCAAGCGTCTTCTATGCCAGAAGACGTGTTCGCATGTAAATATGTGTCCGGGCACACGGAGGCTTGGTCCTTCGTGTCAAAATACTGGCTCGTAGGAGCCAGATCCACATGACTTACCGAGTCGCTCGGCGCGACACTCGGTAAGGAAGGTGTTACGGGGTTTCTCGGGATAAGCTTGGTGTTGGAAGAATTGGAATTGTGACGAATTGGTAAGGTGGGGGTGTTTGCCATAGAACGGGCAGGGTTGGCCAGAAGCTCGTCCAGCTTCTTGTGCACGACGGAGACTTCATCCAATTTTTGTGCGATAAGGCTGAGATCTGTGGATGAATGGGAGGGTCCCGTGTCAACTTCGTGGACATTACGGGGCAGGCTGGAATGATTAAAGGTGACAATGGAGGCATTGTTCATTGAGTTTTCACTCATATTTTCAAATAATTCGAATGCTCCATTCTCATCTTTATTCATGAAATTCCCTCCGCAGGAAGCGTCTGCAATCTACTTCAAAGTCTCATTTAGCCGATAGTAGAAAATCTAGGCTATATGCCACTTAGGTAGACCATGGTGCGGACACTTCCTGAGGAGATCATTATACCTCTCCCATGCCTCATGAAATTGTTCATCGTTTTGTTGCATAAATGAAGTGATAGCACGGCGAAGCGCATTGGTTCGCCCGATTGGGAAGAACTTCTTGAGAAACGTTGTTCGCATCTCTTCCCAAGAGTGGATGGTTCTCCCAAGGGTGCGTAACCACTGCGACGCTTTATCCCGTAATGAAAACGGGAACATTTTCATGAGGACTATAGGTAACCCGATATTTCTAGGTTTAACAGTTTCAACCAATCGGGTTAGGTCTTCCAAGTGGAGAAAAGGATCTTCACTTGAAAGACCATGGAAGTGAAAATTTATCAGGCCAATTATGTTAGGTTTCAGTTCAAATTCATCCCCGCCATGGGGACCCGAATTTGTCCTATGGTCTCTGTAGCAGTGGGATTTTGATAGGAGCTAAGACACCTAGCTCCTCCCGTTCGGGAGGGTTCTACATTTCCTCCAAAGTTTCCCTAATGGCCTCCATTTATTCATTATACATTTCCATTTGGGCTTGGAGGTGGGTTATGGGATCTAAGGCTCCACCACCTGGTGGGTTCTGAGAGCGGTTTCCTCCCTCGGGATTTGGGGGTGGGTGTGCAGCCATGTTTGTGGAGGAGGAGGACGATTCAGCTTCTTTTCTAAATTTATCAGACAATTCACACAGTTCAGGGTTTTGTGACCTCCTCCTAAACATGCACTACCGCAAGAAGAATTGGGGAGATAAGAAGGGAAAAGAGATGAGATAAATGATGCCGCAAAAGTACCCTTGATGACAAATCAATACAATCAAATTCCTAACCTCTACAGTGTGCCCTTAGACCTAAAAATCTAAGTTACCTACTATCACGACCTACAGAACCGAATGCGAGCACCGCAGAACCACCGGGCCAGATTGAAAGGCTGTTTGCCCCAGTCTTAGACACCTGATAGCACGCGGGAACCCTCACCAGCACCTAGGTGCTACACGCAGGTAGCTAGACCTCCAATCCTTAATAAGGGTCAAGTTGCTACCAATTTTAATTAAAGGCTTAGGATCAAGTGCTTCTGGAATGTGAAGGGCACTATTTACGGGTAATGCCCAAGTGATTGATTTTATAGAGTGTATAAACCAAGCATGCAATGGGGAAATCTCCCCAAATTGAAGTTTTAACTGGTGAATGGTTTTTAGAGTTCAACCTTAAGTAGCATGGATTTTGGGATTTTGCTGAATTACCAATTTAACTAATCTTCGGGTTTTGAGAGAATACAAATTTTCTTCTAAGCCCAACAAACCTTTCTTCAATGTCAGTTGGTTAATGCATGCTAAAATGCAATGGGCTTCCCTAAATGGAGATTTCTATGTGTGGATGCACGAATCCGTTTTAGATTAATGTGAAAGGGAGCCAAAGCACTTCAATTCAAGTGCTCCCAATCACCAAAATGATTTCCACACACAAGGCTCAACCAAAAGATAAAGAAAATCAAATTGTTAGGGTTGAAGTATTCAGGATCGAATCTTAGGCACGTGAAAAGTCATGGTGGGGTTGGAATCAACTCAATTCCAAGTCTCCCCACCAAAAAATGTGATCCCAAATTGTAGATAAATGAGGAAAAGAGGGATGGCAATCAATCTTTTTATTTTTGCCTCAAAGATTACTTCACACGGCGAAAGATTCAAGAATCAAGATTCTTGGATCTTTGCTATAAGAAGTTTGGCGGGAAATCCCGGAGCGGTGGGAGTGAAGGCAAACAATAAACCAATGATTTTTAATCCACTTGCCCCAAAAGATCCCAAGAAGTTTTTCTAGTTTTTTAGTTTTTTTTTTTATTAAGGTTACAAGTTAACCTAGGTTGCTAAGAAAGAAAGACCTACTTGTGCAGCAACGTGTGTGAGGCTCCAGTGCGGTGTCGACGTCTTCACGCTCTCGTTCCCGCCTTGGATTTGCCCACATCTCCAACTTCGTCTGCCTGTCTTCTCCTTGCAACAGGTTCACTTGCACAGCAACAAACAAAAACACCTGTGAAGAGAAGGGTGTGAGAAGAGAAAAAATAAAGGAATGGAGTAGAAACTTACTTGAATGCGCACTTCCCCGACAACGGCGCCATGAAAGGAGTTATGGTCTGACTCGGATAGGTTGTGTTAATATGGTGATTTTATCGTTGAAATGAGTATAGTGGTTAACCTAAATCGAGCCTAACCATCTCTTTACAAAATTTTTAACCTAGCCTACTTGATTTTATTTTGGTCACTTTTAGGCCCAGGGTCGAACTCAGGGAAGTGGAATTAGAAGTGAATGAGTTTCTATGCCTTTCCTACAATGAATCTCTTCCGTTCGTTTATTGTGTTTTTGGTGTTTTTCTATTTAAGATTTTTTTCTGATAATTCTTGTCCTTGAGGTACACCCTCAAAATCAGGTTCTTGGCTATGAGCCAAATTAGGGTTTCAAAACTAGTCTTAGCAAGACTGAGTACCTGCAAGTCAAGGATTATCTTTTCTCTTTTATATATTTTTTTTTATCTTTTTACTGGCAGGAAAGAGAAACAGAAATAAAGTAAATATAGTATATATATATGTATAAAGGGGTGGGGGTGGAGGTGGAGATGGCGTGTAGCACGGTGTCGAGTCGGTCGTCGTCTAGGAAGACGCAACCAACAGGACGAAGTGCCGCGTGGAGTGTAAGGTGGATGGGTGAAAGATGAGTGCGAACATGCTTTCTATATGCGTGTATCAGGGAATATCAGCAACTGGTGCAGATATTCCCGCGATACAACTTATGGTAGATGATATGAAAATATATATGTATATATATCTGTAAATATATATATGGTTATAAATATATAGGTATATATGTAGTTATATGTGTATATATATATAGATATTTAAATATATGTATAGATAGATATATGTGTGTATATATATATATATATGTATATGTATGTATATATAACTATATAGATGTATATATATATATATATGTATATATATATATAGTAATATTTGTATATAGATATATGTAGATAGATATGTATGTATATATATATATGTATATATGTATGTATATTTGTATATATATATGTGTATATATATATGTATATATCTATATATATGTATCTATACTTATACTTAGTTATATAGGTATATATATAGGTATATATATATATATAAGTATATAGATATATATATATGTATATGTATGTATATAGACTAATACATAGTTATATAAGTACTAATATATGTATAGATATATGTATATATATATATGTATATAAATATATATATATATGTACGTATATATATATATATAGTAGAGTATAGGTGTGTGTACGAGAGTGTGAGTGTGTGTGTATATGTGTGTGCAGAGAGTGTGAGAGAGTGCTGTGAGAGAGAGAGAGAGAGAGCGCCTGCTGTGAAGAAGGCTAGAGAGTTAAGTCATCCGTGTCCTCAGGGCGTCGTCTGATGGCCACAGCACACCACGCTGCGCGTAGCCGCGCGAAGAGGCGCGCGCTGGAGGGAGTGGGCGTGGGGGAGTGACCGCAGCGCACAGCGCTGTGCGGAGAGGCGGGTGTGGGTAGACGCAGGCACTGGGAGCGAATGAAGACGCGGACGGGCAAACGCAGGCTCACGCAGACGCGCCAGTGGGTGCTGGAGCAGGCGCGGGGCTGGATGCGGGCGCGGGCAGGGACCGATTGCGGCACACCGGGTGACCGGATAAGTGAGAAACTTACCGGTCACCGCACTGTAGCCACAGTGTTCCGCTGAAACGTGTGAACAGTGGCTACAATGTCGGGTCAAGCCGCACGACCTACTGTGCCCGGTACTGTAAGTGCAGAGCCGCTGTGCGAGCTGGCGCGAGCGCGGAAGATCTGCGCCGGCTGCTGGCTTGTGGGTGAAGGAGCGCGACAGGGCGCGCGAAGAGGGAGGCGAGGGCGGAGGAGCACGACAGGGTGCGTGGAGAGGGGCGCGGGTGTCCTGCTGGCGTGTGCGGTGGAGCTTCGTCAGCTGCTGCAGGGGCGCGCGGTGGCCGATTAAGCTTCAAAGCTTGAAGCTTTGTGGTAATGGCGGAATTGTGGCTAAACGTCGCAACAGAGAGAGAAGACCACCACGCCCACCGGCTCTTTGATGAGCTGGGTGGTGGTGGACTCACAGTGGTGGTTGTGCACCATAGTGAGGTACTCTTGCCCGCAGAATGGCTCCTCAGAGGAGGAGAGGCTGCGTAAGGAGGGAGAGGGGAGGGAACGGCCTGGAAGGGAAGGTGTTGTCTGTGTGGTGTTTGCTGTGAGGACTAGGCTCAGCCACAAGGAAGAAGGCTGAGCTCTTTTTAAAGAGAAAAGAGACATGCGCAGCCATGCCCTGGCTGTGCATGGCTCTGCATGGATGGCAGGGAGTGCTTGTGCATGTGGCTGCAGGGCAATCTTGCTGCAGAGCATGGCGCAAAGAGGAAGAAGAGGCCATGCCTGCAGCCACGCGGAGAAATTCAAAGTCAAAAAGAAATAAAAAATGAAGATGGAGATTTTGCAAGGCAGCACTTGAAGAATTTGTTAATTACAAGGCCATTTTATTTCACTCTCCTCCCCTCTCAATTAAATGCATGCATGCGTGTATTTTTAGAAATGCTACTATGGATACCTAATATGCACTGGTAATGCTAGGAAATAGCACAAGACGGCACAATTGTTGGTGTATTTTTGCTGTGCAATCAGTTTCCTGGAATGGGCCCAAATGTTCGTCATCCAAATTGAACCGCTCAAGGGTGTCGCTCCTTTCATCATCATGTAGAAGTGGTTTGGAAGCAATAGGACTGTGAGTGTCCTCAATAATGGCATCCTCAGGTTCTTGTTCAATGTTAAGATCCTGCTCATGGGGTGTATAGATTCTTTCCTCAAGAGTAGTAATTGCTTCCATTTCTTTCGATTGTTTGAGAGGATGATCTTGATAGTCAAAGGTATGTAGGAATCCAGATTTGGCTAATTCAGTCAGATCCTCAGGGGGTAAGTCATCGAACAAAACATATTCACCCCTAGAGTCAATCCATACTTTGAGTCTGGTCCTTTGAAAGTCTTCATCATCCTTTTCTACATTTTCTCCCTCTTGACTCTGAGCCTCAGGGCAAACTTTCATATCAGGATCATGTGCCTCCTCAAAAATCAACTCTTTGTGTCCCTGAGACCAATATTGATCTAATTCTTCCAATTCCGTCTCAAGTTTCTCATGGTCACTTAGGTTGGGGACTTGTGAATCCTCAGAATATTCAATGACAGATGTTGGTCCCGTTGATAGAGGAGTGTGGTTATTATCACTTCTAGTATGATTTCCTCTGGCATCCAAAACTCCTGGAATTTGTTAACTTCTATATCACAATCCTCAGGGGGCTCTAACTGAGGTGCAATGTCCTCAGAAGCGTAAAGTATATGCTCAGGATCCCTAGGATGGGATACAACTTCCACCTCAAGATTCAGACTGGGAGCGGGGTTGACTAATTGACTATGGCTCGTTTCATCAAATGTAATGAAGATACTATCATTCGAGTCGAGTTCATCTAATGGGCCCATTTTCTCCTTCCAATTAAGATCAGGTGGATAGTCACCACGATTGCCTTCTGGTGGGCATATCTCATGAGGGACGTCTAAGTGATAGCTACTCCTCAGAATAGGATCCCTATTGTCATTATTTTCCTTGAAATTGTCTTGGTAATCCGGGATATAAGGGTATGGATCAGAATTGACTGTAGGAGGATCGCTAAGCTAGTTAATCTCTTAAGTTAATCTTTGACTATTCCTCAAAATCTCTCTCATAGAATCCATCATTTCTTTCTGTTGTTTTTGCATTTCTATCATAAAAGAGGAGAGGCTACCATCAGATTGAGTAGGATAATCAATCTCAAGTTCAAGTTGCCTAGGAGTATCAGTTCAACCTCGATAAGACAAATCATGAAGGGTGGGCAGGTTGGGCATGGTCATGGAAGAGCTAGGGTTGGGATACCCTTCTCCTAGGTTCTGCTCATCACCATTAGGTTGGGGTTTAATCAGACCAATGTTCCTATAGTAGGAGTAGAAAGGATCCCAATGCTCATCAGAAGATGGATAACTACATGTATTGAGATTGGGTATTCTGGGGTGAACAAAAGTGAAGTAGTTATTATAATCCATTTGAAAACACAACTTGAAAAACACACCCCAATCAAACACAAGGCAATGGGACTTCTCTTTTCTTTCTTAAAGTAGATTTAAGCCAACCTCCAATCGACTCCTTAAAGTTTATCAAATGGAGTCAAGTTTGCACCTGTCCGTTCCCACTTTAGTGGTATAAGAGGGAGATGTGACTTGAGATTCCTAACAAGCTCTTTAGAGAAGACAAAGGTCGTTTATGTTTTCTCTTGGTGGCAAAAGAAGTTTCACAATCAATTACGTGCCTTAAGTCGACCTTCGAGTGCCCTAGGACCTAGGATTTGCTTAGATGATACTCTCAGGTGATCAAGTGAGAAGTTACTCCAAGGATGAACAAAGGGGTGCAAGTAGGGCAAACCCTTCCTTTAAGGCGATGCGTAAGCGGTGCCTCTTAACTACCCTTTTGTTCTTTAAGGGGTGTCCCCCTCCGTGAAGTATCAAAACACTCAGTCAAAAGATAGTACCACCACCACAAAATAAGATAGGAGGGTCTGCACCGATAAAGAGATCGGTGCCTTAGCCTTAAGAGATTGAGCCTTAGTGCGGTGCCTAATGTGCATGCTCAGTGCCAGAAGTGTGCATCACACCGCAAATCATTTTTTATTTTGAAAATGTAGACAAGTCCCTTTGAATCAGATCAAGTATGACTTGGTTTCAAGATCGAATCTGATTATCGGTCCCAATTTCAACTAGGCGACCATTGAATTAGTTTAATTCAATCAATTTTGGTGGTCTTGAATTTTAATCCAAATGCAAATGCGTGGACAGGAGCTGGATGCAAAGTTAGAAAGGTATCCCTGTCTCCAGCAATCTTCGTGCAATGATGTATGCAATGTAGAGAAGAGATCTAGTATGCTGCTCAATCACCTCTAAATGCACGCACCTAAGGGTATGCAACTCCTAAGTAGGCAGCTTGATATTTTCTTTTGTTTGTTTTAGAGGCAAGTAGAAATTTAACTTTCACACAGAAAAAAATATAGCCCTAGCCTCTAAAGAATGTGGGGACAGACCCCCGAAAATAAGCCCCAATTACTACAAGGGCAAGAAGACAGAAATAAAACTGTGACGAAGGAGAGTCCCCTGTGAGAGCAGGATCCAAGTCTCTTGCATCTTCTCCTCGTGTGGGCGTCACACAAGGTTGATGTCGCCTCTCTACTACGCCTGTCGCCCCGTCAGATTCCTCGCACAAAAAGATAAAAAATGATCAGATAATCGCGCAACTCAGAATACTCAGAAATAATCAAGTGAATCTATTACGGCTGTTGCCTCCCCGACAATGGCATCATTTGATCACGAGGTTTTTCACTTGCAAAAATAATGTCAGAAAATTATGTCGTCACAATATGTAATGTGATAGAAAAAACCTTGATCAAAGTTACTAAAATACTAAAATAATACCACACTTCAAGTCGTATCCACAGGGAGGACAGAGCAATAGATTCATGACTATGGGGCCATCATGTTCATAGAAATATTCATAAAATCAATTCAATGAATATGCAACTCAGAATGTAACTTTCAATTTCATGAGAAGTTGAGGGATGTTTACGTAAATTTCACATCATAAATCAAGTTCTTAAAAATATGTAAATGATGCATGTGTAGTGGCAGAGTATGTAATTTCTAGTCG
Organism: Thalassia testudinum; assembly: GCA_037157565.1. NCBI lineage: Eukaryota > Viridiplantae > Streptophyta > Magnoliopsida > Alismatales > Hydrocharitaceae > Thalassia > Thalassia testudinum. Next base: position 2,210,763 of record JAZHRO010000029.1, on the reverse strand, counting down.
CATGCAAATCTGATTCCAATTTCAATGAGAATTGATATGCATAATAGGAACAAATTATATATGACAAGAAACAAGTATAATGTTGCTTTTAATCCAACAAAATATTTGAATAGTGTTCCACAATGGAATTTTGGTAAATACTAATAGAATCCAAAAATAGAGGATATCTTCCTCTTGACCTCGTGCGAGAAGGAAGCGACGGCAGAGGCTGAGGAGCTCGAGGAAGGTCGACCGTGACGAGGGCTTTCCAATGGTGGTGGTGGCTCTCCAAACGGCTGCCGGAGTCAACGCCAACGACGAGGAGGAGAGGCGACGGTGTCGACGGCTCACCGATGGTCGTGGCTGCTGTTGGCGTGTCTAGAGGCGTGGCCGAGCTCGTGGGGTCGAGGAGAGCTCAACGGGGGTGACGGAACGGAGAATGGTGGCGCAAAGAGGTGGCTGCGTGTGGGGCATAACCAGCGGTGTTGGGTTCCTTCGTGGTTGTCTGGAGGTTGAAGATGAAGAAGAAGAAGAAGGAGAGGAGGGGGCGCGACCATCCACTTGCTAGAGATGGCGGAAGGTTGCAGAGCGGGTGCATGAGGAGATAAGGTAACGGTGGTGCTCAGGGCCTGCGCGTGAGGAGGAAGGCCGTAGGGCCAGTGCGTGAGGGGCTGCGCGTGCAAGTATGCTACTGTCGGTGGTGCTACGCCTGTTGCGCAAGTGAGTGGCTGCACGCGGCAAGTGCCGAGGAGAGCGGTGAGTGGTCGGCGCGGTGGGGGAAAGGCACACGATTGCAATGAGGAGGACATGGCATCGAGGAGGGCGCTATCACCACGCTCGTCGAGAGGAAGTACGATTACGGTTGGAGGGCTCGCAGTGGTGGAGTCTTAGGCACATGCTAGAGGTTGCTAGAGTGCAGTCATGGGGAACTCGCAGTCGTGGCAAGGGAGAAGTCATGGTGTCGACGGTGGAGGCTCGCGGTGGCGGAGAAGGCACATGATGAAGGTGGCTGCTTGCAGGGAGGAGAGGTGGAGGAGAGCTTCTTCCCCATGGAGGGGAGATGGGATTCCTACACCTTTTTTTTCCTATTATATAAAGAAAGTGAGAGAGAGAATTCGAGAGGGAGTCAGAGAAGGAAAGAGTCAAAGAGAGAAGGAGAGTATTTTATGTTACCAAATAGAGAGGAGAGAATTGAGGGAGAGAGATAGATTCGTGGGAGAGATATTTAAGTAAAAATAGATAAGGGAATGTGCTTGAATAATTGAGAGACATAAAAGGATGTCTTTAAAATTTATTCTCTTACTATATTTTGCTAAGACAAAATCCCACATATCTCAAGGCAAGCTTTGATGTGATACCCTCGCCTTTTAAAGTGAATAATTAATCCTCCCATATAAAGATTAATGCAATTAATACATGAAATGATAAATCTAAAACTCACATCATTTTATCAATACTAAACATGCTTTAGATTAAATTCTCGTCCCAATAATACTATACTTAAGAACTAAATTAGTCCACTAAAATGGACCTATCAATATGCAATGTCCTCAAGCATTAGGAGTGAAAAGGGATCACCTTAATGAAGAGCGGTCAGGTTTAGGATGGTCAAAACCTAGAGAAAGAAAGGAAAAAGGAAAGCAAGAAAAATGATGGGTTACCTCCCATCCAGTGCTATCTTTTATGCCATTCAGCTGGGCGTGAAGGTATGCACGAAAAACGGACAATCATGTAAATAATTGGACACTTGAATGTCCTCAAGAAATGTGTTTTCCTCAAGATCCCTGAAAAGATGAATGGTAAAGAAGTCGGGATCAAAATGAAATGGAAAAATGGAAGAATGACCTGGATCTGGCCATGGTTTAAGTGCATGTAAAATGCCAGACTCTGGTGGGTCGGGTGATAGGTCCAATGGAAAGGGAGGGGGAAAGGAGTCAATGAGATGTAGGGTGGGTGAAGTTAGTGTGGATGTTTTTGGTGAAAAATCAGGAATATTGAAAGAGTAAAAGTCAAGCCCTAGTTGATCTGAAAAGTCTCGGACCACAAAATCATCCTTAGAATAGGAATCAATAAAATCTAGATCCATGGTGGTCAAAGCTAAGTTGGATTTGATCAACAAAGATTTCTCACAAATTGCTTCCATTGTATTATCAGTGTCCTCAAAAATTTTATGATCAATGGACCTCTTAGAAGCTTGAAATAAATCTAGTGAGAAAATCCGGTTATTGCAACTTATATTCATTTTCCCAGAGTGAGAGTTGATATTAGCTGTTGCGGTAATCAGAAGGGGTCTTCCAAGAATGGTGTTAGTGAGAGTTGCAAGTACCTCTATGTCAAGGACTAGAAAATTTACCAGATTTAGACAATTCCAGACCTTGACAATATGATCCTCAATGATTCCCCGCAGTTGAATGGTAGATCAATCTCCCAATTGAAATTGAACCTTAGTAGGTTTAAAATCACCGAATCGAGATTCCTCGAATATGACAAGGAGAATGATATTAATGAAGGTACCTAAATCGAGAGGGGTGGGAAAAAAGGTGGTGTTATTTATGACAATCGAGATGAGAGATGCACCCGAGTCTTTTTTTGTGAGAGGCAGCTTGCTCTGAATAACTGAGCTTGCTGCCTTAGAGAGGACCACCCTTCCTAGATTCTGAGCTTCTCTTGTTGGAGTAAACTTTTCTTTCAAAAATTTAGCAAAGGCAGGGGTGGCATCTAGGAGGGGGATATTCCTCTCGACTTGCTCAAATAAGTCCAAAACATCTTGGTGAGAGGGCTCTGATTTTTTATCAAAAAGATTGGATTGCAGTGTTTGAGAGTAGCAAATAGGGTTTGAATCAGCTATTTTTGGGATTTCTTTTCCTTTTTCCTTATTAAGGTTAAGGGAGTCAATCTACATTGGTTGAGAATCAGTTTCATCATTTGAATGTGAAGGCCTTAAATCCATGTGTTGGAACCTTGTTCCACATCTTGTTTTGGTGTTAACAAAATTATTATGGATTAATGTTTGCAATTAAGTGTTTTTCAGATTTAGGTGAAGGAGCAGGGAAAACAAGAAATGATGGAGGCATGATGGTGAGAAGAAAAAGATCATGTCATGAAGGATGACAAGGCTGAGTTGAGGAGAAGAAGATCATCTTTAACCTTAGTTTCTGTAGTTTAGATTTTATATTTATAGATTGTATATGCCTCTTAGCAAGAGAATTTAACTTAGATCATAAAAATCAATTAGAGATAAATTAGGATTTATATGGCATTCATTTTCAAAGTACGTAATGGATTAAAACGCTTAAAACAGGTACTTGTAAGCAAGTACTGGTACTGTTCATCAGTACTAGTACTTGCAAGGCACAGGTTTGAGAATTAGTCTCAAACTGTGAACAACAAGTACCGGTACTAACCATGAGTACCGATACATGTTGGCCACAGGTTGAAGGCTTAATTCTGGCCTAAACCTTACAAGTACCAGTACCCATGATGAGTACCGGTACAGGTAGGTTACTGTGCCCAAGGAATTCCAAACCTAGGAGTCACAAGTACTGGTACCCATGATGAGTACTGGTACTAGGACTCATGTAGTGGTGGCAGTGAGCTGCTAGTACAGGTACTGGTACTTTAGTACCGGTACCAGGTAGCCATTGGTTAAAAACTGAACGGCTAGAAAATTAATTTTGATAATGTGAATGTTGGGATTTAAACCCCAACATCTGGTAGACGACCCAATAAGGTCCTAACTCTATAAATAAGCCCTTGGACCCTTAGTTTGCACAAAAGAAATAAAGAAAAATTCTAGAGCTATATTACATTTTTCCACCACATATTCAAGAGAAGGAATAGTTTACTGCTCTCAATCTCTCTACGCTTTTGCTAACACTTCAACGATGTGTTTTTCTCATGCATCTACGAAGCGATTCACACTCATTCTAGGCTCTCAAATTGGTATCATCTTTTAATTATTGTTGAGAGGCTTAGGTTCTAATTGTAAGATTCTTTTTGTCTTACACCTGTATTTCATTTGTATTTGAGCTTGGTGCTCGTTGGGTTGTAACAAATCTGTTTTTGTACTTGGGTTGAGGTAACCTGTTAATTACCTCGATTTAGTAAATTGATTCTCTCAGGGTTGAGAGAATCGGGTTAAAAACCCTAAGCTGGGAGGCTTAGGTAGTGGAGTACCCAAGGGAGGGGAACCACTACACATATTGTGCCAATTTCTGTGATTGTATTTTGTGCAAATCATTTTGTATTACTAACATTTTGATTAAGTATTTGTGCACGTAGCCATACATATTCCTCTATCTTTAGATCCTACAATTGGTATCAGAGCTAAAGTTCTATCAAGTGGTATCAGAGTGGGTAGCGAGAAGAAGTAAAAACTCTTGCTCATAATGGCATCAACCTTAAGGCACACCGAAGGACAATCGTCGACCTGTCCTCCCTATTTCGATGGGACGGATTATGGGTAATGGAAGAGGAGGATGCAAGTCTTCCTCAAGGCAATGGATGAGGAGTCTTGGACCCTCATTCAAGAAAAATACTCAGATTCGGAGCCATAAGGAGTAGCATGGACAATGGATCAGAAGAAAAACATTGTGAGCAACGTATGGGCAATGAATGCACTATATTGTGCGTTATCGAAGGAGGAATTCAACCACATCTTAGTGTGCAAGTCAGCATTTGAGATATGGAACACTCTCGAGGTCACCTACGAAGGTACAAACAAGGTAAAGGAAACTCGTATCTCTATTCTAACAAAAAATTGAGTGTTTCAGGATGGAGAAAGGCAAAACAATCAAGGATATGTATACGAGGTTTGGGAAGAACCTAGGAGTCAAACTAAAAGAGGAGCAGCTTGTAAGGAAGATTTTGAGATCTCTTACAAGTAATTGGTCTCCAAAGACCACAGCCATCCAAGAGGCAAAGGACCTCTCCACTCTCCCATTGGATGATCTAGTTGGTAGTCTTATCGCTAACGAAGTCCAACTAGAAAACATGAAGAAGAAGGAGGAGGAAAAGATGTCTAGCAAAAGAAAGAATATTGATTTTAGAGCAATTAAGGAGGACTCTGATGCGAAAGACGTGTGATTTGCAAAGGCGAGTTTTTAATGTCGTTGTAACACTCGAATTCACATACGCTTTTAAATTTATATCCTAGACAGGGGAGTATCTAGGCTCGTCCAAGGAGGCAAAAATTGCAATTCAATTCTCTTGCTAAAAATACATCTCAACTTTCTTTTTGGTATTTTAATTATATAATTTTTTTTGTTTTGAAAAGACGAGGGCAAAATGCGAATTGTAGCGGAAAGTACTAATACCTATAATTACTTAACTAAAACTTAAGAGATAGATATATCTTCTTCCTAAGCTCACTCTAGGCAAGTGGAGGCCTATAGTAATTAGGAAGAAGAGGTGAAACAAGTGCTAGAACCAAAACAACAATTGCAATAGAAAGTAAAAGAAGGCAATTTGATTAACTAGAATTTATGTTCTTTTTCCAAGACAAGTAGAGGAATGCTTCTACTAGAAGTGAAAAAATCTAAAAGCAATAAAAGAAACACAAATCCTCTTGCAAAAATTGGTGAAGAAGGGAGTCTTCTTGCTCCAAGCCTAGCTGCTCCTTAGCTTGAAAAGAGAGCCTCCTTCTCCTTCCTTGAGAGCTCCTCCAAGGTGGATGCTACCACCTTCAATGCTCTCCTCCAAGGGGTGGGCGTGCACCACCCTCAAAAGCCCCTCCAAGGTGGCATGGACCACCTTCAAGATCTCCTCCAAAGATCTTCCTTGCCTGGCTTCTCCTTTGGCTAGCGTGGGCACAAGAGAGAAGGGAAGAGGGGAAGGCACCAAGCGGACAGAATATCCCCTTAATCTTCTTCTTCTTCTTCTCTCTTGGACGTGGGATTCTAGGTAGAATATGAGAGTGAATTTGCTAGCCAAGGATGCTTTGAATGGTGGTGGGTAGTGGTCTTTTTATAGGGTAGGATGAGGGGTTAAGGTGCCTCTTGAAATGGAGGGTTAAGATGGAAGGATGGAGGTGGTTAGATGATCCTAGGGTTAAGGGTTGTTGGCTCCACCTAAGGGGTGTAAGGGGGGTAGTTAGGGTTGGTCAAGAGGCACCTTAAAGTGGCGACAACCATGGAGAGGTGTCATGGGTTGGCGCCAACTTAGAGGTTTCTAGAAGGTGGGATTATGTGGAGGCTGGAGTTGGGTTTAAGGGGAGATGTATGGTGGAGATGAAGGGGATTTTTGGAGGGAAAAGTGGCGCCAACAAGGGGGTAGTTAGGGTGGTTTTGGTGCTACTTTTAGGTGTCTTTTGGAGGTGGTGGGTAGGCTAGGTTGGCGCCAAGTAGGTTTAGCTTATGTGGAGCTTAGGTGGAGCTAGTTGGTGGAGTTGTTAGGTAGGGTTTTTGGGTGGTACAAGCCAAGGAAGTTGGAGCATAGCTAAGCTAAGCTAAGCTAGCTTAGCTAATGGAGAAGTAGAGGAGGTGGTGTTGGAGCTAGGGTTTGGAGGGAGGAGCTGGTTCTGAAGAATCTGGAGCTGAAGTGAAGCAGGCAGCTGCTAAAGAGGTCAACATGGGGCTACTCTAGCTGGCTTAGCTTGCTAGTTCTTTTCTAGCTACTAAGTCAAGCTAAAGTGAGCTGGCTTCTGTTGAATGGAGCTGAGGTGAGCTGGGTCTGGTGCTCCTGGGGAGGATTGAGCTGGTTGAGACAGCTAAGGAGCTTAGCTCAATTAGCTTGAGCTAAGCTAGGTCCTCGGGAGCTGGACTTGAGCTTCCTGAGATGGGATGAGTTCTTCTTCAGCTGGCTGGAGTTGAGTAGAGCTGGATGTAGCTGGATCTAAGCTAGGGTGAACTCCAGTCAACTCAGCTGAGCTAGCTAGAGCTCCCTATGGACTAGTGGGAGCTAAGATGAGCTAAACTCAGCTAAATTGAGCTGGATCTAAGTTGACCTGGGAAAAGGTGAGCTAAGATGAGCTCTCTTGAGCTGCCATTCATCTGAGATTAGCTGAATGGAGCTGGGATGAGCTAACCCTAGTCCACGTGAGCTGGGTTCCAACTGTGGTGAGCTAGATCAAGCTGAGTTCCAGCTAGTCTGAGCTCCTTCTTCACCAATTGCCTTCTTGAGTGCTAGGATTTTTGGGATCTATATATCTATTCATCCCTAACACTCACAAAAACACATTAAAACAACAAAAGAAATGCAATGCATGCCTAACCTAGTTAATGCCTAAATGCAACCCAAAAACCCATTTGTGGAGTAAAATCCTTAGAGCTAGGTTTATTTTAGTGCATAAGAATGATGATAAACTGGCGTTTATCACACCCCCATGCTTATCTTTTGCTAGTATCTTAGCAAAACTTCAAATTTTTTGGAAAACGAAATTTTTGGGAAATCTATTTTTTTTTCGACTTTTGAGGAGAAAAAGATTAAGAGACCTTGGTTGATCTAAACACAGGAGGTACAGGATTTATTAAAGATAAACATCGGGATTTATTTTTGGATCCAACCATTAGACAAAATGGGATCAATATATCCTCCAGAAAATTCACAAATTAACCCCTTGTTAATTCAAATGACTTGAAATTTTTGTTTTTAGGATTTTTCTGGCTCATGAATCTGATTCGCAACTTGCAAAAATCCTTTAAAACCTTGTGTCTGTGCTTGTGAAAAGCCAACATTTATAGGGGCGTGTTAATTTATTTATTTATTCTTTTTTTTTCCCATTCTTATTTTCAGCTTGGTCTTACAACAGATTTGTCAGGATCATCATTCCCGTTACCAATCCTCGAGGGGGCTCTGGCGCCAATACTTTGGGATAGCACTGTCTATGACACCACCCAGAAGCTCACAACCCCAAAACACAATGCGGTGTAAAGGGGCACTCCAAGCAAACTCAAGCTCTTGCTCCGACACTATAGGTAGAGCACCGTACAAGACACTTGAGCTGCTAAAATGTGCTTTAATGCTTCATCTAAAGATATGAAATATAGATATGGAGCAGCACCGAGGCGGTAACATGTTGACATCGCGTCCTCAAAGGAGGCATTTTCCTCCTTCTCAGCGGTGGGAACTTGATTGCGAAATACGCGTGATTTGTAAAAGCAGGTTTTTAACGTCGTTGTAACACGTGAATCCGCTTTCGCTTTTAAATTTATATCCTAGATAGGGGAGTATCTAGGGTCATCCAAGGAGGTAAAAATTGCAAAATTAATCCTCTTGCTTACATATAGATCTCAACTTTCTTTTTGATATTTTTTCAATATATCATTTTTTTTGTTTTTAAGCTAAGGCAACATGCGAACTGATGGCGGGAAAAGTGATATACACTTCAATTTAAATACTACTTCTATGTGGCAAGTAGAGCCTCTCCCTAAGCTCACTCTAGGCAAGTGGAGGCCTAGAATAATTAGGGAGAGGGAGTGAAGAATGCTAAAAATAAGCTAATAGAAATGCAAACAAAAAAATGCAAAGAAGGCAACTAGATAATTGATAAAGTGTTTTACAAAAGGCCTAGTAGAGGAAAGCTTGTACTACTAGAAAAATGCAAATAAGAAAAGAAAACACAAATCCTCTAGATAGATGGTGAAGAAGAGGGCTTATTGCTCCAAGGTTGGTGGCTTCCAATCTTGAAAAGAGTCCTTCAACTCCTTCCTTGCAGTGCTCCGCCAAGGTGATGTCCTCCAAGGCAAGCCCTAAGGGGGCGTGCCCTAAGCTTCTCTCCAAGGGTGGACGTCCACCCTAGGTCCTTCTCCCTTGCCTGGCCGTCCTTCTTGAAGTGGAAGAGTCCTCCTCCTTGGCGTGGCCCAAGTTGAAGAGAGTGGGGAGAAGAAGGCACCAAAAGGGCTAGTGATGTGCCCCTTTAATCTCCTTCTCTACTCCTTCTCCTTGGGTGTAGGTATAGGTGGATGTAGGTAGAAAAATACACTAATGGAGGATGCCCCCAAATGGTGGTAGGTGGTGGGTTTTTATAGAATAGGAAGGGGGCTAAGGTGTCCCTTGAAATGGAGGGCCAAGATGGAATGATGGAGGTGGTTAAGGATCCAATGGCCAAGGGTGTTTGGCGCCACCTTAAGAGGCACCAAGGGGGTAGTTATGGGGGTTGACACCCCTTGATATTGGTGCCAAAATGGCTTCTAGAAGAGGGTCTAAGTTGGCGCCAAGAAGGATTCTAGAAGGGGGGTTAGGTGGATGGCTAGGATGGCTTATGTGGGTAGGTGTAGGGTGGATTAAGGGCTGAAAGTTGGCGCCAATATAGAGGTGGTTAGGGGTAGTTTTTGGCGCCAACTTAAGGTGTCTTTTGGTGGAGATAATGGGGTGAAGGGATGGCTAGGAGGTGGCGCCAACTTGAGTAGAGTAGCTAGCTTAAGTAGGCTTAAGTTGGTGAAGCTAGCTAGGGTTGACTTTGAAGGTGGTGGATGGCCAAGGAGCTGGTTGTTAGCTAAGCTAAGCTAAGCTAAGCTAAGCTAGCTTAGCTAATGGAGGAGTAGAGGAGAAGGTGTTGGAGCTAGGGTTTGGAGGGAGGAGCTGAGGAGGAGAAGTCTGGAGCTGGAGCTGGAGCTGGCTGCTGCTGAAGAGGCTGGCATGGGGCTACTCTAGCTGGCTTAGCTTGTTAGTTCTTTGCTAGTTGCTAAGCCAAGCTAAAGTGAGCTAGGTCTGGTGCTCCCGGGGAGAATCAAGCTGGTTGAGGCAGCTAAGGTAGCTTAGCTCAACTGAGTTGAGCTAAGCTGAGTCCCCGGGAGCTGGACTTGAGCTTCCTGAGCTGGGATGAATTCTTCTTCAGCTGGCTAGAGCTGAGTGGAGCTGGATGTAGCTGGATCTGAGCTGGGGTGAACTCCTGTCAACTTAGCTGAGCTAGCTAGAGCTCCCTGTGGACTAGTGGGAGCTGAGATGAGCTAGACTCAGCTAAGTTAAGCTGGATCTGAGCTGACTTGAGCTAGGGTGATCTAAGGTGAACTCTCTTGAGCTGCCATCCAGCTGAGATTAGCTGAATGGAGCTGGGATGAGCTAACCCTAGTTCAAGTAAGCTAGGTTCCAGCTGCAGTGAGCTGGATCAAGCTGAGGTGAGCTAGATCAAGCTGAGGTGAGCTGGATTAGGCTGAGTTCCAGCTAGTCTGGGCTTCTCCTTCACCATTTGCCTTCTTGAGTTCTAGGGTTTTAGGGATCTATATATCTGTACATCCCTAACACTCTCAAAAACATATTAAAAAGACAATAAAAAATGCAATGCATGCCTAACCTATTTTATGCCTAAATGCAGCCCAAAAACCCATTTGCGGAGTAAAATCCTAAGAGCTAGGTTTGTTTTAATGCATAAGAATGATGATAAACTGGCGTTTATCAGAACTCAAACCAATGATCTACTTCAGACTTTTACTAAGTTCAAACAAGGGAGTTTCTTCAAATTTTTAGTTGTTTTTAAGTGTTGGCTTGTGTGTGAAAATTGACACAAGAAGTTTCTCAAGACATGCAAGTTTTTGAATCAGAAACTAAGCCAAATACTTTCCATATTACAAAATTGGATCAAGTCACTTGAACTATCATGAGTTCAAGTGGAATTTTTAGAGAAGGATATCTGATCTAGTCTAAAATAGACCCTGAAATTCTAATGATCAGATCCACATCCTCATCCCTAGTTTGTTAAAGATTAAATCCTATTGTACCAAAAGTGAGTTTTTCGACCTTAGTCCCGATTTCAAAATTTTTCCTCAAAAAGTTTCCAACATTTTTATTTTTTTTTGGGTATGCAAGCAGGAAATAAACTAAAGAAAAAATACATGTTTTTAGGTTTTGAAAATCCTAAATCGATCATCAAATTTTAAAAACACCCCCATGCTTAAGTTATGCCATGTCCTCATGCATTAGGAGGGAAAAAGGAACACCTTAGTGAAGAACGGACGGATTTTGGATGATCAAAACCTGGAAAAAGAAGAAAAAGGAAAGTAGGAAAAAAATGATGGGTTACCTCCCATCCAGTGTTATCTTTTACGCCATTCAGCCGGGGTTGTGTGCATTAGTGATCAAGGGTGGCTGGCTCAGTAAAATTAAAAGATTCAGATGAAAGATTAGGCGTATGATCAAAATAGGGCTTTAAGCGTTTGCCGTTGACTTGAAAGGTCAAATTAGTTTTTGGATCAAAAAGATCAACAGCGTCGTATGGATATGTTTTATGGACAATAAAGCGGTTGGTCCATTTTGATTTTAATTTGCTAGGAAAAAGACGTAATCTCGCATCGAAAAGCCAAACGCGTTGATTAACATCAAAGTGTTTCCGAACAATATATTTATCGTGAAATTTTTTTGTTCGACCTTTATAAATCCTCGCATTTTCATAAGAAAAATTACGTAATTCTTCCAATTCGATTAATTGTAATTTTCTATGGATACCGACGTCAGATAAATCCATGTTGAGTTGTTTTATTGCCCAAAAATCCCTATTTCAAGCTCTACCGGGAGATGGCATGCCTTCCCAAAAATCAGACAGAAGGGAGACATGTCAAGCAGAGTTTTAAAAGCGGTACGGTAGGCCCATAAAGCGTCATCCAATTTGGTAGACCAATCTTTACGGTCATGCCTAACCATCTTTTGTAAAATATTTTTAATTTCCCGGTTAGAGACTTCAGCCTGGCCATTCGTTTGGGGGTGATAAGGTGTGGAAATTTTATGATTCACCCCATATTTATAAAGAAGGTGACGGAATTGTGAGTGGGTGAAATGTGAGCCTCCATCACTGATAATGGCTTTTGGTATGTCGAATCTTGAGAAAATATTTTTCTTAAGAAATTCGACAACCACATGGTGATCACTAGTGCGGGTGGGTATTGCTTCTATCCATTTTGAAACATAGTCGACTGTGACTAATATATATAAATATCCACCAGAGTTGATGAACGGTCCCATGAAGTCAATGCCCCAAACATCAAAAATTTCAACCTCTAAAATAGGATTAAGGGGCATCATATCCTTCTGAGTCATGTTGCCGATGCTCTGGCAACGCACACAGGACCGAAAAATGTTATTAGCATCTTTGTGCAAGCTGGGCCAATAAAATCCCGCATTAAGGATTTTAGCTGCAGTTTTCTTGCCCGAAAAGTGTCTGCCACAGGCCATTGAGTGACAATGTGTCAAAATATCATGGATTTCATAATCGGGTACACATCATCAAATGACCTGATCGGCACAAATGCGAAAAGTCGGGTTCCTCTCAAAAATAATATTTAATATCAGCAAAGAACTTATCCCATTTTGTTTTTGGCCAATCAGCGGGGATTCATTCTGTTGCTAAGTATTTTGTGATGGGGCAAACCAAGGGAGGGTTGTAGCAGCTAAAATGCTTTCATCGGGGAACTGAGCTGGCGGGGTCATTATGTCATTCATCATAAGACGAGAGAGATGGTCGGCCACTACATTGTGCAATCCCGCCTTATCCTTGATTTCCAGGTCAAATTCCTGGAGCAGCAGAATCCAACGGATAAGGTGAGGTTTCGCATCTTTCTTTGTTAGCAAATATTTAATTGCTGAGTGGTTGGTATATACAGTGACATGTGACCCCAACAGATAAGATCTAAATTTTTCTAAGGCAAATACAACGGCAAGAAGTTCCTTTTCAGTAAATGTGTAATTCCGTTGTGCATCATCAAGGGTTTTGGTAGCATAATAGATCACAATGGGCTTCTTGCCAATTCTTTGCCCTAGAATGGCCCCTACAGCAAAATCTAAGGCATCTGTCATTAATTCAAAGGGACTATTCCAATCAGGTCCCTGCAATATTGGTGCCTTAGTAACCTCTTTCTTCAACCTCAAAAAACTCTCCAGGCACTTATCATTAAAATTAAATGGCTGGTCATTAGTGAGAAGCTGACTTAAGGGCTTGGAGATTTGGGAAAAATTTTGTATAAATCGACGGTAGAAACCCACATGACCCAAAAAGGATCTGATCTGTTTGACAGTAGTGGGTGGTGGGAGCTTAGATATAGCATCTATTTTTGCTTTATCTACCGCGATTCCTTATTTTGAAATAACATGGCCCAAGACAATACCTTCTTGGACCATGAAATGACTTTTTTCCCAACTGAGGACCAGATTAACTTCTATGCATTTTTGGAGAGTTCTTTGAAGGTTTTTTAGACAATGGTCAAAAGAATCTCCAAAAATAGAAAAGTCATCCATAAAGACTTCTAAACATTCACCTACCTGGTCTGAAAAAATTGCAAGCATGCACCTTTGAAAAGTCGCAGGTGCGTTGCAAAGATCGAAGGGCATCCTTCGGAAAGCAAATGTTCCGAAGGGGCAGGTGAAAGTTGTTTTGTCCTGGTCCTTAGGATGAACCGCTACCTGATTATAGCCGGAATAACCATCCAGAAAATAGTAAAAATCCCATCCGGCTAACCGCTCCAAGATTTGATCAATAAAGGGGAGCGGGAAATGGTCCTTCTTGGTGGTGGTGTTTAATTTTTGGTAATCAATACACATGCGCCAAGAAGCAATTCGAGTGGCTACATTCTCCCCATTATCATTAGTGACAACTGTTAGTCCAGCCTTTTTGGGCACAACTTGTGTTGGACTAACCCAGGAGCTGTCAGAAATGGGGTAGATGATATAAGCATCCAGCCACTTAATAATCTCCTTTTTTACCACCTCCTGCATAATAGGGTTCAAGCGCCTTTGTGGTTGGCGGGAGGGGCGAGAATCGTCCTCTAAATATATACGATGCGTACAATAGGACGGATGAATACCCTTAAGATCAGAAAGGGTCCAACCAATAGCTTTTTGATATTTACTCAAAACCTGGAGGAGTTTGTGCTTTCGTGCCCCGGTAAGTCCAGAATTTATAATCAGGGGCAGGGTCTGATTAGGACCCAGGAAGACATATTTAAGGGAGTCGGGCAAAGGTTTTAATTCCAATTGTGGGCCCGGCTCCGAAAGAGTTTCTGCTTTGTGGGTTAGTGGTGAGGTAAGAGTGAATGGGTCAGCTGGAAGGTTAGCTAGACGTGTGGTTAGGGTAGAAGGGTGAGAAGAAGTGGATTGTTCAAGAATCGCATTGATGGCAAAATAGGAACCTAAATGGGAAATCTGCAAAGTTTCCTCCACAATGTTTTCTATTTCTGAATCCGAATCATCAAAGAAATCTGGTTCTTGGAACCGCCTAGAAGCTTGAAAAATGTCTAGGGTTACAGATTCACCGCCACACATGATCTTCATCTTTCCAGAATCACAATCAATATTTGCACGGGTGGTGGCTAAGAATGGTCTTCCAAGAATAATGGGGGCAAACTTTAGTGCTTCTGGTACCTCTATGTCCAGGACTAAAAAGTCTACTGCAAATAGACAATTTTTGACCCGGACAAGAACATCCTCAACAATTCCCCTTGGTTTAATCGTAGATCGGTCGGCTAATTGGAGAGTAACCTCAACAGGCTTCAATTCACCGATCTTGAATTTCTCAAAAACAACTGTGGGGATAAGATTAATTGAGGCACCAAGATCCAACAAAGCACTATCAAATGAGGTACCATTAATGATAACTTGAATTAGGGGGGCGCTAGGATCTTTTCTCTTAAGAGGCAGTCGGCTCTACACAACTGAGCTGACTGTCTCTGGAAGAATCACCTTTCCTAAGTTTCTGGGCTGCCTTTTCGAAGTACATAAATCTTTTAGGAATTTTGCATAGGTAGGGATATATTTAATGGCATCTAGGAGAGGGATATTAATTTCTATTTGCCCAAATAAATCCATTAATTCCTTCTCAGTGGGCTCAGATTTCTTCTTTTTCTTATTTGAAGAGTGGAGGGCTTGTGGAAATGGGGCAGGGTTTCCCTGTTTTGCATTAATTGGTTCCTGAACAATAGGAGGGGAAGAGTTAATCTGTGTTTCATTAAAGCGGGTTTCTTTAACAGGCAGGGGATTGTGAGTGGTTTTCCCATTCCTCAAGGTAACTGCATTTGTAGTCTGGTTGTTTCTAGGATGAGGATGGGAAGCCTAGCTGTTATTGAAACCTGGTGGATGCTGAGGTGCTAGTTGAATGGGTTGACTGGGATATCCACTTTGTGTTGGTGCTAGAGCACCACGATCATTTGTTTTGATGATAACAAAACACGTGTTATTTAACATTTGCAATTTGAGTCCTAGATTTCAGGTCAATTGCAAATGTGGACGTATTTAGACGGAACTCGAGCTCGCATCCAGGACGGATTGGAGGAGCTTGACGAAAAACAGAGGAGGTTCGCGTGGAGCGACAGATTGAAGATAGAAGACAAGAAGAATAGGATAGATTCTTTTTAATCTTTTCTTGCATCTCTTGTCTTTATTTTCTTGCTCTTTTTATTTTCCTTAGAATATTATGTTAAAGAGCCTCACAGTACCCTAACAGTAGTCCTAGGAACACCGGCACAACCCTAGGATACTTAGGTTTTCTGTAGAATACTTAGAAAACCAATATAGGGTTCAAACAACACTTCCAGACGTCTAATTTCCAAATTAGACGTCTGATAAAGTATTTTAAGACATCTGATATCTGTTAGGCTGGACATAGCTAGTTCTGTCTGATGAAATCAGACGTCCAGACCTTATACCAGACGTCTTAGGAGACGTCTGATGGACTTGCCAGACGTCCAGATAGTGGACCGTTGGCTAACTTAGCAGGCACTCAAGATTATGACCGTTAGAGCCTTATCAGACGTCCTTAGGCCTTTCCAGACGTCTGATAATTGACCGTTTTGCCTCGGCTGACCCAAAATCTCTTCTCAGAGATTTTCTAGCCGTTGCAACGTTTGGAAAATCCATTCCCACAGTAAAAGTAGGTTTCCAGACGTCCAGACATAGTGCCAGACATCCTATATGTCGTCTGATTGACTTGCACAAGAACCCTGTTTAGATCTGATTCAAGTCAGGAGGAAACCCGCATAGAATCAGACGTCTTAAAGTGGCCTTCCAGACGTCTGATGCCAGAGTTAGACGTCTGATTACCCTGTCAAGCGCAATCATTGTCCTGATTTCAGCCTGATTCTCTTGGGCTTTGCACCCAACGGCTATGGAAGCTTTTCTAAGCCTTCCAAAGCCTTCCTAAGGCCTCTATAAATAGAGGGGAGCCTTTGACACACCAATACACACTTAGAGACACAAGATACACACCAAGAGAAACACAAGACACACTTAAGCAACATAGTTCCACTCTCTTGTGTCCTAGCTAGCTCTTGCTCTCCAAGCTCAAGCTCCATTCTCTTGAGAGCATCAAGCTTCGCACACCCGCTCTCCCGCCGTAGTTCACGAGAGCAAAGTTGCGCCGTCGCGTGGCTTACACACCGCGTCATCAACTCGACGCACTCCTTGCAAAGGGGAGTTTCCTATTTCCTATAGAAGCTAGGTTTAAATTACTTTGTTGGCTCTATAGGATTACTTATTTTATTTTATCTTTGTCTTTTGGTTGGGTATTCGCTTTGCGAATTCCCGTCTCCTTCATGGGACAAAATCCTTCTTGTGGAGAGAAGGGGTTGAGGAACGCTACCCTCGTACTTGTAGCGTGGTTGTATTGAGGTTGAATCACCCTCGTTTTAAGTGATTCGGTTTAGTGGATTTTGATCAACTTGGTTGATCGGAAAATCCTAACTCGAGAGGGTTAGGTGGTGGTTTTCACCCGGTTTGGGTTTCCACCTAAAAACAATTGTGTACTTTGTGTGATTGGTTTTCTTTGATGAGATTGCTTTATATTTTATTTCCGCATTTATTACGTCACCCCTCTTTGAAGGGAAAACTACACTTTGGAACTGATTCCTTTGATTATTTAGGTTGGGCATGGGTTGGGAAGGTAAATTCCCAATAGGTCAATGATCAGGAGTAACCTTAACTTGGTGTTGCAAGTTGGTAATCATGCGGGTTACTTCTATCATTTGAGTCTGCATTCCTTGTAGAGTTTTCATGACCTGGTTATTAATATCATCATAGGATGGTCCAGGTTGATACATAGGTTGCCCATAATTCCCAAAATAGTTTTATTTGGGAAAAGGAATCGGGTTCGGGTTTTTCCAGGAGTGATTCGAGTTAGTCCTCCAATTTTGATTGGAAGTGTTGGAGGGGTTTCTAAATTGCTCCTAGAGAGCATAAATATTTTCTGAGGTGGGATCAAAAATATTTTGATCAAAATTCCCAGACAAATCTTGCGAGAAATCAGTCGGAAAGTGCTGGCCAGCAGATGTGGCATCAATGTTGTGTAGATTTTCTCTTCGGAGAATGTGTGGGGGGTTAGTGTGTGGAGAGTGAACGTGTGGAGCTGGTTTATTTATGAGCTTTTCTTCCATTTTCTTTTGGTGAATCTGCATCTGGTCCAGTCATTGAGCTAACATATATAGATCATCTTGAGTGACTAGACAGAGGTGGATTTGGAGTCAATTTCATGAACTCCGTGCCTGGGGTTTTGTGATCTGCCAAAAGTGTCCATTGAAGTCATGTTAAATGAGTTTTCACTCATTTCTTCAAAGAGAAGATAGGCACTTTCGGCATCTTTGTTAAGAAAATTGCCCCCACATGAGGCATCTACAAATCGTTTCAATTAATCTTCTAATCCATGATAGAAGATCTGCACTAACTGCCATTGTGGAATTTCATGGTGGGGACTTCGTAGAAGTTCCTGAAATCTTTCCCAGGCTTCGTGGAGGGCTTCACCAATTTTTTGTTGAAAGGTCATTATGGATCTTCTTAACGCATTCGTTCGACCGATCGGAAAAATTTTTTTAAGAAAAGTGCTTTTTAGTTGGGGCCAGGTGGTAATAGGGCACCCAACCGTTCTAAACCAATGAGATGCTTTGTCTTTAAGAGAGAGAGGAAAAAGTCTCATTAACCACACGTCTTCCTGCACATTGCGGGAACGAGTGGTTTGAGCGAGGACAGTTAATTCCTCGAGATGACAAAAAGGGTCCTCTCTTGGAAGACCATGAAAATGTTTGATAAGGTTTAGAATGGCTGGTTTGATCTCGAAATCCCCTTGTGGTATGACCACCCCTGGTCTTTCCTCATAATTGGAAGGATCATAGAAATCCTTAAGAGGAATAACAGGCTGTTGGCGAGGTGGTGGATTTTGTCCTTGATTAGCTAGGTTTGTGACAGTCCTAGCTAGATCTTGATTTTGTTGTAGTCAACCAAATGGTCGACCATTAATGCAAAGGGATTTGGATTTTGAGTTATAATTGGAGGGCCACCTAGCCCTGCTGGTATTTCTGGTTGCTCCAAGTTAGGGAGATAAGGGAGGGTGAAGTCAGCTTGTGGGTCAACTGACACGTTAAAAGTGGAAGCAGAATTTTTTTGACGGCTTCCTAGGTTTTCCATTTTTTTAGAAGAGGAGGGGGAAGAAAACAATGATTTTCTACTATGGAGGGCAAAATCAGATGGTCCCTCAAGGTGTGGTTTTTGGGACCGTCACCCGTGCATGCACTATTTGGGAAGAATTGGAGGGGAGGAGAAGAGAAAGAGATGAGAGAAAGTGTGCAATTCAAACAAACAACGCTAGACCTAACTTAAATGCGACTCCCTAATAAGAAACCTAAGACTTGGTTTATGTAGGAAATAAGTAATCAATAGTGAATACCCGTTCTGTCAACAAATCTAGCCAAGTTGCTTAAGGGGAGGTTTGGCCCCAAACGTTTCCCAGGGAAAACCCCAGGTGCTTGTACAAACCCGTGCCTGGTCGTTTGACACGACCCCTCAGCCTGAACACCAGATATAGATGACAAAATTGGTACTAACTAAAGAAAACTTAAGACCTAGATAGCAAGCCTAAGTTGATGAAGCCTTAGGGTTCAAGTTACTACAAGTTTTAGTTAGGTCTAGGATACTATAGTGCACACGGAATGTGAAGGGCATTAATTGGGTTGTTGCCCTGTTATTTCAAAAAAAAATTTGTGTGTGTGTGTGCAAGAATTGGAAAGTGGTTTCCAATGCAAATTAAGTTGTCACACAATTTTTTTGTATGTCTTTTTGGATTCAATTTAGTTGAATGTGTTTTATGGTTTCTCTTGTTAAATTTTCAAACAAGTTTGAAACTCCACAATCAAAATTAAAAACAAGTTGTATGGGTGATTGTATATTTCTTTTAAATTGTGGGACTAGAAAAAAGCAAGAAAGAAACCCTAGTTGGAGTTGAATCCTAATACAGAAAATAACTACCAATGAATTTTTTTTAGGCTTCCTGAATAGGTAGTGGTCCAAAAAATACAACCAACACCACTACCTTATGTGAAATCAAACAAGAATTCCAGAAAATATTTTTTTAATATTTTAGGAATTTGTTTGCTAATTGTTTTGAATTTTTAATTATACTAGTGTCAAAGTCCAGAAATGATACCTATGGGTAGTTTGGAATTTTCAGTATTACCACTGACCTCATAAAATTTTGGTGATTTTATATGATGTGTAAAATTTCACAAGGATTCCAGAAAGATAAATTTCACAAAAATTGGATGAGTACAAAAATTCAAAAAATTTTCAGACAGTAGCAAAATAGGAAGATTAGAGGGTGTGACCCCTCTGCAGTCCATGAATTTTTAAAAATTAAATACAAAGCCAATTGATCTAAAATTTGGAAAAGATGTTCCTAACTCAATTTTAAATCACTGTATGAAATTTTATGATTTTAGGAGGCCTGTGGTGTTAGGAATCGATTTTTCAAGTCCGAATAGAAATCTGGACCCGAAAAATAGAACACCAATACTTGCAATGGAGTGGTGTTAAAGAAACATTCAAGCAAACAATGGATTTTAAAATGCACCACTCTACTTAATTAAATTGTTTAGGGTCCTGAAAGCCAAGTTTAGTGTATTTTGGTAGTTTTCTAGGTTAAGTGTGACAAGTAAGAAGAACCACCCTGAAATCCACGGGAAGAAAAGGAACTTTAAGCTTTCGCTCCCAAATTCCTGCTTTCCCGATATAATTCCTGCACACACGAAAGAAAGAAAGAGAAGGGGATGAGATCCACTTCAAGCAAGAGAAAATTGACTAATGCAAAGTTGTGCCTCCCCGGCAACGGCGCCAAAAAGTGATGCGAAATACGCGTGATTTGCAAAGGCGGGTTTTTAATGTCATTGTAACATGCGAATTCGCATACGCTTTTAAATTTATATCCTAGATAGGGGAGTATCTAGGCTTGTCCAAGGAGGAAAAAAATTGCAATTCAATTCTCTTGCTAAAAATACATCTCAACTTTCTTTTTGGTATTTTAATTATGTAATTTTTTTTTATTTTGAAAAGACGAGGGCAAAATGTGAATTGTAGCGGAAAGTACTAACACCTATAATTACTTAACTAAAACTTAAGAGATAGATATATCTTCTTCCTAAGCTCACTCTAGGCAAGTGGAGGCCTAGAGTAATTAGGAAGAAGAGGTGAAACAAGTGCTAGAACCAAAACAACAATTGCAATAGAAAGTAAAAGAAGGCAATTTGATTAACTAGAATTTGTATTCTTTTTCCAAGACAAGTAGAGGAATGCTTCTACTAGAAATGAAAAAATATAAAAGCAATAAAAGAGACACAAATCCTCTTGCAAAAATTGGTGAAGAAGGGAATCTTCTTGCTCCAAGCCTAGCTGCTCCTTGGCTTGAAAAGAGGGCCTCCTTCTTCTCCTTCCTTGAGAGCTCCTCCAAGGTGGATGCTACCACCTTCAATGCTCTCCTCCAAGGGGTGGGCGTGCACCACCCTCAAAAGCTCCTCCAAGGTGGCGTGGACCACCTTCAAGATCTCCTCCAAAGATCTTCCTTGCCTGGCTTCTCCTTTGGCTAGCGTGGGCACAAGAGAGAAGGGAAGAGGGGAAGGCACCAAGGGGACAGAATATCCCCTTAATCTTCTTCTTCTTCTTCTCTCTTGGGCGTGGGATTCTAGGTAGAATATGAGAGTGAATTTTCTAGCCAAGAATGCTTTGAATGGTGGTGGGTAGTGGTCTTTTTATAGGGTAGGATGAGGGGTTAAGGTGCCTCTTGAAATGGAGGGTTAAGATGGAAGGATGGAGGTGGTTAGATGATCCTAGGGTTAAGGATTGTTGGCACCACCTAATGTGTGTAAGGGGGGTAGTTAGGGTTGGTCAAGAGGCACCTAAAAGTGGTGCCAACCATGGAGAGGTGCCATGGGTTGGTGCCAACTTTGAGGTTTCTAGAAGGTGGGATTATGTGGAGGGTGGAGATGGGTTTAAGGGGAGATGTGTGGTGGAGATGAAGGGGATTTTTGAAGGGAAAAGTGGCGCCAACAATGGGGTAGTTAGGGTGGTTTTGGCACCACTTTTAGGTGTCCTTTGGAGGTGGTGGGTAGGCTAGGTTGGCGTCAAGTAGGTTTAGCTTATGTGGAGCTTAGGTGGAGCTAGTTGGTGGAGTTGTTAGGTAGGGTTTTTGGGTGGTACAAGCCAAGGAAGTTGGAGCATAGCTAAGCTAAGCTAGCTTAGCTAATGGAGGAGTAGAGGAGGAGGTGTTGGAGCTAGGGTTTGGTGGAAGGAGCTGGTTCTGAAGAATCTGGAGTTAAAGTGGAGCAGGCAGCTGCTGAAGAGGTCAACATGGGGCTACTCTTGCTGGCTTAGCTTACTAGTTCTTTGCTAGCTACTAAGCCAAGCTAAAGTGAGCTGGCTTCTGTTGAATGGAGCTAAGGTGAGCTAGGTCTGGTGTTTCCGGGGAGGATTGAGCTGGTTGAGACAGCTAAGGTAGCTTAGCTCAATTAGCTTGAGCTAAGCTGGGTCCCCGGGAGCTGGACTTGAGTTTCCTAACTTGGGATGAGTTCTTCTTCAGCTGGCTGGAGTTGAGTGGAGCTGGATGTAGCTAGATCTGAGCTGGGGTGAACTTCAGTCAACTCAGCTGAGCTAGCTAGAGCTCCTTGTGGACTAATGGGAGCTGAGATGAGCTAGACTCAGCTAAGTTGAGCTAGATCTAAGCTGACCTAGGCTAAGGTGAGATAATATGAGCTCTCTTGAGCTGCCATTCAGCTGAGATTAGCTGAATGGAGCTGGGATGAGCTAACCCTAGTCCACGTGAGCTGGGTTCCAACTGTGGTGAGCTGGATCAAGCTGAGTTCCAGCTAGTCTGAGCTCCTTCTTCACCAATTGCCTTCTTGAGTGTTAGGATTTTTGATATCTGTATATCTATTCATCCCTAACACTCACAAAAACACATTAAAACAACAAAAGAAAATGCATTGCATGCCTAACCTAGTTAATGCCTAAATGCAGCCCAAAAATCCATTTGCGGAGTAAAATCCTAAGAGCTAGGTTTATTTTAGTGCATAAGAATGATAATAAACTGGCGTTTATCAGACTCGGACTCAACCTCAGAATCCAAAGATGAAGAAATGGAGATGCTTACTAGGAAATTCTAGAAATTTCTCAAAAAACAAGGTAAGGCAATAAAATTTCAACTAATTTTATTTGCTATGAGTGCAAGAAGAAGGGCTACTTGCGAAAGGATTTCCCAATGAATAAGGAGAAGGAAGACAAAAGGAAAGACACAAAAGAACTCGATCGAAAGAAAAAGAAGATTTCAAGAAAGGCATACAAGGCAACTTGGGATGATAGTGATTCCGACTTGAAATCGTCTTCTGAAGTATCTGAAGAAACAGAAGTTGCACATCTTTGCTTAATGGCAAACAACGACAACTCGGAAAATGAGGTAGATTCTGAAGTCACCTTTAATGAATTAGTACAAGCATATGAAGATTTATATAATAAGGCTAGGATGATTAAAAAGGAAAATAAGGTTTTGCATGATAGTTATAGAACTCTAGAAATAGAGAAATCTTGTTTAGAAATAGAATTCGATATGTTCAAAGAAACTAACAATCAATTACATGCAAAAATAGTAGAATTAGAAGATATTTATGAACACTTTGAGGACACTTTGAATAATTTAAAAAATAACAACTAGGCTGAATACAGAATTTTGTAATAATTTAAAAGCCAAGTTCAATAATAAGAAGAACACACAAAATAAATCACATGCACCTAGACATGCATGGATTTATCAAAAGGTCAAGAATCCTAAGAATTATAGATCTAACGCTAAAGTGATCTATAAACCTAAGGATTTGAAAGGTACTAACCATCAAGGACCCACAAGAAAATGGGTACCTAGAAAAGATATTTGTTTTGCAGGAATAGATCAAAGAGATCAGTGGGTGTTCAAGGCACACAACGGAACATTTCAACCTTTCTATAGGTTGAATGAAGACCAAGAATGATGGCCTAACGGAGCTTGGTACCTACATTCATCATTTTACTATTGGTAAACTTTATGGTATGATATTTTATCATTTTTTTGTGATTGACAAAAATGGGGAGAAAAATAAAGGGTAATATTTTTAGGGGGAGCTTATATTGAGGGGGAGGATTAAAATGAAAATTTTTTTTTCATATAACATTGTTAAATTTTTTAATTATCTATTTACAAGATAGTTTTGTTAACACCAAAAAGGGGGAGATTGTTGGAACCTTGTTCCACATCTTGTTTTGGTGTTAACAAAATTATTATGGATTAATGTTTGCAATTAAGTGTTTTTCAGATTTAGGTGAAGGAGCAAGGCAAACAAAAAATGATGGAGGCATGATGGCGAGAAGAAAAAGATCATGTCATGGAGGATGATAAGGATGAGTTGAGGAGAAGATCATCTTCGACCTTAGTTTTTGTAGTTTAGATTTTATATTTATAGATTGTATATGCCTCTTAGCAAGAGAATTTAACTTAGATCATAAAAATCAATTAGAGATAAATTAGGATTTATATGGAATTCGTTTTCAAAGTACATAATGGATTAAAATGCTTAAAACAAGTACTTGTAAGCAAGTACCGATACTGTTCATCAGTATTGGTATTTGCAAGGCACAGGTTTGAGAATTCATCTCAAACTTGAACAACAAGTACCAGTACTAACCATGAGTATCAATACATGTTGGCCACAGGTTGAAGGCTTAATTCTGGCCGGAACCTTACAAGTACCGGTACCCATGATGAGTATCGATATAGGTAGGTTACTATGCCCAAGGAATTCCAAACCTGGGAGTCACTAGTACCAGTACCCATGATGAGTAGCGGTACCAGGACTCATGTACTGGTGGCAGTGAGCTGCTAGTACCGGTACAGGTACTTTAGTACCAGTACCAGGTAGCCGTTGGCTCAAAACTGAACGGCTAGAAAATTAATTTTGATAATGTGAACATTAGGATTTAAACCCCAATGTCTAGTAGACGACCCACTAAGGTCCTAACTCTATAAATAAATCCTTGGACCCTTAGTTTGCACACAAGAAATAGAGAAGAAAAATTCTAGAGCTATATTACATTTTTCCACCACATATTCAAGAGAAGGAATAGTTTGTTGCCCTCAATCTCTCTACGCTTTTGCAAACACTTCAACGACGTGTTTTTCTCACGCATCTACGAAGTGATTCACACTCATTCTAGGCTCTCAAATTGGTATCATCTTTTAATTATTGTTGCGACGCTTAGGTTCTAGTTGTAAGAGTCTTTTTGTCTTACACTTGTATTTCATTTGTATTTGAGCTTGTTTCTCGTTGGGTTATAACAAACCCATTTTTGTACTTGGATTGAGGTAACCCATTAATTACCTCAATTTAGTAAATTGATTCTCTCGGGGTTGAGAGAATCGGGTTAAAAACCCTAAACTGGGAAGCTTAGGTAGTGGAGTACCCAAGGGAGGGGAACCACTATACATATTGTGCCAATTTCTGTGATTGTATTTTGTGCAAATCTTTTTGTATTACTAACATTTTGATTAAGTATTTATGCGCATAGCCATACATATTCCTCTATCTTTAGATCCTACAATTGGTATCAGAGCTAAAGTTCTATCACCATGGTGGTTTCCTCACTCCTCAAAGTCTCTGCATACGCAGTTTGGTGATCACTGGGAGGAGGTGGGGGGGCCTGATGTTGATAGAAACTAGGTTGGTGCTGCGATATTGGGTTAATAGGAGGCTGAACCGTGTGGTTCTAATGTTGGTTCCTGTGATTAATAAAGTTTGGTGTGGGTTGGGATGGTGAGTGTCCTATAGGTCTTTGAGTAGAAATATCCCCAATTGATCATTGAGATTGTTAATAAGATGGGTTGTTTCCCTTGTTTTTCTTTGTAACTCCTGTAGGGTTTTCATCATCTGGGCATTAATGTCTTCTTGAGATTGCCCAGATTGATAAGTCTAATTTGAACCATACCCTCTAAACTGGTTCTGTTGTTGGTGTGCAACCAGATTGGTCCAGGAGTGAGCTGGATAATTCCCCCCATTAGAGGAATTTTTCAATTTCTCCTGGAAAGTAGGGACATTTTGGGTGGGGTGATGATTGGGATAAACAAAATTCCTCGTTGAACCATAGAAAGCCTCAGAATAATATTTATACTCAGCACGGGATTTATGCAGATTTTCTCTTTTGCGAGTGTTAGCTGGGGTGAAACGTGGGATTTGCGGAGCTTGGTTAAGTGCAGCAGGTTGCCCCTGGTTGGCTAGATCAGTTAATTCCTTGTGCAACTGTTGTTGCTGAATTTCTAGCTGAGCCATGATAAAGTGGAAATTAGGTGGAGGGGCCTGATTAAGAAGCTCCTGGGTGGAAAGATTGGGGAAAGAATAATTAGCTTGCAAGTTAGAGGACCAATTTTTATTTTCCATTTTTAAAGAAGAGGAAGAATGCAGGAAAATTCTTTTTGGGGAGGCAAAATCAAGTGGTCCCTCCAAGTGTGGAGTTTTGGACCACCGCTCATGCAAAATGGAAGAAATAGGAGGGGAGGAGAAGAGATGGAGAAGAGAGAAGTGTACACACAAGTAATCAATTTCTAGACCTAACTTAATTGTGACTCCCTAGAAATTAACCTAAGACTTGGTCTACCTAGGAAATAAGTAATTAACAGTGAATACCCATTCTATCAACAAATCTAGCCAAGTTGCTTAAGGGGAGGTTTGGGCCCAAGCCTTTCCCAGGAAAATCCCCAAGTGCTTGTACAAAGCCGCGCCTGGTCGTTTGACACAGCCCCTCAGTCTGAACACCAGATATAGATGACAAAATTAGTATTAACTAAAGAAAAGTTAAGATCTCTATAACAAGCCTAAGTTGATGAAAACCTTAAGGGTCAAATTGCTACCAATTTTAATTAGGTGTAGGATACTAGTGTGCACACGGAATGTGGAGGGCGTTGAATGGGTTGTTGCCCTGTTATTTCAATTTTTTTGTGTGTGCACAGGAATTGGAAACTGGTTCCAATTTCAAACAAGTTGTCATACAATTTTTGCATTTTTGTGTTTTAGGATTCAATTTAATTTAGTGTATTTTAGGGTTTCTTTTTTAAATGTTCAAACAAGTTTGAAACTTCCACAATCAAAGGAAAACAAGTTGTATTGGTGATGATATGTTTCCTTTATGTTGTGGGACTAAAAAGCAAGAAAGAAACCCTAATTGGATTTGAACCCTAACACAGAAACTTACTACCAATGGATTATTTTTAGGCTTTCTAAATAAGTAGTGGTCCAAACAATGTAACCAACACCACTACCTTATGTAAAATCAAACAAGGATTCCAGAAAAGATTTTTTAAGATTTTAGGAATTTGTTTGATATTTGTTCTGAATTCTTATTTGTGCTGACGTCAAAGTTCAAAAATGATACCTGTGGGTATTTTGGACTTTCTGTACCACCACTAGCCTTAGAAAATTTTGGTAATTTTGTGTGAGATGTAGAATTTCACAAGGATTCCAGAAAGATAAATTTCACAAAAATTGGACGAGTATAAAAATTGTAAAAATTCACAGACAGTAGCCAAATAGGAAGATAAGAGGGTGCGACCCCTCGATAGTCCACGAATTTTCAAAAATAAATATAAAGTCAACTAATCTAAAACTTGGAACAGATGTTCCTAACTTGATTTGGAATCATTATGTGAAATTTCAATATTTTAGGAGACCTGTGGTATTGGGAATTGATTTTTGAAGTCCAAATAGAAATCTGGACCTGAAAAATAGAACATCAACACTAGGATTGGAGTGGTGTTTAGTGAAGCATACAAGCAAACAATGGATTTTTATGGGCACCACTCCACTTAATTAAGTGTTTAAAATCCTGAAAGCCAAGTTTAATATTTTTTTGGTAGTCTTTTACCCTAAATGTGTTAAGAAATGGGGAACCAACCTGAAATCATAGAAAGAAAAGGAACTTTGAGCTCTCACTTCCAAATTCCTGCTTTCTTCCTGTAGTTCCTGCACACACGAGGGAAAAGACAGAGAAGCGGATGAGATCCACTTCAAGCAAGAGAAAGAAAGATTAAGCAAAGTCATGCCTCTCCGGCAACTGTGCCAAAAAGTGATAACGAATTTTACGCGGTTTATAAAATATGTCGTTGTAACGCTTAAAATCGATCAACTCTTAAATTTATAAACCTAGGTAGTGGGGTATCTAGGGTCATCCAAGGAGGCAAGTTTGCAAATCAAAATCCCTTGCTTAGAAATGGAAATCAACTTTCTTTTTGGTGTTTTGAAATATTTAATTTTTGTTTTGAAATAACTAAAGCAACAAAAAATTGATGATGGGAAGATGGCTAACACCTAAATTTACTAAACTAGAACCTAAGTGACAAGTAATTCCTCTCTCTAAGCTCACCTAGGTAGGTGGGTGTTGGTGCTAGAGCACCACGATCATTTGTTTTGATGATAACAAAACACGTGTTATTTAACATTTGCAATTTGAGTCCTAGATTTCAGGTCAATTGCAAATGTGGACGTGTTTAGACGGAACTCGAGCTCGCATCCAGGACGGATTGGAGGAGCTTGACGGAAAACACAGGAGGTTCGCGTGGAGCGAAAGATTGGAGATGGAAGACAAGAAGAATAGGATAGATTCTTTTTTATCCTTTCATGTATCTCTTGTATTTATTTTCTTGCTCTTTATTTTCCTTAGACATTATGTTAAAGAGCCTCAAAGAACCCTAACAGTAGTCCTAGGAACACCTGCACAATCCTAGGATACTTAGGTTTTCTGTAGAACACTTAGAAAACCAATATAGGGTTAAAATAGAATCTCAAGACGTCTAATTCACGAATCAGACGTCTGATAAAGAATTTTAAGACGTCTGACTGTTGTTTCAGACGTCTGATAACTGTTAGGCTGGACATAGTTAGTTCTGTCTGATGAAATCAGACGTCCATACCTTAGACCAGATGTCTTAGGAGACGTCTGATGACTTTGCCAGACGTCCAATTAGTGGACCGTTGGCTGGCTTAGAAGACACTCAAGAATATGACCGTTAGAGCCTTATCAGACGTCCTTAGGACTTACCAGACGTCTGATAAATGACCGTTTTGCCTCGGCTGACCCAAAATCTCTTCTCAGAGATTTTCTAGCCGTTGCAACGTTTGGAAATCAATTCCCACAGTAAAAGTAGGTTTCCAGACGTCCAGACTTAGTGCCAGACGTCCTGTATGTCGTCTGATGGACTTGCACAAAAACCCTGTTTAGATCTGATTCAAGTCAGGGAGAAACCCGCATAGAATCAGACGTCTGATCTTGGAATCAGACGTCTTAAAGTGGCCTTCCAGACATCTGATGCCAGAGTTAGACGTCTGATAACCCTGTCAAATGCAATCATTGTCCTGATTTCGGCCTGATTCTCTTGGGCTTTGCACCCAACGGCTATGGAAGCTTTTCCAAGCCTTCCAAAGCCTTCCTAAGGCCTCTATAAATAGAGGGGAACCTTTGTAACACAACACACAAGAAGAGAAACATAAGAGAGACATATACACACTAAGACACACACCTTGCAATACACTCTCTTATGTCCAAGAAGCACTTCCTCTCTAAGCTCAAGCTCCATCATCTTGAGAGCATCATTCCCGTTGCGCACCCGCTCTCCCGGCGTTGATAACGAGAGCGACGTAGCGCCATCGCGTGGCACACGCACCGCGTCATCGTCGACGCACTCCTTGCAAAGGGGAGTTTCCTATTTCCTATAGAAGCTTAGGTTAATTACTTTGTTGGCTCTATAGGACTGTTGTTTTATTTTATCTTTGTATTTTGGTTGGGTATTCGCTTTGCGAATTCCCGTCTCCTTCGTGGGACAAAATCCTTCTCGTGGAGAGAAGGGGTTGAGGAACGCTACCCTCGTACTTGTAGCGTGGTTGTATTGAGGTTGAATCACCCTCGTTCAAAGTGATTCGGTTAGTGGATTTGATCAACTAGGTTGATCGGAAAATCCTAACTCGAGAGGGTTAGGTGGTGGTTTTCACCCGGTTTGGGTTTCCACCTAAAAATACCTGTGTACATTTTGTGATTGCTTATTTTTGTGAGATTGCTTTTTATATTTTATTTCCGCAATTTTATTACGTCACCCCTCCAAGGGTAAAACCTTCAATTGGTATCAGAGCAGGTCTTGCTGTTTCGGCGTAACAACCCGGCAAGAGATCAAATGGAGGGAAGCACATCAGCAATTAGGATTTCGGAGGGACAGTCCACAACCCGTCCACCCTACTTTGACGGGAACAACTACAGCTATTGGAAGTTGAGGATGAAGACGTGGCTCCAAGCCACTGAATTCGAGGTATGGGGATGTTGCGAAACCCCATACGGGATCCTGAAGCGACCCCAAGGAGGCTACTCGCAGGTGCAGATTCTAGAGCTCTCACTCAACACAAAGGCAATGAATGCCCTGTATTGCGCGTTGAGTCCGGAAGAGTTCGAGAAAATCCAAGAGTGCACCACCACCCACGAGATATGGAGGAGGTTGGAAGGCACTCATGAGGATTCCAGCTCGGAGGAAGAAGAAGAAGAAAAAGAAGAAGAAACCACTTGCTTTGGTTTCATGGCTAGAGGAACCAATAGCGACAGTGAAAGCGGAAGCGACTCCGACGACGAGGTAAATTTTGATTTACAAGAAGCTTTTAATGAATTATTCGAGATTAGTAAATCACTAAAAATAGAAAACAAAAGCATGAAGAAGAACCTTAGTTTTCTTAAAAATGAAAATGATAGGTTAGAAAAACAACTTAAGGACATAGAAGCTAGTCCTAAGGATGATAACCTATTATTAGATAATCATAACATCATCAATGAAAATAATAAATTGATTGAGGAAAATAATAGTCTAAAGTTAGAAATTTTTGATTTAAAGACTAAGATGCAAATTATAGAAAGAGAAATTGCATGTCTTAGGGAAAATTCTAACAAATTAATCAACAAAGTAGATAAGTTTTATAGCCCTAAGGTTGAGAAAGGATCTCCATCAAGGAGACCCTCTAACAAATCCGGATCCAAGCTCACTTGGATACCAAAGAAAAAATTAGAATCTTGTTTTGTAGGGTTCAGGGATGACTACAACATAAAGGACTGGACCTACAAACTCAAGGCTGGTCAACTTAAGTTGGGAGAACCAATGAGTAGACCAAGGAGGAGAACAAGAAGACCGACGAGACGGCGAGCAAACAACGGACCCGCCGCACGTCGACCACCAGATTGGAGACCGGCGCCGATGCCCGGGCCTCCAAGCTACGGATGGGAGCCCCATCCGATGTGGCATCCACCACCACCATTCGGGCCATTTTATTGGCCATGGTAGGTGAGGTAAAAATTCTTAACCCTATCTTATTATCATAAGCATTTAGATAGGGGAGTTAAAAAATGATGAGCTAATTGTCAATTTTTAAGGGGGAGATGTAAGGTAGCTAAATTTCCTTTAGAAAGGGGGAGAAAAATAATAGCTATCGCATTGTTACAAAAAGGGGGAGGATATTACCTTTGTTAAAAGAAACTCACAGAAGAGCATGTTTTAAGGGGGGAGTTATAAGAAATGTAAAATCAATTAAACCTTTTTGATAATGTCAAAAAGGGGGGAGAATTTTATGCATTATTATTTACGGTTTTGTCATCATCAAAAAGGGGGAGATTGTTTGTGCTAGAGCACCACGATCATTTGTTTTGATGATAACAAAACACGTGTTATTTAACATTTGCAATTTGAGTCCTAGATTTCAGGTCAATTGCAAATGTGGACGTGTTTAGACGGAACTCGAGCTCGCATCCAGGACGGATTGGAGGAGCTTGACGGAAAACACAGGAGGTTCGCGTGGAGCGAAAGATTGGAGATGGAAGACAAGAAGAATAGGATAGATTCTTTTTTATCCTTTCATGTATCTCTTGTATTTATTTTCTTGCTCTTTATTTTCCTTAGACATTATGTTAAAGAGCCTCAAAGAACCCTAACAGTAGTCCTAGGAACACCTGCACAACCCTAGGATACTTAGGTTTTCTGTAGAACACTTAGAAAACCAATATAGGGTTAAAATAGAATCTCAAGACGTCTAATTCACGAATCAGACGTCTGATAAAGAATTTTAAGACGTCTGACTGTTGTTTCAGACGTCTGATAACTGTTAGGCTGGACATAGTTAGTTCTGTCTGATGAAATCAGACGTCCATACCTTAGACCAGACGTCTTAGGAGACGTCTGATGACTTTGCCAGACGTCCAATTAGTGGACCGTTGGCTGGCTTAGAAGACACTCAAGAATATGACCGTTAGAGCCTTATCAGACGTCCTTAGGACTTACCAGACGTCTGATAAATGACCGTTTTGCCTCGGCTGACCCAAAATCTCTTCTCAGAGATTTTCTAGCCGTTGCAACGTTTGGAAATCAATTCCCACAGTAAAAGTAGGTTTCCAGACGTCCAGACTTAGTGCCAGACGTCCTGTATGTCGTCTGATGGACTTGCACAAAAACCCTGTTTAGATCTGATTCAAGTCAGGGAGAAACCCGCATAGAATCAGACGTCTGATCTTGGAATCAGACGTCTTAAAGTGGCCTTCCAGACGTCTGATGCCAGAGTTAGACGTCTGATAACCCTGTCAAATGCAATCATTGTCCTGATTTCGGCCTGATTCTCTTGGGCTTTGCACCCAACGGCTATGGAAGCTTTTCCAAGCCTTCCAAAGCCTTCCTAAGGCCTCTATAAATAGAGGGGAACCTTTGTAACACAACACACAAGAAGAGAAACATAAGAGAGACATATACACACTAAGACACACACCTTGCAATACACTCTCTTGTGTCCAAGAAGCACTTGCTCTCTAAGCTCAAGCTCCATCAT
Organism: Thalassia testudinum; assembly: GCA_037157565.1. NCBI lineage: Eukaryota > Viridiplantae > Streptophyta > Magnoliopsida > Alismatales > Hydrocharitaceae > Thalassia > Thalassia testudinum. The sequence goes on along the minus strand of JAZHRO010000029.1, from coordinate 2,178,709 downwards.
CTTGAGAGCATCATTCCCGTTGCGCACCCGCTCTCCCAGCGTTGATAACGAGAGCGACGTAGCGCCATCGCGTGGCACACGCACCGCGTCATCGTCGACGCACTCCTTGCAAAGGGGAGTTTCCTATTTCCTATAGAAGCTTAGGTTAATTACTTTGTTGGCTCTATAGGACTGTTGTTTTATTTTATCTTTGTATTTTGGTTGGGTATTCGCTTTGCGAATTCCCGTCTCCTTCGTGGGACAAAATCCTTCTCGTGGAGAGAAGGGGTTGAGGAACGCTACCCTCGTACTTGTAGCGTGGTTGTATTGAGGTTGAATCACCCTCGTTCAAAGTGATTCGGTTAGTGGATTTGATCAACTAGGTTGATCGGAAAATCCTAACTCGAGAGGGTTAGGTGGTGGTTTTCACCCGGTTTGGGTTTCCACCTAAAAATACCTGTGTACATTTTGTGATTGCTTATTTTTGTGAGATTGCTTTTTATATTTTATTTCCGCAATTTTATTACGTCACCCCTCCAAGGGTAAAACCTTCAGTGGGAACCTAGAGTAATTACAGAGAGGGTGTGATTACACTAAGGTAAAAGTAAAAGAAAACAATTAAGAAAAGGCAACTTTACTCAAGGAGAAAAAATGTTTTACAAACCCTAGTAGAGGAATGCTTCTACTACTAGATAATTGCAATAAATAAAATAAAACACAAATCCTCCTGAATTGTTGCTGAAGAAGGGAAGCTCCTTGCTCCAAGCTTAGTGGCTCTTAGGCTTCAAAAGGGATCCTCCTCCTTCCTTGCTATGCTCCTCCAAGATGGTGTCCTCCAAGGTGGTAGCTACCACCTTCAATTCTCCTCCTCCAGGGGTGGACGTCCACCCTAGGTCCTCCTTTACCTGGCCGTCCTCCTTGAAGTAGAATGGCTCTCCTCCTTGGCATGGCACAAGTTGAAGAGAGTGGGGAGAAGAAGGCACCAAAGGGGCAGGTGATGTGCCCCCTTAATCTTCTTCTCTACTCCTTCTTCTTGGCCGTAGGTGTAGGTGGGTATAGGTAGAATAATACACTGATGGAGGATGATTTTTATGTGGTGATATGGTGGGTTTATATAGAGGTGGAGAGGGGGGTAGTTGGCGTGAATAGGTGGAGGGCTAGGATGGAGTTTGGTGGTGGTTATGGGTGGTTAGAATGATCCTAGGGCTAGGGTTGGTTGGCGCCACCTTAAAGGGTGTTAAGGGGGTGGTTATGGTGGTGTTGGTTGCTTTTGGTGGTGGAGAGACACCACCATTTTGGCGCCAACCTAGGGTCTTCTAGAAGGGGGGTTAGGTGGATAGTGGAGATGGATTTAAGGGGAAATATGTGGTGGAGATGAAGGGGATTTTGGAAGGAAAGTTGGTGCCAAAAGGGAAGGGTTCTAGAAGGTTATTTTGGAGGGAAAATAGGTGGCTTTTGGTAGTGGTGATGGGGTGAAGGGGTGTGATGGTGGTGGCACCAACTTGGAGTAGGATAGCTAGCTTAGGTGAGCTTAGTTGATGGAGCTTGCTAGGGTTGAGTTGAAGGTGGTGGATGGCCAAGGAGCTGGATGCTAGCTAAGCTAAGCTAATCTAAGCTAGCTTAGCTAGATATGGAGTAGAGGAGTAGGTAATTTGAACTAAGGTTTGAAGAGAGGAGCTGAGGAGAAGAAGTCTGGAGCTTGAAATGGAGCCAGCAGTTGCTGAAGTGGCTAGCATGGAGCTACTCTAGCTGGCTTAGCTTGCTAGTTCTTTGCTAGCTGCTAAGCCAAGCTAAAGTGAGCTGGCTTCTACCATAATGAGCTGAGGTGAGTTGGGTCTGGTGCTCCCAGGGAGGATCAAGCTGGTTGAGGCAGCTAAGGTAGCTTAGCTCAACTGAGTTGAGCTAAGTTGAGTCCCCAGGAGCTGGACTTAAGCTTCTTGAGCTGGGATGAATTCTTCTTCAACTGGCTGGAGTTGAGTGGAGCTGGATGTAGCTGGATTTGAGCTAGGGTGAACTCCAGTCAACTCAACTGAGCTAGCTAGAGCTCCCTATGGACTAGTGGGAGCTGAAATGAGCTAGACTCAACAAAGTTGAGCTGGATCTGAGCTGACCTGAGCTAGGGTGAGCTAAGATGAGCTCTCTTAAGCCGCCATTCAGCTAGGATTAACTGAATGGAGTTAGGATGAGCTAACCCTAGTCCAAGTGAGCTAGATTCCCACTGTGGTGAGCTAAATCAAGCTGAGTTCCAGCTAGTTTGAGCTTCTCCTTCACCAATTGCCTTCTTGAGGGCTAGGGTTTTAGGGATCTGTATATCTGTTCATCCCTAACACTCATAAAAACATATTAAAACAACAAGAAAAAATGCAATGCATGCCTATCCTAGTTAATGCCTAAATACAGCCCAAAAACCCGTTTGCAGAGCAAAATCCTAAGAGCTAGGTTTGTTTTAATGCTTAAGAATGATGATAAACTACCGTTTATCACTCCGCTGCAGCTCCAGCTGCTACAGGTGGTCGAGGACGACGCTCCGACACCCTCCTCCTTCCACATGGGCTGCAGTGGTCGTGCGAGCTTCGACAAGCTTCCACGAAGATCTTGACCTCGGCCTCGGCCTCCTCCTCCTTCTCACACACTCTCCTCCTCCTCGCTCTCACACTCTCTCCCTTGCTCACCTCCTCTGCCACTCCGCCGTGCACTCTGATGGTGGAGATGGTGGTGGTGGTGGAGTGGAGAGGAGAGGAAAGGGGGGGTGGCCTTTTATCAGGCCGCAGGTTAGGGTTCTGCAGGAGGGAGGGAGGAGGAAAAAGAGAGAGAGAAGAGTCCTACGTGCCACCCACGTGCAGAATGCAGAAGGCGTACCAAAATATAATATCCAGACATCTGGGAAAGGGTCCAGACGTCTAACTGACACTCCAGACATCTTAAAAGGCTAAAAATGGGATGGGTCTTTACATCATAACAAACTTAAAGGAAGTTTCATCCCCAAAACTTGAACTAGCTAGGGTATGGAAAAAGGAATATAAAACGCATAACAAATTTAAAGAGGATCGAAGTAGGTCCAAAAAGACGTACCCTCAAAAAGCTTCGGGTACCGCTCTCGTGTCGCCGCCTCAGGCTCTCAGGTAGCCTCCTCGTACTGCTGGCTTCTCCACAAAACCTTCACCAGGGGTACCTGCTTCCGTCTCAGACTCTGGATGACTCTGTCTAGTATCTGCACTGGTCTCTCGGGGTAGGTCAGGTCGTCACCCACCTCGACACTCTCTTGGCTCAGAACGTGACTGGATCAGCGACGTACTTCCAGAGATTGGACACGTGGAACACGTCATGTACTCCAGAAAGCTGGGGAGGAAGGGCAAGACAGTAAGCAACAGGTCCTACCCGCTCCAGGACCTCAAAGGGCCCCACAAACCTCGACGCAAGCTTTCCCTTCACCCCAAAACGTTGTAGGCCCTTCATGGGAGAAATGCGGAGAAAGACATAATCCCCAACCTCAAACTGCACCTCTCTGCGTTTCCGGTCAGCATAACTCTTCTGCCTGCTCCTGACAATGCGGAGTTGTCTGTGGATTTGCTCTATTACCTTCTGACTTTGCCGGATCAGCCTGGGGCCAACCTCCCACTTGGTCCCCACCTCAACCCAACTCAAGGGTGTAGTACACCTCCGTCCATATAGAGCCTCGTAAGGTGACATGACGATGCTCGAGTGACAGCTGTTATTATATGCAAACTCTACCAGGGGTAAATGCTCCTCCCAAGTGCCTCTCCAGTTTAGTACATAAGCACGCAAAAGGTCCTCAAGTGTCTATATAGTGTGCTCTGACTGTCCATCCGTCTGGGGGTGGTACGCGGTACTGAACCTCAGTCGTGTCTCCAAACCTGCTGAAAATCAACCCAAAATTGGGAAGTAAAATAGGTATCCCAGTCGGATGCAATCTCACGCGGAACTCCATGCAGGCATACCACATCGCAAATGTACCTCTTTGCCAATTGTGCTGGTCCCAAGGTGACTCAGATCGGCAGGAAACGTGCCGTCTTTGTCAACCTGCCTACTATCACCTAGACTGCGTCGAGTCTTTGCTGGGTAATGGGTAGACCCACCACCAAGTCCATGGTGATGCTCTCCCACTTCCACTCTGGCACAAGAAGTGGCTACAACGGCCCAGTAGGCCTCTGGTGCTCAGCCTTCACCTACTGGCACACCAAATACTGCTGCACGAACTCATCCACATCCCGCTTCATCCCTCTCCACCAAAAGTCGCGCCTCAGATCATAATACATCTTTGTGTTCCCGGGATGTATGGTGAACCTGGACCCGTGCACCTCCGTCAGGAGCTCTCTCAACAACTCCTCGTCCTTGGGAACGCACAAGCGTCCCCTCATGCACAGCACCTCGTCTATAAAAGAGAAGTCTCCTGGGTCCCCTGACAGCACTCTGTCTCGCAACGTCTATAAGTATGGATCTGCCATCTGTCCTGCGATGATGCAGTCTATCAGCTCTGGTCACGTCTATCATGCCACTATCACTGCCCCACAATACCCCTGTGACTCCCGAGGTCACCATCTACCCAACTCCTCCATAAGTCTCCAACTCTGTGCCTGTAAACTGGCCAAGTGGGTAGGCGCCTTTCGGCTCAAGGCATCAGCCACCATGTTGGCCTTCCCCGGATGGTAGGAGATGCTGTAGTCATAGTCCTTCAGGAGCTCTAACCAACGTCTCCGTCTCATGTTAAGTTCCTTCTAGTCAAACAAGTACCTGAGGCTCTTATGATCTATGAAAATCTCAAAGGTCTCACCGTAAAGGTAGTGCCTCCATGTCTTCAGCGCGAAGACAACAGTTGCCAGCTCTAAGTCATGGGTAGGGTATCTATGCTCATGGGGCTTCAGTTGCCACGAAGTGTAACCGATAACGTGACCCCGCTACATAAGCACACCCCCTAACCCTTGCAACGAAGCATCCGTGTAGACCACAAAATCGCCACTACTGTCCGAGATGGTGAGCATAGGAGCTGAAGTCAGTCTCTCCTTCAACTCCTGAAAACAGGCCTCACATGCATCTGTCCAGGCAAAGGGCACGTCCTTTCGGGTCAACTGAGTCATAGGACACGCAATCTGCGAGAATCTCCTGATAAACTGCCGATAGTAACCTGTCAGTCCCAAAAAGCTACGTATCTCTGTCACTGTACGTGGCCTCTCCCACCTGAGTATGACCTCAACCTTGGTTGGATCCACAGCCAAACCATCCCCTAAGATCACGTGGCCCAAGAAAGTCACCTACCTCAACCAAAACTCACACTTGCTATACTTGGCATATAGCCTGCGTCATCTCAAAGTGTCCAGAATCATCCGTAGATGTTGTCCGTGCTGTGCCTGATCCCGCGAGTAAATGAGCACGTCGTTGATGAATACCACCACAAACTAATCCAAATACGGTCTGAAGACCTGGTTCATCAAATCCATAAAAGCAGCAGGGGCATTGGTCAACCCAAACGACATGACCAAGAACTCGTAGTGTCCATACTGGGTATGGAAGCTATCTTGGAGACATCGGTCTCCATGATCCTCAACTGGTGGTAGCCTGACCTCAAATCTATCTTGAAGAATACTGTGGCATCTCGCAACTGGTCAAAAAGGTCATCAATCCTCGGCAACGGATACTTGTTCTTGATGGTGACCCCATTCAACTATCTGTAGTCAACACAAAGTCATAGAGTACTATCCTTCTTCTTCACAAACAGCACAGGGGCTCCCCACGGGGACACACTGGGCCTCACAAAGCCCTTCTCCAACAAGTCCTGTAGGTGCGACTTGAGCTCTCGCAGCTCAAGTGGTGCCATCCGATATGGTGCAGTAGAAATGGGGCTGGTCCCCGGTACCAGTGAGATCTTAAACTCATTCTCACTCTCGGGCGGTAGTCTTGGAAGCTCCTCTGGAAACACGTCGGGTACTCACAAACCACATGAATGCTCTGAAAGTCAACCACGGGACTAGGCTCTACCACTACACAGGCTAGAAAGCCCTCACACCCCTGGCTCAAAAGTCTCGCTGCCCGAAGCGTAGATATGCACCTGAAACCTCCGTCCACTGGCTATCCGTGAAACTCAAAGGAAGGCATCTCCAGTATGAAGTAGACGATCTTCCTCCCAAAACAGTCCACCGAGGCATGGTAGGCGGACAGCCAATCCATCCCTAGAATCAAACCAAAATCTTCCATCAGTATCACAATCAGGTCAGCAGGGAGGCAGTGTCCCCCTATACTGACCTCACAGTCCGTGTAAACCTCCTCAGCTACAAACAACTGGCCACCTGGGCCTCTGATCACAAATGGATCCTCTAACAACACACTGTCATGTCCTAAACTGACAGCAAAACTCACAGCAACAAAAGAGTGTGCGACACCGGAATCAAAAAGTACGTATACTAATCTGCCAGAAACAGTAACCGTACCTGCCACTACTAAACCGGAAACCCTGGCATCTTTGTGTGTCAGGGCATTGATACGTCCCTTAGCCCTCAGTGCAGAAGAAGCAGCTACACTCTGAGTTGGGCAAGCAGCCACTGGTCGGTACCCTCCTCGTGACTGCTGCCCTCCCCCACATGCCTGGGGACCACGACCACCAGCTCAGCGTCCAGTGCTTGGTGCAGGGAGCATCTACTATGCTCCAGTTCTAGATGAGCAGTCCCTCCTGATGTGGCCCGGTTGGCCACACTGGTAGCAGAGGGGAACTCGACTCCCTCCCTCGGTAGGTCCCTATTAACAGCTGGGCGGGGATCCAGTGCTGGTAGCTGGCTCCTGTCTGGGGCCCCCAAAGGCCACTAACGGCCCTACAAAATGAGACAACTCTCCTGCGGGTGCCGCGTGCCTCCTCTCTCAATGGCCCTGAGAGTACTCTAGCTGGTAGGGCCTCTTCCGTCCGCTGTCGGTGTCTCGCACAGTCGAGTTGGTCTCCTTGTACGTTATGGCTGCCTCCACCACTCTCAAGAAGGTGGGCAGCTTTAGGGGTTTGACATAAACCCGAATAGCAGGTTGGAGCCCCTCAGTGAACCTCCACAGGCGCTCCTCCTCTATAGCTACGGCTGTCGAAGCAAAACGTGACAGCTCAGGAAGCGCATGCGATACGTGCTAACAGTCATCGTCCCCTGCCAAGTCTGCAAGAAGTACTGCTCGCAGAAGAGGGTCACGAACTGGTCCCATGTCGGCTCTCCCCTCTCCTGGCTTCTGACTGCCCTCCACCACCTGTGTGCCACATTCTCTTGCTGGTACGTGGCAAAGGCCACGCAACACTTTGTAGGGGGCGGAGGGTGTCAAACACCTTCTCTATCTACTCCAGCTAATCCTCTGCCTCAGATGGGTCCTCATCCCCCTTGAAGGAGGGGGGCTTCAGCTTCCGGAACTGTCCAAAATGCTCGTGGTGCAACTGTAGTGGGGGAACGGGCATGCCTCTAGGTAAGGAGGGCTCATGCTCAGAAGTGTCAGAGTGTGGTGGGGGCGGTGGAGGACCACCCCCTCCCCCTCCTACTCGTCCGATGCTGCGACGGTCTCTCTATCCCACCGAGGACTCCCCCTCCACGTCCTCAGGGAGAGGTGCCCGTGGAGGCTGATGGAGCTCCTCTCGCACTATGTCTCTAATCAGCTAGGCGAGGTCCTAGGCCTGAATGCCCAAGAGAAGAGGCGAGTCAACTGGCACCTCAGGCCCGACACGTTCTCCCCTCCAACCTCGTCCACGGCCACGTCCACGGCCCGCCTTGAGAACTCCCTGACGAGCCATCTCCTTCAAGGAGATGTAGAAGACAAAACAAAGGATCAACGCTATCGAATTTCTGTGAAAAGAGGACTCAGAATAGATGTCAAAGCGATACGTTGTGGTGGCTACCATAGTTACATGCACGTGAATGGTTATTCTCAAGCTAGTTGGTTCATTTCTCGGGACGACCTTGCTCTGATACCATCTTGTTACGACCCGATTTTCGAATCCCTACAGGACCTGAGACCGGCTCACCTCGACTAAACCCAAGATCCAGTCGTCCAATAAGAAATAACCAAAAAGCAGGAAAATAAACCACATTCACATATGCAATGTAACTAAGCAGTAAAGACGTACAAGCAGTAAAGGAAAGTAAAAGCTACTATTTCAATACATACCACCACAACAATAGGGAAAACGGAAACAAAAGCAACAGTAATAGGAACAGTAGCAAAAAGTCTGAAACTCACTATAATAGTAAAGAGAGTACAAAAAAAAGTGCTGAAAACTACGGCTGGGCTCGACTGGGCCCAGCACCCTCCGCAGTTGGAAGCTCAGGTTGCTCAACTCCTGGACCTGAACAGTGTTGTGAAAAAGACGGAGTCAGCAAACGCTGAGTAGAGTGGTAACCATACTATCTAAAGCAGTAAAAGTAGCAGGTACATTTATCTTTTCGAGTTATTTTATTTTACAAGTAATTCCTTTTCACCCCTTTTTGTCAACAATCTAATTTTTCTTAATCTTGCATGTTCCTCTTGGGAACAATCTTGATTGCAGTCTTTTCCGAACAGTAGAAGTTACACGTGGTGCTCTCATGGCCAGGAGAGTCCCCCATGGCAGTCCTACACCCAGTCAACCACCCTGAGGTCACTGACAGACGTAGCGGTGACTACAGCACGCGCGATAAGCGCACGGGTAGATACCCCACACTAATACGTGGTCAGTCATTTCCGCTAGTGGGTACGCTCAAAGTACAGTACAGAACAATATAGGGCCTAGCCCTCTCAAAAATAGGGGTCTAGCTCCTTAGAACCAAACAGGGGTCTCGCCCCTCCACAGTCCGCTCACCCACGTCTGACTACCCCGGTTTGCCTAGAAGGCCTAACAAGTCGATGTAGGGTGGCTAACTGAACCCCAGGCCCCGTGGGGTGGATAGCTCCCTCCCTACACTAGTAGCTCGCCTCGATACCGTGTACACGAGGGCCAACAGAAGTCGGTGTAGAGTGGCCAATCCTAACCCCGGGTCCCAACCAAAGGGCGACTAGCTCCGCTCTACACTAAAAGGGAACAGTCACTCCCCTTGGTACCACGTACTCAAGGGCCAGCACACTTCCCATCCACATTCTAGACTTTTCCATCTAACCATAGGAGCTCTACTCCTAACTCCCCGTAGGGTTCATGCTCATGTACACCATATTATTCCAATCCAGGTTTCATCATTCACAATTCAATTCTCGTTTATACACAGGTAGCTCGTATTTTCACAATTTAATACATGCAATAAGTGATATCACAGGTAACTATTTAGTTATCTCAGGCAGCTCATATTCTAATAGGTAGCTCATACTTATTTACAGGCAGTGGATAATAATTTAGTTTATTCATGTATACCATTATAATTACGTAAAACAATTGGTTCAATCATTTCTCTGTCCTAGGATACATGCCACATCCTAGGTTTCCAGTTGACTAATTTTCATAGATGCATTCATATTTAATAAGAATAACAAGGGTGGACCACTCTACCAGACAATCTGGGAGTACTGAGGGCTCGAACCGCAGACCTAGGTGCCTCTGCAAGCCCCCGACACGTAGCAGGTTGAAGTCCTATACCAAGGTATATATCACAAGGAAGATTCAGAACAGTGTATAAAGGTTTCTAATACGTAGAGAAACTCACAAGGAAACCACAAATACTTCGTTTGCGTAAAATGGATCCCGATCGGACCCTAAACGGGTCAAGAACGTGTCTGCAAACCAAAATCAAACGTCTGGAAACAAGTCCAGACGTCTTAAAAGTCACAGAGACTCACCTTAAGCTCCTACAGTGACTTCAAATGTCCAAGACTCCCCCCCGCAACCGTCTGAAAATAATTCCAGATGTCTGACCAGTCCTCCGGTCGTCTGGAAACGCCTCCGATCGTCTGATGAGTTGTTCAGACATACGAAAGTGCATGGAAAGGCATTCCGCACACCTTCCCAAGGCTGCTCCTGTGCACGACAAGGCATCCACCCTATTTTAGCCCAAACCAAGTGGTCTGCGGTGCGGCCTGCATGGTCGTAACTGCAAAGAGGACGTACCTTCACGATACAGGTGCTTTCAGACGTCTGGTGTTGATGTCAAACGTCCAGCCGATCGTTCAGAAAGCTCCACAAACGTCTGATACTAGAAAAATTCCAGTATCAGACTGCGCCCCCAGCACTTCTCACCATTCTCTGCCATGTCTCCCCTCGCTCCGTTGCAGCTCCAGCTGCTGCAAGTGGTCGAGGATGACTCTCCAACGCCCTCCTCCTCCCACACGCGCCGCGGTGGCCATGTGAGCTCCAACGAGCTTCCACGAAGCTCTCGACCTCAACCTCCTTCTCATGCACTCTCCTCCTCCTCTCTCTCACGCTCTCTCCCACGCTCACCTCCTCCGCCGCTCCACTGCGCACTCTGATGGTGGAGATGGTGGTGGTGGTGGAGTGGAAAGGAGAGGAAAGGAGGGGTGGCCTTTTATAAGGCCACGGGTTAGGGTTTTGTAGGGGGATGGAGGAGGAAAAAGAGAGAGAGAAGAGTTCTGCGGGCCGCCCACGCGCAGAATGCAGAAGGTATACAAAAATTTAATTTCCATACGTCTGGGAAAGGGTCCAAACATCTGGATAGACGTCTGACTGACACTCCAGACGTCTTAAAAGGCTAAAAATGGGACGGGTCTTTATAGCCCTGGACCCAGGTACTCAACCAAAATACTCGATAATCCTAATTTGAGAAAAAGAGAAGGAAAGAAGGAAAGAAAGAGAGAGCGAGGGAGGGGTGGGTTTGCTCTTCAGACATTCCAACACTTAGCTGCTGAGAAGGGTTTGGTCCCCTTGTGCGTGAGAAAGAAAGAAGAACTGAAGAAACAAAGAGGGAAGGCAGAAGAGGAAGGAGAGAAGAAGAAGAAGAAGACTAAGAAGAACAATAGAAGAGCACTGTAGCAAGGCTTGGTTAAGTCGTCTGATTCTCAGATCAGACGTCTAAATATTGTTCATTTATTTGACATTATTTAGTAATTGGTATACATGTGCTTAGGCTAATAATTGGTGATCTAAATCACCATTATTTTGTTCTAGGTATCTTTTTATCTCTAAATACATTGATCTTCATTGAATACTTAATGTGACAGATTAATATTCATTGAAATATCTTTATGGTGCTTCATTTATTATGCTCATTTATATTTTAATTGAGATTATCGTGTAAATTCCTACTTGCTATTTATGTTCGACTTCGGACTTTATTTCTAGATATTCGAGTTATAAATTGTATTTATTGAAGAGCCATTTAGGATACTTTACTACAATGAGATGCATTTTAACTCTTGAAAAGACCCCTTCAACAGTACAACATCGAACATTTATCATTGACTTTTGTAATACTAGCGTGACTTTTATTAAGTGGCATTCATGTCATTCTCTCTCCTCTATTGGATTATAAGTATAGGTTTTGTCTCTTGGAGACGACACCATCCAGCATTTAAGTTCCTCTCTAAGAGACAACACTGTCCGACGTTTAAGTTCCTCAGTTGGAGACTACACCATCTATGTTTAATTAATCTATTTTTCTTCTTCATATTCACTAAAAAAATAAAAATCTAAAATTACGTTTAATTAAATTTAACATCACTATTTTTGATGATATTAATATTCCACTTTTCAAGTTCGACGATTACTAAATCAATTTTTCTCAACCGTTAATACAACACTATCGACATTTATACCTATGTCATTGATTTTTAATCGACCACGTTGGTCCCACTGACTCTTTGGACAGAAGGAGAGAATTAATTAGAAGTGTATTTTCAACGATTTATTTTAAAATGATTGACGGTAATAATATTATCGACCGTTAAATAAATCTCGATGCCCCGACAGCAGGGCAATTTCTTCTCGTGATGGGTTACGTAAGATGCCACAACATAGGGGAAAAAAAGATTAATTAATTTCCACTGAACATGGAAGAGATACTTCAGAGAGCTTAAGGGTGCAGATTCCAAGGAAGTAATCTTAAAAGGATTAATACTTGCCTCCCCTAGAACTCGCCTCCCGGTTTGTCACCACGCTTTGGAATTTCCGCTGCAGTGGAGCGCAGCACAACTCACTGTTAACCAATTTTAGAGCGGCTTAATTGTTAAGGTTGTACGCTCCATCGTCAGGATTCCTGTAAGTGGGTACAACGTCGGATATCTATTTCTCAGCAGTTGCGTGCGTGACTTGTTAGAATCACTGGCGTTTATAACGCCTAGTGTGGCTGTTGTCAAGTGGCATCTATTATTATTAGGTGCCATTCATGTCATTCAGCATTTAAGTTTCTCTCTACGAGACAACACCATCTAGCGTTTAAGTTCCTCTGTTGAAGACTACACCATCCCATATCTAATTAATCTATTTTTCTTCTTAACGAAAATTTAATCTTGCAACGTTCCACTCCCCTCATAAAAGAATTTGTATGGACAGTTAAAAGAAAAAAATAAACATTACTGGAGAAAAACTATTTAGATGGAAGACACACAAAGTCAACTTTTCTATAATCGAGTCACTTCAAGTGAAGTTGACTTCAAAATTTGATTTTACTAAGAAGAGTCAACTTTTGAAGAGTCTACTTCATTTGAAGTGCGTCGACTCTTCAAAAGCCGACTTAGGTTGGGCCCCCCTTTAACGTCTAGTCTACTAATGTGCCATCTGGATCGTTAGTTAATTATGATTAATTAATGTGTTATAGTATAATGTCGTAATCCAAATAGATATCATTTTATTTATATACAATTTTTACTTGTTTTATTTTAGGTCGTTCACTAGAGGTAATTATTGATATACATCATTCTTTATTATCCAAAAATGATCTTTTATTCAAAAAAAGTTAAGTTTATTTACAAATGAATGAAAGAATTAGAGAATAAACTATCTAAGTCAATTATGTATAATTACTATTAGTGATAATGCCTCAAAAATATAAACGGGTAGAAAGGCATTAAAAATCAATCTAAACTAATCTATGTTAGTTATGTACAGTACTATCTAAATAATGCCACAATATAGGCACAAAAAAGAATATAAACACTGACATATATTATATAATACACTAACATATATACCTATCTACACTAACATCTATAAACATCACTAAAAACCTTTAAAACATATATGCAACACTAAGGCAAAAACCAATGTGTATACACACACACACACATATATATATGTACACATATATATATATATCTATACACATATATAAATATATATACATGTGTGTGTCTATATATATATATATGTATGTATGTATGTATATGTATATATATATGTATGTAGGAGAATGATCCTATGAGAAGGATTTTTTGGTGAGAACATGAGAAAACTTAATCTCAACTATTAGAGAGTGAATGGTTGAGATTAAAACACTTTCTCCCCACTATCCAATGGTTGAGATTAAGTTTTCTCATGTTTTCATCAAAGAATCATTCTCATAGGATCATTCCCCTATGTATGTATATGTATATATATATACACATAATACGTATACTATATATATACAACACACACACTTATACTAACTCAACACTTAGACTTAACCAATTTTAACTTAACCCAAGTTTACCCTTCACTTAACCAAAAAATTGTTATTGGTGGACCCAACCCTTTGCTGAATCAACAGCCCACCAGGGGTCGGATCGACCACTGCTAATCATGAGCCCTAATTATTAAGTACTTTTTAGTGCATTCTTTTGGACCCATTTAGGCCCACAAACCAGACCGCTCGTGGCCCATCCAGGCACACGAGCGCCCAGCCCAACCTTATGCACACACACACACACACCCAATGCTCATTTGTGTGCCCAATGCTGATGATTCAGAAGGTTGTGGGTGCTTAGCAATTTATATTGGTGCGAGAGTGCATGCGCGAGTGTGTCAGTTAACGTTGTGATGCTACTAAAATAGGTGCCCAAATTTCAGTGTCTCAACATGGAGTAAGGCCAACTTCATGGCCTAACTAAGATATTTAATTAATAATTATTTTCAAATCAAATTATATGTACATATAGCCTATACATAGGGCTACTTATTGGTGCAGTTATTTTAACTTAATTAATTGTATAAATATATTTAAAAATTCATTGAAATCAGGAATAAATACACATTGACTTATTGTTTAATTCATTAATTAAAGTACCAATTAATAAGTTAATGGTTCAATTGACTTATAAATTAGTTAATATACATTATTAACTTGTTATTACATATTTTTAATTTATTTTTATCAACTTATTTTAATTTATACACATTTAAATACACAATTTACATAGATATACATATATATATAGTATAAATATTATTCTATACTATAAATAGGTTATAAACATACTGAAATTATTTTAAATTATAGTATACAGGTATACAAAATAATTTATTTCAATAACTCATTAATTTAATAATTTAAATTATTTTAACCTACTAATATACCTAATTAACTTATAAACATAATTATATACAATATATAGATAAATAAATAAATATAGAGGTACATTACTGTACATTATAATTTCTTTAAGTTATATATGCAATTATAATTAAAATTATAAATATATACCTAACTATTTATAAATACTCATGATTATGTACATATAATATAAATAAATATATAATTACATTATTATTATGCATACTGAATAACTTAACATAATTACTTAAATAAATAGAATAGATATATAAATTATTTATATACTTTATGTACATATACATACTAGATACACTTCATTTAATACTATTTACAAGTATAAATACTATATACATAAGTATTTTTATTGATTTTTACACTTTTTTAGATTTTTATTTTGTTTTTTGCATTTTATATTGACAGGGGAAAAGGATAGAAAGGAGAGAAGAAGATGACTTTTTTTGGTGTTTTGCTTTATTTCATACCAGAGAAGACTAGAACTTCTACTAGTATATTCCCCTAACTAGAAGACTCAAAACCTAACCCAACTTAACACATACCTAAAACTAAACCTACTCTAACTCAAGACACATTTCTTTATTTATTTACATTTATTTTTATATTTTTCATGTATTTACAAATTGGGTAGGATTAGGCTTAAAAGAGGTTTGAATATAAGTTCAAAACCTTAAAACTCAATCAAAAGGTCTAGAAAGATGGGATTCCACTCTAAACACATCCAAACAACATTCAAAATCAGATTTGACTCAAAACCATGAATCAAACCTTGAAATTAACATCAAAATTCAGTTTATACAGAGTTCAGTCACTATTCTTGCTGACAATAGATTTTAAACAGCTATACAAGTTCTTCCATTCAATATAAAATCAAATCAATAAACATGAATGCTTCTTAAGTTGTAGTTCTTTCATTACATCCTCCTAAAAACTCATCTTGCACTTCAAATATGTCTAGAACTTCTTAAAAGTTGAATTAAAAACTTGTCCAATTTTGACAGTTAACCCACTACTACTATCCAAATCCAATTTAAACTAAACTGAGGTTGTTTTTCTGAGTTTCAGGACTTGTTCAAGCATCAAAAACAATGTTTATACAATGTTTATATCAGAGAATCCATATCGATCATAATATCATTCAAATCTCATTTGAAATCGATACTTAAATCCATTCCATATATAAACATCTAAAACTCTATGCAGACTTTTGCACTCATCAAAATTGAATAAAAACCCTCTACTTACATATAGACATGGGACTAGACGTAAGACTTAAGAATCCCAGATCTGAGTTTGAAGCATTAAAATCTCATGTCCAACTGTTGCAAATACTCTCTAAATGATTTAAAACCCAATACATGCTAGATCATAAGTTTAGTAAATCTTAGAAACCCTAATTGAATTCTTCCTTATACAATATATAGTATGAATAGAAGGGATCAAATAGGTATTAAACCAAACTAAAATCCATTCAAAAACCTTCATCAATGCTTTTCAAACCTCAAACAAACTCCTAATGATGAATCAAATCTTATTTAGATTAAATCAAAGATGTCGCCCAGGTGGCTTTTAATCTAAGATCGTTTAAGTGATCTGATCACTTTAGATCCCTGCATACCATTGATTGGTGCTTAGGGGTCTATTGCGATCCTTTGAAAACAATTAGGTCATTGTCATGGCCTCTAATCAGTGTCACTAATTTTATTGCCTCAGCTACATCAGAAAATAATATCTGAGATGGAAATTGGGTGCGGAAAATCCAAGCAATAAAGATCTAATCAAATGAGTTTGAAGCGATCTCAATACATCCAATTGAACACAGATAAACTCAATTTCATCAATTAAATCCAAATTGACTGTAGTTGCTCCAAAAACCATTCAATCAGCCATCAAAACCAAATCCAAAATAATCATTCAAATCCAATCAATTCAAACTAGGGGGAGGGCATTGGTGATTGTCTGGGCTGAATGGGATGCCCTCATATCGATTTTGAGTTCTCCAATAGATCTAAAAGCTAATGAGCTTCAGATCCATTGAATGCTCAAATGAATGGAATGATCAATGATTAAAACATCAAGGGAAGAAGATGAACATGATTGTGAGGTGAGGGGGAAGGAAAATGGATCAAAATGGATGGGTGAATCATCCTCTCTGATCGGAATTGATCAGAGAGGGGGAATCGAGGACTCACTACAATTATACTACTCTACTTCTAAATTAACCAATCGAGTAGATGAATTATGATCTAATCTATCTAAACTACACTAGAGAGCATATATAAATTGCTACAACCTGGTTTCCAGATCCCTACAAGACCTGAGACCGGCTCGCCTCGACTACTCCCAAGACCTAGTTGTCCAACGAGAAATAACCAAAAGTAGGAAATAAACGACATTCACACATGAAGTATAACTAAGCAGAAGGAAAACAAGACGTAAAGAAACAACAGAGCTAAAAGTCTCACCAAAGTAATACATGCCATCACAGCAACAATAGTCGAAAAAGAGACAGAAAGTAACAGGAACAGTAAAATAGATGTCTAGTACTCACTACAGCAGTAGAAAACTAAAGAGCTGAAAAGAAACGACTACGGTTGGGCTCGGTTGAGCCCAACACCCTCTGCAGTTGGAAACTTGGGCTGCTCAACTCCTGGTTCTAAACAGGGTTACGAAAAGACAGAGTCAGCGAACGCTGAGTAGAGTGGTGTTTACATTATTTATGTGTAAGTAAAGTAAAACAAGCAACCGGGTTTTATTCTCATTCTATTTATCTCATCTATGTATTTCTGGTTCATTTATTTCACAAAGTATTTCTTGATCTTACTTGTTCCTCGTGGGAACGATCTTGATTGTAGCCTTTTCCGTAGAGTAGAAGGTACACGTGGTGCTCTCCTGGCTGGGAGAGTCCCCTGCGGTAGTCCTACACCCAATCAACCACCCCAAGGTCACTGTCGCGACGTAGTGGTGACTACGACACGCGTGATAAGCCCATAGGTAGCTACCCTGCGCTGGCACACTGTCAGTCGTTTCCACTAGTAGGTACACCTAAAGTACACCACGGAACAGTATAGGGCCTTGCCCTCTCAGAACAAGGGTCTCGCCCCTCAGAACCAAACAGGGGTCTCGCCCCTCCACAGTACGCGTACCCTCGTCCAACTACCTTGGTTTGCCTAGAGGGCCCAAAATTTGGTGTAGGGCTAGTCCTAACCTCAGGCCCCGTGGGGTGGCTAGCTCCCTCCCTACATGATGTGCATACATTCGATTAACCTAAAATGTCTATTAATGCATGTTCTTAGTGTTACATTAGCATCATACATTGTAATTAGTGCATAACATGCATAATCATGCATTTAGATCAAATTGTATAAATTGTATAGTAATTGTCTCCTTTTTATGGTCAGGGACAGGGCAACTTTTTATCAGGGCCTCGGATCAAAGATCCAACAGTACGAATCTGATCAAGGTGACGATTGGAGTTCAACGACTCCAAGATCACCCTAATTGGAAATCCATAGCACCAGATAGAGACTGAGGAACCTTAAAGAGTAAGGGCCAAGATGGTGTTAATCTACACCTCAGACAACAAATCTGACTGCACGGATGGGTTCAGATCAACGATCGCAGCCTAACGGCGTGGAAATCGATCCAATCCGACACCTGTGGCACCATCTACATCACTCAAAAGATTAACAACCTAGATGGCACCATGTGGCACCATCATAGCCACCCAACACTAGCTGCAGCTCTTCTTCTTCACCCGCTCGACAAATCTCAACCGTTGGACGCCCATCCAACGGCTGAGATCGTGCCATGCCACCATTCATCCAGTGCCCTCCTCTTCTGAAGGCGCAAGCAACGTTTGATCTTAACCGTCGGATGAAGATCCAACGGCCAAGATCGGCCATGCGCAAATTCCTCTACGCGCCTCAACCACACGAATAGCGCAGCGATAAAGGCGCTGCAGAGGTGGATGGCACGCGTTCGAGCCCGCATTCGCTGTGAGCGGGCGTGCGATTGGAGCCGAGCGATGAAGATCCAACAACGCTGATCGATCAATAGCGGCCACGCACAATCAGACGTGCGACGCTTACGTGTGATCGTATGCAGGCGCATGGCACGGGCGTAGGCACTTTAAGCCGTTCGATCTCTTGATTAAACGACTAAGAGCATGCAAACGTGCGCGTGCGTTGAAGGGCGTGGAGGCGAGGGGCGCGCGAGCGGCACGCACATCGACCACGTTCAGGCCTTTATGACAGATAAATCTGTCACTAAAGGTCCTGAATTAATGTTTTTCAAGTTGTAATGTCCAAAATGCCCCCACTCCTTGCAACTATAAAAGGAGACCCCTTCCATATGGATTTCTCATCCCTTCCTTCTCTTCTCTCCCTCTCCAAAGCTCAAGAGAAGCTTGTCCCACACCCGGGATGCTCCTCAAGAGCTAAAATCAAGTTTTCGCCCTTGTTTCGAAAGTGGGTCCCGCGACGATGATGATGTGCTACTTCGTTCCCGTTCCTCCTGCTTCATACTCCTTCTTCCCACTCTGTTCCTCATCTTCCAGGCGTTGTCTCGTCTAGCTCATCCTCCAAGCGATCATCGAGGAGGATAACTTCTCTCTCCCATTCTTTTTCCTACTTTCTAGAGTAGAATTTTCCTACTTTCTAGTGTAATCTTTTCTAGCGTTCTTAGTTGTAAAACATTTTGCAATATCAAGTGAATGTTTTCTCTCTCTCTCTTATTGCCCATATTGATTCCATTTCATTATGATTATTCCACCCTTTAAACAAAAACACAAAAATATAATTGTGAATTTTGATCAACATAGCCTCCCTGAGTTTGACTCGGGATTTCTTTATAGATTTTTCGGTATAAATTTTATTTGTTAAATGGATTTCTTCGCTACTCAAACTACGACGACAGGTTTTCAAAACCAACTCCAATAGAGTAGTCTTTCGACGTTCAACATTTTGGCACCGTTGCCGGGGAGGCAACAATTTTCCGATCTTCTTTTCGCATTTCACGCACTTTACTGCCTTCTAGCTTGCTTTATCTCGTGTCTATTGTTTTGCAGATACCTCTATCAGGGAATCGTCAAGTGGTAGATTGGAGTAAAGTGCAGTTGAAGACGACTGTAAGTGCTCCCCATTCTTTCCCCCTCCATAGATTTCATTTCATTACATTAAATTCAAACTCCAATTAACCTAGGTGTTTGCATAAATCCTAGGATTAGTTTGGTTATTTGGATTTCGACTCACATTTATTTCACTCTTGCATATATAAAATATAAAAAAAAACAAAAAGATATTTTTGTGGGGTAATTCAGCATACACACAACATACACCCACATTCAAGGCACTTAACCTAATTGATTTTCTTCTATTCAACCGAATTCTGATCTGTGGAACCGGTACACACAAATCAACACATAAAATAGTAGAAATCATTCTAAGTTAATCATTTTTGTGTGCCTAATTCAATGGTGTCAATTGTTTGAGTTGTTTGGGCCGCACCACTCAACATAAATCAACCACCAAGTAGCTTCCTCTTAGGGTTTTCAATCTAGGTTAATACCAGGTATTCCAATTTATTTCTAATTTTAAAGGAAATCAATCTTCACCCGTGCTTGAAAACCTAGTTTACCTCAAACTTAATTGAAATCAACCTAATTATAAACCCTAAAAGCTACTTAAGCAAGATTTGAACATTAAAATCTACTCATTACAGATAATCTTGCTTGAAAACCCTGGTTGTACACGTACTTACACATACCCAATTGATCATTAAGGGCACAACCCATTTTAAGGGCCCACCACATTCCATAAGCACTACAATCCCAGGCCTCAATAAAATTGAGTAGACGTTGGCCTTAAGGACTGATTCGCTCTTTGGGGCTTAGTGTGAGATTGTTTACGATTAACCTACTTGTACTGATCAATCTGATGTCTAGCTAGGGGAATAGTGTCAAACGACCGCGGTTGGGGGGAACACTAGGAACCAGAGGCGCAAGCTAAAGGAAGAACCTTCTCCCCAATCCCTCCTTCTAACTGGTTGGATTAAGAAGACAAGTAGAGTAAATCATTTATAATCTTAAGGTGAGTTTTAAGAGTCTATAGATCCTTAGGCTACCCCACTTAAGGACAGACTTGTTTTGTTGTGCTACAGGGTTCTTATCCTCAGTCCTTTCGACCTTTTCCTAGTTTATGCTGGGAAGAAGGTCATTGAATCCCCGATTAGAAGGATCACTAGAGTATTCTAGGAGGCATAGATTAGATTTTGGCCAAATTGATCCCATGGTCGATCAACAGCCTCCTCTGCCTCAGGATCCACAGGAGGTATTTCGAAGGCAGTTGGAACAAATGCAGAGAATGTAAGAATGGTTCCAGAGAATGCAGGGCGCTTAGCCCTTGAAGGATTTTTATGATCCTTCAAATTACTGGGAACGTCCCGGCATCCAGATTCCTGTTGGACACGTAGAAATCAAGCCCTAGGTGCTAAGCTTGATCAAACATTTCCATGGGCTTGGCTCTAAAGACCCGTTTCAGCATTTGGAGGACTTGACCACTTTGGTCCAGACCACCAAGGTGTGAAACGTGAATGAGGAGCAAATGATCATGAGGCTCTTCCCCCACTCTCTTAGGGATAAAGTCGCTCATTGGTATAGGACTATAGGAAGACCAATTGCAACTTGGAATGAGTTGAAGTCGACCTTTTTGAAGAAATTCTTCCCTGTCGGACGTACCAATGCTTTGAGACAGGCAATTACTACCTTTACCCAACAGCCGGGGGAGCAATTTCATGTTGCCTGGGAGCGATTCTAGGACCTATTGTAGAGGTGTCCACACCACGAGGTGCCGAAATAGCAACTCATGCAGATCTTCTACCACGGCTTGACTGAGCAACTCAGAGATCACGTGGACGCTTCTTGCAAAGGTAATTTCCTCAACAAAGACGCAAATAGCATGCATGATTTGTTTGAGGAGATGAGCGAGAATTCGATCGATCATGCCTCCATGGATACTTTTAATCGGTCCCAGCAGCCCAGATCGAATGTTAATGAAGTCCACGACTCTCATTCATTCAATATGGAATTGATTTTTAATAAACTTGATAAGGTGGACTTGGTTGCCAAGAGAATGGAGGAGTGGATGGCTAGAAACTCAATGAACAACTCTCAATCCACTCAGTCCCAGAATTCGAGATTCCATTCATCATGAGCTCCTTCTAGACGGGAGTTCGTGAATCAACTTGATGCGACTCAACCTGCAAGTTAGCATTATTCGGAACCCCATAGGTTCCAAACTAAGGCCTTTGATCCCAGTTTCTCTGATCCTTCCCTTTCTTTCTCTCCATCCTCACCCTATGAGGATGTTTGTGCTGTACAGGAGAATGTTAGATTCAACCCCTACTCCAATGCTTATAATCCGGGTTGGAGAAACCACCCTAACTTCTCCTGGAGAAACCTGGGGCAGCAGACCCAATTCCAACCCAGCAACTATGCTCCGTAACGACCAATGGTTCAGGGTCATGTTTATACTCAGTTGCCCCCGAATCAAGTCAATCAGCCAGCTTGGAAGCCCGTCAACCGGTAGGGCAAGCTGATTTGAACCAACAGATGGTAGAGATGCAAGGATCTATGCTCCAGCTCATGCAGTAAATGAAAACCTAGCTGGAAAACTTGCAAACAAGGCTCATAACTAATTCTCATCAATCTGGATCTCCACCATCTCAACCCATACACAACCCATGAAATATCTCGAATCCAGGCAATCAAGCCCATGGGTACAGGAATCAGAGGGATCCACACGCACATGCTCAAGTCATTGAGCAGGGTCCTTCCTCTTCTTCTTCTTTCGCAAATCAATGGTTCTTGGTTAATGAAGCCCCTCCAATCTTTCCCAATCCTCCCCAAGACCCGAACTCGTATGCAAATGCAAATACTGTTACCTTGAGGAGTGGTAAACAAACTCAAGATCCACAACCACACTATTTTGATCCTGAAGAACCTGAGGAGAGAAAGGAGAATTCTAGAGAAGAAAGCAAGGCTCAGGAACCTGATTTCGAAGATTCGACTCATGTTCCTTTTCCTGAGGCCTTGATCAGATCAAGGAAGAAGTCCGTTAATAGTAATGAGGAGCTTCTGAATATTTTCAAGAATGTCAAGATCAATATCCCGCTCCTCGATGCTATCAAACATATACCGGCTTACGTAAGATTTTTAAAGGATTTATGTACACAGAAGCATAAATCGAGAGAGTCTGTTCTGAGGAAGGTGGTACTCTCCGAGCAGGATAGTTCTGTTATCCTGCATCACCTCCCTTAGAAAAAGAGAGATCCAGGTGCTCCTTTGATTTCTTGTGTCATCAGAGATTACACTTTTGATAGATCACTGCTGGATTTGGGTGCATCCATCAACCTAATTCCGACTTCTCTTTATGAGAAGTTTGGATTAGGTGAACTTTGGTTGACTTTAGTAACGCTGCAGTTAGCGGACCATTCGGCGACAAATCCGTGAGGCGTTATTGAATATGTTATTGTTAAGGTTAAGGATTTCTATTTTCCTATAGATTTCCTTGTCCTTAACATAGATGTACCTGAAAATCTGAGGAACGCGCCCATCATTCTGGGGAGTTCATTCCTGGCTACTGCTAAGGCCAACATTAACTGTGAAAGCGGTAGCATGGAAATTGCCTTTGGAGATCAAAGAATGAAATTGGATATTTTTAAGGCGATTAATAAATTCGAGGATTGTGGATTTATTGAGGAACTTGAGGACGATAATGTGAATATTTAAACTTGTATGATGGTTTTTCATTTGAAAGTTCCTCCTCTGATGTTGAATTGGACCCATAATCCTCTATGGCAGACCTACCATCTTCTGAAGAGGTTATTGATTTTGTTCACTCTTAACCTCTTCCTCTTGATGAGTCTTCATCAGCATCTTCCTTACCTTCAATCATCAACCTACCCCAGCTTGAACTGAAACCTTTGCCTGAGAATCTGAAATATCAGATTTTAAGACCACATAAGACGCTCCCTATGATTATCAGTGCTAAATTAACAAAGGAGCAGGAGATTAAACTGATTAAGGTCCTGAAGGAACATAAGGAGGCAATTGGTTGGACCATTCATGACCTTAGGGGGATCGAGTAGTCTTATTGCAATCACAGAATATTTTTGGAAGCTGGATCCCGCCCTTCTCGCCAGATGCAGAGGAGATTAAATCCAAATATGTGAGAAGTGGTCAAGAAGGAGATTATTAAGTGGCTCGATGCAAAAATCATTTATCCGATCTCTGCTAGTCCTTGGGTAAGTCCCATGCAAATTGTTCCCAAGAAAGCTGGGATTACCGTTGTGACTAATGAGAAAGGAGAATCTATCACAACTCGTTCAGCTTCCTCTTGGAGGGTTTGTATCGATTACAGGAAGCTGAACACGGCCACGAAAAATGATCATTTCCCTTTGCCTTTCATTGATCAAATCTTGGAAAGATTAGCCGGGCAGAAGTACTTATGTTTTCTTGATGGCTACTCAGGATACAACCAAGTTCCTATCCATCCCGAGGATTAGAAAAAAATGACTTTCACCTGTCCCTACAGAACCTTTGCTTTCCGTAGGATGCCATTCGACTTATGCAAAGCACCTGCGACTTTTCAAAGGTGTATGCTAACCATATTCTCTGACATGATGGGAGAGTTTATGGAAGTTTTCATGGATGATTTCTATGTTTTTGGAGAATTGTTTGACTCTTGTCTAGCTAATCTTGAAATGATTCTTAAAGGATGCAACAAAACAAGACTAGTCCTTAGCTGGGAAAAGAGTCATTTCATGACACAAGAAGGCATCGTCTTGGGTCATGTAATCTCTGAACGGGGAATCGAAGTGGAAAACTCTAAGGTTGATGCTATCACTAAACTTCCTCCTCCCACATATGTTAAACAAATTCGATTATTTCTTGGTCATGTGGGATTTTACAGGAGATTCATCAAGGACTTTTCGAAGGTTGCTCGTCCTCTGAGCAATCTTCTCACCAAAGAAATGCCATTTGATTTCGATGAATCATGCCGTAAGGCATTTTATTTTCTTAAAACGATAGTTGATAAGTCGATTTTCGCTTTCAAATTATGTTATTACGATGATTTGTCGTTGTAGGATCAAAGTGGCGGAAAACTGCTTAACAAAATAATTAAAATTAAAATTAAACCACTCACAGGAGAGCGGGTCGTGTCCACAGGGAGGCAATGACTTAGTTAAACTCGCAATTAGGACAAAATCAAGTTCGTTAAACTATTCGCCATATCAAACAATGCCTGTGTAGCTTTGAAAATAAACCTTAAATTTATGGAGAAGTCAAAGGCTGTTAATGTAATTTTTACGCCAGAAAATTATCCATGTGCAAGAGTATGCCATGTACTATTCACTTGCATGCATACGAAAATGTCATTCAAAATTAAATTCAATGCACATAGAGATGAATAACAAGGTTTAACAATTCTCTAGAAGCATCAGCATGAAGGCATAAATTCACCATAATAAAATAATGATAAATCAAAATCCATTTTCATGGCAATGGCATGAAATGTAATTATTAATAGAGATGAAACAAGGGATTAGCTTCGGGTGGAGCTTGTGTACGGATGAAGGAGAGATCGACGACGAGTTAGCAACCAGAGGTAGCCCTCACCGATCAGCACCTGATGGTGGTGGCGGCTCGATGGATGGTGGTCGAAGCCGGCCTGCCGGAGGAAAGAAGTGGTGGCATTGGAGGTTGTCACTGTTGGCTGCACGTGCTGCAGGCGTGAGGAGGGGCAGTGCGCAGGCACTGGGGACGCTGTAGACGCTACTGGAGGGCGCACGCATGGGTCTATTGGTGCCCACTGCAGGTGCTGCAGGGAGTCGCTGGAGTGTTCTGAAGCGGGGGCGCTGGGGCGTGGTGAAGGCGAAGGGGCGTGGGCACGTGGCATGAAGGCGCTACTGAAGGACGCACGCTAGGCAAGGGCGCGTATGCTGGCTGGTGAAAGCGCGCGGTGGGTAGGCATGCTAGGCGAGGGCGTGCAGGCACTGGCGTGTGCGCTGGAGGTGGGCAGACTGGAGATGAAGGTGCAGGCGTGCAGGCATTGGCTGAGGTGAGGGTGCACGGTGGGTAGGCGCTCTTGGCAGGGTTGAGGAGCGGACAGGAGGAGTTGCAGAGACTCTTGGCGATGTGGGTTGTCACCCCACACGCCCATGGTGGTGGAGTTGCACTGCCGCGATGGGAGGTCGGTGGTATGAATGGATGACAAGCAAAGTTCTCTACGCATAGTGAGGAACAAAGGGGTGGTGGCCTCCCTTTGAATGGCAACCACTCCTCTTTTGTAGCCACGGCAACAAAAATTTGAAATTCAAAAGCCACCATAGAATCAATGTGATGCACAGGAGGAGGCAGAGATGGAGGACTTACCTGCAATGGAGAAGAAGAAAAAAAGGAATAAAATAATTAGGATTATTTATACATAACTCCTTAACTTCTATGTTAATTAAAATAGTGCACCTAATTAATTAACTAATTAAATGTATGCAACCCTAGGTTAATTCTAAATGCATGAATTATGCACTTAAGCTAAAAATATGAATTAATTTATTTACATCCTAATGTATGCTATCTAAATGTTAAAATTAACTTAATGTCTAGACACTTAAATACTTAAATAGCCCACAAATATGGGCTAATCAGCAGTACTCGTGCTCCGGTGTTGCAACCACCGGTTTGGACAGCCCCTTTTGAGGTCATGACCGACGTTTCTGTTTACACGGTCGAGGCTGTTTTGGGTCAACAAGTTGATAGGAAGCCCTCTATCATCTACTACTCTAGTAAAACTCTGGACGAGGCTAAGAGGAATTACACTGTTAGTGAGAAGGAATTACTAGCCGTAATATTTGCTTTGGAGAAATTCAGGGCTTATCTCTTAGGGTCTCACGTCATTATTGGTCCCGCGAGGGAATCGATTTGTATTATGTGTATTTTATTACTCAAAAATAGAAAATCTCCGAGGTCGAACTCAGGGAGCAACACTTGATTCTAGAAGCATACAAAATCAAAATTTACAATATATATACTATTTTACAAAAAAAGATTAAAGAAAGGGAAAATTGATTTTTCTGTCCTTCTCTTTCTCCCTTTGTCTTCCTCTCTCTTTTATCTTTTCAAACGTCTGACTCCAAGGGTCAGATGACTTAAACTCCCTTTGCTACAGTGTTTTGCCTTTTCTTTTCAGCTGCCGCTTCTGCTAGTTCTTCTTCCTCTTGGCTTCTTCTTCTTCTTTTCTTCTTCTCTACTGTGTGCTGACTGGTCGATCTTTCGCTTTTAAGTCGTTTGTAGTTTAATGTGGTGGAAAAATCGACTAATCAATTTTTAACAACAAATAACCACTCGCAGAGGAGCGGGTCGTATCCACAGGGAGGCAATAACGTATTAAAATTCGCGCCACTTAAAAATGTTTGTTCGTAGTCAATTTGGACAAGAACCAAGCCAAGATTGCCTTTAGATTAAGGTTTAAGCAAGAAACAATGCTGAAATGGTAATTATGAGAAACTATAGGATATTTTCCGCAATGCAGAATCAATAAAATATGATTAAAATGTGGCAATGGCAGAAAATGTAAATTTTAATTGACGGTTTACTGTAGCAAAACAGGGGAATTATTCCCCATTGTCTTGCGCGACGAGGAGCCGATGGCCGGGCGCGGGAAGCTCGGAGGAGGTCCCTTGGACCAAGAGCTTCGAATCGGTGGTGGCGGCGAGTCGCGCGGCGGCCGGAGGTGGCCGGACGAGCTCCGGCGGAGGTGCTGCTGGTGGCGGCTGCAGGTGGTTTAGCGGGTGCGGCTGCAGCTGATGAGGGCGCGCAGGCTGTTGTGCGTGGGCGGAGGGCGCTGCGGGAGGCTGGCGTGTGCGCGCAAGCTGCGGGCGCTTCTGCAAGCGCGAGCGGAGGATGCTGCAGGCGCGGTTGGAGACAGTGGGTGCTAGTCTGCAGGCGCGGTGAAGCGTTGGTCTGCAGGCGCGTGGAAGCGTTGTGGTGGTCTGCAGGCGCGTGGAAGATGGTTGCGGTGGTCTGCAGGCGCGGACGGAGGTGTGGCTGTTGGAGAGTTGAGGCACGTTTGAGCTGAAGGTTGACGGACGTGGGTGCGCTGAAGGTTCTGCAAGTGCGGGAAGGGGTCTGCAGGCGACTTCAGGCGTGTGCGGTGGAAGTGAGCGGGTAACTTCAGATGTCTGGGAAATTCCCCAGACGTCTTAAGTTACTGAGAGGGTGGCTGAATCAGTAGCTCGGTGATGGTGGTCAGCGATGACGGCGAGGAGGATGCACGCTAAGGTGCTCACGGTGATGCGGCGAGCTCCGGATGGCGGTGTGGCCTGTCACACCACATGCCCACGGTGATGGAGACTCGTCGCCACAGTAGAGGCCGGCAGTGTGGAGTGGAAGAGAGAGGTTCTCTCTGCATAGTGGTGGGTCGGTGGCGGAGGCCTCCTGAGCTCGGCTGCCTCCCTCCTCCTTTTGTAGTGGCCTGCACAAGTTTTAAATCAGCCGCCCGACCAGATCCACCACATCTGCTCCCCCTTGAATGGCTTCTTCACTGCAGCAGCCGGGCGTTGGAGCGGCAGCTAGCCATTCTGAAAGAAGAAGAATAAAGAAAATAATGTTAAAATATTAGGGTTATTTATGTACAGACCCTCAACTTCTATGTTAATGAAAATAATGTACCTAATTGGTTATCTAATTAGATGAATGCTATTCTAAGCTAATTCTAAATGTACTTAAGATATGAATGCAATGTATGGATTATGTAATTAGATTAAAACTATGAATTAATCTATTTACATCCTAATTTATACTAAATAAATGTTAGAATTAACCTAATGTGTAGGCACTTAAATACTTAAATAGCCCACAACTATGGGCTAATCATGTGCCTAGTCCTCCTTTTTCTTTCTTTCTTTGCCTCAGCTTCTCTGCGGCTACAGTGTCGCCTTCATCTTCCTCCTTTGCTTCTTTCTCCTTTGCTGTGCGAGTCCTACTTTCCTGACTTCTTCCTTCTTCCTCCTTCTCTTCTTCTCGCTGCTGCACTCCTTCCTCCTCCTTCTTCTTCTCCTACTTTCCTGCACAGTGCACGGTTAGGCAAAACCCAACCCCTACCATCCCCACGTCTCTCTCTCTCTCAAATTCACTCTAGGGTTCGCTCTCCTAGAGCCTTAACCGGGCATGCGGGTCGGGTGACGTGCCCAGGACCAGGCGCACCGGCGTCAGTGATGCGCGAGGTGTGCACAGGCAGGGTAGTCGGATCCGGGTGCCAGGTCCGCAGGGGAAGCATCACGGACGAGGTGTGGCGGGGGGGGCGAGGGACTTCACCCCAGTGTGTTTCGAGGCGATAAGCCTGAAACATAAATTCAATATATGCGTGCACGCCCACTCGCAAACTTCTGAGGTGGGACTAAAGTCCCACCTGCTTCCGCACTTGCACCTGCAGCAGAAGGCTTCGCAATTGCAGTAGGTGTGGAGTCTCTTGACTCCACTTGAAGTTTGGGTGCGTGTGTGCCTCAATCCCGCACTGCCTGAGGATCTCTGCTGGAGTCGAGCGTAACCTGGAGCAACTTGAAGCTTGCTTCAAGCTCAGCAATAATGGCGGAGAGCGACCTGACCCTGAAATAAGTAGCACGGCCTTTCGGCCACATCAGACCACAGGAAAACCTTCGCCATATCACGGCGAAGGTGAGGCGGGGGTTGGCTGCCCATGAGGTAGCCTAGGTGTGAGTGCCTAGGTCGCTCTGTGGTCGTGTTTATGGGTGTGTTCGGTGGGCGTTTAGGGAGGTGTTGGCAGTCGATGAAGGGGTGATGGTGATCAGTGAGTGATGGTGGAGGTTCTAAGATAGGTGGCGAGGCATGCGGGGGAGTGGAGCGATGGTTTCACCTAACTAGTTGGTCTGCCGAAGGTGGAGAAGGTGATGGTGGTTGGCGTGTGGCAGTGAATGATTTAGGACATAGATAAGGGGGAAATGAAGAGAGGAAAAAGGGGAATAGTTGTTACCTACTTAGCATATGAAAGAGGGGGAGGAGGCGGCGAGCGGCTGTGCTGCCGTCACTGGAGAAGATAGAGCCCAGGGAAGAAGATGGCGACGAGGAAGAGGTGCTAGAAGGTGCCTGCTGGTACAGCCAGGCACAGTGGACGACGGTGAAGGTGACCCTACCACTGGTATGGTGGCAGGGCAACACGAGCAGAGGAGGAAGGTCGCCGGAGCCTACGAGCGAATGGCCGGAGGAGGAAGAGACGAATTTTGAGGGAATTCCTTGGCCAAGACAAGCTCGAAGGAAGCAGCAGGGGCTACCATTCCTTAAACAGGTGCTGGCTGGGAGGGAATCGCGAGGAGGAGGCGTGGGCTCCTCGCTGGAGGCATGGTTGGAAAAAGGCATTCGCACGAGAGGTATGGTGGCTGGCAAGGCATGGGAACCGGTACATGCAGAAGAGGACAACGCAGGGAATCCTCCTTTCAAGTCTGGGGCCGGCTCCTCAGGCTGTGCAGCGCCATCCTCCGCGCAAAGTCGCCAGAGGTATGGCCTGCGCAATGCTGGGGCAGAAGGACCTGTCTGAAGAAAGAGACGAGAAAGATAGGGGGGTATCTGCAAGGGTCCAAAAAGCTAAGGGTCAAAAAGTAATCGTTGAGGACCGTTTTGGTATAACCCTAATTTGGACCTAAGGAATCCAATGATGAGGTTGGATTTTAGGTTTGACAATGTTTGACTGGACATTTTTCACAAAAACCCAAATTAGGTCAAAAATTGGATATGGTTCTCAATCTAGGTCAAGATAGGTTCCAATGGCCAAATTGAAGGTTCTAAACCCTAGGGGATATTTTTTCATGAATTTTAGAGGGTTTAATTGATTTTTATCTTTCCTGAAACTTCATGAATTAAAGAAGGTTTGTTTTAGGGTTACAGAATGTCATTTAATTCCCAGATTTTATCATAACCCTTTCCTAAACGAATCATCCCACTTTTTCTCTTATTAATATCATTTGACCTATGTCTAGACCCTTAGAAATCCCATTTATGTACTGCAATGGTAAAATTACAGTTTTACCCCATGTGAATTATTTTATATTCAGATTTGCAATTCCCTGATTTAGGCTTTTCATTAGGTTTTGTAGAAGCTTTTGTACACTTAATTAGGTCAAAATGTGCTAGTTAGGGTTCATGATGAGGTTCTCATCATACCCCCATGCCTAGCTTTTGCTAGTCTCTTAGCAAAAATTTAAGGTTTTAACCTCTATTGTAGACCATGAATTCCTTTCATCAAATTTGATAAGTGCTTTTTCTCTTGTCTCCTTGATAAGGTTAGAATGCCAATCATGGGCCTAAAAGGTACTCTAGTACCAACCAAGATCTAGATCTGTCTTCCTTTAGCCTCAGACTTTAGCAAAGGTTTTTAAGGCCCTCAGAAACTATCTTAAAGTTTATTGGACTCCGTGGTTAAAGCACCTATGCTTGAGATATTTTTAGCCTTGGTTCAGTCTGCAGTGCGTTTTGTAAGAGAGAGACAGAAGGTTTATTTGTTTGGAGAGTTTTCTCTCTCTTTTCTTTTTAATTCTAGCTTAGGATTGGCTTCACAACCTGGTCTGTATCGGATCCCTCGTCCCCATCATCAATCCTTAAAGGTCCATGGCAATTGATACTTTGAGATAGCACCGCCCATAGTAACCCCCAGAACCCTAGCTTTCAAGATTTTGAGATAATCCCTTCCATGGTGTCCCGTGGCCGAATTCAGACTCTGGCAATTGACACTTCGTGATAATGCCATCCATGGAATCTGAACCAGCAGAGTGCTTACATGCCCCCAGGTGGACATGTAAATATCCTAGGAGACAAGCACCGAGGAGATGATATGTTGTTACGCATCTTCGAGGGGAATTTCCCACCTCTCCGCGTCGGGAACTCGTCCAAATCAACTTATGTTGATCGACCGCTCCTAGTCTAGGTGACATTTTCAGAATATTTGAAACGCTTCTGCGTGATTTTGATATTTATGCTCGCTAAACCTGACTGTGTGTGTGAATTTGGGTGCTTAGGTTACTGAGTCCCGTAAACCAAAGGTCAGTTAATGAGGCTGAATACTCCCTGGGCCTTAAACCTAATATTTAAGCTTTTCATTTTCCTCAACCTCTTGAGGAATATCTAGATCTTAATGGGTACTAAGAGTCTAGCCAAGAATGCCCAAGGTTTACGTTCTTACTAATCTTGTTGTGCACTTTCGCTTTACTTTTCCTTAATGTGGTCTAGAACTTTGGTTAATTCCTTAATTTCTTACTAATGACTATCCCTTTTCTTTTTCATTTTGTACTCCTTTTTAGCATTCTACTCTTTTCTCCTCCTCCTTTTGCAAGGTTTATCAGCACTTTCTTCCCTCCTCCAAATTTTTTTTTTTGTATATGCGGATTTTTTTTTTGAAACCTTTTCTTGTTATGTTATTTCATTTCACTTTCATACCCCCCCATGCCTAAGATTTACAATGTCCTCATTGTACATTACGTGGGTTTTATTTGGCTTGGTTCATGCATTAGGACAGATATTAGGTGAGTGGATGGGTCGAGGTGACTATTACGGATGATTTCTAATCTCAAGTACGAGTACCTGAGGTGATGTTGGCTGTCCTAAGGAATGAACTTAAAGTGCAAAGAAATGTCAGAAAAAAAAGGTTTTGGTTTTTCAAAAAGAATGACGGGCTGCCTCTCGTTAAGCACTGAGTTTTACGCCATCGGCTGGGCGCAATAAGCTCAAGGAGAATGGAGGATAAATGATGACTCAGCCAAATCTGTATTGGTTACGTCAATGAACGGTTTGAGTCTCTGACCGTTCACGACAAAAGGTTTGGAATCGTGGCTTGACGGAATCCGTTTTCACGTGTTTTGAAAGCGTTGGAAATCGTAGTATAGTCGCGCAAAAACATTCGTCAAAAATTAAGTTTGTAAAAATAACGAGACTTGAGTCCCGGTCGTTCGTCTCTGGGAGGCGTTGCTTTTACTTTTGAAATCAATCTTTTTGCCGCTCTACTTCGTTTAAAATCACACTCCGGTTATGATTATTACGTATTGAAGTATGACATGCTTAGTTGCAAGTATATCAGGAATTAAAAACATGCAACATTAATCACTCAAAAGATATTGCAATGAGCTCATGGTGATTCTCAACACATAGACATATATATAAAAATATATCTTCTATTTATTCAAGAGAGTGTTTGCAACATAGAAGGTAGAAGAAAGCTTGTACATGAATGCTTAAAAATGTAAATCTAGCTACCAGAAAACGATCGCATACAAGAATCTACGAGGGGATTTTGCATGCATCATTAGGGGAGAAGTAAGACTACGCTATTAAGCAGTAATAAAAGAAATAAAATTATGAAGAGCATGAATTAAATCTAGAAGAATAGAAGGGAATTCAGGGGTGGTCCCTGATGGCCTTGGAGTGGTCGGGAGGAGAATGAGGGCCAGCCAATGTAGCTTAGGCCGACCCTTGGAGAGAGATAGGGTTGATCCAGCATCCCGGCATGGTGTCCTCCATGATGGTGGTGAGCTCATGGAGGTGGAGTAGCTAACCTAAGTGAAGGTGGGCGTGTATGGAGCTAATGAGGTGAGTGGTGCCAATGAAGCCAAGGGATGCGAATGGGGGTGTTTGGCCACCCATGGGGTCTTTTTATAGACCCAATGGCTTCTCTCTAGAGAGGTGTGGAACTCTCTAGAGAGAGTCCAAGAGTGGCCGGCCACATGGGGTTGGAGGTGGTCTTTGAGATCCAAAAATTGTGGATCTCAATTTGAATGCCTCTTGGTTGCTAAATTTGGCAACCAAGAGGTGGCGCCATCTCAAGAGAACTTTAGAGAATTCTAGAGAAGTGTGTGCGTGAATGGGTGTGTGTGTGTGTGTGTGTGTGTGTGTGGTCATGCTCTACATGGCTAGGTGGCTTAGGATAGGTCCTAAGGGGTTTGTGTAGGTGTAGGTCTTGATTTAAGGTTACAAACCCTAATTACTAAGGGGAAAATGCAATTAAACTTAACCGAAGTTTAATTGAATGAGTGTGAACCTAATTGAGAGTGGAATAACTCAATTAGGTTGGGTTTAGGTCAATTGGACTCTCACCAAGTCCAATTAAACTTGTGTGGGTTGAGATCTAAGCTCAATTGGACTCAATGAGTCCAATTGACTTAGGTGAAGGTAATTGACTTTGATCTAAGTCAATTGGGTTTGGTGAGGACCTAATTAGGTCCTTAGATAGGTCTAGAGGTGATGTACTAGGGTTATGACACCTTAGTTTAGGTTCCTATGGGGTTGGGATTAGGTCTAGCGAGCTAGAGATCCAAGATCAAGACTTAAATCTCAAAATAAGGACTAGAGACCAGCATCAGACGTCCAATAATAGGATCAGACGACTTATACTCAAAAATCAAAAGTCTAGACTTCAGTTCTGGACATCCAATTTGAGTCAGGGGGAAATCAGGGTTCTGTTTTGGGTACTCTGCAGAAATTGGACGTCTAACAAAGTGTCTGGACGTCCAATAACACTGCAAAAGTGGGTTTGAGGTGTGCGGGAGATGGCTAAGGGTCCTAGACGTCCTATAACTTATCTGGACATCCAGATAAGGGTTGGAGCTAGGGTTTTAAGGCTTCCTAGGGTGTTGTGACCTAATCTAAGGGGGGCTGAGGCTTAGGGAAGTCTCTAGGCTATCATAGGGCTAGGATAGACCTCAGCTCTTCACATTTTACTGCTTTATTCCTACTTAATAGAATAGCAAACTTTAAAACCCCTTACATTATTGTTCCTATATCTAAACTAAGCCTTCTACTCCAGCTCTGCTACAACTCCTGTTATTCCTGATCTAGCTCCAGATCAAACTCCTGATTAGATTATTCCCTGCAATTGACATAATATACTTAATCAGCACATTATAACATTATTTTATGCACAGCTAAAGAAGGGTAGTAAAGATGCAGATAATGCATATGTATGCATGAATAGCCCTAACTTATGCTAAGTCCTAGCTTAATTTAGGTCAATTAAGACCTATGATTGCTGCGCAACCATGGCTGAGTGGACTGATCTCGACAGCTCCATTTCCAAAAATCTGTTGGACAAGGTATGGTCCAACCCACTTGGATCGCAGTTTCTCAAGGAACAATTTAAGTCGGGCATCAAAGAGTAGGACCTTCTAACCAGGGTGGAAGATCTTTCTAGATATGTGCTTGTCATGAAAGGCTTTAACCCGCTCTTTGTAGATTCGCAAGTTCTCATACTCATCAAGGCGTAATTCATCAATCTCACTTATCTGAAGCTTTCTGTGGGTTCCAGCCTTAGAAAGATCTAAGTTGCAGCTTCGTACTACCCAATAGGCTTGGTGCTCCAGTTCGACGGGAAGGTGACACGCCTTCCCGTACACCAGTCTAAAAGGAGACATGCCTAATTGGGTCTTGTGGGCGATCCTATAAGCCCACAAAGCTTCCAGAAGTTGGGATGACCAGTCCTTCTTGTCAGGTCGAACAGTAACCTGCAGAATTTTCATGATCTCTCGATTTGATAGCTCAGCTAGACCATTAGTCTAGGGGTGGTAAGGAGTAGAGATTCGGTGAGACACCCCATATTTGGTCATCAGTGACCTGAACTGAGCATTGGTAAAATGGGTCCCTCCATCAGAGATGATCGCACGAGGAATCCCGAACCGTGATAAGATATTCTGATGAATGAATTTGATGACGATCTTGTGATCACAGGTTCGGGTCGGAATGGCTTCGATCCATTTGGACATGTAGTCCACAATGAGTAAAATGTACTCGAAGCAGTCCAAGATAGGGAAGGGGCCCATAAAATCAATCCCCCAAATATCGAAAATCTCGCATACGAGAATTAGCTGTAAAGGCATCATGTCGTGATGGCTCATGTTGCCCAAAGTTTGGCAACAACTGCATGCCTTATAGTGACTGTATGCGTCCTTGAAGATAGTGGGCCAGTAAAAGCCACACTGAAGGATTTTTGATGCGGTTTTATGCCCAGAAAAATGGCCACTGCATGCCTGGTTATAGCAGAAAGAGAGAACGTCATTGATTTTTCCCTCTGAGACACATCGCCGGATGATTTGGTCAGCACCTATGCGAAATAAGTACAGGTTTTCTCATATGTAGTACTTGCCATTGGAGCGCAACTTGTCTTTCTTGGCCTTCAGCCAATTAGACAAGATCTGGTGTGATGCCAAGTAGTTTACTATATCAGCAAACCATGGAAGCCTAGTACCAATAGTCAAGAGGTGCTCATCAGGAAAGTGCTCTGTGATGGGTCCAAAAGGGTCGATGATCTCAAAAGGAAGGCGAGACAAGTGGTCAGCTACCACATTCTGTCTTCCCCCTTGTCGGGAATCTCGAGGTCGAATTCTTGCAACAGCAAGATCCATCAGATTAATCGAGGCTTCGCGTCCTTCTTTGTAAGGAGATGCCTCACAGCTGTGTGATCCGAGTAGATTATGACATGGGAACCCAGGAGATAAGATCTGAATTTTTCGAGGGCAAATACTACAGGTAGCAGCTCTTTCTCCGTAACCGTGTAGTTACGCTAAGCCTCGTCAAGTGTCTTGCTAGCATAGTAGATGACCACGGGTTTCCCATCAATCTTCTGCCCCAGAACCACTCCTACAGCGAAGTCAGATGCACCGCACATGATCTCAAAGGGTTGAGACCAATCAGGGGACTGTAGGATCGGGGCTTGGGTGACTCGGTCACGAAGGATCTCAAAAGCTTAAGTGCATTCCTTGGAAATCTCAAAAGGTACATCCTTGGAGAGAAGAGTAGTCAGGGGCGCACGATTTTTGAGAAATCAGGGATGAAACGATGGTAAAAATCGACGTGCCCCAGAAAAGATCGGATGTCCCTGATCGAGCTAGGCATAGGAAGTTTAGAAATCAGGTTAACCTTGGCTCAATCCACCTGGATGCCTCTCTCAGAGATTAAGTGTCCCAGGACGATCCCCTCAGGCACCATAAAGTGGCTCTTTTCCCAGGAAAGAACCAGATTTGCATCAATGCAACGCCTGAGTATGTGAACCAAGTGCTGGAGGCAATCGTCAAATGATGCCCCAAAAACTGAGAAGTCATCCATGAAGACTTCCAGATAATCACCTACCATATCAGAGAATATAGCAAGCATGCACCACTGAAAAGTCGCAGGTGCATTGCAGAGATCAAAAGGCATCCTTCGGAATGCGTACGTCCCGAAGGGGCAGGTGAACGTGGTCTTCTCTTGGTCCTCTGGATGAATCGCCACTTGGTTATAACTGGAGTACCCATCAAGAAAGCAGAAGAATCTATTTCCCGCTAGTTTTTTGAGAATTTGATCAATAAACGGTAGTGGGAAATGATCCTTCTTCGTGGAGGAGTTGAGTCTTCGGTAATCTATGCAGACTCTCCACGAGTTAGCTATTCGGGTAGGTATGACCTCTCCGGCTTCAGTCGTAATGGTGGTGAGCCCTGCCTTCTTAGGCACAACCTGGATTGGGCTCACCCAACGACTGTCGGAGATCGGGTAGATGATCCCTACATCTAACCACTTAATGATCTCCTTTTTCACAACCTCCTGCAAATTGGGATTCAGACGTCTCTGCATCTCACGTAAAGTTCGTGCGCCCTCTTCAGAATAGATGCGGTGTGTGCAATAAGAGGGACCTATTCCAGTCAAATCATCGAGAGTCCAGCCAATGGCTCTGCGATGTTGCTGGAGAACAACAATCAAACGGTATTCCTGGTCAGGTGTGAGTTTGGAGTTTATAATCACCGGAAGTGTCTGATTGGAACCCAAAAAGACGTATTTCAAATGATCAGGAAGGGGTTTGAGTTCAAGAATGGGGTTATCAGCAGCAGCGGGTGGTTCAGCATGAGTGTGGGGTACAAGGGTAGGAGTCATAGGTCTGTCTAGATCAAGTTCTGACTCCTCTAATTGCGGTTTAAGATTTTCTTGTGGTTGATGAGGGATAATCATGTTGTCCTCAATTTGTAGTTGATCAACCACGGCTCTGATGTCACAAATTTGTTCAACAACACCGCATTTAATCCCTTGTTGGGCCCTAAAGATATCAATCTTGAGAGTCTAATTTCCAAATTTCATCTCTATTTGGCCCTCTTCACAACTTATATTGGCCCTTACAGTGGCTAGAAAAGGTCTCCCTAGTATGATTGGTGTATCCCTTGGATTTTCAGGTGCGTCCATGTCCAGAACTATAAAATCTACAGGGAAGTAGAAATCCTGCACCCTAACAATAACATCCTCAAGAATTCCCTTAGGTTACTTGATAGATCGATCGGCTAACTGCAATGTCACCTCAGTCGGTTTCAGTTCAGATTCTTCTAGATGGTTAAGTAGGGATGTAGGTATCAAGTTTATGGAGGCACCTAGGTCCAATAATGCTCTATCAAACTGGGTCTCACCAATCTTACATGAAATCAGGGGGGTGCCTGGGTCTTTTTCCTTGGGTGGGAGTTTACTTAGGATTACAAAGCTGGCTTGCTCTGATAGTACAATCGGACTCCCACTCTTGGTTCGCGGCTTACGTTGAGGTGTACACACGTTCTTCAAGAAACATGCGTAAGCTGGTGCGTGGCAGATCTCATCCATCTAGGGGATGTTTATTTGGACCTGCTCAAAGAGCTTGATCAGGTCCTCCTCAGGAGCCACGGGTTTAGTTGTCCTCTTTCCCTTAGTCAAGGCCTCGGGAAATGGAACCTTGGTTGGTTCCTCTAGGATAGGTCTAGGTTTTTGATTTGGGACAAGGATAGGAACATCTTGGATGACTATCCTAGGGTTTGGGTCACTACCAGGCTTAGAGTGGTCTGGATGAGGTGGATCTTGGGTTGCTTTACCACTACGGGTTGTTACAGAATTAGTTCGCCCGGTTCTAGTTGGGGGTTGGTAGGATGGGTTGCTGCTGTTGGTAACTTGCATAGGAGGTTGAAGCTTCCATCCCGTCAGGTGATGGAACAGAAGGGGCCTGATAGATCATGTGTGCTTGGCCCAGGTTTGGGTCCATAATGTGCCGCTGGGTCGGCATGCTATTTAGGTTAGGAAGAGGCTGAGAAGGAAGTGTGCCAGGTTGGCGAGAATTTGCCAACTGGGCAAGTTGGTTGCGGACCTCTGTGATTTCGTCTTTATGTTGCTTCTGGGTAGCCGCATTCGTTCTTTGAATGTCAGCCAGAGTCTGGAGGATAAGGGACATTTGATCTTGGTAGGGCCCGGATGGATAAGTGGGGTTGGGTCGAGGTTGAGGCGGTTGATAAGGACGAGGAGCATGTGGACGGGGCTGAAAGGGTGGTCTTGGGTTTTGAGAATTTCTCGCCCACTGGAAATTGGGATGGTTTCGAAATCCAGGGTTGTAGGTGTTGGAAAATGGGTCATTCTGGATGGCGTTGAGGTCCTCGCAGGTCTAAGGAGCCTCAGAAAAGTCAGAGAATGGGGGAGTAGGGTTCCCCCGGCAAGGATAGAAAGGATTGGAGGTCCCTTCGGTCCTGGAGTCAGATGGGGGTGGATAAGAGTCCATCCCAAAAGAAGGTTGGTGGAAGCTGTTCTACACAGTTTCCCGTACGAGAGGTGGCTGTGCGAAGGAATTCTGCGCAGAAGTGGCTCGCTGCAAGTGCTGAGTAAGCTCGTCCACCTTCTTCTCAATGATTGAGACCTTGTCCAATTGACTGGCCATTAATTCCAGGTCGACTGATGCAGACAGACCCTGCGCCTCATGTGCCCCCTAAGGTTCGTCGCTGCGCAGGTATTCGTCCAGTCGAATAATCCCATGGAGTCATTGTTGATGGGGTTCTGGCACATATTCTCGAGAATCTCCCACACGGTGTCCTCATGTTGACCCATGATATTTCCTCCACAAGTGCATTGACGAACAATCTAATATCTTCACAGAGTCCCTGATAAAAAGACTGGACTTGTTCCCATTTAGGAACTCCGTGATGGGGGCACTTTCTCATGAGATCCTAGATCGATCCCATGCCTCATGAAGAGGTTCTCCCGTTTGTTGCGTGAAGTGAGTAATCTGGTGGCGCAAGGCGTTTGTCCGACCAACGGGGAAGAACTTCAAAAATTCAGACTGAAGTTCTTCCCAAGTGTTGATCGGGCGGGGCTGTGTCTGATACCAATGAGCAGCCTTGTCCATAAGGGAGAAAGAGAACATCTTCATGAGTAAGATATCCTGATTCTGTGTATCTGACCCGAAGGTCTGGGCCAACTGCTTAAGCTGCTTGATATGTTCGAAGGGATCTTCAGAGTTAAGCCAATAGAATTTAGGTATGGCATGAATCATGTTGGGCTTTAATTCGAAATCAGGTCCTCTAGTCAGGATTCTAACTCGAGGCTCAATTGCCACCGCAGCAGGTTATAGTGATCTCGCATTATGGGGCGCTGTGGTGGGTTCATGAAGTTTTAGAAGAGATCATTGAGTCGTTGGAGCTGGTGCTTAAGATTATTCTCTTCTTCAATAGGCTGAGCCATTGTGGAAGAAGAAGGGGAATTAGGTTCAGAGTCAGACGAGAGGTCTATGTGGAGTGGTTGTCGCACAAACAAGGGTACCGAGGCTTGGCCTCGGTGAGAGTGAATTTCTAGAGGAGGTTTCAAGGACCTCCTACCGAACATGCACTGAAGGATTGGATGAGGTTAGAAAGTGTCTATCCCAATCAAGACACCCAAAATGTTGGGTGACTATAGAGGTTCGAGGCAGATGATACCCCTTGATCAGAAGGTCGTCCACCTGAGAATTACTTGGGCAGCCAGAGAGGGTGAGTCCCGCGAAGACCCCTACACGGTAGAGCACCCCCACGGGTTACAAGGTTTCCCCCACCCGACCTTTCTTGTCACTGAGATTCCAGGTAGACCAGGATGGGGACCTTGACCTCTTAAGTCTACCACTTTTAATTAAGATCAAGGTGCTTAGGGTTTCACTTGAACTTTAAACCTTTTATGTGCAAAAAGTGACCTAATTTAAAGGTTGGTTGATCCAAGGGATCAACTTCACCTATTAGTTCCTATGAGAGCTTATTAGGTCCTTTCTTTTATGGTTCAAGTGAACTATGAGCCAGATTGCTTAGGGTTTCTCTTAATAGATCTTTTCAAGCAATGGCTTAGGCACACTTCTTTTGGGAATTTTCAATTCT
The DNA here is from genome assembly GCA_037157565.1 of Thalassia testudinum. Classification (NCBI taxonomy): domain Eukaryota; kingdom Viridiplantae; phylum Streptophyta; class Magnoliopsida; order Alismatales; family Hydrocharitaceae; genus Thalassia; species Thalassia testudinum. The sequence goes on along the minus strand of JAZHRO010000029.1, from coordinate 2,138,102 downwards.
TGATTAGAAGTTGTGTCTCTAAAACCCTAGCTTAGAATCCTAGGTTGGCACTAATTGGTCCAATTAGTTACCTCAAAATAGGGTAACTAGGGCTCAAGCAAGAAGGTTTTAGCCCTAATTACCTTAAGTGGATATGCAGATAAAATGTGTTGAAATTTAAAAATAGGCAACTTTGTGAATTACTATGTATAGAAGACAGGTAACAGTAGATTGATTTTCTTTTTCCTCTTTAGAATTTAAGGGGATTAAGAGAGAGGATAGAAGATTACCTGTCCATTGGTGTGGTTGTTGTGCGGCTGCTTGTTCCTTCTTGCCTTCTTGTGCCTGCACAACAGAAGAGAGATCAAGTCAATAGTCCATCAGAAATTGTGATTTAATAGCTTCTAGAATGCTCGGTGCTCCCCAACAACGGCGCCAAAAACTGGTACCGCGAGGGAACCGGTTTGTATTATGTGTATTTTATTACTCGAAAATAGAAAATCTCTAAGGTCGAACTCAAGGAGCAACACTTGATCCTAAAAGCATACAAAATCACAATTTACAATATATATACTGTTTTACAAAAAAAGATTAAAGAAAGGGAAATTTTATTTTTTTGTTCTTCGCTTTCTCCCTTTGCCTTCCTCTCTCTTTTCTCTTTTTAGACGTCTGACTCCAAGGGTCAGACGACTTAAACTCCCTTTGCTACAGTGTTTTGCCTTTTCTTTTCAACTGCCGCTACTACTGGTTCTTCTTCTTCCTCTTGGCTTCTTCTTCTTTTCTTCTTCTCTGCTGTGTGCCTAGTCCTCCTTTTTCTTTCTTTCTTTGCCTTAGCTTCTCTGTGGCTACAGTGCCGCCTTCATCTTCCTCCTTTGCTTCTTTCTCCTTTGCTGTGCGAGTCCTTCTTTCCTGACTTCTCCTTCTTCCTTCTTTCTCCTCTTCTTCTTCTCACTGCTGCACTCCTTCTTCTTCTCCTGCTTTCCTGCACAGTGCACGGTTAGGCAAAACCTAACCCCTACCCTCCCCACGTCTCTCTATCTCTCAAATTCACTCCAGGGTTCGCTCTCCCAGAGCCTTAACCGAGTATGCAGGTCGGGTGACGCGCTCGGGACCAAGCGCACTGGCATGGGTGATGCACGAGGTGTGCACAGGCAAGGTAGTCGGATCCGGGTGCCAGGTCCGCGGGGGAAGTGTCGCGGACGAGGCATGGTGGGGGGGCGAGGGACCCCACCCCAGTGTGTTTCAAGGCGATAAGCCTGAAACACAAATTCAATATATGCATGCGCGCCCACTCGCAAACTTCCGAGGTGGGACTAAAGTCCCACCTGCTTCCACACTTGCGCCCGTAGCAGAAGGCTTTGCAATTGCAGCAGGTGTGGAGTCTCTTGACTCCACTTCAAGTTTGGGTGCGTGAGTGCCTCAATCCCGCACCGCCTGAGGATCTGTCCTGGAGCCGAGCGTGACCTGGAGCAGCTTGAAGCTCGCTTCAAGCTCAGCGATAATGGCAGAGAGTGACCTAACCCTGAAATCAGTAGCACGGCCTTTCGGCCACGTCAGACCACAGGAAAACCTTTGTCGTATCACGGCAAAGGTGAGGCGGGGGTTGGCTGGCCGCGGGGCGGCCTAGGCGTGAGTGCCTAGGTCGCTCTGTGGCCGTGTTTATGGGTATGTTCAGTGGGCATTTAGGGAGGTGTTGGCGGTCGATGAAGGGGTGGATGGTGATCAGTGAGTGATGGCGAAGGTTCTGAGATAGGTGGCGAGGCATGCGGGGGAGTGGAGCAATGGTTTCACCTCGCCGGTTGGTCTGCTGGAGGTGGAGAAGGTGATGGTGGTTGGCGTGTGGCAGTGAGTGATTTAGGACATAGATAAGGGGGAAATGAAGAGGGGAAAAAGGGGAATAGTTGATACCTACTTAGCAGACGAAAGAGGGGGAGGAGGCGGCGAGCGGCTATGCTGCCGTCACTGGGGAAGATAGAGCCCAGGGAAGAAGATGGCGACGAGGAAGAGGTGCTGGAAGGTGCCTGCTGGTACGGCCAGGCACAGTGGACGACGGTGAAGGTGACCCTGCCACTGGTATGGTGGTAGGGCGATGAGAGCAGAGGAGGAAGATCGCTGGAGCCTGCAGGCAAATGGCCGGAGGAGGAAGAGACGAATTTTGAGGGAATTCCTTGGGCAATACAAGCTCGAAGGAAGCGGCAGGGGCTACCGTTCCTTAAATAGGTGCTAGCTGGGAGGGAATCGCGAGGAGGAGGCATGGCCAAAAAAAGACCCACACCTCTCGAGCATTCGCACGAGAGGTATGGTGGCCAGTGACAGCGAAATACGCGTGATTTGTAAAAGCGGGTTTTTAACGTCGTTGTAACACGCGAATCCGCTTTCGCTTTTAAATTTATATCCTAGATAGGGGAAGTATCTAGGGTCATCCAAGGAGGCCAAATGTTTGCAAAATTAATCCTCTTGCTTACAAATAAATCTCAACTTTCTTTTTGGTATTTTAAATATGTAATTTTTTTTTTATTTTGAAAAGACGAGGGCAAAATGCGAATTGTAACGAAAAGTACTAACACCTACAATTGCTTAACTAAAACTTAAAAGATAGAAATATCTTCTTCCTAAGTTCAGTCTAGGCAAGTGGAGGCCTAGAGTAATTAGGAAGAAGAGGTGAAACAAGTGCTAGAACCAAAAGTAATAATTGCAATAAAAAGCTAAAAGAAGGCAATTTAATTAACTAGAATTAGTGTTCTTTTCAAGGACAAGTAGAGGAATGCTTCTACTAGAACTAAACAAATTTAAAATCAAATAAAGAAACACTAATCCTCTCGCAAAATTTGGTGAAGAAGGGAGTCTTCTTGCTCCAAGCCTAGCTGCTCCTTGGCTTGAAAAGAGGGCCTCCTTCTTCTCCTTCCTTGAGAGCTCCTCCAAGGTGGAAGCTACCACCTTCAATGCTCTCTCCAAGGGGTGGGCATGCACCACCCTCAAAAGCTCCTCCAAGGTGGCGTGGACCACCTTCAAGATCTCCTCCAAAGATCTTCCTTGCCTGGCTTCTCCTTTGGCTGGCGTGACTCAAGAGAGAAGGGAAGAGGGGAAGGCACCAAGAGGACAGAATATCCCCTTAAGCTTCTTCTTCTTCTCTCTTGGATGTGGGCTTCTAGGTGGAAAATGAGCGTGAATTTGCTAGCCAAGGATGCCTTGAATGGTGGTGGGTAGTGGTCTTTTTATAGGGTATGATGGGGGGTTAAGGTGCCCCTTGAAATGGAGGGCTAGGATGGAAGGATGGAGGTGGTTGGTGATCCTATGGCCAATGGTATTTGGTGCCAACCCAAGGGGTGTTAAAGGGGGTGGTTATGGTGGTGTTGGTGGCTTTTGGTGGTGGAGAGACACCACCATTTTGGCACCAACCTAGGGTCTTCTAGAAGGGGGGTTAGGTGGATGGTGGAGATGGATTTAAGGAGAGGTGTATGGTGGAGATGAAGGGGGTTTTTGGAGGGAAAAGTGGAGCCATCAAGGGGGTGGTTAGGGTGGTTTTGGCGCCACTTTTAGGTGTCTTTTGGAGGTGGTGGGTAGGCTAGGTTGGCGCCAAGTAGGTGGAGCTTAGGTGGAGCTAGTAGGTGGAGTTGTTAGGTAGGGTTTTTGGGTGGTACAAGCCAAGGAAGTTGGAGCATAGCTAAGCTAAGCTAAGCTAGCTTAGATAAAGGAGGAGTAGAGAAAGAGGTGTTGGAGCTAGAGTTTGGAGGGAGGAGCTGAGGATGAGAAGTCTGGAGCTGAAACTGGAGTTGGTTGCTGCTGAAGAGGCTGGCATGGGGCTACTCTAGCTGGCTTAGCTTGCTAGTTCTTTGCTAGTTGCTAAGCCAAGCTAAAGTGAGCTAGCTTCCACCATAATGAGCTGAGGTGAGCTAGGTCTAGTGCTCCCGGGGAGGATCAAGCTGGTTGAGGTAGTTAAGGTAGCTTAGCTCAACTGAGTTGAGCTAAGCTGAATTCCCGGGAGCTGGACTTGAGCTTCCTAAGCTGAGATGAGTTCTTCATCTGGCTGGAGTTGAGTGGAGCTGGATGTAGCTAGGTCTGAGCTGGGGTGAACTCCTATCAACTCAGCTGAGCTAGCTAGAGCTCCCTGTGAACTAGTAGGAGCTGAGATGAGCTAGACTCAGCTAAGTTGAGCTGGATCTGAGCTGACTTGAGCTAGGGTGAGCTAAGATGAACTCTCTTGAGCTGCCATTCAGCTGAGATTAATTGAATGGAGCTGGGATGAGCTAACCCTAGTTCAAGTGAGGTAGGTTCCAGTTGTGGTGAGCTGGATCAAGATGAGTTCTAGCTAGTCTGAGCTTCTCCTTCATCATTTGCCTTCTTGAGTGCTAAGGTTTTATAATCTACATATCTGTTCATCCCTAACACTCACAAAAACATATCAAAAAGACAATAAAATATGCAATGCATGCCTAACCTAATTTATGCTATAATGCAACCCAAAAACCCATTTGCAGAGTAAAATTCTAAGAGCTAGATTTGTTTTAATGCATAAGAATGATGATAAACTGGCGTTTATCAGCCGGCAGGGCATGGGAACTGGTCAATGCAGAAGAGGACAACGCAGGGAATCCTCCTTTCAAGTCTGGGGTCGGCTCCCCAGGTCTGTGCAACGCCATCCTCCGCGCAAAGTCACCAAGGTATGGCCTACGCAGTGTGGGGGCAGGACCTGTCTAAAGAAAGAGACGAGAAAGATAGGGGGGTATCTGCAAGGGTCCAAAAAGTTAAGGGTCAAAAAGTAATCGTTGAGGATCATTTTGTAAAGTGGGTCAAGGCGACCTTTCCTTAGGTCCAAATTTTGGTATAACCCTAATTTGGACCTAAGGAATCTAATGGTGAGGTTGGATTTTAGGTTTAACCATGTTTGATTGGACATTTTTCACAAAAACCCAAATTAGGTCAAAAATTGGGTATGGTTCTCAATCTAGGTCAAGATAGGTTCCAATGGCCAAATTGAAGGTTCTAAACCCTAGGGGATATTTTTTCATGAATTTTAGAGGGCTTAATTGATTTTTATCTTTCCTGCAACTTCGTGAATTAAAGCAGGTTTATTTTAGGGTTACAGAATGTCATTTAATTCCCAGATTTTGTCGTAACCCTTTCTTAAATAATCATCCCACGTTTTCTCTTATTAAGCCCATTTGACCTGTGTCTAGACCCTTAGAAATCCTGTTTATGTACTGCAATGGTAAAATTATATTTTTACCCCTTGTGAATTATTTTATATTTAGATTTGCAATTCCCTGATTTAGGCTTTCCCTTAGGTTTTGTAGGAGCTTTTGTACACTTAATTAGGTCAAAATGTGCTAGTTAAGGTTCATGATGAGGTTCTCATCAATTATATATACCGACCACTTGGCTTTGAGACATCTCGTGGCCAAAAAGGATGCCAAACCCCAGCTTATTTGTTGGATTCTTCTGCTTCAAGAATTTAATCTTGAAATCAAGGATAAATCTGAGGTACAAAATGTGGTAATGGATCATTTGTCAAGACTTCTGAGTGATTCTTCTCGTCTGGACATTCCGATTGCTGATACTTTTTCGAACAAAACCATCCCTGCAGTTTCAGGTGTCCAAACCTCGTGGTTTGCTGACATCGTTAATAATTTGGCCGTTGGTCAAATCCCCCAGGATTGGACCAAGCAACAACGGGATAGACTCAAATCTGAGGTCAAATATTACTTTTGGGAGGACCCTGAACTGTACCACATCGGCTCTGATCAAATTATTCGCCGATGCATTCCGGAGAATGAATTCAACAGTATTCTCGAGTTCTACCATGCATCTGCGTGTGGTGGACACCTCTCCAGCAAAAAGACGGTTGCAAAAATTTTGCAATCTGGATTCTATTGGCCGCCTTTATTCAAGGATGCCCAGGAATTCTCAAGGTCGTGTTCCTGATGCCAGGCACTCGAAAGCATAACTAAGAGATATATGATGCCCCTAAACCCAATTATTCCTGTCGAAATCTTCGACGTTTGGGGCATTGATTTCATGGGACCCTTCCTCCATTCATTTGGACATCAGTACATTCTTGTCGCTATTGATTACGTGTCTAAATGGATCGAGGCGATTCCCACTCGAACCAATGACCACAAGGTGGTCATCGATTTTGTCAACAAGATCTTCAGCAGGTTTAGGATTCCAAGGGCCATCATCAGTGATGGTGGCACTCATTTCACTAATGCCTAGTTCCATAATTTGCTGGCAAAATACGGGGTCAATCACCGAATCTCCACACCTTACCATCCCCAGACGAATGGACAGGCCGAGATCTCCAATCGGGAGATCAAGAATATTTTGCAAAAAACGATTCGACCTGATCGCAAAGACTGGACTCAAAAGCTTGAGGATGCTCTTTGGGCCTACTGTATGGCTTATAAAATGCCCATCAGCATGTCTCCGTTTCGTTTGGTGTATGTAAAGGTGTGCCATTTACCTATAGAGATTGAACACAGGGCATTCTGGGCAAAAAAGCAGTGCAATTTAGATCTGAGTTTAGCCGGGAAGACCAGGAAACTCCAACTATCTGAGTTGGAAGGGCTTAGAAATGATGCATATGAAAATGCCAAGATCTACAAGGCTCGGACCAAAGCTCTACATGATCAATTGATTTCCCGCAAGAGCTTTGAGCTGAACCAGAAGATCTGGTTATTTGATTCTCGACTTAAGCTCTTTCCCTGCAAAGGAGAAGAAGAAAAAAATAGAATAAAATAATTAGGATTTTTATACATAACTCCTTAACTTCTATGTTAATTAAAATAGTGCACCTAATTAATTAACTAATTAAATGTATTCAACCCTAGGTTAATTCTAAATGCATGAATTATGCACTTAAGCTAAAAATATGAATTAATTTATTTACATCCTAATGTATTCTATCTAAATGCTAAAATTAACTTAATGTCTAGACACTTAAATACTTAAATATCCCACAAATATGAGCTAATCAAATACCCCCATGCCTAGTTTTTGCTAGTCCCTAGCAAATCCAAACAAAACCTAGCATTCCAAGTAGACTAGCCAACCCAATCGATCTTCCTTTAGAAACATATTAAGTTCAGACTTTAGACCTATGGTTCCCAAGTAGTTGCTAAGTTACAAACTAGGTCGGCTAAAAACGAGTTGCAGGCACAAGTTTCCCTGATTTCTAACTCTACCCTAAGGTTTATTGATCCTTGAGATTAAAGCATCCGTGCATGTGCATTGGTTTGAGTTATTTGAGGTTGGTATGATTGCCAACCCAGAAAGGAAAAAGGATTTTTTTTTAATAATATATATATATATATTATTTGATTCCTCTAAGTCTAACCTCAGATCAGCTATCAACACAGTCTGTATCAGATTCATTGTCCCCATTACCATACCTCGAAGGGTGCCTGGCTTTCGATGCTTCGAGATAGCATCGCCCATAGCGACCCCAAGAACTCCTGGCAATCGACACTTCGAGATAGTATCACCCATGGATTTCTTAAGCGAATTCAGGCCTGTGGCAATCAGCACTTCGAGATAGGGTCGCCTATGGTACCTGAACTGTACAATGCGCTTACATGCCCCCAGTAGGATGGATATCCTAAGAGACAAGCACCAAGGAGGTAATATGTTATCATCGCATCCTCAAGGTGAGTATATACTCCACCTCTCCTTCGGCAGGAACTCTTCCAATCAAATTGTGTTTTCAAGACTCTCCTAAGTCAAAACTAAGAGAACCAAATTTCTTTTAAGAAAGGAATTAAGGTGATCACTTACACAAAATCAAGTGCATGAAATTTGGATGCTTGGGTTACAAGGACCCATAAACCAAAAGGTAGAACAAGACTCTAGGTACTACCCCACCTTTTAACTCAATCTGTAGCTTTCCTTCCTCAACCTCCTGAGGAATGGTCTGCAACTTAACTCCTACTTAAGTTTTTAAGTCCACAAAGGACCCTAAAGCTCTAAAGGTCTAAAGCTAGTAGCTCACTTAACTACTAAAGTTCAACCCTAGAATCAGCTTAGTCTAACCTAGAGTTCTGATTTGCTTAAGAATGCAGGGCCTAGCCAGTTAAGCTCCAATATATATATATATATAATGCAATATGCATGAATGAATGCAAAATGTAGACATGATATAAACAAATGCCTCAGGTCCTCTCCCCCATGCCTGGTTCAAACAATGTCCTCATTGGAAACAAAAATAGTTAAAGGAAGATATTACCTGAGGCGGAGGATAGTAGGAGCTAAGGCTCCTCAAGAGTGACCTCGTCAATTAGATGGTCATCCAAAGTAATGTATGGTTTTAACCGTTGACCATTGATGATAAAGGGAGTTGCTGAAGAGGAAGGGCTTTTAATCTCCCATCCCAATGAGATTTTAACTTCCCAGGAAAAAGCTAAAGTCTAGAATTGAAAAGCCAGACTTGTTGGTTGGGCTCAAAGGTCTTTCAAAGTATATACTTATCATGCAAGACCTTAGTTCTTTCTTTATAAGCTTGAGAGGTGTCATAAGCATCATTCCTCAACTCCTCAAGCTCACTTAATTCCAGAAGTCGTGCCTTACCCGCCTCTTCTAAATCCATGTTAATACCTCGAATAGCCCAAAGTTCCCTATGTTCCAACTCAATGAGTAAATGGCATGCATTCCCATACACAATCCGAAAGGGAGAAGTACCCAAAAGGGTCTTATAGGCTGTTTGATATGCCCACAAAGCATCATCGAGCTTTTGGGACCAGTTTTTCCTATCAGGTCTAACGGTCTTTTCTAAAATATTTTTTATCACCCTATTCGACACTTCAACCTGGCCACTCATCTGAGGATGGTAAGGGGTAGCGACCTTGTGAGTCAATCCCAGACTCCTGATTAGCTCATTGAAGTGGTGGTTTCGGAAATGAGGTCCCTCGCCACTTATAATGGTCTTGGGGCAGCCAAAACGAGATATGATATTGGCCTTCACAAATTTCAAAACCACAGAGTGGTCATTTGTGCGCGTAGGAATGGCCTCTATCCATTTAAAGACATAATCAACTACCACCAAGATATATTCATAACCATGGGACGAAGGGAAGGGGCTCATAAAGTCAATTCCCCATATATCAAAAATTTCAATAGATTGAATAGGGTGTTGAGGCATTTCATTCCTCTTCCCAATCGTTCCAATCCATTGACATCTAATACATGCCTTAACAAAATTACGAGAATCCTTAAATAATGAAGGCCACCAAAAATTGGACTGAAGAACCTTAAAAGCAGTTTTCTTAGCGCCAAAGTGTCCTCCACAATGAAGTTCATGGCAAAAACTCAGTACACTTTGTTGTTCCTCTTCAGGTACACAACATCTCAATACATGGTCTTGTCCAATTCTAAATAATTCAGGCTCTTCCCAATGAAAATATCTTGCTTGGGAAATGAATCTCTTTCTTTTCTGCTCATCCCAAGAACCAGGAGTTTCTCTAGTGACCAAGTAATTTACGGTATCAGCATACCAAGGTAAAGTTGGTGTTACCGCCATCAGGGTTTCATCGGGAAATGGCTCACAGATGTCTCTGGAAAGAGATTCATTAAGTGGAAGGCGAGATAGGTGGTCAGCCACAACATTTTCTACTCCTTTCTTTTCACGTATCTCCAAGTCAAATTCTTGAAGAAGTAGGATCCACCTAATCAGACGTGGCTTAGAATCTCTCTTAGCAATGAGATGTTTCACTACCGCATGATCAGTGAAAATAACCACCTTAGACCCAAGAAAATAAGACCTAAACTTCTCCAGAGCAAAAACTACAGCAAGTAATTCTTTTTCAATGACAGTGTAGTTTTGCTGCAGTTCGGTTAAAGTCTTGCTGGCATAATGCAGCACATGAGGTCTTCCCCCAACCCTTTGTCCAAGGACTGCTCCCACTACATAATCCGAAGCATCACACATCAGCTCAAATGGGAGTGTCCAATCAGGAGCTCGGAGAATAGGCACAGAGATCAAGGCCTCCTTCAGAGTTTGAAAGGCCTCGGTACACTTTGAATCAAAATTGAAGGAAGATTCCTTCGCCAACAAGTCACAAAGTGGCCTAGAAATTTTACTAAAATTTTTAATAAAGCACCTATAAAAGCTAGCATGGCCCAGAAAGGATCTAATCTGTTTCACATTCGTGGGCAATGGGAGTTTGGAAATAGAATCAATCTTGACTTTATCTACTTCCAAACCTCTCTCAGACACAACATGCCCAAGTATAATTCCTTTTTGTACCATGAAATGACTTTTCTCCCAGCTGAGGACTAAACCAATCTCCTTACATCGCTTCAACACATTCTCCAGGTGCAGGAGACACTGGTCAAAAGACGAGCCATAAATGGAGAAGTCATCCATAAACACTTCAACACACTCGTCAATCATGTTCGAAAAAATAGACATCATACACCGCTGGAAGGTTGCAGGGGCATTACATAATCCAAACGGCATACGCCTGAATGAAAAAGTACCGTAAGGACTCATGAATGTCATCTTCTCTTGGTCATCAGGGAAGACTGCAACCTGGTTGTACCCAGAATATCCAACGAGAAAGCAATAGTACTTATTCCCTGCCAATTTCTTGAGAATTTGATCAATAAAAGGCAAGGGAAAGTGATCCTTCTGGGTAGCGGTGTTCAGCTTGCGGTAATCAATGCAGACCCTCCATCCAGTTGAGGGTCTAGTGACAACTTGTTCACCTTGGTCATTAAATTCCACAATAAAGCCTGCCTTCTTTGGCACCACATGAATAGGACTTACCCATTTAATATCTGCAATGGGATATATGATCCCAGCGTCCAACCACTTCAGGATTTCCTTTTTAACTACCTCCCTCATATTAGGGTTCAGACGTCTCTGCATTCCCTAAATGGCTTGATGGAATCATCAGTATAAATGTGGTGCATGCAGAGTGCAGAGTCTATACCCTTAATGTTAGCAATGCTCCAAGCAATAGCTTCTTTGTGCCTAGATAGGCATTCAATCAAGGCTCCCTCCTATGCCTCAGATAGCACAGTCGAAATGATAATGGGGAGCATATCATTGGCACCTAGGAAGACGTACTTGAGAGTGTCAGGGAGGGGTTTCAACTCAAGGTTGGGGGCTTGTATGGTTGAGGGTTTCATAATAGATGTCCCTATCTTAGGTAGCAGATCTACCTTAGGCAGAGATGATGGGGGAAGAGACTCAGCAGAAACACCCAGTAACTCCTCAAGTTCTAGTATATCCCCTTCACATTCCTCTAAGAGATGGGAATGCTCATTTAGCATAACATGCTGAAGGGGGTCATCACATAACATTGCAGGGGTTGCCTCTTCAATCAGGTCATCTATCAATCAACTTGAGAACAATCCTCAAGCCCGACTTGTTTGTAAGCATCAAACACATTAAGCCGAATTTTCCTGTTCCCAAAGCCCATTTTCAATGCCCTAGTATTGCAATTGATTGAAGCATGCGAAGTTGCAAGGAAGGGGCAGCCCAAAACGATGGAGGGTTTAGTTGGCTTGTTGGTAGGGTCAATGTCCAAAACTAAGAAGTCAATAGGAAAGAAGAAATCCTCCACTCTTACAAGGACATCTTCCAAAATTCCCCGCGGTGTCTTAAGTGATCGATCAACAACTTGAAGGATTACAGGGCTAGGCTTCATATTGCCTCCCCCAAGTTGTTCATACACATAGCTTGGAAGGATGTTCACCCCTGCACCCAAATCAAGTAGAGCCTCATCAATCTGTAAGTCACTAATAACCACTGAGATGTACGGGGCTCCTGGGTCCTTAAGTTTCGAGGGTGTGCCATGTTGAATAATTGAACTACCAGAATCAGGCAGGACAACTTTTGATTGGACTTGTTTCCTAGATTGCTGCTTTTTCATGCACTGGTCCTTTAGGAAGAGAGCATAAGACGGAATCTGCCTGATAGCTTTAAGCAAAGGCAGGTTAATCTGCACTTTCTTGAAAGTTTCCATGATCTCATCCGTCTTATCTTTCGCTCCAGATGAGCCAGTAGAAGTCTGCCCAGAGATGGATAAGCGCTCTGGAGAGGGCACTCTCGATCTCTGGGCGGAAGGGTTGTCATGTCGAGTAAGGGGTGGAATGGGGTAACTTCTTCCGGTGAGGTGATTTCAAGCGAAGAAGATTTGGGCAAGTCTTCTCCGGTGGGGGTGAAAGTCGAGGTGGATGGTTTTTCAGGGGGTGAGACTATAAGAGTATCAGGTTTGGAAATTTCTTTCCCACTCCTCAGAATAGTCACCACTTGAGCATGCCCCCTAAAGGCAATCCCTTTTCCTTTAGGATTCTCCTCAGCAGCACTAGGGAGCTTCCCATCTTCCCTCTGTCTAACGGCCTCAACAAGGTGTCTGATAACACTACAAAAGGGGGTGATAATTATGTTGAATATGACCCATCTTTAGAATAAAAGGCACAACATAAGTAGAATGGGAGCATTGCATGCATCATGTACCAAGATTGCTTATAAACTGTATTAATGGCCATTTGTGTAATCATTTGTCAAAGAAAACCTCAAATGAGCAATCGGATAGCACGGATGGATTCAAAACGACGAACGGAGTCCAACGGACTCAAGATCGGCCAAATCCGACATCCGGAGCTCCTACACTGGGCCCAAGAAGTTCTGACCGTTGATCTGGAGATCAACGGCCCATATTGCGCCACGTCATCCCTGCTCCACCGCGCACCGCGCCTTCATCCAGCCAAGATCAGATCTCGGCCGTCGATCTTCGATCGAACGGCTGAGACTCGCGTGCCCACCCGCGGTCGCTGCAACAAAGCGCGAGCGTGGCGCAACGGTTAGCGCGCACGCCAGCACGCATGCGACGTGGGTTCGAGCCACGCGGAGTCAAAATTGAAGACGGACGACGCGCACGGTGAAATTGGACTGCCCGATCAGCAGCGGGCGGCCGAGATCTCGCCACGCGGCACAACCGCAGCTCACGCGCGTGCACGCCAGGCGATGACGCCCGTGCACACATGCGCCCGAGGCACGATCCCAGCGCAGCCGAGGAGGATTCTCAGCCATCCGATCTTCGATCGGATGGCTCTCGTTCACCGACGCTTTTGGGAGTGGTTTTAGCGACGCTCTGGACGTCACTAAAGCCCCTTCTTCTTTTAGGAATCCCTTAACCCTATTTAAACCCCCTCCAACCACTCATTCAAGGCATTCACTCCCCTTGCAACTACTCCACCCCTCTCTTAGCTAGCTTTAGGCCCTCTTGTAATCGCCGGAGACGACGAGCCGCCGACGGAGCCTCCTCCACCGCCGTGGCTGCCTCGTTGCTCTCCACTCTCTCTCTCTCTCCCTCTCTCTCTCTCTCTCTCTTAAGATTTCCATTACTTTTGTTTGAAGCATGTATTTAATGTTGTAAGCTATGAACTACAAGTGCATGATTAATGAAGTTATTTTCCATTCAATTGTCACTTTAATTTCCGTTCAAGTTGCATGATCAAACAATGAACTTTCTAACCCTAATCTCTCTCTCTATCTCTCTCTCGCTTTTCAAAATCGCATCCTTCGCAAGCAAAACTCCGCACTTTCCGTGACAACAAGTGGTAAGCAAAAATCCAATTTTCACGCCTCCCTAAGACCGACACTCGGACTCACCTCTGTTTACTTATTTTAAAATCGATGTTGCAAGTGCGACTATAATGACACTCCTTAATACACACGCACAACGACACGTCAGTGTCCTATCTGTGATTTCATCTCATGTATAGCCTTGTCATGAGATTGAATGATGGCACTTTGACTTTCTTGCATAGTTCTCAACATTGCCTTCAATTCATCCATCTCAGAGGTCTTAGGTTGGGCAAAGGTCTGAGGTTGGTTCATTTGATGGGTTTGAAAGGATTGTGGTTTATAATTCCTTGAATTTGAGACATTTCCTTGTCTCCATGAAAAGTTTGGGTGGTTCCTCCATCCCTCATTATAAGTGTTGGAAAAAGGGTCATTACAAGGTCTAGGACGGAACCCATGAGCGGCATTCAGATCCGCCTATACAAGCTCAAGGAATTGGGAGGCCAAGTGGCAATCCACAGTGGTGTGTGTATTGCCTTGGCAAATGGAGCATTCAGAAGCTTGGGATGTGGAGGTGTTAGATACGAATTGGCTCGAGCTCAACATAAGCCTTTCCATGTTTTGATTCAATAATTGAATTTGATAGGCTAAATTCTGGGTGTCCCTTGCCTCATTCGCCTCCAACTTTCTTTGCATGAGAGTGGGTTTTCTATCCATATAGGCAGAATTCAAGTGAATAGAATTCTCACTCAAAGTATCAAAAATGTTCCAAGCTTCATCCTCAGTCTTAGATAGAAAGGTTCCTGCACAGGCACCATCCACAGTTTGCCTATGCGAATCATTAAGTCCGGTGTAGAACCTTTCAACTAGTTGCCACTTAGGCACCTGGTGATGTGGGCAAAGTCTCAGTAAGTCATTAAAGCGCTCCCACGCATCATGGAAAGATTTCACATCCTTTTGAACAAAACTCATAATTTCCTTATGATAACACTGCACCTGGGGGTGATAATTCTATTAAATAAGTCCCATCTAAGAATAAAAGGCACAACATAAGTAGAATGGGAGCATTGCATGCATCATATGCCAAGATTTCTTATAAAATAGTATTAACAGACATTTGTATGAGCACTTGTCAAAGTAGGCCTCAGATGAGCAATCAGATTGCACAGATGGATTCAGAACAACAAACGGAGTCCAACGGACTCAAAATCGGCCAAATCTAACATCCAGAGCTCCCACAATGGGCCCAAGAAGTTTTAAACGTTGATCTGATGATCAATGGCCCACGATGCGCCACATGGTGCCCGCTCAACGCGTGCCCGCTTCCACCTTCACCTGGAGAGTAGATCTCAGCCGTCGATCTCCGATCGGACGGCTGAGAACCACGCGCACGCCTGCGTTCGTCGTGACAAAGCAGCGGGCGTAGTGCATCGGTTGAAGCGCATGCCCACACCCACGCGACGCGGGTTTGAGCCATGCGGTGCTGAAATTCGAAGACGACTTCGCTCACAGGTGAAATTCGATCGCCCGATCAGCAGCGGACAACCGAGATAGCACCACGCGGCTCGTCCTCAGGCGGCGATTAGCCATGCGCGCGTGCACGCCGGTCGGCAACGCCCGCGCGCACATGCACTCAAGGCGCAATCCGAGCACGCCCGAGCGAAGACCTCAGTCGTCCGATCTTCGATCGGACGGCTCTTATGCCACGCCCACAGATCGAGCGCGAAGAAGAATGGCTGCGAGCGAGTAACCGGCAGGCTGGGGGCTTCACCGACGTTTTGGGAAAGACGTCGCTAAAACCCCTTCTTCATTTGGAAAGCTCTTCTACCTATTTAAACCCCTTCCAACCACCCATTCAAGGCATTCACTCCACTTGCAACTACTCTACCCCTCTCTTAGCTACCTTAAGGCCCTTTTGTAATCGCCGGAGACGATGAGCCGCCAACGGAGCCTTCTCCACCACCGTGGCTGCCTCGCCACCCTCCCTCTCTCTCTCTTGCTTCCTTTCTTTTAAGCTTTACTCTACTTATGTTTAAGCATGTATCTAATGTTGTAATTTATGAACTAAAGCTGCATGATTAATTGAGTTATTTTCCATTCAGTTGCCTACCTTATTTCCTACTCAAGTTGCATGTTAAGAATGAAACGATTCTAACCCTAATCTCTCTCTCTCTCTTTCTCGCTTTTCACCCGCGCCTTTTCGCAAGCAAAAACTCCACTACTTTCGTGACAATAAGTGACAAGAAAAATCTGATTTTCACGCCTCCCTGAGATCGACACTCGGACTCACATCCGTTTCTTTACTCTAAAATCGACGTTGCAAGTGTGAACTATAACGACACTTCTAAACACACACGCACGAAAGCACGTCACCTTCCTAAAGTGATTTGTTTTGCTCATGGGGAAGTACTTCTTCAACAACTCCTTCAGGACATCCCAAGTGTTAATATCATCAAGGGTGTGATACCAATACTTGGCTTTGTCCTTAAGGGAGAAGGGAAAGAGGGTCCGCATTTGAGCGTCATCAGTAACGCCCTGCATCTTCACCATGGAACAGACCTCGGTGAATTCCTCTATATGCCTGTAAGGGTCTTCCCTAGCAGTACCATAAAAGGAGGGCAGCAAGGATATGGTACTGCTTTTAATCTCGTAAGGATTGTCCCCTCCAGGTCTACGTAGTGCAGGGCCAGCATGATTGGTTGGAATGAAATATTCCTTAAGGCTCCTTTGACCGGCCATTTCTACTCTTGGAAGGTTTCTTCCTAAGATTCTTTCAGGTTCAGGATCAAACACAAGTTGTCTCCTAAGAGAATGCCTACCAAGCATGCACTACAAACACAATTCAAAAGGACTTGTTCGATCTTTACAAATTTAGGCTTTTGACTTTAGTTCAAATTGTAGGTGACAAAGCAAGTTGCCCAGTCAATTACGCACCTATTGTCAACCTTCGAAATGCCTAAGAAGACCTAGTTTGAGCTTAAGTGTTCTTCTCTAAATCTCAAATGGTAGAGCAAATCCAAAGACAGAAGATCGAGGGATGCAAGTAGGCCTAAGCCTTCCTTTGAAGCTGTGCTTTCGCGGTACTTCTCAACTACCCCCAAAAATCCGTGACAGGGTATCCCCCTCTTTGGATTTACAAAACCTTTGATCTCAAGTTCCGAACACTTCAGAATCCAACAGTAGGAGGGCTCTTGTCCTAGTAGTTCCAAGACTTAGGAGTGTCTAAATGCGTGCTTTGGTGCAAGAGATATAAGTGTGCACACACCGTAAAAAGATTTTGAATTTTGAATCGCACACCATGTTTGAAAATAAAGTTCTTGATTTTTAAATGTCCCTCCTTTAATTAGTCATTTTTCAAGAATTAAATGTGACCACTTTATTAGATTGCTTCAAGAAAGATTATGTGGTCTAAAAATTAATCCAAATGCATTTGCATGACAGGTAGAAATGCGAAGTTAGAAGTGCATACCTGATTCCAGCATTCTTCATGCAATATGCAAGACAAGAATTAGATCTAGATGCTGCTCATTCAGTCCTAAATGATTCGACCTAAGGGTAGGCAGCTTCTAGCAGGTAGCTCATGTTTTTATTTTTATTTTTATTTTTTTAAGCTACTTATGCACAAGCAAATTAAGGGTAAACAATCCACAAAATAAATTAAAAACCTAAATCTAAAGAAAAGGGAACAGGCTCCCAAAAATCAGCCCCAATTACTACAAGGGCTAGAAAATAGAAAAAAAGCTCATGACATAGAGAATCTCCTATGGAGGCGGGATCCAGGTCTCCTTCATCTTCCCCGCGTGTAGGCATTGCTCAAGGTCGATGTCTTCTCCCAGATGTGCCTGTCACCTCTCTCAAATTCCTCTCTCAAATTCTTCGCACAGAAAAGATAATAAATGGTCAAATCATTGTGCAATGAGAAATAATCACAAATAAAAATCAGGTGAAATTATTGCATCTGTTGCCTCCCCGGCAACGGTGCCATTTGATAAGTCGATTTTCGCTTTTGAATTATGTTATTAGGATGATTTGTCGTTGTATGATCAAAGTGGTGGAAAATTGCTTAACAAAATAATTAAAATTGAAATTAAACCACTCAGAGGAGAGCAGGTCGAGTCCACAGGGAGGCAATGACTTAGTTAAACTCGCAATTAGGTCAAAATCAGGTTTGCTAAACCATTCCCTAGATCAAACAATGCCTGTGTAGCTTTGAAAATAAACCTTAAATTTATGGAGAAGTCAAGGGGTGTTAATGTAATTTTTACGTCAGAAAATTATCCATGTGCAAGAGTATGCCATGTACTATTCACTTGCATGCATACAAAAATGTCATTCAAAATTAAATTCAATGCACATAGAGATGAATAACAAGGTTTAACAATTCTCTAGAAGCATGAGCATGAAGGCATAAATTCACCACAATAAAATAATGATAAATCAAAATCCATTTTCGTGGCAATGGAATGAAATGTAATTATTAATAGAGATGAAACAGGGGATTAGCTTTAGGTGGAGCTTGTGCACGGATGAAGGAGAGATGGACGGCGAGTTGGCGACCAAAGGTAGCCCTCCCCAATCCGCACCTGACGGTGGTGGCGGCTCGATGGAAGGTGGTCGGAGCCAACCTACCGAAGAAAAGAAGTGGCGGTGGTGGAAGTTGCTGCTGCTAGCCGCGCGTGCTGCAGGCATGAGGAGGGGCAGTGCGTGGGCGCTGGGGGCACTGCAAACGTGAGAAGGCGCAGTGCACAGGCACTGAGGGCGTTGCAGGCACTGCTGGAGGGCACGCGCGGGGGTCTGTTGGTGCCGGTTGCAGGTGATGCAGGGAGGTGCTGGAGTGTTCTGAAGTGGGGACGCTGGGATGTGGTGAAGGCGAAGGGGTGTGGGCACGTGGGGTGAAGGCGCCGCTGGAGGACGCGAGCTAGGTAAGTGTTGAGACGCTTTTGTTCGGGTTTAAAGAGATAATACGTTGTAATATAGCCGACAAATCGTTCAAACAAATAGAGAATTTTATTACTCGAAAAACTAGAGTATCCGAGGTCGAACACAGGGAGCAATCTGAGTACTTTTAAAAACCAAAGAATACAACTTTTAAATGAAAGATGATTGATTCACAGAGAGATTTAAAAAAAATAGTTGCTGAGAACAGAATTGGACGTCTGATTTCTTTATCAGATGTCTTAAATGTAGTGTAGTCTTCCTGTTTGGCCTTCTTTCTTGATCTTTGCTTTCTCTGCAGTCTTCCTCCTTACTTCTCTCTTCTGCCTTCTTCTTCGTAGGTTCTTCTTCTTTTCTTCTGATCCACAAGGCTTCTTCTTCCTTGAACCTCTTTCTCTTCTTCTCTCTTTCCTGCGAAGGCTTCTTCCTTGGTCTTCTTCCTGCCTTTGCTTCTTTTCTCCTCTGTCCTCTTCTTTTTGTCTACAGTCCTTCTTTCTTTCTTCTCTTCTCTTCTTCGCTCAGCCTCTTCTTCTGCTTCTTCCTCCTTGCGGCTAAGTCCCTTTTCTTCAACTCTCAGCCTGCCTACACAAGGGAGCAAAACCTATCCTGTCCCTCTACCCGTGTGTCTCTCTCTCTCTGAAATTCACTCAAGGATGCTCTCCCAGAGCCACGGGTAATCGGGTCGGATTTCGCACCTGGGACTAGGCGCACCGGCAGGTGGGTGATGCGCGAGGAGTGCTCAGGTTGGGCCAGGTCGGAGACCACCAGATCCGCGAGGTGAAACCGCGGACGAGGCGAGCGTGAGATAAGGTGAGGGACCTCACCCCTGTGCGTTCGGAGGCAAAGAGCGTATAACACAAAAACAATTTATAGCATACCTGTGCTTCGCGCTTCGCCGATGTGGGACTATCAAGCCTGCCCCAATCTCGCGCGCGCCCGCAGAAGATGCTTCTTCGATTGCCAAGGCTGCGGACATCGCTGTGCTCTTTGCTGGACCAGATGTCTTCGCACTGGCTGCCCGAGTCCACTGCACCTGAGGCCTGGAGCTTCGGACGCCTGGAGCTGCTTTGAAGCTTCTTCAACCGTCGTCAATGACGGCAGGGGCTGCAAGAATGTCACACACAAAACAAGCCTCTCGGCTCAATCAGACCAGCTGGGGACCTTCGCCATGGTGCTGCAGGTCGTGGGATGACCTAGGCGTGCGTGCCTAGGTCAACCTGTGACCGGAAGTGTGGGGTTGTTCGGGGGGCTGTGGTGGAGGCGTAGAGGGATGATGGATGGGCGGAGAGTGTTCCTTGTGGTGAGGCGGAGCTTATGTGACGGTTGGCGAGCCGTGTGGAGGGGCGGAATGGTGGGGGCGGCTCGCCGGAGGTCAGTCGGTGACGTGGAAGATGAGGGTGGCCAATGACGGTCGAGGGGCAATTAAATGAAATAAAAGGGGGAAAAGAGAGAAAGGAAGATGGAGAAGGTATCTGGCGTGTTCTGGAAGGGATGGAGGCAGGGTAGTGGACGGCGCGTAGCTGCCGTCGTCGGAGAAGAACCCTGAGGGAGGGAGCGGCGACGAGGACGAGGTCAGAAGAACGCGCGCCTGGTACTGCGCGACGCGGGAGAAAGAGACGAAGTGGACTCTGCTGCTGGTATGGAAGCAGAGCGACGAGAAGGAGGGGAGGAGGTCGCCAGAGCTTGCGGGTTTCTTGGCCAGAGATGGAAGAGAGGAAGATTTGGGGGAATCTCCGCCAAAACAAGTCTGAAGATCTGCGGCCGGGTCTGGGGGATCCTTTTATAGGTGTGGGCCGAACTTTCTAGTGCGTGGAGGGAGCACAATCACCTCTACCGACTCGTCGGAGAAGGAAAGAGGGTGGATACCCAAACCCTTGTGTGTTCGCACGAGAGATTGGGTTCACACCAGAGATCGTGATTGGCTTTAGATGGAAGGGAATTCCTCAGAGAATCTCCCTTCCATTTCTGGGGGGGAATCTCTGAGGAATCAGAGAGTAATCCCTCTCTAAACCTCACCGGAGGTCGACTCTGCCCTAACAATGGCGGCAGGACTTGATTGCAAAGGTGGCGAGGAAATTAGGGGGCTCTCTGCAATGATTTTCAAAAGATAGGGGCCAAATTATGATTTGGATGTACTAAATTGCAAAGTAGGTCAAGATGACCTCCCCTTAGGTCCAAATTTTGGTACAAACCTAATTTGGACCTAAGGAATCCAATGGTGAAGTTGGATTTTAGGTTTGACCTCATTTGACTAGACATTTTGTGTAAAAACCCAAATTAGGTCAATTAATGAGCTAGGACCCTATTCTAGGTCAAACTAGGTTCCAAAGGCCAAATTAAGTGTTCTAAACCCTAGAGGATATTTTTTCATGATTTTTAGAGGGTCTACTTAATTTTTATTCTGACCGGAACCTTGTTAATTTAACCGGGTCTGTTTTAGGGTTACCAAATGTCATTTAATTCCTAAATTGCACATGAACCCATTTCTGATTGACTCAACCCACTTTTTATCTTATTTAGACCATTTGACCTATGTTTTGCCTCTGAGAAATCCCGTTTATGCACTGTAATGGTAAAATTACAGTTTTAACCTTTAATTCATGTTTTCTTCTCAGAGCACTTATTTCTTCATTTGGGCCTTCTTCTAGGTTATGTAGGAGCTTTTATCTTCTTTATTGGGTCAAAATGAGCTAGTTATGGCTCATGATGAGGCTCTCATCAGTAAGGGAACGTGGGTGTGCTGGCTGGTGAAGGCGCGCAGTGGGCAGGCGTGCTAGGCGAGGGCGTGCAGGCATTGGCGTGTGCGCTGGAGGTGGGCAGACTGGAGATGAAGGTGCGGACGTGCAGGCACTAGCTGAGGTGAGGGCGCGCGGTGGGTAGGCACGCTTGGCAAGGTTGAGGCACGGGCAGGAGGAGTTGCAGAGACTCTTGGTGGTGTGGGCTGTCACCCCACACGCCCACGGTGGTGGAGTCGCACAGCCGCGGTGGGAGGCCAATGGTATGAATGGATGAGAAGCAAAGTTCTCTACGCACACTGAGGAACAAACGGGTGGTGGCCTCCCTTTGAACGGCAACCACTCCTCTTTTGTAGCCACGGCTATAAAGATTTGAAATTCAAAAGCCACCGTGGAATCAATGTAATGCGCAGGAGGAGGAGGCAGAGACAGAGGAGTTACCTGCAAAGAAGAAGAAGAAAAAGAATAAAATAATTAGGATTATTTATACATAACTCCTTAACTTCTTTGTTAATTAAAATAGTGCACCTAATTAATTAACTAATTAAATGTATGCAACCCTAGGTTAATTCTAAATGCATGAATTATGCACTTAAGCTAAAAATATGAATTAATTTATTTACATCCTAATGTATGCTATCTAAATGTTAAAATTAACTTAATGTCTAGACACTTAAATACTTAAATAGCCCACAAATATGGGCTAATCAGCAGTCACTTATGCTCCGATGTTGCAACCATCGGTTTGGACAGCCCCTTTTGAGGTCATGACCGACGCTTCTGATTACGCAATCAAGGCTATTTTGGATTAGAAAGTTGATAGGAAGCCCTCTGTCATCTACTATGCTAGTAAAACTCTAGACGAGGCCCAGAGGAATTACACTGTTACTGAGAAGGAATTACTAGCCGTAATATTTGCTTTGGAGAAATTCAAGGCTTATCTCTTAGGGTCTCACGTCATTATATATATCGACCACTCAGCTTTGAGACATCTCTTGGCCAAAAAGGATGCCAAACCCCAGCTTATTCATTGGATTCTTCTGCTTCAAGAATTTGATCTTGAAATCAAGGATAAATCCAGGGTACAGAATGTGGTGGCGGATCATTTGTCGAGACTTCTGAGTGATTCTTCTCGTCCGGACATTTTGATTGCTGATACTTTTCCGAACGAAACCATCCTTACAATTTCAGGTGTCCAAACCTCGTGGTTTGCTGACATTGTTAATTATTTGGCCGTTGGTCAAATCCCCCAGGATTGGACCATGCAACAACGGGATAGACTCAAATCTGAGGCCAAATATTACTTCTGCGAGGGCCCTCAGCTATACCGCATCGACTCTGATCAAATTATTCGCCGATGCGTTTCAGAGAATGAATTCAACAGTATTCTTGAGTTCTGCCATGCATCTACATGTGGTGGACACTTCTCCGGGAAAAGGATGGCTGCAAAAATTTTGCAATCTGGATTCTATTGGCCGCCTTTATTCAAGGATGCCCAAGAATTCTCAAGGTCGTGTTCCCAATGCCAGGCACTCGAGAGCAAAACTAAGAGAGATATGATGCCCCTAAACCCTATTCTTCCTGTCGAAATCTTCGACGTTTGGGGCATTGATTTCATGGGACCCTTCCTCCCTTCATTTGGACATCAGTACATTCTCATCGCTGTTGATAACATGTCCAAATGGATCGAGGCGATTCCCACTCAAACCAATGACCACAAGGTGGTCATCGATTTTGTCAAGAAGATCTTCAGTAGGTTCGGGATTCCGAGGGCCATCATCAGTGATGGTGGCACTCATTTCACTAATGCCCAGTTCCGTAATTTGCTGGCAAAATACGGGGTCAATCACCGAATCTCCACACCTTACCATCCCCAGACGAATGGATAGGCCGAGATCTCCAATCGGGAGATCAAGAATATTCTATAGAAAATGGTTAGGCTTGATCGCAAAGACTGGACTCAAAAGCTTGAGGACGCTCTTTGGGCCTACCGTACGACGTATAAAATGCCCATCAGCATGTCTCCATTTCGTTTGGTGTATGGAAAGGCATGCCATTTACACGTAGAGATGGAACATAGGGCATTCTGGGCAATCAAGCTGTGCAATTTAGATCTGAGTTTAGCTGGGAAGACCAGGAAACTCCAACTATCTAAGTTAGAAGAGCCTAGAAATGATGCATATGAGAATGCCAAGATCTACAAGGCTTGAACCAAAGCTCTACATGATCAATTGATTTCCCGCAAGAGCTTTGAGCCAAAACAGAAGATCTGGTTATTCAATTCTTGACTTAAGCTCTTTCTCGGCAAACTTAGGTCGAAATGGAATGGCTCGTTCATTATCGATCAAATTTTTCCAAACTGAGCCATTCAGATCTCTGACCCAAAGACGAGTAATTCATTCAAAGTCAACGGTCAACATCTGAAGCCTATTATTGACTGTACTCTTCCAGAACCCATCTCAGACACGGTTGCTCTAGCTGTGACTTCTTTAGCTGGACTTCGCCTAGCTGACGGCATTAAACTCAGCAGTTGTACATATAACGCAAAGCTGACCCAAGCTTCATATTCAGGTGATATCTTCCGTACTCTACCCTTTCTTTCATGTCTCTTTTTCTCAATGTGGACATTGCATCAACTAGGCATGGGGGGGTGGATTCATTTTTGAATCATTTTGTCAGCTCTGTGAAATTCTTGTAAATTTTATTTCTCTTCTTATATATACATAAAAAAAATTGAATTAGGAAGGAATACTTGGACATTAGGACTTTTCAATCTTAGGAAATATTACATTAGGATCTGAACACAAAGACCCTTCAGGTCTTTAGGCTTAATCAGCTCGTGTATCCACTAAATGTGGATTTGTTTTTCGAGTCCTCGCCATCTTAATTTTATTGTAATTTGATTAAATAAGTTTGGGTGATAAGTACACGACTTATCAACCCACCCTCTGATTTGAGGGAACTTTAACTCTAAAGTATCTACACACTATCTTTTCACTAACTTGTTGATTAGCAGTTTTAACGGAAATTGGGTAGCTAATGAACCTTCTAGGGTGATATGGCTGGCAAGTTATCATGGGTAACAGCCCATAGGTAGGTTGTCCAGAGCCCAGTCACTGGACCATTCTCTTCTTGCTGTCTTTAGGTAAATCTTAGACCAGGGAAGCCACCTACTTAAAAAGAAAAAGAAAGTCAAAAAGAAAAGAAAAAGAAAAAGAAAAAGGAGAAAAGAAAGAAAAAAAAATAAAATAAATAAGTGATAAACACCAGTTTATCATCATTCTTATGCATTAAAACAAATCTAGCTCTTAGGATTTTTCTCCGTAAACGGGTTTTTGGGCTGCATTTAGGCATTAACTAAGATAGGCATACATTGCATTTTTTCTTGTCGTTTTACTGTGCTTTTGTGAGTGTTAGGGATGAACAAATATACAGATCCCTAAAACCCTAGCACTCAATAAGGCAAATGGTGAAGGAGGAGCTCAGACTAACTGGAACTCAACTTGATCCAGCTCACCACAGTTGGAACATAGCTCACTTGGACTAGGGTTAGCTCATCCCAGCTCCATTTAGCTAATCTCAGCTGAATGGTAGCTCAAGAGAGCTCATCTTAGCTCACCCTAGCTCAGGTTAGCTCAGCTCCAGCTCAACTTAGTTGAGTCTAGCTCATCTCAGCTCCCACTAGTCCACAGGGAGCTCTAGCTAGCTCACCTGAGTTGACTGGAGTTCACCCTAGCTCAGATCCAGCTACATCCAGCTCCACTCAACTCCAGCCAGCTGAAGAAGAACTCATCCCAGCTTAGGAAGCTCAAGTCCAGCTCCCGAGGACTCAGCTTAGCTCAACTTGGTTGAGCTAAGCTACCATAGCTGTCTCAACCAGCTCAATCCTCCCCAGGAGCACCAGACCCAGCTCACCTCAGCTCCATTCAACAGAAGCCAGCTCACTTTAGCTTGGCTTAGTAGCTAGCAAAGAACTAGCAAGCTAAGCCAGCTAGAGTAGCCCCATGTTGACCATTTCAGTAGTTGCCAACTCCACTTCAGCTCCAGATTCTTCAAATCCAGCTCCTCCCTCCAAACCCTAGCCCTAACACCTCCTCCTCTACTCCACTATTAGCTAAGCTAGCTTAGCTTAGCTTAGCTTAGCTATGCTCCAGCTCCCTTGGCTTTTACCACCTAAAAACCCTAACTAACAACTCCACCAACTAGCTCCACCTAAGCTCCACATAAGCTACCCCTACTTCGACCTCACCTTGGCACCAACCTATCCTACCCACTACCTCCAAAAGACACCATAAAGTAGCGCCAAAACCACCCTAACTACCTCCTTATTGGCGCCACATTTTCCCTCCAAAACACCCCCACATCATGGCCCTACACATAACCCTATGATTAGCCCATAGTTCTGGGTTATTTAAGTATTTAAGTGCCTAGACATTAGGTTAATTCTAACATTTATTTAGCATAAATTAGGATGTAAATAAATTAATTCATATTTCTAATTTAATTACATAATTCATGCATTGCATTCATATTTTAAATGCATTTAGAATTAGCTTAGAATGGCATTCGTTTAATTAGTTAACCAATTAGGTACATTGTTTAAGTTAACATAAAAGTTGAGGGTTTGTATATAAATAACCATAATATTTTAATAATATCCTTTATTCTTCTTTTCAACAACGGCTCGGCTGCCGCCGCAACGCCTCCTGCCACACTAAAGCCACATTCATGGATCAGCGGAGAAGGTGGATCTGCTCCCGCCTCTCCATTCAAATTCGTGCAGGCAGCTACAAAAAGAGGGAGAGGCTGCTGAGCAGAGGAGGCCTCCACCCCCAACCCACACTATGAAGAGTCCATCTCTTCAATTCCACACCGCCAGCCTCAACCGCGGCGACGACCCTCCACCACCATGGCCGTGTGGTGTGACAAGCCACACCTCCATCCGGAGATCGTCCGCATTACCGTGAGCACCTCGCCGTGCACCTCCCTCGTCGTCGTCACCAACAACCACCATCG
This sequence comes from Thalassia testudinum, assembly GCA_037157565.1. Taxonomy (NCBI): domain Eukaryota; kingdom Viridiplantae; phylum Streptophyta; class Magnoliopsida; order Alismatales; family Hydrocharitaceae; genus Thalassia; species Thalassia testudinum. The sequence continues at coordinate 2,111,912 of JAZHRO010000029.1, read as the reverse complement.
CAGCTACTGCAATCACCCCTCAGCCAGTTAAGACGTCCAGGAAGTTTCCCGGACGTCTGAAGCTTCGACCTCCCCACTCCAGCAACAACCACACTCTCCCACTTCACCGCCAACTGCCTGGCCTCGTCCACACACCTGAAGCGCCAGCCCTCATCCGCACACCCTCCAGCCTTCGTGCGCACCTGCGCCCACCGCCAACAGTGCGCGCACCCACCTGTAGCCTTCCCATGTGGAAAACGTCCTGGTTTCACCGGGTTTGAGGGTTTTGTTATAACGTTGTAGTAAAGCCGGTTATTACCAACATTTCAAATATAAATTTTTTTACTCGGAAAATGAAAGAGTTCCCGAGGTCGAACTCAGGGAGCAAGTCGTATTCTAGAGATATACATGTTTCTTTTACAAAATAAAGAGAGGGAAAGAATTTGTTGTGATGTTCTTCTTTCTTTCTCTTTCTTCAGATCTCCTTCTTCTTCTTCCTTGGTTTCTGCTATGGTGATAATCTTCTTCTGCAATGGTGATGCTCTTCTTCTTCCTACTGTTCCTGCGTTGGTGATGTTTTTCTTTCTTCAGAGCTCCTTGTTCTTCTTCTTTGGTTTTCTGCCTTGACCTCTCTTCTTCTTCTTCTGCAATCGTGGTGCTTCTGCCTTCAGCTACTAAGTCTCCCTTCCTTCTTCTTCAGCCTGCCTTCTGTGTTGCTCTGGCTGCTGACTTTCCGTCGTCTGGCCCGGTGCTTCGACGACTTAACTGAGCATTTGCTACAGTGCAGCTCCTTCTTCTTCGCCTGCACTTCTTCTTCCGCGGGTCTTCTTCTTCTTCTTTGGCCTGCACACTTCAGAGTTTTTCGTCAAGAGGCAAAACCTACTCTACCCTCCCCCCCCCGCGTCTCTCTTTCTCTCTGAAACCACTCTTGGGACAGCTCTCCCAGAGCTACCGGGTAATCGGGTTCGGGTCAGGCCCGGGTCCAGGCCCACCGGCGTGCGGTGGTGGGCGAGGAGTGCAGGTCGGTCTAATCGGGTCGGGCCAGGTCCGCGGAGCGTGGTCACGGACGAGGCCGGGTCGGGTGAGAGGGACCTCACCCCGTGGTCAGGAGGCAGACAGCATAAGGCACTTTTTGCCTTTATGCGTCCGCGCGCCTCCGAGAAGTTCCGAGGTGGGACTAAATGTCCCACCCCAATTGAGCGCGCGTCGCGGAGGGAGCAGTGGGCGATCGTGGCTTCCCGCGCGGCCTTCGCCCCATCTGTGAACCTGGGACGTTTCGCGGAGAGTCCCTGCGCAACCTGGGAGTCAAACCTGGGTGAAGGCGTGCCTGCACCTGCAGGTGAAGCAGCTCTGCCTGCGCAGTAATGGCGACGGCGGGCGAGTCACCTGGTCACAGAAGAACGGCCTCTCGGCCAAATCAGACAGGCGGGGGACCTTCGCCGTGGCACGGCGAAGGTGGTCAGGGGGTCTGCAGGGGGCGTGATGGAGCCAACAGGTCGTCCTAGGTCAAACTGTGAGCGAAGAAGTGGGTGTGTTCGGTGGATCTGCAGAGGGTGTTTGGTGGGAAGTGGAGGGGCGGAAGAGGATCAGGGTGAGGAGGCGGAGGTTCTGCGGTGGTCGGCGAGCCGTGTGGGTCGCTGAGGTGATGGGAGCGGCTCGCCGGAGGGTGGTCGGAGGCGAAGAGGGTGAGGGTGAACAGGGTCGGTAGAGGGCTTAATTGACTAAATTGAAAGCGGGGAAAGAAAGAGGAGGAGAAGGGGAGTAACTCTAGCTTACTTGCAGGGACGAAGGGGGAGGAACAGGGCGACAGTCGTATCGACTGTCGCCGGAGAAGACGATGCTCAGGGAGAGGGGCGGCGGCGAGCAGAGAGCCGGAGAGGCGCCAGCTGGGTGCGGCGTGGCGCGGGAAGAGCAGGGGAGGAAGTCTCTGCTGCTGGTATTGCGGCAGAGCGAAGAGGTGGAGGGGGAGGAAGCCGCCGGAGCTGGTGAGCGTCTGCCGGAGAAAGAAGAGAAGGAAGTTGGGGATTTCTCTGTCAGATCCAAGCTGCCCTGGTCGGTGGAGCAGCGGGGGGTATTTATAGGGATGAAACAGGGAGGAAGGCGGAGGGAGACGACGTGTCTCCCTCACCGGAGAATGGTCGGAGACGAACCCATACCGTCCGTGCGTTCGCACGGCCGGTATGGTGGGCTACAATGACCAAGGGGGTGCCCCTGCGACGGCTGACGACGCAGGGCACCCCCGGTTTACTTGCCAGGTCCCCTACCTCACCCTGCGCGGCGCCATGCTCCGCGCAAGGTCGCCGGAGCATGGTGCTGGCAGGGTTTTGCAGGAGGGACCTGATTGCAAAGAACGAAGGAGAGTTAGGGGCCAAAATGCGAGGGTTCAAAAGTTGAGGGCCAAAGAGTAAATATATGAGGACCAAAGTGTAAAGTCGGTCAAGGAGGTTTCTTCTTAGGCTCAAGTTTTTATACATGACTAATTAGGACCTAAGGAATCTGATGGTGAATTTTATTTTCATCTTAAACCTTGTTCGACCGGTCAATTTGTGCAAAAACCCAAATTAAGTTATTAATTGGGCATGGTTCTCAATGTAGGTCAAAATGGGTTCTAAAGGCCAAATTGAAGGTTCTAAACCCTAGAGATTATTTTTCTATGAATTTTAGAGGGTTTATTCTATTTTTACTTTGCCTCGAACCTTGTGAATTGAAGTGGGTTGTTTTAGGGTTACAGATTTAGTCTCTTGGAATTGCTGTAGCCCTTGCTAGATCATTTCATCCCACTTTTATTCTTATTAAGCTGTTTTGACCTATGTTTGGGCCCTGAATTACCCTGTATGCAGATTATACTGGTAAAATTGCACTTTTACCCCTTATGACTTGTTTTCTTCTCAAACTCAGAATTCTCTGAGTTACGCCTTTCCTTGAGATATGTAGGAGCTTTTATCCTTTGTATTGGGTCAACATGAGCTAGTTATGGCTCATGATGAGGTTCTCATCATACCCCCATGCCTAGCTTTTGCTAGTCCCTTAGCAAAAACTTAAGGTTTCAACCCTTGTTCTAGACCATGAAGTTTTCAATAGTTTTAGATAAGTGCCTTCATAGATTAGGTTAGAATGCTGATCATAGGCCTAAAAGGTACTCTAGTGCCAATCAAGATCCAAATCTGTCTAGCCTTAGCCTCAGTCTTTTAGCAAAGGTTTTTAAGGCCCACAAGAACTAACCTAAGGTTTATTGGACTTCGTGGTTAAAGCACCCGTGCTTAAAATGATTTTAGCCCTGGCTCGGTTCGCAGTGCGTTTTGTAAGAGAGAGATAGAAAGTTTTTCTGTTTGGAGAGTTTTCTCTCTCTTTTTCTTTTTAGTTCTAGCCTAGGATTGGCTTTTCAACACGGTCTGTATCAGATTCCTTGCTCCCATCATCAATCCTCAAGGGTTCCTGGCGATCGATGCTTCGAGATAGCACCGCCCATGGCAACCCCCGGAACCCTGGCTATTGAGATTTCGAGATAATCCCATCCATGGTATTCCGTGGCCGAATCCAGACCCTGGCAATTGACACTTCGAGATAATGCCATCCATGGAATCTGAACCAGCAGAGTGCTTACATGCCCCCCGTAGGATATGTAAATATCCTAAGAGACAAGCACCGAGGAGATGATATTTTGTTACGCGTCTTCGAGGGGATTTCCCGCCTCTCTGCGCTGGGAACTCGTCCAAATCAACTTGTGTTGATCGGCCGCTCCTATTCTAGGTGTTCTTTTCAGATTTTTGCGACGCTTCTGCGTGATTCTGATTTTTACGCTTACTGAACCAGGCTGTGTGTGAGATTAGGGTGCTTAGGTTACTGAGTCCCGTAAACCAAAAATTAGTTAACGAGGCCGAATACTTCCTAAGCCTTGGACCTAATACTTCAGCTTTTCATTTTCCTCAACCTCTTGAGGAGTGTCCAGATCTTAATGGGTACTAAGAGTCTATTCAAGAATGCCTAAGGTTTGCATTCTTACTAATCTCATTGTGCACTTTTCAGTTATTTTCTTGAATGAGGTCTAGAACTTAGGTTAATTCCTTAGTTCCTTACTAATGACTATCACTTTTTCTCATAATTTTGTGCTCCTTTTTCATTTTGTTTCTTTTCTCCTTCACAAAATTTTCCTTCTCCTCTTTTCCTCTTATTCTTTTTCGAAAAAATTTTTTAATTTTTATGGTATTTTTGGCATATGTGAATTTTTTGTTTGAAACATTTTCTTACAAGTTTTTGCACTTTCCTACCCCCCCATGCCTAAGATTTGCAATGTCCTCATTGTAACCTAGGGGGTCTTAGTTCATTCCTTAAGACAGAAATTTGGGTGAGTGGATGGGTCGGGTTGAATTTTTGCGGACGATTTCAAATCTCAGATGCGAACATCTGAGTTGGGGTCGGCTGTCTACAAGGGTGAACTTCAAGTGCTGAAAGGTGTCAGAACAAGTTTCAGGTTTTCAAAGAGAATGACGGGCTGCCTCCCGTTAAGCGCTGAGTTTTACGCCATCGGCTGGGCGCAATAAGCTCAAGGGGAAAGGAGGATATAAGATGCCTCAGCCAAATCAGTAGAAGTTACATCAATGAACGGCTTGAGTCTCTGACCGTTCACGATGAAAGGTTCAGAATCGTGGCTGAGTGGACTGATTTCGATTGCTCCATTTCCAAAAACCTGTCGGACCAAATATGGTCCGACCCACTTAGATCTCAGTTTTCCTGGGAAGAGTTTGAGTCGAGCATCAAAGAGTAGGACCTTTTGACCAGGATGAAAGATCTTTCTCGAGATGTGTTTGTCGTGGAAGGCTTTAACCCGCTCCTTGTAGATTTGCGAGTTCTCGTACGCGTCTATGCGTAATTCATCGATCTCGCTGATTTGGAGTTTTCTGTGGGTACCAGCCTTAGAAAGATCCAGATTACAGTTCCGTACTGCCCAATAGGCTTTATGCTCCAGTTCGACGGGAAGGTGGCATGCCTTTCCGTACACCAGTCTAAAGGGAGACATGCCTAATTGGGTCTTGTGGGCGGTCCTATGGGCCCACAATGCTTCCGGAAGTCGGGACGACCAGTCCTTCCTGTCAGGTCGAACAGTGACTTGCAGGATTTTCTTGATCTCCCGATTAGACAGCTCAGCTAGACCATTAGTTTGGGGGTGGTAAGGAGTAGAGATTCGGTGAGACACCCCGTATTTGGTCATCAGTGACCTAAACTGAGCATTTGTGAAATGGGTCCCCCCATCAGAGATTATTGCACGAGGAATCCCGAACCTTGAGAAAATGTGTTGATGAATAAATTTGAGAACGACTTTGTGATCACAGGTTCGGGTCGGTATGGCTTCGATCCATTTGGACACGTAGTCCACAGCCAACAGAATGTATTCGAAACCATCCGAAACAGGAAAGGGGCCCATAAAATCAATCCCCCAAACATCAAAGATTTCGCATACTAGAATCGGTTGCATAGGCATCATGTCGCGATGGCTCATGTTGCCCAAAGTCTGGCAACGACTGCATGCCTTGCAATGACTGTATGCGTCTTTGAACAGTGTGGGCCAGTAAAAGCCGCACTGGAGGACTTTTGATGCGGTTTTATGCCCGGCAAAATGGCCACCGCATGCCTGGTCATGGCAGAAAGAGAGGATATTGTTGACTTCCCCTTCCGGGACACATCTCCGGATGATCTGATCGGCACCTATGCGGAAGAGGTACGGGTCTTCCCAAATGTAATACTTGGCATCGGAGCGTAATTTGTCTTTCTTGGCCTTCGGCCAATCGGACGGGGTCTGATGAGATGCCAAGTAATTTACAATATTAGCAAACCATGGAAGGCTAGTACCAATAGTCAGCAGGTGCTCATCAGGAAAATGCTCAGTGATGGGTCCGGAAGGGTCTATCATTTCAGAAGGAAGACGGGACAAGTGATCAGCTACCACGTTTTGTTTTCCCGCTTTATCGCGAATCTCGAGGTCAAATTCTTGCAACAGCAAGATCCATCGGATCAATCGAGGCTTCGCGTCCTTCTTTGCAAGGAGATGCCTCACAGCCGTGTGATCCGAGTATATGATGACATGGGAACCCAGAAGGTACGATCTGAACTTCTCTAGGGCAAATACTACAGCTAGCAGCTCTTTCTCAGTAACTGTATAGTTACGCTGAGCCTCATCGAGTGTTTTGCTGGCGTAGTAAATGACCACAGGTTTCTTGTCATTTTTCTGCCCCAAAACCGCTCCTACAGCGAAGTCGGATGCATCACACATGATCTCAAAAGGTTGAGACCAATCAGGGGACTGTAGGATCGGGGCTTGGGTGACTCGGTCACGCAGGATTTCAAATGCTTGAGTGCATTCCTTGGAGATTTCGAAGGGAACATCCTTGGAGAGAAGAGTGGTCAGGGGGCGTGCGATTTTTGAAAAATCAGGGATAAATCGTCGATAAAAACCGACATGCCCTAAAAAGGATCGGATGTCCCTGATCGAGCTAGGCATAGGAAGGTGAGAAATCAGATTAACCTTAGCTCGATCCACTTGGATACCTTTCTCCGAAATTGAGTGTCCCAGGACAATTCCCTCAGGCACCATGAAATGGCTCTTTTCCCAAGAAAGAACCAAATTCACGTCGATGCACCGCCTGAGTATCTGGACCAAGTGTTGGAGGCAATCGTCGAATGATGCTCCGAAAACTGAAAAGTCATCCATGAAGACTTCCAGATAATCACCTACCATATCTGAGAATATGGCAAGCATGCATCGCTGAAAAGTAGCGGGTGCATTGCAAAGACCGAAAGGCATCCTTCGGAAAGCGTATGTTCCGAAGGGGCAGGTGAACGTGGTCTTTTCTTGGTCCTCAGGATGGATTGCCACCTGGTTATAACCGGAGTACCCGTCAAGAAAGCAGAAGAACCTATTTCCCGCAAGTTTTTCGAGAATTTGATCAATGAAGGGTAGTGGGAAATGATCCTTCTTCGTGGAGGAATTGAGTCGACGGTAGTCTATACAGACTCTCCACGAGTTGGCTAATCGGGTAGGAATGATTTCTCCGGTCTCAGTCGTTATAGTGGTGAGTCCTGCCTTCTTAGGCACGACCTGAATTGGGCTCACCCAACGACTATCGGAGATCGGGTAGATGATCCCGGCATCTAACCACTTGATGATCTCCTTTTTCACGACCTCCTGCAGATTGGGGTTTAAGCGTCTCTGCATTTCACGAGAAGGTCATGTGCCCTCTTCTGAATAGATATGATGAGTACAATAAGAGGGACTTATTCCAGTCAAATCATCGAGAGTCCATCCGATGGCTCTGCGATGTTGCTGGAGGACAACAATCAGACGGGATTCCTGTTCAGGACTGAGGTTGGAATTGATGATCACAGGAAGGGTCTGATTAGAACCCAAAAAGATGTATTTCAAATGAGCAGGAAGGGGTTTCAGTTCGAGGATGGGGTTTTCAGCAGCAGCGGGTGGTTCAGTATAGATGTGAGGTTCAAGGGTGGGAGTTACTGGGTTGTTCACATCTGGATTTGACTCCTCTGTTTGCGGGTCAAGATCCTTTTGTGGTTGATGAGGCATACTCAAGTCATTCTGGAGGTGTGATTCATCAACCAAAGTCTTGATGTCACAAATTTGCTCGATGACGCCGCAATTAATTCCTTGTTGGGCCTTAAATATGTCAATCTTCAGTGTTTGATCTCCAAACTTAAGCTCTATTTGGCCCTCCTCACAGCTGATGTTGGCTCTAGCAGTAGCCAAGAAAGGTCTCCCTAGGATGATTGGTGTATCCCTAGGGTTCTCAGGTGCATCCATGTCTAAGACTATAAAGTCCACTGGAAAATAGAAATCCCGCACTCTCACGATAACATCCTCGAGAATCCCTTTTGGTGATTTTATAGATCGATCTGCTAATTGTAATGTCACCTCGGTTGGTTTCAGCTCAGATTCTTCCAGATGGTCAAGTAAGGATGTGGGTATCAGATTTATAGATGCACCTAAGTCTAACAATGCTCTATCAAATTGGGTACCACCTATCTTACAGGAGATCAGGGGAGTTCCAGGATCTTTTGCCTTGGGTGGGAGTCTACTAAGGATTATAGAGCTGGCTTGCTCTGACAGAACAATTGGGCTCCCCCCCTTGGTTCGCGGCTTACGCTGGGGTGTACATATATTCTTTAGAAATCGTGCGTAAGCTGGTACGTGGCGGATTGCATCCATCAAGGGGATGTTTATGTGGACCTGCTCAAAGAGCTTGACCAGGTCCTCCTCAGGGGCCACGGGTTTGGTGGTCTTCTTTCCCTTGGTCAGGGCCTCGGGAAACGGGATCTTGGTTGGTTCCTCTAAGATAGGTCCAGGTTGTGGGTCTGGAACAGCGGTACCTTGGCTAACTATCCTAGGGTCATGGTTATCAGGCTGGGAGTGGTTTGGATAATGCGGGTCCTGAGTTGTCTTACCACTACGTGTTGTTACAGAATTTAATCCGGCCTGATTTTGGCTTGGGTTTGGTAGGAGGGGTGGCTGCTGCTGAAATCCCGCACGAGAAGTAGAGGCTTCCATCTCGTCTGGAGATGGAGCAGTAGGGGCCTGATAAATCCATTGAGCGTGGCCTAAATTTGGATTCACAACGCGCTTCTGGGTTGGCACGTTATTTGGGTTAGGAAGAGGTTGGGAAGGGAGTGTGCCTGGCTGGCGAGAATTTGCCAACTGGGCCAGCTGAGTTTTAACTTCAGTAAGCTCGTCCTTGTGCTGTTTTTGAATGGCCGCATTCGATTTTTGAATGTCAGCCAGAGTCTGAAGGATTAAGGACATTTGATCTTGATTTGGCCCTGATGGATAAGTAGGGTTGGGCCGAGGCTGAGGCGGCTGGTAGTGATGAGAGGGCTGTGGACGGGACTGAAAAGGTGGTCTTTGGGTTTGGGAATTTCCCGCCCACTGAAAATTGGGATGGTTTCGCCATCCAGGGTTGTAAGTGTTGGAGAATGGGTCGTTCTGGATGGCGTTGAGGTCCTCGCAGGTCTGAGGAACCTCCTGAGAATCAGGGAAAGGAGGAATGGAGTTCCCCCGGCTGGTGAAGAAAGGATCGGATGATCTTCCAGTCCAAGAATCAGATGGGGATGGATATGGATCCATCCCAGGGGAGGATCGGTGTAGGATGTTTTGCACAGTCTCCTGTGTGGAAGGAGGTTGTGCAAAGGAGTTACACGCAGAGGTGGCTCGCTGCAAGTGCTGAGTCAGCTCATCCACCTTCTTTTCAATGATTGAGACCTTGTCCAATCGACTGGCCATTAATTCCAGGTCGACTGATGCGGACAGGCCCTGCGTCTCATGTGCTCCCTTAAGATTCGTCGCTGCGCGGGTATTCGTCCTGTCGAATAATCCCATGGAGTCATTGTTGATGGAGTTCTCGCACATGTTTTCGAGAATCTCCCATACGGTGTCTTCATGTTGACCCATGATGTTTCCTCCGCAGGTTGCATTGCCGAAAAGGCGGATGTCCTCACGGAGTCCCTGGTAAAAAGATTGGACTTGTTCCCATTTAGGAACTCCGTGATGGGGGCACTTTCTCATGAGATCCTGAAAACGATCCCATGCCTCATGGAGAGGTTCTCCTGATTGTTGAGTGAAGTGTGTAATCTGATGGCGCAAGGCGTTGGTTCGACCAACGGGAAAGAACTTTTTCAAAAACTCGGATTGAAGTTCTTCCCAAGTGTTGATCGGCCGGGTCTGAGTTTGATACCAATGGGCGGCCTTGTCCATAAGAGAAAAGGAGAACATCTTCATGAGAAGAATATCCCGATTTTGCGCATCTGATCCAAAAGTGTGGGCCAGATGCTTAAGCTGTTTGATGTGCTGGAAGGGATCTTCAGAATTAAGCCCATGGAATTTAGGTATAGCATGAATCATGTTGGGCTTTAGTTCGGAATCAGGTCCTCCAATCGGGATTCTGACTCGAGGCTCAATGGCCACCGCAGCAGGATTGTAGTGGTCCCGCATCATAGGACGCTGCGGTGGGTGCACGAAGTTTTGGAAGAGGTCATTGAGTCGCTGGAGCTGGTGTTCCAGATTATTTTCTTCCTCAACTGGCTGAGCCATGATGGGGGAAGAAGAAGAACTTGGTTCTGAATCAGAAGAGAGAATAATGTGAGGGTGTTGCTGCACGAATACGGGCGTCGAGGCGTGGCCTTGACGAGAGCGAATTTCTAATGGAGGTCTTAAGGGTGGTCTTAGAGACCTCCTTCCGTACATGCACAGTTGGGAGAGGTAAGTTTAGAAGGTGCTGGACCCAATCAAGACACCCAAAAATGTGTTGGGTGACTATAGAGGTGCGGGGCAGATGGACCCCTTGATCAGAAAGATCGTCCACCTGAGAATTACCTGGGCAGCCAGAGAGGGAGAGTCCCGCGAAGACCCCTACACGGTAGAGCGTCCCCACGGGTTACAGGGTTTCCCCCACCCGACCTCTCTTGTCACTGCGGTTCCAGGTAGACCAGAATGGGGATCTTGACCTCTTAAGTCTACCAATTTTAAGATCAGGGTGCTTAAGGTTTCACTTGAACTTTAGTCTTTTTAAGTGCAAAGAGTGACCTAATTTTAAGGTTGGTTAACCCAAAGGGGTCAACTTTACCTATTGTTTTCTTTAAGAGCTTTTAGGTCCTGTCTTTTAGGGTTCAAGTGTTTAGAGAGAGCCAATTGTTTAGGATTTTTCTTGTTAATTATTTTCAATCAATGGCTTGGGCACACCTCTTTTGGATTTCCTCAATTCTTGATTAAGGGGTGTGTCTCTACTGAAATCCTAATGTTTGACCTTATGTTGGCTCTACTTGGTCCATTTAACTCTTTGTTGGGCAATTAGGGCTCAAGCAAGAATGTGTTAGCCCTTAAATACCCTTAATAGTGTGCAGGAGTGATGAGTTGAAAACATGCAACTTTTTATGGTTACTAAGTATGGAAGACAGGTTAGCCCTATATTGCTTTGTTCTTTTCTTTTCTTCCTCTTTAGAGTGTAGGGGTTAATAGTGAGAGAAAAGATTTACCTGTCTTCGGAGTGGTTGTGTGGTTGCTTGTCTTCTTGAGTTCCTGTAGCTGCACAAAAGAAAGGAGATTATCAGAAATTAAAAGATACAGGAATGTTTACCTCTAGAATAGCCGTTGCTCCCCGGCAGCGGCGCCAAAATGGAAAACGTCCTGGTTTCACCGGGTTTGAGGGTTTTGTTATAACGTTGTAGTAAAGCCGGTTATTACCAACATTTCAAATATAAATTTTTTTACTCGGAAAATGAAAGAGTTCCCGAGGTCGAACTCAGGGAGCAAGTCGTATTCTAGAGATATACATGTTTCTTTTACAAAATAAAGAGAGGGAAAGAATTTGTTGTGATGTTCTTCTTTCTTTCTCTTTCTTCAGATCTCCTTCTTCTTCTTCCTTGGTTTCTGCTATGGTGATAATCTTCTTCTGCAATGGTGATGCTCTTCTTCTTCCTGCTGTTCCTGCGTTGGTGATGTTTTTCTTTCTTCAGAGCTCCTTGTTCTTCTTCTTTGGTTTTCTGCCTTGACCTCTCTTCTTCTTCTTCTGCAATCGTGGTGCTTCTGCCTTCAGCTACTAAGTCTCCCTTCCTTCCTCTTCAGCCTGCCTTCTGTGTTGCTCTGGCTGCTGACTTTCCATCGTCTGGCCCGGTGCTTCGACGACTTAACTGAGCATTTGCTACAGTGCAGCTCCTTCTTCTTCGCCTGCACTTCTTCTTCCGCGGGTCTTCTTCTTCTTCTTTGGCCTGCACACTTCAGAGTTTTTCGTCAAGAGGCAAAACCTACTCTACCCTCCCCCCCCCGCGTCTCTCTTTCTCTCTGAAACCACTCTTGGGACAGCTCTCCCAGAGCTACCGGGTAATCGGGTTCGGGTCAGGCCCGGGTCCAGGCCCACCGGCGTGCGGTGGTGGGCGAGGAGTGCAGGTCGGTCTAATCGGGTCGGGCCAGGTCCGCGGAGCGTGGTCACGGACGAGGCCGGGTCGGGTGAGAGGGACCTCACCCCGTGGTCAGGAGGCAGACAGCATAAGGCACTTTTTGCCTTTATGCGTCCGCGCGCCTCCGAGAAGTTCCGAGGTGGGACTAAATGTCCCACCCCAATTGAGCGCGCGTCGCGGAGGGAGCAGTGGGTGATCGTGGCTTCCCGCGCGGCCTTCGCCCCATCTGTGAACCTGGGACGTTTCGCGGAGAGTCCCTGCGCAACCTGGGAGTCAAACCTGGGTGAAGGCGTGCCTGCACCTGCAGGTGAAGCAGCTCTGCCTGCGCAGTAATGGCGACGGCGGGCGAGTCACCTGGTCACAGAAGAACGGCCTCTCGGCCAAATCAGACAGGCGGGGGACCTTCGCCGTGGCACGGCGAAGGTGGTCAGGGGGTCTGCAGGGGGCGTGATGGAGCCAACAGGTCGTCCTAGGTCAAACTGTGAGCGAAGAAGTGGGTGTGTTCGGTGGATCTGCAGAGGGTGTTTGGTGGGAAGTGGAGGGGCGGAAGAGGATCAGGGTGAGGAGGCGGAGGTTCTGCGGTGGTCGGCGAGCCGTGTGGGTCGCTGAGGTGATGGGAGCGGCTCGCCGGAGGGTGGTCGGAGGCGAAGAGGGTGAGGGTGAACAGGGTCGGTAGAGGGCTTAATTGACTAAATTGAAAGCGGGGAAAGAAAGAGGAGGAGAAGGGGAGTAACTCTAGCTTACTTGCAGGGACGAAGGGGGAGGAACAGGGCGACAGTCGTATCGACTGTCGCCGGAGAAGACGATGCTCAGGGAGAGGGGCGGCGGCGAGCAGAGAGCCGGAGAGGCGCCAGCTGGGTGCGGCGTGGCGCGGGAAGAGCAGGGGAGGAAGTCTCTGCTGCTGGTATTGCGGCAGAGCGAAGAGGTGGAGGGGGAGGAAGCCGCCGGAGCTGGTGAGCGTCTGCCGGAGAAAGAAGAGAAGGAAGTTGGGGATTTCTCTGTCAGATCCAAGCTGCCCTGGTCGGTGGAGCAGCGGGGGGTATTTATAGGGATGAAACAGGGAGGAAGGCGGAGGGAGACGACGTGTCTCCCTCACCGGAGAATGGTCGGAGACGAACCCATACCGTCCGTGCGTTCGCACGGCCGGTATGGTGGGCTACAATGACCAAGGGGGTGCCCCTGCGACGGCTGACGACGCAGGGCACCCCCGGTTTACTTGCCAGGTCCCCTACCTCACCCTGCGCGGCGCCATGCTCCGCGCAAGGTCGCCGGAGCATGGTGCTGGCAGGGTTTTGCAGGAGGGACCTGATTGCAAAGAACGAAGGAGAGTTAGGGGCCAAAATGCGAGGGTTCAAAAGTTGAGGGCCAAAGAGTAAATATATGAGGACCAAAGTGTAAAGTCGGTCAAGGAGGTTTCTTCTTAGGCTCAAGTTTTTATACATGACTAATTAGGACCTAAGGAATCTGATGGTGAATTTTATTTTCATCTTAAACCTTGTTCGACCGGTCAATTTGCGCAAAAACCCAAATTAAGTTATTAATTGGGCATGGTTCTCAATGTAGGTCAAAATGGGTTCTAAAGGCCAAATTGAAGGTTCTAAACCCTAGAGATTATTTTTCTATGAATTTTAGAGGGTTTATTCTATTTTTACTTTGCCTCGAACCTTGTGAATTGAAGTGGGTTGTTTTAGGGTTACAGATTTAGTCTCTTGGAATTGCTGTAGCCCTTGCTAGATCATTTCATCCCACTTTTATTCTTATTAAGCTGTTTTGACCTATGTTTGGGCCCTGAATTACCCTGTATGCAGATTATACTGGTAAAATTGCACTTTTACCCCTTATGACTTGTTTTCTTCTCAAACTCAGAATTCTCTGAGTTACGCCTTTCCTTGAGATATGTAGGAGCTTTTATCCTTTGTATTGGGTCAACATGAGCTAGTTATGGCTCATGATGAGGTTCTCATCACCATGCCTGCGCGCCTTCCGCCTGCAGCCTCCCCGCTGCTACCTGCAGTGTCGCATCAGTGCGTGCGTGCACTCACTTGCAGCGCCAACCCCACGCACTCGCCAGCGTGCAGCACTAGCTGCAGCACTCACCCATACTCCAGCAACACCACCTCCGCACGCGTGCAGTCCCGTGCGCACACCTCCTCGCCAGGACACCAGCCGCGCTTGCCCACGCCGCACGGCCTGCAGCATTTTAGCCCCCCACCGAAACCCACCACCACCAGAGCTCCATCCGGTCGGCTCCGGCCACCGCGCGACACGCCGCCACCACCGCAGCAAAGCCCTCGGTCCAAAGAACTTCCTCCGAGCTTCCCGCCTCCGGCCGTCCACTCCTCTTCGCGCACGGCCAAGGGGAATAAATCCCCTGTTTTGCTACAGTATCCATGTCATTAATAATTACATTTTATGCCATTGTCATCTTTTAATGATATTTTATTGAATCTGCATTGCAACAAATATCCTCTGGTTATTAAGAATTGCTATTTCAGCATGATTTCTTGATTCAACCTTAATCTGAAGGCAATTTTGGCTTGATTCTTGTCTAAACTAACTACGAACAGACGTTTTTAACTGGTGCGAATTTAAATACATCATTGCCTCCCTATGGATACGACCCGCTCTTCTGCGAGTGGTTATTTCTTTTTAAATATTGATTAGTCGATTTTTCCACCACATAAAACTACAAATGAATTTAAAGCAAACAATCGACTCGTCAAATGGCGTCGTTGCCGGGGAGGCAATAGACACAATAATTTCACCTGATTTTATTTTTATTATTTGTCAATTGCACAGTGATTTGACCATTTATTATTTTCTTTTCTATGCGAGAAATTTGTGCAAGAATCAGCCATTATGAGAGGCGACCCTTGACGTCGCCAGAGGAGAATTGAATGAGCTATTTTGAAAAGGAGGAGAAGGAAAAGGACGCGACGGTCATCATTGTATATTTAGTCGCTAATCTGATTAGAATAGAATTAAGACTTTAGATTTAATTTTTCATTGCATTTGGTTTGAAACCCTTGTTCTGGGGTGTATTTTGAGGGATTTGTTTCCTGATTTTGCTTTGGGCCCGTGTTGGGTAATTTTTGGGACCCTGTTCCCTTTTCTTTAGATTTAGGTTTTTAATTTATTGATTACTTTTATTTGCTTGTGCATAAGTAGTTTAAAAAAAAATAAAAAAATTGAGCTACCTGCTAGAAGTTGTCTGCCCCTAGGATGAACCATTTAGGTCTGTATGAGCAGCCTCTAGATTTATTTCTCTGCATTGCGTGCATTCTTGCATCGTTGATTGCTAGAAGCAAGGTACGCATTCTCTTACTTTGCATCCTATTCTTGATCACGCATTGCATTTGGATTTAATTCAAAGACCACAAAATGTCTTGAAGCAATCTATCAAGTGGTCACATATATTCGAGAAAAAGGACTAATTAAAGGAGGGACATCTAAAAATCAAGGACTTGATTGTAAAACGTGGTGTGCGATTCAAAATTCAAAATCCTTTTACGGTGAATGCACACTTATATCTTTTGCACCACAGCACTCATTTAGACACTCCTAAGACTTAAAACGACTAGGACAAGAGCCCTCCTACTGTTGGATTCTGAAGTGTTCGGAACTTGAGATCAAAGGTTTTGTAAATCCAAAGAGGAGGATACCCTGTCACGGATTTTTGGGGGTAGTTGAGAAGCACCGCGAAAGCACAGCTTCAAAGGAAGGCTTAGGCCTACTTGTATCCCTCGATCTTCCGTCTTTGGATTTACTTGACCATTTGAGATTTAGGGAAGAATACCTAAAACTCCAACTAGGTCTTTTTAGGCATTTCGAAGGTTTACAATAGGTGCATAATTGATTGGGCAACTTGTTTTGTCACCTACAATTTGAACTAAAGTCAAAAGCCTAAATTTGTAAAGACCAAACAAGTCCTTTTGAATTGTGTTTGTAGTGCATGCTTGGTAGGCATTCTCTTAGGAGACAACTTGTGTTTGATCCTGAACCTGAAAGAATCCTAAGAAGAGACCTTCCAAGGGTAGAAATGGCCGGTCAAAGGAGCCTTAAGGAATATTTCATCCCAACCAATCAAGCTAGCCCTGCACTACGTAGACCTAGAGGGGACAATCCGTATGAGATCAAAAGTAGTACCATATCCTTTCTACCCTCCTTTTATAGTACTACTAAGGAAGACCCTTACAGGCATATTGAGGAATTCACCGAGGTTTGTTCCATGGTAAAGCTGCAGGGTGTTACTGATGATGCTCAAATGCGGACCCTCTTTCCCTTCTCCCTTAAGGACAAAGCCAAGTATTGGTATCACACCCTTGATAATATAAATACTTGGGATGCCCTGAAGAAGGAGTTTTTGAAGAAGTACTTCCCCATGAGCAAAACAAATCACTTTAGGAGGGAAATTATGAGTTTTGTTCAAAAGGATGGGGAAGCATTCCATGATGCGTGGGAGCGCTTTAACAACTTGCTAAGACTTTGCCCACATCACCAGGTGCCTAAATGGCAACTGGTTGAAAGGTTCTACATCGAACTTAATGATTCGCATAGGCAAACTGTGGATGGTGCCTGTGCAGGAACCTTTCTATTTAAGACTGAGGATGAATCTTGGAACTTATTTGATACTTTGAGTGAGAATTCTATTCACTTGAATTTTGCCTACATGGATAGAAAGCCCACTCTCATGCAAAGAAAGTTGGAGGTGAATGAGGCAAGGGACACCTAGAATTTAGCCTATTAGATTCAATTATTGAATCAAAACATGGAAAGGCTTATGTCAAACCCGAGTTCATTCGTACGTAACACCTCCACATCCCAAGCTTCCGAATGCTTAATTTGTCAAGGAAATACACACGCCACTGTGGATTGCCACTTGGCCTCCCAATTCCCTGAGCTTGTACAAGCAGATTTGAATGCCGCTCAAGGGTTCCGTCCAAGACCTCGTAATGACCCTTTCTCCAACACTTATAATGAGGGATGGAGGAACCACCCAAACATTTCATGGAGACAAGGAAATGTCTCAAATCTAGGGAATTACAAACCACAATCCTTTCAAAACCATCAAATGAACCAACCTCAGACCTTTACCCAACCTAAAACCTCTGAGATGGATGAATTGAAGGCGATGTTGAAAACTATGCAAGAAAGTCAAAGTGCCATCATCCAATCTCATGACAAGGCTATACATGAGATGAAATCACAAATTGAACACCTTGTTGAGGCCGTTAGACAGAGGGAGATTGGGAAGTTCCCCAGTGCTGCTGAGGAAAATCCTAAAGGAAAAGGGATTGTCTTTAGGGAGCATGCTCAGGCAGTGACTATTCTGAGGAGTGGGAAAGAAATTTCCAAACCTGATGCTCCTATAGTCTCACCCCCTAAAAAACCATCCACCCCGACTTTCACCCCCACCGGAGAAGACTTGCCCAAATCTTCTCCGCTTGAAATCATCTCACCGGAAGAAGTTGCCCCCGTTCCACCCCTTACTCTACATGACAACCCTTCCACCCAGAGATCGAGAGTGCCTTTTCCAGAGTGCTTATCCACCTCTGGGCAGACTTCTACTGGCTCATCTGGAGCCAAAGTTAAGACGGATGAGATTATGGAAACTTTCAAGCAAGTGCAGATTAACCTGCCTTTACTTGAAGCTATCAAGCAGATTCCATTTTATGCCCGCTTCTTAAAGGACCTGTGCACGAAAAAGCAGCAATCTAGAAAACAGATCCAATCAAAAGTTGTCCTGCCTGATTCTGTTTGCTTAATTGTTCAACATGGCACACCTCCGAAACTTAAGGACCCAGGAGCCCCATACATCTCTGTAGTTATTGGTGACTTACAAATTGATGAGGCTCTACTTGATCTGGGTGCGAGGGTGAACATCCTTCAGAGCTACGTGTATGAACAACTTGGGGGAGGCAATCTAAAGCCTAGCCCTGTAATCCTTCAAGTTGCTAATCAATCACTTAAGACACCACGGGGAATTTTGGAAGATGTCCTCATAAGAGTAGAGGATTTCTTCTTTCCCATTGACTTCTTAGTTTTGGACACTGACCCTACCAACAAGCCAACCAAACCCTCCATCATTTTGGGCTTCCCCTTCCTTGCAACTTCGCATGCTTCAATCAATTGCAATACTGGGGCATTGAAAATGGGCTTTGGGAACAGGAAAATCCAGCTTAATGTGTTTGATGCTTACAAACAAGCCGAACTTGAGGATTGTTCTCAAGTTGAGGTGATAGATGACCTGATTGAAGAGGCAACTCCTGCAATGTTATGTGATGACCCCCTTCAGCATGTCATGCTAAATGAGCATTCCCATCTCTTGGAGGAATGTGAAGGGGATATACTAGAACTTGAGGAATTGCTAGGAGTTTCTGCTGAGTCTCTTCCCCCATCATTTTCGCCGAAGGTAGATTTGCTACCTAAGATGGGGACATCTATTATGAAACCCTCAACCATACAAGCCCCTGACCTTGAGTTGAAACCCCTCCCTGACACTCTCAAGTATGTTTTCCTAGGTGCCAATGATACGCTCCCCGTTATCATTTCGGCTGTACTATCTGAGGCACAGGAGGGAGCCTTGATTGAATGCCTGTCTAGGCACAAGGAAGCTATTGCTTGGAGCATTCTGACATTAAGGGTATAGACTCTACACTCTGCATGCACCACATCTATACTGATGATTCCATCAAGCCTTTTAGGGACATGCAGAGACATCTGAACCCTAATATGAGGGAGGTGGTTAAAAAGGAAATCCTGAAGTGGTTGGATGCCGGGATCATATATCCCATTGCTGATAGTAAATGGGTCAGTCCCATTCATGTGGTGCCAAAGAAGGCAGGCTTTACTGTGGAACTCAACAACCAAGGTGAACAAGTTGTCACTAGACCCTCAACTGGATGGAGGGTCTGTATTAATTACCGCAAGCTGAACTCCGCTACCCAGAAGGATCACTTTCCTTTGCCTTTTATTGATCAAATTCTTGAAAAATTGGCAGGGAATAAGTATTATTGCTTTCTCGATGGATATTCTGGGTACAATCAGGTGGTAGTCTTTCCTGATGACCAGGAAAAGATGACATTCACGAGTCCTTACGGTACTTTTGCATTCAGGCGTATGCCATTTGGATTATGTAATGCCCCTACAACTTTCCAGCGGTGTATGATGTTTATCTTTTCGGACATGATTGACGAGTGTGTTGAAGTGTTTATGGATGATTCTCCATTTATGGCTCGTCTTTCGACCAGTGTCTCCTGCACCTGGAGAATGTGTTGAAACGATGTAAGGAGATTGGTTTAGTCCTCAGTTGGGAGAAAAGTCACTTCATGGTACAGAAAGGAATTGTACTTGGGCTTGTTGTATCCGAGAAAGGTTTGGAAGTAGATAAAGCCAAGATTGATTCTATTTCCAAACTTCCATTGCCTACGAATGTCAAACAGATTAGATCCTTTCTGGGCCATGCTGGCTTTTATAGGCGCTTTATTAAAAATTTTAGTAAGATTTCTAGGCCACTTTGTGACTTGTTGGCGAAGGAATCTTCCTTCAGTTTTGATTCAAAGTGTGCTGAGGCCTTTCAAACTCTAAAGGAGGCCTTGATCTCTGTGCCTATTCTCCCAGCTCCTGATTGGACACTCCCATTTGAGCTTATGTGTGATGCTTCGGATTATGCAGTGGGAGCAGTTCTTGGACAAAGGGTTGAGGGAAGACCTCATGTGCTGCATTATGCAAGCAAGACTTTAACCAAACCTCAGCAAGACTACATCGTCACTGAAAAAGAAGTACTCGCTATAGTTTTTGCTCTGGAGAAGTTTAGGTCTTATCTACTTGGGTCTAAGGTGGTTATTTTTATTGATCATGCAGCAGTGAAACATCTCATTGCTAAGAAAGATTCTAAGCCACGTCTGATTAGGTGGATCCTACTCCTTCAAGAATTTGACTTGGAAATACATGAAAAGAAAGGAGTAGAAAATGTTGTGGCTGACCACCTGTCTCGCCTTCCTCTTAATGACCCTCTTTCTGGAGACATTCGCGAGACATTTCCCGATGAAACTCTGATGGCGGTAACACCAACTTTACCTTGGTATGCAGACACTGTAAATTACTTGGTCACTGGACAAACTCTTGGCTCTTGGGATGAGCAGAAAAGAAAGAGATTCATTTCTCAAGCAAGATATTTTCATTGGGAAGAGCCAAAATTATTTAGAATTGGACAAGACCAAGTATTGAGGCGTTGTGTGGCTGAAGAGGAACAACAAAGTGTGCTGAGTTTTTGCCATGAACTTCATTGTGGAGGATACTTTGGTGCTAAGAAAATTGCTTTTAAGGTTCTCCAGTCCGATTTTTGGTGGCCTTCTTTATTTAAGGATTCTTATAATTTTGTTAAGGCCTGTATTAGATGTCAACGGACTGGAACGATTGGGAAGAAGAATGAAATGCCTCAACATCCTATTCAATCTATTGAAATTTTTGATGTGTGGGGAATTGACTTTATGGGCCCCTTCCCGTCGTCTCATGGTTTTGAATATATCTTGGTGGCAGTTGATTATGTCTCTAAATGGATAGAGGCCATTCCTACGTGCACAAATGACCACTCTGTGGTTTTGAAATTTGTGAAGGCCAATATCATATCCCGTTTCGACTGCCCCAAGACTATTATAAGTGATGGGGGACCTTATTTCCGAAACCACCACTTCAATCGGTTAATCAGGAGTTTGGGAGTGACTCATAAGGTTGCTACCCCTTACCATCCTCAGACAAGTGGCCAGGTTGAAGTGTCAAATAGGGAGATAAAAAATATTTTGGAAAAGACCGTTAGACCTGATAGGATTGACTGGTCCCAAAAGGTCGATGATGCTTTGTGGGCTTATCGAACGGCCTATAAGACCCCTTTGGGTACTTCTCTCTTTCGGATTGTGTATGGAAAAGCATGCCATTTACCTGTTGAGTTGGAACATAAAGCACTTTGGGCTATTCGAAGTGTTAACATGGATTTAAAGAAGGCAGGTAAGGCACGACTTCTAGAATTAAGTGAGCTTGAGGAGCTGAGGAATGATGCTTATGACACCTCTCAAGCTTATAAAGAAAGAACTAAGGTCTTGCATGATAAGTTTATTCTTTGAAAGACCTTTGAACCCAACCAACAAGTTTGGCTTTTCAATCCCACACTTAAGCTTTTTCCTGGGAAGTTAAAATCTAGTTGGGATGGGCCTTACATAATCACCAAAGTATTTCCGCATGGAGCTGTGGAGATAAAAAATCCTTCCTCTTCAGCAACTCCCTTTATCGTCAACGATTAAAACCATACATAACTTTAGAGGGCCATCTGGTTGACGAAGTCAATCTTGAGGAGCCTTAGCTCCTACCATTCTCCGCCTCAGGTAATATCTTCCTTTAGCTATTTTTGTTTTCAATGAGGACATTGTTTGAACCAGGCATGGGGGAGAGGACCTGAGGAATTTTGTTTATAGCATGCATATAAAAAAATGAAAATGACAAAAAAAAAAAAAAGTTTTGAGCTTAACTGACTAAGTCCTGCATTCTTAAGCAAATCAGAACTCTAGGGTAGACTAAATTAATTCTAGGGTCAAACTTTAGAAGCTAAATGAGCTACTAGCTTTAGACCTTTAGGGTCTTTTGTGGACTTAAAATCTTAAGTAGGAGTTAAGTTGCGGGCCATTCCTCAAGAGGTTGAGGAAGGGAAGCTAGGGTTTGAGTTAAAAGGTAGGGTAGTACCTGGAGTCTTGTTCTACCTCTTGGTTTACGGGTCCTTGTAACCCAAGCATCCAAATTTCACACACTTGGTCTGGTAATTAACTTAATTTCTTTCTTTCTGAAAAGAGATTTGGTTCTCTTAGTTTTGACTTAAGAGAGGCTTGAAAACCCATTTTGATTGGAAGAGTTCCCGCCACAGGAGAGGTGGAGTATATACCTACCTTGAGGATGCGATGATAACATATTACCTCCTCGACGCTTGTCTCTTAGGATATCCATCCTACTAGGGGCATGTAAGCGCATTGTACGGTTCAGGTACCATGGGCGGCCCTATCTCGAAGTGCCGATTGCCATAGGCCTGAATTCGCTTAAGAAATCCATGGGCGATACTATCTCGAAGTGTCGATTGCCAGGAGTTCTTGGGGTCATTATTGGTGGTGCTATCTCGAAGCATCGAAAGCTAGACACCCTTCGAGGTATGGTAATGGGGACAATGAATCCGACACAGACTGTGTTGATAGCTGATATGAGGTTAGACTTAGAAGAATCAAACAAAATATATATATATATATGTATATATAAAAACTGTTTCCTTTAACTCAAATAACTCAAACCAATGCACAAGCACGGATGCTTTAATCTCAGGGATCAATAAACTTTAGGGTAGAGTCAGAAATCAGGGAAACTTGTGCCTACAACTCGTCTTTAGCCGACCTAGTCTGTAACTTAGCAACTACTTAGGAACCTTGGCTCTAGAGTCTGAACTTAATATGCTTCTAAAGGAAGACCAAGTGAGTTGACTAGTCTACTTGGAGTGCTAGGTTTCGCTTAATTTTGCTAAGGACTAGCAAAAACTAGGCATTGGGGTATTTGATTAGCCCATAGTTGTGGGCTATTTAAGTATTTAAGTGCCTAGACATTAGGTTAATTCTAACATTTATTTAGCATAAATTAGGATGTAAATAGATTAGTTCATATTTCTAATTTAATTACATAATTCATGCATTGCATTCATATTTTAAATGCATTTAGAATTAGCTTAGAATGGCATTCGTTTAATTAGTTAACCAATTAGGTACATTATTTAAGTTAACATAAAAGTTGAGGGTTCGTATATAAATAACCATAATATTTTAATAATATCCTTTATTCTTCTTCTTTTCAACAACGGCTCGGCTGCCGCTGCAATGCCTCCTGCCGCACTAAAGCCACATTCATGGATTAGTGGAGAAGGTGGATCTGCTTCCGCCTCTCCATTCAAATTCGTGCAGGCAGCTACAAAAAGAGGGAGAGGCTACCGAGCGGAGGAGGCCTCCACCCCCAACCCACACTGTACAGAGTCCATCTCTTCCACTCCACACCGCCGGCCTCAACCGCGGCGACGACCCTCCACCACCGTGGGCGTGTGGTGTGACAGGCCACATCGCCATCCGAAGATCGTCCGCATTACCGTGAGCACCTCGCCGTGCACCTCCCTTGCCGTCGTCACCAACAACCACCATCGCAGCTATTGCAATCACCCCTCAGCCAGTTAAGACGTCTGGGAAGCTTCCCGGACGTCTGAAGCTTCGACCTCCCCACTCCAGAAACAACCACACTCGCCCACTTCACTGCCAACCGCCTGCCCTAGTCCTCACACCTGAAGTGCCAGCCCTCATCCGCATGCCCTCCAGCCTTCGTGCGCACCCGCGCCCACAGCCAACAATGCGCGCACTTGGCTGCAGCCTTCCCGCGCCTACAGCCTCCCCGCCGCTACCTGCAGTGCCGCACCAGTGCGTGCGTGCACTCACCTGCAGCGCCAACCCCGCGCGCCCGCCAGCGTGCAGCACTGGTTGCAATGCTCACCCACACGCCTGCAGCAGAGCCGCCAACCCCACGCGCCCGCCAGCGTGCAGCACCGACTAGAGTGCTCACCCGTACACCAGCAGCACCACCTCCGCGCGCGCGCAGTCCCGTGAGCACACCTCCTCGCCAGGACACCAGCCGTACCTACCCACGTCGCACGACCTGCAGCATTTCAGCCCCCCACCGGAACCCACCACCACCGGAGCTCCGTCCGGTCGGCTCCAGCCACCGCACGTCACGCCGCCACCACCGCTGCGAAGCCCTCGGTCCAAAGAACTTCCTCTGAGCTTCCCGCCTCCGGCCGTCCACTCCTCTTCACGCACGGCCAAGGGGAATAAATCCCCATTTTGCTACAGTATCCATGCCATTAATAATTACATTTTCTACCATTGTCATTTTTTAATGATATTTTATTGAATCTGCATTGCAACAAATATCCTCTAGTTATTAAGAATTGCTATTTCAGCATGATTTCTTGATTCAACCTTAATCTGAAGGCAATTTTGGCTTGATTCATGTCTAAACTAACTACGAACAGACGTTTTTAACTGGTGTGAATTTAAATACGTCATTGCCTCCCTGTGGATACGACCCGCTCTACTGCAAGTGGTTATTTCTTTTTAAATATTGATTAGTCGATTTTTCCACCACATAAAACTACAAATGACTTTAAAGCGAACAATCAACTCATCACCCTACAACCCATCCTAGCCATCCACCTACCCCTCCTTCTAGAACCCTACTTGGCGCCACCTAAGCCCCTCTTCTAGAAGCCATTTTGGCGCCAACTTCAAGGGGTGACACCACCCATAACCACCACCTAGGTGCCCCTTGGGTTGGCGCCAATTACCCTTAGCCATAGGATCCCCAACCACCTCCAACTTCCCATCTTAGCCCTCCATTTCAAGAGTCACCTTAACCCCTCATCCTAACCTATAAAAAGACCACTACCCACCACCATTCAAACCATCCTTGGCTAGAAAATGTCCTCTCATATTCCACCTATAGGCCACGCCTAAGAGAGAAGAAGAAGAAGATTAAGGGGATATTCTGTCCCTTTGGTGCCTTCCCCTCTTCCCTTCTCTCTTGTGCCCACGCCAACCAAAGGAGGAGCCAGGCAAGGAAGACCTTTGGAGGAGGTCTTGAAGGTGGTCCACGCCACCTTGGAGGAGAACTTGAGGGTGGTGCACACCCACCCTTGGAGGAAGGGCTTGAGGTGGAGAGCTTCCACCTTGGAGGAGTATCTCAAGGAAGGAGAAGAAGGAGGCCCTCTTTTCAAGCCAAGGAGCAGCTAGGCTTGGATCAAGAAGACTCCCTTCTTCACCAGATTCTATAAGAGGATTTGTGTTTCTTCTATTTCTTTTATATTTTACATTTCTAGTAGAAGCATTCCTCTACTTGTCTTTGTAAGAAAACACAAATTCTGCTTAATTAAATTGCCTTCTTTTTAATTTCTTTTTGCAATTGTTACTTTTGTTCTAGCACTTGTTCTACTTCCATTCCCTAATTACTCTAGGCCTCCACTTGCCTAGAGTGAGCTTAGGTAGTGGACATTTTCATCTCTTAAGTTTTAGCTTAGCATGTTAGGTGTTAGCACTTTTCTGTCACAATTCGCACTTTGCCCTTATTATTTCAAAACTAAATATATATATATATTTAAAATACCAAAAAGAAAGTTGAGATTTATTTTTAGCAAGAGAATTAAATTGAAAATTTGCCTCCTTGGATGACCTTAGACTCCCCTATCTAGGAATATAAATTTAAAATCGTATGCAAATTCACGTGTTACAATGACATTAAAAACCCGCTTTTACAAATCACGTAATTTTTCGCATCAATAAGCCATACTTCGCCGCACAAGTATGGCTGGCAAGTTGTCGGTGGTAACAGCTCATCGACCTGTTGTCCAAAACCTAGCTCAAGAAATGCACATCAATAAGCCACATTCGCCGCACAAGTATGGCTGGCAAGTTGTCGGTGGTAACATCTCATCGACCGGTTGTCCAAAACCTAGCTCAAGAAATGCACTATAAATTCCCAAAACACTTAGGAAGAAGCAAAGAAGTAGAATAAGCTGAGGAGATATACACTGGACTCACTCTTTTGTTGACCCCATAAAAATAAAAATAAAGAGAAAGCTACGGGTTGTAATGATGCACCTTTAGGCAGAACTCTCTTTTTAAGGTCACCTAGAGGCGTAGAAACCCGAAGTCCGTTCTAATTGCCGATCAACGAATCTATCACATTCACAATAAGATGCTTAGAACTTAGGATTCTCATCAAATCTTAGGTGGGTTGAGTGGCCGTAGAAAACCACTCTTTAACCCTAAACTCAAAAATCCAAAAAAAATAGAAAATAAGAAAAAGAGGAAAAGAGATTTTTCTTTGAATAAGGTGAGGGCTTGAGGCGGTCTGCATTGATCAAGTTGTATAAATTGTATAGTAATTATCTCCTTTTTATGGTCAAGGACAGGATGACTTTTTATCAGGGCCTCAGATCGAAGATTCAATCGTATGGATCTGATCAAGGCGACGATTGGAGTTCAACGACTCCAAGATCACCATAATCGGACATCCGTGGCACTAGATAGAGACCGAGGAACCTTAAAGAGAAAGGGCCAAGAAGGTGTTAATCCGCACCTCAGATGACAAATCCGACTGCACGAATGGGTTCGGATTGACGATCGTAGCCTAACGGCACAAAAATCGATCCAATCCGATACCCGTGGCTCACTCAGAAGATGGACGGCCTAGATGGTGCCATGTGGCACAATCATAGCCGCCTAACACCAGTCGCGGCTCTTCTTCTTCACCCGCTCAACAAATAGCAGCCGTTGGATGCCCATCCAACGGCCAAGATCGTGCCACGCCACCATTCATGCAACGCCCTCCTCCTCTGAAGGCACAAGCAACGTTTGATCTTGACTGTCGGATGAAGATCCAACGACCGAGATTGGCCGCGTGAGAATTCCTCTATGTGCCTCAACTACACGCGTAGCAAGCAGTTAAGGCACTGCGGAGGTGGATGGCCCGAGTTCGAGCCTGCATTCGCTACTAGCGGGCATGCGATTGGAGCCAAGCGATGAAGATCCAATGGCACTGATCGATCAATAGCGCCCACGTGCCATCAGATGCGCGGCGCTTACGCGTGATCGTATGCGAGCACACGGCACGAGCGTGGGCACTTTAAGCCGTCCGATCTCTTGATCGGAAGGTTGAGAGCACGCGAACGTACACATGTGTTGAAGGGCACGGAGGCGAGGGGGCGCGTGAGCGGCACGCATGTCGGCCACGTTCAGGCCTTTAGTGACGAATAAATCCATCACTAAAGGTCCTGAATTAATATTTTTCAAGTTGTAATGTCCAAAATGCCCCCACTCCTTGCAACTATAAAAGGAGACCCCTTCCATATGGATTTCTCATCCCTTCCTTCTCTTCTCTCCCTCTCCAAAGCTCAAGAGAAGCTTGTCCCACACCCAAGATGCTCCTCAAGAGCTAAAATCAAGTTTCATTCCCGTTCCGGAAGCGGATCCTGCGACGACGACAACGTGCTTCCTCGTTCTCGTTCCCGTTCCTCCTGCTTCGTCCTCTTTCTTCTCACTTCGTTCCTCGTCTTCCAGGCGTTGTCTCGTTCGGCTCATCCTCCAAGCGATTATCGAGGAGGATAACTTCTCTCTCCCATTCTTTTTCCTACTTTCTAGAGTAGAATTTTCCTGATTTCTAGCTGTAATAATTTATCGCTTTCTAGTGTGATCTTTTCTCACTTTCTTAGTTGCAAAAATATTTTGCAATATCAAGTGAATGTTATCTCTCTCTCTTATTGTCTATATTGATTCCATTTCATTATGATTATTCCGCCCTTTAAATAAAAATACAAAAATATAATTGCAAATTTTGATCGATGTAGCCTCCCTGAGTTCGACCAGGGATTTCTTTATAGATTTTTCGGTATAAATTTTATTTGTTGAATGGATTTCTTCGCTACTCAAACTACAACGATAGGTTTTCAAAACCAACTCTGATAGCGTAGTCTTTCGACATTCAACACTACACTAGTAGCTCACCTCGGTACCACGTACGCGAGGGCCAACAGGAGTCGGTGTAGAGTGACCAGTCCTACCCCGTGTCTCAACCCAAGGGGTGGATGGCTCCCCCTCTACACTAAAAGTTACAGTCGCTCTCCTTAGTACCATGTACAAAAGGGCCAGCTCACTTCCCGTCTACAGGAGTTTTCCTCCTAATTCCCCATAGGGTTCATGCTGGTATTCCTTTCATTTCGTATTCCAAACTTTCATATCTCTCTATTGACATTTCCGTTTCCATTCTTAAACAAGCATCTCGTGATTTTCTAACTGACAAGACATCATATTAAATAACCAATACATTTACTAGCATTTACAGTTTTACAGGCATCTCAAGTAGATAGTGTAGCTCAACCATGCTCATTCATTTCTGCCTTAGGGTTCATTCTCATCCTAGGGTTCATTCGAGTTATTTTAAGCATGCAATTCATTTATTTAATCAGAATAATACTATAAACCACTCTATCGGGTATCACGGGAGGAATGGGGGCCTGCACCACAGATCTCGTCGTCTCCGCGGGCTCTGAACATGCCCCTGGCTGGTAACCTGTACCAGCGACTAAGTCACATCAGATGAGCTCAAAACAGTAGGTACTCAACACTATCATGTAGAGAAACTCGAGTGGAAA
Organism: Thalassia testudinum; assembly: GCA_037157565.1. Taxonomy (NCBI): domain Eukaryota; kingdom Viridiplantae; phylum Streptophyta; class Magnoliopsida; order Alismatales; family Hydrocharitaceae; genus Thalassia; species Thalassia testudinum. The sequence goes on along the minus strand of JAZHRO010000029.1, from coordinate 2,083,711 downwards.
ACAACAGTACTTCATTTGCGAAAATATGATTCCATTTGGGTCCTAAACGGGCGAAAAACACGGTTACTATCCAAAATCAGACGTCTTAAAAGATGTCAGATCTTACCTCTCACTTCTTGCAGCTGCCTCAGACGTCCAGACTCCTCTGCAACCGTCTGAGGAGAGTTCCAGACATCTAACCTTCCTTCCAGTCGTTTGGAAGTGCCGTTGGATGTCTAGTGATGTGGTCAGACGTCCAAAAGTGCCTGGAAAGATGCACCGCGTGCCTTTCCAACTCCTTGTACCTCTGCGCGAAAAAAAAAATGCTTTCAGACGTCTGACTTCAGCTCCGGACATCCTGATGCTTCTCCAGACATCTGGTCGACATCTCAGACATCTGATATTGGAAACCAGTATCCAGATCTCCCCTGCACAGCTCGCCCCACTCTCACCTCCGCCCTCAGACGATGCAGTGGCAGCTCCAGCAGCTGTAGGAGCTTGAGAAGCTCCCCATCGGCGTCCTCCTCTCTCCCACGAACTCCTCCTCGAGCTCCACCGACCTCTCGCAGCTGTCATCCCTCTCCCCCACTCTCCTCTCACTCCCTCACACTCTCTCGCTCCCGCTCTTCCCCATTCTCCCTTGTCGGCTCCTCTCCTTCCTCGCTGTGGCTGTGGTAGAGACAGGAGGTTGGTGGGGCGCAGCCGAACTCAAGGAGAAGGTGGAGGTGGCGATGGCTCGAGTGGTGGGGGGTGGAGTGTAGATTGGGGGTTTAAATAGGAAGGATTTAGGGTTCGGGGTGAGGGATGGAGGAGAGAGAAAGACTCTGCAAGGAGAAGGTGGAGGTGGCGATGGCTCGAGTGGTGGGGGGTGGAGTGTAGATTGGGGGTTTAAATAGGAAGGATTTAGGGTTTGGGGTGAGGGGATGGAGGAGAGAGAAAGACTCTACGTGTCGCCCGTGCGCAAAGCGAAAAGAACGTACGATATTTTTCTACTTTCAGACGTTTGGCCCTCCATCCAGACATCTGGACAGACATCTAACGGTTAGTCCAGACATCTTAGACAACCGAAAAAGGCACCAGGTCATTTCAACATAACAAACTTAAAGGAAGTTTTGTCCCCGTAACTTGAGCCAAGTAGGTGATTGCGCGGCAATCATATGTCTTAATTAACCTAAATTAGGCTAGGACTTAGCATAAGTTAGGGTAATTCATGCATGCATAAGCATTACTAGCACATTTACTGGTTTCTTTTAGCTATGCATAAAATAATGCTATAATGTACTGATTAGGTGCATTATGTCAATTGCAGATAATAAGCTGATCAGAAGCTTGATCTGAGATTGGATCTAAAGCTAGACCTGAAGCCATAGTTGCAGCAGAGCTGGAGTAGAAGACCTAAGTTAGATGTATTAGATAATAATGTAAGGGAGTTAAGGTATTCTATTCTATTAAGTTGGAATAAAGCAATAAATTGTGAAGAACTTAGGTCTATCCTAGCCCTAGGACAACCTAGAAGCTTCCCCAAGCCTTAGCCACCCTTAGATTAGATCACCACACCCTAAGAAACCTTAAAACCCTAATTTTAGCCTCTATCTGGACGTCCAGATGAATTATAGGATGTCCATAACCCTTAGCCAACTCCCGCACACCTTAAACCCACTTCTGCAGTGTTATTGGACGTCCAGACACTTGGTCAGACGTCCAATTTCTGTAGAATACCCAAGACAAAACCTAGAATCCCTCCTGACTCTGATTGGACATCCAGACAATAATTCTGGACTTCTGATTTTTCACTATTAGACGTCTGACACTTTTATCAGACGTCCAGAACTGCCCTCCAGACCCTATTTTGAGATTCAAGCCTTGATCTTGGATCTCTAGCTCCCTAAACCTAATTCTAACCCCTTAGGAACCTAAATTAAGGTGCCATAACCCTAGTACATCACCTCTAGACCTCCCTAAGGACCTAATTAGGTCCTCACTAGACCTAATTGACTTGGATCTTAGTCAATTCCATCAGCCTATTCAATTGGACTCATTGAGTCCAATTGAGCCCTGATCTCAGCATACACTGTCCAATTGGATTCAGTGAGAGTCCAATTGACCTAGACCTGACTTAATTGAGTTATTTTACTCTCAATTAGGTTCCCACACACCCAATTAAACCTATATTAAGTTTAATTGCACTTTACCTTAGTGAATTAGGGTTTACAACCCTAATTTGAGACCTACCTTGACCTAAACCCACTAGAACCTAACCTAATCAACCTAGCCACCTAAGTTTCGACCCACACACACCCACACACACCATCCACATGAAAATACCTAGCCTAGAGTTCTCTAGAACTCTCTACTATGTGTTTTTGCCTTGGTTGCTAAAATTAGCAACCAAGAGCCATTCAATTTTTAGATCCACATTTGGTGGATCTAAAAACCACCATCCATCCTCTCTCTCACTCTCCCATGAGCTCCCACCATAGTCCTCTCTAGAGAATTCCATAATTCTCTAGAGAGCTTCCCTTAGGTCTATAAAAAGACCTAAGGGGTGGCACTTTGCATCCATTCACTATTGGCTCCATTGTAGCTTGGCTTCATTCCACCTCCACTCCACCTTCACGAGTAGCTTCACAATGGCCACCACCATCTCCACGCCAAGATGTTGGATCACCTCCTCAACCTCTCTCTAAGGGTCGGCCTAAGCACCATTGGTCGCCCCTACTCCTCGCAACCAAGTCAAAGGCCATCGGAGCCCACCTCTGAATGCCCTTAGTTCTGCTAGACTATATTATAGTTCTTCATAGATTTAATGCTTTATTTACTGCTTAGTAGTGTAGCTCTATATTCTCCCCTAATGATGCATGCATAATCCCCCCTTAGATTCATGTATGCAATCATTTTCTGCTACTAGATTTATGTTTTCAAGCATTCCTCTACAAGCTTTCCATGAGCTTTATGTTGCAAACACCATCATGAATCAATGAAAATCTTTTTCTATATATATATCTGTTTGTGAAAATCACCATGAGCCTTGTTGCAATATTTTTGTGTGATTGAAGTTGTATGTTTTAATTTCTGATACTCTGGCAACTAAGTATGTCATGCATAAATACGAACTTAGCATAAATCGACATGCAATTTTGAATAAGTGATGCAAGAGAGATTGATTTCAAATCTGCATTTCCATAAATGCCTCCCAAAGATGAACGACTGGGACTCAAGTCTCATTTTCTTAGAAATTATTTTTGTTGATCGTATTTCGCAACTGTATACGATGCTTTTTTGATCAAATACGCGCTCTACAATCCCAACAGTAAGGTACGGAAAAGTAACATAAAAGTGCATAACAAACTTAAAGAGGACCAAAGTAGGTCCGAAGAGACGTACCCGCAAAAAGCTCCAAGTACCGCTCCCTCATTGCCTCCTCAGGCTCCCAAGTCGCCTCCTCGTACCGCTGGCCTCTCCATAGAACCTTCACCAGTGGTACATGCTTCCATCTCAAACTCCGGATGACTTTGTCTGGTAGCTGTACAGGCCTCTCGGGATAGGTCAAGTCGTCCCCCACGTCGATGCTCTCGTGGCTCAGAACATGGCTAGGATTGGCGACGTACTTCCTGAGGTTGGACTCGTGGAACATGTCGTGCACTCTAGAAAGCTGGGGAGGAAGGGCAAGCCGGTAAGCAACGAGTCCTACCTGCTCCGAGACCTCAAAGGGCCCCACAAACCTCAGCGTAAGCTTCCCCTTCACCCCAAAATGCTGCAAGCCCTTCATGGGTGAAACACAGAGAAAGACGTGATCCTCAACCTTGAACTGCACCTCCCTGCGCTTCTTGTCGGCATAGCTCTTCTGCCTGCTCCTGATAGTGCAGAGTCGTCTGTGAATTTGCTCTATTACCTCCTGACTCTACCAAATCAGCCTGGAACCAACTGATGGGTGATAAGATGGTTTTCGCTTTCGAATAATGTGATTAAAATGATTTGTCATTTTAGTAACAAAGTGGTGGAAAATCGCTTAACAAAATAATTACAATAAAAATTACCACTCACAGAAGAGTGGGTCGTGTCCACAAGGAGGCAATGATGCAATAAAATCTCGATTATTTTGTATTCTTTCAATCAAGTGCAAAATCCATAGTTAAATCTGGCATGAAATGCGATGGAAAGAAGATGCACAATAACTCAAAAATATAAGGGTGGATGTGCAATTTTCCTCACTAAAATATTCAATAAATATGTGATGATTTTATGTAATTTCCAATTGACATGTATTAGAGAAAATTTGTGCACATTTAATCCTAAAACCAATGTTAAAACATGTGAATAACAATAACCACACAATTATCAGAAAGCATGAGTATGCTGTCACAATTTCACCACAATAAAATAATCATAAATTAAAATTGATTTTGGTGGCAATGGCATTCAAATGTAAATATTAATTAACATAAAAACAGAGGATTTTACCTCTCTCCTCCTTACGCATGGGAGAGAGGTTCAATCGAGGAGTTAGTCCTACAAGAGGTTGGCTGAAGCGAGGCCTTTGCGATGGTGGCAGCAATGCGTTGTGAGATGGCTGGAGCCGGCTTGCCGGAGGAGAGGAGTGGCAGCAGTGGAGAAGCCCACTACTGCCACGCATGCTGCAGGTGCAAGGATAGAAGCACACGCGGGTGCTAGGGGTGCTGCAGGCGCGCGAAGGTGCAGAGGCATGGGCGCACGGGCACTCTGCATAGCACACAGGCGCGCACGGGCATGGTGGCGGAGCCGGCTGCAGGTGCTGTAGGGAGCCGCTAGAGCATGGGCGCATGGAGGCACAGCTCTGCAGGCCCACAAGGGGTGTGCGGGTGTGGGTGTTGGAGCGTGGGCTGCTGGCGTGCAGGCGTGAAGGTGCGTGGAGCGCACGCTGTGGGTGAGCAGAGGTGCGATGCAGGGGGGCTAGAGGTTCTGGAGAAGTCGAGGAGGCACTGGTTTTGCAGGCTGGGCTGAGGCACGTGGTGGGTCTGATGGAGCAGGAGGAAGCTGCTGGCACGTGCGCTGGATGAGGTGAGGGCGCGCGCGCACAGGTGGCTGGTGCTGTAGTGATGAAGAGCGAGCATGCATTGGCTGGATGAAGGTGAAGGCGCGGTGGGCAGATGGCTGATGGCTGGAACTAAAGTGAGAGCGCTCATGGTGGTGTCTGATGGAGCGGTGCCAGGCGTGCTTGGCTGGGAGTGGGCGTGAGTTGCTAGCTAAAATGAAGAGTTGCAGAGACTCTTTGGCGGTGTGGGCTGTCACCTCACACGCCCACGGTGGTGAGTCATTCTATCGCGATGAGGCTGGTGGTATGGAATGGAAGAGGAGCAAGGTCCTCTAAACACAGTGAGGGGCAAAGGATGGTGGCCCCCTCAACGGCAGCTCTCCCTCTTCCTTTTGTAGCCACGGCCATGATTTCAAATTCAAAATGCCGTAGCATAAATGTGATGCGCAGGAGGAGGAGTCGGAGCCAAAGCCGGAGGAGTTACCTGTGCAAAGGAGAAAAAGAATAAAAGAATAAAATATTATGGTTATTTATGCATAAGCCCTTAACATCTATGTTAAATTAAAACAATGCAAGTAATTCACCTACTTGATTAACTAATCAAATGCATGCAATTCTAAGTTAATTCTAAATGCATGCAATGAATGAATTATGCAATTAGGCTAAAAATATGAATTAATTTATTTACATCCTAATGTATGCTATCTAAATGTTCAAATTAATTTAATGTCTAAACATTTAAATACTTAAATAGCCCACGAATATGAGCTAATCAATGGAAACACCATCATGAGCCCTAACTAGCTCATTTTGACCCAATGAAAAGAATAAATGCTTCTACATAATCAATTGAAGGTCATAATTCACTACATAACCTTTCTAAGAGAAACATAAGAAACAAGGGGTAAATTTGTAATTTTACCAATGGAGTACAATCATGGGTTTTCTCAAGGGCTAAACAAAGGTTAAATGATCTTAATAAGATAACAAGTGGGTTGGATTTGACAGAAAAAGGTTTATGTGTGCTCTATGAATTAAATGACTTCTTAAAACTCTAAAAATAGACTCACTTGATTAACCAAGGTTCTGGTTAGGATAAAATTCACTTAAATCCTCTAAAAATCATAGAAAAATATTCTCTAGGGTTTAGTATCTTCAATTTGGCCATTAGAACCCATCTTGACCTAGAATGGGGTCTTAAATAGATAGTTACCCTAAATTGGATTTTTACATAAATTTTCTAGTCAAACGTGGTCAAACCTAAAATCCAACTTCACCATTGAACTCCTTAGGTCTAAATTAGGTTTGTACCAAAATTTGGACCCACGATGAGTTTGCCTTGACCTAGTTTGCAAAAAGGTCCAGCCTGATTACATTTATACCCCTAACTTTCAAAAACCCTTGCAACAGCCCCCTAACTTTCTCGTCGTCTTCACAAGTAGCTTCCTTCGCCATTATCGCAGAGGAAACCTACTCCAGCAACCTTTAACTTGGAAGTTCTCCTTGATTGGAAGGAAGACCCTCTGAGAAATTCCTGTCAGTCTGAACCCATCCTTGAGATCTGATTCCCTCCCAATCTCTCATGCGAACGCATGAGAGATGTGGGTATCCTAAAAAGCTTCCATTGCCGGCGACTTTCCAAGCTTGGGAAGCTTGCTTCCCAAGCACTAACCAACCTTCAGAGCTTTATTTAAAGGAGCCCAGATCTCTCCGACTCCTTCACGCTCGATTTCGATTGCGAATACCTCAAATTCCTCTCTTCCCCTCACGGTCGTAGGCACCTCGACGTCCGACGACCTTCCCTGCTCCTCCTCGTCATCTAATCACCATACTTGCAGTAGATCCATCTTCCCTGACTTCGTCCACGTCTCGTCGTACCAGCAGGCGCTTCTCTCTCTTCGTCCTCGTTGATCCCACCTCACCAAAGCTGCCTTTGTCTCCGACGTCGGCCATACCAAACCTGATGCCCTCGCTCACCCCCTTCGTCCCTTGACCTCCTAGATAAGTCCCTGACCCCTCTACTTTCTTCTCTGCCTTCTATTTTCCAAAATCGACCACTGCCACCCCACGCACCTTCATCTCCTTCATCTCCGACCACCAACTTCGGCGAGGCCATCCCACCTCCACAGGTCACCACAACCCTCACCGACAAGCCCACAACCTCTGCCTCACTTCACTAATCACTTCCCCACACTCCATTCACCATGCCACTCACCCAAACACCTCCCCGAACACACCCACTCACTCACACATAGTGTGCCCTAGGCACGCACTCATAGGCACCCTCGAGCCACGCCAACACCCCCAGCACATCTGCCGTGCTCCGGCGAACCTTCCTAAATGATTTGACGTGGCTGCGAGGCTGTTCTTGTGTTTTCAAGTAGCAGGCCCCATCCACCACTGGCGCAAGCTTGAAGACTTGCTTGCAACCGCTCCAGGCCTTGCTGCTCCAGGTGCTATTGTCCCAGGCTGTGCGGAATTCCTTTACGCACGCATCCGGGCCCTCAGTTGGAGTGGTGTGCCTCTATAGCCTCACTAATTGAGAGAGCCACTCCCTACTGCAGACGCGTGGAAGATAGGTAGGACATTTAGTCCCACCTCGGAAGTGAAAGAGCACCTGCACCCAAATAAATTTAAAAAGTGAAAGAGGCTGTTTGCCTCCAACACTGAGGGTGAGGTCCTCCTCCCCCCCTTCACCGAACTCATCTGCGGCACTACCCATGCAGACCTGGCCGACCTGACTACCCGTCTGACTTCACTCCTTGCTCACCACACACACCGGTGAGCCTAGACCCGGGTCTGCGATAAGTATGATTACCCTACTGGCAAGGCTCTGAGAGAGCGAGACCGAAATAGAAAGAGAAAAGGAGAGAGGAGAGCTACGCAGGGATGGGGGGGTTTTTGCCCTTGAGAGATTGGCTCCAACACTTAGCCAATTCAAAGGAAGAAGAGGAGGTCAGGCAGAAGAAGAGAAGGAGAAGGACCTCAGAAGGAAAAGGCAAAGGCAGAGAAAGAAGAGAAGGCCGAAGGAAGAAACTGAAGAGAAAGGGAAGAATCGCAGAAGAAGAAGAAGAAAAAGAAGAGAAAGCCAAAGAAGAAGAAGACAAAAGCTAAAGAAGAGGACAACAGAAAAAGCAAAGGCATAAGAAGAGAAAAAGGATCAGACATTTAGGTCGTCTGATTCCTTCATTAGACGAAAGATTCAAGTCCTCATTGCACATTCATATATAGAGTTCCTTAGTGATATTGTAGGAGTATTTGGTGATCTAAATCACCATTTTACTCTCATATTTTTGCACTCTGATACTGATATTATTGCATACTCTTTTAATTTTGAATTGTAATCTTGATTTCTAAATACCAATTTGCTCCCTGTGTTCGACCTCAGAAATCTTTTCGAGTAATAAAATTATATCTGTTTTGAATGCTATTTTGGCTGTACTACAACGCAACACTTTTTAAACCCCGACTTAGCGTGATTAACATTTTGGCACCGTTGCTGGGGAGCAATGGGCAATTTAGAATTCTTTATTACAATTTCTGATACAGATTCTAACTTGCTATATCTCTTTTGTTGTGGTTGTTTCAGGGAGAAGAAACATTGAAGAAAGTCAATTGCACAACAAACACACCAGGGGTAGGTAACTTCTGATTATTCTCTCTCTTAAGCCCCTCATGCTAAAAAGGTTAAAAAGAGAAAAATCAATTAAGGCTACTTGCTTTACATTCTTAGCTAATTCATCAAGTTGCCTGCTTTGATTTCAACAACAAAATCTGATTTGTGCACCCACTTAAGGTAACTAGGGCTATCACTTTCTTGTTTGAGCCCTAGATATCACATTTGGCAAACTAAGTTGGACCAAAATTAGAGCCAATTAAGGATTCCAAGTTAGGGTTTCTAGAGACACACTTTCATAAGTAAGAATCAACTTTCCAAAATGATATGTGCCTAAGCCTTCGTTGAATTGATCTATTCAAGAAAACCCTAAAAATCAGGCTCTTAATCTCACTTGAATCCTAAAAGAGGAACTTAAAACTTCTCAAAGGACAAATAGGTGAAGTTGACCCACCTTGTTCGGTCAACCAATCTTGAAATAAGGTCACTTTTGCACTCAATACTGACGAAAAGCCGTTTTCGCGCATTTGAAAGTCGTCGGAAATCGTAGTATAGTCGCGCAAAAACGTTCGTCAAAGATTAAGTTTGTAAAAATTACGAGACTTGAGTCCCGGTTGTTTTTCTCTAGGAGGCGTTTGCTTTTACTTTTGAAATCAGTCTTTTTGCTGCTCTACTTCATTTAAAAACACACGTCGGTTTCCAATCTCTTAACTAAAACTTCACCACTTGTGTTATTAGCTCTGATTACATGTGCATGCGTTAAATAAATTACGAAGGAGAATATGTGAGTTTCTGTGCGCACGAATCTAGTGAGGTGGTGACTATTTATGGAGAAAGCATCTATCGTTAGATTTTCAATATCCTCGGGAAACGACATGCTTGTTGTGAATAGATAAACAATTGAAAAATAGGCAACTTGAATCACGCGAAAAGAATGACAATTATTAAGCTCATGGTGATTTCAAACATATAGAGAGATATATATATAAAAATGTGTTTTCATTCATTCCATTGGAGAGTTGTTTGCACAAGAAATTTAGAGGAAAGCTTGTACATAAATGCTTGAAACGGAAATCTAGCTACCAGAAAATGACTGCATATAAGAATCAATGGGGGGATTTCGCATGCATCATTGGGGGAGAAGTTAAGACTATGCTACTGAGCAGTAATAAAAGCAGTAAAAATTATGGAGAGCATAAACTAAATCTAGCAGAATAAAGGGCATTCAGGGGTGGTCCCTGATGGCCTTGGAGTGGTCGGGAGGAGAATGAGGGGCGGCCAATGTAGCTTAGGCCGACCCTTGGAGAGAGGGAGGATTGATTTAGCATCCCGGCATGATGTCCTCCATGATGGTGGTGAGCTCGCGGAGGTGGGGTAGCTAACCTAAGTGAAGGTGGGCGTGTATGGAGCTAATGAGGTGAGTGGTGCCAATGAAGCCAAGGGATGTGAATGGGGTCACTTGGCCTCCCATGGGGTCTTTTTATAGACCCAATGGCTTCTCTCTAGAGAGGTGTGGAACTCTCTAGAGAGAGTCTAAGAGTGGCCGGCCAAGAGGTTATGAGATCCAAAAATTATGGATCTCATTTTGAAAGCCTCTTAGTTGCTAATTTTGGCAACCAAGAGGTGGCACCACTTCAAAGAGAGTTCTAGAGAACTCTAGAGAAGTGTGTGTGCGTGAATGGGGGTGTGTGTGTGTGTGTGTGGTCATGCTCTATGTGGCTAGGTGGCTTAGGTTAGGTCCTAAGGGGTTTGGGTAGGTATAGGTCTTGAATTAAGGTTACAAACCCTAATTGCTAAGGGGAAAATGCAATTAAACTTAACCTAAGTTTAATTGAATGAGTGTGAACCTAATTGAGAGTGAAATAACTCAATTAGGTTGGGTTTATGTCAATTGGACTCTCACTAAGTCCAATTGAACTTGTGTGGGTTGAGATCTAAGCTCAATTGGACTCATTGAAGGTAATTGACTTTGATCTAAGTCAATTGGGTTTGGTGAGGACTTAATTAGGTCCTTAGGTAAGTCTAGAGGTGATATACTAGGGTTAGGACACCTTAATTTAGGTTCCTATGGGGTTGGGATTAGGTCTAGGGAGCTAGAGATCCAAGATCAAGACTTGAATCTCAAAACAGGGACTGGAGACCAGTACCACACGTCCAATAATGTGATCAGATAGCTTATACTCAAAAATCAAAAGTCCAGACTTCAGTTTTGGACGTCCAATCTAAGTCAGGGGGAAATCAAGGTTCTGTTTTGGGTATTCTGCAAAAATTGGACGTCTGACAAAGTGTCTGGACGTCCAATAACACTGCAGAAGTGGGTCTGAGGTGTACGGGAGATGGCTAAGGGTCCTAAACATCCTATAACTTATCTGGACGTCCAGATAAGGGTTGGAACTAGGGTTTTAGGGCTTCCTAGGGTGTTGTGACCTAGTCTAAGGGTGGCTAAGGCTTGGGGAAGTCTCTAGGCTATCCTAGGACTAGGATGGACCTAAGCTCTTCACATTTTACTGTTTTATTCCTACTTAATAGAATAGCAAACCTTTAATCCCCTTACATTATTGTTCCTATATCTAAACTAAGCCTTTTGCTCCAACTCTGCTACAACTCCCGTTATTCTAGATCTAGCTCCAGATCAGCTTATTGCCTGCAATTGACATAATGCACTTAATCAACACATTATAACATTACTTTATGCATAGCTAAAGTAAAGTAGTGAAGATGCAGATAATGCTTATGCATGCATGAATTTCCCTAACTTATGCTAAGTTTTAGCTTAATCTAGGTCAATTAAGACCTATGATTGCTGTGCAATCAAATACATATAAAGTTCAAGTGAAATCCTAAGCACCCTTGCTCTTAATTAAAACTGGTAGACTTAAGAGGTCAAGTCCCCATTCTAGTCTACCTGGAACATCAGTGACGAGAGAGGTCGAGTGAGGGAAACCCTGTAACCCGTGGGGCGATCTACCGTGTAGGGGTCTTTGCGGGACTTTCCCTCTTTGGCTGCCCAAGTATTTCTCAGGTGAACAGCTTTCTGACTAAGGGGTATCCCCGTGACTGTCACCGCCTGCCGCGTGACAGTCATGCCTGCCGCGTCACTGTCATGCCTGCCGCTTTTTGACTAAGGTGATGATGTGGTCTATCAGCTCTGGTCATGCCTGCCGCGTCACTGTCACTGCCCTACAGTACCCCCGTGACTCTCGTGGTCGCCAACTGCCCACCTCCTCTGTAAGTCTCCAACTCTGTGCCTGTAAGCTGGCCAAGTGGGTGGGTGCCTTCCGGCTCAAGGCATCGGCCACCACATTGGCCTTCCCTGGGTGGTAGGAGATGCTACAGTCATAGTCCTTCAGGAGCTCTAACCAACGTCTCTGTCTTATGTTGAGCTCCTTCTGGTCAAACAAGTACCTGAGGCTCTTATGATCTGTGAAGATCTCGATAGTCTCACCGTAAAGGTAGTGCCTCCATGTCTTCAGTGTGAAGACAACTGCTGCCAGCTCTAAGTCATGGGTAGGGTAGCTATGCTCATGGGGCTTCAGTTGCCGAGAAGCATAAGCGACAACGTGACCCCGCTGCATGAGCACACCCCCTAACCCCTGCAACGAAGCGTCGATGTAAACCACAACATGGCCACTGTTGTCTGGGATGGTAAGCACAGAAGCTGAAGTCAGACTCTCCTTCAACTCCTGGAAACACGCCTTGTACTCGTCTGTTCAGGCAAAGGGCACGTCATTCCAGGTCAGTTGAATCATAGGATGCACAACCTGAGAGAATCCTCTGATAAACCGCCGATAGTAACCTGCCAGCCCCAGAAAGCTACGTATCTCTATCACTGTGTGTGGCCTCTCCCACCTGAGTACGACCTCTACCTTGGCTGGGTCCACAGCCAATCGATCTCCTGAAATCACGTGGCCCAAGCAAGTCACCTGTCTCAGGCAAAACTCACATTTGTTGTACTTGGCATACAACCTGCGTCGCCTCAAGGTATCCAAGACCATGTGTAAATGCTGTCCATGTTGTGCCTGATCCCGTGAGTAAATTAGTACGTCGTCGATGAACACCACCAAAAACTGGTCTAAGTACGGCCTGAAAACACGGTTCATCATGTCCATGAAAGTAGTGGGGGCATTGGTCAGCCCAAACAGCATGACCAAGAACTCGTAGTGCCCGTATCGGGTGCGGAAAGCTATCTTGGAGATGTCAATCTCCCTGATCCTCAACTGGTGGTAACCTGATCTCAGATCTTTCTTGGAGAACACTGTGGCGTCTTGCAACTGGATGAAGAGGTCGTCAATCCTTAGCAGTGGATAGTTGTTCTTGACAGTGACCCTATTCAGCTGGTTGTAGTCAACGCACAGCCGAAGGGTATCGTCCTTCTTCACAAACAGTACATGAGCTCCCCACGGGGACGCACTGGGCCTCACAAAGCCCTTCTCCAACAGATCCTGTAGCCATGACTTGAGCTCTAGTAGCTTAAGCAGTGCCATATAGTATGGTGTAGTAGAAATGGGGTTGGTCCCCAGTACCAGTGAGATCTCGAACTTGATCTCACGCTCAGGCGATAGTCCTAGCAGCTCCTCTGGGAAAACATCGAGGTACTCGCCGACCACTGGGATACTCTAAAAGTCAACCACAGGGCTAGGCTCTGCCACCACACAGTCTAAGAAGCCCTCACACCCCTGGCTCAAAAGCCTCACTGCCCGGAGCATAGAGATGCACCTGAAGCCTCCGTCCACCGATTGACCGTGAAACTCAAAGGGAGGCAACTCTGGTATGGTGAAGATGATCTTCCTCCCGAAATAGTCCACCAGGGCGTGATAGGCGGGCAACCAGTCCATCCCTAGTATCACGCTGAAATCCTTTATCTGGATCACAATCAGGTCAGCGGGAAGGCTGTGTCCCCCTATGCTGACCTCACAGTCCATGTAGACCTCCTCGGCTACAAACATCTGGCCACCTGGGCCTCTGATCACAGACGAATCCTCTAACAGTACACTGCCCTGCGTCAAACTGACGACAAAACTCGTAGAGACGAATGAGTGGGTGGCACCAGAATCAAAAAGTACGTACACTAATATGCCAGAAATGGTAACCATACCTGCCACCACAGAACCCGAAGCCCTGGCGTCTCTATGTGTTAGGGCGTTGATACGCCCCTTAGCTCTCGGTGTAGACGAAGCGGCTATGGCAGCGAAAATACGCGGTTTGTTAAAATACGTCGTTGTAACACGTAAATCCGCTTTCGCTCTTAAATTTATATTCCTAGATAGGGGAGTATCTAGGGTCGTCCAAGGAGGCCAAATGTTTGCAATAGTGATTCTCTTGCTTGGAATATATCTCAACTTTCTTTTGGTAATTTTCAATATACCATTTTTTTTGTTTTTGAACTAAGGCAACATGTGAAATTATGGCGGGAAAAGTGTTTACACTTCCAATTAAGTAAACTACTCTAAAGTGGCAAGTAGAGCCTCTCCCTAAGCTCACTCTAAACAAGTGGAGGCCTAGAATAATTAGGGAGAGGAAGTGAAGAATGCTGAAAATAAGCAAATAGAAATGCAAACAAGATATGCGAAGAAGGCAACTAGATAATTGATAAAGTGTTTAACAAAAATGCCTAGTAGAGGAATGCTTCTACTACTAGATAATTGAAATAAAGAAAGAAAACACAAATCCTCTAAATAGATGGTGAAGAAGAGGGCTTCTTGCTCCAAGGTTGGTGGCTCCCAAGCTTGAAAAGAATCCTTCAACTCCTTCCTTGCAGAATTCCGCCAAAGTGATGACCTCCAAGGCAAGCCCTAAGGGGGCGTGCCCTAAGTTTCTCTCCAAGGGTGGACGTCCACCCTAAGCTTTTCTCCTTTGCCTGGCCGTCCTCCTTGAAGTGGGAGAGTCCTCCTCCTTGGCGTGGCCCAAGTTGAAGAGAGTGGGGAGAAGAAGGCACCAAAAGGGCTGGTGATGTGCCCCTTTAATCTCCTTCTCTACTCCTTCTCCTTGGGCGTAGGTATAGGTGGATGTAGGTAGAAAAATACACTAATGGAGGATGCCCCCAAAATGGTGGTAGGTGGTGGGTTTTTATAGAATAGGAAGGGGGCTAAGGTGACCCTTGAAATGGAGGGCTAGGATGGAAGGAGGGAGGTGGTTAAGGATCCAATGGCCAAGGGTGTTTGGCGCCACCTTAAGGGACACCTAAGGGGTGGTTATGTGTGTTGACACCCCTTGATATTGGTGCCAAAATGGCTTCTAGAAGAGGGTCTAAGTTGGCGCCAAGAAGGATTCTAGAAGGGGGGTTAGGTGGATGGCTAGGATGGCTTATGTGGGTAGGTGTAGGGTGGATTAAGGGGCTGAAAGTGGCGCCAATATAGAGGTGGTTAGGGGTGGTTTTTGGCGCCAACTTGAAGTGTCTTTTGGTGGAGATAATGGGGTGAAGGGATGGCTAGGAGGTGGTGCCAACTTGAGTAGGGTAGCTAGCTTAGGTAGGCTTGAGTTGGTGGAACTAGCTAGGGTTGATTTTGGAGGTAATGAATGGCCAAGGAGCTGGTTGTTAGCTAAGCTAAGCTAAGCTAAGATAAGCTAAGCTAGCTTAGCTAAAGGTGGAGTAGAGGAGAAGGTGTTGGAGCTAGGGTTTGGAGGAAGGAGCTGAGGAGAAGAAGTCTGGAGCTGGAGCTGGAGCTGGCTGCTGCTGAAGAGGCTGGCATGGGGCTACTCTAGCTGGCTTAGCTTGCTAGTTCTTTGCTAGTTGCTAAGCCAAGCTAAAGTGAGCTAGCTTCTACCAAAATGAGCTAAGGTGAGCTGGGTCTGGTGCTCCCGGGGAGAATCAAGCTGGTTGAGGCAGCTAAGGTAGCTTAGCTCAACTGAGTTGAGCTAAGCTGAGTCCCTGTGAGTTGGACTTGAGCTTCCTGAGCTGGGATGAATTCTTCTTCAGCTGGTTGGAGCTGAGTGGAGCTGGATGTAGCTGGATCTGAGCTGGGGTGAACTCCTGTCAACTCAGCTGAGCTAGCTAGAGCTCCCTGTGAACTAGTGGGAGCTGAGGTGAGCTAGACTCAGCTAAGTTGAGCTGGATCTGAGCTGACTTGAGCTAGGGTGAGCTAAGGTGAACTCTCTTGAGCTGCCATCCAGCTGAGATTAGCTGAATGGAGCTGGGATGAGCTAACCCTAGTTCAAGTAAGCTAGGTTCCAGCTGCGGTGAGCTAGATCAAGCTGAGGTGAGCTGGATCAAGCTGAGGTGAGCTGGATTAGGCTGAGTTCCAGCTAGTCTGGGCTTCTCCTTCACCATTTGCCTTCTTGAGTGCTAGGGTTTTAGGGATCTGTGCATCTGTACATCCCTAACACTCACAAAAACTCATTAAAATGACAATAAAAAATGCAATGCATGCCTATCCTAATTTATGCCTAAATGCAGCCCAAAAACCCGTTTGCAGAGTAAAATCCTAAGAGCTAGGTTAGTTTTAAAGCATAAAAATGATGATAAACTGGCGTTTATCACACCCCCATCCTTATCTTTTGCTAGTCTCTTAAGAAAACATTAATTTTTTTGGAAAACGGAATTTTTGGGAAATCTAATTTTTTTTTGACTTTTGAGGAGAAAAAGTGATTAAGGGACCTTGGTAGATTAAAACACAGGAGATACGGGATTTGTTGAAGATAAACATCAGGATTTGTTTTTGGATCCAACCATTAGATAGAACGGGATCAATATATCCTCAGAAAATTCACAAATTAACCCCTTGTTAATTCAGATGACTTGAAATGTTTGTTTTTAGGATTTTTCTGGCTCGTGAATCTGATTCGCAACTTGCAAATTCCTTTAAAACCTTGTGTCTGTGCTTGTGAAAAGCCAACCTTTATAAGGACATGTTATTATTGTTTTTTTTTTTTTTTTTTTCTCCCCCATGCTTATTTTTAGCTTAGTCTTACAACAGATGTGTCGGTATCATCATTCCCGTTACCATTCCTCGAGGGGGCTCTGGCGCCAGTACTTCGGGATAGCACTGTCCATGACACCACCCAGGAGCTCACAACCCCAAAACACGATGCGGTGAAAAGGGGCGCTCCAAGCAAACTCAAGCTCTTGCTCCGACGCTATAGGTAGAGCACCGTCCAAGACACTTGAGCTGCTGAAATGCGCTTTAATGCTCTGTCTAAAGATATGAAATATAGATATAGAGCAGCACCGAGGCGGTAACATGTTGACATCGTGTCCTCAAAGAAGGTTTTTTTCCTTCTTCTCGACGGTGGGAACTCAAACCAATGATCTGCTTCAGACTTTTACTAAATCCAAACAAGGGAGTTTTTTCAAATTTTTAGTTATTTTTAAGTGTTGGCTTGTGTGTGAAAATTGACACAAGAAGTTTCTCAAGAACCACAGGTTTTTGAATCAAAAACTAAGTCAAATACTTTCCATATTACAAAATAGGATCAAGTCACCTGAACTATCATGAGTTCAGGTGGAATTTTAGAGAAGGATATCTGATCTAGTCTAAAATAGACCCTGGAATTCTAATGATCAGATCCATATCCTCATCCTTAGTTTGTTAAAGATTAAATCCCATTGTACCAGAAGTGAATTTTTCGACCGTAGTCCCGATTTCAAAATTTTTCCTCAAAAAGTTTTCAATATATATATATATATATATATATATATATATATATATATATATATATATATATATATATATATATATATATATATATTTTGTTTTTGGGTATGCAAGCAGGAAATAAATTAAAGAAAATTGCATGTTTTTAGGTTTTAAACATCCTAAATCGATCGTAAAAATTTAAAAACACCCCCCCATGCTTAAGATATGCCATGTCCTCATGCATTAGGAGGGAAAAGGAATCACCTTAGTGAAGAACGGTCAGGTTTAGGATGAATAAAACCTGGAAAAAGAAGAAAAAAGGAAAGCAAGAAAAAAAATGATGGGTTACCTCCCATCCAGTGCTATCTTTTACGCCATTCAGCCGGGCGTGAAGGTATGCACAGAAGACGGAAAATCATGTAAATAATTGGACACTTGGATGCCCGCAAAAAAATTGTCTTCGACTAGATCCCTAGAAAATTGATTAGAAATAATATTGGGATCAAAGTGAGATGGAAATTGATAAGTGTGGCCCGAGTCTGGCCATGGTTTTAATTCAGGTTGGGTGCCAAACTCGGGCGGGGTTGGTGGCAGGTCCGTAAGAAAGGGGTCGGGGAAGGAATGGTGAGTTAGTGTGGAAAAATTAGGTACGTGAATAGTGGGTGGGTTAGGGGGGGTATCAGGAACAAATTTGGAGTCAAGACAAGTTTCCGGATCACAGATCTCGCCGACCACTGAGTCTGAATCAGAGTCCTCAAAAAAACTGTGGTCGGTAAGGGTATCCATTAACATTGTCTCCTCCACCATATTAGAAATTTCAGTATCTGAGTCCTCAAAGAAGTTATCATCATGGAATCTCCTGGAGGATTTAAAAATATCTAAGGTGATAGTTTGGCCTGCACAGTTGATATCCATTTTGCCTGTGTGGCAATTGATATTTGCCTTTGCAGTAGCCAAAAAGGGGCGTCCAAGGATTATCCGGGAGTCCAGTAATGATTCGGGTGCCTCAATGTCAAGAACCAGAAAGTCTGCAGGGAAGACACAATTCTGGACCTTGACTAATACATCCTCAACAATCCCACGAGGTTTGATTGTAGATCGGTCGGCTAATTGCAGGGTAACCTCGACGGGTTTTAATTCACCGATCTGAAATTCTTCGAATAAACTTGTGGGAATAATATTTACAGAGGCACCAAGATCAAGGAGGGCGCGATTAAATGTAGTGTCATCAATAATTACAGAAATTAAAGGCGCCCCTAGATCTTTCATCTTAGGAGGCAGCTTACTCTGTATGACAGAGCTTACTGTCTCTGAAAGATGCACCTGTCCTAGATTTTTAGCCTGCCTTTTAGGAGTACAAATATCCTTCAAAAATTTAGCATAGGCAGGTATATATTTGATGGCATCTAGGAGAGGAATATTGATATGAACTTGCCCAAATCGCTCCATGAGTTCTTCTGTAGTGGGCTCAGATTTCTTTTTTTTGTTGGTGGTGGGGTAGAGAGCTTGTGGGAAAGGGACAGGAATCTTGTCTTGAGATTTTTGTTTTTCTTTTTCTTCCTGATGGGGAGGTGGGGAGTCAATTTGCACAGGTATCTTACCAGGTTCGTGTGAAGGCCCGGGGTCAGTGGTGGTTTTCCCACTCCTCAAAGTAACTGCATGTGCAGTCGGATTATTATTTGGAGGAGGTGGGGGGGCCTGTGATTGCAGGAACCTGGGCGGCTGCTGAGGTGGATTAGGAGGAGGCTGATTTGGATAATGTGGATTTCTGCCCATATAATGGTTCCCTTGGTGATTGGGATTGGGTATGGGTTGGGACGGAAGATGTCCTACAGGTCTTTGCGTGGGAGTAACCCCAATCTGATTGTTCAGATTTGTGATGTTGCGGGTTACTTCCGTCATTTTTGTTTGCATATCCTGCAGGGTCCGTAGCATCTGGGCATTGATATCTTGTTGGGATGGCCCAGGATGGAAATTTGGATTCGACCCATACCCATTAAAATGATATGGTTGGGAGGAAACTTGATTATTCCAGGAGTAGTTCGGGTAATTTTTCCAATTGGAAGAATTTTTAAAGGGCTCCTGGATGGCAGAAATATTTTGGGTGGGGTTAAGATCTGGATAAATGAAATTCCCCAGTGAATCATGGGCAACCTCAGAATAATCAGCAGGAGTGGTGTTGAGATTGTGCAAATTTTCTCTTCGTGGAAAGTTAGGTTGGGTTAGATGTGGGTGTGGAGCTTGAGTTGAAGTGGCTAGTCTTTCCTCAATTTTCTTTTGATTAATATGCATCTGGTCGAGTTTTTGAGCAATCAATTGAAGATCGTCTTGGGTGACAGGGATAGATTGAGTGCCTATTTCATGAACACCGAACTGCGGGTTTTGGGTTCTGCAAAATGTGTTCATGGAAGCTTGATTAAATGAGTTTTCACTCATTTCTTCGAACAGGTCATAGGCACTTTCTGCACCTTTATTTAAAAAGTTGCCGCCACACGAGGCGTCGACAAACTGTCGGATTTGATCTTCTAATCCATGATAGAAGATTTGCACGAGCTGCCATAAAGGAATCTCGTGGTGCGGGCAACTTCTTAAAAGGTCTTGAAATCTTTCCCAAGAATCATGGAAAGTTTCACCAGATTTTTGGTGAAAGGTCGTAATAGATCTTCGTAAGGAATTGGTACGACCTATGGGAAAGAATTTCTTGAGGAAGGCACTCTTGAGTTGAGGCCATGTTGTAATGGGTCAGCCAATGGTCCTGAACCAATAAGCGGCCTTATCTTTAAGAGATAATGGAAAAAGCCGCATCAGCCATATGTCTTCTTGCACATTTCGTGAACGGGTTGTCTGTGCAAGAAGAGTTAGTTCTTCAAGGTGGCTGAAAGGGTCTTCCCTAGGAAGGCCATGAAAGTGTTTAATCAGGTTCAGGACGGCTGGCTTGATCTCAAAGTCCCCCTCCGGTATGACCACCCCTGGTCGTTCCTCATAATAAGACGGATCATAGAAATCTTTTAGAGGAACAATAGGCTGCTGACGGGGTGGTGGGTTTGGCCTTGGATTGGCTAGGTTTTGGATGTTCCTAGTCAATGTTTGTTGATTGGAATTTAATTTATTAATTTGATCGGCCATCAATTTTAAAAGATCAGGTAGGGGGTCTTGATGTTGTGTGTGGGGCAACTCAAGATTGGGGAGCTCCAAGTGTGGAAAGTTACTGGTGGTTGGGTTTTGGGTGGAAGGGTTAGAATTAGGGTTAGAGGTGGGGTTAGAGGTAGACGTGGAAGGGTCAGTGGACCTATTTTGTTGTGTTTCCATTTTTTTAGGAGAAGACAGAAAAAGTGGTCTTTTTACGTGGGGGGCGAAATCAAATGGTCCTTCCAAGTGCGGATTTTGAGACCGTCGCCCATGCATAAAATGGAAGAACGGGGAGGGGAGGAGAAGAGAAAGAGATGAGAGAAAGTGTGCAATTCAAACAAACAAAACTAGACCTAACTTAATTGTGACTCCCTAATAATAACCTAAGACTTGGTCTATATAGGAAATAAGTAGTCAATAGTGAATACCCGTTCTATCAACAAATCTAGCCAAGTTGCTTAAGGGGAGGTTTGGGCCCAAACGTTTCCCAGGGAAAACCCCAGGTGCTTGTACAAACCCGCGCCTGGTCGTTTGACACGGCCCCTCAGCCTGAACACCAGATACAGATGACAGAATTGGTACCAACTAAAGAAAACTTAAGACCTAAATAGCAAGCCTAAGTTGATAAAGCCTTAGGGGTCAAGTTGCTACAAATTTTAATTAGGTCTAGGATTCTATAGTGCACACGGAATGTGGAGGGCGTTTATTGGGTTGTTGCCCTGTTATTTGATTTTTTTGTGTGTGTGCAGGAATTGGAGAGTGGCTCCAATGAAAATCAAGTTGTCACACAATTTTTTTATATTTTTGTCTTTTAGGATGTGATTTAATTAAATGAATTTTAGGGTTTTTCTCTTTAAGTTTTCAAACAAGTTTGAAAGTTCACAATCAAAGGAAAGACAAGTTGTTTGTGTGATTGTATATTTCCTTTTAATTGAGTCTCTAAAGAGAAAGAAGAAACCCTAAACCAATTATCCCTGAGACAGAAATTTAACTACCAATGAATTATTTTTAGCTTTCAGAATTAAGTAGTGGTCCAAACAAGTCAAACAACAGCACTACTTTGAAGAAAATCAAACAAGGATTCCAGAAAAGATTTTTGTAAGATTTTAGGAATTTGTTTGATAATAGTTTTGAATTTTTAATTATACTGGTGTCAAAGTCCAGAAATAATACCCGTGGGTATTATAGACTTTTCAGTATTACCACCGACCTCAGAAAATTTTTATGATTTTATATGATATGTAAAATTTCACAGGGATTCCAACAAGATAAATTTCACAAAAATTGGATGAGTATAAAAATTCTGAAAATTCGCGGACAGTAGCAAAACAGGAAGATTAGAGGGTGTGACCCCTCTGTAATCCACGAATTTTTAAAAATTACATACAAATCCAATTGATCTGAAATTTGGAACAGATGTTCCAAACTTAATTGGGAATCACTCTATGAAATTTTATGATTTTAGGAGGCCTGTGGTGTTAGGAATCGATTTTTCAAGTCTGGACAGAAATCTAGACCCGAAAAACAGAACACCAATACTTGCAATGGAATGGTGCTAAAGAAGCATACAAGCAAACAATGATTTTAAAATGCACCACTCCACTTAATTTAAGTGTTTAGGGTCCTGAAAGCCAAGTTTAATATATTTTTGGTAGTTTTAATTAATTATGTGACTAGAAAGAGGAACCAACCTGAACTTTCGCGGGAAGAAAAGGATCTTTAAGCTCTCGCTTCCAGATTCCTGCTTTCCCGCTGTAGTTCCTGCACACACAAAAGAAAGAAAGAGAAGGGGATGAGATCCACTTCAAGCAAGAGAAAATGAGTTAATGCAAAGCCGTGCCTCCCCGGCAACGGCGCCAAAAAGTGGCAGCGAAAATACACGGTTTGTTAAAATACGTCGTTGTAACGCGTAAATCCGCTTTCGCTCTTAAATTTATATTCCTAGATAGGGGAGTATCTAGGGTCGTCCAAGGAGGCCAAATGTTTGCAATAGTGATTCTCTTGCTTGGAATATATCTCAACTTTCTTTTGGTAATTTTCAATATACCATTTTTTTTGTTTTTGAACTAAGGCAACATGCGAAATTATGGCGGGAAAAGTGTTTACACTTCCAATTAAGTAAACTACTCTAAAGTGGCAAGTAGAGCCTCTCCCTAAGCTCACTCTAAACAAGTGGAGGCCTAGAATAATTAGGGAGAGGAAGTGAAGAATGCTGAAAATAAGCAAATAGAAATGCAAACAAGATATGCGAAGAAGGCAACTAGATAATTGATAAAGTGTTTAACAAAAATGCCTAGTAGAGGAATGCTTCTACTACTAGATAATTGAAATAAAGAAAGAAAACACAAATCCTCTAAATAGATGGTGAAGAAGAGGGCTTCTTGCTCCAAGGTTGGTGGCTCCCAAGCTTGAAAAGAATCCTTCAACTCCTTCCTTGCAGAATTCCGCCAAAGTGATGACCTCCAAGGCAAGCCCTAAGGGGGCGTGCCCTAAGTTTCTCTCCAAGGGTGGACGTCCACCCTAAGCTTTTCTCCTTTTCCTGGCCGTCCTCCTTGAAGTGGGAGAGTCCTCCTCCTTGGCGTGGCCCAAGTTGAAGAGAGTGGGGAGAAGAAGGCACCAAAAGGGCTGGTGATGTGCCCCTTTAATCTCCTTCTCTACTCCTTCTCCTTGGGCGTAGGTATAGGTGGATGTAGGTAGAAAAATACACTAATGGAGGATGCCCCCAAAATGGTGGTAGGTGGTGGGTTTTTATAGAATAGGAAGGGGGCTAAGGTGACCCTTGAAATGGAGGGCTAGGATGGAAGGAGGGAGGTGGTTAAGGATCCAATGGCCAAGGGTGTTTGGCGCCACCTTAAGGGACACCTAAGGGGTGGTTATGTGTGTTGACACCCCTTGATATTGGTGCCAAAATGGCTTCTAGAAGAGGGTCTAAGTTGGCGCCAAGAAGGATTCTAGAAGGGGGGTTAGGTGGATGGCTAGGATGGCTTATGTGGGTAGGTGTAGGGTGGATTAAGGGGCTGAAAGTGGCGCCAATATAGAGGTGGTTAGGGGTGGTTTTTGGCGCCAACTTGAAGTGTCTTTTGGTGGAGATAATGGGGTGAAGGGATGGCTAGGAGGTGGTGCCAACTTGAGTAGGGTAGCTAGCTTAGGTAGGCTTGAGTTGGTGGAACTAGCTAGGGTTGATTTTGGAGGTAATGAATGGCCAAGGAGCTGGTTGTTAGCTAAGCTAAGCTAAGCTAAGATAAGCTAAGCTAGCTTAGCTAAAGGTGGAGTAGAGGAGAAGGTGTTGGAGCTAGGGTTTGGAGGAAGGAGCTGAGGAGAAGAAGTCTGGAGCTGGAGCTGGAGCTGGCTGCTGCTGAAGAGGCTGGCATGGGGCTACTCTAGCTGGCTTAGCTTGCTAGTTCTTTGCTAGTTGCTAAGCCAAGCTAAAGTGAGCTAGCTTCTACCAAAATGAGCTAAGGTGAGCTGGGTCTGGTGCTCCCGGGGAGAATCAAGCTGGTTGAGGCAGCTAAGGTAGCTTAGCTCAACTGAGTTGAGCTAAGCTGAGTCCCTGTGAGCTGGACTTGAGCTTCCTGAGCTGGGATGAATTCTTCTTCAGCTGGTTGGAGCTGAGTGGAGCTGGATGTAGCTGGATCTGAGCTGGGGTGAACTCCTGTCAACTCAGCTGAGCTAGCTAGAGCTCCCTGTGAACTAGTGGGAGCTGAGGTGAGCTAGACTCAGCTAAGTTGAGCTGGATCTGAGCTGACTTGAGCTAGGGTGAGCTAAGGTGAACTCTCTTGAGCTGCCATCCAGCTGAGATTAGCTGAATGGAGCTGGGATGAGCTAACCCTAGTTCAAGTAAGCTAGGTTCCAGCTGCGGTGAGCTAGATCAAGCTGAGGTGAGCTGGATCAAGCTGAGGTGAGCTGGATTAGGCTGAGTTCCAGCTAGTCTGGGCTTCTCCTTCACCATTTGCCTTCTTGAGTGCTAGGGTTTTAGGGATCTGTGCATCTGTACATCCCTAACACTCACAAAAACTCATTAAAATGACAATAAAAAATGCAATGCATGCCTATCCTAATTTATGCCTAAATGCAGCCCAAAAACCCATTTGCAGAGTAAAATCCTAAGAGCTAGGTTAGTTTTAAAGCATAAAAATGATGATAAACTGGCGTTTATCAGGCTACACTCTGGGTTGGGTGAACAGCAGCTAGCCTGTACCTTCCTTGTGACTACTGTCCTCCCCCACACGCTTGGTGACCACGACTGCCAGCTCGGCCTCTAACGCTCGGTGCGGGGAGCATCTACTGTGCTCTAGTCCTAGATGGGTAGTCCCTCCTAATGTGGCACGGCTAGTCACACAGGTAGCAGAGGGGTACACGATCTCCTCCCCTAGCAGGTCCCTGTCTAGGGCCCCCAAAGGCCACTGGTGGCCCCGCAGAACGAGACGGCTCTCCTATGGGCGCTGTGTGCCTCCTCTCCCAATGGCCCTATGAATACTCTAGCTTGTAGGGCCTCTTCATCTGCCCTCAGTGTCTCGCGAGGCCAGGTTGCTCTCCTCGTAAGTCATGGCTGCCTCGATCACATGAGAGAAAGTGGGCAGCTTCAGGGGTTTGACATACCCCCGAATCGCAGGTCGAAGCCCCTCCGTAAACCTCCACAAGTGCTCCTCTTAGTAGACACAGCTGTTGGGGCGAAGCATGACAGCTCCAAGAAACGTGTGCGGTAGGCGCTAACCGTCATCGCCCCCTGGAGGAGAGTGTGGAACTCCTGCCTCCTTTGATCACACCAGGTCTGCGGAAAGTACTGCTCACAAAAGAGAGCTACGAACTGGACTCTGACTGCCCTCCACCAATTGTGTGCTGCGTTCTCCAGCTGGTACGTGGCAAAGGCCACGCGGCACTCCTCAGGAGGGCGAAGGGTGTCGAACACCTTCTCTATCTGTTCCAACCAGTCCTCTGCCTCAGACGGGCTCTCATCCCCCTTGAAGGAGGAAGGCTTCAGCTTCCAGAACTGACTGAAAAGCTCGTGGTGTAGCTGCAACGGAGGAACAGACACGCCTCCAGGCAAGGAGGGCTCATGCTCAGAAGTGTCAGAGGGTTGTGGGGGTGGTGGAGGATCACCCCCTCCCCCTCCTACTCGTCCGGTGCTGCGACGGTCTCTTTGTCCCACCGAGGACTCCCCCTCCACGTCCTCAGGGAGAGGTGCCCGAGAAGGCTGCTAGAGCTTCTCCCGTACGATGTCTCTGATCAGCTAGGTGAGATCCTGGGCTTGAATGCCCAGGAGGAGAGGTCGATCAACTAGTGACTCAGGTCCGGCACGAGCGCCCCTTTAACCTCGTCCATGGCCACGACCATGGCCTACCTCGAGGACACCTCGATGAGGCATCTCCTCCAAGGAAATACAAGAGAAAGAACAAGAGTTGTCAACGATATCTGATTACATGGAGAAAAAGACTCAGAAATGAATATCAAAGCGTTACGTTATGATGGTTATCCTAGTTATATGCGCGTGAGTGGTTATTCTTGAACCAATTGGTTCATTTCTCGGGACGACCTTGCTCTGATACCATCTTGTTACGACCCGATTTCCAGATCCCTACAGGACTCAAGACCAGCTCGCCTCGATTACTCCCAAGACCTAGTCATCCAACGAGAAATAACCAAAAGTAGGAAATAAACCACATTCACACATGTAATATAACTAAGCAGAAGGAAAACAAGACGTAAAGGAACAACAAAGCTAAAAGTCTTAACAAAGTAATACATGCCATCACAACAACAACAGCGGAAAATGAGACAGAAAGTAACAGGAACAGTAAAATAGATGTCTAGTACTCACTACAATAGCAAAAAACTAAAGAGCTGGAAAGAAGCGACTACGGCAGGGCTCGGCTGGGCCTAGCACCCTTGATAGAGAGAAATTCGCTCGATTAAAAAGATAATAGTAATAAGATGATATGTCGTTGTAATTTATGTGGTGGAAATCTCTCAATCAAAGATTAAAATAGATACCAATTTAAACCACAAAAAAAGATGTCATATCCACAGGGAGGAACAACTACAATAAATCATAGATAAGCAATGATGTAAACATGTTTATATTACATAAAATGTCTATTTATGCATATTTTTAAGCATAGAATTGCATTACATACTATAAATATTGCATAGCATGCATCATCTTGCATTTAGATTAGTTTGAATAAAATGGAGGTTAATTGTCTCCTTTTATGTTCAGGGATAGGGTAAATTTTTATCGGGACCTCGGATCAAAGATCCAACCGTACAGATTTGATCAGGGTGATGATTGGAGTTCAATGACTCCAAGATCACCCTAATCAGACATCTGTAGCATCAGATAGAGATCGAGGAATCCTAGAAGATCAAGGGCCAAGATGGTGTGAATCCGCACTTCAGACAACAAATCCGACTGCACGGATGGATTCAGATCGACGATCGCAGTCTAACAACGCGAAAATCGACTCAATCTGACAACCATGGCACCATCTACATCATCCAGAAGATGGATGGCCAAGATGGCACCACGTGGCGCCATCTCAGCCGCCCAATCGGCCGCTGCACCCACCGCTCCATCTCTTCCTCATTTTGAGCGATGCTTCTTGCTGGTCGCATGTTTCGCCTTGTCTTTGTAGTTATTTATATGACAAAACAGCTACCAGACTAATACAAATTTTTTACTCAAAATGACAAGTTTTCCTGAGGTCAAACTCAGGGAGCAACTATAATTCTAGAAACATAAATTCACAATATAAGGTTTTACAAAAATTAAGAGATAGAGAGAGAGAGGGAGCAAAAGTCTTTTTGTTGGCTTCTTCTTCTTCTCTCTTCCTCTTCTCTTTTCTTCTTCTCTTGCAGCTGATTCTTCTCTTCCTTCAATCTGCCTTCTTCTCCTTTCTGCAGCTGTGGTGACCCTTTCTCTTTTCCCTTTCTTCCTCTCTTCCTTGCGACTGCAGAGCTTCTGCCTTCAGCTGCTAAGTCTTCCTTTCTTCTTTCTTTTCTTTTCTTCTTCTGCTCTAGCCGTTCCTCTTCTTTCTTTTCTTTCTCCTTCCTGTCTTCTTCTTCTTCTTCTTTGCTTCTTCTTTCTGCTCTGGCCGCTGACCTCCGTCGTCTGACCCGAAGCTCAGACGACTTAACTATGCATTTGCTACAGTGCGGCTCCTTTTCTTCTTCTTCAGCTCCTCTCCTTCCTTTCTTCTTCAGCTGCTCAGTGCGGCTAAGTCTTTCAGCCACTCCTCTCTTCTTTCTTCGCCTACTTCTTATTCTTTTTCCTTCTTCCCTGCATGCACACACAATGATCCATGCAAATCCTACCCCTACCCCTTCCCCACGTCTCTCTCTCTGAATCTCTCTTTAGGAAAGCTCTCCCAAAGCCGGGTAATCGGGTTTGGGTTGCGTACCCGGGACCAGGCCCACCGGCGTACAATGGTGGGCGAGGAGTGCTTGGTCGGGTAGTCGGATTCAGCCCAGACCTGCAGGGCATGGCGCGAGCGAGGGCGGGCGAGCGCGTGGCGCGCTGCGTGCGGGTGAGGGACCTGACCCTTGTGTATCGAAGGCAAACAGCCCAATACACTTTTTCAATTTAAGTGTGGGCGTGAGGCCACACACCTACGAGGTGGGACTAAAGTCCCACCTCCAATCTGTGTGCCCGCAGGCGAGAAGACGCTTCCAATTGGGGCAGCAGCGAACATTCGCACCCCCAATCGCAAGCCTGGGCGTGCTTGTGGAACCAACCCGCGCTACCTGGAGTGCATGCCTGGGTTGGAAATGTCCTGGAGCTACTTGCGAAGGAGCTTTAGCAGCTCTTCAATGGCGGCGAGGAGGCGTTGACCTGAAAACACAAGGACAGCCTCGCGGCTGCATCAGATAACGTAGGGAGTGCAAGGGTTGGCAAGGCGCTGATGTGCCTATGGAGGTGCGCTTGGGGCAGACTGTGAGTGTGGGAGTGGGTTTGTTCGGGGGGTGGTTGGGCGGTGAATGGTAGTGAATGGAGTGGGGGAAATGGTTGAGTGGAGTGAGGGGGAGCTTCTGGGCTTGTCGACGAGGGGTGAGGTGGTCTGTAGAGGTGGAGTGACCTCGTTGGAGATGGTGATCGGAGATGGAGCAGATGGAGGTGGAAGTGGCGGTTGGTGGATTAAAAGGGTAAATGAGGAAGGGGAAAATGTAAGGGAGAGAGAGAGGAAGATTCATACCTACTTAATCGACAAAGGGGGAGAGGGAGGCGTCCGGCTCGTGCCTGCCGGAGCTGAGGACGAAGATGCGCAGGAGGGGGTTATCGGCGACGAGGAGGCGGTCTGAGGGCGCTAGCTGGTACGGCCTGGCGTGGGACGACGGGGCAGAGTGGACTCTGCTATAGGTAGGGAAGCAGAGCGACGAGGAGGAGGGAGGTTCACCGGAAGCTCGAGCATTCTGACCGGAGAGGGGAAGGACGAAACCTAGAGTATTTCTCCGCCAGAAGAAGCTTGAAGGAGACGGCAGACCCTGCCGCTCCTTAAATAGGCATTGGCGAGGGAAGGAGATCGAGGAGACGACGTGCCGCGCTCGTCGGAGTGTGGTCGGAAATGGACACCCATGCCTTTCGTGCGTTCGCACGATAGACATGGTCGGTTGCAGAGGTCAAGGGAGGGTCCCTGCGACAGAGGACGTCGCAAGGAACTCCCCGCTTATTCCAGAGGACGGGCGCCCTGCCCTGCGCAGCGCCATCCTCCACGCAAGGTCGCCGGAGGTATGGTGCTGCGCAGAAATGGCAGGGGGGACCGTTCTGCAAAGAACGATGAAAAGATAGGAGGCAAATCGCAAGGGTTTCAAAAGATAAGGGTCAAAAAGTAAATTAAGAGGATCAATTTGTAAAGTCGGTCAAGATGGTCTTTTCTTAGGCCCAAATTTTTATACCAGACTAATTTGAACCTAAGGATTTTAATGGTGAAATTTGATTTGAGGTTGGACCATGTTTGATCGATCAATTTGCGTAAAAACCCAAATTAAGTCATAAATTAGGCATGGTTCTCATTTTAGGTCAAAATAGGTTGCAAAGGCCAAATTGAAGGTTCTAAACCATAGGGAATATTTTTCTATGAATTTTAGAGGGTTTAGTTGATTTTTATCCTGCCTCAAACCTCGTGAATTAAAGTGGGTTTGTTTTAGGATTACAGAATGTCATTTAATTCCTAGAAGTTGCTATAACCTTCTTCAGATCAGATCATCCCACTTCCCTCCTTATTAAGCTCGTTTGACCTGTGTTTGGACCCTTAATTACCCTGTTTGTACATTGCATTGGTGAAATTACAGTTTTACCCCTTATGATTTGTTTTATTCTTTAACTCAGAATTCTCTGAGTTAAGCCTCTCTTTAGGTTTTGTAGGAGCTTTTTCACACTCATTTGGATTAAATTGTGCTAGTTAGGGTTCATGATGAGGTTCTCATCACTTCTCCGCCGTTGGATGTGCATCCAACGGCTGTGGATGCGCGCACACAAAACATAACCGCGACATAAATGCTTATGTAGTGCATTGGTTGAACGCGCGCGAGATCTGGAGGCGCGCGTTCGATTCTTCGCGAAAGGTGCTGAGGCGCTTAGGTGCGGGCGCGATTGACAGCCCGATGGTGATCCAGCGGCCGCAAGCGCTCAATCCAAATCACGCGCCCACGCATGCCCGCGCGTAACGCGGGATCAAACGCAACGAGCGCGCGATGAGAAGGCGCAACGAGGAGTGACATGGAGCGCGTGTTTCACGCGCGGGAGGCTAGCGGGCGGCACACGTCACCCACAACTGGGGCTTTAGTGACGCTTAATTCCGTCACTAAAGACCCCTTATTTAATATTTTGAAATTGTAAAGACCAAATTGCCCTCACTCCTTGCAACTATAAAATGAGACCCCCTCCATAAGAAATTGGCATCCCTTCTTTCTCTTCTCTCCCTCTCCAAAGCTCAAGAGAAGCTTGTCCCATACCCAGGATGCTTCTCAAGAAATAAAGTCAAATTTTTGCCCCCATTTCGGAAGTGGATCCCGCAACGACGATGACGTGCTGCCTCGTTCCCATTCTTCCCACTTCGTTGTCCTTCGTCCTACTCCGTTCCCCGTCTTCTAGGCGTCGTCCGGTCTGGCTCATCCTCCAAGCGACCGTCAAGGCAGATATCTCTCTCTCCATTCTTTTTACTGCTTTCTAGAGTAAATTTATTACTTTTTAGTGTAATCATTTTCTGCTTTCTAGTCGTAATGAGTAGTGTAATGAACAATCTCTTTGATGATTAATTCCATGTTCATTCTACATCTCCTTTTATTTTTATTTGTAATATTCTCTCTCTCTTCTATTTATTGTAAATAGATAGATAGTTTCTAATCAATTATTCTGCTTCATGACAAATAAAACAAACGTGTTTTTTTAAGCAAACGTCCGCCTCCTTGAGTTCGACCTGGGATTTCTATTCCAGTATAAATTTTATTTGTTGAACACAAGTTCTTCGCTTTCAAACTACGACAAGTTTTCAAAAATCAAATACGTTAGCGTAGTAACACGTAGCTTCAACATTTTGGCGCCGTTGCCAGGGAGGCGACACTCTTTGATTTTTTTTCGCGTTTTACAACTTTCGAATCATTTACCTCACTTCTCTCCTTTCTTATTGTGATTGCAGGTACTCTTTTGAGACGAGCAAAAGCGGTAGATTGGAGTAAAGTGCTGTTGAAGGTTCTGTAAGTTATCCCCCACCTCCCACCCATTAGTTTTCATTTCACCACATAATAACACAAACATCAATCAATGTAGGTGTTCTTATAAACTCTAAGGTTAGTTTTGTTTGTTTGTTTGACACCCACACCTGCCTCAACCTTTACATTTAAAAAGAAAAATAAAAAAATATCACAGAGGTACACAACCTCATCTGATTTTCAAATTCAACCGGTAAACCGATCTTTGGAGCTGATACACACATCCAAACACATAATTGAGTAGAAATCATATTAGGTAATCACTTGTGTGCCTAATTAAGTGGTGCAACAGGCCAATTATTTGAGTTGATTGGGCTGCATCACTTCAATTAAAATCAACTCATCAAGTAGTTGCCGTTTAGGTTCAACTCTTAGGGATTTACCAGGCACTCCACATTCTTTTAAGTTTCAAAGGAAAACACTTTCACTTGTGCTTTCCAAACCTGGTGTGCCAACAAAACTTGTTTGAAAATACCTAAAGTTGAATCCTAAAAGCTACTAAGCAAGATTTGAACCCTAAAATTCACCACATCAAAACTAATCTTGCTTGAAAACCACTGGTTGTGCACGCACACACAAATCAATCAATCATTAAGGGCACAACCCAGATAAATGGCCCATCACATTCCAAAGCACATTCAAACCTAGCCCTAAATAAAACAGAGTAAACGTTGGCTTTAAGGATTCGATTCGCTCTTCGGAGCCTAGAATGAGATTATTTTTGATTAGTCTGTTTCTACTATTCAATCTGATGTCTAGCTAGGGGAGCAGAATCAAATGATCGTGGCTGGGGGGTACACTAGGAACCGGAGGCACAAGCCGAAGGAAGAACCTTCTCCCTAGTCCCTCCTTTTAATAGGTTGGATTGAGCAGATAAAAATAGATCAAATTTTTTCTTTATCTCAAGACGGGTTCTAGGAGTCTGTAGGTCTTTAGGCTAGCCCACTTAAGGACAGGTTTGATTGCTTGTATTGCAGGGCACCTTTTTTCCTCCCATCTATCATGAATCCTTCCACATTTTATATGCATTCCCGCTCTTTCCCTCCTGTTATGAGTTATCCTCAACATGATGATTATCCCGACTCGTACTATAATCAACCATCAGTTAGTTGGGATAACTCGGATTGAGGATACAGTTCCGGACCTCCGTGTTTAGGGTCTAACCCTGAACACTATGATTGTGATTTCTATCCTTCTCATAGCCACATCGATTATAGATTGTCAACTTTTCATGAACAACCTAATACGATCTACAATCAAGAAGGATACACTGATTCTTACCCATCCTCTGATTACATCACCTTTAGGTCATCACCACCTTTTGAACAATCCGAAATGACCTATTATCAGGAAGGGTATAACGAATCTCAATTTGTTAACTCCTCTACACTGATCCCAAACCCGCCCAACCCTGAACCAAGTCATTTGGTTCAGGTTAACTAGGTTCAAGATAAGGTTTTAGCTAACTTGAGGAATATCATACAATCTTTAGAAGTTCAGCCAATACCTTGCATTGAAAAATTGGAGCCCCTGATTGAGATGATTGATGATTTGAACAAGTATTTGTTGGATTAGCTCCAAGATGTTAAGGATAAGAACCTATGTGAGTTTCTACTTGGGAAGTTAGTGAAATTGAGAATGAGATTTGTGGTTGCTTTGGTTCAATCGTGGGATGATTCCCAGGATGAACCCCCTTCAGGAGAGCCAAGGTCAGGACCCGCTCAGGCACCTG
Organism: Thalassia testudinum; assembly: GCA_037157565.1. NCBI lineage: Eukaryota > Viridiplantae > Streptophyta > Magnoliopsida > Alismatales > Hydrocharitaceae > Thalassia > Thalassia testudinum. The sequence continues at coordinate 2,050,967 of JAZHRO010000029.1, read as the reverse complement.
TCGGTGGGGACACGTGTTATGAAGCCGACCAGATTGAATTAGAGCAACCAATTAAGGATGATCTGATTTCTTCACCTGAAATCCCTGAGCCAAGGTATGAGGAAAAGTATGTCTCCATGGACTAGAAAATGATAGATGATTTTAGGACATACATTAATATGGATTTGGATTTCTTTGATTCTGATGGTGAAGATTCAAGTTGCGAAGTCTCACGCGAGTTTACAGAACACAATTTCTATGAGACGATTGAGCCTGAGGAATCTACTGGATCATTTGATAGCCCAATAACTGAGGAAACTGATCTTATTGGGGCTCACATTACGAATCCAGAATCGCATTTTCTAGATGATTCAATCCAATGCCCTGATTGTCAGTTACACTCCATTAAGCTTATCGATGATTCTATTTTTGAGATAACTAGACCCAAGTCAATTCTGATTCAGCCACATCTTTCAGACTTGGAAATTTCAGACGGGGTGATTAATATACAGGAGGTACCGAAATTTGACATTCTGAATGAGGAGGATAGGAGCTGGGAAATTTTGATCTGGGAAGAAAATTCTAGAGGAAATAAAAGACTGAGTCTAAGGGTTCCAATTCATTTGAAACCATCAAACCAAAACCCTTATAACATTTGTTCTAAGGATGTTCAACCCAAGCATACATTCATTGATTATCTTTTTGATATTGAATTCTCTGTAACCCGACTTTTTGGTCTTGGGTTGCATCCTCATAAATCGCAGGCCCGACCCCGCTTGCATACTGATTTTAGGTTTTGGGTAATTTTTATCTAGAACCTTAGATATTCTCTATTATGGGGTATGGGTCTGCACCACAATCTGGTCCACATCTGCGGACATCTACTGGCAGGTCAGAAGTTTCTTCTTTTTATTCTGATTTTGATCTGCACATGTGAATTCTTTATCTCTTCTTTGTATAGTGTGCCTAGCTAAAGGCACTAAATTTAGCACATATATAATTTTTGTTTATCTCGGAGCAAACCTGACATTCACGCAATTTAGGTGCCCTCTACTCTATTCCACTCGGTTTTATCTTTTTAATATAATGAGGACATTGCATTAGATAGGCATGGGGGGTGGATATTCATCTCTGAATTTATTCGTCAGCTCCGTAGATTTGTTTTATTTATATATATTAAAAAAAATTTGAATTAGGAAAGAGAACTTGGGTTTAAGAAAATTTTCAATCTTAGGAAATATTACATTAGGATCTGAACATAAAGACCCTTCAGGTGTTCAAACTTAATCAGTTTGTATATCCATTAAAATGTGGATTTATTTTTCGAGTTCTCGCCAACTTGAATTTTATTTTAATTCGAGTAAATAAGTTTGGGTAATAAGTAGACGACTTATCAACCCGCCCTCTAATTTGAGGGAACTTTAAGCCTAAAGCATCTACACACTATCTTGTCACTGACTCGTTAATCGACGGTTCTAATGAAAATTGGGTAGCTAATGAATCTTTTAGGGTGATATGGCTGGCAAGTTATCGTGGGTAACAGCCCATAGGTAGGTTGTTCAGAGCCCAGTCACTGGACCATTCTCTTTTTGCTGCCTTTAGGTAAATCTTAGACCAGGGAAGCCACCTACTTAAAAAAAGAAAAAGAAAAAGAAAGTCAAAAAGAAAAGAAATAGAAAAGGAGAAAAGAAAAGAAACAAAAGAAATAAGCCACGCTTCGCCGCACGAGTATGGCAGGCAAGTTGTCGGTGGTAACAGCTCATCGACCGGTTGTTCAGAACCCAACTCAATAAATACACTGAAAATTCTCAAAACACTTAGGAAGAAGCAGAGAAGTAGAATAAACTAGGGAGATATACACTGGATTCACCCTTGTGTTGACCCCAGAAAAATAAAAGTAGGGAGAAAGCTACCGATTTTAAAGATACACTTTTAGGCAGAACTCTCTTTTTAAGTCGTAGAAACCCAAAGTCCGTTTTAACTGTCGATCAACGAGTCTATCACGTTCACAATAAGATACTTAGAACTTAGGGTTCTCATCAAATCTTGGGTGAGTTGAATGGCCATAGAAAGCAACTCTTAAACCCTAAAACTCGAAAATCCAAAACAAAAATTAGAAAAGAAGAAAAAGAAAAAGAAAAAGAAAATTTTCTTTGAATAAGAAGAGGGCTTGAGGCGGTCTGCATTTTGGCAGATACCCAGGCACTATTGTGTCATTGAAAGTTCAGATCCTAAGTAAAAATTTTCTTAATGATTTAAAATAACTCATGACCAAATAATCCAACTTAATTCTTTTATAAATAGCATATAGTTTTTGCCAGGGACTAGCAAAAGATATGCATAGGGGTGTAATGTAAACATGTTTATAGTACATAAAATGTCTATTTATGCATGTTCTTAAGCATAGAATTGCATTACATACTATAAATATTGCATAGCATGCATCATCTTGCATTTAGATTAGTTTGAATAAAATGGAAGTTAATTGTCTCCTTTTATGTTCAGGGATAGGGTACATTTTTATCGGGACCTCGGATCAAAGATCCAACCGTACAGATTTGATCAGGGTGACGATTGGAGTTCAACGACTCCAAGATCGCCCTAATCAGACATCTGTAGCATCAGATAGAGATCGAGGAATCCTAGAAGATCAAGGGCCAAGATTATGTGAATCCACACTTTAGACGACAAATCTGACCGCACGGATGGATTCGAATCGACAATCGTAGTCTAATGGCGCGAAAATCGACTCAATCCAACAACCGTGGCACCATCTACATCATCCAGAAGATGGACGGCCAAGATGGTGCCATGTGGTGCCATCTTAGCCACCCAACCGACCGCTGCACCCGCCGTTCCATCTCTTCTTCATTTTGAGTGCCCCTTCTCCACCGTTGGATGCGCATCCAATGGCTATGGTTGCGTGCACACAAAACTTAACCGCGACACAAATGCTTGTGTAGCACGTTGGTCGAACGTGCTCGTGAGATCTAGAGGCGCGCGTTCGATTCTTCGCAAGAGGCGCTGAGGCGCGGAGGTGCGGGCGCGATTGATCGCCCGATGGTGATCCAGCGACAGCAAGCTCTCAATCCAGATCACGCACCCACGCATGCCTGCGCGTAACGCGGGATTAGACGCGGCGATTGCGCGATGAGAAGGCGTGGCGAGGGGCAAGTTAGGCCATCCGATCTAAGATCTGAAGAACGTGGAGCTGGCATTTCATGAGCGGGAGGCAAGTGGGCAGCACACGTCGCCCACGATTGGGGCTTTAGTGACACTTAATTCCGTCACTAAAGACCCCTTATTTAATATTTTGAAAATGTAAAGACCAAATTGCCCTCACTCCTTGCAACTATAAAAGGAGACCCCCTCCATACGAAATTGGATCCCTTCTTTCTCTTCTCTCCTTCTCCAAAGCTCAAGAGAATCTTATCCCACACTGGGGATGCTTCTCAAGAGATAAAATCAAATTTTCGCTCCCATTTCGGAAGTGGATCCCACGAAGACGACGACGTGCTGCCCCGTTCCCGTTCTTCCCGCTTCGTCGTCCTTCGTCCTGCTCCGTTCCCTGTCTTCCAGGCGTCGTCCCGTCTGGCTCGTCCTACAAGCAACCATTGAGGAGCATATCTCTCTCTCCATTCTTTTTAATGCTTTCTAGAGTAGATTTACTGCTTTCTAGTGTAATCATTTTCTGCTTTCTAGTCGTAATGAGTAGTGTAATGAACAATCTCTTTGATAATGAATTCCATGTTCATTCTACATCTTTTTTTGTTTTTGTTTGTAATATTCTCTCTCTTCTATTTATTGTAAATAGATAGATAGTTTCTAATCAATTATTCTGCTTCGTGACAAATAAAATAAACGCATATTTTTAATCAAACGTCTGCCTCCATGAGTTCGACCCAGGATTTCTATTCCGGTATAAGCTTAATTTGTTGAACACGAGTTCTTTGCTTTCAAACTACGACGACAGGTTTTCAAAAACCAAATACGTTAGTGTAGTAACACGTAGCTTCAACAAGCAACAATCATGTTTGCAGAAATATTCGTCAAATGAATCAATAGATATGCTGCTCTAAATGTACTTGTGATTTTATGAAAAGTTATAGACTATTTATGTAAATTTCACATCAGAGCTCAAGCTTCCAAAATCTGTAAATGACACAGGTGTAGTGGCAGAGGAAGTATTTCTTAATTGCATGCAAATATGAATCAAATTTCAATGTGAAATGATATGTATAGCAAGAACCAATCAAATATGTGGAAATATAAGTGCACGCTTACAAATTCACCAGAATATAATAATCAAACCATGAAAATCCCACAACTTCCAATGGCATGCAAATGTAAATTTTAATAGGTGCAAAAACAAAGGAAATTTCCTCTCTCTTCACCACACATTGGAGGAGGCATCGCCGGTAGCCTGCTTGGGTAGAGGAGTTCCGCCGAAGGAGAGGAGCTCGTAGACGATGGCGGCAAGGCGGAAGATGGACGGTGGTGGCCAGCCAGATGGCAGGTGGCAGCGGAGAGGACCGACAGGGACTGCAGTTGCACGCAGGTGGTTGCTGCGTGCGGAGGTGTTGCGTGCGCACGAGGGCGCGGCTACGCGTGGAGCTGCTGGTTCGTGTGAGGTCGTAGCTACGCGTGGGCGTGGATGGCGAGAGGTGTGGCCGTGAGGGGGTAAGTGGCTGTAAGTTTGGGTCTCTTGCTACAACAGGGAAGGAGAAGTAGACAAGAAGACGAAGAGGTTGACCGCGTGCTGGCTGGATGTGCATGCACAAGGGCGCTCGGCTTGCTAGCCTTGAGGGAGCACGCACACAGGTTGTCGCTGGGTGGATGCACGCACACGTCGGGAGGGTGCGCGTGGTGGGGCTACTGTGCAAGGAGCGGCTGCCTCGCGCACGGGCATGGTTGCACGCGGTGAGTGGGCGTGCCCACGCGGTCTGGCTGCAGTGAGAGTGGTGAGAGGGCACATGGTTGGCTGCAGTCGGTGAGGGGTCACAGTGCACGCGACTCGCTGCAGTGCATGCTCTCTTCACGGTGGAGAGGAAGGGTTCACGATGGTGCGGTTGGAGGTCCCCCTCATCCAAGGAAGTCCCGTAGCTTTTATCCCTCTCCAGATCCACAACCTCCGCTTCACCCTTCGCATACGCAACTGCTGGATTTGAATGCCGGCGGAGGGAGCGATGGTGGGAGGTGGACAATTATGGGCATGTCATTCTTTAAATACTAATTATGTCCAGCCACCTATTACACCTTTATTTTCTGCATGCACATATCAAATAAGAAGTATAAATATATGTATTAGAATGCAAAGCAGATACAAAAATATTCATAAGCTAAGATTGATTACTTCTTAGCTTAGGTCATTAAACTATAAGGAAATGTATTCCATATGTACTTAAGCCAAATAAATGTCCAATAAATTGGACTTATCAACTCTCTGCAGCCGAAAACTTAGGCTGCTCAACTCCTGGTCCTGAACAAGGTTACGAAAAGATAGAGTCATCGAACGCTGAGTAGAGTGGTGTTTACATTATTTATGTGCAAGTAAAGTAAAACAAGCAACCAGGTTTTATTCTCATTTCTATTTATCTCATCTATGTATTTCTGGTTCATTTATTTCACAAAGGATCCAAGTATTTCTTGATCTTGCTTGTTCCTCGTGGGAATGATCTTGATTGCAGTCTTTTCCGTGGAGTAGAATGTACACATGGTGCTCTCCTGGCCGAGAGAGTCTCCCATGATAGTCCTACACCCAGTCAACTACCCCGAGGTTACTGTCGCGACGTAGCGGTGACTACGGCATCCATGATAAGCGCATGGGTAGCTACCCCGCACTGGCACACAGTCAGTCATTTCCGCTAGCAGGTATGCCTAAAGTATAGCACGGAATAGTATAGGGCCTTACCCTCTCAAAATAGGGGTCTCACCCCTCAAAACCAAGTAGGGGTCTCGCCCCTCCACAGTCCGCGTACCCTCGTCCAACTACCCCGATTTGCCCAGAGGGCTTAAAAGTCGGTGTAGGTTGGCTAGTCCTAACCCCGGACCCCACTACACTAATAGCTCACCTCGGTACCATGTACGCGAGGGCCAATAGGAGTCGGAGTAGAGTGACCCGTCCTACCCCAAGTCTCAACCCAAGGGGTTGGTGGCTCCCCCTCTACACTAAAAGGGATAGTCGCTCTCCTTGGTACAATGTACACAAGGGCCATCTCACTTCCCATCTACAGGAGTTTTCCTCCTAATTCCCCGTAGGATTCATGCTGGTATTCCTTTCATTTCGTATTCCAAACTTTCATATCTCTCTATTTACATTTCCATTTCCATTCTTAAACAAGCAGCTCGTGATTTTCTAACTGACAAGGCATCATATTAAATAACCAGTACATTTGCTAGCATTTACAGTTTTATAGGCATCTCAAGTAGACAGTGTAGCTCAACCATGCTCATTCGTTTCTGCCCTAGGGTTCATTCGAGTTATTCTAAGCATGCAGTTCATTTATTTAATCAGAATAATACCATAAATCACTCTACTGGGTATCATGAGAGGAATAGGGGCTTGCACCGCAGATCTTGTCGTCTCCGCGGGACTCGAACACGCCCCTAGCTGATAACCTGTACCAGCGACTAAGTCACATCAGACGAGCTTAAAATAGTAGGTACTCAACACTAACACATAGAGAAACTCGAGTGGAAAACAACGGTACTTCATTTGCGGAAATCTGATTCCGTTTGGGCGTTGAACGGGCCAAAAACATGGTTACTGTCCAAAATCAGATGTCTGGGACTAGTCCCAAACGTCTTAAAAGACGTCAGATCTTACCTCTCACTTCTTGCAGCTGCCTCAAACATCCAGACTCCTCTACAACTGTCTGAGGAGAGTTCAAGACATCTGACCTTCCTTCCAGTCATCTGGAAGTGCCGTCGGACGTCTGGCGATGTGGTCAGATGTCCAAAAGTGCCTGGAAAGGCTCACCGTGTGCCTTTCCAACGCCTTGTACCTCCGCGTGAAAAAAATATGCCTTCAGACATCCGGCTTCAGCTCCGGACATCCTGATGCTTCTTCAGACGTCTGATATTGGAAAACTAGTATCCAAATCTCCCCCGCGCAGCTCGCCCCACTCGGGCCTCCACCCTCAGATGACGCAGCGACATCTTTAGCAGTTGCAGGAGCTTGAGAAGCTCCCCGCCGGTGTCCTTCTCTCTCCCACGAACTCCTCCTTGAGCTCCATCGAGCTCCCGCGGCCATCGTCCCTCTCCCCTACTCTCCTCTCACTCCCTCGCACTCTCTCACTCTCGCTCTTCCCCATTCTCCCTCACTAGCTCCTTGAAACGTCGGTTTTGTATTTGTTATAACGTTGTAGTAAAGCCGGTTATTACCAACACTTCAAATATAAATTTTTTACTCGGAAAATAAAAGAGTTCCCGAGGTCGAACTCAGGGAGCAAGTTGTATTCTAGAGATATACATGTTTCTTTTACAAAATAAAGACAGAGAGAGGGAAAGAATTTGTTGTTTTCTCTTTGTTCTGCAGAGGGGATGCTCTTCTTTCTCTCTTTCTTTAGATCTCTTTCTTTCTTTTTGTTCTGCAGAGGTGCTTCTTCCTGCTGTTCCTGCTTTGGTGGTTTTCTTCTTTCTTCAGAGCTCCTTGTTCTTCTTCTTCGTTCTGCAGAGGTGATGCTCCTCTTCAGATCTCTTTCTTCTTCTTCCTTGGTTTCTGTCTTGACCTCTCTTCTTCTTTTTCTGCAATTGTGGTGACCCTTTCTCTGTTCCCTTTTCCTCTTTATGGCTGCAGAGCTTCTGCCTTCAGCTACTAAGTCTTCCTTTCTTCTTCTTCTGCTTTGGCCGTTGCTCTTCTTTTCTTTCTTTCTTCAGCCTGCCTTCTTTCCTGCTCTGGCAGCTGACCTTCCGTCGTCTGACCCGGTGCTTCGACGACTTAACTATGCATTTGCTACAGTGCAGCTCCTTCTTCTTCCGCGGGTCTTCTTCTTCTTCGCCTGTGCCTGCACACTTCAGAGTTTTTTTCGTCAGAGGCAAAACCTACTCTACCCCCCTCCCCCGCGTCTCTCGTTCTCTCTGAAACCACTCTTAGGAAAGCTCTCCCAGAGCTACCGGGTAATCGGGTTCGGGTCACGCCCGGGTCCAGGCCCACCGGCGTGCGTGGTGGGCGAGGAGTGCAGGTCAGTCAAAGTCGGGTCAAATCAGGTCCGCGGGGCGTGAGCGCGGACGAGACCGGGTAACCGGGCGGGTGTAAGGGGACCTCACCCCGTGTACTGAGGCAATAAGGCCAGTGCACGAAATCAATTTAAACAGTGGAACGGGTGTGAGGCTTACCGATGTGGGACTAAACGCAGACCGTTCCTCGCGTGCGCCTGCTGGGAGACCGCGGCCTGGCTTCTGCAGCTGCGGCTTCTATTTGCATAGGTTGCTGGCTGGCTGCCTTCGCAATACTCCCTGTACTCCGCAGCAGCTGGAGACCTGGAGTCCTCAAGCCTGGAGCGCGGGAGAAGCTGCTTCAATGTGCGTTAATGGCGGTCGAACCTCAAAACCTGTCAGACACGAATATGGCCTCGCGGCCTGATCAAACCACTGGGGAACCTTCGCCGTGGCACGGCGAAGGTGAGGAGCTGCGCGGCAGGCCGCAAGGAGGTGTCTGGCGGCAGCCCTGGGTCGGACTGCAACCGGAGAAATGGGTTTGTTCGGGGGAATGTTACGGAGGTGTGGAGTGGCAGTGGAGGGGTGGGGGGTGCTCAGTGTGATGAGGCGGAGGTTCGGTGAGGGTCGGCGAGCCGTGTGGGTTGCTGAGGTGATGGGAGCGGCTCGCCGGAGGGTGGTCGGAGGCGAAGGGGGTGAAGGTGGTCAGGGTCGGTAGAGGGCTTAATTGAATAAATTGAAAGCGGGGAAAGAAAGAGGAGGAGAAGGGGAGTAGCTCTAGCTTACTTGCAGGGACGAAGGGGGAGGAACAGGGCGACAGTCGTATCGACTGTCGCCGGAGAAGACGATGCTCAGGGAAAGGGGCGGCGGCGAGCAGAGAGCCGGAGAGGCGCCAGCTGGGTGCGGCGTGGCGCGGGAAGAGCAGGGGAGGAAATCTCTGCTGCTGGTATTGCGGCAGAGCGAAGAGGTGGAGGGGGAGGAAACCGCCGGAGCTGGTGAGCGTCTGCCGGAGAAAGAAGAGAAGAAAGTTGGGGATTTTCTCCGTCAGATCCAGGCTGCTCTGGTCGGTGGAGCAGCGGGGGGTATTTATAGGGATGAAACAGGGAGGAAGGCGGAGGGAGACGACGTGTCTCCCTCGCCGGAGAATGGTCGGAAACACGAACCCATACCGTCTGTGCGTTCGCACGGCCGGTATGGTGGGCTACAATGACCAGGGGGGTGCCCCTGCGACGGCTGACGACGCAGGGCACCCCCGGTTTACTTGCTAGGTCTCCCACCTCACCCTGCGCGGCGCCATGCTCCGCGCAAGGTCGCCGGAGCATGGTGCTGGCAGGTTTTTGCAGGAGGGACCTGATTGCAAAGAACGAAGGAGAGTTAGGGGCCAAAATGCGAGGGTTCAAAAGTTGAGGGCCAAAGAGTAAATATATGAGGACCAAAGTGTAAAGTCGGTCAAGGAGGTTTCTTCTTAGGCTCAAGTTTTTATACATGACTAATTAGGACCTAAGGAATCTGATGGTGAATTTCATTTTCATATTAAACCTTGTTTGACCGGTCAATTTGCGCAAAAACCCAAATTAAGTTATTAATTGGGCATGGTTCTCAATGTAGGTCAAAATGGGTTCTAAAGGCCAAATTGAAGGTTCTAAACCCTAGAGATTATTTTTCTATGAATTTTAGAGGGTTTATTCTATTTTTACTTTGCCTCGAACCTTGTGAATTGAAGTGGGTTGTTCTAGGGTTACAGATTTATCATTTAGTTTCTTGGAATTGCTGTAGCCCTTGCTAGATCATTTCATCCCACTTTTATTCTTATTAAGCTGCTTTGACCTATGTTTGGGCCCTGAATTACCCTGTATGCAGATTATACTGGTGAAATTGCATTTTTACCCCTTATGACTTGTTTTCTCCTTAAACTCAGAATTCTCTGAGTTAAGCCTTTCCTTGAGTTATGTAGGAGCTTTTATCCTTTGTATTGGGTCAAAACGAGCTAGTTATGGCTCATGATGAGGTTCTCATCACTCCTCTCCTTCCTCGCTGCGGCTGCAGCAGAGACGGGAGGCTGGTGGGGCATGGTCGAACGCAAGGAGAAAGTGGAGGTGGTGGTGGCTCTAGTGGTGGGGGGTGGAGTGTAGATGGGGGGTTTAAATAGGAAGGATTTAGGGTTCGGGGTAAGGGGATGGAGGAGAGAGAAAGACTTTGCGTGCAGCCCATGCACAGAGCGAAGAGAACGTACAATATTTTCCTACTTTCAGACGTCTGGACAGACGTCTGACGGTTAGTCTAGACATCTTAAACAACTCAAAAAGGCACCGGGTCATTTCATAAATCTAACTAGAAAGTAGTAAAATTAATCTATGAAAGTAATTAAAATCCTAAACTAAACAAAAGAATGGGATTCTTGGGATCTACAGCTGGTGGCTGGAGAGGATGAAAGGTGAGGATCTCTAGTGAAGGAAAAGCTTGCTAGTGAAGCTTTAGGGTCGCCCTCAGGCATGCGTCATCCCTCGTGGCGAGGAGGAATTGTGGCAGAGCTATGCTACCATTGTCATTGGTGGCACAAGTGAAATGGGAAGAAGGCACTGGAGAGGATGAATGATTGATGCAAGAGGTGTAGGAGGGGAGTCGATAGGGGTTGCAGCTCGAGTGTGAGGGTCCTTATATAGGCTCCGAGAGTTGGGAGTGATTGGGTAATGTAGGTGACGACCGTTTAAGATCCACGGCTAGAGAGGGATCTGGGAAGTGCGTAAGGGGCAAGATTGAGAAGGGATCGTTGGATGAGGTCTGGAAATGGGTGCAAAGCTTTTGGCACTAGTGCTAAATAGTGGGTGAAGGATCCACTGTAGATTTGATGTGGAAGATGATGAATGGCTCTGGTGCATCGTGTTCGTCGTGGATGAACAACGGAAGAGGTGAGTCGCATCAAGTGTATTGGTGCAATTGCACCAATGCCCTTATAGTGAAACGATGGAAACTTTACACAAAGCCCATAAGTGGTAGAAATTCAATATAGAGTAGTCCCTAAAGGTTTGTAGGTAAGCCCTTGCGACTTTTTGAATGAGAATAAAGTGAAGAAATGATGATAAATGAAGGACCTAAATGATAAACTCTAAATACAAGGTCCTAGTGATGTCTAAATTGTTGGTGCTAGAGCACCACGATCATTTGTTTTGATGATAACAAAACACGTGTTATTTAACATTTGCAATTTGAGTCCTAGATTTCAGGTCAATTGCAAAGGTGGACGTGTTTAGACGGAGTTCGAGCTCGCATCCAGGACGGATTGCAGGAGCTTGAAGGAAAATAGAGGAGGTTCGTGTGGAGCGAAAGATTGAAGATGGAAGGAAATGAAGAATAGGATAGATTTCCTTCTTTTGTACTTGTTGTATTTTTCGTTTCTTTTGTTGCTCTTTATTTCCTTAGAAATTATGTTAAAGAGCCTCAAAGAACCCTAACAGTAGTCCTAGGAACACCGGCACAACCCTAGGATACTTAGGTTTTCTGTAGAATACTTAGAAAACCAATATAGGGTTCAAACAGAGTTTCCAGACGTCTAATTCCCAAATCAGACGTCTGATAAAGTATTTTAAGACGTCTGACTGTTGTTTCAGACGTCTGATAACTGTTAGGCTGGACATAGTTAGTTCTGTCTGATGAAATCAGACATCCAGACCTTAGACCAGACGTCTTAGGAGACGTCTGATGGATTTGCCAGACGTCCAATTAGTGGACCGTTGGCTGGCTTAGCGAACACTCAAGATTATGACCGTTAGAGCCTTATCAGACGTCCTTTGATAATTGACCGTTTTGCCTCGGCTGACCCAAAATCTCTTCTCAGAGATTTTCTAGCCGTTGCAACGTTTGGAAATCAATTCCCACAGTAAAAGTAGGATTCCAGACGTCCAGACATAGTGCCAGACGTCCTGTATGTCGTCTGATGGACTTGCGTAAAAACACTGTTTAGATCTGCTCCAAGTCAGGGAGAGACCCGCCCAAAATCAGACGTCTGACCTTGGAATCAGACGTCTTAAAGTGAACTTCCAGACGTCTGATGCTAGAATTAGACGTCTGATTAGCCTGTCAGAACAATGATTGTTCTTGATTTCGGGCTGATTCACTTGGGCTTTGTACCCAACGGCTATAGAACCTTTCTTAAGCCTTCCAAAGCCTTCCTAAGGCCTCTATAAATAGAGGGGAGCCTTTGACACAAGATACACACCAAGAGAAACACAAGACACACACTTGGATACACTTAAGCAACATAGTTCCACTCTCTTATGTCCTAGATAGCTCTTGCTCTCCAAGCTCAAGCTCCATTCTCTTGAGAGCATCAAGCTTCGCGCAACCGCTCTCCCGCTGTTGTCTACGAGAGCGACATTGCGCCGTTGCGTGGCTCACGCACCCGCGTCATCATCGACGCACTCCTTGCAAAGGGGAGTTTCCTAAATCCTATAGAAGCTAGGTTTATAATTACTTTGTTGGCTCTATAGGACCTGTTGTTTTATTTTATCTTTGTCTTTTGGTTGGGTATTCGCTTTGCGAATTCCCGTCTCCTTCGTGGGACAAAATCCTTCTCGTGGAGAGAAGGGGTTGAGGAACGCTACCCTCGTACTTGTAGCGTGGTTGTACTGAGGTTGAATCACCCTCGTTTCAAAGTGATTCGGTTAGTGGATTTGATCAACTAGGTTGATCGGAAAATCCTAACTCGAGAGGGTTAGGTGGTGGTTTTCACCCGTTTTAGGTTTCCACCTAAAAACACTTTGTGTACTTTGTGCGATTGTCTTTCTGTGTGATTGTTTATTGCTTTATATTATTTCCGCAAATTATTACGTCACCCCTCCTGGTAGGGAAGAACCTTCAATTGGTATCAGAGCAGGTCTCGCGAAATCGGCGTTACAAACCGGCGAGGATCTAGATCATGGAGGGAAGCATAGCCGCAATCAGAATCTCCGAGGGGCAGTCCACCATCCGACCACCCTACTTTGACAGGAACAACTACAGCTATTGGAAGTTGAGGATGAAGACGTGGCGCCAAGCCACTGAATTCGAGGTATGGGGATGTTGCGAAACCCCATACGAGATCCCGAAGCGACCCCAAGGAGGCTACTCGCAGGTGCAGATTCTAGAGCTTTCACTCAACGCAGAGGCAATGAATGCCCTGTATTGCGCGTTGAGTCCGAAAGAGTTCGAGCAAATCCAAGAGTGCACTACCACCCATGAGATATGGAGGAAGATAGAAGACACTCATGAAAAGATAAGCTCGGAGGAAGAAGAAGAATCAAAGAAAAAGAAGGAAACCGCTTGCATGGGTTTCATGGCAATCGGAGAGAGCGACAACGACAGCGACGACAGCGACAACGAGGTAAATTTCGATTTACAAGAAGCTTTTAATGAACTATTTGAGATTAGTAAATCACTTAAAATAGAAAACAAAAGTATTAAAAAGAACCTTAGTTTTCTTAAAAATGAAAATGATAGGTTAGAAAAACAACTTAAGGACATAGAAGCTAGTCCTAGAATTGATAACCTATTATTAGAAAATCAAGACCTCATCAATGAAAATAATAAATTGATTGAGGAAAATGTTAGTCTAAAAATAGAAATTTCTGATTTAAAGACTAAGTTGAATACTATAGAAAAAGAAATTGCTTGTCTTAGGGAAAACTCTAACAAATTAATCAATAAAGTAGATAATTTTTATAGCCCTAAGATTGAGAAAGGATCTCCATCAAGGAGACCCGCTAACAGATCCGGATCCAAGCCCACTTGGATACCGAAAAAAGAATTAGAATCTTGTTTTGTAGGGTTCAGGGATAATTACAACATAAAGGACTGGACCTACAAGCTCAAGTCTGGTCAACTCGAGTTGGGAGAACCAAGGAGTAGACCAAGGAGGAGAACAAGAAGACCGACGAGACGGCGAACAAGCAACGGACCTGTCGCACATCGACCACCAGATTGGAGACCGGTGCCAATGCCCGGGCCTCCAAGCTACGGATGGGAGCCCCATCCGATGTGGCATCCACCACCACCATTTGGGCCATTTTATTGGCCATGGTAGGTGAGGTAAAACCCTTTACCCTATCTTTTTATCATAAGCATTTAGATAGGGGGAGTTAAAATTAATGAGCTAATTGTCAATTTTTAAGGGGGAGATATAAGGTAGCTAAATTTCCTTTAGTAAGGGGGAGAAAAATAATAGCTATCTCATTGTTACAAAAAGGGGGAGGACATTACCTTTGTTAAAATAAATTCATAGAAGAGCATGTTTTAAGGGGGAGTTATATGAAATGTAAAACCAATCAAACCTTTTTGATAATGTCAAAAAGGGGGAGGATTTTTATACATTATTATTTACGATTTTGTCATCATCAAAAAGGGGGAGATTGTTGGTGCTAGAGCACCACGATCATTTGTTTTGATGATAACAAAACACGTGTTATTTAACATTTGCAATTTGAGTCCTAGATTTCAGGTCAATTGCAAAGGTGGATGTGTTTAGACGGAGTTCGAGCTCGCATCCAGGACGGATTGCAGGAGCTTGAAGGAAAACAGAGGAGGTTCGCGTGGAGCGAAAGATTGAAGATGGAAGGAAATGAAGAATAGGATAGATTTCCTTCTTTTGTACTTGTTGTATTTTTCGTTTCTTTTGTTGCTCTTTATTTCCTTAGAAATTATGTTAAAGAGCCTCAAAGAACCCTAACAGTAGTCCTAGGAACACCGGCACAACCCTAGGATACTTAGGTTTTCTGTAGAATACTTAGAAAACCAATATAGGGTTCAAACAGAGTTTCCAGACGTCTAATTCCCAAATCAGACGTCTGATAAAGTATTTTAAGACGTCTGACTGTTGTTTCAGACGTCTGATAACTGTTAGGCTGGACATAGTTAGTTCTGTCTGATGAAATCAGACATCCAGACCTTAGACCAGACGTCTTAGGAGACGTCTGATGGATTTGCCAGACGTCCAATTAGTGGACCGTTGGCTGGCTTAGCGAACACTCAAGATTATGACCGTTAGAGCCTTATCAGACGTCCTTTGATAATTGACCGTTTTGCCTCGGCTGACCCAAAATCTCTTCTCAGAGATTTTCTAGCCGTTGCAACGTTTGGAAATCAATTCCCACAGAAAAAGTAGGTTTCCAGACGTCTAGACATAGTGCCAGACGTCCTGTATGTCGTCTGATGGACTTGCGTAAAAACACTATTTAGATCTGCTCCAAGTCAGGGAGAGACCCACCCAAAATCAGACGTCTGACCTTGGAATCAGACGTCTTAAAGTGAACTTCCAGACGTCTGATGCTAGAATTAGACGTCTGATTAGCCTGTCAGAACAATGATTGTTCCTGATTTCGGGCTGATTCACTTGGGCTTTGTACCCAACGGCTATAGAACCTTTCTTAAGCCTTCCAAAGCCTTCCTAAGGCCTCTATAAATAGAGGGGAGCCTTTGACACAAGATACACACCAAGAGAAACACAAGACACACACTTGGATACACTTAAGCAACATAGTTCCACTCTCTTGTGTCCTAGATAGCTCTTGCTCTCCAAGTTCAAGCTCCATTCTCTTGAGAGCATCAAGCTTCGCGCACCCGCTCTCCCGCCATTGTCTATGAGAGCGACATTGCGCCGTTGCGTGGCTCACGCACCCGCGTCATCGTCGACGCACTCCTTGCAAAGGGGAGTTTCCTAAATCCTATAGAAGCTAGGTTTATAATTACTTCGTTGGCTCTATAGGACCTGTTGTTTTATTTTATCTTTGTCTTTTGGTTGGGTATTCGCTTTGCGAATTCCCGTCTCCTTCGTGGGACAAAATCCTTCTCGTGGAGAGAAGGGGTTGAGGAACGCTACCCTCGTACTTGTAGCGTGGTTGTACTGAGGTTGAATCACCCTCGTTTCAAAGTGATTCGTTTAGTGGATTTGATCAACTAGGTTGATCGGAAAATCCTAACTCGAGAGGGTTAGGTGGTGGTTTTTACCCGTTTTGGGTTTCCACCTAAAAACACTTTGTGTACTTTGTGCGATTGTCTTTCTGTGTGATTGTTTATTGCTTTATATTATTTCCGCAAATTATTACGTCACCCCTCCTGGTAGGGAAGAACTTTCATAAATGCCAGGGCATGATAATTAAACTTTTTAGAAAATAATCTAATAGTTGATATGTGAATTTGTACTCTTGATGTTCAATTTGGCATTCAGATCATCCATTTGCATAATTAATAGATAATCTCTTAAATATGACCTAATTATGTGTTTTTAGCACAAATTGAGTGTTTTTGGTTCTTTTCATTAATTCCCACACTTAACCCATTTATCATGTTAATTAGATAGTGTTTAACATATTTTCTAACCTAATTTTGACATTTTAGCTATGATGAGTCACACCTCATCACCTGCTCGATATTTTTCCCTTCTCCATTTAATTCCTCCTTTCTCCCTTGTGTTGTTGCAACGAAAATCTTTGGTGCACCTCCTCTCATCACCTGGAGACAAGCATGATGTCATCATCGTCGAAGAGGGACATCGTTGTTATTTTAATTTATTCCTTTTTTAACTTTATATATATAATATTAAATAATGTAAATAATATGTTTATGTCGTGAAATTACAAATTTTCTCATTTTAACTATATTTATTTAAGTGATTAACTTAAGTAAGTTAATTAACAACTTAGATTATAAATTAGTACAAGTTATATTAAGTGCTTTCTATAGCTAAAAGGTTTTAATTTGAGTCCTAGTTATTAATTAAATCTATACTAATATTAATTAAACCTTAATTAAGTCATTTTAACATATTTTGAAGGTCCTTACTATTTTGTCTTTATTTTATAATTAATCCTATATTTATGTTATTCATTGATAATTAATTAAAAAAATTAGTTAATTAAGATAAATTAAAAATTATGCAAGTCTCTCATCAATCGACTCTTTAAGAGTCAATTTTTCTTCAGAATCCTTTTCAAACTACCACGTCGAAGAGAGCAACTTTAAATAACTAAGAGTCTGACTTTGTTACGACCCCACGCCCTTTATCTTTTCCACAACCGTCACCATCGATTATTTTTTTCTTAGTGCCGTTGTACAAAATTTTTTCCCTCACTTCCCACCACACACAAAGCCCCCCCCTCCGTCCTCGTCATTCTCATCAACATCATCATCCTCAACGCCGTCCTCTGCCTCGTCCTACTTGTCGCCTCGTCGACCTCCATGCCTGCGTCGTCTTCGGCACGCTCTCCCTCCTTCGCCTCACCCTATTCCCTCCTCAGCGACTTCGCCACGCTCCTCGAGGTGAGTTCTCTCAACCCCTCTCCGACGATCCCCCGTCAACCTCCTTCTCTCCCTCAGCCGCGCGCAACGCCACCCCAACCCCCCCTCCAAGAGAACCCCCACACCACCCTCCTTCCCAATTTGAGACACCCACCACTGACTGATGAGACCTCACCACTATCCCTCACCAAAGACGCCCCACCACCCTCCTCCCCTCACTCAGCCGCTGCCCTCCTTCCCCCCACCACCCTCCCCCTCCCTCAGCCACCCCCTCTGCACACCCGACGATGCCCGACCACCCTCAGCCACCTCAGGACGACTCTCGCACCACTTTTGTATGGGTTTTTCGTTGCATCTCCACTAGTGACCATGCTAGGTCTTGACATTGGCCTTCGGCCAAGGATGCTCTTTCGTTTCTTTTTATTTTTCACCAATTAGAACCTCCCCCTCCCCACCGCTGGAACAACCAGACGGGTACTTGGTGGCATCTCCCTCAATTGTATTTCCTGTTATAGAGGGATTTATCTCTAGGACTAAAAAAAAGCTTGATACTAGGGCTCCCTCACAGAAAAATCATGATAGCATATATCATTTGGTTGGAAGGATTAGAAAGAGGGCGAGGAGAAAGGAGGATAAAAATTACCCAGTTGAAACATTCAGGATGGTAAATATATCTCTGAATTTGGCTATATAGTAACTCCGATTCTTCAAGTCGCTTTCTTTTTCTATTTATTTCTTCCCCCTCCTAACACTTCTATCCAAACATATGCTTAGGATTGTCACTTCCATCATTTCCACTTCATATTCAAATGATCACAACCGATTATTATTCCTTATTTTGTTTGAGAATAAAAGCTATCGAAATGCTTGACCGTGGAATCAGGATATCCTGTTGATTGAAATTCAATTTAGGACATTAAAATTAATTAGGACTTCAATGGTACAAACCCTCAACAATTTCACACCCCATGCTTCGTTATCTAAGCTGAAGTCTTTGCTGTGTTGAATCTACCCATGTGAGAGTAGAGCTTGCAGGAAAATGTTGTAATAAGGGTATAATATATGAGAGAACTCTACAAACATTTTAACATCCTATATGTTAAATTAAATAAAATTCTGAATTTATTCCTTCATGATTTCGATATTATTCCTAGAAATAAATCCTTGTTTCACCATTTTCACATCTCTGAAATGGGTCATATTCCTAAAAAAAAGCTTGATACTAGGGCTCCCTCACAGAAAAATCATGATAGCATATATCGTTTGGTTGGAGGGATTAGAAAGAGGGCGAGGAGAAAGGAGGATAAAAATCGCCCAGTCGAAACATTCAGGAGGGTAAATATATCTCTGAATTTGGTTACATAGTAACTCCGGTTCTTCAAGTCGCTCTCTTTTTCTATTTATTTCTTCCCCCTCGTAACAATTCTATCCAAACATATGCTTAGGGTTGTCACTTCCATTATTTCCATTTCATATTCAAATGATCACAACCGATTATTATTCCTTATTTTGTTTGAGAATAAAAGCTATCGAAATGCTTGGCTGTGGAATCAGGATATCCTGTTGATTGAAATTAAGTTTAGGACATTAAAATTAATTAGGACTTCAATGGTACAAATCCTGAACAATTTCACACCCCATGCTTCGTTATCTAAGCTGAAGTCTCTGCTCTATTGAATCTGCCCATTTGGGAGCAGAGCTTTCAGGAAAATGTTGTAATAAGGGTATAATATTTGAGAGAACTCTACAAACATCTTAACATCCTACATGTTAAATTAAATAAAATTCTGAATTTATTCCTTCATAATTTCCATATTTATTACTAGAAATAAATCCTTCTTTCATCATTTTCACATCTCTGAAATGGGTCATATTCCTAAAAAAAAACTTGATACTAGGGCTCCCTCACAGAAAAATCATGGTAGCATATATCGTTTGGTTGGAGGGATTAGAAAGAGGGCGAGGAGGAAGGAGGATGAAAATTGCCCAGTCGAAACATTCAGGAGGGTAAATATATCTCTGGATTTGGCTATAGTAACTCCCGTTCTTCAAGTTGCTTTCTTTTTCTATTTATTTCTTCCCCCTCCTAACACTTCTATCGAAACATATGCTTAGGGTTGTCATTTCCATCATTTCCACTTCATATTCAAATGATCACAATCGATTATTATTCCTGATTTTGTTTGAGAATAAAAGCTATCGAAATGCTTGACTGTGGAATCAGGATATCCTGTTGATTGAAATTCAATTTAGGACATTAAAATTAATTAGAACTTCAATGGTACAAACCCTAAATAATTTCACACCCAATGCTTCGTTATCTAAGCTGAAGTCTTTGCTCTATTGAATCTGCCCATTTGGGAGCAGAACTTTTAGGAAAATGTTGTAATAAGGGTATAATATTTGAGAGAACTCTACAAACATCTTAACATCCTACATGTTAAATTAAATAAAATTCTGAATTTATTCCTTTATGATTTCCATA
Organism: Thalassia testudinum; assembly: GCA_037157565.1. Lineage (NCBI taxonomy): Eukaryota > Viridiplantae > Streptophyta > Magnoliopsida > Alismatales > Hydrocharitaceae > Thalassia > Thalassia testudinum. The sequence continues at coordinate 2,031,079 of JAZHRO010000029.1, read as the reverse complement.
TTTATTCCTAGAAATAAATCCTTTCATCATTCTCACATCTTTGAAATGGGTCATATTCCTAAAAAAAAGCTTGATACTAGGGCTCCCTCATAAAAAAATCATGATAGCATATATCGTTTGGTTGAAGGGATTAGAAAGAGGGCGAGAAGAAAGGAGGATAAAAATCGCCCAGTCGAAACATTCAGGAGCGTAAATATATCTCTGAATTTGGCTACATAGTAACTCCAATTCTTCAAGTCGCTTTCTTTTTCTATTTATTTCTTCCCCCTCCTAACACTTCTATCCAAACATATGCTTAGGGTTGTCACTTCCATCATTTCCATTTCATATTCAAATGATCACAATCGATTATTATTCCTTATTTTGTTTGAGAGTAAAAGTTATCGAAATACTTGACTGTGGAATCAGGCTATCCTGGCGATTGAAATTCAATTTAGGACATTAAAATTAATTAGGACTTCAATGGTACAAACCCTGAACAATTTCACACCCCATGCTTCATTATCTATGCTGAAGTCTCTGCTCATTGAATCTGCCCATTTGGGAGCAGAGCTTTCAGGAGAATGTTGTAATAAGGGTATAATATTTGAGAGAACTGTACAAACATTTTAACATCCTACATGTTAAATTAAATAAAATTCCAAATTTATTCCTTCATGATTTCCATATTTATTCCTAGAAATAAATCCTTATTTCACCATTTTCACATCTCTGAAATGGGTCATATTCTTAAAAAAAAGCTTGATACTAGGGCTCCCTCATAGAAAAATCATGATAGCATATATCGTTTGGTTGGAGGGATTAGAAAGCGGGCGAGGAGAAAGGAGGATAAAAATCGCCCAGTCGAAACATTCAGGAGCGTAAAAATATCTCTGAATTTGGCTATATGGTAACTCCCGTTCTTCAAGTCGCTTTCTTTTTCTATTTATTTCTTCCCCCTCCTAACACTTCTATCCAAACATATGCTTAGGGTTGTCACTTCCATCATTTCCACTTCATATTCGAATGATCACAACCGATTATTGTTCCTGATTTTGTTTAAGAATAAAGGCTATCGAAATGCTTGACTGTGGAATCAGGATATCCTGTCGATTGAAATTCAATTTAGGACATTAAAATTAATTAGGACTTCAATGGTACAAACCCTGAATAATTTCACACCCCATGCTTCGTTATCTAAGTTGAAGTCTCTGCTCTATTGAATTTGCCCATTTGGGAGTAGAGCTTTCAAGAAAATGTTGTAATAAGGGTATAATTTTTGAGAGGAACTCTACAAACATTTTAACATCCTACATGTTAAATAAAATAAATTTCTGAATTTATTCCTTTATGATTTTCATATTTATTCCTAGAAATAAATCCTTGTTTGACTATTTTCAAATCTCTCAAATGGGTCATATTCCTAAAAAAAAGCTTGATACTAGGACTCCCTCACAGAAAAATCATGATAGCATATATCGTTTGGTTGGAGGGATTAGAAAGAGAGCAAGGAGAAAGGAGGATAAAGATCGCCCAGTCGAAACATTCAAGAGGGTAAATATCTCTAAATTTGGCTATATAGTAACTCCGATTTTTCAAGTCGCTTTCTTTTTCTATTTATTTCTTCCCCCTCCTGGCACTTCTATCCAAACATATGCTTAGGGTTGTCACTTCCATCATTTCCACTTCATATTCAAATGATCACAACCGATTATTATTCTTGATTTTGTTTGAGAATAAAAGCTATCGAAATGTTTGACTGTGAAATCAGGATATCCTGTCGATTGAAATTAAATTTAGGACATTAAAATTAATTAGGACTTCAATGGTACAAACCCTGAACAATTTCACACCCCATGCTTCGTTATCTAAGTTGAAGTCTTTGCTATGTTGAATCTGCCCATGTGAGAGTAGAGCTTGCAGGAAAATGTTGTAATAAGGGTATAATATTTGAGAGAACTCTACAAACATTTTAACATCCTACATGTTAAATTAAATAAAATTCTGCATTTATTCCTTCATGATTTCGATATTATTCCTAGAAATAAATCCTTATTTCACCATTTTCACATCTCTGAAATGGGTCATATTCCTAAAAAAAAGCTTGATACTAGGGCTCCCTCACAGAAAAATCATGATAGCATATATCATTTGGTTGGAGGGATTAGAAAGAGGGTGAGGAGAAAGGAGGATAAAAATCGCCCAGTCGAAACATTCAGGAGGGTAAAAATATCTCTGAATTTGGCTATATAGTAACTTCGGTTCTTCAAGTCGCTTTCTTTTTCTATTTATTTCTTCCCCCTCCCAACACTTCTATCCAAACATATGCTTAGGGTTGTCACTTCCATCATTTCCTTTTCATATTCAAATGATCACAACCGATTATTGTTCCTGATTTTGTTTGAGAATAAAGGCTATCGAAATGCTTGACCGTGGAATCAGGATATCCTGTCGATTGAAATTCAATTTAGGACATTAAAATTAATTAGGACTTCAATGATACAAACCCTGAACAATTTCACACAACATGCTTCGTTATCTAAGCTGAAGTCTCTGCTCTATTGAATTTGCCCATTTGGGAGTAGAGCTTTCAAGAAAATGTTGTAATAAGGGTATAATTTTTTAGAGGAACTGTACAAACATTTTAACATCCTACATGTTAAATTAAATAAAATTCTGAATTTATTCCTTCATGATTTCCATATTTATTCCTAGAAATAAATTCTTGTTTGACCATTTTCAAATCTTTCAAATGGGTCATATTCCTAAAAAAATGTTTGATACTAGGGCTCCCTCACAGAAAAATCATGATAGCATATATCGTTTGGTTGGAGGGATTAGAAAGAGAGCAAGGAGAAAGGAGGATAAAGATCGCCCAGTCGAAACAATCAGGAAGGTAAATATATCTTTAAATTTGGCTATATAGTAACTCCAGTTCTTCAAGTTGCTTTCTTTTTCTATTTATTTCTTCCCCCTCCTAACACTTCTATCCAAACATATGCTTAGGGTTGTCACTTCCATCATTTCCACTTCATATTCAAATGATCACAACCGATTATTATTCTTGATTTTGTTTGAGAATAAAAGCTATCGAAATGTTTGACTGTGTTATCAGGATATTCTGTCGATTGAAATTCAATTTAGGACATTAAAATTAATTAGGAGTTCAATGGTACAAACCTTAAACAATTTCACACCCCATGCTTCGTTATCTAAGCTGAAGTCTCTGCTCTATTGACTCTGCCCATTTGGGGGCAGAGCTTTCAGGAAAATGTTGTAATAAGGGTATAATTTTTGAGAGGAACTCTACAAACATTTTAACATCCTACATGTTAAATTAAATAAAATTCTGAATTTATTCCCTCATGATTTCCATATTTATTCCTAGAAATAAATCCTTGTTTCACCATTTTCACATCTCTCAAATGGGCCATATTGGCTTTGGCCAAGGGGACATCCTATTTCCTTGGTATTTAGTTCAAACACCCTGCTTGTTAACTTTTTCATGAATTGTGTACGTTGTTGTTGTGGAATTTGTCTCCAACCATTTACACCCACATGGATGAAGCCTCCGTATACCAAAACCTGAAAAATTGGTAATGGCCATTTCTTCCTGATCGATACATGTATTCTGAATCTAAAAATATCAGGCCTGATTGAGCTTGGGTTAGAAGTCTCATCGTAAAGGTCTCCAAGCCCAGCTATCACCTTTTTCAGGCTAACAGTGTTGTTTTAAGCCATAAGCTCTGGGACGTGCTCCCCTTTAAATCCACATTTCTTTTTGAGGCTTTCTTTATGCATCCAACTGATGATAGGTCAACTTTAGGAGTGCTTACTCTACCCAGCATGAATTGCAATTTCTAGTTCCCTTGACGGCATGGGTATAGTGTAGACACTCTTCAGCAAGAAATACATAGCTACTATGGCACTTCAGCAAGAAATACATAGCTCCATCATTGGTTGAGATTCCCATTCCTTTGGGTCAGTTGTTGATACATATGTATCCATCAGAGAGATCTAGCATCAGCCCACAGAAGTTTTCCCTTCGCCAAGTCACATCTTCGAACCATCATCCTTGGCATCTTTCATTTTGTAATAATGGGGGGCAATTTCCATCAATCATTCTGGTTTCATCTCCATAGCCTGCCAAATAAATTCTTTAGTTGACAAGACCATTTCATGATAAGCAACCCATCAAGGCAGCAACTTTTCCAGGCCTAAACTTGGGTGTATGTCAACTGTTTGTGGATGCCTTAAGGTCTGCCAAGCACCATTCCTTTGCAACCGAGCAGTATGATAAAATCCTAAAGTCATAGACTTCTTGATAAAGGCTCCACTCCAACTTTTTCCAAACACCTGCAAGCTAACTCTTTTAACATTCATTTTTACCGGAATTTCAATGGGCTTTAAGTTTTATGATGAGATAAGTTTTAGGAAGTGTTGAATAGAAAAGTTGCTTTGATGTGATAGATAAGTTTCTGTGATTTAAATAAAGTTTACCAATATGATGGGTAAATGGCCTTATAATGCCCGAGAGTTTTTAAGTCTGCCCTTAATTTTTTAATGAGATAGGATTGATTTTGGAGTGAGTTTAACAAAAGGAGGGATCTCTTGGGATCACAGAGGACCAACTGTTTCCCTTCACTAGTTGCATTGATCAAATCTTACAGAAGTTGGAATGAAATGCCTATTTGTGTATGATGGCAGGAATTCACCTGGTTATATGATTACATTAAAGTACATGCCTTTGCCTGTAATTACTTTGATTTTTTTTTAATCACCAGAATATTCCAAAACATGATAAATTTGCTTGCCAAAGTTTCTCTTCCTGACATTTTTTCAAAGATTTCCTTGTCATCCTACCTCTGCAAGGTTTAGGAATGCCCATTTGCAGCATGGCAACAAATCCTTCAAGCATTTTGATTGGTTGGCATATGGGAGGTTTAGTTCTCTTTTTTTTTTTCTTTTTACTTTTGCTAAATTTTCTTGGCAAAATGTAGGAATTCGAATGTTATGCCAGCCATTTCATTCTTGCAGGTGGTCTTGCCTATTATATTGTGGAAAAATCAAGCTTGGTAGACATGGGTGCTAATCCATCCTATGTTATTTTTTTTCATTTTGTCTTTATGTTTTTGCAGGAGTGCTTTTCTCTATGACTTGGATTGAGTTTTCTGAATCATAAACAAAGGATGTAGCCAAGAAAATAAAGGAAAACTAAATGGTGATACCAGCCATAGACAGTCAAATATGCAAAAGGAACTATTTTTTATTTATTTGCGACGTAAATAAGAATTCACTAGCAGCCTTACAAAGTAGATGGAAAATTTGGACCAAGCCAAGACCCCTCCACATCCTATTTTAGGTAGTGTCTAGCCAACGAATGTTCTGGCTCAACCAAACTCCTAACAACGTTGATGATAATAAGCTTTTTCAAAAAGCTTTGATGATAATAAGACCAGGAGAGCTCTTTAATTCAGACATACGACACATAATCTCCAACTCTGCTTCTGATTGTATTGATATCATCACTAGCAACTATCACCTCTGATAAAGCTTTGTCCAAAACCAATTGCAAGCCTAGTTGTATTGTCCATGCTTCTGACTCTTCACTGCTGGTAGCCTCATATTCCAGTGCCCATGCCTCCAGTATGTTCTGATCTTGATCTTGTAATGCTGCTGTTGCCATGGAGTGTGTAGAGCTAACTGCTGCATCAACATAGATCACTGGCTCGCCCATTTCAATTGGTTGAGACATAGCATTGTGCATTGGAACCCCCATGTACTCCCCACCGAACTGCACTTCTTTGATAAAATTTGCTGTTCTCAGTGCTGCTTTTCTTACTGCAACAGGGTCAAGCTACGCACCATTCATTACCATCTTGCACTGATGGAGCCATAGACCATGCATCAAGTAAAGTGCCAAGTCCTCTAGAAACGCAGCAGCTTGAAATTCCCCCTTAATGCACCGGCATTCTTCTGTCCAGCTCACATTCTGATTCGACATGAGAACCATATAGCTCGCATGAATAGACAGGAGCAACCTAAGTGCTTTCAGTTTTCCACCAAATCTTTACAGAAGGCACAAATTTAATCAGAAACTTGTAATCTTCTAGCAAGTATTGCTTTCACTGGTAAGGCTCTTACAATGGCTTTCCTAAGGAATACTTTAATTCTCTGTGCCAAATTCTTAACTGCCCCAAGTTTCCTGCAATACTTTAGTTCCTCCTCTCTAAGCACCCTGGAAAAACCTTTCAGATCCATAAAAGTTTGATAAGCCGATTTAGTAAATTTGCCTTTGGGATTGGCCCTCTAGATTAGCTCACCTGACCCTCTATGGATTGGTATTCTTTGAATCCAACTGCAAGCTGTGTCGGGAATATATCCTCAATGACCTCTCCCCCTCCATTTTCCTTTATCAATCAAATCTGCAACCTTATTAACACCCTTTATACCTAGTACTAATTGCAAAATGAACTAAATCTGCAAAAGGAACTAAACAGCAACATCCCCACATTAGTGGCCTTTGGTGGACTTTGCATTGATGCTCTTTCAGTTGTAGCTTATCTCAAACGTGGGTGCAATTCTTTCTGGGACTGGTATCTTGCTCGCTGTCAAGTCATTGTATCAGTACTCTGAGAAATTTGAGAATGAGAAGGCAAATCAGCTTGGGTTTTTCGAATTCTAGATATGTGATGTCTCGAAGTTTGAGGTTCTCCTGCTATTATGGATGGATAAATGCAAATGTTCGGTAACTGCTTTAACTATGAATTTTAATGCTAAGCATGTTTTGGAGGATTGATGGTTCTCTCTTTATAAGTAGATCATGGAGTTATCTTTCTTCTTTCTGTTCATTTTTTAAAACTTCAACATTTTGTACCACAAATATCTAGACAGTTAGCTTCTCTTCAACATAAAAAAATTATCTAGAAGGTTAGCTACTTAAAAAAAACCCTCGTCTACCTTTAATCATTTAAAATCAAACCCAAAAGAAATCTCTAATGTATTGATGGTTAATTTCTGACGTGTCATTTATTTGTTAGTTTGAATTGAGCACTGGATGGTCTGTGCTAACAATCATCTAACTATACTGACTGAGTTGGTCTTTTTCCTTCTACGTCTTTACATGCCTTGGTGTATTTTAAATTTTCTCGACAAAATGCCTCTTCCTGTGTGTCCACTTTTTTTTAAAATGTTACTATATATATTGTATCAACATATTCTTTAAAATGTTACTTTGTGAATGTAATTGAGGAGTTTCCTATTGGAGGTTACGAAATAAGGGGTCAAAATCTCACTTAAATTTGTTTGCCAAAAATTAAAAAAAATCTTACTTGCATCTTCTTCTGCATCTTGTTTGATACAATGTAGTCAGAGTGTGACATTAGTTTCAGCAGTTGACATTGAGTTTGATGATAGATTGAGTTGTTGCTCTGCAAAGCTTGCAGCTTTTTTGGTTTTTCTATCTACCTTATAGCTTTGGTTTCATAAGAGCCTTATAGCTTCCTTTGTTGGGTGTTGACGACTTTGGTTCCAATGTTGCTCTCAGTGCTAATTCCTCTGATTTGGGTAGCTTTTTTGGTTGTCGGTGGACTGCCAAACAAGAAGGCACATTAGTTTAGAGCTGAAACAGGTAAATCTGACAGGTTTTTCTAGAGATGTATGGCTTTATGAGCTATATTTTCAACTTTCCTATGAAAAATCACTTTCCATGCCACTCTTATTCATATTTTTTTCTTTGATTTAAATATTTCTTGTGTTTTTGGCATGTAGATGCTATAACCTTGTGTACTGGCTTTTGCTGGTTGGATTTTGTTTGAAAAGCTCATTATTATGATTACAAAGTACTTAAAAGAGTCCACAGTACATTTTATTGAAAAAATATCAATGTCTTTTCTTGGAAGATGTGGTTCATTTTTGGTTTTTTCTGCATGACCTTGTCATTGAAATATTAGAAAGAGGGATGTATGCTGGTCCAGTTGGTTGGTTTGGTAGGAGTGAGTGAATTTGCTTTTGGGATCATATCAGCCTTAGTAGAGAAGGTGAACTACTTTCCATGAATCTTCTGCCTTGTTCAAAATTTCTAGTTTCCTTTTTCTTTTTCTATTTTTTGACATTTGCTTTGAAATAGTGGCTTAAACCATGAAGGTGTAAATCGTTTCTCTTTATAGTGCTCAGCATGGTGGCGTATATCTCCATGCTGGTGTGGGAATGGTGGAAGGGACCAATACTACAATTGAACGGGATGAAGTGGATTTGAAGGCTTCTAAGATATATCACTCTCCCTCCCCACGCCCCTCCATATGTATGCTCAAGAACTAGAACCATGGTTTCAGGTACATTCTTTTCCTTCTTGCACAGTTCACCAAATTGTTAGGGCATGACAGCCTCAGATTCTCCAGAAAATTTAATGGTAAGTACCCTGTCATCTGAAATGAATTGCACGCATATGATATAGGGTACTGAATAGATCTAAGATTGATTTGCATTATACATGGGCATAGTTTTTTCTCATCAGGCTTGGCAGCAATACAGTTTCATATTATACATGACTTGGCTAATCTTTTCCTATCAATTAGGACATCCATCATGTTCTTGAAATTCGTAATTTTTGCTTGGTTTTTGCAGAGTAAGAGACACATGACTAAAGCTTATCACCAAAAGATAGCCCCTAATCTGTTTGTGGAAGTGTAGTGGAGGATTGTGGTCATTTGTTTTTTGGTTGCCTATTTGCTATGGAGATTTTGTCGAGGTGCTTGAGAAAGTGGCTTTCATCATCTTGGGAGTTTTGGCAATCATTCCATAGTGGATCTTTCAAGTCTAAAGGGTAGTATGTTGGGCATTTTGCTATACCATGGACTTTGTGGCTGTGGTGCAATGGGGTTGTTTTTAGGGGGAAAAAACCTTCATGGTGAACGCTTGTTGGAATGTCACTTTGTTGAAGGGTTTTTGGGCCACTATTTAATGTCTTTTCATTTTGTAACCCCCTTAATTAATGCAGCTGGATGATCACTCTGCCAATGTGATCATCCTTTTTTATCTTAAAAAAAAAAGAAAATAGTGGGACTAGAAACACATTAGATAAAAGATAATGAGATCAAATGAATCATGACATATGATACAATCATATAGTGGAATCATATTGAAAAAACATTTATCTGACACCATAAGCAGCGACCATGGGATCAAAGGATGCGTTATTACAATTCTTTGTACATACTGTCCACCTGAATATAGTATGTACTGTACAGCTGCCTTATCCTCCGAGTACTACTACTAATCTTTTCTTCGATATACTGTATTGACATTTATTGAACTTGTGCTTTGACTCATCAAAATGTGAATGGCCCTTTCGTTTGACGAGATATTTAAGGCTTACTACACATACATGGTGGAATTTAGTGTAATTTAGAATGGTTAAATGTTGAGAAATCAAGGCTCAGCCTTCTATTATTCTCTTTATCTTAGGATGAAAGATAGGAAATGTAATACAAAGAATAGAATAACTTCATCTTTGTGCTGGTTGTAGCCGGTTGCCATAGGACTGGAAACATTATATGGGTTCTTGAGTCCTCTCTTTAATCCATACATCCTCCATGAGGTGACAATTGCATGATTTCAATTGATATTCATCAAGATTTCCTTTTACTCAGAGAGGTTGCCAACAGATTTTCTCTTTGTTCAGGTCTTGTTAGATGATCCTGTTGAGAAGTACATGACTGCATTCAGAGAAACTAGTTCCCTTCCTGCCACTCTGGTATTAAGGAAAGCCGTCATGTGGTTTTATAGAGATGCTTGTGTTTCTATTTTAGATGAATCAGGGAGCTGTGTTGGGGTTGTGCACCACGAAGACTGCAATGAGGTATTATGTTGAACTCATATCTTCTGCCTGCTTTCTAAATGAATGATCTTTGGGCATCGTTTACTGAACCGGTCTAGCAGCTATGATTTGTTAAGTGTGCTTTTGTGACCTGGATGAGGTTTGACTTGATTTTGATCAGCATTTTGATAAATCAACATGTACGAATGTGATACCTCCCTTTGTAGTGCTTGGAGCATTTTGCTCGCTTTTTTAATGAATACTTGGGGTGTTAACCCCCTTTTGCCCTTTTCAAGAAAAAAAGGCATATGAGAATGTGCCTGATATTAGGAAACTATACAGGAATTGATGATAAATTCAATTGCTTTGTCAATTTTATGAGGTTAGATCCATTGGATCTTATCAACATGAGTAGATGGTTTGGATCCAAGGATAGGGTTCCTGAGTCAGCACAAAAACTAGGGTCCAACAGTAGAATCAAATGCTAAGTTCTGTTGAAACCCTTCTTTGGGCCAGCCTCATTTGTAGTTGGAGATCAATGGAGCATCGGTTGCTTCACCTTGTCCAATAGTTTTGTTGGTTATTGAATGTATCTGTTTGTGTCTCTGAATGCGAGGTGGTGGAAGTTGTCGTCTCCACTTGGCCATGCGGAAAGTTTGTTTAGAGATAGGAAGTTGCTGGTGGTGAAGTGCCTGTCAATGTACCTTCCTTGGAGGGAATCCTACCTTCCCTTAGGCTGCTGCAGGTTCTTCAACTTGTAAAGTTTTGGTAACACGGCCTCCTTGAATAGGTCTTCTAAGTTGGTAGTGGTGATAGGCCATCAAGGGCAGGTCTGTCCTAATATAGCATGTTTTGGTGATTTTCAATCAGCGTGTTTGTCAGGAGATCTCAAATTTCAAAAATCCTTCTTTGGCAGAGGTTTGCACTCCTGTTGTTCTCTATCACAAATCCAAGGCTGGCAATGCTCTATTGAAGAGAATGGTAATTATGGAATTGAGAGAACCGTCCCTTTCAATCTTCAGAAGGCCCTTATTTTCTTGACAATTGAGGATTCACAGGTGGATGTTCCTTGCTTCTAGTGGCCAACCTGATTTATGAATTGGATGAGCAGTCTCTGGTTAGGGACATGGGCCATTACTCCCAGTCCATTTGTTAAGATCCCAACTTCTTCGGTTTGATGTAGAAGGCTGTGTGGAAGGCCTTTTCAGGAAGGGTGATGCAACTCGTGAGGGTGATGTTGTTGGGTCAAGCTCAAGGAAGGAAAGGGGGGATACGTGATTATAGAGGATGTTGGGATTCATATGAGCTCAAAAGAGAGGGAAAGGGGGGCAATGTGGTTGGAGATTATAAGGATGTGACTCACATTGGTGATTTTTTGATATTGAGTAATGATTTTGATATTGTGGCCCAGGGAGTCATATAACAGTGGCAGGTCATTGATCTTGGGACTCCCTGATGGCATGATAAGGTTGTAAATGCCCTTGACATTCTTGTACAAGTTCTTGAGCATTTGCTTCACTATTCTTTTGGATAGGCTTTCGAATATTTATGATGAGAATTTGTTGGCCATATGTGCTTGCTCCAATACTGTTTCTTGGACACGGTGGAGGTGGCGGTCGAAGTTGGAGATGATGAAATTTGGCGAGGTCTTGCGGAGAAAAGACGAGGTCTTTTGACCTCCCATCAGTACCTGTAATGACCCGTCACACTTTTAACCTGTTAAGATGTCTTGAGTTTCAGTCAGACGTCTGTCCAGACGTCTGAATCCTTTCTCGGACGTCTGAAAATGAAATTTTTATACGCACACTGTACCCTGCACGCGGGTGGCGTGCAGGACCCTCTTCTCCTCTCTCTCCCTTCCTTTTCTTCCCAAAACCTTAACCCCCCACGCCTTCTATATAAGCCACCCCCTCCCATCTCCTCTCCACTCCACACACTAGCCACCACCACCTTCAGTGCTGTGCGAGGGAGAGCAAGAGGGGGCGAGCGGAGGAGAGCGTAGGAGGAGGCCGAGGTCGAGGAGTTTCTGTGGAAGCTCGGTAGAGCTTGCACGGCCGCCGTGGGCGCGTGCGAGAGGAGGGGAGAGCTCGGGGAGCTAGCCTCCCGACCCTTTGCAGCGGCTGGAGCTGCGGCGGCGCGAGGCGGAGCGAGCGGAGAGTGTTGGAAGGAGTTCCTGATACTGGAAGTTTTCCAGTATCAGATGTCTAGAGTGGAGTCCAGACGACTAGCGGAGTACTTGGATGTCTAGAGTTAAGGCCAGATGTCTGAAAGCTCATTTATCGTAAGATATGTTCTTTTTCGCGGTTACGACCATGCAGGCCTCACCACAGACGCATGGTTTGGCCTGATTTGGGGGCCTGCGATTGTCGTACGCAGGAGCAGCCTTGGGAAGGAGAGTGGAACACTTTCCCATGCGTTTCTGGATGTTTGATCACATCACCAGACGTCCGGAGGAGCGTCCAGATGACCGGAGGCATTGTTCGACGTCTGGAACTGCCTTCAGACGATCGCAGAGAAGGCCTGGATGTCTGAGGACACCGCAGGGACTTAAGGTAAGAATCTAGCACCTTTTAAGACGTCTGAGAGTATCCTCAGACATCTGATTTTGAACAGTAGCATGTTTTTGATCCGTTTGGGGTCCGTTTTATGCAAATGAAATATCTGTATTTTCCTCGCGAGTTCCTCTACGTACTAGAGTCATTTGTACACTATTCTGAATTCTCCTTTTGTGATGTATTTCCTGATATAGGGTTTCAGCCTGCTGCGTATTTGGGGCTATCAGAGACGCCTGGGTCTACAGTTCGAGCCCCCATTACTCCCGTGTTGCCTGGTAGAGTGGTTAATTCTGTTAATATTTAAATAAGAATGTGTTTGTGGAAATAGCTAAATGGAACCTTAGGATGTGGCATGAATCCTAGGACAGAGAAATGAATGAATCGTTTGTGCTGTATAATGTACTTGCATGCATGATTGAGATAAATTGTTAGCAATTGCTTGTATTATAATGAGCTGCCTGTAATTTATGAATAATTACTTGTGAAATCACCAGTTGTGTGTATCGAATTATGGAAACACGAGCTGCCTATATATGCATGAGAGATGAATTGTGAATGGTGAAATCTGGATCGGAATAAATGAGGTGAACATGAGCATGAACCCTACGTGGAATTAAGAGTAAAACTCTTGTGGATCGATGAAAACCTGGAATGTAGACGGGAAGTGTGCTGGCTCTTGAGTACGTGGTACCAAGGAGAGCAATTGTCCCCTTTTCGTGTAGAGCAGAGCTAGCCTCCCTTGGGTTGAGACCTGAGGTTAGGATTGGTCATTCTACACCGACTCCTGTTGGTTCTCGTGTACGCAGTACCGAGGCGAGCTACTAATGTAGGGAGAGAGCTAACACCTCACGGGGCTCGGGGTTCAGCTATCCACCCTACACCTACTTGTTAGGCCCTCTGGGCAAACCGGGGTAGTCAGGCGAGGGTGCGCGGATTGTGTAAGGGCGAGACCTATGTTTGGTTCTGAGGGGCGAGATCCTTGTTCTGAGAGGGTAAGGCCTTAGACTGTTCCGTATTGTATTTTGAGCGTACCTATTAGCGGAAACGATTGACCGCGTGTCAATGTGGGGTAGCTACCCGTGCGCTTATCACGCATGCTGTAGTCACCGCTACGTCTTAACGGTGACCTTGGGGTGGTTGACTGGGTATAGGACTACCACGGGGGACTCTTCCGGTTATGAGAGCACCACATGTACCTTTTACTCTACGGAAAAGACTGCAATTAAGATTGTTCCCACGAGGAACATGTAAGATCAAGAATATCTGGATGTTTGAGAAAAATAGGTGAAACGGAAATACAAATAAAATAGATAAATAGAAATGAGAATTAAACCTGTTGCTTTTTGCTGTTTTTAGATAATATAGATACTACTCTACTCAGTATTTGCTGACTATGTCTTTTCACAATACTGATCAGGATCAGGAGTTAAGTAGCCCGAGCTTCCGGCTGCGGAGGGTGCTAGGCCTAATTGAGCCCAGCCGTAGTTTTTCAGCACTTCCTTTTGTTCCTTTACTGTTGTAGTAAGTATTGGACCTTTAGTTACTGTTTGACTCTACTGTTTATTTCTGCTTTTCGTTTTTGTTATTGTGGTGGTATGTAATGAAACAACAGATTTACTTTCCTTTGCTGCTTTATGTGTTTCTTTTGCTTAGTTATATTGCATATGTGAATGCGGTTTACTTTCCTGCTTTTTGGTTATTTCTTGTTGGACGACTGGGTCTTAGGATTAGTCGAGGCGGACCAGTCTCAGATCCTGTAGGAATTCAGGAATCGGGTCGTAACAATACTAGAAGCTTTGGGGTGATTCCCTGAAGCAAAGCCCTATGGCTAAGGTGTGGGTGGATGCATGTGAGCGTGTGGCAAAGGAGCTTCTTGAAGCTCCAAATGGCGAGGTTGGTAGAGGGTGATAAGGTGGCAAAAATACAAATTAAACTAACCTAAAGCTAAAGTTAACTATAGAGAATAAAAGCCCTAAACTAATTGAAGAAGAAATAGGAAGAAAACCTATGGTGGTGGCAGGCCTTCAGGCGATGGAGGGAGGTAGTTGGAGCTGAAGAAGGGGGATTGGGAGCCCAAGCTTCACGTGAAGCTTCGGCAAGGAATGAGGAAGAACCATTGCTCGGTTGGCGGCATGCAGCGGCGAAGAGTGAAGGTTGAGGAGCTCTAAGGTGCTTGTCAGTGGCTTGGAGGAAGAAGGGGAGGAAGAAGATTTTTACACGAAAAATTTGCACGATTTCAAATGAGGAGCTCTAAATAGAGGATTGGTCGTGCTAAATGATGCGAAGATTCACGTGATTGAGCTTGTTTGACAATGGAGTGTGCGAGCCTTGATTGCGATTTCCAACATCTAAAAAGGGAATCAAGAGCTAAATATCGTCTCAAGGATCACAGATTTTGCTGGGGAATCAAAATTGGTGATCTTTTGAGCAGATTGGAGGATATTGACCCCAAATCTCGCTCTTGAGAACTCGACAGCTGCTGATGTTGGCTGAAGGAGGAAGACGGCTGATGTCAGCAAGGGACAAGAATGAAAAGATTTTAGATTTTGGATCAGGGTGTAAGGATTTTAAAAATTGAGGGCCTAATTGTAAAGTAGGTGAAGATGAAATCCAATTGGTCTCAACTTTTTAGGGTAACCTAATTTAGATTCAAGAAATCTAATGGTGACTTCAATTTTGGGTTTTGATGACAATTGATTGGCCAATTTACGTTTTAACCCAAAATATATTAAATATTCGCCTTGATTTTTGTTTTTGGTCCAAATATATTCATTTTGTAGAATTGATTGTTCTAAACCTTAAGGAATATTTTTCAATGATTTTTAGGAGGTTTAAATAACATTTGTTTCCATTAGAATCTTGTTAATTTAAGTGAGGTTGAAATTATGATTTTTAAATGCAAAATAGCTTGATTTCTCTGTGAAACCCTAAATCAATCAGTATAGGCCTACTTATTGGGAAATTGAGCTTAGTTGACTTTCAATTGAGTGTAGGTTTACCCTTTAGTTAATCTGAATTTGTAGTTTGCTATTAAAACAATAGAATTAACTAATTTTAATGCATGCCCTTAAATTCTTGATATTATTAAGATATACCCTTTTGTTAGTTAAGGAAGTGAATTTAACCTTAAAAGTTAGTCAAATTAGACTAGATATAAAGGATGATGGTGTTACCATGGTTTTAAAAAACTAGCCTCGAGGTGCTCGTGGCTTACGCCTTGAGGCGAGGCGGAAGAAAATTGCCTTGAGGCTATAGTCTCAGGGTTGCAGTGTGAGGCATGCACCTTAATTTGTCAAGGTGAAGTTGAGGCGGTGAGACGGAACTAAGGCTATAGTCTCAGTCGAAAGTTCACATTTAAAGGTAATGTGAGTTATATATAACCTAATAAAGCAAATAAAGTCCTCTAAAATCCTATACCTATTACCCAACCCCAAACAATACCCTTAACCTCCCAAGTCCTAAAAAATCCATCGCCTTTAGCTGCTTTAAGTCATTCTCCATCTTTGGACTCCTCAATTACCATTGTTGATAGGTATTGCTTCATCGCAGTTGCCAATCACCTTTTCTACATACCATCCTTTACTAGCTTGTCTCCTCCATTACCTATTGTTGCCCCCTTCCTCTTTCAAGTCTCAACCTTATTTCTTCTTGTTGGTAAGAGTCTTGATCTCTTGAGTTAAACATTACATTTTTTCTTGTTACTTATACCTTTATTTTGTTGTTTAGTTATGTTAAAGTATGTTTGGATGTTTTATGTGGTTAATTTATATGTTATGTGGTCATTGAATTGATTTTTTTTTTAAGAGGTTATGTGGTGATTGCTTACTTAAATCTTGCTAGTATATGTTTATTATTATTATTCTCTCAAAAAAATATTTTTTATTATAGTTTTGATTTTTTAAGTACTGTAATGTGATTAGTTTTTGGTTTGTTGAAGAGTTTACATGTTGTGTTGTACTTATATATATTTAAATTTTGTTATATTAGTTATATGTGAATCTTGTGTGTGCACTGGGCGGCAAGAATATTTAGTAATGGACATTTAAATGTTGTGATAGAGTAAAAATAGCATGAAAGTACATTTTTACATTATTTTTTCATTATTAGCGGTTAACACTATATATTTGTGTCATTTTTTCTTATTTTTCACCTAAAAATTAAGGCTTACATCTTAAACACCTCGAGGCTTACACCTCGCCTCGATGAAGGCAAACTGCCTTGGTATCGCCTTGCATTTTTTAAAACCTTCGATGTTACCATTAGTACCACTGTTGTTGAGTTTGATCCAATTTGAACCTTAAATGGAACTCTTATGCTCCAGACATCCTCAATTAATATCCATATATTCTTACACATTTTAAACCTTTGCCAACCAACCTGTTAAGAAAAACCATTCACAAGGTTTTAAATGTCGATTTCGACGTCATTTCGATAAATTTTTAAGTATGCATTTTAAGGCACGCTGAGGGCATGCTGTGGAAACACTCGTATTTTGATGTCAGATTTCGATGCCTAAAAAATAATTCATTTTGGAGATATGTTGAGGGCATGTCGATATATGACGACAGAAATGATAATAGTCAAAATGATTAAAATTTTAAGAAAATCACAAGCTTAAACATGTTTATGTAAAAAAATAATATTATATCCTAATATTCATATGTAACATATGCAACATGTAGTCTACTATACCATGTTCAAGTTCAAGAATCAAATAGCAAATAATTACTGAACGAATTAAATTAAGTCATGCAAAAATAAAAGATTCAAATATATAGTTTACAATAAACTAAATTAAAAATTCAAAAGTTGAAATTTAGATATCTAACCAATTGATCTTAAATTAATTTATTTTATGTTTAATTTGATGTCTTTCGATATGCTAGTAGATTAATCAATTTAAATGGATCAAGATTGACAACTTTCTATGTTGTGTTGGCCATTTTAGTTATGCCTCCCCTTATGAGTCATGTTAAATATACATTGTTACCTCTAAATATTGTATCATTAGTTTCTAGGTTGGATGTCATCCTTGAAATAAATGATGATTAATTCATAAAGTACTCAAGTTCTTAGTGCTTGCAATTTTTAGGTTTTATTCTCATATGGATGGATGCAAGTTCTTTATCCTTTAATGCTAACCTAAACTTAGGATTTTATTTTTAAGAATTAAATAAATATTTCCTTAATTCTAAATTATGATTAAGACCTATATGTTCGTAATCGTAGTAGATATAAAGTTTAGTATGTAGATCTATTCTATAATTATGGACAGTTGTGGAATCAAGCTTTAAGAGAATTAGAGATGTGTAGTAAGATGAGAGAGTAGCAATAGTGGAGATTTGATTCGAATAAGAATGGAGTAGTAGCAGCAGCAAGTCGAAAAGCCAAGTGTATTTCATCATTTGTTGACATTTCACTGAAGTCCCTGTGTTTTGACATTATATTGATGTAGATATAGCCTAACCCCAAAAATAGCCATTTGGACGATATGCCAACATAATCACTTACAAGAATAGTAATAGATATAAATTGATTATTGAGACACCTATATTGACTTTAAAATATGGTAATGTTTTAAGAATTATACCTAATCCTATCCATTTCTCCAAACCTATCGACATATGTTGAACACACGGGTTGCTACGCTTACGTGTTTGATTTTGGAAAACTTGTTGTAGTTTGAAAGTGAAGAACTCGTGCTCAACAAATAAAATTTATACCGGAATAAAAATCCCGGGTCGAACACAGGGAGGCTACGTCGATCTATATTCGCAATTATATATTTTTTTAGAATTTTTCTTGAAAAGTGAGGCGATGTAATTCAACGCTGTTGAGGTGGTCGCCTTAGGTGAGGAGGCGACGAGGTGAGGCGACTGAGGTGCGTATCACCTCGAGGAAGGCCCAGGCGAGCTGCTTCGACCAGGCGACGGACCTCCTCGACTCAGGCGGCACCTCGTCGCCTCGCCGCCTCATCGCCTAAACCCTAGCGATCGCAACTATTTTTTTTTTTGAAAAACGAACTCGACGACCTCTCACCTTCCCTATGAGAGGCTATTTACGTGCGTGTCATCTCCACTCCAACCATCACCGCCTCACGCCTCCGCTGGAGCTTCTCACCTTCCATTATCGCCTCCGCTGGAGCTTCGTCGACCTCCATCCCCGCCCGAGCTTCACCGGTTGGCATTTGCGACAAGTGGTAGACCTAGATCTGCCAGGTATCTCCTCCGCTCAACCTTCTCTGAGTCTCAACGGTGGTGCACCGCCGCTTGTCTGAGTTCGACGGCGCACCTCCGCCCCTTCGACGGCGGCACTATTGCAGTTGCTGCTGAATGTCTCATGTTGTATAATATGTCTGTGTGTGTTATATGCAGTGCCAGTGTGTTATATATATGTGTGTGTTATATATGTATATATATATATATATATGTTGTATATATACATACTGTTATACGTATATATAATAGTACATATATATATATATATATATATTGTTATACATACTGTTATACATGCATACTGTTATATATAATAATAATAATAATAACAGTACATATATATATTTCCATACTGTTATACATATATATGTTGTATATATACATACTGTTATATATATACTGCATATATATACATACTGTTATACATTATATATAATATATATACATATATATGTTATATATATAGTATATTATATATTATATATAGTATATATATATATGTTGTATATATATTATTATTATATACAATATATACTATTATATACTGTTGTATATACTACATATATAACTAAATAAGTATATGTTATATTCTGTTAAGTATATAATTAATATAAGTATGTATAATATAATATAATATATAAGTATTATTTATATACTTATAAGTATATACTATTGTATAAATAATAAAGTATGTAAGTATGTATTATTATATATATATGTTATAATTATAACATAAGTATTATATATAACTATGTATAACATAACTATTAGACTATTAGTGTATAATATATATAAGTAATAAGTATGTATATAACATAAGTATGTTGTTATATTATATATGTATATAACTATGTATATGTATAAATCATATATATAGTATATACTATTCTATTATATTTGTATGTAACTATGTATATAATTAGCAACTTTGCATGTGTTTGCATGTGTATATTGTTATATTAACTAGCAACTTTGTATGTGCATTGTAAGTTTGTAACTATGTATAAAACTAGCATGCGTTTTGAATTATGTAGATGGCTGAAATAAGGAGGAAGCACCCAGGTTGGAAGTATGTTACATTAGAAGACCAAAACAAGACTAATGATACGAAGTGTATTTTCTGTGGTAAGATAGTGAAAGGCAGGATTCATAGAGCTACTGGACATATTACTGGTGGTGATAAGAACACAGCAATATGTCCAAAAGCTTCACAACATGTGAGAAATGAGTTAAGAGAATATCGACAATCTAAAAAGGAAGAAAAAGAAAAGTTCATAAAAGATTTTATTTACGATGAGTTGCTTAATGATGATGAGGATCATGAAGATGAAATAGAAGTAAATGTCTTACGAGGACCCATGGATAGATTCCTTAGCTCTATCCATTACTTCGTATATGCATCCCATAAAAAGATGAAATAGAAGTAAATGGAAAGTTGTAAATGTCTTACGAGGACCACATGTTTTTATAAACTTAGTGCTATTAAATTGAGTTAATAAGACATATATGCCAATAAAAGACGATGGCCTCAATTCACTCGGGCTATCGCCTTTTTTTCGCCTTTCGTCTCAGGCGATTTCGAGTAGTGTCGCCTTGCTATCACCTTTCGCATTGATAGCATTGATGTAATTATAATGAAGCCATAACAATAATCAAACTAAACAAAAGGGAGAGAGAGGAAACATGCATTCAATAATTCAAAATATTTATACAATAAAATCAAATAAGAATTACATTAGAAAGCGAGAAATCGGCTACACTAGAAAGCAGCAAAATTCTACACTAGAAAGCTGTAAAGAAGAATGTGAGAGAGAAGTTATCCTCCTTGACGATTGCTTGAAGGACGAGCCGGACGAGACGCCGCCTGGACGAAGGAGAACGGAGCGGAAGAATGGGTTTGAGGCAGGAGGAACGAGAACGGAGCAGCACGTCGTCGTCGCGGGATCCGCTTCCGAAAGGGGGGCGAAAATTTGACTTTATCTCCCGAGGAGTATCCCGAGTGTAGGACAAGCTTCTCTTTATCTTTGGAGAGGTAGAGAAGAGAAAGAAGGGATGCGAATTTCGTGTGGAGGGGGTCTTCTTTTATAGTTGCAAGGAGTGGGGGCAATTTGGATATTACAACTTTAAAAACATTAATTTAGGACCTTTAGTGACGGATAAAACCGTCGCTAAAGGTCCGAACGTGGGCGTAGTGGGCGGCGCGTGCGCGCTCGCTCGCTTGCCCGCGCGTTCAACGCACACGCACGTCCAGCCTCCGCCTGCCTCCTCTGCGCGCCCCATCGCGTGCGATGCTGCGTCTTCGTCGCGTGTTTAATATCGTGTGAGCGCTATCGGGCACGCACAGCCGTTCGATGACGATCCGACGCTCCTCGCGCCCGCTCGCCATGCCTAATTTAAGGCTCGCGGGGGCTCGACCCTGCGACCTCTACTTCGCCCGCAGCATCGTCCCCGTTGCGCTACGCAGTCGAGATGGTCGCGCGAATGCAATCAAGCGCACGTATCCACAGCCGTTGGATGCGCATCCAACGGCGGAGAAGCGGCGCTCTGATTGAAGAAGAGAAGGTGTGGCGGTGCTTTGGCCGGTTGGGTGGCTGAGATGGCGCCATGTGGAGCCATCTGAGTTGTCCATCTTCTGGATGATGTAGATGGTGCCATGGTTGTTGGATTGAGTCGATTTTTGCGCCGTTAAACTGCAATCGTCGATCCGAATCCATCGTGTGGTCGGATTTGTTGTTTGAATTGTGGATTCACACCATCTTGGCCCTTAATCTTCTAGGGTTCCCCAATCACTATATGATGCTACAGATGTATGATTAGGGCGATCTTGGAGTCGTTGAACTCCAATCGTCGCCCTGATGACATCTGTACGATTGGATTTTCGATCTGAGGTCCCGATAAAAAGTTTACCTTGTCCATGAATATAAAAGGAGACAATTAACCTCCATTTTATTCAAACTACTCTAAATGCAAGATGATGCATGTTATGCAATATTTATAGCTTGCAATGCAATCCTATGCTTAAGAACATGCATAAATAGACATCTTAAGTAGTGTAAACATGTTTACATCATACCCCCAATGCCTATCTTTTGTTAGTCCCTAGCAAAAATTATATGCTATTTATAAAAGAATTAGGTTGGATTATTTGGGCATGAGTTATTTTCAATCACTAAGAAAATATCTATTTAGGATTTGAACTTTCAAAGACACAATAGTGTCCGAATATCTGTTAAAATGCAGACTGCCTCAAGCCCTCACCTTATTCAAAGAAAATTTTCTTTTTCTCTTTTTCTTTTTTATTTTTTTTTATTTTCAAATTTTACTGTTTAAGAGTGACTTTCTACGACCATTCAACTCACCCAAGATTTGATGAGAACCCTAAGTTCTAAGCATCTTATTGTGAATGTGATAGACTCGTTAACCGGTAGTTAAAATGGACTTCGAATTTTTATGCCTCTAGGTGACCTAAAAAAAAGAATTTTGGCTAAAGGTGTATTTTTACAAACGATAGCTTTCTCCTTACTTTTATTTTTTACGGGGTCAACACAAGGGTGAATCCAGTGTATATCTCCCCGGTTTAATATACTTCTCCGCTTCTTCCTAAGTGTTTTGGGATTTTTCAGTGCATTTATTGAGCTGGGTTCTGGATAACCGGTCGATGAGTTACCACCGACAACTTGCCTGCCATACTCGTACGGTGAAGTGTGGCTTATTTCTTTTTTTCTTTTTTCCTTTTCTTTTTGATTTTTTTTTAAGTAGGTGGCTTCCCTGGTCTAAGATTTACCTAAAGGCAGCAAAAAGAGAGATCCAGTGACTGGGTTCTGAACAACCTACCTATGGGCTGTTACCCACGATAACTTGCCAACCATATCACCCTAGAAGGTTCATTAGTTACCCAATTTCCGTTAGAATCCCCGAACAACGAGTCAGTGACAAGATAGTGTGTAGATGCTTAAAACTCAAAATTCCCTCAAATCAGAGGGTGGGTTGATAAGTCGTGTACTTATCACCCAAACTTATTTACTCCAATTAAAATAGAATTTAGGTTGGCGAGGACTCGAAAAACAAATCCACATTATAGTGGATACACGGACTGATTAAGTCCAAAGACTTGAAGGGTCTTTATGTTCAAATCATAATATAGTATTTCCTAAGATTGAAAAGTCCTAATGTCTAACTATTCCTTCCTTTTTTTTTATGTATAAATAAGAGAAATAATTTTTATGAATTTCACAAAGCTAACCAAATGATTAAAAATTGAATCCACCCCCCATGCCTAGCTGATGCAATGTCCTCATTGAAAAAGAGACATGAAAGAAAGGGTAGAATATGAAAGATGTCACCTGAATATCAAGCTCGTATCAGCTTTGTGTCATATGTACAATTGCTGAGTTTAATGCCGTCAGCTAGGCGAAGTCCAGCCAAAGAAGTCACAAAATGGCTAGGGCAAACGTGTCTGAGACGGGTTCTGGAAGAATACAGTAAATAACAGGCTTCAGATGTTGACCGTTGACTTTAAATGTGTTACCCGTCTTTGGGTCAGAAATTTGAACGGCTCCATTTGGAAAAATCTGGTCAATTATGAATAGGCCATTCCATTTAGATCTAAGTTTCCCAGGAAAGAGCTTAAGTTTAGAATCGAATAACCAGACCTTCTAGTTCGGCTCAAAGCTTTTGCGGGAAATCAGTTGATCATGTAGAGCTTTGGTCCGAGCCTTGTAGATCTTAACATTTTCATATGCATCATTTCTAAGCTCCTCCGACTCAAATAGTTGGAGTTTCCTGGTCTTCCCAGCTAAATTCAGATCTAAACTGCATTGTTTGATCGCCCAGAATGTCCTGTGTTCAATTTCTACAGGTAGATGGCATGCCTTTCCATACACCAAACGGAATGGAGACATGTCGATGGGCGTTTTATATGTCGTACGGTAGGCCAAAAGAGCGTCCTCAAGCTTTTGAGTCCAGTCCTTGCGATCAGGCCTAACCATTTT
Organism: Thalassia testudinum; assembly: GCA_037157565.1. Taxonomy (NCBI): domain Eukaryota; kingdom Viridiplantae; phylum Streptophyta; class Magnoliopsida; order Alismatales; family Hydrocharitaceae; genus Thalassia; species Thalassia testudinum. Next base: position 2,007,519 of record JAZHRO010000029.1, on the reverse strand, counting down.
CTGCAAAATGTTCTTGATCTCTCGATTGGAGATCTCGGCTTGTCCATTCGTCTGGGGGTTGCAAGGTGTGGAAATTCAGTGATTAATCCCGTATTTGGCCAATAAATTCTGGAATTGGGCATTAGTAAAATGAGTGCCACCATCACTGATGATAGCCCTCGGAATCCCGAACCTACTGAAGATATTTTTGTTGACAAAATCGATGACCACCTTGTGGTCATTGGTTCGGGTGGGAATCGCCTCAATCCATTTGGACACATAATTAACAGCAACAAGAATGTACCGATGTCTAAATGAAGTGATAAAGGGTCCCATGAAATCAATGCCCCAAACATCGAAAATTTTGATAGGAAAGATTGGGTTTAGGGGCATCATATCTCTCTTAGTTATGCTCCCGAGTGCTTGACATCGAGAACATGACCTTGAGAAATCTTGGGAATCCTTGAATAAAGACGGCCAATAGAAGCCAGATTGCAAGATTTTTGCAGCCGTCTTTCCTGGAGAAATGTCCACACTCAGATGCATGGCAGAACTCGAGTATACTGTTGAATTCATTCTCCGGTATACATCGGCGAATAATCTGATCAGAGCCGATGCGGTACAGCTCAGGGTCCTCCCAGAAGTAGTATTTGGCCCCAAATTTGAGTCTATCCCGTTGTTGCTTGCTTCAATCATGGGGGATTTGACCAACGATCAAATAGTTAACAATGTCAACAAACCATAGGGTGTGGACATCTAAAACTGTAAGAATAGTTTCATCCGAAAAAGTGTCAGCAATCGGAATGTCCAAATGAGAGGAATCACCTAGGAGTCTCGACAAATGATCCGCTACCACATTTTGTACCCCGATTTTATCCTTGATTTCAAAATCAAATTCTTGAAGCAGAAGAATCCAACGAATAAGCTGGGGTTTAGCATCCTTTTTGGCCAAGAGATGTCTCAAGGCCGAGTGGTCGGTATAGATGATAACATGAGACCCTAAGAGATAAGCCCTGAATTTTTCCAAAGCGAACACTACAGCTAGTAATTCCTTTTCAGTAACAGTGTAATTCCTCTGGGCTTCATCCAGAGTTTTACTAGCGTAGTAGATGACAGAGGGCTTTCTTTCAATTTTTTGACCCAAGACAGCCCCGACCGCGTAATTAGAAGCGTCGGTCATGATCTCAAAATGGGCTGTCCAAATTGGTGGTTGCAAAACTGGAGCACAGGTGACTGCCGTTTTCAGGAAATCAAATGCCTTTCGGCAAGATTTGTCAAAAACAAACGGTGTTTCTTTGGCAAGAAGATTTCTCAGGAGACGAGCCACCTTCGAGAAATTCTTGATGAATCTTCGATAGAATCCCACATGGCCAAGAAATGATCGGATTTGTTTAACAGATGTGGGAGGAGGAAATTTAGCGATAGCATCAACCTTAGCTTTATTCACTTCAATTCCTCGTTCAGAAATTACATGACCCAAAACGATGCCTTCTTGGGTCATGAAATGACTCTTTTCCCAGCTAAGGACCAATCGTATTTTGATACATTGCTTAAGAATCATTTCCAGATTAGCCAAACAAGAGTCAAATGATTCTCCAAAAATAGAGAAATCCATGAAGACTTCCATAAACTCTCCCACCATGTCAGAAAATATGGCTAACATACACCTTTGAAAAGTCGCAGGTGCATTGTATAACCCGAAAGGCATCTTACGAAAAGCAAAGGTTCCGTAGGGACAGGTGAAAGTAGTTTTTTCCTGATCCTCGGGATGGATAGGAACTTGGTTGTATCCCGAGTAGCCATCAAGAAAATAGAAGTAGTTCTGCCCGGCTAATCTTTTAAAGATTTGATCGATGAAGGGCAGGGGAAAATGATCATTTTTAGTGGTTGTGTTCAACTTCCTATAATAAATACAAACCCTCCAAGAGGAAGCTAAACGAGTTGTGACAGATTCTCCTCTCGCGTTAGTTACAACGGTAATCCTGGCTTTTTTTGGAACAATCTGTATGGGACTTACCCAAGGACTATTAGAGATTGGATAAATAATTCCTGCATTAAGTCACTTGATGATTTCCTTTTTGACCACTTTTCGCATATTTGGATTCAATCTCCTTTGCATCTGGCAAGAAGGGCGAGATCCATCTTCCAAGAATATTCTATGATTACAGTAAGATGGCTCGATCCCCCTGAGGTCATGAATGGTCCAACCAATTACCTCCTTATGTTCCTTCAGGACCTTGATCAATTTAATTTCTTGCTCTGTCAATTTAGCACTGATTATCACAGGGAGCGTCTTCTGAGGTCCTAAAAATTGATATTCAAATTCTCAGGCCATGGTTTCAGTTCAAGCTGGGGCGGGTTGATGATTGATGGTAGGGTAGATGCTGGAGATTCGACAAAAGGAAGAGGTTGTGAGTGAACAAAATCAATAACCTCTTCAGAAGATGGCAAGTCAGCCATAGAGGGTTGCGGGTCGAATTCGTCATCAAAGGGGGAACTTTCGATTGAAGAAATCATCAAACAAGTTTCAATGTTTTCATTATCCTCATCAAGTTCCTTAATAAATCCACAATCTTCAAATTTATTGATCGCCTTAAAAATATCCAATTTCATTCGTTGGTCCCCAAAGGCGATTTTCATGCTATCGCTTTCACAATTAATGTTGGCCTTAGCGGCGGTAGCCAGGAACGGATGCCCAAGAATAATGGGCGTGTTCCTCAGATTATCAGGTACATCCATGTTAAGGACAAGGAAATCTACAGGAAAATAGAAATCCTTGACCTTAACTATGATATCTTTAATAACGCTTCGTAGATTTGTGACCGAGCGATCCGCTAACTGTAGCGTTACTGAAGTTGGTCGAAGTTCACCTAATCCAAACTTCTCGTAAAGAGAAGTCGAAATTAGGTTAATGGATGCACCCAGATCCAAAAGTGCTCTATCAAATGTGTAATCTCCGATGGCGCAAGAAATCAATAGAGCACCTGGATCTCTCTTTCTCTGAGGGAGGGGGTGCAGGATAACAGAATTAGTCTGCTCGGAGAGTACCACCTTCCTCGGAACAGATTCTCTCGACTTACGCTTTTGTGTACATAATTCCTTTAAAAATCTTGCGTAAGCCGGTATGTGCTTGATGGTATCAAGGAGCGGGATATTGATCTCAACATTCTTAAATAGATTTAGAAGCTCCTCATTGCTATCAACAGACTTCTTCTTTGATTTGATCAAGGTTTCAGGAAAAGGAACATGAGTCAGATCTTTGGAATCAGGTTCCTGAGCCTTGATTTCTCCTCCAGAATTCTCCTCTCTCCTCAGGTTCTTCAGGATTCAGAAGATCAGAATAGTGTGGTTGTGGATCCTGAGTCAGCTTACCACTCCTCAAGGTGACAGAATTTGCAGATGCATAAAAATTTGGGTCATGGGGAGGGTTAGAAAAGATTTGAGGGGCTTGATTAGCCATGAATTTGTTGATTTGCAGAAGAAGAAAAAGAAGAGGACGAGGAACCCTGCTCAACTACCTGAGCATGTGCGTGTGGGTCCCTCTGATTTCCGTACCTATGGGCTTGGTTGCTTGAATTCATACTATTTCGCGGGTTGGGTACGGATTGGGATGGTAGAGATTCGGGTTGACGAGAGTTAGCAATGAGCTCGGACTGCAAGTTGTTCAGCGAGGTTTTCATTTGCTGCATGAGCTGGAGCATGGATCCTTGCATCTCTACCATTTGTTGGTTCAAATCAGCCTGCCCTGTGGGTTGACGGGCATTCCAAAATAGCTGATTGACCTGATTTGGAGGCAACTGAGTATATACATGACCCTGACCCATTAGTCGTTGCGGAGCATAGTTGCCGGGTCGGAATTGGGTCTGTTGCCTTGGGTTTTTCCAAGAGAAGTTAGGGTGGTTTCTCCAACCTGGATTATAGGCATTATAGTAGGGGTTGGATCTAACATTTTCTTGTACAGCACAGACATCCTCATAAGGTGAGGATGGAGAGAAAGAAAGGGAAGGATAAGAAAAACTGGGATCAAAGGCCATAGTTTGGAACCCATGGGGTTCCGAATAATGCTGGCTCGTAAGTTAAGCCGCATCAAGTTGATTCATGAACTCCCATTCAAAAGGAGCTCGCGACGAATAGAATCCCGAATTCTAGGATTTAGTGGATCGAGAGTTCATTGAATTTCTAGCCATCCACTCTTCCATTTTCTTAACAACCAAGTCCACCTTATCAAGTTTGTTACAAATCAATTCCATATCGAATGAATGAGTCATGGACTTCATTAACATTCGATTTGAGCTATTGGGACCGGTTAAAAGTATCCATGGAGGCATGATTGATTGAATTCTTGTTCATTTCCTCAAACAAATCATGCCCGTTATCTGCGTCTTTGTTGAGGAAATTGCCTCCGTAAGAAACGTTCACGTGATTTCTGAGTTGCTCAGTCAACCTGTGGTAGAATATCTGCACGAGTTGCCATTTCGGCACCTCATGGTGTGGATACCTCCGCAATAGGTCCTGGAATCGCTCTTAGGCTACATGAAACTGCTCCCCCGGCCGCTGGGTAAAGGTAGTGATTGCCCGTCTCAAAGCATTGGTACGTCCGACTGGGAAGAATTTCTTCAGAAAGGCCGATTTCAACTCATTCCAAGTTGCAATTAATCTTCCTATTAATCTTCAGAAAGGCCTTATCCTTAAGAGAGTGGGGGAAGAGCCTCATGATCATTTATTCCTCGTTTATATTTCGTGCCTTGGTGGTCTGGACCAAAGTGGTCAAGTCCTCCAAGTGCTAAAACGGATCTTCGAAGCCAAGCCCATGATAATGTTTGATCAGGTTTAACACCTGGGGCTTGATTTCTACGTCACCGGCTGGAATCTAGACGTCGGGACGTTCCCCGTAATTTGAAGGATCATAAAAATCCTTCAAGGGCTGAGCGCCCTTCATTCTCTGGAACCATTCCTGCATTCTCTGCATTTGTTCCAGCTGCCTTCGAAATTCTTCCTGTGGATTTCCAAGCAGAGGAGGCTGTTGGTCGGCCATAGGATCAATTTGACCAAAATCCAATTTATGCATCCTAGAATACTCTAATGGTCTTTCCAATCGGGGATTTAATGACCGTCTTCCCAGCATAAACTAGGAGGTCGGAAGGACTGGGGATAGGGATCCTGCAGCACAACAAAACAAGGCTGTCCTTAAGTGGGGTAGCCTAAGGATCTACTGACTCCCAAAACCTACCTTAAGACTGTAAATGATTTACTCTGCTTGCGTCTGTTCAATCCAACCAGTTAGAAGGAGGGACTGGGGAGAAGATTCTTTCTTCGACTTTCGCCTTCGGTTCCTAGTGTACCCCCCAGCCGCGGTCGTTTGATGCTACTCCCCTAGCTAGACATCAGATTAATCAGTACAAGTAGGTTAATTAAAGACAATCTCAGACTAGGCCCTGAAGAGCGAATCAGACCTTTAAGGCCAACGTCTACTCAATTTTATTAAGGTCTGGGATTGTGGTGCTTATGGAATGTGATGGGCCCTTAAAATGTGTTGTGTCCTTAATGATTGATTGAGAATTGTGTAAGTGCATGCACAACTAGGGTTTTCAAGCAAGATTATTTGTGATGTGTGAATTTTAATGTTCAAATCATGCTTAAGTAGCTTTTAGGGTTTAAAATTAGGTTGATTTCAATTAAGTTTTGAGGCAAACCAGGTTGTCAAACACGGGTGAAGATTGCTTTCCTTTAAAACCAGAAATAAAGTGGAGTGCCTGGAATAGACCTAGATTAAAAACCCTAAGGAGGAGCTACTTGATGAGTTGATTTTAAGTAGAGTGGTGCGACCCAAACAACTCATACAACTGGTCACAAATGCACCACTAAGTTAGGCACATAAAGATGGTTAACCCAGAATGATTTCTATTCTTTTGTGTTGCTTTATGTGTACCGGTCCCATAGATCAGAACTTGGTTGAGTAGAAACAAATTAATTATGTTAAGTGCCTTGAATGTGGGTGTACGTTGTGGGTTTGTTGAAAATTACCCCACAAGATTATCATTTTGTTGTTTCTTTTTATAAATGAGGGTGAAATGAATGTGAATGAAAATCCAAACAATCAAACTATTCCTAGGATTTATGTAAATACCTAGGTTAATTGGAATTTGGATTTAATGTGGCGAATGAAATCTATGGAAGGGGAAAGAATGGGGAGCACTTACAGTTGTCTTCAACTGCATTTTACTTCAGTCTACCGGTTGATTATTTCTTAATGGAGGTCTCTGCAAAACAATAGACACAAGAGAAAGCAAGTTAGAAAACAATAAAGTGCAAGAAATGTGAAAAGATCGAAAATCGTTGCCTCCCCGGCAACGGCACCAAAATGTTGGACGCACGGGTTGCTACGCTTACGTGTTTGGTTTTGAAAAACCTGTCGTAGTTTGAAAGCGAAGAACTCATGTTCAACAAATAAAATTTATAACAGAATAAAAATCCCGGGTCAAACACAGGGAGGCTACGTCGATCTATATTCTTAATTATATTTTTTTTTGGAATTTTTCTTGAAAAGTGAGGCGATATAATTACAATGAAACCATAATAATCAGACTAAACAAAAGGGAGAGAGAGAGAGGAAACATGCATTCAATAATTTAAAATGTTTATACAATAAAACCAAATAAGAATTACAATAGAAAGCGAGAAATCATCTATACTAGAAAGCAGCAAAATTCTACACTAGAAAGTTGTAAAGAAGAATGGGAGAGAGAAGTTATCCTCCTTGACGATTGCTTGGAGGACGAGCCGGACGAGACGTCGCCTGGACGAAGGAGGACGGAGCGGAAGAACGGGATCGAGGCAGGAGGAACGAGAATGGAGCAGCATGTCGTCGTCGTCGTGGGATCCACTTCCGAAAGGGGGACGAAAATTTAACTTTATCTCGCGAGGAGCATCTTAGGTGTGGGACAAGCTTCTCTTGAGCTTTGGAGAGGTAGAGAAGAGAAGGGATGAGAATTTCGTGTGGAGGGGGTCTCCTTTTATAGTTGCAAGGAGTGGGGGCAATTTGGTCATTACAACTTTAAAAACATTAATTCAGGACCTTTAGTGACGGATAAAACCGTCGCTAAAGGTCCGAACGTGGGCGTAGTGGGCAGTGCGCGCGCGCCCGCTCGCTTGCCCGTGCGTTCAATGCACGCGCACGTCCAGCCGATCTCAGCCGTCTGATCGCGAGATCGGACGGCTTAGATCGCGCCTCCGCCTGCCTCCTCTACGCGCCCCATCGTGTGTGATGCCGCGTCTTCGCCGTGCGTCTAATAGCGCGTGAGCATTATCGGGCGTGCACAGCCGTTCGATGACAATCCGACGCTCCTCCCACCCGCTCGCTCGTGCCTAATTTGAGGCTTGCTGGGGCTCGACCCTGCGACCTCTGCTTTGCCCGCAGCGTCGTCTCCGCTGCGCTACGCAGTCGAGATGGTCGTGCGGATGAAATCAAGCGTGCGCATCCACAGCCGTTGGATGCACATCCAACAGCGGAGAAGCGGTGCTCTGATTAAAGGAGAAGGTGCGGTGGTGCTTTGGCCGGTTGGGCGGCTGAGATGGCGCCACGTGACGCCATCTCAGCCGTCCATCTTCTGGATGATGTAGATGGTGTCACGGTTGTCGGATTGAGTCGATTTTCACGTCGTTAAGCTGCAATCGTCTATCCGAATCCATCTGTGCGGTCGGATTTGTTGTTTGAAGTGTGGATTCACACCATCTTGGCCCTTGATCTTTTAGGGTTCCTCGGTCACTATCTGATGCTACAGATATCTAATTAGGGCGATCTTGGAGTTGTTGAACTCTAATCATCGCCCTGATCACATTTGTATGGTTGGATCTTCGATCCGAGATCTCGATAAAAGTTTGCCCTGTCCATGAACATAAAAGGAGACAATTAACCTTCATTTTATTCAAACTACTCTAAATGCAAGATGATATATGTTATGCAATATTTATAGCATGTAATGCAATCCTATGCTTAAGAACTTGCATAAATAGACATTTTAAGTAGTGTAAACATGTTTACATCAACATATTATCCATATTTGACAAAATATTACTGACATTCCTAAATTTCGACATTATATGTGTGTCGATATCACCTCATGTCAGAAAAAAAAATCATTTCGTGGGCATGCTATAACACGCCCTTTGCATTCTCTACTGTGTCATACACAGAGAACTCAACATGCATCAGATTTTTACACATGCAAAGGCATTCAGATCAGAAATCCCATCCTTTATATTGTTTCGTCTGCAGGAATTAAAGAAGAAGAAATTCAGAGGGGGTAGAGGTCCCCACTTGAATTGGAAGGCCAAGCTTTTGCTTCTCTTTGCCTCGATTTCTGTCCTTGTAGCTTCCTCCCCTTCTTCCTCTTGGCTTCAGGAACATAGCAACACCTTCCAGGATTCCAGCAGCCAAGAGCACTGCTCCCTCTTCCTCCTTTCTCGTTCGATCTCCCTTAAACCCAACAGGAGGGAGGGATTAGGAGAGGAGATGCTGTTAGGGGTTAGGGTTAGAGACTACCTTATGATGGGGAGCACCAATTGCACCCCTTGGTTGTCAGATCTCCAGCTGATAGGGGAGAAGGAGGAGGATCAGCAGTTGAGGAGAGGAGTGGAGGGCGGTGGAGAATGAGGAGATGGTTTTTCTCCTTTTAATTTCTCAGCTTTATATAGGAGTTGGGGTTTTGTAAGGAGACCCCTCCACCTCAAAACAAAATCTAAAGGTTAGTCCACCAACTCAAGTTCTCATTCAAAAAGCCCCTCAAGCCTCAATTTGTTAAGGCCTTTTATATAAAATCCACCCTTTAAAGCCAAAGTCAAGGAATTGGGGCCCAAGTTCCCCTTAGTCCAAATATAAGTGTCTTGATAAGGGTTTGATTAAGTGAAAAATAATTATAAAAAAAAAATTCAAACTGTTACATGGGTTCTTTTAGTACACATAATATTTTGCAGAAGGAAAATGGTAGCCAAATCTCTGACTTAAACCTGACGGGAGAAAACAGTGACAATTAATGACTCTTCTATGGATATGCAGTCTGACAGCCCTGTTCCTGAATCGTACTGACAAAATTTGTTTGACATCATACAATGCAGGTTTCACAAGGCCCTCCTAGACCTAGGAGAATTTTACGCTGTATTCTTACGTAGTATCTAAGAGATGGAATACCAGATCTGTCCAGTTCCTTTACATGACACTAATCAGTCATCAACCATAGTGCTGGTTTTCATAGGTCACTTGACATTCACTCTTGGTTTATATGTTAATCCAGACTTTAACTTGTAAAGCTATCCATCTATAATCTAATGGATATCATGTTCCAAGTGTTAAGGTGCGATTCTATGATGGTGATGATGTAAATGTGCATCGAATAACCAGTGTTGTTATATGGAATGGAAATTCGTGTTTCTTAACCTTAAACTGCAGATTTTTGTCTGTTGGTTAATAGTTATAATATCCATTTAATTGGTTTGAATTGCAATTAAGATACTTTTAGTGTAAACAGTCTGCATGCTATAGTAAGAATTATGATGATGCATATCTTATCAAATGTGCTTTATTAATGTTACTTTCAGATCTAATGTGAATTACTCAGGAGTCATTATCCTTCTTTGAATCATAGCTCAGTTTATTTTGGAGAAAATTATTCTTTAGACTACATCTCTCCAACTACTCCAAACCCTGCCCCAAGTAAAGCACTTAAGCTATATCTAAACACGGCATGTCCTGGGCAATTACGTAATTCTTTTTTCACTTGTTTACTGCAATAAGAATTGTGGTATATGATGCTCAAAGTTTACAAATTTATTGTAGGGGCCCTGAGCAATTATCTTTTCCTTCACTAAGTAGCATGTATACATATGGAATCTATATTTTTCATAACAAAATATTGAGATCTCTTTTTTCAAATAAAATAAAAAAAGAGACCTAAACTGTAATGAGTTTGGGACATGGTTTCTCCATAATCATGGTCCATGTGTGAAGGAATGGTGCAAACCATCATGGAGATAGGATTACTCTGCTTTTCTTTCACTAAGGAAGAAGAACATGTGTCGTTGCAAATCTGATAGAGATGGGGATTTGCAGTCGAGCTACATGGTAGGTGAAGGCATATACCGAATGGTATAAAGTAGGTGGAAGTGTACGTGAAGTCATATATTGCATATCTAAAGCAGCTGAGTGTTTATATGGATATGACAGTTTGACAGGTGTCAATGAACATAGCCTGTTCCTCAGTTGTGTGGTTAAGAGGAGGGGGTCCCTTCTGTGATTTTGCCATTTTCAATTCATCTTTGAAGGAAGTATTTAATTGAGACCGAAGTAACGTATATAGGCCTTGAGTGGAGTAGCCTATAGCCGAAGTAAACATTTAATTATGGGTGAGCATATGTTATGAGGCTCTCTCGCTCCAAATTAAGCCTGACTCTGAAGAGCTAAAAGTGTGATGTGCAACATAAATCTTATCATTAGACCTAAATCATGTCAGAGAACTCTACTAAGATAAGATTGCCTTATATTGGAGACGCCTATATATGGTACTCATTTTTGCTAATTTGGTCACAATAACGGTTGCAGTTTCAAGGTTGGAGCTCGGGGCCATGCTCGGAAGCGAATACAACACGCAGCTGAATTAATTGTGTTTTATGTTATCATGCTTTGGGATGCATGCATGTAACCTCCCTCTTTAACTTTTTGGATTGCCTTGTATTTATTTGGATGGTCCTTCCATCCAGCATGTAAGAAACGTACCATGTTTAACGGTGGATGATCTTGCTTTCGATAATTTGCCACCAGTATTCCGAGTGCAATGTCGCAATTAATGCCTCTCGGTTTCTGGTATGTGATCCTGCCATTTGCTTAGAGGTTTTTTTTTTTTTTTCCTTTTTTTTCCCTTTTCGAAAAGAAATTCTGCTAGGATATTGGATGAAGGATGAGAGGACCTACCTCGTAGTTTCCTAGCTGAATGGATCACTATCCATGCTAGAGGTTTTGTATGGTTCCTTGGCATGATCTTGTGGACCATTATGCATGTACTCAGTGCCCTGAAATTTCCGGAGGAAATAGATATTCATGGGTGGAGTCAATTCTCTTTCTTGCATCACTGCTTGATATTATTATCAGCTTTTGGACCCAAGCAAAGGCATAAAGCTAGCTTTACACAGCACTATTATTCAAACAAACTTTCTGTAACTCCACATTTAGGTTAATTTCTTATGACGCAGGTGCTATAGTTCCTGACTAGAATCTCCATATCTAGATTACACAGGATGCAGGTGTAGCCAGTTCCGAGAAATTCATTTCTTTATGGACTGAATTAGTCTCTAAATGGTGATGCGTTGGAGGCACTTCACCATAGGAGCAGCACTACGTACCCTTGGGAGGCGTTGACTTGCCAGTGCCAACAATGCTTAGCTGCCATATTTACAATGCCTTGGGTTCTTGAACACATTGACTCTTCCTCTCCAACACATAGACAGGCCATCTCCAGGGCAGGGATCGAGCTGAGAAGATATAATGAAATTATCATCGATAACATTAATTTGTTGTACTTGTTTTCTTAATTTCTGCTTCCTAGTTTATCGCCTTTTTATTTGTTCAACTGATGGTACACGTTAGCTGGCAGGCTTGAGGATACACTGGTCGATCGATCAGTTGGGCAGCCTACCTATCTTCTTTCTAAAGTGACGCTCGATCTTTCCCTCGCTGATAGTCGAAAGGCAGGCAAGTTAATTGCCCGTATGATGTCTATAGATGCTTGTTATTGCCTGCCAGATTGGAAATCCCTTGTTAGTGTCTTTAGCCTTTCTTAAATGAGCAAAGATTTCTATTTTGAGAGTTCCATCGCATCACATATATTGTCTTCGGACGTGATCACTGTCCACCCTTGTTTCATTAATTAGGAGGGGTTCCATTTCCGTTTAATGGTTCTTATATCTGTACCAAGAGCATGCTTAATTAGCTTGTTTGATAGAGCCTTGGTTTCTCAAGCTCGCGCAATTATACATGTCCTTGTTCTCAAACCCCCTCTACCGTTGGATTCGGGACCACCTTGGGGTGGGTCCACTCTGGTTGGTGCCCCATTTCAGAAAGGGGGATCCAAGTGTGTCACAAGTTCTGTTATTTGCCGTTCCTGCATGCATGAATTTTATTAGGGATTGCAATAGGTCAGGTTTTTGACTATATCTAAGCTCATATCCATCCACTAACGATCCTCGACCATTTACCAACTGGGTATCCAAATACAAACTCATATTAATACCTACTTACCAAACGAGTACACACATTTACCAATTGGAGATCGATGTACTTATGAAGGTTGAAATGTTAATCTTAAGGGGTTTTGACATAAATGCCCCATATAATCTCTGAATATTACACCCATACCCTTGGCCCTTGCATTCTTGGAAAATGTATAGATATCCTTGAAATCTTCTTGCCTCCTTTTACATAAATTGCCCTTGGGTTAACATTCGTAAGCGTAAGGGTTAGTGTTAGTTAATTGTTGTGTAAAATGACCTTGTTGCCCTCAAAAGTTGTTAGTATTGTAAGTTGAGAGGTATGACCAAAATGGAACATTTGCATGATGTGGGAATTTTTTCCCCACTCACCTGATATATATATATGCAACCCAAACAAGATGTAGAACCACATAACTCAATAAAAGAAAAAGATAGAAGGAAAATCTAACTTAATAAAGGAAAAATAATCACAATTTTATTCATATATACATGTTTTCATTACAACATTTGTAAATTACAACCTATAGCAGCAACTCCATGTAAAGTTCAAGTTACGGAATACATAATATATACATCACCGGTGCCCGTTGCTCTTTTTTAAGAAAACACACATACACATGACACCCATTGAACACTCCAAAGAACCCTAAAATTATAAGAAAAATGGCTATATATGTGCACAAAATAGGTACACAAAGTAGAAAACACAAGAGAGCCATCTCGAAATTCTCCTCTCTGTCACTCACTCTCCCTCTCCCTCTCCCTCTCCCTCTCGTCTCCTACACTCTCAGTCTCTACTCTCCCACACCATTCTTTGGGTGGTTGTCATTGGGCAACGAGATCAATAGCACTGGCCACCGTACATGTCTCCTTATTGAGGGGATTTTAGCATAAGAGGTATTAGGTTGGGGAACATTGAGAAAAGGGAGAGGAAATTATAAACTTAATAAAATAAGGCAAAAAATTACTGAATTATCTAATGACCTATAAAAATTATTAAATGATTCATCGATCTTTCCGAGGAAAGCCTTAAGTCACTGGATGACAAGTCGTTGGATCATCCGGTGCTCATTGCTTGACAACTCCACCAACGCCCCCCCATACTCCTCACATCAAAAAAACCCCCATGAAAACCGCAACCATCCGTCGCTTCTCCTCCTTTACCTCCCTCTAGCCAACACTTCGCACCCCCATACTCCCCACAACCGTCGCCTTCCTCCCCATCCCACACCGCTCCCTCACCGACCCCACCAGCCAAGACCACATGTCCCCCTCCCTCACCCCCTTCCACCTCTACTGCCTCGTCCTCACAACCAAGGCCAACCTTGTCCTTTCCCTTAAGCTCTTCCACCGGGTCACCCACGCCAAGCCCCCTTCTCTCAACCTCCGCGCCTAGTCCCTCCTCCTCCACATCGTTGCACGAGCTCAGCGCTCCACCCTCTTAGAACCCCTCCTCCGAGACATCGTCCTCCCCAATGCCCTCAAAGCCCGTGAGGACCCCTTCCGACCTCCTCCTCCACACCTACTGCCTCTGCGAATCCTTCCCCCGCATCTTCGATAGCCTCTTCCAGGTCGACGCCTGCTCAAGGAAGCTCCGCGCTGCCACTGAGACCTTCCGCCGCATGTGCAAGCTCAGGTTACCGTTAGGTCTTGCAATGTCCTCCTTAGCTCCTTGGCGACGCTCAGGCGCGCCGACATCGCCCTGTCCTTCTACAGGGAGATGCGGAGGTCCTGGATCTCCCCCAATGTCTACACGCTCAACATGGTCATCGGTTTCCTCTGCAACTAGCGGAGGTTGGAGAAGGCGATGCGCGCATCCGAGTTGTTAGGCAATGGTCGCTGGATCAAGGTCCCTAAATCATTCGGAGATCTAATGTTTCCCCTCTCCGAAGGGAAAGATCAGATGAATGAATCATCTAAGTCGTTGAATGATCTAATAATCTTTTACCTCATTTTATTACGTTTACAATTTTCTCTCCCTTTCCTAAATATTCCCCAACGTAATGCCCCTTCTGCTAAATTGGCTCCTTATGACATTCCTGCCAAGCACCTCACACCACTTTATCAATGGCAGGGGGCTCCTTCTCCCAACCACCTTCTTGATCGACTGACCGACCTTAGCCCAAGCATGCATGTTGCACCTCGATACCATGCATGCTCTCGTTCTCCCCTTCATGGCTCCCCATCGACTGATGGCTCTATGTCACTGCCCCCTCCTTAATTCCTCGCCCTCTTTATCTCCCTCGTGGCCCACCATGTTGAAGGACTTGATTGTAGGTGGTAGTAGCAGTCTGCATGGAGGTGATCTACATGAGCTTAAAGGGATCTTTCTTGATGCCACGACCATACATAAGAGGGGGCTGGGTGAAGGGGCTGTCGTCGTCACCATCCAATGAGAGAGGGTGGCGGCAATGGGAGGGGAGGGGAGGGGAGGGGAGGGTCGGATGATGATCGGTGATGGTGGAAAGGGAGGGTCGGTATTTCTGCTTGAGTGGGAGGAAAGAGGACAATGAGTGTGGAGGGAATGAGGGATTGTAGGAGTGGGTGGGGATATAGTTGTGTGCCTCCATATGCGTAGGGGATGGGTGATGGATCGGGATCCCACCAAAGATCCTACCTTGGGTATCTCTCCCCCATCGGATGGAGATGAATTAGCATAAGGGGATTCATGCTAATTCATCAAAGGGTTGGTATGCACTTAGGGTGGGATTTTTGGTGAGATCCCAAGCGTGCCAAATATTTCCCATGGGTGATACGGTGAGGATCATTCCAAAATTAATTTCAAGAAACAATATCCATTGTTCAAGTAAATCAAAGGTGATGATGATACTATGGTTAAGTCTCCACCAACTCTGGTTAAGTTGCTAATGACTGGTCCATTGCTGGAAGAGCATAAATGCAAATGGAGACATAATTTTAGCGGTGTTTAATTGTGTAAATTTTGAGAGCTCAAGGATATAGGTGTAATAACTTAAGATTACGAAGACATTTATATAAAACCCCTCAATCGTAATTTGCAAATCATTCTCTGTGTAAAGCAAGCATATGATTTGTAAGTTAAAGATCAAGAAGATTGGTAGAATTTGACATAAAAATAGGTGGCTATAAGTTTACAACTAAACAAATAATAAAGTATTAAAGGTAAGGATATAAATTACTTAGGAAAAAAACTGTTTTGTGTATTTGGTAAATGAGTTGGGTAAATCGATAAACCCCATAATCGTACTTACATATGTTCAAAATTGTAAATCAATGCTGCCATCTAAAAATTCCCTGTTCATCTAAAAATTATGCTGGTCAGATTTTGTCCATTCTAATGGGGTTGAGTTGATGATGTCACGGGAACTCAAGTTGATATCCCTACCCGTCCTTGTACTTCCTAACGTGCAAAATTTCAGCGTTCTTTAGTGAGTGATTCTGGAAAGGCATGACGTCAAAATTTAAAACACCATTTAACTTGCAATAAATGTTCTCTACGTAAAGGTTTAATCTGCCGAATTTTTCGACGGTAATCTGAGTGGGATTGGCTATCTAATATTCATCGTTATGCATCTCTTGAATCTCTGATCTCCCCTTTATTCTTCTGTCGATTTCTCAGTCAGCTCACTAGGATTCATGAAAGCCCTCTATTTGAATAGGTGTCATTGATTTCTAGATTGTTTCTCTTAGGTTGCATTTGGCATTTGACTATCAGCCGAAATAAGGGCTAATGGATGGGATAAGAGGGGTTTGGGGGTAAGAGGCATGGGATACAAGGTGTAATAAAAAAGTGTGTTTACATGGATTTTAAAGTTCACTAATGCTCTTTTTCTTTCCACATATAATTCAAAAAATACTATCTAATAATTATAATTTACCACATAAAAGTGGACTAACTTTCTTTCCTCTCTCACAAAACTAACATATTAATTGTTAACAATCTCACCAATAAATACCTTATATTTATTCTACTCTAATTCTATCCAGGAATAGTACTATCTCCCTACCAAATGCATTCCTTGTCCTTGCAATATGAATCATGGTGCTACATGCATTCTTGGTAATTGAGATTCAATCATGATTCATTGAGAATCCACCAAGTGGGAATGAAAAGGAAGGAGAAGAGGCTATTCTGTACAATCCCCTAATAGCCGTAATCCTTTAGACTTGCAAATTCTGATTGGCGGGTGATCTTGTTGTGATGTACCAATGTTAGTTTATACAATTTATTATTGATGGGTGCTGATGGACTTTAAGGGTTAGTTTATAATGTGAGTTAGCTAACTCGAGATAGTAAAGTTGCAATAAGGGTTAACTCCTGTTTCTGTTTACTTGTAAATGAGGGTTAACCTCTGTTTGTGTTTACTAAATAGAGGTTAGGAATAAAGGTTAACCTGTGATGTGAAAAGGAGGTATTTACTTGATATTGGGGGTTAGAATGAGGGATAGGGTGACAAAAGACTCATTTACCCTTGTATGGTAGTTAAGTTAGTTATTTTTTTGTTTAAATTAAATTATGTAATGTGAAAAGTTGAATGGCCAAAATAAAACAAAATTGACTTGTATTGTAGAAATTTTTTCTACTAGTATCATCTGATTCATCACTACTTTTTTTAGTAACATACCAAAAGAAATATTGACATGTATATAGTAACATGTCAAAAGAAATTTCTAGGTTTGCCTTTTCATTTTTTAAATCCTAGTATTCTTAAATCCATTTTGAAGCCTACGGAGGAGTTGTTGATGGTTGATAAGGATGTTAATTTTATGACTAGACCAGGGTATATTTCACTTTGTGTGAAAATTGATTTGGTGAAACCTTTGGTGGATTGTATTTGGCTTAAAAATAATGCTAAAGTTATAAAATAATATGTTGTGTTTGAATATTGCCCACGATTTTGTAACAAAAGTTGGCTATTAGGGCATGAAGCAGTGTATTGTAGGAGCTTCTGGAGGATTCCTATTGAGAAAAAGAAGTCACCTGCTGATGGTGATGGATAGAAACAAGTACAAAGGAAAGGAAAACAAATCTGCTGTGTTAAATCTAATTCAAGTAAACAAAGGGGGCATGGCATGCCTAATATTGATAAAGGTGGAGAACAACAATATGTAGAGATATCTGACTTACAGAAGTCATCACATGTTATTGACAAGGTTCTAGTTTCCCAGAAGAAAGAAAATTCAAAATACATTCAACATAATCTTGATGATGAAGCAACTAAATCAGGGTTGTTATAAATGTGAATTTAGATAAAGGGAAGGGAATTATTTCAAGTGATACTAAAGAAATTTTTGATAAAGAACTTTTGAAGAAACTACATTCGAATAAGGGGTTAAAGATTTATGATGTTGTGATAGGTAAGGAGGTACATTCTAGTGATGAGGAGCACTATATATCCATGTCAGCCTAGACATTTTCATGTGCAAGACCAAATATATGTTTTCCTATGAAAGTGAAATTTCTCACCTTATGGACGACTATCAACCTGATCAATTTTCTGAAATGGTGCTGGAGAATCCATATCATAGTCCTTAGAAGCTAGCTCAATGCCAACCTGAAGATAAAACAATAACAATATTGACAAACATCTCCACGTTTTTATGTCGTGAAAAATAAATTAATTATCTTATAACACAACCCCCTCATAATAGCAAACTATCTTAATTCATTGCAATTTGCATTTGTAAGCTCCTATTCATATCTCTTTTTCATAAACAATTTTAGCCATCACAAGAAAATGCACACATGATGTTTCTGAGGTCGTTCCAACTTCAACAATGCTACTCATAACTTATCTCATGGACTTTCTAAAGATTGCAATCTAATTACCATATTGCATAAGCAAGTCTGCCCCCACTTCAAGAGTCACTCTACTCAACTATCGACTTCTAAAACCATCTGGCCACAAAGAAATCCCAAGGACAACAACTTTAGCATCTATAAAACTTCAGGCATACACAATCAGTATGAATAGAAAGCAATGTCAGACCTGAAGCAATTTTGCATGAAATATAACATTAGAAGGAGATATACCAAAACTCAACGAACCTTAACAACAATCGAACTGCAAGGAGATATAACCAAAGTATGTTTGTAACCATCATAAATAGTGCATGCCATGTAGATTTTTCAAGGGGTAATAAAAAAAAATTCAATTTTCTGATTTATGCATTAGTTTAGCACTGATAATACCAACCAACTCTAACCATATTCACATGCATGTCACTGTATGTAATAGATCAACCTTGTATGGCACAGACATCTTTCCAATCATCAACTTTTTCCCACTACCAATTTTGCATGAAATAAATTCTCACCAATTAGGACAATAAAATTGTTTATTCATTGTTGGCATTGCTATGCATGTATATTACGACCTAGTTCCTGGATCCCTACAGGACCTGAGACCGACTCGCCTTGACTAATCCCAAGACCTAGTCGTCTAATAAGAAATAACCAAAAGCAAGAAAATAAACCACATTCACACATGCAATATAACTAAGTAGAAGAAACGTACAAAGCAATAAAGAAAATAGAACAGTTGTCTCAGTACATACCACAACAACAACAACAACACCAACGGAAAGCGGAAAGGAAACAGAAGTAGCAGAACAGTAACTAAGTGTCCATTACTTACTACAACAGTAGAGAAAAAAGAAAGTATTGAAGAAAGACTACGATTGGACTCGACTGGGCCCAGCACCCTTTGCAGCCAGAAACTCGGGCTGCTCAACTCCTAGTCCTGAATAGTGTTATGAAAAGACAGAGTCAGCGAACGCCGAGTAGAGTGATTTTTATATTATCTAAGTACAAAACAGTAAAGACAACAAGTTTAATTCTCATTTCTATTTATCTGTTTTATATGTTTCCGTTTCATCCATTTCTCAAAGTATCCAGATATTTTTTGATCTTGCATGTTCCTCATGGGAATGATCATGATTGCAGCCTTTTTCGTAGAGTAGAAGGTACACGTGGTGCTCTCCTGGCTGGGAGAGTCTCCCGTGGTAGTCCTACACCCAGTCAATCACCCTGAGGTCACTGTCAAGATATAGTGGTGACTACAGCATACGTGATAAGCACACGGGTAGTTACCCCGCACTAACACGCGGTCAGTCGTTTCAGCTAGAGGGTACGCCCAAAGTACAGCATAGAACAATATAGGGCCTTGCCCTCTCAGAACAGGGGTGTTGCCCCTCAGAACTAAACAGGGGTCTCGCCCCTCCATAGTCTGCGCACCCTCGTCTGACTACCCCAGTTTACTCAGAGGGCCTAACAAGTCGGTGTAGGGTGGTTAGCTGAACCCCAGGCCCCGTGGGGTGGTTAGCTCCCTCCCTACACTAGTAGCTCACCTCGGTACCGCATACCTGAGGACCAACAGGAGTCGGTGTAGGGTGACCAATGCTAACCCTGGGTCTCAACCCAAGGGAGGCTAGCTCCGCTCTACACGAAAAGGGGACAGTTGCTCTCCTTGGTACCACGTACTCAAGGGCCAGCACACTTCCTATCTACATTCCAGGTTTTCATCGATTTACAGGAGTTCTACTCCTAATTCCCCGTAGGGTTCATGCTCATGCTCACCTCATCTATCCAGATCCAGGTCTCATGTTTCATAATTCATTTCTCATCCATATACAGGCAGCTCATGTTTTCATAATTCAATTCTCAATAACATGCAACTGGTGGTTTCACAGGTAATTGTTCACTAAATACAGGCAACTCATATTCTAACAGGCAACTCGTAATTATAATATAGGCATTTGCTAGCAATTTATCTTAATCACGCATGCAAGTAAACCATACAGTACAAACAGGTTCATTCATTTCTCTACCCTAGGATTCATTCCACATCCTAGAGTTCCATTCGGCTATTTCAACCAAGCACATTCTTATTTAATTATTAATAACTGAACTAAACCACTCTACCGGGTATCACGGGAGGAATGGGGGCCTATGCTGTAAATCTCGTAGTCTCCGCGGGCCCCAAACATGCCACCAGTTGGTAACCTGTACCAGCGACTAATTACATTAGATGAGGTCAAAATAGTACATACTCAACATGAATACATAGAGGAACTCGAGTGGAAAACAATGATACTTCGTTTGTGGAAATCCGATTTCGTTTGGGCCTTATACAGGCCAAAAACATAGTTTCTGATCAAAATCAGACATCTGGGACTCTTCCTAGACGTCTTAAAAGATGACAAAACTCACCTTATGTTCCCTGCAGCTGATTCCCAAACTCCCTCTGCGGCCGTCTGGGGATAGTTCCATACGTCAGACAAGGTCTCCGGTCGTGTGGACGCACCTTCGAACGTCTGGTGATGTGATCAGACATCCAAAAACGTGTGGGAAAGTGTTCTGCGCTCCTTTCCAAAGCTGCACCTGCGTACACAAATGCAGGCACGATCAGCCGACAACAACCCCTGTGCTATGATATGCATGGTGCAGGGAGATACGTACCTTACGATATATGTGCTTTCAGACTTCTGGCCTTAGCCCCAGATGTCCAGGTATCCCACCAGTCCTCTGAACTCCACTCCAGACGTTTGATACTGGAAAACTTCTAGTATCAGGAGCTCCTCATAGCTCACTCTGCTCGCTCCTCCTCCCGCAGCGGTAGCTCCAGTTGCTGTAGGAGCTTGACTAGCTCCTCACTGGCTCCTCCTCGAGCTCCACCGAGCTCCTACGATTATCTTCCTCCTCCCCGCTCTCACTCCCACGCACTCTCTAGCTCACGCTCCTCCTTGCTCTCACTCCCTCACCAGTGGCTCCCCTTCCTTGCCGCAGCTGCAGCAGAGGTAGAGGGAAAGATGACGGTCGCAGGAGAAGGTGGAGGTGGCAATGGCTGTGGTGTGAGGAGGAGAGGAGGGGGGATGGGAGGGGTTTAAGATTTGGGTGAGGGTGCGGGGAGAGAGAGAAGGGCCTCTGCGTGCCGCTCGTGCATAGAGTGCAAAGTGCAGTATGAAACATTTCACTTTGAGACGTCCGGGAACAGGTCCAGACGTCTAGACAGACGTTTGCCTGAAACTCTAGACGTCTTAAATGGCTAAAAATGTAACAGGTCATTACATCATAACAAACTTAAAGGAAGTTTCGTCCCCGACTCTTGAGCTAGCTACGGTGCGGAAAAAGGAACGTAGAAAAGCATAACAAACTTAGAGAGGACCGAAGTAGGTCCGAAAGGACGTACCCTCAAAAAGCTTCGGGTATTGCTCTCGCATCACCGCCTCAGGCTCCCAGGTCACCTCCTCGTATCGCTGACTTCTCCATAGGACCTTCACCAGTGGTGCCTGTTCCGTCTCAGACTCCGGACGACTCTGTCTAGTATCTGTGCCAATCTCTCGAGGTAGGTCAAGTCGGCACCCACCTCGACGCTCTCGTGGCTCAGAACATGACTAGGATCAGCGATGTACTTCCTGAGGTTGGACACATGGAACATGTCGTGCACTCTAGAAAGCTAGGGAGGAAGGGCAAGCTGGTAAGCAACAGGCCCTACCTGCTCCAGAACCTCAAAGGGCCCCACAAACCTCGACGCAAGATTTCCTTTCACCCCAAAACACTACAGGCCCTTCATGGCCGAAACACGGAGAAAGACGTGATCCCCAACCTTGAACTGCATCTCTCTACGTTTCCGGTTAGCGTAACTCTTCTGCCTGCCCCTGACAGTGCAGAGTCGTCTGTGAATCTACTCTATCACATACTGACTTTGTCGGATCAGCCTAGGGACAACCTCTCACTTGGTCCCCACCTCGACCCAACTCAAGGGTGCAGTACACCTCCGTCCGTACAGAGCCTCGTAAGGTGCCATGCCGATGCTCGAGTGGTAACTGTTATTATATGCAAACTCTGCCTGGGGTAGATGCTCCACCAAGGAGCCTCTCCAGTCTAGTACACAGGCACGTAAAAGGTCCTCAAGTGTCTGTATGGTGTGCTCTGACTATCTGTCCGTTTGAGGGTGGTAAGCAGTACTGAACCTCAAACGTGTCCCCAAAGCCTGCTGAAACTTAGCCCATAACTGGGAAGTAAAATGGGTATCCTTATCGGATACAATCTCATGCGGAACTCCGTGAAGGCGTACCACATCTCGGATGTATCTCTCTGCTAACTGCACTGGTCCCAAGGTGACTCAGATCGGTAGGAAACACGCTGTCTCCGTCAACCTATCTACTATCACCCAGACTACGTCGTGTCCTTACTGGGTAACCAGTAGACCCACCACCAAGTCCATGGTGATGCTCTCCCACTTCCACACTGGCACAGGAAGTGGCTGCAACGGCCCTGCTGGCACACCAAACACTACTACACAACTCACCAACATCCCACTTCATCCCTCTCCACCAAAAGTCGCATCTTAAATCATGATACATCTTTGTGTTCTGGGGATGTATGGTGAACCTGGACCCGTGTGCCTCAGCTAGGAGCTCTCTCAACAACTCCTCGTCCCTAGGAACGCATAAACGTCCCCTCATGTGCAATATCTCATTTGAAAAGGAAAAGTCTCCTAGGTCTCCTATCAACACCCTATCTCGCAGTGTCTGTAAGTACGGATCTGTCATCTGCCCTGCGATGATGCGGTCTATCAGCTCAAGTCGTGTCTGCCGCATCACTGTCACTGTCCCACAATACCCCTGTGACTCCCAGGGTTGCCAACTTCCCAACTCCTCCATAAGTCTCCAACTCTATGCCTATAAACTGGCCAAGTGGGTCGGTGCCTTCCGGCTCAAGGCGTCAGCCACCATATTGGCCTTCCCTGGGTGGTAGGAGATGTTGTAGTCATAGTCTTTCAGGAGCTCTAACCAACGTCTCTGTCTCATGTTAAGCTCCTTCTGGTCAAATAAGTACCTGAGGCACTTATGATCCGTGAAGATCTCGAAAGTCTCACCATAAAGGTAGTGCCTCCATGTCTTCAGTGTGAAGACAACAACTGCTAGCTCTAAGTCATGGGTAGGGTAGCTATGCTCATAGGGCTTCAATTACCGTGAAGCGTAAGCGACAACGTGACCCCGCTGCATGAGTACACCCCCTAACTCCTGCAATAAAGCATCTGTGTAAACGACAAAACCGCCACTGCTGTCTGGGATGGCAAGCATAGGAGATGAAGTCAGTCTCTCCTTCAACTCCTGAAAACATGCCTCGCACTCATCTGTCCAGGCAAAGGGCACGTCCTTCCGAGTTAGCTGGGTCATAGGACGTGCAATATGAAAGAATCCTCTGATGAACCGCTGGTAAGAAACTGCCAGTCCTAAAAAGCTGCGTATCTCTGTCACTGTACGTGGCCTCTCCCACTTGAGTACGGCCTCAACCTTGGCTAGATCCATAGCCAACCCATCCCCTGAAATCACATGGCCCAAGAAAGTCACCTGCCTCAACCAAAACTCGCACTTGCTGTACTTGGCATACAGCCTGCGTCGCCTCAAGGTATCCAGGATCATCCATAAATGTTGTCCATGCTACGCCTGATCCCACGAGTAAACGAGCACGTCGTCGATGAACACCACCACAAACTGGTCCAAGTACGGCCTGAAAACCCGGTTCATCAAATCCATAAAAGTAGTGGGGGCATTGGTCAACCCAAACTGCATGACCAAGAACTCGTAGTGCCCATATTAGGTACGGAAAGATGTCTTGGAGACGCCAGTCTCCTTGATCCTCAACTGGTGGTAGCCCGACCTCAGATCTATCTTAGAGAACACTGTGGCATCTCACAACTGGTCAAAGAGGTCGTCAATCCTTAGCAGCGGATACTTGTTCTTGATGGTGACCCTATTCAGCTGTCTGTAGTCGACACAGTCGTAGGATACCATCCTTCTTCTTCACAAACAGCACAGGGGCTCCTCACGGGGACGCACTGGGCCTCACAAATCCCTTCTCCAACAGGTCCTGCAGCTGTGACTTGAGCTCTCGTAGCTCAAGCGGTGCCATCCGGTATGGTGCAGTAGAAATGGGGCTAGTCCCCGGTGCCAGTGATATCTCAAACTCGATCTCATGCTCAGGCGGTAGTCATGGCAGCTCCTCTGGAGAAACGTTGGGGTACTCGTAAACCACCAGAATACTATGAAAGTCAGCCATAGGGTTAGACTCTGCCACTACACAGGCTAAAAAGCCCTCACACCCCTGGCTCAAAAGCCTCGCTGCCCGAAGCGTGGAAATGTATCTGAAACCTCCGTCCACCAGCTGTCCGTGAAACTCAAAGGGAGGCAACTCCGGTATGGAGAAGACGATCTTTGATGTGCATATATCTGATTAACCTAAAATATCTATTAACGCATGTTCTTAGTGTCACATTAGCATCATACATTGTAAATAGTGCATAACATGCATAATCATGCATTTAAATTAAGTTGTATAAATTGTACAGTAATTGTTTCCTTTTTATGGTCAGGGATAGGGTGACTTTTTATTAGGGCCTTGGATCGAAGATCCAACCATACTGATCTGATCAGGGCGACGATTGGAGTTCAACGATTCCAAGATCGCCCTAATCGGATCTCCGTAGCACCAGATAGAGATTGAGGAACCCTAAAGATCAAGGGCTCAGATGGTGTTAATCTGCACCTCAGACGACAAATCTGACCATACAGATGGATTTGGATCGATGATCGCAGCCTAACGGTGCAAAAATCGATCCAATCTGACACCTGTGGCACCGTCTACAATACTCAGAAGATGGATGGCCAAGATGGTGCCATGTGGCACCATCTTAGCCACCCAACCGACTGCAAGCACCCACCTCAGCCCATCTGACCGATGTTTCTCTGTCGTTGGATGCTCATCCAACGGTTGCAAGGCGTGCACGCTTGAAATGTAAACGCGACAAAGTAGTGGCGATAGTGCAACGGTCGAGCGGCCTTGCGTGAACGCAAGGCTCGGGTTCGACTCGCAATCAGTGGCATGCGCGTGGTTAATCTCGACCGCGCGATCAATGGCGGACGGTCCAGATCATCCAATCAGCTGCACACGCTATCAGATGCCCTCACTTCACGTTCGAGCATACGTGTAGGCGTGCGTAGTTGAGGCACGGCGAGGAGAGATCTAAGCCGTACGATCTCACGATTGGATGACTAAGATTTGAAGAACGTGGGCGGCTGAGTGAGGCACAGAAGAGGAACGGGCGTGCGAGCGGCGCCCATGAAGGCCACGTTCATGCCTTTAGTGACGAATTTATCCGTCACTAAAGGTCATGAATTAATGTTTTTCAAATTGTAATGACCAAAATGCCCCCACTTCTTGCAACTATAAAAGGAGACCCCTTCCATACGCATTTCTCATCCCTTCCTTCTCTTCTCTCCTCCAAAGCTCAAGAGAAGCTTGTCCCACACCCGGGATGCTCCTCAAGAGATAAAATTAATTTTTTGCCCCCATTCCAGAAGCGGATCCCGCGACAACGATGACGTGCTGCCTCATTCCCATTCTTCCTGCCTTGACCTCCTTCTTCCCGCTTTGTTCTTCGTCTTCCTGGTTTCGTCTCGTCTGGCTCGTCCTCCAAGCGATCGTCGAGGATAACTTCTCTCTCCCATTCTTTTTTTTCTGCTTTCTAGAGTAGAATTTTCCTGCTTTCTAGTTGTAATAGTTTTCCTGCTTTCTAGTATAATTTCTCTCTTTCTTAGTTGTACAAACCTTTTGTAATATCAAGTGGATGTTTTCTCTCTCTCTCTCTCTCTTTCTCTTATTGTCTATAGTACTTCATTTCATTGTAATTACTTTGCTTTTTAACAAAAACACAAAAAAGAATAGAACTGCAAATTTTGATCGACGTAGCTTCTCTGAGTTCAACCTAGGATTTCTTCCGGTATAAATTTTATTTGTTGAACTCGAGTTCTTCGCTATTCAAACTACAACAACAGGTTTTCAAAACCAAATCCGATAGCGTAGTCCTCTTGCGTTTCAACATTTTGGCACCGTTGTCGGAGAGGCAACGATTTTCCGATCTTCTTTTCTCATTTCACGTACTTTACTGTCTTCTAACTTGCTTTCTCTTGCGTCTATTATTTTGTAGAGACCTCCATCAAGGAATCGTCAAGTGGTAGATCAGAGTAAAGTGTAGTTGAAGACAACTGTAAGTGCTCCCCATTCTTCCCCCTCCATAGATTTCATTTGTCACATTAAATCCAAATTCCAATTAACCTAGGTATTTGCATAAATCCTAGGATTAGTTTAGTTGTTTAGGTTTCCACTCACACTCATTTCACCCTCGCTTATATAAAAAAATAAAAAGATAATTTTGTGGGGTAATTTTCAACATACACACAACATACACCCACATTTAAGGCACTTAACCTACTTGATTTTCTTCTACTCAACCGGATTTTGATCACATAAATCAACACATAAAAGAGTAGAAATCATTCTAGGTTAACCATTTCTGTGTGCCTAACCTAGTGGTTCAGTTGTGGCCAATTGCTTGAGTTGTTTAGGTTGCACCACTCAACCTAAAATCAACTCATCAAGTAGCTTCCTCTTAGGGTTTTCAATCTAGGTTCATACTAGGCACTCCACTTTATTTCTGGTTTTAAAGGAAAGCAATCTTCACCCATGATTGAAAACCTAGTTTGCCTCAAACTTGATTGAAGTCAACCTAATTCTAAACCCTAAAAGCTACTTAAGCAAGATTTGAACATTAAAATCTACGCATCATAAAGAATCTTACTTGAAAACCCTGGTTGTGCACACACTTACACATAATCAATCATTAAGGGCACAACCCATTTTAAGGGACCATCACATTCCATAAGCACTACAATCCTAGACCTCAATAAAATCGAGTAGACGTTGGCCTTAAGGACTGGTTCGCTCTTCGGGGCCTAGTATGAGATTGTTTATGATTAACCTACTTGTACTGATTAATCTGATGTCTAGCTAGGAGAGTAGCGTCAAATGACCATGGCTGGCGGTACACTAGGAACCGGAGGCGCAAGCCGAAGGAAGAACCTTCTCCCCAGTCCCTCCTTCTAACTGGTTGGATTGAGCAGACATAAGTAGAGTAAATTACTTATAATCTTAAGGTGGGTTCTAGGAGTCTATAGATCCTTAGGCTACCCCACTTAAGGACATGCTTATTTTGTTGTGCTGTAGGGTATTTATCCCCAGTCCTTCCAACCTTTTCCTAGTCTATGCTGGGAAGACGGTCATTGAATCCTCGATTGGAAAGACCACTAGAGTATTCTAGGAGGCGTAAATTGGATTTTGGCCAAATTGATCCCATGGCCGATCAACAGCCTCCTCTGCCCCGAGATCTACAGGAGGAATTTCAAAGGCAGCCTGAACAAATGCAGAGAATGCAGGGCGCTCAGCCCTTGAAGAATTCTTATGATCCTTCAAATTACAGGGAACGTCCCAGCATCCAGATTCCGATCGGAGACATAGAAATCAAGCCCCAGGTATTAAGCCTGATCAAACATTACAATGGGCTTGGCTCTGAAGACCCGTTTCAGCACTTGGAGGACTTGACCACTTTGGTCCAGACCACCAAGGCACGAAACATGAATGAGGAGCTAATGATCATGAGGCTCTTCCCCCACTCTCTTAGGGATAAAGCTGCTCATTGGTACAGGACTATAGGAAGACCAATTACAACTTGGAATGAGTTGAAATCGGCCTTTCTGGAGAAATTCTTTCTTGCCGGACATACCAATGCTTTGAGACAGGCAATCATTACCTTTACCCAGCGGTTGGGGGAGCAGTTTCATGTGGCCTGAGAGCGATTCTAGGACCTATTATGGAGGTATCCACACCACGAGGTGCCGAAATGGCAACTCGTGCAGATCTTCTACCACGGGTTGACTGAGCAACTTAGAAATCACGTGGATGCTTCTTGCGGAGGCAATTTCCTCAACAAAGATGCAAATAGCGCGAATGATTTGTTTGAGGAAATGAGCAAGAATACAATCAATCATGCCTCCATGGATACTTTTAACCTGTCCCAGTAGCCCAGATCGAATGTTAATGAACTCTATGACTCTCATTCATTCGATATGGAATTGATTTGTAACAAACTTGATAAGGTGGACATGGTTGCTAAGAGAATGGAAGAGTGGATGGCTGGAAATTCAATGAACAACTCTCGATCCACTAAATCCTAGAATTCAGGATGCCATTCATCGCGAACTCCTTTTGAATGGGAGTTCGTGAATCAACTTGATGCGTCTCAACCTACGAGCCAGCATTATTCGGAACCCCGATGGGTTCCAAACTGGGGCCTTTGATCCCAATTTCTTTGATCCTTCCCTTTCTTTCTTTCCATCCTCACCCTATGAGGATGTTTGTGCTATACAGAATAACGTTAGATCCGACCCCTACTCTAATGCTTATAATCCAGGTTGGAGAAACCACCCTAACTTCTCCTGGAAAAATCCAGGGCAATAGACCCAATTCTGACCCAGTAACTATGCTCTGCAATAGGTCAGGGTCATGTTTATACTCGGTTGCCCCCAAATCAGTTCAATCAGCTAGCTTGGAATGCCCGTCAACCCGTAGGGCAGGCTGATTTGAACCGACAAATGGTAGAGATGCAAGGATCCATGCTCCAGCTCATGCAGCAAATGAAAACCTCGCTGGACAACTTGCAAATCGGGCTCATAGCTAACTCTCGTCAGCCCGGATCTTTACCATCCCAACCCGTACCCAACCCACGAAATATTCTGAATTCGGGCAACCAAGCCCATGGGTACGAAAATCAGAGGGACTCACACGCATCAGCACAACCATTCCCCGCGCCTGCAGCATCCTCCGCCCGCGCTTGCAGAAGCGCCCGCAGCTTGAGCGCACACGCCAGCCGCCCGCAGCGCCCTCCGCCCACGCACAACAACATGTGTGCCCTCATCAGCTGCAGCCGCACCCGCTCAACCGCCTGCTGACCGCCACCAGCAGCACCTCCGCCGGAGCTCGTCCGGCCACCTCCGGCCGCCGCGCGACTCGCCGCCACCACCGATTCGAAGCTCTTGGTCCAAGGGACCTCCTCTGAGCTTCTCGCGCCCGGCCATCGGCTCCTCGTCGCGCAAGACAACGGGGAAAAAATTTCCCTGTTTTGCTACAGTAAACAATCAATTAAAATTTACATTTTCTACCATGGCCACATTTTAATCATATTTTATTGACTCTGCATTGCGGAAAATATCCTATAGTTTCTCATAATTGCCATTTCAGCATTGTTTCTTGCTTAAACCTTAATCTAAAGGCAATCTTGGCTTGGTTCTTGTCCAAATTGACTACGAACAAACATTTTTAAGTGGCACGAATTTTAATACGTTATTGCCTCCCTGTGGATACGACCTGCTCCTCTGCGAGTGGTTATTTCTTGTTAAAAATTGGTTAGTCGATTTTTCCACCACATTAAACTACAAACGACTTAAAAGCGAAAGATCGACCAGTCAAATGGCACCGTTGCCGGGGAGGCAACAGACGCAATAATTTCGCCTAATTTTATTTTGATTATTTGTCAATTGCATAGAGATTTGACCATTCATTATTTTCTTTATTGTGCGAGAAAATTTGTGCAAGAATCAGCCAGTGTGAGAGGCGACCCTTGACGTCGCCAGACGAGAATTGGGCGAGCCATTTTTAAACGGAGGAGAAGGACGAGGACGCAACGGACACCATTTAGTCATTAGTTTAATTAGAATAGAATTAAGATTGTTGACTTAATTTTTCATTACAGTTAGTTTGAAACCCTTGTTCTGGGGCATATTTTGAGGGGTTTGTTCCCCGATTTTGTTTTGGACCCGTGTTGGGTAATTTTTGGGAGCCTGTTCCCTTTTCTTTAGATTTAGGTTTATTTTTTATTATTTCTTTTATTTGCTTGTGCATAAGTAGTTCTAAAAAAAATTAGAAAAAGAAAAAAACGAGCTGCCTGCTAGAAGCTGCATGCCCTAAGACGAACCATTTAGGTCTGTATGAGCAGCCTCTAGATTTGCTTTTCTGCATTACGTGCATTTTTGCATCGAAGATCGCTGGAGGCAAGGTACACATTCTCTTACTTTGCATCATATTTTTGATCATGCATTGCATTTCGGATTTAATGCGAAGACCACCTAATCTGTACTGAATAAATCTAACAAGTGGTCACATTTTCTTAGAAAAAGGACTAATCAAAGGAAGGACATTTTAAAAACCAAGGATTTGATTTTCAAACTTGGCGTGCGATTCAAAGTTCAAAATCTTTGACGGTGTATGCACACTTATTTCACTTGCACCACGGCACGCTTCTAGACACTCCTTAGGTTTGGAAATACTAGGATAAGAGCCCTCCTTTCGTTGGATTCTGAAGTGTTCGGAACTTGAGATCAAAGGTTTTGTAAATCCAAAGAGGGGGATACCCTGTCACGGATTTTTGGGGGTAGTTGAGGAGCACCGCGAAAGCACAGCTTCAAAGGAAGGCTTAGGCCTACTTGCATCCCTCGATCTTCCGTCTTTGGATTTACTTGACCATTTGAAATTTAGGGAAGAACACCTAAGCTCCAACTAGGTCTTCTTAGGCGAACCGTAGGTTGGCAATAGGCGCGTAAATTGACTGAACAAATTGTATTGTCACTTGCAATCTGACTTAAAATCAAAAGCCTAAATTGGGAAAGACCTAAAAGGTCCTTTTTGAATTGTGTCTTGCTTGGGGAATTCTGATTGAAGTGTGAGTTAGAATGGACCACATTGATTTTCATCCTTTCACATCTTGCCCACACCCTCACCCCCACTCTGCATCCTTCGATCCCAAACGCCGAGATGGTCCATTCCTTGATGGACATAATGACAATCATTGGGATCCGTTTTACTCCTATTATAGGAGTATTGGCCTAGTTAAGCCCCAAATTAGTGAGCAGAACTCAGGAGCGGGATTTGCTTTGCCCAATATCCCACATACCAAAGAAATACCCAACCCACCCTCCCTGAAAACTTATAATGGTTGGACAAACACTCCTGGGTACTATAAGCCTGAGCCTGACTTCTCTTATGATAGAAATGACCTCTCCTCTTTGAAGATGGAAATACAGAAAATGCAAAATGAAATGAGTGAATTGTTAGGAGAATCTTTGAGAGCAGGCCAACAAGAAAGAGATGAAATTAGCCACTCAATCTACCCCATTGAGGATGATGTACACCCCTCTGCAACAGATGCATCTCCCGTGGGAGAGCTACACTTTAAGTTGGAGGGAAATTCTGGGGAGAATAGCTACTTTTCGAGGATCGATTTTGAAACCTCCCCATTAGATAACACTTCCTTGAGAGATCTACACTTTAGCTGGGAGAAAATACACATGACAGTAGCTATGCATTGGATGAAGAAAGGTGGCAACCCGAGGAAGGTGATGATAAGGTTGAGTATCCACCTGAATTATATTGGAGTCAAAAGAAGGGAATGATGGTACCATTGGAAGACCTCGACCCAGATGATAGTATTTTCGTGACATTTGATGAAGTGGGTCAAAGTCAAGTTGTTAATCCTACCCTCCCTTCTGATCACGATATGGAACTCAAACCCACCCTTAGGGAACCTAACCCTAAAGAAATTGACCTATCTGAGGAGTCTGATGTAACCAGTGTAAACCATTTACCTCAGATAGAGCACCCTAGGGGATCTGCTGAGATATTAAATGATTCTAGACCTCGGGTACATGATGAATTGTGTGATGAGGAGGAAGACGAATTATATGAGGAACCTACATTCAAGATTTGGAGTGACACTAAGGGTGATTATGTCTTATTTGAAGAGTTAGCCCCTGAGGATGTCACAAATTTAACCAAATTAGGTTTCCTTAGCACACCCATTGATGATATTTCTCCTCATGATAAAATGATGGAAAATTTGGAAGCAATTTCTAAGATTTATGTGGATTCACATATAGACTCCGGGGAAGATTTGAGTAAAGAACAAAAACCCGGGGATGACATTGATAGGATAATCCCTAGATCTGTTGCTTCCAACCTGCCTTCATTCACTTCGAAGTCACCCTCTGATTCGCTTATATCTGAAAGCGAAATTGTGACTCCTGATGAAGAGCAGGAAGATCCATGTGATGGTGCAAGGAATGCTAGGGATGAAATTGAGGATTTAGAAAGAGTGTTTGGGATGGACACCAAGCTGATTAAACCCAACCTAGATCTTATGACCATCCCACAACATCGTAACTTGGACATCCTAAATGATCCTTGCCTTAGAGAATTGCTCACTTTTGTTCTGACCAGGGGGCATAACAGACCAATATTTCCTGTAATGGAGTATCGGGTATGGATTGATGATTTATTTAGTCAGTCCATTACCCTGGAGGTTTATCTCTGTACCATTGCTTCCCCATTCTTTTTGGAGGATCCTTGTCATCCTCCCCCTACCCCTTTGGAGGTTGTTTTACTTGTTTATCCTTTAGAACCTCTTCTGGTGACCTGGGAAGATTTCATTCCCATTTTAGTTGGGCGAGCATTTGCTATCGGGATTCATCATCAGCTCGCCAACATCCTAGGTTACTTATTTTCTAGGCCAACATTGCTTTGCTCATTTTTAGGGCCTATTTCTGCAATTCTTGAACCTAATTTGCAGGTTCTTTGGCTATTCAACCCAGCTCTAACCCAGGTAATATCCTTCTATGCAATGAGGACATTGCAAATTTTAGGCATGGGGGGGTGTACTTGGGGATATACATAACATAATTGCATACATTTGTACATATATAAAAAAAAAGAAAAAAAAAAAGGGTTTTGAGTTTAACTAGCTAGATCTTGCAGTCTTAAGCAAATCAGAACTCTAGGGTAGACTAAGTTAATTCTAGGGTCAAACTTTAGAAGCTAAATGAGCTACTAGTGTTAGACCTTTAGGGTCCTTTGTGGACTTAAAAACTTATGTAGGAGTTAAGTTGCGGACCATTCCTCAAGAGGTTGAGGAAGGGAAGCTAGGGTTTGAGTTAGAAGGTGGGGTAGTACCTGGAGTCTTATTCTACCTTTTGGTTTACGGGTCCTTGTAACCCAGGCATCCAAATTTCACACACTTGGTCTGGTAATCAACTTAATTTCTGTCTTTCTGAAAAGAGATTTGGTTCTCTTAATTTTGACTTAAGAGAGGCTTGAAAACACATTTTGATTGGAAGAGTTCCCGCCGCAGGAGAGGTGGAGTATATACTCACCTTGAGGATGCGATGATAACATATTACCTCCTCGGCACTTGTCTCTTAGGATATCCATCCTACTGGGGGCATGTAAGTGCATTGCGCGGTTCAAGTACCATGGGCGGCCCTATCTCGAAGTGCCGATTGCCATAGGCCTGAATTCGCTTAAGAAATCCATGGGCGATACTATCTCGAAGTGTCGATTGCCAGGAGTTCTTGGAGTCGTTATGGGCAGTGCTATCTCGAAGCATCGAAAGCCAGGCACATTTCGAGGTATGGTAATGGGGACAATGAATCCGACACAGACCGTGTTGATAGCTGATCTGAGGTTAGACTTAGAAGAAAAAAAAAAGTATATATATATATATATAAAAACCTTTAACTCAAATAACTCAGACCAATACATAGGCACGGATGGTTTAATCTCAGGGATCAATAAACTTTAGGGTAGAGTCAGAAATCAGGAAAACTTATGCCTGCAACTTGTCTTTAGCCGACCTAGTCTGTAACTTAACAACTACTTAGGAACCTTGGGTCTAGAGCCTGAACTTAATATGCTTCTGAAGGAAGACTAAGTGAGTTGACTAGTCTACTTAGAGTGCTAGGTTTTGCTTAATTTTGCTAGGGACTAGCAAAAATTAGGCATGGGGGTATTTGATTAGCCCATAGTTGTGGGCTATTTAAGTATTTAAGTGCCTACACATTAGGTTAATTCTAACATTTATTTAGTATAAATTAGGATGTAAATAGATTAATTTATAGTTTTAATCTAATTACATAATCCATACATTGCATTCATATCTTAAGTGCATTTAGAATTAGCTTAGAATAGCATTCATCTAATTAGATAACCAATTAGGTACATTATTTTCATTAACATAGAAGTTGAGGGTCTGTACATAAATAACCCTAATATTTTAACATTATTTTCTTTATTCTTCTTCTTTTAGAACAGCTGGCTGCCGCTCCAACACCCGGCTGCTGCAGTGAAGAAGCCATTCAAGGGGGAGCGGATGTGGTGGATCTGGTCGGGCTGCTGATTTCAAACTTGTGCAGGCCACTAGAAAAGGAGGGAGGCAGCCGAGCTCGGGAGGCCTCCGCCACCGACCCACCACTGTGCAAAGAGAACCTCTCTCTTCCACTCCACACTGCCGGCCTCTACTGTGGCGACGAGTCTCCATCACCATGGGCGTGTGGTGTGACAGGCCACACCGCCATCCGGAGCTCGCTGCATCACCGTGAGCACCTAGCGTGCATCCTCCTCACCGTCATCGCTGACCACCATCACCGAGCTACTGATTCAGCCACCCTCTCAGTAACTTAAGATGTCTGGGGAATTTCCCAGACGTCTGAAGTTACCCGCTCACTTCACCGCACATGCCTGAAGTCGCCTGCAGACCCCTTCCTGCACCTGCAGAACCTTCAGCGCACCCACGTCCGTCAACCTTCAGCTCAAACGCGCCTCAACTCTCCAACAGCCACGCCTCCGCCAGTGCCTGCAGACCACCGCAACCATCTTCCACGCGCCTGCAGACCACCACAACGCTTCCACGCGCCTACAGACAAATGCTTCACCACAACTGCAGACACCTTCGCCCGCGTGCCCGCCACCAGCAGCAGCCACCCGCGCACAGCTGCAGTCCAACCACGCACGCCCTCCTCAACCGCGCCCATCTCCACGCACTCACCGGCTGCAGCGCTCTCCACTCGCCTGCAGACCTGCACAACCATTCTCCCACGCCTGCAGATCAGCACACAGCTGCAAAACGCCAACCGCTCTTCCCCGCGCCTGCAGCATCCTCCGCCCGCGCTTGCAGAAGTGCCCGCAGCTTGCGCGCACACGCCAGCCGCCCGCAGTGCCCTCCGCCCACGCACAACAGCCTGCGCGCCCTCATCAGCTGCAGCCGCACCTGCTCAATCGCCTGCTGACCGCCACCAGCAGCACCTCCGCCGGAGCTCGTCCGGCCACCTCCGGCCGCCGCGCGACTCGCCAGCACCACCGATTCAAAGCTCTTGGTCCAAGGGACCTCCTCCGAGCTTCCCGTGCCCGGCCATCGGCTCCTTGTCACGCAAGACAACGGGGAAAAATTCCCCTGTTTTGCTACAGTAAATCGTCAATTAAAATTTACATTTTCTGCCATTGCCACATTTTAATCATATTTTATTGACTCTGCATTGCGGAAAATATCCTATAGTTTCTCATAATTGCCATTTCAGCATTGTTTCTTGCTTAAACCTTAATCTAAAGGCAATCTTGGCTTGGTTCTTGTCCAAATTGACTACGAACAAACATTTTTAAGTGGCACGAATTTTAATACGTTATTGCCTCCCTGTGGATACGACCCGCTCCTCTGCGAGTGGTTATTTCTTGTTAAAAATTGATTAGTCAATTTTTCCACCACATTAAACTACAAACGACTTAAAAGCGAAAGATCGACCAGTCAGTCCCCACCTCAACCCAACTCAAGGGCGCAGTACACCTCCGTCCATACAGAGCCTTGTAGGGTGCCATGCTGATACTCGAGTGATAACTGTTATTATATGCAAACTCTACCAGGGGCAAGTGCTCCTCCCAAGAGCCCATCCAGTCTAGTACACAGGCATGTAAAAGGTCCCCAAGTGTTTGTATCGTGTGCTCTGACTCCCCATCCATTTGGGGTGGTACGCCGTACTGAACCTCAATCATGTCCCCAAAGCCTGCTGAAACTCAACCCAAAATTGGGACGTAAAATGGGTATCCCTGTTGGATACAATCTCATGTAGAACTTCGTGCAGATGTACTACATCACGAATATACCTCTCTGCCAACTACGCTGGTCCTAAGGCGACTTGGATCGGCAAGAAACGTGTCATCTTCATCAATCTGTCTACAATCACCCAGACTGCATCGTGTCCTCACTGGGTAACGGGAAAGCCTACCACCAAGTCCATGGTGATGCTCTCCCACTTCCACTCTTGCTTGGGAAGTGGCTGCAACGGTCTTGCAGGCCTTTGATGCTCGGCCTTCACCTACTGGCACACTAAACACTGCTACACGAACTCACCTACATCTCGCTTCATCCCCCTCCACCAAAAGTCACACCTCAGATCATGATACATCTTCATGTTCCCGGGATGTATGGTGAAATTGGAACCGTGTGCCCCAGTCAGGAGCTCTCTCAACAACTCCTCGTCTCTGAGAACGCACAAACGTCCCCTCATATGCAGCACCCCATCTGTAAAGAAGTCTCCCGAGTCCCTTGATAGTACCCTGTCTCGCAACGACTGTAGGTACGGATCTGTCCTGTAATGATGCCGTCTATCAGCTCTAGTCTCATCTGTCGTGTCACTGTCACTACCCCGCAATGCCCCTGTAACTCTAGGGGTCGCCAACTGCCCAACTCTTCCATGAGTCTCCAGCTCTGTGCCTGTAAATTGGCCAGGTGGGCGGGCGCCTTTCGGCTCAAGGTGTCAGCCACCACGTTGGCCTTCCTCGAATGGTAGGAGATGCTGCAGTCATAGTCCTTCAGGAGCTCTAACGAACGTCTCTGTCTCATGTTAAGCTCCTTCTGATCAAACAAGTACCTGAAACTCTTATGATCCGTAAATATCTCAAAAGTCTCACCGCACAGGTAGTGCCTCCATGTCTTCAGCGTGAAGACAACAGCTGCCAGCTCTAAGTCATGGGTAGGGTAGCTATGCTCATGGGGCTTTAGTTGCCGCAAAGCGTAAGCGACAACGTGACCCCGCTGCATGAGCACACCCCCTAACCCCTGCAATGAAGCGTCTGTGTAAACAACGAAACCGCCACTGCTGTCTGGGATGGTAAGCACAAGAGCCGAAGTCAGCCTCTCCTTCAACTCCTAAAAACATGCCTCACAGGTGTCTGTCCAAGCAAAGGGCACATCCTTCCGGGTCAACTGTGTCATAGGACGCGCAATCTATGAGAAACCCTTGATAAACCGCCGGTAGTAGCCTACTAGTCCCAAGAAACTGCGGATCTCCGTCACTGTACGTGGTCTCTCCCACCTGAGCACTACCTCTTCCTTAATTGGATACATAGCCAAGCCATCCCCTAAAATCACATGACCTAAGAAGGTCACCTGTCTCAACCAAAACTCGCACTTGCTGTATTTGGCATATAGCCTACATCGTCTCAACGTGTCTAAAACCATCTGCAAGTGATGTCCGTGCTGCGCCTGATCTCGCAAGTAAATGAGCACATCATCAATAAACACCACCACAAACTGATCCAGGTAAGGTATAAACACCCGGTTCATCAAATTCATGAAGGCAACGGGGACGTTGGTCAGCCCAAACGGCATGACCAAAAACTTGTAGTGTCTGTACCAGGCGCGGAAAGCTGTCTTGGAGACATCGGTCTCCCTGATCCTCAACTGGTAGTAGCCAGATCTCAAGTCTATCTTGGAGAACACCGTAGCATGTCGCAACTGGTCAAACAAATCGTCGATCCTCGACAGCGGATACCTGTTCTTGATGGTGACCCTATTCAGCTGTCTGTAGTCCACACATAGGCGTAGGGTACCATCCTTCTTCTTCACAAATAACACCTAGGCTCCCCACGGAGACGCACTGGGCCTCACAAAGCCCTTCTCCAATAGATCCTGCAACTGGGACTTGAGCTCTTGTAGCTCAAGTGGTGCCATCTGGTAAGGTGCTTGGTTGTGCGTGTTTCGCGTGTTTGAAATCAGGGTTACAAGTAACCCATCATCGTAGTTGCAAAACACGTCGATCAGATAAAATTTATACCAAAACTCCAAGGGAGTCCCGGGTCAAACACAGGGAGGCGACGTTTACTTTAGTTGAAAATCACGCTTCGATTCATTTCTTTTTGGCATTTTGGGGTTTTGTTATTTTTTTGTATTTTTGAAATAAAAGAAAATAAGTAAATGTATCACAAGATAGAGATGTGGAACAAATATGATATATATTACTTCCAATGTCAATTACAAGAAACTATGAAAGCATATAAAGAGAGGGAGGTGAGAGGAAATCTCCCGAATCGGCTGTTCGGTGAGATGATGGCGCCTGGCGGAAGCTCGGACGAAGGAGGTGAGGAGTGGGACGATGGAGGTGAGATACTGGAGGACGTTGGGTTGAGGAAAGCTTCGGCGTAGCTCCGGAATGGAGGTGAGAAGACGGAGTTGATCTGCTACCGGAATGGAGGTGAGAGGATGGCTCCAAGGTGACCTATGAAGGGAGGTGGGAAGTTGGAGGAGTATTTGGTGGGGTAGAGGTTTGCTACACAAATAGGCACCTTGGGAGATTGAGAACAAGCTCTAATGGAGCATTGGTAGGCTTGCTAGATCTTGGGAGTAGGTGGGAGTAGAGTAGGTAGAGATGGCTTGGAAGGGAGGGAGTGTAGGTCCATTTATAGTGGTGAAGAGGTAAAAATCGGTATGGGACCATTAGTGACATCCAGGCCATTGCTGGAAACATCGCTGTAGGCAGCTTATGGCCGCTGGCGCCCACAGCTGGCTTTGCTGGCATGCGATGAATTACCAACGGCTGCAAGCGTCGCTGTAAATCCACCTCATACGTCGCTGTAGTCCACCTCACGCTCCGCTGGCGTCGCTCCTGCCTTGCCGCACGCGCGCACGCCTACGCGCTGGCGCTGCGCACTTGCAAGCCTGCACGCCCACACCCCCGTGCGCACACCCGCACTGCTACGCACGTGCGGTGCTGAGCCACGTGGCGCAGTCTAGGCCATCCATCTTCTTCTTATTGTAGGGGCTTTTACAGAGGTCGGATTGAGTCGATTTTCATGTCGTTAGGTTGCGATCGTCGATCCAAATCCGTTCGCGCGGTCGGATTTATCATTTGAAGCTCTGAATTGTCTCCTAGTCCCTTGGCCATTGATCTTCCTCGGACTGCATATGGTGCTACGGAACTCCGATTGAGGCAATTTCAAAGGCGTTGGACTCCGATCGTCGTCTTGACTAGATCCGTACGGTCGGATCGTCAATTCGAGGCTCTGAAATAAATATCCTTCTCTCCTAACCACAAAAAGGACGCAATTAACCTAAATTATATACAACTACTCTAAATGCAGAATGATGCATGCTATGCAATATTTATAACATGAAATGCAAATATAAGCCTAGGAACATGCATGAATAGGCATTTTACCATCAATAAATGTGTTTACATCATACCCCCATACCTATCTTTTGCTAGTCTCTAGCAAAATTAAACTATATGCTATGTATAAAAGCAGAATTAGAATTAGATCTCTTAAGCCTAAGTTGTTTATTAACAATAGAAAATCTCAACTAAGGTCCTAAACTACGAAAACTCAACAGTACCTAGGTGTCTGCTAGAATGCAGACCGGCCAAGTTCTCTCCTTATTTGAGAAGGGAAGAAATATATATTTTTTATTTTTCTTCTTTTCTAATTTGTTTTATACTTTTGGAGTTTGAGAGTTCCGGGATAACTTTTTACGGCTACCCGACCCGCCCAAGACTCGAAAAGGACTCTAAGTACTAAGCATCTTTGTGAAAAAGTGATAGACTCACAAAATTGCCATTAAGACGGACTTCGGATTTCTACAACCCTAGGTGACCTTGCCTAAAGGTTTATCTTTACGATCGGTAGCTTTCTCCCTACTTTTTTTATTTATGGGGTCAACACAAGGGTGAACCCAGTGTATATCTCCCCGATTTATTCTACTTCCCGCTTCTTCCCAAAGTGTTTTAGGAATTATTATGCATTTATTTTTTTGTGAGCTGGGTTCTGGACAACCGGTTGATGAGCTGTTACCACCGACAACTTGCCAGCCATACTCGTGCGGTGAAGTGTGGTTTTATTTATTTTTTTTATTTTCTCCTTTTTTTTTTTTTTTTTAGTGTTTCTTTTTTTTTTTAAATAGGTGGCTTCCCTGATCTAAGATTTACCTAAAGGCAGTACAATGAAAATATTCTTGTGGCTGGGCTTTAGACAACCGGCCGATGAGTTGTTACCACCGACAACTTGCCAGCCATACCACCCAAGTTGGTCCATTAGCTACCCAATTTTCATAAAAATCACCGAAAAGTGAGTCAATGTAAAAAAATGTGTGCAGATGCTTAGGCTTAAAGTTCCCCCAAATCAGAGGGTGGGTTGATAAGTTGCATACTTATCATCCTAAATTATTTACCAAATTAAAATAAATTTTAATTGGTGAGGACTTAAGACTAAATCCACATTCGAGTGGACACTCGGGCTAATTAATCCCGAAGACTTGAAGAGTCTAAGTGTTTAGATCCTCTCGTATCATTTCCTAAAGTTAATAGCTTCCAAATGCCTAAGTTCTCTTTTCCTAATTTCTTTCTTTTTTTATAATTTTTTTTAATCTTCAATTTTTTTTAATTTTATAAGAAACTAAAAGAAATTCTACGGAGTTAACATAATGATTTCAGGAATTGATTATCCACCCCCCCATACCTAAATGATACAATGTCCTCATTGTAAAATAAAGACATGAGAAGGGCAGAGTAAACAGAACATCACCTGCGTGTCGTGAAAATCTGGTCAGCTCCGCAAAGAGAAGAGTGTATACAAATGTGCTAAGTTTAATGCCATCAGCTAGGCATAACATACATACAAAGAAGAAATTGAGAATTCACAAGTGCGGGTGATGAGAACCTCATCACGAACCCTAACTAGCACAATCTAACCCAGATATGTAAAAAAAAGCTCCTACATAACCCAAAGAAAGGCTTAACTTAGAGAATTCTGAGTTTAAGAAGAAAACAAATCATAAGGGGTAAAACTGTAATTTCACCAACGTAGTTTGCAAACAGGGTAATTAAGGATCCAAACACTGGTTAAACAAGCCTAATAAGAAGGAAAGTGGGATGGTCTGATCTAAAAAGGGTTATAGCAACTTCAAGAAATTAAATGACATTCTGTAACCCTAAAATAA
The DNA here is from genome assembly GCA_037157565.1 of Thalassia testudinum. NCBI lineage: Eukaryota > Viridiplantae > Streptophyta > Magnoliopsida > Alismatales > Hydrocharitaceae > Thalassia > Thalassia testudinum. The sequence goes on along the minus strand of JAZHRO010000029.1, from coordinate 1,966,315 downwards.
ACCCACTTCAATTCATGAGGTTCGAGGTAGGATAAAAATCAACTAAACCCTCTAAAATTCATAGAAAAATAATCTCTAGGGTTTAGAACCTTCAATTTGACCTTAGAAACCCATTTTGACCTATAAAGAGAACCTTGCCCAATTAATGACTTAATCTGGGTTTTTACGTAAATTGGCTGGTCAAACATGGTCCAACATAGAAATAAAATTCACCATTAAAATCCTTAGGTTCAAATTAGTCTTGTATAAAAACTTGAGCCTAAGAGGAGACCTCCTTGACCGACTTTGCAATTTGGTTCTCTTCATTTACTTTTTAACCCTTATCTTTCGAAACCATTGCATTTTGGCCCCCAACTTTTTCATCGTTTTTGCAGAACGGTCCCTCCTGCAAAACTCTACGCAACACCATGCTCCGGTGACTTTGCGCGGAGCATGGCACCGCGCAGAGAGGGGTGATCGCCCTGCAAAACAGATGCGGGGTTCCCTGCGACGTCCTCTGTCACAGGGACCCGACCATGCTCTCTGACGGCCCCCATACCTTCCGTGCGAACGCACGGAAGGTATGGGTCCCCTTTCCGGCCACGCTCCGGTGAGGCTGGCACGTCGCCAGCCCGTGCCTCCCTCTACGCCAGCCCCTTTATAAGAACCGGCACCCCCTGTCGGTTCCTTCAAGCTCTCTTTGACGGAGAACACCCCCCCACTTCATCCCCTCCTCCTTCGTCAGACGGCCCGCAGCTTCCGGCGACTCCCTCCTCTTCCTCCTCGTCGCTTTGACGCCTTACCTACAACAGGGTTCTCCTAGCCCTCTCGTCTGTGCCGTGCTGTACCCGCCGGCGCCCTTCGCCTGCTTCCTCGTCGCCGCACTCCTCCTCCAGGGCCCTTTATTCCCCAGCTCCAGCAGGTACGAGCCGATGGCTCCACCCTCCCCCTTCATCCAAAACCTAGGTAAATAGCTTCCTCTCCTCCTCCCTTACATTTTCCCTCTCTCAATTTATCTTTTCGCCTCACCGCACACGACTTCCACCTCCGCCTGCTCCGTCTCCGACCACCCTCTCCGGCGAGCTCATCCCACCTCCACAGACCTTCTCACCCCTCGCCGACTACCCTAAAAGCTTCCCCTCACTCCACTCAACAAATCCCCCCTTCCCATCCACTGCCAAATGCCACCCGATGACCCCCCGAACAAACCCACCTCTCTGACCACAGTCCGACCTAGGGCTACCACCATACGCCGCCTCACACCTCGCCACCACCCGCACTGCCTTCACCGCACTCTGGCGAAGCTCCCTGCATTCTCTGATTGGGCCGAGAGGCCGTATTCTTGTTTTCAGGTCGATGCCCCTTCACCGCCATTACCGAGCTTCTGAAGCTCTTTCACCTGCAGCTGCAGGTGCTCTCTCACCCAAGCTCACGCCCCAGGACGCGCGGCTTGCCTCTGTGAAGCATCCCAGGCCTGCAGCTGGGGCGAAGGCCTCGCATGCTGCTGCAATTGCCTGCAGCTTCCTTAGTTGCGGGCGCCAATCTGGGAGGTGGGACTTTAGTCCCACCTCGGAAGTGTGTGGCTAAGTGCTAGCACATAAATTTGAAAAGTGTTCAAGGCTATTCGCCTTCGAACACAGGGGTCAGGTCCCTCACGCACGCCGCGCGCCACGCGCTCGCCCTCGCTTGCTCTCACGCCCCGCGAGTCTGGGCCGGATCCGATTACCCAAAACCGCGTACTCCTCGCCCACCACCGCACGTCGGTGGGCCTGGTCTCGGACGCGATACCCATACCCGAATACCCGACTCTGGGAGAGCGATCCTATGAGAGAAATCTGAGAAAGAGAGAGACGCGGGGAAGGGTAGGGGTAGGTTTTTCTTTCTAATCCTTGTGTGAGCGTGTAGGAGTAGAAGGAGAAGGAAGGAAGGAGAATAAGGAAGGAAGGCGGCCGAAGCCTTAGCCGCTCAGGGCAGAGAGGAAGAAGAAGAAGCAGAGAAGAAGAAGAAGAAGCAGAGAAGAAGAAAGAGAAGCAAGAGAGAAGAAATAGAAGAAGAAGAGAAGCACTGTAGCAAACCTACAGTTAAGTCGTCTGACCATTGCATCAGATGACGGTTGAGCAGCGGCCAGAAGAGAGAAAGCAAGAAAAGAAAGAAAGAAGAAGGCTGAAGAAAAAGAAGAAGAAGAAGAAGAAAAAGAGGGAAGAAGACATAGTCGCCAGAACGAAAGAAAGAGAAGAATAAAGAAAAAAAAAAGAACAGAAGAAAAGAAGAAGAGGAACTCTGCGGAAGAAAAGAAGAGAGAAGACACAGCCGTAAGCAGAGAAGAAGAGAAAGAAGAAGAAAAGGAGAGCAGCTGAAAGAAGAAAAAAAAAAGATAGAAAGAGAAGGAGAAAAGAAGAAGAAGAAGAAGCCAAGACAGGCTCTCTCTCTCTCTCTTATTTTTGTAATCTAATAGAGAACTTTTGTATTTCTAGAATTCCAGTAGCTCCCTGAGTTAGACCTCGGGAAAATCATTCCGAGTAAAAAATTTTGTAATGATAACCTGGTAGCTGTCTTATTACTACAACGACTGTAACTTGACATATAACAAATGCAAACAAGCTCTACTAGCCAGACCGTTATCATTTCTTGGCGCCGTTGCCGGGAAGCAACGGCTATTCTAGAAGCTATAAATTCTCTATTTGGGAGTTTCTAATAATCTCTTCTCTCTTGTGTGCAGGTATAGGAAAAATTAAGAAGCAGCCGCGCAACAACCACTCCAAGGACATGTAACTTCTATCCTCTCACTATTAACCCCTAAATTCTAAAGAGGAAGAAAAAGGAAAAAAGAAATAATATAGGTATAACCTGTCTTTCATAATTAGTAACAGCTGCATGTTTTCAAAACCACTATTCCTACACACAGTATTAAGGGTAATTAAGGGCTAACATTTTCTTGCCTGAGCCCTAAGTACCCAACAAGGAGTCAACTGGACCAAGTAGAGCTAACATAGGAATTAACACTAGGGTTTTAGAGACACACTACTTAATAAAGAATTGAGAAATCCCAAAAGAAGTGTGCCTAAGCCATTGATTGAATATACCTATTCAGAAAATCCTAAGAATTGGCTCTCTAAAAACACTTGAACCCTAAAAGACAAGACCTAATAAGTTATCAAAGGAATCAATAGGTGAAGTTGACCCCTTAGGGACAACCAACCTTCAACTTAGGTCACTCTTCACACTCAAAAAGCTAAAAGTTCAAGTGAAAACTTAAGCACCCTTATCTTAAACTAAAATTGGTAGACTTAAGATGTCAAGATCCCCATTCTGGTCTACCTGGAATCTCAGTGACAAGAGAGGTCAGGTGGGGGAAACCCTGTAACCCGTGGGGATGCTCTACCGTGTAGGGGTCTTCGTGGGACTCACCCTCTCTGGCTGCCCAGGTAATTCTCAGGTGGTCGATATTTTGATCAAGGGATCCATCTGCCCTGCACCTCTATAGTCACCCAACATTTTGGGTGCCTTGATTGGGTCCAGCACCTGCTAAACTCATCTCTTCCTACAGTGTATGTTTGGTAGGAGGTCCTTAAAACCTCCTTTAGAACTTCACTCTCCTCGAGGCCGAGCCTCAGTGCCCTTGTTTGAGAAAACAACACTTCACATCGACCTCTCCTCCAACTCCGAACCCAACTCACTTTCTTCTTCCAAAATGGCTCAGCCAGTTGAGGAAGAAAATAATCTGGAGCACCAGCTCCAGCGACTCAATGACCTCTTCCAGAACTTTGTGCACCCACCGCAGCGTCCTATGATGCAGGACCATTATAATCCTGCTGCGGTGGCTATTGAGCCTCGAGTCAGAATCCTGACTGGAGGACCTGATTCTGAATTAAAGCCCAATATGATTCATGCTATATCTAAATTCCATGGGCTTAATTCTGAAGACCCCTTCCAGCACATCAAACAACTGAAGCATTTGGCCCAAACTTTTGGGTCAGATGCACAAAATCGGGACATTCTCCTCATGAAGATGTTCTCCTTCTCCCTTATGGACAAGGCCGCTCATTGGTACCAGACTCAGACCCGACCGATCAACAATTGGGAAGAACTTCAGTTCGAATTTTTGAAGAAGTTGTTTCTCGTTGGTCGGACCAATGCCTTGTGCGATCAGATTACCCACTTCACTCAGCAAACGGGAGAACCTCTCCATGAGGCATGGGATCGCTTTCAGGATCTCATGAGAAAGTGCCCCCATCACGGAGTTCCTAAATGGGAACAAGTCCAGTCTTTTTAACAGGGACTCCGTGAGGATATCAGGCTTTTCGTCAATGCAACTTGCGGAGGGAATATCATGGGTCAACATGAGGATACTGTGTGGGAGATTCTCGAAAACATGTGCGAGAACTCCATCAACAATGACTCCATGGGCTCATTCGACAGGACGAATACTCGCGCATTGACGAACCTTAGGGGAGCACATGAGACGCAGGGCCTGCCTGCATCAGTCGACCTGGAACTAATGGCCAATCGATTGGACAAGGTCTCCATCATTGAGAAGAAGGTGGACGAGCTGACTCAGCACTTGCAGCGAGCCACCTCTGCGCATAGCTCCTTTGCACAGCCTCCTTCCACATGGGAAACTGTGCAAAACATTCTCCACCGATCTTCTCCTGGGATGGATCCATATCCACCCCCATCTGATTCTTGGATCGGAGGGTCATCCGATCCTTTCTATACCAGTCTGGGGAATTCCATTCCCCCTTTCTCTGATTCTTTGGAGGTTCCTCAGACCTGCGAGGACCTCAACGCCATCCAGAACGACCCTTTCTCCAACACCTATAACCCTGGATGGCGAAACCATCCCAACTTCCAGTGGGTGGGAAATTCCCAAACCCAAAGACCACCCTTTCAGTCCCGTCCACAACCCCCTCATCCTTACCAGCCGCCTCAGCCTCGGCCCAACCCTACCTATCCATCAAGGCCAAACCAGGACCAAATGTCCCCCATCCTTCAGACTCTGGCTGACATTCAAAGAACGAATGGGCTATTCAAAACCAACACAAGGATGAACTTACAGAGGTTCAAAATCAACTGGCCCAGTTGGCTAATTCTCGCCAACCAGGCACACTTCCTTCCCAACCTCTTCCTAACCCGAATAACGTGCCAACACAGTAGAATGTTATGAACCCAAACCCGGGCCAAGCACACATGATTTATTAGGCCCCCTCTGTTCCTTCACCTGACGGGATGGAGGCTTCCACTTCCTATGCGGGCTGTCAGCAGCAACCCATCTTACCCAATCCCAACCAAAACCAGGCAGGGCTAAACTCTGTAACAACCCGTAGTGGTAAGGAAACCCAAGATCCACCCTATCCAAACCACCCTAAGCCTGGTAGTGATTCCAACCCTAGGACAGTAATCCAGGACATTCCTATCCTTGTCCCAGACCAAAGACCTAGACCTATCCTAGAAGAACCAACCAAGGTTCCGTTTCCCGAGGCCTTGACCAAGGGAAAGAAGACAACCAACCCGTGGCACCTGAGGAGGACCTAGTCAAGCTCTTTGAGCAGGTCCAAATAAATATCCCCTTGATGGATGCTATTCGCTACGTACCAGCTTACGCACGATTCTTAAAGAATGTGTGTACACCCCAGCGTAAGCCGCGAACCAAGAGTGGGAGTCCAATTGTACTGTCAGAGCAAGCCAACTCTGTAATTCTAAGCAGACTTCCACCCAAGGCTAAAGATCCTGGTACTCCCCTGATTTCCTGCAAAATAGGTGATACCCAATTCGACAGAGCATTGCTAGACTTAGGTGCTTCCATAAATTTGATACCCACATCCTTACTTAACCACCTAGAAGAATCTAAGCTAAAACTGACTGAGGTGACATTACAATTAGCAGATCGATCTATAAAGTCACCAAAAGGGATTCTCGAGGATGTTATTGTAAGAGTGCGGGATTTCTACTTTCCTGTAGACTTTATAGTCTTAGACATGGACGCACCTGAAAACCCTAGGGATACACCGATCATTCTAGGGGGACCTTTCTTGGCTACTGCTAGAGCCAACATCAGCTGTGAGGAGGGCCAAATAGAGCTCAAATTTGGAAATCAAACCCTAAAAATTGATATATTTAAGGCCCAGCAAGGAATCAATTGCAGTGTCATCGAACATATTTGTGATATCAGGGCTTTGGTTGATGAAACGCATTTTGAAAATGACTTGATTATACCTCATCAACCGCAGAAAGATCGTGAACCGCAATCAGAGGAGTCAATTCCAGATTTAGATAGACCAATAGCTCCTACCCTTGAACCTCACATCTACCCTGAACCACCCGCTGCTGCTGATAACCCCATCCTTGAACTGAAACCCCTTCCCGATCATTTGAAATACATCTTTCTGGGTTCTAATCAGACCTTTCCTGTGATTATTAATTCCAAGCTTAATCCCGAACAGGAATCCCATCTGATTGCTGTTCTCCAGCAACATCGCAGAGCCATTGGATGGACTCTCGATGATTTGACTGGAATAAGTCCCTCTTATTGCACACACCATATTTACTTAGAAGAGGGTGCACGACCTTCTCGTGAAATGCAGAGTCGTTTGAACCCCAATCTGCAGGAGGTCGTAAAAAAGGAGATCATCAAGTGGTTAGATGCAGGGATCATCTACCCGATCTCCGATAGTCGTTGGGTGAGCCCAATTCAAGTTGTGCCTAAAAAGGCAGGGCTCACCACCATAACGACTGAAACCGGAGAAGTCATACCTAGCCGATTAGCCAACTCGTGGAGAGTTTGCATAGATTACCGATGACTCAATTCCTCCACGAAGAAGGATCATTTCCCACTACCTTTCATTGATCAAATTCTTGAGAAATTAGTGGGAAATCAATTTTTCTGCTTCCTTGACGGGTACTCCGATTATAACCAGGTAGCTATTCATCCTGAGGACCAAGAGAATACCACGTTCACCTACCCCTTCGGAACGTATGCATTCCGAAGGATGCCGTTCGGTCTCTGTAATGCACTTGCGACTTTTCAGCGGTGCATGCTTGCCATATTCTCTGATATGGTAGGTGATTATCTGGAAGTCTTCATGGATGACTTTTCAATTTTCGGGGCATCATTTGATGATTGCCTCCAGCATTTGGTTCATATACTCAGGCGCTGCAATGACGTTAATTTGGTTCTTTCCTGGGAAAAGAGCCACTTTATGGTGCTTGAGGGGATCGTCCTAGGACATCTGATTTCTGAAAAAGGCATCCAAGTGGATCGAGCTAAGGTTGATCTAATCTCTCACCTTCCTATGCCTAGCTCGATCAGGGACATCCGTTCTTTTCTAGGGCACGTCAGTTTTTACCGTCGTTTCATTCCTGATTCCTCGAAAATCGTGCGCCCCCTGACGACTCTCCTCTCTAAGGATGTACCCTTTGAAATCTCCAAGGAATGCACTCTAGCCTTTGAAAACCTTTGTGAACGAGTCACCCAGGTGCCAATCCTACAATCCCCTGACTGGTCTCAACCCTTTGAGATCATGTGCGATGCGTCTGATTTCGCTGTTGGGGCGGTTCTGGGGCAGAAAGCTGACGGGAAACCCGTGGTCATCTACTACGCTAGCAAGACACTTGATGAGGCTCAGCGTAACTATACAGTTCCAGAGAAAGAGCTACTAGCCATAGTATTTGCCTTTGAAAAATTTCGATCTTATCTCCTGGGTTCCCACATCATCATCTACTTGGATCACACGGCTGTGAGGCATCTCCTTGCCAAGAAGGATGCGAAGCCCCGACTAATCCGATGGATCTTATTGTTGCAAGAATTCGATCTCGAGATTCGCGACAAGGCGGGAAGACAAAATGTGGAAGCTGACCATTTGTCCCACCTTCCTTCTGAGATTATCAACCCTTCCGGACCCATCACGGAGCATTTCCCTGATGAGCACCTGCTGACTATTGGTACTAGACTTCCATGGTTTGCTGATATAGTAAACTACTTGGCATCTCATCAGATCCCGTCTGATTGGCCGAAGGCCAAGAAAGACAAATTGCGCTCTGATACCAAATATTACATTTGGGAAGATCCGTACCTCTTCCGCATAGGTGCTGACCAAATCATCCGGAGATGTGTCCTGGATGATGAAGTCAATGATATTCTTTCCTTCTACCATGACTAGGCATGCGGTGGCCATTTCTCTAGGCACAAAACCGCATCAAAAATCCTCCAGTGTGGCTTCTACTGTCCCACACTATTCAAAGATGCATACAGTCATCGCAAGGCATGTAGTCGTTGCCAAACTTTGGGCAACATGAGCCATCGCGACATGATGCCTTTGCAGCCGATTCTCGTATGCGAAATCTTTGATGTTTGGGGGATTGATTTTATGGGCCCCTTTCTTGTTTCGGATGGTTTTGAATACATTTTGCTGGCTGTGGACTACGTGTCCAAATGGATCGAAGCCATACCGACCCGAACCTGTGATCACAAAATCGTTCTCAAATTCATTCATCACAATATCTTCTCACGGTTCGGGATTCCTCGTGCTATCATCTCAGACGGGGGGACCCATTTCACAAATGCTCAGTTTAGGTCATTGATGACCAAATACGGGGTGTCTCACCGAATCTCTACTCCTTATCACCCCTAGACTAATGGTCTAGCTGAGCTATCAAATCAGGAGATCAAGAAAATCCTGCGGGTCACTGTTCGGCTTGATAGGAAGGACTGGTCGTCCCGACTTCTGGAAGCCTTGTGGGCCTATAGGACAGCCCACAAAACCCAATTAGGCATGTCTCCCTTTAGACTGGTGCACGGGAAGGCGTGTCACCTCCACGTCGAACAGGAGCACAAAGCCTATTGGGCGGTACAGAATTGTAATCTAGATCTTTCGAAGGTTGGAACCCACAGAAAGCTTCAAATCAGCAAGATAGATGAGCTATGTCTTGATGCGTACGAGAACTCGTGAATCTACAAGGAGCGGGTTAAAGCCTTCCATGACAAGCATATCTCTAGAAAGATCTTTTATCCTGGTCAGAAGGTCCTACTCTTTGATGCCCGACTCAAACTTTTCCCTGGGAAGCTGCGATCCAAGTGGGTCGGACCATACTTGATCCGACAGGTTTTTGGAAATGGAGCCGTTGAGATCAGTCCACTCAGCCTTGACTCCGAACCTTTCATCGTGAACGGTCAGAGACTCAAACCGTTCATTGATGTAACTTCTACTGATTTGGCTGAATCATCTTATATCCTCCATTCCCCATGAGCTTATTGCGCCTAGCCGATGGCGTAAAACTCAGCGCTCAACGGGAGGCAGCCCGTCATTCTCTTTGAAAACCTGAAACCTTTTTTGACACCTTTGTGCACTTAAGGTTCGCCCTTTAAGATAGCCAACTCCACCTCAGGTGCTTGCATCTGAGATTAGAAATCGTCCGCAACAGTCATCCCGACCCATTCACTCACTAAAATATATGTCCTAAGGAATGAACTAAGTTGAATAAAAGCCCCCTAAGTCACAATGAGGACATTGCAAATCTTAAGTATGGGGGGTTATGAAAGTGCAAAACTTGTAAGGTTTTAAACAAAAAAATTCACATATGCCAAAAACACCATAAAAATTAAAAAAATTTTGAAAAAAAAAATAATAATAAAATAAGAGGAGGAAAGAAATTTCGTGGAGGAAGGAAAAAGAAACAAAATGAAAAAGGAGCACAAAAATGAGAGAAAAGTGATAGTCATTAGTAAGAAACTAAGGAATTAACCTAAGTTCTAGACCTCATTCAAGAAAAGAACTGAAAAGTGCACAGTGAGATTAGTAAGAACGCAAACCTTAGGCATTCTTGGATAGACTTTTAGTACCCATTAAGATCTAGACATTCCTCAAGAGGTTGAGGAAAATGAAAAGCTTAAGTATTAGGTCCAAGGCTTAGGAAGTATTTGGCCTTATTAACTAACTTTTGGCTTATGGGACTCAGTAACCTAAGCACCATAACCTCACACACAGCCTGGTTCAGTAAGCGTAAAAATCAAAATCACGCAGAAGCGTCGCAAAATTCTGAAAATAACACCTAGAGTAGGAGCGGCCGATCAACACAAGTTGATTTGGATGAGTTCCCAGCACGGAGAGGTGGGAAATTCCCCTCGAAGATGCATAACAAAATATCATCTCCTCGGTGCTTGTCTCTTAGGATATTTACATATCTTACTGGGGGCATGTAAGCACTCTGTTGGTTTAGATTCCATGGATGGCATTATCACGAAATGTCAATTGCCAGGGTCTGAATTCGGCCATGGAACACCATGGATGAGATTATCTCTAAATCTCAATAGCTAGGGTTCCGGGGGTTACCATGGGCGGTGCTATCTCGAAGCATCGACTGTTAGGAACCCTTGAGGATTGATGATGGGGACAAGGAATCTGATACAGACCGTGTTGAAAAGCCAATCCTAAGCTAGAATTAAAAAGAAAAAGAGAGAGAAAACTCTCCAAACAAATAAATCTTCTATCTCTCTTTCTTACAAAACGCACTGCTAACTGAGCCAAGGCTAAAATCATTTCAAGCACGGGTGCTTTAACCATAAAGTCCAATAAACCTTAGGTTAGTTCTTGTAGGCCTTAAAAACCATTGCTAAGGACTGAGGCTGAGGCTAGACAGATCCGGATCTTGGTTGGTACTAGAGTACCTTTTAGGCCTATGGTTAGCATTCTAACCAAATCTAGGTTTCAAATGAAAAAGCACTTATCTGAAATCATTAAGAACTTCATGGTCTAGAACAAGGGTTGAAACCTTAAGTTTTTGCTAAGGGACTAGCAAAAGCTAGGCATGGGGGTATGATGAGAACCTCATCATGAACCCTAACTAGCACAATCTAACCCAGATATGTAAGAAAAAGCTCCTACATAACCCAAAGAAAGGCTTAACTCAGAGAATTCTGAGTTTAAGAAGAAAACGAATCATAAGGGGTAAAATTGCAATTTCACCAATGCAGTTTGCAAACAGGGTAATTAAGGGTCCAAACATAGGTCAAACAAGCCTAATAAGAAGGAAAGTGGGATGGTCTGATCTAAAAAGGGTTATAGCAACTTCAAGAAATTAAATGACATTCTATAACCCTAAAATAAACCCACTTCAATTCACGAGGTTCGAGGTAGGATAAAAATCAACTAAACCCTCTAAAATTCATAGAAAAATAATCTCTAGGGTTTAGAACCTTCAATTTAGCCTTAGAAACCCATTTTGACCTATAAAAAGAACCTTGCCCAATTAATGACTTAATTTGGATTTTTACGTAAATTAGTTGGTCAAACATGGTCCAACCTAGAAATAAAATTCACCATTAAAATCCCTAGGTTCAAATTGTTCTTGTATAAAAACTTGAGCCTAAGAGGAGACCTCCTTGACCGACTTTGCAATTTGGTCCTCTTCATTTACTTTTTGACCCTTATCTTTCGAAATCCTTGCATTTTGGCCCCCATCTTTTTCATCTTTCTTTGCAGAACGGTCCCTCCTACAAAACTCTGCACAGCACCATGCTCCGGCGACTTTGCGCGGAGCATGGCGCCGCGTAGAGAGGGGTGATTGCCCTGCAAAAACAGACGCGATGTTCCCTGCGACGTCCTCTGTCGCAAGGACCCGGCCATGCTCTCTGACGGCCCCCATACCTTCCGTGCAAACGCGCGGAAGGTATGGGTCCCCTTTCCGGCCACGCTCCGGCGAGGTTGGCACGTCGCCAGTCCGCGCCTCCCTCTGTGCCAGCCCCTTTATAAGAACCGGCACCCCCTGCCGGTTCCTTCAAGCTCTCTTTGATGAAGAACACCCCCCCACTTCATCCCCTCCTCCTCCGTCAGATGGCCCGCAGCTTTCGGTGACTCCCTCCTCTTCCTCCTCGTCGCTCTGCTGCCTTACCTGCAGCAGGGTTCTCCTAGCCCTCTCGTCTGTGCCGTGCTGTACCCGCCGGCACCCTCCGCCTGCTTCCTCGTCGCCACACTCCTCCTCTAGGGCCCTTTCTTCCCCAGCTCTGGCAGGTACGAGCCGGTGGCTCCGCCCTCCCCCTTCGTCCAAAACCTAGGTAAATAGCTTCCTCTCCTCCTCCCTTACATTTTCCCTCTCTCAATTTATCTTTTCGCCTCACCGCACACGACTTCCACCTCCGCTTGCTCCGTCTTCGACCACCCTCTCCGGCGAGCTCATCCCACCTCCACAGACCTCACCCCTCGCTGACTATCCTAAAAGCTTCCCCTCACTCCACTCAACAAATCCCCCCTTCCCATCCACTGCCAAACGCCACCCAACGACCCCCCGAACAAACCCACCTCTCCGACCACAGTCCGACCTAGGGCTACCACCATACGCCACCTCACACCTCGCCACCACCCGCACTGCCTTCGCCGCACTCCGGCGAAGCTCCCTGCATCCTCTGATTGGGCTAAGAGGCCGTATTCTTGTTTTCAGGTTGACGTCCCTTCACCGCCATTACCGAGCTTCTGAAGCTCCTTCACCTGCAGCTACAGGTGCTCTCTCGCCCAGGCTCATGCCCCATGACGCGTGGCTTGCCTCCGTGAAGCATCCCAGGCCTACAGCTGGGGCGAAGGCCTCGCATGCTACTGCAATTGCCTGCAGCTTCCTCAGCTGCGGGCACCAATCTGGGACGTGGGACTTTAGTCCCACCTCGGAAGTGCGTGGGTAAGCGCCCGCACATAAATTTGAAAAGTGTTCAAGGCTATTCGCCTTCGAACACAAGGGTCAGGTCCCTCACGCACGTCGCACGCCACGCGCTCGCCCACGCTCACGCCCCGTGGGTTTGGGCCGGATCCGATTACCCAAAACCGCGCACTCCTCGCCCACCACCGCACGCCGGTGGGCCAGGTCCCGGGCGCGATACCCGTACTTGAATACCCGGCTCTGGGAGAGCGATCCTATGAGAGAAATCTGAGAAAGAGAGAGACGCGGGGAAGGGTAGGGGTAGGTTTTGCTTTCTAATCCTTGTGTGAGCGTGCCAGAGCAGAAGGAGAAGGAAGGAAGGAGAATAAGGAAGGAAGGCGGCCGAAGCCTTAGCCGCTCAGGGCAGAGAAGAAGAAGAAGAAGCAGAGAAGAAGAAGAAGAAGCAGAGAAGAAGAAAGAGAAGCAAGAGAGAAGAAATAGAAGAAGAAGAGAAGCACTGTAGCAAACCTACAGTTAAGTCGTCTGACCACTGCATCAGACGACGGTTGAGCAGCGGCTAGAAGAGAGAAAGTAAGAAAAGAAAGAAAGAAGGCTGAAGAAAAAGAAGAAGAAGAAGAAAAAGAGGGAAGAAGACAGCCGCCAGAGCAAAAGAAAGAGAAGAACAAAGAAAAAAAAAAGAGCAGAAGAAAAGAAGAAGAACTCTGCGAAAGAAAAGAAGAGAGAAGACACAGTCGTAAGTAGAGAAGAAGAGAAAGAAGAAGAAAAGGAAAGCAGCTGAAAGAAGAAAAAAAGGATAGAAAGAGAAGGAGAAGAGAAGAAGAAGAAGCCAAGACAGACTCTCTCTCTCTCTTATTTTTGTAATCTAATAGAGAACCTTTGTATTTCTAGAATTCCAGTAGCTCCTTGAGTTCGACCTCGGGAAAATCATTTCCGAGTAAAAAATTTTGTAATGATAACCTGGTAGCTGTCTTATTACTACAACGACTGTAACATGACATAACAAATGCAAACAAGCTCTACCAGCCAGACCGTTGTCAGCGGGTCAGAATCAAAATCAAAAGGTTGATCCTGAAACCCGTCTACAGAAGATGTCCACAGATGTGGACGAGATTATGGTGCAGACCCATGCCCCAAGGTCGAGTGGTTCTCAGGTTCTGGATGAAAATCACCCAGAACCGAAGGTTGTTGTGTTTGCGGGGCCGAGCCTGCGGTTTAGTGGTGTGCAACCCAAGATCAAAGTGTCGGACAATGGGTAAAGATGGTTCAATAGGTGCAGTTGTCCACTTAACATCTAGCTCAGAAAAATAATCAGTTATTCCAGGCTTGGGTCGCATGTGAAAGATATCATAAGGGTCCGTATAGAAGATAGGTGGTTTTAGGTCAATAGGTACCCTTATATCCAAACTTGTTTTTCCCTTATAATTAACCTCCCAAATTTTCATTTCCAACTTCCTATCCTCTGAAATCAAGGTTTTCGGGACCTCCAGATCATTGTACACCCCATCTAAAGTACCCAAGTCCAACAATTGTGGCTGAATCAAGATTTACTTAGGCACAATGATCTCAAAAGTATGTTCATTCAGCTCTTCAGGGTGTGGTTGAGGAATGGGGCTACTAATTGAGTCGTCAGGTATCGGATCCTCCAAGTTAGCCCCAACTGAATCAGTGTCTTCAGTAGTCGAGCTACAAAATTGGGCGTCATACTCCTCGAGCCCGTATGTCTCACTAAAATCATTCTCCTCAAGCTTAAGTGAGACTTCACTAAGAGATTCCTCACCCTCAAAATCAAAGAATTCATGATCCTCATTTGTATATGTCTCAACATCACAAGTCATTCCATCATCCAAGGAGACATAATTTTTTTCGTTTCCTAACTTGGGGATCTCGGGTGAATCAATCGGTTCATCCTCAAAGGGTTGCTCTAGACCAATCTGGTCATCTCCAATCTCTGAATATGTATCCCCCCTGACAGGCGCCTGAGCAGGTTCAGACATTGGCTCTCATGAAGAGGGTTCATCTTGAGAATCATCCCAAGATTTGACTAGTGCAACCACAAATTTCATCCACAACCTCGACAATTTCCCAAGAAGGAACTCACCCAAGTCCTTATCCTTAACATTTTGGAGCAAATCCAATAGAGAACTATTAAGTTCATCAATCATTTTGATCATAGGCTCCAGTGCTTCAGTGCTTGGTGTTGGATGAGCTTCTAAAGATTGTATAGTGTTCCTCAAATTAACCAACACCCTATCCTAGATCTGGTTCACCTGAACCAGCTGGTTCAGTTCAGGTTTGGGTGGGTTCAGGTTAAATCTAAGGGAGTCGAGATGTCGAGGTTCTCGGGTCCCTCCCTGAAAGTAGGTCATTCTAGGTTGTTTAAAGGATGGTGGCGACCTATATTCAGTGGAATACTGTGGAGGGTAGGTGTTATAATCATGATATCCTTCCTGATTGTAGATCGGGTTGGTTTGGGCATCAAAGGATGGAGATCCATAATCATTATAGCTCTGGGAAGGATAATAATCATAGTGTTGTGATGCGTGCGTTTCACTCAACTCAGTAATAAAGTTAATTTTACTTAATTAAGAGTAGAAGAAATCACTTAGGTTAACTCGAAGTTATGTTGATTGTGTAGTATAGGGTTGAATTAACCTAATATTTTAGAAATTTTTACTAGTTGAGTCCAGGTCGTTCACTAGGAGGTATAATAATTTTCTCCAAATTCACCAATTCTCTTTTATTTCTCTATAAGTTTAGGAGGTATAACTAAGTTGATTTTTAAAACATGAATTTTGTCAAAATATTTAAACTATAAAGAATATACAAAATTCCATATGTAAAACATATTTACTCAAAATGTTCTACTTTATTAACAAGTAAACATGTTAGTTTTTCAATTCAATTTTATTTTAAGAAATTAAGGCAATTAAAAGTTATTCTATTAAAACATGCCTTTTTATAATTAAGAACAAAAAGTAATTAAAAATGATGCAAGAAAAGATTTTCTTCATTTATCTCTTCAGCCTCTCATCTTCTTTCTTTCTTTTATTTTCTTCTCTATCTCGAGCTCTTTGTCTTCCCTTTCTTCTTTTGTTCATGTCTTCTCCTGCCTTCTTTTCTTCCCTTAGTCTTCTCTTTTTGTTCCTTAGTCTCTTTTCCTTAACACTCCTTAGCGCCTGTTCTTTCTTTCCTTAGTTTTCAGCTTCAACACTTTGCATTGTAACCATCGGCTTCTCTTTTTCCTTAAGTTCTTCAGCTGAACCAGGTTTTTTTTACTTTTTTAACCAAAATTTATTTTATTTGCGGCGAGGTCCTTTCGAGAATACACAGCACCCTAAGACCAGGGTGGGACCAGACCCTACTCGGTCCTCGCCTAATCTCAATTAGGTGTGTTTTCGATTTGTTTCTTATCGGTTCACAGTCTTGAGCCATTTCGACTCAACTCGGCCTCCCAGGCCTCTCTCACCCTCCCAGGGCACAATCTCTCTCACGCCCCCAAGGGTGCACGCCCACAGGCATAAGCTCGCACACACACACATGCAATGCTCAGATCAGATCAGATGGGTAACCTATGCGTTAAGCGCTGACGATTGCATAGCCAGAGAAATAAATTATTTTTATCCCCAGGCGCGCGCTCGTGAACAAGCGATGTGGGACTATCCTACCCCTTTCAGACCCAAATTCAAATGATCATAACTTTCTACCCAAAGCTCCAAATTGAGTGATTTCAAGTTTGTTAGAAATCTCTAAGGGTAATCTACACAATTGCAGGGTCAATTTAATGTTTTGATGATGTTTTCCTCTTTAATTTGAAAGATGAAATTAGGGGTTCCTACGGGTTATTTTTAACCTAGAAGTGAAATTAAATCAACAAAGTCCTCAGATGGACTTCTCCTTCTTATTTAAAGGTCCGTACATGTTATACAAGTAATTCCGCTTCTGTTAGAATAGGTTTTAAGTTCTTAAGACCTTCAGGACCTACAGAGAAACTCTTCACTTCTCTGAAAGCTTTAGAGTTCATATTTCAGACATCAATATGTGCAACAGACACTTAAAAGTGTTTCTAATTGATTTAAACTAATTCTAAGGGTTATAATCAACTCATCTGGGCAGGATTCAAGTTTAAATTTCAACAAAATGCTTCTCCTGTTGGTTTGGGTTCGAAAGTAACCTAAATTGACACGAACTAAATTCTCACTAAATAAATCATCTGAGCTCACTTTAATCACCTTCAGATCATCAAACAAGTTCCCAGAAACAATTTTCACTTCTCAATTCCTCAATTCAAGCTTAGATCTCCATTAACAGACTCATGTTTGACTGTGGAAGCACAAAAATTGACTATCTGTTTAAAGTCTTCTCCCAAGAAATTAATGCCTTAATTAAAGTCTCTTCAACCTCAAAAACTTATTCAAATCTTCAGGAAGGTGTTTTGACCTTGATTCCTAGGGTTTCAGGCTCGCCGCCTGAACTTGAAAATGTGTTTGTTTGACAGAATTGTTCAGTGGTTGTTACAGTGTTTTAGAGGTTTAAATAGCTTCAGTGCATTGCACTGAAGCTTTTGAGTTCATTAAATGCTTCTTAAATCTTCTTAAACTGACTTCTCCAACTCTACTGGAGTTGGGGAAGATGAAGTTCAATCTTTAGCTCCAGTGGTTAAATCTTCAAACAAATATCCTCAAATTAATCAGTGATCCTTATTATACTATTCTGGAGCTTCTCAACAAGTTTTAGAGGCTGAAACACAATTTAAGCTCGCCGGAGTTCCGGTGAGTCTAGAAAATAGGAAAAATGTGTACAGATTGTTAAAACTAACTATTTTTGATTTAGAAAAGATCCTGAGGTTTCAAGGAACCTCAGTATCACATTTAATTCTTCATTATTTCATTAAAATGTAATATTTGACAGTAAGTTTGTTTTCTTAAAGATCTGGGTGGTTAAAGCTCAGGACTTGTTTAACCACTCAATTGAGAGGTTAAAACAAGTCAACATGTATTTATATTCATAAATATGTATCTAATTTAAGATTTGAACTGTTCCTGAGCCACCATGGACAGCGAACTCAGGAACTAAATTAAAATTTAGGTGTTTAATTTATAGATGATAATAGTAGGTATTATAGTGTCGAGTAGGGTTCATAGGTGGTGGATAGATGATGAAAGAACCCAATGGAGGTGGAATTAGGTCGATTACTGTCACCATAGACAGTGTCAGTAGTCGATGAAGGTGATATTTGAATTAGGCGATTAGGTGATTCAATTAAACGATTAAATGATTTAGAAATGATCATGAAAGATATAGGAAGGTGTACGGTGATTAAAGAGACAAAATTAAAGCTCTGGCGAGCTCAAGGAACTCGTCGGAGTCGGAGGAGATGAAACTAAAATTTGACATTACTCTAATCTAACTACCTAAACTAACTAACTAAATTAGCCTACTCCTACTCCTACTCCTAATCTACTGTTACCTGGATGAAGGGGTCAATAGGGTTCCGTCGAAGTCTCATAGCGGACGACGAAATCAGAGGGTGGAAGAAAGATCTCCGGCGGGTAGATTTGAGGTGGAGAGGAGGATTCCTTGGGTCAGCGCCTGTGTCAGAGATGTGGAAGACCACGGCAGATCTCCTCGACTGCTTAAGATGAATGGAGGAAGTTGGAAAATGGAATGGGAAGTCGTCAGAGTTTTGGATGAATAGCCTATCGAAGTCGATTGCAGTGTTAGAAGAGGGAAGGGAGCCAACTTGAATAAAATCAGAGGTATGAGGGGGTATTTATAGCAGTTTGTGGCGAAGAGAGTGGCGGGGTCTGACCGAAGAAGGAGCTCGAGGAGCTTAACCTCCGTCGTCGTCTCCGATGACGGTGAGGTTATCTCCCACTGAAAAATAGGATTCCCAGTTAATCCAGATCGGTGGATGAAGTGGAGGTGGTGAGCGTAAGCTGCAAGAGCTTGGACAAAGAAGGATGATGTCAGCAGGGCGGTAATCGCACGATGGGGTGACTCTCTGCCACCAGTCGTTCATTCGGCTGGAGAAGAAGAAGAAGAAGAGGGAAAGGAACTTAAATGAAATAAAACTTAAGGACCTATGTGAGAAATAAGGACCCGATTGTAATGAATATTAAGGACCAAAATGTAAACTTAGGTTTTAAAGGTTTATTTTAACTTAGATCTTTTTCAACTTTTTATATATGTTATTAAATAAGGTAGATATTATGTTTACACCTTGAATTTACATTTTTGACCTTTTTAGGTTAATTTATTAGATTAAGTAAAATTACTTAAGTTATTATATACTTAGGTATACATTATATTAAAGTTACTTATCTTATTAATTAAGAGAATGATTAATAGGATTTCGAGTCCAATTATTAACTATATTATTAATAATGTTAATTGAATGATAAAATGTCATTTTTAACTTATTTTAAGGTCCTTGACTAAATATCCCTTATTCTATAATTAACCCTATATATTCATAACCTTAGCTAATTAACTAGTAAGACTAGTTAATTAGGGGTAATTAGAGATCATGATGAGTGTCTCATCATACACCCAAGCCGAAGTTTTGCTAGTCCCTAGCAAAATTAACTAAGACTATGATGATTTAAAGTACTTGGGTTTAAATTATTATAAATAGTAACTATGTAGAGGAAAGCTTAGGTCATAAATTTTTAAGGTTAAATATAAATGATTAATGTATAAAGCATGTGTGAAAATTTTCTTACTTAGACTTATACTTATAACATTTTCAAAACGCACTAAAATAATTTGTTAACAAGAATTTGACTCTGAATTAGAATTCCTCAAAAATCTCTTAATCTTTGTAACTATTCCTAACTCAAATTAGAATACAAAGTGTTTTAAGAAAAATAAAACTTAAGAATTGAGAATTAAATTTTAACTCAAAAACTCAAATAGATTTAAGTTAATCTCTTGTTTATGATATTTGACTTTTATCAATATAAGTTTAAGCAAATTAACCAGATACTCATTATTAATCAAACTTAGAGTAGTAAAACTCTAATTCACTAACCTACAACACTAAAGATTAACTTCTAGATCTAGGATTCTGTCAATTCTTCTCCTTTAGGTCTCAACTTAAAATCTTCAAAACCCAATTTCTTAGGCTTCATTACCCAATACAAAGGTTCAATAGCTATGATTTTAAAACATCTGTACTTAGTGAAGAGAATTGTCCTAAAAACATCCAAAGTTGCAAAAATCCAGATCTTAAGACATCACTTTCCAATCCCAATTATTCCAATTCAAGCCTTTGGCTTGGCCTTACTCAGATTTGGTTGCTTTCTCCTCACCAGTTTTCTATCCCGAGGTCAACACTTTTTGTGTATATCTCCCCGGTGGACCACTAGGTCTCTTATTCCTAATATTTTTTCTCCATATTTTTTTTCTTTTTCTATAGGTTAGAACACCCATTTGTAGCAAGGTGTTCTTTTATTTGATGGAAGGAAGGGTAGCATCCATTTGTAACGAGATGCTTTTATTTATTTATGGAAAAACTGCATAAGTACCCATTTTTAACAAGGCACTTAACTGCAGGGTGTTTTATTTACTTTTTTTCTTTTCTTTTTCTTTTCTTTTCCCCCCTTCTCATTTTTCTTACTACCATTATTCTCCAAATCCTTTTTTTAGGTGAGTGGCACATCCTTCACCCTTTCAAGAACCGCCCCGCGGAAATCCTTGGACTAAAGAGGATTCAGAATTGATCTCTTAACCTCTGTGTTTTCACGGTCTCAGATGTCAACAAGACAACAAGGTGTGAATTTAGATGTTTAAGTTACTTAGCTCTCAAACCAAAGCTTGGACAACAAAGCCCTTTGCTCTCAGGTTCTTCAAATATTTAGTTTCCTCCTATAGGATCCGTCAAGACAAAATTTACCATGTCTAGTTATTCATCTCTAGCTTGTAAGTTTTGTAAACTAAAATTCTACCAACTCTCTATTTAATTAACTCTGAATATCTGGCTTTTTTACTTAACTTTATGATAAAATCAAATTTTGAAAAATCGAAAGGATTACTTAATCTAATTGATTAAAAAGTTATAATTCAATTCCAAAACTTAAGTTTAAATCTTAACACATTTAGTTTCTTAATTCAAGTAAGAATAAATCTTTAAAAGATTTAAAAGATTCCTAAATTCAAATAAAATCTTGTTTTAAAAATTTTAAACACAAAAGTGTGTTTTTACAAAATGTTTAAGTAAAAATCTAATTAAGAATTGAATGCTCTTAAATATTTATATATATTCTATATACATTTTAAACTTCTGACCTAAAAGAAAATTAAGCTCTTAATTATAATATATATATAATCTTCTTCTTTTCTTCTTTATTAATAATGAATAAACCCCTCTTATTATTTTTATGAATTTTCTTTTTTCAAATGTTTGTATTTATATATTTTTATTTTTATGTATATAAGATTTTCCAATATTTATTAAAATTTTCTAAAAAATTTTCAAATTTTTATGAAATTTTTGATTTTTTTAATATTTGTTATCATTTTTAAATTTTCTATTTTTTTAAATTTCGTGGATATTTAATTTTTATGTGTTTTTATTTTTTAACCCACACTTAAAATGAAAATTTCACTTCAACACCCCCCAAGCCAAAATTTTACAATGTCCGCCTTGTAAGAAGGGTAAAAAATATTACACTTCATTTAGTATAGGGTGTTGGAAGGATTCGAATAGAGGAGATTAAAAATCTCTGTGCGTATGATTTCAAGTCTGACCAAAGGTCAGAGTGGTCAGTCGAACTAAATGAAGGTAATTAATATGATATGAAGTGAAATTTTTAAAGTGTATAAGAAAAAAAAAATGAAAAATGGAAATAACTATGTGTAAGTGTTAAGTTTTACGCCTTTAGCTAGGCGGAAACCCTAGTAAAGAACTCCTAAAAAGAATAAGTATACGGTAAAAATAGAGGAGTTATGAAAGAATTAGATCAAAAAATTAGAAAATAGATTAAACCACCCAATCAGAACTCGTCCTGAAATTGCCTAGAATAGATCTCGCAGATCCTAGAATCAGATTTTCGTGAAAAATCTCAGAAAGATCAGAGTGAAAATTATGAAGAATAGATCTGATTTAGGTTGAGATATAGAATGTTTAAGATTAAGGCAATTTAAAAGATGATTCCACCAAGTTCAGAAGATCAGCAAAATCAATTTCGGTTCTCAATAATAGGTGGGTCATTTTGACACAAAATAGGTTGCTGATGCAGGTTTAATGGATTATTTTCAGGTAATATAGAGGACGGGTTATGATTAGAATCAAAGGCCTGATTAATGAAGTGGACTTGGCCTTGATATTGCCTAGGATTTGGTAGATTCCTAGTATTCGAAATTGGCTGAGATGGAAGAGTACCTGGCTGACGAGATTCAGCCGAAAGCGTGATTTGATTTCGTAAATTAGCCAACTCTACCTTACATTGCCTATGGATCTCAGCGAGAGCTTCAGCATTTTGTCATTGACTGTCTGACACAGCTCTTAAAATTTGATCTAACTGTGTATCTCTGTTAGGCCTAGAGTAATTCTGCATACTCATCGGGCTAGGCCTTAAATTTGATTGCTGAGGAGGCAATGGAGGTGGGTTAAAATGGGTCTGATTTGAATAATTTGGTCTTTGATTTTGATTTGGATCAGCCCAAGAAAAATTTGGGTGGCTTCTCCATCCAGGATTATAGGTATTTGAATAAAGGTTTGGTCTTAGAATATTTTCCTGGATGGTGTGTAAACCTAAAAGATATGGCGTGTTTTCTGCAACAGTAAAGGGTGGGGAAAAGGGTGGGTAAGATTGTGGGACAAAAGTCCCTCCTTGGGTTGGTGGAGTAGATAGAAAACCCAATGAAGGTGGATCTCTAGAATCCAGATTATTCACAAATTCCCTCCCCGTGGGAATTTGTGAAACAGGTAAATACACAAGATTCGTAGCAAGTAGAGGCGTAAGAGTCTTCATTGTGTTTCTAACCTTGTCAAGATGCTTTGCTACGATATCGACTCTGTTCAATTTTTCTGCAATAATCTCTAAATCCTTTGAACTGGATGGATTACCGATCTCATGAATGCCCTTATGTGGATTTTGATGATTTGTATTTACTCCCTGCAAAAATTGCGACATTGATGCATTATTGATCGAGTTTTCCGCCATCCCTTCAAATAATTCTGAAGCGGATTCTACGTCGCGATTTAGAAAATTCCCTCCACAAGAGGCATCGACTAGATTGCGAATGCTCTCTTGTAAACCATAATAAAAGATATGCATGAGTTGCCAATGAGGGATGTCATGATGTAGGCATTTCCTTTGCAATTCATGAAAATGTTCCCACGCTTCATGAATTGGTTCTCCTTGATTTTAATTGAAAGTAATAATAGCTCGCTTTAAAGCATTGGTTCGACCAATTGGAAAGAATTTCTTCAAAAATGCGGATTCAAGTTCAGCCCAAGTTGAGATTAGTCTTGCTATAGTTCTATACCAATAAGCTGCTTTATCTTTAAGGCTAAAAGAGAACATCTTCATTAGTAGGATTTTCCTATTTTGATTTCGAGGACCAAGAGTTTGGGATAGATTTTTAAGATCTTCAATATGTTGAAATGGATCCTCGGATGTAAATCCGTGAAAGTGGGGGATTAAACTTATAATATTTGGCTTTAATTCTAGATCATTTTCCCCAATAGGAATCCTAACATTAGGCTCTACTTGTGCATTAGATGGGTTATAATAATCTCTAAGTAGAGGCCTTGGATGATTGATCGGTAAATCAGGGTTTTCAAAACCCACCTCAGGTCGAGGTGAAGAACGGGTTTGAAGAGTTTGTAAATTATTTAAGGCTGCTGTTAATAAATTGATTTGTCCTGTTCGCTCAAGCATCCTAAGATTCTGGTTCAGGAGTGCCTCATAAACATCAAAAGGCGGCATCTCCCCCTGACCAGAAGAAGAAGGGATCTCAGGATTAAGATTCTGCATTGGATCCATAGAAATAGATGGATTAGACGGGAAAGCCATTGGTTGCTTATCTGCAACTGGCCTAGGATCACCTGTCAACGGTGGTGCAAGAGGCGGATGCAAGGATCGCCTCCCGTCCATAAATGGAAAATAATGTGCAAAGGCACATGCACACAACCGATAAGAAAATAGCGGCACAAAAAACTCGCAAAACAACGCAAAAGATGCGGGTTTTGCTCTTCTTTCAAAGGAAAGAAGAAATTCCTAAGATACGCAAAGTAATTTGACGCAAACAAATAGAGTAACAGTATCAAAATACGCATCCTAATTCGTGACTACGCAGGTGCGTACCTTAAAGCTCAAAGGTCTAAGGTTTAGGATTGAGATCGCTCACTACTGGCTCCCCGGGGCTCTAGTATTGAGACAGTCTTGTTGATCTTCGGCCAAAGCCCTAAGAGGTGCAAAGAGGAGAGATAGAAAAATAGACTCGTGTGACTCTAATGATCGCGCTGTGTGCACGATAGCATCAACAGACGATATCGATATAAAAACCCGCATGCATTCTACAAACAGATTTAAGTCACCAATTTTACTTCCTCTTTTTAGTTAATCTTTATAAAAAATATATCAATCTAACTACAATGGCCGCTTTTTATATCTTTTCAAACAAAAATATATGGTCTTTTTAATTCTCAGAGGACAGGGATCTACACGGGTTTTCTCGTATTTTCCCGCTGATGCGAGAAAAACAGTTTAAAAATTTCCCGAGTCAGATCGTATTAATACTAGCAAGATAATGCACTCCTAAGAGTGTATGCCTATGTTATGATGCTACTAATCAGAAAAGATGTATTTTTATTTTGTTTATTTTTATTATTATTTTTAAATGCAACAAAACAAAAGTATAGGAAATACTCACAAAAAAAAAAATAGCAAAACAGTTTCCCGCCTTCTCCTGAGATCACCCATGAAGGTAAACCTGAAAAGAAGACAGAAAATAAAAATAAAACAAAAACAAAAACAAAACAAAACACACTAATTAGAACAAAAGTTAACAAAAATATATTTACAAAATACCTCCTAATTAAACAATTAATCCTTTTAAATTTTAGTGAATTAAAGTCATCCCGGCTAGTGGATGGGTAATTACAAGTCAAGTCGGGATAGTAATCATCTTGGGGATAAGTGGTGGTAGGAGGATAGGATGTGAAATGTGTGTAGGATGTGGAAGGGTACATGGTGATGTAAGGAGGGAAATCAGAAGAGAAAGGAGCCCTGCAATACAAAAATACAAGCTTGTCCTTAGTTTGGGTAGCCTAAAGGTCTACAGACTCTTAGAATCCATCCTAAGATTATAGACGATTTACTCTACTTATGTCCATGCAATCCAACCAGTTAGAAGGAGGAACTGGGGAGAAGGTTTTTCCTTTGGCTTGCGCCTCCGATTCCTAGTGTACCCCCCAGCCGCAGTCGTTTGACGCTACTCCCCTAGCTAGACATCAGATTGACTAGTATAAGTAGGTTAATCGTGAACAATCTCAATCTGGATCCCGACGAGCGAACCAGTCCTTAGAGCCAACGTCTAATCAATTTTAGTTAGGCTTGGAACAATAGTGCTTTAGGAATGTGATGGGCCCTTTAGATGGGTTGTGCCCTTAATGATCAATTAAAATGTGTGTGCGTGCACAACCAGGGTTCTCAAACAAGGTTATTTGATTATATGTCTTTTAGGGTTCAACCTTGTTTAGTAGCTTTTAGGGTTTAATTCTTAGGTTGGTTCAATCAAGGTTTAGTAGAACACTCCAAGTTTTGAAAGCACGGGTGATGATATATTCATTTAAAAATCAAAAATAATGTGGAGTGCCTGGTTCAACCCTAAGAATCAACCCTAAGTGGCAAGCTACTTGATGGATTAGTTTTAGATTGAGTGGTGCGGCCCAAACAGCTTAATCAATTGGCCTATTGCACCACTTAGTTTAGGCACACAAAAATGCTTAACCTACTTAGATTTCTACTCACTTATGTGTATTTAGTTGAAGTGTACTGGGTCCACAGGTCAAATCCCAGTTAAGTGGTAGAATTAAAGTGATTGTGCGGCCTTAGGAAAAGAAGTTGTGGGTGTTAAGTGTGTAGCTTTCAAAAAATCCCACAATCACATAACACTATTTTCTTTTTATGTGGATGGCGAGGTGAGTGGAGGTGGCAAACAAACAACCAAATCTATCCTAGGGTTTATAAAAAGCACCTAAGTTGATTTGGGTTTGAGTTATTCGATTATGGAATGAAAACTAAGGTGGGGGTAGTGTGGGGGACACCTACAAAACACTCTACCCACACTTTACTTCGGTCTACCGCACTTGGATCTCCATGCTAGGGTACCTGCAAGATAGTAGATCAAAGACAAGTAGGGTTAGTGCTATGTAAATGCAAAGAAACGCAATAAATAATAAAGTAAATTCCGTTGCCTCCTCGGTAACGGCATCAAAATGGTCGTGCGTGTTTTGTGTGTTTGAGATCGGGGTTACAAGTAACCCATCATCGTAGTTGCAAAACACGTCGATCAAATAAAATTTATACCAAAACTCCAAGGGAGTCTCGGGTCGAACACAGGGAGGCGACGTTTACTTTAGTTGAAAATCACGCTTCGATTCATTTCTTTTTGGCATTTTGGGGTTTTGTTATTTTTTTGTATTTTTGAAATAAAAGAAAACAGGTAAATGTATCACAAGATAGAGATGTGGAACAAATAAGATATATATTACTTCCAATGTCAATTACAAGAAACTATGAAAGCATATTGTTATGACCCGATTCCCGAATCCCTACGAGACACGAGAATCGGATCGACTCGACTGATCCCAAGACCCAGTCGTCCAACGAGAAAGTAACTAAAAGAGCAGTAAAAACCACATTCACCATGTCTATAACTAGCAGTAACAAAATACGGCAGTAAAGAAAAGAACTACTACAGTACACACTACCACAACAGTAGAGAAATAAATAGGTACATAAACATGATGCTTACAATAAAAGAGTACAATGGTAACAGAAAAATACTCACTGCACAAAAGAAATGGTACAGTAGGTACTACACAAGTAACACTACTAGGCTCTACTAGGCCCAGCTCCCTCTGCAGCCGCTGGCTTTGGCTGCTCAACACCTGGTCCTGAAAAGGTGACAAAGGTGACACGTCAGCGAAACACTGAGTAGAGTGCAACCAAAAGCTAAAAAGAAATAGTAAGGTGGACAGCAGCTGTTATATTTTTAATCTCTTTCTTTATTTTTCCATTTACTCATTATTGAATCATTCCTCAGATCTTTCTCTTGATCTCGAATGTTCCTCGTGGGAATGATCTTGATTGCAGTCTTTTCCGAAAAGTAGAAGTAACACGTGGTGCTCTCCTGGACGGGAGAGTCCCCCGTGGTGGTCCTACCCTCAGTCAACCACCTCAAGGTCGCTGACAGACGTAACGGTGACTACGGCACGCGCGATAAATGCACGGGTAGCTACCCCGCACTGGCACGCAGTCAGTCATTTCCGTTAACGGGTGCGCCCCAAAGCACAACACGGAACCAGTATAGGGCAAAGCTCTCTCAGTAACAAGGGTCCAGCCCTTCCACAGTAACCAAACAGGGGTCTTGCCCCTTCACAGTCCGCACACTCTAGCTTAACTACCCTGGTTTGCCCAGTGGGCCTAACAAGTTGATGTAGGAGGGCTAGCAGAACCCCGGGACCCGTGGGGTGGCTAGTGCTCTCCCTACACTAGTAGCTCTCCGCGGTATGGTGTACGCGAGGGCCAAAAGTCGGTACAAAGTGGCCAGACCTAACCCCGGGTCCCTAGGGCAGCTAGCTCCGCTCTGCACTAAATAGGGGGGACAGTCGCTCTCCTTGGTACTCTGTACTCAAGGGCCAGCTCACTTCCCCAATTCTATTCCATTCACCTCTCAGGAGTTCTACTCCTAATTCCCCGTAGGGTTCATGCTCATATTTATTTAACTAAGCCAATTTAGGTTTCATCATTTCAGCTTTATTCTCATATAGCCCATGTTCTCAACCATTAATATCCATTCATAAACAAGCAACTATTATCCAATTACATGCAATTATCATTTTTCTTTCTACTTTTCCAAGACTGCAATTCATATATTCACGACATTCGTTTCGGTGTTTTCTGTTCCTCGGATTCATGCCACACCCTAGGATCTATCATTCAATCTAGTTTTCCAGTCCTAAGATTCATGCCATACCCTAGGATCTATCATTCAATCTAGTTTTCCAGTCCTAAGATTCATGCCATACCCTAGGATCTATCATTCAATCTAGTTTTCCAGTCCTAGGATTCATGCCATACCCAAGGATCTATCATTCAATCTAGTTTTCCAATCCTAGGGTTCATGCCATACCTTAGAATCTATTAATTTCTCACAAGTGCATACATGTTGGTAAATATTTAAAGGGAGCCACTCTACCTGCAAAATCGGGAGTACTGGGGGCGTGATCGGCAAGCCCACGCGCCTCTGTAACCCCTAGAGCTGCAACGGAATGGGATCCTAATATAAGGATCAAACACAAGGAACTACTCAGAACATGATGTAAATACTATAAACAGGTAGAGGAACTAAATCTGAGAAGAACGAAACTTGAAAAGTGGAAAACGGACTTTGAACGGACCCTAAACGGGTCAAAAATGACAAGTCTACCCAAAATCAGATGTTTGGAACATCTTCCAGACGTCTTAAACGATGGCTCAGGTCATACCTTGATCCTACGCGGTCCTTCAGACGTCCAGAATCCCACTGAACCATCTGGACTTAGTTTCCAGACGTCTGACTGTCACTCCGGATGTCTGGAGACCCTCTCCATTGTCTGGTGCTGTGCCCAGACGTCCGATCTGTGTGGGAGGGCATGCCCTTGCACCTTCCCAAACGAGACCTGCATGCATATGCGACAGTCTTCAACACGAAATGAGGCAGAACCCTTCAGTGGAACGGCTGCATGGCCGTACACGCTTAAGAAGAAGGAAAGGAAAAATATCGTACCTTTCAGACGTCTGGACCTTCCTCCAGACGTCTCCCGCGTCGTCTGGACGTAGGTCCAGACGTCTGATTTTGGGAAATTTTCCCAGAATCAGAACCTCCTTGCCCTCCACCTGCTGCGCATGGTCGTGCCATGCCGTGCTCGCCTACTGCCTGAGCTGCAGCAGCACCTCCCCAGTGCCACGCTCCTGCTGTACGCCCGCCGACCGGCCTTGGCTGCTCTGGCGAGCTCACACCCTCGCGCTCTAACCCTTCTCCCTCTCCCTGCAACTCCTCCTCCCCGCGCACCCACGGCAGCAGCTGCTACCCTTGCCCTCTCACTCTCGCACTAACAGGAAGGAGAAGAAGACGGGGAAGTGATGGTGAGGGAGAGGAGAGGGGGGTATTTGAAGGCACCGTGGGTAGAGAGAGAGAGGAGGAAAGCTGTGCCTGCAGGACGAGAAGGAAAGAGAAAGAATAAAGGAGGGCGGCTGTTCAATCAGTGCGCGCATGCGTGCAGACGCGAAACCGTATGTCGAAAAAATTAATTTCCAGACGTCTGTGAAGGCTTCCAGACGTCTTACCAAACGTCTGGGCCAACTCCCAGACATCTTAAAAGACGTTTGATGCCGAGCTCATAACACATATAAAGAGAGGGAGGTGAGAGGGAATCTCCCGAATCGGCTGTTCAGCAAGACGATGGTGCCTGGTAGAAGCTTGGACGAAGGAGGTGAGGAGTGGGACGATGGAGGTGAGATGCTGGAGGATGTCAGGTTGAGGAAAGCTTTGGCGTAGCTCCGGAATGGAGGTGAGAAGACGAAGTTGATCTGCTACCAGAATGGAGGTGAGAGGACAGCTCCAAGGTGACCTATGAAGGAAGGTGGGAAGTTGGAGGAGTATTTGGTGGGGCAGAGGTTCGCTACACTAATAGGCACCTTGGGAGATTGAGAACAAGCTCTAATGGAGCGTTGGTAGGCTTGCTAGAGCTTGAGAGTAGGTGGGAGTAGAGTAGGTAGAGATGGCTTGGAAGGGAGGGGGTGTAGGTCCTTTTATAGTGGTGGAGAAAAGGCAAAAATCGGTATGGGACCATTAGTGACATCCAGGCCGTCGCTGGAAACGTCGCTGTAGGCAGCTCATGCCCGCTGGCACCCACAGCTGGCTTTGTTGGCATGCGATGAATTATTGACGGCTGTAAGCGTCTCGTAAGTCCAGCTCATGAGTCGCTGTAGTCCACCTCACGTTGCGCTGGCACCGCTCCTACCTTACCGCGCGTGCGCGTGCGCCCACACGCTGGCGCTGCGCGCATGCGTGCCCGCGCGCCCGTGCGCGTACCCACGCTGCTGCGCGCATGCGGTGCTGCGTGCGTGCGTTGGCGGCCTGGGCTGCGCCACATGGCGCAGTCTGGGCCGTCCATCTTCTTCATGTTGTAGGGGCTGCTGCAAAGGTTGGATTAAGTCGATTTTCGTGCCGTTAGGTTGCGATCGTCGACCCGAATCCATCTGCGCAGTCGGATTTATCATTTGAAGCTTCAAATTATGTCTCCTAGTCCCTTGACTGTTGATCTTCCTTGGACTGCATATGGTGCTATGAAACTCCAATTGAGGCGATTTCAAAGGCGTGGGACTCCGATCGTCATCTTGATTAGATCCATACGATCGGATCGTCAATCCGAGGCTCCGAAATAAATATCCTTCTCTCCTAACCACAAAAGGGATGCAATTAACCTAAATTATATACAACTACTCTAAATACAGAATGATGCATGCTATGCAATATTTATAACATGAAATGCACGCATAAGCCTAGGAACATGCATGAATAGACATTTTACCCTCAATAAATGTGTTTACATCAGTGCTGTATGATAACACCACGCAAGGGGGTAGTAATTAGGTTAAATATGGCCCATCTTTAGAATAAAAGGCACAACATAAAGTAGAATAGGAGCATTGCATGCATCAAGTACCAAGATTGCTTATAAATTGTATTAATGGCCATTTGTGTAAAGCATTTGTCAAATCAGGCCTCAGATGAGCAATCGGACCGCACGGATGGATTCAGGACGACGAACGGAGTCTAACGGACTCAAGATCGGCCAAATCCGACATCCGGAGCTCCCACAATGGGCCCAAGAAATCCTGACCGTTGATCTAGAGATCAACGGCCCAGAACGTGCCACGTCGCCCTGCCCCCGCCGCTCGCACGCCCCCAAGCCAGCCAAGGACGAATCTCGGCCGTTGATCTTCGATCGAACGGCCGAGATCCGCGCGCTCGCCCGCGGTCGCCGCGACAAAGCGCGGGGGTGGCGCAACGGTTAGCGTGCACGCCCGCGTCGCGGCGACGCGCGTTCGAATCGCGCGGAGCGGAAATCAATTGCGGGCGAAGGGCGCGGCAAAATTGAGCCGCGCGATCAGAAGCGAGCGGCTAGGATTGCGCCACGCGGCGCGACGACAGCGCCCCACCTCCCACGCGCGCAAGCACGCCGGGCGGAAACGCGCGCGCGCACGCGCGCCCGAAGCGCGATCCTAGCGCAGGCGCGGGAGGATCTCAGCCGTCCGATCATCAATCGGACGGCTCTCGTTCGACATCCACGGATCGCGCCTGAAGAGAGAGAGGGGCGGGTGGCTGACCGGCGGCAGAAGGCCTTCACCGACGTATCTGGAAGCGGTTTTAGCGACGTTCTGGATGTCGCTAAAGCACATTCTTCTTTTAGGAAGCCCTTAACTCCATTTAAACCCCCTTCAACCACCATTCAAGGCATCCTCTCCCACTTTCAACTACTCCACTCCTCTCCTAGCTAGTATTAGGC
Organism: Thalassia testudinum; assembly: GCA_037157565.1. Lineage (NCBI taxonomy): Eukaryota > Viridiplantae > Streptophyta > Magnoliopsida > Alismatales > Hydrocharitaceae > Thalassia > Thalassia testudinum. The sequence continues at coordinate 1,934,910 of JAZHRO010000029.1, read as the reverse complement.
ACTCTTGTAATCGCCGGAGACCACGAGCCACCGACGGAGCCTCCTCCACCGCCGTGGCTGCCTCGTCGCTCTCCACTCTCTCTCTACCTCCCTCTCTCTCTCTCTTTTAAGCTTTCATTTACTTTTGTTGAAGCATGTATTTAATATTGTAAACCATGAACTATGAATGCATGTTTAATGAAATTATTTTCCATTTAGTTGCCATTTTAATTTCTGTTTAAAGTGCATGATCAAAACCAAGAGCTTTCTAACCCTAAACTCTCTCTATCTCTCGCTTTTCAAAACCGTCTCTTTCGCAAGCAAAACTCCGCCTTTTTTTCGTGACAACAAGTGGTAAACAAAATCCGATTTCCACGCCTCCCTGAGATCGACACTCGGACTCACCTCCGTTTACTTCTTTTAAAACCGACGTATCAAGTGCAACTATAACGACACCTCTTAACACACATGCACGAAGGCACGTCAGTTTTTGGCGCCGTTGCCGGGGAGGCAACGGATTTGTTTTATCACCTCCATTCCACCTTCATTCTCATATCGTCTAATGCCCTATTTTCCTTTTTACTTGACGGTTGCAGGAATTCGGCGCATGGACAGCGAAGCGACGCATTCCACTATGGTAGCAAGGAAGTAGGCGCCTCGAGGACAGATAGTGAATACTCTCTCTCTCATTGTTTGCTTGCGTGAAAAAGCTAAAAAAATCATAAAAACTGAAAAAAATTGGCGTGGCGAATGATTGCTTGACCCACATTCTTAACTGTACACTCTAATATACTGGACAAATTCTTGGAGTGTTCTTTTCTTTCTCTCTTGAGTGGTGTTTGCGAAGCCACCGTGAGTTGACCTGGGCCGCACCACTCAACCCTAAAAACTAACTCATCTAATAGAAGCTGCACGATCTTTAGGATGAGTACACTAGGGTTTTTAGAGCCTCTACAGAAGAAAAAGGAAATCTACTTTCATCAAATTGTGTGCAGAACTTGACGTGCCCATTGAAACTTGTCTGAAAGCATTAAGACACGTCAACCCTAAAAAACACTAAAGTAAGGATGAAACATTAAAAGACACCACACCCTAAAAATTCTTGCTTGAAAACCCTGTTTTATAGAAGCACACACCTTGAAAAGTGGAAAATTAAGAGGCACCACCCCAATCAACGCCTCATCACATTACCCTAAGCACAAGCACTATCCTAACCCGTTAAAACTGAGTAGACGTGCCCTAGGCAGGACTGAGTTAAGTCTCAAAAGGTGAGGTTTTGTTCGCTAGGCACTTGGCTTTCATTCCCTTGGTAGAATCTGGTGGCTAGGCTGCGGGGCAGTGTCAAACGACCGCGGTTGTGGGGTCTATGGAACCGGAGGCGCAAGCCAAAGGAAGAACCTTCCCTGCAATCCCCTCGTAATCAACCTGGCCAGATTAGCCTTGGGAAGGGGAGTCCAGTGTTTACGAACTTAATCAACCTTTGTGAGATTTCTAGGTCTCCTAAGGAATACACCATAAGGATTAGGCTTGTTTGTTTGATTGAGTGCACAACTCTCTCTCATCTGTTCTTCCCGCATCCCTCCATGGATTTCAATGCCTATCCATCTTACCCAAATTACCCCCAACAGGATTTGTATGCTAACCCAAGTAGACCATACCCACAGCCGACTTGGGCTAACCAACCACCAAGTTGGGGATGCAACCTGAAATATCCCTCTTGGCCCAACTATGACCAAACCGCACCAACCTCTTATTGGAATACACCTAACATAGCCACCCAAGGGTACGATTCAAATTGTGGGGCTCCATATCTCGATTGTCCTCACGATGCCTCCTCATTTAGGTCCAACCCGCTCTACTGTGATAGGACCTACACTTTAGGAGAACACCAAGAACCCTACCCATCTCAGGATAATAACCAAGAAAGGTCATCTGAATTCAACAACCTTGCCTACTTGACCTTTGGATTAGAAGGAGTTCTAGACAAATGGAAATCAGAAAATGCTCAGAAATCTAGGCAAGCCCAGGATCATCAACCTCTGATTTGGTCCCCTGATGAAGAATCTGACTGGGAGGAGGACTTAGAACCTCAACTATTCTGGAGTAGGACCAAACAGAGAATGGTTCCTCTTGAAGAATTGGACCCTGAACATGATAGAATAGATGACCCACCCAAGAACTTAAACACCAATATGGATTCTGATCCACAACCTCAACCATACTCTCTTAACCTGGATTTCAAGGAGGAAATCCAAAGGACACCAAATGACACCATGTCAATTCTTGATAACCTCCAGTTAGAACTACACAGACAGAATCAAGAATTGGTTAAAGGGCAACATGCCATGTTGGAGTTGTTCCAACAATTGGGGGAAGAAGGCCAAAGAAAGCTGTTGCATACAACGCCATTCATGGAATTCATAAAGCAAGGACCTACCATGATCAATTGGACTACACCTAGTCATCCTGATTTGGTTCAGTCCACCATTGATACCCCTCAGGAGTTGGATAGCTCAGTGGATAAGGACAGTAAGGATTCCTTGGAACACAATTTGGGGAGCATTGAGAATAAACATCAGGAGGAAACTGAGAAGGTGAGGGGAGAGACCTTGGAATCTGAATCTAATCGGCTCAAGACAAGTAATCCGGTGGGAGTAGCAGCCAACGTCGGAGATGGAGAATGGAGTTACAATTTCAAAGAAATTGATTATGAATCGGTTAGAATCCCCATCACAAATTTGGAGGAGGGCCGAGAGAAAGAATATGATCTAGAGGATGAAATTGACCCTACCTCTAATGCAACCCCAAACAGTGAATCTGATACAAAGGAGGTTGAAGAAAATATTCTTGAGATCAAGGTCTTGGAGGGAATGAGCAATGAAACCATAGTTGCGGAAGAGATGGATTCGTCTTTGAAGAGAAGACTCATGCTTGGTTGTAGGGCTCAGTATGAAACTCTGGACTTTGTTACTTGCCCTACCAGAATAAAGATCCCGCAACCCGAATGCACTAGAATTGATACACTTTCGATGGATTACAATTTTATGGGGACACAAGCTGAATATAAGACCTACATCTTTAGTGTTTGGCACGTCATATTTGGGGTGCGTTCGTCCACAACAACTTGTTTGCATGCCCACAAACTAAGAGAGGATTTGACACGGGCATGCATGATATATCTGTTACAGAATTCCCGCCCCTTAGGAACGGGACTCCACCACAACCTTATTCGCATCTGTGGACTTCTGATTTTGGGTCTGGTTAATTTTGAACATATCTTCTTGACCCAAGTCATTCCTGTTTGTGCACCGCCCAGCTGGAGGCGTTAAACTCAGCGCTTCCTGGGAGGCAACCCAGCGGATTCAGACTGATCTGGTAGTCTACGTCACTCAGGTACTATCTTTTTAAACCCTTCTGCATCCATGAATCTGCCAATGAGGACATTGTCCAACTTAAGCATGGGGGGGATGGTAAATTGCATAATCCTGAGCTTAATTAATCAGTCTGAATGAATGAATAAAAAAAAAAAATTTTGAATTTAGGAAGAAAAACTTAGGTATTAGAAACTTGTCAATAGTGGGAAATAATACAAAAAGAACTTAAACACTTAGACTTTTCAGGCCTTCAGGCTTAATCAGCCCTGGTGTCCGTTAAAATATAGATTTAGCGGTGAGTCCTGGCAACTTTAAGCTATTCTAATCCACCTACTAAATAAGGTGATAAGTATACGACTTATCAACTCATCCTCTAACTCAGGAAAACTTTGAGTCTAAGCATCTGCACACATTTCTGCACAGACTCACTTCTCGGAGATTTTGACAGAAATTGGGTAGCTAATGAACTCTCTAGGGTGGTATGGCTGGCAAGTTGTCGTGGGTAACAGCCCATTGGCAGGTTGTCCAGAACCCAGCCACAGGCCATTTCTTTTTCGCTGCCTCTAGGTACATTTGAGATTAGGGAAGCCACCTACGTAAAAAAAAAATAATAATTAAAAAAAAAAAAAGGAAAAAGAAGAAAAGAAAATAAACCACACTTCACCGCACAAGTATGGCTGGCAAGTGATCGTGGGTAACAGCCCATTGGTCGGTTGTCCAGAGCCCAGCTCAATAATTGCACAAAAAAAGAAGACCAAAAACACCTAAGGAAGAAGCGGGGAAGTAGTACAAGCCGGGGAGATATACACTGGAAAATCCTTGTGTTGACCCCAAGTAAAATGAACGTAGGGAGAAAGCTACCAATCGAACAAATACACCTTCAGGCAAAAATTTATTTTCTTTTCCGGTCACCTAGAGGCGTAGAAACTCGAAGTCTGTCTCAATTACCGTTAAGTAAGTCTATCACAACATTCACACCAAGATGCTTAGCACTTAGGGTTTTGACCGAGGTTTGGGTGGGTTGGGTAGCCGTAAAAAGTTACCAACCCACACTGAATTCTAAAAATTCTAAAAAGACATATATAGATATATACGTATACATAAGTATAGTTATATATACAAAGCAAGGATTCGGGCGATTCGTATTTTGGCAGACACCCGGGCGCTGCTTAGTCTTTGTAGATTAAGATCTTCGTATAGTTCCTCTTATTGACAAGTAACGAAGTGCCTAAGCAATTACTTCTTGAATTCGCCAAAGAAATAAAGGCTAGAATAAACCTTGCTAGGGACTAGCAAGGAGTAAGCATGGGGGTATGATAACACCATGCAAGGGGGTAGTAATTAGGTTAAATATGGCCCATCTTTAGAATAAAAGGCACAACATAAAGTAGAATAGGAGCATTGCATGCATCAAGTACCAAGATTGCTTATAAACTGTATTAATGGCCATTTGTGTAAAGCATTTGTGAAATCAGGCCTCAGATGAGCAATCGAACCGCACGGATGGATTCAGGACGACGAACGGAGTCTAACGGACTCAAGATCGACCAAATCCGACATCCGGAGCTCCCACAATGGGCCCAAGAAATCCTGACCGTTGATCTGGAGATCAACGGCCCAGAACGTGCCACGTCGCCCCGGCCCCGCCGCTCGCACGCCCCCAAGCCAGCCAAGGACGAATCTCGGCCGTTGATCTTCGATCGAACGACCGAGATCCGCGCGCTCGCCCGCGGTCTCCGCGACAAAGCGCGGGCGTGGCGCAACGGTTAGCGCGCACGCCCGCGTCGCGGCGACGCGCGTTCGAATCGCGCGGAGCGGAAATCAATTGCGGGCGAAGGGCGCGGCAAAATTGAGCCGCACGATCAGAAGCGAGCGGCAAGGATTGCGCCACGCGGCGCGACGACAGCGCCCCACCTCCCACGCGCGCGCGCACGCCGGGCGGAAACGCGCGCGCGCACGCACGCCCGAAGCGCGATCCTAGCGCAGGCGCGGGAGGATCTCAGCCGTCCGATCATCAATCGGACGGCTCTCGTTCGACATCCACGGATCGCGCCTGAAGAGAGAGAGGGGCGGGCGACTGACCGGCGGCAGAAGGCCTTCACCGACGTATCTAGAAGCGGTTTTAGCGACGTTCTGGATGTCGCTAAAGCACATTCTTCTTTTAGGAAGCCCTTAACTCCATTTAAACCCCCTTCTACCACCATTCAAGGCATCCTCTCCCACTTGCAACTACTCCACACCTCTCCTAGCTAGTATTAGGCACTCTTGTAATCGCCGGAGACGACGAGCCACCGACGGAGCCTCCTCCACCGCCGTGGCTGCCTCGTCGCTCTCCACTCTCTCTCTACCTCCCTCTCTCTCTCTTTTAAGCTTTCATTTACTTTTGTTGAAGCATGATTTTATATTGTAAACCATGAACTATGAATGCATGTTTAATGAAATTATTTTCCATTTAGTTGCCATTTTAATTTCTGTTTAAAGTGCATGATCAAAACCAAGAGCTTTCTAACCCTAAACTCTCTCTATCTCTCGCTTTTCAAAACCGTCTCTTTCGCAAGCAAAACTCCACCTTTTTTTCGTGACAACAAGTGGTAAACAAAATCCGATTTCCACGCCTCCCTGAGATCGACACTCGGACTCACCTCCGTTTACTTCTTTTAAAATCGACGTATCAAGTGCAACTATAACGACACCTCTTAACACACACGCACGAAGGCACGTCACTGTAGAAATGGGGCTGGTCCCCAGTACCAGTGAGATCTCAAACTCGATCTCACGCTTAGGTGGTAGGCTTGGCAGCTCCTCTGGAAACACGTCGGGGTACTCTCTGACCACTGGGATGCTCTGAAAGTCTGCCACGGGGCTGGGCTCTGCCACTACACAAGCCAGAAACCCCTCACACCCATGGCCCAGAAGTCTCACCGCCTAAAGTGCCAAAATGCACTTAATGCCTCCGTCCACCGACTGTCCGTGAAATTCAAAAGAAGGCATCTCCGGTATGGAGAAGACGATCTTCCTCTCAAGTCCACCAAAGCGTGGTAAGCGGACAACCAATCCATCCCCAAAATCATGCCAAAGTCTTCCATTGGTATCACAATCAGGTCAGCGGGGAGGCTGTGTCCTCCAATGCTGACCTCACAGTCCATGTAGACCTCCTCAGCTACAAACGGATCCTCTAGCAACACATAGTCATGTCCCAAACTGACAGTAAAACTCACAGCAACAAACGAGTGTGTGGCGCCAAAATAAAAAAGTACGTAAACTAATCTACCGGAAACTATAACCATACCTGCCACCACTGAACCTGAAGCTCTGGCATCTCTGTGTGTCAGGGCATTGATACACCCCTCAGCTCTCGGTGCGGAAGAAGTAGCCACACTCTACGTCAGATGGGTAGTCGCTAGCCAGTACCCTCCCCGCGACTGTTGTCCTCCCCCACGCGCCTGGGAACCACGGCTACCTGCTCAGCCTCAAATGCTCGGTGCGGGGAGCATCGGCTGTGCTCCAGCCCTAGATGGGCAGTCCCTCCTGATGTGGCCTAGCTGGCCACACTGGTAGCAAAGGGGAACTCGACTCCCGCCCTTAGTAGGTTCCTGCTGACGGCTAGGCAGGGGTCCAGTGCTGGCAGCTGGCCCCTGTCAGGGGCCCCCAAAGGCCACTGACGGCCCTGCAAAACATGACGGCTCTCCCGCGGGCGCCACGTGCCTCCTCTCTCACCGACCTTGTGAGTACTCTGCTGGTAGGGCCTCTTTCGTCCGCTGTTAGTGTCACGTGCAACCGGGTTGGTCTCCTCATACGTCATAGCTGCCTCTACCACTCTCGAGAACGTGGGTAGCTTCAGGGGTTTGACATACCCTCGAATGGCAGGCCAGAGCCCCTCAGTGAACCTCCACAGGAGCTCCTCCTCAGTAGCCACAACTGTCGCAGCGAAACGCGACAGCTCCAGAAAACGCGTACGATACGTGCTGACAGTCATCGTCCCGTGGAGGAGAGTGTGAAACTCCCGCCTCCTTTAATCTTGCCACGTATGCAGGAAGTACTGCTTGCAAAAGAGGGTCACAAACTGGTCCCCACGTCGGCTCTGCCCTCTCTTGACCTCTGACTGCCCTCCACCACCTGTGTGCTGCGCTCTCCAACTGGTATGTGGCAAAGGCCATGTGGCACTCTGCAGGGGGGCGAAGGGTGTCAAACACCTTCTCGATCTGCTCCAACCAGTCCTCCGCCTCAGTTGGGTCCTCATCCCCCTTGAAGGAGGGGGGCTTTAGCTTCCAGAATTGTCCGAAAAGCTCGTAATGTCGCTGTAGTGGGGAAACGGGCACGCCTCCAGGCAAGGAGGGCTCGTGCTTGGAAGTGTCAGAGTGTGGTCGGGGCGGTGGAGGACCATCCCCTCCCCCACGTCCAGCGCTGCGTCGGTCTTATGGTCCCATAGAGGACTCCCCCTCCACGTCCCCAGGGAGAGGCACCTGTGGAGGCGGGTGGAGCTCCTTTCATACTATCTCGCATATCAGCTGGGCGAGGTCCTGGGCCTGAACGCCCGGAAGAAGTGGCTGGTCCACTGGAACTTTGGGCTTAGCACGCCCGCCCCTCGAACCTCATCCTCGGCCGCGTCCGCAGCCCGTCTCAGGGACTCCACATCGAGGCATCTCCTACAAGGAGACGCGAACAACAGAACCAAAAGACATCAACTCTAGCAGACCTTCAGCAAAAGAACCTTAGAATAGATGTCAAAAGATACGTTGTGGTGGTTACTCTAGTTACATGCACGTGAATTGGTTATTCTCAAGCTAGTTGGGTCATTTCTCGAGATGGCCTTGCTCTGATACCATCTTGTTACGACCCAGTTCCCGAATCCCTATAGGACACGAGATCGGCCCGACTTGACTGATCCCAAGACCCAGTCGTCCAACAAGAAAGTAACCAAAAAGCAGGAAAGTAAACCACATTCACTATGCTAAGCAACTAACAGTAAAAAGGTACAGTAGTAAAGAAGTAAAGCTGCTATAGTACGTATCACCACCACAACAATAGAATAGTAACAAGGTACAGGAACATAAAGGTGTAGAAAAGTAAAGGTACAGAGCGTAAAGTACAGGAGTCTGAACTCACTACTACAAAAGGTACTACAAAAGATGCTACTGCTACAGGGTTCTACTGGCCCAGCACCCTCTGTAGCTATAGACTCGGGCTGCTCAACACCTTGACCTAAAAAGGGTTATGAGTACACAAAGTCAGCGAACGCTGAGTAGAGTGGCAACCAACTAACTAAAGCAGTAAAAGTGAACAAGTAGTTGTTTATTCCATTTACTTTATTTCAAAATTTATTCCTTTTCACCCCTTGATTTATTTATCAGATCTCTTTCTTGATCTCGAATTATCATCGTGGGAACGATCTTGATTGCAGTCTTTTACGAAGAGTAGAAGTCGCACATGGTGCTCTCCTGGCTGGGAGAGTCCCCCGTGGTGGTCTTACACCCAGTCAACCACCCCAAGGTCACGGACAGACGTAACGGTGACTACGACACGCGCGATAAGCGCATGGGTAGCTACCCCGCATTGGCACGTGGTCGGTCATTTCCATTAACGGGTGCACTCAAGTACAGCACGAAACAGTATAGGGCCTAGCCCTCTCATTAACAGGGGTCTAGCCCTGAAGAACCAAACAGGGGTCTCGCTCCTCCATCGTCCACGCACCCTCGCCCCTGACTACCCTGGTTTGCCCAGGGGGGCTAACAAGTCGGTGTAGGGTAGCTAGCTGAACCCCGGGCCCCGTGGGGTGGCTAGCTCTCTCCCTACACTAGTAGCTCTCCCCGGTACAGTGTACACGAGGGCCAAAAAGTTGGTGCAGAGTGGCCAATCCTAACCCTAGGTCCCAACCCAAGGGCAGCTAGCTCCGCTCTACACTAAACAGGGGACAGTCGCTTTGCTTGGTACTACGTACTCAAGGGCTAACACACTTCCCCACTCACATTTCCAGATTCCATTTATTCCTAGGAGCTCTACTCCTAACTCCCCGTAGGGTTCATGCTCATGTTTCTCATGCCATTCCGTACCGGGTTTTATCATTCACATTTTCATTCCTAGGTTATACACATGTAGCTCGTACTTCTATCATTCACATTTCCATTTTCAGGTTATACACATGCAACTCATATTTTTATCATTCACATTTCCATTCTCAGGTTATACACATGCAGCTCGTATTCTAGCATTTAACGTATACAACAGGTAAGGTTACATGCAACTGTTTCACTAGCACAGTTAATTCATATTTCATAGGCAGCTCTTGTTCATTAACAGAAAGTTATTTTCTATCTACTCATTCAAGACTGCAATTCAAACACGCATACAGACATTTTAACTATTTCTCATCCTAGGATTCATGCCGCATCCTAGTTTCTAATCATTCATTCCACACATGCATTCAGGGTTATAATTAATTTAGGGGAAGCCACTCTACCAGTCAACCCAGGAGCATTGAGGGCTCGAACGGCAGGCTCACGTGCCTCAGCAAGCCCCTAACCCGCAATGGAACGAAGTCCTATAACAAGGAACAATCACAAAGGAACATTCAGAACAGTATAGAAAGCCTTCTAACCAGTAGAGGAACTCACAAGGAAAACGTCGGTATCTTATTTGCGTAAAACAGACCTCAAACGGACCCTAAACGGGTCAAAAACAGGCTATTGACTCAATTCAGACATCTGGAACAACTTCCAGATGTCTTAAAAGTGTCTAGAAATGCACCTCAAGCTTTGCGTCCACCCCAGACGTCCAGAGCTCTTCTGGACCATCTGGACCCAGCTCCAGTTTTCTGATCTCCTCTCTGGACATCTGGAAGTGCTTCCAGCAGTCTGGTAAGCTGGCCAGACGTCTGAACTGCGTAGGAGGGCATGTCCTGCGCCTTCCCGAAGCAAATCCTGCACGCCACCAGTAAATCTTCTCAAAATGGCCACTCGAAGAGTGGCTACGGAGTGGCCTGCATGGCCGTATCCGCAAAGAGAACGTACCTTCGCGAAGACCTCTCTTCAGACGTCTGGAGCCACCTCCAAACATCCGCACCGTTGTCTGGACGTCACTCCAGACGTTTGATTCTGGGAAAAACCCAGAACCAGAACCTGCTTGCGCTCGCTCCCGCCGCAAGCGGCCGCGACTCGCCCCTCGCCTGCAGCTCTGGCTGCAGCAGTGTCGGGGAGGACTCCCCCGACGCACTCCTCCTCCTCCTACATGCGCCACTCCGGTGGTGCGCCCTCCAGTGAGCTCCCACACGAGCTCGCAAGATCAACTCCTCCTCTCCTCACTCCGCTCCTCCTCGTTGCCACTCTCGCTCTCTCTCGCTCGCGCCAACTCTCGCACTGGGGTGAAGAGGAAGGGAAGGAGTGGCTAGTGGCTATGAAGTGAGGAGAATGAGAGAGGAGGAAGGGGGTTTTATAATGGATGGGGTGTTAGGGTTTCGCTGGAGGAGGGGAGAGAGAGAAGAAGGGAAGGAAAACGAGTGTATTGTCTGTGTGCCGCCTGTGTGCAGACGCGAAGGAGTTGCACAAAATTTTCAATTTCCAGACTTGTGGGAAGTTGTCCAGACATCTGATTGATAGTCTAGGCATCTTAAAAGGTTCAGGACAGAAGGATCTTTACAGTAAACAGGGGATAACTCTCAGAAAGAGGGGTTATCCCCTATTGTAAACTAGGCCTAAAAGGAAGAGTTCCATATTTCCCTTTATGCACATTCTCTTGATTTTCTCAATTGTGATAACATATTTTGGAGAAAATTAATTGATACATGTATCATAAGACAAATCATGGTATCCATCAACTAGGACTTTGGGTCTGTGAATACTCTCAATCATGATTAGTTTCTTTCTTGGCAAAGTCGTTACAGGTTTAAAGTTTAAAATTAAATAAAATTTAGAAAATTTTAAAGAAGATAAGTAGATGAGTAAGATGTCGATTAGTGGGTGTGTATGTAATAGTTGAGTTGATATATTATTATTAATTTTTATTTTTATTTATATTAAAAATAAATTAATAAGATAAGTATGATAAGTTGGTACGATAGATAATAATTAGTTAATGATAGTAGATATTATTAATGAGAAATAGATGTATTAGTAGAGAATAAAATTTTTTTATTAACACTTTCCTTTAAAACTTTACCATTAAGTATTTTTTATCCAACATATACTCATGTTTACCTAATTTTATTTCCCCCTTTTTAAGACCCGCCGGCTTTGGTCATTTTCTCTTGTCCTTTACTCGTTGGTTCCCAAGAAGGCCCACTTGAGCTTTCAAGTGAGCCTATGTCTGCACCTTTCGGTTTCAAAATCTTCTGCAGAGATAGGGGGATCACCTTGGAGATATTACCGAAATGAACCAAAAGCAAGCATGTGTCAGACAACTACTTTCCACCTTCGACGAGGGGAAGGCTCGCATACCTTTTGACACAATCAAACACCCTGCCTGGGTGAATTGAGATGTATGTTATACCTCTCCTCATGATGTTAATATCCTCGATGGAGCATGGGAATGCCAAAATTGAAGAATAACTTTTCTGTGTATTTTAGGCTTCTGCGACAGGCCTCGGTCGTTCCGCTCCTACTTTCCGAGAGGGAGAGAGCAAAAACTTGAAATGTGTGTGATCGATCGGAGCGCTTCCCCCGTCTTGTACCTCTCCTATCCGATTTGCAACCCCCTTCGATGACATGCATAGACATGCATAGCCATGGTTGTTCGTTTGGTCTCGGCTCTTCGCGGTGACAATGGCGAAGATTTGAGGTCGCGAGATCGTTGGCAGTTGTCGTGCTATGTTGCCACGACGTGGAGGGTTGAGGTGGATCGACGTGCTGCAGTGAGGTGCGTTGTGGTATTCGGTGAGGTTTGACGAGATGTACGGTCCGACGAGGTGTGAAGCGATGTAGCGTGATGCTACGTGACGTGTTGCAATGTTCGACAGGCCGTGGTGCGGTGAGGTAGTGTTTGTGTTGTTACGAGAGGATTTGATTGTTGGAGTAATTTGATTTTCTTTATTTTGTTTTTCTAGTATAGCTTTATTTTGGTAGTGATCTCGTATGATTCTGTATTTATCATGAGATTTTTTATGTGAGTTAATGATTAATTTATTTGATTTTTTTACAGTGATGTGTTCAAGATTTTAACTTATTAATATTTTATTATTTTACGAACATAGATCACTCTCCTTTACTAATTTAATTATTCCGATACTTATTTTCCTTTCTTTCTTTATTTCTTATTTTATTTTTAAATTTTAGCATCTCCTATTTTGATGAGTGTAACTTTCTCCTCCAGAGGACGTCCGATTTCTCTTTTTCCTTTGGGACGTGCCCTTATTTGGTAAATTCTTTACTTTCTAATGAAATCTTATTCCTAAAAAAAAACTTCCCTGTGTATTCCTTGTCAATGGTTTCGAGGCAATGTATGCGTATTCAATGTTAATTAATACATGTCTGGATAGACATTCACTATCAACGCGATCTTATCATGATTGATTTGATGACGGGAAGGAAGGGATCATGATTTATCGAATCGCAACGTCTTTGAGTCATCCCCTGTGGAGATCAATGCGGAGCAGCAAAGGTGCAATTATGGTGAAGATTGAGGCGTGGTAGAGCACTTATTGCCATTCGTGGCGATTGCGGGGAAGGTGAGGCATAGGCAATGGTTGGAAGGAGTGGTGGGGGACCGTAGGCGAGGAGGAAGATAGGAATCTTAATTATCCGTTTACATCGTGCGATATTTTATATTTTCGTGAGAGAATTTATATTTTATTTAAAATTTAGATTTTTTTAAATTTAGAAAAGAGTGAAAGATAAGTTATCTTTTATTTTTATTCTTCGCAACTCACGTCCTTACCTCTCACATTTTTTCCACATTTGTTCTTCGATTCTTTCTTGTCTAAAAAAAAAAATTCACTTACCAACAAATATAATTATCTTTCGATAATTTATCCTTTCATTCATCTTTAATTTTTAAATAAATATCTTAAATTTTTATTTTAACTTATTTTCATCTTATCCAATATTTAAGTAATTATCTCTGCAAAATTATCTTGAGTTACACGTGAATACTGACACGGGAGTGAGGTGGCAGGGATGAGATGGCTACGGTTGGTTGAGCGTGTTCAGAGAGAAAAGGCCTGGCCTTGGCTGGGCACATGATTTGACGCTTCTTAAGATTTTAGAAAAAGAAAAAATATTACTTTCGTCGTATGCATAACATTCATATATGAAATGCTTCGTCAATGAAAATTAATAGTGGGCAAAGACGGACATTGAACATCCATTAACATCGACGTAAAAGTAGCTATCTTGGGATTATAATCTTGGAATTTAGCAGAAAACACTGAAAAGCTCAGCCAAGGATTTTTTATTCCATCTCAAGAAACAAGCCGGTGCACTTCTAATGGAATTTTCGGTGTTGCATCTAGTAAAAGCTTTTCTTAAATTGGATTGTAACCGGCGTTTAGCCTGTACTTTGTATGGGTGTAAAATTGTGTTAAATAGAATATATTTAGAATCTTTTGAAATTTGTAGAAAAAAGTTGTGATATTTAGAATTTTTTTAGAAAGGAAATATTTAGTAATATTGATAAAAAAATTCCTATAAAAATTATAATAAAAACATTTTGATATGTAATTTTACAAAAATTTCAATAAATTTATAAGTCAATTAACATCTTGTTGTAATTTTTGTATAAAAAATAGGGTCTTTATAAAATTATCAAGTAATATTCGTATTGTACTCTAACCAATAATATGTTTAAAATTTTAAATAAAAATAAAAAGAAAGATCATATTCGATAAATTTATAGATCAATTAGGATTTTACTACAATTTTTACATTAAAAATAGGATCTTCTTGTAATTAGTGAATAAAATGTAACCTTTATACCATAAGCAATGATATATTTAAAATTTTAAAAAATTACAAAGGAAAATAAATTTTTAAGTCGATTTGGGTCTTGAAAAATAAACCTCATGTATATTTACTGACGACATAAGATGATTTAAAGTTTATAATAAAGAAAAATAGATTTAGAGGTTTATTCATTATAATACTTTTGAGAACATAAATAGTAACTATAAGCTAATCCAAATAAGTTTTTTTATCTATTATCATATATAAGTTTAACATAAATAATGTAGTAGGAATATATCAAAAATTAAGATTTATAGTAATATAAGCAATGTAAATATATTTATGTTATTTTTATAAACTATGTATATAAACATGCTTGATAATATATATTTAGTTTAAGGATGCTTATGTAATTTTTAGTTAATACAAATGTTAAAAAAATGATACATTCTACATAAAATTTGCAAGATGACATTGTAAAGTATAAAATCTTTTTTATAGTCATCCTATAAATGTAAGATAATTATCATTTCTTCTATACTTTTATAAATCGATAAATAATTGTAGTTTGTTTATGTCTAAAAATAAAGAAGATTATGAAAGTATACTTTTTTAATTATTTCTTCTATACTTTTATTGTAGATCCCTACTTTTATAATTATTATTTGATATAGAAGATAAATAAGTTTATATCATTTATAAGTATCCTTATAAATAATCTTCTTTACAATAATTATTATAGATTGTATAAAATTATTATAAAGAAGTATCCCTTAAATAATTTTATAGATTGTATTATAGGGATTGATCCCTATACTTTTAGTATAAAAGAAATAAATCTTCTTATAAATTAAGATATTTATTTTTATTATAGGATAAATGTATTATAGTAGGAATAAATATTCTTTATATTATAATATATAGTAGGGATAAATGTATTATTTATTTTTATAATTATTTATACCTATGATTATTTTTTAATTATTATAAAGAAGTGTCTCCATAATGATTAAGAATATTATTTATAATAAGTATAAAAGTATAGAAGAAATAAAAGATTATAATAATTATTATTTATTGAATTATAAAGAAGTATCCCTATAATTATTTATTCCTATACTTTTGTAATTATTATAAAGAAAGTATTCCTATAATAATTTTATAGGTTGTATAATAGGGATTGGCCCATATACTTTTAGCATAACAAAAATAAAGAAGATTATTTATAGATCATAAATAAAGAAGATTATTTATAGGGATAGTTACAGGGATGATTATGAAGAAATTTATAATTATAAGCTGTAAACATAAAGAAGATTATGATTATTATCTATAAAAGTATAGAAGAAATAAAAGATTATATAATTAAAAAGGATAGATAAAAAAAATATAATAAATGCACATTGTAAGAGCTGCCAATCACATACTCACCCTAGCATACACTGCTTAGATTAGGTAATAAAGTGTTGAACCTGTGGCAGGTGAGTGGAAAAAGCCAGTGATCAATTACGTTGAGGGGGTAATACACTCATCTTTACTCAACAAATATCTAAATAATGTTCTAGAAAGTAAGTGCAGTGCAGCGAACGATTCCATACATACAGCGCTTCAGTTATGTTATAGGTGTGAAACCTACCAAGTTATATTCCTCTCCTTTTTTTTTTTATTTTTCATAGTGTTAGGCTTATTTTACTTTTTTTTTCCTCTGGGATACATCCCATGTATCAGATTTTTCTCATTTTAATGAAATAGTCATTCCAACGAAATAAAAAACAACCTTTCAAGTCTTTGCTTTGACCTCAAGTCAATATCCCAACCAACAAGGTTATTTATCCTGAATAAACTTCTAAGTCATGAGTACTTTCACATGTGAAATTATAAATTTATTTCGGGGATAACATTATACATCTTGATATGCATATGTAATTACAATTAATTTCCTTTTTACGTACGTTAGAAGTGATTAGTTTAATACGTGGAGGAAATCTTTTAGACAACGTCCAAGGCTTTCTAAATATAAGAATGCTTAGCATAAGCTATTTAATTTCTCATGAATGGAACATAGAGATGGTGAGCACGAGAAATATCTCAATGGTGCGAAGATCACAATTTCCCTCGCATCCCCATCAGATGTTATCAAATTATTCAATGGTTGCAACTTGCTTGTGTCCATTGCTAAAGCTATTAAATCCATACATTTATCATCACGTGCAGGCTACGTATATAATCGACTCTTGGGAAGGATTAAAATTGCGAGATTTGGAAACAGGCATCCGTCCAGAAATATATCGGGTTAGCCAGGCCTCTTCCAAGGCCCAAATATTATCGGGTGACGCTTTCATTAGTCGACTTGGACCAAAGACATGGATCTTCTTAAGCCACTTTCTGCCATTGCTCTGGAAATCAATTTGATGCCCTAATTGGATTAATTGTGATCTATGCTAACACAATTCCCTGCCACCTTTAAGAGAGATTAAATAGCTGGGATCTATAATTTAAATTGTTCATGACTCTTGCCGGAATTAATTTACGTTAATTAAGTGTTTGACATGGACATCTTGAGCCAGTTTGAGCCTATTTATACCAAGCAAAGGGTTAAGAGTTTGCCTTGCATTGATTTGATTTGATCTGGATTCTTCTTTAGATGAAAGCCATGGAATTTGGTACTAACCGGGATTAAGTCATGATATGCGAGAACCATCACCTATATAACTGGTGAGGATTTTTGTTTTGTTCTTTCTTTCTATCTTTTTTTTTTCATCAATTGTGATAGAGTTTGGGTCGCGGTGGGCTTGAATTTTTTATCATTGAACCCTGTATATGTGTATGTTGACAAGATATGTGTAGAGTAATGTGAGTGTATATGGTAATGCAATCATAATAAAAAATTAGAATTGTGACCTTGAAATGAAATGGAATCTACCATCCGATACAACTCCAATGTTGCAATAATGTACATGGGGTCGCTACTGACATAAATCCACAGCTTTCAGACAGTGGGCACGGTCATGTGGGGGCGGACGGGGGGGTTTGATGCCCACAAGCAACCCGCATTTAAGCCATATATAGCTCCTCCATCTCTACATGACGCTGATAGTCCTCTCTCTGGCCCTTTCTTCCAAACCCCACTCACTCGCCGCTACATCGTTTGGATTGGACTCCAATTTAAACGTTATCAAGTAAATATATATTGGGGATTTAATTATTTATATTTCAAATGATTCCACCCACTTGCGTTCCCTATTTGAATGATTGGTACTCCAAGAATAAGTTTCAAATCATATCCTTCTCGAACGGCAGGGGAAGAAACCTCAAATGATGTAGTTCATTTTGTTGCTAACATGATGGTTTTTGTGCTTTCCAGTTATGTTTCCTTCTGTATACACAATTAGATTAATGAGGCAAAGCCAAAAAAAAAAAGAATTACATTAATGAGACTTTTTGTAATCTTCTATTGTTGTTATAACTTCTTAGGAAGTGTTTTTTTTTTTAATAGGAGAAGAATATATTTGAAAAATATTCAAAGGAGAATACATTTACACTTACTTGTTAAATTTGTGATGCAATATCACTTGCTGGATTAGTTGTTTGACCAATAACCAAGAATATACTTTTTCAATGGAGTTACTTTTGGTTGTAACTCCCAAAATGTAAATATGGAAGTCTTTAAGGTTGTGTTTATTAGGTGGGTTTACACAGATAATGAGCATTTGAGTGCATTTAACCTGGTTCCCATTTACTTCGAAACAAGGGAAGAAAACTTGGTGTAACCCTTATTTTACTACTCTCGTGGAGCAAGGGTTACCCCACCTCTTGTCCTATAAAATGGACAATTTAACTCTAGCCTTTTCACATTGCCCTGTATTGATTCCACCATTTCTCGCACCCTATCCCCTTCTCTAGCTTGAATACTAAAGCTAATGGCTACTGCCTCCAACAATGGGGTTGGCTGCTACAATGGTGCGCATGATGGCATATTGGTCTGGCAAGGCTTGGTCATCTCCTCTTGGCAATGAGTTGATTCATCGAAGATAAGTGTTGTGTTTTGATAAAAGGTATTGTCGAATGTGTGCCAAGTTGTGGTGTGATTCGGTTGACTCTTTTCATTCTTTTATCTCATCCCTTTGATATGTGATTCATGTCGCCTTTGTTTGAGGTATTTTTTGGGATAGTACAGTGGCTTTAATATCGGTTAGGCTTTTGCTTTTTGTCTTGTAGGCCTTACTATTTTCCTGTTGTCTTCCCCTCCTTCATATTTGTATAAATGTAGTTGTTGGCCTATGGGGTCTCATCCTTATCTACCCTTTTTTGTGTCATCCCATCCTTGTCTTTGATATTGGTTCTCTGATGGTGGTTCACTTTTTTTGCATTCTACAACAAAGCTTCGAGGTGACCCATGACTCTTCCATAGCTATGCTTTTTTCCATCATTCTATCACATTGTGGCTTACGGTGAGCTAGTGACTTGATGATGGGTAGAACTTTGAGCCTTGCATGCTCCTCTTCTGGCATCATGAGTAATGATAAGTTGTGCAAGAAAATAAAAGAGAGGGTGATCACTCATTGCCAATATAAATGGCTACCTTGTTTGTTGGATTTAATCACTTGGGTTGTAGTTCTAGTCTTCATTGAAGACTAGAAGGAGGGTACATAGTCATGTCCATGCTTTCTTTGTGGTTTTCATGTTTTGTGTAAGTTTCAAACTCATGGCCTCTTATATGGTGCTACAAGGGTTAGTCTACGGAGGGTCACACGCTCCTACATGAGCTAAAACAACTCCATCAAAGGTTGACAATATGTATTTTGAGGTAAGTGCCTTGGAAGCCAATGAATTGATGTTTTCCATTAGCATGTGGTTTTGTCATGCTAATTTATTGTGATAGATGGCTCCTACTTTGCTCTTGAGTGCTTGGACATTTATTTGTATTGACATGTTGAGATGATTATCTATGGTCTATTTGATCATGGACCCTTCCATTTCATGAATGAATGTATAGTAGACTGTAGTAATCTACATGAAATTACATCTTCTTATGATTGCGTAGACATACTATTTTTGAAACATTGGTAGTTTGGTTTTAATGTGGATGCCTCATAGTTTTGATTGTACATAGCTACATGGTGTTTGTTTAAGTCAATTGTTCTGGAGGATGACTCTTATTTTGTCTTCCTAACTTTGCTCAATTGAGCTAAGTGGTGTTTTTCATAATTAGTTGTTTTTGTGGATGGCTCCTATTTATGTCTTCCAAACTTTGTAAAACTATGTTATCACTACAAAATTAATTACCAACACCAACAGAGGGATTATAGCAACACTTTAAATATGTTACTCTAAATCTCTCTAAATGTCACTAATCTTTATCTACATTAACATTCTTCTTTTCCTTCCTTTCCCTTTTTGCATGTTGATGTAACCTAATCCGAGCCTTAACGCCCTGCTCAAACAAACCCCCACCCCATCTGCCCCTGTGCCCCCTCTCCTCCTCTTCCTCCATCTCCTGCCTCCACCCTGCTCTCCTCTATTCGTCTGAATAGTCTCCTTGACGCTCTCAACTCTCTGAAGCTCACAATGCCTTCCGTCCTCTCCACCTTTACATGTCACCGCTTCCTCTGGATGATTTCTCCATGCCTCTCTCTCTCGACAATGGTCTCTCGACGATCTCTCCACTTCCTCCACATACTCTCTCGCCTCCTCAATGCACCTCACCGACAGTCATCTCCTTGACACCACTCATCGACAATCACCTCCTCCATGCTTATCGTAGATATCTCTTTCTCTTTCTCACTGTAGACATTCATGTTCCATCTTCCCCTATCTTTTGTCTACCACCTCTCTCACTAACATCTCCAGATCTCTTCCTCTATTGTCAAATCTCAGATATCTCCCTCAAATCTCTTAATCACCTTGATCTCAATCTCTAGATCTCTCTCCCCCTCTATCTTATTTGTTGAATCTCTATCTCCATTTTTCCTACCATCGAATCCATGCTTGATCTGCCTTTACTGTCTGGGCTGCATGGAATTTAGGGTTCGACTCGTTTGGTGGGATGATCAAGAGGGGATTGGCCCTGGATATGGTGCTTTGCAGCACATTGGTGGATGGGATTGGCTAGAGGTCGACGATGCACTCAAGGTGTTCGATGGAATGCCTAAGATGGTTGTGCTCCAAATGAGGTGATGCTTGGATTTGCCTAGCCATTTCTTTGATTTTGTTGCCGAATATCATTTAGGTCGGAGCTAATTGATCGACTTTGGAAAATTTGAAGTTCCTTTATTAGTAGTTGTTGTCTGCATTATTCATCTTCATAATTTGTTATTCATTGACTAATTTGTTATGTGCAGTTACCATTTCAAGCTATTGTTGTAGTTGTTGATTTTGTTATTTTATATCTCTAAAGGATTGTGGATCTCTAAAGTCTAATTAATTGGGACAATAACCATCAAATATCATCCATTTCTTGCCACTTGTTGGATCTAATTTTACAATTTCAAGGGCACGGTATTCCTTAATCCTTTATTTCATTACTTTTGTTTTGGGGGCTAATGCAGCCCCTTTAATCTAGATAATATATTGTTGGAAACCCTTTGCCTTGTAGATAACCACTTTCTCTAACTGCTTTAATGATGTTTTATTTGTGTTTGATAAGTTGTGAATTCACCTTCTGTGAAGGATGTGCAAATTGAGCGGACACTACCAACTAAACCAATTGCTGAAGAGTTGGATGAGTAAGTCTTGTTTCGAATCTCGAGTTTGCTCTTGATATTTTTTTTCCCATCAATTTATTTTGCACTTTGTCTGTTTCCTCTACCGTGGATGTCTTGAAGTAATGAGAGCTTAGATGGAATATGAACACCTAGAGGTACCTTTATTTCTTATATTGGGTATGATTATGATTAGGAAAGACTTGCAATGATTATTTCTTAACAATGTTGCAAGAATTTCTATAATCTATGAATTTCATGATTTGAATATGAATACATCACATCACATGTTGTGATCTATCATATTAAAAGGTAATGTTGATATTAGAATGCATCACTTTAAGAGCATGCCACCATTTAAAATCCAAACAATGTCCAATTGTACCCCTTTCCAAGTGAATAGCATACTAATAGGATGAATCCTCTTCCCCACATTTATTAGTAAGCTAAAAACATACATAAAAACATGTAAGCTAGCTACCACTTTAGTTTTCTGAACATCTTGGCTAGACATCTAGTGAATGATATTAATTTTAACATTTTGAATGCTTGGCTGTGCATGTCAATACAAGCATTTGTATGTCCTCACTCTAAACAACTAAAAAAATTTTAAAACTTCTTAGATTTGTTTTATTTGTGTCCGGTAATGCAATGCCAATCAAAATAAAGAACAAATCAAGTATTTAGTATTATCTTATTAGTGTTTGGAAAGACATTGAGGCTTCATCAATCGCCATTGAGGCTTATGTTAAGAGTGCTTGATCGGATTTTAAAAAGGTCACGTTGTAGTACAGTCGAAAAAGCGTTCAAAACAAATACAATTTATTACTCGAATTTTAAAATCTAAGGTCGAACATAGGGAGAAAATTAGGGTTTAGAAATCAAGATCACAACTTTGGAATTTAAAAGAATATGCAATAAGATCAATGTTATAGTGCAAAAAGATAGGAATAAATGTAAGGCACAAAATACTAAAGAACCAATGTATGTGAATTGCACTAAAAATTGGACGTCTGATTGGTGAATCAGACGTCTTAAAATGCTAAGGCTACAGTGCTTCTGCCAGCTGTCTTTTGGCTTCAATCTTCTTTTTTTATCTTCCTTCTCTGTTCTTTGGCGTCAGCCTTTCTTCCTTTGCCTTTCTTTTCCTCTGCCTTCTTCTCCTTTGGCTTTCTTCTTTCTCTCTCTCTGCCTTTGTCTTCAATCTTCTTCTTTATCTTCCTTCTTCTCTATTCTCTAGTGTCTGCCTTTCTTCCTTTGCCTTTCTTTTCCTCTGCCTTCTTCTCTTTCTTTCTCTGCCGGCTTCCTTTCCTTTGCCTTCAGTGTCTTTCTTCCCTTCCTTTCTCTTCTGACTTCGGCCTTCTCTACTTCCTTGCCTTCTCCTTCTTCTTCTCTTTGGCCTACAGAGCAAAACCTACCCCCTACCCGCGTGAGCTCTCCTCTCTCTTTTCTCTCTTAGGCTCACTCTCCCAGAGCGGCGCTTCTCAGGTAATCGGGTCGGGTACGTGCCCGGGACCAGGCCCACCGGCATGCGGTGGTGGGCGAGGTGTGCTAGTCGGGTCGGGTCACCAGGTCCGCAAGGCGTGGTCGCGGATGAGGCATTGGGTCAGGTAAGAGGGACCTCACCCCGTGAGTTGGAGGCGAAGAGCCTAATGCAGAAATTCCTTTTATGCGGGTGCGGTGCTCCGTAACTTTCCGAGGTGGGACTATCTTCCCACCTCCTTTCACGCGCACTTGCAGCAGAGTGTGCCTTTGATTGCAGCTGCAGCTATGGCCCTCGACATCAATTGGAGGCCTGAAGATGTTTATGAAGGCTTTCCGTGCAACCTGGAACTGTGTCCTGAAGCGGGCATAGCCTGGAGTAGCTTGCACTCAAGCTTCAAGACCAGCATCAATGATGGAGAGCTCTTGGACCTAAAATCATGATAATGGCCTCGCAGCCACGTTAAAAAGCTCAGGGAGCTTCTCCAAGGTGCGTCGAATGTGCAGAGGTGGTCGGCGTGGCGTGGGAACGCCTGTGGGAGCGTGTGTTGAAACGTCGGAGGATTACGTTATCGAATTCGATTTTGAAAACCTGTCGTTGTAGTTTGAATAGCAAAGAACTCGAGTTCAACAAATAAAATTTATACCGGAATAGAAATCTCGGGTCGAACTCAGGGAGGCTACGTCGATCAAAATTCACAATTATATTCTTTTTGTGTTTTTGTTAAAAAGTGGGGTAATTACAATGAAATGAAGTATTATAGACAATAAGAGAGAGAGAGAGAGAACATCCACTTGATATTTCAAAATGTTTATACAACTAAGTAAGTGAGAAATTACACTAGAAAGCAGGAAAACTATTACAACTAGAAAGCAAGAAAATTCTACTCTAGAAAGCAGGAAAAAGGAATGGGAGAGAGAAGTTATCCTCCTCGACGATCACTTGGAGGACGAGCTGGATGAGACGACGCCTGGAAGACAAAGAACGGAGCGGGAAGAAGGAGGTCGAGGCAGGAAGAATAGGAACGAGGCAGCACGTCGTCGTCGTCGTAGGATCCTGTTCTGGAATGGGGGCGAAAAATTGATTTTATCTCTTAAGGAGCATCCCGAGTGTAGGACAAGCTTCTCTTGAGCTTTGGAGAGGGAGAGAACAGAAGGAAGGGATGAGGAATTTGTATGGAGGCGTCTCCTTTTATAATTGCAAGGAGTGGGGGCATTTTGGTCATTACATTTTGAAAAACATTAATTCAGGACCTTTAGTGACGGATAAATCCGTCACTAAGGGCCTAAATGTGGCCTTCGTGGGTAGCCCTCGCGCGCCCGCTCGCCTTCCGTGCCTTACTCAGCCACCTACGTTCTTCAAATCTTAGCCGTTTGATCGTGAGATCGGACGACTTAGATCTCTCCTCGCCGCACCTCAACTGTGTGCGCCTTGCGCGTGAGATCTCGCGTCAAGAGGGGGCGTCAGATAGCATGTGGAGCCGATTGGATGATTTGGACTATCCGCCACCGATCGCGTGGACCCTTGCGCCCGCTCCAAATTGAGGCTTGCGGGGGCTCGAACCTGTGCCTCCTCTTCTCAATAGAGCCTTCGACCACTACTCTACAACGGTTAAGTTGTCACGTTTACACTTCAAGCGTGCACGCCTTGCAGCTGTTGGATGCGCATCCAATGGCGGAGAAGCGTCGCTCAGATGAAGAGGGAAGGCTGCGGTGGGTGCATGCGGCTGGTTGGACGGCTGAGATGTCGCCACATGGTGCCATCTTGGCCGCCCATCTTCTGAGTGATGTAGATGGTGCCACGGGTATAGGTTTGGATTGATTTTCACGTCATTAGGCTGCGATCATCGATCTGAACCCATCCGTACAGTTGGATTTGTTGTTTGAAGTGCGGATTAACACCATCTTGGCCCTTGATCTTCTAGGGTTCCTCTATCTCTATCTAATGCTACGGATATCCGATTAGGGTGATCTTGGAGTCGTTGAACTCCAATCGTCGCCCTGATCAGATTCGTACAGTTGGATCTTCGATTTTAGGACCCGATAAAAGGTCACCCTATCCCTGAAGATAAAAGAAGACAATTACTGTACAATTTATACAACTTAATCTAAATGCATGATTATGCATGTTATGTACTATTTACAATGTATGATGCTAATGTGACACTAAGAACATGCATTAATAGACATTTTAGGTTAATCAGATGTATGCACATCACACCCCCATGCTTATCTTTTGCTAGTCCCTAGCAAAAACTACATGCTATTTATAAAAGAATTAGGTTGGATTACTTGGGCATAAGTTATTTTCAACATTAAGAAATTCTTTTACTCAGGATTTTAACTTTCAAAGACACAACAGTGCCCGGGTATCTGCCAAAATGCATACCGCCTCAAGCCCTCGCCTTATTCAAAGAAAAATCTTTTTTTTCTTTTTTTTTTCTTCTTTTCTAATTTTTTTTTTTGGATTTTTGAGTTTAGGGTTAAAGAGTGGCTTTCTACGACCATTCAACCTACCCAAGATTTGATGAGAACCCTAAGTTCTAAGCATCTTATTGTGAGTGTGATAGACTCATTGATCGACAATTAGAACATACTTCGGGTTTCTACACCTCTAGGTGACCTTAAAAAGAGAGTTCTGCCTAAAGGTGCATCTTTACGACTGGTAACTTTCACCCTACTTTTATTTTTATGGGATTAACACAAGGGTGAATCTAGTGTATATCTTTCCGATTTATTCTACTTCTCCGCTTCTTCCTAAGTGTTTTGGAAATTTTTAGTGCATTTCATGAGCTTGGTTCTGGACAATCGGTCGGTGAGCTACTACCACCGACAACTGCCAGCCATACTCGTGCGGTGAAGGGTGGTTTATTTCTTTTATTTTCTTTTTCTTTTCTCCTTTTTTTTTTGACTTTCTTTTTCTCTTAAGTAGGTGGCTTCCCTGGTCTAAGATTTACCTAAAGGCAGCAAGAAGAGAATGGTCTAGTGACTGGGCTCTAGACAACCTACCTATGGGCTATTACCCATAATAACTTGCCAGCCATATCACCCTAGAAGGTTCATTAGCTACTCAATTTCCATTAAAACTGCCGATCAACAAGTCAGTGAAAAGATAGTGTGTAGATGCTTTAGACTTAAAGTTCCCTCAAATCAGAGGGTGGGTTGATAAGTCGTGTACTTATCACCCAAACTTATTTAATAAAATTACAATAGAATTAAGATGGCTAGGGCTTGAAAACAAATCCATATTTTAGTGGATACACGGGCTGATTATGCCTAAAGACCTGAAGGGTCTTTGTGTTCAGATCCTTATGTAATATTTCCTAAGATTGAAAAGTCCTAATGTCCAAGTATTCCTTCCTAATTTTCTTTTTTATGTATATATAAGAAGAGAAATAAAATTTACAAGAATTTCACAGAGCTGACAAAATGATTCAAAAATGAATCCACCCCCCATGCTTAGCTGATGCAATGTCCACATTGAGAAAAAGAGACATGAAAGAAAGGGTAGAGTATGAAAAATATCACCTGAATATGAAGCTCAGGTCAGCTTTATGTCATATGTACAACTGCTGAGTTTAATGCCGTCAGCTAGGCAAAGTCCAGGCAAAGAAGTCACAATATGGATAGAGCAACTGTGTCTGAGACGGGTTCTGGAAGAGTACAGTCAATAACAAGCTTCAGACGTTGACCGTTGACTTTGAATGAATTACCTATCTTTGGGTTAGACATCTGAACAGCTCCATTTGGAAAAATCTGATCGATAATGAACGGGCTATTCCATTTCAACCTAAGTTTGCCAAGAAAGAGCTTAAGTCGAGAATCGAATAACCAGACCTTCTGGTTCGGCTCAAAGCTCTTGCAGGAAATCAATTGATCATGTAGCACTTTGGTCTGAGTCTTGTAGATCTTGGCATTCATATGCATCATTTCTAAGCTCTTCCAACTCAAATAGTTGGAGTTTCCTGGTCTTCCCAGCTAAACTCAGATCTAAATTGCACTGCTTGATTGCCCAGAATGCTTTATGTTCAATCTCTATGGGTAAATGGCATGCCTTTCCATACACCAGACGAAACGGAGACATGCCGATGGGCATTTTATATGCCGTATGGTAGGTCCAAAGAGCATCCTCAAGCTTTTGACTCCAGTCTTTGTGATTAGGCCTAACGATTTTCTGTAGAATATTCTTGATCTCCCGATTGGAGATCTCAGCCTGTCCATTCGTCTGGGGATGGTATGGTGTGGAGATTCAGTGATTGACCCTGTATTTAGCCAGCAAATTACGGAACTGGGCACCACTGATGATGGCCCTCGGAATCCCAAACCTGTTGAAGATGTTCTTCTTGACAAAATCGATGACCACCTTGTGGTCATTGGTTCGGGTGGGAATCGCCTCAATCCATTTGGACACGTAATCAACAGCGACGAGAATGTACTGATGTCCAAATGAAGGGAGAAAGGGTCCCATGAAATCGATGCCCCAAACGTCGAAGATTTTGATAGGAAGAATTGGGTTTAGGGGCATCATATCTCTCTTAGTTATGCTCCCGAGTGCTTGGCATCGGGAACACGACCTTGAGAAATCCTGGGCATCCTTGAATAAAGATGGCTAATAGAATCCAAATTGCAAAATTTTTGCAGTCGTCTTTTTCTCGGAGAAATGTCCACCACACGCAGATGCATGGTAGAACTCAAGTACACTGTTGAATTCATTCTCCGGAACACATCGGCGAATAATTTGATCAGAGTAGATGTGGTACAGTTCAGGGACCTCCCAGAAGTAGTATTTGGCCTTAGATTTGAGTCTATCCCGTTGTTTCTTGGTCCAATCCTGGGGGATTTGACTAACGGCAAAATAATTAACAATGTCAGCAAACCACGGGGTTTGGACACCTGAAACTGTAAGGATGGTTTCGTCCGAAAAAGTATCAGCAATCGGGATGTCCAGACTAGAAGAATCACTTAGAAGTCTCGACAAATGATCCACCACCATATTTTGTACCCCAGATTTATCCTTAATTTCAAGATCAAATTCTTGAAGCAGAAGAATCCAATGAATAAGTTGGGATTTGGCATCCTTTTTGGCCAAGAGATGTCTCAAGGCTGAGTAGTCGGTATAAATAATGACATGAGACCCTAAGAGATAAGCCATGAATTTTTCCAAAGCAAATACTAATGCTAGTAATTCCTTCTCAGTAACAGTGTAATTCCACTGGGCTTCATCCAGAGTTTTACTAGCGTAGTAGATGACAAAGGGCTTCCTGTCAACTTTCTGACCCAAAACAGCCTTGACCATGTAATCAGAAGCATCGGTCATGATCTCAAAAGGTGCTGTCCAAACCGGTGGTTGCAACACCGGAGCACAAGTGACTACCGTTTTAAGAAAATCAAATGCCTTACGACATGATTAGTCGAAATCGAACGGCGTTTCTTTGGCGAGAAGATTGCTTAGAGGACGAGCAACCTTCGAGAAGTCCTTGATGAATCTTCTGTAAAATCCCACATGACCAAGAAATGATCGAATTTGTTTAACAGATGTGGGAGGAGGAAGTTTAGCAATAGCATCAACCTTAGCTTTATCCACTTCAATTCCTTGTTTAGAGATTACATGACCCAAGACAATGCCTTCTTGTGTCATGAAATGACTCTTTTCGCAGCTAAGGACCAATCATGTTTTGATGCATCGTTTAAGAATCATTTCTAGATTAGCTAGACAAGAGTCAAACGATTCTCCAAAAATAGAGAAATCGTCCATGAAGACTTTCATAAACTCTCCCACCATGTTAGAGAATATGGCTAACATACACCTTTGAAAGTCACAGGTGCAGTGCATGAACCGAATGGCATCCTACGGAAAGCAAAGGTTTCATAGGAACAGGTGAAAGTAGTTTTTTCCTGATCCTCGGGATGGATAGGAACTTGGTTGTATCCCGAGTAGCCATCAAGAAAATAGAAGTACCTTTTCCCGGCTAATCTTTCCAAGATTTAATCAATGAAAGGCAGAGGGAAATGATTCTTTTTCGTGGCCGTGTTCATCTTCCTGTAATCGATACAAACCCTCCAAGAGGAAGCTGAACGAGTTGTGACGGATTCTCCTCTCTCATTAGTCACAACGGTAATCCTGGCTTTCTTGGGAACAATCTGCACAGGACTTACCCAGGTGTTGTAAACATGTTTACACTACTTAAGATGTCTATTTATGCATGTTCTTAAGCATAGGATTGCATTGCATACTATAAATATTGCATAACATGCATCATCTTGCATTTAGAGTAGTTTGAATAAAATGGAGGTTAATTGTCTCCTTTTATGTTCATGGACAGGGTAAACTTTTTATCGGGACCTCATATCGAAGATCAAACCGTACAGATGTGATCAGGGCGACGATTGGAGTTCAACGACTCCAAGATTGCCCTAATCAGACATCTGTAGCATCAGATAGTGATTGGGGAACCCTAGAAGATCAAGGGCCAAGATGGTGTGAATCCACACTTCAAATGACAAATCCGACTGCACAGATGGATTCGAATCGACGATCGCAGCCTAACAGCTCGAAAATCGACTCAATCCGACACCCGTGGCACCATCTACATCATCCAGAAGATGGACAACCAAGATGGCGTCATGTGGTGCCATCTCAGCCATCCAACTGACCCTTAGGACCGTCGCTGCCTCTCCAAAGAAAATCCAACGTGCGATCTGGGCCATTGGATCTTGATCCAACGGTCTTGATTGCGTGTTCAAAAGTTTAGCCGCTCGCCCATCCACGAGCACAGTGTAGTGGATAAGGTGCTCGGTCGCCTTCAGATGCGGGTTCGAATCCGCATGCGCGGGCGAGCGGGCACGAGGAGCGTCAAATCATCATGGAACGGCTGTGCTCGCCCGATAGCGCTCACACGCCATTAGATGTGCGGCGAAGATGCGGCATCACATGCGATGAGGCGTGCAGCTGAGGTAGGCGATGGACGCATCTCAGCCGTTTGATCTCGTGATCGAATGGTCGAGATTTAAGGTACGTGAACGCGCGTTGAGGAGAGGAAGGCGAGCGGGCGTGCACGCGTCGCCCATGAAGGCCACGTTCAGACCTTTAGCGACGGTTTTATTCGTCACTAAAGGTCCTGAATTAATGTTTTTAGAGTTGTAATGAATAAATTGCCCCCACTCCTTACAATTATAAAAGGTGACCCCCTCCATACGAAATTCTCATCCCTTCCTTCTCCTCTCTCCCTCTCCAAAGCTCAAGAGAAGCTTGTCCCACACCCGGGATGCTTCTTGCGAGATAAAGTCAATTTTTCGTCCCCCTTTCGGAAGTGGATCTTGCGACGACGACGACGTGCTGCTCCATTCCCATTCTTCTTGCTTCGCCCTCCTTCGTTCTGCTCCGTCCTCCTTCATCTAGGCATCGTCTTGTCCGACTCGTCCTCCAAGCGACCGTCGAGGAGGATATCCTCTCCCCATTCTTTTACTGCTTTCTAGAGTTGATTTACTACTTTCTAGTGTAATCATTTTCCCGCTTTCTAGTGTAATGAACAATCTTTCTAAGGATGAAATTCCATGTTCATTCTACATCTCTTTTTTGGTTTTTGTTTGTAATATTCTCTCTCTCTCTTATTCTCTTTCTCTCTCTTCTATTTATTGTAAATAGTTAGATAGTTCTAACCAATTAATTTTCCTCGTGACAAATAAAACAAATGCGTGTTTTTAAATCAAACGTCCGCCTCCCTGAGTTCGACCTGGGATTTCTATTCCGGTATAAATTTTATTTGTTGAACACGAGTTCTTCGCTCTCATACTACGACGACAGGTTTTTCAAAACCAAACACGTTAGCATAGCAACTCGTGTGTTCAACATTCTGGCGCCGTTGCCGGGGACTTCAACATTTTGGCGCTATTGTCGAGGAGGCGATGATCTTTGATTTTTTCTTTGCATTTTCTAACTTACAAATCATTTACCTCACTTCTCTCCTTTCTTATTATGATTGCAGTTACTCTTTTAAGACGAGCAAAAGCGGTAGATTGGAGTAAAGAGTTGTGGAAGGTTTTGTAAGTTATTCCCCACCTCCCATCCATTAGATTTCATTCCGCAACATAATAACACAAACATCAATCAACCTAGGTGTTCTTATAAACTCTAAGGTGGAATTGTTTGTTGTTTGACACCCATACTCACCCCAACCTCCATATTTAGAAAGAAAATTAAAAAAAAAAAATCTCAAAGAGGTACACAACCTCATCTGATTTTCAAACTCAACCGGTAAACCGATCTTTGTAGCCGGTACACACATCCAAACACATAATTGAGTAGAAATCAGATTAGGTAATCATTTGTGTGCCTAATTAAGTGGTGCAACAGGCCAATTGTTTGAGTTGATTGGGCCGCACCACTTTAATTAAAATCAATTCATCAAGTAGCTGCCACATAGGTTCAACTCATAGACATTTACCAGGCACTCCACATTCTTTTAAGTTTTAAAGGAAAACACCTTCACTTGTGCTTTCAAAACCTGGTGTGCCAACAAAACTTTGTTTGAAAATACCTAAAGTTGAATCCTAAAAGCTACTAAGCAAGATTTGAACCCTAAAATTCACCGCATCAAAAGTAATCTTACTTGAAAACCACTGGTTGTGCACACACACACAAATCAATCAATCATTAAGGGCACAACCCAGATAAAGGGCCCATCATATTCCAAAGCACATTCAAACCTAGCCCTAAATAAAACAGAGTAGATGTTGGCCTTAAGGATTCGACTAGCTCTTCAGTGCCCAGAACGAGATTATTTTCGATTAGTCTATTTCTACTGTTCAATCTGATGTCTAGTTAGGGGAGCAGAATCAAACGATCACGGCTGGGGGGTACACTAGGAACCGGAGGCGCAAGCAGAAGGAAGAACCTTCTCCTCAGTCCCTCCTTCGAACTGGTTGGATTGAACAGACAGAAGTAGATTAAATCGTTTGTAGGTCTTTAGGCTAGCCCACTTAAGGACAGGTTTGATTATTTGTATTACAGGATGCCTTTCTTCCTCCCATCTCTCATGAATCCTTCCACATATTACACGCATTCCCGCTCTTTCCCTCCTGTTTTGAATTATCCTCAACATGACGATTATTCCGACTTGTACTGTAATCAACCATCAGTTAGTTGGGATAACTTAGATAGGGGATATAGTTCCGGACCTCCGTTTTTAGGGTCTAATCCTGAACACTATGATTGTGATTTCTATCCTTCTCAGAGCCACATCGATTATAGATCGTCACCCTTTCATGAACAACCTAATACGATCTATAATTAAGAAGGATACACTGATTCTTACCCATCCTCTGATTACACTACCTTTAGGTCATCACCACCTTTTGAACAATCTGAAATGATCTATTATCAGGAAAGGTATAACGAATCTTAATTTGTTAATTCCCCTGCATTGATCCCAAACCCGCCTAACCCTGAACTAACTCATTTGGTTCAGGGCAACCAGGTTCAAGATAAGGTTCTGGCTAACTTGAGGAATATCATACAATCTTTAGAAGTTCAGCCAATACCTTGCATTGAGAGATTGGAGCCCCTGATTGAAATGATTGATGATTTGAATAAGTATTTGTTGGATTGGCTCCAGGATGTTAAGGATAAGAACCTGGGTGAGTTTCTACTTGGGAAGTTAGCGAAATTGAGGATGAGATTTGTGGTCGATTTGATTCAATCATGGGATGATTCCCAGGATGAACCCTCTTCAGGAGAGCTAATTTCAGAACCCATTCTGGCACTTGTTGGGGAGGACACATGTTACGAGGCTGACCAGATTGAATTAGAGCAACCAATTAAGGACGATCTGATTTCTTCACCTGAGATCTCTGAGTCAGGGTACGAGGAAATGTATGTCTCCTTGGAACAGAAAGTGACAAATGATTTTGGGACATACATTAATACGAATCTTGATTTCTTTGATTTTGATGGTGAAGATTCAAGTTGTGATGTCTCACGTGAGTTTACAAAACACGATTTTTGTGAGACGATTGGGCCTGAGGAATCTGATAGATCATTTGATAGCCCAATAACTAAGTAACCTGATCTTATTAGGGCTCACATTACGGATCCAGAATCGCATTTTTTGGAGGAGTCAATTCAATGTCCTGATTGTCAGTTACACCCCATTGAGCTTATCGATGATTCTGTTTTTGAGATAACTAGACCCAAGTCAATTCTGATTCAACCACATCTTTTAGACTTGGAGATTTCAGATGGGGTGATTAATATGCAAGAGGTCCTGGAATTTGACATGCTGAATGAGGAGGATAAGAGCTGGGAAATTTTGATTTGGGAAGCAAGTTCCGGAGGAAGTAGAAGACTGAGTCGAATGGTTCCTATTAAGCTGAAACCATCAAACCAAGACCCTTACGACATCTGTTCTAAGGATGTCCAACCTAAGCATACAGTCAATGATTATCCTTTTGAGCTTGAATTCTCTGTAACTCAACTCTTTGGTCTTGGGTTGCATCCTCATAAATCGCAGGCTCGACCCCACTTGCATATTGATTTTAGGTTTTGGGTAATTTTTATCCAGAACCTGAGATATTCTTGATTATGGGGTATGGGTCTACACCACAATCTGGTCCACATCTGTGGACCTCTGCTGACAGGTCAAAGGTTTCTTCTGTGCGGTCAGAGGAAATATTGCTCATAAATCCACATTTTATACTCTGTATAGTCCATGATAAACAAAGGTTTCAAATTAGAGGATGGGAAGAGGAAAAGAAAGGCAAAGGAAGAAAGGCAGATGATGTAAACATGTTTACACTACTTAAGATGTCTATTTATGCATGTTCTTAAGCATAGGATTTCATTGCATGTTATAAATATTGCATAACATACACCATCTTGCATTTAGAGTAGTTTGAATAAAATGGAGGTTAATTGTCTCCTTTTATGTTCATGGACAGGGAAAACTTTTTGTCGGGGCCTCAGATCGAAGATCCAACCGTACAGATGTGATCAGGGCGACGATTGGAGTTCAACGACTCCAAGATCGCCCTAATCAGACATCTGTAGCATCAGATAGTGACCGGGGAACCCTAGAAGATCAAGGGCCAAGATGGTGTGAATCCACACTTCAAACGATAAATTCGACTGCACGGATGGATTCGGATCGATGATTGCAGCCTAATGGCGTGAAAATCGACTCAATCCGACACCTGTGGCACCATCTAAATCATCCAGAAGATGGACGGCCAAGATGGCACCACGTGGCGCCATCTCAGCCATCGAACTGGCCCTTAGGACCGTCGCTGCCTCTCCAAGGAAAATCCAATGCAAGATCTAGGCCGTTGGATCTTGATCCAATGGTCCTGATCGCGTGTTCAAAAGTTCGGCCGCCTGCCCATCCATGCGCGCAACGCAGTGGATAAGGCTCTCGGTCGCCTTCAGACGCGGGTTCGAATTCACATGCGCGAGTGAGCGGGCGCGGGTGAGCGAGCGCGAGGAACGTCGGATCATCAACGAATGGCTGTGCGCGCCCGATAGCTCTCACGCGCCATTAGATGTGCGGCGAAGATGCAGCATCACACGCGATAAGGTGCGCGGCTGAGGCGGGCGATGGACGTATCTTAGCTATTCGATCTCTCGATCGAACAGTCGAGATTTAAAGTACGTGAATGCGCGTTGAGGAGTGGAAGGCGAGTGGGCGCACGCGCGCCGCCCACGAAGGCCACGTTTGGACCTTTAGCAACGGTTTTATCCATCACTAAAGATCCTAAATTAATGTTTTTAGAGTTGTAATGACCAAATTGCCCCCACTCCTTGCAACTATAAAAGGAGACCCCCTCCATACGAAATTCTCATCCCTTCTCCTCTCTCCCTCTCCAAAGCTCAAGAGAAGCTTGTCCCACACCCGGGATGCTTCTCGCGAGATAAAGTCAATTTTTCATCCCCCTTTTGGAAGCGGATCCCGCAACGACGACGACGTGCTGCCCCGTTCCCGTTCTTCCTACTTCGCCCTCCTTCGTCCTGCTTTGTCCTCCTTCGTCTAGGCGTCGTCCCATTTGGCTCGTCCTCCAAGCGACCGTCGAGGAGGATATCTCTCTCCTTATTCTTTTTACTGCTTTCTAGAGTAGATTTACTGCTTTCTAGTGTAATCATTTTCCCGCTTTCTAGTGTAATGAACAATCTTTCTGATGATGAAATTCCATGTTCATTCTACATCTCTTGTTTGGTTTTTGTTTGTAATATTCTCTCTCTCTTCTATTTATTGTAAATAGTTAGATAGTTCTAATCAATTAATTTTCCTCATGACAAATAAAACAAACGTGTATTTTTAAATCAAACGTCTGCCTCCTTGAGTTCGACCCGGGATTTCCATTCCAGTATAAATTTTATTTATTGAACACGAGTTCTTCGCTTTCATACTACGATGATAGGTTTTTCAAAACCAAATACATTAGTGTAGCAACCCGTGTGTTCAACACCAGGGACTATTAGAGATCAGATAAATGATTCCTGCATCGAGCCACTTAATAATCTCCTTTTTGACCACTTCTCGCATATTTGGATTTAATCTCCTCTGCATTTGGCGAGAAGGGTGGGATCCATCTTCCAAAAATATTCTATGATTATAGTAAGATGGCTCGATCCCCCTAAGGTCATGAATGATCCAACCAATTGCCTCCTTGTGTTCCTTCAGGACCTTAATCAATTTAACCTCCTGCTCCTTTGTTAATTTAGCACTGATAATCACAAGGAGCATCATGTGTGGTCCTAAAAATTGATATTTCAAATTCTCAGGTAATGATTTCAGTTTAAGCTGGGGCAGGTTGATGATTGAAGGTAAGCAAGATGCTGATGATTCATCAAGAGGAAGAGGTTGAGAGTGAACAAAATCAATAACCTCTTCAGAAGATGGCGGGTCTTCCATAGAGGGTTGCGGGTCCAATTCTTCATCAAAGGAGGAACTTTCAATTGTAGAAACCATCATACAAGTTTCAATGTTCACATCATCATCCTCAAGTTCCTTGATAAATCCACAATCCTCAAATTTATTAATCACTATAAAAATATCTAATTTCATTCGTTGATCCCCAAAGGAGATTTCCATGCTACCGCTTTTACAGTTAATGTTGGCCTTAGCGGTAGCCAGGAACGGACGCCCCAGAATGACGGGCGTGTTCCTCAGATTTTCGGGTACATCCATGTCAAGGACAAGGAAATCTACAGGAAAATAGAAATCCTTAACCTTAACAATAACATCTTCAATAATGCCTCGAGGATTTGTGACCGAACGGTCCGCTAACTGCAGCGTTACTGAAGTCGGCCGAAGTTCACCTAATCCAAACTTCTCGTAAAGAGAAGTCAGAATTAGGTTGATGGATGCACCTAGATCCAAAAGTGCTCTATCAAAAGTGTAATCTCCGATGACACAAGAAATCAATAGAGCACCTGGATCTCTCTTTTCTAGGGAGGTGGTGTAGGATAACAGAACTAGCCTGCTCGGAGAGTACCACCTTCCTCAGAATAGATTCTCTCGACTTACGCTTTTGTGTACATAAATCCTTTAAAAATCTTGCGTAAGTCGGTATATGCTTGATAGCGTCGAGGAGCTAGATATTGATCTCAACATTCTTGAAAATATTCAGAAGCTCCTTGCTTACACAGGAGGCGAGATCAGTTTTATAAAATAAGTACTGCATCGTAGTATAGTAGAAATCGCCTTGTAAACAAATAAGAATTTTTATTACTCGAATGTTAAGTCTAAGGTCGAACACATGAAGCAAATGAAATTTATTCATTAATCTCAATAAATGTAAATTGAACACTTAAATCTACTCAAAATCTAATTCAAAATATAAAGCCAGAGTTTATGAATACTAAAATGTAGCAATGAAAGAGAAATTGAGAGGAATAGGATAAAAAGTTTGATTCTTCTTCTCTTGGCTCTTCCTTAGCTTCCTCTTCTTTTTCTTCTTTGATTCTTCTTTTTGCCTTCTCCTTCCTTCTTCTTCTTTGGCTCTTCTTTCTTCCTTCTTTAGCTTTGCCTTTGTCGGCCGTGCCTTCTCTGCTAAAGTGCCTCTTCTTCCTCTTTGTCTTCTTCTTCCTTGATTTGTCCTTCCTTCTAACTTCAGCTCTTTCTGCCTTCTCTACCTTTCTTTCTCTGGCTTGGCCGCATCTTCTCCTTCCTTTTCCTTGGCTTCTGCCTTCTCTGCCTTTCTTCCTCTTTTTCCTTGGCTTCTACCTTCTCTGCCTTTCTTGATTGGCTTCTGATTTCCTTCTTTCTCTTTCTTCTTCGGCCGCACCTTCTCCTTCCTTTGCTTCTCTTCTTTCTTTGCACACACAAGTGCAAAACCTACCCCTACCCTCCTCCGCGTACACTCTCTCTCTTTTCTCTCTTAGGTTCACTCTCCCAGAGCCAATCGGGTATTCGGGTCAGGTCAAGCGCACCCGGGTCCAGGCACACCGATGTGGGTGGTGCGCGAGGAGTGCACGGCAAATGGGTCAGGCAAGCCAGGTCCACGTAGCGTGGGTCGCAGACAAGGCGGGTGGTCAGGTGAGGGGACCTCACCCCGTGATCGTAGGTAATCAGGAGGAAACACAAATTCAACTTATATTACTCACTGCACTTTAAACTCTCCGAGGTGGGAGTAAAAGTCCAACCCGCTTCTGCCCGCACCCGCAGGGAGAATTCCTACTAAATTGCTGCAGCTGTGGATGGTATAGGCTTCGATTACTTGGTGCGAAGGGATTGTGAGATAGTTCCGCGCACCTGGGGCTCTACTTCCTTGAATGTCGCGACCTGGAGCAAGCTTGCGAGCAAGCTTTGCTCGTGCGCAGGGGGTCAAACCTGCGAACCACGAATACGACCTCGCGGCCTTGTCAAAGCACGTAGGTAGCTTCATTGTGACACGGCGAAGGTGGTGCGGTGGGTGGCATGGCGCAGAACGGCCTAGGCGTGCGCGTGCCTAGGTCGGACTATGGTCGTGAAAGTGCGTGTGTTCAGGGAGAGTGTAGGGTGTGTGTGGCGGTCAGTGAAGGGGCGAGTGATGATCAGTGGATGATGGTGGAGGTTCTGAGGGGTCTGGTGAGGTGGATGGAGGTGTGGAGGTGATGAAGACACCTCGCCGGTGGTCTGCTGGAGGTGAGGAAGATGGTGGTGGTCTGCGGTGTCGAGGGGTCAAAAGTAGAAATAAAGAGAAGAGAGAGGGGAAGAGAGTTAACCTACTTAAGGGACAAATGGAGATAGAAGGGCGGCTGGCGCGTAACTGCCGCCGCCGGAGACGAAGATTCCAGTGGAGGGGGAACGGAGACGACGAAGGTGTATTGGTGCGTGCGCAGGTATGGCGCGACGCGGACGACGAAGGCGGAGAAGACTCTGCCACTGATATTGTGGCAGAGTGATGAGAAGAGGGAGGACATGTCGTAGGAGCCTGCTGGATGTCTGGCCGGAGGAGAAGAGACGAAGTTGGAGGTTGTTCTTCGGCCAAACCAAGTTGAATCTGATCGTCTGGGCTTGGGGCTTCTTTTATAGGCATCGACAGAGATCCTTGTGTTTGGAAGGCAAGCTTCCAAGCGCAAGAATCCTAGCCGGAGTAGGACTGTGCGAGAGACCCAAATCTCTCGAGCGTTCACACGAGAGATTGGGTGATAATTAGGGCTTGGGATTACGTTCAGATGATAGGGAATTCCTCAGAGAATCTCCCTTTGAAATCTGAGAGGGGATCTCTGAGGAATTAGGGAGAAATCCTCCTCGAATCCTCGCCGGAGTAGGACTCCTCCGCTGTAATGGTGGAGGGACCTAATTGCAAAGAGTGGCGAGGAAGATAGGGGGGTTACGCAATGGTTTTCAAAAGTTAGGGGTTAAAATGTAATTGGGTGGACTATTTTGCAAAGTAGGTCAAGGTGACCTCCCCTTAGGTCCAAATTTTGGTAAAAGCCTAATTTGGACCTAAGGAATCCAATGGTGAAGTTGGATTTTAGGTTTGGCCATGTATAACTAGGCATTTTACACAAAAATCCAAATTAGGGCAAATATTTCGCTAGGACCCTTATTTATGTCAAAATAGGTTCCAATGGCTAATTTGAAGGTTATAAATCCTAGGTGATATTTTTCCATGAATTTTAAAGGGTTTAGTTGATTTTTATCTTGACCAAAACGTTATTGAATTAAGTGAGTTTGTTTTAGAGTCATAGGATGTCATTTAATTCCCAGATCTCACATTAATCCTTTTTTGATTGAACTATCCCACTTTTCATCTTGTTAAGACCAATTAACCTATGTTTATCCCTTGAGAAATCCCATTTATGTACTGCAATGGGAAAATTACAGTTTTACCCTTTGTTTCTTATTTTCTTCTCAGAATAGTTATTCCTTGAATTAAGCCCTTCTCTAGGTTATGTAGGAGCTTTTGTTCTCTTTACTAGGTCAAAATGAGCTAGTTAGGACTCATGATGGTGTTCCCATCATACCCCCATGCCTAGCTTTTGCTAGTCCCTTAGTAAAGGTTTTAACTTCTGTTCTAGACCATGAGTTTCTTTCACAATTTATGATAAGTGCTTTTTCTTTTTTTCTTTGTGATTAGGTCAGAATGCCGACAGTAGGCCTAGAAGTACTTAAGTACCAACCAAGATCTGGACCTAACCAGCTCTAGCCTCGATCCTCTACAAAGGTTTTTAAGGCCCACAGGAACTATTCTAAGGTTCGTTGGACTCCACGGTTAAAGCACCTGTGCTTGAGATATATTTTAGCCTTGGTTTAGTTTGCAGTGCATCTTTTTGTAAGAGAGAGACAGAGGATTTATTTGTTTGGAGAGTTTTCTCTCTCTTTTCTTTTTATTTCTAGCTTCAGATTGGCTTCTTACCATGGTTTGTATCGAATTCCTTATCCCCATCATCAATCCTCATAAGGTTCTTGGCAATCGATGCTTCATGATAGCACTGCCCATGGCAACCCCCAAAACCCTGGCTTTCGAGATTTCGAGATAATCCCACCCATGGCGTTCTGTAGCCAAATCCAGACCCTGACAATCGTCATTTCGTGATAATGTCGCCCATGGTATCTGAACTAGTAGAGTGCTTACGTGCCCCTGGTAGGATATGTAAATATCCTAGGAGACAAGCACCGAGGAGACGATGTGTTGTTACGCATCTTCGAGGGGAATTTCCTACCTCTCCATGTCGGAAACTCATCCAACTCAACTTGTGTTGATCGGCCGCTCCTAATCTAGGCAGCTTTTTTCAGAACATTTAAACGCTTTTGCGTGATTTTGATAGTTATGCACACTAAATCAGACTGTGTGTGGCTTGGGGTGCTTAGGTTATCGAGTCCCGCAAACCGAAGGTCAATTAATGAGACCGAATACTCCCTAAGCCTTAAATCTAATACTTAAGCTTTGCATTTTCCCCAACCTCTTGAGGATTATGTAGATCTTAGAGGATACTTGAATTTTTAAGCTTAAGAGTCTAGCCCAAAAGGCCTAAGATCAGCATTCCTACTAATCTCTTTTTGTGTCTCTTTAGCACTTTTTTATTTTTCACTTTTCCTTGATGTGGTCTAGAACTTCGGTTAATCCATTAATCTCCTACTAATGACTATTTCTTTTTTCTTTTTCATTTTGTGCTCCTTTTTGTCATTTTTCTCTTTCCCTCCTCATGCTTATGTGACTTCAAAATTTTCCTCCCTCCTCCATTTTTTTGTTCTTTTTTATAATTTTCTATTTTTTTGGTATTTTTGACATATGTGAATTCTTTTGTGAGAATTCTTCTGACTTTTCTTGGTTTCTGTATGTATGCACTTTACCACCCCCCATGCCTAAGTTTTGCAATGTCCTCAATGTAAATGGAGGGTGTAAAACAGTATTGGGTCTAGAGACTTTAGAACAGAATTTATTAGGTGGGTGAATGGGTCGGGAATGACTGTTACAGACGATTTTAAGCTTTAGTACGTGTACTAGAGGTGGATCGACTGTTCTAAGACTGAACTCAGGGTGCAATAAACGTAGAGTACAGATAGATAATCAGACGGATCTCAGGTTTTTGGAATGACGGGTTGCTTCCCGTTAAGCGCTAAATTCAACGCCTTCAGTCGAGCAGGAAATGATATGGAGAGGGAGTGGTCAAATCAGTAGAGTTTTGTAGAATAAGAACCTTGATTAAGAGCCTGGTTGGTCCAGCCAGGTGCTTGTTAAGATCAACAGGCTGATGATGCAGCCCAAACCTTATTAATCTGGTGGGTTGATAAATGTAGATCAACAGATGTGGAACCCACCATATGCTATGAAGCTCAGATGGATGTGGAAGTGTGAATTCAGGGTTTGGCTGAGTCGAATCAGCCTGGTCAGAGTAGGGATTCGTGAAGTAATCAGGGAATGATGTGAGAACCCTACAGGGGTGATCAGAGAATGATGAAGCATGATTTTTAGTTTGATCAATGTTTGACACCCGATTTATGTGTGGAGTTGAATCATCTGCAATAGACTCAGTGAGAGGGGAATCAGAATAGAAATTGAGTCCGATTGCGGGTCGGGGTTGAAAATGGGTTTTGATGGGTTCTGTATATATGGAAGAGGTGGCTTCAATGAGAATTGTGTATGAGGGCTCTTCTAGAAAGGAGTTACAGGTGGTTTCATGTAGGGAGTCCTCATAGTAGCTTTCAAAATCAAAAGTGAATGCCTAAAGAGAGTCGATAGGATAATGGAAATCTGAGTCAAGAAAAGATTTGAATTCTGGGTTGCAGTCACTCTCGGCATTTTCTATTTTTGGTTCATTAGGATCGAAAAGAAATGATTCCATGTCACTGGAACCTGAACTTAAATCAGTGATATCGGGAGCCAGGACCTTAGAGTCGGAGTCGGAGAATGAATCTTGTGAGCTGAGGTCATAGATTGGCTTGTTGTATTTAGGAAGCAAAGTTTCTTCGAAATCATGGTCAGATTCGAAGTCGTCGAAGATATTGCAAAAATCAAGTTTTGACTGAGATTCGAGATTAGGAGTTCCACCGTAGAATAAATCACATGATGTAGATTCAGCAGCCTGACTGGGGTCTAGCCTATATGTAGATTCTGAGCTCAAAATGATGTTCTTATTTGGTCTAGGCTCAAGTTCTAGGCTTATAAAAAAGACCCAATCAACACCCCACTTGTCCAACTCCTCAGTTTCTGTTTCATAAATTCGCGTGACTTCCGAAAAATCGATCTGATTCTCTGAGGATGTTGGAGAGGGATATTCATCAAATAGAGGCCCAGAATCATATTCTTCTTTGAAAATTTGATTTTCTTCATACGGGACCTCGTAATCTTCCCAAGACATTTTAGATCCAGATTCGAGGCATAAAATGTAGGTCGTATCACTAAAATCTAGGTCCGGATAACCTTCGAGGGTCACCTTATCAGAATAAGGGGCGAGATTTACACCCTCGAGAGGTTCAGTGCTAATCTCATTATTGTAGGAGTTTTGGAATTCTATGCTTAATGACCCAGGATCTAGGGTTGGCTCAACATTGTGTTTTCCTACAATTGGAACTTCCCAACCTTTTTCATTATCAGGCACAGTGTACTCCATCTAGGATGGGAATCCATAACGACTCTGTGCCTCAAACCCGAGATCTAGGAAATCGGTTTGATCCTCAATACTATTCCAAGATGGTTCATCATCTATTTGGGGCACATACGGGTATTTCTTATTGATAATTTGTTTCAATAATCTCATCAGCTCTTCCCATTTTTCAAGATTATCTTGGTGTTGTTCCCAAAGTACAGGATTTGTTATGCATTGAAGGTATTCAAAGTTGTGTAATTTCTCTATCTCAATATATCCTATAATGAGAATGTCTCGGGTTGATCTGTTAGTGGCTTCTGTCAATAAAACTTGGGCACAGTTTATGATGAAGGTTGTGGTTGTTGGTACATTAACCTGAATGTCTTCTATTGGTGTTGAGGTTTTATATTCAATTTTATAGAACTCAAGGGCATCCTCAATCATCCTATCTCTCATAGATCTCTGTGATTCAGGTTTTTTGAAAGGTACTCCTAAGTAAGTCAGTTGCATATTTGGATTGGATGGTGGAATCAAGATGTAGAATCAGAATTTGGATCAAGATGTAGAATCAGGTTGTGAAGTGATTAGATCTGAATAGAGAGTCCCACTAAAAATCTATGTGCTCTAAAGAGAAGGGATGAGGGACTGGATGTGTCTTTGACCCAATCAAGGCACCCAAAGACGTTTGGATGACTATGGAGGTTTGGGGAGGATGATACCCCTGGATCGGAAAGTCGTCCACCTGAGAATTACCTGGGCAGCCTGAGAGGGAGAGTCCCACAAAAGACCCCTACACGGTAGAGCATCCCCATGGGTTACAGGGTTTCCCCCACCCAACCTCTCTTGTCACTGAGATTCTAGGTAGACCAGAATGGGGACCTTGACCTCTTAAGTCTACCACTTTTAAGATCAAAGGTGCTTAGGGTTCCACTTGAACTTT
Source organism: Thalassia testudinum (assembly GCA_037157565.1). Classification (NCBI taxonomy): domain Eukaryota; kingdom Viridiplantae; phylum Streptophyta; class Magnoliopsida; order Alismatales; family Hydrocharitaceae; genus Thalassia; species Thalassia testudinum. The sequence goes on along the minus strand of JAZHRO010000029.1, from coordinate 1,892,056 downwards.
AGATGTTTTGGTGTTGTGACCTAATTTGGAGGTTGGTTGGCCCAAGGGGTCAACTTCACCTAACCTGCCCTAAAGATGGCAGAGTGATTCTAGGTCAAGACCTATAAATCACCCTGTTTTGACTCCCAAGTTATTAGGTCCAAGGTTTTTAAGATTCAAGTGTTTTTAGAGATCAATTTTAGGGTTTGTCTTGCTTAGATCTTTTCAATCAAGGGCTTGGGTAGTACATTGATGCGGGTGGGTTTATTTTCTTTTTATGCAAGCATGTGTGAACTAGCACTTCAAAAACCCTACTGTTGAAACCCTACTTTGGTTCTGTTTCCAATCCTCTTTGATTTTCACAAAAGTTCTCTTTGGACTTCAAACAAGAAGTGTGTAGTCCACGGAGATTCGGTAATTAAGCGTGATTTCTAATAGGCACAAGAATTTGTGGGGTAGGGTCTCTAAAATTTGCTTCAACTTCAATAAGCTTTGAAAATTTTCACAAAATCATGGAACTTTTGCCTTAAAGATGGTAATTACTATAGAAATAAGGCAGTTGATTCCTAATTTGATTGCTTCCTTTTGTCTTTCTAGGATTAGGAGATGGATTTAGGGAAGAAGAGAGATTTTACCTGCCTTGGAGTGGTTGATTCACGTGGGAGATTTCTTCGTGAAATACCTTGCAAAATCACAACAAAACAAAATAAGGCAAGTTAGTGTTCAAATATAATAAAAAATAATGTAGAGACTAGTGATAAATTGCACGTTGCTCCCGGCAACAGTGCCAAAATGTTTTCACAAGAGGCGAGATCAGTTTTATAAAATAAGTACTGCATCGTAGTATAGTGGAAATCGCCTTGTAAACAAATAAGAATTTTTATTACTCGAATGTTAAGTCCTAGGTCGAACATAGGGAGCAAATGGAATTTATTCACTAATCTCAATAAATGTAAATTGAACACTTAAATCTACTCAAAATCTAATTCAAAATATAAAGCCGGAGTTTATGAATACTAAAATGTAGCAATAAAAGAGAAATTGAGAGGAATAGGATAAAAAGTTTGATTCTTCTCTTGGCTCTTCCTTAGCTTCCTCTTATTTTTCTTCTTTGATTCTTCTTTCTGCCTTCTCCTTCCTTCTTCTTTGTCTCTTCTTTCTTCCTTCTTTAGCTTTGCCTTTGTCAGCTGTGCCTTCTCTACTACAGTGCCTCTTCTTCCTCTTTGTCTTCTTCTTCCTTGATTTCTCCTTCCTTCTAACTTCAGCTCTTTCTGCCTTCTCTGCCTTTCTTTCTCTGGCTTGGCCGCACCTTCTCCTTTCTTTTCCTTGGCTTCTGCCTTCTCTGCCTTTCTTCCTTGGCTTCTGATTTCCTTCTTTCTCTTTCTTCTTCAGCTATGCCTTCTCCTTCCTTTGCTTCTCTTCTTTCTCTACACACACAAGTGCAAAACCTACCCTTACCCTCCCCCGCGTACACTCTCTCTCTTTCCTCTCTTAGGTTCGCTCTCCCAGAGCCAATCGAGTATTTGGGTCGGGTTAAGCATGCCCGGGTCCAGGTACACTGGCGTGGGTGGTGCGCGAGGAGTGCACGGTAAACGGGTCAGGCAAGCCAGGTTTGCGTAGCGTGGGTCATGGACGAGGTAGGTGATTGGGCGAGGGGACCTCACCCTGTGATCGGAGGCAATCAGGAGGAAACACAAATTCAACTTATATTACTCACCGCGCTTTAAACTCTCTGAGGTGGGACTAAAAGTCCCACCCGCTTCTGTGCGCACCCGCAGGGAGAATGCCTGCTCAATTGCTGCAGCTGTGGATGGTATGGCCTTCGATTACTGGGTGCAAAGGGATCTTGAGATAGTTCCGCTCACCTAGGGCTCTACTTCCTGGAACATTGTGACATGGAGCAAGCTTGGGAGCAAGATTTGCTTGTGCTCCAATGGCGGCAGGGGGTCGAACCTGCGAACCATGAATACGGCCTCTTGGCCCTGTCAAAGCACATAGGTAGCTTCGTTGTGACATGTCAAAGGTGGTGCGGTGGGTGGCGTGGCGTAGAATGGCCTAAGCGTGCATGCCTAGGTCGGACTGTGGTCGTGAAAGTGCGTGTGTTTGGGGAGAGTGTAGGGTGCGTGTGGCGGTCAGTGAAGGGGTGAGTGATGATCAATGGATGATGGCGGAGGTTGTGAGGGGTTTGGCGAGGTGGATGGAGGTGTGGAGGTGATGGAGACACCTCGCTGGTGGTTTGCCGGAGGTGAGGAAGATGGTGGTGGTCTGCGATGTCGAGGGGTCGAAAGTAGAAATAAAGAAGGGGGAAATAAAGAGAAGAGGGAGGGGAAGAAAGTTAACCTACTTGAGGGATGAAGGGAGATAGAAGGGCGACTGGCGCATACCTGCCATCGCCGGAGATGAAGATTCTAGTGGAGGGGGAATGGCAACGACGAAGGGGTATTGGCGCATGTGTAGGTTTGGCGCGACGCGGACAACGAAAGTGGAGAAGACTCTGCCACTGGTATTGTGGCAGAGCAACGAGAAAAGGGAGGAGATGTAGCAGGGGCCTGCTGGATGTCTGGTCGGAGGAGAAGAGACGAAGTTGGAGGTTGTTCTTCGACCAAACCAAGCTGAATCTGATCGTCTGGACCTGGGGATTCTTTTATAGGCATCGGCAGAGATCCTTGTGCTTGGAAGGCAAGCTTCCAAGCTCAAGAATCCTTGCTGGAGTAGGACTGTGCGAGAGACCCAAATCTCTCGAGCGTTTGCACGAGAGATTAGGTGATAATTAGGGCTTGGGATTGCATTCAGATGATAGGGAATTCCTCAGAGAATCTCCCTTTGAAATCTGAGAGGGGATCTCTGAGGAATTAGGGAGAAATCATCCTCGAATCCTTGCCGGAGTAGGACTCCTCCGCTGTAATGGCGGAGGGACCTAATTGCAAAGAGTGGAAAGGAAGATAGGGGGTCTGCGTAATGGTTTTCAAAAGCTAGGAGTCAAAATGTAATTGGGTGGACTGTTTTGCAAAGTAGGTCAAGGTGACCTCCCCTTAGGTCCAAATTTTGGTAAAAACCTAATTTGGACCTAAGGAATCCAATGGTGAAGTTGGATTTTAGGTTTGACCATATTTGACTAGGCATTTTACATAAAAACCCAAATTTGGGTAAATATTTAGCTAGGACCCCTATTTAGGTCAAAACAGGTTCCAAAGGCCAACTTGAAGGTTCTAAGCCCTAGGGGATATTTTTTCATAAATTTTAGAGGGTTTATTTGATTTTTATCCTGACCAGAACATTGTTGAATTAAGTGGGTTTATTTTAGGGTTACAAGATATTCATTTAATTCCCAGATCTCACATTAATCCTTTTCTGATTGAACCATCCCACTTTTCATCTTGTTAAGACTAATTGACCTATGTTTAGCCCCTGAGAAATCCCGTTGATGTACTGCAATGGTAAAATTATAGTTTTACCCTTTGTTTCTTATTTTCTTCTCAGAATAGTTATTACTTGAAGTAGGCCCTTCTCTAGGTTATGTAGGAGCTTTTATTCTCTTTTCTAGGTCAAAATGAGCTAGTTAGGGCTCATGATGGTGTTCCCATCACTCCTCATTGCTATCAACAGACTTCTTCTTCCTTGATATGATCAAGGCTTCAGGAAAAGGAACATGAGTCGGATCTTTGGAGTCAGGTTCTTGAGCCTTGATTTCTTCACCAGAATTCTCCTTTCTCTCCTTAGGTTCTTCAGGATTCAATAAATCAGAACAATGTGGTTGTGGATCCTGAGTTTGTTTACCACTCCTCAAGGTAAAAGAATTTGTGGATGAATACGAGTTTGGGTCTTGGGGAGGGTTAGGAAAGATTGGAGGGGCTTGGTTAGCCAAGAATTATTGATGTGCAGAAGAAGAAGAAGAGGAAGGACCATGCTCAACCACCTGAGCATGTGCATGTGGGTTCCTCTGATTTCTGTACCCATGGGCTTGGTTGCTCGGATTCAGGATATTTTGCAGGTTGGGTATGGGTTGGGATGGTAGAGATCCGGGTTGACGAGAGTTAGCTATGAGCCCGGTTTGCAAGTTGTCCAGCAAGGTTTTCATTTGCTGCATGAGTTGGAGCATGGATCCTTGCATCTCTACTATTTGTCGGATCAAATCAGCCTGCCCTACTGGTTAACGAGCATTCCAAGCTGGCTGATTGACCTAATTTGGGGGCAACTGAGTATAAACATGACCCTGACCCATTGGTCGTTGTGGAGCATAGTTTCTGGGTCGGAATTGGGTCTGCTGCCCCAGGTTTTTCTAAGAGAAGTTAAGGTGGTTTCTCCAACCCGGATTATAAGCATTGGAGTAGTGGTTGGATCTAACGTTCTCTTGTACAGCACAAACATCCTCATAGGGTGAGGATGGAGAGAAAGAAAGGGAAGGATCAGAAAAATTAGGATCAAAGGCCCCAATTTGGAACCCATGGGGTTCCAAATAATGTTGGCTCGTAGGTTGAGCCGCATCAAGTTGATTCACAAACTCCCGTCCAGAAGGAGCTCATGACGAATGGAATCCCGAATTCTGGGATTGAGTGGATCAAGAGTTATTCATTGAATTTCCAGCCATCCACTCTTCCATTCTCTTAGCAAACAAGTCCACCATATCAAGTTTGTTACAAATCAATTCCATATCAAATGAATGAGAGTCATGGACTTCATTAACATTTGATCTGGGCTGCTGGGACTGGTTAAAAGTATCCATGGAGGCATAATTGATTGAATTCTTGCTCATTTCCTCAAATAGATTGTGCGCGCTATTTGCGTCTTTGTTGAGGAAATTGCCTCTGCAAGAAGCATCCATGTGATTTCTAAGTTGGTTAGTCAATCCATGGTAGAAAATCTGCATGAGTTGCCATTTTGACACCTCGTGGTGTGGACACCTTCGTAATAGGTCTTGGAATTGCTCCCAGGCCATATGAAACTGCTCCCCCAGCAGCTGGGTAAAGGTAGTGATTGCCCATCTCAAAGCATTGGTACATCCGATAGGGAAGAATTTCTTCAGAAAGGCCAATTTCAACTCATTGCAAATTGCAATTGGTCTTCCTATAGTCTTATACCAATGAGCAGCTTTATCCCTAAGAGAGTGGGGGAAGAAACTCATGATCATTTGCTCCTCATTCATGTTTCGTGCCTTGGTGGTCTAGACCAAAGTGATCAAGTCCTCCAAGTACTGAAACGGGTCTTCAGAGCCAAGCCCATGGTAATGTTTGATTAGGCTTAACACCTAGGGCTTGATTTCTACATCTCCGGCCGGAATCTAGGCGTTGAGACGTTCCTCGTAATTTGAAGGATCATAACAATCCTTCAAGGGCTGAGCACCCTGCATTCTCTGGAACCATTCCTGCATTCTCTGCATTTGTTCCAGCTGCCTTCGAAATTCCTCCTGTGGATCCCAGGGTAGAGGAGGCTATTGATCGGCCATGGGATCAATTTGACCAAAATCCAATTTATTCCTCCTAGAATACTCTAGTGGTCCTTTCAATCGGGGATTCAATGACCATCTTCCCAGCATAAAGCAGGAAAAAGGTCGGAAGGACTGGGGATAAGGACCCTGTAGCACAACAAAACAAGCCTGTCCTTAAGTGGGGTAGCCTAAGGATCTACAGACTCCCAGAACCCGCCTTAAGATTATAAATGATTTACTCTACTTGTGTCTGCTCCATCCAACTAGTTAGAAGGAGGGACTGTGGAGAAGGTTCTTCCTTCGACTTGCGCCTTCGGCTCCTAGTGTACCCCCTAGCCGCGGTCGTTTGACGCTACTCCCCTAGCTGACATCAGATTAATAAATACAAGTAGGTTAATCGTAAACAATCTCAGACTAGGCCCCGAAGAGCGAATCAGTCCTTAAGGCCAACGTCTACTAGATTTTATTAAGGCCTAGGATTGTAGTACTTATGGAATGTGATGGGCCCTTAAAATGGGTTGTGCCCTTAATGATTGATTGAGTATGTGTAAGTGCATGCACAACCAAGGATTTTCAAGTAAGATTATTTGTGATGCATAGATTTTAATGTTCAAATCTTGCTTAAGTAGCTTTTAGGGTTTAGAATTAGGTTGATTTCAATCAAATTTGAGGCAAACCAGGTTTTCAAGCACGTGTGAAGATTGCTTTCCTTTAAAACCAGAAAAAAAGTGGAGTGCCTGGTTTGATCCTCAATTGAAAACCCTAAGAGAAAGCTACTTGATGAGTTATTTTAGGTTGAATGGTGTGGCCCAAACAACTCAAACAATTGGCCACAACTGCACCACTAGGTTAGGCACACAGAAATGGTTAACCTAGAATTTTTTCTACTCTTTTATGTGTTGATTTTTGTGTACCAGTTCCACAGATCAGAATCCAGTTGAATAGAAGAAAATCAAATAGGTTAAGTGCCTTGAATGTGGGTGTATGTTGTGTGTATATTGAAGATTACCCCACAAAATTATCTTTTTGTTTCTTTTTTATAAGTGAGAGTGAAATGAGTGTGAGTGGAAATTCAAACAACCAAACTAATCCTTGGATTTATGCAAACACCTTGGTTAATTGGAATTTGAATTTAATATGTTGAAATGCAATCTATGGAGGGGGGAAGAATGGGGAGCACTTATAGTTGTCTTCAATTGCACTTTACTCTGATCTACCGCTTGACGATTCCTTGATCGAGGTCTCTGCAAAATAATAGACACAAGAGAAAGAAGTTAGAAGACAGTAAAGTGTGTGAAATGCCGACGCCAAAATATTGAAACGTCGGAGGACTATGCTATCGAATTCGATTTTGAAAACCTGTCGTTGTAGTTTGAATAGCAAAGAACTCGGGTTCAACAAATAAAATTTATACCAGAATAGAAATCCCGGGTCGAACTCAGGGAGGCTACGTTGATCAAAATTCGCAATTATATTCTTTTTGTGTTTTTGTTAAAAAGCAGGGTAATTACAATGAAATGAAGTATTATAGACCATAAGAGAAAGAGAGAGAGAGAAAACATCCACTTGATATTTCAAAATGTTTATACAACTAAGTAAGCGAGAAATTACACTAAAAAGCAGAAACTCTATTACAACTAGATAGTAGGAAAATTCTACTCTAGAAAGTAGGAAAAAGGAATAGGAGAGAGAAGTTATCCTCCTCGATGATCGCTTTGAGGACGAGTCGGATGAGACGACGCCTAGAAGATGAAGAATAGAGCGGCGAGAAGGAGGTCGAGGCAGGAAGAATGGGAATGAGGCAGCACGTCATCATCGTCGCGGGATCGCTTCAGGAATGGGGGCAAAAAATTGATTTTATCTCTTGAAGAGAATCTTGGGTGTGGGACAAGCTTCTCTTGAGCTTTGGAGAGGGAGAGGAGAAGGAAAGGATGAGAAATTCGTATGGAGGGGGTCTCCTTTTATAGTTGCAAGGAGTGGGGCCATTTTGGTCATTACATTTTGAAAAATATTAATTCAGGACCTTTAGTGACGGATAAATCCGTCACTAAAGGCATGAACGTGGCCTTCGTGGGCAGCGCTCACGTGCCCACTCGCCTTCTGCGCCTCACTCAGCTGTCCACATTCTTCAAATCTTAGCTCGAACGGCTTAGATCTCTCCTCATTGTGCCTCAACTGCGCGCGCCTTGCACGTGCGATCTCGCATCAAGTGGGGGCGCCAGATAGTGCATTGAGCCGATTGGATGATCTGGACTGTCCGCTACCAATCGCGCGGTCCCTCGCGCCTGCACACTAGCTCGCGCCCGCTCCAAATTGAGGCTTGCGGGGGCTCGAACCTATGCCTCCTCTTCTCGATAGAGCCTTTGACCACTACGCTACAGCGGTTAAGTTGTCGCATTTACACTTCAAGCGTGCACGCCTTGCAGCCATTGGATGCGCATCCAACGGCAGAGAAGCGTCGCTTAGATGAAGAGGGAAGGTTGCGGTGGGTGCATGCAGCTGGTTCGATGGTTGAGATGGCGCCATGTGGCGCCATCTTGGCCGTCCATCTTCTGAGTGATGTAGATGGTGCCACGGGTATCGGATTGGATCAATTTTCGCGTTGTTAGGTTGCGATTGTAGATCCAAACCCATCCGTGCGGTCGAATTTGTCGTCTGAAGTGCGGATTAACACCATCTTGCTCATTAATCTTCTAGGGTTCCTCGGTGACTATCTGATGCTACGGATATCCAATTAGGACGATCTTGGAGTCGTTGAACTCCAATCGTCGCCATGATCAGACTCGTATGGTTGGATCTTCGATCTGAGGACCCGATGAAAAGTCGCCCTTTCCCTGACCATAAAAGGAGACAATTACTGTACAATTTATACAACTTAATCTAAATGCATGATTATGCATGTTATGCAATATTTACAATGTATGATGCTAATGTGACACTAAGAACATGCATTAATAGACATTTTAGGTTAATTAGATGTATGCACATCAACGTGCCTAGGGCATGCTGCGGCCGTGTGTGTGGGTGTGTTCGGGGGTGCATTTGGGTGAGTGGTGGAGTGTTGTGAGTGGGGGGTTGTGATCAGTGTGTCAAGGTGGTGCTTATGGATCGGTCGAAGAGGAGGGAGGTGGTCTGTGGAGGTGAAGTGAACTCGTCGGAGTTGGTGGTTGGAGGTGAAGGGGATGATGGTGGTGGAGTGCAACAGTAATTGTTTGAGGGAATAAAGAGAGGGAAAGGGAGTAAAAGGTGAGAGGATTAGTCTAGTAGTGAAGAGACAAAGGGGGAGGCAAGGATGACGTTTGGCTTGTATCGTTGACGCCGGAGACGAAGGTGCTTAGAGAAGGAGGTAGGCGAGGACGAAGGGGAGGCAGGGGCGTCGGCGAGTGCTACACGGCGCAGACGAGCATGAGGAAGAGGAACCTGCCACTGGTATTGTGGCTAGGTGATGAGAGAGAGTAGGAGAGATCACCGGAGCTTGATGAGCGAGTCGGCCGGAGGAGAGACGAAATTAAGGAGGTTCTCCGGTTGATTTCAAGATTAGGAGATGCAGGGTGAATTAGGGTGTCTTAAATAGGCCTTGGAGGTCAATTTTGTGCTTGGAAGCCAAGCTTCCAAGCACGGCAAGGTCGCCGGCAATGGTAACTCAAGAGAGACCTAAATCTCTCATGCGTTCGCATAAGAAATTGGGTACCAAATAGGGCCTCAAATTAGGTTCACATTGGAGGGGATTTCTCAAAGAATCTCCCTTCCAATTTTGAAGGGGATTCTCTGAGAAAACAGTGAGAAATCACCCTTTCAAGCTTGCTGGAGTAGGATTCCCTCCGCTATAATGGCGGAGGGACCTAATTGCAAGAAATGAAGAAGAAGCTACGAGGTCAATTGTAAGGGTTTTTGAAAGATAGGGGTAGAAATGTAATTAGGTCAGACCTGTTTGCAAAGTGGGTCAAGAAGAGTTCTCCTTAGGTCAAAATTTTGGTACAAACCTAATTTGGACCTAAGGAATCCAATGGTGAGGTTGGATTTTGTGTTTGACCATGTTTGACTAGGCAATTTATGCCAAAAACCCAATTTAGGGTAAATATTTGTCTGAAACCCCATCCTAGGTCAAAATAGGTTCCAATGGCCAAATTGAAGGTTCTAAACCCCAGAGAATATTTTCTATGATTTTTAGAGGGTTTAGGTGAATTTTATCCTAATTAGAACCTTGTTTAATCAAGTGGGTCTATTTTAGGATTACAAGAAGTCATTTAATTCCTAGAATTCACATGAACCCTTTTCTATCTAATTCAACCCACTTATTATCTTGTTAAGATCATTTAACCTGTGTTTAGCCCATGAGAAAACCCGTTGTTGTACTGCAATGGTAAATTTACAGTTTTACTCCTTATTTCTTACTTTTCTCTCAGAAAGGTTATTCAGTGAATTAGGACCTCTAGCTGGTTATGTAGGAGCTTTTGTTCTCTTTTATGTGTCAAAATGGGCTAGTTAGGGCTCATGATAGTGTTCCCATCATACCCCCATTCCTAGATTTTGCTAATCCCTTAGCGAAATTTTAAGGTTTTAACTTCAATTCTATACCATGAGTTCCTTGATGTTCAAAAGCTATGATGAGTGCTTTCTTATTTTGATTAGGTTAGAATGCCGATAATAGGGCTAGAGGTACTCAAGTACCAACCAAGATCTGGACCTGACCGGCTCTACCCTCAATTCGCCGCGAAGGTTTTTAAGGCCCACATGAACTATCCTAAGGTTCGTTGAACTCCGTGATTAAAGCACCTGTGCTTGTAATATATTTTATCCTCGGTTCAGTTTGCAGTGCATTTTTTGTAATAGAGAGGCAAAGGAATAATCTTTGTTTTGGAGAGTTTTCTCTCTCTTTTCTTTTTATTTCTAGCTTCGAATTGGCTTCTCAACATGATCTATATCGGATTCCTAGTCCCCATCATCAATCCTCGAAGAGTCCCTGGCAATCGATGCTTTAGGATAGTATCGCCCATGGAAACCCTCAGAACCCTGGCTTTCAAGATTTCGAGATAATCCCGCCCATGTCATTTTGTAGGTAAATCCAGACCCTGGCAATCGACATTTCGTGACAACGCCACCCATGGCATCTAAACCAGCAGAGGGTGCTTACATGCCCCCAGTAGGATATGTAAATATCCTAGGAGACAAGCACCGAGGAGACGATATGTTATTGTGCATCTTCGAGGGGAATTTCTCGCCTCTCCACGTTGGGAACTCGTCTAAATCAACTTGTGTTGATCGGCCACTCCTAATCGAGGCGACTTTTTCAGAATAGTTTAAACGCATTTGCGTGATTTTCATACTTATTCACACTGAACCAGACTGTGTGTGGATTGGGGTGCTTAGGTTACCAAGTCCCACAAACCAGAGGTCAGTTAATGAGACCGAATACTCCCTAAGCCTTAGACCTAATACTTAGCTTCGCATTTTCCCCAACCTCTTGAGGACTATCCAGACCTTAGCGGATACTTGAATTTTTAAGCCTATGAGTCTAGCCCAAGAGGCCTAAAATTAGTGTTCCTACTAATCTCTTTTGTGTTTCATTCGCACCTTTTTTCCTTTCATTTTCTTTTTCTTGTTATGGTCTAGAACTCAGTTAATCCTTTAATTTCTTACTAATGACTATCACTTCTTTTTCTTTTTACTTGTGCTCCTTTTTGATATTTTCCCCTTTTTCTCCTCAAGTTTTGTATGGCCTCAAAATTTTCTCTCCCCTCAAAATTTTTTTTGTTCTTTTTCAAGAATTTTTTTATTTTTTTGGTATTTTTGTAATATGTGATTTTTTTGTTGAAACCTTTTCTTGTGAGATGATTTTCACGACGTTTTGCACTTTTATACCCCCCATGCCTACAATTTGCAATGTCCCCATTGTAAATTAGGTGGGTTCGAGTTCAGCTTAGATCATTCATTAGAATAGGTTTTGGGTGGGCGAACGGGCCGAGGTGACTATTGCGGACGATTTCAAACTCGGGTACGAGTACCTGAGGTGGGGTCGGCTGTTCTTATGGATGAACCGTAAAGTGCAATATGAATTCAGCATAGGAATGTCAAGAAATGTTTCGGGTTTTTCAAAAAAGACAGGTTGCCTCCCATTAGGCGCTGAGTTTTATGCCATCGGCTGGGCGCAATGAGCTCAGGGAGAATGGAGTGTAAAGGATATCTCAGCCAAATTTGTATCGGTCAGGTCAATGAACGGTTTGAGTCTCTGACCGTTCACGATGAAAGGTTCTGAATCATGGCTGAGTGTACTGATCTTGATGGCTCCATTTCCAAAGATTCATCAGACAAGGTAAGGTCCGATCCATTTTGATCGTAGTTTTCCTAGGAACAGTTTGAGTTTGGCATCAAAGAGTAGGACTTTTTGACCAGGGTGGAAGATCTTTCTAGATATGTACTTGTCGTGAAAGGCCTTAACCCGCTCTTTGTAAATTCGCGAGTTCTCATATGCGTCATGGCATAATTCATCGATCTGGCTCATTTGAAGCTTTCTGTGGGTTCCTGCCTTAGAAAGATCTAGGTTGCAATTTCATACTGCCCAATAGGCTTTGTGCTCCAATTTGACAGGGAGGTGACATGCCTTCCTGTACTCCAATCTGAAGGGAGACATACATAATTGGGTTTGGTGGGTGGTCCTATAAGCCCACAATGCTTCCGGAAGTTGGGATGATCAGTCTTTCCTGTCAGGTCGAATAGTAGCCTGGAGGATTTTCTTGATCTCCCAATTTGATAGCTCATCTAGACCATTAGTTTGGGGGTGGTAAAGAGTAGAGATTCTGTGCGACACCCCGTATTTGGTCATCAGTGACTTGAATTGAGCATTCGTGAAATGGATCCCTTCATCAGAGATTATAGCACGTGGAATCCCGAACTGTGAAAAGATGTTCTGATGAATGAATTTGATAACCACCTTATGATCATTGCTTCGGGTCAGACTGGCTTCGATCCATTGAGACATGTAGTCAATAGCGAGTAGAATGCACACGAAGCCGTCCGAAATAGGAAAGGGTCCCATAAAATCAATCCCCCACACGTCGAAGATTTCGAATATAAGAATTGGCTATAAGGGCATCATATCACGATGGCTCATGTTGCCTAAGGTCTGGCAATGAGTGCATGCCATACAGTGATTGTATGCATCTTTGAAAATCATTAGCCAATATAAGCTACACTGGAGGACTTTCGCTATGATTTTATGACCTGAGAAGTGTCCACCGCATGCCTGGTCATGGCAGAAGGATAGGATGTCCTGAATTTCCATTCCCGCGACACATCGTCGAATGATTTGATCAGCACTGATGCGGAAAAGATACGGGTCTTCCCAGAAGTAATACTTGGGATTGGAAAGCAATTTGTCCTTCTTGGCCTTAGTCCAATCAGACGGGATCTGATGTGATGCCAGGTAGTTTACTATATCAGCAAACCATGGAAGCCCTATATTGATAGTTAGGAGGTGCTCATCAGGAAAATGTTCTGTGATGGGTTCGGAAGGGTCGATAACCTCAGAAGGAAGGTAGGACAAGTGATCAACTACCACATTCTATTTTCCTGCTTTGTCGCGAATCTCAACGTCAAATTCTTGCAACAGTAAAATCTAGCAGATTAATTAAGGTTTCACATCCATCTTCGCAAGGAGATGCCTCACAGCTGTGTGATCTGAGTAAATGATAACACGGGAACCTAGGAGATATGATCTAAATTTTTCCAAAGCAATTACTTCGGCTAGCAGCTCTTTCTCCATAACCATGTAGTTACGCTGAGCCTCGTCAAGTGTCTTGCTAGCGTAGTAGATGACCACGAGTTTCCCGTCAATTTTCTGCCCAAGTACCGCTCCTACAGCGAAATCAGATTCATCGCACATGATTTCAAAGGGTTGAGACCAATCAAGGGACTGTAGGATCGGAGCTTGGGTAATTCGATCACGAAGGATTTCCAATGCTTGAGTGCATTCCTTGGAGATTTCGAAAGGAACATCCTTAGATAGCAAAGTGGTCAGAAGGCATGTGATTTTTGAGAAATCAGGAATGAATTGATGGTAAAAACTGACGTTCCCTAGAAAAGATCGGATGTCCTTAATCGAGCTAGGCATAGGGAGTTTGGAAATCAGGTTTACCTTGGCTTGATCAACCTGGATGCCCTTTTCTGATATGAGATGTCCCAGGACAATTCCTTCAGGCACCATGAAATGGCTATTTTCCCAGGAAAGAACCAGATTCATGTCAATGCACCACCTGAGGATTTGGACCAAGTGTAGGAGGCAATCATCAAATGATTCTCTGAATATTGAAAAGTCATCCATGAAGACTTCCAGATAATCACCTACCATATCTGAGAATATGGCAAGCATGCACCGCTGAAAAGTAAGAGGTGCATTGTAGAGACCAAACGGCATCCTTCGAAATGCGTACGTCTCGAAGGGGTAGGTGAAAGTGGTCTTTTCTTGGTCCTCAGGATGGATTGCCACTTGGTTATAACCGGAGTACCCATCCAAAAAGCAGAACCTATTTCCCGCTAGTTTCTCGAGGATCTGATCAATAAACGGTAGTAATAAATGATCCTTCTTTGTGGAGGTGTTTAGTCTTCTATAATCAATGCAGACTCTCCATGAATTTGCTACACGGGTCGGTATGACTTCTCTTGTTTCAGTTGTGATTACGATGAGTGTTGCCTTCTTAGGCACAACCTAGATTGGACTCACCCACCGACTGTCGGAGATCGAGTAGATGATCCCTGCATCTAACCACTTGATGATCTCTTTTTTCATGACCTCCTGTAGATTAGGATTTAGACGTCTCTGCATTTCACGGGAAGCTCATGTGCCCTCTTCGGTGTAGATACGATGTGTGCAGTAGGAAGGGATGATACCAGTCAAATCATCGAGAGTCCATCTAATGGCTCTTCGATGTTGCTGGAGAACAATAATCAGACGGGATTCCTGATCAGGTGTGAGTCTGGAGTTGATAATCACAGGAAACGTTTCATTAGAACCCAAAAAGACGTACTTAAGATGGTTGGGAAGATGCTTGAGTTCCAGGACAGGGTTATCAGCAGCAGCGGGTGGTTCAAGGTGTGTGTTAGGAATAAGGGACGGAGTTACGGGTGTGTCTATGTCAAATTCGGATTCCTCTGATTGTGGGTTTTGATCCTCTTGTGGTTGATTAGAAGTTGTCTGATTTTTCTCAATATATGGATCATCAACCACAACCTTTATATCACATATCTGTTCTATAACACCGCAATTAAACCCTTCTTGGGCCTTAAAGATGTCAATCTTTAATGTTTGGCTTCTGAATTTCAGTTTGATTTGGCCCTCCTCATAATTTATATTGGCCCTAGCAGTGACCAGAAAGGGTCTCCTTAGTATAATTGGTGTATCCCTCTGGTTCTTTGGAGCATCCATATCCAAGACTACAAAGTCCATCGGGAAATAGAAATCCCGCACCCTAACAATGACATCCTCAAGAACTCCTTTAGGTGACTTAATAGATCGGTCAGCCAACTGTAATGTCACCTCTATCGGTTTAAGCTCAGATTCCTCAAGGTGGTCTAGTAGGGATGTAGGTATTAAGTTTACGGAGGCTCCTAGATCTAATAAAGCTCTATCAAATTGGGTATCACCAATGGTACAGGAAATCAGGGGAGTACCTGGGTCTTTTGCCTTAGGTGGGAGTTTGCTTAAAATTACGGAGTTTGCTTGCTCTGATAGTACGATTGGACTCCCACTTTTGGTTCGCAGCTTATGCTTAGGTGTACACACGTCTTTCAGAAATCGTACGTAAGCTGGTATGTGGCGGATTGCATCCATCAATGGGATGTTTATATGGACCTGTTCAAAGAGCTTGACCAGATCCTCCTCAGGAGCCACGGGTTTATTTGTCCTCTTTCCCTTTGTCAAAGCCTCGGAAAATGGAACCTGGGATGGTTCCTCTAGAATAGGTCCAGGTTCTTGATTTGGGATAGGGGTGTCCTGGATAACTATCCTAGGGCTTGGGTTAGTACTACCAGGATGAAAGTGGCTTGGGTAGGGTGAGTCTTATGTTGCTTTGCCACTACGGTTTGTAACGGAATTTAGTCCTGCTTGGTTTTGGTTTGGAGTTGGTAAAATAGGTGGATGTTGCTGATATCTCGCATATGATGTCAAAGCTTCCATCCTGTCGGGTGATGGAACAGAAGGGGCTTGATAAATCATGTGGGCTTGGCCCAGATTTGGGTTCATAACACGCCTCTAGTTCAGCACATTATTCGGATTCGGTAGAGGTTGCGAAGGGAGTGTGCCAGGTTGGCAGGAATTCACCATTTGGGCGAGTTGATTGCGAACCTCTGTGATCTCGTCCTTGTGCTATTTTTGCATAGCTACATTCGTCTTCTGAATGTCGGCCAAAGTCTGAAGGATAAGAGTCATTTGATCTATTTGAGTTGGCCCAGATTGCTAGGTGGGATTGGGCCGAGGCTGAGGCGGTTGATATGGACGAGGAGCTTGTGGGCGGGGTTGATATGGTGGTCTTTGGTTATTTCCCGCCCACAGGAAATTGGGATGATTATGCCATCAAGGGTTATAGGTATTAGAGAATGGGTCATTCTGGATGGCGTTGAGGTCCTCGCAGGTCTGAGGAGCCTCAGGAAAATCAGAGTATGAGGGTTTAGAGTTCCCCCAACTAGAATAGACTAGATTAGAGGTCCCTCCAGTCCTGGAGTTAGGCGGGGGTGGATACGGGTCCATCCCCTGAGAAGATTGGTGATAGATGTTCTTCACAATTTCCCTCGCAAGAGGTGGCTGTGCAAACGAGTTTTGCGTAGAGGTGGCTCACTACAGATGCTGAGTCAGCTCGTCCACCTTCTTCTTTATGATAGAGACCTTGTCCAACCGACTAGCCATCAGCTCCAAGTCGACGGATGCGGATAGGCCATACATCTCATGTGCTCCCCTAGGATTCGTTGATGCATGAGCATTCGTCCGGTCGAATAAGCCCATGGAGTCATTATTGATGGAGTTCTCGCACATATTCTCGAGAATCTCCCACACAGTGTCCTCGTGTTGACCCATGATGTTTCCTCTGCAGGTTGCATTGACGAACAATTAAATGTCTTCACGGAGTCCCTTGTAAAAAGACTGGACTTGTTCCCATTTAGGAACTCCATGATGGGGGCACTTGCGCATGAGATCCAAGAATCAGAGTACAAGGGTTCAGAGTTCCCCCAACTAGAGTAAGTCGGATCAGAGTTTCCTCCGATCCTAGAGTTAGACGGGGGTGGATACAGGTCCATCCCCTGAGAAGATCGGTGATAAATGTTATGCACAACTTCCCTCTTAGAAGGTGTCTGTGCAAATGGGTTTTGCATAGAGGTGGCTCGCTGCAGATGTTGAGTCAGCTCGTCCACCTTCTTCTCAATGATAGAGACCTTGTCCAACCGACTGGCCATTAATTCCAAGTCGATGAATGCATATAGGCTCTGTGTCTCATGTGCTCCCCTTGGATTCGACGATGCGTGGGCATTCGTCAGATCGAATAAGCCCATGGAGTCATTATTGATGGAGTTCTCGCACATATTCTCGAGAACCTCCCACACAGTGTTTTCGTGTTGACCCATGATATTTCCTCCATAGGTTGCATTGACGAATAAGCGGATATCTTCATGGAGTCCCTAGTAAAAAGACTGGACTTGTTCCCATTTAGGAACTCCATGATGGGGGCACTTTCGCATGAGATCCAGGAAGAGGTCCTGATAAGTCAGCTTTCACTTTCAAATAATGTATTAAGATGATTTGTCGTTGTAAGATTGAAGTGGTGGAAAATCGCTTAACAAAATAATTAAAATTAAAATTAAATCACTCACAGGAGAGTGGGTCGTGTCCAAAGGGAGGCAAAACTCGCAATTAGGTAAAAATCAAGTTCGCTAAACTATTCACCACATCAAAAAATTATCCATGTGCAAAGGTATGCCATGTATTATCACTTGCATACATACGAAAATGTCATTCAAAATTAAATTCAATGCACATAGAGATGAATAATAAGGTTTAACAATTATCTAGAAGCATGAGCATGAAGGCATAAATTCACCACAATAAAATAATCATAAATCAAAATTCATTTTCGTGGCAATGGCATGAAATGTAATTATTAATTGAGGCTGAAACAGGGGATTAGCTTTGGTGGAGCTTATGCATGGATGAAGGAGAGATGGATGGTGAGTTGGTGGCCGGAGGTAGCCCTCTCCGATTCGCACCTGATGGTGGTGGTCGGAGCCAGCCTGCCTGAGGAAAGAAGTGGCGGCGGTGGAGGATGCTGCTACTGGCCGCGCAATGTACAGGCTCAAGGAGGGTAGTGCGCAGGCACTGCAGGCGCACGGAGGGCATGGGCGCGTGGAGGAGCGACGCTTTGCAGGCCACACAGGCACGCACGGGGGTTCTGTTGGCGCCGGCTGTAGGGCTACAGGGAGGCGCTGGAGTGTTCTGAAGCGGCGGGGCTACAACGTGGTGAAGGCGAAAGGGCGTGGAGGTTCTGGTGAAGGCACGTGGTGGGCAGAGAGCGTGCGGTGGCATGGGTGCTGGGGATGAAGGCGTGGGCGTGGGTGTTGGAGTGCGGGCTGTTAGCGTGTGGGCGTGAAGGAGTGCACAGGGTCTGATGGCACGAGGAGCTGCTGGCGTGTGGGTGGATTGGAGATGAAGGAGCAGGCGTGTAGGCACTGGCGGGTGCACTAGAGGTGAAGGCGCGCGGTGGTAGGCGCGCTTGGCATGGAAGAGGTGCGGGCAGGAGGAGTTGCAGAGACTCTTGGCGGTGTGGGCTGTCACCCCACATGCCCAAGGTGGTGGAGTCGTACTGCTGTGGTGGGAGGCCGGGATATGGAATGGATGAGGAGCAAGGTCCTCTAAGCACAGTGAGGAACAAAGGGGTGGTGGCCTCCCTTTGAACGGTAGCCCCTCCTCTTTTGTAGCCACAATTAAGATTTGAAATTCAAAAACTACCATAGAATCAATGTGATGCGCAGGAGGAGGAGGCGGAGATGGAGGAGTTACTTGTAAAGGAGAAGAAGAAGAAAATGAATAAAATAATTAGGGTTATTTATACATAACTCCTTAACTTCTATGTTAATTAAAATAGTGCACCTAATTAATTAACTAATTAAATGTATGCAACCCTAGGTTAATTCTAAATGCATGAATTATGCACTTAAGCTAAAAATATGAATTAATTTATTTACATCCTAATGTATGCTATCTAAATGTTAAAATTAACTTAATGTCTAGACACTTAAATACTTAAATAGCCCACAAATATGGGCTAATCAGGTCCTATGCTTCATGAAGGGGTTCTCTAGATTGCTTGGTGAAGTGTGTGATCTAGTGTCGTAAGGCATTCGTTCGATCAACTGGGAAGAACTTTTTCATAAACTTGGATTATAGTTCAACCCATGTGTTGATTGGACGCGTTTGAGTCTGATACCAGTGAGTTGCTTTGTCCATGAGAGAGAAGGAGAACATCTTCATGAGAAGAATATCCCGATTTTGGACATCTGACCCGAAGGTCTGGGCCAGATGTTTGAGTTGTTTGATGTGCTGGAAGGGATCCTCGGAATTAAGCCCATGAAACTTTGGAATAGCATGAATCATATTGGGTTGGAGTTCTGAATCAGGACCTCCAGCCGGGATTTGGACTCGAGGTTCGATCGCCACCGCAGTGGGATTATAGTGATCTCTCATCATAGGACGCTGTGGTGGGTTTACAAAGGCTTGAAATAAATCATTAAGGTGCGAAAGTTGGTTTTCAAGGTTATTCTCTTCTTCTACTGGTTGTGCCATGATGATGGAAGGAGAATTTGGTTCAGATGAATCAGAGATGTCTATGTGATGGGGTTGCTGCACAAACACGGATGTCGAGGCCTGGCCTCGACGGGAGTGAATCACTAAAGGAGGCCTCAAGGATGGTCTTAAGGACCTCCTACCGAACATGCACCGATGGTTTGGATGAGAGTAGAATGTGATGGACCCAATCAAGATACCCAAAAATTTGGATGACTATAGAGGTTCGGGGTGGATGATACCCCTTAGTTAGAAAGCTGTCCACCTGAGAAATACCTAGGCATCCAGAGAGGGAGAGTCTTGCAAAGATCCCTACACGGTAGAGCACCCCCACGAGTTATAGGGTTTCCCCCACCCGACCTCTCTTGTCAATGATGTTCTAGGTAGACCGGAATGGAGATTTTGACTTCTTAAGTCTACCAGTTTTAATTAAGAGCAAGGGTGCTTAAGATTCCACTTGAACTTTAGATGTATTAAGTGAAAAGAGTGACCTAATTTCAAGGTTAGTTGACCCAAGGGGTCAACTTCACCTATTTATCCTTTGAGAAGTTTTAGGTCCTTTCTTTTAAGATTCAAGTGAGATTTAGAGCTTGAATTTTAAGGTATTCTTGAATAGATCTCTTCAACCAAGGCTTAGGCACACCTCTTTTTGGAGGGTTGATTCTTGCTTATGAAGGTGTCTCTAAAACCCTAATTTGAAATTCTTAGTTTGGCTCTGATCTTGGTCCAATTTAGTTTGTCAAAATATTGTATCTAGGGCTCAATCAAGAAGGTGGTAGCCCTAGTTACCTTAAATGGGTGCACAAATCAGCATTGTTGTTGAAATCAAATCAGGCAACTTTGATGAATTTAGCTAGAAATGTAAAGCAAGAACCCTAATTGATTCTATCTCTTTTTTTTCTTTTTTCAGAATGAGGGGCTTAAGAGAAAGAGATTAATCAGAAATTACCTACCCTAGGCGTGTTTGATGTGCGGCTGTCTTTCTTTGAATCTTTTCTCCTGAAACAATCACAACAAAAAGCGATATATCAAGTTAGTACCAAATTAGCAATTGTAATCAAGATTTCTAAATCGCCTGTTACTCCCCGGCAACGGCGCCAAAATGTTAAGAGCAGTTGATCGGGTTTTAAAAAGGTTGCATTGTTGTACAGTCAAAAAAGCATTCAAAACAAATATAATTTATTACTCGAATTTTAAAGTCTGAGGTCGAACACAGGGAGCAAATTAGGATTTAGAAATCAAGATCACAACTTTAAAATTTAAAAGAATATGCAATAAGATCAATGTTATAGTGCAAAAAGATAGGAATAAATGTAAGGCACAAAATACTGAAGGAACCAATGTATGTGAATTGCAGTCAAAATTGGATGTCTGATTTGTGAAGCTGACGTCTTAAAATGCTAAGCTACAGTGCTTCTGCCAGCTGTCTTTTGGCTTCAATCTTCTTTTTTTATCTTCCTTCTCTATTCTCTAGCGTCTGCTGTTGAACATCGGGTTGCTACGCCTACGTGTTTGGTTTTGAAAACCTGTCGTCGTAGTATGAAAGCGAAGAACTCGAGTTCAACAAATAAAATTTATACCGGAATGGAAATCCCAGGTCAAACACAGGGAGGCGGACATTTGATTTAAAAATACACGTTTGATTTATTTGTCACGAAGTAAATTAATTGATTAGAACTATCTAACTATTTATAATAAATAGAAGAGAGAGACAGTAAGAAAGAGAGAGAATATTACAAACAAAAATCAAAAAGAGATGTAGAATGAACAAGGAATTCATTATCAAAAGGATTGTTCATTACACTAAACATTACGACTAGAAAGCGGGAAAATGATTACACTAGAAAGCAGTAAATCTACTCTAGAAAGTAGTAAATCTATTCTAGATAGCAGTAAAAAGAATGGGGAGAGAGATATCCTCCTCGATGGCCGCTTGAAGGACGATTTGGACGGGACGATGCCTGGACAAAGGAGGACGGAGCAGGACGAAGGAGGGCGAAGCAGGAAGAACAGGAACGGGGCAACACGTCGTCGTCGTCGCGGGATCCGCTTCCGAAAGGGGGACGAAAAATTGACTTTATCTCACGAGAAACATCCCGGGTGTGGGACAAGCTTCTCTTGAGCTTTGGAGAGGGAGAGAAGAGAAGGAAGGGATGAGAATTTTGTGTGGAGGGGGTCTCCTTTTATAGTTGCAAGGAGTAGGGGCAATTTGGTCATTACAACTCTTAAAACATTAATTCAGGACCTTTAGTGACGAATAAAACTGTCGCTAAAGGTCCGAACATGGCCTTCGTGGGCGGCGCGTGCACGCTTGCTTGCTCACCCGCGATAAAGCCTTCGCCCACTACGCTACGAAGGGGAGTTGGTCGCGGAGACGAATTCAGGCGGACGCATCCACAGTCGTTGGATGCGCATCCAACGGCGGAGAAGCGGTGCTCTGATTGAAGAAGAGAAGGTATGGCGGATGCTTTGGCCGGTTGGGCAGCTGAGATGGCACCACGTGGCGCTATCTGAGCCATCCATCTTTTGAATGATGTAGATGGTGCCACAGGTGTCGGATTGAGTCAAATTTCGCGCCGTTAGGCTGCGATTGTCAATCTGAATCCATCCGTGCGGTCGGATTTGTTGTTTGAAGTGTGGATTCACACCATATTGGCCCTTGATCTTCTAGGGTTCCCTGATCACTATCTGATGCTACAGATGTCTGATTAGGGCGATCTTGGAGTTGTTGAACTCCAATTATCGCCCTGATCACATATGTACAGTTGGATCTTTGATCCGAGGCCCTGATAAAAAATTTACCCTGTCCATGAACATAAAAGGAGACAATTAACCTCCATTTTATTCAAACTACTCTAAATGCAAGATGATGCATGTTATGTAATATTTATAGCATGCAATGCAATCCTATGCTTAAGAACAAGCATAAATAGACATCTTAAGTAGTGTAAACATGTTTACATCATACCCCCATGCCTATCTTTTTCTAGTCCCTAGCAAGAACTATATGCTATTTATAAAAGAATAAGGTTGGATTATTTGGGCATGAGTTATTTTCAATCATTAAGAAAATGTCTACTTAGGATCTGAACTTTCAAAGACACAACAGTGCCCGAGCATCTGCCAAAATGCAGACCGCCTCAAGCCGTCGCCTTATTCAAAGAAAAATTTATTTTTCTCTTTTTCCTCTTTTTGAATTTTTTTTTGGATTTTCAAGTTTTAGGGTTTAAGAGTGGCTTTCTACGGCCATTCAACTCACCTAAGATTTGATGAGAACCCTAAGTTCTAAAAATCTTATTGTGAATGTAATATACTGGTTGACCGGCAGTTAAAACGGACTTCGGATTTCTATGCCTCTAGGTGACCTAAAAAAAAAAAAATTCTGCCTAAAGGTGTATCTTTACAACCGGTAGCTTTCTCCCTACTTTTATTTTTTTATGGGGTCAACACAAGGGTGTATCCAGTGTATATCTCTCCGGTTTATTCTACTTCTCCGCTTCTTCCTAAGTGTTTTTGGAATTTTCAGTGCATTTATTGAGCTAGGTTCTAGACAACCAGTCGATAAGCTGTTACCACCACCAACTTGCCAGCTATACTCGTGCGGCGAAGTGTGGCTTATTTCTTTTTTTCTTTTATCATTTTCTTTTTGATTTTTTTTTTTTTAAGTAGGTGGCTTCCTTGGTCTAAGATTTACCTAAAGGTAGCAAAAACAGAAAGATCCAGTGACTGGGCTCTGGACAACCTACCTATAGGCTGTTACCCACGATAACTTGCCGGCCATATTACCTTAGAAGGTTCATTACCTACCCAATTTTCGTTAGAATCGCCGAACAATGAGTCAGTGACAAGATAGTGTGTAGATGCTTAAAACTCAAAATTCCCTTAAATCAGAGGGTGCGTTGATAAGTCGTGTACTTATCACCCAAACTTATTTACTCCAATTAAAATAGAATTTAGGTTGGCGAGGACTCGAAAAATAAATCCACATTTTAGTGGATACACGAGTTGATTAAGTCCAAAGACCTGAAGGGTCTTTGTGTTCAAATCATAATGTATTATTTAATAAGATTGAAAATTTTCTTAAACCCAAGTTCTCTTTCCTAATTCCAAATTTTTTTTAATAAGAAAATAAAACAAATCTACGGAGCTGACGACTTAAATTCAGAGATGAATATCCACCCCCCCATGCCTATCTATTGCAATGTCCTCATTGTATTAAAAAGACATAAAATAGAGTGGAATAGAGTAGAAGGCACCTGAATTGCGTGAATGTCAGGTCCACTCCGAGATGAAAACTAAAAAAAATTGTATACATGCTGAATTTAGTGCCTTCAGCTAGGCACACTATAAAAAGAAGAGAAATAAAGAATTCACAAATGCAGGTCAGAATCAGAATAAAAAGAAGAAACCTCTGACCTGTCAATAAAGGTCCACATGACCAAATTGTGGTGCAGACCCATACCCCATAATCGAGAATATCTCAGGTTCTAGATAAAAATTACCCAAAACCTAAAATCAGTATGCAAGTGGGGTCGGGCCTGCAATTTAGGAGGATGCAACCCAAGACCAAAAAGTCAGGTTATAGAGAATTCAAGCTCAAAAGGATAATCATTGAATGTATGCTTAGGTTGGACATCCTCAGAACAGATGTCGTAAGGGTCCTGGTTTGATGGTTTCAGCTTAATAGGAACCCTTCGACTCAGTCTTCTACTTCCTCCGAATTTAGCTTCCCAAATCAGAACTTCCCAACTTCTATCCTCCTCATTCAGAATATTAAATTCCGGGACCTCTTGCATATTAATCACCCCATTTGAAATTTCCAAGTCTAAAAGATGTGGCTTAATCAGAATTGACTTGGGTCTAATTATCTCAGAAATAGAATCATCGATAATCTCAATGGGGTGTAACTGACAATCAGGGCATTTGATTGAATCCTCCAGAAAAAGCAATTCTGGATCCATAATGTGAGCCCTAATAAGATCAGTTTCCTCAGTTATTGGGCTATCAAATGATCCATCAGATTCTCAGGCCCAATCGTCTCACAAAAATCGTGCTCTGTAAACTCATGTGAGACTTTGCAAATCGAATCTTCACCATCAGAATCAAAGAAATCAAAATCCGCATTAATGTATGTCTCAAAATCATCCATCACTTTCTGGTCCATGGAGACATAGGTTTCTTCGTACCTCGGCTCAACGATCTCAGGTGAAGCAATCGGATCTTCCTTAATTGGCTTCTCTAATTCAATCTGGTCAGCCTCGTAACACATGTCCCCCCCAACAGGTTCCTGAACGGGTTTTGTAATTGGCTCTCCTGAAGAGGGTTCATCCTGGGAATCATCCCATGATTGAATCAAAGAGACCACAAATCTCATCCTCAATTTCGCTAACTTCCCAAGTAGAAACTCACCCGGGTTCTTATCCTTAACATCTTGGAGCCAATCCAACAAATACTTATTCAAATCATCAATCATCTGAATCAGGGGCTCCAATCTCTCAATGCAAGGTATTAGCCGAACTTCTAAAGATTGTATGATATTCCTCAAGCTAGCCAGAACTTTTTCTTGAACCTGGTTACCCTAAACCAAATGAGTTGGTTCAGGGTTGGGCGTGTTTAGGGTCAATGCAGGGGAATTAACGAATTGAGATTCGTTATACCCTTCTTGATAATAGGTCATTTCAGATTGTTCAAAAGGTGGTGATGACCTAAAGACAGTGTAATCAGAGGATGGGTAAGGATCAATGTATCCTTCTTGATTGTAGATCGTATTAGGTTGTTCATGACAGGTTGACGATCTATAATCGATGTGGCTCTGAGAAGGATAGAAATCACAAAGTGTTCAGGGTTAGACCCTAAACACGAAGGTCCGGAACTGTATCCCCAATCTGAGTTATCCCAACTAACTGATGGTTGATTACAGTATGAGTTAGGATAATCATCATGTTGAGGATAATTCAAAACAGGAGGGAAAGAGCAGAAATGCGTGTAATATGTGGAAGGATTCATGAGAGACGGGAGGAAGAAAGGTGCCCTGCAATACAAACAATCAAACCTGTCCTTAAGTGGGCAAGACTACAGACCTACAGACTCCCAAAACCCATCTTGAGATAGAGAAACGATTTGATCTACTTCTGTCTGTTCAATCCAACCAGTTAGAAGGAGGGACTGCGAAGAAGGTTTTTCCTTTAGCTTGCACCTCCGGTTCCTAGTGTACCCTTCAGCCGCGATCGTTTGATTTTGCTCCCCTAGCTGGACATCAGATTGAACAGTAGAAACAGACTAATCGAAAATAATCTCGTTCTGGGCTCAAAAGAGCGAGTTGAATTCTTAAGGCCAACGTCTACTCTGTTTTATTTAGGGCTAGGTTTGAATGTGCTTTGGAATGTGATGGGCCTTTTATATGGGTTGTGCCCTTAATGATTGATTGATTTGTGTGTGCGTGCACAACCAGTGGTTTCCAAGCAAGATTATTTTTTGATGCGGTGAATTTTATGGTTCAAATCTTGCTTAGTAGCTTTTAGAATTCAACTTTAGGTGTTTTCAAACAAGTTTTGTTGGCACACCAGGTTTTGAAAGCACAGGTGGAGATGTTTTCCTTTGAAGCTTAAAAAAAATGTGGAGTGCCTGGTAAATCCCTAAGAGTTGAACCTAAGTGGCAGCTACTTGATGAGTTGATTTTAATTGAAGTGGTGCGGCCCAATCAACTCAAACAATTGGCCTGTCGCACCACTTAATTAGGCACACAAGTGATTTCCTAATCTGATTTCTACTCAATTATGTGTTTGAATGTTTGTACCGGCTCCAAAGATCGGTTTACCGGTTGAGTTTGAAAATCAGATGAGGTTGTGTACCTCTGTGAGATTTTTTTTAATTTTTCTTTCTTTTAATGTGGGGGTTGGGGAGGGTGTAGGTGTCAAACAACAAACAATCTAACCTTAGAGTTTATAAGAACACCTAGGTTGATTGATGTTTGTGTTATTGTGTGGTGAAATGAAATCTAATGGGTGGGAGGTGGGGGATAACTTACAAAACCTTCCACAGCACTTTACTCCAATCTACCACTTTTGCTTGTCTCAAAAGAGTACCTGCAATCACAATAAGAAAGGAGAGAAGTGAAGTAAATGATTTGTAAGTTGTAAAAACGCGAAGAAAAATCAAAGATCGTCGCCTCCCCGGCAACGGTGCCAAAATGTTGGACGTTGGGTTGGTACGCTTACGTGTTTGGTTTTGAAAACCTGTCATCATAGTATGAAAGCGAAGAACTCGTGTTAAACAAATAAAATTTATACCGGAATGGAAATCCCAGGTCGAACATAGGGAGGCGGACGTTTGATTTAAAAACACGCGTTTGATTTATTTGTCACGAAGTAAATTAATTGATTAGAACTATCTAACTATTTACAATAAATAGAAGAGAGAGAGAGTAAGGGAGAGAGAGAATATTACAAACAAAAACCAAAAAGAAATGTAGAATGAACAAGGAATTCATTATCAAAAGGATTGTTCATTACACTAAACATTACGACTAGAAAGCGGGAAATTGATTACATTAGAAAGCAATGAATCTACTCTAGAAAGTAGTAAATCTATTCTAGAAAGCAGTAAAAAGAATGGGGAGAGAGATATCCTCCTCGACGGTCGCTTGGAGGACGAGCCGGACGGGACAACGCCTGGACGAAGGAGGACGGAGCAGTACGAAGGAGGGCGAAGTAGGAAGAACGGGAACGGGGCAGCACGTCGTTGTTGTTGCGGGATCTGCTTCCGAAAAGGGGACAAAAAATTAACTTTATCTCGCGAGAAGCATCCCGGGTGTGAGACAAGCTTCTCTTGAGCTTTGGAGAGGGAGAGAAGAGGAAGGGATGATAATTTCTTGTGGAGGGTCTCCTATTATAGTTGCAAGGAGTGGGGGCAATTTGGTCATTACAACTCTTAAAACATTAATTCAGGACCTTTAGTGACGGATAAAATTGTCGCTAAAGGTCCGAATGTGGGCGTAGTGGGCAGCACACGCACACGCTCGCTTGCTCGCATGTGTAACGTGCGTACACGTGCAGCCACTCTCAGTCGTTCGATCGTGAGATCGGACGACTTAAGTCGTGCCTTCACCCGCTCCTCAACGCGCGCCCGCCCGCGTACGATCCCGTGTCACACGTGGGCATGCAATAGTGCGTGGGGCGGATTGGGCACGTGCGACTGTCCGATCGCGATCGAGCAGTCAATCACACCGGCCTGCACCGCTCACCGCTCACCCGCTTCTCGCGTTGGATGCCCGCTCGCGATAAAGCCTTTGCCCACTGCGCTACGGAGGGGAGTTGGTCGCGGAGACAAATTCAGGAGCGCGCATCCACAGCCGTTGGATGAGCATCCAACGGCGGAGAAGCGGCGCTCTGATTGAAGAAGAGAAGGTGCGGCGGATGCTTCGGCTGGTTGGGCGGCTGAGATGGCGCCACGTGGCACCATCTGAGCCGTCCATCTTCTAGATGATGTAGATGGTGCCACGGGTGTCGGATTGAGTCGATTTTCTCACCGTTAGGCTGCGATCGTCGATCCGAATCCATCCGTGCGATCGGATTTGTCATTTGAAGTGTAGATTCACACCATCTTTCCCTTGATCTTCTAGGGTTCCCCGGTCACTATCTGATGCTACAGATGTCTGATTAGGGCGATCTTGGAGTCGTTGAACTCCAATCGTTGCCCTGATCACATCTGTCCAGTTGGATCTTCGATCCGAGGCCCCGATAAAAGGTTTACCCTATCCATGAACATAAAAGGAGACAATTAACCTCCATTTTATTCAAATTACTGTAAATGTATGATGATGCATGTTATGCAATATTTATAGCATGCAATGCAATCCTATGTTTAAGAACATGCATAAATAGACATCTTAAGTAGTGTAAACATGTTTACATCATCTGCTTTCTTCCTTTGCCTTTCTTTTCCTCTGCCTTCTTCTTCTCCTTTGGCTTTCTTCTTTCTCTCTCTCTGCCTTTGTCTTCAATCTTCTTCTTTATCTTCCTTCTTCTCTACTCTCTGGCATTTGCCTTTCTTCCTTTGCCTTTCTTTTCCGTTGCCTTCTTCTCTTTCTTTCTCTGCTGGCTGCCTTTCCTTTGCCTTCAGTGTCTTTCTTCCCTTTTGATGTAAACACATTTATTGAGGGTAAAATACGTATTCATGCATGTTCCTACGCTTAGATTTGCATTTCATGTTATAAATATTGCATACCATGCATCATTCTGCATTTAAAGTAGTATATAATTTAGGTTAATTGCGTCTTTTTTGTGGTTAGGAGAGAAAGATTTATTTTGGAGCCTCAGATTGACGATCCGACCGTACGGATCTGATCAAGACGACGATCGGAGTTTAATGCCTTTGAAATTGCCTCAATTGGAGTCCTGTAGCACCGTATGTAGTTCGAGGAAGATCAACGGCCAAGGGACTATGAGACATAATTTGGAGCTTCAAGTGACAAATCCGACCACGCGGATGGATTCGGGTCAACAATCGCAGCTTAATGGTGTAAAAATCAACTCAATCTGACCTCTGTAGCTGCCCCTACAATAAGATGGACGGCCCAGACTGCACCACGTGGCTCAGCCCAGGCTGCCTAGTGCACACACCACCACCACACGCGCATGAGCAGGCGCGCCTGCGCACCGCGCAGGGCCAGTGCGTGGGCACGCGCATGTGGCAAGGGGGGAGCGCAATGGCAGTTATGCATGAGCTGGACCTACAGCGACGCATGAGCTAAACTTATAGCGATGCGTACAGTCGTCGCTAATTCTTCGCACGCCAGCAAAGCCAGCTTTGGGCATGAGCAGGCGTGAGCAGGCATGAGCTGCCCATAGCGACGCTTCCAGCGACAGCCTGCATGTCACTAATGGTCCCATACCTATTTTTGCCTCTTCTCCTCCACTATAAAAGGACCTACACCCCCTCCCTTCCAAGCGATCTCTACCTACTCTACTCCCACCTACTCCCAAGCTCTAGCAAGCCTACCAACGCTCCATTAGAGCTTGTTCTCAAGCTCCCAAGGCGCCTATTAGTGTAGCGAACCTCTGCCCCACCAAATACTCCAACTTCCCATCCCCTTCATAGGTCGCCTTGCAGCCATCCTCCCACCTCCATTCCGGTAGCAGATTATCTCCGTCTTCTCAACTCCATTTCGGAGCCACATCGAAGCTTTCGTCAACCCGACGTCTTCCTGCATCTCACCTCCGTCGTCCCTCTCCTCACCTTCATCCGAGCTTCCGCCAGGCGTTGTCGTCTCGCCGAACAACCGATTCGGGAGATTTCCTCTCACCTCCCTCTCTTTTTATGCTTTCATAGTTTATTGTAATTGACATTAAAAGTGATATATATCTGATATGTTCTATATCTCTTGTGATTCATTTTGGTTGTCTTCTTTCAAAAATACGAAAAAAAAATAACAGAACCCTAAAATACCAAAAACAAACAAAACGAAGCGTAGTTTTCAATAAAGTAAACGTCGCCTCCCTGTGTTCAACCTGGGACTCCCTTGGAGTTTTGGTATAAATTTTATCTGATCGACATGTTTTGCAACTACGACGATGGGTTACTTGTAACCCTGATTTCTAACACGCGAAACGTGCCCGACCATTGTGGCCTCGGCAACGGAATTTACTTTATTTTTTATTGCATTTCTTTG
Source organism: Thalassia testudinum (assembly GCA_037157565.1). NCBI lineage: Eukaryota > Viridiplantae > Streptophyta > Magnoliopsida > Alismatales > Hydrocharitaceae > Thalassia > Thalassia testudinum. The sequence continues at coordinate 1,862,161 of JAZHRO010000029.1, read as the reverse complement.
CATTTACATAGCACTAACCCTACTTGTCTTCGATCTACTATCTTGTAGGTACCCTAGCATGGAGATCCAAGTGTGGTAGACCGGAGTAAAGTGCGGGTAGAGTGTTTTGTAAGTGTCCCCCACACCACCCCCACCTTAGTTTTCATTCCATAACCTAATAACTCAAACCCAAATCAACTTAGGTGCTTTTTATAAACCCTAGAATAGATTTGGTTGTTTGTTTTCCACCTCCACTCACCTCGCCATCCACATAAATTAAAAAAAATAAAAAAAAGTGTTATCTGATTGTAGGATTTTCTGAAAGCTACACACTTAACACCCACAACTTCGTATCCTGAGGCGCACAATCACTTTGATTCTACCACTTAACCGAGATCTGACCTGTGGACCCGGTACACTTCAACTAAATACACATGAGTAGAAATTTGAATAGGTTAATTATTCTTGTGTGCCTTAACTAAGTGGTACAATAGGACAATTGATTGAGCTGTTTGGGCTACACCACTCATTCAAAAACTGATTCGTCAAGTAGCTTGCCACTTAGGGTTGATTAGTAGGGATGAACCAGGCACTCCACATTATTTTTGATTTTTAAAGGAACATATCATTACTCGTGCCTTCAAAACTTGGAGTGTTCTACTAAACCTTGGTTGAACCAACCTAAGAATTAAACCCTAAAAGCTACTAAACAAGGTTAAATCCTAAAAGACACATCATCAAATAACCTTGTTTGAGAACCCTGGTTGTGCACGCACACACATTTTAACTGATCATTAAGGGCACAACCCATCTAAAGGGCTCATCACAATCCTGAAGCACCATTGTCCCAAGCCTAACTAAAATTGATTAGATGTTGGCCCTAAGGGCTGGTTCACTCATCAGGGTCCAAATTGAGATTATTCATGATTAACCTGCTTATACTAGTCAATCTACTGTCTAGCTAGGGGAGTATCTGTTTACTCGAGAGTGCAATCAAGTTTGTAAATATTGCGTTGCAGTATAGTTGAAATCGCTTCGAAAAACAAATGAGAATTTATTACTCGAAAAACTATGAATCCGAGGTCAAACACGGGGAGCAAATTGGTATTTAAAAACTAAGAACACAACTTCAATTTAGTAAAATATGATGTCCAACCAAATTATGAAGTAATAGAACTAGTTTCCATGTATATAGAAGCTCTAAAAAAAATATGAATAGAGATGTAAAAATTGGATGCTTCTGGCTTTCTCTTCTTCTTCTTCTTTCTTTCTTCTAATGCATTTTTCTTTTGCTTCCTCTGCTTATGACGTTGGCTTCTTCTTTCTCTTTGAATTTCCTTGAGCTCTTTTCTTCTTCTGTAGCTTCCTTCTTCTTTCTTCCTTGGCTTCAGCTATGCCCCCTCTTCTTTCTCTAATTTCTCCTTCCTTCCTCTGCCTTGGCTTCTTTCTCCTTTCTGCCTTCTTTGCAACAGTGCCTTCTCCTTCCTAATTTCTTCTTTGCCTTAGCTTCCCCTGTGGCTCCTTCTCTTCAGCTTCTTCAGCCTTTAGCTTTCCTTCCTTAGCCACTCCTTCAGGGTCCACTTCCTTCTTTAGCTCCCTCTTCCTTCTTCCTTTCCCTACACACAACTGCAAAACCTACCCCTACCCTTCCCTACGAACACTCTTTCTCTTTTCTCTCTTAGTCTTACTCTCCCAGAGCCTTTCTCGGGTATATGGGTCGGGTTAGCACACCTGGGTCCAAGCGCACCGGTGTGGGCGATGTGCGAGGAGTGATAGGTTATCGGGTTAGGAAGCCAGGTCCACGTAGCGTGGGCACGGACGAGGCGTGGATAGGTGAGAGGGACCTCACCCCGTGTCAGTAGGCGAAGAGCTTATGACACAGAAACAATTTATTCCGCTTCGCCTCTTCTAAAGTTACCCAGGTGGGATAAAAAGTCCCACTCGCTTCTTCGTGCACGTCCGCAGGGGATGTCACTTAATTGCTACAGCTGCGGTATCCTAGGACTCCAATTGCTGGAGTGAGGAGATCGCGAAGAGATTCCATGCATCTGGAACTCGATCTTCTGGAGCGGGGCTACCTGGAGTGAGCTTGCAAGCAAGCTTCGCTCCCTCTCCAATGGCGGATAGGGGTCCAACCTGTCAACACAAATATGACCTTACGGCCATGTCAAAACCCTCAGGAAGCTTTGCCGTGACACGACGAAGGTGGTTCAGGTGCTGGTGTGGTGCGGAACGGCCTAGGTATGCATGCCTATGTCGTTCTGTGGCCCTGAAGGTAGGGTTGTTCGAGGGTAGCGTGTGGGATGTGTGTCGGTCGATGGAGAGTGGGAAGATGATCAGTGGATGGAGGCAGAGCTTCTGAGGTAGTTGGCGAGGCGTGTGGGTGTGTGGAGTGGTGGATGTGCCTCGCCGGTGGTCTGCCGAAGGTGAAGAAGGTGAGGGTGGTCTGTGGTTGTCGGGGCACGAAAATAGAAATAAAGAGGGGGGAAATAAAGAGTAGAGAGAAGGGGACTTATCTGCGAGTGATTGGACGAGGGGGAGGCAGAGGGCGGATGGCTCATATCTACCGTCACCGGAGACGAAGGCCCTGAGATGGAGAGGTGGTGACGACGAGAGGGGTGCAGACGCGGGTGCAGGTATGGCGTGACGCGGAAGAATGAGGCGGAGATGACTCTACCACTGGTATGGTGGCAGAGCGACGAGAAGAGGGAGGAGGAGTCACTGCAGCTAGCAGGCTTCTTGGCTGGAGAGGGAAAAGGAGGAATTCTGGGGGATTCTTCAGCCAAATCAAGCTTAGGATGGTTGGGAGGACTTGGGGTGTCTTTTATAGTCGCGGGCGGAGGGTCTTGTGATTGGAAGGCAAGCTTCCAAGCACGGCAACCTCGCCGGATTTGGAAGGTCGAGAGATACCCATATCTCTCATGCGTTCGCATGAGAGATTGGGTGCGAATCAGAGTGCATAATTGGGTTCACATGGTCGGGAATTCCTTGGAGAATCTCCCTTTCAAATCTGAGAGGGATTCTCTGAGGAATCAGGGAGATATCCCTCTTGAATCCTCGTCGGAGTAGGATTCCTTCGTTGTAATGGCAGAGGGTCCTAATTGCAAAGAATGACGAGGAAGCTAGGGGGTCTCTGCGAGGTTTTCAAAAGTTAGGGGCATAAAAGTAATTGGGTTGGACTGTTTTGCAAAGTAGGTCAAGGTGAACTAATTTGGACCTAAAGAATCCAATGGTGAAGTTGGATTTTAGGTTTGACCACGTTTGACTGTATATTTTGCATAAAAACCCAATTTAGGGCAAATATTTGACTAGGACCCCTATTTAGGTGAAAATAGGTTCTTAAGGCCAAATTGAAGGTTATAAACCCTAGAGGATATTTTTCCATGAATTTTAGAGGGTTATTTGATTTTTATCCTGACCAGAACCTTGTTGAATTAAGTGGGTCTGTTTTAGGGTTACAGGATGTCATTTAATTCCCAGATCTCACATTAACCCTTTTCTAATTGAACCATCCTACTTTTTATCTTGGTAAGACCAATTGATCCATGTTTACCCCCTGAGAAATCCTGTTGTTGTACTGCAATGGTAAAATTATAGTTTTACCCTTTATTTCTTACTTTTCTCTCAAAACAGTTATTCCCTGAGTTAGGCCCTTCACTTGGTTATGTAGGAGCTTTTATTCTCTTTTCTAGGTCAAAATGAGCTAGTTAGGGCTCATGATGGTGTTCCCATCATACCCCCATGCCTAGCTTTTTCTAGTCCGTTAGCAAAATTTCAAGGTTTTAACTTCTATTCTAGACCATGAGTTTCTGTCACAATTTATGATAAGTGCTTTTACTTTTTCTTTGTGATTAGGTTAAAATGCCGACCGTAGGCCTAGAGGTACTCAAGTACCAACCAAGATCCATACTTGACTAGCTGTAGCCTCGATCCTCCGCGAAGGTTTTTAAGGCCCGTAGGAACTATCCTAAGGTTCATTGGACTCCGCGGTTAAAGCACCCGTGCTTAAGACATATTTTAGCCTTAGTTCGATTTGTAGTGCATTTTTTTGTAAGAGAGAGATAGAGGATTTATTTGTTTGGAGAGTTTTCTCTCTCTTTTCTTTTTATTTTTAGCTTCGGATTGGCTTCTCAACACGGTCTGTATTAGATTCCTCGTCCCCATCGTCAATATCCTCAAAGGTCCCTAGCAATCGATGCTTCGTGATAGCACTGACCATGGCAACCCCCAGAACCCTGGCTTTCGAGATTTCGAGATAATCCTGCCCATGGCGTTCCGTAGCCAAATCCAAACCCTGGCAATCGACATTTCGTGATAATGTCGCCCATGGTATCTGAACCAACGGGGTGCTTATGTGCCCTCGGTAGGATATGTAAATATCCTAGGAGACAAGCACCGAGGAGACGATATGTTGTTATTCATCTTCGAGGGGAATTTCTCACCTCTCCGTGCTGGAAACTCATCCAAATCAACTTGTGTTGATCGGTCGCTCATAATCTAGGCAACTTTTTTCAGAACATTTAAACGCTTTTTGCATAATTTTGATAGTTATGCGCACTGAACCAGACTGTGTGTGGATTGGGGTGCTTAGGTTACCGAGTCCTGAAAATCGAAGGTCAGTTAACTAGGTCAAATACTCCCTAAGCCTTAGACCTAATACTTAAGCTTTGCATTTTCCCCAACCTCTTGAGGATTATACAGATCTTAGCAGGTACTTGAATTTTTAAGCCTAAGAGTCTACCCCAAAAGGCCTAAGAGCAGCGTTCCTACTAATCTCTCTTTGTATCTCATTAGCACTTTTTTCCTATTTTTCTCTTTTCCTTGATGTGGTTTAGAACTTCGGTTAATCCCTTAATCTCTTACCAATGACTATTCTTTTCCTTTTTCATTTTTTGCTCCTTTTTTTTGTCATTTTGCTCTTTTCCTCCTCATGTTTTGTATGGCCTTAAAAAATTTTCCCTCCCCCCCTCAGTTTTTTTGTTCTTTTCAAGATTTTTTCATTTTTTTGTGTTTTTTGTGATATGTGATTTTTTGTTGAAACCTTTTCTTGTGAGATGAGCTTTCATGAAGTTTTGCACTTTCATACCCCCCATGCCTATGATTTGCAATGTCCCCATTGTAAATTAGGTAGGTTCAAATTTAGCTTAGTTCATTCATTAGGATAGGTCTTGGGTGGGTGAATGGGTCAAGGTGATTATTGTGAATGATTTCTTGACTCGAGTATGGGTACCTGAGGTGGAGTCAGCTGTTTTAATGGATGAATCCTAAAGTGCAATATGAATTCAGCATAGAAATGTCAAGAAAGGTTTCGGGTTTTTCAAGAATGACAGGTTGCCTCCCGTTAAGCGCTGAGTTTTACGCCATCGGCTGGGCGCAATGAGCTCAGGGAGAATGGAGGGTAAAGGATATCTCAGCCAAATTTGTATTGGTCACGTCAATGAACGATTTGAGTCTCTGACCATTCATGACAAAGGGTTTGGAATCGTGGATGAGTGGACTGATCTCAATGGCTCCATTTCCAAAGATTCGTCGAACTAAGTAGGGTCCGATCCATTTTGATCGTAGTTTTCCTAGGAACAGTTTGAGTCTTGCATCGAAGAGTAGGACCTTTTGACCAGGATGAAAGATCTTTCTAGATATGTGCTTGTCGTGAAAGGCTTCAACTCGCTCTTTGTAATTTCGCGAGTTCTCATACGCGTCGTGGAGTAATTCATCGATCTCGCTCATTTGAAGCTTTCTATTGGTTCTAGCCTTAGAAAGATCTAGGTTGCAGTTCTGTACTGCCCAATAGGCTTTATGCTTCAATTTGACGGGGAGGTGACATGCCTTCTCGTACACCAATCTGAAGGGAGACATACCTAATTGGGTCTTGTGGGCTGTCCCATAAGCCCACAAAGCTTCCGGAAGCTGGGATGACCAATCCTTCCTGTCAGGTCGAACAGTAACCTGGAGGATTTTCTTGATCTCCCGATTTGATAGCTCAGCTAGACCATTATTTTGGGGGTGGTAAGGAGTAGAGATTCGGTGTGGCACCCCGTATTTGGTCTTCGGTGACCTGAACTAAGCGTTTGTAAAATGGGTCCCTCCATCGAAAATTATCACACGTGGAATCCCGAACCGTGAGAAGATGTTTTGATGAATGAATTTGATAACTTTATAATCATTGGTTCGGGTCGAAATGGCTTCGATCCATTTGGACACAGTCTACAGCGAGTAAAATGTATTCGAAGCCGTCCGAGATTGGGAAGGTCCCATAAAATCAATCCCCCAAATGTCAAAAATTTCGCATACCAGAATTGGCTGTAAAGCCATCATATCTCGATGGCTCATGTTGCCCAAGGTCTGGCAACGGGTACGTGCCTTACAGTGATTGTATGCATCCTTGAAAATTGTGGGCCAGTAGAAGCTGCACTGGAGGACTTTTGCTGTAGTTTTATGTCCTGAAAAGTGTCCACCGCATGCCTGGTCATGGCAGAAGGAGAGTATGTCAAAGGGTTGAGACCAATCAGGGGATTGTAGGATCAGTGCTTGGGTAACTCGATCACAGAGGATTTCAAATGCTTGAGTACATTCCTTGGAGAGAAGAGTGGTCAGGGGGCACGCGATTTTTGAAAAATCAGGGATAAATCGACGGTAAAAATCGACGTGTCCCAGAAAAGATCAGATGTCCTTGATCGAGCTAGGCATAGGGAGTTTGGAAATCAAGTTCACCTTGGCTTAATCGACTTGGATGCCTTTCTCTGAAATTAGATGTCCCAGGACAATTCCTTCAGGCACCATGAAATGGCTCTTTTCCCAGGAAAGAACTAGATTCATGTCAATGCACTGCCTGAGGATTTAGATCAAGTGCAGGAGGAAATCGTCAAATGATGCTCTGAATACTGACAAGTCATCCATGAAGACTTCCAGATAGTCACCTACCATATTTGAGAATATGGCAAGCATGCACCGGTGAAAAGTCGCGGGTGCATTGCAGAGACCGAACGACACCCTTTGGAACGCGTATGTCTTGAAGGGGTAGGTGAAAGTGGTCTTTTCTTGGTCCTCAGGATGGATTGCCACTTGGTTATAATCGGAGTACCCGTCAAGAAAGTAGAAGAACCAATTTCCCGCCAGTTTCTCAAGGATCTGATCAATAAACGGTAGTGGGAAATGATCCTTCTTTGTGAGGGAATTGAGTCTTTTGTAACCAATGCAGACTCTCCATGAGTTAGTGTTGAAAGATTACGAATCGCTACGCTAACGTGTTTGGTTTTGGGAAACCTATCGTTGTAGTTTGAAAGCGAAGAATTCGTGTTCAACAAATAAAATTTATACCGAAAAGAATTTCGGGTCGAACACAGGGAGGCTACGTTGATCTATATTCGCAATTATATTTTTTTTTAGGATTTTTGATAAGCAAGGCGATATAATTACAATGGAGCTATCAGACTAAAAGAAAGATAGAGAGAGAAAGAGAACATGCATTCAATATTTCAATTGTTTATATAATCAAACTAAATAAAAGTTACACTAGAAAGCGGAAAATCAATTACATTATAAAGCAGGAAAATTCTACATTAGAAAAGCTGTAAATAAGAATGGGAGAGAGAAGTTATCCTCCTCGACGATTGCTTGGAGGACGAGCCAGACGGGACGACGCCTGGATGAAGGAGAATGAAGCAGGATGAAGGAGGACGAAGCAGAAGAACGGGAACGGAGCAGCACGCCGTCGTCGTCGCAGGATCCACTTCCGAAGGGGAATGAAAATTGGACTTTATCTTGCGAGAAGCATCCCGGGTGTGGGACAAGCTTCTCTTGAGCTTTGGAGGGGTAGAGAGGAGAAAGAAGGGATGAAAATTTCGTATGGAGGGGGTCTCCTTTTGTAGTTGCAAGGAGTGGGGGCAAAATGAACATTACAACTTCAAAACAATAAATGAGGGGTCTTTAGTGACGGATAAATTCGTCACTAAAGCCCCAACGTGGGCGTAGCTTCCGCACCCACGTGCGCCCGCTCAGCTTCTCACGCGTGCAACGGCTTCCCACGTTCGTCGATTATCAGCCGTCCGATCGCGAGATCGGACGGAGTAAAGACGCATCTCCGCCCGTTGCTGCGCCCGCTTGGCGCGTGTGATCGCGCGTGACCCCGCGCGTTCAATCGCGCGTGAACGCTATTGGGCACACGCGGCCGTCCGATCGCGATCCAACGCCCGTCCGCACCCAATCGCTTGCGCCTGATTTGAGGCTCGCGGGACTCAATCCCGCGACCTCTGCTTCGCCCGTCGCCTCATCTCCGCTGCGCTACACCGTCGAGAAGGTCGCGAGGATGATTTTAAAGCGCCGCGTCCACAACCGTTGGATCGAGATCCAACGGCGGAGAGGGGGCAGGTGCGTGGTCTTCATGGAATGTAGGCGGCTGAGATGGCGCCACGTGGCGCCATCTTGGACATCCATCTTCTGGAAGTTGTAGATGGTGCCACGGATGTCGGATTGACTCGATTTTTGTGTCGTTGAGCTGCGAACGTCGATCCGAATTCATCTGTACAGTCGGATTTGTCATCTAAAGTGCGGATTTTCACCATCCTGGCCCTTGATCTTCTAGGGTTCCTCGGTCACTATCTGATGCTACGGATGTCTGATTAGGGCGATCTTGGAGTCGTTGAACTCCAATCGTCGCCCTGATCACATCCATACGGTTGGATCTTTGATCCGAGGCCCCGACAAAATGTTTGCCCTGTCCAAGCACATAAAAGGAGACAATTAACCTCCATTTTATTCAAACTACTCTAAATGCAAGATGATGCATGTTATGCAATATTTATATCATGAAATGCAATCCTATGCTTAAGAACATGCATAAATAGACATTTTAAGTAGTGTAAATGTGTTTACATCATACCCCCATGCTTATCTTTTGCTAGTCCCTAGCAAAAACTATATGCTATTTATAAAAGAATTAGGTTGGATTATTTGGACTTGAGTTATTTTCAATCATTAAGAAATTGTCTACTTAGGAACTGAACTTTCAAAGACACAACAGTGCTCGGGTATCAGCCAAAATGCAGACCGCCTCAAGCCCTCGACTTATTAAAAGAAAAATTTCTTTTTCTCTTTCTCTTTTCTAATTTTTTGGATTTTCAAATTTTTGGGTTTAAGAATGGCTTCCTACGGCCATTCAATTCACCCAAAATTTGATGAGAACCCTAAGCGTTAAGCATCTTATTGTGATTGTGATAGACTCGTTGACCGACAGTTAGAACGGACTTAGGATTTCTACGCCTCTAGGTAACCTAACAAGAATTCTGCCTAAAGGTGTATCTTTACAACCGGTAGCTTTCTCCCTACTTTTATTTTATTTTTACGGGGTCAACACAAGGGTGAATCCAGTGTATATCTCCCCGATTTATTCTACTTCTCCACTTCTTCCTAAGTGTTTTGGGAATTTTTGGTGCATTTTCTGAGCTGGGTTCTGGACAACCGGTCGATGAGCTGTTACCACCGACAACTTGCCAGCCATACTCGTGCGGCGAAGTTTGGCTTATTTCTTTTTGTTCTTTTCTCCTTTTTTTTTTTTTTTTTAAATAGGTGGCTTCCCTGGTCTAAGATTTACCTAAAGGCAGCAAACAGAGAAAGGTCCAGTGACTAGGCTCTGGACAACCTACCTATGGGCTGTTACCCACGATAACTTGCCAGCCATATCACCCTAGAAGGTTCATTAGCTACCCAATTTCCGTTAGAATCGCCGAGCAACGAGTCAGTGCAAAGAAAGTGTGTAGATGCTTAAAACTCAAAATTCCCTCAAATCAGAGGGCAGGTTGATAAGTCGTGTACTTATCACCCAAACTTATTTATTCCAATTATGATAGAATTAAGATGGCGATGACTCAAAATCAAATCCACATTTTAGTGGATACACAGGCTAATTAATTCCAAAGACCTGAGGGGTCTTTGTGTTCAGATCCTAATGTAAAATTTCTTAGGATTGAAAAGTCCTAATGTCCAACTAATCCTTCCTAAATTTTTTTTTTTTAAATAAGAAGTGAGACAATTTATATGGATTTCACAAAGCTGACCAAATAATTCAAGAATGAATCCACGCCCCTATGCCTAGCTGATGCAATGTCCTCATTGAAAAAGAGACATGAAAGAAAGGGTAGAATATGATAGATGTCACCTGGATATGAAGCTCGTATCAGCCTTGTGTCATATGTACAACTGCTGAGTTTAATGCCGTCAGCTAGGCGAAGCCCAGCCAAAGAAGTCACAGAATGGCTAGAGCAACAAAGTCTTAGACGGGTTCTGGAGGATTACCGTCAACAACAGGCTTCAAACGTTGACCGTTGACTTTAAAGGTGTTACCTGTCTTTGGGTCAGAAATCTGAACAGCACCATTAGGAAAAATCTGATCAATTATGAATGGGCCATTCCATTTAGATCTAAGTTTACCAGGAAAGAGCTTAAGTTTAGAATCAAATAACCAGACCTTCTGGTTTGGCTCAAAGCTCTTGCGGGAAATCAATTGATCATGTAGAGCTTTGGTCCGAGCCTTGTAGATCTTGGCATTCTCATAAGCATCATTTCTAAGCTCCTCCAACTCAGATAGTTGGAGTTTCCTGGTCTTTCCAGCTAGATTTAGATCTAAATTGCATTGTTTGATTGCCCATAATGCCTTGTGTTCAATCTCTATGGGTAGATGGCCTGCCTTTCCATACACCAAACGGAATGGAGACATGCCGATGGGCGTTTTATACGCCATATGGTAGGCCAAAGAGCGTCCTCAAGCTTTTGAGTCCAATCCTTGCGATCAGGCCTAACCATTTTTTGCAGAATGTTCTTGATCTCTCGATTGGAGATCTCGGCTTGTCCATTCATTTGGGGATGGTAAGGTGTGGAAATTCGATGATTAACCCCGTATTTGGCCAATAAATTCTGGAATTGGGCATTAGTAAAATGAGTGCCACCATCACTGATGATAGCCCTCGGAATCCCGAACCTACTGAAGATATTTTTTTTGACAAAATTGATGACCACCTTGTGGTCATTGGTTCGGGTGGGAATGGCCTCAATCCATTTGGACACATAATCAACGGCAACAAGAATGTACTGATGTCCAAATGAAGAGATAAAGGGTCCCATGAAATTGATGCCCTAAACATCAAAAATTTCTACAGGAAGAATAGGGTTTAGGGGCATCATGTCTCTCTTAGTTATGTTCCCGAGTGACTGACATCGAGAACATGACCTTGAGAAGTCCTGGGCATCCTTGAATAAATACGGCCAATAGAAGCCAGATTGCAAGATTTTTGCAACCGTCTTTCTCCCGGAGAAATGTCCACCACACCCAGATGCATGGCAGAACTCGAGTATATTGTTGAATTCATTCTCCGGTATGCATCGGCGAATAATCTGATCAGAGCCGATGCAATACAGTTCAGGGTCCTCCCAAAAGTAGTATTTGGCCTCAGATTTGAGTCTATCCCGTAGTTGCTTGGTCCAATCCTGGGGGATTTGACCAACGGCCAAATAGTTAACAATGCCAGCAAACCATGGGGTGTGGACACCTAAAACTGTAAGAATGGTTTCGTTTGGAAAAGTGTCAGCAATCGGAATGACCAGACAAGAAGAATCACCTAGGAGTCTCGACAAATGATTCGCTACCACATTTTGCACCTCGGCTTTATCCTTGATTTCAAGATCAAATTCTTGAAGAAGAATCCAACGAATAAGCCAGGGTTTAGCATCATTTTTAGCCAAGAGATGTCTCAAGGCCGAGTGGTCGGTATAAACAATAACATGAGACCCCAAGAGATAAGCCCTGAATTTTTCCAATGCAAATACTACAGCTAGTAATTCTTTTTCAGTAACAATGTAATTCCTCTGGGCTTCATCCAGAGTTTTACTAGCATAGTAAATGACAGAGGGCTTTCGGTCAATTTTCTGACCTAGGATAGCCCCAACCGCGTAATCAGAAGCGTCGGTCATGATCTCAAATGGGCCTGTCCAAATTGGTGGTTGCAAAATTGTAGCACGGGTGACTCATAGGTTGAGTCGCATCGAGTTGATTCACGAACTCCTGTCCAGAAGGAGCTCGTGAGGAATGGAATCCCAAATTTTGGGATTGAGTGGATTGAGAGTTAATAGAATTGCCAGTCATCCACTCTTCCATTTTTTTAGCAACCAAGTCCACCTTATCAAGTTTATTACAAATCAATTCCATATCAAATGAATGAGAGTCATGGACTTCATTGACATTTGATTTGGGTTGCTGGGACCGGTTAAAAGTATCCATGGAGGCATGATTAATTGAATTCTCACTCATTTCCCCAAATAAATCATGTGCACTATCTGCATCTTTATTGAGGAAATTGCCTCCGCAAGAAGCATCCACATGGTTTCTGAGTTGCTCATTCAACCCATGATAGAAGATCTGCATGAGTTGCCATTTCGACACCTCGTGGTGTGGACACCTCCGCAATAAGTCCTGGAATCGCTCCCAGGCCACATGAAACTGCTCCCCCGGCCGCTGGGTAAAGGTAGTGATTGCCCGTCTCAAAGCATTGGTACGACCGACTGGGAAGAATTTCTTCAGAAAGGTCGATTTCAACTCATTCCAAGTTGTAATTGGTCTTCCTATTGTCCTATACCAATGCGCAGCTTTATCCCTAAGAGAGTGGGGGAAGAGCCTCATGATCATTTGCTCCTCGTTAACGTTTCGAGCCTTGGTGGTCTGGACCAAAGTGGTCAAATCCTCCAAGTGCTGAAATGGATCTTCAGAGCCAAGCCCATGATAATGTTTAATCAGGCTTAACACCTGGGGCTTGATTTCTACGTCACCGGCTGGAATCTGGACGTCGAGACGTTTCCCGTAATTTGAAGGATCATAAAAATCCTTCAAGGGCTGAGCGCCCTGCATTCTATGGAACCATTCCTGCATTCTCTACATTTGTTCCAGCTGCCTTCGAAATTCTTCCTATGGATTTTCAAGCAGAGGAGGCTGTTGTTCGGCTGTGGGATCAAATTGACCAAAATCTAACTTGCGCCTCCTAGAATGTTCTAACGGTCCTTCCAATCGGGGATTCAATGACCGTCTTCCCAGCATAAACTAGGAGAAGGTCGGAAGGACTGGGGATAGGGACCCTGCAGCACAACAAAACAAGGCTGTCCTTAAGTGGGGTAGCCTAAGGATCTACTGACTCCCAAAACCAGCCTTAAGACTGTAAGTGATTTACTCTACTTACATCTGTTTAATTCAACCAGTTAGAAGAAGGGACTGGGGAGAAGGTTCTTCCTTTGGCTTTCGCCTCCGGTTCCTAGTGTACCCCCCAGCCGCGGTCGTTTGATGCTACTCCCCTAGCTAGACATCAGATTAATCAGTATAAGTAGGTTAATCAAAAATAATCTCAGACTAGGCCCTGAAGAGCGAATCAAACCTTAAGGCCAACGTCTACTCAATTTTATTAAGGCCTGGGATTGTGGTGCTTATGGAATGTGATGGGCCCTTACAATGGGTTGTGCCCTTAATGATTGATTGAGATTTGTGTAAATGCGTGCACAACTAGGGTTTTCAAGCAAGATTATTGATAATGTGTGAATTTTAGTGTTCAAATCTTGCTTAAGTAGCTTTTAGGGTTTCAAATTAGGTGAATTGAAATCAAGTTTCTAAGCAAACCAAGTCGTAAAACACGGGTGAAGATTATTTTCCTTTAAAATCAGAAAAAAAGTGGAGTGCCTGGAATATACCTAGATTGAAAACCCTAAGGAGGAGCTACTTGATGAGTTGGTTTTAAAATAAAGTGGTGCGGCCCAAACAACTCAAACAATTGGCTACAAATGCACCACTAAGTTAGGCACTCAAAAAATGGTTAACCTAGAATAATTTCTACTCTGTTATGTGTTGCTTTGTGTGTACCGGTTCCACAGATCAGAACCCGGTTGAGTAGAAAACAAATCGAGTTGATCAAGTGCCTTGAATGTAGGTGTTTGTTGTGTGTTTGTTGGAAATTACCCCACAAGATTATCTTTTTGTTATTTTTTTTTATGAATGAGGGTGGAATGAATGTGAGTGGAAATCCAAACAACCAAACTATTCCTAGGATTTATGCAAACACCTAGGTTAATTGGGATTTGGGTTTAATGTGGCGAATGAAATCTATGGAGGGGGAAAGAATGGGGGAGCACTTACAGTTGTCTTCAACTGCACTTTACTCCAGTCTACCGCTTGTTGATTCCTTGATGGAGGTCTCTGCAAAACAATAGACAGAAGAGAAAGCTAGTTAGAAAACAAATAAAGTGCAAGAAATGCGAAGGAAAGATCGGAAATCGTTGCCTCCCCGGCAACGGCGCCAAAATGTTGAACGATTACGAATCGCTACGCTAACGTGTTTGGTTTTGGAAAACCTGTCGTTGTAGTTCGAAAGCGAAGAATTCGTGTTCAACAAATAAAATTTATACCGAAAAGAATTCCGGGTCGAACACAGGGAGGCTACGTTGATCTATATTTGCAATTATATTTTTTTTTAGGATTTTTGATAAGCAAGGCGATATAATTACAATGGAGCTATCAGACTAAAAGAGAGAGAGAGAGAGAGAGAGAGAGAAAGAGAGAGAGAACATGCATTCAATATTTCAATTGTTTATATAATCAAACTAAATAAAAGTTACACTAGAAAGCGAAAAATCAATTACACTATAAAGCAGGAAAATTCTACACTAGAAAAGCTGTAAATAAGAATGGGAGAGAGAAGTTATCCTCCTCGACAATTGCTTGGAGGACGAGTCGGATGGGACGACGCCTGGACGAAGGAGAATGAAGCAGGATGAAGGAAGACGAAGCAGAAGAACGGGAACGGAGCAGCACGCCGTCGTCGTCATGGGATCCACTTCCGAAGGGGAATGAAAATTGGTCTTTATCTCGCGAGAAGCATCCCGGGTGTGGGACAAGCTTCTCTTGAGCTTTAGAGGGGTAGAGAGGAGAAAGAAGGGATGAAAATTTTGTATGGAGGGGGTCTCCTTTTATAGTTGCAAGGAGTGGGGGCAAAATGGACATTACAACTTCAAAACAATAAATGAGGGGTCTTTAGTGACGGATAAATCCGTCACTAAAGCCCCAACGTGGGCGTAGCTTCCGTGCCCACGCACGCCCGCTCAGCTTCTCGCGCGAGCAACTGCTTCCCACGTTCGTCGATTCTCAGCCGTTCGATCGCGAGATCGGACGGCTTAAGACGCATCTCCGCCCGCTGCTGCGCCCGCCTGGCGCGTGCGATCGCACGTGACGCTGCGCATTCAATCGTGCGTGAACGCTATTGGGCGCACGCAGCCGTCTGATCGCGATCCAACGCCCGCCCGTTCCCAATCGCCTGCGCCTGATTTGAGGCTCGCGGGACTCGATCCTGTGACCTCTGCTTTGCCCGCCGCTTCATCTCCACTACGCTACGCCGTCGAGAAGGTCGCGAGGATGATTTTAAAGCGCCGCGTCCACAGCCGTTGGATCGAGATCCAACGGCGGAGAGGGGGCGGGTGCACGTTCTTCATGGAATGTAGGCGGCCATTTGGGCGACCGAGATGGCGCCACGTGGCACCATCTTGGCCGTCCATCTTCTGGAAGTTGTAGATGGTGCCACGGATGTCGGATTGACTCGATTTTTGTGTCGTTGAGCTGTGGTCGTCGTTCCGAATTCATCTGTGTGGTCGGATTTGTCATCTGAAGTGCGGATTTTCACCATCGTGGCCCTTGATCTTCTAGGGTTCCTCAGTCACTATCTGATGCTACGGATGTTTGATTAGGGCGATCTTGGAGTCGTTGAACTCCAATCGTCGCCCTGATCACATCCATATGGTTGGATCTTTGATCTGAGGCCCCGACAAAATGTTTTCCCCATCCAAGCACATAAAAGGAGACAATTAACCTCCATTTTATTCAAACTACTCTAAATGCAAGATGATGCATGTTATGCAATATTTATATCATGAAATGCAATCCTTTGCTTAAGAACATGCATAAATAGACATTTTAAGTAGTGTAAATGTGTTTACATCAGTTAGCCACATGGGTTGGTATGACCTCTCCTGTTTCAGTCGTAATGACGGTAAGTCCTGCCTTCTTAGGCACAACCTAGATTGGAGTCACCCACCGACTGTCGAAGATCGGGTAGATGATCCCTACATCTAACCACTTAATGATCTCCTTTTTCACGACCTCCTACAGATTAGGATTCAAACGTCTCTGCATTTCTCGCGAAGGTCATGTGCCCTCTTCAGTGTAGATTCGATGTGTGCAATAAGAGGGACTAATGCCAGTCAAATCATCGAGAGTCCATCCAATGGCTCTACGATGTTGCTGGAGAACAGTAATCAAACAGGATTCCTGGTCAGGTGAGTCTGGAGTTGATAATCACAGGAAACGTCTGATTGGAACCCAAAAAGACGTATTTTAGATGGTCAGGAAGAGGCTTGAGTTCCAGGAAGGGGTTATTAGCAGCAGCGGGTGGTTCAGGGTGTGTGTCAAGAGTATGGGAAGGAGTTATGGGTGTATCTAGATTGGGTTCAGACTCCTTTGTTTGTGGGTTTTGATCTTCTGGTGGTTGATCGGGAATAATCAGGTTGTCCTCGATGTACGGTTCGTCAACCATGGCTTTGATATCACATATTTGTTCTATAACACTGTAATTAATCCCTTGTTGGGCCTTAAAGATGTCAATCTTTAGTGTTTGGTTCCTGAATTTTAGTTCTATTTGGCCCTCCTCAAAGTTTATATTGGCCCTAGCAGTGGCTAGAAAAGGTCTCCCTAGTATAATCGGTGTATCCCTTAGGTTTTCAAGTGCATCCATATCTAAGACTATAAAATCCACCAGGAAGTAGAAATCCCTTACCCTCACAATGACATCCTCGAGTATTCCTTTAGGTGACTTGATTGATCGATCGGCTAACTGCAATGTCACCTCTACCGGTTTAAGCTCGGATTCTTCAAGGTGGTCAAGGAGGGATTGTTGAATGCTCGAATTGCTACGCTAACGTGTTTGGTTTTAAAACCTTGTCGTTGTAGCTTGAAAGCGAAGAATTCATGTTCAACAAATAAAATTTATACCAAAATTTGAATTCCGAGTTAAACACAGGGAGGCTACGTCGATCTATATTCGCAATTATATTTTTTTAGAATTTTTGAAAAGCGAGGCGATATAATTACAATGAAGCTATCAGATTAAAAGGGGGGGAGAGAGAGAGATATAGAGAAAGAGAGAGAGAGAGAAAGAGAACATGCATTCAATATTTCAAAATGTTTATACAATCAAACCAAATAAAAGTCACACTAGAAAGCGGAAAATCAGCTACACTATAAGGCAGGAAAATTCTACACTAGAAAAGCTATAAAGAAGAATGGGAGAGAGAAGTTATCCTCCTCAACGATTGCTTGGAGGACGAGCTGGATGGGACGACGCCTGGACGAAGGAGGACGGAGCAGGACGAAGGAGGATGAAGCATAAGAATGGGAACGGAGTAGCACGCCGTTGTCGTCGCGATATCCACTTCCGAAGGGGGACGAAAATTTGGACTTTATCTCGCGAGGAGCATCCCGGGTGTGGGACAAGCTTCTCTTGAGCTTTGGAGAGGTAGAGAAGAGAAGGAAGGGATGAGAATTTCATATGGAGGGGGTCTCCTTTTATAGTTGCAAGGAGTGGGGGCAAATTAGTCATTACACCTTCAAAACATTAAATAAGCATTCTTTAGTGACGGATAAAATCGTCGCTAAAGCCCCAACGTGGGTTTTGTGGGCGTTCCCCATGTGTGCCTCCTCAGCTGCACACTCTCAATGCCCGCCCACGTTCATTCATCCACAGCCGTCCGATCATGAGATCGGACGGCTTAAGATGCGCCTTCGCCCGCTGCTGCGTGCCCGCCAAGCGCGTACGATGGCGTGTTCCCGCCTCGCATGAAATAGTGCGTGGCCGCTATTGGAAGATCTGAGTCGCCCAATGACGATCCAACGCACGCAGCGCTCGCTCACCCGCGGCCTTCTCCCCTTCACTGTGGCTCGAACCCGCGGCTGCAGCTCGCGATAACGCCTTCGACCGCTGCGCTACAGGGCACGGATGGTTGAGCGGACACTTTTAGGCGCGGCTGTCCACAGCCGTTGGATCGAGATCCAACGGCGGAGAGAGAGTGGATGTGGGGACTTCAGTGATTGCATGTGACCGTTTGGGCAGCTGAGATGGCACCACGTGGTGCCATCTTGGTTGTCCATCTTCTGGGTGTTGTAGATGGTGCTACGGATGTCAAATTGACTCGATTTTTGCGTCGTTAGGCTGCGATCGTCGATCCGAATTCATCCGTGCGGTTGGATTTATCATTTGAAGTGCGAATTTACACTATCCTGGCCCTTGATCTTCTAGGGTTCCTCGGTCACTATCTGATGCTACGGATGCCTGATTAGGGCGATTTTGGAGTTGTTGAACTCCAATCGTCACCCTGATCACATCCATACGGTTGGATCTTCGATCCGAGGCCCCGATAAAATGTTTTCCCTTTCCAAGCACATAAAAGGAGACAATTAACCTCCATTTTATTCAAACTACTCTAAATGCAAGATGATGCATGTTATGCAATATTTATAGCATGCAATGCAATCCTAAGCTTAAGAACATGCATAAATAGACATCTTAAGTAGTGTAAATATGTTTACATCATACCCCCATGCCTATCTTTTGCTAGTCCCTAGCAAAAACTATATGCTATTTATAAAAGAATTAAGTTGGATTATTTGGGCCTGAGTTATTTTCGATCATTAAGAAATTGTCTACTTAGGATCTAAACTTTCAAAAACACAATAGTGCCCGAGTATCTGCCAAAATGCAGACTGCCTCAAACCCTCGCCTTATTCAAAGAAAATTTTCTTTTTCTCTTTTTCCTCTTTTCTAATTTTTTTGGATTTTTAAATTTTAGGGTTTAAGAGTGGCTTTCTACAGCCATTCAACTCACCCAAGATTTGATGAGAACCCTAAGTTTTAAGCATCTTATTGTGATTGTGATAGACTCGTTGACCGGCAATTAAAACGGACTTCGGATTTCTACGCCTCTAGGTGACCTAAAAAGAATTTTGCCTAAAGGTGTATCTTTACAACCGGTAGCTTTCTTCCTACTTTTATTTTTTTACGGGGTCAACACAAGGGTGAATCCAGTGTATATCCCCCGGTTTATTCTACTTCTCTGCTTCTTCCTAAGTGTTGTGGGAATTTTTTTTAGTGCATTTACTGAGCTGGGTTCTGGACAATCGGTCGATGAGCTGTTACCACCGACAACTTGCCATCCATACTCGTGCGACGAAGTGTAGCTTATTTCTTTTTTTTCTTTTATCCTTTTCTTTTTGATTTTTTTTTCTTTTTTTTTTAAAGTAGGTGGCTTCCCTGGTCTAAGATTTACCTAAGGACAAGAAAAAGAGAAAGGTCCAGTGATTGGGATCTGGACAACCTACCTATGGGCTGCTACCCATGATAACTTGCCAGCCATATCACCCTAGAAGGTTCATTAGCTACCCAATTTCTGTTAGAATCATCGAACAATTATTCAGTGCAAAGAAAGTGTGTAGATGCTTAAAACTTAGAAATTCCCTCAAATCAGAGGGTGGGTTGATAAGTCGTGTACTTATCACCCAAACTTATTTATTCCAATTAGGATAGAATTAAGATGGCGAGGACTCGAAAGACAAATCCACATTTTAGTGGATACACGGGCTAATTAAGTCCAAAGACCTGAAGGGTCTTTCTGTTCAGATCCTAATGTAAAATTTCTTAGGATTGAAAAGTCCTAATGTCCAACTAATCCTACCTAATTTTGATTTTTTTTTATAAATAAGAGGAGAAAAATAATTTATATGGATTTCACAAAGCTGACCAAATAATTCAAAAATGAATCCACCCCCCATGCCTAGCTGATGCAATGTCCTCATTGAAAAAGAGACATGAAAGAAAGGGTAGAATAGGAAAGATGTCACCTGAATATGAAGCTCGTATCAGCCTTGTGTCATATGTACAACTACTGAGTTTAATGCCGTCAGCTAGGCGAAGTCCAGCCAAAGAAGTCACAGAATGGCTAGAGCAACAGAGCCTGAGACAGGTTCTGGAAGAATACGGTCAACAACAGGCTTCAGACGTTGACTATGACTTTAAATGTGTTACCTGTCTTTGGGTCAGAGATCTGAACGACTCCATTTGGAAAAATCTGGTCGATAATGAATGGGCCATTCCATTTCAATCTAAGTTTGCCGGGAAAGAGCTCAAGTCGAGAATCGAATAACCAGACCTTCTGGTTTGGCTCAAAGCTCTTACGGGAAATCAATTGATCATGTAGAGCTTTGGTCCGAGCCTTGTAGATCTTGGCATTCTCATAAGCATCATTTCTAAGCTCCTCCAACTCAGATAGTTGGAGTTTCCTGGTCTTCTAGCTAGATTCAGATCTAAATTGCATTGTTTGATTGCCCAGAATGCCCTGTGTTCAATCTCTACGGGTAGATGGCACTCCTTTCCATACACCAAACAGAATGGAGACATGCTGATGGGCATTTTATACACCGTACGGTAGGCCCAAAGAGCGTCCTCAAGCTTTTGAGTCCAATCCTTGCGATCAGGTCTAACCGTTTTTTGCAGAATGTCCTTGATCCTCGATTGGAGATCTCGGCTTGTCCATTCGTCTGGGGATGGTAAGGTGTGAAAATTCGATGATTAACCCCGTATTTGGCCAATAAATTCTGGAATTGGGCATTAGTAAAATGAGTGCCACCATCACTGATGATAGCCCTCGGAATCCCGAACCTACTGAAGATATTTTTCTTGACAAAATTGATGACCACCTTGTGGTCATTGGTTCGGGTAGGAATCGTCTCAATCCAGTTGGACACATAATCAACAACAACAAGAATGTACTGATGTCCAAATGAAGGGATAAAGGGTCCCATGAAATCGATGCCCCAAACATCAAAAATTTCGACAGGAAGAATCGGGTTTAGGGGCATCATGTCTCTCTTAGTTATGCTCCCAAGTGCCTGACATCAAGAACATGACCTTGAGAAATCCTGGGCATCCTTGAATAAAGACTGCCACTAGAAGCCAGATTGCAAGATTTTTGCAGCCGTCTTTTTCCTGGAGAAATGTCCACCACACCCAGCTGAATGGCAGAACTCGAGTATACTGTTGAATTCATTCACCGGTATACATCGGCGAATAATTTGATCAGAGCCGATGCGATACAGTTCAGGGTCCTCCCAGAAGTAGTATTTGGCCTCAGATTTGAGTCTGTCCCGTTGTTGCTGAAAGTTCTTCCCTACTTGGAGGGGTGACGTAATAATGCGGAAATCAAATATATAAAGCAATCTCACAAAAATAAGCAATCACAAAATGTACACAGGAATTTTTAGGTGGAAACCCAAACCGGGTAAAAACCACCACCTAACCCTCTCGAGTTAGGATTTTCCGATCAACCTAGTTGATCAAATCCACTAAACGAATCACTTTAAAACGAGGGTGATTCAACCTCAGTACAACCACGCTACAAGTACGAGGGTAGCGTTCCTCAACCCCTTCTCTCCACGAGAAGGATTTTGTCCCACGAAGGAGACGGGAATTCGCAAAGCGAATACCCAACCAAATAACAAAGATAAAATAAACAATAGTCCTATAGAGCCAACAAAATAATTAAACCTAGCTTCTATAGGAAATAGGAAACTCCCCTTTGCAAGGAGTGCGTCGACGATGACGCGGTGCGTGTGCCACGCGATGGCGCTACGTAGCTCTCGTGAACAACAGCGGGAGAGCGGGCGTGCAAACTGTTTGATGCTCTCAAGATGTAGAACTTGAGCTTGGAGAGCAAGAACTTCTTGGACACAAGAGTGTGAAAGTGTGTAGCTAAGTGTATCCAAGTGTATTTCTAAGTGTCTCTTATGTATTTTTGTGTTGCAAAGGCTCCCCTCTATTTATAGAGGCCTTAGGAAGGCTTTGGAAGGCTTAGAAAGGGTTCTATAGCCGTTGGGAACAAAGTCCAAGAGAATCAGGCCGAAATCAGGACAATGATTACATTTGACAGGGTTATCAGACGTCTAACTCTGGCATCAGACGTCTGGAAGGCCACTTTAAGACGTCTGATTTCAAGGTCAGACGTCTGATTCTATGCGGGTTTCTCCCTGACTTGAATCAGATCTAAACAGGGTTTTTGTGCAAGTCCATCAGACAACATATAGGACGTCTGGCACTATGTCTGGACATCTGGAAACCTACTTTTACTGTGGGAATTGATTTCCAAACGTTGCAACGGCTAGAAAATCTCTGAGAAGAGATTTTGGGTCAGCCGAGGCAAAACGGTCATTTATCAGACGTCTGGAAATACCTAAGGACGTCTGATAAGGCTCTAACGGTCATATTCTTGACTGTTTGCTAAGCCAGCCAACGGTCCACTAATTGGACGTCTGGCAAAGTCATCAGACGTCTTCTAAGACGTCTGGTATAAGGTCTGGACGTCTGATTTCATCAGACAAAACTAACTATGTCCAGCCTAACAGTTATCAGACGTCTGAAACAACAGTCAGACGTCTTAAAATACATTATCAGACGTCTGATTTGGGAATTAGACGTCTGGAAAGTCTGTTTGAACCCTATATTGGTTTTCTAAGTATTCTACAGAAAACCTAAGTATCCTAGGGTTGTGCCGGTGTTCCTAGGACAACTGTTAGGGTTCTTTGAGTCTCTTTAACATGAAATATCTAAGGAAATAAAGAGCAACAAAAGAAACGAAAAATACAACAAGTACAAAAAGAAGGAAATCTATCCTATTCTTCATTTCCTTCCATCTTCAATCTTTCGCTCCACGCGAACCTCCTCTGTTTTCCGTCAAGCTCCTCCAATCCGTCCTGGATGCGAGCTCGAACTTCGTCTAAACACGTCCACATTTGCAATTGACCTGAAATCTAGGACTCAAATTGCAAATGTTAAATAACACGTGTTTTGTTATCATCAAAATAAATGATCATGGTGCTCTAGCACCAACAATCTCCCCCTTTTTGATGATGACAAAACCGTAAATAATAATGCATAAAAATCCTCCCCCTTTTTGACATTATCAAAAAGGTTTAATTGATTTTATATTTCCTATAACTCCCCCTTAAAACATGCTCTTCTATGAGTTTCTTTTGACAGAGGTAATGTCCTCCCCCTTTTTGTAACAATGCGATAGCTATTATTTTTCTCCCCCTCACTAAAGGAAATTTAGCTACCTTACATCTCCCCCTTAAAAATTGACAATTAGCTCATCATTTTTTAACTCCCCCTATCTAAAAGCTTATAAAAAGATAGGGTTAAGAATTTTACCTCACCTACCATGGCCAATAAAATGGCCCGAATGGTGGTGGTGGATGCCACATCGGATGGGGCTCCCATCCGTAGCTTGGAGGCCCGGGCATCGGCGCCGGTCTCCAATCTGGTGGTCGACGTGCGGCGGGTCCGTCGTTTGTTCGCCGTCTTGTCGGTCTTCTTGTTCTCCTCCTTGGTCTACTCCTTAGTTCTCCTAACTCGAGTTGACCAGCCTTGAGTTTGTAGGTCCAGTCCTGTGTATTGTAGTTATCCCTGAATCCTACAAAACAAGATTCTAATTCTTTTTTCGGTATCCAAGTGGGCTTGGATCCGGATTTGTTAGAGGGTCTCTTTGATGGAGATCCTTTCTCAACCTTAGGGCTATAAAACTTGTCTACTTTGTTGATTAATTTGTTAGAATTTTCCCTAAGACATGCAATTTCTTTTTCTATAGTTTGCATCTTAGTCTTTAAATTAGAAATTTCTAACTTTAGACTATCATTTTCCTCAATCAATTTAGTATTTTCATTGATTAAATTTTTATTTTCTAAAAGCAGGTTATTATCCTTAGGACTAGTTTCTATGTCCTTAAGTTATTTTTCTAACCTATCATTTTCATTTTTAAGAAAACTAAGGTTCTTTTTAATGCTTTTATTTTCTATCCTAAGTGATTTACTAATCTCAAAAAGTTCATTAAATGCTTCTTGAAGATCGAGATTTACCTCGTTGTCTGAGTCGCTTTCGCTTTCGCTGTCGCTTCCTCTGGCCATGAAGCCGAAGCAAGCGGTTTCTTCTTCTATGGTCTTTTCTTCTTCTTCCTCCGAGCTAGAATCGTCCCAAGTGGCTTGGAACGCCTTCTTCTTAGATTTCTTCTCCTTTTCCTTCTTCTTCTCCTTTTTGAGAAGAGGGCATTCTGGTCGCAGATGCCCTTTCCCGTTGCAGTGGTAGCAACGTCTCGGGCTTTCCTTCTCCTTTTTCTCTTTCTTTAATTCCTTACAAAACTTGGAAAAATTTTTAAGTAAAATTCTAAAGTCTTCGTCGTCGGAACTTACCTCGCTATCCGACGCGGCTCTGAAGGCGAGAGTCTTCTTTAGTTTAGGCTCTGGTGTATCTTTCTTCTTCAGCTTCAACTTAGTCTCGTAGGCCATCAGATTGCCTAGGAGATCTTCCATGTTGAGCTCCTCCATTTCGTTTGCCTCTTCGATGGCGGTGACTTTCTGTTCCCATTCCGGTCCAAGGGAACGAAGGAGCTTCCCTTGAAGCTCCCCCTTGATGAAAGTCTTCCCTAAAGCTTTCAAGTTATTTACTATGAGAGTGAACCTAGTGTTCATCTCACTTAAAGTTTCGTTAGTTTTCATAGAAAAAGCCTCAAATTCTTGTGAAAGTAAATTGAGTTTAGAAGTTTTTACCTTAGAGGTACCTTCATGAGTTACCTCGAGTGTGTGCCAGATCTCGTATGCGGTGGCGCATTGCGAGATTCTGTTGAACTCCTCCGGGCTGAGCGCACAATACAACGCGTTCATTATTTTCGCGTTGAGAGAGAGCTCCCGGATCTGCTGCTGCGAGTATCCTCCGGCGGGTTTCTCTGGGATGTCGAAGGGGGTCTCGCACGTGGCCCAGACTGAGAAGTCGGTGGCTTGAAGCCAGGTCTTCATCCGCAACTTCCAGTAGGGGTAGTTGCTCCCGTCGAAGAACGGCGGACGGGTTGTGGACTGCCCCTCGGAAATCCTGCTTGTGGAACAGCTTCCCTCCATGTGATCTTTCCGCGGATGTTACTCCTGTCGGCGGAAAACCTTCTCTGATACCAACTGAAAGTTCTTCCCTACTTGGAGGGGTGACGTAATAATGTGGAAATCAAATATATAAAGCAATCTCACAAAAATAAGCAATCACAAAATGTACACAGGAATTTTTAGGTGAAAACCCAAACCGGGTAAAAACCACCACCTAACCCTCTCGAGTTAGGATTTTCCGATCAACCTAGTTGATCAAATCCACTAAACGAATCACTTTAAAACGAGGGTGATTCAACCTCAGTACAACCACGCTACAAGTACGAGGGTAGCGTTCCTCAACCCCTTCTCTCCACGAGAAGGATTTTGTCCCACGAAGGAGACGGGAATTCGCAAAGCGAATACCCAACCAAATAACAAAGATAAAATAAACAATAGTCCTATAGAGCCAACAAAATAATTAAACCTAGCTTCTATAGGAAATAGGAAACTCCCCTTTGCAAGGAGTGCGTCGACGATGACGCGGTGCGTGTGCCACGCGATGGCGCTACGTAGCTCTCGTGAACAACAGCGGGAGAGCGGGCGTGCAAACTGTTTGATGCTCTCAAGATGTAGAACTTGAGCTTGGAGAGCAAGAACTTCTTGGACACAAGAGTGTGAAAGTGTGTAGCTAAGTGTATCCAAGTGTATTTCTAAGTGTCTCTTATGTATTTTTGTGTTGCAAAGGCTCCCCTCTATTTATAGAGGCCTTAGGAAGGCTTTGGAAGGCTTAGAAAGGGTTCTATAGCCATTGGGAACAAAGTCCAAGAGAATCAGGCCGAAATCAGGACAATGATTACATTTGACAGGGTTATCAGACGTCTAACTCTGGCATCAGACGTCTGGAAGGCCACTTTAAGACGTCCGATTTCAAGGTCAGACGTCTGATTCTATGCGGGTTTCTCCCTGACTTGAATCAGATCTAAACAGGGTTTTTGTGCAAGTCCATCAGACGACATATAGGACGTCTGGCACTATGTCTGGACGTCTGGAAACCTACTTTTACTGTGGGAATTGATTTCCAAACGTTGCAACGGCTAGAAAATCTCTGAGAAGAGATTTTGGGTCAGCCGAGGCAAAACGGTCATTTATCAGACGTCTGGAAATACCTAAGGATGTCTGATAAGGCTCTAACGGTCATATTCTTGACTGTTTGCTAAGCCAGCCAACGGTCCACTAATTGGACGTCTGGCAAAGTCATCAGACGTCTTCTAAGACGTCTGGTATAAGGTCTGGACGTCTGATTTCATCAGACAGAACTAACTATGTCCAGCCTAACAGTTATCAGACGTCTGAAACAACAGTCAGACGTCTTAAAATACATTATCAGACGTCTGATTTGGGAATTAGACGTCTGGAAAGTCTGTTTGAACCCTATATTGGTTTTCTAAGTATTCTACAGAAAACCTAAGTATCCTAGGGTTGTGCCGGTGTTCCTAGGACTACTGTTAGGGTTCTTTGAGGCTCTTTAACATGAAATATCTAAGGAAATAAAGAGCAACAAAAGAAACGAAAAATACAACAAGTACAAAAAGAAGGAAATCTATCATATTCTTCATTTCCTTCCATCTTCAATCTTTCGCTCCACGCGAACCTCCTCTGTTTTCCGTCAAGCTCCTCCAATCCGTCCTGGATGCGAGCTCGAACTTCGTCTAAACACGTCCACATTTGCAATTGACCTGAAATCTAGGACTCAAATTGCAAATGTTAAATAACACGTGTTTTGTTATCATCAAAATAAATGATCGTGGTGCTCTAGCACCAACAGTTGCTTGGTCCAATCTTGGGGGATTTGATCAACGGCCAAATAGTTAACAATGTCAGCAAACCATGGGGTGTGGACACCTAAAACTGTAAGAATACTTTCGTCCGGAAAAGTGTTAGCAATCGGAATGTTCGAACAAGAAGAATCACCTAGGAGTCTCGACAAATGATCTGTGACCACATTTTGTACCCCGATTTTATCCTTGATTTCAAGATCAAATTCTTGAAGAAGAATCCAACGAATAAGCCAGGGTTTAGCATCCTTTTTAGCCAAGAGATGTCTCAAGGCCGAGTGGTCAGTATAGATGATAACATGAGACCCTAAGAGATAAGCCCTGAATTTTTCCAACGCAAATACTACAGCTAGTAATTCCTTTTTAGTAACAGTGTAATTCCTTTGGGCTTCATCCAAAGCTTTACTAGTGTAGTAGATGACAGAGGGCTTTCGATAAATTTTCTGACCCAAGACAGCCCCGACCGCGTAATCAGAAGTGTCGGTCATGATCTCAAAAGGGGCTATCCAAATTGGTGGTTGCAAAATTGGAGCACAGGTGACTGCCATTTTCAGGAAATCAAATGCCTTTCGGCATGATTCATCGAAAACAAACGGCATTTCTTTGGCAAGAAGATTACTCAAAGACGAGCAACCTTCGAGAAATCCTTGATGAATCTTCGATAAAATCCCACATGGCCAAGAAATGATCTGATTTGTTTAACAGATGTGAGAGGAGGAAGTTTAGCGATAGCATCAACCTTAGCTTTGCCCACTTCAATTCCCTGTTCAGAGATTACATGACCCAAAATGATGCCCTCTTGGGTCATGAAATGACTCTTTCCCCAGCTAGGGACCAGTCGTGTCTTGATACATCGCTTAAGAATCATTTCCAAATTAGCCAAGCAAGAGTCAAATGATTCTATAAAAACAGAGAAATCATCCATGAAGACTTCCATAAACTCTCCCACCACGTCAGAAAATATGGCTAGCATACACCTTTGAAAAGTCGCAGGTGCATTGCATAACCGGAAAGGCATCCTATGAAAAGCAAAGGTTCCGAAGGAACAGGTGAAAGTAGTTTTTTCCTGATCCTCGGGATGGATATGAACTTGGTTGTATCCCGAGTAGCCATCAAGAAAACAAAAGTACTTCTACCCGGCTAATTTTTCCAAGATTTGATCGATGAAGGGCAGGGGAAAATGATTCTTTTTAGTGGCTGTGTTCAGCTTCCTGTAATCAATACAAACTCTCCAAGAGGAAGCTGAACGAGTTGTGACAGATTCTTCTCTCTCGTTAGTCACAACGGTAATCCTGACTTTCTTTGGAATAATTTGAACGGGACTTACCCAAGGACTGTCAGAGATTGGATAAATAATTCTTGCATCGAGCCACTTGGTGATTTCCTTTTTGACCACTTCTCGCATATTTGGATTCAATCTCCTTTGCATCTAGCGAGAAGGGCGGGATCCATCTTCCAAAACTATTCTATGATTATAGTAAGATGGCTCGATCCCCCTGAGGTCATGAATGGTCCAACCAATTGCCTCCTTATGTTCCTTTAGGACCTTGATCAATTTAATCTCTTGCTCCTTTGTCAATTTAGCACTGATAATCACAGGGAGCGTATTCTGAGGTCCTAAAAATTGATATTTCAAATTCTCGAGCAATGGTTTCAATTCAAGCTGGGGTGGGTTGATGATTGATGATAGGGTTGATGCTGAAGATTCAACAAGATGAAGAGGTTGTGAGTGAACAAAATCAGTAACCTCTTCCGAAGATGTCAGGTCAGCCAAAGAGGGTTGCAGGTCAAATTCATCATCCAAAGAGGAACTTTCAACTGAAGAAACTGTCAGACAAGTTTCAATATTATCATTATCCTCATCAAGTTCCTCAATAAATCCACAATCCTCAAATTTGTTGATCGCCTTAAAAATATCCAATTTCATTCATTGGTCCCCAAAGGCGATTTCCATGCTACCGCTTTCAGAATTAATGTTTGCCTTTGCGGTAGCCAGGAACGGACGCCCCATAATGATGGGCGTGTTCCTCAGATTATCAAGTACATCCATGTCAAGGACAAAGAAATCTACAGGAAAATAGAAATCCTTGACCTTAACTATAACATCTTCAATAATGCCTTGCGGGTTTGTGACCGAACGGTCCGCTAACTGTAGCGTTACTGAAGTTGGCCGAAGTTCACCTAACCCAAACTTCTCGTAGAGAGAAGTCGGAATTAGGTTGATGGATGCACCGAGATCCAAAAGTGCTCTATCAAATGTGTAATCTCCGATAACGCAAGAAATCAATGGAGCACCAGGATCTCTCTTTTGAGGGAGGTAGTGAAGGATAACAGAACTAGCCTGCTCGGAGAGTACTACCTTCCTCGGAATAGATTCTTTTGACTTACGCTTTTGTGTACATAATTCCTTTAAAAATCTTGCGTAAGCCGGTATGTGCTTGATAGCATCAAGGAGCGGGATATTGATCTCAACATTCTTAAATAAATTCAGAAGCTCCTCATTGCTATCAACAGGCTTCTTCTTCTTTGATTTGGTTAAGGCTTCAGGAAAGGGAACATGAGTCAGATCTTTGGAATCAGGTTCCTGAGCCTTGATTTATCCTCTAGAATTCTCCTTTCTCTCCTCAGGTTCTTCAGGATTCAAAAGATTAGAATAGTGTGGTTGTGGATCCTGAGTCTTCTTACCACTCCTCAAAGTGACAGAATTTGTAGATGCGTAAGAATTTGGGTCTTAGGGAGGGTTAGGAAAGATTGGAGGGGCTTGATTGACCATGAATTGTTGATTTGCAGAAGAAGAAGATGAGGAACCCTGCTCAACCACCTGAGCATGTGCGTGCGGGTCCCTCTGATTTCCGTACCCTTGGGCTTGATTGCCCAAATTCATAATATTTCGCGGGTTGGGTAGGGGTTGGGATGGTAGAGATCCGGGTTGACGAGAGTTAGCAATGAGCCCAGATTGCAAGTTGTCCAGTGAGTTTTTCACTTGCTGCATGAGCCGGAGCATGGATCCTTGCATCTCTACCATTTGACGATTCAAATCAGCCGGCCCTACGGGTTGACGGGCATTCCAAGCTGGCTGATTAACCTGATTCGGAGGCAACTGAGTATATACTTGACCCTGACCCATTGGTCGTTGCGGAGCATAATTGCCGGGTCGGAATTGGGCCTGTTGCCCTGGATTTTTCCAAGAGAAGTTAGGGTGGTTTCTCCAACTTGGATTATAGGCATTAGAGTAGGGATTGGATCTAACATTCTCTTGTACAGCGCAGACATCCTCATAAGGTGAGGATGGAGAGAAAGAAAGGGAAGGATCAGAAAAACTGGGATCAGAGGCCCCAGTTGGGAACCCGTGGGGTTTCGAAAAATGCTGACTCACAGGTTGAGTCGCATCGAGTTGATTCATGAACTCCCGTCCAGAAGGAGCTCGTGAGGAATGGAATCCCGAATTTTGGGATTGAGTGGATCGACAGTTGTTCATAGAATTGCCAGCCATCCACTCTTCCATTCTTTTAGCAACCAAGTCCACCTTATCAAGTTTATTACAAATCAACTCCATATCAAATGAATGAGAGTCATGGACTTCATTAACATTTGATCTGGGCTGCTGGGACCGATTAAAAGTATCCATGGAGGCATGATTAATTGAATTCTCACTCATTTCCTCAAATAAATCATGTGCACCATCTGCATCTTTATTGAGGAAATTGCCTCCGCAAGAAGCATCCACATGATTTCTGAGTTGCTCAGTCAACCCATGATAGAAGATTTGCACGAGTTGCCATTTCGACACGTCGTGGTGTGGACACCTTTGCAATAAGTCCTGGAATCGCTCCCAGGCCACATGAAACTGCTCCCCCGGCCACTGGGTAAAGGTAGTGATTGCCCGCCTCAAAGCATTGGTACGTCCGACTGGGAAGAATTTCTTCAGAAAGGCCGATTGCAACTCATTCCAAGTTGTAACTGGTCTTCCTATTGTCCTATACCAATGCGCGGCCTTATCCCTAAGAGAGTGGGGGAAGAGCCTCATGATCATTTGCTCCTCGTTTACATTTTGAGCCTTGGTGGTCTGGACCAAAGTGGTCAAGTCCTCTAAGTGCTGAAATGGATCTTCAGAGCCAAGACCATGATAATGTTTAATCAGGCTTAACACTTGGGTCTTGATTTCTACGTCACCGGCTGGAATCTGGACGCCGGGACGTTCCTCTTAATTTGAAGGACCATAAAAATCCTTCAAGGGCTGAGCGACCTGCATTCTCTGGAACCATTCCTGCATTCTCTACATTTGTTCTAGCTGCCTTCGAAATTCTTCCTGTGGATTTCCAAGCAAAGGAGGCTGTTGTTCGGCCATGGGATCAAATTGACCAAAATCCAATTTGCACCTCCTAGAATGTTCTAATGTTCCTTCCAATCGGGGATTCAATGATCGTCTTCCCAGTATAAACTAGGAGAAGGTCGGAAGGACTGGGGATAGGGACCCTACAGCACAACAAAACAAGGCTGTCCTTAAGTGGGGTAGCATAAGGATCTACTGACTCCCAAAACCCACCTTAAGACTCTAAATGATTTACTCTACTTGTGTCTGTTTAATCCAACCAGTTAGAAGGAGGGACTGGGGAGAAGGTTCTTCCTTCGGCTTTCTCCTCCGGTTCCTAGTGTACTCCCCAGCAGCGGTCGTTTGACGGTACTCCCCTAGCTGGACATCAGATTAATCAGTACAAGTAGGTTAATCAAAAACAATCTCAGACTAGGCCCTGAAGAGCGAATCAAACCTTAAGGCCAACGTCTACTCAATTTTATTAAGGCCTGGGATTGTGGTGCTTATGGAATGTGATGGGCCCTTACAATGGGTTGTGCCCTTAATGATTGATTGAGATTTATGTAAGTGTGTGCACAACTAGGGTTTTCAAGCAAGATTATTTATAGTGCGAGAATTTTAATGTTCAAATCTTGCTTAAGTAGCTTTTAGGGTTTCAAATTAGGTGAATTGAAATCAAGTTTCTAGGCAAACCAAGTTGTAAAACACAGGTGAAAATTGTTTTCCTTTAAAATCAGAAAGAAAGTGGAGTGCCTGGAATATACCTAGATTGAAAATCCTAAGGAGGAGCTACTTGATGAGTTGGTTTTAAATAGAGTGGTGAGGCCCAAACAACTCAAACAATTGGCCACAATTGCACCACTAAGTTAGGCACTCAAAGATGGTTAACCTAGAATGATTTCTACTCTGTTATGTGTTGCTTTGTGTGTACCAGTTCCACAGATCAGAACCCAGTTGAGTAGAAACAAATAAAGTTGATTAAGTGCCTTGAATGTGGGTGTGTTTGTTGAAAATTACCCCACAAGATTATCTTTTTGTTTTTTTCTTTTATGAATGAGGGTGGAATAAATGTGAGTGAAAATCCAAACAACCAAATTATTCCTAGGATTTATGCAAACACCTAGGTTAATTGGAATTTGGATTTAATGTGGTGAATGAAATCTATGGAGGGGGAAAGAATGGGGGAGCATTTACAGTTGTCTTCAACTGCACTTTACTCTAGTTTACCGCTTGTTGATTCTTTGATGGAGGTCTCTGCAAAACAATAGAAACATGAGAAAGCAAGTTAGAAAATGATAAAGTGCAAGAAAGGTGAAGAAAAGATCAGAAATCGTTGCCTCCCCAACAACGGTGCCCAAATGTTGAACGCTCGAATTGCTACGCTAACATGTTTGGTTTTAAAACCTTGTTGTTGTAGCTTGAAAGCGAAGAATTCGTGTTCAATAAATAAAATTTATACCGAAATTTGAATTCCGGGTCGAACACAGGGAGGATACGTCGATCTATATTCGCAATTATATTTTTTTAGAATTTTTGTAAAGCGAGGTGATATAATTACAATGAAGCTATCAGACTAAAAGGGAGAGAGAGAGATATATATATAGAGAAAGAGAGAGAGAGAAAGAGAACATGCATACAATATTTCAAAATGTTTATACAATCAAACCAAATAAAAGTTACACTAGAAAGCGGGAAATCGACTACACTATAAAGTAGGAAAATTCTACACTAGAAAAGCTGTAAAGAAGAATGGGAGAGAGAAGTTATCCTCCTCGACGATCGCTTGGAGGACGAGCCGGACGGGACGATGCCTGGACTAAGGAGGATGGAGCAGGACGAAGGAGGACGAAGTAGAAGAATGAGAACGGAGCATCATGCCGTCGTCGTCGCGAGATCCACTTCCGAAGGGGGACGAAAATTTGGACTTTATCTCGGGAGGAGCATCCCGGGTGTGGGACAAGCTTCTCTTGAGCTTTGGAGAGGTAGAGAAGAGAAGGAAGGGATGAGAATTTCGTATGGAGGGGGTCTCCTTTTATAGTTGCAAGGAGTGGGGGCAAATTAGTCATTACACCTTTAAAACATTAAATAAGGGGTCTTTAGTGACGGATAAAATCGTCGCTAAAGCCCCAACGTGGGTGTAGTGGGCGCTCCCCACGCGTGCCTCCTCAGTTGCCTACTCTCAATGCCCGCTCACGTTCATTCATCCATAGCCGTCCGATCACGAGATCGGACGGCTTAAGATGCGCCTTCGCTCGCTGCTGCGCGCCCGCCCAGTGCGTACGATGGCGCATTCCCGCCTCGCGTGAAATAGCGCGTGGCCGCTATTGGAAGATATGAGCCACCCGATGACGATCCAACGCACGCCCGCGCTCGCTCACCTGCACCCTTCTCCCCTTCGTTGCGGCTCCAACTCGCGGCTGCAGCTTGCGATATCGCCTTCGACCGCTGCGCTACGGGGCGCGGATGGTTGAGCAGACGCTTTTAGGTGCGGCTGTCCATAGCCGTTGGATCGAGATCCAACGGCGGAGAGAGAGAGGATGCGGGGAACTTAGTGATTGCATGCGGCCATTTGGGCAGCCGAGATGGCGCCACGTGGCACCATCTTGGCCGTCCATCTTCTGGGTGTTGTAGATGGTGCCACGGATGTCGAATTGACTCGATTTTTACGTCGTTAGGTTGCGATCGTCAATCCAAATTCATCCGTGCTGTTGGATTTTTCATTGAAGTGCGGATTTACACCATCCTGTCCCTTGATCTTCTAGGGTTCCCCGGTCACTATCTGATGCTACGGATGCCTGATTAGGGCAATCTTGGAGTCGTTGAACTCCAATCGTCACCCTGATCACATCCATACGATTGGATCTTCGATCTGAGGCCCCGATAAAATGTTTGCCCTGTCCAAGAACATAAAAGGAGATAATTAACCTCCATTTTATTCAAACTACTCTAAATGCAAGATGATGCATGTTATGCAATATTTATAGCATGCAATGCAATCCTATGCTTAAGAACATGCATAAATAGACATCTTAAGTAGTGTAAATATGTTTACATCAGGGATGTTGGTATTAGGTTTATGGAGGCACTTAGATCTAATAAGGCTCTGTCAAATTGGGTATCACCAATACTACATGAAATCAGGGGAGTACTTGGGTCTGTAGCCTTAGGTGGGAGTTTGCTTAAGATTATAGAGCTGGCTTGCTCTGACAGTACAACCAGACTCCCACTTTTGGTTTGTGGCTTACGCTTGGGTGTACACACGTCTTTTAGAAATCGTGCGTAAGCCGATATGTGGTGGATTGCATCCATCAAGAGGATGTTTATCTGGACCTGTTCAAACAGCTTGACCAGATCCTCCTCAGGAGCCACGGGTTTGGTTATCCCCTTTCCCTTGGTCAAAGCCTCAGGAAATGGAACCTTGGTTGGTTCCTCTAGAATATGTCCAGGTTCTTGATCTGGGATAGGGGTATCCTGGATAACTATCCTAGGGATTGGGTTACTACCAAGCTTGGAGTGGTTTGGATAAGGTGGGTCTTGAGTTGCTTTACCACTACGGGTTGTTACGGAGTTTAGTCCTGCCTGGTTTTGGTTTGGGGTTGGTAGAATAGGAGGCTGCTGTTGAAATCCCGTGTAAGATGTCGAACTTCCATCTCGTTGGGTGATGGAACAGAAGGGGCCTGATAAATCATGTGTGCGTGGCCTGGATTTGGGTTCATAACGTGCCTCTGGGTAGGCACGTTATTTGAATTTAGCAGAGGTTGCGAAGGGAGTGTGCCAGGTTGGTGGGAATTCACCATCTGGGTGAGTTGATTGCGAACCTCTGTGATCTCATCCTTGTGCTATTTTTGTTTTGTCGCATTCGTTATCTGAAGTTGGGGTTGGGCCGAGGCTGATGTGGATGAGGAGCTTGTGGACGGGGTTCATAAGGTGGTCTTTGATTCTAAGAATTTCCCGCCCACAGGAAGTTGGGATGATTCCACCATCTAGGGTTATAGCTATTGGAGAATGAGTCATTCTGGAAGGCGTTAAGGTCCTCGCAGGTCTGAGGAGCCTCAGGAAAATCAAAGTTCCCCCAGCTAGAATAGACTGGATCAGAGGTCCCTCCAGTCCTGGAGTCAGGCAGGGGTGGATACGGGTCCATCCCCTGAGAAGATCGGTGATAGATGTTCTACATAATTTCCCTCGCAAGAGGTGGCTGTGCAAATGAGTTTTGCACAGAGGTGGCTCACTAGTCAGCTCGTCCACCTTCTTCTCTATGATAGAGACCTTGTCCAATCGACTGGCCATCAGCTCCAAGTCGACGGATGAGGACAGGCCTTGCATCTCATGTGCTCCCCTAGGATTCGTTGATGCGCGGGCATTCGTTTGGTCGAATAAGCCCATGGAGTCATTATTGATGGAGTTCTTGCACATATTCTCGAGAACCTCCCACACCGTGTCCTCATGTTGACTGATGAGACATTCATCATGATCTCTAATTACCCCTAATTAACTAGTCTTCCTAGTTAATTAGCTAAGGTTATGAATATATAAGGGTTAATTATAAAATAAGGGATATTTAGTAAAGGACCTTAAAATAAGTTTAAAATGACATTTTATCATTCAATTAACATTATTAATAATTTATATAATAATTGGACTCGAAATCCTCTTAATCATTCCCTAAATTAATAAGTTAAGTAACTTAAACTTAATGTAAACCTAAGTATATAATAACTTAAGTGATTTTACTTAATCTAATAAATTAACCTAAAAAGGTCAAAAATGGAAATTCAAGGTGAAAATATAATATTTACCTTATTTAATAACATATATAAAAGGTTGAAAAAAGATTTAAATTAAAATAAACATTCAAAACCTAAGTTTACAATTTGGTCCTTAAAATTCATTACAGTCGGGTCCTTATTTCTCGCACAGGTCATTAAGTTTTATTTCCTTTAAGTCCCTCTTCGTCTTCTTCTTCTTCTTCTTCTTCAGCCAAATGAACAACTGGCGGCAGAGAGTCACCCCACAGCGCAATTATCGTCCTGCCGACATCAACCTTCTTTGTCCAAGCTCTTGCACCTTGCGCTCACCACCTCCACTTCATTCACCGGTCTGGATTAACTAGGAATCCTATTTTTCAGTGGGAGATAACCTCTCTGACGATGGAGATTAAGCTCCTCAAGCTCCTTTTCCTGCCAGACCCTGCCATTCTCTTAGCCGCCAACTACTATAAATACCCCCTCACACCTCGAATTTTACTCAAGTTGGCTCCCTTCCCTCTTCTAACACTGCAGCCGACCCAATAGGCTATTCGTCCAAAACTCCGGCAACTTTCCATTTCACTTTCTGACTTCCTCAGTCCATCTTAATCAGCCGAGGAGATTCACCGTGGTCTTCCGCGTCTCTGACACAGGCACCAACCCAAGGAATCCACCGCTCCACCTCAAATCCGCCCGCCGGAGATCTTTCTTCCACCCTCTGATTTCGTCGTCCGCCATGATACTTCGGCAGAACCCTATTGACCCCTTCGTCCAGGTAATAGTAGATTAGGAGTAGTAGGAGTAGGCTAGCTTAGTTAAGTAGTTAGGTAGTTAGATTAGATGAAATTTTAGAATTTTAGTTTCATCTTCTCCGACTCCGGTGAGTTCCTTGAGCTCGCCAGAGCTTTAATCTTCTCTTTTTAACTCACTGTACACCTTCCTTTAACTTCCATGACCATTTCTAAATCATTTAAACACTTAATTGATCACCTAATCACCTAATTCATATTCCACCTTCACCGATTGCTATCACTGTCCATGGTGACAGTAGTCGAGTTAAGTCCACCTTCATGGGTTCTTCATCATCTATTCATCACTTATGAACCCTAATCGACACTATAATACATATTAATATCACATATAAATTAAACACCCAAATATAATTAAGTTCCTGAGCTCACTGTCAATAACGGCTCAGGAGAAATTCAAATCCTAAATTAAATATATATTTTTGAATATAAACATCTGTTGACTTGTTTCAACCGCTCAATCGAGTGGTTAAACAAGTCCTAAGCTTTAACCACTCAGATCCTTTAAGAAAACAAATTCACTGTCAAATCTTAATTTTAATGGACAAATGAAGAATTAAATGTGGTACTGAGGTTCCTTACAACCTCAGAATCCTTAATCAAAAATGACAAGTTTTAACAATTTGTATACAGATTACATATTTTCTGGACTCACCGGAGCTCCGACGAGCCAAATCTGTGCTTCAACCTGTGAAACTTGTTAAGAAGCTCCAAAATGATAAAATGTGGATCACTGATTGTCTTGAGGTTATTTGTTTGAAGATTTAATGTCTGGAGCCAAAGATTGAACTTCATCTTCTCCAACTCCGGCAAAGTTGGAGAAGTCTGATAAAGAGATTTAAGAAGCATTGAAGGAACTCAGAAGCTTCAGTGTAATGCACTGAAGCTGTTTAAACTCTTGGAATGCTGTAACAACCTCTAAATGGCTCTGTCGAACACACACCTTTTCAAGTTTAGGCGACAAGCCTGAACCTTAGGAATAAGAGTCAGAACACTTACCTGAAGATCTGAATAAGTTTCTGATGTTGAGGAGACTCTAATTGAGGCTTTAATTTCTTGGGAGAAGGCTTTGAACAGAAAGTCAACTTTTGTGCCTTCACAGTCAAACTGAGTCTGATAATGGAGTTCTGAGCTCGAATTGAGGTATTGAGGAGATTAAATTATTTTTGAGATCCTGTTGAATGATCTAAAAGTGATTAAAGTGAGCTCAGATGAGTTATTTAGTGAGAATTTGAACTTTGTCAATTTGGGTTACTTTCGAACCCAAACCAACAGCAGTGCAATTTTATTGAAATTCGAACTTGAATCCTGCCCAGATGAGTTAATTATAACCCTTAGAATTAGTTTAAATCAATTGGAGATGTTTCTCTGTGTCTGTTTACCTATTTTAAGTCTGAAAATTTTGATCTCTGAAGCTTTCAGAGAAGCTTCAACCTTCTATACACTGTCTGAAGGTCTTGAGAGTTTAAAACTTACTCTAACTGATGCAGAATTAATTGTAGAATCTGTACAGACCTTTAATTAAGAAAGAAAAGTCCATCTGAGGACTCTACAGACATAATTTCACTTTCCAGGCTATAAATAACCCGTAGGAACCTTTGATTTTATCTTTCAAATTGAAGAGGAAAACATCCTCTAATCTTTAAATTGACCCCACAATTGTTTAGATCTACCCTAGAGCTTTCTAACAAACTTGAAATCACTCGATTTGGAGCTCTCGGTAGAAAGTTATGATCATTTGAAGTTCGGTCTGGAAGGGGTTAGATAGTCCCACATCGTCGGATTCTGAGCGCGCGCATGGGGATAAAAAGATTTTGTTACATGGCCTCTTCAGTCGTCAATGCTCGGTGCACCGATTACTGATCTGATCCCCTGAGCATGTGCATGTGTCTGTGCGGGCTTGTGTGCCTGCGGGTGTGCGCCCTTGTGGGCGTAAGCGAATGTGCCCTGGGAGGGCGAGAGGCCTGGGAGGCCGGGTTGAGACGAATTGGCT
The DNA here is from genome assembly GCA_037157565.1 of Thalassia testudinum. NCBI lineage: Eukaryota > Viridiplantae > Streptophyta > Magnoliopsida > Alismatales > Hydrocharitaceae > Thalassia > Thalassia testudinum. The sequence goes on along the minus strand of JAZHRO010000029.1, from coordinate 1,823,464 downwards.
CGAGACTATGAATCGATATAAAATAAATCGAAATCGAACCTAATTGAGATTAGGTGAGGACCGAGTAGGATCCGGTCCCACCCTGGTCTCAGGGTGCTGTGTATCCTCAAAAGGACCTCGCCGCAAATAAAATAAATTTTGGTTAACAAAGTAAAAAAAACCTTGTTCAGCTGAAAGTCTAAGGGAATTGAAAGAGAAGCCGATGGTTGTTAAATGCTAAGTGTTGAAGCTGAAGGCTAAGGAAGAAAGGAGCACAGGCACTAAGGAAGGAAAAGAGATTAAGGAACAAACGGAGAAGACTAAGGGAAGAAAAGAAGGCAGGAGAAGATAGGAACAACAGAAGAAAGGTAAGAACTCGAGAGAGAATAAAAATAAAGGAAAAGAAGAGAAAGAAAAGGAGAAGAAGATGAGAGGCTGAAGAAAATCTTTTCTTGCATCATTTTAATTATTTTTTGAATTTGTTTTAATTATAAAAAGGCATGTTTTAATAGAACAACTTTTAATTGCCTTAATTTCTTTTGAAATAAAATTGGAAAACAAACATCATTTTGAGCAAATATGTTTTTCATATGGAATTTTGTATATTCTTTATAGTTTAAATATTTTGGCAAAATTCATGTTTTAAAAATCAAACTAGTTATACATCCTAAAATTACAGAGAAATAAAAGATAATTGGTGAATTTGGAAAAAAATTATTATACCTCCCAGTGAACGACCTGGACTCAACTAGTAAAAATTTCTAAAATGTTAGGTTAATTCGATCCTATACTGCACAACCGACACAATTTTGAGTTAACCTAAGTGATTTCTTCTGCTCTTAATTAAGTGAAATTAACTTAATTATTGAGTTGAGTGAAACAACGTGATCATTGACCCATGATGTTTTCTCCGTAGGTTGCATTGACAAACAATCGAATGTCTTCACGGAGTCCCTGGTAAAAAGACTAGACTTGTTCTCGTTTAGGAACTCCGTGATGGGGCACTTGTGCATGAGATCCAAGAATCGGTCCCATGCTTCATGAAGAGGTTCTCCCGATTATTGAGTGAAGTGAGTGATTTGGTGGCGCAAGGCGTTCGTCTGACCAACGGGGAAGAACCTTTTCAAAAATTCAGACTGGAGTTCAACCCATGTGTTGGTCGGACGTGTTTGAGTCTGATACCAATGAGCAGCCTTGTCCATGAGGGAGAAGGAAAACATCTTCATGAGCAGAATATCCTGATTTTGTACATCTGACTCGAAGGTCTAGGCCAGATGTTTGAGTTGTTTGATGTGCTAGAAGGGATCCTCGGAGTTAAGTCCATGGAATTTTGGAATGGCATGAATCATGTTGGGCTTGAGTTCAGAATCAAGGCCTCCAGCCAGGATTTGGACTTGAGGCTCGATTACCACCGCAGCAGGATTATAGTGATCTTGCATCATAGGATGCTGCGGCAGGTTTACAAAGTTTTGGAATAGATCATTTAAGCGCTGAAGTTGGTGCTCAAGGCTGTTCTCTTCTTCAATTAGTTGTGCCATGATGGAAGAAGAAGGAGAACTTGGTTTTGATGAATCAGAGGAGAGATCTATGTGGTGGGGTTGCTGCACAAACACAGGCGTCGAGGTATGGCATCGGCGAGAGTGGATTTCTAAAGGAGGTCTTAAGGATGGTCCTAAGGACCTCCTACCAAACATGCACCGAAGGATTAGTCGAGATTAGAATGTGCTGGACCCAATCGAGACACCCAAATAATTTGGGTGACTATAGAGGTTCGGGGCGGATGATACCCTTAGTCAGAAAGGCCGTCCACCTAAGAAATACCTGGGCAGCCAGAGTGGGAGAGTCCCACAAAGACCCCTACACGGTAGAGCGTCCCCACAAGTTACAGGGTTTCCCCCACCCGACCGCTCTTGTCACTAAGATTCCAGGTAGTCTGGAATGGGGACCTTGATCTCTTAAGTCTACCACTTTTAATTAAGATCAAGGTCCTTAGGGTTCCACTTGAGCTTTAGATATTTTGAGTGCAAAAAGTGACCTAATTTCAAGGTTGGTTGACCCAAGGGGTCAACTTCACCTCTTTGTCCTTTGAGAGCTTTTAGGTCCTTTCTTTTAGGGTTCAAGTGAGTTAAGAGCTTGATTTTCTTAGGGTTTCTCTTGGATAAATCTCTTCTAACAAGGCTTAGGCACACCTCTTTTTGAAAATTTTGATTCTTTGCTTAGAGAAAATGTGTCTCTAAAAACCCTAGATTGGAATCCTTAAGTTGGCTCTATTTGGTCCAATTTAGTTGCCACAAAGATGGTATCTAGGGCTCAATCAAGAAGGTGCTAGCCCTAGTTACCTTAAATGGATGAAAATTCAAAAATGTGTTGAAATTAAAATCAGGCAACTTTGGTGAATTACTAGATATGGAAAGCAAGTAGCCCTAGATTGATTTTCTCTTTGTTTTCCTTTTTAGAATTGAGGGGATTAAGAGAAAGGGCTAATGAGAATTTACCTGTTCCTGGTGTGGTTGTTGTGCGGCTGTTTTCTTTTCTTCCCCTGAAACAATCACAACAAAAGAAATAGAGCAAGTTAGTTCTAAATCAGAGGTTGTGATCAAAGATTCTAAAGTGCCCGCTGTTCCTCAGCAACGGCGCCAAAATGTTTACTCGAGAGCGAAATTAGGTTTGTAAATATTGCATTGCAGTATAGATGAAATCGCTTCGGAAAATAAATGAGAATTTATTACTCGAAAAACTATGAATCCGAGGTCGAACACGGGGAGTAAATTAGTATTTAAAAACTAAGAACACAACTTCAATTTAGTAAAATATGATGTTCAACCAAATTATGAAGTAATAGAACTAGTTTCAATGTATATAGAAGCTCCAAAAAAAATATGAATTGAGATGTAAAAATTTGATGCTTCTGGCTTTCTCTTCTTCTTCTTTCTTTCTTCTAATGCTTTCTTCTTTTTCTTCCTCTGCTTTTGACGTTGGCTTCTTCTTTCTCTTTGGCTTTGCTTGAGCTCTCTTCTTCTTCTTCTATAGCTTCCTTCTTCTTTCTTCCTTGGCTTTAGCTATGCCCTCTCGTCTTTCTCTAATTTCTCCGTCCTTCCTCTGCCTTGGCTTCTTTCTCCTTTCTGCCTTCTCTGCAACAGTGCCTTCTCCTTCCTTAGTTCTTCTTTGCCTTAGCTTCCCCTACGGCTCCTTTTCTTCAGCTTCTCCAGCCTTTAGCTTTCCTTCCGCAGCCTCTCCTTCAGGGTCCTCTTCCTTCTTCCTTTCCATACACACAAGTGCAAAACCTACCCCTACCCTTCCCTACAAATGCTCTCTCTCTTTTCTCCTTTAGGCTTGCTCTCCCAAAGCCTTTCTCGAGTATATGGGTCGGGTTAGCACACTCAGGTCCAGGCGCACCGGTGTGGGTGATGCGCGAGGAGTGCTGGGTAATCGGGTCAGGCAGCCAGGTCCACGTAGCGTGCGCACGGACGAGGCGTGGATAGGAGAGAGGGACCTCACCCTGTGTCAGGAGGCGAAGAGCCTATGACACAAAAACAGTTTATACCGCTTTGCCTCATCTAAAGTTACCGAGGTGGGACAAAAAGTCCCACCCGCTTCGTGCACGCCCGTAGGGGATGTCACTTAATTGCTGCAGCTGCGGTACCCTGGGACTCCAATTGCTAGCGTGAGGAGATCGCGAAGAGATTCCATGCATCTGGAACCTAATCTTCTGGAGCGGGGCTACCTGGAGTGATCTTGCAAGCAAGCTTCGCTCCCTCTCCAATGGAGGATAGGGGTCCGACCTGTCAACACAAATATGGCCTCACGACCATGTCAAAATGCTCAGGAACCTTCGCCGTGACACAGCGAAGGTGGTTCAGGTGTTGGTGTGGTGCTGAATGGCCTAGGTGTGTGTGCCTAGGTCGTTCTGTGGCCCTGAAGGTGGGGTTGTTCAGGGGCAGCGTGTGGGATGTGTGGCGGTCGATGGAGAGTGGGAAGATGATCAGTGGACAGAGGTGGAGCTTCTAAGGTAGTTGGCGAGGCGTGTGGGTGAGTGGAGTGGTGGATGTGCCTCGCCGGTGGTCTGCTAGAGGTGAAGAAGGTGAGGGTGGTCTGTGGTTGTCGGGGCGCGAAAATAGAAATAAAGAGGGGGGAAATGAAGAGTAGAGAGAAGGGGACTTATCTGCGAGTGATTGGACGAAGGGGGAGGCAGAGGGTGGATGGCTCATATCTACCGTCATCAGAGACGAAGGCCCTGAGATGGAGAGGTGGCGACGACAAGAGGGATGCAGACACGGGTGCAGGTATGGCATGATGCTGAAGAATGAGGCGGAGATGACTCTGCCACTGGTATGGTGGCAGAGCGACGAGAAGAGGGAGGAAGAGTCGCCAGAGCTAGCGGTCTTCTTAGCCGAAGAGGGAAAAGGAGGAATTCTGGGGGATTCTTTGGCCAAATCAAGCTTAGGATGGTCGGGAGGACTTGGGGCATCTTTATAGTCGCGGGCGGAGGGCCTTGTGCTTGGAAGGCAAGCTTCCAAGCATAGCAACCTTGCCGGACTTGGAAGGTCGAGAGATACCCATATCTCTCATGCGTTCACATGAGAGATTGGGTGCTAATCAGAGCGCATAATTGGGTTCACATGGTCGGGAATTCCTTAGAGAATCTCCCTTTCAAATCTGAGAGGGATTCTCTGAGGAATCAGGGAGATATCCCTCTTGAATCCTCGCTGGAGTAGGATTCCTCTGCTGTAATGGTGAAGGGACCTAATTGCAAAGAATGACGAGGAAGCTAGGGGGTCACTGCAAGGTTTTCAAAAGTTAGGGGCATAAAAGTAATTGGGTTGGACTATTTTGCAAAGTAGGTCAAGGTGAACTCCCCTTAAGTCCAATTTTGGCATAAACCTAATTTGGAACCAAGGAATCCAATGGCAAAGTTGGATTTTAGGTTTGACCACATTTGACTGGATATTTTGCATAAAAACCTAATTTAGGGTAAATGTTTGACTAAGACCCCTATTTAGGTCAAAATAGTTCTAAAGGCCAAATTGAAGGTTCTAAACCCTAGAAGATATTTTTACATGAATTTTAGAGGGTTTAGTTGATTTTTATTCTGACTAGAACCTTGTTGAATTAAGTGGGTCAGTTTTAGGGTTACAGGATGTCATTTAATTCCCAGATCTCACATTAACCCTTTTCTAATTGAACCATCCCACTTTTTATCTTGTTAAGACCAATTGACCCATGTTTACCCCCTGAGAAATCCTGTTGTTGTACTGTAATGGTAAAATTATAGTTTTACCCTTTATTTCTTGCTTTTCTCTCAAAATAGTTATTCCTTGAGTTAGGTCCTTCACTTGGTTATGTAGGAGCTTTTATTCTCTTTTCTAGGTCAAAATGAGCTATTTAGGGCTCATGATGGTGTTCCCATCAGAAGCGTCAAACGACAACGACTAGGGGGTACATTAGGATCCGGAGGCACAAGCCAAAGGAGGAACCTTCTCCCCAGTCTCTCCTAATTGGTTTGATTGCTTGGACATAAGTAGAGTAAATCGTCCATAACCTTAGGACGGATTCTGAGAGTTTGTAGCCTTTAGGCTACCCAACCTAAGGATAGGCTTGTATTTTTCTATTGCAGGGCTCCTTTCTCTTCTGATTTCCCTTCTTACTTCACCATGTACCGTTCCACATCCTACACACATTTCACAGCCTATCCTCCTACCACCACTTACCCCCAAGATGATTACTATCCCGACTTAACTTGTAATTATCCATCCACTAGTCGGGATGACATTGATTGGGGATATGAATTCGGACCTCAATGTCTAGGGCCTAACCTTGGACAACAAGGCTATGATTACTATCCTTCCTAGAGCTACAATGATTATAGATCTCGATCCTTTGATGATCAAACTAACCCGATCTGCAATCAGGAAGGATATGATGATTATAACACCTACCCTCCCCAGTACTCCACTGAATATAGGTCACCACCATTCTTTTAACAACTCGAGATGACCTACTATCAGGAAGGAACCCAAGAACCTCGAATCTTGACTCCCCTAGATTTAACCCAAACCTGAATCGAACCAGTTGGTTCAGGTGAACCAGATCCAGGATAGGGTGTTGGCTAACTTGAGGAACACCATCCAATCTTTAGAAGCTCAGCCAACACCATGCACTACAACATTGGAGCCTATGATCAAAATGATTGATGAACTTAATAGTTCTCTACTGGATTTGCTCCAAAGTGTTAAGGATAGGGACCTGAATGAGTTTATTCTTGGGAAATTATCGAGGTTGAGGATGAAATTTGTGGTTGCACTAGTCAAATCTTGGGATGATTCTCAAGATGAACCCCCTTCAGGAGAGCCAATGTCTGAACCCGCTCAGGTGCCTGTCGGGGGGGATACATTTTTTGAGACTGGGGATGACCAGGTTGGGCTAGAGCAACCATTTGAGGATGAACCGATTGATTCACTTGAGATCCCCAAGTCAGGAAACAAAGAAAATTATGTCTCCTTGGATCATGAAATGATTTATGATTTTGAGACATATATAAATGAGGATCATCAATTCTTTGACTCTAAGGGTAAAGAATCTTTAGGTGAAGTCTCACTTGAACATAAGGAAAATGATTTTAGTGAAACAAACGGGCATGAGGAATCTGATGAACCATTTGATAGCACGTTCATTGAAGATTTGGATTCGGTTGGGGTTAACTTGGAGGATTCGAATCTTGATGATTCAATTAGTGACCTCAGTCCTCATCTGCACCCCGAAGAGCTGACTTCTGAGATCTTTGTGCCCAAGTCAATCTTGATTAAGCCATGAATTCTAGACTTGGGAGAATCATATGGGGTGAATGATATGCTAGAGGTCCCGAAGCCTGAGCCCTTGATGTTGGAGGATAGAATTGTTGAAATAAAAATTTAGGAGGCTAATTTTAAGGGAAGTTTGATTTTGGATCTAAGGGTGCCTATTGACCTAAAACCACCTACTTTCTACCAGGACCCTTACAATATCTTTCCCGTGCAACCCAAGCTCGAAATAACTGATTATTTTTCTGAGCTAGATGTTAAGTGGACAATCGCACCTATTGAACCATCTTTACCCGTTGTCTGACACTTTGGTCTTGGGTTGCACACCACTAAACCGCAGGCCTGGCCCCGCAAACACAACAACCTTCGATTCTGGGTGATTTTTATCGAGAACCTGAGAACCACTTGACCCTGGGGCATGGGTCTACACCATAATCTGGTCCAAGTCTGTGGACATATTCTGTTGGCAGATTTCAGGATCAATATTTTTATTTTGATTCTGACCCGCACTTGCGAATTCTCAATTTCTTCTTTGTATGTATGTTATGCCTAGCTGAAGGCATTAAACTTAGTGCGTGTGTATACACTCTTCTCTCTGCAGAGCTGACTGGATTTTCACAACATTCAGGTGATATTCTATTTACTCTGCCATTTTCATGTCTTTATTTTTACAATGAGGACATTGCATCATTTAAGCATGGGGGTGGATAATCGATTCCTGAAATCATTATGTTAACTTCGTAGAATTTCTTTTAGTTTCTTACAAAATTTAAAAAAAAAATTGAAAATTTTAAAAAAGATAAAAGAAGAAAGAAATTAGGAAAAGAGAACTTAAGCATTTGGAAGTTATTAACTTTAGGAAATGATACAAGAGGACCTCAACACTTAGACTCTTTAGATCTTTGGGCTTAATTAGCCCAGGTGTCCACTCGAATGTGGACTTAGTCTCGAGTCCTCGCCAATTAAAATTTATTTTAATTTGGTAAATAATTTGGGATGATAAGTATGCGACTTATCAAACTGCCCTCTGATTTGGGGGGACTTTAACCCTAAGCATCTGCACACATTTTTTTACATTGACTCACTTTCCGGTGGTTTTTGCAGAAATTGGGTAGCTAATGGACCGACTTGGGTGGTATGGCTGGCAAGTTGTCGGTGGTAACAGCTGTTGAACTTACGAATTGCTACACTAATGTGTTTGGTTTCAAAACCTTGTCGTTGTAGCTTAAAAGCGAAGAATCCGTGTTTCAACAAATAAAATTTATACTGAAATTTGAATTCCGGTCGAACATAGGGAGGCTACGTCGATCTATATTCGCAATTTTTTTTTTTTTTTGAATTTTTGAAAAGCGAGGTGATATAATTACAATGAAGCTATCAAACTAAAAGGAAGAGAGAGAGAGAGAGAAAGAGATCATGCATTCAATATTTCAAAATGTTTATACAATCAAACCAAATAAAAATTACACTAGAAAGCGGGAAATCAGCTACACTAGAAAGTAGGAAAATTCTACACAAGAAAAGCTGTAAAGAAGAATGGGAGAGAGAAGTTATCCTCCTCGACGATCGCTTGGAGGACGAGCTAGACGAGACGACGCCTGGACGAAGGAGGACGAAGCAGGATGAAGGAGGACGAAGCAGAAGAACGGGAACGGAGCAGCACGTCATCGTCGCGGGATCCACTTCCGAACGGGGACGAAAATTTAGACTTTATCTCGTGAGGAGCATCCTGGGTGTGGGACAAGCTTCTCTTGAGCTTTGGAGAGGTAGAGAAGAGAAGGAAAGGATGAGAATTTCGTGTGGAGGGGTCTCCTTTTATAGTTGCAAGGAGTGGGGGCAAATTGGTCATTACATCTTTAAAACATTAAATAAGCGGTCTTTAGTGACGGATAAAACCGTCGCTAAAGCCCCAACGTGGGCGTAGTGGCCGCTGCCCACGCACGCCCGCTCAGCTGCTCTCTCTCTCAACGCATCCGCACGTTCAACCATCCCTAGCCGTTCGATCACGAGATCAGATGGCTATGATTGCGCCTTCGCCCGCTGCTGCGCGACCACCCCAATGCGTGCAATGGCGCATCCTCGCCTCGTGTGAAATAGCGCATGGGCGCTATTGGAAGATCTAAGCTGCCCGTAGCCGATCGGGAGGTCCCCTTTAATTGCGTGCGCCCGCAGATTGCAATTCGAACCTGCGTCTTGTGAACGTGGAGCGCCTCGCGACCGCTGCACTATGGAGCGTGGACGGTCGAGCGGAAGTTTTTAGGTGCGGCCGTCCACATCCGTTGGATCGAGATCCAACGGTGGAGAGGGGGCGGATGCGGAGGCTTCAGTGGTTGCATGCGGGTGTTTGGGCGGCCGAGATGGCACCATGTGGCGCCGTCTTGGCCGTCCATCTTCTGGATGTTGTAGATGGTGCCACAGGTGTCGAATTGATTCAATTTTTGCGTCGTTAGGCTGAGATTGTCGATCCGAATTCATCCGTGCGGTTGGATTTGTCATTTGAAGTGTGGATTTACACCATCCTGGCCCTTGATCTTTTAGGGTTCCCCGGTCACTATCTGATGCTACGGATGCCTGATTAGGGCGATTTTGGAGTCGTTGAACTCCAATCGTCGCCCTGATCACATCCATACAGTTGGATCTTCGATCCAAGGCCCTGATAAAATGCTTACCCTATCCAAGCACATAAAAGAAGACAATTAACCTCCATTTTATTCAAACTACTCTAAATGCAAGATGATGCATATTATGCAATATTTATAGCATGCAATGAAATCCTATGCTTAAGAACATGCATAAATAGGCATCTTAAGTAGTGTAAATGTGTTTACATCAACAATTCATCGGTCGGTTGTCGATAGCCTAGCCACAAAACTATTTTTGTTGTACTACCTTTAGGTAAATCTTAGATCAGGGATGCCGCCTACTTAAAAAAAAAAAGAAAAAAAAAGAAAAAGAGAAACACTCAAAAAGAAAAGAAAAAAAAAGAAAAAAAAGAAAATAATAAATAATAAATCCACACTTCAGCGCACGAGTATGGCTAGCAAGTGGTCATGGGCAACAGCCCATTGGCTGGTTGTCTAGTGCCCAGCTCACAAAAAATGCACAATAATTCCCAAAACACGTAGGGAAGAAGCGGGGAAATAGAATAAACTGGGGAGATATACACTGGGTTCGCCCTTGTGTTGAACCCATAAATAAAAGTAAGGAGAAAGATATCTATCGTAAAGATAAACCTTTAGGCAAGGTCACCTAGGGTTGTAGAAATTTGAAGTCCATCTTAACGACCGTTTTGTGAGTCTATCACTTTTTCACAAAGATGCTTAGCACTTAGAGTCCTTTTTGAGTCTTTGGCAGGTCGAGTAGCCTGATGTAAACATGTTTATATTACATTAAATGTCTATTTATGCATGTTCATAAGCATAGAATTGCATTACATACTATAAATATTGCATAGATGGAGGTTAATTGTCTCCTTTTATGTTCAGGGATAGGGCAACCTTTTATCGGAGCCTCAAATCGAAGATCCAACCGTACAGATCTGATCAGGGCGACAATTGGAGTTCAACGATTCCAAGGTCATCCTAATCAGACATCTATAGCATCAGATAGAGATCGACGAACCCTAGAAGATCAAGGGCCAAGATGGTGTAAATCTGCACTTCAGATGACAAATCCAACCACACGGATGGATTTGAATTGATGATCGCAGCCTAACGATATGAAAATCGACACAATCAGACACCTGTGGCACCATCTACATCATTCAGAGGATGGACGGCCAAGATGACGCCACGTGGCGCCATCTTGGTCTCCCAACCAGCTGCCCTCAATTTCTGAAGCTATTTGCGCCCATGCATCTTCACCATTGGATCAAGATCCACGGGCTAAGAGTGGATCCCAACCGGCACTCTTATTCTCTGAAGCATCAACTGAAGAAGCAGCCTCTACCATTGGATCTCAATCCAACGGTCCTGATCGCGCGCTCAGAAGTCAGCCTGCCTGCCCATCCACGTGCGTAGCACAGTGGATAGAGCGCTCGCTCGCGATCGGGCGCACGTTCGAGCCTCATGGAGCTGGAGTTGAGGTGCGGATGAGCGGGTGCGATTGACCGGCTGATGGTGATCCAGCAGCCACGCACGCTCAATCCAGATCACGTGCCAACACACGCCCGTGCGTAATGCAGGATCGCATGTGCTAGGCACGCGTTGAGGCGCTGCGGTTATCAATTCTCAGCCGTTCGTTCTCACGATCGAATGACTGAGATTTGATGAACGTGGGCGGTGCAGGAGGTGAGCGGGCGGCAGGCGCGGCACACGTTGCCCATGACCTGGGCTTTAATGACGCTTAATTCTGTCACTAAAGACCCCTTATTTAACATTTTGAAATTGTAAAGACCAAATTGCCCTCACTCCTTGCAACTATAAAAGGTGACCTCCTCCATACGAAATTGGCATCCCTTCCTTCTCTTCTCTCCCTCTCCAAAGCTCAAGAGAAGCTTGTCCCATACCTGGGATGCTCCTTGAGAGATAAAGTCAAATTTTCGCCCTCATTTCGGAAGCGGATCCCACGATGACGATGACGTGCTGCCTCATTCTTTTTCCTCCTGCCTCGACCTCCTTCTTTCTGCTCCATCCTCCTTCTTCCAGGCAACGTCTCGTCCGGCTCGTCCTCCAAGTGATCGTCGAGGAGGATAACTTCTCTCTCCCATTCCTCTTTTCAGCTTTCTAGTGTAGAATTTTCCTTCTTTCTAGTGTAATAGATTTCCCGCTTTCTAGTGTAATTCTTCTCTGGTTTTATTGTATAAACATTTTGAAATATTAAATGCATGTCTCTCTCTCTCTCTCATTTTCTCTCATTTCTTTTGATTGTTAATATTGCTTCATTGTAATTACGTTGCTTCACTTTTCAACAAAAACTCTAAAAAAATATAATTGCAAATATAGATCGACATAGCCTCCCTGAGTTCGACTCGGGATTTCTATTCCGATACAAATTTTATTTGTTGAACATGAGTTCTTCGCTTTCAAACTACGACAGTTTTTTTTTGAAACCAAATACGATAGCATAGTAACTCGTAGCTTCAACATTTTGGCGCCGTTGCCAGGGAGGCAACGATTTTCGATCTTCTTTTCGCATTTCACGCACTTTATTGTCTTCTAACTTGCTTTCTCTTGTGTCTATTGTTTTGCAGAGACCTCCATCAAGGAATTGTCAAGTGGTAGATCGGAGTAAAGTGCAGTTGAAGACAACTGCAAGTGCTCCCCATTTTTCCCCCCTCCATAGATTTCATTTGTCACATTAAATCCAAATTCGAATTAACCTAGGTGTTTGCATAAATACTAAGAATAGTTTGGTTGTTTGATTTCTCACTCACATTCATTCCACCCTCATTTATAAAAATAAAAAGATAATCTTGTGGGGTAGTTTTCACTCAACGTACACTCACATTCAAGGCACTTAACCTAAATGATTTGTTTCTACTCAACCAGTACTAATCTGTGGAACTAGTACACACAAAGCAACACATAAAAGAGTAGAAATCATTCTAGGTTAACTGGTCGAAGGGGTTGGGACAACCGGGTTTTATTGTTATTACGTTGTAGTATAGCCAGTTATTACCAACATTTCAACTATATAAAATTTTTTTACTCGGAGAATAAAAGAGTTCCCGAGGTCGAACTCAGGGAGCAAGTTGTATTCTAGAGATATACATGTTTCTTTTACAAAAAGAAAGAGAGAGGGAAAGAATTTGTTGTCTTCTTTTCTCTTTGTTTTCTCCTCGTGATGTTCTTCTTTCTTTCTTTCTTCAGATCTCCTTCTTCTTCTTTGTTCTGCAGAGGTGATGTCTTTCTTCTGCAATGGTGATGCTCTTCTTCTTCTTCCTTGTTCTGCAGAGGTGATGTTCTTCTTTCTTTCTTCTTTGTTCTGCAGAGGTGATGTTCCTCTTTCTTTCTTCAGATCTCCTTCTTCTTCTTTGTTCTGCACTGCCTCGCCTTCTTCTGATGTTCTTCAGTCAGGGACGTCGCCCCTCCTTCTTTCTTCTTTTCCCTTCAGGCCGTCGTCTGATTTCCAAATCAGACGACTTAAACTGCCTGTTGCTACAGTGTCTCCCTCAGCTTCCTTCTTCTTCCGCAGTTCTTCTTCTTCACCTGTGCCTGCACACTTCAGAGCTTACGTCAGAGAACAAAACCTACTCTACCCTCTCCCCCCCCCGCGTCTCTCTCTCTCTGAATCCACTCTTCGGAAAGCTCTCCCAGAGCTGCCGGGTAATCGGGTTCGGGTCAGGCCCGGGTCCAGGCCCACCGGCGTGCGTGGTGGGCGAGGAGTGCAGGTCAGTCTTAAGTCGGGTCGGGTCGGGTCAGGTCCGCGGGGCGTGAGCGCGGACGAGACCGGGTAACCGGGCGGGTGAAGGGGACCTCACCCCGTGTGCTGAGGCAGTAAGCCTCCAGCACTTTTGCATCTTATATCGCTGCGACTCTTCAGGCTTTTCCGAGGTGGGACTAAATGTCCCACCTCAATTGCGCGCCCGCAGCGGGGACATCAGCGGGAGATTGCGGCGTCACGCGAAGCCTTCTGCCTTAGCTGCGAGCCTGGTGTTTTGTCGAAACGCCTCGCAAGGCCTGGGAGTTGAATCTGGGCGTGGTGCTGAGCGTGGCGCGCCTGTAGCTGCAGGCGGAAGCAGTTCCTCCTGCACGGCAATGGCGTCGGAGGTCGGGTGGCCTGTTCACAAGAAAACGGCCTCGCCTAATCAGAAAGTGCCAGGAGCTTCGCCAAGGTGCGGCGAAGCTCGTGTGGGTGGTGGCGAGGCGCGGGGCGGCGTGCAAGGGCTGCCCTAGGTCGGACTGTGGGTCGGAGGATGGGTTTGTTGGGGGAAGCGTTACGGAGGTGTGGAGTGGCAGTGAGGGGGTGGGGGGTGCTCAGTGTGATGAGGCGGAGGTTCGGTGAGGGTCGGCGAGGTGTGTGAGGCTGTGGAGCGATGGGAGCATCTCGCCGGAGGGTGGCCGGAGACGAAGGGGGTGACGATGGTCAGGGTCGGTCGAGGGCTTAATTGAATAAATTGAAAGCGGGGAAAGAAAGAGGAGAAGAAGGGGAGTAGTTCTAGCTTACTTGCAGGGACGAAGGGGGAGGAACAGGGCGACAGTCGTATCGACTGTCGCCGGAGAAGACGATGCTCAGGGAAAGGGGCGGCGGCGAGCAGAGAGCCGGAGAGGCGCCAGCTGGGTGCGGCGTGGCGCGGGAAGAGCAGGGGAGGAAGTCTCTGCTGCTGGTATTGCGGCAGAGCGAAGAGGTGGAGGGGGAGGAAACCACCGGAGCTGGTGAGCGTCTGCCGGAGGGAGAAGAGAGGAAAGTTGGGGATTTTCTCCGTCAGATACAAGCTGCCCCGGTCGGTGGAGCAACGGGGGGTATTTATAGGGATCAAACAGGGAGGAAGGCAGAGGGAGACGACGTGTCTCCCTCGCCGGAGGATGGCCGGAAACAAGAACCCATACCGTCCGTGCGTTCGCACGGCCGGTATGGTGGGTTACAACGACCAGGGGGGTGTCCCTGCGACGCTGACGACGCAGGGCACCCCCGGTTTACTTGCCAGGTCCCCCACCTCACCCTGCGCGGCGCCATGCTCCGCGCAAGGTCGCCGGAGCATGGTGCTGGCAGGTTTTGCAGGGGGGACCTGATCGCAAATAACGAAGGAGAGTTAGGGGCCAAAATGCGAGGGTTCAAAAGTTGAGGGCCAAAGAGTAAATATATGAGGACCAAAGTGTAAAGTCGGTCAAGGAGGTTTCTTCTTAGGCTCAAGTTTTTATACATGACTAATTAGGACCTAAGGAATCTGATGGTGAATTTCATTTCTATATTAAACCTTGTTTGACCGGTCAATTTACGCAAAAACCCAAATTAAGTTATTAATTGGGCATGGTTCTCAATGTAGGTCAAAATGGGTTCTGAAGGCCAATTTGAAGGTTCTAAACCCTAGAGATTATTTTTCTATGAATTTTAGAGGGTTTATTATATTTTTACTTTGCCTCGAACCTTGTGAATTGAAGTGGGTTGTTTTAGGGTTACAGATTATCATTTAGTTTCTTGGAATTGCTGTAGCCCTTGCTAGATCATTTCATCCCACTCTTATTCTTATTAAGCTGCTTTGACCTATGTTTGGGCCCTGAATTACCATGTATGCAGATTATACTGGTAAAATTGCATTTTTACCCCTTATGACTTGTTTTCTTCTCAAACTCAGGATTCTCTGAGTTAAGTCTTTCCTTGAGATATGTAGGAGCTTTTATCCTTTGTATTAGGTCAAAATGAGCTAGTTATGGCTCATGATGAGGTTCTCATCATACCCCCATGCCTAGCTTTTGCTAGTCCCTTAGCAAAAACTTAAGGTTTCAACCCTTGTTCTAGACCATGAAGTTTTTAATAGTTTTAGATAAGTGCCTTTTTTATTTGAGCATAGATTAGGTTAGAATGCTGACCATAGGCCTAAAAGGTACTCTAGTACCAATCAAGATCCAAATCTGTCTAGCCTTAGCCTCAGTCTTTTAGCAAAGGTTTTTAAGGTCCACAAGAACTAACCTAAGGTTTATTGGACTTCGTGGTTAAAGCACCCGTGCTTGAAATGATTTTAGCCCTGGCTCAGTTCGCAGTGCGTTTTGTAAGAGAGAGATAGAAAGTTTTTCTGTTTGGAGAGTTTTCTCTCTCTTTTTCTTTTTAGTTCTAGCCTAGGATTGGCTTTTCAACACGGTCTGTATCAGATTCCTTGCTCCCATCATCAATCCTCAAGGGTTCCTAGCGATCGATGCTTCGAGATAGCACCGCCCATGGCAACCCCCGGAACCCTGGCTATTGAGATTTCGAGATAATCCCATCCATGGTATTCCGTGGCCGAATCCAGACCCTGGCAATTGACACTTCGAGATAATGCCATCCATGGAATCTGAACCAGCAGAGTGCTTACATGGCCCCAGTAGGATATGTAAATATCCTAGGAGACAAGCACCGAGGAGATGATATTTTGCTACGCATCTTTGAGGGGATTTCCCGCCTCTCCGCGCTGGGAACTCGTCCAAATCAACTTGTGTTGATCGGCCGCTCCTATTCTAGGTGTTCCTTTCAGAAT
This sequence comes from Thalassia testudinum, assembly GCA_037157565.1. Classification (NCBI taxonomy): domain Eukaryota; kingdom Viridiplantae; phylum Streptophyta; class Magnoliopsida; order Alismatales; family Hydrocharitaceae; genus Thalassia; species Thalassia testudinum. Next base: position 1,807,573 of record JAZHRO010000029.1, on the reverse strand, counting down.
TTTGCGACGCTTCTGCGTGATTCTGATTTTTACGCTTATTGAACCAGGCTGTGTGTGAGGTTAGGGTGCTTAGGTTACTGAGTCCCGTAAACCAAAAATTAGTTAACGAGGCCAAATACTCCCTAAGCCATAGACCTAATACTTCAGCTTTTCATTTTCCTCAACCTCTTGAGGAGTGTCCAGATCTTAATGGGTACTACGAGTCTATTCAAGAATTCCTAAGGTTTGCATTCTTACTAATCTCATTGTGCACTTTTCAGTTATTTTCTTGAATGAGGTTTAGAACTTAGGTTAATTCCTTAGTTCCTTACTAATGACTATCACCTTTTTTATAATTTTGTGCTCCTTTTTCATTTTGTTTCTCTTCTCCTTCTCCTTCAGAAAATTTCCTTCTCCTCTTTTCCTCTTATTCTTTTCGAAAATTTTTTTTAATTTTTTATGGTATTTTTGGCATATGTGAATTTTTTTTTTGTTTGAAACCTTTTCTTACAAGTTTTGCACTTTCATACCCCCCCATGCCTAAGATTTGCAATGTCCTCATTGTAAACTAGGGGGTTTTTATTTAACTTAGTTCATTCCTTAAGACAGAAATTTGGATGAGTGAATGGGTCGGGGTGACTGTTGCGGACGATTTCTAATCTCAGATGCACGCACCTGAGGTGGAGTCGGCTGTCTTAAAGTGTGAACTTCAAGTGCAAAAAGGTGTCAGAACAAGTTTCAGGTTTTCAAAGAGAATGACGGGCTGCCTCCCGTTAAGCGCTAAATTTGATGCCTTCAGCCAAGCGGGAAATGCGATGGAGAGGGGATGGTCAAATCAGCGGAGTTTTGTAAGACAAGCACCTTGATTAAGAGCCTGGTTGGTCCAACCAGGTGCTTGTTCAGATCAACAGGCTGATGATGCAGCCCAAACCCAATCAATCTGGTGGGTTGATAGATGTGGATAAAAAGGTGTGGAGCCCACCATAAACTATGAAGCTCAGATGGATGTGGAAGTGTAAACGCAGGGTTTGGCTGAGCCGAATCAGCCTGGTCAGAGTAGGGACCCGTAGGATAATCAGTGGTTGATGCAGGAACCCTACAGGGGTGATCAGAGAATGATAGAGCATGGTATGTAGTCTGATCAATGTTCGAAACCCGATGTGGAAATGCAATCGGCTCGGTGAGAGGTGAATCTGCATAGAAATTGAGTCCGGTTGCGGGTCGGGGTTTGGGAGAGGTTTTGATCCGTTCTGTGTGTGCGGACGAGGTGGCCATTGTGTACGAGGGCTCTTCTAGAAACAGATGATAGGTGATTTTCTGTAGAGAGTCCTCTGGATAACTATCAAATGCCGGAAGAGTGTTTGTAGGATGAAAGGAATCAGATTTGAGAAAAAATTTGGATTCTTGGTTGTAATCACTCTTGGCATTTTCTGTTTTTGGTTCCTGAGGATCAAAAAGGAATGATTCTGTGTTATCAGTGATCTCGGGAATCAGGACCTCAGAGTCGGAGTCAGAGTCATGTGAACTGAGGTCGTAGATAGGCCTGGCGTGTTCAGGAAGGGGAATCTCTCCGCAATTATAGTCAGATCTGAAATTGTCGGAGAGTTGGCGAAAATGAGATTCATGATCATGAATTCCACCACAGCAAAGATCATTAGATGTGGAATCAGCAGCCTGACTGGGTTCTAGCCTATATGTCAATTCTGGGCTCAAAAAGATGTTCTGTTCAAGCTCTAAGCTGGTAGGATAGACCCCATTAAAACCTTGCTCATCCAACTCCTCAGTTTCTGTATCGTAAATTGGTATATCTTTTGAAAAATCAATCAGATTTCCTGAGGATGTTGGAAAAGGACATTCATCAAATAGAGGCCCAGAATCATGTTCTTCTTTAGAAATTTTATCTTTCTCATATGGGGCCTCATAATCTTCCCAATAAGTTTCAGATCTAGATTCTAGGTTTAGGATGTGGGTAGGATTACTAGAATCGAAGTCCGAATGACCTTCGAGGGTTACCTTATCAAAACAAGGGGCGGAATTTATACCCTCCAGAGGTTCAATTCTAATCTTGTTATTGCAGGAGTCTTGGAGTTCTAAGCTTGGCAATTCATGGTCTAAGTTTGGCTCATCATTGTGTTCTCCTGCAATATCCCAACCTAATTCAACATTGTCTTCTATCTGGGTTGGGATTTTACAACCACTTTGTGCCTCAATCCCGAGATCTGGGAAACTGGATTGTTCCTTAATATTGTTCCAAGATGGTTCATCCTCTGTTTCTGGTATATACGGGTATTTCTGGTTGATAATTTGTTCTACTGATTTCATCATTTCTACCCGTTTCATAAGGGCATCTTGGTGTTGTTCCCAAAGTACAGGATTTGTCCAGCATTGAAGGTATTCAGATTGGTGTAATTTTTCCATCTCAATGTATCCTGTCATGAGTATATCTCGGGTTGATCCTTTTGAAATTTCAGTCAATAGAATTTGGGCACAGTTTATGATGAAAGCTGTGGTTGTTGGGACATCAACCTGAATGTTTTCTACTGGTGTTGAGGGTTTGATTTCATAGATTTCAAGGGCATCCTCAATCATCTTATCTTTCATGGATCTCAGATATTCAGCTTTTTTGAATGGTAGTCTTGCTAGGTAATTAGGCTGCATAATTGGATCAGGTGGTGGAATCAAGATATAGAATCAAAGTTTGAATCAAGATGGAAGAAGGGGATTTTGTTCAGAATCAGAGGAAAGAGGGGCTATGTGAATGATTTCTGCAAAAACAAAGGAGCCGAGGCTTAGCCTCGGGGAGAGTGAATTTCTATAGGAGGTTTCAAGGACCTCCTGAAAAATACTGAAGGGCTGGATGAGATAAGCAGGTGCTGGACCCAATCAAGACACCCAAAAATTGTTGGGTGGCTATAGAGGTTCGGGGCAGATGGACCCCTTGATCAGAAAGATCGTCCACCTGAGAATTACCTGGGCAGCCAGAGAGGGAGAGTCCCGCGAAGACCCCTACACGGTAGAGCGTCCCCACGGGTTACAGGGTTTCCCCCACCCGACCTCTCTTGTCACTGCGGTTCCAGGTAGACCAGAATGGGGATCTTGACCTCTTAAGTCTACCAATTTTAAGATCAGGGTGCTTAAGGTTTCACTTGAACTTTAGTCTTTTTAAGTGCAAAGAGTGACCTAATTTAAGGTTGGTTGACCCAAAGGGGTCAACTTTACCTCTTGTTTTCTTTGAGAGCTTTCAGGTCTTGTCTTTTAGGGTTCAAGTGTTTAGAGAGAGCCAATTGTTTAGGATTTTTCTTGTTAATTATTTTCAATCAATGGCTTGGGCACACCTCTTTTGGATTTCCTCAATTCTTGATTAAGGGGTGTGTCTCTACTGAAATCCTAATGTTTGACCTTATGTTGGCTCTACTTGGTCCATTTAACTCTTTGTTGGGCAATTAGGGCTCAAGCAAGAATGTGTTAGCCCTTAAATACCCTTAAAAGTGTGCAGGAGTGATGAGTTGAAAACATGCAACTCTTTATGGTTACTAAGTATGGAAGACAGGTTAGCTCTATATTGCTTGTTCTTTTCTTTTCTTCCTCTTTTAGAGTTTAGGGGTTACTAGTGAGAGGAAAAATTTACCTGTCTTCGGAGTGGTTGTCGTGTGGTTGCTTGTCTTCTTGAGTTCCTGTAGCTGCACAAAAGAGGGGAGATTATCAGAAATTAAAAAAAAGAAACAGGAATGTTTACCTCTAGAATAGCCGTTGCTCCCCGGCAACGGCGCCAAAATGGTCGAAGGGGTTGGGACAACCGGGTTTTATTGTTATTACGTTGTAGTATAGCCAGTTATTACCAACATTTCAACTATATAAAATTTTTTTACTCGGAGAATAAAAGAGTTCCCGAGGTCGAACTCAGGGAGCAAGTTGTATTCTAGAGATATACATGTTTCTTTTACAAAAAGAAAGAGAGAGGGAAAGAATTTGTTGTCTTCTTTTCTCTTTGTTTTCTCCTCGTGATGTTCTTCTTTCTTTCTTTCTTCAGATCTCCTTCTTCTTCTTTGTTCTGCAGAGGTGATGTCTTTCTTCTGCAATGGTGATGCTCTTCTTCTTCTTCCTTGTTCTGCAGAGGTGATGTTCTTCTTTCTTTCTTCCTTGTTCTGCAGAGGTGATGTTCTTCTTTCTTTCTTCAGATCTCCTTCTTCTTCTTTGTTCTGCACTGCCTCGCCTTCTTCTGATGTTCTTCAGTCAGGGACGTCGCCCCTCCTTCTTTCTTCTTTTCCCTTCAGGCCGTCATCTGATTTCCAAATCAGACGACTTAAACTGCCTGTTGCTACAGTGTCTCCCTCAGCTTCCTTCTTCTTCCGCGGTTCTTCTTCTTCACCTGTGCCTGCACACTTCAGAGCTTACGTCAGAGAACAAAACCTACTCTACCCTCTCCCCCCCCCGCGTCTCTCTCTCTCTGAATCCACTCTTCGGAAAGCTCTCCCAGAGCTGCCGGGTAATCGGGTTCGGGTCAGGCCCGGGTCCAGGCCCACCGGCGTGCGTGGTGGGCGAGGAGTGCAGGTCAGTCTTAAGTCGGGTCGGGTCGGGTCAGGTCCGCGGGGCGTGAGCGCGGACGAGACCGGGTAACCGGGCGGGTGAAGGGGACCTCACCCCGTGTGCTGAGGCAGTAAGCCTCCAGCACTTTTGCATCTTATATCGCTGCGACTCTTCAGGCTTTTCCGAGGTGGGACTAAATGTCCCACCTCAATTGCGCGCCCGCAGCGGGGACATCAGCGGGAGATTGCGGCGTCACGCGAAGCCTTCTGCCTTAGCTGCGAGCCTGGTGTTTTGTCGAAACGCCTCGCAAGGCCTGGGAGTTGAATCTGGGCGTGGTGCTGAGCGTGGCGCGCCTGTAGCTGCAGGCGGAAGCAGTTCCTCCTGCACGGCAATGGCGTCGGAGGTCGGGTGGCCTGTTCACAAGAAAACGGCCTCTCGGCCTAATCAGAAAGTGCCAGGAGCTTCGCCAAGGTGCGGCGAAGCTCGTGTGGGTGGTGGCGAGGCGCGGGGCGGCGTGCAAGGGCTGCCCCAGGTCGGACTGTGGGTCGGAGGATGGGTTTGTTGGGGGAAGCGTTACGGAGGTGTGGAGTGGCAGTGAGGGGGTGGGGGGTGCTCAGTGTGATGAGGCGGAGGTTCGGTGAGGGTCGGCGAGGTGTGTGAGGCTGTGGAGCGATGGGAGCATCTCGCCGGAGGGTGGCCGGAGACGAAGGGGGTGACGATGGTCAGGGTCGGTCGAGGGCTTAATTGAATAAATTGAAAGCGGGGAAAGAAAGAGGAGAAGAAGGGGAGTAGTTCTAGCTTACTTGCAGGGACGAAGGGGGAGGAACAGGGCGACAGTCGTATCGACTGTCGCCGGAGAAGACGATGCTCAGGGAAAGGGGCGGCGGCGAGCAGAGAGCCGGAGAGGCGCCAGCTGGGTGCGGCGTGGCGCGGGAAGAGCAGGGGAGGAAGTCTCTGCTGCTGGTATTGCGGCAGAGCGAAGAGGTGGAGGGGGAGGAAACCGCCGGAGCTGGTGAGCGTCTGCCGGAGGGAGAAGAGAGGAAAGTTGGGGATTTTCTCCGTCAGATCCAGGCTGCCCCGGTCGGTGGAGCAACGGGGGGTATTTATAGGGATCAAACAGGGAGGAAGGCAGAGGGAGACGACGTGTCTCCACCCGGAGGATGGCCGGAAACAAGAACCCATACCGTCCGTGCGTTCGCACGGCCGGTATGGTGGGTTACAACGACCAGCCCCCCGGTTTACTTGCCAGGTCCCCCACCTCACCCTGCGCGGTGCCATGCTCCGCGCAAGGTCGCCGGAGCATGGTGCTGGCAGGTTTTGCAGGGGGGACCTGATCGCAAAGAACGAAGGAGAGTTAGGGGCCAAAATGCGAGGGTTCAAAAGTTGAGGGCCAAAGAGTAAATATATGAGGACCAAAGTGTAAAGTCGGTCAAGGAGGTTTCTTCTTAGGCTCAAGTTTTTATACATGACTAATTAGGACCTAAGGAATCTGATGGTGAATTTCATTTCTATATTAAACCTTGTTTGACCGGTCAATTTACGTAAAAACCCAAATTAAGTTATTAATTGGGCATGATTCTCAATGTAGGTCAAAATGGGTTCTGAAGGCCAATTTGAAGGTTCTAAACCCTAGAGATTATTTTTCTATGAATTTTAGAGGGTTTATTCTATTTTTACTTTGCCTCGAACCTTGTGAATTGAAGTGGGTTGTTTTAGGGTTACAGATTATCATTTAGTTTCTTGGAATTGCTGTAGCCCTTGCTAGATCATTTCATCCCACTCTTATTCTTATTAAGCTGCTTTGACCTATGTTTGGGCCCTGAATTACCCTGTATGTAGATTATACTGGTAAAATTGCATTTTTACCCCTTATGACTTGTTTTCTTCTCAAACTCAGGATTCTCTGAGTTAAGCCTTTCCTTGAGATATGTAGGAGCTTTTATCCTTTGTATTAGGTCAAAATGAGCTAGTTATGGCTCATGATGAGGTTCTCATCATTAACCATCTCTGTGTGCCTAACTTAGTGGTGCATTTGTGGCCAGTTATTTGAGTTGTTTAGGCTGCACCACTTTACCTAAAATCAACTCATCAAGTAGCTCCTCCTTAGGGTTTTCAATCTAGGTCTATTCCAGGCACTCCACTTTATTTCTGATTTTAAAGGAAAGCAATCTTCACACGTGTTTGACAACCTGGTTTTCCTCAAAACTTAATTGAAATCAACCTAATTTTGAACCTTAAAAGCTACTTAAGCAAGATTTGAACATTAAAATTCACACATCACAAATAATCTTGCTTGAAAACCCTGGTTGTGCATGCACTTACACAATTCTCAATCAATCATTAAGGGCACAACCCATTTTAAGGGCCCATCACATTCCATAAGCACCACAATCCCAGGCCTTAATAAAATTGAGTAGACGTTGGCCTTAAGGACTGATTCACTCTTCAGGACCTAGTCTGAGATTGTCTTTGATTAACCTACTTGTGCTGATTAATCTGATGTCTAGCTAGAGAAGTAGCGTCAAACGACCGCGGCTGGGGGGTACACTAGGAACCAGAGGTGAAAGCCGAAGGAAGAATCTTCTCCCCAGTCCCTCCTTATAACTGGTTGGATTAAGTAGACGTAAGTATAGTAAATCATTTACAATCTTAAGGCGGGTTTTGGGAGTCTGTAGATCCTTAGGCTACCCCACTTAAGGACAGCCTTGTTTTGTTGTGCTGCGGGGTCCCTATCCCCAGTCCTTTCGACCTTCTCCTATTTTATGCTGGGAAGACGGTCATTGAATCCCTGATTGGAAGGACCACTAGAGTATTCTAGGAGGTGCAAATTGGATTTTGGTCAAATTGATCCCATGGCCAACCAACGGCCTCCTTTGCTTGGGGATCCACAGGAGGAATTCTGAAGGCAGCTGGAATAAATGCAGAGAATGTAGGAATGGTTCCAGAGAATGCAGGGCGCTCAGCCCTTGAAGGATTTTTATGATCCTACAAATTATGGGGAACGTCCCAGTGTCCAGATTCCAGCCGACGACGTAAAAATCAAGCCCCAGGTGTTAAGCCTGATCAAACATTATCATGGGCTTGGCTCCGAAGATCCATTTCAACATTTGGGGGACTTGACCACTTTGGTCCAGACCACCAAGGCACGAAATGTGAACGAGGAGAAAATGATCATGAGGCTCTTCCCCCACTCTGTTAGGGATAAGGCCACGCATTGGTACAGGACAATAGGAAGACCAATTGCAACTTGGAATGAGTTGAAATCGCCCTTTCTGAAGAAATTCTTCCCAGTCGGACGCACCAATGCCTTGAGACAGGCAATCACTACCTTTACCCAGTGGCTAGGGGAACAGTTTCACGTGGCCTGGGAGTGATTCCAGGATCTATTGCGGAGGTGTCCACACCATGAGGTGCCGAAATGGCAACTCGTGTAAATCTTCTATCATGGGTTGACTGAGCAACTCAGAAATCATGTGGATTCTTCTTGCGGAGGTAATTTCCTCAATAAAGACGCAGATAGTGCACAAGATTTGTTTGAGGAAATGAGCGAGAATTCAATCAATCATGCCTCCATGGATACCTTTAACCAGTCCCAGCAGCCTAGATCAAATGTCAATGAAGTCCATGACTCTCATTCATTTGATATGGAATTGATTTGTAACAAACTTGACAAGGAGGACTTGGTTGCTAAGAGAATGGACGAGTGGATGGCTGGAAATTATATGAACAACTCTCGATCCACTCAATCCCAAAATTTAGGATTCCATTCTTCGTGAGCTCCTTGTGGATGGGAGTTTGTGAATCAACTCGATGCGGCTCAACCTGTGAGTTAGCATTTTTTGGAACCTCACTGGTTCCAAATTGGGCCCTTTGATCCTAGTTTTTCTAATCCTTCCCTTTCTTTCTCTCCATCCTCACCCTATGAGGATGTCTGTGCTATACAAGAGAACGTTAGATCCAACCCCTACTCTAATGCTTATAATCCAAGTTAGAGAAACCACCCTAACTTCTCTTGGAGAAACCCGGGGCAACAGACCCAATTCCGACCCGACAACTATGCTCCGTAATGACCAATGGGTCAAGGTCATGTGTATACTCAGTTGCCCCCAAATTAGGTCAATCAGCCAGCTTGGAATGCCAGTCAACCCATAGGGCAGGCTGATTTGAACTGACAAATGGTAGAGATGCAAGGATCCATGCTCCAGCTCGTGTAGCAAATGAAAACCTCGCTGGACAACTTGCAGACCAGGCTCATTGCAAACTCTCGTCAACCCAGATCTCTACCATCCCAACTTGTACCCAACCTATGAAATATTCTGAATCCGAGCAACCAAGCCCATGGGTACGGAAATCAGAGGGATCCACACGGACATGCTCAAGTGGTTGAGCAGGGTCCCTCCTCTTCTTCTTCTTCTGCAAATCAGCAATTCCAGGCTAATCAAGCCCCTCCAATCTTTCCTAGCCCTCCCCAAGACCCAAACTCTTATGCATCTACAAATTCTGTCACCTTGAGGAGTGGTAAGTAGACTCAGGATCCACAACCACACTGTTCTGACCTACTGAATCCTGAAGAACCTGAGGAGAGAGGAGAATTCTGGAGAAGAAATCAAGGCTCAGGAACCTGATTCCAAAGATCTGACTAATGTTTCTTTTCCTGAAGCCTTGATCAAATCAAAGAAGAAGAAGTCTGTTGATAGCAATGAGGAGCTTCTGAATATATTTAAGAATGTTGAGATCAATATCCCGCTCCTCGTTGTTATCAAGCATATACCGGCTTACGCGAGATTTTTAAAGGATGTATATACACAAAAACGTAAGTCAAGAGAATCTGTTCCAAAGAAGGTGGTACTCTACGAGTAGGCTAGTTCTGTTATCCTGCACCACCTCCCTCAGAAAAAGAAAGATCCAGGTGCTCCATTGATTTCTTGTGTCATCGGAGATTACACATTTGATAGAGCACTTCTGGATTTGGGTGCATCCATTAACCTAATTCTGACTTCTCTTTACGAGAACTTTGGATTAGGTGAACTTCGGCCAACTTCAGTAACGCTACAGTTAGCAGACCGTTCAATCACAAATCCACGAGGTGTTAATGAAGATGTTATAGTTAAGGTCAAGGATTTCAATTTTCCTGTAGATTTCCTTGTCCTTGAGATGGATGTACCTGAAAATCTGAGGAACACACTCATCATTCTGGGGCATCCGTTCTTGGCTACCGCTAAGGCCAACATTAACTATGAAAGTGGTAGCATGGAAATCACCTTTGGGGATCAACGAATGAGATTGGATATTTTTAAGGCAATTAATAAATTTGAGGATTGTGGATTTATTGAGGAACTTGAGGAGGATAATGTAAACATTGAAACTTGTTTGATGGTTTCTTCAATTGAAAGTTCCTCCTTTGATGACGAATTGGACCCGCAACCCTCTATGGCAGACCTGCCATCTTCTGAAGAGGTCATTGATTTTGTTCACTCACAACCTCTTCCTTTTGTTGAGTCTTCAGCATCTTCCTTACCGTCAATCATCAACCCGCCCCAGCTTGAACCGAAACCATTGCTTGAGAATTTGAAATATCAATTTTTAGGACCTCAGAAGATGCTCCCTGTGATTATCAGTGCTAAATTAACAAAGGAGCAAGAGAATAAATTGATCAAGGTCTTGAAGGAACACAAGGAGGAAATTGGTTGGACCATTCATGACCTTAGGGGGATCGAGCTGTCTTACTGCAATCATAGAATATTCTTGGAAGATGGATCCCACCCTTCTCGCCAGATACAGAGGAGATTAAATCCAAATATGCGAGAAGTGGTCGAAAAGCAAATCATTAAGTGGCTCGATGTAGGAATTATTTGTCCAATCTCTGATAGTCCCTGGGTAAGTCCCGTGTAGATTGTTCCAAAGAAAGCCGGGATTACCATTATGACTAACGAGAGGGAAGAATATGTCACAACTCATTCAGCTTCCTCTTGGAGGGTTTGTATTGATTACAGGAAGCTGAACAGCCACGAAACAGGATCATTTTCCCCTGCCTTTCATTGATCAAATCTTGGAAAGACTAGCCGGGTAGAAGTACATCTATTTTCTTGATGGCTACTTAGGATACAACCAAGTTCCTATCCATCCCGAGGATCAGGAAAAAACTACTTTCACCTGTCCCTATGGAACCTTTGCTTTCCGTAGGATGCCTTTCGGTTTATGCAATGCACCTGCGACTTTTCGAAGGTGTATGTTAGCCATATTCTCTGACATGGTGGGAGAGTTTATGGAAGTCTTCATGGACGATTTCTCTATTTTTGGAGAATCATTTGACTCTTGTTTGGCTAATCCAGAAATGATTCTTAAGCGATGTATCAAAACACGATTGGTCCTTAGCTGGGAAAAGAGTCATTTCATGACCCAAGAAGGCATCGTCTTAGGTCATGTAATCTCTGAACAGGGAATCGAAGCGGATAAAGCTAAGGTTGATGTTATTGCTAAACTTCCTCCTCCCACATCTGTTAAACAAATCCAATCATTTCTTGGTCATGTGGGATTCTATAGAAGATTCATCAAGGATTTCTCGAAGGTTGCTCGTCCCTTGAGCAATCTTCTCACCAAAGAAACACAGTTTGTTTTTGACGAATCATGCCGTAAGGCATTTGATTTCCTGAAAATGGCAGTCACTTGTGCTCCACTGTTGCCACCACAAATTTGGATAGCCCCATTTGAGATCATGACCGACGCTTCTGATTACGCGGTCGGGGCTGTCTTGGGTTAGAAAATAGATAGAAAGCCCTCTGTCATCTACTACGCTAGTAAAACTTTGGATGAAGCCCAGAGGAATTACACTGTTACTGAAAAGGAATTACTAGCCGTAGTGTTTGCTTTGGAAAAATTCAGGGCTTATCTCTTAGGATCTCATGTTATCATCTATACTGACCACTCGGCCTTGAGACATCTCTTGGCCAAAAAGGATGCCAAACCCCAGCTTATTCGTTGGATTCTTCTGCTTTAAGAATTTGACCTTGAAATCAAGGATAAAATCGGGGTACAAAATGTGGTGGTGGATCACTTGTCGAGACTCCTAAGTGATTCTTCTCGTCCGGACATCCCCATTGCTGACACTTTTCCGTACGAAGCTATCCTTACAGTTTTAGGTATCCAAACCCCATGATTTGCTAACATTGTTAACTATTTGGCCGTTGGTCATATCCCCCAGGATTGGACCAAGCAACAACGAGATAGACTCAAATCTGAGGCCAAATACTACTTCTGGGAGGACCCTAAACTGTACCGCATCGGCTCTGATTAGATTATTCGCCGATGTATTCCGAAGAATGAATTCAATAGTATACTCGAGTTCTACCATGCATCTGCGTGTGGTGGACATTTCTCCGGGAAAAGGATGGCTGCAAAAATTTTGCAATCTGGTTTCTATTGGCCGTCTTTATTTAAGGATGCCCAGGATTTCTCAAGGTCATGTTCTCAATGTCAGGCACTCGGGAGCATAACTAAGAGAGATATGATGCTCCTAAACCCAATTCTTCCTGTTGAAATTTTCGATGTTTGGGGCATCGATTTCATGGGACCCTTTCTCCCTTCATTTGGACATCAGTACATTGTTATTGCTGTTGATTATGTGTTCGAATGGATTGAGGCGATTCCTACCCGAACCAATGACCACAAGGTGGTCATCGATTTTGTCAAGAAAAATATCTTTAATAGGTTCGGGATTCCGAGGGCCATCATCAATGATGGTGGCACTCATTTTACTAATGCCCAATTTTGGAATTTGTTGGCCAAATACGGAGTTAATCACCGAATTTCCACACCTTACCATCCCCAGACGAATGGGCAAGCCGAGACCTCCAATCGAGAGATCAAGAACATTCTGCAGAAAATGGTTAGGCCTGATCGCAAGGACTGGACTCAAAAGATTGAGGATGCTCTTTGGGCCTATCGTACGGCGTATAAAACGCCCATCAACATGTCTCTGTTTCGTTTGGTGTATGGAAAGGCGTGCCATCTACCCATAGAGATTGAACACAGGGTATTCTAGGCGATCAAACAATGCAATTTAGATCTAAATTTAGCTGGGAAGACCAGGAAACTCCAACTATCTAAGTTGGAAGAGCTTAGAAATGATGCATGCAAGAATGCCAAGATCTACAAGGCTATGACCAAAGCTCTACATGATCAATTGATTTCCCGCAAGAACTTTGAAACAAACCAGAAGGTCTGGTTATTCTATTCTTGACTTAAGCTTTTTCCTGGCAAACTTAGGTCTAAATGGAATGGCCCATTCATTATTGACCAGATTTTTCCAAATGGAGCCATTCAGATCTCTGACCCAAAGACAGGTAACACGTTTAAAGTCAACGGTCAACGTCTGAAGCCTGTTATTGACCGTACTATTTCAGAACCCGTCTCGGATATAGTTGCTCTAGCCATATTGTGACTTCTTTGGCTAGACTTTGCCTAGCTGATGACATTAAACTCAGCAGTTGTACATATGACACAAAATTGACACGAGCTTCATATTCAGGTGGTATCTTTCATACTCTACCCTTTCTTTCATGTCTCTTTCTCAATGTGGACATTGCATCAGCTAGGCATGGGGGGGTGGATTCATTTTTGAATCATTTTGTCAACTTTGTGAAATTCCTGTAAATTGTATTTCTCTTCTTATTTATACATAAAAAAAATAAAAGAAAATTTGAATTAGGAAGGAATATTTGGACATTAGGACTTTTCAATCTTAGGAAATATTATATTAGGTTCTGAACACAAAGACCTTTCAGGTCTTCAGACTTAATCAGCCTGTGTATCCACTAAAATGTGGATTTGTTTTTCGAGTCCTCACCAACCTGAATTCTAATTTAATTCGAGTAAATAAGTTTGGGTTATAAGTACACGACTTATCAACCTGCCCTCTGATTTGAGGGAATCTTAAGTCTAAAGTATCTACACGCTATCTTGTCATTGACACGTTAATCGACGGTTCTAACGGAAATTGGGTAGCTAATGAACCTTCTAGGGTGATATGGCTGGCAAGTTATCGTAACAACCTATAGGTAGGTTGTCCAGAGCCCAGTCACTGGATCATTCTCTTCTTGCTGCCTTTAGGTAAATCTTAGACTAGGGATGCCACCTACATAAAAAAAAAAGTCAAAAAGAAAAGAAATAGAAAAGGAGAAAAGAAAAGAAAAGAAATAAGCCAAACTTCGCCGCACGAGTATGGCTGGCAAGTTGTCAGAGGTAACAGCTTATCAACTGGTTGTCCAGAACCCAACTCAATAAATGCACTGAAAATTCCCAAAACACTTAGGAAGAAGCGGAGAAGTAGAATAAACTAGGGAGATATACACTGGATTCACCCTTGTGTTGACCCCATAAAAATAAAAGTAGGGAGAAAGCTGCCAGTTGTAAAGATACAGCTTTAGCCTGAATTCTCTTCTTTAAGGTCACCTAGAGGCGTAGAAATCCGAAGTCCATTTCAACTGCTGATCAACGAATCTATCACATTCACAATAAGATGCTTAGAACTTAGGGTTCTCATCAAATCTTGGGTGAGTTGAATGGCCATAGAAAGCCACTCTTAAACCGTAAAACTCGAAAATCCAAAAAAATTAGAAAAGAAGAAAACGAGAAAAAGAAATTTTTCTTTGAATATGGTGAGGGCTTGAGGCGGTCTGCATTTTGGCAGATACCCGAGTACTGTTGTGTCTTTGAAAGTTTAGATCCTAAGTAAATATTTTCTTAACGATTGAAAATAACTTATGCCTAAATAATCCAACCTAATTCTTTTATAAATAGCATATAGTTTTTGCTAGGGACTAGCAAAAGATAGGCATGGGGGTGTGATGTAAACATGTTTATATTACATAAAATGTCTATTTATGCATGTTCTTAAGCATAGAATTGCATTATATACTATAAATATTGCATAGCATGCATCATCTTGCATTTAGATTAGTTTTAATAAAATGGAGGTTAATTGTCTCCTTTTATGTTCAGGGATAGGGCAACATTTTATCGGGGCCTCGGATCGAAGATCCAACCGAACAGATCTGATCAGGGCGACGATTGGAGTTCAACGATTTCAAGATCACCCTAATCTGACATCTATAGCATCAGATAGAGACTGAGGAACCTTAGAAGATCAAGGGCCAAGATGGTGTGAATCCACACTTCAGATGACAAATCCAACCGTATGGATGGATTCGGATTGACGATTGTAGCCTAACGATGGGAAAATCGACTCAATCAGACACCCGTGCCACCATCTACATCATCCAGAGGATGGATGGCAAAGATGATGCCACGTGGTGCCATCTCGACTGCCCGACCGGCCACCCTCAACTTTTGAAGCTGCTAGCACCCATGCATCTCCGCCGTTGGATCAAGATTCAACGGCTGAGAGTGGATCCCAATCGGCGCTCTTATTCTCTGAAGCATCAACTGAAGAAGCTGCCTTAACCGTTGGATCTCAATCCAACTGTCCTGATCGCGCGCTCAGAAGTTGCCCCGCTCACCCATCCACTCATGTAGTGCAATTGATAGAGCGCTCGCTCGTGATCGGGCGCACGTTCGAGCCGCATGGAGCGAGGGCTGAGGCGCGGATGAGCGGGCGTGATTGATCGACTGATGGTGATCCAGCAGCCACGCGCGCTCAATCTGGATCACGCGCCAACGCACGCTCGTACGTAACACGGGATTGCACGCACTAGGAGTGTGCTGAGGTGCTGCAGTAATCAATTCTCCACCGTTCGATCTCACGATCAAACGGCTGAGATTTGATGAATGTGGGCAATGCAGGAGGTGAGCAGGCGGCAGGTGCGGCACACGTCGCCCACGACCTAGGCTTTAGTGATGCTTAATTCCGTCACTAAAGACCCCTTATTTAATATTTTGAAATTGTAAAGACCAAATTACCCTCACTCCTTGCAAGTTCAAAAGGAGACCCCCTCCATACGAAATTGGCATCCCTTCCTTCTCTTCTCTCCCTCTCCAAAGCTCAAGAGAAGCTTGTCCCACACCGGAGATGCTCCTCAGGAGATAAAGTCAAATTTTCGCCCTCATTTTGGAAGCTTCTCCTTGTAATTCTTCTCTGGTTTTATTGTATAAACATTTTGAAATATTAAGTTCATGTTTCTCTCTCTCTTTTTCTCTCGTTTATTCTGATTATTAATATTGCTTCATTGTAATTACGTCGCTTCACTCTTCAACAAAAACTCTAAAAAAATATGATTGCGAATATAGATCAACGTAGCCTCCTTAAGTTCGACTGGAGATTTCTATTCTGGTACAAATTTTATTTGTTGAACACGAGTTTTTCACTTTCAAACTACGACAACAGTTTTTTTTTAAAACCAAATATGATAGCGTAGTAACTCGTAGCTTCAACATAGCCATAAAAAGTTATATCGGAACACTCAAACTCCAAAAGTACAAAAAAATTAGAAAAGAAGAAAAATAATAAAAAAAATATATCTTCCCTTTTCAAATAAGGAGAGGACTTGGGCGGCCTGCATTCTGGCAAGCACCTAGGTACTATTGAGTTTTCGTAGTTTAGGACCTTAGTTGAAATTTTCTATTGTTAATAAACGACTTAGGCTTAAGCAATCTGTTTATACAGTGAAACCGGTGTTTAAGAGATAAATGATGTTGTGTTGTAGTATAAGTGAAATTACCTTGTAAACAAATAAGAATTTTATTACTCGAAAAATTAAGAATCCGAGGTCGAACACGCGGAGCAAATTGGTATTTAAGAACTATGAACACAATCTCAAGTTGATAAAATGTGATGTTCAACAATATTATGAAGCAATAGAATGAAATTCAATGTATATAAATGCTAAAGAGAAGAACAGAGATGTAAAAAGAAATAGAATGTTTGTTCTCTCTCCTTTCTTCTTTCTTCTCTCCTCTCTAATGTCTTCTTCTTTCCTCTGCGGCTTCTTCCTCTTTCTATCTTCTTTCTTTTCTTCTCTTGATTTCTTTCCTTCTTTGTCTACCTTAGCGGTGAGCGGACAAGGCAGGTGAGAGGGTGAGGGGACCTCACCCCATGATCTAAGGCGATAAGTGTAAAACACAAAAAATAATATAAACTACTCACCTACGTTGAAAACTTCCGAGGTGGGACTAAAGTCCCACCCACTTCTTCGTGCATGCGTAGGGAGAACACCTGCCCAATTACTGCAGTTGCAGTCGATGTAGCCTTCGATTGCTAGGTGCGAAAGGGTCATGGAATGTTTCCAGACACCTGGGACTCTTCTGCCTGGAGCAATGTGACCTGGAGCGAGCTTGTGAGCAAGCTTTGCTCGTGCTCCAATTGTGGCAGGGGGTTGGACCTGCAACTCACAAATACGGCCTTGCGGCCCTGTCAAAGAACTTGGGTAGCTTTGCCGTGACACGACGAAGGTGGTGCGGTGGGTGGCGTGGCGCAGAACGGCCTAGGCATGCGTGCCTAGGTTGGACTGTGACTGTGAAAGTGTGTGTGTTTGGTAAGAGTGTAGGGTGCATGTGGTGGCTAGTGAAGGGGCGGCTGATGATCAGTGGATGGTGGCGGAGGTTTTGAGGTAGGTGGCGAGGCGTGTGGATGAGTGGAGCGACGGTTGCGCCTTCGCCGATGGTCTGCCAGAGATGAGGAAGACGAAGGTGGTCTGTGGCTGTCAAGGGTAATTTTGTGAAATAAAGAGGCGGAAAGTGAAAGGTAGGGAGAGAGGAACTTAGCTTAGGATATTTTGACGAAGGGGGGAGACGGAGGGCGAGCGGCACGTGTGTACCGTCGTCGAAGAAGAAAGCCCTGAGATGAGGAAGACGACGATGATGAGAGGGTTGGAGAAGTGCACGCAGGTATGTCGCTACGCGGAGGATCTAGGTGGAGAAGACTCTGCCACTGGTATGGTGGCAGAGCGACAAGAAGAGGGAGGAGAGATAGTCGGAGCTTGTGGGCTGTTTGGCCGGAGATGGGAGAGGAAGAATTTAGCGATTTTCTGCGGCCAATTCAAGCTTAATCCCAGCGGCAAGGATAGAGGGCCCTTCTATAGGCATTGGCAGAGGGCCTTGTGCTTGGAAGACAAGCTTCCAAGCACGGGTTTCATCGCTGGAGTAGGAAATCCGTGAGATACCCATATCTCTCAAGCATTCACACGAGAGATTGGGTGCGAATCAAGGCATGTGATTGAGTTCACACGATCAAGAATTCCTCAGAGAATCTCCCTTTCAAATCTGAGAGGGAATCTCTGAGGAAACAAGGAGGACTTCCCTCTTGAATCCTCATTGGAGTAGGAATCCTCCGCTGTAATGGTGGAGGGAGCTAATTGAAAAGAGTGGCGAGGAAGATAGGGGGGTCTACACAATGGTTTTCAAAAGCTGGGGGTCAAAATGTAATTGGGTGGATTATTTTGCAAAGTAGGTCAATGTGTCCTCCCCTTAAGTCCAAATTTTGGTAAAAGCCTAATTTGGACCTAAGGAATCCAATGGTGGAGTTGGATTTTAGGTTTGATCACGTTTGCCTGGGTATTTTGCATAAAAACCCAATTTAGGGTAAATAATTAGCTAGGACCCCTATTTAGGTCAAAATAAGTTTCAAAGGCCAAATTGAAGGTTCTAAATCATAGAGGATATTTTTCCATGAATTTTAGAGGATTTAGTTGATTTTTATCCAGACCAGAACCTTGTAACGTTAAGTGGGTTTGTTTTAGGGTTTTAGGATGTCATTTAATTCTTAGATTGCACATGAACCCATTTCTTCTTGAACCTTCCCACTTTTCCTCTTATTAAGTCCAATTGACCCATGTTTAACCCCTGAGAAATCCTGTTGTTGTCCTACAATGGTAAAATTACAGTTTTACCCTTTATTTCTTATTTTCTTCTCAAAATAGTTATCCCTTGAATTAGGCCCTTCTCTAAGTTATGTAGAAGCTTTTATTCTCTTTTCTAGGTCAAAATGAGCTAGTTAGGGCTCATGATGGTGTTCCCATCATGATCAAATCCTAATTTTTCTTTTATACATAGCATATAATTTAATTTTTCTAGGGACTAGCAAAAGATAGGCATGGGGGTATGATGTAAACACATTTATTGAGGGTAAAATGCCTATTCATGCGTATTCCTAGGCTTAGATTTGCATTTCATGTTATAAATATTGCATAGAATACATCATTCTGCATTTAAAGTAGATGTATATAATTTACGTTAATTATGTCCTTTTTGTGGTTAAGATAGAAAGATATTTATTTCGAAGCCTCGGATTGACGATCCGACCGTATGGATCTGATCAAGACGACGATCAGAGTCCAACGCCTCTGAAATCGCCTCGCTTGGAGTCCCGTGGCACCATATGCAGTTCGAGGAAAATCAACAACCAAGAGACTAGGAGACATAATTCGGAGCTTCAAATGACAAATCCGACCACCCAGATGGATTTGGGTCGACGATCGTAGCCTAACAACGTGAAAATTGACTCAATCCGACCTCTGTAGCAGCCCCTACAACAAGAAGAAGATGACGACCCAGACTGCGCCACGTGGCGCAGCCCAGGTCACCCAGCGCACGTGGCGCAGCCCAGGTCACCCAGCGCACGCATGCGCACAACACAGAGCCAGCGTGTGGCAAGGTGGGGGAGCATAGTGCCAACTATGTGTGTGCTGGACCTATAGCGACACATGAGCAGGACTTACAGCGACGCTTACAGCTGTTGCTAATTCTTCGCGCGCCAGCAAAGCTAGCTTTGGGCGTAAGCGAGCATGAGTGGTCATGTGCAGGCATGAGCTGCCTACAACGACGCTTCCAACGACGGCCTGGATGTCACTAATGGTCTCATACCTATTTTTGCCTCTTCTCCTCCACTATAAAAGGACCTACACCTCCTCCCTTCTA
The DNA here is from genome assembly GCA_037157565.1 of Thalassia testudinum. Classification (NCBI taxonomy): domain Eukaryota; kingdom Viridiplantae; phylum Streptophyta; class Magnoliopsida; order Alismatales; family Hydrocharitaceae; genus Thalassia; species Thalassia testudinum. Next base: position 1,788,199 of record JAZHRO010000029.1, on the reverse strand, counting down.
AGCGATCTCTACCTACTCCCAAGCTCTAAGAAGCCTACCAATGCTCCATTAGAGCTTGTTCTCAAGCTCCCAAGACACCTATTAGTGTAGCGAACCTCTACCCCACCAAATACTCCTCCTACTTCCCATCCCCCTTCATAGGTCACCTTGGACCCATCCTCCCACCTCCATTCTAGTAGCAGATCATCTCCGTCTTCTCAACTCCATTCTGGAGCCACGCCGAAGCTTTCCTCAACCTGACGTCCTCCTGCATCTCACCTCCGTTGTCTCGCTCCTTACCTCCATCATCCGAGCTTTCACCAGGCACCGTCGTCTTGCCGAACAGCTGATTTAGGAGATTTCCTCTCACCTCTCTCTCTTTTTATGCTTTCATAGTTTATTTCATAGTTTATTGTAATTGACATTGGAAGTGATATATATAAGATTTGTTCTATATCTCTTATGATTCAATTTGCTTGTCTTCTTCTTTCAAAAATACAAAAAAAAATAACAAAACCCTAAAATACCAAAAACAAACAAAATGAAGCATGATTTTCAATAAAGTAAACATTGCCTCCATGTGTTCGACCTGGGACTCCCTTGGAGTTTCGGTATAAATTTTATCTGATCGGCATGTTTTGCAACTACGACGACAAGTTACTTGTGACATGATTTCTAACACGCGAAACGCACCCGACCACCTTCCTTTCTCTTCTGACTTCGACCTTCTCTGCTTCCTTGCCTTCTCCTTCTTCTTCTCTTTGGCCTGAAGAGCAAAACCTACCCCCTACCCGCGTGAGCTCTCTTCTCTCTTTTCTCTCTTAGGTTCTCTCTCCCAAAGCTGCGCTTCTCGACTAATTGGGTTAGGTATGCGCCCGAGACCAGGCCCATCGGTGTGCAGTGGTGGGCGAGGTGTGCTAGTCGGGTCGGGTCACCAGGTCCGCGGGGCATGGTCACAGATGAGGCATCGGGTCGGGTGAGAGGGACCTCACCCCGTGAGTTGGAGGCGAAGAGCCTAATGTAGAAATTCCTTTTATGCGGGTGTAGCACTCCACAACTTTCCGTGGTGGGACTATCTTCCCACCTCCTTTCACACGTGCCTACAGCAGAGTGTGCCTTCGATTGCAGCTGCAACTACGGCCCTCGACACCAATTGGAGGCCTGGAGATGTTCGCGAAGGCTTTCCGCACAACCTAGGATTATGTCCTGGAGTGGGCACGGCCTGGAGCAGCTTGCACGCAAGCTTCAAGTCCAGCATCAATGGCGGAGAGCTCCTGGACCTGAAATCATGGCATTGACCTCACGGCTACGTTAAAAAGCTCAAGGAGCTTCGCCAAGGTGCAGAGAATGTGTAGAGGTAGTTGGCATGGTGTGGGAATGCTTGTGGGAGCATGCCTAGGGCACACTACGACCGTGTGTGTGGGTGTGCTCGAGGGTGCGTTTGGGTGAGTGGTAGAGTGTTGTGAGTGGGGGGTTATGAGCAGTGAGTCAAGGCAATGCTTATGGATTGGTCGGCGACGAGGGAGGTGGTCTATGGAGGTGAAGCAAACTCATCGGAGTTGGTGGCCAGAGGTGAAGGGGATAATGGTGGTGGAGTGCGACAGTAGTTGTTTGAGGGAATAAAGAGGGGGAAAGGGAGTAGAAGGTGAGAGGACTTATCTGGTAGTGAAGAGACGAAGGGGGAGGCAGGGATGGCATTTGGCTCGTATCGCCGATGCCAAAGATGAAGGTGCTCAGAGAAGGGGGTCAGCGAGGACGAAGGGGAGGTAGGGGCATCGGTGGGTGCTGCACGACGCGGACGAGCGTGAGGAAGAGGAACCTGCCACCAGTATTGTGGCTAGGCGACGAGAGAGAGTAGAAGAGGTCACCGGAGATTGATGAGCGAGTCAGCCGGAGGAGGACAGACGAAATTAAGGAGGTTCTCCGATTGATTTCAAGCTTAGGAGATGCGAGGTGAATTGGGGTGTCTTAAATAGGCCCTGGAGGTCAATTTTGTGCTTGAAAGCCAAGCTTCCAAGCACGGAAAAGTCGCCAGCAATGGTAACTCGAGAGAGACCCAAATCCCTCATGCATTCGCATAAGAGATTGGGTACCAAATAGGACCTCAAATTAGGTTCACATTGGAGGGGATTTCTCAGAGAATCTCCCTTCCAATTTTGAAGGGGATTCTCTGAGAAATCAGGGAGAAATTTCCCTTTCAAGCTCGTCAGAGTAGGATTCCCTCCGTTATAATGGTAGAGGGACCTAATTACAAAGAACGAAGAAAAAGCTAGGGGGTCAGTTTTAAGGGTTTTTGAAAGATAGGGGTAGAAATGTAATTAGGTCGGAATGTTTGCAAAGTGGGTCAAGATGAGTTCCCCTTAGGTCTAAATTTTGGTACAAACCTAATTTGGGCCTAAGGAATCCAATGGTGAGGTTGGATTTTGGGTTTGACCACGTTTGACTAGGCAATTTATGCCAAAAACCTAATTTAGGGCAAATATTTGTCTGAGACCCCATTCTAGGTAAAAATAGGTTCCAATGGCCAAATTGAAGGTTCTAAACCCTAGATAATATTTTTATATGACTTTTAGAGGGTTTAGGTAAATTTTATCCTGACCAGAACCTTGTTTAATCAAGTAGATTTGTTTTAGGGTTACAAGAAGTCATTTAATTCCTAGAATTCACAGGAACCCTTTTCTGTCTGATTCAACCCACTTATTATCTTGTTAAGACCATTTGACCTGTGTTTAGCCCATGAGAAAATCTGTTGTTGTACTGCAATGGTAAAATTATAGTTTTACCCCTTGTTTCTTGCTTTTCTCTCAGAAAGGTTATTCAGTGAATTATGACCTCCAATTGGTTATGTTGGAGCTTTTGTTCTCTTTCATAGGTCAAAATGGGCTACTTAGGGCTCATGATGGTGTTCCCATCAGCTTATATTTCTCATTCTTCTACTAAAAAATCTTCTAGCTTGTCATTTGAAGTTGCATTATTATTATCAACTAGCTTCCTTATAGACTAGCAATCATGTGAGAATTGCCCTTCTCACCATAGTTGAAGTATTAGCCATTCTTTTTTGAGTATTCAAATCCAACCACTTTATTAACTTAGATTAAGCTTCCCTAACTTGAAGCCTCTCTATTATTGCTACTTTGATATAGAACCATTGTCTGTCCTTGTTATATATTGAGTTGTTTCCTATACCTTTCACTTTTTTTTCCCATGCTAAACGTGCTTTCACACTACCTTTTAGCGACTGATGTGCTTTCGTGCGTGTGTGTTTAGGAGTGTCGTTATAGTTCGCACTTGCAACGTCTATTTTAAAGTAAAGAAACGGATGTGAGTTCGAGTGTCGGTCTCAGGGAGGCATGAAAATCGGATTTTTCTTGTCACTTATTGTCACGAAAATCGTGGAGTTTTTGCTTACGAAAAGGCACAAGTGAAAAGCGAGAGAGAGAGAGAGAGAGAGAAAGAGAGAGAAAGAGATTAGGGTTAGAATCATTTCATTCTTAACATGCAACTTGAATAAGAAATAGAGTAGACAACTGAATGGAAAATAACTTCGTTAATCATGTAGCTTTAGTTCATCAATTACAACATTAGAGACATGATTAAACATAAGTAAAGTAAAGCTTAAAAGAAAGGAAGAAAGAGAGAGAGAGGGAGGGCGGCGAGGCAGCCACGGTGGTGGAGAAGGCTCCGTCTGTGGCTCGTCGTCTCCGATCATTACAAAAGGGCGTAAAGCTAGCTAAGAGAGGGGTAGAGTAGTTGCAAGGGGAGTAAATGCCTTGAATGGGTGGTTGGAAGGGGTTTAAATAGGGACAAGGGCTTTCCAAATAAAGAAGGGGTTTTAGCGACGTCCTGGACATCGCTAAAACCCTTCCAAAAATGTCGTGTAGGCCCCCAACCCGTCGGTCGCTCACCCGCACCGTTCTTCCACGCACTCGATCCGTGGGTGTGGCATCAGAGCCAACCGATCGAAGATCGAACTGCTAAGATCTTCGCCCGGGGGCGCTTGGATTGCACCTTCAGTGCGCGTGTGCGCGAGCGTTGTCATCCGACATGTGCGCGCGCATGGCTAATCGGTGCCTGAGGGCGCGCCCGTGGCGCTATCTCGACCTCCCGCTGCTGATCGGGTGACCCAATTTTTCCTAAGCGCGAGGTCGTCTTCTGATTTCGACACCGCGCGGCTTGAAGCCGCGTCGCATGGGCGCGGGCATGCACGTTAACCGCTGAGCTACGCCCGCTGCTTTATCGCGGTGACCTCGGGCGTGCGTGCGGTTCTCAACCATCTGATCAGAGATCGACAGCTGAGATCTGATCTCTGGTTGAAGGTGGAAGTGGGCACGCGGTGAACGGGCGCCATGTGGTGCATCGAGGGCCGTTGATCATCAGATCAACAGTCAAAACTTCTTGGGCCCATTGTGGGATCTCCAAATGTCAGATTTGGCCGAATTTTGAGTCCGTTGGACTCCATTCGTCGTTCTGAATCCATCCGTGCGATCCGATTGTTCATCTGAGGCCTGCTTTGACAAGTGCTCATACAAATGGCCGTTAATACTGTTTTATAAGCAATCTTGGCATATGATGCATGCAATGCTCCCATTCTACTTATGTTGTGCCTTTTATTCTTAAGATTATCCCTATTTAATGGAATTATCACCCCAGATGCAGTGTTATCATACCCCCATGCTTACTCCTTGCTAGTCCCTTGTAAGGTTTATTCTAGCCTTTATTTTCTGTCAGAATTTAAGAACTAATTACTTAGACACTTCGTCACTTGTCAATAGGAGGAAATATATTAAATTCTTAATCTACAAACACTAAGCAGCGCCCAGGTGTCTGCCAAAATACGAATCGCTTGAATCCTTTCTTTAATGTATATACATATGTGTTGAACGTAAAAGAACGCTATGCTAATGTGTTCAGCTTTGGAAAACCTGACATTGTAGTTCGAAAGCGAAGAATTCGTGTTCAACAAATAAAATTTATACCGAAATGAAAATTCCGGGTCGAACACAGGGAGGCGGACGTTTGATTTAAAAACTATGCGTTTCTTTTTATTTGTCACAGAATAATTCAATTTAAAAGTATCTAATTATTTACAATAAATAGAAGAGAGAGAGAGAGTAAGAGAGAAAGAGAATATTACACAGAGAAATCAAAATGAGATGTAGAATAAACAAGAAATTTTTCATTGAGGAGATTGTTCATTACAACTAGAAAGCATAAAACAATTACTCTAGAAAGCGATAAATTTACTCTAGAAAGCATTAAAAGAATGGAGGGAGAAATGTCCTCCTCGATGATTGCTTGGAGGACGAACAAAACTACACTAGAAAGCAATAAAAAGAATAGGGAGAGAGAAATCCTCCTCGACGGTTGCTTGGAGGACGAGCCGGACGGGACGACGCCTGGATGAAGGAGAATGAAGCAGGACGAAGCAGAAGAACGGGAATGAAGCAGCACACTGTCGTCGTTGCGGGATCCACTTCCGAAGGGGAACGAAAATTGGACTTTATCTCACGAGAAGCATCCCGGGTGTGGGACAAGCTTCTCTTGAGCTTTGGAGGGGTAGAGAGGAGAAGGAAGGGATGAGAATTTCGTATGGAGGGGGTCTCCTTTTATAGTTGCAAGGAGTGGGGGCAAAATGGACATTACAACTTCAAAATAATAAATGAGGGGTCTTTAGTGACGGATAAATCCGTCACTAAAGCCTCGACGTGAGCGTAGCATCCGCCCCCACGTGAGCCGCTTCAGCTGCCTGCGCGCTCAACGCTATCGCACGCACAACGATCCTCAGCCGTCCGATCGCAAGATCGGACGGCTTAAGATGCGTCTCCGCTCGCTGCGTTGCGCGCCCGCCCGCGTGCGATCGCGCATCCGCGCCGCGCTTTCAATAGCTCGTGGACACTATCGGGCGCGCGCGGCCGTCCGATCTCCATCTGACGCTCCACCCGTGCCCAATAGCCCGCGCCTCCAGCCCTCTGCTGCGGCTCGAACCCGCACCCGCTGGTCGCGTAAGCGTGCTCGACCGCTGCGCTACAGGGCGCGGATGGTCGAGCGGACGCTTTTAAGTGCGACCGACCACAGCCGTTGGATCAAGATCCAACGGCGGAGAGTGAGCGGGTGCGGGGCCTTTGTCGAATGCGTGCGGCCGTTTGGGCAGCCGAGATGGCGCCACATGGCACCATCTTAGCCGTCCATCTTCTGGAAGTTGTAGATGGTGCCATGGATGTCGAATTGACTTGATTTTTGCGTCGTTGGGCTGCGATCGTCGATCCGAATTCATCCGTGTAGTCGGATTTGTCATCTGAAGGGTAGATTTTTACCATATTGGCCCTTGATCTTCTAGGGTTCCCCAGTCACTATCTGATGCTACGGATGTCTGATTAGGGCAATCTTGGAGTCGTTGAACTCCAATCGTCGCCCTGATCACATCCATACGGTTGGATCTTTGATCCGAGGCCCCGATAAAATGTTTGCCCTGTCCAAGCACATAAAAGGAGACAATTAACCTCCATTTTATTCAAACTACTCTAAATGCAAGATGATGCATGTTATGCAATATTTATATCATGAAATACAATCCTATGCTTAAGAACGTGCATAAATAGACATTTTAGGTAGTGTAAATCTGTTTACATCATACCCCCATGCCTATCTTTTTCTAGTCCCTAGTAAAAACTATATGCTATTTATAAAAGAATTAGGTTGGATTATTTGGACCTAAGTTATTTTCAATCATTAAGAAATTGTCTACTTAGGAACTGAACTTTCAAAGACATAACAGTGCTCGGGTATCAGCCAAAATGTAGACCGCCTCAAGCCCTCGCCTTACTCAAAGAAAAATTTCTTTTTCTCTTTTTACTCTTTTCTTTTTTTTTTTTTTTTTGGATTTTCAATTTTAGGGTTTAAGAGTGGCTTTCTACGACCATTCAACTCACCCAAGATTTGATGAGAACCCTAAGTTTTAAGCATCTTATTGTGATTGTGATAGACTCGTTGACCGGCAATTAAAACGGATTTCGGATTTCTACGCCTCTAGGTGACCTAACAAGAATTCTGCCTAAAGGTGTATCTTTACAACTTGTAGCTTTCTCCCTCCTTTTATTTTTTTTTACGGGGTCAACACAAGGATGAATCTAGTGTATATCTCCCCGATTTATTCTACTTCTCTGCTTCTTCCTAAGTATTTTAGGAATTTTTAGTACATTTTCTGAGCTGGGTTCTGGACAACCGGTCGATGAGCTGTTACCACCGACAACTTGCCAGCCATACTCATGCGGCGAAGTGTGGATTATTTCTTTTTGTTCTTTTCTCTTTTTCTTTTTGATTTTTTTTTTTTTTTAAGTAGGTGGCTTCCTTGGTCTAAGATTTACCTAAAGGCAGCAAACAGAGAAAGGTCCAGTGACTGAGCTCTGGACAACCTACCTATGGGCTGTTACCCACGATAACTTGCCAGCCATATCACCCTAGAATGTTCATTAGCTACCCAATTTCCGTTAGAATCGCCGAACAATGAGTCAGTGCAAAGAAAGTGTGTAGATGCTTAAAACTCAAAATTCCCTCAAATCAGAGGGTGGGCTAATAAGTCGCGTACTTATCATCCAAACTTATTTATTCCAATTATAATAGAATTAAGATGGTGAGGACTCGAAAGACAAATCCACATTTTAGTGGATACACAGGCTGATTAAGTCCAAAGACCTGAAGGGTCTTTGTGTTCAAATCATAATGTAGTATTTCCTAAGATTGAAAATTTTCTTAAACCCAAATTCTCTTTCCTAATTTCGATTTTTTTTAATAAAAGAAAACAAATCTATGGAGCTGATGAATGAATTCAGAGATAAATATCCACCCCCAATGCCTATCTAATGCAATGTCCTCATTGTATTAAAAAGACATAAAACAAAGTGGAAAGGTGAAGAAAGCACCTGAATTGTGTGAATGTCAGGTCCGCTCCGAGATGAAAACTAAGAAAAATTGTATATGTGCTGAGTTTAGTGCCTTCAGCTAGACACACAATACAAGGAAAGAAATGAAAAATTCACAAGTGCAGGTCAAAATTAGAACAAACAGAAGAATCCTCTAACCTGTCAACAGAGGTCCACAGATGTGGACCAGATTGTGGTGCAGACCCACACCCCATAATCAAGAATATCTTAGGTTCTGGATAAAAATTACCCAAAACCTGAAATCAGAATGCAAGCCGGGTCGGGCCTGCGATTTATGAGGATGCAACCCAAGACCAAAAAGTCAGGTTACAAAGAATTGAAGCTTAAAAGGATAATCCTTGAATGTGTGCTTGAGTTGAACATCCTCGAAACAAATGTCGTAAGGGTTCTAATTTGATGGTTTCAGCTTAAAAGGAACCCTTCGACTCAATCTTCCATTTCCTCCAAAATTAACTTCCCAGCTCCTATCCTCCTCATTCAGCATATCAAATTCCAGGACCTCTTGTATATTCATCACCCCATCTGAAATCTCCAAGTCTAAATGATGTGGCAGAATCAAAATTGACTTGGGTCTAATTATCTCAGAATTAGAATCATCAATAACCTCAACAGGGTGTAACTAATAATCAGGGCATTGAATTGATTCCTCCAGAAAATGCGATTCTGGATCCGTAATGTGTGCCCTAATAAGATCAGTTTCCTCAGTTATTGGGCTATCAAATGATCTATCAGATTCCTCAGGCCCAATCGTCTCACAGAAATCATGTTCAGAAAACTCGCGTGAGACTTCGCAACTTGAATCTTCACCATCAGGATCCGTATCAATGTATGTCCCAAAATCATTTGTCACTTTCTGTTCCAAGGAGACATACGTTTCCTCGTAACCCGGCTTAGGGATCTCAGGTGAAGAAATCAGATCATCCTTAATTGGTTGTTTTAATTCAATCTGGTCAGCCTCGTAACACGTGTCCCCCCCAATAGGTGCCTGAGCGGGTTCTGTCATTGGCTTTCCTGAAGAGGGTTCATCCTGGGAATTATTCCATGATTGAATCAAAGCAACCACGAATCTCATCCTCAATTTCGCTAATTTCCCAAGTAGAAACTCACCCGGGTTCTTATCCTTAACATCCTGGAGCCAATCCAACAAAGACTTGTTTAAATCATGAATCATTTCAATCAGGGGCTCCAATCTCTCAATGCAAGGTATTGGCTGAACTTCTAAAGATTGAATGATATTTCTCAAGTTAGCCAGAACCTTATCTTGAACCTGGTTAACCTGAACCAAATGAGTTGGTTCAGGGTTGGGCGGGTTTAGGCTTAATGCAGGGGAATTAACGAATTGAGATTCGTTATACCCTTCTTGATAATAGGTCATTTCAGATTGTTGAAAAGATGGTGATGACCTAAAGCTAGTGAAATCAGAGGATGGGTAAGGATCGGTGTATCCTTCTTGATTGTAGATCGTATTAGGTTGTGCATGAAAGGAAGACGATCTATAATCGATGTAGCTCTAAGAAGGATAGAAATTAGAATCAAAGTGTTCAGGGTTAGACCCTAAACACGGGGGTCCGGAATTGTATCCCTAATCCGAATTATCCCAACTAACTGATGGTTGATTACAATACGAGTTAGGATAATCTTCATGTTGAGGATAATTCACAACAGGAGGGAAAGAGCGGGAATGCGTGAAATTTGTGGAAGGATTCATGAGACACGGGAGGAAGAAAGGCGCCTTGTAATACAAACAATCAAACCTGTCCTTAAATGGGTTAGCCTACAGACCTACAGACTCCCAAAACCCGTCTTGAGATAAAGGAATGATTTGATCTACTTCTGTCTGTTCAATCCAACCAGTTAGAAGGAGGGACTGGGGAGAAGGTTCTTCCTTCGGCTTGCGCCTCCGGTTCCTAGTGTACCCCCCAGCCGCGATTGTTTGACTCTGCTCCCCTAGCTAGACATCAGATTGAACAGTAGAAACAGACTAATCGAAAATAATCTCGTTCTGGGTTCTGAAGAGCGAGTCCAATCCTTAAGGCCAACGTCTACTCTGTTTTATTTAGGGCTAGGTTTGAATGTGCTTTGGAACATGATTAGCCCTTTAAATGGGTTGTTCCCTTAATGATTGATTGATTTGAGTGTGCGTGCACAACCAGTGGTTTTCAAGCAAGATTGTTTTTGATGTGGTGAATTTTAAGGTTCAAATCTTGCTTAGTAGCTTTTAGGATTCAACTTTAGGTATTCTCAAACAAGTTTCATTGGCACACCAAGTCTTACAAGCACGGGTGAAAATATTTTCCTCTGAAGCTTAAAAAGAATGTGGAGTGCCTGGTAAATCCCTAAGAGTTGAACCTAATTGGCAGCTACTTGATGAGTTGATTTTAATTGAAGTGGTGTGGCCCAAACAACTCAAACAACTAGCCACATATGCACCACTAAGTTAGGCACACAAAGATGGTTAACCTAGAATGATTTCTACTCTTTTATGTGTTGCGTTATGTGTACCGATTCCACAGATCAGAACCCGGTTGAGTAGAAACAAATCAATTTGGTTAAGTGCCTTTGAATGTGGGTGTACGTTGTGTGTTTGTTGAAAATTGCCCCACAGAATTATCTTTTTGTTTTTTTGTTTTTATATAAATGAAGGTGGAATGAATGTGAGTGAGAATCCAAACAACCAAACTATTCCTAGGATTTATGCAAACACCTAGGTTAATTGGAATTTGGATTCAATGTGGCGAATGAAATCTATGGAGGGGGAAAGAATGGGGGATAACTTACAAAACCTTCCACAGCACTTTACTCCAATCTACCACTTTTGCTCGTCTCAAAAGAGTACCTGCAATTACAATAAGAAAGGAGAAAAGTGAGGTAAATGATTTGTAAGTTACAAAACGCGAAGAGAAATCAAAGAGCGTCGCCTCCCCGGCAACGGCGCCAAAATGTTGAATGTAAACGAACGCTACGCTAACGTGTTCGATTTTGGAAAACCTGTCGTTGTAGTTCGAAAGCGAAGAATTCGTGTTCAACAAATAAAATTTATACCGAAATAAAAATTCCGGGTCGAACACAGGGAGGCGGACGTTTGATTTAAAAACTACGCGTTTATTTTTATTTGTCACAGAATAATTCAATTTAAAAGTATCTAATTATTTACAATAAATAGAAGAGAGAGAGAGAGTAAGAGAGAAAGAGAATATTACATAGAGAAATCAAAATGAGATGTAGAATAAACAAGGAATTTTTCATTGAGGAGATTGTTCATTACAACTAGAAAGCATAAAACAATTACTCTAGAAAGCGATAAATTTACTCTAGAAAGCATTAAAAGAATGGAGGGAGAAATGTCCTCCTTGACGATTGCTTGGAGGACGAACAAAACTACACTAGAAAGCAGTAAATTTATACCAGAAAGTAGTAAAAAGAATAGGGAGAGAGAAATCCTCCTCGACTGTTGCTTGGAAGACGAGCCGGACGGGACGACGCCTGGATGAAGGAGAACGAAACAGGACGAAGGAGGACGAAGCAGAAGAACGGGAACGAAGCAGCACGCCGTCGTCGTCGCGGGATCCACTTCCGAAGGGGAACGAAAATTGGACTTTATCTCACGAGAAGCATCCTAGGTGTTGGACAACCTTCTCTTGAGCTTTGGAGGGGTAGAGAGGAGAAGGAAGGGATGAGAATTTCATATGGAGGGGGTCTCCTTTTATAGTTGCAAGGAGTGGGGGCAAAATGGACATTACAACTTCAAAATAATAAATGAGGGGTCTTTAGTGACGGATAAATCCGTCACTAAAGCCCCGACGTGGGCGTAGCTTCCGTGCCCACGCGCGCCGCTTCAGCTGCCTGCGCGCTCAACACTATCGCACGCACAACGATCCTCAGTCGTCCGATCGGCAGCCGAGATGGCACCACGTGGCACCATCTTAGCCGTCCATCTTCTGGAAGTTGTAGATGGTGCCATGGATGTCGGATTGACTTGATTTTTACGTCGTTGGGCTGCGATCGTCGATCTGAATTCATCCGTGCGGTCGGATTTGTCATCTGAAGTGCGGATTTTCACCATCCTGGCCCTTGATCTTCTAGGGTTCCCCGGTCACTATCTGATGCTACGGATGTCTGATTAGGGCAATCTTGGAGTCGTTGAACTCCAATAGTTGCCCTAATCACATCCATACGGTTGTATCTTTGATCCAAGGCCCGATAAAATGTTTTCCCTATCCAAGCACATAAAAGGAGACAATTAACCTCCATTTTATTCAAACTACTCTAAATGCAAGATGATGCATGTTATGCAATATTTATATCATGAAATGCAATCCTATGCTTAAGAACGTGCATAAATAGATATTTTAAGTAGTGTAAATGTGTTTACATCAATATGTATGTGTATATATTTTTAGAATCTTTTTTGGAATTCAGAGTGGGTTGGTAACTTTTTACGACTACCCAACCCACCCAAAACTCGATCAAAACCCTAAGTGCTAAGCATCTTGGTGTGAAGATTGTGATAGACTCACTCAACGGTAATTCAGACAGACTTCGAGTTTCTACGCCCCTAGGTGACTGAAAGAGGAAGTATTTTACCTGAAGGTGTATTTGTTCGATTGGTAGCTTTCTCCCTACGTTTGTTTTAATTGGGGTCAACACGAGGATTTTTCTAGTGTATATCTCCCCGGCTAGTACTACTTCCCCGCTTCTTCCTTAAGTGTTTTGGTTCTTTTTGTGCAATTACTGAGCTGGCCTCTAGACAACCGACCAATGGGCTGTTACCCACGATCACTTGCCAACCATACTCGTGCGGTGAAGTGTGGTTTATTTTGTTTTCTTTTCTTCTCCTTTTTTTTTTTTGTAGGTGGCTTCCCTGATCTCAAATGCACCTAGAGGCAATGAAGAAGAAGTGGTCCCGTGGCTGGGCTCTGGACAACCTGCCAATGGTTTGTTACCCACGATAACTTGCCAGCCATACCACCCTAGAGAGTTCATTAGCTACCCAATTTTTGTCAAAATCTCCGAGGAGTGAGTCTATGCAAGAATGTGTGCAGATGCTTAGACTCAAAGTTCTTCTGGGTTAGAGGGTGAGTTGATAAGTCGTATACTTATCACCTTATTTAGTAGGTGGATTAGAGTAGCTTAAGGTTGCAAGGATTCAAAACTAAATCCATATTTTAACGGACACCAGGGCTGATTAAGCCTGAAGGCCTGAAAAGTCTAAGTGTTCAAGTTCTTTTTGTATTATTTCCCATTATTGACAAGTTTCTAATGCCTAAGTTTCTTCCTAAGTTCATTTTTTTTTATTCATTTATTCAGATTGATTAAATGAGCTCAGGATCGTGCCATTTACCACCCCTGCATGCTTAAGTTGGACAATGTCCTCATTGGCAAATACATGGATGCAACAGGGGTTAAAAAGATATTACCTGAGTGACGTACAATACCGGATCAGTCTGAATCCTCTGGGTTGCCTCCCAGGAAGCGCTGAGTTTAACGCCTCCAGCTGGGCATCGTGCACAAACAGGAATGGTTTGGGTCAAGGAGGTATGTACAAAATCAACCAGACCCAAAATCAGAAGTCCACAGATGTGAACAAGGTTGTGGTGGAGTCCCATTCCTAAGGGGCAGGAATTCTGCAGCAGATGTATCATGCATGCCCATGTCAGATCCTCTCTTAGTCTGCGGGCATGCAAACAAGTTGATGTGGACGAACGTACCCCGAATATGACATGCCAGATACTAAAGATGTAGGTTTTACACTCAGCTTGTGTCCCCATAAAATTGTAATCCATCAGAGGTGTATCAATTCTAGTGCATTCGGGTTGCGGGATCTTTATTCTGGTAGGGTAGGTAACAAAATCAAGAATTTCATAAGGAGCCCTACAATCAAGCAGGAGGCCTCTCTCCAAAGACGAATCCATCTCCTCCGTAACTATGGTTTCATTTCTCATTCCCTCCAAGCCCTTGACCTCAAGAATATTTTCTTCAACCTCCTTTGTATCAGATTCACTGTTTGAGGTTGCATTAGAGGTAGGGCCAATTTCATCCTCTAGATCATATTCTTTCTCTCGGCCCTCCTCCAAATTTGTGATGGGGATTCCAACCGATTCATAATCGATTTCTTTGAAATTGTAACTCCATTCCCCATCTCCTATGTTGGCTGCTGTTTCCACCGGATCACTTCTCTTAGGCCAATTAGATTCGGATTCCAAGGCATCTCCCTGCACATTCTCAATTTCCTCCTTATGTTTGTCCTCAATGCTCCCCAAATTGTGTTCCGAGGAGTCCTCACTGACCTTATCCATTGAGCTGTCCAACTCCTGGGGGGTATCAATGGTGGACCGAACCAAATTAGGGTGACTGGGTGTAGTCCAATTGATCATGGTAGGTCCTTGCTTTACAAATTCCATGAATGGCGTTGTGTGCAACAGCTTTCTTTGGCCTTCTTCCCCCAATTGTTGGAACAAATCCAACATGGCATGTTGCCCTTTAACTAATTCTTGATTCTGTCTGTGTAATTCTAACTGGAGGTTATCAAGAATTGACAGGGTGTCATGTGGTGTCCTTTGGATTTCCTCCTTGAAATCCAGGTTAAGAGAGTGTGGTTGAGGTTGTGGATCAGAATCCATACTGGGGTTTAGGTTCTTGGGTGTGTCCTCTATTCTATCATGTTCAGGGTCTAGTTCTTCAAGAGGAACCATTCTCTGTTTGGTCCTACTCCAGAATAGTTGAGGTTCTAAGTCCTCCTCCCAGTCAGATTCTTCATCAGGGGACCAAATCAAAGGTTGATGATCCTGGGCTTGCCTAGATTTCTGATCATTCTCTGATTTCCATTTGTCTAGAACTCCTTCCAATCCAAAGGTCAAGTAGGAAAGGTTGTTAAATTCAGATGACCTTTCTTGGTTATTGTCCTGAGAAGGGTAGGGTTCTTGGTGTTCTCCTAGAGTGTAGGTCCTATCAAAGTGGTTAGAGAGCGGGTGGGACCTAAATGATGAGGTGTCATGAGAATCGAGATATGGAGCCCTACTATTTGAATCATACCCTTGAGTGGATATGTTGGGTGTATCCCAATAAGAGGTTGGTGTGGTTTGGTCATAGCTGGGACAGTTGGGCCAAGAGGGGTATTCTAGGTCGTTCCCCCAACTTGGTTGTTGGTTAGCCTAAGTAGGCTGTGGGTATGGTCTACTTGGGTTAGCATACAAATCATGTTGAGGGCAGTTTGGGTAAGATGGATAGGCATTGAAATCCATGGTTTGGAAGAAATGGAGGGATGTGGGAAGAACAGATGAGAGAGAGTTGTGTGTTCAACCAAGAAAAACAAGCCTAATCCTTATGGTGTGTTCCTTAGGGGACCTAGAAATCTCCAAAAGGGTGATTAAGTCCGTAAGCACTGGACTCCCCTTCCCAAAGCTAATCTGGCCAGGTTGATTATGAGGGGATTGCAGGGAAGGTTCTTCCTTTAGCTTGCGCCGCCGGTTCTGTAGACCCCACAACCGCGGTCGTTTGACACTGCCCCGCAGCCTAGTCACCAGATTCTACCAAGGGAATGAAAGCCAAGTGCCTAGCGAACAAAACCTCGCCTCTCGAGACTTAACTCAGTCCTCCCTAAGGCACATCTACTCAGTTTTAAAAGGTCTAGGATAGTGCTTGTGCTAGGGTTATGTGACGAGGCGTTGATTGAGGTGGTGCCTCTTAATTTTCCACTTTCATTGTGTGTGCTTCTACCAAAACATGGTTTTCAAGCAAGGATTTTTTCAAGATGTGGTGTCTTTTAGTGTTTCATCCTTACTTTAGTGTCTTTTAGGGTTGACGTGTCTTAATGTTTTCAGACAAGTTTCAGTGGGCACGTCAAGTTTTGCACACAGTTTGGTGAAAGTAGATTTCCTTTTATTGTGTAGAGGCTCGAAAACCCTAATGTACTCATCCTAATGATCATGCAGCTTCTATTAGATGAGTCATTTTTAGGGTTGAGTGGTGCGGCCCAAGTCAATCCACGATGGCTTCACAAACACCACTCAAAAAGAGGAAAGAACACTCCAAGAATTTATTCAGAATGTTAGAGTGTACATTTTTTTGTTGGGTGATGTGTTAAGGATGTGGGTCAAGTAATCATACACCACGCCAATTTTTTCAATTTTTACAAATTTTTTTTAGTTTTTTCACACAAGCAAACAGTCATGAGTGAAGAACTACTCACTATTGGTCCTTGTTGCGCCTACTCCCTTGTTACCATCACGAGATGCATCACTTCACCGTCCAAGCGCCGAATTCCTGCACCCATCAAGTAAAAAGGAGACAAGGCATTAGACGATGCGAAAATGGATGTGGAATGGAAGTGACAAAACAAATCCGTTGCCTCCCTGGCAACGGCACCAAAAACTGATGTGCTTTCATGCGTGTGTGTTTAGGAGTGTCGTTATAGTTCACACTTGCAACGTCTATTTTAAAGTAAAGAAATAGATGTGAGTTCGAGTGTCGGTCTCAGGGAGGCGTGAAAATCGGATTTTTCTTGTCACTTATTATCACGAAAATCGTGGAGTTTTTGCTTACGAAAAGGCACAAGTGAAAAGCGAGAGAGAGAGAGAGAGAGAAAGAGAGAGAGAGAGATTAGGGTTAGAATCATTTCATTCTTAACATGCAACTTGAATAAGAAATAGAGTAGACAACTGAATGGAAAATAACTTCGTTAATCATGTAGCTTTAGTTCATCAATTACAACATTAGAGACATGCTTAAACATAAGTAAAGTAAAGCTTAAAAGAAAGGAAGAAAGAGAGAGAGAGGGAGGGCGGCGAGGCAGCCACGGTGGTGGAGAAGGCTCCGTCTGTGGCTCGTCGTCTCCGATGATTACAAAAGGGCCTAAAGCTAGCTAAGAGAGGGGTAGAGTAGTTGCAAGGGGAGTAAATGCCTTGAATGGGTGGTTGGAAGGGGTTTAAATAGGGACAAGGGCTTTCCAAATAAAGAAGGGGTTTTAGCGATGTCCTGGACGTCGCTAAAACCCCTTCTTTATTTGGAAAGCCCTTCTCCCTATTTAAACCCCTTCCAACCACCCATTCAAGGCATTCACTTCCAAAAATGTTGGTGAAGCCCCCAGCCCGTCGGTCGCTTGCCCGCGCCGATCTTCCTCGCGCTCGATCCGTGGGCGCAGCATGAGAGCCATCCAATCGAAGATCGTACGGCTGAGATCTTCGCCCGGGCGCGCTTGGATCGCGCCTTGAGTGCACGTGCACGCGAGCATTGTCGTCCGACGTGTGCGTGCGCATGGCTAATCAGCGCCTGAGGGCGCGCTGCATGGTGCTATCTCAGTCTCCCGCTACTGATCGAGTGGCTCAATTTTGCCCGAGCGCGAAGTCATCTTCTGATTTCAACACCATGCGACTCGAACCTGCGTTGCGTGGGTGCGGGCGTGCGTGTTAACTGCTGCGCTACGCCCGCTGCTTTGTCGCGACGACCGTGGGCGTGCACGCAATTCTCAGCCATTTGATCAGATATCGACGGCTGAGATTTGATCTCTGGTTGAAGGTGGAAGCGGGTGCACGGTGAACAAGCGCCACGTGGCGCATCGAGGGCCATTGATCATCAGATCAATGGTCGTAACTTCTTGGGCCATTGTGGGAGCTCCGGATGTCGAATTTGGCTGATTTTTGAGCCGTTGGACTCCATTCGTCGTTCTGAATCCATTCGTGTAGATCAATGGTCGTAACTTCTTGGGCCCATTGTGGGAGCTCCGGATGTCGAATTTGGCTGATTTTTGAGCCGTTGGACTCCATTCGTCGTTCTGAATCCATTCGTGTGGTCCGATTGCTCATCTGAACCTGCTTTGACAAATGCTCATACAAATGGCCGTTAATACTATTTTATAAGCAATCTTGGCATATGATGCATGCAATGCTCCCATTCTACTTATGTTGTGCATTTTATTCTTAAGATGGGCCCTATTTAATGGAATTATCACCCCCAGATGTAGTGTTATCAGCAACAACCAAAAGTTTGTTCAACTAAAGTCTCAACTTACTAAGAGAAATTCTAATTCTAACACAATGGGTTGAATGGGTTTCCTAGATATAGTTATCATAAGAGCTACAGAAGATCAAGCACTGCATTTATTTCGTAGCCCAAAATGTAAATTTATCGTTGCTAATTTTGGTTGGTGATTGTTCTGTAGCCACCAGATGGATCCTTTTGTCCATTTGAGATTGTATGATAATTTGAGTTAATTATGATAACCTGTTGATCGTGGATTGGCTTGTGATTACTTTCTCTGAGATGGGAAATATAGAATTCATCAGCGGTGTGTTCTTTTCTTGTTAACTTTGCATTTTGCTATGACTCTGGCAGATTAAATTGTGGTGTGACTGTCCATTTTGGCCTGACTAAGGTTTGTGCCATCTCCAGGACTATGGCATTTGCGAATGTCTAGATAGTGAGTTCCCAGAGACATTTAAGAAGTCGAATAGGCAGTTGTCTAGTGAGAATTTGGTCTACCAAGAAGAGAAACCAAAGGCTGTTGTTGATAGGACCTTAGGGGGTGGGCAGAAACTAGTAATCCATGGACACATGATGATGAAACTGATAATTGTAAGTGAGGAATATTCCTCCTTTTTCTTTTTCTTCTTTTCAGTTGAGAATAATATTGAAACCTTTCGATTATCTTTACTTCACTTATGCATTGGTACTAATTTGAATGGATGTTGCTGCTCTTCTTATGCAGCTGAAATACTTATGTAAGCAATCAGTTAAATCCAAAGTGCTACTTGGGGTATTCTGATCCATCATCTTGTAGAATATGGAATGCTTTCTATGGAGACAATTGTCCTAGATGTGAGTTTACTTGTAAACAATTGGCATTTCTTTGATTTTATGAAGCCACTATTATGATGTTTTGACTCATTTTCAAAGTAACTTATTAGTAAATAGAACTGCTTCAATTTGCTTTGAAAAAGAAAGATTGAGTGCCTTGTCAAAAGGATAGCCCACTAAAACTACACTTTTATAATTCCAGATGTCCAACAAGGTTGGAATCATGGTATTTGAGATTTGAAAATGTAGACTCAATGTGTTTAATTTTGAATCTCATAAGGTTGGTAAATAGGATGGGTTTTAAGCATGATAGGGGGCTGGGGCATGTATGTAAGGTGATGGAGTTCATAGGGTGGTGAATGCCACAATTATATCCTATAGTTTTGGTCACATGCATGTGATTTCATAACCTCATGCTAAGATCCACGATGGAATGGGGATTTTCCTTGGCTACAACTCATAGATGTATCTCAATTATGATTTATATTGGATCTAAAATTATAGATTCAATGGGGTTTTTACTGCTTTTGGATGCAGGGTGTGCCCGCCTATGTTTTATCGCTTTTATGTTGCTCCTTGGTGTTGAATATGGGGTGTACTCACCCAATTTAATTTTGTGGTATGCATGCACAAGTACAGGTTATAAGTACAAATTTTGGAAAATGTCGAAAAAGTAGGGGAAATTTTGCCAGATTTTCGGTAGATTTCGACCCTATGATTTAATTAAAAATCAACTTCCCTAAGGCATACCTAGTTGATAGGACTACAAATTATAACCCAAACTATTTGTAGCTGGGACTCTAGTGCCCTCACAATTGGTGATCTATACCCGATCCGTCAGGAAGATTAAAATATCAGCAATGAGAATGTTTCATATTTTTGACATGTACAGGAATGGAGTTCCTCTAATTTATATGTGCTAGTACCAACAAATATAAAGTTTGCATATCTAAACTTTTGAAAAATAATTTTTTTGAAAAGATAAATTCTTGAAAAATATTGATGTACTTTTTAATCTAGGCACTACCAAGTGAGCAAAGTAGCATTTTTATCTAAATTTTAGTTTGTTTAACCTTTTTCTGGAAAGCAAGTTTGTTTAACTAATTCGTAAATTTTTGAGATCATTATTTGCTTTTGTTTCGATATTTTGAGCATGTACTTTTCCCAAATCCTTTATATAATGAGGATTAAGGTTTCATGAAATAACATATTGGTTTCCTTAGTATCAAAACAACAATCCCATGCTAGAGTTTTGTAGCCTTCTTATCCTACAGTTTTCTTTTTTCTTGGTGTCACCAACTCCCTAGGGCTCTACCTCTAGCTTTCTTCATTGCTGCAACACTTATCAATTGCAGCTTCCATTAGCTAGGGCATAGAACTACAACACTTGCTGATCATTGCTGCAACACTTATCAACTGGTTCTCCAAAGGATCATTTCTGCTAACATGATCAAGCATAGTGATCAGTTTCATGTGAGCCAGAGCAGGTCATTTGAACCAGCTTATAGTGTTGGCTATACAACATTGTGCATGATCTAGATTATGAAGTTTGTATTGATGTAGTAGAACCTAAGAGCCCTCCTATCTTGTTCCTTCATTTCGGGCTCTACCACTTACTTCAGGATAGCTTCTCATAAATCTTCAGATGCGACATCAGATTTGATAATGGAGTTGTGGGTATACAAGAACCCTTGCCCCATGATCAAGTTGGAGCAAACCAACTATATTTTGTGGTTAGAGACATTCTTGTTAACAAAGGAGAGTTACAATAAAAAGCACAACTCGACCAGACCAATAGAGAACCACAAGTTTCCTTGATTGATAAAAAAGGCGTAAACCAACAGAGAACCCAGAAGAAATATAGCAAAAAAAATTTTCCAAAAACAAGGATAGTCCATAGTATCACATAATTAGTTTTAGGCAGAATAATTATGTAAAAATATAGGGATGGTCCTTGAGCCATGTCATCTGTTGCCTCTGTTATGAGCAATTAACTCCACTATCTATTGTAGTCCACTGTTAGGCTATCTAGTTTGTTTCCATCCTCTTCTAATCAAAAGCTGTTGGATTTTTTATGCGAGCCACAAGAAATATCTGCTTTGTGAATTAGGTTTGCATGTTATCCCTATGTTTTTCTTTTCTAATTGTCATAAGTTCCTGCAGTTGCAGGTCAATAATTAATCAAAAATCTTTATTCAATCCCATAAGAATGAGCCTTCCCAAACTATTCATCACTACTAGGTTGTACACTAGTATCTATAAGTATAGTCCACCATTACCTTAGGATCATGATACACCACTACCCAGGACTACATCTTTTCCATGCATGTAAGACTAAGTTAATTTCCTCCTCCTTGAATGTTGTATACAGAGAAAATTTAGGTGAATAAATTAGGTTACCTCCTCTTCTTCGACCACCTTTGCCTTCCTATGTTGTGATGTCAACACTTTCGTAAATGTAGTCACCCAACCTTGTTGCAAGTGCACTACTCAATTACTGTTGGTGCTTAATTAAATATTGACTTGTAGTTTCTTTTGGAAACTTGTTGGAAGATTATAACATTGGAAACTTGATTAGTAACATGTTTTCTCTGGTAGTATTCTTTAATAAATGATTCCTTAGAGTTGTTTGCAACCAACATCTCAAAATTGTCCATTTAGTTCACCTCTGTCACATAGCTGTTTGTGAATCCTCCTATATAATGCAACTACAGAATTTGGTGATAGTATTGCATATTAGTTTTGTCTTGAGGAGAATTACATAGCCATGTAATTATTTTTACATAATCCAAATACAGGGATGGTCCAAAGATAGTATCATGATGTAAACATGTTTATATCACATAAACCACCTATTTTTGTGCGTTCTTAGACATAGAATTGCATCATATATTATAAATATTGCATAACATGAATCATCTTGCATTTAAGCTAGATTATATAAAATTTAGGTTAATTGTCTCCTTTTATGGTTAGGTAACAAGGAGACATTTAATTGGGACCTTGGATTAAAGATCCAACAGTATGGATCTAATCACGGCGATGATCGGAGTTCAACGACTCCAAGATCGACCCGATCGGACTTCTGTAGCATTAGATGTAGTCTGAGAAAGATCATAGGTCAAGGGCCAAGATGGTGTAAATCCGTGCTTCAGATGACAAATCTGATCACATGGATGGGTTCGGATCAACAATCGCAACCCAACAGCGTGAAAAACGATCCAATCCGACATCTGTGGCACCATCTACAACTCACAGAAGATGGACAGCCAAGATGATGCCATGTGGTACAATCCTAGCCGCCCAACCGGTCCAAGGAACGCCCGTTTCGTTGCTCCAAGAGATCATCAATGCTTGATCTCGACCGTTGGATGAAGATAAAATGGTCGAGATTGGCCGTGCGCAAAAGCATTCACGTGCCTCAAACCATTGCGTAGCACAACGGTTAGAGCGCTTCGCCCCAGGAGAGCGTGGGTTCGAGACGTGGCAGTGCGCTCTCTCTGCGCGCATATGAAAGAAATTGGGCCATCCGATCTGAGATCAACGCCTCACATCAGCCATTGAGTGCACATGCAATTGCACGCCATGCTGCTCTCGTGATCACACGTGCATGCGCACTCAGCAAATGAAAGCTCTCGCAACTTATAAGCCATCCGATCTTGCAATCGGACGACTGATATCGCGAGGATGTGGGCAAGCGTCAAGCGCACAAAAGGTGAGGAGGTGAGTGTGCGTGTGGAGCTTTAGTGACGTAGGGCCTTTAGTGGCACTTATATCCATCACTAAAGACCCCCTCATTTAATGTTTTAAGCTTGAAATGTCAATTTTTCCCTCAATCCCTACAACTATAAAGGAGACTCATACCACACAAATTCTTCATCCCTTCCTCTCTTCTCTCACCCCCTCCAAAGCTCTAAGAGCCTGTCCCAAACTCGGGATGCTCCATTAGAGTTAAAATTATAATTTTTCCACCTTTTCATCCCCTTCATGGAGCATTCTGCGGTGGTCCTCTCACCGCCATTCGAGAAGCGGATCCCACTACAACATCGTCCTGCCCTGTTCTCTGTTGTCCTTCATCGTTCTCCTTCATCCTACATCTCACCACCTTCGTCTGGGCGCTCTGTCGTTGAGGCTCATCCTCCATGTAGCCGTCGAGGAGGATAACTTCTCTCTACCTTCTCCTTTACCGCTATCTAGTAAAGATTTCCTACTTTCTAGTGTAGATTTCTTGATTTCTAGTGTAGTAAGTAGTTGTAATTGTAATGAAATACATGTTTATTCTACCTCTGTTTTCTCTTTATTTGTAATATTCTCTCTTTCTTCTATTATTTATTCTTTAAGTAGATAGCTAGTTTAGATTCAATTCAACCAGCTAATCTGCTTTGTGATAAATAAAACAAACGTGATTTTTAATCAAACGTCTGCCTCCTTGTGTTCGACCCGAAATTCTTTTCGAGTTTCGGTTAAATTTATCTGTTGACGATTTTTCTCCCAAATTGCACTACAATGATGGGTTTTCCAAACTCAACTTCCATTTGTGACGATTTTCGCTACAACATATCACATAATCCAATGGATTGTTTGTGATAACTTTTTTCTTTTTCCAAGAATATTAAATTGTACTTCTTGTCCTCATGCGTGGAATACTGTCCACTTTGTGCATTACCATGTTTTTCCTGCATGAGGAATATCAATCACTTTCATGCCACCTGCATTTTCATTATGGAAGAAGTGTCTTCCAACCATACAACCAGGGATGTTAATTAGGAGATACAGCCTTCTCCTTCCCATGTGCGGAATATTACCCACTTGTTCACCTATTTTTATGAAGTAGTTGTCATTATGAATCCTGGAACCTAGAAGCAAATAAGTGATAGAATTCTCAAATGGTTATTAGTCTCTCTGGCGTGCTTATGATCCAAAGCATGTGGTATACTTTGCATGGAATAAATTAGAGAATAGATCCCTTAGGTTAGACTCTATACAGTGAACATATGATCTAGGCTTCCTAAATAATCTTGCTGGAGCTCTTATCATTTATCGAATACCATTTAAAAGAAGTAGATTCTTTTTATTGTTGCCTTGCTTTCTATTGAAGGGCTTCATCTACTATTTGCTTGTAGAATAGGTTGCTCATCTTTTTTTTTCTTTTCTTAATGAATATGTTAATGATGTTAGGAGCTCTAACATCATGTTTAATGATTTGTAGTCATGCATCACTTCAAGTTGATCAAGAACCTTTGCGAACTGCCCAAGATTTCATAGTTGAAGTACTTGACAATTAACAAACTATTAGAACAATTAGATACTTGTGTATAGAGAGAGGGATTGATGGATAATTGTGGCTCATGCCACTTATAGTACTTGTAGATTGACAATTTTCTTTTAGAATCATATGGAAAAGTTGTTCCATTGGATGTACATGTATGGTTTTATGGATAATTCAATTTGTTATTTCAAAAGAGTTATATCTTGTATATTTTTCTTTAATCTTACTTGAATGAAGGTTAACATTATTGTTGATGATAAGATTAAATCTTAAATCTATTAAGATATTGCTTTGATATCTATATTGATAGATCTAGTAATTGATAGTTGTGTTGGTACTATGTTAATAAGACAATTAGAGTTATTACTAGTAGTGATGGTTTTAGCAATATTTTTCCACCCTACAGTGACAGATAAAAGCGTTGTTGTTTCTACTATCACAAAAAAGGCCAGCTTGTAAGATGCGACCGTCACTGTAGGTTTAGGGACAACACCGATGGTTAAAAATCATCGGTGTTGCCTACAGTGACGCCTCTTAAGAGAACACCTTCATTGACCGTTGGAATAGCTACTTGGACCTACAGCGATGGTCATTTTGACCTATACCGACGATTGCTGACTGTCGGTGTAGATGCAGAATGTTGTTGTGTATGTGGTGATTTTTTAATTCGGTATTTTGGTGCATATCTCCTATTTATGTCTTCCAAACCTTGTTACTCTGAGCTATGTGGTGGTCTTTTAATCGGGTATTTTGTTGGATGTCTCTTATTTATGTCTTTCAAACCTTGCTAGACTGAGCAATGTGGTGGTTTTTTAATTAGGTATTTTAGTGGATGTCTCCTATTTGTCTTCCAAACTTTGCTAGGTTGAGCTATGAGGTGGTTTTTAATCAAACATTTTTGTTGATGAATCCCATTTCATCCAAACCTTGCTAAACTGAGTTATGTGGTGGTTTTTTAATCAAGTATTTTAGTGGATGTCTCCTATTTGTCTTCCAAACTTTACTAGATTGAGCTATATTGTGGTTTTTTTTTTTGAATCGGTGAGGATTGCTATCATAAACCGATAGCGATCTAGAGGGTATTGTATTGCATATCAAAAGAGTATTACAAAAAAGTATATGGTGGTTTTTAATCGGGTATTTTGGTGGATGCCTCCTATTTATATCTTCCAAATCGTGCTAGATTGAGCTATGTAGTGGTTGACGTAGACACATCCATTTAGATTAAAATGCCTATTTATGCATGTTCCTAAGCTTAGATTTGCATTCCATATTATCAATATTGCATAGCATGCATTATTCTGCATTTAGAGTAGTGTATATTTTAGGTTAATTGCGTCCTTTTTGTGGTCAGGAGAGGAGATTTATTTTGGAGCCTCGAATTGAAGATCCGACCGTACGGATCTGATCAAGACGACAATCGAAGTCCAACGCCACAGAAATTGCCTTGATCGGAGTCTTGTAGCACCATATGCAGTTCAAGGAAGATCACCAGCCAAGGGACTAGGTGATGTAATTCGGAGCTTCAAACGACAAATCCGACCATGTGAATGAATTTGGGTCGACGATCGCAGCCCAACGGCATGAAAATCAACTCAATCCGACCTCTGTAGTAGCCCCTACACGAAAAGAAGATGGACGACCCAAAACGTGCCACTTGGTGTAACAACCCGGTTCCCGAGTCCCTACGAGACACGAGAATCGGACCGACTCGACTAATCCCAAGACCTAGTCGTCCAACGAGGAAGTAACCAAAAGAGCAGTAAAATAAACCACATTCAGCATGAATATAACTAACAGTAAGGAAGTACAGCAGTAAGGAAAGAAACTACTACAGTAGATACCACCACAACAGTAGAACAACATTTATCGTATAACAAGAACTGCAGGTAAAGAACGTACAGCGGAAACAAAAACTACTCACTAGAATAGAAACAAAAGAGGTACAAAAGACTGTGGTAAACTCTACTGGACCCTACTCGGCCCAGCGTCCTCTGCAGCCGCCGACCCTGGCTGCTCAACACCTGGTCCTGAAAAAGGTAACGAGTGTAACACGTCAACAAAACGCTGAGTAGAGTGGCAAACTAACTAAAGGCAACAGTAGAGTGTACAGTAGCTGTTATGTTCTATTACTTCCTTTAATCACATCTTTCAATTTTCTCACTATTTCATTTATTTCTCAGATCCTTTACTTGATCTCGAATGTCCTCGTGGGAACGATCTTGATTGCAGTCTTTTCCAAAAGTAGAAGTAGCACGTGGTGCTCTCCTGGCCGGGAGAGTCCCCCGTGGTGATCCTACCCTCAGTCAACCACCCCAAGGTCACTGACAGATGTAACGGTGACTACGGCACGAGCGATAAACGCACAGGTAGCTAGCCCGCACTGGCACGCGGTCAGTCGTTTCCGTTAACGGGCGCGCCCAAAGCACAGCACAGAACCAGGGCAGAGCCCTCTCAGTAACAGGGGTCCAACCCCTCCACAATAACCAAACCGGGGCCTTGCCCCTCCACAGTCCGCGCACCCTCGCCTGACTACCCTGGTTTGCCCTAGTGGGCCTAACAAGTCGGTGAAGGAGGCTAGCAGAACCCCGGGGCCCGTGGGGTAGCTAGTACTCTCCTAACACTAGTAGCTCTCCTCGGTACTACGTACACGAGTGCCAACAAGTCGGTACAGAGCGGCCAATCCTAACCCCGAGTCCCTGGGGTGGCTGGCCCCACTCTGCACTAAACAGGTACTTCCCTTGGTACTGCGTACCCAAGAGACAGTACAAACTACATCTCAGTTCCATTCCTTTTTCTTTCCAGGAGTTCCACTCCTAATTCCCCGTAGGGTTCCAGCTCTTTATCTCAGAACATCATATGTTTCACTTTCCAGTTTCACGTTCTCACAATCCATGATCTCAATCATGTTTCTTTATTCATAACAGGCAGCTGTTAATTCAATTTACAGGCAGCTTTATATTCCTTTCCATTTTTCCAAGACTGCAGTATTATCCATTCCACTAGTTTTTCCATCCTAGGGTTCATGCCACATCCTAGGATCTAGCATACAACTAGTTTTCCAGCCCTAGGATTCATGCATCACCTAGGAGCTATCATTCCATACATTTCTCATTCCTAGGATTCATGCAATGTCCTAGATTCTAGTTATGGTTCCATACTTTAACATATTTTATTAATAAACTTAAGCCACTCTACCAGGTACAGCGGGAGTAATGGGGGAGTGATCGGGAATCCCGCGTGCCTCCGCGACTCTCAAGACTGCAACTGAACGAGGTCCTATCACAAGGATCAAACACAAGGAGTGTCTCAAAACAGTGTATAGCTACTGTAGACGGGTAGAGGAATTAATTCTGAAAAGAACGCAACTCGAATCGCGGAAAACGGAGCCCGAACGGGTCGAAAAAGACGATACTGTGCAAGATCAGACGTCTGGAACTTCTTCCAGACGTCTTAAAGAGTGGATCAGAGAATTACCTGTCCAGCGTGGTTTCCCAGACGTCCAGAAGTCTGCGGGGATGTCTGTCCTAGCTCCGAGACGTCCGATGGTCACCCCGGACGTCTGGAGGTCACTCCCGCCGTCTGGTACAACTTCCAGACGTCTGATTCGCAAAGGATGGCGAATCAGCGAACCTGCGCACAGCCAACTCCCTCCCTTAGTACGGTCGGTTGACAGGAAGGAAGAAGAAAGCGGAATACACACCTTTCAGACATCTGTATGAGCTACCAGACGTCGTCCTCGCCGTCTGCCTATCAACCCAGACGTCTGATTCTGGAAATTTTTCCAGAATCAGGGCGCTACTCGGCCACCGCTTGCGACGCCGCCCGCGTCGCACCTCGCGCGCCTGCTGCTCAGACTGCAGTAGGTCCCTCTCCGCGTCGTTCCGCACCCCCTGCGCCCTCTGCCGGCCGGCCAAGCCGCTCCGGCGAGCTCACCCTCACGGCAGAGCTCCGCTCTCACACGCCACACCTCCTCCGCGCTGACTGCGGCCGCCGCTGCCGCCCTCGCGCTCGCGCTCACGCTCACGCTCACTGGCTGATGGAGGAGAAGGAGGAGACGGTGGAGATGGGAGGGGAGGCGTGCCCTTTTAAGGCCGCGCGGAGAGGAGAGAGAAGGATTCGCGGCAGGGGAATCTTGCAGCCGCAGGAGGGAAGAAGGCGAATATGCGGTCTGCGCGCTCAGGCGCGCAGACGACTCGCGTATGTCGAAAATAATGGATTTCCAGACGTCTGGAAACTATCCCAGACGTCTGGTCAGACGTCTGGACAACCCTCCAGACGTCTTAAAAGATGTCTGCGCCACACGCTCGTTACAATATAACAAACTCAAAGGAAGTTTCATCCCCGAAACTTGCGCCAACTAGGGTGCGGGAAAAGACGTCCGAAAAACCATAACAAACTCAAAGAGGACCGAAGCCGGTCCGAAAAGACGTACCAGCGAAAAGCGCCGGGTACCGCTCCCGCATTGCCGCCTCAGGCTCCCAGGTAGCCTCCTCGTACCGCTGGCTCCTCCACAAAACCTTTACCAGGGGTACTTGCTTTCGCCTCAACCGGCGGATGGCTCAGTCTAGGATCTGCACTGGCCGCTCGGGGTAGGTCAGGTCGTCGCTCACCTCGACGCTCTCGTGACTCAGTACGTGACTGGAATCAGCTACGTACTTCCTGAGGTTGGACACGTGGAACACGTCGTGCACACCAGAAAGCTGCGGGGGAAGGGCAAGTCTGTAAGCAACGGGTCCAACCCTCTCCAGGACCTCAAAGGGCCCCACGAACCTCGGCGCGAGCTTCCCTCTCACCCCAAACCGCTGTAAGCCCTTCATGGGTGAAACACAAAGGAAGACGTGGTCCCCAACCTCGAACTGCACCTCTCTGCGTCTGCGATCCGCGTAGCTCTTCTGTCTGCTCCTGACAGTGCGGAGTCGTCTGTGGATCTGCTCAACTACCTCCTGATTCTGCCGGATCAACCTGGGGCCAACCTCCCACTTGGTCCCCACCTCAACCCAACTCAAGGGTGCCGTACACTTCCGTCCGTACAGAGCCTCGTAGGGAGCCATGCCGATGCTCGAGTGATAACTGTTGTTGTATGTAAACTCCCCCAGGGGCAGGTGCTCCTCCCAAGAGCCCCTCCAGTCCAGTACACAGGCACGCAAAAGGTCCTCAAGTGTCTGTATCGTGCGCTCAGACTGTCCGTCCGTCTGGGGGTGGTAAGCCGTGCTAAACCTCAACCTTGTCCCCAAGGCCTGCTGAAACTCAGCCTAAAACTGGGACGTAAAGGGGGTATCCCGATCGGATAAGATCTCCCGCGGAACTCCGTGTAGTCGCACCACATCACGGATATACCTCTCTGCCAAAACTCGCGTCTCAAGTCATGGTACATTTTCGTGTTTCCGGGATGTATGGTGAATCTGGAACCGTGTGCCTCAGTCAGGAGCTCTCTCAACAGCTCCTCGTCTCTGGGAACGCACAACCGTCCCCTCAAGCGTAACACCTGGTCTGTGAAAGAGAAGTCCCCTGGGTCCCCTGATAGTACTCTGTCACGCAAAGACTGCAAGTACGAATCAGCCATCTGTCCTGTGACGATACGGTCTATCAGCTCTAGCCTGGTCTGCCGTGTCACCGTCACTGCCCCACAGTATCCTCGTAACTCTAGAGGTCGCCAACTGCCCACCTCCCCCAAAAGGCTCCAACTCTGTAACTGTAGACTGGCCAAGCGTGCGGGCGCCTTACGGCTCAAGGCGTCAGCCACCACATTGGCCTTTCCCAGGTGGTAGGAGATGCTGCAATCGTAGTCCTTCAGGAGCTCCAACCAACGTCTCTGTCTCATGTTGAGCTCCTTCTGGTCAAAAAGATATCTGAGGCTCTTGTGATCTATAAAAATCTCGAAGGTCTCACCGTACAAGTAGTGCCTCCAGGTCTTCAGCGCGAAGACAACAACTGCCAACTCTAGGTCGTGGGTAGGGTAGGTATGCTCATGGGGCTTCAGTTGCCGCGAAGCGTAAGCGACAACATGACCCCTCTGCATGAGCACACCTCCTAACCCCTGCAAGGAAGCGTCCGTGTACACAACGAACCCGCCACTACTGTCAGGGATGGTGAGCACGGGAGCCGAGGTCAACCTCTCCTTCAGCTCCAGAAAACACATCTCACAGGCGTCTGTCCAAGCGAAAGGCACGTCCTTCCGGGTCAACTGTGTCATAGGACGCGCAATCTATGAAAATCCCCTGATGAACCATCTGTAGTAACCTGCTAGTCCCAGGAAACTGCGAATCTCAGTGACTGAACGCAGTCTCTCCCACCTGAGCACTGCCTCGACCTTGGCGGGGTCCACCGCCAGGCCGTCACCAGAGATCACATGACCCAAGAAGGTCACCTCCCTCAACCAGAACTCGCACTTGCTGTATTTGGCGTACAGCCTACGTCGTCTCAGAGTGTCCAGAACCATCCGCAAGTGCTGTCCGTGCTGCGTCCGATCTCTAGAATAGATGAGCACATCATCTATGAAAACCACCACGAACTGATCCAAGTACGGTCTAAACACCCTGTTCATCAGGTCCATGAAAGCAGCGGGGCATTGGTCAGCCCAAACGGCATGACCAAAAACTCGTAGTGTCCGTACCGGGTGCGGAAAGCTGTCTTGGAGACGTCGGTCTCCCTGATCCTCAACTGGTGGTATCCAGACCTCAAGTCTATCTTGGAAAACACCATGGCACCCCGCAACTGGTCAAACAAATCGTCGATCCTCGGCAGCGGATATCTGTTCTTGATGGTGACCCTATTCAGCTGTCGGTAGTCCACACAAAGGCGTAGGGTCCCATCCTTCTTATTCACAAACAGTACCGGGGCTCCCCAGGGAGATGCACTGGGCCTCACGAAACCTTTCTCCAAAAGGTCCTGCAACTGGGACTTGAGCTCTCGCAGCTCAAGTGGTGCCATCCTGTATGGTGCGGTGGAGATGGGGCTGGTCCCTGGTACTAGTGAGATCTCAAACTCGATCTCACGCTCGGGCGGTAGTCCTGGTAACTCGTCTAGAAACACGTCGGGGTACTCTCTGACCACCGGGATGCTCTGGAAGTCTGCCACAGGGCTGGGCTCTGCCACCACACAGGCTAGGAAGCCCTCACACCCCTGGCTCAAAAGTCTCACCGCCCGAAGTGCCGAAATGCACCTGAAACCTCCGTCCACTGGCTGTCCGTGAAACTCGAAAGAAGGCAACTCCGGAATGGAGAAGACAATCTTCCTCTCAAAACAGTCTACCAAGGCGTGGTAAGCGGACAGCCAATCCATCCCCAGAATCACACCAAAGTCCTCCATCTGTATCATAATCAGGTCAGCTAGTAGGCTATGTCCCCCGACGCTGACCTCGCAACCCGTGTACACCTCCTCAACTACAAACAGCTGACCACTCGGACCTCTGATTACGAACGGATTCTCTAACAGTGTATAATCCTAGTCCAAACTAACTGCGAAACTGGCTGCGACAAACGAGTGCGTAGCGCCGAAATCGAAAAGCGTGTAAACGAGTCTGCCAGAACCTGAAACCATACCTGCTACCACGGATCCCGATGCTCTGGCGTCCCTGTGTGTTAGGGCATTGATACGCCCCTCAGCTCTAGGTGCGGACGAAGCAGCCACACTCTGCGTCGGACGGGTAGGTGCTGGCCGGTACCCTCCTCGCGACTGCTGTCCTCCTCCTCGTGCCTGGGAACCGCGGCCTCCTGTGCGCCCTCCAGTGCTCTGCACGTTAAGTATCTGCTGACCTCCTACCCTAGATGGGCAGTCCCTCCTGACGTGGCCTGGCTGGCCACACTGGTAGCAGAGGGGAACCAGACTCCCGCCCTCAGTGAGTCCCTGCTGTCGGCTAGGTGGGGGTCCGGTGCTGGCGACTGGCCCCTGTCGAGGGCCCCCAAAGGCCACTGATGGCCCTGCACAACGTGACGGCTTTCCTGCGCACGCCACGTGTCTCCGTTCTCGCCGGACCTGTGAGAAGTCTGGCTGAAAGGGCCTCTTCCACCCACTGTCGGTCTCTCGCGCGGACGGGTTGGTCTCCTCGTAAGTCATAGCTGCCTCTACCACCCTCGAAAACGTCGGCAGCTTCAGGGGTTTGACATACCCCCGGATCGCAGGCCGGAGCCCCTCGGTGAACCTCCAAAGGCGCTCCTCCTCAGTGGCTACCGCTGTTGCTGCAAAGCGGGACAGCTCCAAGAAACGCGTGCGGTACGTGCTCACAATCATCGTCCCTTGGCGGAGAGTGTAGAACTCCCGCCTCCTCTGGTCCTGCCACGTCTGGGGAAAGTACTGCTCGCAGAAGAGGGTGACGAACTGGTCCCACGTCGGCTCGTCCCTCTCCTGTCCCCGGACCGCCCTCCACCACCAGTGTGTCGCACTCTCCAGCTGGTACGTGGCAAAGGCCACGCGGCACTCCACCGGGGGGCGAAGGGTGTCGAAGATCTTCTCCAGCTGCTCAAGCCAGTCCTCTGCCTCGGTCGGGTCCTCATCCCCCTTGAAGGGGGGGGGGGCTTCAGCTTCTGGAACTGTCCGAAAAGCTCAAAGTGGCACTGTAGGGGAGGTGCTGGTGCACCTCCAGGCGAAGGTGCCTCGTGTACAGAAGTGTCGGAGGAAGGTGGGGGCAGCAGGGGCCCATCCCCTCCCTCGTGTCCAGCGCCGCGTCCGTCGCGTGGTCCCACAGAGGACTCCCCCTCTGCAACCCCAGGAGGAGGTGCTCGGGGCGGTGGGTGGAGCTCCTCTCGTACAATACCCCGTATCAGTCTGGCGAGGTCCTGGGCCTGGATGCCAGGGAGTGGTGGCTGGTCCACCGAGACGTCAACAACAGCACGTCCATCTCGCCGACCTCGCCCTCGGCCGCGCCCGCGGCAAGTCTCGCCAGTCCCGCGACGAGGCATCTCCTGCAAGGAGACGGGAAACAAAACGGAAACGTCAAAACAGACGGTACCTAACAAAACTTCTAAGAGCTCATGTCAAGAGATATGTTGTGGTGGCTACTCTAGCTATAAACATGTGAATTGGTTATTTTCCAGTCAGTTGATTCACTTCTCGGGACGACCTTGCTCTGATACCATCTTGTAACGACCCGGTTCCCGAGTCCCTACGAGACACGAGAACCGGACCGACTCGACTAATCCCAAGACCTAGTCGTCCAACGAGGAAGTAACCAAAAGAGCAGTAAAATAAACCACATTCAGCATGAATATAACTAACAGTAAGGAAGTACAGCAGTAAGGAAAGAAACTACTACAGTAGATACCACCACAACAGTAGAACAACATTTATCGTATAACAAGAACTGCAGGTAAAGAACGTACAGCGGAAACAAAAACTACTCACTAGAACAGAAACAAAAGAGGTACAAAAGACTGTGGTAAACTCTACTGGACCCTACTCGGCCCAGCGTCCTCTGCAGCCGCCGACCCTGGCTGCTCAACACCTGGTCCTGAAAAAGGTAACGAGTGTAACACGTCAGCAAAACGCTGAGTAGAGTGGCAAACTAACTAAAGGCAACAGTAGAGTGTACAGTAGCTGTTATGTTCTATTACTTCCTTTAATCACATCTTTCAATTTTCTCACTATTTCATTTATTTCTCAGATCCTTTACTTGATCTCGAATGTCCTCGTGGGAACGATCTTGATTGCAGTCTTTTCCAAAAGTAGAAGTAGCACGTGGTGCTCTCCTGGCCGGGAGAGTCCCCCGTGGTGATCCTACCCTCAGTCAACCACCCCAAGGTCACTGACAGACGTAACGGTGACTACGGCACGAGCGATAAACGCACAGGTAGCTAGCCCGCACTGGCACGCGGTCAGTCGTTTCCGTTAACGGGCGCGCCCAAAGCACAGCACAGAACCAGGGCAGAGCCCTCTCAGTAACAGGGGTCCAACCCCTCCACAATAACCAAACCGAGGCCTTGCCCCTCCACAGTCCGCGCACCCTCGCCTGACTACCCTGGTTTGCTCTAGTGGGCCTAACAAGTCGGTGAAGGAGGCTAGCAGAACCCCGGGGCCCGTGGGGTAGCTAGTACTCTCCTAACACTAGTAGCTCTCCTCGGTACTACGTACACGAGGGCCAACAAGTCGGTACAGAGCGGCCAATCCTAACACCGAGTCCCTGGGGTGGCTGGCCCCACTCTGCACTAAACAGGTACTTCCCTTGGTACTGCGTACCCAAGAGACAGTACAAACTACATCTCAGTTCCATTCCTTTTTCTTTCCAGGAGTTCCACTCCTAATTCCCCGTAGGGTTCCAGCTCTTTATCTCAGAACATCATATGTTTCACTTTCCAGTTTCACGTTCTCACAATCCATGATCTCAATCATGTTTCTTTATTCATAACAGGCAGCTGTTAATTCAATTTACAGGCAGCTTTATATTCCTTTCCATTTTTCCAAGACTGCAGTATTATCCATTCCACTAGTTTTTCCATCCTAGGGTTCATGCCACATCCTAGGATCTAGCATACAACTAGTTTTCCAGCCCTAGGATTCATGCATCACCTAGGAGCTATCATTCCATACATTTCTCATTCCTAGGATTCATGCAATGTCCTAGATTCTAGTTATGGTTCCATACTTTAACAGATTTTATTAATAAACTTAAGCCACTCTACCAGGTACAACGGGAGTAATGGGGGCGTGATCGGGAATCCCGCGTGCCTCCACGACTCTCAAGACTGCAACTGAATGAGGTCCTATCACAAGGATCAAACACAAGGAGTGTCTCAAAATAGTGTATAGCTACTGTAGACGGGTAAAGGAATTAATTCTGAAAAGAACGCAACTCGAATCGCGGAAAACGGAGCCCGAACGGGCCCTAAACGAGTCGAAAAAGACGATACTGTGCAAAATCAGACGTCTGGAACTTCTTCCAGACGTCTTAAAGAGTGGATCAGAGAATTACCTGTCCAGCGTGGTTTCCCAGACGTCCAGAAGTCTGCGGGGACATCTGTCCTAGCTCCCAGACGTCCGATGGTCACCCCGGACGTCTGGAGGTCACTCCCGCCGTCTGGTACAACTTCCAGACTTCTGATTCGCAAAGGATGGCAAATCAGCGAACCTGCGCACAGCCAACTCCCTCCCTTAGTACGGTCGGTCGACAGGAAGGAAGAAGAAAGCAGAATACACACCTCTCAGACGTCTGTATGAGCTACCAGACGTCGTCCTCGCCGTCTGCCTATCAACCCAGACGTCTGATTCTGGAAATTTTTCCAGAATCAGGGCGCTACTCGTCCTCCGCTCGCGACGCCGCCCGCGTCGCACCTCGCGCGCCTGCTGCTCAGACTGCAGCAGGTCCCTCTCCGCGTCATTCCGCGCCCCCTGCGCCCTCCGCCGGCCGGCCAAGTCGCTCCGGCGAGCTCGCCCTCACGGCAGAGCTCCGCTCTCGCACGCCGCACCTCCTCTGCGCTCACTGCGGCCGCCGCTGCCACCCTCGCGCTCGCGCTCAGGCTCACGCTCACTGGCTGAAGGAGGAGAAGGAGGAGACGGTGGAGACGGGAGGGGAGGCGTGCCCTTTTAAGGCCGCGCGGAGAGGAGAGAGAAGGATTCGCGACAGGGGAATCCTGCAGCCGCAGGAGGGAAGAAGGCGAATATGCGGTCTGCGCGCTCAGGCGCGCAGACGACTCGCGTGTGTCGAAAATAACGGATTTCCAGACGTTTGGAAACTATCCCAGACGTCTGGTCAGACGTCTTAAAAGACGTCTGTGCCACACGCTCGTTACACTTGGCCAACCCAGGCCACCCATGCGCACGCACACACCATCGCACGCGCACAGCAGTGCAGGCACGCACGTGCACGGAGGCATGCATGCACAGCAGCATAGCGGGCGCACATGGATGCGTGTGTAGAGGTGCACGGAGCGCGCACCAACGCAGTGGTGGGTGGGTGTGTGGGCTATCTTCAGCGATGTTTGCGGTGAATCTTTAGCGACATTTATGACCGTCACTAAATGTCCTGTATACGAATTTGATTCTTTCCTCCACTATAAAAGGATCCCTACCCCTCCCATTTTTCTTCATATCTTTCTTTCTTCCTCTCACCACCTCCAACGCTCTAGAGAGAGCTTGTCCCAAGCCTGGGATGCTCCTCTAGAGTAGAAAACCAAATATTTTTCCCTCCCCTCATCCCCACTCGTGGAGCAACCCGTGGTTGTCTTCTCACCTACTTTGGGAAGTAGATCCTCGCCGCTATGTTGTCCTGCCCCGCAGATGATAACATCATCATCAACCATATCTAGCTTTATTTAGTCATATTCCATCATTAAATTCTCCTACATAACCGCCATAAGACAGTAATTCATTGCACATCCTTTCTAAGAGAATAACAAGAAAATAGGGTTATTTCTGCAATTTTACCATCCATCACAAATACAGAATAACCATGGGCCATGCCAGGGGTTTATTAAAGGTCATTTGGTCATTAATGTCTAATAAGTGGGTTCATGCAGATATAAACAGGTTTTCATGCATTTCAAGAATTAAATGACATCTGAAATCCTAAAACAAACCCACTTAATTAACTGAGATTCTGGTCAAGATAAAATTCACATAAACCCTCTAAAATTTCTATAAAAATATTCTCTAGGGTTTGGCATCCTTGAATTGACCATCAGAACCCGTTTTGACCCAAAATAGAGTCATAGACAGACTATTGCCCTAATTTAGGTTTTTACATAAATTACCTAGACAAACGAGGTTAAAACCAAAATCAAACTTCACCATTGGATTCGTTGGGTTCAAATTAGGTTTGTATCAAAATTTAAGCCCAATCTAAGATCATTTCAACCTAGTTTGCATTTTTATCCAAGCCTGACTCTTAATCTCCCAAATAACCCCTCAGCTTTTGAATTTATTACAAAAAGCCCCCTATCTTTGTCATTATCTTAGAAAAAAGGTCCCCTCTGCCTCCATGTCCTACTCCTACAACTCTGGCGACCTTCAATTAGAGTTTTCTCCCTGATTTCACGCTCAATCTCTTCTAAATTTGGAAGGGAGATTCCTAAGAGATTTCTCTACAAATAAAACCTATTCGTGGGTTCCAATTCTTTCCCAATCTCTCATGCGAATGCATAAGATATGTGGGTATCATTCTCCATCAAGCCTACCAAGCTTGGAAGCTTGGTCTCCATGCCTTAAACCCTTTCCCATGGCCTATAAAAGGACCCAGGTCGCAAGGCCGAGGCCCTTTGCTAGGTTTGGGGCCAAAAGCCTCTTCTAAACCCTACCTCCGACCCTTCTTCGACGAAGCTTCGACAGCCTTCTTCCCTGTCTTTCTGGGGGCAGCCAACGACCAAATTGGCCTACCCATCATCTTTCTCGTCTTCTTCCACGCCTCGCTAGTTAAAGTGAGGGCTGTCCTCCTTGTTCTTTACCGCCGTTTCCCTCCCTGGAGTATTCGACTTCCACGGTGTTGGTGAGCCACAACCGGTGCCTATTCTACCTTCTTCGTCCCCCTAGATTAGGTAGTTAGGTTTAGTTAGATCCTTAGGTTAGTTTCTGTTCGTCACGCTGAATCGGTGTTTAAGAGTATTGCGTTGTAGTACAGTCGAAAAAGCATTCAAAATAGATATAATTTTATTACTCGAAAAGATTTTCGAGGTCGAACACAGGGAGAAAATTGGTATTTAGAAATCAAGATCATAATTTAAACTGAAAGAAATTGTAATAATAGCAGTATCAAAGTGCAAAAATATGGGAGTAAAATGGTGATGTAAATCACCAAATACTCCTACAATATCGCCAAATGATTCAATGAAATATGCAATGGAGGCTAGAATCTATCGTCTGATTCCTTAATCAGACGAGTTAACGTGATTTCTTCTTTTCTTTCTCTTCTTCTTTCTTCTCCTTCCTTCTTTTTCTTCTTTGGCTTTTGTCTTCTTTTGCCTTCACGATCTTTCTCTTTCTCTTCAGCTTTCTCTTCTTCTTCCTTCTGGCTGCGACTAAGTGTTCGCCTGAAGAACCTGTAGCAAAACCTTCCCCTACCTGTGCACAACTCTCCTCTCTTTTCTCTCTTAGGATACGCTCTCCCAGAGTCGCACAGATAGTCAGGTAATCGAGTCGGGTGCATACTCGAGACCAGGCCCACCGGCGTACGGTGGTAGGCGAGGTGTGAATAGGTCGGGTAGTCAGGTCGTGGCCAGGTCCACGGGTTATGTTGCAGACAAGTCCAGTGAGAGGGGGGGAGGAGGACCTCACCCTCAATGTTAGAGGCGATAAGCCTCTAACAATTTTCCCTTTATGAGCACGAGGTTGGCTTTCCACTTCTGAGGTGGGACTAAATGTCCCACCTTCCGTTTGCGCACACAGCAGCAGATGGGGTGTCCAATTGGCGAGGCTGCAGAGGCTCTTGACTCCAATCAAAGGCCTAGAACCACACACGAGAGTCTTCCACGCATCCTGGGAATGTCTTCCTAGGATTGGCAGCACCTAGAGCTGCAGCAAGCGAGCTTTAAGCTCGCTCGCTAATGGCGGAGGGGCGGTGAACTTGAAATCACAAGATCAGCCTTGCGGCCACGTCAGAATGTTCAGAGAGGGTCACCGAAGCACGGCGAAGATGCTAGGGGTGTTGGCGTGGCTCGGAGGTGCTTGTGCGAGCGTGCCTAGGGCACACTATGTGCGAAGGTGTGGGTGTGTTCGGGGGGTAGTTTGAGTGAGTGGCACGGTGAGTGGAGTGAGGGGAAGTGTTCAGTGGTGTGCGAGGAAGCTTATGGGCTTATCAGTGAGGGTTGGGATGGCCTGTGGAGGTGGAGTGGCCTCGCCGGAGTTGGTGGTCGAAGATGGCAGGGATGGAGGTGATGGAGGTTGGCAGTGGTCAATTTTGAAGAATAAAGGGTGGAAAAGAATGTAGAGGGAAGTGGAAGCTTATCTGGGAGGTGAAGAGACGACGGGGGCGAGCGGAGGTGTCGGGTTTGGTGTGGCCGAGTTGGAGACGAAGAGTGGCTCCAGTGAGTGGAGATCGGCGAGGACGAAGAGAGGAAGGTGCCTGCGGGTACGGTGAGGCGTGGAAGAAGTCAAGGAGGAGGAATCCACTGCAGGTATGGCGTTTGGACGACATGGAGGAGCAAGGGAGGTCATCGGACATTGAGGAACCTGCAGCCGTGAAGGGAAAAGATGAATTAAGGGTGTTCGCGGCCGAATTTGAGTGTGGAGTGATCGAAGGGGTCTAGGCTCCTTTAAATAGAGCTCTAGAGGTTGGTTAGGGCATGGGAAGCAAGCTTCCTAAGCAAGGAAAGCTCGCCAGAGTTGGAAGCCGTTAGGATATCTATATCTCTGATACGTTCGCATGAGAGATTGGGAAAGAACCAGGGATCAAAGATGGGTTTAGATTGGAGGGATTTTCTCAGAAAATCTCCATTCCAATTTTGGAAGAGATTCTCTAAGCAATCGGGGAGAACTCTCCTTCCAAAGCTCGTCGGAGTAGGATTCCTCCGCTATAATGGTGGATGGACCTAATTGCAAAAATGATGAAGAAGCTATGAGGCTATTTGTAAGGGTTTTTTAAAGATAAGGGTAGAAATGTAATCAGGTTGGACCTTTTTGCAAACTAGGTCAAGGCGAATTCATCTTGGGTCCAAATTTTGGTACAAACCTAATTTAAACCTAAGGAATCTAATGGTGAAGTCGGATTTTGGGTTTGACCACATTTGACTAGAAAATTTATACAAAAACCTAATTTAAAGCAAATATCTGTCTGAGACCCCATTCTAGGTCAAGATGGGTTCCAATGGACAAATTGAAGGTTCTAAATGCTAGGGAATATTTTTATATGATTTTTAGAAGGTTTAGGTGAATTTTATCTTGACCAAAACCTTGGTTAATCAAGTGAGTCTGTTTTAGGGTTTCAAGAAGTCATTTAATTCACAGAACTCACACAAACCCTTTTCTGTCTGATCCAACCCACTTATTGTCTTATTAAGATCCTTTGACCTTTGTTTAGCCCTTGAGAAAATCCTTTGTTGTACTACATTGGTAAAATTACAATTTTACCCCTAGTTTCTTATTTTTCTCTTAAAAAGGCTATGCAGTGAATTAGGACTGTCAGGTGGTTATGTAGGAGCATTTATTCTCTCAATTGGGTCAAAATGAGCTAGTTAGGGCTCATGATGGTGTTCCTATCATACCCCCATGCCTAGCTTTTGCTAGTCCCTTAGCAAAATTTTAAGGTTTTAACTTTGATTCTAGACCCTGTAATCTTTTTGATGTTAAAAATTATGGTGTGTGCTTTCTTCTGTAGATTAGGTTAGAATGTCGATAGTAGGCTTAGAGTTACTCAAGTACCAACCAAGATCAGGACCTGACCAGCCCAAGCCTCAGTCAACTGCGAAGGTTTTTAAGGCCCACAGGAACTATCCTAAGGTTCGTTGAACTCTACGGTTAAAGCACTCATGCTTGTAACATATTTTAGCCTCAATTCAGTTTGCAGTGCATTTTTGTAAGAGAGAGACGGAGGAATTTTCTTTGTTTGGAGAGTTTTCTCTCTCTTTTCTTTTTATTTCTAGCTTCGAATTGGCTTCTTAACAAGGTCTGTATCGGATTCTTAGTCCCCATCATCAATCCTCGAAGGGTCCTTGGAAATTGATGCTTCGAGATAGCACCGGCCATGTCAACCCCCAGAACCTTGGCTTTTTAGATTTTGAGATAATCCCTCCCATGACGTTCTATAGCTAAATCCAGACCCTGGCAATCGACATTTTGTGATAATGCCACCCATGGCATCTGAACCAGCACAGGGTGCTTACATGCCCCCAGTGGGATATGTAGATATCCTAGGAGACAAGCATCGAGGAGATGATATGTTATTACATATCTTCAAGGGGAATTTCCCGCCTCTCCTCGTTGGGAACTTGTCCAAATCAACTTGTGTTGATCGGCCGCTCTTAATCTAGGAGACTTTTTCATAACAATTTAAACGCATTTGCGTGATTTTGATACTTATCTGCACTAATCCAGACTGTGTGTGGATTAGGGT
This sequence comes from Thalassia testudinum, assembly GCA_037157565.1. NCBI lineage: Eukaryota > Viridiplantae > Streptophyta > Magnoliopsida > Alismatales > Hydrocharitaceae > Thalassia > Thalassia testudinum. Next base: position 1,747,248 of record JAZHRO010000029.1, on the reverse strand, counting down.
GCTTAGGTTACCGAGTTCAATAAACTATAGGTCAGTTAATGAGGTCGAATACTCCCTAAGCCTTAGACCTAATACTTAAGCTTCACATTTTTCCCAACCTCTTGAGGACTATCCAGATCTTAACGGATACTTGAATTTTTAAGCCTAGGAGTATAGCCCAGGAGGCCTAAAATCAACGCTCCTACTAATCTCTTCTGTGTTTCATTAGCACCTTTTGCTTTTCATTTTCTTTTTCTTGATATGGTCTAGAACTCAGTTAATTCCTTAATTTCTTAATAATGACTATCTCTTTTCTTTTTCTTTTCAACTTGTGCTCCTTTTTGACAGTTTTCACTTTTCCCCTTTTTCTCCTCAAAAATTGATATGCCCTCAAAATTTTTCTCTCTTCTCAATTTTTTTGTTCTTTTTCAAGAATTTTTTTATTTTTTTGGTATTTTTGGAATATGTGATTTTTTTGATGAAACCTTTTCTTGTGAGATGATTTTCATGGCATTTTGCACTTTCATACCCCCCATGCCTACGATTTGCAATGTCCCCATTGTAAATTAATTGGGTTCGAGTTCAGCTTAGATCATTCATTAAAACAAGTTCTAGGTGGGCGAATGGGTCGAGATGACTATTTACGGATGATTTCAAGCTCGGGTGTGGGTACCTAAGGTGGGGTCTGCTATTCTAATGGATGAAACCTAAAGTGCAATATGATTTCAGCATAGGAATGTCAAGAAAGGTTTTGGGTTTTTCAAAAATGACAGGTTGCCTCTCATTAAGCGCTAAGAATTAATGCCATCAGCTGGGTGCAATGAGCTCAGGGAAAATGGAGGGTAAAGGATGTCTTAGCCAAATTTGTATTGGTAAGTTAAATGAACGGTTTGAGTCTTTTACTGTTCACGATGAAAGGTTTTGAATCGTGGCTGAGTTGACTGATCTTGATGGCTTCATTTCCAAAGATTCATCAGACGAGGTAAGGTCCGATCCATTTTGATTTGAGTTTTCCTAGAAATAGTTTGAGCTTGGCATCAAAGAGTAGGACTTTCTAACCACGGTAAAAGATCTTTCTAGATATGTGCTTCTTGTGAAAGGCCTTAACCCGCTCTTTGTAAATTCGTGAGTTCTCATACACGTCGTGGCGTAATTCATCAATCTTGCTCATTTGAAGCTTTCTGTGGGTTCCTACCTTAGAAAGATCTAGATTGCAGTTCCGTACTGCCCAATAGGTATTGTGCTCCAATTCGATAGGGAGGTGACATGCCTTCCCGTACACCAATCTAAAGGGAGACATACCTAATTGCATTTTTTGGGTGATCCTATAACCCCACAAAGCTTCCGAAAGTCGGGATGACCAGTCTTTCCTATCAAGTCGAACAATAACCTGGAGGATTTTCTTGATCTCCTGATTTGATAGCTCAGCTAGACCATTAGTTTGGGGGTGATAAGGAGTAGAGATTTGGTGTGACACCCCGTATTTGGTAATCGGGGACTTGAACTGAGCATTAGTGAAATGGGTCCCTCCATCAGAGATTATAGCACGTGGAATCCCAAACCGAGAAAAGATGTTCTGATGAATGAATTTGATAACCACCTTATGATCATTGGTTCGGGTCGAAATGGCTTCGATCCACTTGGACACGTAGTCAACAGTGAGTAAAATGTACTCGAAGCTATCCGAAATAGGAAAGGGTCCCATAAAATCAATCCCCTAGATGTTGAAGATTTCACATACGAGAATCGGTTGTAAGGGCATCATATCACGGTGGCTCATGTTGCCTAAGGTCTGGCAATGAGTGCATGCCCTATAGTGATTGTATGCATCTTTGAAAATCGTGGGCCAATAGAAGCCGCACTGGAGGACTTTCGCTGCGGTTTTATGACCTGAGAAGTGTCCACCGCATGCCTGGTCATAGCAGAAGGATAAGATGCCCTGAATTTCTACTTCCGAGACACATCGTCAAATGATTTGATCAACACTGATGCGGAAAAGATACGGGTCTTCGAAGAAGTAATACTTGGCATTGGAAAGCAATTTGTCCTTCTTGGCCTCCGGCCAATCAGATGGGATCTGATGTGATGCCAGGTAGTTTACTAGATCAGCAAACCATGGAAGCCTTGTACTAATAGTCAGGAGGTGCTCATCAGGAAAATGTTCCGTAATGGGTCTGGAAGGGTTGATAATATCAGAAGGAAGGAGGGACAAGTGATCAGCTACCACATTCTGTTTTCTCTCCTTGTCACGAATCTCAAGGTCAAATTCTTGCAACAGCAAGATCCAGCGGATTAGTTGAGGTTTCGCATCCTTCTTCACAAGGAGATGCCTCACAACTTTGTGATCAGAGTAAATGATAACACGAGAACCCAGAAGATATGGTTTGAACTTTTCTAGGACAAATACTACGGCTAGTAGCTCTTTCTCAGTAACTGTGTAGTTACGCAGAGCGTCGTCAAGTGTCTTGCTAGCGTAGTAGATGACCATGGGTTTCCCGTCAATTTTCTACCCAAGTACTGCTCCTACAGCAAAATCAGATGCATTGCACATGATCTCAAAGGGTTGAGACCAATCAGGGGATTGTAGGATCGGAGCTTGGGTGACTCGATCACATAGGATTTCAAATGCTTGAGTGCATTCCTTGGAAATTTCGAAGGGAACATCCTTAGATAGTAAAGTGGTCAGGGGGCATGCAATCTTTGAGAAATCAGGAATAAATCGATGGTAAAAATCGACATTCGCCAGAAAAGATCGGATGTCCTTGATCGAGCTAGGCATAGGGAGTTTGGAAATCAGATTCTCCTTGGCTCGATCGACCTGGATGCCTTTTTCTGATATGAGATGTCCCAGGACAATTCCTTCAGGCACCATGAAATGGCTCTTTTCCCAGGAAAGAACCAGATTCATGTCAATGCACCGCCTGAGGATTTGGACCAAGTGCAGGAGGCAATCATCAAATGATTCGCCAAACACTGAAAAGTCATCCATGAAGACTTCCAAATAATCACCTACTAGATCTGAGAATATGGCAAGCATGCACCGCTAAAAAGTAGCGGGTGCATTGCAGAGACCGAACGGCATCCTTCGGAACACGTACGTCCCGAAGGGGCAGGTGGAAGTGGTCTTTTCTTGGTCCTCAGGATGGATTGCCACTTGGTTATAACCGGAGTACCCATCCAAAAAGAAGAAGAACCTATTTCCCGCTAGTTTCTCGAGGATCTAATCAATAAATGGTAGTAGGAAATGATCCTTCTTTGTGGAGGTATTGAGTCTTCTATAATCAATGCAGACTCTCCACGAATTCGCCACACAGGTCGGTATGATTTCTTCGGTCTCATTCGTGATCATGGTGAGTCCTGCATTCTTAGGCACAACATGGATTGGACTCACTCACCTACTGTCGGAGATCGGGTAGATGATCCCAGCATCTAACCACTTGATGATCCTCCTTTTTCACGACCTCCTGCAGATTAGGATTTAGACTTCTATGCATTTCACGGGAAGGTCGTGTGCAGTAAGAGGAGTTGATGCTAGTCAAATCATCGAGAGTCCATCCAATGGCTCTTCCATGTTGCTGGAGAACAGTAATCAGACGGGATTCCTGATCTGGTGTGAGTCTGGAATTGATAATCACAGGAAACGTCTGATTGGAACCCAAAAAGACGTACTTTAGATGATCAGGAAGAGGCTTAAGTTCCAAGATAGAATTATCAACAGCAGGCAGTTCAAGGTGTGTGTCAGGTTCGGGTGTGTCTAGGTCAAGTTTGGACTCCTCTGATTGTGGGTTTTGATCCTCTTGTGGTTGATCAGAAGTAGTTAGGTTTTCCTCAATATATGGATCGTCAACCATAGCCTTGATATCACATATATGTTCTATAACACCGCAATTAATCCCTTGTTGGGCCTTAAAGATGTCAATCTTTAATGTCTGTTCCCAAATTTCAATTCAATTTGGCCCTCCTCACAATTTATGTTGGCCCTAGTAGTAGCCAAAAAGGGTCTCCCTAATATGATTGGTGTGTTCCTCGGGTTCTCTGGAGCATCCATATCCAAGACTACGAAGTCCACTGGGAAATAGAAATCCCGAACCCTAACAATGACATCCTCAAGAACTCCTTTAGGTGACTTAATAGACCGATCTGCCAACTGTAATGCCACCTCTGTTTGTTTGAGCTCAGATTCCTCAAGATGGTCAAGTAGGGATGTAGGTATTAGGTTTATGGAGGCTCCTAGATCCAATAACGCTCTATCAAATTGGATATCACCAATGATATAGGAAATCAGGGGAGTACCTGGGTCTTTTGCCTTAGGAGGGAGTTTGCTTAAAATTATAGAGCTGGCTTGCTCTGACAATACGATTGGGCTCCCACTCTTGGTTCACGGCTTACGCTTAGGTGTACACATGTCTTTCATAAATTGTGTGTAAGCTGATACGTGGCAAATTGCATCCATCAAGGGGATGTTTATATAGACCAGTTCAAAGAGCTTGACCAGATCCTCCTCAGGTGCCACGGGTTTGGTTGTCCTCTTTCCCTTGGTCAAGGCCTCGGGAAATGGAACCTTAGATGGTTCCACTAGAATAGGTCCAGGTTCTTGATCTAGGACAGGGGCATCCTGGATGACTATCCTAGGGCTTGGGTTAGCACTACCAGGCTGAAAGTGGCTTGGGTAAGGTGGGTCTTGTGTTGTTTTGCCACTACGGGTTGTAACTGAATTTAGTCCTGCCTGGTTCTGGTTTGGTGTCGGTAAAATAGGTGGCTACTGCTGAAATCCTGAGTATGATGTCGAAGCTTCCATCCCATCGGGTGATGGCGTGGAAAGGTCCCGATAAATCATGTGGGCTTGACCTGGATTTAGGTTCATAATGTGCCTCTGGTTCAGTACGTTATTCGGATTTGGCGAAGGTTGCGTAGGGAGTGTGCCAGGTTGGCGAGAATTTGCCATCTAGGCTAGTTGATTGCGAACCTCTGTGATCTCATCATTATGTTGTTTCTGCATAGCCACATTCGTCTTTTGAATGTTAGCCAGAGTCTGAAGGATAAGAGTCATTTGATCTGTCTGAGTTGGCCCAGATTGATAGGTGGGGTTGGGCCGAGGCTGAGGTGGCTGGTATGGACGAGGAGCTTGTAGACGGGGTTGATATGGTGGTCTCTAATTCTGATTGTTTCCCACCCACAGAAAATTGGGATGATTCCGCCATCCAGGGTTATAGGTATTAGAGAATGGGTCATTGTGGATGGCATTGAGGTCCTTGCAGGTCTGAGGAACCTCTGAAAAGTCAGAGTACGAGGGTTCAGAGTTCCCCCAACTAGAGTAGGCAAGATCGGAGTTTCCTCTGGTCCTGGAGTTAGACGGGGGTGGATATGGGTCCATCCCCTGAGAAGATCGGTGATAGATGTTATGCACAGCTTCCCTCCCAGAGGACGACTGTGCGAACGGGTTTTGCACAGAGGTGGCTCGCTGCAGATGTTGAGTTAGCTCATCCACCTTCTTCTTAATGATAGAGACCTTATCCAAACGATTGGCCATCAATTCCAAGTCGAAGGATGAGGACAGGCCCTGCGTCTCGTGTGCTCCCTTTGGATTCATCGATGTGCGGGCATTCGTCCGGTCGATTAAGCCCATGGAGTCATTATTGATGTAGTTCTCGCACATATTCTCGAGAATCTCCCACACAGTGTCTTCATGTTGACCCATGATATTTCCTCTGCAAGTTGCATTGATGAATAAACGGATATCTTCACGGAGTCCCTGGTAAAAGGACTGGACTTGTTCCCATTTAGGAACTCCGCGATGGGGGCACTTCTGCATGAGATCCAGGAAACGATCCCATGCTTCGTGAAGTGGTTCTCTTGGCTGCTATGTGAAGTGTGTGATTTGGTGTCGTAAAGCATTCGTCTAACCAACTGGGAAGAACTTTTTCAGAAATTCAGATTGTAGTTCAACCCATGTGTTGATTGGATGTGTTTGAGTCTGATGCCAGTGAGCTGCTTTGTCCATGAGAGAGAAGGAGAACATCTTCATGAGACGAATATCCTGATTTTGGACATCTAACCCGAAGGTCTGGGCCAGATGCTTGAGCTGTTTGATGTGCTGGAAAGGATCCTCGGAATTGTGCCCATGAAATTTTGGAATAGCATGAATCATGTTGAGTTTGAGTTCAGAATCAGGACCTTTAATCGGGATTTAGACTCGAGGTTTGATCGCCACTGCAGCGGGATTGTAATGATCTCACATCATAGGACGCTGCGGTGGATTCATAAAGGCTTGGAATAAATCATTATGGCGCTGAAGTTGGTTCTCAAGGTTATTCTCTTCTTCTACGGGTTATGCCATGATGATGGAAGAAGGAGAATTGGGTTCAGATGAATCAGAGATGTCTATGTGATGGGGTTGTTGCACAAACACTGAAGTCGAGGCCCGGCCTTGACGGGAGTGAATAACTAAAGGAGGCCTCAAGGATGGTCTCCTCCTACCAAACATGCACCAATGGTCTGGATGAGAGTAGAATGTGATGGACCCAATCAAGACACACAAAAAATTTGGATGACTATAGAGGCTCGAGGTGGATGATACCCCTTAGTTAGAAAGCCACCCACATGAGAAATACCTGTGCAGCCAGAAAGGGAGAGTCTTGCAATGACCCCTACATGGTAGAGCGCCCCCACGGGTTACAGGATTTCGCCCACCCGACCTCTCTTGTCACTGATGTTCTAGGTAGACCAGAATGGGGACTTGACCTCTTAAGTCTACCAGTTTTATTAAAGAGCAAGGGTGCTTAAGATTTCACTTGAACTTTGGATGTATTGAGTGCAAAAGTGACCTAATTTCAAGGTTGGTTGACCCAACAAGGTGGGTCAACTTCACCTATTTATCCTTTGAGAAGTTTTAGGTCCCTTCTTTTAGGATTCAAGTGAGATTTAAGAGCCTGAATTTTAGGGTTTGCTTGAATAAATCACTTCAAACAAGGCTTAGGCATACATCATTTTGGAGAGTTGATTCTTGCTTATGAAAGTGTGTCTTTAAAATCCTAAATTGAAATCCTTAATTGGCTCTAATTTTGGTCCAATTTAATTTGCCAAATGTGGTATCTAGGGGTCAAACAAGAATGTGGTAGCTCTAGTTACCTTAAATGGGTGTACAAATCGGTTTTGTTGTTGAAATCAAATCAGGCAACTTAATGAATTAGCTAAGAATGTAAAGCAAGTAGCCCTAATTGATTTTATCCTTTTTTCCTTTTCAGAATTAAGGGCTGATTGCGCAGCAATCATAGGTCTTAATTGACCTAGATTAAGCTAGGGCTTAGCATAAGTTAGGGTTATTCACACATGCCTACGCATTATTTGCATCTTTACTACTTTACTTTAGCTATGCATAAAATAATGTTATAATGTGCTGATTAAGTGCATTATGTCGATTGCAGGGAATAAGCTGATCAGGATCTAGATCTGAAGCTGGATCAGGAATAACGGGAGTTGCAGTAGAGCTGGAGTAGAAGGCTTAGATTAGATGTAGGAATAATAATGTAAGGGATTTAAAGGTTTGCTATGCTATTAATTAGGAATAAAGTAGTAAAATGTGAAGAGCTTAGGTCCATCCTAGCCCTAGGATAGCCTAGAGACTTCCCCAAGCCTTAGCCACCCTTAGATTAGGTCACAACACCCTAGGAAGCCCTAAAACCCTAGTTCCACCCCTTATCTAGATGTCCAGATAAGTTATAGGACATCCAAGACCCTTAGCCATCTCCCGCACACCTCAAACCCACTTCTGCAGTGTTATTGGACGTCCAGACACTTTGTCAGACATCCAATTTCTGCAGAATGCCCAAAACAGAACCCAAAATCCCTCCTGACTCTGATTGGACATCCAGACAACAAGTTTGAACTTTTGATTTTTGAGTATAAGACATCTGACACTATTATTAGATGTCTGATACTACCCTCCAGTTCCTGTTTTGAGATTTAAGCCTTGATGTTCGATCTCTAGGTCCCTAAACCTAATTCCAACCCCATATGAACCTAAATTAAGGTGCCCTAACCCTAGTACATCACTCTATACCTCCCTAAGGACCTAATTAGGTCCTCACTAAACCTAATTGACTTGGATCTTAGTCAATTCCATCAGCCTATTCAATTGGACTCATTGAGTCCAATTGAGCCCTGATCTCAGCACACATTGTCCAATTAGACTCAGTGAGAGTCCAATTGACCTAGACCTAAATTAATTGAGTTTTTTTACTCTCAATTAAGTTTCCACACATCCAATTAAACTTGTATTAAGTTTAATTGCACTTTACCTTAGTGAATTAGGGTTTATAACCCTAATTTGAGACATACCTTGACCTAAACCCACTAGAACCTAACCTAATCAACCTAGCCACCTAAGTTTCGACCCACACACACCCACACACACCATCCACACGAAAATACCTAGCCTAGAGTTCTCTAGAACTCGCTACCATGTGTGGTTGCCTTGGTTGATAAAATTAGCAACCAAGAGCCATTCAATTTTTAGATCCACATTTGGTGGATCTAAAAACCACCATCCATCCTCTCTCTCTCACTCTCCCACAAGCTCCCACCATAGGCCTCTCTAGAGAATTCCATAATTCTCTAGAGAGCTTCCCAGGGGTGGCCATTTGCACCCATTCACTCCTTTGGCTTCATTGGCACCACACACCTCATTAGCTCCATACACGCCCACCTTCACTTAGGTTAGCTACTCCACCTCCACGAGCTCACCACCATCATGGAGGACACCATGCTGGGATGCTGGATCAACCCTACCTCTCTCCAAGGGTCGGCCTAAGCTACATTGGCCACCCCTCATTCTCCTCCCGACCACTCCAAGGCCATTGGGGACCACCCCTAAATGCCCTCTATTCTTCTAGATTTAATTCATGCTCTTCATAATTTTATTGCTTTTATTACAGCTTAATAGCGTAGTCTTACTTCTCCCCCAATGATGCATGCAAAATCCTCCCGTAGATTCTTGTATGCGATCGTTTTCTGGTAGCTAGATTTACATTTTTAAGCATTCATGTACAAGCTTTCCTCTAGATTCCTTGTGCAAACAACTCCCTAATGAATGAATGAAAACACATTTATATATATATATATATATATATATATATATATATATATATATATCATTTATGTGTTTGAAATCACCATGAGCTAAATGATTATCGTATTTGCGTGATTTAAGTGCCTGCTCTATAACTGTCTATCTATTACGCACCAGTATGTCGTTTCCTGAGGATATTGAAAATCTAACAATAGATGCTTTCTCCATAACTAGTCACCACCTCACTAGAATCGTGTGCACAGAAACTCACACGTTCACTTTCGTAATTTACTTGATGCATGCGCATGTGATCCGAGTTAATAACCGAAGTGGTGAAGTTCTAGTTAGGAGATTGGAAACCGGCGTGCGTCTTTAAACGAAGTAAAGTAATAAAAAAAGATTGATTTTAAAAAGTGAAAGCAACGCCTCCCAGAGAAGAATGACCGAGACTCAAGTCTCGTAATTTTTGTAAAACTGCATCTTTGTTGGATCATACTTCGCGACTATACTACGACACTTTTTTCTATCAAATACGCGATCTACGATTTTCCAAACAAGGGCTTAAGGGAGAAAGTAATCAGAAATTACCTGCCTTTGGCGTGTTTAATGTGTAGCTATCTTTTCTTTGAATCTTCTCCCCTGAAACAACCACAACCAAAGAGATAAAAAGTTAGTACCAAATCATGAATTGTAATCAAGAATTCCAAATTTACAGTTGCTCCCTGACAACGACGCCAAAATGTTTGTCATGCTGAATCGGTGTTTAAGAGTATTGCGTCGTAGTACAACCGAAAAAGCGTTCAAAACAGATATAATTTTATTACTCGAAAAGATTTCCGAGGTTGAACACAGGGAGCAAATTGGTATTTAGAAATAAAGATCATAATTTAAACTGAAAGAAATTTCAATAATAGCAGTATCATAGTGCAAAAATATGAGAGTAAAATGATGATGTAAATTACCAGATACTTCTACAATATCACCAAATGATTCAATGTAAATATGCAATGGAGGCTAGAATCTGTCATCTGATTCCTTAATCAGACGACTTAAAGTGATTTCTTCTTTTCTTTCTCTTCTTCTTTCTTCTCCTTCCTTCTTCTTCTTCTTTGGCTTCTGTCTTTTTTTGCCTTCATGCTCTTTCTCTTTCTCTTCAACTTTCTCTTCTTGCTTCTGGTTGCGGCTAAGTGTTCACCTGAAGAACCTATAGCAAAACCTACCCTTACCCGCGTGCAACTCTCCTCTCTTTTCTCTCTTAGGATATGCTCTCTTAGAGCACCACAAACAATCGGTAATCGAGTCGGGTATGTACCCGAGAATAAGCCCATTGGCGTGCAGTGGTGGGCAAGGTGTGAATAGGTTGGGTAGTCGAGTCGTGGCCAGTTCCATGGATTATGTCATGGACGAGTCTAGTGAGAGGGGGGGAGGAGGACCTCACCCTCAATGTTGGAGGCGATAAGCCTCTAATGCTTTTTCCCTTTATGCGCATGAGGTTGGCTTTCCACTTCCTAGGTGGGACTAAATGTCCCACCTTCCTTTTGCACGCACAGCAGCAGATGGGGCTTCCAATTGGCAAGGTTGCAGAGGCTCTTGACTCCAATCAAAGCCCTGGAGCTGCACACGAGAGTCTTCTGCGCATCCTAGGAATGTCTTCCTGGGATTGGCAACACTTGGAGCTACAGCAAGCGAGCTTTAAGCTCGCTTGCTAATGGCGGAGGGGCAGTGAACCTGAAATCACAAGATCGGCCTTGCGGCCACATCAGAATGTTCAGAGAGGGTCGCCGGAGCACGGCAAAGATGCTAGGGGTGTTGGCGTGGCTCGAGGGTGCCTGTGCGAGTGTGCCTATGGCACACTGTGTGTGAAGGTGTGGGTGTGTTCGGGGGGTGGTTTGGGTGAGTGGCACGGTGAGTGGAGTGAGGGGAGGTGTTTAGCGGAGTGTGGGGAAGCTTATGGGCTTGTCGGTGAGGGTTGGGATGGCCTGTGGAGGCAGAGCAGTCTCGCCAGAGTTGGTGGTCGGAGACGGCAGGGATGGAGGTGATGGAGGTCGGCAGAGGTCGATTTTGAAGAATAAAGGATGGAGAAGAATGTAGAGGGAAGAGGAAGCTTATCTGAGAGGTAAAGAGACAACGGGGGCGAGCGGAGGCATCGGGTCTGGTGTGGCCGACATTGAAGATGATGAGTGGCTTCGGTGAGTGGACATCGGCAAGAACGAAGAGAGGGAGGTGCCTGCAGGTACAGCAAGGCGCGGACGAAGTCAAGGAGTAGGAATTCGCCATAGGTATGGTAGTCGGACGATGAGGAAGAGCAAGAGAGGTCGCCGGACATCGAGGAACCTACGGTCGTGAAGGGAAGAGAGGAATTAAGGGTGTTCCCAGCTGAATTCGAGCGTGGAGTGATTAGAGGGGTCTGGCTCCTTTAAATAGAGCTCTGAAGGTCGGTTAGGGCTTGAGAAGCAAGCTTCCCAAGCAAGGAAAGCTCGCTGGAGTTGGAAGCCGTTAGGATACCCGTATCTCTCATGCGTTCGCATGAGAGATTGGGAAAGAATCAGGGATCAAAGATGAGTTTAGATTGGAGGTATTTTCTCTGAGAATCTCCCTTCCAATTTTGGAAAAGATTCTCTAAGCAATCGGGGAGAACTCTCCTTCCAAAGCTCGTCGCAGTAGGATTCCTCCGCTATAATGGTGGATGGACCTAATTGCAAAAATGATGAAGAAGCTAGGAGGCTATTTGTAAGGGTTTTTTAAAGATAAGGGTAGAAATGTAATCAGGTTGGACCTTTTTGCAAACTAGGTCAAGGCGAATTCATCTTGAGTCCAAATTTTGGTACAAACCTAATTTAAACCTAAGGAATCTAATGGTGAAGTCAGATTTTGGGTTTGACCACATTTGACTAGAAAATTTATGTAAAAACCTAATTTAGGGTAAATATCTGCCTGAGACCCCATTCTAGGTCAAGATGGGTTCCAGTGGCCAAATTGAAGGTTCGAAGTCCTAGAGAATATTTTTCTATGATTTTTAGAGGATTTAGGTGAATTTTATCCTGACGAGAACCTTGGTTAATCAAGTGGGTCTGTTTTAGGATTTCAAGAAGTCATTTAATTCACAGAACTCATACAAATCATTTTCTGTTTGATCCAACCCACTTATTAGCTTATTAAGACCCTTTGACTTTTGTTTAACCCTTGAGAAAACTCGTTGTTGTACTACATTGTTAAAATTGTAGTTTTACCCCTAGTTTCTTATTTTTCTCTCTCAGAAAGGTTATGCAGTGAATTAGGACCTTCAGTTGGTTATGTAGGAGCATTTATTCTCTCAATTGGGTCAAATGATCTAGTTAGGGCTCATGATGGTGTTCCCATCAGTTTCCCTCACTCAAAGTCCAAAAATATCCCCTCGACGCCACCACCAACCACCTTTGTCTCCACCTTTGGCCACACCTTCGGTGAAGCTCTCCATACACTACACACGTCCAACCGCCTCGCCACCTACTCTACAACCTTCACCACATCACCATGAACAAAACCCCTCACCTATTCCATTCTCTCGCCCATCCAAACACACCATCAACCAACCCATCATCCGCACTTCATCTTCACCTCCGTCCGACTACTCCACGCACTCCTACACCATGAGGACACCGCCATCATCTTCACCATCCTCCGGCTACCATCTTGAAGTGTTTTAATGTGGCCATGAGGCCGTTTGGGTGATTTTCATGTCTCGCTGGTCTCCTCCATCGCTACCATTGTCTCCACCATTGTTCTTTGAGCTCTAGGCCATGCAAGCCCCAGGCTCCACCTTTAGGTTGCACAGAGTCATTCCAGACATCTTCCTAGGTCCTTGATTAAAGGCTTCAACCTCAATAGCTACCTCAATTGGATGAGGCTTCATCCGCAGCTGACACATGAAAGGGCAGTGGGATTTAGTCCCACATCGTGGGATTTGGAAGCAACACAGTGATATAAGTGGTTTTTCTGGCAAGGCCTTATCGCCTCAGACACTTGGGGGTGAGGTCCTCGCTCACCCACACACGAGCCGACCCGCCTACTATACACTCCTCAGCTACTACCTGATAAACACACATGGATTCATGATAAATTGCTTATTTATGATAGTTCCTAGGCTTAGCATTGCATATCATATTATAAATATTGCATAACATCCATTCCATGGCATTTAGGATAGATGTATGTTTTGTACATTAATTCTTTCATTTTATATGGCCAGGAGGCAATGCGATGTCCTTACGGACATCGGATGAAAAATCCGACCATATGGATGGATCTGGAGCGATCATCGCAGTCCGACAACATAGAAATCACCTCTATCCGAGCACCGTGACATCCTCTGCAAGCAATGAAGGTGGACGGTCCAGATGCTGCCACATGGCACCATCTGGAGCACCCAAAGTCACCCGCACATCTCCAAAGGCCGCCCCATCAAGTGACCTCAGCTGTTGGATGAAGGTCCAACGGCTGAGAGGCTACCCTCACCATGTGGGCAGAACTCTTCTTTGCATCACACCCGCAGGTGTGGCGCAGCGGTGAGGTCAAGTGCTCTCAAAGAGCGGGCGCGAGATCGAGCCGCGATTCACCGCGCCCTGCAACAGTGTCAGATGCAATAGGGCTGCCCGATCGTAATCGAGCGGTCGAGATTCCCCACGCGTGATCCAACGTCGGCTGCCAATGTGAAGGCGCATGCCAGATCACACGCATGCCATCTGTAGGGTGTATTTAAGTCGTCCGCGTGCAGCGTTCGCTGTCCGATCTCCTCAATCACGCGAGGCACGAGATTCAAATCAACGCACGTGCGATCTATGGGCGCATCTCAACCATGCGATGCAGCACCCAACAACGGCCAACGCACGCGCCAGCGATGCGAAATTCAAATGTTGGCAGGCGGGCGCTCACCTCTCGTAATCACAGCGGTCTGCGCTTGATCCAACAGTTGACAATTACCGCGCCTTTGACAACTGCAGGAGTGAGCGTTGGGTGCGGGCTTTACAATGATAGAAGTGCGGCCTTTAGTGACACTTGCAGCTGTCACTAAATGGCCTTCGCAGTGCGTGCACCAGCCCAAGAAATGAAGAGCTACAGATCTTCAGCGACAGCTCGAGCGACCTTTAGTGATGCTTATAGCTCTCATTGAATGCCTGTGCCCGGGACTCTCTTCTTGCCTTCACTATATAAACACCCCTACGCCCCCCATTCCTCTTCATCGCTACCTACTCTACTCCCACCTACTCTTAAGCTCTAGCAAGCCTACCAACGCTCCATTAGAGCTTACTCTCAAGCTCCCAAGGCTCCTATTAGTGTAGCGAACTTTTGCATCACCAAATATTCCTCCATCTTCCCCTCCCCATTCATAGGTTGCCTTGGGGTCATCCACCCACCTCCATTCTGGTAGCAGATCATCTTCGCCTTCTCACCTCCATTCTAGAGCCACGCTGAAGCTTTCCTCTACCCAACATCCTCTTGCATCTCACCTTCGTCGTCCCGCTCCTCACCTCCTTCGTCCGAGCTTCCGCCAGGCACCGTTGTCTTGCCGAATAGCCGATTCGAGAGATTTCCTCTCACCCCCCTCTCTTTTTATTCTTTCATAGTTGAGTGTAATTGACATTGAAGTGATATCTATACCTTATTTGTTCCATCTCTATCTTCTGATTCATTTGCTTGTCTTCTTCTTAAAAAAATACAAAAAAAATAACAAAACCCTAAAATACCAAAAAGAAACAAATCGAAGTGCATCTTTCACTTAAAGTAAGCATTGCCTCCTTATGTTCGACCCGGGACTCCCTTGGAGTTTCGGTATAAATTTTATTTGATCACGAGTTTTGCAACTACGACGACGGGTTGCTTGTAACCCTGATTTCAAACACGCAAAACCCATGTGATCACTACCCACTGTCGGTTGCCCTGGACCTAGTTACTGTTCATACCTGAATGCCCATTAAGCCTGGGTTTGAGAAAGAGGAGAGGAAGGAAAGAGAGAGAGGGGGTGAGGGGAGGGTTTTGCTCTCTTGTGTTAAGGCATGGCTAAACACTTAGTCGCTAGGAAGGTTTGAGAAGGAGGAGGAAACCCTTGGCCATGCTTGAGAAGAAGAAAGGCAGAAGAAAAGAAGCAGAAGAAGAAGAGAAAGAGAAGGAAGAGAAGCCAAAGAAGAAGCTAAGGAAAGAAGGAGCTGTGCCGAAGAAAGAAAGAAGAACAGCAGCAGAAGAAGAAACACTGTAGAAATGACATTTAAGTCGTCTGATTGTAAAATCAGACATCTGATTTGCTGTTGTTGCTCGCTCAAAATCAGGTTTTAAATCGTTGCATTGCAGCATAGTTGAAATCTCGCAAAAAACAGATAAAATTATGCTTGAAAAAGTCTGAGGTTGTTCGCTGGGAGCAAGTAGGAATTCAATTCTCAAAATTACAATTTAAAACAATAGAGATACAAAATTATAATTAGAAATAGATTCAGAATAATGTAGCAATAAGATCAAGTATCAGGCTACAAAAAGAATGAAGTAAAATGGTGATTTGAATCACCAATTACTCCCTATAATAATGGCAAATGAAATAATCTCAAATCAACCGTCTGATGGTAGGATCAGACGTCTTAAACGTCTGATTCTACAGTGCTCTAATCCTTCTGTTTTCATTGCTCTTCTTTATCTTCTTCTTTATTTGTCCTTGTGCGGCTCTTCTTCTTTTCTTCTTCTTTCTTTTTCTGCTTCTCTTTTTCTGCTTTCTCTCTTCTTCTTCTTTCTCTGCCCTTCTTCTTCTTTCTCTACTCTGGAGAAGGGTTTGTAGATTTGGCTAAGTCTTAGCCAACTTCCCAAAGAGCAAATCCATCCCCTACCACGTGCAAGCTCTCCTTTCTTTCTCTCCTTGGGTCATGCTTTCCCAGAGCCTCCAATAGTACCGGGTTATCGGGTTTTCGGACCTAGAGCATACCCGCGTCCAAGGCTGCAGGCGTGGGTTGCAACTGAGGAGTGTAAGGCTTAGGCAGTAATCGGATCTACACCAGGTCCGCGGGGGCATGTCGCGGACAAGGCATGTGAGGGGTGCTAGGGACCTCACCCCTTGTATCTAAGGCAATAAGCCCCAGGCACTTTTGCAATTTATGAGGGTGCATTCGTCTCAAAATGCACGATGTGGGACTATCTTCAGTCCCCGTCTTCACATACATAGCTGTGAAGGCCTTTGTCCAATTCTCATGCAAGGGGCGGTCAACGGCTCCAATTGACGATCCAAGAGCGGTCTTGGAATGTAGCCACATCACCTGGAGGTGACTCCTAGAGCTGCAGTTGCTGGAGAGGACTTCAAGCAAGCTCGAAGCTTGCGTTCATGGCGGCGGAGGAGCGAACACCTGAAAATAGCAGTAAGGCCTTTCGA
This sequence comes from Thalassia testudinum, assembly GCA_037157565.1. Lineage (NCBI taxonomy): Eukaryota > Viridiplantae > Streptophyta > Magnoliopsida > Alismatales > Hydrocharitaceae > Thalassia > Thalassia testudinum. The sequence goes on along the minus strand of JAZHRO010000029.1, from coordinate 1,730,818 downwards.
CCGCGTCAAAATGTTCAGGAATGATCACCGGAGCACGACAAACTTGCTGAGGGGGTCGGCGTGGCATGGGCATGAGTGATGAGTGTTGGCGGACGCAGACTGTGAGTGTTGAGGTGGTTGTGTTCGGTGGCACTGTAGGGGAATCAATAGCTCTCAGTGAGTAAGGGCATTTGATCATCGTGATGAGGCGGAGGTGTGGAGCATGGAAGCGGCAGCGTAGGTGGTCTGTGGTGGCCACTAGGGCTCGTCGGAGGTCAACCGGGAGGTGGAAGACGAAGTCATGGAGGGCATTGGAGAGGTCAAAGAGGTGTGTTGGATGTGCTGGCGTGATGAGAAGTTAAGGAGTCGGTTGAGAGCAGTAGCAGACAAAGGGGAAAGGCGATGGCACTGGTTGTGGTATGGCTGGCACCGGAGAAGGAGGGAGCTTCGGTAGGTAGGAAACGGCGACGAGGACAGGAGAGAGGCTCCTACTGGTACGGCTAGGAGCAAAAGAATGAGAGGAATGAGGCTCCATCACCAGTATTGTGAACAGAGGAAGAGAGGAGGCAGGGAGGGTCGCTGGACATCGAGGAGCTATTTGACCAAGAAAGAGGAGAGGAATTTGAGGTGTTCAAGGTCGAATTCGAGCGTGGGAAGATCGGTTTGATCTGGAGGTCTTTTTGTAATCCTTTAGAGGGAGTTTTGGGCTTGGGAAGCTTGGAAAGTTTTGCCGGAGATGGGATTTTTTTGATACACTAATCTCTCATGCATTCGCATAAGAGATTGGGAAGGTTTTGAGGCGTGGGAATTGGCTCAAAAGGAAGGGCATTCCTTGACAAACTTCCTTTTCAAATTTGAAAGGGATTCGTCAAGGAATCAAGGAGATCTTGCCAATTTTAGGTCATCGGAGCTTGTAGGAATAGGATTAATGGAGGAAGGGACCTATTTGTAAAAATGATGATAAAGTTAGAGACCTTTTTGTAAGGATTTTGAAAGTTAAGGGCATATATGTAATCAGACAGGACCAAGTTGCAAACTAGGTCAAGACAACCTCAAATTGAGTCCAAATTTTGGTACAAACCTAAATTAAACCTAAGGAATCTAATGGTTAGGTTGGATTTTGGTTTTGGCCATGTTTGACTAGGTAATTTATACAAAAACAAAAATTAGGACAAATATTTGTCTTAGACTTTATTTTGGGTCAAGACGGGTTCTGATGGTCAATTTGAAGGTACCAAATCCTAGAGAATATTTTTATATGAATTTTAAATGGTTTAGGTAAATTTTATCCTGACCAAAACCTCAGTTAATTAAGCGTGTTTGTTTTTAGGATTTCAAAAGTCATTTAATTCTCAAAACACGCGAAAACTCTTTTGTCTGTTCTAACCCATTTGTTAGCCTTTTAGAACAATTTGACCCTTAATTAACCCCTGAGAAAACCCGTGGTTGTACTGCATTCAAGTTATGATGGTAAAATTATAGTTTTAACCCTGATTTATTATCTTTCTCTCAGAATGCTAATGCAATGAATTGCAATCCTCTAGTGATTATGTAGGAGCATTTAATGACCTAATCAGATCAAATTGAGCTACTTATGGCTCATGATGTTGCTTCCATCATACCCCTATGCCTAGCTTTTGCTAGTCCCTTAGCAAAATTTCAAGGGATTTACATAAATTCTAGACCACATGTCTTTTTATGCCCAGAACTCTGATGTGTGCTTTCCTTTGTAGATTAGGTCAGAATGGCAATAGTAGGCCTAGAGGTACTCAAGTACCAACCAAGATCCGGACCTAACCAACTCTAGCCTCAGTCCACTGCGAAGGTTTCTAAGGCCCACAGGAACTAACCTAAGGTTCATTGAACTCCGCGGTTAAAGCACCCGTGCTTGCAATATGTTTTAGCCTAGGTTTAGTTTGCAGTGCATTTTTGTAAGAGAGAGACAGAGGAATTCTTTTCTTTGTTTTTGGAGAGTTTTCACTCTCTTTACTTTTTATTTCTAGCTTTGGATTAGCTTTACAACACAGTCTATATCGAATTCCTAGTTCCCACCATCAATCCTTGCAGGAACCTTGGCAATCGATGCTTCGAGATAGCACCACCCATGGCAACCCCTAGAACCCTAGCTTTCGAGATTTCGAGATAATCTTGCCCATGGCATTATTTAATTTGGTGATTTGAGGTTATATCTTGGTAATTTGGTGCACACCAACAGGTAAGTGGCACTCGTGAAGATAGAATTCTCTTCCATTCAACCACCACTGGCCTTGACTGCGGCAGTCTGCTCCACCACCATAGGCGTGCGTCGTGATAGGATGCTCTGCCAAATCAGAGTAGCTACGTTACTGTGAGCACTGCAGTGTGCACTCATCCACGCTACAACAATGGCATGCAGCACCACCCTCACCGTTATCACCATCAACCACCTCCAACTCCTCGCCCCCGCACCAGTTAAGACGTCCAGGAAATTTCCCGAACGTCTGACACCACTTCACTGCCCTCCTTCTTGTCCACGCGCAGACCTCCTCACCTCCAGACCTCGCGACCCCCTGTGCCCCCTCCCCTCTCCGTGCGTGCCTCTCCTTCGACGCCTCTGCCGCCCGAGCAGCCAGTCCATGCGCACAGCTGTTGTGCGCAGCAACTTCCCCGTGTGTCCGCACGACCTGCAGTGCGCGGCTTGCAGCATGTGGCCAGCAACTGCTACATTCTCCAAGTGCATCCTCCAGCACCTCAGCCTGCCTGCAGCAGCAGCTGCGTCCTTCAGAGCCTCCCTACGTGCGGCCTACAGTGTGCAGTAGTAGCAGCTGCGGGCAAGCTTAGCAGTGCTCGCTAGTGCCCATACGGCTTGTGCACGTCCTCACTGACGTGCCTTCGTGCGTGTGTGTTAAGAGGTGTCGTTATAGTTGCACTTGATACGTCGGTTTTAAAAGAAGTAAACGGAGGTGAGTCCGAGTGTCGATCTCAGGGAGGCGTGGAAATCGGATTTTGTTTACCACTTGTTGTCACGAAAAAGGCGGAGTTTTGCTTGCGAAAGAAACGGTTTTGAAGAGCGAGGGATAGAGAGAGTTTAGGGTTAGAAAGCTCTTGGTTTTGATCATGCACTTTAAACAGAAATTAAAAAGGCAACTAAATGAAAAACAATTTCATTAAACATGCATTCATAGTTCATGGTTTACAACATTAAATACATGCTTCAACAAAAGTAAATGAAAGCTTAAAAGAGAGAGAGAGAGGTAGAGAGAGAGTGGAGAGCGACGAGGCAGCCACGGCGGTGGAGGAGGCTCCGTCGGCGGCTCGTCGTCTCCGGCGATTACAAGAGTGCCTAAGACCAGCTAGGAGAGGAGTGGAGTAGTTGCAAGTGGGAGAGGATGCCTTGAATGGTGGTAGAAGGGGGTTTAAATAGAGTTAAGGGCTTCCTAAAAGAAGAATGTGCTTTAGCGACATCCAGAACGTCGCTAAAACCGCTTCCATATACGTCGGTGAAGGTCTTCTGCCGCCGGTCAGCCGCCCGCCCCTCTCTCTCTTCAGGCGCGATCCGTGGGCGTCGAACGAGAGCCGTCCGATTGATGATCGGACGGCTGAGATCCTCCCGCGCCTGCGCTAGGATCGCGCTTCGGGCGCGCGTGCGCGCGCGCGTTTCCGCCCGGCGTGCGCGCGCGCGTGGGAGGTGGGGCACTGTCGTCGCGCCGCGTGGCGCGATCCTAGCCGCTCGCTTCTGATCGCGCGGCTCAATTTTGCCGCGCCCTTCGCCCGCAGATGATTTTCGCTCCGCGCGAATCGAACGCGCGTCGCCGCGACGCGGGCGTGCGCGCTAACCGTTGCGCCACGCCCGCGCTTTGTCGCGGCGACCGCGGGCGAGCGCGCGGATCTCGGCCGTTCGATCGAAGATCAACGGCCGAGATGCGTCCTTGGCTGGCTTGGGGGCGTGCGGCCGGCGGGGGCGGGGCGACGTGGCGCGTTCTAGGCCATTGATCTCCAGATCAACGGTCAGGATTTCTTGGGCCCATTGTGGGAGCTCCGGATGTCGGATTTGGCCGCTTTTGAGTCCGTTAGACTCCGTTCGTCGTCCTGAATCCATCCGTGCGGTCCGATTGCTCATCTGAGGCCTGCTTTGATAAATGCTTTACACAAATGGCCATTAATACAGTTTATAAGCAATCTTGGTACTTGATGCATGCAATGCTCCTATTCTACTTTATGTTGTGCCTTTTATTCTAAAGATGGGCCATATTCAACCTAATTACTACCCCCTTGCGTGGTGTTATCATACCCCCATGCTTACTCCTTGCTAGTCCCTAGCAAGGTTTATTCTAGCCTTTATTTCTTTGGCGAATTCAAGAAGTAATTGCTTAGGCACTTCGTTACTTGTTAATAAGAGGAACTATACGAAGATCTTAATCTACAAAGACTAAGCAGCGCCCGGGTGTCTGCCAAAATACGAATCGCCCGAATCCTTGCTTTGTATATATAACTATACTTATGTATACGTATATATCTATATATGTCTTTTTAGAATTTTTAGAATTCAGTGTGGGTTGGTAACTTTTTACGGCTACCCAACCCACCCAAAACTCGGTCAAAACCCTAAGTGCTAAGCATCTTGGTGTGAATGTTGTGATAGACTTACTTAACGGTAATTGAGACAGACTTCGAGTTTCTACGCCTCTAGGTGACCGGAAAAGAAAATAAATTTTTGCCTAAAGGTGTATTTGTTCGATTGGTAGCTTTCTCCCTGCGTTCATTTTACTTGGGGTCAACACAAGGATTTTCCAGTGTATATCTCCCCGGCTTGTACTACTTCCCCGCTTCTTCCTTAGGTGTTTTTGGTCTTCTTTTTTTTGTGCAATTATTGAGCTGGGCTCTGGACAACCGACCAATGGGCTGTTACCCACGATCACTTGCCAGCCATACTTGTGCGGTGAAGTGTGGTTTATTTTCTTTTTTTTTTTTTTTTTTTTTTTTTTTTTTTTTTTTACGTAGGTGGCTTCCCTAATCTCAAATGTACCTAGAGGCAGTGAAAAAGAAATGGCCTGTGGCTGGGTTCTGGACAACCTGCCAATGGGCTGTTACCCACGACAACTTGCCAGCCATACCACCCTAGAAAGTTCATTAGCTACCCAATTTCTGTCAAAATCTCCGAGAAGTGAGTCTGTGCAAAAATGTGTGTAGATGCTTAGACTCAAAGTTTTCCTGAGTTAGAGGGTGAGTTGATAAGTCGTATACTTATTACCTTATTTATTAGGTGGATTAGAATAGCTTAAAGTTGCAAGGGTTCGCCGCTAAATCCATATTTTAATGGACACCAGGGCTAATTAAGCCTGAAGGCCTGAAAAGTCTAACTGTTTAAGTTCTTTTTGTATTATTTCCCACTATTGACAAGTTTCTAATGCCTAAGTTTTTCTTCCTAAATTCATTTTTTTTTTTTTTTTTTTTTTTTTTTTTTTTTTTTTTAATCAATTAATTTATTCATTCAGACTGATTAATTAAGCTCAGGATTATGCAGTTTACCATCCCCCCATGCTTAAGTTGGACAATGTCCTCATTGGCAGATGCATGGATGCAAAAGGGTTCAAAAAGATAGTACCTGAGTGACGTAAACTACCAGATCAGTCTGAATCCGCTGGGTTGCCTCCCAGGAAGCGCTGAGTTTAACGCCTCCAGCTGGGCGGTGCCTGGTGTCAGCCCTCAACAAGGGTGACACTCTCCTTGGGGGGTACCTGGGCCAGGAAATGCTTCAATCTTTGACCATTGACTGTAAAGGTGTGCCCGGTATTAAGATCGGCGATTTCGACTGCCCCATTGGAATAGGGCTTGACCACCCGAAATGGTCCTGTCCATTTGGACCTAAGTTTCCCTGGAAAGAGTTTCAGGCGTGCATCAAATAGCCAGACTTGTTGGTTTGGCTCAAAGGTTTTCCTATGAATGAGTCGGTCGTGGACGGCTTTCATTTTCTCCTTATATAGCCGACTATTGTCAAAGGCGTCCCGACGAATTTCTTCAAGCTCAGATAATTGAAGAGTCCTTTGCGCACCAGCTAACTGGGGATCCATGTTACATTGCTTAACAGCCCAGTAAGCCCGGTGTTCCAATTCGACAGGGAGACGGCAAGCTTTGCCAAAGACCAAGCGGTAAGGTGACATGCCTATCGGGGTCTTAAAAGCGGTCCTGTATGCCCACAGGGCATCATCAAGTCGTGTGGACCAGTCTTTCCTGTCAGGTCTCACAGTCTTCTGTAAAATGTTCTTGATTTGTCTGTTTGAGACCTCAGTCTGCCCATTTGTTTGTGGATGATACGGGGTGGCAATGCGGTGGGTTACCCCGTATTTTCTAAGTAGGGCACGGAACTGGGAATGGATAAAATGGCTTCCACCATCACTGATCATGGCCTTGGGTATTCCAAAATGGGAAAAGATGTTCTTCTTTACAAAGTCCATGACCGTCTTGTGATCGCATCGTCGGGTGGCGACGGCTTCAATCCATTTGGAAACATAGTCTACCGAGACCAAGATATACTCGAAGCCGTTGGATGGTGGAAAGGGGCCCATAAAATCGATACCCCAAACGTCGAAAATTTCGACAATCAAAATGGGCTGAAGGGGCATCATATCTTTTTTGGTCATTGTCCCTAGTGTTTGGCATCGTGAGCAAGTCTTGGCAAAGATGTGTGCATCCTTGAATAGGGACGGCCAATAAAATCCAGACTGCAAAACTTTTGCAGCTGTTTTCTTGCCAGAGAAATGGCCGCCACATGCTTGGTCATGACAAAAGGAAAGCACACTCTGAACCTCGTCTTCGGGGAGGCACCTCCTGATGATCTGATCAGCACAGAGGCGAAACAGCATGGGATCATCCCAGAAATAGTGCTTGGCCTCAGCCAAGAACCTGTCCCGTTGCTGTTTGGACCAGCTGTGCGGGGTTTGTCCTATAACCAGGTAGTTGACATAGTCAGCATACCATGGCATTTTCTTGTCTTGCACGGCTAGGATGTGTTCATCAGGGAAGGTATCAGATAGAGGTAGGGAGGGTCCAATGTGGTCTGGATGAAGTCTTGACAGGTGGTCAGCCACCACATTTTTCGATCCGGCCTTGTCTTGGATTTCCAGGTCAAATTCCTGCAAAAGCAGGATCCATCTGATGAGCCTGGGTTTTGCATCCTTTTTGGCCAACAGGTGCCGGATGGCTGAATGGTCGGTGTAGATAGTCACGTGGGATCCCAGTAAGTATGATCGGAATTTTTCCAGTCCAAAGACTACAGCAAGCAACTCTTTTTCTGTGACCGTATAATTACGCTGGGCCTCGTCCAACGTTTTGCTCGCGTAGTAGATCACCACGGGCTTCTTGTCTTGCCTTTGTCCCAGGACAGCGCCTATGGCAAAATCTGATGCGTCACACATAATCTCAAAACCCTGGGACCAGTCTGGGGGTTGAAGTACCGGTGCGGTGGAGACTAAGTCCCGGAGGGTATGATAAGCCTGGGTGCAATCAGGAGACATGTGGAAAGTTGCGTCGTTGGCTAGAAGGTCGGTCAAGGGTTTGGAAAGTTTGGAAAAGTCTTTGATGAACCTTCGGTAGAAGCCAACATGTCCTAGAAAAGAGCGAATCTGTCGGACCGAACTAGGTGGAGGAAGTTTGGAAATTAAATCAACTTTAGCTCGATCTACCTCGATGCCCTTATGCGAAACGATGTGTCCGAGGACAATTCCTTCTTGAACCATAAAATGGCTCTTTTCCCAACTTAACACCAAGTTAACTTCGATACATCGTTTCAGGATTTTCTCCAAGTTGCTCAAACAATGGTCGAATGAATTCCCGAATACAGAGAAATCATCCATAAAGACCTCCAAGTATTCACCCACCATTTCTGAAAAAATGGCTAGCATGCAACGCTGGAAGGTTGCGGGTGCGTTGCATAACCCGAACGGCATTCGACGGAATGCAAATGTGCCATACGGGCAAGTGAATGTGGTCTTTTCCTGATCTTCCGGAGCAATTGCGACTTGGTTATATCCTGAATATCCATCCAGGAAGCAAAAATACTTCTGCCCTGCCAATCTTTCAAGGATTTGGTCAATGAATGGCAAGGGGAAGTGGTCCTTCTTAGTGGCTTCGTTAAGCTTCCTATAATCAATACACACCCGCCATGCGGTGGTGGTGCGGGTGGGAATGGATTCGCCATGATCATTAGTGACAACGGTGAGCCCAGCCTTCTTTGGAACCACTTGAGTGGGGCTCACCCAGGGGCTATCAGAGATAGGGTAGATGATGTCGGCGTCGAGCCACTTGATAATTTCTTTTTTAACGACCTCCCGCATGTTAGGGTTTAACCGTCTCTGCATCTGGCGGGAAGGTCGGGCCCCGTCTTCCAGGTAAATCTTGTGGGTGCAATAGGTGGGGCTAATTCCTCTTAGATCTGAGATGGTCCAACCAATGGCGGCCCGATGTTCTGAAAGAGTTGCAGTCAATCTTAGTTCCTGATCCTTGGTTAGATGGGAATTAATAATCACTGGGAAGGTCTGGCCAGGTCCCAAGAAGACGTACTTGAGATTCTCGGGCAATGGTTTAAGTTCAGGTGCGGGTGGGACCACAGTCGATGGGAATGGAAAGGGCGGTAGTTGATCAACATTGATTTCTTCAAATGGTGTCATGTGATGATACTCAGCCTTACAGAGGTCCACAGGTAATGATGGTGGCAAGTCAGAACTACGGGTTTGGTGGTCTGAGAAAGAATTGAGGGTAAGGCATTCCTCGATTAAAGTTTCCACGGGATCATGTTCCTCAATGTAATCACAATCAAAAGACTTTGTTGCCCGGAAGATATCTAATTGCATTTTCCTGTCTCCGAAGGCGATTTCCATACATCCCGTGTCGCAATCGATGTTTGCTTTAGCCGTGGCTAAGAAAGGTCTGCCTAAGATTATGGGTGCGTTCTGTAATTTTTCAGGGACTTCCATGTCGAGCACCAAAAAGTCGACTGGGAAATAGAAGTCCTTGACCCGTACAATCACGTCCTCGACAACCCCCTTCGGGGTTTTCACTGATCTATCCGCCAGCTGGATGGTGACAGGGGTTGGTGCCAGCTCCCCAAAACCAAATTGGTGGTACAAGGTTGTGGGAATTAGGTTGATAGAAGCACCTAGGTCCAGGAGCGCTCTATCAAATGTCATGTCCCCGATGTTGCAGGAAATCAGGGGTGCTCCTGGGTCAGTTCGTTTGAGTGGAAGGTTGCTTGATATCACGGAACTGGCTTGCTCAGAGAGTACAACCTTCCTAGGTGCTTGAGGTCTCGTCTTACGCTTGGGTGTACAGGCATCCTTTAAGAACTTGGCGTAAGCGGGGATGTGTTTGACAGCTTCTAGAAGCGGAATATTAATCTGTACTTGTTTAAAAATTTCCATCAGCTCCTCAGTTTCCACAGTATTCTTTTTTCTCTTGATTGTTTCCAAGGCCTCAGGATAGGGTGTCTGGATTGGTTCCATGTTTGGGTCCTTGGTTGGTGCTTCTTCTAAGTCGGGTAAAGTCTCGGGGAGAGTCGGCCATTTGGGATCCTGGGTTTTGGTGCCGCTTCTCAAGGTCACCGCATTTGCAGAGGCATTGGGGCCATGGGGTGATCCTTGAGAAGATGAGGATGAAGAGGCGCCAAACCCAGGAGGTGCTTGTGGAGCTGGTTGGACCATATGAGCCTGCCCGGGGTTGCCTTGGAACCCTTGCGAATTGGGGCCTCTGTTAATTATGTTTCGCGGGTTTGGTTGTGGTTGGGAAGGTAGAGATCCTTGCTGTTTACAGTCCAAGAGTTGGCTTAACTGTCCCTTTACCAAGGCCATTTCCTCCAGATGTTTTTGGTTCATGTCAGCCATCATCTTTATTAGGGTGTCCATTTGGTTTTGTGGGGGAGGGGCCGCCCTATTTTGGTTATATTGGGGTCTAACTGGTGGTCCTTGCTGATAGGGGGGCAAGTGTGGCTGTTGGTTTGGCCTGGGCTGGTTTTGGAATTGCGGTAGTTTCTGGTTTGTCCAACCAAAGTTGGGGTGATTACGCCAGCCGGTGTTGTAAGTGTTGGAGAAAGGGTCAGGTTTTGCATATCCTTGGACGGCTTGCACATCTTCTAGAATAGCCGATGTTGATGAAGAAGGAAGGGAGTAATCAAGGGTCGAGGGAGCAAAGGTCCCTCCTTGGAACATGGTTGGGGGTTGGTCCAGGTTTAGTTGGGTGAAGGGTTGGACCAGGTCAACATTATGTGCTCCTTTTGCTAGGGTGAAAGTCTGCAAGGGGTTCCTGGTCTGGTTTAGAAGCTCATCAATCTTCTTGTCCACCAATTCCACTCGATCCAACTTTTTGGCAATAATGTCCATGTCAACCATTCCAGAATTTGCTTGTACCTCATAAATCCCACCACGGGGTTGACTGGATCTGTTAAACTGGTTCATGGAGGCATTGTTGAGCGAATTCTCGCTCATAGACTCAAAGAGCTCAAACGCGCTCTCCTCGTCTTTGTTTAGGAAGTTTCCCCCGCATGAGGCATCGACGAAGTTCCGTAGGTTGCTATCCAGACCGTGGTAGAAGATCTGGGCTAATTGCCACCTTGGAACTTCGTGGTGTGGGCATTTCCTCAAAAGTTCATTGAATCTTTCCCACGCCTCATGAAATTGTTCCCCACCCTGGAGTGTGAAGGTAGTGATAGCTCTTCTGAGGGCATTGGTCTTTCCTATGGGGAAGAATTTCTTTAAGAATGCATGCCTCAGTTCCTCCCAGGTGGTGATGGGTCTACCTAGGGTTCTAAGCCAATGAGAAGCCTTGTCTCTTAATGAGAAAGGGAACATCTTGATTAGAACAATATCAAGGCTAATGTTCCTAGGTTTTACTGTTCTTGCTATGCGGTCGAGATCTTCTAGGTGCTGAAAGGGGTCTTCATTTGAGCTTCCATGAAAGTGGCTCTGGATTAGACTTAATACATTAGGTTTTAGCTCAAAATCGTCTCCCCCTTCGGGGATCCTAAGGTGTGGCTCGACTCTAATGGCAGAAGGGTTATAGAAATCACGGAGGGGTCTTGGCTGGTTCTGAAACGGTGGTAAATCAAGTGGTGGTTGTCCTGGTATGTCATTGAAAGGTGGTGGTTGTTCTTGCGGGTTCTGTAACCGTTGTATGGCTTGCATGATGGTGTGGATTTGTCGTTGCTGAAGCCGATGGTTAGCATTGATTTGAGCCTGGACGACAGCCATAGCATCTGGTGGGGGTTGATCTTCAGCCTCATCTACCCTAGGTTCAGCCATGTTTTCAACAGAGTTACGTCGCCTAGATTCCTGCCCCAAAACACACAATTCGGGATGCAGTGAGCGCCTCCCGTGCATACACTAGAGAAGAACTGGAGGGGATGCGGAGGGCGTCAGATGCGAGACATGTGTTTCAATCAAGCATGCAAGCCTAATCCTTATGGTGTATTCCTTAGGAGACCTAGAAATCTCACAAAGGGTGATTAAGTCCGTAAGCACTGGACTTCCCTTCTCAAGGCTAATCTGGCCAGGTTGATTACGAGGGGATTGCAGGGAAGGTTCTTCCTTTGGCTTACGCCTCCGGTTCCATAGACCCCACAACCGCGGTCGTTTGACACTGCCCCGCAGCCTAGCCACCAGATTCTACCAAGGGAATGAAAGCCAAGTGCCTAGCGAACAAAACCTCACCTTTTGAGACTTAACTCAGTCCTGCCTAGGGCACGTCTACTCAGTTTTAACGGGTTAGGATAGTGCTTGTGCTTAGGGTAATGTGATGAGGCGTTGATTGGGGTGGTGCCTCTTAATTTTCCACTTTTCAAGGTGTGTGCTTCTAAAAAACAGGGTTTTAAAGCAAGAATTTTTAGGGTGTGGTGTCTTTTAATGTTTCATCCTTACTTTAGTGTTTTTTAGGGTTGACGTATCTTAATGCTTTCAGACAAGTTTCAATGGGCACGTCAAGTTCTACACACAACTTGGTGAAAGTAGATTTCCTTTTTATCTTGTAGAGGCTCTAAAACCCTAGTGTACTCATCCTAAAGATCGTGCAGCTACTATTAGATGAGTTAGTTTTTAGGGTTGAGTGATGCGGCCCAGGTCAACTCACGGTGGCTTCGCAAACACCACTCAAGAGAAAAAGAAAAGAACACTCCAAGAATTTGTCCAGTATATTAGAGTGTACATTTTTTTTGTATGGTGGTGTGTTAAGAATGTGGGTCAAGCAATCATTCACCACGCCAATTTTTTTAGTTTTTATGATTTTTTTAGCTTTTTCACGCAAGCAAACAATGAGAGAGAGAGTACTTACTATCGGTCCTCGAGGCGCCTACTTCCTTGCTACCATAGTGGAATGCGTCGCTTCGCCGTCCATGCGCCGAATTCCTGCAACCATCAAGTAAAAAGGAAAATAGGGCATTAGACGATATGAGAATGAAGGTGGAATGGAGGTGATAAAACAAATCCGTTGCCTCCCCGGCAACGGCGCCAAAAACTGACGTGCCTTCGTGCGTGTGTGTTAAGAGGTGTCGTTATAGTTGCACTTGATACGTCGGTTTTAAAAGAAGTAAACGGAGGTGAGTCCGAGTGTCGATCTCAGGGAGGCGTGGAAATCGGATTTTGTTTACCACTTGTTGTCACGAAAAAGGCGGAGTTTTGCTTGCGAAAGAAACGGTTTTGAAGAGCGAGGGATAGAGAGAGTTTAGGGTTAGAAAGCTCTTGGTTTTGATCATGCACTTTAAACAGAAATTAAAAAGGCAACTAAATGAAAAACAATTTCATTAAACATGCATTCATAGTTCATGGTTTACAACATTAAATACATGCTTCAACAAAAGTAAATGAAAGCTTAAAAGAGAGAGAGAGAGGTAGAGAGAGAGTGGAGAGCGACGAGGCAGCCACGGCGGTGGAGGAGGCTCCGTCGGCGGCTCGTCGTCTCCGGCGATTACAAGAGTGCCTAAGACCAGCTAGGAGAGGAGTGGAGTAGTTGCAAGTGGGAGAGGATGCCTTGAATGGTGGTAGAAGGGGGTTTAAATAGAGTTAAGGGCTTCCTAAAAGAAGAATGTGCTTTAGCGACATCCAGAACGTCGCTAAAACCGCTTCCATATACGTCGGTGAAGGTCTTCTGCCGCCGGTCAGCCGCCCGCCCCTCTCTCTCTTCAGGCGCGATCCGTGGGCGTCGAACGAGAGCCGTCCGATTGATGATCGGACGGCTGAGATCCTCCCGCGCCTGCGCTAGGATCGCGCTTCGGGCGCGCGTGCGCGCGCGCGTTTCCGCCCGGCGTGCGCGCGCGCGTGGGAGGTGGGGCGCTGTCGTCGCGCCGCGTGGCGCGATCCTAGCCGCTCGCTTCTGATCGCGCGGCTCAATTTTGCCGCGCCCTTCGCCCGCAGATGATTTTCGCTCCGCGCGAATCGAACGCGCGTCGCCGCGACGCGGGCGTGCGCGCTAACCGTTGCGCCACGCCCGCGCTTTGTCGCGGCGACCGCGGGCGAGCGCGCGGATCTCGGCCGTTCGATCGAAGATCAACGGCCGAGATGCGTCCTTGGCTGGCTTGGGGGCGTGCGGCCGGCGGGGGCGGGGCGACGTGGCGCGTTCTAGGCCGTTGATCTCCAGATCAACGGTCAGGATTTCTTGGGCCCATTGTGGGAGCTCCGGATGTCGGATTTGGCCGCTTTTGAGTCCGTTAGACTCCGTTCGTCGTCCTGAATCCATCCGTGCGGTCCGATTGCTCATCTGAGGCCTGCTTTGATAAATGCTTTACACAAATGGCCATTAATACAGTTTATAAGCAATCTTGGTACTTGATGCATGCAATGCTCCTATTCTACTTTATGTTGTGCCTTTTATTCTAAAGATGGGCCATATTCAACCTAATTACTACCCCCTTGCGTGGTGTTATCACTCACCAAGCCCCGCCCTCACCTCCTCGTGTGAGTGCAATCACAGGCACCAGCCCGCAACAGCAACAGAGTTGCAGCCACCACCTACCACCGTCGCTCCTCTCCTCACTGCCACTGCCTCCGGCCACCGTTGGCCATGAGACCACCACCGCCGAATAGCCCTCAACTCACTCAACCTCTGGTGAGCTTCTCGCCTTCAATCGCGGCCTCCTCCTTGCACACAGACAAGGGGAAGAATTTCCCCTATTTTGTTACAGTGAAGTGGGTATTAATTATTACATTTAGTGCCATTGTGAACTTTTATTATTATTTTATCGAGCTACGTTGCAAAATATATCCTTCAGTTGTGCAAAATTGCTATTTCAGCATTAGCTCTTATTGTTTACCTAATCTGAAAGTGATTTTGATTCGGTTTCTTGACGAAATTAATAGTGAACATCGATTTTTTACCCTTGCAAGTTTAAATAGGCCATTGCCTCCTTGTGGACACGACCCGCTCTCTCGAATGATTTATTTTCAATTTAATACTTTGATTAGTCGATTTTCCACCACTTTAAAATACAATGACAAATTATCTTAATCATCCTATTCAAAAGTGAAAATCGACACGTCAAATGGTGCCGTTGTCGGGGAGGCAATGGGCTTAATTAACTTGCAATTATTTATTTGTTCATGTTGATTTAAATTGAGGCATATTTAACTTGTTTTATCTGATTTAGTGCGAGGTACACATATTACACACGAGTTGTCACATCGGCCTCAGCAACGCCGTGGTGGACCTTGTTTCCATCACTTGGAGGAGGAACTGAGCTTCACATCTTGGTGGACCTTGTGGCCACCTCGGAGATAAACACAGGAGCTTGTGGGCCTTGACCCCACACGCATAGAGATGCATAGAGGACCATCAAGGTGGAGTCTTCCCCTTACAATTTTGATTCTACATTTTAGAATAAACTCTTTAGGTTTAGTTTAGTTGTTTGTTTTCTCGCCCTTGTACTCTGGGGCCAGTTTTAGGGGTTTGTTCCCTGATTTTGTTTTAGGCCCGTGTTGGGTAATTTTTGGGAGTCTATTCCCTCTTTATTTAGATTTAGGTTTTTACTTTCTTTTGTGGATTGATTTTATTTTTTTTCTTGATTGTGCATAAGTAGCTAAAAAGAAAACAAAAAAAAAACCAAAAAAACATGAGCTGCCTGCTAGAAGTTGCCTACCCTTAGGACAAACCAATCAGGTCTGTATGAGCACCCTCTAGATTTATATCTCTGCATTGCACGCATTTTCGCATCGTTGATTGCTGAAAGCAAGGTACGCATTCTCTTACTTTGCATCCATATTTTAATCACGCATTTGCATTTGGACTTAATTCCAAGACCACATAAGTTGCCTTGAAATGACTTAACAAGTGGTCACATTTCTAAAAAAGGGACTAATTAAAGGAGGAACATATAAAACTCAAGGAGTTGATTTGAGACATTGTGCTGCAGTTCAAAAATTCAAACTTTTATGGTGAATGCACATGTGCATGACTGCGCACTAAAGCATGCAATTAGACACCTAGGTTTTGAGCTACTAGGAAAGAACTCTCCTACCTTTGGATACCAGTGTTTGAAACTTAAGTTCAAAAGTTTTGTAACTCCAAGGAGGGGGATACCCTATCACGGATTTTTGAGGGTAGTTAAGAAACACCACGAAAGCACAGCTTCAAAGGAAGGCTTAGGCCTACTTGCATCCCTCAATTTTCCATCCTTGGAATACTTTACTAGTTGAACTTTAGGGCGGAGCACCTAAGTTCCAATTAGGTTTTCATTAAGGCATTTCGTAGGTCGACAATAGGCACGTAATTGATTGGGTAATTTGTATTGTCACCTACAACTGGACTAAAATCTCAACGGCCTTAATTGATTAAAGACATAAAAGTCCTTTTGAATTATGTTTGTTTGTGTATGTTTGGTAGGCGATCTCTGAGGAGACAACTTGTGTTTAATTCAGAACCTGAAAGGATCCTTAGGAGAGCCAACCAAGAGAGAAGAGAGATGGTCGAGGAAGGTGAAAATAGAATTGTGGAGAACCAACGATCTCTAAGAGATTGTTTTATCCCTACTAACCAACCTGGCCATACACTGAGAAGACTTGGGGGGAACAATCCATATGAAATCAAGAGTAGTACCATATCTCTGTTGCCCTCATTCTATGGTACTTCTAGGGAGGACCTCTACAGACATCTGGAGGAATTCACCAAGGTCTGTTCCACGGTGAGATTGTAGGGAGTTACTGATGATTCCTAAATGCGAACCTTCTTTCCTTTGTCCCTCAAGGATAAAGCAAAGCATTGGTATCACACTCTAGATGGTAGAGTGGATACTTGGGATGCATTGAAGGGAGAGTTTTTGAAAAAATACTTCCCCATGAGCAAGACTAATCACTACAGGAGGAAAATCATAGGTTTTGCTCAACAAGATGGAGAACAATTTCATGATGCATGGGAGCGCTTCAAAGATTTGTTATGCTTATGTCCCCATCATCAAGTGCTAAGATGGCAACTTGTAGAAAGGTTCTACACTGGATTAAATGACAAGCACAGGCAAATAGTGGATGGAGCCTGTGCAGGAACTTTTCTTACAAAAACTGAAGATGAGGCTTGGGATCTTTTTATGACCTTGAGTGAGAATTCTATCCATTTAAATTCTGCCTATTTGGATAGGAAACCCACTTTTATGTAGTGAAAGATTAAGGCAAATGAGGCTAGGGATACCCAGAATTTGGCCGTCCAGATTCAATTGTTGAACCAAAACATGGAAAGGCTTATGACAAACCCTAGCCAACTCACGCCAAATGCCTCTGCTTCCCAAGCTTCTAAATACTTCATTTGCAATGGCAATACACACGCTACTTTGGATTGTCATTTGGCCTCCCAATTCCCTGACCTTGTATAGGCGGACCTGAATGCTGCCCAAGGGTTCCGACCCAGACCTCGTAATGACCCTTTTTCCAATACTTATAACGAGGGATGGAGGAACCACCCCAATTTTTCATGGAGACAGGGGAATTTCTCTAATTCAGGGAATTAAAGACCCCAACCCTTTCAAACTCAACAGTATAATCAACTTCCTATGCCCTCCCAACCATCCAAGACTTTTGAGATGGATAAGCTTAAAGCCGTGCTGAAAGCCATGAAGGAGAATCAAAGCATGATCATCCAATCTCATGACAAGGAAATCAATGAGATGAAATCACCAATTAGACACCTTGTCGAGGCCATGAGTAAAAGAGAGACTGGGAAGCTTCCTAGTTCATCTGAGGAGAACCCTAAAGGGAAAGGGATTGTTTTTAGGGAGCATTCCCAAGCGGTGACTATTCTGAGGAGTGGGAAAGAAATTTCCAAACCTGATGCTCCTATAGTCCCACCTTCTAAGAACCCATCCACCCCAACTTATGCCCCCACCGGAGAAGAGCCGCCCAACTCTTCTCCAGTTGAAATCACCTCACTGAAAGAGGTTGTCTCCATTCCCCCACTTACCCGACATGACAACCCTTCCACCTAGAGACCGAGAGTGCCCTTTCCAGAGCGCTTATCTGACTCTAGGTAGACTTCTGCTAGCTCATCTAGAGCCAAAGATAGGATTGACGAAATCATGGATACTTTCAAACAAGTGTAAATTAACCTGCCTTTGCTTAAAGCTATCAGGCAAATTCCATCCTATGCCTGCTTTCTCAAGGACCTGTGCATGAAAAGCGGTAATCGAGGAAATAGGTCCAATCAAAAGTTGTCCTGCCTGATTCTGTTAGCTCAATTATACAACATGGGACACCCCCAAAACTTAAGGACACAGGAGACTTTCAAACAAGTGCAAATTAATATGCCTTTGCTTGAAGCTATCAAGTAAATTTTGTCCTATGCCCACTTTCTCAAGGACCTGTGCACGAAAAAGTGGCAATCGAGGAAATAGGTCCAATCAAAAGTTGTCCTGCCTAATTCTATTAGCTCAATTATACAACATGGGACACCCCCAAAACTTAAGGACCCAAGAGCCCCATACATCTCAGTGGTCGTTGGCAACCTACAAAAAGATGAGGCTCTGCTTGATCTGGGTATGGGGGTAAACATCCTTCCAGGCTATGTATATGAACAACTTGAAAGTTTCCCTACTTGGAGGGGTGAGATCAGCGTGACAAAAAAAAATGCATAATCGAAATATATAAAGCAATCTCACAAAAATCAATCGCAAAATGTACACAGGTATTTTTAGGTGGAAACCCAAACCGGGTGAAAACCACCACCTAACCCTCTCGAGTTAGGATTTTCCGATCAACCTAGTTGATCAAATCCACTAACCGAATCACTTTAAAACGAGGGTGATTCAACCTCAGTACAACCACGCTACAAGTACGAGGGTAGCGTTCCTCAACCCCTTCTCTCCACGAGAAGGATTTTGTCCCACGAAGGAGACGGGAATTCGCAAAGCGAATACCCAACCAAAAGACAAAGGTAAAATAAACAACAAACCTATAGAGCCAACAAAGTAATAAACCTAAGCTTCTATAGGATTTAGGAAACTCCCCTTTGCTAGGAGTGCGTCGACGATGACGCGGTGCGTGAGCCACGCGACGGCGCTACGTCGCTCTCGTGAACAACAGCGGGAGAGCGGGCGCGCAAACTGAATTTAGCTCTCAAGATGATGGAGCTTGAGCTTGGAGAGCAAGATCTTTTCTGGACACAAAAGAGTGTGTAAGTGTGTAGCTAAGTGTATCCCTTATGTATTTTTGTGTTGCAAGGGTTCCCCTCTATTTATAGAGGCCTTAGGAAGGCTTTGGAAGGCTTAGAAAGGGTTCTATAGCCGTTGGGAACAAAGTCCAAGAGAATCAGGCCGAAATCAGGACAATGATTACATTTGACAGGGTTATCAGACGTCTAACTATTGCATCAGACGTCTGGAAGGCCACTTTAAGACGTCTGATTCCAAGGTCAGACGTCTGATTCTATGCGGGTTTCTCCCTGACTTGAATCAGATCTAAACAGGGCTTTTGTGCAAGTCCATCAGACGACATACAGGACGTCTGGAAACCTACTTTTACTGTGGGAATTGATTTCCAAACGTTGCAACGGCTAGAAAATCTCTGAGAAGAGATTTTGGGTCAGCCGAGGCAAAACGGTCATTTATCAGACGTCTGGAAAGACCTAAGGACGTCTGATAAGGCTCTAACGGTCATATACTTGACTGTTTGCTAAGCCAGCCAACGGTCCACTAATTGGACGTCTGGCAAAATCATCAGACGTCTCCTAAGACGTCTGGTCTAATGTCTGGACGTCTGATTTCATCAGACAGAACTGAGTATGTCCAGCCTAACAGTTATCAGACGTCTGAAAAAACAGTCAGACGTCTTAAAATGCTTTATCAGACGTCTGATTTGGGAATTAGACGTCTGGAAGTGCTGTTTGAACCCTATATTGGTTTTCTAAGTATTCTACAGAAAACCTAAGTATCCTAGGGTTGTGCCGGTGTTCCTAGGACTACTGTTAGGGTTCATTGAGGCTCTTTAACATGAAATATCTAAGGAAATAAAGAGCAACAAAAGAAATGAAAAATACAACAAGTACAAAAGAAGGAAATCTATCCTATTCTTCATTTCCTTCCATCTTCAATCTTTCGCTCCACGCGAACCTCCTCTGTTTTCCGTCAAGCTCCTCCAATCCGTCCTGGATGCGAGCTCGAACTCCGTCTAAACACGTCCACATTTGCAATTGACCTGAAATCTAGGACTCAAATTGCAAATGTTAAATAACACGTGTTTTGTTATCATCAAAACAAATGATCGTGATGCTCTAGCACCAACACAACTTAGAGGAGGCAATCTGAAGCCTTCCCCTGTAATCCTCCAAGTTGCAGACCGTTCTTTGGAGACACCACGGGGCCTGCTGGAAGATGTCCTCATGAGAGTGAAGGATTTCTTTTTCCCTGTTGACTTTCTAGTACTAGACACTGACCCTACCAACAAACAAACCAAGTCCTCAATCATTTTGGGCTGCCCTTTTCTTGCGACTTCTAATGCTTCAATTAATTGTCACACTGGGGCGTTAAAAATGGTCTTTGGGAACAGGAAAATTTGGCTGAATGTGTTTGATGCTTATAAACAAGATGGATTTGAGGATTGTTCCCAAGTTGAGGTGGAAGATGATCTGATTGAAAAGACAACTCCTGCAATTTTATGTGATGGCCCCCTTCAGCATGTCATGCTTAATGAGCATTCCCATCTCTTGGAGGAATGTGAAGGGGATGTGCTAGAACTTGAGGAATTGCTTAGAGTTTCTACTAAGTCTTTTTCCCTATCATGTCTGCCTAAGGTAGATCTGCTACCTGAGATGGGGACTTCTATTATGAAATCCTCAACCATACAAGCCCCCGACCTTGAAATGAAACCCCTCCCAGACTCTCTCAAGTATGTATTCCTTGGGCCAAAAGATATGCTCCTTGTAATCATCTCATCTACACTATCTGAAGTGCAAGAGGGAGCCTTGTTAGACTGTTTATATAGGCACAAGGAAGCCATAGCTTGGACGATTACTGATATTAAGGGTATAGACTCTACACTCTGCAGGCATCGCATTTATATTGATGATTCCATCAAACCCTTTCGAGACATGCAGAGACGTCTTAACCCCAACATGAGGGAGGTGGTTAAAAAGGAGATTCTGAAGTGGTTGGATGCTGGGATCATTTATCCCATCCCAAATAGCAAATGGGTTAGTCCAATTCATGTGGTGCCAAAAAAGGCAAGTTTCATGGCAAGCCAAAGTTTTGCTAGTTCCTAGCAAAATTAATTAAGAATATGATGATTTAAAGCACTTGGGTTGAAATTAATATAAATAAGAACCATGTAGAGGAAAGCTTAGGTTAGAGAATTTTTTTAGATTTAATATAAATAATTAATATACATAGAATTTTGTGAAAATTTTCTACTTAGACTTATACTCAAAACATTTTCAAAACACACTTAAAAGCAATGTTGTTAACAAGAATTTTATTAGAAATTAGAGTTCTAAAAAATCTCTTATTCTTTGTAACTATTTTTAACCCAAACTTAGAATACAAAGTGTTTTAAGAAAACAAAACCTAAGAGTTGGAAATTAAATTTTAACTCAAAAACTCAATAGACTTAAGTTAATCCTTTGTTTATGATATTTGACTTTTATCAATATAAGTTTAAGCAAATTAACCAGATACTCATTATTAATCAAACTTAGAGTAGTAAAACTCTAATCTACTAGCCTACAACACTAAGAACATCTTCTAGACCTAGGATTTTGTCAATTCTTCTCCTTTAGGTCTCAACTGCAAATCCTCAAAAACCTGATTTCTTAGGCTTCATTGCCCAATACCAAGGTTCAGTAGCTATGATTTTAAAATATCTGTGCTTTGTGAAGAGAGTTGTCCTAAAGGCATCCAAAGTTGCAAAAATCCAGATCTTAAGACATCAATTTCCAATCCAGATTATTCCAATTCAAGCCTTTGGCTTGGCCTTACTCAAGTTTGGTTGCTTTCTCCTCACCAGTTTTCTATCCCGAGGTCAACACTTTTTGTGTATATCTCCCAGTGGACCACTGGGTCTCTTATTCCCAATTTTTTTATCTCCATATTTTTTTTTCAACTTTTTCTATATGTTAGAACAACCATATGTAGCAAGGTGTTCTTTTATTTGATGAAAGGAAGGGTAGCATCCTTTTGTACTGAGATGCTTTATTTTTATGTGGAAAAACTACACAAGTACCCATTTGTAATAAGGCACTTAACTGCAGGGTGTTTTATATTATTATTTTTTTCTTTTTTTTTCTCTCCCTTCTCATTTTTCTTACTAACATTATTCTCCAAATCCTTTTTCTAGGTAAGTGGCACATCCTTCACCCTTTCAAGAACCACCCCGCAGAAATCCTTGGACTAAAGAGGATTCAGAATTGATCTCTTAACCTCTGTGTTTTCGCGGTCTCAGATGCCAACAAGATAATTCTATGTGTGTGAATTTAGATGTTTAGGTTATTTAGCTCTCAAACCAGAACTTGGACAACAAAGCCCTTCACTCTCAAGTTCTTTAAATTCTTAGTTTCCTCCTATAGGATCTGTCAAGACAAAAATTACCAAGTCTAGTTATATGTCTTTAGCATGAGAGACTTGTAAACTAAAATTCTACTAACTCTTTATTTAATTAACTCTGAATATTTAGCCTTTTACTTAACTTTATGATAAAATCAAATTTTCAAAAAGCAAAATAATTACTTAATCTAATTGATTAAAAAGTTACAATTTAATACCAAAACTTAAGTTTAAAACTTAATACACCTTAGTTTCTTAATTTCAGGGTAAGAATAAAAAAACAAAGCTTAAAGATTTAAAGATTCTAATTCAAATAAAATCTTGTTAAAAATTTTTGAAAAAACAAAAGTGTGTTTTTTTCAAAATGTTATAAGTAAGAATCTAAATAAGAATTTAATGCTCTTAAATACTCTATATGTATTTTATATATTTCTTTAGTTTCTAACCTAAAAGAAAAATTAAGCTCTTAAATAAAGATATATTTATTTTTTTCTTCTTTATTCTAGATGAAAATACCCCTTTTATTATTTTTATAAATTTTCAATTTTCAAATTTTTGTATTTATATATTTTTATTTTTATGTTTATAAATTTTTCCAATTTTTATGAATTTTTCAAATTTTTATGAAATTTTTTATTTTGAAATTTTTATAATTTTTGGAATTTATATTTTTTAATTTCGTAGATATTTAATTTTTATCTATTTTTTATATCTTTTATTTACACACACTTTACGTGAAATTTTCACTTCACACCCCAAGTCAAGATTTTACAATGTCCTCATTATAAGAAGGGTGAAAAGATATTACAATTCATTTAGTATAGGGTGATGGAAGGAGTCGGATAGAGGAGATCAAAGATCTCTGTGCGGACGATTTCAAGTCTGACCAAAGGTCAGAGTGGTTAGTCGGACTAAATGAAGGTAATCAGTATAAGATGAAGTGAAAAATCAGAGAAACTGTATAAGAAACAAAAAGTAGAGAAAGCAGGAAACAGCTATGTACAAGATGGATGGATGGTGGCAAACCCTAGTGGAGCCTGTAACATTCTCCAACAAGACCTAGAGGATGTGATTCCAAGAAAGGTTTTAAACGTTGACCATTAACTTTGAAGGGTTGATCCTTGTTGGATTCCGTGATTTCGACAGCTCCGTTGTCGACGACTCTAACAACAATAAATGGCCCTTGCCATTTAGACCTAAGTTTCCCAGGGAAGAACTTCAAACGGGCATCAAACAGCAACACCTTCTGACCAGGTGTAAAGGATTTGCGGGAAATATATCTATCGTGGAAGGCTTTAAGTTTTTCCTTATGCAGCTTTGAACTCTCATAGGAATCATGATGCAATTCCTCAAGTTCGCTAAGCTGCAACTTACGATGTTCGCCAGCCTTCACGAGGTCTAAATTACAAGCTTTAATTGCCCAATAGGCCTTGTGTTCAATTTCTACGAGAAGATGACAGGGTTTCCCGTAAACAAGTCTATATGGTGACATGACTATTGGTGTTTTGTGGGTAGTCCTATAAGCCCACAAAGCCTCATCTAAATGGGAAGACCAATCCTTCCTATCGGGTCGGATTGTCATTTAAAGGATCTTTTTGATCTCCCGATTAAAGACCTCGGTTTGCCCATTAGTTTGGGATGATAAGGTGTAGAAATACGATGTGTAACCCCATATTTTCTAAGTAGAGTTCTAAACTAGGCATTAATAAAATGGGAACCGCCGTTAGAAATAATGGCACGAGGTACCCCAAAACGAGCGATAATATGACTCTGTATAAAAGGAATGGCAACTCGATGATCGTTTATGCGTGTGGGTATGGCTTCAATCCAACGGGAAACATAATCAACAGCAAGTAAAATGTATTGGAAGCCAAAAGAGGATGGAAATGGACCCATAAAGTCTATGCCCCAAATATCAAAGATTTCACAGACCATAATCAGGTTTAGAGGCATCATGTCTTTTCATGACATGCCACCAAGAGTTTGGCAGCGACTACATGCCTTACAATAAGTCTGTGAATCAGCAAATAACGTGGGCCAATAAAACCTGCTGATGAGAACCTCATCATGAGCCATAACTAGCTCATTTTGACCCAATACAAAGGATAAAAGCTCCTACATAACTCAAGGAAAGGCTTAACTCAGAGAATTCTGAGTTTAAGGAGAAAACAAGTCATAAGGGATAAAAATGCAATTTTACCAGTATAATCTGCATACAGGGTAATTCAGGGTCCAAACATAGGTCAAAGCAACCTAATAAGAATAAAAGTGGGATGAGATGATCTGACAAGGGCTACAGCAATTCCAAGGAACTAAGTGATAATCTGTAACCCTAAAACAACCCACTTCAATTCACGAGGTTCGAGGCAAAGTAAAAATAGAATAAACCCTCTAAAATTCATAGAAAAATAATCTCTAGGGTTTAGAACCTTCAATTTGGCCTTCAGAACCCATTTTGACCTACATTGAGAACCATGGCCAATTAATAACTTAATTTGGGTTTTTGCATAAATTGACCGGTCAAACAAGGTTTAATATAGAAATGAAATTCACCATCAGATTCCTTAGGTCCTAATTAATCATGTATAAAAACTTGAGCCTAAGAAGAAACCTCCTTGACCGACTTTACACTTTGGTCCTCATATATTTACTTTTTGGCCCTCAACTTTTGAACCGTCGCATTTTGGCCCCTAACTCTCCTTCGTTCTTTGCATTCAGGTCCCCCCTGCAAAACCGGCCAGCACCATGCTCCGGCGACCTTGCGCGGAGCATGGCGCCGCGCAGGGTGAGGGGGAAAGCCTGGCAAGTAAACCGGGGGTGCCCTGCGTTGTCAGCCGTCGCAGGGACACCCCCCTGGTCGCTGTAGCCCACCATACCGGCCGTGCGAACGCATGGACTGTATGAGTTTTCGTCTCCGGCCATCCTCCGGCGAGGGAGACACGTCGTCTCCCTCCGCCTCCCTCCCTGTTTTGATCCCTATAAATACCCCCCGTTGCTCCACCGACCGGGGCAGCTCGGATCTGACGGAGAAAACCCCCAACTTTCCTCTCTTCTCTCTCCGGCAGACGCTCACCAGCTCCGGCGGTTCCTCCCCCTCCTCCTCTTCGCTCTGCCGCAATACCAGCAGCAGAGACTTCCTCCCCTGCTCTTCCCGCGCCACGCCGCACCCAGCTGGCGCCTCTCCGGCTCTCTGCTCGCCGCCGCCCCTTTCCCTGAGCATCTTCTTCTCCGGCGACAGTCGATACGACTGTCGCCCTACTGCTCCCCCTTCGTCCCTGCAAGTAAGTTAGAACTACTTCCCTTCCTCTCCTCTTTCTTTCCCCGATTTCAATTTGTTCAATTAAGCCCTCGACCGACCCTGACCATCGTCACCCCCTTCGTCTCCGGCCACCCTCCGGCGAGATGTTCCCATCGCTCCACAGCCTCACACACCTCGCCGACCCTCACCGAACCTCCGCCTCATCACACTGAGCACCCCCCACCCCTCCACTGCCACTCCACACCTCCGTAACGCTCCCCCGAACAAACCCATTCCTCCGGTTGCAGTCCAACCTAGGGCTACCGCCAGACACCACCTTGCGGCTTGCCGCGCAGCTCCACACCTTCGCCGTGCCACGGCGAAGGTTCCCCAGTGGTTTGATCAGGCCGAGAGGCCATATTCGTGTCCGACAGGTTTTGAGGTTCGACCGCCATTAACGCACATTGAAGCAGCTTCTCCCGCGCTCCAGGCTTGAGGACTCCAGGTCTCCAGCTACTGCGGATTACGGGGAGTCTTGCGAAGGCAGCCAGCCAGCAACCTACGCAAATCGAAGCCGCAGCTGCAGAAGCTAGGCCGCGGTCTCCCAGCAGGCGCACGCGAGGAGAGGTCTCCGTTTAGTCCCACATCGGTAAGCCTCACAACCTTTTCACTGTTTAAATTGATTTTGTGCATTAGCCTTACTGCCTCAGCACACGGGGTGAGGTCCCCTTCACCCGCCCGGTTACCCGGTCTCGTCCGCGCTCACGCCCCGCGGACCTGACCCGACCCGACTTAGACTGACCTGCACTCCTCGCCCACCACGCACGCCGGTGGGCCTGGACCCGGGCGCGACCCGAACCCGATTACCCGGCAGCTCTGGGAGAGCTTTCCCAAGAGTGGTTTCAGAGAGAGAGAGACGCGGGGGGAGAGGGTAGAGTAGGTTTTGTCCTCTGACGTAAGCTCTGAAGTGTGCAGGCACAGGTGAAGAAGAAGAACCGCAGAAGAAGAAGGAAGCTGAGGGAGACACTGTAGCAACAGGCAGTTTAAGTCGTCTGATTTGGAAATCAGACGACGTCCTGAAGGGAAAAGAAGAAAGAAGGAGGGGCGACGTCCTGACTGGAAAAAGAAAAGAAGAAAGACAGAAGAAGAAGGAAGAGCAGGAACAGCTGGAAGAAGAAGAAGAGCATAACCATTGCAGAAGAAGAAGAGCATCACCACTGCAGAAGAAGAACATCACCTCTGCAGACGAAGAAGAAGAAGAGCATCACCACTGCAGAAGAAGAACATCACCTCTGCAGACAAAGAAGAAGAAGATCTGAGACGAGGAGAAACAAAGAGAAAACAACAAATTCTTTCTCTCTCTTTCTTTATTTTTGTAAAAGAAACATGTATATCTCTAGAATACAACTTGCTCCCTGAGTTCGACCTCGGGAACTCTTTTATTTTCCGAGTAAAAAATTTTATATTTGAAATGTTGGCAATAACTGGCTATACTACAACGCTATAACAATAAAACCCGGTTGCCCACAGCGTTTCACCTGCATTGCAGAATTTTCACAGCGGTCTTTCTACCAGAAAAGTGACCACCACAGGCCTGGTCATGACAAAAAGATAGGATAGAATCAATCTCAGAAGAAGTGACACAATACCTGATGATTTGATCATTACAAAGTCGAAAAAGATACGGATCTTCCCAGAAATAGTATTAGGCTTCTGCTTTGAATCGTGATTTGCGATTCCCATCCTAGTCTGGCGGGAATTGATGTGTAACCAAATAATTAACAATATCTGCATAGCAAGGAAGATTTGAGGATATAGTCAGAAGATGTTCATCAAGGAAGTGTTCAGTAATTGGAGGAGATGATTCAATTATATCAGAAGGAAGGCGGGAAAGATGGTCAGTAACAACATTTTGTCGGCCTGCCTTGTCATGAATGTCTAGGTCAAATTCTTGCAAAAGCAAGATTCATCTGATCAACCTAGGTTTCGTGTCTTTCTTGGATAGAAGGTGTCGGATAGCTGAGTGATCAGAGTACACAATGATTTGAGATCCGAGTATATAAGATCTGAACTTTTCTAATCCAAATACTATTGCTAGTAACTCCTCTGTAACTGTGTAATTCCTTTGTGTCTCATTCAAAGTTTTACTAGCATAGCAAGTTACTACTGGATTCTTCTCAATTTTCTATCCCAAAACAGCTTCTATTGCATAAACTGATGCATCGTACATGATTTCGAATGGTAAATCCCAATTAGGTCGTTGCAAAATTGGAGCCTGTGTAACTCTGTCTCTCAATGTTTCAAATGCTGAGATACACTCCTCACTCATCTCAAATGTAGCATTGTTTGTGAGGAGGTTTGTGAGTGGTTGGGAAATTTTTGAAAAATCAAGTATAAATCTCCTATAAAATCCCACATGCCCGAGAAATGATCTAATGCCTTTGATCGAGTTAGGATTTGGAAGATTTGCAATTTGGTTGATCTTAGCTCGATCTACTTGGATACCTCGCTTAGACACGAGGTGGCCAAGTACGATGCCCTCTGGAATCATAAAATGGCTCTTCTCCCAACTAAGGACAAGGTTTACTTCAATGCATCTCTTAAGAACCTTCGACAAATTATCCAGACAAATATCAAATGTCTCCCCGAAGACTGAAAAATCATCCATAAAAACCTCCATGTATTCACCCATCATTTTGGTAAAAATGGCTAACATGCAATGCTAAAAAGTTGCAGGTGTGTTACAAAGCCCAAATGGCATTCTTCAGAAAGCAAACGTTCCGAAGGGGCAGGTGAAAGTCATTTTCTCTTGATGTTTGGGATAAATTGCTACTTGATTATATCCGAAGTAACCATCTAAAAAGCAAAAGAACCTATTACCAGCTAATCTCTCAAGGATTTGATCAATGAATGGCAAAGGAAAATGGTCCTTTGTAATAATATTCAGCTTACGATGATCAATACAAACCTGCCACGAATTCACAATTTGTGTGGGAATGTTTCTTTAGATTCAGTCTTGATTACGGTGAGTCCTGCCTTTTTAGGTTCCACTTGAATTGGACTCACCCAAGGGCTATTAGATATGGGATAGATAATGTCAGCATCAAGCCACTTGATTATTTCTTTCTTAACGACCTCCTTTAAATTCGGATTTAGACGTCTTTGAGCTTCTCTTGAAGGTCGTGCCCCATCTTTAATATAGATGCAATGAGTACAAAAATTGGGGATAATCCCGGTGAGATCATGTAGAGTCCACCCAATAATTGCCTTCTTGTGATCTCGAAGAATCTTGATCAATTTGGATTCTTGTGATTCAAAAAGATGAGAGTTGATAATTACAGGATATGTTTGATCAGATTCGAGATAGACATATTTAAGATTGTTAGGCAATGGTTTCAATTCTAGCACAGGAGTAGAATCAACAGCAGGATTTGGGGCGGGATTTTCGATTGCGAGAAGTGAGTTAGATGATTCAGATTCAGATTCAGAATTGAGTAAAGATTTTATCAAAAGGATTTCATTTCTTTGAGGGTATGGGATATCAAAAGGTGTGCTCTCTAGTTCTAAGGAACTAATGTCATCCTCAAAAGCTGCAATAGATTTTATTTCCTCAATCCATTCACAATCCAATCCACTAGAAGCTCTTAATATATCTAACTTAATTGTCTTCTCCCCAAATTTCAATTCAATCTTTCCAGATTCACAATCAATGTTGGCCTTTGCAGTAGCCAAAAAGGGTCTCCCTAAGATAATTGGGGTGTGACTAATGTATTCGGGTACTTCCATATCAAGGACAATAAAATCTACTGGGAAGTAAAAATCACGAACTCTTACAATTACATCCTCCAACATTCCTTTAGGTGACTTAATAGATCTATCGGCTAATTGTAAAGTCACATTGGTAGACTTAAGGTTTTCTATTTTGAAATGTTTTACCAAAGATAAAGTAATGAGGTTAATAGATGCTCCTAAATCTAGGATGACTCTATCAAACACTGACCCCCAATTATACAGGAAATAAATGGAGATCCTTGGTCTTTCTTTTTCAAAGGAAGCGTACTTGAAATTATAGTGCTCACATTCTCTGAAAGTACCACAGTGCTTCCTTTCTTCGACTTATGCTTAGGAGTACATAATTCCTTAAGAAATCTCGTGTAAGTCGGAATGTGTTTGATAGCATCTAGGAGTGGGATATTAATGTGTACTTGTTCAAAAATCTTAATCAAATCTTCATCTAATGTAACAAGTTGTTTTTGCTTCCTAGTCTTCTTCAAAGCTTCAGGGAATGGGGCATGGATTTCTTGTTCTACTGAGGTATTTCCCGGATCTCGCGAATTGATGGGAATTGTGGGATCGAGTTCTGCACCTCTTCCATGTGTAGAAACAGGGGTCATTCTAGATGTACTAGGGTCTTGGGATGGGTTTCTTGGATAAGCTGGATCCCTAGTGGAAGTTCCACAGCGGGTTGTAACAGAGTTAATACCTGCATGAGAAGCTGATGAAGAAGATGCTTGTTGATTTTGGAAAGATGAATTATAGATTAAAGGTTGATTTGAAAGTGATTGTTGTTGATTAAGATGCTCAAAATCATGATTAGAAGTGGGTGGATTCAGATTTTGATTCAGATTTGGATTCAGGGGTAATTGTTACGAAGATGGACATGTCCCTGATTCAGATTTTGTACTCTCGGGTGTTGTCTCTACTGGATATTCCTAGGGTTTGGAATTGGCTGGGATGGAAGGGCCCCTAGCTGACGAGATTTAGTTAACTACGTGATTTAGCCCCTAAAATCAGCCAATTCTGTCGAACATTGTTGTTTGACTTCAGCAAGAGTCTCAACATTTTGTCACTGTCTCTCAGTCACAGCTCTCAAAATTTGGTCTAGCTATGAATCTCTATTCGGTCCTACGGAGTTTTGCGAACACGCATAAAATGGCCTCGCATTATGTTGCTGAAATGACAATGTAGGCGAGTTTTGCCTGGTCTGAGTCGGATATGATGGTCTTTGTGAATGGTCAGACCAAGAAAAATTGGGGTGATTATGCCATCTAGGATTATAGGAATTTGAATATGGGTTTGATCTTGGTGTGTTGACGCGGCTAACTTGATCGTGTTTTAATAGTTAATTACGTCGTAGTATAGGTGATCAAGCGTCGTCAACAAATAAAAGTTTTATTACTCGAAAATCGGAGTATCCGAGGTCGAACACAGGGAGCAATTGGAATTTACTACTAATATCAAAAAATGTAATTGAACACTTTAATTCTTCTTTCTCTGCAGTGCCTTGCTTTTCTTCTGCCTTCTTTCTTTCTTCTCCTACAGTATCTCTCTCTGCTTCTTTTCTTCTGTCTTCGTCTTCTTCTTCCTTAGCTCTGCTTCCTTCAGTTCCTCTTCTTCTTCTACTTGTCTTCTAGTTCTTTTCTTCTTCAGTTCTTCTTCTCTTTTTCCTTCGCCTCTTCCTTCTCTTTTCAATGGCGTCCTTCCTTCTTCATTTTTCCCTCTGTTTGCCTTCTGCTTCCTTCTCTTCTTCCCTTGCTAGCAACGGCCAAGTGTTAGCTTCACTCCTTCCTTCCCTGCACAAACACAGCATAGCACAAAACCTAACCCTCTACCCACACCCGCGCATATCTCTCTCTCTGTAAACCACTCCAAGGAAGCTCTCCAAGAGCCGGGTTAACGGGTCGGAATGCGTGCCCGTGACCAGGTGCACCGGCGTGAGGGTGATGCGCGAGGTGTGCTTAGGGTCGGGTCGGATCGCGCCAGATCCACGTGATGAAATCGCGGACGAGGCGGCGAGATAGGCGAGGGACCTCACCCCAAGTGTGACTGGAGGCGATAAGACTATATCACAAAAACAATATAAAGCATGCCAGTGCTTTGTAAGTTACCGATGTGGGACTAATTTCTTCCCCTCTACGTCGCGCACGCCCGCAGAAATCTATCCTTCAATTGCCACAGCTGCGGACGTCGCAACGTCTCTTGCTTGGTCAGATAGCTTCGCAGTGTTTCCCCGAGTGAGCTGCACCTGAAGCCTTACGGTCCTGAAGCCTAGAGCGAGCTTGGAGCTTCTTCGAGTCACCGTCAATGGCGGCAAGGGCTATGAATCTGTCAGACACGAAAATGGCCTCGCGACCTAATCAAATCACCGGGGAACCTTCGCCTTGTCAAGGCGAAGGTGAAGAGCAAGGTGACAGGCCACGGGGCGGCCTAGGCGTGCGTGCGTTGTGGCCGGATGGATGGGTGAGTTCGGGGGTGCGTTGTGGAGGTGTAGCGTGGCAGTGGAGGGGCGAAGTGTGTTCAGTGTGGTGAGGCGGAACTTTTGCGACAGTCGACGAGTCATGTGGAGTTGCGGAGCGACGGGGGCGACTCGCCGGAGGGTTGCCGGAGGGATGAAAGATGACGGTGGTCAGGCGTGGTCGAGGGGTCGATTGAGTGAAATAAAGTGAGGAAATGAAAGAGGGGATGGAAGGGAATGATTTTAACCTAATTAAAGGGATGAAAGGGGACGAAGAGGCGGACGGCTGTACCTGCTGTCGCCGGAGAAGAAAATGCCCAGTGGGGGAGGACGACGGCGACGACGAGGCTAGGGCAGCGCACGTGGGTATTGCGCGATGCGGAGGAGAATGAGGAAGAAGTCTCTGCCACTGGTTTTGTGGCAGAGCGAAGAGGAAAGGAAGGAGAGCTCACCGGAGCCCGCTGGACACCCTGGCCGGGAGGGAAGCGAGGAATCTGAGGTAGAATCCCGGCCAGGTCGACCTGAAATTGAGCGGCCGGGTTTGGGGGTTCTTTTATAGGCACAGGCCATGTGTTCTGGAGCGTGGAGGGCAAGCATTTGTCACCGACGGCTCGTCGAAGAAGGAAAGTGGGTGGATACCCAAATCCCTCGTGCGTTCGCACGAGAGATTGGGATCAAATCAGGGATCATGACTGGCCTCAGATGGAAGAGAATCTCCCTTCCATTTCTGGGAGGGGATCTCTGAGGAATCAGAGAGTATTCCCTCTCTAATCCTCACTAGAGCAGGATTCTGCCCCAATAATGGTGGAAGGACCTGATTGCAAGGTTGGCGAGGAAGTTAGGGGGCTCTCTATGACGATTTTCAAAAGTTAGGGACCAAAATGTGATTTGGGTGTACTAAATTGCAAAGTAGGTCAAGATGACCTCCCCTTAGGTCCAAATTTTGGTACAAATCTAATTTTAACCTAAGGAATCCAATGGTAAAGTTGTATTTTAGGTTTGACCATGTTTAACTGGACATTTTGCGTAAAAACCCAAATTAGGTCAATTGATGAGCTAGGACCCTAATCTAGGTAAAACTAGGTTCCAAAGGCAAAATTAAATGTTATAAACCCTAGAGGATATTTTTCCATGAATTTTAGAGGGTTTTATTGATTTTTATCCTGATCGAAACCTTATTGATTTAAGCAGGTCTGTTTTAGGGTTACCAAATGTCATTTAATTCCTGGATTGCACATAAACCCATTTCTGATTGACTCAACCCACTTTTTATCTTATTTAGACCATTTGACCTATGTTTTGTCTCTGAGAAATTCCATTTATGTACTGCAATGGTAAAATTACAGTTTTAACCTTTATTTCATATTTTCTTCTCAGAACACTTATTCCTTCTATTAAGTCTTCTTCTAAGTTATATAGGAGCTTTTATTCTCTTTATTGGGTCAAAATGGGCTAGTTATGGCTCATAATGAGGCTCTCATCAGTGTGTATCCCTGAATGGCGTTTAAATCTAAAGGATAAGGCATGTTTTCTACAACAGGAAAGGGTGGGGAAAAGGGTGGGTAAGATTGTGGGACAAAGGTCCCTCCTTGGGTCGGTGTAGGAGTAGATAGAAAACCCAAGGAAGATGGATCTCTAGAATCTAGATTATTCACAAATTCCCCCCTCGCGGGAATTTGTGGAATAGGTGAATACGCAGGATTTTGCGTAGTAAGTAGAGGTGTAAGAGTTTTCATTATATTTCTGACCTCGTCGAGATGCTTTGCTACGATATCGAATTTGTCCAGTTTCTCTGCAATAATTTCCAAATCCTTTGAACTGGACGGATTACCGATCTCGTGAATGCCCTTGTGCAGATTCTGATGAGTCGTGTTCGTGCCCCGCATGAATTACAACATAGATGCATTGTTGATCAAGTTTTCTACCATCCCTTCAAATAATTCTGAGGCAGATTCTGCATCGCGATTTAGAAAATTCCCTCCACAAGAGGCATCGACTAGATTGCGAATGCCCTCTTGCAAACCATAGTAGAAGATATGCATTAGTTGCCAACGAGGGATGTCATGATGTGGGCATTTCCTTTGTAATTCATGAAACCGTTCCCATGCCTCATGAATTGGTTCTCCTTGATTTTGATTGAAAGTAGTGATTGCTCACCTTAAAGCATTTGTTCGACCAATAGGAAAGAATTTCTTCAAAAATGCAAATTTGAGTTCAGCCCAAGTTGAGATTGGTCTTGCTATAGTTCTATACCAATAAGTTGCTTTATCTAAGGCTACAAGAGAACATTTTCATTAGTAGGATTTCTCTATTTTGATTTCGAGGTCTAAGAGTTTGGGATAGATTCTTTAGATCTTCAATATATTGAAATGGATCCTCGCATGCAAATCCGTGAAAATGAGGGATTAGACCTATAATATTCGGCTTCAATTTAGGATCATTCTCCCCAATAGGAATCCTAACATTACGCTCAACTTGTGCATTAGATGGATTATAGTAGTCTCTGAGTAGAGGCCTTGGATGATTGATCGGTAAATCAGGAAGATCAAAACTTGCCTTAGGTTGAGGTGGAGGATGGGTTTGAAGATTCTGTAGATTATTTAGGGCTGCTGTTAAAAGATTAATTTGTCTGGTTTGCTCAAGCATCCTAAGGTTCTAGTTCAAGAGCACCTCATGAACATCAAAAGGCGGCATCTCCCCCTGACCAGAAGAAGAAGGGATCTCAGGATTCTGATTTGCATTTGTTCCATAGATGAATCAGATGGGAAAATAAGTGGTTGCTTATTTGCAATCGGTCTGGGATCACCTGTCAAAGAAGTTACAAGAGGCGGATGCAAGGATCGCCTCCCATCCATAAAATGAAAAGAATGTGCAAAGGCACACTCACACCACAGGAAAACAGCAGCACAAAAACTTGCAAAATAGCGCGAAAAACGCAGGTTTTACTCTTCTTTCAAAGGAAAGAAGAAATTCCTATAATACACAAAAATACTTTGGATGCAAACAAGTATAGTAACAGTATCAAAATATGCATCCTAAACCCATGTCTACGCAAGTGCGTATCCTTAAGGCTCAAAGGTCTAAGGTCTAGGATCGAGACCGCTCACTACTGGCTCCCCAGGGCTCTAGTAATAAGATAGACTTGTTGATCTTCGACCAAAGCCCTAAGAGGTGCAAAGATGAGAGATAGAAAATTCAGACTCGTGTGACTCTAGTGATTGCGCTGTGTGCGTGATAGCATGCAACAGACGATAGCGATAAAACCCGCATGCATTCTGCAATTAGATTAAGTCATAATTTTTATTTTCCTCTTTTTTACTTAATCTTTTCAAAAATATATCGAAAGAACTAAAGTGACTGCTTTTTAAGTCTTTTCAAAAAAAATATGTGGCCTTGTTTATTATTTCCAGGACAGGGATCCACGCGGTTTTTCTCTTGTGTTTTCCTGCTGATGCGAGAAAAGCGGTAAAAATTCCCCAAGTCAGATCGAAAAAGATAATAGTAGGCAAAATGCACTCCTAAGAGTGTATGCCTATAATATGCTGCTGCTAGTCAGAAAAGATGTATTTTTGTATTTTTTTAATTTTTATGCAACAATTCAAACTATCTAGAGACTAAAAAAAGAAATACTTACAGTGGTATTTATAATGGCAAAACAGCGAAAACCCGCCTTCTTCCTGAGATTACCCGCAAAGGTAAACCTGAAAAAAAGACAGAAAACAAAACAAAAACAAAACTAATTAAAACAAAACACTAAAAACAGTAAAATTTATAATTACAACTACCTCCTATGGCACCAAAATGATTTTACACAATTAAACCAGGGAATGTTTTGGTGAATTAAAAGATTGCCTCCCCGGCAACGACGCCATTAAAATGATGGGTTCTCTCTCTCAACACAGTTAATTAAGTTAATTGAGCTTAATTATATGTAGAAGAAAGTAACTTAGGTTAACTCGAATTTGTGTCGGTTGAGTAGTATAGGGTCAGGTTAACCTAACATTTTAGATTTTTATTACTTTTAACTGGTTGAGTCTAGTTCGTTCGCTGGGAGGTATATATTATTTCAAATTCACCAATTAATTCAAAACAACTCATAGGAGGTATAATTAAGTTAATTTTAATTACATGAATTTTTCCTAATGATTTAAATTTAAGAAATATGCAAAATTCCATATGAAAACATATTTACTCAAATGATCTACTTTAATAGCAAGTAAACATGTTAATTTTCAATTTATTTCAAAGAAATTAAGGCAATAA
Source organism: Thalassia testudinum (assembly GCA_037157565.1). Lineage (NCBI taxonomy): Eukaryota > Viridiplantae > Streptophyta > Magnoliopsida > Alismatales > Hydrocharitaceae > Thalassia > Thalassia testudinum. The sequence goes on along the minus strand of JAZHRO010000029.1, from coordinate 1,695,142 downwards.
AGAGTTCTCCTAAATAAAACATGCCTTATTACAACATTTAAACACAAAAAGAAATTTAAAATACTGCAAGAAAAACATTTCTTTTCTCTTTATTCTTCAGCCTCTCTCTCTCTTTTCTTCTCTTACCTTTCTCTTTCTCTCCTCTCTTTCTCTTTTTACTTATCTTTTTCTCTTTATTTTATTCTTCCCTTTTCTCTTCATATTTCTCGAGCTCTTTTCTTCTTCCTCTTTTCTTTTCTTTTCTGCCTTTCTTCTCTCAGTGCCTGTTCAGCCTCTTCCTGTCTTCCTTCTCCTTTCTCTTCCCTTGTGTTACTCCTCCTTCTTTCCTTAGCATTTTCTTTACCCTTTCTTTCTCTTTCTTCTAAGCCCTTCTCTTAGCCTTCTAAGCCTTGGCCTTCATCACTTAGCCTTAAATTCCTTCTGAACCTTTTGAAATTCAGCACTTCTTACTGAGCCAAACCAAGTTTTTCTTATCTTCAACCAAAAATTAGCTATTTATTTGCTGCTCAGACTTTTCGACGATATGTAGCACCCTTTGCAGGGTGAGACCAGACCCTACTAGGTCCTCTCCTGGTTCAATTATGGTTCGATTTATTTCCAGTTCAAAGTTTCAAGCCAAACCGACTCATGCCTCCCAAGCTTCGCCCTCCCAGGGCCACACATCCGCACGCCACACAGGTGCACACTCGCAAGCACATACACGCCCACACACACACACATGAATGCTCATTCGGTAACCGTGCACCGAGCGCTGACGACTGATATCCCACTGCACAAATTCCTTTTGTACTAAGGCACCCGCTCGTGAACTCTCGATGTGGGACTATCATTCCCCCTCCCATAGCAAACTTCAGTTGACGATATCTCCTAGCTTAGAGCTCAAATTCAAGCGAACAAAAGCTTGTTGGAAAGCTCTTACGTTGCTCTACAAGATTGTGCTATCAATTTAATGCAAAGGGGAAACTTTCCTCTTCGATTTAAAGGGCGATTCTACAGGTATTCTACGGTGAAAAATGGCCTAGACAATGATTTTCCTTCTTTTAAGTCCTTAGAATGGACTTTCTCAGTTAAGGTTCTAAATAGGTTATATAGGGAATTCCATAGCTTCAGGTGTGGTTTTAAAGCTCTCAAGAGCTTCAGGAAGCGTAGAGAAGCTCAAAGCTTCTCTGAAAGCTTCAGGGAGTGTTAACAGACTTAAGAATGATCTAACAGACATCTAAGTCATGTTTAATCGTTTGAAACAACTTCTGGAGGTTTTTATCAACACATCTAGGTAGAATTTGCAATTGAAACTCAACCAAAATCCATTGCTAACAGTTTGGGTTCAAAAACAACCCAAACTAGCAGTAATTGAAATCCAATCAAACTAACTATCAGAGCACATCCAATTCACTTTAAAATCATTCAAATAAATCTCAGAGTCAATTTAAATTCATCAATTCATCAAATTGAACTCAAAATTAGATTATCAAACTCAGGTTTGACTGTTAAGCCTCCAGATTTGACTTCCTGATCTAAACCTTTTCTCAAGAAATTAAAACCTCAAATCTCTTCTCCTTAATCCCAAGAACATGCTCAGACCCTTAGATAAGTGTTTGAACTTAGGATTCTAGGATTTCAGACTCGTCGCCTAAACTCTAAAAGGGGTTTGTTCATCAGAACAAACAAGAGGTTGTTACAAAGATTTGAGGGCAGAAATAACTTCAGTGCATTGCACTGAAGCTTCTAGACCTATTAATCGCAACTTAAATCTTCCTGTCAGACTTCTCCAACTCCGCCGGAGTTGGAGAAGATGAACTCCTATCGACAACTCCAGACATCAAAATTTCAAAGAAATGAACTTAAAACAATCAGTGAACCTCAATTCATCATTCTGGAGCTTTTCACTAAAGTTATATAGGCTGAAGAACAGTTTTGACTCGCCAGAGCTCGCCGAAGCTCCGGTGAGTCTAGAAAAAGAGAAAATTGTGCACAGAATGAAAATTTATGCCATTATCAACTTGAAAAGGTTCTTAAGGTCAAAAGGAACCTCAGGATCAAATTAATTTCTTCATTTGCTCATTAAAAGTAAGATTTAATAGTGAATTCAATTTGTATGAAGTCTGAGTTAGTTGAAGCTCAGGACTTGTTCTCCCACTCAATTGAGTGGTCAAAACAAGTTAACAAGTAATTACGATCATAAATATATAGATAATAAAAGATTTTAACTACTGAGCCGCTAATGACAGCGAGCTCAGGAGCTTAATAAGATTTAGGTGTTTACATTATATGTGATATTTACTCTAATTATAGTGATGATTAGAACCTTTAGTGATGAATAGGTGATGGAGGATCCAATGGAGGTGGAGACAAGGTCAACTACTGCTACCATGGACAGCAGAAGTAGTCAGTGGAGGTGCGATTGCATAGCAATCATGGTTCCTAATCAACCTAAATAATGTTTGAACCTAGCTTAATTTATGGATATTGCACTCATATCTTACATATCATGCATTGCATCAATCTATTTAGAAAAAGATGAGATATCCTACTATTTAATGGTTTTTATTACTATTTACAGGTAATAAAGTAATACAGGATGAAGATAGTGGAATAAAGTAATAAAGGAAGAAGAAGACTGATCCAAATAAGAGGAGTGAGGAGGACAGCCTTATCCCTACCCTTAGAAACCCTAGGACAGCCTTCCCAAACCCAAAACGACCTCCATTAGGTCACCTTAGCCTCAAAACCCAAACATGGATAGCACTATCCATGTTATTATCCACCCTATCCCTATACCAAACACGTAGGAACCAAAACACACCTTAGAAAACCTAAAACCCACTATCCAGCACCTTTTGGGATGTCCAGACATCTAGCTGGACATCTGATTTCTACAGAATAACAATCCAAGAAGCCAAAATTCATACTGACACAAAATCGGACGTCTAATTTAACGTCCAGACATCCAATTTTGTAGTATAAGATGTCTGACCATTATCCTAGACGTCTGATACTGTTGTCTGGTTCCTGATTTTGGTGTTGGAAGCCCTAACTTACCTATTTTGACTTAGGAACCCCACCGGACAACCTAGGAAACCTAATTAGATACCTCCTAAGCCTAGCCCACTATCCATAGCCCTACTTATCCTATCTCTAACCCAATTAAACCATCCCATACCTAGTTGGGTGCATCTACAGTTGATTGGGTGCACCTGGGCCCAATTGGATCCACCCAAGATCTAATTGACTCATACCTATTAGGGTTACCCTAGCCTAATCACATGCACACATCCAATTAGACTTGACCTAGACCTAATTAGGTTCACTCCTATCAAATTAGACTCTCCTAAGCCTAATTAGGTCCACACCCACTTAATCTAGATTAACCCAACCAATTAAGCAACTAATCCTACCAAAACCCACAATCTAGTCCTACGAAAAATACACACACACACACACCTTCCCATTCTACCCCTACCAAACCCATGCACACTCTCTTGGAAATCCTAAAAACTTGTGTCAAACCTTGATCCTAAAAATGTGGCATTAGCTAATTTTGGAGCCACCAAAAGTGGCAACCAAATGGAGCCTTCCATAAGGGCAAAGAAAGAGCCACGAAGTTGCACCATCTCCAACCATTCTCTCCACTCTCTCAACTTGTGACCACACCTTTTCCTCTCCCTCGCAAGGTTGTCCTCTTCCTCCAAGGCTCCCTCCATGGACAGCTAGGAAGAAGCTCTCCTCCAAGTTTCTTCATGGGTGGCAAGAAGAAGAAGAGAATAAGGATTCAACACCTTCTCCTTTCTTCATGTGGGCGTGCCCTCTTCTTCCACCATAGAGGATCCACACCCCCATTTTCTTTTTCTTCTTAGACGGCCATAGAGAAGACTCCCCCTCAAGGTCTTCTCAAGGACGGCCATTGGTAGAGAAAGGGTGCAACACCCTCCTCTCTCCACTTGGGTGCACACAACCATCCTCCTCTCTTTAGTGGATGGCCAAGAAAGCTTCTCCTTAGCCTCTCTTGGTTGATCCCTTTCTTTAGTTTAGCTTTATTTCCATGTATCCGTATTTTATAGTAACTTAATTTTTGATGCATGATACTCTTGTCTAATGGTTTTATATGCAAGCTATTATCTTCATGGCTTACAACTTTGATGTATGCTTTCATTTCGTGTTTCAAAATAAAGATCAAAAACACAAAAAGACAAAAATATTAGGTTAGAATAAGCTGATCCAAATCTTTACTTGTTTTCACGCCTCCCAGAGATGAACGACCGGGACTCAAGTTTTCAAAAGAATAAAATTAATCGAGTTTCGTTATTAGAAATATTTTTGTCAAGGGGATTTCGCGACTATACTACGATGTTGTTTTCTGAAAATGCGTGATTTCCACGCTTGTCAAATGGAGCCGTTGCCGGGGAGGCAACGCGCGAGTTTAGATTTGGATTTGCTTAACATTTTATTATTTTGATTGTAAGTGTCAAGATGAGGATCTGCGCACACATCAACCCGTGGTGAAGACAGCAGTTATTTTCTTCATCCTCTAGTTTGTTGCTTTCTTAGGTTAGAAAATATATATATATATATATAAATTCAAATTCAGATTTTCAGATTCAGATTAAAAAAAAAATCTTTCTTTGGTGTGTGTTTTAACTTGAAAACTATTTAAACACGCCAAAGTCTGATTTGGAAATCTGGCCAACAAATATTGATGATATTCAAAAATTTATTCCCATCAAATTATGAGTCCAAAAATTTTGGGATTTGGTCTGATATTAGGTTTTAAAACCTGCTTTCCAGATCCACCTTTTATTTGAAAAAATTTGCACTATACGAATTTTAAAAATTCGTACAGTAGAAGAGGGTCAAAACAGTCTGCACTCTGATTTTGTATAACTTTAAACATTAGTTATGACCTCTACATAAATTAGATCTCTTTGAAATTTGTGGGGTTCGAAAGCCACTAAAATATAGTTGTTTCTATAAATTTTCAAGAATTTTTGTATTTCTTTTGATACTATTTCAAACTGCATTTCTCATAGGGGGTCCATCTGGTCTGTTTGACCCTCTGGAACGTAAAAATTTGTGAAAAATTGCATGAAACAGTAAAAATCTTTAAAAAATATTCCCTGAAAAAATTATTGAAAAAGGAATATCTTTACCAAATTTCATATTATTTTTTTTCAATTACTGATTTGGGGAGTGATTTCAAGTCAGACTAAGGTCTGAGTGCAGATTGTTAGAAGAAGCATAAACCCTAGGTGTTTCACATTAAGGTTTAAATTTAGAGACCCAAAACAAACCCGTCTGAGCCTGATTTGTGTGTGATTGCATGAGAGGGGATCTGCTGTGATTTGTTGTCCACCCCCTCACCCACTTGATTTGAAATTGATTTACATTGCAACCTAGGCAACCAATTAGGTCTATTTCACTTAGTAGTGGTGCATTATGACCATTGTTTTCCTTGATTGGGTCGCACCACTTCTACCTTATTGGACTTAAAGCATCATATAGACTTATCTGATATTAGGGTTTCCACACTAAGGTAGAGCACATTTGCATTCCCCACTTAAAGGAAATTCATATAACAAATTGGGACTTGCAAAACTTGTTGTGTGCTCACTACAACCTTGTTTGAATTGGCCTAAACAAGGAAACCCTAAAATAAAAAAATTAATACAAGCACTTGAACCATAAAATCCACTACACCAACTAAAGCTTGTATTGAAAATCCTTTGTCTGTGCACTTCATACTCTAAATCCAATTTTAAGGGCAACACCCCCAATCACATTCCAAGAGCACTCTAAGCCCAAGCCTAAAACTAAGTAGACGTGCCCTAGGCAGGACTAAATTACTTGGTAACTAAAATTTAATTGGGTAAAAAATCAAGGCCTTGTCTATTTGGACCAATTGATGATAAGAAAGGTCGGTGCAGTAACCGCGTTAACCTTTAGTGGTGTCCCGCCATGCGAGGTGTCCTAGGGGGTCCCACCAATCTGGCCAGCCAAGTAATTCAAGGGTTGGTTTAACCCAGTTCCATCTCAGGATACCAGGGTTAGATCCAACTAGGGTATACAATTTAAGGCTAGCTTGTTTGCTTGATTTGGGGCTCTCTCATCTTTCTTCCTAGGCCTTTGCCTTAATTCCACCAGCCCCTTGTAGCTGGTTGTGTCTTCCTAAGGAAGACTATCTCTTATCTCTATTCGCACCTTCTCTCAAATATCCATGAACCCATATCATTCTTTTGACCCTCAGGGTCCTCCATCTCCCAACCCAACCATGATTTTGACTCCTCCTGGTTGGAAGACTCATCCTAACCAACTGGGATATGATTATCCTTATCCCATAGCTTATTTAGAACCTAAACCTCATGGATTCGACCCTTATCTAAATCAGAACCAATTGAAAGCCATAGTTGCTGAATTCCAGGAATATAACAAGGACTATACAGATCAATGTGCCAAGCTTCTGGAGCAAATTAGATAATCTCAGGCACAATCTCTATCTTATCACTCCTCCCAGGAACAAGAGACTTGGAACAACCAGCCTAGTGGGTCTAGTGACCCATATTTTTTATCCACTAGCTACTCTACTAATTCTTGCTACCATGGGGAGGCATCCTGGACTCAGCCAACCGAAAAGGCACCATTGGACCTAATTCATGATTTAGGTAGATCACTTGAGGAATGCACTGTTTCTGATACACCTGTGCCTGATGAGATATCATTAAGTAATTGGAATAATGGATCACAAGTACAGGACCACATAACAGGTTCTCAATCAACTCCCTCTATAGTCATCCCTACTCTGGGTGATACACCTATTGATTCATATCCAGATTCGTATAACCCTGAGTGGAGAAATAGTCCTGATCTTTCATGGCCACCACAAAGACAGACTCAGACTGAACATCAATCTAAGCCAGCCTAATATTCCACTCAAACCACTTTAGGGCAACCATCTAGTCCAGCCCAACCGGCAACCACCCTTGAAGATATCAAGAACATTTTGTTGGACTTTCACAAGAAAAATGAACAAAGGCTAACTAAGTTGGAAAATCAAGTGAAATCTCAAGGGGATCAAATCAAGAGACTTCAAGAATCACTTTATCCCTAGATGCAAATGCCTTTTTACTCCTATTCTCCACCTATTCTTCCAACCCCTCCTCCAATCTATCATACATGCCATTGTGTGGGGGCCAAATCTATGGCCACTAAAAGGAAGAGAAAAGCTAAGAGCCCACCCAAGCAACCTGATTCAGGCTCAACCAAAAATCATAAGATCAAACCCACATCTAGCTCTGACTCAGACTCTAGGGACAAAAAGAAGAAAAAGGCTTCTGAAGTTGATTTGACCTATTTACCCTTTCCTGAGGCCTTAAAGAAAGAGTCACAAAAGAAGAAAAAGACTTGCACACCTAAACAGGTGGTTTTATCAGCTAACATAAGTGCATTTGTTTCTGGCACTCTACCACCCAAAATGACTGACCCTGGAAAACCCTTCATATCTTGTGCCATAAAGGGATTCACCTTCAACAAAGCCTTTGTGGATCTAGGGTCTTCCATTAGCTTGATTCCTACCGCCCTTTTTGACCGCACCAGACTTGGAGATCTACACCACACACCTGTCACCATTAGAATGGCAGATGGCTCCATCCAAATACCTAAGGGGGTAGTTCAGGATGTGATTATTAAAGTGCAAGGTCTTAGCTTTCCTGTCGATTTTATTGTTTTGGACAAGGATATACCGGAAAAGCTAAGTAATTCACCCATCATTATGGGTCGACCTTTCTTGGCTACGGCCAATGCACGGATTGACTGTTGCTCAGGATGTATGGAGATGAGTAGCGGCAATGAGAAGATTCACTTTGATATTTATGCAGCCGCTAAGAAAGAAAAGTCAAGGTATTTTCTGGATGACATGGAAAGTGAGTTAGAGGGTAATTCGGAAGAAACTATGGCAATTGACACCTTGGTAGAACCACATGACCCGAATCAGCAATCCACTAGATCACATAAGTCACCCTCAATACCAGATCAAATCATTGATAGTATGGTTGACTATCTTGATTGACCAAGCCCAATTCAAACCCCTGGCCCTTGCAATGAATCCCAAATTACTCAATTGATCAAAATGATTCATGAAATAAATGAAGCTAGTGCAAGAGAATATGATGATATAAGGAAAGACCTTCATAGAATCCGAGACGAGCAACAAAAATTAGAAATGTTTGAATTTGGGTCAGGTGTGTCACAACCAATGTGTGATTCGGTGGTGGAAATGCAGGATTCTATTGATCAAACACCCGAGGTGGATGATATTGATAATCCTATTGAAGTTGAGAATGGAGATTTATTCGAGAATCTTGATCTTGATTTAGGGCCTGAGTACCAATCATTTCATTTTGACGAACCAAGCATTAAGGGACCTGAATATGATTTTGTTGTATTTGAGAATACCCATGGAGAAATTGATGAATTAATTCAAATGATCTCATACACGGAACAACAAAATCAAAAAGACTATAACAACTTCTTAATCAATGATTCAGCCCATTCCACTTTCATGGAGGGACTCACTACTAAATCTAATGACCAATTTCATCTAAGTGAGAAGGAAATATCCCCTTATGAAATGGATATTCAAGAGATTGAAAGATTATTGGGGATAACATATGATGAGTTGTCGGAGGAAGCTAAAAATTTTGGGAAATCATGTGATAATTGGGAATTAGAATTGAAAATTTTTGAAGAGATAAAAGAAGAAGATGATACCCAAACATCTTTGGTAGAGACTGATCACTGGACCTTGATTTCCAGATCTGACCACATCACTTGGGTCATGCCTTCCATTCATCACCATTATCAAGCCCCATATGATTTTACCCCACACGACTCTACCCATACCCCAACCACCCACGTTCTCCATCACCACTTCGGGATGCCTTCATATTCATTTCTTCCAGGCACCCGTATTTATCTATCTTTCTTCTGTAGCATCTGGCTGTAGATAATCCCAAGCCCCATCTACATATTTTTTCGATTATTTGGACTTGGAATTCATGGGCAGCTTGTCTGCATTTGCGGCCCACTGTTGGTGAACGAGATTAAAATTCTTATCATTCTACTCGCCATTCTCAATAGTGTATTGACATATCCTTTTTAGTATACGCCCAGCTGGAGGCGTTAATCTCAGCACTTATATATAGCATATTTTATTTGTCATATTTTTCCTACATATTCAATTTTAGGTGTTGGAATAAGCGGAACGTCAAAATTTAGAAGCTATTCCAGGTGATTTCTAACCTTTTACTCTCTGTCTTAATTTATTTTTCATTATATTCATGCATGAGGACATACAAGAAAGTAGGTATGGGGGGGGTAGTAATTGTAAACTGAAAATTTTTCTACCAACACCTAGGAAAAACCTTTCGTACATCATGCTAATTACACTTTAGGGTCCTTAAATTGAGAACAACCGACTCCACCTCCAATGCTTGCATTGGAGATAAAAATTGCCCGCAACAACCACTTTCGACTCATCCACTCACCTTTTTATTCTAAATTTAGGGCCAAGCTGAATGTAACCTGAATTAGGGAAATCTTCAAAGTGCAACTTTTGAAAGGTATACATAGCATGTTTATATATTGCATTCATGAATAAGATTTTTATCAAGAGAATGTATTAAGGATTTCATCCTCTAGTTGATTCCTGTAATCTAGAATCCAGTATAATTTTTCACACCTACACGTAGATTTTGCAATGGATTCACGATGAAGACTGATGAACGTCTTCAATTTGTCGAGAAGAAGCAGTGCTTCTTTTTCTGAACCCCTGGACAGTGCTTTGGGAGTCAGGCAGATTTTCTTCAAAAAATCCACAAAATAGTGTGAGATGAGAGTAGAGTGTACTAGTGCTCTAAGATTAGTGCAAGGAATCTGGAATCCTAGATAATTAGGTAATGATACTTAGAGATTAGGCATAGTTTTCGCTCTCGGATCCTGCGTATACATTTTTGCGTGAAAATTTGAGAGTTACCAAATAAGGCATATACGCAGAGAGCGAGTCTTCATAAAACTAGGGCTAAGGTGAATGGTTACAACCGTTCTTTACGGAATCCTCGGCTGAAGGAGGGTATTGATGTCAAGGTCAAAAATACACCACCCTATCCATCTCTCCCGGTGCCATGAGTAGGCACTTCTACCAAATAAGCCACCAATGTCTCTTGAGTACCACCAATCCCTAATAATGCCTCCTCAATAAAGTTCGTGAATGTATGCTAGCTTGTATTACGTTGAAAAAAAAAATTATACATAGAAAAAAAAGGAAAAAAATGAATAAAAAAAAGAGAAAATTTGAAAAAGGAAAAAAATTAGAAAAAGAAGAAAAAGCAAAGAAAAAGAGTGAATATTTAGTGTTTATTTTAGTTGCATTGAGGTAATACCACCAAATAAATTTGAGATCCACCAAATAAGGCCTTAACCTATTTTTCTGTGTTTCTGACCGTCCGAATACTGGCTGAGGAATTTTGACTTAGTGTTAAGGTTATGAGAACTCAATTAAAGTGTTAATGCCAAGTGAGACCACCAAATATGGATCATACGTGAGAATCTGGTAAGATTGTGAGCTCTAGGAAAAAAAAAAAGGAAAAAAAAGAGAGAAAAAGGAGAGAATGAATACAAAGGAACAAAAAGAGAGCATAGTTTTTCTCATCTTTCTCTGAGTTGAGTACTTAATAATTTGGGAATCTAGATTCTATAGTACTAATTTCTTGACGGCTACTCACCACTATAACGGGAAATAGGTTATAATGAAAAGACAGGACTCACCACTATAAGGACTGAAATCGGAGAAGTCATTCCTACCCGATTAGCCAACTCATGAAGAGTTTGTATAGATTACCGCCGACTCAATTCCTCCACAAAGAAGGATCATTTCCCACTACCTTTCATTGATCAGATTCTCGAGAAACTAGCGGGAAATAGGTTCTGCTTTCTTGACGGGTACTCCGGTTACAACCAGGTGGCAATCCATCCTGAGGACCAAGAAAAGACCACGTTCACCTGCCCCTTCGGAACATACGCATTCCGAAGGATGCCCTTCGGTCTTTGCAATGCACCCGCTACTTTTCAGCGATGCATGCTTGCCATATTCTCAGATATGGTAGGTGACTATCTGGAATTCTTCATGGATGACTTTTCAGTTTTTGGAGCATCATTTGACGATTGCCTCCAACACTTGGTCCAGATACTCAGGCGATGCATCGATGTGAATTTGGTTCTTTCCTGGGAAAAGATCCATTTCATGGTGCCTGAGGGAATTGTCCTGGGACATTTAATTTCGGAAAAGGGCATCCAAGTGGATCGAGCTAAGGTTGATCTGATCTCTCGCCTTCCTATGCCTAGCTCGATCAGGGACATCCGTTCTTTTTTGGAGCACGTCGGTTTTTACCGTCGTTTCATTCCTGATCTCACGAAAATCGCGTGCCCCTTGACTTCTCTTCTCTCTAAGGATGTACCCTTTGAAATCTCCAAGGATTGTACACTAGCCTTTGAGAACCTTCGTGACCGAGTCACCCAGGCACCTATCCTACAATCCCCTGACTGGTCTCAACCCTTTGAGATCATGTGCGACGCGTCTGATTTCGCTGTAGGAGCGGTCCTGGGGTAGAAAGCTGACGGGAAATCCGTGGTCATCTACTACGCTAGCAAGACATTTGAGGAGGCTCAGCGTAACTACACGGTTACGGAGAAAGAGCTGTTAGCTGTAGTATTTGCCCTTGAAAAATTCCGATCGTATCTCCTGGGTTCCCACATCATCATCTACTCGGATCATACGCCTGTAAGGCATCTCCCTGCCAAGAAGGACGCGAAGCCCCGACTAATCCGATGGATCTTACTGTTGCAAGAATTTGACCTCGAGATTCGCGACAAGGCGAGAAGGCAGAACGTGGTAGCCGACCATTTGTCCTGTCTTCCTTCTGAGATTATCAACCCTTCTGGACCCATCACGGAACATTTTCCTGATGAGCACCTGCTAACTATCAGTACTAGACTTCCATGGTTTGCTGATATAGTAAACTACTTGGCATCTCATCAGATCCCATCTGATTGGCCAAAGGCCAAGAAAGACAATTGTGTTCTGATACCAAGTATTACATCTAGGAAGACCCGTACCTTTTCCGCATAGGTGCTACTCAAGTCATCCGAAGATGTGTCCCGGAAGAGGAAATCAATAATATTCTTTCTTTCTGCCATGACCAGGCATGCGGTGGCCATTTCTCTGGGCATCAAACCGCATCAAAAGTCCTCCAGTGCGGCTTTTACTGGCCCACATTGTTCAAAGATGCATACAGACACTGCAAGGCATGCAGTCGTTGCCAGACTTTGGGCAACATGAGCCGTCGCGACATGATGCCTTTGCAGCCGATTCTCGTATGCGAAATCTTTGATGTTTGGGGGATTGATTTTATGGGTCCCTTTCCTGTTTCGGATGGTTTCGAATACATTCTGCTTGCTGTGGACTACGTGTCCAAATGGATCAAAGCCATACCGACCCGAACCTGTGATCACAAAATCGTTCTTAAATTCATTCATCAAAACATTTTCTCAAGGTTCGGGATTCCTTGTGCTATAATCTCTGATGGGGGGACCCATTTCGCAAACGCTCCATTTAGGTCACTGATGACCAAATACGGGGTGTCTCACCGAATCTCTACTCCTTACCACCCCCAAACTAATGGTCTAGCTGAGCTGTCAAATCGGGAGATCAAGAAAATCCTGCAGGTCACTGTTCGGCCTGACAGGAAGGACTAGTCGTCTCGACTTTCGGAAGCCTTGTAGGCCTATAGGACCACCCACAAAACCCAATTAGGCATGTCTCCCTTTAGACTGGTGTACGGGAAGGCGTGTCACCTTCCCGTCGAACTGGAGCATAAAGCCAATTGGGCAGTACGGAACTGTAATCTAGATCTTTCGAAGGCTGGAACCCACAGAAAACTTCAAATTAGCGAGACCGATGAATTATGCTTAGACACGTATGAGAACTCGCGAATCTACAAGGAGCGGGTTAAAGCCTTCCATGACAAACATATCTCAAGAAAGATCTTTCATCCTGGTCAGAAGGTCCTACTCTTTGATGCCCGACTCAAACTTTTCCCTGGAAAGTTGCGATCCAAGTGGGTCAGACCATACTTGGTCCGACAGATTTTTGGAAATGTAGCCATCGAAATTAGTCCGCTCAGCCGCAATTCCGAACCTTTCATCGTGAACGGTCAGAGACTCAAGCCGTTCATTGATGTGACTTCTACTGATTTGGCTGAATCATCTTATATCCTCCATTCCCCTTGAGCTTATTGCGCCCAGCCGATGGCGTAAAACTCAGCGCTTAACGGGAGGCAGCCCGTCATTTTCCTTATAAACCTAAAACCTTTACACCTTTGTGCACTTAAGGTTCGCCCTTTTAGACAGCTGACTCCACCTCAGATGCTTGCATTTGAGATTAGAAATCGTCTGCAACAATCATCCTGACTCATTCACTCATCAAAACATCTGTCTTAAGAAATGAACTAAATAAATAAAAAAAACCCCTAAGTCACAATGAGGACATTGCAAACCTTAGGCATGGGGGGGTATAAAAGTGCAAAACTTGTAAGAAAAGGTTTTAAACAAAAAATTCACATATGCCAAAAACACCATAAAAATTAAATTTTTTTTTTCAAAAAAAAAGAATAAAAGAATAAGAGGAGAAAGGAAATTTTGTGGGAGAAGGAAAGGAAACAAAATGAAAAAGGAGCACAAAAATGAAAGAAAAGAGTGATAGTCATTAGTAAGAAACTAAGGGATTGACCTAAGTTCTAGACCTTATTCAAGAAAAGAAATGAAAAGTGCATGGTGAGATTAGTAAGAACGTAAACTTTAGGCATTCTTGGATAGACTCTTAGTACCCATTAAGATCTAGACATTCCTCAAGAGGTTGAGGAAAATGAAAAGCTTAAGTATTAGGTCTAAGGCTTAGGGAGTATTTGGCCTCATTAACTAACTTTTGATTTACAGGACTCAGTAACCTAAGCACCATAACCTCACACACAGCCTGGTTCAGTAAGCGTAAAAATCAAAATCACGCAGAAGCGTCGCAAAATTCTGAAAAGTACACCTAGAGTAGGAGCGGCCGATCAACACAAGTAGATTTGGACAAGTTCCCAGCGCGGAGAGGTGGGAAATTCCCCTCGAAGATGCATAACAAAATATCATCTCCTCAGTGTTTGTCTCTTAGGATATTTACATATCCTACTGGGGGCATGTAAGCACTCTGCTGGTTCAGATTCCATGGATGGCATTATCACGAAGTGTCAATTGCCAGGGTCTGGATTTGGCCACGGAACACCATGGATGGGATTATCTCAAAATCTCAATAGCCAGGGTTCCGGGGGTTGCCATGGGCGGTGCTATCTCGAAGCATCGATTGCCAGGGACCCTTGAGGATTGATGATGGGAGCAAGGAATCTGATACAGACCGTGTTGAAAAGCCAATCCTAAGCTAGAATTAAAAAGAAAAAAAAAGAGAGAGAAAACTCTCTAAAAAAAAAGAGAGAGAAAACTCTCCAAACAGAAAAATTTTCTATCTCTCTCTCTCTTACAAAATGCACTGCGAACTGAGCCAGGGCTAAAATCATTTCAAGCATGGGTGCTTTAACCGCAGAGTCCAATAGACCTTAGGTTAGCTCTTGTGGGCCTTAAAAACCTTTGCTAAGGACTGAGGCTGAGGCTAGACAGATCTGGATCTTGGTTGGTACTAGAGTATCTTTTAGGCCTATGGTCAGCATTCGAACCTAATCTAAGTCCAAATGAAAAATCACTTATCTGTAATTATTAAAAAAATCATGGTCTAGAACAAAGGTTAAAACCTTAAGTTTTTGATAGGGGACTAGCAAAAGCTAAGAATGGGGGTATGATGAGAACCTCATCATGAACCCTAACTAGCACAATCTAACCTAGATATTCGAGAGAAAGCTCCTACATAACTCAAAGAAAGGCTTGACTCAGAGAATTCTGAGTTTAAGAAGAAAATAAGTCATAAGGGGTAAAAATGCAATTTCACCAACACAATCTGTAAGCAGGGTAACTCAGGGTCCAAACATAGGTCAAACTAACCTAATAAGAAGGAAAGTGGGATGATCAGATCCAACAAGGGCTACAGCAACTCCAAGGAATTAAATGACATTCTGTAACCCTAAAACAAACCCACTTCAATTCACAAGGTTCGAGGCAAGGTAAAAATTGAATAAACCTTCTAAAATTCATAGAAAAATAATCTCTAGGGTTTGGAACCTTTAATTTGGCCGTGGGAACCCATTTTGACCTACATTGAGAACCATGCCCAATTAATGATTTAATTTGGGTTTTTACGTAAATTGGCTGGTCAAACAAGGTCTGACCTAGAAATAAAATTCACCATTAGAATCCTTAGGTCCCATTTAGTCATGCATAAAAACTTGAACCTAAGAAGAGACCTTCTTGACCGACTTTGCAATTTGGTTCTCATCTATTACTTTTTGACCCTCAACTTTCAAAACCCTTGCATTTTAGCCCCTAGGTTCTTCGTCGTTCTTTGCATACAGGTCCCTCCTGCAAGTCTCTGCGCAGCACCATGCTCCGACGACTTTGCGCGGAGCATGGTGCCGCGCAGGGTGAGGGAGGCGTCCTGCAGGATGAACCCGGTGTTCCCTACGACGTCTGTTGTCGCAGGGACACCGCCATGCCGTCTGTCCTCGCCCACACCTTCCGTGCGAACGCACAGAAGGTATGGGTCAAGATCCTGGCCATTCTCCGGCGAGGGAGGCACGTCGCCTCCCTGCGCCCACCCCTCCGCCACCGCCTTTATAAGGACCAGCATCGCCAGCCGACTCTGGTAGCTTGGTCCAGACGGAGAAATCCCCTACCATTCCTCTCTTCCCACTCCGGCAGAAACCCACCAGCTCCGGCGGCTCCTCCTCCTTCGTCTCGTCGCTCTGCTGCAATACTAGCAGCAGACCCACCTTCGCCTGCTCTTCCCGCGTCGCGCCGTACCCAGCGTGCGGCCTCCTGCTCTCTTCCTCGCCGCCACCCTCCCCCTCTGGGTATTTCTTCTCCGGCGACAGTCAGTACGACTGCCGCCCTGCTCCGGCCCCCCTCGTCCCTATAAGTAGGTAACAGTTATCTCCCTTCCTCCCCTCTTTCTTTTCCCCAACTCAATTTGTTCAACCGCCCCTCGACAACGCCTGACCACCCTCGTCTTCCACGCCTCCGCCAACCTCCGGCGAGTCGCCCCCATCATTCCGCCACTCCACACGACTCGCCAACCGACCCAAAACCTCTTCCTCATAACGCTGAACCACTTCCGCCCCTTCACTGCCACTCCACACCCACACAAAGCCCCGCCAAACACACCCACTTTTCCGGTCACAGGTCGACCTAAGCACGCACGCCTAGGCCATCCTGCGACCTGCTACACCCCGCATCACCTTCGCCGTGCCACGGCGAAGGTCACCCTATAGTCTGATTAGGCCGAGAGGCCGTGTTTCTGTCTGGCAGGGTCGGAGCCCCAGCCGCCATTGACGATGACTGAAGGAGCTTCTACGCGAGCTCCAGGCCCTGCAGCAGTAGGATCCCAGCTGAGGCGAGCTACAGGGACTTGGGCGAAGGCAACGAGCAGGTCTGCAAAGAGAGGCGAGGATGCAGCTGCTGAGGCCAGGTCGTGGCTCTCCTGCGGGCGCGCGCGAGAAGGGCGAGCAGAATAGTCCCACATCGTAAGTTTTCGAAACGCCGAGCTGATTTAAATTGATTTTGTGTTTTCTCTTAATCGCCTCGAGACACCTGGGGTGAGGTCCCGCACCCCACTCACCCGCCCGGTCCGCGAGTTCACCACGCGGATCCGGCGGACCCGACCCGACACCACCTGCGCACTCCTTGCGTACCATACACGCCGGTACGCCTAGTCCCGGGTATGCTACCCGACCCGATAACCCGGCTCTGGGAGAGCTTCCTATGAGCGGTTTGCAGAGAGAGAGAGACGTGCGGGTAGAGGGAAGGGTTAGGTTTTGCTTTGTGCAAGGACAAGGTGCGAGGAAAAAGATTCACACTTGGCTGCAAGAAGAAGAAGAAGAGGAGCAGAAGAAGAAGAAGCCTTGCAGCTGAGCAAAGGCAGAAGGCCAAGGTAGAAGAAGAAGAAGAGAAGAAGGAGAAGCAGCAAAGGAAGAAAGGGGAAGCACTGTAGCAGGCCACCGTTTAAGCCGTCTGACTGAGATATCAGACGACGGATGAAGCTCCATAGAAGATAGAAAGAAAATAAAGAGAAGAAGAAAGAAGAAGACCCGTAAAGAAGAAAAGAGAAAGAAGAGAAGAAAAAGCCAAGAGACAGAAATCTACTTCTCCCCCTCTCTCTCTCTCTTATTTTTGTAATAAAGAAACATTGTACTTCTAGAATTCCAGTAGCTCCCTGAGTTCGACCTCGGGAAACTATTTCCGAGTAAAAAAATTATAATGGCAACGACAACCGTAGCTATTTTATCTATGCCACAACGATATTTCTGTAATAAGCACTAAAACAAACAAAGACTAGCCACGGTTCTGTCGGGACATCTGCCATTATCACTTAGGTACCCTTATGTGAATAATTTAGTCTTGCATTTGCTAGGGACTAGCAAAGTTTAGGCATGGGGTATGATCGCACAGCAATCATGGGTCCTAATAAACATAAATAATGTTTGAACCTAGCTTAATTGTGGATATTGCACTCATATCTTGCATATCATGCATTGCATCAGTCTATTTAGAATAAGATGTGATATCCTGCAATTTAATGGTTTTTATTACTATTTGCAAGTAATAAAGTAATCCAGGATAGAGATAGTCGAATAAAGTAATAAAGGAAGAAGAAGACCGATCCAGATAAGAGGAGTGAGGAGGATAGCCTTATCCCTACCCTTAGAAACCCTAGGACAGCCTTCCCAAACCCAAAACGACCTCCATTAGGGCACCTTAGCCTCAAAACCCAAACATGGATAGCACTATCCATGTTCTTACCCACCCTATCCCTCTCCCAAACACTTAGGAACCAAAACACACCTTAGAAAACCTAAAACCCACTCTCCATCACCTTTTGGGACGTCCAGACATCTGGCTAGACATCTAATTTCTACAAAGTAACAATCTAGGAAGCCAAACCTCATACTAACACAAAATTAGACGTCTAATTTAATGTCCAAATGTCCAATTTTGTAGTATAAGACGTCTGACCACTATCCTGGACGTCTGATACTGTTGTCTGGTTCCTGATTTTGGTGTTGGAAGGCCTAGCTTGCCTATTTTGACTTAGGAACCCCACCGGACACCCTAGGAAACCTAATTAGATACCTCCTAAGCCTAGCCCACTATCCATAGCCCTACTTATCCTATCCCTAACCCAATTAAACCATCCCATACCTAATTGGGTGCATCTACAGTTAATTGGGTGCACCTGAGCCCAATTGGATCCACCCAGGATCTAATTGACTCATACCTATTAGGGTTACCCTAGCCTAATCACATGCACACATCCAATTAGACTTGACCTAGACCTAATTAGGTTCACTCCTATCCAATTAGACTTTCCTAAGCCTAATTAGGTCCACACCCAGTTAATCTAGATTGACCCAACCTATTTAGCACCTAATCCTACCAAAACCCACAACCTAGTCCTACGAAAAATACACACCCACACACACACACACACCTTCCCATTCTACCCCTACCAAACCCATGCACACTCTCTTGGAAACCCTAAAAACTTGTGTCAAACCTAGATCCTAAAAATGTGGCACTAGCTAATTTTGGAGCCACCAAAAGTGGCAACTAAATGGAGCCTTCCATAAGGGCAAAAAAAGAGCCACGAAATTGCACCATCTCTAGCCATTCTCTCCACTCTCTCAACTTGCGACCACACCTCCTCCTCTCCCTCTCAAGGCCATCCTCTTCCTCCAAGGCTCCCTCCATGGATGGCTAGGAAGAAGCTCTCCTCCAAGTTTCTTCATGGGTGGCAAGAAGAAGAGGAGCATAAGGATGCAACACCTTCTCCTTTCTTCATGTGGGTGTGCCCTCTTCTTCCACCATAGAGGATCCATGCCCCCATTTTCTTTTTCTTCTTAGATAGCCATAGAGAAGACTCCCCCTCAAGGTCTTCTCAAGGATGGCCATTGGTACAGAAAGGGTGCAACACCCTCCTCTCTCCACTTGGGTGCACACAACCATCCTCCTCTCTTTAGTGGACGGCCAAGAAGGCTTCTCCTTAGCCTCTCTTGGTTGATCCCTTTCTTTAGTTTAGCTTTATTTCCATGTATTTGTATTTTATAGTGACTTAATTTTTGATGCATGATACTCTTGTCTAATGGTTTTATACGCATGCTATTATCTTCATGGCTTACAACTTTGATGCATGATTTCATTTCGTGTTTCAAAATAAAGATCAAAAACACAAAAAGACAAAAATATTAGGTTAGATTAGATTTAGGTTAGAATAAGCTGATCCAAATCTCGACTTGTTTTCGCACCTCCCAGAGACGAACGACCAGGACTCAAGTTTTCAAAGGAATAAAATCATTTGAGTTTCGTTATTAGAAATATTTTTGTCAAGGGGATTTCACGACTATACTATGACGTTTTCCAAAAATGTGAGATTTCCACGCTTGTCAAGGTGGAAGTGAATTAGGCGAATTACTGATCAATTAGGTAATTAAATGTGATAGAAGTGATCGTGGAAGATAGAGGAAGATGATCAATGGTTTAAAAAGATGAAATTAATGCTCTGACAAGCTCAAGGAGCTCGTCGAAGTCGAGGAAGATGAAATTTGAAATCCAACATTATGGCTAACTAACCTACCTAACTAACTAACTAAACTATCCTACTCCTACTCCTACTCCTATCCTATTATTACCTAGACGAAGGGGTCAGAGGATCTCCGTCGATGGCTCATGACGGAGGAGTGAAATTAGAGGGTAGTCGAAAGATCTCCGGCGGCGGTTGTAAGGTGAAGAAGAGGAGGCCACTTAGTCAGCGCTTGTGTCAAGAGACGCAGTTGACCTCGGCGGAGTTCCAGAGCTAATAAAGGTGGATGGAGGAAGTCGGATGGTGTGGTGGAGGATTGCTGGAGTTGCGGAGTGAATAGCCTATTAGGTTGGCCGCAATGAAGAAGAGGGAAGGGAGCCAACTTGGTGGAAATCAGGGGGGTCAGGGGGTATTTATAGTCGACGGCGACTAAGAAGGAGGTGGAATCTGAACACAATTGTGGCTAGGAGGAGGATAACCACCGGCATCTTCTCCGACGCTGGTGAGGTTATCTCCAACCATAATTAGGATATCAGTGTCATCCAGACTGGTGGATGAAAATGGGGTGGTGAGTGCAAGCTCCAAGAGCTTAGAGAAGAAGAGACGACGACGGATGGGCGGTGATCGTGTGGTGGCTGCACCTTCAGTCGTCAGTCGTCCAGTCGGGTGAAGAGAAGAAGAAGAAGTCCAAGGACTTGTTCGTGATGAATCCTAAGGACCTAAATGGAAAATAAGGACCCGATTGAAATGAAATATAAGGACCAAAATGTAAACTCAGGTTTTCAAGGTTTATTTTAATTTAGCTCTTTTTCAAATTTTTATATATGATTGGAAATAAGGTAATTATTATATTTATACCTTGAATTTACATTTTTGACCTTTTTATATTAATGTATTTAATTAAGTAATATTACATAAGTTATTACATACTTAGGTATATATTATGCTTAAGTTAGTTAATGTATTAATTAGATGAATGATTGTAATATTTCGAGTCCAATTATCAATTAGACTATTAATAATATTAATTGAATGATAAAATAGAATTTTAAACTTATGTTAGGGTCTTTAACTATTTATCCCTTATTTAATAATTAACCCATATATTCACATAATCCTAGCTAATTAACTAGGAAGACTAGTTAAGTAGGGGTAATTAGAGATCATGATGAACTTCTCATCACCAGACCCTCAACTGGTTGGAGGGTCTGCATTGACTACCGCAAACTGAACACTGCTACCCAGAAGGATCACTTTCCCTTGCCCTTTATTTGTCAGATCCTAGAGAGATTGGCAGGAACAAGTATTTCTGCTTTTTAGATGGATATTCTGGGTACAACCGGGTTGCAGTCTTCCCTGATGACCAGGATAAGACAACTTTCACTAATCCTTATGGCACTTTTGCGTTCAGGCATTTTTCGTTTGGATTATGTAATGCACCAACAACTTTCCAGCGGTGTATGATGTCCATTTTCTCGGACATGATTGACGAGTGCGTCGAGGTTTTTATGGATGACTTCTCCATTTACGGCTTGTATTTCAACCAGTGTCTCCTGCACTTAGAGAATGTGCTGAAGAGATGTAAGAAGTTTGGTTTAGTCCTCAGCTGGGAGAAAAGCCACTTCATGGTACAGAAAGGCATTGTACTTGGGCATGTTGTGCCTAAAAGAGGCTTGGAAGTAGATAAGGCAAAAGTTGATTCTATTTCCAAACTCCCATTGTCGACGAATGTCAAACATATTAGACCCTTTCTGGGCCATGCAGGCTTTTATAGGTGATTCATTAAGAATTTCAACATAATTTCTAGGCCACTTTGCGACTTATTGGCGAAGGAATCTTCCTTTGATTTGATTCAAAGTGTGCTGAGGCTTCTCATACGCTGAAGGAGGCCTTGATCTTTGCACCTATTCTCTGAGCTCCTGATTGGACACTCCCATTTGAGCTTATGTGTGATGCTTCACATTATGCAGTGGGAGCTGTCCTTGGACAGAGGGTTGAGGGAAGATCACATGTGCTGCACTATGCTAGCAAGACTTTAACTGAACCACAGCAAAACTACACAGCCACTAAAAAGGAATTACTTGCAGTAGTTTTTACTCTAGAGAAGTTTAGGTCTTATCTTCTTGGATCCAAGGAGGTCATTTTTACTGATCATGCGGCAGTGAAACATCTCATTGCCAAGAAAGACTCTAAGCCACGATTAATTAGATGGATTCTACTCCTTCAAGAGTTTGACTTGGAAATTCGTGAAAAGAGAGGAGTGGAAAATGTAGTGCCTGACCATCTGTCTCACCTTCCCCTTGCTGACTCTCAATCTGGAGACATCCGTGAGACATTTCCTGATGAAACCCTTATGACAGTAACACCGACTTCACCCTAGTATGCAGATACAGTTAATTACTTGGTCACTGGAGAAACCCCTGGCTCTTGGGATGCATAAAAATGGAAGCGATTCATTTCCCAAGCTAGATTCTTTCATTGGGAAGAGCCAGAATTATTTCATATTGGACAAGATCAAGTTTGGAGATGATGTGTGTCTGAAGAAGATCAACAGAGTATGTTGAGATTTTTCCATGAGCTTCATTGTGGAGGACACTTTGGTGCTAAGAAAACAATTTTTAAGGTTCTCCAATCTGGTTTTTGGTGGCCTTCTTTATTTAAGGATTCCCATTACTTTGTTAAGGCCTGTCTTAGATGTCAACGGACTGGAACAATTGGGAAGTAGAATGAGATGCCCCAACACCCTATCCAACCTGTGGAAATTTTTGATGTTTTGGGGATAGACTTCATGGGTCCCTTCCCTTCGTCCCATGGATTCGAATATATCTTGGTGGCAGTGGATTACGTCTCCAAGTGGATAGAGGCCATCCCTACACACACAAATGATAACTCTGTGGTTTTGAAATTTGTGAAGACCAATATCATATCTCGCTTTAGCTGCCCCAAGATGATTATAAGTGATGGGGGTCCTCATTTCAGGAAGCATCACTTCAATCGGCTACTCAGCAGTCTGGGAGTAACTCACAAGATTGCTACCCTTATCATCCTCAGACAAGTGGCCAGGTTGAAGTGTCAAATAGGGAGCTCAAGAATATTTTAGAAAAGACTGTTAGGCCAGATAGGAAGGACTGGTCCCAAAAGCTCGATGACTCTTTATGGGCTTATCGAATGGCCTACAAAACCCCTTTGGGTATGTCTCCCTTTTGGATTGTGTATGGGAAAGCGTGTCACTTACCCGTTGAACTTCAACATACGGCACTCTGGGCTATCTGAAGTGTCAATATGGATTTAGAGCAAGCTAGTAAAGCATGTTTACTGGAGTTGACAAAGCTTGAGGAGCTGAGGAATGATGCTTATGACACCTCCCAAGCTTATAAAGAGAGAACTAAGGTCTTGCATGATAAATATATCCTTAGAAAGACCTTTGAGCCCAACCAACAAGTTTGGCTTTTCAATTCCAGACTTAAGTTGTTTCCAAGAAAATTGAAATCATGTTGGGATGGGCCTTATATTATCACCAAAGTATTTCTCCATGGGGCTGTGGAAATCAAGAGCCCTTCTTCTTCAGCAGCACCCTTTACCATCAATAGCCAACGATTAAAACCTTATGTTACTTTGGATGGCCATCTGGTTGACGAGGTCACTCTTGAGGAGCCTTGGCACCTTTCTTTCCCACCTCAGGTAACATCTTCCCTAGGCCATTTTATTTTCACAATGGCATGGGGGGATAAGACCTGAGGCATCTGTACATAGCATTTATACATAGTGCATTCATGCATTTAGTTTAAACATTCTGCATTGCATACATTTGTTAAAAAAAAAAAACATTTTGCATTATTGAGCTTAACTAGCTAAGTCCTGCATTCTTAGGTAGACCAGAACTTTAGGCTAGACTAAGTTGACTCTAGGGTTTGACTTAGAAGCTAAGTTGAGTTACTAGCTTTAGACCTTTAGGTTCCTTTGTGGATTTGAAAAAACTCAAGTAGGAGTTAAGTTGTGGACCATTCCTCAAGAGGTTGAGGAAGGAAAGCTAGGGATTGAGTGAAAGGTTGGGTAGTACTTGATGTCTTTCTCTACCTTTTGGTTTACGAGTCCTCATAACTTAAGCATCCACAATTCACACACACTTGGTCTTGTGTAAATAGTGATCACCCTAATTCCTTCCTTGGAGAAAAATTTTGGTTCTCTTAGTTCTGACTTAGGAGAAGCTTGAAAACACAAGTTGATTGGAAGAGTTCCTACCATAGGAGACTTGGAGTATATACTCACCTTGAGGATGCGATGATAACATGTCACCTCCTCGGCGCTTGTCTCTTAGGATATCCATCCTACTAGGGGCATGTAAGCGCATTGTGCGGTTCAGGTACCATGGGCGGCCTTATCTCGAAGTGCCGATTACCACAGGCCTGAATTCGCTTTATAAATCCATGGGCGATATTATCCCAAAGTGTCGATTGCCAGGAGTTCTTGGGGTCGCTATGGGCGGTGCTATCTCGAAGCATCAAAAGCTAGGCACCCTTCGAGGTTCGGTAATGGGGACAATGAATTCGACACAGACTGTGCTGATAGCTTATCCAAGGTTAAACTTAGAGGAATTAAACAAAAAAATTATATATACATATATATATAAATTTCTTTCTTACTCTCTTTCCTGGTTGGCAATGAAACCAACCTCAAATAACTCAGACTAATGCACATGCACAGATTTTTTAATCTCTAGGACCAATAAACCCTAGGGTAGAGTTAGAAATCAGGGAAACCTATGCCTACAACTCGTCTTAGCTGACCTAGTCTATAACTTAGCAATTACTTGGGAACCTTAGGTCTAAAGTCTGAACTTAACACGTTTGTAACGACCTGGTTCCGAGTCCCTATGAGACACGAGAACCAGACCGACTCGACTAATCCCAAGACCTAGTCGTCCAACGAGGAAGTAACCAAAAGAGCAGTAAAAATAAACCACATTCAGCATGAATATAACTAACAGTAAGAAAGTACAGCAGTAAGGAAAGAAACTACTACAGTATATACCACCACAACAGTAGAATAACATTTATCATATAACATGAACTGCAGGTAAAGAAAAGTACAACGGAAACAAGAACTACTCACTATAACGGAAACAAAGAGGTACAAAGGACAGTGGTAACTCTACTGGACCCTACTCGACCCAGCGTCCTCTGCAGCCGCTGGCCCTGGCTGCTCAACACCTGGTCCGGAAAAAGGTAACGAGTGTAACACGTCAGCAAAACGCTGAGTAAAGTGGCAACTAAAACTAAAGACAACAGTAGAGTGTACAGTAGCTGTTATGTTCTATTACTTTCTTTATTCACATCTTTCAATTGTCTCACTATTTCATTTATTCCCCAGATCTTTTTCTTGATCTCGAATGTTCCTCGTGGGAACAATCTTGATTGCAGTCTTTTCCAAAAAGTAGAAGTAGCACGTGGTGCTCTCCTGGCCGGGAGAGTCCCCCGTGGTGATCCTACCCTCAGTCAACCACCCCAAGGTCACTGACAGACGTAACGGTGACTACGGCACGTGCAATAAACGCACAGGTAGCTAACCCGTACTGGCACGCAGTCAGTCATTTCCGTTAACGGGTGCGCCCAAAGCACAGCACGGAACCATTCCAGGGCAGAGCCCTCTCAGTAACAGGGGTCCAACCCCTCCACAGTAACCAAACCGGGGCCTTGCCCCTCCACAGTCCGCACACCCTCGCCTGACTACCCTGGTTTGGCCCAGCGGGCCTAACAAGTTGGTGTGGGAGGCTAGCAGAACCCCGGGGCCCGTGGGGTAGCTAGTACCTCCCTACACTAGTAGCTCTCCTCGGTACTACGTACGCGAGGGCCAGCAAGTCGGTACAGAGTGGCCAGTCCTAACCCCGGGTCCTTGGGGCGGCTGGCTCCGCTCTGCACTAAACAGGGGGGACAGTCACTCTCCTTGGTACTCCGTACTCAAGGGCCAGCTCACTTCCCCAATACTATTCCATTCACTTTCCAGGAGTTCTACTCCTACTTCCCCGTAGGGTTCCATCCTTTTTACTCAAACATCCAGGTTTCACTTTCCAGTTTCACATTCTTACAACCCATGTTCTCAACCACGTTATTTATTCACAACAGGCAGCTGTTAATTCAAATTACAAGCAGCTTTATATCTCTTTCCATTTTCCAAGACTGCAGTATTATACATTCCACTAGTTTTCCCATCCTAGGATTCATGCCATATCCTAGGATCTATCATACAATCTAGTTTTCCAGCCCCAGGATTCATGCAACACCTAGGAGCTATCATATATTTCTCATTCCTAGGATTCATGCAACGTCCTAGGTTCTAGTTATGGTTCCATACTTTAACAGATTTTATTAATAACTTAAAACCACTCTACCAGGTACAACGGGAGTAATGGGGGCGTGATCGGGAATCCCGCGTGCCTCCGCGACTCCCAAGACTGCAACTGAATGAGGTCCTATCACAAGGATCAAACACAAGGAGAGTCTCAAAACAGTGTATAGCTACTATAGACGGGTAGAGGAATTAATTCTGAAAAGAACGCAACTCGAATTGCGGAAAACGGAACCCGAACGGGCCCTAAACGGGTCGAAAACGACGACACTGTGCAAAATCAGACGTCTGGAACTTCTTCCAGATGTCTTAAAAAGTGGATCAGAGAATTACCTGTTCAGCGTGGTTTCCCAGACGTCCAGAAGTCTAAGGGGACGTCTGGCCTAGCTCCCAGAAGTCCGATGGTCACCCCGAACGTCTGGAGGTCGCTCCCGCCGTCTGGTACAACAGCCAGACGTCTGATTCGCGTTGGATAGCGAATCACCGAGCCTGCGCACACCCATCTCCCTCCCTCAGTACGGTCATTCGACAAGAAGGAAGAAGAAGACGGAAAACTCACCTTTCAGACGTCTGGAAGGTCTTCCAGACGTCGTCCTCGCCGTCTGGCTATTAACCCAGACGTCTAATTCTAGAAATTCTTCCAGAATCAGGGCGCCACTCGGCCTCCGCTCGCGACGCCGCCCGCGTCGCACCTCGCGCGCCTGCTGCTCAGACCGCAGCAGCCCCCCCTCCGCGTCACTCTGCGCCCCCCGCGCCCTCCGCCGGCCGGCCCTTGCAGCCCCGGCGAGCTCGCCCTCATGGCAGAGCTCCGCTCTCGCACGCCACACCTCCTCCGCGCTCACTGCGGCCGCCGCTGCCACCCTCGCGCTCACACTCACACTCACTGGCTGAAGGAGAAGAGGGAGGAGACGGTGGAGACGACGGGAGGAAGCGCGTGGCCTTTTAAGGCCGCGCGAGGAGAGAGAGGACGCGGCAGGCGTCTGCAGCCGCGGGGAAAGAGGGAATAAGCGAATATCCGGTCTGCGCGCTCAGGCACGCAGACGACTCGCGCGTGTCAAAATTAACGGATTTCCAGACGTCTGGAAACGATCCCAGACGTCTGGTCAGACGTCTGGATGTTATCCCAGACGTCTGGTCCGACGTCTGGGCCACCTCCCAGACATCTTAAAAGACGTCTGGGGCACGCGTTCGTTACAATGTTTCTAAAGGAAGACTGATTGGGTTGGCTAGTCCACCTGAAGAGTTGGGTTATTACTTGAATTTACTAGGAACTAGCAAAACCTAGGCATGGGGACATTTGATGAGCCCATATTTGTGGGCTAAGTGTGTATTTTAATGCTTAGACATTAAGTTAACATGTACATTTATATAGCATACATTAATGTGTAAATAGGATAACATAAAATCTCATGCATTTCATGCATTACATGCATTGATAATATCATTTAGAATTTATTTAGAATATCATGCATTGAAATAGGTTGCATTACAATTAGTGTTTTGAATTTAACGTAGAAGTTAAGGTCTTACATATAAATAACGTAATAATAATTTTTCTTTATTTTTATTCTCTTTGCAGCAACGGTTTCCCACGCTGAATGCACGCCTTAATTGCTGAGGAGAGAGGATACTGCACGTCGTCGACGATCCCTCTTCTCCACAACGCTTCTTCCTCTCCATGTTCCTGCAGCCATAAAAGAAGACCTCAACTGCACCATCATGAGCAGGCCACCATTCCCAACCCACCACTACACAGAGATCAAATTCTCCTCCATTCCACCACTACCAAACTCGACTGCGGCAGTCTGCTCCACTATCGTAGGCGTGCATCGTGATAGGACGCTCCGCCAAATCGGAGCAGCTACGTTACTGTGAGCACCTCAATGTGCACTCCACGCTGCAACAATAGCATGCAACACCACCCTCACCACCATCACCAGCAACCACCTCCAACTCCACGCCCCACACCGCACCAGTTAAGACGTCCAGGAAATTTTTCGAACGTCTGAAGCCACCTTATTGCCCTCCTTCTCGCTGCGTGCACCGATCTCGCGCAGACCTCCTCACCTCCAGACTGTGAGACCCCCTAATCGAATCTCTTACAATGTATGTTTATTTAGTCAAGTTAATCAATCAGTCAGTCGCTTCACATAAATGCTGTTGTTGGGTTTTGATCCCCGGCAACAGTGTCAAAAAATAATGTAAGGCGATCAAATGACCACGGTTTGTATCAAAAATCATCCTTGTTGTAGTATATGTCACAAATACAAACCGTTATCGCATCAATTTTTATTTAATTTACATAATTTTTACTGATTTATTCCAGGTCGTTCACTGGGAGGCAGTTATTGATATACATCACTCTCTAAGTCCAAGATTATTCTTTAATTCCAAAATGATCAGTTTTGTGTGCAATAAAGAATGAATGAATCAATCAATTATGAATGAATTAATGATTTAATTATGTATAAAAAGAATCAATTAAAATACTTGCAAATACTAATTACAAACAAGTATCAAACACTACATAGACATACTCTATACTATCTACTTATAAGTTATATTACTAATACTTACATATATATATAATACTAACTAATAATACATACCATACTTAACTTAATATACTAACGTATACAGTAACATATATAATAGCTACAACGACAGATACAAACGTCGCTGGACCCTAAAAGACAATGTACAAACTCTAAAGCAGAAACTAAGGTCTATAGCGACACTTATTTTACCTTTAGTGATGTTTTATTCTGTCAGCAATGAAACGTAGTTATTTTTATACATATATATAGCTATACTTCTTATACGTATGCTTATTATTTACCTTGTAGTTATTTATTTATATACACAAATACGCTATCCATTATACATATACATTTCTTCTTCTTCTTTTACTTCTTAAGTTCTCTGTATTCTTCTTCTTCTAAGTCTCTTCTGCGTCTCTTAGCGAATTCTCTGTATGTTTATCCTCTTTTACTAAGCCTCTCCTGTGTTTAGTGAGTCATTAGGGCCTTCTAATTTAGCAAAAATTTGTTAATTGGCGGGCACACCATTCGAGGGATACACAGCACCCGAGGTGGGTGTGACCAGACCCCTACTAGGTATGCCCTAGTTTCTTAATTAGGTTGATTAATCAAGTTTTCAGCTCATTAGTGGGCTAAATCAAGCTTAGCACAGTAATCGGCCCCCGGCCCACACACAGTACTCATTACAACACATGCTCAAATATGCTCAGGTAAGGTCAGATATGTTCGATTGTTTCGGGCGCCTGACGCCTGTGACAACTAAGCTATCCATTGTAGTTTTGCAATTTATATAATATCGCACGCTTTGCAATTTCCGATATGGTGCTATTCGAGCGCTTGTTCTGTGTTGGATTTCAAGTGTGGCTGTATTAGATTAAGGATTTTGGCCCTCAATTCGAGGGCCATAATTTATTATAAAATTAAAATAAATTATGGGATAATAAAGTATTTACATAGCACTACTTAATTGTATAATTAATTTAGAGTTTTAATTATATTTACTGTATAAATAAATTAGCTAAAGTATATAGATTATACATACTTAATTTTAGGTTTTATTCCTTAATTACATATAAATTAGTTCTTATATGGTCTAATTGACCTTATACCGAGTTAGTAAATATGTTAAAGTATTTAATAGATATTTTTATTGTATTTTACAAGTTTTATTTCTATTTTATTTGCAATTTATTAGTACAATTTTAGACTATTTTATTTGTAAATTGAGTTTAAAAAGTATAAACATTATAAATATACTTAAATTAGGTTAATTTACTTAAAATACAGTAATATACATATACAGTATAAGTTAACTTAGTTTTAACTTAATCTACTAATTTATTTTAATTTAATCTAATAACTTAACTATTAACTTAATAAATTAATTATTTATTCTAGATATATAATTAAATTAAGGTACATGGTTTAATATGTTTATAATATACATATAAAGACGTGTATACAATATTATAACTTAATATGGTTATTTATAGAAGGTATTAATTTACATTGCAATTTCATACATATAAATTAGTTTACTTAATAAGTAGTTATATAATTTAGTTATATACAGTACCATCTAACTTAAATACTTAATTTATATACTACAATGTATACATAAGTTATTTTTGTTATAAATATGTATAATTTTCATTATAGGTTAATAGGCTTACAATATAGCTTATATTTATACTTATATACATAGTATACAATGGATTTTTAATATTTTTAGGATTTTTTCACTTTTTATGGCTTTTATGTCTTTTATGGTTGTAAGAGATGAGAGGGAAAGAAATAGATGAGGAGAAGGAGATGTTTTTGGTGTTTTTAAGTTTAGTTTCTTTTATTAAGTTTCATGTTATACAAAACCGTCGACTGGTATATTCTACTAAGTCGAAGGTTCAGATTACTATGAAACTTGGTGTACACTTAAGGAAATACCTAATCTTCAATCAGACAGGTTTATTTTATTTTCTTAGATTTTTTTATAATTTTTATTGAACTTCAAACTTCACACATTCGAAGCCTTTTAAGGGTTTCTAGGGTGTGTTAAGGGCTTAGAATGGAACTTAAAGAGTTTAAAAGGCAGTGGATTGCCTCAACAGACTCAGTACAAAATATAGCAAAGGATACAGGCAATTTAGCATGCAATTCCACATGGATTTCATTTAATTAAACTTGTTGGACAGTTAGGCTTAAAAGGATAACTGACAAAAGAATTAAATCAAAATTACAAGTATTCAAATGAGAATTAAAGTCAATTACAATACATGAAAGCTTGTATACAACTCATATATATCCTTAAATACATGTCAACTATCTAACCAACTACAACCTAGTCCTACAATTCTTGTCTTCAAAATTTTTCACACATCTACTGGAACAACTACAACACACTGCTAGAAATTCAACAACACTGCAGCAGGACACAGCAATAAGGAAGTTGCTGGAAATCCAGTAGAACAAACAGATGCAACACAAACAACAGCAGTACTACATAATCAACAACACTACATGCAGGCCAAACTTGATTCCAGATGGCTTAACTACTGCTGCAGTTAATCCATCTGGATGAGAGCTAAGTCTGCAGCAGGGAAGAACCTCAATTCCAACTACCTAATAACTTGAAACAGCCAATCAAATTCCAGATCAGACTCAAGACAACCTGATCAAGAATTTAAAGTGACTGTTTCAAGAATTATTTAGCTGGGATTGATGGAAATGTAACTGCAATTGCAGCAATTTACTATGACTCTGGGATTCAAAACTCATGACAAAACTCAACCTCAAAATCTGACAGTACTTGGAAATAGTTTTGCAATCAACTCAGGTGAAAGGATCCACATCAGAAATTTTCAAACACTATTTTTATTTCATTCCAAACCAGAGAAAGCTACTGATCTAATACATTCCTTATGCTATAGACAACATGAAGGAAGAGATTAGAGTAGTCGATTAAATACAAAAAACAAAAATCTTAATCCCAGACCTCTAAAACCTTAAGGAGTATTGAGAACTCCTTAGGTTGAAAATCAGAATTACATTTTACAAACAACTCATGAATACAAGATAGAACCTCAAATCACCAAAGTGATTTTCCTTAGCTCTATCATGCATTCAAAGCATTAAAATCCTCACGAAAATCCAGGTCAGATTATGGGTTATCTAAGGTGAATTCTTATCTCAGATTCACCTCAGATTCCCAGCCAAACAATGAACCCAATCAAAGATGTCTCAGTTTGCTAGATCAAAACATTCAAAGCCCAAAATGGATAAAAATCCTTGAAATCCGAATTCATAAAACATCTGGCAAACTGATTCAAATTTTAAACTCGGATCAGGGGCTTTTGTGACAAAATGGGATGAATGAAAAGCCCCTAAGATGGATTATTGATGCTAATTTCAGATCTGAGGTTGGAAACCCATCAGATCTGAAATTAGATCTAATGAATGGCTGTATTGTGAGAGAAAAATTGAGGACATCAGAAGCGATATGAAAATGCGTAGAGGAAGAAAATCATGAACAATGACTGGGGGAGATCGTCCCCTCTGATCTGGAATGATCAGAGGAGGTGAGGGGGGGGGAATTTAATCTAAATCTGCTCCTACTGCTAAACTAACATGCACAGCAGATTAACACTAATTCTACATCTAATTCTATTGCTAATCTATCTAACTAACACTACAGCTAAACTACAAAGTAGTAAATCTACTCTAATTGGAAGAATGGGACCTGTGGATCTCCACTCGGCGGATGGAGAGGAAGAAGGGAGGGGGAGCTCCAGCGACTGAAAAGCATACTAATGAAGCTTCTGGGTCATCCTCAGGCGTACATCATCCTTAGCGATGAGGAGGAAAGGGAGGTGAAGAACCACATCTCTATCACAGATGAGGCGTTTGAAAGGGTTAGGGGAGCTGGAGAGGATGAAAGGACCGCTCTCAAGGAAGTAGGAGAGGAGGTGATCCCTTGTGCGCGAGACCAATGAGGTGTTTAAGTAGATATCTTAGTGACTCATATCACCGTGCGGGTGAAGTTAGGTGACGAGGGCATCGGCGACGAGGATGAGAGGACAGAAGCACGTGGGTTTCCAAGTTGAAATCAAACTGTAGGATGGGATCTGGGGGTTGGGGTGAGCACACCAGTCGCTTCGCGCGAAACTTTGAATCAAATCGAGCCACAGATCAAACGAGCTGAGAGATCAATGGTCTAGATCACACGAGTGCATCGAGTGAACAGTGTCAGGGCGGGAAGCAGCAAGCGCTAGAATTCTAATGGTGAAATTGCAGGGATACCCTTCAACGAAGGGGTAGAAGATTTACACAAGAGCCCGAAAGTGGTAGAAAGTAGTTACAAAGTTGTCCTTAAGGCCTTTCAAAGAGGTCCCTACGTGTTACAAATAGGTCTGGGAAAGTTTTCTAATGAAGGAAATGTGATGCATAAAGGACCTAAATGTAAATTCTAAGTTTCAAGGCCTTAATGATGTCCAAATGCCTTCAAGTTTTTATATGTGCTTAATTGAACTTTTAAGAAGTTAGTTATACTTTTGATTTGAACTTTTAAGCTTATTTGTGTGTTTAATTTACACTTTGATCATCATTTGACCTTTTTCTCAAGGATATCTCAATTTATGACCTAATTATGCAATCTTAACACAGAATTAATGTTTTAGCTATCTTTCTTTGATTCTCACACTTAACCCTTTTTGTGTATTAATTTGGTATTATTTAACCAAGTTTTTAGCTTAACTTTAGCTTTTTAGCTATGATGAGTAGCCACTTGTCATACCCCCATGCTTAGGTTTTGCTAGTCCCTTGGCAAATAATTCATTAAAGTGCAAAGCAATTTAAGTATCAACAAGGTAAGTGTGATGAGATATCTTTTCTTCTTTTCATTTTTCACAAAGTTTTAAGTGTTTGAAGATGATCTTTAAGCTGAAAGAAATTTCCTAATAAACCAACTGTGTTTATGTCTGGACATTGTGAGAACCTTATTATTGAGGAAGACTGACCAGAACTTAAGACTTAAATGACATAGGCCATCTCTCAAATAACAAGGACTCTTGATATTTATACCTTAAGTCAAATTCCAGGACTTAGGGGGTTTTACAGAGACTTAGAATGCTACGAGATTATGGTTGTGCTTTGTGATAAGTTAGGACTAACCAGGTGAATTCTAAGAGTCAATCCCAGGGTTTCACTTCTTTTTAAGTCCAGGTTGGTCCTAGCTTCAGCTCATGTTTTCGGATTGACTCTTAATAAACGATGATTACTCAAGTCCAACTTTTATTGTGTTTCTGGCTCAAAGAATTTTTTTGGTGGAAGAACAGGGTATTTGTATTGAACCCTGAAAACATTTTTGTTGGAATTTTTGTATTTACAGACTTGGAGAACATACTTGACTTATTCTAAAGAACTTTTCTTTTTGATTTTTTTTTCTGTCAATATTTCTCCGATAACTTTATTTGGTAGAGCGCAGCTTATTTGGTGGGTGTGTTCTTTGGTGGAAAGAGCTTCTCCTAGACACAAGACTAAAGACTAGGACAAAGAGTCTACCTGCATGCACAGGTAAGGACTCCACCTTCCCTAATGAATACTAGGGTTGAATTTCAAATTCACAAGGTCTTTCCTGACACTATGTTGTGTAAGCCAAGGTTACTTAGTCTCCTAAGTCAAAGCAAACCAGCGAATCCTGTACTGGTGACTCAGGTACAAGAATACATCCTAAAGTTAGGAGAGACTGTGGTCTATCTTGTCAAAGCTTAAAGTGTATTAAGCCAAAGGTTGAACGAGTCAAGCTATAGTAGCCCGGAAAGTCAAACCAGCAAAGGTTGAATGTCCAAAAACACTTATTCTATTTGTGTTTTCAGCTAGAAGATCATACTTAAACACTTAAATTTCTTTTCAAATTCTTTTCTCTCAGAAATTTCTTTGGAGTTCTCCCTTAACAATAAAGTGCATGTCCCTTATTGTATTTTTGGAGTTTGTGTGTTTTGTTATTTTTTTGTATTTTTGTCTTTGTATTTTTTTTTCAAAATTTTTCAGAATTTTTGAATTTTTTGGGTATTTTTGTTGATACTATATTATATAAACTATAGGTGCGTCTACAATTGCATTTTAGTAAATGATTCACCATTTACACCTCCCCATGCTTAAATGATGCAATGTCATTGAATGAATAGGGTGGATGCAAATGCATGCTCTGCTTTTCACTATCCTAGACTAGGTGACGGAAGGAAGTCAGAATGAAGAGATAGAAATCTCTGTGCGGATGATTTCAAGTCTGATACAAGATCAGAGTGGAAAGTTAGGCTAGGAAGTGAAATGCATGACATATGTGGCGATGCATGTATGCTAAAAATGCAAGGGTAGACACCTAATGCAAGAAAGGTGAAAACAAGAAAGGGTACAATAGCTACATACAAGGATAGGTTTTGCTAAGTTTAACGCCTTTAGCTAGGCGTAAACAAAGTTGGTAATTCAAAATGTAGGAGCGAAATGGTGGAATTGACAAGTCTGAGATCATGTGGCTCAATAAAAGGTTTTAGTCTTTGTCCATTGACGGTGAAAGGTTCAAATTTATCAATCTCAGCGATCTCAATGGCTCCATTATCAAAGATTCTCAAGAGTTTGAAAGGTCCAGTCCATTTGGATCTTAGTTTCCCTGGGAAGAGTTTAAGTCTAGAGTCGAAAAGGACTTTTTGACCAGGGTGAAATGATTTCCTATGAATGTGACAGTCATGGAAGGTCTTAAGTTTATCCTTATAAATCCTTGAGCTTTCATAAGATTCATTCCTTAACTCATGTAGCTCGAAAATTTGTAATCTTCTATGATCACCGGCCTTCTCTAGGTCCAAATTTCACTTTCTGATGGCCCAATAGGCTTTGTGCTTAAGTTCTACAGGAAGATGACAGTGTTTCCCATACACAAGTCTAAAAGGAAACATGCCTAATGGGGTTTTGTGAGCTGTCCTATATGCCCACAATGCATCAGAAAGGCAGGAGGACCAATCCTTTCTATCAGGCCAAATGGTAGTCTATAAAATCTTCTTGATCTCCCGGTTGGACAATTCAGCTAGTCCATTAGTTTGAGGGTGATATGGTGTAGCAATCCTATGTGTCAGCCCATACTTCTGAAGTAGGGACTGAAAATGTGTGTTTCTAAAGTGAGACCCTCCATCACTAATGATGGCTTTTGGTACCCCAAATCTAGAGAAGATAAAATCTTGAACAAATTGTGTCACAACTCTATAATCGTTAGTCCTCGAGGGGATGGCTTTATCCATTTGAAAACATACTCAACTGCTAACAAGATATACTCGAAGCCATATGATTTTGGAAAAGGTCCCATGAAGTCCATGCCCCAAATGTCAAAGATTTTGCACACTACAATTGGATTTAAGGGCATCATGTCTCGACGGCCAATACTGTCATGCCCTACTATATTCATGTGCATCTTTGAAGAACGTGGGCCAATAAAAACTGCTCTGCAAAATCTTTGCAGTGGTCTTTTTGCCAAAGAAATGACTGCCACACGCCTGGTCATGGCAGAATGACAGGATGCTCTCTATCTCCTTATCAGGGATGCACTTCCTAAGAATTTGGTCTTTGTAGTGCTTAAAAAGCCATGGTTCTTCCCAGTAATAGTGCTTGGCCTCGGATCTAAGTCTATCTTTCTGATGTCTAACCCAATCAGTGGGAAGAATTCCAGAAGCCAAGTAGTTGACAATGTTAACATACAAGGGAAGATCAGAATGAATGACCAACAATTGCTCGTCAAGGAAGTGGTCAGAAATAGGTAATGAAGGAGAAATCGCTTCAGAAGGAAGGCGGGATAAGTGGTCTGCTACCACATTTTGCTTTCCAGCCTTGTCACGAATCTCTAAATCAAATTCCTACAGAAGCAGGATCCATTTAATCAGACAAGATTTCACATCCTTCTTGGCGAGAAGATGCCGAACTGCAGTGTGGTTAGTGTAGACTATAATGTGGGAACCTAAAAGATAAGGTTTGAATTTTTCCAGTGCAAATACTACAGGTAGCAATTCCTTTTCTGTGACAGTGTGATTCCTCTGAGCTTCATCTAAGGTCTTGCTAGCGTAATAAATGACTATGGGTTTCCCATCCAGTTTTTGACCAAGGATAGCCCCTATTGCATAATCAGAGGCATCACACATGATCTCAAAAGGGTGAGACCAATCTGGAGGTTGCAGTATTGGTGCCCTGGTAACTAGATCATGCGAACACAATTATCAGAGATCTAGAAGTCTACGTCCTTAGAGAGGATATTGGTGAGAGGTCGGGTTATTTTCGAGAAATCTACTATAAAGGGGTAATAAAAACCAACATGCCTGAGAAAAGATCTAATCTATTTAACCAATGAAGGTAGTGGTAGTTCAAAAATCAATTTTACCTTCGCACGGTCGACCTCTATTCCTCTCTCAGAGCTAAGGTGACCTAGAACTAGTCCTTTTGGTACCATGAAATGTGATTTCTCCCAGGAAAGTACCAGATTCACATTTATGCATCTTTGCAGGACCGTAGTCAGGTGGTCCAAACATGCATTAAATGTGCTCCCGAAGATCGAGAAGTCATCCATGAACACTTCTAAGCAATCACCTACCAAATCGGAAAAGATTGCAAACATACGCCGCTAAAATGTAGCAGGTGCATTGCACAATCCAAATGGCATCCTACGGAATGCAAAGGTTTCATAGGAGCAGGTGAACGTCATTTTTTACTGATCATTGGGGTGAATCGCCACCTAATTATATCCTGAATAACCATCCAAAAAGCAGAAAAATCTATTTCTCGCCAGTCTTTCCAGTATCTGATCAATGAAGGGCAAAGGGAAATGATCTTTCTTCATGGCTTGGTTGAGTTTTCGGTAGTCAATACATACTCCCACGAACTAGCAATCCATGTAGGGATGACTTCTCTAGAATCGGTGGTTATGATGGTAAGTTCGACCTTCTTAGGCACAACCTGAACAAGACTTACCCACTGGTTATCATAAATGGGGAAAATAATTCCGTTGTCTAACCACTTAACCATCTCATTTTTCACCACCTCTTCAAGTGTAGGGTTCAATCTACACTGGGGCTGCCTAGTAGGTCTAGATCCTTCTTCAGTGAAAATCCTATGTGTGCAGTAAGAAGGACTAATGCTAGTCAAGTCAGAGAGGCTCCATCCTATAGCCTGTCTATGTGCTCTCAAGATAGATAAGAGTCGTGATTCTTGATCAGATGATAAGAGAGAGTTGACAATCACAGGATAGGTCTGATCAGGTCCTAAGAAAACATACTTAAAGGAATCAGGGAGAGATTTGAGCTCAACAGGTACAGGATCAGGTGAAGGAGTAGATGTGGAGATTTCAAGAGATCCTAGAGACACTAAAGGAATAGGAGGCAAGTCGTCAGTCTCTAAAGCTGGTGTCTTAGTGAAAGTCAGGTCAGAGTCCAAAGAGTGTTGAGGTTCTAAATTTAGTGAGTCAATTAAGGTATCCTCAACCAACCGATCCAAAGAATCCAAGGAATAGATTTCCTTAATTAAACTACATGACGGTCCTCTTTGGGCCTAAAAAATATCAATTTTTATCTTCTGATCTCTGAATTTCAATTCTATTAGGCCCTCCTCACAATTAATGTTTGCCTTGGCCGTAGCCAAGAAAGGTCTTCCTAGAATGATAGGTGTGTTTTGAATGTCCTCAAATACTTCTATGTCAAGGACTATAAAGTCTATAAGAAAGTAAAAATCCTTGACCCGCATTATAACATCTTCTAATACTCCCTGAGGTGTCTTAACTGATCTGTCAGCTAATTGTAGGGACACCTCGGTTGGCTTCAGATTGCCAACCTCGAAATGTGTCAATAGGGAGGTTGGGATAAGATCGATGGAAGCACCTAGAACAAGTAATGCTCTATTAAATGTAGTGTTACCTATCATGCAGGATAGGAGAGGGGTGCCTAGGTCTTTCATCTTAGTAGGGAGGGTACTGGATATAACGGAACTAGCTTGTTCCAAAAGGATGATTGGACTACTCCCTTTTTGAATCCTTGCTTTACGCTTAGGTGTACATAGGTCATTTAAAATCTTAGCATAAAGAGGTATGTGGTGAATTGTATCCAACAAGGGGATGTTTATGTGGACTTGCTCAAAGAGCTTACGCAAATCCTCCTCAGGTGCCACACAGGTCTTTTTCTTTCCTTTCCTCTTCTTCTTTAAAGCCTCTGGAAATGGTACAAAAGTGGTGACAAGATCGTCATTCCTAGGTAGAGAAGAAGCAGGAAATAGAGAATCAGATGGAGGAGTGGAGGTAGAAGGTTCAGGAAAAGATGTAGAAGCAAGAATAGGTGGATCTATAGTGCTTCTACCACTCCTAGAGACTATGGCATTCAGTTCAGCCCTAGATGTAAACGGTAACTCAGAACTTGGTAATAGAGGTGGTTGGGTTTGTGGATAGGAAGAATTTGGATCAGTGTAGAATTCAGTGTCGTGCAAGGGTTGTGAAATGGCATGTGCTTGACCTTGCACTGCAGGTCTAGGTTGAACATACCTCTGGGCAGGTATGTTCCTAGGGTTGGGCTATGCTTAAGATGGCAGTGAATGTGGTTGACGGGATTCCATCAAGTGTGATAGTTGGGCTCTCATCTCAGCTAATGTCGTGTTCTGTCTCTGCTACATAGCAATATTCTGTTGTTGCATATCAGCAAGAGCTTTCATGATAGACTCCAACCGGTCATCTCGTGTAAGCCCAGGTTGAGAGTATTGGGCGGGCCTGGGTTGGGGTTGCTGGTAGGCACGCGGTGGATACCCGTGTGTTTGTGGAGGTAGTGCTCAGATCAGGTTGTGCTGTGGTGGTGCAGAAGGTTGTTGAAATGGTGGTCTCTGTGAATTTCCCAACCACGAGAAATTTGGATGATTATGCCATCCAAGGTTATAGGTCTGTGCACAAGGGTCATCGTGAATGGCATGGAGCTCCTCCGAAGCTCCAGAAGGTGCAGGGAAGTCAATGTAGGGAGGAACAAAGGTTCCTTCAACTGGTGAAGGATATGGAAATGGAAATCCCAGTAGTGCAGATTGTGTCACAGAAAGGTTATTCACAGTTTCCCTCCTTGTGGGAAACTGGGAAGAAGTGTGTTGTGCAAGTGACTAAGAAGAAGGAGATGATGAAGGTTTAGAGAGAAATTTCCATACTTCATCTACTTTCTTCTCTATTAAGCCCACCATATCCAGCTAACTAGCCACTATCTCTAAGTCTCTGCTGCTGGATTGGGCTTCGTGTACCCCCGAATGTGAGTGGGAATGTGAGGACTTTCTATTAAACATGCTCATCGAAGAATTGTTAATAGAGTTCTTGTCCATACCTTCGAAGAGCTCAAAGGCTTAGTCCTCATCCCGACATAGGAAATTGCCTCCATAAATGGCATCTACAAAATTCCGTGTGTCATCATGGAGCCCATGGTAGAAGATCTGGACCTGTTGCCAGCGTGGGACACCATGGTGGGGACACTTTCTCAGAAGCTCGTGGAATCTCTCCCAAGCCTCGTGCATCTGTTCTCCTGAATTCTACGTGAATGTGGTGATAGCACGCCTTAAGGTGTTAGTGCGGCCTACGAGAAAGTACTTTAGGAACTCATGATCCAAAGAAGCCCAAGAGTCTATAGGTGTAGTTCGTGCGAGTGTTCTGAACCAAAAGGCGGCTTTATCTTTTAATGAAAAGGAGAACATTTTCATTAAAAGCATGTGCTGATCATGGCCTTCAGGACCCAGGGTTTGAGCAAGATTTTTAAGCTCCTCTAAATGCTGAAAAGGGTCCTTAGAAGTGAGGTATAAGTACAATGATGTTCAGCTTCAGTTCAGCAGCACGACCCCCATCAGGATATCGTACCACAGGCATAGGTTGGGCAACTGCGGGATTATAGTAATCCCGTAGTTCTATAATCCCGCAGTTGGCGTCTACGAGGTTGAGGTGGTGCCTGAGAGTTTCTAGGTTGAGGTGGTTGTTGGGGGTTAGCTAAAAGATTAACAGCTTGAGCAAGCTGTTGCACCTATTGGGTTAGGGTGTTCATCTATAATTGTGTTTCAAACAGGTGTTGAAGTTCGGTGGTGGGTTAGGAAAATTAGGATATGGTGGAGGTTGGAACCTATGGATTGGTTGTGGTGGTGGTGGAAGATGTGCAATAAGATGTGGAGGAAGTTCTTCGAAATCCTTGAATTGTGCTGAATCATGATTATCCTCATGATGTGTGGAATAGTGAATAGGAGTTTGAGACTTGGGAGGTAAAGGATTGGAAGTGGAAGGCATAGAAGTAGAAGTGGTTGCTTGGGTATCAGCACCCAAGGTGGGTACTAGCTCTGGGTTCTGGGATGTCCTTCCTTCCATTGAGTTGGTTTTCGAAAGCGAATTTAAAAATCAGTCACAACTCAATGGAAAGAATAAAATCAAGCTCAATCTCAAATGAAATCAGAAAATTCCAATCAAATCTTGATCAATCAATAGACCAATCTAACAAGCAAGCGAGAAGCATCGATTTTTAC
Source organism: Thalassia testudinum (assembly GCA_037157565.1). Lineage (NCBI taxonomy): Eukaryota > Viridiplantae > Streptophyta > Magnoliopsida > Alismatales > Hydrocharitaceae > Thalassia > Thalassia testudinum. The sequence continues at coordinate 1,653,898 of JAZHRO010000029.1, read as the reverse complement.
CTAGAGGCTGTTACGCAAAATAATATAGTACGCAAACAACTATTTCAAACAATTGTACTCATCCTAAAGATCAACCTAATGATGTGCAGACCTCTAAAATCCATTGGGAGTCTGGATAAGACTGGCGTGCGAATCCAGATCCTGTGGTTGGTGAAGGAGATGAGATAGAAACCCGTGCATTTTGATCTTAAGTGATCATGCTGTGTAAACGATAGCAATCAACACAATGCAGTGAAAATCTTAGTCAAGGTTTCACTCAGATTTTAACGTCTCCTTTTGTTTTGATTCAAATGATTGTGAGATAAATTCTATGCTACTTGTCTTGCTTTTTAATCAATTCAAAACAAGAGATGGTCTTCTTTAAAATTTAAGTCAAATGCAAGTATGGCAGGAGTTTGAGAAAGATAAAGAATGTGTACCTGACTCCAGCAATCTGCAATATGCAATTGACTTGGAATAAAATCTAGCAGGTAGAATATGCAACCTAAGATGGATGCCTAAGGGTATGCTGCTGCTAGATAAAGATGAGATTTTTTTTTTTGAATTTTTGATTTTATAATTTTTTTGGATTTTGAATAATGCAACAAACAAAAACAAAGAAAAGAAATCGATACGGAAAACCACAAACTAAAAATCGCATCGATGAGAGACAAGTTCGAGACAAATAAAAGAGAAAAGAGTCCAGAGAGTCCACAGTTATTACAATAAACGTGTGAGAACAGGCTCTCACAACTTATGCCTAACAAATAGTCCTATGTAATATACCTAAGTCTAACTATACTATGCTATACTACTACTGTAGCTGCTCCGAGGGAACACTCTACCTGGATGTCGGGTCAGAAGCGCAACGGATCCGCCAAGAAGACGACCTCCGCCTGGAAGATGATGCTGCTCCTACCCTCAAGTGTTGTGGAAAAACAACAAATGATTAGTAAAAGAATGAAAGAATGTATATACAACAACGAATTAATCAATAAAAGAATAATTATGTACAAACAATGAATATGAATGAATTTATATACAAAAATAAGAATTATATACAAATAAAGAACTAAAGAATAATTTTGGCGTATAGAGAGTTACACCTCGACAACGGCGCCAAAAATAATAATCAAATCTCTTACGATGTATGTTTATTTAGTCAAGTTAATCAATCAGTTAGTCGCTTCACATAAACGCTATTATCGAGTTTTGATCCCCTGCAACAGTGTCAAAAAATAATGTAAGGTGATCGACTGACCACGGTTTGTATCAAAAATCATCGTTGTTGTAGTATGTCACAAATACAAACCGTTATCGCATCGATTTTTATTTAATTTACATAGTTTTTACTGGTTTATTCCAAGTCGTTCACTGGGAGACAATTATTGATATACATCACTCTCTAAGTCCAAGATTATTCTTTAATTCCAAAAGGATCAGTTTTGTGTACAATAAAGAATGAATGAATCAATCAATTATGAATGAGTTAATGGTTTAATTATGTACAAAAAGAATCAATTAAAATTCTTGCAAATACTAATTACAAACAAGCATCAAACACTACACAGACATACTCTATACTATCTACTTATAAGTTATAGTACTAATACTTACATATGTATATAATACTAACTAATAATACACACCATACTTAACTTAATATACTAACGTATACAGTAACATATATAATAGCTACAGCGACAAATACAAACGTCGCTAGACCCCATAAAAACTATGTAAAAACTCTAAAGCAGAAACTAGGGTCTATAGCGACACTTATTTTACCTTTAGTGATGTTTTATTCTGTCAGTAATGATACGTAGTTATTTATATACATATATATAGCTATACTGCTTATACGTATGCTTATTATTTACCTTATAGTTATTTATTTATATAGACATATACGCTATCCATTATACATATACATTTCTTCTTCTTTTACTTCTTAAGTTCTCTGTATTCTTCTTCTTCTAAGTCTCTTCTGTGTCTCTTATGACACTCAGCGAATTCTCTGTATGTGTACTCTCTTTTACTAAGCCTCTTCTGTGTTTAGTGAGTCATTAAGGCCTTCTAACTTAGCAAAAACCTATTAATTGGTGGGCACACTGTTCGAGGGATACATAGCACCCGTGGTGGGTGGGACCCGACCTCTACTAGGTATGCCCTGGTTTCTTAATTAGGCCGATTAATCACGTTTTAGCTCATTAGTGGGCTTAATCAAGCCCTAACACAGTAACCGGCCACCGGCCCACACACAGTACTCATCACAACACATGCTCAAATATGCTCAGGTAAGGTAAGATATGTTCGATTGTTTCAGGCGCTCGGTGCCCATGACAATTGAGCTATCCACTGCACTTTTGCAATTTATATAAAATTGTGCGTGTGCAATTTCCGATATGGTGCTATTCGTGCACCTGTTCTACGCTGGATTTTAGGTGTGGCTATATTAGATTAAGGATTTTCGCCCTCAATTCGAGGGCCATAATTTATTATAAATAAAAATAAATTATGGGATAATAAAGTATTTACATAGCACTACTTAATTATACAATTAATTTAGAGTTTTAATTATATTTATTGTATAAATAAACTAGCTAAAGTATATAGTTTATACATACTTAATTTTAGGTTTTATTCCTTAATTACGTATAAATTAGTTATTATATGGTCTAATTGACCTTATACCGACTTAGTAAATATGTTAAAGTATTTAATAGATATTTTTATTGTATTTTACAAGCTTTATTTCTATTTTATTTACATTTTATTAGTATAATTTTAGACTATTTTATTTGTAGAATGAGTTTAAATAGTATAAACATTATAAATATACTTAAATTAGGTTAATTTACTTAAAATACAGTAATATTTTTTTTTTTTTGAGGTGAAAAGGAATGCTATCGAATCACTGATAGCAATCTAGGAGAGCTTTTATTGATAAAAAGATAATGAAAAGGTTACATGAGTGAACTCCACTAGTGTATGAGATTCCAGCAATTATTGACAATATTATCTACATTCACTGGACTCTCCTGAAATAAGCTCTCATTTCTATCTCTCCATACTGACCATAGAACTACCACCATGAGCAAGTATGGCTTATTCGCCCTCAAGAAGGAACTCCAGAGGCTCTCCCACGTGGGAATGGATTCCCTACACACCTTCCTCCAGACACAATCTGTAATAATGCAAGTAGAAAAAATATGAATACTGGAATCATTATGCATCCCACACAAATGGTAAAAGTGAGTGGGGGTGCCCATTCTCCTATGCCTCAAATCTCCAGTTACCAGGCCATCTCTTCTGCATAACCACAAAAAATTTGTACCTTCAATGGTACCTTCAATTTCCATAGCTTTTTCCCAACCTCATCCACTTCAGCCTTTCTGGACGAATTGACAAGCTTATCACAAGCAACCACTGAGGAGAACATTCCCTCCCATTTGTATGTGTCAGACTTCTCAGGTGTGGGTTTGAAAGTAGCAAGTTCCTGCAAAAGATGTTCATTTTCTACTCGTGTTCTTGTTTCATGACCATTCCACATCTCATTGTTTAGAGTCCAATTTTCAGAGGCCATGTCCCAGTAGTCATATACCATAGCATCTTTATCAGTAGAAGCTGAAAATGCAAGGGGGTACCTGTCTTTTATCACCCCACCAGGTAGCCAATTTTCCAACCAAAATTTGAAACTTTTCCCATCACCTAAGACAGACTTGAAAAGACTCCAATTATCTACCAAGGCACGCACCACTGATGACCAGAAAGGAGATGGTTTATGTGGGTTTAGGCAGTTCTTCTTATCATTGGCCACCCCATAGCTATCCTGGATGACCTCTGTCCACATTTTTTTTCCACTTGAAGCAGTCGAACAGCCCACTTCAGAAGCAAGGCATCATTAAATTCTTTGAGGGACCTAATTCCCATGCCGCTAAACTTCTTTGGAAAACAAATTAAATCCCACTTTACAAGTTGGAGGAAAGCCCCTTGATGAGAAGCCTCTTTCTAGAAGAACCTCTTGCGCATCACGTCAAGCTTTTTCCAGATTGATTTTGGGGCTCTAAGAACAGAAAAGAAAAAACGTGATGACTGAATTCAGTAAAATATACCTCCCACCTTTTGATAGGTAGCAACTACTCCAGCCCTCTAATTTCGTAGCCACCTTTTCATATAGGAAGGACCAATCTGCTTTCCTCAGTTTTGTGCACTTCAGAGGTAACCCCAGGTATTTGACAGGCAGTGAAATCACAGGCGTGCCCAAGATGGTGGAGATGTCATTCTGGTCTATTCCATTCATACCAAAGCAAACCAAGGAGGACTTGCTTCAATTAAGTTTTAAGCTAGAAATCTCACCAAAAATTTTTGTTGGAACCTTGTTCCACATCTTATTTTGGTGTTAACAAAATTATTATGGATTAATATTTGCAATTGAGTTCTTTCAGATTTAGGTGAAGATCAAGGCAAATATGAAATGATGGAGGCTTGATGAAAAGGAGAAGATCATGATAAGAAGGAGGCAAGATGACAAGGAAGAATAAAGGAGGAGAAGATCATCTTCGACCTTTAGTGTTTCTAGTTTAGATTTTTTATTTATAGATTGTATATGCCTCTTAACAAAGGAATATAACTTAGATCATAAAAATAATTAGAGATAAATTAAGATTAATATTGTGATTATTTTCAAAGAACGTAATTGATTAAATCACTTAAAAAAGGTACTTGTTACCCCACAAGTACCGGTACTAAAGTTTAGTACCAGTACATGTGAGTTATAGGTTTGGGTTTTCTAAAGAAACAAGCCTGTACCCTGCGAGTACCGGTACTCATGATTAGTACCGGTACTAGAGGTAACGAGTACAGGTACTAACCATGAGTATCAGTACAAGTGGGTTACAGATTTTTGTTAAGAGTTTGAAACCCAAATCTAGAAGCAACGAGTATCGGTACCCACACTTTAGTACCGGTACCAGGTAGCTGTTGGCTCAAAACTGTACGGCTAGAAAATTAATTTTGGCTATATGAACGTTGGGATTTAAACCCCAACATCTAGTAGATAAATCCTTGAGGTCCTAAACTCTATAAATAAACCCTTGGACCCTTAGTTTGCATATGAGAAATAGAGAAGAAAAATTCTAGAGCTATATTTCATATTCTCACAATATTTTGAAGAAGAAGGAATAGTTTGCTGCTATCAATCTCTCTACGATTTTGTAAGCACATCAACGTGATTTCTTTACACATTGTCAAGGCATTCACTTTCATTCTAGGCTCTCAGTACTTGGGTTGAGGTAACCCATTAATTACCTCGGTTAGTAAGTTGATTTCCTCGGGGTTGAGGGAATCGAGTTAAAATCCCTAAGCTGGGAGGCTTAGGTAGTGGAGTACCCAAGGGAGAGGAACCACTATGCATATTGTGCTTATTTCTATGGTTTGATTGATTGTGCAAATTTTCTTGTTATTATTGATTTTGTGTTTGAGTTTTTTGTGCACATAGCCATATATCCTATCTTTAGATCCTACAATTTTAACCATGTGGAATAGCGCTTGTGCTTCCCTCTTCCCACCTTCCACAAAAAAAACAATGTCATCTGCATATTGGAGAATGGGGGCCAAAGCCCTGTTGTTGAACGTCGGGTTGCTACGCTAACGTGTTTGGTTTTGAAAACCTGTCGTTGTAGTTTGAAAGCGAAAAACTCGTGTTCAACAAATAAAATTTATACCGGAATGGAAATCCCAGGTTGAACACAGGGAGGCGAACGTTTGATTTAAAAACACGTGTTTATTTTATTTGTCGCGAAGTAAATTAATTGATTAGAACTATCTAACTATTTACAATAAATAGAAGAGAGAGAGAGAATAAGAGAGAGAGAATAATACAAACAAAAATCAAAAGAGATATAGAATACACATGGAATTCATTATCAAAAGGATTGTTCATTACACTAAATATTACGACTAGAAAGCGCGAAAATGATTACACTAGAAAGCAGTAAATATACTCTAGAAATCAGTAAATCTATTCTAGAAAGCAGTAAAAAGAATAGGGAGAGAGATATCCTCCTTGACGGCCACTTAGAGGATGAGCCGGACGAGACGATGCCTAGACAAAGGAGGACGGAGCAGGACGAAGGAGGACGAAACGGAAGAACGAGAATGGGGCAACACATCATCGTCGTCGCAGGATCCGCTTCTGGAAGGGGGACGAAAAAATTGACTTTATCTCGCAAGAAGCATCCCGGGTGTGGGACAAGCTTCTCTTGAGCTTTAGAGAGGGAGAGAAGAGAAGGAAGGGATGAGAATTTCGTGTGGAGGGGGTCTCCTTTTATAGTTGCAAGGAGTGGGGGAAATTTGGTCATTACAACTCTAAAAACATTAATTCAGGACCTTTAGTGACGGATAAAATCATTGCTAAAGGTCCGAACATGGCCTTCGTGGGCGGCACGCGCGCTCGCTCGCCTTCCGCTCCTCAACGTACGTTCACGTACTTTAAATCTCGGCCGTTCGATCACGAGATCGAACGGCTAAGATGCATCCATCGCCCGGCTCAGCCGCACACCTCATCGCGTGTGATGCCGCATCTTCGCCGCATCTAATGGCACGTGAGCGTTATCGGGCGGGCGCAGCCATTAGATGATGATCCGACGCTCCTCACGCTCGCTCGCCCGCACCCTGCGATTCGAATGCGCGTCTGAAGGCGACCAAGCGCCTTATCCACTACACTGCTTGTGTGGATGGGCGAGCGGTCGAACTTTTGAACACGCAATCAGGACCATTGGATCAAGATCCAACGACCCAGATCGTGCGTTGGATTTTCTTTGGAGAGGCAGTGGCGGTCCTGAGGGCCGGTTGGATGGCTGAGATGGCACCACGTGGCGCCATCTTGGCCGTCCATCTTCTGGATGATGTAGATGGTGCCACGGGTGTCGGATTAAGTTGATTTTCATGCCATTAGGCTGCGATCGTCGATCCGAATCCATCCGTTTGGTTGGATTTGTCATTTGAAGTGTGGATTCACACCATCTTGGCCCTTGATCTTCTAGGGTTCCCCGGTCACTATCTGATGCTACAAATGTCTGACTAGGGTGATCTTGGAGTTGTTGAACTCCAATCGTCGCCCTGATCACATCTGTACGGTTGGATCTTCGATCCGAGGCCCTAATAAAAAGTTTTCCCTGTCCATGAACATAAAAGGAGACAATTAACCTCCATATTATTCAAACTACTCTAAATGCAAGATGATGCCTGTTATGCAATATTTATAGTATGCAATGCAATCCTATGCTTAAGAACATACATAAATAGACATCTTAAGTAGTGTAAACATGTTTACATCTTACCCCCATGCCTATCTTTTGCTAGTCCCTAGCAAAAACTATATGCTATTTATAAAAGAATCAGGTTGGATTATTTAGGCTTGAGTTATTTTCAATCACTAAGAAAATGTCTACTTAGGATCTGAACTTTCAAAGACACAACAGTGCTCGAGTATCTGCCAAAATGCAGACCGCCTCAAGCCCTCGCCTTATTCAGAGAAAATTTTCTTTTTCTCTTTTTTTCCTCTTTTCTAATTTTTTTGGATTTTCAAGTTTTAGGGTTTAAGAGTGGCTTTCTATGGCCATTCAAATCACCCAAGATTTGATGAGAACCCTAAGTTCTAAGCATCTTATTGTGAATGTGATAGACTCGTTGACCGGCAGTTAAAACGGACTTCGAATTTCTACGCCTCTAGGTGAGCTAAAAAAGAATTCTACCTAAAGGCGTATGTTTACAACTGGTAGCTTTCTCTGTACTTTTATTTTTTTACAGGGTCAACACAAGGGTGAATCCAGTGTATATCTCCCCGGTTTATTCTACTTCTCCGCTTCGTCCTAAGTGTTTTGGGATATTTCAGTGCATTTATTGAGCTAGGTTCTGGACAACCGGTCGATGAGTTGTTACCATCGACAACTTGCCAGCCATACTCATGCGGCAAAGTGTGGCTTATTTCTTTTTTTTCTCCTTTTCTTTTTGACCATTTTTTTTCTTTTTTTTTCTTTTTTTAAGTAGGTGGCTTCCTTGGTCTAAGATTTACCTAAAAGCAGCAAAAAGAGAAAGGTCCAGTGACTGGGCTATGGACAACCTACCTATGGGTTGTTACCCACGATAACTTGCCAGCCATATCACCCTAGAAGGTTCATTAGCTACCCAATTTCCGTTAGAATCGTCGAACAACGAGTCAGTGCAAACAAAGTGTGTAGATGCTAGAAACTCAAAGTTCCCTCAAATCAAAGGGCGGATTGATAAGTCGTGTACTTATCACCCAAACTTATTTACTCCAATTAAAATAGAATTCAGGTTGGCGAGGACTCAAAAAACCAATCCACATTTTAATGGATACATGGGCTGATTAAGTCCAAAGACCTGAAGGGTCTTTGTGTTCAAATCATAATGTAGTATTTCCTAAGATTGAAAATTTTCTTAAACCCAAGTTCTCTTTCTTAATTCCATTTCTTTTTTTAATAAAAGAAAATAAAACAAATCAACGGAGCTGACGAATAAATTCAGAGATGAATATCCACCCCCCCATGCCTATCTAATGCAATGTCCTCATTGTATTAAAAAGACATAAAACAGAGTGGAATAGTGTAGAAAGCACCGGAATTGCGTGAATGTCAGGTCTGCTTCGAGATAGAAACTAAAAAGAACTGTATACATGCTGAATTTAGTGTCTTCAGCTAGGCACACTATACAAAGAAGAGAAATAAAGAATTCACAAGTGCAGGTCAGAATTAAAATAAAAAGATGAAACCTCAAACCTGTCAATAGATGTCCAAAAAAGTGAACCAGATTGTGATGCAGACCCATACCCCATAATCGAGAATATCTCAAGTTCTGGATAAAAATTACCCAAAACCTAAAATCAGTATGCAAGCGGGGTCGGGCCTACGATTTATGAGGATGCAACCCAAGACCAAAAAGTCGGGTTACAGATAATTCAAGCTCCAAAGGATAATCAATGAATGTGTGCTTGGGTTGGACATCCTCAGAACAGATGTCGTAAGAGTCCTAGTTTGATGGTTTCAGCTGAGTAGGAACCCTTCGACTCAGTCTTCTACTTCCTCCGGAACTTGCTTCCCAAATCAAAATTTCCCAGCTCCTATCCTCCTCATTCAGCATGTCAAATTCCAGGGCCTCTTGCATATTAATCACCCCATCTAAAATCTCCAAGTCTAAATGATGTGTCTGAATCAGAATTGACTTGGGTCTAGTTATCTCAAAAACAGAATCATCAATAAGCTCAACGGGGTGTAACTGACAATCAGGGCATTGAATTGAATCCTCCAGAAAATGCGATTCTGGATCCGTAATGTGAGCCCTAATAAGATCAGTTTCCTTAATTATTGGGCTATCAAATGATCTATCATATTCCTCAGGCCCAATCATCTCACAAAAATCGTGTTTTGTAAACTTGTGTGAGACTTCGCAAATTGAATCTTCACCATCAGAATCAAAGAAATCAAGATCCGTATTAATGTATGTCTCAAAATCATCTGTCACTTTCTAATCCAAAGAGACATACATTTCCTTGTACCCTGGCTCAGGGATCTCAGGTGAAGAAATCAGATCATCCTTAATTGGTTGCTCTAATTCAATCTGGTCAGCATCGTAACACGTGTCCTCCCCAACAGGTGCCTAAACGGGTTCTGAAATTGGCTCTCCTGAAGAGGGTTCATCATGGGAATCATCCCATGATTGAATCAAAGCGACCACAAATCTCATCCTCAATTTCGCTAACTTCCCAAGTAGAAACTCACCCGGGTTCTTATCCTTAACATCCTGGAGCCAATCCAACAGATACTTATTCAAATCATCAATCATTTCAATCAAAGGCTCCAATCTCTCAATGCAAGGTATTGGCTGAACTTCTAAAGATTGTATGATATTCCTCAAGTTAGCCAGAACCTTTTCTTGAACCTGGTTACCCTGAACCAAATGAGTTCGTTCAGGGTTGGGCAGGTTTGGGGTCAATGCAGGGGAATTAACGAATTAAGATTCGTTATACCCTTCCTGATAATAGGTCATTTCAAATTGTTCAAAAGGTGGTGATGACCTAAAGGCAGTGTAATCAGAGGATGGGTAAGAATCAGTGTATCCTTCTTGATTGTAGATTGTATTAGGTTGTTCATGAAAGGTTGACGATCTATAATCGATGTGGCTCTGAGAAGGATATAAATCACAATCGTAGTGTTCAGGGTTAGACCCTAAACACGAAGGTCCGGAACTGTATCCCCAATCGAGTTATCCCAACTAACTGATGGTTGATTACAGTACGAGTATGGATAATCGTCATGTTGAGGATAATTCAAAACAGGAGGAAAAGAGCGGGAATGCATGTAATATGTGGAAGGATTCATGAGAGACGGGAGGAAGAAAGGCACCCTGCAATACAAGCAATCAAACATGTCCTTAAGTGGGCTAGCCTAAAGACCTACAGACTCCCAAAACCTATCTTGAGATAAAGAAACGATTTGATCTACTTCTGTCTGTTCAATCCAACCAATTAGAAGGAGGGACTGGGGAGAAGGTTCTTCCTTCAGCTTGTGCCTCCGGTTCATAGTGTACCCCCCAGCCGCGATCGTTTGATTCTGCTCCCCTAGCTAGACATCAGATTGAACAGTAGAAATAGACTAATCGAAAATAATCTCGTTCTGGGCTTTGAAGAGCGAGTCGAATCCTTAAGACCAACGTCTACTCTATTTTATTTAGGGCTAGGTTTGAATGTGCTTTGGAATGTGATGGGCCCTTTATCTGGGTTGTGCCCTTAATGATTGATTAATTTGTGTGTGCGTGCACAACCAGTGGTTTTCAAGCAAGATTATTTTTTATGTGGTGAATTTTAGAGTTCAAATCTTGCTTAGTAGCTTTTAGGATTCAACTTTAGGTGCTTTCAAACAAGTTTTGTTGGCACACCAAGTTTTGCAAGCACAGGTGAAGATGTTTTCCTTTAAAGCTTAAAAAGAATGTGGAGTGCCTGGTAAATCCCTAAGAGTTGAACCTATGTGGTAGCTACTTGATGAGTTGATTTTAATTGAAGTGGTGCGGCCCAATCAACTCAAATAATTGGCTTGTTGCACCACTTAATTAGGCACACAAGTGATTACCTAATCTGATTTCTACTCAATTATATATTTGGATGTGTGTACCGACTCCAAAGATCGGTTTACCGGTTGAGTTTGAAAATCAGATGAGGTTGTGTACCTCTGTGAGATTTTTTTTTTATTTTTTATTTTTAATGTGGAGGTTGGGGTGAGTATGGGTGTCAAACAACAAACAATCTAACCTTAGAGTTTATAAGAATACCTAGGTTGATTGATGTTTGTGTTATTATGTGGTGAAATGAAATCTAATGGGTGGGAGGTGGGGGTAACTTACAAAACCTTCCGCAGCACTTTACTCCAATCTATCACTTTTGCTCGTCTCGAAAGAGTACCTGCAATTACAATAAGAAGGAGAGAAGTGAGGTAAATGATTCCTAAGTTGTAAAAACGTGAAGAAAAATCAAAGAGCGTCGCCTCCCCGACAACAGCGCCAAAATGTTGAACGTCGGGTTGCTACGCTAACGTGTTTAGTTTTGAAAACTTGTCGTTGTAGTTTGAAAGCGAAGAACTCATGTTCAACAAATAAAATTTATAGCGGAATGGAAATCCCGGGTCGAACATAGGGAGGCAGATGTTTGATTTAAAAACATGCCTTTATTTTATTTGTCACGAAGTAAATTAATTGATTAGAACTATCTAACTATTTATAATAAATAGAAGAGAGAGAGAGAATAATACAAACAAAAATCAAAAGAGATATAGAATACACATGGAATTCATTATCAAAAGGATTGTTCATTACACTAAATATTATGACTAGAAAGCAGGAAAATGATTACACTAGAAAGCAGTAAATATACTCTAGAAAGCAGTAAATCTATTCTAGAAAGCAGTAAAAAGAATGGGGAGAGAGATATCCTCCTCGACGGTCACTTAGAGGACGAGCCGGACGGGATGATGCCTGGACAAAGGAGGATAGAGCAGGACGAAGGAGGACGAAGCGAAAGAACGGGAATGGGGCAGCACGTCATCGTCATTGCAGGATCCGCTTCCGAAAGGGGGACGAAAAAATTGACTTTATCTCGCAAGAAGCATCCCAGGTGTGGGACAAACTTCTCTTGAGATTTGGAGAGGGAGAGAAGAGAAGGAAGGGATGAGAATTTCGTGTGGAGGGGGTCTCCTTTTATAGTTGCAAGGAGTGGGGGCACTTTGGTCATTACAACTCTAAAAACATTAATTCAGGACCTTTAGTTACGGATAAAACCGTCTCTAAAGGTCCAAACGTGGCCTTCGTGGGTGGCGTGCACGCGCCCGCTTGCCTTCCGCTCCTCAATCTGCTCCTCAATGCACGTTCATGTACTTTAAATCTCGGTCGTTCGATCGCAAGATCGAACGGCTGAGATGCATCCTTCGCCCGCCTCAACCGCGTGCCTCATCGCGTGTGATGCCGCGTCTTTGTCGCGCGTCTAATGGCGCGTGAGTGCTATCGGGTGCACGCAGCCGTTCGATGAAGATCCAATGCTCCTCGTGCCCGCTCGCCTGCGCTCTGCAATTCGAACGCACGTCTGAAGGCGACCGAGCACCTTATCCACTGCGCTGCGCGCGTGGATGTGCGGGCGGCCGAACTTTTGAACACGCGATCAGGACCGTTGGATCAAGATCCAACGATGCAGATCGCGTGTTGGATTTTCTTTGGATAGGCAGCGGCGGTCCTGAGGGCCGGTTGGATGGCTGAGATGGCACCTTGTGGCGCCATCTTGGCCGTCCATCTTCTGGATGATGTAGATGGTGCCACGAGTGTCGGATTGAGTCGATTTTCGCATCGTTAGGCTGCGATCGTCTACCCGAATCCATCCGTGCGGTTGGATTTGTCATTTGAACTGTGGATTCACAGCATCTTGGCCCTTGATCTTCTAGGGTTCCCTGGTCACTATCTAATGCTACAGATGTCTAATTAAGGCGATCTTGGAGTTATTGAACTCCAATCGTCGCCCTGATCACACCTGTACGGTTGGATATTCGATCCGAGGCCCCGATAAAAATTTTTCCCTGTCCATGAACATAAAAGGAGACAATTAACCTCTATTTTATTCAAACTACTCTAAATGCAAGATGATGCATGTTATGCAATATTTATAGTATGCAATGCAATCCTATGCTTAAGAACATGCATAAATAGACATCTTAAGTAGTGTAGACATGTTTACATCACCTGTCATTAGACATAAAGTATCCCCTTATCAACCCATCAGCTGCTAGTTTGCATGCATATCTTGCCAATGTATCCATTGTAAGATTGAAGATCAGGGGGGAAAGTGGACACCCTTGCCTTACCCCACTCTGAGGCTGAATCCAGGCTCGACACGGTTTCCCATTTATCAAAGGGGAGTAGGAAGCAGTCGTGATGCATCTCTTCACCCATTATATCAGGTGGGGGGGAAATTTTCTCCTTTTAAGAATTTCCCAAAGGTACTACCTAGAGATTGAGTCATAGGCTTTGGTGAAATCAACTTTCTAAAGAAAGGCCTTGGACTTTCTCCTGTGCCACCCCATCACCATCTCTTGCACCATGATGAAGGATTCCTGCAGAGACCTCCCAGGTAGAAAGGCAGATTGGACGGGCATTATCAAATCTTGTAGTACATCACGAATTCTGTTGGCTAAAATCTTGCTGATAATAAGGTAGATGGAGTTTGACAATGCAATGGGTCTATAATCTGAAAAATTCTCTGCACCTGACTTCTTTGGTAGCAAAAACAAGTAGGACTTATTCAATCTCTCAAACCCAAAGTTGCCCATTTCAAATTCATGTATAACATCCATCACATCCTTTTTAAGGACATTCTACATTTCTCTATAAAAAAATACCTGAACCCCATCTGGTCCAGGAGCTCCCTCATTATTCAAGCCTTTAATTGCTTTCACTGTTTCTTGTTCAGTAATAGGAGCAATTAGAACAGCCCCCTGATCATTGCTGACACTTGGGAAATCTGCCGAAGCCATCCTCCATGAACCTCTTGGTGCAGCCTTGGCTAGCTCTTTAAAGTACCTGCCAACTTCACATTTGATTTCGTTGATAGATGTGATGGTTCTCTCACCCATTTTAATAGATGAAATGAGGTTAAACCTCCTCCTAGCACTGGCAGCAAGATGAAAGAACTTCGTGTTGGCATCACCTTCCTTGAGCCACAATTGTCTAGATCTTTCATGCCAGTCTATTTCTTTCTTCAAATCCTCCTCCCCAACATCGTGCTACATCTGTTGTCTTTGTTCATGTTCCTGAGAACTCAGAGGCTACCTGCACTCCTTCAGATCCAGACTTTGGATCACTGCCAGTGCTTCCACCGTCCTCTTCTCTCTAATGGTTGCCACTGTCTGCCCATACTCTTTCAGCATAGAGCGCAAGCCTGCCAACTTGGAAGCCAGCTACTGTGTGGCCGAGCCATTCACTACCTTGTTTTGCCACCAGCTGGATAACATCTCAGCAAAACCCTCCTCCCTAAACCAAGATTTCTTAAGTTTGAAGTATGATCCAATATCAGTATTCACCCCATTGTCCCACACAATTGGAGTGTGGTCAGAAAATGGCCTGTCAAGGCTCATAGCAGACGATAGTTGGAATCTCTCCAACAGACCTGGGTTACCAAAAAATCTGTCCAGCTTTGATGTCTGTCCACTGCCATTTCCCCAAGTGAACTCCACCCCACTGATGGGGTATTCAGTGACTCCCAATCTCTGCACAACCAATTGGAAACCAACAATAGCACTGTCAGTTCTGCCCCTAGGTCTGTCACCACTTGAAAGAGGACAATTGAAGTCAACCCCTAAGAGCCATGGTACCTCCTAGACTCTTTGATGCAGTGTTGATAGATCTTCCCACAATTCTACCCGATTAGCAACCGCACAGGGTCCATAGATGAAAGAGATAAACCATTCCAAATCACCTTGAAGGTTTTGACATCTGCAAGTGGGCACATGTCTATCACGAAAGACTTCAGTTACATTGAGACAAGATTTTCTCCACCATATGGCCATCCCACCAGACCTTCCAGCTGCACCCTTCCCCATACAGTCTGCTTTCCTTGACTGTCTAAGAGAGTCCCAGACCTGGCCACTCTCCTCCTCCAAATGTGTCTCTTGAATGAGAGCACAATCAATTTCCCACTCAGAAAGATATCTGATTAGAGATGCCCTTCTCACCTTGTTGTGCAACCCACACACATTCCATGTTAGAACTCTCATTCCTTGCACAGCTAATCCCCTTGAGCCAAACTATCCACAAACTCAACCATGATCGACTTTACGACAGTTTCCTCCACTATAGGGGTCAAGTTCTCCTTCCTTCGCCTTTTGAGCATATAAGGGGAGCGACCAAGCTCCCTTTTCTGATTTGTCCCACTCCCAAACTTCAGTTCACCAAGGACAATGAACTGCAATTGATTCACCTCCTTAAGGGCACTCCTACCACTGCTGACTACTATTTCCATACCCTATTTTACCTCCTCATTTCTAATAGAATTGTTTGAGTCCCTCTCTAAGACAATTGTATCAGCCATGGACCCCTTGCCTTTGGCCATAAGGGTTTGGTTGCTACATCCCAAGACAGTAACATCATCCATAGGCATCAAGTCCCTCTCTGAGGTATCCATGTGACAATCCTTCCTCTTCTTTGATTCAGGGGCCTCATTTAATGACTCACGACCCAATAGTTTAGTCTGTTGCACCTCCTCAGATCTAACCATAGACGTCTTAACATAGCCCTGTTCTGGTAACACAGAGACCTACTCAGCCACTGATAAGCGAATGAGCCACGAGGAGCCCCCACACCTGAAAGTAATTCTATCTGGTATTGACCCACTTTTAAGGACTTCAGCCTTAAATCGAAGTGAACAGGCATCACCCTCCCCAATCATGATTTCAAAGTATTCACAGATGGATGCAAAGCCAGCAACCATTTTGGCAACCCCTTTAGATCTCAAGTGCAGTGGCAACCCTTTGATCTCTAGAATCACCCTCCTAGTTCCCAACCTTTGGGGGGGGCGATCAGGGAGTGCCCCATCAAAGGGGGAGACCATCCTCCACAGCACATTGATATTTTCAAAGGAGCTCAATCGAAAGTGCAACCTTTCTACATCTATCATCCCCAGACCATATACAAGAAAATGAGTCTGGGATAGCATTGCCACCTTCCAGCCCAATGACACAAGTTGCAGGGAACTCACCAGTTGTTGAAACCTCTCGATTGAGGGATTGCCGGTCATGATCTCACCAATCAGTGCTCCCCTCAGCATGATCTCCACAGAGAAAATCTCCTCAGATAATGGAATCTCCACTTCTATTGTATGACTACAAAGTGCCGACAGTAGTGGTAGTCAGGGCTCCTTCACCGCTTCCTGAACTGGGCGCTGAGGGGTCTTCTTTGTATGCGGCGGCATCACCCTAGGGCATGAATCGCGCTTGTGCCTTTCACCCCCACATGCCAGACAGACAAGAGGGTTTCTACACACCGCAACCATGTGACCTCTTCTTCTGCATCTATAACACAAAACCTCTCCATTGGATCTCCTCCAGGCCCCTCTTGGAATGAATCTGAATGCCCTACCTTCATAAGACTACCATCCCCTCTCCCTCCTCTAGTTTCTCGATCTCCAGGTCTTCCACTCGCCCCCATCCCTAGCCCTAGCTGCTTCCTCACTGTCGCCTCCTGTCGCCTGACGCCACACACCTTCTCTCCCTTTCTCCCTCATTTTTCCCCCCATCTATCCTTCTACAGTAATATACATATACAGTACAAGTTAACTTAGTTTTAACTTAATCTACTAATTTATTTTAATTTAATCTAATAACTTAACTATTAACTTAATAAATTAATTATTTATTCTAGATATATAATTAAATTAAGGTACATGGTTTAATATGTTTATAATATACATATAAAGACGTGTATACAGTATTATAACTTAATATGGTTATTTATAGAAGGTATTAATTTACATTGCAATTTCATACATATAAATTAGTTTACTTAATAAGTAGTTATATAATTTAGTTATATACAGTACCATCTAACTTAAATACTTAATTTATATACTACAATGTATACATAAGTTATTTTTGTTATAAATATGTATAATTTTCATTATAGGTTAATAGGCTTACAATATAGCTTATATTTATACTTATATACATAGTATACAATGGATTTTTAATATTTTTAGGATTTTTTCACTTTTTATGGCTTTTATGTCTTTTATGGTTGTAAGAGATGAGAGGGAAAGAAATAGATGAGGAGAAGGAGATGTTTTTGGTGTTTTTAAGTTTAGTTTCTTTTATTAAGTTTCATGTTATACAAAACCGTCGACTGGTATATTCTACTAAGTCGAAGGTTCAGATTACTATGAAACTTGGTGTACACTTAAGGAAATACCTAATCTTCAATCAGACAGGTTTATTTTATTTTCTTAGATTTTTTTATAATTTTTATTGAACTTCAAACTTCACACATTCGAAGCCTTTTAAGGGTTTCTAGGGTGTGTTAAGGGCTTAGAATGGAACTTAAAGAGTTTAAAAGGCAGTGGATTGCCTCAACAGACTCAGTACAAAATATAGCAAAGGATACAGGCAATTTAGCATGCAATTCCACATGGATTTCATTTAATTAAACTTGTTGGACAGTTAGGCTTAAAAGGATAACTGACAAAAGAATTAAATCAAAATTACAAGTATTCAAATGAGAATTAAAGTCAATTACAATACATGAAAGCTTGTATACAACTCATATATATCCTTAAATACATGTCAACTATCTAACCAACTACAACCTAGTCCTACAATTCTTGTCTTCAAAATTTTTCACACATCTACTGGAACAACTACAACACACTGCTAGAAATTCAACAACACTGCAGCAGGACACAGCAATAAGGAAGTTGCTGGAAATCCAGTAGAACAAACAGATGCAACACAAACAACAGCAGTACTACATAATCAACAACACTACATGCAGGCCAAACTTGATTCCAGATGGCTTAACTACTGCTGCAGTTAATCCATCTGGATGAGAGCTAAGTCTGCAGCAGGGAAGAACCTCAATTCCAACTACCTAATAACTTGAAACAGCCAATCAAATTCCAGATCAGACTCAAGACAACCTGATCAAGAATTTAAAGTGACTGTTTCAAGAATTATTTAGCTGGGATTGATGGAAATGTAACTGCAATTGCAGCAATTTACTATGACTCTGGGATTCAAAACTCATGACAAAACTCAACCTCAAAATCTGACAGTACTTGGAAATAGTTTTGCAATCAACTCAGGTGAAAGGATCCACATCAGAAATTTTCAAACACTATTTTTATTTCATTCCAAACCAGAGAAAGCTACTGATCTAATACATTCCTTATGCTATAGACAACATGAAGGAAGAGATTAGAGTAGTCGATTAAATACAAAAAACAAAAATCTTAATCCCAGACCTCTAAAACCTTAAGGAGTATTGAGAACTCCTTAGGTTGAAAATCAGAATTACATTTTACAAACAACTCATGAATACAAGATAGAACCTCAAATCACCAAAGTGATTTTCCTTAGCTCTATCATGCATTCAAAGCATTAAAATCCTCACGAAAATCCAGATCAGATTATGGGTTATCTGAGGTGAATTCTTATCTCAGATTCACCTCAGATTCCCAGCCAAACAATGAACCCAATCAAAGATGTCTCAGTTTGCTAGATCAAAACATTCAAAGCCCAAAATGGATAAAAATCCTTGAAATCCGAATTCATAAAACATCTGGCAAACTGATTCAAATTTTAAACTCGGATCAGGGGCTTTTGTGACAAAATGGGATGAATGAAAAGCCCCTAAGATGGATTATTGATGCTAATTTCAGATCTGAGGTTGGAAACCCATCAGATCTGAAATTAGATCTAATGAATGGCTGTATTGTGAGAGAAAAATTGAGGACATCAGAAGCGATATGAAAATGCATAGAGGAAGAAAATCATGAACAATGACTGGGGGAGATCGTCCCCTCTGATCTGGAATGATCAGAGGAGGTGAGGGGGGGGGAATTTAATCTAAATCTGCTCCTACTGCTAAACTAACATGCACAGCAGATTAACACTAATTCTACATCTAATTCTATTGCTAATCTATCTAACTAACACTACAGCTAAACTACAAAGCAGTAATCTACTCTAATTGGAAGAATGGGACTTGTGGGTCTCCACCCGACGGATGGAGAGGAAGAAGGGAGGGGGAGCTCTAGCGACTGAAAAGCTTACTAGTGAAGCTTCTGGGTCATCCTCAGGCGTACGTCATCCTTTGCGACGAGGAGGAAAGGGAGGTGAAGAACCACATCTCTGTCATAGATGTGGCATTTGAAAGGGTTAGGGGAGCTGGAGAGGATGAAAGGACCGCTCTCAAGGAAGTAGGAGAGGAGGCGATCCCTTGTGCACGCGACCACTGAGGTGCTTAAGTAGAGATCTTAGTGACTCATATCACCATGCAGGTGAAGTTAGGCGATGAGGGCATCGGCGGTGAGGATGAGAGGACAGAAGCGCACAGGCTTCCAAGTTGAAATCAAACTGTAGGATGGGATCTAGGGGTTGGGGTGAGCACACGCACCGCTTCGCGCGAAGCTTCGAATCAAATCGAGCCACAGATCAAACAAGTTAAGAGATCAATGGTCCAGATCACATGAGTGCATCGCATGAACAGTGTCAGGGCGGGAAGCAGCAAGCACGGGAATTCTAATGGTGAAATTACAGGGATACCCTTCAGCGAAGGGGTAGAAGATTTGCACAAGAGCCTAAAAGTGGTAGAAAGTAGTTACAGAGTTGTCCTTAAGGGCTTTCAAAGAGGTCCCTATGGGTTACAAATAGGTCTGGGAAAGTTTTCTAATGAAGGAAATGTGATGCATAAAGGACCTAAATGTAAATTCTAAGTTTCAAGGCCTTAATGATGTCCAAATGCCTTCAAGTTTTCATATGTGCTTAATTGAACTTTTAAGAAGTTAATTATACTTTTGATTTAAACTTTTAAACTTGTTTGTGTGTTCAATTTACACTTTGATCATCATTTGACCTTTTCTCAAGGATATCTCAATTTATGACCTAATTATGCAATCTTAACACAGAATTAATGTTTTAGCTATTTTTCTTTGATTCACACACTTAGCCCTTTTTATGTATTAATTTGGTATTATTTAACCTAGTTTCTAGCTTAACTTTAGCTTTTTAGCTATGATGAGTAGCCACTCATCACCTCTTGCTCCCTCTCCCCTCTCCGTGTGTGCCTCTCCTTCGACGCCTCCACCGCCCAAGCAGCCAGCCCACGGGTGTAGCTGCTGTGCGCAGCAGCTTCCCCCCGCATCCACGTAGCCTGCAGCATGTGGCTTGCAGCATGCGGTTGATGGTCGGCCCGGATAGGTTGTTAATATGATGATTTTATCGTTGAAATATATATAGTGGTTAACCTAATTTGAACCTAACCATCTCTTTACAGAAATTTTTAACCTGGCCTACTTGATTTTATCTTGTCGCTTTTAGGCCCAGGGTCGAACTCAGGGAAGTGGGGTTCAAGTCGAGTTCCTACGTTGTCCTTAAAACGCGTCTCTTCCGTTCGTTTATTGTGTTTTTTGGTATTTTTCTTATTTAGGTTTTTTTCTGGTAATCCTTGTTCTTGAGGCACACCCTCAAAATTGTGTCCTTGGCTTTTAGCCAAAACAGAGTTCCAAAACACGCCTTGCTACTCGCAAGACGGGGTACCTGCAAATCAAAGATTATCTTTTCACTTTTATACCTTTTTTTTATCTTTTTACTAAGAAGGAAGATAACAGATAGAAAGTAAATATAGTAGCTATAGATATATATTTATATGTAGTATATATATAAAGGGGTGGGGGTGGAGGTGGCGATGGAGTGTAGCACTATGTCGAGTCAGTCGACGTCTAGAGAGACGCAACCAACACGACTATGTGCCGCGTGTAGTGTGGATGGATGATGGATAATGAATGCGAACACGCTTTCTGTACACGTGTATCGGGGAATATCAGCAACTGATGCAGATATTCCCGCGATACAGCGTATAGTAAATAACGTGAAAATATATGTACATATGTATGTATATAAATGTATAAGTATATATGTATAGATATATATAGATATATATGTATATATATATAGGTGTATATGTATATATGTATATAGCTATGTATATATGTATATAAGTTTATATATATAATACTATATAGATGTATATATATATATGTATATGAGTATGAGTATATAGATATATATACGTATATATATATATATATTATATATATTATATATGTATGTATACATAACTATAGATATTACTATGTATATAAGTATATATATATATATAGATATACAGATATATGTATGTATATATTATATATAGATGTATATAAGTATATATGTGTTACTATAAGTGTGTGAGTGTGTGTGTGTGCGTCGGTGAATGTGTGTGTGCGTCGGTGAATGTGTGTGTGTGTTGCTGTGAGTACAGAGAGAGAGAGAGAGAGAACGGAGAGAGAGAGAGAGAATACGTGAGAGAGAGCAGAGAGCGCCAGACAGAGAGAGAGCGGGCGGGAGAGATCGGCAGAGAGAGAGAGCGGGCGAAGGAGTGATCGCGGACGCGCGAGTTAAGACGTCTGCCGCCTCCGGCGGACGTCTGACGCCGCGTCGTCTGAAGGCTGAGGCAGACGTCTGAAGACGGCGGGTGCGGGCGCAGCTTCGAGTAGGGTTCCTGCAGGCGTGCGCGAAAGCGACGGGCGGGCGAAGGCGTGGAGGAGCGAGCGAGGAGGAGGTCTGCAGGTGGTCGCGGAGGGTCGCGGAGGAGGGCAGGGGGCGGCGCGAGGCCGTAACCGGCCGCTGCAGTGTGCGCGGCGGACGGCTACGGGTGCAACTGCGAGGCGGACAGAACGGAGACGGAGGCGGGGAACGCCCTGCAGACGCGCGCGGAGGCGGTGAGCGACTGCGGGGACGGTCGCGGAGGGGCGGGAGGACCTGCTGCTGCTGCTGCTGGGCTGCTGCTGCCGTGGCTTCAAGCTTCGAAGCTTGGAGCGGCGGCAATGGCGTTAAAGAGAAAAAACGAAGTGAGGGAATGCACCACGCCCACCGGCTCGTCGAAGAGCTGGGCGGTGGTGCTCCCACTGTGGTGGTGTGCACCACAGTGGGTTCTCCTGCTCGCCGGGTGCCTCCTCGACGGAGGGCCGGCGTATGGGAGGGGAAAGCGGTGGAGAAGATGGCTGCGGGTTTTTTCAGCAGCTCCAGCAGCTGCCCTTGCAAGGATGAAGCTGCAGCTACTTATAGAGGAGGGGAGAGTGGCGTGCCGGCTGCAGCAGGGAGAGGGTGTGCGAGTTGCAGCTATAGGGAGCGGCGTTGGCAGGGAGACGTGACGGGAAGAAGTGCAGCGTGGCTGCTGCATGCAGCTGCGGGAAGAGTGCAGCCGCGGGAAGGATGCAGCCGCGGGAAGGAGAGAAAAGAAGAAATCAAGAGGAAAAATAAAAAGAGGGTGATTTTGCAAGGAGGCACTTGAAGAAAAATGTAACTATGTAGGCGATTGTTTCACTCCTCTTCCTCTCTTGATTAAATGCATGCATGCAGGTGTTTTTTTACAAATGCGATTACAGGATCCTATTATGCAATGTTAATGCTAGAAAATAGCACAAGAAGGCGTTATTACAGGCGTGTTTTGAGGTGCAAACATATACCCCCATGCCTATCTTTTGCTAGTCCCTAGCAAAATAGTATTTAGAAATGATCTTAAGCTGAAGATTTTCTTCTGAGGTGATACAGGTGTGTTTACTATGGAATATTGTGAGAACCAATTGTAAAGAAGACTACCAGTACTTTAAGTCTCACATGACATAGATCATCTCTCAACTAACCAGGACTCTTGATATTTAAACCTTAAGTACGATTTCCAGGACCCAGGAGGTTTTTGCCGTACTCGAGAGCTCAAGAGGTTATGGTTTGTGCATAGTGAAGGATCAAGACTGACTAGATGAACATTAAGACTCAATCCCAGGGTTTCACGAATTTTTAAGTACAGGTTGGTCCCAGTTTCAGCTCATGTCTTCGAATTGACCCTTAAGATGATGACGGAAAACTCAACTCCCATTTTCTGATTTTTTTTTTTTTTTTTTTTTGTGACTCACCGAAAAACAAAGTATATAGACATTTATGAGATATACTGACTCTTTTAAAACATCTCTTTTCTATTTTTTTTTTTTTTTTTTTTTTTGAAACACGTGTCAGTATATCTCTTACAACACATTTTGAAGCACACTTTTTTTTTTTTTTTTTTGGTGGGAGAGTTTCTTTTTGGTGGAAAGAGTCGCTCCTAAACACAAGACTAAAGCCTGGGATAAAAAGTCTACCTGCGCACACAGGTAAGGACTCCACCTTCCCTAATGAACACTAGGGTTGGATCTTATGTTCACCTGGTCTTTCCTGATATGTGTAGTGTGAACCAAGTTTACTTAAGCTCTCAAGAAAAAGCAAACCAACGGATCCTGTACTGGTGTCTCAGGTACAAGAATACATCCTTAGTTAGGAGAGATCTTGATCTATTTTGTCAATGCTTTAAGTGAATTAAGCCGAGCCTGAGCGAATCAAGCTTTTGTGGCCTGGAAAGTCTTCAAAACAGAGGTTGAATATCCATAAACACTTATTGCCTTTTTGTTTCAGCTTCAAGATCATTATTAAACACCATTTATTATAATATATATATTTTTCTTTTCTTTTCTTTTCTTCTTTTTTTTTTTTTTTTTTTTGCATATTTATAAATAGGTGGGAACTGTATAATACCATAACATACCCGGATCCTATGGATGCCTATCCACCCCCCCATGCCAAACAATGTTATGTCCTCATATGCATGCAGGGAAAGGCAGAGGAAGGATGGAAGATCGGGTAACAAGAGCTGAGGTTCAGGGTATAGATCAGGGTGGAAGGGTGGGTGGATGGTGGATGGTGAAGAGAAAAGTGAAGTGATTGCGATAGAGGTGTGAAAAGTGATGGTGGATGGTGAGTGCTGTTAGGGTGCCTCCCAACAAGCGCTGAATTTAATGTCCCCAGCTGGACTCAGAATGAGGCAAAGAATTAGTTACCCTCCAGCAGGGCAACGGTTTCTCCAACGGGGGCAGGTTCATGAGTCAGATAGGGTTTTAAACGCTGCCCGTTGACCGTAAATTTACGCCCAGATTTGGGATCTTCGATTTCGACGGCCCCATTGGGGAATGGTCTTGAGACCAGAAAAGGACCAGTCCATTTGGACTTTAATTTCCCAGGAAAGAATTTGAGTCGGGCATTATAGAGCCAAACTTGCTGAGATGGCTCAAATTCCTTCCGCCGAACATGGCTGTCGTGAAAAGCCTTAGTGCGTTGTTTAAAGGTTAGAGCAGAATCATAGGCTTCACGACGGAGCTCTTCCAGCTCTTGGAGTTGGAGTTTCCTTTCTCGTTCACACAAGTCTGGGTCGAGGTTACATTGGCGAACCGCCCAATAAGCGCGGTGCTCCAACTCCACAGGCAAATGACAAGGCTTCCCGTAAACGATTCTATATGGAGACATACCAAGGGGAGCCTTGAAGGCGGTCCGATACGCCCAAAGTGCGTCAGTCAGCTTGTCGGACCAATCCTTACGGTCAGGCCGAACCGTTTTCTGGAGAATCTGCTTGATTTGCCGGTTCGACACTTCCGCCTGGCCGTTCGTCTGAGGATGATACGGGGATGCGATACGATGGTGGACTCCGTACCTCCTCAGAAGTGCCCGAAAAGAAGCATGGGTAAAGTGGCTTCCTCCATCCGAGATAATGGCCCGAGGGATCCCAAAACGCGCAAAGATATGGTCTTTGACGAATCGGGTGGAGATAACATGGTCAGCACGGCGCGCGGGAATAGCCTCGATCCATTTTGAAACATAGTCGACGGCCACGAGGATGAATTCGAAGCCGTTGGATGGAGGAAAGGGACCCATGAAGTCAATTCCCCAGATGTCGAAGATTTCCGCAGCTAGGATGTGTTGCAAGGGCATCATGTCACGACGTGCCATTGACCCTAATGACTGGCACCTAGTGCAATGTTTGGCATAAGTGTGCGCGTCCTGGTGAAGGGAGGGCCAAAAGAAACCGCACTGCAACACCTTGGCTGCAGTTTTCCTCCCAGAGAAATGGCCTCCACAGGCCTGATCGTGGCAGAAGGATAGCACACTGGGGAACTCACTGTCAGGAATACAGCGACGGATGATTTGATCAGCACCTATCCGAAAAAGAAGTGGATTATCCCAGAAATAATACTTTGCTTCTGCCATGTGACGCTCGCGCTGGTTTTTAGGCCAGCCACGTGGAAGAGATCCAGAAGCAAGGTAATTGGCAATGTCGGCATACCACGGTCCACTTGCCACATTTATTGCCAATAGGTGCTCATCAGGAAAAACTTCATTAATTGGCAGAGTAAGTCCAATATGGTCAGGGTCCAGTCTGGAAAGGTGATCAGCCACAACATTCTGGGCTCCGACCTTATCACGAATCTCAATGTCAAATTCCTGGAGCAGAAGGATCCAACGAATCAGTCTAGGCTTGGCATCCTTCTTGTGCATGAGATGGCGAATGGCCGCGTGATCAGTGAAAACAATAACGTGAGAGCCTAGAAGGTAAGAACGGAATTTCTCCAGCCCAAAGACGACTGCCAGTAGTTCCTTTTCAGTGGTAGTATAATTACGCTGGGCCTCGTCCAACGTCTTACTGGCGTAGTATACCACGAAGGGGTGTCTATCGCGTCTTTGTCCCAGGATGGCTCCGACTGCAAGGTCTGAAGCGTCACACATAAGTTCAAAGTCGAGGGACCAATCAGGCGGCTGGAGAACAGGGGCCTTGGTGACAGCATTACGCAGCTGCGTGAATGCTTGTATACAGTCAGGGCCCATGTCGAAGGGCACGTCGGTTGATAGGAGATGAGTTAAGGGTCGAGAAATTTTGGAGAAGTCTTTGATGAATCTCCTATAGAAACCGACGTGTCCCAAGAAGGAGCGGATTTGTTTGACAGAACCAGGCACAGGTAAATCAGCAATGATATCGAGCTTAGCTCTGTCAACCTCGATACCCCTATCGGAGATGATATGTCCAAGAACAATTCCCTCGTGCACCATAAAATGACTTTTTTCCCAGGAAAGCACGAGGTTTACATCAATACATCTCCTAAGGATGCGAGTCAGGTTGGCAAGACATTCGTCGAAAGATGGTCCAAAGACTGAAAAGTCATCCATGAAGACCTCGAGAAAGTCACCCACCATGTCATGAAATATCGCCAGCATGCATCTCTGGAAAGTTGCTGGCGCGTTACAAAGTCCGAACGGCATCCTTCTAAAGGTGAAGGTGCCGAAAGGGTAGGTAAAAGTGGTTTTCTCTTGGTCTCGGGGGTCTATTGCCACCTGGTTATATCCTGAGAATCCATCCAGGAAGCAGAAAATTTTATTTCCCGCTAACCGCTCCAGGATTTGGTCAATAAATGGTAACGGGAAGTGATCTTTCTTGGTTGCAGCATTGAGTTTCCTATAATCTACACACACTCTCCAAGATGTAGGAGTGCGTGTAGGGATGGATTCGCCCCTGTCATTGACACGGATGGTGAGTCCTGCCTTTTTGGGCACAACGTGAATCGGACTCACCCAGGGGCTATCGCTGATCGGGTAGATTATACCCGCATCCAGCCACTTAATGATTTCATTCTTAACGACCTCCCGCATGTTAGGGTTGAGACGTCGCTGCATCTCGCGAGAAGGTCGAGCCTCCTCCTCCGTATATATACGATGAGTGCAGTAGGAGGGACTAATACCAGATAAGTCTGATAAAGACCATCCAATAGCTGCCTTGTGTTCTAGGAGGACCTTAGTTAGTTTGCACTCCTGCTCCATGGTTAATTTTGAACTGATGATTACAGGGAGCGTTTCATTTGGTCCCAGGAAAACATACTTGAGTGTATTAAGCAGCACTTTTAGCTCGGGAGTGGATGGGGAAGGATCTGGCATTTCTTGGGACGAGAGTGTCCCAGACGGGTAGGAGAACAAGTTAGGAGGAAGAAACTGGCCTTCAGATTGGCCAAGAAGAGGGGCTTCTTGGATAGATGGATCCAAAAATGAATAGCCCCAGTGAGAAGTATATGGGCTCAAGGTCCCAGTGTGGATTTGCAAATCCGCCTGATTTAGCGGGAAAGAAAGGGCAATCCGGTCTTCCATAGTGTGGACCGGCGGTGAGCAGCCCGGCGATGACTCAGACCACAAGGTATGGGAAGCAGAAAAAACCTCGTCAGAAGTCTGGTCAGGAGAAGGTACAGGAATAGGGAGGGATTGGGGAACGTCACAGTTTGTGTTGGTCAGGCAGTCGTCAGGCAATTCGCAGCAGTCTGAATCGGCTCCAATTAGTTCGATACACGTACTGACAGTCACGTCCTCGTCAGACGTGTCATCCTTGATGTGATCACTATCAGCATAAGAGTGCGGTGCTGCAGCGGGATTAACCTGAAATCCCGGAGGAATACTCGAAGCTTGCAGAATTTGATGAACCTGTTCCTGAGAAGCTTGTACCTGTGGTTGCGGACCACAGGGTACAAAGTTTTGCGGGTTTGGAACAGGTTGGGCGAGAAAAGTTCCCTGAGATCGAGTCGCCATGCTTAGTTGACTGATCTCAGCATTCTGCTGCGCCAAATGCTGAAGAGAGGTCATGTTTTCTTTATGGCGCTTTGACATTTCCGTCATCATTCGCATCAATTTATCAAGAGGTTTTGATGCGTGTTTGGTTTTCTGCACACAAGGGCCTGATGGCAGATTTGCCATAGGATTAGACTGGGCCCTTGGGATGACGGGTGCGGACGATCGCATTGGTCCACCAGCGGGGTTTCGACTCTGCGGGTTGTTGTACCATGCAAAATTGGGATGATTGTGCCACCCTGGGTTATACGTGGCAGAAAACGGGTTGTTCCCCAGGGTGCAGGTATCTTCTATGCCAGAAGACGTGTCCGCATATGTGTCCGAGTACACGGAGGCTTGGTCCTCCGTGTTGAAATACTGGCTCGCAGAAGCCAGTTCCACATGACTTACCGAGTCGCTTGGCGCGACACTCGATAAGGAAGGCCTTGCAGGGTTTCTCGGGATAAGCCTGGTGTTGAAAGAATTGGAATTGTGACGAAGTGGT
The DNA here is from genome assembly GCA_037157565.1 of Thalassia testudinum. Lineage (NCBI taxonomy): Eukaryota > Viridiplantae > Streptophyta > Magnoliopsida > Alismatales > Hydrocharitaceae > Thalassia > Thalassia testudinum. Next base: position 1,625,611 of record JAZHRO010000029.1, on the reverse strand, counting down.
GAGGCGGGGGTGTGTGCCATGTTTGTGGAGGAGGAGGATGATTCGACTCTTTTTCTAGATTTATCAGTCAATACAAGCAATTCAGGGTTTTGTGACCTCCTCCCAAACATGCACTACCGGAGGAAGAGTTGAGGAGATGAGTAGGGAAAAGAGATGAGAGAAATGACGCCGCAAAGGTACACTTGATTACAAATCAATACAATCAAGTTCCTAACCTCGACAGTGTTCCCTTAGACTTAAAGATCTAAGTTACCTACTATCACGAACTACGGAATCGAATGCGAGCACCGCGGAACCACCGGGCCAGATTGAAAGGCCGTTTGCCCCAGTCTTAGACACCCGATAGCACGCGGGAACTCTCACCAGCACGTAGTCGCTACACGCAGGTAGTTAGACCTCAAATCCTTAGTAAGGGTCAAGTTACTACCAGTTTTAATTAGAGGCTTAGGGTCAAGTGCTTTTGAAATGTGAAGGGCGTTGTTTACGGGTAATGCCCAAGTGATTGATTTTAAGAGTGTGTAAGAACAAGCATGCAACAGAGAAATCTCCCCGAATTGAAGTTTTTATTGGCGAATGGTTTTTAGAGTTCAGCCTTAAGTAGTATGACTTTTTAGGGTTTTGTTGAATTACCAATTCAACCAATCTCCGGGTTTTTGCAAAAATACAGGTTTTCCTTCTAAAACCCAAGAAACCCTTCTTCAATTATCAGTTAGTTAATGCATGCTAAAATGCAATGGGCTACCCTAAATGGAGATTTCTAAGTGTGGATGCACGAATCAGTTTTATATCAATGTGACAGGGAGCCAAAGCACTTCAATTCAAGTGCTCCCAATCACCAGAAATGATTTCCACACACAAGGCTTCAACCAAAAGATAAAGAAAATAAAATTGTTGGGGTTGAAGTATTCAGGATCGAATCACAGGCAAGTTTGAAAAGTCGTGGTGGGGTTGGAATCAACTCAATTCCAAGTCTCCCCACTAAAAATGTGATCCTGAATTAAAGATAAGTGAGGCAAAAGAGGGATACAAGCAATCTTTTTCTTTGCCTCAAAGAATACTTCCCACGGCGAAAAATCTAAGAATCAAGATTCTCGGATTTTCGCTATGCGAAGTAAGGCGGGAGATCCCGGGGCAGTGGGAGTGAAGACAACCAATCAATCAAGTGAATTTTAATCCACTTGCCCTCAAGAAATCCCAAGAAGTTTTTCTAGTTTTTAGTTTTAAAATTTTTTTTTTTTTATTGTGGTGGCAAGTTAACCCTAATTTGATGAGAAAAGAAAACCTACTTGTTCGGCAACGTGTGCGAAGCTCCAATGCGATGTCGACGTCTTCACGCTCTCGTTCCCGCCTTGGATCTGCTCACGTCCTCGACTTCGTCAGCCTTCTTCTCCTTCCACCAGGTTCACCTGCACACCAAAAACAACAATACCCGTGAAGAGAGAAGAGACAAATTTAAAGGAATTGGATAGAAACTTACTCGAAAGCGCACCTCCCCGGCAGCGGCGCCAGAAAAGTCATGATGGTCGGCCCGGATAGGTTGTTAATATGATGATTTTATCGTTGAAATGTATATAGTGGTTAACCTAATTTGAACCTAACCATCTCTTTACAGAAATTTTTAACCTGGCCTACTTGATTTTATCTTGTCGCTTTTAGGCCCAGGGTCGAACTCAGGGAAGTGGGGTTCAAGTCGAGTTCCTACGTTGTCCTTAAAACGCGTCTCTTCCGTTCGTTTATTGTGTTTTTGGTATTTTTCTTATTTAGGTTTTTTTCTGGTAATCCTTGTTCTTGAGGCACACCCTCAAAATTGTGTCCTTGGCTTTTAGCCAAAACAGAGTTCCAAAACACGCCTTGCTACTCGCAAGACGGGGTACCTGCAAATCAAAGATTATCTTTTCACTTTTATACCTTTTTTTTATCTTTTTACTAAGAAGGAAGATAACAGATAGAAAGTAAATATAGTAGCTATAGATATATATTTATATGTAGTATATATATAAAGGGGTGGGGGTGGAGGTGGCGATGGAGTGTAGCACTATGTCGAGTCAGTCGACGTCTAGAGAGACGCAACCAACACGACTATGTGCCGCGTGTAGTGTGGATGGATGATGGATAATGAATGCGAACACGCTTTCTGTACACGTGTATCGGGGAATATCAGCAACTGATGCAGATATTCCCGCGATACAACGTATAGTAAATAACGTGAAAATATATGTACATATGTATGTATATAAATGTATAAGTATATATGTATAGATATATATAGATATATATGTATATATATATAGGTGTATATGTATATATGTATATAGCTATGTATATATGTATATAAGTTTATATATATAATACTATATAGATGTATATATATATATGTATATGAGTATGAGTATATAGATATATATACGTATATATATATATATATATATTATATATATTATATATGTATGTATACATAACTATAGATATTACTATGTATATAAGTATATATATATATATAGATATATAGATATATGTATGTATATATTATATATAGATGTATATAAGTATATATGTGTTACTATAAGTGTGTGAGTGTGTGTGTGTGCGTCGGTGAATGTGTGTGTGTGTTGCTGTGAGTACAGAGAGAGAGAGAGAGAGAGAGAACGGAGAGAGAGAGAGAGAGAATACGTGAGAGAGAGAAGAGAGCGCCAGACAGAGAGAGAGCGGGCGGGAGAGATCGGCAGAGAGAGAGAGCGGGCGAAGGAGTGATCGCGGACGCGCGAGTTAAGACGTCTGCCGCCTCCGGCGGACGTCTGACGCCGCGTCGTCTGAAGGCTGAGGCAGACGTCTGAAGACGGCGGGTGCGGGCGCAGCTTCGCGTAGGGTTCCTGCAGGCGTGCGCGAAGGCGATGGGCGGGCGAAGGCGTGGAGGAGCGAGCGTGGAGGAGGTCTGCAGGTGGTCGCGGAGGGTCGCGGAGGAGGGCAGGGGGCGGCGCGAGGCCGTAACCGGCCGCTACAGTGTGCGCGGCGGACGGCTACGGGTGCAACTGCGAGGCGGACAGAATGGAGACGGAGGCGGGGAACGCCCTGCAGACGTGCGCGGAGGCGGTGAGCGACTGCGGGGACGGTCGCGGAGGGGCGGGAGGACCTGCTGCTACTGCTGCTGGGCTGCTGCTGCCGTGGCTTCAAGCTTCGAAGCTTGGAGCGGCGGCAATGGCGTTAAAGAGAAAAAACGAAGTGAGGGAATGCACCACGCCCACCGGCTCGTCGAAGAGCTGGGCGGTGGTGCTCCCACTGTGGTGGTGTGCACCACAGTGGGTTCTCCTGCTCGCCGGGTGCCTCCTCGACGGAGGGCCGGCGTATGGGAGGGGAAAGCGGTGGAGAAGATGGCTGCGGGTTTTTTCAGCAGCTCCAGCAGCTGCCCTTGCAAGGATGAAGCTGCAGCTACTTATAGAGGAGGGGAGAGTGGCGTACCGGCTGCAGCAGGGAGAGGGTGTGCGAGTTGCAGCTATAGGGAGCGGCGTTGGCAGGGAGACATGACGGGAAGAAGTGCAGCGTGGCTGCTGCATGCAGCTGCGGGAAGAGTGCAGCCGCGGGAAGGATGCAGCCGCGGGAAGGAGAGAAAAGAAGAAATCAAGAGGAAAAATAAAAAGAGGGTGATTTTGCAAGGAGGCACTTGAAGAAAAATGTAACTATGTAGGCGATTGTTTCACTCCTCTTCCTCTCTTGATTAAATGCATGCATGCAAGTGTTTTTTTTACAAATGCGATTACAGGATCCTATTATGCAATGTTAATGCTAGAAAATAGCACAAGAAGGCGTTATTACAGGCGTGTTTTGAGGTGCAAACAGCGGTCAGCAGCAATAGTTGCGTTCTCCAAGGGCGTCCTCCTGCTCCTCAGCTTGCCCATAGCAGCAGCTCCATCCTTCAACGCCTCCGTGCGTGCGGCCTATAGCGTGCAGCAACGGCTGCTGCAGCTGAGATCAGTAGCACCCGCCCGTGCCCGCACGGCCAGCGCACATCCTCATCGACCCCCACCCTCGCCTCCTCGCGTGCGCGCCGTCACAAGCACCAGCCTGCATCAGTAACAAAGTTGCAGCCACCGCTGTCGCCCCTCTCCTCGCCGCCACCGCCTTCAACCACCGTTGGCCACGAGACCACCACCACTGATGAGACACTCATCATGATCTCTAATTACCCCTAATTAACTAGTCTTCCTAGCTAATTAGCTAAGGTTATGAATTTATATGGGTTAATTATAGAATAAGGGATATTTAGTCAAGGACCTTAAAATAAGTTAAAAATGACATTTTATCATTCAATTAACATTATTAATAATATAGTTAATAATTGGATTCAAAATCCTATTAATCATTCCCTTAATTAATAAGTTAAGTAACTTAAACTTAATGTAAACCTAAGTATATAATAACTTAAGTGATTTTATTTAATCTAATAAATTAACCTAAAAAGGTCAAAAATGTAAATTCAAGGTGTAAACATAATATACCTTATTTACTAACATATATAAAAAGTTGAAAAAGATCTAAATTAAAATAAACCTTCAAAACCTGAGTTTACATTTTGGTCCTTAAAATTTATTACAATCAGGTCCTTATTTCTCACATAGGTCCTTAAGTTTTATTTCATTTGAGTCCCTCTTCGTCTTCTTCTTCAGCCGAATGAACGGCTTGCGGCAGAGAGTCACCCCACCGCGCGATTACCGCCCTGCCGACATCATCCTTCTTTGTCCAAGCTCTTGCAGCTTGCGCTCACCACCTCCACTTCATCCACCGGTCTGGACTAATCGGGAATCCTATTTTTCAATGGGAGATAACCTCACCATCGTCAGAGACGACAACGGAGGTTAAGCTCCTCAAGCTCCTTCTTCGGCCAGACCCCGCCATTCTCTTTGCTGCAAACTACTATAAATACCCCCTCACACCTTTGATTTATTCAAGTTTGCTCCCTTCCCTCTTCTAACACTGTAGCCAACTTCGATAGGCTATTCATCCAAAACTCCAGCGACTTCCCATTCCAATTTCTGACTTCCTCCGTCCATCTTGATCAGCCGAGGAGATCCGCTGTGGTCTTTCGCGTCTCTAACACAGGCGCCGACCCAAGGAATCCTCCGCTCCAGCTCAAATCCACCCACCAGAGATCTTTCTTCAACCCTCTGATTTCGTCGTCCGCTATGAACCTTCGGCGGAACCCTATTGACCCCTTCGTCCAGGTAACAGTAGATTAAGAGTAGGAGTAGGAGTAGGCTAGCTTAGTTAATTTAGTTAGTTAGATTAGAGTAATTTTAGATTTTAGTTTCATCTTCTCCGACTCCAGCAAGTTCCTTGAGCTTGCCAGAGACTTAATTTCATCTTTTGAAATCACTATCCACCTTCCTTTATCTTCCATAATCACTTCTAAATCACTTAATCGTTTAATTGAATCACCTAATCGCCTAATTCAAATTTCACATTCACCGACTACTATCACTGTTTATGGTGACAGTAATCGACCTAATTCCACCTCCACTGGGTTCTTCATCATCTATTCACCATTTATGAACCCTAATCGACACTATAATACATATTAATATCACATATAAATTAAATGCCCAAATATAATTAAGTTCCTGAGCTCGTTGTCCATGGCGGCTTAGGAATAGTTCAAATCTTAAATTAACTATATAATTATGAATATAAACATCTGTTGACTTGTTTTAACCTCTCAATCGAGTGATTAAACAAGTCCTGAGCTTTAACCACTCAGATCCTTTAAGAAACAAACTCACTGTCAAATATTACATTTAAAGAAACAAATGAAGAATTAAATGTGATACTGAGGTTCCTTGCAATCTCAGGATCCTTTCTAAATCAAAAAATGGTAAGTTTAATCAGTCTGTACACACTTTTCATATTTTCTGGACTCACCGGAGCTCCGACGAGTCAAATCTGTGCTTCAGCCTCTAAAACTTGTTGAGAAGCTCCAGAATGATATTAAATGGATCACTGATTTTTTTAAGAATGTTTCTTTTAGGATTTAACCATTGGAGCTGTAGATATGAACTTCATCTTCTCCAACTCCGGCAGAGTTGGAGAAGTCTATTAGAGAGATATAAGAAGCATTTAAGGAACTCAGAAGCTTCAGTGCAATGCACTAAAGCTGTTTTAACCTTTAGAACACTGTAACAACCTCTGAATTACTCTGACAAGCACACCTTTTCAAGTTCAGGTGGCGAGCCTGAAACCCTAGAAATCAAGGCCAGAACACCTATTTGAAGATCTGAATAAGTTCTGGGTGTTGAGAAGACTTTATTCGAGGCTTTGATTTCCTATGGAGAAGTTTTGAACAGAAAGTCAACTTTTGTGCCTCCACAGTCAAACTGAGTCTGCTAATGGAGATCTGAGCTCGAATTGAGATATTGAGGAGTGTAAACTATTTCTGGGAACTTGTTTCATGGTTTTAGAGAGAATTAAGTGAGCTCAGGTGAATAAATGTTCGAGAATTTGAATCCTATCAATTTGGGTTACCTTCGAACCCAAACTAACAGGAGAAACATTTTGTTGAGTTTTGAATTTAAATCTTGCCCAAATGAGTTAATTATAACCCTTAGAATTAGTTTAAATTGATTAAAAGCATTCTTAAGTGTCTGTTGCACATATGAAGTCTGAAGATCTGAACTCTGAAGCTTTCAGAGAAGTGAAGAGCTTCTCTGTTGTTCCTGATGCTCTTAAGAGCTTAAAGACTACTTTAACAGATGCGGAATTACTTATATAACTTGTACAGACCTTTTAATAAGAAAGAAAAGTTCATTTGAGGACTCTGTTGATATAATTTCACTTCCAGGCGTTTAAATAACCTGTAGGAACCCCTGATTTCATCTTTCAAATTGAAGAGGAAAACATCTTCTAATCCTTAAATTGACCCTGCAATTGCGTAGATCTATCTTAGAGCTTTCTAACAAACTTGAAATCATTCGATTTGGAGCTCTGAGTAGGAAGTTATTATCATTTGAAGTTGGGTCTGGAAGGGGTTAGTTAGTCCCACATCGCTAGTTCACGAGCGCACACATGGGGATAAAACGAATTTGTTGCATGGCCTCTTCAGTCGTCAGCGCTCGGCGCACCGATTACCGATCTGATCTGATCTTGTGCATGTGTGTGTGTGTGCGGGCTTGTGTGCTTGCGGGTGTGCGCCCTTGGGGGCATGAGAGAGTATGTGCCCTTGGAAGGCGAGAGGCCTGGGAGGCCGGGTTAAGCTGGATTGGCTCGAGACTGTGAACCGATAAGAAATAAATCAAAAATGAACCTAATTGAGATTAGGCGAGGATCGAGTAGGGTCTGGTCCCACCCTAGTCTCAGGGTACTGTGTATCCTCGAAAGGACCTCGCCGCAAATAAAATAATTTTGGTTAAAAAAGTAAAAAAAAAAAACTGATTTAGCTAAAAGTCTAAGGGAATTGAAAGAGAAGTGTTGAAGCTGAAGGCTAAGTAAACAAAGGAGCACAGGAACTAAGGAAGGAAAAGAGATTAAGGAACAAAAGGAGAAGACTAAGGGAAGAAAAGAAGGCAAGAGAAGACAGGAACAGAATAGAAGAAAGGTAAGAAAAGAGCTCGAGAGAGAGAAGAAAATAAAAGAAAGAGAGAAGAAGATGAGAGGCTGAAGAAAATAAATGAAGGATATTATTTTTCTTGCATCATTCTAATTACCTTTTTGTTCTTAATTGTAAAAAGGCATGTTTTAATAGAATAACTTTTAATTACCCTAATTTCTTTTGAAATAAAATTGGAAAACAAACATCATTTTGAGTAAATATGTTTTTCATATGGAATTTTTTATATTCTTTATAGTTTAAATATTTTGGCAAAATTCATGTTTTAAAAATCAACTTAGTTATACCTCCCAGTGAACGACCTGGACTCAACCAGTAAAAATTTCTAAAATGTTAGGTTAATTCGACTCTATACTACACAACCGACACAACTTCGAGTTAACCTAAGTGACTTCTACTCTTAATTAAGTGAAATTAACTTAATTACTAAGTTGAGTTAAGCACGCAGTCAACCGCCGAATAGCCCTCGGCTCACTCAACCTCTGGTAAGCTTCTTGCCTTCAATCGCGGCCTCCTCCTCACGCACGGACAAGGGGAAGAATTTCCCCTGATTTGCTACAGTGAAGTGGGTATTAGTTATTACATTTAGTGCCATTGTAAACTTTTATTATTATTTTATTGAGCTGCATTGCAAAATATATCCTTCAGTTTTGCAAAATTGCTATTTCAGCATTAGCTCTTATTGTTTACCTAATTTGAAAGCGATTTTGATTCAGTTTCTTGACGAAATTAATAGTGAACATCAATTTTTGACCCTTGCGAGTTTAAATAGGCCATTATCTCCTTGTGAATACGACCCGCTCTCTTAAGTGGTTTATTTTCAATTTAATACTTTGATTAGTCAATTTTCCCCCACTTTAAAATATAACGACAAATCATCTTAATCATCCTATTTGAAAGAGAAAATCGACACGTCATCTCCCATGGCATCTGAACCAGCACAAGGTGCTTACATGACCCCGGTAGGATATTTAGATATCCTAGGAGACGATATGTTATTGTGCATCTTTGAGGGGAATTTCCCACCTCTCCGCGGAGGGAACTCATCCAAATCAACTTATGTTGATCAGCTGCTCCTAATCTAGGTAACTTTTTCAGAACAAAATTAACGCCTTTGCATGATTTTAATAATTAAGCGCACTGAACCAGACTGTGTGTGGATTGGGGTACTTAGGTTACCGAGTCCCACAAACCAGAGGTCAGTTAATGATGCCGAATAATCCTTAAGCCTTAAACCTAATACTTAAGCTTCGCATTTTCCCCAACCTCTTGAGGACTATCCAGATCTTAGTGAATACTTGAATTTTTAAGGCTAGAATCACAGCCCAAGAGGCCTAAGATCAGAGTTCATACTAATCCCTTTTTGTCTCCTAGCAATTTTTGTCTTTCCTTTTCTTTCTTTTTGATTTGGTCTAGAACTAAGTCAATTCCTTAATCTTTTACTAACGGCTATCTCTTTTTCTTTTCAAATTGTGCTCCTTTTTGACATTTTTATCACCTCCCCTTTTACTCCTCAAAATGATATGCAATCAATTCACTCAAAATTTCCTCCCTTCTCCTATTTTTGTTCTTTTTCAATTTTTTATTTTTTTATTATTTATTTTGGTTTTTGGAATATGTGATTTTTTTTATGAAACCCTTTCTTGTGAAGTGATTCTCATAGCATTTTACACTTTAATACCCCCCATGCCTACGATTTGCAATGTCCTCATTGTAAATTAGCTGGGTTCGAGTTTAGCTTAGAATGTACATTAGAACAGGTTTTGACTGGGTGGACGGGTCGGGGTGACTGTTGCAGACGATTTCAAGCTCGAGTATGGGTACCAGAGGTGGAGTCGGCTGTTCTAATGGACGAACCCTAAAGTGCAATATGAGTTCAACATAAGATGTGTCAAGAAGGGTTTTGGATTTTTCAAAAAGATGACAGGTTGCCTCCCGTTAAGTGCTAAGTTTAACGCCATTAGCCGAGCATAATAAGCTCAGGGAGAATGGAGATCAAAAGATACCTTAGCCATGTTCGTATTTGTGAGTTCAATGAATGGTTTAAGTCACTGATTGTTCACGACAATGGGTTCTGAATCAAGGCTAGGTTGGCTGATTTCAATGGCTCCATTTCCAAAGATTCGTCTGATAAGATATGGTCCAATCCATTTTGATCTGAGGTTTCTTGGGAACAATTAGAGCTTGGCATCAAAGAGGACTTTCTAACTAGGGTGAAGAATATTTCTAGATATGTGCTTATCGTGAAAGGCCTTAACCTGCTCTTTGTAAATTCGTGAGTTCTCATACGCATCATTACGTAATTCATTGATCTCGCTCGCTTGAAGCTTTCTGTGGGTTCCTGTCTTAAAAAGATCTAGATTACACTTCCGTACAACCCAATAGGCTTTGTGCTCCAACTCGACAGGTAGGTGACATGCCTTCCCATACACTAATCTGAAAGGAGACATGCCCAATTGGGTTTTGTGAGCGATCCTATAGGCCCACAAGGCTTCTAGAAGTCGGGACGGTCAATCTTTCCTGTCAGGACGGACAGTGACCTGAAGGATTTTCTTGATCTCCCAATTCAATAGCTCAGCTAGACCATTAGTTTAGGGGTGATAAGGAGTAGAGATTCAGTGTGACACCCCATATTTGTTCATCAATGATCTGAACTGAGCATTCGTGAAATAAGTCCCTCCATCAGAGATAATGGCACATGGAATCCCGAACCGAGAAAAGATGTTCTGATGAATGAATTTGATTATCACCTTATGATTGTTGGTTCGGGTCAGAATGGGTTCGATCCATTTGGACACAGTCAATAACAAGAAGAATGTATTCGAAGCCGTCCGAAATAGGGAAGGGTCCCATGAAATCAATCCTCTAGATGTCAAAGATTTCGCATACGATAATCGATTGTAAAGGCATCATATCGCGGTGGCTCATGTTTCCCAAGGTCTGGCAATGAGTGCATGCCTTACAATGATCGTATGCATCTTTGAAAATCGTGGGCCAATAAAAGCCGCACTGGAGCACTTTTGCTGCAGTTTTATGTCCGGAAAAGTGTCCGCCGCAGGCCTAGTCATGGTAGAAGGACAAAATGTCCTAAATTTCCGCTTCTGAGACACACCGTCTGATGATCTGATCAGCACTAATGCGGAAAAGGTACGGATCTTCCCACATGTAGTACTTGGCATCGGAAAGTAATTTATCTTTTTTGGACTTCGGCCAATCGGACAGGATCTGATGTGATGCCAAGTAGTTCACTAAATCAGCAAACCAAGGAAGTCCCGTACTAATAGTCAGGAGGTGCTCATCGGGAAAATGTTCTATGATGGGTCCAGAAGGGTCGATACCGTCAGAAGGAAGGCAGGATAAGTGGTCAGTTACCACGTTCTGCTTTCCCACTTTATCATGAATCTTGAGATCAAATTCTTGCAACAGCAAGATCCAACGGATTAGTCGAAGTTTCGCATCCTTCTTTGCATGGAGGTGCCTCACTACAGTGTAATCTGAATATATGATAACACGGGAACCCAAAAGATATGATCTAAATTTTTCCAGGGCAAATACTACGGCTAGCAGCTCTTTCTCAGTAACTATGTAGTTACGCTGAGCGTCATCGAGTGTCTTGCTAGCATAGTAGATGACCACGGGTTTCCCATATATTTTCTGCCCAAGTACTGCACCTACAGCATAATCAGATGCATCGCACATGATCTCAAAGGGTTGAGACCAATCAGGGGATTGTAGGATAGGTGCTTGGGTAATTTGATCACGCAGGATCTCAAATGCCTGAGTGCTCTCCTTGGAGATTTCAAAGGGGACATCCTTAGATAGAAGATTAGTCAGGGGGCACGAGATTTTTGAGAAATTGGGAATGAATCGATGGTAAAAACCAACGTGCCCCAGGAAGGATCGGATATCTTTGACTGAGCTAGGCATAAGGAGTTTGGAAATCAGACTCACCTTGGCTTGATCAACCTTGATGCCTTTTTCAGAGATGAGATGTCCCAGAACAATTCCCTCAGGCACCATGAAGTGGCTCTTTTCCTAGGAAAGAACTAAGTTCATGTCGATGCATTGCCTGAGGATTTGGACCAAGTGCAGGAGGCTATCATCAAATGATTCACCAAATACCAAGAAGTCATCCATGAAGACTTCAAGGTATTCACCTACCATATCTGAGAATATGGCAAGCATGCACCGCTAAAAAGTAGGAGGTGCATTGCAGAGACCAAACGGCATCCTTCGAAATGCATATGTTCCGAAGGGGCAGGTGAAGGTGGCCTTCTCTTGGTCCTTGGGATGGATTGCAACCTGATTATAATCGAAGTACCCATCCAAAAAGTAGAAGAATCAATTTCCCGCTAGTTTCTCGAGAATTTAATCAATGAACGGTAGTGGGAAATGATCCTTCTTTGTGGAGGAATTGAGTCTTCTGTAATCAATGCAAACTCTCCATGGGTTTGCTATACCGGTCGGTATGGTTTCTCTGGTTTTAGTCGTGATGACGGTGAGCCCTGCCTTCTTAGGCACAACTTGGATTGGGCTCACCCACCGACTGTCGGAGATCGAGTAGATGATCCCTGCATATAACCACTTGATCTCTATTTTCAAAACACACGCGAGAATCACCTCCTGTCAGTGGACTAGCTTTTAGGGGTTACGTAATCAAAGAGAGATAAATACAGAGAGTTTGTGCCACTCAACTGCTAGTGAAATTTGGGAGTATCATCATCTCCCTAGATGTACACCCTTCTTTGGTGAAACTAGGTCATCAAACCTCGTGCGTATATTCTCTGCAATTGTTTGTTGAGTTGTCGTTCTTGTTCTAGAGGCCTCGATCAAGTACCTTCTCTAAAAAATAATCTAAAGAAAAAGTCTCTTGTATTTAATTTAAAAAAGGGAAAAAAAAGAGAAAAATTAAAAAATCTAAAAAAAAATCTTTAAAGTGGTGTGGATGTGTGATCCATGACCCTTATTCCAAAAATTACGCGTCTAAAACATTTTTGTCCTGGACTAAAATTATTTGTGCTAAATCAAAAATTTGTGCCGGCCTCTATTGACACCTAAAAATCTTGGGACTTAGACTAGAGGTAGCTCTTCAAATGAGCTTTCAGATGGCACAAGTTTGAGGACAGAACTTGCACTATACAATTTTTAACAATTCATTAAGTGCATATGGGTTAGAATGGAAATAGAATATGAATTGCACAACTTTATGATTTTTCTGGCACTTGTATACTGATTCAAAGTTCTCAAATTTGTTTCATCTATTTCCTTATCAAATTTAAAACCTCCAGTAATTTTTTGGGAATTTTCAGAAGGTGGAAAATTATCAGTCTAGATGTTTTTCTATTTGGGGATTGTTTCCATATGTTTGTGCTGGTTGCATTTTAAGATCCATTTTAATTATTGAAACGCCCTTAGAAATTCAGAAAAAAACATTTTTTTGATCTTCCTTTATTAGTGTAATAGAACTTAGTATTGGTTGCTTATTTGAGGTAGCTCGAGCACGTTGGGCATAAAATTAACTCACCTGCATGTTCTGAACTTGATAGGAGTTGCATACCTAGGGTTCAAACATTAGGATCTTTTCTTGTGGTAGACACCCCCATATCTTTGACTTGCGAGAAAGGAAAAATACTTTCACTTGTGATTGTAAAACTTGAGGTGCCTATCAAACTTTGATTGAAGATATTAACAAGTGAAATCCTAAAACACATTAAACAGAGGCTAAAACTCTAAAAAACTCTCATCCCAATTAAAGGCCTTGTTCGAGTTGTTTGCCACTCTCACTACACACTTGAAATTGATCGTTAAGGGCAATAAACCCCATTAAAGAGCCTATCACATTCCAAGAACACACTTATTGGAGCCTAATAAAATTGAGTAGACGTGCCCTAACTAGGTAGGATTGATCTAAGTCTTTTGGACGTGATTGAGCTTGTTAAGTGGATGGCCTTAATTTCCTTGATTAAATCCGGTGATTAGGCTATAGGTACAATGTCGAACAACCTAAAGTGGGCTAGAGTTAGCGATTAGCACCGTTGGCAAGAGCCTTGGAAAGCGCTCCCTCAACCATACCTGTAAGGAACCTATCTGGATTGATCTTGGAAAGAGGAGTTTAATTGCTTGCAAGTTTGGTCATTCTTTCAAGGCTTTAGGTTCCATAGGGATGACACGTTAGGGCTAAATGTGGATGTGTGCTTGATCTAGCTAGGGCACCACTTCTCTCTACTGTTCCCTCTCACCTCCTCTACTTCAACTAGTGTTACATGCATAGTAGATCATAGAGATTGATCTTAAAAGGACCTTTGGATTATTCTCCTAGGAGATGACTTGATGAACCAACCCCAATGGCGAAAAACCCATCAAAAATGAACCAATTTGAGATGTTAAGCGAGCAAATAACCTAATGCAGGAAATCCAAGAATGGTAAGAGAACTCAACCAAACTTTTCTTACACTTGTTACCAAAGGTTCGAATGCTTCTTCTTTGAAGGACTACTGACACACTACATGTTGTAACACAATTTATAAGATGATATCCAAGATACTTATGGGAAGATTGAGTCGCCTTATGCCAAAATTGGTTGCTCCTGATAAGTCGATTTTCGCTTTCGAATTATGTTATTAAGATGATTTGTCGTTGTAAGATCAAAGTGGTGGAAAATCGCTTAACAAAATAATTAAAATTAAAATTAAACCACTCACAGGAGAGCGGGTCATGTCCACAAGGAGGCAATGACTTATTTAAACTCGCAATTAGGTCAAAATTAAGTTCGCTAAACTATTCGCCAGATCAAACAATGCCTGTGTAGCTTTGAAAGTAAACCTTAAATATATGGACAAGTCAAGGGGTGTGAATGTAATTTTTACGTCAAAAAATTATCCATGTGCAAGAGTATGCCATGTACTATTCACTTGCATGCATACAAAAATGTCATTCAAAATTAAATTCAATGCACATAGAGATGAATAACAAGGTTTAACAATTCTCTAGAAGCATCAGCATGAAGGCATAAATTCACCATAATAAAATAATGATAAATCAAAATCCATTTTCATGGAAATGGCATGAAATGTAATTATTAATAGAGGACAAAACAGGGGATTAGCTTCAGGTGGAGCTTGTGCACGGATGAAGGAGAGATGGACGACGAGTTAGCGACCAAAGGTAGCCCTCTTTGATCAACACCTGACAATGGTGGCAGCTCGATGGATGGTGGTTGGAGCTGGCCTGCTGGAGGAAAGAAGTGGCGGCAGTGGAGGTTGCTGCAACTAGCCGCACGTGCTGCAGGGGCGAGGAGGCACAGCGCGCGGGAGCTGGGGGCACTGCAAGCGAGGCTGGAGAGCGCGCGCTAAGCAAGGGCGCACGGGCGTGCTGGCGTTGGGTTGGAGGCGCGCGGTGGGGCCTGATGGCGCCGGTTGCAGGTACTAAGGGAGGCGCTGGAGTGTTCTGAAGCGGGGGCGCTGGGGCGTGGTGAAGGCGAAGGGGAGTGGGTGCGTGGGGTGAAGGCGCTGCTGGAGGACGCGCGGGCGTGCTGGCTGGTGAAGGCGCGCGATGGGCAGGTGCACTAGCGTAGGCGTGCAGGCGCTGGCGTGTGCGCTGGAGGTGAAGGCACGGGTGTGCAAGCGCTGGCATGGGTTGCTGGCTTAGGTGAGGGCGTGTTGTGGGCAGCGCTCTTGGCAGGGTTGAGGCGCGGGCAGGAGTTGCAGGGACTCTTGGCGGTGTGGGTTGTCACCCCACACACCCACGGTGGTGGAGTCGCACTCCCGCGGTGGGAGGTCGGTGGTATGGAATGGATGAGAAGCAAGGTTCTCTAAGCACAGTGAGGAACAAAGGGTTGGTGTCCTCTCTTTGAACAACAACCCTTCCTTCTCTTTTGTAGCCACGGCTACAAAGATTTGAAATTCAAAAGACACCGTAGAATCAATGCTGATGCGCAAGAGGAGGAGGCGGAGATAGAGGAGTTACCTACAAAGGAGAAGAAGAAGAAAAAGAATAAAATAATTAGGGTTATTTATACATAACTCCTTAAATTCTATGAGAATTAAAATAGTGCACCTAATTAATTAACTAATTAAATGTATGCAACCCTAGGTTAATTCTAAATGCTTGAATTATGCACTTAAGCTAAAAATATGAATTAATTTATTTACATCCTAATGCATGCTTTCTAAATGTTAAAATTAACTTAATGTCTAGACACTTAAATACTTAAATAGCCCACAAATATGGGCTAATCAAATACCCCCATGCCTAGTTTTTGCTAGTCCCTAGCAAATCCAAGCAAAACCTAGCACTCCAAGTAGACTAGCCAACTAAATTGGTCTTCCTTTAGAAACATATTAAGTTCAGACTTTAGACCTAAGGTTCCCAAGTAGTTGCTAAGTTACAGACTAGATCAGCTAAAGACGAGTTGCAAGCACAAGTTTCCCTGATTTCTGACTCTACCCTAAGGTTTATTGATCCCTGAGATTAATGCATCCGTGCATGTGCATTGGTCTGAGTTATTTGAAGTTGGTATGATTGCCAACCTAGAAAGGAAAAAATATTTTTTTGTTTGTTTCCTCTAAGTCTAACCTCAGATCAGCTATCAACATGGTCTGTGTCGGATTCATTGCCCCCATCACCGTACCTCGAAGGGTGCCTGGCTTTCGATGCTTTGAGATAGCACCGCCCATAGCGACCCCAAGAACTCCTGGCAATCGACACTTCGAGATAGTTTCGCCCATCGATTTCTTAAGCGAATTCAGGCCTGTGGCAATCGGCACTTCGAGATAGGGCCGTCCATGGTACTTGAACCGCACAATGCGCTTACATGCCCCCAGTAGGATGGATATCCTAAGAGACAAGCACCGAGGAGGTAATATGTTATCATCGCATCCTCAAGGTGAGCATATACTCCACCTCTCCTGTGGCAGGAACTCTTCCAGTCAAATTGTGTTTTCAAGCCTCTCCTAAGTCAAAACTAAGAGAACCAAATTTCTTTTAAGAAAGGAATTAAGGTGATCACTTACACAAGACCAAGTGTGTGAAATTTGGATGCTTGGGTTACAAGGACCCGTAAACCAAAAGGTAGAACAAGACTTCAGGTACTACCCCACCTTTTAACTCAATCCCTAGCTTTCCTTCCTCAACCTCTTAAGGAATGGTCCACAACTTAACTCCTACTTAAGTTCTTAAGTCCACAAAGGATCCTAAAGGTCTAAAGCTAGTAGCTCACTTAGCTTCTAAAGTTTGACCCTAGAATCAACTTATTCTAACCTAGAGTTCTGATTTGCTTAAGAATGCAGGGCCTAGCCAGTTAAGCTCAATAATTACAAAATATTTTTCTCTTTGTTCTCTCTCTTTTTTTTTTTAATGCAAATGTATGCAATGAGGAATGCTTTAACTAAATGCATGAATGTACTATGTATAAATGCTATGTATATCCCCAAGTAGACCCCCCCATGCCTAAAATCTACAATGTCCCCATTGCAAATAAGGATATTACCTGGGTCAGAGATGGGATGCCGTTAATTTGCTAGCAGCCGAGTAGCCAAAGAACCTGCAAATCAGGTTCAAGGATTGCAGAAATAGGCCCTAAAAATGAGCAAAGTAATGCTGGCCTAGAAAATAGGTAACCTAAGATGTTGGCAAGTTGATGATGAATCCCAATAGCAAATGCTCGCCCAACTAAGATGGGAATGAAATCTTCCCAGGTCACCAGAAGAGGTTCTAAAGGATAAACTGGCATAACAATCTCCAAAGAGGTAGGGGAAGATGACAAGGATCCTCTAACAGAGATAGGGAAGGAATGGTGCAAAGATAAACCCCCAAGGTAATGGACTGACTAAAGAAATCATCAATCCATACCCAATACTCCATTACAGGAAATATTAGTCTGTTAAGCCCCCCAGTCAGAATAAAAGTGAGCATATCTCTGAGCCAAGGATTGTCTAGGGTGTCCAAGTTTCGAGGTTGTGGGATGGCCATAAGATCTAGGTTGGATTTAATCAGCTCGGTGTCCATCCCTAACAATCTTTCCAAATCCTCAATTGCATCCCTAGCATTCCTTGCACTATCACAAGTATCTTCCTGCACTTCATCAGGAGTCAAAATTTCGCCTTCAGACATAAGCGAATCAAAGGGTGACTTCGAATCAAATGAAGGCAGGTTGGAAGCAACAGATCTAGGGATTATCCTATCAATGTCACCCCCGAGTTCTTGTTCTTTACTCAAATCTTCCCCAGAGTCTATATGTGAATCCACATAAATCTCAGAAGTTGCTTCCAAATTTTCCAACATTTCATCATGAGGAGTAATATCATCGGTGGGTGTGCTAAGGAAACCTAATTTGTTTAAATTTGTGACATCCTCAGGGGCTAACTCTTCAAATAAGACATAATCGCCCTTAATGTCACTCCAAATCTTGAATGTAGGTTCCTCATATAATTTATCCTTCTCCTAATCATATGATTCATCATATACCCAAGGTCCAGAATCATCTAAAATCTCAGCAGATCCCCTAGGGTACTCTATCTGAGGTAAATGGTTTACATTGGTAACATCGGACTCCTCAAATAGGTCAATTTCTTCAGAGTTAGGTTCCCTAAGGGTGGGCTTGAGTTCCATCTCGTGATCAGAAGGGAGGGCAGGATTAACAACTTGACTTCGTCCCACTTCATCAAATGTCACGAAAATACTATCATCTGGGTTGAGGTCTTCCAATGGTACCATCATTCCCTTCTTTTGACTCCAATATAATTCAGGTGGATACTCAACCTTATCATCATCTTCCTCGAGTTGCCACCTTTCTTCATCCAATGAATAGCTACTTTCATATGTATCTTCCTCCTACTTAAGGTGTGGACATCTCAAGGAAGTGTCATCTAACGGGGAGGTTTCAAAATCGATCTTCAAAAAGTAGCTATTCACCCTTACATAATCCCCAAAATTTCCCTCCAACTTAAAGTGTAGCTCTCCCTTGGGAGATTCATCTAGCATAGAGGGATGTACGTGATCCTCAATGGGGTAGATTGGGTAGCTAATTTCAGCTCTTTCTTGTTGGACTGCTCTCGAAGATTCTCCTAACAATTCAATCATTTCATCTTGCATTTTCTGTATTTCCATCTTCAAGGAGGAGAGGTCATTTCTATGAGGAGAGAAGTTAGGCTCAAGCTTATAGTACCCAGGAGTGTCTATCCAACCATTATAATTATTCAGGGGGGATGGGTTGGGTATTTCTATGGTGTGTGTGATATTGGGCAATGAAAATCTCGCTCCTAGGTTCTGCTCACTAATTTGGGGCTTAACCAGGCCAATACTCCTATAATAGGAGTAAAACATATCCCAATGATTGTCATTATGTCCATTAAAGGATAGACCATCTCGGCATATGGGATCGAAGAGTGCAGAGTGGGGGTAAGGGTGTAGGCAAGATGTGAAAGAATGAAAATCAATGTGGTCCATTCTTACACACACCTCAATCAGAATTCCCCAAGCAAAACACAATTCAAGGACTTTTTAGGTCTTTCCTAATTTAGGCTTTTGATTTTAAGTCAGATTGTAGGTGACAATACAATTTATTCAATCAATTTATGGGCTTATTGTCAACCTACGGATCGCCTAAGAAGACTTAACTGGGACTTAGGTGATCCTCCCTAAAGCCAAAAAAGTTTAGTCACCACCAAACACGACAAAGAAGGATGCAAGTAGGGTTAAATCCTTCCTTTGAAGCATTGCTTTCGCGGTGCCTCTTAACTACCCTCAATCCACAAGGTTTAGAGGCAACTTCACCTCTGAACTAAAGTTTGGGTCACTTTAGACCTCAGTAATAGGAGGCTCTAGTCCTAACGGTTCCAAACCTAAAGAGTGTCCAAAAGCGTGCCATGGTGCAAGAGATATAAGTGTGCATACACCGCAAAAGATTTTGAATTTTGAATCACACACCAAAGTTTGAAAATCAAATCCTTGGTTTTTAAATGTCCCTCCTTTAATTAGTCCTTTTTCCAGAAAATATGTGACCACTTGTTAGATCTATTCAATATAGATTAGGTGGTCTTGAAATTAATCCAAATGCATTTGCATGACAGGTAGAAATGCAAAGTTAGAAGTGCATACCTGATTCCAGCATTCTTCATGTAATATGCAAGACAGGAAATTAAATCTAGATGCTGCTCATTCAATCCTAAATGATACGACCTAGGGGCAGGCAGCTTCTAGCAGGTAGCTCGTGTTTTTATTTTTTTTTTATGCACAATCAAGAAAAATAAAATCAATTCACAAAAGAAAACCTAGATCTAAAGAAAAAGGGAACAGGCTCCCAAAAATTACCCAACATGGGCCTAAAATAAAATCGGGGAACAAACCCCTCAACTGTACCCCAGAACAAGGGTTTTCCAAATGAATGTACTAAATAAAGAGAAGAAAGAAAAATAAAATCTATATACAGCTAAATGGATGAGATGAAGATGTGGTCCTCCGGATATCTCCTCCAGCGGTGGAAACAAGGTCCACCAAGGTGTTGCTAAGGCAGGTGTAATGCTCCTTCTCCCAATGTTGCAACTCCACCAACAATGTCAAGGATCGCCTGATCTTTGAGGTTGGTGCGACAAGATGTCGCCAAATACGTGTACCTCGCACCAAATAGAAAATTGAATTTAAATATGCCTCAAATAAAATGTGAATAAATAATTAAATGAATGCGAGTCTAATAGGCCCATTGCCTCCCCGGCAATGGCGCCATTTGATAAGTCAGTTTTCATTTTTGAATTATGTTATTAAGATGATTTGTTGTTGTAGGATCAAAGTGGTGGAAAATCACTTAACAAAATAATTAAAATTAAAATTAAATCACTTACAGGAGAGCAGGTTGTTTCCACAAGGAGGCAATGACTTATTTAAACTCGCAATTAGGTCAAAATCAAGTTCGCTAAACTATTTGCTAGATCAAACAATGTCTGTGTAGCTCTAAAAGTAAACCTTAAATTTATGGACAAGTCAAGGGGTGTGAATGTAATTTTTACATCAGAAAATTATCCATGTGCAAGAGTATGCCATGTACTATTCACTTGCATGCATACGAAAATGTTATTCAAAATTAAATTCAATGCACATAGAGATGAATAATAAGGTATAACAATTCTCTAGAAGCATGAGCATGAAGGCATAAATTCACCACAATAAAATAATGATAAATCAAAATCCATTTTTTTGGCAATGGCATGAAATGTAACTATTAATAGAGGATGAAACAGGGGATTAGCTTGGGTGGAGCATGTACACGGATGAAGGAGAGATGGACGGTGAGTTGGCGACCAGAGGTAGCCCTCTCCGATCCGCACCTGATGGTGGTGGTGGCTCGATGGATGGTGGTCGGAGCCGGCTTGCCGGAGGAAAGAAGTGGTGGCGGTGGAGGTTGCTGCTGCTGGCCGTGTGTGCTGCAGGCGCGAGGAGGCATAGCGTGCGAGCGCTGGGGGCACTGCAGGCGAGGCTGGAGCGTGCGCGCTAGGCAAGGGCACACGAGCATGCTGGCATTGGGGTGAAGGCGTGCAGTGGGGTCTGATGGCGCCGGCTGCAGGTGCTGCAGGGAGGTGCTAGAGTGTTCTGAAGTGGGGGTGCCGGGGCGTGGTGAAGGCGAAGGGGCGTGGGCGCGTGGGGTGAAGGCACTACTAGAGGATGCGCGCTAGGCACGGGCGCACGAGTGTGCTGGTTGGTGAAAGCGCATGGTGGGCAGGTGCGCTAGCGTGGGCGTGCAGGCACTGGCGTGTGCACTGGAGGTGAAGGTGCGGGCGTGTAGGTGCTGGCGTGGGTTGATGGCTGAGGTGAGAGTGCGCGGTGGGCAAGCGCACTTAGCAGGGTTGAGGCACGGGCAAGAGGAGTTGCAGGGACTCTTGGCGGTGTGGGTTGTCCCCACACGCCCACGGTGGTGGAGTTGCACTACTGCAGTGAGAGGCCGGTGGTATGGAATGGATGAGAGGCAAGGTTCTCTAAGCACAGTGAGGAACAAAGGGGTGGTGGCCTCTCTTTAAACGGCAACCCTTCCTTCTCTTTTGTAGCCACAGCTACAAAGATTTGAAATTCAAAAGCCACCGTAGAATCAATGCTGATGCGCAAGAGAGGAGGTGGAGACGAAGGAGTTACCTGCCAAGGAGAAGAAGAAGAAAAAGAATAAAATAATTAGGGTTATTTATACATAACTCCTTAACTTCTATGTTAATTAAAATAGTACACCTAATTAATTAACTAATTAAATGTATGCATCCCTAGGTTAATTCTAAATGCATGAATTATGCACTTAAGCTAAAAATATGAATTAATTTATTTACCTCCTAATGTATGCTTTCTAAATGTTAAAATTAACTCAATGTCTAGACACTTAATTACTTAAATAGCCCACAAATATGGGCTAATCAGCTCCCAATCATGGAGCTTTCATTAGAGGGCATTGCATCTCTGCCTATTCCCTGCTTGCTCAAGAATTCATGAGAGGGTTCTATTTGGTAGGCCTGTCCCCTTGAATATGTGTAAAAATTGATATTTCCATGGCGTTCGACAACATTAGGAGGGACTTCATCTTCAGAACCCTCTAACTATTGAGCTTTAATGAAACCAGAATCAACTAGATCAGAATGTGTATCTCTGCGCCCTCTTGCTCTCCACTTATCAATGACGATCTGGTGAGCTTTGTCCAAATGAGCCGTGGCCTGAGACAAAAGGACTCCCCCTCTCCCCTCTCCTCTTCATGTTAGCCATAAATGCTCTCAGTGCAATCATCCATCACCAAGTTCAAGAAGGCAGGCTGCACCTCTCTAGGATTAGGGGTAATTCCTTTCCCATATCTTCTTTTCGTTGATGACATTCTCATTTGTTGCAAGGCTTCTAGATTATCGACATGGGCCATCAAGAAACACCCTTGCCAACATTTCTGGTCTTAAACTGAATGGTGCAAAAAATCGGGTCTATACATATCCAGGCATTGTCACCATAGGATGGCCATATGCTTGCTTCTAGGCATGTTTGAGGGAAGATTCCCATGCCAATACTTGGGGATCCCCTTGGTCACGAGGAAGAAGGTAAGCCCTTCTTCCGTTCTTGAAGATTGTGTTTTGGACCTACTGGCAAGATGGGGAGGGTACGATGGATCAAATGGGGAGTGAAGGGCCTCCTTAGATTTTGGCTTTCTTGTACCATCATCAAAAGGACCACCCTTGTCAGGATCAAAAGTTGGATTGCAAAATTTATATGGGATGGTGTTGAACGTCGGAGGACTACGCTATCGAAGTTGGTTTTGAAAACCTGTCGTTGTAGTTCGAGTAGCGAAGAACTCGGGTTCAACAAATAAAATTTATACCAAAAATCTATAAAGAAATCCTGGGTCAAACTCAGGGAGACTATGTCGATCAAAATTTGCAATTATATTTTTTTGTGTTTTTGTTTAAAAAGAGGAATAATCACAATGAAATGGAATAAATATAGACAATAAGAGAGAGAGAGAGAAAATGAAACATTCACTTGATGTTGCAAAATGTTTTTACAACTAGGAAAGCGAAAAAAGATTACACTAGAAAGAGAGAAATTCTTACAACTAGAAAGCAGGAAAATTCTACTCTAGAAAGCAAGAAAAAGGAATGGGAGAGAGAAGCTATCCTCCTTGACGATCTCTTGGAGGACGAGCCGGACGAGACAACGCCTGGAAGACGAGAAACGAAGCAAGAAGAAGGAGGTTGAAGCAGGAGGAACGAGAACGAGGCAGCACATCATCGTCGTCGTGGGATCCGCTTCCGGAATGGGGGCGAAAACTTGGTTTTATCTCTTGAGGAGCATCCCGAGTGTGGGACAAGCTTCTCTTGAGCTTTGGAGAGGGAGAGAAGAGGAGGAAGGGATGAGAAATCCGTATGGAGGGGGTCTCCTTTTATAGTTGCAAGGAGTGGGGGCATTTTGGACACTACAACTTGAAAAACATTAATTCAGGATCTTTAGTGACGGATTTATCCAATGTGCGCGCCGCTTGCGTGCCCCCTCGCCTCCGCACCCTTCAACGCACGCACATGTACATGCACTTTCAGTCGTTCGATCAAGAGATCGCACGGCTTAAAGTGGCTACGCCCGCGCCACGCGCCCGCGTGTGATCACGCGTAACCACCGCAAGTCTGATCGCGCGTGGGCGCTTTCGCTCGCTCCCTACCACTGGATCTTCATCGCGCGGCGCTAATCGAGCACCCACTCGAAGAGAATGCGGCCTCGAACGCGCATTGCACCCTCGCGTAGAGCGCTCGACCGCTACGCCGAGCGGCTATTTGTGTCGCACGGATGTTTTAAGGTGCAAGCGTCCGATTCCATTGGATGGTGATCCAACAGTCTAAATCCATCGCACGGGTAAGGAGAGAGAGAGGGCGCGACGGTCTTCTAGATTTGCTGGGTTGGTTTGGGCGGCTGAGATGGCGCCACGTGGCGCCATCTTGACCATCCATCTTCTGAGTATTGTAGAAGGTGCCATGGGTGTGGATTGGATTGATTTTTGAGCCGTTAGGCTATGATCGTCGATCCGAACCCATCCATGTGGTCGGATTTGTCGTCTGAGGTGTGGATTAACACCATCTTGGCCCTTGATCTTTAGGGTTCCTCGGTCTCTATCTGGTGCTTCGGATGTCCGATTAAGGCGATCTTGGAGTCATTGAACTCCAATCGTCGCCTCGATCAGATCCGTATAGTTGAATCTTCTATCCGAGGCACTGATTAAAAAGTCGCCCTGTCCCTGTCCATAAAAGGAGATAATTAACATACATTTTATACAGACTAACCTAAATGCAAGATGATGCATGTTATGCAATATTTATAGTATGAGATGCAATTCTATGCCTAAGAACAAACATAAATAGATAGTTTATGTGATACAAACGTGTTTACATCACACCCCCATGCCTATCTTTTGCTAGTCCCTAGAAAAACTACATGCTATTTATAAAAGAATTAGCTTGGATTACTTAGGCACAAGTTGTTTTCAACATTAAAAAATTTTTACTTAGGATCTGAACTTTCAAAAACATAACGGCACCCAGGTATCTGCCAAAATGCAGATCGCTTCAAGCCCTCGCCTTATTCAAAGAAAAATCTCTTTTTCTCTTTTTCTTCTTTTCTTTTTTTTTGATTTTTTAAGTTTAGGGTTAAAGAGTGGCTTTCTACGGCCACTCAACCCACCCAAGATTTGATGAAAATCTTAAGTTCTAAGCATCTTATTGTGAATGTGATAGACTCGTTGATCGGCAATTAAAACGGACTTTGGGTTTCTACTCCTCTAGGTGACCTTAAAAAGAGAGTTCTGCCTAAAGGTGTAACTTTACGACTGGTAGTTTTTTCCCTACTTTTATTTTTATGGGGTCAACACAAGGGTAAGTCCAGTGTATATCTCCCCGACTTATTCTACTTCTTCGCTTCTTCCTAAGTGTTTTGGGGATTTTTAGTGCATTTCTTAAGCTAGGTTCTGGACAACCGGTCAATGAGCTGTTATCACCAACAAGTTGCCAGCCATACTCGTGTGAAGAAGCATGGCTTATTTCTTTTATTTTCTTTTTTTTCTTTCTTTTATCCTTTTTATTTTTCTTTTTCTTTTCCTTTTGACTTTCTTTTTCTTTTTAAGTAAGTGGCTTCCCTGGTCTAAGATTTACCTAAAGGCAATAAGAAGAGAACGGTCTAGTGACTGGGCCCTGGACAACCTACCTTTGGGCTATTACCCACGATAACTTGTCAGCCATATCACCCTAGAAGGTTCATTGGCTACCCAATTCCTGTTAAAACTACCAAACAACGAGTCAGTGACAAGATAGTGTGTAGATGTTAGACTTAAAGTTCCCTCAAATTAGAGGGCGGGTTGATAAGTCGTGTACTTATCACTCAAACTTATTTAATCAAATTAAAATAGAATTCAGGATGGCGAGGACTCAAAAAACAAATCCATATTTTAGTGGATACCCAAGCTGATTAAGCCCAAATACCTGAAGGGTCTTAGTGTTCAAATCCAATTGTAATATTTCCTAAGATTGAAAAGTCCTAATGTCCAAGTATTCCTTCCTAATTCAAATTTTTCTTTTTTATGTATATATAAGAAGAGAAATATAATTTGCAAGAATTTCACAGAGCTGACAAAATGATTCAAAAATGAATCCACCCCCCCATGCCTAGCTGATGCAATGTCCACATTAAGAAAAAGAGACATGAAAGGAAGGGTAGAGTATGAAAGATATCACCTGAATATGAAGCTCGGGTCAGTTCTGAGTCAAATTGTACAACTGCTGAGTTTAATGCCTTTAGCTAGGTGAAGTCCAGCCAAAGAAGTCACAACATGGCTAGAGCAACCATGTCTGAGACGGGTTCTAGAATAGTATGGTCAATAACAGGCTTCAGACGTTGATCATTAACTTTGAATGAATTACCCATCTTCGGGTCAGAGATCCGAACCACTCCATTTGGAAAAATCTGGTCAATAATAAATGGGCCATTCCATTTTGACCTAAGTTTGCTGGGAAAGAGCTTAATTCGAGAATCGAATAGCCAAACCTTCTGGTTCAGCTCAAAGTTCTTACGGGAAATCAATTGGTCATGTAGTGCTTTGGTTCGAGCCTTGTAGATCTTGGCATTCTCATACACATCATTTCTAAGCTCCTCCAACTCAAATAGTTGGAGTTTCCTGGTCTTCCCAGCTAAACTCGGATCTAGATTGCACTGCTTGATTGCCCAGAATGCCCTATGTTCAATTTCTATAGGTAAATGGCATGCCTTTCCATACACCAGACGAAATGAAGACATGCCGATGGGCATTTTATACACTGTACGGTAGGCCCAAAGAGTGTCCTCAAGCATTTGAGTCAAGTCTTTGCGATCAAGCCTAACCATTTTCTGTAGAATATTCTTGATCTCCCGATTGGAGATCTCGACCTGTCCATTCGTCTGGGGATGATAAGGTGTGGAGATTCGGTGCTTAACCCTGTATTTAGCTAGCAAATTATGGAACTAGGCATTAGTGAAATGAGTGCCACCATCACTAATGATGGCCCTCGGAATCCTAAACCTACTGAAGATGTTCTTCTTGACAAAATCGATGACCACCTTATGGTCATTGGTTCGGGTGGGAATCACCCCGATCCATTTGGACACGTAATCAACAATGACGAGAATGTATTGATGTCCAAATGAAAGGAGGAAAGGTCCCACGAAATCGATGCCCCAAACATCGAAGATTTCGACGGGAAGAATCGGGTTTAGGGGCATCATATCTCTCTTAGTTATGCTCCCGAGTGCCTAGCATCGGGAACACGACCTTGAGAATTCCAGGGCATCCTTGAATAAAGACGACCAATAAAATATAGATTGCGAAATTTTTGCAGCTGTCTTTTTCCTGGAGAAGTGTCCACCACACGCAGATGAATGGCAGAACTCGAGTATACTGTTGAATTCATTCTCTAGAACGCATCAGTGAATAATTTCATCAGAGTCGATACGGTACAGTTCAGGGTCCTCCCAGAAGTAATATTTTGCCTCAGATTTGAGTCTATCCCATTGTTGCTTGGTCCAATCCTGGGGGATTTGACCAACGGCCAAATAATTAACAATGTCAACAAACCATGGGGTGAGAAGAATGAGATGGTTTCGTTCAGAAACTGTAAGGATGGTTTCGTTCGGAAAAGTATCAGCAATCGGAATGTCCGGATGAGAACCACTCAAAATTCTCAACAGATGATCCGCCACCACATTCTATACCCTGGATTTATACTTGATTTCAAGATCAAATTCTTGAAGCGGAAGAATCCAACGAATAAGCTGAGGTTTAGCATCCTTTTTGGCCAAGAGATGTCTCAAGGCCCAGTGGTCGGTATATATAATGACGTGAGACCCTAAGAGATAAGCACTACAGCAAGTAATTCCTTCTCAGTAATAGTGTAATTCCTCTGGGCCTCATCCAGAGTTTTACTAGCGTAATAGATAACAGAGAGCTTCCTATCAACTTTCTGACCCAAAATAGCCCTGACAACGTAATTAGAAGCGTTGATCATGATCTCAAAAGGGGCTATCCAAATTGGCAGTTGCAACATCGGAGCACAAGTGACTGCCGTTTTAAGAAAATCAAATGTCTTATGGCATGATTCGTCGAAATCAAACGGCATTTCTTTGGCGAGAAGATTGCTCAGAGGACGAGCAACCTTCGAAAAGTCCTTGATGAATCTCCTGTAGAATCCCACATGACCAAGAAATGATTGAATTTGTTTAACAGATGTAGGAGGAGGGCGTTTAGCGATAGCATCAACCTTAGCTTTATCCACTTTAATTCCCCGTTCAGAGATTACATGACCCAAGACGATGCCTTCTTATGTCATGAAATGACTCTTTTCCTAGCTAAGGACCAATATTGTTTTGATGCATCGTTTAAGAATCATTTCAAGATTAGCTAGACAAGAGTGAAATGATTCTCCAAAAATAAAGAAATCATCCATGAAGATTTCCATAAACTCTCCCACCATGTCAAAGAATATGGCCAGCATACACCTTTGAAAAGTCGCAGGTGCATTGCATAAGCCGAATGGCATCCTATGGAAAGCAAAGGTTCTGTAGGGATAGGTGAAAGTAGTTTTTTCCTGATCCTCGGGATGGATAGGAACTTGGTTGTATCCCGAGTAGCCATCAAGAAAATAGAAATACTTCTGCCCGGCTAATCTTTCTGAGATTTGATCAATGAAAGGCAGAGGCAAATGATCCTTTTTTGTGGCTGTGTTCAGCTTCCTGTAATCAATACAAACCCTCCAAGAGGAAGCTGAACAAGTTGTGACAGATTCTCCTTTCTCATTAGTCATAATGGTAATCCCGACTTTCTTGGGAACAATCTGCACGGGACTTACCCAAGGACTATCAGAGATCAGATAAATGATTCCTGCATCAAGCCATTTAATAATCTCCTTCTTAACCACTTCTCACATATTTGGATTTAATCTCCTCTGCATTAGGCGAGAAGGGCAGGATCCATCTTCCAAAAATGTTCAATCCATTCTTGAAAATGTTCAGAAGCTCCTCATTACTATCAACAGACTTCTTCTTCCTTGATTTGATCAAGGCTTCTAGAAAAGGAACATGAGTCGGATCTTTGGAATCAGGTTCCTAAGCCTTGATTTCTTCTCCAGAGTTCTCCTTTCTCTCCTCAGGTTCTTCAAGATTCGGTAAATCAAAACAGTGTGGTTGTGGGTCCTGAGTTTGTTTACCACTCCTCAAGGTAACAGAATTTGCAGATGCATATGAGTTTGGGTCTTGGGGAGGTGGTCGATGGTCACGACGTGGCTTCGAGAGATAACTGGGTTTATTGTTATGTCGTTGTAATATAGCCAGTTGTTGCCATCATTTCAAATATAATTTTTTACTCGGAAAATAAAAGAGTTCCCGAGGTCGAACTCAGGGAGCAAGTTGTATTCTAGAGATATACATGTTTCTTTTACAAAAAGAAAGAGAGAGGGAAAGAATTTGTTGTCTTCTTTTCTCTTTGTTCTGCAGAGGTGATGCTCTTCTTTCTTTCTTTCTTTAGATCTCCTTCTTCTTCTTTGTTCTGCAGAGGTGATGCTCTTCTTTCTTCTGCAATGGTGATGCTCTTCTTCTTCTTCTTTGTTTTTCTTCTTTCAGTTCTTCCCTTGTTCTTTTGTGTTCTCCTCTGCCTCGCCTTCTTCTGTTGTTCTTCAGATCTTCTTCCGTCTTTCTTCTTTTCCCTTCAGGACGTCGTCTGATTTCCAAATCAGACGACTTAAACTGCCTGTTGCTACAGTCAGCTTCCTTCTTCTTCCGCGGTTCTTCTTCTTCACCTGTGCCTGCACACTTCAGAGCTTACATCAGAGAACAAAACCTACTCTACCCTCTCCCCTCGCGTCTCTCTCTCTCTGAAACCACTCTTGGGAAAGCTCTCCCAGAGCTGCCGGGTAATCGGGTTCGGGTCACGCCCGGGTCCAGGCCCACCGGCGTGCGTGGTGGGCGAGGAGTGCAGGTCAGTCTTAAGTCGGGTCGGGTCGGGTCAGGTCCGCGGGGCGTGAGCGCGGACGAGACCGGGTAACCGGGCGGGTGAAGGGGACCTCACCCCGTGTGCTGAGGCAGTAAGCCTCCAGCACTTTTGCATCTTATATCGCTGCGCCTCTTCAGGCTTTTCCGAGGTGGGACTAAATGTCCCACCTCAATTGCGCGCCCGCAGCGGGGAAAGCAGCGGGAGATCGCGGCGTCACGCGAAGCCTTCTGCCTTAGCTGCGAGCCTGGTGTTTTGTCGAAACGCCTCGCAAGGCCTGGGAGTTGAATCTGGGCGTGGCGCTGAGCGTGGCGCGCCTGTAGCTGCAGGCGGAAGCAGCTCCTTCTGCACGGCAATGGCGGCGGAGGTCGGGTGGCCTGTTCACAAGAAAACGGCCTCTCGGCCTAATCAGAAAGTGCCGGGAGCTTCGCCAGGGTGCGGCGAAGCTCGTGTGGGTGGTGGCGAGGCGTGGGGCGGCGTGCAAGGGCTGCCCTAGGTCGGACTGTGGGTCGGAGGATGGGTTTGTTGGGGGGAGCGTTACGGAGGTGTGGAGTGGCAGTGAAGGGGTGGGGGGTGCTCAGTGTGATGAGGCGGAGGTTCGGTGAAGGTCGGCGAGGTGTGTGAGGCTGTGGAGCGATGGGAGCATCTCGCCGGAGGGTGGCCGGAGACGAAGGGGGTGACGATGGTCAGGGTCGGTCGAGAGCTTAATTGAATAAATTGAAAGCGGGGGAAGAAAGAGGAGAAGAAGGGGAGTAGTTCTAGCTTACTTGCAGGGACGAAGGGGGAGGAACAGGGCGACAGTCGTATCGACTGTCGCCGTAGAAGACGATGCTCAGGGAAAGGGGCGGCGGCGAGCAGAGAGCCGGAGAGGCGCCAGCTGGGTGCGGCGTGGCGCGGGAAGAGCAGGGGAGGAAGTCTCTGCTGCTGGTATTGCGGCAGGGCGAAGAGGTGGAGGGGGAGGAACCGCCGGAGCTGGTGAGCGTCTGCCGGAGAGAGAAGAGAGGAAAGTTGGGGATTTTCTCCGTCAGATCCAAGCTGCCCCGGTCGGTGGAGCAACGGGGGGTATTTATAGGGATCAAACAGGGAGGAAGGCGGAGGGAGACGACGTGTCTCCCTCGCCGGAGGATGGCCGGAAACAAAAACCCATACCGTCCGTGCGTTCGCACGGCCGGTATGGTGGGTTACAACGACCAAGGGGGTGTCCCTGCGACAGCTGACGACGCAGGGCACCCCCGGTTTACTTGCCAGGTCCTCCCCCTCACCCTGCGCGGCGCCATGCTCCGCGCAAGGTCGCCGGAGCATGGTGCTGGCAGGTTTTGCAGGGGGGACCTGATTGCAAAGAAAGAAGGAGAGTTAGGGGCCAAAATGCGAGGGTTCAAAAGTTGAGGGCCAAAAAGTAAATATATGAGGACCAAAGTGTAAAGTTGGTCAAGGAGGTCTCTTCTTAGGCTCAAGTTTTTATACATGACTGATTAGGACCTAAGGAATCTGATGGTGAATTTTATTTCTATATTAAACCTTGTTTGACCGGTCAATTTATGCGAAAACCCAAATTAAGTTATTAATTGGGCATGGTTCTCAATGTAGGTCAAAATGGGTTCTGAAGGCCAAATTGAAGGTTCTAAACCCTAGAGATTATTTTTCTATGAATTTTAGAGGGTTTATTCTATTTTTACTTTGCCTCGAACCTCGTGAATTGAAGTGGGTTGTTTTAGGGTTACAGATTATCATTTAGTTTCTTGGAATTGCTGTAGCCCTTGCTAGATCATTTCATCCCACTTTTATTCTTATTAAGTTGCTTTGACCTGTGTTTGGGCCCTGAATTACCCTGTATGCAGATTATACTGGTAAAACTACATTTTTACCCCTTATGACTTGTTTTCTCCTTAAACTCAGAATTCTCTGAGTTAAGCCTTTCCTTGAGTTATGTAGGAGCTTTTATCCTTTGTATTGGGTCAAAATGAGCTAGTTATGGCTCATGATGAGGTTCTCATCATACCCCCATGCCTAGCTTTTGCTAGTCCCTTAGCAAAAAACTTAAGGTTTCAACCCCTTGTTCTAGACCATGAAGTTTTTAATAGTTTTAGATAAGTGACTTTTTTATTTGAGCATAGATTAGGTTAGAATGCTGACCATAGGCCTAAAAGGTACTCTAGTACCAATCAAGATCCAAATCTGTCTAGCCTTAGCCTCAGTCTTTTAGCAAAGGTTTTTAAGGCCCACAAGAACTAACCTAAGGTTTATTGGACTTCGTGGTTAAAGCACCCGTGCTTGAAATGATTTTAGCCCTGGCTCAGTTCGCAGTGCGTTTTGTAAGAGAGAGATAGAAAGTTTTTCTGTTTGGAGAGTTTTCTCTCTCTTTTTCTTTTTAGTTCTAGCCTAGGATTGGCTTTTCAACACGGTCTGTATCAGATTCCTTGCTCCCATCATCAATCCTCAAGGGTTCCTGGCGATCGATGCTTCGAGATAGCACCGCCCATGGCAACCCCCGGAACCCTGGCTATTGAGATTTCGAGATAATCCCATCCATGGTGTTCCGTGGCCGAATCCAGACCCTGGCAATTGACACTTCGAGATAATGCCATCCATGGAATCTGAACCAGCAGGGTGCTTACATGCCCCCAGTAGGATATGTAAATATCCTAGGAGACAAGCACCGAGGAGATGATATTTTGCTACGCATCTTCGAGGGGATTTCCCGCCTCTCCGCGCTGGGAACTCGTCCAAATCAACTTGTGTTGATCGGCCGCTCCTATTCTAGGTGTTCTTTTCAGAATTTTGCGACGCTTCTGCGTGATTCTGATTTTTACGCTTACTGAACCAGGCTGTGTGTGAGATTAGGGTGCTTAGGTTACTGAGTCCCGTAAACCAAAAATTAGTTAACGAGGCCGAATACTCCCTAAGCCTTAGACCTAATACTTCAGCTTTTCATTTTCCTCAACCTCTTGAGGAGTGTCCAGATCTTAATGGGTACTAAGAGTCTATTCAAGAATGCCTAAGGTTTGCATTCTTTACTAATCTCTTTGTGCACTTTTCTTGAATGAGGTCTAGAACTTAGGTTAATTCCTTAGTTCCTTACTAATGACTATCACTTTTTCTCATAATTTTGTGCTCCTTTTTCATTTTGTTTCTTTTCTCCTTCACAAAATTTCCTTCTCCTCTTTTCCTCTTATTCTTTTTCGAAAATTTTTTTTAATTTTTATGGTGTTTTTGGCATATGTGAATTTTTTTGTTTGAAACCTTTTCTTACAAGTTTTGCACTTTCATACCCCCCCCATGCCTAAGATTTGCAATGTCCTCATTGTAACCTAGGGGGTCTTAGTTCATTCCTTAAGACAGAAATTTGGATGAGTGGATGGGTCAGGTTGAATTTTTTGCGGACGATTTCAAATCCCAGATGCAGGCATCTGAGTTGGGGTCGGCTGTCTACAAGGGTGAACTTCGAGTGCTAAAAGGTGTCAGAACAAGTTTCAGGTTTTCAAAGAGAATGACGGGCTGCCTCCCGTTAAGCGCTGAGTTTTACGCCATCGGCTGGGTGCAATAAGCTCAAGGGGAAAGGAGGATATAAGATGCCTCAGCCAAATCAGTAGAAGTTACATCGATGAACGGCTTGAGTCTCTGACCGTTCACGATGAAAGGTTCTGAATCGTGGCTGAGTGGACTGATTTCGACTGCTCCATTTCCAAAAACCTGTCGGACCAAATATGGTCCGACCCACTTAGATCTCAGTTTTCCTGGGAAGAGTTTGAGTCGGGTATCAAAGAGCAGGACCTTTTGACCAGGATGAAAGATCTTTCTCGAGATGTGTTTGTCGTGGAAGGCTTTAACCCGCTCCTTGTAGATTTGCGAGTTCTCGTACGCGTCTATGCGTAACTCATCGATCTCGCTGATTTGGAGTTTTCTGTGGGTCCCCGCCTTGGAAAGATCTAGATTACAGTTCCGTACTGCCCAATAGGCTTTATGCTCCAGTTCGACGGGAAGGTGGCATGCCTTTCCGTACACCAGTCTAAAGGGAGACATGCCCAATTGGGTCTTGTGGGCGGTCCTATAGGCCCACAATGCTTCCGGAAGTCGGGACGACCAGTCCTTCCTGTCAGGTCGAACAGTGACTTGCAGGATTTTCTTGATCTCCCGATTAGACAGCTCAGCTAGACCATTAGTTTGGGGGTGGTAAGGAGTAGAGATTCGGTGAGACACCCCGTATTTGGTCATCAGTGACCTAAACTGAGCATTTGTGAAATGGGTCCCTCCATCAGAGATTATTGCACGAGGAATCCCGAACCTTGAGAAAATGTGTTGATGAATGAATTTGAGAACGATTTTGTGATCACAGGTTCGGGTTGGTATGGCTTCGATCCATTTGGACACGTAGTCCACAGCCAACAAAATGTATTCGAAACCATCCGAAACGGGAAAGGGGCCCATAAAATCAATCCCCCAAACATCAAAGATTTCGCATACTAGAATCGGTTGCATAGGCATCATGTCGCGATGGCTCATGTTGCCCAAAGTCTGGCAACGACTGCATGCCTTGCAGTGATTGTATGCGTCTTTGAACAGTGTGGGCCAGTAAAAGCCGCACTGGAGGACTTTTGATGCGGTTTTATGCCCGGCAAAATGGCCACCGCATGCCTGGTCATGGCAGAAAGAGAGGATATTGTTGAATTCCCCTTCCGGGACACATCTTCGGATGATCTGATCGGCACCTATGCGGAAGAGGTACGGGTCTTCCCAAATGTAATACTTGGCATCGGAGCGTAATTTGTCTTTCTTGGCCTTCGGCCAATCGGACGGGGTCTGATGAGATGCCAAGTAATTTACTATATTAGCAAACCATGGAAGGCTAGTACCAATAGTCAGCAGGTGCTCATCGGGAAAATGCTCAGTGATGGGTCCGGAAGGGTCAATTATTTCAGAAGGAAGACGGGACAAGTGATCAGCTACCACGTTTTGCTTTCCCGCTTTGTCGCGAATTTCAAGGTCAAATTCTTGCAACAGCAAGATCCATCGGATTAATCGAGGTTTCGCGTCCTTCTTCGCAAGGAGATGCCTCACAGCTGTGTGATCCGAGTATATGATGACATGGGAACCCAGAAGGTACGATCTGAACTTTTCTAGGGCAAATACTACAGCTAGCAGCTCTTTCTCAGTAACCGTATAGTTACGCTGAGCCTCATCGAGTGTTTTGCTGGCGTAGTAAATGACCACAGGTTTCTTGTCATTTTTCTGTCCCAAAACCGCTCCTACAGCGAAGTCGGATGCATCACACATGATCTCAAAGGGTTGAGACCAATCAGGGGATTGTAGGATCGGGGCTTGGGTGACTCGGTCACGCAGGATTTCAAATGCTTGAGTGCATTCCTTGGAGATTTCGAAGGGAACATCCTTGGAGAGAAGAGTGGTCAGGGGGCGTGCGATTTTTGAAAAATCAGGGATAAATCGTCGATAAAAACCGACATGCCCTAAAAAGGATCGGATGTCCCTGATGGAGCTAGGCATAGGAAGGTGAGAAATCAGATTAACCTTAGCTCGATCCACTTGGATACCTTTCTCCGAAATTGAGTGTCCCAGGACAATTCCCTCAGGCACCATGAAATGGCTCTTTTCCCAGGAAAGAACCAAATTCACATCGATGCACCGCCTGAGTATCTGGACCAAGTGTTGGAGGCAATCGTCGAATGATGCTCCGAAAACTGAAAAGTCATCCATGAAGACTTCCAGATAATCACCTACCATATCTGAGAATATGGCAAGCATGCATCGCTGAAAAGTAGCGGGTGCATTGCAAAGACCGAAAGGCATCCTTCGGAAAGCGTATGTTCCGAAGGGGCAGGTGAACGTGGTCTTTTCTTGGTCCTCAGGATGGATTGCCACCTGGTTATAACCGGAGTACCCGTCAAGAAAGCAGAAGAACCTATTTCCCGCTAGTTTTTCGAGAATTTGATCAATGAAGGGTAGTGGGAAATGATCCTTCTTCGTGGAGGAATTGAGTCGACGGTAATCTATACAGACTCTCCACGAGTTGGCTAATCGGGTAGGAATGATTTCTCCGGTCTCAGTCGTTATAGTGGTGAGTCCTGCCTTCTTGGGCACGACCTGAATTGGGCTCACCCAACGACTATCGGAGATCGGGTAGATGATCCCGGCATCTAACCACTTGATGATCTCCTTTTTCACGACCTCCTGCAGATTGGGGTTTAAGCGTCTCTGCATTTCACGAGAAGGTCGTGTGCCCTCTTCTGAATAGATATGATGAGTACAATAAGAGGGACTTATTCCAGTCAAATCATTGAGAGTCCATCCGATGGCTCTGCGATGTTGCTGGAGGACAACAATCAGACGGGATTCCTGTTCAGGACTGAGGTTGGAATTGATAATCACAGGAAGGGTCTGATTAGAACCCAAAAAGACGTATTTTAAGTGAGCAGGAAGGGGTTTCAGTTCGAGGATGGGGTTTTCAGCAGCAGCGGGTGGTTCAGTATAGATGTGAGGTTCAAGGGTGGGAGTTACTGGGTTGTTCACATCTGGATTTGACTCCTCTGTTTGCGGGTCAAGATCCTTCTGTGGTTGATGAGGCATACTCGAGTCATTCTGGAGGTGTGATTCATCAACCAAAGTCTTGATGTCACAAATTTGCTCGATGACGCCGCAATTAATTCCTTGTTGGGCCTTAAATATATCAATTTTCAGTGTTTGATCTCCAAACTTAAGCTCTATTTGGCCCTCCTCACAGCTGATGTTGGCTCTAGCAGTAGCCAAGAAAGGTCTCCCTAGAATGATTGGTGTATCCCTAGGGTTCTCAGGTGCATCCATATCTAAGACTATAAAGTCCACTGGAAAATAGAAATCCCGCACTCTCACGATAACATCCTCGAGAATCCCTTTTGGTGACTTTATAGATCGATCTGCTAATTGTAATGTCACCTCGGTTGGTTTTAGCTCAGATTCTTCTAGATGTTCGAGTAAGGATGTGGGTATCAGGTTTATGGATGCACCCAAGTCTAACAAAGCTCTATCAAATTGGGTACCACCTATCTTACAGGAAATCAGGGGAGTTCCAGGATCTTTTGCCTTGGGTGGGAGTCTACTGAGGATTACAGAGCTGGCTTGTTCTGACAGAACAATTGGGCTCCCTCCCTTGGTTCGCGGCTTACGCTGGGGTGTACATATATTCTTTAAAAATCGTGCGTAAGCTGGTACGTGGCGGATTGCATCCATCAAGGGGATGTTTATGTGGACCTGCTCAAAGAGCTTGACCAGGTCCTCCTCAGGGGCCACGGGTTTTGTGGTCTTCTTTCCCTTGGTCAGGGCCTCGGGAAACGGGATCTTGGTTGGTTCTTCTAGGATAGGTCCAGGTTGTGGATCTGGAACAGCGGTACCTTGGATAACTATCCTAGGGTCATGGTTATCAGGCTTGGAGTGGTTTGGATAATGCGGGTCTTGAGTTGTTTTACCACTACGTGTTGTTACAGAATTTAATCCGGCCTGATTTTGGTTTGGGTTTGGTAGGAGGGGTGGCTGCTGCTGAAATCCCGCATAAGAAGTTGAGGCTTCCATCTCGTCTGGAGATGGAGCAGTAGGGGCCTGATAAATCCATTGAGCGTGGCCTAAATTTGGATTCATAACGCGCTTCTGGGTTGGCACGTTATTTGGGTTAGGAAGAGGTTGGGAAGGGAGTGTGCCTGGCTGGCGAGAATTTGCCAACTGGGCCAGTTGAGTTTTAACTTCAGTAAGCTCGTCCTTGTGCTGTTTTTGAATAGCCGCATTCGTTTTTTGAATGTCAGCCAGAGTCTGAAGGATTAGGGACATTTGATCCTGATTTGGCCCTGATGGATAAGTAGGGTTGGGCCGAGGCTGAGGCGGCTGGTAATGACGAGGGGGCTGTGGGCGGGACTGAAAAGGTGGTCTTTGAGTTTGGGAATTTCCTGCCCACTGAAAATTGGGATGGTTTCGCCATCCAGGGTTGTAAGTGTTGGAGAATGGGTCGTTCTGGATGGCGTTGAGGTCCTCGCAGGTCTGAGGAACCTCCTGAGAGTCAGGGAAAGGGGGAATGGAGTTCCCTCGGCTGGTGTAGAAAGGATCGGATGATCTTCCAGTCCAAGAATCAGATGGGGGTGGATATGGATCCATCCCAGGGGAAGATCGATGGAGGATGTTTTGCACAGTCTCCTGTGTGGAAGGAGGTTGTGCAAAGGAGTTACGCGCGGAGGTGGCTCGCTGCAAGTGTTTAGTCAGCTCATCCACCTTCTTTTCAATGATTGAGACCTTGTCCAATCAACTGGCCATTAATTCCAGGTCGACTGATGCGGACAGGCCCTGCGTCTCATGTGCTCCCTTAAGATTCGTCGCTGCGCGGGTATTCGTCCTGTCGAATAATCCCATGGAGTCATTGTTGATGGAGTTCTCGCACATGTTTTCGAGAATCTCCCATACGGTGTCTTCATGTTGACCCATGATGTTTCCTCCGCAAGTTGCATTGACGAAAAGGCGGATGTCCTCACGGAGTCCCTGGTAAAAAGATTGGACTTGTTCCCATTTAGGAACTCCGTGATGGGGGCACTTTCTCATGAGATCCTGAAAACGATCCCATGCCTCATGGAGAGGTTCTCCTGATTGTTGAGTGAAGTGTGTAATCTGATGGCGCAAGGCGTTGGTCCAACCAACGGGAAAAAACTTTTTCAAAAATTCGGATTGAAGTTCTTCCCAAGTGTTGATCGGCCGGGTCTGAGTTTGATACCAATGGGCGGCCTTGTCCATAAGAGAAAAGGAGAACATCTTCATGAGAAGAATATCCCGATTTTGCACATCTGATCCAAAAGTGTGGGCCAGATGCTTTAGCTGTTTGATGTGCTGGAAGGGATCTTCAGAATTAAGCCCATGGAATTTAGGTATAGCATGAATCATGTTGGGCTTCAATTCGGAATCAGGTCCTCCAGTCGGGATTCTGACTCGAGGCTCAATGGCCACCGCAGCAGGATTGTAGTGGTCCCGCATCATAGGACGCTGTGGTGGGTGCACGAAGTTTTGGAAGAGGTCATTGAGTCGCTGGAGCTGGTGTTCCAGATTATTTTCTTCCTCAACTGGCTGAGCCATGATGGGGGAAGAAGAAGAACTTGGTTCTGAATCAGAAGAGAGAATAATGTGAGGGTGTTGCTGCACAAACACGGGCGTCGAGGCTTGGCCTTGACGAGAGCGAATTTCTAAAGGAGGTCTTAAGGGTGGTCTTAGGGACCTCCTTCCGTACATGCACTGTTGGAAGAGGTAAGTTTAGAAGGTGCTGGACCCAATCAAGACACCCAAAAATGTGTTGGGTGACTATAGAGGTGCGGGGCAGATGGACCCCTTGATCAGAAAGATCGTCCACCTGAGAATTACCTGGGCAGCCAGAGAGGGAGAGTCCCGCGAAGACCCCTACACGGTAGAGCGTCCCCACGGGTTACAGGGTTTCCCCCACCCGACCTCTCTTGTCACTGCGGTTCCAGGTAGACCAGAATGGGGATCTTGACCTCTTAAGTCTACCAATTTTTAAGATCAGGGTGCTTAAGGTTTCACTTGAACTTTAGTCTTTTTAAGTGCAAAGAGTGACCTAATTTAAGGTTGGTTGACCCAAAGGGGTCAACTTTACCTCTTGTTTTCTTTGAGAGCTTTCAGGTCTTGTCTTTTAGGGTTCAAGTGTTTAGAGAGAGCCAATTGTTTAGGATTTTTCTTGTTAATTATTTTCAATCAATGGCTTGGGCACACCTCTTTTGGATTTCCTCAATTCTTGATTAAGGGGTGTGTCTCTACTTAAATCCTAATGTTTGACCCTATGTTGGCTCTACTTGGTCCATTTAACTCTTTGTTGGGCAATTAGGGCTCAAGCAAGAATGTGTTAGCCCTTAAATACCCTTAATAGTGTGCAGGAGTGATGAGTTGAAAACATGCAACTCTTTATGGTTACTAAGTATGGAAGACAGGTTAGCCCTATATTGCTTGTTCTTTTCTTTTCTTCCTCTTTAGAGTTTAGGGGTTAATAGTGAGAGGAAAAATTTACCTGTCTTCGGAGTGGTTGTCGTGTGGTTGCTTGTCTTCTTGAGTTCCTGTAGCTGCACAAAAGAGAGGAGATTATCAGAAATTAAAAAAAAGAAACAGGAATGTTTACCTCTAGAATAGCCGTTGCTCCCCGGCAACGGCGCCAATTGGTCGATGGTCACGACGTGGCTTCGAGAGATAACTGGGTTTTATTGTTATGTCGTTGTAATATAGCCAGTTGTTGCCATCATTTCAAATATAATTTTTTACTCGGAAAATAAAAGAGTTCCCGAGGTCGAACTCAGGGA
Source organism: Thalassia testudinum (assembly GCA_037157565.1). Lineage (NCBI taxonomy): Eukaryota > Viridiplantae > Streptophyta > Magnoliopsida > Alismatales > Hydrocharitaceae > Thalassia > Thalassia testudinum. The sequence continues at coordinate 1,585,701 of JAZHRO010000029.1, read as the reverse complement.
GCAAGTTGTATTCTAGAGATATACATGTTTCTTTTACAAAAAGAAAGAGAGAGGGAAAGAATTTGTTGTCTTCTTTTCTCTTTGTTCTGCAGAGGTGATGCTCTTCTTTCTTTCTTTCTTTAGATCTCCTTCTTCTTCTTTGTTCTGCAGAGGTGATGCTCTTCTTTCTTCTGCAATGGTGATGCTCTTCTTCTTCTTCTTTGTTTTTCTTCTTTCAGTTCTTCCCTTGTTCTTTTGTGTTCTCCTCTGCCTCGCCTTCTTCTGTTGTTCTTCAGATCTTCTTCCGTCTTTCTTCTTTTCCCTTCAGGACGTCGTCTGATTTCCAAATCAGACGACTTAAACTGCCTGTTGCTACAGTCAGCTTCCTTCTTCTTCCGCGGTTCTTCTTCTTCACCTGTGCCTGCACACTTCAGAGCTTACATCAGAGAACAAAACCTACTCTACCCTCTCCCCCCGCGTCTCTCTCTCTCTGAAACCACTCTTGGGAAAGCTCTCCCAGAGCTGCCGGGTAATCGGGTTCGGGTCACGCCCGGGTCCAGGCCCACCGGCGTGCGTGGTGGGCGAGGAGTGCAGGTCAGTCTTAAGTCGGGTCGGGTCGGGTCAGGTCCGCGGGGCGTGAGCGCGGACGAGACCGGGTAACCGGGCGGGTGAAGGGGACCTCACCCCGTGTGCTGAGGCAGTAAGCCTCCAGCACTTTTGCATCTTATATCGCTGCGCCTCTTCAGGCTTTTCCGAGGTGGGACTAAATGTCCCACCTCAATTGCGCGCCCGCAGCGGGGAAAGCAGCGGGAGATCGCGGCGTCACGCGAAGCCTTCTGCCTTAGCTGCGAGCCTGGTGTTTTGTCGAAACGCCTCGCAAGGCCTGGGAGTTGAATCTGGGCGTGGCGCTGAGCGTGGCGCGCCTGTAGCTGCAGGCGGAAGCAGCTCCTTCTGCACGGCAATGGCGGCGGAGGTCGGGTGGCCTGTTCACAAGAAAACGGCCTCTCGGCCTAATCAGAAAGTGTCGGGAGCTTCGCCAGGGTGCGGCGAAGCTCGTGTGGGTGGTGGCGAGGCGTGGGGCGGCGTGCAAGGGCTGCCCTAGGTCGGACTGTGGGTCGGAGGATGGGTTTGTTGGGGGGAGCGTTACGGAGGTGTGGAGTGGCAGTGAAGGGGTGGGGGGTGCTCAGTGTGATGAGGCGGAGGTTCGGTGAAGGTCGGCGAGGTGTGTGAGGCTGTGGAGCGATGGGAGCATCTCGCCGGAGGGTGGCCGGAGACGAAGGGGGTGACGATGGTCAGGGTCGGTCGAGAGCTTAATTGAATAAATTGAAAGCGGGGGAAGAAAGAGGAGAAGAAGGGGAGTAGTTCTAGCTTACTTGCAGGGACGAAGGGGGAGGAACAGGGCGACAGTCGTATCGACTGTCGCCGTAGAAGACGATGCTCAGGGAAAGGGGCGGCGGCGAGCAGAGAGCCGAAGAGGCGCCAGCTGGGTGCGGCGTGGCGCGGGAAGAGCAGGGGAGGAAGTCTCTGCTGCTGGTATTGCGGCAGGGCGAAGAGGTGGAGGGGGAGGAACCGCCGGAGCTGGTGAGCGTCTGCCGGAGAGAGAAGAGAGGAAAGTTGGGGATTTTCTCCGTCAGATCCAAGCTGCCCCGGTCGGTGGAGCAACGGGGGGTATTTATAGGGATCAAACAGGGAGGAAGGCGGAGGGAGACGACGTGTCTCCCTCGCCGGAGGATGGCCGAAACAAAAACCCATACCGTCCGTGCGTTCGCACGGCCGGTATGGTGGGTTACAACGACCAAGGGGGTGTCCCTGCGACGGCTGACGACGCAGGGCACCCCCGGTTTACTTGCCAGGTCCTCCCCCTCACCCTGCGCAGCGCCATGCTCCGCGCAAGGTCGCCGGAGCATGGTGCTGGCAGGTTTTGCAGGGGGGACCTGATTGCAAAGAACGAAGGAGAGTTAGGGGCCAAAATGCGAGGGTTCAAAAGTTGAGGCCAAAAAGTAAATATATGAGGACCAAAGTGTAAAGTTGGTCAAGGAGGTCTCTTCTTAGGCTCAAGTTTTTATACATGAATGATTAGGACCTAAGGAATCTGATGGTGAATTTTATTTCTATATTAAACCTTGTTTGACCGATCAATTTATGCGAAAACCCAAATTAAGTTATTAATTGGGCATGGTTCTCAATGTAGGTCAAAATGGGTTCTGAAGGCCAAATTGAAGGTTCTAAACCCTAGAGATTATTTTTCTATGAATTTTAGAGGGTTTATTCTATTTTTACTTTGCCTCGAACCTCGTGAATTGAAGTGGGTTATTTTAGGGTTACAGATTATCATTTAGTTTCTTGGAATTGCTGTAGCCCTTGCTAGATCATTTCATCCCACTTTTATTCTTATTAAGTTGCTTTGACCTGTGTTTGGGCCCTGAATTACCCTGTATGCAGATTATACTGGTAAAATTGCATTTTTACCCCTTATGACTTGTTTTCTCCTTAAACTCAGAATTCTCTGAGTTAAGCCTTTCCTTGAGTTATGAAGGAGCTTTTATCCTTTGTATTGGGTCAAAATGAGCTAGTTATGGCTCATGATGAGGTTCTCATCAGGAGGGTTAGGAAAGATTGGAGGGGCTTCATTAGCCAAGAATCGTTGATTTATAGAAGAAGAAGAGGAAGGACCCTGCTCAACCACCTGAGCATGTGCGTGTGGGTCCCTCTGATTTTCGGACCCATGGGCCTGATTTCCCAGATTCAGGATATTTTGCGGGTTGGGTACAGGTTGAGATGGTAGAGATCCGGGTTAGCGAGAATTAGCTATGAGCCCGATTTGCAAGTTGTTCAGCGAGGTTTTCATTTACTGCATGAGCTGGAGCATGGATCCTTGCATCTCTACCATTTGTCGGTTCAAATCAGCCTGCCCTATAAGTTGACGGGCATTCCAAGCTGGCTGGTTGACCTGATTTGGGGGCAACTAAGTATAAACATGACCCTGACCCATTGGTCATTGCGGAGCATAGTTGTTGGGTCAGAATTTGGTCTGCTGCCCCATGATTTTTTAGGAGAAGTTAGGGTGGTTTCTCCAACCCAGATTATAAGCATTGGAGTAGGGGTTGGATCTAACATTCTCCTGTATAGCACAAACATCCTCATAGGGTGAGGATGGAGAGAAAGAAAGGGAAGGATCAAAGAAACTGGGATCAAAGGCCCCAGTTTGGAACCCATGGGGTTCCGAATAAAGTTGGCTTGCAGGTTGGGCCGCATCAAGTTGATTCACGAACTCCTGTCCAAAAGGAGCTCACGATGAATGGAATCCCAAATTTTGGGATTGAGTGGATCGAGAGTTGTTCATTGAGTTTCCAACCATCCACTCCTCCATTCTCTTAGCAACCAAGTTCACCTTATCAAGTTTATTACAAATCAATTCCATATCGAATGAATGAGAGTCGTGGACTTCATTAACATTCCTCTCGCGAATGCGGTGCGCATCCCGAATGAGAGTGCGATGAAGAAGACGGCCAAGGATCAGGTCGAGGCGGATCGACAGTCTGCTTACCGCTCCTCGTAGTGATAGTGACTGGTCGATCTTTCGCTTTAAAGTCGTTTGTAGTTTAATGTGGTGGAAAAATCGACTAATCAATATTTAACAAGAAATAACCACTCGCAGAGGAGCGGGTCATATCCACAGGGAGGCAATGACGTATTAAAATTCGCACTAGTTAAAAACGTTTGTTCGTAGTCAGTTTAGACAAGAATCAAGCCAAGATTGCCTTTAAATTAAGGTTTAAGCAAGAAACAATGCTGAAATGGCAATTATGAGAAACTAGAGGATATTTTCCGCAATGCAGAATCAATAAAATATGATTAAAAAGTGGCAATGGCAGAAAATGTAATTTCTATTTGACGGTTTACTGTAGCAAAACAGGGGAATTTTTCCTCTTTGTCTTGCGCGACGAGGAGCGGATGGCCGGGCGCGGGAAGCTCGGAGGAGGTCCCTTAGGCCAAGGGCTTCGAATCGGTGGTAGCGGCGAGTCGCGCGGCGGTTGGAGGTGGCTGGACGAGCTCCGGCGGAGGTGCTGCAGCCGGTGAGCTTGCGCGGCCTGCTGGCGTGAGATCTGCCGCGTGTTGCTGCTGGCGGGTCTGCAGGAGCGGGCGGACGAGTCTGCAGGCGCGGTTGCTGGTCTTGGAAAGGCAGGCGCGGGCGTGCGGGTCTGCAGGTGCGGGCGTGCGGGTCTACAGGCGTAGGGAAGGTGTGCGCTGCAGGCTGAGGAGGGCGTGGGCTGGAGGAGCTGCTGGCGGTTGGCGTGGGCGCACAAGCTGCAGGCGCGGCCGGAGGCGTGGGCGGTTCTGCAGGAGTGGGCGGACTTCAGACGTGTGCAGTGGAAGTGAAGTGGGAGGACGGAGATGGCTCTGGATTGGGAGGTGGACTTCAGACGTGTACGCAGGCGAGTGGGTGCAGGTGAGCGGGTAGCTTCAGACGTCTGGGAAATTTCCCGGACATCTTAAGTTACTGAAAGGGTGGCTGAATCAGTAGCTCGGTGGTGGTGGTCGGCGACGACGGCGAGGGAGATGCACGCTAAGGTGCTCACGGTGATGCGGACGAGCTCCGGATGGCGGTGTGGCCTGTCACACCACACGCCCACGGTGATGGAGACTCCCCGCCACAGTAGAGGACGGCAGTATGGAGTGGAAGAGAGAAGTTCTCTCTACACAGTGGTGGGTCGGTGGTGGAGGCCTCCTCAGCTCGGCTGCCTCCCTCCTCCTTTTGTAGTGGCCTGCACAAGTTTGAAATCAGCTGCTCGACCAGATCCACCACATCCGCTCTCCCTTGAATGGTTCTTCACTGCGGCCGTTCGACGTTGGAGCGGCAGCCAGCCGTTCCTGCAAGGAGAAGAATAAAGAAAATAATGTTAAAATATTAGGGTCATTTATATACAGACCCTCAACTTCTATGTTAATGAAAACAATGTACCTAATTAGTTGTCTAATTAGATGTATGCTATTCTAAGCTAATTCTAAATGCACTTAAGATATGAATGCAATGTATGGATTATGTAATTAAATTAATACTATGAATTAATCTATTTACATCCTAATTTATGCTAAATAAATGTTAGAATTAACCTAATGTGTAGGCACTTAAATACTTAAATAGCCTACAACTATGGGCTAATCAGATAGCACTGGATGATGCGGGTCCAGTGGGATCATACGGCGGAGGAGGGTTTGCAATAGGGACATAAGAGTGCAGTGCTGTAGCAGGATTAACCTGAAATCCCGGTGGAATGCTCGGAGCCTGCAGAATTTGATGAACTTGTCCCTGAGAAGGTTGTACCTGTGGTTGAGGACCACGAGGTACGAAATTTCGCGGGTTGGGAACAGGTTGGGCAGGAAGAGTGCCCTGAGATCGAGTCGCCATGCGTAGTTGACTGATCTCAGCATTCTACTGCGCCAATTGGTGTTGAAGAGAGGTCATGTTCTCTTCATGGCGCTTTGACATATCCGTCATCATTCGCATCAATTTGTCAAGAGGACTTGATGCATGTTCAGTTTGTGGTACGCAAGGGCCTGATGGTGGATTCGCCATAGGATTAGATTGGGCCCTTGGGATGACAGGTGCGGACGGTCGCATTGGTCCACCCGCGGGTTGTTGGACCATGTGAAGTTTGGATGATTTCGCCTCCCTGGGTTATAAGTGGCAGAGAACGGGTTATTCCCCAGGGCGCAAGTGTCTTCTATGCCAGAAGACGTGTCCGTATGTAAATATGCGTCCGAGCACACGGAGGTTTGGTCCTCCGTGTCGAAATATTGGCTCGCAGAAGCCAGTTCCACATGACTTACCGACTCGCTCGGCACGACACTCGGCAAGGAAGGTCTTACGGGGTTTCTCGGGATAAGCCTGGTGTTGGAAGAATTTGGATTGTGACGAAGTGGTGAAGTGGGGGTGTTTGACATAGAACGGGCGGGGTTGGCCAGAAGCTCGTCCAGCTTCTTGTGCACGACGGAGACTTCATCCAATTTTTGTGCAATAAGGCTGAGATCAGTGGATGAATGGGAGGGTCCCGTGTCAACTTCGTGGACATTTTGAGGCTGGCTGGTATGATTAAAGGCAACAATGGAGGCATTGTTCATTGAGTTTTCACTCATATTTTCAAACAATTCAAATGCTCCATCCTCGTCTTTATTCATAAAGTTTCCTCCGCAGGAAGCGTCTGCAATCTGCTTCAAAGTCTCATTTAGCCCATAGTAGAAAATCTAGGCTATATGCCACTTAGGCAGACTGTGGTGCGGACACTTCCTGAGGAGGTCATTATACCTCTCCCACGCCTCATGAAATTGTTCGCCATTTTGTTGCGTAAATGAAGTGATAGCACGGCGAAGCGCATTGGTTCGCCCGATTGGGAAGAACTTCTTGAGAAACATTGTTCTCATCTCTTCCCAAGAGTGGATGGTTCTCCCAAGGGTGCGTAACCACTGCGACGCTTTATCCCGCAATGAAAACAGGAACATTTTCATGAGGACTATAGGTAACCCAACATTTCTTGGTTTAACCGTTTCAGCCAGTTGGGTTAGGTCTTACAAGTGGAGAAAAGGATCTTCACTTGCAAGACCATGAAAGTGAAAATTTATTAGGCCAATTATGTTCAATTTTAGTTCAAAGTCGTCCCCTCCCATGGGGACCCGAATTTGTCCTATGGTCTCTGTAGTAGTGGGATTCTAATAGGAGCTAAGAGACCTAGGCTCCTCCCATTTGGGAGGGTTCTGCATTTCCTCCAATGTTTCCCGAATGGCTTCCATTTGCTCATTATACATTTCCATTTGGGCTTGGAGGCAGGTTATGGGATCTAAGGCTCCACCACCTGGTGGGTTCTGAGGGCGGTTTCCTCCCTCGAGATTTGGGGGTGGGCGTGCAGTCATGTTTGTGGAGGAGGAGGACGATTCAGCTCCTTTTCTAAAATTATCAGCTAATTCAAACAGTTCAGGGTTTTGTGACCTCCTCCCAAACATGTACTACCACAGGAAGAATTGGGGAGATGAGAAGGGAAAAGAGATGAGAGAAATGATGCCGCAAAGGTACACTTGATGACAAATCAATTCAATCAAATTCCTAACCTCTACAGTGTACCCTTAGACCTAAAGATCTAAGTTACCTACTATCACGAACTACGGAACCAAATGCGAGCACCGTGGAACCACCGGGCCAGATTGAAAAGCCGTTTGCCCCAGTCTTAGACATTCGATAGCACATGGGAACCCTCACCAGCACGTAGACGCTACACGCAGGTAGTTAGACCTCCAATCCTTAAGAAGGGTCAAGTTACTACCAATTTTAGTTAGAGGCTTAGGATCAAGTGCTTTTTGGAATGTGAAGGGCGTTATTTACGGGTAATGCCCAAGTGATTGATTTTTTCAAGTGTGTAAAACAAGCATGCAACGGGGAAATCTCCCCGAATTGAAGTTTTAATTGGTGAATGGCTTTTAGAGTTTCAGTTTTAAGTAGTGTGAATTTTAGGATTTCGCTAAAATTCCAATTCAACCAATCTTCGATTTTTGCAAGAATACAGGTTTTCTTCTAAGCCCAACAAACCCTTCTTCAATATCAATTGGTTAATGCATGCTAAAATGCAATGGGCTTACCTAGATGGAGATTTCTATGTGTGGATGCACGAATCAGTTTTATATTAGTGTGAAAGGGAGCCAAAGCACTTCAATTCAAGTGCTCCCAATCACCAAAAAGATTTCCACACAAGGCTCAACCAAAATATAAAGAAAATCAAATTGTTAAGGTTGAAATATTCGAGATCGAATCTTAGGAAAGTTGAAAAGTCGTGGTGGGGTTGGAATCAACTCAATTCCAAGTCTCCCCACCAAAAATGTGATCATGAATTTGCAGATAAGTGAGGCAAAGACGGTTGCAATCAATCCTTTTATGTTTGCCTCAAGGAATACTTCCCACGGCGAGAAATTTCAAGAATCAAGATTCTTGGATTTTCACTATGCGAAGTAAGGCGGGAAATCTCGGGGCAATGGGAGTGAAGACAATCAATCAAACAAGTGAATTTTAATCCACTTGCCCTAAGAGATCCCAAGAAGTTTTTCTAGTTTTTAGTTTTTAGTTTTTTTTTTATTAAGGTGACAAGTTAACCCTAGTTGCTAAGAAAAGAAGACCTACTTGTTCGGCAACGTGTGCGAAGCTCCAATGCAGTGTCGGCGTCTTCACGCTCTCGTTCCAGCCTTGGATTTGCTCACGTCTTCGACTTCGTCTGCCTGCCTTCTCCTTGCACCAGGCTCACCTGCACACCAAAAACAGAGATAGCCGTGAAGAGAGAAGAGAAGAGAAAAAAATTACAGGAATGGAGTAAAAACTTACTTGAAGGCGCACTTCCCCAGCAATGGCGCCAGAAAAGGTATGGTGTCGGACCCGAATAGGTCGTTAATATGGTGATTTTATCGTTGAAGTGTGTATAGTGGTTAACCTAAATCGGACCTAACCATCTCTTTACAAAATTTTTAACCTGGCCTGCTTGATTTTATCTTGGTCACTTTTAGGCGCAGGGTTGAACTCAGGGAAGTGGGGTTACAAGTCAAGTTTCTACGCCTTTCCTATAACGAGTCTCTTCCGTTTGTTTATTGTGTTTTTGGTGTTTTTTCTATTTAGATTTTTTTCTGATAATCTTGGTCCTTGAGGCACACCCTCAAAATTAAGTTCTTGGCTTTGAGCCAAATCAGGGTTCCAAAACTGGTCTTGCTATTCGCAAGACGGAGTACCTGCAAGTCAAGAATTATCTTCACTTTTATATTTTTTTTATCTTTTTACTGGTATACAAGAGAAATAGAAATAAAGTAAATATAGTATAGATATATATGTATATACTATATATGTATAAAGGGGTGGGGGTGGAGGCGGAGATGGAGTGTAGCACGGTGTCAAGTCAGTCGTCGTCTAGAAAGATGCAACCGACAGGATGAGGTGCTACGTGGAGTGTAGGATGGATAGTGAAAGATGTATGTGACCACGCTTTTTGTACGCGTGTATCGGGGAATATCAGCAATTGGTGCAGATATTCCCGCGATACCACGTATGATAAGTAACGTGAAAATATATATATATATATATGTATATATGTAAATATATCTATATATATATATGGTTATAAATATATAGGTATATATATGTAGTTATATATGTATAGATGTATATGTATATATATATAGGTATGTAAATATATATATAAGTATATGTATAGATATATATATATATATGTATGTATGTATATATTTATATGTATATGTATGTTTATGATACTATATAGATGTATATATATATATGTGTGTGTGTATGTATATAGTAATATATGTATATATAGATTTATGTAGTTAGATATGTATATATATGTATATGTATATATATATATATATGTATGTATGTATGTATATAAGTATATGTATATATGTAAATATATATATATATATAAGTATATAGATATATGTATATATATATGTATACTAATACTTAGTTATATACATACTACTATAGATATAGATATAAGTATATATATATATATGTGTATATAAATATATGTATATAGATATCAAAATGTATATGTATACGTATATATATATATGTATATAATAGTGTATAGGTGTGTGTGTGTGTATGAAAGTGTGAGTGTAGGTGTGTAAGTGTTGGTGAAGAGAGTGAGAGAGTGTTGTGAGAGAGAGAGAGAGAGAGCAAGAGAGAGAGCGGGAGAGAGAGCGCTGCTGGAGGTGAGGGCTGGAGGGTTAAGCCATCTGCAGACCCGTGGCCAACGTCTGATGCACACAGCGCACCGCGCTACACGTAGGTGCGCATGTGCAGACAGGAGCGCACTGGAGGGAGTGGCGCGGAGAGGAGGTAGCAGCACACCGCGCTGGGCGAAGAGTTGGGTACGGCTTGGCAGACGCGGGCGCTGGGAGCGGACGCTCACAGACGCTGAAGCGAGCGGGTGCGGGGAAGGCAGACGCACGGGTAGGCACTGGAGCGGGCGCGGGACTGAACGCGTGCGCGGGCGATGGGCAGTAGCGGCACGCCGGGTGACCGGATAAGTGAGAAGCTTTCCGGTCACCCCACTATAGCCACAGTGTTCCGCAGACTGGCGTGAACAGTGGCTACAATGTAAGGTCGCGCCGCACAACCGGGAGCGGGCGATGTTGTGAGTGCGAACGGCTCGGCGTGCGTGGTGGAGTGGCTCCAGCCGATGGCTTGCGAGCGGGATGTCGCGACAGAGCGCGCGGAGAGGGCTGTTGGCGTGTACGGTGGAGGGTGAGGGCGACCTGTTGCTTGCGCGGAGGCTTGCGAGTGCTGCTGGGGTGCTTGGCCAGTTGCGGGCGGAAGAGAGAGCGCGACAGGGCGAAGAAGCGGGAGGCGATGGTGCCTGCAGGTGCGCGCTGGAGGGAGGGCGGCCTGCAGGCGTGCGCGGAATGGGCTGGGTGGCTGCTGCTGCGTGCTGCTGCTGCCGCCTTGCCGCTGCTGCTGCGTGCGAAGCTCTAAGCTTCAGACCTTGAAGCCTACGGCAATGGCTGCAGTGGCTGGAAAGTGACGAAGTCAGGGAAGAGCCACCACGCCCACCGGCTCTATGGTGAGCTGGGCGGTGGTGAACTCACGGTGGTATTTGTGCACCACCGTGAGGTGCTCCTGTCCGCCGGGTGTCTCCGAGGAGGGCCGGCGTATGGAGGGAGAGGGAGGAGATGGTGACCTGGAAGGGGAAGAAGCTGCGTGGGTTTTCTCTGTGGGGGACCAAGCTGCCTGCAAAGAAGAAATCGTGGTCTTTTTAAAGAAGAGGAAGCCATGCACAGCCATGCCCTGGTTGTGCATGGCTCATGCACGGCTCATGGCAGGGAGAGGCTGCCGCAAGGAAGGGCCTGCTGCAAAGCATGGCGCGAGGAGGAGAAGTTGCCATGCAACCGCGGGAAGAGTTTGAAAGTCAAGTAGAAATAAAAAAATAAAAAGAAGGTGAATTTTTCAAGGATGCACTTGAGGAAAAATGTTATTTGCAAGGCCACTTATTTCACTCTCCTCCCCTCTCTATTAAATGCATTCATGTGTCTATATACACAAATGCGACTATGTCTACCTAATATGCACTGATAATGCTAGGAAATAGCACAAGACGGCACAATTGCAGGTGTATTTTTGCGGTGCAATCAGTCTCCTTCTCTCTTTGACTCTTTCCTCTAATTCTCTCCCTCATTTTCTTTATATAACAGGCAAAAAAAGGTGTAGCAGATCCCATCTCCCCTCCACAGGGAAGAAGCCATCACCTCTCTCAGGAGAGGTCCCCCTCTCCAACATCATCTTCCTCCGAAGGAGACTCCCTTCCCCTCCACCGTGTCCCTATTTCCACCACCGCGAGCCACCACAACCGCGTCCCCAACTCCGCCTCTTCGAGCCACCACCAATACCGTTACCGCATGCCCACGACTCCGCCACCGCGAGCCTCTATCGACACCGTGCTTCCTATCGACGAGCGTGGTGACAGCGCGCTCCTCGATGACACGTTCTCCTCACTGCAACCGTGTGCCTCCTCCTCTACGAGCACCACATCCACGACCGCAAGCCTCCGTCGATGCTGCTAGCCACCCCATACGCACGCAGTTGCAGTACCTCCATCCTCCTTCTTCAACGCCAATAGGGAAGAAGAACCCATCAACTGGCCGGTCACCTCCTACTCGCAGCTACCCCTCTCGGCCACCATCTTCTCCGCCAACGTCACCGGAGTAACAACCTCTCCCTCGACAACAACTCTACGACCTCACCGCGCCCGACAACACCCCCGCAGCCACACTCCACCACCGCCAACCTTCCCACCGGCCGGCCGCCACCGGTCATCGTTTTCCTCGGCACAACCTCCGACGAGAAGCTCTCGACAATGACAACCTCCTCCGAGCACGGTAAGGCCAACCATCCTCTCCTCCTCCACGTGCGTCCTCTCCTCCACAGTAGCGAATCCTCTATTTTTGGCTAAATTAAAAATTACATTGATTGCCATTGCCAAAGAATGGGATTTTGATATTGATTATTTTATTACAGGAAATTTGTGGGAGGCCCTTCTGTTCTTGGTTATTTGTGACAATATTGAAGGATTGGAATTATTAGTTAATGTGTTTTGTTTTCTTTCCTCCCATGATGCATTGATATCAATGGTAATTTATTTTTCTTGAACATGATTATTGGTGAATTTATTGGTTCTATGTCTCCTTGTGATACGACCTGAAGTGTGGTATTATTTTAGTATTTTAGTAACTTTGATCAAGGTTTTTTCTACCACATTACATATTGCAACGACATATTTTTCTGACATTATTTCTACAAGCAAAAAACCTCGCAATTAGTAGGCACATAACCACCCTTCCCAAGGCTAATCTGACCAGGTTGATTACAAGGGATTGTGGGGAAGGTTCTTCCTTTGTCTTGCACTGCCAGTTCCGTAGACCCCACAACTATAGTCATTTAACACTTCCTTGCAACCTAGTCACCAGATTTTACGAAGGGAATGAAGGCCGAGTGCCTAGAAACTGAAATCACGCCTTTCGAGACTTAAACCAGTCCTGTCTAGGGGCATGTCTACTCTATTTTAATGAGGGCTTAGGTCAGTGCTTGTGCTCAAGACATGTGATGAGGCGTTGATTGGGGTGGTGCCTCTTAGTTATCCGATTCAAATGTGTGTGCACCTAACAAGACATAGTTTTCAAGCAAGGATTTAAGATGTCATGTCTTTTAACGTTTATCCTTACTTTAATGTCTTTTAGGGTTGAAGAGCCTTAGTGTTTTCAAACAAGTTTCAAGTGGGCATGCCAAGTTTTACACACAACAGGTGAGAGTGAATTTCCTTTAAAGTGAGGAGGCCCTAGAAAACAACCCTAATGTTCATGCAATCTACCAGGTGAGTCGATTTTAAGGTGATGCAGCCCAAGTCAGGTCATGGTGGCTTCGCAAACATCACTCAAAAAGAAAAAGAACAATCCAAAGAGATTATGTCTTTAAGAATGTTAAAGTGTATTGTTTTTTTATTGGGTGATGAGTTTAGAATGTGGATCAAGCAATCATTCACCACGCCGATTTTTTCTCTGATTTTAATCTTTTTTTTAGATTTTTTTTTAGGCAAGCAAACAACCACGAGTAGAGCGATACTCACAACCTGTCTTTGCTGTGTTCACTCCATTTCCACCATCATGAGTTGCGCTCCTTCGCCGCCTAGGTGTCGAGTTCCTACAACCAATCAAGTAGAGGGAGAAAATGAGTTAGACGATGTGAGTATGGATGCAAAATGAAGGCAACAAAATAAATCCATTGCGCCAAAAATTGATGTTAGCCGGACGCGTTTGTCTAAATAGGTCGTTGTAGCTCGCATTCGCAACGTCGGTTTTAAATGTAGAAACAAATGTGAGTCTGAGTGTCGAACATAGGGAGGCACAAAATCGAGTTTTTCTGTCACTTAGTTGTCACGGAAGTGGTGGGTTTTGCTTACGCACGAGAAAATGCGGGAGAGAAAAGAGAGTAAGAGAGAAAGAGAGAGAGAGAGAGTAGGGTTAGAGTCTTTTGATCTTAGCATTCATGCAAATCAAGATAAGAAAAACTCGGTAAAAAGAGAGACGCAATAGTTATATAAGAAACAACATCATTTAACATGCAACTTGAGTTTTATAGATACAACAATAGCTAAACGCTTAAACAAAAGTAAAGTAAAGCTAGAGTAATGGGAGAGAGAGAGGGGAGAAGGCGAGGCGGCCACGGTGGTGGAGGAGGGTTCCGTCGGTGGCTCGTCAACTCCGGCGAGTACAAAGTGTGCTAAGGGAAGCTAGGAGTAGGGTAGAAGAGTTGCAAGTGTATTCAATGCCTTTACATGGGTACTTGGAGGGGGTTTATATAGGAAGAAGGGGTTTCTAAATTAAGTAGGGGCTTTAGTGACATCCAAGATGTCGTTAAAACTGCAACAGAAATGTCAGTGAAGGCCCCTGTCTGCCGGTCTTCTGTGCACGCTTGTTCTTCCTCCCGCGCGATCTGTGTGCGTTCGTTGTGCACCGTTCGATCGAAGATCGAACGGTTGAGACTTCGCATGAGCGTGCACTAAGGATTGCGCTTGTGCAGCATGCGCCTCGCACGTTATCGCATGCGTGAGCACCTGTGCGCATTGATGCGTGGTTTCCACTCAACTCAGTAATTAAGTTAATTTCACTTAATTAAGAGTAGAAGAAATCACTTAGGTTAACTCGAAGTTGTGTCGATTGTGTAGTATAGGGTCGAATTAACCTAACATTTTAGAAATTTTTACTGGTTGAGTCCAGGTCGTTCACTGGGAGGTATAATAATTTTCTCCAAATTCACCAATTTTCTTTTATCTCTTTAAGTTTAGGAGGTATAACTAGTTTAATTTTCAAAGTATGAATTTTGTCAAAATATTTAAACTATAAAGGATATACAAAATTTCATATGCAAAACATATTTACTCAAAATGTTGTACTTTATTGACAAGTAAACATGTTAGTTTTTCAATTCAATTTCATTCTAAGAAATTAAGGCAATTAAAAAGTTATCCTATTAATACATGCCTTTTTACAATTAAGAATAAAAAGATAATGATGCAAGAAAAATTCATTTATTTTCATTTATCTCTTCAGCCTCTCATCTTCTTCTCTCTTATTTTTATTTTCTTCTCTATCTCTCGAACTCTCTTTCTTCTGTTGTTCCTACCTTCTTTTCTTCCTGTCTCTTATTCTTTTTCCCTTAATCTCCTACCTTCTCTTCTTCCCTTAATTTTTTCCTTTGTTCCTTAGTCTCTTTTCCTTAACACTCCTTAGCGCCTGTGCCGCTTCTTTAGCTTTTTACTTCAACACTTAGCATCCTTCAGCGGCTTCTCTTTTCCTTAAGCTTTCAAATGAATCAGGTTTTTTTTACTTTTTTAACCAAAAGTTATTTTATTTACGGCGAGGTCCTTTCAAGGATACACAGCACCCTGAGACCAGGGTGGGACCAGACCCTACTCGATCCTCGCCTAATCTCAATTAGGTTCATTTTCGGTTCATTTTTATCGGTTCACAGTCTCAAGCCATTTCGGCTCAACCCAACCTCCCAGGCCACTCTCACCCTCCCAGGGCACAATCTCATTCACACGCCCCCAAGGGCGCACACCCGCAGGCATAAGCCCGCACACACAGACACATGAATGTTCAAATCAGATCAGATGGAATCGGTAACTGGTGCACCGAGCACTGACGACTGCATAGCCAGAGAAATGAATTACTTTTATCCCAAGGCGCACGCTCATGAACAACCGAGGTGGGACTATCCTACCCCTTCCAGACCCAAATTCAAATGTTCATAACTTTCTACCCAGAGCTTCAAATTGAGTGATTTCAAGTTTGTTGGAAAGCTCTAAGGGTAATATACACAATTACAGGGTCAATTTAATGTTTTAATGATGTTTTCCTTTTCAATTTAAAAGATGAAATCAGGGGTTCCTACGGGGTTTTTACTAGTTTAGAAATGAAAATTATGTCAGGAGAGTCCTCGGATGGACTTCTCTCTCTTATTAAAAGGTATGTACATGTTATATAAGTAATTCCACATCTGTTAGAATAGGTTTTAAGTTCTTAAGACCTTCAGAACAACCAAAGAAGCTTTTCACTTCTCTGAAAGCTTCAGAGTTTGATTTTTCAGACATCAATAAGTGCAACAGACACTTAGAAGTGTTTCTAATCAATTTAGATTAATTCTAAGGGTTATAACAGATCAATCTAGGTAGGTTTCAAGTTTAAATTTCATCAGAATACCTCTCCTGTTGGTTTGGGTTCAAAAATAACCCAAATTGGCAGAAACTAAATTATCAAACATTCATTAACCTGAGCTCACTTTAATTACTTTCAAATCATCAAATAAGTTCCCAGAAACAATTTTCACATCTCAATTCCTCAATTCGAGCTCAGAACTCCATTAACAGACTCATGTTTGACTGTGAAAGCTCGAAAATTGACTTTCTATTCAAAGCTTCCTCCCAAGAGATCAAAGCCTTAATTAAAGTCTTCTCATCATCCAGAACTTATTCAGATCTTCAGGAAGGTGTTTTGACTTTAATTCCTAAGGTCTCAGGCTCGCTGCCTGAACTTAAAAACATGTTTGTTCGACAAAGTCATGGGAAGATTGCTACAGTGTTTTGAAGACTTAAACAGCTTCAGTGCATCGCACTGAAGCTTCTGAGCTCATTAAATGCTCTTCAGATCTTTCCTAACAGACTTCAACTCGCCAGAGTTGGGGAAGATGAAATCAAATCTATAGCTCCAATGGTTAAATCCTCAAACAAATTTCTTTAAAACAATCAGTGATCCTTATTTTACTATTCTAGAGCTACTCAGCAAGTCCTAGAGGCTGAAACTCAAGCATGGCTCGCCGGAGCTCGCTGAAGCTTCGGTGAGTCCAGAAAATATAAAATTGTATGCACAGATTAATAAAACTAACTATTTTTTATTCAAAAAGGATCGTGAGGTTACAAGGAACCTCAGTATCACTTTTAATTCTTCATTTGTCTCTTAGAATTAAGATTTGACAATGAAATTATTTTCTTAAAGGATTTGAGTGGTTAAAGCTCAGGACTGGTTTAACCACTCGATTAAGAGGTTAAATCAAGTCAACAGATGTTAATATTCATAAATATGTATTTAATTTATAGTTTGAACTGTTCCTGAGCCGCCATGGACAGCGAGCTCATGAACTAAATTAAATTTAGGCGTTTAATTATAGATGATAATAATAGGTATTATAATATCGATTAGGGTTCATAAGTGGTGATAAGTGATGAAAGAACCCAATGAAGGTGGAATTAAATCGACTACTGTCACCATGGACAGTGATAGTAGTCGGTGAAGGTGAGATTTAAATTAGGCGTTTAGGTGATTTAATTAATGATTAAATGATTTAGAAATGGTCATGGAAGATATAGGAAGGTGTACAGTGATTAAAAAGACAAAATTGAATCTCTGGCGAGCTCAAGGAACTCGCCGGAGTCGGAGGAGATGAAACTAAATTCTAACATTACTCTAATCTAACTAACTAAACTAACTAACTAAGCTAGCCTACTCCTACTCCTAATCTATTGTTACTTGGACGAAGGGGTCAATAGGGTTCCGCCGAAGGTTCATAGCTGACGACGAAATCAGAGGGTTGAAGAAAGATCTCCAGCGAGCGGATTTGAGGTGGAGCAGAGGAATCCTAAGGTCGACGCCCTTGTGAGAGTTGTGGAAGACCACGGCGAATCTCCTCAGTTGCTTAAGATGGACGGAGGAAGTCGGAAGATGGAATGGGAAGTCATCGGAGTTTTGGACGAATAGCCTATCGAAGTCGGCTACAGTGTTAGAAGAGGGAAGGGAGCCAACTTGAATAAAATCAGAGGTGTGAGGGGGTATTTATAGCAGTTTGCGGCGAAGAGAGTGGCGGAATCTGGCCGAAGAAGGAGCTCGAGGAGCTTAACCTCCGTCGTCGTCTCCGACGACAGTGAGGTTATCTCCCACTGAAAAATAGGATTCTCGGTTAATCCAGACCGATGGATGAAGTGGAGGTGGTGAGTGCAAGTTGCAAGAGCTTGGACAAAGAGGAATGATGTCGGCAGGGCGGTGATCGCGCGGTGGGGTGACTCTCCGCCACCAGCCATTCGTTCGGCTGAAGAAGAAGAAGAAGAAGAAGACGAAGAGGGACATAAAAGTAATAAAACTTAAGGACCTATGTGAGAAATAAGGAACCGACTGTAATGAAAAGTAAGGACTAAAATGTAAACCCAGGTTTTGAAGGTTTATTTTAATTTAGATCTTTTTCAACTTTTTATATATGTTAGTAAATAAGGTAAATATTATATTTACACCTTGAATTTACATTTTTGACCTTTTTAGATTAATTTATTAGATTAAGTAAAATCAC
The DNA here is from genome assembly GCA_037157565.1 of Thalassia testudinum. Classification (NCBI taxonomy): domain Eukaryota; kingdom Viridiplantae; phylum Streptophyta; class Magnoliopsida; order Alismatales; family Hydrocharitaceae; genus Thalassia; species Thalassia testudinum. The sequence goes on along the minus strand of JAZHRO010000029.1, from coordinate 1,567,787 downwards.
TTAAGTTGTTACATACTTAGGTATACATTATATTTAAGTTACTTATCTTATTAATTAAGGGAATGATTAATAGGATTTCGAGTCCAATTATTATCTAAATTATTAATAATGTTAATTGAATGATAAAATGTCATTTTTAACTTATTTTAAGGTCCTTGACTAAATATCCCTTATTCTATAATTAACCCTTATATATTCATAACCTTAGCTAATTAACTAGGAAGACTAGTTAAATAGGGGTAATTAGAGATCATGATGAGTGTCTCATCATGCATCCACCACGCTGCGTGGCCTCCATCTACACTGTCCGTGCGCTGATCAACGGCTGAATTTTGATCGTGTGCGCGGATGTGGCTGGCGCGATTCGAACGGGCGTCGGATGAGCGCGTGGGAGGGCGTTGGCCACTGCGGTGCACTTCAGACTTTGTCGTGGTTTTGCATGAACTCTCAGCCATCCGATGGATGATCGGATGATCAGGATCTCATCTGGGTGCGATGGAGAGATGTTGTAGGCGAGCTGGTGGCTTCACGATCGGATGGCTTAAAATGCTTCTCATGATGAGGCAGGGGCACGCTGCACGAGGGAGGGTGATGTGGCTGCTTGTGGGCCATTGATCTGATGATCAATGACCAGAACTTCTTGGGCCAATCGAGGGAGCTCCGAATGTCGGATTTGAGTGATTTCGAGTCCGTTGGACTCAATTCGTCAATCTGAGTCCATCCATGCGGTCCAATTGCTCATTTGTGACCTGTTTTGACATGAACTTGTACAAATGGCTATTAACATTGATTTATAAGCAATCTCAATGTACAATGCATGTAATCCTCCCATGCCCATTTAAGATGTGTTATTTGTGCATGTTACCCTTAAGATAAACCCCAATTGATAGAATTATCACCATAAAATGTAGAGTTATCAGCCTCCCCTTCACCCTTAGATGCCATCTGGTGGAGGCGCCTTTTGTCTCTCCATGACACCTTTACTTCATTACTTTCTTATCTACGATGGTTAGGCTTGGCCGGAACCTCCTAACGGCTTGCTTTCTTCGAGGAGGGTTAGAGATATCATTCAGAGTAAGGGTACCTCTCTTGACCTATGGAGGTTCATATGAAACAAGCATGCCACACCCAACAGGTGTTTCTACACCTAGTTGGCTGCCAAAGGTAGGCTTCTCACCTTGGATAGGCTTGCCCTATGGGGCCTACGTACCGATACCACCTGCGTCTTCTATAGCTCCTGTGAAGAATCCAATGAACATCTATTCTTCTCCCACAGCTACTCCATGCAGTTTGGGCTCAGGTTCACTCTAGCCTGGGGATTACCGATCCATGATCAGCATGACCTTTTCACTCTCCCCTCCTTCATAGCCCCAATTTGTGGTTGGCTATCACAGCCACGATCTGGAGTGTGTGGAAGGAGAGGAATGTGAGATGGCACGATGTTAAGGTCACGATGGCTCGAGAGGTGGCAGCTACCACTATCTTTGCTTGCAAAGGCTATGTAGAGTGATCTAGACTGTCCCTTTATATTTGCTTCCTACCTATGGCTTTGTAAATTCGATTCATTCAGCACCTTCCCTCGTACTTTTACCGATCAGCCTTTGAATAAATACATTATTATTACTTAAAGCATTTGAAGCAAATACATGGAGACCCAACTAAGATTACATTTTTTTCGCTCCTTGAGTTAGACATGGAAAGGAGTGGACCACCATGATGGTAACACCATCATTCGTCATAACTAACTCGAATTAGTTAGAATCAAGAGATAAATGCTCCTAAATCATTGCCTGAGAACCATAGTTCCACTATGATCATATTTGAGAAGATAGGAAAATAGGGTTAATTCTACTGTTTTAACAACAAATCACAAATACAGATTAACCATAGGATTTTTCAAGGGTTAATTAAAGGTTAATTGAGCTTAAAAGACCAAGAAGTGGGCTCACACTAGCAGAATCAAGATTTTACGCATTTCGATGACTAATACAAGATTGAAAACCTTAATTCTCAACCATACTTGAATTGAAAAGGTTTTGGTCAAGATAAAATTACTCTAAACCTCCTAAAATTCAAAAAAAAAATATTCCAAGGGGTTTGGTACCTTTGGTTTGACCATCTGAACCCATTTTGACCTAGAATAGAGTTTCAAATGGGAATTTGCCTTGATTTGGGATTCTGTGCAATTTTACTAGTCAAACATAGTAAAACTCAAATCCAAGTTCACCATTAGATTCCTTGGGTCTAAATTAGGTTAACACCAAAATTGGGGCTCAATCAGAGTCCATCTTGACCTAGTTAGCATTTTAGCCATTAGAAACTCTATTTTTTACACTCAAGCCCCTAGGTTTCAAGTTTCTCACAAAAAGGCTCCTAACTTTCTCTTAGTATTTAAAAATAAGTCCCTGTCGCCATTGAAGGTGTGAATAGCACCTTAGACCTAAACTGTGATCATTCAATCACGGATTTCTCTCTCATGGGCCTCTTCCTTTCTCTTCAACACTTACTCTTTTTCACACTTAGCTCCTCTTCAGTTCACTGTTCATATTTACAAAAATTAGGTTTTTAATGGGTGGGTCAACCTTTCGTGGGATATATAGCACTGCATAGGGGTGGGACCAAACCACTACTAAGGCGACCCTAGTTCATTTAGGGTACACTTTCGTTCAATTTCATTTTAGGCCCAATAGCAAGCCCACAGTAGGCCCAGCATAGTGCACGGCCCCTGACCCTTGCACTGTTCTAGATAATACTCAGTATCATGCTCAGTAGAGGAGAAAGGAGGTTATATGCTCATTATACTAATTTTAGCATGACAAGGCATCTCACGCAATTCCTTTTATATGGCGATGCTCGCTTTCACGCCAACGATGTGGCGATATCATTGTGTGGCTAAGAGCGCTACACAACACATTGCTACGTGCTGATTTTATGATTTTGGCCCTCGATTTGAGGGCCCAAATACATTCTATTTTACAAATAAATTATATAGTTACAAAGCCCTTATATAGGTCTACATAATTGTATAATTAATTTAACGAAATAAATTATTTAAATATATATTAAAATTAGTTAAAATTAGGAAATTATATATGTTAAATTAAGGTTTAAATTCTTAATTAATGTACAAATTAATAATATAATGATGCAATTGACCTTATACATAGTTAATTTATATAATAAATTATTTATTACATATTTTTAATTTATTTTAGAGCCTTTATTTTAATTTATATACATTTAAATACTTGTTTTAAATAGTTATATACATATTTAAGTTATAAATATTATAATATAATACAAATACAGTATAAATAGGTTGAAAATATTTAAAATTAATATATATACATGTATAGTATAGATTACTTCATGATGATAACATCATCATTAGCCATAACTAACTTAAATTAGTGAAAATCCAAACATAAATGCTCCAACATGATCACTTGAGGACAGTAATTCCATGCAAATCCATTTTGAGAAGAAAATATTAAAAAGGGCTAATTGTGTAGTTTTAACATCACATCATAATTGCAAAGTAACCACAGGGTTTCTCAGGGATTAATTGAAGGTCAAATGAACATTAAAGTCCAAAGAGTAGGTCCACATAAACAGAAATAGGGTTTCACGCATTCCGAGAACCAAAACAACACCCAAAACCCTAATTTCAGACCCACTTGAGTTGAAGAGGTTCTGGCCAAGAGAAATTCATCTAAACCTCCTAAAATTCATATAAAAATATTTTAAGAGGTTTGGTAGCATTGGTTTGACCATATAAATCTATTATAACCTTAAACAGAATCTCAGAATGGATTTTGCCCTAATTGGGGCTCCTATGCAAATTTTCCAGACAAGCATGGTCAAAACTAAAATCCAACTTCACCACTAGATTCCTTTGAGTCTAAATTAGGTTATTACCAAAATTTTGGCTCAATCAGAGTCCATCTTAACCTAGTTTAAACTTCAGTTCCTAAAACCTCTGTTTCCTACACTTAAACCCCTAAGTTTCAAAATTATTTGCATTCAGTCCCCTAGGTTTATCGTCTTCTTCTTGAAAAGACCCCTACCGCCTGAAGCTTCGAGGTTTCCTAAATTGCAGGTCAAACTGACATTGGACTAAGCGATTCTCCTTCAATCAACATCCAATTTCCTCTAATTTTGGAGGAGATGATCGCAACAAGATCCTCTTGCAATAGGACAGGGGGAAAAATGAGGGAGAAAGGGAGAGAGGGGGTGTGGCATCAGGCGACAGGAGGAGGCGAAGAGGAAGAGACTAGGGTTGGGGATGGGGGCAAGTGGAAGACTTGGAGATCAAGAAATTGGAGGAGGGAGAGGGGATGGTAGTCGCATGAAGGAAGGGTGTCTAGGTTCATTCCCAGAGGACGCTAGAGGAGATCCAATGGAGAGGTTTTGTGCTAAAGATGCAGACGAAGAGGTCACATGGCTACGGTGTGTAGAAACCCCCTCGTCTGTTAGGCATGTGGGGGTGAAGGTCATAAGCATGACTCATGCCTAAGGGTGAAGCCGCCGCACACAAAGAAGATCCCTCAGCACCCAGAATAGGAGGTGGCGAAGGAGCCCCGACTACCCCCACCACCGACGATTGGTAGTAACACGATTGATGTGGAGATTCCATTCTCTGAAGAGATTATCTCTGTGGAGATCATGCTAAGGGGAGCGCTAATTGGCGAGGTCATGACTGGCAATCCCTCTATCGAGAGGTTTCAACAGCTGGTGAGTTCCCTTACCCTTGTGTCATCGGGCTGGAAGGTGGCAGTGCTATCCCAGACTCAATTTCTTGTGTTTGGTCTGGGGATGATAGATGTGGAAAGCTTACGCTTTCGATCGAGTTCTTTTGAGAATATCAATGTGCTATGGAGGCTGGTCTCCCCCTTTGATGGGGCACTCCCTGAACGTCCCCCCCAGAGAATGGGAACTAAGAGGGCGATTCTTGAGATCAAAGGGTTACCTTTGCACTTGAGATCTAGAGGGGTGGTTGCTAAAATGGTTGCAGGCTTTGCATCAATCTGTGAAGACTCTGAAATCACCATTGGGGAGGGTGATGCCTGTTCACTTCGACTTGAGGCTAAAGTCTTTAAAAGTGGGTCACTGCCAGACAGAATCATTCTCAGGTGCGGGGGCTCCTCGTGGCTCATTCGCTTATCTGTGGCTGGGTAGGCTTCTGTGTTACCAGAACAAGGTCATGTTAAGATGTCTATGGTCAGATCTGAGGAGGCACAACAGGTTGAACTGCTGGGTCGTGAGTCCTCAAATAAGGCCCCTGAATCAAAGAAGAGGAAGGATTATCACAAGGAAACCTCAGATAGGGACTTGATGACTATGGATGATGATATCACCTTCGGGTGTGGCAACCAAACTCTTGTGGCCAAAGGCAAGGGCTCCATGGCTGATGAAATTGTCTTAGAGAGGGACTCAGGCAATTCTACTAGAAATGAGGAGGTAAAGTCGGGTATGGAAATAGTAGTCAGCAGTGGTAGAAGTGCCCTTAAGGAGGTGAATCAAGTGCAATTCTCTGTTCCTGATGAGCTGAAGTTTGGGAAAGGGACAAATCAGAAAAGGAGGCTTGGGCGCTCCCTTTACATGCTCAAAAGGCGAAGGAAGGAGAACTTGATTCCTATAGTGGAGGAAATTGTTGCAAAGTCGATCATGGTTGAGTATGTGGATAATTTGGCTCAAGGGGATCCGCCATGCAAGGGATGAGAGTTCTAACATGGAATGTGCATGGGTTGCGCAATAAAGTGAGAAGGGCGTCTCTAATCAGATATCTTACCGAGTGGAAAATTGATTGCGCTCTCATTCAAGAGACACACTTGGAGGAGGAAAGTGGCCCTGCCTGGGACTCTCTAAGACTGTCAGGGAGAGCAGACTGTGTGGGGAAGGGTGCAGTTGGAAGGTCTGGTGGGCTGGCCATATGGTGGAAAAAGTCTTGCCTTAAAGTAACTGAAGCCATTCGTGACAGACATATACTCACTTGTAGATGTCAAAACCTTCAAGGTGATCTGGATTGGTTTATCTCATGCATCTATGGGCCCTGTGCTATTGCTGATCGGGTAGAACTATGGGAAGACCTATCAACACTGCACCAAAGAGTCCAGGAGGCACCGTGGCTTATTTGTGGTGATTTCAACTATCCTCTTTCAAGTGGTGACAGACCTGAGGGCAAACTTGATAATGCAATGGTTGGATTCCAATTGGCTGTGCAGAGATTGGGAATCACTGAATACCCTGTCAGTGGGGTGGAGTTCACTTGGAGAAATGGCAGTGGACAGATATCAAGGCTGGACAGATTCTTTGGCAACCCAAGCCTTTTGGAGAGATTCCAACTATCATCTGCTATGAGCCTTAATAGGCCATTTTTTGACCACACTCCAATTGTGTGGGACAATGGGGTGAATGTTGATTTTGTATCATACTTCAAACTTAAGAAGTCTTGGTTTAGGGAGGAGGGTTTTGCTGAGATGTTGTCCAGCTGGTGGCAGAATAAGGTAGTGAATGGCTCGACCACATAGCAGCTTGCTTCCAAGTTGGCAGGCTTGCACTCTATGCTGAAAGAATATGGGCAGACAGTGGCAACCATCAGAGAGCAGAGGAGGGTGGAGGCATTAGCAGTGATCCAAAGTTTGGATCTGAAGGAGTGCAAGCAGGCTTTGAGCTGTCAGGAGCATGAACAAAGACAGTATATGCAACAGGTCATTAGGGAGGAGGACTTGAAGAAAGAAATGGACTAGCATGAGAGATCTAGATAATTGTGGCTCAAGGAAGGTGATGCCAATACGAAAATTTTCCATCTTGCTGCCAGTGCTAGGAGGAGGTTCAATCTCATTTCATCTATTAAAATGGGTGAGAGAACCATTACATCTACCAGTGAAATCAGATGTGAAGCTGGTAGGTATTTTAAAGAATTAGCCAAGGCTGCACCAAGAGGTTCATGGAGGATGGCTTCGGATGACTTCCCAAGTGTCAGCAAGGATCAGATGGCCATGTTAATCACTTCTATTTCTGAACAAGAAACAGTGAAAGCAATCAAAGACTTGAATAATGAGGGAGCTCCTGGACCGGATGGGGTTCAGGTATTCTTCTGCAGAGAAATGTGGAATGTTCTTAAAAAGGATGTGATGGATGTTATACATGAGTTTGAAATGGGTAACTTTGGTTTTGAAAGACTGAATAAGTCCTATTTGTTTTTGCTACCAAAGAAGTCGAGTGAGGAGAATTTTTCAGATTATAGATCTATTGCTTTGTCGAACTCCATCTATCTTATTATCGGCAAGATTTTAGCCAACAGAATTCATGATGATTTACAAGAACTGATTATGCCTGTCCAATCTACCTTTGTACCTGGGAGGTCTTTGCAGGAATCTTTCATCACGGTGCAAGAGATGGTGATGGGGTGGCATAGGCGAAAATCCAAGTCCTTCCTATGGAAAGTTGACTTCCTTAAGCCTATGATTCAATCTCCTGGCCGTACCTTTGGGAAATTCTTAAAAAAAGAAAATTTCCCCCCCACCTAATACAATGGGTGAAGAGATGCATCATGACTGCTTCCTACTCCCCCCTAATAAATGGGAAACCATGTCGAGCCTGGATTCAGCCTCAGTGTGGGGTAAGGCAAGGCTGCCCACTAGCCCCTCTGATTTTCATTCTCGCAGTGGATACATTGGCAAGATATGCGTGCAAACTAGCAGCTGATGGGTTGATAAGGGGATACTCTATGTCTAACAATAGGGCATTAGCCCTCATTCTTCAATATGCGGATGACACCATGTTTTTTGTGGAAGGTAGGAAGAGGGAAGCGCAAGTGCTATTCTATATGGTTAAAATTTTTGGTGAGATTTCTGGTTTAAAACTTAATGGAAGTAAGTCCTCCTTGGTTTGCTTTGGTATGAACGGTATAGACCAAAATGACATCTCAACTATCCTGGGCATGCCTATTATATCATTGCCTGTCAAGTACCTGGGTTTACCTCTGAAGTGCACAAAACTGAGGAAAGCATATTGGTCCTTTCTATATGAAAAGGTGGCTACGAAATTAGAGGGCTGGAGTAGTCGCTACTTATCGAATAGAGGGAGGTATATTTTACTGAATTCAGTTATCACATCCATTCCAGTCTTTTTCTTTTCAGTCCTTAGAGCCCCAAAATCAATTTGGAAAAAACTTGACGTGATGTGCAAGAGGTTCTTCTAGAAAGAGGCTTCTCATCAAGGTGCTTTCCTTCAACCTATAAAGTGCGACTCAATTTGTTCGCCAAAGAAGTATGGTGGCATGGGAATCAGGTCCCTCAAAGAATTTAATGACGCCCTGTTACTGAAATGGGCTGTTCGACTGCTGCAAGGAGAAAATAAATGTGGACAAATATCATCCAGGACAGCTATGGGGTGTGCCTTGGCAGATAATTGGAGTCTATTCAAGTCTGTCTTAGGGGACGGGAAAAGCTTCAAATTTTGGTTGGAAAAATGGATGCCTGGTGGGGTGATAAAAGACAGGGACCCTTTTGCATTTTCAGCTGCTACTGATAAAAATGTTGTGGTATATGACTACTGGGACACGGCCTCTGAGAATTGGTCTTTGAACATTGAGGTGGGGAATGGTCATGAGACAAGAATACGAGCAGAAAATGAATGTCTTTTGCAGGAACTTGCTGCGTTCAAACCCACACCTGAGGAGTGTGACACATACAAATGGGAGGGAACATTCTCCTCAGCGGCTTCCTATGATAAGCTTGTCAATTCTTCCAGAATGGCTGAAGGTACCATTGAAGGTACAAATCTTTCTGTGGTTATGCAGAAGAGATGGCATGATAACGGGAGATTTGAGGCATAGGAGAATGGGCACCCCCACTCACTTCTGCCATCTGTGTGGGATGCATAATGAGTCCAGTATTCATATTTTTTTCACTTGCATGATTACATATTGCGTTTGGAGGAAGGTGTGTAGGGAAACTATTCCCACATAGGAGAGTCTTTGGAGTTCCTTCCTGAGGGGGAATAAGCCATATTTGCCCATGGTGGCAGTATTATGGTCGATATGGAGAGCTAGAAATGAGAGTTTATTTCAGGAGAGTCCAGTAAATGTGGATAATATTGTCAATAATTGCTGGAATCTCAAACACCAATGGGGTTCACTCATGTAATCTTTTGCTATCTTTTAATCAATAAAAGCTCTCCTAGATTGCTATCGGTGATTCGATATCATTCTTTTTCACTTCAAAAAAACAAGATCCTCTTCCATCTGAAAGTGATCTCAAGCATAGATTCAAAGCAAGAAGCTTTGGAAAACCCTCAAAATTTAGTGGGTTCTCACAAATTTTGCATGGAATCCACCCTGTTTTTGGACAAATTAAGCCATGTCTAAGCTCCATAAAAGCTCCTAGAGCTTCGGCCATCCTCTTCAGTCAGGTTTAGGCCAAAATCTAGTCTTACCCTCCAACTTTGGCCACCTCCGACCTCGACTCTGACGATCCTCTTCCCCATCTTCCTATGGCCTCTCAACCATCAAATTAGGAGTATCAAACTCTTCCACATGCTCATCCACGCCTGGTGGGCCAAAGCCAGAGCTTCCAACCCCTTTTGTCACACCGTCCACCCCCACTGGAAGTATTTGTCTCCCTCGCATCTGGCAAGGCACGCCGATGCGAGTTTCTCTCTTTTTCATTAGTAGTTTAGGTTCCCTCTCTTCCTCTCCCTCTCTACATCACTTCCATCTATTAAGATCTTAGATTTGACCCCAAAATCACCCTCAACCCCATCATCTTCTCCACGTCGGCCACACCTTCGGCGTGGTCATCCGACCACCACACACCACCATTCTCCTCGCTGTCACTCCCATAAGCATCGCCATAGTACCACCTACAAAACTCCTCAAGAAATTCTAACAATCACTCACCCCTTTGCTCCACCGAACAACCCACCTTCCATTCACTATCTCCAACTCTGTTCGGCCATCACGAAGCTCCAAACACTTCGCCACCACCGTCATCAACTTCTTTGCCTCACGATGAACACCTTGCGTTGGTTTAATTGGGCTGAGAGGCCATTTTATTGCATTTCAAGTCGCCACCAGAGCTCGTCGTCGCCATCGCCTTCTCCGTTGCCAACCACGCTCCTCCGGCATCAATTGGTCTCGTTACCACCTCTAGGAGTTGTGGAACCTCTACGTAACTCACTCCAGGCCTTCAATTGAAGAAGGTCCTCCACAGCAGTTGGAATTGCAACAGGGACCATCAGCTGAAGCTGTGCGAGAAAAGGACGATGGATAGTCCCACATCATGTGTGGGAAAGCACTTGAAGCGATATAAGTGGTTTTTGTGAACCCAACCCCTCGACCAAGACACAGGGGTTGGGTCCCCTTTCCCACATACCCATTCACACCTCACCCGCGGCCACTGCCAAGCGGGTCTAGTCCCCTGCCTAGTACTATACAACCTGATTACTCGACTAATACCCGATTATGAGAGAAGAGGAGAGGAGAAATCCTGAGGAGGGGGAGGGTTTTGCTTTAGGATCTGTGTCCTATTGCCTTGAGATGCCTGCCTACTCGCTCTAACACTTAGTGAGAATTTGAAGAGGCTTCTGATCCTGTGTTGGCTCTACTGTGGCTCTATTAAGGACTTATGCTTCTAAGGCTTGATGAAACTTAAGTCGTCTGCCCCTTTGAGGCCAACCTCTGATCTAGTACTATGGGATTATTTGGCTCATGGCTGATGTGGATTAGTGGTTCAAAGACACTGTTGAGATATTTGATTAAATTGAATGCTTTGATATATGCTTAAATGTGGGATTTAAGTGGTGATTTAAATCACAATTGTTTTGAGGTTCTATTCTTTCTATCCCACTGATCTTTTGAGATACGAATGCTATTATTGAATATGTTTCTATGCACATTATTCATTGAATATCTTTCTGGTCCATAATTTATTGTGCTCATTATTATTAATTACGATTAGTGTTGTAAATTCCACATTTGCTTCCTGCAAACGACCTCAGACACACATCGATTTTGAGTTTTATAAATTTAAGTGTTTGTTGCATTTTTTTTTACTATGCTATGACGAGCATCTCTTAAATCGACGCAAGACGCTAACGACACTTCAGTGATAACTTAATGTACTAATTTATTTTATTTTAAGTTAATAACTTACCTAATTAACTTAATAACTTAATTACCTATAATAAATACATAAGTAAATTAATTTACAAGTATGGTACAGTATATAATAATTAGTTAAATACGTATGTACAGTATTAACTATGGTTATAGATGTATACATAGGTTTTTATAATTACTTAAGATTGTATACATTTACATTAATATAAATTAATGTATAATTATACAATAAAGATATATATATACATAATAACTCATCCTAAATACTTATTTAAATATATATAATACAATTAGAAGTTATTTATGTACATTATCTACATATAGTATAATATCTACATATAGGTTAGTATTAAATTATATTTACAAGTATAAATATAATGTACAAGGTATTGTTAGGTATTTTTGGTTATTTTTTGAAATTTATGGTTTTTATACATAGAATAAAGGTAGGAGATGAGAGAGAAAGGATAAGATGAGAGAGGTAAGAACTCTTTTTGTGACTTTTAGATTTAGTTCTTATTATTAAATTTCAAAGTATATCGAACTGTTGGCTGGTATGTTCTACCAAGCTGGGGGTTCGGATTACTTTGTAACTTTGTATACACCTATAAAACTACCTAATCCTACTCAAGATGCCTTTATTTTATTTTTTATGATTTTTTTATAATTTTTATTTATTTACAAAGTTAACCCAAATTAGGCCTTGAAAGAGTGTTTTGAAATGAACCTAAGACACTAAAATGAGCTATAAGTGCTGGAATTGAGATGTAAACCCTTAGAACTATCCAACACTTCATCTAACGGATATTTAAACATTTAAACATAATTTCCAATTCCATTTCATTCAAATTTCACTTATAGACAGTTAATTCATTCAAGTATAGCTGACAAAGAATTTAAAAACAAACATTACAAGCATTTACATGAAATTAAAATCCATTCTTATACATGAATGCTTATTTCATGAAGTCCTAACACTATACACATGTCAGCTTATTTAAATCCCTAATTACAACACAAATTACACTTAGATTAGTCTCAAATCAGGCCCTACTGCTGAGCTGCTGCATTTTTAGTAGCTCGAATTCTGTCTAGCAGCCATAGCTACATTAAACAAGCAGCTACTGCTACTGCACTGATGTCAAACCTAGCAGCTAAATGCTACTACTACAGCTGTTGAAATGAGCAGTAACTACTACTATGCTTGCTAATCTGATGCTGCTGAATTCAGCAGCTAAATGCTACAGCCAGAATCAAACCTTTGAGGTTTGTATTCTTGTTCAAAAACATAACTCTCAGATTTGAAAATTCAGATCTGGGATCTTTAAGCTCTTATCAAATCGATTGCATTTTCAAATACACTTGGAAACTAGTTTGAAGATCTAAAAACCATTTCTTATATATAAAACTCAAATCACTGAAATTCAATCTCAATCATTCCAAACACTCATTAAAGGTTCTAAAACTCAATCATCAAATCACACGTTCTAAATCAAGAATCCCTAGTTTAACCCTTTCCCCTTCACTATAGATAGCTATGAATAAGGAATCAAACTAGGAATTAAATTCAATCTAGAATTGCTTTCAGACCTTCATAAAAACACATTCAACCTCATTTGAACTCCCAATAGCGAATTAAAACAAAATTTATGAGCAAACCATTGTCACCTACATGGGCGATCAATGTAGCTTTGCTGGATCACTTTGAGCATCTAATAACTCTCCCCACTATTGACTAATGTTTTGTAGATCTATGTGAAGCTTTAGAATCACTTAGGTCATTGTGACAACCTCAAATCCATGCATCGGATTTTCATAGGTTTCACTACCCATCGATGGATAAAAATCAGGAACTGAGATGAAAATTAGGTGCAAGTAAATCATGCTATAAAAGTCTAATCAAAACATCTTAATCCCATCAAAGTAAATCCCATTTCATCGATATCAGCTGAATTCACTTCTTTAAAACCAATAAAAACCAAATTGAAACCCAAATCTCCTGATCAGGCATTCAGATCAAATTAGGCATAATCAAGTAAATCACACACAATTTAAACCTAAGTAAGGGCCTTTATGATCTAGTGAAGTGTAGGGAATGACCCTCAATTGGATTTGGTGCACCAATAGATCTGAAAGTTACTAAGCTTTAGATCTAATGGTTGCTAGATGGATGGGTGAACTAGTGGATTAAAACATCAAGGAAAATATTTAGAAGTGAGTGTGAGGTGATGAGGGAGATCAGTGGATCGATACGACGGTGAAAAATCACCTCTTTGATCTGAATTGATCAGAGAGGGCGAAGTGGATCTAAACTTATCTACTCCAAATCTAAGCTAATCAACCGTTGAATTCACTAAATAATCTACTCCTAATCGATCTACACTGCACTAACATGTACTTCACTAATTCTAGAAATCAAGAAAAACCTAACTAACAGGAAGAATGGGACCTCTGAGATGAACTATAGTTGGTGGTTGCAGCGAGGAATGGGGGAGGAGCTTCGACCGTTTGAACACTCACTAGAGGAGTTCTAGGTTGCCCTCAAGTGTTTCGAGATCCTTAGCGACAAGGAAGAGTCGGAGAAGGTGGAATTCCACCACTCAAGCAGAGGAATAGGGACTAGTGAGGAGAGGGAAGCAGAAGGGAAGAAGGTGATCAACTCAAGGAAGTAGGAGAGGGGTTGATAGTCGCATGCGAGGGTCTGAGTAGCTGCTTAAGTAGGCACGCTAGTGGATAAGAGCATCTCTAGGTTTGATTAAGCTAGATTAGGCCTAACAGTGGGGATGAGAAGGATGATGTGTGAGAAGTTTTAAATAAAAAATCCATCGTTGGATGAGATCTGGAAGAGGCAAGGGTCCTTCGCACGAAGGCGTGGAATCAGAGGTGGATGATCAATCATTCGATCAGATGGAACAAGGAATTGATGGCCATGGCTTCTTGAGTTCTTCGTGTGCTACAGTGAACCACAGGTGGAGGTGTGTTTGGTAATTTACAAGAAAGGTCCTGAAGTCTGAAGGGGTATAACATTTGCAAAGGAACCCATAAGTGAAAAGATATATAACAGCGCGATCCAAAAGTTTTGCATAAGGGTCCCTGGCAACTTTTCAAAAAGGTCCTTGGGTGTTTAAATGTGAATAGATGCAAATGGAGTAAGGATCTATATGTAAAGTCATTAATGCATGGTCCTAATGATGTCCACATGCCATGAGATTTTCATTAGAACTTAATTGAACATTTAAGAACATAATTTTACTTTTAATTTTAATTTTAATTTTTGAACTCAGAGGTGTTCAATTGATAATTGGATTATCATTTCGCATTTAGTAATATAATATCTCATTTTGTAACCTAATTATGCATTTTTAGCATGAATTGGGTGTTTTAGGTCATTTCCTTAATTCTCATACTTAACACATTCTTTGTGTTAATTATGTAGTGTTTAACCTATTTCTAACTTAACTTGGGCATTTTAGCTATGATGAGCCACACCTCATTAACCACCTATTCTTCTCTGCTCCAGCCACCTCTGTTATGGCTCCGACGCCCGTCCTCCCCCGTCTTCCTACGACTTTCCATCGATCAAATTGGGAGTGTGATCTTCTTTCTTACCTTCATCTACTCCTCGCCAGCCACAGCAGGAGCTGCCTACCCCCTCGTCCTCGCCAACCCCTTCACCGGAGGATTCGTCATCCTCGACTCCAGCAGCCACGCTGTAACGACCCGATTCCCGAGTCCCTACGAGACACGAGAACCGGACTGACTCGACTAATCCCAAGACCTAGTCGTCCAACGAGGAAGTAACCAAAAGAGCAGTAAAATAAACCACATTCGACATGAAATATAACTAGCAGTAACAAAATACAGCAGTAAGAAAAGAACTACTACAGCATGTACCACCACAACAGTAGAACAACATTTATAATATAACAAGAACTACGAGCAAAGAAAAGTACAGAGAGTAACAAGAACTACTCACTACAGTGGAACAAAAAGGGCACAAAAGAACAGTGGTAACTCTACTGGACCCTCCGCAGCCGCTGACCCTGGTTGCTCAACACCTGGTCCTGAAAAGTAACGAGTGTAACACGTCAGCGAAACGCTGAGTAGAGTGGCAGCTAAACTAAAGAAACAATAAAGTGTGCAGTAGCTGTTTTATTTTCTTTCTTCCTTTATTTACGTCTTTCTATTGTTTCATAATTTATCTATTTCTCATATCCTTCACTTGATCTCGAATGTTCCTCATGGGAACGATCTTGATTGCAGTCTTTTCCGAACAGTAGAAGTAGCACGTGGTGCTCTCCTGGCCGGGAGAGTCCCCCGTGGTGATCCTACTCTCAGTCAACCACCCCAAGGTCACGGACAGACGTAACGGTGACTACGGCACGCACGATAAACGCACAGGTAGCTAACCCGCACTGGCACGCGATCAGTCATTTCCGTTAACGGGTGCGCCCAAAGCACAGCACGGAATCAGTACAGGACATAGCCCTCTCAGTAACAGGGGTCCAACCCCTCCACAGTAACCAAACAGGGGCCTTGCCCCTCCACAGTCCGCGCACCCTCGCCTGACTACCCTGGTTTGCCCAGTGGACCTAACAAGTCGGTGTAGGAGGCTAGCAGAACCCCGGGGCCCGTGGGGTAGCTAGTGCTCTCCCTACACTAGTAGCTCTCCTCGGTACTACGTACACGAGGGCCAGCAAGTCGGTACAAAGTTGCCAGACCTAACCCCAGGTCCTTGGGGCGGCTGGCTTCGCTCTGCACTAAACAGGTAACAGGTATTTTCCTTGGTACTACATACCCAAGAGACAGCACACTTCCACATCTTTCCTTCTCAGTTCCATTTCATTCTCTTTCCAGGAGTTCTACTCCTAACTCCCCGTAGGGTTCCAGCTCTTTTAACTCAGCACATTCAGGTTTCACCTTTTTCAGTTTTACGTTCATACAACCCACGTTCTCAATCACGTTTATTTATTCATAACAGCAGCTGTTAAATCAAATTACAGGCAGCTATTTATTCCTTTCCACTTTTTCAATACTGTAGTATTCATATATTCCACTAGTTTTCCCATCCTAGGATTCATGCCATACCCTAGGATCTATCATACAATCTAGTTTTCCAGCCCTAGGATTCATGCAACACCCTAGAATCTATCATTCAATCTAGTTTCTCATTCCTAGGATTCATGCAATGTCCTAGGTTCTATTTATGGTTCCATAGTTTACAGGTTATGCTAATAAACTTAAAAGCCACTCTACCAGCTACAACGGAAGTACTGGGGGCGTGGTCGGAAATCCCGCGCGCCTCCGCAATCCCCAAGACTGAAATGGAACGGGGTCCTATCACAAGGATCAAACACAAGGAGTTTCTCAAAACAGTACATAATTACTGTAGACGGGTAGAGGATTTAATTCCGAAAAGAACGCAACTCGAAACGCGGAAAACAGACTCCGAACGGGCCCTAAACGGGTTGAAAACGACGAAACAGTGCAAAATCAGACGTCTGGAAGAAGTTCCAGACGTCTTAAAATGAGGGTCAGATGGTACCTTTGCTCTGTATAGTCTCTCAGACGTCCAGAAGCCTGTGGGGGCGTCTGGCCTAGTTCCCAGACATCCGATGGTCACCCTGGACGTCTGGAAGTCCTTCCAGTCGTCTGGCACTGCAGTCAGACGTCTGATTCCCGTTGGATGCGAATCTCAGCCTGCACGTACCCACTCATCGCTCTCAGTACAACGGTCGCAGAAAAAGGACGAAGGACGGAAAAGAATAACTTACTTTCCAGACGTCTGGATAGTCCTCCAGACGTCTTCACCGTCGCCTGGTTGGAAGACCAGACGTCTAATTCTGGAAAAATTTCCAGAATCAGGGCTCGACGCGCTCTTCGCCCGCGACGCACGGCCGCGTCGCGCCTCGTCCGCCTGATGCTCGAGTTGCAGCAGCCCTCCAGCGACGCTCCATGCCCGCAGCTCCCCCGCCAGCCGGCTCTAGCTGCCTCAGCAAGCTCGAGCCCTCACGGCCAAGCGTCTCCTCCCTCGCGCGACACCTCCTTCCGCACACCCGCTGCAGCTACCGCTGCCGCCGCTCACGCTCGCACTCGCACTCCGGCTGGAAGAGGAAGAAGGGAGCGGAGGGGATGAGAGTGAGGGAGAGGGCGAGGACTTTTAAAGCCACGTGGGGAGAGAGAGCGAGAGAGGGGGGCAGCGCTGCGCCTGCGGAGGAGAGAGGGGAAAAGGGGTATCTGCAGGTCTGCGTGCGCAGACGCGCAGACGAAATCCACCCTGCCGCAGAAAATCAAATCCCAGACGTCTGGAAGGGGTTCCAGATGTCTGGCAAGACGTCTGGGCCACCTCCCAGACGTCTTAAAAGACGTTTTGAAACTGCGGTCGCAACAATATAACAAACTCAAAGGAAGTTTCGTCCCCGAAACTTGCTCTAACTAGGGTGTGGGAAAACGTCATATAAAAACATAACAAACTCAAAGAGGACCGAAGCCAGTCTGAAAGACGTACCCGCGAAGAGCTCCGCGTACCGCTCCCACATTACCGCCTCAGGCTCCCAGGTAGCCTCCTCGTACCCCTGGCTCCTCCACAAAACCTTTACCAGGGGTACTTGCTTTCGTCTCAAACCGCAGACGGCTCAGTCTAGAATCTGCGCTAGCCGCTCAGGGTAGGTCAGGTCGTCGTCCACCTCGACGCTCTCGTGACTCAGTACGTGACTGGGATCGGCTACGTACTTCCTGAGGTTGGACACGTGGAACACGTCGTGCACACTAGAAAGCTGGGGAGGGAGGGCAAGCCTGTAAGCAACGGGTCCAACCCGCTCAGGACCTCAAAAGGCCCCACAAACCTTGGCGCGAGCTTCCCTCTCACCCCAAACCGCTGCAGGCCCTTCATAGGCAAAACACGAAGAAAGACGTGGTCCCCAACCTCAAACTGCACCTCTCTGCGTCTCCAATCCGCGTAGCTCTTCTGTCTGCTCCTGACAGTGCGGAGTCGCCTGTGGATCTGCTCGACTACCTCCTGACTCTGCCGGATCAACCTGGGGCCAACCTCCCACTTGGTCCCCACCTCAACCCAACTCAAGGGTGCCGTACACCTCCGTCTGTACAGAGCCTCGTAGGGAGCCATACCGATGCTCGAGTGATAGCTGTTGTTGTATGCAAACTCCACCAGGGGCAGGTGCTCCTCCCAAGAGCCCCTCCAGTCCAGTACACAGGCACGCAAAAGGTCCTCAAGTGTCTGTATCGTGCACTCAGACTGTCCGTCCGTCTGGGGGTGATAAGCTGTACTAAACCTCAACCGCGTCCCCAGGGCCTGTTGAAACTCAGCCTAAAACTGGGACGTAAAGTGGGTATCCCGGTCGGATACGATTTCCCGCGGAACTCCGTGTAGTCGTACCACGTCGCGGATATACCTCTCTGCCAACTGTGCTGGTCCCAAAGTGACTCGGATCGGCAAGAATCGTGCCGTCTTTGTCAGTCTATCCACAATTACCTAGACAGCGTCGTGTCCTCGCTGGGTAACAGGCAAACCCACCACCAAGTCCATGGTGATGCTCTCCCACTTCCACTCTGGCACTGGAAGCGGCTGTAGCAGCCCTGTAGGCCTCTGATGATCGGCTTTCACCTGCTAACACACTAAGCACTGCTGCACGAATTCACCCACATCCCGTTTCATCCCCCTCCACCAAAACTCGTGTCTCAAGTCGTGGTACATCTTCGTGTTTCCGGGATGTATAGTGAATCTGGAACCGTGTGCCTCAGTCAGGAGCTCTCTCAACAGCTCCTCGTCCCTGGGAACGCACAACCGTCCCCTCAGGCGTAGCACCTGGTCTGTGAAAGAGAAGTCCCCTGGGTCTCCTGACAGTACTCTATTGCGCAAGGACTGTAAGTACGGATCGGCCATCTGTCCTGTGATGATGCGGTCTATCAGCTCTGGCCTAGTCTGTCGTGTCACCGTCACTGCCCCACAGTACCCCCGTAACTCCAGGGGTCGCCAACTGCCCACCTCCTCCAAGAGGCTCCAACTCTGTAACTGTAAACTGGCCAAGTGTGCGGGCGCCTTCCGGCTCAAGGCGTCAGACACCACATTGGCCTTTCCCGGGTGGTAAGAAATGCTGCAGTCGTAGTCCTTCAGGAGCTCCACCCAACGTCTCTGTCTCATGTTGAGCTCCTTCTGATCAAAAAGGTATCTGAGGCTCTTGTGATCTGTGAAAATCTCGAAGGTCTCACCGTACAAGTAGTGCCTCCAGGTCTTCAACGCGAAGATGATAGCTGCCAACTCCAGGTCGTGGGTAGGGTAGGTATGCTCATGGGGCTTCAGTTGCCGCGAAGCGTAAGCGACAACGTGACCCCTCTGCATGAGCACACCTCCTAACCCCTGCAAGGAGGCGTCCGTGTACACAACGAACCCGCCACTACTGTCAGGGATGGTGAGCACGGGAGCCGAGGTCAACTTCTCCTTCAGCTCCTGAAAACACGCCTCGCAGGCGTCTGTCCAAGTGAAGGGCACGTCCTTCCGGGTCAACTGTGTCATAGGACGCGCAATCTGTGAAAAACCTCTGATGAATCATCTGTAGTAGCCTGCCAGTCCCAGGAAACTGCGAATCTCAGTGGCTGAACGCGGTCTCTCCCACCTGAGTACTGCCTCGACCTTGGCTGGGTCCACCGCCAAGCCGTCTCCAGAGATCACATGACCTAAGAAGGTCACCTCCCTCAACCAGAACTCGCACTTGCTGTATTTGGCGTACAGCCTACGCCGTCTCAGAGTGTCCAGAACCATCCGCAAGTGCTGTCCGTGCTGCGTCTGATCTCTAGAATAGATGAGTACATCATCTATGAATACCACCACGAACTGGTCCAAGTATGGTCTAAACACCCGGTTCATCAGGTCCATGAAAGCAGCGGGGGCATTGGTCAGCCCAAACGGCATGACCAAAAACTCGTAGTGTCCGTATTTGGTGCGGAAAGCTGTCTTGGAGACGTCTGCCTCCTTGATCCTCAACTGGTGGTATCCAGACCTCAAGTCGATCTTAGAGAACACCGTGGCACCCCGCAATTGGTCAAACAAGTCGTCGATCCTTGGCAGCGGATATCTGTTCTTAATGGTGACCCTATTCAGCTGTTGATAGTCCACACAAAGGCGTAGGGTACCATCCTTCTTCTTCACAAACAGTATCGGGGCTCCCCAAGGAGACGCACTGGGCCTCACGAAACCCTTCTCCAAAAGGTCCTGCAACTGAGACTTGAGCTCTCGTAGCTCAAGCGGTGCCATCCTGTATGGCGCAGTGGAGATGGGCGTGGTCCCTGGTACTAGTGAGATCTCAAACTCGATCTCACGCTCGGGCGGTAGTCCTGGTAACTCGTCTGGAAACACGTCAGGGTACTCTCTGACCACCAGGATGCTCTGGAAGTCTGCCACAGGGCTGGGCTCTGCCACCACACAAGCTAGGAAGCCCTCACACCCCTGGCTCAAAAGTCTCGCCACCCGAAGTGCCGAAATGCACCTGAAGCCTCCATCCACTGGCTGTCCGTGAAACTCGAAAGAAGGAAACTCCGGCATGGAGAAGACAATCTTCCTCTCAAAATAGTCCACTAAGGCGTGGTAAGCGGACAACCAGTCCATCCCCAGAATTACGCCAAAGTCCTCCATCTGTATCATAATCAGGTCAGCTGGCAGGCTATGTCCTCTGACGCTGACCTCGCAATCCGTGTACACCTCCTCAGCTACAAACAGCTGACCACTCGAACCTCTAATTACTAACGGATTCTCTAACAGCAAATAATCCTGGCCCAAACTAACTGCGAAACTGGCTGCGACAAACGAGTGCGTAGCGCCGGAATCGAAAAGTGTGTAAACGAGTCTGCCGGAAACTGAAACCATACCTGCCACCACCGAGCCCGAAGCTCTGGCATCCTTGTGTGTCAGGGCGTTGATACTCCCCTCAGCTCTAGGTGCAGACGAAGCAGCCACACTCTGCGTCGGACGGGCAGGTGCTGGCCGATACCCTCCTCGTGACTACTGTCCTCCTCCTCGCGCCTGGGAACCGCGGCCTCCTGCGCGCCCACCAGTGCTCTGCGCAGGAAGTATCTGCTGACCTCCTACCCTAGACGGGCAGTCCCTCCTGATGTGGCCCGGCTGGCCACACTGGTAACAGAGGGGAACCCGACACCTGCCCTCAGTGGGTCCCTGCTGTCGGCTGGGGGGGGTCCGGTGCTGGCAACTGGCCTCTGTCGAGGGCCCCCAAAGGCCACGGATGGCCCTGCAAAACGTGACGACTCTCCTACGAACGCCACGTGCCTTCTCTCTCGCCGTCCCTGTGAAAAGTCTGGCTGAAAGGGCCTCTTCCGCTCGCCGTCAGTGTCTCGCGCGGACGGGTTGGTCTCCTCGTAGGTCATGGCTGCCTCCACCACCCTCGAAAACGTATGCAGCTTCAGGGGTTTGACATACCCCCGAATCGCAGGCCGGAGCCCCTCGGTGAACCTCCTCCTCAGTAGCTACCGCTGTCGCTGCAAAGCGGGACAGCTCCAAGAAACACGTACGATACGCGCTCACGGTCATCGTCCCTTGGCGGAGAGTGTGGAACTCTCGCCTCCTCTGGTCCTGCCACGTCTGGGGAAAGTACTGCTCGCAGAAGGGGGCGACGAACCAATCCCAGGTCGACTCGTCCCTCTCCTGTCCCCGGACCGCCCTCCACCACCTGTGTGCCGCACTCTCCAGCTGGTACGTGGCAAAGGCCACGCGGCACTCCACCGGGGGACGAAGGGTGTCGAAAATCTTCTCCAACTGCTCGAGCCAGTCCTCTGCCTCGGTCGGGTCCTCATCCCCCTTGAAGGAGGGGGGCTTCAGCTTCGGAAACTGCCCGAAGAGCTCGGAGTGGCGCTGCAGTGGGGATGCTGGTGCACCTCCAGGCAAAGGTGCCTCGTGCACAGAAGCGTCGGAGGAAGGTGGGGGCGGCGACGGCCCATCCCCTCCCCCGTGTCCAGCGCCGAGTCCGTCGGGTGGTCCCACAGAGGACTCCCCCTCCGCAGCCCCAGGGTGAGGCGCTCGGGGCGGTGGGTGGAGCTCCTCTCGCACAATATCCCGTATCAGCTGGGCGAGGTCCTGGGCCTGGACGCCTGGGAGTAGTGGCTGGTCCACTGAGGCGTCGGCAACGGCACGCCCACCTCGCCGACCTCGTCCTCGGCCGCGCCCGCGGCCCACCTCACCAGTCCCGCGACGAGGCATCTCCTACAAGGAGACGCGAAACAAAACGAAACACGTCACTATGGAACGATACCTAACGAAAACGTCTAAGAGCTCATGTCAAAAGATATGTTGTGGTTCCTACTCTAGTTATAGACATGTGAATTGGTTATTTTCCAGTCAGTTGATTCACTTCTCGGGACGACCTTGCTCTGATACCATCTTGTAACAACCTGATTCCCGAGTCCCTACGAGACACGGGAACCGGACCGACTCGACTAATCCCAAGACCTAGTCGTTCAACGAGGAAGTAACCAAAAGAGCAGTAAAATAAACAACATTCGACATGAAATATAACTAGC
This sequence comes from Thalassia testudinum, assembly GCA_037157565.1. Classification (NCBI taxonomy): domain Eukaryota; kingdom Viridiplantae; phylum Streptophyta; class Magnoliopsida; order Alismatales; family Hydrocharitaceae; genus Thalassia; species Thalassia testudinum. The sequence goes on along the minus strand of JAZHRO010000029.1, from coordinate 1,545,118 downwards.
AGTAACAAAATACAGCAGTAAGAAAAGAACTACTACAGCATGTACCACCACAACAGTAGAACAACATTTATAATATAACAAGAACTACGAGCAAAGTAAAGTACAGAGAGTAACAAGAACTACTCACTACAGCGGAACAAAAAGGGCACAAAAGAACAGTGGTAACTCTACTGGACCCTACTCGGCCCAACGTCCTCCGCAGCCGTTGACCCTGGCTGCTCAACACCTGGTCCTGAAAAGTAACGAGTGTAACACGTCAGCGAAACGCTGAGTAGAGTGGCAGCTAAACTAAAGAAACAGTAAAGTGTGCAGTAGTTGTTTTATTTTCTTTCTTCCTTTATTTACGTCTTTCTATTGTTTCATAATTTATCTATTTCTCAGATCCTTCACTTGATCTCGAATGTTCCTTGTGGGAACGATCTTGATTGCAGTCTTTTTCGAACAGTAGAAGTAGCACGTGGTGCTCTCCTGGCCGGGAGAGTCCCCCGTGGTGATCCTACTCTCAGTCAACCACCCCAAGGTCACGGACAGACGTAACGGTGACTACGGCACGCGCGATAAACGCACAGGTAGCTAACCCGCACTGGCACGCGGTCAGTCGTTTCCGTTAACGGGTGCGCCCAAATCACAGCACGGAACCAGTACAGGACAGAGCCCTCTCAGTAACAGGGGTCCAACCCCTCCACAGTAACCAAACAGGGGCCTTGCCCCTCCACAGTCCGCGCACCCTCTCCTGACTACCCTGGTTTGCCCAGTGGGCCTAACAAGTCGGTGTAGGAGGCTAGCAGAACTCCGGGGCCCGTGGGGTAGCTAGTGCTCTCCCTACACTAGTAGCTCTCCTCGGTACTACGTACATGAGGGCCAGCAAGTCGGTACAAAGTTGCCAGACCTAACCCCGGGTCCTTGGGGCGGCTGGCTTCGCTCTGCACTAAACAGGTAACAGGTACTTTCCTTGGTACTACATACCCAAGAGACAGCACACTTCCACATCTTTCCTTCTCAGTTCCATTTCATTCTCTTTCCAGGAGTTCTACTCCTAACTCCCCGTAGGGTTCCAGCTCTTTTAACTCAGCACATTCAGGTTTCACCTTTTTCAGTTTTACGTTCATACAACCCACGTTCTCAATCACGTTTATTTATTCATAACAGCAGCTGTTAAATCAAATTACAGGCAGCTATTTATTCCTTTCCACTTTTCCAATACTGCAGTATTCATATATTCCACTAGTTTTCCCATCCTAGGATTCATGCCATACCCTAGGATCTATCATACAATCTAGTTTTCCATCCCTAGGATTCATGCAACACCCTAGGATCTATCATTCAATCTAGTTTCTCATTCCTAGGATTCATGAAATGTCCTAGGTTCTATTTATGGTTCCATAGTTTAATAGATTATACTAATAAACTTAAAAGCCACTCTACCAGCTACAACGGAAGTATTGGGGGCGTGGTCGGAAATCCCGCGCACCTCCGCAATCCCCAAGACTGAAATGGAATGGGGTCCTATCACAAGGATCAAACACAAGGAGTTTCTCAAAATAGTATATAATTACTGTAGACGGGTAGAGGATTTAATTCCGAAAAGAACGCAACTGAAACGCGGAAAACGGACTCCGAACGGGCCCTAAACGGGTCGAAAACGACGAAACAGTGCAAAATCAGACGTCTGGAACCTCTTCCAGACGTCTTAAAATGAGGGTCAGATGGTACCTTTGCTCTGTATAGTTTCTCAGACGTCCAGAAGCCTGCGGGGGCGTCTGGCCTAGTTCCCAGACATCCGATGGTCACCCTGGATGTCTGGAAGTCCTTCCAGTCGTCTGGCACTGCAGTCAGACGTCTGATTCGCGTTGGATGAGAATCTCAGCCTGCACGTACCCACTCATCGCTCTCAGTACAATGGTCGCAGAAAAAGGACGAAGGACGGAAAAGAATAACTTACTTTCCAGACGTCTGGATAGTCCTCCAGACGTCTTCACCGTCGTCTGGTTGGAAGACCAGACGTCTGATTCTGGAAAAATTTCCAGAATCAAGGCTCGACGCGCTCTCCGCCCGCGACGCACAGCCGCGCCACGCCTCGTCCACCTGCTGCTCGAGCTGCAGCAGCCCTCCAGCGACGCTCCACGCCTGCGGCTCCCCCGCCGGCTGGCTCCAGCTGCCTCGGCAAGCTCGAGCCCTCACGGCCGAGCGTCTCCTCCCTCGCGCGACACCTCCTCCCGCACACCCGCTGCGGCTGCCGCTGCCGCCGCTCACACTCGCACTCGCACTCCGGCTGGAAGAGGAAGAAGGGAGCGGAGGGGATGAGAGTGAGGGAGAGGGCGAGGCCTTTTAAAGCCGCGCGGGGAGAGAGAGTGAGAGAGGGGGGGTAGCGCTGCGCCTGCGGAGGGGAGAGGGGAAAAGGGGATCTGCAGGTCTGCGCGCGCAGGCGCGCAGACGAAATCCACCCTGCCGCAGAAAATCAAATCCCAGACGTCTAGAAGAGGTTCCAGACGTCTGGGCCACCTCCCAGACATCTTAAAAGACATTTTGAAACTGCGATCACAACACACGCCGACGAGGCTTCCACTCTCCCTTCGTCTCTTAGTTAGGTTCTTTCAACTCCTCTCCCTCTCTAAACTAGATTTAGGTCCTTAGAAACCCAATTTGATCCCTCGCTCACTGTTCTCCCCACTCATCTTCTCCACGGCCGACGAAGCTCCGGTAAGCTTGAACAGCGACCACACGCACTCAAACAACAAACCACCACCACATCTACCTTCCCTACACTTCACCAATCAAAAGCCCTCTCCCTATTAACACTTTCAACCACTCCAATATGCTACCGACCAACCCACTCTTTCGACGTCATCCTCGACCACGATCGACCACCATATGCACCCATTCACCTAACCAACACCACCATCATGTTCCTCATGCTCCGACAACCATCATGAACCATTCAATTGGGCTACACGGCCGTTTTCATGTGTTTCAGGTTCATGTCGGTGAAGATTCCATCTCCGATGTCGTTCGCTTACCTTCGGCCATCAAGCACCACGTCTCCACCTCAAGAAGCTATGAATTCACGAGAGACAATCGCCTGGGTCCTTAATTTGGCTTCCTAAGCCCTTTGATCCTTCGATTGAAGCCATGTATCCTAGATGCAACTCACGAGTAGCTACGTGCAAAGAAGCATAGTAGCATAGTCCCACATCGTGGGTACCAAAATCAGAAAGGCAGATGAATTGATTTTGTGTTGTAGCCTGTTCGCCTCTCACACCGGGGGTGATGTCCCCACTTCACTCTCTCTCTCACACCTCACTTGCAATCATTGCCCATGGGTCTGGTCCCCTGTTCACAACCCAATTACCCGATTAGTGACATGATTAGGAAGAGAAAGGAAGGTTGCTGAGGAGGGTGGGGGGAGGTTTTTGCTTCGAGAAGCATGCCTTTATACTTAGCAAATTTTAGAGAAAACTTGAGAGGATGTTGAGGTTTGTACACTTTAAGGCGTCTGACTCACGTGCTCAACGTCTGATATTGATTGAGACTACTATGGACTTATTGAGGTATTATCTGACGTGGATAAGTTGTTCAAGATCACTGTTGAAACATTTGATTGTGGCTTGTGATATTATAGTTACTATTGACCTTGGGATTCATGCTTAATTGTGAATTTAATTGGTGATTCAAGTCACCATTTTTATCTTCATTTATATTCCTTTGTCCTATCAATTCTAAGATACAATTTGCTACTAATTGAACATATTTTTGAATAGATCATTTATTGATTGAACATCTTTATTGTAATTGATTATTGTACTCATTATTTCTATTTGACTAGTAATTAAATTTTATATTTACTTCTTACGAATGATTTCAGAACTCACGATTTTCTTTAAATATTATAAATTTAAATATCATTAAATTTTTATCAACTATACTGTAACATTATACTCTTCTAAAGCACGATAGAAATAATATAACAACCATACATTCTCCTCTTTGTTTGTTGTGGCGCATCGCCCTTCCCTTCCCACTCGAAGCCAATCGCAGGCTACTGTTGCACGTGTGTCTCCCCACCTCGAGACCACTGTTAACTTGGCAACTTTGCTTTTTTCGTCCCTCCTTCCAACGTGATCAGATGTGCATAAAAGTCACCGTGGATAGGCTCGCATGTAACAGATGGATGGGTCTAACTTTATCCGTGGACGCATGTTTGGTGGGCTTATACTAGAATATTTGGGTTAAATATATCCCATATAGGTATATTGAGCTATGATCCGGATTGATCTGCCCGATAAACAGTGATCTGGGCGAACATGGTTATCTTAGGTTCGGTGACTTTAATTAGTTGGATTGTCAAAAAACTAGCACACTGAAAACGCAATTCTATCTTCGTCGCTTCGATCTTTAAGAAATATGTTTCGTATTTCAAAAGTTAAATTCTTTCGTATTTTTGATATTGTGATTTTAAGTATATATCTAATATTCGAGACACCCACCTGAAATCTTCACAACAGTGGGACATTGCCAAATGAAACAAATGAGGTGCAGACCGTACTCTACTAGTTGAGAATACTTTCCTTGATAACTTGTCTAATGGCCCAAATTAATGAGCTAGCTAATTGAAATGCTTAAGTTGATATTAGCAAGCAGTTGTTTTTAACGCTTGTAAACTGCTACTAGTCTCCTAAATTTTCAATGCGATACTAATTTGTGGACGATATAATTTTTGCCACCTAACTAACAAAATGTTCTTGTTGAGATATGGCCAACTCACTCTAGTTTTAGTGGTAGTAGTGATTCCATCTTTTCAACTGTCATTTTTACGGGTAGCAACTTGACCTCTTGGATGGTTCTTTCCCTCTTAAGAAAGTAACAACTTAGGTATAAAGTCATTTTCAAAATATATGTACTAAATTTAAGTCTATTAATTAAGAAAACTAATATGATAACTTGTATATTATAGTTCCAGCGATCCTAAAGATAATCATTCAAAATGCTTAAATCTCAACTTTAAAATTATAATTTTTGTCACTTACAATCTAGTACTTAGTTCCTTAAATTTCCAATTTGATACAATTTTTTAGATATTACAATATCTCCCATGTAAATAAACAATATTCTCATTGTGACATGTCTCAATCACTTAATGTTGGTTCTATCTCTTGGATAATTTTTCTTACTAGTTTTCTTTTGCTATTAATGACTTTGCTATTTATAAACTTCTTTCCTTCATTAGAAAGGCTCTGATACTTTATAAGACTTAGGGCTATACCCAAGCCTAATCGAGAACTATGATAAGTTAATGAATATAAACCCAATGGACTCAAATCAACCATCAAAATGCATGTTTACACCTAATCTTTTTAAGTAGTGATCCTTAACACTTATAATCGTCCGCTAGGTTTCTTGAGCTTTCCATGTTGTAAATGTTACACTTTGTCCCATCTAGTATGCAACATTCTCATTGAGACATGGTTTAGTCACTTCACTCCCAATAGTAGTAGTAAACCTACCTCGAACCTTTTCTACTTATCTTCTTTAGTAGTGGTAGCTCCACTTCTTGGATGGTCCTTTCCTCTTGCTAAAGATAGTAACACTTATAATTTGCAAACATCAAAAATCAAACTATTTAGTGCTTAAAGTATATGTGCTTTCGTTTCATAGATTCATTTTCTCATAATTTCTATTTCTCATAATTTCTATTATAATATTTCATTCTTTAGTTTTGTTAATGTTAATGATGATTCTATCTTTTAATAAAACCAGCTACGAAAAGATCTTGAGTTGTTTGGAAAAGTTCACTGTCTCCTAATATATGATTATTAGAGGATTTTGTCATGACACCTATTCTTCCAATAGTGCCAATATGTTAATAATTTCAAGTGTTGAGCTTGTGTCATCTTTTATGTGTGGAACACTAGATGACTACTCAACCATGACTTGTAAGCTAAATCCATAGATAGCAAAATCTAGGTTTTGTTACAAGTTTGAGCATGGTTTGACCTTGAAGAGGGTGGATTCATGGGTCTTTTTCGAATTGAACTCTTATATTGGCGAGTTTGACACTGTTGGTTCCTCAAGGAATGTTCAACATCTAACTCTCATGATATTCATTTATTGACTCTATTGAGATTCTAAAAAGTCTATCAATATAATTGATTTTATTAGCTATTTTGGTTGTCAATTTCCACTTTGCCTTCTTTAGAATCTTTACTTGTCTTCTCAATTAGCTTTTCCTTATTGACAAGATCATGTAGGGTTCATTTCTTGCTGAAGTTATATCTAACATGAAAATGGAGTAAAATCTTGAAGGTAAAGATGCAAAGGGTTAGCAACCTATAATAGGTATAACAGAAGTTCAATAGTAATGATGATCAAATTGGATTATGTATAGCATAGATTTGGTATTTTAATATCCATATTTTCTTTTACAAAGGTAAATGTAGATTTAGATACAAAGATCTAATATGATTTTTCATTACATATTAGAAGAATGTTGGATAAGGATTTAGTTTGGATAAAAGTTGGATATCAATGTAAATTGGATATCAATGCCAGGTATACCCAATATGAATAGATATTGTATAAAGCATATTGGTTGGGAGTTTTAATTTTTCTACAAATATATTAAGGTTTGGTATAACTTTTAAAGCCTAGATTTAGAATAAAACAAGTTAAATTAGTTGGAAATCATTGTTGGAGAAAATACAAAGATTTTGAATCTCATGACATCTTAAGGAAGAATACACACATCATATAGTCTATTGGATATTTAAATCTAAATTTGGATCTAATTGAAAATTTGGTTAATTTTTAACAAATTTTGGAATCATTATCTAAATATGTATCTAAATCTAACAAATATTCGAATGTAACCATATTTAAATTTGGTCATTAGATATCTAACTTCATATTTGTTTCATTTTCTTCCCTAATTAATATGCTTTTTATTTAGAAAGCTATTTCATAGTTTGTTGATGAAAAATCATATTATATTTTAAATTTAATTATGGACACACATGTAACTTGGCTATACACATTACAACAAGCATTTGTATTTGTATATATAAAGCCTATGATTTCTAGTACTTCTATAAGTTGAAAAGTAAATAGATGAAAATTAAACTTGCTAGGCATTTTATTTCTTGAAAATTTCATTTTCCTATCAAATCTTTTGTGATTTAAAATATCATCATGATGAAATGGATACAAGGTAACAAATATTCCAGGGAACTTAGCTGAATATGTCATTATTCATAATATATAGCATTTATTGCTAATAAAAAAGATCAAAATTTCTTTAATTTCACAACAAACACTACAACAAATATGGTCAAAGACAACGAAGAAATAACGACGATTAGTAATATTTATTGTTATGTTTTAAGTCATTTTTAACCATATTTGTTGTAATATTTATTGTAAAATTAAAAAAAGTATGATTGAAACATAACAATGATTTAGATTATTCGTTATTATTTTTAAAAGTAACAATGATTTTACACATTCGTTGTTAATCTTGATAATGAAAATTTCCTTTTTGATAGAAACGAATAATTATTATTAAATTATTATTTTCTAAGACAAGACTCTATCTATAATTTTGCCAACATTAAACCCTCACCATCTCTCCAAACCAATGCTTCGACTGCCGATCGCTCCACACTGCTACTCCCACCGCCTAACCCGCACTCACCATTCTCTCCTTTTCGGTGAAGGAGGTGATGCTTTCCTCCTCATCCTCCACATCTCTGCTCTTCAAGAATAATATATAAGTCCCTCTTTCCATGGCCCTCCCAAACCCTAACCCCTTCCCTCCCCCTAACCCCCTTCCTCCGCCACCCTCCTGACCCCCTTCCTCCTCTCTCTCCTCCCCCGCACCGCCGTCGACGCACCCTTCCCCGTCTCCTTCCCCGATTGGCTCCACCTGTGAGACCCCCCCCCCCCCCCCCCCCGCACAGGGGATCGGAGCTAATGCCAAGGAGGATGGCGGGAAGAGCCGGAGGAGTAGGTGGTAGTGGTGGTCCCGCAACGATGAGAGCTGCCTCAACGAAGACCAACACGCCCTCCCCCTCTCGCTGACGTGCCCGGACTCCTCCCTAGTCCCCATGGAGGAGATCGATCGTAGGCTCCACTGCGATCGTAAGGTCGAGGTAATTGAAGTTGGCCTTTTTGCATGCATTCATCATAAGATGTGTGCGGGGGTGTTGGTTTGATGGTTATGGGTTTGCTGGAGGTGGTGTCCAAGTGGAAGGGGAAGTGCCATCATGACGCTTGAGTGGGTCATCACCGGCAAAGGCCTCGTCACCCTCACTGTCGACACCTCCAACTATTATCTCATCCTTTACTCCCTCGACTCCCACCTCATCCACCAACAGGTGATCCCTTCCTTCTAGAGTGGTTAAGAAATGAATCGTGCAATCGGAAGGCACTGAGATGGATCATATTTATATGATGCTAAAAGGGAAATTTTTGGGAGATCTTTCATTGTTAATCTCATTGAATGTTGCAATTTTCTTGTGGTTGGAAGATGAATGATATGCTGTGGATTTCCTCCATGTATCAATATTGACAATTTCTTGTTAGTTTTCTTGAAAAGCTATTAGGAATGGTAGTTCGCTAATAGGTAGTTCTCTGAGATTCTATGGATTTCCTTGTAACTTACTTTTTTGGGCTTTGGTTCTTTCTTATATTCCTTGCCAAATTGCTATTCCTGTTTGTCTGCAGATAAAGATTTTTTCATAACATAAACAATCTTCCATCTCTTGTGATTGATACGGAGAAGCTTATTTGGAATATCTTAGAAGCAGAGAGACCTAGTTTGAGGTCAGTCTGAGTCCTACTTCCAATAGCTGTATTCTCTAGTCCTTTTCAAAAGAATAACTGTATTCTCTAGTATGTGAAGGATGTAACATGTTACCACCTATACCATCATTATTGTATCCAATTGCATGCGAAGACCCTTAGTGAAGCCAACTAAGCCTCCCTCAAGAAACATAAAGGTTTGCAGTTGGCTTTTCCTCATTGTTGCATGGTTGATTCTCTAGTATGTGAAGCTTACCCTTTCTCTTCCTGCCATGGTAGATTCATTGATACATAGAGCAGTTGTTGCTGAAATGTTATTTCTTCTAGAACCAAATACAAAGCTTGAAGCTATTAAGTTGATCAAGGATGCCAAAAATGACATCGTCTCGGTGTAAGGATTTCACCAAAGTTGCATCACTTACTGAATTGTATGATTGTACTTTGATTACAATTGAAATTTATATTGACTTCAGAAATTGAGCACTTGGACCTATCATGATATTGTATTTAACTAACCATGGAATATTTAACTGACTATGGAATATTTAAGACCTTTAAAAGCTTCCCAAGATCATCTAGATCTGGAGGCCTTTAGAAAAGCAGTAGAGTATGCCCTGCAATATGTACCTCTGCACCACTAAGGCTTGCCCATGTAATTGCTTCACTACCTCATCAATATCCAAGCCAAGATCTTTAACAAGAAAATCAAAGCCAAGATGACACTGTTTTAGTTACGTAAAGGGTTATGCTATTTGGAAATGAAGAGGCAAAAAATTTTGTTGGGAGAAGTTTTATGGTGAAGATACTACTAGCCTACCCTTAAGGGTGATGCTCCAAAATATCTATGACCATTGTCCCAGTTCAGTTTTGAGAAATTTATAAATGCCTACAAGAACTAAGGAATAGACCTACAATTCACCTCCATTGCTCATTCGCAAAATAACAAACGAGGGGGATGAATCAAACAATTCTATCTTATTTATGTCATTTCATTTCATTATAGACAAAATTTTAAGGGTGTGTTTTATATCATTGAAGTAATGTTTTCTTACTCAACCAAAGGAAAAAAGAATTTTGCTAATCTTAAGATTTTTTTTCTCTGGAATTGCTTTGATTTGAGTCCTCCTATGTTTTATGCTATCGGAGAAACATGACTACCTTTTGATTTGAGTCCTCCTATGTTGCTAATTGCTACTACAAGTACAAATATCACAAAATGGGGCCCTACTTCTCACAGGTGCACACGTATCACAAATTGAGCTGCACTCACAAACACCGACAGTCAGTCACAACATATTAGTAAATTTAGAGATGGGGACACCATTAAGAGTGCTTTAATTTTGTTGTGGTCACTGTAGTGTAATGGGGCTATTTTTAGGAGGGGGAGGGAGAGGTCGTAGGTTGACGGGCTTCTATATCACCGCAACATGCTTTGTAATCATTGATGTGCTAAGCTCTTGTTTGTTTTTGATGACGGGGGATTAACAACTCTTGTTAATCATCCTTTTCCTTTTCAAAAAAAAATTATAAAAAATTTTCATTGAAAAAAATTCTTATTCCCTATCAATGGAAATATTCACTGCTAATGAAAGATGTCTCTAACCTTAGTAACTCACTTGATGGCTTAATGTTTCAGTGCCTTTAATTAGACAGAAAGCTCTCATTTGTGTTGTGGTGTTAAAGGTCATTATTTTGTTTGAGAGTTCCTTTGCATTTATCCTTTCACATCTTCCATATAGATGGATAGTTTAAAGGCTTTGGATTGCACTGTGTTATTCTTCTTTCAGTTTACTGATACTAGCAACAAGCATGCTGACAACAAGTTTGAAGGGCAATCACATTGTATTCCTCTTGTGATTTGTAATCAAGTCCAAATATAAATTGCATGCATGTCAATGTAGTGCAAAGTCTAGACTTGAAAATACATTCATTAAGAAATTCCTGATTTTCTCACAATCTAGCCCAAGTGCTTGAGCTAGGAATGTGTATCCTAACTCAGGCTATTTCTAGTGCTCAAAGTAAAGAAAAAGGAAGGAAAAAAAACTTGGCTATGTCTTTCATTCTTGAACTGCTGTGGTACTGAATAGAAAAATTGTCAATTATAGTTTTTTTCCCCAATTCTTATTGTGTGTGCAGCATCCATTAGAAGGCTTGCCTGGCATCAACTGCTATTGCACACAAGCACCTACTTGTTGCCTTTCATTTGTTGTGACATTTCCTAAGAGAGCATTATGCTTCTTTATGCAAATCAAATGAATTGTAAATTGTTTTCCATGTCTTATTTAGGTCTCTTTGCAGAAGTTTTCTGCGGAATATGGGATGGAATAGATGTAGCTATGACAGTCCAAGTCTCGTCAATCGACGGAACTCAAGTTACCCTGTGCTAATAACTAGTATAACTTGCTCACAAGATCGTAGTCACATAATGCACAATCATAAAATATAAACATATCTAATAAATAATTCATATTGTAAAATTTAAAGGAACATAAATTAAATACTAATAAGAAGATTTACCGTAGTTTTTAAGTCTAAGAAGATGTACAACGAAAATCTCCTATCGAACTGTCAAGTACACCTGAGTATGAAACCCAAAAACATGTTAGTAGAAAGTGAGTAGGGTAGAAATAACGACGCAAGAGTGCAACAGTAATTAAGCACAAAAGAAAATAGATACTATAACTGTAATTAATCTATTTATTAGACATCTCGTTATCCAATTCAGTTTCTTAGCTTGAAAACCCAAGTTATTATAGTTCACAATCTGTCAATCAATGTCTCAGGGCATGAGATGATTTTGTGTAACTTTCTACAATAAAAGATCGGTATAAGTCACCCTCCTGGTCGGGAAGAATACTTATATCCATCGAATCGCTGCTCTCCATCACCATGGGATCATTGCGAAAAGGGGTGGTGGTTACGTCATGTAATGTGAACACATACAAGCGTTATGTATGATAAAATACAGACAGTTAATGACCCACCCACCAGTCAAGAATGAAACCACTCTAACCTTCGAGCCTTGCAAATCCGCTATCCCAGTTGGCTGTTAAGCCTAACCTAAGAGTCGTAGGGAGGTCAGTAACTCCCTAAACCAGTCTAGAATCGATCTGAAAAGATCAAAGTTATAGTCAAAATCCGGCGAGTAGCGAGTGGAAATCAGTTATCTAATTCCTTTACTTTTTGACAATTCATTCGTACTGATTATTTGATCATTTCTAGATAACTGTATCTTTTATTTTTGTTAAATCTAGTCTTATTTAACAATTCTACCTCCTTAAGTCCAGGAGGAACATGTATTCATATTGTTCTTAATATTATCAATTTTCAGATAATTTTTATATGGTGATGATTCCATATTAGTTACCACTTACAAACTTGAATTTTTTTCATAAAGGTTTGGAAAATTCTTAGTGTGCTCATTTTACAAATTTTGGGATTAACAAAATCTCTATTATTTTCCACACATTCATTTACAGGTAATTCTAAGTTCATGACAATGGTCACATATTATCCTTTTAAAAAGGAACATCACATAACTTATTTTACAAAAAATAGATCTTATGTTATACATGCAATAACTAGGTATATGTAATAATTAACTCTTAATCATTGTCATAAAATCCAGTTATTTTATTAAAGTTCCCGTAAACTAGGGGAACATATTAGATTCACTTAACATGATAAGACTATATACCATAAGTGTAAACGTGGCATAATACATTTATCATGAGAATTAATTGTAATTAACTTAATAGTTAATTAAATCCAATTAACTATTCACATCTAAATCATCAACTTGATTTTCGCTTATTTACGAAGATGATAGCAATAAATTGATATATTGTTATGTTTTATGCTGTGGAAAATCTCTCAATAAAAAATTAAAATAAATATTAAATTGAACTACAATAAAAATGTCGTATCAACATGGAGGAATAGAACCAATAAATTCATGAGTAGAGGATTATAATGTTTGCAGATAACTTCGCGACTTCAATTCGAGGAATATGTTATTCTAAATGGAACTTGCAATTTCATTAAAAGTTCAAGACTATTTATGTATTTTTCACGTCAGGAATCAAGCTCCCAAAAGTATGTATATGATGCATGTGTAGTGGCATATCATGTAAGTTTGAATTGCATGTAAATCTGAATTTAATTTCAATGTTGAATGATGCACATAACACAAGTTAAATAAATTCACGAAATTATAAGTGCATCTATGCAATGTGGCTTGAATAAAATAATAATATTAAAGTGACAATGGCATCTAATGTAATTTTTAATTGAAGTAAAAATAGAGAAAACTTCCTCTCTTCTTTGCGCACACGAGGAGGCTTCGTAGGAGGAGCTGCGCTGTGGGAAGGCATGTCTCAATGAGGGCTACGCGATGGTGGTGATGCTGCGGTCGGAGGTGGTTGGCTGGCGAAGAGGAGCACCGGCCTGACGATGGCAGGTGGTTGCGAGCATGGGCCTCGCGTGGCTGCGCGCTGTGGGCGCTACGTGTGCGCAAGGACACGTGAGGGTGCTGCACTGCCTGCAGGTGCATGGCTGCTGCGCGCGTGCTGCTGCTAGTGCGTTGGGTTCTTTGCTGGGCTGGAGAGGAAGAAGATGATGAAGAGGAGGTGCACGCAGTCTACAGTGTGTGTGGGCGCGTGTGGTGAGGGCGCTGCGCATGCGCTTGCAGGGCGGTGGCGTAGCTCGATGATGCGTGAGGGCACTGTGCGTGCTTGTAGGGGCTTAGCTGCAGGCGCGCGGTGGAGGTTGGGATGGAGCGGTAGCAGGGCTGCGGTGACTGCTGGAGCGCGGTGAGGGCACTGTGGCTGTGGTGTCTGCTTTGTGCACGGTGGGGGTGGGGGGGGCGCTGCGTGCTTTGGGTGAGTGGGGAAAGCTGTGGCAGTGGCGCGTTGGCAAGGGCTACTGGCATGTGGTGGGGGAGGCTTGCAGTGAGAGAACGTGCATGCGAGGAGCTTGTGGCTGTGGTGTTGGAGAGGTTGGAGCGCTCTTGCAGGGCGCGCAGTGGGGCGGGCTGGATCCATCGTGCACGCCTTCTCTACGATGGGGAAGGTGGAGATCCTGAGGGAGGGAATCCTTGCCAGGGGGAGAAGCCCCTCCTCTCGCCAAGAGCCCTTCTTTTATCTCCCCCCATCCGCAAGTCAAGGGATTTTCAAATCCCTTACGAAACTTGGCCGGCGGTGGTGTGCTTTTGTGCGTGTGTGTTAAGAAGTGTCGTTATAGTCCACACTTGCAACGTCGGTTTTAAAGTAAAGAAACGGATGTGAGTTCGAGTGTCGGTCTCAGGGAGGCGTGAAAATCAGATTTTTCTTGTCACTTATTGTGATGGAAATCGCGGAGTTTTGCTTGCGAAAAGGCGCGGGTGAAAAGCGAGATAGAGAGAGAGATTAGGGTTAGAATCATTTCATTTTTAACATGCAGCTTAAATAGGAAATAGAGTAGATAACTGAATGGAAAACAACTTTATTAATCATGCAGCTTTAGTTCATACATTACAACATTAGATACATGCTTAAACATAAGTAAAGTAAAGCTTAAAAGAGAGAGGGAGGGCGACGAGGCAGCTACGGTGGTGAAGGCTCCGTCGGTGGCTCGTCGTCTATGACAATTACAAGAGGGCCTAAAGCTAGCTAAGAGAGGGATAGAGTAGTTGCAAGGGAGTGAATGCCTTGAATGAGTGGTTGGAAGAGGTTTAAATAGGAAGAATGACTTTCTAAATGAAGGGATTTTAGTGATGTCCGGGATGTCGCTAAAACCCTTCCAAAAACGTCGGTGAAGCCCCCAGCCCGTCGGTCGCTTGCCCGCGTCGTTCTTCCTTGCGCTCGATTTGTGGGCGCAGCATGAGAGCCGTCCGATCTTCGAGATCTTCGCTTGGGCGCGCTTGGATCGCGCCTTGAGCGCGCATGCACGCGGGCGTTGTCGTCCAGCGTGTGCGCGTGCATGGTTGATCAGCGCCTGAGGGCGCGCCGCGTGGCGCTATCTCGGCTGCCCGCTGTTGATTGGGCAGCCCAATTTCGCCCGTGCACGAAGTCGTCTTCTGATTTCAGCAACGCGCGGCTCGAACCTGCGTCGCGTGGTCGCGGGCATGCGCGTTAACCGCTACGCTACGCCCGCTGCTTTATCGCGGCTACCGCAGGCGTGCGTGCGGTTCTCAGCCATCCGATCAGAGATCGACGGCTGAGATCTGATCTTCGGTTGAAGGTGGAAGCGAGCGCACGGTGAGCGGGCGCCACGTGGTGCATTGAGGGCCGTTTATCATCAGATCAACGGTCAGAACTTCTTAGGCTCATTGTGGGAGTTCCGGATGTCGGATTTAGCTGATTTTAAGTCCGTTGGACTTCGTTCGTCATTCTGAATCCATCCATGCGGTCCGATTGCTCATCTGAGGCCTGCTTTGACAAATGCTTATACAAATGGCTGTTAATACTGTTTTATAAGCAATCTTGGCATATGATGCATGCAATGCTCCCATTCTACTTATGTTGTGCCTTTGATTCTTAAGATGGGTCCTATTTAACAGAATTATTACCTCCAGATGCAGTGTTATCAGGTGGCTGTTAGGGTTTGTTGAGGCTGGCGGCTGTTTGGGGAGGGGGAAATTTATTTCACCCCTGTGGTCTCTTGCAAATTATTCATACAATAATGAAACATAAAATAATTACATAATAAGTTATAGAATGCAATAGAATAAATGTAAACTTAGGTAATGATGCATGCAATCATTCTATAACCTAATGTAGTTATTAACAAACATAAAATGTAAGAATAAAGTTAACTTAGGCGTAACAATAGTCCATTAAAATGGACTCATCAAATACCCCCATGCCTAAGATTTGCTAGTCTGTAGCAAAAATAAAAAATAGAAGTAATCAAAAGATTTCTTCTTTTCTTATTTCGAAACTTTAGAGATTTAGACAAATGTGAAGTGATAATAGCCTAGGTAACAGATCTAAGTGAAAAGTCAATTCGCATTTGGAGTTCGTACTTCACCCTTGGTAAATATTTCTGTTGGGATAGGCAACTACTTCCTTCGGGGATAAAGCAGAAGATAATCTATATTTTGATTTCGACTTTTGGCTTAGGTAGGAGATATCGAGTTAAATGGATTTATATTTGGTGGCACACACTCATCTGGTGCTATATGTAATCTAGTACTACAGACTCTAGATCTCTAGATTATTAAATAAGTCAACTCAGAGAGAGGCTAAACAACTGTGCTTCCTTGATGTTCCTTGGCGCTCACTTTTTTCTTTCTTTTTTTTTTGAGATCCCAAATCTCACCAGATTTAGTAAGTGTATTCACTGTTTGGTGGCCTTACATGTCATTCACACTTCAATTAAAGTCCTAATAACTCTACAACTAAGTTAGAGTCCTTAGCCAGTATTCGACGAACAGAAATATTGAAAGGTAGGTATAGGTCATATTTGGTGGATCGTGATAGGTGTTTTGTTTCCTCAGAAATAATATTACAAAGATAACATTATAAACTTGGACTCTTTTCTTTTTCATTTCTCCCTCTCTTTTCTTCTTTTTATTTTTTCTTTATAAATCAACATAATACGACATAAACTTTTATTTATGAGGCATTATTAGGGATGATGATGGTTAAGAGGATATTGTGTGACTTATTTGGTGGAAGTGCCTATTCTCGGCACCGGGAATGAATGGATAGGACATGAGTATTTCTGACCTTTGACACTATTACTCTCCTTCAGCCGAGGACTCTGTGAAGAACGGTTGTAATCATCCACCATAGTTATAGCTTTATTAAGACTCAATCTTTGTGTATTTACCTTATTTGGTAACTCAGGAATTTACACAAAGTACACACACAGGAACAGAGAATGAAAATTATGCTTAACTCTGAAGTATCATCATCTAATTGTCTAAAACTTAAGAGTCCTTGCACTAGATATAGCACACCAGTAATCTCTCTACTTTCTTCTCACAAATATGAGGTGGATTTACTAGAAGATAATATGCCTGACTCCTTATGAACTGTCCAAGGGTTCAGTAGACTAAAAATACTTATTGATTTTCTTCAAAGATCCATTATCCAGTCTATGTGCAAGTGAAGTAAATGTACTATATTTTAAACTTAAGAAATAATTCAGCTCAAGAAAAGAATTTTTTTTTTATATCCCTAAATGCATGAATATTTCCTAAAATGCAAAATGCACCCTCCCATGCTTAGATCCTACAATATGCTCATTGTAAAATTAAAACAGGGGGAGAAAGGAAGGAAATCACCTGAAGACGGTGTTATTCAGAACGCTGGGTTGCCTTCCAACTAGCGCTGCATTTTCTGTTAGCAGCTAGACTTATAAGGAACCTGTAAGTTTGATTCCAGATAGAAAAAGTTAGGCCCTAAAAATATGCGTAACAGCGTGGGCCTAGAAAACAGATAGCCACGGATGTTGGCGAGCTGATGATGCAACGTAATCCCAAATTCTCGCCAGAAGATATGAAAGCAGAAAACCTCGTTGGCTATCTAGGGAGGTTTAGAAATAACAAAAAGAATATGAAAAGAGGCCTCCCGAAACGGAATTAGTGGAGGATAACAAGGATCTTCCAAAGCAGGAAGGGTTTAAAATGATATAATCATTATTATTTCAAACCTTTGAATGGCAAGACTAAAAGTACAAGCATCAGTCCACACTCACCATTTTACTCGAGGATGTACTGGCTTGACATGTTCTCCAGAAAGAATGTACATGAGTAGAGATCTGAGCCAAGGGTTAGGTAAGGAATCTACTGGTTGCTTGAGTGATTGGGTGGTAATTATTAAGTCCAAAGAGGGCTTAGGCTGTTTAGCTTCCATTCCCAATAAGAATTCGTATTTCACATCCTTACCTGGCTTCAATATTTTCTGAATCTCCAACTGCTCCTCTACAATAGATGAGTCATGAATAGAATTCAATATCTTATTAGTAGACTCATGAACAACATGCTTAGACCACAGTTGGGTTTCTTGGGAAGTAGCGAGATCAGAATTATCAGCAAAATAATCCCCGGGTTCTTTCTTGTCAATTAGATCCTTTCCGGGGACTTTGTCTGCTACTTCATTATCCTTAATATCTTTAGGAGGATTATCATTTTTAATGTTATAGAGGAAGCCATATCACTGAATTCGTTATTCTTCTCGAGGTATAAATCCTCAATTGATGTATATTATCCCCGAGAGTCTTCCCTAGGTCTCACTATTGTGTTTGCCTTCCTCCAATATCAACTCCTAATTTTGCGGAGGATGACTCTCAAAAGAAGGGAGGAATCCGGATTCCACCATATTATTTATATTCTCTGGGGGTAAGTCCTCAAATAATAAATAATCTCCTAGTGATTTGCTCCAGATTTTCAGTCCAGGTTCCTACATTAGGGCATTCTCGTCCTCTGAAATAAACTCTTTATATCCCTAAGATTAAAATTTATCTAATTATTCCTCTATTCCCTTAGGGTCACCTTCATTGGGTGTATTTAAATCCTCAGAATGTTGAATGATAGGTGTTGATTCCCTAAGTAGAGGGTCAGGAGTAAGGTCACTAAGGGTAGAATGGGATTCCACCAGATAATCAATAGGGGAAGTGATCGGAACAATACAACCTTGACCTGGGTTAGTAGGGGTAAGGAGAATACTGTCATTGGGGTCAAGGTCCTCAAGAGGTACCATCTTCCCTTGCTTTTGACTCCAATAAAGCTCGAGTGGATAATGACTAGGATCGTTCTCCTCTAGTGGTCGTGTCTCATTGGGAGAGTCCAAGTGATAGCTACGTAAAATGGGATCCCTATTGTCATTGGTTTCCTCAGAATTATTTTCATGATCACGGTCGTATGGGTAGGGATCATAATTGCTGGGAAGGGCGTAGCTAAGCTGTCTTATTTCTTTGTTTAATCGTTGACTATTCTTCAACATCTCTCCCATGGATTTCATAATTTCCTTTTATTTTTTTTGCATTTCTATCATAAAAGAGGAGAGACTAATACTATCAGATTGGGGAGGATAGTCAATCTGAGGCTCTGGTTGTCTAGGGGTATCGGTCGAACCTCGATACGAAGAATCATGAAGGGTGGGAGCATTGGGTGTTTGCATAGAAGTAGGGATTCCAGGGTTGGAAAATCCTGCTCCTAGGCTCTGCTCAAAAGTGGGAGTTATCGGGCCAATACTCCTAGGATAAGAATAAGAATGATCCCATGAATTATTAATGTACTCATCAAAGGATGAATACGCTCGAGACATGGGATTCTGGTTAAAATGTTAGGAGTAAGGATAGTCAATTTCTTTTAATTAAACAGGTTAAACTTTCTTAGGATTTAAAAGAATTCAGAACACAAGCAGAAACTTCCTAGAGAGTTCTATCGCTGTCAAAACAAACGTAAATCTAATGGGATCTGTTTTTAGTAGATTGTAGGTCTTAGAATTAAATGTTCAGTTGGTGGTCAAATCAGTTTTGCAAGAATTACGCTTCTTAGGCCAACCTTTGTTAGTGCCTATAACTTACTCGCAAAGGATGGAAGTCTCAAATCGAGCCCACGCACGAGGAACCGAAGTAACTTCGTGGATAGGTTTGTTGATTTCCGACTAACTTCCCTTGTGGTGCAAAGAGGAAAGGTATAAATTTATCTAGTGACCTTATGTGTAAGGTGCATAGTGTCTCAGGTGTGCAATCATACGTTCGTGTTTTTGAGTTTTGAAATCTCGCAAACAAGATCCTTTTGCACACAATTTTAAGGTCCAACCTCTTAGCAGTCCCAATTTTTAAAGTTACGACTGAATTAATTCGATTCAAGCATTTTAGTTGTCTTAGATTTAGGTTTAATGTAGATGCCTGACAGGTAATTGGTGCTAAAAAAAATGTACCTTACTCCAACTTTCTTCGTGCAAGAATGCATACAATGCAGTAAAGATAAATTAGATGCTACTCATTCAGTTCTAGATGGTCGTCTTATAGATATGCAGCTTCTAGCAGGCAATTCGAATATATATATTTTTAATAATAATAATAAGTAAACAAACTTAATATAACTAACGAACCAACATGTAGTTCAAACAATTCAAATAATCCTATAATCTAAATAAATGGGAATACGCTCCTGAAAATACTCTTCCGCATACAAGAGCGATAAGAAATAAAGAAATACTAGGAATATGATCCAAAAAATACCCGACAAGGGTTCAAAAGACAGAAATTAAGTTCTAATGTCTATCTAAACTAAATCTAAACTAAGATCTAATGATTAAATCAGAAACATGCTCCTCCGTAAGCTTACGCGCATGGGATTAAGGCCCACGTGCTCTTATTGCTGGCCTCCAGGTGGAATCAAGATCCCCTAAAAAGATCGTCTCCGCCGTGTGTGCCCACCGTGCTTGTCGTTCAAGGTCGATGTCGTCGCTCTGTTGCGCCTATCGCCCCATCAAATTCTTTGCATAGTAAGATAAAGAATGATAAGATAATTGTGAAACTTAGAATACTAAAAAATAATAAAGTGAATCTATTGCGTCTATTGCCTCCTCGGTAACGGTGCCATTTGATGGGCAAATTTTCACTTATTTATGAAGATGATAGCAATAAATTGATATGTCATTGTGTTTTATGTGGTGGAAAATCTCTCAATAAAAAATTAAAATAAATATCAAATTGAACCACAATAAGAATGTCGCATTCACAATGAGGAATAGAACCAATAAATTCACGAGTAGAGGATTATAATGTTTGCAGACAACTTCGTGACTTCAATTCGAGGAATATGCTACTCTAAATGGAGCTTGCAATTTCGTTAAAAGTTCAAGATTATTTATGTAATTTTCACGTCAAGAATCAAGCTCCCAAAAGTATATATATGATGCATGTGTAGTGGCATATCATGTAAGTTTAAATTGCATGCAAATGTGAATTGAATTTCAATGTTGAATGATGCACATAACACAAGTTAAATAAATTGACGAAATTATAAGTGCATCCATGCAATGTGGCCTGAATAAAATAATAATATTAAAGTGACAATGGCATGTAATGTAATTTTTAATTGAAGCAAAAATAGAGGAAACTTCCTCTCTTCTTTGCGTGCACGAGGAAACTTTGTGGGAAGAGCTGCGCTGTGGGAAGGCACGTCTTGACGAGGGCTATGCGATGGTGACACGGCGGTCGGAGGTGGCCGGCTGGCGGAGAGTGCCGGCCTGACGACGACAGGTGGCTGCGCACATGGGCCACGCGTGGCTGCGTGCTGTGGGCGCTATGCGTGCACAAGGACGCGTGAGGGCGCTGCACTACCGGCAAGTGTGTGGTTGCTGCAGGCACGCTGCTGCGGACGTGCTTCCTGTCGGTGCGTTGGGTTCCTTGCTGGGATGGAGAGGAAGAAGATGACGAAGAGGAGGCGCGCGCAGTCTGCAATGCATGAGGGCATGCGTGGTGAGGGCACTGCGCATGCGCTTGTAGGGTGGTGGCATAGTTTGATGATGCATGAGGGTTCTGTGCGTGCTTGCCGGGGCTTGGCTACAGGCGTGCGATGGAGGTTGGGATGGAGTGGTAGCAGGGTTGCGGTAACTGCTAGAGCGCGATGAGGGCACTGCGGCTGTGGTGTCTGCTTTGCCTGCGGTGGGGGGGGCGCTGTGCGCTTTGGGTGCGCGGGGAAAGCGGTGGCAATGGCACGTTGGCAAGGGCTGTTGGCGTGCGGTGTGGGAGGCTTGCAGTGAGAGAACACATGTGCAAGGAGCCTGTCGCTGTAGTGTTGGAGAGGTTGGAGCGCGCTTGCAGGGTGCGTAGTGGGGCAAGCTGGATCCACCGTGCACGCCTTCACGGTAGGGAAGGTGGAGATCCGGAGGGAGGGAATCCCCGCTAGGGGGAGAAGAAGCCCCTCCTCTTGCCAAGAGCCCTTCTTTTATCTCCTCCCCACCCCCCCCATCCGCAAGTCAAGGGATTTTCAAATCCCTTACTAAACTTGGCCGGCAGCTGCTGGGGTTTGTTGAGGCCGGCAGCTGTTGGGGGAGGGGGAAATTTATTTCACCCCCTGATCTCTTGCAAATTATTCCTACAATAATGAAATATAAAATAATTACATAATAAGTTATAGAATGTAATAGAATAAATGTAAACTTAGGTAATGATGCATGCAATCATTTTATAACCTAATGTAGTTATTAACAAATATAAAATGTAAGAATAAAGTGAACTTAGGCATAACAATAGTCTATTAAAATGGACTCATCAATATTCAATATTCAAGTGTCCAAAAATAGCAAGAAACACGAAAATGGGTTCCAGACTCAGGAAGATGAAAGAATGTACACTAAACGGTGCACTACGTAAGAAAAAAATCACCATGTAAACAAAACACATGGGAAAGAGAGGGATTACTCTACCTAATGTCACCGGAGGGTCACGGTGACTTCGAACCAAGTGCACAGGGCCTGGGGGTAGCATGCATGCCTGCCTCGAAATCCACGTACGCATCGGGGCAAGACCTGATTCGAATGGACCATTAACAGGGTTAGAAGCACCTAATCACGTTTTTGATTTTTCAATAAGGGGGACATACTCAAAAGTAGAAATAAATCATATGAACATGTAGTACGCGTCGATATGATTCCAACGGTACCTTATTTGTAAAAATCTGAGGTTGGGAAGGCCTCGAACCAGTCGAAATAGCGCTAAGGGGTCCAGAGTCAGACCGGACCCTCCCTCACACGCGTCGCTCAACACGCCGCATAGGTGCCACGTGTCCCACCCGAATTCACGCACGCCCTATGTCATGCTGATTGTCCGATCGATCACGCCACGCGTCGTGCATCCAGTGCTCTTACCCCCACCCTCCCATGCACTCTCACATGATCAAGCGCACCCGCTAGTCGACACATGGCACACATCTGCGCTGTCGCTCAATTGAGTTGCCCACACTTGCCACCGCCGAAAAGCCCCATGAAATTTGCGATAAGAAGCCCACATTTTGTGGAATTGCAATCGAGTCCCTGAACGAAAACAATTTTAATTTTTAAAAGGAAAACTAAAGTTTTCCTCCTCTCGTCCTTTCTTAACTTGAGAGGCTGAGAGGCTAATGACGACCCAAATGACCCAAGAGGGGCCTTTTATAGGCCTTAAGGCTGTCAGGATTAGGATTAGTGGTGTGAAATACCTATAATACCCCTAGGATTAGGTTCACCTTACATTTAGGTCCTTTTCAACTTATTTTGTCCATAACTTGCGTTATATACCTCGGAATCGTGCGAAACAAGCATCGTCGGAAAGTTTGCGATGAGAGGAGTCCAATGGTACCATACGTGGCACCCTTTTGACAATATTTTACTAAGGGTTGACTCAAAATATGTGATTTTTGATAATTTAAAGAGGTGCTGATACCAGTACTGAATCACATCTAGGTTTCCGGGTCCAAATTTACCCGAATCATTTTGAAATGACTTGGAGTTCAAATTTTTGGATGTTACCATAGCTATCAAGGTTTTTCTGGAGCAGGATTTGACAGCTGAGAATATGGGAGATTTCTATAATGAAATATCCATAATAAGTTGAATTTTAAATAGTAGAATATCTCTCATTCTAAGTAGAATCTTAACCGTCTTTTGTTATCTTTCCTTTCCAGCTACTTTGACATCCAAATGGTATGTATGCACAACATTTCTTTACGTTTTCTAAATTATGTAGTAGCTGTTGAGCTGATAGAGCATTTTAATATCTTTTCAAATTAGCCCTATAAGTTCGTCGTTAGCATCACAATTTTTTGACCTAAAAATCCTTTCTTGGAAATTGATGATAATGTTATCATCAGTATTATCTAACTTTAATTAGTCATAATCAATAGATAAATGTTCATACATAATCGTCAACACTGTAATTCATTGCATATTCATCCTGAGAGAAATGCATTAAAATAGGGGTAAAATTGCAGTTTTAATAGAATATCCTAAATGCAAAGCAATCACGGGATTTTTCAGGGGTTAATTAAATGTCAAATGGTCATAAATGTCTAATAAGTGGGTTCATACAGACAAAAATAGATTTTCATGCATTTCGAGAATTAAATGACGTCTGAAATCCTTAAAACAAACCTGCTTAATTAACTGAGGTCATTTTTAGGATAAAATTCACCTAAATCTTCTAAAAATTATAGAAAAATATTCTCTAAGGTTTGGTATCATTGATTTGACCATTGGAACTCATTTTGACCTAAAACAGAGTCTTAAAGAGATAGTTGTCCTTATTTGGGTTTCTGCACAAATTATCCTGTCAAACTTGGTCAAAATCAAAATCTTACTTCACCATCAGATTTCTTGGGTTTAAATTAGGTTTTTACCAAAATTTAGGTCTAATTAGAGATCATCTTGACCTAGTTTGCATTTTAATCCTATTTTGACTCTTTCTTACGAAGAGCCCCTCAACTTTTGTAATCTTTGCAAAATTTTCCAACTTCATCATCTTCACAGATCGGTCCCTACCACCTTCAAACTCCTAAACCCATCTGTGACGACTTTCAATCAAGTAGTTCTCCCTGATTTCTCGCCCAATCTCTTCCAAAATTGGAAGGGAGACTCTCCCTACAATCTGAGCCGCATCTTGGGCTTTAATTTCTACTCAAAACCTAATGTGAATCATTTGAAGGATTGACTCCTATTTCACAAAGCTTCGAAGCTTCTAAGCTTGGAAAGCTTTCTTGAGGCCTATTTAAGGACCCTTGAGGACAAACCGTCCTTAGCTTGTTTTGGTCGGTTTCTCCACCTTCTTCTCCTCTCCCTGGCTGAAAGCTCTGCGAGCTCTGGCGAGCTTCCCTGTCTACATTCTTTGCTAACTGTCACTGACTATAGTTGGCTGGTTTCTCCTCCTCAAGTTCCTTCGCCGCCCGCAATACCGGCGAGGGTCTTCTTCCACGTCTTCCTTGCCGTTTCTCCCCCACCGGAGATTTCATCTTCTCTAAGTCGGCATACCACTGGCAAGGAATCCCTCCCTTTCGTCTAATTAGAGTAGGTTAGATAGGTTCTCTTAGATTCTTAGGGTAATTTCCACTATTCAAAACCTAAAAACTTCCACTTGATGTCGTCGCCAACCACCTTCGTCCATTGCTTTGGTCGCCCTTTGGCGAGGTCATTCACATGCTACACAAGTCCACCCTCCTCACCAACACCTCTACAACCTCTGCCAACTCACGCCTATCAAAACTCGTCTACTTATTCGCCACTCCACCCACCCAAACCCTCCATAGACCAACCCATCTTTGCGCCTCCGTCCCCGTCACCGTCCGGCCACACTACGCACACTTACACCCCACAGACACCGCCATTATCTTCCACACCGTCCAGTGAACCTTATGAGCTTGTTTAATTTGGCTGAGAGGCAGTGTTGATGTATTTTAGTTATACGTCATTGCTCCGCCACCACGCTTTATCTTCGACGATGTTCTTCATGTTCTAAGCCTCGCGAACTCTAGGTCACACCTCCAAGCACTGTGTAGTCCCAGGACCCTTCCCAAGTTCTTGATTGGGGATGCCAACCTCAGCAGCCACGCCAATTGAAGGAACCTCCAATTGTTGATTGCGCACGGAAGAAAGATGTGGGATTAGTCCCACATCGTAAGCTGATGAAGAGGAAGCAGTGAATATATTGTTTTTGTGATTGGAGCTATTCACCCAATCACTTGAGGGGTTGGGTCCCTCACCCCCGCACATGCCCATTAACCCGCCACTCACTCCTCGGCTCCGACTTCACACCTGCAACCCTGGACTCGGTTATGCAAACTCGAACACTCGATTAAATCGGATATCAGAGAAAGAAGAGAGAACGAGGAGAGAGAGAGCGTGGGAGGGGAGGGTTTTTCTTTGAGTTGGTTCCCCCTGGTCGATACTTAGCCATGGAAAGAGCTTGAGGAGCTTGGCCTCTTATGTTGTGAAGGAAGTAAAGCCTTAGAGAAGAATGGGAAAGCTTTGAGAAGGAGAGGGCTCGTGCAGAAAACAGAAGAAGAGAAGATTGTGTTAGAGAAGAGAAGAGGAGCAAAAGAGAAGATCAGAAGAGAAAACACTTGTTACAATCATGGGCGTCAGAAGCAGTTTAAGACGTCTGGGAAGTGTCCCAGACGTCTGGAACCCTTCCCAGACGTCTGGTAATAAATTTTTTCGACGTACGGGTTCGCGTCTACGCGCCTGCGCGTGCAGATTGAACCCGCAGCCTTTGTTTTCTCTCTCTGTAGGCGCCGCTTTCCTTCTCTCTCTTCCTGTGGTTGCCCTATAAGAGCTCTCCCCCTCTCCCTCACCCCCACTCCACCGTCTCCTCTTCTCCTCCCTGCAAGCAAGCGAGCAAGGGTGCAGTAGCGGCTGCAGCGGGCGTGTGGGAGGGAGTGTTGCGAGAGGAAGAAGCTCGACCGCGGAGATGCGAGCTTGCCGAGGCAGCTAGAGCCGACCGGCGGGGGGGAACAACGGGCATGGGGTGTTGCGGAGGAGCTACTGCAGCTCGGGCAACAGGCGGACGCGGCGTGGCGCGGCTGTGCGTCGCGGGCGGATGACGAATCGGGTGCTGATTCTGGGAAAATTTCCCAGAATCAGACGTCTGGACTTACGTCCAGACGACGCGTAGGACGTCTGGAGGAAGATTCAGACGTCTGACAGGTACAATATTTTTTCCTCCTTCCTTTAACGCGTGCACGACCATGCAACCGTCCGCCGCGTTCTCTGAGCCTTTTCGTGATGAGAGCGGTTGCGTGTGTGCGCAGGTGTTGTTCGGAAGGGCGTGAGGGCTCGCCATCCCATGCGGATTAGACGTTTGGCCACAGTACCAGACGACGGAGAGGACCTCCAGATGTCCGGGGTGACAATCGAACGTCTGGAAACTAACTTCAGACGATCCAGCTGGCTTCTGGACGTCTGAAGGACTGCGCAGATTGAGGTACGACATGAACAACCTTTTAAGATGTTTGGAAGAGGTTCCAGACGTCTGATTTTGGACAGATTCGTCGTTTTTGACCCGTTTAGGGCCCGTTCGGAGTCCGTTTTCCGTGTTTCGAGTTGCGCTCTTTCCAGAATTATTTCCTCTATTCGATTACAGTAATTGTATACTATTCTGAGAAACTCCTTGTGATTGATCCTTGTGTTAGGATCCTATTCAGTTGCAGTCTTGGGGGTTACGGAGGCACGCGGGATTGCCGGCCACGCCCCCAGCACTCCCGGTTTCATTGGTAGAGTGGCTTTTCAATTTATTTAACAAAATTTGTTACAATTATGAAACAATTAATAGAGTCTAGGGTATTGTAAGAACCTTAGGGCTGAGAAATTAGATTGAATGATAGATCTTAGGGTATTGCATGAATCCTAGGAATTGGAAAACTATATTGAGTGATAGATCATAGGGTACGGCATGAATCCTAGGACTGGAAAACTAGTTGAATATATAAAGATTGCAGTCTTGGAATAGTAGAAAGGAAATGATAACTACTTGTAAATTGGTTAACAGCTGCCTGTTATGAATGAATAAGTAGGATTGAGAACATGGGTTGTATGAACGTAAAGATGGAACAGTGAAACCTAAATTGGCTGAGTTAAAAGAGCTTGAACCCTACAGGGAATTATGAGTAGAACTCCTGGAAAGGGAATTGAATAGAATTGGAGAAGTGAGTTGGTCTTGAGTACGGAGTACCAAGGAAAGCGACTGTCCCCCTGTTTAGTGTAGAGCGGAGCTAGCTACCCTAGGAACCCGGGGTTAGGTCTGGCCATTTTGTACCGACTTTTGGCCCTCGTGTACACAGTATCGAGGAGAGCTACTTGTTTAGGGAGAGTACTAGCTACCCCACGGGCCTCGGGGTTCTGCTGGCCCTCCTATACCGACTTGTTAGGCCCACTGGTAAAACCAGGGTAGTTAGGCGAGGGTGCGCGGACTGTAGAGGGGCATGACCCTTGTTTGGTTACTGTAGAGGGGTTGGATCCCTGTTACTGAGAGGGCTCTGCCCTATATTGGTTCCGTACTGTGCTTTGGGCGCACCCGTTAACGGAAACGATTGACCGCGTGCCAGTGCAGGATAGCTAACCGTGCGTTTATCGCGCGTGCCGTAGTCATCGTTACGTCTGTCGGCGACCTTGGGGTGGTTGACTGAGGGTAGGACCACCATGGGGGACTCTCCAGGCCAGGAGAGCACCACGTGTTACTTCTACTTTTTGGAAAAGACTGCAATCAAGATCGTTCTCACGAGGAACATTCAAGATCAAGAGAAGGATTTGAGAAATAAATCAATAGTGAAAATAGAAAGACATAAATAAAGAAAGTAAAAATATAACAGTTACTGTCCACTCTACTGCTTCTTCTAGCTTTTAGTTGCCACTCTACTCAGCGTTTCGTTGACGTGTCACCCTTGTTACCTTTTTAGGATTAGGTGTTAAGCAGCCAGAGTCAGCGGCTGCAAAGAGCGTTGGGCCTAATAGGGTCCAGTAGGGTTACCCGTAGTACTTTCTGTACCTTCTTTCCACTGTAGTGAGTAGTTTTCTATTGCTCCTTGTACTCTCTTTAATGTAAACTTCATGTTCATATTTATGTTTATTTCTCTACTGTTGTGGTGGTGTATACTGTAGTGTTTTTCCTTTACTGCTGTATTTTGTTACTGCTAGTTATATACATGGTGAATGTGGTTTATTTTACTGCTCTGTTGGTTACTTTCTCATTGGACGACTGGGTCTTGGGATTAGTCGAGTCGGTCCGATTCTCATGTTTCGTAGGGATTCGGGACTCGGGACTCGGGTCGTTACAAGATGGTATCAGAGCAAGGACGTCCCGAGAAGTGAATCAATTGACTGGAAAATAATCAATTCACGTATCTGTAACTAGAGTAGCCACCACAACGTTTTTTTTGACATTAGCACTTAGACTTCTCCGTTTGATGTTCTGTATTGACATACCTGACGAGGGACTAGCGAGGCAGATCGCGGACGCGGCCGAGAACGAGGTAGCCGAGGTGGGCGTGTTGCGGCCGACGTCTCAGTGGACCAACCACTGCTCCCGGCCATTCAGGCCGAGGATCTCGGCCAGCTGATACGGGATATAGTGCGAGAGGAGCTCCCCCCACCGCCCTGAGCGCCTCCCCCTGGGGCTGCGGAGGAATCCTCTGTGGGACCTCGCGATTGACGTGGCGCTGGACACGGGGGAGGGGATGTGCCGCCACCGCCACCACCTTCTTTTGACACTTCTGTGCACGAGGCACCTTTACCTGGAGGTGCACCAGCATCTCCACTGCAGCGCCACTTCAAGCTTTTCGGATAGTTTTGGAAGCTGAAGCTCCCTCCTTCAAGGGGGATGAGGACCCGACTGAGGCGGAGGACTGGCTCGAGCAGATCGAGAAGGTTTTTGACACCCTTCGCCCCCCGACAGAGTGCCGTGTGGCCTTTGCCACGTACCAGCTGGAGAGTGCGGCACACAGGTGGTGGAGGGCGATCAGGGGATAGGAGAGGGACGAGCCCACCTGGGACCGGTTCGTCACCCTCTTTTGCGAGCAGTACTTTCACCAGACGTGGCAGGACCAGAGGAGGCGGGAGTTCCACTCTCCGTCAGGGGACGATGACCGTGAGCGCGTATCGCACGCGTTTTTTGGAGCTCTCGTTTTGCAGCGACAGCAGTAGCCACTGAGGAGCGCCTTTGGAGGTTCTCCGAGGGGCTCCTGTCTGCGATCCGGGGTTATGTCAAACCCCTGAAGCTGCCTACGTTCTCGAGGGTAGTGGAGGCAGCTATGACCTACGAGGAGACTAACCCGTCCGCACGAGATACTGACAACGGGCGGAAGAGGCCCTACCGGTTAGACTTTTCACAGGGCCGGCGAGAGGCGACACGTGGCTTCCGCTGGAGAGCCGCCACGTTTTGCAGGGCCATCAGTGGCCTTTGGAGACCTCGTTAGGGGTCAGTTGCCTGCATCGGACCCTCGCCCAGCCGACAACAGGGACCTACTGAGAGCGAGAGTTGGATTCCCCTCCGTTACTAGTGTGGCCAGCCGGGCCACATCAAGAGGGACTGCCCGTCTAAGGCAGGAGGTTAGTAGACGCTTTCCGCGTCGAGCATTGGAGGGCGAGCAGGAGGCTGCGGGTTCCAGGCGCGAGGGGGAGGACAGCAGTCACGAGGAGGGTACCGGCCAGCAGCTACCCGTCCGACGCAGAGTGTGGCTGCTTCATCCGCACCTAGGGCTGAGGGGCGTATCAACGCCCTGACACACGGGGATACCAGAGTTTCGGGATCAGTGATGGCAAGTATGGTTTCAGTTTCCGGCAGATTCGTTTACATGCTTTTCGATTCCGGTGCTACGCATTCGTTTGTCGCAGCCAGTTTCGTAGTTAGTTTGGGCTGGGATTATATGCTGTTAGAGGATTCGTTCGTGATCAGAGGTCTGAGTGGTTAGCTGTTTGTAGTTGAGGAGGTATACACGGATTGCGAGGTCAGTATTCGGGGGCATAGCCTTCCCGCTGACCTGATTATGATACAGATGGAGGACTTTGGTGTAATTCTGGGGATGGACTGGCTGTTCGCTTACCACACTTTGTGTACTGTTTTGAGAGAAAGATTGTTTTCTCCATATCGGAGTTGCCTTCTTTCGAGTTCCACGGTCAGCCAGTGGACGGAGGCTTCAGGTCATTTCTGCACTTCCGGCGATGAGACTTTTGAGGCAGGGGTGTGAGGGCTTCCTAGCTTATGTGGTGGCAGAACCCAGCCCGGTGGTAGATTTCCAGAGTATCCGGTGGTCAGAGAGTACCCCGACGTATTCCCAGATGAGTTGCCAGGACTACCGTCGGAGCGTGAGATCGAGTTTGAGATCTCACTAGTATCAGGACCAGCCCCATCTCCACCGCACCATACAGGATGGTACCACTTGAGCTGCGAGAGCTCAAGTCTTAGTTGTAGGATCTTTTGGAGAAGGGTTTTGTGAGGCCAAGTGCGTCTCCCTGGGGAGCCCCGGTACTGTTTGTGAAGAAGGATGGTACCCTACGCCTTTGTGTGGACTACCGACAGCTGAATAGGGTCACTATCAAGAACAGATATCCGCTGCCGAGGATCAACGACTTGTTTGACCAGTTATGAGGGCCACAGTATTCTCCAAGATCGACTTGAGGTCTGGATACCACCAGTTGAGGATCAGGGAAGCAGACGTCTCCAAGACAGCTTTTCGCACCCGGTACGGACAATACGAGTTTTTGGTCATGCGATTTGGGCTGACCAATGCCCCCGCTGCCTTCATGGATCTGATGAACCGGGTGTTTAGACTGTACTTTAACCAGTTCGTGGTGGTATTCATTGATGATGTACTCATCTACTCTCGAGATCAGACGCTGCATGGAAAGTACTTGCGGATGGTTATGGACACACTGAGACGACGTAAGCTGTACGTCAAATACAGCAAGTGTGAGTTCTTGTTGAGGGAGGTGACCTTCTTGGGTCATGTGATCTCTGGGGATGGCTTGGCGGTGGACCCAGTCAAGGTCGAGGGAGTGTTCAGGTGGGAGATCGCGTACGGTTACTGAGATTCGCAGTTTCCTGGGACTGGCAGGCTGCTACAGGCGGTTTATCAGGGGCTTTTCATAGATTGCATGTCTTATGACACGGTTGACTCGGAAGGACGTGCCCTTCACTTGGACAGACGCCTGTGTACACGAACGTCTCCTTGCAGGGGTTAGGAGGTGTGTTCATGCAGAGGGGTTACGTTGTCGCTTACACTTCGCGGCAACTGAAACCCCATGAGCATAACTACCTTACCCTTGACCTGGAGCTGGAAGCTGTTGTCTTCGCGCTGAAGACCTGGATGCACTACTTGTACGGTGAGACCTTCGAGATTTTCATAGATCACAAGAGCCTCAGATACCTTTCTGATCAGAAGGAGTTCAATATGAGGCAGAGACGTTGGTTGGAGCTCTTGAAGGACTACGACTGTAGCATTTCCTACCACCCGGGAAAGGCCAACGTGGTGGCTGACGCCTTGAGCCGGAAGGCGCCAGCACATTTGGCCAGTTTACAGGTGCAGAGTTGGAGCCTTTTCGAGGAGATGGGCAGTTGGCGACCCCTAGAGCTACAGGGACACTGTGGGGCAGTGACTGTGACACGACAGACGAGGCTAGAGCTGAAAGATCGTATCATCACAGGACAGATGGCTGACCCGTACTTGCAGTCTTTGCGCGACAGAGTACTGTGAGGAGACCCGAGGGACTTCTTCACAGACCAGGTGCTGCGCCTGAGGGTACGTCTGTGCGCTCCCAGAGACGAGGAGCTATTGGGAGAGCTCCTGGCTAAGGCACACGGTTCCAGATCCACCATACATCCCGGAAACACGAAGATGTACCATGACTTAAGACGCGAGTTTTGGTGGAGAGGGATGAAGCGAGATGTGGGTGAATTCGTGCAGCAGTGTTTAGTGTGCCAGCGGGTGAAAGCCAAGCATCAGAGGCCTGCAGGGTCGCTACAGCCGCTTCCAGTTCCAGAGTAGAAGTGGGAGAGCATCACTATGGACTTGGTGGTTGGCTTACCTGTTACCCAGCGAGAACACGACGCAGTCTGGGTAATCGTGGATAGATTGACGAAGACGGCACGATTCTTGCCGATCCGAGTCACTTAGGGACCGGCACAGTTGGCAGAGAGGTATATCCGCGATGTGGTACGTCTGCACGGAGTTCTGCGGGAGATCGTATCCGACCGGGATACCCACTTTACGTCCCAGTTTTGGGATGAGTTTCAGCATGCCTTGGGGACGTGGTTGGGATTCAGTACAGTTTACCACCTCCAGACGGATGAACAGTCTAAGCGCACGATACAGACACTTGAGGATCTTTTGCGTGCCTATGTACTGGACTGGTGGGGCTCTTGGTAGGAGCACTTGCCCCTGGCGGAGTTTGCATACAATAGTTATCACTCGAGCATCGGCATGGCTCCCTACGAAGCTCTGTACGGACGGAGATGTACGGTACCCTTGAGTTGGGTTGAGGTGGGAACCAAGTGGGAGGTTGGCCCTAGGCTGATCCAGCTGAGTCAAGAGGTAGTCGAGCAGATTCACAGGCGACTCCACACTGTCAGGAGCAAGCAAAAGAGCTACGTAGATCGGAGATGCAGAGAGGTGCAGTTTGAGGTTGGGGACCACGTCTTCCTTCGTGTTTCGCCCATGAAGGGCCTCCAGTGGTTTGGGGTTCGAGGGAAGTTCGCGCCGAGGTTCGTGGGGCCCTTTGAGGTCCTGGAGCAGGTTGGACCCGTTGCTTACAGACTTGCCCTCTCTCAACTTTCAGGTGTGTATGACGTGTTCCACGTGTCTAACCTCAGGAAGTACGTCGCCGATCCCAGTCACTTCCTAAGTCATGAGAGTGTCGAAGTGAGCGATGACCTGACTTATCCCGAGCGGCCAGTGCAGATTCTTGACAGAGCCGTCTGCAATCTGAGACGAAAGCAAGTACCCCTGGTGAAGGTTTTGTGGACGAGCCAGCGGTACGAGGAGGCTACCTGGGAGCCTGAGGAGGCAATGCGGAAGCGGTACCCGGAGCTTTTCGCGGGTACGTCTTTTCGGATCGGCTTCGGTCCTCTTTGAGTTTGTTATCTATATATTTTGTTCTTTTCCGCACCTTAGTCAGCGTTTCAGGGATGAAACTTCATTTGAGTTTGCTATATTATTACGATCATGGGCGTCAAGCAGTTTAAGACGTCTGGGAAGTATCCCTGACGTTTGGTAATAAATTTTTTAAGCGTACGGGTTCGCGTCTGCGCGCGTAGACTGAACTCGCAGCCTTCGTTTTCTCTCCCTGCAGGCGTCGCTTTCCTTCTCTCTCTTCCCGCGGCTACCCTATAAGAGCGCTCCCCCTCTCCCTCACCCCCACTCCACCGTCTCCTCTTCTCCTCCCTGCGAGCAAGTGAGCGAGGGCGCAGCAGTGGCTGCAGCGGGCGTGTGGGAGTGTTGCGAGAGGAAGAACCTCGACTGCGGAGGTGCGAGCTTGCCGGGGCAGCTAGAGCCGGCCGGCGGGGGGGAACAGCGGGCGTGGGGTGTCGCGGAGGAGCTGCTGCACCTCAGGCAGCAGGCGGACGCGGCGTGGCGCGGCTGTGCGTCGCAGGCGGAGGATGAATCGGGTGTTGATTCTGGGAAAATTTCCCAAAATCAGACGTCTGGACTTACGTCCAGACGATGTGTAGGACGTCTGGAGGAAGATCCAGATGTCTGACAGATACAATATTTTTTCCTCCTTCCTTTAACGCGTGTATGGCCATGCAGCCGTCCGCCACGTTCTCTGAGCCTTTTCGTGATGAGAGCGGTTGCGTGTGTGCGCAGGTGTTGTTCGGGAGGACGCAAGGGCTCGCTATCCCACGCGGATCAGACGTCTGCCCACAGTACCAGACGACGGAGAGGACCTCCAGACGTCTGGGGTGACAATCGGACGTCTAGAAACTGACTTCAGACGATCCGACGAGCTTCTGGACGTTTGAAGGACTGCGCAGATTGAGGTACGACATTTAAGACGTCTGGAAGAGGTTCCAGACGTCTGATTTTGGAGAGATTCGTCATTTTTGACCCGTTTAGGGCCCGTTCGGAGTTCGTTTTCCGCGTTTCGAGTTGCGCTCTTTCCAGAATTATTTCCTCTATCCGTTTACAGTAATTGCTTACTGTTCTGAGAAACTCCTTGTGATTGATCCTTGTGTTAGGATCCCGTTCCGTTGCAGTCTTAGGGGTTGCGGAGGCACGCGGGATTGTCGACCACGTCCCCAGTACTCCCGGTTTTGCTGGTAGAGTGCCTTTTTAATTTATTTAACAAAATTTGTTACAATTATGAAACAATTAAGAGTCTAGGGCATTGCAAGAACCTTACGGGGAATTATGAGTAGAACTCCTGGAAAGGGAATGGAATTGAATTGGGGAAGTAAGCTGGTCCTTGAGTATGGATTACCAAGGAAGCGACTGTCCCCCTATTTAGGGCAGAGCGAAGCTAACTGCCCCAGAGACACGGGGTTAGGTCTGGCCACTTTGTACCGACTTTTGGCCCTCGTGTACACAATACCGAGGAGAGCTACTAGTGTAGGGAGAGTACTAGCTACCTCACGGGTCCCGGGGTTTTGCTGGCCCTCCTATACCGACTTGTTAGACCCACTGGGCAAACCAGGGTAGTCAGGCGAGGGTGCGCGGACTGTGGAGGGGCAAGACCCCTGTTTGGTTACTGTGGAAGGGTTGGATCCCTATTACTGAGAGGGCTCTGCCCTATACTGGTTCCATGCTGTGCTTTGGGCGCACTCGTTAACGGAAACGACTGACCGCGTGCCAGTGCGGGGTAGTTACCCGTGCGTTAGTCGCGCGTGCCATAGTCACCGTTACGTCTGTCAGCGACCTTGGGGTGGTTGACTGAGGGTAGGACCACCACGGGGGACTCTCCAGGCCAGGAGAGCACCACGTGTTACTTCTAATTTTCGGAAAAGACTACAATCAAGATCGTTTCCACGAGGAACATTCAAAATCAAGAGAAGGATTTGAGAAATAAATCAATAGTGAAAATAGAAAGACATAAATAAAGAAAGTGAAAATATAACAGCTACTGCCCACTCACTCTACTGCTTCTAACTTTTAGTTGCCACTCTACTTAGCGTTTCACTGACGTGTCACCCTTGTTACCTTTTTAGGACCAGGTGTTGAGCAGTCAGAGTTAGCGGCTGCAGAGGGCGCTGGGCCTAGTAGGGTCCAGTAGGGTTACCCGTAGTACTTTCTGTACCTTCTTTCCGCTGTAGTGAGTAGTTTTTTGTTGCTCCTTGTACTCTCTTTAATGTAAACTTCATGTTCATATTTATGTTTATTTCTCTACTGTTGTGGTGTATACTGTAGTGTTTCTTTCCTTTACTGTTGTATTTGGTTACTGCTAGTTATATACATGGTGAATGTAGTTTATTTTACTACTCTGTTGGTTACTTTCTCGTTGGACGACTAGGTCTTGGGATTAGTCGAGTCGATCCAATTCTCGTGTTTCGTAGGGATTCGGGAATCGGGTCGTTACAACACTGTAGCAGGCAATAGTTAAGTCGCCTGATTTGCAAATCAGACATTTGGGTATTGTTCATTTATTTGACAATATTGAGTAATTAATATATATGTGCTTAGACTAATAATTGGTATTCTAAATCACCATTATTTTATTTTAGGTATCTTTTTCTCTTGAAATGCATTGGGCTTCATTGAATATTTAATGTGACATATGAGTTGATGTAAACACATTTGTTAAGAGTAAAATGCCTATTCATGCATGTTCATAGGCTTAGATTTGCATTTCATGTTATAAGTATTGCATAACATGCATCATTTTGCATTTAGACTAGTGTATAATTTAGGCTAATTACGTCTTTGTTGTTGTTAGGAGAGAAGCATATTTATTTTGGTGCCTCGGATTGGCGATCTGACCGTATGGATCTGATCAAGACGATGATCGGGTTCCAACGCCTCTGAAATTGCCTCGATCGGAGTCCCGTAGCACCATATGCAGTCTGAAGAAGATCAACGGCCAATGGATTAGGAGACATAATTTGGAGCTTCAAATGACAAATTTGACCGCGTGGATGAATTCGAGTCGACGATCCTAACGGTGCAAAAATCGGCTCAATCTGACCTCTGTAGCAACCCCTACATGAAGAAGATGGACGGCCCAGACTATGCCACGTGGTGCAGCCGAGGCTGCCAGCGCACGCACGCAGCACCACACGTACATAGCATAGTGTAGAGCCAGTGCGTGGGCATGCACGTGGTAAGGTAGGAGGGCGGCGTTAGCGCAGCGTCAGCTGGACCTACAGTGACGCATGAGTTGGACTTAAAAGAAAAAAAAAGAAACACTCAAGAAAAAAAAAGAGAAAATAAAAAAATAAATAAAATCACATTTCTCCGCACAAGTATGGCTGGCAAGTTGTCGATAGTAACAGCTCATCGGTTGATTGTCCAGAACCCAGCTAAAAAAAAAAAAGCATAATAATTCCCAAAATACCTAGGGAAGAAGCGGGGAAGTAGAATAAACCGGAGAGATATACACTGGGTTCGCCCTTATGTTGACCCCATAAATAAAAGTAGGGAGAAAGCTACCGATCGTAAAGATAAACCTTTAGGCAAGGTCACCTAGGGTCGTAGAATCCCGAGGTCCGTCTTAACGGCTGTTTTGTGAGTCTATCACTTTTTCACAAAGATACTTAGTACTTAGAGTCTTTTTCAAGTCTTGGGTGGGTTGAGTAGCTGTAAAAAGTTATCCTGGAATTCTCAAACTCCAAAAGTATAAAAAAATTAGAAAAGAAGAAAAATAAAAAAAATATATCTTTCCTTCTCAAATAAGGCGAGAACTTGGGCGGTCTGCATTCTGGTAGACATCCGGGTACTGTTGAGTTTTTGTAGTTTAGATCTTAGTTGAAATTTTCTATTGTTAACAAATGATTTAGGTCTAAGTGATCTAATCTTAATTCTACTTTTATACAAAGCATATAGTTTAATTTTGCTAGGGACTAGCAAAACATAGGCATGGGGGTATGATGTAAACACATTTGTTGAGGGTAAAATGCCTATTCATGCATATTCTTAAGCTTAGATTTGTATTTCATGTCATAAATATTGCATAGCATGCATCATTCTGCCTTTAAAGTAGTATATAATTTAGGTTAATTGCGCCTTTTTTTTGTTAGGAGAGAAGCATATTTATTTTGGAGTCTCGAATTGACGATTCGACCGTACGGATCTGATCAAGACGACGATCGGATTCCAACGCCTCTGAAATCGCCTCGATCAGAGTCCCGCAGCATCATATGCAGTCCGAGGAAGATCAACGGCCAAGGGATTAGGAGACATAATTCGGAGCTTTAAATGACAAATCCAACCGCGCGGATGGATTCGGGTCGACGATCGCAGCCTAACAACTCGAAAATCAACTCAATCTGACCTCTGGAGCAGCTCCTACAACAAAAAGAAGAGGGATGGCCCAGACTGCGCCACGTGGTGCAACCCAAGCCGCCAACGCATGCGTGCATCAGTGTGGTACAGCGCAGCGCAGTGCCAGCGGGTGGGCACGTGCGCGCGTGGCAAGGCAGGAGCGCGGTGCCAGCGCAATGTGAGCTGGACCTACAGTGACGCATGAGCTGGACTTACGACGCTTACAGCCGTCGGTAATTCTTCGCATGCCAACAAAGCCAGTTGTGGGTGCCAACGGGCATGAGCTGCCTATAGCGACGTTTCTAGCGACGGCCTGGATGTCGCTAATGGTCCCATACCTATTTTTGCCTCCACTATAAAAGATCCTACACCCCCTCCCTTCCAAGCCATTTCTACCTACTCGACTCCCACCTACTCCCAAGCTCTAGCAAGCCTACCAACACTCCATTAGAGCTTGTTCTCAAGCTCCCAAGGTGCCGATTTTTATATTGAACCTCTGCCCCACCAAATACTCCTACTTCCCATCTACCTTCATAGGTCGCCTTGGAGCTGTCCTCTCACCTCCATTCCGGTTGTAGATCACCTTCATCTTCTCACCTCCATTCCGGAGCCACATCGAAGCTTTCCTCAACACGTCCTCCTGCATCTCACCTCCGTCGTCCCGCTCTTTACTTCGTTCGTGCTTTCGCCAGGCGCCGTCGTCTCACCGAACAGCCGATTCGAGAGATTTCCTCTCACCCTCCTCTCTTTTTATGCTTTTATAGTTTATTGTAATCGACATTGGATTGATATATATATCATATTTATTCCATTTCTATCTAGTGATTCATTCTACTTGTCTTTTATTTCAAAATACAAAAAAATAACAAAATCCCAAAATACAAAAAAGAAATGGATCGAAGCACGATTTTCAATAAAGTAAACGTCGCCTTCCTGTGTTCGACCCGATACTCCCTTGGAGTTTCAGTATAAATTTTATCTAATCGACGTGTTTTACAAGTACGACAATGGGTTACTTGTGACCTTGATTTCTAACATGCGAAACACGTCCGACCATGAGTATTCGTTGAAATATCTTTATAGTGCTTCATTAATTGTGTTCATTTATATTTTAATTGAACATTAGCATGTGAATTCCATATTTATTTCATATGTTCGACCTCGAACTTCATTTCTATATTTTCAAGTTATAAATTTTATTTGTTGACAAACTATTTAGGAGACTTTACTACAATGAGATGCATTTAAACTCCTGAAAAGTTTAACAACATTTTGGTGTTGCCGTGGAGTAACGTGCAATTCACCGCTATTCTTGTTTCTATCTGATTATATCTAAGCACTAATAAACACACATGAATTCATGATAAAAATGCTTATTTATGATAGTTCCTAGTCTTAGCATTGTATATCATGTTATAAATACTGCATAACATCCATAGCATGGCATTTATGATAGTTATATACTATGTACATTAATTCTTCCATTTTACATGACCAGGAGGTAGTGTGACATCTTTACAGGCTTCGGATGAAGAATCCGGAGCGACAATCGCAATCCATCTACACGAAAATCACCCCGATCAGAGCTCCATAGCACCCTTGATAATAAGAAGATGGACGGTCTAGATGGCACCATCAAGACCGCCCAACATGAACTGCAACCGCCCTAGCACTCACGCATGGAGAGATCTCAGCAATTGGATCTCAATCCAATGATTGAGGGATGCCCTAACCGTGCGACAACACCAACCCTCCACTCGACAAACCGCGACTTTGGCGCATTAGTGAAGACAAGTGCTCGCAAACTGCGAGCGATAGTTTGAGCTGTGGTGGGGGGAGGCAATCTCACGAAGAGCAGGCGCAATTGAATTGCGCCTGTTGGATGTCATCTGGTGGTGGAGGCGTCACCACTTGGCACCGCTAGATGGGCGGAGATGCAGCATGCGGCCGTTGATGCACCTCGAGAACGTGCCATCTCACGCGCGATCAAGAGGCACGATCTTCGCACCATCTTAGCCGTTCACTTCTGAATACAAAGGCTGCGACGCATCCAACCTCAGTGACAGCAAGTGGGAGAGTTGCCGCAACCTTCAGCGACAGCCTGGCGGACATTTAGTAATGTTTACAGTTGTCACTAATTGCTCACAGGTGCAAGGCCAACTGTGCGTGAGCGAGCATGAGCTGGCTACAGCGACACTTGAGATGGACCTATAACGACATCTTGGAGGTTGCTATTGGTCTTATGCCTATTCTAGCCTCCTCTCATCTACTATATAATGGCATACACCCCCTCCTTTCCAAGGCATCTCTACCTACTCTGCTCCCACTTACTCCTAAGCTTTAGAAAGCTTACCAACGCTCCGTTAGAGCTTACTCTCAAGCTCCCAAGGCTTCTATTAGTGTAACGAATCTCTGCCCCACCAAATATTCCTCCCTCTTCTCAACACCATTCATAGGTCGCCTTGGAGTTGTCCTCCCACCTCCATTCCGGAGTCACGCTGAAGCTTTCCTTTACCTGATGTCCTCCCGCATCTCACCTCTGTCATCCCACTCCTTACCTCCTTCGTCCAAGCTTCCGCCAGGCACTGTCGTCTCGCCGAACAGCCGATTCGGGAGATTCCTTCTCATCTCTTTTATGTTTTCATAAATCATTGTAATTGGCATTGGAGTGATATATAGAATATTTGTTCCATCTCTCTTGTGAATTTATTCTACTTGTCTTCTTATTTCAAAAACACAAAAAAAAAACTAAAACACCAAAAACAAACAAAATTAAGAGCGATTTTCGAATTAAGTAAACGTCGCCTCCCTATGTTCGACCTGGGACTCCCTTGGAGTTTCAGTAAAATTTTATTTGATAACAAGTTTTGCGACTACAATAACGGGTTAATCTTAGCTTGCATTTCAAACACGTGAAACATGCCTGCATCATTTTGGC
The DNA here is from genome assembly GCA_037157565.1 of Thalassia testudinum. NCBI lineage: Eukaryota > Viridiplantae > Streptophyta > Magnoliopsida > Alismatales > Hydrocharitaceae > Thalassia > Thalassia testudinum. Next base: position 1,504,514 of record JAZHRO010000029.1, on the reverse strand, counting down.
GTCGTTGCTGGGGAGGCAATGGAATTTACTTTATTGTTTTCTATACTTCTTTGCATTTACATAGCACTAACCCCGCTTACCTTTGATCTATTGTCTTGCAGATACCCTAGCATGGAGATCCAAGTGCAGTAGACCAGAGAAAGGTGCGAGTAGAGTACTTTGTGTCCCTCACATCCCCTCCACTAGTTTCATTTTGCCACACCCATATCCAAGACTTAATCTACTTAGGTGTTTGCATAAACCCTAGGATAGACTTTGTGTGTCTTGTTTACCACCTTCATGCATTTCATCCCTGCATTTTGTAAAAAAAATAAAGAAAACAAAAAGATACTTTCTGTGGGACGAATCGATTTACACACTTTATACACCCACATCAAAGGCACGTAACCTGACTTGAGTTCAATCTACTCAATCGGGATTTTAACTCATGGACCCGGTACACTAATTCAACACATAAAAGGGTAGAAATCATATTAGGTTAATCACCTTTTTGTGTGCCTTAATCGGTGGTGCATTTGAGCTGATTGATTGAATTGTTTGGGTCGCACCACCTAATTTAAAAGAAACTCATTTGTAGCTGCCTCATAGGATTCAATATTTAGGTCAAGTTAGGCACTCCATATTTTCTCGATTATAAAGGAAAATACTTGAACACGTGCTTTCAAAACTTGGTTTGCCTCAAAAAACTTTGTTGAATACATCTAATATTTGAATCCTAAAAGCTACTAAGCAAGATTCGAACCTTAAAACTCTACTCATCATTACTAATCTTGCTTGAAAACTTCTTGGCTGTGCACATTCACACATTCTGAAAGAAATCATTAAGGGCACAACCTATTAAGGGCTCATCACATTCCAAAAGCACCAATAACCCAAGTCTAACTAAAATTGAGTAGACGTCGGCCCTGAGGACTGGTTCACTCGTTGGGATCCAGATTGAGATTGTTCATGATTAACCCACTTATACTAGTCAATTTGTTGTTTAGCTAGGGGAGCAGTGTCAAACGACCGCGGCTGGGGGCTACACTAGGAACCAGAGGTGCAAGCCAAAGTAAGAACCTTCTTCCCAGTCCCTCCTTCTAACTGGTTTGATTGCCTGGACAAAGTAAAGTAAATCATCCATAATCTTAGGATGGATTCTGAGTCTATAGACCTTTTGGCTACCCAACCTAAGGATAGGCTTGTACTTTTATGCTGCAGGGCTCCTCTTCCCTATCCTTCCGACTACCTTCTAGTGTAATCATGTAAACACATCTATTTGGGTCAAAATGCCTACTTATGCAGGTTCCTAGGCTTAGATTTGCATTTCATGTTATAAATATTGCATAGCATGTATCATTATGCATTTAGAGTAGTATATAATTTAGGTTAATTGCATCCTTTTTGTGGTCATGAGAGAAGGATATTTACTTTGAAGCCTTGAACTGACAATCTGACTGTATGGATCTGATCAAGACGACGATCGGAGTCCAACGCCTCCGAAATCGCCTCGATCGGAGTCCCGTAGCACCATATGCAGTCCGAGGAAGATCAACGGCCAAGGGATCAGGTGACAATACAAAGCTTCAAATGACAAATCCAACTGCGCGGATGGATTCGAGACGACGGTCGTAGCTCAACGACATGAAAATTGACTCAATCCGACCTCTGTAGCAGCCCCTACAACAAAAAGATGGACGGCCCAGATTATGCCACATGGCACAACCTAAGCCGCCCATGTGCGTGCACGTGCCACCGCACGCGCACAGTAGCGTTGGTGCACATTCATGCGCGGAGGTATGCATGCGCATAGCGTAGCGCCAACAGAGCATGAGCAGCGGGTGAATCTTCAGCGACAACCTGGTAGACATTTAGTGACGCTTATAGCCGTAACTAATTATTCGTGGGTGCAAGGCTAGCTGCATGTGCCAGCAGGCATGAGCTGCTTACAGCAATACTTATAGCAATGGCCTAGAGGTTGCTAATGGTCCCATGCCTTTTAGCCTCTTCTCCTCCACTATAAAAGGACCTACACTCCCTTTCAAACTATCTCTACCTACACTACTCACATACTCCCAAGCTCTAGCAAGCCTACCAACGCTCTGTTAGAGCTTGCTCGCAAGCTCCCAAGGTGCCTATTAGTGTAGCGAACCTCTGCCCCACCAAATACTCCTCTAACTTCCCATCTCCATTCATAGGTCGCCTTAGAGCCGCCCTCCTACCTCCATTCTGGTAGCAGATCATCTCTGCCTTCTCACCTCCATTTCGGAGTTATGTTGAAGCTTTTCTCTACCTGACATCCTCCCACTTCTCACCTCCGTCGTCTTGCTTCCCAACTCCTTCATCCGAGCTTCCACCAGGCGTCGTCGTCTCGCCAAACAGCCGCTTCGGGAGATTTCTTCTCACCTTCCTCTCTTTTTACGTTTTCTATATTATTGTAATTGACATTCATGCAATATATCAGATTCAATTCTATCTATCTCTTGTGATTGATTGTCATTTTATTTCAAAAATAGAAAAAAATAACAAAACCCTAAAATACCGAAAATAAACAAATCGAAGTGTAGTTTTCATACAAAGTAAACATCGCCTCCATGTGTTCGACCCGGGACTCCCTTGGAGTTTCGGTATAAATTTTATTTGATCATGAGTTTTGCAACTACGACGATGGGTTACTCGTAACCCTAATTTCAAACACGCAAGACAGTGTGATCATTTTGGCGCCGTTGCCAGGGAGCAACGGAATTTACTTTATTGTTTTTTGTACTTTGTATTTACATAGCACTAACATAGCTTATCTTTGATTTATTGTTTTGCAGGTACCCTAGCATGGAGATCTAAGTGCGGTAGACTGGAGCAAATGCAGGTAGAGTGTTTTGTAAGTGTCCCCCACACCACCCCTACCTTAGTTTTCATTCCATAACCTAATAACTCAAACCCAAATCAACTTAAGTGCTTTTTATAAACCTTAGGATAGATTTGGTTGTTTGTTTGCCACCTCCACTCACATCGCCATCCACATAAATAAAAAAAATAAAAAGTGTTATCTGATTGTGGGATTTTTCTGAAAGAGACACACCTTAACACCCACAACTCTCGACTTAAGGCGCACCACTCCACTTTGATTCTACCACTTAACTGGGATCTAACTTGTGGACCCGGTACACTTCAACTCAAAACACATAAGTGAGTGGAAATCTGATTAGGCTAAGACATTGTGTGCCCTAATCTGTGGTGCGAATAAGCCAATTGATTGATTTATTTAGGCCGCACCACTCAAATTAAAAGCGATTCATCAGTAGGTTGCCACTTAGGGTTGATTCTTAGGGTTGAACTAGGCACTCCATATTATTTTTTATTTTTAAAGGAACATATCATCACCCATGTTTTCAAAACTTGGAGTGTTCTACTAAACCTTGATTGAACCAACCTAAAAATTAAACCCTGAAAGATACTAAACAAGGTTAAACCCTAAAAGACACATCATAAAATAACATTGTTTGCAAATCCTGGTTGTGCACACACATACATTTTAACTGATCATTAAGGGCATAACCCATCTAAAGGGCCCATCACATTCCAAGAGCACAATCATCCCAAGCTTAATTAAAATTGTGTAGTTGTTGGCCTTAAGGATTGATTCGCTCTTTGGGGCTCAGACTGAGATTCTTTTCGATTAATCTACTTCTGCTGGTTCATCTGATGTCTAGCTAGGGGACTTGCATCAAACGACCACGGTTGGGGGATACACGAGGAAGCGGAGGTGTAAGCCAAAGGAAGAACCTTCTCTCCAGTCCCTCCTTCTAACAGGTTGGATTGACCGAATAAAAGTAGACCAAATCGTTTATAATCTTAAGACGGGTTCTGGGAGTCTGTAGGTCATTAGGCTACCCACATAAGGACAGGCTTGGTTGATTGTATTGCAGGGTTTCTTTCTTTCTTCTGATTTCCCTCCTATGCTACCATGTATCCTTCCACACCTTTCACACATTTCCAATCCTACCCTCCTACCACCACTTATCCTCAAGATAATTATTATCCTGACTTGACTTGTAATTACCCATCCACTAGCTGGGATAATGTTGATTAGGGATATGAATCCGGACCTCAGTATTTAGGGCCTAACCCTGGACAATAAGACTATGATTACTCTCCTTTTCAGAGCTACAATGATTATAGGTCTCTATCCTTTGATAATCAAACCAACCCGATCTACAATCAGGAAGGATATGATGATTATAACACCTACCTTCCCCAGTATTCCACTGAATATAAGTCACCACCATTCTTTGAACAGCCCGAGACGACCTACTATCATAGAGGAACCCAAGAACCTCGATATCTTGACTCCCCTAGATTTAACCCAAACCTGCCTAAACTTGAATCGAACTAGTTGGTTCAGGTAAACCAGATTCAAGATAGGGTGTTGGCTAATTTGCAGAATACTATACAATCTTTAGAAGCTCAGCTAACATCGTACACTGAAGCACTGGAGCCTATGATCAAAATGATTGATGAACTTAATAGTTCCCTATTGGATTTGCTCCAAAGTGTTAGGGATAGGGACCTGGGTGAGTTTCTTCTTTGGAAATTATCGAGGTTGAGGATGAAGTTTGTGGTTGCCCTAGTCAAATCTTGGGATGATTCTCAAGATGAACTCCCTTCAGGAGAGCCAATGTCTGATCCCGCTCAGGCGCCTATCTGAAGGGATACATATTTTGAGATTGCAGATGACCAGGTTGGTCTAGAGCAACCCTTTGACGATGAAGCGAGTTTCTCACCCAAGATCCCAGAGCTAGGGAATGACGAAAACTGTCTCCACGGACCATGAAATGACATGATTTTGAGACATATACAAATGAGGATCATGGATTCTTTGATTCTGAGGGTGGGGAATCTCTTAGTAAAATCTCACTTGAGCATAAGGAAAATGATTTTAGTGAGACAAACTAGCCTGAGGAATCTGATGAACCATTTGACAGCCTGATAATAGAGGAATTTGATTCGGTTGGGGTTAACTTGGAGGATTCGAATCTCATTTACTAGAAGATTCAATCAATACCCCCATTCCTCAACCACACCCCAAAGGGATTTAGTTTGATTTGGAAATCATTGTACCTAAGTCAATTCTGAATCAGCCATGATTTCTGAACTTGGGTAAATCATATGGGGTGAATGATATGCTAGAGGTCCCGAAACCCGAACACTTGATGTTGGAGGATAGAAATGTTGAAATGAAAATCTAGGAGGTTAATTTTGAGGGAAAAACAAATTTGGATTTAAGAGTTCCTGTTGACCTAAAACCACCTACCTTCTATCAGGACCCTTACAATATCTTTCACGTGCAACCCAAGCTCGAAATAGCTGATTATCCTTCTGAGTTGAACTTTAATAGGACATTCGAACCTATTGAACCATCTTTACCTGTTGTCCGACACTTTGGTCTTGGGTTACATACCATAAAATCGTAGGCGTCGCCCGCAAGCTTAACAACCTTCGGTTCTAGGAGATTTTCATCCAGAACTTTAGAACCACTCGACCTGGGGCATGGGTCTGCACCGTAATCTGGTCCACTTCTGTGGACATCTTCTGCTAGAGGGTCTGAGGATTAATCTTTTGATTTTGATTCTGACCCGCACTTGTGAATTCTCAATTTCTTCATTGTATGCATTTTATGCCTAGCTGAAGGCATTAAATTTAGCACGTGTTTATATTTCACGTTCTCTACGGAGCTGACCGGATTTCTCACGATGTTCAGGTGATATTCTTTTACTCCACCTTTTACATGTCTTTGTTTTTACAATGAGGACATTGCATCATTTAAGCATGGGTTGTGGATAATCAATTCTTGAAATCATTTTGATAACTCCGTGGAATTTCTTTTAGTTTCTTATAAAATAATTAAAAATTTTTTGAAAAGTTGAAAAAGATATAAAAATAAAGAAATTAGGAAAAGAGAACTTAGACATTTGGAAGTTATTAACTTTAGGAAATGATACGATAGGGTATGAATACTTGGACTCTTCAGGTCTTCGGGCTTAATTAGCCTGGGTATCCCCTCAAATGTATACTTAGTCTCAAGTCCTCGCCAATTAAAATTCATTTTAAGTTGGTAAATAAATTGGGATGATAAGTATGCGACTTATCAACCTGCCCTCAGATTTGGGGGACTTTAATCCTAAGCATCTATATACTTTTTTTTGCATTAACTCACTTTTCAACGGTTTCTTCGAATATTGGGTAGCTAATGACTATCTAGCGTGGTATGGCTGGCAAGTTGTCGGTGGTAATAGCTCATCGGTAGGTTATCTAGAGCCTAGTCAAAAGATCATTTTCGTTGTATTGTCTTTAGGTAAATCTTAGATCTAGGAAGCCACCTACTTAAAAAAAAAGAAAAAGAAAAGGAAAAAAAATAATAGAAAAAGGTGGAAAAAATAAAAATAAAATAAAATTACACTTCACCACACGAGTCTGGCTAGCAAGTTGCCGTGGGTAGCAGTCCATTGGCCAGTTGTCCAGAACCCAACTTACAAAAAAATTCACAATAATTCCTAAAACACTTAGGGAATTAGTGGGGAAGTAGAATAAACCGGAGAGATATACACTGAGTTTGCCCTTATGTTGACTCCATAAATAAAAGTAGGAAGAAAGTCACCAATTGAAAAGATAAACCTTTAGGCAAGGTCACCTAGGGTCGTAGAAATCAGAAGTCCATTTCAATGATAGCCTGGTGAGTCTTTCACTATTTTCACAAGATGCTTAGCACTTAGTGTTATTTTTGAGTCTTGGGCGGGTTGGGTAGCCGTAAAAAGTTATCTCGGAACTCTCAGACTCTAAAAGTACAAAAAAAAAAAGTATCTTCCCTTTTCGAATAAGGCGAGGACTTGGGCGGTCTGCATTTTGGCAGACACCCGGATACTGTTGAGTTTTCGTAGTTTAGGGCCTTAGTTGAAATTTTCTATTGCTAATAAACGACTTAAGCCTAAGCGATCTAATCCTAATTCTATTTTTATACAAAGCATATAGTTTAATTTTGCTAGGAACTAGCAAAAGATAGGCATTGTGGTATGATGTAAACACATCTATCTGGGTTAAAATGCCTATTCATGTATGTTCTTAGTCTTACATTTGCATTTCATGTTATAAATATTGCAAAGCATGCATTATTCTGCGTTTAGAGTAGTTAATTGCATCCTTTTTGTAGTCAGGAGAGAAGGATATTTATTTTAGCGCCTCGGATTGACGATCCGACCATACGGATCTGATTAAGACGACGATTGGAGTCGAACACCTCCGAAATCGCCTCGATCAGAGTCCCGTAGCACCATATGCAGTTCGAGGAAGATCAACAGTCAAGGGACTAGGTGATATAATTCGGAGCTTCAAATGACAAATCCGACCACGCAGATGGATTCGGTTCGACAATCGCAGCCTAACGGCGCAAAAATCGACTCAATCCGATCTCTATAGCAACCCCTACAACGAAAAAAAGATGGACGACCAAGATTACGCCACGTGGTGCAACCCAGGCTGCCCATGCACATGCACGCACCACTGCATGCGCATGGCAGAGTGGGTGCATGCGTTCGCGTGATGGCATGCATGCGCACAGCATAGTGCCAGTGCATGTGCGTGTGCCTGTGCGATAAAGAGAGCGTACAACGCAGCGCCAGCGGAGCATGAGCGGGTGGATCTTCAGCGACAGCCTAGCGGACATTTAGAGACTTTTACAGCTGTCAGTAATTGTTCGCAGGTGCAAGGACAGCTGCGCGTGCCAGCGGGCATCAGCTGCCTATAGCGACAGCGATGGCCTGGAGGTCGCTAATGGTCCCATGCCTATTTTAGCCTCTTCTCCACTGTAAAAGGACCTACACCCGATCCCTTCCAAGCTATCTCTACCTACTCTACTCCTACCTGCTCCCAAGCTTTAGCAAGCCTACCAACGCTCTACTAGAGCTTGCTCTCAAGCTCCCAAGGCGCCTATTAGTGTAGTGAACCTCTATCCCACTAAATATTCCTTCCCATCCCCATTCATAAGTCACCTTGGAGCCATCCTCCCACCTCCATTCCGATAGCAGATATCTCCGCCCTCTCTCCTCCATTCTGGAACTGCGCTAAAGCTTTCTGATAAACGTCAGTTTATCATTATTCTTTTGCATTAAAACAAACCTAACTCTTAGGATTTTACTCTGCAAACGAGTTTTTGGGCTGCATTCAGGCATTAATTAGGTTAGGCATGCATTGCATTTTCTTTTGTTATTTTAATGTGTTTTTGTGAGTGTTAGGGATGAACAGATATACAGATCTCTAAAACCCTAGCACTCAAGAAGGCAAATGGTGAAGGAGGAGCTCAGACTAGCTGGAACTCAGCTTGATCCAGCTCATCACAGCTGGAACCTAGCTCACTTGAACTAGGGTTAGCTCATCCCAGCTCCATTCAGCTAATCTCAGCTAAATGACAGCTCAAGAGAGTTCATCTTAGCTCACCCTAGCTCAAATCAGCTTAGATCCAGCTCAACCTAGTTGAGTCTAGCTCATTTTAGCTCCCACTAGTCCATAGGGAGCTCTACTTAGCTCAGCTGAGTTGACTGGAGTTCACCTCAGCTCAGATCTAGCTACATCTAGCTCCACTTAACTCCAGCCAGCTGAAGAAGAACTCATCCCAGCTCAGGAAGCTCAAGTCCAACTCCCGGGAACCCAGCTTAGCCTAAGCTAATTGAGCTAAGCTACCTTAGCTGTTTCAACTAGCTTAATCCTCCCTGGGAGCACCGGACCCAGCTCACTTCAGCTCCATTCAACAGAAGCCAGCTCACTTTAGCTTGGCTTAGTAGCTAGCAAAGAACTAACAAGCTAAGCTAGCTGGAGTAGCTCCATGTTGGCCTCTTCAGCAGCTGCCAGCTCCACTTCAGCTCCGAACTCTTCAGAATCAGCTCCTCCCTCCAAACCCTAGCTCCAACACCTCCTCCTCTACTCCACTATTAGCTAAGCTAGCTTAGCTTAGCTATGCTCCTGCTTCCTTGGCTTGTACCACCCAAAAAAGCCTACCTAACAACTCCACCAACTAGTTCCACCTAAGCTCCACATAAGTTAAACCTACTTGACGCCAACCTAGCCTACTCACCACCTCCAAAAGACACCTAAAAGTGGCGCCAAACCACCATAACCATCCCCTTGTTGGCGCCACTTTTCCCTCCAAAAATCCCCTTCATCTCCAACACGCATCTCCCCTTAAACCCATCTCCACCCTCCACATAATCCCACCTTCTAGAAACCTCAAAGTTGGCGCCAACCCATGGCACCTCTTTATGGTTGGCGCCACTTTTAGGTGCCTCTTAACCAACCCTAACTACCCCCCTTACACCCCTTAGGTGGCACCAACCATCCTTAACCCTAGGATCATCTAACCACCTCCATCCTCCCATCTTAGCCCACTATTTCAGGAGGCACCTTAACCCCTCATCCTACCCTATAAAAAGACCACTACCCACCGCCATTCAAACCATCCTTGGCTAGCAAATTCACTCATATTCTACCTAGAGCCCACGCCCAAGAGAGAAGAAGAAGAAGATTAAGGGGATATTTTGTCCCTTTGGTGCCTTCCCCTCTTCCCTTCTCTCTTGAGCCACGCCAGCCAAAGGAGAAGCCAGGTAAGGAAGATCTTTGGAGGAGATCTTGAAGGTGGTCTACGCCACCTTGGAGGAGCTGTTGAGGGTGGTGCACACCCACCCCTTGGAGGAGAGCATTGAAGGTGGTAGCATTCACTTTGGAGGAGCTCTCAAGGAAGGAGAAGAAGGAGGCTCTCTTTTCAAGCCAAGGAGCTAGGCTTGGAGCAAGATGACTCCCTTCTTCACCAAATTTTGCAAGAGGATTTTTGTTTCTTTTATTGCTTTTAGATTTTTTCATTTCTAGTAGAAGCTTTCCTCTACTTGTCTTGGAAAAGAACACAAATTCTAGTTAATCAAATTGCCTTCTTTTTACTTTCTATTGCAATTGTTGTTTTGGTTGTAGCACTTGTTTCACCTCTTCTTCCTAATTACTTTAGGCCTCCACTTGCCTAAAGTGAGCTTAGGAAGAGGATATATCTATCTCTTAAGTTTTAGTTAAGTAATTATAGGTGTTAGTACTTTCCGCTACAATTCGAATTTTGCCCTTGTCTTTTCAAAACAAAAAAAATTACATATTTAAAATACCAAAAAGAAAGTTGAAATCTATTTTGTAAGCAAGAAAATTAATTTTGCAAACATTTAGCTTTCTTGGACGACCCTAGATACTCCCCCTATCTAGGATATAAATTTAAAAGCGTATGCAAATTCGTGTGTTACAATGACATTAAAAATCCGCTGTTATAAATCACGTAATTTTTCGCATCACTTTCCTCTACCTGACATCCTCCTGTTTCTCACCTCCGTCATCCTGCTTCCCAACTCCTTCATCCGAGCTTTCGCCAGGCACCATCGTCTTGTCGAACAGCCATTTCGGGAGATTTCTTTTCACCTCCCTTTCTTTTTATGTTTTCTATATTATTGTAATTGGTATACATGCAATATATCAAATTCAATTCCATCTCTCTCTTGTGATTGATTGTCATTTTATTTCAAAAACAAAAAGAAAATAAAACTCTAAAACACAAAAAAGAAACAAATCGAAGTGCAGTTTTCATACAAAGTAAATGTCGCCTCCCTGTGTTCGACCCGGGACTTCCTTAGAGTTTTGGTATAAATTTTATTTGATACCGAGTTTTGCAACTACGACGATGGGTTACTCGTAACCCTGATTTCAAACATGCGAAACACGTGCGATCATGTATGCTTGGAAGGTCATTGAACCCTAGATTGGAAGGACCTTTAGACCATTCCAAAGGTAGAGGTTGAGCTATAGCCAAGCAGATCCAATGACTGATCAACAACCACCTCCCTTGCCCCCGAACCAGCAGGAGCTGATTCAGAGGCAATTGGAAGAATTACAGCCGATGCAACAATGGTTCTAAGGAATGAATGGTCAAGGCGCTCGGCCCTTAAAGGATTTCTATGATCCTTCAAACTATGGGCAACGTCCTGGCATCATGATTCCCGCCGAGACATAGAAATCAAGCCCCAAGTCTTAAGTTTGATTAAGCATTTCCATGGGCTTGGCTCGGAGGACCCATTCCAGCATTTGGAGGATCTGACCACTTTGGTTCAGACCACCAAAGTAAGGAATGCGAATGAAGAGCAAATGATCATGAGGTTCTTCCCCGACTCTCTCTGGGATAAGACCGCGCATTGGTACCGGATCATAGGAAGGCCGATAGAAACTTAGACAGCTCTTAAGTTGGCTTTCTTGAAGAAATTCTTCCTTATTGGAAGGACGAATGCCTTGCGACAGGCGATTACCACTTTCTTCTAGCGGCCAGAGGAACCATTTCATGGTGCCTGGGAGTGATTTCAGGAACTTTTGAGGAAGTGTCCACACCACGAGGTGCCAAAATGGCAACTCGTGCAGATTTTCAATCACAGGTTGGTTGAATAACTTCGTAATCATGTGGATGCCTCCTGCGGAGGTAATCTCCTCAACAGGGATGCAGATAGCGCATAAGAACTGTTTGAGGAAATGAGCGAGAACTTAATTAATCACGTCTCCATAGATGCATTCAATCGGTCCCAACAACCCAGGTCAAATGCTAATGAGATACAGGATTGTCATTCATTTGACATGGAATTGATTTGTAATAAACTGGATAAAATGAACTTGGTTGCTAAGAGAATGGAAGAATAGATGTCTGGGAATTCGGGAAACACTTCTACACCTACTTAATCTCAGAATTCAGGATTCCATTCTTCACGACCTCCCACAGGGCAGGAGTTCGTGAACCAACTTGAATCAGCTCAACCTATGAGCCAGGATTTCTCGGAACCTTGTGGGTTCCAAACTGGGGCCTTTGATCCTAGTTTTTCTGATCTTTCCTTCTCTCCATCCTTGTCCTATGAGGATGCGTATGCAATGCAAGAGAATGTTAGGTCCAATCCGTATTCCAATAGTTATTACTCAGGTTGGAGGAACCACCCTAACTTCTCCTGGAAAAGTCAGGGGCAACAGACCCAAACTCAACCCAGCAACTATGCATCTCAAAGACCTATGGGTCAGGGTCAAGTATACACCCAATTGCCCCCGAGACCGGTTACTCAGCCATCTTGGAATGCCCAACAATCTGCAGGGCAGGCTGATTTAAACCGGCAGATGGTGGAAATGCAAGGATCCATGCTTCAGCTTATGCAGCAAATGAAGACATCATTGGACAACTTGCAATCCGGGTTAATTGCTAACACCCGACAACCCGTATCTCTACCATCCCAACCCGTACCTAAACCATGCAATGTGCAAAATCAGGGCAATAGAGCCTAAGGGTATGGGAATCAAAGGGACCCACACGCACATGCTCAGGTGGTTGCACATGGTCCCTCTTCTTCTGGTTATATGACCAATCAAGGCCCTCCAATATTCACTAACCCACCCTAAGACCCGAACCCATATGCCTCTGCAAACTCCATCACCTTAAGAAGTGGGAAGCAGACCCAGAACTATGAATTACCTTCTAGAAGCCAAGACCTTAGGGAACTTAAGAGAGAGAAGGAGATTAAAGAAGACAATAAGGCCCAGGGACCAGAAATTGAGAATACCACCCATATCCCGTTCCCTGAGGCCCTATTGAAAACCAAGAAGAAAACTATAGATAGCAACGAGGAGCTCATTAATTTATTTTAGAGCGTAGAGATCAATATTCTGCTCCTCGACTTTATTAAGCACATCCCAGCTTATGCTAAATTCTTGAAAGAATTTTGCACCCAAAAGCGTAATCCAAGAGAACCCACTCCGTGGAAGGTGATTCTCTCTGAGCAGGCAAGTTCTGTTATCCTACATCACCTTCCTCAAAAGAAGAAAGATCCAGGTGCCCCCTTGATCTCATGCATTATTGGGGAATACACTTTTGATAGGACACTATTGGACCTAGGTGCATCCATCAACCTAATCTCAACTTCTCTTTATGAGAGGTTTGAGTTAGGTGAACTCAAGCCAACCTTAGTAACGCTACAATTAGCGGACCGTTCGGTCACCACACCGAGGGCGTTATTGAGGATGTAATTGTCAAGGTCAAGGATTTTTATTTTCCTGTAGAATTCCTCATCCTTGACGTGGATGTACCTAACCATTTGAGGAACACGCCTATCATTCTGGGGCATCCATTCTTAGCTACCGCCAAGGCCAACATAAACTGTGAAAGCGGTAGTATGGAGATCGCCTTTAGGGATAAGAAGCTAACTCTGGATATTTTTAAGGCGATAAGAGGATTTGAGGATTGTGGATTCATTGAGGAGCTCGAGGATCAGGATTTTGAGACTTGTATGATGATTAGTGCACTCGAGGACTCCACCATCTTTAGCGAATCCAACCCACAACCCTCTGTGGTAGACCTGCCATATCCCGAAGAGGCTGTTGATTTTATTCATTTCGAGTCTCTTCCACTGAATTGTCCTGATGAATCTTCTTCAGCATCCTCCCTACCTTCTATTCTAAACCCTCCTTAGCTTGAATTGAAATCATTGCCCAAAAATTTGAAATGAGTTCTTAAGAACTAAAAACACGCTCCTTGTGATTATTAGTGTTGATTTGACTAAGGAGCAAGAATCGAGGTTAATTAAGGTCCTTAAGAACAACAAGGAGGTAATTAGTTGGACCATCCACGACCTTAGGGGGATCGAGCCATTTTATTATAATCATCGTATTTTCATGGAAGATGGATCCTGCCCTTCTCGCGAGATGCAATGGAGTCTAAACCCAAATATGCAAGAAGTGGTCAAGAAGGAGATAATTAAGTGGCTCAATGCTAGAATTATATACCCAATCTCGAATAGTCCATGAGTTAGCCCCATTCAGATTGTACCCAAGAAGACGGGAATAACCATTTCGACTAACGAGAAAGGGGAAACCTTCACCACTCGTTCAGCTTCTGCTTGGAGAGTCTGTATTGACTATAGGAAGCTGAACACAACTAAAAAATGATCACTTTCCCTTGCCATTCATCAATCAAATCCTTGAAAGGTTAGCTGGGCAAAAATACTTTTGCTTCCTAGATGGTTATTCGAGATATAACCAAGTCCCTATCCATCCCGGAGACCAGGAAAAGACAACCTTCACATGTCCCTACAGAACCTTTGCATTCCATAGAATGCAATTCGGGCTTTGCAATGTGCCTGCAACTTTTCAAAGGTGCATGTTGGCCATCTTTTCTGACATGGTGGGAGATTGTCTTGAGGTGTTCATGGATGATTTCTCTGTTTTCGAAGATTCTTTTGAGTCTTGCCTAGCTAACTTGAAATTGATCCTTTAGAGATGCATCAAAACATGACTAGTCCTTAGCTGGAAAAAGAGTCACTTTATGATTCAGGAAGGCATTGTCCTGGGTCATGTGGTCTTAAGTCAGGGTAATGAGGTTGATAAAGCTAAGGTGGATGCTATCTCTAGACTTCCTCCACCCACATCCATAAAACAGATCCACTCTTTCCTTGGGCATGTGGGTTTTTTACAGAAGATTCATTAAGGACTTCTTGAAGGTTGCTCGGCCCTTGAGTAACCTTTTGGCCAAAGACACGCCATTTGAGTTTGATGAATCATGCTATATGGCATTTGATTTGTTAGAAACGGTAGTCACTTGTGCCCCAGTGTTGCAATCATTGGTCTGGATAGTCCCATTTGAGATTATAGCTAACGCATCTGATTATGCCGTCAGGGCTGTCTTGGGTCAAAAGATTGAGAAAAAGCCCTTTATGATTTACTATGCTAGCACGACTCTAGATAAGGCCTAAAGGAACTACACCGTTATTGAAAAAAAATTACTGGTTGTAGTTTTCGCTATGGAAAAATTCATGGCTTATCTTTTAGGTTCTCGTGTAATCATTTACACCGACCACTCAGCCTTGAAACATCTCTTGGCCAAAAAGGATGCCAAACCCCTGGCTTATTCACTGGATTTTGCTGCTTTACGAATTAGATCTTGAAATTAGGGATAAAGCAGGGGCATAAAATGTAGTGGCAGATCACCTCTCGAGAATTCTAATTGATTCTCCTCGTCGGATGTCTTGATCTCTGATACTTTTTCGGATGAGACTGTCTCAGGTATCCGAACCCCCTGGTTTGTGGATATCGTCAATTATTTGGTCGTTGGTCAAACCTCTCATGATTGGACAAAACAACAATGGGATAGACTTGTGTCTGAGGCCAAATATTATTTTTGGGACGATCTTGAGCTGTACCGCATAGGCGCAGACCAGATTATTAGTTGATGCATCCCGGAAATTGAGTTCCATAGTATACTTGAGTTCTGCCACACATCTGCATGTGGTGGACACTTTCCAGGAAAAAGTCGACAGCAAAAATTTTGCAATCCAGATTCTATTGGCCGTCATTATTTAAGGATGCCCAGGAATTATCAAAGTCATGCACCCGATGCCAGACACTCGGGAACATGGCTAAGAAAGATATGATGCTCCTGAACCCAATACTTTCGATCGAAATTTTTGACATTTGGGGCATCGACTTTATGGGATCCTTTCCTCCTTCATTTGGACACCAATATATTCTGGTTGTTGTTGATTATGTGTCTAAATGGATTTAGGGAATTCCCACTCGGACCAATGACCACAAGGTGGTCATCGATTTTGTGAAGAAAAATATCTTTAATCGGTTCGGGGTTCCTTGGGCAATTATCAGTGATGGTAGCACACATTTCACTCATACCCAGTTTCGGAATTTACTGGGAAATACAGGATGAATCATCGGATTTCCTCACCGTACCACCCTTAGACGAATGGACAGGCCGAGGTCTCCAATCGGGAGATCAAAAACATTTTGCAGAAAATCGTTAGGCCTGATAGGAAGGATTGGACCCAAAAGCTAGATGATGCTCTTTGAGCCTACCGTACGGCATATAAAATGCCTATTGGGATGTCTCCCTTTTGTCTGGTGTTTGGTAAGGCGTGCCACTTACCTGTAGAACTTGAACACCAGGCATTTTGGGCCATCAGGAAATGCAATTTTGACCTAGAGTTGGCTGGGAAGATCAGGAAACTCCAACTATCTGAGTTGGAGGAGCTTAGAAATGATGCTTATGAAAATGCTAGAATCTATAAAGCAAGGACCAAAGCTCTCCATGACCAGATGATTTCACATAAGAGCTTTGAGTCAAACAAGAAGGTCTAGCTTTTCGATTCTTGATTGAAGCTTTTCCCCGGAAAAATCAGGTTTAAGTGGGACGACCTGTTCGTTATTGAGTGGATTTTCCCTAACGGGGCCGTTGAAATCTCTAACCCAAAGACGAGTAATTTCTTCAAGGTCAACGAACGTCTCAAACCCTTTGTTGACCATGTGCTCCCTGAACCTATCTCGGACAAGATTGCTCTTACCTTGCCTTAACCATTGCGAATCGACCATCACCTAGTTGAAGGCATTAAACTTAGCACGTGTAAAGATTATTTTGAGCTGACCTGAATCTCACGGAAACCAGGTGCTATTCTTCCACTTCTACTCTCATGCATGCTTTCATTTTTAACAATGAGGACATTGCATTAGTTAAGCATGGGAGGGTGGATATTTCTTATGAATCTGTTTGTCAGCCGTAACAGTAATTTCCTATTTTTCATCTTAAAAAAAGCAAATTAAAAGACAAAAACTTAGGCATTAGGAGTTACAAACTTTAGGAATTGATACTTTGGGACCTGAATACTTAGACACTTCAGGTCTTCGACATTAATTAGCCTGGGTGTCCACTCGAATGTGGATTTAGTCTCGAGTCCTTGCCATATAATTTTATCTTAAACTGGTCAATAAATTTGGATGATAAGTATACGACTTATTAACTTGCCCTCTGATTTGAGGGGACTTTAAGCCTAAGCATTTATACACTTTTTTGCACTAACTCACTTTTCGACGATTTCTTTAAAAATTGGGTAGCTAATGAACCGTCTAGGGTGGTATGTGATGTAGACACAATTATTGAGGGTAAAATGCCTATTCATGCATGTTCCTAGGCTTAGATTTGCATTTCATGTAATAAATATTGCATAGCATGCATCATTCTACAGTTAGAGTAGTATATAATTTAGGTCAATTGCGTCCTTTTTGTGGTCAGGAGTCTATGATATTTATTTTGGAGCATCGAATTGATGATCTGACAGTACAGAACTGATCAAAATGATGATCGGAGTTCAATGCCTCTGAAATCACTTCGATCGGAGTCCCATAGCACCATATGCAATCCAAGGAAGATCAACGACTGAGGAACTAGGTGATGCAATTTAGAGCTTCAAATGACAAATCCAACTATACGAATGGATTCGGGTCGACGATCACAACCCAACAACGCAAAATTGACTTAATCCGACCTTTGTAGCATCCCTTATAAAGAAAAGAAGATGGACGACCCAAATTGCTCCACGTGGCACAACCCAAGCCTTCTATGCGCACGCACACACCACCGTACACGCACAGCAGTGTGGGCACGCGCGCTTGCGGAGGTAGCAGCAGCAGTAGGGGCGTGTGAGCGGGATCTTTAGCGACGTTTGCGACGGATCTTCAGCGACATTTGTGACCGTCACTAAATGTCCTGTGTATGAACTTGATTCTTTCCTCCACTATAAAAGGACCCCTACCCCTCCTATTTTTCTTCATCTCTTCCTTTGTTCACCTCACGACCTCTAAGGCTCTAGAGAAAGCTTGCCCCAAGGTCGGGATGCTCCTTTAGAATAAAATCAAATAGTTTTTCTTTCCCTCATCGCCATTCGTGGAGCATCCTGTGGTCGTCGTCTCACCTCCCTTCGGGAAGAAGATCCTCGCCGCGATGTTGTCCTGCCCCATCCTCCGTCCTGCTTCGTCCCCGTTTGTCTCGCTCCTCACCGCCTTCCTCCAGGCGACGTCAGAGCGAGTCCTTCGAGTAACCGTCAAGGGGGATTCTCTCACCTCTTTCTATCTTTTTCGCTTTCATAGTGTAGTTTTCCCGCTTTCGTAGTTGTAACAAACATTTATTTATAAATAGATGATTATTCTTCTCTCTCTCTCTTTCCTTTGTATTTTCGCAAGTAGATTAGCTAGATAAAATTTCATTGACCTAATCTCTTGCTCTATTAAAAATACAAAAAAAATTATAAAAGATAAAAATGGCAAAAACAAATAAAAGCGAAACGTAGATTTTTCAAAATCAAATGTTCGCCTCCCCATGTTCGACCCAGGACCCTACTTTTTGAGAAGGAGAAAGCTACCGTTCAAAAAGATAAATCTCTAGGCAAAGTCACCTAGGGTCGTAGAAACCCGGAGTACATTTTAACGGCCACCTAGTGAGTCTTTAACTCTTTTCACTAGATGCTTAGCATTTAGAGTCCTTTTCGAGTCTTAGGTGAGTCAGGTAGCCGTAAAAAGTTATCCCGAAACTCTCAAACTCTAAAAGTACAAAAAAATTAGAAAACAAGAAAAACAAGAAAAAGAATTGTGTATCTTCTCTTTTCAAATAAGGCGAGGGCTTGGACGGTCTGCATTTTGGTAGATACCCGAGCACTATTGAGTTTTTGTAATTAGGTCTTGGGGTTGAGATTTTCTAAAGCAATCGTCGAATTTTGCCCAAATAATTGAATCCTAATTCTACTTTTATAAATAGCATTTAGGTTAATTTTGCTAGAGATTAGCAAAAAGTAAGCATGGGGGTATGATAAACACACATGAATTCATGATAAGAATACTTATTTATGATAGTTCCTAGGCTTAGCACTGCATATCATATTATAAATACTGCATAACATCCATTGCATGGCATTTAGGATAGTTGTATATTATGTACATTACTTCTTCCATTTTACATGACCAGGAGGTAGTGTGACATCTTTACAGGATTCGGATGAAGAATCCGATCGTACAGATGAATCCGGAGTGACGATGGCAGTCTGTCAACGCAAAAATCACCTTGATCAGAGCTCCGTGCACCCTCTACAAGAAGAAGATGGATGGTCCAGATGGTGCCACGTGGCACCATCTAGACTGCCCAACACGAATCGCAACCTCCCTAGCACTCACGCATGGAGAGATCTCAGCCATTGGATCTCAATCCAACGGCTGAGGGGCGCCCTAATCGTGCGACAGCACCAACCATCCACTTAACAAACCGCAGCTTTAGTGCATTGGTGAAGACATGCGCTCGCAAATTGCAAGCGTGAGCTCGAGTTGCGGTGGGGGAGGCAATCTTGTGAAGAACGAGAGCAATCGAATTACACCCATTGGATGTCATCTGGCAGTGGAGGCGTCACCATGTGGCACAGCTCGATGGGTGCGGATGCAACCCACGTCCATCGACGCACCTCGAGAATGCACCATCTCATGCGTGATCAAGAGGCGCAATCTTTGCGCCATCTCAGTTGTTCACTTTTGAATCCAACGGTAGCGGTGCATCCAACCTCAGCGACAGCAAGCAGGCAAGTTGGCGCAACCTTTAGTGATAGCCTGGCAAACATTTAGTGACGCTTACAGCCATCGCTAATTGCTTGTAGGCGCAAGGCCAGCTGTGTGCGTGAGTGGGTGTGGGCTGGCTACAGCGACAGTTGAGCTAGACCTACAGTGACGTCCTAGAGGTCGCTATTGGTTTTATGCCTATTCTAGCCTCCTCTCATCTACTATATAAGGACGTACACCCCCTCCCTTCCAAGACATCTCTACCTACTCTACTCCCACCTACCCCTAAGCTCTAGCAAGCTTACCAATGCTCCGTTAGAGCTTACTCTCAAGCTCCCAAGGCTCCTATTAGTGTAACAAACTTCTGCCCCACCAAATATTCCTCCCTCTTCCCGTCACCATTCATTGGTCACCTTGGAGCTATCCTCCCATCTCCATTCCGGTAGTCGATCATCTTAACCTCCTCGCCTCCATTCCGGAGCCACGCTGAAGCTTTCCTTTACCTGACGTCCTCCCGCGTCTCATCTCCGTCTTCCCGCTCCTCACCTCCTTCGTTCAAGCTTTTGCCAGGCGCCGTCGTCTCATAAAACAGCCGATTCGGGAGATTCCTTCTCACCTCTTTCTCTTTTATGCTTTCATAGATCATTGTAATTGACATTGGAGTGATATATATCATATTTGTTCCATCTCTTTTGTGAATTTATTCTGCTTGTATTCTTATTTCTAAAACATAAAAAAATAATGAAAGCTAAAACACCAAAGCCAAACAAAATGAAGCGCAATTTTCAAATTAAGTAAACATTGCCTCCCTATGTTCTATCCAGGACTCCCTTGGAGTTTTGGTAAAATTTTATTTGATAACGAGTTTTGCGACTACAACGACGGGTTAATCTTAACCTCGATTTCAAACACGAGAAACACGTCCATCAAGCACTAACTTGCCCTTGTTTGTTTCTTGTGATTTTGCTAGGTACATCACAAGGCGATCTTCTGCACAAAATAACCACTCCTAGGGTAGGTAATCTCTCTTCTTCCCTAATCTCCTAGTCCTTTGAAGAGAGGAAAGGAAATAAAACCAATTAGGATTCATTTGCCTTATTTTCATAGTAATTTTCATTTAAAGGCAAAGTTTTCCTGATTTGCGAAAATTTTCATATCTAATTGATGCTTGAAGCGATTCTCGTTAGAAAATCTCTACCATTGCCTGTACCTATTAGGGACTACGCTTAATTTCTAAATCTCTTTGGGCTAATACACTTCTTGCTTGAAGCTTAAGGTGAACATTTTGAAATTAAATTAAACTTGAAATAAGGCTAACTAGGGTTATACTCTAGGGTTTTGAAGTGCTAGTTCACATTTGCCTGCATTAAGGAGAATAAACCCTCCCGCATTTATGTGCTACCCAAGCCCCTGTTTAAAAAGATCTAATCAATAAGAACCATAAAAATCAGGCTCTAAATCTCACTTGAATCCTAAAATTGTTGACCTAATAATCTGAGAATCAATTCAGGGTGACTTCTAGGTCTTGACCTCGATTTCATTATGCCATCTTTAGGGCAGGTTAGGTGAAGTTGACCTACATTGTAGGCCAATCAACCTCCAAATAAGGTCACAATCAAATCAACTTCTAACCAAGTGAAACTCAAGACACAAATTAGGGTAAAATTGGTAGACTTAAGGTCTTAAGTCTGTACATTCTGGTATACTTGGAACTGCAATGACATGGAAGGTCGGGTGGGGAAAATCCTGTAACCTTTTGGGATGCTCTACCGTGTAGGGGTCTTTATGGGGCTCTCCCTTCCTGGCTACCCATGTATTTCTCGAGTGTGTGGATTTCTGATTCAGAGGTATCATCCGCCTCGAAACTGCCTTAGTCATCCAAGAATCTTTGGGTGCTTTGATTGGGTCCAAATAACATCCAGTCCGTTATCCTTTCTATAAAGCATATACACAAGAAGGTCCTTAGGTTTTTAACCTAAGGAACCTCATTAGATCTTCTTGGGAATCTCTTTTCAGATCTGATCAACTTCAATTTAACCTGAGTTTGATTCAACATCTTGATACCACCATATGATTCAAAAATGCAACCTGACAATCTAGGAAGACTGCTTAGGAAACCTGAGTCCCAAATGAGTATGAAAGAAAAGATAATTGAGAATGCTTATAGACACCACGAGGAATATTGTAAAAGGGACATTCAGGATAAATTCAAGAAAATAATGGACCACATTTAGTAGAACACACTGAATTGGTGAAATTACACAACAACGATTATCTACAATATTGGTCAAATCCTTCAGTTCCGAAAGAACGCTAGAATTTTTTAGCAAAATGGGGAGAATTGCTGAATAGATTATATAGATCCATTGATCAAAAATGCTCATCAGAAGTTAAGATGACATCTTGGAGTAATTCTAGTGATCTACGTAATTTCCCAAATCCCGGGTTCGATGGTCATAGTTGTTATGGACCCCCAACCCAAATGAATTCAAATTCAAATTTCATAGCAATTGACATTCTTAATCTTCATGAGGGTGGGGAGGATTTAGTTGCAGGTGTTTCCAATTCTGAACCAGCCCTAGGAAATCAGGAAGCTGGTCCATCGAGCTTAGATTTCCTAGACACCTCTGATGATGAGCTTAAAACAGAACTTCTCGAGAATGTAAATCCTGATCCTTATCCTATTAAGGTGATTCTCAAGGATGGCTCTAACATCCCTATAGAGCCAAGTCTAGATTGTAGTGATCCAATCCTTACCCTTAGCCTAGAATCTAGATTCGAGCCTATTTGGGATAATCATGAGACCTAAAATGATGATAGTCGGATTTTGAATTTGAATTATGATTTTGGCCCTATATTTGTTGAATACACCTCTGCAACCTCCTCAAAGACACAAATTGATTTTTCGAAAGTCACGCTAATCTATGTTACAGAAACTGATAGCGAGAATTTCGCTTGATTAAGATGATAGAATGAGATGTCTTTGTAATTTATGTGGTGGAAATCTTCCAATCAAAGATTAAAATAGATATCAATTTAAACCACAAAAAGGATGTATCCATAGGGAGGAATAGATCCAATAAATTCAGAAGTAGAGAGTCATCGTGTTCGTAGACACCTTCGCGAAATCAATTTAATGAATATGCTACTCTAAATGGAACTTGCAATTTCATGAGAAGTTATGGACTATTTATGTAAATTTTATGTCAGAAATCAAGCTTCCAAAAGTATGTAGATGATGCATGTGTAGTGGCATATCATGTAATTTTGAATTGCATGCAAATCTAAATTAAATTTCAATGTTAAATGATGCACATAATATAAGTTAAGCCAATTCACAAAATTGTAAGTGCACCTATGCAATTTCACCTGAATAAAATAATCCAAATATCAAATTGACAATGGCAAAAAATGTAAATTGTAATTCACTCTAAAATAGAGGAAACTTCCTCTCTCTTCACTGCACATTGGAGGAGGCATCGCCGGCGGTTTGATCGGGTGGAGGAGTTCCACCGAAGGAGAGGATCTTGTAGGCAATGACGGTGAGGTGCGAGATGGCTGATGGCGATCGGCGGGACAGCAGGTGGCGGCGGAGAGGAGTGACAAGGACTACAGCCGCACTTAGGTGGTTGTTGTGCGTGGAGGTACTGTGCGTGCACAAGGGTGTGGCTGCCCGCGGGCGCGGCTGTGCACGAGCGTGGCCGGCAAGATGGTTGGCTGCGGGGCTGTGGTGGGTTCCTTTGTTTTGTTTGTAGGCAGGTTGAAGGAAGCAGAGGAAGAAGAAGAGGGGACCGACTATGGAAGTGGGCGCGCGCGGGCGTGGCTGCGCGGTGAAGGGGGGCGCTGAGGGGCACTGCTGAACGTGCGGGTAGCGCGTGGAAAGGAAGCTGAGGGGGACGTGTGGCCTGGTACGCACTGTTGGCTGCGGGGCAATGCACTGTCACCGCACCGTCGGTCGATGAGGAGTTCGCAGTGGCGCCCCGGTGCACACTGAGAGGGCCACAGTGCGCGCGGCTTCCATGGTGCAGGCTCTGCTTTATGGCGAAAAGGAAGGGAAGAGATCCCCCTCGGGGCCTACTGTGCCTCTTTTTAACTTTCTTAGTTTGTTTCTTCCACCGAGATCCTCTCCAACAGTCTTGGTGATGGGGCGGTTGCGAGATTGTGGGACTCACTATCACCTTGGATGGGCACGAGTGCGTTGTTGGCCGCTGGTGGGAGCACGAAGAGGTGCGCGAGTGTTGCGCTGAGGCTGGAAGGAGTTGCACCTTCTGTGGGAAGGAAGAAAACAAAAGAAAAACAAATAGGGTTATTTATAAAAATCATCTAAACTAATACATGAAATGCATGTATGCCCCTATATGCAAACATTAATTTATTTATACATCAAAGTATGCTTTGTATATGTAATAATTAAGCATTTATGTATTAATTAGACCACAAATGTAGTCTCATTAAATGCTCCTAAGCCTAAATTTTGCTAGTCTGTAGCAAAAGTGAAAAACAATGGAAGTAACCAACAGATTTCTTCTTCCCTTATTCCAAAAACTTAAAGATCCAGTCAATTGTGAAGTGATAATAGCCTAAGTAGCGGATTTAAGTGAACAACCAATTTTCATTTGCAGTTCGTACTCATCCCTTAGTAAATTTTATTGGGATAGGCAACTTCTTTCCTCAGGGATAAAGTAGAAAATAATCTATAGTTTAACCCCGACTTTTTGGCTTAGGTAGGAGAGACAGAGTCAAATGGATTTATACTTGGTGGCTCACACTCATCTGGTGCTACCTATAGTCTAGTATTGCAGACTCTACCTCTCCAAACTATCAAATGAGTCAACCCAAAGAGAAGTCAAACAACTATGCTCTCTTGATGTTCCGTTGTGCTCACTCTTTGTTTTCTTTCTGAGATCACGAATCTTACCAGATTTGGTAAATGTACTCACTGTTTGGTGGCCTCATATGGCATTCACACTTCAACTAAAGTCCTAATAACTCTGCAACTAAGTTAGAGTCCTTGGCCAGTATTCGAGCAATCAGAAATACTGAAAGGTAGGCATGGGTCATATTTGGTGGATCGCGATTGGTGTTTTTGTTGCCTTCGAAATAACGTCACGAAGATAAAATTATAAACTTGGACTCTTTTCTTTTACTTCTTTTTCTTTTCTTTTTTTTTGTCTTCTTTTTTTTAAATATAATTATTTCTTTTCTCTTTTTCTTCTTTTTTATCGTTTTCTTTCTTTATAAATCAACATAACACGACACAGACTTTTATTTATGAGGCATTACTAGGGATGATGATGGTCAATAGGTTATTGTGTGGCTTATTTGGTAGAAGTACCTACTCTCGACACTAGGAAAGAATGGATAGGACAAGTGTATTTCTGACCTTTGACACTATTACCCTCCTTCAGCTGAGGACTCTATGAAGGACAGTCGTAACCATCCACTATAATCATAGCTTTATTAAGGTTCAATTTTTGTGCATCTACCTTATTTGGTGACTCAGGAATTCATACAATGCACATAGGAATAAAGAGCGAAAACTATACCTAACTCTGAGGTATCATCATCTAATTGTCCAAAACTTAAAGAGTCCTTGCACTGGACTTAGCGCACCAGTAATCTCTATACTTTCATCTCATAAATATGAGGTGGATTTACTAGAAGATAGTATGCCTGACTCCTTATTAACTGTCAAAGGGTTCAGTCAATTAAAACTGCTTATTGATTTTCTTCAAAGATCCATTATCCAGTTTACGTGCAAGTGAAGCAAATGTACTGGATTCTAAACTTAAGAAATAATTAAAGAAGAAAAATCTTTAATGACACCTCTTTGATAAAGATGTTTTGCTAGGGACTAACAAATTCAGCTCAATTAAATAAAAAGATTTTTTATCTTTCTTTCTTTATAACTATCCTAAATGTCTGCAAATATTTATAAATGCTATAAACATTCTCAGGTTATACATCCCCATGCTTAAGATTGACAATGTCCTCATTGGAAAAATGCAGACATAGAAGAATATCACCTGAGGAGGAGAGTGGGAGGAGCTAACGCTCCTCAAGTCGAAGTGCATCCAAAACCTGGCCATCTGAAAGAGTAATATAAGGTTTAAGTCGCTGGCCATTTACCTTAAAGCTCGTATCGAAAGTAGGGTTCCGAGTTTCTACAGCTCCATGAGGGAAAGTATTGTTAATAACGTATGGCCCATCTCAGTGGGACTTGAGCTTTCCTGGAAATAATTTATGTCTGGAATTGAAATAGTAGACCCATTAGTTGGGCTTAAAAGTCTTTCTAATGATGTGCTTATCATGGAAGACTTTTGTACGTTGCTTGTAAGTTTGAGAAGTTTCATAGACTTCATTAAGAAGCTCCTCAAGCTCACTTAACTCTAACATACGTGCCTTTCCCACTTTATCCAAATTCAAGTTAACGTTTTTAATAGCCCAATAGCCTTTATGTTGGATTTCAACAGGAAGATGGCACGCCTTTCCGTAGACAAGACGGAAAGGAGACATGCCCAAGAGAGTCTTATATACAGTTTTGTAAGTCCAAAGAGCATCATTTAATTTTTTAAACCAATCCTTATGATCTAGCCTGACAGTTTTTTCTAAAATTCGCTTAATCTTCGTATTAAACACTTCAACTTATCCACTCATTTGGGGATGGTAAGGTGTGGCTATCATGTGGTTGATTTCCAAATTTTGGAATAGTTTTATGAAGTGTACGTTCTTGAAGTGAGGTCCTCCATCACTTATGATCATCCTTGGGCACCCGTACCGAGAAATGATATTAGCCTTAACAAAGCCCAAAATCATGGAATGGTCATTGGTTCGTGTGGGTATGGCTTCTATCCATTTCGATACATAGTCCACAGTCACAATGATATACTCATATCCGAAGGACACAGGAAAGGGACCCATGAAGTTGATGCCCCAAATATCAAAGATCTCAACAGGGAGGATATGTTGCTGGAGCATCTCATCCCTTTTTCCAATGATTCCCATCTGCTGGCAATGTAGACATGCATCCACATATGTATGTGCATCTCAGAATAATATGGGCTACCAAAAGCCAGACTGAAGAACCTTATGGGCAGTCTTTTTTCCACTAAAATGTCTCCCACAATGGAGGTCATGGCAGAAACTCAGAACACTTTTTTAATCTTCATCAGGGACGCAATGGCGGAAAAGCTGGTCAGGGCCTGCTCTAAAAAGCTCGGGTTCCTCCCAGTGATAAAATTTAGCGTTAGCAAGAAACGTGTCTCGCTTCTGCTTGTCCCAAGTACGAGGGTTAATGCCCGTGACCAGATGGTTCACTGTGTCAATGAACCAAGGAGTTTTGGCCTCCACGACCATCAAAGATTCATCAGGGAAAGTCTCTTGAATATCGCCAGTAGGATTTGATGCCTCAATAGGGATCCTAGACAGATAATCTGCTACCACATTCTCAACTCCTTTCTTATCTTTAATTTCCAGGTCAAACTCCTGGAGTAGCAGAATCCAACGAATTAGGCAAGGTTTGGTGTCCTTTTTAGCAAGAAGATGCTTTAAGGCAGAATGATTTGTGAACACCACAACCTTGGATCCCAAAAGATATGATCGAAACTTTTCCAAAGCAAATACTATAGCAAGAAGTTCCATTTCAGTGACCATATAGTTTTGCTGAGGATCCGTAAGGGTCTTGCTGGCATAATGCAGCACATGAGGTTTTCCATCAACCCTATGACCTAAGATTGCCCCCACTGCAAAATCAGAAGCATCGCACATTAGCTTAAACAGGAGGGTCCAATCTGGTGCTTGGAGAATCGGCAAGGTAATATGGGCTTTCTTTAAGACTTGGAAAGCCTCGCCACATCTATCATCAAAATCGAAGGAGACATCCTTCGCTAACAGGTCACAGCGTGGCTTAGAGATTTTACTGAAATATCTAATGAAGCGCCTATAAAATCCAGCATGGCCAAGGAAAGATTTAACTTGACGAACATTGGTGGGCGATGGAAGTTTAGAGATGAAATCAATTTTTGCGGTGTCCACCTCTAAGCCTCTCTCGAAAACTATATGCCCTAACCCAATGCCCTGTTGGACCATAAAGTGACTTTTCTCCCAACTAAGCACCAGCTTTGCCTCTTCGTAACGGGTTAAAACTTTATCAAGGTGCGAAAGGCATAGGTCAAACAACGAGCCGTAAATGGAGAAGTCATCCATCAAAATTTCAACAAACTCGTCGATCATATCAGAAAAGATAGCTATCATACAACGTTGGAAAGTGATAGGAGCATTACAAAATCCGAATGGCATTCGGCGGAATGGAAATGTGCCATATGAACTCGTGAAGGTGGTACGCTCCTGATCGTTAGGAAAAACGGCTATCTGATTATACCCAGAGTACCTATCAAGAAAATAGAAGTACTTGTTCCCCGCCAATCGTTCCAAAATCTGATCGATAAACGGTAAGGGGAAATGGTCTTTTTGGGTAGCCGTGTTCAAACGACAGTAATCAATGCAGACCCTCCAACAAGTTGAGGGTCTAGTGGTTGACGGAACCCATTTTCACGTATTTGAAAGTCGTCGGAATCATAGTATAGTCGCACAAAAACGTTCGTCAAAAATAAGTTTATAAAAATTACGAGACTTGAGTCCCGGTCGTTCGTCTCTGGGAGGCATTTGTTCTACTTCAGAATTCGATCTTATACCGCTCTACTCTGTTTAAAAACGCACGCTAGTTTCCAATCTCCTGATTAAGATTTCACCACTTCTATTATGAACTCTGATTATGTGCGCATGTGTTAAGTATTCATAAGGTGAACGTGTGAGTTTCTGTGCGCACGATTCTAGCGAGGTGGTGACTGTTTACAGAAAATGCATTTATCGTTAGATTCTTTATATTTTCAGG
Source organism: Thalassia testudinum (assembly GCA_037157565.1). Classification (NCBI taxonomy): domain Eukaryota; kingdom Viridiplantae; phylum Streptophyta; class Magnoliopsida; order Alismatales; family Hydrocharitaceae; genus Thalassia; species Thalassia testudinum. Next base: position 1,476,178 of record JAZHRO010000029.1, on the reverse strand, counting down.
AAGTGACATGCTTATTGCGGAATAGATAAACAATTCAAAATAAGCAACTTGAATCACGCAAACAGGATAGCAATCAATAAGCTCATGGTGATTTCAAAATATGGATATATATATATATATATATGCATTTTTCATTCATTCTGTTGGGAGTTGGTTGCAACAAGAACTGTAGAGGAAAACATATATAGAAATGCTTAAAATGTAAATCTAGCTACCAGAAAGCGATCACATACAAGAATCTACGAGGGGATTTTGCATGCATCATTTGGGGAGAATAAGGACTACGCTACTAAGCGGTAATAAAAAATAGTAAAACTATGAAGAGCATAAACTACTAATCTATATCTAACAGAATGAAAGGGCATTTAGGGGTGATCCCCGATGGCCTTGAAGTGGTCGGGAGGAGAATGAGGGGCGGCCAATGGAGCTTAGGTCGGCCCTTTGAGAGAGAGAGGAGTGATCCAACATTCTGGCATGGTGTCCTTCATGGTGGTGGTGAACTTGTGGAGGTGGAGTGTCTAGCCTAAGTGAAAGTGGATGTGGAGCTAATGGAGTGCATGGGTGCCAAGAATGTGAATGGGTGCATTTGGCCGCCCATTGGGTCTTTTTATAGACCAAAGGGCTTCTCTCTAGAGAGGTGTGGAACTCTCTAGAGAGAGTCCAAGAGTGGCCGGCCATATGGTTATGAGATCCAAAAAATGTGGATCTCATTTTGAATGCCTCTTGGTTGCTAAATTTGGCAACCAAGAGGTGGCGCAACTTCAAGAGAGTTCTAGAGAACTCTAGAGAAGTGTGTGCGCGTGAATGGGTGTGTGTGTGTGTGTGGTTGTGCTCTATGTGTCTAAGAGGTTTAGGTTAGGTCCTAAGGGGTTTAGGTAGGTGTATGTCTTGAATTAGGGTTACAAACCCTAATTGCTAAGGGAAATTTGCAATTAAACTTAACCTAAGTTTAATTAGGTGAGTGTGAACCTAATTGAGAGTGAAATAACTCAATTAGGTTGGGTTTAGGTCAATTGGACTCTCACTAAGTCCAATTGAACTTGTGTGGGTTGAGATCTATTTTCAATTGGACTCAATGAGTTCAATTGACTTAGGTAAGGGTAATTGACTTTGATGTAAGTCAATTGGGTTTGGTGAGAACCTAATTAGGTCCCTAGGTTGGTCTAGAGATGATGTACTATGGTTAGGACACCTTAATTTAGGTTCCTATGGGGTTGGGATTAGGTCTAAGGAGCTAGAGATCCAAGATCAAGGCTTGAATCTCAAAACAGGGACTGGAGACCAGTACCAGACGTCCAAATATGTGATCAGACGACTTATACTCAAAAATCAGAAGCCCAGACTTCAGTTCTGGATGTCCAATATGAGTTAGGGAAAAATCAAGGTTCTGTTTTGGGTATTCTGCAGAAATTGGATGTCTGACAAAATGTCTAGAAGTCCAATAACACTGTAGAAGTGTGTTTGAGGTGTGCGGGAGTTGGCTAAGGGTCCTGGACGTCCTATAACTTATCTGGACGTCCAGATAAGGGTTGGAACTAGGGTTTTAGGGCTTCCGAGGGTGTTGTGACCTAATCTAAGGGTGGTTAAGGCTTGGTGAAGTGTCTAGGCTATCTTAGGGCTAGGATGGTCCTAAGCTCTTCATATTTTATCGCTTAATTCCTACTTAATAGAATAGCAAACCTTTAACTCCCTTACATCATTATTCCTACATCTAATCTAAGCCTTCTGCTCCAGCTCTGCTGCAACTCTCGTTATTTCAGATCTAGCTTCAGATGCTGCTCCAGATCCAGCTCCTGATCAGCTTATTACTTGCAATCGACATAATGCATTTAATCAACACATTATAATATTATTTCATGCATTGCTAAAGTAAAGCAATGGAGATGCAGATAATGCTTATGCATGCATGGATTACCCTACTTATGCTAAGTTTTAGCCTAATCTAGGTCAATTAAGACCTATGATTGCTGTGCAATCAGTGGTCACCAGCTCTCCTTAGTCATTCTCTTCTACAGTGATTCTTGCCTTTTTGGGTACCACATGAATAGGACTGACCCATTTACCATCTAAAATGGGATAGATAATCCCTACATCCAGCCATTTCAGAATCTCCTTTTTAACCTCCTGCATATTGGGGTTGAGCCTTCTCTGCATGTCTCGGAAAGGCTTTATGGACTCGTCCATGTATATATGATGCATGCAAAGGGAGGGATCAACATCTTTAATATCAGCAATTGACCAGGAAATTGCTTCTTTGTGCCTTTGTAAACACTCAAGCAGAGTTCCCTCCTGCGATTCAGATAATGCAGACGAGATAATAATGGGAAGCATGTCATTAGGGCCAAGGAAAGCGTATTTCAATGTGCTCGGGAGGGGTTTCAACTCCAACTCGGGAGCCTTTTGGATTGAGGGTTTAAGTTGAGATGTCCTCACCTTAGGTAGCGGATCTACCTTCTCGGTCCAGGGTGGGGACAGAGACTCTGTGTGTATCCCCAGCAACTCTTCTAATTCGGGTATTTCCCTTTCAGTTTCTTTAATAATCGGAGGATGGTCCTTATATATGACCTTTTGAAGGGGATCTCTACATAGGAGTGCTGGAGTAGTCTCTTCAATTATTTCATCAACGACCTCAATCTAAGAACGATATTGAAATCTTGATTGCTCGTAAGTATAAAAAACATTCAACTGGATCTTCTTGTTTCCAAAGTCCATTTTAAGTACCCCTGATCTACAATTGATAGAGGCATTAGCTGTGGCCAAGAAGGGGCGTCCCAGAATAATGGACGGCTTTATGGGCTTATTAGATGGGTCAGTAACTAGCACCAGAAAGTCAATAGTGAAGAAGTCCTCCACTCTCACAAGGGCATCTTCCAGCAATCCCCGTGGTGTCTTAAGTGATCTGTCTGCGACCTGGAGGATGACTAGACTAGGCTTTAACTTACCTCCTCCCAAAAGGTCATAGATAGAGCTCGGTAAAATGTTCACCCTCGCACCCAGATCGAGCAGAGCCTCGTCAATGTGTTGGTTACCTATAACCACTGAAATATACAGGGCCCCTGGGTCTTTCATTTTGGGGGGTGTTCCATGTTGAAGAACCGAGCTAACATGGTCAGGCAGGATGACCTTGGTTTGGACCTGTTTCCTAGATTGGTGCTTTTGGGTGCATAGGTCCTTCAAAGACTTGGCATAGGACGGGATCTATTTGATAGATTCCAACAGAGGTAGGTTGATCTGGACTTGCCTAAAAGTGTCCATAATCTCCTCCGTCCTATCCTTGGCTCCAGGCGAGCCAACAAAAGATTCCCCAGGAGCAGATAGGCGCTCTGGATAGGGCACCCTCGTATTCTGGGTAGAGGGGTCGTCATGGCAGTAGAGGGTGGTGGAAGGACGACATCCTCATTGTGGGTGATTTCAAGCGAGGGAGAGCAGTGTGGCTCTTCCTCGGTGGAGATGGAAGTCAGGTCGGGTGTAGAAGGGGAATTCTGAGACGTAACCGTAGGAGTGTTATCAGGCTTGTCAATTTTCTTTCCACTCAGCACGGTCACAGCTTAGGCATGCTCCCTGAATTCGACCCCCTTGCCCTTAGGGTTCTCCTCAGAAGAGTTAGGCAGCTTCCCCGGATCACATTGCCTAATTGCCTCAGTAAGATGACTAATTTGGGATTGCATATCAGTAATCATCTTATTCTGAGATTGGATGACCATATTCTGATGCTCTTGCATCGCTTTCATCATGGCTTTAAGCTCATCCTTCTCAGAGGGCTTATTCTGAGGAGGGATTTCATAAGATGGTTGGTATATGGGTTGGGGAGGTAAGGGTCTTGTATTCCCTGAGTTAGAAGCATCACCTTGCTTCCAAGAGAAGTTTGGATGGTTCCGCCACCCTAGATTATAAGTATTGGAATAAGGGTTATTGCGAGGAGGTGGGCGGAAACCTTGGGCTGCGTTCAAGTCAGCCTGAATCAACTTAGGGAATTGATTTGCCTGGTGGCACTCCGCAGTGGCGTGCGTTGTGCTTTGGCAAATGGAGCATTCACTTGAAGCCTGAAAGATAGAGTCTGCTTGCAGGTTCATGCCGGGTTTTGCTAAAAGCCTATCAAAGTTTTTATTCAATAATTGAATCTGATAAAGCCAAATCCTGAGAAGCCCCAACTTCATGGGCCTCTATCTTCCTCTGCAAGATTGATGGTTTTCTTTCTTGATAGGCAGATGACAAATGTATGGAGTTGTCACTTAATGTTTCAAATAATGCCCAGGCTTCATCCTCAGCTTTGGTCATGAAGATTCCTACACAGGCTGCATCGATGGTTTGCCTGTCTTTCAGATAATCCGTTATAGAACCTTTCGACCAAGTGCCATCTTGGCACCTGATGGTGGGGGCATAACTTAAGAAGGTCATTAAAGTGCTCCCAAGTCTCATGAAATTGCTCCCCTTCCTGTTGAGTAAAACCTATAATCTTTCTTCTGTAATGGTTGGTTTTACTCATAGGAAAATATTTTTTCAAAAATTCTCCCTTAAGGGTGGCCCAATCATTTACCCTTGCATCGAGGGTATGATACCAGTGCTTGGCCTTATCCTTTAAGGAGAATGGAAATAGAGTCCTCATCAGGGCTTCATCAGTAAAGCCCTGGAGCTTCACCGTGGAACAGACCTCGGTGAATTCTTTCAAATGCCGGTAGGGGTCCTCCCTAGTAGTACCATAAAAGGAGGGCAACAAAGATATGGTACTGCTCTTGATCTCATATGAATTATCCCCTGCCGGTCATCTCAGTGCTTGTGCGGGTTGGTTGGTTGGAATGAAATAGTCCCTCAAGGTATGTTGTTGATTTGCTCCTTCATCAGCCATGCCTTCTCTTTTCTTTCCTAGTTGAGCTCTCCGAAGAATTCTTTCGAGCTCAGGGTCAAACGCTAGACTGCCCTCAAGAGAGTGTCCACCAAGCATACAATATCAATCACAATTCAAGTTCTTGTTGATTGAGTAAGTGAATCCTCCACTCCAAAGATAGGTCAAAAGGTCAAGGCCTATCCCTCTGTTACCACGTAAGTGGTATAAGAGGGGTGATGACTTGAGATCTTAACCTTCTTTGTTGCAAAGGTAGAATTGGTTGATATAGATGGCCAAACAAGTTATTCACTGCAATTACGTGCCCTAATTCAACCTTCGAGTGCCCTAGGACCTATACTTTGCTTAGATGATACTCCCAGGTGATCAAGTGAAAAGTTACTCCAAGGACGAACAAAAGCATGCAAGTAGGGCGAACCCTTCCTTTGAGGCGATGCGTATGCGATGCCTCTTAACTACGCTTTTGTTCCTTTAAGGGGTGTCTCCCTTCGTGAAGTATCAAAACACTTGGCCAAAAGATACTACCACCACCACAAAGCACGATAGGAGGGTCTGCAACGATAAAGACATCGGTGCCTATAGCCTTAAGGGATCGAGCCTTAGTGCGGTGCCTAATGTGCGTGCTCAGTGTCAAAAGTGTGTATCACACCGCAAATCTTTTTTTTATTTTTGAAAATGCAGACAAGTCCCTTTGAATCAGATCAAGTGTGATTTGATTTTAAGGTCAAATCTGATTATCAGTCCCACTTTCAGTTAGCCGACCACTGAATTAGTAAATTCAATCATCTTGGTGGTATTGAATTTTAATCTGAATGCAAATGCGTGAATAGAAGCTGGATGCAAAAGTTAGAAAGATGTACCTATCTCCAGCAATCTTCGTGCTAATATGCTCACAATGCAACAATGAGATCTAATGTGTTGCTCAATCACCCCTAAATGCTCGCATTTAAGGGCATGCAACTCCTAAACAGGCAGCTCAATATTTTCTTTTGTTTGTTTTAAAGGCAAGCAAGTAGAAAAATGAATCATGCATGCTGAAAAATGTAAACCCTAATAGCTAAAGAATGTGGGGACAAACCCCTAAAAATTCAGCCCCAATTACTACAAGGGCGAGAAGACAGAAATAAAATTTGTGACGAAGGAGAATCTTTTGTGAAAGCGGGATCCAGGTCTCCTGCGTCTTCTCCTCGTGTGGGCATTGCTCAAGGTTGATGTTGCTGCTCTACTGTGCTAGTCGCCCCGTCAAATTCCTCGCACAAAAAGATAAAGAATGATCAGATAATTACGCAACTCAGAATACTCATAAATAATCAAGTGAATCTATTACGTTTGTTGCCTCCCCAGCAATGATGCCATTTGATAGAGAGAATTTCGCTTGATTAAGAAGATAATAGAACGATATGTCGTTGTAATTTATGTGGTGGAAATCTCTCAATCAAAGATTAAAATAGATATCAATTTAAACCACAAAAAGGATGTCGTATCCACAATCCAATAAATTCATGAGTAGAGAGTTATCATGTTCGCAGACACCTTCGCGAAATTAATTTAATGAATATGCTAGTCTAAATGAAACTTGCAATTTCATGAGAAGTTATGGGCTATTTATGTAAATTTTACGTCAGAAATCAAGCTCCCAAAAGTATGTAGATGATGCATGTGTAGTGGTATATGATGTAATTTTGAATTGCATGCAAATCTGAATTAAATTTCAATGTTAAATGATGCACATAACATAAGTTAAGCCAATTCACGAGATTGTAAGTGCACCTATGCAATTTCACCTGAATAAAATAATCCACATATTAAATTGACAATGGCAAAAAATGTAAATTTTAATTCACTCTAAAACAGAGGAAACTTCCTCTCTCTTCGCCGCACATAGGAGGAGGCGTCCTTGGCGGTTTGCTCGGGTGGAGGAGTTCCACTGGAGGAGAGGATCTCGTAGACAATGACGGTGAGGTGGGAGATAGCCGGTAGCGGCCGGTCGGATAGTAGGTGGCGGCGGAGAGGAGCGGTAGGGACTGCAGTCGCACTTGGGTGGTTGCTACCCGCGGGCGTGGTTGCTTGCTAGCATGGCTGGCGAGATGGTTGGCTGCGGGGTTGTGGTGGGTTCCTTTGGTTTGTTTGCATGCGGGTTAAAGGAAGCAGAGGAAGAAGAAAATAAGGGGACCGGCTGTGGAAGTGGGCGAGTGCAGGTGTGCCTGCGTGGTGAGGGGGGGCACTGAGCAGTGCTGCTGAACACGCGGGCAGCACGTGAAAAGGAAGCTGAAGGGGACGTGCAGCCTGGAGTGCATTGTTGGCTACGGGGTAGTGCACTGTCACCGCACCGCCGGTCAATGAGGAGTTCACGGTGGCACCCCGGTGCACATTCAGAGGGCCACAGTGCGCGCGGCTTGCATGGTGTAGGCTCTGCTTCATGGTGGAAAGGAAGGGAAGAGATCCTTCCCGGGGCCTGCTGTGCCTCTTTTTAACTTTCTTAGTTTGTTTCTTTCGTCGAGATCCTCTCCAACAGTCTTGGTGATGGGGCGATTGCGAGATTGTGGGATGCACTATCACCTTGGATGGGCACAAGTGTATTGTTGGCCGTTGGTGGGAGCACGAAAAGGTGCACGGGTGTTGCGTTGAGGCTGGAAGGAGTTGCACCTTCTGCGGGAAGAAAGAAAACAAAAGAAAAACAAATAGGGTTATTTATGAAAATCATCTAAACTAATACATGAAATGCATGTATGCTCTTATATGCAAACATTAATTTATTTACACATCAAAGTATGCTTTGTATATGTAAATGCTACCATAATAATTAGGCATTTATGTATTAATTAGACCACAAATGTGGTCTCATTAGAAACCAACGAGTTGGATAAGTTGGGAATTGATTGGGTCTATCCTAGGAGCCAAGAACCCGAACCCATGCCTAATAGGTACATTATTTTTTTGGAATCTGAAAATAGGTTAGACTCAAGTTAGGTTGTTGATTCTACATATCTTGATTCTCTCTATGGTGGAACTCCCGATCCAGAATCAGATTCGGAAACCTATTTTCGTAAATTCTCCGATGATTTCGAATCCTACTCTTATTTCGAGGAACCTTTGTTTCCTAACAATTATGAATCAATCTACGACCTCAGCATCCATGATCCATTCTTCAACTCTGACTCTGAGGTCCTTAATCCCGAGATCATTGATTCAAAATCAAGTTCCATTGAGATGAAATCATTCCTTTTTGATCTTCAGGAATCAGAAATAGGTGCCGAGAGTGTCTGTAATCCAGAGTTCGAATCTTTTCTTTACTCAGATTTTTATGATCCTATAAGCACTCTTCTGGCATTTACCTTTGATTTTGATAGCCATAATGAGGACTCTTTAGATGAACCTACTTTTGAATCCTTTCTAGAGGAGCCCTCAACTCACATAGTTCTCAAAGAAGCCACCTCTTCTATACCACATACAGTACTTTCTTAAATCCAAACCCAACCCTGACCCGCAACCGGAATCAACTTCTACTTTGATTCTCCTCTCAATGATCTGGTCGCATATGATTCTCCATCTTTTGATTGGGTTTCGAAAATCGATCAGACTGATAATCATGTCTCATCTTTCTCTGATCACTCTTGTAGGGTTCGTACATCCTCCACAGAACCTTTTTCATTTGAGGATCCCTACTCTGACCAAGCTTATTCGACTCAACCAAACCCTAGATTCTCACTTCCATATCTTCTTGAGTCTCACAGCATCTAGTGGGTTCCATATCTCTTGATCCACATCAATCAACCCACCAGATTGATTGAGTTTGAGTTGCATCATTAGTCTGTTGATCTGAACATGCACCTAGTTGGACCAATCAGGCTATTGATGAAGGTGCTTATTCTGCAAAATTCATCTGATTTGACCACTCCTCCATGACCATCTTCTGCTCGGCTGAAGGCATTAAATTTAGTGCTTAACAGGAGGCAACCCATCATTCAAAAAACACGAGAACCTTCTTATTATTTTGTTGAGCTTCATGTCTACTACACTCTGTGTTCAGTTTTAGAACAGTCAACTCTACCTTTGGTATTCGTACTAGAGCTTGAAATCGTCTACAGCAATCATCCCGACCCGTTCACCCACCCATTGACCCTATTCTAATCCTTGAATCCAACTGATTCCATACCCTTCGATTTACAATGAGGACATTGCAAAACTTAGTCATAGGAGGTGTTAAAGTGCAAATACATAAAAATTCAAATTTTTGAAGGGTTCTCACAAAAAAATTATACTCATTCAAAAAACCAAAAAAATTAAAAAATTAAAAATTAAAAAAAGAACAGAAAAATGGAAAGGAAAGGAAATTTTGAGAGCTTCATTGCATATCATTTTTTAGAAGGAAAAGAGGAGGTGATTTAAATGTAAAAAAGGAGCTATAATTTAAAACAAAAAAAGTGATAGTTATTAGTAAATGATTATGGAATCTACTTAAATTCTAGACCAAATCAAATGAAAAAAATTAAGTTAAAAAACAATAGAGAGACATGGAGATTAGTATGAGTGTTGATCTTAGGCCTCGGGCTTGTTTTAGATTTAAAAACTCACATATCCGTTAAGATCCGGATAGTCCTCAAGAGGTTGAGAAAAATGCGAAGCTTATGTATTAGGTCTAAAGTTTAGGGATTATTCGATCGCGTTAACTAACATCTGGTTTGCAGGACTCGGTTACCTAAGCACCTTAATCAATACACAAGTCTGGTTCAGTGCGCTTAATTAATCAAAAATCACGCAAAAGCATTTGTTCAGTTATGAAAAAGCTACATAGATTAGGAGCGGCTTATCAACATAAGTTAATTTGGATGAGTTCCTGACGTAGAGAAATGGGAAATTCCCCTAGAATATGCGCAATAACATACCGTCTCCTCGGTACTTATCTCCTAGGATATCTATGTAGGTTTGGCCCTACTAGGAGGGGTGACGTAATAAAATGCGGAAATAAACAATATCACAGAATAAACAAACACACAAAGTATACAAAGAATTTTAGGTGGAAACCCAAACCGGGTGAAAACCACCACCTAACCCTCTCGAGTTAGGATTTGCCGATCAACCTAGTTGATCAAATCCACTAACCGAATCACTTTAAAACGAGGGTGATTCAACCTCAGTACAACCACGCTACAAGTACGAGGGTAGCGTTCCTCAACCCCTTCTCTCCACGAGAAGGATTTTGTCCCACGAAAGAGACGGGAATTCGCAAAGCGAATACCCAACAAAAAGACAAAGATAAAATAAACAACAAACCTATAGAGCCAACAAAGTAATAAACCTAAGCTTCTATAGGAATTAGGAAACTCCCCTTTGCAAGGAGTGCGTCGACGATGACGCGGGTGCGTGAGCCACGCAACGGCGCAATGTCGCTCTGGTGAACAACGGCGGGAGAGTAGGTGCGCGAAGGTTTGATGCTCTCAAGGGAATGGAGCTTAAGCTTGGAGAGCAAGATCTTTTCTGGACACAAAAGAGTGTGAAAGTGTGTAGCTAAGTGTATCCAAGTGTGTATCTTGTGTCTTTCTTAGTGTATCTAGGTGTGTAAAGGCTCCCCTCTATTTATAGAGGCCTTAGGAAGGCTTTGGAAGGCTTAGGAAAGATTCTATAGCCGTTGGGAACAAAGTCAAAGAGAATCAGGCCGAAATCAGGACAATGATTACATTTGACAGGGTTATCAGACGTCTAACTCTTGCATCAGACGTCTGGGAGGCTACTTTAAGACGTCTGATTACAAGGTCAGATGTCTGATTCTATGCGGGTTTCCTCCTGACTTGAATCAGATCTAAACAGGGTTTTTGCGCAAGTCCATCAGACGACATACAGGACGTCTGGAACTATGTCTGGACGTCTGGAAACCTACTTCTACTGTGGGAATTGATTTCCAAACGTTGCAACGGCTAAAAAATCTCTAAGAAGAGATTTTGGGTCAGCCGAGGCAAAACGGTCATTTATCAGACGTCTGGAAAGGCCTAAGGACGTCTGATAAGGCTCTAACGGTCATAATCTTGAGCGCCTGCTAAGCTAGCCAACGGTCCACTATCTGGACGTCTGGCAAGTCCATCAGACGTCTCCTAAGACGTCTGGTATAAGGGTCTGGACGTCTGATTTCATCAGACAGAACTAGCTATCCCAGCCTAACAGATATCAGACGTCTGAAACAACAGTCAGACGTCTTAAAATACTTTATCAGACGTCTGGAAGTGCTATTTGAACCCTATATTGATTTTCTAAGTATTCTACAGAAAACCTAAGTATCGTAGGGTTGTGCCGGTATTCCTAGGACTACTGTTAGGGTTCTTTGAGGCTCTTTAACATAATTTTCTAAGGAAAATAAAAAGAGCAAGAAAATAAAGACAAAAGATACAAGAAAGGATTAAAAAGAATCTATCATATTCTTCTTGTCTTCTATCTTCAATTTGTCGCTCCACGCGAACCTCCTCTGTTTTCTGTCAAGCTCCTCCAATCCGTCCTGGATGCGAGCTCGAACTCCGTCTAAACACGTCCACATTTGCAATTGACCTGAAATCTAGGACTCAAATTGCAAATGTTAAATAACACGTGTTTTGTTATCATCAAAGCAAATGATCGTCGTGTTTTGTTATCATAGATTAGGAGCGGCTTATTAACATAAGTTGATTTGGATGAGTTCCTGACGTAGAGAAATGGGAAATTCCCCTAGAATATGCGCAATAACATACCGTCTCCTCGGTACTTATCTCCTAGGATATCTAAATATCCTATCGGGGGCATGTAAGCACCTTGTGGTGGTTCAGGTGCCATGGGCAGGATTATCCCGAAATGTCGATTGCCATGGTCTGAATTTAGCTAAAAAATGCCATGGGCGACACTATCTTGAAGTGTTGAAAGCCATGGTTCTAGGGGTTGCTATGGGCGATGCTATCTCGAAGCATCGATTGCCAAGGATCTTGCGAGGATTGATAGTGGGGACTAGGAATCTGATACAGACCGTGTTTTTAAGCCAATCCGAAGCTAGAAATAAAGAAAAGAAAAAGAGAGAAAACTCTCCAAAAATGCAAAAACTCTTCTATCCCTTTCTCTTACAAAAATGCACTGCAAACTGAACTTGGACTAACCATGTTACAAGCACGGGCACTTTAACTGCTGGGTTCAATGAACCTTATGATAGTGTCTATGGGCTTTAGAAGCCTTCGCGATAAATTAAGGCTAAAGCTGGTCAGGTCTGGATGTTGGTTGGTACTTGAGTGCTGATAGAGCAATTCTCATTTTTGTTGAATTTTTAAACATAAAGTGATGTGTCGCATTTAATCGCGTGGTAGAAAATCATTTTTCAAAACCTTTTCATTCTTAAAATCTAACCATGAAGAGTTAGGTCATCTCCACAAGGAGGAAATAACCTATTGGACTAGTAAGTACTGCTTTATTTATTCGAGACTCTCAATTAGTGTGCATACTAGTTATTGCAATTCATTTTCAACATAAGTTAGCATTTTTGTAATTACTCAAGAATATAGGGAGGTTACATGCAAAATCACCACTATGGAATACATGAATCGTAATCTTGGTACTGACAAATATCATCAATATAAACAAAATCGAACCCGTTCCCTGTAACCAATATCCCATACTCTATTATTTAAGAGATAAATGGAACTATTCACAATTCAAATAAACATGAGGGATATTCATGCAAATCTGTCTAAATATAATAATTAGATAAATAAATGAATAGTGCTCTTTCGTAATGTCAAAAATCCGTAATTTTTAATGTGATTGCAAATAGGGGATTTGCTTAGACGAAATTGTGCATGCGGAGGGATCAAGGCTGACGCACGGTGCTTGGAGGAGATTGGCTGGGATGCGAGCTTCGCGTTGGTGGTCGCGACGTCGATGGAGGTGGCCAGAGCTCGTCGATAGGAGCGATGGACGTCGTCGTCGGCGGGTCTCTATTCGTTTAAATTCTCAACACAGCTAATTAAGTTAATTAGACTTAATTAAGTGTAAGAGAAAGTAACCTAGGTTAACTTGAATTAATGTCAATTGAGTAGTATAGGGTTAAGCTAGCCTAACATTTTAGATTTTTAATTCTTTTTTAACTGGTTGAATCTAGGTCGTTCACTGGGAGACATAACTTAATTTAATTCATCATTTATTCCTAAGCATTAATTACTACTTAATCAATTAGAGTTATAATTATAATACTTTAAGATTATGAATCTTGCGCAAAAGATATTTAACTAAAAACATGCAACATTTCATAAGACAAGCATATTTATACATGTGATCTATTATTAAAAACAAGTAAATATGTTTATTTTTACTAATTTCTTTTCATTTACAAAAGATTTAAGGCAAGAAAGAGAAATATAATTAAGTACAAGTGCCTTATTTATCAATTAAACTCTAAAAAAAATTGTTTGAGTAAGGTACAAAAATTGGACGTCTTAAAAAAATGAACTTGAATTATCAGACATCTAAAACTTTGATTTTCCTTTTATTTGCTTTCTTCATTCTTCGGCCTTCATTCTTTTTCTTTTCTTCTTCTGTCAACTCTTTATTCTTTACTTTTGTTCTCTGTTTACTTCTCTTTCTTTTTCCTTTAACCTTTCTGTCTGTTTACCTCTCCCTTTAACTTCACGAGCTCTTCTCTTCTTCTCTAAATTCCTTAAGTCTCTTATCCTCTTCACTTCTCTTTTCTCTTCCTTTCAACACTTAACTGTGCATTTGAACTGAATCAAAAACTTGGTTTTATGGTTAGTGGCTCGAACCGGTCGGGAATACACAGCACCCCTCTCAGGGTGGGACCAGACCTTACTGGGTCCAAGCCTGTTTTATTACATTTAGTTTATTTCCAGTTTAATCATCACATATGCACAGTCTCCAGCCTTCCAGGCCTACATGCACACGCCTGCTCACGGGCCCATGTTTGCACACCCACAGGCGCACACACACCCTGGCACGTGCATAGCACGCACCCACACACACACACATGCTCTTTATGCACCCTGCGCTGACGACCGAACAACCCTATACACTTTTTACTTTTATCCCATGGTGTGCGCTTTGTTCTTACCGATGTGGGACTAATCATGTCCCTTCTAGACTAGATTTTGGCTGGAGGCACAGGTTGACTCAAAGCTCCAAATCGAGCAAGCTATAGCTCGTTGGAAAGCTCTAGAGTAGATCTAAAGGATTGCAGCATCAATTTGATGCTGAGGATAGATTCTACCCTTTGATTTGAAGGGCAAAGATCGACAGTTTCCACAGCAATTCTGGCCTGCAGATGAACAACACAGGTCTAAGGACCTGCAGACATGGTCTTTGATCTCAGATGAGGTTCTGAATAGGTTCAAGAGTTAATTTCGCATCTAAAGATGGAAGGAAGGAGGTTCAGGAAGGTGGTGAACCTTAAAATCTTCAAGCAGAAGCTCCAGAGCTTCAAATTAAGCTCTGAAAAGCTTCACAGATAGCTAAAGATCAGCTGTATCTAATTCAACAACCTCTGAAGGTTGTTAGGAATCTATCTGGACAGTGTTTACATTGAAATCTTATCGAAAATGCACTGAAGTCAATATTGGGTTCAAATGAACCCAAACTGAGCAGCAGTTGGATTCATCTAAAACCTTGAATAAAACTTATTTAAATCAAATCAAATCTATCTAAAACCATTCCAGAAGTAATTTGAACTCATCAATTTCTTGAATTAAAACCTAATTCATCATATCAGACCTAATTCTGACCACTGAACATCGAAATTTGACTTTTATCATAAAGCATTCTCAGATGAAATTAACACTTCAAATCATGTCTATTTAATCTCAGGAATGTGTTCAGGGTCTCACAAAGTAGTTTTGACCTAGAAACCTAGGGTTTCAAGTCTGTCGCCTGGGCTCTAAAATTAGTTTGTTCGACAGAATAAACTAAGACCTATTTGAATGAAAGGTCTTCAAATCTAACCTCAAGGCATCCATCTGATGCTTCTAAACCTCTAAAATTAAAGCTTATCCCTATTGGACAGACTTCTCCAACTCTGCTGGAGTTGGAGAAGACAAAGGTCTAGATCTAACTCCAGTCTTTAAAAATTTGAACTAAATATTACAAAATAATCATTGAGCCTCAAATAAGTGATTTGGAGCTTCTGAGGGACTTCTGTAGGCAGAATAGCACATCTTGACTCGCCAGAGCTCACCGGAGCTCCGGTGAGTTCAAACAATGGCTAAAAGATAGTAAACATCATCAAAGCATGCCATAGTTGATATGAAAAGTTTCCTTAGGTCACAAGGAACCTCAGGAACACATTAATTTCTTCAATTATTGATTATACAGAAAGATAAGCATTGAATTCATGGTGAGTGTAATTTGAGTTTGATAGAACTCAGGACATATTCTCTCACTCAATTGAGTGGAGAGATCATGTTAGTGGGGTGTGGCGAAGGTGAATAAGTAATTAATTAGGTGGATACACTCTTCCTGAGCCACCATTGACAACGAACTCAGGAGGTTGAATGTATTTTTGGTGTTTTAGTTATCGGTGATTATTAATCCAATTAGAGTGTGGATAGGGCCCTTAAATGATGATTAAGTGATGGAAGGCCCCAATGGAGGTGAATTGCCCTCAGATACTTCTACCATGGACATCGAAAGTAGCTGGTGAAGGTAGAGATGGATTAGGCGATTAGGTGTTCAAATCAAGGAATTAAAGTGTTAGAAATGGTCATGGAGGATTAAGGAAGATGATCGATGAAGTTAAAAGACAAAAGAGTGCTCTAGTCAAGCTCAAAGAACTCACCGGAGCTAAGGAAGACGATGGGAAATCAAGCACTAAATCTAACTAACCTACCTAATTAGCTACTCTAGTCACTACTTACCTAATCTACTGTTACCTGGACGAAGGGGGTAGAGGATCTCCGTCGATGGATCTTAATGGAGGAAGAAGTCCGATGGGTGTACGCGAAGCGTAAAGGAGGAAGTCCAATGTTGGCACTGTGTCAGAGGACTCAGTGGATGATGGCGAAGATCAGGAGCAAGTGCAGACGAGCAGAGGAAGACGGGGCAAGCGGAGGAAGGTCAACGGAATTGGAGTGAATAGCCTATCTGCTAGCTCAGTGGGGGGAAGAGTGAAGAGAGGTAGCTTTTGAAATTGGAGAGGTGGAGGGGTATTTATAGGTTACGGTGACTGAGGAGAGTGAATCTGGACGGAAAGAGATCTAGGAGTGAAGTAACCACCGACGTCTTCTCCGATGCTGGTGAGGTTAGCTTCAAACCCTAAATAGGATTTAAACTTCATCCAGATTGATGGATGAAAAGAGGACGGTGAGCACAAGCTCCAGGAGCTTGGCAGGGAAAGGCGGACTTCGGATGGATGGTGATCGGCAGGTGTGGATATCTCCTGTTGTCAGCCGTCGAAGAGGCTGAAGAATAAATGAAGAGGAAGAAGATATTTCAGGGACCTGTCTGTAATGAAAACTAAGGACCTAAGTGAAGTAAAAGGATTCGATTGAAATAAAACTTAGGGACTAAAATGTAAACTAAAGTTTTCAAGGTTTATTTTAATTTAAATGTTTTTCAACTTTTTGTGTATGATTATAAATAAGACAAATAGTATATTTAAACCTTGGATTTACGTTTTAGACCTTTTTAGCTTAATTTATTTAATTAAGTAAAGTTACTTAAGTTATTACATACTTAGGTATAAGTTATACTTAAGTTAACACATTAATTAGGTAAATTTTTAATGGTATTTCAAGTCCATTTATTAATTAAGTTATTAGTAATATTAATTAGCTTAATAATAAAGCATTTTTAACTTATTTTAAGGTCCTTTAATATTTTATTCCTTATTCTATAATTAACCCATATATTTACATATTCTTAGCTAATTAACTAGGAAGACTGGTTAATTACGGGTAATTAGAAGTCATGATGAGCCTCTCATCATACCCCCAAGCCAAAGTTTTGCTAGTCCCTAGTAAAATTAACTAAAAATATGATGATTTAAACACTTGGGTTTAAATTAATATAAATAGAAACTAAGTAGAGGAATGCTTAGGTTAGAATTTTTGAATATTCATTTTTTAAATTTTATGTATATATAAATAAGTATCCATAAATATACAGAGCATTATGTGAGAATCTCCCTACTTAGACTTATGACTCAAACAACTTTCTCAAAACACACTCTATTAAAAATAGAGTTTTTAATGGGAATTTTCTCAACAATTAGAATCCCAAAAACCACTTATTCTTTGTAATCATTCTAAACCCTAGAAACTCAGAATTCAAAGTGTTTTAAGAAAACAAAGCTTAAGAGTTGGAAATTAAATTTTAACTCAAAAACTCAATAGACTTAAGTTAATCTTTAAGTTAATGAAATTTGATTTTTATCAATCTAAGTTTTAGCAAATTAGCCAGATACTCATTATTAACCAAACTTAGAGTAGTAAAACCCTAATCTGCCACCCTACAGCACCAAGGACAGACTTCTAGACCTAGGGTTTTGTCAATCTTTCTCCTTTAGGTCTCAACTGCAAGTCCTCAAAACTCGATTTCTTAGGTTTCACTACCCAATACAAAGGTTCAGTAGCTATGACTTTAAAGCATCCGTTCTTGTAAAGAGAATTGTCTTAAAGGCATCCAAATTTGCAAAAATCCAAATCTTAAGTCATCAATTTCCAATCCAGGTTATTCCAATTCAAGCCTTTGGCTTGGCCTTACTCAAGTTTGGTTGCTTTCTCCTCACCAGTCTTTTATCCCAAGGTCAACACATTTTGTGTATATCTCCCCAGTGGATCACTGGGTCTCTTATTCCTAATTTTTATCTCCATATTTTTTTTCTTCAGCTTTTTCTATAGGATAGAACACCCATATGTAGCAAGGTGTTCTTTTATTTGATGGAAGGAAGGGTAGCATCCATTTTTACCAAGATGATTTATTTGGTGGAAAAATTGCATAAATACCCATTTGTAACGAGGTACTTAACTGTAGGGTGTTTTATTTTATTTTTATTTCTTTTTTTATTTTTTACCCTTCTCATTTTTCTTACTAACATTATACTCCAAATCCTTTTTCAATGTGAATGACACATCTTTCACCCTTTCAAGAGTTGCTCCACGGAAATCCTTGGACTAAAGAGGATTTATAATCGATCTCTTAACCTTTGTATTTTCGCAGTCTTAGATGCCTACAAGACAACTCTATGTATGTGAATTGTTGATGCTTAGGTTACTTAGCTCTCAAATCAGAGCTTGGATAGCAAAGCCATTCACTCTCAACTCTTTTAAACTTTTAGTTTCCTCCTAAAGGATTTGTCAAGACAACTCACCAAATCTAGCCGAATGTCCTTAGTTGATTAAGCTAACTATAGCCTGATAGACCTTAAAACTAAGATTCTACTAACTCTTTACTTAATTAATTGTTAATATATGACCTTCTTACTTAACTTGATGATAAAAATAAATATTAAAAATGCAAAAGGATTACTTAGTTTAATTTATTAAAAGGTTACAATTTAATTCCAAAACTTAAATTTTGAACTTAATACACCTTAGATACTTAATTTCAGGGTAAAGAATAGAAAAAACACCCTTAGGGTTTAAAGACTCTAACTTAAATAAAATCCCATTTAAAATTTCACAGGCAAAAGTGTGTTCTGAAAAATGTTGAGTAAAAATCTAAATAATGATTTAATGCTCTTATAAAATACTATTTAAAATATATATTTTTAATTTTTTATTATTTTTAGTTTATGACCTAAAAGAAAAATTAAGCTCTTAATTACTAATATAAGTATAAATATTTTTTATATCTTATTTTTCCTCTTTTCTTTATTATAGATGTAAAACCCCATTATTACTTTTATAATTTTGGAATTTTCAAATTTTTATATTTGTATATTTTTATTTTTATGTTTTATAAAATTTTCCAATTTTTATGAATTTCTTCAAAATTTTTCAAATTTTTATGGTATTTTTTATTCTTTTTTCAATTTTTTTAATTTTTTTGATATTTCTATTTTTTTAAATTTCGTGGATATTTAATTTTTGTGTTTTTTTTATATTTTCTCTACAAATACACTCGAAGTAAAAATTTCACTTCACACCCCCCGAAGCTAAGATTTTACAATATCCTCATTGTAAGAAGGGTGAAAAAGATATTACACTTCACTTAGTGTAGGGTGACGGAAGGAGTCGGATAGAGGAGATCAAAGATCTCTATGTGGACGATTTCTATTCTGATTAAAGGTCAGAGTTGTCAGTCAGGCTAAGTGAAGGTAATCAGTGTAGAATGAAGTGAAAAATCAGATACAGATTCAAGTGTATAGTAAGAGAAATGTGTAGAAAATAGGAAACAGCTATATACAAGATGTCGGTGGAGAGATGACAAACCCTAATGGAGCTTGTAACAGTCTCCAACAAGACCCAAAGCATGTGATTCCAAGAAAGGTTTTAAACATTGACCATTAACTTTGAAAGGTTGATCCTTGTTGGGTTTAGTGATTTCGACAACTCCATTGTCGAAGACTCTAACAACAATAAATGGTCCTTGCCATTTAGACCTAAGTTTTCCAAGAAAGAGCTTCAAACGGGCATCAAAAAGCAACACCTTTTGACCAGGTGTAAAAGATTTGCAGGAAATGTGTCTATCATGGAAGGCTTTAAGTTTTTCCTTATACAGCTTTGAACTCTCATAGGAATCATGACGTAATTCCTCAAGTTCACTAAGCTGCAACCTACGATGATAACTAGCCTTCGCGAGGTCTAAATTACAGACTTTAATTGCCCAATAGGCATTGTGTTCAATTTCTACGGGAAGATGACATGATTTCCCGTAAACAAGTCTGTATGGTGACATGCCTATTGGTGTTTTGTGGGCAGTTCTATAAGCCCACAAAGCCTCATCTAAACGGGAAGTCCAATCCTTCCTATCGGGTTGGATTGTCATTTAAAGGATCGTTTTGATTTCCCGATTAGAGACCTCGGTTTGCCCATTGGTTTTGGCATGATAAGGTGTAGAAATACGATGTGTAACCCCATATTTTCTAAGTAAATTCTTAAACTGGGCATTATTAAAATGGGAATCGCTGTCAGAAATGATAGCGTGAGGTACCCCAAAACGAGCGATAATATGATTCTGAATAAAAGGAATGACAACTCGGTGATCATTTGTGCGTGTCGGTATGGCTTCAATCCAACGAAAAACATAATCAACAGCAAGTAAAATATACTCGAAGCCAAAAGAGGACGGAAACGAACCCATAAAGTCTATGCCCCAAATATCAAAGATTTCATAGACAACTATCGGATTCAGAGGCATCATGTCTTTTAAGGACATGCTACCAAGAGTTTGGCAGCGACTACATGCCTTACAATATGTCTGTGAATCTGCAATAAAGTGGGCCAATAAAACCCGCAGAACTTTTGCAACGGTCTTTTAACCAGAAAAATAACCACCACAAGCCTGGTCATGACAAAATGAAAGGATAGAATCAATCTTAGAAGTAACACAACGCCTGATGATTTGATCATTATAGAGTCAAAAAAGATACAGGTCTTCCCAGAAATAGTATTTGGCTTTTGATTTGAGTCGTGATTTGCTATTCCCGTCCCAATCTGGCAGGAATTGATGTGTAACCAAATAGTTAACAATATCTGCATACCAAGGAAGATTTGAGGATATAGTCAAACGATGCTCATCCGGAAAGATTTGAGGAGATGATTCAATAGTATCAGAAGGAAGGCAGGACTTTATTTATCAATTAAACTCTAAAAAATGGAATTAGAGTAAGATACAAATATTGGACGTCTTAAAAAAGGAGCTTGAATTGTCAGATGTCTAAAACTTTGATTTTCCTTTAATTTGCTTCCTTCATTCTTCAGCCTTCATTCTTTCTCTTTCTCTGTTTTTACCTTTGGTCTCTGTTTACTTCTCCCTTTAACTTCACGAATTATTCTCCTCTTCTTCTCCTGAATTCCGTAAGTCTCTTATCCTCTTCTCTTCTCTTTTCTCTTCCTTTCAACACTTAACTGTGCAATATGCATTTGAACCACATTTTGAACGAAAAATTGGTTTTATGGTTGGTGGCTCGGACCGATCGGGGATACACAGCACCCCTCTCAGGGTGGGACCAGACCCTACTGGGTCCAAGCCTGATTCATTACATTTGGTTTATTTCCGGTTTAATCATCACATTTGCACAATCTCTGGCCTCCCAGGCTAACATGCACATGCCCGCTCACGGGCGCTCGTTCGCACGCCCACATGTGCACACACACTCAGGCACGTGCATCGTTCGCACCCACACACACGCACATGCTCTTTATGTGCCCTGCACTGACAACTGAATAACCCTATACACTTTTTATTTTTATCCCATTGCGCTTGCTCTGTTTTTGCTAATGTGGGACTAATCATGTCCCTTCCAGACCAGATTTTGGCTGGAGGCACAGGTCGACTTAAAGCTCCAAATCGAGCAAGCTATAGCTCGTTGGAAAGCTCTAGAGTAGATCTAAAGGATTGAAGCATCAATTTGATGTTGAGGATAGATTCTACCCTTCGATTTGAAGGGCAAAGATCGACAGTTTCCATGGCCATTCTGGCCTGCAAATGAACAACACAGGTCTAAGGACCTGTAGACATGGTCTTTGACCTCAGATGAGGTTCTGAATAGGTTCAAGAGTTAATTCCGCATCTAAAGATGGAGGGAAGGAGGTTCAGGAAGCTTCAGGAAGGTGGTGAAACTTAGAAGCTTCAAGTAGAAGCTTTAGAGCTTCAACTTAAGCTCTGAAAAGCTTCACAGACAGCTAGAGATCAGTTGTATCTAATTCAACAACCTCTGAAGGTTGTTAGGAATCTATCTGGGTGGTGTTTACATTGAAATCTTATCGAAAACGCACTGAAGTCAGTATTGGGTTCAAATGAACCCAAACTGAGCAGCAGTTGGATTCATCTAAAACCTTGAATAAAACTCATTCCAATCAAATCAAATCTATCTAAAACCATCCCATAAGTAATTTGAACTCATCAATTTCTTGAATTAAAACCTAATTCATCGTATCAGACCTAATTTTGACCACTGAACCTTGAAATTTGACTTTCATCATAAAGCATTCTTAGATGAAATTAACACTTCAAATCTTCTCTATTTGATCTCAGAAATGTGTTCAGGGTCTTGCAAAGTAGTTTTGACCTAGAAACCTATGGTTTCAGGTCTGTCACCTGGGCTCTAAAATTAGTTTGTTCGACAGAACAAACTAAGACCTATCTGAATGAAAGGTCTTCAAATCTAACCTCAGGGCATCCATTTGATGCTTCTAAACCTCTAAAATTAAGATTATCCCTATTGAACAGACTTCTCCAACTCTACTGGAGTTGGAGAAGACAAAGGTTTAGATCTAACTCTAGTATTTAAAAACTCAAATTAAATATTGCAGAATAATCATTGAGCCTCAAATAAGTGATCTGGAGCTTCTGAGGGAGTTCTGTAGGCTGAAGAGTACATCTTGACTCACCGGAGCTCACCGGAGCTCCAGTGAGTTCAGATAATGGCTGAAAGATAGTAAACATCATCAAAACATGTCATAGTTGATATGAAAAGTTTCTTGAAGTCACAAGAAACCTCAAGAACACATTAATTTCTTCAATTATTGATTATATCGAAAGATAAACATTTAATTCACAGTTAGTGTAATTTGAGTTCGATAGAACTCAGGACATGGTTCTCTCACTTAATTGAGTGGAGAGATCATGTCAATGGAGTGTGGGGAAGGTGAATAGGTGATTAATTAGGTGGATACACTCCTCTTGAGCCACCATTGATAGCGATCTCAGGAGGTTAAATGTATTTTAGGCGTTTTAGTTATAGGTGATTATTAATCCATTTAGAGTGGGGATAGGGCCCTTAAATGATGATTAAGTGATGGAAATCCCCAATGGAGGTGAATTGCACTCAAATACTTCCACCATGGACAGCGAAAGTAGCTGGTGAAGGTGGAGATGGATTAGGCGATTAGGTGTTCAAATTAGGGAATTAAAGTGTTAGAAATGATCATGGAGGATTAAGAAAGATGATCGATGAAGTTAAAAGACAAATGAGTGCTTCAGTCAAGCTCAAAGAGCTCGCCGGAGTTGAGGAAGACGATTGAAAATCAAGCATTAAATCTAACTAACCTACCTAATTAACTACTCCAGTTGCACTACTAACCTAACCTACTATTCCATGGACGAAGGGGCTCGAGGATCTCCGTCGATGGATCTTAACGGAGGTAGAAATCAGAGGGCGGAATAAGAAGTCCGACGGGTGTAGGCGAAGCGTAGAGGAGGTCCAACGTCGGCTCTGTGTCAGAGGACTCAGTGGACTACGGTGGAGATCAGGAGCAAGTGAAGATGAATGGAGGAAGATGGAGCAAGGGGAGGAAGGTCGTCTAAATTGGAACGAATAGCCTATCTGCTAGCTCAGTATGGGGAAGAGGGAAGAGAGCTAACTTCTGAAATCGGAGAGGTGGAGGGGTATTTATAGGTTACGGCGACTGAGGAGAGTGAACCTGGACGGAAAGAGGTCTAGGAGTGAAGTAACCACCGGCATCTTCTCTAACGCCGGTGAGGTTAACTTTAAACCCTAAATAGGATTTAAACTTCATCCAGACTGATGGATGAAAAGAGGACGGTGAGCACAAGCTCCAGAAGCTTGGAAGGGAAAGTCGGACGTCGGATGGACGGTGATCGACAAGTGTGGATACCTCCTGTCGTCAGCCATCGAAGAGGCTGAAGAAGAAATGAAGAGGAAGAAGATGTTTCAGGGACCTGTCTGTAATGAAAATTAAGGATCTAAGTGAAGTAAAAGGACTCGATTGAAATAAAACTTAGGGATTAAAATGTAAACTAAGGTTTTCAAGGTTTATTTTAATTTAAATCTTTTTCAACTTTTTATATATGATTATAAATAAGACAAATAATATATTTAAACCTTAGATTTGCATTTTTGATCTGTTGACAGAGGGCGAGATCGATTTTTTAAAATAAAGGATGCGTCGTAGTATAGTGGAAATCGCCTTGAAAACAAATAAGAATTTTTATTACTCGAATGTTATGTCCGAGTCGAACACAGGGGAATAAAATTTATACACTAATCTCAATAATAGATGCAATTTGAACACTTAAAATTACTCAAAATCTAATTCAAAATGTAAAGCATAAAGTTATGAATAATAAAATGTAGCAAACGAGAAATTGGACGTCTGATTATCGAATCAGACGTCTTAAAAAGGTTTGATGCTTCTTTTCTTCTTCTTGGCTTCCTTCCTTCTCTAGCTCTTCTTTCTCTTACTTTTTTATTCCTTTCTCTGCCTTTTCTTTGTTCTTCTTTCTCTGGCTCTCCTTTCCTTCTTCTTTCTGCCTTAGCGGTAGCTTCTTTTTCTCTGACTTCTCCCTCAACTTCCTCTTTCTTCTTCAGTCGTGCCTTCTCCTTCCTTCGATCTTCTTTTCCTTAGCTTTCTTTTGCAACTCTTTTCTCTTTAGCTTCTTCTGCTTCCTCCTCCTTAGCTTCCTTTGCTTTTCCTTCTTCTCTGCGGCTGCACCCAAGGCTTCCTCCTTTCCTTCTCTGTCTTTAGCTTCCTCTTCCTTATTCCTTTCCCTGCACACAAGTGCAAAACCTATCCCTACCCTCCCCTGCGAACTCTCTCTCTCTCTCTCTCTCTCTTTTCTCTCTTCGGCTTGCTCTCCCAGAGCCAATCGGTTATTCGGGTCGGGTTAGCGCACTCGGGTCTAGGCTCACTAGAGTGGGTGGTGCGCGAGGAGTGCAGGGTAAATGGGTCAGGCAAGCCAGGTCCATGGAGCGTGGATCGCAGACGAGGTGAGTGGGCGAGGGGACCTCACCCCGTGTTCGGAGGCAACAAAGCTAAAGCACAAATTCAATTTATACCACTCACCTCACTCTAAAACAACCAAGGTGGGACTAAAAGTACTACCTGCTTTGCTTGTGCCTGCAGGAGATGCTCTGCTCAATTGTCGTGGCTACAGTGCCCTCTCAAAGCCAATCACTGGCTGGATGTGTGCGCGTGATAACTCTGCGTCACCTGAACCTGAATTCCTGGAGTGAGGCCGCCTGGGGCGAAGGATGCAAGCTCCTTCAAATCTGCAACAATGGCGGTCAAGGTCAAAACCTGTTCTCACACAACACAACCTTGCATCCTCATTAGAATACGCGAAAGGCTTTGCCGTGGCATGGCGAAGGTGTTGCAGTAGGTGGTCGAGTGAGGGGTGGCCTAGGCGTGCGTGCCTAGGTCGGTCTGTGACCATGGTGATGGGTCTATTCGGGGGGATTGTGTGGAGGTTATGGCGGTCGATGGAGATGGGGATAATGGTCAGTGGAAGGTGGCAGAGGTTCTGAGGTATTTGGTGAGGTGGATGGGGGTGTGGAAGTGATGGAGATACCTCGCCGGTGGTTTGCCGGAGGTGAAGATGGTGGTAGTCTACGATGGTTGAGGGTTGATAATAGAAATAAAGAAGGGGGAAATGAAGAGTGGAGAGAGAGGAAGAGATTTAACCTAGTTTAAGGACGAAGGGAGGCAAGATGGCAGCTGGCTCGTACCTACTGCTGCCGAAGACGAAGGTTTAGTAGAGAGGTGACGGCGACAACGTGGGGGTATTTGGCACGTGCGCAGGTACAACGTGACGTGGACGGAGGAGGCGGAGATGCCTCTACCACTGGTATTGTGGTAAAGTGACAAAAAGAGGGAGGAGATGTCGTCGGAGCTCACTGGATGGTTGGCCAGAGGAGAAGAGAAGAAATTGGAGGGTGGTTCCCTGCCAAACCAAGTTGGGAATGCTCGGCTGGGCCTGGGGCTTCTTTTATAGCCTCTAGCGGAGGGCCTTATGCTTGGAAGGCAAGCTTCCAAGCACAGGTGTCCTCACTAGAGTAGGAATGCAAAAAAATACCCAAATCTCTCATGCGTTCGCATGAGAGATTGGCTGGGAATTAAGGCTTAGGATTTGGTTCACACGATCGGGAATTTCTTAGAGAATCTCCCTTTCAAATTTGAGAAGGAATCTCTGAGGAATCAGGGAGGAATCCCCCCTTTAATCGTTGCTAGAGTAGAACTTCTCCGTTGTAATGGCAGAGGGACCTAATTGCAAAGAATAGCGAGGAAGCTAGGGGGTATCTGCAAGGTTTTCAAAAGCTAGGAGACTAAAAGTAATTGGGTTAGACTGTTTTGCAAAGTAGGTAAAGGTGACCTCCCCTTAGGTCTAAATTTTGGTATAAACCTAATTTGAACCTAAGGAATCCAACGGTGAAGTTGGATTTTAAGTTTGACCACGTTTGACTGGATATTTTGTAAAAAAACTCAATTTGTGGCAAATAATTAGCTAGGACCCCCATTTAGGTCAAAATAGGTTCCAAAGGTCAAATTGAAGGTTTTAAGCCCTAGTGGATATTTTTCCAAGAATTTTAGAGGGTTTAGGTGAATTTTATCCTAACCAGAACCTTGTTGAATTAAGTAGGTCTGTTTTAGGGTTCCAAGAGGTCATTTAATTCCCAGATTGCACATTAACCTGTTTCTGATTGAACCAATCCACTTTTTATCTTATTTAGACCAATTGACCTATGTTTAGCCCCTGAAAAATCCCGTTGATGTACTGTAATGGTAAAATTACAGTTTTACCCTTTGTTTCTTATTTTTCCTCTTAGAATAATTATTCCTTGAATTAGGTCCTTCTCTATGTTATGTAGGAATTATTGTTCTCTTTTATAGGTCAAAATGAGCTAGTTAGGGCTCATGATGATGTTCCCATCATACCCCCATCGTAGCTTTTGCTAGTCCCTTAGTAAAATTTCAAGGTTTTAACTTCTGTTCTAGACCATGAGTTTCTTTCATAATTTATGATGAGTGGTTTTTCTTTTTCTTTTGATTAGGTTAGAATGCCGATAGTAGGCCGAGAGGTACTCATGTACCAACCAAGATCCAGACTTGACCAGCTTTAACCTCTGTCCTCTGCGAAGGTTTTTAAGGCCCTTAGGAACTATCTTAAGGTTTGTTGGACTCCACGGTTAAAGCACCCATGCTTGAGACATATTTTAGCCTTGGTTTATTTTGCAGTGTGTTTTTGTAAGAGAGAGACAGAGGATTTATTTGTTTAGAGAGTTTTCTATCTCTTTTTTTTATTTCTAGCTTCGGATTGGCTTATCAATACGATCTGTATCAGATTCCTTGTCCCCATCATCAATCCTTAAGGGTCCCTGGCAATCGATGCTTCGTGATAGCACTGCCCATGGCAACCCCCAGAACCCTAGCTTTCGAGATAATCCCGCCCATGGCGTTCCGTAGCCAAATCCAGACCCTGGCAATCGACATTTCGTGATAATACCATCCATGGCATCTGAACCAGTGGGGTGCTTACGTGCACCCAGTAGGATATGTAAATATCCTAGGAGACAAGTACCAAGGAGATGATATGTTATTACGCAACTTCGAGGGAAGTTTCCTACCTCTCCGCTCTGGGAACTTGTCCAAATCAACTTGCGCTGATCGGTCGCTCCTAATCTAGTTAACTTTTTTCAGAACATTTAAATGCTTTTGCATGATTTTGATAGTTATGCGCACTGAACCAGATTGTGTGTGGATTGGAGTGTTCAGGTTACCGAGTCCCACAAATCGAAGGTCAATTAATGAGGCCGAATGCACCCTAAGCCTTAGACCTAATACTTAAGCTTCGCATTTTCCCCAACCTCTTGAGGATTATCCAGATCTTAGTGGATACTTGAATTTTTAAGCCTAAGAGTCTAAGCCCAAAAGGCCTAAGATCAATGCTCATACTAATCTCTTTTTTGTCTGATTAGCACTTTTTCTTCATTTTTTTCTTTTCCTTGATATGGTCTAGAACTTTGGTTAATCCCTTAATCTCTTACTAATGACTATTCTTTTTCATTTTGTGCTCTTTTTTTTTTTTGACATTTTGCTCTTTTCCTCATATTTATATGGCTTCAAAATTTTCTCCCCTCCAATTTTTTGTTCCTTTTCATAATTTTCTATTTTTTTGGTATTTTTGACATATGTAATTTTTTGTGAGAATCCTTCTGACTTTTCTTGATTTCTGTATGTTTGCACTTTACCCCCCATGCCTAAGTTTTGCAATGTCCTCATTGTAAACGGAAGGTGTGAAAAGTGTTGGGTCCAGGGACTTAGAACAGGATATATCGGGTGGGCGAATGGGTCGGGAAATGACTGATGCGGACGATTTCAAGCTCTGGTACGTGTACTAGAGGTGGGACCGACTGGTCTAAGGCTAAAGTCTGGGTGTAGTAGACGTGGAGTACAGACGGATAATCAGACAGATCTCGGGTTTTTGGAATGACGGGTTACCTCCCATTGATGTAAACACGTTTACACTACTTAAGATGTCTATTTATGCATGTTCTTAAGCAGAGGATTGCATTGCATGCTATAAATATTGCATAACATGCATTATCTTGCATTTAAAGTAGTTTGAATAAAATGGAGGTTAATTGTCTCCTTTTATGTGCTTGGACAGGGAAAACTTTTTATCGGAGCCTCGGATCGAAGATCCAACCGTACAAATGTGTTTAGGGCGACGATTGGAGTTCAACGACTCCAAGATCGCCTTAATCAGACATCTATAGCATCAGATAGTGACCGGGGAATCCTAGAAGATCAAGGGCCAAGATGGTGTGAATCCGCACTTCAAACGACAAATCCGACCGCACGGATGGATTCAGATTGACGATTACAGCCTAACGACGCAAAAATTGAGTCAATACAACACCTGTGGCACCATCTACATCAGCTAGAAGATGGATGGCCAAGATGGCACCACGTGGCGCCATCTTGGCCGCCCAATCGCCCACACGCATCCGCTGAAGCCTTCCGCATCTGCCCTTCCCCATCGTTGGATCAAGATCTAACGGCTGCGACACGCCCACGCTGAAGTTAGGCGCTCAACAGAAATGCGCCCCCAGCGCGTTGGTCGAGTGCTCTAACGCGGATTGAGAGCGCGTGTTCGAGCCTTGCCACGCTGAAATTGGAGAGGCATGCCTTTGATCGAGCGTCAGATCACGATCGAATGGTCGCGCACGCCCGACAGCGCCCACGCGCTATTTCACGCGCGGCGGTAATGTGGCATCGCACGTGATCGGGCGTGCGCTGAGGAGGCGAGCGTAGCGCGATCTAAGCCATCTGATCTCATAATCGGACGGTTGAGAATGGCTGGACGTGCACGTGCGTTGCGTGCGCAAGCATGCGAGTGGGCGCGGGCGCGTCGCCTACTACGCCCACGTTAAGACCTTTAGCGACGATTTTATCCATCACTAAATGTCCTGAATTAATGTTTTTAAAGTGTTAATGACCAAATTGCCCCCTCTCCTTGCAACTATAAAAGGAGACTCCCTCCACACGAAATTCTCATCCCTTCTCTTCTCTCCCTCTCCAAAGTTCAAGAGAAGCTTGTCCCACACCCAGGATGCTTCTCGCGAGAAAAAGTCAATTTTTCATCCCCCTACGGAAGTGGATCTCGCGACGACGACGACATGCTGCCCCGTTCCCGTTCTTCTGCTTCGTCTTCCTTCATCCTGCTTCGTCCTCCTTCGTCCAGGCGTCGTCCCATCCGGCTTATCCTCCAAGCGACCATCGAGGAGGATATTTCTCTCTCCATTTTTTTAATACTTGCTAGAGTAGATTTACTGCTTTCTAGTATAATCATTTTCCCGCTTTCTAGTGTAATGAACAATCGGTTTAATGATGAAATTCTATGTTTATTCTACATCTTATTTTGGTTTTTGTTTGTAATATTCTCTCTTATTCTCTCTCTCTTTTCTATTTATTGTAAGTAATTAGATAGTTCTAATTAATTGAATTATTTCGTGACAAATAAAAACAAACGCATTGTTTTTAAATTAAACGTTCGCCTCCCTGTGTTCGACCCAGAATTTCCATTTCGGTATAAATTTTATTTGTTGAACACAAGTTCTTCCCTTTCATACTATGACGATAGGTTTTCAAAATCAAACACGTTAGCGTAGCAACCCGACATTCAACATTTTGGCACTGTTGCTGGGGAGGCGACGCTCTTTGATTTTTCTTCACGTTTTCTAACTTACAAATCATTTACCTCACTTCTCTCCTTTCTTATTGTGATTGCAGGTACTCTTTCGAGACAGACAAAAGCGGTAGATTGGAGTAAAGTGTTGTGGAAGGTTTTGTAAGTTATTCCCCACATCCCACCCATTAGATTTCATTCCACAACATAATAACACAAACATCAATCAACTTAGGTGTTCTTATAAATTCTAAGGTTAGATTGTTTGTTATTTGATACCCACACCTGCCCCAACCCCCACATTAAAAGAAAAAGAAAAAACAAATCTCAAAGGTACACAACCTCATCTGATTTTCAAACTTGACCGGTAAGCCGATCTTTGGAGTAGGTACACACATCCAAACACATAATTGAGTAGAAATCAGATTAGGTAATCACTTGTGTGCCTAATAAAGTGGTGTAACAGGCCAATTGTTTGAGTTGATTGGGCCGCACCACTTCAATTAAAATCAACTCATTAAGTAGCTGCCACTTAGGTTCAACTATTAGAGATTTACCAGGTACTCCACATTCTTTTTCAAAGGAAAATATTTTCACCTGTGCTTTTAAAAACCTGGTGTGCCAACAAAACTTGTTTGAAAACACCTAAAGTTGAATCCTAAAAGCTACTAAGCAAGATTTGAATCTTAAAATTCACCGCATCAAAAATAATCTTGCTTGAAAACCACTGGTTGTGCACGCACACATAAATCAATCAATCATTAAGGGCACAACCCATATAAACGGCCCATCACATTCTAAAGCACATTCAAACCTATCCCTAAATAAAACAGAGTGGACATTGGCCTTAAGGATTTGACTAGCTCCTTAGAGCTCAGAATGAGCTTATTTTCGATTAGTCTGTACTGTTCAATCTGATGTCTAGCTAGGGGTGCAGAATCAAACGATCGCGGTTGGGGGGTACACTAGGAACCGGAGGCCCAAGCCGAAGGAAGAACCTTCTCTCAGTCCCTCCTTCTAACTGGTTGGATTGAATAGACAGAAGTAGATGAAATCGTTCATTTATCTTAAGATGGGTTTTGGGTGTCTGTAGGTCTGTAGGCTAACCCATTTAAGGACATGTTTGATTGCTTGTATTGCAGGGTGCCTTTCTTCCTCCCGTTTATCATGAATCATTCCACATATTACACGCATTCCCTCTCTTTCCGTTCTGGTTTGAATTATACGTAACATGACGATTATCCGGACTTGTACTGTAATCAACCATTAGTTAGTTGGGATAACTCGGATTGGGGATACAGTTCCGGACCTCCGTATTTAGGGTCTAACCCTGAACACTATAATTGTGATTTCTATCCTTTTCAGAGCCACATCGATTATAGATCGTCAACTTTTCATGGATAACCTAATACGATTTACAATCAAGAAGGATACATTGATCCTTACCCATCCTCTGATTACATTGCCTTTAGGTCATCACCACCTTTTGAATAATCTGAAATGACCTATTATCAGGAAGGGTATAAAGAATCTCAATTCGTTAATTCCCCTGCTTTGATCCCAAACCTGCGCAACCCTGAACCAGCTCATTTGGTTCAGGGTAACCAGGTTTTCAAGATAAGGTTTTTGCTAACTTGAGGAATGTCATACAATCTTTAGAAGTTTAGCCCATACCTTCCATTGAAAGATTGGAGCCTCTGATTGAGATGATTGATGATTTGAACAAGTATTTGTTGGATTGGCTCCAGGATGTTAAGGATAAGAACCCGGGTGAGTTTCTACTTGGGAAGTTAGCGAAATTAAGGATGAGATTTGTAGTCGCTTTGATTCAATCGTGGGATGATTCCCAGGATGAACCCTCTTCAGGAGAGCCAATTTTATAACCCGCTCAGGCACCTGTTGGGCGAGACACGTGTTACGAGGCTGACTAGATTGAATTAAAGCAACCAATCAAGGAAGATCTGATTTCTTCACCTAAGATCTCTTGAGCTGGGGTACGAGGAAACGTGTGTCTCCTTGGAATAGAAAGTGACAGATGATGTTGGGACATACATTAATACGGATCTTGATTTCTTTGATTCTGATGGTGAAGATTCGATTTGTGAAGTCTCATGCAAGTTTACAGAATATAATTTCTGTGAGACGATTGGGTCTGAGGAATCTAATAGATCATTTGATAGCCCAAGAACTGAGGAAACTGATCTTATTAGGGCACACATTATGGATCCAGAATTGCATTTTTTGAACGATTCAATTCAATGCCCTGATTGTCAGTTACACCCTATTGAGTTTATCGATAATTCTGTTTCTGAGATAATTAGACCCAAGTCAATTTCGCTTCAACCACATCATTTAGACTTTGAAATTTCAGACGGGGTGATTAACATGCAAGAAGTTTCAGAATTTAACATTCTGATTGAGGATGGGAGTTGGGAAGTTCTGATTTGGGAAGCTAACTTTGGAGGAAATAGAAGATTAAGTTTAAGGGTTCCAATTCATCTGAAACCATCAAATCAGAACCCTTACGACATCTGTTCTGAGGATGTCCAACCCAAGCACACATTCAATGATTATCCTTTTGAGCTTGAATTCTCTGTAACCTGACTTTTTGGTCTTCGGTTGCATCCTCATAAATCATAGGCCCGACCCCGTGTTTGCACCTCAAAACACGCCTATAATAACGCCTTCTTGTGCTATTTTCTAGCATTGACATTGCATAATAGGATCCTGTAATCGCATTTGTAAAAACACTTGCATGCATGCATTTAATCAAGAGAGGAAGAGGAGTGAAACAATCGCCTACATAGTTACATTTTTCTTCAAGTGCCTCCTTGCAAAATCACCCTCTTTTTATTTTTCCTCTTGATTTCTTCTTTTCTCTCCTTCCCGCGGCTGCATCCTTCCCGCGGCTGCACTCTTCCCGCAGCTGCATGCAGCAGCCACGCAGCACTTCTTCCCGTCACGTCTCCCTGCCAACGCCGCTCCCTATAGCTGCAACTCGCACACCCTCTCCCTGCTGCAGCCGGCACGCCACTCTCCCCTCCTCTATAAGTAGCTGCAGCTTCATCCTCGCGACGCAGCTGCTGCAGCTGCTGAAAAAACCCGCAGCCATCTTCTCCACCGCTTTCCCCTCCCATACGTCGGCCCTCCGTCGAGGAGGCACCCAGCGAGCAGGAGAACCCACTGTGGTGCACACCACCACAGTGGGAGCACCACCACCCAGCTCTTCAACGAGCCGGTGGGCGTGGTGTTTTCTTTTCTCTTCGTATTCGTCTCCACACCATTGCTGCCGCTTCAAGCTCCGAAGCTTGAAGCAGCAGCAGCAGCAGCTAAACCGCGGCGACAGCAGCAGCAGCAGCACCCCCCGCCTCCTCCGCGACCTTCCCTGCAGGCGCGCAACCCTCCGCGCGCGCCTGCAGGCCCGTTCCCCGCCTCCGTCTCCGTTCTGTTCGCCTCGCAGTTGCACCTCTAGCCGTCCGCCGCGCGCACTGCAGCGGCCGGCTACGGCCTCGCGCCGCCCCCTGCCCTCCTCCGCGACCCTCCGCGACCACCTGCAGACCTCCTCCACGCTCGCTCCTCCACGCCTTCGCCCGCCCGTCGCCTTCGCGCAGGCCTGCAGAACCCTACGCGAAGGCGCGCCCGCACCCGCCGTCTTCAGACGTCCGCCTCCGCCTTCAGACGACGCGGCGTCAGACGTCCGCCACCGCGAGCAGACGTCTTAACTCGCTGCCATCGTCCGCGCTCTCGATCTCTCCAGCCCGCTCTCTCTCTCTGCTGATCTCTCTCTCCCGCTCTCTCTCTCTCACGTATTCTCTCTCTCTCCCGCTCTCTCTCTCTCTCTCTCTGTTTTTTTACTCACAGCAACACACACACACACATTCACCGACGCACACACACCTATACCAACACATACACACACACTCACACACTTATAGTAACATATATATACTTATATACATCTATATATAATATATACATATATATATATATATATATATACTTATATACATAGTATATCTATATATTTATGTATACACACATATATATAATATATCTATCTATATATAGATATACACGTATATATATATCTATATACTTATACATATACTTATATATATATACATATATACTTATATACATATATATATATATACATATCTATATACTTATATATATACACACATATATATATATATATCTAGATACATATATACTTATATACATATATATATATATATATACGTCTATATAGTATTATATATATATACTTATATACATATATACATAGCTATATACATATATACATACATATATATATATACATATACACCTATATATATATATATAATACATATATATCTATATATATCTATACATATATACTTATACATTTATATACATATAGATATATTTACTCATATACATACATATGTACATATATTTTCACGTTATTTACTATACGCTGTATCGCGGGAATATCTGCACCAGTTGCTGATATTCCCTAATACACGCGTACAAAAAAAGCGTGGTCCCATACATCATCCATCCTCCATCCACACTCCACGCGGCACATAGTCGTGTTGGTTGCGTCTCTCTAGACGTCGACTGACTCGACATAGTGCTACACTCCATCGCTACCTCCACCCCCACCCCTATATATATATACTACATATATATATATATATACATACTATATTTACTTTCTGTCTATTTGCTTTTCTGTTAGTAAAAAGATAAAAAATTACATAAAAAAGAAAAGATAATCTTTGACTTGCAGGTACCTCGTCTTGCGAGTAGCAAGACTTGTTTTGGGACTCTGTTTGGCTAAAAGCCAAGGACACAATTTTGAGGGTGTGCCTCAAGAACAAGGATTACCATAAAAAACCTAAATAAGAAAAACACCAAAAACACAATAAACGAACGGAAGAGACGCGTTTTAAGGAAAACGTAGAAACTCGACTTTAACCCAACTTCCTGAGTTCGACCCTGGGCCTAAAAGTGACAAGATAAAATCAATTAGGCCAGGTTAAAAATTTTGTAAAGAGATGGTTAGGTCTGAATTAGGTTAACCACTATACATATTTCAATGATAAAAACATCATATTAACAACCTATCCAGGCCGGCCATCATGACTTTTCTGGCGCCGCTGCCGGGGAGGTGCGCATTCGAGTAAGTTTCTATCTAATTCCTTTAATTTGTCTCTTCTCTCTTCACGGGTATTGTTGCTTTTTGGTGTGCAGGTGAACTTGGTGGAAGGAGAAGGAAAGCAGACGAAGTCGGGAACGAGGGCAAATCTAAGGCGGGAACGAGAGCGTGAAGACGACGACACCGCATTGGAGCTTCGCACACGTTACCGAACAAGTAGGTTTTCTTTTCTCAGCAAATTAGGATTAACTTGCCACCACAAAAAAAAAAAAAAAAAAAAAATAAAAACTAAAAACTAGAAAAACTTCTTGGGATTTCTTGAGGGCAAGTGGATTAAAATTCACTTGATTGATTGGTTGTCTTCACTCCCACTGTCGTGGGATTTCCCGCCTTACTTCGCATAGCGAAAATCCGAGAATCTTGATTCTTAGATTTTTCGCCGTGGGAAGTATTCTTTGAGGCAAAGAAAAAGATTGCTTGTATCCCTCTTTTGCCTCACTTATCTTTAATTCAGGATCACATTTTTGGTGGGGAGACTTGGAATTGAGTTGATTCCAACCCCACCACGACTTTTCAAACTTGCCTGTGATTCGATCCTGAATACTTCAACCCCAACAATTTTATTTTCTTTATCTTTTGGTTGAAGCCTTGTGTGTGGAAATCATTTCTGGTGATTGGGAGCACTTGAATTGAAGTGCTTTGGCTTCCTGTCACATTGATATAAAACTGATTCGTGCATCCACACTTAGAAATCTCCATTTAGGGTAGCCCATTGCATTTTAGCATGCATTAACTAACTGATAATTGAAGAAGGGTTTCTTGGGTTTTAGAAGGAAAGCCTGTATTTTTGCAAAAATCCGGAGATTGGTTGAATTGGTAATTCAGCAAAACCCTAAAATTCATACTACTTAAGGCTGAACTCTAAAAACCATTCGCCAATAAAAACTTCAATTCGGGGAGATTTCCCCGTTGCATGCTTGTTCTTACACACTCTTAAAATCAATCACTTGGGCATTACCCGTAAACAACGTCCTTCACATTCCAAAAGCACTTGACCCTAAGCCTCTAATTAAAACTGGTAGTAACTTGACCCTTACTAAGGATTGGAGGTCTAACTACCTGTGTGTAGCGACTACGTGCTGGTGAGAGTTCCCGTGTGCTATCGGGTGTCTAAGACTGGGGCAAACGGCCTTTCAATCTGGCCCGGTGGTTTCGCGGTGCTCGCATTCGGTTCCGTAGTTCGTGATAGTAGGTAACTTAGATCTTTAGGTCTAAGGGCACACTGTAGAGGTTAGGAACTTGACTGTATTGATTTGTAATCAAGTGTACCTTTGCGGCGTCATTTCTCTGATCCCTTTTCCCTTCTCATCTCCCCAATTCTTCCTGCGGTAGTGCATGTTTGGGAGGAGGTCACAAAACCCTGAACTATTTGAATTGACTGATAAATCTAGAAAACAAGTCGAATCGTCCTCCTCCTCCACAAACATGGCTGCACGCCCACCCCCAAATCCCGAGGGAGGAAACCACCCTCAGAACCCACCAGGTGGTGGAGCCTTAGATCCCATAACCCGCCTCCAAGCCCAAATGGAAATGTATAATGAGCAAATCGAAGCCATTCGGGAAACATTGGAGGAAATGCAGAACCCTTCCGAACGGGAGGAGCCTAGGTCTCTTAGCTCTTATCAGAATCCCGCTGCTACAGAGACCACAGGACAAATTCGGGTCCCCATGGGCGGGGACGACTTTGAATTAAAACCAAACATAATTGGCCTAATCAATTTTCACTTTCATGGTCTTGCAAGTGAAGACCCATTTCTCCACTTGGAAGACCTAACCCGACTTGCTGAAACCGTTACACCAGGAAATGTCGGGTTATCTATAGTCCTCATGAAGATGTTCCCGTTTTCATTACGGGATAAAGCATCGCAATGGTTACGTACCCTTGGGAGAACCATCCACTCTTGGGAAGAGATGCGAACAGCGTTTCTCAAGAAGTTCTTCCCAATCGGGCGGACCAATGCGCTTCGCCGTGTTATCACTTCATTTACGCAACAAAACGGCGAACAATTTCATGAGGCATGGGAGAGGTATAACGACCTCCTCAGGAAGTGTCCGCACCATGGTCTGCCTAAGTGGCATATAGCCCAGATTTTCTTCTATGGGCTAAATGAGACTTTGAAGCAGATTGCAGACGCTTCCTGCGGAGGGAACTTTATGAATAAAGACGAGAATGGAGCATTCGAGCTGTTTGAAAATATGAGTGAAAACTCGATGAACAATGCTTCCATTGTCGCCTTTAATCGTACCAGCCAGCCCCGAAATGTCCACAAAGTTGACACGGGACCCTCCCATTCATCCACTGATCTAAGCCTTATTGCACAAAAACTGGATGAAGTCTCCGTCGTGCACAAGAAGTTGGACGAGCTTCTGGCCAACCCCGCCCGATCTATGGCAAACACCACCTCTTCACCACTTCGTCACAATCCAAGTTCTTCTAATACCAGGCTTATCCCGAGAAACCCCGTTAGACCTTCCTTACCGAGTGTCGCGCCAAGCGACTCGGTAAGTCATGTGGAACTCGTTTCTGCGAGCCAGTATTTCGACACGGAGGACCAAGCCTCCGTGTGCTCAGACGCATATCTACATGCGGACGCGTCTTCTGGCATAGAAGATGCTTGCGCCCTGGGGAACAACCAGTTCTCTGCCACTTATAACCCAGGGTGGCGTAATCATCCGAACTTCGCATAGTCCAACAACCCGCAGCGCCAAAACCCCGCGGGTGGACCAATGTGACCGTCCGCACCCGTCATCCCAAGGGTCCAGTTTAATCCTATGGCAAATCCGCCATCAGGCCCTTGCGTACCACAAACTGAACACGCATCAAGCCCTCTTGACAAATTGATGCGAATGATGACGGAAATGTCAAAGCGCCATGAACAGAACATGACCTCTCTTCAGCACCAATTGGCGCAGCAGAACGCCGAGATCAGTCAACTACGCATGGCGACTCGATCTCAGGGCACTCTTCCCGCCCAACCTGTTCCAAACCCGCGAAGTTTCGTGCCCCGTGGTTCTCAACCACAGGTACGACCTTCTCAGGGACAGGTTAATCAAGTTCTGCAAGCTCCGAGCATTCCACCAGGATTTCAGGCTAATCCTGCTGCAGCACCACACTCTTATATCCCCATTGCAAACCCTCCACCGTATGATCCCACTGGACCCGCATCGTCCAATGCTATCACTACGAGGAGCGGTAAGCAGACCGTCGATCCGCCTCGACCTGATCCTGGCCCATCTTCTTCGCCCTCTCATTCGGGAGGCATACCGCATTCGCGAGAGGATGATGCACCAAAACTTGTGCCAGAATCAGTCCCATTCCCTGAGGCTCTACTAAGGGAGCCAAAAGGCAAAAAGAAAAATACGCAGGCCTTTGACAACCTACGTAATTTGTTCAGGGATGTAGAAATCAAGGTACCCCTGCTCGAGGCAATCGACCACATACCTACTGTCGCTCGATTTTTCAAAGACTACACAACACCCAGGCGACAGTCAAAGAAGACTAAGAATCCGGTGGTTCTCTCGCCTCATGCGAGTTGTGCTATACTGTCAAACTTACCACCGAAGCAGAAAGATCCGGGCACACCACTGATTTCCTGTAGCATCCAAGGCTGCAGTTTTAACCGTGCCTTGCTTGATCTAGGATCTTCCATCAATCTCATACCGACCATCATGCTCAAAAAATTTTCCTTGGGAAATCTGAAACCCACCCCTGTCACGTTACAGTTGGCAGATCGTTCTGTCAAAATCCCGAAGGGTGTGGTGGAAGACGTGGTGGTTAGGGTCAACAGTCTCTGTTTTCCTGTTGACTTTCTTGTTTTAGATATGGAAGTTCCTAGTTCACTTTCTGATTGTCCGATCATCCTCGGTCGACCTTTCTTGGCCACAGCCCGCGCCCACATCGACTGCGAGTCGGGCTGTATTGAGATTGCCGTTGGATCTGAGAAGCTCAAGCTTAACATATTCAAGGCAGCCAAGAACTTTGATTGCGATTGCATTGAGGATGACACGTCTGACGAGGACATGGCCGTCAGCGCGTGTATCGGACTAATTGGGACCTATTCGGACTGCTGCGGATTACCTATAAACACTGATAACTGCCTGACCAACGCATACTGTGACGTTCCCCAATCCCTCCCTTGTCCAGTACCTTCTCCTGGCCAGACTTCTGACGAGGTTTTCTCCGCTTCCCATACCTCGTGGTCTGAGTCATATCCGGGCTACTCACTGTCGGTCCATACTCATGAAGACCGAATTGCCCTTTCTTCCCCGCCAAATCAGGCGGATTTACAAATCCACACTGGGACCTTGAGCCCATATACTTCTCACTGGGGCTATTCATTTTTGGATCCATCTATCCAAGAAGCCCCTCTTCTTGGCCAATCTGAAGGCCAGTTTCTTCCTCCTAACTTGTTCTCCTACCCGTCTGGGACACTCTCGTCCCAAGAAATGCCAGATCCTTCCCCATCCACTCCCGAGCTAAAAGTGCTGCCTAATACACTCAAGTATGTTTTCCTGGGACCAAATGAAACGCTCCCTGTAATCATCAGTTCAAAATTAACCATGGAGCAGGAGTGCAAACTAACTAAGGTCCTCCTAGAACACAAGGCAGCTATTGGATGGTCTTTATCAGACTTATCTGGTATTAGTCCCTCCTACTGCACTCATCGTATATATACGGAGGAGGAGGCTCGACCTTCTCGCGAGATGCAGCGACGTCTCAACCCTAACATGCGGGAGGTCGTTAAGAATGAAATCATTAAGTGGCTGGATGCGGGTATAATCTACCCGATCAGCGATAGCCCCCTGGGTGAGTCCGATTCACGTTGTGCCCAAAAAGGCAGGACTCACCATCCGTGTCAATGACAGGGGAGAATCCATCCCTACACGCACTCCTACATCTTGGAGAGTGTGTGTAGATTATAGGAAACTCAATGCTGCAACCAAGAAAGATCATTTCCCGCTACCATTTATTGACCAAATCCTGGAGCGGTTAGCGGGAAATAAATTTTTCTGCTTCCTGGATGGATTCTCAGGATATAACCAGGTGGCAATAGACCCCCGAGACCAAGAGAAAACCACTTTTACCTGCCCTTTCGGCACCTTCACCTTTAGAAGGATGCCGTTCGGACTTTGTAACGCGCCAGCAACTTTCCAGAGATGCATGCTGGCGATATTTCATGACATGGTGGGTGACTTTCTCGAGGTCTTCATGGATGACTTTTCAGTCTTTGGACCATCTTTCGACGAATGTCTTGCCAACCTGACTCGCATCCTTAGGAGATGTATTGATGTAAACCTCGTGCTTTCCTGGGAAAAAAGTCATTTTATGGTGCACGAGGGAATTGTTCTTGGACATATCATCTCCGATAGGGGTATCGAGGTTGACAGAGCTAAGCTCGATATCATTGCTGATTTACCTGTGCCTGGTTCTGTCAAACAAATCCGCTCCTTCTTGGGACACGTCGGTTTCTATAGGAGATTCATCAAAGACTTCTCCAAAATTTCTCGACCCTTAACTCATCTCCTATCAACCGACGTGCCCTTCGACATGGGCCCTGACTGTATACAAGCATTCACGCAGCTGCGTAATGCTGTCACCAAGGCCCCTGTTCTCCAGCCGCCTGATTGGTCCCTCGACTTTGAACTTATGTGTGACGCTTCAGACCTTGCAGTCGGAGCCATCCTGGGACAAAGACGCGATAGACACCCCTTCGTGGTATACTACGCCAGTAAGACGTTGGACGAGGCCCAGCGTAATTATACTACCACTGAAAAGGAACTACTGGCAGTCGTCTTTGGGCTGGAAAAATTCCGTTCTGACCTTCTAGGCTCTCACGTTATTGTTTTCACTGATCACGCGGCCATTCGCCATCTCATGCACAAGAAGGATGCCAAGCCTAGACTGATTCGTTGGATCCTTCTGCTCCAGGAATTTGACATTGAGATTCGTGATAAGGTCGGAGCCCAGAATGTTGTGGCTGATCACCTTTCCAGACTGGACCCTGACCATATTGGACTTACTCTGCCAATTAATGAAGTTTTTCCTGATGAGCACCTATTGGCAATAAATGTGGCAAGTGGACCGTGGTATGCCGACATTGCCAATTACCTTGCTTCTGGATCTCTTCCACGTGGCTGGCCTAAAAACCAGCGCGAGCGTCTCATGGCAGAAGCAAAGTATTATTTCTGGGATAATCCACTTCTTTTTCGGATAGGTGCTGATCAAATCATCCGTCGCTGTATTCCTGACAGTGAGTTCCCCAGTGTGCTATCCTTCTGCCACGATCAGGCCTGTGGAGGCCATTTCTCTGGGAGGAAAACTGCAGCCAAGGTGTTGCAGTGCGGTTTCTTTTGGCCCTCCCTTCACCAGGACGCGCACACTTATGCCAAACATTGCACTAGGTGCCAGTCATTAGGGTCAATGGCACGTCGTGACATGATGCCCTTGCAACACATCCTAGCTGCGGAAATCTTCGACATCTGGGGAATTGACTTCATGGGTCCCTTTCCTCCATCCAACGGCTTCGAATTCATCCTCGTGGCCGTCGACTATGTTTCAAAATGGATCGAGGCTATTCCCGCGCGCCGTGCTGACCATGTTATCTCCACCCGATTCGTCAAAGACCATATCTTTGCGCGTTTTGGGATCCCTCGGGCCATTATCTCGGATGGAGGAAGCCACTTTACCCATGCTTCTTTTCGGGCACTTCTGAGGAGGTACGGAGTCCACCATCGTATCGCATCCCCGTATCATCCTCAGACGAACGGCCAGGCGGAAGTGTCAAACCGGCAAATCAAGCAGATTCTC
Source organism: Thalassia testudinum (assembly GCA_037157565.1). NCBI lineage: Eukaryota > Viridiplantae > Streptophyta > Magnoliopsida > Alismatales > Hydrocharitaceae > Thalassia > Thalassia testudinum. The sequence goes on along the minus strand of JAZHRO010000029.1, from coordinate 1,434,280 downwards.
CAGAAAACGGTTCGGCCTGACCGTAAGGATTGGTCCGACAAGCTGACTGACGCACTTTGGGCGTATCGGACTGCCTTCAAGGCTCCCCTTGGTATGTCTCCATATAGAATCGTTTACGGGAAGCCTTGTCATTTGCTTGTGGAGTTGGAGCACCGCGCTTATTGGGCGGTTCGCCAATGTAACCTCGACCCAGACTTGTGTAAACGAGAAAGGAAACTCCAACTCCAAGAGCTGGAAGAGCTCCGTCGTGAAGCCTATGATTCTGCTCTAACCTTTAAACAGCGCACTAAGGCTTTTCACGACAGCCATGTTCGGCGGAAGGAATTTGAGCCATCTCAGCAAGTTTGGCTCTATAATGCCCGACTCAAATTCTTTCCTGGGAAATTAAAGTCCAAATGGACTGGTCCTTTTCTGGTCTCAAGACCATTCCCCAATGGGGCCGTCGAAATCGAAGATCCCAAATCTGGGCGTAAATTTACGGTCAACGGGCAGCGTTTGAAACCCTATCTGACTCATGAACCTGCCCCCGTTGGAGAAACCGTTGCCCTGCTGGAGGGTAACTAATTCTTTGCCTCATTCTGAGTCCAGCTGGGGACATTAAATTCAGCGCTTGTTGGGAGGCACCCTAACAGCACTCACCATCCACCATCACTTTTCACACCTCTATCGCAATCACTTCACTTTTCTCTTCACCACCCACCATCCACCCACCCGTCCACCCTGATCTATACCCTGAACCTCAGCTCTTGTTACCCGATCTTCCATCCCTGCATGCATATGAGGACATAGCATTGTTTGGCATGGGGGGGTGGATAGGCATCCATAGGATCCGGGTATGTTATGGTATCATACAATTCCCACCTATTTATAAATATGCAAAAAAAGAAAAAAAAAAAAGAAAAAAAAATTATATATATATATATTATAATAAATGGTGTTTAATAATGATCTTGAAGCTGAAACAAAAAGGCAATAAGTGTTTATGGATATTCAACCTCTGTTTTGAAGACTTTCCAGGCCACAAAAGCTTGATTCGCTCAGGCTCGGCTTAATTCACTTAAAGCATTGACAAAATAGATCAAGATCTCTCCTAACTAAGGATGTATTCTTGTACCTGAGACATCAGTACAGGATCCGTTGGTTTGCTTTTTCTTGAGAGCTTAAGTAAACTTGGTTCACACTACACATATCAGGAAAGACCAGGTGAACATAAGATCCAACCCTAGTGTTCATTAGGGAAGGTGGAGTCCTTACCTGTGTGCGCAGGTAGACTTTTTATCCCAGGCTTTAGTCTTGTGTTTAGGAGCGACTCTTTCCACCAAAAAGAAACTCTCCCACCAAAAAAAAAAAAAAAGTGTGCTTCAAAATGTGTTGTAAGAGATATACTGACACGTGTTTCAAAAAAAAAAAAAAAAAAAAAAATAGAAAAGAGATGTTTTAAAAGAGTCAGTATATCTCATAAATGTCTGTATACTTTGTTTTTCGGTGAGTCACAAAAAAAAAAAAAAAAAAAATCAGAAAATGGGAGTTGAGTTTTCCGTCATCATCTTAAGGGTCAATTCGAAGACATGAGTTGAAACTGGGACCAACCTGTACTTAAAAATTCGTGAAACCCTGGGATTGAGTCTTAATGTTCATCTGGTCAGTCTTGATCCTTCACTATGCACAAACCATAACCTCTTGAGCTCTCGAGTACGGCAAAAACCTCCTGGGTCCTGGAAATCGTACTTAAGGTTTAAATATCAAGAGTCCTGGTTAGTTGAGAGATGATCTATGTCATGTGAGACTTAAAGTACTGGTAGTCTTCTTTACAATTGGTTCTCACAATATTCCATAGTAAATACACCTGTATCACCTCAGAAGAAAATCTTCAGCTTAAGATCATTTCTAAATACTATTTTGCTAGGGACTAGCAAAAGATAGGCATGGGGGTATATGTTTGCACCTCAAAACACGCCTGTAATAACGCCTTCTTGTGCTATTTTCTAGCATTAACATTGCATAATAGGATCCTGTAATCGCATTCGTAAAAACACTTGCATGCATGCATTTAATCAAGAGAGGAAGAGGAGTGAAACAATCGCCTACATAGTTACATTTTTCTTCAAGTGCCTCCTTGCAAAATCACCCTCTTTTTATTTTTCCTCTTGATTTCTTCTTTTCTCTCCTTCCCGCGGCTGCATCCTTCCCGCGGCTGCACTCTTCCCGCAGCTGCATGCAGCAGCCACGCAGCACTTCTTCCCGTCACGTCTCCCTGCCAACGCCGCTCCCTATAGCTGCAACTCGCACACCCTCTCCCTGCTGCAGCCGGCACGCCACTCTCCCCTCCTCTATAAGTAGCTGCAGCTTCATCCTCGCGACGCAGCTGCTGCAGCTGCTGAAAAAACCCGCAGCCATCTTCTCCACCGCTTTCCCCTCCCATACGTCGGCCCTCCGTCGAGGAGGCACCCGGCGAGCAGGAGAACCCACTGTGGTGCACACCACCACAGTGGGAGCACCACCGCCCAGCTCTTCAACGAGCCGGTGGGCGTGGTGTTTTCTTTTCTCTTCGTATTCGTCTCCACGCCATTGCTGCCGCTTCAAGCTCCGAAGCTTGAAGCAGCAGCAGCAGCAGCTAAACCGCGGCGACAGCAGCAGCACCCCCCGCCTCCTCCGCGACCTTCCCCATAGGCGCGCAACCCTCCGCGCGCGCCTGCAGGCCCGTTCCCCGCCTCCGTCTCCGTTCTGTCCGCCTCGCAGTTGCACCTGTAGCCGTCCGCCGCGCGCACTGCAGCGGCCGGCTACGGCCTCGCGCCGCCCCCTGCCCTCCTCCGCGACCCTCCGCGACCACCTGCAGACCTCCTCCACGCTCGCTCCTCCACGCCTTCGCCCGCCCGTCGCCTTCGCGCAGGCCTGCAGAACCCTACGCGAAGGCGCGCCCGCACCCGCCGTCTTCAGACGTCCGCCTCCGCCTTCAGACGACGCGGCGTCAGACGTCCGCCACCGCGAGCAGACGTCTTAACTCGCTGCCATCGTCCGCGCTCTCGATCTCTCCAGCTCGCTCTCTCTCTCTGCTGATCTCTCTCTCCCGCTCTCTCTCTCTCACGTATTCTCTCTCTCTCCCGCTCTCTCTCTCTCTCTCTGTTTTTTTACTCACAGCAACACACACACACACATTCACCGACGCACACACACCTATACCAACACATACACACACACTCACACACTTATAGTAACATATATATACTTATATACATCTATATATAATATATACATACATATATATATATATATTTATATATATAGATATACATAGTATATCTATATATTTATGTATACACACACATATATATAATATATCTATATAGATATATATATACACGTATATATATATCTATATACTTATACATATACTTATATATATATACATATATACTTATATACATATATATATATATACATATCTATATACTTATATATATACACACATATATATATATATCTAGATACATATATACTTATATACATATATATATATATATATACATCTATATAGTATTATATATATATACTTATATACATATATACATAGCTATATACATATATACATACATATATATATACATATACACCTATATATATATATAATACATATATATCTATATATATCTATACATATATACTTATACATTTATATACATATAGATATATTTACTCATATACATACATATGTACATATATTTTCACGTTATTTACTATACGCTGTATCGCGGGAATATCTGCACCAGTTGCTGATATTCCCTAATACACGCGTACAAAAAAAGCGTGGTCCCATACATCATCCATCCTCCATCCACACTCCACGCGGCACATAGTCGTGTTGGTTGCGTCTCTCTAGACGTCGACTGACTCGACATAGTGCTACACTCCATCGCTACCTCCACCCCCACCCCTATATATATATATACTACATATATATATATATATACATACTATATTTACTTTCTGTCTATTTGCTTTTCTGTTAGTAAAAAGATAAAAAAATACATAAAAAAGAAAAGATAATCTTTGACTTGCAGGTACCTCGTCTTGTGAGTAGCAAGACTTGTTTTGGGACTCTGTTTGGCTAAAAGCCAAGGACACAATTTTGAGGGTGTGCCTCAAGAACAAGGATTACCATAAAAAACCTAAATAAGAAAAACACCAAAAACACAATAAACGAACGGAAGAGACGCGTTTTAAGGAAAACGTAGAAACTCGACTTTAACCCAACTTCCCTGAGTTCGACCCTGGGCCTAAAAGTGACAAGATAAAATTAATTAGGCCAGGTTAAAAATTTTGTAAAGAGATGGTTAGGTTTGAATTAGGTTAACCACTATACATATTTCAACGATAAAAACATCATATTAACAACCTATCCAGGCCGGCCATCACCCCGCTTGCATGTAGATTTTAGGTTTTGGGTATTTTTTATCCAGAACTTGAGATATTCTCGATTATGGGGTATGGGTCTGCACCACAATCTGATCTACATCTGTGGACATTTATTGACATGTCAGAAGTTTCTTATGTTTATTCTGATTCTGACCTGCACCTGTGAATTCTTTATTTCTCTTCTTTGTATAGTGTGCCTAGCTGAAGGCACTAAATTCAGCACATATACAGTTCTTTGTAGCTTCTATCTCGGAGCGGACCTAACATTCATGCAATTCAGGTGTTTTCTACGCTATTCCACTCTGTTTTATGTCTTTTTAATACAATGAGGACATTGCATTAGATAGGCATGGGGGGGTGGATATTCATCTCTGAATTTATTCATCAACTCCGTAGATTTGTTTTATTAAAAAAAAAAGTAGAATTTGGAAAGGGAACTTGGGTTTAAGAAAATTTTCAATCTTAGGAAATACTACATTATGATTTAAACACAAAAACCCTTCAGGTCTTTGGACTTAATCAGCCTGTGTATCCACTAAAATGTGGATTTATTTTTCAAGTCCTTGCCAACCTAAATTCTATTTTAATTGGAGTAAATAAGTTTTGGTGATAAGAATACGACTTATCAACCCACTCTCTGATTTGAGGGAACTTTGAGTTTCTAGCATCTACACTTTCTTTGCATTGACTCGTTCGGCGATTCTAACGGAAATTGGGTTGCTAATGAACCTTCTAGGGTGATATGGATGGTAAGTTATCATGGGTAATAGCCCATAGGTAGGTTGTCCAGAGCCTAGTCACTTGACTTTTCTCTTTTTGCTGCCTTTATGTAAATCTTAGACTAGGGAAGTCACCTACTTAAAAAAAAAATCAAAAGAAAAGGAGAAAAGAAAAAAAAAGAAAAAGAAATATGCCACACTTCGCCACACGAGTATGGCTGGCAAGTTGTCGGTGGTAACAGGTCATCGATCGGTTGTCCAAAACCCAGCTCAATAAATGCATTGAAAATTCGCAAAACACTTAGGAAGAAGCGGAGAAGTAGAATAAACCGGGGAGATATACACTGGATTCACCCTTGTGTTGACCCCGTAAAAAAATAAAAGTAGGGAGAAAGCTACCGGTTGTAAAGATACACCTTTAGGTAGAATTCTTTTTTAGGTCTCCTGAAGGCATAGAAATCTGAAGTCCGTTTTAATTGCCGGTCAACGAGTCTATCACATTCACAAAAAGATGCTTAGAACTTAAGGTTCTCATCAAATCTTGGGTGAGTTGAATGGCCGTAAAAAGCCACTCTTAAAACTTAAAACTTGAAAATCCAAAAAAAATTAGAAAAGAGGAAAAAAAAGAAAAAGAAAATTTTCTTTGAATAAGGCGAGGGCTTGAGGCGGTCCGCATTTTGCCAGATACTTGGGCACTGTCGTGTCTTTGAAAGTTCAGATCTTAGGTAGACATTTTCTTAATAATTGAAAATAACTCATGCCCAAATAATCCAACCTAATCCATTTATAAATAGCATATAAATTTTGCTAGGGACTAATAAAAGATAGGCATAGGGGTATGATGTAAACACGTTTACACTACTTAAGATGTCTATTTATGTATGTTCTTAAGCATAGGATTGCACTGCATGCTATAAATATTGCATAACATACATCATCTTGCATTTAAAGTAGTTTGAATAAAATGGAGGTTAATTAGCTCCTTTTATGTGCTTAGACAGGGCAAACTTTTTATCGGGGCCTCAGATCGAAGATCCAACCGTACAGATGTGATCAGGGTAATGATTGAAGTTCAATGATTCCAAGGTCGCCCTAATCAGACATTTGTAGCATCAGATAGTGATCGGGGAACCCTAGAAGCTCAAGGGCCAAGATGGTGTGAATGCGCACTTCAAACGACAAATCCAACCGCACGGATGGATTCGAATCGATGATTGCAGCCTAACGGCGCAAAAATCGAGTCAATCCGACACCCGTGGCACCATCTACATCAGCCAGAAGATGGACGGCCAAGATGGCGCCACGTTGCACCATCTTGGCCACCCAATCGCCCGCATGCATCCGCTGAAGGCTTCCGCATCCGCCCTTCCCCACTGTTGGATCAAGATCCAATGGTTGCGACGCGCCCATGCTGAAGTGAGGCGCTCGACACAAATGCGCCCCCAGCGCGTTGGTCAAGCGCTCTAATGCTAAGCGAGAGCGCACGTTCGAGCCTCGCCACGCTGAAAGTGGAGCTGAGGCTCACCTTCGATCGAACTGTCATGCGCGCCCGATAGCGCCCATGCGCTATTTCACACGCGATGGTAACGCGGCATCGCACGTGATCGGGCGTGCGCTGAGGAGGCGGGCGTAGCGCAATCTAAGCTGTCCGATCTCGCGATCGGATGGCTGAGAATGGTTGGATGTGCATGTGTGTTGCGCGCACGGGCAAGCCCGCCCAGTACGCCCACGTTCAGACCTTTAGTGACGGTTTTACCCGTCACTAAAGGTCCTGAATTAATGTTTTTAAAGTTGTAATGACCAAATTGCCCTCCCTCCTTGCAACTATAAAAGGAGACCCCCTCCACACGAAATTTTCATCCCTTCTCTTCTCTCCCTCTCCAAAGCTTAAGAGAAGCTTGTCCCACACCCGGGATGCTTCTCGCGAGATAAAGTCAATTTTCGTCTCCCTTCGGAAGTGGATCCCACGATGACGATGACGTGCTGCCCCATTCCCGTTCTTCTGCTTCATCCTCCTTCATTCTGCTTCATCCTCCTTCTCCAGGTGTTGTCCCGTTCGGCTCATCCTCCAAGCGACCGTCGAGGAGGATATTCTCTCTCCATTCTTTTAATGCTTTCTAGAGTAGATTTACTGCTTTCTGGTGTAATCATTTTCCCACTTTCTAGTGTAATGAACAATCGCTCTAATGATGAAATTCTATGTTTATTCTACATCTCGTTTTGGTTTTTGTTTGTAATGTTTTTTCTCTCTTATCCTCTCTCTTTTCTATTTATTGTAAGTAGTTAGATAGGTCTAATCAATTGAAGTATTTTGTGACAAATAAAAATAAACGCGTTGTTTTTAAATCAAACGTCCGCCTCCCTGTGTTCGACTCAGAATTTCCATTTCGGTATAAATTTTATTTGTTGAACATGAGTTCTTTGCTTTCATACTACGACGACAGGTTTTCAAAACCAAACACGTTAGCGTAGCAACCCGACGTTCAACACCCGTTAAGTGTTAAATTCAATGCCTTCATCCGAGTGAGAAATGGGATGGAGAGGGAGTGGTCAAATCAGCAGAGTTTTGTAGAACAAGCACCTTGATTAAGAGCCTGGTTGGTCCAACCAGGTGCTTGTTGAGATCAATAGGCTGATGATGCAGCCCAAAGCCTATTAATCTAGTGGGTTGATAAATGTTGATCAAGAGATGTGGAACCCACCATATGCTATGAAGCTCAAATGGATGTGCAAGTATAAATTTGGGGTTTGGCTGAGTCGATTCAGCCTGGTCAGAGTAGGGATCCGTGAAGTAATCAGTGAATGATGCGGAAACCCTACAGGGATGATCAGAGAAGGATGGAGCATGTTTTTCAGTCTGATTAATGTTTAATACTCGGTATATGTGTGGAGTAGAATCATCTGCAATCGGCTTAGTGAAAGGGGAATCAAAATAAAAATTGAGTTCGGTTGCGGGTCGGGGTTGAGTTTTGATGGGTCTTGTATGTGTGGGAGAGGTGGCTTCAATGAGGATTGTGAATGAGGGCTCTTCTAGAAAGGAGTTACAGGTGATTTCCTGGAGAGAGTCCTCATAGTAGCTTTCAAAGTCAAAAGTGAATGCCTTAAGAGTGTTTATAGGATAATGGAAATTTGAGTCGAGAAAAGATTCAAACTCTAGGTTGCAATAACTCTCGGCATTTTCTGGTTCTGATTCCTGAGGATCGAAAAGAAATGATTCCATCTTGCTGGAACCTCAACTTAAATCAGTGATCTCAGGAACTGGGACCTCAGAGTCAGAGTCGGAGAATGAATCATGTGAGCTGAGGTCGTAGATTGGCTTGTTGTATTCAGGAAGTAGAGTTTCTCCGAAATCATAGTCAGATTCGAAATCAAGTTCTGAATGAGATTCGAGGTCATGAGTTCCACCATAGAATAAATCACATGTAGACTTAGCAGCCTGATTGGGGCCTAGCCTATATGTAAATTCTGAGCTCAAAAAGGTATCCTTATTTGGTCTAGGCTCAAGTTCTAGGCTTGTAGGAAAGACCCAATCAACACCCCACTCGTCCAACTCCTTGATTTCTGTATCGTAAATTGGCGTGACTTCCAAAAAATCGATCTGATTCTCTGAGGATGTTGGAGAGAGATATTCATCAAATAGAGACCCAAAATCATATTCTTCATTGAAACTTCGATTTGTGTTATGCGGAGCCTCGTAATCTTGCCAATAAGTTTCAGATCTAGATTCTAGGCTAAGGATGTGGGTTAAATTACTAGGATCTAGGTCTAAATTACCTTCAAGGGTCACCTTATCAGAATAAGGGGTGAGATTTACACCCTCGAGAGGTTCAGTGCTAATCTCATCATTGCAATAGTTTTGGAATTCTATGCTTGGTGATCTTGGGTCTAGGGTTGGCTCAACATTGTGTTTTCCTGCAATTGGAACATCCCAACCTACTTCATTATCAGGCACATTGTACTCCATCTAGGTTGGGAATTGATGAGAGCCTCATCATGAGCTCTAACTAGCTCATTTGACTTAAGAAAGAGAATAAGAGCTCCTACATAACCTAGAGAAGGGCTTAATTCAAGGAATAAGTGTTCTGAAATGAAAACATGAAATAAAGGTTAAAACTGCAATTTCACCATTACAGGACATAAATGGGATTTCTCAAAGGCAAAACATAGCTTAAATAGTCTGAATAAGATAAAAAGTGGGTTGGATCAGTCAGAAATGGGTTCTTGTGCAATCCAAGAATTAAATGACATTCTATAACCCTAAAACAAACCCGCTTAATTCAACAAGATTTTGGGCAGCATAAAAATCAATTAAACCCTCTAAAATTTATATAAAAATATCCCTTAGGGTTTAGAACCTTCAAATTGGCCTTTAGAACCTGTTTTGACCTAGATTAGGGCCCTAGCTCATTAATTGGCCTAATTTGGGTTTTTGTGCAAAATGTCTAGTCAAACGTGGTCAAATCGAAAATCCAACTTCACCATTGGATTTCTTAGGTCCAAATTAGGTTTGTACCAAAATTTGGACTTAAGGGGAGGTCATCTTGACCGACTTTGCAAAATAGTACATCTAATTATATTTTGGCCCCTATCTTTTGAAAATCATTACACAAACCCCGCTAACTTTTTCGCCACTCTTACAAATAGGTCTCCCCCATTAATCGGGAGAAATCCTTCTCTGGCGAGGAATGGAGGGGGAGTACTCTCTAATTCCTCAGAGATCTCCTAGATTTGGAAGGGAGATTCTCTGAGGAATTCCCTTCCATCTGAGCTTAATTGCAATATCTGATTTGCATCCAATCTCTTGTGCGAATGCATGAGAGATTTGAGTCTCCAACTACATTCCTTCGCCGGTGAGGAGTCGGTGGTAGAAGGCTTGCCCTCCAAGCACCAGAAGCTCGGCCAGCAACTATAAAAGGATCCCCAGTCCTTTAAGAATCTCTCAAGCATGACTTGGCCGAAGAATCCCCCAGAATTCCGCTCTGCCCTCTCCGGCCAAGTAGTCCGCAAGCTCGTGCGACTCTTCCTCCCCCCTCTCGTCGCTCTGTGGCCATACCAGCAGCAGGGTTCACTTCGCCTCATTCTTCCGCGTTGTGCCACACCAGCGCACGCCTTCCTGATCTCTTCCTCGTCGCCGTTATCTCCCCCTCAGGGCCATCTTCTCCGACAGCGGCACAAATGCGCCGTTCGTTTCCTCCGCCTCCCCTTCGCTCCAAGTACCCCAAATAAGCTCCTCTTCTCCTCTCTATTTTCCTTCAATCTATTTCACAAATCACCCCTCGACTGCCACTATCCACCCTCATCTTCCCCATCTCCAGCCGACCTCCGACGAGACGCATCCATCACTCCACACCTCCACCCGTCTCGCCACCAACCTCTTCACCTCCACCATCGACCACTAAACACTTTCCACCCACTCAGAAACTGCCACACGTGCTCCAAGCTTCCATCGAACGAACCCACTCACATGGTCACAGTCCGACCTAGGCACACACGCCTAGGCTAGATTGAGCCACGCCAACACCCGCCTCACCTTCGTCGTGACACAGCGAAAGTTCTCCTGTTGTCTGATAGAGCCGCAAGGCTACTTTTGTGTCATGCAGGGTAGAGCTCCCGTCTGCCATTAACAAGCACACGAGCTTGCTTGTTCTCCAGCTTCAGGCTGCAAGCTTCAGGATTCAGGCTCCTAGGCTGTGCGAGTTGAGTGTGTGCGCAAGTCCAGCTTGAGAGCAGTCGCTGCGGGCCCTTCACCTGCGTCAATTGTGCGAAGACATCTGCCTACAGGTGCCAGTAGAAGCGGGTGGGACTTTTTGTCCTGCCTCGGAAATGCAGGAGTGAGGTAAGTGGTTTAAATTGATTTTGTGAATCCTGCTGTTTGCCTCAAGTCACAAAGGGGTGAGGTCCCTCACCCTCACTCGCCACGCCTCGTCCGCGACAGTTCCCCCGCAGACCTGGCACCCGGATCCGACTAACCTATCCGTGCACTCCTCGCGCACCACACCCATGCCGGTGCGCCTGGACCCGGCCACGCACCCGACTTGACTACCTGGCTCTGGGAGAGTGAAGTGGAGAACTATAGAGAGAGAGACGCGGGGAGGGTACGGGAATAGGTTTTGCTGTGTGGTGATTGTGCAAGAAGGACTTAGCAAGAAAAGGAAGTAGCCGCAGCAAGAGGAGAAGAAGAAGAGAGATGCATTGTAGCAGAGGAGCAGCAGACCAAGGGAAGAAGGAAACTAATGAAGACAAGAAGAAGAGGCAAGGACTTGTCTGCAGGAAGGGAATCAAGAAGAAAGAAAGCAAAGGAAGGAAAAAGAAGAGAAGCAGAAGCGGCTAAGGGAGAAAAAGAGAAGGAGAAGAAGCCATAGCCGCTGTACAAAGCAAAAGGAAAAGACAGAAGGCCAACAATTTAAAAGCACTGTAGTCTGAATTTTTGAGACGTCCGATACAATATCGGACATCCAATTCTTTTTGAGCACTTTCTCCAAGACATTATTTTGCTATTTTTGTTGAACTAGTTATTACTTATTAAAAGTTATGTTCTCAAGTTTTGGAATACCCAAATTGCTTCCTGTGTTAGACCTCAGATACTTTGATTTTCGAGTTATAAATTCTTATTTGTTTTCACAGAAAGTTCATCTATATTATAACGAGATATCTATTAAAACACGATCTAGTCACGTAAACATTTTGGCGCCGTTGCCGGGGAGCAATGGGCACTTCTGGAGCTTTTGATCACAACTTCTGATTCAATACTGATTTAATTTTTCTCCTTTGTTGTGCTTGTCTTAGGGAAAGCAAAGAAAAGAAGAGTAGCTGCACAACAACCACGCTAAGGAACAGGTAACTTTCATTAGCCCTCTCTCTCAATCCCCTCAAAGTATGAAAAAGAAAAAAAACAAAGAAAAATCAACCTAGGTCTACCTATTTCCATACTTAGTAGTTCATCAAAGTTGCCTGATTTTCATTTCAACACATCTTTAATTGCACATCCAACTAATGTAACTAAGGCTAAAACTTTCTTGATTGAGCTCTAGATACAAATTTTTGAGGCAACTAAATTGGACCAACTAGAGCCAACCTAAAGATTGCAAAGCTAGGGTTTTTAGAGACACATCTTCTCTTAAACAAAGAAGCAAAAAAATTTCAAAAAGAGGTATGCGTAAGCTTTGTTTGAAAAGATCTATACAAGAGAAACCCTAAGCAAATCAGGCTCTTAATCCATTTGAACCTTAAAGGAAATGACCTAAAAGCTATCAAAGGAACAAGAGGTGAAGTTGATCCTTTGGGTCAACCAATCTTAAAATTAGGTCACTTTTTACACTCAAAAGGCCTAAAGTTCAAGTGGAACCCTAAGCACCTTGATCTTAATTAATAAAAGGTAGACTTAAGAGGTCAAGGTCCCCATTCTGGTCTACTTGGAATCTCAGTGACAAGAGCGGTCAGGTGGGCGAAACCCTGTAACTCGTGGGGGCTCTCTACCGTGTAGGAGTCTTTGCAGGACTCTCCCTCTCTGGCTGCCCAGGTACTTCTCAAGTGGACGACCTTTCTAACTAAGGGGTATCATCTGCCCCGAACCTCTATAGTCACCCAACAATTTTTGAGTGTCTCGATTGGGTCCAGCACCTTCTAATCTCATCACATCCTTCGGTGCTTGTTTAGTAGGAGGTCCTTATGACCATCCTTACGACCTCCTTTAGAAATTCATTCTTGCCGAGGCCAAGCCTCGACGCCCTTGTTTGTGCAACAACCTCACCACTTAGACCTTTCCTTTGATTCAGAACCAAGTTCTCCTTCCATCATGGCACAACCCATTGAAGAAGAGAACCTTGAGCACCAGCTTCAGCACCTGACTGATCTCTTCCAAAACTTTGTAAACCCACCACAGCGACCAATGATGCAAGATCACTATAATTCCGCTGCGGTGGCAATCGAGCCTCGAGTCCGAATCCCAGTTGGAGGTCCTGATTCTGAACTCAAGTCCAATATGATTCATGCCATACCAAAATTTCATGGGCTTAACTCAGAGGATCCATTCCAGCACATTAAATCACTCAAGCATTTGGCCCAGATCTATGGGTCAGATCCACAAAATCGGGATATTCTGCTCATGAAAATGTTTCCTTTCTCCCTCTTGGACAAGGCTACTCAATGGTATCAAACTCAGACTCTTCTGATCAACACATGAGATGAGCTTCTGTCCGAATTTTTGAAAAAGTTCTTTCCCGTTGGCCGGACAAATGCCTTGCACCACCAGATCATCCATTTCACTCAATAAACGGGAGAACCTCTTCACGAAGCATGGGACCGATTGTTAGATCTCATGCGAAAGTGCCCCCATCACGGAGTTCCTAAATGGGAACAAGTCCAGTCTCTTTATCAGGGACTCCATGAAGATATTCTATTATTTGTCAATGCAACGTGCGGAGGAAACATCATGGGTAAACATGAGGACATGGTATGGGAGATTCTCGAAAACATGTGCGAGAACTCTATCAATAATGACTCCATGGGCCTATTTGACAGGACGAATGCCCGCGCATCGACGAATCTTAGGGGAGCACATGAGACGCAGGACCTGTCCACATCCGTTGACTTAGAACTAATGGCTAGTTGGTTGGACAAGGTTTCTATCATAGAAAAGAAGGTGGACGAGCTGACTCGGCATTTGCAGCGAACCACCTCTGCGTAGAACTCTTTTGCACGGCCACCTCTGGCGAGGGAAACTATGCAGAACATCTATCACCAATCTTCTCAAGGGATGGACCCATATCCACCCCCATCTGACTATCGGATTGGAGTGACCTCCGATCCACTCTATTCGAGTTGGGGGAACTCTGAACTCTCGCATTCTGACTTTCCTGAGGTTCCTCAGACCTGCGAGGACCTCAATACCATCCAGAATGACCAATTCTCCAATACCTACAACCCTGGATGGCGAAATCATCCCAACTTTCAGTGGACGGGAAATTCTCAGACTCAAAGACCACCTTATTAGCCCTGTTCATAAGCTCCTCGTCCACATCAGCCGCCTCAGCCTCGGCCCAATCCTACCTATCAATCCAGGCCAAACCAGGATCAAATGACTCTTATCCTTCAAGCACTGGCTGACATTCAAAAGACGAATGTGGCAATGTAAAAACAGTACAAGGACGAGATCACAGAGGTTCGCAATCAACTAGCCCAGATGGCAAATTCTCGCCAACCAGGCACCCTTCCTTTGCATCCTCTGCCAAACCCAAATAACGTGCCGACCTAGAGGCGTGTTATGAACCCAAATTCAGGCCACACACATTTGATTTGTCAGGCCCCTGCTGCTCCATCACCAGACGGGATGGAAGCTTCGACATCTTATGCGGGATTTCAGTAGTAGCCACCCCTCTTACTAAACCCAACCCAAAACCAGGCAGGATTAAATTCCGTAACAACTCGTAGTGGTATAGCAACCTAAGACCCACATTATCTGAACCACTCCAAGCCTGGTAGTAGCCAAAACCTTAAGATAGTTATCCAAGATACCCCTATCCCAAATTAAGAACCTGGACTTATTTTAGAGGAACCAACTAGGATTCCATTTCCTGAGGCCTTGACCAAAGGAAAAAGGATAACCAAACCCGTGGCTCCCGAGGAGGATCTGGTCAAGCTCTTTGAACAGGTCCAGATAAACATCCCCTTGATGGATGCAATTTGCCACGTACCGGCTTATGCAAGATTCCTGAAAGACGTATGTACACCTAAACGTAAGCTGCGAACCAAGAGTGGGAATCCGATCGTACTGTCAAAGCAAGCCAGCTCTGTAATCTTGAGTAAACTCCCACCCAAGGCTAAAGACTCGGGAACTCCCCTGATTTCATGTAAAATTGATGAAACACATTTTGATAGAGCCCTATTAGACCTAGGTGCCTCCATAAATCTAATACCTACATCCCTCCTTAACCACCTTGAAGAGTCCGAACTTAAATCGACTAAGGTGACGTTGTAGTTAGTCGAACTATCCATCAAGTCACCTAAAGGAATACTCGAGGATGTCATTGTTAGGGTACGGGATTTCTACTTCCCGGTGGATTTCATAGTTCTGGATATGGACGCACTTGAGAACCTAAGGGACACACCAATCATATTAGGGAAACCTTTTTTGGCCACTGCTAGGCCTAACATATACTATGAAGAGGGCCAAGTAGAATTAAAATTTGGGAATCAAACTCTAAAGATTGACATCTTTAAGGCCTAACAAGGGATTAATTGCGGGGTTATAGAGCAAATATGTGATATCAAAGTCATGGTTGATGAATCGCATACTGAGGACAACCAGATTATCCCTGATCAACTACTAGAAGATCAAAACCCACAAACAGTAGAGTATGAACCTGATCTAGACACCTATGACTCTGACCCTTGTTCCTGATACAAACCCTGAACCACCCGCTGCTGTTTATAATCCTATCATAGAACTCAAGCCCCTTCCCAAGCATCTGAAGTACGTCTTTTTGGGTTCCAATCAGACGTTTCCTGTGATTATTAACTCTCGACACACACCTGGCTAGGAATCCCGTCAGATTACTGTTCCCCAATAACATCGTAGAGCCATTGGATGGACTCTCGATGATTTAACTGGCATAAGCCCCTCGTATTGCACACATCGAATTTACACAGAAGAGGGCGCACGACCTTCACATGAGATGCAGAGACGTTTAAACCCTAACCTACAGGAGGTCGTGAAAAAGGAGATCATCAAGTGATTAGATGCAGGGATTATCTACCGGATCTCCGACAGTCGGGTGAGTCCAATCTAGGTTGTGCCTAAGAAGGCCACACTAACCATCATCATGACTGAAATCGGAGAGGTCATTCCTACCCGAATAGCTTACTCGTGGAGAGTCTGCATTGATTACAGAAGACTCAATTCCTCCACGAAGGACCATTTCCCACTACTGTTTATTGATTACATCCTTGAGAAACTAGCAGGAAATAGGTTCTTCTGCTTTCTTGACGGGTACTCCGGTTACAACCAGGTGGCAATCCATCTAGAAGACCAAGAAAATACCATGCACCTACCCCTTTGGGATGTACACATTTCGAAGGATGCCTTTCGGTCTCTGCAATGCACCCGCGACCTTTCAGTGGTGCATGCTTGCCATATTCTCTGATATGGTAGGTGATTATCTAGAGGTCTTCATGGATGACTTTTCAGTTTTTGGACCATCATTTGACGATTGCCTCCAGCATTTGGTCCAAATACTCAGGCGGTGCATTGATGTGAATTTGGTTCTTTCCTGGGAAAAGAGCCATTTCATGGTGCCTGAGGGAATCGTCTTGGGACATCTAATTTCGGAGAAAGGCATCCAAGTTAATCGAGCTAAGGTTAAGCTGATTTCCAAGCTCCCTATGCCTAGCTCGATTAAGGACATCTGATCTTTTTTTAGGCACGTCAATTTTTACCGTCGATTTATCCCTGATTTTTCAAAAATCGCGTGCTCCCTAACTACTCTTCTCTCCAAGGATGTGCCTTTCGAAATTTTCAAGGAATGCACTTAAGCATTTGAGATCCTTTGTGACCAAGTCACCTAAGCCCCGATCCTACAGTCCCTTGATTGGTTTCAACCCTTTGAGATCATGTGCGATGCAACTGACTTCGTTGTAGGTGCGATTTTGGGGTAGAAAATTGATGGGAAACCCGTGGTCGTTTACTACACTAGCAAAATACTAAACGAGGCTCAGCGTAACTACATGGTTACCAAGAAAGAGCTGCTAGCTGTAGTACTTGCCGTAGAAAAATTCAGATCAGACCTCCTGGGTTCCAGTGTTATCATATACTCGAATCACACAATTGTGAGGCATCTCCTTGCAAAGAAGGATGCGAAACCTCGATTAATCCGATGGATCTTGCTGTTGCAAGAATTTGACCTCGAGATTCGCGACAAAGCAGGAAAGCAAAATGTGGTAGCTGATCACTGGTCCTGCCTTCCTTCTGAAATAATTGACCCTTCCGGACTCATCACAGAACACTTTCCTGATGAGCACCTCCTGACTAATACAGGGCTTCCATGGTTCACAGATATAGTGAACTACCTGGCATCACATCAGATCCCGTTCGATTGGGCGAAGGCCAAGAAGGACAAATTGGGTTCCGATGCCAAGTATTGCCTGTGGGAAGACCCGTATCTATTCTACATTGGTGCTGATCAAATAATTCGACGGTGTGTCACGGAAGTAGAAATCAAAGACGTACTCTCCTTTTGCCATGACCAGGCATGCGATGGACATTTCTCAGGACACAAAACCGTATCAAAAGTCCTCTAGTGTGGCTTTTACTGGCCCACAATTTTCAAGGATGCATACGATCACTGTAAGGCATGTACCCGTTGTCAGACCTTGGGCAACATGAGTTATCGAGACATGATGCCTTTACAGCCAATCCAGGTATGCGAAATTTTTGACATTTGGGGGATCGATTTTATGGGACCCTATCTCAGATGGCTTCGAATACATCTTACTCGCCGTTGACTACGTGTCCAAGTAGATAGAAGCAATTCTGACCCGAACCAATAATTATAAGGTTGTTATCAGATTCATTCATCAAAACATCTTCTCAAGGTTCGGGATTTCACGAGCAATAATTTCCAACGGAGGGACCCATTTCACAAACGCTCAGTTCAGGTCACTGATGACCAAATACAGGGTGTAGCATTGAATCTCTATTCCTTACCACCCCCAAAATAATGGTCTAGTTGAGCTATCAAACCGAGAGATCAAGAAAATCCTCTAGATTACTGTTCGACATGACAGGAAGGATTGGTTTTCTCGACTTCCGAAAGCATTGAGCCTATTGGTCCACCCACAAGACTCAATTAGGTATGTCTCCCTTCAGATTGGTGTATTGGAAGGCATGTCACCTCCCCGTCGAATTAGTGCATAAAGTCTATTGGGCAGTACGGAATTGCAACTTAGATCTTTCTAAGGTTGGAACTCATAGAAGGCTTTAAATAAGCGAGATCGATGAATTACGCCACAGCAGGTATGAGAACTCGTAAATTTACAAAGAACGGGTTAAAGTTTTTCATGACAAATACATTTCTAGAAAGATCTTTCATCCTAGTCAAAAGGTTCTACTCTTTGATGCCCGACTTAAATTATTCCCAGGAAAGCTACAATCTAAGTGGGTTGGACCCTACCTAGTCCAACAAATCTTTGGAAATGGAGCCATTATGATCAGCCCACTCAGTCACGATTTTGAACCCTTTATTGTGAATGGTCAGAGACTCAAACCGTTCATTGACATGACTAATACAAATTTGGCTGAGTCATCCTTTACCCTCCATTCTCCTTGAGCTCATTGTGCCCAGCCGATGGCGTAAAACTCAGTGCTTAATGGGAGGCAACCCATCATTCTTTGAAAAATCCGAAACCTTTTCTGACGTTTCTATGCTGAATTCATATTGCACTTTAGGGTTCATCCATTAGAACAACCGACTCCATCTTAGGTACCCCTACTCGAGATTAGAAATCGTTCGCAACAGTCACTTCGACCTGTTCGCCCACCCAACACCTGTCCTAATGCATGAACTAAGCTGAAATCAAACCTACCTAATTTACAATGAGGACATTGCAAATCGTAGGCATGGGGGGTATGAAAGTATAAAATGTCAAGAAAACTCATTAAGAAAAGGTTTCAACCCAAAAAAAAAATCTTGAAAAACAAAAAAAACTGAGGGGGGAGAGAATTTTTGGGCTATACAAAATGAGAGGAGGAAAAGAGAAAAATGCCAAAAAAGGAGCACAAAATGAAAAAGAAAAAAGTGGTCATTAGTAAAAGATTAAGAGATTAACTGAAGTTCTAGACAAGATCAAGAAAAGAGAAAAATGAAAGAAAAATGCTAAGGAGATATAAAAAGATATTAGTAGGAACGTTGATCTTAGGCCTTTTGGGCTAGACTCATAGGCTTAAAATTCAAGTACCTGCTAAAATTGGGATACTCAAGAGATTTGGGGAAATGCGAAGCTTAAATATTAGGTCTAAGGCTTAGGGAGTATTCGGCCTCGTTAACTGACCTTCGATTTGCAGGATTCAGTAACCTCAGCACCCCAATTCACACACAGTTTGGTTCAGCGCACATAAATATAAAAATCACGCAAAAAGCGTTTCAATGTTCTGAGAAATAGTCGCCTAGATTAGGAGCGGCCGATCAACACAAGTTGATTTGGATGAGTCCCCGACGTAGAGAGGCGGGAAATTCCCCTCAAAGACGCGTAACATGTTATCTCCTCGGTGCTTGTCTCTTAAGATATTTAAATATCTTACCGGGGGTACGTAAGCACTCTGCTGGCTTAGATTCCATGGGCAGCATTATTACGAAATGTCGATTGCCAGGGTCTGGATTCAACCACGGAACTCCATGGGAGGGATTATCTCAAAATCTCGAAAGCCAGGGATCTGGGGGTTGCCATGGGTGGTGCTATCACGAAGCATCGATTGCCAGGGACCCTTGAGGATTGATGATGGGGATTAGGAATCGATACAGATCGTGTTGAGAAGCCAATCCGAAGTTAGAAATAAAAAGAAAAGAGAGAGAAACCTCTCCAAACAAATAAATCCTCTGTATCTCTCTTACAAAAACATATTACAAACTAAACCTAGGCTAAAATTGTCTCAAGTACGGGTGCTTTAACCGCGGAATCCAACAAACCCTAGGTTAGTTTCTACGGGCCTTAAAAGCCTTTGTGGAAGACTGAGGCTAAAGCGGGTCTGGTCCGAATTTTGGTTGATACTTAAGTACCTCTAGGCCTATTGTCGGCATTTTGACCTAATCACAAAAAAAAAAGGAAAGCACTTATCGTAACTAGTGACAGACACTCGGGGTTTAGAACAGAAGTTAAAATCTTGAAATTTTGCTAAGGGACTAGCAAAAGCTAAGCATGAAGTTATGATGAGAGCTTCATCATGAGCCCTAACTAGCTTATTTTGACCAAAGAAAGAGAATAAGAGCTCCTACATAACCTAGAGAAGGGCTTAATTTAAGGAATAAGTGTTCTGAGAAGAAAACGTGAAATAAAGGTTAAAACTGCAATTTCACCATTGCAGGATATAAATGGAATTTCTCAAAGGCAAAACATAGGTCAAATGGTCTGAATGAGATAAAAAGTGGGTTGGATCAGTCAGAAATGGGTTCTTGTGCAATCCAAGAATTAAATGACATTCTATAACCCTAAAACAAACCCGCTTAATTCAACAAGGTTTTGGGCAGCATAAAAATCAACTAAACCCTCTAAAATTCATATAAAAATATCCCTTAGGGTTTTGAACCTTCAAATTAGCCTTTAGAACCTGTTTTGACCTAGATTAGGGCCATAGCTCATTAATTGGCCTAATTTGGGTTTTTGTGCAAAATGTCTAGTCAAACATGGTCAAACCGAAAATTTAACTTCACCATTGGATTTCTTAGGTCCAAATTAGGTTTGTACCAAAATTTGAACTTAAGGGGAGGTCATCTTGACCTACTTTGCAAAATAGTACATCCAATTACATTTTGACCCCTATCTTTTGAAAATCATTACACAAACCCCCCTAACTTCTTCGC
This sequence comes from Thalassia testudinum, assembly GCA_037157565.1. Lineage (NCBI taxonomy): Eukaryota > Viridiplantae > Streptophyta > Magnoliopsida > Alismatales > Hydrocharitaceae > Thalassia > Thalassia testudinum. The sequence goes on along the minus strand of JAZHRO010000029.1, from coordinate 1,413,579 downwards.
GACTCTTACAAATATGTCTCCCCCATTAATGGGGAGAAATCCTTCTCTGGCGAGGAATGGAGGGGGAGTACTCCCTAATTCCTCAGAGATCTCCTAGATTTGGAAGGGAGATTCTCTGAGGAATTCCCTTCCATCTGAGCTCAATTGCAATATCTAATTTGCATCCAATCTCTTGTGCGAATGCACGAGAGATTTGAGTCTCCAACTACCTTCCTTCACCGGCAAGGGGTCGGTGGTAGAAGGCTTTCCCTCCAAGCACCAGAAGCTCGGCCAGCAACTATAAAAGGATCCCCGGTCCTCTAAGAATCTCTCAAGCATGATTTGGCCGAAGAATCCCCCAGAATTCCTCTCTCCCCTCTCCGGCCAAGTTGTCCGCAAGCTCCGGCGACTTCCTCCCCCCTCTCGTCGCTCTGCGTCCATACCAGCGGCAGGGTTCACTTCGCCTCGTTCTTCCGCGTTGTGCCACGCCAGCGTACGCCTTCCTGATCTCTTCCTCGTCGCCGTTATCTCCCCCTCAGGGCCGTCTTCTCCGAAAGCGGCACAAATGCGCCGTTCGTTTCCTCTGCCTCCCCTTCGCTCCAACTACCCCAGATAAGCTCCTCTTCTCCTACTCTCTATTTTCCCTCAATCTATTTAACAAATCACCCCTCGACTGCCACTATCCACCCTCATCTTCCCCATCTCTAGCCGACCTCCAGCGAGATGCATCCATTACTTCTCACCTCCACACGTCTTGCCACCAACCTCTTCACTTCTGCCATCGACCATTGAACACTTTCCACCCACTCATAGATCGCCACACATGCTCGACGCTTCCACCGAACGAACCCACTCACACGGTCACAGTCCGACCTAGGCACGCACGCCTAGGCCGGTTTGAGCCATGCCAACACCTGCCTCACCTTCGTCGTGACACGACGAAGGTTCTCCTGTTGTCTGATAGAGCCACAATGCTACTTTTGTGTCGTGCAGGGTAGAGCTCCCGTCCGCCATTAACAAGCACACGAGCTTGCTTGTTCTCTAGCTTCAGGCCGCAAGCTTCAGGATTTAGGCTCCTAGGCTGTGCGGGTTGAGTGTGTGCACAAGTCCAGCCTGAGAGCAGTCGCTGCGGACCCTTCAGTTGTGTTAGTTGTGTGAAGACATTCGCCTGCAGGTGCCGGCAGAAGCGGGCGGAACTTTTAGTCCCACCTCGGAAACACAGGAGTGAGGCAAGAGGTTTAAATTGATTTTGTGAATCCTGCTATTTGCCTCAAGTCACACAGGGATGAGGTCCCTCGCCCTCACTTGCCACGGCTCGAGGGATCCTAAAGCACGCAAAAATGTGGTCTTTGATGAATCGAGTGGATATGACATGGTCAGCATGGCGTATGGGAATAGCCTCGATCCATTTCAAAACATAATCAACAGCTACGAGGATGTATTCGAAGCTGTTGGAAGGAGGAAAGGGATCCATGAAAGCAATTCCTCAAATGTCGAAAATTTCAGCAGCTAGGATGGTTTGCAAGGGCATCATGTCACGACGTGACATTGACCCTAACAACTGTCACCTAATGCAATGTTTGGCATAATTGTGTGCATCATGGTGAAGGGAGGGACAAAAGAATCCGCACTGCAACACCTTGGCAGCAGTTTTAATCCCAGAGAAATGGCCTCCGCAGGCCTGATCGTGGCAGATGGACAGCACACTAGGGATTTCGCTGTCAGGAATACAGCGACGGATGATCTGATCAGCACCTAATCGAAAAAGAAGTGGATTATCCCAGAAATAATACTTTGCTTCTGCCATGAGATGCTCGCGCTGGTTTTTAGGCCAGCCACGCAGAAGGGAACCTGAAGCAAGGTAATTGGCAATGTTTGCATACCAAGGTCCACTTGCCACATTAATTGCCAATAGGTGCTCGTCGAGAAAAATTTCATTGATCGGCAAGGTAAGTCTAATGTGGTCAGGGTCTAGTCTCGAGAGATGATCGGCCACAACATTCTGGGCTCCGGCCTTATCGCGGATCTCAATGTCAAATTCTTGAAGCAGAAGGATCTAACGAATCAGTCTAGGCTTGACATCTTTCTTGTGCATGAGATGGCGAATGGCCGTGTGATCAATGAAAATAATAACATGTGAGCCCAGAAGGTAAGAGAGGAATTCCTCTAGCCTAATGACGATCGCCAGTAGTTCTTTCTCAGTGGTTATATAATTATGCTGGGCCTCGTCCAACGTTTTACTGGCGTAGTACACCACGAAGGGGTGTTTATTACATCTTTGTCCCAGGATGGCTTTGACTGCAAGGTCGGAAGCGTCACACATGAGTTCAAAGTCGAGGGACCAATCAGGTGGCTGCAGAACAGGGTCCTTGGTGACAGCATCACGTAGCTGCGTGAATGCTCGTATACAGTCGGGGTCCATATCAAAGGGCACATCGGTCGATAGGAGATGAGTTAAAGGTCGAGAAATCTTGGAGAAGTCTTTGATGAATCTCCTATAGAAACTGATGTGTCCTAAGAAGGAGCGGATTTGTTTGACAGAGCCAGGCACAGGTAAATCAGCAATTATATCAGGCTTAGCTCTGTCAACCTCGATACCCCTATTGGAGATGATATGCCCGAGAATAATTCCCTCGTGTACCATAAAATGGCTTTTTTTCCTAGGAAAGCATGAGGTTCACATCAATACATCTCCTGAGGATACGGGTCAGGTTGGCAAGACAGTCATCAAAAGAGGGTCCAAAGACCGAAAAGTCATCCATGAAATCCTCGAGATAGTCACCCACCATGTCATGGAATATTGCAAGCATACATCTTTGGAAAGTTGCTGGCGCGTTACAAAGTCCGAACGGCATCCTTCTGAATGCAAAGGTGCCGAAGGGGCAGGTAAAAGTGGTTTTCTCTTGGTCCCGGGAGTCAATTGCCACCTGGTTATATCCAGAGAATCCATCCAGGAAATAGAAAAATTTATTTCCCACTAATCGCTCCAGGATTTGGTCAACGAAAGGTAGCGGAAAGTGATCTTTCTTAGTTGCAACATTGAGTTTCCTATAATCTACACACTCTCCAAGATGTAGGAGTGCGTGTAGGGATGGATTCTCCCCTGTCATTGACACGGATGTTGAGTTCCGCCTTTTTGGGCATGACGTGAATTGGACTCACCCAGGGGCTATCGCTGATCGGGTAGATTATACCCGCATCCAACCACTTAATAATTTCCTTCTTAACGACCTCCCGCATGTTGGGGTTGAGACGTCGCTGCATCTCACGGGAAGGTCGAGCCTCCTCCGTATATATACGGTGAGTGCAGTAGGAAGGGCTAATGCCAGTTAAGTCTGATAAAGACCATCCAATGGCTGCCTTTTGTTCCATAAGGACCTTTGTTAGTTTGCACTCTTGCTCCCTGGTCAATTTTGAACTGATGATTACGGGGAGTGTTTCATTCGGTCCCAAGAAAACATACTTAAGCGTATCAGGCAGCTCTTTCAGCTCGGGAGTGGATGGTGAAAGATCTGGCATTTCTTGGGACGAGAATGTCCCAAACGAATCAGAAGAAAATAATTCAGGAGGAAGAAGTTGGCCCTCGGATTGGCCAAGAAGAGGGGCATCTTGGATAGATGGATCCAAAAAGGGATAGCCCCAGTGGGTAGTATGTGGGCTCAAGGTCCCAGTGTGGGGTTGCAGTTTTGCCTGATTTGGTGGGAAAGAAAGGGTAATCTAGTCTTCAAGAGTGTGGACCGACGATGAGTAACCCGAATGTCTCAGACCACGAGGTATGGGAAGCGGAGAAAACCTCGTCAGAAGTCTGGTCAGGAGAAGGTACGGGAAAAGGGAGGGATGGGGGAATGTCACAAAATGTGTCGGTTAGGCAATCGTCTGTGTTTAAAGGCAATCCACAGCAGTCAGAATAGGTCCCAATTAGTCCGATACACGTGCTGACGGCCATGTCCTCAGACGTGTCATCCTCGATGCAATCGCAATCAAACTTCTTGGCTGCCTTGAAGATGTTAAGCTTGAGCTTCTCAGATCCAACGGCAATCTCAATACAGCCTGACTCGCAGTCGATATGGGCGTGGGCTGTGGTCATGAAAGGTCGACCAAGGATGATTGGACAATCAGAAAGTGAGCTAGGAACTTCCATATCTAAAACAAGAAAGTCAACAGGAAAATAAAGACTGTTGACCCTAACCACCACGTCTTCCACCACACCCTTTGGAATTTTGACAGAGCGATCTGCCAACTGTAACGTGACAGGGGTGGGTTTCAGATTTCCAAAGGCAAATTTTTAGAGCATGATGGTTGGTATAAGATTGATGGAAGATCCTAGATCAAGCATAGCATGGTTAAAATTGCAGCCTTGGATGCTACAAGAAATAAGCGGTGTGCCTGGCTCTTTCTGCTTCGGTGGTAGATTTGACAGTATAGCACAACTCGCATGAGGCGAGAGAACCACCGAATTCTTTGTTTTCTTTGACTGTCGCCTGGGTGTTGTGTAGTCTTTGAAAAATCGGGCAACAGTAGGTATGTGGTCGATAGCCTCTAGTAAGGGTACCTTGATTTCAACATCCCTGAATAAATTACGCATGTTATTAAAGGCTTGCATATCCTTTTTCTTGCCTTTTGGCTCCCTCAGTAGAGCCTCAGGGAATGTGACTGATTCTGGCAACGGTTTGGGTGTGTCGTCCTCTCGCAAATGCAGTGCGCATCCCGAATGAGAGGGCGATGAAGAAGATGGGCCAGGATCAGGTCGAGGCGGATCGACGGTTTGCTTACCGCTCCTTGTAGTAATAGCATTGGATGTCGCAGGTCCAGTGGGATCATAAGGTGGAGGGTTCGCAATAGGACATAAGAGTGAGGTGCTGCCGCGGGATTAGCCTGAAATCCTGGTGGAATGCTCGGAGCCTGCAGAATGTGATGAACCTACCCCCGAGAAGGTCGTACCTGTGGTTGAGGACCACAAGGTGTGAAATTTCATGGGTTGGGAGCAGGTTTGGTTGGAAGAGTGTCCTAAGATCGAGTCGCCATGCGTAGTTGACTAATCTCAGCATTCTGCTGTGCCAATTGGTGTTGAAGAGAGGTCATGTTCTCTTCATGGTGCTTTGACATTTCCGTCATCATTCGCATCAATTTCTCAAGAGGACTTGATGCGTGTTCTGTTTGCGGTATGCAAGGACCCGTTGGCGGATTCGCCACAGGATTAGACTAGGCCCTTGGGATGACGGGTGTGGACGGTTGCATTGGCCCACTCACGAGGTTTTGGCGCTGCGGGTTGCTGGACCATGCGAAGTTCGGATGATTTCGCCCACCCTGGATTATAAGTAGTAGAGAATGGGTTGTTCCCTAGGGTGCAAGCATCTTCTAAGCTAGAAGATGAGTCTGCACGTAAATATGCATCCGAGCACACGGAGGCTTGGTCCTCCGTGTCAAAATACTGGCTTGCAGAAGCCAGATCCACATGACTTACCGAATCCCTCGGCGTGACGCTCAGTAAGGAATATCTCACGGGGTTTCTAGGGATAAGCCTGGTGTTGAAAGAATTGGGATTGTGACGAAGTGGTGAGGTGGGGGTGTTTGCTATAGAACGGGCGGGATTGGCCAGAAGCTCGTCCAGCTTCTTTTGCACGACAGAGACTTCATCCAATTTTTGTACGAAAAGGTTAAGATTAGTGGATGAATGGGAGGGTCCCGTGTCAACTTCGTGGACATTACGGGGCAAGCTGGTACGATTAAAGGCGACAATGGAGGCATTGTTCATTGAGTTTTCGCTCATGTTTTCAAATAATTCGAATGCTCCATTCTCTTCTTTATTCATGAAATTCCCTCCGCAGGAAGTATCTGCAATCTGCTTCAAAGTCTCATTTAGCCCATAATAGAAAATCTAGGCTTTATGCCATTTAGGCAGACCGTGGTGTGGACACTTTCGGGGGTCATTATACCTCTCCCAAGCCTCGTGAAACTGTTCGCCATTTTGTTGCGTAACGGAAGTTATAGCACGGCGAAGTGCATTGGTTCACCCGATTGGGAAGAATTTCTTGAGAAATGCTGTTCGCATCTCTTCTCAAGAATGGATGATTGTCCCAAGGGTGTGTAACCATTGCGACGCTTTATCCTGCAACGAAAATGGGAACATTTTCATAAGGACAATTGATAACCCGATGTTTCTTGGTTTAACCGTTTCAGCCAATCGAGTTAGGTCTTCCAAATGGAGAAAAGGATCTTCACTTGCAAGACCATGGAAGTGAAAATTAATTAGGCTAATTATATTGGGTTTCAATTCAAAGTCATCCCCACCGATGGGGACCCGAATTTGTCCTATGGTCTCTGTAGCAGCGGGATTCTGATAGGAGCTAAGAGGCCTAGGCTCCTCCTATTCGGGAGGGTTCTGCATTTCCTCCAAGGTTTCCCTAATGGCTTCAATTTTCTCATTATACATTTTCATTTGGGCTTGGAGGCAGGTTATGGGATCCATGGCTCCACCACCTGGTGGGTTTTGAGGGCAGTTTCCTCCCTCGGGATTTGGGGGTGGGTGTGTAGCCATGTTTGTGGAGGAGGATGACGATTCGGCTTCTGTTCTTATAAAATTATCAGACAATTCAAACAATTCAGGGTTTTGTGACCTCCCAAACATGCACTACCGTAGGAAGAATTTGGGGGATAAGAATAGAAAAGGAGGTGAGAGAAATGACGCTGCAAAGGTACACTTGATGACAAATCAAGATAATCAAAGTCCTAACCTCTACAGTATGCCCTTAGACTTAAAGATCTAAGCTACCTACTATTATGACCTATGGAACCAAATGCGAGCATCGTGAAACCACCGGGCCAGATTGAAAGGTCGTTTGCCCAGTCTTAGACACCCGATAGCACGCGGGAACCCTCATCAGCACGTAGGCACTACACACAGGTAGTTAGACCTCCAATCCTTAATAAAGGTCAAGTTGCTACCAGTTTTAATTAGAGGCTTAGGATCAAGTGCTTCTGGAATGTGAAGGGCATTGTTTACAGGTAATGCCCAAGTGCGTTGATTTTAAAATGTGTGTAAACCAAGCATGCAACGGGAAAATCTCCCCGAATTGAGGTTTTAATTGGTGAATGGTTTTTAGAGTTTCAGCCTTAAGTAGTATGGATTTTAGGATTTCACTGAATTACCAATTCAACCAATCTCTGGGTTTTGAGAGAATACAAGTTCTTCTATGCCCAACAAATCCTTCTTCAAAGTGAGTTAGTTAATGCATGCTACAAATGCAATGGGCTTCCCTAGGTGGAAATTTCTATATGTGGATGCACGAGTCAATTTTAGGTTAATGTGAAAGGGAGCCAAAGCACTTCAATTCAAGTGCTCCTAATCACCAAAATGATGTTCCACACACAAGGCTCAACCACAAGATAATGTAAAGAAAATCAAAGTGTTGGGGTTGAAATATTTGGGATTTAATCTTAGGCATGTGAAAGGTCGTGGTGGGGTTGGAATCAACTCAATTCCAAGTCTCCTTACAAAAAATGTGATCCCGAATTGTGGATAAATGAGGCAAAGAGGGATGGCAATCAATCTATTTATTCTTGCCTCAAAGAATACTTCACACGGCGAAAGATGCAAGAATCAAGATTCTTGGATCTTCGCTATGCGAAGTTTGGCGGGAAATCCCAGGGCGGTGGGAGTGATGGCAAACAATCAAGTAAGTGATTTTTAATCCACTTGCCCCAAGAGATCCCAAGGGGTTTTTTTACTTTTTTTTTTATTAAGGTGACAAGTTGACCTAAGTTGCTAAGAGAGAGAGACTTACCTGTTCAGCAACGTAGGCAAAGCTTCAATGCGGTGTCGGCGACCTCACACTCTCGTTCCCACCTTAGATCTGCCACGTCTCTGACTTCCTCTGCTTGCCTCCTCCTTACAACTAGTTCACCTGCACACTAGCAAACAAAAACACCCGTGAAGAGAAGGGTGTGAGAAGAGAAAACTAAAGGAATGGAGTAGAAACTTACCTGAATGCGTACCTCCCCGACAACGGCGCCAGAAAAAGGTATGGTCGGGCTCGGATAAGTAGTGTTAATATGGTGAAATTATCGTTGAAATGAGTATAGTGGTTAACCTAAATCGAGCCTAACCATCTTTTTACAAAATTTTTAATCTGGCCTACTTAATTTTTATCTTGGTCACTTTTAGGCCCAGGGTCGAACTTAGGGAGGCAGGGATTAAGGGTGAATAAGTTTCTAGGTCTTTCCTACAACGAATCTTTTCCGTGCGTTTATTATGTTTTTGGTTTTTTTTCCATTTAAGAGTTTTTTGCTGATAATTTTTTCCTTAAGGTACACCCTAAAAATCAGGTCCTTGGCTTTGACCTAATTTAGGGTTCCAAAAAAGATTGGTCTTGCTATTCACAAGAGCTAGTACCTGCAAGGTAAGGATTATCTTTTTTCTTTTACTATTTTTTTATCTTTTTAATAGCAGGAAACAAAAGAGAAATAGAGGTTGCTTGTAAAGAAATAAATATAGTCTATATATATATATAGATGTATATATATTATATATATAGGGGTGGGGGTGGAGGTGGAAATGGCGTGTAGTACAGTGTCGAGTTGGTTGACGTCTAGGAAGATGCAATCGATAGGACGAAGTGCCGCATGGAGTGTAGGATGGATGTGTGGAAGTGTATGCGGAGGCGCTTTCTCTACGTGGGTATCGGGAAATATCAGCAACTGGTGCAGATATTCCCCCGATATAACGCGTGTAGGGATACAGGAAGGTGATATGAATGTAAATATATATATATGTAAATATATATTTATATGTATATATAGGGTTGTAATTATATAGGTGTATATGTAGTTATATATATATATATATTTATAACTAGATATATATGTGTATAAGTCTAACTTTATAGATATATATATATATAGGTATATATATAAGGATATATATAGGTGTGTACACGTGTGTGTACAAGTGTGGTGTGTGTATGTGTGTGTGTTTGCTGGAGAGTGAGGGAGTGGCTGTGAGAGAGAGAGCGTAGGTGTTTAAGCCGTCTGGAGCACGCAGGCGCAGTCTGGACGCCAAGGCACGGATGTGGGCACGCGTAGGCGCAGGCACGCAAGGGTGCGCGCGTGCGCTGGAGGGAGCAGGCATGAGGGAGAGCGCAACACAGCACGCTGGTAGTGCAGCGCACCGCGCTGTGGGCGAGAGTGGACGCAGAGGAAGATGCGGGTGCGAGCTCGGGCAGGTTCGGGCGCTGGAGCGGAAGCGGGTGCAGATGAGGGCACGGGCGCTAGAGCAGGCGCGGTTGCTGACGTGGCGACGGGCTGGAGGTGGTAGCGGTGTGAAGAGACCGCACGGTGACTAGGTAAGTGAGAAACTTTCCGGTCACTGCATCATAGCTACAGTGCAGTGCAGAAACGCTTGAACAGTAGCTACTGTGCCCGCGCGGCTTGGACAACCGGTTGCGGCCAGTTTTGGGTGCGGGCACACTGGAAGGCACTTGCACGCGCGGAAGGAGCTTGCGTCGGCTGCTAGCGTGCTCACGGTTGCTGACGCGCACTCGTGCGTGTGTGTTAGGGAGTGTCGTTATAGTCGCACTTGCAACGCCGGTTTTAAAGTAAAGAAACGGAGGTGAGTCCGAGTGTCGGTCTCAGGGAGGCTTGAAAATCGGATTTTTCTTATCACTTGTTGTCACGGAAAGCACGGAGTTTTGCTTGCGAAAGGGGCAGTTTGAAAAGCGAGAGAGAGATAGAGAGAGATTAGGGTTAGAGTTGTTTCATGCTTGATCATGCAACTTAAACAGAAATTAAAGTAAACAACTGAATAGAAAGTACATTAATCATGTACTTTTAGTTCATAGCTTACAACATTAAATACATGTTCAAACAAAAGTAATGGAAATCTTAAAAGAGAGGAAGAGAGAGAGAGGAGGGAGAGCGGCGAGGCAGCCACGGCGGTGGAGGCTCCGTCGGTGGCTCGTCTCCGGCGATTACAAGAGGGCCTAAAGCTAGCTAAGAGAGGGGTAGAATAGTTGCAAGGGAAGTGAATGCCTTGAATGAGTTGTTGGAGGGGGTTTAAATAGGGTTAAGGGCTTTCTAAAAGAAGGGCCTTTAGCGACGTCCGGGACGTCGCTAAAACCATTCCAAAAGTGTCGGTGAAGCCCTCCAGCCTGCCGGTCAACCGTCCACGCCGTTCTTCGCGCTCGATCCGTGGCTGCTGTGTGAGAGCCGTCCGATCTTCGAGATCTCCCCTTGGATGCATTCGGATCGCACCTCGGGCGCGCGCGTGCGTGAGCGCTCGCGATCTGTGGGCGCACCGCGTGGCGCGATCTCGGCTGCCACTGCTGATTGGGCGGCCCAATTTCGCCGTGTGCTTCCTTCATCTTCAATTTCACGCATCGCGTGGCTCGAGCCCGCGTCGCGTGCGTGCAGGCGTGCGCACTAACCGTTGTGCCACACCTGCGCTTTGTCGCGGCGACTGCACGGTTCTCGGCCGTTCGATCGAAGATTGAAGGCCGAGATTTGATCTCAGCTGATGGATGAAGTGGCATGCGGTGGAGCGAGGGTGACGTGGCGCAACGAGGGCCGTTGATCACCAGATCAACGATCAGAACTTCTTGGGTCCATTGTAGGAGCTTCGGATGTCGGATTTGGCCGATCTTGAGTCCGTTGGACTCCGTTCGTCGTTCTGAATCCATTCGTGTGGTCTGATTGCTCACTGAGGCCTGCTTTGACAAGTGCTTACACAAATGGCCATAAATACAGTTTTATAAGCAATCTTGGTATATGATGCTTGCAATGCTCCCATTCTATTTATGTTGTGCCTTTTATTCTTAAGATGGGCCCTATTCAACAGAGTTATCACCCCCATGTGCAGTGTTATCATACCCCCATGCTTACTCCTTGCTAGTCCCTAGCAAGGTTTATTCTAAGCTTTATTTTTTACAGAATTTAAGAAGTAATTGCTTAGACACTTCGTCACTTGTCAATAGGAGGAAATATACGAAGATCTTAATCTACAAAGACTAAGCAGCGCTCGGGTGTCTGCCAAAATACGAATCGCCCGAATCCTTACTTAAATGTATATAGCTATACATACATATATATATATATATATATATATAATTTTTTTGGAATTTAATGTGGGTTGGTAACTTTTTACGGCTACCTAACCCATCCAAAACTCGGTCAAAACTCAGTGCTAAGCATCTTGGTGTGAAGATTGTGATAGACTCACTTAACGGTAATTCAGACAGACTTCGGGATTCTACGCCCCTAGGTGACTGGAAGAGGAAATATATTTGCTTGAAGGTGTATTTGTTCGATTGGTAGCTTTCTCCCTACGTTTATTTTAATTGGGGTCAACACAAGGATTTTTCCAGTGTATATCTCCCTAGCTTGTACTACTTCCCCGCTTCTTCGTTAAGTGTTTTTGGTTCTTTTTGTGCAGTTATTGAGCTGGGCTTTGGACAACCGACCAATGGACTGTTATCCACGATCACTTGCCAACCATACTCGTGCGGTGAAGTGTGGTTTATTTTCTTTTCTTCTTTTTTTTTCGTAGGTGGCTTCCCTGATCTCAAACGTACCTAGAGGCAATGAAGAAGAAATGCTCCCGTGGCTGGGTTCTGGACAACCTGCCAATGGGCTGTTACCCACGACAACTTGCTAGCCATACCACCCTAGAGAATTCATTAGCTACCTAATTTCTGTCAAAATCTCCGAGAAGTTTATCTGTGCAAAAATGTGTGCAGATGCTTAGAATCAAAGTTTTTTTGAGTTAGACGGTGAGTTGATAAGTCGTATACTTATCACCTTATTTAGTAGGTGGATTAGAATAGCTTGAGGTTGCAAGGATTCGAAGCTAAATTCATATTTTAACGGACACCAGGGCTGATTATGCCTAAAGGCCTGAAAAGTCTAAGTGTTTAAGTTCTTTTTGTATTATTTTTCACTATTGACAAGTTTCCAATGCCTAAGTTTTCTTCCTAAATTCAATTATTTATTTATTCAGACTGATTAAATGAGCTCAGGATTATGTAATTTACCATCCCCCCATGCTTAAGTTGGACAATGTCCTCATTGGCAAGTACATGGATGCATAAGGGTTCAAAAAGATAGTACCTGAGTGACGTAAAATACCGAATCAGTCTAAATCCTCTGGGTTGCCTCCCAGGAAGCGCTGAGTTTAACGCCTCCAGCTGGGCGGTGCTCCGTGTCATCCCTCAACGAGGGTGATACTCTCCTTTGGGGGAACCTAGGCCAAGAAGTGCTTCAATCTTTGACCATTAACTGTAAAAGTGTGCCCAGTGTTAGGATCAGCGATTTTGACCGCCCCATTAGAGTAGGGCTTCACCACCCGTAATGGTCCTTTCCATTTGGACCTGAGTTTCCTCGGGAGGAGTTTTAGGCGTGCATCAAACAGCCAGACTTGCTGGTTAGGCTCAAAGGTTTTTCTATGAATGAGTCGGTCGTGGAGCATCCTCTACGCACCGGCTAACTGGGAATCCATGTTACATTGCTTGACAGCCCAGTAAGCCCGGTGTTCCAATTCGACAGGAAGATGGCAGGCTTTGCCAAAGACCAGGAGATAAGGCGACATGCCTATCGGGGTCTTCAAAGCGGTCCTGTATGCCCACAGGGCATCATCAAGTCGTGTGGACCAGTCTTTCCTGTCAAGTCTCACAGTCTTCTGTAAAATGTTCTTGATTTGTCTATTTGAGACCTCGGTCTGCCCGTTTGTTTGCGGATGATACGGGGTAGCATTGCGATGGTTTACCCCGTATTTTCTAAGTAGGGCACGAAATTGGGAATGGATAAAATGGCTTCCACCATCAATGTCGCATCAGTGGGTGGCGATGGCTTCAATCCATTTGGAAACATATTCTACCGAGACTAGGGTGTACTCGAAGCCGTTGGATGGTGGAAAGGGGCCCATAAAATCGATACCCCAAACATTGAAGATTTCGACAATCAAAATGGGTTGGAGGGACATATCTTTCTTGGTCATGGTCCCCAGAGTTTGGCAACGTGAGCAGGTCTTGGCAAAGTTGTGTGCATCCTTAAATAGGGACGGCCAGTAAAATCCAGACTGCAAAACTTTTGCAGCTGGTCAGCACAGAGGCGAAACAATATGGGATCATCCCAGAAATAGTGCTTGGCCTCAGCCAAGAACCTGTCCCGTTGCTGTCTGGATCAGTTGTGCGGGGTTTGTCCTATAACCAGGTAGTTGACGTAATCAGCATTCCATGGCATTCTCTTGTCTTGCATAGCCAGAGTGTGTTCATCAGGGAAGGCGTCAGATAGAGGTAGGGAGGGTTCAATGTGGTCTGGATGAAGTCTAGACAAGTGGTCAGCCACCACATTCTTTGATCCGGCCTTGTCTCGGATTTCCAGGTCAAATTCCTGCAAAAGCAGGATTCATCTGATGAGCTTGGGCTTTGCGTCCTTCTTGGCCAACAGGTGCCGGATGGCTGAATGGTCAATATAAATCGTCACGTGGGATCCCAGCAAGTACGATCGGAACTTTTCAAGTCCAAAGACTACAGCGAGCAGCCTTTCTCTGTGACTATATAATTTCGTTGGGCCTCGTCCAACGTTTTGCTCGTGTAATAGATCACCACGGGCTTCTTGTCTTACCTTTGTCCCAGGACAGCACCTATGGCGAAATCCGATGCATCACACATAATCTCAAAGTCCTGGGACCAGTCTGGGGGTTGAAGTACAGGTGCGGTGGAGACTAAGTCCCGGAGGGTGTGATAAGCCTGGATGCAATCAGAAGACATGGAATAAGGCGTCGTTGGCTAGAAGGTCGATCAAGGGTTTGGAAAGCTTGGAAAAGTCTTTAATGAACCTTCGGTAGAAGCCAACATGTCCTAGGAATGAGCAAATCTGTTGGACCGAGCTAGGTGGAGGAAGTTTGGAAATTAAATCAACCTTAGCCCGATCTACCTCGATGCCCCTATGCGATACGATGTGACCGAGGATAATTCCTTCTTGAACCATAAAATGACTGTTTTCCCAACTTAACACCAGATTAACCTTGATACATCGTTTCAGGATTTTCTCCAAGTTTCTCAGACAATGGTCGAATGAATTCCCGAATACAGAGAAATCATCCATAAAGACCTCTAAGTATTCACCCACCATTTCTGAGAAAATGGCTAGCATGCAACGTTGGAAGGTCGCAGGTGCGTTGCATAACCCGAACGGCATTCGACGGAATGCAAACGTGCCATACGGGCAAGTGAATGTGGTCTTTTTTTGATCCTCCGGAGCAATTGCGACTTGGTTATATCCTGAATATCCATCCAGGAAGCAAAAATACTTCTGCCCTGCTAATCTTTCAAGGATTTGGTCAATGAATGGCAAGGGGAAATGATCCTTCTTAGTGGCTTAATTGAGCTTCCTATAATCAATACACACCCGCCATGCGGTGGTTGTGCGGGTGGGGATGGATTTGCCATGATCATTGGTGACAACGGTGAGCCCAGCTTTCTTGGGAACCACTTGAGTGGGGCTCACCCAGGGGCTATCAGAGATAGGATAGATGATGTCGGCGTCAAGCCACTTGATAATTTCTTTCTTAACGACCCCCCGCATGTTTGGGTTTAAACATCTCTGCATCTGGCGGGAGGGTCGTGCCCCGTCTTTCTGGTAAATCTTATGGGTGCAATAGGTGGGGCTAATTCGTCTTAAGTCTGAAATGGTCCAACCAATGGCGGCCGATGTTATGAAAGGGTCGCAGTCAACCTGAGTTCCTGATCCTTGGTTAGATGAGAATTAATAATCACTGGGAAAGTCTAGTCAAGTCCCAAGAAGACATACTTGAGATTCTCGGGCAATGGCTTAAGTTCAGCTGTGAGTGGAACCACAGTCGATGGGAAGGGAAAGGGTGGGAGTTGATCAACATCGATCTCCTCAAATGGTGTTGTGTGATGGTACTCAGCCTTACAGAGGTCCATGGGTAGTGATGGTGACGGGTCAGAACAGTCATTACGGATTTAGTGGTCTGATACAGAACTAAGGGTGAGGCATTCCTCGATCAGAGTTTCCACGGGATCATGTTCCTCAACGCAATCGCAATCAAAAGACTTTGTCGCCCGGAAGATATCCAATTGCATTTTCCTATCCTCGAAGGCGATTTCCATACATCCCGTGTCGCAATTAATGTTTGCCTTAGCCGTAGCTAAGAAAGGTCTGCCTAAGATTATGGGTGTGTTCTGTAATTTTTCAGAGACTTCCATGTCGAGCACCAAAAAGTCGACCGGGAAATAGAAGTCCTTGGCCCGTACAATCACGTCCTCGACAACCCCCTTCGGGGTTTTCACTGATCTATCAGCCAACTAGATGGTGACAGGGGTTGGTGTCAACTCTCCGAAACCAAATTGGTGGTACAGGGTTGTTGGAATCAAATTGATAGAAGCACCTAAGTCCAAGATTGCTCTATCAAATGTCATGTCCCCAATATTGTAGGAAATCAGGGGCGCTCTTGGGTCAGTTTGCTTGAGTGGAAGGTTGCTTGATATTACGGAACTTGCTTTTTTAGAGAGCATAACCTTCTTAGGTGCTTGAGGTCTTGGCTTACGCTTGGGTGTACAGGCATCCTTTAAAAACTTGGCGTAAGCAGGGATGTGTTTGACGGCTTCAAGGAGCGGAATATTAA
The DNA here is from genome assembly GCA_037157565.1 of Thalassia testudinum. Taxonomy (NCBI): domain Eukaryota; kingdom Viridiplantae; phylum Streptophyta; class Magnoliopsida; order Alismatales; family Hydrocharitaceae; genus Thalassia; species Thalassia testudinum. The sequence goes on along the minus strand of JAZHRO010000029.1, from coordinate 1,397,960 downwards.
TCTGTACTTGCTTAAAGATTTCCAACAGCTCCTCAGTTTCCACAACATTCTTCTTTTTCTTGATTGTTTCCAAGGCCTTAGGTTAGGGTGTCTGAATGTGGATTGGTTTTATTTCTGGGTCCTTGGTTGGTGCCTCTTCTGAGTCGGGTATTTCAGCGGGTGAAGTCTCGGGGAGAGTCAGCTATTTGGGATCCTGGGTTTTGGTGCCGCTTCTCAAGGTCACCGCATTCGTAGAGGCATTGGAGCCATGGGTTGATCCTTGAGAAGACGAGGATGAAGAAGCACCAAACCCAAGGGGCGTTTGCGGGGCTGGCTGGACCATGTGAGCCTACCTGGGGTTGCCTTGGAACCCATGTGAATTGGGGTCTCTGTTAATTATGTTTCGTGGGTTCGGCTGTGGCTGGGAAGGTAGGGATCCTTGTTGTTTATAGTCCAAGAGTTGGCTTAACTGTCCCTTTACCAAGGCCATTTCCTCCTGATGTTTCTGGTTCATGTCAGCCATCATCTTTATTAGGGTGTCCATTTGGCTTTGTGGGGGAGGGGCCACCCTATTCTGATTGTATTGGGGTCTAACTGGTGGTCCTTGCTGATAGGGGGCAAGTTTAGCTGCTGGTTTGGCCTGGGCTGGTTTTGGAATTGCGGTGGTTTCTGATTTGTCCAACCAAAGTTGGGGTGGTTACGCCAGCCAATGTTGTAAGTGTTAGAGAAAGGGTCAGGTTTCGCATAACCTTGGACAGCTTGCACATCTTCTAAGATAGCCGATGTTGATGAACAGGGAAGGGAGTAATCAAGGGTTGAGGGAGCAAAGGTCCCTCCCTGGAACGTGGTTAGGGGTTGCTCCAGGTTCAGTTGGGTAAAGGGCTGGACCAGGTCAACATTGTGCACTCCCTTTGCTAGGGAGAAAGTCTGTAAGGGGTTCCTGGTCTGGTTCAGTAGCTCATCAATCTTTTTGTCCACCAATTCCACTCGATCCAGTTTCTTGGCAATGATGTTCATGTCAACCATTCCAGAATTTGCTTGTACCTCATAAATCCCACCACGGGGTTGACGGGACCTGTTGAACTGGGTCATGGAGGCATTGTTGAGTGAATTCTCGCTCATAGACTCAAAGAGCTCAAACGTGCTCTCCTCATCCTTGTTCAGGAAGTTCCCTCCGCATGAGGCATCGACGAAGTTTCATAGGTTGTTGTCCAGACCATGGTTGAAAATCTGAGCCAATTGCCACCTTGGTACTTCGTGGTGTGGGCATTTCCTCAAGAGTTCATTAAATCTTTTCCACGCTTCATGAAATTGTTTCCCACCCTGGAGTGTAAATGTAGTAATAGCTCTTCTGAGGGCATTGGTCTTTCATATGGGGAAGAATTTCTTTAAAAATGCATGCCTAAGTTCTTCCCAGGTGGTGATGGGTCTACCTAGGGTTCTAAGCCAATGAGAAGCCTTGTCTCTTATTGAGAAGGGAAACATCTTGATTAGAATAATGTCAAAGCTAATGTTCCTAGGTTTCACAGTTCGTGCTATGCGGTCGAGATCTTCTAGGTGTTGAAAGGGGTCCTCATTTAAGCTTCCGTGAAAGTGGCTCTGGATCAGACTTAAGACATTCGGTTTCAGCTCAAAATCATCTCCCCCTTCAGGGATCCTAAGGTGTGGCTCGACTCTAATAGCGGAGGGATTATAGAAATTGCGGAGGGGCCTCGGCTGATCCTGAAATGGTGGTATATCGAGTGATGGTTGCCCTTGTACGCCTTGGAAAGGTGGTGGTGGTTCTTGTGGGTTTTGTAACCGTTGTATGGCTTGCATGATGGTGTAGATTTGTTGTTGTTGAAGCTGGTGGTTTGCATTAATTTAGGCTTGGATGATGGCCATTGCGTCTGGTGGGGGTTGATCCTTAGCCTCGTCTACCCTAGGTTCAGCCATGTTTCTAACAGAATTTCGTCGCCTAGATTCCTGCCCCAAGACACACAACTCGGGATGCAATGAGCATCTCCCGTGCATACACTAGAGAAGAACAGGAGGGGATGCGGAGGGCGACAGATGAGAGAAATGTGTTTCAATCAAGCACACAAGCCTAGTCCTTATGGTGTATTCCTTAGGAGACCTAGAAATCTCACAAAGGGTGATTAAGTTTGTGAGCAATAGACTCCCCTTCCCAAGGCTAATCTGACCAGGTTGATTATGAGGGGATTGCAGTGAAGGTTCTTCATTTGGCTTACGCCTTCGGTTCCGTAGACCCCACAATCGCGGTCGTTTGACATTGCCCCGCAGCCTAGTCACTAGATTCTACCAAGGGAATGAGAGGCAAGTGCCTAGCGAACAAAACCTCGCCTTTCGAGACTTAACTCGGTCCTACCTAGGGCACGTCTACTCAGTTTTAAAAGGCTAGGATAGTGCTTGTGCTTGGATTATGTGATGATGCGTTGATTGGGGTGGTGCCTCTTAATTTTTCATTTTCAATGTGTGTGCTTCTATCAAAACATGATTTTCAAGCAAGAATTTTTAAGATGTGGTGTCTTTTAGTGTTTCATCCTTACTTTAGTGCTTTTTAGGGTTGACGTGTCTTAATGTTTTCAAACAAGTTTCAGTGGACACGTCAAGTTCTGCACACAATTCAGTGAAAATAGATTTCCTTTGATTCTGTAGAGGCTCTAAAACCCTAATGTACTCATCCTAATGATCATGCAGCTCCTATTAGATTAGTCGATTTTAGGGTTGAGTGGTGCGGCCCAGGTCAACTCATGGTGGCTTCGCAAACACCACTCAAAAAAGAGAAAAGAACACTCCAAGAATTTATTCAGAATGTTAGAGTGTACATTTTTTTGTGGGGTGATGTGTTAAGGATGTGGGTCAAGCAATCATACACCACGCCAATTTTTTTCAATTTTTACACTTTTTTTAGTTTTTCACGCAAGCAAACAATCATGAGTGAAGAATTACTTACTATCGATCCTTGTTGCGCCTACTCCCTTATTACCGTGGTGGGATGCGTCGCTTCATTGTCCAACGCCGAATTCCTGCAACCATAAAGTATAAAGGAAACAAGGCATTAGACAATGTGAGAATAGATGTGGAATGGAGGTGACAAAACAAATCCATTGCCTCCCCGGCAACGGCGTCAAAAACTGATGTGCACTCGTGCGTGTGTTAAGAAGTGTCGTTATAGCCGCACTTGCAACGTCGGTTTTAAAGTAAAGAAAGGGAGGTGAGTCCGAGTGTCGGTCTCAGGGAGGTGTGAAAATCGGATTTTTCTTATCACTTGTTGTCACGGAAAGCGCGGAGTTTTGCTTGCGAAATGTGCGGTTTGAAAAGTGAGATAGAGAGATAGAGAGAGATTAGGGTTAGAGTTGTTTCATGCTTGATCATGCAACTTAAAATGAAATTAAAGTAAACAATTGAACAAAAAGTAACTTCATTAATCATGCACTTTTAGTTCATAGCTTACAACATTAAATACATGCTCAAACAAAAGTAATGGAAAGCTTAAAAGAGAGGAAAAGAGAGAGAGAGGAGGGAGAGCGGCGAGGCAGCCACGGCGGTGGAGGAGGCTCCGTTGGCGACTCGTCATCTCCGACGATTACAAGAGGGCCTAAAGCTAGCTAAGAGAGGGGTAGAGTAGTTACAAGGGAAGTGAATGCCTTGAATGAGTGGTTGGAGGGGGTTTAAATAGGGTTAAGGGCTTTCTAAAAGAAGGGGCTTTAGCGACATCCAAGACGTCGCTAAAACCATTCCAAAAGCGTCGGTGAAGCCCTCCAGTCCGCTGGTCAACCGCCCGCGCCGTTCTTCTTCGCACTCGATCCGCGGCTACTGCGTGAGAGCCGTCCGATCGAAGATCGAATGGCTGAGATCTCCCCTTGGATGCGTTCGGATCACGCCTCGGGTGCGCGTGTGCGCGGGCGTCGTCGCCTGCCGTGCGTGCGGGCGTCGTCGCCTGCCGTGCGCGCGCGTGTAAGCGCTTGCGATCTGTGGGCGCGCCGCGTGGCACGATCTCGACCGCCCGCTGCTGTTCGGGCGGCCCAATTTCGCTGCGCGCTTCCTTCGTCTTCAATTTCACGCACCGCGTGGCTCGAACCCGCGTCGCGTGCGTGTGGGCGCGCGCGCTAACCGTTGCGCCACGCTCGCACTTTGTCGCGGCGACTGCACGGTTCTCGGCCGTCCGATTGAAGATTGACGGCCGGGATTTGATCTCAACTGATGGATGAAGTGGCGTGCGGTGGAGTGGGGGTGACGTGGCGCAACGAGGACCGTTCATTAGATCAACGGTCAGAACTTCTTGGGCCCATTGTAGGAGCTTCGGATGTCGGATTTGGCCGATCTTGAGTCCGTTGGACTCCGTTCGTCATTCTGAATCCATCCGTGCGGTCCGATTGTTCATCTGAGGCCTGCTTTGACAAATGCTTACACAAATGGCCATAAATACAATTTTATATACAATCTTGGTATATGATGCATGCAATGCTCCCATTCTACTTATGTTGTGCCTTTTATTCTTAAGATGGGCCCTATTCAACAGAGTTATCACCCCCATGTGCAGTGTTATCAGCTGCTGTTGTTGGTGCTGGTGTCGTGCTGCTGCTGCTGAGCTTTGAAGCTTGGAGCTACGGCAATGGCGTGAAGTTCTTCAGCGATGGAAACAGGGAATGAACCCACCATGCCCACCTGCTCTTGGATGAGCTAGGCGGTGGTGGAACTCACAGTGGTAGTCGTGGGACCACTGTGAGCCTGCTCCTGCTCGCAGTGTATCTCTTTAGGGAGAAGAGGTACTACTGCGTATGGAGGGGAAAAAGGGAGGAAGATGGCCTGACGAAGGTGGCCACTGTGTCTCCATGTGCCAGGCTCCTTTCGCAAGGAAGAGGGCAGGGCTTCTTAAAGGATAGTGAGGCATGCACGGCCATGCCCTGGGCTGCATGACCAGCCATGCAGCCGGCAGAGAATGGTGCTGGCAGAGAATGGTGCGAAGAAGAGCAAGCCATGCCCTGAGCTACATGGAGAAGAAGTTCAAAGAAAAAATAAAAAATGAAGATGGTGAAATTGTGAGGTAGCACTTGAAAAAGATGTTATTTACATGGCCAATTATTCACTTTCCTCCCCTCTCAAATAAATGCATGCATGTGTCAATTTTTACAAATGCAACTATGGCTACCTAATATGCAATGGCAATGCTAGGAAATAACACAAGATGACATTTTTATTAATGTATTTTTGCTGTGCAATCAGGAGCATCCCGGGTTTAGGACAAGCTCTTAGAGCTTTGGAGGAGGTGAGAGAAGAGAGGAAGGGATGAGAATTTCGAGTGGTAGGGGTTTCCTTTTATAGTTGTAGGGATTGAGGGCAAAACTACATTTCAAGCTTAAAACATTAAATGAGGGGGTCTTTAGTGATGGATTTAAGTGTCATTGAAGCCCTGAACATGGGCGAAGGTCTGCACGCCCCCGGCCACTTCTTCTCCCTTTACGCTCAACTCTTACGCACAATCGTGTGCTCTCACAATCGGACGATTTAAGATCCACACGCCTTTCTTCTTCGCGCACCAGATCTAAGCATGCAATCACGCGTATGTGCACTACAGCATCTCCATGCACCACGTCGAAACCTTTGCCACCACCCGATCGAGATCCAACAGCTGGATTTTGCGCTCCAACGCCCGTGCCTTTGATTTGAGGTGCATGGGGCTCGAACCTGTGACCTCAGCATCTTGTGAGGGCGTTCGCCCGCTATGCCAAGTGATTAGCCCATATTTGTGGGCTATTTAAGTATCTAAATGTCTAGACATTAAATTAATTTTAACATTTAGATAGCATACATTAGGATGTAAATAAATTTATTCATATTTTTAGCTTAAGTACATAATTCATGCATTTAGAATTAACCTAGGGTTGCATACATTTAATTAGTTAATTAATTAGGTGCACTATTTTAATTAACATAGAAAATAAGGAGTTAGGTATAAATAACCCTAATTATTTAATTCTTTTATTCTTTTCTCCTTTGCACAGGTAACTCCTCCAGCTCCGCCTCCTCCTGCGCATCACATTCATGCTACGGCGTTTTGAATTTCAAATCAGTGTGGCCATGGCTACAAAAGGAGAAGGAAGAGCTGCCGTTGAGAGGGAGGCCACCACCCTTTGTTCCTCACTGTGCTTAGAGGACCTTGCTCCTCTTCAATTCCATACTGAAATTTCCTACTAGGAGGGGGTGACGTAATAATTACGGAAATAAATATAAACAATCTCACAAAATAGACAATTACACAAGTACACAAGTAATTTTTAGGTGGAAACCCAAATCGGGTGAAAACCACCACCTAACCCTCTCAAGTTAGGATTTTCCGATCAACCAAGTTAATCAAAATCCACTAAACGAATCACTTTAAACGAGGGTGATTCAACCTCAAATACAACCACGCTACAAGTGCGAGGGTAACGTTCCTCAACCCTTCTCTTCACGAGAAGGATTTTGTCCCTCGAAGGAGACGGGAATTCGTAAAGCGAATACCCAACCAAATAACAAAGATAAAAGAATAATAATCCTATAGAGCCAACAAAGTAATTTTAAACCTAGCTTCTATAGGAATTAGGAAACTCCCCTTTGAAAGGAGTGCGTCGGCGACGCGGATGCATGAACAATACGACGGCGCTACGTCGCTCTCGTGAACTACGGCGGGAGAGCGGGTGCGCAAAGCTTGATGCTCTCAAGATGAAGAATTAGAGCTTGGAGAGCAAGAGAGCCTTTTTGGACACAAAAGAGTGTGAAAGTGTAGCTAGGTGTGTTTGTGTTGCAAAGGTTCCCCTCTATTTATGGAGGCCTTAGGAAGGCTTTGGAAGGCTTAGGAAAGGTTCCATAGCCGTTGGGTGCAAAGTCCAAGTGAATCAACCCGAAATCAGGAATAATCATTGCACTGACAGGGTAATCAGACGTCTAATTCTGGCATCAGACGTCTAGAAGACCACTTTAAGACGTCTGATTTTGGGCGGATCTCTTCCTGACTTAAATCAGATCTAAACAGGGTTCTAGCGCAAGTCCATCAGACGACATACAGGACGTCTGGAAACCTACTTTTTCGTGGGAATAGATTTGCAACGGCTAGAAAATCTCTGAGAAGAGATTTTCGGGTCAGTCGAGGTAAAATGGTCAATTATCAGACGTCTGGAAGGGCTTAAGGACGTCTGATAAGACTCTAATGGTCATATCCTCGAGTGTTTGCTAAGAGAGGCAATGGTGCACTAATTAGATGTCTGGCAAAGTCATCAGACGTCTCCTAAGACGTTTGATTTAAGGTCTGGACGTCTGATTTCATCAGACAGAACTAACTTGTCCAGCCTAAATGTTATCAGACGTCTGAATCAACAGTCAGACGTCTTAAATCACTTTATCAGACGTCTGATTTGGGAATTAGACGTCTGGAAACTCTGTTTGAATCCTACATTGGTTTTCTAAGTTCTCTACAGAAAACCTAAGTATCCTAAGGTTGTGCCGGTGTTCCTAGGACTATTGTTAGGGTACTTTGAGGCTCTTTAACATAATTTTCTAAGGAAATAAAGAGCAAGAAAATAAAGACAAAAATACATGAAAGGAATAAAATGGAATTCTATCCTATTCTTCTTGTCCTTCCATCTTCAATCTATCGCTACTCGCGAATCCCCTCTGTTCTCCATCAAATTCCTCCAATCCGTCCTTGATGCGACCTCGAATTCCGTCTAATCACGTCTACATTTGCAATTGACCTGAAATCTACGACTCCAAGTGTAAATGTTAAATAACACGTGTTTTGTTATCATCAAAACAAATGATCGTGGTGCTCTAGCACCAACAATCTCCCCCTTTTTGATGATGACAAAATCATAAATAAAAATGCAAAAAATCCTTCCCCTTTTTAACATTATCAAAAAGGTTTAATTGATTTCCTATAACTCCCCCTTAAAACATGCTCTTCTATAAATTTCTTTTAACAAAGGTAATGTCCTCCCCCCCTTTTTTTTTATAACAATATGATAGCTATTATTTTTCTCCCCCTTTCCAAAGGAAATTTAACTACCTTATATCTCCCCCTTAAAAATTGACAATTAGCTTATTATTTTTTGCTCCCCCTATCTAAATGCTTATGATAAAAGGATAGGTAAAGATTTTTTACCTCACCTACCAAGGCCAATAAAATGGGCCAAATGGTGGTGGTGGATGACACATCGAATGGGGCTCCCATCCGTAGCTTGGAGGCCCGGGCATTGGCGCCGGTCTCCAATCTGGTGGTCAACGTGCGGCGGGTCCATCGTTTGTTCGCCGTCTCGTCGGTCTTTTTGTTCTCCTCCTTGGTCTACTCCTTGGTTCTCTCAACTTGAGTTGACCAGCCTTGAGCTTGTAGGTCCAGTCTTTCGTGTTGTAGTTATCCCTGAAACCTACAAAACAAGATTCCAATTCTTTTTTCTGTTTCCAAGGGGGCTTGGATCCGGATCTATTAGCGGGTCTCCTTGACGGAGATCCTTTCTCAACCTTAGGGCTATATAGGTTATCTACCCTATTTATCAATTTATTTGATTTCTTCCTAAGACATGCAAGTTCATTTTCTATAATATTAATCTTAGTCTTTAAATCAGAAATTTCTATTTTTAGATTAACATTTTCCTCAATCAATTTATTATTTTCATTGATGAGATTTTGATTTTCTAATAATAGGTTATCATTTTTAGGACTAGCTTCTAGATCGTTAAGTTTTATTTCTAACATATCATTTTCAGATTTAAGAAAACTAAGATTCTTTTTCATGCATTTGTTTTCTATTTTTAGTGATTTACTAAGCTCATACAACTCATTAAAAGCATCTTGTAAATCCGAGTTTATCTCATTGTCGCTGTCGTTGCTGTCGTTGTCACTTTCTCCGATTGCCATGAAACCAAGGCACACGGTTTCCTTCTCCCCGAGATCTTCTTCCGAGCTCGTCTTCTCATGAGTACCTTCCAACCTCCTCCATATATCGTGGGCGGTGGTGCACTCTTGGATTTGTTCTAATTCCTTCAGACTCAACGCCAATACAAGGCATTCATTGCCTTTGCGTTGAGTGAAAGCTCTCGAATCTGCAGTTGCGAGTAGCCTCCTTGGGGTCGCTTCAGGATCTCGTATGGGGTTTCGCAACATCCCCATATCTCGAACTCAGTGGCTTGGAGCCACGTCTTCATCCTCAACTTCCAATATCCGAAGTCCCTCCCGTCGAAATAAGGTGGTCGGACGGTGGACTGCCCTTCGGAGATTCTGATTGCGGCTATGCTTCCCTCCATGATCTTCTTGCCGGGTGTTACTCCGATCTTGCAAGAACCTGCTCTGATACCAAATGAAATTCCCTACTAGGAGGGGGTGACGTAATAATTGCGGAAATAAATATAAACAATCTCACAAAATAGACAATCACACAAGTACACAAGTAATTTTTAGGTGGAAACCCAAACCGGGTAAAAACTACCACCTAACCCTCTCGAGTTAGGATTTTCTGATCAACCAAGTTGATCAAAATCCATTAAATGAATCACTTTAAACGAGGGTGATTCAACCTCAAATACAACTACGCTACAAGTGCGAGGGTAGCGTTCCTCAACCCCTTCTCTTCACGAGAAGGATTTTGTCTCTCGAAGGAGACGGGAATTCGCAAAGCGAATACCCAACTAAATAACAACGATAAAAGAACAATAATCCTATAGAGCCAACAAAGTAATTTTAAACGTAGCTTCTATAGGAATTAGGAAACTTCCCTTTGAAAGGAGTGCGTTGGCGACGCGAATGCATGAACAACACGACGGCGCTACGTCGCTCTCGTGAACTACGGCGGGAGAGCGGGTGCGCAAAGCTTGATGCTCTCAAGATGAAGAATTAAAGCTTGGAGAGCAAGAGAGTCTTTTTGGACACAAAAGAGTGTGAAAGTGTGTAGCTAGGTGTGTGTTTGTGTTGCAAAGGTTCTCCTCTATTTATAGAGGCCTTAGGAAGGCTTTGGAAGGCTTAGGAAAGGTTCCATAGCCGTTGGGTGCAAAGTCCAAGTGAATCAACCTGAAATCAGGAACAATCATTGCACTGACAGGGTTATCAGACGTCTAATTCTGGCATCAGACATCTGGAAGACCACTTTAAGACGTCTGATTTCAAGGTCAGACGTCTAATTTCGGGCGGGTTCCTTCCTAACTTGAATCAGATCTAAACAGGGTTCTTGTGCATGTCCATCAGATGACATACAGGCCGTCTAGCACTATGTCTGGACGTCTGGAAACCTACTTTTTCATGGGAATGGATTTGCAACGGCTAGAAAATCTCTGAGAAGAGATTTTCGGGTCAGTCGAGGCAAAATGGTCAATTATCAGACGTCTGGAAGGGCTTAGGGACGCCTGATAAGGCTCTAACGGTCATATCCTCGAGTGTTTGCTAAGAGAGCCAACGGTCCACTAATTAGACGTCTGGCAAAGTCATCAGACGTCTCCTAGGACGTCTGGTCTAAGGTCTGGACGTTTGATTTCATCAGACAGAACTAACTTGTCCAGCCTAAATGTTATCAGACGTCTGAATCAACAGTCAGACGTCTTAAAACACTTTATCAGACGTCTGATTTGGGAATTAGACGTCTGGAAACTATGTTTGAACCCTACATTGGTTTTCTAAGTTCTCTACAGAAAACCTAAGTATCGTAAGGTTGTGCCGGTGTTCCTAGGACTATTGTTAGGGTACTTTGAGTCTCTTTAAAATAATTTTCTAAGGAAATAAAGAGCAAGAAAATAAAGATAAAAATACATGAAAGGAATAAAATGAAATTCTATCCTATTCTTCTTGTCCTTCCATCTTCAATCTATCGCTCCTCGCGAATCCCCTCTATTCTCCATCAAGCTCCTCCAATCCGTCCTGGATGCGAGCTCGAATTCCGTCTAATCACGTCTACATTTGCAATTGACCTGAAATCTAAGACTCCAAGTGCAAATGTTAAATAACACGTGTTTTGTTATCATCAAAACAAATGATCGTGGTGCTCTAGCACCAACACATACCACCGGCCTCACCGCGGCAGAATGACTCACCACCATAGGCGTGTGGGGTGACAGCCCACACCACCAAAGAGTCTCTGCAACTCTTCACCTCAGCCAGCAACTCACGCCAACCTCCAGCACACCCACCTTCAGCGCATGTACCATCTGCCCACCGCGCCTTCACCTTCATCTAGGCCACCACGCCCTCAACTCAGCCAGCGCACGCCCGCGCCTTCGCCTTCACCAGTAGCTCCAATCCACGCACCAGCACCTGCGCCACCTCGCCCGTACTCCAGCAGCCCGCATGCCTTCACCAGAACCTCCACATGCCTTCACGCCCACACGCATTCCTCAGCGCCTCCCGCCTGCACCAACCTGCGCGCGCGTGCGCTCACCCCTGCAGCACGCAGCACACACGCAAGCGCCCTCTAGCACCTTCTGTGCCTGCTGCTGTTGTGTGCGCACGCCACCTGCAGCAACTGTCGCATAAGTGCCCGTGCGCCCAAGCGGCCTATAGAGCGCTCGCGCGCCTGTGCGCCCAGCAGTAGCACCTGGCCTCGCCACCAGCAGCACATGCATAGCGTGCTTCACACCAGGCGGCTCCTCCTCCTCCTCTGTTGACGAAGGTACCCAAAGCACCTACAAACGTAGCCATCAAATTTGGCCTTGAAACTTTGCGTCGGGAACTCCATCGACTCACCCCGACTCTCCGAGCACAACCACACTTCCGGCCGCACCAATCGACCACCTGACGGCCGGCCAGAGCCTCACCGCCGGCGGCCTCTTCCACTCTGGCTAGCGACCACCGACAATCGTTCGAAGCGCCACCACCACCATTGGAAAGCTCTCGTTGTGCTTATCCTTCTTCGAGCTTGCCGCAAGCCGCCATCACCTCCTCTTCGTGCATGCACAAAGGAACGAAATCCTCTATTTTTGGGTTGATTAACATTTACATTTGAATGCCATTGCCATGAAAATGAATTTTGGCTTATGATTATTTTATTGTAGTGAAATTGTGACTCCATACTCATGCTTCCTTATTATTGCGTGATTTTTGCTATTCACATGTTTTAACATTGGTTTTGAATTAAAATGAGTACAAATTTTCTCTAATGCATGTCAATTAGAAATTACATAGATTCATTACATATATATTGAATATTTCAGTAAGGAAAAGTTACACATATACCCTTACATTTTTTAGTTATTGTGTATCTTCTTTTCATTGCATTTCATGTTAGATTTGACTTAAGATTTCACACTTGATTGAACGAATACGAGAAAAATATTTGTGATTTATTGCATCATTGCCTCCCTGTGGACATGACCCGCTCTTCTGTGAGTGGTTTAATTTTGATTTTAATTGTTTTGTTAAGTGATTTTCCACCACTTTGATCCTACAACGATAAATCATCATAATACATTATTCGAAAGCGAAAATCGTCTTACCACCAAGCAGCTCTTTGAGGCGAGCTTTGGTTTTGAGCTCGAGCGTCCTCGGCCGTTGGATCAAGGTCCAATGGCTGAGGTTGATCAAGCAGTTAAGGAGAGAGAGTGGGCAGTGGGCGTTCATGGCCGGTGTGGGGGGCTGAGATGGTGCCACGTGGTGTCATCTTGGCCGTCCATCTTCTGTGTCTTGTAGATGGTGCTACGGATGTCAGATTGGATTGATTTTCACATCATTGGGATGCAATCGTTGATCCAAACCCATATTTGAGATTGGATTTGTCATCTGAAGTATGAATTTACATCATCTTGGCCCTTGACCTATGATCTTTCTCGGATTGCATCTGATGCTATGGAAGTTCGATTAGGACGATCTTAGAGTTGAACTCCAATTGTTACTCTGATCAAATCCGTATGGTTGGAATTTCAATCCAAGACCTCGATTAAATATCACCTTATTCCTTGACCACAAAAAGAGAAAATTATCCTAAACTTTATACAATCTAAAGTAAATGCAAGATGATGAATGCTATTCCATATTTAAAATGTATGATGCAACTATATGCTTAAGAATATGCATAAATAGATTATTTATGTGATATAAACATGCTTACATCAGCTAGGGAATTTTCATGCAGTTGGAAGTTCATCATATGACTAAGAGAAAAATAAGTTTTAGATGCAGTAATTACATTTCATATTATCAAATAGCATTGGGTAGTCAAGTGAGTAAAAAATGGATTACCACATGTTAGCATCTGGTTAATCATGCCTAGAAACCAAATCTTTACTAGCAATGTGCATAGCATTGGCTGTGTAGCATTAACACAAACTAGAGAACCTAAATGCCCATATTTTGCAACTCTAAACAGAATAGGAGACTGACCTTTCACATTATTCATTCCATATGTCTGACATAGCTTAGAATAAAAATGGGAGATGAAATAGAGATATTTGCACTAATTGCTAGTAACCTCTCTATGCTATAATGAAAGAGTCTAAAAGTTTTCAAAACATCCAATGCAGTTGTCTTGTTCCTTGGCACATGTATGAACCCTCCACATTTATTAATGGTTACTGAATACATGGAGATGGGATCCCTATACTATCTAATACATGCAAGTGGGCGAAAACACAAGCTAACCTGGTATAGGAGATTGAAAATGTTAAGGGATATTTGTAGGCAACAAATTTCTATGATATCTTGACATTGGTTTCTTCCCTTTTTCTTTTTTATCTATACAAGCTTTTTCCATCATTTCTAGAGAAAAGCAAACATCGGATAATGTTAATGAGCTCCTGTTTGTTTGTAATGTTGGAAAGTTGCCAAGCATTAAATATTCACTAAAAGGCAAGAGCCGATAATTAAGACAGGATAATCTTAGATATTTCAACTAAATTAGAAGGTGCACATGTAGAAACAAATGTTGGAGAGCAAAAAATATAACTGCATAGAAATAGGAGTAGAGAAAGATTGAAAAAGGAGCATTTTTTTACTTTTAGAAAGACTACTAGATTTTACTTTCTATTTGCTTATATTAACTCCCAAGAGCAAATCTAATATGTTGTTTTACTCTTTAAAATAATCCTGGTAAGTTAAGTTAATCCTATAAATGCTTTGCATATGTTATAAAAAGAAAACAAATAAGAAGTTGGATCTATCTTATCTTGAATATTGAATTTGGCCTTTGTCAATACTCCGAATGTGCAAAATTTTGCAACAATCATGCCAATCGCTTGCAAAAAATTGAGTATCCCACTCTCAGGTTTTGGTCCCCTAGCGTGGTTCTCTGAGGTTTGTTTTTGGTCTTGTTAAATCTCAGGTTTTGGTCATGTTGAATAGGTAGTTTGTTTTTGCCTATTTTGGCTGCTCAATAGTTCAGTGTATCACACTACTGTTGTCATGCAAGTGGTTGCATATGTTGGCTCTGTGCATTCCCTGGTGGTGGACTAGATCCTGCCTCTCTTCCAAATTTGGCATGGGAAGAGAGGTTCACAATGAGGATTAATTCTAACAAAGTCATATGCTCTAGTGATTTTTACACAAATCCTTTTAAACCAACATAATTACATGAATGCCCTTTGTAATTTAGAATTTAAACTCTCATATGGGCCTAAATTAAATTCCCATTTTTTGTCCAAGTTTGAGAACTTCAATTGAGAAGTTTTTTTGAAAGAACTTCAATTGAGAAGTCAACAAGGAGCGCATGGAGTGTAAAGTGATCATGGGGCCACTAAGGTTAATATGAACTTCCTAGGTGTGATGCTTATGCAAAAGGGTCATCTATAAAAAGATCCTTTTTTTTTGTAGAAAGCTTTGGAGGCCATCTTAATCATCAAACCCTCGACCCTACTGCTTAATATCCCAAATGCATATATTGGTGGCTACGTCATGTAAGCTCGTACCATGCTTTAAAAGAACATATGCCCTTTAAACTTGCTAAAGCAATGGATCTATTGATAGCAACCAAAGCCTGATGATGGTTCCCTACAAGAAGGAATGGACTTGCCATTTCCAATCCTTTGGCATGCATTTGCCTCTATCTTTGGTGGCAACCTGAGCACTAGAAAGTTTTATGGTAAATCTTATTAAATATAGTTAGGTTTCATTCTTTTTTGATGATGATCATGGTAAATTCTTGTCTATTCTTTGGAGTTGAGCTTTTGATCCTTTTGCATCATCTATTTGAGAAACTTTTCCAACATGATGGAGATGAAAGACAATCTGGAACCATTGTTATTCTATTTGCTTTTTTGATCATGGTAAATGTTTGAAGTCTATTCTAATTCTATCATGTTACATTGTCCATTGTGGAGCGAGAGCGGCATGAAATATGAACTTAAAATGGAAATTTTTTGTGGATTTCAAAAATTGAGATTTTAGATTCATGTTATTACTCATTGTGGACATGGGAACCTGTGCAAAAATCACATATCAACACAATTCATATAAAAAATGAAGATTCATGTTACTATTGTCCATTGATTTTTTTGTACTATTTCTAAAAAAGAACCAATTTGTTGATTCTATAATGAACATAAATATTTTGCTTTGACAAAATTGAGCAAGTTCGTTGATTCAGTATGAAGTACCAGAAGTTTGCTTGATGTGTTAACAAGTGCTACATGTGATCAGTAAATTGTTCCCAAGCATCAGTTCATCTTCAATTTTGAATGCAGTAAAGATCTTTTCTTTTAGTTAAACATTATTGTTTTCATCTTATAAGAATGATCTTCAAAATATCATACCCATGTGTTATCAAAGAAGGCATGCTTTATTATGATATGATCCAAATGTTGGGTTGTCATATGCATAGCAATAACAATACTTGCATTAGTGTTAAAAGTCTTATCATTATTACTATAACTAGATGCTTAGTGGGAATGATTATATTGAGCATTTTTCTTTCCTTTTTTTACAGGGCAATGCATTTTTCTCATGCAGTCTCCTTTCGAGGATGTAGTGACAGGATTTTCTTCTCTTGTTGAATAACCAACTTAGCTTGACAAACCATGCTATACGCATGCCTTTCTTTGTCTTTTATTCATGAGGCAAAGCTTTGATTTAGTTGACTTTTTTGTAGTTCATATCTAGTGTTGTACCTCTATTTTAGAGTAACTTGGTAATTATTTGAAACTATTGATTATTTTTGGTTAAATTATTTTTAGTTCATTTATCATTGTAAAAAAGTAATTTTTTTTGTCCTTTCAAATATTTGCTGTAATGAAACCTACCCAAAATTTTTTAGATGTGTTTTCTATATAAAGCTTTCATTGGAAAATTTTAATTTGTGAGGAATATTTAGTGAATATTGTAAAATAATTTATCATGCATGCGCAGACTGACCCGTCGCCCTCTTTTCTTCTCTCTCTTCCCTCCCCATCCTACAGCGCCTTCTTTTTCTTCTCTCTCTCTCCCCCGGCGCCTTCAACTAGCTCTCTCCCCATCCTCTCCCTCACCACCACTCCACCGTCTCCTCCTTCCTGTCAGCGTAAGAGTAAGAGAGCGAGGGCAGCAGCTGCTGCTAGGTGTGCGCGGGGAGGAGGTGTCGCGGGAGGAAGAAGCAGAGGGCGTGAGGAAGAGAGGGCGAACACGCCGGAGCTGCCAGGGTCGGCCAGCGGGTGCACGCAGCAGGGGCGTAGCACTGGGGAGGTGCTACAGCTCAGGCAGCAGGCGAGCGCGGTGCGGCGCGGCTGTGTGCACCAGGCGGAGGGCGAGGAGGTCCTGATTCTGGGAAATTTTCTTAGAATCAGACGTTTGGACCTACGTCCAGACGACGCGGGGGACATCTAGAGTGAGACCCAGACGTCTAAAAGGTACAATATTTCTTTTCTTCTTCCTTTCGTGTGTACTGCCATGCAGGTCGTTCCGTCGAAGGATTCTGGCTCTTGCCATGTTGAGGTCGGTTGTGTACGCGTGCAGGTTTCGTTCGGGAAGGCGCAAGGGCACACCCTCCCACACAGATCAGACATCTGGGCACAGCACCAAACAGCGGAGAGGGTCTCCAGACGTCTGGAGTGATAGTCGGACATCTGGAACTAGGTCCAGACGGTTCAGCGGGATCCTGGACGTTCGAAGAGCCGTGCAGAAACAAGGTATGACCTGAACCATCGTTTAAGACGTCTGGAAGATGTTCTAGATGTCTGATTTGGGGCAGACTTGTCATTTTTGACCCGTTTAGGGTCCGTTCTAAGTCTGTTTTCTGCGTTTCAAATTTCGTTCTCAGAATTAGTTCCTCTACTTGTTTACAGTACTTGTATCCTGTTCTGAGTAGTTCCTTGTGTTAGGACCTCGTTCTGTTGCGGATCTGGGGGTTGCGGAGGCACGTAGACCTGCCGATCACACCCCCAGTACTCCCGATTTTGCGGATAGAGTGGCTTCCTTTAATTATTTATCAACATTTATGCACTTGTGAGATAATTAATAGATTCTAAGGTATAGCATGAACCCTAGGACTGGAAAACTAGATTGAATGATAAATCCTAGGGTATGGCATGAATCTTAGGGCTGGAAAACTAGATTGAATGATAGATCCTAGGGTGTGGCATGAATCCTAGGAACAAAAACATCGAAACGAATGTCGTGAATATATGAATTGCAGTCTTGGAAAAGTAGAAAGAAAAATGATAATTGCCTGTAATTGGATAACAGTTGCTTATTATGAATGGATATTAACTGTTGAGAACATGGGCTATATGAAAATAAAGCTGAAATGATGAAACCTAAATTGGCTTAGTTAAAGAAATATGAGCATGAACCCTACGGGGAATTAGGAGTATAGCTCCTGAGAGGTGAATGGAAATGGAATTGGGGAAGTGAGCTGGCCCTTGAGTACGGAGTTCTAAGGAGAACGACTGTCCCCCTGTTTATTGCAGAGCGGAGCTAGCCGCCCCAGGGACCCGGGGTTAGGTCTGGCCACTTTGTATCAACTTTTGGCCCTCGCGTACACAATACCGGGGAGAGCTACTAGTGTAGAGAGAGCACTAGCCACCTCACGGGCCCAGGGGTTCTGCTAGCCTTCCTACACCGACTTGTTAGGACCACTAGGCAAACCAAGGTAATCAGGCGAGGGTGCGCGGACTGTGGAGGGGCAAGACCCCTGTTTGGTTACTGTGGAGGGGCTAGACCCCTGTTACTAAGAGGGCTCTGCCCTATACTAGATTCGTGCTGTGCTTTGGGGCACACCCGTTAACGTAAATGACTGACCGCGTGCCAGTGCTGGGTGGCTACCCGTGCGTTTATCGTGCGTGCCGTAGTCACCGTTACGTCTGTCAGTGACCTTGGGGTGGTTGACTGAGGGTAGGACCACCACGGGGGACTCTGCCGACCAGGAGAGCACTACGTGCTACTTCTACTTTTCGGAAAAGACTGCAATCAAGATCGTTCCCACGAGGAACATTCGAGATCAAGAGGAAGATCTGAGGAATAATTCAAAAATGAGTAAATAGAAAAATAAAGAGACTAAAAATAACTACTTATCCACCTTACTGTTTTTCTTAGCTAGTTAGTTGCCACTCTACTCAGCGTTTCACTTACGTGTCACCTTTGTCACCTTTTCAGAACCAGGTGTTGAGCAGCCAGAGCCTGCGGCTGCAGAGGGTGCTGGGCCTAGTAGAGCCCAGTAGTTTTACTTATGTTGTACCTACTGTACCGTTTCTTCTATTGTAGCGAGTATTTTCTGTTACAACAGTACTCTTTTATTGTAAGTATCATGTTTATGTACCTATTTAATTCTTTACTATTGTGGTGGTGTGTACTGTAGTAGTTCTTTTCTTTATTATTGTACTTTTGTTACTGCTAGTTATATGCATGTGAATGTGATTTATTTTACTACTCTTTTGGTTACTTTATCGTTGGATGACTGGATCTTGGGATCAGTCGAGTTGGTCCGATTCTCGTGTCTCGTAGGGATTTGAGAATCGGGTCATAATAAGATGGTATCAGAGTAAGGTCGTCCCGAGAAGTGAACCAACTGGTTGGAAAATAACCAATTCACGTACTTGTAACTAGAGTAGCCACCACAACGTATCTTTTGACATCTGCTCTTATTCTTCTCCGTTATATATCGATTCGTATTGACATTTTTCCGTTCTGTATTCGTGTCTCCTTGCAGGAGATGCCTCGACGCGGGACTAGCGAGGTGGGCTACGTTCGCAGCCGAGGACGAGGTCGGAGGGGCGGGCGCGTTGAGGTCGACGCCTCAGTGGACCAGTCACTGCTCCCGGGAATTCAGGCACAGGACCTCGCCCACCTGATATGGGACATCGTGCAAGAGGAGCTCCACCCTCCGCCACGAGTGCCTCTCCCTAGGGCTGCGGAGGGGGAGTCCTCTGTGGGACCACGCGACGGACATGGCGCTGGACGCGGGGGGGGGGGGGGAGGGGATGGGCCTCCACTGCCCCCACCTTCCTCCGACACTTCTGAGCTCGAGGCTTCTTTACCGAGAGGCGCGCCGGCATCTCCCCTTCAGCGCCACTTTGAGCTTTTCGGACAGTTCCGAAAGCTGAAGCCCCCGTCCTTCAAAGGGGATGAGGACCCGACCGAGGCAGAGGACTGGCTCGAGTAGATCGAGAAAGTCTTTGACACCCTTCACCTCCCTGTGGAGTGCCACGTGGCCTTTGCCACGTACCAGCTGGAGAGCGCGGCACACAGGTGGTGAAGGGCGGTCAGGGGACAGGAGAGGGACGAACCAACTTGGGATCGGTTTGTCACCCTCTTCTACGAGCAGTACTTTCCCCAGACGTGGCAGGACCAGAGGAGGCGGGAGTTCCACACTCTCCGCCAGGGGACGATGACCGTAAGCACGTACCGCACGCGTTTCTTGGAGCTGTTTCGCTTCGCAGCGACAGTAGTGGCCGTTGAGAAGGAGCGCCTTTGGAGGTTCACCGAGAGGCTTCGGCCGGCGATTCGGGGGTATGTTAAACCCCTGAAGTTGCCTACGTTCTAGAGGGTGGTAGAGGTAACTATGACATACGAGGAGACCAACCTGTCCGCATGCGACACTGATAGCAGGAGAAAGAGGCCTTGTCAGCCAGACTTCTCACAGGGCCGACGAGAGAGGAGACACGTGGTGCCTACAGGAGAGCCGTCACGTTTTGCGAGGCCATTAGTGGCCTCTGAGGGCCCCCGACAGGGGCCAGCTGCTAGCACCGGACCCCTGCCTAGTCGACAGTAGGGACCCACTGAGGGCAGGAGTCGAGTTCCCCTTTGCTACCAATGTGGCCAGCAGGGCCACATCAGGAGGGACTACCCGTCTAGGGCAGGAGGTGAGCAGATGCTTCCCGCGTCGAGCACTGGAGGGAGAGCAGGAGGCCGCGGGTTCCAGGCGCGAGGAGGACAACTGTCACGTGTAGGGTACCGGCCAGCGACTACCCGTCCGACGTAGAGTATGGCTGGTTCGTCCGCACCTAGGACTGAGGGGCGTATCAACGCCCTGACACAGGGATGCCAGAGCTTCGGGATCAGTGGTGGCAGGTATGGTTTCAGTTTTCGGTAGACTTGTTTACACGCTTTTCGATTCTGGCGCTACGCACTCGTTCGTCGCGGCTAGTTTTGCGGTTAGCTTAGGGCAAGACTGTATGTTGTTAGAGGATCCGTTCGTGATCAGAGGTCTGAGTGGTCAGCTATTTGTAGCTGAGGAGGTGTACACAGGTTGTGAGGTCAATGTTGGGGGACACAGCCTTCCCGCTGACCTGATTATGATATAGATGGAGGACTTTGGCGTGATTCTGTGGATGGACTGGCTGTCCGCTTACCACGCCTTGGTGGACTGCTTTGAGAGAAAGATCGTCTTCTCCATGCCGGAGTTGCCTTATTTCGAGTTCCACGGGTAGCCAGTGGACGAAGGCTTCAGGTGCATTTCTGCACTTCGGGCGGCGAGACTTTTGAGATAGGGGTGTGAGGGCTTCCTAGCTTCTGTGGTGGTAGAGCCCAGCCCTATGGCAGACTTCCAAAGTATCCCGGTGGTCAGAGAGTACCCCGACGTGTTCCCAGACGAGTTGTCAGGACTACCGCCCGGGCGTGAGATCGAGTTTGAGATCTCGCTGGTACCGGGGACCAGCCCCATCTCTACAGCACCGTACAGGATGGCACCACTTGAGCTGCGAGAGCTCAAGTCTCAGTTGCAGGATCTTCTGGAGAAGGGCTTTGTGAGGCCCAGTGCGTCTTCCTGGGGAGCCCCGGTATTGTTCGTAAAGAAGAAAGATGGTACCCTACGCCTTTGTGTGGACTACAGATAGCTGAATAGGGTCACCATCAAGAACAGGTATCCGCTGCCAAGGATTGATGACTTGTTTGACCAGCTGTGAGGTGCCACGGTATTCTCCAAGATCGACTTGAGATCTGGATACCACCAGTTGAGGATTAAAGAGGCAAACGTCTCCAAGACAGCTTTCCGCACCTGGTACGGACACTACGAGTTTCTGGTCATGCCGTTTGGGCTGACCAATGCGCCCGCTGCCTTCATGGATTTGATGAACTGGGTGTTTAGACCGTACTTGGACCAGTTCGTGGTGGTATTCATTGATGATGTACTCATCTATTCTCGAGATCAGACGCAGCACAAATAGCACTTGCGAATGATTTTGGACACACTGAGATGACGTAAGTTGTACGCCAAATACAGTAAGTGCGAGTTCTGGTTGAGGGAGGTGACCTTCTTAGGTCATGTGATCTCCGGGGATGGCTTGGCTGTGGACCCAGCCAAGGTTGAGGCAGTGCTTAGGTGGGAGAGACTGCGTACAGTCACTGAGATTCGTAATTTTTTGGGACTGACAGGCTACTACAGGCGATTTATTAGGGGTTTCTCGTAGATTACACGTCCTATGACACAGCTGACCCGGAAGGACATGCCCTTTACTTAAACAGACGTCTGTAAGGCGTGTTTTCAGGAGCTGAAGGAGAGGCTGACTTCGGCTCCCGTGCTCACCATCCTAGACAGTAGTGGCAGGTTTGTTGTGTACACGGACGCCTCTTTGCAGGGGTTAGGGGGTGTGCTCATGCAGAGGGGTCACGTTGTCACTTATGCTTCGCGGAAACTGAAGCCCTATGAGCATAACTACCCTACCCACGACCTGGAATTGGCAGTTGTCGTCTTCGCGCTGAAGCCTTGGAGTCACTACTTGTACGGTGAGACCTTTGAGATTTTCACAAATCACAAGAGCCTCAGATACCTGTTTGATCAGAAGGAGCTCAACATGATACAGAGACGTTGGTTGGAGCACCTGAAGGACTATGACTGCAGCGTTTCCTACCACCCGGGAAAGGCCAACGTAGTGGCTGATGCCTTAAGCCAGAAGGCACCCGCCCACTTGGCCAGCTTATAGGCGTAGAGTTGGAGCCTCTTGGAGGAGATGGGCAGTTGGCGACCCCTAGAGTTACTAGGGCACTATAAGGCAGTGACTGTGACACGATAGACGAGGCCAAAGCTGATAGATCGCATCATCACAGGGTAGATGGCCGACCCGTACTTATAGTCCTTGCGTGACAGAGTACTGTCAGGAGACCCTGGGGACTTCTCTTTTACAGACCAGGTGCTGCGCATGAGGGGCGCTTGTGCGTTCTCAGAGATGAGGAGCTGTTGAGAGAACTCCTGACTGAGGCACACGGTTCCAGATTCACCATACATACCGGAAACACAAAGATGTACTATGATTTGAGACACGACTTTTGGTGGAGGGGGATGAAGCGGGATGTGGGTGAATTCGTACAACAGTGTTTAGTGTGTCAGCAGGTGAAGGTCGAGTATCAGAGGCCTGCAGGGCCATTACAGTCACTTCCAGTGCCAGAGTGGAAGTGGGAGAGCATAACCATGGACTTGGTGGTGGGCTTACTTGTTACCCAGTGAGGACACGACGCAGTCTGGGTAATCATTGACAGATTGACGAAGACGACACGTTTCTTACCGATCCAAGTTACCTTAGGACCAACACAGTTGACAGAGAGGTATATCCGCGACATGGTACGTCTACACAGAGTTTCGCGGGAGATCGTATCCAACTGGGATACCCGTTTTACATCTCAGTTTTGGGCTGAGTTTCAGCAGGCCCTGGGGACGCGGTTGAGGTTCAGTACAACATACCACCCCCAAACGGATGGACAGTCTAAGCACACGATACAGACGCTTGAGGATCTTTTGTGTGCTTGTGTGCTGGACTGGAGGGGCTCTTGGGAGGAGTACTTGCCCCTAGCGGAGTTCGCATATAATAACAATTATCACTCGAGCATCGGCATGGCACACTACAAGGCTCTGTACGGACGGAGGTGTATGGCACCCTTAAGTTGGGTTGAGGTGGGGACCAAGTGGGAGGTTGGCTCCCGGCTGATCCGGTAGAGTCAGGAGGTGATCAAGCAAATCCACAGGTGACTCCGCACTATTAGGAGTAGACAGAAGAGCTATGCAGACCGGAAACGTAGAGAGGTACAATTTGAGGTTGGGACCACGTCTTCCTTCGTGTTTCGCCCATGAAGGGCCTGCAGCGGTTTGGGGTGAGAGGGAAGCTCGCGTCGAGGTTCGTGGGACCCTTTGAGGTCTTGGAGCGGGTTGGACCCGTTGCTTACAGGCTTGCCCTCCTTCTCCAGCTTTCGACGTGTTCCACATGTCCAACCTCAGGAAGTACATCGTCGACCCCAGTCACGTCCTGAGCCACGATAGGGTCGAGGTGGGTGACGACCTGACCTACCCCGAGCGGCCAGTGTAGAATCTCGACAGAGCGGTCCGCAGTCTGAGATGGAAGCAAGTACCCCTGGTGAAGGTTTTGTGGAGGAGCCAGTGGTACGAGGAGGCTAACTGAGAGCCTGAGGCGGCGATGCGGGAGCGGTACCCGAAGCTTTTTGAGGGTATGTCATTTCGGATCGGCTTCGATCCTCTTTGAGTTTGTTATGCATATATCGTTCTTTTCCGTACTCTAGTTAGCGCAAGTTTCGGGGACAAAACTTCCTTTGAGTTTGTTATGTTGTTAAGACTATGGCATCAAACGCCTTTTAAGACGTCTGGGAGTTGGTCCATACATCTGGTAAGACGTCTAGACGCCTTCCTAGATGTCTGGAAATTAATTTCTGCGGCGTACAATTCCGAGTCTGCACGCATGCGCGCGCAGACTGACCCGCCGCCCTCTTTTCTTCTCTCTCTTCCCTCCCCATCCTGCAGTGCCTTCTTTTTCTTCTCTCTCTCTCCCCGGGCACCTTCAAATAGCTCTCTCCCCCTCTCCTCTCCCTCACCACCACTCCACCGTCTCCTTCCTGTCAACGTGAGAGTGCGAGAGCGAGGGCAGCAACTACTGCCGGGTGCGCGCGGGGAGGTGTAGCGGGAGGAAGAAGAGGCGGAGCGCGTGAGGAAGAGAGGGCGAACTCGCCGGAGCTGCCAGGGCCAGTCGACGAGTGCGCGCAGCAGGGGCGTAGCGCTGGGGAGGTGCTGCAGCAGCTCAGGTAGCAGGCAAGCGCAGCGCGGCGCGGCCATGCGCAGCAGGCGGAGGGCGAGGAGGTCCTGATTCTGGAAAATTTTCCCAGAATCAGACGTCTGGACCTACGTCCATACGACGCGGGGGACGTCTAGAGTGAGACCCAGACATCTGAAAGGTACAATATTTCTTTTCTTCTTCCTTTCGCGTGTACGGCCATGCAGGCCGTTCCGCCGAAGGATTCTGCCTCTTGCTGTGTTGAGGTCGGTTGCGTACTCTTGTAGGTTTCGTTCGGGAAGGCGTAAGGGCACGCCCTCCCACACAGATCAGACATCTGGGCACAGCACCAGACGACGGAGAGTGTCTCCAGACGTCCAGAGTGATAGTCAAACGTCTGGAACTAGGTCCAGACGGTTCAGCGGCATCCTGGACGTCTGAAGAACCGCACAGAAATAAGATATGCCCTTAACCATCGTTTAAGACGTTTGGAAGATGTTCCAGACGTCTGATTTGGGGCAGACATGTCATTTTTGACCCGTTTAGGGTCTGTTCGAAGTTCGTTTTCCGCGTTTCAAATTTTGTTCTTCTCAGAATTAGTTCCTCTACTTGTTTACAGTACTTGTATCCTGTTCTGAGTAGTTCCTTGTGTTTGATCCTTGTGTTAGGACCTCGTTCTGTTGCGGATCTGGGTGTTGCGGAGGCACGTGGACTTGCCGATCACGCCCCTAGTACTCCCGATTTTGTGGGTACAGTGGCTCCCTTTAATTATTTATCAACATTCTTGCACCTGTGAGATAATTAATAGATTCTAAGGTATGGCATCAACCCTAGGACTGGAAAAGTAGATTGAATGATAGATCCTAGGATATGGCATGAATCCTAGGGCTAGAAAATTAGATTGAATGATAGATCCTAGGGTGTGGCATGAATCCTAGGAACAGAAACATCGAAACGAATGTCGTGAATATATGAATTGCAGTCTTGGAAAAGTAGAAAGAAAAATGATAATTGCCTGTAATTGGATAACAGTTGCTTGTTATGAATGGATATTAACTGTTGAGAACATGGGCTATATGAAAATAAAGCTGAAATGATGAAACCTAAATTGGCTTAGTTAAAAAAATATGAGCATGAACCCTACGGGGAATTAAGAGTAGAGCTCCTGAGAGGTGAATGGAAATGGAATTAGGGAAGTGAGCTGGCCCTTGAGTACGGAGTACCAAGGAGAGTGACTGTCCCGCTGTTTAGTGCAGAGCGAAGCTAGCCGCCCCAGGGACCCGGGGTTAGGTCTGGCCACTTTGTACCGACTTTTGGCCCTCGCGTACATAGTACTGGGGAGAGCTACTAGTGTATGGAGAGCACTAGCCACCCCACGGGCCCAGGGGGTTTTGCTAGCCTTCCTACACCGACTTGTTAGGCCCACTGGGCAAACCAAGGTAGTCAGGCGAGGGCGTGCGGACTGTGGAGGGGCAAGACCCCTGTTTGGTTACTGTGGAGGGGCTAGACCACTGCTATTGAGAGGGCTCTGCCCTATACTGGTTCCGTGCTGTGTGACTGGTCGATTGTTCGCTTTAAAGTCGTTTGTAGTTTAATGTGGTGGAAAAATCGACTAATCAATATTTAAAAAGAAATAACCATTCGCAGAGGAGCGGGTCGTATCCACAGGGAGGCAATGACGTATTAAAATTCGCACCAGTTAAAAATGTTTGTTCATAGCCAGTTTGGACAAGAAATAAGCCAAAATTGCCTTCAGATTAAGGTTTAAGCAAGAAATAATGCTGAAATAGCAATTCTGAGAAACTAGAGGATATTTTTCGCAATACAGAATCAATAAAATATGATTAAAAAGTGACAATGGCAGAAAATGTAATTTTTAATTGGCAGGTTACTGTAGCAAAACAGGGGATTTTTTCCCCTTTGTCTTGCGCGACGAGGAGTGGATGGCCGGGCGCGGGAAGCTCGGAGGAAGTCCCTTGGACCGAGGGCTTCGAAGTGGTGGTGGCGGCGTGTTGTGCGGAGGTCGAAGGCAGTCGGACGAGCTCCGGCGGAGGTGGCTGCAGTCGGTGCCGCAGCTGCTTTGGCGTGAGCGTGCGCGGCCTGTTGGCGTGAGGACTGCTGCGCGCTGCTGGCGGTTCTGCAGGTGCGGGAGAAGGGCGCTGCAGGTGGCTTCAGGCGGGTGCGCAAGCTGTTGCGCGTGGAGAGCGGGTGCTGCTGGCGGTTCTGCAGGCGCGGGAGGAGGGCGCTGCAGGCTGGTGGGCGCGGTTGGAGGTTCGGCAGGCGCAGGTGCGGTTGCGGTTGGAGTTCTGTAGGCGCGGTTGCGGGTGCGTGGTTGGAGGTGAGAGGGTGGCTCTGTAAGCGCGGGAAGAGGGCGCTGCAGGCTGAGCACGTGCGGGTGGACTTCAAACGGGTACGTAGGTGGGTGGTCGCAGGTGAGCGGGTAGCTTCAGACGTCCGGGAAATTTCTCGGACGTCTTAAGTGAATGAGAAGGTGATTGCAGTGACGGTGGTTGCGACGGTGGTGGTTGGTGACGACGGCGAGGGAGATGCACGCTAAGGTGCTCACGGTAATGCGGACGAGCTCCGGATGGCGGTGTGGCCTGTCACACCACACGCCCACGGTGGTGGAGACTCGCCGCCACGGTAGAGGCCGGCAGTATGGAATGGAAGAGAGGTCTCTCTGCACAGTGGTGGGTCGGTGGTGGAGGCCTCTCGAGCTCGATTGCCTCCCTCCTTTTGTAGTGTCCTGCAAAAATTTGAAATCAGCTGCCCGACCAGATCCAACACATCCGCTCCTCCTTGAATGGGTTCTTCACTGCGGCAGCTGGTTGCGTTGGAGCGGCAGCCAGCCGTTCCTGCAAGAAGAAGAATAAAGAAAATAATGTTAAAATATTATGGTCATTTATATACAGACCCTCAACTTCTATGTTAATGAAAATAATGTACCTAATTGGTTATCTAATTAGATGAATGTCATTCTAAGCTAATTCTAAATGCACTTAAAATATGAATGCAATGCATGGATTATGTAATTAAACTAAAACTATGAATTAATCTATTTACATCCTAATTTATGCTAAATAAATGTTAGAATTAACCTAATGTGTAGGCACTTAAATACTTAAATAGCCCACAACATGGGCTAATCAAATACCCCCATGCCTAGTTTTTGCTAGTCCCTAGCAAAATTAAGCTAAACCTAGCACTCCAAGTAGACTAGTCAACTCACTTAGTCATCCTTCATAAGCATATTAAGTTCAGACTCTAGACCCAAGGTTCCTAAGTAGTTGCTAAGTTACAAACTAGGTCGGCTAAAGACGAGTTGCAGGCACAAATTTCCCTGATTTCTGACTCTACCCTAAAGTTTATTGATCCCTGAGATTAAAGCATCCATGCCTGTGCATTGGTATGAGTTATTTGAGTTAAAGGATCTTTTTTTTTTTTTTTAATATACACTTTTTTTTTTATTCTTCTAAGTCTAACCTCAGATCAGCTATCAACACGGTCTGTCGGATTCATTGTCCCCATTAGCATACCTCGAAGGGTGCCTGGCTTTCGATGCTTCGAGATAGCACCGCCCATAACGACCCTAAGAACTCCTGGCAATGGACACTTTGAGATAGTATCGCCTATGGATTTCTCAAGCGAATTCAGGCTTATGGCAATCGGCACTTCGAGATAGGGCCGCCCATGGTACCTGAACCGCGCAATGCGCTTACATGCCCCCAGTAGGATGGATATCCTAAGAGACAAGCATCAAGGAGGTAATATGTTATCATCACATCCTCAAGGTGAGTATATACTCCACCTCTCCTGCAGCGGGAACTCTTCCAATCAAAATGTATTTTCATGCCTCTCTTAAGTCAAAACTAAGAGAACCAAATCTCTTTTTAGAAAGACAGAAATTAAGTTAATTGCCAGACCATGTGTGTGAAATTTGGATGCTTGGGTTACAAGGACCCGTAAACCAAAAGGTAGAATAAGACTCCAGGTACTACCGCACCTTTTAACTCAAACCCTAGCTTCCCTTCCTCAACCTCTTGAGGAATGGTCCGCAACTTAACTCCTACTTAAGTTTTTAAGTCCACAAAGGACCCTAAAGGTCTAAAGCTAGTAGCTCATTTAGCTTCTAAAGTTTGACCCTAGAATTAATTTAGTCTACCCTAGAGTTCTGATTTGCTTAAGAATGCAAGATCTAGCCAGTTAAGCTCAAAAGCTTTTTTTTTTTCATTTTCTCTCTCTTTTTTTTTTTTATATGCATGCTATAAACAAAATGCCTCAGGTCCTCTCCCCCATGCCTAGTTCAAACAATGTCCTCATTGAAAACAAAAAAAAGTTAAAGGAAGATATTACCTGAGGCGGAGAATGGTAGGAGCTAAGGCTCCTCAAGAGTGACTTCGTCAACCAGATGACTGTCTAAAGTTATATACGGTTTTAACCATTGACCGTTGATGATAAAGGGAGTTGCTGAAGAGGAAGGATTTTTGATCTCCATAGCTCCATGCGGAAATACTTTGGTGATTATGTAAGGCACATCCCAATGAGATTTTAACTTCCCAGGAAAAAGCTTAGGTCTGGAATTGAAAAGCCAGACTTGTTGGTTGGGCTCAAAGGCCTTTCGAAGAATAAACTTATCATGCAAGACGTTAATTCTTTCTTTATAAGCTTGAGAGGTGTCATAAGTATCATTCCTCAGCTCCTCAAGCTCACTTAATTCTAGAAATCGTGCCTTACCTGCCTTCTCTAAATCCATGTTAACACTTCGAATAGCCCAAAGTGCTTTATGTTCCAACTCAACAGGTAAATGGCATGCTTTTCCATACACAATCCGAAAGGGAGAAGTATCCAAAGGGGTCTTATAGGCCGTTCGATAAGCCCACAAAGCATCATCGAGCTTTTGGGACCAATCTTTCCTATCAAGTCTAACGATCTTTTCCAAAATATTTTTTATCTCCCTATTTGATACTTCAACCTGGCCACTTGTCTGAGGGTGGTAAGGCGTAGCAACCTTATGAGTCACTCCCAAACTCTTAATTAACCAATTGAAGTGGTTGTTTCGGAAATGAGGTCCCCCATCACTTATAATAGTCTTGGGGTAGCCGAAACGGGATATGATATTAGCCTTCACAAATTTCAAAACCACAGAGTGGTCATTTATGCGCGTAGGAATGGCCTCTATCCATTTAGAGACATAATCAACTGCCACCAAGATATATTCAAAACCATGGGACGACGGGAAGGGGCCCATAAAGTCAATTCCCCACAATCAAAAATTTCAACAGGTTGAATAGGATGTTGAGGCATTTCATTCTTCTTCCCAATCGTTTCAGTCCGTTGACATCTAATACAGGCCTTAACAAAATTATGAGAATCCTTAAATAAGGAAGGCCACCAAAAATCGAACTGGAGAACCGTAAAAGCAGTTTTCTTAGCACCAAAGTGTCCACAATGAAGTTCATGGCAAAAACTCAGCACACTTTGTTGTTCCTCTTCAGGCACACAATGTCTCAATACTTGGTCTTGTCCAATTCTAAATAATTCTGGCTCTTCCCAATGAAAATATCTTGCTTGAGAAATGAATCTCTTTCTTTTCTGCTCATCCCAAGAGCCAGGAGTTTGTCCAGTGACCAAGTAATTTACAATGTCTGCATACCAAGGTAAAGTTGGTGTTATCGCCATCAGAGTTTCATCGGGAAATGTCTCGCGAATGTCTTCAGAAATAGAGTCATTAAGTGGAAGGCGAGACAGGTGGTCAGCCACAACATTTTCTACTCCTTTCTTTTCTCGTATTTCCAAGTCAAATTCTTAAAGGAGTAAGATCCACCTAATCAGACGTGGCTTAGAATCTTTCTTAGCAATGAGATGTTTCATTGCTGCATGATCAGTAAAAATAACCACCTTAGACCCAAGTAAATAAGACCTAAACTTCTCCAGAGCAAAAACTACAGCAAGTAATTCTTTTTCAGTGATGGTGTAGTTTTGCTGAGGTTCGGTTAAAGTCTTGCTTGCATAATGCAGCACATGAGGTCTTCCCTCAACCCTTTGTCCAAGGACTGCTCCCACTGCATAATCCGAAGCATCACACATAAGCTCAAATGGGAGTGTCCAATCAGGAGCTTGGAGAACAGGCGCAGAGATCAAGGCCTCCTTTAGAGTTTGAAAGGCCTCGGCACACTTTGAATCAAAACTGAAGGAAGATTCCTTCGCCAACAAGTCACAAAGTGGCTTAGAAATCTTACTAAAATTTTTAATAAAGCACCTGTAAAAGCCAGCATGGTCCGGAAAGGATCTAATCTGTTTGACATTCGTAGGCAATGGAAATTTGGAAATAGAATCAATCTTGGCTTTATCTACTTCCAAACCTTGCTCGGATACAACATGCCCAAGTACAATTCCTTTCTGTACCATGAAGTGACTTTTCTCCCAGCTGAGGACTAAACCAGTCTCCTTACATCGTTTCAACACATTCTCCAGGTGCAGGAGACACTGGTCGAAAGACGAGCCATAAATAGAGAAGTAATCCATAAATACTTCGACACACTCATCAATCATGTCCGAAAAGATAGACATCATACACCGCTGGAAAGTTGCAGGGGCATTACATAATCCAAACGGCATACGCGTGAATGCAAAAGTACCGTAAGGACTCGTGAATGTCGTCTTTTCCTGGTCATCAGGAAAGATTGCGACCTGATTGTACCCAGAATATCCATCGAGAAAGTAATAATACTTATTCCCTGCCAATTTTTTGAGAATTTGATCAATAAAAGGCAAAGGAAAGTGATCCTTCTAGGTAGCGGTGTTCCGCTTGCGGTAATCAATACAGACCCTCCATCCAGTTGAGGGTCTAGTGACAACTTGTTCACCTTGGTTGTTGAGTTCCACAGTAAAGCCTGCCTTCTTTGGCACCACATGAATGGGACTGACCCATTTACTATCAGCAATGGGATATATGATCCCAGCGTCCAACCACTTCAGGATCTCCTTTTTTACAACCTCCCTCATATTAGGGTTCAGACGTCTCTGCATGTCCCTAAAAGGCTTGATGGAATCATCAGTATAAATGTGGTACATGCAGAGTGTAGAGTCTATACCTTTAATGTCAGCAATGCTCCAAGCAATAGCTTCCTTGTGCCTAGACAGGCATTCAATCAAGGCTCCCTTCTGTGCCTCAGACAGCATAGCCGAAATGATAACGGGGAGCGTATCATTGGCACCTAGGAAAACATACTTGAGAGTGTCAGGGAGGGGTTTCAACTCAAGGTTGGGGGCTTGTATGGTTGAAGGTTTCATAATAGATGTCCCCATCTCAGGTAGCAAATCTACCTTCGGCGGAAATGATGGGGGAAGAGACTCAGTAGAAACTCCTAGCAATTCCTCTAGTTCTAGTATATCCCCTTCACATTCTTCCAAGAGATGGGAATGCTCATTTAGCATGACATGCTGAAGGGGGTCATCACATAACATTGCAGGAGTTGTCTCTTCAATCAGGTTATCTATCACCTCAACTTGAGAACAATCCTCAAGTCCAGCTTGTTTGTAAGCATCAAACACATTAAGCTCGATTTTCCTATTCCCAAAGCCCATTTTCAATGCCCCAATATTGCAATTAATTGAAGCGTGTTGGAGAAAGGATCATAATGAGGTCTTGGATGGAACCCTTGAGCGGCATTCAAATCCGCTTGTACAAGCTCAGGGAATTGGGAGGCCAAGTGGCAATCCACAGTGGCGTGTGTATTGCCTTGCAAATTACACATTCGGAAGCTTGGGATGTGGAGGTGTTAGGTACGAATGAACTCGGGTTCGACATAAGCTTCTCCATGTTTTGATTCAATAATTGAATTTGATAGGCTAAATTCTGGGTGTCCCTTGCTTCATTCGCCTCCAACTTTCTTTGCATGAGAGTGGGCTTTCTATCCATGTAGGCAGAATTCAAGTGAATAGAATTCTCACTCAAAGTATCAAATAAGTTCCAAGCTTCATCCTCAGTCTTAGATAGAAAAGTTCCTGCACAGGCACCATCCACAGTTTGCCTATGCGAATCATTAATTCTGGTGTAGAACCTTTCAACCAGTTGCCATTTAGGCACCTGGTGATGTGGGCAAAGTCTCAGCAAATTGTTAAAGCGCTCCCACGCTTCATGGAATGCTTCCCCATCCTTTTGAACAGAACTCATAATTTCCCTCCTAAAGTGATTTGTTTTGCTCATGGGGAAGTACTTCTTCAAAAACTCCTTCTTCAGGGCATCCCAAGTATTTATATTATCAAGGGTGTGATACCAATACTTGGCTTTGTCTTTTAGGGAGAAGGGAAAGAGGGTTCGCATTTGAGCGTCATCAGTAACGCCCTGCAGCTTCACCATGGAACAGACCTCGGTGAATTCCTCGATATGCCTGTAAGGTCTTCCCTAGTAGTACCATAAAAGGAGGGTAGCAAGGATATGGTACTACTTTTGATCTCATATGGATTGTCCCCTCCAGGTCTACGTAGTGCTGGGCCAGCTTGATTGGTTGGGATGAAATATTCCTTAAGGCTCCTTTGACCGGCCATTTCTACCCTTGGAAGGTCTCTTCTTAGGATTCTTTCAAGTTCAGGATCAAATACAAGTTGTCTCCTAAGAGAACGCCTACCAAGCATGCACTACAAACACAATTCAAACGGACTTGTTTGGTCTTTACAGATTTAGGCTTTTGAGTTTAGTTCAAATTGTAGGTGACAAAACAAGTTGCCCAATCAATTACGCGCCTATTGTCAACCTTCGAAATGTCTAAAAAAAACCTAGTTGGAACTTAGGTATTCTTCCCTAAATCTCAAATGGTCAAATAAATCCAAAGACGGAAGATCGAGGGATGCAAGTAAGCCTAAGCCATCCTTTGAAGCTGTGCTTTCGCGGTGCTTCTCAACTACCCCAAAAAATCCGTGACAGGGTATCCCCCTCTTTGGATTTACAAAACCTCTGATCTCAAGTTCCGAAAACTTCAGAATCCAACGATAGGAGGGTTCTTGTCCTAGTCGTTTCACGACTTAGGAGTGTCTAAATGAGTGTTGTGGTGCAATAGATATAAGTGTGCATTCACCGCAATATGATTTTGAATTTTGAATCGCACACCACGTTTTACAATCAAGTCCTTGATTTTTAGATGTCCCTCCTTTAATTAGTCCTTTTTTTTTTTGAATATATGTGACCACTTGTTAAATCGCTTCAAGACAAACTTTGTGGTCTTTGAATTAAATCCCAAATGCAATGCGTGATCAAGAATAGGAAGCA
Source organism: Thalassia testudinum (assembly GCA_037157565.1). Classification (NCBI taxonomy): domain Eukaryota; kingdom Viridiplantae; phylum Streptophyta; class Magnoliopsida; order Alismatales; family Hydrocharitaceae; genus Thalassia; species Thalassia testudinum. Next base: position 1,364,369 of record JAZHRO010000029.1, on the reverse strand, counting down.
AAGTAAGAGAATGCGTACCTTGTCTCCAGCGATCTACGATGCAAGAATGCACGTAATGCAGAGAAGTAAATCTAGAGGCTACTCATACCGACCTAAATGGTTCGTCCTAAGGCAGGCAGCTCTTAGCTGGCAGCTCATTTTTTTTTCTGTTTTTTTTTTGAACTACTTATGCACAAGGAAATAAAAGTAATCAATAAACTAAAAACCTAAATCTAAAGAAAAGGGAACAAGCTCCCAAAAATTACCCAACACGGGCCCAAAGCAAAATCGAGGAACAAACCCCTCAAAATATGCCCCAGAATAAGGGTTTCAAACTAACTGCAATGTAAAATTAAATCTAAAGTCTTAATTCTAGTCTAATTAAACTAGCGACTAAATAAAATGGTGTCTGTCTCGTCCTCTGCCTTCTCCTCCGTTTAAAAATTGCTCGTCCAATTCTCCTCGGGCGACGTCAAGGGTCGCCTTCTCACGGAGGCTGATTCTTGCACAAATTTTCTCGCACAGAAAAGAGAATAATAAATGGTCAAATCAGTGTGCAATTGACAAATAATCAAAATAAAATCAGGCGAAATTATTGTGTCAGTTGCCTCCCCAGCAACAGTGCCATTTGATTGGTCGATTGTTCGCTTTAAAGTCGTTTGCAATTTAATGTGGTGGAAAAATCGACTAATCAATATTTAAAAAGAAATAACCACTCGCAGAGGAGCGGGTCGTATCTACAGGGAGGCAATGACGTATTAAAATTCGCACCAGTTAAAAACGTTTGTTCGTAGCCAGTTTGGACAAGAATCAAGCCAAAATTGCCTTCAGATTAAGGTTTAAGCAAGAAACAATGCTGAAATAGCAATTTTGAGAAACTAGAGGATATTTTCCGCAATGCAGAATCAATAAAATATGATTAAAAAGTGACAATGGTAGAAAATGTAATTTTTAATTGACAGGTTACTGTAGCAAAACAAGGGATTTTTTCCCCTTTGTCTTGCGCGACGAGGAGTGGATGGCCGAGCGCGAGAAGCTCGGAGGAAGTCCCTTGGACCGAGGGCTTCGAAGCGGTGGTGGCGGCGTGTCGTGTGGCGGCCGGAGGCGGCCGGACGAGCTCCGATGGAGGTGGCTGTAGCCAGTGCCGCAGCTGCTTTGGCATGAGCGCTCGCGGCCTGTTGGCGGTGAGGACTGCTACGCGCTGCTAGCGGTTCTGCAGGCGCGGGAGAAGGGCGCTGCAGGTGGCTTCAGGCGGGTGCGCAAGTTGTTGCGCGTGGAGAGCAGGTGCTGCTGGCGGTTCTGCAGGTGCGGGAGGAGGGCGCTGCAGGCTGGTGGGCGCGGTTGGAGGTTCGGCAAGCGCAGGTGCGGTTGCGGTTGGAGTTCTGCAGGCGCGGTTGCGGGTGCGTGGTTGGAGGTGAGCGGGTGCACAGCCTCTTGGCAGAGGGTGCGGTTGCGGTTGGAGTTCTGCAGGCGCGGTTGCGGGTGCGTGGTTGGAGGTGAGCGGGTGCACAGCCTCTTGGCAGAGGGTGCGGGAGCAGCTGGAGGTGAGTGGCTGGCTTTGCAGGCACGGGAAGAGGGCGCTGCAGGCTGAGCGGGTGGACTTCAAACGGGTACGTAGGTGGGTGGTCGCAGGTGAGCGGGTAGCTTCAGACGTCCGGGAAATTTCCCGGACGTCTTAAGTGAATGAGAAGGTGATTGCAGTGACGGTGGTTGCGGCGGTGGTGGTTGGTGACGATGGCGAGGGAGATGCACGCTAAGGTGCTCACGGTAATGCGGACGAGCTCCGGATGGCGGTGTGGCCTGTCACACCACACACCCACGGTGGTGGAGACTCGTCGCCACGGTAGAGGTCGGCAGTATGGAATGGAAGAGAGAAGGTCTCTCTACACAATGGTGGGTCGGTGGTGGAGGCCTCTCGAGCTCGGCTGCCTCCCTCCTTTTGTAGTATCCTGCACAAATTTGAAATCAGCTGCCCGACCAGATCCAACACATCCGCTCCTCCTTGAATGGGTTCTTCACTGTGACAGCTGGTGGCGTTGGAGCGGCAACCAGCCATTCCTGCAAGAAGAAGAATAAAGAAAATAATGTTAAAATATTAGGGTCATTTATATACAGACCCTCAACTTCTATGTTAATGAAAACAATGTACCTAATTGGTTATCTAATTAGATGAATGTCATTCTAAGCTAATTCTAAATGCACTTAAAATATGAATGCAATGCATGGATTATGTAATTAAACTAAAACTATGAATTAATTTATTTACATCCTAATTTATGCTAAATAAATGTTAGAATTAACCTAATGTGTAAGCACTTAAATACTTAAATAGCCCACAACTATGGGCTAATCACTGTGCTTTGGGGCGCACCCGTTAACGGAAACTACTGACCGCGTGCCAGTGCGGGGTAGCTACCCATGCACTTATCGTGCGTACCGTAGTCACTGTTATGTCTGTCAATGACCTTGGGGTAGTTGACTGAGGGTAGGACCATCACGGGGGACTCTCCCGGCCAGGAGAGCACCACGTGCTACTTCTACTTTTCGGAAAAGACTACAATCAAGATCGTTCCCACGAGGAACATTCGAGATCAAGAGAAAGATCTGAGGAATAATTCAAGAATGAGTAAATAGAAAAATAAAGAAAGAGACTAAAAATAACAGCTTCTTGTCCACCTTATTATTTTTCTTAGCTAGTTGGTTGCCACTCTACTCAGCGTTTCGCAGACGTGTCACTTTTGTTACATTTTCAGGACCAGGTGTTGAGCAGCCAGAGCCTACAGCTGCAGAGGGTGTTGGGCCTAGTAGAGCCTAGTAGTTTTACTTGTGTTGTACCTACTATACCATTTCTTCTATTGTAGTGCGTATTTTCTGTTACAACTTGATTGCACAGCAATCATAGGTCTTAATTGACCTAAATTAGTTTAGAACATAGCATAAGTTAGGGTTATTCATGCATGCATACTCATTATCTGCATCTTTACTGCTTTCCTTTAGCTATGCATAAAATAATGTTATAATGTGCTGATTAAGTGCATTATGTCGATTGCAGGGAATAAGCTGATCAGGAGCTGGATTTGAAGCTGCATCAGGAATAACAGGAGGTGTAGCAGAGCTGGAGCAGAAGGCCTAGTTTAGATGTAGGAATAATAATGTAAGGGGGTGAAAAGTTTGCTATTCTATTAAGTAGGAATAAAGGAGTAAAATGTGAAGAGCTTAGGTCCATCCTAGCCCTAGGATAGCCTAGAGACTTCCCCAAGCCTTAGCCACCCTTAGATTAGGTCACAACACCCTAGGAAGCCCTAAAACCCTAGTTCCAACCCTTCTCTGGACGTCCAGATAAGTTTTAAGACGTCCAGGACCCTCAGCCAACTCCCGCACACTTCAAACCCACTTCTGCAGTGTTATTGGACGTCCAGACACTTTGTCAGACGTCTAATTTCTGCAGAATACCCAAAACAGAACCCGAAATCCTTTCTGACTCTGATTGGACGTCCAGACAACAAGTCTGGACTTCTGATTTTTGAGTATAAGACGTCTGTTTATATAATTAGACGTCCGATACTGCTCTCCAATTCCTGTTTTGAGATTTAAGCCTTGATCTTGGATCTCTAGGTCCCTAAACCTAATTCCAACCCCATAGGAACCTAAATTAAGGTGCCCTAACCCTAGTACATCACCTTTAGACCTCCCTAAGGACCTAATTAGGTCCTCACTAAACCTAATTGACTTGAATCTTAGTCAATTCCATCAGCCTATTCAATTGGACTCATTGAGTCCAATTGAGCACTGATCTCAGCACACACTGTCCAATTGGACTCAGTGAGAGTTCAATAGACCTGACTTAATTGAGTTGTTTTACTCTCAATTAAGTTTTCGCACACCCAATTAAACTTGTATTAAGTTTAATTGCACTTTACCTTAGTGAATTAAGGTTTATAACCCTAATTTGAGACCTACCTTGACCTAAACCCACTAGAACCCAACCTAATCAACTTAGCCACCTAAGTTTCGACCCACACACAGCTACACACACCCACACACACCATCCACACGAAAATATCTAGCCTAGAGTTCTCTAGAACTCTCTACCATGTGTGGTTGCCTTGGTTGCCAAAAATAGCAACCAAGAGCCATTCAATTTTTAGATCCACATTTGGTGGATCTAAAAACCACCATCCACCCTCTCTCTCTCTCTCCCACGAGCTCCCATCATAAGCCTTCTAGAGAATTCCATAATTCTCTAGAGAGCTTCCCTTAGGTCTATAAAAAGACCCCTTGGGTGGCCATTGGCACCCATTCACTCCCTTGGCAATTGCTCTCCATTGGTGCCATTCACGCCACCTCCACTTAGCCACTCACTCCACCTCCACGAGCTCACTACCACCACCATGGAGGACACCATGCCAGGATGCTGGATCAACCCTACTTCTCTCCAAGGGTCGGCCTAAGCTACATTGGCCGCCCCTCATTCTCCTCTCGACCACTCCAAGGCCATCGGGGACCACCCCTGAATGCCCTCTATTCTTCTAGCTCTAGATCATGCTCTTCATAATTTTTATTGCTTTCATTTACTACTTAGTAGAGTAGTCTTACTTCTTCCCCAATGATGCATGCGAAATTCCCCCACTGATTCTTGTATGCAATCGTTTTCTGGTAGTTAGATTTAATTTTAAATTTAATTTTAAACATTCATGTATAAGCTTTCCTCTAGATTTCCTTGTGCAACAACTCTCTCATGATGAATGAAATTTCATTTTGTATATATATATCTCTTATGTGTTTGAAATCACCTTAAGCTAAATGATTATCATATTTGCGTGATTTAAGTGCATGTTCTTTAACCGCCTATATATTACGCACCAGCATGTCGTTTAAATAAAGTAGAGCGGCTTTAAGATCGATTTCAAAAACAAAAACAACGCCTCCCAAAGACGAACGACCGGGACTCAAAGTCTCGTTATTTTCAAAACAATATCTTTATTGGATCGTGTTTCGCAACTATACTACGACGCTTTTATCAAAAATGCGATCTACAATCTCCAACACAACTGTACTCTTTTATTGTAAGTATCATGTTTATGTACATGTTTAATTTTCTACTGTTGTGGTGGTGTGTACTGTAGTAGTTCTTTTCTTTACTATTGTACTTTTGTTACTGCTAGGTATATGCATGGTGAATGTGGTTTATTTTACTGCTCTTTTGGTTACTTTCTCATTGGACAATTGGGTTTTAGGATCAATCGAGTCGGTCTGATTCTCGTGTCTCGTAGGGATTCGGGAATCGGGTTGTAACATCGCGATGAATTAATTGTTAGCATGTTCTTCACAGGGCAACGAAAAAAATTGTTATTAAAAGAAAGTAAAGATGATGAAAACATTCGTTGCTAAAGTTAAAGTATGTGACAATTTCAGTGACGGTTTCATTCTCTATTTGAATTTTCCAACGAATATATTATTCATTATAAATTTAACAACAGCTTGTATAACAACGAAATAACGATGAATAAATTATTCGATGGTAGGTGATATGTCGCGACCTGCTCTCGGCTCCTTACAGGATCTGAGAACGATTCACCTCGACGAATACCATGACCCAGTCATCCAACGAGAAAGAACCAAATATCATAATCATTCCACAACCACACGAGTAATGTAAGTAAGTAGAAAAATGTGACTGAAAATAAAGGAAAGGAAACAACAAACCACTAGTATCTCACATTATATCGGAAAGTATGAATGTAAGCATAGCCATCACAAAGGAAATTGATACAGATATAACAAAATATAATTATGAGCTACAGGTATTCACTACTACAAAATACTCTGTAAAAGAAATGGAAGGAAGCTACAGCTGGGCTTGACTGGACTCAGCGCCCTCAGCAGCTGGTGGCTCTGGCTGCTCAAATCTCTGACTTAAACAAGGTTGTAAAATCTGTGGTCAGCTAATGCTGAGTAGAGTTGTGGTCATATAATTTAAACAGGTAGCTAACTAAACAGGCATTTAATAGTTTATTTATTATCATCCGATTCCAATTATCTTTTTTTCAATCCGAGTATTCTAATTAGGTTTCATAACATTTTTCAATCTTCTTGTTCCCTAAGAGAATGATCTTGCTTGTAATTTTCCCACGATGTAGGATGTACACGTGTCACTCATCTGACCAGAAGATTCCCTCGTGGTAGACTTACACCCGGTCTACTACCCTGAGATCACGGTCGCAGCGTAGCGATGACTAGAGCACACGTGATAAGTGCACGGGTAGCTATCCCGCACTGGTACGTGGTCAGTCGTTTTCGCTAACGGGTACGTCCAAACATATAGCACGGAACAACACATGACCTTGCCCTCTCAGAATAAGGGTCTCGCCCCTTACAGTCTGCGTACCCTCGTTCGACTATCCTGGTTTGCTCAACGGGCTAACAAGAGTTAGTGTAGGGTGGCTAGTCTTAACCCCGAGCCTCATGGGGTGGCTAGCTCCCTCCCAACACTAAGTAGCTCACCTTCGTACCATGTACACGAGGGCCAAACAAGAGTCAATGTAGAGTGGCCAAACCCACCCTAGGTCTCAACCCAAGGGGCGACAAGCTCCCCTCTACTCAAAAGGGATACCTGCTCTTCTCAGTACTGCATATACGAGGGCTAGCTCACTTCCCTTAACCAAGTCCAAAAAGCCGTCCGTAGGTGACATGTTCCAAAACTCGCAAGTTTTTCGTACTATGGTATTCCTAGTTTCTTTCTAAATTTCCCGTAGGGTTCGTACATGGACTTTCTTATTCCCATATCTAGTTCATTATATGAAAAACAAGCAACTCAAATTCTACTATCATTTACTTAGTAGGCATAACGTAGTTCATTTACAGGCAGCTCATGGTTTATTTCTTTTCAGGAAACAATAATTTAATCATTCACTGAATGTACATTCTTTTCTTTCAGCCCTAGGGTTCATTTCACAATCTAAGGGTTCAATTTTATAACAGCATGCATTTACCTCTTTTTAGTCCTAGGGTTCATCTCACAACCTAGGTTGAGTTAATTCTACGCATGCAATGTAATTATAATTTTCGAGATTAGTGTGGGAACCACTGTACCAGGATAATCGGGAGATGTGGGCGCACAGTCAACGAATCTTGCAATCCTCGCAGGTTCTGTGCACACTGCGAACAAACAACCTATCACATTGACCCATATGTCAAAATGAGCTCAGAATGTATAAACATTATACCAATACATAGGGAAACTCGAATGGAAACCAATGACATTTTGTTTGTGGAAAACTGATTCGATTTGGGCCCTAAACGGGCCCAAAAACACCAACCCTGATCAAAATCAAACGTGGGAATAGTCCCAGATGCCTTAAACGAACTCAGGGACTCACCTTGCTGGGGGTGCCTTTTCTGGACGTCTGGAACTCTGTGCAGGCATCTGAGGGTGTCTTCAGACGTCTAGAGACCCTTCCAGATGTCTGAATCTTCCTTGATCTTCCCACCGGTGCTCTTCCCAATCCTTTAACATTTGCGCGTGCATGGTCAGACTTTTGGTAGGAAAATAAACAAAATACGTGCTATCAGACGTCTGAGAATTACCTACGGATGTTCGACCCGACATTTGGAGGTTACTCTGGATGTTTGATTCTCCGGAAAAATGATTCTGCAGAGCCGTTTACGAGCCATTTTCTTACTGCAGAAGCTGCAGCATCGCTTCACCCTTGCGAGTCCTCCGCTCTTGTCACCAAGCTCTTCTGCTCTCCGCTCTCCCTCTCTTTCTCCTCTCGCTCGATTGTTGGTGTGGGGACGAAGGGAGGAGGAGGGGTATATAAAGATGGAGGCATGGGGGACGGTATAGGGGAGGTGAGGGTGTCGCAGGGGGTGGTCCGCCGTGCATAGGGGTGAGGGGGGAGGAGAGGGTGCGCGTAGGTAGGGGAGTGGTGGGGAAAATTACAGGGATGCTCCTACAAATTTTTCCTTCTCCCTTAAAAATCCAAAACAAAATAAAACTTGTATAAAAACCTTTACGTATTTTAGAAATATCAAACGATCCTAACAAGTGATCATTTCATTATATAACGATGATTTATTTATTTCATAAAATATTCGTTTGACCCTTTTTATTATAATGAAAGTGCACATCCATAATTAATTTTATGATTGGTGCATAAATAATGATTATGTTGATAAAAGAATGGTCGACTCATCTAAGATATTCGTTGTATAATAGTTAGTTAACAATATTGCTCTTGCACTATTTTACTTAATTAAATCACTAGCAAAGATTACTTATTGTTAATAACTTTCATATGGAAGAATATATAATAATGTCATGACATTTTTCTTAAGTTAGGTTTATTTTGTGTTAGAGGCATTTTTAATTGTGCTATTCTTGTTGGTTTGATTTAGCAAATTGATCAAAGTTATATTCTCTCTATATTTTTTAGTAAGTAGCATTATGATTCAATTGGAATGTTTGTTTTCACCAAATTCTGATTCAAAGAAATGAAGAAAATAAGTAGAGATAAAAAGTTTTACAAAATATGGCTATTACCTTGTAACATTCTTACATAGAGCCTTGTTGAAAATTTGATCCACTTGTGTTATTTCCTTTGCTTTTTTTTATTCATTTGTCTTGTTTTTGGTCTTCTTCTTCCCCTCTTGATGGTGGTTTATAGGAGTGTAGTTTATCTTCTTTCTCTTATCCTTCGTGGGTTGTTGTCTTATTATATTTGACTTTTTCTCATGTTTAATGGAGAATTTGCAAAAGAAAAAAGAGGCAAAAAATTTAATGCCTTCTTGTGAATCAATACAACATTTCAAAACCTATATATTAGTGGCCATAGATCTTTATTTTTGCATTCCTTACATGATGTTTTTCTTACTAGTAGACTTTCTGAACTAGATATAAATCATAGTGAAAGTCTAAAATCTGAAATTTCTTTCGACTCAAATTTATATATCCTCATTGTGAATGGTGAGATCCCACGTCAAACTTCATAAACGGGACAAGGGACCAGAAAAATGACTTTCTTTTGCGAGGTCTAAACAACCTTTCAAGTGAAAAAGGCCAAAACTACGCACAAAACGGATAAGCTGAATCAGCGGAAAACCACTCATTCCAAAATAAGTTGGAACTCAATCTTGAGCTTCCACGGTATCTCAGTGAGAGCGCAGAGGGAAGACATCGATATCGCCCTCTCGTGCCTAAACTCATTACCGAGATTAGGAATTACCTTCCATAGAATAACAACCTACCTAGTCTTTTCCTGCATTATTTCCGACGATAAGTTCAACCTAAACGAAAAAGAAAATATTCTCGTAGATTAAGAGGCGCCCATGAAACCCAGAGTAAAAATTCCACCATCTTAAACTTTTCTTTTAAGTGAAACCAACTGCACCCGTCTGTTTGGTCTTGCACGAGAAGGTGGACGGATTTTATTGGTTAATTTTTTACCAGAGAAGGTTAAATTACTGTTTTTTTGTTAAGGATGATCATGGAGCTAACCCTTTCGTAATATTAAATTATGGATGTTTATTACACAGAAGGGTTAAACTCTTACCAGTTAGCACGCGACATTTAAAACTTGAATTGAGAAAATCTCATGTTGTATTGACGCGTACATTTCTGGGATGAATTTTATTTTCCGTTAATTTAGGGATAATCTTGCTATTCGAATATCATTGATATCCCTCCTCGCAAGGGAAAACATCCTGTCCCTGTAAGTCATGTAAAACGTGGATAATTACAGACATATCCAAGACTAGCACGAAATCCCGATGAAGCCCAAATCCCGCTCAGAAGCCCAACGATGCCGATGCCGATGCCGATGCCCACGTGGGTCCTCCTGAGCACCAGAACACAGATCGACTCCACAACCAATCGCAGCCGTCCATCTCCGCCCTCACCCCACACGGACGGATCGTCACGACCCACACGCGCGCCCAGGACACGTGTCCCTTCCCACCTTTTATTTTCCATGCCCTGGAACACCCCCTCGTGTGGGTCCCACGCGTGACCACCGATGGAGTTGGCGTTTGGATCTCGTGGTTACGTCACATTGGGGAAGGGAAACTGTACTCTGCTCCATTCTTCTTTCCTTTTTTTTTTTGTTTTTAATTTCTTCCTCTCAATGCTCGTTTCCCCATGAGTTGGGGCGCACGGGTAAGTGCTTCGGCCTCGCCTTTCTCCTTTTACGACGCGGTGCCCCAATCATCCGCCGTCCGTCTGTTGCCGCTGTGGATGGACGGCGGGGATGGGCTTCTGGCGGTCCTCTGATGCGCACCTCTCGAGTACGTGACAAACTACGGCACGACGTTGACAGCTCATATATGGATCCCAGATGCCCCTGTATTTACGCTGGTGCCATCGCGCTCGTGGGACTTGCGTGGATTAAGGAGGGGGATCCCCGGTGGGTGTTTTAGATTAGTAGCCCCATTAAATACAGTGGTACCTGTGGGAAACCGTTCTCTGCGCCTTTGCTTGGGTTCCCTGACCGTGGAAAGATCTCCACGAGATCCAGAAAATATGCCAGTTAGTGTTTCTCATCAAGAAGAAAGTGGAAAAATCTTGAGAGCTAGCTTGCATGAGTATTAGCTAACCTGATTAACGAAATGGATAAGCGAAATAATTCCCGCTTGTTAGTAGGACGAGGAGGATAACACTTATAAGTACTCACATAAGGCGTATAGGCAAGTTAAAACAACGGTATTCCTTCATGTAAACGGGAAAAGGGAGTTATCTTGTGAACATGGCAATAACCTTTCTTCTATCACGAGTTTCATTTAACTTCTGTTAACTAGTTTAACTGGGTAACTTGGGTTTCGATAAACTGCTCATGTAAACTGGGTTGAACGCTTCAGGTAATCACCCTTTAAGAAATCTCATGTCTGGTTTGTATTGAAGATTTACGATCCTGGATTTGTATTTATAATAATATAGGGGGTTTTCCTAACTCTTCCCTCGTACTCAAGGTTGCGCTCGGGCTTTTTCAAATGGCAACGTGAGTTATAAGAACTTCGGGATGATTTGAGAAGGAGAGGAGGGGGAGTTAACGTGTATGGAGTGTTGAACTAAAGAAATCTAGTCGTTACATTATTGCTGCATTAACAAAATCGAGACATGTATACGTAAATCTTTAATAGATTGTTCCATGTGAGCTCTAGCTGTTTAGAAACAGTAACAAATAACAAAATTACGGAATATTCTCGTGAGTTTTCTTGTGTTCATGCTTCCCCACAAAGAAACCACATTTCCACAACGAAAAAAATTAGCCAAGCTACTTTCTCAATTTTTACCCGTTCAGAAAGGAGGTATTTTGATGCACATAGTTTCCCTGCTATTACATATCTAGGAAAATTTTTTTACGTGGTAAAATTTAATGCACATGTAAAATTTGAAGAAAAGGAGGAGTAAATGATATCAACTAGCTTTGAGTATGAAAAACGTGATACCAGGAAGAAAAGCAAACAAGTTGCCTAGATTTTGAAGTGGAAAGTAACAGCTATATACATTCTGAAGAAACTTATAACAAAGTGAATCATCAACAAACTCTGTTCGCTGGTAAGGTTGCCTCCTAGTCAAGGTCAGCTTTAACCTTTCCATTAAAGCACTTTATTCATCCTAGCTGAACAATTTGTTTGGAAGACACGTTTAGATTTCAAAATGATTGTTTAAAAATAAAAGATGAGATCTTTTTGAATCCAACAAATAATATACCCCAAGAAATTAACAACAAATAACCCGTGTTCCCGTCTTTCCGAAAATCGCAGTAACATACCGGTGACTTTTTCATGGAGGCAAGAAAGATGAAATGCCGCAAGAGAGAGGAAATTGTAACTCGTATGATCTTTAAAATTTTTATTTTAGCTCAACGAATACACCCTGGGTCATTTTTATCAATGAGTCACCATAAATAAATACTGCTATATTTTTTGTGTTGCAGAAAACAATGCGTAATGTCCCACTCACTCAGGATAAAAATCCTTACAAACACTATCAATGCGAAAAAAAACACATCCACACCATCTTCTCCAAGTACGACTGCAAAGATCCCTCCCCAACACGTGGACCTCATTGCGAAACCAGTTTATTCCCAGGGTCACCCACACAATATATCCCTCGGACAAAAGAGAGAAGAGGAGAAGAAAAATTTACCATGGTATACTAGTGTGACGCTACACTACAATAATGCGTGGGGGCATATCTTTGAAACCCCGCACCTCGTCGGTCACATGCCCGCTCTGATCCCTCCACACAGCTGTTGTCCTATCTCCCTCCACCCATGTCTTCCCCACTGCTCAAATCATAAAACTATCCCCTCTCCTTCTTCCCACTCTTCTCTTCTAGGTTTGGCCTACTCTTCCCTCTCCTCCCTTCGTCTCCCCCACTCCAATGGCGGTGACCAAACCGTAAACCTCACTTCCTAACGCCCTTTCCTCGCTCCCTCCCGTCCATGGCCCTCCTCCCTCTCATCTTCGTCCTCTTTCTCCCATTCCTCTCCTCCGCCACCTCAGACCTCCAGCGCCTCCTCTCCTTCAAGGGCTCTCTTAAAAACCCCGAGGCCCTCGCCACGTGGCGGCTGTCCACTGACCCCTGCTCCTCCTCCTTCGCCGGCGTCTCCTGCTCCGAGGGGACAAGCATCACCTCCCTCGCCCTTGACGACCTGTCACTCGGCGCCGACTTCCGCCACGTGGCGGCCTACCTCCTCCCACTCAACTCTCTCGTCTCCCTCTCCCTCTCCTCCGTCAACCTCACCGGGACCATCTCCTCGGTGAGCTCATCCGGCTGCTCCCCCTCCCTCGCCGGCCTCGACCTCTCCCGCAACTCACTCCGTGGTCCCGTCACCGACCTGGGTGCCCTCACCGCCGCCTGCTCCGGCCTCCGCTCCCTCAACCTCTCCGGCAACCACCTCCTCTCCCCTGCAGTTGCCGGAGCCGACCCGCTCCCCCTCGAGGTCCTCGACCTCTCCCGCAACAGGATCTCCGGCGAGTCCGCCCTCCCGTGGCTCCTATCCGCCTCCGGCGTCGTCCGCCACCTCGACCTCTCCGGCAACCTCCTCGGCGGCGGCGTGCCCCCCGTCGCCAACTGCTCCGCCCTCCGCTACCTCGACCTCTCCTCCAACAGGCTCAACTCCCTCGGAGGGAGCTCTACTCTCTCGGTCTGCGATAACCTCCGCTTCCTGAACGCCTCCGCCAATGCCGTTGTCGGCCCCATCCCTGACGACCTCGTCGGCTCCTGCCGCAGCCTCCTCCTACTCGACCTCTCCTTCAACAACATCTCCGAGCCCCTCCCCGCAGGTTTCGCATCCTGCTCCTCCCTCAAAGCCATCAACCTCTCCAACAACAACCTCTCCGGCGAGCTCCCCGTGGACGTGCTCACGTCCATGTCCAGCCTCACGAAGCTGGAGCTTGGCTTCAACTACTTCTCTGGACCCGTCCTCCTCGATTCCCTGGCGAAGCTTCCAAGCCTGGAGCTGCTCGACTTGAGCTCCAACTCCTTAACGGGGACGATCCCCGCGGGGCTCTGCCAGAGCCCCGGTCTCGAGCTCAAGATGCTGTACCTGCAGAACAACCTCCTCACCGGTTCTATCCCGGCATCGATAAGCAACTGCTCTAAGCTAGTCTCCTTGGATCTGAGCTTCAACTTCCTTAGCGGGATGATACCGACATCTGTCGGGACGCTCCTGGAGCTCAGGGAGCTCATCATGTGGGAGAACATGCTAGAGGGGGAGCTACCCGGGGAGCTCACGTACGTGAAGCAGCTGGAGAACCTTATCGTTGACAACAATGCCCTCACCGGCTCCATTCCCGACGGGCTCAGCAACTGCACCAACTTAAACTGGTTATCCCTCTCGAGCAACCTCCTCACCGGCAGCATCCCCCAGTGGATCGGGCGGTTCGAGAACCTCGCGATCCTGAAGCTCGGGAACAACTCGCTCTCCGGCTCAATACCGGCCGAGATCGGTGACTGCAAGAGCCTGATATGGCTCGACCTCAACAGCAACCAGCTGAACGGGTCGATCCCGCCCACCATATCGAAGCAGTCCGGGTACATAGCGGCCGGGTTGGTGACCGGGAAGCCGTACGTCTACATGAAGAACGACGGGAGCAGCGAGTGCCACGGCGCGGGGAACCTTCTGGAGTTCGCGGGGATCCGGCGCGAGCAGCTCAGCCGCGTGCCCACCCGCCAGTCCTGCAACTTCACCAGGGTGTACCAGGGGTTGACCCAGTACACGTTCAACAACAACGGCTCCATCATCTTCCTGGACCTCTCCTACAACAATCTGGAGGGTGAGATTCCTGGGGAGCTCGGGGAGATGTTCTACGTCAATGTGGTCAATCTGGGCCACAACCACCTGTCCGGCTTGATCCCTCCCGAGCTCGGGAAGCTCCATAACATCGGCATCTTCGATCTGTCCCACAATCTGCTCGAGGGGCCGATACCTCAGCCCTTCTCCCAACTCACGCAGCTCTCGGAGCTCGATCTCTCCAACAACCACCTCAATGGGACCATACCGAATGTGGGTCAGCTTGCAACCTTCCCCGCTTCCAGGTACGTGAACAATTCTGGCCTCTGCGGGTTCCCGCTCCCGTCTTGCGATGCGAATTCGAGCTCCGATGGTGGGCAGGGTCGGAGATCCCGCCGCAGACAGGCGTCCCTTGCTGGTAGCGTTGCGATGGGCCTGCTCTTCTCCCTGTTCTGCGTTTTCGGGTTGGTGATCATTGCCGTGGAGCACAGGAAAAGGCAGCAGAAGAGGAAGGAGAGCATGAACTCCAACGGTGCGCGGGATCCATACGCTGATAGCCAGTCGTACTCGGGCACCGTTGGGAACTCGACATGGAAGCAGCTCACGGCCACCAAGGAGGCCCTCAGCATTAACCTTCTCACCTTCGAGAATCCCCTGCGGAAGCTCACTCTGGCCGACCTCCTCGACGCCACTAATGGCTTCCACAGTGACTGCCTCATCGGCTCGGGAGGCTTTGGGGATGTCTACAAAGCCCAGCTTAAGGATGGGTCTGTCGTAGCCGTCAAGAAGCTCATCCACGTGAGTGGGCAGGGCGACCGTGAGTTCACGGCAGAGATGGAGACCATCGGCAAGATCAAGCACCGCAACCTCGTGCCATTGTTGGGATACTGCAAGGTCCAGGAGGAGAGACTACTGGTGTATGAGTACATGAAATATGGAAGCCTGGAGGATGTCCTCCACAACAAGAAGAAGGCCGGGGTGAAGCTCAACTGGGCGGCGAGGCGGAAGATCGCCGTTGGGGCAGCCCGCGGTCTCGCGTTCCTCCACCACAACTGCATCCCCCACATCATCCACAGGGACATGAAGTCCAGCAACGTCCTGCTGGACGACAACCTGGAGGCACGCGTCTCTGACTTCGGAATGGCACGGCTTATGAGCGCGATGGACACGCACCTCAGTGTGTCCACGCTTGCGGGGACGCCCGGCTACGTGCCTCCGGAGTACTACCAGAGCTTCCGGTGCTCGACCAAGGGGGACGTGTATAGCTACGGTGTCGTGCTCCTCGAGCTACTGACGGGGCGGCGGCCGACTGACTCCGTGGATTTCGGGGACAACAACCTGGTTGGTTGGGTGAAGCAGCACACCAAACTGCGAATCAGTGATGTGTTCGACAAGGAGCTACTGAAGGAGGATCCCAACTTGGAGCTGGAGCTGCTGGAGCATCTGAAGATCGCCTGTGCCTGCCTGGATGATCGGCCGCTGCGGCGGCCGAACATGCTCAAGGTCATGGCCATGTTCAAGGAGATTCAAGCCGGTTCCACCGTTGATTCCACGGCCTCCGCTGCGACTGCGGCATCCGTCGACGCTGGGTTCGGGATGGTGGAGATGAGTTTGAAGGAATGCAAGGAAGAGAGGGAATGAAGTTGGGGTGGGGGGGGTGGGGGTGGTGGGGGTGCGTGCGGGGGTGCGGTGGGGGCGGCTGCGCTTGGAGGAGGAGGGGGCATCAGGTGACATTTTCCCGGTGACCTGTAGGCTGCGGCCGGCGAGAATGGGATCGGCACGGCACTTCATCGCTGACGGATACGCGACCTGATCGGAACATGAAACACGCGGAGATGATCAAGCATACAACAAAATTACCCCTCCCTGCGATCGCCATCACCATTGGTGGTATGAAATTGTTCTACCCGTACGTTTAGCTGGACCAGCTAAGTTTATGTACTACGGACTTTGTATGATTACCATCTGTCTATTGTTGTGTATGCTGTCGATTAGAGGTGTCACCGTGTATATAGCAAAAGAAGAACGTACCTACCCTCGCCTTTGATAATTAGAGTAGTAGTTCGTTTCCCACTCACAAGTTGAGGTGAGGATTTTGGGCTCTCCAATTATTTAACTTAGAATGGCTCTCTTTCCAGCACATTGCAATTTCCGTTTGTCTTCACGCAATAGATCATCATTCAATACTTTTTCCTTTGGGTAGTCGTATGATTATCGTCATGATTGAATTCGGAGATTACGTATTCCATTCCATGTGTTCTCGTTAAAATATCGATGGAAAAAAAAAAGTCTAACATCATGCCCACCAGTTTCTTTATGTGTTTTATATACTGCGTTCGACTTGTACATTAAATGGTTCTTGGTGGATTACGTGCGGTCAAATTATATTAAAATGGCGTTTGGAGGATTAAATTGCTTCCTGTGATGATATTCCATTCTTCCCAAGTCAAGTTTGGACATGATTGGTTCCCAATATTTGGTTGTCTTTTCATGGTAGATGATCGACGCTTGCATACACATGCTTGTTATGTTCTCGCCATGTTCTCTTTGGCACTGTTTTGGTGTGGGTATCATCGTACTGCATTTGGCTGATGGCCATCTTAGGATAGAGTTACATTGGGATTGCGTGTGAAATCGTTGGATAAGTTAATTCAGCTTGGGTTTTACTTATTCCTCGGAGGTAGTATTTTGCCACATTTTGGTAAGTCGATAAAGTTGCTCGATTTACACTAGCTATAATAGGATCGAACGTTACATGAGGAGAGAACAAGTATTTAATTATGAAGAGGAACATTTACATTTACGTGGAAAAATATATTCATGGGAATGGTAATAAATTATGGGAAAATATATTATTATAGTTAAAGGAATTAAATTGGAACTTATGGTAGAGAATTCCACATCGAAAGCATTTTGTTCTTAAGTTGATAACTCACTTGATTATATTATGAGTCTCAATTTAAATAAGATAACATAATTTTGTATAATGTAGTACAAGCATACGTATGAACTTGAATTTTAGTTTATTTTAGGGAGTATCCCAACAATTGAAGAATATAATTTTATATAATATCAATCATATCGATTATGGAAGAATCCCATAAACAGATCTTGATGACATCTAATCAAATATCGAAGAGATTGACTTAGTATTGATCTCGACATTAATAATGCAAATTATTGGAGGTTCTATTTTAAGGCAAATAGGATGAGATTGCTAAGATCAAGGTAAATTCTAAAGGTGTTCAATAACAAATTTTCACATTATTTTGATCTCCATCGAAATATATTGGTATTATCATTTGGGATGCAGGTAAGAAAATGTGTGTTGTGATGTGTTTTGTAACTTATTTTCCTGTCCAACCAAGTGACTTCCATCCAACCAAAAGATTTAATTGGTGTGATTCAATCGATTTTTACAAATAAGTGATTCTTCATCTATGTAAGGTGATTTTTCATTTAGAAAGTGAATTTTCACCTTCGAATTTATAATTTAATCTTTAGTGTTTAGGGTTTAGGTTCCTTAAACCTTAACCTCTAAATCCTAAACCTAAACCTCAAACCTTAAATCTCAAATCCTAAATCAAACTCAGGTGAAATCACTTTTCACTTTTTAAGTGAAAACCTATTTTCCACTGATTTAAAAGGAAAATTAACCGGTTGAAAATCCGATTGGAAAGGACAATCAACGAGTTGCAAATTAACCAAATCAAAACACATTGGTTGAAAACTCATTTTTCACATATTGAAAAGTAAAATCAACCAGTTGAAAATTAAGTAGACTTAAAATACACCGGTTGGAAATAGTTTTCAACTGGTTGAAAATCAAGCATACCAAAAATACATTGGTTGAAAATGATTTTCAATTAGTTAGAAATCAAAATATAGTAGTTGAAAATTAACACACTGGTTGAAAATAAGAATACACAGTTGTGTTTACCTTTACATTGATGGAAAATGATTTTTTAACTTGGAACGTGATTTTTCACCTAAGGAAATTAGTTTCACTTGGAAAGTAATTTTTAAATAGTGAAAAATGATTTCTACCAATTGAAGATCAAAATATATCAATTGAAATCATAAATCTCAACTGTACATTGTAAAATACATTGCTGCACGTACTGCTTTACTTTTTTTGTTATTTTTTGCACTTATTATTTGACACCAGTACAAACTTTGTTTGACACGTTTGAAACTTGACAGGAGCTCCACCTATTTTTGTTACTTCAATGAGTTTGTTACATTTTCAATTTTGTTGATGTTGCATATAATTGCCTCTAATCTAAATTCGTCAATGATGACCATCTTATTTACAACAGTGTAGACATCAAATCATACACCATATTTTTATCAAGATAGCATCTTCTCGAGTTCTTGTCTAATTGCATGGGATTCTAAGAAATCATCAACCATCGCATAGCCGCTCATTGTTCTCAACCACTACCAGCTCATGGTTTCCACATCCTTATATACAAGGGATCAACTCTTGCAACTAAGCATTCAATTATAATACATGCCTTAGAATGCTGTTTGCAGGTTGATGCTTGTGTACTTTGCCATCTCCTTTCAATTGTTTCCATCTTAAAGATTGCTACACCCACCTTTACTTGGAAAATGCCTTTTGGATGAAGGGTAAAAAACCAGAAGGAACTCATCACTATAATCGAAGGAATTACATTGAAACTTGTAGTGGGAATCTCTCATCATGAGGGAGAACCCTCGCTCTTCTCAAATCGAAAAATCTACTTGATTTAGTTTAGTAGCGTGTGTGTATATATATATATATATATAAAATGAGCACGTAATTATATCTATTGTATCATTACTTGTTATTGATGAAAATTAACACATAAGTCAAAAGTTGATTTAAAAAATTATCTTTCGTATTTGGAATTTACTCAACCAATTATAACACTTTCTGGATATTATTTCATATAAATGTTGAGTTGTATTAAGAACATCATCTATGAATCATATTTGAAATATAATTAATCAATCATTATATTATTATATAACATTAATGGTTAGTTGTATTACAACTCTTCCTTTAACTAGAACAAAATTGTATTAAAATTATCAGCATTTTGTTACAAGTACCAGAGCTAAAATTTTATCTAATCGATGTATTACAACTTCTATATAGTTGCAATACAACTATATACAACCTCTATATAGTTGTATTACAAATCCTTGTGTGATTATATTATGATTGCATTACCGTTGTCAAAATTGTATTTGAAGTGTTATGGCTAAAAATTTATCTAATCGATATATTATGTAGTTCTAAGACAACTCTTTTTGTATGATTGCATTACAATTCCAATTTTATTACGTGGGGGTGTTAATGCACTTTTTAAGGAATATTTTTAATTTTTCACACATGATCAGCATCAATTTATCATTTATGAATACCAGCAACATCATTCATTTAAGGAAAATTCATAAGTAATTGATTATGTCATTCCTACTTTTTATATTTTACATTGAAAATGTGATTAAGAAACCACTCTTTTTTAAAAGTGATGGTTTTATTCATAACCACCGGATCACAATCTATTGGTGGAGAAGTTGTGTGCTCAATGGCCTTTTATGTGCATATGCGCAAAAGAAATATATATATATATATAGAGAGAGAGTATCATTTGAATATTGTGCTGAAAAGACTCCAAAACAACCCACATTTGCATTTGCTAGATGATTTTTTCCGTTGATGAAAACCCTCGCACATGTTAGATGGTTTTCTCTATTGATGGAAACCCCCGCACTCATCAATTATTTGACTATTTCCAGAAAGTATGTATTACAATTCTATCTATAAACTATATTTTGAATACAATCAATTAATTATTACATTATTATTACAAAGTAATCATATCGTATTAATGCTTAAATGTATTAAAGCTCACTAATCTAACTAGAACAAAGTTGTGTTACAAGTTTCATGGTTATTACAATTTGTTTTTTTTTTTACTTGTAATATAGGATTTTATACTTTAATTTACAGTAAATATTTGTAACACAAGTTTGTAACATGTATTAGAAGTTAATTTCTCACCTATAATACAATCTTTCACATATATATACATGTTAGTTTTTCATTTGTAATATAATTTTTATACTTTTGTTACAGCGAATACTTATAACACAAGTTTGTATTATAAGTATTTATGTGTCACGACCCAGTCCCAAATCTCGACAGGATTTGAAACTGACTCGCTTTGGTTTATCCCAAGATCTAGTCGTCCAACAAGAAATAACCAAGTAACATTCAACAAACCATAATCATACAAGTACAGTAACTAAGCAAAAAGAAAGTTTCAACAGGTGGAAAGAGAACAATGATATTACAGCCACCACATCAAAGAGTACATGTAACAGAATACAAACTATAAAACTCACTAGCAGGCAGTAGAACTAAAGCTAGGCTCGACTAGGCCCAGCATCCTCAGCCTCATGTTGAGCTCCTTCTAGTCAAACAGATACCTGAGGCTCTTGTGGTCAGTGAAAATCTCGAATGTTTCTTCGTACAAATAGTGTCTCCAGGTCTTCAACGCTAGGACGACTGCTGCCAGCTCTAGGTCGTGGATGGGATAGTTATGCTCGTGGGGCTTCAATTGCCGCGAAGCATATGCGACAACATGACCCCGCTGCATAAGTACACCCCCCAATCCCTGCAATGAGGCGTCTGTGTAGACGACGAATCCGCCGCTGCTGTCAGGGATGGTGAGTACAGGGGTTGAAGCCAACCTCTCTTTCAGCTTCTGAAAGCAAGACTCACACTCGTCGGTCCAGGCTAAGGGTATGTCCTTCCGAGTCAACTAAGTCAGGGGATGAGCAATCTGTGAAAATCCTTGGATAAATCGTCTGTAATAACCAGCCAGCCCCAGGAAACTGCGTATCTTAGTCACCGAACGCGGTCTCTCCCACCTAAGTATTGCTTCTACTTTGGCTGGATCCACAGCTAAACCATCCTCTGAGATCACATGGCCCAGGAAGGTAACTTGTCTTAACCAGAATTTGCATTTGCTGAATTTGGCATACAGTCTATGCCGCCTTAAGGTGTCCAAGACCATGTGAAGGTGTTGCTTATGCTGTGTCTAGTCCCGTGAATAAATGAGCACGTCATCGATGAAAACAACCACGAACTGATCCAGATACGGCTGAAAAACACGGTTCATCAAGTCCATGAAGGCGGCAGGGGCATTGGTCAATCCAAACGGCATGACCAAGAACTCAGCCTATCACCCCCAGATGAATGGACAATCAGAGCACACCATTCAGACCCTTGAGGACCTTCTGCGCGCTTGCGCATTGGACTGGAGAGGCTCTTGGGAGGAGCATTTGCCGCTGGCAAAATTCGCATACAACAACAGTTACCACTCAAGCATCAGCATGGCACCATATGAAGCTCTGATACCATCTTGTCACTACCCGGTCCCAAATCCCGACAAGATCTGAGACTGGCTCGCTTTGGTTTATCCGAAGATCTAGTCGTCCAACAAGAAATAACCAAGTAACATTTAACAAACCACAATCATACAAGTATAGTAACTAAGTAAAAAGAAAGTTTCAACAGGTGGAAAGAGAACAGTGATATTACAGCCATCCAATCAAAGAGTACATGTAACAGAATACAAACTATAAAACTCACTAGCAGGCAGTAGAACTAAAGTTAGGCTCGACTAGGCCCAGCGTCCTCAGCAGCCGGTAGCTCGGGCTGCTCAAATCCCTGACCTGTACAGAATATATTTGACTAGAGTTAGCTAAAGCTAAGTAGAGTGGTGGCTAAGAATTAACATGCATTAACATAAAGTTTTTCATCTTCTAAATATATTATACATGTGGGTGCGTAGGGATTTCTAATTAAGATTTGTTAATTAATCATCTGGTTCCCTATAGGAATGATTTTGCTTGCAGCTTCCCGTGATATAGGATGCCCACGTGGCACTCTCCTGGCCAGGGGAATCCCGCCATGGTAGTCCTATACTCGGTCTACTACCCCAAGGTCATGGTTGTGACGTAGCAATGACTACGGCATATGTGATAAGCGTGTGGGTAGCTACCCCGTATTGGCACGTGGTCAGTCATTTCTGCTAGCGGGTACACCTCAACGTACAGCGCGGAACAGTGTAGGGCTTTGCCCTTTCATAACAGAACAGGGGTCTTGCCCCTCAGCGATCTTGCCCCTCCTCAGTCCGCGTAACCTCGTCCGACTACCTCGGTTTGCCCAACGGGCTGACGAGAGTCGGTGTAGGGTGGCCATACCTAGCCCCAGGCCCCCTGGGGTGGATAGCTCCCCGTACACTAAGTAGCTCACATCGGTACCACGTACACGTGGGCCAGTAGGAGTCGTCGTAGAGTGGCCAAACCCACCCCGGGTCCCAACCCAAGGGCGGCAAGCTCCCCTCTACACTACAAGGGATAGTTGCTCTCTTCGGTACTACATACACGAAGGTCAGCTTACCTCCCTTAACAGATGTCCATAGGCAGCAAATTCCCAGAACCATCTGATTCTTCGAGGTACGGTGTTCATGTTTACATTCCCCATGGGGTTTGTACAAGAATTTCTTTATCACATCCGGGTTGGAATGTTCGGGACAACAGCTCAATTTCCATTTTATTATAGTAGGGGTCCATTTTAGCAGAAAAACAGGCGGTGTTCGATTACTCAATTATTCACATGTAGTAGGGGTCCATTTTAGCTGAAAGCAGGCAGCTTTTGATTACACAATCATTCACATGCAGTTTCTTCTGACCCTAGTGTTCATGCCAAGTCCTAGGGTTCAAGAATCTATTCTCAAATATATGTTTATTCCTTCCTAGGGTTCATATCAAGTCCTAGGATTACTTACTCGCATGTATTAAATTTGAGATTTAAGGTTGTAACCACTCTACCGGGTAACCGGGTGGAATGGGGGCTCATACAGTGGCTCTCGACGTCTCCACAGGTCCCGTACACTTGACGGACTGGAGACCTAAACACGAATTGATGGGCCAAAAGGTTTAGAAGGATGTAAACAAGGTATCATTATACAGAGAACTTGTATGGAAAACAGAGACGGTTCGTTTGCGTAAGAGCGATAATAATAAGGCCTTACACGGCCCCAAAATACGCTATCAGACGGAAATTAGACGTCTGGGAAAGGTCCCAGACATCTTAAAATAGTTCTCTGGGATACCCCTCTTGGTGTTCCGCTATCAGACATCTGAAACTCAAATCCGACGTCCAAGGACCTTGTCAGACTTCCGGAAGCACTCCCAGACGTCTGACAAAGTCCTTGGACGTCGGATTTGAGTTTCAGACGTCTGATAGCGGAACACCAAGAGGGGTATCCCTGAGAACTGTTTTAAGACGTCTGAGACCTTTCCCAGACGTCTGATTTCCATCTGATAGTGTATTTTGGGGCCTTGTAAGGCCCTATTATTATCGCTTTTACACAAATGAACCGTCTCTGTTTTCCATACAAGTTTCTCTGTATAATGATACCTTGTTTACATCCTTCTGAACCTTTTGGCCCATCAATTCGTGTTTAGGTCTCTAGTCCGTCAGGTGTACGGGACCTGTGGAGACGTCGGGAGCCACTGTACGAGCCCCCATTCCACCCGGTTACCCAGGTAGAGTGGTTACAACCTTAAATCTCAAATTTAATACATGCGAGTAAGTAATCCTAGGACTTGAGATGAACCCTAGGAAGGAATAAACATATATTCGAGAATAGATTCTTGAACCTTAGGCCTTGTCACGAACACTAGGGTCAGAAGAAAGTGTATGTGAATGATTGTGTAATCAAAAGCTGCTTGCTTTCAGCTAAAATGGATCCGTACTACATGTGAATAATTGAGTAATCGAACACCGCCTGTTTTTCTGCTAAAATGGACCTCTACTATAATAAAATGGAAATTGAGCTATTGTCCCGAACATTCCAACCCGGATGTGATAAAGAAATTCCTGTACGAACCCCACGGGGAATGTAAACATGAACACCGTACCTCGAAGAATCAGATGGTTCTAGGAATTTGCTGCCTATGGACAGCTGTTAAGGGAGGTAAGTTGACCTTCGTGTATGTAGTACCGAAGAGAGCAACTATCCCTTGTAGTGTAGAGGAGAGCTTGCTGCCCTTTGGTTGGGGCCCGGGGTGGGTTTGGCCACTCTACGATGACTCTTACTGGCCTTCGTGTACGTGGTACCGAGGTGAGCTACTTAGTGTAGGGGGGAGCTATTCGCCCCAGGGGGCTCGGGGCTAGGTATGGCCACCCTACACCGACTTTCGTCAGCCCGTTGGGCAAATCGAGGTAGTCGGATGAGGGTACATGGACTGAGGAGGGGCAAGACCCCTGAGGGGCAAGACCCCTATTCTGTTCTGAAAGGGCAAGGCCCTACACTATTCCACGCTGTACGTTGGGGCGTACTTGCTAGTGGAAATGACTGGCCGCGTGCCAGTACGGGGTAGCTACCCGCGCGCTTATCACGTGTGCCGTAGTCACCGCTACGTCACGATTGTGACCTCAGGGTAGTAGACCGAGTATAGGACTACCATGACGAGATTCCCCTGGCCAGGAGAGTGCCACGTGGGCATCCTATATCATGGGAAGCTGGAAGCAAAATCGTTCCTATAGGGAACCAGATGATTAATTAACAAATCCTAATTAGAAATCTCTACACACCCACATGTATAATATATTTAGAAGATGAAAAAATTTATGTTAATGCATGTTAATTCTTAGCCACCACTCTACTCAGCTTTAGCTGACTCCAGTCAAATATATTCTGTACAGGTCAGGGATTTGAGCAGCCCGAGCTACCGGCTACTGAGGACGCTGGGCCTAGTCGAGCCTAGCTTTAGTTCTACTGCCTGCTAGTGAGTTTTATAGTTTGTATTCTGTTACATGTACTCTTTGATGTGATAGCTATAATATCATTATTCTCTTTCCACCTATTGAAACTTTCTTTTTGCTTAGTTACTGTACTTGTATGATTGTGGTTTGCTGAATGTTACTTGGTTATTTTTTGTTGAACAACTAGATCTTGGGATAAACCAAAGCGAGCCAGTCTCAGATCCTGTCGGGATTTGGGATCGGGTCGTGACATTATGAGTTATTACTTGTATTACTACTTTGCATTATAAGCAATTTTGAGTTCATTGATTGATTCATATTTTTGGAAACTTTCATAAATGATGGTCATTTCCCTAATTAAAAAAAAAGTTTGTTCTTATTATGTAGTGTTAAACCACTGTGTTATTCTTGGTGGTTTCTTTATAGATCATTGATTTTCATTAGATGAAGTATATTTGATACTTTTTTGATCTATTTTGATCACAGTGCGTAGAGGATACAACCCTTATATATATCTGTATGTGTGTGTATAGAGAGAGAGAGAGAGGCTTGGGAGCATGTAGGTGACTTGCACGTAAGTTACATGCAAGGACAACAATATCTTCCACTATGAGTAACGTTTTGGACTAAAAATCCAAGGATTAAACATGTTATGCTTAAATCAATGCATATATGAAATAAATAAATAAACACATATGCATTTCCAACAATTTTGTATATATCAAAAATATTAAATCAAGCAAGTTAAATATAATTTGGCAAGATTCATAATAAAATAAAGAACAAAGAATATGCAATAGTACAAACAAGCAAAATGAGAGGAGATTAGATTTTACTTCGATCGAAGCGCCCATGAAGAACCTCCCTTAGAGGTATCATTACCCACAATACCGGTGTGTCAGGGTCTGACAAACTCTTCCAAGGGTATGATGATCCACCTCTAAGATTTGGTGCACTCCAATCTTGAACATCCTTGAAAACCACCTCAAGAGAACGAATTTGAGATAATTTGGTTGATCAACCAAATTCTTGATTGATCTACCAATTAATTGGTTTGATTAACCGAAAACTTCTCATGGATCACTTTCAACCCTTGTGTAAGATTGACAAAAGTGATTGAAGATTTTTCTACAAATCTCACGTCAGAACGAACACATCAAGAAAGAGAGATAAGAACAAGAGAGGGGGAGAGAGAGTGGAGAGTGCTTTTCTACTCTTGTTGTTTATCAAATGAGAGCCCTCTCGTGGCAATTATATAGAGTCCACGACTCGATGTTCATGAAAATTTTTATTTTCTGGAAATACAACAATTGATCGACCAATTTAGTCCCATTGATAGATCAAAATCAATTGACCGGTCAAGCTTGACTTTTCGGTCAATCAAACTAATTGATTGACCGAACTTAACTCATTGATTGATGAAAGTAATTGATCGATCAATTGTACCTTTTGATTGACTAATCCTGGTTAAAATCATGAGATTAAGAAATCCATAGCTAAAGAATCCAAGTTCGAAGTTCCAAATTAATTCTTCAGCCCCACCACTTACTCTTTTTTACATAAGCCATGAGAGGCAGAAGCATTTTACATCCACCAAGAGGTTTATCTACTTCTAGTATGTGATTAAAAACCTTTACTTAATTTCATTGATTTTAACATGAATTCCCGCATCACCATATATCAATTGCATCCTGATTGATGCAATTAGGCTCTGAAATCCAACATTCCCCCATAAATTTATCGCTGAAATCCAATGATAAATTCCTCGGCTACCATACTCTATTTTCAGTAAAAGAACCTTCTAGTCTGAACACTTACTTGTGTCATCCACCTTCACCACCGCAGGAATAAATTGAAACTAATCTTGAACTTTAGACCTTTGATGTAGGGTGTAAAGTGGTGATAACAGAGTGAAGTTCTTAGTGAACATCTTCAGGGTTAGAGCTTTTAAGGGCCATGCACCCTATTGATGGAACACCATCATCCACTTTATCTAACTTAATTTTACTAATTTTTAAGGGTAATTTCACATAATTGATATATAAAATGGTATAATTCAATTTGGGTTGGGTGAAGAAGAATTGCTGAAAAATAGGTTAATTCTGTTATTTTAACAGACAAATATAAGTACAGATTAACCAAGGGGTGAACCTATAATTAATTCAAGGTTAAATAAGCTTAAAATTCAAATAAATGGACTTACACTCATTGATTTAGGGTTTCTTTGAAATAAAAGCCTTTACAATTAATAAAACCTAATTTCAGCCACAATGTAATTAAAAGGGTTCTGAAGGTAGTAAATGTAATCTAAATATTCTAAAAATCATTGAAAATTTTATATAAGGTTTAGAACAATCAATTTGACAAAATGAACCCCTTTTTACCTGAAATAGAGACCTAGGTGAATATTTAATATATTTTTGGTCAAAACGTAAAATAGCTAATCAAACTTTATCAAAAATCAAAAATTAAAGTCTCCATTAGATTCCTTGGGTCTAAATTAGGTTACCTTAAAAGTTTGAGACTAATTGGATATCATCTTGACCTACTTTGCAGATTAACCCTTAATTTTTGAATTTCTATCGTTCTGGTCCAAAATCTCCTCTTTTAGGTCCCTCGCTGAAGTTAGCATCTTCCACCTTCAACAACGAAGAAGCTTCACCACCACGATTTTGGCAGCGGATTGCTCTCAATCCACGCAGTGGAAGCCCACCAAATTTGGCAGGATGATTCACCATTCATTCATGCATCTAAAGAAGGAATTTTCTGCCCGAGATTCCATCACTTGAGGTCGTGAATCATGGCTGGAATCCTCATTGGAACAAGCTCTATCTCCACCTATCATGGTTGCGAATTGACTCGATTGCAACTGCTGCGCACCTATAAAGCATGGATGTACCTCTGTGATTCTCCTCATCAAGTCAAGGCATGTCTTTGCCTCTTCTTCATCCCTAACATTGCTGTCGATGAAGACCTTGGAGCTCCTTCATTCTCCCTCATCGCCGCATCTCACCGTCAACCAAGGCTACGGTTCTTCTCCCCTCATTGTCGCTTGCTTCCTGCCAAAGAAGTCGGTCTCCCCGATGCCTTCTTCGCTCCAATTAGCCTGCTAGACTTCCCCTTCTTCCTTGTATCTAGCCATCGATGGCAGACGCCATCCATCGTCTTCATCCTCTCCTAGGTAGATCTCAAGCTCCCTCTCTTCCTATAGACTAAATTAAGCGCCTTAAAAGAAAGATTCGACCTTGGAAGTAAGATTCAACCACGAAACTCCTCTCATTCTCATCGTCTTCCTTGTGGCCAGCAACAACTCTGGCGATGTTAAACGTTTACGAACCTACACTAACGTGTTTGATTTTGGAAAACCTGTCATTGTAGTTCGAAAGGGAAGAATTCGTGTTGAACAAATAAAATTTATACCGAAATTAAAATTCCGGGTCGAACACAGGGAGGCGGACGTTTGATTTAAAAACTACGCGTTTCTTTTTATTTGTTACAGAATAATTCAATTTAGAACTATCTAATTATTTACAATAAATAGAAGAGAGAGAGAGTAAGAGAGAAAGAGAATATTACACAGAGAAATCAAAATGAGATGTAGAATAAACAAGGAATTTTTGCGTTGAAGAGATTGTTCATTACAACTGGAAAGTATAAAATAATTACTCTAGAAAGCGATAAATTTACTCTAGAAAGCATTAAAAGAATGGAGGGAGAAATGTCCTCCTCGACGGTCACTTAGAGGACGAGTAGATTAATCTAGAAAGCAGTAAATCTATACTAGAAAGTGGTAAAAAGAATAGGGAGAGAGAAATCCTCCTCTACGGTTGCTTGAGGACGAGTCGGACGGGACGACGCCTGGACGAAGGAGAACGAAGCGAGACGAAGGAGGACGAAGCAGAAGAATGGGAACGAAGCAGCACCCCGTCGTCGTCGCGGGATCCACTTCCGAAGGGGAACGAAAATTGGACTTTATATCGCAAGAAGCATCCCGGGTGTGGGACAAGCTTCTTTTGAGCTTTGGAGGGGTAGAGAGGAGAAAGAAGGGATGAGAATTTCGTATGGAGGGGGTCTCCTTTTATAGTTGCAAGGAGTGGGGGCAAAATGGACATTACATCTTCAAAATAATAAATAAGGGGTCTTTAGTGACGGATAAATCCGTCACTAAAGCCCCGACGTGCCCGTCGCCGCCGCGCCCACGCGCGCCTCCTCGGTTGCCCGCTCCACAATGCTCGCACACGTCCAGCACTTTTCAGCCGTCCGATCGCGAGATCGGACGGCTTAAATCGCGTCCGCGCCCGCTGCAACCCGCTCGCCTACGCGTGCGATCGCACCTTACGCGGGGCGTCCAATCGCGCATCGGCGCTATCGGGCGCCTGCGACCGCACGATCTCCATCCGACGCTCCACACGCCTCAATTACCCGCGCCTCCAATCCCCTCACCGCGGCTCGAACCCGCGCCCCGCGCTCGCGTAAGCACGCTCGACCGCTGCGCTGCGGGGCGCGGATGGTCGAGTGCACGTTTTAAGCGCCGAGCGGCCACAGCCGTTGGATCTCCATCTGACGGCGGAGAGTGATCGGGAGGGGGCCTTCACAAAATACCAGCGGCCGTTTGGGCGACTGAGATGGCACCACGTGGCGCCATCTTGGCCGTCCATCTTCTGGAAGTTGTAGATGGTGCCACGGATGTCGGATTGACTCGATTTTTATGTCGTTGGGCTGTGATCGTCTATCCGAATTCATCCGTGCGATCGGATTTGTTATCTGAAGTGCGGATTTACACCATCCTGGCCCTTGATCTTCTAGGGTTCCCCGATCTCTATCTGATGCTACGGATGCCTGATTAGGGCGATCTTGGAGTCGTTGAACTCCAATCGTCGCCCTGATCACATCCATATGGTTGGATCTTTGATCCGAGGCCCCGATAAAATGTTTGCCTTGTCCAAGCACATAAAAGGAGGCAATTAACCTCCATTTTATTCAAACTACTCTAAATGCGAGATGATGCATGTTATGCAATATTTATATCATGAAATGCAATCCTATGCTTAAGAACATGCATAAATAGACATTTTAAGTAGTGTAAATGTGTTTACATCATACCCCCATGCCTATCTTTTGCTAGTCCCTAGCAAAAACTATATGCTATTTATAAAAGAATTAGGCTAGATTATTTGGACCTGAGTTATTTTCAATCATTAAGAAATTGTCTACTTAGGAACTGAACTTTCAAAGACACAACAGTGCCTGGGTATCAACCAAAATGCAGACCGCCTCAAGCCCTCGCCTTATTCAAAGAAAAATTTCTTTTTCTTTTTACTCTTTTCTAATTTTTTTTGGATTTTCAAATTTTAGGGTTTAAGAGTGGCTTTCTACGGCCATTCAACTCACCCAAGATTTGATGAGAACCCTAAGCTTTAAGCATCTTATTGTGATTTGTGATAGACTCGTTGATCGTCAAT
The DNA here is from genome assembly GCA_037157565.1 of Thalassia testudinum. Lineage (NCBI taxonomy): Eukaryota > Viridiplantae > Streptophyta > Magnoliopsida > Alismatales > Hydrocharitaceae > Thalassia > Thalassia testudinum. Next base: position 1,333,854 of record JAZHRO010000029.1, on the reverse strand, counting down.
TAGGACGGACTTCGAATTTCTACGCCTCTAGGTGACCTCAAAAAGAATTCTGCCTAAAGGTGTATCTTTACAACCGGTAGCTTTCTCCCTACTTTTATTTTTTTACGGGATCAACACAAGGGTGAATCCAGTGTATATCTCCCTAGTTTATTCGACTTCTCCGCTTCTTCCTAAGTGTTTTGGGAATTTTTAGTGCGTTTTCTGAGCTGGGTTCTGGACAACCGGTCGATGAGCTGTTACCACCGACAACTTGCCAGCCATACTCGTGCGGGGAAGTGTGGCCTATTTCTTTTTATTCTTTTCTCCTTTTCTTTTTGATTTTTCTTTTTTTTTTAAATAGGTGGCTTCCCTGGTCTAAGATTTACCTAAGGGCAAGAAAAAGAGAAAGGTCCAGTGACTGGGCTCTGGACAACCTACCTATGGCTGTTACCCATGATAACTTGCCAGCCATATCACCCTAGAAGGTTCATTAGCTATCCAATTTCCGTAAAAATCGCCGAACAACGAGTCAGTGCAAAGAAAGTGTGTAGATGCTTAAGACTCAAAATTCCCTCAAATCAGAGGACAGGTTGATAAGTCGTGTACTTATCACCCAAACTTATTTACTCCAATTAAAATAAAATTCAAGTTAGCGAGAACTCGAAAAATAAATCCACATTTTAGTGGATACACGGGCTGATTAAGTTCAACGACCTGAAGGGTCTTTGTGTTCAGATCTTAATATAGTTTTTCCTAAGATTGAAAATTTTCTTAAACCCAAATTCTCTTTCCTAATTTTGATTTTTTTTTAATCAAAATAAAACAAATCTACGAAGCTGACGAATGAATTCAGAGATAAATATCCACCCCCCCATGCCTATCTAATGCAATGTCCTCATTGTATTAAAAAGACATAAAACAGAGTGGAAAAGCGAAGAAAGCACCTGAATTGCGTGAATATCAGGTCTGCTCCAAGGTGAAAATGAAAAAGAACTGTATAAGTGCTGAGTTTAGTGCCTTCAGCTAGGCACACTATACAAAGAAAAGAAATGAAGAATTCACAAGTGCAGGTCAGAATTAATATAAACAGAAGAATCCTCTGACCTATCAACAGCGGTCCACAGATGTGGATCAGATTGTGGTGCAGACCCATCCCCCATAATCGAGAATATCTTAGGTTCTGGATAAAAATTACCCATAACCTAAAATAAGAATGCAAGTGGGGTCGGGCCTGCGATTTATGATGATGCAACCCAAGACCGAAAAGTCGGGTTATAGAGAATTGAAGCTCAAAAGGATAATCGTTGAATGTGTGCTTGGGTTTGACATCCTCGAAACAAATGTCGTAAGGGTACTGATTTAATAGTTTCAGCTTAAAAGGAACCCTTCCATTTCCTCGAAAATTAATTTCCCAAATCAACACTTCCCAGCTCCTATCCTCCTCATTCAGCATATCAAATTCCAGGACCTCTTGTATATTCATCACCCCGTCTGAAATCTCCAAGTCTAAATGATGTGGCAGAATCAAAATTGACTTGGGTCTAATTATCTCAGAATTAGAATCATCAATAAGCTCAACAGGGTGTAACTGATAATCAGGGCATTGAATTGATTCTGCCAGAAAATGTGATTCTGGATCCGTAATGTGTGCCCTAATAAGATCAGTGTTCTCAGTTATTAGGCTATCAATTGATCTATCAGATTCCTCAGGCCCAATCGTCTCACAGAAATCGTGTTCAGAAAACTCGCGTGAGACTTCGCAACTTGAATCTTCACCATCAGGATCCGTATCAATGTATGTCCCAAAATCATTTGTCACTTTGTGTTCCAAGGAGACATACATTTCCTCGTAACCCAGCTCAGGGATCTCAGGTGAAGAAATCTGATCATCTTTAATTGGTTGCTTTAATTCAATCTGGTCAGCCTCGTAACACGTGTCCCCCCCAACAGGTGCCTGAGCGGGTTCTATCATTAGCTTTCCTGAAGAGGGTTCATCCTGGGAATTATTCCAAGATTGAATCAAAGTAACCACGAATCTCATCCTCAATTTTGCTAATTTCCCAAGTAGAAACTCACCCGGGTTCTTATCCTTAACATCCTGGAGCGAATCCAACAAAGACTTGTTTAAATCATCAATCATTTCAATCAGGGGCTCCAATCTCTCAATGCAAGGTATTGGCTGAACTTCTAAAGATTGAATGATATTCCTCAAGTTAGCCAGAACCTTATCTTGAACCTGGTTAACCTGAACCAAATGAGTTGGTTCAGGGTTGGGCAGGTTTGGACTCAATGCAAGGGAATTAACGAATTGAGATTCGTTATACCCTTCCTGATAATAGGTCATTTCAGATTGTTGAAAAGATGGTGATGACCTAAAGGCAGTGAAATCAGAGGATGGGTAAGGATCGATGTATCCTTCTTGATTGTAGATCGTATTATGCTGTTCATGAAAGGAAGACGATCTATAATCGATGTAGCTCTGAGAAGGATAAAAATCAGAATCAAAGTGTTAAAAGTTAGACCCTAAACACGGGGGTCCGGAATTGTATCCCCAATCCGAATTATCCCAACTAACTGATGGTCGATTACAATACGAGTTGGGATAATCGTCATGTTGAGGATAATTTACAACAGGAGGGAAAGAGCGGGAATGCGTGAAATATATGGAAGGATTCATGATACACGAGAGGAAGAAAGGTGCCCTGTGATGAGAACCTCATCATGAGCCATAACTAGCTCATTTTGACCCAATACAAAGGATAAAAGCTCCTACATAACTCAAGGAAAGGCTTAACTCAGAGAATTCTGAGTTTAAGGAGAAAACAAGTCATAAGGGGTAAAAATGCAATTTTACCAGTATAATCTGCATACAGGGTAATTCAGGGTCCAAACAAAGGTCAAAGCAACTTAATAAGAATAAAAGTGGGATGAGATGATCTAGCAAGGGCTACAGCAATTCCAAGGAACTAAATGATAATCTGTAACCCTAAAACAACCCACTTCAATTCACGAGGTTCGAGGCAAAGTAAAAATAGAATAAACCCTCTAAAATTCATATAAAAATAATCTCTAGGGTTTAGAACATTCAATTTGGCCTTCAGAACCCATGTTGACCTACATTGAGAACCATGCCCAATTAATAACTTAATCTGGGTTTTCGCATAAATTGATCGGTCAAACCAGGTTTAATATAGAAATAAAATTCACCATCAGATTCCTTAGGTCCTAATTAATCATGTATAAAAACTTGAGCCTAAGAAGAAACCTCCTTGACCGACTTTACACTTTGGTCCTCATATATTTACTTTTTGGCCCTCAACTTTTGAACCGTCGCATTTTGGCCCCTAACTCTCCTTCGTTCTTTGCATTCAGGTCCCCCCTGCAAAACCGGCCAGCACCATGCTCCGGCGACCTTGCGCGGAGCATGGCGCCGCGCAGGGTGAGGGGGAAAGCCTGGCAAGTAAACCAGGGGTGCCCTGCGTTGTCAGCCGTCGCAGGGACACCCCCCTGGTCGCTGTAGCCCACCATACCGGCCGTGCGAACGCACGGACGGTATGGGTTTTCGTCTCCGGCCATCCTCCGGCGAGGGAGACACGTCGTCTCCCTCCGCCTCCCTCCCTGTTTTGATCCCTATAAATACCCCCCATTGCTCCACAGGCCGGGGCAGCTCGGATCTGACGGAGAAAATCCCCAACTTTCCTCTCTTCTCTCTCCGGCAGACGCTCACCAGCTCCGGCGGTTCCTCCCCCTCCTCCTCTTCGCTCTGCCGCAATACCAGCAGCAGAGACTTCCTCCCCTGCTCTTCCCGCGCCACGCCGCACCCAGCTGGCGCCTCTCCGGCTCTCTGCTCGCCGTCGCCTCCTTCCCTGAGCATCTTCTTCTCCGGCGACAGTCGATACGCCTGTCGCCCTACTGCTCCCCCTTCGTCCCTGCAAGTAAGTTAGAACTACTTCCCTTCTTCTCCTCTTTCTTTCCCCGGTTTCAATTTGTTCAATTAAGCCCTCGACCGACCCTGACCATCGTCACCCCCTTCGACTCCGGCCACCCTCCGGCGAGATGTTCCCATCGCTCCACAGCCTCACACACCTCGCCGACCCTCACCGAACCTCCGCCTCATCACACTGAGCACCTCCCACCCCTCCACTGCCACTCCACACCTCCGTAACGCTCCCCCGAACAAACCCATTCCTCCGGTTGCAGTCCAACCTAGGGCTGCCGCCAGACACCACCTTGCGGCCTGCCGCGCAGCTCCTCACCTTCGCCGTGCCACGGCGAAGGTTCCCTAGTGGTTTGATCAGGCCGAGAGGCCATATTCGTGTCCGACAGGTTTTGAGGTTCGACCGCCATTAACGCACATTGAAGCAGCTTCTCCCGCGCTCCAGGCTTGAGGACTCCAGGTCTCCAGCTGCTGCGGAGTACGGGGAGTCTTGCGAAGGCAGCCAGCCAGCAACCTACGCAAATCGAAGCCGCAGCTGCAGAAGCCAGGCCGCGGTCTCCCAGCAGGCGCACGCGAGGAAAGGTCTGCGTTTAGTCCCACATCGGTAAGCCTCACAACCTTTCCACTGTTTAAATTGATTTTGTGCACTATCCTTACTGCCTCAGCACACGGGGTGAGGTCCCCTTTCACCCGCCCGGTTACCCGGTCTCGTCCGCGCTCACGCCCCGCGGACCTGACCCGACCCGACTTAGACTGACCTGCACTCCTCGCCCACCACGCACGCCGGTGGGCCTGGACCCGGGCGTGACCCGAACCCGATTACCCGGCAGCTCTGGGAGAGCTTTCCCAAGAGTGGTTTCAGAGAGAGAGAGACGCGGGGGGGGGGAGAGGGTAGAGTAGGTTTTGTTCTCTGACGTAAGCTCTGAAGTGTGCAGGCACAGGTGAAGAAGAAGAACCGCAGAAGAAGAAGGAAGCTGAGGGAGACACTGTAGCAACAGGCAGTTTAAGTCATCTGATTTGGAAATCAGACGACGTCCTGAAGGGAAAAGAAGAAAGAAGGAGGGAGATCTGAAGAACAACAGAAGAAGGCGAGGCAGAGGAGAACACAAAAGAACAAGGGAAGAACTGAAAGAAGAAAAACAAAGAAGAAAGAAGAAGATCTGAAGAAAGACAGAAGAAAAGGGAGGAGCAGGAACAGCTGGAAGAAGAAGAAGAGCATCACCATTGCAGAAGAAAGACATCACCTCTGCAGACAAAGAAGAAGAAGATCTGAGACGAGGAGAAAATAAAGAGAAAAGAAGACAACAAATTCTTTCCCTCTCTCTTTCTTTATTTTTGTAAAAGAAACATGTATATCTCTAGAATACAACTTGCTCCCTGAGTTCGACCTCGGGAACTCTTTTATTTTCCGAGTAAAAAAATTTATATTTGAAATGTTGGCAATAACTGGCTATACTACAACGCTATAACAATAAAACCCGGTTATCTCTCGAAGCCACCGTAACATTATTTGGCGCCGTTGCCGGGGAGCAACGGCTATTCTAGAGGTAAACATTCCTGTTTCTTTTTTTAATTTCTGATAATCTCCTCTCTTTTGTGCAGCTACAGGAACTCAAGAAGACAAGCAACCACACGACAACCACTCCGAAGACAGGTAAATTTTTTCTCTCGCTATTAACCCCTAAACTCTAAAGAGGAAGAAAAGAAAAGAACAAGCAATATAGGACTAACCTGTCTTCCATACTTAGTAACCATAAAGAGTTGCATGTTTTCAACTCATCACTCCTGCACACTATTAAGGGTATTTAACGGCTAACACATTCTTGCTTGAGCCCTAATTGCCCAACAAAGAGTTAAATGGACCAAGTAGAGCCAACATAAGGTCAAACATTAGGATTTCAGTAGAGACACACCCCTTAATCAAGAATTGAGGAAATCCAAAAGAGGTGTGCCCAAGCCATTGATTGAAAATAATTAACAAGAAAAATCCTAAACAATTGGCTCTCTCTAAACACTTGAACCCTAAAACAAGGCCTAACTTCTCAAGGAAACCACTAGGTGAAGTTAACCCCTGGGGTCAACCAACCTTCAAACTAGGCCACTTTGTTCACAAAAACACCTAAAGTTCAAGTGAAACCTTAAGCACCCTGATCTTAAAATTAGTAGACTTAAGAGGTCAAGATCCCCATTCTGGTCTACCTGGAACCGCAGTGACAAGAGAGGTCGGGTGGGGGAAACCCTGTAACCCGTGGGGACGCTCTACCGTGTAGGGGTCTTCGCGGGACTCTCCCTCTCTGGCTGCCCAAGTAATTCTCAGGTGGACGATCTTTCTGATCAAGGGGTCCATCTGCCCCGCACCTCTATAGTCACCCAACACATTTTTGGGTGTCTTGATTGGGTCCAGCACCTTCTAAACTTACCTCTTCCAACAGTGCATGTACGGAAGGAGGTCCCTAAGACCACCCTTAAGACCTCCTTTAGAAATTCGCTCTCGTCAAGGCCAAGCCTCGACGCCCGTGTTTGTGCAGCAACACCCTCACATTATTCTCTCTTCTGATTCAGAACCAAGTTCTTCTTCCCCCATCATGGCTCAGCCAGTTGAGGAAGAAAATAATCTGGAACACCAGCTCCAGCGACTTAATGACCTCTTCCAAAACTTCGTGCACCCACCACAGCGTCCTATGATGCGGGACCACTACAATCCTGCTGCGGTGGCCATTGAGCCTCGAGTCAGAATCCCGACTGGAGGACCTGATTCCGAATTAAAGCCCAACATGATTCATGCTATACCTAAATTCCATGGGCTTAATTCTGAAGATCCCTTCCAGCACATCAAACAGCTAAAGCATCTGGCCCACACTTTTGGATCAGATGCGCAAAATCGGGATATTCTTCTCATGAAGATGTTCTCCTTTTCTCTTATGGACAAGGCCGCCCATTGGTATCAAACTCAGACCCGGCCGATCAACACTTGGGAAGAACTTCAATCCGAATTTTTGAAAAAGTTTTTTCCCGTTGGTCGGACCAACGCCTTGCGCCATCAGATTACACACTTCACTCAACAATCAGGAGAACCTCTCCATGAGGCATGGGATCGCTTTCAGGATCTCATGAGAAAGTGCCCCCATCACGGAGTTCCTAAATGGGAACAAGTCCAATCTTTTTACCAGGGACTCCGTGAGGACATCCGCCTTTTCGTCAATGCAACTTGCGGAGGAAACATCATGGGTCAACATGAAGACACCGTTTGGGAAATTCTCGAAAATATGTGCGAGAACTCCATCAACAATGACTCCATGGGATTATTCGACAGGACGAATACCCGCGCAGCGACGAATCTTAAGGGAGCACATGAGACGCAGGGCCTGTCCGCATCAGTCGACCTGGAATTAATGGCCAGTCGATTGGACAAGGTCTCAATCATTGAAAAGAAGGTGGATGAGCTGACTCAGCACTTGCAGCAAGCCACCTCCGCGCGTAACTCCTTTGCACAACCTCCCTCCACACAGGAAACTGTGCAAAACATCCTCCACCGACCTTCCCCTGGGATGGATCCATATCCATCCCCATCTGATTCTTGGATCGGAGGATCATCCGATCCTTTCTACACCAGCCGGGGGAACTCCATTCCCCCTTTCCCTGACTCTCAGGAGGTTCCTCAGACCTGCGAGGACCTCAATGCCATCCAGAACGACCCATTCTCCAACACTTACAACCCTGGATGGCGAAACCATCCCAATTTTCAGTGGGCAGGAAATTCCCAAACTCAAAGACCACCTTTTCAGTCCCGCCCACAGCCCCCTCGTCATTACCAGCCGCCTCAGCCTCGGCCCAACCCTACTTATCCATCAGGGCCAAATCAGGATCAAATGTCCCTAATCCTTCAGACTCTGGCTGACATTCAAAAAATGAATGCGGCTATTCAAAAACAGCACAAGGACGAGCTTACTGAAGTTAAAACTCAACTGGCCCAGTTGGCAAATTCTCGCCAGCCAGGCACACTCCCTTCCCAACCTCTTCCTAACCCAAATAACGTGCCAACCCAGAAGCGCGTTATGAATCCAAATTTAGGCCACGCTCAATGGATTTATCAGGCCCCTACTGCTCCATCTCCAGACGAGATGGAAGCCTCAACTTCTTATGCGGGATTTCAGCAGCAGCCACCCCTCTTACCAAACCCAAACCAGAATCAGGCCGGATTAAATTCTGTAACAACACGTAGTGGTAAAACAACTGAAGACCCGCATTATCCAAACCACTCCAAGCCTGATAACCATGACCCTAGGATAGTTATCCAAGATATCGCTGTTCCGGATCCACAACATGGACCTATCCTAGAAGAACCAACCAAGATCCCGTTTCCCGAGGCCTTGACCAAGGGAAAGAAGACCACCAAACCCGTGGCCCCTGAGGAGGACCTGGTCAAGCTCTTTGAGCAGGTCCACATAAACATCCCCTTGATGGATGCAATCCGCCACGTACCAGCTTACGCACGATTTCTAAAGAATATATGTACACCCCAGCGTAAGCCGCGAACCAAGGGAGGGAGCCCAATTGTTATGTCAGAGCAAGCCAGCTCTGTAATCCTTAGTAGACTCCCACCCAAGGCAAAAGATCCTGGGACTCCCCTGATTTCCTGTAAGATAGGTGGTACCCAATTTGATAGAGCATTGTTAGACTTGGGTGCATCCATAAACCTGATACCCACATCCTTACTTGACCATCTAGAAGAATCTGAGCTAAAACCAACCGAGGTGACATTACAATTAGCAGATCGATCTATAAAGTCACCAAAAGGGATTCTTGAGGATGTTATTGTAAGAGTGCGGGATTTCTATTTTCCAGTGGACTTTATAGTCTTAGATATGGATGCACCTGAGAACCCTAGGGATACACCAATCATTCTAGGGAGACCTTTCTTGGCTACTACTAGAGCCAACATCAGCTGTGAGGAGGGCCAAATAGAGCTTAAGTTTGGAGATCAAACACTAAAAATTGATATATTTAAGGCCCAACAAGGAATTAATTGCGGCGTCATCGAACAAATTTGTGACATCAAGACTTTGGTTGATGAATCACACCTCCAGAATGACTCGAGTATGCCTCATCAACCACAGAAGGATCTTGACCCGCAAACAGAGGAGTCGAATCCAGATGTGAACAACCCAGTAACTCCCACCCTTGAACCTCACATCTATACTGAACCACCCGCTGCTGCTGAAAACCCCATCCTCGAACTGAAACCCCTTCCTGCTCACTTGAAATACGTCTTTTTGGGTTCTAATCAGACCCTTCCTGTGATTATCAATTCCAACCTCAGTCCTGAACAGGAATCCCGTCTGATTGTTGTCCTCCAGCAACATCGCAGAGCCATCGGATGGACTCTCGATGATTTGACTGGAATAAGTCCCTCTTATTGTACTCATCATATCTATTCAGAAGAGGGCACACGACCTTCTCGTGAAATGCAGAGACGCTTAAACCCCAATCTGCAGGAGGTCGTGAAAAAGGAGATCATCAAGTGGTTAGATGCCGGGATCATCTACCCGATCTCCGATAGTCGTTGGGTGAGCCCAATTCAGGTCGTGCCCAAGAAGGCAGGACTCACCACTATAACGACTGAGACCGGAGAAATCATTCCTACCCGATTAGCCAACTCGTGGAGAGTCTGTATAGATTACCGCCGACTAAATTCCTCCACAAAGAAGGATCATTTCCCACTACCCTTCATTGATCAAATTCTCGAAAAACTTGCGGGAAATAGGTTCTTCTGCTTTCTTGACGGGTACTCCGGTTATAACCAGGTGGCAATCCATCCTGAGGACCAAGAAAAGACCACGTTCACCTGCCCCTTCGGAACATACGCTTTCCGAAGGATGCCTTTCGGTCTTTGCAATGCACCCGCTACTTTTCAGCGATGCATGCTTGCCGTATTCTCAGATATGGTAGGTGATTATCTGGAAGTCTTCATGGATGACTTTTCAGTTTTCGGAGCATCATTCGACGATTGCCTCCAACACTTGGTCCAGATACTCAGGCGGTGCATCGATGTGAATTTGGTTCTTTCCTGGGAAAAGAGCCATTTCATGGTGCCTGAGGGAATTGTCCTGGGACACTCGATTTCGGAGAAAGGTATCCAAGTGGATCGAGCTAAGGTTAATCTGATTTCTCACCTTCCTATGCCTAGCTCGATCAGGGACATCCGTTCCTTTTTAGGGCATGTCGGTTTTTATCGACGATTTATCCCGGATTTTTCAAAAATCGCGCGCCCCCTGACCACTCTTCTCTCCAAGGATGTTCCTTTTGAAATTTCCAAGGAATGCACTCAAGCATTTGAAATCCTGCGTGACCGAGTCACCCAAGCCCCGATCCTACAGTCCCCTGATTGGTCTCAACCCTTTGAGATCACGTGCGATGCATCCGACTTCGCTGTAGGAGCGGTTTTGGGGCAGAAAATTGACAGGAAACCTGTAGCCATTTACTACGCCAGCAAAACACTCGATGAGGCTCAGCGTAACTATACGGTTACTGAGAAAGAGCTGCTAGCTGTAGTATTTGCCCTAGAAAAGTTCAGATCGTACCTTCTGGGTTCCCGTGTCATCATATACTCGGATCACACAGCTGTGAGGCATCTCCTTGCAAAGAAGGACGCGAAACCTCGATTAATCCGATGGATCTTGCTGTTGCAAGAATTTGACCTTGAGATTCGCGACAAAGCGGGAAAGCAAAATGTGGTAGCTGATCACTTGTCCCGTCTTCCTTCTGAAATAATTGACCCTTCCGGACCCATCACTGAGCATTTTCCCGATGAACACCTGCTGACTATTGGTACTAGCCTTCCATGGTTTGCTAATGTAGTAAATTACTTGGCATCTCATCAGATCCCCTCCGATTGGCCGAAGGCCAAGAAAGACAAATTACGCTCCAATGCCAAGTATTACATTTGGGAAGACCCGTACCTCTTCCGCATAGGTGCCGATCAGATCATCCGGAGATGTGTCCCGGAGGGGGAATTCAACAATATCCTCTCTTTCTGCCATGACCAGGCATGCGGTGGCCATTTCGCCGGGCATAAAACCGCATCAAAAGTCCTCCAGTGCGGCTTTTACTGGCCCACACTGTTCAAAGACGCATACAATCACTGCAAGGCATGCAGTCGTTGCCAGACTTTGGGCAACATGAGCCATCGCAACATGATGCCTATGCAACCGATTCTAGTATGCGAAATCTTTGATGTTTGGGGGATTGATTTTATGGGCCCCTTTCCTGTTTCGGATGGTTTCGAATACATTCTGTTGGCTGTGGACTACGTGTCCAAATGGATCGAAGCCATACCGACCCGAACCTGTGATCACAAAATCGTTCTCAAATTCATTCATCAACACATTTTCTCAAGGTTCGGGATTCCTTGTGCAATAATCTCTGATGGAGGGACCCATTTCACAAATGCTCAGTTTAGGTCACTGATGACCAAATACGGGGTGTCTCACCGAATCTCTACTCCTTACCACCCCCAAACTAATGGTCTAGCTGAGCTGTCTAATCGGGAGATCAAGAAAATCCTGCAAGTCACTGTTCGACCTGACAGGAAGGACTGGTCGTCCCGACTTCCGGAAGCATTGTGGGCCTATAGGACCGCCCACAAGACCCAATTGGGCATGTCTCCCTTTAGACTGGTGTACGGAAAGGCATGCCACCTTCCCGTAGAACTGGAGCATAAAGCCTATTGGGCAGTACGGAACTGTAATCTCGATCTTTCCAAGGCTGGGACCCACAGAAAACTCCAAATCAGCGAGATCGATGAATTACGCCTAGACGCGTACGAGAACTCGCAAATCTACAAGGAGCGGGTTAAAGCCTTCCACGACAAACACATCTCGAGAAAGATCTTTCATCCTGGTCAAAAGGTCCTACTCTTTGATGCCCGACTAAAACTCTTCCCAGGAAAACTGAGATCCAAGTGGGTCGGACCATTTTTGGTCCGACAGGTTTTTGGAAATGGAGCAATCGAAATCAGTCCACTCAGCCACGATTCTGAACCTTTCATCGTGAACGGTCAGAGACTCAAGCCGTTCATTGATGTAACTTCTACTGATTTGGCTGAGGCATCTTATATCCTCCTTTCCCCTTGAGCTTATTGCGCCCAGCCGATGGCGTAAAACTCAGCGCTTAACGGGAGGCAGCCCGTCATTCTCTTTGAAAACCTGAAACTTGTTCCGACACCTTTTTGCACTCAAAGTTCACCCTTGTAGACAGCCGACCCCACCTCAGATGCTTGCATCTGGGATTAGAAATCGTCCGCAAAAATTCAACCCAACCCATCCACTCATCCAAATTTCTGTCTTAAGGAATGAACTAAGTTAAATAAAAACCCCTTAGGTTACAATGAGGACATTGCAAATCTTAGGCATGGGGGGGTATGGAAGTGCAAAACTTGTAAGAAAAGGTTTCAAACAAAAAAATTCACATATGACAAAAACACCATAAAAATTAAAAAAAAAAAAAAAAATTTTCGAAAAAGAATAAGAGGAAAAGAGGAGAAGGAAATTTTGTGAAGGAGAAAAGAAACAAAATGAAAAAGGAGCACAAAAATTAAGAGAAAAGGTGATAGTCATTAGTAAGGAACTAAGGAATTAACCTAAGTTCTAGACCTCATTCAAGAAAATAACTGAAAAGTGCATAATGAGATTAGTAAGAACGCAAACCTTAGGCATTCTTGAATAGACTCTTAGTACCCATTAAGATCTAGACACTCCTCAAGAGGTTGAGGAAAATGAAAAGCTGAAGTATTAGGTCTAAGGCTTAGGGAGTTTTTGGCCTCGTTAACTAATTTTTGGTTTACGGGACTCAGTAACCTAAGCACCCTAACCTCACACACAGCCTGGTTCAGTAAGCGTAAAAATTAGAATCACGCAGAAGCGTCGCAAAATTCTGAAAAGAACACCTAGAATAAGAGCGGCCGATCAACACAAGTTGATTTGGACGAGTTCTCAGCGCGGAGAGGCGGGAAATCCCCTCGAAGATGCGTAACAAAATATCATCTCCTCGGTGCTTGTTTCTTAGGATATTTACATATCCTACTGGGGGCATGTAAGCACTCTGCTGGTTCAGATTCCATGGATGGCATTATCTCGAAGTGTCAATTGCCAGGGTCTGGATTCGGCCACGGAACACCATGGATGGGATTATCTCGAAATCTCAATAGCCAGGGTTCCGGGGGTTTTGCCATGGGCGGTGCTATCTCGAAGCATCGATCGCCAGGAACCCTTGAGGATTGATGATGGGAGCAAGGAATCTGATACAGACCGTGTTGAAAAGCCAATCCTAGGCTAGAACTAAAAAGAAAAAGAGAGAGAAAACTCTCCAAACAGAAAAACTTTCTATCTCTCTCTTACAAACGCACTGCGAACTGAGCCAGGGCTAAAATCATTTCAAGCACGGGTGCTTTAACCACAAAGTCCAATAAACCTTAGGTTAGTTCTTGTGGACCTTAAAAACCTTTGCTAGAGACTGAGGCTAAGGGTAGACAGATTTGGATCTTGATTGGTACTAGAGTACCTTTTAGGCCTATGGTCAGCATTCTAACCTAATCTAAGCTCAAATAAAAAAGCACTTATCTAAAGCTATTAAGAACTTCATGGTTTAGAACAAGGGTTGAAACCTTAAGTTTTTGCTAAGGGACTAGCAAAAGCTAGGCATGGGGGTATGATGAGAACCTCATCATGAGCCATAACTAGCTCATTTTGACCCAATACAAAGGATAAAAGCTCCTACATAACTCAAGGAAAGGCTTAACTCAGAGAATTCTGAGTTTAAGGAGAAAACAAGTCATAAGGGGTAAAAATGCAATTTTACCAGTATAATCTGCATACAGGGTAATTCAGGGTCCAAACAAAGGTCAAAGCAACTTAATAAGAATAAAAGTGGGATGAGATGATCTAGCAAGGGCTACAGCAATTCCAAGGAACTAAATGATAATCTGTAACCTTAAAACAACCCACTTCAATTCACGAGGTTCGAGGCAAAGTAAAAATAGAATAAACCCTCTAAAATTCATAGAAAAATAATCTCTAGGGTTTAGAACCTTCAATTTGGCCTTCAGAACCCATGTTGACCTACATTGAGAACCATGCCCAATTAATAACTTAATCTGGGTTTTCGTATAAATTGACCGGTCAAACCAGGTTTAATATAGAAATAAAATTCACCATCAGATTCCTTAGGTCCTAATTAATCATGTATAAAAACTTGAGCCTAAGAAGAAACCTCCTTGACCGACTTTACACTTTGGTCCTCATATATTTACTTTTTGGCCCTCAACTTTTGAACCATCGCATTTTGGCCCCTAACTCTCCTTCGTTCTTTGCATTCAGGTCCCCCCTGCAAAACCGGCCAGCACCATGCTCCGGCGACCTTGCGCGGAGCATGGCGCCGCGCAGGGTGAGGGGGAAAGCCTGGCAAGTAAACCAGGGGTGCCCTACGTTGTCAGCCGTCGCAGGGACACCCCCCTGGTCGCTGTAGCCCACCATACCGGCCGTGCGAACGCACGGACGGTATGGGTTTTCGTCTCCGGCCATCCTCCGGCGAGGGAGACACGTCGTCTCCCTCCGCCTCCCTCCCTGTTTTGATCCCTATAAATACCCCCCATTGCTCCACAGGCCGGGGCAGCTCGGATCTGACGGAGAAAATCCCCAACTTTCCTCTCTTCTCTCTCCGGCAGACGCTCACCAGCTCCGGCGGTTCCTCCCCCTCCTCCTCTTCGCTCTGCCGCAATACCAGCAGCAGAGACTTCCTCCCCTGCTCTTCCCGCGCCACGCCGCACCCAGCTGGCGCCTCTCCGGCTCTCTGCTCGCCGCCGCCTCCTTCCCTGAGCATCTTCTTCTCCGGCGACAGTCGATACGCCTGTCGCCCTACTGCTCCCCCTTCGTCCCTGCAAGTAAGTTAGAACTACTTCCCTTCTTCTCCTCTTTCTTTCCCCGGTTTCAATTTGTTCAATTAAGCCCTCGACCGACCCTGACCATCGTCACCCCCTTCGACTCCGGCCACCCTCCGGCGAGATGTTCCCATCGCTCCACAGCCTCACACACCTCGCCGACCCTCACCGAACCTCCGCCTCATCACACTGAGCACCCCCCACCCCTCCACTGCCACTCCACACCTCCGTAACGCTCCCCCGAACAAACCCATTCCTCCGGTTGCAGTCCAACCTAGGGCTGCCGCCAGACACCACCTTGCGGCCTGCCGCGCAGCTCCTCACCTTCGCCGTGCCACGGCGAAGGTTCCCTAGTGGTTTGATCAGGCCGAGAGGCCATATTCGTGTCCGATAGGTTTTGAGGTTCGACCGCCATTAACGCACATTGAAGCAGCTTCTCCCGCGCTCCAGGCTTGAGGACTCCAGGTCTCCAGCTGCTGCGGAGTACGGGGAGTCTTGCGAAGGCAGCCAGCCAGCAACCTACGCAAATCGAAGCCGCAGCTGCAGAAGCCAGGCCGCGGTCTCCCAGCAGGCGCACGCGAGGAAAGGTCTGCGTTTAGTCCCACATCGGTAAGCCTCACAACCTTTCCACTGTTTAAATTGATTTTGTGCACTAGCCTTACTGCCTCAGCACACGGGGTGAGGTCCCCTTTCACCCGCCCGGTTACCCGGTCTCGTCCGCGCTCACGCCCCGCGGACCTGACCCGACCCGACTTAGACTGACCTGCACTCCTCGCCCACCACGCACGCCGGTGGGCCTGGACCCGGGCGTGACCCGAACCCGATTACCCGGCAGCTCTGGGAGAGCTTTCCCAAGAGTGGTTTCAGAGAGAGAGAGACGCGGGGGGGGGGAGAGGGTAGAGTAGGTTTTGTTCTCTGACGTAAGCTCTGAAGTGTGCAGGCACAGGTGAAGAAGAAGAACCGCAGAAGAAGAAGGAAGCTGAGGGAGACATTGTAGCAACAGGCAGTTTAAGTCGTCTGATTTGGAAATCAGACGACGTCCTGAAGGGAAAAGAAGAAAGAAGGAGGGAGATCTGAAGAACAACAGAAGAAGGCGAGGCAGAGGAGAACACAAAAGAACAAGGGAAGAACTGAAAGAAGAAAAACAAAGAAGAAAGAAGAAGATCTGAAGAAAGACAGAAGAAAAGGGAGGAGCAGGAACAGCTGGAAGAAGAAGAAGAGCATCACCATTGCAGAAGAAAGACATCACCTCTGCAGACAAAGAAGAAGAAGATCTGAGACGAGGAGAAAATAAAGAGAAAAGAAGACAACAAATTCTTTCCCTCTCTCTTTCTTTATTTTTGTAAAAGAAACATGTATATCTCTAGAATACAACTTGCTCCCTGAGTTCGACCTCGGGAACTCTTTTATTTTCCGAGTAAAAAAATTTATATTTGAAATGTTGGCAATAACTGGCTATACTACAACGCTATAACAATAAAACCCGGTTATCTCTCGAAGCCACCGTAACATTATTTGGCGCCGTTGCCGGGGAGCAACGGCTATTCTAGAGGTAAACATTCCTGTTTCTTTTTTTAATTTCTGATAATCTCCTCTCTTTTGTGCAGCTACAGGAACTCAAGAAGACAAGCAACCACACGACAACCACTCCGAAGACAGGTAAATTTTTTCTCTCGCTATTAACCCCTAAACTCTAAAGAGGAAGAAAAGAAAAGAACAAGCAATATAGGACTAACCTGTCTTCCATACTTAGTAACCATAAAGAGTTGCATGTTTTCAACTCATCACTCCTGCACACTATTAAGGGTATTTAACGGCTAACACATTCTTGCTTGAGCCCTAATTGCCCAACAAAGAGTTAAATGGACCAAGTAGAGCCAACATAAGGTCAAACATTAGGATTTCAGTAGAGACACACCCCTTAATCAAGAATTGAGGAAATCCAAAAGAGGTGTGCCCAAGCCATTGATTGAAAATAATTAACAAGAAAAATCCTAAACAATTGGCTCTCTCTAAACACTTGAACCCTAAAACAAGGCCTAACTTCTCAAGGAAACCACTAGGTGAAGTTAACCCCTGGGGTCAACCAACCTTCAAACTAGGCCACTTTGTTCACAAAAACACCTAAAGTTCAAGTGAAACCTTAAGCACCCTGATCTTAAAATTAGTAGACTTAAGAGGTCAAGATCCCCATTCTGGTCTACCTGGAACCGCAGTGACAAGAGAGGTCGGGTGGGGGAAACCCTGTAACCCGTGGGGACGCTCTACCGTGTAGGGGTCTTTGCGGGACTCTCCCTCTCTGGCTGCCCAAGTAATTCTCAGGTGGACGATCTTTCTGATCAAGGGGTCCATCTGCCCCGCACCTCTATAGTCACCCAACACATTTTTGGGTGTCTTGATTGGGTCCAGCACCTTCTAAACTTACCTCTTCCAACAGTGCATGTACGGAAGGAGGTCCCTAAGACCACCCTTAAGACCTCCTTTAGAAATTCGCTCTCGTCAAGGCCAAGCCTCGACGCCCGTGTTTGTGCAGCAACACCCTCACATTATTCTCTCTTCTGATTCAGAACCAAGTTCTTCTTCCCCCATCATGGCTCAGCCAGTTGAGGAAGAAAATAATCTGGAACACCAGCTCCAGCGACTTAATGACCTCTTCCAAAACTTCGTGCACCCACCACAGCGTCCTATGATGCGGGACCACTACAATCCTGCTGCGGTGGCCATTGAGCCTCGAGTCAGAATCCCGACTGGAGGACCTGATTCCGAATTAAAGCCCAACATGATTCATGCTATACCTAAATTCCATGGGCTTAATTCTGAAGATCCCTTCCAGCACATCAAACAGCTAAAGCATCTGGCCCACACTTTTGGATCAGATGCGCAAAATCGGGATATTCTTCTCATGAAGATGTTCTCCTTTTCTCTTATGGACAAGGCCGCCCATTGGTATCAAACTCAGACCCGGCCGATCAACACTTGGGAAGAACTTCAATCCGAATTTTTGAAAAAGTTTTTTCCCGTTGGTCGGACCAACGCCTTGCGCCATCAGATTACACACTTCACTCAACAATCAGGAGAACCTCTCCATGAGGCATGGGATCGCTTTCAGGATCTCATGAGAAAGTGCCCCCATCACGGAGTTCCTAAATGGGAACAAGTCCAATCTTTTTACCAGGGACTCCGTGAGGACATCGGCCTTTTCGTCAATGCAACTTGCGGAGGAAACATCATGGGTCAACATGAAGACACCGTTTGGGAAATTCTCGAAAATATGTGCGAGAACTCCATCAACAATGACTCCATGGGATTATTCGACAGGACGAATACCCGCGCAGCGACGAATCTTAAGGGAGCACATGAGACGCAGGGCCTGTCCGCATCAGTCGACCTGGAATTAATGGCCAGTCGATTGGACAAGGTCTCAATCATTGAAAAGAAGGTGGATGAGCTGACTCAGCACTTGCAGCAAGCCACCTCCGCGCGTAACTCCTTTGCACAACCTCCCTCCACACAGGAAACTGTGCAAAACATCCTCCACCGACCTTCCCCTGGGATGGATCCATATCCATCCCCATCTGATTCTTGGATCGGCGGATCATCCGATCCTTTCTACACCAGCCGGGGGAACTCCATTCCCCCTTTCCCTGACTCTCAGGAGGTTCCTCAGACCTGCGAGGACCTCAATGCCATCCAGAACGACCCATTCTCCAACACTTACAACCCTGGATGGCGAAACCATCCCAATTTTCAGTGGGCAGGAAATTCCCAAACTCAAAGACCACCTTTTCAGTCCCGCCCACAGCCCCCTCGTCATTACCAGCCGCCTCAGCCTCGGCCCAACCCTACTTATCCATCAGGGCCAAATCAGGATCAAATGTCCCTAATCCTTCAGACTCTGGCTGACATTCAAAAAACGAATGCGGCTATTCAAAAACAGCACAAGGACGAGCTTACTGAAGTTAAAACTCAACTGGCCCAGTTGGCAAATTCTCGCCAGCCAGGCACACTCCCTTCCCAACCTCTTCCTAACCCAAATAACGTGCCAACCCAGAAGCGCGTTATGAATCCAAATTTAGGCCACGCTCAATGGATTTATCAGGCCCCTACTGCTCCATCTCCAGACGAGATGGAAGCCTCAACTTCTTATGCGGGATTTCAGCAGCAGCCACCCCTCTTACCAAACCCAAACCAGAATCAGGCCGGATTAAATTCTGTAACAACACGTAGTGGTAAAACAACTGAAGACCCGCATTATCCAAACCACTCCAAGCCTGATAACCATGACCCTAGGATAGTTATCCAAGATATCGCTGTTCCGGATCCACAACATGGACCTATCCTAGAAGAACCAACCAAGATCCCGTTTCCCGAGGCCTTGACCAAGGGAAAGAAGACCACCAAACCCGTGGCCCCTGAGGAGGACCTGGTCAAGCTCTTTGAGCAGGTCCACATAAACATCCCCTTGATGGATGCAATCCGCCACGTACCAGCTTACGCACGATTTCTAAAGAATATATGTACACCCCAGCGTAAGCCGCGAACCAAGGGAGGGAGCCCAATTGTTATGTCAGAGCAAGCCAGCTCTGTAATCCTTAGTAGACTCCCACCCAAGGCAAAAGATCCTGGGACTCCCCTGATTTCCTGTAAGATAGGTGGTACCCAATTTGATAGAGCATTGTTAGACTTGGGTGCATCCATAAACCTGATACCCACATCCTTACTTGACCATCTAGAAGAATCTGAGCTAAAACCAACCGAGGTGACATTACAATTAGCAGATCGATCTATAAAGTCACCAAAAGGGATTCTTGAGGATGTTATTGTAAGAGTGCGGGATTTCTATTTTCCAGTGGACTTTATAGTCTTAGATATGGATGCACCTGAGAACCCTAGGGATACACCAATCATTCTAGGGAGACCTTTCTTGGCTACTACTAGAGCCAACATCAGCTGTGAGGAGGGCCAAATAGAGCTTAAGTTTGGAGATCAAACACTAAAAATTGATATATTTAAGGCCCAACAAGGAATTAATTGCGGCGTCATCGAACAAATTTGTGACATCAAGACTTTGGTTGATGAATCACACCTCCAGAATGACTCGAGTATGCCTCATCAACCACAGAAGGATCTTGACCCGCAAACAGAGGAGTCGAATCCAGATGTGAACAACCCAGTAACTCCCACCCTTGAACCTCACATCTATACTGAACCACCCGCTGCTGCTGAAAACCCCATCCTCGAACTGAAACCCCTTCCTGCTCACTTGAAATACGTCTTTTTGGGTTCTAATCAGACCCTTCCTGTGATTATCAATTCCAACCTCAGTCCTGAACAGGAATCCCGTCTGATTGTTGTCCTCCAGCAACATCGCAGAGCCATCGGATGGACTCTCGATGATTTGACTGGAATAAGTCCCTCTTATTGTACTCATCATATCTATTCAGAAGAGGGCACACGACCTTCTCGTGAAATGCAGAGACGCTTAAACCCCAATCTGCAGGAGGTCGTGAAAAAGGAGATCATCAAGTGGTTAGATGCCGGGATCATCTACCCGATCTCCGATAGTCGTTGGGTGAGCCCAATTCAGGTCGTGCCCAAGAAGGCAGGACTCACCACTATAACGACTGAGACCGGAGAAATCATTCCTACCCGATTAGCCAACTCGTGGAGAGTCTGTATAGATTACCGCCGACTAAATTCCTCCACAAAGAAGGATCATTTCCCACTACCCTTCATTGATCAAATTCTCGAAAAACTTGCGGGAAATAGGTTCTTCTGCTTTCTTGACGGGTACTCCGGTTATAACCAGGTGGCAATCCATCCTGAGGACCAAGAAAAGACCACGTTCACCTGCCCCTTCGGAACATACGCTTTCCGAAGGATGCCTTTCGGTCTTTGCAATGCACCCGCTACTTTTCAGCGATGCATGCTTGCCGTATTCTCAGATATGGTAGGTGATTATCTGGAAGTCTTCATGGATGACTTTTCAGTTTTCGGAGCATCATTCGACGATTGCCTCCAACACTTGGTCCAGATACTCAGGCGGTGCATCGATGTGAATTTGGTTCTTTCCTGGGAAAAGAGCCATTTCATGGTGCCTGAGGGAATTGTCCTGGGACACTCGATTTCGGAGAAAGGTATCCAAGTGGATCGAGCTAAGGTTAATCTGATTTCTCACCTTCCTATGCCTAGCTCGATCAGGGACATCCGTTCCTTTTTAGGGCATGTCGGTTTTTATCGACGATTTATCCCGGATTTTTCAAAAATCGCGCGCCCCCTGACCACTCTTCTCTCCAAGGATGTTCCTTTTGAAATTTCCAAGGAATGCACTCAAGCATTTGAAATCCTGCGTGACCGAGTCACCCAAGCCCCGATCCTACAGTCCCCTGATTGGTCTCAACCCTTTGAGATCACGTGCGATGCATCCGACTTCGCTGTAGGAGCGGTTTTGGGGCAGAAAATTGACAGGAAACCTGTAGCCATTTACTACGCCAGCAAAACACTCGATGAGGCTCAGCGTAACTATACGGTTACTGAGAAAGAGCTGCTAGCTGTAGTATTTGCCCTAGAAAAGTTCAGATCGTACCTTCTGGGTTCCCGTGTCATCATATACTCGGATCACACAGCTGTGAGGCATCTCCTTGCAAAGAAGGACGCGAAACCTCGATTAATCCGATGGATCTTGCTGTTGCAAGAATTTGACCTTGAGATTCGCGATAAAGCGGGAAAGCAAAATGTGGTAGCTGATCACTTGTCCCGTCTTCCTTCTGAAATAATTGACCCTTCCGGACCCATCACTGAGCATTTTCCCGATGAACACCTGCTGACTATTGGTACTAGCCTTCCATGGTTTGCTAATGTAGTAAATTACTTGGCATCTCATCAGATCCCCTCCGATTGGCCGAAGGCCAAGAAAGACAAATTACGCTCCAATGCCAAGTATTACATTTGGGAAGACCCGTACCTCTTCCGCATAGGTGCCGATCAGATCATCCGGAGATGTGTCCCGGAGGGGGAATTCAACAATATCCTCTCTTTCTGCCATGACCAGGCATGCGGTGGCCATTTCGCCGGGCATAAAACCGCATCAAAAGTCCTCCAGTGCGGCTTTTACTGGCCCACACTGTTCAAAGACGCATACAATCACTGCAAGGCATGCAGTCGTTGCCAGACTTTGGGCAACATGAGCCATCGCAACATGATGCCTATGCAACCGATTCTAGTATGCGAAATCTTTGATGTTTGGGGGATTGATTTTATGGGCCCCTTTCCTGTTTCGGATGGTTTCGAATACATTCTGTTGGCTGTGGACTACGTGTCCAAATGGATCGAAGCCATACCGACCCGAACCTGTGATCACAAAATCGTTCTCAAATTCATTCATCAACACATTTTCTCAAGGTTCGGGATTCCTTGTGCAATAATCTCTGATGGAGGGACCCATTTCACAAATGCTCAGTTTAGGTCACTGATGACCAAATACGGGGTGTCTCACCGAATCTCTACTCCTTACCACCCCCAAACTAATGGTCTAGCTGAGCTGTCTAATCGGGAGATCAAGAAAATCCTGCAAGTCACTGTTCGACCTGACAGGAAGGACTGGTCGTCCCGACTTCCGGAAGCATTGTGGGCCTATAGGACCGCCCACAAGACCCAATTGGGCATGTCTCCCTTTAGACTGGTGTACGGAAAGGCATGCCACCTTCCCGTAGAACTGGAGCATAAAGCCTATTGGGCAGTACGGAACTGTAATCTCGATCTTTCCAAGGCTGGGACCCACAGAAAACTCCAAATCAGCGAGATCGATGAATTACGCCTAGACGCGTACGAGAACTCGTAAATCTACAAGGAGCGGGTTAAAGCCTTCCACGACAAACACATCTCGAGAAAGATCTTTCATCCTGGTCAAAAGGTCCTACTCTTTGATGCCCGACTAAAACTCTTCCCAGGAAAACTGAGATCCAAGTGGGTCGGACCATTTTTGGTCCGACAGGTTTTTGGAAATGGAGCAATCGAAATCAGTCCACTCAGCCACGATTCTGAACCTTTCATCGTGAACGGTCAGAGACTCAAGCCGTTCATTGATGTAACTTCTACTGATTTGGCTGAGGCATCTTATATCCTCCTTTCCCCTTGAGCTTATTGCGCCCAGCCGATGGCGTAAAACTCAGCGCTTAACGGGAGGCAGCCCGTCATTCTCTTTGAAAACCTGAAACTTGTTCCGACACCTTTTTGCACTCAAAGTTCACCCTTGTAGACAGCCGACCCCACCTCAGATGCTTGCATCTGGGATTAGAAATCGTCCGCAAAAATTCAACCCAACCCATCCACTCATCCAAATTTCTGTCTTAAGGAATGAACTAAGTTAAATAAAAACCCCTTAGGTTACAATGAGGACATTGCAAATCTTAGGCATGGGGGGGTATGGAAGTGCAAAACTTGTAAGAAAAGGTTTCAAACAAAAAAATTCACATATGACAAAAACACCATAAAAATTAAAAAAAAAAAAAAAAATTTTCGAAAAAGAATAAGAGGAAAAGAGGAGAAGGAAATTTTGTGAAGGAGAAAAGAAACAAAATGAAAAAGGAGCACAAAAATTAAGAGAAAAGGTGATAGTCATTAGTAAGGAACTAAGGAATTAACCTAAGTTCTAGACCTCATTCAAGAAAATAACTGAAAAGTGCATAATGAGATTAGTAAGAACGCAAACCTTAGGCATTCTTGAATAGACTCTTAGTACCCATTAAGATCTAGACACTCCTCAAGAGGTTGAGGAAAATGAAAAGCTGAAGTATTAGGTCTAAGGCTTAGGGAGTTTTTGGCCTCGTTAACTAATTTTTGGTTTACGGGACTCAGTAACCTAAGCACCCTAACCTCACACACAGCCTGGTTCAGTAAGCGTAAAAATTAGAATTACGCAGAAGCGTTGCAAAATTCTGAAAAGAACACCTAGAATAGGAGCGGCCGATCAACACAAGTTGATTTGGACGAGTTCTCAGCGCGGAGAGGCGGGAAATCCCCTCGAAGATGCGTAACAAAATATCATCTCCTCGGTGCTTGTTTCTTAGGATATTTACATATCCTACTGGGGGCATGTAAGCACTCTGCTGGTTCAGATTCCATGGATGGCATTATCTCGAAGTGTCAATTGCCAGGGTCTGGATTCGGCCACGGAACACCATGGATGGGATTATCTCGAAATCTCAATAGCCAGGGTTCCGGGGGTTTTGCCATGGGCGGTGCTATCTCGAAGCATCGATCGCCAGGAACCCTTGAGGATTGATGATGGGAGCAAGGAATCTGATACAGACCGTGTTGAAAAGCCAATCCTAGGCTAGAACTAAAAAGAAAAAGAGAGAGAAAACTCTCCAAACAGAAAAACTTTCTATCTCTCTCTTACAAACGCACTGCGAACTGAGCCAGGGCTAAAATCATTTCAAGCACGGGTGCTTTAACCACAAAGTCCAATAAACCTTAGGTTAGTTCTTGTGGACCTTAAAAACCTTTGCTAGAGACTGAGGCTAAGGGTAGACAGATTTGGATCTTGATTGGTACTAGAGTACCTTTTAGGCCTATGGTCAGCATTCTAACCTAATCTAAGCTCAAATAAAAAAGCACTTATCTAAAGCTATTAAGAACTTCATGGTTTAGAACAAGGGTTGAAACCTTAAGTTTTTGCTAAGGGACTAGCAAAAGCTAGGCATGGGGGTATGATGAGAACCTCATCATGAGCCATAACTAGCTCATTTTGACCCAATACAAAGGATAAAAGCTCCTACATAACTCAAGGAAAGGCTTAACTCAGAGAATTCTGAGTTTAAGGAGAAAACAAGTCATAAGGGGTAAAAATGCAATTTTACCAGTATAATCTGCATACAGGGTAATTCAGGGTCCAAACAAAGGTCAAAGCAACTTAATAAGAATAAAAGTGGGATGAGATGATCTAGCAAGGGCTACAGCAATTCCAAGGAACTAAATGATAATCTGTAACCTTAAAACAACCCACTTCAATTCACGAGGTTCGAGGCAAAGTAAAAATAGAATAAACCCTCTAAAATTCATAGAAAAATAATCTCTAGGGTTTAGAACCTTCAATTTGGCCTTCAGAACCCATGTTGACCTACATTGAGAACCATGCCCAATTAATAACTTAATCTGGGTTTTCGTATAAATTGACCGGTCAAACCAGGTTTAATATAGAAATAAAATTCACCATCAGATTCCTTAGGTCCTAATTAATCATGTATAAAAACTTGAGCCTAAGAAGAAACCTCCTTGACCGACTTTACACTTTGGTCCTCATATATTTACTTTTTGGCCCTCAACTTTTGAACCATCGCATTTTGGCCCCTAACTCTCCTTCGTTCTTTTCATTCAGGTCCCCCCTGCAAAACCGGCCAGCACCATGCTCCGGCGACCTTGCGCGGAGCATGGCGCCGCGCAGGGTGAGGGGGAAAGCCTGGCAAGTAAACCAGGGGTGCCCTACGTTGTCAGCCGTCGCAGGGACACCCCCCTGGTCGCTGTAGCCCACCATACCGGCCTTGCGAACGCACGGACGGTATGGGTTTTCGTCTCCGGCCATCCTCCGGCGAGGGAGACACGTCGTCTCCCTCCGCCTCCCTCCCTGTTTTGATCCCTATAAATACCCCCCATTGCTCCACAGGCCGGGGCAGCTCGGATCTGACGGAGAAAATCCCCAACTTTCCTCTCTTCTCTCTCCGGCAGACGCTCACCAGCTCCGGCGGTTCCTCCCCCTCCTCCTCTTCGCTCTGCCGCAATACCAGCAGCAGAGACTTCCTCCCCTGCTCTTCCCGCGCCACGCCGCACCCAGCTGGCGCCTCTCCGGCTCTCTGCTCGCCGCCGCCTCCTTCCCTGAGCATCTTCTTCTCCGGCGACAGTCGATACGCCTGTCGCCCTACTGCTCCCCCTTCGTCCCTGCAAGTAAGTTAGAACTACTTCCCTTCTTCTCCTCTTTCTTTCCCCGGTTTCAATTTGTTCAATTAAGCCCTCGACCGACCCTGACCATCGTCACCCCCTTCGACTCCGACCACCCTCCGGCGAGATGTTCCCATCGCTCCACAGCCTCACACACCTCGCCGACCCTCACCGAACCTCCGCCTCATCACACTGAGCACCCCCCACCCCTCCACTGCCACTCCACACCTCCGTAACGCTCCCCCGAACAAACCCATTCCTCCGGTTGCAGTCCAACCTAGGGCTGCCGCCAGACACCACCTTGCGGCCTGCCGCGCAGCTCCTCACCTTCGCCGTGCCACGGCGAAGGTTCCCTAGTGGTTTGATCAGGCCGAGAGGCCATATTCGTGTCCGACAGGTTTTGAGGTTCGACCGCCATTAACGCACATTGAAGCAGCTTCTCCCGCGCTCCAGGCTTGAGGACTCCAGGTCTCCAGCTGCTGCGGAGTACGGGGAGTCTTGCGAAGGCAGCCAGCCAGCAACCTACGCAAATCGAAGCCGCAGCTGCAGAAGCCAGGCCGCGGTCTCCCAGCAGGCGCACGCGAGGAAAGGTCTGCGTTTAGTCCCACATCGGTAAGCCTCACAACCTTTCCACTGTTTAAATTGATTTTGTGCACTAGCCTTACTGCCTCAGCACACGGGGTGAGGTCCCCTTTCACCCGCCCGGTTACCCGGTCTCGTCCGCGCTCACGCCCCGCGGACCTGACCCGACCCGACTTAGACTGACCTGCACTCCTCGCCCACCACGCACGCCGGTGGGTCTGGACCCGGGCGTGACCCGAACCCGATTACCCGGCAGCTCTGGGAGAGCTTTCCCAAGAGTGGTTTCAGAGAGAGAGAGACGCGGGGGGGGGGAGAGGGTAGAGTAGGTTTTGTTCTCTGACGTAAGCTCTGAAGTGTGCAGGCACAGGTGAAGAAGAAGAACCGCAGAAGAAGAAGGAAGCTGAGGGAGACACTGTAGCAACAGGCAGTTTAAGTCGTCTGATTTGGAAATCAGACGACGTCCTGAAGGGAAAAGAAGAAAGAAGGAGGGAGATCTGAAGAACAACAGAAGAAGGCGAGGCAGAGGAGAACACAAAAGAACAAGGGAAGAACTGAAAGAAGAAAAACAAAGAAGAAAGAAGAAGATCTGAAGAAAGACAGAAGAAAAGGGAGGAGCAGGAACAGCTGGAAGAAGAAGAAGAGCATCACCATTGCAGAAGAAAGATATCACCTCTGTAGACAAAGAAGAAGAAGATCTGAGACGAGGAGAAAACAAAGAGAAAAGAAGACAACAAATTCTTTCCCTCTCTCTTTCTTTATTTTTGTAAAAGAAACATGTATATCTCTAGAATACAACTTGCTCCCTGAGTTCGACCTCGGGAACTCTTTTATTTTCCGAGTAAAAAAATTTATATTTGAAATGTTGGCAATAACTGGCTATACTACAACGCTATAACAATAAAACCCGGTTATCTCCCTAACGCCACCGTCTCCATTACCCTGCAATACAAACAATCAAACCTGTCCTTAAATAGGTTAGCTTAAAGACCTACAGACTCTCAAAACCCGTCTTGAGATAAAGGAACGATTTGATCTACTTCCGTCTGTTCAATCCAACCAGTTAGAAGGAGGGACTGGGGAGAAGGTTCTTCCTTCGGCTTGCGCCTCCGGTTCCTAGTGTACCCCCCAGCCGCGATCGTTTGACTCTACTCCCCTAGCTAGACGTCAGATTGAACAGTAGAAATAGACTAATCGAAAATAATCTCGTTCTGGGTTCTGAAGAGCGAGTCCAATCCTTAAGGCAATGTCTACTCTGTTTTATTTAGGGCTAGGTTTGAATGTGCTTTGGAATGTGATGGGCCCTTTAAATGGGTTGTGCCCTTAATGATTGATTGATTCGTGTGTGAGTGCAGAACTAGTGGTTTTCAAGCAAGATTATTTTTGATGTGGTGAATTTTAAGATTCAAATCTTGCTTAGTAGCTTTTAGGATTCAACTTTAGGTGTTTTCAATCAAGTTTTGTTGGCACACCAAGTTTTACAAGCACAGGTGAAGATGTTTTCCTTTAAAGTTTAAAAAGAATGTCGAGTGCCTGGTAAATCCCTAAGAGTTGAACCTAATTGGCAGCTACTTGATGAGTTGATTTTATTTGAAGTGGTGCGGCCAAATCAACTCAAACAATTGGCCTATTGCACCACTTAATTAGGCACACAAATGATTACCTAATCTGATTTCTACTCAATTATGTGTTTGGATGTATGTACCGGCTCCTAAGATTGGTTTACCGGTTGAGTTTGAAAATCAGATGAGGTTGTGTACCTCTGTGAGATTTTTTTTTTTTTTAATGTGGGGGTTGGGGTGAGTATGGGTGTCAAACAACAAACAATCTAACGTTAGAGTTTATAAAAATACCTAGGTTGATTGATGTTTGAGTTATTATGTGATGAAATGAAATCTAATGGGTGGGAGGTGGGGGCAACTTACAAAACCTTCTACAACACTTTACTCCAATCTACCGCTTTTGCCTATCTCGAAAGAGTACTTGCAATTACAATAAGAAAGGAGAAAAGTGAGGTAAATGATTTGTAAGTTACAAAACGTGAAGAGAAATCAAAGATCGTTGCCTCCCCGGCAACGACGCCAAGATGTTGAACGTTTACGAACCTACGCTAACGTGTTTGGTTTTGGAAAACCTGTCGTTGTAGTTCGAAAGAGAAGAATTCGTGTTCAACAAATAAAATTTATACCGAAATTAAAATTCTGGGTCGAACACAGGGAGGCGGACGTTTGATTTAAAAACTATGCGTTTCTTTTTATTTGTTATAGAATAATTCAATTTAGAACTATCTGATTATTTACAATAAATAGAAGAGAGAGAGAGTAAGAGAGAAAGAGAATATTACACAGAGAAATCAAAATGAGATGTAGAATAAACAAGGAATTTTTGCGTTGAAGAGATTGTTCATTACAACTGGAAAGCATAAAATAATTACTCTAGAAAGCGATAAATTTACTCTAGAAAGCATTAAAAGAATGGAGGGAGAAATGTCCTCCTCGACAGTTGCTTGGAGGACGAGTAGATTAATCTAGAAAGCAGTAAATCTATACTAGAAAGCAGTAAAAAGAATAGGGAGAGAGAAATCCTCCTCGACGGTTGCTTAGAGGACGAGCCGGACGGGACGACGCCTGGACGAAGGAGAACGAAGGGGGACGAAGGAGGACGAAGCAGAAGAACGGGAACGAAGCAGCACGCCGTCGTCGTCGCGGGATCCACTTCCGAAGGGGAACGAAAATTGGACTTTATATCGCAAGAAGCATCCCGGGTGTGGGACAAGCTTCTTTTGAGCTTTGGAGGGGTAGAGAGGAGAAAGAAGGGATGAGAATTTCGTATGGAGGGGGTCTCCTTTTATAGTTGCAAGGAGTGGGGGCAAAATGGACATTACATCTTCAAAATAATAAATAAGGGATCTTTAGTGACGGATAAATCCGTCACTAAAGCCCCGACGTGGCCGTCGCCGCTGTGCCCACGCGCGCCTCCTCGGCTGCCCGCTCCTCAACGCTCGCGCACGTCCAGCGCTTTTCAGCTGTCCGATCGTGAGATCGGATGGCTTAAATTGCGTCCGTGCCTGCTGCAACCCGCCCGCCTGCGCGTGCGATCGCGCGCTACGCGAGGCGTCCAATCGCGCGTTGGCGCTATCGGGCGCCCGCGACAGGACGATCTCCATCCGACGCTCCACGCGCCTCAATTACCCGCGCCTCCAATCCCCTCACCGCAGCTCGAACCCGCGCCCCGCGCTCGCGTAAGCGCGCTTGACCGCTGCGCTGCGAGGCGCGGATGGTCGAGCGCACGTTTTAAGCGCCGGGCGGCCACAGCCGTTGGATCTCCATCTGACGGCGGAGAGCGATCGGGTGGGGGCCTTCCAGAAGATGGACGGCCACGTGGTGCCATCTTGGCCGTCCATCTTCTGGAAGTTGTAGATGGTGCCACGGATGTCGGATTGACTCGATTTTTGTGTCGTTGGGCTGCGATCGTCAATCCGAATTCATCCGTGCGGTTGGATTTGTCATCTGAAGTGTGGATTTACACCATCCTGGCCCTTGATCTTCTAGGGTTCCCCGGTCTCTATCTGATGCTACGGATGCCTGATTAGGGCGATCTTGGAGTCGTTGAACTCCAATCGTCGCCCTGATCACATCCATATGGTTGGATCTTTGATCCGAGGCCCCGATAAAATGTTTTCCCTGTCCAAGCACATAAAAGGAGATAATTAACCTCCATTTTATTCAA
This sequence comes from Thalassia testudinum, assembly GCA_037157565.1. NCBI lineage: Eukaryota > Viridiplantae > Streptophyta > Magnoliopsida > Alismatales > Hydrocharitaceae > Thalassia > Thalassia testudinum. Next base: position 1,303,762 of record JAZHRO010000029.1, on the reverse strand, counting down.
ACTACTCTAAATGCGAGATGATGCATGTTATGCAATATTTATATCATGAAATGCAATCCTATGCTTAAGAACATGCATAAATAGACATTTTAAGTAGTGTAAATATGTTTACATCAGGCGACCACCTTTGTATTGTCATATGCAAATTCTCAACACAGTTAATTAAGGTTATTAGTCTTAATTAATCACGTTAAAAATGATGCTTAAGCTACCTTGCTTAATTAATTTGTCGTACACTAGGATGCTTAATTATATATAGGGTACAAGGTAACCTAACATTTAGAATATTACTTTTAATTGGTTGAGTCCAAGTCGTACACTAAGAAGCTTAATTAAGCATAAGATTCGCCATTTATTCTAAGTTAATCTTTATTATTAACTATTTAAGTTAATTACTAGTCTACATAACTTATTCACTTACTATACTACTATTACTTTACTAAATAACTTATATTACTCTACAATAGATTACTATGCTAATATTAATACTTAATTAAACTAACTACTTAATTAATAACTTAATCAACTAATAATTACTCCAATATATTAACCACATGAATAATTGCATCAAAATAGACATTAAATTATGGCAATCATTCCATATTCAAGAATATACAACAAGAAACGATATTGCATTAAAAAGAAGGAATTATAATGAAAAGAGTTGTTTTGAAACAACTACAATAAATCCTCAATTTACAACTTAGCCACAACTCTGATTTAACACTTAATTCACATGCTTCTCTTCTCAGTCTTCACGAGTCAACACTTAACCATATTTTAGAGTCCTTTTCTCGTTAACACTTAGGCTTAATAGGAGCTCAACTACAAAAGTATTATTTAATTGGCGAGCCTAGCCTTTTCGTAGAATCTACAGCCCAATGGGTCTGACAGACCACTACAAGAGCCAAGCCCGTAGTTTTTATTAGGTTTATTTTCATATAGTTTTAGGCCCATTCAGGCAATTCAAGCCCACAATAGCTCACCGGGCTCCCAATCCACTCACATGCCATGGTATTCTCAAATGTATGCTCGTTGGTGCGCCCTACATTGACGACTGAGCAGCCAATGCACGCGATTCGTTTTATATGCGGTCGTTGCTTCACGCTTCCACAATGTGGGACAATGTTAACCCCCTCTCTTCTTCGCAACGCTTCAACTCCAGACTAGACTTCATCAATCGAATTCTCTCAACACAGATCTCCAAATCAAGCCAACAAAGGTTCAATCGAAAGCCTATTGTGCCTACTTTGGATTGCTGATTTTAATTTGATCAAAGGATCAAATTTGATCCTTCGAATCAAGCCTAAAACTTGGCCTAAAACCAAGGTTGAACTGTAGAATTCCAGAAAAGAGAAAACTTCACATTAAATCTATCAATCTTCCTTCTCTTGCTCAATTACAGACTCTGCTGAATACAAAAAGAAACATTCCACAGGGTTTAAGTTGGGTATTGAGGTGTTAGAAAGCTAGCAGAAGCTTCAGAGCTACTGAGCTCACGTTCTAATGGTGTAGAATTTTGATTTCAGAGTTAAAAGAGTTCACAGATAGATATAAGCCTCAAAAATTGATTTGAATCAACTTAAAAGATCACATAGATTGATTTGAGCAGAAATTGGCTTGAAAGCTTGCTAAAATAGCTATGGAAGCCATTGGGTTCCAGTTTGAACCCAAACTAAGCAGAAGAATGAAAACACTGTAAAATTCATTAAATCACACTCTAATTGGTTCTTGATGATAATGTCATCATCAGCGATATCTAGCTTTAATTAGTCATAATCAATAGATAAAGGCTCCTACATAACCGCCAGAAGATCGTAATTCATTGCATATCCATTCTGAGAGAAATACACTAAAATAGGGGTAAAACTACAGTTTTAATAGAATATCCTAAATGCAGAACAATCACGAGGTTTCTTAGGGGTTAATTAAAGGTCAAATGTTCATAAATGTCTAATAAGTGGGTTCATGCAAACAGAAATGAGTTTTCATGCATTTGAAGAATTAATGGACATCTAAAACCCTAAAAATAGAGTTGCTTAATTCACTAAAGTTCTGGTTAGGATAAAATTCACCTAAACCTTCTAAAAATCATAAAAAAAAATTTCCTAAGGCTTGGTACCTTTGATTTGACCATTGGAACCCAATTTGACCTAAAATAGTCTTAGATAGCTAATTGCCCTAATTTAGGTTTCTGCATAATTTAACCAGTTATACTTGGTAGAAACCTATATCTGACTTCACCATTAGATTCCTTGGGTCCAAATTAGGTTTGTACCAAAATTTAGGCCAAATCAGAGATCGTCTTGACCTAGTTTGCATTTCAGTCCAAACAGACTTTTTTTATCACATAATAGCCCCTAACTTTGGAAATCCTTACAAATACCCCCTAACTTTGTTGTCTACTTCACACGCAGGTCCCTGCCATCATGGCCATGTGAACCCACATAGAGCTGATCTTCAATTAGGAAGATCTCCCTGATTTCACGAAGAAACCCTTCCAAAATTGGAAGGGAGACTCCTGAGGAGATCTCCTTCCATCTAAGATCTTCCATGACTTGCCTAAATTGTCCAAGAGTTCATGAGAACTCTTGGAAATTCCTAAACCTAAGCCCTGATTTTTGAGGTTTCAAGCTTGTTCCCAAGCTTGCAGCTCTACCCTATGGCTTATAAAAGGACCCACATTGCAAACCTTACATCCTTAGCTTGGTTTGGATTGGTTCTACACTTTCTTCTCCTCTCTCCGGCCAATCCCCCTGCAAGCTCTGGCGAGCTTCATCAAATCTTTTCTTTGCCGGCCATCACAGACCAAAGCCGACCGGTCTACCTTCCTCAAGTTCCTCCTTCCCTTCTCTTCCTCGCCATTCTTCCTCATCGGAGGTCTTCACCATCCTTGGTGCCGGCCAGCCAAAGTCGGTGCCATCCTCCCCTTTTGTCCACTTAGAGTAGGTAGATTAAGTTCCCTTACTTCTTTAGGTTCTGTTTATCCCCTAAAATCCCAAAAATAAACCCTCGACACCGTTGCCAGCCACCTTCATTCTCCGCTCCGGCCACCACTCCAGCGAGTCCGCTCCACCTCCACAACCCACCAACCAACTCACCAACACCTTCTACATCTCCGCCACATCACCATGACCAAAAGCCCTCTCCTATTTCGCCATTCCATCCACCCAAACCATACCCCGAACAAACCCATCACTGTACTCCATCTCCGACTTCATCACACCTTTATACTCCACCAAACTCCACAAGACCACCGCCAATGCACTCCACGCCCTCCAGCAAAGCTTTTGAGGTATTTTAATTGGGTCGTAAGTCCTTATTGATGTATTTTAGGTATACATTGGCCTTCACCACCGCCGCCATCAACGCAGCTGTGTTCTTCGAGTTCAAGGTCACGCTTGTCCCAGGTGCTCACTCTAGGAGTTGTGGAATCAATCCAAGACCCTTCCTAGGTCCTTGATTGGGGATGCCAACCTTAGCTGCACTCTCAAATGGAGGGGTCTTCATTTGTGGGCGCGTTTGAGCAAAAGGGGTGGGGATAGTCCCACCTCAGAAACATAGAAGGCACTGAAAGTAAATACATTAATTTTGTGATTGGGGCTTATCACCTTAACACCTGCGGGTGAGGTCCCCACTCACCCTTCACTGACCCGACCCAACTTAAGTCCTCACTCCTCATTCATCACCCACTGCTGGTGAGCCTGGACCTGGGTACACTTATTTGAATACCCGATTACCCTGGTTTGAGAGAAAGAGAAAGGAGGAAAGGAAAGAGAAAGCAGGGGAGGGTGGGTTTTGCTTTAGAGAGAAATTCTGACACCTAGTCAAGAAAAGAGGAAGAAGACCTGAAGGAAGAGAAGAAAGATAAAGAAGGGCCGTGCCTAAGGAAGGAAAAAGAAGAGAGAGAGTTGAAGAAGAAAGCTCTTTACAAAGCACTGTAGTAATGACATTTAAGTCATCTGATACACAGACCTGATGTCTAATCACTGTAGCATTCAAGTTACTGTTGGGTTGTTTGGAATAATTGGGATATTTGTGATGCATGCTTAGAGGTTTTATTTGGTGATCTAAATCATCATTTTTTGGGCTTCTCTTTACTTTTTGTCTCTAGATACATTATCTTCATTGAATACTGATGAGACACTCATCATGATCTCTAATTACCCCTAATTAACTAGTCTTCCTAGTTAATTAGCTAAGGTTATAAATATATAAGGGTTAATTATAGAATAAGGGATATTTAGTCAAGGACCTTAAAATAAGTTAAAAATGACATTTTATCATTCAATTAACATTATTCATAATATAGTTAATAATTGGACTCGAAATCCTATTAATCATTCTCTTAATTAATAAGTTAAGTAACTTAAATATAATGTATACCTAAGTATGTAATAACTTAAGTGATTTTACTTAATCTAATAAATTAATCTAAAAAGGTTAAAAATGTAAATTCAAGGTGTAAACATAATATTTACCTTATTTACTAACATATACAAAAAGTTAAAAAAGATCTAAGTTAAAATAAACCTTCAAAACCTGAGTTTACATTTTAGTCCTTACTTTTTATTACAGTCGGGTCCTTATTTCTCACACAGGTCCTTAAGTTTTATTTCATTTAAGTCCCTCTTCGTCTTCTTTTTCTTCTTCCTCAGTCGAATGAACGGCTGGCGGTAGAGAGTCACCCCACCGGGCAATCACTGCCCTGCCGACATCATCCTTCTTTGTCCAATCTCTTGCAGCTTGCGCTCACCACCTCCACTTCATCCACCGGTCTGGATTAATCGGGAATCCTATTTTTCAGTGGGAGATAACCTCACCATCGTCGAAGACGATGACGGAGGTTAAGCTCCTCAAGCTCCTTCTTTAGCCAGACCCTGCCCTTCTCTTCGTCGCAAACTGCTATAAATACCCCCTCACACCTCGGATTTTATTCAAGTTGGCTCCCTTCCCTCTTCTAACACTGCAGTCGACCCAATAGGCTATTAGTCCAAAACTCCAGTGACTTCCCATTCCATTTTTCGACTTCCTCCGTCCATCTTAAGCAGCCGAGGAGATCTGCCATGGTCTTCCGTGTCTCTGACACAGGTGCTGACCCAAGGAATCCTCCGCTCCACCTCAAATCCACCCACCAGAGATCTTTCTTCCACCCTCTGATTTCGTTGTTCGCTATGAACCTTCGGCGGAACCCTATTGACCCCTTCGTCTAGGTAACAGTAGATTAGGAGTAGGAGTAGGAGTAGGAGTAGGCTAGCTTAGTTAGTTAGTTTAGGTAGTTAGATTAGAGTAATTTTAGAATTTAGTTTCATCTTCTCCGACTTCGGCGAGTTCCTTGAGCTCTCCAGAGTTTCAATTTCATCTTTTAATTCACTGTCCACCTTCCTTTATCTTCCATGACCATTTCTAAATCACTTAATCGCTAATTGAATCACCTAATCGGCTAATTCAAATTTCACCTCCATCGACTACTGACACTGTCTATGGTGACAGTAATCGACCTAATTCCACCTCCACTGGGTTCTTCATCATCTATCCACCACTTATGAACCCTAATCAACACTATAATACCTATAAATACCACATATAAATTAAACGCCCAAATCTTAACTAAATTCCTGAGCTCGCTGTCCATGGCGGCTCAGGAACAGTTCAAATCTTAAATTAAATATATATTTATGAATATAAACATCAGTTGACTTGATTTAACCTCTCAATCGAGTGGTTAAACAAGTCCTGAGCTTTAACCACTCAAATCCTTTAAGAAACAAACTCACTGTCAAATCTTAACTCTAATGAAATAATAAAGAATTAAATGTGATACTGAGGTTCCTTGCAACCTCAGGATCTTTTCTAAATAAAAAATGGTTAGTTTTATCAATCTGTACACACTTTTCCTATTTTCTGGACTCACCGGAGCTCCGGCGAGCTCCGATGAGCCAAATTTGTGTTTCAGCCTCTAGAACTTGTTGAGAAGCTCCAGAATGATAAAATATGGATCACTGATTAATTTGAGGATATTTTTTTGAGGATTTAACCATTGGAGCTGTAGAATGAACTTCATCTTCCCCAACTCTGGCGGAGTTGGAGAAGTCTGTTTAAAAAGAGTTAAGAAGCATTTAAGGAACTCAGAAGCTTCAGTGCAATGCACTGAAGCTATTTAAACCTTTAAAATACTGTAACAATCTTCCAATGATTCTGTCGAACACGCACCTTTTCAAGTTCAAGCGGCGAGCCTGAAACCCTAGGAATCAAAGTCAGTACACCATCCTGAAGATCTGAATAAGTTCTGGATGTTGAGGAGACTGTAATTGAAGCTTTGATTTCTTGTGGAAAAGCTTTGAACAGAAAGTCAAATTTTGTGCTTCCACAGTCAAATTGAATCTGATAATGGAGATTTGTGCTCGAATTGAGGTATTGAGGAGTGTAAATTGTTTCTGGGAACTTGTTTGATGATTTGAAAGTGATTAAAGTGAGCTCAGATGATTTATTTAATGAGAATTTAATTCCTGTCAATTTGGGTTACTTTTGAACCCAAACCAACAGGAGAAGTATTTTGTTAAAATTTGAACTTAAATCCTGCCCAGATGAGTTAATTATAACCCTTAGAATTAATCTAAATCAATTAGAAACACTTTTAAGTGTCTGTTGCACATATTGAAGTCTGAAATATGAACTCTGAAGCTTTCAGAGAAGTGAAGAGCTTCTTTGCTGGTTCTGAAGGTCTTGATAGCTTAAAATCTACTCTAATAGATGCGGAATCACTTATATAACATGTATAGACCTTTAAATAAAAGAGAAAAGTCCATCTGAGGACTCTGTAAATATAATTTCACTTCCAGGCTAAAAATAACTCGTAGGAACCCCTGATTTCATCTTTCAAATTGAAAAGGAAAATATCATCAAAACCTTAAATTGACCCTGCAATTGCATAGATCTATCTTAGATCTTTCTAACAAACTTGAAATCACTTGATTTGGAGCTCTGGGTAGAAAGTTATGATCATTTGAATTTTGGTCTGGAAGGGGTAGGTTAGTCCCACATCGCTAGTTCACGAGCGCGCACCTGGGGATAAAATGAATTCATTGCATGGGCTATGCAGTCGTCAACGCTTGACGCATCGGTTACCGATCTGATTTGAGGATGTGCATATGTGTGTGTGCGGGCTTATGCCTGCGGGTGTGTGCCCTTGGGGGCGTGTGAGAGAATGTGTGCCCTGGGAGGGTGAGAGAGGCCTGGGAGGCTGGGTTGAGCCGAAATGGCTCGAGACTGTGAACCGATAAGAAATAAACCGAAAATGAACCTAATTGAGATTAGGCGAGGACCGAATAGGGTCTGGTCCCACCATGGTCTCAGGGTGCTGTGTATCCTCGAAAGGACCTCGCTGCAAATAAAATAACTTTTGGTTAAAAAAGTAAAAAATAACCCGGTTCAGCTGAAAGTTTAAGGGAATTGAAAGATGTTAAGTTAAAATGCTAAGTGTTGAGCAAAGGCTAAAGAACAGTGGATCATAGGCACTAAGGAAGGAAGAGATCAAGGAACAAAAGGAGAAGACAGAGGGAAGAAAAGAAGGCAGGAGAAGACAGGAACAAGAGAAGAAAGGTAAGAAAGAGAGCTCGAGAGAGAAAAGAAAATAAAAGAAAAGGAGGAGAAGATGAGAGGCTGAAGAAGATAAATGAAGAAAATCTTTTCTCGCATCATTTTTAATTACCTTTTGTTCTTAATTGTAAAAAGGTATGTTTTAATAGAATAAGTTTTAATTGCCTTAATTTCTTTGGAATGAAATTGAATTAGAAAACTAACATGTTTACTTGTTAATAAAGTATAACATTTTAAGTAAATATGTTTGGCATATGGAATTTTGTATATTCTTTATAGTTTAAATATTTTGATAAAATTCATGTTTTAAAAATCAAACTAGTTATACCTCCTAAACTTATAGAGAAATAAAAGAAAATTGGTGAATTTAGAGAAAATTATTATACTTCCTAGTGAACGACCTGGACTCAATCAGTAAAAATTTCTAAAATGTTAGCTTAATTCGAAAATATACTACACAACCGACACAACTTCGAGTTAACCTAAATGATTTCTACTCTTAATTAAGTGAAATTAACTTAATTACTGAGTTGAGTGAAACCACACGATCAAATATTTAATGTGACAGATTAATATTCATTGAATATCATTATTGTGTTTGATTTCTTGTGCTCATTTACATATTTATCTTGATAAGCATGTGAATTCCTATTTGCTCCCTACGTTCGACCTCGGATTTTCTTAACGATCTTTCGAGTTATAAATATTATTTATTTTCGAGTGATTTTGACCTATACTTCAACGCATCTTTTAAAACATCGATTTCGTGAGAGTTATTAGTTCTAAAGGATTTATAGTAACCATAGGAACTCAAAAATATCCTTTAATCTTAAATTCAAAGCCTAGAATTCTAAGATCCATCTAGAGTTGACCTATTTAAGTCAAAAGTTGAATTTGCAATTCTAAGGTTTTTTGATTAAATCATTAACCTAAATAGACTAAATTCAACCTAAGGAATCGATTGAAATCCTCAAATCCGAGTTTTGACCATTCTAAAGGTGCTCTCGGGCACTTCTTCTTGAGATCCAAAGTAAGTTTGGTCGTCAAATCAACCTAGAGGTTCTTAGATCTATTTGAAATCTAATCTAGTATCTATACATTCTGCACATGCTTCTAGACTTAATTCCAGGCTTTAAGCATCAAGAATTATGTCTCCTTCCCTTTGGCAGAGTTGAGGAAGACGATTATCAACATAGTGTTATGAGCATTACAACACAGGTTTAACTATCAGAATCAAATCAGAAGATTGACTGAAGTTGATCTGGAGCTTTACAGGGGGTTTGGAAGGTTGTGGCTCTATTTGGAGTTCACAGGAGCTCATCGAAGCTCTAGTGAAGGCTGAAATTGGTCAACAGAGATTAAGTCTCCATTAAACTACTCAAAAACATATTCAAAATCTTCCTGAGGCTATAAGGAACCTTAAGAACACAATAAACTCATGGTCAAACTCTGAGTAAAGATTATGCTTTAAATTTCTTAGAAAATGCCGTCTGAGTTCAATTGAAATTAGAAGGGCTTGTCTGACTCAACTGAGTGAGGCGAAATGCTTCTTCTGCTTGTGCAATGGTGTAAGGATGTTTAATTAGATGAAATAACTCCTCTGAGTTTGCCATTGTCAACGAGCTCAGAGGTTATGGTGAAATTGGGTGTTTGTGTTAGGTGAACTAATACGTGTAATATCCAAGGGGTCAGGATGGCCCTTAAGGTGTTGCGAAGGTGATGGAGGGCCTGATTTGGATGTGGATTGAGTTCTGAAGCTTCGCCATAGACAACAAAGGCTTCAAGTGAAAGTGGAGGTGGATTAGGTGAATAGATGATCAATTAAGGGATTAAAGAAGTGGGTTGTGATTGTTGAAGAGGGTGGAAAGTGATTAGGTGATCAGGAAGATGAATGGAAACCCAACGCTTGAAATTGACTCAGTGGAGTCAGAGAAGGAGATGAGAATTGTACTCTAATTACAGCCTACTCCTAGGAATTAAAGACATAAAACTAAACTAGAGACTTATCTAAAGATCTATAGCTACTTACCTGACGAAGGGGGTGACGGATCTCACCTGTGGCAGGGTGAGAATAGATGGAACTCTGATGCTAATCGAAGAAGACTCCTGAGGTGATCGAAGCGTTGAAGAAGAAATGGTGTGCTCCTTGGCCCTGTCACAACCGCTGGAGAGGAAGAGGTGGTGATAGAGGCGAAGTCGCTGCTGGAGAAGCTCCGAGAAGAGGAAATAGAGTCACTGGAGATGGAGGACAAGCCTATCATCAACTATAGTTTGGGGAAGAATGATAGGAAGCCAACCTTTGTAATCGGGGTCCTAAGGGGGTATTTATAGGTGGAGATGGAGGTTAAGGTCGAGGTATTGATGACTCTGCAATTATTAGTGTTAATTATATCAATTAGAGTCAATTTCGAGGGCACATGCGCATTGATGTCATATTATAGTGGGTCTGGGAGCAATATATGCATACTGTGTGATTTCTACAGTTAGATTGCTTATAATTAATGTTTAATGACCATGTGTACAAGTGCATATTGAAACAGGTCTCAAATGAGCAATTGGACCGTATGGATGGATCCAGTTTGATGAATGAAGTCCAACAGACTCAAAATCACCTCAATCAGACCTCTGTAGCTCCAACAACAAGTCCAGGAAGTTCTGACCATTGATTTAACGATCAACAACCCGAAATGTGAATGTGGTAGCAACCCAAGACTCCATCATGCCCAGCATTGATTGAGGTCGTTGTATGTTGATAAGCGCATTTCATGTGTTTGAAATCGGGGTTAAGAGTAACCTATCGTTGTAGTTGCAAAAATCATTATCAAATAAAATTTTACTAAAACTCTAAAGGAGTCCCGGGTCGAACACAGCGAGGCAACTTTTACTTAATTTGAAAATCGCGCTTCGTTTTGTTTGTTTTTGGTGTTTTAGTTTTGCTTTTTTTTTTCGTTTGCTTTTATAAAGCAAGAAAATAATATGGATCACAATGGAGATAGAAGCAAATATGATATATATTGCACAGATGCTTATTATAGTAATCTAGAAAGCATAAAAAAGAGAGAGGTGAGAAAGAATCTCCCGAATCGGCTGTTCGGCGAGACGACGGTGCCTGGCGGAAGCTTGGAAGGAGTTGGGAAGCGAGACGATGGAGGTGAGATGCAGGAGGATATCGGGTAGAGGAAAGCTTCAGCCTGGCTTTGGAATGGAGGTGAGGAGGCGGAGATGATCTACTACCGGAATGGAGGTGGGAGGATGGCTCCAAGGCGACCTATGAATGGTGATGGGAAGATGGAGGAATATTTGGTGGGGCAGGGGTTCGTTACACTAATAGGAGCCTTTAGAGCTTGAGAGTAAGCTCTAATGGAGTGTTGGTAGGCTTGCTAGAGCTTAGGAGTAGGTGGGAATAGAGTAGGTAGAGATGAAGAGGAATGGGGGGTGTAGGGGTGTTTATATAGTGATGGGAGGAAGCGCATCCCACGCACTGACATTCAGTGATAGCTACAAGTGTCGCTAAAGGCCGCTCGAGCTATTGTTGAACATGCGTGCCTCTTCATTGCCTTGGCTGGTGCATGCACTACGTAGGCCATTTAGTGACAGCTGCAAGTGTCACTAAAGGCCTGCTCTTATGTTGCTGCAAATCCCACACCCACCGCTCACGCCTGCCTGTTGTCGCTGAGGTTGGATGTGTCGCGGCCGTTGGATTCGGAAGTGAACAACCGAGATGGCGCGGAGATTGCGCCTTTTGATTGTGTGTGAGATGGTGCGTTCTCGAGGTGCATCGATGGCTGCGTGCTGCATCAGTGCCCATCACGTGGTGCCACGTGGTAACGCCTTCGCTGCTTGATGACATCCAACGAGCACAATTGAATCACGCCTGCTCTTCGCTGAATTTGAGCGTAGCGGCTGAACTTCGAATGTGCGCTCGTGCGTTGTGAGCTGAGGCACCCACTGCTGCGTTGAGGGTTGTGTTGTGCTCTGTTTAGGAATTAAGCTTCCATGCCCACAACTGTTGGATCTTGATCCAACGGTGGTGATTGCTTAAAGGCTTCTTACTACTCTGCTTGAGGCTGGCGGTGCGGTGCTTTATCAACCATTGGATTTGAATCCAATGGTTGAGACTCCATAGGTGTAACTGAGGAAGAGGAGCTGTGACCGAGCTGGAGGCCTGCGATGGTGCCATGTGGCACCATAGTTGATGTCTATCTTCTTCTTGTGGAGGGTACTATAAAGCTCTGATCGGGGTGATTCCCACGTTGACAGACTGTGATTGTCACTTTGAATCCATCCGTATGGTCGGATTCTTCATTCGAAGCACATAAAGATGTAGCACTGCTTCCTGGACATGTAAAATGAAGGAATTAATGTACATAACATACAACTTTCCTAAATGCAATGCAATGGATGTTTATGCAATATTTATATCATGATATGCAATGCTAGGCCTAGGAACTATCGTAAATAAGCATTTTATGATGAATTTATGCATGTTTATCATACCCTCATGTTTACTTTTTGCTAGTCCCCAGCAAAATTAACCTAAATACTATTTATAAAAGTAGAATTAGGATTCAATCTCTTAGGCATGATTAGTTGGTTATTTTAGGAACTTTCAACCCAAGACTTGGTTACAAAGACTTGACAGTGCGTGGGTGTCTACTACAATGCAGACTGCCCAAGTCCTATCCTTATTTGAAAAGGGTAGATACATTTTTTTTTTGTTTTTCTTCTTTTCTTATTTTTTTGAACTTTTGGAGTTTGAGTGTTGGGATAACTTTTTACGACTACCTGACCCGCCCAAGACTTGAAAAGAACTCTCAGTACTAAGCATCTAGTGAAAAGAGTGAAAGACTCACTAAGCGGCCGCTAAAATGGACTTCGGGTTTCTACGACCATAGGTGACCTTGCCTAGAGGTTTATCTTTTCGAATAGTAGCTTTCTCCCTACTTCTTTTATTTATGGGGTCAACACAAGGGCGAACACAGTGTATATTTCCTTGATTTATCTACTTCCCCGCTTCTTCCCTACGTGTTTTGGGAATTATTGTGCATTTTTGTGAGCTGGGCTCTAGACAATCGGCTAATGGGCTGTTACCCATGACCACTTGCTAGCTATACTTGTGCGGTGAAGTGTGGCTTTTCTTTTTTCATTTTCTCCTTTTTCTATTTTTTTCTTTCCTTTTTGGGTGTTTCTTTTTTTTTTTTTTTGCTAAGTAGGTGGCTTCCCTGATCTAAGATTTACCTAGAGGCAGTACAAAGAAAATGGTCTTGTGGTTTGGCTCTAGATAACCGGCCAATGGGTTGTTACCCATGATAACTTGCTAGCCATACCACCCTTGTCAGTTCATTAGCTACCCAATTTCCATAAAAACCACCAGAAAGTGAGTCTATACGAAGTGTGTAAATGCTTAGACATAAAATCCCCTCAAATCAGAGGGTAGGTTGATAAGTTGCATACTTATCATCCCAAATTATTTTCTGAATTAAAATGAAATTGACTTAGCGAGGACTCGAGACTAAGTCCACATTCGAGTGGACACCCAGGCTAATTACGCTGAAGACCTGAAGAGTCTAAGTATTCAGGTCCTATAGTATCATTTCCTAAAGTTAATAACTTCCAAATGCCTAAGTTCTCTTTTCCTAATTTCTTTCTTTTTTATCTTTTCCAAATTTTCAAAATTTTTTTTAATTTTATAAGAAACTAAAAGAAATTCTACGGAGTTAACAAAATGATTTCAGGAATTGATTATCCACCCCCCATGCCTAAATGATGCAATGTCCTCATTGTAAAAACAAAGACATGAAAAGGGCGGAGTAAACAGAATATCACCTGAACATCGTGAGAAATCCGGTCAGCTCCACAGAGAACGTGAAATATAAAGACGTGCTAAATTTAATGCCTTTAGCTACATATAAGGAAGAAATTGAGAATTCACAAGTGCGGGTCAGAATCAAAATCAAAAGACTGATCCTGAAACCTGTCAGCAGAAGATGTCCACAGACATGGACCAGATTATGATGCAGACCCTTGCCCCAGGGTCGAGTGGTTCTCAGGTTTTGGATGAAAATCATCCAGAATCGAAGATTGTTGAGCTTGCAGGGTCGAGCCTGCAGTTTTGTAGTGTGCAACCCAAGACCAAAGTGTCGGACAACGGGTAAATATTGTTCAATAGGTTCCGATGTTCTCTTAACATTCAGCTCAGAAAAATAATTAGTTATTTTGAGCTTGGGTTGCACGTGAACGATATTGTAAGGGTCCCTGTAGAAAGTAGGTGGTGTCAGATCAATAGGTACCCTTAGATCCAAAATCAAAGTTCCCTCAGACTTAGCCTACCAAATTTTCATTTCAACAATTCTATCCTCCAACATCAAGAGCTCAGGTTTCCAGGACCTCTAGCATATCATTCACACCATATGATTCACCCAAGTCCAGAAATCGTGGTTGAATCAAGATTGACTTGGGTGCAATGATCTCAGAAGTCAGCTTTTCGGGGTGCAGATGAGGAATGGCGTCACTGATTGAATCATCAAGATTCGGATCCTCCAAGTTAACCCTAACCAAATCAAATTCCTCAATTATCGAGCTGTTAAATGGTTCATCAAATTCCTCATGCCCGTTTGTTTCACTAAAATCATTTTGCTTATGCTCAAGTGAGACTTCACCTAAAGATTCTTTACCCTCAGAGTCAAAAAATTGATGTTCCTCATTATATATGTCTCAAAATCATAAATCATTTCATGATCCAAGGAGACATAATTTTCTTCATTTCCTGACTTGGGGATCTTGGGTGAATCAATCGGTTCATCCTCAAATGGTTGCTCTAGACCAATCTGGTTATCTCCAGTCTCAGAATATGTATCCTCCCCCGACAGGCACCTGAGTGGGTTCAGACATTGGCTCTCTTGAAGAGGGTTCATCTTTAGAATCATCCTAAGATTTGACTAGTGCAACCACAAATTTCATCCTCAACCTCGACAACTTTCCAAGAAGAAACTCACCCAAGGACCTATCCCTAATGCTTTGGAGCAAATCCAATCAAGTGTTATTCAGCTCATCAATCATTTTTATCATAGGCTCCAATGCTTCAGTGCATGGTGTTGGCTGAGCTTCTAAAGATTGGATGGTGTTCCTCAAGTTAGCCAACACCCTGTCTTGGATCTAGTTCACCTGAACCGACTGGTTCAATTCAGGTTTGGGTGGATTTGGATTAAATCTAGGGGAGTCAAGATATTGAGGTTCTCGGGTCCCTCCCTGATAGTAGGTAATTTCAGGTTGTTCAAAGAATGGTGATGGGCTATTTTCAATGGAATACTGGGGAGGGTAGGTGTTATAATCAGTATATCCTTCATGGTTGTAGATTTGATTAGGTTGATCATCAAAGGGTGGAGATCTATAATCTTTATAGCTCTGGGAAGGATAGCAATCATAGTCTTGTTGTCCAGGTTTAGAACCTGGACACTAAGGTCAGGATTCGTATCCCCAATCAAAGTTATCTCAGCTAGTGGATGGGTAATTACAAGTCAAGTTAGGATTGTAATCATCTTGGGGATAAGTGGTGGTAGGAGGTTAAGATTGGAAATGTGTGAAAGATGTGGAAGGATACATTGTGGAGTAAGAGGGAAATCAGAAGAGAGAAAGGAGCCTTGCAATACAAGCAATCAACCTTGTCCTTAGGTGGGTTAACCTAAAGACCTACAGACTCCCAGGACCCGTCTTGAGATTATAACCGATTTGGTCTATTTTTATCTGGTCAATCCAACCAGCTAGAAGGAGGGGCTAGGGAGAAGGTTCTTCCTTTGGCTTGCCCCTCCGGTTTCTAGTGTACCCCCCAGCTGTAGCTGTTTGACGCTACTCCCCTAGTTAGACATCAGATACAGCAAAAGTAGATTAATAAAAAAAAATCTCAGTCTGAGCCCCAAAGAGCGAATCAATCCTTAAGGCCAACATCTACTTAATTTTAATTAGGCTTGGGATGATTGTGCTCTTGGAATGTGATGGACCTTTTAGATGGGTTGTGCCCTTAATGATTGATTCAAATGTGTGTGCATGCATAACCAGGGTTTACAAACAAGGTTATTTGATGATGTGTCCTTTAGGGTTCAACCTTGTTAGTAGCTTTTAGGGTTTAATCTTTAGGTATATTTAGTCAAGGTTCAGTAGAACACTCCAAGTTTTGAAAGCATTGGTGATGATATATTCCTTTAAAAATCAGAAAAAATGTGGAGTGCCTGGTTCAGTCCTAAAAATCTACCCTAAGCAGCAAGCTATTTGATGGATCAGTTTTAAATTGAGTGGTGCGGCTTAAAAAATTCAATCAATCGGCCTGTTAGACCACTTAGTTAAGGCTCACAAGAATGTTTAACCTATTCAAATTTCTACTCACTTATGTGTATTTAGTTGATGTGTATCGGGTCCATAGGTCATATCTCAGTTAAGTGGTAGAATCAAGGTGATTGTGTACCTTAGAATAAGAAGTTTTGGGTGTTAAGTGTGTAGCTCTCAATTAAATCTCACAAGAGAAGAATATTTTTTTTAAATTTTTTTTTATATATGTGGGTGGATGAGGTGAATGGAATGACAGTCAAACAACCAAAATCTACCCTAGGATTTATGCAAGCACCTAAGTTGATTTGGGTTTGAGTTATTAGGTTATGGAATGAAAACTAGGGTGGGGGTGGTGGGGATAAACTTACAAAACCTTCATCTGCACTTTTCTCTAATCTAACCGCTCTGGCCTGCCTTGGATGAGTGCCTGCAACCACAATAAGATCAAAGAAAATGTGAGATAAAAGTTAGGTAAGATGGAAAAACACGGAAAAGAAACAAAGAGCATTGCCTCCCCAGCAACGACACCAAAATGATAAGCGTATTTTGAGTGTTTGAAATCAGGGTTAAGAGTAACTCGTCGTTGTAGTCGCAAAACTCATTATCAAATAAAATTTTACGGAAACTCCAGGGGAGTCCCAGGTCGAACACAGGAAGGCGATGTTGATAGCGGAAAACGACGCGATTGAAGTTGAATTTGAAAACCCGTTGTAGTTCGATTTGCGAAGTAATCCGTTAACAGATAAAATTTTATCAAATTTCGTAAAGAAATTCGGGTCGAACACAGGGAGGCTATGTTGATCTAAAATCTGCGATTATATTTTTTTGGTATTTTTATTTGAAAGCGAGATAATTACAATGGAATTGATATTAACACTAAAAGAGAGAGAAAACAATCACTTGATTTATGGATAATGTTTTTACAACTAGAAAGTGGGAAATGGTTACAGCTAGAAAGCAGGAAATTCTATTCTAGAAAGTGATAAAACGAAGGGAGAGAGATGTTATCCTCCTCGACGATTACTTGGAGGATGAGTCGTATGGTGCGACGCTTGGAAGACGGAGGATGGGGTGGGAAGAAGGAGGATGAAGCAGGAAGAAGCGGGAACAAGGCAGAACGTTGTCGTCATCGTGGGATCCACTTCAGGAATGGGGGCGAGAAAACTTTGGATTTGGCCCTAAAGGAGGATCCCGGGTTTGGGACAAGCTTCTTAGGGCTTTGGAGAGGGAGAAAGGTGAAGGAAGGGATGAGAATTTCGTAGGGTAGGGGTCTCCTTTTATAGTTGCAAGGATTGGGGGAAATATGGTCAATACATATTTAAAACATTAAATGAGGGGGTCATTAGTGACGGATTTAAGCGTCAATAAAGACCCTACGTTGCCGTAGCTTTGCGCGTGCCTACTGTCTCGTCTCCCACGTACCTAACGCATGTGCATGTCCAAGCAGTCTCAGCCGTCCGATCGCAAGATCGGATGGCTCAGATCGCTCCTCTACTACTTCAGCTTTGCTCACCCGTGTGTGAGATCAGGGGTGAAACTAGTATCCAATTACGCGTGCGCCTGATTGGACAATCTGGGCCGTTCGTAGCTAATCGTGCGGTCAAGATTGCTCGCATCCACGCTAGGAGAAGCGCTTCACGGTGGCTCGAACTCTCGTTCTTTGCACGTGTAGCACCTTAACCACTACGCTACGCAGCGGTTTGAGGCGCAGTGCTGCTTTTGTGCTTGGCCAATCTTGGTCGTTGGATCTTCATCCAACGGCTGAGATCTCACATCACGCGAGCCTTCAGGAGTTGAACGGAGGGGGGCGGTCGGGTGTGGATGGTTAGCATGGTGCCAGGATGGTTGGCATGGTGCCACGTGGCACCATCCTGACCTTCCATCTTGTTTGTGTTGTAGATGGTGCTACAGATGTCGGATTGGACTGATTTTCATGTCGTTAGGTTGCGATCGTTGCTCCGAACCCATCTGTGCAGTTGGATTTGTCATCTAAAGTGCGAATTGACACCATCTTGGACTTTGATCTCTGAGCTTCCTTGGAGTATATGTGGTGCTACGGATGTTCGACCGGGGCGATCTTGGGGTTGTTGAACTCCAGTTGTCACTCTAATCAAATCCATACGGTTGGATTCTCAGTCCGAGGCCCTGGTTAAAAGTCACCCTGTCCCTGGCCATAAAGGAGATAATTACTATACAATTTGTACAATTTGACCTTAATGCATGATTATGCGTGTTATGCAATATTTACAATGCATGATGCTAATATGGTATTAAGAACATGCATTAATAGATATTTTTGGCTATTTAGATGTTTTCACATCAGGCGACGTTTACTTAATTCGAAAATCGCACTTCGTTTTGTTTGTTTTTGGTGTTTTAGTTTAGTTTTTTTTTGTTTGTTTTTATAAAGCAAGAAAACAATATGGATCACAATGGAGATAGAAGAAAAATTGATATATATTGCACAAATGTTTATTACAATAATCTAGAAAGCATAAAAAAGAGAGGTGAGAAAGAATCTCCCGAATCCGCTGTTTGGCGAGATGACGGTGCCTGGCGGAAGCTTGGAAGGAGTTGGGAAGCGGGATGATGGAGGTGAGATGCAAGAGGACGTTGGGCAGAGGAAAGCTTCAGTGTGGCTCCAAAATGGAGGTGAGGAGGCAGAGATGGTCTGCTACCGGAATGGAGGTGGGAGGACGGCTCCAAGGCAACTTATGAATGGTGATGGGAAGATGGAGGAATATTTGGTGAGACAGAGGTTCGTTACACTAATAGGAGCCTTTAGAGCTTGAGAGTAAGCTCTAACAGATCATTGGTAGGCTTACTAGAGCTTAGGAGTAGGTGGGAGTAGAGTAGGTAGAGATGAAGAGGAATGGGGGGTGTTTATATAGTGATGGGAGGAAGAGCATTCCGTGCACAGACATTTAGCAACAGCTACAAGCGTCACTACAGGCCGCTCAAGTTGTCGCCAAAGATCCATGCCTCTTCATTGCCTTGGCTGGCGCACACACTGTGCAGGCCATTTAGTGACAGCTGCAAGTGTCACTAAAGGCCCACTCTTCTATCACTGCAAATCCTGCGCCCATCGCTCACGCTTGCCTGCCGTTGCTGAGGTTGGATGCGCAGCGGCCATTGGATTCAGAAGTGAACGATTGAGATGGCGCGGAGATCGCACTTCTTGATCGTGCATGAGATGGGGCGTTCTCAAGGTGCATCGATGGCCTCGTGCTGCATCCGCACCCATTGAGTGGTGCCACGTGGTGATGCCTCCACCTCTTGATGACATCCAACGGGCGCAATCGAATCGTGCTCGCTTTTCATTGAATTTGAGTGTAGCGGCTAAGCTTCGAATGCTCACCCATGCATTGTGAGTTGAGGCCCCCTTCGCTACGCTGAGGGTCGTGCTGTGCTCTGTTTAGGAATTAAGATTTTGCACCCACGACCGTTGGACCTTGATCCAACGGTCGCGATTGTGTGAAGGCTTCTCACTACTCTACTTGAGGCTGGCAGTGCGGTGCTTTATCAACCGTTGGATTTGAATCCAATGGTTGAGACTCCACAGGTGTAATTGAGGAAGAGGAGCTACGGCTGGGTTGGAGGGCTGCGATGGTGCCACGTGGCACTGTCATGGCCGTCCATCTTCTTCTTGTGGAGGGTACTACAGAGCTTTGATCAGGGTGATTATCGCGTTGACGGACTACGATCGTCACTCTGAATCCATCCGTACGGTCGGATTCTTCATCCGAAGCCCGTAAAGATGTCGCACTGCCTCCTGACCATGTAAAATGAAGGAATTAATGTACATAACATACAACTATCCTAAATGCAATGCAATGGATGTTTATGCAATATTTATATCATGATACGCAATGCTAGGCCTAGGAACTATCATAAATAAGCATTTTATGATGAATTTATGCGTGTTTATCAGATGTCCATCCAATGGCTGGAAATTAGCCACGTTGTCCATCCTCAGCTCATCGCGTGCCCTAATTGCAGATCTTGATCGTCCAACAGTCGACATCGCGGGCACCGAAAACCATCCATGAGACAATCCGCATGGATGGTGTAGTGGTTAGCACCCCCACTAACAAGTGTTGGGCGGGAGTTCAACCCCTCGGAAGGTGAAATTACACGACTTGCTAAAGGCAGCAAAATTGGCCTGCCGGATCTCCATTGAGCAGTTCTGAGAGCAGCTACGTGGCGTAACCTTGCACATCGGATGCACGCGATGAGCCGACACATGATCCAATGCTCGATCGTACATGAGATCATACACGGGGGTGGGGCACCATCCTGAGCACGGGGTGAGGTGCGATCTCGATCATTGATCACCCATCGGACGGTTGGCGACACGAGCACACGGATTGCGTGCGATGGCAATTGTGCACGTGTGGGCACCAGCGGGAGATGAGCTGGGCTTTAGTGACGTTTGTGGCAAGTCCACAAGGATGTGCTTGCTATCTCTAATTGTTCCATACCCATTTTAGCTGCCTCTCCTCCACTATAGAAAGGCCTACACCCGTCCATTCATCATCATATCTTCCCATCTTTTACCAAGCACGTCTCCACCTCCATAGAGCTCTAAATTATGTCCCCAGAGCCGCCGACAGAAGTTGCCCCACTGCCATGGCTGCCTCGACGCCCCTTGCTCTTCTCGCATTCAGCTTATAGTTTCCCCTAGCTTGTAGTTTATGTTTCTTTAAGCATTCATCTAGTTACAATTGTAAGACAATTCTGATATCCTAATTGATATCTTTTTCTCATTGATATGCTAATTCATCTATTTACATCATCTAATGTTTTCCTTTAAGTTGCTTCATCATGTCTTCTTTTTCACACATAGTTAGCAATCACCATACTATTATCATGAATCTTTAAGCCTATCACACACACACTCTCTCCCTTTCTTTTATTTACGCAAGCAAGTGAAATCACCACGTGACAATGAAACAAGTGACTAATTGATCTGATTTCTGCCTCCTTATGATCGACTCTTGGACTCACCTTCCAATCTTATTAAAATTGATGTCGTAACGCTTGCTACAACGAATGAATTAACTAAATGCATTTTTCGACGTCAGGTATCTAGACTAAACATGTCCAGATTCATGGGGATCAGGGTCTTCATCTCCAGCGATGGTGGACTCACTGCATCGGAGTTTGTTAGGTTTAAGGGAATCTAGGCCGTTCGATGTGGCAAGGAGAGTTAATGGAACTCTGGCGGTGACGTGTGTGGTTGTGCATCATCGATAGGCGATGATCGAGAAGGTGTAGTCACTGGAGTTCAAGAACCATCCATGAGGATGAAGAAGAGGTTAGGGAAGAAATGTACATAGGGACCTCATTGCAAATAGGAAAGGACTTGAATGAAAGGAAAATGTCTTGATTAATATGAAAGATAAGGGCATAAATGCAAACAATGAGTTTTTAGGCTTATTTTAATTTATTCCTTTTTTCAATTTTTATATATTATTATAAATAATGTAAATAACATATTTATGCTATGAAATTACATTTTTTCCCAGTTTATCTATATTTATTAAAGTGGTTAACTTAAGTTAAGTTAATTAACAATTTAGGTATAAGTTATATATATATAATGCTTTATATATAGCTATAAGGTTATGTTTGAGTCCTATCATTAAGTAAACTTAAGTTAACACTAAGTAAAACTTAATTAAGTTATTTTAACATATTTTCAAGGTCCTTGCTATTTTATCTTTATTATGTAATTAACCCTATATTTATGCTATTCATATGTAATTTGCTAAGGAAACTAGCAAATTAGAGTAAATTAGGAGCCATGATGAGTCACTTATCATATCCCGAAGCCAAAGTTTTGCTAGCATTAGCAAAATAAACAATGAATATGATGATTTAAACATTAGGGTGATTAAATAAAATATAATTAATTCTAAAATAAAGGAATGATTAGGTTAGAAGGCTTTTAAGATTTTTACCTTTTTATGTTTTTGTATTATTATAAATAAGTATCCATAAATAAACCAGAGCATTTGATGGGAATCCATTTACATCGAACTCAAAACCCTAAATGTCTTTCAAAATAGATACTCGTGAAAAACAAGCTCTTGACGGGAATTCTGAATCAAAACATCAGAAACCCATTTTATTCTCTATATGCCCCTCTAAACCCTAGAAATCAAAGAGGTCAAGATGAGTAATGTAACAAGACTCAAGGACTGGAAATCAAATTCTAACTCAAAAATTCAATAGACACAGGTCAGTCCTTAAGGTCGTGACTTATGATTTTTACCAACCTAAGCTTTTGTATATTCAAACATTATTGACATGATACATTTATTTAGTGCTTAATCATATTTATTGATTACCTTCAATTAAGCATTAATTAAGATACAATTTTCGTAATTATATTAAGTGATTAATCTATATATTTTTGAATTAGATTTGGTCCTTAGGAAATCAAATTAATCAAATCTCATTCTTGAGCTTAAATTTTGAAAAATCCAAATAGTGGTAATTATGCACTAAATTGCTCCCCACGAATGACCTCGATTTTCACTTTGAGAATTATCAATTTTTAAAAGTTGATTGACCGTATTTCGACTATACTATAACACAATTTTATCAAATCTCGATTTGTGCTCAACCTATCTTGTTTCATGAGTGTAATTAGGGAAGAAGTTATTCCCTTGACTGCGGCCCATAGTAACACTCACATAGGTGATGTTCTCCAAGGATGCATTGCTCACATCCTTCCATAAAGGCTTGAACCCATTCCGAGCCTTTGCTCTTCCTCAATTTGTTGCTTAAGGCACTCATGATGCAAAAGCATTGATAAACGCTAGTTTATCATCATTCTTTCGCCCTAAAACACACCTCTCTTAGGATTTTAACTTTGGAATTGGGTTTTTGGGCTACATTTAGGCATTTTCTAGGATAGGCATGTATTGCATATTGTTTTGTCTATTTTACATCTTTATTTACGTGTTAGGGGTGAACAAACAATCAAATCCTGTAAACCCTAGCACCAAGAAAGGCAGAAAATGAAAGAGAAGCCCAATTCAGTTGGATCTCAGCTACATGCAGCTCATCTCAACTAAATTCTAGCTCATTGCATCTCAACCTAGTTGGGGTTAGCTCATCTTAGCTTCATTCAGCTCACCTCAGCTAGATGGCCATTGAGGCAGAAAATCGTCACAAAAAGATTTGAGTTTTGAAAACCCATTGTCGTAGCATAATTTGTGAGAAAAATCTATCAACAGATAATTTTAACTGAAACTCAAAAGGAATTCTAGGTCGAATACAGGGAGGCGACCATTTGATAAAAAATCGCATTTGATTTGTTGCCATGAAGCAGATTAGCTGGTTGAATTGAATCAACACTAGCTATCTACTTAAAGAATAAATAATAGAAGAGAGAGAAAAAATAATACAAATAATGACAAAATAGAGAGAGAATGAACAGGTATTTCATAATCATTGAATCAAGTTCATTGCATCTAATGACTATACTAGAAAGTGGGAAATCTATACTAGAGAGCAATAAAAGAGAAGGTGGAGAGAGGTTATCCTCCTTGACGGCTGCTTGGAGGACGGGCTGCATTGGTGGAGCGCTCGGATGAAGGTAGTGAGATGCTAGACGAAGGAGAACAACGACGAACGATGGAGGATAGGGCAGGGCGACATCGCAGCGGGATCTGCCTCCTAAACGGTGGTGAGAAGACAACCACGGGTGCTCCATGAATGGGGATGAGATGGTGGAAAAATTCTAATTTTAACTCTAATGGAACATCCCGAGTTTGGGACAAACTCTTAGAGCTTTGGATGGGGTGAGAGAAGAAGGGAAGGGATGAAGAAAGTGTGGGGTTTGTAAGGCCTTTTATAGGTGAGGATTAATGGGCGATTAGGTCATTTTATCCTTTAGAACATTAACTCAGGGTATTTAATGATGGATTTAATCGTCACTAAAGACCTAAATGCGGGTGTAGTGCACGCTCGCTTGTGCCTTCTGTTCTTCTGTGCGCTCAACACCTCATCATATTTAGATGATCTCAATTGTTCGATCGCTCCATTGGGTGGCTTAAAGATGCGTGCGCTCACATCTCTTCAACGCACCCAATGCCCGTGTGTTTGATTGTGTGCAGGCTTGGGTTTCACATTGCGCATGTGCCCTTGCCTTCATCTGAGTGCACCACGTCTCGCCTCCTCACCCACATGATCACCGTCCTACGGCTGAATTTGGCCACGCACAACTTCCTCTTCAATTTGAGGCAAGGTGAGGCTTGAACCCACGCTTCCCTCTTTGCGTAACGGTGCGCAACCAACATGCTACAGCTGTTGCTTTGTCGTGGTTTGGATTAAAGGCTCAAGAATCCTCGGCCGTTGGATTAAGATCAACGGTTGAGGTTGATTGAGCAATTATGGAGAGAGGAGCCAATGTGAGTTCATGGCTGGCTTGGGCGGCTGAGATGGTGCCATGTGGCACCATCCTGGCTGTCCATCTTTTTTGTCTTGTAGATGGTGCCACAGATGTCGGATTGGAACGATTTTCGTGCTGTTGGGCTGCGATCATCGATCTGAACCCATCCGTATGATCGGATTTGTCATATGAAGTATGGATTTACCCCACCTGGTCCCTTGATCCCAAATCTTTCTCGGATTGCGTTTGATGCTACGGAAGTCTGATCGAGGCGATCTTGGAGTTGTTGAACTCCAATCGTCGCCCTGATTAGATTCGTATGGTTGGATCTTCAATTCGAGTCCTCGATTAAATATTACCCTGCCCCTGACCACGAAAAGAAAAAATTAACCTAAAATTTATACAACCTAATCTAAATGCATGATGATGCATGTTATGCAATATTTATAATGTATGATGCAACTTTACGCCTAAGAAAATGCATAAATAGACGGTTTATGTGATATAAACATGTTTACATCACACCCCCATGCCTATCTTTTGTTAGTCCCTAACCAAACTACATGCTATTTATAAGAGAATTAGAATTAGATTTCTTGGGCAAAAGTTATTTTCAATACTTTGGGATTTCAACTAAGACCTAAATTACAGACACAGCAGCACCCAGGTGTTTAACAAAATGCAAACTACCTCAAGCCCTCACCTTATTCAAAGAAGGATCTTTTTCTTTTTCTTCTTTTCTAATTTTTTTTGGATTTTTGAGTTTAGGGTTTCGGAGCAGTTTCTACGACTACTCAACCCACCCAAGACTCAATGAGAACTCTAAGTTCGAAGCATCTTTTTGTGTAAAGTGCTACACTCATTGATTGGCAATCAAAATTGACTTCGGGTTTCTAAGCCCCTTGGTGACCTTAAAAGAAATTTTGCCTAGAGGTGTATCTATCCGAACGGTAGCTTTCTCCCTACTTTTATTTTTATGGGGTCAACACAAGGGCGAACCCAGTGTATATCTCCCTGGCTTATTCTACTTCTCCATTTTTTCCTAGGTGTTTGGAATTAAACATGCATTTTTGTGAGGTAGGTTCTGGACAACCAGCTGATGAGCTGCTACCACCGACAACTTGCCAGCCATATTCATGTGGTGAAGTGTGGTTTATTTATTTTTCTTCTTTTTTTCTTTTTTTTTTTAGGTTTTTTTTTTAAGTAGGTGGCTTCCCTGATCTAGGATTTACCTAAAGGCAGCAAGAAGAGAATGGTCGTGTGACTGGGCTCTGGACAACTGAATAATGGGCTATTACCTACGATAACTTGCCAGCCATACCACCCTAGAAGGTTCATTAGCTAACCAATTTCCATTAAAACTATCGAAAAGTGAGTCAGTGCAAATAGTGTGTAGATGCTTAACTTAAAATTTCCCTCAAATTAAAGGGTGACGTTCGCTGGACATGTTTGCGTAAAATCGTTCGTTGTAGTGCACTTATGACGTCAATTTTAAGTAAAGAATCGGAGGTGAGTCTGAGTGTCGAACACAGGGAGGCAGTAATTAGATCAAATACTCGCTTTCGTGTCACGTAAATATGTCATTTATGCACTTGAAAATTGATTTGAGAAAATGAGAGAGAAAGATAGATAGATAGATAGAGTGAGAGAGAGAGAGGGGGAGATAGGGTTAGAGAATCATAATAGAGATATGAGAACAATATATCAAATATTTACTCAATTGACTATCAAATGTAGTGTTCAACAATTTGTAGATGAATGCTTAAATGAAAGAAATGAACTACACTATCCAAAGAAATAAAACTAAGAACAAGGAAGAAGAAGGCATCGAGACAGCCACGGTGGTGGAGGAGCTTCCGTCGATGGCTCGACATCTTCACAACCTTGCTTGGAGCTCTAAGGAGTGGTGGAGTTGCTTAGGTAGGTGATGGATTTAAATGGGAGGGATAGGTCCCTTTTTATAGTTGAGGAAAGAGTTCAAATTCGTCCTTGAGTCAACAGCGACATTCAAAGATGTCGTTAAGAACCTGCCGCAAGCATCGTTGTAGCCCCCCTCGTGCCTTCAATGCTCTGTGCTATGCCGGGTGCCTCACGTGCCTTGTCGCGCACGCGTGTTGGTGCACGCTGGTCTCTGCACGCTGCATCGCGCATGTTGCTCCCCGCATATGTGAGCGTTGTCATATGTTGCCACTGCTCTTGCTACACCATGCCTCAATTGCGAAATTAAGGTGCGGTGGGATTCGAACTTGAGTTTGTTGGTGGTGGGCTGGCGTTGTGACCAATGTGCCAAGGCCGTGCATTGGTTCATCTTTGCGCAAGCGCCTGTAGCTCTTTAGTCGTCTGATGGTGGATTTGCGGTCAAGATTTCATGTCCACATGATGAAGAGAGGAAGTGGGTGCAATCAACGAAAGGAGTGGGTGCCACATGTCGCATTTGGGGTCGTTGATCAGTGAATCAACGGTCAGGACTTCTTATGCTTATTGTGGGAGCTACAGAGGTTGGATTGTGATGATTTTGAGTCCATTGGACTCCATTCGTCGATCTAGATCCATCCGTACGGTCTGATCTCTCATATGAGACTTGTTTCAAAATGGACTTGTGCACATGGTCATTAAACATTGATTCTAAGCGATAAAAATGTAAAGATCAAGCAATATGCATGCAATGGTCCCAAGCCCATTATAGTTTGTCATTATTGCACGAGTATCCTCGAAATTAACTCTAATTGATAATATTAACACTGAACATTGTAGAGTCATCATACCCCCATGCCCACCCCTTGCTAGTCCCTAGCAAGGTTTAATCGAAATGCTATTTATAACTAAAATTATGAATTGATCGCTTAGGTAAATGTTGCTTGTCAACAGGAGGAAATTTCTACTAAAAATATAACTCACTAAGACTCAATAGTGGCCAGGTTGCCTGCTAAAATATCGATCACCCGAGTCCTCACCTTATTCTATATAGAACCAAATACATATTTTTTCTTTTTTCATCTTTTCTATTTTTTTTTTTTGGATTTTTGGTGTTAAGGATTTCATGGTAATTTTTTATGGCTACCCAATCCACCCAAGACTTGAAAAGGATTCTTAGTACTAATTATCTTATTGTGAAAGTGATAGACTCACTCAACGACAATTAAAATGGACTTCGGGTTTCTATGCCCCAAGGTGACTTGAAAGAAAAAAATGTTGCCTAAAGGTGTATCTATCTGACTGATAGCTTTCTCCCTACTTTTTTTTTTTGTGGGGTCAGCACAGGGGCAAACCTAGTGTATATCTCCTCGGATTATGCTACTTCCTTGCTTCTTCCTTAAGTGTTTTGGAATTCTAGTGCATTTTATGAGCTGGGATCTGGACAATCGGCCAATGGGCTATTACCCCGACAACTTGCCAGCCATACTCGTGCGGTGAAGTGTGGCATATTTATTTTTTTCTTTTCTCCTTTTTTATTTTCCTTTTTTTTTTTTAAAGTGGGTGGTTTTCCTGATCTAAGATTTACCTAAAGGCAGTAGTGAAAGAGAATGGTTTTATGGCTGGGATCTAGACAACCTGCCAATGGGCTATTACCCATGACAACTTGCTAGGCATACCACTATAGAAGGTTCATTAGCTACCCAATTTCCGTTAGAATCGTCGATGAGTGAGTCAGTGCAAAACGTGTGTAGATGCTTAGACTAAAAATCCCCCCCAAATCAGAGGGCGGGTTGATAAGTTGTATACTTATCCGCCGATGAGTGAGTCAGTGCAAAATGTGTGTAGATGCTTAGACTAAAAATTTCCCCCAAATCAGAGGGCGGGTTGATAAGTTGTATACTTATCACCCTATTTTATTGACCAGATTAAAATAAATTAAGGTGGCGATGACTTGAGACCAAGTCCACATTTTAGTGGATACTCGGATTAATTAAGTCCGAAGACCTAAAGGGTCTAAGCAATTAGGTCCCTAACGTATTATTTCATAAATTCGACAAGCTTCTAATACCTAAGTTTTCTTTTCCTAATTTTAATTTTTTATAAATAAAATAAAATTCGTTCAAGCTGACAATTTTGTACTCAGATCCTATGAATTACCACCCCCCATGCCTAAATTAGACAATGTCCTCATTGGAAAAATAAATGTATGCAAGGGAGTAAGGAAAGAAATCACCTGAGCTGTAATTGTGAATCTGGTCAGCTTGAATCCTCTGGGTTGCCTCCCAGGAAGCGCTGAGTTTTGTGCCTCCAGTTGGGCGCAGTTCCAGTTTAACCCCTCAATGAGGGTCACAATTTCCTTCGGGGGGATCTGGGCAAGAAAGTATTTTAGTCGTTGACCATTAACAGTGAAGGTTTGCCCAGTCTTGGAATTGGCAATTCCAACCGCCCCATTGGGATAAGGTCTGACCACTTGATATGGTCCTGTCCAATTAGATCTCAATTTCTCGGGGAAGAGTTTAAGTCAAATAGCCAGACTTTCTA
The DNA here is from genome assembly GCA_037157565.1 of Thalassia testudinum. Classification (NCBI taxonomy): domain Eukaryota; kingdom Viridiplantae; phylum Streptophyta; class Magnoliopsida; order Alismatales; family Hydrocharitaceae; genus Thalassia; species Thalassia testudinum. Next base: position 1,274,979 of record JAZHRO010000029.1, on the reverse strand, counting down.
ACTTGGCTCGAAGGTATTTCTATTAATGTGTTTGTCATGGATGGCTTTCATCTTCTCCTTAAAAAGTCTATTGTTCTCGTAAGCATCCCGACAGATTTCCTCGAGCTCGGAAAGTTGGAGCTTCCTTTGAGTTTCGGCCATCTAGAAATCCATATTGCACTGCTTAACAGCCTAGTATGCCCAGTGCTCCAACTTGACTGGAGGGTAGCAAGGTTTGCCAAAGACCAATCGATAAGGCAACATGCCTATCAGGGTCTTAAAAGTGGTCCTGTATGCCCAAAGGGCATCATCCAATCGTGTGGATCAATCCTTCTGGTCAGGTCTCACGGTCTTTTGTAGAATATTCTTAATGTGCCTATTTGAGACCTCAGTTTGCCCATCCGTTTGCAGGTGATACGGGGTGGCAATGCGGTGAGTGACCTCGTATTTCTTAAGTAGGGCACGAAATTGGGCATTAATGAAGTGACTCCCACCATTGCTGATCATGGCTTTCGGTATCCCAAATCGGGAAAAGATATTTTTCTTAACAAAGTCCATGACGGCCTTATGGTCACATTTTTGGGTAGGTATGGCTTCGATCCATTTCGAGACATAGTCTATTGAGACTAGAATATACTCGAAACCATTTGATGGTGGGAAGGGACCCATAAAATAGATGCCCTAGACATCAAAAATTTCGATGATCAAGATGGGCTGTAGAGGCATCATATCTTTCCTGGTCATAGTCCCTAAGGTCTGGCATCTAGTGCAAGTCTTTGCAATGTTATGTGCATCCTTGAAACGTAATGGCCAGTAAAAATCGGGCTACAAAGCTTTTGCAGCCATTTGCTTCTCGAAGAAGTGGCCACCACAGGCTTGGCCATGATAGGAGGATAGCACACTTTGATCTTCCTCTTCAGGAATACACCTCCTAATCATTTGGTCAGTACAAAGTCTAAACAACATAGAATTATCCCAAAAATGATGCTTGGACTCAGCTAAGAACTTATCCTGCTACTGTCTAGACTAGCTGTGCGGAGTTTGCCCTACCAATAAATAGTTGACTAAGTCCGCATACCAGGGTAGACTCCTTCCATGCATGGTAAGAAGTTGTTCATCAGGGAATGTGTCGGTTAAAGGTAATGAGGGTCTAATGTGTTCCAGGTGAAGTCTGGATAAGTGGTTGGCTACAACATTCTTGGACCCAGCTTTGTCACGTATTTCCAGGTCAAATTCCTACAAGAGCAGGATCTATTTGATTAGCCTGGGTTTAGCATCCTTTTTGGCTAATAAGTGCCGGATAGCCAAGTGGTCAGTGTAAATAGTCACGTGGGATTCTAGAAGGTATGATCTGAACTTTTCTAATCCAAAAACTACAGCAAGTAGTTCTTTTTCCATGACAGTATAATTCCGTTGAGCCTTATCCAAAGTTTTACTCGTGTAGTAGATCACCATGGGTTTTTTTCTCTCTTCTTTGTCCTAGGACTGCTCCAACAGCAAAATCTGATGCATCGCACATTATCTCAAAGTCCTAGGACCAGTCTGGGGGTTGTAAAACAAGTGCAGTTTAGACCGTATCCCTAAGGATGTTGTAGGCGTTGATGTAATCAGGTGTCATGTCAAAAAGTACACATTGGCTAGAAGATCAGTCAAAGGCTTGGAAAGTTTGGAAAAATCCTTAATGAACCTTCTATAGAAGCCAACATGTCCTAGGAAAGATCGGATTTGCTTGACTGAGCTAGGAGGTGGAAGTTTGGAAATTAAATCAACCTTAGCTTGATCAACTTCAAAGCCCCTATGTGAGACGATATGATCGAGAATAACCCCTTCTTGATCCATAAAATGGCTCTTTTCCTAGCTTAAAACTACGTTGACCTCGATACATCGCTTCAGGATTTTTTCTAGGTTGCTAAGACAATGGTCGAATGAGTCTCCAAACATAGAGAAATCATCCATAAAGACCTCCAAATATTCACCTACCATTTCTGAAAAGATGGCTAACATGCGACGCTGAAAGGTAGTGAGTGCATTGCATAACCCGAATGGCATACAGCGGAATGCAAACGTGCCATAAGGGAAGTGAATGTGGTCTTCTCTTGGTCCTTTGGTGCAATAGCAACTTGGCTATATCCTGAATATCCATCTAGGAAGCAAAAATATTTCTACCCTACCAGTCGTTCGAGAATCTGGTTAATGAATGGTAGGGGAAAGTGGTCCTTTTTAGTGGCCTCATTAAGCTTCCTATAATCAATGCACACCCGCCACGCAGTTGTGGTGTGGGTAGGGAAGGATTCGTCTTGGTCATTTGTGACCACAGTGAGCCTGGCCTTCTTTGGTACTACTTGAGTAGGGCTTACCTAGGGGCTGTCAGAAATCGGGTAGATGATTTCTGCATCAAGCCACTTGATTATTTCCTTTTTAATGACCTATCGCATATTCAGGTTCAATCTCCTTTGCATTTAGCAAGAAGGTCGAGCCCCATCTTCCAAATAGATCTTGTGAGTGTAATAAGTAGGGTTAATTCCACTTAAGTCAAAAATTATCCAGCCAATAGCTGCTCGATGTTCAGAAAGGGTAGTAGTTAACCTAAGTTCTTGGTCCCTAGTTAGGTGTGCATTGATAATCACAGGGAAAGTCTGATCAGGTCCTAGGAAGACATACTTAAGGTTGTTGGCGAAGGTTTCAATTCAGGTGCAGGTGGGATAATGTTTTACGGGTAAGGGAAGGGAGGGAGTTGATTGACATCAATCTCCTCAAATGGAGGTTGTCGGTGGTAATCAGCTCTATAGATTTCAACCTCCAAAGACTGGGATGGGTCAGGGTAATCGTCAATTGGTTGAATCAGATGGTTTTCTAAAGAGCTCACCGTGAGGCATTCTTCAACCAGGGTTTCCACGGGATCATACTCCTCGGCCCAACCGCAATCAAAAGACTTAGTCACCTTGAAGATATCCAATTGCATCTTCTTATCTCTGAAGGTGATTTCCATACATCCCGTGTCACGATCAATGTTTTCCTTGGCCGTAACCAAGAAGGGTCTGCCCATGATGATGGGTGTGTTATGTAGTTGTTCGGGGACTTCCATGTCAAGGACTAAAAAGTCAACTGGAAAGTAGAAGTACTTAACTCGAACAATTACATCATTGACTACCCCTTTCGAGGTTTTCACGGATCGGTCGGCTAGTTGGATAGTCACAGGTGTGGGCTTTAATTCCTTAAATCCGAACTGGTGATAAAGGGTAGTCGGGATTAAGTTGATTGAAGAACCTAAGTCCAAGAGCACTCTATCAAACGTCATGTCACCATTATCGCAAGATATTAGAGGTGCTCCAGGGTCAGTTCTTTTTAGAGGTAGGCTGCTCACTGAACTAGCTTGTTCCGAGAACACTACCTTCCTAGGTGCTTGGGTTCTCAGATTACGCTTTGGTGTACAGACATCCTTCAAAAATTTAGCTTAAGCCAGGATATGCTTAATTGTGTCGAGGAGAGGTATATTAATTTGTACTTGTTTAAAAATCTCCAACAACTCCTCGTTCTCAACCACATTTCTCTTTTTCTTTATTTTCTCCAAGGCTTTAGGGTATGGTATTTGGGTTTGAATTGGTTCAGGCTCCTGATCCTTGTGTTCCTCCTGCTCATCCTCAGAATCAGGCATCTCAGGTAGTGAAGTCACGAAAGGGGTTGGTGATTGGAAAATTACGCGATTTTTAAGATTAGGGTTTTAAGTCGCTGCAATGTGTCAATTCGTTTGGTTTTAAAATTTGTAACCTAGATAAGGGAGTATCTAGGGTCGACCAAGGAGGCAATATTTTGCGAAATTCAAGTCTCTTGCTTGGGAATGAAACTCAACTTTCTTTTTTGTTCTTTTTAAATATATAATTTTTATGGATTTTTGAAATAACGACAATACAAATTTTGAAGAGATTTGGAAACAACTAACACCTAATCCACTAAACTACTACTAAGGTGACAAGTAGAGCCTCCCCCTAAGCTCACTCTAGGCACATGGAGGCCTAGAGCAATTAGGGAGAGGGAGTGAAAAGTGCAAGAACAAAAGCAACCATATGCGACAAAATTGCAAAGAAGGCAACTTTAATAAAAATGAGGAATTATTTTACACGAAAACCTAGTAGAGGAATGCTTCAACTACTAGAATTAAAAGTGCAAAAATAAAATAAAAATAGTTATCCTTTAAAATGATGGTGAAGATGGCAAGACTCACTCCAATTGCGACTGCTCCCGAAATCAAAAAGAGCTCCTTCTTCTCGCAAGGCTTTGACAAAAAGCCATTTTCGCGCATTTGAAAGTTGTCGGAAATCGTAGTATAGTCGCGCAAAAACGTTCGTCAAAAATTGATTTCTAAAGATAACGAGACTTGAGTCCCGGTCGTTCGTCTCTGGGAGGCGTTGCTTTTACTTTTGAAAGCGATCTTACTCTACTTTGTTTAGAATCGCATGCCAGTTCGTGATTATTACGTATTTAGGTATGACATGCTTAGTTGCAAGAATATTAAGAGTTAGAAATAGCCAACATTAATCACGTAAAAGATAATAGCAATCATTAAGCTCATGGTGATTTCAAACAGATATATATATATATATATATATATATATAAAAGTGTTTTCATTCATTCATTTGGGAGTTGTTGCACAAGGAATTTAGAGGAAAGCTTATACATAAATGCTTTAAAATTAAATCTAGCTACCAGAAAATGATCGCATACAAGAATCGATGGGGCGATTTCGCATGCATCATTGGGGGAGAAGTAAGACTACACTACTAAGCAGTAAATAAAAGTAGTAAATATACGAAGAGCATAATCTAAATCTAGCAGAATGGAAGGGCATTCAGGGGTGGTCCCCGATGGCCTTTGAGTGGTTAAGAGAAGGAGGGGCGGCCAATGGAACCTAGGCCGGCCCATGGAGAGAGGTTGGGGAGCTGATCCAGCTTCCTGGCATGGAGATGGTGGCCTCCATGGTGGTGCTCAACTCATGGAGGTGGAGTGGAGATGGAAGTGGCTAGCCTAAGTGGAATGGATGCCAAGGAAGTGAATGGGTGCAAATGGCCACCCAAGGGGTCTTTTTATAGACCTAAGGGAAGCTCTCTAGAGAATTATGGAATTCTCTAGAGAGCCTATCATGGGAGCTCGTGGGAGAGTGAGAGAGAGAGGGTGGATGGTGGTTTTCAGATCCACCAAATGTGGATCTAAAAATTGAATGGCTCTTGGTTGCTATTTTTGGCAACCAAGGCAACCACACATGGTAGAGAGTTCTAGAGAACTCTAGGCTAGGTGTTTTCATGTGGATGGTGTGTGTGGTTGTGTGTGGGTCGAAACATAGGTGGCTAGGTTGATTAGGTTAGGTTCTAGTGGGTTTAGGTCAAGGTATGTCTCAAATTAGGGTTATAAACCCTAATTCACTAAGGTAAAGTGCAATTAAACTTAATACAAGTTTAATTGGGTGTGTGGAAACTTAATTGAGAGTAAAAAAACTCAATTAAGTCAGGTCTAGGTTAATTGGACTCTCACTGAGTCCAATTGGATAGTGTGTGCTGAGATCAGGGCTCAATTGGACTCAATGAGTCCAATTGAATAGGCTGATGGAATTGACTAAGATCTAAGTCAATTAGGTTTAGTGAGGACCTAATTAGGTCCTTAGGGAGGTCTAGAGGTGGTGTACTAGGGTTAGGGCACCGTAATTTAGGTTCCTATGGGGTTGGAATTGGGTTTAGGGACCTAGAGATCCAAGATGAAGGCTTAAATCTCAAAACAGGAATTGGAGAGCAGTATCAGACGTCTAATAATAGAATTAGACATCTTATACTAAAAAATTAGAAGTCCAGACTTGTTGTCTAGACGTCCAATCAGAGTCAGGAAAGATTTCGGGTTCTATTTTGGTTATCCTGCAGAAATTGGACGTCTGACAAAGTGTCTGGACGTCCAATAACACTGCAAAAGTGGGTTGAAGTGTGCGGGAGTTGGCTAAGGGTCCTGGACGTCCTATAACTTATCTGGATGTCCAGATAAGGGTTGAAAGTAGGGTTTTAGGGCTTCCTAGGGTGTTGTGACCTAATCTAAGGGTGGCTAAGGTTTGGGGAAGTCTCTAGGCTATCCTAGGGCTAGGATGGACCTAAGCTCTTCACATTTTACTGCTTTATTTCTACTTAATAGAATAGCAAACTTTTAACCCCCTTACATTATTATTCCTACATCTAAACTAGGCCTTCTGCTCCAGCTCTGCTACAACTCCTGTTATTCCTGATCTAGCTTCAGATCCGGCTCCTGATCAGCTTATTGCCTGCAATTGACATAATGCACTTAATCAGCACATTATAACATTATTTCATGCATAGCTAAAGGAAAGCAGTAAAGATGCAGACAATGCATATGTTTGCGTGAATAACCCTAACTTATGATAAGTCCTAACTTAATCTAGGTCAATTAAGACCTATGATTGTTGCGCAACCAGGCTTCTCCAAGTTGATGAACTCCTCCTAGCAAGTCCAAGGGGGGCATGCTTGACTCCTCCAAGGTAGATGAAATTCCACCTTCAAGGGCTTCTCCTAAGGTGGCGTGGACCACCTTTGATTCCTCCTCCAAGGGTGGTAGTGTACCACCCTCAAATCCTCCACTTCCTAGGGTAGGTGTGTACCCTAGGTTGTCCTCCAATGCCTGGCTTCCTTCCTTGGCTGGCGTGGTCACAAGAGAGACGAGAAGAGGGGAAGTGATTACTGTAACGAGCGCGTACCCCAGACGTCTTTTAAGATGTCTGGGAGGTGGCCCAGACGTCTGTCAAGACGTCTGGGATCACATCCAGACGTCTGACCAGACGTCCGGGATAGTTTACAGACGTCTGACGAACAGTTATGCTCGCACGGGATATTCGTCTGCGCGCCTGTGCGCGCAGACCTGCGATCCGCATCTTCTCTGCGGCTGCAGGCGACTGCGACCGTCTCTCCCTCCTCTCCGCGCGGCGTTAAAAGGGGGAGGGGGCGCGCCTCCCCTCCCGTCTCCACCATCTTCCTCCTTCTCTCCTGCCTGTACGCGAGAGCGAACGGACGCGAGGGTGCAGCGGCAGCGGCGGCCGCAGCAGGCGCGGAGGAGCTGCGGCGTGCGAGGGCGGGGCTCTGCAGTGAGGGCGAGCTCGCCGGGAGCGGCTTGGCCGGCCGGCGGAGGGCGCAGGGGGCGCAGAGCGTCGCGAAGAGGGACCTGCTGCGGGCGGAGCAGCGGACGCGCGAGGTGCGACGCGGGCGGCGTCGCGAGCGGAGGCCGAGCGAGGTTCTGATTCTGGAAAAATCTCTAGAATCAGACGTCTGGACTGATATCCAGACGGCAAGGTCGACGTCTGTGTGATCATACAGACGTCTGAAAGGTGAGTTCCGCTTTCTCCTTCTTTTTTTGTCGACTGACCGTACTGAGGGAGGAGGGTTGGCTGTGCGCAGGTGTTCGGATTCGTCATCCTTTGCGAATCCGACGTCTGGAAGTTGTACCAGACGGCGGGAGTGACATCCAGACGTCCGGAGAGACCATCGGACGTCTGGGATCTAGGAGAGACGTCGCCACAGACTTCTGGACGTCCGGGGAACCAAGCCGAACAGGTAATTCTCTGATCCACCGTTTAAGACGTCTGGAAGGAGTTCCAGACGTCTGATTTTGCACAGTATTGTCCTTCTCGACCCGTTAGGGCCCGTTTGGGCTCCGTTTTCCGCGATTCGAGTTGCGTTCGTTTCAGAATTTATTCCTCTACCCGCCTACAGTAGCTATACACTGTTTTGAGACACTCCTTGTGTTTGATCCTTGTGATAGGACCTTGTTCGGTTGCAGTCTTGAGAGTCGCGGAGGAGCGCGGGATTCCCGACCACGCCCCCATTACTTCCGTTGTACCTGGTAGAGTGGTTTTATGTATTAATAAAATCTGTTAAAGTATGGAACCATAACTAGAACCTAGGGCATTGCATGAATCCTAGGAATGAGAAATATATGGAATGATAGCTCCTAGGTGTTGCATGAATCCTAGGGCCGGAAAACTAGATTGTATGATAGATTCTAGGATATGGCATGAATCCTAGGATGGAAAAACTAGTGGAATGTACATTACTGCAGTCTTGGAAAAATGGAAAGGAATATATAAAGCTGCCTGTAAATTTAATTAACAGCTGCCTGTTATGCATAGAGAATCATGTTGAGATCATGGAATGTGAGAACGTGAATCTGGAAAGTGAAACATATGATGTTCTGAGATAAAGAGCTGGAACCCTACGGGGAATTAGGAGTGGAACTCCTGGAAAGAAAAGGAATGGAACTGAGATGTAGTTTGTACTGTCTCTTGGGTACGCAGTACCAAGGGAAGTACCTGTACCTGTTTTAGTGCAGAGTGGGGCCAGCCGCCCCAGGGACCCGGGGTTAGGCTTGGCCGCTCTGTACCGACTTGTTGGCCCTCGTGTACGTAGTACCGAGGAGAGCTAGTAGTGTTAGGAGAGTACTAGCTACCCCACGGGCCCCGGGGTTCTGCTAGCCTCCTTCACCGACTTGTTAGGCCCACTAGGGCAAACCAGGGTAGTTAGGCGAGGGTGCGCGGACTGTGGAGGGGCAAGGCCCCGGTTTGGTTACTGTGGAGGGGTTGGACCCCTGTTACTGAGAGGGCTCTGCCCTGGTTCCGTGCTGTGCTTTGGGCGCACCCGTTAACGGAAACGACTGACCGCGTGCCAGTACGGGCTAGCTACCTGTGCGTTTATCGCGCGTGCCGTAGTCACCGTTACGTCTGTCAGTGACCTTGGGGTGGTTGACTGAGGGTAGGATCACCACGGGGGACTCTCCCGGCCAGGAGAGCACCACGTGCTACTTCTACTGTTGGAAAAGACTGCAATCAAGATCGTCCCACGAGGACATTCGAGATCAAGTAAAGGATCTGAGAAGTAAATGAAATAGTGAGAAAAATTGAAAGATGTAAATAAAGGAAGTAATAGAACATAACAGCTACTGTACACTCTACTGTTGCCTTTAGTTAGTTTGCCACTCTACTCAGCGTTTTGCTGACGTGTTACACTCGTTACCTTTTTCAGGACCAGGTGTTGAGCAGCCAGGGTCGGCGGCTGCAGAGGACGCTGGGCCGAGTAGGGTCCAGTAGAGTTGCCACAGCTTTGTACCTTCTTTTGTTTCTGTTCTAGTGAGTAGTTTTGTTTCCGCTGTACCTTCTTTACCTGCAGTTTTTGTTATCTGATAAATGTTATTTTACTGTTGTGGTGGTGCCTACTGTAGTAGTTTCTTTCCTTACTGCTGTACTTTCTTACTGTTAGTTATATTCATGCTGAATGTGGTTTATTTTATTGTCTTTTGGTTACTTCCTCGTTGGACGACTGGGTCTTGGGATTAGTCAAGTCGGTCCGGTTCTCGTGTCTCGTAGGGACTCGGGAACCGGGTCGTTACAATTACGCAGCAATCATAGGTCTTAATTGACCTAGATTAAGCTAGGATTTAGCATAAGTTAGGGTTATTCATGCATGCATATGCATTATCTACATCTTTACTACTTTCCTTTAGCTATGCATAAAATAATGTTATAATGTGCTGATTAAGTGCATTATGTTGATTGCAGGGAATAAGCAGATATGGAGCAGGATCTGAAGCTGGATCTAGAATAATGGGAGTTGCAGTAGAGCTAGAGCAGAAGGCTTAGATTAGATGTAGGAATAATAATGTAAGGGAGTTAAAGGTTTGCTATGCTATTAAGTAGGAATAAAGCAGTAAAATGTGAAGAGCTTAGGTCCATCCTAGCCCTAGGATAGCCTAGAGACTTCCCCAAACCTTAGCCACCCTTAGATTAGGTCACAGCACCCTAGGAAGCCCTAAAACCCTAGTTCCAACCCTTATTTGGACGTCCAGATAAGTCATAGTATGTCCAGGACCCTTAGCCATCTCCCGCACACCTCAAACCCACTTCTGCAGTGTTATTGGACGTCCAGACACTTTGTCAGACGTCCAATTTCTGCAGGATACCCAAAATAGAACCCAAAATCCCTCCTGACTCTGATTAGATGTCCAGACAACAATTCTGGACTTCTGCTTTTTTAGTATAAGACGTTTGACACTATTATTAGATGTCTGATACTGCTCTCCAATTCCTGTTTTGAGATTTAAGCCTTGATCTTGCATCTCTAGGTCCCTAAACCCAATTCTAACCCCATAGGAACCTAAATTAAGGTGTCCTAACCCTAGTACATCACCTCTAGACCTCCCTAAGGACCTAATTAGATCCTCACTAAACCTAATTGACTTGGATCTTAGTCAAGTCCATCAGTCTATTCAATTGGACTCATTGAGTCCAATTGAGCCCTGATCTCAGCACACACTGTCCAATTGGACTTAGTGAGAGTCCAATTGACTTAGACCTAAATTAATTGAGTTGTTTTACTCTAAATTAAGTTTCCACACACCCAATTAAACTTGTATTAAGTTTAATTGCACTTTACCTTAGTGAATTAGGGTTTATAACCCTAATTTGGGACATACCTTGACCTAAGCCACTAGAACCTAACCTAATCAACCTAGCCACCTAAGTTTCTACCCACACACACCCACACACACCATCCACACGAAAATACCTAGCCTAGAGTTCTCTAGAACTCTCTACCATGTGTGGTTGCCTTGGTTGCCAAAATTAGCAACCAAGAGCCATTCAATTTTTAGATCCACATTTGGTGGATCTAAAAACTACCATCCATCCTCTCTCTCTCACTCTCCCACGAGCTCCCACCATAGGCCTCTCTGGAGAATTCCATAATTCTCTAGAGAGCTTCCCTTAGGTCTATAAAAAGACCTAAGGGGTGGCCATTTGCACCCATTCACATCCCTTGGCTTCCATTGGCACCACTCACTCCATTAGCTCCATACACGCCCACCTTCACTTAGGTTAGCTACTCCACCTCCATGAGCTCACCACTGACTGGTCGATCTTTCGCTTTTAAGTCGTTTGTAGTTTAATGTGGTGGAAAAAATCGACTAATCAATTTTTAACAAGAAATAACCACTCGCAGAGGAGCGGGTCGTATCCACAGGGAGGCAATAACATATTAAAATTCGTGCCACTTAAAAATGTTTGTTCGTAGTCAATTTGGACAAGAACCAAGCCAAGATTGCCTTTAGATTAAGGTTTAAGGAAGAAATAATGCTGAAATGCCAATTATGAGAAACTATAGGATATTTTCTGCAATGCAGAGTTAATAAAATTATTGCGTCTGTTGCCTCCACGGCAACTGCGCCATTTGATTGGTTGATCTTTCGCTTTTAAGTCGTTTGTAGTTTAATGTGGTGGAAAAATCGACTAATCAATTTTTAACAAGAAATAACCACTCGCAGAGGAGCGGGTCGTATCCACAGGGAGGCAATAACGTATTAAAATTCGTGTCACTTAAAAATGTTTGTTCATAGTCAATTTGGACAAGAACCAAGCCAAGATTGCCTTTAGATTAAGGTTTAAGCAAGAAACAATGCTGAATTGGCAATTATGAGAAACTATAGGATATTTTCCGCAATGCAGAGTTAATAAAATATGATTAAAATTTGGCAATGGCAGAAAATGTAAATTTTAATTGAAGGTTTCCTGTAGCAAAACAGGGGAATTTTTCCCTGTTGTCTTGCGCGACGAGGAGTCGATGACCGGGCGCGGGAAGCTCGGAGGAGGTCCCTTGGACCAAGAGCTTCGAATCGGTGGTGGTGGCGAGTCGCGCGGTGGCCGGAGGTGGCCGGACGAGCTCCGGCGGAGGTGCTGCAGCCGGTGAGCTCGCGCGGCTGTTGGCGTGAGATCTGCTCGCGCGCTGCTGCTGATGGCTCTGCAGGCGCGGGGGTGAACGGCGTGGATTGCAGGCGCTGTTGGAGTTCTGCAGGCGCGGTTGCTGCTGCAGGCATGGGAGGTGGGTGCTGCAGGCTGAGGAGTGCGTGCGCGGTCTAGAGGGCGTGGAGATGGCGAAGGCTGATGGTGGGCACGGTTGTGCTGGAGGCTGGTGGGTGACGCTGCAGGCGTGGGCGCGCACGGATGAAGGCGCAGGCGCGGGGGTGGTGGTGCGGGCGTGAACGGTGAGATGGGCGGATGTGGCTGTGCGGGTGCGGGTGGAGTTCAGACGGGTACACAAGCGGGTGATCGCAGGTGAGCGGGTAGCTTCAGACGTCTGGGAAATTCCCTAGATGTCTTAAGTTACTGAGAGGGTGGCTGAATCAGTAGCTCGGTGATGGTGGTCGGCGATGACGGCGAGGAGGATGCACGCTAAGGTGCTCACGGTGATGCGGCGAGCTCCGGATGGCGGTGTGGCCTGTCACACCACACACCCACGGTGATGGAGACTCGTCGCCACAGTAGAGGCCGGAAGTGTGGAGTGGAAGAGAGAGGTTCTCTCTGCACAGTGGTGGGTCGGTGGCGGAGGCCTCCCGAGCTCGGCTGCCTCCCTCGTCCTTTTGTAGTGGCCTGCACAAGTTTGAAATCAGCCGCCCGACCAGATCCACCACATCCGCTCCCCCTTGAATGGCTTCTTCACTGCATCAGCCGGGCGTTGGAGCGGCAGCCAGCCGTTCTGAAAGAAGAAGAATAAAGAAAATATTGTTAAAATATTAGGGTTATTTATGTACAGACCCTCAACTTCTATGTTAATAAAAATAATGTACCTAATTGGTTATCTAATTAGATGAATGCTATTCTAAGCTAATTCTAAATGTACTTAAGATATGAATGCAATGTATGGATTATGTAATTAGATTAAAACTATGAATTAATCTATTTACATCCTAATTTATACTAAATAAATGTTAGAATTAATCTAATGTATAGGCACTTAAATACTTAAATAGCCCACAACTATGGGCTAATCAACCACCATCATGGAGGACACCATGCCGGGATGTTGGATTGACCCTACCTCTCTGCAAGGGTCGTCCTAAGCTACATTGGCCGCCACTCATTCTCCTCCTGACCACTCCAAGGCCATCGGGGACCACCCTTGAATGCCCTTTTATTCTTCTAGATTTAGTTTATGCTCTTCATAATTTTATTGCTTTTATTACTACTTAGTAGCGTAGTCTTAACTTCTCCCCCAATGATGCATGAGAAATCCCCCCATTGATTCTTGTATGTAGTCGTTTTTTGGTAGCTGGATTTAAATTTCAAGCTTTTATGTACAAGCTTTCCTCTAAAGTTCTCGTTGCAAACAACTCTCCCATTGAATGAGTGAAAAATGTTTTTATATATATATCTCCATATTGTGAAATCACCATGAGCTCATTGATTGCCATTATATTTGAGTGATTCATGTTGCTTGTTTCTAACTCCTAATATTCTTGCAACTAAGCATGCCATACCTAAATATGTAATAATCACGAACCGGCAAGCATTTCTAAACAAAGTAGAGCAATAGAAGATCGATTTCAGAAGTAAAACAAATGCCTCCCAGAGACGAATGATCGGGACTCAGGTCTCGTTATTTTTACAAACTTAAATTTTGACGAACGTTTTTGCGCGCCTATACTACGATTTCTGACGACTTTCAAAATGCGTGAAAACGATTCCCTTCAAATGGCGCCGTTGCAGGGGAAGCAACGTCATTTTCTATGATTTCAATCTTTTTGAAACTATCACTGACAAATCTCTCTTTGCTTTGTTTTTGATGTGCAGGAAAAATGGAAGAAAAATGGGATCTGCGCACACATCAGGCCGGCAAAGAAAAAGTCAGGTGCACATCATCTCTCCATAGATTAGGTTTTTTCCTGAACCCTAAGAGTAGATATACTTTCTGCGCTTTCCTTTGAAAAATTTTTTGTGAAAAAAAATATTTTTTCTCATTTTTGTGAAAAAAATTTCAAAAAAAAAGAAAAATTTTGAAAAAAAATCTAGATTAGGTTTCCTTTCGAATATAGGTTAGTTGGAAAAAGAAAAAAAAAGATACTTTCATTGAATCTTCTGAAAAATTCTTTTTGAAAAAAAAATGTGCAAGAGTTTTGAAAAAAAAAGAAATCTTTTTGGTGGAAGGCTTAAATTTCAGATTCAAACCTCTTTAAAAAGCTTTTCCACCATCTCCTGATTTTCGGCTAGATTTTAAGCTCGATTTAAAAATTCGATTGCCGAAAAACTAGTAAGCAAAAAATTCTGAAATTCGGGCTAAACCTTCATTTTCAAACCATATTTCAAACACCACCATTATTTTGAAAAATTCTAAGTATACAATTTTTGAAAATTCGAGAAGTGCAAGGGGGTCAGACTGACCCAGATTCAAAATTTTTCAAATTTTAAAAAGCGATTCCGAGCAATCAACGAATCTGTTTTGACTAAAAATGGTGGGTTGTGAAAGCTGATCTCATTGGCTTCATTTTCCATATTTTTTTTGAATTTTTGAAGGTCATTTGGTATTGTTTCAAAGCAAAAAATCGACCTGGGGTCAAAATTCCAGATCTGACCCCCCTGATATTCAAAATTCCCTAAAAATTCGATTGAAATAGTAAAAATTCCAAAAGAATAGTCTCTGAGAAACTAATTGAAAAAGGAATCTACTTGCAAAATTTCAAATTAATTGGATTCCAATTATCATCAGAGAACCAACTTTACTTTTGTGGTTTGCTGAAACAAAAAAAACCCAGAAGTGCGTGCAACTTAGGTTGAATATTTAGGGTTACAACTAGAGACCACACTTTAGGCTAACCTAGACTTAATCAAGTCTAGTTAGCTGGTGAGCTTGGTCACCTTGTGGGCCACTCACCACAAACCCCACTGAAGAAAACGTGTAAAATTAATTGTAAAACATGAAATCAACCCGAGTTCGTTGTCATACTACTGGGTGTTTTTAACCTCTCTCGCCAAAGCTGGTGACTAAGTCTGCAGGGTAGTGTCAAACGACCGCGGCTCGGGGGTCAACAGAACCAGAGGCGTAAGCCAAAGGAAGAACCTTCCCCTTAGTCCCCTCATAACCAGACTGGCTGGGTTAGCTTGAGAGGCGGGATTTAATTTCAGTCTGTTGTACGATGAACTTATCTTCAGGAATTCAAATCCCTAATGAAAAATCTGGTCACCTGATCTATAAGGACCATTTGATTGACAGGGCCTTAGCCTTGTCCTGCGTGGCTACACCAACCCAGGGGTTGGACGGTGTATGCACGGAAGGAGGTCACTTCGACCTCACTTGGTTGGACCTTGGGAGCCACTCCCAAGGAGGCGAGTCACCTCGCTCGGACCATCTTCTCCCCCCATTTCTTCTATCTACTGAGCCGCAATGGCTAACACTGGATTTGGACCTAATCAGGATCTAGAAGAGCCAGACCCACGAGCTTATCTAAGAGCTCGGGTCACTGAATCAGCTCCACCTTGGGATCAGAACCCAAGGTGGTGAAGATGACTTTTCGCTTCGCCTGATCCTTCTCCTCAGGTTACCGAAATGGTTAACCCATATCTTAACGCTGGATATTATGACCATACCAGTTGGTCCCTCAAAGGACCGCATCTTATAACCGAGGATATGGATTTCATACTCCTGCTTCCTACCCATGGAAAATGGGTAGACCTGATTCACCCCTTGGAACCCCTGAAGAGCTACCGGTGCATATGCAGCTGCATTATAGAATACAGAGAGCTATAGTGAGCGCTAAGGAAAAGGCCACATCCTATCTACACGAAATCCAGGCTATCATTGAGCCAAACCAAAGACAAAGCTGGATTCCGCATCAACAAGCTGTGATGGAGCTTCTTCGGGAAACAGCAGAGATGACAAGGCTAATGAGACAAAATCGAGAAACTCAAGAAATACTACTTTTGAGATATCAAGTGGAAAATAGCCTTGAAGACCTTAAGGAATCCGAAATGATTACGCTGGAAGGACACATAGATGATTCTCGGGAGCAGATACTGGAAGATCACTCAGGGGAAAAAGAATCTAACGTGGATATGAGACAGGAGCAGGAAGTATGCCTAATGGGTTCATCTGAAATTCAGGAGGAAAGGATTGATATCTCCAGGACTGAGCCACAATCAGATTATCCTAAATCCTGGGAGACACCTCTCGGGTTAGATAACCCAATCGAGACAAGGGAAGTAGATCCAATTGAGGATATGGATCTTGAAGCAAGCATTACATGCGACACTACTGATCAGCCTAAGCCACTTCCCATTGTAGGTGAACCTGTGCAGGAGCCAACATCTTTTGATCTGCACTTTTCTTCTTTCACCTACATCCCTAATTTGGATGCTAGAGATTTTGAGATGACACTTTCTATCCCCGAGCATGACATCTGAAGACCAGAAATAGCTATGGATGTCGGAATTACTGAGGAACCCAATGCATATGAAGGTGAAGCTTTGAGCAGGAGCTGGGGACGCACCTATTGTCCTAGTCAATCTAATAGATGGCTCGACTCTAAGCCTGAGGAGACAGCCTCTGATGCATCAGAGATGGGTATTGATGAGGACGAAGTAATTTTTAATGAGGATTTCAATGACCTCCCTACAGATCTTCTACTTTCACGGATACCCCCATATGACCTAGAGCCTGGAGAGGGCATGATCTTTGATGTCAATTATCATTATGAGGATCCCTATGACTTAGATTTTGGTTCTGAGATACATTTTGATCTACTCCCTCAGCAACTTCTTGCTGAATTATGGGACATGATAAATCAGCTGAATCAACATCATGATCCCCCCTCTGATTATCTTCTATTTTCCACCACCAGTCCACACTTTCTTATAGCTAGACTTTTTGGAGTAGGGGTGCACAATCAGCTGGTTCGCATCTCCGGACCACTGATTCTGGGAGCATATGAGCATATCTTTCTCTTAATCTTAGCCGGCTCCTATGCTAGAAATGGCACATCTGATTGAGTTTTCACCTAGCTGGAGGCGTTAAACTCAACACGTATAGATACCATTCACTCCACATTTCACCATCATCTATACATAACCATTTTTATACATAGCATATTTTTGTTTTAGCATATTCCCTTTTTTGTATATTGCATGCTAATAGGTTGGTCGGTGCTGAATATAATTTCAGGAGCAATTACAGGTGATTTCTACCCATTCTCTCCCTGCAGTATTTATTTTCTTTTACATTCATGCATGAGGACATGCAAGAACTTAGGCATGGGGTGGTAGATGCAGCAAAAACTGAAAAAATTTTCATGCCAACACTTAGGAAAACCTCGGACTTGCATGTAAAACGTACTTTATGACCCTAAATAAAAGAACAACCGACTCCACCTCCAATGCTCACATTGGAGCTAGAAATCGTTCGCAACAGCCACTTCCGACTCACCCGCTCACCTTTTGTTCTAAATTTAGGGTCAAGCTGATTGTAACCTGATATGGGAAATTCACGAAGTACAAATTATGCGAGGTTACAAGTCCATAGCATATATACATATTGCATTCATGAATACGATTATTTTATTAAGAGAATGCATTAGGGATTTTATCCTTTAGTTGATTCCTGTAATCTGGAATCCAGTACAACTTTTCACACACATATAGAATTTGCAATGGATTCACGGTGAAGGCTGATAAACATCTTCAGTCTGTCGAGAAGAAGCAGTGCTTCTTTTCCTGAACCCCTGGACAGTGTTTTGGGAGTCAGGCTGATTTTCTTCCAAAAATCCACCAAATAGTGTGAGATGAGAGTAGAGTGTACTGGTGCTCTAAGATTAGTGCGAGGAATCTGGAATCCTAGATAATTAGGTGATGATATTCTGAGATTAGACATAGTTTTCGTTCTCGGTTCCCGCGTATATATTTTTGTGCGAAATTTTGAGAGCCACTGAATAAGCAAATACGCGAAGAGCGAGTTTTCATAAAACTAGGGCTAAGGTGGATGGTTACAACCATTCTCTACAGAATCCTCAGCTGAAGGAGGGTATTGATGTCAAGGTCAGAAATATACCGTCCTATCCGTCTCTCCCGGTGCCGTGAGTAGGCACTTCCACCAAATATGCCACCTAATGTCTCTTGAGTACCACCAATCCCTAATAATTCCTCCTCAATAAAGTTCATGGATGTATGTCAGTTGTGTTATGCTGAGAAAAAGAAAAAGAAAAAGAATGATGAAAAGAAAGAAAAACTGAAAAAAAAATTAGAAAAAGAAGAAAAAGCAAAGAAAAGGATGAATATTTAGTGTTTATTTCATCAAGGCAATACCACCAAATAAAATTGAGATCCACCAAATATGGTCCTAACCTATTTTTCTTGTGTTTCTGACCGGTCAAATGCTGGCTGAGGAATTCCGACTTAGTGTTAGGGTTATGAGAACTCAATTAAAGTGTTAATGCCTAGTGAGACCACCAAATACAGGTCATATACGTGAATCTGGTGAAGTTGTGAGCTCTATGAAAGAAAAGAAAAGGAAAAGAAAAAGAGTAAGAGAGAATGAATACAAAAGAATCAAAGAGAGCATATTTTTTCTCATCTTTCTCTAACTTGAGTTCCTTAGTAGTCCGAGAATCTAGATTCTGTAGTACTAGTCTCTATGTAGCACCAAGTGAGAGTGAGCCACCAAATATATAATCTTAGCCCTCAAAGATTCTCTACCTAAGCCTAAAGCCGAGGTGGAATTCATAGAATACCTTGAATACCCCGAGGGAAGAAGTCCGCCTATCCCGCTAGAATTTTTACTAGGGGTAATGGACAGGCTTTAGAGGTGAATCAATTTTTCACTCGAATCCGTTGCAAAATCTACATAGCTGCACTTTCACGATTGTCTGGATTTCTAGAGCATAGGATGAAAACAAAAAGGAGAAAAATCTCTAGGCATACACTTGATAAAATAATCAGTCCCTTAGGGACCCTTGCTGTAAATAATTTAGTCTTGCATTTGCTAGGGACTAGCAAGATTTAGTCATGGGGGTATGATTGCGCAGCAATCATTGGTCTTAATTGACCTAGATTAAGCTAGGACTTAGCATAAGTTAGGGTTATTCATGCATGCATATGCATTATCTGCATCTTTACTGCTTTCCTTTAGCTATGCATAAAATAATGTTATAATGTGCTGATTAAGTGCATTATGTTGATTGCAGGGAATAAGCAGATCTGGAGCTGGATCTAGAATAACGGGAGTTGCAGTAGAGTTGGAGCAGAAGGCTTAGATTAGATGTAGGAATAATAATGTAAGGGAGTTAAAGGTTTGCTATGCTATTAAGTAGGAATAAAGCAGTAAAATGTGAAGAGCTTAGGTCCATCCTAGCCCTAGAATAGCCTAGAGACTTCCCCAAGCCTTAGCTACCCTTAGATTAGGTCACAACACCATAGGAAGCCCTAAAACCCTAGTTTCAACCCTTATCTGGATGTCCAAATAAGTTATAGGATGTCCAAGACCCTTAGCCATCTCCCGCACACCTCAAACCCACTTCTGTAGTGTTATTGGACGTCCAGACACTTTGTCAGACGTCCAATTTCTGCAGGATACCCAAAATAGAACCTAAAATCCCTCTTGACTCTAATTGGATGTCTAGAAAACAAGTCTGGACTTCTGATTTTTTAGTATAAGACATCTGACACTATTATTAGACGTCTGATACTGCTCTCCAATTCCTATTTTGAGATTTAAGCCTTGATCTTGGATCTCTAGGTCCCTAAACCCAATTCCAACCCCATAGGAACCTAAATTAAGGTTCCCTAACCCTAGTACATCACCTCTAGACCTCCCTAAGGACCTAATTAGGTCCTCACTAAACCTAATTGACTTGGATCTTAGTCAATTCCATCATTCTATTCAATTGGACTCATTGAGTCTAATTGAGCCCTGATCTCAGCACACACTGTCCAATTGGACTCAGTGAGAGTCAAATTGACCTAGACCTAAATTAATTGAGTTTCTTTACTCTCAATTAAGTTTTCACACACCCAATTAAACTTGTATTAAGTTTAAATGCACTTTACCTTAGTGAATTAGGGTTTATAACCCTAATTTGAGACATACCTTGACCTAAACCCACTAGAACCTAACCTAATCAACCTAGCCACCTAAGTTTCGACCCACACACACCCACACACACCATCCACACGAAAATACCTAGCCTAGAGTTCTCTAGAACTCTCTACCATGTGTGGTTGCCTTGGTTGCCAAAATTAGCAACCAAGAGCCATTCAATTTTTAGATCCACATTTGGTTGATCTAAAAACTACCATCCATCCTCTCTCTCTCACTCTCCCACGAGCTCCCACCATAGGCCTCTCTAGAGAATTCCATAATTCTCTAGAGAGCTTCCCTTAAGTCTATAAAAAGACCTAAGGGGTGGCCATTTGCACCCATTCACATCCCTTGGCTTCCATTGGCACCACTCACTCCATTAGCTCCATACACGCCCACTTTCACTTAGGTTAGCTACTCCACCTCCATGAGCTCACCACCATCATGGAGGACACCATGCCGGGATGCTGGATCAACCCTACCTCTCTCCAAGGGTTGGCCTAAGCTACATTGGCTGCCCCTCATTCTCCTCCCGACCACTCCAAGGCCATCGGGGACAACCCCTGAATGCCCTTTTATTCTTCTAGATTTAGTTTATGCTCTTCATAATTTTATTTCTTTTATTACTACTTAGTAGTGTAGTCTTAACTTCTCCCCCAATGATGCATGCAAAATCACCCCATTGATTCTTGTATGCAGTCCTTTTCTGGTAGCTAGATTTAAATTTCAAGTATTTATGTACAAGCTTTCCTCTAAAGTTGTTGCAAACAACTCTCCCATTGAATGAATGAAAAATGTTTTTATATATATCTCCATATTGTGAAATCACCATGAGCTCATTGATTGCTATTATATTTACATGATTCTTGTTGCCTGTTTCTAACTCCTAATATTCTTGCAACTAAGCATGTCATGCCTAAATATGTAATAATCACTAACTGACAAGCGTTTCTAAACAAAGTCGAGCAATAGAAGATCAATTTTAGAAGTAAAACAAACACCTCCCAGAGACGAATGACCGGGACTCAAGTCTTGTTATTTTTACAAACTTAATTTTTGACGAACGTTTTTGTGCGCTTATACTATGATTTTCGAAGACTTTCAAAATGTGTGAAAACGGTTCCCGCCAGGAAAGCACCAAGGGGACAGAGTATCCCCTTAATCTTCTTCTTCTTCTCTTGACCTTCTATGTAGGTGGAAATATGGGTAGAAAATTGTAGCCAAGGGTTGATTTTTTTGTTGGAATATGATGGGTATTTATAGAGGTGGAGAGGGGGGTAGTAGGCATGGGTTAGGTGGATGGCTAGGATGTGTTTAGGTGGTGGTTATGGGTAGTTAGGTTAATCCTAGGGCTAGGGTTAATTGGCACCACCTAAGGGGTGCTAAAGGGGGTAGTTATGGTGGCCAAAAGGCACCTAAAGTTGGCACCAATTGTGGGTCTTCTAGAAGGTGTTGAGGTGGATGATGGAGATGGGATCAAAAGGAGATGAATGGTGGGGATTTATGGTGGTTTTGGAGGGAAAGTTGGCACCATCTTAAAGGTGGCTTTTGGAGGTGGTGGGATGAAAGGTGGTGATGGTTAATGGTGCAAACTTGGAGTAGGGTGGAGCTAGCTTAGGTGAGCTTAGGTAGGGTTGAGTTAGTGGAGCTAGATAGGAAGGGTTTTTAGGTGGTGGATTGCCAAGGAAGCTGGAGCCTAGCTAAGATAAGCTAGCTTAGCTAGTAGTGGAGTAGAGGAGGAGGTATTGGAGCTAGGGTTTGAGGATAGGAGCTGAGGAGGAGAAGTCTGGAGCTTGAGCTGGAGTTGGCAGCAACTGAAGAGGGTGGCATGGAGCTACTCTAGCTGGCTTAGCTTGCTAGTTCTTTGCTAGCTATTAAGCAAAGCTAAAGTGAGCTGGCTTCTACCATAATGAGCTGAGGTGAGCTGGGTCTGGTGCACCCAGGGGGATCAAGTTGGTTGGAATAGCTAAGGTAGCTTAGCTCGACTAGGTTGAGCTAAGCTAAATCCCCAGGAGCTAGACTTGAGCTTCCTGAGATGAAATGAAGTCATCTTTAGCTAGCTAGAGTTGAGAGGAGCTGGATGTGGCTGGACCTGAGCTGGGGTGAACTCCAGTCAACTCAGTTGAGCTAGCTAGAGCTTCCTGTGGATTAATGGGAGCTGAGATGAGCTAGACCCAGCTAAGTTGAGCTGGATCTGAGCTGACCTGAGCTAGGGTAAGCTAAGATGAGCTCTCTTGAGCTGCCATTCAGCTGAGATGAGCTGAATGGAGCTAGGATGAGCTAACCCTAGTTCAGGTGAGCTGAATTGCAACTATGGTGAGTTAGATCAAGCTGAGATCCAACTGGTGAGAGCTTCTCCTTCACTAGTTGCCTTCCTGAATGCCAGGGTTCTAGGGATCTGGCAATTTGTATATCCTTAACACTCACAAAAACACATTAAAAATACAACAAAAAGTGCAATGCATGCCTAACCTAATTAATGCCTAAATGCAGTGCAAAAAACCTACTTGCGGAGTGATGAGAACCTCATCATGAGCCATAACTAGCTCATTTTGACCCAATACAAAGGATAAAAGCTCCTACATATCTCAAGGAAAAGCTTAACTCAGAGAATTCTGAGTTTGAGAAGAAAACAAGTCATAAGGGGTAAAAGTGCAATTTTACCAGTATAATCTGCATACAGGGTAATTCAGGGCCCAAACATAGGTCAAAACAGCTTAATAAGAATAAAAGTGGGATGAGATGATCTAGCAAGGGCTACAGCACTTCCAAGGAACCAAATGATAATCTGTAACCCTAAAACAACCCACTTCAATTCACAAGGTTCGAGGCAAAATAAAAATAGAATAAACCCTCTAAAATTCATAGAAAAATAATCTCTGGGGTTTAGAACCATCAATTTGGCCTTTAGAACCCATTTTGACCTACATTGAGAACCATGCCCAATTAATAACTTAATTTGGGTTTTTGCGCAAATTGACCGGTCAAACAAGGTTTAATATGAAAATAAAATTCACCATCAGATTCCTTAGGTCCTAATTAGTCATGTATAAAAACTTGAGCCTAAGAAGAAACCTCCTTGACCGACTTCACACTTTGGTCCTCATATATTTACTCTTTGGCCCTCAACTTTTGAACCCTCGCATTTTGGCCCCTAACTCTCCTTCTTTCTTTGCAAACAGGTCCCTCCTGCAAAACCCTGCCAGCACCATGCTCCGGCGACCTTGCGCGGAGCATGGCGCCGCGCAGGGTGAGGTGGAGGACCTGGCAAGTGTACCGGGGGTGCCCTGCGTCGTCAGCCGTCGCAGGAGCACCCCCATGGTCATTGTAGCCCCCCATACCGGCCGTGCGAACGCACGGACGGTATGGGTTCGTATTCCGACCATTCTCCGGCGAGGGAGACACGTCGTCTCCCTCCGCCTTCCTCCCTGCTTCAACCCTATAAATACCCCCCGCCGCTCCACCGACGAAGGCAGCCTGGATCTGACGGAGAAAACCCCCAGCTTTCTTCTCTTCTTTCTCCGGCAGACGCTCACCAGCTCCGGCGACTTCCTTCCCCTCCACCTCTTCGCTCTGCCGCAATACCAGCAGCAGAGACCTCCTCCCCTGCTCTTCCCACGCCACGCCGCACCCAGCTGGCGCCTCTCCAGCCCTCTGCTCGCCGCCGCCCCTCTCTCTGAGCATCATCTTCTCCGGCGACAGTCGATACGACTGTCGCCCTGTTCCTCCCCCTTCGTCCCTGCAGTTAAGTTAGACTTACTCCCCTTCTCCTCCTCTTTCTTTCCCCGCTTTCGATTTAGTCAATTAAGCCCTCTACCGACCCTGTTCACCCTCATCCTCTCCGCCTCCGACCACCCTCCGGCGAGCCGCTCCCATCACCTCAGCGACCCACACGGCTCGCCGACCACCGCAGAACCTCCGCCTCCTCACCCTGATCCTCTTCCGCCCCTCCACTTCCCACCAAACACCCTCTGCAGACCCACCGAACACACCCACTCCCTCGCTCACAGTTTGACCTAGGACGACCTGACAGCTCCATCTCGCCCCCTGCAAACCCCCTGACCACCTTCGCCGTGCCACGGCGAAGGTCCCCCGCCTGTCTGATTTGGCCGAGAGGCCGTGCTATTGATTTCAGGTTCCAGGCCTTGACCGCCATTGGCGAGGAAGCTCGAAGCTTGCTCGAGGTTGCTCCAAGCCTAGATATCCCAGGTTGAAGAGCCACGGCCAGCGCGGAAGAGTCTTGCGCACACACCCCGGCCCTCAATTGGAGTTGCGCGCCTCAACAGCTGTTGCAATTGGAAGCGCCATCCCTGCTGCAGGCGTGAGAGAAACGGGTGCGCGGATAGTCCCACCTCGGAACCTCTCGAAGGCGCGCGGACGCATAAAGGCAAAAACTGCCTTATGCTGTTTGCCTCAGTTACCACGGGGTGAGGTCCCTCTCACCCGACCCGACCCGACCCGACTCGGCCTCGTCCGTGACCACGCTCCGCGGACCTGGCCCGACCCGATTAGACTGACCTGCACTCCTCGCCCACCACGCACGCCGGTGGGCCTGGACCCGGACCTGACCCGAACCCGATTACCCGGTAGCGCTCTGGGAGAGCTTCCGATGAGTGATTTCAGAGAGAGAGATACGCGGGGGAGGGGGGTAGAGTAGGTTTTTGCCTTGACGAATAAACTCTGAAGTGTGCAGGCCAAAGAAGAAGAAGCAGACCCGCTGAAGAAGAAGGAGCTGCTGCACTGTAGCGAAGGCATTGTTAAGTCGTCTCAGCACCGGGGCAGACGACGAAAGGTCAGCAGCCAAAGAAGAAGAAGACCCGCTGAAGAAGAAGGAAGAGCAACGGCCATCGCGAAAGAAGAAAAAGAGAGGTCAAGGCAGGTGAAGACAAAGAAGAAGAAGGAATGAAGAGAAGCAAGAAGCAAGAAAAGAAGAAGACGATCTGACGAAAAAGAAAGAAAGGAAACAAGGAAGAACAGAAGAAGAAGAGCACGAGGGGAAGATCTGAAGAAAGTAGAAGAAAAAGAAGAAGAAGAAGAAGAACAGGAAGAACCAAAGACAAAGAGGAAGAAAGAAGAAAAGAAGAAGAAGCCAAATTTTCATCTCTCTCTCTCTCTTTATTTTGTAATAGAACTTGTATATCTCTAGAATACAACTTGCTCCCTAAGTTCGACCTCGGGAACTCTTTTATTTTTCCGAGTAAAAAAATTTTATATGAAAACGTTGGTAACAACCGGCTTTACTACAACGATATAACACAACCCGGTCAAACCCACGCTATCATCATTTTGGCGCCGTTGCCGGGGAGCAACGGCTATTCTAGAGGTAAACATTCCTGTATCTTTTAATTTCTGATAATATCCTCTCTTTTGTGCAGCTACAGGAACTCAAGAAGACAAGCAACCACACGACAACCACTCCGAAGACAGGTAAGTCTTTTCTCTCACTATTAACCCCTACGCTCTAAAGAGAAAGAAAAGAAAAGAACAAAGCAATATAGGGCTAACCTGTCTTCCATACTTAGTAACCATAAAAAGTTGCATGTTTTCAACTCATCACTCCTGCACACTATTAAGGGTATTTAAGGGCTAACACATTCTTGCTTGAGCCCTAATTGCCCAACAAAGAGTTAAATGGACCAAGTAGAGCCAACATAAGGTCAAACATTAGGATTTCAGTAGAGACACACCCCTTAATCAAGAATTGAGGAAATCCTAAAGAGGTGTGCCCAAGCCATTGATTGAAAATAATTAACAAGAAAAATCCTAAACAATTGGCTCTCTCTAAACACTTGAACCCTAAAAGACAGGACCTAAAAGCTCTTAAAGAAAACAATAGGTAAAGTTGACCCCTTGGGTTAACCAACCTTAAATTAGGTCACTCTTTGCACTTAAAAAGACTAAAGTTCAAGTGAAACCTTAAGCACCCTGATCTTAAAATTGGTAGACTTAAGAGGTCAAGATCCCCATTCTGGTCTACCTGGAACCGCAGTGACAAGAGAGGTCGGGTGGGGGAAACCCTGTAACCCGTGGGGACGCTCTACCGTGTAGGGGTCTTCGCGGGACTCTCCCTCTCTGGCTGCCTAGGTAATTCTCAGGTGGACGATCTTTCTGATCAAGGGGTCCATCTGCCCCGCACCTCTATAGTCACCCAACACATTTTTGGGTGTCTTGATTGGGTCCATCACCTTCTAAACTTACCTCTCCCAACTGTGCATGTACGGAAGGAGGTCTCTAAGACCACCCTTAAGACCTCCTTTAGAAATTCACTCTCGTCAAGGCCAAGCCTCGACGCCCGTGTTTGTGCAGCAACACCCTCACATTATTCTCTCTCCTGATTCAGAACCAAGTTCTTCTTCTTCCCCCATCATGGCTCAGCCAGTTGAGGAAGAAAATAATCTGGAACACCAGCTCCAGCGACTCAATGACCTCTTCCAAAACTTCGTGCACCCACCACAGCGTCCTATGATGCGGGACCACTACAATCCTGCTGCGGTGGCAATTGAGCCTCGAGTTAGAATCCCGATTGGAGGACCTGATTCCGAACTAAAGCCCAACATGATTCACGCTATACCTAAATTCCATGGGCTTAATTCTGAAGATCCCTTCCAGCACATCAAACAGCTTAAGCATCTGGCCCACACTTTTGGATCAGATGCGCAAAATCGGGATATTCTTCTCATGAAGATGTTCTCCTTTTCTCTTATGGACAAGGCCGCCCATTGGTATCAAACTCAGACCCGGCCGATCAACACTTGGGAAGAACTTCAATCCGAGTTTTTGAAAAAGTTCTTTCCCGTTGGTCGGACCAACGCCTTGCGCCATCAGATTACACACTTCACTCAACAATCAGGAGAACCTCTCCATGAGGCATGGGATCGTTTTCAGGATCTCATGAGGAAGTGCCCCCATCACGGAGTTCCTAAATGGGAACAAGTCCAATCTTTTTACCAGGGACTCCGTGAGGACATCCGCCTTTTCGTCAATGCAACCTGCGGAGGAAACATCATGGGTCAACATGAAGACACCGTATGGGAGATTCTCGAAAACATGTGCGAGAACTCCATCAACAATGACTCCATGGGATTATTCGACAGGACGAATACCCGCGCAGCGACGAATCTTAAGGGAGCACATGAGACGCAGGGCCTGTCCGCATCAGTCGACCTGGAATTAATGGCCAGTCGATTGGACAAGGTCTCAATTATTGAAAAGAAGGTGGATGAGCTGACTCAGCACTTGCAGCGAGCCACCTCTGTGCGTAACTCCTTTGCACAACCTCCTTCCACACAGGAGACTGTGCAAAACATCCTACACCGATCCTCCCCTGGGATGGATCCATATCCATCCCCATCTGATTCTTGGACTGGAAGATCATCCGATCCTTTCTTCACCAGCCGGGGGAACTCCATTCCCCCTTTCCCTGATTCTCAGGAGGTTCCTCAGACCTGCGAGGACCTCAACGCCATCCAGAACGACCCATTCTCCAACACTTACAACCCTGGATGGCGAAACCATCCAAATTTTCAGTGGGCGGGAAATTCTCAAACCCAAAGACCACCTTTTCATTCCCGCCCACAGCCCTCTCATCACTACCAGCCGCCTCAGCCTCGGCCCAACCCTACTTATCCATCAGGGCCAAATCAAGATCAAATGTCCTTAATCCTTCAGACTCTGGCTGACATTCAAAAATCGAATGCGGCCATTCAAAAACAGCACAAGGACGAGCTTACTGAAGTTAAAACTCAGCTGGCCCAGTTGGCAAATTCTCGCCAGCCAGGCACACTCCCTTCCCAACCCCTTCCTAACCCAAATAACGTGCCAACCCAGAAGCGCTTTATGAATCCAAATTTAGGCCAAGCTCAATGGATTTATCAGGCCCCCACTGCTCCATCTCCAGACGAGATGGAAGCCTCTACTTCTCGTACGGGATTTCAGCAGCAGCCACCCCTCCTACCAAATCCAAACCAAAATCAGGCCGGATTAAATTCTGTAACAACACGTAGTGGTAAGACAACTCAGGACCCGCGTTATCCAAACCACTCCCAGCCTGATAATCATGACCCTAGGATAGTTATCCAAGGTACCGCTGTTCCAGACCCACAACCAGGACCTATCCTAGAGGAACCAACCAAGATCCCGTTTCCCGAAGCCCTGACCAAGGGAAAGAAGACCACCAAACCCGTGGCCCCTGAGGAGGACCTGGTCAAGCTCTTTGAGCAGGTCCACATAAACATCCCCTTGATGGATGCAATCCGCCACGTACCAGCTTACGCACGATTTCTAAAGAATATATGTACACCCCAGCGTAAGCCGCGAACCAAGGGAGGGAGCCCAATTGTTCTGTCAGAGCAAGCCAGCTCTGTAATCCTTAGTAGACTCCCACCCAAGGCAAAAGATCCTGGAACTCCCCTGATCTCCTGTAAGATAGGTGGTACCCAATTGGACAGAGCATTGTTAGACTTAGGTGCATCTATAAATCTGATACCCACATCCTTACTTGACCATCTGGAAGAATCTGAGCTGAAACCAACTGAGGTGACATTACAATTAGCAGATCGATCTATAAAGTCACCAAAAGGGATTCTCGAGGATGTTATCGTAAGAGTGCGGGATTTCTATTTTCCAGTGGACTTTATAGTCTTAGACATGGATGCACCTGAGAACCCTAGGGATACACCAATCATTCTAGGGAGACCTTTCTTGGCTACTGCTAGAGCCAACATCAGCTGTGAGGAGGGCCAAATAGAGCTTAAGTTTGGAGATCAAACACTGAAAATTGATATATTTAAGGCCCAACAAGGAATTAATTGCGGCGTCATCGAGCAAATTTGTGACATCAAGACTTTGGTTGATGAATCACACCTCCAGAATGACTTGAGTATTCCTCATCAACCACAGAAGGATCTTGACCCGCAAATAGAGGAGTCCAATCCGGATGTGAACAACCCAGTAACTCCCACCCTTGAACCTCACATCTATACTGAACCACCCGCTGCTGCTGAAAACCCCATCCTTGAACTGAAACCCCTTCCTGCTCATTTGAAATACATCTTTTTGGGTTCTAATCAGACCCTTCCTGTGATCATCAATTCCAACCTCAATCCTGAACAGGAATCCCGTCTGATTGTTGTCCTCCAGCAACATCGCAGAGCCATCGGATGGACCCTCGATGATTTGACTGGAATAAGTCCCTCTTATTGTACTCATCATATCTATTCAGAAGAGGGCACACGACCTTCTCGTGAAATGCAGAGACGCTTAAACCCCAATCTGCAGGAGGTCGTGAAAAAGGAGATCATCAAGTGGTTAGATGCTGGGATCATCTACCCGATCTCCGATAGTCGTTGGGTGAGCCCGATTCAGGTCGTGCCTAAAAAGGCAGGACTCACCACTATAACGACTGAGACCGGAGAAATCATTCCTACCCGATTAGCCAACTCGTGGAGAGTCTGTATAGATTACCGTCGA
This sequence comes from Thalassia testudinum, assembly GCA_037157565.1. Classification (NCBI taxonomy): domain Eukaryota; kingdom Viridiplantae; phylum Streptophyta; class Magnoliopsida; order Alismatales; family Hydrocharitaceae; genus Thalassia; species Thalassia testudinum. The sequence continues at coordinate 1,245,609 of JAZHRO010000029.1, read as the reverse complement.
CTCAATTCCTCCACGAAGAAGGATCATTTCCCACTACCCTTCATTGATCAAATTCTCGAAAAACTAGCGGGAAATAGGTTCTTCTGCTTTCTTGACGGGTACTCCGGTTATAACCAGGTGGCAATCCATCCTGAGGACCAAGAAAAGACCACATTCACCTGCCCCTTCGGAACATACGCTTTCCGAAGGATGCCTTTTGGTCTTTGCAATGCACCCGCTACTTTTCAGCGATGCATGCTTGCCATATTCTCAGATATGGTAGGTGATTATCTGGAAGTCTTCATGGATGACTTTTCAGTTTTCGGAGCATCATTCGACGATTGCCTCCAGCACTTGGTCCAGATACTCAGGCGGTGCATCGACGTGAATTTGGTTCTTTCCTGGGAAAAGAGCCATTTCATGGTGCCTGAGGGAATTGTCCTGGGACACTCAATTTCGGAGAAAGGTATCCAAGTGGATCGAGCTAAGGTTAATCTGATTTCTCGCCTTCCTATGCCTAGCTCGATCAGGGACATCCGATCCTTTTTAGGGCATGTCGGTTTTTATCGACGATTTATCCCTGATTTTTCAAAAATCGCACGCCCCCTGACCACTCTTCTCTCCAAGGATGTTCCCTTCGAAATCTCCAAGGAATGCACTCAAGCATTTGAAATCCTGCGTGACCGAGTCACCCAAGCCCCGATCCTACAGTCCCCTGATTGGTCTCAACCCTTTGAGATCATGTGTGATGCATCCGACTTCGCTGTAGGAGCGGTTTTGGGGCAGAAAAATGACAAGAAACCTGTGGTCATTTACTACGCCAGCAAAACACTCGATGAGGCTCAGCGTAACTATACAGTTACTGAGAAAGAGCTGCTAGCTGTAGTATTTGCCCTAGAGAAATTCAGATCATACCTTCTGGGTTCCCGTGTCATCATATACTCGGATCACACGGCTGTGAGGCATCTCCTTGCAAAGAAGGACGCGAAACCTCGATTGATCCGATGGATCTTGCTGTTGCAAGAATTTGACCTCGAGATTCGCGATAAAGCGGGAAAACAAAACGTGGTAGCTGATCACTTGTCTCGTCTTCCTTCTGAAATGATAGACCCTTCCGGACCCATCACTGAGCATTTTCCCGATGAGCACCTGCTGACTATTGGTACTAGCCTTCCATGGTTTGCTAATATTGTAAATTACTTGGCATCTCATCAGACCCCGTCCGATTGGCCGAAGGCCAAGAAAGACAAATTACTCTCCGATGCCAAGTATTACATTTGGGAAGACCCGTACCTCTTCCGCATAGGTGCCGATCAGATCATCCGGAGATGTATCCCGGAAGGGGAAGTCAACAATATCCTCTCTTTCTGCCATGACCAGGCATGCGGTGGCCATTTTGCCGGGCATAAAACCGCATCAAAAGTCCTCCAGTGCGGCTTTTACTGGCCCACACTGTTCAAAGACGCATACAGTCATTGCAAGGCATGCAGTCGTTGCCAGACTTTGGGCAACATGAGCCATCGCGACATGATGCCTATGCAACCGATTCTAGTATGCGAAATCTTTGATGTTTGGGGGATTGATTTTATGGGCCCCTTTCCTGTTTCGGATGGTTTCGAATACATTCTGTTGGCTGTGGACTACGTGTCCAAATGGATCGAAGCCATACCGACCCGAACCTGTGATCACAAAATCGTTCTCAAATTCATTCATCAACACATTTTCTCAAGGTTCGGGATTCCTCGTGCAATAATCTCTGATGGGGGGACCCATTTCACAAATGCTCAGTTTAGGTCACTGATGACCAAATACGGGGTGTCTCACCGAATCTCTACTCCTTACCACCCCCAAACTAATGGTCTAGCTGAGCTGTCGAATCGGGAGATCAAGAAAATCCTACAGGTCACTGTTCGACCTGACAGGAAGGACTGGTCGTCCCGACTTCCGGAAGCATTGTGGGCCTATAGGACCGCCCACAAGACCCAATTGGGCATGTCTCCCTTTAGATTGGTGTACGGAAAGGCATGCCACCTTCCCGTCGAACTGGAGCATAAAGCCTATTGGGCAGTACGGAACTGTAATCTAGATCTTTCCAAGGCTGGGACCCACAGAAAACTCCAAATCAGCGAGATCGATGAATTACGCACAGACGCGTACGAGAACTCGCAAATCTACAAGGAGCGGGTTAAAGACTTCCACGACAAACACATCTCGAGAAAGATCTTTCATCCTGGTCAAAAGGTCCTACTCTTTGATGCCCGACTCAAACTCTTCCCAGGAAAACTGAGATCTAAGTGGGTTGGACCATATTTGGTCCGACAGGTTTTTGGAAATGGAGCAATCGAAATCAGTCCACTCAGCCACGATTCTAAACCTTTCATCGTGAATGGTCAAAGACTCAAGCCGTTCATTGATGTAACTTCTACTGATTTGGCTGAGGCATCTCATATCCTCCTTTCCCCTTGAGCTTATTGCGCCCAGCCGATGGCGTAAAACTCAGCGCTTAACGGGAGGCAGCCCGTCATTCTCTTTGAAAACCTGAAACTTGTTCTGACACCTTTCAGCACTCGAAGTTCACCCTGAACTGAGACCCCCTAGGTTACAATGAGGACATTGCAAATCTTAGGCATGGGGGGGTAGGAAAGTGCAAAAACTTGTAAGAAAAGGTTTCAAACAAAAAAAATTCACATATGCCAAAAATACCATAAAAATTAAAAAATTTTTCGAAAAAGAATAAGAGGAAAAGAGGAGAAGAAAATTTTGTGAAGGAGAGAAGAAACAAAATGAAAAAGGAGCACAAAATTATAAGAAAAGTTGATAGTCATTAGTAAGGAACTAAGGAATTAACCTAAGTTCTAGACCTCATTCAAGAAAATAACTGAAAAGTGCAAATGAGATTAGTAAGAATGCAAACCTTAGGCATTCTTGAATAGACTCTTAGTACCCATTAAGATCTGGACACTCCTCAAGAGGTTGAGGAAAATGAAAAGCTGAAGTATTAGGTCTAAGGCTTAGGGAGTATTCGGCCTCGTTAACTAATTTTTGGTTTACGGGACTCAGTAACCTAAGCACCCTAATCTCACACACAGCCTGGTTCAGTAAGCATAAAAATCAGAATCACGCAGAAGCGTCGCAAAAATCTGAAAAGAACACCTAGAATAGGAATGGCCGATCAACACAAGTTGATTTGGACGAGTTCCCAGCGCGGAGAGGCGGGAAATCCCCTCGAAGATGCGTAACAAAATATCATCTCCTCGGTGCTTGTCTCTTAGGATATTTACATATCCTACGGGGGGCATGTAAGCACTCTGCTGGTTCAGATTCCATGGATGGCATTATCTCGAAGTGTCAATTGCCAGGGTCTGGATTCGGCCACGGAATACCATGGATGGGATTATCTCGAAATCTCAATAGCCAGGGTTCCGGGGGTTGCCATGGGCGGTGCTATCTCGAAGCATCGATCGCCAGGAACCCTTGAGGATTGATGATGGGAGCAAGGAATCTGATACAGACCGTGTTGAAAAGCCAATCCTAGACTAGAACTAAAAAGAAAAAGAGAGAGAAAACTCTCCAAACAGAAAAAACTTTCTATCTCTCTCTTACAAAACGCACTGCGAACTGAGCCAGGGCTAAAATCATTTCAAGCACGGGTGCTTTAACCACGAAGTCCAATAAACCTTAGGTTAGTTCTTGTGGGCCTTAAAAACCTTTGCTAAAAGACTGAGGCTAAGGCTAGACAGATTTGGATCTTGATTGGTACTAGAGTATCTTTTAGGCCTATGGTCAGCATTCTAACCTAATCTATGCTCAAATAAAAAGGCACTTATCTAAAACCATTGAAAACTTCATGGTCTAGAACAAGGGTTGAAACCTTAAGTTTTCTTTTTTTTTTTTTGCTAAGGGACTAGCAAAAGCTAGGCATGGGGGTATGATGAGAACCTCATCATGAGCCATAACTAGCTCATTTTGACCCAATACAAAGGATAAAAGCTCCTACATATCTCAAGGAAAAGCTTAACTCAGAGAATTCTGAGTTTGAGAAGAAAACAAGTCATAAGGGGTAAAAGTGCAATTTTACCAGTATAATCTGCATACAGGGTAATTCAGGGCCCAAACATAGGTCAAAACAGCTTAATAAGAATAAAAGTGGGATGAGATGATCTAGCAAGGGCTACAGCACTTCCAAGGAACCAAATGATAATCTGTAACCCTAAAACAACCCACTTCAATTCACAAGGTTCGAGGCAAAATAAAAATAGAATAAACCCTCTAAAATTCATAGAAAAATAATCTCTGGGGTTTAGAACCATCAATTTGGCCTTTAGAACCCATTTTGACCTACATTGAGAACCATGCCCAATTAATAACTTAATTTGGGTTTTTGCGCAAATTGACCGGTCAAACAAGGTTTAATATGAAAATAAAATTCACCATCAGATTCCTTAGGTCCTAATTAGTCATGTATAAAAACTTGAGCCTAAGAAGAAACCTCCTTGACCGACTTCACACTTTGGTCCTCATATATTTACTCTTTGGCCCTCAACTTTTGAACCCTCGCATTTTGGCCCCTAACTCTCCTTCTTTCTTTGCAAACAGGTCCCTCCTGCAAAACCCTGCCAGCACCATGCTCCGGCGACCTTGCGCGGAGCATGGCGCCGCGCAGGGTGAGGTGGAGGACCTGGCAAGTGTACCGGGGGTGCCCTGCGTCGTCAGCCGTCGCAGGAGCACCCCCATGGTCATTGTAGCCCCCCATACCGGCCGTGCGAACGCACGGACGGTATGGGTTCGTATTCCGACCATTCTCCGGCGAGGGAGACACGTCGTCTCCCTCCGCCTTCCTCCCTGCTTCAACCCTATAAATACCCCCCGCCGCTCCACCGACGAAGGCAGCCTGGATCTGACGGAGAAAACCCCCAGCTTTCTTCTCTTCTTTCTCCGGCAGACGCTCACCAGCTCCGGCGACTTCCTTCCCCTCCACCTCTTCGCTCTGCCGCAATACCAGCAGCAGAGACCTCCTCCCCTGCTCTTCCCACGCCACGCCGCACCCAGCTGGCGCCTCTCCAGCCCTCTGCTCGCCGCCGCCCCTCTCTCTGAGCATCATCTTCTCCGGCGACAGTCGATACGACTGTCGCCCTGTTCCTCCCCCTTCGTCCCTGCAGTTAAGTTAGACTTACTCCCCTTCTCCTCCTCTTTCTTTCCCCGCTTTCGATTTAGTCAATTAAGCCCTCTACCGACCCTGTTCACCCTCATCCTCTCCGCCTCCGACCACCCTCCGGCGAGCCGCTCCCATCACCTCAGCGACCCACACGGCTCGCCGACCACCGCAGAACCTCCGCCTCCTCACCCTGATCCTCTTCCGCCCCTCCACTTCCCACCAAACACCCTCTGCAGACCCACCGAACACACCCACTCCCTCGCTCACAGTTTGACCTAGGACGACCTGACAGCTCCATCTCGCCCCCTGCAAACCCCCTGACCACCTTCGCCGTGCCACGGCGAAGGTCCCCCGCCTGTCTGATTTGGCCGAGAGGCCGTGCTATTGATTTCAGGTTCCAGGCCTTGACCGCCATTGGCGAGGAAGCTCGAAGCTTGCTCGAGGTTGCTCCAAGCCTAGATATCCCAGGTTGAAGAGCCACGGCCAGCGCGGAAGAGTCTTGCGCACACACCCCGGCCCTCAATTGGAGTTGCGCGCCTCAACAGCTGTTGCAATTGGAAGCGCCATCCCTGCTGCAGGCGTGAGAGAAACGGGTGCGCGGATAGTCCCACCTCGGAACCTCTCGAAGGCGCGCGGACGCATAAAGGCAAAAACTGCCTTATGCTGTTTGCCTCAGTTACCACGGGGTGAGGTCCCTCTCACCCGACCCGACCCGACCCGACTCGGCCTCGTCCGTGACCACGCTCCGCGGACCTGGCCCGACTCGATTAGACTGACCTGCACTCCTCGCCCACCACGCACGCCGGTGGGCCTGGACCCGGACCTGACCCGAACCCGATTACCCGGTAGCGCTCTGGGAGAGCTTCCGATGAGTGATTTCAGAGAGAGAGATACGCGGGGGAGGGGGGTAGAGTAGGTTTTTGCCTTGACGAATAAACTCTGAAGTGTGCAGGCCAAAGAAGAAGAAGCAGACCCGCTGAAGAAGAAGGAGCTGCTGCACTGTAGCGAAGGCATTGTTAAGTCGTCTCAGCACCGGGGCAGACGACGAAAGGTCAGCAGCCAAAGAAGAAGAAGACCCGCTGAAGAAGAAGGAAGAGCAACGGCCATCGCGAAAGAAGAAAAAGAGAGGTCAAGGCAGGTGAAGACAAAGAAGAAGAAGGAATGAAGAGAAGCAAGAAGCAAGAAAAGAAGAAGACGATCTGACGAAAAAGAAAGAAAGGAAACAAGGAAGAACAGAAGAAGAAGAGCACGAGGGGAAGATCTGAAGAAAGTAGAAGAAAAAGAAGAAGAAGAAGAAGAACAGGAAGAACCAAAGACAAAGAGGAAGAAAGAAGAAAAGAAGAAGAAGCCAAATTTTCATCTCTCTCTCTCTCTTTATTTTGTAATAGAACTTGTATATCTCTAGAATACAACTTGCTCCCTGAGTTCGACCTCGGGAACTCTTTTATTTTTCCGAGTAAAAAAATTTTATATGAAAACGTTGGTAACAACCGGCTTTACTACAACGATATAACACAACCCGGTCAAACCCACGCTATCATCACGGAGCAAAATCCTAAGAGGTAGGTTTGTTTTAATGCATCAAAATGATGATAAATTGGCATTTATCACACCCCCATGCTTATCTTTTGCTAGTCTCTTAGCAAAACTTTGATTTTTACAAAACAAAATTTTTGGGAAATCTAATTTTTTAAACTTTTGTAGAGAAAAGAAGATTATGGGACCTTGGTTGGTTTAAATATAGGAGGTACGGGATTTGTTAACGATAAACATCGGGATTTGTTTCCAGATCCAAAAAGTAGACAAAAACGGGGTTAATATATCCTCCAAAAAATTCACAGATTAATCCCTTGTTAATTCAGATGACTTGAAATTTTTGTTTTTAGGATTTTTTTGGTTCTTGAATCTGATTCGCAACTTACAGAAACCTTTAAAACCTTGTGTCGTGCTTGTGAGAAGCCAACATTTATAAGGGAGTGTTTTTGGTTTAAAACTTTTTTTTCTCTCTCCCCCATGCTTATTTTTAGCTTAGTCTTACAACAGATGTGTCAGGATCATGATTCCCGTTACCAATCCTCGATGGGGCTCTGGCACCAGTACTTCGAGATAGCACTGTCCATGCCACCACCCAGGAGCTCACAACCCCAGAACACAATGCTGTGTAAAGGGGCGATCCAAGCAAACTTAAGCTCTTGCTCCGACATTATAGGTAGAGCACCATCCAAGACACTTGAGTTGCTAAAATGTACTTTAATGCTCCATCTAAAGAAATGAAATATAGATATGGAGCAGTGTCGAGGCGGTAACATGTTGACATTGCATCCTAAAAGGAGGTATTTTCCTCCATCTCGACGGTGGGAACTCAAACCAATGATCTGCTTCAGACTTTTACTAAGTCCAAACAAGGGGGTTTTTCTAATTTTTAGTGATTTTTAGGTGTTGGCATGTGTGTGAAATTTGACACAGGAAGTTTCACATGAAATGCAAGTTTTTGAATCTGAAACTAAGCCAGATACTATCCATATTACAAAAGAGGATCAAGTCACCTGAACTATCAAGAGTTTAGATGGAATTTTGGAGAAGGATATCTGATCTAGTCTAAAAATAGACCCTGAGATTCTAATGATTAGATCCGTATCCTCATCCCTAGTTTGTTAAAGATAAAATCCCATTATGCTAAAAGTGAGTTGTCAACCTTAGTCCCAATTTCAAAATTTTCCTCAAAAAGTTTTTTTTTCAGTATTTTTATTTTTTTGGGTATGCATGCAAGAAAATAGAAATGACTAAAGAAAAATGCATGTTTTTAGGTTTTGAAAATCCTAATTCGATCGTCAAAATTTTAAAAACACCCCCCATGCTTAAGATATGCAATGTCCTCATGCATTAGGAGGGAAGGAGGGATTACCGTAGTAAAAGGCGGTCGGATTTAGGATAGTCAAAACTTGGGGAAAAGAAAGAAAAAGAGGCAGAAAGAAAATGATGGGTTACCTCCCATCCAGTGCTATCTTTTACGCCATTTAGCCAGGTGTAGTGTGCATTAGTGATCAACTGTGGTTGGTTCGGTGAAATCGAAGGATGTAGACGGAAGATTTGGGGTATGATCAAAATAGGGCTTTAAACGTTGGCTGTTGACTTGAAATGTCATATTAGTTTGAGGATCAAAAAGATCAATAGCATCGTACAGATAAGTTTTGAGGACAATAAAGGGGTTGGCCCATTTCGATTTTAATTTGCCAGGAAAAATACGTAATCTAGCGTCAAAAAGCCAAAAACATTGATTAACGTCAAAGTATTTTTGAACAATGTATTTATCATGAAATTTCTTTATTCGATCTTTATAAATCTACGCATTTTCATACAAAAAATTACGTGATTCTTCCAATTTAGTTAATTGTACTTTTCTATGGATACCAGCGTCAGATAAATCCATGTTTAATTATTTTATTGCCCAAAAAACCCTATGTTCTAGTTCTACTGGGAGATGGCATGCCTTCCCAAAAATCAGATGGAAGGGGGACATGCTTAACAGGGTTTCAAAAGCGGTACGGTAGGCCCATAAAGCATCGTCCAATTTGCTGGACTAGTCTTTACGGTTGGGCCTAATCGTCTTCTGGAAAATATTTTTGATTTCTCGGTTAGAAACTTCTGCCTGGCCATTTGTTTAGGGGTGATAAGGTGTGGAAATTTTGTGATTAACCCCATATTTAGAAAGAATGTGATGGAATTGTGAGTGAGTGAAATGTGAGCTTCCGTCACTGATTATGGCCTTAGGAATGTCGAATCTTGAGAAAATATTCTTCTTAAGAAATTCTACAACCACACGGTGATCATTAGTGAGGGTGGGTATTGCTTCGATCTATTTAGAAACATAATCGACTGCAACTAGTATATATAAATACCCACCAGAGTTGATGAACGATCCCATGAAGTCGATGACCCATACAATGAAAATTTCAACCTCTAAAATAGGATTAAGGGGCATCATATCCTTCCAAGTCATGTTGCCAATGCTCTGGCAACACACACAGGATTGAACAAAAGTATGAGCATCTTTGTGCAAGCTGGTGTTATAACGCTTGGTCGTGGTTTATTAAATGAGTGAATCAGTCGTGTTGTAGTATAGGTGATCAAGCGTTGATAACAAATAAGAATTTTATTACTCAAAAACTTAAGTATCCGACATCGAACACAGGGAGCAAATAGAATTTATTCACTAATCTCAATAATGTAATTTTAACACTTAAAGTTACTGAAAACGTAATTCAGAATATAATGCATGAGTCAATGAATTGAAATGTATCAAAATAGAATAGAGAAATTGAATTAGAGGTAAAAATATTTGATTCTTCTCCTTTGGATCTTCTCTTTCTCTTTTTCTTCTTCTTCTCTGCCTTAGCTTTTCTTTCTCTTCTCTTGCCTTTGTAATTCTCTGCCTTTCTTCTTCTTGTTCTGTTCTTTGGCCTTCTTATTTCTTCTTTCTTTCTCTGACTTTGATTTCTTTCTTTCTTCTTTCTTCCTCCTCCTTCCTTCTTTTCTTAAGCTTCTGCCTTTAGCTCTTTTCTTCAACTGTGCCTCCTTTCTGCTACAGTGCCTTCTCTTTCCCTTGGCTTCTGCCTTCCTTGCTTCTACCTCTTCTTCCTTCTCTGCTTGGTTGCAAGTCCTTCTTCTTCTTCCGTCCTTAGCTTCTTTGCCTTTGGCCTCCTTTTCTTTTCTTCCTTCCTTGGCCTTGGCTTCTGCCTTAGCCTCTTCTTTCCTTTCTCTTCTTTTCTTGCGGCTGCACCTTCCTCTAACTTCCTTCTTCTTTCCCTGCACACTGAAGAGCAAAACCTACCCCTAACCTCCCCCGCGTCACTCTCTCTCTATTTCTCTCTTGGGTTCTGATTGCACAGCAATCATAGGTCTTAATTGACCTAAATTAGGCTAGAACTTAGCATAGGTAGGTTAATTCATGCATGCATAAGCATTATCTGCATCTTTACTATTTTACTTTTGCTATGCAAAAAATAATGCTATAATGTGCTGATTAAGTACATTATGTCGATTGCAGGCAACAAGCTGGATCTGGAGTAAGATCTGAAGCTGATCAGGAATAAGGGGTGTTGCAGCAGAGCTGGAGCAGAAGAATCAAATTAGATGTAGGAATAATGATGTAAGGGAGTTAAGGTTTGCTATTCTATTAAGTAGGATTAAAGTAGTAAAATATGAAGAGCTTAAGACCATCCTAGCCCTAGGATAGTTTAGAGACTTCCCCCAAGACTTAGCCACCCTTAGATTAGGCCACAGCACCCTAGGAAGCTCTAAAACCCTAGTTCCAACCCTTATCTGGATGTCCAGATAAATTATAGGACGTCCAGAACCCTTAGCCATCTCCTACACACCTCAAACCCACTTCTGCAGTGTTATTGGACGTCCCGACACTTTGTCAGACGTCCAATTTCTGCAGAATACCCAAAACAGAACCTAGAATTCCCCCTGACTCAGATTGGACGTCCAGAACTTAAGTCTGGACTTCTGATTTTTAAGTATAAGTTGTCTGATCTATGCTTTTGGATGTCTAGAACTGGTCTCCAGTTCCTATTTTGAGATTCAAGCCTTGATCTTGATTTATAGCTCCCTAGACCTAATCCCAACCCCATAGGAACCTAAATTAAGGTGTCCTAACCCTAGTACATCACCTCTGGACCTACCTAAGGACCTAATTAGGTCCTCAACAAATCCAATTGACTTAGATCAAAGTCAATTACCATCACCTAAGTCAATTGGACTCATTGAGTCCAATTGAGCTCAGATCTCAACCCACACAAGTTCAATTGGGCTTAGTGAGAGTCCAATTGACCTAAACCCAACCTAATTGAGTTATTTCAAACTCAATTAGGTTCACACTCACTCAATTAAACTTAGGTTAAGTTTAATTGCAATTTCCCCTTAGCAATTAGGGTTTGCAACCCTAATTCATGGTATACACCTACCCAAACCCTTTAGTACCTAACCTAGACCTCTTAGACACCTAGGGCATGACCACACACACACACACACACACACACCCATTCATGCACACACACTTCCCTAAAGTTCTCTAGAACTCTCTTGATGTGGCTCCAACTCTTGGTTGCCAAATTTAGCAACCAAGAGGAATTCAATTCTTAGATCCACACTTCTGTAGAGAGACTCCATTAGGCCTATAAAAAGACCTAAGGGGTGGCCATTTTCACCCATCCACTTTTTGGCCATAGTTGCTTGGCTCCATCCACCTCACTTAGGCTAGCCACCACCATCTCCACTCTATCTCCACGAGCTGAGCACCACCATGAAGGACATCATGCCAGGATGCTGGATCACTTCTCTCTATCTCGAAGGGCAGACCTAAGCTCCATTGGCTGCCCCTCATTCTCCTCCCAACCACTCTAAGGCCATCAGAGACCACCTCCTAATGCCCTTTTGTTCTGCTAGATCTAGATTTGTAGTTTTTTCTCTTCATAGTTTTTTTGCTTTTATTTACTGCTTATTGGTGTAGTCCTTATTCTCCCCCAATGATGCATGTAAAATCCGCCCGTAGATTCCTGCATGCAATCGTTTTCTGGTAGCTAGATTTACATTTTCAAGCATTCCTGTACAAGCTTTCCTCTACATTCCATGTTGCAAACACTTCTCCAAATGAATGAATGAAAGATACATTTTTATATTTATCTCTATGTTTTGAAATCACCATGAGCTCATTGCAACATCTTTTGTGTGATTAATGTTGCCTGTCTTCAATTCTTGATATTCTTGCAACTAAGCATATCGTACTTAAATACGTAATAATCATGAACCGGCATGCGATTCTAAATAAAGTAGAGCGATAGAAGATCGATTTCAGATTTGAACAAATGCCTCCCAGAGACGAGCGGCCGAGACTCAAAGTCTCGTTATCTTTAGAAAATGATTTTTTGTTTGATCGTATTGCGCACTACACTACGACGCTTTTCTATCAAAAACGTGCTCTACGCAATCAACAAATGGCGCCGTTGTCGGGGAGGCAACGCCACTTTCTTTGATTTCGATCTTTTAAAATATCATTGACAAATCTCTCTCTACTTTGTTTTTGATGTGCAGGACAACACAGAAGAAAAACGGGATCTGCACATAGAACGAGTGCAACAAGGAATAAATTAGGTGCGCATCATCTCCCCTTTAGATTAGGTTTCCTTTTTGAATCCTAGGAGTAGATTTACTTTCTGCAAGTTATTTTGAAAAAAAAATCTTTATTTAATTTCGTGAAAAAGAAAAAAATCAAAAAAATAAAATTGAAAAAAAATCTAGATTTGGTTTCTTTCTGAATCCTAGGTTAGTTTGAAAAAAAAGCAAAAAAAGAAAGAGATATTTTCTTTGAATCCTTAGAAAAATTTGCAAAAGTTTTCGAAAAAAAAAAATTTTTTTGTGGAAAGCTTGGATTTCAAACCCAAAACCCTCTTTAAAAGCTTTTCCACCATCTTCTGATTTCGGTTAGATTTCAAGTTTGATTTAAAATTTGATTGCCAAAAGATTAGTTAGCAAAAAATTATGAAATTTGGGCCAAATCTTCATTTTCAAACCATACTTCAAACGCCACCATTCTTTTGAAAAAATTTCAAGTATAAAATTATTTAAAATTCTCAAAGTGCACGGGGGTCAGACTGACCCAGATTCAAGATTTTTCAAATTTCAAAAAGCAATTTTGAGAAATCTATGAATTTGTTTTGACTACAAATGGTGGGGTTTGAAAGATGGTCTCATTGGATTTATTTTTGATATTTTTTCCAAATTTTTGAAGGTCATTTGATACTGTTTCAAAGTGAAAAACCAATCAGGGGTCAAAATTCTAGGTCTGACCCCCTGACATTCAAAAATCCCTAAAAATTAGGTTGAAATAGTAAAAATTCCAAAAAATATTCTTTGGAAAGTTAATTGAAAAGGGAATCTACTCTCCAAATTTCAAGTTAATTGGATTCCAATTGTTATCAAAGAATGAATTTTACTTTTGTGGTCTGCTGAAACAGAACAAAACCCTAGAATTGCTTGAACCTTAGGGTAAATCTTTAGGGTTGCAATTTAGAGACCACACTTGGGCTAACCTAGACTTAATCAAGTCTAGTACTTAGCTGGTGAGCTTGGTCACCTTGTGGGCCACTCAATAAGAGAAAACCCCAACTGAAGAAAATGGGCTAAAATAGATTTTAAAACATGAAATAAAACTCGAATTCGTTGTTGTACTACTGGGTGTTTTCAACCTCTTGGCTAGGTTAGCGAAGAGGCGGGAACACTTTCAGTTGGTTGTACGATGAATTTCTTCAGGAATTAGAACATAAAATGAAAAATCTGGTCATCTGATTCATAAGGACCATTTGATTGACAGGGCCTTAGCATTGTCTGGCTTGGCTACACTAACCCAGGGGTTGGGTGGTTTATACGAGGAAGGAGGTCACTTAGAACTCACTTGGTTGGACCTTGGGAGCCACTCCCAAGGTGGCAAGTCACCTCGCCAGGACCATCTTCTCCCCCCAATTCTTCTACTCCCAGAGCACCATGGCTAATCCTGGACTTGGACCTAGACTGGGTGAGGATATTGAGAATTTGGACCCGATGGCTCGTCTGGAAGCCCGGGTAGTCGAATCCGAGGAGCGGCATCAGTAGAGCATGGATCTCATTTTGACGACACTGGATAGGATGTAGCACCCACCGCGAGGAGGACAACTGCGGGATTTCTATGACCCAGCCGCACAAATCGTCGCACCATTGGTCAGAGTTCCAGCAGGAGGAGACACGTTTGAGCTCAAGCCCAATGTGATTGGGTTGATCAGCACTCATTTCTATGGGAACTCAAGCGAAGATCCATTCTAGCACCTTAAGAACCTGAGTCGAGTCGCTGAAACGATTCGCCCCAGGAATATCGATCTCGGGATTGTTCTAATGAAGGTTTTCCCATTTTCTCTGAGGGACAAAGCTTCATACTGGTTCAAGACCATTGGGAAGCCAATTGGAACCTGGACGGAATTACGACGTGAATTCCTGCAAAAGTTCTTCCCAATCGGTCGAACAAATGCAAAGAGGCATGCAATCACGACTTTCTCCTAGGGAGTGGGGAGAAGTTGCATGAAGCTTGGGATAGATTTCACGACCTTCTCTGGAAATGCCCACATCATGGTATACCCGGATGGCACCTGGCTCAGATCTTTGACTATGGGCTGGATGACACACATCAGTATCTGGCCGATGCATCTAGTGGGGGGAATTTCCTCACAAAAGACGAGAACAATGCATTTGAGCTGTTTGAATCATTAGCAGAGAACTCGATGAATGCCGCATCCATGAACCAGTTCCAGTGGCCTAGTTAGTAGTGGGTTGGTGTCCACGAGGCTCACACCGAGTCTATTCGAGTTGACATGGATAGAATAAATCTAATTGAGAAGAAGATTGACCAGATTAGTCAGGGGCAATCTGACTTGAGCTTTGCCACCATAAGACCCTCCTATGCACCCCGAGCCCCTCCTACTTGAGTTAATCTACTCACTCGGGATGCATCTTCTCCGTATTTACGAGATCCTACATATCAGGATCTTGTGAATAAGCCAGATCTGGCACCTTATGACCAGGGTTACGCACCACTCGCAGATTATAATGCGTATCCCCTTGACGGATATACGTCTCAAACATCTTCGGCCTACGAGGATGTCAGTGCTATCCAAGGATATAGGCGTAATAACCCATATTCAGAGACGTATAACCCTGGTTGGCGCAAGCATCCGAACTTCTCTTAGTCTGGTAATTCACAGAGACCACATCAAGATCCACACTACCAGACCAGGCAATACGGGAATGCGCAAAACACGTGCCCTAGGCAGCAGCCATTCTCGCATCAGTAGCAACCCCGCTCTTTATACCAGCCGCTGCACCAAGCTGCCAGCCACCCTCCAAAGCGAGCTGACCCTTTGGAGGCACTGAAAGAGAAGCTGCAAGAATCAATGAGGAAATCAAGATAGCTTGCAGATTATGAAGGCAATGGCTGATCATATATAGACTATACAGAACACGCAAAACCAACTGTTGCAGGAGCATAGGACTCAGGGAGCCTTGCCTTCCCAACCCATCCCGAGCCCTCGGTATGTGCAGAACCAAGGCGCCCCGCCTAGGTTTTAGGCACCACAAGGACAAGCACACGCCATATTATAGGTGCCTCCTGCACCACCTGGTTATGCCCAAGGCCAGTTGCCTTTGCAGAACCCCACATACTCTGCCCCTTCCACTCTCCTACCACCTCATGGATAGCAAGCCGATGCAAATGCTGTCTCATTAAGGAGCGGAAGGAAGACATTCGACCCACCACATAGGCAAGTGGGTCTGAATTTTTCTCACCCTTCGCCGCAGGCGGGTTCAACTCCTTCATCTTAGGAGCCACCTATGGGAGATAAGGGTAAAAGGCTACTTGACCCTGAGATTCCCGTCCCTTTTCCTGAGGCTCTGATACGAAGTGTAGTACGGAAAAAAGACACGTGGAATTTTGAGGACCTGAAGTCAATGTTCATGAAAGTACATATTCAGGTCCCCCTCCTCGAGGCAATTGATCACATCCTCGTTGTAGCTAGGTTCTTTAAGGACTATTGTACCTTGAAGCGACAGCCTAGAATTGGACGACAAGCGGTACTGTCAAAAGAGGCTAGTGCCGTGATTCTAGCTGACTTACCATCGAAGAAGACCTTGGTACCCCACTCATATCCTGCTTCTTGTAGAATTCTCCATTTGATCGGGCCCTTCTAGATCTGGGTTCATCCATCAACCTAACTCCCACTGCTGTATTTGATTGATTTCGATTTGGGGAGTTAAAGCCCACCTCGGTCACGATTCAGCTGGTTGACAGATCAGTCAAAACACCGAGGGGGGTGGTTGAGAACATGATCGTGAAAGTCCGCAGGTTTTGCTTTCCCATAGATTTTTTCGTTCTCGATATGGAAGTTTCTCCTAATCTTCGAGATGCACCAATTATTTTGGGTCACCCATTTCTGGCGATAGCCCGAGCAAACATCGATTGTGCATTCAAGTGTATGGAGATAGCCCTAGGCAATGTGCGACTTCGACTGGACATATTCAGGGCAGCAAAGAACTTCGACTATGATTGAATAGAGGAGGATGGTGAAGACGAAGATGCGGCATACTATGGTAACATTGAGCTCCTTTGTGAAGACCCAATGTCTCATTCGTCTACACTATCAGGGTTCTTGGACCTCGATCCACACGAGACTGAAACCACTGCACTACACATATCTCCCTGAGAATCTGACTGTTTAGGGTGTGCTTCTGACCACAGCACCCTTGTATCCAGCTATCCTGATCCATACATTACTGAATTTCCCCTGTTGTTGCAGGAAGACGTGACCACAGCTAACGGGTTTCCCGTTAACGCAGTCACAACTGATTATTCCATAGGGAGTGACTCAGTGGGAATTCACGTGCACATGGATCAGCAGATTCCTACCCTCGATTCTGCTCCTCCCACTCTCATTTCTGACTCTGACCCACCCGTGATTGAGTTGAAGCCCTTACCTGACTCACTCAAGTATGTGTTCTTGGGCGAAAGTGAGACATACCCAGTCATTATCAGTGCCCACTTAACCCAAGAACAGGAGCAACAATTGATTTCTACGCTGCAAGACCATAGGGCTGCTATCGGGTGGAGTATTGCTGATCTCCGCGGTATTCGCCCCTCGTATTACACTCATCACATCTACACGGATGAGGGGGTGAAACCTTCGAGACAACCTCAAAGACATCTTAACCCGAATATGCTAGAGGTTGTTAAGAAGGAGATCATCAAATGGCTGGATGCAGGTATTGTATACCCAATCTCAGACAGCCAATGGGTGAGTCCGATCCAAATAGTGCCCACGAAAGTAGGACTCACTGTCGTAGAAAATGATAAGGGTGAATCCATTCTGACCCGCGCTGTGACATCTTGGCGGGTCTACATCGACTATAGGAAACTAAACACGGCTACCCAAAAGGATCACTTTCCTTTGCCGTTCATTGATCAGATCTTCGAATGGTTAGTTGGATGCAGTTTCTTTTGCTTTCTGGATGGATACTTCGAGTATAATCAAGTAGCGATTAGCCCAGAAGATCAAGACAAGACCACATTTACATGGCCCTTTGGAACATTCACTTTCAAGCGGATGCCCTTTGGCCTCTGTAACGCACCAGCGACATTTCAGCATTGTATGATGGCCATCTTCTCTGACATGATTGGGGACTATGTGGAGGCATTCATGGATGACTTCTCCATTTTCGGAGATGATTTTGAATCTTGTCTTGATAACCTCACCAAAATCCTGAAACGGTGCATTGAGGTAAACCTAGTACATCCTAAGAGAAAAGCCATTTCATGGTGAGGGATGGCATAGTACTGGGGCACATGATCTCCAAAAATGGACTCAAGGTTGATCGAGCTAAATCAGAAATTATTTCCCACTTACTGCCACCTAGCTCAGTTAAGCAGATTAGATCATTCTTGGGTCACGCTGGCTTCTATCAGAGATTTATATGCCATTTCTTGAAAATTGCACAGCCTTTGACGAATCTCTTGGTTGCCGATGTCCCATTTGAATTTGATACCTCATGTCTCAGTGCCTTTGAGACTTTACGAAGCGCTATCTCCAACTCCCCGATTCTCCAACCACCCGATTGGTCACTTGATTTCGAAATGATGTGCGACGCTTCTGATTTTGTCGTCGGTGCTGTTTTAGGCCAGCGTCGGGAAAAACAACCCTTTGTCATATACTATGCTAGCAAGATGCTGAATGAGGCTCAACGCAATTACACTGTCACCGAAAAGGAACTGCTAGCAGTAGTATTCGGGTTGGAGAAATTCAGATCTTACTTATTAGGGTCCAAAGTCATCATCATCACTGACCACTTTGCGCTTCGGCATTTGTTTGCAAAGAAGGATGCCAAACCATGACTCATTAGATGGATCCTTCTATTGTAGGAATTTGATATTGAAATCCACGACAAAGCTGGAAAGCAGAATGTTGTGGCGGATCACCTATCTAGATTGGACCTAGACCACATTCCTTATTACCTGCCTATCCACGAGAAATTTCTAGATGAATCTCCTTTGGCAGTTCATTCTGTGGAGTTCCCCTGGTACGCGGATATTGCGAACTACCTTGTCGCAAGCAAAATTCTCGCGAACCTATCCAAGGACTAGAAACTCAAATTCACTGCAGAAGCCAAATATTACCTCTGGGATGACCCACTTCTCTTTCGCATTGGAGCAGATCAGATTATTCAGAGTTGCATCCCAGATTTTGAGATGCCCAGTGTGTTATCTTTTTGCCACAATGATGCTTGTGGTGGTCATTTCTCGGGATGGAAAATCACTGCAAAAATTTTGCAGTCTGGATTTTTCTAGCCAACCATCTTCAGAGATACACACGAATACGCCCAACACTGTAAATGATGCCAGTCGGTCGGTTCTATGATCAGGAGAGACATGATGCCACTCCAGCCCATCATGTTTATAGAAGTGTTCGACATATGGGGCATCGATTTTATGGGCCCTTTTTCGAACTCGCATTGCTTCGAGTACATATTGCTAGCTGTTGACTATGTCTTGAAGTGGGTCGAGGCCATCCCGGTGAGACGGGCTAACCATAAGACCGTTATTTCTTTCATACGGCAGTACATTTTCGTGAGATTCAGAATATCCCACGCTCTGATTAGAGATGGGGGAAGCCACTTCATTCACGGCCATTTCAGGTCATTATTAAAGAAATACAGGGTACATCACCGTATAGCCACCTCGTAT
The DNA here is from genome assembly GCA_037157565.1 of Thalassia testudinum. Lineage (NCBI taxonomy): Eukaryota > Viridiplantae > Streptophyta > Magnoliopsida > Alismatales > Hydrocharitaceae > Thalassia > Thalassia testudinum. The sequence continues at coordinate 1,226,659 of JAZHRO010000029.1, read as the reverse complement.
CACCCGCAGACTAATGGGCAGGCTGAAGTATCTAACCATCAGATCAAGTTGATTCTCCAGAAGATGGTTAGACCAGACAGAAAGGACTGGTCCGACAAATTAATTGACACACTCTAGGCATATCGGATCGCATACAAGGCCCCACTCAGAATGTCACCATATCGCATGGTGTATGGCAAGGCCTGTCACCTTCCTGTAGAGCTGGAACACCGTGCCTTTTGGGCAGTGCGGAAATGTAACCTTGACCTCGATGTAGGAGGTCAAGAACGGAAACTCTAGCTCAGCAAATTAGAAGAGATCCGGTGGGAGGTCTATGAGAACACATTGATATACAAGGACAAGACCAAGGCCTTTCATGACTGCCACATCTGGAGGAAAGCATTCACGCCCAACCAGCGAGTCTGGTTGTTTGATTCACGACTGAAACTTTTCACAGGGAAGCTCAAGTCCAAATGGACTGTCCTGTATATTGTGATTCATCCATATCCTAATGGGGCAGTCCAGATCAAGGACCCAAAATCTGGGCATATATCTACGGTAAATGTCCAGCGCCTCAAGCCATTATTGGCCCAAGAACCTCCTCCACCTGACGAGATTATTCATCTTATTGAGGACATGTGATTGAATGCTCGCCCAGCTAGAGGCATTAAACTCTGCATTTACCCCACATTCCACCATCATTTATACATAACCATTTTTATATATAGCTTATTTTTTTTCTGGTAGCATATTTTCTTTCTGCATTTTGCATACTAACAGGTTGGCAGGTGCTTAATGTATACTTTCAGGAGCAATTACAGGTGATTTCTACCCATTCTCTCCCTGCAGTATTTATTTTCTTCTATATTCATGCATGAGGACATGCAACAACTTAGGCATGGGGGGTAGATACAACAAAACTGAAAAATTTTATGCCAACATTTAGGAAAGCCTTGGAGCTGCATGTAAAACGTACTTTAGGATCCTAAATAAAAGAACAATCGACTCCACCTCCAATGCTCTTAGTGGAGCTAGAAATCGTCCGCAACAACCACTTCCAACTCACCTGCTCACCTCTTGTTCTAAATTTAGGGTCAAGCTGAATGCAACCTGAAAGGGAAATTTTATGAAGTACAAATTATATGAGGTTACTTGTTGATAGTATATATACATATTGCATTTATGAATAAGATTAGTTTATTAAGATAATGCATTAGGGATGTTATCCTCTAGTTGATTCTTGTAATCTGGAATTTAGTACAACTTTTCACACACACGTAGAATTTGCAATGGATTCACGGTGAAGGCTGATAAATGTCTTTAGTCTGTCGAGAAGAAGCAGTGCTTCTTTTCCTGAACCCCTGGACAGTGTTTTGGGAGTCAGGCATATTTCCTTCCAAAAATCAATCAAATAGTGTGAGATGAGAGTAGAGTGTACTGATGCTCTAAGATTATTATAAGGAATCTAGAGTCCTAGATAATTAGGTGATGATACTTTGAGATTAGACAGTTTTTGCTCTCGGTTCCTGTGTATCCATTTTGAGTGAAATTTTGAGAGCCACTAAATAGGGCAAATACGCGGAGAGCAACTTTTCATAAAACTAATGCTAAGGTGGATGGTTACGATCATTCTTTACGGAATCCTTGGCTGAAGGAGGGTATTGATGCCAAGGTCAGAAATACACCATCCTATCCGTCTCTCCCGATGCTGCGAGTAGGCACTTCTACCAAATAAGCCACTCAATGTCTCTTGAGTACCACCAATCCCTAATAATGCCTCCTCAATAAAGTTCATGGATGTGTGCTAGTTGTGTTATGTTGAAAAAAAAAAAGAATGATGAAAAGGAAGAAAAATTGAAAGAAAAGGAAAAAATTAGAAAAAGAAGAAAAATCAAAGAAAAAAGAAGTGAATATTTAGTATTTATTTCAGTTGCATTGAGGCAATACCATCAAATAAATTTGAGATCCACCAAATATGGCCTTAACCCACCTTTCTTGTGTTTCTGGCTGCCCGAATACTGGCTGAGGAATTCTGACTTAGTGTTAGAGTTGCGGGAACTCAATTAAAGTGTTAATGCCAAGTGAGACCACCAAATACAGATCATATATGTGAATCTGGTGAGATTGTGAGCTCTAAGAAAAAAGAAAGAAAAGAAAAAGAAAAAGAGCAAGAGAGAATGAATACAAAGGAACCAAAAGAGAGCATTGTTTTTCTTAGCTTTCTCTAAGTTGAGTTACTTGATAGTCCGGTAATCTAGATTTTGTAGTACTAGTCTCTATGTAGCACCAAGTGAGAGTGAGCCACCAAATATATAATCTTTCCCCTAAGAGATTCTCTACCTAGGCCTAAAGCCGGGGTGAAATTCATAGAGTATCTTGAATACCCTGAGGGAAGAAGTTCGCCTATCCTGCAAGAATTTTTACTAGAGGTCAAGTACAGGCTTTAGAGGTGTATCAGTTTTTCACTCGAATCTGTCGCAAAAGCTACATAGCTACACTTTCACGATTGTATGGATTTCTAGAGCATAGGATGAAAACAAAAAGGAGAAAAATCTCTATGCATACACTTGATAGAATAATCAGTCCCTTAGGGACCCTTGCTGTAAATAATTTAATCTTGCATTTGCTAGGGACTAGCAAGATTTAGGCATGGGGGTATGATTGCACAGCAATCATAGGTCTTAATTGACCTAAATTAGGCTAGAACTTATCATAGGTAGGGTAATTCATGCATGCATAAGCATTATCTGCATCTTTATTGCTTTACTTTAGCTATGCATAAAATAATGTTATAATGTGCTGACTAAGTGCATTATGTCGATTGCAGGCAATAAGCTGGATCTGGAGCAGGATCTGAAGCTGGATCAGGAATAAGGGGTCTTGCAGCAGAGTTGGAGTAGAAGACGTAGATTACATGTAGGAATAATGATGTAAGTGGAAAAGGAGGATGTCTGGCGGGCTCGGGGGGTAGCAGGCGACGCCAGGGCGACGATTGGTGGAATCAGGGAAGGCGAAGGATGGACTACTTGGAGGTCAAGGGCGTGGAGGCGGAAGGAGCAGAGTGACTCTGATATGCATGGAAAAGGGGTGATGGAGGTGAGATGGACTGATAGAAGGGGTGCAAAGATGAATGGCAAGATCTTGTGCTTCAGTTGCCGGCGGCGGGGACATATGGCGGCTACTTGCCGGTCTCCTTTGGTATGTTTAGGGTGCAGGGGATTTGGTCACAAGAGGGATTCGTGTAGGGATCTTGGGGGGCAGATGAAAGAACGTCTTTTCCTGTGCTTTGGAATTTTGAATTCTAGGGCTTTGCAGGTGCCTCCTCCACCCCCTTCTTTGCGTAGTTCTGGGGGGCATACGGTTGATGTGGAGGTACCTATGACTGAAATCATCAAAGCGGCAAAGATGGCGTTGCATGGAGCACTGGTCGGAGAAGTTATGTCTGGAAGGCCGACAATGGAGAATGTGCACAACCTAGTAAGCTTCCTCTCCCTTTCGACCAACTCCTGGCAGTATGCCTTTTTATCACCTACATGATTTGTCCTCTTTGGGTTGGGGATGCTGGATGTTGAGATGCTGAGATTTCAAATGTCTTGCAATGATGGCCTTATGGTGATCTAGAGACTGGTTTCTCCCTTTGATGGAGCCTTGCCAGAGAGGCCGCCCTAGAGAGTGGTCTCCAGATCGGGAAAACTTGAGATTAAGGGACTACCTTTGCATCTGAGGTCGAAGGAGGTCATCACATCCATGATATCAGGATTTGCCTCAGTGGCAAAAGATGCGATTGTTGGACTGTTGGAGGGCTATGGGTGCTTGTTTAATGTGATGGTTGATGTGTTTAAAGCTGGCTCAGTACTTGACAGATTGATTTTGAGGTGTGGTGGAAGTTCGTGGTTGCTGCGGCTGAGGTTCTTGATGGGTGACACTGTAGCGAAGCAGGTTAAGTCGTCTGAACCTGAAGCTAGTGAAGAGGCGACTGCGCAGGACATGTGCACGGCTCCATTTGAAGAATCCCCATCTATCAAAAAATGTAAGGAACATCTTGTGGGGGATAGGGGGGAGGTATCGATTAAAGAGAAGGAGGAATCGGGTTGGGCGGAAGTATCAAGACCAACGCCTATGGTGGCAGGGGATGAGTTGCCATTAGATGAGGAGGCTGAGGGGCAGGGTGTTCCAGAGACTTGACTTGATTCCCTGAAGGAGAAACAGGATCTGCACGAGATGGAGGGTCTAAAATTTGATGGTGGTTCTTGCGTTAAAACTGGTAGAGGTAGATCACCTTACAACCTCAGACAATGGAAGTCAAAGGCTGACATACTGATGGATGAAGATAAGGTTGTAGAGGTTATGTAGGTATGCAAGTGCCAAAACCTTAGGGGGGAGGGATCTCATGAGGATAGATGAGAATCCTCACTTGGAATGTGCGTGGGTTGCACGATAAAAGCCGGAGGGCTTCTCTGTTGAGATATTTGAGAGAATGGGGGATTGAATGTGTGATCATTCAAGAGACGCACATTGAGAATAACTCTGATAGGTTATGGTATGACTTGCTGGCTACAGGGACGAATGAATGTGTGAAGATTGGTGCACAGGGGAGATTGGGGGGTATTGCTATCTGGTGGAGGAAGATGTGGGCATAATGTCTGGAAGTTCACAAAGCCAGGCACATGTTGACTTGCAAATTCCAAATTCACCAGGGGCTAGAATGTATATGGGTTACTGGGGTATATGGCCCTTGTGTTGCATCTGCTAAGCAGGAGTTGTGGGAGGAGTGGGCTGCTGTGGCTGAACTGGTGCAGGGGGGAGCTTGGTTGACAGGTGGTGACTTCAACTGTGTGCTAACATGGGCAGACAGGCCTACTGGTGGCACAGACAGCTCAGCTGTTGGGTTCTAGATGATGGTTCAATCTCTTGAGCTGAGTGAGTATCCGTCATTTGGTGTGGAATTTACGTGGCACAATGGAAATGGTCTGGCATCCAGATTAGATAGATTTTTTGGGAATGTGAACATTCTTGAAAGATTTCAGTTGTTAAATGCTAGTGGCTTGGACCAACCTTTTTTTGATCACACCCCTTTGGTGTGGGACAGTGGGGAAGAAACCCAAGTTGGCTTGTATTTCAAGCTTAGAAGATCATGGCTGAATGAACTGGGTTTCTATCAGATGGTCAGTTCATGGTGGCAAGCTAAAAAGGTGGAGGGCTCTGCTACTGTTAGATTGGTATCCAAGCTGACTGCTTTGCGCATTGTCTTAAAAGAGTATGGCAGTACTGTAAACTTGATAAGGCAGCAAAGGAGGATGGAGGCTTTGAGTAACATTCAGGAGCTGGATTCTAAGGAAGCAGCTGGTCCCTTATCAGAGGAAGATCTTGCAGATAGGAAGGTATGGCAGGGTGTGATATTGGATGAAGACCTTAAACAGGAAATTGATTGGAGGGAGAGATCAAGGAAGTTATGGCTTAAGGAGGGAGATGCCAACACGAAATTCTTCCATCTTGCGGCTAGCTCTCGGAGGTGTGCAAATTTTATATCTTCTATTCTCAGAGATGGACACAGGATCTCATCCAATCAGAAGATAAGATCAGAAGCCATCAAATACTTTAGAGATGCTTCTCAGGCAGTTAAGAGGGGTGAGTGGAGAATGGCAGGAAGTGATGCTCCTTGTGTGACAAGTGAACAAGCTTGTATGTTGACAGCAACCATCACTGAACATGAGACCTTGCAGGCAATTAGAGAGCTCAATATGGAAGGTTCTCCAGGCCCTGATGGGATACCAGTCTTCTTCTATAGTGAGATGTGGAATGTGGTGGGCAAGGAAGTGATGGATGTCATTAAGGAATTTGAGAAGGGAAATGCTGGGTTTGAAAAGATCAACAAGTCATATATCTTTTTACTGCCTAAGTCAATGGGAGCAGAGAAGTTCTCAGACTTTAGGCCGATCTCACTTTCAAATTCTATATACCTTGTTATCAGCAAGATTTTAGCTAACTGGCTGAGAATTGTTCTACAGAGCATAATTCATCCAGTTCAATATGCTTTTCTGCCTAGTAGATCACTCCAAGAATCCTTCATTCTGGCTCAGGAAATGGTGAGTGGATGGCATAGAAGGAAGTGCAAGGCATTTATGTGGAAAGTAGATTTTCAGAAGGCATATGATTCGATCTCTTGGTCGTATCTCTAGGAGGTTTTTAAAAGGAGAGGTTTTCCTCCTCTATAGATCCATTGGATGAAACGTTGTATCACAACTGCCTCCTTTTCTCCATTGATCAATGGGAAGCCATGCGGTGCTTGGATTCAACCTCAGCGTGGGGTTAGACATGGACGTCCTTTAGCTCCCCTGGTCTTTAACCTTGTTGTGGATGGGCTTGCAAGGTATGCATGTAGATTGGTAGAGGTGGGTCTAATCAGACGGTATTCACTATCCAACAGGAGAAATCTGGCCCCCATTTTGCAGTATGTAGATGACACGGTCTTCTTTATGGAAGGGACCAAGCTTGCTGCACATGTTCTAGGGTTATTGGTAAAGATCTTTGGGGATATGTCAGGCCTGAAATTGAATAAGGACAAGTCTACCTTGATTTGTTTAGGCATGAATGAGCAGGAGCAGATGGATTTGGAGATTACTTTGGGATCACCTCGAGCTAAACTACCAATGAGGTACTTGGGACTGCCATTGAGGGCTGCAAAGCTGAAGAAATCAGATTGGAATATCTTGTTTGATAAGGTCTCTGGCAAGTTGAAAGGATGGAGTAGTAAGTTTTTGTCTAAGGGTGGGAGGTTAATCCTTCTTAACTCGGTCATAACATCCATCCCGATCTTTTACTTTAGCATTTTCAAGGCCCCGAAGTCTATTTGGAAACGATTGGATGTTATGAGGAAAAGATTCTTTTGGAATGGAGCTGGCCATGAGGGTGGGTTCATGCAGCCCAACAGATGGAATAAGATCTGCAAGCCAAAGGAGACAGGTGGTATGGGGATTAAGGCGCTCAAGGAATTCAATGAGGCCTTGCTGATTAAATGGGCCATCAAGATTCTAGATGGCAGGGAGGATTTGGTGGCAGATCTGATCAAGGACAGTTATGGTGCATCTAATAGTGCTCTGCAGAGGCTACAACCGATGAAACATTCCCCTTTTTGGCGATCAGTTATCAGTGCAATCAGTAACTATTGGCACCAGCTGCAGCCTAGGCTCGGAGATGGCAAGGACTTTAGCCTGTGGAACGAGCAGTGGTCAGATCTGGGGACTCTGAAAGAGGCATATCCGAGGGCTTATGCTACTGCTGTAGACAAGGAGGCTAAAGTCAGTAGCCTATGGTCTGCTGTAGAGGGATGTTGGTGGCAGGAAGGGCAGGAACATTGCAGATCTGGCACTCGATTATGGGAGGATAGGTAGCACCTGATGGCTGCACTACAGCAGGTGCATCCTAGAGTGAATGTGGCTGACACTTATGGCTGGAATGGTGTTTCTTCAGTGCAGTAGGCATATGAGAAGATCATCAGATCTAACTTTGAGATGGAAAGTGACCCAATTGACAGGAAAATATGGTTATTGAAAATCCCCTTGAAGGTTCAAATATTCTTATGGCTTTGCACACGGGAAGGCCTGATCACTAGTGATCTTAGACACAGAAGAATGGGGACTACTCTGAATGCTTGCCACCTCTGTGGGTTACGTATAGACAGTACGTCGCATATTTTCTCCTCTTGCCCGGTCACAGATAAGATTTGGAGGATGATTTGCTTAGAGCCGCTTCCCACCTGGGATTCTCTTTGGCAAAGGTTCATTGCTCCTGGATGGCTGTATGGGGGTATGGCTACCACTCTATGGTGTGTGTGGAGGGTGCATAATGATAAGTTTTTTCAGGAGAGACCGGTTAGATGTGAGAAAAATGTAAATGAGTGCTGGTCCCTCATATACAGCTGGGGATCTTTTTTGTAATACTTTGTTTGATATGAAATATACTACCCTTCGGATTGCTATCATCCCACGATAGCATTCCTCACTGTTTTTTTTAAAAAAATAATGATGTAAGGGAGTTAAGGTTTGCTATTCTATTAAGTAGGACTAAAGCAGTAAAATGTGAAGAGCTTAAGTCCATCCTAGCCCTAGGATAGTCTAGAGACTTCCCCCAAGCCTTAGCCACCCTTAGATTAGGCCACAACACCCTAGGAAGCTCTAAAACCCTAGTTCCAACCCTTATATGGACATCCAGATAAGTTATAGGACGTCCAGAACCCTTAGCCATCTCCTGCACACCTCAAACCCACTTCTGTAGTGTTATTGGATGTCTAGACACTTTGTTAGACGTCCAATTTCTACAGAATACCCAAAACAGAACCTAGAATTCCCCCTGACTCAGATTGGCATCCAGAACTGAAGTCTGGACTTCTAATTTTTGAGTATAAGTCATCTGATCATGTTTTTGGACGTCTAGAACTGGTCTCCAGTTCCTGTTTTGAGATTCAAGCCTTGATCTTGGATTTTTAGCTCCTTAGACCTAATCCCAACCCTATAGGAACCTAAATTAAGGTGTCCTAACCCTAGTACATCACCTCTAGACCTACCTAAGGACCTAATTAGGTCCTCACCAAACCCAATTGACTTAGATCGAAGTCAATTACCATCACCTAAGTCAATTGGACTCATTGAGTCCAATTGAGCTTAGATCTCAACCCACACAAGTTCAATTAGACTTAGTGAGAGTCCAATTGACCTAAAACAACCTAATTGAGTTATTTCACTCTCAATTAGGTTCACACTCATTCAATTAAACTTAGGTTAAGTTCAATTGCAATTTCCCCATAGCAATTAGGGTTTGCAACCCTAATTCAAGGTATACACCTACCTAAACCCCTTAGGACCTAACCTAGACCTCTTAGAGACCTTGGGCACGACCACAGACACACACACACACCCATTCATGCACACACACTTCTCTAGAGTTCTCTAGAAGTCTCTTGATGTGGTGCCAACTCTTGGTTGCCAAATTTAGCAACCAAGAGGCATTCAATTCTTAGATCCACAAATGGTGGATCTAAGAAACCACCTCTTTCTCTCTTGGCCAACCACTCTTGGACTCTCTCTAGAGAGTTCCACACTTCTCTAGAGAGACTCCCTTAGGTCTATAAAAACACCTAAGGGGTGGCCATTTTCACCCATCCACTTTTTGGCCATAGTTGCTTGGCTCCATCCACCTCCACTTAGGCTAGCCACCACCATCTCCACTCCATCTCCACGAGCTGAGCACGACCATGAAGGACACCATGTCGGGATGCTGGATCACTTCTCTCTCTCTCTAAGGGCCGGCCTAAGCTCCATTGGCCGCCCCAAGCTCCATTGGCCGCTCCTCATTCTCCTCCCGACCACTCCAAGGCCATCGGAGACCACCTCCTAATGCCCTTCTGTTCTGCTAGAGCTAAATTAGTAGTTTATGCTCTTCATAGTTTTACTGCTTTTATTTACTGCTTATTAGTGTAGTCCTTATTCTCCCCCAATGATGCATGCAAAATCCCCTCATAGATTCGTACATGTGATCGCTTTCTAGTAGCTAGATTTACATTTTCAAGCATTCCTGTACAAGCTTTCCTCTACATTCCATGTTGCAAACACTTCTCCAAATGAATGAATGAAAGATACATTTTTATATAAATCTCTATGTTTTGAAATCACCATGAGCTCATTGCAACATCTTTTGTGTGATTAATGTTTCCTATCTTCAATTCTTGATATTCTTGCAACTACGCATATCGTACTTAAATACGTAATAATCATGAACCGGCATACGATTCTAAATAAAGTAGAGCGATAGAAGATCGATTTTAGATTTGAACAAATGCCTCCCAGAGATGAACGACCGAGATGCAAAGTCTCGTTATCTTTAGAAAATAATTTTTCGTTTGATCGTTTTGCGCACTATACCACGACGCTTTTCCTATCAAAAACCCGCTCTATGCAATCAACAGGCTCTATGCAATCCCAGAGCCTGGTAATCGGGTCAGGTTTTGCGTGCCCGGGTCTAGGTGCACCGGCGTGTGTGTGGTGCATGAGGAGTGCGAGGTTTAATCGGGTAGGTCATGCCAAGTACGTGGGGGCATAGGTCGCGAACGAGGCAGGTGTACGTGGGCAAGGGCCCTCACCCCATGTCACTTTAGGCGGTAAGCTAAAAACACAAAATCAATATAAGTCACGCACCTCACTCCTAAGTTCATGAGGTGAGACTAAAAGTCCCACCCGCTTCTTCGCACACACCTGCAAGAGGCCTTCGCTCACACCTTCAGGAGGCCTTCGCTCAATTGCTGCTGTTGCAATCGCTCGCTAAGCCTGCTCTCTGGCTAGATGCGTGCATGAGACCCTCGCGCGTCACCTAGGACTCTTCTACGTGGAATGCACGACCTGGAGTGAAGCTTGCAAGCTCTGTGCTTTTGCTTCAATGGTGGAAAGGGGGGTCGGATCTGAAATCACTCAATGCGGCCTCATTAATCCATATGGGGAGCTTCTCCATGGCACGGCGAAGGTGCCTAGGTGGATGGCTGGCTACGGGGCTGCCTAGGCATGCGTGCCTAGGTTGCTCTGTGGCCGTGAAGGTGGGTTAGGTCGAGGGGTATTTAGGGAAGTGATGGCGGTCAATGGAAGGACGGATGATGATCAATGGATGATGGTGGAGGTGATGAGGGGTCTGGCGAGGTGTGTGGAGGTGCGGAGCGGTGGTAGCGCCTTCGCCTGTGGTCGGCTGGAGATGGAGAAGGTGGTGGTGGTTTGGGGTGTCAAGGGGTCGAAAGTGAAAAATAAGAGAGGGGAAATGAAGAGGGGATCGAGAGGAAACATTCTGACCTAGTTTAATTGACGAAGGGGGGTAAAGGAGCGGCTGGCTGTACCTACCGCCGCCGGAGAAGAAGACTTCCAGAGGAGGGAGAATGGCGACGACGAAGGGGCTGGAGCACGTGTGCGGGTATTGCGCGATGCGAAGGAAAGAGCCGAAGATGGCTCTACCACTGGTATTGTGGCAGAGCGACGAGAAGGTGGGAAATAGGTCTCCAGATCCTACTGGACACTTGGCCGGAGGAGAAGGGATGAATTGGAGATGATTCTCTGGCCAAGTCAAGCTGAATAGGAGTGGTAAGAGGTGGTGGTCTTTATATAGGCACTGGCAGGGGCTCTTATGCTTGGAAGACAAGCTTCCAAGCGCAAGAGTCCTCGCCAGAGATGGAATGTGGAAGATACCCACATCTCTCGTGCGTTCGCATGAGAGATTGGGTGCAAATTAGACCTTGTAATTGCGTTTAGATGGAAGGGAACTCCTCAGATAATCTCCCTTCCAAATCTGGGAGATCTCTGAGGAATCAGGAAGTAATCCCCTTCAGTTCCTCGTTGGAGTAGGACTCCTCCACTTAATGGCAGAGGGACCTAATTGTAATGGTGGTGAGGAAGTTGGGGGGGTTTTTGCAAGGATTTTCAAAAGCTAGGGGCCAGAATGTAATTGGGTGGACTATTTTGCAAAGTAGGTCAAGATGACCTCCCCTTAAGTCCAAATTTCGGTACAAATCTAATTTAGGCATAAGAAATCCAATGGTGAAGTTGGATTTTAGGTTTGACCACGTTTGACTGGACATTTTACACAAAAACCCAAATTAGGTCAAATAATGAGCTAGGACCCCAATCTAGGTCAAAATAGGTTCCAAAGGCCAATTTGAAGGTTCTAACCCCTAGGGGATATTTTTCCATGATTTTTAGAGGGTTTAGTTGATTTTTATCCCAACCATAACATTGTTGAATTATGTGAGTTTATTTTAGGGTTATAGAATGTCATTTAATTCCTAGCTCTCACAATAACCCATTTCTGATTGAACCAACTCACTTTTTATCTTTTTAAGATCATTTGACCGATGTGTAGCCTTTGAGAAATCTCGTTGATGTACTGTAATGGTAAAATTACAGTTTTAACCTTTGTTTCATGTTTTCTTCTCAGAGCATTTCTTCCTTGAATTAGGCCCTTCTTTAGGTTATGTAGGAGCTTTATTTTAAATTCTCAGGTCAAAATGAGCTTATTAGAGCTCATGACGAGGTTTGCATCTGCTAGGCCAAAAGAATCCCACATTAAGGATTTTAGCTGCAGTTTTCTTGCCCGAAAAATGTCCGCCATAGGTCATTGAATGACAATGTGTCAAAATATCATGGATTTCAGAATCAGGGACACATTGTCAAATGACCTGATAGGCACAAATGCGGAAAAGGTCAGGCTCCTCCCAAAAATAGTATTTAATGTCAACAAAGAACTTATCCCTTTTTGTTTTTGGCCAATCAACGGGGATTCATTCTATTGCTAAATAGTTTGCGATGGGTGCAAACCAAGGGAGGGTGGTGGCAGCTAAAATGCTTTCATCGGGGAATTGATCAGGGGGGGTCATTATGTCATTCATCATAAGACGAGAGAGATGGTCGGCCACTACATTTTGTGATCCTGCCTTATGCTTGATTTCCAGGTCAAATTCCTAGAGCAGCAGGATCCAACGGATAAGGCAAGGTTTCGCATCTTTTTTTGTCAGCAAATATTTAAGTGCTAAGTGGTTGGTATATACAGTAACATGCGACCCCAAAGGATAAGATCTAAATTTTTCTAAGGCAAATACAATGGCAAGTTCTTTTGCAGTAAACATGTAATTCCATTGTGCATCATCAAGAGTTTTGCTAGGATAATAGATCGCAATGGACTTCTTGCTAATTCTTTGCCATAGAATGGCCCCCACAGCAAAATCTAAGTCATCTATCATTAATTCAAAGGGACTATTCCAATCAGGTCCCTGCAAAATTGGTGCCTCGGTAACTTCAACCTCAAAAAACTCTCCAGGCATGTATCATTAAAATTGAATGGCCGATCTTTAGTAAGAAGTTGACTTAAGGGCTTGGAGATTTGGGAAAAATTTTGTATGAATCTATGGTAGAAACCCACATGACCTAAAAAGGATCTGATCTGCTTTACAGTAGTGGGCGGTGGGAGCTTAGATATAGCATCTATTTTTTCTTTATCTACCATAATTCCTTATTTTGAAATAACATGGCCCAGGACAATACCTTCCTGGACCATGAAATGACTTTTTTCCCAACTGACCAGATTGACTTCAATGCATTTTTGGAGAGTTCTTTCAAGGTTCTTGAGACAATGGTCAAAAGAATCTCCAGAAATAGAGAAGTCATCCATAAAGACCTCTAGGCATTCACCTACCAGGTTCGAAAATAATGCAAGCATACACCTTTGAAAAGTTGCAGGTGCGTTGCAAAGACCGAAGGGCATTCTTTGGAAAGCAAATGTTCTGAAGGGGCAAGTGAAAGTTATTTTGTCCTGGTCCTCAGGATGAACCGCTACCTGATTATAGCCGGAATAACCATCTAGAAAATAGTAAAAATCCCATCTGGCTAACTGCTCTAAGATTTGATCAATAAAGGGGAGAGGAAAATGGTCCTTGGTGGCGGTGTGTAATTTTCTATAATCAATACAACACACACACCAAGAAGAGGCGATTTGAGTGGCTATATGCTTCCCATTGTCATTGGTGACAACTGTTAGTCTGCCCTTTTTGGGCACTACTTGTGTTGGACTAACCCAGGAGCTGTCAGAAATGGGGTAGATGATATTGGCATCAAGCCACTTAATAATCTCCCTTTTTACCACCTCCTGCATATTAGGGTTCAAGCGCCTTTGTGGTTGGAGGGAGGGGCGAGAATTGCCCTCTAAATATATACGATGTGTACAGTAGAACGGATGAATACCCTTAAGATCAGAAATGGTCCATCCAATAGCTTAACTATACTTACTCAAAACCTGAAGAAGTTTGTGTTCTTGTGCCCCAGTAAGTCTAGAATTTATAATCAGGGGCAGGGTATGATTTGGACCCAGGAAAACATATTTAAGGGAGTTAGGCAAGGGTTTTAATTCTAGTTGTGGGCCTGGCTCCGAAAGAATTTCTGCTTTTTGTGTTAGTGGTGAAGTGAGAGTGAAAGGGCAGCTGGAGTGTTAGCTGAATCTGTGGTTAGGGTGGAAGGGTGAGAGGAAGTGGATTATTTAGGAACCGTGTTAATGGCAAACCAGGAACCTAAATGTGAAATCTGCAAAGCTTCCTCCACCATATTTTCCATTTCTGAATTCGAGTCATCAAAGAAATTAGGTTCTTGGAACCTCCTAGAAGCTTGGAAAATATCTAGGGTTACAGATTCACTGCCACACATGTTCATTTTACCAGAATCACAATCAATATTTGCGAGAGCGGTGGCTAAGAATGGTCTCCTAAGAATTATAGGGGCAAACTTTAATGCTTCAGGTACGTCTATGTTGGACGTACGAATTGCTACACTAACGTGTTTGGTTTTAAAACCTTGTCGTTGTAGCTTGAAAGTAAAGAATTCGTGTTCAAAAAATAAAATTTATACCGAAATTGAAATTCCAGGATGAACACAGGGAGGCTACGTCGATCTATATTCGCAATTATATTTTTTTTTAGAATTTTTGAAAAGTGAGGCGATGTAATTATAATGAAGCTATCAGACTAAAGGGAAGAGAGATAGAAAGAGAGAAAGAGAGAGAGAGAGAAAACGTGCATTCAATATTTCAAAGTGTTTCTACAATCAATCCAAATAAGAATTACACTAGAAAGCGGGAAATCAGCTACACTAGAAAGTAGGAAAATTCTACACTAAAAAGCTGTAAAGAAGAATGGGAGAGAGAAGTAATCATCCTCGACGATCGCTTGGAGGACGAGCCAGACGAGACAACGCCTGGACGAAGGAGGATGGAGCAGGACAAAGGAGGCTGAAGCAGAAGAATGGGAACGGAGCAGCACGTCGTCGTCGTCGCGGGATCCACTTTCAAATGGGGACGAAAATTTGGACTTTATCTTCGCGAGGAGCATCCCGGGTGTGGTACAAGCTTCTCTTGAGCTTTGGAGAGGTAGAGAAGAGAAAGAAGGGATGAGAATTTCGTGTGGAGGGGGTCTCCTTTTATAGTTGCAAGGAGTGGGGGCAAATTGGACATTACATCTTTAAAACATTAAATAAGGGGTCTTTAGTGACGGATAAAACTGTCGCTAAAGCCCCAATGTGGGTGTAGTGGGCGCTACCCGCGTGCGCCCACTCGTCTACTTGCGCCTAATGCTCGCCGCACGTCCAGATGATTTCAGTCGTCCGATCGCGAGATCGGACGGCTTAAGATGCACCTCCCCCGCTCCTTAACGAGCGCCTACCTGCGTGCGATGCTGCGTGAGGCGCAGGCGTGCGATAGCGTGTGGGAGCTATTGAGCACCTACAGCCGCTCGATCTGGATCTGACGCTTGCCCGCTTGTGTAATTCCGCTCCGCTCGCCCACTTGCGAAGACTTGATTGCACGTCCGTGCCTCGCGTTAAGGCACTGCTCCGCTATGCTGCCTTAGCCAAAAGATCGCACGGACGAAATCAAGGCGCCGCATCCACAATCGTTGGATCTTGATCTAACAGTGGAGAAGTGGCACTCTGATTGAAGAAGAGAAGGTGTGGCAGTGCTGGGGCCCGGTTGGACGGCTGAGATGGCGCCACGTGGCGCTATCTTGGTCGTCCATCTTCTGGATATTGTAGATGGTGCCACGGGTGTCGGATTGACTCGATTTTTGCGTCGTTAGGCTGCAATCGTCGATTCAAATCCATCCATGCGGTCGGATTTGTCATTTGAAGTGTGAATTTACATCATCTTGGCCCTTGATCTTCCAAGGTTCCCCGGACACTAACAGATGCTACATATGCCTGATTAGGGCGATCTTGGAGTCGTTGAACTCCAGTCGTCACCCTGATCACATCCGTATGGTTGGATCTTCCATCCGAGGCCCCGATAAAAGGTTTGCCCTGTCTAAGCACATAAAAGGAGACAATTAACCTCCATTTTATTCAAACTACTCTAAATGCAAGATGATGCATGTTGTGCAATATTTATAGCATGCAATGCAATCCTATGCTTAAGAACATGCATAAATAGACATCTTAAGTAGTGTAAATGTGTTTACATCATACTCCCATGCCTATATTTTGCTAGTCCCTAGCAAAAACTATATGCTATTTATAAAAGAATTAGGTTGGATTATTTGGGCATGAGTTATTTTCAATCATTAAGAAACTGTCTACTTAGGATCTGAACTTTCAAAGACACAACAATGCCCGAGTATCAGCCAAAATGTTGACTGCCTCAAGCCCTCTCCTTATTCAAATAAAAATTTCTTTTTCTCTTTTTCCTCTTTTCTATTTTTTTTTTTTATTTTCAAGTTTTAGGGTTTAAGAGTGGCTTTCTACGACCATTCAACTCACCCAAAATTTGATGAGAATCCTAAATTTTAAGCATCTTATTGTGAATGTGATAGACTCATTGACTGGCATTTAAAACAGACTTCGGATTTCTATGCCTCTAGGTGACCTAAAAAGAATTCTGCCTAAAGGTGTATCTTTACAACCGGTAGCTTTCTCCCTACTTTTATTTTTTTTTGGGGTCAACACAAGGGTGAATCCAGTGTATATCTCCCCAGTTTATTCTACTTCTCCACTTCTTCCTAAGTGTTTTGGGAATTTTTAGTGCATTTATTGAGCTGGGTTCTAGACAACTGGCCGATGAGCTGTTACCACCAACAACTTGCTAGCCATACTTGTGCGGCGAAGTGTAGCTTATTTCTTTTTTTCTTTTCTCCTTTTCTTTTTGATTTTTTTTTCTTTTTTTTTTTTTAAGTAGATGGCTTCCCTGGTCTAAGATTTACCTAAAGGCAGCAAAAAGAGAAAGGTCCAGTGACTGGGCTCTGGACAACCTACCTATGGGCTGTTACCCACGATAACTTGCTAGCCATATCACCCTAGAAGGTTCATTAGCTACCCAATTTCTGTTAGAATCGTCGAACAACGAGTCAGTGCAAAGAAAGTGTGTAGATGCTTAAAACTAAAAAATTTCCTCAAATCAGTGGGTGGGTTGATAAGTCGTGTACTTATCACCCAAACTTATTTATTCTAATTAAGATAGAATTAAGATGGCGAGGACTCGAAAGATAAATCCACATTTTAGTGGATACATGGGCTAATTAAGTCCAAAGACCTGAAGGGTCTTTGTGTTCAGATCCTAATGTAAAATTTGTTAGGATTGAAAAGTCCTAATGTCCAATTAATCCTTCCTAATTTTGATTTTTTATTCTTTTTTTTTATAAACAATTTACATGAATTTCACAAAGCTGACCAAATAATTAAAAATAAATCCAGCCCCCCATGCCTAGCTGATGCAATGTCCTCATTGAAAAAGAGACATGAAAGAAAGGGTAGAATATGAAAGATGTCACCTGAATATGAAGCTCGTATCAGCCTTGTGTCATATGTACAACTGTTGAGTTTAATGCCGTCAGCTAGGCGAAGTCCAGCAAAAGAAGTCACAGAATGGCTAGAGCAACTGTGTCTGAGATGGGTTCTGGAAGAATACGGTCAATAACAGACTTCAGACGTTGACCGTTAACTTTAAATGTGTTACCTGTCTTTGGGTCAGAAATCTAAACGGCTCCATTTGGAAAAATATGGTCAATTATGAATGGGCCATTACATTTAGATCTAAGTTTGTCATGAATGAGCTTAAGTTTAGAATCGAATAACCAGACCTTTTGGTTTGGCTCAAAGCTCTTGCAGGAAATCAGTTGATCATGTAGAGCTTTGGTCTGAGCCTTGTCGATCTTGGCATTCTCATAAGCATCATTTCTAAGCTCCTCCAACTCAGATAGTTGGAGTTTCCTGGTCTTCCCACCTAAATTCAGATCTAAATTGCATTGTTTGATTACCCAGAATGCCCTGTGTTCAATCTCTATGTGTAGATGGCATGCCTTTCCATACACCAAATGGAATGGAGACATGCCGATGGGCGTTTTATATGCTGTACGGTAAGCCCAAAGAGCATCCTCAAGCTTTTGAGTCCAATCTTTGCGATTAGGCCTAACCGTTTTCTGTAGAATGTTTTTGATCTCTCGATTGGAGATCTCGGCTTGTCCATTAGTCTGGGGATGGTAAGGTGTGGAAATTCGATGATTAACCCCATATTTAGCCAATAAATTTTGGAATTGGACATTAGTAAAATGAGTGCCACCATCACTGATGATAGCCCTCGGAATCCCAAACCTACTGAAGATATTTTTCTTGACAAAATTGATGACCACCTTGTGGTCATTGGTTCGGGTGGGCATCGCCTCAATCCATTTGGACACATAATCAACAGCAACAAGAATGTACTGATGTCCAAATGTAGGGATAAAGGGTCCCATGAAATCGATGCCCCAAACATCAAAAATTTAGACAGGAAGAATAGGGTTTAGGGGAATCATGTCTCTCTTAGTTATGTTCCCGAGTGCCTAACATCGAGAACATGACCTTGAGAAATCCTGGGCATCCTTGAATAAAGACGGCCAATAGAAGCCAGATTGCAAGATTTTTGCAGTCGTCTTTTTCCTGGAGAAATGTCCACCACACCCAGATGCATGGCAGAACTCGAGTATACTATTGAATTCATTCTCCAGTATACATCGGCGAATAATCTAATCAAAGCCGATGCGGTACAGCTCAGGGTCCTCCCAGAAGTAGTATTTGGCCTTAGATTTGAGTCTATCCCATTGTTTCTTGGTCCAATCCTAGGGGATTTGACCAACGGCCAAATAGTTAACAATGTCAGCAAACCATGGGGTGTGGACACTCAAAAATGTAAGAATAGTTTCATCCGGAAAAGTGTCAGTAATCGGAATGTCCGGACAAGAAGAATCACCTAGGAGTCTCGACAAATGATCCGCTACCACATTTTGTACCCCATTTTTATCCTTGAATTCAAGATCAAATTCTTAAAGAAGAAGAATCCAACGAATAAGCCGGGGTTTAGCATCCTTTTTGGCCAAGAGATGTCTCAAGGCCGAGTGGTCGGTATAGATGATAACATGAGACCATAAGAGATAAGCCCTGAATTTTTCCAAAGCAAACATTACGGCTAGCAATTCCTTTTTAGTAATAGTGTAATTCCTTTGGGCTTCATCTAGAGTTTTACTAGCGTAGTAGATGATAGAGGGCTTTCGATCAATTTTCTGACCCAGGACAACCCCAACCGCGTAATCAGAACCGTCGGTCATGATCTCAAAAGGGGCAGTCCAAATTGGTGGTTGCAAAACTGGAGCACAGGTGACTACCATTTTCAGCAAATCAAATGCCTTTCAGCATGATTCGTTGAAAACAAACGGTGTTTCTTTGGCAAGAAGATTGCTTAAAGGACGAGCAACCTTCGAGAAATCCTTGATGAATCCTCGATAAAATCCCACATGGCCAAGAAAAAATCAGATTTGTTTAACAGATGTGGGAGGAGGAACTTTAGCGATAGCATCAACCTTAGCTTTATCCACTTCAATTCCCCGTTTAGAGAATACATGACCCAAAACGATGCCCTCTTGGGTGATGAAATGACTCTTTTCCCAGCTAAGGACCAATCGTGTTTTGATACATTGCTTAAGAATTATTTCCAAATTAGCCAAACAAGAGTCATATGATTCTCCGAAAACAGAGAAATCATCCATGAAGACTTCCATAAACTCTCCCACCATGTCAGAAAATATGGCTAGCATACACCTTTGAAAAGTCGCAGGTGCATTGCATAACCCGAAAGGCATCCTACGAAAAGCAAAGGTTTCGTAGGGACAGGTGAAAGTAGTTTTTTCCTGATCCTCGGGATGGATAGGAACTTGGTTGTATCCCGCGTAGCCATCAATAAAACAGAAATACTTCTACCCAGCTAATTTTTCCAAGATTTGATCAATGAATGGCAAGGGAAAATGATCATTTTTAGTGGTTGTGTTCAGCTTCCTGTAATCAATACAAACCCTCCAAGAGGAAGCTGAATGAGTTGTGACAGATTCTCCTCTCTTGTTAGTCACAACAGTAATCCCGGCTTTTTCGAAACAATCTGTACTGGACTTACCCAGGGACTATCTGAGATTGGATAAATAATTCCTACATCGAGCCACTTGATAATTTATTTTTTGACCACTTCTCACATATTTGGATTTAATCTCCTCTGCATCTGGCGAGAAGGGCGGGATCCATCTTCCAAAAATATTCTATGATTACAGTAAGATGGCTCGATTCCCCTAAGGTCATGAATGGTCCAACCAATTGCCTCCTTATGTTCCTTTAGGACATTGATCAATTTAATCTCTTGCTCTTTTGTCAAATTAGCACTGATAATCGCAGGGAGTGTATTTTGAGGTCCTAAAAATTAATATTTCAAATTCTCAGGCAATGGTTTCAATTCAAGCTGGGGCGGTTTGATGATTGATGGTAGGGTAGATGCTGAAGATTCAACAAGAGGAAGTGGTTGTGAGTGAACATAATCAATAACCTCTTCCGAAGATGTCAGGTTAGCCATAGAGGGTTGCGAGTCAAATTCATCATCCAAAGAGGAACTTTCGATTGAAGAAACTGTCAAACAAGTTTCAATATTACCATTATCCTCATCAAGTTCCTCAATAAATCCACAATCCTCAAATTTGTTGATCGCCTTAAAAATATCAAATTTCATTCGTTGGTCCCCAAAGGCGATTTCCATGCTACCGCTTTCACAATTAATGTTGGCCTTAGCGGTAGCCAGGAACGAACGCCCCAGAATGATGGGCATGTTCCTCAGATTATCAGGTACATCCATGTCAAGGACAAGGAAATCCACAGGAAAAGAGAAATCCTTGACCTTAACTATAACATCTTCAATAACGCCTCGCGGGTTTGTGACTGAACAGTCCGCTAACTGTAGCGTTACTGAAGTTGGCCGAAGTTCACCTAACCCAAACTTCTCGTAAAGAGAAGTCGGAATTAGGTTGATGGATGCACCCAGATCCAAAAGTGCTCTATTAAATGTGTAATCTCTGATAACGCAAGAAATCAATGGAGGACCAGGATCTCTCTTTTTCTGAGGGAGGTAGTGCAGGATAACAGAACTAGCCTGCTCTGAGAGTACCACCTTCCTTGGAATAGATTCTCTCGACTTTCGCTTTTGTGTACATAATTCCTTTAAAAATCTTGTGTAAGCCGGTATGTGCATGATAGCATCAAGGAGCGGGATATTGATCTCAACATTCTTAAATAGATTCAGAAGCTCCTCATTGCTATCAACAGACTTCTTCTTTGGTTTGGTTAAGGCTTCAGGAAAAGGAACATGAGTCAGATCTTTAGAATCAGGTTCCTAAGCCTTGATTTCTCCTTCAGGATTCTCCTCTCTCTCCTCAGGTTCTTCAGGATTCAAAAGATCAGAATAGTGTGGTTGTGGATCCTGAGTCTTCTTACCACTCCTCAAAGTGACAGAATTTGCAGATGTAAAAGAATTTAGGTCTTGGGGAGGGTTAGGAAAGATTGGAGGGGCTTCATTGACCATGAATTGTTGATTTGCAGAAGAAGAAGAAGACGAGGAACCCTGCTCAAACACCTGAGCATGTGCGTGTGGGTCCCATTGATTTCCATACCCTTGCGCTTGATTGCCCGAATTCATAATATTTCGTGCGTTGGGTACGGGTTGGGATGGTAGAGATCCGGGTTGATGAGAGTTAGCAATGAGCCTGGATTACAAGTTGTCCAGTGAGTTTTTCATTTGCTGCATGAGCTGGAGCATGGATCCTTCCATCTCTACCATTTGACGGTCCAAATCAGCCTGCCCTACGGGTTGACGGGCATTCCAAGTTGGCTGATTGACCTGATTCGGAGGCAACTGAGTATATACTTGACCCTGATCCATTGGTTGTTGCGGAGCATAGTTGCTGGGTCGGAATTGGGTTTGTTGCCCCAGATTTTTCCAAGAGAAGCTAGGGTGGTTTCTCCAACATGGATTATAGGCATTCGTGTAGGGGTTGGATCTAACATTCTCTTGTACAGCACAGACATCCTTATAGGGTGAGGATGGAGAAAAAGAAAGGGAAGGATCAGAAGAACTGGGATCAAAGGTCCCAGTTTGGAACCCGTGGGGCTTCGAAAAATGCTGACTCACAGGTTGAGCCGCGTCGAGTTGATTCATGAACTCCCATCCAGAAGGAGCTCGTGAGGAATGGAATCCCAAATTTTGGGATTGAGTGGATTGAGAGTTGTTCATAGAATTGCCAGCCATCCACTCTTCCATTCTTTTAGCAACCAAGTCTACCTTATCAAGTTTGTTACAAATCAATTCCATATCAAATGAATGAGAGTCATGGACTTCATTGACATTTGATCTGGGTTGCTGGGACCGGTTAAAAGTATCCATGGAGGAATGATTAATTGAATTCTCACTCATTTCCTCAAATAAATCATGTGCACTATCTGCATCTTTATTGAGGAAATTGCCTCCGCATGATGCAACCACATGATTTCTGAGTTGCTCAGTCAACCCATGATAGAAGATCTGCACGAGTTGCCATTTCGTCACCTCGTGGTGTGGACACCTCCGCAATAAGTCCTGGAATCACTCCCAGGCTACATGAAACTGCTCCCTTGGCCGTTGGGTAAAGGTAGTGATTGCCTATCTCAAACCATTGGTACGATTGACTGGGAAGAATTTCTTCAGAAAGGCCAATTTCAACTCATTCCAAGTTATAATTGGTCTTCCTATTGTCCTATACCAATGCACGGCCTTATCCCTAAGAGAGTAGGGGAAGAGCCTCATGATCATTTGCTCCTCATTTACGTTTCGAGCCTTGGTGGTCTAGACCAAAGTGGTCAAGTCCTCCAAGTGCTGAAACGGATCTTCAGAGCCAAGCCCATGATAATGTTTAATCAGGCCTAACACCTAGGGCTTGATTTCTACGTCACCGGCTGGAATCTGGATGTCGGGACATTCCCCGTAATTTGAAGGATCATAAAAATCCTTCAAGGGCTGAGCGCCCTGCATTCTCTGGAACCATTCCTGCATCCTCTGCATTTGTTCCAGCTACCTTAGACATTCTTCTTGTGGATTTCCAAGCAGAGGAGGCTGTTGTTCGGCCATGGGATCAAATTGACCAAAATCCAACTTGCACCTCCTAGAATGTTCTAATGGTCCTTCCAATCGGGGATTCAATGACCGTCTACCCTGCATAAACTAGGAGAAGGTCGGAAGGACTGGGGATAGGGACCCTGCAGTACAACAAAACAATGTTGTCCTTAAGTGGGGTAGCCTAAAGATCTACTGACTCCCAAAACCCACCTTAGGACTGTAAATGATTTACTCTACTTGCGTCTGTTTAATCCAACCAGTTAGAAGGAGGGATTGGGGAGAAGGTTCTTCCTTATGCTTTCACCTCCGGTTCCTAGTGTACCACCCAGCCGCGGTCGTTTGATGCTACTCCCCTAGCTAGACATTAGATTAATCAGTACAAGTATGTTAATCAAAAACAATCTCAGACTAGGCCCTGAAGAGCGAATCAAACCTTAAGGCCAACGTCTACTCAATTTTATTAAGGCCTGGGATTGTGGTGCTTATGGAATGTGATGGGCCCTTAAAATTGGTTGTGCCCTTAATGATTGATTGAGATTTGTGTAAGTGTGTGCACAACCAGGGTTTTCAAGCAAGATTATTTATAATGCGTGAATTTTAATGTTCAAATCTTGCTTAAGTAGCTTTTAGGACTTCAAATTAGGTGGATTGCAATTAAGTTTCTAGGCAGACCAAGTTGTAAAACACAGGTGAAGATTGTTTTCCTTTAAAACCAGAAAGAAAGTGGAGTGCCTAAAGTAGACCTAGATTGAAAACACTAAGGAGGAGCTACTTGATGAGTTGGTTTTAAATAGAGTGGTGTGGCCCAAACAACTCAAACAATTGGCCACAAATGCACCACTAAGTTAGGCACTCAAAGGTGGTTAACCTAGAATGATTTCTACTCTTTTATATGTCGCTTTATGTGTACCGGTTCCACAGATCAGAACCCAGTTGAGTAGAAACAAATCAATTTGATTAAGTGCCTTGAATGTGGGTGTATGTTGTGTGTTTGTTGAAAATTACCCCACAAGATTATCTTTTTGTTGTTTTCTTTTTTATAAATGAGGGTGGAATGAATGTGAGTGAGAATCCAAACAACCAAACTATTCCTAGGATTTATGCAAACACCTAGGTTAATTGGAATTTGGATTTAATGCGGTGAATGAAATCTACGGAGGGGGGAAGAATGGGGAAACACTTATAGTTGTCTTCAACTGCACTTTACTCCAGTCTACTGCTTGATGATTCCTTAATGGAGGTCTCTGCAAAGTAATGTTCACAAGAGCAAGCAAGTTAGAAAATAATTAAGTGCAAGAAATGCGAAAAAAAGATCGGAAATCGTTGCCTCCCCAGAAACAGTGCCAAAATGTTGGACGTACGAATTGCTATGCTAACGTGTTTGGTTTTAAAACCTTGTCGTTGTAGCTTGAAAGCAAAGAATTCGTGTTCAACAAATAAAATTTATACCAAAATTGAAATTCCGGGTCGAACACAGGGAGGCTACGTCGACCTATATTCACAATTATATTTTTTTTAGAATTTTTGAAAAGCGAGGCGATGTAATTACAATGAAGCTATCAGACTAAAGGGAAGAGAGATAGAAAGAGAGAGAGAGAAAACATGCATTCAATATTTCAAAGTGTTTATACAATCAAACCAAATAAGAATTACACTAGAAAGCAGGAAAATTCTACACTAGAAAGTTATAAAGAAGAATGGGAGAGAGAAGTTATCCTCCTCGACGATCGCTTGGAGGACGAGACCGACGGGACGACGCTTGGACGAATGAGGATGGAGTAGGACAAAGGAGGACAAAGCAGAAGAACGGGAATGGAGCAGCACGTCATCGTCGTCGCGGGATCCACTTCCGAACGGGGATGAAAATTTGGACTTTATTTTGCGAGGGGCATCCCGGGTGTGGGATAAGCTTCTCTTGAGCTTTGGAGAGTTAGAGAAGAGAAGGAAGGGATGAGAATTTCGTGTGGAGGGGGTATCCTTTTACAGTTGCAAGGAGTGGGGGCAAATTGGACATTACATCTTCAAAACATTAAATAAGGGGTCTTTAGTGGCGGATAAAACCGTCGCTAAAGCCCCAACGTGGGCGTAGTTGGCGCTGCCCACGCGCTCCCGCTCGTCTGCTCGCACCTAACGCTCGCAGCACGTCCAGATGATTTCAGCCGTCCGATCGCGAGATCGAATGACTTAAGATGCGCCTCCCTCGCTCCTCAATGCACGCCCGCCCTCGTGCGATGCCGCTTGAGGCGCGGGCGTACGATAGCACGTGGGCCCTATTGAGCGACCGCAACCACCCGATCAGGATCTGAGGCTCGCCCGCTCATGTAATTCCACACCGCTCGCTGATGTAAAGACATTTACACCACTTAAGATGTCTATTTATGCATGTTCTTAAGCATAGGATTACATTTCATGATATAAATATTGCATAACATGCATCATCTTGCATTTAGAGTAGTTTGAATAAAATGGAGGTTAATTGTCTCCTTTTATGTGCTTGGATAGGGTAAACTTTTCATCGGGGCCTCGGAACGAAGATCCAACCGTATGGATGTTATCAGGGCGACAATTGGAGTTCAACGACTCCAAGATCGCCCTAATCAGGCATCCGTAGCATCAGATAGTGACCGGGGAACCCTATAAGATCAAGGGCCAGGATGGTGTAAATCCACACTTCAAATGACAAATCCGACCGCATGGATGAATTTGGATCGACGATCGCAGCATAACGACGCAAAAGTCGAGTCAATCCGACATCCTTGGCACCATGTACAACACCCAGAAGATGGATGGCCAAGATGGCACCACGTGGCACCATCTCGATCGCCCAAATGGCGGCATGCAATCACTGAAGTCTCCGCATCCACTCTCTCTCTTCCATTGGGACAACCGCGCCTAAAAGCGTCCGCTCGACCATCCGCGCCCCGTAGCGCAGCGATCGAAGGCGCTATCGCGAGCAGCGGCTGCGGGTTCGAGTTGCAGCGAAGGGGAGAAGGCGCGGGCGAGCGAGCGCGGGTGTTGAACATTACGAATGGCTACGCTAACGTGTTCGATTTTAGAAAACCTGTCGCTGTAGCTTGAAAGCGAAGAATTCGTGTTCAACAAATAAAATTTATACCGAAATTAAAATTCTGGGTCGAACACAGGGAGGCGGACGTTTGATTTAAAAACTACGCATTTCTTTTTATTTGTCATGGAATAATTCAATTTAAAACTATCTAATTATTTCAATAAATAGAAGAGAGAGAGAGAGTAAGAGAGAAAGAGAATATTATACAGAGAAATCAAAATGAGATGTAGAATAAACAAGGAATTTATCATTAAGGAGATTGTTCATTTCACTCTTACAACTACAAAGCATAAAATAATTACTCTAGAAAGTGATAAATTTACTCTAGAAAGCATTAAAAGAATGGAGGGAGAAATGTCCTCCTCGACGATTGCTTGGAGGACGAGCAAAACTACACTAGAAAGCAGTAAATCTATACTAGAAAGCAGTAAAAAGAATAGGGAGAGAGAAATCCTCCTCGACAGTTGCTTGGAGGACGAGCCAGACGGGACGACGCCTGGACGAAGGAGAACGAAGCAGGACGAAGGAGGACGAAGCAGAAGAACGGGAATGGAGCAGCACGCCGTCGTTGTCGTGGGATCCACTTCCGAAGGGGGATTAAAATTTAGACTTTATCTCGCGAGGAGCATCCCGGGTGTGGGATAAGCTTCTCTTGAGCTTTGGAGGGGTAGAGAAGAGAAGGAAGGGATGAGAATTTCGTATGGAGGGGGACTCCTTTTATAGTTGAAAGGAGTGGGGGCAAAATGGACATTACAACTTCAAAATAATAAATGAGGGGTCTTTAGTGATGGATAAAACCGTCGCTAAAGCCCCCAACGTGGGCGTAGCTTCCGCGCCCACATGCGCCCGCTCAGCTACTCGTGCGCGCAACGCCTACGCATGTTCAACGATCCTCAGCTGTCCGATCGCGAGATCAGACGGCTTAAGTCGCGCCTTCACCCGCTGCATTGTGCGCCCGCCTGCGTGCGATCGCGCGTTACGCGCGGGCGTGCGTGAGTGCGTCATCTTGATTGAGCGCGCACGGCCATTGTATCACGATCGTGCGGTCGATCGGAGGTGCACCACCGCCCCAATTTCAGCGTGGCGAGGCTCGGACGCGTGTCCTCGCTTCGCGTTAGAGCACTCGACCAATGCGCTGGGGTCGCATTTATGTCGAACGCCTGACCTTAGCGCGGGCACGTCGCAGCCATTGGATCTTGATCCAACAGCGGGTAAAGGCGAATGCGGAGACTGCCAAGATTGCATGCGACCGTTTGGGTGGCCGAGATGGCACCACGTGGCGCCATCTTGGTCATCCATCTTCTGTAAGTTGTAGATGGTGCCACGGATGTCGGATTGACTCAATTTTTCATCGTTGGGCTGCGATCGTCGATCCGAATTCATCTGTGTGGTCGGATTTGTCATCTGAAGTGCGGATTTTCACCATCCTGGCCCTTGATCTTCTAGGGTTCCCGGGTCACTAACTGATACTACGGATGCTTGATTAGGGTGATCTTGGAGTCGTTGAACTCCAATTGTCGCCCTGATCACATCCATACAGTTGGATCTTGATCCGAGGCCCCGATAAAATGTTTTCCCTATCCAAGCACATAAAAGGAGACAATTAACCTCCATTTTATTCAAACTACTCTAAATGCAAGATGATGCATGTTATGAAATATTTATATCATGAAATGCAATCCTATGCATAAGAACATGCAAAAATAAACATGTTAAGTAGTGTAAATGTGTTTACATCATACCCTCATGCCTATCTTTTGCTAGTCCCTAGCAAAAACTATATGCTATTTATAAAAGAATTAGGTTGGATTATTTGGACCTGATTTATTTTCAATCATTAAGAAATTATCTACTTAGGAACTGAACTTTCAAAGACACAACAGTACCTGGGTATCAGCCAAAATGCAAATCGCCTCAAGCCTTGCCTTATCAAAGAAAAATTTCTTTTTCTCTTTTTACTCTTTTCTAATTTTTTTGGATTTTCAAATTTTAGGGTTTAAGAGTGGCTTTCTACGGCCATTCAACTCACCCAAGAGTTGATGAGAATCTTAAGTTTTAAGCATCTTATTGTGATTGTGATAAACTCGTTGACCGGTAATTAAAACGGACTTCAAATTTCTACGCCTCCAGGTGACCTCAAAATGACTTCTGCCTAAAGGTGTATCTTTACAACCGGTAGCTTTCTCCCTACTTTTATTTTTTTACGGGATCAACACAAGGGTGAATCCAGTGTATATCTCCCCGGTTTATTCTACTTCTCCGCTTCTTCCTAAGTGTTTGGGAAATTTTTAGTGCATTTACCGAGCTGGGTTCTGGACAACCTGTCGATGATCTGTTACCACCGATAACTTGCCAGCCATACTCGTGCGGTGAAGTGTGGCTTATTTCTTTTTTTTCTTTTCTCCTTTTCTTTTTGATTTTTTTTTAAGTAGGTGGCTTCCCTGGTCTAAGATTTACCTAAGGGCAGGAAAAAGAGAAAGGTCCAGTGACTAGGCTCTAGACAACCTACCTATGGGCTGTTACCCACGATAACTTACCAGCCATATCACCCTAGAAGGTTCATTAGCTACCCAAATTCTGTTAGAATCGCCGAACAACGAGTCAGTGCAAAGAAAGTGTGTAGATGCTTAAAGCTCAAAATTCCTTCAAATCAGAGGGCGGGTTGATAAGTCGTGTACTTTTCACCCAAACTTATTTATTCCAATTATAATAGAATTAAGATGGCAAGGACTCAAAGACAAATCCACATTTTAGAGGATACACAGGCTAATTAAGTCCAAAGACCTAAAGGGTCTTTGTGTTCAGATCTTAATGTAGTATTTCCTAAGATTGAAAATTTTCTTAAACCCAAATTCTCTTTCCTAATTCTGAATTTTTTTTTATATAAAAGAAAATAAAACAAATCTACGGAGCTGACGAATGAATTCAGAGATGAATATCCACCCCCCCATGCTTATCTAATGCAATGTCCTCATTGTATTAAAAAGACATAAAACAGAGTGGAAAAGCAAAGAAAGCACCTGAATTGCGTGAATGTCAGGTCCGCTCCGAGATGAAAATTAAAAAGAACTGTATAAGTGCTAAGTTTAGTGCCTTCAGCTAGGCACACTATACAAAGAAAAGAAATGAAGAATTCACAAGTGCAGGTCAAAATTAGAATAAATAGAAGAATCCTCCGACCTATCAACAGAGGTCCACAGATGTGGACCAGATTGTGGTGCAGACCCATCCCCCATAATCGAGAATATCTTAGGTTCTGGATAAAATTACCCAAAACCTAAAATCAGAATGCAAGTAGGGCCGGGCCTGCGATTTATGAGGATGCAACCCAAGACCAAAAAGTCGGGTTACAGAAAATTGAAGCTCAAAAGGATAATCGTTGAATGTGTGCTTGAGTTGAACATCCTCGAAACAAATGTCGTAAGGGTTCTGATTTGATGGTTTCAGCTTAAAAGGAACCCTTCGACTCAATCTTCCATTTCCTCCAAAATTAATTTCCCAAATCAACATTTCCCAGCTCCTATCCTCCTCATTCAGCATATCAAATTCCAGGACCTCTTGTATATTCATCACCCCGTCTGAAATCTCCAAGTCTAAATGATGTGGCAGAATCAGAATTGACTTGGGTCTAATTATCTCAGAAACAGAATTATCGATAAGCTCAACGGGGTGTAACTGATAATCAGGGCATTGAATTGATTCATCCAGAAAATGTAATCCTGGATCTGTAATGTGTGCCCTAAGATCAGTTTCCTCAGTTATTGGGCTATCAAATGATCTATTAGATTCCTTAGGCCCAATCATCTCACAGAAATCGTGTTCAGAAAACTCACATGAGACTTCGCAACTTGAATCTTCACCATCAGGATCCGTATCAATGTATGTCCGAAAATCAGTTGTCACTTTCTGTTCCAAGGAGACATACGTTTTCTCGTAACCCGGCTCAGGGATCTCAGGTGAAGAAATCAGATCATCCTTAATTGGTTGCTTTAATTCAATCTGGTCAGCCTCGTAACACGTGTCCCCCCTAACAGGTGCTTTAGCGAGTTATGTCATTGGCTTTCCTGAAGAGGGTTCATCCTGGGAATCATTCCTTGCAACTATAAAAGGAGACCCCTTTCACACGAAATTCTCATCCCTTCCTTCTCTTCTCTACCTCTCCAAAGCTCAAGAGAAGCTTGTCCCACACCCGGGATGCTCCTCGCGAGATAAGGTCCAAATTTTCGTCCCCCTTCGGAAGTGGATCCCGCAACGATGACGGCGTGCTGCTCTGTTCCTGCTCTTCTACTTCATCCTGCTCCATCCTCCCTCGTCTAGCCGTCATCCCATCCAGCTCATCCTCCAAGCAATCGTCGAGGAGGATAACATCTCTCTCCCA
The DNA here is from genome assembly GCA_037157565.1 of Thalassia testudinum. Taxonomy (NCBI): domain Eukaryota; kingdom Viridiplantae; phylum Streptophyta; class Magnoliopsida; order Alismatales; family Hydrocharitaceae; genus Thalassia; species Thalassia testudinum. Next base: position 1,196,249 of record JAZHRO010000029.1, on the reverse strand, counting down.
TTCTTCTTTACAGCTTTTCTAGTGTAGAATTTTCCTGCTTTCTAGTGTAGCCGATTTCCTGCTTTTTAGTGTAATTTTTATTTGGTTTGATTGTATAAACATTTTGAAATATTGAATGCATGTTCTCTCTCTCTCTCTCTCTTTCTTCCTTCTAGTTTAATAGCTTCATTGTAATTATATCGCCTCGCTTTTCAAAAATTCTAAAAAAAAATATAATTACGAATATAGATCGACGTAGCCTCCCTGTGTTCGACCCGAAATTCAAATTTTGGTATAAATTTTATTTGTTGAACACGAATTCTTCGCTTTGAAGCTACAACGACAGGTTTTCCAAAACCAAACACGTTAGCGTAGCAATTCGTGCATTCAACATTTTGGCGCCGTTGCCGGGGAGGCAATGATTTCTAATTTTTCTTCACATTTCTTGCACTTTATTGTTTTCTAACTTGCTTTCTCTTGTGTCTATTGTTTTGCAAAGATCTCCATCAAGGAATCAACAAGCGGTAGACTGGAGTAATGTGCAGTTGAAGACAACTGTAAGTGCTCCCCATTCTCCCCCCCTCCATAGATTTCATTCGCCACATTAAATCCAAATTCCAATTAACCTAGGTGTTTGCATAAATCCTAGGAATAGTTTGGTTGTTTGGATTTCCACTCACATTCATTCCACCCTCATTCATAAAAAAAATAATAACAAAAAGAAAATCTTGTAGTGTAATTTTCAACAAACACACAACACACACCCACATTCAAGGCACTTAATCAACTTTATTTGTTTTTACTCAATCGGGTTCTGATCTGTGGAACCGGTACACACAAAGCAACACATAACAGAGTAGAAATCATTCTAGGTTTACCATCTTTGAGTGCCTAACTTAGTGGTGCAATTGTTTGAGTTGTTTGGGCCGCACCACTCTATTTAAAATCAACTCATCAAGTAGCTCCTCCTTAGGGTTTTCAATCCAGGTATATTCCAGGCACTCCACTTTCTTTCTGATTTTAAAGGAAAACAATCTTCACCCGTGTTTTACAACTTGGTGTGCCTAGAAACTTGATTGCAATTCACCTAATTTGAAACCCTAAAAGCTACTTAAGCAAGATTTGAACATTAAAATTCACGCATTATAAATAATCTTGCTTGAAAACCCTGGTTGTGCACGCACTTACACAAATCTCAATCAATCATTAAGGGCACAACCCATTTTAAGGGCCCATCACATTCCATAAGCACTGCAATGCCAGGCCTTAATAAAATTGAGTAGACGTTGGCCTTAAGGTTTTATTCGATCTTCAGGGCCTAGTCTGAGATTGTTTTTGATTAACATACTTGTATTAATTAATCTGATGTCTAGCTAGGGGAGTAGCGACAAACGACCGCGGCTGGGGGGTACACTAGGAAACGGAAGCGAAAGCATAAGGAAGAACCTTCTCCCCAGTCCCTCCTTCTAACTGGTTGGATTAAACAGACGCAAGTAGAGTAAATCATTTACAGTCTTAAGGCGGGTTTTGGGAGTCAGTAGATCCTTAGGCTACCCAACTTAAGGACAGTCTTGTTTTGTTGTGCTGCAGGGTCCCTATCCCCAGTCCTTCCGACCTTCTCCTAGTTTATGGTGGGTAGATGTTGAACGATTACGAACCTACGCTAACGTGTTCGATTTTGGAAAACCTGTCGTTGTAGTTCGAGAGCGAAGAAATCGTGTTCAACAAATAAAATTTATACCGAAAATAAAATTCTGGGTCGAACACAGGGAGGCGAACGTTTGATTTAAAAACTACGCGTTTCTTTTTATTTGTTAGAGAATAATTCAATTTACTACTATCTAATTATTTACAATAAATAGAAGAGAGAGAGAGTAAGAGAGACAAAGAATATTACACAGAGAAATCGAAATGAGATGTAGAATAAACAAGGAATTTTTTTGCATTGAAGTGATTGCTCATTACAACTAGAAAGCATAAAATAATTACTCTAGAAAGCGATAAACTTACTCTAGAAAGCATTAAAAGAATGGAGGGAGAAATGTCCTCCTCGACGATTGCTTGGAGGACGAGTAGATTAATCTAGAAAGCAGTAAATCTATAATAAAAAGCGGTAAAAAGAATAGGGAGAGAGAAATCCTCCTCGACGGTTGCTCGGAGGACGAGCCGGACGGGACGACGCCTGGACGAAGGAGAACGAAGCGGGACGAAGGAGGACGAAGCAGAAGAACGGGAACGAAGCAGCACGCCGTCGTCGTCGCGGGATCCACTTCCGAAGGGGAATGAAAATTGGACTTTATCTTGCGAGAAGCATCCCGGGTGTGGGACAAGCATCTCTTGAGCTTTGGAGGGGTAGAGAGGAGAAAGAAGGGATGAGAATTTCGTATGGAGGGGGTCTCCTTTTATAGTTGCAAGGAGTGGGGGGAAATAGACATTACATCTTAAAAATAATAAATGAGGGGTCTTCACAAGATGCAAGCGGCCGTTTGGGCGGCTGAGATGGCGCCACGTGATGTCATCTTGGCCGTCCATCTTCTGGAAGTTGTAGATGGTGCCACGGATGTCGGATTGACTCGATTTTTTGTGTCGTTGGGCTGCGATCATCGATCCGAATTCATCCGTGCGGTTGGATTTGTCATCTGAAGTGCAGATTTACACCATCCTGGCCCTTGATCTTCTAGGGTTCCCCGGTCTCTATCTGATGCTACGGATGCCTGATTAGGGCGATCTTGGAGTCGTTGAACTCCAATCATCGCCCTGATCACATCCATATGGTTAGATCTTTGATCCGAGGCCCCGATAAAATGTTTGCCCTGTCCAAGCACATAAAAGGAGACAATTAACCTCCATTTTATTCAAACTACTCTAAATGCGAGATGATGCATGTTATGCAATATTTATATCATGAAATGCAATCCTATGCTTAAGAACATACATAAATAGACATTTTAAGTAGTGTAAATGTGTTTACATCATACCCCCATGCCTATCTTTTGCTAGTCCCTAGCAAAAACTATATGCTATTTATAAAAGAATTAGGTTAGATTATTTGGACTTGAGTTATTTTCAACCATTAAGAAATTGTCTACTTAGGAACTGAACTTTCAAAGACACAACAGTGCCCGGGTATCAACCAAAATGCAGACCGCCTCAAGCCCTCGCCTTATTCAAAGAAAAATTTCTTTTTCTCTTTTTACTCTTCTAATTTTTTTTTTTTTGGATTTTCACATTTTAGGGTTCAAGAATGGCTTTCTACGACCATTCAACTCACCCAAGATTTGTTGAGAACCCTAAATTTTAAGCATCTTATTGTGATTGTGATAGACTCGTTGACCGGCAATTAGAACAGACTTCGGATTTCTACGCCTCTAGGTGACCTGAAAAAGAATTCTGCCTAAAGGTGTATCTTTACAACCGGTAGCTTTCTCCCTACTTTTATTTTTTAACGGGGTCAACACAAGGGTGAATCCAGTGTATATCTCCCCGGTTTATTCTACTTCTCCGCTTCTTCCTAAGTGTTTTGGGAATTTTTAGTGCATTTTCTGAGCTGGGTTTTGGACAACCGGTCGATGAGATGTTACCACCGACAACTTGCCAGCCATACTCGTGCGGCGAAGTGTGGCTTATTTCTTTTTGTTCTTTTCTCCTTTTTGATTTTTTTTTTTTTTAAGTAGGTGGCTTCCCTGATCAAAGATTTACCGAAAGGTAGCAAAAAGAAAAAGGTCCAGTGACTAGGCTCTGGACAACCTACCTATGGGCTGTTACCCACGATAACTTGCCAGCCATATCACCCTAGAAGGTTCATTAGCTACCCAATTTCCGTTAGAATCGTCGAATAACTAGTCAGTGCAAAGAAAGTGTGTAGATGCTTAAAACTCAAAATTCCCTCAAATCAGAGGGCGGGTTAATAAGTCGTGTACTTATCACCCAAACTTATTTATTCCAATTATAATAGAATTAAGATGGTGAGGACTCAAAGAAAAATCCACATTTTAGTGGATACACAGGCTAATTAAGTCCAAAGACCTGAGGGGTCTTTGTGTTCAGATCCTAATATAGTATTTCCTAAGATTGCAAATTTTCTTAGACCCAAATTCTCTTTCCTAATTCTGATTTTTTTTTTTTATAAAAGAAAACAAACAAATCTACGGAGCTGACGAATGAATTCAGAGATAAATATCCACCCCCCCCATGCCTATCTAATGCAATGTCCTCATTGTATTAAAAAGACATAAAATAGAGTGGAAAAGCGAAGAAAGCACCTGAATTGCTTGAATATCAGGTCTGCTCCAAGATGGAAATGAAAAAGAACTGTACAAGTGCTGAGTTTAGTGCCTTCAGCTAGGCACACTATACAAAGAAAAGAAATAAAGAATTCACAAGTGCAGGTCAGAATTAATATAAACAGAAGAATCCTTCGACCTATCAACAGCGATCCACAGATGTGGACCAGATTGTGGTGCAGACCCATCCCCCATAATCGAGAATATCTTAGGTTCTGGATAAAATTACCCAAAACCTAAAATCAGAATGCAAGCAGGGCCGGGCCTGCGATTTATGAGGATGCAACCCAAGACCAAAAAGTCGGGTTACAGAAAATTGAAGCTCAAAAGGATAATCGTTGAATGTGTGCTTGAGTTGAACATCCTCGAAACAAATGTCGTAAGGGTTCTGATTTGATGGTTTCAGCTTAAAAGGAACCCTTCGACTCAATCTTCCATTTCCTCCAAAATTAATTTCCCAAATCAACATTTCCCAGCTCCTATCCTCCTCATTCAGCATATCAAATTCCAGGACCTCTTGTATATTCATCACCCCGTCTGAAATCTCCAAGTCTAAATGATGTGGAAGAATCAAAATTGACTTGGGTCTAATTATCTCAGAATTAGAATCATCAATAAGCTCAACAGGGTTAACTGATAATTAGGGCATTGAATTGATTCCTCTAGAAAATGTGATTCTGGATCCGTAATGTGTGCCCTAATAAGATCAGTGTTCTCAGTTATTGGGCTATCAATTGATCTATCAGATTCCTCAGGCCCAATCGTCTCACAGAAATCATGTTCAGAAAACTCGCGTGAGACTTCGCAACTTGAATCTTCACCATCAGGATCCGTATCAATGTATGTCCCAAAATCATTTGTCACTTTGCGTTCCAAGGAGACATACGTTTCCTCGTAACCCGGCTCAGGGATTTCAGGTGAAGAAATCAGATCATCCTTAATTGGTTGTTTTAATTCAATCTGGTCAGCGTTGTAACACGTGTCCCCCCAACAAGTGCCTGAGCGGGTTCTGTCGTTAGCTTTCCTGAAGAGAGATCATCCTGGGAATTATTCCAAGATTGAATCAAAGCAACCACGAATCTCATCCTCAATTTCGCTAATTTCCCAAGTAGAAACTCACCCGGGTTCTTATCCTTAACGTCCTGGAGCCAATCGAACAAAGACTTGCTTAAATCATCAATCATCTGAATCAGGGGCTCCAATCTCTCAATGCAAGGTGTTGGCTGAACTTCTAAAGATTGAATGATATTTCTCAAGTTAGCTAGAACCTTATCTTGAACCTGGTTAACCTGAACCAAATGAGTTGGTTCAGGGTTGGGCGGGTTTGGGCTCAATGCAGGGGAATTAACGAATTGAGATTCGTTATACCCTTCCTGATAATAGGTCATTTTAGATTGTTGAAAAGATGGTGATGACCTAAAGGCAGTGAAATCAGAGGATGGGTAAGGATCGGTGTATCCTTCTTGATTGTAGATCGTATTATGCTATTCATGAAAGGAAGACGATCTATAATCGATGTAGCTTTGAGAAGGATCAAAATCAAAGTGTTCAGGGTTAGACCCTAAACACGGGGGTCCGAAATTGTATCCCCAATCCGAATTATCCCAACTAACTGATGGTCGATTACAATACGAGTTGGGATAATCGTCATGTTGAGGATAATTTACAACAGGAGGGAAAGAGCGGGAATGCGTGAAATATGTGGAAGGATTCATGATACACGAGAGGAAGAAAGGTGCCCTGCAATACAAACAATCAAACCTGTCCTTAAATAGGTTAGCCTAAAGACCTACAGACTCTCAAAACCCGTCTTGAGATAAAGGAATGATTTGATCTACTTCCGTCTGTTCAATCCAACCAGTTAAAAGGAGGGACTGGGGAGAAGGTTCTTCCTTCGGCTTGCGCCTCCGGTTCCTAGTGTACCCCCCAGCCGCGATCGTTTGACTCTACTCCCCTAGCTAGACATCAGATTGAACAGTAGAAAAAGACTAATCGAAAATAATCTTGTTCTGGGTTCTGAAAAGCGAGTCCAATCCTTAAGGCCAACGTCTACTTTATTTTATTTAGGGCTAGGTTTGAATGTGCTTTGGAATGTGATGGGCCCTTTAAATGGGTTGTGCCCTTAATGATTGATTGATTTGTGTGTGAGTGCACAACCAGTGGTTTTCAAGTAAGATTATTTTTGATGTGGTGAATTTTAAGATTCAAATCTTACTTAGTAGCTTTTAGGATTCAACTTTAGGTGTTTTCAATCAAGTTTCGTTGGCACACCAAGTTTTACAAGCACAGGTGAAGATGTTTTCCTTTAAAGTTTAAAAAGAATGTGGAGTGCCTGGTAAATCCCTAAGAGTTGAACCTAATTGGCAGCTACTTGATGAGTAGATTTTATTTGAAGTGGTGCGGCTCAATCAACTCAAACAATTGGCCTGTTGCACCACTTAATTAGGCACACAAATGATTACCTAATCTGATTTCTACTCAATTATGTGTTTGGATGTGTGTACCGGCTCCTAAGATTGGATTACCGGTTGAGTTTGAAAATCAGATGAGGTTGTGTACCTCTGTGAGATTTTTTCTTTTCTTTTTAATGTGGGGTTGGGGTGAGTATGGGTGTCAAGCAACAAACAATCTAACCTTAGAGTTTATAAAAACACCTAGGTTGAATGATGTTTGAGTTATTATGTGATGAAATGAAATCTAATGGGTGGGAGGTGGGGGGGTAACTCACAAAACCTTCTACAGCACTTTACTCCAATCTACCGCTTTTGCCTGCCTCGAAAGAGTACCTGCAATTACAATAAGAAAGGAGAAAAGTGAGGTAAATGATTTGTAAGTTACAAAACGCAAAGAGAAATCAAAGATCGTTCCCTCCCCGGCAACGGCGCCAAAATGTTGAACGATTACGAACCTATGCTAACGTGTTCGGTTTTGGAAAACCTGTCGTTGTAGTTCGAAAGCGAAGAATTCGTGTTCGACAAATAAAATTTATACCGAAAATAAAATTCCGGGTCGAACACAGGGAGGCGAACGTTTGATTTAAAAACTATGCGTTTCTTTTTATTTGTTACAGAATAATTCAATTTAGTACTATCTAATTATTTACAATAAATAGAAGAGAGAGAGAGTAAGAGAGACAAAGAATATTACACAGAGAAATCGAAATGAGATGTAGAATAAACAAGAAATTTTTTTGCATTGAATTGATTGTTCATTACAACTAGAAAGCATAAAATAATTACTCTAGAAAGCGATAAATTTACTCTAGAAAGCATTAAAAGAATGGAGGGAGAAATGTCCTCCTCGACGATTACTTGGAGGACGTGTAGATTAATCAAGAAAGCAGTAAATCTATACTAAAAAGCCGTAAAAAGAATAGGGAGAGAGAAATCCTCCTCGACGGTTGCTCGGAGGACGAGCCGGACGGGACGACGCTTGGATGAAGGAGAACGAAGCGGGATGAAGGAGGACGAAGCAGAAGAACGGGAACGAAGCAGCATGCCTTCGTCGTCGCGGGATCCACTTCCGAAGGGGAACGAAAATTGGACTTTATCTCGCGAGAAGCATCCCGGGTGTGGGACAAGCTTCTCTTGAGCTTTGGGGGGGTAGAGAGGAGAAAGAAGGGATGAGAATTTCGTATGGAAGGGGTCTCCTTTTATAGTTGCAAGGAGTGGGGGCAAAATAGACATTACATCTTCAAAATAATAAATAAGGGGTCTTTAGTGACGGATAAATCCGTCACTAAAGCCTCGAGGTGGCCGTCGCCGCCGCACCCACGCACGCCCGCTCGGCTGCCCGCGTGCGTAACGCCTACGCACGTCCAAGAAGTCTCAGCCGTCCGATTGCGAGATCGGATGGCTTAAAATCGTGCCTTCACCGCTGCCGCCCGCCCGCCTTTGCGTGCGATCGCACGTTCACGTGCGCGTCCAATAGCGCGTCGGCGCTATCGGGCGCACGCAGCCTTTGGATCGCGATCGTGCGGTCGATTGGAGGCGCGCCACCGCTCCAATTTCTGCGGGGCGCGGCTCGAACGCACGTCCCTGCTTCGCGTTAGAGCACTAGACCGCTGCGCTGCGGTCGCGTTTGTGTCGAGCGCTTGACTTCAGCGCGGGCACGTCGCAGCCGCTGGATCGAGATCCAACGGCGGAGAGGAGACGGGTGCGCGGTCTTCACAAGATGCAAGCGGTCGTTTGGGCGGCTGAGATGGTGACACGTGGCGTCATCTTGGCCGTTCATCTTCTGGAAGTTGTAGATGGTGCCACGGATGTCGGATTGACTCGATCTTTGTGTCGTTGGGCTACGATCATCGATCCAAATTCATCCGTGTGGTTGGATTTGTCATCTGAAGTATGGATTTACACCATCCTGGCCCTTGATCTTCTAGGGTTCCCCGGTCTCTATCTGATGCTACGGATGCCTGATTAGGGCGATCTTGGAGTCGTTGAACTCCAATCCTCGCCCTGATCACATCCATACGGTTAGATCTTTGATCCGAGGCCCCGATAAAATGTTTGCCCTGTCCAAGCACATAAAAGGAGACAATTAACCTCCATTTTATTCAAACTACTCTAAATGCGAGATGATGCATGTTATGCAATATTTATATCATGAAATGCAACCCTATGCTTAAGAACATGCATAAATAGACATTTTAAGTTGTGTAAATGTGTTTACATCAGTAGACGGTCATTGAATCCTCGATTGGAAGGACCATTAGAACATTCTAGGAGGTGCAAGTTGGATTTTGGTCAATTTGATCCGATGGCCGAACAACAGCCTCCTCTGCTTGGAAATCCACAGGAAGAATTTCGAAGGCAGCTGGAACAAATGCAGAGGATGCAGGAATGGTTCCAGAGAATGCAGGGCGCTTAGCCCTTGAAGGATTTTTATGATCCTTCAAATTACGGGGAATGTCCCGGCATCCAGATTCCAGCCGGTGACGTAGAAATCAAGCCCTAGGTGTTAGGTCTGATTAAACATTATCATGGGCTTGGCTCAGAAGATCCGTTTCAACACTTGGAGGACTTGACCACTTTGGTCCAGACCACCAAGGCTCGAAAAGTAAACGAGGAGCAATTGATCATGAGCTCTTCCCCTACTCTCTTAGGGATAAGGCCGTGCATTGGTATAGGACAATAGGAAGACCAATTACAACTTGGAATGAGTTGAAATCAGCCTTTCTGAAGAAATTCTTCCCAGTCAGTTGTACCAATTCTTTGAGACAGGCAATCACTACCTTTACCCAGCGGCCAAGGGAGTAGTTTCATGTAGCCTGGGAGTGATTCCAGGACTTATTGCGGAGGTGTCCACACCACGAGGTGCCGAAATGGCAACTCGTGCAGATCTTCTATCATGGGTTGACTGAGCAACTTAGAAATCATGTGGATGCATCTTGCGGAGGCAATTTCCTCAATAAAGATGCAGATAGTGCACATGATTTATTTGAGGAAATGAGTGAGAATTCAATTAATCATGCCTCCATGGATACTTTTAACCGGTCCCAGCAACCCAGATCAAATGTCAATGAAGTCCATGACTCTCATTCATTTGATATGGAATTGATTTGTAACAAACTTGATAAGGTGGACTTGGTTGCTAAAAGAATGGAAGAGTGGATGGCTGGCAATTCTATGAACAACTCTTAATCCACTCAATCTCAAAATTCGGGATTCCATTCCTCACGAGCTCCTTTTGGATGGGAGTTCGTGAATCAACTCGATGCGACTCAACCTGTGAGTTAGCATTTTTCGGAGCCCCACGGGTTCCAAACTAGGGCCTTTGATCCCAGTTTTTTTGATCCTTCTCTTTCTTTCTCTCCATCCTCACCCTATGAGGATGTTTGTGCTATACAAGAGAATGTTAGATCCAACCCTTACTCGAATGCCTATAATCCAGGTTGGAGAAACCACCCTAGCTTCTCTTGGAAAAATCTGGGGCAACAGACCCAATTCCGACCCAGCAATTATGCTCCGCAACGACCAATGGGTCAGGGTCAAGTATATACTCAGCTGCCTCCGAATCAGGTCAATCAGCCAGCTTGGAATTCCCGTCAACCCGCAGGGTAGGCTGATTTGAACTGTCAAATGGTAGAGATGCAAGGATCTATGCTCCAGCTCATGCAGCAAATGAAAAACTCGTTGGACAACTTGCAATCCAGGCTCATTGCTAACTCTCGTCAACTCGGATCCCTACCATCCCAACCCGTACCCAACCCATGAAACATTATGAATTTGGGCTATCAAGCCCAAGGGTATGGAAATCAGAGGGACCCGCACGCACATGCTCAGGTGGTTGAGCAGGGTTCCTCGTCTTCTTTTTCTGCAAAACAACAATTCATGGTCAATCAAGCCCCTCCAATCTTTCCTAAACCTCCCCAAGACCCAAATTCTTACGCATCTGCAAATTTTGTCACTTTGAGGTGTGGTAAGAAGACTCAGGATCCACAACCACACTATTATGATCCTTTGAATCCTGAAGAACCTGAGGAGAGGGAGGAGAATTCTAGAGGAGAAATCAAAGCTCAGGAACCTGATTCCAAAGATCTGACTCATGTTCCTTTTCTTGAAGCCTTAACCAAATCAAAGAAGAAGTCTGTTGATAGCAATGAGGAGCTTCTGAATTTATTTAAGAATGTTGAGATCAATATCCAGCTCCTTGATGATAACAAGCACATGCCGGCTTACGTAAGATTTTTAAAGAAATTATGTACACAAAAGAGTAAGTCGAGAGAATCTGTTCTGAGGAAGGTGGTACTCTCCAAGCAGGCTAGTTTTGTTATCCTGCACTACCTCCCTCAGAAAAAGAGAGATCCTGGTGCTCCATTTATTTCTTACGTTATCGGTGATTACACATTTGATAGAGCACTTTTGGATCGCGGCGCATCCATCAACCTAATTCCAACTTCTCTCTACGAGAAGTTTGGGTTAGGTGAAATTCGACCAACTTCAGTAACGCTACAGTTAGCGGACCGTTCGGTCACAAACCCACGAGGCGTTATTGAAGATGTTATAGTTAAGGTCAAGGATTTCTATTTTCCTGTAGATTTCCTTGTCCTTGACATGGATGTACCTGATAATCTGAGGAACACGCCCATCATTCTAGGGCATTTGTTCCTAGCTACCACAAAGGCCAACATTAATTGTGAAAGCGGTAGCATGGAAATCACCTTTGGGGACCAACTAATGAAATTGGATATTTTTAAGGCGATCAACAAATTTAAGGATTGTGGATTTATTGAGGAACTTGATGAGGATAATGATAATATTGAAACTTGTTTGATAGTTTCTTCAATTGAAAGTTCCTCTTTGGATGATGAATTTGACCTGCAACCCTCTTTGGCTGACCTGACATCTTTGGAAGAGGTTACAGATTTTGTTCACTTTCAACCTCTTCATCTTGTTGAATCTTCAGCATCTACCCTATCATCAATCATCAGCCCACCCCAGCTTGAATTGAAACCATTGCTCGAAAATTTGAAATATCAATTTTTAGGACCTCAGAATACGCTCCCTGTGATTATCAGTGCTAAATTGACAAAGGAGCAAGAGATTAAATTGATCAAGGTCCTAACGGAACATAAGGGGGCAATTGGTTGGACCATTCATGACCTCAGTGGGATCGAGCCATCTTACTGTAATCATAGAATATTTTTGGAAGATGGTTCCCGCCCTTCTCACCAGATGTAGAGGAGATTGAATCCAAATATGCGAGAAGTGGTCAAAATGGAAATTATCTAGTGGCTTGATGCAGGAATTATTTATCCAATCTCTGATTTTCCTTGGGTAAGTCCCGTTCAAATTGTTCCAAAGAAAGCTGGGATTACTGTTGTGACTGACGAGAGAGGAGAATCTGTCACAACTCGTTCAGCTTCCTCTTGGAGGGTTTGTATTGATTACAGGAAGTTGAACACAGCCACTAAAAAGGATCATTTTCCCTTACCCTTCATCGATCAATTCTTGGAAAAATTAGTTGGGCAGAAGTACTTCTGTTTTCTTGATGGCTACTCGAGATACAACAAAGTTCCTATCCATCCCGAGGATCAGAAAAAAACTACTTTCACCTATCCTTACGGAACCTTTGCTTTTCGTAGGATGCCTTTTGGGTTATGCAATGCACCTGCAAATTTTCGCGGTCGGGGCTGTCCTGGGTCAGAAAAATGATCGAAAGCCCTCTATCATCTACTACACTAGTAAAACTCTGGATGAAGCTCAGAGGAATTACACTGTTACTGAAAAGGAATTACTAGTAGTAGTATTTACTTTGGAAAAAGTCAGGGCTTATCTCTTAGGGTCTCATGTTATCATATATACCGACCACTCGGCCTTGAGACATCTCTTGGCTAAAAAGGATGCTAAACCCCGGCTTATTCGTTGGATTCTTCTTCTTCAAGAATTTGATCTTGAAATCAAGCATAAAATCGATGTACAAAATGTGGTGGCAGATCATTTGTCGAGACTCCTAGGTGATTCTTTTGTCCGGACATTCTGATTGCTGACACTTTTCCGGAGGAAACCATTCTTACAGTTTTAGGTGTCCACATCCCATGGTTTGCTGACATTGTTAACTATTTGGCCGTTGGACAAATCCCCCAGGATTGGACCAAGCAACAATGGGATAGGCTCAAATCTGAGGCTAAATACTACTTCTGGGAGGACGTTGAACTCTATCGCATCGGCTCTGATCAGATTATTTGCCGATGCATACCAGAGAATGAATTCAACAGCATACTCGAGTTCTGCCATGCATCTGGGTGTGGTGGACATTTCTCCGGGAAAAAGATGGCTGCAAAAATCTTGCAATCTGGCTTTTATTGGCCGTCTTTATTCAAAGATGCCCAGGACTTTTCAAGGTCATGTTCTCGATGTCAGGCACTCGGGAGCATAACTAAGAGAGACATGATGCCCCTAAACCCTATTCTTCCTGTCGAAATTTTCGATGTTTGGGACATCGATTTCATGGGACCCTTTATCCCTTCATTTGGACATCGGTACATTCTTGTTGCTGTTGATTATGTGTCCAAATGGATTGAGGCGATTCCCACCCGAACCAATGACCACAAGGTGGTCATCAATTTTGTCAAGAAAAATATCTTCAGTAGGTTCGGGATTCCGAGGGCTATTATCAGTGATGGTGGCACTCATTTTACTAATGCCCAATTCCAGAATTTATTGGCCAAATACGGGGTTAATCACCGAATTTCCACACCTTACCATCCCCAGACGAATGGACAAGCCGAGATCTCCAATCGAGAGATCAAGAACATTCTGCAAAAAATTGTTAGGCCTGATCACAAGGATTGGACTCAAAAGCTTGAGGATGCTCTTTGGGCCTACCGTACGGCATATAAAACGCCCATCGGCATGTCTCCATTCCGTTTGGTGTATGGAAAGGCATGCCATCTACCCGTAGAGATTGAACCCAGGGCATTCTGGGCAATCAAACAATGCAATTTAGATCTGAATCTAGCTGGGAAGACCAGGAAACTCCAACTATCTGAGTTGGAGGAGTTTAGAAATGATGCTTATGAGAATGCCAAGATCTACAAGGCTCGGACCAAAGCTCTACATGATCAATTGATTTCCTGCAAGGGCTTTGAGCCAAACCAGAAGGTCTGGTTATTCGATTATAAACTTAAGCTCTTTCCCGGCAAACTTCGATCTAAATGGAATGGCCCATTCTTAATTGATTAGATTTTTCCAAATGGTGCCATTCAGATTTCTAACCCAAAGACGGGTAACACATTTAAAGTCAACGGTCAACGTCTGAAGCCTGTTGTTGACCGTACTCTTCCAGAACCTGCCTCAGACTCTGTTGCTCTAGCCATTTTGCGACTTCTTTGGCTGGTCTTCGCCTAGCTGACAGCATTAAACTCAGCAGTTGTACATATGACACAAGGCTGATACGAGCTTCATATTCAGGTGACATCTTTCATATTCTACCCTTTCTTTCATGTCTCATTTTCAATGAGGACATTGCATCAGCTAGGCATGGGGGGGTGGGTTTATTTTTAATTATTTGGTCAGCTTTGCGAAATTCATGTAAATTGTTTATAAAAAAAAAGAAAAAAAAATCAAAATTAGGAAGGATTAGTTGGACGTTAGGACTTTTCAATCCTAAGAAATTTTACATTAGGATTTGAACACAAAGACCCTTCAGGTCTTTGGACTTAATTAGCCCATGTTTCCACTAAAATGTTGATTTGTCTTTCGAGTCCTCGCCATCTTAATTCTATCATAATTGGAATAAATAAGTTTGGGTGATAGGTACACGACTTATCAACCCACCCTCTGATTTGAGGGAATTTCTGAGTTTTAAGCATCTACACACTTTCTTTGTACTGGCTCGTTGTTCGGCGATTCTAATGGAAATTGGGTAGCTAATGAACCTTCTAGGGTGATATGGCTAGCAAGTTATCGTGGGTAACAGCCCAAAGGTAGGTTGTCCAGAGCCCAGTCGCTGGACCTTTCTCTTTTTCCTGCCCTTAGGTAAATCTTAGACCAGGGAAGCCACCTACTTAAAAAAAAAGAAAAATAAAATCAAAAAGAAAAGGAGAAAGAAAAGAAAAGAAATAAGCCATACTTCGCCGCACGAGTAAGGCTGGCAAGTTGTCGGTGGTAACAGCGCATCGACCAGTTGTCTGGAACCCAGCTCAGTAAATGCACTAAAAAAATTTCCAAAACACTTAGGAAGAAGAGGAGTAGAATAAACCGGGGAGATATACACTGGATTCACCCTTGTATTGACCCTGTAAAAAAATAAAAGTAGGGAGAAAGCTACCGGTTGTAAAGATACACCTTTAGGCAGAATTCTTTTTAGGTCACCTAGAGGTGTAGAAATCCGAAGTCCATTTTAATTGCCGGTCAACGAGTCTATCACAATCACAATAAGATGCTTAAAACTTAGGGTTCTCATCAAATGTTGGGTGAGTTGAATTATCGTAGAAAGCCACTCTTAAACCCTAATATTTGAAAATCCAAAAAAATTAGAAAAGAGTAAAAAGAGAAAAAGAAAATTTTCTTTGAATAAGGTGAGGGTTTGAGGCGATCTGCATTTTGGCAGATACTCGGGCACTATTGTGTCTTTGAAAGTTCAGATCCTAAGTAGACAATTTCTTAATGATTGAAAATAACTCATGCCCAAATAATCCAACCTAATTCTTTTATAAATAGCATATAGTTTTTGCTAGGGACTAGCAAAAGATAGGTATGGGGGTATGATGTAAACACATTTACACTACTTAAGATGTCTATTTATGCATGTTCTTAAGCATAGGATTGCATTTCATGATATAAATATTGCATAACATGCATCATCTTGCATTTAGAGTAGTTTGAATAAAATGGAGGTTAATTGTCTCCTTTTATGTGCTTGGATAGGGAAAACTTTTTATCGGGGCTTCGGATCGAAGATCCAACCATATGGATGTGATTAGGGCGATGATTGGAGTTCAACGACTCCAAGATCGCCCTAATTAGGCATCCATAGCATCAGATAGTGACCGGGGAACCCTAGTAGATCATGGGCCAGGATGGTGTAAATCCACACTTCAAATGAAAAATCCGACCGCATGGATCAATTCGGATCGACGATCGCAACTTAACGACACAAAAATTGAGTCAATCCGACTTCTGTGGCACCATCTACAGCACCCAGAAGATGGACGGCCAGGTGGCGCCATCTCGACCGCCCAAACGACCACATGCAATCACTGAAGTCTCCGCATCTGCTCTCTCTCCACTGTTGGATCTCGATCCAACGGCTGTGGACAGCCGTGCCTAAAAGCGTCCGCTCGACCATCCGCGCAGCGGTCGAAGGCTCTATCGCGAGCCGCAGCGAAGGGGAGAAGGGAGCGGGCGTGTGTTGGGTCATCATCGGGCGGCTAAGATCTCCCAATAACGGCCACACGCTATTTCACGCGAGGCGAGGATGCGCCATCGTACATGTTGAGGCGGGCGCGCAGCAGCGGGCGAAGGCACATCCTAAGCCGTCTGATCTCGTGATCGGACGGCTAAGATTTGTTGAACGTGCAGATGCATTGAGAGAGAGAGCAGCTGAGCGGGCGCGTGTGGGGAGCGCCCACTGCACCCACGTTGGGGCTTTAGCGACGGTTTTATCCATCACTAAAGACCCCTTATTTAATGTTTTAAAGATGTAATGACTAATTTGCCCCCACTCCTTGCAACTATAAAAGGAGACCCCCTCCACATGAAATTCTCATCCCTTCCTTCTCTTCTCTACCTTTCCAAAGCTCAAGAGAAGCTTTCCCACAACCGGGATGCTCCTCACGAGATAAAGTCCAAATTTTTGTCCCCCTTCGGAAGTGGATCCCGCGAGGACGACGGCGTGCTGCTCCGTTCCCATTCTTCTGCTTCGTCCTCCTTCGTCCTGCTCCGTCCTCCTTCATCCAGGCATCGTCCCATCTAGCTCGTCCTCCAGGCAATCGTCGAGGAGGATAACTTCTCTCTCCCATTCTTCTTTACAGCTTTTCGAGTGTCGAATTTTCCTACTTTCTAGTGTAGCCTATTTCCCGCCTTTTAGTGTAATTTTTGTTTGGTTTGATTGTATAAACATTTTGAAATATTGAATACATGTTCTCTTTCTCTCTCTCTCTCTTTCTTTCTTTTAGTCTGATAGCTTCATTGTAATTATATCGCCTCGCTTTTCAAAAATTCTAAAAAAAAATATAATTGCGAATATAGATCGACGTAGCCTCCCTGTGTTTGACCCGGAATTCAAATTTCTGTACAAATTTTATTTGTTGAACACGAATTCTTTGCTTTCAAGCTACAACGACAGGTTTTCCAAAACTAAACACGTTAGCGTAGCAATTCGTGCATTCAACACTCGCCCGCTTGCAAAGACTCAATCGCGCATCCACGCCTCGCCTTAAGGCGCTGCTCCGCTGTGCTGCCTTAGCCAAAAGGTTGCACGGACGAAATCAAGGCGCTGTGCTTCTTATTGAAGAAGAGAAGGTGCGACGGTGATGGGGGCCGGTTGGATGGCTGAGATGGCACCACGTGGCGCCATCTTGGCTGTCCATCTTCTGGATATTGTTGATGGTGCCACGGGTGTCGGATTGACTCGATTTTTGAGTCGATAGGCTGCAATCCTCGATCCGAATCCATCCACGTGGTCAGATTTGTTGTTTGAAGTATGGATTTACACCATCTTGGCCCTTGATCTTCAAGGGTTCCCCGGTCACTAACAGTTGCTATAGAAGCCTGATTAGGGTGATCTTGGAGTTGTTGAACTCCAATCGTCACCCTGATCACATCTGTACAGTTGGATCTTCGATCCGAGGCCCTGATAAAAAGTTTGCCCTGTCCAAGCACAAAAAAGGAGATAATTAACCTCCATTTTATTCAAACTACTCTAAATGCAAGATGATGCATGTTATGCAATATTTATAGCATGCTATGCAATCCTATGCTTAAGGACATGCATAAATAGACATTTTAAGTAGTGTAAATGTATTTACATCACTCTATGTCCAAGACTAAAAAGTCTACTGCAAATAGACAATTTTTGACCTGAACAAGGACATCCTCATCAATTCCCCTTGGTTTAATTGTGGATCGGTCTGCTAATTGAAGAGTAACCTCAATAGGCTTTAATTCTCAAATCTTAAATTCCTTAAAAATAATTGTGGGGATAAGATTAATTGAGGCACCAAGATCCAACAAGGCACGATCAAAAGAAATATCATTAATGATAACTTGAATCAGGGGGGTGCCTGGATCTTTTCTCTTAAAAGGCAGTCGGCTCTGCACAACTGAGCTAACTGTCTCTGGATCACCCTTCATAAATTTCTGGCTGCCCTTTTGGGGTACACAAATCTTTTAGAAATTTTGCATAGGCAGGGATGTATTTTATGTCCTCTAGGAGAGGGATATTAATTTCAACTTGCCCAAATAAATCCATTAATTCCTTATCAGTGGGCTCAAATTTCTTCTTTTTCTTATTTTGTGAAGAATGGAGGGCTTGTGGAAATGGTGCAGGGTTTCCCTATTTTGCATTATTAGATTCCTGAACAATGTTAGAGGAAGATGGGGAAGAGTTGATCTATTTTTCATTGAAATGAGTTTCTTTAACAGGCAGGGGGTCTTGAGTGGTTGTTAACATCACTTGATCAAATCTGTCCCCGACCAGGAGCGCCAAAATGTTAACACGCTAGGTCAAGGATTTTAAAGGAGTAAATCATTCGGTCGCATTGTAGTATAGTTGATCAAGCGTTGATAACAAATAAGAAGTTTTATTACTCGAAAACCTAAGTATCCAAGGTCGAACACAGGGAACAAATATAATTTATTCACTAATCTCAATAATGTAATTCAAACACTCAAATTTACTCAAAATCTAATTCAAAATAGAATGCATGAGTTTATGAATTAAAATGTAGCAAAAAATAGAAGAGATTGAGAAGAATTGGATAAAAAGGTTTATTCTTGGCTTGGTTCTCTCTTCAGCTTCTTTCTTTTCTTCTTCTTTAGCCTTCTTTTTTCTTTCTTGCTTTCTTTGGCTCTTTCTTCTTCTCTTTGCCTTCTTATTCTTCCTTTCCTCTGCTTTATGCTTCTGCCTTTGCCTTCAGCTGCTACAGTGCTTTCTCTTTCCTTGATTCCTACTGCCTTCTTTTGCCTTGTCTTTTCTTCTTCTCTTCTGACTTCTCTTCTCTGTCGTACCTTCTTTCTTCTGCTTCTTTGCTTTGACTTGCTTCTACCTCAGCTTTGTTTCTTTGTTCCTTCTTCCTTTGCTTCTTCTGCGGCCACAGCTTCCTTCCCTGCTTGGCCTAGCTTCACCTTGCCTTAGCTTCAGCTGTGCCTTCCTCTTCCTTCTTCTCTTCCTTGCACAGTGAAGAGCAAAACCTATCCCCTACCCTCCCAACGTACTCTCTCTCTATTTCTCTCTTAGGTTCGCTCTCCTAGAGTCGGGTAATTAGGTCGGGTTTCGCGTGCCCGAGTCTAGGTGCACTGACATGGGTGTGGTGCGCGAGGAGTGCAGGGTATACGGGTTGGGTACAAGGTCCACATGAGTGTGCATCGCGGAAGAGGTGGGGGCGTTGACGAGGGACCTCACCCCGTGTTACTTGAGGCGACGAGATAAGAACATAAATTCAATTTAACTCACTCTATGCACTCCTGGCTTTCCGAGGTGGGACTAAAAGTCCCATCTGCTTCGCATGCGCACCCGCAGGAAGACTTCGTTCAATTGTTACTGCTGGGCTCTCCTTTAAGGCCAATTGCCTGCTGAATGTGTGCAGGAGTCCATCCTGCACCTTCTGGACCTAGAGACCTGGAGCGAAGCTTGTAAGCAAGCTTGCTCGCGCATCAATGGCGCGTCAATGGGGCCTAACTTGCAATACACTCAACATGGCCTTGCGACCTCATTAGAGCACATGGGAAGCTTCGTCGTGGAACGACGAAGGTGAGGTGGTGGGTGGCTGGCTGCGGGGCGGCCTGGGCGTGTGTGCCTAGGTCGCTCTGTGGCTGTGTTTATGGGTGTGTTCGATGGGCATGTGTGAAGGTGTTGGCAGTCGATGGAAGGGCGGAATGTGCTTAGTGGGTGATGGTGGAGGTGATGAGGGGTCTGGCGAGGCGTGTGGAGGTGCGGAGCAGTGGAAGCACCTTCGCCGGTGGTCGACCGGAGGTGGAGAAGGTGGAGGTGGTCTGAGGCGTCGAGCGGTCGAGAGTTGAAATTAAGAGAGGGGAAATGAAGAGGGGAGAGAGGGGAATATTTCTAACCTAGCTAGGTGGATGAAGGGGGATAGAGAGGCAGCTGGCCGTATCAGCCGCCACTAGAGAAGAAGATAGCAGTAGAGGGGTGATGGCGACGACGACGGGGCTGGAGGCACATGTGCGGGTATTGTGCGACATGGAGGAAAGAGACGAAGATGGCTCTGCCATTGGTACTGTGGCAGAGCGACAAGAAAGAGGAGGAGGACTCATTGGAGCTCATTGGACACCTGGCCGATGGAGAAGGGAGGAAATTGGGGTGGTTCTCTAGCAAGCTGAAAAGATGTGGCCGGAGGTGGTGGTGCTTTTGTTGGCACTGGCAAGGGCTCTTGTGCTTGGAAGACAAGCTTCCAAGTGTGAGAGTCCTCGCTGGAGAAGGAATCAGTTGGAGACCCAAATCTCTTGTGCGCTTGCACGAGGGATTGGGTGCGAATCAGTGATTGGGATCTGGTTCATATGAAAGGGAATTCTTGAGAGAATCTTCATTCCAAATCTGGGAGGAGATCTCTAAGGAATTAGGGAGTAATCCCCCTTGAATCCTTGCCAGAGTAGGATTCCTCCACTTTAATGGTGGAGGGACCTAATTGTAAGGGTGGTGAGGAAGTTAGGGGGGACTGTGCAAGGATTTTCAAAAGCTAGGGTCCAGAATGTAATTGGGTGGACTATTTTGCAAAGTAGGTCAAGATGACCTCCCCTTATGTCCAAATTTTGGTAGTAACCTAATTTAGACCTAAGGAATCCAATAGTGAAGTTGGATTTTAGGTTTGACCACGTTTGATTGGACATTTTACACAAAAACCCAAATTAGTTCAAATATTAAGTAAGACCCCATTCTAGGTCAAAATAGGTTCCAAAGGCCAATTTGAATGTTCTAAGCCCTAGGGGATATTTTTCTATGAATTTTAGAGGGTTTAGTTGATTTTTATCCTGACTAGAACCTTGTGAAATTATGTGAGTCTGTTTTAGGGTTATAGAATGTCCTTTAATTCCTAGCTCTCACAATAACTCATTTCTGATTGAACCAACTCACTTTTTATCTTATTAAGACCATTTGACCTATGTTTAGCCTCTGAGAAATCTCGTTGATGTACTGAAATGGTAAAATTGTAGTTTTACCCTTTATTTCATGTTTTATTCTCAGAACACTTATTCCTTGAATTAAGTCCTTCTCTAGGCTATGTGGGAGCTTTTGTTCACTTTATTAGGTAAAAATGAGATAGTTAGGGCTTATGATAAGGTTCTCATCAGTTATTTTCCCATTCCTCAAAGTAACTGCATTTGCAGTCTGGTTGTTTCTATGATGAGGATGGGAAGCCTAACTGTTATTGAAACCCGAGGGATGATGAGGTGCTGGTTGAATGGGTTGACGGGGATATCCACCTTGGAACTAATTCCGTTGATTATTCAGGTTGGGCATGGATTGGGAAGGTAAATTCCCAATAGGTCTATGACCAGGAGCAACCTTAACTTGGTGTTGAAAGTTGGTAATCATGCGGGTTACTTTTGTCATTTGATTCTGCATACCTTGCAGAGTTTTCATGACCTGAGTGTTAATATCTTCCTGGGATGGTCCAGGTTGGTATGCAGGTTGCCCATAATTCCTAAAATGATTTTGTTTGGGAAAAAGAATCGGGTTCGGGTTTTTCCAGGAGTGATTTGGGTTGGTCCTCTAATTTTTATTGTAAGTGTTGAAGGGGTTTCTAAATTGCTCCTGGAGAGCATAAATAAATTGACCAAGAAGAAAGATTTGTACGAGAAATAAAAGTTATAAAAGGAAGAGAAAGCCCCCTTTGGAAAAGACAATTCTCTCATTTTCTTCCTTTTTCTACCTCTCTCTCTTCTTCTTCTTCCCGTCTTCTCTGCATTTTCGTCTGACGAATCCATTAGGCCACCCTATCGCATTGCCACTGCTCTCCTCAACCTCTTCAAAAGGCCACCATGAACTGCCCGTGGTGCCCTCATTCTATTATATAAGTAGTTTATGTTCATGTTATAATTTGTTTCAATTCCATGTATGCAATTCATAATGTGATATATATATTGTGGTTCATTATCTCTACTATTTACTAATTAGATTTGGAACAAGTGCATGAAATCAAATGCATTTTTTTGCCTCCTTGTGATCGACCGGGACTCCCAATTCCGTTAATTTTATTTGTCGAGACATCTTTCGCACTATACTACGATGTATTCATCTTTTATGTGATCTATGCCCTGACCAAATTGGCGTTGTTGCCGGGGAGGCAAGGTGACTTTTGATTTCAACTACAACATACTATTTTTGTGTGCAGGATTAAACTAGAGAAGCAGCAAACGAATCAAAGCTTGCGCTATGGAAATCAGGTGCACACATTCCTATTAGAAATTCGGCTAGAAAGTAAGTGTTATCTTCAAAATTCAATAGTTGTTTTTCTGTTGCTCCAAAAATCTTGAAATTTGGACTAGAATTAGATTTTCAAGTTATCTTTTCAATGCCACCATTCCCAAAAATAAATTCCATCTGTGGAATTTTTAAAAATTCGTAGAGTACATATGTGTCAGAATGCTTAAAAATAGAACTTTTATGAACTTTGAAAATTAATTTTGACCAACATACAAATCATATTAACTCAAAATTTGTGGGGTGTAAAATTTGTGGGGTATCATATTTTTTAAAAATTTTTGGAGCATATTTAATACTATTTCCAATAGAAAAACCAACATGAAGTCTAAATCCTACATTTGACCCCTTGCTAGTTAAAAATTCATAACTAATTGTTGGGAATAGTAAAAATTTTGAAAAAATACTCTCTGAAAAGCTTATTGAAAAAGGAATCTTCTAGCTAAGTTTCAAATCATTTGAATTCCATCTTTACTTGAGAGTTTATATTTGATTTGTGATCTTTAATTTGAAATAACTTAGAAGCGCATAAGCCAATAGGATCACATTAGACTAACTTGGACCTTAACAAGTCCAAAAGTTAGTCGGTGAGGCGAGTCACCTTGTGGACCATCCACCATAAATACTACATTGAAAAGACAGGTTAAAATTCACAAAGAACACATCAAATAACCTGCATTTGGCTTGAAACTACTGAGTAGTTTCAATCTCTCTTGCAAAACCTGGTGTCTAAGGCTGCGGGGAGCGTCAAACGACTGAGGCGTGGGGTAACGGAACCGAAGGCAAAAGCTAAAGGAAGAACCTTCCTTGTAGTCTCCTCGTAACCAGCCTTGCCGGGTTAGCCTGAGAGGCGGGAATTCCTTGCAGTCGGTCTCTTGCCGAATTTTCTTTAACTTGAACTTGAATGAAAAATCTGGTCATCTGATTTTAATGACCACTCTGATTAACAAGGCCTTAGCCATGTTCTGCTTGACTACACCAACCCTTTCAGTTGGTGTATGCAAGGAAGAAGGTCATTATGACCTAACCTCGCAGGACCTTGGGAGCCAAACCCAAGGCAGCAGAGGCGATTTTCGCCCAACCTCTCATCTCAACCTTCTTCCACCCGATTAGCTAAGATAGCTAATCCCGATCCTTGAATTTGTCAGGACCCTGAAAATTAGGACTTAATGGCCGGTCTAGAAGCCAGGGTTGAGGAAACGGAATAGAAATATGAGCAGAGCATCGACCGGATTCTCACGACACTCGATAGGATGCAGCACCCACCTTGCGGAGAACAACTGTGGGACTTCTATGATCTGGCAGCAACAATCATAGCACCTCAGGTCCGTATTCCCGTAGGCGGAGATGCATTCGAGCTAAATCCGAATATCATAAGTCTAATTCAGACTCATTTCCATGGAAACTCGAATGAGGATCCCTTCCAACACCTCGAAGACCTAAGTTAGATTGCAGAGTCAGTTTGACCCAGGAATATTGATATTGGGATTGTTCTCATAAAGCTTTTTCCTTTTTCTCTAAAGGATAAAGCTACTTATTGGTTCAAGACCATTTGGAGGCCAATTGGTACCTAGGAGGAATTACGTCGTGAATTCCTTCAAAAGTTCTTCCCGATCGGTCGAACAAATGCCATGAGGCACGCAATAATGACTTTTTCTTAAGGCCCTAGAGAGAAGCTACATGATGCCTGGGATAGATTTCACGATCATCTCAGGAAGTGCCCACATCATGGTGTACTCGAATGGCACCTTGCACAAGTATTTTACCATGGGCTGGATGACACACATCGGTACCTGGCCAATGCCTCTAGCGGTGGGAATTTTCTCGTGAGGGACATGAACAGCGCATTTGAACTATTCGAGTCCTTAGCAAAGAACTCGATGAACGTTGCCTCAATGAACCAGTTCTAGTGACCTGGACAATAATGAGTTAATGTCCACAAAGCGCAAGACGAATCTGCCTGAGCCAACATGGACATTATCACCAAAAAGCTGGATAAGGTGGATCTACTTGATAAGAAGCTCGATGAATTGATGCAAGTGAGATTCGGATCTTCTGGCTACTCTGCTCCATCTTACTCCTCTCAAGCATCCCGAGCCCCCTCTTCTCGTACATATCTGATTACTCGGGATGTTTTCTCTCCATCTTCGCGGGATCCTGTATACCAGGAACCCGTGAACAATATGGATCTGGCATCGTACAATCAGGGTTTCGCACCACATGATGATGCAAGTGCGTATTCTTTTGATGAATTCGCATCTAAGACATCTTCGACTTACGAAGATGTCAATGCCATTCAGGGATACGGGTGTAACAACCCATATTCTGAAACATATAACCCTAGTTGGCGCCAGCATCCCAATTTCGCCTGGTCTGGTAGTCCACAGAGACCAAGTCAAGTTCCACACTACCAGACCAGACAATACGGGAATGTGCAGAACATGTATCCTAGGCAGTAGCCATTCCTGTCTCAGCAGCAACAGACATGCTCTATCTATCAGCCGCTGCACCAAGCTGCCAACTACCCTCCAAAGTAGGCCGACCCTTTGGAGTCGCTGAAGGAGGAACTGCAGGCATCTATCCGAAAATTGACTCATGACAACCTCCAAATAATGAAGGCAATGGCTGACCAAATACAGAGCATACAGAACATGCAGAACCAGATGATGGAGGAGCATATATCACAGGGAACTTTACCCTCCCAACCTGTCCCGAACCCGAGATATATGTAGAATCAAGGTGCCCCACCTAGATTCCAAGCACCACAGGTTCAGGCACACACGGTTATGCAAGCACCTCCTGAACCTCCTGGTTATGGGCTCGATCAACCACCTCTGTTGCCAAACCCTGTGTATCCAGACCAACCCGCTCCTCTACCTTTGCATGGATAGCACGCCGATGCAAAAGCTGTTACCTTAAGGAGCTGAAAGACTACACAGGACCTGCTACCTAGGGAAGCAAGTAACGATTTTTCCTACGCCATACTACGAGATGGATCACAACCCTCTTCCTCTCACAAGCCATCTTTAATAGATAAAGGAAAGAAGCCTTTAGACCCTAAAATTCTTGTCCCTTTTCCCGCAGCCCTAACACGAGATTCAACATGGAAAAATGACATGCAGAATTTCAAGGACCTAAAATCTATGTTCAAGGAAGTTCACATTTAGGTCCCTCTCCTCAAAGCAATAGATCACATCCCAGCTGTTGCTAGGTTCTTTAAGGACTACTGTACTCCGAAGTGGCAGCAGACGATCGGACGACAAGCGGTATTATTTGAGGAAGCCAGTGCAGTTATTTTAGCTGACTTACCGCCCAAGAAGGACCCGAGCACACCATTGATTTCCTATTTATTGCAGGATTCCCCTTTTGATAGGGCCCTTCTTGACTTGGGATCGTCCATCAAGCTAACTCCCAACGCAGTATTTGATCGATTTCGATTTGGGGAGTTAACGCCCACCTTGGTTACCATACAGTTGGCTGACCGATTTGTAAAAACACCTAGGGGGGTGGTTGAAAAAGTGATCATAAAAGTCCAAGGATTCTGCTTTCCAACGGACTTTTTTGTTCTTGATATGGAGGTTCCTCCTAATCTCCGTGATGCACCGATTATCCTAGGTTGCCCGTTGTTGGCAACCACCCGCGCAAATATCGATTGTGCATCAGGGTGCATGGAGATTGCCCTGGGAAACGAAAAGCTTAGACTGGACATTTTCAGGGCATCAAAGAACTTTGATTGTGACTTGATTGAGGAGGATAGTGATGATGAAGATTCAGCTTTCTGTGGGAACATTGGGCTCCTCTGCAGCGACCCAATGGCACATTCATCCTCACTATTAAGGGTCCTTGATCACGATCCACACGGGACTGAGACTATTGATATACACATTTCATCCCATTGATCTGGTTATCATGGGTGTTCATTTGCTCCTAACACCCCTAATCCTGACTATCCTATCCTATCCAACATTGATATCCTAAGACAGGATTACATGACCACTACAGGCGGATTCTTCATAAATCTGGACCAACAAATTTCCGCTATTGTTTCCTCTCCTCCCCTGCATAACCCATCTCCCCACCTCCGCTACTAGAGCTACAACCCTTACCTAATTCGCTCAAATACGTGTTTTTGGGAGAAAGTGAGACATATCCAGTGATTATCAATGCTCACTTGACTCCAGATCAAGAACACCGGTTGATCTCTGTTTTGCGAGCACATAGGGATGCTATCGGGTAGGGCATTGCTGATCTCCATGAAATTCGTCCCTCATATTACACTCACCATATCTACATTGATGAAGGGGTGAGACCATCGAGACAACTTCAGAGATGCCTAAATCCAAATATGTTGGAGGTTGTCAAGAAGGAGATCATTAAATGGCTGAACGCAAACATTATCTATCCGATTTCCGACAGCTAGTGGGTGAGTCCCATTTAGATAGTGCCCAAAAAGGCGGGACTCACCGTAATCAGAAATGAATTGGGCGAATCCATCCCGATCCGCACCACAACTTCTTGGCAGGTCTGCATTGACTACAGGAAGCTAAACTCGGCTACCAAAAAGGATAATTTTCCTTTGTCCTTTATTGATCAGATTCTAGAATGGCTAGCGGGCATAGTTTCGTCTACTTTCTGGATGGATACCCTGGGTATAATCAAGTTGCAATCAACTCAGAAGACCAAGACAAGACTACTTTTACGTGTCCCTTTGGAACATTCGCTTTTAAGCAGATGCCTTTTGGCCTCTGTAATGCACCAGCTACTTTTCAACGATGCATGATGGCCATCTTTTCAGACATGTTCGGGGATTGCGTAGAAGTGTTCATGGATGACTTCTCCATGTTTGGAGATGACTTCTCGTCTTATCTCGATAACCTCAAAAAGATTCTGAGGAGATGTATAGAAGTTAACCTAGTACTTTCTTGGGAAAAAAGCCATTTTATGGTGAGGGATGGCATCGTACTAGGTCACAGGATCTCCTCTAATGGACTCGAGGTCAACCGAGCTAAGTCCGAAATCATTTCGCGATTACCTTCGCCTAGCTCTGTCAGGCAAATCAGATCGTTCTTAGGATATGTTGGATTTTATCGAAGATTCCTTCAAGATTTCTTGAAAATTGCTCATCTATTAACAAATCTTCTAGTAACTGACATGCCTTTTGAATTCAACTCCTCTTGTCTCAGTGCTTTCCAAACCTTGCGAGACGTTGTCTCCAGTGCACCTATTCTCCAACCCCCCGACTGGTCACTCGACTTCGAGATGATGTGTGATGCCTCCGACTTCACTGTCGGAGCTATTCTTGGCCAGTGTCGGGAGCACCATCCATTTGAAATATACTATGCCAGGAAAATGTTGAATGAGGCTCAGCGTAACTATACAGTCACTGAGAAAGAATTGCTGGCCGTAGTATTCGGGTTGGAGAAATTTAGGTCATACTTACTCGGGTCCAAAGTTATCATCTACACTAGCCATTCCGCCCTTCGACATTTGTTGGCAAAGAAGGACGCCAAACCCCGCCTTATCAGATGGATCCTTCTGTTGCAGGAGTTTGATATTGAAATCCGCAAAAAAGCCGGAGCACATAATGTTGTGGTGGACCACTTGTCTCGGCTAGACCTAGACTACATTCTGTACTCCCTGCCGATATCAGACCGATTTCCAGATGAGTCTCTACTATCTATCAACTCTGTGGAGTTTCCTTGGTATGCTGATATAGCAAAATATCTTGTCACAGGCAGGCTACCTGCGGGATTGATGTAAACACATTTACACTACTTAAGATGTCTATTTATGCATGTTCTTAAGCATAGGATTGCATTTCATGATATAAATATTACATAACATGCATCATCTTGCATTTAGAGTAGTTTGAATAAAATGGAGGTTAATTGTCTCCGTTTATGTGCTTGGACAGGGCAAACATTTTATCGGGGCCTTGGATCAAAGATCCAATCATATGGATGTGAGCAGGGAGACGATTGGAGTTCAACGACTCCAAGATCGCCCTAATCAGGCATCCGTAGCATCAGATAGTGACTGGGGAACCCTAGAAGATCAAGGGCTAGGATGGTGTAAATCCACACTCCAGATGACAAATCTGACCACACGGATGAATTCGGATCGACGATCACTGCCCAACGACATAAAAATCGAGTTAATCCGACATCCGTGGCACCATCTACAACTTCCAGAAGATGGACTGCCAAGATGGCACCACGTGGCGCCATCTCGCATGCAACCTCTGAAGACCCCGCACCCGCTCGCTCTCCGCCGTTGGATCTCGATCCAACAGTTGTGGTCAGCCGCGTTTAAAAGCGTCCGCTCGACCATCCACGCTTCGTAGCGCAGCGGTCGAGCGCGCTTACGCGAGCGGCGGGTGTGGGTTCGAGCCGCAGCGAAGGGCTGGAAGGCGCAGGCGATTGGGAGTGGGCGGGCGTTGGATCTTGATCGGATGGCCGCACGCGCCTGATAGCATTCACGCGTGATTGAACGCACGGCATGGACGCGCGATTGCATACTCTAGGAGGGCGCACAGCGAGCGTGCGGAGATGCGTCTTAAGCCATCCGATCTTGCGATCGGACGGCTGAGAATCGAAGAACATGCGTATGCGTTGAGGAAGCGGGCAGCTGAGGCGGCGCACGTCGGCACGGGAGCTACGCCCACGTTTGGGGCTTTAGTGACGGATTTATCCGTCACTAAAGACCCCTCATTTATTATTTTAAAGTTGTAATGTCCATTTTGCCCCCACTCCTTGCAACTATAAATGGAGACCCCCTCCATACGAAATTCTCATCCCTTCCTTCTCTTCTCTACCCCTCCAAAGCTCAAGAGAAGCTTGTCCCACACCCGGGATGCTCTTCGCAAGATAAAGTCTAAATTTTTGTCCCCCTTCGGAAGTGGATCCCGCGACGACGACTGCGTGCTGCTCCGTTCCCGTTCTTCTACTTCGTCTTGCTTCATTCTCCTTCATCCAGGCGTTGTCCCATCTTACTCGTCCTCCAAGCAATCGTCGAGGAGGATAACTTCTCTCTCCCATTCTTATTTACAGCTTTTCTAGTGTAATTGATTTCCCGCTTTCTAGTGTAACTTTTATTTAGTTTGATTGTATAAACAGTTGAAATATTGAATGCATGTTCTCTTTCTCTCTCTCTCTCTCTCTCTTTCTTTTAGTCTGATAGATCCATTGTAATTATATCGCCTTGCTTATCAAAAATTCTAAAAAAATATAATTGCGAATATAGATCAACGTAGCCTCCCTGTGTTCGACCCGAAATTTTAATTTCGGTATAAATTTTATTTGTTGAACACGAATTCTTCGCTTTCAAACTACAACAACAGGTTTTCCGAAACCAATCACGTTAGCGATTCGATTCGTACGTTCAACATTTTGGCACCGTTGCCGGGGAGGCAACGATTTCCGATCTTTCCTTCGCATTTCTTGCACTTTATTTATTTTCTAACTAGCTTTCTCTTGTGTCTATTGTTTTGCAGAGACCTCCATCAAGGAATCAACAAGCGGTAGACTGGAGTAAAGTGCAGTTGAAGACAGCTGTAAGTGCTTCCCCATTCTTTCCCCCTCCATAGATTTCATTCACCACATTAAATCCAAATTCCAATTAACCTAGGTGTTTTCATAAATCCTAGGAATAGTTTGGTTGTTTGGATTTCCACTCACATTCATTCCACCCTCATTCATAAAAAAAATAACAAAAAGATAATTTTGTGGGGTAATTTCCAACGAACACACAACACACACCCACATTCAAGGCACTTGATCAACTTGATTTGTTTTCTACTCAACCGGGTTCTGATCTATGTAACCGGTACACATAAAGCAACACATAACAGAGTAGAAATTATTCTAGGTTAACCATTTTTGAGTTCCTAACTTAGTGGTGCATTTGTGGCCAATTGTTTGAGTTGTTTGGGCCGCACCACTTTATTTAAAACCAACTCATCAAGTAGCTTCGCCTTAGGGTTTTCAATCTAGGCATATTCCAGGCACTCCACTTTCTTTCTGATTTTAAAGGAAAACAATCTTTACTCATGTTTTACAACTTGGTTTGCCTAGAAACTTGATTGCAATTCCCCTAATTTGAAACCCTAAAAGCTACTTAAGCAAGATTTAAACATTAAAATTCACGCATTATCAATAATCTTGCTTGAAAACCTTGGTTGTACATGCACTTACACAAATCTCAATCAATCATTAAGGGTACAACCCATTGTAAGGGCCCATCACATTCCATAAGCACCACAATCCCAGGCCTTAATAAAATTGAGTAGATGTTGGCCTTAAGGTTTGATTCGCTCTTCAAGGCCTAGTCTGAGATTATTTTTGATTAACCTACTTGTACTGATTAATCTGATGTTCAGCTAGGGGAGTAGCGTCAAACGACCATGGCTAGGGGGTACACTAGGAATCGGAGGCAAAAGCCAAAGGAAGAAACTTCTCCCCAGTCCCTCCTTCTAACTGGTTGGATTAAACAGATGCAATTAGAGTAAATCAGTTATAGTCTTAAGGCGGGTTTTGGGAGTCAGTAGATCCTTAGGCTACCCCACTTAAGGACAGCCTTGTTTTATTGTGCTGCAGGGTCCCCTATCCCCAGTCCTTCCGACCTTCTCCTAGTTTATGCTGGGAAGACGGTCATTGAATCCCCGATTGGATGGACCGTTAAAACATTCTAGGAGGCGCAAGTTAGATTTTGGTCAATTTGATCCCATGGCCGAACAACATCCTCCTTTGCTTGGAAATCCATAGGAAGAATTTCGAAGGCAGTTGGAACAAATGCAGAGAATGCAGGAATGGTTCCAGAGAATGCAGGGCGCTCAACCCTTGAAGGATTTTTATGATCCTTCAAAGTACGGGGAACGTCCCGGCGTCCAGATTCCAGCCGGTGACGTAGAAATCAAGCCCCAGGTGTTAAGCCTGATTAAACATTATCATGGGCTTGGCTCCGAAGATCCGTTTCAGCACTTGGAAGATTTGACCACTTTGGTCCAGACCACCAAGGCTCGAAACGTAAACGAGGAGCAAATGATCATGAGGCTCTTCCCCTACTCTCTTAAGGATAAGGCCACGCATTGGTATAGGACAATAGGAAGACCAATTACAACTTGGAATGAGTTGAAATCAGCCTTTTTGAAGAAATTCTTTGGGTACCAATGCTTTGGACTAGTCGGTCGTACCAATGCTTTGAGACGGGCAATCACTACCTTTACCCAGCAGCCGGGGGAGCAGTTTCATGTGGCCTAGGAGCGATTCCAGGACTTATTGCGGAGATGTCCACACCACGAGGTGCTGAAATGTCAACTCGTGCAGATCTTCTATCATGGGTTGAATGAGCAACTCAGAAACCATGTGGATGCTTCTTGCGGAGGCAATTTCCTCAATAAAGATGTAGATAGTGCACATGATTTGTTTGAGGAAATGAGTGAGAATTCAATTAATCATGCCTCCATGGATACTTTTAACCGGTCCCAGCAACCCAGATCAAATGTCAATGAAGTTCATGACTCTCATTCATTTGATATGGAATTGATCTGTAATAAACTTGATAAGGTGGACTTGGTTGCTAAAAGAATGGAAGAGTGGATGGCTGGCAATTCTATGAACAACTCTCAATCCACTCAATCCCAAAATTCGGGATTCCATTCCTCACGAGCTCCTTTTGGATGGGAGTTCGTGAATCAACTCGATGCGACTCAACCTGTGAGTTAGCATTTTTCGGAACCCCACGGGTTCCAAACTGGGGCCTTTGATCCCAGTTTTTTTGATCCTTCTCTTTCTTTCTCTCCATCCTCACCCTATGAGGATGTCTGTGCTGTACAAGAGAATGTTAGATCAAACCCCTACTCGAATGCCTATAATCCAGGTTGGAGAAACCACCCTAACTTCTCTTGGAAAAATCTGGGGCAACAGACCCAATTCCGACCCGACAACTATGCTCCGCAACGACCAATGGGTCAGGGTCAAGTATATACTCAGTTACCTCCGAATCAGGTCAATTAGCCAGCTTGGAATGCCCGTCAACCCGTAGGGCAGGCTGATTTGAACCATCAAATGGTAGAAATGCAAGGATCTATGCTCCAGCTCATGCAGCAAATGAAAAACTCGCTGGACAACTTGCAATCCGGGCTCATTGCTAACTCTCGTCAACCCGGATCTCTACCATCCCAACCCGTACCCAACCCACGAAACATTATGAATTCGGGCAATCAAGCCCAAGGGTATGGAAATCAGAGGGACCCGCACGTGCATGCTCAGGTAGTTGAGCAGGGTTCCTCATCTTCTTCTGCAAATCAACAATTCATGGTCAATCAAGCCCCTCCAATCTTTCTTAATCCTCCCTAAGACCCAAATTCTTATGCTTCTGCAAATTCTATAACTTTGAGTGGTAAGAAGACTCAGGATCCACAACCACACTATTTTGATATTTAGAATCCTGAAGAATCTGAGGAGAGAGAGGAGAATTCTAGAGGAGAAATCAAGGCTCAGGAACCGATTCCAAAGATCTGACTCATGTTCCTTTTCCTGAAGCCTTAACCAAAGCAAAGAAGAAGTCTGTTGATTGCAATGAGGAGCTTCTGAATTTATTTAAGAATGTTGAGATCAATATTCCGCTCCTTGATGCTATCAAGCACATACCGGTTGACGCAAGATTTTTAAAGGAATTATGTACACAAAAGCGTAAGTTGAGAGAATTTGTTCCGAGGAAGGTGGTACTCTCCGAGCAGGCTAGTTTTGTTATCCTGCACTACCTCCCTCAGAAAAAGAGAGATCCTGGTGCTCCTTTGATTTCTTGCGTAATCGGAGATTACACATTTGATAGAGCACTTTTGGATCTCAGTGCATCCATCAACCTAATTTCGACTTCTCTTTATGAGAAGTTTGGGTTAGGTGAACTTCGGCCAACTTCAGTAACGCAACAGTTAGCAGTCCGTTCGGTCACAAACCCGCGAGGCGTTGTTGAAGATGTTATAGTTAAGGTCAAGGATTTCTATTTTCCTATAGATTTCCTTGTCCTTGACATGGATGTACCAGATAATTTGAGGAACACGCCCATCATTCTGGGGCGTCCGTTCTTGGCTACCGCAAAGGGCAGCATTAATTGTGAAAGCGGTAGCATGGAAATTGCCTTTGGGGACCAACGAATGAAATTGGATATTTTTACGGCGATCAACAAATTTGAGGATTATGGATTTATTGAGGATCTTGATGTGGATAATGTTAATATTGAAACTTGTTTGACAGTTTCTTCAATTGAAAGTTCCTCTTTGGTTGATGAATTTGACCCGCAATCCTCTGACCTGACATCTTCGGAAGAGGTTACTGATTTTGTTCACTCACAACCTCTTCCTCTTGTTGAATCTTCAACATCTACCCTACCATCAATCATCACCCCACCCCAGCTTGAATTGAAACCATTGCCTAAGAATTTAAAATATCAATTTTTAGGACCTCAGAATACGCTCCCTGTGATTATTAGTGCTAAATTGACAAAGGAGCAAGAGATTAAATTGATTAAGGTCCTAAAGGAACATAAGGAGGGAATTGGTTGGACCATTCATGACCTCAGGGGGATCGAGCCATCTTAGTGTAATCATAGAATATTTTTGGAAGACGGATCCCGCCCTTCTCGCCAGATGTAGAGGAGATTGAATCCAAATATGCGAGAAGTGGTCAAAAAGGAAATCATCAAGTGGCTTGATGCAGGAATTATTTATCCAATCTCTGACAGTCCCTAGGTAAGTCCCGTTCAGATTGTTCCAAAGAAAGTCGGGATTACTGTTGTGACTAATGGGAGAGGAGAATCTATCACAACTCGTTCAGCTTCCTCTTGGAGAGTTTGTATTGATTACAGGAAGCTGAACACGGCCACTAAAAATGATCATTTTCCCTTGCCCTTCATTGATCAAATCTTGGAAAAATTAGCCAGGCAGAAGTACTTCTGTTTTCTTTATGGCTACTCGGGATACAACCAAGTTCCTATCCATCCCGAGGATCAGGAAAAAAACTACTTTCACCTGTCCCTATGGAACCTTTACTTTTCGTAGGACGCCTTTTGGGCTATGCAATGCACCTGCAACTTTTCAAAGGTGTATGCTAGCCATATTTTCCGACATGGTGGGAGAGTTTATGGAAGTCTTCATGAATGATTTCTCTATTTTTGGAGAATCATTTGACTCTTGTTTGGCTAATTTGGAAATGATTCTTAAGCAATGTATCAAGACACGACTAGTCCTTAGCTGGGAAAAGAGTCATTTCATGACCCAAGAGGGCATCGTTTTGGGTCATGTAATCTCTGAACGGGGAATTGAAGTAGACAAAGCTAAGGTTGATGCTATCGCTAAACTTCCTCCTCCCACATCTGTTAAACAGATCAGATCATTTCTTGGCCATGTGGGATTTTATCGAAGATTCATAAAGGATTTCTCGAAGGTTGCTCGTCCTTTGAGCAATCTTCTTGCCAAAGAAACGCCGTTTGTTTTTGACGAATCATGCCGAAAGGCATTTGATTTCCTGAAAACGGCAGTCACCTGTGCTCCAATTTTGCAACCACCATTTTGGACTGCCCCTTTTGAGATCATGACCGACGCTTCTGATTACGCGGTCGGGGCTGTCCTGGGTCAGAAAATTGACCGAAAGCCCTCTGTCGTTTACTACGCTAGTAAAACTCTGGATGAAGCCCAAAGGAATTACACTGTTACTGAAAAGGAATTACTAGCTGTAGTATTTGCTTTGGAAAAATTCAGGGCTTATCTCTTAGGGTCTCATGTTATCGTTTATACCGACCACTCGGCCTTGAGACATCTCTTGGCTAAAAAGGATGCTAAACCCCGGCTTATTCATTGGATTCTTCTTCTTCAAGAATTTGATCCTGAAATCAAGGATAAAATCGGGGTACAAAATGTGGTGGCAGATCATTTGTCGAGACTCCTAGGTGATTCTTCTTGTCCGGACATTCCAATTGCTGACACTTTTCTGGATGAAACCATTCTTACAGTTTTAGGTGTCCACACCCCATGGTTTGCTGACATTGTTAACTATTTGGCTGTTGGTCAAATCACCCAGGATTGGACCAAGCAACAATGGGATAGACTCAAATCTGAGGCCAAATACTACTTTTGGGAGGACCCTAAACTGTATCGCATCAGCTCTGATCAGATTATTCGCCGATGAATACCGGAGAATGTATTCAACAGTATACTCGAGTTCTGCCATGCATCTGGGTGTGGTGGACATTTCTCCGGGAGAAAGACGGCTGCAAAAATCTTGCAATCTAGCTTCTATTGGCCGTCTTTATTCAAGGATGCCCAGGATTTCTCAAGGTCATGTTCTCGATGTCAGTCACTCGGGAACATAACTAAGAGAGACATGATGCCCCTAAACCCTATTCTTCTTGTAGAAATTTTTGATGTTTGGGGCATCGATTTCATGGGACCCTTTATCCCTTCATTTGGACATCAGTACATTCTAGTTGCTGTTGATTATGTGTCCAAATGGATTGAGACGATTCCCACCCGAACCAATGACCACAAGGTGGTCATTAATTTTGTAAAGAAAAATATCTTCAGTAAGTTCGGGATTCCGAGGGCTATCATCAGTGATGGTGGCACTCATTTTACTAATGCCCAATTCCAGAATTTATTGGCCAAATACGGGGTTAATCATTGAATTTCCACACCTTACCATCCCCAGACAAATGGACAAGCCGAGATCTCCAATCGAGAGATCAAGAACATTCTGCAAAAAACGGTTAGGCCTGATCACAAGGATTGGACTCAAAAGCTTTAGGACGCTCTTTGGGCCTACCGTACGGCGTATAAAACGCCCATTGGCATGCCTCCATTCTGTTTGGTGTATGGAAAGGCGTGCCATCTACCCGTAGATCTGGGCAATCAAACAATGCAATTTAGATCTGAATCAAGCTGGGAAGACTAGGAAACTCCAACTATCTGAGTTGGAGGAGCTTATAAATGATGCTTATGAGAATGCCAAGATCTACAAGGCTCAGACCAATGCTCTACACGATCAATTGATTTCCCGCAAGTGCTTTGAGCCAAACCAGAAGGTTTGGTTATTTGATTTTAAACTTAAGCTCTTTCCTGGCAAACTTAGATCTAAATGGAATGGCCCATTCATAATTGATCAGATTTTTTCAAATGGTGTCGTTCAGATTTCTGACCCAAAGACAGGTAACACCTTTAAAGTCAGCGGTCAACGTTTGAGGCCTGTTGTTGACCGTAATCTTCCAGAACCCGTCTCAGACTCTGTTGCTCTAGCCATTCTGTGACTTCTTTGGCTGGACTTCGCCTAGCTGACGGCATTAAACTCAGCAGTTGTACATATGACAAAATGCTGATGCGAGCTTCATATCCAGGTGACATCTTTCATATTCTACCCTTTCTTTCATGTCTCCTTTTCAATGAGGACATTGCATCAGCTAGGCATGGGGGGTGGATTCATTTTTGAATTATTTGGTCAGCTTTGTGAAATCTATACAGATTGTTTTTCTCTTCTTATTTATATATATAAAAAAAAATTTAGGAAGGATTAGTTGGACATTAGGACTTTTCAATACTAAGAAATTTTACATTAGGATTTGAACACAAAGACCCTTCAGGTCTTTGGACTTAATTAGCCTGTGTATCCACTAAAATGTGGATTTGTCTTTGAGTCTTCGCCATCTTAATTCTATCATAATTGGAATAAATAAGTTTGGGTGATAAGTACACGACTTATCAATCTGCCCTTTGATTTGAGGGAATTTTGAGTCTTTGGCATCTACACACTTTCTTTGCACTGACTCGTTGTTCGGCCATTTTAATGGAAATTGGGTAGCTAATGAACCTTCTAGGGTGATATGGTTGGCAAGTTATCGTGGGTAACATCCCATAGGTAGGTTGTCCTGAGCCCAGTCACTGGACCTTTCTCTTTTTCCTGCCCTTAGGTAAATCTTAGACCAGGGAAGCCACCTACTTAAAATTAAAAAAAAATCAAAAAGGAAATGAGAAAAAAACAAAAAGAAATAAGCCGCACTTCGCCGCACGAGTATGGCTGGCAAGTTGTCGGTTGTAACAGCTCATCGACCAGTTGTCCAGAACCTAGCTCAGTAAATGCACTAAAAATTTCCAAAACACTTAGGAAGAAGCGGAGAAGTAGAATAAATCGGGGAGATATACACTGGATTCACCCTTGTGTTGACCCCGTAAAAAAGATAAGTGGGGAGAAAGCTACCGGTTGTAAAGATACACCTTTAGGCAGAATTCTTTTTGAGGTCACCTAGAGGCGTAGAAATCCGAAGTTCGTTTTAATTACCGATCAATGAGTCTATCACAATCACAATAAGATGCTTAAAGCTTAGGATTCTCATCAAATCTTGGGTGAGTTGAATGACCATAGAAAGCCACTCTTAAACCCTAAAATTTGAAAATCCAAAAAAATTAGAAAAGAGTAAAAAGAGAAAAAGAATTTTTTCTTTGAATAAGGCGAGGGCATGAGGCGGTCTGCATTTTGGCTGATACCCGGGCGCTGTTGTGTCTTTGAAAGTTCAGTTCCTAAGTAGACAATTTCTTAATGATTGAAACTAACTCAGGTCCAAATAATCCAACCTAATTCTTTTATAAATAGCATATAGTTTTTGCTAGGGACTAGCAAAAGATAGGCATGGGGGTATGATGTAAACACATTTACACTACTTAAAATGTCTATTTATGCATGTCCTTAAGCATAGGATTGCATTGCATGCTATAAATATTGCATAACATGCATCATCTTGCATTTAGAGTAGTTTGAATAAAATGGAGGTTAATTGTCTCCTTTTTTGTGCTTGGACAGGGCAAACTTCTTATCAGGGCCTCTGATCGAAGATCCAACCGTATAGATGTGATCAGGGCGACGATTGGAGTTCAACGACTCCAAGATCGCCCTAATCAGGCATATGTAGCATCTGTTAGTGTCCGGAGAACCCTGAAAGATCAAGGGCCAAGATGGTGTAAATTCGCACTTCAAACGACAAATCCGACCGCATGGATGGATTTGAATCGATGATTGCAGCCTAACGACGCAAAAATCGAGTCAATCCGACATCCGTGGCACCATCTACAACTTCCAGAAGATGGACGGCAAAGATGGCGCCACGTGGTGCCATCTTGGCTGCCCAAACGGCCGCATGCAACCTCTGAAGACCCCTCACCTGCTCGCTCTCCGCCATTGGATCTTGATCCAACGGCTGTGGTCAGCCACGCTTAAAAGCGTCCACTCGACCATCCACGGCTCGTAGCGCAGCGGTCGTGCGCGCTTACGCAAGCGGCGGGCGCGGGTTCAAGCCGCAGCGAAGGGCTGGAAGGCACGGGCGATTGGGCACGGACGGGCGTTGGATCTTGATCGGACGATCGCCCGCGCCCGATAGTGTTCACGCGCGATTGAACGCGCGGCATGGACGTGCGATCGCACGTGCCTGGCGGGCGTACACCGAGCGGGCGGAGACACGTCTTAAGCCATCTGATCTCGCGATCAGACGGCTGAGAATAGAAGAACATGCGTATGCATTGAGGAAGTGGGTAGCTGAGGCGGCGCGCGTGGGCACGGGAGCTACGCCTACATTGGGGCTTTAGTGACGGATTTATCCGTCACTGAAGACCCCTCATTTATTATTTTAAAGTTGTAATGTCCATTTTGCCCCCACTCCTTGCAACTATAAAAGGAGACCCCCCTCCATACGAAATTCTCATCCCTTCCTTCTCTTCTCTACCCCTCCAAAGCTCAAGAGAAGCTTGTCCCACACCCGGGATGCTCCTCGTGAGATAAAGTCTAAATTTTCGCCCCCTTCGGAAGTGGATCCCGCGACGACGACAGCGTGCTGCTCCATTCCCATTCTTCTGCTTCGTCCTCCTTCATCCTACTTCGTTCTCCTTCGTCCAGGCGTCGTCCCGTCCGACTCGTCCTCCAAGCAATTGTCGAGGAGGATAACTTCTCTCTCCCATTCTTATTTACAGCTTTTCTAGTGTAGAATTTTCCTGCTTTATAGTGTAATTGATTTCCCACTTTCTAGTGTAACTTTTATTTAGTTTGATTGTATAAATAGTTGAAATATTGAATGCATGTTCTCTTTCTCTCTCTCTCTCTCTTTCTTTTAGTCTGATAGCTCCATTGTAATTATATTGCCTTGCTCATCAAAAATCCTAAAAAAATATAATTGCGAATATAGATCAACGTAGCCTCCCTTTGTTCAACCTGGAATTTTAATTTCGGTATAAATTTTATTTGTTGAACACGAATTCTTCGCTTTCAAACTACAATGACAGGTTTTCCGAAACCAATCACGTTAGCGATTCGATTCGTACGTTCAACAGGGTTATCCAAGGATCAAAAGCTCAAATTTATATCAGAGGCTAAGTTCTATTTTTGGGATGACCCATTGCTCTTTCGCATTGGGGTAGATTAGATCATCCGTTGATGCATCCCTGAGTCGAAAATCTCTAGTGTGCTATCCTTCTGCCACAGCAACGCTTGTGGGGGTCATTTCTTGGGCTGAAAAATTGCTGCAAAGATTTTGCAGCCGGGATTTTTCTGGCCGACCATTTTTAGAGATACACACGAGTTTGCCAACTGCTGTAAGCGATGCCAGGCAGTCAATTCTATGACCCGAAGAGACATGATGCCTCTCCAATCCATTTTGGTCGTAGAAGTGTTTGATGTATGGGGCATCGACTTTATGGGCCCCTTCCCAAACTCACATGGCTTTGAGTACATACTCCTCGCAGTAGACTATTTCTCAAAGTGGGTGGAAGCCATCCCGGCAAGACGAGCTGATCGTAAGACTGTTATATCCTTTGTTCGGGAATTTATTTTTACGAGATTCGGAGTTCCCCGCGCCCTGATAAGTGATGGGGGAAGCCACTTCATCCATGCCCATTTCAGATCATTATTGAAGAAATACGGGGTGCAGCACTGCATTGCTACCCCATATCACCCACAGACCAATGGGCAAGCTGAAGTATCAAACCGTCAAATCAAGCTTATCCTTCAAAAGATGGTTAGACCTGATTGGAAAGATTGGTCTGATCGGTTGATCGATGCACTATGGGTATATCAGACCGCGTACAAGGCCCCACTCGGAATGTCACCATACGGCATGGTGTATGGAAGGGCCTGTCGCCTTCCTATAGAGCTGGACCACCGTGCCTTTTGGGCGGTGCAGAAGTGTAACTTTAACCTCGAGGTTATGAAAGGAAACTCCAGCTCAGTGAGTTAAAAGAGATTAGGCGGGAAGCATACGAGAATGCAAAAATATACAAGGACATGACAAAAGCTTTCCATGATCGACACATCCGAAGGAAGTAGTTTGCACCTAACCAGCAGGTTTGGTTGTTTGACTTCCGACTCAAATTCTTTGCGGGAAAGCTCAAGTCCAAGTGGACTGGGCCGTTTCTGGTGGTCCACCTGTATCCTAATGGGGCGATCCAAATTAGAGACCCAAAATCTGGGCATGTTTTTACGGTTAATGGCCAGCACCTCAAACCATTCTTTGCCCAGGAACCTCCTCTTACTGACGAAATGATACATCTTTGTGAGGATGTATGACTAATGAGTTGCCCAAGTGGAGGCGTTAAACTCAGCATGTATACATATATGCATACCATATATACATAGCATATTTCATTTTCGCATAATGTTTTGCATATTGTTCTGCATATTGTGTATGGCATTGTAGCAATGGCGTGAGCTGAATGATAACTCAGAAGAAATTCCAAGTGATTTCTATCCACATACACCTGGACTTATTTCTTTTATTCATGCATGAGGACATGCAAACACTTAGGCATGGGGGGGTAGTTCATAAAAAATTGAAAATTTTCTGTCAACAATTGGGGGAATTAGATCGTTTTATCAAGATGTTTTATTAAAGATTTATTCTTTAGTAAATTCCTAGACTTAGAATCCAGTATAATTTCATACTTGCATGTAGATTTTGCAATGGATCCTCTGTGAAAACTGATAGACATTTCTAGTTTGTTGAAAAGAAGCATCGCTTCTTCTCCTGAACCCTTGGACAGCAATCAGGGAGTCAGGTGAACTATCTTCTAGTAGATCCACCAAAACATATGTGAGGTGAGAGTAGAGAGTACTGGTGCTCTAAGGCTAGAATAAAGAATCTTTAATAATTGAATAATGACACTTGGAGTTGGGTATAGTTTTCACTCTTGATTCTTGTGTACTAAATTTGTGAGAAATTCCATACGAGAGCCACCAAATAAGGCAGAAACATAGAAAGCGGGTTCTGATAAAACTGGGACTGAGGTGGATGGTCATGACCATCCTCTACGAAATCCTAGGCTGAAGGAGGGTATAGATGTCAAGGTCAGAAATACGTTGTCCTATCCGTCCCCTACCCGGTGTTGAGAAGAGGCAGTTCCACCAAATAAGCCACCCAAAATCCTCTTGGTCATCCCAAAATTCCCTAAGAATGCCTTACGTATAAAAGTACGTATGTCGTGTTATGTTGTGCTAATAAATACAACAGTATGTCGTGTTGTGGCATTGTGCCAATAGATTTGCATACAAAAGAGTTGTTTGCTTGAAAAAAAAAACAAAAAAGAAGAGAGAAGGAAAAAAAAAGAAGAAGAAAAAAAGAAAAAAAAAGAAGGTTTGAAAGATGACTTTTCGCTTTGCGTTATAGTATTTAAGTGGTAGAAAAATCGATTAATCAAAAATAATGAAAATAACCACTCGCAGAAGAGCAGGTCGTGTCCACAGGGAGGCAATTGTGCAATAAATACTTAATTATTTAATATTATTTCGGATAGTACGAAATCCCTATTCAAATTTGACATAAAAAGCGAAGGAAAGTAGATTCGCAATAACTTGAAAAATAAGGGTATATGTGCAATTTTCCCTCACAGAAATCTGCAATAAATTTATGATGAATTTATGCAATTTTCACGTAACGTGTTCTAGAGAAAATTAGTACTTAAGTTAGGCCCAAAATCAGTCTTCAAACTAGTGTATATCAATAACATGCAATTATAATGAAATATAAGTGTTCATGTGCAATTCTGCCACAATATAATAATAATAAATAAAAATCAAATTATGTGGCAATGGCAATGAATGTAAATACTAATTGGTATAAAAATAGAGCATTTTTTCTCTCTCCTCCTTGCTAGAAAAAGAGAGAACCGGCGGGGCTTTGGAGAGGCTAAGGGGGACGGCGAGGACGAGGGCTCTCTGATGGTGGCAGCGGCATCGACGGAGGTGGCCGGCGAGCAGAGGAGGAGCGCCGGCCTGTTGGAGAAGAAGGTGGAGCAACTGCTGCAGGGTAGCCTGTGGCGGGTGGCGCGCGCTGGTGCACGCCCGTGCACTCTGCAGGTTCGGTGGCAGGTGGCCATGCGGGTGCGCGCTTGGCGTGGAGAGGCGCTGTGAGGGGGAGGCGGTCTGTAGGCTCGGTGCAGTGCACTCTGCACGCAGTGCCTGCGGTTGGTCGTGCGGATGAGTGGTGGGGCGTGCGCGCGTCTGCAGTTGGTGATGCAGTGCGTTGCAGGTGAGAGGGTGCTCTGCAGGGAGCGCTGGAGAGGTAGGAGAAAGGCGCACTTGCAGATGGCGCGGGTGTGCGGTGGGGCATGCGGGCGCGTGCACTTGGTGATGCGGTGCGGTGCAGGTGAGAGGGCGCTTTGTAGGGAGCGCTGGAGAGGCAGGAGGAAGGTGCACCTGCAGATGGCGATGCGGTGCGGTGCAGGTGAGAGGGCGCTCCCTCTGCAGGGAGTGTTGGAGAGGCAGGAGGAAGGCGTGCTTGCAGATGGCGCGGGTGAGAGGTGGGGCATGCAGGCACCTGTAGTTGGTGATGCGGTGAGGTGTAGGAGTGGGAAAGAGGAGGAGAGCACTGTGCTTGGAGGAAGGAGGGGTCACGCAAGGAAGATGCGCTGAAGGGAGGTGTGCCTGCGGGCTGGCTGGAGAGGCTGGAGGGTGGTGCGCAGGTGTGCACCTGCGGCTGGTTGGAGAGGCTGGAGGGTGCGGGTGCTGCGGTGAGGTTTTTCCCCGCAAGGGGGAAGATGGACCATAGTGCACGCTTT
Organism: Thalassia testudinum; assembly: GCA_037157565.1. Taxonomy (NCBI): domain Eukaryota; kingdom Viridiplantae; phylum Streptophyta; class Magnoliopsida; order Alismatales; family Hydrocharitaceae; genus Thalassia; species Thalassia testudinum. Next base: position 1,152,806 of record JAZHRO010000029.1, on the reverse strand, counting down.
CTTCTCTTCCTGGATGGATTCTTCTCTCTCTCCCTGGATGATTCTTCTTTTTAACCTCTCCTCCGTTGCACCTGTGAGAGTCAAGGGATTTTCAAATCCCTTAACTATCTCTGGCTGGCAGCTGTTGAGGGTTCCCTGGAGAATGGGGAAAAGAACAGCCACCGGTGATTTGGAAAAAGGGTAATTTATCCTTTTCTCCTGATTCTTTTGCCAATTATTTTTCCTACACATAAAAAGAACATATTAAGTTATAGAATAAATGTAAACCTAAATCATGATGCATGCAAACATTCTATAACTTAATATGGTTATTAACAAACCTAAAAGATATAATTAAAGTTACTTAGGCGTAATATTAGTCCATTAAAATGGACTCATCAAATACCCCCATGCCTAAGATTTGCTAGTCCCTAGCAAAAATGAAAAATAATAGAATTAATCAGAAGTTTTCTTCTTTTCTTATTTCAAAACTTTAGAAATCCAAACAAATGTGAAGTACTGATAGCCTAGGTAACAGATCCAAGTGAAAGAGCCGATTTGCATTGGGAGTTCGTACATCACCCTTGGTAAAAATTTCAGTCGAGATAGGCAACTACTTCCCTCGGGGATAAAGCAAACGATAATCTGTAATTTGACCCCGGTGTTTGGCTTAGGTAGGAGATATCGAGTTGAATGGATTTGTATTTGGTGGCACACACTCATTTGGTGCTACATATAGTCTAGTACTGCAGACTCTAGATCTCTAGACTATTAGACAAGTCAACTCTGAGAGAGGCTACACAATTGTGCTCTCTTGATGTTCCTAGGCACTCTCTCTTTTCTTTCTTTCTGAGATCACGAATCTCGCCAGAATTAGAAATTGTACTCACTATTTGGTGGCCTCACATGGCATCCACACTTCACTTAAAGTCTTAATAACTCTACAACTAAATTAGAGTCCTCAACCAGTATTCGGGCGATCAGAAATACTAGAAGGTAGGTATGGGTCATATTTGGTGGAACGTGAAAGGCATTTTGTTGCCTCAGAAACAATATTACATTAGAAACTTGGACTCTATTTTTTTTTTTGTAATATAACTATTTCTTCTTTTTCTTCTTTCTATTTCTTCTTTTTCTACTTCTTTTCTCTTTTCCCCCTTTTTTTTTTAATATATATAAATATGTATGCAAATATTTATAAATGCTATAAACACTATAAACATTCTCAGGTTATACCCCCCCATGCCTAAGACTGACAATGTCCTCATTGGAAAAATACAGACATCGAAGAATATCACCTGAGGAGAGTGGGAGGAGCTAAGGCTCCTCAAGCCGTAGTGAGTCCAAAACTTGGCCATCTGAAAGAGTAATATACGGTTTAAGTCGTTGGCCATTTACTTTAAAGCTCGCACCTGAAATAGGGTTCCTAATCTCTATAGCTCCATGAGGGAAGGTATTGATAACAACGTATGGCCCATCCCAATGGGACTTAAGCTTTCCAGGAAATAATTTAAGTCTAGAATTGAAAAGCCAGACCAACTGGTTGTGCTCAAAAGTCTTTCTAATGATGTGCTTGTCGTGCAAGACTTTTGTACGTTGCTTGTAATCTTGAGAAGTTTCATAAGCTTCATTACAAAGTTCCTCAAGCTCACTTAATTCTAACATACGTGCTTTTCCCGCTTTATCCAGATTTAAGTTAACGTTTTTAATAGTCCAATAAGCTTTATGTTGGATTTCAACGGGAAGGTGGCACGCTTTTTCGTAGACAAGACGGAAAGGAGACATGCCCAAGGGAGTCTTATATGCAGTTCTGTAGGCCTAAAGAGCGTCATTTAGTTTTTTAGACCAATCCTTCCGATTAGGCTTGACAGTTTTTTCTAAAATTCGCTTAATCTCCCTATTAGACACTTCAACTTGTCCACTCATTTGGGGATGATAAGGTGTGGCTATCATGTGGTTGACTCCCAAATTTTGGAGTAGTCTTGTGAAGTGTACATTCTTAAAGTGAGGTTCTCCATCACTTATGATCGTCCTTGGGAACCCATACCGAGAAATGATATTAGCCTTAACAAAGCCCAAGACCACGGAATGGTCATTGGTTCGCATGGGTATGGCTTCTATCCACTTTGATACATAGTCAACAACCACAAGGATGTATTCATATCCGAAGGACACAGGAAAGAGACCCATGAAGTCAATGCCCCAAATATCAAGGATTTCAATAGGGAGGATAGGTTGTTGGGGCAACTCATCCCTTTTTCCAATGGTTCCCGTCTACTGGCAACGTAGACATGCGCCCACATATGTATGTGCATCTCAGAATAATGTGGGCCACCAAAAACCAGACTGAAGAACCTTATGAGCAGTCTTCTTCCCACTAAAATGTCCCCCACAGTGGAGGTCATGGCAGAAACTCAGAACACTTCTTTATTCCTCATCAGGGATGCAACGGCGAAACAGTTGGTCTTCCCACTAAAAAGCTCTGGTTCCTCCCAGTGATAAAATTTAGCATTGGCGATAAACCTATCTCGCTTCTGCTTGTCCCAAGTGCTGGAGGTGATGCCCGTGACCAAATAGTTCACTATGTCAGCGAACCAAGGAGTTTTAGCTTCCACGACCATTAGAGACTCATCAGGGAAAGTCTCTTGAATACCGCCAGCAGGGTTTGATGCCTCAATAGGGATCCTAGATAAATGGTCTGCTACCACATTCTCAACTCCTTTCTTGTCTTTAATTTCCAGATCACATTCTTGGAGTAGCAGAATCCAACGAATTACGCGAGGTTTGGTGTCCTTTTTAGCCAGAAGATGCTTAAGGGATGAATGATCAATGAACACCACAACCTTGGATCCCAAAAGATAAGTTCGAAACTTTTCCAAAGCAAATACTACAGCAAGTAATTCCTTTTCAGTGACCGTGTAGTTTTGCTGAGGATCCGTAAGGGTCTTGCTGGCATAATGCAGCACATGAGGTTTGCCATCAACCCTTTTACCTAAGACTGCTCCCACTGCAAAATCAAAAGCATCGTGATGGTCGACTTTTCGCTTAGCATTATAGTATTTAAGTGGTGGAAAAATCGGCTAATCAAAAATAATGAAAATAACCACTCTCAGAAGAGAGGGTCATGTCCACAGGGAGGCAATGATGCAATAAATACTTTAATTATTTAATGTTATTTCAGATAGTGCGAAATCCCTTTTCAAATTGGACTTAAAATGTGAAGGAAAGTAGATTTGCAATAACCTAAAAAGTTAAGGGTGTAAGTGCAGTTTTCCCTCACAGAAATCCTCAATAAATTTAGGATGAATTAATGCAATTTTCATGTGATGTGTACTAAAGACAATTAGTACTTAAATCAAGTCCAAAATCTTTCTTTAAACTAGCCAATATCAATACCATGCAATTAGAAAGAACTATGAGTGCTTGAATGCAATTCTGCCATAATATAATAATAATAAAAAAATCAAATTGGTGGCAATGGCATTGAATGTAATTTCTAATTAAGACAAAAACAGAGCTTTCTTCCTCTCTCCTCCTCACGAGAGAGAGAGAGAACAATGGGGGTCGATGTAGGGCTTAAGAGGACGGTGAGGTCGAGAGCTTTCCGACGGTGGCAGCGGAGGCGAAGGTGGCCGGAGCTTCGGCCTATGGAGCAAGAGAGCGTAACTGCTGTTGCGGCTGTGCGAGCGGGCGTGCGCGCGCGTTGGTGCGCGGGCATGCTCTTGCTGTCGCGGTCTGCAGGTGGTTGGAGGTGCACTGCGGGGAAGTCTTGCGGGCAGAGAGGGTGCGGCGTTTGCCGTGCGGTGTGTGAACGCCTTCTGCAGGGAGGAGTGGCGCGGTGTGGATGCGCACAGGGTGGAGTGCGCTTGCAGATGGGCGGTGGTCTGTAGGAAGGTGGAGTGGTGGGGCGAGCTGGTGCGTGATAAACGCCAGTTTATCATCATTTTTATGCATTAAAACAAACTTAGCTCTTAGTATTTTGCTCCGTAAATGGGTTTTTGGGCTGCATTTAGGCATCAATTAGGTTAGGCATGCATTGCACTTTTTATTATATTTTTAATGTGTTTTTGTGAGTGTTAGGGATATGCAGATTGTCAGAACTCCGAAACCCTAGCACTCAGGATGGCAACTGGTGAAGAAGAAGCTCAGACTAACTGGAACTCAGCTTGATCCAGCTCACCATAGCTGGATTCCAGCTCACTTGAACTAGGGTTAGCTCATCTTAGCTCCATTCAGCTCATCTCAGCTGAATGGCAGCTCAAGAGAGCTCATCTTAGCTCCCCCATTGAAAAATTCCTCTAATGGGGGCAATTATCCAGCTCACTCCTGGACGAATCCAGTTCCACACCAACAACAGAACCCGTTTGGAGGGTATGGTTCAAATTAGACTTATCAATCTAGGCTATCTCAAGAAGACATTAATGCCCAGATGATGAAAACCCTGCAGGAGTTACAAAGAAAAACAAAGGAAACAACCCATCTTATTAACAATCTCAATGATCAAATTGGGGATATTCTGACTCAAAGACCTGCAGGACACTCACCTTCCCAACCCACACCAAACTTTATTAATCCCAGGAACCAACGCCCGGGTGGATACCAACATTAGAACCACATGGTTCAGCTTCCTATTAACCCAATATCGCAGCACCAACCCAGTTTCTATCAAAATTAGGCCCCCCCACCTCCTCCCAGTGATCACCAAGTTGCGTATGCAGAGACTTTGAGGAGTGAGGAAACCACCATGGATTTACGGCCTTCACATCCAAATGATGAAACTGATTCTCAACCAATGTAGATTGACTCCCCTAACCTCAATAAGGATGAAGAAAAATAAATCCCAAAAACACCTGATTAAACCCTATTTCCCACTCTCAAAAACTGCAATCCAACAATCCAAAATCGGAGTCCTCTGACCACAATCCTTTGGACTTATTTGAGGAAGTCGAGAGGAATATTCCCTTCCTAGATTCTCCCCATGCCTCTAAAAAATTTACTTCAAAAGGGCATGATCAGAATCTAGAAAGGTTGGTCCTTTCAAAGACAGCCAGCTCAGTTTTTCAGAGCACACTGCCTTTCACAAGAAAGGACCAGGGCACATCACTCATCTCAGTTGTCGTAACTGACACCATTTTTTTTTACGCCCCTCTCAACTTAGGTACCTCTAGTAATCTCATCCCCCCGATCTTATTTGAGGAATTTCGATTCAGTGATTTAAAACCTACTAAGGTTCAATTTCAATTGGAAGACCGATCTACCATTCAACCGTGGGGAGTTGTTGAGGATAGTATCATCAAGGTCCAGAATTGTCTATTTCCGGTAAATTTTTTGGTCCTTGACATAGAGGTACCTAAGGCTCTCGTTAATGCCATCATTGGATGACCTTTTCTGACTATGGCAACAGCTAATATCAATTCTCATTCTGGGAAAATGAATATAAGTTGCAATAACCAGACCTTCTCATTAGATTTATTTCAAGCTTCCAAGAGATCCATTAATCACAAAATTTTTGAGGACACTGATAATAAAATGGAAGCAGTATTTGAGAAGTCTATGTTGATCAAATCTCATTCACCTTTGACCACTATTGGTTTAGATTTTATTGATTCTTATTCTAAGGATAATTATGTGGTCCAAGAATTTCTAGATCAACTAGGGTTTGACTTTCCCCCTTTTCATCTTCCTGTTTTTTCACCAAAAATATCCACACTAACTTCACCCATCCTGCATCTCACTAACTCCTTTCCCCTCCCTTTTCTATTGGACCTACCACCTGATCCACTTGAGTTTGACTTTCATCATCAATTCAAACCATGGCCAGACACGGGTCCTTTTTCCATTTTTCTATTTTATTTTGATCCCTTTATCTTTACCACTCATCTTTTTAGGGATCTTGAGGAAGACACTTTTATTAAAGACATTCAAGTGTCCAACTATTTACATGATTTTCCATCTTCCGTGCATACCTTCACACCCGGCTAAATGGCGTAAAAGACAGCACTGGATGGGAGGTAACCCATCATTTTTTTTCCTACTTTCCTTTTTCTTCTTCTTTTTCTAGGTTTTGATCATCCTAAACCTAACCGTTCTTCACTAAGGGATCCCTTTTCCCTCCTAATGCATGAGGACATGACATCTTAAGCATGGGGGGTGTTTTTAAAATTTGATGATCGATTTAGGATTTTCAAAACCTAAAAACATGCATTTTTCTGTAGTCATTTTATTTTCCTGCTTGCATACCCAAAAGAAAAAAAAATGTTGAGATCTTTTTGAGGAAAAATTTTGAAATCGAGACTAAGGTCGAAAAATTCACTTTTGGTGCTATGGGATTTAATCTTTAACAAACTAGGGAAGAGGGTGTGGATCTGATCATTAGAATTTCAGGGTCTATTTTAGACTAGATCAAATATCCTTCTCTAAAAATTCCACCTGAACTCGTGATAGTTCAGGTGACTTGATCCTATTTTGTAGTGTGGAAAGTATTTGGCTTAGTTTCTGATTCAAAAACTTGCATGTCTTGAGAAACTTCTTGTGTCAATTTTCACACACAAGCCAACACTTAAAAATAACTAAAAATTTGAAAAACTCCCATGTTTGGACTTAGTAAAAGTCAGAAACAGATCATTGGTTTGAGTTCCCACCGCTGAGAAGGAGGAAAATGCCTCCTTTGAGGACGCAATGTCAACATGTTACCGCCTCGGCACTGCTCCATATCTATATTTTATATCTTTAGACGGAGCATTAAAGCGCATTTTAGTAGCTCAAGTGTCTTGGACGGTGCTCTACCTATAGTGTTGGAGCAAGAGCTTGAGTTTGGTTGGAGTGCCCCTTTACACCGCATTGTGTTTTGGGGTTGTGAGCTCCTGGGTGGTGTCGTGGATAGTGCTATCCCGAAGTACTGGCGCCAGAGCCCCCTCGAGGATTGGTAACGGGAATGATGATCCCAACACATCTGTTGTAAAACTAAGCTGAAAATAAGCATGGGGGAGAAAAAAAAAAGAAAGAATAAATAAATAAATTAACACGCACCTATAAATGTTGGCTTTTCACAAGCACAGACACAAGGCTTTAAAGGATTTTTGCAAGTTGCGAATCAGATTCATGAGCTAGAAAAATCCTAAAAACTTAAATTTCAAGTAATCTGAATTAACAAGGGGTTAATTTGTGAAGTTTCTGGAGGATATATTATCCTGTTTCATCTAATGGTTGGATCCAAAACAAATGTCGATGTTTATCTTTAACAAATCCTGTACCTCTTGTGTTTGGATCAACCAAGGTCCCTTAATCTATTTCTCCTCAAAAGTAGAAAAAATTAGATTTCCCAAAAATTTCATTTTGTAAAAATTTCAGTTTTGCTAAGAGACTAGCAAAAGATAAGCATGGGGGTGTGATAAACGCCAGTTTATCATCATTTTTATGCATTAAAACAAACTTAGCTCTTAGGATTTTGCTCCGTAAACGGGTTTTTGGGATGCATTTAGGCATCAATTAGGTTAGGCATGCATTGCACTTTTTATTATATTTTTAATGTGTTTTTGTGAGTGTTAAGGATATGCAGATTGTCAGAACTCCAAAACCCTAGCACTCAGGAAGGCAACTGGTGAAGAAGAAGCTCAGACTAACTGGAACTCATCTTGATCCAGCTCACTTGAGTTGGATTCCAGCTCACTTGAACTAGGGTTATCTCATCTTAGCTCCATTCAGCTCATCTCAGCTGAATGGCAGCTCAAGAGAGCTCATCTTAGCTCACCCTAGCTCAGGTTAGCTCAGATCCAGCTCAACTTAGCTGAGTCTAGCTCATCTCAGCTCCCATTAGTCCACAGGGAGCTCTAGCTAGCTCAGCTGAGTTGACTGGAGTTCACCCCAGCTCAGGTCCAGATACATCCAACTCTACTCAACTCCGGCCAGCTAAAGATGACTTCATTCCAGCTTAGGAAGCTCAAGTCCAGCTCTCGGGGACTCAGCTTAGCTCAAATCAGTTGAGCTAAGATACCTTAGCTGCCTCACCCAGCTTGATCCTCCCCGGGAGCATTAGACCCAGCTCACCTCAGCTCCTTTTAGCAGAAGCCAGCTTGCTTTAGCTTGGCTTAGTAGCTAGCAAAGAACTAGCAAGCTAAGCTAGCTAAGGTAGCTCCTTCCAGCTCTCTTCAGCAGCCACCAGCTCTTCTCCCTGAAAACCCTACCTCCAAATGCCTCCAACTCTACTCCCTACTAGCTAAGCTAGCTAAGCTACTTAACTTAGCTAGTCCACCTCCATGGCACCAAAACCTACTACCCTACTACCCTACTAACTAAGCTCCAGCAAAAAGACCACCTACTACTTTATTTTGGTGCCAACTATCCCTTCCATCACCACCCTACATCCACCATCAAAGCCCATCTCCACCCTCCATTTTTTCCCTCCAAAATTGCCTTCTAGAAGGTATTTTTGGAGGGAAAACCAAGGCACCTCTTCATTTCCCTCCCATTTTTCCCTCCAAAAATAACCAAGCACCCCTTCATTTCCCTCCAAAAAAACACCATAACCACCCCCCTTCCCATCCTATAAATACCCTACCCTACAACCACATAATTCCCATCCTCCATTAGTGTATTTTGCTACCTATACCACCTATACCTACGGCCAAGAAGGAGTAGAGAAGGAGATTAAAGGGGCACATCACCAGCCCTTTTGGTGCCTTCTTCTCCCCACTCTCTTCAACTTGGGCCATGCCAAGGAGGAGGACTCTTCCACTTCAGGGAGGACGGCCAGGCAAAGGAGAAGGACCTAGGGTGGACGTCCACCCTTGGAGAAAAGCTTAGGGCATGCCCCCTTGGGGCTTGCCTTGGAGGACATCACCTTGGCGGAGCACAGCAAGGAAGGAGTTGAAGGATTCTTTTCAAGATTGGGAACCACCAACCTTGGAGCAAGAAGCCCTCTTCTTCACCATCTATCTAGAGGATTTGTGTTTGCTTTTCTTATTTGCAATTTTCTAGTAGTATAAGCATTCCTCTACTAGGCCTTTTTGTAAAATACTTTTTCATTTATCTAGTTGCCTTCTTTGCAATTTCTTATTTGCATTTCTACTTGCTTTGTTTTTAGCATTCTTCACTCCCTCTCCCTAATTATTCTTGGCCTCCACTTGCCTAGAGTGAGCTTAGGGAGAGGCTCTACTTGCCACTTAGAAGTAGTATTTAAATTTGAAGTATAAATCACTTTCCCGCCACCATTTCGCATGTTGTCTTAATTCAAAAGCAAAAAAAATGATATATTGAAAATTACCAAAAAGAAAGTTGAGATTTGTATTCCAAGCAAGAGAATCAATTTTTCAAACATTTGGCCTCCTTGGACGACCCTAGATACTCCCCTATCTAGGAATATAAATTTAAGAATTGATCATTTTTGCGCGTTACAACGACGTATTTAACAAACCGCGTGAAATCGCTATTAGTGCACGCGCTGGAAGATGGCGATTGGGAAGGGTTGAGGCGTGGGAGATGGTGTGCGGGCGCCTACTTGAGAGGTTGGGGCGCGCTGGAGGAGAGGCCCGGGCTTGTGCGTGAGTGCTTGCTGTGGCGTGGGGCTGCAGGGATGTGTGTGTGCGCGCGGGCTGGAGATCTGCCTGCAGCAGGAGGCGCTGGTAATGGCGACTGCTGTGGCTTGGTGGCTTGGTGGATGTAGCAAGGAGGTGCAGCAAGGGAGAGGCACGCTGGCTGGATTGCTGCACCTGCTGTGGTTGGAGATGGCAGGTGGTTGCCTGCAGCGTGCAAGGAGGATGCGCCGGTGGAGGCGTGCGGGTGGAGAAGACTTTTTCCCTACAAGGGGAAAGAGGGCACAGTGCGGCACAGTGCACGCTTTTTTTCTTTGGATCACAGGGTTCGCCCTTTACACGGTGAAGTAGTTCCCCGTGAGGGGGAAAGATTCCTCCTTGTGCACGCCGCCTCTTCTCTTTTTAAGTCCTCTCTCTCCCTCAGTGCGCCAATCCAGGGATTTACAAATCCCTTTCTGTTTTTGGCCGGCAAGCATTGGAGAAGATTGCCCCAATGTCCGGTGGGGGAGGGGGGAAAGAATCGGCTGTTTGGGGAAACTATCCCCCCACCCTTGTTCTTTCTGGATTTTATTACCTGCACATAAAAATAACAAAATAATTAAGTTATAGAAAGTTATAAACTCAAATTATAAGGCGTACAAATATTCTATAAATTAATTGCCATTATTAACACACCTAAACTATACGATTAAATATACTTAGGCTTAATATTAGTCCATTTTAATGGACTCATCACATCTCACATAAGCTCAAACGGGAGGGTCCAATCTGGTGCTTGGAGAATCGGCGCGATAATGAGGGCTTTCTTCAAAACTTGGAAAGCCGCGCCACATCTATCATCAAAATCGAAGGAGACATCCTTCGCTAACAGGTCGTAGAGTGGCTTAGAGATTTTATTGAAGTCTCTAATGAAGCTCCTATAAAATCTAGCATGGCCATGGAAAGATCTCACCTGACGAACATTGGCGGGCAATGGAAGCTTAGAGATGGAATCAATTTTTGCGGTGTCCACCTCTAATCCTCTCTCGGAAACTATATGCCCTAATATAATGCCCTGCTGGACCATAAAGTGGCTTTTCTCCCAGCTAAGCACCAGCTTTGCCTCTTCGCAACGGGTTAAGACATTATCAAGGTGCGAAAGGCATAGGTCAAATGACGAGCCATAAATGGAGAAGTCATCCATGAAAATTTTAACGAACTCGTCGATCATATCGGAAAAGATAGCCATCATACAACGTTGGAAAGTGGCAGGAGCGTTACATAACCCGAATGGCATTCGGCGGAATGCAAAAGTGCCATAAGGACTCGTGAAGGTGGTACGCTCCTGATCAATAGGAGAAACGGCTATCTGATTGTACCCAGAGTACCCGTCAAGAAAACAAAAGTACTTGTTCCTCGCCAATCATTCCAAAATTTGATCGATAAACGGTAAGGGGAAATGGTCTTTCTGGGTAGCCGTCTTTAAACGGCGGTACTCAATGCATACCCTCCAACCAGTTGAGGGTCTAGTGGTCACTAGTTCTCCTTGGTCATTCTCCTCCACAGTGATTCATGCCTTTTTCGGAACTACGTGAATCGGACTGACCCATTTACTATCTAAAATGGGATAGATAATCCCTGCATCCAGCCATTTCAGAATCTCCTTTTTAACAACCTCCCGCATATTTGGATTGAGCCTTCTCTGCATGTCTCGGAAAGGCTTCACGGACTCGTCCGTGTATATATGATGCATGCAAAGAGAGGGATCAACACCCTTAATATCAGTAATTGTCTAGGAAATTGCTTCTTTGTGCCTTTGTAAACACTCAAGCAGAGCTCCCTCCTGCAATTCAGATAATGCAGATGAGATAATAACGGGGAGCGTGTTATTAGGGCCAAGGAAAGCATATTTCAATGTGCTCGGGAGGGGTTTCAACTCCAATTCAAGAGCCTTTTGGATTGAGGGTTTTAGTCGAGATGTCCCTGCCTCAGGCAGCGGATCTACCTTCATAGTCTAGGGTGGGGACAGAGACTCAGTGTGTACCCCCAGCAACTCTTCTAGTTCGGGCATTTTCCTTTCAGTTTCTTTAATAATCGAGGGATAGTCCTAAGATATGATCTTCTGAAGGGGATCTCTACATAAGAGTGCTGGAGTAGTCTCTACAATTATTTCATCAACGACCTCAATCTGAGAACAATCTTCAAATCCGGGTTGCTTGTAAGTATCAAAAACATTCAACAGGATCTTCTTGTTCCCAAAGCCCATTTTAAGTGCCCCAGATCTACAATTTATAGAGGCATTGGCTGTGGCCAAATAGGGGCATCCGAGAATAATGGACGGCTTCGTGGGCTTATTAGATGGGTCAATATCAAGTACCAGAAAGTCAACGTGGAAGAAGAAATCCTCCACTCTCACAAGGACATCTTCCAACAATCCCCGCGGCGTCTTAAGTGATCTGTCTGCAACCTGGAGGATTACTGGACTAGGCTTCAGCTTTCCTCCTCCCAAAAGGTCATAGACAGAGCTCGGTAGAATGTTTACCCCTGCACCCAGATCGAGCAGAGCCTCTTCAATGTGTTGGTTACCTATAACCACTGAAATATACGGGGCCCTTGGGTCTTTCATTTTGGGGGGTGTTCCATGCTGAAGAATCGAGCTAACATGGTCAGGCAAGATGACCTTGGTTTGGACCTGTTTCCTAGATCGGCTCTTCTGGGTGCACAGGTCCTTCAGAAACTTGGCATAGGACGGAATTTGTTTAATCGCTTCCAACAAAGGCAAGTTAATCTGAACTTGCCTAAAAGTATCCATAATCTCTTCCGTCCTATCCTTGGCTTCAGACAAGCCAATAGAAGATTCCCCAGGAGTAGATAGGTGCTCTAGATAGGGCACCCTCGGCTTCTGGGTAGAGGGGTCATTATGGCGAGAAAGGGGTGGTGGAAAGACGACATCCTCATTGTGGGTGATTTTTTATGAGGGAGAGTGGTGTGGCTCTTCCTCGGGTGAGATGGAAGTTGGGTCAGGTGTGGAAGGGGAATTCCGAGATGTAACCGTAGGAGTGTTATCAGGCTTGTCAATCTTTTTTTTACTCCTCAACACGGTCACTGCTTGGGCGTGCTCCCTGAATACAACCCCCTTGCCCTTAGGGTTCTCTTCAGAAGAGCTAGGTAACTTCCCCGGATCACGTTGCCTAACTGCCTCAGTAAGACGACCAATTTGGGATTGCATATCAGTAATCATCTTATTCTGAGATTGGATAACCATATTCTGATGCTCTTGCATTGCTTTTATCATGGCCTTCAGTTCATCCATCTCAGAGGGCTTATTCGGAGGAGGGTTTTCATATGAAGGTTGGTATGTGGGCTGGGGAGGTAAGGGTCTTGTATTCCTGAGTTAGAAGCATCAGCTTGCTTCCAAGAGAAGTTTGGATGGTTCTGCCACCTTGGATTATAAGTGTTGGAGTATGGATTATTGTGAGGGGGTGGAAACCTTGGGCCGCGTTCAAGTCGGCCTGAATCAACACAGGGAATTGGGTTGCCTGATGGCACTCCGCAGTGGCGTGCTTTGTGCTTTGGCAAATGGAGCATTCTCTTGAAGCCTGAAAAATATAGGCTGCTTGCAGGTGATGAGACACTCATCATGATCTCTAATTACCCCTAATTAACTAGTCTTCCTAGTTAATTAGCTAAGATTATGAATATATGAGGGTTAATTATAGAATAAGGGATATTTAGTTAAGGACCTTAAAATAAGTTAAAAATGGAATTTTATCATTCAATTAACATTATTAATAATTTAGATAATAATCAGACTCGAAATCATATTAATTATTCTCTAAATTAATAAGATAAGTAACTCAAGTATAATGTATACATAAGTATGTAATAAGTTAAGTGATTTTACTTAATCTAATAAATTAATCTAAAAAAGTCAAAAATGTAAATTCAAGGTGTAAACATAATATTCACCTTATTTACTAACATATATAAAAAGTTGAAAAAGATCTAAATTAAAATAAACCTTCAAAACCTGGGTTTACATTTTAGTCCTTAATTTTCATTACAGTCGAGTCCTTATTTAGCACATAGGTCCTTAGGTTTTATTACTTCTAAGTCCCTCTTCGTCTTCTTCTTCTTCTTCTTCTTCTCCAGCCAATCGAACGACTGGTGGCAGAGAGTCATCCAACCTCACGATCACCGCCCTACCGACATCATTCCTCTTTGCCCAAGCTCTTGCAGCTTGCGCTCACCACCTCCACTTGATCCATCGGTCTGGATCATCCGAAAATTCTATTTTTTAGTGGGAGTTAACCTCACCGTCGTCGGAGATGACGATGAAGGTTAAGCTCCTCGACCTTCTTCTTCGGCTAGACCCCACCCCTCTCTTCGCTGCAAAATGCTATAAATACCCCCTCACACCTTTGATTTTAGCAAGTTGGCTCTCTTCCCTCTTCTAATACTGCGGCCGACCCAATAGGCTATTCTTCCAAACCTTCGGTGAACCCCTATTCCATCTTCCAACTTCCTCCGTCCATTTTAAGTAGCCGAGGAAATTCGCCGTGGTCTTCCGCACCTCCGACAAAGGCGCCGACCCTAGGATTCCTCCGCTCCACCTCAAATTCGCAGCCGGAGCTCTTTCTTCAACCCTCTGATTTCGTTGTCCACCATGAGACTTCGGCGGAACCCTATTGACCCCTTCATCCAGGTAATAGTAGACTAGGAGTAGGAGTAGGCTAGCTTAGTTAGTTAGTTTAGTTAGTTAGGTTAGAGTAATTGTAGAATTTAGCTTCATCTCTTCCAGCTCCGGCGAGTTCCTTGAGCTCGCCAGAGATCTTAATTTTGTCTTTTAACTCACTGTACACCTTATATCTTCCATGATCACTTCTAATTCACCTTAACGATTAATTAGATCACCTAAATGCCTAATTCAAATCTCACCTTCACTGTCCATGGTGATAGAAGTTGACCTAATTCCGCCTTCGTTGGGTTCTTTCATCACCTTTCACCACTAATGAACCCTAATCGACTTTATATTACCTATTACTATCATCTATAATTAAACGCCCAAATTTAATTTAAGTTTCTGAGCTTGCTGTCCATGGTGGCTCAGGAACAATTCAAACTATAAATTAAATATATATTTATGATTAATAATACTTGTTGACTTCATTTAACTACCCAATCGAGTAGTTAAATCAAGTCCTGAGCTTAAACAATCAAATTTTTAAGAAACAAGTTTACTGTCAAATCTTATATTTCAATGAACAAACGAGGAATTTAAAGTGAAACAGAGGTTCCTTGAAACCTTAGAATCATTTTTGGATTAAAAATAATTAATTTTATCAATCTGTACATGCATTTTGTATTTTATGGACTCACCGGAGCTCCGGCGAGCCAAAGTTGAGTTACAGCCTCTAGGAATTGCTAGGTGGCTCCAGAATGTTATAATATGGATTACTGATCATTTTTAAGAAATTTGCTTGTTGTTTCAATCACTGGAGCTATAGATTTAACTTCATCTTCCCAACTTCGGTGAGTTGGAGAAGACTGTTATGAAGGATTTAGGAAGCACTTAAGGAGTTCAGAAGCTTCAGTGTGATTCACTGAAGCTATTTTAACTTTTAAAACACTGTAATAAACACTGATTTACTCTGTCGAACAAACACTTATTTTAGTTCTGGCGGCGAGCCTGAAACCCTAGAGATTAAGGTTGAAACTCAAAACTGAAGATCTGAGTGAGTTCTAGATAATGAAGAGACTCAGATTGATGTGTTAATTTCTTAGGAAGAAGCTTTACACAAAAAGTCAATTTTCGAGCTTCTACAGTCAAACCTAAGTCTGATAATGGTGTTCTGAGCTTGGATCGAGTAATTAAGATGTGGAAATTGCTTCTGAGATTCTGTTTGATGTTTTTAGAAAGAGTTAAGTAAGCTCAGATGATGTTTTTAGTGAAGATTATGTCCCTGCCAGTTGGGTTACTCTCGAACCCAAACTTGCAGAAGCACGGTTCTGTTGAAATTCAAATCTAAAACCTGCCCCGATTAATTAGTTAAAACCCTTAGAATTAATCTAAATAGATTAGGAACACTCTAAAGTGTCTGTTACACTTGTTGAAAATTGAAAATTAACCTCTGAAGTTTTCAGAGAAGAGAATAGCTTCTCTGCAAGTTCTGTAGGTCTTAAGAGCTTAAAATCCATTCAAACTGAAGCAGAATTGCTTATATAATGTATACAGAATTGTAAATAGATGAGATAAGTCCATCTGAGGACTTCCCTGAGTTAAAAACATCTCCAGGCTTGTTATAAAACCCGTAGAAACCCATGATTTCATCCCTTAAATTGAGGAACTAAACATCAATAAACATTAAATTGACCTTAAAATTGAATAGATTACCCTTAAAGCTTTCCAACGAACTTTAAATCATCCAATTTGGATCTCTAAGCAGAAAGTTGTGATCAATTGAATTCGGGTCTGGAAGGGGTAACTTTGTCCCACCTCGGATATCCATGAGCACGCGCCTGGGTATAAAACTTTTTCGTTCCTATGGCTATGTAGTCGTCAACCGCTCGGTGCATCGGTTCTGATTCTGATCTGAGCATTGTTCTGAGTGTGGGCATTGGCCTGTGGGTGTGCGCCCTTGGGGGTGTGCATGCAGATGTGAATGTGCCCTGGGAGGGCAAGAGTGTGTGGCCTGGGAGGCTGGGTTGAGCCGATGCAGCTCGATATTGTGAACTGATTAAGAAATAAACCAAAACAAACCTAACTGAGATTAGGCGAGGATCGAGTAGGGTCTGGTCCCACCCTGGTCTCAGGGTGCTGTGTATCCTCGAAAGCACCTCACCGCAAATGCAAAAACTTTTGGTTTAAAAAGTAAAAAAACCCGGTTCAGCTAAAAGCTTAAGGAAAGAGAAGCTGCTGAAGAAAGCTAAGTGCTGAGGAAGAAAGGAGTGCAGACGCTAAGAAGTGTTAAGAAGAAAAACTAAGGAAAGAAGAGAAGGCAGGAGAAGATTTAAGAAAAGAAAGAAGTGTTAAGGTGAAGGCAGGAACAACACAAGAAACATAAGAAAGAGAACTCGACAGAGAAGAAAATAATGGAAAGAAGAAAAGAAAGAAAGAAGATTAGAGGCTGTAGAGAGATGAAAAATTAAATGAATTTTTGCATACTATCTTTTTGTTCTTAATTGTAAAATGCATGCTTTAGTTGGATAATTTTCTAATTGCCTTAATGAAATAAAATTAAAAAAAATAGCATGTTTACTTGTTAATAAAGTACAACATTTTTGAGTAAATATGTTTGCATATGGAATTTTTTATGTTCTTCATAGTTTAAATATTTGACAAAATTCATGTTTTTAAAATTAAACTAGTTTTACCTCCTAAACTTAAAGAGATAAATAGAAATTAGTGAATTTGGAGAAAAATTATTATGCCTCCCAGTGAACGACTTGGACTTAACCAGTAAAAATTTCTAAAATGTTAGGTTAATTCGACCCTATACTACACAATTGACACAACTTCGAGTTAACCTAAGTGATTTCTTCTACTCTTAATTAAGTGAAATTAACTTAATTACTGAGTTGAGTGAAGACCTGTTATCAGCGGGTTCATGCTGGGGTTTGCTAAAAGCCTATCAAAGTTTTTATTCAATAGTTGAATCTGATAAGCCAAATCCTGAGAAGCCCCAGCTTCATGGGCCTCTATCTTCCTCTGCAAGATTGATGGTTTTCTTTCTTGATATGCAGAGGACAGATGTGTGGAGTTGTCGCTTAAAGTTTCAAATAATGCCCAGGCTTCATCCTCAGTTCTGGTCATGAAGGTTCCTGTACAGGCTGCATCAATGGTTTGCCTATGTCTTTCAGATAATCCGTTATAGAACCTTTCGACCAACTGCCATCTTGGCACTTGATGGTGGGGGCATAACCTAAGAAGGTCATTAAAGCGCTCCCAAGTCTCATGAAATTGCTCCCCTTCCTGTTGAGTAAAACTCATAACCTCTCTTCTGCAATGGTTGGTTTTACTCATAGGAAAATACTTTTTTAAAAATTCTCCCTTAAGGGTAGCCCAATCATTTACCCTTGCATCGAGGGTATGATACCAGTGCTTGGCCTTATCCTTTAGGGAGAAAGGAAATAGAGTCCTTGTTTGCACCTCAAAACACGCCTATAAGGACGCCTTCTTATGCTATTTTCTAGCATTAACTATGTATATTATAATCCTATAGTCGCATCTGTAAAAATACTTGCATTCATGCATTTAATTAAGAGGAGGGAAGATTGAAATAAATGACTTCATAATTCACTTTTTTCCTCGAGTGCATATTTGCAAAAATTCCCTTCTCTATTTTTATTTCCTCTTGATTTCTATTTTTTCTCCCGCTGTTGCAACTTCTTCTCCGCTGCCTCTCCCTGCTGTCCTGCGGTCCTTCCTGCTGCTGCAACTTCCCGCGCGCGTCCGCCCTCTCCCTGCCCAAGCCATTCCCTGCGGCTGCCATTCCTCCCATTCCCCGCATGCTGCATGACCATGCTCTCTTCTTCTATAAGAAGCCACGGGTTCTTCTTCTTCGCGGCGAGGGGGCTGCAGCAAGAAAGAAACACCACCAGCAGGCCGCCACCTTCCTCTCCTCCCTCTCCCCTCCATACGTCGGTCCTCCTCCGAGGAGAAACCCGGCGGGCAGGAGCTCACTGTGGTGCACACCACCACAGTGAGACCATCACCGCCCAGCTCTTCAAAGAGCCGGTGGGCGTGGTGGCTCTCTGTTTTCATTTGTTTTCCGTTCTCGCACTTCTAGCCATTACTGCCGCTTCAAGGTCTGAAGCTTGAAGCAGCAGCAGCAGCAGCTAAGCGAAGCAGCAGCAGCAGCAGCTAAGCGGAAGCAGCAGCAGCAGCGGCAGCGGCCCCCGCAGCTTCCGCGAGCGTCTGCAAGCGCCCCAGCCACTCCGCGCGTGCGCTTGCAGACCTTCCCCGCCTCCGTTCGTCTGCTCTGTCGCCCGCCTCTGCGCCCGCAACCGGTCGCTGCGCTCCTCAGCAGCGGCCGGCCAGGCCCCTTCCTGCCTCCCTACCAGCCTCTGCAAGCGCCCGCGCGTGCCTGCAGACTCCCCGCCTCCTTCTCCGAGCGCGCTGTCGCGAGCCTCCGCGCTCGCAGCAGGTCGACGCAGACTCCTCATCTCCTCTGCGCGAGTACGCCCCCGTGCGCCCGCGACCTTCAGACGACGGCCTTCGACTGCAGACGACTTAAAACGTGCTCCCTCGCCTCCTGCAGTGCGGCTGCCTCCGTTCTCTCCTCTCCTGCCAGCTCTCTCCTGCTCTCTCTCTCCCATTCTCTCTCTCTCTCTCTCTCACTCTCTCTCACAACACTTTCTCACACACTACACCGACGCACACAGACATCTACACTCACACTTTCACACACACTCACACACTAATAGTAACTTATATACATACATATATATATATATATATATATACATATACATATATCTATATATATATACTTATATATACATAGTATATCTATATAGTTATGTATACATACATATAATATAATATATATATACATATACATATATAATATATATATATATATATATACACATACTCATATACATATATATATATATACATATCTATATACTTATACATATACACATATATATATATACATATATATCTAGATACATATATACCTATATACATATATATATATATATCTATATAGTATTATATATATATACTTATATACATATATACATAGCTATATACATATATACATATATATATATATATATATATATATACACCTATATATATATATATATCTATCTATATATATCTATACATATATACTTATACATTTATATACATACATATGTACATATATTTTCACGTTATTTACTATACGCTGTATCGCGGGAATATTTGCACCAGTTGCTGATATTCTGCGATACAGCGTGTACAAAAAGCGTGGTCCCATACATCATCCATCCTCCATCCACACTCCACGCGGCACCTAGTCGTGTTGGTTGCGTCTCTCTAGACGTCGGCTGACTCGACATAGTGCTACACTCCATCGTCACCTCCACCCCCACCCCTTTATATATATACTACATATAAATATATATCTATAGCTACTATATTTACTTTCTATCTGATAGCTTCCTTAGTAAAAAGATAAAAAAAAAAAGGTATAAAAGTGAAAAGATAATCTTTGATTTGCAGGTACCCCATCTTGCAAGTAGCAAGACGTGTTTTGAAACTCTGTTTTGGCTAAAAGCCAAGGACACAATTTTGAGGGTGTGCCTCAAGAACAAGGATTACCAGAAAAAAAAAAAACCTAAATAAGAAAAATACCAAAAACAGAATAAACGAACGGAAGAGACGCGTTTTAAGGAAAACGTAGAAACTCGACTTGAACCCCACTTCCCTGAGTTCGACCCTGGGCTTAAAAGTGACAAGATAAAATCAATTAGGCCAGGTTAAAAATTTTGTAAAGAGATGGTTAGGTCTGAATTAGGTTAACCACTATACACATTTCAACGATAAAAATATCATATTAACAACCTATCCAGACCGACCATCATAGCTTTTCTGGCGCCGCTGCCGGGGAGGTGCGCTTTCGAGTAAGTTTCTATCCAATTCCTTTAAATTTGTCTCTTCTCTCTTCACGGGTATTATTGTTTTTGGTGTGCAGGTGAACCTGGTGGAAGGAGAAGAAGGCTGACAAAGTCGAGGACGTGAGCAGGTCCAAGGCGGGAACGAGAGCGTGAAGACGCCGACATCGCATTGGAACTTCGCACACGTTGCCGAACAAGTAGGTTTTCTTTTCTCATCAAATTAGGGTTAACTTGCCACCACCACACACAAAAAAAAAAAAAAAAATTTTAAAACTAAAAATTAGAAAAACTTCTTGGGATTTCTTGAGGGCAAGTGGATTAAAATTCACTTGATTGATTGGTTGTCTTCACTCCCACTGCCCCGGGATTTCCTGCCTTACTTCGCATAGCGAAAATCCGAGAATCTTCATTCTTAGATTTTTCGCCGTGGGAAGTATTCTTTGAGGCAAAGAAAAAGATTGCTTGTATCCCTCTTTTGCCTCACTTATCTTTAATTCAGGATCACATTTTTTGGTGGGGAGACTTGGAATTGAGTTGATTCCAACCCCACCACGACTTTTCAAATTTGCCTGTGATTCGATCCTGAATACTTCAACCCCAAAAATTTTATTTTCTTTATCTGTTGGTTGAAGCCTTGTGTGTGGATATCTTTCTGGTGATTGGGAGCACTTGAATTGAAGTGCTTTGGCTCCCTGTCACATTGATATAAAATTGATTCGTGCATCCACACTTAGAAATCTCCATTTAGGGTAGCCCATTGCATTTTAGCATGCATTAACTAACTGATAATTGAAGAAGGGTTTCTTGGGTTTTAGAAGGAAAACCTGTATTTTTGCAAAAAACCCGGAGATTGGTTGAATTGGTAATTCAGCAAAACCCTAAAATTCATACTACTTAAGGCTGAACTCTAAAAAACCATTCGCCAATAAAAACTTCAATTCGGGGAGATTTCCCCGTTGCATGCTTGTTCTTACACACTCTTAAAATCAATCACTTGGGCATTACCCGTAAACAACGCCCTTCACATTCCAAAAGCACTTGACCCTAAGCCTCTAATTAAAACTGGTAGTAACTTGACCCTTACTAAGGATTGGAGGTCTAACTACCTGTGTGTAGCGACTACGTGCTGGTGAGAGTTCCCGCGTGCTATCGGGTGTCTAAGACTGGGGCAAACGGCCTTTCAATCTGGCCCGGTGGTTCCGCGGTGCTCGCATTCGGTTCCGTAGTTCGTGATAGTAGGTAACTTAGATCTTTAGGTCTAAGGGCACACTGTAGAGGTTAGGAACTTGACTGTATTGATTTGTAATCAAGTGTACCTTTGCGGCGTCATTTCTCTCATCCCTTTTCCCTTCTCATCTCCCCAATTCTTCCTGCGGTAGTGCATGTTTGGGAGGAGGTCACAAAACCCTGAACTATTTGAATTGACTGATAAATCTAGAAAACAAGTCGAATCGTCCTCCTCCTCCACAAACATGGCTGCACGCCCACCCCCAAATCCCGAGGGAGGAAACCGCCCTCAGAATCCACCAGGTGGTGGAGCCTTAGAACCCATAACCCGCCTCCAAGCCCAAATGGAAATGTATAATGAGCAAATCGAAGCCATTCGGGAAACATTGGAGGAAATGCAGAACCCTCCCGAACGGGAGGAGCCTAGGTCTCTTAGCTCTTATCAGAATCCCGCTGCTACAGAGACCATAGGACAAATTCGGGTTCCCATGGGCGGGGACGACTTTGAATTAAAACCAAACATAATTGGCCTAATCAATTTTCACTTTCATGGTCTTGCAAGTGAAGACCCATTTCTCCACTTGGAAGACCTAACCCGACTTGCTGAAACCGTTAAACCAAGAAATGTCGGGTTATCTATAGTCCTCATGAAGATGTTCCCGTTTTCATTACGGGATAAAGCGTCGCAATGGTTACGCACCCTTGGGAGAACCATCCACTCTTGGGAAGAGATGCGAACAGCATTTCTCAAGAAGTTCTTCCCAATCGGGCGAACCAATGCGCTTCGCCGTGCTATCACTTCATTTACGCAACAAAACGGCGAACAATTTCATGAGGCATGGGAGAGGTATAACGACCTCCTCAGGAAGTGTCTGCATCACGGTCTGCCTAAGTGGCATATAGCCCAGATTTTCTACTATGGGCTAAATGAGACTTTGAAGCAGATTGCAGACGCTTCCTGCGGAGGGAACTTTATGAATAAAGACGAGAATGGAGCATTCGAGCTGTTTGAAAATATGAGTGAAAACTCGATGAACAATGCTTCCATTGTCGCCTTTAATCGTACCAGCCAGCCCCGAAATGTCCACGAAGTTGACACGGGACCCTCCCATTCATCCACTGATCTAAGCCTTATTGCACAAAAACTGGATGAAGTCTCCGTCGTGCACAAGAAGCTGGACGAGCTTCTGGCCAACCCCGCCCGATCTATGGCAAACACCACCTCTTCACCACTTCGTCACAATCCAAGTTCTTCTAATACCAGGCTTATCCCGAGAAACCCCGTTAGACCTTCCTTACCGAGTGTCGCGCCAAGCGACTCGGTAAGTCATGTGGAACTGGCTTCTGCGAGCCAGTATTTCGACACGGAGGACCAAGCCTCCGTGTGCTCTGACGCATATCTACATGCGGACGCGTCTTCTGGCATAGAAGATGCTTGCGCCCTGGGGAACAACCCGTTCTCTGCCACTTATAACCCAGGGTGGCGTAATCACCCGAACTTTGCATGGTCCAACAACCCGCAGCGCCAAAACCCCGCGGGTGGACCAATGCGACCGTCCGCACCCGTCTTCCCAAGGGTCCAGTTTAATCCTATGGCAAATCCACCATCAGGCCCTTGCGTACCACAAACTGAACACGCATCAAGCCCTCTTGACAAATTGATGCGAATGATGACGGAAATGTCAAAGCGCCATGAAGAGAACATGACCTCTCTTCAGCACCAATTGGCGCAGCAGAATGCCGAGATCAGTCAACTACGCATGGCGACTCGATCTCAGGGCACTCTTCCCGCCCAACCTGTTCCAAACCCGCGAAATTTCGTGCCCCGTGGTTCTCAACCACAGGTACGACCTTCTCAGGGACAGGTTAATCAAGTTCTGCAAGCTCCGAACATTCCACCGGGATTTCAGGCTAATCCTGCTGCAGCACCACACTCTTATATCCCCATTGCAAACCCTCCTCCACCGTATGATCCCACTGGACCCGCATCGTCCAATGCTATCACTACGAGGAGCGGTAAGCAGACCGTCGATCCGCCTCGACCTGATCCTGGCCCATCTTCTTCTTCGCCCTCTCATTCGGAATGCATACCGCATTCGCGAGAGGATGATGCACCAAAACTTGTGCCAGAATCAGTCCCATTCCCTGAGGCTCTACTAAGGGAGCCAAAAGGCAAAAAGAAAAATACGCAGGCCTTTGACAACCTACGTAATTTGTTCAGGGATGTAGAAATCAAGGTACCCCTGCTCGAGGCAATCGACCACATACCTACTGTCGCTCGATTTTTCAAAGACTACACAACACCCAGGCGACAGTCAAAGAAGACTAAGAATCCGGTGGTTCTCTCGCCTCATGCGAGTTGTGCTATACTATCAAACTTACCACCGAAGCAGAAAGATCCGGGCACACCACTGATTTCCTGTAGCATCCAAGGCTGCAGTTTTAACCGTGCCTTGCTTGATCTAGGATCTTCCATCAATCTCATACCGACCATCATGCTCAAAAAATTTTCCTTGGGAAATCTGAAACCCACCCCTGTCACGTTACAGTTGGCAGATCGTTCTGTCAAAATCCCGAAGGGTGTGGTGGAAGACGTGGTGGTTAGGGTCAACAGTCTCTGTTTTCCTGTTGACTTTCTTGTTTTAGATATGGAAGTTCCTAGTTCACTTTCTGATTGTCCGATCATCCTCGGTCGACCTTTCTTGGCCACAGCCCGCGCCCACATCGACTGCGAGTCGGGCTGTATTGAGATTGCCGTTGGATCTGAGAAGCTCAAGCTTAACATATTCAAGGCAGCCAAGAACTTTGATTGCGATTGCATTGAGGATGACACGTCTGACAAGGACATGGCCGTCAGCGCGTGTATCGGACTAATTGGGACCTATTCGGACTGTTGCGGATTACCTATAAACACTGATAACTGCCTGACCAACGCATACTGTGACGTTCCCCAATCCCTCCCTTGTCCAGTTCCTTCTCCTGGCCAGACTTCTGACGAGGTTTTCTCCGCTTCCCATACCTCGTGGTCTGAGTCATATCCGGGCTACTCACTGTCAGTCCACACTCATGAAGACCGAATTGCCCTTTCTTCCCCGCCAAATCAGGCGGATTTACAAATCCACACTGGGACCTTGAGCCCATATACTTCTCACTGGGGCTATTCATTTTTGGATCCATCTATCCAAGAAGCCCATCTTCTTGGCCAATCTGAAGGCCAGTTTCTTCCTCCTAACTTGTTCTCCTACCCGTCTGGGACACTCTCGTCCCAAGAAATGCCAGATCCTTCCCCATCCACTCCCGATCTAAAAGTGCTGCCTAATACACTCAAGTATGTTTTCCTGGGACCAAATGAAACGCTCCCTGTAATCATCAGTTCAAAATTAACCATGGAGCAGGAGTGCAAACTAACTAAGGTCCTCCTAGAACACAAGGCAGCTATTGGATGGTCTTTATCAGACTTATCTGGTATTAGTCCCTCCTACTGCACTCATCGTATATATACGGAGGAGGAGGCTCGACCTTCTCGCGAGATGCAGCGACGTCTCAACCCTAACATGCGGGAGGTCGTTAAGAATGAAATCATTAAGTGGCTGGATGCGGGTATAATCTACCCGATCAGCGATAGCCCCTGGGTGAGTCCGATTCACGTTGTGCCCAAAAAGGCAGGACTCACCATCCGTGTCAATGACAGGGGCGAATCCATCCCTACACGCACTCCTACATCTTGGAGAGTGTGTGTAGATTATAGGAAACTCAATGCTGCAACCAAGAAAGATCACTTCCCGCTACCATTTATTGACCAAATCCTGGAGCGGTTAGCGGGAAATAAATTTTTCTGCTTCCTGGATGGATTCTCAGGATATAACCAGGTGGCAATAGACCCCCGAGACCAAGAGAAAACCACTTTTACCTGCCCTTTCGGCACCTTCACCTTTAGAAGGATGCCGTTCGGACTTTGTAACGCGCCAGCAACTTTCCAGAGATGCATGCTGGCGATATTTCATGACATGGTGGGTGACTTTCTTGAGGTCTTCATGGATGACTTTTCAGTCTTTGGACCATCTTTCGACGAATGTCTTGCCAACCTGACTCGCATCCTTAGGAGATGTATTGATGTAAACCTCGTGCTTTCCTGGGAAAAAAGTCATTTTATGGTGCACGAAGGAATTGTTCTTGGACATATCATCTCCGATAGGGGTATCGAGGTTGACAGAGCTAAGCTCGATATCATTGCTGATTTACCTGTGCCTGGTTCTGTCAAACAAATCCGCTCCTTCTTGGGACACGTCGGTTTCTATAGGAGATTCATCAAAGACTTCTCCAAAATTTCTCGACCCTTAACTCATCTCCTATCAACCGACGTGCCCTTCGACATGGGCCCTGACTGTATACAAGCATTCACGCAACTGCGTAATGCTGTCACCAAGGCCCCTGTTCTCCAGCCGCCTGATTGGTCCCTCAACTTTGAACTTATGTGTGACGCTTCAGACCTTGCAGTCGGAGCCATCCTGGGACAAAGACGCGATAGACACCCCTTCGTGGTATACTACGCCAGTAAGACGTTGGACGAGGCCCAGCGTAATTATACTACCACTGAAAAGGAACTACTGGCAGTCGTCTTTGGGCTGGAAAAATTCCGTTCTTACCTTCTGGGCTCTCACATTATTGTTTTCACTGATCACGCGGCCATTCGCCATCTCATGCACAAGAAGGATGCCAAGCCTAGACTGATTCGTTGGATCCTTCTGCTCCAGGAATTTGACATTGAGATTCGTGATAAGGTCGGAGCCCAGAATGTTGTGGCTGATCACCTTTCCAGACTGGACCCTGACCATATTGGACTTACTCTGCCAATTAATGAAGTTTTTCCTGATGAGCACCTATTGGCAATAAATGCGGCAAGTGGACCGTGGTATGCCGACATTGCCAATTACCTTGCTTCTGGATCTCTTCCACGTGGCTGGCCTAAAAACCAGCGTGAGCGTCTCATGGCAGAAGCAAAGTATTATTTCTGGGATAATCCACTTCTTTTTCGGATAGGTGCTGATCAAATCTTCCGTCGCTGTATTCCTGACAGTGAGTTCCCCAGTGTGCTATCCTTCTGCCACGATCAGGCCTGTGGAGGCCATTTCTCTGGGAGGAAAACTGCAGCCAAGGTGTTGCAGTGCGGTTTCTTTTGGCCCTCCCTTCACCAGGATGCGCACGCTTATGCCAAACATTGCACTAGGTGCCAGTCTTTAGGGTCAATGGCACGTCGTGACATGATGCCCTTGCAACACATCCTAGCTGCGGAAATCTTCGACATCTGGGGAATTGACTTCATGGGTCCCTTCCCTCCATCCAACGGCTTCGTATTCATCCTCGTGGCCGTCGACTATGTTTCAAAATGGATCGAGGCTATTCCCGCGCGCCGTGCTGACCATGTTATCTCCACCCGATTCGTCAAAGACCATATCTTTGCGCGTTTTGGGATCCCTCGGGCCATTATCTCGGATGGAGGAAGCCACTTTACCCATGCTTCTTTTCGGGCACTTCTGAGGAGATACGGAGTCCACCATCGTATCGCATCCCCGTATCATCCTCAGACGAACGGCCAGGCGGAAGTGTCGAACCGGCAAATCAAGCAGATTCTCCAGAAAACGGTTCGGCCTGACCGTAAGGATTGGTCCGACAAGCTGACTGACGCACTTTGGGCGTATCGGACCGCCTTCAAGGCTCCCCTTGGTATGTCTCCATATAGAATCGTTTACGGGAAGCCTTGTCATTTGCCTGTGGAGTTGGAGCACCGCGCTTATTGGGCGGTTCGCCAATGTAACCTCGACCCAGACTTGTGTGAACGAGAAAGGAAACTCCAACTCCAGGAGCTGGAAGAGCTCCGTCGTGAAGCCTATGATTCTGCTCTAACCTTTAAACAGCGCACTAAGGCTTTTCATGACAGCCATGTTCGGCGGAAGGAATTTGAGCCATCTCAGCAAGTTTGGCTCTATAATGCCCGACTCAAATTCTTTCCTGGGAAATTAAAGTCCAAATGGACTGGTCCTTTTCTGGTCTCAAGACCATTCCCCAATGGGGCCGTCGAAATCGAAGATCCCAAATCTGGGCGTAAATTTACGGTCAACGGGCAGCGTTTGAAACCCTATCTGACTCATGAACCTGCCCCCGTTGGAGAAACCGTTGCCCTGCTGGAGGGTAACTAATTCTTTGCCTCATTCTGAGTCCAGCTGGGGACATTAAATTCAGCGCTTGTTGGGAGGCACCCTAACAGCACTCACCATCCACCATCACTTTTCACACCTCTATCGCAATCACTTCACTTTTCTCTTCACCACCCACCATCCACCCACCCTTCCACCCTGATCTATACCCTGAACCTCAGCTCTTGTTACCCGATCTTCCTCTGCCTTTCCCTGCATGCATATGAGGACATAGCATTGTTTGGCATGGGGGGGCGGATAGGCATCCATAGGATCCGGGTATTTTATGGTATCAGACAATTACCACCTATTTATAAAAAAAAAAAAAAAAAAAAAAAAAAAATATATATATATATATATATATATATAGTAATAAATGGTGTTTAGTAATGATCTAAAAGCTGAAACAAAAAAAAAAAAATACAATAAGTGTTTATGGATATTCAACCTCTGTTTTGAAGAATTTCCAGGCCACAGAAGCTTGATTCGCTCAGGCTCGGCTTAATTCACTTAAAGCATTGACGAAATAGATCAAAATCTCTCCTAACTAAGAACGTTTCTTGTACCTGAGACACAGTACAGGATTCGTTGGTTTGCTTTTTCTTGAGAGCTTAAGTAAACTTGGTTCACACTACACATATCAGGAAAGATCAGGTGAACATAAGATCCAACCCTAGTGTTCATTAGGAAAGGTGGAGTCCTTACCTGTGCGTGCAGGTAGACTTTTTATCCCAAGTTTTAGTCTTGTGTTTAGGAGTGGCTCTTTCCACCAAAAAGAAACTCTCCCACCAAAAAAAAAAAAAAGTGTGCTCTTTCAAAATGTGTTGTAAGAGATATACTGACATATGTTTCAAAAAAAAAAAAAAAAAAAAAAAAAAAAGATGTTGCAAAAGAGTCAGTATATCTCATAAATGTCGGTATAATTTGTTTTTCGAAAATGGGAGTTGAGTTTTCCGTAATCATCTTAAGGGTCAATCCGAAAACACGAGCTGAAATTGGGACCAACCTGTACTTAAAAATTCGTGAAACCCTGGGAGTGAGTCTTAAGGTTCATCTGGTCAGTCTTGATCCTTCACTATGCACAAACCATAACCTCTTGAGCTCTCGAGTATGGAAAAACCTCTTGGGTCCTGGAAATCGTACTTAAGGTTTAAATATCAAGAGTCCTGGTTAGTTGAGAGATAATCTTTGTCATGTAAGACTTAAAGTACTGGTAGTCTTCTTTACAATTGGTTCTCACAATATCCGATAATAAACACACCGATATCATCTCAGAAGAAAATCTTCAGCTTAAGAACATTTCTAAATACGGTTTTGCTAGGGACTAGCAAAAGATAGGCATGGGGGTATATGTTTGCACCTCAAAACACGCCTATAAGGACGCCTTCTTATGCTATTTTCTAGCATTAACTATGTATATTATAATCCTATAGTCGCATCTGTAAAAATACTTGCATTCATGCATTTAATTAAGAGGAGGGAAGATTGAAATAAATGACTTCATAATTCACTTTTTTCCTCGAGTGCATATTTGCAAAAATTCCCTTCTCTATTTTTATTTCCTCTTGATTTCTATTTTTTCTCCCGCTGCTGCAACTTCTTCTCCGCTGCCTCTCCCTGCTGTCCTGCGGTCCTTCCCGCTGCTGCAACTTCCCGCGCGCGTCCGCCCTCTCCCTGCCCAAGCCATTCCCTGCGGCTGCCATTCCTCCCATTCCCCGCATGCTGCATGACCATGCTCTCTTCTTCTATAAGAAGCCACGGGTTCTTCTTCTTCGCGGCGAGGGGGCTGCAGCAAGAAAGAAACACCACCAGCAGGCCGCCACCTTCCTCTCCTCCCTCTCCCCTCCATACGTCGGTCCTCCTCCGAGGAGAAACCCAGCGGGCAGGAGCTCACTGTGGTGCACACCACCACAGTGAGACCATCACCGCCCAGCTCTTCAAAGAGCCGGTGGGCGTGGTGGCTCTCTGTTTTCATTTGTTTTCCGTTCTCGCACTTCTAGCCATTGCTGCCGCTTCAAGGTCTGAAGCTTGAAGCAGCAGCAGTAGTAGCTAAGCGAAGCAGCAGCAGCAGCAGCTAAGCGAAGCAGCAGCAGCAGCAGCTAAGCGGAAGCAGCAGCAGCAGCGGCAGCGGCCCCCGCAGCTTCCGCGAGCGTCTGCAAGCGCCCCAGCCACTCCGCGCGTGCGCTTGCAGACCTTCCCCGCCTCCGTTCGTCTGCTCTGTCACCCGCCTCTGCGCCCGCAACCGGTCGCTGCGCTCCTCAGCAGCGGCCGGCCAGGCCCCTTCCTGCCTCCCTACCAGCCTCTGCAAGCGCCCGCGCGTGCCTGCAGACTCCCCGCCTCCTTCTCCGAGCGCGCTGTCGCGAGCCTCCGCGCTCGCAGCAGGTCGACGCAGACTCCTCATCTCCTCTGCGCGAGTACGCCCCCGTGCGCCCGCGACCTTCAGACGACGGCCTTCGACTGCAGACGACTTAAAACGTGCTCCCTCGCCTCCTGCAGTGCGGCTGCCTCCGTTCTCTCCTCTCCTGCCAGCTCTCTCCTGCTCTCTCTCTCCCATTCTCTCTCTCTCTCTCTCTCACTCTCTCTCACAACACTTTCTCACACACTACACCGACGCACACAGACATCTACACTCACACTTTCACACACACTCACACACTAATAGTAACTTATATACATACATATATATATATATATATATACATATACATATATCTATATATATATACTTATATATACATAGTATATCTATATAGTTATGTATACATACATATAATATAATATATATATACATATACATATATAATATATATATATATATATATATACACATACTCATATACATATATATATATATACATATCTATATACTTATACATATACACATATATATATATACATATATATCTAGATACATATATACCTATATACATATATATATATATATCTATATAGTATTATATATATATACTTATATACATATATACATAGCTATATACATATATACATATATATATATATATATATATATACACCTATATATATATATATATCTATCTATATATATCTATACATATATACTTATACATTTATATACATACATATGTACATATATTTTCACGTTATTTACTATACGCTGTATCGCGGGAATATTTGCACCAGTTGCTGATATTCTGCGATACAGCGTGTACAAAAAGCGTGGTCCCATACATCATCCATCCTCCATCCACACTCCACGCGGCACCTAGTCGTGTTGGTTGCGTCTCTCTAGACGTCGGCTGACTCGACATAGTGCTACACTCCATCGTCACCTCCACCCCCACCCCTTTATATATATACTACATATAAATATATATCTATAGCTACTATATTTACTTTCTATCTGATAGCTTCCTTAGTAAAAAGATAAAAAAAAAAAGGTATAAAAGTGAAAAGATAATCTTTGATTTGCAGGTACCCCATCTTGCAAGTAGCAAGACGTGTTTTGAAACTCTGTTTTGGCTAAAAGCCAAGGACACAATTTTGAGGGTGTGCCTCAAGAACAAGGATTACCAGAAAAAAAAAAAACCTAAATAAGAAAAATACCAAAAACAGAATAAACGAACGGAAGAGACGCGTTTTAAGGAAAACGTAGAAACTCGACTTGAACCCCACTTCCCTGAGTTCGACCCTGGGCTTAAAAGTGACAAGATAAAATCAATTAGGCCAGGTTAAAAATTTTGTAAAGAGATGGTTAGGTCTGAATTAGGTTAACCACTATACACATTTCAACGATAAAAATATCATATTAACAACCTATCCAGACCGACCATCAGTCCTCATCAGGGCTTCATCAATAAAGCCCTTGAGCTTTACTGTGGAACAAACCTTGGTGAATTCCTCCAAATGCCGGTAGGGGTTCTCCCTAGTAGTACCATAAAAAGAGGGCAATAAAGATATGGTACTGCTCTTGATTTCATACGGATTATCCCCTGCTGGTCGTCTTAGTGCTCTTGCAGGTTGGTTAGTAGGAATAAAATAGTCTCTTAGGGTCCTTTGTTGATTTGCACCTTGCTCAGCCATTCCTTCTTTTTCTTCTCCTAGGTGAGCTCTCCTAAGAATTCTCTCAGGCTTAGGATCAAACACTAGACCATCCTCAAGAGAGCATCTACCAAGCATACAAAACACAATTCAGATTTTTTTTTTTTATTAAGTCAAACCTCCACTCTAAAGATAAGTCAAAAGATCAAGACTTATCCCTCCGTTCCCACGTAAGTGGTATAAGAGGGGTGTGGACTTGAAATCTTAACCTTCTTTATTGTGGTTGTTTAATTTGTTAATATAAATGGCCAAACAAGTTTTTCACTGCAATTACGTGCCTTAATTCAACCTTTGAGTGCCTTAGGACCTATACTTTGCTTGGATGATACTCCCAAGTGATCAAATGAGAAGTTACTCCAAGGAGGAGCAAAGGGATGCAAGTAGGGCGAACCCTTCCTTTGAGGTGATGCATATGCTGTACCCCTTAACTACCCTTTTGTTCCTTTAAGGGGTGTCCCCCTCCGTGGAGTATCAAAACACTTGATCAAAAGATAGTATCACCACCACCACAAAGCACAATAGGAGGGTCTGCATCGATAAAGAGATTGGTGCCTATAGCATTAAGGGATCAAGCCTTAGTGCGGTGCCTAATGTGCATGCTCAGTGTCAGAAGTGTGCAACACACAGCAAATCTTTGTAATTTCTTTTGAAATCACAGACAAGTCCCTTAGAATCAGATCAAATGTGAATTGCTTTTAGGGTTGAATCTGATTGTTAGTTCCACTTTTAGTTATGTGATCACTGAATTAGTAAATTCAAACAACTTGGTGGTCTTGAATTTAAATTTGAATGCAAATGCGTGAGCAGGAGCTGGATGCAAAAGTTAGAAAGATATACCTGTCTCCAGCAACATTCGTGCTAATATGCTTGCAATGCAATAATAAGATCTAATGTGCTGCTCAATCACCCCTAAATGCACTCACCTAAGGGATGCAACTTCTAAATAGGCAGCTCGATATTTTCTTTATTGGTTCTTAAAAGCAAGCAAGCAGAAAATATAATCACGCATGCACCAAAAATATTGTAAGCCCTAGTAGCTAAAGAATGCGGGGACAAACCCCCAAAAAATTCAGCCCCAATTACTACAAGGGTGAAAAGATAGAATTAAATTTGTGACGACGGATAATCCTCTGTGAAACAGGGTCTTGGTCTCCTTCGTCTTTTCCTCGTGTCGCTTAACTCGTGGATGCTGTCGCCGCTCTGTTGCGCCTCGTCACCTCTTCAGATTCCTCGCACAATAATCAAAATGATTAGATAATTTCGCAACTCAGAAGATTTAAAAACAATAAAGTAAATCTATTGCATCTGTTACCTCCCCGGCAACGGCGCCAATTTGAAAGATGACTTTTCGCTTTGCGTTATAGTATTTAAGTGGTGGAAAAATCAACTGATCAAAAATAATGAAAATAACTACTCGCAGAAGAGCAGGTCGTGTCCACAAGGAGGCAATTATGCAATAAATACTTAATTATTTAATATTATTTCGGATAGTGCGAAATCCCTATTCAAATCTGACATAAAATGCGAAGGAAAGTAGATTCGTAATAATTTAAAAAGATAAGGGTATATGTGCAATTTTCCCTCATAGAAATCCTCAATAAAGTTGTGATGAATTTATGCAATTTTCACGTGACGTGTTCTAGAGAAAATTAGTACTTAAGTTAAGCCCAAAAATCAATCTTCAAACTAGTGAATATCAATAACATGCAATTATATTGAAATATAAGTGTTCACGTGCAATTTTGCCACAATATAATAATAATATATAAAAATTAAATTATGTGGCAATGGCAATGACTGTAAATACTAATTGGTGTAAAAACAGAGCATTTTTGCTCTCTCCTCGCAAGAAAAAGAGAGAACCGGTGGGGCTTTGGAGAAGCTATGGAGGACGGTGAGGATGAGGGCTCTCCGATGGTGGCAGCGGTGTCGACGGAGGTGGCCGGTGGGCGGAGGAGGAGCGCTGGCCTGTTGGAGAAGAAGGTGGAGCGGCTGCTGCAGGGCAGCCTGTGGCGGGTGGCGTGCACTGGTGTGCGCCCGTGCGCTCTGCAGGTTCGGTGGCGGGTGGCCGTGCGGGTGTGCGCCTGTGGCTGGCTAGAGAGGCTGGAGGGTGCGGGTGCTGCGGTGAGGTTTTTCCCTGCAAGGGGAAGATGGACCGCTACGCACGCTTTCTTCTCTTCCTGGATGTATTCTTCTCTCTCTCCCTGGATGATTCTTTTTAACTTCTCCGTTGCGCCTGCGAGAGTTAAGGGATTTTCAAATCCCTTAACTATCTCTGGTCGGCGGCTGTTGAGGGTTCCTCGGAGAATGGGGAAAAGAACAACCGCCGGTGATTTGAAAAAAGGGTAATTTATCCTTTTCTCCTCATTCTTTTGCCAATTATTTTCCCTGCACATAAAAAGAACATATTAAGTTATAGAATAAATGTAAACCTAAATCATGATGCATGCAAACATTCTATAACTTAATATAGTTATTAACAAACTTAAAAGATATAATTAAAGTTACTTAGGCATAATATTAGTCCATTAAAATGGACTCATCAGGTGTTAAGTAAAGTAGTTGCGTAATGTGAGTCAAGTTAAATGTTTTGAGGCAAAAACACCTACCACCCTCAAGAACCACCAAATACAGCTTTAACCTACTTTTTCTATATTTTTGACCGCCTGAATACGGGCTAAGAAGTCTAACTTAGTCGTAGGGTTATCGGAACCTAATTAAAGTGTCATGCCTTGTGAGACCACCAAATATATTTGTAAATCTGGTTAGATGTGAGATCAGGAAGAAAAAGAAAAAAAGAGAGAAGAGTACAAAAGATTAAAGAGAGCATAGTTTTTTTAGCTCCTCTCTAAGTTGATTTATTCAATAATCTGGAAATCTAAATTCTGAAATACTAGTCTCTAAGAAGCACCAGAAGAGAGTGAGAGACTGAATACAATCCAGTTAACTCAGACATCTCATACCCAAACCAAACACCAGGGCCAAAATCAGAAAATATTTTATAACCCCGAGAGAAGAGGTTCGTCTATTCCGACAGAATTTTACTAGCGGTCAAGTACAAGTTTTAAATGTATATCGAGTCTTCGCTTGGATCCATTGCAGAAGCTACTACATTATATATTCATAGTTATCTGGATTCTGAATTTTTGGATGCAGCAAAAAGAAATAAATCTTTAGTTTAACTCTTGGTAAAATGTATTTAGTCTTGCACTTGCTAGGGACTAGCAAGAATTAGGCATGGGGGTATGACTGCGCAGCAATCATAGGCCCTAACTCGCCTGAATTAAGCTAGAACTTAGCTTAACATGAACATTCTGCATGCATACACATCGTATTCTGCATCGTAGCTGATAGATGTTGTTTATGTATTAAACTATGTTATTTGAGAGGTATTAATGATGACAGGTTTGGTGATGAAACATGCGAGAGAGGAAGAGAGAGCGGTCGACGTCGGGCGGCGGGCGGCGGTGTTGTGGAAGACATGGAGGTCGAGGAACTGGAGGAGAAGGGAGCGGGTCTGGCAGGAGAGGGCTGGTACGACAACTGAAAACTATCCAAGAAGGCCCTAGAGGAGAATGAACGGTGACGTCTTGTGTTTCAGATGTCGACAAAGGGGGCACTTGGCGGCGATCTGCAGAAACCCTTTGATTTGCTTGGCGTGTAGGTGTGAAGGGCACAAACATGATTCTTGCCCTAAGAGGAAGCCGCTGCATACAAAGATGGCATTCTCGTGCCCTGGCTGGGTGGTGAAGAAAGAGGCCTGACTACCACCGCCGCTGACGTTTGGCAGGCATTCAATTGAAGTGGAGATCCCAATATCTGAAGAGATCTCTTCTGCATAGATCATGCTGAGGGGCGATCTGATTGGTGAGATTATGGCAGGCAAACCAGTGATAGAAAGGCTTCAAGATCTGGTATGTTCCCTAAACCTTTTGTCTGCGGGCTGGAAGGTGGCTATGATATCCCAATCTCATTTTCTGGTATATGGTTTGGGCATGATGGATGTTGAGTGACTGAGATTTTGTTCGAGCTCGTTCGAAGAGATTAATGTGATCTGGAGAATGGTGTCCCCCTTTGATGGGGCTCTCCTTGATCGGCCTCCTCAAAGAGTGGGTTCTAGGAGGGTTCTTCTTGATATTAGTGGGTTGCCATTGCATTTGAGATCTAAGGGAGTTGTTACTAAGATGGTCGCAGGCTTTGCTTCCATTTATGAAGGGTATGAAGTCTTGATTGGAGAAGGGGACATCCAATCTCTTAGAATTGAGGTTGATGTCTTCAATGCTGGCTCGATTCCTGATAGGGTTACGATTAGATGTGGGGGTTCCTCATGGCTTATTCGTCTAATAGTGGTTGGAGAGGTACCTGGGCAGTTTGAGCAAGGGCAGGTTAAGACGTCTGGAGCCAACACTAAGGATAGGGAACAGGATGAAAGGGGCGACCGCACTTCACCAGATGAAGCTCCTGAGTCCAAAAAGAGGAAGGAGTGCCACCAAGACTATGCAGAGGAGGACCTGATGCACATGGAAGAGGTTAATGCAGTAGGAGGTTGCAGCCAAGCCTTGGTAGCCAAAGAGGATGGTTATATGGAGGTTGCTGATATTTCTAAGATAGAATTAGAGGCCCTTAGCAGCAAAGAGGAGGGTATGATAGGAATGGAACTAGCACTCAAAAATGACAGCAGAGCTCTCAAAAAGGTGAATTAGGTGCAGTTCTCAGTTCCTGCTGATCTGAAATATGGTAGCAGATCCATTCAGAAAAGAGGTGTGGGTAGATCCCCTTATATGCTTAGAAGGAGAAGGAAGGAGAACTTGACCCCTCTTGCAGAGCAGAATATTGCAAACTCAATCATGGTTGAGTTTGTGGGCTGTGTGGCTCAAGGGGAGCAATCTGGCAAGGAATG
Source organism: Thalassia testudinum (assembly GCA_037157565.1). Taxonomy (NCBI): domain Eukaryota; kingdom Viridiplantae; phylum Streptophyta; class Magnoliopsida; order Alismatales; family Hydrocharitaceae; genus Thalassia; species Thalassia testudinum. Next base: position 1,116,309 of record JAZHRO010000029.1, on the reverse strand, counting down.
AGAGTGTTGACTTGGAATGTGCGTGGGTTGCACAATAAGATGAGAAGGACTTCCTTGTGTAGATATCTATCTGAGTGGGAGATTGATTGTGCTCTCATCCAAGAGACACATGTGGAGATGGAGAATGGTCAGGAATGGGATTACTTTAAGCAATCTGGATTGTGGTAAAGGGTGCATTTGGAAGGTCTGGTGGAATGGCTTTTTGGTGGAGAAAGTCTTGCCTTTTGGTAATTGAAGTCATTCGTGACAGGCACATGCTTACTTGCAGATGGCAATCTCCCCAGGGAGATATGGAATAGTATGTGTCATGCATTTATGGCCCTTGTGTGGTTGCAGACAAGTCTGGTCTTTGGGGTGAACTCTCTGCAATGCATCAAAGAGTGCAGGAGGTTCCTTGGCTTTTAGGGGGTGACTTTAATTGTCATCTCTCGAGTGATGACAGTCCTGGTGGGAGGTTGGACAGTTCAATGGCAGGCTTTCAAATGGTTGTGCAGAATCTGGGAGTGACAGAATACCCTATTAGTGGAGTGGAGTTCACTTGGAGAAATGGCAGTGGATAGACTTCCAAGTTGGATAGGTTTTTTGGCAGTCCTAGCTTGTTGGAGAGGCATCAATTATCATCAGTTATAAGCCTTGATAAGCCTTTCTCTGATCACACTCCGCTTGTATGGGACAGTGGGACGAATTCTGACATTGCATCCTATTTCAAACTCAAGAGATCTTGGCTTAGGGAGGAGGGGTTTGTGCAAATGGTGTCTCAGTGGTGGTAGAACAAGGCAGTGCAAGGGTTTGCCACACAGCAGCTGGCTGCAAAGCTGACAGGCTTGCGTGACATGTTGAAAGAATATGGACAGGCAGTGGCAGTGATCAGAGAACAGAGGAGGAGGGAGGCTCTAGCAGTGATCAGAGAATTGGATCCGAAGGAGTCCAGGCAGTCTTTGAACCCCTAGGAGCAGTAGTAAAGATAGCAGATGCAGTCTGTAGTGGAGGAGGAGGATCTGAAAAGAGAAATGGACTGGCGTGAAAGATCCAGACAGCTATGGCTCAAAGAGGGTGATGCAAACACAAAGTTTTTTCATCTCATGGCTAGTGCTAGGAGGAGATTCAATCTTATCTCATTAGTTAAAGTAGAAGAGAGAACAGTTACTTATGTTAGTGAAATTAGAACTAAAGTAGGTAAATTTTAAAGAATTAACCAAGGTTGCACGAAGGGGCTCTTGGAGGATGGCATCGGTGGACTTCCCTAGTGTCGGTCGTGATCAGAGAGACATTTTAATTACTCCTATATCTGAACAAGAAGTATTAAAAGCAATTAAAGACTTAAACAATGAAGGGGCCCTTAGTCCGGATGGGATTTAGGTTTTCTTTTATCGAGAACTGTGGAGTGTTGTCAAAGTGGATGTATTGAAGGTTATTCATGAATTTGAACTGGGCAACTCTGGTTTTGAGAGGTTGAATAAATCTTATCTGTTCCTGCTTCGTAAAAAATCAAGTGTGGAGAAGTTTGCTGATTACAGACCCATTGCACTATCTAATTCTATTTACCTTATTATTAGTAAGATTATAGCCAACAGATTGCGGGAGGTTTTGAAGGACTTGATAATGCCGGTCCAATCTGCCTTTCTTCTTGGGAGATCACTATAGGAGTCCTTCATTATGGCGCAGGAGATGGTAATGGGATGGCACAGGAGAAAGACCAAGGCCTTTTTATGGAAAGTAGATTTTTCCAAGGCTTATGATTCAGTCTCCTGGTCGTATCTGTGGGAAATCCTTAAAAGAAGGAAATTTCCACCTCAGTTGATACAGTGGGTGAAGAGATGCATCACGACAGCCTCCTTTTCCCCATTGATAAATGGGAAACCATGCCGAACTTGGATTCAGCCCCAATGTGGAGTTAGGCAAGGATGTCCAGTTGCCCCTCTGATTTTTAATCTTGCAGTGGATACATTGGCAAGATATGCATGCAAACTGGCAGCGGATGGATTTATAAGGGGGTATTCAATGTCTAATAACAGGACTTTAGCTCCCATCCTCCAATATGCAGACGACACTATTTTTTTTGTGGAAGGGGGGAAGAGGGAAGCACAAGCGCTTTTTCATATGGTTAAGATTTTTGGTGAGATTTCTGGTCTTAGACTTAATGGAAACAAATCCTCCCTGGTCTGTTTTGAGATGAATGGAACGATCTAGAATGACATCTCTACCACTTTGGGTACACCTGTGGTCTCATTGCCTATCAAATATCTGGGTTTGCCTTTGAAATGCACTAAAATGAGGAAAGCAGATTGGTCCTTCCTATATGAAAAGGTGGCTATGAAATTGGAGGGTTGGAGTAGTCGATACCTATCAAAAGGGGGGAGGTATATATTACTGAATTCTATCATTACATCGATTCCAATTTTCTTCTTTGTTCGCAAAGCCTCGAAGTCAATTTGGAAAAAACTTGATGTGATGCGCAAAAGATTCTTCTGGAAAGGGGCCTCTCACCAAGGGGCTTTTCTTCAACCTTTGAAATGGGATTAAATTTGCAAGCCAAAAAAGATTGGTGGCATGGGTGTTAGATCCCTCAAGGAATTTAATGATGCTTTGCTGTTGAAGTGGGCTATTCGACTACTACAGGGGGAAAAAAAATGTGGACAGAAATAGTTAAGATAGCTATGGGGCTGCCAATGATGAGAAGAATCGCCTAAACCCCCATAAACCATCTCCTTTTTGGTCTTCGGTGGTGTGTGCCCTGAGGGATAATTGGAGTTTGTTCAAATCCATATTAGGTGATGGGAAAAGCTTCAAATTTTGGTTGGAGAGTTGGGTACCTGGGGGGGTTATTAAAGATAGGTTCCCCCTTGCTTATGCAGTAGCTTCGGATAAAAATGTTGTGGTGTTTGATTATTGGGATGTGGAGTCTGAGTAGTGGTCGTTTAATAATGCTATGTGGAATAATCATGAAACAAGAACACGAGCAGAGAATGAACGTCTCATGCAAGAACTTGCTGCCTTCAAACCCATGCCTCAAGAGTATGACACATACAAATGGGAGGGTAAGTTTTCTTCTGCGGCTGCCTATGACAAGTTGATTAATTCTTCCAGGATGGCGGAACTTGATGAGGTGGGGAAAAAGTTATGGAAATTAAAAGTACCACTGAAGGTACAAATTTTTTTGTGGCTCTACAGAAGGGATGGTCTGATTACTGGAGATCTGAGGCACAGGAGAATGGGAACTCCCACTCAATTTTGCCACCTATGTGGGATGCATAATGATTCTAGCACTCATATTTTTTCTTCATGTGTGATCACTGATTATATCTGGAGGAGAGTCTGTAATGATTCCCTTCCCACATGGGAGAATCTGTGGTGTCATCTTGTGGATGGGAATAAGCCATGTTTACCTATGGTGGCTATGTTATGGTTTATATGGAGGGCTAGGAATGAGTGTGTTTTTCAGGAGACCCCAGTAAATGTGGATAAGATTGTAAATTGTTGCTGGAGTCTCATACAGCAATGGGGTTTGAATATGTAATTGTGTTCATTTTTTATTAATAAAAGCTCTCCCAGCTTGCTATCGGTGATTCGATAGCATTCCTTTCCTTTTCAAAAAAAAAAATTAATGCTGACAGGTAATCTAGGGCTGCAGATGACCAATCCAACCTTATGGATTTGTTTGGAATAACGATAGGAGTCCAACGCATCCAAGATTGCATCAATTAGACTCCCGTAGCACCCTAGGGAGTCCACAGAAGAGTAAGAGCCAAGGGGCAAATTGAAGAAGATCCGGACCTCAGATGACAAATCCAACCATACGGATGGATCTGGACCGATGTTTGCAGTCCAACAGTGTAGAAATCAACTTAATCGGAGGCCTACGTCATCAGATGTAAAGAGAAGAAGAATGGATGGCCACGATGGCACCACGTGGCACCATCGTAGTCGCCCCTCGCCACGCCCCCAACCCCTGGAGGTGCCTCGCCTCGTAGCGTGGGCTGTTGGATGTTCATCCAACGGCCACAAATGTGCCACATCGCCACCCAGAATAGATTAATATAGATAGAAGTAAGCATATGTAACAAGGGTTGTGCGTGGTGCAATGGTTTGCGTGCATGCCCGCATATACGCAAGGCATGGGTTCGAGCCTAGCATTGCACAGAAATTGCGCGAATGTGTGATTGGAGGATGTAGAGCACGCTGCGTGGCATGATCAGAGCGAACTAGGAGCGGTACGCGTAATTACGTGGGTTGCTGAGAGATCTGGAAGGTGCGAGAACTGCGCGTAGGATTTGAATGGCGTAATGAGCACGCGTTTAAGCCATCCGATTGTAAGATCGGACGACTGAGATGATGAGGCAGGATTTGAAGATGAAAATGAGGCGCAGAGAGCGTCACGTGGTAGCACCAAAATAAAATGACCAAGAAGAAGGATTTGGGGAAGGATTTGTACAAGAAATAAAAGTTATAAAAGGAAGAGAGGCCCCCCTTTGGAAAAGGCAATTCTCTCATTTTCTTCCTTTTTCTACCTCTCTCTCTTCTTCTTCCTGTCTTCTCTGCATTTTCATTTGACGAATCCGTTAGGCCACCCTGTCGGATTGCCGCTGCTCTCCTCAACCTCTTCAAAAGGCCACCACGAACCACCCGTGGTGCCCTCATTCTGTTATATAAGTAGTTCATGTTCATGTTATAATTTATTTCAATTCCATGTATGCAATTCATAATGTAATATATATATTGTGGTTCATTATCTCTACTATTTACTAATTAGATTTAGAACAAGTGAATGAAATTAAAAGCATTTTTCTACCTCCCTGTGATCAACTGGGACTCCCAGTTCCGTTAATTTTATTTGTCGAGACGTATTTCAAGCTATACTACAACGTATTCATCTTTTACACAATCTACGCCCCGACCACTAGCTTAGATAGTAGTGGAGTAGAGGAGGAGGTATTGGAGCTAATGTTTGAGGATAGGAGTTGAGGAGGAGAAGTCTGGAGCTTGGGCTGGAGCTGGTAGCAGCTGAAGAGGGTGGCATGGAGCTACCCTAGTTGGCTTAGCTTGCTAGTTCTTTGCTAGCTGCTAAGCCAAGCTAAAGTGAGCTGGCTTCTACCAGAATGAGCTGAGGTGAGCTGGGTCTGGTGCTCCCAGGGGGGATCAAGCTAGTTAGGATAGCTAAGGTAGCTTTGCTCGACTGGGTTGAGCTAAGCTGAATCCCTAGGTGCTGGACTTGAGCTTCCTGAGCTGAAATGAAGTCATCTTCAACTGGTTGGAGTTGAGTGGAGCTGGATGTCGCTGGACCTGAGCTGGGGTGAACTCCAGTCAACTCAGCTGAGCTAGCTGGAGCTCCCTGTGGACTAATGGGAGTTGAGATGAGCTAAACTCAGCTAAATTTAGCTGGATCTGAGTTGACCTGAGCTAGGGTAAGCTAAGATGAGCTCTCTTGAGCTGCCATTCAACTGAGATGAGCTGAATGGAGCTAGGATGAGCTAACCCTAGTTCAGGTGAGCTGAATTCCAGCAATGGTGAGTTGGATCAAGCTGAGATCCAGCTGGTGAGAGCTTCTCCATCACCAGTTGCCTTTCGAGTGCTAGGTTTCTAGGGATCTGGCAATTTGTATATCCCTAACACTCATAAAAACACATTAAAATACAACAAAATGTGCAATGCATGCCTAACCTAATTAATGCCTAAATGCAGCCCAAAAAACCCATTTGTAGAGCAAAATCTGAAGAGCTAGGTTTGTTTTAATGCATCAGAAGCATTTATCAATTGGCCATTTAGGGTATTGGGTTTGAGTGACACTTCTGAAGGTAACCGCATTGGTTTGCAGAGCAAAATATTAAGAGCTAAGTTTGTTTTAATGCATCAGAAGCATTTATCAATTGGCCTTTTGGGGTATTGGGTTTGAGTGCCACTTCTGAAGGTAACCGCATTGGCTGAGGCATTGGATCCATGGTTAGATCCTTGAGAAGAAGAAGAAGCATTAAACCCAGGAGGTGTCTGTGGGGCTTGTTCGATCATGTGGGCATGTCCCTGATTTGATTGGAACCCTTGAGGATTGTGGCCTCTATTCATTACATTCCTCGGGTTCGGTTGTGGCTGAGAAGGAAGGGACCCTTGTTGTTTTCTTATCCAACAGTTGGCTCAACTGTCCCTTCACTAATGCCATCTCCTCCTGATGTTTCCGATTCTTATCAGGCATCATTTTAGTCAGAGTGTCCATTTGGTTCTGTGTAGGAGTCACCCTATTCTGGTCATAAGGGGGTCTAGTAGGTGGACTTTGCTGATAGGTGGGAGGATTTTGCCTAGGTTGGTTCAGGAATTGATTCGATTTTTGGTTTGACTAGGCAAGAGTTGGGTGGTTGCGCCATCTAGGGTTGTAAGTGTTGGAGAAAGGGTCTGGCTTAGAAAATCTCTGGATGGCCTGGGCATCTTCAAATGTAGAAGGTGTCGAAGGGGAGGGGAAAGAGTAATCAGAGTTTGAGGGATCAAAGGTCCCTCCTTGGAACATGGTCAAGGGTTGTTCCAGGTGCATTTGGTTCATAAATTGAACCAAGTCCACATGGTAAGCTCCCTTCACTAGGAAAAAGGTTTGTAATAGGGTTCGGGTTTGGTTCAACAGCTCGTCAATCTTTTTATCCACCAACTCAACCTGATCCAACTTCGTGGCTATAATGTCCATGTCAACCATTCTAGAATTGGTTTGCACCTCATAAATCCCACCATGGGGTTGACTGGACCGATTAAATTGGGTCATGGAGGCATTGTTAAGTGAATTCTCGCTCATTGATTCAAGGAGACCAAACACGCTCTACTCATCCTTATTCAAAAAGTTGCCTCCACATGAAGCATCCACAAAATTCCTAAAGTTGTTAACCAGACCATGGTAGAAAATCTGGGCCAAATGCCACCTTGGAACCTCGTGGTGTGGGCATTTCCTCAATAATTCATTAAATCTCTCCCACTCCTCATGAAATTACTGTCCACTTTGCAAGGTAAAAGTAGTAATGGCTCTCCTAAGGGCATTAGTCTTTCCTATGGGGGAAAAACTTCTTAAGAAAAGAATGCCTTAATTCTGCCCAAGTGGAGATGGGTCTCCCTAAAGTCCTAAGCCAATGAGATGCTTTGTGTCTTAGGGAAAAGGGGAACATCTTAATTAAAAAAATATCTAAACTGATGTTCCTAGGTTTTATGGTCCGGGCAATCTGCTCTAAGTCCTTTAGGTGTTGAATTAAGCTAAGGACATTAAGTTTTAGCTCAAAATCATCTCCCCCTATCATCTCCCCCTTTGGGGACCCTAAGGTATGCTCTACCTGGATGGTAGATGGATCGTAAAAATCATGGAGAGGCCTTGGTTGGCCCTCAAGGGGTGGTGGTGGGTTAGGTGGGTTCAGTGGGGCTTGTTCTTGCGGGTTCTGTCTTTGATTCTACCCCTGAGGGTTCTGTAGTCGGTGTATGGCCTGCATGATGGTGTGAATCTGTTGTTGTTGAAGTTGGTGGTTGGCGGTAATCTGAGCCTGAATCATGGACATGGCATCGGGTTGAGGTTGATCCTCAACCTCCTCAACTCGTGGGTCAGCCATGTCATCAGTCCTACCCCTAGAAAAATCAAGTTTTCTCCTAATTTCTCTATCTAAAGCAACCAATTTGGGATGAAGTGATCGTCTTCCGTGCATACACCGGAGAAGAGCCAGGAGAGATGCGAAGGGAAATAGATGCGAGAAGTGTGTGCACAATTGGGTGGAAGGACCCAATGCCAAAACAAGTGTTCCTTCAAAGGCAAGAATAAGATGTGTGATTTTTAGGATTTAAATCTTGCCTTAATGGCATTTAAAGTTCTCACTTGTTTACACCTTCAAACACAGCACAAATGTATAGGCACACGGTTGGTAAAAATTGATTTTCTTTAAGGCCTTTCGTGTGACTATATAAAATTAAAACTCTCTAGTGTAGATGATCCTAGGGTGTGCAGCTTCTATTCAATGAATCTTTTTAAATTTTTGTCAAGAAGGGTCCAATCAAAACAAACATTGAGCCTATCCTGACTAAAATCGAATGAGATTTTCAACAAAATCAATTTTATAATTTTTTGAGATAGTTGACCACGCAAATTCACGTTTTTCCAAGAGGGGGTCAATCTGTCTAGAACCTATAGATCAGTGCGCAAGTTTAATATATTGATTAGAACAAGCACTAATCAATTATAAATGCAGAAGTGTTCTTCTGATGAAGTGTAGAGAATTTCAAGATATTTCTAGAAATATAAATCTCATACAAATTTGAGCTGTGTGGAGTTCTCAGCAGCAAGAAAACCCTACAGGTCTCCATAACTTAGGACCACCTTGTGTACTTCCAGTAGTGAATTTCTCACGGCCAAACCACAAAGAGTTTGGCCCTAAAATTTAAAGGGAAGTTCTCCTACTGAAAGGGGCACCTCTAAGATTTTTTTCAAAATTTTTAAAGGTGTAGAGTATCCTTTAATCATGTCCTCAACCCAAGTTCAGAAAATGATTTTTTTTCAAAGTTAACGGGTTGAAGACTTAGTGGTGGTGTTTTTCTTCGACAAACAAAAGAGAGTTTTTTCTTTATAACACCACCATTTCTTGGTCCAAGGATGGAAAGTTACCTTTGGATCATGGGAAGACGAGATCAAGCCTTTAGGTCGATGGCGGTCTTCTTCTTATGCTTCCTTTTGATCCAACTCGACTCGTTCTCCTCTTGTTACCGATGCACAAGGTTCCTGCAACCACAAGAAGTGAGAGAAAAGCAAGTTAGATAACACAAGTATAAAAATGACCAAGAAAATGAAAGTGAATAAGAGATCCATTGCCTCCCCAGCAACGGCGCCAAAAATTGATGTTCGTTGGATGCGTTTGCATAAAACTGTTCGTTGTAGTGCGCTTACGATGTCAATTTTAAATAAAGAATCGGAGGGGGGTCCGAGTGTCGAGCATAGGGAGGCATTAATTAGATCAAATACTCACTTTCATGTCACATAAATATGTCATTTGTGAACTTGAAAATCGATTTGAGAAAATGAGAGAGAAAGAGAGGGAGATAGGGTTAGAGAATCATAATAGAGATATGCGAACAATATATCAAATATTTACTCTATTGACTATCAAATGTAGTGTTCAACAATATGTAGATGAATGCTTAAATGAAAGAAATGAACTACACTATCCAAAGAAAATAAAACTAAGAACAAGGAAGAAGAAATCATCGAGGCAGCCACGGTGGTGGAGGAGCTTCCATCGGCGGCTCGGAGTCTTCACAACTTTTCTTGGAGCTCTAAGGAGTGGTGGAGTTGCTTAGGTAGATAATGGATGCAAGTGGGAGGGATAGGTCCCTTTTTATAGTTGAGGAGAGGACTCAAATTCATCCTCGGGTCAACAGCGACATTCAAGGATGTCATTGAAGACCTGTCGCAAGCGTTGCTGTAGCCCCTACCCTCACGCCTTCAACGCTGTACACTATGCCGCGTGCGTCACATGCCGTGTCGCGCACACACTGGTCTCCGCACGCTGCTCCCAGTGCGTGCACTTGCTTGCTTGCGCTACCACTGCTCCTGCTGCACCGCACCTCAATTACAAAATTGAGGTGTGGCAGGATTCGAACTTGCGTCCGATGGTGGTGGGCTGGCATCGTGACCAATGCGCTAAGACCGCACATTGGTTCATCTTTGTGCAAGCGCCTGTGGCGCTTTAGTCATTCGATGGTGGATCTACGGTCAGGATTTCATCTCCACGTGATGAAGAGAGGAAGCGGGTGTGATCAACGAAAGGAGTGGGTGTCGCATTTGGGGATGTTGATCAGTGGTTCAATGGTCAAGACTTCTTGAGCTTGTTGTTGGAGCTACGGAGGTCGGATTGGGTTGATTTTGAGTTCGTTGGACTCCGTTAGTCGATCTGGATCCATCCATATGGTTTGGTCACTCATCTGAGACCTGTTTCAAAATGGACTTGTGCACATGGTCATTAAACATTGATTCTAAGTGATTAAAATGTAAAGATCATGCAATATGCATGCAATGCTCCCCAGACCATTATAATATGTCATTATCGCACAAGTATCCTCGAAATTGACTCTAATTGATATTATTAACACTGAACATTATAGAATCATCAGAGGGCAAGTTGAGAAGTCATGTACTTATTACCCCAACTTATTAACCAATTAAGAAATAAATTTAAAATGGCTAGGACTCGAGAAATAAGTCAACATTTTAGTGGACACTCGGGCTGATTAAGCCCGAAGACCTGAAGGGTCTTACGTGTTCAGGTCATACAATATTATTCTCTAGGATTGAAAAATTTCTAAAGCCCAAGTTCTCTTTCCTTATTCCAGTTTTTTTTTTAAAGAAAAATAAAAAGAATCTATAGAGCTAACGAAATGATTCAAAGATGAATAGCCACCCCCCATGCATATCTAATGCAATGTCCTCATTATATTAAAATGACATGACAAAGAGCATAGTATAAAAGAAAGCACCTGAATTTTGTGTTTACCTGGTCAGCTCCAAGATCAAAACAAATTGTATACGTGTTGAGTTTTGTGCCTTCAGCTAGGCACACTATACAAATAAAGAAGAAATAAAGAATTCACAGGTGGAGGTCAGAATTCGAAAAAGAAAATCTAGTTTTGGACCTGCCAGGAGAAGATGTCCATAGACGTGGATTAGATTCTGGTGCAGACCTGTGCCCCATGGTTGAGTATATCTAAGGTTCTGGATAAAAATTATCCAAAATCAAAGATCAGCATGCAAGCAGGGTCGGGCCTGCGATTTGTAAGGATGCAACCTAAGACCAAAAGGTCGGATTACAAAAAAATTAAGCTCAAAAGATAATCAATGAATTGGTGCTTGGGTTGCACATCCTCAGAATAAAAAATGTTATAAGGGTCCTGGTAGAAGGTTTAGGGCTTCAGGCAAATAGGAACCCTTAGACTCGGTCTTCTTCTTCCTCCGGAATTAGCTTCCCATATCATCATTTCTCACCTCCTGTCATCTGCAATCAGGATTTCAAATTCTGGGACCTCCTGCATATTAATCACCCCATCTAAAATTTCCAAGTCTAGGAGTTGTGATTGAATCAGAATTGACTTGGGTCGAATGATCTTAAGAACAGAATCATCATTATGGTCAACGGGGTGTGATTGAGGAATGGGGCTTTGAATTGAATCCTTCATGAAAGGATCTGGATCCACCATGAGAGCCCCAGAAAGATCAAATTCCTCAATTTTAGGGCCATTAAATGATTCATCGAATTTCTCAAGCCTAGTCGTCTCACTGAAATTGTGTGTTGTAAACTTAGGTGAGACTTCGCACAATGATTCTTCGCCTTCAGAATCAAAGAATTCTGAATTCGCATTAATGTATGTTTCAAAATCATCAATCACTTTTTGTTCCATGGAGACATACGTTTCCTCATACCCCGGCTCAGGGATCTCAAGTGAAGAAATCAGTTCATCCTTATTTGATTGCTCTAGAACAACCTGGTCAACCTTGGTCTCGTAAAATGTGTCACCACTATAGGTGCCTGAGCGGATTTTGACATCGACTCTCCTGACAGGGGTTCATCCTGGGAATCCTCGCCAGATTGGACTAGAGCAATCACAAATTTCATCCTCAATTTTGATAACTTCCAAAGTAAAAACTCACTCGGGTCCTTATTCTTAACATCCTGGAGCCAATCCAACGAATACTTGTTAAGATCATCAATCATTTCAATCAAAGGCTCCAATTCTTTAGGGCAAGGTGTTGGTTGAGCTTCTAAAGATTGTATGTTATTCCTTAAGTTTGCCAACACCTTATCTTGGACCTGGTTAACCTAAACCAAATGGTTTGGTTCAGGGTTGGGCGGGTTTGGGTTCAATGCAGGGGAGTCAACGAATTGAGGTTCTTGATACTCTCCTTGATAATAGGTCATTTCGGGTTGTCCATAAGGGGGTGATGACCTATATGAAGTGTAATCTGAGGAAGGGTAAGGATCAGCATGTCCTTCTGGATTGTAGATCGGGTTAAATTGATCATCAAAGGGTAGAGATCTATAATCATTATAGTTCCAAGGAGGATAGTGATTAGCCCATATTGTGGGCTATTTATATATTTTAATGCCTAGACATTAAGCTTTCATTAACATTTATTTAGCATGCATTAGGATGTAAATAGATTAATTTATATTTTTGACTTAATTACATAATTCATGCATTTGGAATTGACTTAGAATGGAATGCAATTAGGTGCATTACATGCATTATTTTAATTAACATAGAAGTTAAGGATTTGTGCATAAATAATCCTAATATTTTATTATACTGCTATTCTTCTTCCTCAGGAATGGGTTCGCTTCTTTGGCGGCCATTCACTCCAGCCACAGCTGTAAGAATTCCTCCTCTGTGAAAAGTGGATCTAGAGCCTTCAATGCACATGCTCCATCTCAAATCCTTGCAGCCATAGCTACAAAGAAGAGTCACCATCTTTGTACAAGCCATCACCCCCCCTCCACTACTGTGCTGAGCAGTAAGCTCTCCTCCCACCCCGCTACTGTGGGCCTCGACCGTGGCAAAACTCTACCACCGTGGGCATGTGGGGTGATAGCCCACACCGCCATCTGTAGAGTCATGCAACCTCCATTACCATGAACTAAGCACCATCACTCAATCCCACCACCATTTTCATCGCCTGTTCATCTTCTTTGCTAAGAACCTAACATCCCCATCCCCACAAGCTCACGCACCAGCACTCACGCACGCCACCAGCTCTTCACGCCTGTCGTCGTGTGCGCCCTCTCACCACCCGCAGCCGCTCCAAGTTGCTGCTCTAGCAGCAACAGAGCACCCCCCCACCGACCCTCGCCTCCAGCGTATGCGCATTGAGCCGCTTCACAACATCAGCTCCACCTACGTGCTACAAAGCGCACGCTACTCCAGCAGTTCTGCCTGTGAGCAGACTGCACGTCCTCCAGCACCTCCACTCCATGTAGTGCCAGCGCTGCCCCTCTCCTTTAGCTCACGCGTGATCGTGAGTTTTTTTTTTCACTTTGCAAATGATATCAGATAAATTTGTTGTCGCAATATGTAATGTGGTAGAAAAAACCTCGATCAAAGTTACTAAGATACTGAAATAATACTACACTTCAGGTCGTATCCATAGGGAGGACAAACCAATAGATTCACGACTATGGAGCCATCATGTTCACAGAAACATTCATGAAATCAATTCAATGAATATGTAGCTCAGAATGTAGCTTTCAATTTCATGAGAAGTTGAGGGCTATTTACGTAAATTTCACATCATAAATCAAGCTCTCAAAAATATGTAAATGATTCATGTGTAGTGGTAGAGTATGTAATTTCTAGTTGCATGCAAATCTAAATCCAATTTCAATGAGAATTGATGTGCATAACAGGAGCAAATTAAATATGAAAAGGAATAAGTATAATGTCGCAATTTCAGCCTAATAATTTAATCCAACAAAATATTTGAATAGTGTTCCACAATGGCATTTTTGGTAAATACCAATAGAACCCAAAATAGAGGAAATCTTCCTCTTGACCTCGTGCGAAGAGGAAGCGACGGCAGAAGATGAGGAGCTTGAGGAAGGTCGACCGCGACGAGGGCTTTCCAATGGTGGTGGTGGCTCTCTGAACGGCGGCCGAAGTTGATGCTAGCGACGAGGAAGGCCGGCAGTGGTGGCGGCGGGTCGCTATCGCACGCAGGCTGTCATAGGTGGTTCTGAGGACGTGGCTACCTTTGTGGGGTCGAGGTGAGCGTAGGGAAGTCGATGGCGTGGAGAAACGTTGCCTGTGGAGGTGGCTACGTTATGGGTGGTTTGGGTTCCCCTTCTCTATTGGTTGATGGAGAAGGAGAGGAGGGGCGTGCCTGGCCGCTTGCTGGAGACGGAGGAGGAGCTTGAGGCGGTGGCGCAAGTGAGGCAGGTGCCCGCAAGCATTGGAGGAAGGCTGGAGGACAGGCATGTGAGGGCCTGTGCGTGGAGTTGGTTGCACATTAGAGACGCACACTGCTGGTGGCAAGGCCTGGGTGCGGTGGTGGCACCTTGGGTGCGTGGAGGTGTTGGGGTGCACTATTGGTTGCGTGGAAGCTTGGGTGCTTATGCTCGTGCGAAGTGGCATGCACTATCGGTGAGGAGGAGACCGGCGTTCATGTTTCTTTTATGGAAGGGGCAGAGACGGTAGAACGAAGAAGAAAATGAAGAGGCTAGCAGCCTTGGTTGGTTGCTGCAGAGGGAGAAGAAGTCGTGCGTGGGGAGGCACGGCTGTAGCACCGGTGGTGGTGTGGAGAGGACGAGCGCGGTTTGTGGGGGGAAGAAAGATGATGTCATGGATGGCTCGCAGTTGACGGTGAGTGCTGTCTTGAGGAGGAGTCATGGTTGGATGGCTCACGGTGGATGTGGTGCTCGCAGAGGAGGAGGCACACGGTTGCAGCGAGGAGGACGTGGCGTCGAGGAGCACGCTATCACCATGCTCGTCGAGAGGAAGCACGGTGTCGACGGAGGCATGCGGTGACGGAGTCGTGGGCATGTGGTAGAGGGAGTTGCCTGTAGGGAGGAGAGGTGGAGAAAGGGAGCTTCTTCCCCATGGAGGGGGTTTTCGGATTCCTCTCTCGCCAGTTTTTTTTTGCCTGTTATATAAAGATAATGAGAAAGAGAATTAGAGAGGCAATCAGATAAGGAAAGAGTCAAAGAGAGTATCTTATGTTACAAATATTGAGGAGAAAATTGAGGGAGAGAGATAGATTCGTGAGAGAGATTAAAAAGCAAATAAGGGAATGTGCTTCAATCATTGAGAGACATATAAGGATGCCTCTAAAAATTTATTCCTTTGCTATATTTTGCTAGAACAAAATCCCACATATCTCAAGGCATGCTTTGATGTGATACCCTTGCCTTTTAAAGTGAATAATTAATCCTTTCACATAAAGATTAATGTAATTAATGCATGAAATGATAAATATAAATCTCACATCATTTTATCAATACTAAACATGCTTTAGATTAAATTCTCGTCCCAATAATACTGTACTTAAGCACTAAATTAGTCCACTAAAATGGACCTATCAATGCGTGCCCCCCACCCATGTGCGACAGCCAGCTACAACGCTACACACCAGCCGCCCACCAGTGCCATTGCCTTCTCCTCGCCTGCGAGCACCCAACAGGAATGCCGTGCACGCCCAGCGCATGCACAATGTGCATTGCAGCAGCATCCCACCGCTCGTGTGCCTCCGCCTATGTGTGGAGTTGCTTCACAGTAGCAGCAACCGAGCACCACCCACCACCTTCCACCACTCTGTCCATCCACCTTGGGTCACCTCGCACTCTGTCGCGATCACTGGCATGGAGCCCTTACTTCACTTGTCCTCCATTGCAAGCCTCGTCTCCAGCCACGACCTCCTTCGTGCGCGAGCACAAGGGAAAGAAATCCCCTGTTTCCCTCTCAATTAAATTTTACATTCAATGCCATTGTCACTTTATATTAATATTTTATTATTGTGAACATTGTATTGAACTCCCTCTTGATTGTCATAAATACAATCTCAGCTTGTGCTTTCATTTAAACACATATCTAACGAGGTATTTGACACAAATTTCTTGAGGAAATTAGTCATGAATAATGATTTTTGATTGATGCGAGTTTTAATAGGCCACTATCTCCCTGTGGATACGACCCGCTCTCCTGTGAGTGGTTAATTTCAATTCAATACTTTGATTAGTCAATTTTCTACCACTTAGAAATACAACGACAAATCATTTTAATTATCATCTTCGAAAGAGAAAATCGTCTGGTCAAATGGCGCCGTTGCTGGGGAGGCAACAGGCTTAATAAAATTGCATTCATTCATGTGTTCATGCTGATTTAAATTGAGGCATATTTAACCTATTTTATCTGATTTGGTGCGAGGTACGTCGCACCGGCCTTAACATTGTCGTGGTGGACCTTGCTTCCACCACTTGGAGGAGAGACTGAGCTTCACATCTTGGTGGACCTTGACGCCACCAACCCGAAGAGAAGAACTTTGAGAAAAAAAATTAAAAGGTCATCTTTATTCTCTACTTTTGCATTTAGATAAACTTAGACTTTAGGATTTCTTGCATTCATTATTTGGGACCCTTATTCGGGGGTACATTTTAGGGGTTTGCTCCCTAACTTTCTTTTAGGCCCGTGTTAGGTGATTTTTTAGGAGCCTGTTACCTTTTCTTTAGATCTAGGTTTTCTTTTATGGGTTGTTTATCCTTTATTTGTTTATGCATAAGTAGCTAAAAAACAACAAAAACAAAAAAAAATGAGTTTCCTGCTAGAAGCTTCCTGCCTTAGGACGACCATTTAGGTGTGAATGAATAGCCTCTAGATTTATTTTGCTTGCATTTGTGTGCATCTCATTGAAGATTGCTGGAGGCAAGGTACGTTTTATTTTCCCTGCATTCTATAATGTTCATGCATTTGCATCTGGATTTAATTGCAAGATCACCTAATTGAATTGAAAAGATCAAACAAGTGGACACATATTTTCTTGAAAAAGGACTTCAAGTTAAGGAGGAACACTAAAAACCAAGAACTTGAGCTGAAAACTTGTTGTGCATTTCAAAATTCAAACTCAAATCTTTTATGGTGTATGCACATGTGTTTGCTCTTTGCACCAAAGCATGCATTTAGACACTCCTAGGTCTTGGAACTACTAGGTTGAGAGCCCTCCTACTGTTGGATTATGAAGTGTTTAGAACTTGAGATCAAAGGTTTTGTAACTCTAAAGAGGGGGATACCCTGTCACGGATTTTTGGGGGTAGTTAAGAAGCACCACGAAAGCACAACTTTAAAGGAAGGCTAAGGCCTACTTGCATCCCTTAATCTTCCATCCTTGGAGTTGCTCTACCATTTGAGATTTAGGGAAGAGCACCTAAGCTCCAACTAGGTCTTTTTAGGCATTTCGTAGGTCGACATTAGGCGCGTAATTGATTGGGAAACTTGCTTTGTCACCTACAATTTGAATTAAAGTCAAAAGCCTAAATTTGTAAAGACCTAACAAGTCCTTTTGAATTGTGTCTGTAGTGCATGCTTGGTAGGCGATCTCTTAGGAGACAACTTATGTTTGATCCTGAAACAGAAAGAATCCTAAGAAGGAACCACCCAAGGGAAGAAATGGCTAGTCAAAGGAGCCTTAAGGAATATTTCATTCCGACCAATCAACCTGGCCCTGCACTACGTAGACCTAAAGGGGACAATCCTTATGAGATCAAAAGCAGTACCATATCCTTGATGCCCTCCTTTTATGGTACTGTTAGGGAACACCCTTGCAGGCATCTAGAGGAATTCATCGAGGTCTGTTCCACGGTGAAGCTGTAGGGCGTTACTGATGACTCCCAAAGGCGGACTGTTGAAAGCAAAAAACTATGCAAAAAGGATTGAATTTTGAAAACCTGTCGTTGTAGTTCAATTTGCAAAGTAATCCGTTAATAGATAAAATTTATATCGAAACTCTAAGAATTCTAGGTCGAACACAGGGAGGCAGACGTTTGATTCAAAATCGTGTTTGTTTAATTGTCACGAAGCAGATTAGCTAGTCAAATTGAATCTAAACTAACTATCTACTTAAAGAATAAAGAATAGAAGACAGAGAGAGAATATTACAAATAAAGATAAAAGAGTGCAGAATAAACATGGATTTCATTATCACAAGCTGATCATTACAATTACAACTACCCACTACATTAGAAAGTAGAAAATCTACACTATAAAGCGGGAAATCTACACTAGAAAGCAGTAAAAGAGAAGGTAGAGGGAAGTTATCCTCCTCGATGGCTGCTTGGAAGACGAAGCGGGAAGAAGGAGAACGGAACAGGAGGAACCGAGGGCAAGGCAGGACATCGTCGTCGTTGCAGGATCTGTTTCCCGAATGGAGTGAGAGGCAGCCACAGGATACTCCATGAAGGGGGGAGAAGGTGAAAAGATTCTAATTTTTACTCTAGAGGAGCATCCCGGGTTTAGGACAAGCTCTTAGAGCTTTGGAGGGGGTGAGAGAAGAGAGGAAGGGATGAAGAAAGTGTGGGGTTTGTAGGGCTATTTATAGGTGAGATTTGAATGGGCAAATAGGTCATTTCACTTTAGAAACATTAAATCAGGGTCTTTAGTGATGGATAAAATCGTCACTAAAGCCCAGATCGTGGGCGTAGCTGTCACGGATGTCGCGTCTCCTCCTCTCCTCGCACCTCAACGTACGCGCACGTATGCACCTTCTCAGTCGTCCGATTGCGATATCGGATGGCTTAAACGCGCTACGCCCAATCTCGCTCAACGCCTATTAAGAGGAGACGTGGCCTCCTTCATCGCTGTTGGATCGGAAGATCAACGACTTAGGATGCATGCTCGCCCGCCTTCACAAGAGCATGTTTGATGGCACGTTCGCGCTCCTCGCATTTGGGCGTGCCACGTCGCCCACATCTGCGCCATCCACTAGCCATCCAATGGTTTGATTTTGCCCATGCCTAATTTGAGGCACAACGGCGATCGAACTCGCACCTTGCGCTCGCGAAAATGCACTCGATCGCTGTGCTGCAGCCACCTCTTTGTCATGCTTATGTTTTAAGTGCGCATGCCCTTGATCCAACGGCCTAGATCTTGCCTCTCCTGCGCCTTTAGAGGTGAAGAAGTGGTGCTACGGCCAGTTTGGGCTACTGTGATGGCGCTACATGGCGCCATCATGGCCGTCCATCTTCTGTGAGTTGCAGATGGTGCCACGGATGCTGGATTGGACCAATTTTTGTGCTGTTGGGCTGTGATTATTGATTAGAATCCATCTGTGTAATCGGATTTGTTATTTGAAATGCGAATTTACAGCATCTTGGCCCTTGATCTTTGACCTTCCTCAGATTATATCTGATACTACGGAAGTCCGATCTGGGTGATCTTGGAGTCGTTGAACTGCAATCATTGCCCTGATCAGATCCGTACGGTTGGATCTTCTATTTGAGGCCCCGGTTAAAAGTCACCCTATTACCTGACCACAAAAAGGGAAAATTAACCTAAAATTTACACAACCTAACCTAAATGTAAGATGATACATGTTATGCTATATTTATAATGTATGATGCAACTATAATACTAAGAACATGCATAAATAGACATTTTAGGCTATTCAGATGCATATGCATCACACCCCCATGCCTATCTTTTGTTAGTCCCTAGCAAAAACTACATGCTATTTATAAAAGAATTTGGATTGATTTACTCGGGCAAAAGTCATTTTCAATATTAAGAAATTTTTACTTACGACATGAACTTCAAAGACACAACAGCGCCTGGGTATCTACCAAAATGCAGGCCACCTCAAGCCCTCACCTAATTCAAAGAAGGATCTCTTTTTCTCTTTTTCTTCTTTTCAATTCTTTTTTTTGGATATTTGAGTTTAGGGTTTCAGAGCGACTTTCTATGGCCACTCAACCCACCTAAGACCTGATGAGAACCCTAAGTTCTAAGCATCTTTTTGTGAATGTGATAGACTCGTTGATCGATAATTAGAATGTACTTTAAGTTTCTATGCCCCTAGGTGTCCTTAAAAAGAATTCTGCCTAAAGGTGTATCTATATGACCGGTAGCTTTCTCCCTACTTTTATTTTTATGGGGTCAACACAAGGGTGAATCCAATGTATATCTCCCCAGCTTATTCTACTTCTCCACTTCTTGCTAAGTGTTTTACGAATTAAATGTGCATTTCCTAAGCTGGGATCTAGACAACCTACCAATGGGTTGTTACCCACGATAACTTGCTAGCCATACTCGTGCGGTGAAGTGTGGCTTATTTCTTTTATTTTCTTTTTCTTTTCTTTTCTCCTTTCCTTTTTCTTTTTCTTTTCTTTTTGGATTTTTCTTTCTTTCTTTAAGTAGGTGGCTTCCCTGGTCTAAGATTTACCTAAAGGCAGCAAGAAAAGAATGGTCGTGTGACTAGGCTCTGGACAACCTACCTATGGCTATTACCCACGATAACTTGCCAGCCATACCACCCTAGAAGGTTCATTAGCTACCCAATTTCCGTTAAGATCACTGAACAACAAGTTAGTGCGAATAGTGTGTAGATGCTTAGACTTAAAGTTCCCTCAAATCATAGGGTGGGTTGATAAGTTGTGTACTTATCACCTTAACTTATTTAATCAAATTGAAATAGAATTTAGGATGGCGAGGACTCGATAAACAAATCCACATTTTAGTGGATACCCAGGCAGATTAAGCCTAAAGACCTGAAGGGTCTTAGTGTTCAGATCCTACTATATTATTTCCTAAGATTGAAAAGTCCTAATGCTGAACTATTCTTTCCTAATTCATTTTTTTTAAATAAAGAGAAAATAAAAGGAATCAATGGAGCTAACAAGATTATTCATAAATGAATATCCACCCCCTATGCCTATCTAATGCAATGTCCTCATTGTATTAAATGATATGAAATTGAGTGGAATAGAGTATAAAGAACCTGAATTGTGTGAATAGCAGGTCAGCTTTGAGATGAAAAGAACCTGTATATGTGCTAAATTTAGTGCCTTCAGCTAGGCACACTATACAAATACAGAAGAAACAAAGAATTCAAAGGTGTAGGTCAAAATCAGAATAAAAAGATTCACCTCAAGACCTGCCAGCAGATGTCCACAGATGTGGACTAGATTGTGGTGCAGACCCATACCCCATGGTCGAGTATATCTAAGGTTCTGGATAAAAATTACCCAGAACCTGAGATCAGTATGCAAGCGGGGTCGAGCCTATGATTTGTGAGGATGCAACCCAAGACCAAAAAGTTGGATAATAGAGAAATCAAGCTCAAAAGGATAATCAATGAATTTGTGCTTGGGTTGGACATCCTCTGAGTCAAAGATGTCATAGGGTCCTGGTAGAAGGTTGGGAGTTTTAGACAAATTGGAACCCTTAGACTCAATAATCTATTTCCTCCAGAATCGACTTCCCAAATCAATATTTCCCAACTCCTATCTTCCTCATTCAAGATTTCAAATTCCGGGACCTCATGCATGTTAATCACCCCATCTAAAATTTCCAAGTCTAAAAGATGTGACTGAATCAGAATTGACTTGGGTCTAGTGATCTCAAAAATGGAATTGTCAGTAAGCTCAAAGGGGTGTAATTGAAGAATGGGGTTTTGAATTAAATCCTTCATGAAATAAGGATTTGAATCTACCGTACGAGCCCCAACATGATCAAGTTTCTCACCTTTAGGGCCATCAAATGATTTATCAAATTCCTTAGGCCCAGTTGTCGCACTAAAATTGTGTTCTGTAAACTCATGTGAGACTTCGCATAATGATTCTTCACCTTCAGAATCAAAGAAATCTAAATCCACAATAATGTGTGTCTCAAAATCATCAATCACTTTCTGAGCCATGGAGACATAGGTTTCCTCGTACCCCGGCTCAGGGATCTCCGATAAGGAAATCAAATCATCCTTATTTGATTGCTCTAGAACAACCTGATCAATCTCGAACTTGTAACACTTGTCCCCCCCCAACAGGTGCCTGAGTCGGTTCTGACAATAGCTCTCCTGAAGGAGGTTCAACTTAGGAATCATCCCAAGATTGAACTAAAGCAACCACAAATCTCATCCTCAATTTCGATAATTTCCCAAGTAAAAACTCACCTGGGCCCTTATCCTTAGCATCCTAGGGGCAATCCAACAGATACTTGTTAAGATCATCAATCATTTCAATCAAGGGCTCCAATTCTTTAGTGCATGGTGTTGGCTGAGCTTCTAAAGATTGTATAGTATTCCTCAAGTTAGCCAACACCTTCTCTTGGACCTAGTTAACCTGAACCAAATGGTTTGCTTAAGGGTTAGGTGCATTTGGGTTCTGTTCAGGGGAGTTAACAAATTGAGGATCTTGATACCCTCCTTGATAATAGGTCATTTCAAGTTATTTATAAGGTGGTGTTGACTTAAAGGCAATGCATTCTAGGGAAGGGTAAGGATTAGTGTATCCTTCTTGATTATAGATCATATTAGGTTGTCCAAATGAGGGCGGTGATCTATAATCGATGCAACTTGGAGAAGGATAAGAATCAAGATTATGGTGTTCAGGGTTAGACCCTGAACACTGAGGTCTAGAACTGTATCCCCAATCAGGATTATTCCAACTAGAAGATGGATGAGAATAAGTCTGGTTGGAATAATATTCATTTTGAGAATAAGATGTATTAGGAGGATGGGAATGCGTGTAGAATGTGGAAGAATCCATGATAGAATGAGAAGAAGAAAGGTGCCCTGCAATATAAACAAACAAACCTGTCCTTAAGTGGGCTAGCCTAAAGTCCTACAGAATCCCAAAACTCGTCTTGAGATAAAGAATCAATTTGATTTACTTCTTTCCCATCAATTTAATCAGTTAGAGGGAGGGACTGGGGAGAAGGTTCTTCCTTTGGCTTACACCTCAGGTTCCTAGTGTACTCCCCAGCTGCGATCTTTTGATTCTACTCCCTAGCTAGACATTAGATTGAACGGTAGAAACAGACTAATCGAAAATAATCTCAGTTTGGGCTCTGAAGAGTGAGTCAAATCCTTAAGGCCAATGTCTACTTTGTTTTAATTGGGGTTAGGTTTGAATGTGCTTTGGAATGTGATGGGACTTTTATTTGGGTTTTGCCCTTAATGATTGATTGATATGTGTGTGCATGCACAACCAATGGCTTTCAAGCAAGATTATTTTTGGATGCGGTGAATTTTAGGGTTCAAATCTTGCTTAGTAGCTTTTAGGATTCAACTTTAAGTGTATTCAATCAAGTTCAGTTGGCACAGTAGGTTTTGAAAGCACAGGTGAAGATGTTTTCCTTTGAAACTTAAAAGAATGTGGAGTGCCTGGTAAGTCCCTAAAAGTTGAACTTTGTGGCAGCTACTTGGTGAGTTGTTTTTAGTTGAAGTGGTGTGGCCCAATCAACTCAAATAATTGGCTTGATGCACCACTTAGTTAGGCATACAAATGATTACCTAATCTGATTTCTACTCAATTATGTGTTTGGGTGTGTGTACTAGTTCCAAAGATCGATTTACCAATTGAGTTTGAAAATCAGAAGAGGTGTGTACCTCTGTGAGAGATATTTTCAAATTTTTCTTTTATATGCAGAGGGTGAGATGGGTGTAGGTGTCAAACAAACAATCAAAACTAACCTCTGAGTTTATAGGAAGACCTAGGTTGATTTTTGTTTGTGTTATTACATGGTGGAATGAAAACTAGTGGGTGGGGAGGTGGGGGTAAACTTACAAACCCTTCAACCGCACTTTACTCCAATCTATCACTTTTTCTCGCCTTGTGAGAGTACCTGCAATCACAATAAGAAAGGAGAGAAGTAAGGTAAAAGATAAGTAAGGTGGTAAAACATGAAGAATCAAAGAGCGTCGCCTCCCCGGCAACGGTGCCAAAATGTTGAAAGGGGAAAACTACGCAAAAAGGATTGAGTTTTCAGAACTTGCATTGTAGTTTGATTTGTGAAGCAAATCGTCAACATATAAAATTTATACCAAAACTCTAAGAATTCCAGGTCGAACACAGGGAGACAGATGTTTGATTCAAAATTGCGTTTGTTTAATTGTCAAGAAGCAGATTAGCTAGTCGAATTGAATCTAAACTAGCTATCTACTTAAAGAATAAAGAATAGAAGACAGAGATAGAATATTACAAATAAAGACAAAAGAGAGGTAGAATAAACATGGATTTCATTATCACAAACTGATGTTCATTACAATTACAACTACCTAGTACACTAGAAAGTAGGAAATCTACACTAGAAAGTGGGAAATCTACACTAGAAAGCGGTAAAAGAGAAGGTAGAGAGAAGTTATCCTCCTCGACGGCTGCTTAGAGGACGAGCCAGACGGGGCAATGCCTAGAAGATGGAGGACGAAGTGGGAAGAAGGAGAATGGAGCGAGAGGAACCAGGGGTGAGGCAAGACGTTATCGTCGTCGCGGGATCTGCTTCCTGAATGGAGTGAGAGGACAGCCGCAGGATACTCCACGAAGGGGGGAGAAGGTGGAAAAAATCTAATTTTTACTCTAGAGGAGCATCCCGGATTTGGGACAAGCTCTTAGAGCTTTGGAGGAGGTGATAGAAGAGAGGAAGGCATGAAGAAAGTGTGGGGGTCATAGGGCTATTTATAGCTGTGGTTTGAATGGGCAAATAGGTCATTTCACTTTAAAAACATTAAATTAGGATCTTTAGTGACAGATACAACCATCACTAAAGCCCAGATCGTGGGCGTAGCTACTGCGTACGCTGCGCCTCCTCCTCTCCCTGCGCGTCAATGCACGCGCACGTATGCAACTTCTCAGCTATCTGATCGTGAGATCGGATGGCTTAAACGCACCACGCCCAATCTCGCCTAACGCCTACTAAGAGGTGATGTTGTCTCCATTGCCATTGGATCAAAGATCAATGGCTCAGGACACACACTCGCCTGCCTTCACAAGAGCATGTCTAATGGTGCATTCACGCTCCTCGCATCTGGGTGTTCCACGTCGCCCACATCCGTGCTGTCCGCTCGCCATCCAAAGGCCTAATTTCGCCGCTCCCGTGCCCACACCTAATTTGAGGAGCAATGGGAATCGAACTCGCACCTCACGCTCTCAAAAGGGTGCCCGACCGCTACGCTGTGGCTGCCTCTTTGTCACGCTTATGTTTTAAGTGCACACGCTCATGGCTGTTGGATCAAGATCCAATGGCCCAGATCTTGCCTCGCCTGCACTTTCAGAGGTTGAGAAGCAGTGTTGCGGCCTGTTTGGGAGGCTGTGATGGTGCCACATGGTGCCATCGTGGCTGTCCATCTTCTGTGAGTTGTAGATGGTGCCACGGATGCTGAGTTGGACCGATTTTCATGCCGTTGGGTTGCAATCGTAGATCCAAATCCATTTGTGTTGTTGGATTTGTCATCTGAAGTGTAGATTTACACCATATTGGCCCTTGATCTCTGACCTTCCTCAGATTATATCTGATGATATGGAAGTCTGATTAAGGCGATCTTGGAGTCGTTGAACTCCAATCGTCTCCCTAATCAGATCCGTACGGTTGGATCTTCGATCGAAGCCCCGATTAAAAGTTGCCCTGTTACTTGACCACAAAAAGGGAAAATTAACCTAAAATTTACACAACCTAACCTAAATGCAAGATGATGCATGTTATGCAACTATAATACTAAGAACATGCATAAATAGACATTTTAGTCTATTCAGATGCATACACATTACGAACCCTCTTTCCTTTCTCCCTCAATGACAAGGCCAAGTATTGGTATCATACCCTAGATGATATTAACACTTGGGATACCTTGAAGAAGGAGTTTCTGAAAAAGTACTTCCCCATGAGCAAAACTAATCACTTTAGGAGGGAAATTATGAGTTTTGTTCAAAAGGATGGGGAAGCTTTCCATGATGCATGGGAGTGCTTTAATGACCTTTTATGCTTTTCCCACATCACCAAGTGCCCAAGTGGCAACTGGTTGAAAGGTTCTATACCGGACTTAATGATTCACATAGGCAGATTGTGGATGGTGCCTGTGCAGGAACCTTTCTATCTAAGACTGAGGATGAAGCTTGGAACCTTTTTGATACTTTGAGTGAGAATCCTATTCACTTGAATTCTGCCTACTCAGATAGAAAACCCACTCTCATGAAAAGAAAGTTGGAGGCAAATGAGGCAAGAGACACCTAGAATTTAGCCTATCAGATTTAATTGTTGAATCAAAATATGGAAAGGCTTATGTCGAGCCTGGGCCAATTCACATCTAGCACCTCCACATCCCAAGCTTCAAAATGCTCCATTTTCCAAGGCAATACACATGCCACTGTGGATTGCCACTTGGCCTCCCATTTCCCTGAGCTTGTACAAGTGGACCTAAATGCTGCTCAAGGGTTCCATCCTAGACCTCGTAACGACCTTTTTTCCAACACTTATAATGAGGGATGGAGGAATCACCCAAATTTTTCATGGAGACAAGGGAATGTCTCAAATTCAAGGAATTATAAACCTCAGACCTTTGCCCAACCTAAGACCTCTGAAATGGATGAATTGAAGACAATGTTGAGAACTATGTAAGAAAGTCAAAATGCCATCATCCAATCACATGACAAGGCTATACATGAAATGAAATCACAGATAAGACACCTTGTTGAGGCCGTTAGATAGAGGGAAACTGGGAAGCTTCCTAATGCTGCTGAGGAGAATCCTAAAGGAAAAGGGATTGTCTTTAGGGAGCATGTCAAGGCGATGACTATTCTGAGAAGTGGGAAAGAAATTTTCAAACTTGATGCTCCTACAGTCTCACCTTTTGAAAACCCATCCACCTCGACATTCGCCCCCATCGGAGAAGAATTGCCCAACTCTCCTCCGGTTGAAATCACCTCATCGGAAGAGTTTGTGCTTGTTCCACCCCTTACTCGACATGATAACCCTTCCACCTAGAGACCAAGATTGCCCTTTCCAGAGCACTTATCCACCTCTAGGAGAACTTCTGCTGTCTCATTTGGAGCCAAAGATAAGATGGATGAGATCATGGAAACTTTCAAGCAAGTGTAGATTAACTTACCTTTGCTTGAGGCTATCAGGTAGATTCCTTCTTATGCCCACTTGCTAAAGGACCCGTGCACGAAAATGTGGAAATCTAGGAAAAGGTCCAATCAAAAGTTGTCTTGCCTGATTTCGTTAGCTCAATAGTTCAACATGGCACATCCCCGAAACTTAAGGACCCAGGGGCCCCGTACATCTCGGTGGTCATTGGTGACTTACAAATTGATGGGGCTCTACTTGATCTAAGTGTAGGGGTAAACATCCTTCCGAGCTACGTGTATGAACAACTTGGGGGAGGCAATCTAAAGCCTATCCCGGTAATCCTCCAAGTTGCTGATTGATCACTCAAGACACCTCAGGGAATTCTAGAAGATTTCCTCGTGAGAGTGGAGGATTTCTTCTTCCCTGCTGACTTCTAAGTTTTGGATAGTGACCTTACCAACAAGCCAACTAAGCCCTCCATCATTTTGGGCTGCCCCTTCCTTGCAACTTCGCATGCTTCAATCAGTTGCAATACTGGGGCATTAAAAATGGGTTTTAGGAATAGGTAAATCTGACTTAATGTGTTTGACGCTTATAAACAAGTCGAGCTTGAGGATTGTTCCCAAGATGAGGTGATAGATGACTTGATTGAAGAGACAACCCCTGAAATGTTATGTGATGACCCCCTTCAGCATGTAATGCTAAATGAGCATTCCCATCTCTTGGAGGAATGTGAAGGGGATATACTAGAACTTGAGGAGTTGCTGGGTGCTTCTGCTGAGTCTCTTTCCCCATCATCTTTGTCTAAGGTAGATTTGCTACCTGAGACGGGGACATCTACTATGAAACCCTCAACCATACAAGCCCCAGACCTTGAGTTGAAACCCCTCCCAGACACTCTCAAGTATGTCTTCTTGGGTGCCAATGATATGCTCCCCACTATCATTTTGTGGCTGTGCTATCTGAGACATAGGAGGGAGCCCTGGTTGAATGTTTGTCTAGGCACAAGGAAGCTATTGATTGGGGCATTGATGACATTAAGGGTATAGACTCTACACTCTGCATGAGCCACATTTATACTGATGATTCCATCAAACCATTTAGGGACATGCAGGGACGACTTAACCCTAATATGAGGGAGGTGGTTAAAAAGGAAATTCTGAAGTCATTGGACACTGGGATCATATATCCCATTGAAGATAGTAAATGGGTAAGTCTTATTCATGTGGTGCCAAAGAAGGTAGGCTTTACTGTGGAATTTAATGACCAAGGTGAACAAGTTATGAATTTTCCCTCAACTGGATGGAGGGCCAGTATTGATTAAGGCAAGCTGAACACCGCTACCTAGAAGGATCACTTTCCCTTGCCTTTGTTGATCAAATTCTCGAAAAATTGGTAGGGAATAAGTACTATTGATTTCTCAATGGATATTCTGGGTACAACCAGGTTGCAGTCTTCCTTGATGACTAGGAGAAGACGACTTTCACGAGTCCGTACGATACCTTTGCATTTAGGCGTATGCCATTTGGACTATGTAATGCACTGGCAACCTTCTAGCAGTGTATGATGTCCATTTTCTTGGACATGATTGACGAGTGTGTTGAAGTGTTTATGGATGACTTCTCCATTTACAACTCATCTTACGACCAGTGTCTCCTGCACCTCGGGAATGTACTGAAGCGATGTAAGGAGACTGGTTTAGCCTTTAGCTAGGAGAAAGGCCACTTCATGCTACAGAAAGGAATTATACTTGGGCATGTTGTGTCTAAGCGAGGCTTGGATGTAGATAAAGCAAAGGTTGATTCTATTTCCAAACTTCCATTGCCCATGAATGTCAAACAAATTAGATCCTTTCTAGGCCATGCTGATTTTATAGGCATTTTATTAAGAATTTCAGTAAAATCTCTAGGCCACTTTGCGACCTGTTGGCGAAGGAATCTTCCTTAAATTTTGATTCAAAGTGTGCTGAGGCCTTTCAAACTCTGAAGGAGGACTTGATCTCTACGCCTATTCTCCGAGCTCCTGATTGGACACTCCCATTTGAGCTAATGTGCGATGCTTCGAATTTTACAGTGGGAGTCGTCCTTGGATAAAGTGTTGAGGGAAGACCACATGTGCTACACTATGCCAGCAAGACTTTAACTGAACCACAACAAAACTACACCATCACTGAAAAGGAATTACTTGCTACAGTTTTTGCACTCGGGAAGTTTAGGACTTATCTTCTTGGGTCTAAGGTGGTTATTTTCATTGACCATGCGGTAGTGAAACATCTCATTGCCAAGAAGGATTCTAAGCCACATCTGATTAGGTGGATCCTACTCCTTCAAGAGTTTCACTAGGAGATACGTGAAAAGAAAGGAGTAGAAAATGTAGTGGCTGACCACCAGTCTCGCCTTCCACTTGATGGCTCTCCATCTGGAGTCATCCGTGAGACATTTCTCGATGAAACCCTTATGGCGATAACACCTACTTCACCATGGTATGCTGATATCATCAATTACTTGGTCACTGGAGAGATTCCTAGCTCTTGGGATGAGAAAAAAAGGAAGAGGTTCATTTCCCAAGCTAGATACTTTCATTGGGAAGAGCCTGAATTATTTAGAATTGGACAAGACCAACTACTGAGATGATGTGTGCCTGAAGAGGAGAAACAAAGTGTGCTGAGTTTTTTCCATGAACTTCATTGTGGGGGATGCTTTGGTGCTAAGAAAATTTATTTTAAGTTTCTCCAATCCGATTTTTGGTGGCCTTCGTTATTTAAGGATTCTCATAATTTTTTTAAGTCCTGTATTAGATGCCAACATACTGGAATAATTGGGAAGAGGAATGAGATGCCTCAACACCCCATTCAACCTACTCAAATTTTTGATGTTTGGGGAATTGACTTTATGGGTCCCTTCCCTTCATCCCATGGTTATGAATATATCTTGGTGGCAGTTGATTATGTCTCTAAATGGATAAAGGCCATTTCTACATGCACAAATGACCACTCTATGGTCTTGAAATTTGTGAAGGCCAATATCATATCTCATTTTGGTTGCCCCAAGACCATTATAAGTGATGGGGGACCTCATTTCCGGAACCACCACTTCAATTGACTACTCAGGAGTCTGGGTGTGACTCACAAGGTCGCTACCCCTTACCATCCTCAGACGAGTGGCCAGGTTGAAGTGTCAAATTGGGAGATAAAGAATATTTTAGAAAAGATCGTTAGGCCTGATAGGAAAGACTAGTCCCAAAAGCTCGATGATGATTTATGGGCTTATCGAATAGCCTACAAGATTAGAATATCTAGTGGATCACAACAAAATACTAGAGGGGAGGGGTGAATAGTATTGCTTTAAAAATATAAATCAGATTAAAAAATAAGACAACAGAGATTCATGCACAGAGTATACCTGATTTATAGTGGAAACCCAATTTAGGTAAAAACCATTACCTAAGCCTCCCAGCTTAGGATTTTTTCGACTAGTACATGCTAGTCAATCCACTATTCTAACCACTTGAATAAGAGTGGCACAACCTCTTACAAACCCTTGCTTTTATCCTGAAGAGAAGCAAAAGTAACAACCACGAATCTTCCAAACAGGCTTGGGATCCATAAATCAAAACAACAAAATACTATAACAATAAAATAAATTCTATGGAACCTCAATAAATGATCAAATCAATTTTTCGTAGAGGTTCGAGGCATTGTGCTTTCGAAGAGAGTGAAGAATGGGACGTGAAAGCCTTTTGCAATAAGCATGAGAAGCTCTATTTCTGCATGGTGTTTCTATTTAAAAGTTGTAAAGGAATGGGCTGCGTGCGACCTCTATTTATACAAAAAGTTTTGCTTGAATAGGGGACAAAATTGGTTGATCAATTAAGGATAATTATTGATCAAAAAGTACTTTGGTCGATCAATTAAGAATGTTGGTCGACCACTTGTTGGTTGATCAAGAGGAATTTTCTCGACTTCCTAAAATGGACTAATTTGATCAGTCAAGTAAGTAGGTTGGTCGATCAAAGTGTTTTGGTCGATTAATTAATAAGTTTGGTTGATCAATAACCCTAAAATTTGGATTTGAAAAGATACGCGAAAAAATCATTTTTGAGTTTTATTTGAGGTTCCTTACAATAAAGTCCTATACTCAAATAAATGAAAAAGACGCTCATCAGCAACTATCTGAACTTGAGTCTTGAATAGAGGCTTCAATCTAAGATAGTCCTAAAATGTTAGTCTTAGCAATAAACATAATTTTGGTGCATTAAAACAGAAGTGCTTACAGAAGATCCCTTTGGGTACATCTCTAATATAGACGCATCTATTTAGGTTAAAATACCTAATCATGCATGTTCTTAGGCTTAGATTTGCTTTTCATGTCATAAATATTACATAGCATGCACCATTCTGCATTTAGAGTAGTTATGTATATTTTAGGTTAATTAGGTACTTTTTATGGTTAGGAGAGAAGCGGATCTATTACAGGGCCTCAGATGGATGATCGGACAGTATGGATCTGATCAGGACGACGATCGGAGTCTAATGCCTCCGAAATTATCTAGATTGGAGTCCTGTAGCATCATATGAAGTTCGTGGAAGATCAACGGCTAGGAGGGCAATGCGACATCCTTACAGGATTCGGATGAAAAATCTGACCGTATGGATGGATCCGGAGCAACAATCGTAGTCCAGCAACATGAGAATCATCTCGATCAGAGCTCCGTGGCACCCTCTTCAAGTCTGTCCAAAAACTGACTCTGAGCATTCATGTAATCTGATACCTGATGTTGGTGCCTCATCATAACCATGTTTGTCTCTCTCTGCCTATGCATCATCAAAGAAATACCAGCGGTCTCATCTTGAATAGTGACAAAGTCCTTGCTTGAAATCTGTCTGCCCAAGAGGCTCCAGTCCTGATCGTAGAAAGAGGGTGAAAGTCTCAATGGAGGTGGACATGTCGTAGTGAAGTGCTCATAAGGCAGGAACGGTGGAGGTACTGTGGTATGCTCCTCTTCTTGCTGTTGCTCCTATGGTGCACCCTCATCATGAGCTCCCTGTGCTAGCTCCACTTTGCATAAGTGAGTTTATCAAAAATGAAGACACAAGTGATAAACTGTTTATGATTGATGTCCATGGGTACACTGAAATGAAGAAAAATATGGGATAAAAGTGTCCAAACTGGAAGGAGCTGCTTGGTGGTTTACTCATAAGATAAAGAATTAAATGGCTCCAATTGGACCATTTGTTGTTCATGAAGGCATAGAGGGTGATTAGCATTATACTAGGGCAGTTTTCAAAAGATGTGGACTTGGACATAAAGTTCCACAAAAAGACACGATTCAGAAAGCAAGGCAAATGACGGAAAAAGGGTGAATTAGCAGGATGGCCCAAGTCAAAATGAGAGGGAGTGAGCAGGGTCTCCCTGATAGTATCGGACTGAGTCTGCTGATGTAACTCAAGAAAAGCAGGTCCAATAGAAGGACAACCAAGAATTTTTGTCAAAACATCCGCATTGACTAGAACCTCTATCCCGTAGATGTTCGAGGTCAACTCGATATTGGACCCTTCACCTATATCTTTGAGATTCTCATAAAATAGGTGACAGGCCATAGGATCAACACTAGGAATGCGGCTATGCTTAGAACCCACGTAAAAGTTCTACCCAGATAGACGCAAAATCTGATGGTATGAAAATTTTTCATGGATCCCAAGGTAGATAGACTCAAAATAGGTGAAGTCAACGGGTCGTCCGATGTACAGAGAGAACTTAGCAAACAAAGAAAATCGATCATGAGCAGCCTCGGTAATAAAAAAGCGATTGAAAGTATCATCACGATGACTAGAAGAGCCTCGAGGACGTTTGGGTGCCATCGTGAGGTGCTGAAAAAACCATGGTTGGTCAATAAAAAATGTCAGTTGGTCGACCAAAAGAGAACCAGATGATTGGTCTATCAACCAAAGGGTTTGGTCGACCAAAAAACCTTCGACTGAAAAAAAAAGGTGTTTGACCGATAGGTAAACTCATGTATACGAGATCGAACAAAAGTTTGTCGATCAAAATAGAGGCTGGATGGAGGGCGTGAGAGGAGGTTGAAGTCAGCGGTGTTGGTCGATCAAAGGAGAATAGAAGTTGTGGGGTAGTGTTTGATAGAAGTGGGGACCATTTATGATGGTTAAAAAGATAGGTTTAGGGGTAAAAACGAGGGGTTTTTAAAGAGAACATGATTAGCAAAATAGGTAAATGCACTTAAGGCAACTAATCACATAGGTTAGAAACGGTAAACGAAGATTGCGAAAGGAAAATGAGGAAACAAGATCGCAATCGCAAAGGTGAATTTGCCCAGTTTTGGTCGATCAAAATTTGATTTTGGTCGATCAAAATAGGAAATGATCAATCAAAATAAGTATTTGGTTGATCGGAGTTTGAAAGTTTGGAGGGAAAATTCCCGCCCAAATAGTTTGGTCTATCAAAAATTTTAGTTGATCAATCAAAAAGAGAAAACAGTGGAGGGAAAATTCCTACCAAGCAAATTCAAGTTTTGGTCGATCAAATAATAGTTTTGATCGACCAAAGGTTGGTCGATCAATCTTTGAAAATTGATTGATCAAACCAGTAAAAGTGTCATTTTTTAGGCTACTTAATTAAGCTCTTTTAATCTAGATAAACCTAGTGAATGGCAAATTTGATTAAACCTATCTTTTGATAAAGGTTTTGTGAATATATTTGCTAGCTGTTTTACTGTGTTAATAAATTCTACATTGATATCCCCTTTTAAGACATAACCTCTAAGAAAGTGATGTCTAATATCAATATGTTTAGTCCTAGAGTGTTGTACTGGATTCTTGGATAAGTTGATTGCACTAGTGTTGTCACACAAGATTTTGTTATTTTTAAAAGTTAATCCAAAGTCTTTTAAAGTTTATTTCATCCACAATAGTTGTGAACATGCTAAGGATGTTGCTACATATTATGCTTCAATTGTGGATAGAGATACAGTGTTTTGTTTTCTAAAGAACCAAGAGACTTAGGAATTTCCAAGAAATTGACAAGTCTTTCGGTCTGTGAAGCTACCCACAAAGTTAGCATCACAAAAGGAATATAATTTCAATGTGTCTGAGTTCGGATAGAAGAGTCTTAAGCCTTGTGTGTTGTTTAGATATCTAAGGATTCTTTTAACAGCATTTAGATGTGATTCCTTAGGGTTTACTTGAAAACGAGCATATAAACAAGTGCAAAATAGAATGTCAGGTCAACTTGCAGTTAAGTATAATAGGGATCCTATCATGCTCCTATAAAGCTTTTGATCTACTAACTTACCTATGTCATGTGTCATCAGCTTTTCATTGGGTAGAAGCTACTATCAGTGTTTCTTTACCTTTGACTTTGTCCATTGAGAATTTCTTCAATATCTTTGTTGTGTGTTTTGTTTGAGATATGAAGATTCTGGAAAATAATTGATCAATCTGAAGACCTAGGAAGAACTTAAGTTCTCCCATCATATTCATCTCAAATTGATCCTGCATAACCTTTGTAAATTCTTGGCAAAGTAGATCATTAGTACCATCGAAAATAATATCATCTACATATATTTGAATTATTAGGAGGTCATTTTACTTTCTTTTTGTAAAAAAAGTTGGATCAATTTGACCAATTTTAAACTCATTGTCAATTAAGTATGTTTTTAATCTTTCATACCAGGCTCGTGGAGCTTGTTTTATTCCATACAATGCTTTATTTAATTTCTATACGTGTTTTGGATGATTTGGATCTTCAAATCTTAGAGGTTGTTTAACAAAGACTTCCTCCTTAATGAATCCATTTAAAAAGGCACTTTTGACATCCATTTGGAACAACTTGAATTCCATATAGGATGCAAAAGCTAGCAACATTCTAATAGATTCAAGTCAGGCAATAGGTGCATATGTTTCATCAAAATCTATTCCTTCCTCTTGATTATATCCTTGAGCCACAAGTCTAGCTTTATTTGTAACT
Source organism: Thalassia testudinum (assembly GCA_037157565.1). Taxonomy (NCBI): domain Eukaryota; kingdom Viridiplantae; phylum Streptophyta; class Magnoliopsida; order Alismatales; family Hydrocharitaceae; genus Thalassia; species Thalassia testudinum. The sequence goes on along the minus strand of JAZHRO010000029.1, from coordinate 1,081,804 downwards.
ACATGTCCTGATACATCAAGTTTGTTCCTAAAAATCCACTTGGTTCCAATAATAGTTTGTTGCTCAGGTTTTGGAACAAGTTCCCATACTTGATTTTTCTTAAATTGGTTTAGCTCATCTTCCATAGTAATAATCCAATAATTATCTAAGAAGGCTTCCATAATGTTTTTAGGTTCGAATTGAGATACAAAAGCTATAAATGCTAATGTGTTAAGGGAAGATCTGGTCTGAACTCATTTTGATAATTCTCCTATTACTAATTCTTTAGGATGATCTTTTACAAAAGAGATATCTTTGGGTAGTTCATTAGAAATAATATCTTTTGGAATGTTTGAAGGATCATCTATTGTATCATCATCATCAATCATGGAAGATTGAGGTTGAACTAATGTTTCATCAAATGATACATGCATGGTTTCTTCAACAACATAATTCTTCTTATTAAAGACCCTATAGGCTTTACTTCTGGTTGAATAACCTAGGAAAATCCCTTCTAAGCTTTTTGCATCAAACTTATCAAGATTTTCTTTAATGTTAAGTATAAAACATCGACATCCAAAAATCTTGAAGTAGAAAATTCTAGGTGTTCTTCAATGATAGAGTTCAAAGGGTGTCTTCTTTAGACTTGGTCTGTTCAGGGTTCTATTTTGGATATAACAAGCAGTGTTTATAGCCTCAACCCAAAAATATTGAGGTAGCTTTGATTCGCACAGCATTGTGCGGGCACACTCTTGTAAGGTCCTATTTTTCCTCTCAACTACACCATTCTGCGGTGTTGCTCTAGGGAAGGCAAACTCATGTTTAATTCCATATTGATCACAAAAATTTGAGAAAGATTCATTTTCAAATTCTCCATCATGATCAGTTCTGATTCTGATTACTTCAAATCCTTTTTCATTCTGTAATCTTCTAACTAGTTTGATAAAGGCATCTAAAGTTAAGTCCTTGCTCTTTAAGAAAGATACGCAGTTAAATCTAGAGAAGTCATCAATTATGACTGAACAATATCTGCACCCACTTATGCTTTCGGATTTGGTTGGTCTGAATAAGTCTAAGTGAAGTAGCTCTAGGGGTTGAGAAGTGCTAACTATCCTTTTTGGCTTAAAAGGGTTTTTGGTTTATTTGCCAACTTGACAAGAATTGTAGACTTTGCTTTTCTTGAAGTTGATCCTTGGTAGACCTTTGATAAGTTCATGTTTCACTAGTTTACTAATGTTTCCCATGTGAACATGACCTAGTCATTTATGCCAAAGAGTTACTTCTTCGTCAGATACGATTAGACATTCAAGACTGTCGTATTTGTCGAAGCTTATGGTGTAAATATCTTTATGTCTATTTCCTTTAAAAATAACTTGATTTGTTTTTTCATCTCGAATTTTAAAACCTTTTGATGTAAATGTAATTATGTTCCCCTTATTACATATTTGGCTTACACTTAAAAGATTATGTTTTAAACATTTAACTAAGTGCACATTTTCAATAGAGGTAGAAGAATTACCAATTTGGCCAGTACCAATGATATGGCCCTTGTGGTTGTTCCCGAACGTGACTGTACCACCGTCCTGAATGTTGAGTTGTAGGAATAGGTCTTCCTCGCCGGTCATGTGCTTGGAACAGCCGCTGTCCATAATCCATCTTCTTTCTTCTCTTTTCTGTCATTGATTTGTGATTGTGAGGCTTCGTTTCGTATAGTGCCTTCAATGTTTCATTGATTTGTTGGAAAATCCACTTCTCATAATCTACTGAACCTCCAAAACAAGATTGCAAAATGCTTTTTGGTACCCATTTTTCCTTGGGTCCATGACAGTTAGTTTTTATTGCCTATTTTGGCAAGTTACCTTTTTCTTTGTTTTGACTGGAACTAGATGCTTCATGGCTATTCTTTAGTATATAGCCTAACCCAAACTTTTTGGTGCTTTGGGTTTGTGTTCCTAATAATTTGTGCAGATTTCTACTTCCGTTCGTTGATAGAAGACTTTTCGCTTAGCGTTATAGTATTTAAGTGGTGGAAAAATCGACTAATAAAAAATAATGAAAATAACCACTCGCAGAACAACGGGTCGTATCCACAGGGAGGCAATGATGCAATCAATACTTAATTATTTAATGTTATTTCGGATAGTGCGAAATCCCTTTTCAAATCGGACTTAAAATGTGAAGGAAAGTAGATTTGTAATAAACTAAAAAGTTAAGGGTATAAGTGCAGTTTTCCCTCACAGAAATCCTCAATAAATTTAGGATGAATTCATGCAATTTTCACGTGATGTGTACTAAAGAAAATTAGTACTTAAATTAAGTCCAAAATCAATCTTTAAACTAGTTAATATCAATACCATGCAATTATAAAGAACTATGAGTGTTTGAATGCAATTCTGCCATAATATAATAATAATAAAATCAAATTAGGTGGCAATGGCATTGAATGTAAATTTTAATTGAGAGGAAAACAGGGCTTTTTTCCTTTCTCCTCCTTGAGAGAGAGGGAGAGCACCGCGGGGGTTGCTAAGAGGCTCAGGAGGACGGCGAGGTCGAGGGCTCTCCGGTGGTGGTAGCGGCGGCGACGCAGGTGGCCGGAGCTCCGACCTGTGCAGCAAGATGGCGGAGGTGCTGTTGCGGTGCCTGCGGCTGTGCGAGCGTGCGCGCGCGTGCTGGTGCACGGGCAGGTGCTTGCAGGATGCGGTCTGCAGTGGCTGGAGGGAGATGGCACGCGGTTGAGAGCGCCTGCAGGATGCGGTCTGCAGTGGCTGGAGATGGAGCACGGGCAGAGAGCACCTGCCATGGCTGGAGGGAGAGGCGCGCGGGAGTGCGCACGCTAGGAGCACGGGCAGGCGCTTGCCGGTGTGCAGGCGTTAGTGAAGCGATGCGCCTGCAGATGGCTGGGGCGGAAGGTGATGAGGGGCGTGGCCTGGTGCACGTGGGTAGAGAGATGGTAGGGCATGCTGATTTGCAGGGGGTGCTGGTGCGGGCAGTTGGTGAGCGCCTGTAGCAAGGGAGAGGCGCCCGGTTGGGTGCGGGCGCCTACTGTGGCATGGGCGGAAGGTGATGAGGGGCATTGGAGATGGCGTGCACTTGCTGGGAGCGTCGGCAGATGGCGGAGGTTTTTCCCCGCAAGGGGGAAGAGGGCATAGTGCACTCTTCTTCTTTTTCTCTGGATGGATTTCCTCTCTCCCCTCCTCTTCTTTTTAGCTTCTCTCCTTGCGTGTGAGTTCAGGGATTTTCCCAAATCCCCGGTCATAGTTGTTGAGAAAGGCGGCGGAAGAAGAAGATTACCCCAATGTCCGGCAGGGGAGGGGGAAAGAGTCGGGTGTTATGTGTTGGGGAATTTATCCCCTCACCCTTGTTCTTTCTGCATTTTATTCCCTGCACATAAAAATAACAAAATAATTAAGTTATAGAATGTTATAAACTTAAATCATGAGGCATATAAATATTCTACAACTTAATTGTCATTATTAACACACCTAAACTGTACGATTAAATATACTTAGGCTTAATATTAGTCCATTTTAATGGACTCATCATTCATGAATTTGGTCAGGTCATTTAGTAGAACAATAGAGTTTTCTTTCAATTTATCTATGTCTATTTCTAAGTGGATTATTTGAGATTTTAGTGTTGTAATTTCAATAGATAGTTCTTTGTTTTGATTGTCAAGTGTTTTTTTTTGTGCTTTCTCTTTGTCTAGTATCTTTTCTAGGTTTTTGTTTTCTAATTTTAATGATGTAGCTATATCATGCAATTCAAAGAATGCTTCCAATAGTTCATCTTGAGTAAAGGAGGTTACCTCATCTTCTAATGCCATCAAACCGAGAAGAGCTTCCTCTCCTAATGTTTCTTCTTCTTCTGAACTTGAGTCTGACTCATCCCAAGTTGCGGTAAAGGCTTTCTTCTTTCCATCTTTATTGAAGTGCTTCTTCTTCTTTTCAGATTCCTTCCTGAGAAATGGACAATCCTTATTGATGTGTCCCTTTCTCTTGTAGTTGTAATAGACGATTGCGTCGTTGTTTCTTCCTTCTTTCTTCTTGTCCTTAAGAAACTTTCTGAATTTTCTGGATAGGAGTGCTATGTCTTCCTCTTCTTCTCCACCAAAAGTTTCTTTAGATTCTTGAGTGGCTTCAAGGGCTATGGCTTTCTTCTTTACTCCTTCGCTTTCATGCTCCTTCATGTGTTGAAGTTGAACTTCATAAGCCATCAAGCTTCTGATAAGATCGTCTAATTTGAGGGTAGACAGATCTTTCGACTCCTGTATGGCTGTGGTCATGGTTTCCCAATCGCTGGTGAGAGATCGGAGTATGTTTCTCACCAGTGCTTCATTCTTGATCTCCTGATCTAGGTTCCTTAGAGAGTTTATGATGTCCATAAACCTTGTGAACATTTCCTTGATCGACTCGCCTTGCTTCATCCTGAAAGCTCATAATTTTGTGTTAGTAAATTCACTCTAGTTTCCTTTACCTTCGTTGTGACTTCATGGGTCACTTAGAGGATGTTCTATATCTCATAGGCTGTCTTGCAAGTAGAAACACTGTTGAATTCAGCTCTCGAAAGCCCGTAGAAGATTGCATTCATGGCTTTTGCATTGTGGGTTGCCATCTTCTTTTGATCTAGTGTCACAGCCAATCCTTCCTTGATCTCAAGACGAGTGTACTTGGAGGCGATGATGTCCCACACCTCGAAATCCATGGACTATAGGAAGATTTGCATCCTTGTCTTCCAATATCCATAGTTCGTCCCGTCAGAGAGAGGAGGACAAATAACAGATTGCCCCTTAGCGTATGTGTCGACAGAAGATTTTGACATCTTCTGGACAACTAGGCTTTGATACCAAATGAGAATATCCTGCGGATCGCAACTAAATACCAGAGGGGAGGGGTGAATAGTATTACTTTGAAAATATAAATCAGATTAAAAAATAAGACAAGAGAGATTCATGCACAGAGTATACCTGATTTATAGTGGAAACCCAATTCGGGCAAAAATCACTACCTAAGACTCCCAGCTTAGGATTTTCCGACTAGTACAAGCTAGTCAATCTACTATTTGCACCACTTGAACGAGGGTGGCACAACCTCTTACAAACCCTTCTCTTTATCCTGAAGAGAAGCAAAAACAACAACCACGGATCCTCCAAACAGGCTTGGGATCCGTAAATCAAAACGACAAAATAGTATAACAATAAAATGAATTCTATGGCACCTCAATAAATGATCAAATCGATTTTTTCAAGAGCATGAAGAATGGGTCGTGAAATCCTTTTGCAATAAGCACGAGAAGGTCTGTTTTTGAATGGTGTTTCTATTTAAAAGTTGTAAAGGAATGGGCTGCGTGTGACCACTATTTATACAAAAAGTTTTGCTTGAATAGGAAACAAAATTGGTTGATCAATTAAGGATAATTGGTTGATCAAAAGGTACTTTGGCCAATCAATTGACAATGTTGGTCAATCAAGAGGATTTTTCTCAACTTCCTAAAATGGACTGATTTGATGGGCCAATTATGTAGGTTGGTCGATCAAAGTGTTTTGGTTGATCAATTAATAAGTTTGTTTTTTCAATAACCCTAAAATTTGGATTTGAAAGATATGCAAAAAAATCATTTTTGAGTTTTATTTGAGGTTCCTTACAATAAAATTATAGACTCAAATAAATGAAAAAGACGCTCATCAGCAACTACCTGAACTTGTGTCTTAAACGTAGGCTTCAATCCAAGATAGTCCTGAAATGTTAGTCTTAGCAATAAACATAATTTTGGTGCATCAAAATAGAGGTGCTTACAGAAGACCCCTTTGGGTACATCTTTGATATAGACACATCTATTTAGGTTAAAATGCCTAATCATGCATGTTCCTGGGCTTAGATTTGCATTTCATGTTATAAATATTGCATAGCATGCATCATTATGCATTTAGAGTAGTATATATTTTAGGTTAATTATACTTTTTATGATCAGCAGAGAAGAGGATTTATTTCAAGGACTCAGATGGACGATCAGGCTGTACGGATCTGATCAGGATGATGATCGGAGTCTAACGCCTCCGAAATCGTCTAGATCGGAGTCCTGTGGCATCATATGAAGTTCGAGGAAGATCAACAGCTAGGAGGGCAATGCGACATCCTTACAGGCTTTGAATGAAAAATCCGACCGTACGGATGGATCCGGAGCTACAATCGTAGTCCAACAACGTGGGAATCATCTAGATCAGAGCTCCGTAGCACCCTCTACAAAAAGAAAAAGATTGATGACCCAGATGGCACCACGTGGCCCCATCCAGGCCACCCAACTTCAGCCATCAATGGCTACTGGTGCCCCCTCATCATCAAAGATCTCGCACCACAGCCATTGGATCAAGATCCAAGGGTTGAGGTGCCTCCGCGCTTTCAACTCCCACACTATCTTCACGACTAAAATGCTCCCTTGCCTCAATGGTAGCGGGTGCGGTTTGCAACCAAGAGGCGTAGGGTTGAATCGCGCCATGCCTTCAATCCAACCCAGCGGCAAGGCACGCTCAATTTCAACTGCTCGATCGTAGACGAGCGGCCGAGATGCAACTACGTGGGCACATGGAAGACTGCCAATCTAGTGGAGGTGATCATGCGGGCGTCGACTCACATCTCCATGCGTGATCCCACGCAAGCGTATGGGCCAGTGCATGAGTTGGCGTGGACCTTCAGCGATAGTTGGGCTAGCCTTCAGTGACGCTTGTAGCTGTCACTAATGGCCTACGCTATGTGTGCATCAGCAAAGGAATTGAAGAGTGCCAGTAAGCTTTAGCGACATTTGGGGGATTGGCTGGCGTGGATCTACAACGATGCCTTTGATGTCACTAAATGACCTCTACACGAATTGCCCTCTTCCCTTCATTATGAAAGGCCCCTACACCTCCCCTTCTTCATCTCTTCCTTTCTTCCTTTTACAACCTCCAAGGATCCAGAGAGAGCTTCTCCCTAGCCCGAGATCCTCCTCTAAAGTAGAAAAGAAAATGGTTTTCCCACCTCTCATATCCATTCGTGGAGCATCTGTTGGCCATCCTCTCATCGCCCTTCGGGAGAGGATGCTGTCCTGCCCCATCCTCCGTCCTCTAGCTACATCCTCCTTCATCCTGCTCCTCACCACCTTCCTCCAGGCGTCGTCAGAGCAAGTCATCCTCCCTGTCGAGGGGGATTTCTCTCACCTATCTCTATCTTTATTGCTTTCATAGTGCAATCTTTCCCGCTTTCATAGTTGTTAAAAAACATTTGATTAGAAATCCATGATTGTGTCTCTCTCTCTTATATTTTCGCAAGTAGATTAGCTAGATAAGCAATTGGCTATTTGATCACTTGCTTTCTAAAAAATTCCAAAAAAATTATAAAAGATAAAACGATAAAAACAAATAAAAGAGAAACGCGGATCTTTCAAAAACCAAATGTTTGCCTCCTAGTGTTCGACCCAGGGCTCACATTTCGTGTTTTGGTTATAAATTTTATCTGATAGATGCATTTTGCGAGCTACGACGATGGGTCCTCCAAACGCTGATGTTTACCATGCGAGACACGTTCATCATTTTGGCACTGTTGCAAGGGAGACAATGCACTTTGGTCCTTCTGATTATCTCTACCTACTCTACTCCCACCTAATCCTAAGCACTAGTAGCCTACCAAAGCTTCATTAGAGCTTACTCTCAAGCTCCAAAGGCCTCTTATTAGTGTAGCATTCCTTTATCCCACCAAATATTTGTCCCTCACCTCATCACTTTCATAGGTCGCCTTGGAGCTATCCTCCCACCTCCATTCCGGTAACAGATTACCTCTGCCTCCTCACCTCCATTCCAGAGCCTCAGGGAAGCATTCCTCTACCCGACGTCCTCCTGCATCTCACCTCCGTCGTCCCACTCAACTCCTTCATCTAAGTTTCCACCAGGCACCGTCGTCTCACCGAACAGCTGATTTTGGAGATTCTTTCTCACCTCCCTCTCTTTTTATGCTTTCGTAGATTATTGTAATAGACAATTGTGCAATATATCATATTTGTTCCATCTCTCCTGTGAATTTATTCTGCTTGTCATTTTATTTCAAAGATACAAAAAAATAACAAAACCCCAAAATACTAAAAAGAAACAAAACGAAGCGCGGTTTTCAAGCAAGGTAAACGTCGCCTCCCAATGTTCGACCCGAAACTCCCTTGGAGTTTTAGTAAAATTGTATTTGATAATGAGTTTTACGACTACAACGATGGGTTCCTCCAAACACCGATTTCTACCACGCAAAACTCGTCAATCATTTTGGCGCCGTTGCCAGGGAGGCATTACTCTTTGGTTTTTCTCGCATTTTTTTGCCTTAACTTTTTAACTCACTTTGCTCCTTTCTTTCTATGATTACAAGAACCTTTCCATGGCGAGCCAAAGCGGATAGATCAGAGTAAGGTGCGGTTAAGGAGTTTTGTAAGTTTATCCCCACCACCCCCACCCTAGATTTCATTTCACACACTAATAACTCAAACCCAAATCAACTTAGGTGCTTTTTATAAACCCTGGGATAGATTTGATTGTTTGATTCACTTTGGCTCACCTCACCCACCCACATATATATTAAAAAAAATACTCTTCACTTGTGGGATTTAATTGAAAGCTACACACTAAACACCCACAACTTCTAATCCTAAGGTGCACAATCACATCGATTCTACCACTTAACCAGAATCTGACCTACGGACCCGGTACACCTTAACTCAACACAAAAATAAGTGAGTAGACAATTTAAATAGGTTAAATATCTTGTGTGCCTTAATCAAGTGGTGCAACAGGCCAATTGATTTAACTATTTGGGCCACACCACTTAAGATAAAAGTAATTCATTAGTAGCTTGCCACTTAGGGTTGATTTTTAGGGCTGAACCAGGTACTCCATGTTATTTTTTTGATTTCTAAAGGAATATATTATCACCAGTGCTTACAAAACTTGGAGTGTTCTCCTGAACTTGATTGAACGAACCTAAAAATTAAACCCTTAAAGCTACTAAATAAGGTTAAACCCTAAAAGACACATCAACAAATAGCCTTATTTGCAAACCCAGGTTGTGCACGCACACACATTTCAATTGATCATTAAGGGCACAACCCATCTAAATGGCCCATCACATTCCAAGAGCACAATCAGTCCAAGCCTAATTAAAACTGAGTAGACATTGGCCTTAAGGATTGATTTGCTCTTCAAGGCTCAGACTGAGATTTTTTTTTTATTAATCTGCTTTTGGTGGTCCATCTGATGTCAAGCTAGGGGAGTAGCGTCAAATGACTGTGGCTGGGGGTTACACCAGGAACTGGAGGCACAAGACAAAGGAAGAACCTTCTCCCCAACCCCTCCCTCTAATTGGTTGGATTGATTGGATAGAAGTAGACCAAATCGTTTATAATCTCAAGACGGGTACTGGGAGTCTGTAGGTCTTTAGGCTAACCCACCTAAGGACAGGGTTGATTGCTTGTATTGGAGGGCTCCTTCTCTTCAGGTTTCCCTCTTACTCCATAATGTATCCTTCCACATCTTTCACACATTTCCAATCCTACCCTCCTACCAACACGTATCCTCAAGATGATTACTATCCCAACTCAACTTGTAATTACTCATCCACTAGCCGGGATAACTTTGATTGGGGATATGAATCCGAACCTCATTGTCCAGGGCATAACCTTGGACAACAAGACTTTGATTACTATCCTTCCCAGAGCTACAATGATTATAGATCTCCACCCTTTGATGATCAACCTAACCAGATCTACAACCATGAAGGATATGATGATTATAACATCTACCCTCCCCAGTATTCCACTGAATATAGGTCACCTCCATTTTTTGAACCCAAGATGACCTACTATCAGGGAGGGACTCGCGAACCTCAATATCTTGACTCCCCTAGATTTAACTCGAACCCACCCAACCCTGAACCGAACCAGTTGGTTAGGTGAACCAAATCCAGGATAGGGTGTTGGCTAATCTTGAGGAACCCTATACAATCTTTAGAAGCTCAGCCAACAGCATACACTGAAGCATTGGAGCCTATGATAAAATTGATTGATGAGCTGAATAGCTTTTTATTGGATTTGCTCCAAAATGTCATGGAAAGGGGCCTGGGTGAGTTTCCACTTGGGAAGTTGTCAAGGTTGAGGATGAAATTCGTGGTTGCCCTAGTCAAATCTTGGGATGATTCTCAAGATGAACCCCCTTCAGGAGAGCCAATGTCAGAACCCGCTTAGGCACCTGTCGGGGGGGATACATTTTCTGAGACTGGGGATGACCAGGTTGGGCTAGAGCAAGCATTGAGGATGAACCAATTGATTCAACTGAGATCCCTGAGCCAAGGAGCGAGGAAAAATATGTCTCTTTGAACCAGGAAATGACAATCAATTTTGAGACATATATAAATGAGGATCATGAATTCTTTGACTCTGAGGGTGAAGAATCTCTTAGTGAAGTCCCACTTGAGTGTAAGGAAGATGATTTTAGTGAGACAAATGGGCTTAAGGAATCTGACGAACCATTTGGTAGCCCAATTATTGAAGATTTGGATTCGGTTGGGGTTAACTTGGTGGATTCGAATCCTCATTTACTAGAAGATTCAATCAATTGCTCCATTCCTCAACCACACCGCAAAGGGATTGATTTTGATTTGGAAATCATTGTACCCAAGTCAATTCTAAGTTAGCCACGATTTCTGGGCTTGGGTAAATCATATGGGGTGAATGGTATGCTAGAGGCCCCGGAGCTTGAGCACTTGATGTTGGAGGATAGAATTGTTGAAATGAAAATTTGGGAGGTTAATTCTGAGGGAAAAACATGTTTGGATTTAAGGGTTCCTATTGACCTAAAACCACCTACTTTCTACTAGGACCCTTATAATATCTTTCACGTGCAACCTAAGCTTGAAATAACTGATTATCTTTCTGAGCTGAACTTTAAGAGGACATCCTAACCTATTGAACCATCCTTTCCCGTTGTCTGACACTTTGGTCTTGGGTTGCACACCACAAAACCGTAGGCCCGACCCTGTAAGCTTAACAACCTTCGGTTCTGAGTGATTTTCATCCAGAATTTGAGAACCACTCAACCCTGGGGCATGGGTCTGAACCATAATCTAGTCCACATTTGTGGATACCTACTGGCAAGTCTTGTAATCAATATTTTTATTTTTATTCTGACATGCACTTGTGAATTCCTAATTTCTTCTTTGTATGTATGTTATGCCTAGCTGGAGGCATTAAATTTAGCACGTGTTTATATTCCATGTCCTCTGTAGAGTTGACCAGATTTTCATGTTATTTAGGTGATATTCTGTTTACTCCGTCTTTTCATGTCTTTATTTTTACAATGAGAACATTGCATCATTTAGGCATGGGGGGTGGATAATTAATTCCTGAAATCATTTTGTTAACTCCGTAGAATTTCTTTTAGTTTCTTTAAAAAAAGAATTAGAAGAAGAGAACTTAGGCTTTTAGGCGTTATTAACTTTATGAAATGATACGAGAGGACCTAAACACTTAGACTCTTTAGGTCTTCAGGCTTAATTAGCTCAGGTGTCCACTCGAATGTGGAATTAGTCTCGAGTCCTCTCCAAGTAATTCTATTTTAAATTATTCAATAAATTGGGATGATAAGTATATGACTTATCAACCCACCCTCTGATTTGAGGGACTTCAAGCCTAAGCATCTACACACCTTCTGGGACTGACTCACTTTTCTGTGGTCTCTTCGAAAATTGGGTAGCTAATGAACCATCTAAGGTGGTATGGTTGACAAGTTGTTGGTGGTAACAGCTCGTCGGTCGGTAAACCAGAGCCTAGCCACAAGACCATTTTCTTTGTACTTCCTTTAGGTAAATCTTATATCAGGGAAGCCACCTACTTAAAAGAAAAGGAAAAGAGAAAAATAGAAAAAGGAGAAAATAAAAAAATAAACAAATAAAACCACACTTCACCGCACAAGTATGGCTGGCAAGTGGTCATGGGTAACAGCTCATTAGCCGATTGTTTAGAGCCCAGCTCACAAAAATGCACAATAATTCCAAAAACACTTAGGGAAGAAGTGGGAAAGTAAAATAAACCGGGGAGATATACATTGGGTTCGCTCTTGTATTGACCCCATAAATAAAAATAGTAGGGAGAAAGCTATCATTCGAAAAGATAAACCTTTAGGCAAGGTCACCTAGGGTCGTAGAAACCCGAAGTCTGTTTTAATGGTCGCCTAGTGAGTCTTTCAATCTTTTAACAAGATGCTTAGCACTTAGAGTCCTTTTAGATTCTTGGGCAGGTCAAGTAGCCGTAAAAAGTTATCCCAAAACTCTCAAACTCCAAAAGTACAAAAAAATTTGAAAAGAAGAAAAAAAATAAAAAAATGTTTATCTTCCCTTTTCTAGTAAAGCGAGGACTTGGGTGGTCTGCATTCTGGCAGACACCTGGGTACTATTAAGTTTTCCTAGTTTAGGACCTTAGTTGAAATTTTTTATTGTTAATAAACAACTTAGGCCTAAGCAATTGAGTCCTAATTATGTTTTTATACATAGCATGTTGTCTATTTTGCTAGGGTCTAGCAAAATATATTCATGAGGGTATGATATAGACACATCTATTTAGGTTAAAATGCCTAATCATGCATGTTCCTAGGTTCAGATTTGCATTTCATGTTATAAATATTGCGTAGCATGCATCATTTTGCATTTAGAGTAGTTGTACATATTTTATGGTCAGGAGAGAGGAGATTTATTTCAAGGCCTCGGATGGACAATCGGACCGTACGGATCTGATCAGAATGACGATCGGAGTCTAGCGCCTCCAAAATCGTCTAGATCAGAGTCTCGTAGCATCATATGAAGTTTGAGGAAGATCAATGGCTAGGAGGACAATGCGGCATCCTTACGAGTTTCAGATGAAAAATCTGACCATACGGTTGGATCTGGAGCAACAATTGTAGTTCAGCAATGCGAGAATCATCTCGATCAGAGCTTTGTAGCACCCTCTACAAAAAGAAAAAGATGGACAACCTAGATGGCGTCATGTGGCCCCATCCAGGCCACCCAACATCGGCCATCAACGGCTACTAGCACCCCCTCATGATCGGAGATCTCTCACTACAGCTGTTGGATCAAGATCCAACGGCTGAGGTGCCTCCACGCTTTCAACTCCCACGCTATCTTCTCGACTCAAATGCTCCCTTGCCTCAACGGTAGTGCCCGTGGTTTGCAAGCAAGAGGCATGGGGTCGGATCGTGCCATGCCTTGAATCCAACCTAGCTGTAAGGTGTGCTCAATTTCAACCACTCAATTGTAGATGAGCGGTCGAGATGCAGCTATGTGGGTGCACGGAAGACCGCCGATCTAGTGGAGGTGATCACATGGGCGTCGACGCACATCTCCACGTGCGATCCCATGTGCATGCGTGGGTGAGTGTGAGTTGGCGTGGACCTTCAGCGATAGTTGTATGGGCCTTTAGTGACGCTTATAGCTATCACTAATGGCCCATGCTATGCGCATGCCGACAAAGGAATTGAAGAGCACCGGCAAGCTTTAGAGACATTTGGGGGATTGGCTGGCGCGGATCTATAGTGACGCCTTTGATGTCACTAAATGTCCTTTACACGAATTGCCCTCTTCCCTTCACTATAAAAGGAACCCTACACCTCCCCTTCTTCTTCATCTCTTCCTTTCTTCCTCTCACCACCTTCAAGGCTCCAGAGAGAGCTTGTCCCAAGCCAAGGATGCTCCTCTATAGTAGAAAAAAAAATAGTTTTCCCACCTCTCATCCCCATTCGTGGAGCATCCCGTGGTCGTCCTCTCACCACCCTTTGGTAAGAAGATCCATGCCGCGACGCTGTCTTGCCCCATCCTTTGTCCTTTGGCTACGTCCTCCTTCGTCCTGCTCCTCACCACCTTCCTTCAAGCGATGTCAGAGAGAGTCATCCTTCGAGTGACCGTCAAGGGAGATTTCTCTCACGTATCTCTATCTTTATTGCTTTTGTAGTGCAAGCTTTCCTGCCTTTGTTGTCTTAAAAAAACATTTAATTAGAAATCCATGATTGTGGCTCTCTCTCTCTTATATTTTTGCTAGTTGATTAGCTAGATAAGCAATTAATGATCTGATCTCTTGCATTCTAAAAAATTCCAAAAAAATTATAAAAGATAAAATGACAAAAACAAATAAAAGCACGTTTAACTCCTACCTAGCTTTCAGAAACCAAACGTTCGCTTCCTTGTGTTCGAACTGGGACTCACATTTCGAGTTTCGATTATAAATTTTATCTGATAGATGCGTTTTGCGAGCAACGACGATGGGTCCTCTAAACCCCGATTTTTACCATGTGAGACACGTTCAACAATCTTCTTTTTGGATTATGTACGGGAAAGCATGCCATTTACTCGTTGAGTTGGAACATAGGGCACTTTGGCCTATCCGAAGTGTTGGATTTAGAAAATGCGGGTAAGGCACGACTTCTGGAGTTAAGTGAGCTTGAGGAATTGAGGAATGATGTTTATGACACCTCTTAAGCTTATAAAGAGAGAACTAAGCTCATGCATGATAAGTATATCCTTACAAAGACCTTTGAGCCCAACCAACAAGTCTGGCTTTTCAATTCCAGACTAAAGCTTTTCCCAGGAAAATTGAAATCACGTTGGGATGGGCCATACATAATCACCAAAGTGTTTCTACATGGGACTGTGGAGATCAAGAGCCCTTCCTTTTTAGTAATGCCCTTTACCATCAACAACCAATGATTAAAATGATTCATTACTTTGGATGGCCATTTGGTTGACAAGGTCACTCTTGAGGAGCCTTAGCTCCTGTCATTCTCCACCTAAGGTAATATCTTCCCTTAACAGTTTTGTTTCTAATGAGGACATTGTTTGAACCAGGCTTGGGGGGATAGGACCTAAGGCATTTGTTTATAGCATGTCTACATTTTGCATTCATGCATGCATATTGCATTTGAAAAAAAAGGAAGAAAAAAAAGAAAAAAATGTTGTTATGCTTAACCGGCTGGGCTCTGCAACTTTAGGCATGAGAACAAGACTTTAGGTTTACCTAAGCTGACTCTAGGTATCTAATTATAAGAGCTAGGGTTGAACTACTGACTTTAGAAGTTTAGGGTCCATTTGGACTTGAAAACCTAAGTAGGAGTTAAGTTGCGGACCATTCCTCAAGAGGTTGAGGAAGGAAAGCTAAGGATTGAGTTAAAGGCTGGGTAGTATCTGGTGTCTTTTTCTACCCTTTGGTTTACGGGTACTCGTAACCTAAGCATCCACATTTCACACACACTTGGTCTTGTGTAAATAGGGATCACCCAAATTCATTTCTTGAAGAAAATTTGGTTCTCTTAGTTCTAACTTAGGAGAAGCTTGAAAACACAATTTGATTGGAGGAGTTCCTCCCGTAGGAGAGGTGGAGTATATACTCACCTTGAGGATGTGATGATAACATGTCACCTCTTTGGTGCTTGTCTCTTAGGATGACCATTCTACTGGGGGCATGTAAGTGCATTGTGCGGTTTAGGGACCATGGGCGGCCCTATCTCGAAGTGCCGATTGCCATAGGCCTGAATTAGCTTAAGAAATCCATGGGCGATACTATCTCGAAGTGTCGATTGCCAGGAGTTCTTGGGGTCACTATGGGCGGTGCTATCTTGAAGCATCGAAAGCCAGTCACCCTTCGAGGTTCGGTGATGGGGGCAGTGAATCCGACATTGACCGTGTTGATAGCTGATCCAAGGTTAGGCTTAGAGGAATCAAACAAAAAAAATTATATGATTACAAAAAAAAAAGAAAAATCTTTCTTACTCTCTTTTCTAGGTTGGCAATCATACCAACCTCAAATAAATCAGACCAATGCACATGCATGGATGCTTTAATCTCTGGGATCAATAAACTTTAGGGTAGAGTTAGAAATCAAGGAAACCTATGCCTGCAACTCGTACTTAGCTGACCTAGTCTGTAACTCAACAACTACTTGGGTACCTTATGATCTAGGGTTAGATGGTTCAACCTAATTACTATGAAAAGGTCAATTGAGTTAGCTTGGATAACTTGGAGTGTTAAGTCTTGCTTGAATTTGCTAGGGACTAACAAAAACTAGGCATGGGGCAGTTGATTAGCCCATATTTGTGGGCTATTTATATATTTTAATGCTTAGACATTAAGATTTCATTAACATTTATTTAGCATGCATTAGGATGTAAATAGATTAATTTATATTTTTAACTTAATTACATAATTCATGCATTTAGAATTGACTTAGAATGGCAAGCAATTAGGTGCAGTACATGCATTGTTTTAATTAATATAGAAGTTAAGGATTTGTGCATAAGTAATCCTAATATTTTATTATAATGTTATTCTTCTTCCACAGGAATGGCTCTGCTTCCTCAGCGGCCATTCACTCCAGCCACAGCTGCAAGCATTCCTCCTCCGTGAAAAGGAGCCTTCAATGCACATGCTCCAATTCAAATCCTTGTCGCCACAGCTACAAAGAAGCAGGAGAGTCACCATCTTCGCGCAGCCAATCACCCCCCCTCCACAACTATGTTGAGCAGCAAGCTCTCCTCCCACCCCACTACTGTGGGCCTCGACCGTGGCAAAACTCTACCCCCGTGGGCTTGTGGGGTGAAAGCCCACATCGCCATCCACAGAGTCTTGCAACCTCCATTACCGTGAACTAAGTACCATTACTCAACGCCACCACCATTTTCATTGCCTGTTCATCTTCTCCATGAAGAACCCAACATCCCCATCCCCATAGCTGCACGCACCAGCACTCCTGCGCACCGCTAGCTCTTCACGCCTGTCCTCGTGCGCACCCTCATGCTGCCCGCAGCCACTCCAAGTTGCTGCTCCAGTAGCAACAGAGCACCCCCCCACTAGCCCTCACATCTAGCCCATGCACACTGAGCTGCTTCACAACAGCAGCTCCGCCGCCCGAGTGCTATAGAGCACGTGCTACTCCAGCAACTCCGCCCACACATAGAGTGCGCATCCTCCAGCACCTCCTCTCCACGTAGCGCCAGCGCTGCCCCTCACCTTTAGCCCACGCACGCCTCCCGCCCTTGTGTGATAGCTAGCTACAACGCTGCCCACCAGCTGCCCACCGGCACCATCACCTTCTGCTCGCCTGCGCTCACCCAACAGGAATGTTGTGTGGTACAGATTTTACACGGTTTGTAAAATTTGTCATTGTAACGTGCAAAATCAATCAACTCTTAAATTTATAAACCAAGATAGTGGGGTGATGAACACACATAAATTCAAGATAAATTGCTTATTTTTGATAGTTCTTAGACTTAGCATTGCATATCATGTTATAAATATTGCATAACATCCATTGTATAGCATTTAGGATAGTAGTATATTTTATATATTAATTCCTTCATTTTATATGGCTAGGGGGCAATGCGACATCCATACAGGTTTCAGATGGAAAATCCGACCCTACGGATGGATCCAGAGCGACGATCGTAATCCGACATCGCAAAAATCATCCCAATCTTAGCACAGTGGCACCCTCTGCAAGAAGAAGAAGACGGATGGTCCAGATGGCGCCACGTGGCACCATCCAGGCAACCCAAACTCGGCCAGCAGCCACCGCCCACTCTCCCTCATCATCTGCATCGTTAATCCTAGCCGTTGGATCAAGATCCAACAGCTGGGAAGCGTCTGCACTGATTTCCTCCTCGCGACACAAAGGGCGACGTGGCGCAATGGTTGACGTAGCGGCTTGCAAAGGAGAGGCACAGGTTCGATTCCTCGCAGCCGCTCCAATTTGCAATTGGATGGGCATTTGGAGCGAAGCGTAGCGGCAACGCGCTCGCACACACGGGGGCCAGCGCATTGCAAGCACGCATGCTAGCGCACAGCACACGCGAACACAGCTGGGCGCACGGTCAGCACGCGTGAAGAGCGGGGCAGGCTGCACGGGCGTAAGGGGCAGGTGGTGCTAGCTTTCAGCGACTGCTGGACTGACCTATAGCGACGCTTATAGCCATCGCTGTTTCATTGCAAGCCAGCAGAGCTAGTTATGGGCGTGGGTGGAGGTGAGCTGTCTACAGCAACGTTTCCAATGACGGTCTGGAGGTCGCTAGAGGTCCATTATCCATTTTTAGCCTCTTCTCCACCACTATAAAAGGGCCTTCACCCCCTCCCTTCCAAGCCATCTCTACCTACTCTACTCCCACCTACTCCCAAGCTCTAGCAAGCCTACCAACGCTCCATTTGAGTTTGTTCTTGAGCTCCCAAGGTGCCTACTAGTGTAGCGAAACTCTGCCCCACAAAATACTCCTCCAACTTCCCATCTCCCTTCATAGGTCACCTTGGAGCTGTCCTCCCACCTCCATTCCGGTAGCAGATCACCTTCGTCTTCTCACCTCCATTCCGGAGCTACGCCGAAGCTTTCCTCAACCCGACGTCCTCCAACATCTCACCTCCGTCGTCCCGCTCCTCACCTCCTTCATCCGAGCTTCCGCCAGGCGCCGTCGTTTCGCCGAACAGCCGATTCAGGAGATTTCCTCTCACCTCCCTCTTTTTTTATGCTTTCATAGTTTCTTGTAATTGACATGAGAAGTAATATATATCAGATTTGTTCTAGATCTCTATCTTGTGATACATTTGCTTGATTTCTTTTATTACAAAAATACAAAAAAAAATATCAAAACCTTAAAATACCAAAAAGAAACGAAATGAAGCGTGATTTTCAATAAAGTAAACGTCGCCTCCCTGTGTTTGACCCAGGACTCGCTTGGAGTTTCGGTATAAATTTTATTTGATCGATGTGTTTTGCAACTACGACGATAGGTTACTTGTAACCCCTGTTTCTAACACGCGAAGCACGCCCGACCATTTTGGCACCGTTGCCGGGGAGGCAACGGAATTTACCTTATTGTTTATTGCGTTTCATTGCATTTACATAGCACTAACCCTACTTGTCTTTGATCTACTGTCTTGCAGGTACCCTAGCATGGAGATCCAAGTGTGGTAGATTGGAGTAAAGTGTGGGTAAAGTACTCTGCAAGTGTCCCCCACTCCCCCCCCACTAGTTCATTTCGCCACAATCATAACCAAGACTTAATCTACTTAGGTGTTTGCATAAACCCTAGGATAGACTCTGTTTGTCTTGTTTTCCACCTTCACCCATCTCACCCACATCTTATATATAAAAAAAAGATATTTCTGTGGGACAAATCAATTTACACACTCTATACACCCACATTTGAGGCACATAATCGGACTTGATTTTTCATCTACTCAACCGGACTTCCGACTTGTGGACCCGGTACATGAATTCAACACATAAAAGAGTAGAAATCGTATTAGGTTAACCATTTTTTTTGTGCCTTAATCGGTGGTGCATTTGACCCAATTGAGTGAATTGTTTGGGCCGCACCACTGATGAGAACCTCATCATGAGCCATAACTAGCTCATTTTGACCCAATACAAAGGATAAAAGCTCCCACATAACTCAAGGAAAGGCTTAACTCAGAGAATTCTGAGTTTAAGGAGAAAACAAGTCATAAGGGGTAAAAATGCAATTTCACCAGTATAATCTGCATACAGGGTAATTCAGGGCCCAAACATAGGTCAAAGCAGCTTAATAAGAATAAAAGTGGGATGAAATGATCTAGCAAGGGCTACAGCAATTCCAAGAAACTAAATGATAAATCTGTAACCCTAAAACAACCCACTTCAATTCACAAGGTTCGAGGCAAAGTAAAAATAGAATAAACCCTCTAAAATTCATAGAAAAATAATCTCTAGGGTTTAGAACCTTCAATTTGGCCTTTAGAACCCATTTTGACCAACATTGAGAACCATGCCCAATTAATAACTTAATTTGGGTTTTTGCGCAAATTGACCAGTCAAACAAGGTTTAATATGAAAATGAAATTCACCATCAGATTCCTTGGGTCCTAATTAGTCATGTATAAAAACTTGAGCCTAAGAAGAAACCTCCTTGACCGACTTTACACTTTGGTCCTCATATATTTACTCTTTGGCCCCCAACTTTTGAACCCTCGCATTTTGGCCCCTAACTCTCCTTCGTTCTTTGCAATCAGGTCCCTCCTGCAAAACCTGCCAGCACCATGCTCCGGCGACCTTGCGCGGAGCATGGCGCCGCGCAGGGTGAGGTGGGGGACCTGGCAAGTAAACCGGGGGTGCCCTGCGTCGTCGACCGTCGCAGGGACACCCCCCTGGTCGTTGTAGCCCACCATACCGGCCGTGCGAACGCACGGACGGTATGAGTTCTTGTTTCCGACCATCCTCCGGCGAGGGAGACACGTCGTCTCCCTCCGCCTTCCTCCCTGTTTGATCCCTATAAATACCCCCCGCTGCTCCACCGACCAGGGCAGCCTGGATCTGACGGAGAAAATCCCCAACTTTCTTCTCTTCTTCCTCCGGCAGACGCTCACCAGCTCCGGCGGTTTCCTCCCCCTCCACCTCTTCACTCTGCCGCAATACCAGCAGCAGAGACTTCCTCCCCCGCTCTTCCCGCGCCACGCCGCACCCAGCTGGCGCCTCTCCGGCTTTCTGCTCGCCGCCGCCCCTTTCCCTGAGCATCGTCTTCTCCGGCGACAGTCGATACGACTGTCGCCCTGTTCCTCCCCTTTCGTCCCTGCAAGTAAGCTAGAGCTACTCCCCTTCTTCTCCTCTTTCTTTCCCCGCTTTCAATTTATTCACTTAAGCCCTCGACCGACCCTGACCACCTTCACCCCCTTCGTCTCCGACCACCCTCCGGCGAGCCGCTCCCATCACCTCAGCGACCCACACGGCTCGCCGACCACCGCAGGACCTCCGCCTCCTCACCCTGATCAACCTCCGCCCTGCCACTTCCCCCACATCACCCTCTGCAACTCCACCGAACAGACCCATCCTCCGACCCACAGTCCGACCTAGGGCAGCCCTCGCACGCCGCCCCACGCCTCGCCACCACCCACACGAGCTTCGCCGCACCCTGGCGAAGCTCCTGGCACTCTCTGATTAGGCCGAGAGGCCGTTTTCTTGTGGACAGGCCACCCGACCTCCGCCGCCATTATCGTGCAGGAGGAACTGCTTCCGCCTGCAGCTACAGGCGCGCCACGCTCAGCGCCAAGCCCAGATTCACTCCCAGGCCTTGCGAGGAGTTTTGGCAAAACACCAAGTTCGCAGCTGAGGAAGAAAGCTCCGCGTGACGCCGCCATCTCCTGCTGAATTCCCCGCTGCGGGCGCGCAATTGAGGTGGGCCGTTTAGTCCCACCTCGGAAACGCCTGAAGAGCCGCAGCGACATAAGATGCAAAAGTGCTGAAGGCTTACTGCCTCAGCACACGGGGTGAGGTCCCCTTCACCCGCCCGGTTACCCGGTCTCGTCCGCGCTCACGCCCCGCGGACCTGACCCGAACCGACCCGACCCGACTCGACTGACCTGCACTCCTCGCCCACCACGCACGCCGGTGGGCCTGGACCCGGGCCTGATCCGAACCCGGTTACCCGGTAGCTCTGGGAGAGCTTTCCCAAGAGTGGTTTCAGAGAGAAAGAGAGACGCGGGGGGGGGAGGGTAGAGTAGGTTTTGCCTCTGACGAAAAACTCTGAAGTGTGCAGGCACAGGCGAAGAAGAAGACCCGCGGAAGAAGAAGGAGCTGCACTGTAGCAAATGCATAGTTAAGTCGTCTAAGCACCGGGTCAGACGACGGAAGGACAGCAACCAGAGCAGGAAAGAAGGCAGGCTGAAGAAGAAAGAAGAGGAAGGGCCAAAGCAAAGAAAAAAAAAAGAGAAGGAGACAGGAAGGAGAAAGAAAGAAAAGAAGAGCAACGGCCAAAGCAGAAGAAGAAGAAAGGAAGACTTAGTAGCTGAAGGCAGAAGCTCTGCAGCCATAAGGAAGAAAAGAAGAAAAGGGAAAAGAGAAAGGGTCACCACAATTGCAGAAAAAGAAGAAGAGAGACCAAGACAGAAACCAAGGACGAAGAAGAAGGAGATCTGAAGAAAAGAAAGAAAGAAGAACATCACGAGGATAAAACAAAGAGAACAACAAATTCTTTCCCTCTCTCTTTCTTTATTTTGTAAAAGAAACATGTATATCTCTAGAATACAACTTGCTCCCTGAGTTCGACCTCGGGAACTCTTTTATTTTCCGAGTAAAAAATTTATATTTGAAATGTTGGTAATAACCGGCTTTACTACAACGTTATAACAAAACCAAAACCGGTCGTCACCGACGACATCATTTTGGCGCCGTTGCCGGGGAGCAACGGCTATTCTAGAGGTAAACATTCCTGTTTCTTTTAATTTCTGATAATCTCCTCTCTTTTGTGCAGCTACAGGAACTCAAGAAGACAAGCAACCACACGACAACCACTCCGAAGACAGGTAAATTTTTCCTCTCACTATTAACCCCTAAACTCTAAAGAGGAAGAAAAGAAAAGAACAAGCAATATAGGGCTAACCTGCCTTCCATACTTAGTAACCATAAAGAGTTGCATGTTTTCAACTCATCACTCCTGCACACTATTAAGGGTATTTAAGGGCTAACACATTCTTGCTTGAGCCCTAATTGCCCAACAAAGAGTTAAATGGACCAAGTAGAGCCAACATAAGGTCAAACATTAGGATTTCAGTAGAGACACACCCCTTAATCAAGAATTGAGGAAATCCAAAAGAGGTGTGCCCAAGCCATTGATTGAAAATAATTAACAAGAAAAATCCTAAACAATTGGCTCTCTCTAAACACTTGAACCCTAAAAGACAGGACCTAAAAGCTCTTAAAGAAAACAATAGGTAAAGTTGACCCCTTGGGTCAACCAACCTTAAATTAGGTCACTCTTTGCACTTAAAAGACTAAAGTTCAAGTGAAAACCTTAAGCACCCTGATCTTAAAATTGGTAGACTTAAGAGGTCAAGATCCCCATTCTGGTCTACCTGGAACCGCAGTGACAAGAGAGGTCGGGTGGGGGAAACCCTGTAACCCGTGGGGACGCTCTACCGTGTAGGGGTCTTCGCGGGACTCTCCCTCTCTGGCTGCCCAGGTAATTCTCAGGTGGACGATCTTTCTGATCAAGGGGTCCATCTGCCCCGCACCTCTATAGTCACCCAACACATTTTTGGGTGTCTTGATTGGGTCCAGCACCTTCTAAACTTACCTCTTCCAAACAGTGCATGTACGGAAGGAGGTCCCTAAGACCACCCTTAAGACCTCCTTTAGAAATTCGCTCTCGTCAAGGCCAAGCCTCGACGCCCGTGTTTTTGCAGCAACACCCTCACATTATTCTCTCTTCTGATTCAGAACCAAGTTCTTCTTCTTCCCCCATCATGGCTCAGCCAGTTGAGGAAGAAAATAATCTGGAACACCAACTCCAGCGACTCAATGACCTCTTCCAAAATTTCGTGCACCCACCACAGCGTCCTATGATGCGGGACCACTACAATCCTGCTGCGGTGGCCATTGAGCCTCGAGTCAGAATCCCGACTGGAGGACCTGATTCCGAACTAAAGCCCAACATGATTCATGCTATACCTAAATTCCATGGGCTTAATTCTGAAGATCCCTTCCAGCACATCAAACAGCTAAAGCATCTGGCCCACACTTTTGGATCAGATGCGCAAAATCGGGATATTCTTCTCATGAAGATGTTCTCCTTTTCTCTTATGGACAAGGCCGCCCATTGGTATCAAACTCAGACCCGGCCGATCAACACTTGGGAAGAACTTCAATCCGAATTTTTGAAAAAGTTTTTTCCCGTTGGTCGGACCAACGCCTTGCGCCATCAGATTACACACTTCACTCAACAATCAGGAGAACCTCTCCATGAGGCATGGGATCGTTTTCAGGATCTCATGAGAAAGTGCCCCCATCACGGAGTTCCTAAATGGGAACAAGTCCAATCTTTTTACTAGGGACTCTGTGAGGACATCCGCCTTTTCGTCAATGCAACTTGCGGAGGAAACATCATGGGTCAACATGAAGACACCGTATGGGAGATTCTCGAAAACATGTGCGAGAACTCCATCAACAATGACTCCATGGGATTATTCGACAGGACGAATACCCGCGCAGCGACGAATCTTAAGGGAGCACATGAGACGCAGGGCCTGTCCGCATCAGTCGACCTGGAATTAATGGCCAGTCGATTGGACAAGGTTTCAATCATTGAAAAGAAGGTGGATGAGCTGACTTAGCACTTGCAGCGAGCCACCTCTGCGCGTAACTCCTTTGCACAACCTCCTTCCACACAGGAGACTGTGCAAAACATCCTCCACCGATCCTCCCTTGGGATGGATCCATATCCATCCCCATCTGATTCTTGGACTGGAAGATCATCCGATCCTTTCTTCACCAGCCAGGGGAACTCCATTCCTCCTTTCCCTGATTCTCAAGAGGTTCCTCAGACCTGCGAGGACCTCAACGCCATCCAGAACGACCCATTCTCCAACACTTACAACCCTGGATGGCGAAACCATCCCAATTTTCAGTGGGCGGGAAATTCCCAAACCCAAAGACCACCTTTTCAGTCCCGCCGACAGCCCTCTCATCACTACCAGCCGCCTCAGCCTCGGCCCAACCCTACTTATCCATCAGGGCCAAATCAAGATCAAATGTCCTTAATCCTTCAGACTCTGGCTGACATTCAAAAATCGAATGCGGCCATTCAAAAATAGCACAAGGACGAGCTTACTGAAGTTAAAACTCAACTGGCCCAGTTGGCAAATTCTCGCCAGCCAGGCACACTCCCTTCCCAACCCCTTCCTAACCCAAATAACGTGCCAACCCAGAAGCGCGTTATGAATCCAAATTTAGGCCACGCTCAATGGATTTATCAGGCCCCCACTGCTCCATCTCCAGACGAGATGGATGCCTCAACTTCTCGTGCGGGATTTCAGCAGCAGCCACCCCTCCTACCAAACCCAAACCAAAATCAGGCCGGATTAAATTCTGTAACAACACGTAGTGGTAAGACAACTCAAGACCCGCATTATCCAAACCACTCCCAGCCTGATAACCATGACCCTAGGATAGTTATCCAAGGTACCGCTGTTCCAGATCCACAACCTGGACCTATCCTAGAGGAACCAACCAAGATCCCGTTTCCCGAGGCCCTGACCAAGGGAAAGAAGACCACCAAACCCGTGGCCCCTGAGGAGGACCTGGTCAAGCTCTTTGAGCAGGTCCACATAAACATCCCCTTGATGGATGCAATCCGCCACGTACCAGCTTACGCACGATTTCTAAAGAATTTATGTACACCCCAGCGTAAGCCGCGAACCAAGGGAGGGAGCCCAATTGTTCTGTCAGAGCAAGCCAGCTCTGTAATCCTTAGTACACTCCCACCCAAGGCAAAAGATCCTGGAACTCCCCTGATCTCCTGTAAGATAGGTGGTACCCAATTTGATAGAGCATTGTTAGACTTGGGTGCATCTATAAATCTGATACCCACATCCTTACTTGACCATCTAGAAGAATCTGAGCTGAAACCAACCGAGGTGACATTACAATTAGCAGATTGATCTATAAAGTCACCAAAAGGGATTCTCGAGGATGTTATCGTGAGAGTGCGGGATTTCTATTTTCCAGTGGACTTTATAGTCTTAGACATGGATGCACCTGAGAACCCTAGGGATACACCAATCATTCTAGGGAGACCTTTCTTGGCTACTGCTAGAGCCAACATCAGCTGTGAGGAGGGCCAAATAGAGCTTAAGTTTGGAGATCAAACACTGAAAATTGATATATTTAAGGCCCAACAAGGAATTAATTGCGGCGTCATCGAGCAAATTTGTGACATCAAGACTTTGGTTGATGAATCACACCTCCAGAATGACTCGATTGTGCCTCATCAACCACAGAAGGATCTTGACCCGCAAACAGAGGAGTTGAATCCAGATATGAACAACCCAGTAACTCCCACCCTTGAACCTCACATCTATACTGAACCACCCGCTGCTGCTGAAAAGTCCATCCTCGAACTGAAACCCCTTCCTGCTCACTTAAAATACATCTTTTTGGGTTCTAATCAGACCCTTCCTGTGATCATCAATTCCAACCTCAGTCCTGAACAGGAAGCCCGTCTGATTGTTGTCCCCCAGCAACATCGCAGAGCCATCGGATGGACTCTCGATGATTTGACTGGAATAAGTCCCTCTTATTGTACTCATCATATCTATTCAGAAGAGGGCACGCGACCTTCTCGTGAAATGCAGAGACGCTTAAACCCCAATCTGCAGGAGGTCGTGAAAAAGGAGATCATCAAGTGGTTAGATGCCGGGATCATCTACCCGATCTCCGATAGTCGTTGGGTGAGCCCAATTCAGGTCGTGCCCAAGAAGGCAGGACTCACCACTATAACGACTGAGACCGGAGAAATCATTCCTACCCGATTAGCCAACTCGTGGAGAGTCTGTATAGATTACCGTCGACTCAATTCCTCCACGAAGAAGGATCATTTCCCACTACCCTTCATTTATCAAATTCTCGAAAAACTAGCGGGAAATAGGTTCTTCTGCTTTCTTGACGGGTACTCCGGTTATAACCAGGTGGCAATCCATCCTGAGGACCAAGAAAAGACCACGTTCACCTGCCCCTTCGGAACATACACTTTCCGAAGGATGCCTTTCGGTCTTTGCAATGCACCCGCTACTTTTCAGCGATGCATGCTTGCCATATTCTCAGATATGGTAGGTGATTATCTGGAAGTCTTCATGGATGACTTTTCAGTTTTCGGAGCATCATTCGACGATTGCCTCCAACACTTGGTCCAGATACTCAGGCGGTGCATCGACGTGAATTTGGTTCTTTCCTGGGAAAAGAGCCATTTCATGGTGCCTGAGGGAATTGTCCTGGGACACTCAATTTCGGAGAAAGGTATCCAAGTGGATCGAGCTAAGGTTAATCTGATTTCTCACCTTCCTATGCCTAGCTCGATCAGGGACATCCGATCCTTTTTAGGGCATGTCAGTTTTTATCGACGATTTATCCCTGATTTTTCAAAAATCGCACGCCCCCTGACCACTCTTCTCTCCAAGGATGTTCCCTTCGAAATCTCCAAGGAATGCACTCAAGCATTTGAAATCCTGCGTGACCGAGTCACCCAAGCCCCGATCCTACAGTCCCCTGATTGGTCTCAACCCTTTGAGATCATGTGTGATGCATCCGACTTCGCTGTAGGAGCGGTTTTGGGGCAGAAAAATGACAAGAAACCTGTGGTCATTTACTACGCCAGCAAAACACTCGATGAGGCTCAGCGTAACTATACGGTTACTGAGAAAGAGCTGCTAGCTGTAGTATTTGCCCTAGAGAAGTTCAGATCATACCTTCTGGGATCCCATGTCATCATATACTCGGATCACACAGCTGTGAGGCATCTCCTTGCGAAGAAGGACGCGAAACCTCGATTAATCCGATGGATCTTGCTGTTGCAAGAATTTGACCTTGAGATTCGTGACAAAGCGGGAAAACAAAACGTGGTAGCTGATCACTTGTCCCGTCTTCCTTCTGAAATAATTGACCCCTCCGGACCCATCACGGAGCATTTTCCCGATGAGCACCTGCTAACTATTGGTACTAGCCTTCCATGGTTCGCTAATATTATAAATTACTTGGCATCTCATCAGACCCCGTCCGATTGGCCGAAGGCCAAGAAAGACAAATTACGCTCCGATGCCAAGTATTACATTTGGGAAGACCCGTACCTCTTCCGCATAGGTGCCGATCAGATCATCCGGAGATGTGTCCTGGAAGGGGAAGTCAACAATATCCTCTCTTTCTGCCATGACCAGGCATGCGGTGGCCATTTTGCCGGGCATAAAACCGCATCAAAAGTCCTCCAGTGCGGCTTTTACTGGCCCACACTGTTCAAAGACGCATACAGCCATTGCAAGGCATGCAGTCGTTGCCAGACTTTGGGCAACATGAGCCATCGCGACATGATGCCTATGCAACCGATTCTAGTATGCGAAATCTTTGATGTTTGGGGGATTGATTTTATGGGCCCCTTTCCTGTTTCGGATGGTTTCGAATACATTCTGTTGGCTGTGGACTACGTGTCCAAATGGATCGAAGCCATACCGACCCGAACCTGTGATCACAAAATCGTTCTCAAATTCATTCGTCAACACATTTTCTCAAGGTTCGGGATTCCTCGTGCAATAATCTCTGATGGGGGGACCCATTTCACAAATGCTCAGTTTAGGTCACTGATGACCAAATACGGGGTGTCTCACCGAATCTCTACTCCTTACCACCCCCAAACTAATGGTCTAGCTGAGCTGTCTAATCGGGAGATCAAGAAAATCCTGCAAGTCACTGTTCGACCTGACAGGAAGGACTGGTCGTCCCGACTTCCGGAAGCATTGTGGGCCTATAGGACCGCCCACAAGACCCAATTGGGCATGTCTCCCTTTAGATTGGTGTACGGAAAGGCATGCCACCTTCCCGTCGAACTGGAGCATAAAGCCTATTGGGCAGTACGGAACTGTAATCTGGATCTTTCTAAGGCTGGGACCCACAGAAAACTCCAAATCAGCGAGATCGATGAATTACGCATAGACGCGTACGAGAACTCGCAAATCTACAAGGAGCGGGTTAAAGCCTTCCACGACAAACACATCTCGAGAAAGATCTTTCATCCTGGTCAAAAGGTCCTACTCTTTGATGCCCGACTCAAACTCTTCCCAGGAAAACTGAGATCTAAGTGGGTCGGACCATATTTGGTCCGACAGGTTTTTGGAAATGGAGCAATCGAAATCAGTCCACTCAGCCACGATTCTGAACCTTTCATCGTGAACGGTCAGAGACTCAAGCCGTTCATTGATGTAACTTCTACTGATTTGGCTGAGGCATCTTATATCCTCCGTTCCCCTTGAGCTTATTGCGCCCAGCCGATGGCGTAAAACTCAGCGCTTAACGGGAGGCAGCCCGTCATTCTCTTTGTAAACCTGAAACTTGTTCTGACACCTTTCAGCACTCGAAGTTCACCCTTGTAGACAGCCGACCCCAACTCAGATATTTGCATCTGGGATTTGAAATCGTCCGCAAAAATTCAACCCGACCCATCCACTCACCCAAATTTCTGTCTTAAGGAATAAACTAAGACCCCCTAGGTTACAATGAGGACATTGCAAATCTTAGGCATGGGGGGGTATGAAAGTACAAAAACTTATAAGAAGAGGTTTCAAACAAAAAATTCACATATGCCAAAAACACCATAAAAATTTAAAAAAATTTTTCGAAAAAGAATAAGAGGAAAAGAGGAGAAGAAAATTTTGTGAAGGAGAAAAGAAACAAAATGAAAAAGGAGCACAAAATTATGAGAAAAAGTGATAGTCATTAGTAAGGAACTAAGGAATTAACCTAGGTTCTAGACCTCATTCAAGAAAAGTGCACAATAAGATTAGTAAAGAATGCAAACCTTAGGCATTCTTGAATAGACTCTTAGTACCCATTAAGATCTGGACACTCCTCAAGAGGTTGAGGAAAATGAAAAGCTGAAGTATTAGGTCTAAGGCTTAAGGAGTATTCGGCCTCGTTAACTAATTTTTGGTTTACGGGACTCAGTAACTTAAGCACCCTAATCTCACACACAGCCTGGTTCAGTAAGCGTAAAAATCAGAATCACGCAGAAGCGTCGCAAAAATCTGAAAAGAACACCTAGAATAGGAGCGGCCGATCAACACAAGTTGATTTGGACGAGTTCCCAGCGCAGAGAGGCGGGAAATCCCCTCGAAGATGCGTAACAAAATATCATCTCCTCGGTGCTTGTCTCTTAGGATATGTACATATCCTACTGGGGGCATGTAAGCACTCTGCTGGTTCAGATTCCATGGATGGCATTATCTCGAAATGTCAATTGCCAGGGTCTGGATTCGGCCACGGAATACCATGGATGGGATTATCTCGAAATCTCAATAGCCAGGGTTCCGGGGGTTGCCATGGGCGGTGCTATCTCGAAGCATCGATCGCCAGGAACCCTTGAGGATTGATGATGGGAGCAAGGAATCTGATACAGACCGTGTTGAAAAGCCAATCCTAGGCTAGAACTAAAAAGAAAAAGAGAGAGAAAACTCTCCAAACAGAAAAACTTTCTATCTCTCTCTTACAAAACGCACTGCGAACTGAGCCAGGGCTAAAATCATTTCAAGCACGGGTGCTTTAACCACGAAGTCCAATAAACCTTAGGTTAGTTCTTGTGGGCCTTAAAAACCTTTGCTAAAAGACTGAGGCTAAGGCTAGACAGATTTGGATCTTGATTGGTACTAGAGTACCTTTTAGGCCTATGGTCAGCATTCTAACCTAATCTATGCTCAAATAAAAAAGGCACTTATCTAAAACCATTAAAAACTTCATGGTCTAGAACAAGGGTTGAAACCTTAAGTTTTTGCTAAGGGACTAGCAAAAGCTAGGCATGGGGGTATGATGAGAACCTCATCATGAGCCATAACTAGCTCATTTTGACCCAATACAAAGGATAAAAGCTCCCACATAACTCAAGGAAAGGCTTAACTCAGAGAATTCTGAGTTTAAGGAGAAAACAAGTCATAAGGGGTAAAAATGCAATTTCACCAGTATAATCTGCATACAGGGTAATTCAGGGCCCAAACATAGGTCAAAGCAGCTTAATAAGAATAAAAGTGGGATGAAATGATCTAGCAAGGGCTACAGCAATTCCAAGAAACTAAATGATAAATCTGTAACCCTAAAATAACCCACTTCAATTCACAAGGTTCGAGGCAAAGTAAAAATAGAATAAACCCTCTAAAATTCATAGAAAAATAATCTCTAGGGTTTAGAACCTTCAATTTGGCCTTTAGAACCCATTTTGACCTACATTGAGAACCATGCCCAATTAATAACTTAATTTGGGTTTTTGGGCAAATTGACCGGTCAAACAAGGTTTAATATGAAAATGAAATTCACCATCAGATTCCTTGGGTCCTAATTAGTCATGTATAAAAACTTGAGCCTAAGAAGAAACCTCCTTGACCGACTTTACACTTTGGTCCTCATATATTTACTCTTTGGCCCCCAACTTTTGAACCCTCGCATTTTGGCCCCTAACTCTCCTTCGTTCTTTGCAATCAGGTCCCTCCTACAAAACCTGCCAGCACCATGCTCCGGCGACCTTGCGCGGAGCATGGCGCCGCGCAGGGTGAGGTGGGGGACCTGGCAAGTAAACCGGGGGTGCCCTGCGTCGTCGACCGTCGCAGGGACACCCCCCTGGTCGTTGTAGCCCACCATACCGGCCGTGCGAACGCACGGACGGTATGGGTTCTTGTTTCCGACCATCCTCCGGCGAGGGAGACACGTCGTCTCCCTCCGCCTTCCTCCCTGTTTGATCCCTATAAATACCCCCCGCTGCTCCACCGACCAGGGCAGCCTGGATCTGACGGAGAAAATCCCCAACTTTCTTCTCTTCTTCCTCCGGCAGACGCTCACCAGCTCCGGCGGTTTCCTCCCCCTCCACCTCTTCGCTCTGCCGCAATACCAGCAGCAGAGACTTCCTCCCCCGCTCTTCCCGCGCCACGCCGCACCCAGCTGGCGCCTCTCCGGCTTTCTGCTCGCCGCCGCCCCTTTCCCTGAGCATCGTCTTCTCCGGCGACAGTCGATACGACTGTCGCCCTGTTCCTCCCCTTTCGTCCCTGCAAGTAAGCTAGAGCTACTCCCCTTCTTCTCCTCTTTCTTTCCCCGCTTTCAATTTATTCACTTAAGCCCTCGACCGACCCTGACCACCTTCACCCCCTTCGTCTCCGACCACCCTCCGGCGAGCCGCTCCCATCACCTCAGCGACCCACACGGCTCGCCGACCACCGCAGGACCTCCGCCTCCTCACCCTGATCGACCTCCGCCCTGCCACTTCCCCCACATCACCCTCTGCAACTCCACCGAACAGACCCATCCTCCGACCCACAGTCCGACCTAGGGCAGCCCTCGCACGCCGCCCCGCGCCTCGCCACCACCCACACGAGCTTCGCCGCACCCTGGCGAAGCTCCTGGCACTCTCTGATTAGGCCGAGAGGCTGTTTTCTTGTGGACAGGCCACCCGACCTCCGCCGCCATTATCGTGCAGGAGGAACTGCTTCCGCCTGCAGCTACAGGCGCGCCACGCTCAGCGCCAAGCCCAGATTCACTCCCAGGCCTTGCGAGGAGTTTTGGCAAAACACCAAGTTCGCAGCTGAGGAAGAAAGCTCCGCGTGACGCCGCCATCTCCTGCTGAATTCCCCGCTGCGGGCGCGCAATTGAGGTGGGCCGTTTAGTCCCACCTCGGAAACGCCTGAAGAGCCGCAGCGACATAAGATGCAAAAGTGCTGAAGGCTTACTGCCTCAGCACACGGGGTGAGGTCCCCTTCACCCGCCCAGTTACCCGGTCTCGTCCGCGCTCACGCCCCGCGGACCTGACCCGAACCGACCCGACCCGACTCGATTGACCTGCACTCCTCGCCCACCACGCACGCCGGTGGGCCTGGACCCGGGCCTGATCCGAACCCGGTTACCCGGTAGCTCTGGGAGAGCTTTCCCAAGAGTGGTTTCAGAGAGAAAGAGAGACGCGGGGGGGGGGAGGGTAGAGTAGGTTTTGCCTCTGACGAAAAACTCTGAAGTGTGCAGGCACAGGCGAAGAAGAAGACCCGCGGAAGAAGAAGGAGCTGCACTGTAGCAAATGCATAGTTAAGTCGTCTAAGCACCGGGTTAGACGACGGAAGGACAGCAACCAGAGCAGGAAAGAAGGCAGGCTGAAGAAGAAAGAAGAGGAAGGGCCAAAGCAAAGAAAAAAAAAAGAGAAGGAGACAGGAAGGAGAAAGAAAGAAAAGAAGAGCAACGGCCAAAGCAGAAGAAGAAGAAAGGAAGACTTAGTAGCTGAAGGCAGAAGCTCTGCAGCCATAAGGAAGAAAAGAAGAAAAGGGAAAAGAGAAAGGGTCACCACAATTGCAGAAAAAGAAGAAGAGAGACCAAGACAGAAACCAAGGACGAAGAAGAAGGAGATCTGAAGAAAAGAAAGAAAGAAAAACATCACGAGGATAAAACAAAGAGAACAACAAATTCTTTCCCTCTCTCTTTCTTTATTTTGTAAAAGAAACATGTATATCTCTAGAATACAACTTGCTCCCTGAGTTCGACCTCGGGAACTCTTTTATTTTCCGAGTAAAAAATTTATATTTGAAATGTTGGTAATAACCGGCTTTACTACAACGTTATAACAAAACCAAAACCGGTCGTCACCGAAGACTTCAACCACCTAATCTAAAATAGGTTCATTTTCTAGCTGCCCCATAGGATTCAATAATTAGGTCAAGCCAGGCACTCCATATTTTTCTTGATTTCTAAAGGAAAATACTTGAACACGTGCTTTCAACAACAAACTTGGTTTGCCTCACAAAACTTGGTTGAAAACACCTAATATTTGAATCTTAAAAGCTATTAAGTAAGATTCGAATCCTAAAACTCACCTCATCATTAATAATCTTGCTTGAAAACCTCTTGGTTGTGCACATTCACACATTCTCAAACAAATCATTAAGGGCACAACCCATTAAGGGTCCATCACATTCCAGAGCACCAATTTCCTAAGCCTAACTAAAATCAATTAGACGTTGGCCTTAAGGACTCATTCGCTCATCAGGATCCAGATTGAGATTATTCACGATTAACCTACTTATACTAGTTAATCTGATGTCTAGCTAGGTTAGTAGCGTCAAATGACCGCGGCTGGGGGGTACACTAGGAACCGGAGGTGCAAGCCAAAGGAAGAACCTTCTCCCTAGTCCCTCCTTCTAACTGGTTGGATTGCCTAGACATAAGTAGAGTAAATCGTCCATAATCTTAGGATGGATTTTGAGAGTCAGTAGACCTTAGGCTACCCTATCTAAGGAGAGGCTTGTATTCTTGTGCTGCAGGGTTTCCTTTCTCGCATCCTTCCGACTTCCTTCTAGTGTATGCTTGGGAGGAGGTCATTGAACCCTAGATTGGAAGGACCTTTAGACCATTCAAGGAGGCAGAGGTTGAGCTATAGCCAAGCAGATCCCATGGATGATCAACAATTACCTCCCCTGCCTCCGAACCAGCAGGAGCTGATTCAGAGGCAGTTGGAAGAATTGCAGCAGATGCAGCAATGGTTCCAACGCATGCATGGTCAGGGCGCTCGGCCCTTGAAGGATTTTTAGGATCCTTCAAACTATGGGGAATGTCCCGGCGTCATGATTCCCGCTGGAGACATTGAAATCAAGCCCCAAGTCTTAAGTTTGATTAAGCATTTTCATGGGCTTGGCTCAGAGGACCCGTTCCAGCACCTGGAAGATCTAACCACGTTGGTTCAGACCACCAGAGTAAGGAATGTGAACGAAGAGCAAATGATCATGAGGCTTTTCCCCCACTCTCTCAGGGATAAGGCCGCACATTGGTACCGGACTATAGGAAGGCCGATTGAAACCTGGGCTGCTCTTAACTTGGCATTCTTGAAGAAATTCTTCCCTATCGGAAGGACCAATGCTTTGCGATGGGCGATTACCACTTTCGCCCAGCGGCCGGGGGAACCGTTTCATGGTGCCTGGGAGAGATTCCAGGAACTTTTGAGGAAGTGTTCACACCACGAGGTACCGAAATGGCAACTTGTGCAGATTTTCTATCACAGATTGGTTGAGCAACTCCGTAATCATGTGGACACCTCCTGCGGAGGCAATTTTCTCAACAGGGATGCAGATAGTGCATACGACCTGTTTGAGGAAATGAGTGAGAACTCAATTAATCATGCCTCCATGGATGCTTTCAACCGATCCCAACAACCTAGGTCAAGTGCTAATGAGATCCAGGACTCTCATTCATTTGACATGGAATTAATTTGTAATAAACTGGATAAAATGGACTTGGTTGCTAAGAAAATGGAAGAATGGATGTCTGGGAATTTAGGAAACACTTCTTGAGCCACTCAATCCCAGAATTCGGGATTCCATTCCTCACGAGCTCCCACGGGGCAAGAATTCGTGAATCAACTCGAGTCGGCTCAACCTGTGAGCCAGGATTTCTTGGAACCATATGGGTTCCAAACTGGGGCCTTTGATCCTAGTTTCTCCGATCCTTCTTTCTCTTCATCCTCGTTTTATGAGGATGCTTATGCAATGCAGGAGAATGTTAGGTCCAACCCGTATTCCAACACTTTCAACTCGGGATGGAGTAACCACCCTAACTACTCTTGGAAAAATCAGGGGCAACAGACCCAATCTCGACCCAGCAACTATGCATCTCAAAAACCCATGGTTCAGGGTCAAGTATACACCCAGTTGCCCCCGAGATCGGTTAATCAGCCATCTTGGAATGCCCAACAATCCGCGGGGCAGGCTGATTTGAACCGACAGATGGTGGAAATGCAAGGGTCCATGCTTCAGCTTATGCAACAAATGAAGACATCCTTGGATAACTTGCAATCCGGGTTAATTGCAAACACTAGACAACCCGGATCCCTACCATCTCAACCCGTACCAAACCCGCGTAATGTGCAAAATCAGGGCAATAGAACCCAAGGGTATGGGAATCAAAGGGACCCACACGCGCATGATCAGGTGGTTGAGCGGGGTCCCTCTTCTTCCTCTTCTGGTTACATGACCAACCAAGGCCCTCCAATCTTCACTAATCCACCTCAAGATCCAAACCCTTATGCCTCTGCAAACTCTGTCACCTTGAGAAGTGGGAAGCAGACCTAGAACCCAAAATTACCTTCTAGAAGTCAAAATCCTGGGGAGCTTGAGAAAGAGAAGGAGGAGGCTGAAGAAGACAATAAGGCCTAGGGACCGGAAATTGAAAATTCCACCCATATTCCATTCCCTGAGGCCCTATTGAAAACCAAGAAGAAGAAAACCTTAGACGGCAACAAGGAGCTCTTGAATTTATTCAAAAGCATTGAGATCAATATTCTGCTCCTCGATGCTATTAAGCACATGTCCGCTTACGCTAAATTCTTGAAAGAACTGTGTACCCAAAAGCGTAAGCCAAGAGAACCCACTCAGGGGAAGGTGATTCTCTCTGAGAAGGCAAGTTCTGTAATCCTGCATCACCTTCCTCAAAATAAGAAAGATCCAGGTGCCCCCTTGATCTCATTCATTATTGGGGAATATACTTTTGATAGGGCACTATTGGACCTAGGTGCATCCATCAACTTAATCCCCACTTCTATTTATGAGAAGTTTGGATTAGGTGAACTCAGGCCAACCTCAGTAACTCTACAATTAGCGGACCGATCGGTCACCACACCGAGAGGCGTTATTGAGGATGTAATTGTCAAGGTCAAGGATTTCTATTTTCCTGTAGATTTTCTCATCCTGGACATGGATGTACCCAATGATTTGAGGAACACGCCCATCATTCTGGGGCGTCTGTTCCTAGCTACCGCCAAGGCCAACATAAACTGTGAAAGCGGTAGTATGGAGATTGCCTTTGGGGATAAGAAATTAACTTTGGATATTTTTAAGGCGGTAAGAGGATTTGAGGATTGTGGATTCATTGAGGAACTCGAGGATCGGGATCTTGAGACGTGTATGACAATCAATGCACTCGAGGACTCCATTAGCTTTAGCGAACCCAACCTACAACCTTCCTCCATGGTAGACCTGCCACATCTTAAAGAGGCTATTGATTTTGTTCATTTCTAGCCTCTTCCACTGAATCGCCCTGATGAATCTTCATCAGCATCCTCCCTTCGATTCTAAACCCACCCCAGCTGGAATTAAAACCATTGCCCAAAAATTTGAAATATGAGTTCTTAGGACCTGAAAACACGCTCCCTGTGATTATTAGTGCTGATTTGACTAAGGAGCAAGAATTGAGGTTAATTAAGGTCCTTAAGAACAACAAGGAGGCAATTGGTTGGACCATCCACGACCTTAGGGGGATCGAGCCATCTTATTGTAATCATTGTATTTTCGTGGAAGATG
This sequence comes from Thalassia testudinum, assembly GCA_037157565.1. NCBI lineage: Eukaryota > Viridiplantae > Streptophyta > Magnoliopsida > Alismatales > Hydrocharitaceae > Thalassia > Thalassia testudinum. Next base: position 1,044,929 of record JAZHRO010000029.1, on the reverse strand, counting down.
GATCCCGCCCTTCTCGCGAAATGCAAAGGAGACTAAACCCGAATACGCGAGAAGTGGTCAAGAAGGAGATAATTAAGTGGCTCGATGCTAGGATTATTTACCCAATCTCAGATAGTCCGTGGGTTAGCCCCGTTCAGATTGTACCCAAGAAGGCGGGAATAACCGTTAGGACTAATGAGAAAGGGGAAACCTTCACCACTCGTTCAACTTCTACTTGGAGAGTCTGTATTGACTATAGGAAGCTGAACATTGCCACTAAAAAGGATCACTTCCACTTGCCATTTATCGATCAAATCCTTGAAAGGTTAGCTGGGAAAAAATATTTTTGCTTCCTGGACAGCTATTCGGGATATAACCAAGTCCCTATCCATCCCGAAGACCAGGAAAGGACAACTTTCACATGTCCCTATGGAACCTTTGCATTCCGTAGAATGCCTTTTGGGCTTTGCAATGCGCCTGTGACTTTTCAAAGGTGCATGATGGCCATCTTTTCTGACATGGTGGGAGATTGTCTTGAGGTATTCATGGATGATTTCTCCATTTTCAAAGATTCTTTTGAGTCTTTCCTGGCTAACCTGGAATTGATCCTTCAAAGATGCATCAAGACACGCCTGGTCCTTAGCTGGGAAAAGAGACACTTTATGACTCAGGAGGGCATCATTCTGGGTCACGTGGTTTCTAATCGGGGAATTGAAGTTGATAGAGCTAAGGTGGATGCTATCTCTAGACTTCCTCCACCCACATCTGTAAAACAAATTCGTTCTTTTCTTGGGCATGTGGGCTTTTATAGAAGATTTATTAAGGACTTCTCGAAGGTTGCTCGGCCCTTGAGTAACCTTTTGGCCAAAGACATGCTGTTCGATTTTGATGAATCATGTCGTAAGGCATTTGATTTATTAAAAACAGCCGTCACCTGTGCTTCGGTATTGCAACCTCTGGTCTGGACAGCCCCATTTGAGATTATGGCTAACGCATCTGATTATGCCGTCGGGGCTGCCTTGGGTCAGAAGATTGAGAAAAAGCCCTCTGTGATTTACTACGCTAGCAAAACTCTGGACGAGGCCCAGAGGAATTACACCGTTACTGAAAAAGAATTGCTAGTTGTAGTTTTTGCTCTAGAAAAATTTAGGGCTTATCTGTTAGGTTCTTGCATCATCATCTATACCGACCACTCGGCCTCAAAACATCTCTTGGCCAAAAAGGATGCCAAACCCCTGCTTATTCGCTGGATTCTGTTGCTTCAAGAGTTTGATCTTGAAATCAGGGATAAAGCCGGGGCACAAAATGTAGTGGCGGATCACCTTTCGAGAATCATAATTGATTCCCCTCATCCGGATGTTCCGATCTCTGATACTTTTCAGGATGAAACTATCCTCACAATCTCAGGAATCCGAACCCCCTGGTTTGCAGATATTGTCAATTATTTGGCCATTGGTCAAATTCCCCAGGATTGGACCAAACAACAATGGGATAAACTTGTATCTGAGGCCAAATATTATTTTTGGGATGATCCTGAGTTGTACCGCATTGGCGCTGATCAGATTATTCGCCGATGCATCCCGGAAGTCGAATTCCATAGCGTACTTGAGTTCTGTCACACATCTGCTTGTGGTGGACACTTTTCCGGGAAAAAGACGGCTGCAAAAATTTTGCAATCCGGATTCTATTGGCCGTCATTATTTAGGGATGCCCAGGAATTCTCTAGGTCATGCACCCGATGCCAGACAATCGGGAGCATGGCTATGAGAGATATGATGCCCTTGAACCCAATTCTTTTTGTCGAAATTTTTGACATTTGGGGCATTGACTTTATGGGACCCTTCCCTCCTTCATTTGGACACCAGTATATTCTGATCGCTGTTGATTACGTGTCCAAGTGGATTGAGGCAATTCCCACCCGGACCAATGACCACAAGGTGGTCATCGATTTTGTGAAGAGAAATATCTTCAGTCGGTTCGGGGTTCCTAGGGCAATTATCAGTGATGGTGGCACACATTTCACTCATGCCCAGTTTCGGAATTTACTGGGGAAATATGGGGTGAGCCATCGGATTTCGACACCTTACCACCCTCAGACGAACGGACAGGTTGAGATCTCCAATCGAGAGATCAAGAACATTTTGCAGAAAATTGTTAGGCCTGATAGGAAGGATTGGACCCAAAAGCTAGATGATGCTCTTTGGGCTTACCGTACAGCATACAAAATGCCTATTGATATGTCTCCGTTCCGTCTAGTGTTTGGGAAGGCATGTCACTTGCCCATAGAACTTGAACACCAGGCATTTTGGGCCATCAAGAAATGTAATGTGGACCTCGAGTTGGCCGGGAAAACCAGGAAACTCCAACTATTTGAGTTGGAGGAGCTTCGAAATGATGCTTATGAAAATACCAGAATCTATAAGGCAAGGACCAAAGCTCTCCATGACCAGATGATTTCACGTAAGAGCTTTGAGTCGAACCAGAAGGTTTGGCTTTTCAATTCTCGATTGAAGCTTTTCCCCGGTAAACTCAAGTCTAAGTGGGGCGGCCCATTCGTTATTGAGCAAATTTTTCCTAATGGGGCTGCTGAAATCTCCGACCCAAAGACGGGTAATATTTTCAAGGTCAATGGGCAGCATCTCAAACCCTTTATTGACCATGTGCTCCTTGAACCCGTCTCGGACAAGGTTGCTCTTACCTTGCCATAACCACTGCAGGCTGATCATCGCCCAGCTAAAGGCACTAAACTCAGCACATGTAAAGACTGTTCCAAGTTGACCTAAGTCTCACGGAAACCAGCTGCTATTCTTCCACTTCTACTCTCTTGCATGCTTTCATTTTTTTTTACAATGAGGACATTGCAATAGCTAAGCATGGGGGGGTGGACATAGTTTATAACCATTGTGTCAGCTGTAACAATGATTTTCTATTATTTGATTTTGCTGTTATTTGATTCTTGTTTTAAAAAAAAAAGAAAAAAAAATACAATAATAAAAAATAATAAATAATTAAAAAAAAGATAGAATCAGGAGACGAGAACTTAGGCACTGGGAGTTGTAAACTTTAGGAATTGATTCTTTGAGACCTGAACACTTAGACTCTTCAGGTCTTCGGACTTAATTAGCTTGGGTGCCCACTCGAATGTGGATTTAGTCTCGAGTCCTAGCCAATTAAATTTTATTTTAATTTGTTAAATAATTTGGGATGATAAGTATACGACTTATCAACCTGCCCTCTGATTTGGGGGGACTTTAAGCCTAAGCATCTACACACACTATTTTGCACTGACTCACTTTCAGGCGATTTTTACGGAAATTGGGTAGCTAATGGACCGACTTGGGTGGTATGGCTGCAAGTTGTCGGTGGTAACAGCTCATCGGCCGGTTGTCCAGAGCCCAGCCACAAGACTGTTTTCACTGTACTGCCTTTAGGTAAATCTTAGATCAGGGAAGCCACCTACTTATAAAAAAAAAAAGAGAAAAAAAAGAGAAAAAAAATAAAAAAATAAAACCACACTTCACCACACGAGTATGGCTGGCAAGTTGTCGGTGGTAACAGCTCATCGGCCGGTTGTCCAGAACCCAGCTCACAAACAAAAAAATGCACAATAATTCCCAAAACACTTAGGGAAGAAGCGGGGAAGTAGAATAAATCGGGGAGATATACATTGGACTCACCCTTGTGTTGACCCCAGAAATAAAAGAAGTAGGGAGAAAGCTACCATTCGTAAAGATAAACCTTTAGGCAAGGTCACCTAGGGTCGTAGAAACCCGAAGTCCGTCTTAACGGCCATTTTGTGAGTCTATCACTTTTTTCACAAAGATGCTTAGCACTTAGAGTCCTTTTCGAGTCTTGGGCGGGTCGGGTAGCCGTAAAAAGTTATCCCGTAACTCTCAAACTCCAAAAGTACAAAAAAAAAAATAAAAAAAAAATTTCTCAAATAAAGTAAGGGCTCGAACAGTCGGTGTTCTGGTAGGCACCCAGACACTGTTGAGTTTTTGTAATTAGGTCTTGGGGATGAGATTTTCTAAAGCAATCAATGAATCTTGCCTAATTACTCGAACCCTGATTCTACTTTTATATAGCATTTAGGTTAATTTTGCTAGGGACTAGCAAAAGGTAAGCATGGGGGTATGATGAATACACAAATTCAAGATAAATTGCTTATTTTTGATAGTTCTTAGACTTAGCATTGCATATCATGTTATAAATTTTGCATAACATCCATTGTATGGCATTTAGGATAGTAGTATATTATATATATTAATTCCTTCATTTTATATGGCCAGGGGGCAATGTGACATCCATACAGGTTTCGGATGGAAAATCCGACCGTACGGATGGATCCGGAGCGACGATCGCAGTCCGACATCGCAAAAATCATCCCGATCTGACCACTGTGGCACCCTCTTCAAGAAGAAGAAGACGGACGGTCCAGATGGTGCCATGTGGCGCCATCCAGGCCGCCCAAACCCGGTCAGTAGCCACTGCCCACTCTCCCTCATCATTTGTACCATTAATCCTAGCCATTGGATCAAGATCCAACGGCTGGGAAGCGTCTGCACCGATTTCCTCCTCGCGACACAAAGGGCGACGTGGCACACTGGTTGATGCAGTGGCTTGCAAAGGAGAGGCACGGGTTCGATTCCCGGTAGCCGCTCCAATTTGCAATTGGACGGGCATTTGGAGCGAAGTGCAGTGGCTGCGCGTGCGCGCACATGCGGGCCAGCGCATTGCAAGCGCGCATGCCAGCGCATAGCACACGTGCACACAGTTGGGTGCACGGTCAGCGCGCGTGAAGAGCAGGGCAGGCGGCGCGGGCGCAAGGGGTAGTTGGCGCCAGCTTTTAGCGACAGCTGGACTGACCTACAGTGACGCTTACAGCCGTCACTGTTTCATTGCAAGCTAGCAGAGCTGGCTATGGGCATGGGTGGAGGTGAGCTATCTACAGCAACATTTCCAGTGACGGTCTGGAGGTCGCTAGAGGTCCATTATCCATTTTTAGCCTCTTCTCCACCACTATAAAAGGGCCTTCACCCCCTCCCTTCCAAGCCATCTCTACCTACTCTACTCCTACCTACTCCCAAGCTCTAGCAATCCTACCAACGCTCCATTAGAGTTTGTTCTCGAGCTCCCAAAGTGCCTATTAGTGTAGCGAAACTCTGCCCCACCAAATACTCCTCCAACTTCCCATCTCCCTTCATAGGTCACCTTGGAGTTGTCCTCCCACCTCCATTCCGGTAGCAGATCACCTCCGTCTTCTCCCCTCCATTCCGGAGCTACGCCGAAGCTTTCCTCAACCCGACATCCTCCAACATCTCACCTCGGTCGTCCTGCTCCTCACCTCCATCCGAGCTTCCACCAGGCGTCATCGTCTCGCCGAACAGCCGATTCGGGAGATTTCCTCTCACCTCCCTCTTTTTATATGCTTTCATAGTTTCTTCTAATTGACATTAGAAGTAATATATATCAGATTTGTTCTAGATCTCTATCTTGTGATACATTTGCTTGATTTCTTTTATTACAAAAATACAAAAAAAAAATATCAAAACCATAAAATACCAAAAAGAAACGAAATGAAGCGTGATTTTCAATAAAGTAAATGTCGCCTCCCTGTGTTCGACCTGGGACTCCCTTGGAGTTTCGGTATAAATTTTATTTGATCGACGTGTTTTGCAACTACGACGATAGGTTACTTGTAACCCCTGTTTCTAACACGCGAAGCACGCCTGACCATGGGGTATCTAGGGTTGTCCAAGGTGGCCAAATTATTTGCAAATAAAATCCCTTTCTTGGAAAATCAATCTCAACTTTCATTTTGGTCTTTCCAACTATATCATTTTTTTAGAGTTTTGAAATAAAGGGAAACACCAGTTGTTGGTGGGAAAAGAACTAACACTTAAAATGCTAAAGGCTAAGTGACAAAAGATAATCTCTTCCTAAGCTCAACCTAGGCACATGGAGGCCTAGGTTAATTAGTAAAAGGGAGTGAAATTACGCTAGAAATAAAGTAAGTAGTGCAATAAAAAGTGCAGCAAAAATTTAAGGCACTTTAAAATTAGGACAAAAACAAATGTTTTGCAGAAAACCCTAATAAAGGAAAGGTTTCCCTACACTATCAAGGTACAAAATTAAAATAAGAACTAAAGGTATTGATAATGAAGATGGTGAAAAGGTGAAGCTCCTTGCTCCAAGCTTAGTGGCTCCTAGGCTTGAACAGGGTTCCTCCTCCTTCCTTGCTATGCTCCTCCAGGATGGTGCCCTCCAAGAATGGATATTTCTCTCTCCATTCTCTTTACTGCTTTCTAGTCATAATGAGTAGTGTAATGAACTTCTTATAATGAAATCCATGTTTATTCTACCTCTCTTTTGGTTTGATTTGTAATATTCTCTCTCTCTTCTATTCATTATTTGTTAAATAGATAGCTAGTTTTCGACCAACTAATCTATTTCGTGACAAATAAATAAAGCACATATTTTTAATCAAACGTCTGCTTTCCTATGTTCGACTCGGAACTTCTTTACGGATTTTTTCGGTACAAATTTTATTTGTTGAACAGATTTCTTCACGACTCAAACTACAATGGCGAGTTTTCGAATCCAATTGCGAATGCGTAGTTTTCCACCTTCAACATTTTGGCACCGTTGTTGGGGAGGCGTCGCTCTTTGATTCTTCACGTTTTCCAACTTACGAATCATTTACCTCACTTCTCTCCTTCCTTATTGTGATTGCAGGTACTCTTTTGAGTTGAGCAAAAGTGGTAGATTGGAGCAAAGTGTTGTTGAAGGTTTTATAAGTTTACCCCCACCTCCCACCCATTAGATTTCATTCTACCACATAATAACATAAACATAAATCAACCTAGGTATTCTTATAAATCCTAAGGTTGGTTTCGATTGTTTGTTTGACACCAACACCTGCCTTACACGTCGCATTTAAAAAGAAAAATTAAAAAAAAATCTCACAAAGGTACACAACCTCATCTGATTTTTGAACTGAACCGGTAAACTGATCTTTAGAACCGGTACACACACCCAAACACATAATTGAGTAGAAATCATATTAGGTAATCATTTGTGTGCCAAGTTAAGTGGTGCAACAGGCTAATTGTTTGAGTTGATTGGGCCGCACCACTTCAACTAAAATCAACTCATAGGTTCAACTCTTAGGGATTTATCTAGCACTTCACATTCTTTTAAGCTTCAAAGGAAAACATCTTCACCTGTGCTTTCAAAACCTGGTGTGCCAACAAAACTTGTTTGAAAATACCTAAAGTTGAATCCTAAAAGCTACTAAGCAAGATTTGAACCCTAAAATTCACTGCATCGAGAATAATCTTACTTTAAAACCACTGGTTGTGTACTGATGAACGCCAGTTTATCATCATTCTTATGCATTAAAACAAACCTAGCTCTTAGGATTTTACTCCGCAAACGGGTTTTTGGGCTGCGTTTCGGCATAAAATAGGTTAGGCATGCATTGCATTTTTTATTATCTTTTTGACATGTTTTTGTGTGTTAGGGATGAACAGATATACAGATCCCTAAAACCCTAGCACTCAAGAAAGCAAATGGTGAAGGAGAAGCTCAGACTAGCTGGAACTCAGCTTGATCCAGCTCCATTCAGCCAATCTCAGCTGAATGGCAGCTCAAGAGAGTTCATCTTAGCTCACCCCAGCTCAAGTCAGCTCAGATCCAGCTCAACTTAGCTGAGTCTAGCTCATCTCAGCTCCCACTAGTCCACAGGGAGCTCTAGCTAGCTCAGCTGAGTTGACAGGTGTTTGCACCTCAAAACACGCCTGTAATAACGCCTTCTTGTGCTATTTTCTAGCATTAACATTGCATAATAGGATCCTGTAATCGCATTTGTAAAAACACTTGCATGCATGCATTTAATCAAGAGAGGAAGAGGAGTGAAACAATCGCCTGCGTAGTTACATTTTTCTTCAAGTGCCTCCTTGCAAAATCACCCTCTTTTTATTTTTCCTCTTGATTTCTTCTTTTCTCTCCTTCCCGCGGCTGCACTCTTCCCGCAGCTGCATGCAGCAGCCACGCAGCACTTCTTCCCGTCACTTCTCCCTGCCAACGCCGCTCCCTATAGCTGCAACTCGCACACCCTCTCCCTGCTGCAGCTGGCACGCCACTCTCTCCTCCTCTATAAGTAGCTGCAGCTTCATCCTCGCAACGGGAGCTGCTGCAAAGACCCCACAGCCACCACCTTCCTCTCCACCGTTCTCCCCTCCCATACGCCGGCCCTCCGTCGAGGAGGCACCCGGCGAGCAGGAGAACCCACTGTGGTGCACACCACCACAGTGGGAGCACCACCGCCCAGCTCTTCAATGAGCCGGTGGGCGTGGTGTTTTCTTTTCTCTTCGTTTTCGTCTCCATGCCATTGCTGCCGCTCCAAGCTCCGAAGCTTGAAGCAGCAGCAGCAGCAGCACCCCCCGCCTCCTCCGCGACCATCCCCGCACGCGCCTGCATGCCCGTTCCCCGCCTCCGTCTCCGTTCTGTCCACCCCGCATTGCACCCGCAGCCGGCCGCCGCGCGCACTGCAGCGGCCGGTTACGGCCTCGCGCCGACCCCTGCCCTCCTCCGCAACCCTCCGCGACCGACTGCAGACTCCCCGCCGCCTTCTCCGAGCGCACCATCGCCCGCTCTCTGTCCTCGCACCCGGTCTGCAGGAGACGCCTCACGTCCTCTACGCGAAGGCGCGGTGCACCGCGACGGTCAGACGTCCGCCTTCGCCTTCAGACGACGCGGCGTTAGACGTCCGCTACCTCTTGCAGACGTCTTAACTCGCGCGTCCGCGATCTCCCTCTCTCTCTGCCGATCTCTCCCGCGCACGTCCGCTCGATCTCTCCCGCCCGCTCTCTCTCTGTCTGGTGCTCTCTCTCTCTTTTATTTAACTCACAGCAACACACACACACACATTCACCGACGCACACACACATTCACCGACGCACACACACACACACTTATAGTAACATATATACATATATATATATATACACATACATATATCTATATATATATATACTTATATACATAGTATATCTATATAGTTATGTATACATACATATATATATAATATACATACATATATATATAATATATATATATATATATATATCTACTTATATATACATCTATATACTTATACATATACTTACATATATATAGACATATATACTTATATACATATATATATATATATAAATATCTATATACATATATATATACATATATATATATATATATATCTATACACCTATATATATAAACACATACATATCTATATATATATATCTATACATATATAACTATACATTTATATATATATATATAGATATATTTACTATACGCTGTATCGCGGGAATATCTGCACCAGTTGCTGATATTTCCTGATACACGCGTGCAAAAAAAAAAGCGTGGTCCCATACATCATCCATCCTCCATCCACACTCCACGCGGCACCTAGTCGTATTGGTTGCGTCTCTCTAGACGTCGACTGACTCGACATAGTGCTACACTCCATCGCCACCTCCACCCCCACCCCTTTATATATATACTACATATATATATATACATACTATATTTACTTTCTGTCTATTTGCTTTTCTATTAGTAAAAAGATAAAAAAAATACATAAAAAAAGAAAAGATAATCTTTGACTTGCAGGTACCTCATCTTGCGAGTAGCAAGACTTGTTTTGGGACTCTGTTTGGCTAAAAGCCAAGGACACAATTTTGAGGGTGTGCCTCAAGAACAAGGATTACCATAAAAAACCTAAATAAGAAAAACACCAAAAACACAATAAACGAACGGAAGAGACGCGTTTTAAGGAAAACGTAGAAACTCGACTTTAGCCCCACTTCCCTGTGTTCGACCCTGGGCCTAAAAGTGACAAGATAAAATCAATTAGGCCAGGTTAAAAATTTTGTAAAGAGATGGTTAGGTCCAAATTAGGTTAACCACTATACACATTTCAACGATAAAAATATCATATTAACAACCTATTCGGGCCGACCCATCATAACTTTTCTGGCGCCGTTGCCGGGGAGGTGCGCCTTCGAGTAAGTTTCTATCCAAATCCTTTCAATTTTTCTCTTCCCTCTTCACCGGTATTGTTGTTTTTGGTGTGCAGGTGAACTTGGTGGAAGGAGAAGGAAAGCAGACGAAGTCGGGAACAAGGGCAGATCTAAGGCGGGAACGAGAGCGTGAAGACGCTGACACCGCATTGGAGCTTCGCACACATTGCCAAACCAGTAGGTTTTCTCTTTCTTAGCAAACTAGGGTTAGCTTGCCACCTAAAAAAAAAAAAAAAACTAGAAAAACTTCTTGCGATTTCTTGGGGCAAGTGGATTAAAATTCACTTGTTTGATTGGTTGTATTCACTCCCACTGCCCCGGGATTTCCCGCCACACTTCGCATAGCGAAAATCCGAGAATCTTGATTCTTAGATTTTTCGCCGTGGGAAGTATTCTTTGAGGCAAAGAAAAAGATTGCTTGTATCCCTCTTTTGCCTCACTTATCTTTAATTCAGGATCACATTTTTGGTGGGGAGACTTGGAATTGAGTTGATTCCAACCCCACCACGACTTTTCAAACTTGCCTGTGATTCGATCCTGAATACTTCAACCCCAACAATTTTAGTTTCTTTATCTGTTGGTTGAAGCCTTGTGTGTGGATATCTTTCTGGTGATTGGGAGCACTTGAATTGAACTCTTTGGCTCCCTTTCACATTGGTATAAAATTGATTCGCGCATCCACACATAGAAATCTCCATTTAGGGTAGCCCATTGCATTTTAGCATGCATTAACTAACTGATAATTGAATAAGGGTTTCTTGGGCTTTAGAAAAAAAAACCTGTATTATTGCAAAACCCGGAGATTGGTTGAATTGGTAATTCAGCAAAATCCTAAAATTCATACTACTTAAGGTTGAACTCTAAAAACCATTCACCAATTAAAACTTCAATTCGGTTAGATTTCCCTGTTGCATGCTTGTTCTTACACACTCTTAAAATCAATCACTTGGGCATTACCCGTAAACATCGCCCTTCACATTCCAAAAGCACTTGACCCTAAGCCTCTAATTAAAACTGGTAGTAACTTGACCCTTACTAAGGATTGAAGGTCTAACTACCTGTGTGTAGCGACTACGTGCTGGTGAGAGTTCCCGCGTGCTATCGGGTGTCTAAGACTGGGGCAAACGGCCTTTCAATCTGGCCCGGTGGTTCCGCGGTGCTCGCATTCGGTTCCGTAGTTCGTGATAGTAGGTAACTTAGATCTTTAGGTCTAAGGGCACACTGTAGAGGTTAGGAACTTGACTGTATTGATTTGTAATCAAGTGTACCTTTGCGGCGTCATTTCTCTCATCCCTTTTCCCTTCTCATCTCCCAAATTCTTCCTGCGGTAGTGCATGTTTGGGAGGAGGTCACAAAACCCTGAACTATTTGAATTGACTGATAAATCTAGAAAACAAGTCGAATCGTCCTCCTCCTCCACAAACATGGCTGCACGCCCACCCCCAAATCCCGAGGGAGGAAACCGCCCTCAGAACCCACCAGGTGGTGGAGCCTTAGATCCCATAACCCGCCTCCATGCCCAAATGGAAATGTATAATGAGCAAATCGAAGCCATTCGGGAAACATTGGAGGAAATGCAGAACCCTCCCGAACGGGAGGAGCCTAGGTCTCTTAGCTCTTATCAGAATCCCGCTGCTACAGAGACCATAGGACAAATTCGGGTCCCCATGGGCGGGGACGACTTTGAATTAAAACCAAACATAATTAGCCTAATCAATTTTCACTTTCATGGTCTTGCAAGTGAAGACCCATTTCTCCACTTGGAAGACCTAACCCGACTTGCTGAAACCGTTAAACCAAGAAATGTCGGGTTATCTATAGTCCTCATGAAGATGTTCCCGTTTTCATTACGGGATAAAGCGTCGCAATGGTTACGCACCCTTGGGAGAACCATCCACTCTTGGGAAGAGATGCGAACAGCGTTTCTCAAGAAGTTCTTCCCAATCGGGCGGACCAATGCGCTTCGCCGTGCTATCACTTCATTTACGCAACAAAACGACGAACAATTTCATGAGGCATGGGAGAGGTATAACGACCTCCTCAGGAAGTGTCCGCACCACGGTCTGCCTAAGTGGCATATAGCCCAGATTTTCTACTATGGGCTAAATGAGACTTTGAAGCAGATTGCAGACGCTTCCTGCGGAGGGAACTTTATGAATAAAGACGAGAATGGAGCATTCGAGCTGTTTGAAAATATGAGTGAAAACTCGATGAACAATGCTTCCATTGTCACCTTTAATCGTACCAGCCAGCCCCGAAATGTCCACGAAGTTGACACGGGACCCTCCCATTCATCCACTGATCTAAGCCTTATTGCACAAAAACTGGATGAAGTCTCCGTCGTGCACAAGAAGCTGGACGAGCTTCTGGCCAACCCCGCCCGATCTTTGGCAAACACCACCTCTTCACCACTTCGTCACAATCCAAGTTCTTCTAATACTAGGCTTATCCCGAGAAACCCCGTTAGACCTTCCTTACCGAGTGTCGCGCCAAGCGACTCGGTAAGTCATGTGGAACTGGCTTCTGCGAGCCAGTATTTCGACACGGAGGACCAAGCCTCCGTGTGCTCAGACGCATATCTACATGCGGACGCGTCTTCTGGGATAGACAATGCTTGCGCCCTGGGGAACAACCCGTTCTCTGCCACTTATAACCCAGGGTGGCGTAATCATCCGAACTTCGCATGGTCCAACAACCCGCAGCGCCAAAACCCCGCGGGTGGACCAATGCGACCGTCCGCACCCGTCATCCCAAGGGTCCAGTTTAATCCTATGGCAAATCCGCCATCAGGCCCTTGCGTACCACAAACTGAACACGCATCAAGCCCTCTTGACAAATTGATGCGAATGATGACGGAAATGTCAAAGCGCCATGAAGAGAACATGACCTCTCTTCAGCACCAATTGGCGCAGCATAACGCCGAGATCAGTCAACTACGCATGGCGACTCGATCTCAGGGCACTCTTCCCGCCCAACCTGTTCCAAACCCGCGAAATTTCGTGCCCCGTGGTTCTCAACCACAGGTACGACCTTCTCATGGACAGGTTAATCAAGTTCTGCAAGCTCCGAGCATTCCACCAGGATTTCAGGCTAATCCTACTGCAGCACCACACTCTTATATCCCCATTGCAAACCCCCCTCCACCGTATGATCCCACTGGACCCGCATTGTCCAATGCTATCACTACGAGGAGCGGTAAGCAGACCGTCGATCCGCCTCGACTTGATCCTGGCCCATCTTCTTCTTCGCCCTCTCATTCGGGATGCATACCGCATTCGCGAGAGGATGATGCACCAAAACTTGTGCCAGAATCAGTCCCATTCCCTGAGGCTCTACTAAGGGAGCCAAAAGGCAAAAAGAAAAATACGCAGGCCTTTGACAACCTACGTAATTTGTTCAGGGATGTAGAAATCAAGGTACCCCTGCTCGAGGCAATCGACCACATACCTACTGTCGCTCGATTTTTCAAAGACTACACAACACCCAGGCGACAGTCAAAGAAGACTAAGAATCCGGTGGTTCTCTCGCCTCATGCGAGTTGTGCTATACTGTCAAACTTACCACCGAAGCAGAAAGATCCGGGCACACCACTGATTTCCTGTAGCATCCAAGGCTGCAGTTTTAACCGTGCCTTGCTTGATCTAGGATCTTCCATCAATCTCATACCGACCATCATGCTCAAAAAAATTTCCTTGGGAAATCTGAAACCCACCCCTGTCACGTTACAGTTGGCAGATCGTTCTGTCAAAATCCCGAAGGGTGTGGTGGAAGACGTGGTGGTTAGGGTCAACAGTCTCTATTTTCCTGTTGACTTTCTTGTTTTAGATATGGAAGTTCCTAGTTCACTTTCTGATTGTCCGATCATCCTCGGTCGACCTTTCTTGGCCACAGCCCGCGCCCACATCAACTGCGAGTCGGGCTGTATTGAGATTGCCGTTGGATCTGAGAAGCTCAAGCTTAACATATTCAAGGCAGCCAAGAACTTTGATTGCGATTGCATTGAGGATGACACGTCTGACGAGGACATGGCCGTCAGCGCGTGTATCGGACTAATTGGGACCTATTCAGACTGCTGCAGATTACCTATAAACACTGATAACTGCCTGACCAACGCATACTGTGACGTTCCCCAATCCCTCCCTTTTCCAGTACCTTCTCCTGGCCAGACTTCTGACGAGGTTTTCTCCGCTTCCCATACCTCGTGGTCTGAGTCATATCCGGGCTACTCACTGTCGGTCCACACTCATGAAGACCGAATTGCCCTTTCTTCCCCGCCAAATCAGGCGGATTTACAAATCCACACTGGGACCTTGAGCCCATATACTTCTCACTGGGGCTATTCATTTTTGGATCCATCTATCCAAGAAGCCCCTCTTCTTGGCCAATCTGAAGGCCAGTTTCTTCCTCCTAACTTGTTCTCCTACCTGTCTGGGACACTCTCGTCCCAAGAAATGCCAGATCCTTCCCCATCCACTCTCGAGCTAAAAGTGCTGCCTAATACACTCAAGTATGTTTTCCTGGGACCAAATGAAACGCTCCCTGTAATCATCAGTTCAAAATTAACCATGGAGCAGGAGTGCAAACTAACTAAGGTCCTCCTAGAACACAAGGCAGCTATTGGATGGTCTTTATCAGACTTATCTGGTATTAGCCCCTCCTACTGCACTCATCGTATATATACGGAGGAGGAGGCTCGACCTTCTCGCGAGATGCAGCGACGTCTCAACCCTAACATGCGGGAGGTCGTTAAGAATGAAATCATTAAGTGGCTGGATGCGGGTATAATCTACCCGATCAGCGATAGCCCCTGGGTGAGTCTGATTCACGTTGTGCCCAAAAAGGCAGGACTCACCATCCGTGTCAATGACAGGGGCGAATCCATCCCTACACGCACTCCTACATCTTGGAGAGTGTGTGTAGATTATAGGAAACTCAATGCTGCAACCAAGAAAGATCACTTCCCGCTACCATTTATTGACCAAATCCTGGAGCGGTTAGCGGGAAATAAATTTTTCTGCTTCCTGGATGGATTCTCAGGATATAACCAGGTGGCAATAGACCCCCGAGACCAAGAGAAAACCACTTTTACCTGCCCTTTCGGCACCTTCACCTTTAGAAGGATGCCGTTCGGACTTTGTAACGCGCCAGCAACTTTCCAGAGATGCATGCTGGCGATATTTCATGACATGGTGGGTGACTTTCTCGAGGTCTTCATGGATGACTTTTCAGTCTTTGGACCATCTTTCGACGAATGTCTTGCCAACCTGACTCGCATCCTTAGGAGATGTATTGATGTAAACCTCGTGCTTTCCTGGGAAAAAAGTCATTTTATGGTGCACGAGGGAATTGTTCTTGGACATATCATCTCCGATAGGGGTATCGAGGTTGACAGAGCTAAGCTCGATATCATTGCTGATTTACCTGTGCCTGGTTCTGTCAAACAAATCCGCTCCTTCTTGGGACACGTCGGTTTCTATAGGAGATTCATCAAAGACTTCTCCAAAATTTCTCGACCCTTAACTCATCTCCTATCAACCGACGTGCCCTTCGACATGGGCCCTGACTGTATACAAGCATTCACGCAGCTGCGTAATGCTGTCACCAAGGCCCCTGTTCTCCAGCCGCCTGATTGGTCCCTCGACTTTGAACTTATGTGTGACCTTCAGACCTTGCAGTCGGAGCCATCCTGGGACAAAGACGCGATAGACACCCCTTCGTGGTATACTATGCCAGTAAGACGTTGGACGAGGCCCAGCGTAATTATACTACCACTGAAAAGGAACTACTGGCAGTCGTCTTTGGGCTGGAAAAATTCCGTTCTTACCTTCTGGGCTCTCACGTTATTGTTTTCACTGATCACGCGGCCATTCGCCATCTCATGCACAAGAAGGATGCCAAGCCTAGACTGATTCGTTGGACCCTTCTGCTCCAGGAATTTGACATTGAGATTCGTGATAAGGTCGGAGCCCAGAATGTTGTGGCTGATCACCTTTCCAGACTGGACCCTGACCATATTGGACTTACTCTGCCAATTAATGAAGTTTTTCCTGATGAGCACCTATTGGCAATAAATGTGGCAAGTGGACCGTGGTATGCCGACATTGCCAATTACCTTGCTTCTGGATCTCTTCCACGTGGCTGGCCTAAAAACCAGCGCGAGCGTCTCATGGCAGAAGCAAAGTAATATTTCTGGGATAATCCACTTCTTTTTCGGATAGGTGCTGATCAAATCATCCGTCGCTGTATTCCTGACAGTGAGTTCCCCAGTGTGCTATCCTTCTGCCACGATCAGGCCTATGGAGGCCATTTCTCTGGGAGGAAAACTGCAGCCAAGGTGTTGCAGTGCGGTTTCTTTTGGCCCTCCCTTCACCAGGACGCGCACACTTATGCCAAACATTGCACTAGGTGCCAGTCATTAGGGTCAATGGCACGTCGTGACATGATGCCCTTGCAACACATCCTAGCTGCGGAAATCTTCGACATCTGGGGAATTGACTTCATGGGTCCCTTTCCTCCATCCAACGGCTTCGAATTCATCCTCGTGGCTGTCGACTATGTTTCAAAATGGATCGAGGCTATTCCCGCGTGCCGTGCTGACCATGTTATCTCCACCCGATTCGTCAAGGACCATATCTTTGCGCGTTTTGGGATCCCTCGGGCCATTATCTCGGATGGAGGAAGCCACTTTACCCATGCTTCTTTTCGGGCACTTCTGAGGAGGTACGGAGTCCACCATCGTATCGCATCCCCGTATCATCCTCAGACGAACGGCCAGGCGGAAGTGTCGAACCGGCAAATCAAGCAGATTCTCCAGAAAACGGTTCGGCCTGATCGTAAGGATTGGTCCGACAATCTGACTGACGCACTTTGGGCGTATCGGACCGCCTTCAAGGCTCCCCTTGGTATGTCTCCATATAGAATCGTTTACGGGAAGCCTTGTCATTTGCCTGTGGAGTTGGAGCACCGCGCTTATTGGGCGGTTCGGCAATGTAACCACGACCCGGACTTGTGTGAACGAGAAAGGAAACTCCAACTCCAAGAGCTGGAAGAGCTCCGTTGTGAAGCCTATGATTCTGCTCTAACCTTTAAACAGCGCACTAAGGCTTTTCACGACAGCCATGTTCGGCGGAAGGAATTTGAGCCATCTCAGCAAGTTTGGCTCTATAATGCCCGACTCAAATTCTTTCCTGGGAAATTAAAGTCCAAATGGACTGGTCCTTTTCTGGTCTCAAGACCATTCCCCAATGGGGCCGTCGAAATCGAAGATCCCAAATCTGGGCGTAAATTTACGGTCAACGGGCAGCGTTTGAAACCCTATCTGACTCATGAACCTACCCCCGTTGGAGAAACCGTTGCCCTGCTGGAGGGTAACTAATTCTTTGCCTCATTCTGAGCCCAGCTGGGGACATTAAATTCAGCGCTTGTTGGGAGGCACCCTAACAGCACTCACCATCCACCATCACTTTTCACACCTCTATCGCAATCACTTCACTTTTCTCTTCACCACCCACCATCCACCCACCCTTCCACCCTGATCTATACCCTGAACCTCAGCTCTTGTTACCCGATCTTCCATCCTTCCTCTGCCTTTCCCTACATGCATATGAGGACATAGCATTGTTTGGCATGGGGGGGTGGATAGGCATCCATAGGATCTGGGTATGTTATGGTATCATACAGTTCCCACCTATTTATAAATATGCAAGAAAAAGAAAAAAAATATATATATATATATTATAATAAATGGTGTTTAGTAATGATCTTGAAGCTGAAACAAAAAGGCAATAAGTGTTTATGGATATTCAACCTCTGTTTTGAAGACTTTCCAGGCCACAAAACCTTGATTCGCTCAGGATCGGCTTAATTCACGTAAAGCATTGACAAAATAGATCAAGATCTCTCCTAACTAAGGATGTATTCTTGTACCTGAGACACCAGTACAGGATCCGTTGGTTTGCTTTTTCTTGAGAGCTTAAGTAAACTTGGTTCACACTACACATATCAGGAAAGACCAGGTGAACATAAGATCCAACCCTAGTGTTCATTAGGGAAGGTGTGATAGCGATTTCACGCGGTTTGTTAAAATACGTCGTTGTAACGCGTAAAACCGATCAACTCTTAAATTTATATTCCTAGATAGGGGAGTATCTAGGGTCGTACAAGGAGGCCAAATGTTTGCAATAGTGATTCTCTTGCTTGGAATATATCTCAACTTTCTTTTGGTAATTTTCAATATACCATTTTTTTTTGTTTTTGAACTAAGGCAACATGCGAAATTATGGCGGGAAAAGTGTTTACACTTCCAATTAAGTAAACTACTCTAAAGTGGCAAGTAGAGCCTCTCCCTAAGCTCACTCTAAGCAAGTGGAGGCCTAGAATAATTAGGGAGAGGAAGTGAAGAATGCTGAAAATAAGCTAATAGAAATGCAAACAAAAAAATTGCAAAGAAGGCAACTAGATAATTGATAAAGTGTTTTACAAAAGGCCTAGTAGAGGAAAGCTTGTACTACTAGAAAATTGCAAATAAGAAAATAAAACACAAATCCTCTAGATAGATGGTGAAGAAGAGGGCTTCTTGCTCCAAGGTTGGTGGCTCCCAAGCTTGAAAAGAATCCTTCAACTCCTTCCTTGCAGAACTTCGCCAAGGTGATGACCTCCAAGGCAAGCCATAAGGGGGCGTGCCCTAAGTTTCTCTCCAAGGGTGGATGTCCACCCTAAGCTTTTCTCCTTTGCCTGGCCGTCCTCCTTGAAGTGGGAGAGTCCTCCTCCTTGGCGTGGCTCAAGTTGAAGAGAGTGGGGAGAAGAAGGCACCAAAAGGGCTGGTGATGTGCCCCTTTAATCTCCTTCTCTACTCCTTCTTCTTGGCCGTAGGTATAGGTGGTTTAGGTAGAAAATATACTAAGGGAGGATGCCCCAAAATGGTGGTAGGTGGTGGCTTTTTATAGAATAGGATGGGGGGTTAAGGTGCCCCTTGAAATGGAGGGCTAGGATGGAAGGATGAGGGTGGTTGGTGATCCTATGGCTAGGGTGAGTTGGCGCCAACCCAAGGGGTGTTAAAGGGGGTGGTTATGGTGGTGTTGGTGTCTTTTGGTGGTGGAGAGACACCACCATGTTGGCGCCAACATGGGGTCTTCTAGAAGGGGGGTTAGGTGGATGGTGGAGATGGGTTCAAGGGAGATTGTGTGGTGGAGATGAGAGGAGATTTTGGAGGGAAAAGTGGCGCCACTAAGAGGTGGTTATGGGTAGTTTTTGGCGCCACTTTTAGGTGTCTTTTGGAGGTGGTGGGTAGGTTAGGTTGGTGCCAAGTAGGTTAGCTTATGTGGAGCTTAGGTGGAACTAGTTGGGTGGAGTTGGTAGGTGGGTTTTTGGGGTGGTACAAGCCAAGGAAGTTGGAGCATAGTTAAGCTAAGCTAAGCTAAGCTAAGCTAGCTTAGCTAATGGAGGAGTAGAGGAGAAGGTGTTGGAGCTAGGGTTTGGAGGGAGGAGCTGAGGAGAAGTCTGGAGCTGAAATTTGGAGCTGGTTGCTGCTGAAGAGGCTGGCATGGAGCTATTCTAGTTGGCTTAGCTTGCTAGTTCTTTGCTAGCTACTAAGCCGAGCTAAGGTAAGCTAGCTTCTACCATACTGAGCTAAGGTGAGCTGGGTCTGGTGCTCCCGGGGAGAATCAAGCTGGTTGAGGCAGCTAAGGTAGCTTAGCTCAACTGAGTTGAGCTAAGCTGAGTCCCTGTGAGCTGGACTTGAGCTTCCTGAGCTGGGATGAATTCTTCTTCAGCTGGTTGGAGCTGAGTGGAGCTGGATGTAGCTGGATCTGAGCTGGGGTGAACTCCTGTCAACTTAGCTGAGCTAGCTAGAGCTCCCTGTGAACTAGTGGGAGCTGAGGTGAGCTAGACTCAGCTAAGTTGAGCTGGATCTGAGCTGACTTGAGCTAGGGTGAGCTAAGGTGAACTCTCTTGAGCTGCCATCCAGCTGAGATTAGCTGAATGGAGCTGGGATGAGCTAACCCTAGTTCAAGTAAGCTAGGTTCCAGCTATGGTGAGCTGGATCAAGCTGGGTTCCAACTAGTCTGGGCTTCTTCACCAATTGCCTTCTTGAGTGCTAGGGTTTTAGGGATCTGTGAATCTATACATCCCTAACACTCACAAAAACACATTAAAACAACAATAAAAAAATGCAATGCATGCCTATCCTAATTTATGCCTAAATGCAGCCCAAAAACCCGTTTGCGGAGTAAAATCCTAAGAGCTAGGTTAGTTTTAAAGCATAAAAATGATGATAAACTGGTGTTTATCAAGGTGGAGTCCTTACCTGTGCGCGCAGGTAGACTTTTTATCCCAGGCTTTAGTCTTGTGTTTAGGAGCGACTCTTTCCACCAAAAAGAAACTCTCCCACCAAAAAAAAAAAAAAAAGTGTGCTTCAAAATGTGTTGTAAGAGATATACTGACACGTGTTTCAAAAAAAAAAAAAAAAGAAAAAAAAGAAAAAAAGAAAAAAAAAAAGAGATGTTTTAAAAGAGTCAGTATATCTCATAAATGTCTGTATACTTTGTTTTTCGGTGAGCCAAAAAAAAAAAAAATCAGAAAATGGGAGTTGAGTTTTCCGTCATCATCTTAAGGGTCAATTCGAAGACATGAGCTGAAACTGGGACCAACCTGTACTTAAAAATTCGTGAAACCCTGGGATTGAGTCATAATGCTATTCTGGTCAGTCTTGATCCTTCACTATGCACAAACCATAACATCTTGAGCTCTCGAGTACGGCAAAAACCTCCTAGGTCCTGGAAATCGTACTTAAGGTTTAAATATCAAGAGTCCTGGTTAGTTGAGAGATGATCTATGTCATGTGAGACTTAAAGTACTGGTAGTCTTCTTTACAATTGGTTCTCACAATATTCCATAGTAAACACACCTGTATCACCTCAGAAGAAAATCTTCAGCTTAAGATCATTTCTAAATACTATTTTGCTAGGGACTAGCGAAAGATAGGCATGGGGGTATATGTTTGCACCTCAAAACACGCCTGTAATAACGCCTTCTTGTGCTATTTTCTAGCATTAACATTGCATAATAGGATCCTGTAATCGCATTTGTAAAAACACTTGCATGCATGCATTTAATCAAGAGAGGAAGAGGAGTGAAACAATCGCCTGCATAGTTACATTTTTCTTCAAGTGCCTCCTTGCAAAATCACCCTCTTTTTATTTTTCCTCTTGATTTCTTCTTTTCTCTCCTTCCCGCGGCTGCACTCTTCCCGCAGCTGCATGCAGCAGCCACGCAGCACTTCTTCCCGTCACTTCTCCCTGCCAACGCCGCTCCCTATAGCTGCAACTCTCACACCCTCTCCCTACTGCAGCCGGCACACCACTCTCTCCTCCTCTATAAGTAGCTGCAGCTTCATCCTCGCAACGGGAGCTGCTGCAAAGACCCCACAGCCACCACCTTCCTCTCCACCGTTCTCCCCTCCCATACACCGGCCCTCCGTCGAGGAGGCACCCGGCGAGCAGGAGAACCCACTGTGGTGCACACCACCACAGTGGGAGCACCACCGCCCAGCTCTTCAACGAGCCGGTGGGCGTGGTGTTTTCTTTTCTCTTCGTTTTCGTCTCCACGCCATTGCTGCCGCTTCAAGCTCCGAAGCTTGAAGCAGCAGCAACAGCAGCTAAACCGCGGCGACAGCAGCAGCAGCAGCACCCCCCGCCTCCTCCGTGACCTTCCCCGTAGGTGCGCAACCCTCCGCGCGCGCCTGCAGGCCCGTTCCCTGCCTCCGTCTCCGTTCTGTCCACCCCGCATTGCACCCGCAGCCGGCCGCCGCGCGCACTGCAGCGGCCGGTTACGGCCTCGCGCCGACCCCTGCCCTCCTCCGCAACCCTCCGCGACCGACTGCAGACTCCCCGCCGCCTTCTCCGAGCGCGCCATCGCCCGCTCTCTGTCCTCGCACCCGGTCTGCAGGAGACGCCTCACGTCCTCTGCGCGAAGGCGCGGTGCACCGCGACGGTCAGACGTCCGCCTTCGCCTTCAGACGACGCGGCATCAGACGTCTGCCACCTCTTGCAGACGTCTTAACTCGCGCGTCTGCGATCTCCCTCTCTCTCTGCCGATCTCTCCCGCGCGCGTCCGCTCGATCTCTCCCGCCCGCTCTCTCTCTGTCTGGTGGTCTCTCTCTCTTTTATTTAACTCACAGCAACACACACACACACATTCACCGACGCACACACACATTCACTGACACACACACACACACACTTATAGTAACATATATACATATATATATATATATATATATACATACATATATCTATATATATATATACTTATATACATAGTATATCTATATAGTTATGTATACATACATATATATATAATATACATACCTATATATATAATATATATATATATATCTACTTATATATACATCTATATACTTATACATATACTTACATATATATAGACATATATATTTATATACATATATATATATAAATATCTATATACATATATATATACATATATATATATATATCTATACACCTATATATATAAACACATATATATCTATATATATATATATATCTATACATATATAATTATACATTTATATATATATATATAGATATATTTACTATACGCTGTATCGCGGGAATATCTGCACCAGTTGCTGATATTTCCTGATACACACGTGCAAAAAAAAAAAGCGTGGTCCCATACATCATCCATCCTCCATCCACACTCCACGTGGCACCTAGTCGTATTGGTTGCATCTCTCTAGACGTCGACTGACTCGACATAGTGCTACACTCCATCGCCACCTCCACCCCCACCCCTTTATATATATACTACATATATATATATACATACTATATTTACTTTCTGTCTATTTGCTTTTCTGTTAGTAAAAAGATAAAAAAAATACATAAAAAAAGAAAGATAATCTTTGACTTGCAGGTACCTCGTCTTGCGAGTAGCAAGACTTGTTTTGGGACTCTGTTTGGCTAAAAGCCAAGGACACAATTTTGAGGGTGTGCCTCAAGAACAAGGATTACCATAAAAAACCTAAATAAGAAAAACACCAAAAACACAATAAACGAACGGAAGAGACGCGTTTTAAGGAAAACGTAGAAACTCGACTTTAACCCCACTTCCCTGTGTTCGACCCTGGGCCTAAAAGTGACAAGATAAAATCAATTAGGCCAGGTTAAAAATTTTGTAAAGAGATGGTTAGGTTCAAATTAGGTTAACCACTATACACATTTCAACGATAAAAATATCATATTAACAACCTATTCGGGCCGACCCATCAACAGGAGTTCACCCCAGCTCAAATCCAGCTACATCCAGCTCTACTCAACTCCAGCCAGCTGAAGAAGAACTCATCCCAGCTTAGGAAGCTCAAGTCCAGCTCCCGGGGACTCAGCTTAGCTCAACTGAGTTGAGCTAAGCTAACTTAGTTGCCTCAACCAGCTTGATCCTCCCCGGGAGCACCAGACCTAGCTCACTTCAGCTCATTATGGTAGAAGCTAGCTCACTTTAGCTTGGCTTAGCAGCTATCAAAGAACTAGCAAGCTAAGCCAGCTAGAGTAGCTCCATGCCAGCCTCTTCTGTAGCAGCCAGCTCCAGTTTCAGCTCCAGACTTCTCCTCCTCAGCTCCTCCCTCAAAACCCTAGCTCCAACACCTTTTCCTCTACTCCTCTTTTGGCTAAGCTAGCTTAGCTTAGCTTAGCTAGCAACCAGTTCCTTGTCCATTCACGACCTTCAATTCAAACCTAGCTAGCTCCACCAACTTAAGCCCTACCTAAGCCAGCTATCCTACTCATTTTAGCGCCACCTCTTCACCACCTTTCACCCCTCAACCAACCACCAAAAGACACCAAAAGTTGGTGCCAAAACTAACCCTAACCACCTCCCTTTTGGCGCCAACTTTCAGCCCCCTTATCCACCCTACACCTACCCACATAACCCATCCTAGCCATCCACATACCCCCCTTCTAGAACCCTAAGTTGGCGCCACCTAATGGCCTTCTAGAAGGCCCATTTTGGCGCTAATTCTAAAGGGCACCAAAGCCTTAACTACCCCCCTAGGTGTCCCTTAAGGTGGCGCCAATTGACCTTGGCCATTGGATCCTCAACCACCCCCATCTCTTCATCTTAGCCCTCCATTCCAAGAGTCACCTTAGCTCCTTACTATTCTATAAAAACCCACCACCTACCACCATTTGGGGGCATCCTCCATTAGTGTATTTTGCTACCTATACCACCTATACCTACGGCCAAGAAGAAGGAGTAGAGAAGGAGATTAAAGGGGCACATCACCAGCCCTTTTGGTGCCTTCTTCTCCCCACTCTCTTCAACTTGGGTCACGCCAAGGAGGAGGACTCTTCCACTTCAAGGAGGATGGCCAGGCAAAGGAGAAGGACCTAGGGTGGACGTCCACCCTTGGAGAGAAGCTTAGGGCACGCCTCCTTAGGGCTTGCCTTGGAGGACATCACCTTGGCGGAGGATAGCAAGGAAGGAGTTGGAGGACTCTTTTCAAGATTGAGAGCTACCAACCTTGGAGCAGGAAGCCCTCTTCTTCACCATCTATCTAGAGGATTTGTGTTTGCTTTTCTTTATTTGCAATTTTCTTGTAGTAGAAGCATTCCTTTACTAGGCCTTTTTGTAAAACATTTTTTTCATTAATCTAGTTGCCTTCTTTGCAATTTCTTATTTGTATTTCTAATTGTTTTGTTTCTAGCATTCTTCACTCCCTCTCCCTAATTATTCTCGGCCTTCACTTGCTTAGAGTGAGCTTAGGGAGAGGCTCTACTTGCCACTTAGAAGTAGTATTTTGAATTTGAAGTGTAAGTCACTTTCCCGCCACAATTTCGCATGTTGCCTTAATTCAAAAAACAAAAAGATGATATATTGAAAAATACCAAAAAGAAAGTTGAGATTTGTATTCCAAGCAAGAGAATCAATTTTGCAAACATTTGGCCTCCTTGGATGACCCTAAATACTCCCCTATCAAGGAATATAAATTTAAGAGTTGATCAATTTTGTATGTTACAATGACCAAATTAACAAACCGCGTAAAAACCGCCATCATGCACGCACGCACACATCAATCAATCATTAAGGGCACAACCCAGATAAAGGACCCATCACATTCCAAAGTACATTCAAACCTTACCCAAAATAAAACAGAGTAGATGTTGGCCTTAAAGATTGGACTCGCTCTTCGAAGCTCAGAACGAGATTATGTTCGATTAGTCTACTTCTACCGATCAATCTGATGTCTAGCTAGGGGAGCAGAATCAAAGGATCGCAGTTGGGGGGTACACTAAGAACCGGAGATGCAAGCCAAATGAAGAACCTTCTCCCCAGTCCCTCCCTTTAACTAGTTGGATTGAACGGACAGAAGTAGATTAAATTGTTTCTTTATCTCAAGATGGGTTCTGAGAGTCTGTAGGTCTTTAGGCTAGCCCACTTAGGGATAGATTTGATTATTTGTATTGCAGGGTTCCTTTCTTCCTCCCATCTATCATGAATCCTTCCACATTTCATATGCATTCCCACTCTTTCCCTGCTGTTATGATTTATCCACAACATGAAGATTATCCCTACTCGTACTGTAATCAACCATCTGTTAGTTGGGATAACTCAGATTGGGGATACAGTTTCGGACCTCCGTGTTCGGGGTCAAACCTTGAATGTCATAATTGTGATTTCTATCCTTCTTCGAGCCACATCGATTATAGATCGCCACCCTTTCGTGGACAAACTAATACGATTTGCAATCAAGAAGGATACACTGGTCCTTACCCATCCTCTAAATACACTGCCTTTAGGTCATCACCACCTTTTGAACAATTCGAAATGACCTATTATCAGGAAGGGTATCACGAATCTCAATTCGTTAACTCCTCTGCACTAATCCCAAACCCGCCCAACCCTGAACCAAACTATTTGGTTTTGGTTAACCAGGTCCAAGATAAGATTTTGGCTAACTTGAGGAATACTATATGAAGAGTCGACTTTCCGCTTTGCGTTGTAGTATTTAAGTGGTGGAAAAATCAACTAATCAACAATAAAAATAACCACTCACAGAAGAGCGGGTCTTGCCCACAGGGAGGCAATTATGCAATAAACTCTCAATTATTTTATATTCTTTCGGTTAAGTGTGAAATTCCTATTCAAATCTGACATAAAATGCGATGGAAAATAGATTCACAATAACTTAAAAAGATAAGGGTATATGTGCAATTTTCCCTCACTGAAATCTTCAATAAATATATGATGATTTTGTGTAATTTTCAATTGTCATATACTAGAGAGAATCGGTGCACGTGTTGATCCCAAAACCAATCTTAAAATAGGTGAATATCAATAATATGCAATTATTAGAAAACATGAGTGTCCATGCGCAATTCTGCTATAATAAAATAACAATAAATCAAAAATCAAGTTCTGGTGGCAATGGAAACAAATGTAATAACTAATTGAAGTCAAAACAGAGCATTGCTCTCTCTCCTCCTCGCTAGAGAGAGAGCACCGGCGAGGCTGTGGATGTGCTAGGGAGGTTGGCGAAGATGAGACCTATCCGATGGAGGCCACGGCGTCGACGGAGATGGCCGGAGGTGGCCGGCTAGTGGAGGAGAAAGCTACAACCGTAGTCGCGTGCCTGCCTGTAGGGGTGCGCGGAGGTAGGCGCAGCTTGGCAAGGGCACGTAAGGTGGTAGCGAGCGCTTGCGGGATGGTTGGAGGGCACGGTGGGGTGTCTGCAGGTGTGCCTGCAGGAGTGCGGGTGGGGCCTGGTTGCGATGGCTGGTGAGCGGGCACGCCTGCAGGAGTGCGGGTGCGGCAGGGCTGCGGTGGCCGGTGAATGGGCGCCTACGGTGCAGCGCCTGCAGGGGCACGGGTGAGGGCGGTGCGGTGCAGCGCCTGCAGGGGGTTGAAGGCGCTGGCGGGGGAAGCGAAGGTGGGCGCTGGAGGCTGAGGCGTGTGCCTGCAGGTGCTTGGCAGGGGCGCGGGTGAAGTGGTGCGATTGCGTGAGCAGACTGGTGCCGTGATTGGAGAGGCGGCTGGAGAGGGTTGAAGGTGCTGGCAGGTCTGCAGTGCTGCGCTTGGTGCTAGAGATGGGCGCGTGCCTGCGGGTGTGCAAGGTGGAGAAGGAGCGGGCATAGGCACAGTGCATGTGGTGGAGCAATTCCCTGCAGGGGCGGAAGATGCAGATCCACAGTGCACACTGGAGTTGTTCCCCGCAAGGGGGAAGATGTATCTACCCCTCTCCTTTCTCCACCTTGCCTTTTTAACTCCTCCTGGTTTGCACGTGCGTGAGTTAGGGGATTTTCAAATCCCTTAACTATTTCTGGCTGGCGGCTGTTGAGGGTGCCCGGAGGATGGGGAAAAGAATAGCCGTCGGTTGTTTAGAAGGGTAATTTACCCTCCCCTCCTTATTCTTTTGCCAAATATTTTTCCTACACATAAAAAAGAACATCATTACATATTAAGTTATAGAATAGATGTAAACCTAAATCATGATGCATGCAAATATTCCATAACTTAATGTAGTTTTTAGCAAACCTAAAAGATACAATTAAAGTTACTTTGGCGTAATATTAGTCCATTAAAATGGACTCATCAAATACTCCCATGCCTAAGATTTGCTAGTCCCTAGCAAAAATGAAAAATAATAGAAGTAATCAGAAAGTTTTCTTCTTTTCTTACTTCAAAACTTTAGAAATCTAGACAAATGTGAAGTGTTGATAGCCTAGTTAACAGATCCAAGTGAAAAAGCCAATTCACATTGGGAGTTTGTACTTCACCCTTGGTAAATATTTCTACCAGGAGAGGCAACTACTTCCCTCGGGGATAAAGCAGACGATAATCTATAATTTGACTCCAACGTTTGGCTTAGGTAGGAGATATAGAGTTGAATGGATTTGTATTTGGTGGCACACACTCATCTGGTGCTACATATAGTCTAGTACTGTAGACTCTAGATCTCTAGACTATTAGACAAGTCAACTCTGAGAAAGGCTACACAATTGTGCTCTCTTGTTGTTCCTGGGCACTCCCTCTTTTCTTTCTTTCTGAGATCACAAATCTCGCCAGATTTAGAAATTGTACTCACTATTTGGTGGCCTCACATGGCATCCATACTTCAATTAAAGTCCTAATAACTCTACAACTAAGCTAGAGTCCTCAACCAGTATTCGGGAGATCAGAAATACTAAAAGGTGGTATGGGTCATATTTGGTGGAATGCGATTGGTGTTCTGTTGCCTCAGAAATAATGTTACATTATAACTTAGATCTTTTTCTTTTTGTTTTTTTTATAATATAAATATTTCTTCCTTTTTTGTTTCTTCTTTTTCTTCTTCTTTTCTCTCCTTCTTCTTCTTATTTTTTTTTTAAATATAAATCAACATAATACGACACAGACTTTTATTTATGAGGCATTATTCGGGATGATGATGGTCAAGAGGATATTGTGTAGCTTATTTGGTGGAAGTGCCTATTCTTAGCACCGGGAAGGAATGGATAGGTGATTGCACAGCAATCATAGGTCTTAATTGACCTAAATTAGGCTAGGACTTAGCATAAGTTAGGGTTATCCATGCATGCATACGCATTATCTGCATCTTTACTGCATTTCTTTAGCTATGCATAAAATAATGTTATAATGTGCTGATTAAGTGCATTATGTCGTTTGCAGGGAATAAGCTGATCAGGAGCTGGATCTGAAGCCGGATCAGGAATAACAGGAGTTGTAGCAGAGCTGGAGCAGAAGGCCTAGTTTAGATATAGGAATAATAATGTAAGGGGGTTAAAGGTTTTCTATTCTATTAAGTAGAAATAAAGCAGTAAAATGTGAAGAGCTTAGGTCTATCCTAGCCCTAGGATAGCCTAGAGACTTCCCCAAGCCTTAACCACCCTTAGATTAGGTCACAACACCCTAAGAAGCCCTAAAACCCTAGTTCCAACCCTTCTCTGGACGTCCAGAGAAGTTTTAAGACGTCCAGGACCCTTAGCCAACTCCCGCACACTTCAAACCCACTTCTGCAGTGTTATTGGACGTCCAGACACTTTGTCAGACGTCCAATTTCTGCAGAATACCCAAAACAGAACCCGAAATCCTTCCTGACTCTGATTAGACGTTCAGACAACAAGTCTGGACTTCTGATTTTTGAGTATAAGATGTCTGATTATATAATTAGACGTCTGATACTGCTCTCCAATTCCTGTTTTGAGATTTAAGCCTTGATCTTGGATCTCTAGGTCCCTAAACCCAATTCCAACCCCATAGGAACCTAAATTAAGGTTCCCTAACCCTAGTACATCACCTCTAGACCTCCCTAAGGACCTAATTAGGTCCTCACTAAACCTAATTGACTTGGATATTAGTCAATTCCATCAGCCTATTCAATTGGACTCATTGAGTCCAATTGAGCCCTGATCTCAGCACACACTGTCCAATTGGACTCAGTGAGAGTCCAATTGACCTAGACCTGACTTAATTGAGTTGTTTTACTCTCAATTAGTTTCCACACACCCAATTAAACTTGTATTAAGTTTAATTGCACTTTACCTTAGTGAATTAGGGTTTATAACCCTAATTTGAGACCTACCTTGACCTAAACCCACTAGAACCCAACCTAATCAACCTAGCCACCTAAGTTTTGACCCACACACACCCACACACACCATCCACACGAAAATATCTAGCCTAGAGTTATCTAGAACTCTCTACCATGTGTGGTTTCCTTGGTTGCCAAAAATAGCAACCAAGAGCCATTCAATTTTTAGATCCACATTTGGTGGATCTAAAAACCACCATCCACCCCCTCTCTCTCACTCTCCCACGAGCTCCCACCATAGGCCTTCTAGAGAATTCCATAATTCTCTAGAGAGCTTCCCTTAGGTCTATAAAAAGACCCCTTGGGTGGCCATTTGCACCCATTCACTCCTTTGGCAATTACTCTCCATTGGTGCCATTCATGCCACCTCCACTTAGCCACTCACTCCACCTCCACGAGCTCACTACCACCACCATGGAGGACACCATTCCAGGATGTTGGATCAACCCTACCTCTCTCCAAGGGTCGGCCTAAGCTACATTGGCCGCCCCTCATTCTCTTCTCAACCACTCCAAGGCCATCGGGGACCACCCCTGAATGCCCTCTACTCTTTTAGCTCTAGATCATGCTTTTCATAAGTTTTACTGCTTTCATTTACTGCTTAGTAGAGTAGTTTCTCTTCTCCCCCAATGATGCATGCGAAATCCCCCCGTCGATTCTTGTATGCAATCGTTTTCTGGTAGCAAGGTTTAATTTCAAACATTCCTGTATAAACTTTCCTCTAGATTTCCTATACAAACAACTCTCCCCCAATGAATGAATGAAAATGCATTTATATATATATATATATCTCTTTATGTGTTTGAAATCACCATGAGCTGAATGATTATTTTATTTGCGTGATTTAAGTGCCTGTTCTTTAACCGCCTATATATTGCTCACCAGAATATCAGATTGACCCAGATTCAAAAATTTTCAAATTTCAAAAAGTAATTCCGACAAATCCGCGAATCTGTTTTGACTAAAAATGGTGGGATTTGAAGGACGATCTAATTGGATTTATTTTCCATATTTTTCCCAAATTTTTGAAGATCATTTGATACTGTTTCATGGCGAAAAACCATCCAGGGGTCAAAGTTCCAAATCTGACCCCCTGATATTTAGAATTCCCTAAAAATTCGGTTGAAATGGTAAAAATTCCAAAAAAATATTCTCTAAAAAAAATTGAAAAATGAATCTACTCGCAAAATTTCAAATTATTTGGATTCCAATTATTATTAGAGAATCTACATTAGTTTTGTGGTCTGTTGAAATTAAAAAAAAAAACCCTAGAAGTGCATGCAACTTAGGTTGAACCTTTAGGGTCACAACTAGAGACCATACTTTTGGCCAACCTAGACTTAATCATGTCTAGTTAGCCGGTGAGCTTGGTCACCTTGTGGGCCTCTCACCACAACCCCACTGAAGAAAACGGGTTAAAAATAATTTTGAAAGACGAATTCAACCTGAGTTCGTTGTCGTACTACTGAATGGATTTAATCTCTCTTGCCAAACCTGGTAACTAAGTCTGCGGGATAGTGTCAAACGACCGCGGCTCGGGGGTCAACGGAACCGGAGGCATAAGCCAAAGGAAGAACCTTCCCCTTAGTCTCCTCGTAACCAGACTGGCTGGGTTAGCTTGAGAGGCGGGATTCACGTTCAGTCGGTTGTACGACGAACTTACCTTCAGGAATTCAAATCCCTAACGAAAAAATCTGGTCACCTGATTTATAAGGACCATTTGATTGACAGGGCCTTAGCCTTGTCCTGCGTGGCTACACCAACCCAGGGGTTGGGCGGTGTATGCACGGAAGGAGGTCACTTCGACCTCACTTGGTTGGACCTTGGGAGCCACTCCCAAGGAGGCGAGTCACCTCGCCCGAACCATCTTCTCACCCCATTTCTTCTACTCCAAGAGCCACCATGGCAAATCCTGGACCTGGACCTAGACCGGGTCAGGACATTGAGAATCTGGACCCGATGGCTCGTCTGGAAGCCCGGGTCGCCAAATCTAAGGAGTGGCATCAGCAGAGCATGGATCGTATCTTGACGGCACTTGACAGGATGTAGCACCCGCCATGAGGAGAACAACTGCAGGATTTTTACGACCCAGCCGCACCTATCGTCGCACCGCTAGTCAGAATTCCCGTAGGCGGAGACGCGTTTGAGCTCAAGCCCAATGTAATTGGGTTGATCAGCACTCATTTCAACGGGAACTCAAGCGAAGATCCATTCCAGCACCTTGAGGACCTGAGTCGACTCGCTGAAACGATCCAACCCAGGAATATTGATCTCGGGATCGTTCTGATGAAGCTTTTCCCGTTCTCTCTAAAGGACAAAGCTTCATACTGGTTCAAGACTATTGGGAAGCCAATTGGAACCTGGCCGGAATTACGACGTGAATTCCTGCAAAAGTTCTTCCCAATCAATCGAACAAATGCAATGCGACGTGCAATCACGACTTTCTCCCAGGGAGCTGAGAAATTACATGAGGCATGGGATAGATTTCTTGACCTTCGTCGAAAATGCCCGCATCATGGTATACCCAGATGGCACTTAGCTCAGATTTTTTACCATGGGCTAGATGACACACATCGGTATCTGGCCAATGCATCTAGCGGCAGGAATTTTCTCGCAAAGG
Source organism: Thalassia testudinum (assembly GCA_037157565.1). NCBI lineage: Eukaryota > Viridiplantae > Streptophyta > Magnoliopsida > Alismatales > Hydrocharitaceae > Thalassia > Thalassia testudinum. The sequence goes on along the minus strand of JAZHRO010000029.1, from coordinate 1,012,636 downwards.
ATGAGAACAGCGCATTTGAGCTGTTCGAATCATTAGCGGAGAACTCGATGAATGCCGCATCTATGAACCAGTTCCAGCGGCCTGGTCAGCAGCGGGTTGGTGTCCACGAGGCTCACACCGATTCTATTCGAGCTGACATGGATATCATCATCAAGCAGCTAGATAGAATGAACCTGATTGAGAAGAAGATTGACCAGATCAGTCAAGGTCAATCCGACTTGAGCTCTGTTGCCACAAGATCCTCTTATGCATCTCGAGCTCCACCTGCTCGAGTTAATCTACTCACTCGGGATGCACCTTCTCCGTATTTATGAGATCCCGCATATCGAGATCCCGCATATCGAGATCCCGTGAATAATCCGGATCTGGCACCCTACGACCAGGGCTACGCACCACCTGTAGATTATAATGCATATCCCCTTGACGGATAAACGTCTTAGACATCTTCGGCCTACGAGGATGTCAGCGCTATCCAAGGATACAGGCGTAATAACCCGTACTCGGAGACGTATAACCCTGGTTGGCGCCAGCATCCGAATTTCTCTTGGTCTGGTAATTCACAGAGACCACATCAAGATCCACACTACCAGACCAGGCAATACGGGAATGTGCAAAACACGTATCCTAGGCAGCAGCCATTCCCTCCTCAGCAGCAGTAGCCCCGCTCATTATACCAGCCGCTGCACCAAGCTGCCAACCACCCTCCAAAGCGGGCCGACCCTTTGGAGGCGCTGAAAGAGGAGCTGCAAGAATCAATGAGGAAGTCTACACAAGATAGCTTGTAGATAATGAAGGCGATGGCTGATCAGATTCAGACCATACAAAATACGTAGAACCAGCTGTTGCAGGAGCATAGGACTCAGGGAGCCTTGCCCTTCCAACCCGCCCCAAATCCTCGATATGTGCAGAACCAAGGCGCCCCGCCTAGGTTTCAGGCACCGCAGGGACAGGCACATGCCATACTACAGGCGCCTCCTGCACCACCCGGTTACGCGCAAGGCCAGCCGCCTTTGCAGAATCCCGCGTATTCTGCCCCATCCGCTCCCCCACCACCTCATGGATAGCATGCCGATGCACACGCTGTCTCATTGCGGAGCGGAAGGAAGACATTCGACCCACCACCTAGGCAGGCGGGTTCTGATTTTTCCCACCCTTCACCACAGGCAGATTCAACTCCCTCAGCATCTCAGGAGCCACCTGTGGTAGATAAGGGTAAGAGACCCGTCCCTTTTCCTGAGGCTCTGACATGAAATATAGTACGGAAAAAGGACACGTGGAATTTCAAGGACCTGAAAGCGATGTTTACATAAGTACATATTCAGGTCCCCCTCCTCGAGGCTATCGACCACATTCCCGCTGTCGCTAGGTTCTTCAAGGACTACTGTACCCCGAAGCGACAGCTGAGAGTTGGACGACAGGTGGTACTGTCAAAAGAAGCTAGCGCCGTGATTCTAGCTGACCTACCGCCAAAGAAGAAAGACCCTGGCACCCCACTCATATCTTGCTTTTTGCAGGATTCTCCATTTGATCGGGCCCTTCTAGATTTGGGTTCGTCCATCAACTTAACTCCCACCGCTGTATTTGATCGATTTCGATTTAGGGAGTTGAAACCCACCTCGGTTACAATTCAGCTAGCTGACAGATCAGTCAAAACACCGAGGGGGGTGGTTGAGAACGTGATCGTAAAAGTCCGCGGGTTCTGCTTTCCCGCAGATTTTTTCGTTCTCGATATGGAAGTTCCTCCTAATCTCCAAGATGCACCAATTATTTTGGGTCGCCCATTTCTGGCGACAGCCCGAGCGAACATCGATTGTGCATCCGGGTGTATGGAGATTGCCCTAGGCAATGAGCGACTTTCACTAGACATATTCAGGGCAGCAAAGAACTTCGATTGTGATCGAATAGAGGAGGATGGTGAAGACGAAGATTCGGCTTACTGTGGTAGCATTGGGCTCCTTTGTGACGGCCCAATGTCTCATTCATCTTCACTATCAGGGTTCTCGGACCTCAATCCACACGGGATTGAAACTACCGCATTACACATATCTCCTCGAGGATCTGACTGTTTGGGATGTGCTTCTGACCATAGCACCCCTGAGTCTAGCTATCTTGATCCATATAGTATTGAATCACCCCTGTTATCACAGGAAGACGTGACTATAGCTAACGGGTTTCCCGTTAACGCAGTCACAACCGACTTCACAGGGAGCGACTCAGTCAGAATTCACGTGCACACGGATCAACAGATTCCCACTCTCGATTCTACTCCTCCCACTCTAAATTCTGATTCTTACCCACCCGTAATTGAATTGAAGCCCTTACCTGACTCACTCAAATACGTGTTCTTGGGTGAAAGTGAGACATATCCAGTCATTATCAATGCCCACTTAACCCAAGAACAGGAGCATCAATTAGTTTCTACACTTCAAGACCATAGGGCTACTATCGTGTGGAGTATTGCTGATCTCCGCGGTATTCGCCCCTCGTATTGCACTCATCACATTTACACGGATGAGGGGGTGAAACCTTCGAGACAACCTCAAAGACAGCTAAACTCGAATATGCTAGAGGTTGTTAAGAAGGAGATCATTAAATGGTTGGATGCAGGCATTGTATATCCAATCTCAGACAGCCAGTGGGTGAGTCCGATTCAGATAGTGCCCAAGAAAGCAGGACTCACCGTTATAAAGAATGATAAGGGTGAATCCATCTCGACCCGCACTGCGACATCTTGGCGGGTCTGCATTGACTATAGGAAACTGAACACGGCTACCCAGAAGGATCACTTTCCTTTGCCGTTCATTGATCAGATCTTGGAACGGTTAGCCGGACGCAGTTTCTTATGCTTTCTGGATGGATACTCTGGGTATAATCAGGTAGCAATTAGCCCAAAAGATCAGGACAAGACCACATTCACATGCCCCTTTGGAACATTCGCCTTTAGGTGGATGTCCTTTGGCCTCTGCAACGCACCAGCGACATTTCAGCGTTGTATGATGGCTATCTTCTCTGACATGATTGGGGATTATGTGGAGGTATTCATGGATGATTTCTCTGTTTTTGGAGATGATTTCGCGTCTTTTCTGGATAACCTCACAAAGATCCTGAAACGATGTATTGAGGTGAACCTAGTACTATCTTGGGAGAAAAGCCATTTCATGGTGAGGGATGGTATAGTACTAGGGCATAGGATCTCCAAAAATGGACTCGAGGTCGACCAGGCTAAATCAGAGATTATCTCCCACTTACCGCCACCTAGCTCGGTCAAGCAGATTAGATCATTCTTGGGCCATGTCGGCTTCTATCGGAGATTTATACGCGATTTTTCAAAAATTGCTCGGCCTTTGACGAATCTCCTGGTTACCGATATCCCATTTGAATTTAATACCTCGTGTCTCAGCGCCTTCGAGACTTTACGAAGCGCTGTTTCCAACTCCCCGATTCTCCAACCACCTGACTGGTCGCTTGACTTCGAAATGATGTGCGACGCTTCTGATTTTGCCGTCGGTGCTGTTTTAGTCCAGCGTCGGGAGAAACAACCTTTTGTCATATACTATGCTAGCAAGACACTAAATGAGGCTCAGCGCAATTATACTGTCACCAAGAAAGAACTGCTAGCAGTAGTATTCGGGTTGGAGAAATTCAGATCATATTTATTAGGTTCCAAGGTCATAATCTTCACTGACCACTCTGCCCTCCGGCACTTGTTGGCAAAGAAGGATGCCAATCCACGACTCATTAGATGGATCCTTCTATTACAAGAATTTGATATCGAGATCCGTGACAAAGCCGGGAAACAAAATGTTGTGGAAGATCACCCATCCAGATTGGACCTAGACCACATTCCTTATTCCCTGCCTATCAATGAACAATTTCCGGATGAATCACTTTTGGCAATTCATTCTGTTGAGTTCCCCTGGTATGCGGATTTCGCGAACTACCTTGTTGCAGGCAAAATTCCCGCGAACCTATCCAAAGACCAGAAACTCAAATTCATTGCAGGGGCCAGATACTATCTCTAGGATGACCCACTGCTCTTCCGCATTGGAGCAGACCAGATTATTCGCAGATGCATCCCAGACTCTGAGATCCCCAGTGTGTTATCTTTCTGCCACAATGATGCATGTGGTGGCCATTTCTCAGGACGGAAAACCGCTGCAAAAATTTTGCAATCGGGATTTTTCTGGCCAACCATCTTCAGAGATACACATGATTACGCCCAACACTGTAAACGATGTCAATCGATCGATTCTATGACTAGGAGAGACATGATGCCACTCCAATCCATCATGGTCGTAGAAGTGTTCGACGTCTGGGGCATAGATTTTATGGGCCCTTTTCCGAACTCGCATGGCTTCGAGTACATATTGCTAGCCGTTGATTATGTCTCGAAGTGGGTCGAGGCCATCCCGGCAAGACGGGCTGACCACAAGACCGTCATTTCTTTTGTACGGCAAAATATTTTCGCGAGATTCGGAATACCCTGTGCTCTGATTAGCGACGGGGGAAGCCACTTCATCCACACCCATTTCAGGTCGTTATTAAAGAAATATGAGGTACATCACCGCATAGCCACCCCGTATCACCCGCAGACCAATGGGCAGGCTGAAGTGTCTAACCGTCAAATCAAGCTGATTCTCTAGAAGACGGTTAGACCAGACAGGAAGGACTGGCCCGAAAAATTAATCGATGCACTCTGGGCATATCGGACCGCATACAAGGCCCCACTCGGAATGTCACCATATCGTATGGTATATGGCAAGGCCTGTCACCTTCCTGTAGAGCTGGAACACCACGCCTTTTGGGCGGTGCGAAAATGCAACCTCGACCTCGATGCAGGAGGTCGAGGACGAAAACTCCAGCTCAGCGAATTTGAAGAAATCCGGTAGGAGGCCTATGAGAATGCATTAATATACAAGGACAAGACCAAGGCCTTTCACGACCGCCACATCCAGGGGAAAGTATTCACGCCCAACCAGCGAGTCTGGTTATTTGATTCAAGACTGAAACTGTTTGCAGGGAAACTTAAGTCCAAATGGATTAGACCGTTTGTTGTGATGCAACCATATCCTAATGGGGCAGTCCAGATCAAGGACCCCAAATCTGGGCATAGATTCACGGTAAATGGCCAGCGCCTCAAGCCATTTTTGGCCCAAGAACCTCCTCCACCTGACGAGACTATTCATTTTAGTGAGGATATAGATCAATGATTGAGTGCTCGCTCAGCTGGAGGCGTTAAAATTAGCACGTATAAATACCATTTCACCATCATCTATACATAACCATTTTTATACATAGCATATTTTTGTTTTAGCATATTTCCCTTTTGTATATTGCATGTTAACAGGTTGGCTGGTGCTGAATATAATTTCAGGAGCAATTCCAGGTGACTTCTACCCACTCATCCTCTGTCGAATTTATTTTCTTTTATATTCATGCGTGAGGACATGCAAGAACTTAGACATGGGGGGGGGGGGTAGATACAGCAAAAAACTGAAAAAAATTTTATGCCAACATTTAGGAAAACCTCAGAGCTGCATGTAAAATGTACTTTAGGACCTTAAATAAAAGAACAACCGACTCCATCTCCAATGCTCTCATTGGAGCTAGAAATCGTTCGCAATAACCAATTCCAACCCACCCGCTCACCTGTTCTAAATTTAGGGTCAAGCTGATTGTAACCCAACACAGGAATTTCACGAAGTACAAATTATATGAGGTTAAATGTTTATAGCATATATAGATATTGCACACATGAATAAGATTATTTTATTAAGAGAATGCATTAGGGATTTTATCCTTTAGTTATATGTGGTTAAATGTTTATAGCATATATAGATATTGCACTCATGAATAAGATTATTTTATTAAGAGAATGCATTAGGGATTTTATCCTTTAGTTGATTCCTGTAATCTGGAATCCAGTACAACTTTTCACACACACATGTAAAATTTGCAATGGATTCACGGTGAAGGCTAATAAACATCTTTAGTCTGGCGAGAAGAAGCAGTGCTTCTTCTCCTGAACCCTTGGATAGTGTTTTGGGAGTCAGGCTGATTTTCTTCCAAAAATCCACCAAATAGTGTGAGAGAGTAGAGTGTATTGGTGCTCTAAGATTAATGCAAGGAATCTGGAATCCTAGATAATTAGGTGATGATGCTCTGAGATTAGACATAGTTTTCGCTCTCGATTTCCACGTATACATTTTTGTGCAAAATTTTGAGAGCCACCGAATAAGGAAAATATGCGGAGAGCGAGTTTTCATAAAACTAGGGCTAAGGTGGATGGTTACGACCATTCTTTATGGAATCCTCGGCTGAAGGAGGGTATTGATGTCAAGGTCAGAAATACACCGTCCTATCCATCTCTCCCGGTGCTGTGAGTAGGCACTTCCACCAAATAAGCCACCCAATGTCTCTTGAGTACCACCAATCCCTAATAATGCCTCCTTAATAAAGTTCATGGATGTATGCTAGTTGTGTTATGCTGAAAAAAAGGAAAAATAAAGAAAAAAAGAGAAAAAGAAAAAGAATGATGAAAAGAAAGAAAAATTGAAAAAAAAAAAACTTAGAAAAAGAAGAAAAAGAGTGAATATTTAGTATTTATTTCATTTGCATTGAGGCAATACCACCAAACAAAATTGAGCTCCACCAAATATGGCCTTAACCTATTTTTCTTGTGTTTCTGATCGCCCGAATACTGGCTGAGGAATCCCGACTTAGTGTTAGGGTTATGAGAACTCAATTAAAGTGTTAATGCCTAGTGAGACCACCAAATACATATCATATGTATGAATCTAGTGAGATAGTGAGCTCTAAGAAAAAGAAAGAAAAAGAGCAAGAGGGAATGAATACAAAGGAATCAAAAGGGAGCATAGTTTTTCTCGTCTTTCTCTGAGCTGAGTTACTTAGTAATTCGGGGATCTGGATTCTGTAGTACTAGTCTCTATGTAGCACCAAGTGAGAATAAGCCACCAAATATATAATCCTTTCCATCAAAGATTCTCTATCTAAGCGCAAAGTCAGGGTGAAATTCATAGAATATCTTGAATACCTCGAGGGAAGAATTCTGCCTATCCCGCTAGAATTTTTATTAGGGGTCAAGTACAGACTTTAGAGGTGTATTATTTTTCACTCGAATCCGTTGCAAAAGCTACATAGCTGCACCCTCACGATTGTCTGGATTTCTAGAGCATAGGATGAAAACAAAAGTAAGAAAAATCTCTATGGAAACACTTGATAAAATAACCAGTCCCTTAGGGACCCTTGCTGTAAATAATTTAGTCTTGCATTTGCTAGGGACTAGCAAGATTTAGGCATGGGGGTATGATTACGCAGCAATCATAGGTCTTAATTGACCTAAATTAGGCTAGGACTTAGCATAAGTTAGGGTTATCCATGCATGCATACGCATTATCTGCATCTTTACTGCTTTTCTTTAGCTATGCATAAAATAATGTTATAATGTGCTGATTAAGTGCATTATGTCGTTTGCAGGGAATAAGCTGATCAGGAGCTGAATCTGAAGCTGGATCAGGAATAACGGGAGTTGTAGCAGAGCTGGAGCAGAAGGCCTAGTTTAGATATAGGAATAATAATGTAAGGGGGTTAAAGGTATTCTATTCTATTAAGTAGAAATAAAGCAGTAAAATGTGAAGAGCTTAGGTCCATCCTAGCCCTAGGATAGCCTAGAGACTTCCCCAAGCCTTAGCCACCCTTAGATTAGGTCACAACACACTAAGAAGCCCTAAAACCCTAGTTCCAACCCTTCTCTGGACGTCCAGAGAAGTTTTAAGACGTCCAAGACCCTTAGCCAACTCCCGCACACTTCAAACCCACTTCTGTAGTGTTATTGGACGTCCAGACACTTTGTCAGACGCCAATTTCTGCAGAATACCCAAAACTGAACCCGAAATCCTTCCTGACTCTGATTAGACGTCCAGACAACAAGTATGGACTTCTGATTTTTGAGTATAAGACATCTGATTATATAATTAGACGTCTGATACTGCTTTCCAATTCCTGTTTTGAGATTTAAGCCTTAATCTTGGATCTCTAGGTCCCTAAACCCAATTCCAACCCCATAGGAACCTAAATTAAGGTGCCCTAACCCTAGTACATCACCTCTAGACCTCCCTAAGGACCTAATTAGGTCCTCATTAAACCTAATTGACTTGGATCTTAGTCAATTCCATCAGCCTATTCAATTGGACTCATTGAGTCCAATTGAGCCCTGATCTCAGCACACACTGTCCAATTGGACTCAGTGAGAGTCCAATTGACCTAGACCTGACTTAATTGAGTTGTTTTACTTTCAATTAAGTTTACACACACCCAATTAAACTTGTATTAAGTTTAATTGCACTTTACCTTAGTGAATTAGGGTTTATAACGCTAATTTGAGACCTACCTTGACCTAAACCAACTAGAACCCAACCTAATCAACCTAGCCACCTAAGTTTCGACCCACACACACCCACACACACCATCCACACGAAAATATCTAGACTAGAGTTCTCTAGAACTCTCTACCATGTGTGGTTGCCTTGGTTGCCAAAAATAGCAACCAAGAGCCATTCAATTTTTAGATCCACATTTGGTGGATCTAAAAACCACCATCCACCCTCTCTCTCTCACTCTCCCATGAGCTCCCACCATAGGCCTTCTAGAGAATTCCATAATTCTCTAGAGAGCTTCCCTTAGGTCTATAAAAAGACCCCTTGGGTGGCCATTTGCACCCATCCACTCCCTTGGCAATTACTCTCCATTGGTGCCATTCATGCCACCTCCACTTAGCCACTCACTCCACCTCCACGTGCTCACTACCACCACCATGGAGGACACCATTCTGGGATGCTGGATCAACCCTACCTCTCTCCAAGGGTCGCCCTAAGCTACATTGGCCGCCCCTCATTCTCTTCTCAACCACTCCAAGGCCATCGGGGACCACCCCTGAATGCCCTCTACTCTTTTAGCTCTAGATCATGCTTTTCATAAGTTTTACTGCTTAGTAGAGTACTTTCTCTTCTCCCCCAATGATGCATGCGAAATCCCCCCGTCGATTCTTGTATGCAATCGTTTTCTAGTAGCTAGGTTTAATTTCAAACATTCCTGTATAAGCTTTCCTCTAGATTTCCTATACAAACAACTCTCCCCCAATGAATGAATGAAAATGCATTTATATATATATCTCTCTTTATGTGTTTGAAATCACCATGAGCTGAATGATTATTTTATTTGCGTGATTTAAGTGCATGTTCTTTAACCACCTATATATTGCGCACCAGAATATTAAGTAGAGCGGCTTTAAGATTGATTTCAAAAATAGAAACACGCCTCCCAGAGATGAACGACGGGGACTCAAAGTCTCGTTATTTTCAAAATAATATTTTTGATGAACATTTTTTGCACGACTATACTACGATTTTCGACGACTTTCAAATGCGCGAAAATGGCTTTCTGTCAATAGGACAGGCGTATTTCTGACCTTTGACACTATTACCCTCCTTCAGCTGAGGACTCTATAAAGGACGGTCGTAACCATCCACCATAGTTATAGCTTTATTAAGACCCCATCTCTATATATCTGCCTTATTTGGTGACTCTCAGGAATTCACACAAAGTACGTACATAGGAACAGAGAGCGAAAAACTATGCCTAACTCTAAAGTATCATCATCTAATTGTCCAAAACTTAAGAGTCCTTGCAATAGACTTAGCGCATGGTGAGCCGCGAAACTCCCCTATAGTTTTATTATTTCATGGTAGTATAGCATAGAGAAGTGGTTACCAGTTTAATACAATTTGTTACTCGAAAAAAGAGTTCCCGAGGTCGAATTCAGGGAGCAAGTTGTATTCTAGAAGTACAAGGTTTCTATTACAAAGAAAAAAATAAGAGAGAGAGAGGGAGAAATAAATCTGAGTCTTGTGGCTTCTCTTCTCTCTCTTAGCTTATCTTCTTCTTCTTCTTCTCTGCCTTCAGTTCTTCTTCTGCTTCTTCTTATTTATTTTCTTCTTCAGAGCTTCTTGTCATCTTCTCTTTATCTTCAGTTCTTTCTGTCTCAGCTGCAGAACTCTTCTGCCTTGCGGTCCCTTTGCCTTGCTCAGCTGCACGGCTTCTTCTTTCTTCTTCTTTTCTTCCTCTACAGAGCGTCGTCTGATTTTCCAATTAGACGACTTAAATCGCCACTGCTACAGTGCTGCTTGGTGCTCCTCCTTCGTCCTTCAATCTTTCTTCGTCGGCCTTCTTCTTCTCTGCCTCGCTTTTCTTCTTCTTCTCTGCCTCGACCTGTTCCTGTACACACCACAGCCAATGCAAAATCTACCCCTTTCCCTCTGCCCGAACGTCTCTCTCTTTCTCAGACTTCGCACATAGGATAGCTCTCCCAGAGCCGCCGGGTAATCAGGTCGGGCTTCGTACCCGTGACCAGGCGTACCGGCGTGAATGGTACGCGAGGAGTGTGTAGGTGGGGTGTCGGGTCAGGTCCGTCGGATCCACGTGGTGAGCTCGCGGACCAGGCGGGTGTGGGCGCGGGACCTCACCCCGGTGCGTTCGGAGGCGAGCAGTCCATTTCACTTTTACAATTTATACCGGTGCGGCGCTTCGAAATCTTCCGAGGTGGGACTAAATGTCCCACCCCAATTTGGCGCCTGCAGCTGAGAAAGCTGCAGGCAATCGCAGACGTTGTGAGGTCTCTTCTTCAGCTAAAGGCCTGGGCAGCTGCGTGGTTGCAATCCGCGCGTCCTGGAGCGCAGGCCTGGTTGGGAGCGGAGCTGCAGTTGCAGGTTGAAGAAGCTTCACCTGTTCGGCAATGGCAGCGGAGGACTGGTAACCTGTTCACAGAGATACGGCCTCTCGGCCTAGTCAGAAGGTGCAGGGAGCTTCGCTGGAGTGCAGCGAAGCTTGTGCGGGTGGTGGCAAGGCGTGGGGCGGCAGTGGAGTGGTGGGGGGTGTTCAGTGTGATGAGGCGGAGGTTCGGTGAGGGTCGACGAGGCCTGTGAGGTTGTGGAGCGATGGGGGCATCTCGCCGGAGGGTAGCTGGAGATGAAGGGGGTGACGGTGGTCAGGGTCGGTCGAGGGCTTAATTGAACAAATTGAAATAGGGAAAAGAAAGAGGAGAGGAAGGGAAGTAGTTCTAACTTACTTGCAGGGACGAAGGGGGAGGAGCAGGGCGACAGTCGTATCGACTGTCACCGGAGAAGAAGATACCCAGTGGGGGAGGAGGCTGCGACGACGGGGCTGAAGTAGTGCGCGCGGGTATTGCGCGACGCGGAGGAGAATCAGGAAGAAGTCTCTGCCACTGGTTTTGTGGCAGAGCGAAGAGGAAAGGAAAGGAGCTCGGCGGAGCTCGCTGGGTGCCTGCCGGAGTGGGAGGAGAGGAAAGTTGTGGGTGATTCTCCGTCAGAATCGAGCTCCTGAGTTCGGCAGACGGGGGAGGCTTTTATAGAGGCAAAATCAGAGAGGAGGGCGGAGGGAGGCAACGTGCCTCCCTCGCCGGAGGATGGCCGGATTGCAACTCATACCTTCCGCGTGTTCTCATGGAAGGCGTGGGCGATGGCAGAGATCGTGGAGGTGTCCCTGCGACAGTAGTGGTCGCAGGGAACACCCCGTTCAACTGGCAGAGGGCCCCCCTCACCCTGTGCGGCGCCATGCCTCGCCGAAGCATGGCGCTGCTCAGGGTTTTGCAGGGAGGACCCAAATGCAAAAACGATGAAGATCTAGGTGCCAAAATGCGAGGGTTTCAAAAGTTGAGGGTCAAAAAGTAATGGATGAGGACCAAAATGCAAAGTTGGTCAAGAAGGTCTCTTCTTAGGCTCAAGCTTTTATGCATGACGAAATGGGACCTAAGGATTCTAATGGTGAATTTTATTTCTAGGTCATACCTTGTTTCACTGGACAATTTATGTAAAAACCCAAATTAAATCATTAATTGGGCATGGTTCTCAATGTAGGTCAAAATGGGTTTCTAAGGACAAATTGAAGGTTCTAAGCCCTAGAGATTATTTTTCTATGAATTTTAGAGGGTTTAGTAGATTTTTTCTTTGCCTCAAACCTCGTGAATTGGAGTAGGTTTGTTTTAGGGTTACAGATTGTCATTTAATTCCTTGGAGTTGCTGTAGCCCTTATCAGATCAGATCATCCCACTTTCCTTCTTATTAGGTTAGTTTGACCTATGTTTAGACCCTGAGTTACCCTGTTTGCAGATTGTGCTGGTAAAATTGCATTTTTACCCCTTATGACTTATTTTCTTCTTAAACTCAGAATTCTCTGAGTTAAGCCTTTCCTTGAGTTATGTAGGAGCTTTTATCCTCTATATTAGGTCAAAATGAGCTAGTTATGGATCATGATGAGGTTCTCATCATACCCCCATGCCTAGCTTTTGCTAGTCCCTTAGCAAAAAAAAAACTTAAGGTTTCAACCTTTGTTCTAGACCATGAAGTTCTTAATAGCTTCAGATAAGTGCTTTTTCATTTGAGCTTAGATTAGGTTAGAATGCTGACCATAGGCCTAAAAGTACTCTAGTACCAATCAAGATCCAGATCTGTCTAGCCTCAGCCTCAGTCCTTAGCAAAGGTTTTTAAGGCTTACAACAACTAACCCAAGGTCTATTGGACTTTGTGGTTAAAGCACCCGTGCTTGAAACGATTTTATTCCTGGCTCAGTTCGCAGTGCGTTTTGTAAGAGAGAGAGATAGAAAATTTTTCTATTTGGAGAGTTTTCTCTCTCCTTTTCTTTTTAATTCTAGCTTAGGATTGGCTTTTCAACACGGTCTGTATCAGATTCCTTGCTCCCATCATCAATCCTCAAGGGTTCCTGGCAATCGATGCTTCGAGATAGCATCGCCCATGGCAACCCCCAGAACCCTGGCTATTGAGATTTTGAGATAATCCCATCCATGGTGTTCCGTGGCCGAATCCAGACCCTGGCAATTGACACTTCGTGATAATGCCGTCCATGGAATCTGAACCAGCAGAGTGCTTACACGCCCCCAGTAGGATATGTAAATATCCTAAGAGACAAGCACCGAGGAGATGATATTTTGTTACGCATCTTCAAGGGGATTTCCCGCCCCTCCTCACTGGGAACTCGTCCAAATTGACTTGTATTGATCGGCCGCTCCTACTCTAGGTGTACTTTTCAGGATTTTGTGACGCTTCTGCGTGATTTTGATTTTTACACTTACTGAACCAGGCTGTGTGTGAGGTTAGGGTGCTTAGGTTACTGAGTCCCGTAGACCAAAAGTTAGTTAATGAGGTCAAATACTCCCTAAGCCTTAGACCTAATACTTTCAGCTTTTCATTTTCCTCAACCTCTTGAGGAGTGTTCAGATCTTAATGGGTACTAAGAGTCTATCCAAGAATGCCTAAAGTTTGCATTCTTACTAATCCCATTGTGCACTTTTCAGTTATTTTCTTGAATGAGGTCTAGAACTTAGGTTAATTACTTAGTTCCTTACTAATGACTATCACTTTTTCTCATATTTTTGTGCTCCTTTTTCATTTTGTTTCTTTTCCTTCTCTCATAAAATTTCCTTCTCTTCTTTTTTTTTTTTGAATACAATTTTTATGGTGTTTTTGGCATATGTGAATTTTTTTGTTTAAAACCTTTTCTTACAAGTTTTGCACTTTTATACCCCCCCGTGCCTAAGGTTTGCAATGTCCTCATTGTGACTTAGGGGGTTTTTTTATTTACTTAGTTCATTCCTTAAGACAGAAATTTGGATGAGTGAATGGGTCGGGATGAATTTTGCGGACGATTTCTAATCCCAAATGCAAGCATCTGAGGTGGGGTCGGCTGTCTACAAGGGTGAATGTTAAGTGCACAAAAGTGTGAAAAAGGTTTTGGAATTTTAGGAAAATGACGGGTTGCCTCCTGTTAAGCGCTGAGTTTTACGCCATCGGCTGGGCGCAATAAGCTCAAGGGGAATGGAGGATATAAGATGTTTCATCCAAATCAGTAGAAGTCACATCAATGAACGGCTTGAGTCTCTGACCGTTCACGATGAAAGGTTTGGAATCGTGGCTGAGCGGACTGATTTCGGTAGCTCCATTTCCAAAAACCTGTCGGACTAAATATGGTCCGACCCACTTGGATCGCAGCTTTCCCGGGAAAAGTCAGAGTCGGGCATCAAAGTGTAGGACTTTCTGACCAGGATGAAAGATTTTTATCGAGATATGCTTGTCATGGAAGGCTTTAACCCTCTCCTTGTAGATTCGCGAGTTCTCATACGCGTCTAGGCGTAATTCATCGATTTTGCTGATTTAAAGTTTTCTGTGGGTTCTAGCGTTCGAAAAATCTAGATTACAGTTCCGTACTGCCCAATAGGCTTTATGCTCCAGTTCTACGGGAAGGTGACATGCCTTCCCGTACACCAGTCTAAAGGGAGACATGCCTAATTGGGTTTTGTGGGCGGTCCTATAGGCCCACAATGCTTCCGGAAGTCGGGACGACCAGTCCTTCCTATCAGGCCGAACAGTGACTTGCAGGATTTTCTTGATCTCCCGATTTGATAGCTCAGCTAGACCATTAGTTTGGGGGTGGTAAGGAGTAGAGATTCGGTGAGACACCCCGTATTTGGTCATCAGTGACCTAAACTGAGCGTTTGTGAAATGGGTCCCTCCATCAGAGATTATAGCATGAGGAATCTCGAACCTTGAGAAAATGTTTTGATGAATGAATTTGAGAACAATTTTGTGATCACAGGTTCGGGTTGGTATGGCTTCAATCCATTTGGACACGTAGTCCATAGCCAGCAGAATGTATTCGAAACCATCCGAAATAGGAAAGGGGCCCATAAAATCAATCCCCCAAACATCAAAGATTTCGCATACGAGAATCGGCTGCAAAGGCATCATGTCGCGATGGCTCATGTTGCCCAAAGTTTGGCAACGACTGCATGCCTTGCAGTGACTATATGCGTCTTTGAACAGTGTGGGCCAGTAAAAGCTGCACTAGAGGACTTTTGATGTGGTTTTATGCCTAGAGAAATGGCCACCGCATGCCTGGTCATGGCAGAAAGAGAGGATATTGTTGAATTCCTCTTCCGGGACACATCTCCGGATGATTTGATCAGCACCTATGCGGAAGAGGTACGGGTCTTCCCAAATGTAATACTTGGCATCAGAGCGCAATTTGTCTTTCTTGGCCTTCGGCCAATCAGATGGGATCTGATGAGATGCCAAGTAATTTACTATATTAGCAAACCATGGAAGGCTAGTACCGATAGTCAGCAGGTGCTCATCAGGAAAATGCTCAGTGATGGGTTCGGAAGGGTCAATTATTTCAGAAGGAAGACGGGACAAGTGATCAGCTACCACATTTTGCTTTCCCGCTTTGTCGCGAATCTCAAGGTCAAATTCTTGCAACAGCAAGATCCGTTGGGTTAATCAAGGTTTTGCGTCCTTCTTTGCAAGGAGATGCCTCACAGTTGTGTGATCCGAGTATATGATGACACGGGAACCCAGAAGGTATGATCTAAATTTTTCTAGGGCAAACACTACAGCTAGCAGCTCTTTCTCAGTAATCGTATAGTTACGCTGAGCCTCATCCAGTGTTTTGCTAGCGTAGTAAATGACCACAGGTTTCTCGTCAATTTTCTGCCCCAAAATCGCTCCTACAGCGAAATCAGATGCATCGCACATGATCTCAAAGGGTTGAGACCAATCAGGGGACTGTAGGATCGGGGCTTGGGTGACTCGATCACGTAAGATCTCAAATGCTTGAGTGCATTCCTTTGAAATTTTGAAAGGTACATCCTTGGAGAGAAGAGTGGTCAGGGGGCGCGCGATTTTTGAAAAATCAGGGATAAATCGACGGTAAAAATCGACGTGCCCCAAAAAAGATTGGATGTCCTTGATCAAGCTAGGCATAGGAAGGCGAGAGATCAGATCAACCTTAGCTCGATCCACTTGGATGCCTTTTTCCGAAATTAAGTGTCCCAGGACAATTCCCTCAGGTACCATGAAATGGCTCTTTTCCCAGGAAAGAACCAAATTAACATCGATGCACCGCCTGAGTATCTAGACCAGGTGTTGGAGGCAATCGTCGAATGATGCTCCAAAAACTGAAAAGTCATCCATGAAGACTTCCAAATAATCACCTACCATATCTGAGAATATGGCAAGCATGCACCGCTGAAAAGTAGCGGGTGCATTGCAAAGACCGAAAGGCATCCTTCGGAAAGCGTATGTTCCGAAGGGGCAGGTGAACGTGGTCTTTTCTTGGTCCTCAGGATGGATTGCCACCTGGTTGTAACCGGAGTACCCGTCAAGAAAGCAGAAGAACCTATTTCCTGCTAGTTTCTCGAGAATCTGATTAATGAAAGGTAGTGGGAAATGATCCTTCTTCGTGGAGGAATTGAGTCGGCGGTAATCTATACAGACTCTCCACGAGTTGGCTAATCGGGTAGGAATGATTTCTCTGATCTCAGTCGTTATAGTGGTGAGACCTTCCTTCTTGGGCACGACCTGAATTGGGCTCACCCAACGACTATCGGAGATCGGGTAGATGATCCCGGCATTTAACCAATTGATGATCTCCTTTTTCACAACCTCCTGCAGATTGGGGTTCAAGCGTCTCTGCATTTCACGAGAAGGTCGTGCGCCCTCTTCTGAATAGATATGATGAGTACAATAAGAGGGACTTATTCCAGTCAAATCATCGAGAGTCCACCCGATGGCTCTGCGATGTTGCTGGAGGACAGCAATCAGACGGGATTCCTGTTCAGGATTGAGGTTGGAATTGATAATCACAGGAAGGGTCTGATTAGAACCCAAACAGATGTATTTCAAGTGAGCAGGAAGGGGCTTCAGTTCGAGGATGGGGTTATCAGCAGTAGCGGGTGGTTCAGTATAGACGTGAGGTTCAAGGGTAGGAGTTACTGGGTTGTTCATATCTGGATTCGACTCTTCAGTTTGCGGGTCAAGATCTTTCTGCGGTTGATGAGGTATAAACAGGTCATTCTGGAAGTGTGTTTCATCAACCAAAGCCCTAATGTCACAAATTTGTTCGATGACACCGCAATTGATTCCTTGTTGGGCCTTAAATATATCAATTTTCAGGGTTTGATTCCCAAATTTGAGCTCTATCTGGCCCTCCTCACAGCTAATGTTGGCTCTAGCAGTAGCCAAGAAAGGTCTCCCTAAATTGATTGGTGTATCCCTAGGGTTCTCAGGTGCGTCCATAACTAAGACTATGAAGTCCACTGGGAAATAAAAAACCCGCACTCTTACGATAACATCCTCGAGAATCCCTTTTGGTGACTTTATAGATCGATCTGCTAATTGTAATGTCACCTCGGTTGGTTTTAGCTCAGGTTCTTCTAGATGGTCAAGTAAGGATGTGGGTATCAGATTTATGGATGCACCCAAGTCTAGCAAAGCTCTATCAAATTGGGTATCACCTATCTTGCAGGAAATTAGGGGAGTACCAGGGTCTTTAGCCTTGGGTGGGAGTTTGCTTAGGATTACAGAGCTGGCTTGCTCTGACAGAACAATTGGACTCCCACTCTTGGTTCGCGGCTTACGCTGGGGTGTACACACATTCTTTAAGAATCGTGCATAAGCCAGTACGTGGCGGATTGCATCCATCAAAGGGATGTTTATGTGGACCTGCTCAAAGAGCTTGACCAGGTCCTCCTCAGGTGCCACGGGCTTGGTGGTCTTCTTTCCCTTGGTCAAGGCCTCGGGAAACGGGATCTTGGTTGGTTCTTCTAGGATAGGTCCGGGTTCTTGATCTGGGACAGTGGTATCATGGATAACTATCCTAGGATCTTGGTTATCAGGCTTGGAGTGGTTCGGATAATGCGGGTCTTGAGTTGTTTTACCACTACGTGTTGTTACAGAATTTAATCCGGCCTGATTTTGGTTTGGGTTTGGTAAGAGGGGTGGCTACTGCTGAAATCCCGTATAAGATGTTGAAGCTTCCATCCCGTCGGGTGAAGGAACAGAGGGGGCCTGATAAATCATATGGGCATGGCCCGGGTTTGGGTTCATAACACGCCGCTTGGTTGGCACGTTATTTGGATTAGGAAGAGGTTGGGAAGGAAGTGTGCCTGGTTGGCGAGAATTTGCCAACTGGGCCAGTTGAGTTCTAACCTCTGTAAGTTTGTCCTTGTGTTGTTTTTGGATAGCTTCATTCGTTCTTTGAATGTCAGCCAGAGTCTGAAGGATAAGGGACATTTGATCCTGATTTGGCCCTGATGGATAAGTAGGGTTGGGCCGAGGTTGAGGCGGCTGGTAAGGACGAGAGGGTTGTGGACGGGGCTGAAAGGGTGGTCTTTGGGTTTGGGGATTTCCCGCCCACTGAAAGTTGGGATGGTTTCGCCATCCAGGGTTATAGGTGTTGGAGAACGGATCGTTCTGGATGGCGTTGAGGTCCTCGCAGGTCTGAGGAACCTCCAGAGAGTCAGAGAAAGAGGGAATGGAATTCCCTGGGCTGGTGTAGAAAGGATCGGATGATCCCCCGATCTGAGAATCAGATGGGGATGGATATGGATCCATCTTAGGGGAAGATCGGTGGAGAATGTTTTGCACAGTCTCCTGTGTGGAAGGAGGTTGTGCGAAGGAGTTACGTGCAGAGGTGGCTCGCTGCAAGTGCTGAGTCAGCTCATCCACCTTCTTCTCAATGATTGTGACCTTGTCCAATCGACTGGGCATTAACTCCAGGTCGACTGAGGCGGACAGGCCCTGCGTCTCATGTGCTCTGATTAGCCCATAGTTGTGGGCTATTTAAGTATTTAAGTGCCTACACATTAGGTTAATTCTAACATTTATTTAGTATAAATTAGGATGTAAATAGATTAATTTATAGTTTTAATCTAATTACATAATCCATACATTGCATTCATATCTTAAGTGCATTTAGAATTAGCTTAGAATAGCATTCATCTAATTAGATAACCAATTAGGTACATTGTTTTCATTAACATAGAAGTTGAGGGTCTGTACATAAATAACCCCAATATTTTAACATTATCTTCTTTATTCTTCTTCTTTCAGAACGGCTGGCAGCCGCTCCAACGCCCGGCTGCTGCAGTGAAGAAGCCATTCAAGGGGGAGCGGATGTGGTGGATCTGGTCGGGCTGCTGATTTCAAACTTGTGCAAGCCACTACAAAAGGAGGAGGGAGGCAGCCGAGCTCGGGAGGCCTCCGCCACTGACCCACCACTGTGCAGAGAGAACCTCTCTCTTCCACTCCACACTGCCGGCCTCTACTGTGGCGACGAGCCTCCATCACTGTGGGCGTGTGGTGTGACAGGCCACACTGCCATCCGGAGCTCGCCGCATCACCGTGAGCACCTTAGCGTGCATCCCCCTCGCCGTCATCGCCGACCACCTTCACTGAGCTACTGATCAGCCACCCTCTCAGTAACTTAAGACGTCTGGGAAATTTCCCAGACGTCTGAAGTTACCCGCTCACTTTCACCGCAGCCATCTCCACGCGCCTGCTGACCGCCACCAGCAGCACCTCCGCCGGAGCTCGTCCGGCCACCTCCGGCCGCCGCGCGACTCGCCGCCACCACCGATTCGAAGCTCTTGGTCCAAGGGACCTCCTCCGAGCTTCTCGCGCCCGGCCATCGGCTCCTCGTCGCGCAAGACAACGGGGAAAAATTCCCCTGTTTTGCTACAGTAAACCGTCAATTAAAATTTACATTTTCTGCCATTGCCACATTTTAATCATATTTTATTGACTCTGCATTGCGGAAAATATCCTATAGTTTCTCATAATTGCCATTTCAGCATTGTTTCTTGCTTAAACCTTAATCTAAAGGCAATCTTGGCTTGGTTCTTGTCCAAATTGACTACGAACAAACATTTTTAAGTGGCGCAAATTTTAATACGTTATTGCCTCCCTGTGGATACGACCCGCTCCTCTGCGAGTGGTTATTTCTTGTTAAAAATTGATTAGTCGATTTTTCCACCACATTAAACTACAAACGACTTAAAAGCGAAAGATCGACCAGTCATGCTCCCCTAAGATTCGTCTATGCGTGGGTATTCGTCCTGTCGAATAATCCCATGGAGTCATTGTTGATGGAGTTCTCGCACATGTTTTCGAGAATCTCCCACACGGTGTCTTCATGTTGACCCATGATATTTTCTCCGCAAGTTGCATTGACGAAAAGACGGATGTCCTCACGGAGTCCCTGGTAAAAAGATTGGACTTATTCCCATTTAGGAACTCCGTGATGGGGGCACTTTCTCATGAGATCCTAAAAATGATCCCATGCCTCATGGAGACGTTCCCCTGATTGTTGAGTGAAGTGCGTAATCTGATGGCGCAAGGCGTTGGTCCAACCAACGGGAAAGAACTTTTTCAAAAACTCGGATTGAAGTTCTTCCCAAGTGTTGATCGGCCGGGTCTGAGTTTTATACGAATGGGCGGCCTTGTCCATAAGAGAAAAGGAGAACATCTTCATGAGAAGAATATCCCGATTTTGCGCATCTGACCCAAAAGTTTGGGCCAGATGCTTTAGCTGTTTGATGTGCTGGAAGGGATCTTCGGAATTAAGCCCATGGAATTTAGGTATAGCATGAATCATGTTGGGCTTCAATTCGGAATCAGGTCCTCCAGTCGGGATTCTGACTTGAGGCTCAATGGCCACCGCAGCAGGATTGTAATGGTCCCGCATCATAGGACGCTGCGGTGGGTGCACAAAGTTTTGGAAGAGGTCATTGAGTCGCTGGAGTTGATGCTCCAGATTGTTCTCTTCCTCAACTGGCTGAGCCATGATGGGGGAAGAAGAAGAGCTTGGTTCTGAATCGGGTGAGAGAATAATGTGGTAGGGTTGCTGTTCAAACACGGGCGTCGAGGTTGGGCCTTGACGAGAGTGAATTCCTAAAGGAGGTCTTAAGGGTGGTCTTAAGGACCTCCTATCGTACATGCACTGTTGGAGTAGAAGAGTTTAGAAGGTGCTGGACCCAATCAAGACACCCAAAAATGTGTTGGGTGACTATAGAGGTGCAGGGCAGATGGACCCCTTGATCAGAAAGATCGTCCACCTGAGAATTACCTGGGCAGCCAGAGAGGGTGAGTCCCGCGAAGACCCCTACACGGTAGAGCGTCCCCACGGGTTACAGGGTTTCCCCCACCCGACCTCTCTTGTCATTGCGGTTCCAGGTAGACCAGAATAGGGATCTTGACCTTTTAAGTCTACCAATTTTAGTTTAAGATCAGGGTGCTTAAGGTTCCACTTGAACTTTTAAGTATTTTGAGTGAAGAAGTGACCTAATTTTAGGGTTGGTTGACCCAAGGGGTCAACTTCACCTCTTGTTCCTTTGAGAGCTTTTGGGTCCTTTCTTTTAGGGTTCAAGTGTTTAGAGAGCCAATTGTTTAGGGTTTCTCTTGTATAGATCTTTTCAAACAAGGTTTAAGTGCACCTCTTTTTGGGAAGATCTTTTCTTTGTTAATAGAAGGTGTGTTTCTAATAACCCTAGCTTTTCAATTCCTGAGCTGGCTCTAGTTGGTCCATTTTAGTTGCCTCAAGAATGTAGTATCTAGGGCTCAATCAAGAAGGTTTTAGCCCTAGTTACCTTAGCTGGATAGTAGAAATGTGTTGAAATGAAAAATTTAGGCAACTTGGAAGAATTACTATGTATGATGCAGGTAGCCCTAAATTGATTTTTTTCTTTTTGTTCCTTTTTAGATTTTAAGGGAGTTTAAGAGAGGGCTAATGAAGGTTACCTATTTGTTGGAGTATTTGTTGTGCGGCTGCTCTTCTCATTTTTACCTGCACATAAGAGAGAAAAGAATTAGCAACCTCTTGAAAGAAATTTAAAGCTTCTAGAATAGCCGTTGCTCCCGGCAACGGTGCCAAAAACTGGTGAGCTCGCGAAACTCCCCAATAGTTTTATTATTTCATCGTAGTATAGCATAGAGAAGTGGTTACCAGTTTAATACAATTTGTTACTCGGAAAAAGAGTTCCCGAGGTCGAACTCAGGGAGCAAGTTGTATTCTAGAAGTACAAGGTTTCTATTACAAAAAAAAAAGAGAGAGAGAGGGAGAAATAAATATGAGTCTTGTGGCTTCTCTTCTCTCTCTTAGCTTATCTTCTTCTTCTCTACCTTCAGTTCTTCTTCTGCTTCTTATTTCTTTTCTTCTTCAGAGCATCTCGTCTTCTTCTCTTTATCTTCTCTTCTTTCTGCCTCAGCTACAGAACTCTTCTGCCTTGCGGTCCCTTTGCCTTGCTCAGCTGCAAGGCTTCTTCTTTCTTCTTCTTTTCTTCCTCTGCAGAGCGTCGTCTGAGTTTCCAATCAGACGACTTAAATCGCCGCTGCTACAGTTGTGCTTAGTGCTCCTCCTTCTTCTTCCTTCAGTCTTTCTTCGTCGGCCTTCCCCTTCTCTGCCTCGCTTTTCTTCTTCTTCTCTGCCCCGACCTGTTCCTGTACACACCACAGCCAACGCAAAACCTACCCCTTTCCCTCTACTCGAATGTCTCTCTCTTTCTCAGACTTCGCACATAGGATAGCTCTCCCAGAGCCGCCGGGTAATCGGTCGGGCTTCGTACCCGTGACCAGGTGTACCGGCATGAATGGTACGCGAGGAGTGCGCAGGTGGGGTGTCGGGTCAGGTCCGCTGGATCCGTGTGGTGAGCTCGCGGACCGGGCGGGTGTGGGCGCGGGACCTCACCCCGGTGCGTTCGAAGGCGAACAGTCCGTTTCACTTTTACAATTTATACCGGTGCGGCGCTTTGAAATCTTCCGAGGTGGGACTAAATGTCCCACCCCAATTTGGCGTCTGCAGCTGAGAAAGCTGCAAGCAATTGTGGACGTTGTGAGGTCACTTCTTCAGCTGAAGGCCTGGGCAGCTGCGTGGTTGCAATCCACGTGTCTTGGAGCGCAGGCTTGGGCGGGAGCGGAGCTGCAGCTGCAGGTTGAAGAAGCTTCACCTATTCGGTAATGGCGGCGGACGACGGGTAACCTGTTCACAGAGATACGGCCTCTCGGCCTAGTCAGAAGGTGCAGGGAGCTTCGCCAGAGTGCGGCGAAGCTCGTGCGGGTGGTGGCGAGGCTTGGGGCGGCAGTGGAGGGGTGGGGGGTGTTCAGTGTGATGAGGCGGAGGTTCGGTGAGGGTCAGCGAGGCGTGTGAGGCTGTGGAGCGATGGGGGCATCTCGTCGGAGGGTAGCCGGAGATGAAGGGGGTGACGGTGGTCAGGGTCGGTCGAGGGCTTAATTGAACAAATTGAAATTGGGAAAAGAAAGAGGAGAGGAAGGGAAGTAGTTCTAACTTACTTGCAGGGACGAAGGGGGAGGAGCAGGGCGACAGTCATATCGACTGTCGCAGGAGAAGAAGATACCCAGTGGGGGAGGTCGGCGGCGACGACGAGGCTGAAGTAGTGCGCGCGGGTATTGCGCGACGCGGAGGAGAATCAGGAAGAAGTCACTGCCACTGGTTTTGTGGCAGAGCGAAGAGGAAAGGAAAGGGAGCTCGCCGGAGCTCGCTGGGTGCCTGCCGGAGTGGGAGGAGAGGAAAGTTGTGGGTGATTCTCTGTCAGAATCGAGCTCCTGAGTTCGGCAGACGAGGGAGGCTTTTATAGAGGCAAAATCAAAGAGGAGGGCGGAGGGAGGCGACGTGCCTCCCTCGCCGGAGGATGGCTGGATTGCAACCCATACCTTCCACGCGTTCTCATGGAAGGTGTGGGTGATGGCAGAGATCGTGGAGGTATCCCTGCGATAGCAGACGTCGCAGGGAACACCCTGTTCAACTGGCAGAGGGCCCCCCTCACCCTGCACGGCGCCATGCCTCGCCGGAGCATGGAGCTGCTCAGGGTTTTGCAGGGAGGACCCAAATGCAAAAATGATGAAGACCTAGGGGCAAAAATGTGAGGGTTTCAAAAGTTGAGGGTCAAAAAGTAATGGATGAGGACCAAAATGAAAAGTCGGTCAAGAAGGTCTCTTCTTAGGCTCAAGTTTTTATGCATGACTAAATGGGACCTAAGGACTCTAATGGTGAATTTTATTTCTAGGTTAGACCTTGTTTGATCGGCCAATTTACGTAAAAATCCAAATTAAATCATTAATTGGGCATGGTTCTCAATGTAGGTCAAAATGGATTTCTAAGGACAAATTGAAGGTTCTAAACCCTAGAAATTATTTTTATATGAATTTTAGAGGGTTTATAAGATTTTTTCTTTGCCTCGAACCTCATGAATTGGAGTGGGTTTGTTTTAGGGTTACAGATTGTCATTTAATTCCTTGGAGTTGCTGTAGCCCTTATCAGATCAGATCATCCCACTTTCCTTCTTATTATGTTAGTTTGACCTATGTTTGGACCCTGAGTTACCCTGTTTGCAGATTGTGCTGGTAAAATTGCATTTTTACCCCTTATGACTTATTTTCTTCTTAAACTCAGAATTCTCTGAGTTAGGCCTTTTCTTGAGTTATGTAGGAGCTTTATCCTCTATATTAGGTCAAAATGAGCTAGTTATGGCTCATGATGAGGTTCTCATCACTGCACCAGTAATCTCTCTACTTTCTTCTCACAAATATGAGGTGGATCTACTTAAAGATAGTATGCCTTACTCCTTATGAATTGTCCAAGGGTTCAGTGGACTACAAATGCTTATTGGTTTTCCTCAGGGATCCATTACCAAGTCTACGTGCATGTGAAATAAAAGTACTGGATTCTAAACTTAAGAAATAATTCCGGAAGAAAAACCTCCAATGACAAAGGTATTTTGCTAGGGCTAACCCATTCAGCTTAAAAAAAGAGGATTTTTTTTTATATGCTAACCTAAATGCATGAATACTTCCTAAAATGCAAATGCACCCCCCCATGCCTAAATCCTACAATGTCCCCATTGTAAAATTAAAATAGTAGGAGAAAGGAAAAACATCACCTGACAATGGTGTTATTCTGACTGCTGGGCTGCCTCACAACAAGCGTTGCATTTTCTGTCAGCAACCAGACTTAGAAGGAACCTATAAGTCTGGTTCCAAACAGAAAAGGTTAGGCCCTAAGCATATGCGTAACAGCGCAGGCCTAGAAAACAGGTAGCCACAGATGTTGGCGAGCTGATGATGCAATGTAATACCAAATACTCGCCAGAAGATATGAAAGCAAAGAACCTTGTTGGCTACCTTAGGAGGTGTAGGAATAATAAACGTAATATGAAAAGGGACCTCCCAAAATGGAAGAAGTGAAGGATAACAAGGATCCTCCAATGCAGGACGGGTTTTAAAAGATATGCACATAATTAGTTCCAATACTTGAATGGAGAGAGTAAAAGTACAAGCATCAATCCACACTCGCCATTCTACTCGACGATGTACTGGCCTGATATGTTCTCTAGAAACAATGTACATGAGCAGAGATCTAAGCCATGGATCGGTTAGGGAGTATAAGGGTTGTTTGTAGTGTTGGAAGGTAATGGTTAGGTCTAATGGGGGCTTAGTCGGTGTTAGGTCTAATTCCAACAATGATTCAGATTATGTACACTCCTTAACAGTTGTAGACAACTTTACGTTATCCTTCCTAGCGTTAATGATTGGAGTCATATTTGAATCAAGGGTAGACTCCAAATTACAACTCTTTGTTGCCAGGGTCAAAATGTAAGAATCATTATCATTCAGCTCATCCCCAGATTCGTTTGGTTTACTCAAATATTTGTCGGGGTGTATATGTGATTCATTAGGAGTTGGATCAGTATCCTCAATTATTTCTAAAGGAGGATCAGTTTTAATATTTTGGAGCAAGCCTATATCATTGAATTCGTTATTGTTCTTGGGGTATAAATCCTCAATTGACGTGTTTAGTCCCCGAGAGTCTCCCATAGACTTCTCATTATTTTGTTTTTACTCCTTTAATAGCAACTCCAATTTTGATGGAGGATGATTCTCAAAAGAAGGGAGGAACCTGGATTTAATCATATTATTTCTATCCTCTGGAGGTAAATCCTCAAATGATAAATAATTTCCCTGTGATTCAATCCAGATTTTCAGTCCAGGTTCCTCTATTGGGGCATCCTCATTTTCTGAATTGGACTCTTCATATCCCTGAGACCCAAATTGATCTAATTCATCCTCCATTCCGTTAGGGTCACCTTCATTGAGTGCATTTAAATCCTCAGAATATTGAATGGTAGGTGTTGATTCCCTAAGTGGAGGGTTATGGGTAGGCTCACTAAGGGTAGAATGGGATTCCACCAAATAATCAATAGGGGAAGTGATAAGAACAATATAACCTTGACCTGGTTTGGTAGGGGTAAAGAGAATACTGTCATTGGGGTCAAGGTCCTCAAGAGGTACCATCTTCCCTTGCTTTTGACTCCAATATAGTTCAGGTGGATAATCATTATGATCATTATCCTCTAGTGGCGGTGTCTCATTGGGAGAGTCTAGCTGATAGCTACATAAAATTGGATCCCTATTGTCATTAGGTTTCTCAGAATTATTTTCATGATCAAGATCGTATGGGTAGGGATCAAGATTATTGGGAAGCATGTAGCTAAGTTGTCTTATTTCTTCATTTAACTGTTGACTATTCCTCAACATCTCTCCCACTGATTCCATCATTTCCTTTTTCTATTTTTGCATTTCTATCATAAAAGAGGAGAGGCTACTATTATTAGGTTGGGGAGGATAGTCAATTTCAGGCTTTGGTTGCCTACGGGTATCGGTCCAACCTCGATACGGAAAGTAATGAAGGGTGGGAGGGTTGGGTGTTTGCATGGAAGTAGGGATTTCAGGGTTGGGAAATCCCGCTCCTAGGCTCTGCTCAAAAGTGGGAGTTATCGGGCCAGTACTCCCAGGATAAGAATGATCCCTTGAATTGTCAATGTACCCATCAAAGGATGGATACGCTCGGGGCATGGGATCTTGATTAAAAGATGTGAATTATTGACTCTGATAATTTGAATGAAAGGAGTAAGAGTAATCCATTTCTTTAAGCAAAACAATTTTAACTCTCTTAGGATTTAGCAAAATTCAAAATATAAGCAGAAAACTTCCTAGAGAGTTCTATTGTCAAAGCAAATGCAAATTCAAAGGGATCTGTTTTTAGTAGATTGTAGGTCTTAGAGTTATATGTTTAGTTGGTGGCCAAACAGGTTTTGCAAAAAATTATGCTTCCTAGGCCAACCTTCGCTGGTGCCTATAACCTACTTACAAGGGATGGAAGTCTCGAATCAAGCCCACACACGAGGAACCGAAGTAACTTGGCGGATAGGCTTGTTGATTTCCAACTAACTTCCCTTTTGGTGCAAAAGAGGAGAAGTAGAAATTTACCTAGTGACCTTATGTGTGAGGTGCACAGTGTCTCAGGTGTGCAAGCATACGATTGTGTTTTGATTTTTTGAAATTCCGCAAACAAGATCGTTTTGCACACAATTTTCAGTCACAGATTTTAAAGTCCAACCTCTTAGCAGTCCCAATTTTTAAAGTGACCACTGAATTAATTTGATTCAAGCACTTTAGTGGTCTTAGATTTAGGTTCAATGCATATGCATGACAAGTAATTAATGCCCAAGAGAAGACGTACCTTACTCCAGCTTTCTTCGTGCAATAATGAATGCAATGCAATAAAAATAAACTAGATGCTGCTCATTCAGTCCTAGATGGTCGTCCTATAGATATGTAGCCTCTACCAAGCAGTCCGATATATGTATATTATATATATATATATTTAATTATACTAAGCAAGCATACCTAATCTAACTAACTAACAAACATGCAGTTCAAATAATCCTAGAATCTAAATAAATGGGAACATGCTCCCAAAAATACGCTCCCGCATACAAGAGCGATAAGAAATGAAGTGGCCCTGGGAACACGTTCCCAAAAATACCCAACAAGGGTCCAAAAGACAGTAATTTAATTCTAATGTCTATCTAAACTACATCTAACTAAATCAGAAATAGGCTTCTCCGTAAGCCTATGTGCATGGGATCAAGGCCCACGTGTTCCTATTTCCGTCCTCCAGGTGGCGTCAAGGTCCACCAAAAAGATCATCTCCGCCGTACGCGTCGTTCAGGGTCAATGTCGTCGCTTTGCTGCGCCTGTCGTCGTGTCAAATTCCTTGCACAATAATAAAAATGATCAGATGATTTCGCAACTCATAATATTCAAAAAAGAATAATAACGTGAATCTATTGTGTCCGTTGCCTCCTCAGCAACGATGCCAATTTGGCGAAGTCGGCTTTCCACTTTGCATTGTAGTATTTAAGTGGTGGAAAAATCGACTAATCAATAATAAAAATAACCACTCACAGAAGTGCGGGTCATGTCCACAGGGAGGCAATTATGCGATAAACTCTCGATTATTTTATATTCTTTCGGTTAAGTGAGAAATTCCTATTCAAATCTGACATAAAATGTAATGGAAAATAGATTCACAATTGCTTAAAAAGATAAGGGTATATGTGCAGTTTTCCCTCACTGAAATCTTAAATAAATATATGATGATTTTATGTAATTTTCAATTGTCATGTACTAGAGAGAATTGGTGCACATGTTGATCCCAAAACCAATCTTAAAATAGGTGAATATCAATAATATGCAATTATCAAAAAACATGAGTGTGCTTGGGCAATTCAGCCACAATAAAATAATAATAAATCAAAAATCAATTTCTGGTGGCAATGGCAGCAAATGTAATAACTAATTGAAGTCGAAACAGAGCATTTGCTTTCTCTCCTCCGCGCGAGAGAGAGAGAGCACCGGCGGGGCTGTGGACGTGCTAGGGAGGTTGGCGAAGATGAGACCTATTCGATGGAGGCCACGGCATCGATGGAGATGGCTGGAGGTGGCCGGCCGGTGGATGGGAAAGCTATAGCCGCAGCCACGTGCCTGCTTGCAGGGGTGCGCGGAGGTAGGCACGGCCTGGCAGGGGCACGCAAGGTGGCAGCGAGCGCCTGCGAGATGGTTGGAGGGTGTGGTGGGGTGTCTGCGGGAGTGCCTGCAAGAGTGCAGGTGCGGCCTGGCTGTGGTGGCCAGTGAGCAGGCGCCTGCGGTGTAGCGCCTGCAGGGGTACGAGTGAGGGCAATGCAGTGCAGCGCCTGTGGGGGGTTGAAGGCACTCACGGGGGAAGCGAAGGTGGGCACTGAAGGCTGAGGCGCGCGCCTGCGGGCAGTTGGCAGGGGCACGGGTGAAGTGGTGCGGTTGCGTGAGCACCTGCAGTGTTGGGCGTGAGGCAGATTGGTGCCATGATTGGAGAGGCGGCTGGAGAGGGTTGAAGGCGCTGGCGGGTCTGCAGTGCTGTGCTTGGTGCTGGAGATGGGTGCACGCCTGCGGGCGTGCAAGGTGGGGGTGCGGGCATAGGCACAGTGCATGCGGTGGAGCAATTCCCTGTAGGGGTGAAAGATGCAGATCCACAGTGCACGCTGGAGTTGTTCCGCTCAAGGGGGAAGATGGATCTACCCTCTCCTTTCTCCGCCTTGCCTTTTTAACTCCTCCTGGTTTATGCGTGCGTGAGTTAAGGGATTTTCAAATCCCTTAACTATTTCTGGCCGGCGGCTGTTGAGGGTGCCAGGAGGATGGGGAAAAGAACAGACGCTGGTTGTTTAAAAGGGTAATTTACCCTCCCCTCCTTATTCTTTTGCCAAATATTTTTCCTGCACATAAAAAAAAACATCATTACATATTAAGTTATAGAATAGATGTAAACCTAAATCATGATGCATGAAAATATTCTATAACTTAATGTAGTTATTAGCAAACCTAAAAGATACAATTAAAGTTACTTAGGCATAATATTAGTCCATTAAAATGGACTTATCACTGTACAATCTTTAGAAGTTCAGCCAATACCTTGCACTGAAGAAATGGAGCCCCTGATTGAAATGATTGATGATTTGAACAAGTATTTGTTGGATTGGCTCTAGGATGTTAAGGATAAGAACTTGGGTGAGTTTCTACTTGGGAAGTTATCGAAACTGAGAATGAGATTTGTGGTTGCCTTAGTTCAATCTTGGGATGATTCCCAGGATGAACCCCCTTCAGGAGAGCCAATGTCAGAACCTACTCAGGCACCTGTTGGGGGGGACAAGTGTTACGAGGCTGACCAAATTGATTTAGAGCAACCAATTAAGGATGATTTGATTTCTTCACCTGAGATCCCTGAGCCAGGGTATGAGGAAACGTATGTCTCCATGGATCAGAAAGTGATGGATGATTTTGGGACGTATATTAATATGGATTTAGATTTCTTTGATTCTGAGGGTGCAGATTCAATTTGTAAGGTCTTACTTGAGTTTACAGAACACGATTTCTATGAGACGATCAGGCTTGCGAAATCGGTTAAATCATTTGATAGCCGAATAACTGAGGAAATTGATCTTATTGGGGCTCACATGATGGATTCAGAATCGCATTTTTTGAAAGATTCAATTCAATGCCCCGATTGTCAGTTACACCCCAATGAGTTTACTGACGATTCTGTTTTTGAGATAACTAGACCCAAGTCAATTATGATCCAGACACTTCTTTTAGATTTGGAAATTTCAAACGGGGTGATTAATATGCAAGAGGTCCTGGAATTTGACATTTTGAATGAGGAGGATAGAAGCCGGGAAATTTTCATTTAGGAAGTAAACTCCAAAGGAAGTAGAAGACTAAGTTTAAGGGTTCCAATTAATCTAACACCATCAAACCAGGACCCTTATGACATTTGTTCTGAGGATGTCCAACCCAAGCACACATTCATTGATTATCCTTTTGAGCTTGATTTCTCTATAACCCTACTTTTTGGTCTTAGGTTGCATCCTCATAAATTGTAGGCCCGACCCCGCTCGCATACTGATCTCAGGTTCTGAGTAATTTTTATCTAGAACCTTAGATATTCTCGACCATGGGGTATGGGTCTGCATCACAATCTGGTCCACATCTATGGACATCTGCTGGCATGTCTTAGGTTGCATCTTTTTATTCTAATTCTGACCTGCACTTCTGAATTCTTTATTTCTTTTCTTTGAATAGTGTGCCTAGCTGAAGGCACTAAATTCAGCACGTATACAGTTTCTGTTTATCTCAAAGCAGACTCGTTATTCTCGTAATTCAGGTGCTTTCTACTGTACTCCACTCTGTTTCATGCCTTTTTAATACAATGAGGACATTGCATTAGATAGGCTTGGGGGGTGGTTATTCATCTCTGAATTATCTCGTTAGCTCCATAGATTCATTTTGTTTTCTTTATATATATATAATTATGGAATTAAGAAAGAGAACTTGGGCTTTAGAAAATTTTCAATCTTAGGAAATAAAGCTGTATGATTTGAACACGAAGACCCTTCAGGTCTTCGGACATAATCAACCTAGGTATCCACTAAAATGTGGATTTGTTTCTTGAGTCTTCGCCATCCAGAATTCTATTTTAATTTGATTAAATATGTTTGGGTGATAAGTACACGACTTATCAACCCGTCCTCTGATTTGAGGGAACTTTAAGTCTAAGCATCTACACACTATTTGTCACTGACTCATTGTTCGGCGGTCTTAATGGAAATTGGGAAGCTAATGAACCTTCTAGAGTGATATGGCTGGCAAGTTATCATGGATAACAACTCATAGGTAGGTTGTCTAGAGCCCAGTCACTGGACCACTCTCTTCTTGGTGCCTTTAGGTAAATCTTAGACCAGGTAAGCCACCTACTTAAAAAGAAAAAGAAAGTTCAAAAAGAAAAGAAAAAGAAAAAAATAAAAGGCGAAAAGAAAGAAAAAGAAATGAAAAGAAATAAGCCATATTTCACCGTACGAGTATGGCTGGCAAGTTGTTGGTGGTAACAGCTCATCGACCGATTGTCCAGATCCCAGCTCAAGAAATGCACATAAAATTTCCTAAAACACTTAGGAAGAAGCGGAGAAGTAGAATAAGCTGGGGAGATATACACTGGATTCACTCTTGTGTTGACCCCATAAAAAATAAAAGTAGGGAGAAAGCTACCGGTCGTATAGATACACCTTTAGGCAGAACTCTTTTTTAGGTCACCTAGGGGCGTAGAAACTTGAAGTCCGTTCTGACTGCTGATCAGCGAGTCTATCACTTTCTCAAAAAGATGCTTAGAACTTAGGGCTCTTAACAAATCTTGGGAGGGTTGAGTGGCTGTAGAAAACTGCTTTGTAACCTTGAACTAAAAAATAAAAAAAAAATTAGAAAAGAAGAAAAAGAGAAAAAGAGATACCTCTTTGAATAAGGCGAGAACTTGAGGCGGTCTGCATTTTGACAGATACCCAAGTGTTGCTCTATCTCTGTAGTTCAAGTTCTAGTTGAAATCTCTAAGTGTTGAAAATAACTATTGCCCAAGAAATCTGACATAATTCTCTTATAAATAGCATATAGTTTTGCTAGGGACTAGCAAAAGATAGGAATGGGGGTGTGATGTAAACATGTTTATATCACATAAACTGTCTATTTATGCGTGTTCTTAAGCATAGAAATGCATCAGATACTATAAATATTGCATAACATGCATCATCTTGCATTTAGGTTAGTCTGTAAAAATTGTAGGTTAATTATCTCCTTTTATGGTCAGGGATACGAAAACTTGTTAATTGGGGCTGTGAATCGAAGATCCAACCATACGGATTCGATCAGGACGACGATTGGAGTTCAACAACTCTAAGATCGACCTAATTAGACATCTGTAGCACTAGATAGAGATTGAGGAACCCTAAAGATCAAGGGCCAAGATGGTGTTAATCCACACCTCAAACAACAAATCCGAGCACACGGATGGGTGATGAGTCCATTTTAATGGACTATTGTTACGCTTAAGTTAACTTTATTCTTACCTTTTAGGTTTGTTAATAACTATATTAAGATATAGAATGTTTGCATGTATCATTATTTAAGTTTACATCTATTTTATCGCATTCTATAGCTTAATATGTAATGATTTTATGTTTTGTTGTTGCAGGAATCAGGTTGGAAAAGAACAGGAGGGGGTGAAAGAAATTTCCCCCAACAACCTCAACTTCACCTCACCCAATCTCCGGCGGCCTCAACACCCCCAACAGCCGCTGGCCAAAATTAGTAAAGGGATTTGAAAATCCCTTAACTCATGTGGGGAGAGATGATAACAAGGCTTGGGAAAGTTGGATTAGTGATCTTCTTCCTCCCTTGGTGGGGACCCAATGGTGAAGGGAGCGTGCACTGTGGGAAGACTACTTGCACTGTGCACCACCATCGCCCCCTACAGCTTACACTGCAAACGCTACATCAACCTGCACCAAGCACCCTTCTCTGCACTCCACTTCAGGCACACTCCCATAGGCGCGCTCCCTCCAATGCCATCACCGCCCCCCACAGCACGCTAGCCGCGCCCTACAGGCGTTGCAGGCAGTAGCACGCCTCACGCCAAGCCCTCCTTCCTTCAGCACGCAATCGCCTGCCCGCACTTGCGCCCTCTGCAGGCGTGCACCAACCTCAACTGCGTGCTTCACATACCACCGCATGCTCCTGCCCTCCGCCCTCTGTAGGTGCGCACCTGCACCCCCACCGCGCTCTCGCACCCACTACAAGCGCAGGCCAACTAGCCCTCTGCAAGCACCTACACCCTCGCCATCTCCCGCAGGCGCCCTTGCGCTGCACCACAGCCACCTGCAGGTGACTGCAGGCGCCACGCCCACAGGCCACTCCAGCCCCGCTCGCCCAACACACCTTGAGCGCACGCACGCCCATCAGGCTGCAGCAGCGACGCCACCCGCGCATCCACATGTGACTGTCTTCTTCCAACAGGCCGGACACCTCCGACCAACACGTCACCGTCGTTGCGTGGCCCTCATCGAGGTGCACCTCCCCATTGACTCTCGCTGCCAACCGTGCACGGTTGCCCACGCGAGGAAGAGAGAGGAGAAATCCTCTATTTTCTTCTCAATTAATAATTACATTCAATGCCATTGCCAATTATATATTCATATTTTATTCAGGCCACATTGCATTGATGCACTCAGACTTTCCTGAAATTACTTTACTTGTGTTATGTGCATGATTCTATATTGAATTTCAAATCAAATTTGCATGCAAGTTGAATTTATATGATATGCCACTACACATGCATCATACACATATTTTTGGAGCTTAATTCTTGACGTGAAAACTACATACATACCCTTGAACCTTTAAGGAAATTGCAAGCTTCATTTAAAATAACATATTCCTCGCATTAAAGTTGCGGAAGAGTCTGCGAACTGTGTATTCCTCGACTCATGAATTTATTGGTCTATTCCTCCCTGTGGATACGACATCCTTTATTGTGGTTTAAATTCATATCTATGTTAATATTTGATTGAGAGATTTCCACCACATTAATTACAACGACATATCCTTTATTGCTATCTCAACTAAGAGAAAATCTCTCCGTCAAATTGGTGCCGTTGCCGAGGAGGCAATAGTCGCAATAGATTCACATTATTATTTTTGAATATTCTAAGTTGCACAGTTATCTGATCAATTTTTTTTATTGTAGGAGGAATCTGACATGACGATAGGAGCAACAAGGCGACGACATTGAACTTGAACGACATGCACGGTGGAGATGATCTTTTTGGTAGACCTTGATAACACCTGGAGGCCAGCAATAGGAACATGTAGGCCTTGATCCCACGCACATAGGCTTACGGAGGAGCCTATTTTTTATTTAGTCAGTAGAGCTTAGTTTAGATTTAGGTTAGATAGACATTAGAATTTAATTACAGTCTTTTGGACCCTTGTCAGGTATTTTTGGGAATGTGTTCCTAGTGCCTCTTTATTTCTTATCGCTCTTATATGCGAGAGCGTGTTCCCATTTATTTAGATTATAGGATTATTTGAATTATTTAAACTGCATGTTTGTCAGTTAGTTAGATTAGGTATGTTTGCTTATTATTATTATTAAAAAAAAAATTCGAACTGCCTGCTAGAAGCTGCATATCTATAGGTCGACCATCTAGGACTGAATGAGAAGCAACTAGTTTATTTTTCCTGCATTGTATACATTCATTGCACGAAGAAAGTTGGAGTAAGGTACGTCTTCTCTTAAGCATCAATTACTTGTCATGCATCTGCATTGAACCTAAATCTAAGACTGCTTGAATCTAATTAATTCAGTGGTCACTTTAAAAATTGGGACTACTAAGAGGTTCAACTTTAAAATTTGTGACTGAAAATTGTGTGCAAAAGGATCTTGTTTGAGAAATGTCAAAACTCAAAACACGATCGTATATTTGCACATCTAAGACACTATGCACCTCACACATAAGGTCACTAGAGAAATTTCTACCTCTTCTCTTTTGCACCACAAGGGAAGTTAGTTGGAAATCAACAAGCCTATCCACCAAGTTACTTCGGTTCCTCGTGTGTGGTCTCGATTCTAGACTTTTATCCCTTGCAAGTAGGTTATAAGCACCAGCAAAGGTTAGCCTAGGAAGTGTAATTTGTGCAAAACTTGTTCGGCCACCAACTGAACATTTAATTCTAAGACCTACAATCTACTAAAAACAAGATCCCACTGAATTTGCGTTTGCTTTGCCAGTAGAACTCTCTAGGAAGTTTCTGCTCATGTTCTGAATTCTTCTAAATCCTAAGAGAGTTAAAACTGTTTTGCATAAAGAAATGGATCACCCTCACTCCTATCATTTAGATTATTAGACTCAATACTTCCCATCTTTTAATCAGGATCCCATGCCCCGAGCGTATCCATCCTTTGATGGGTACATTGACAATTCATGGGATCATTCTTATTCTTATCTTGGGAGTACTGGCTTGATAACTCCCACTTTTGAGCAGAGCCTAGGAGCAGGATTTTCCAACCCTGGAATCCCTAGTTCCATGCAAACAACCAACCCTCCAACGCTTCAAGGTTGGACCGATACCCCTAGGCAACTAGAGCTTGAAATTGACTATCTTCCCCAATCTGATAATAGTAGCCTCTCCTCTTTTATGATAGAAATGCAAAAATAGCAAAAGGAAATGCTGGAATCAATGGGAGAGATGTTGAGGAATAGTCAACAGTTAAATGAAGAAATAAGATAACTTAGCTCCACGCTTCCCAGTAATTCTGATCCCTACCCATACAAACATGATCATGCAAATAATTCTGAGGAAACCAATGACAATAGGGATCCAGTTTATGTAGCTATCACTTAGATTCTCCCAATGAGACATGGCCACTAGAGGACAACGATCATAGTGATTATCCACCTGAGCTTTATTGGAATCAAAAGCAAGGGAAGATGGTACCTCTTGAGGACCTTGACCCCAATGACAGTATTCTCCTTACCCCTACCAACCCGGGTCAAGGTTGTATTGTTCCTATCACTTCCCCTATTGATTATCTGGTGGAATCCCATTCTACCCTTAGTGAGCCTACTCCTGACCCTCCACTTAGGGAATCAACACCTATCATTCAGTATCCTGAGGATTTAAATGCACCCAATGAAGGTGACCCTGAGGGAATGGAGGATGAATTAGATCAATTTTGGTCTCAGGGATATGAAGAGTCTATTTCAGAGGATGAGGATGCCCCAATAGGGGAACTTGGACTGAAAATCTAGAGTGAATCACAAGGGAATTAATTATTATTTGAGGATTTACCTCCAGAGGATATAAATACTATGGTGAAATCCAGATTCCTCCCTTCTTTTGAGAGTCATCCTCCATCAAAACAGGAGTTGATATTAGAGGAGGACAAACAAAATACTGAGAAGCCTTTAGGAGACTCTCAGGGATAAAACATGTCAATTGAGGATTTATACCCCGAGAAGAATAACGAATTCAGTGGTATAGGCTTGCTCCAAAATATTAAGACTGATCCTCCTTTAGAAATAAATAAGGATACTGATCCAACTCCTATTGAATCACATATATACCTCGACAAAAATTTGAGTGAACCAAACGAATCCAGGGATGAGCTTAATGGTAAGGGTTCTGACATTTTGACCCTGCCATCAAAGAGTTGTAATTTGGAGTCTACCCTCGATTCAAATATGACTTCGATCATTAATGTTAGGCAGGGTAACCTGAAGTTGTCTACAACTGTTTGTGAGTATATACAATCTAAATCATTGTTGGAATTGGACCTGACATCGACTAGGCCCTCATTGGACTTAACCATTACCTTCCAACACTATAAACAACCCTTATACTCCCTAACTGATCCTTGGCTCAGATCTCTGCTCATATACATTCTTTCTGGAGAACATATCAGGCCAGTACATCCTTGGGTAGAATGGCGAGTGCTGATTGATGCTTGTACTTTTACTCTCGCCATTCAAAGGTTTGAACTAATAATGTTTATATCTTTTACAACCCGTCCTGCTCTAAAGGATCCTTGTTATCCTCCACTTATTCCAATTTAGGAGGTCCCTTTTCATATTCCTTTTGTTATTCTTAGACCTCCCAAGGTAGCCAACGAGGTTCTCCATTTTCATATCTTTTGGCGAGCATTTGGGATTACGTTGCATCATTAGCTCGCCAACATCCGTGGCTACCTGTTTTCTAGGCTCGCATTGTTACTCATATTTTTAAGGCCTAACTTTTTCTGTCTGGAACCAGACTTATAGGTTCCTTCTAAGTCTGGCTACTGACAGAAAATGCAGAGCTTGTTGGGAGGCAACCCAGCGTTCTGAATAACACCGTTGTCAGGTGATTTCTTTCCTTTCTCCCCCTGTTTTAATTTTATAATGGGGACATTGTAGGATTTAGGCATGGGGGGTGCATTTTGCATTGTAGGAAGTATTCATGCGTTTAGGTTAGCATATAAAAAAAAAATTTTCTCTTCTCTTGAGCTGAATGGGATAGTCCCTAGTAGAATACCTTTATCTTTGGAGGTTTTTCTTCTTGAATTATTTCTTAAGTTTAGAATCCAGTA
The DNA here is from genome assembly GCA_037157565.1 of Thalassia testudinum. NCBI lineage: Eukaryota > Viridiplantae > Streptophyta > Magnoliopsida > Alismatales > Hydrocharitaceae > Thalassia > Thalassia testudinum. Next base: position 974,857 of record JAZHRO010000029.1, on the reverse strand, counting down.
CATTTACTTCACATGCACGTAGACTGGGTAATGGATCCTTGAAGAAAACCAATAAGCATTTTTAGTCTACTGAACCATTGGATAGTTAATAGGGAGTCAGGAATACTATCTTCTAAGATCCACCTCATATTTGTGAGAAGAAAGTAGAGAGATTACTGGTGTGCTAAGTCTAGTGCAAGGACTCTTAAGTTTTGGACAACTAGATGATGATACTTCAGAGTTAGGCATAGTTTTCGCTCTTTGTTCCTATGTGCGTACTTTGTGTGAATTCCTGAGAGTCACCAAATAAGGCAGATACACAGAGATGGAGTCTTAATAAAGCTATGACTATGGTGGATGGTTAAGATCGTTCTTCATAGAGTCTTTGCCTGAAGGAGGGTAATAGTGTCAAAGGTCAGAAATATGCCTGTCCTATCCATTCCTTCCTGGTGTCGAGAATAGACACTTCCACCAAATAAGCCACACAATATCCTCTTGACCCTCATCATCCCTAATAATGCCTCATAAATAAAAGTCTGTATCGTGTTGTGTTGATTGAGAAAGAAACAAAAACAAAAAGAAACAAAAAAAAGGGGAAGAAGAAGAAGAACAAATAATAATAATAATAAAAAAGAAGATAAAAAAAAGAAGAAAAGAGAGAGAAAAGGAAAAGAAAAGAGTCCAGGGTTATCGTTGTAACATTGTTTCTGCGGCAACAAAACACTTATCACGTTCCACCAAATATGACCCATACCTACCTTTCAGTATTTCTGATCGCCCGAATACTGGTTGAGGACTCTAACTTAGTTGTAGAGTTATTGGTACTTTAATTGAAGTGTGGATGCCGTGTGAGGCCACTAAACAGTGAGTACAATTACTAAATTTGGTTAGATTTGTGATCTCAGAAAGAAAAGAAAGAAAAGAGTGAGCGCCAAGGAACATCAAGAGAGCACAGTTGTTTAGCCTCTCTCTGAGTTGACTTGTCTAATATTCTAGAGATCTAGAGTTTGTAGCATTAGATTAAATGTAGCACTAGATGAGTGTGTGCCACCAAATACAAATCCATTCAACTCGATATCTACTACCTAAGCCAAACGTCGGGGTCAAATTACAGATTATCTTCTGCTTTATCCCCAAGGGAAGTAGTTGCCTATCCCGACAGCAATATTTACCAAGGGTGAAGTACGAACTCCCAATGCGAATTGGCTTTTTCACTTGGATCTGTTACCTAGGCTATTATTGTTGGTGCTAGAACACCACGATCATTTATTTTGATGATAAAAAAACATGTGTTATTTAACATTTTCACTTGGAGTCTTAGATTTCAGGCCAATTGTAAATGAATACGTGATTAGACGAAATTCGAGCTCGCATCCAGGATGGATTGGAGGAGCTTGACGGAGAACAGAGAAGATTCGCGAGGAGCGATAGATTGAAGATGGAAGGACAAGAAGAATATGATAGAATTCTTTTTATTCCTTTCATGTACATTTGTCGTTAGTTTCTTGCTCTTTATTTCCTTAGAAAATTATGTTAAAGAGCCTTAAAGTACCTTAACAGTAGTCTTAGGAACACCAGCACAACCCTAGGATACTTAGGTTTTCTGTAGAGAACTTAGAAAACTAATATAAGGTTCAAATAGCACTTCCAGACGTCTAATTCCCAAATCAGACTTCTGATAAAGTGTTTTAAGACGTCTGACTGTTGATTCAGACGTCTGATAACTTTTAGGCTGGACATAACTAGTTCTGTCTGATGAAATCAGACGTCTAGACCATAGACCAGACGTCTTATGAGATGTCTGATGACCTTGCCAAACGTCCAATTAGTGGACCGTTGGCTGGCTTAATAAGCACTCAAGAATGTGACCGTTAGAGCCTTATCAGACGTCCATAGGACTTTTCAGACGTCTGATAATTGACCGTTTTGCCTCGGCTGACCTAAAATCTCTTCTCAGAGATTTTCTAGTCGTTGCAACGTTTGGAAATCCATTCCCACAGAAAAAGTAGGTTTCCAGACGTCCAGACATAGTGCCAGACGTCCTATATGTCGTCTGATGGACTTGCATAAGAACCCTGTTTAGATCTGATTCAAGTCAGGAAGAGACCCGCCCAAAATCAGATGTCTAACCTTATTTTCAGACGTCTTAAAGTGAACTTCTAGACATCTGATGCAAGAATTAGACGTCTGATAAGCCTTTCAGAGCAGTGATTGTTCCTGATTTCGGGCTGATTCACTTGGGCTTTGCACCCAACGGCTATGGAAGCTTTTCTAAGCCTTCCAAAGCCTTCCTAAGGCCTCTATAAATAGAGGGGAGCCTTTACACACCAAAAATACACCAAGAGAAACCTAGACACACCTAAGGAACATACTTTCTACCATTTTGTGTCTCTCTTGCTCTCAAAGCTCAAGTTCTACATCTTGAGAGCATCAAGCCTTCGCGCACCCGCTCTCCCGCCATAGTTCACGAGAGTGAAGTTGCGCCGTCGCGTGGCTCACGCATCCGCGTCGTCGACGCACTCCTTTCAAAGGGAAGCATCCTAATTCCTATAGAAGCTTAGGTTAAAAATTACTTTGTTGGCTCTATAGGATTACTTGTTTGTTTTATCTTTGTTATTTGGTTGGGTATTCGCTTTGCGAATTCCCATCTCCTTCGCAAGACAAAATCCTTCTCGTGAAGAGAAGGGGTTGAGGAACGCTACCCTTGCACTTGTAGCGTGGTTGTATTTGAGGTTGAATCACCCTCGTTTAAAGTGATTCGTTTAGTGGATTTTGATCAACTTGGTTGATCGGAAAATCCTAACTCGAGAGGGTTAGGTGGTGATTTTCACCCGGTTTGGGTTTCCACCTAAAAATACTTGTATACTTGTGTGATTGTCTATTTTGTGAGATTGTTTATATTTATTTCCGCAATTATTACGTCACCCCCTCCTAGTAGGGAATTTCAGTTGGTATCAGAGCAGGTCTCGCATTATCGGCGTTACAAACCGGCGAGGATCTAGATATGGAGGGAAAAGCATTCGTGTGCACCGAAGGACACGATACCTCGCGACCACCATACTTTGCAGGTATAGATTTTGTTTATTGGAAAAATCGTATGACTATGTGGTTGCAGGCCTACGACCTCCGGGTGTGGGAAAAATGCAAATCCGCATTTGTGATTCCCAAGAGACCCACAAGAGGTTACTCAGAAGATCAAGTTCGGAATCTCAACCTCAATGCAAAGGCAATGAATGCCTTGTATTGCGCATTGAGTCTGAAAGGGTTTGAGCAAATCCAAGAGTGCACTACCACCCATGAGATATGGAGGAAGTTAGAAGACACTCATGAGGAGACGAGCTCGGAAGAAGATCTCGAGGAGAAGGAAACCGCGTGCCTTGGTTTCATGGCAATCGGAGAAAGTGACAATGACAGAGATGACTCCGACAACGAGGTAAATCTCGATTTACAAGAAGCTTTTAATGAACTATTTGATGTTAGTAAAGCACTTAAGATAGAAAATAAAAACATTAAAAAGAACCTTAGTTTTCTTAAAAGTGAAAATGAAAGATTAGAAATAAAACTCAAGGATCTAGAAGCTAGTCCTAAAAATGATAACCTATTATTAGAAAATCATAACCTCATCAATGAAAATAATAAATTGATTGAGGAAAATATTAGTCTAAAAATAGAAATTTCTGATTTAAAAACTAAGATGAATATTATAGAAAATGAACTTGCATATTTTAGGGAGAAATCAAATAAATTGATAAATAGGGTAGATAACCTATATAGCCCTAAGGTTGAGAAAGGATCTCCGTCAAGGAGACCCGCTAACAGATCTGGATCCAAGCCCACTTGGATACCGAAAAAAGAATTAGAATCTTGTTTTGTAGGGTTCAGGGATAACACAACACAAAGGACTGGACCTACAAACTCAAAGCTGGTCAACTCAAGTTGGGAGAACCAAGGAGTAGACCAAGGAGGAAAATAAGAAGACCGACGGGACGACGAACAAGCGACGGACTCGCCGCACGTCGACCACCAGATTGGAGACTGGTGCCAATGCCCGGGCCTCCAAGCTACGGATGGGAGCCCCATCTGATGTGGCATCCACCACCACCATTTGGGCCATTTTATTGGCCATGGTAGGTGAGGTAAAACCCTTTACCCTATCCTTTTATCATAAGCATTTAGATAGGAGGAGCAAAAAATTATAAGCTAAGTGTCAATTTTTAAGGGGGAGATATAAGGTAGCCAAATTTCCTTTAGAAAGGGGGAGAAAAATAATAGCTATCTTGTTATCAAAAAAGGGGAAGGACATTACCTTTGTTAAAAGAAATTTATAGAAGAGCATGTTTTAACGGGGAGTTATAGAAAACTTAAAATCAATTAAACCTTTTTGATAATGTCAAAAAGGGGAAGGATTTTCTGCACTATTATTTATGATTTTATCATCATCAAAAAGGGGGAGATTTATGGTTCTGTCATCATCAAGCATTTAAGAGTGCAGAGGCGAGGGTGCGCGTACGGCGCATGCACGTCAGCCACATTCAGGCCTTTAGTGACGGATAAATTCATTAGTAAAGGTTCTGAATTAATGGTTTTGATTTTGAAATATCCAAAATGCCTCCATTCCTTGCAACTGTAAAAGGAGACCCCTACCCTTCTCTTCTCTCATCCCTTGGAAAGCTCTAAGAGCTTGTCCTATACCTGAGATGGTCCTCTAGAGTAGAAATCTTAATTTTTCCACCTTCGTCCCCCTTTGCAGAGCATCTTGCGATTGTCCTCTCTCTGCATTCTAGAAGCGAACACCATGACAATGACAATGTGCTGCTTTGTTTCTGTTCCTCTCTCTTCGTCCTCCTTCTTCCCGCTCTGTTCCCTATCTTCTAGGCGTCATCCAGTCCGGCTCGTCCTCCAAGCAATCATCGAGGAGGATATTTCTCTCTCCATTCTCTTTAGTGCTTTCTTCTTTTTTTTTGAAACTATGAGGAAAGCTATCTTGAAATGATAGCAATCTGGAGGGTAGTTTATTTCAAATTAAACCAAAATTACATATTGGATCCCCATCTATGTATGAGGGACCAGCACTCATTTACAATTATCTCACATCGAACTGGTCTCTCCAGAAATAACTTTTCATTTCTCACCCTCCACGCACACCACAAGGTGGCGGCCATACATTTGTGTGGTCGTCCATGTGTAGTAAACCTCTGCCAAAGGGATTCCTAGGCAGGAAGAGGTTCCTAACATATTTTCATCCATAATTTGTCTGTGACCAAGCAGGAGGAAAAAATATGAGACACACTATCAGTGTGTAATCCATAGAGATAGAAGGTGTTTAACGTTGTCCCCATTCTTTTGTGTCTAAAGTCACCCGTGATCAACCCTTCCCTCCTACAAAGCCAAAAAAAATTTGCACTTTCAATGGAATCTTCAATAGCCATATTTTCTTATCAATCAGGTCAATCTCCACATTTGTGTTTGACCTGATAATCCTTTCATAAGCCTATTGTTGGAACCTTGTTCCACATCTCATTTTGGTGTTAACAAAATTATTATGGATTAATGTTTGCAATTAAGTGTTTTTCATATTTAGGTGAAGGAGCAAGGGAAACAAGAAATGATGGAGGCATGATGGTGAGAAGAAAAAGATCATGTCATGGAGGATGACAAGGATGAGTCGAGGAGAAGAAAATCATCTTCGACCGTTAGTTTTTTAGTTTAGACTTTTTATGTATGCCTCTTAACAAAGGAATATAACTTAGATCGTAAAAGTAATTAGAGATAAATTAGGATTTATATTGCGATCATTTTCAAAGAACGTAATTGATTAAATCACTTAAAAAAGGTACTTGTTAACCTAGAAGTACCGGTACTAAAGTTTAGTACCGATACATGTGAGTTACAGGTTTGGGTTTTGTCAAGAGACAAACCTGTACCTTGCAAGTACCGGTACTCATGATCAGTACCGGTACTGGAGGTAATGAGTACCAATATTAATGATCAGTACCGGGACAAGTGGGTTACAGATTTGTGTTAAGAGTTTGAAACCCAAATCTGGAAGCAACAAGTATCAGTACCCACACTTTAGTACCGGTACCAGGTAGCTATTGGCTCAAAACGGAACGGTTAGAAAATTAATTTAGGCTATGTGAATGTTGGGAATTAAATCCCAACATCTAGTAGATGAGTATGCTAGGTCCTAAAATCTATAAAATGACCTTAGGACTCTTTGTTTGCATACAAGAGACATAAGAAATAGAGAAGAAAAATTCTATAGCCATATTACATTTTTCCACCACATATGCAAGAGAAGGAATAGTTTGCTGCTCTCAATCTCTCTACGCTTTTGCAAACACTTCAACGACGTGTTTTCTTACGCATCTATGAAGCGATTGACATCCATCCTAGGCTCTCAAATTGGTAATATTATTTTAATTATTATTGATAGGTGTAGGAATTCTTGTTGTAAGAGTTCTCTTTCTTACACCAGTTCTTATTTGTATTTTGAGCTTGTTGCTCGTTGGGTTGTAACAAACCCATTTTTGCACTTGGGTTGAGGTAACCCGTTAATTACCTTGGTTTAGTAAATTGATTCTCTCGGGGTTGAGAGAATCGAGTTAAAAACCCTAAGCTGGGAGGCTTAAGTAGTGTAGTACCCAAGGGAGGGGAACCACTATACATTTTGTGTCAATTTGTGGCTTGAGTTAATTGTGCAAATCTTTTTGTTATTACTAACATTGTGCTTAAGTATTTGTGTGCGCATAGCCATATACATATTCCATTGATCCTACAATTGGTATCGGAGCTTACATCACCTGCTACACTAAAAACTTCCCATTCCAGTCATATGTATCAGCCGCACCCTATCTGGGATGGATCTGTTGCAATGCAGATAGTAGGTTCTTCCTGTCCTCCCACTGCCGTGTACCAATTCTGCACAGTTTAGACCCTTCAAGCCTCCAGCAGTTCCTTGCAACAGACCACAGGCTGCTAACAGGGGCTTCCTTATTTGCAACTGCAGCATGTGCTCTTGGATAAGCATCTCTTAACATCCCCATAGTTGACCACTGCTCATTCCACAAACTGAAATCAGAATCGTCTCCAAGCTTGGCTGCATCAAATGGCAATTGGTTTTAATTGCTAGGATGACCGATCTCCAAAAGGGGGATGGTTTGATTGGATGTAACCTCTTCAGTGCACTGTTGGAACCACCATAGCAGTCTCTGATCAGGTCTGTCCAGGTTTCTTCCTTGCCCTCAAAGATCTTGATCACCCATTTGATCAGAAAAGCCTCATTGAATTCCTTAAGTGCCTTAATCCCCAGTCCACCCGTTTCCTTTGGTCGACGATCTGATCCCATTTCACAGGTTACATGAATCTCCCCTCATGACCTTCCCCTTTCCAAAAAAATTTCTTTTGCATTATGTCCAACCATTTCCAAATAAATTTTGGGGCTTTAAAGATGCTGAAGTAGAACATCGGGATGGAAGTTATCACTGAATTGAGGAGAATTAGTCTCCCACCCTTTGACAAAAATTTACTACTCCACCCTTCCAGTTTGACAGAGATCTTTTCGAAAAGAACATTCCAATCATTCTTCTTCAGTTTTGCAGATCGTAATGGCAGTCCTAGATATTTAATTGGCAACTTAGACAGAGGTGTACCCAATGTATTCGCTAGTGTGTTCTGTTCCTACTCATTCATGCCAAAGCATATCAAAGTAGACTTTTCCCTATTCAATTTAAGACCTGAGATATCTCCAAAAATCTTCACCATATGCCCTAAAGCATGGGCAGTAGAATTGGACCCTTCCACAAAGAAGACCATATAGTCTGCATACTGTAAAATAGGAGCCAAAGACCTCCTGTTGGAAAGTGAGTATCCTTTAATGACCCCCACCTCTGTCATTTTCCATGCAAATCTTCCAAGCCCATCAACTGCAAGATTGAAAATCAAGGGGGCTAGAGGAAATCCTTGTCTAACCCCACATTGAGGTTGAATCCAAGCACCACATGGTTTCCCATTTATCAGTGGGGAGAAGGAAGCAGTTGTGATACATCGCTTCATCCACTGGATCCATATGGGGGGGAAGCCTCTCCTTTTGAATACCTTCCAAATGTATGGCTATGAAATCGAGTCGTAGGCCTTTTGGAAGTCAACTTTCCCCATAAATGCCTTACATTTCCTTCTGTGCCATCCACTCACCATTTCTTGGGCCATAATGAAAGATTCTTGGAGGGATCTGTTGGATAGAAAGGCAGATTGTACAGGGTGAATCAAGCTTTGTAGAACATTTCTCAATCTATTTGCCAATATCTTACTCACCACTAAATAGATGGAGCTCGATAAATAGATCAGTCTGAAATCTGAAAACTTCTCAGCTCCCATAGTCTTTGGCAGTAAGAAAAGATAGGATTATTGATCTTATTGAAACCTGCATTGCCCTTCTCAAACTCTCTTATGACTTCCATCACCTCCTTGCTAATCACGCTCCACATTTCTTTATAGAAGAACACTTGTATACCATCAGGTCCAGGGGAACCTTCCATATTTAGCTCTATAATAGCATTCATAGTTTCCTGTTCAGTGATATTAGCTATCAGTTGAGCGGCCTGAACACTTGTAACTCTTGGCACATCATTCACAGCCATCCTCCATTCCCCTCTCTTTGTTGCCCGAGAAGCCTCCCTGTAGTACTTTACAGCCTCTGTCCTTATTTCCTGCATGGAAGATAGTCTGTGCCCATCTTTGAGAATGGAAGAGATATAATTTACTCACCTCCGAGAGCTGGCCGGAAGTTGAAAGAATTTTGTGTTGGCATCTCCCTCCTTGAGCCACAACTGTCTTAACCTCTCCCTCTAATCAATCTCCTATTTGAAATCTTCATTACCATCCCCTACCACATTCTTCTATCTGCAAGCTCCTCATCAGATAGAGGGCCTGCTGCTTCCTTAGAATCCATCATTTGGATGTTGTTCAAAGCCTCTACACGCCCCTACTGGCTCAATGTGATCACAGTATCACCATATTCTTTCAGAACTATACGTAGAGCTGCCAGCTTGGAGGCAAACCTGATAGTAGCTGAGCACTCCACCTATTTGGTCTGCCGCCATGAGCCAATCATCTGATGGAATCCAGGTTCTCTCATCCAAGATCTTCTAAACTTGAAGTATGAGCCTGCTTGGATCTCTTCACCACTATCCCAGACCAACAGAGCATGGTCATAGAAAGGGCGGTCTAGATCAGCAACACTTGATAGTTGAAATCTATCAAGGATAGTCACGTTCCCAAAGAATCTATCAATCTTAGATAATAACCCATTACCATTACTCCAAGTGAACTCAACTCCTGATGATGGATACTCATTTAGACCAAGGGATTGAACTACCAACTGAAATCCAACAGCTGAACTGTCTGTAGCACCATATGGCCTATCTATCCCTGTCAGCACATAATTGAAGTCTCCTCCTATCAGCGAAGCTTCGCCTTGCACTAGTTTAGCCACAGTAGCCCAATCCTCCCATAGTTCCTGTCTCACAGATGCAGCACATGGGCCATACACACCTATAATCCAGATAATATCATGCCCCTGGTGAGTTTGGAACTTGCAAGTCATCAGATGTCGAGCCTTGTGTTTGTCCAAAATGCGTGCCCAAGCCCTTCTCCACCAAATAACAATGCCCCCCGACCTCCCATGTGCATTAAGCATCACACATTCATTTGCCCCCGTAGTCATCATGTCATTTCATACTCTATCAGACTCATTCTCAATATGAGTCTCTTGAATGATCGCACAATCGATCCCCCACTCTCTCAAGTATCTCATCAAAGAAGCCCTCCGGCTTTTGTCGCGCAACCCGTGCACATTCCATGTGAGGATTCTCATCTTCCTTCATGAGATCCCTCCCAACTTTGGCTTTGACATTTACTGACCTGCATAATCGCAGCAACCGTGTTCTCATCCAAAAGTAGATTAGACTTTGGTTTCCCCTATCTAAGTCTATATGGTGACCTGCCCTTACTAGATTTGGTATTAGATCCAGTACCAAATTTTAGACCCTCCACCTCTAGCAACCTCTGTTGGGTCTTCAAAGAGTTAGACGAGATCTCTTTTAACACCTTCATCTCACAGTCAGCAACATCTGGTTGTGCATTCCCTGCATCTTCGATCACAGGCTTCATTGTTTCCTTCCTGATTGACTCCACCTTCTCCTCAACCATCATCTCCCCCCTTTCCCCTCGATGATGGTCCTTGCACTTTTTTGTTATCGGATCCTCTTCAAGAGATGGCCTGCACAAGACCTACAAGTTCACCTCTTTAGCAGCTTGTAGATCAGATGGCTTATCGTGCATGTTGAATGCTACGAGTTGCTACGCTAACGTGTTTGGTTTTGAATACCTATCGTCGTAGTATGAAAGCGAAGAACTCGTGTTCAACAAATAAAATTTATACCAGAATAGAAATCCCGGGTCGAACTCAGGGAGGCAGACGTTTGATTTAAAAATACGCATTTGATTTATTTGTTACAAAGTAATTTAATTGACTAGAAACAATCTATCTATTTACACTAAATAGAAGAGAGAGAGAGAGAATGAGAGAGAGAGAGAATATTACAAACAAAAATCAAAAAGAGATGTAGAATGAACATGGAATTCATTATCGAAAGGATTGTTCATTACATTAAACATTACAACTAGAAAGCGGGAAAATGATTACACTAGAAAGTAGTAAATCTATTCTAGAAAGCAGTAAAAAGAATGGGGAGAGAGAATCCTCCTCGACGGTCTCTTGGAGGACAAGCCGGATGGGATGACGCCTGGACGAAGGAGGACAGAGCAGGACGAAGGAGAACAAGGTGGGAAGAACGGGAATGGGGTAGCACGTCGTCGTCGTCGTGGGATTCGCTTCCGAAAGGGGGATGAAAAATTGACTTTATCTCGCGAGAAGCATCCCAGGTGTGGGACAAGCTTCTCTTGAGCTTTGGAGAGGGAGAGAAGAGAAGGAAGGGATGAGAATTTCGTATGGAGGGGGTCTCCTTTTATAGTTGCAAGGAGTGAGGGCAATTTGGTCATTTTAATTTGAAAAACATTAAATCAGGGGTCTTTAGTGACGGATAAATCCATCGCTAAAGCCCCATCGTGGGTGTAGTGGGGCGCCACCCACGCAGCCGCTCTCCTCCTCACGCGTAACACACGCTCCACGATCTGCGAATCCTAGCCGTTCGATAGTGAGACCGGACAGGTTATCTTGCGCCTCCCCGCCCGCTCCTCAACGCATGCTCGCTCGTGTGATAGCCTGTGAAGCGCGGGTGTGCGATACAGCGTGAAATGGATTGAGCGCCCGCAGCCGCTTAATCGCGATCGAGTGGTCGCGAAGCTCGCTCCCTCGCGCCCCAACAGCCACTCGCCATGATTCGAACGCACGCCGCACACTTGCGTAAACGCTTTCGCCCACTACGCTGTGGAGGAGAGATGGTCACGTGGATGAGTTGAGGTACGGCTGTCCATGGCCATTGGATCGTGATCATGCGATCCAGATCTAACACGCGGTGGTCTTCAAGATCAGCTGGGCCGATTTGGGCAGTCGAGATGGTGCCACGTGGTGCCATCTTGGCCATCCATCTTATGGATGATGTAGATGGTGCTATGGTTGTCGGACTGAGTTGATTTTCACTCCGTTAGGCTGTGATTGTCGATCCGAATCCATCCGTTTGGTTGGATTTGTCGTTTGAAGTGTGGATTCACACCACCTTGGTCCTTGATCTTCTAGGATTCCCTGATCTCAATCTGATGCTACAGATGTCTGATTAAGGTGATCTTGGAGTCGTTGAACTCCAATTGTCACCCTGATCACATCTGTACGGTTGGATCTTCGATTCGTGGCCCCGATAAAAATTTTGCCCAGTCAATGAACATAAAAGGAGACAATTAACCTCCATTTTATTCAAACTAATCTAAATGCAAGATGATGCATGTTATGCAATATTTATAGTATGCAATGCAATCCTATGCTTAAGAACATGCATAAATAGACATCTTATGCAATGTAAACATGTTTACATCACACCCCCATGCCTATCTTTTTCTAGTCCCTAGCGAAAGCTATATGCTATTTTTAAAAGAATAAAGTTGGATTATTTGTGCATGAGTTATTTTCAATCATTAAGAAATTCTTTACTTAGGATCTAAACTTTCAAAGACACAACAGTGCCCGAGTACCTGCCAAAATGTAGACTGCCTTAAGCCCTCGCCTTAAAGAAAAATTTCTTTTTCTCTTTTTCCTCTTTTGTAATTTTTTTGGATTTTCAAGTTTTAGGGTTTAAGAGTGGCTTTCTACGGCCATTCAACTCACCCATGATTTGATGAGAACCCTAAGTTCTAAGCATCTTATTGTGAATGTGATAGACTCGTTGATCGGTAGTTAAAACAGACTTCGGATTTCTATGCCTCTAGGTGACCTAAAAAGAATTCTGCCTAAAGGTGTATCTTTACAACCGGTAGCTTTCTCCCTACTTTTATTCTTTTATGTGGTCAACACAAGGGTGAATCCAGTGTATATCTCCCCAGTTTATTCTACTTCTTCACTTCTTCCTAAGTGTTTTGGGAATTTTTAGTGCATTTATTGAGCTGGGTTCTGGACAACCAGTCGATGAGCTGTTACCACAAACAACTTGCCATCCATACTCGTGCGGCGAAGTGTGGCTTATTTCTTTTTTTCTTTTCTCCTTTTCTTTTTGTTTTTTTTTTCTTTTTTTTTAAGTAGGCGGCTTCTCTGGTCTAAGATTTACCTAAAGGCAGCAAAATAGAAAGGTCCAGTGACTGGGCTCTGGAAAACCTACCTATGGGCTGTTACCCACGATAACTTGCCAGCCATATCACCCTAGAAGGTTCATTAGCTACCCAATTTCCGTTAGAACCGTCAATTAATGAGTTAGTGACAAGATAGTGTGTAGATGCTTTAGGTTTAAAGTTCCCTCAAATTAGAGGGTGGATTGATAAGTCGTGTACTTATCACCCAAACTTATTTACTCCAATTAAAATAGAATTCAGGTTGGCGAGGACTCGAAAAACAAATCCACATTTTAATGGATATACAGGCTGATTAAGTCCAAAGACCTGAAGGGTCTTTGTATTCAAATCATAATGTAGTATTTCCTAAGATTGAAAATTTTCTTAAACCCAAGTTCACTTTCCTAATTCCATTTTTTTTTAATAAAAGAAAAAAATAAAAAAAATCTACAGAGCTGATGAATAAATTTAGAGATGAATATCCACCCCCCCATGCCTATCTAATGCAATGCCCTCATTGTATTAAAAGGACATAAAACAGAGTGGAATAGAGTAGAAAGCACCTGAATTGCGTGAATGTCAGGTCTGCTCTGAGATAAAAACTAAAAAGAACTTTATACTTGTTGAATTTAGTGCCTTCAGCTAGGCACACTATACAAAGAAGAGAAATAAAGAATTCATAGGTGTAGGTTAGAATCAGAATAAAAAGATGAAACCTCAGACTGCCAGCAGATGTCCACAGATGTGGACCAGATTGTGGTGCAAACCCATACCCCATAATCGAGAATATCTCAAGTTCTAGATAAAAATTACCCAAAACCTAAAATTAGTATGTAAGAGGGGTTAGGCTTGCGATTTATGAGGATGCAACCCAAGACCAAAAAGTCGGGTTACAGAAAATTCAAGCTCAAAAGGATAATCATTGAATGTGTGCTTGGGTTCGACATCCTTAGAACAAATGTCGTAAGGGTCTTGGTTTGATGGTTTCAGCTTAATAGGAACCCTTCGACTCAGTCTTCTACTTCCTTCGGAACTTGCTTCCCAAATCAAAATTTCCCTACTCTTATCCTCCTCATTCAGCATGTCAAATTTCAAGACCTCTTGCATATTAATCACCCCATCTGAAATCTCCAAGTCTAAATGATGTGGCTGATTCAGAATTGACTTGGGTCTAATTATCTCAGAAACAAAATCATCGATAAGCTCAATGGGGTGTAACTGACAATCAGGGCATTGAATCTAATCCTCCAGAAAATGTGATTCTAGATCTGTAATGTGAGCCCCAATAAGATCAGTTTTCTCAATTATTGGGCTATCAAATGATCTATCAGATTCCTCAAGCCCAATTGTCTCACAGAAATCGTGTTCTGTAAACTCGCGTGAGACTTCGCAACTTAAATCTTCACCATCAGAATCAAAGAAATCAAGATCCGTATTAATGTATGTCCCAAAATCATCTGTCACTTTCTCATCCATGGAGACATACGTTTCCTCGTACCCCGGCTCAAGGATCTCAGGTGAAGAAATTAGATCATCCCTAATTGGTTTCTCTAATTCAATCTGGTCAGCCTCGTAACACGTGTCCCTCATAACAGGTGCCTGAGTGAGTTCTTACATTGGCTCTCCTGAAGGGAGTTCATCCTGGGAATCATCCCACGACTGAACTAAATCAACCACAAATCTCATCCTCAATTTCACTAACTTCCCAAGTAGAAACTCACCCGGGTTCTTATCCTTAACATCCTGGAGCCAATCCAACAAATACTTGTTCAAATCATCAATCATTTCAATCAGAGGCTCCAATCTTTCAATGGAAGGTATTGGCTAAACTTCTAAAGAATGTATGACATTCCTCAAGTTAGCCAAAACCTTATCTTGAACCTGGTTACCCTGAACCAATGAGTTGGTTCAGGGTTGCGCGGGTTTGGGATCAAAGTAGGGGAATTAACGAATTGAGATTCTTTATATCCTTCCTGATAATAGGTCATTTTAGATTGTTCAAAAGGTGGTGATGACCTAAAGGCAATGTAATTAGAGGATGGGTAAGGATCAGTGTATCCTTCTTGATTGTAGATCGTATTAGGTTGTCCATGAAAAGTTGATGATCTGTAATCGATGTGGCTCTGAGAAGGATAGAAATCACAATTATAGTGTTCAAGGTTAGACCCTAAACATGGAGGTCCGGAACTGTATCCCCAATCCGAGTTATCCCAACTAACTAATGGTTGATTACAATAAAGTTAGGATAATCGTCATGTTAAGGATAACTCAAAATAGAAGGGAAAGAGGGGGAATGCGTGTAATATGTGGAAGGATTCATGATAGACGGGAGGAGGAAAGGCACCCTGCAATACAAGCAATCAAACCTGTCCTTAAGTGGGCTAGCATAAAGACCTACAAACTCCCACAACCTGTCTTGAGATAAAGGAACGATTTGATCTACTTATGTCTGTTCAATCCAACCAGTTAGAAGGAGGGACTGGGGAGAAGGTTCTTCCTTCATCTTGCGCCTCCGGTTCTTAGTGTACCCCCCAGCCGCGATCATTTTATTCTGCTCCCCTAGCTAGACATCAGATTGAACAGTATAAATAGACTAATAAAAAATAATCTTGTTTTGGGCTCTAAAGAGTGAGTCGAATCCTTAAGGCCAACATCTACTCTATTTTATTTAGGGCTAGGTTTGAATGTGCTTTGGAATGTGATGGGCCCCTTATCTAGGTTGTGCCCTTAATGATTGATTGATTTGTGTGTGCGTGCACAACCAGTGGTTTTCAAGAAAGATTACTTTTGATGCGGTGAATTTTAGGGTTCAAATCTTTCTTAGTAGCTTTTAGGATTCAACTTTAGGTATTTTCAAACAAGTTTTGTTGGCACACCAGGTTTTGAAAGCATAGGTGAAGATGTTTTCCTTTGAAGCTTAAAAAGAATGTGGAGTGCTTGGTAAATCCCTAATAGGTGAACCTAAGTGGCAGCTACTTGATGAGTTGATTTTAATTGAAGTGGTGCGCCCCAATCAACTCAAACAATCGGCCTGTTGCACCACTTAATTAGGCACACAAGTGATTACCTAATCTGATTTCTACTCAATTATGTGTTTGGATGTGTGTACCAACTCCAAAGATCGGTTTACCGGTTGAGTTTGAAATTAGATGAGGTTGTGTACCTTTGTGAGATATTTTTTTTTATTTTTCTTTTTAAATGTGGAGGTTCGGGCGGGTGTAGGTGTCAAACAACAAACAATCTAACCTTAGAGTTTACAAGAACGCCTACGTTGATTGATGTTGGTGTTATTATGTGGTGAAATGAAATCTAATAGGTGAGAGGTGGGGGATAACTCACAAAACGTTTAACAACACTTTTCTCCGATCTACCGTGTTTGCTCATCTCAAAAGAGTACCTGAAATCACAATAAGAAAGGAGAGAAGTGAGGTAAATGATTCGTAAGCAGTAAAAACACGAAGAAAAATCAAAGAGCGTCGCCTCCCCAGCAATGGCGCCAAAATGTTGAATGCTACGTGTTGCTACGCTAACGTGTTTGGTTTTGAAAACTTGTCGTCGTAGTATGAAAGCGAAGAACTCGTGTTCAACAAATAAAATTTATACCAAAATAGAAATCTCGGGTCAAACTCAGGGAGCCAGACGTTTGATTTAAAAATACATGTTTGATTTATTTGTCACGAAGTAATTTAATTGACTAGAAACTATCTATCTATTTACACTAAATAGAAGAGAGAGAGAGTATTACAAACAAAAATAAAAAAGAGATGTAGAATGAACATGGAATTCATTATCCAATGGATTGTTGATTACACTAAACATTATGACTAGAAAGCGAGAAAATGATTACACTAGAAAGTAGTAAATATACTCTAGAAAGCAGTAAATCTATTCTAGAAAGCAGTGAAAAGAATGGGGAGAGAGATATCCTCCTCGATGGTCGCTTGGAGGACGAGCTGGACGGGATGATACCTGGATGAAGGAGGACAGAGCAGGATGAAGGAGAACAAGGCGGGAAGAACGGGAACGGGGTAGCACGTCGTCGTCGTCGTGGGATTCGCTTCCGAAAGGGGGACGAAAAATTGACTTTATCTCACGAGAAGGATCCTAGGTGTGGGACAAGCTTCTCTTGAGCTTTGGTGAGGGAGAGAAGAGAAGGAAGGGATGAGAATTTCGTGTGGAGGGGGTCTCCTTTTATAGTTGTAAGGAGTGAGGGCAATTTGGTCATTTTAATTTGAAAAAGATTAAATCAGGGGTCTTTAGTGATGGATAGAACCGTTGCTAAAGCCCCATCGTGGGCATAGTGGGGCGACGCCCACGTGGTCACTCGCCTCCTCGCACGTAGCGCGTGCTCCATGATCTGCAAATCCTAGCCGTCTGATCGTGAGATCGGACGGCTTATCTCACGCCTCCCCGCTCGCTCCTCAGCACGCGCTTGCGTGTGTGATGGCGCGTGAGGTGCGGGTGTGCGATATGGCGTGAAATGGATTGAGCCCCCGCAACCGCTCGATTGCGATCGAGCGGTCGCGGAGCCTGCTCTCCCTCGCCCCAGCAGCTGCTCGCCACGATTCGAACGCACACCACTCGCTCGCGTAAATGCTTTCGCCCACTGGGCTATGGAGGAAAGATGGTCGTGCGGATGAGTTGAGGAGTGGCTATCCATGGCCGTTGGATCACGATCGTGCTGTCCAGATCTAACGCGTGGTGGTCTTCAAGATCAGCTGGGCTGGTTTGGGCAGTCGAGATGGCGCCACATGGCGCCATCTTGGCCATCCATCTTCTGGATGATCTAGATGGTGCCACGGTTGTCAGATTGAGTCGATTTTCATGACGTTAGGCTGCGATGATCGATCTGAATCCATCCATTCGGCTGGATTTGTCATTTGAATTGCGGATTCACATCATCTTGGCCCTTGATCTTATAGGGTTCCCCGATCTCTAACTGATGCTACAGATGTCTGATTAGGGCGATCTTGTAGTCGTTGAACTCCAATTGTCGCCCTGATCACATCTGTACAATTGGATCTTCGATCCAAGGCCCCGATAAAAATTTTTCCCTGTCCATTAACATAAAAGGAGACAATTAACCTCCATTTTATTCAAACTAATCTAAATGCAAGATGATGCATGTTATGCAATAATTATTGTATGCAATGCAATCCTATGCTTAAGAACATGCATAAATAGACATCTTATGCAATGTAAACATGTTTACATCAGTGCATCTTCTTCGTAGCAATGTCACCCACAGTGAAGCTCAATAGCAACAGCGAAGAGCTACCCCCACATCTCAAGATCAATCTGTCAAGAATGGACCCTGATTTGAAGGCATCAACTATCACATTCAGGATCCGTCCATCGCCCTCCATCAACCCTACTTCCGCATCTTCTGCCATTAGGGCAAATCCAAATATCATGGTCGCCACCACCTCCCTTGACCTTAGGTGTAGCGGCAAACCTTTAATCTCAAGTCTCCCCGACCTGGAGCCGAATGTCTGAGGTGGCCTCTCCGGCAAAGCTCCATCAAAGGGGGAGACTAACCTCCAAATCACCATTAGACCATCAAAAGAGCTTGATTGAAAATGCAACCTTTCGACGTCCATCATCCCCAAGCCAAAGAGCATAAATCGTGTAGGTGACAAGAAAGCGATTTGCCACGAGTTGGTCAATGGAGAGAGAGAGCTTACTAGATTGTGCAGGTTTTCTGAGGTTGGGCTTCTGGTCATTACCTCTCCGATCAGCTCCCCTCTCAGTATCAACTCTGCTGCTCTTATGTTCTCTGTCATAGGAACCTTGACGTCAACCATGTGACCCCCATAGGTACGAGGAGGCGGTGGTGGCGGCGGCTATGCCCTAACATTCAAATCTCTAGTGTGCATATTTAGACGGCCTTTCATCTGCCCATTAGTTGTATTACATGAATCCCACTTGTGTCCGTAGCCATCGCACGCCGGGCACACAATGGGAGAATGACATGTAGCCGCCATATGGCCCCAATGCCGGCACCGGAAGCACACGATCTTTCTATTATCCCTTGAGCTCCCTCTATATGTCTTCCTCATATCCACCTCCCTTCTGCCAGTAACGTCAGATCCTCTCCTCTCCTTCCGCTTCCACGCCCTAGATCTCCATGCAGTCCAGTCCTCGTCGTCCTAGGTTCTACCACTAGTCGCCCCATGGTCGCCTCCCACCGCCGACATGGCTCTAGATTTCATCCCTCTTTAGTACTTTTAGAGTAGATTTACTGCTTTCTAGTGTGGATTTCCTACTTTCTAGTTGTATTGAGTAGTGTAATGAACAACTTCTTATAATGAAATCCATGTTTATTCTACCTCTCATTTGGTTTGATTTGTAATATTCTCTCTCTCTCTCTTCTATTCATTATTTGTTAAATAGATAGCTAGTTTTCGACCAGCTAATCTGTTTTGTGACAAATAAATAAAACACGTATTTTTAATCAAATGTCTGCCTCCATATGTTCGACCTGGAACTTCTTTACAGATTTTTTTGATATAAATTTTATTTGTTGAACGGATTTCTTCACGACTCAAACTACGACAATGGGTTTTTGAATCCAATTACGATCGCGTAGTTTTCCACCTTCAACATAGGGTGAACTCCAGTCAACTTGGCCGAGCTAGCTAGAGCTCCCTCTAGAGTAATGGGAGCTGAGATGAGCTAGACTCAACTAAGTTGAGCTGGATCTGAGCTAACCTGAGCTAGGGTGAGGTAAGATGAGCTCTCTTGAGCTCCCATTCAACTGAGATGAGCTGAATGGAGCTAGGATGAGCTAACCATAGTATAGGTGAGCTGAATCCCAGCTATGGTGAGCAGGATCAGGCTGAGTTCTAGCTGGTGAGAGCTTCTCCTTCACTAGTTGCCTTCCTGAGTGCTAGGGTTCTAGGGATCTGGCAATCTGTATATCTCTAACACACACAAAAACACATTAAAAAGACAACAAAAAACGCAATGCATGCCTAACCTAATTAATGCCTAAATACAGCCCAAAAACCCATTTGTGGAGCAAAAATCCTAAGAGCTAGGTTTGTTTTAATGCATAAGAATGATGATAAGCTAGCATTTATCACAACCCCATGCTTATCTTTTGTTAGTCTCTTAGCAAAACTTTAATTTTTTACAAAATAGAATTTTTGGGAAATTTAATTTTTTTGACTTTTGAGGAAAAAGAGACTATGGGGCCTTGGTTGGTTTAAACATAGGAGGTATGAGATTTGTTAAAGATAAACATCAGGATTTATTTTTTGATCCAAAAATTAGATAAAATGTGATCAATATATCGTATAGAAAATTCACAAATTAACCCTTTGTTAATTCAGATGACTTGAAATTTCTATTTTTATTATTTTCTGTCTCTTGAATCTAATTCGCAACTTGCAATAACCTTTAAAACCTTGTGTTCATGCTTGTGAAAAGCCAACATTTATAAGGGCATGTTTTTGGTTTAAAACCTTTTTTTTTTGTCCCCCATGCTTATTTCTAGCTTAGTCTTACAACAGATGTGTCAGGATCATCATTCCTGTCACCAATCCTTGAGGGGGCTCTGGCACCAGTATTTCAGGATAGCACGATCCATGACATAATCTAGGAGCTCACAACCCCAAAACACAATGCGGTGTAAAGGGGCGCTCCAAGCAAACTCAAGCTCTTGCTCCGACACTATAGGTAGAGCACCATCCAGGACACTTGAGTTGCTAAAATGTGCTTTAATGCTCTGTCTAAAGATATGAAATATAGATATGGAGCAGCACCGAGGTGGTAACATGTTGACATCGCATCCTCAAAGGAGGTATTTTCCTCCTTCTTAGCGGTGGGAACTCAAACCAATGATCTGCTTCAGATTTTCACTAAGGCCAAACAAGGGGTCTTTCTGATTTTTTAGTAGTTTTTTAGGTGTTGGCTTGTGTGTGAAATTTGACATAGGAAGTTCCACAAGAAAATCAAGCTTTTGAATCAAAAACTAAGCCAGATACTTTCCATATTACAAAAGAGGATCAAGTCACCTGAACTATCATGAGTTCAAGTGGAAGTTTAGAGAAGGATATCTGATCTACTCTAAAAATAGACCCTAAAATTCTAATGATCAGATCTATATCCTCATCCCTAGTTTGTTAAAGATTAAATCCCATTGTACCAAAAGTGAGCTTTTCAACCTTAGTCTCGATTTGAAATTTTTCCTGAAGAAGTTTTCAATATTTTTATTTTTTTGGGTATGCATGCCAGAAAATAAAGATGACTAAAAAAAATCCATGCTTTAGGTTTTGAAAATCCTAAATTGATTGTCAAAATTTTAAAAACACCCCCCATGCTTATGATATGCACTGTCCTCATGCATTAGGAGGGAAAAGGGATCACCTTAGTGAAGGGCAGTCGGGTTTAGGATGGCTAAAACCTGGAAAAGGAAAGGAAAAAGGAAAGCAGGAAAAATGATGGGTTACCTCCCATCCAGTGCTATCTTTTACGCCATTCAGCCGGGCGTGAAGGTATGCACGGAAGATGGAAAATCATGTAAATAATTGGACACTTGGATGGCCGCATAAAATGTTTCTTCTGGATCCCTAGAAAATGGATGAGAGGAAATATAAGGATCAAAGTTGGATGGAAAATGATAAGTGTAGCCTGAGTCTAGCCACGATTTTAAAACAGGTTGAATGCTAAACTTAGGCGGGTCTGGTGGAAGGTCCATAGGAAAGGGGTCGGGGAAGGGATGGTGAGGATTGGGTGAAGTTAGTGTGGAAAGGTGGGGTGAGGGAAGAGTAGGCGGGTCAGGGTGATCAAGGGGTTCATCAGGAATGGATTTTTGGTCAAGACAAGTCTCCAAATCACAGATTTCGCCAACCACTGATTTTGAATTTGATTCCTTAAAAATATTGTGGTCGGTAAGGGTATCTATCAACATTGTCTCCACCATATTTGAAATTTTAGTGTCTGAGTCCTCAAAGCAATTATCATCATAGAATCTCTTGGAGGATTTGAAAATATCTAGAGTGATAGTTTGGCCTACGTAGGTGATATCCATTTTGCTTATGTGGCAGTTGATATTTGCCTTTGCAGTGGCCAAACAGGGTCATCCAAGGATTATTGGGGCATTCAATAAAGATTTAGGTACCTCAATGTCAAGGACCAGAAAGTCGATAGGGAAGACACAATTCTGGACCTTGACCAAAACATCCTCAACAATCCCACAAGGTTTAGTTGTAGATCGGTCAGCTAATTGTAGGGTAATCTTGATGGATTTTAATTCACCGATCTGAAACTCTTCAAATAAAATTGTGGGAATGATATTAACTGAGGCACCAAGATTAAGGAGGGCACGATCGAAGGTAATATCATCAATAATCACAGAAATTAACGGTGCCCCCAAATCTTTCATCTTAGGAGGCAGCTTGCTCTGTATGACAGAGCTTACTATCTCCGAAAGATGTGCCTGTCCTAGATTTTTGGTCTGCCATTTTGGAGTATAGATCTCCTTCAAAAATTTGGTGTAGGCAGGTATATATTTGATGGCATCTAGGAGAGGAATATTGATTTGAACTTGCCCAAATAGATCCATGAGTTCATCTGTGGTGGGCTCAGATTTCTTTTTTCTATTGGTGGTAGGGTGGAGAGCTTGTGGAAAAGGGATACGAGTCGTGTCGAGATTTTTGTGTTTCTTTTTCTTCCTGATGGGGAGGTGGAGAGTCAATTTGCACAGGGATGGGGATTTCACTAGGTTTTTGTGAAGGCTCGGGATCAGTGGTGGTTTTCCCACTCCTCAACGTAATTGCATGTGCAGTCAGATATTATTTGGAGGTGGGGGGCCTGTGGTTGTGGAAACTTGGGAGGCTGCTGAGGTGGTGGATTAGTAGGAGGCTGATTCGGGTAGTGTAGACTTCTTCCCGGATATTGGTTCCTTTTGTGATTAGGATTGGGCATGGGTTGGGAGGGAAGATGTCCTGTGACGAGTCGATTCTTCGCTTTTAAAGTCGTTTGTCACATAAAATGACACGTCGTTTGTCGTTCTATGTGGTGGAAAAATTGACTAATCAATAATTAATATAACCACTCAATTAGGAGTGGGTCGTCTCCACAGGGAGGTAATGACACAATAAAATCTCGATTATTTCGTATTAGTTCAATCTAGTGAGAAATCCATAGTCAAATCTGACATGAAATGCAATGGAAAGAAGATGCACAATAACTTGAAAATGAAAGGGTAGATGTGCAATTTTTCCTTACTGAAATATTCAATAAATATGTGATTATTTTATGTAATTTTCAATTTACATGTATTAGAGAAAATTTGTGCACATTTTAATCCCCAAAACCAATGTCAAACAACGTTAATCACAAAAGCCACGCAATTGTAAGAAAGCTTGAGTATGAAGTTGCAATATCACCATAATAAAATATTCATAAATCAAAATTCTTTTTCCTGGAAATGGCATGAAATGTAATTACTAATTAGAACAAAAGCAGAGGATTTTACCTCTCTCCTCCTCACGATCGGGACAGAGGTTCAATCGAGGAGAGATTCCCACAGGAGGTTGGCTGAAGTGAGGCCGTCGCGGTGGTGGCAGCGGTACGTCGAGAGGTGGCCAGAGCTGGCCTGCCGGAGGAGAAAGGTGGTGGCGGTGAAGAAACTGCTGCTGCCGCGAGTGCTACAGGTGTGCAGCTGCTGAGGCATGCGGCTACTGAGGTGCACGGGCGTGAAGGCTGGAGCATTGAAGGGTGCTCACGGAGGTGGAGCATGTTCTGCAGGCACGTGGTGAAGTGCTGCAGGGAGGCGCGGGTGCTGCTGCGTGCTGGAGGTGCACTGGAGGAGGTTGGCGAGGCGCTGAAGGAGCAGGCGCGCATTCTGCACGCTAGAGCGCGCGTTGTGGGCGCATTCTGCAGGTGCAGCTCTGCAGGTCAAGGAGGGCGCGCGGAAGTGTGTGCGCGGAGGTGCCTAGTAGCAGTTGCTGTTGCTGAAGGCACATAGATGGACACAGGGAGGCGCACGGAGGTGGGCACTATAGGGAGCAGGCGCGGGGGTGGGCGCTTGGAACTGTGGTGTGCGGTGAAGATTGCAGTGGCACGGGGATAAGAGGTTTTGGAGAGGAAACATAACATAAGAAATTAAAAGAAGACGGAAGAAGATATGGAAGTTCAGACGTCTGGGATCATTCCCAGATGTCTTAATTGGCGTAGGGAGATGAAATTGCGGCGGCTGCAATGGTGGATGTTGGTGATGACGGTGAGGGTGGTGCATGCTGAGGTGCTAATAGTGATGCATACGAGCTCCAGATGGCGGTGTGGCCTGTCACATCACATGCCCACGGTGATGGAGGCTCGTCGCCACGGTTGAGGCCGATGGTGGTGGAACGAACGAGAGATCAACTCTCTGCACAGTGGTGGGTCGGGGATGGTGGCCTCCACTGCATGGCAGCTCTCCCTCCTTTTGTAGCCACAGCCTTCGTTTCGAATTCAAAATGGCATAGCGTAAATGTGATGCGCAGGAGGAGGAGGCAGAGCCAAAGCCGGAGGAGTTACTTGTGCAAAGGATAAAAAAATAAAAGAATAAAATATTATGGTTTTTTATGCTTAAGCCCTTAACTTCTATGTTAAATTAAAACAATGCATGCAATGCACCTAACTGGTTAACTAATTAAATGAATGCAATTCTAAGTTAATTCTAAATGCATTTAGTTATGAATGTAATGCATGAATTATGTAATTAAATCAGAAATATGAATTAATCTATTTACATCCTAATGCATGCTAAATAAATGTTAGAATTAACTTAATGTCTAGGCACTTAAATACTTAAATAGCCCACAAATATGGGCTAATCAAATACCCCCATGCCTAGTTTTTTCTAGACACTAGTAAATCCAAGCAAAACCTAGCACTCCAAGTAGACTAGCCAACCCAATCGGTCTTCCTTTAGAAACATATTCAGTTCAGACTTTAGACCTATGGTTCCCAAGTAGTTGTTAAGTTAAAGACTAGGTCAGCTAAAGACGAGTTGCAAGCACAAGTTTCTTTGATTTTTGACTCTACCCTAAGGTTTATTGATCCCTGAGATTAAAGCATCCGTGCATGTGCGTTGGTTTGAGTTATTTGAGTTAAAGGAAAAAGGATTTTTTTTTTTTTGATTCCTCTAAGTCTAACCTCGATCAACTATCAACACGATCTGTGCCAGATTCATTGTCCCCATTACCGTACCTCGAAGGGTGCTTGGCTTTCGATGCTTCGAGATAGCACCACCCATAATGACCCCAAGAACTCCTAGCAATCGACACTTCGAGATAGTATCACCCATGGATTTCTTAAGCGAATTCAGGCCTATGGCAATCAGCACTTCGAGATAGGGCCGCCCATGGTACCTGAACCTCACAATGCGCTTACATGCCCCCAGTAGGATGGATATCCTAAGAGACAAACGTCGAGGAGGTAATATGTTATCATCGCATCCTCAAGGTGAGTATATACTCCACCTCTCCTGTGGCAAGAACTCTTCCAATCAAATTGTGTTTTCAAGCATCTCCTAAGTCAAAACTAAGAGAACCAAATCTCTTTTAAGAAAGGAATTAAGTTGGTTACTTACTTACGCTAGACCAAGTGTGTGAAATTTGGATGCTTGGGTTACAAGGACCCATAAACCAAAAGGTAGAACAAGACTCCAGGTACTACCCCACCTTTTAACTCAAACCCTAGCTTTCCTTCCTCAACCACTTGAGGAATGGTCTGCAACATAACTCCTACTTAAGTTTTTAAGTCCACAAAGGACCCTAAAGGTCTAAAGCTCGTAGCTCTCTTAGCTTCTAAAGTTTGACCCTAGAATTAACTTAGTCTAACCTAGAGTTCTGATTTGCTTAAGAATGTAGGACGTAGCCAGTTAAGCTCAAAACTTTTCTTTTAATTATTTTTTTATTTTTATTTATTTAGATTTTTTTTTTATTGCAAATGTATGCAATGAATGCACTATGCTATGTATATCCCCAAGTACACCCCCCCATGCCTAAAATCTGCAATGTCCTCATTGCATATAAGGATATTACCTGGGTCAGAGCTGGGCTGCCGTTCTTTTGTTAGCAGCCGAGTAGCCAAAGAACCTACAAATCAGGTTCAAGGATTGCAAAAATAGGCCCTAAAAATGAGCAAAGTATTGCTGGCCTAGAAAATAGGTAACCTAGGATGTTGGTGAGCTGATGATGAATCTCGATAGCAAATGCTCGCCCAACCAGAATGGGAATAAATCTTCCCAGGTCACCAGAGGAGGTTCTAAAGGATAAATTGGTATAACAACCTCCAAAGGGGTAGGGGGAGGATGACAAGGATCCTCCAAAAGGAATGGGGAAGGAATGGTGTAGAGATAAACCCCCAAGGCAATGGACTGACTAAAGAAATCATCAATCCATACACAATACTCCATTATTGGAAATATTGGTTTGTTAAGCCCCCTGGTCAGAATAAAAGTGAGCAATTCTCTAAGGCAAGGATCGTCTAGGGTGTCCAAGTTTCGAGGTTTCGGGATGGCCATAAGATCTAGGTTGGGTTTAATCAGCTCGGTGTCCATCCCTAACACTCTTTTCAAATCCTCAATTGCATCCCTAGCATTTCTTGCACCATCACATGTATCTTCCTGCCCTTCATCAGGAGTCACAATTTCCCCTTCAGACATAAGCGAATCAGAGGGTGACTTTGAAATAAATGAAGGCAGTTTGGAAGCAACAGATCTAGGGATTATCCTATCAATGTCATCCTCGAGTTTTTGTTCTTTACTCAAATCTTCCCTGGAGCCTATATGTGAATCGACATAAATCTTAGAAGTTGCTTCCAAATTTTCCATCATTTCATCATGAGGAGAAATATCATCAATGGGTGTGCTAAGGAAACCTAATTTGGTAAAATTTGTGACATCCTCAGGGGCTAACTCTTCAAATAAGACATAATCACCCTTAGTGTCACTCCAAATCTGGAATGTAGGTTCCTCATATAATTCATCTTTCTCCTCATCATATGATTCATCATATACCCGAGGTTTAGAATCATTTAATATCTCAGTAGATCCCCTAGGGTAATCTATTTGAGGTAAGTGGTTTACACCGGTAACATCGGACTCCTCAGATAGGTCAATTTCTTGAGGGTTAGGTTCCCTAAGGGTGGGCTTGAGTTCCATCTCATGATCAGAAGGGAGGGTAGGATTAACAACTTGACTTCGACACACTTCATCAAATGTCACGAAAATACTATCATCTGGGTCAAGGTCTTCCAATGATACCATCATTCCCTTCTTTTGACTCCAATAAAATTCAGGTGGATACTCAACCTTATCATCATCTTCCTTGGGTTGCCACCTTTCTTCATCCAATGCATAGCTACTTTCATATGTATCTTCCTCCCACTTAAGGAGTGGATCTCTCAAGGAAGTGTCATCTAATGGGGAGGTTTCAAAATCGATCCTCGAAAAGTAGCTATTCTCCCCAGAATTTCCCTCCAACTTAAAGTGTAGCTCTCCCATGCGAGATGCATCTATTATAGAGGGGTGTACGTCATCCTCAATGGGGTAGATTGGGTGGCTAATTTCATCTCTTTCTTGTTGGCCTACTCTCGAAAATTCTCCTAACAATTCAATCATTTCATTTTGCATTTTCTGTATTTCCATCTTCAAGGAGGAGAGGTCATTTTTATCATGAAAGAAGTCAGGCTCAGGCTTATAGTACCCAGGAGTGTCTGTCCAGCCATTATAATTATTCAGGGAGGGTGGGTTGGGTATTTCTATGGTGTGTGGGATATTGGGCAAAGCAAATCTCGCTCCTAGGTTCTGCTCACTGATTTGGGGCTTAACTAGGCCAATACTCCTATAATAGGAGTAAAACGGATCCCAATGATTGTCATTATGTCCATCAAGGGATGGACCATCTCGGTGTATGGGATCGAAGAGTGCAGAGTGGGGGTGAGGGTGTGGGCAAAATGTGAAAGGATGAAAATCAATGTGGTCCATTCTAACTCACACCTCAATTAGAATTCCCCAAGCAAAACACAATTCAAAAAGGACTTTTTAGGTCTTTCCCAATTTAGGCTTTTGATTTAAGTCAGATTGTAGGTGACAATACAATTTGTTCAATCAATTTATGCACTTATTGTCGACCTACAGCTCGCCTAAGAAAACCTAGTTGGAGCTTAGGTGTTCTTCCCTAAATCTCAAATGGTAAAGCAACTCCAATGACGGAAGATCAATGGATGCAAGTAGGCTTAAGCCTTCCTTTGAAGCTGTGCTTTCGCGGTGCTTCTCAACTACCCCCAAAAATCCGTGATAGGGTGTCCCCCTCTTTGGAGTTACAAAACCTTTGATCTCAAGTTCTAAACACTTCAAAATCCAACGATAGGAGGGCTCTTGTCCTAGTATTTCCAAACCTGAGTGTCTAAAAGTGTGCCATGGTGCAAGCGAAATAAGTGTGCATACACTGCAAAAGATTTTGAATCGCATGACAAGTTTGAAAATCAAACCCTTGGTTTTTAAAATGTCCCTCATTGAATTAGTCCTTTTTCTAGAAAATATGTGACCACTTGTTAGATTTATTCAATACAGATTAGGTGGTCTTCGAATTAGGTCCAAATGCAATGCGTGATCAAGAATAGGATGCAAAGTAAGAGAATGCGTACCTTGCTTCTAGCAATCAACGATGCGAGAATGCACGCAATGTAGAGAAATAAATCTAGAGGCTGCTCAAACAGACCTAAATGGTTCGTCCTAGGGGCAGGCAGCTTCTAGCAGGAAGCTCATTTTTTTTTTCTTTTTTCTTTTTACCTACTTGTGCACACACAAGTAGAAGATAAACAACTCACAAAAGAAAACCTACATCTAAAGAGAAGAGGGAACAGACTCCCAAAAACTACCCAACACGAGCCTAAAACAAAATCGGGGAACAAACCCCTAAAAATATACCCCAAAATAAGGGTCTCAAACCAAATGTGCAATGAAAAATTAAGTCTAAAGTCTTAATCCTACTCTAATCAAATCAGTGACTAAATGTACAGAGATGATCGTCGTGTCCTCATCCTTGCCCTCCTTTGTAAGGTAGCTCGATCAATTTCTCCTCTGGCGACGTCAAGGGTCGCCTCTCACGATGGCTGGTGAGATTGAGAGTCGTAGAATATGTGTCGCAGATCGTTGCACTCTCCTCTCTCTAATTTCTTGCATAAATTTCTCGCACAAAAAAAATAATAAATGGTCAGATCACTGTGCAATGAGAAATAATCAAAAATAAAATCAAGTGAAATTATTGCGCCTGTTGCCTCCCCGACAACGGCGCCATTTGACGAGTCGATTCTTCACTTTTAAAGTCATTTTTCACATAAAATGACGCGTCGTTTGTCGTTCTATGTGGTGGAAAAATCGAATAATCAACAATTAATATAACCACTCAATTAGGAGTGGGTCGTCTCCACAGGGAGGCAATGACGCAATAAAATCTCGATTATTTCGTATTAGTTCAATCTAGTGAGAAATCCATAGTCAAATCTGACATGAAATGCGATGGAAAGAAGATGCACAATAACTCAAAAATGTAAGGGTAGATGTACAATTTTTCCTTACTAAAATATTCAATAAATATGTGATGATTTTATGTAATTTTCAATTGACATGTATTAGAGAAAATTTGTGCGCATTTTAATCCCCAAAACCAATGTCAAACAATGTTAATCACAAAAGCCACGCAATTGTAAGAAAGCTTGAGTATGAAGCTGCAATGTCACCACAATAAAATAATCATAAATCAAAATTCTTTTTCCTGGCAATGGCATGAAATGTAATTACTAATTAGAACAAAAGCAGAGGATTTTACCTTTCTCCTCCTCACGATCGGGAGAGAGGTTCAATCGAGGAGAGATTCCCACAAGAGGTTGGCTGAAGTGATGCCGTCGCGGTGGTGGCAGCGGTACGTCAAGAGGTGGCTGGAGCCGGCTTGCCGGAGGAGAAAGGTGGCGGCGGTGAAGAAGCTGCTGCTGCCGCACGTGCTGCAGGTGTGCAGCTGTTGAGGCATGCAGCTACTGAGGTGCGCACGGAGGTGGCACGCGTTCTGCAGCTGCGTGGTGAAGTGCTGCAGGGAGGTGCACTGGAGGAGGTCGGCGAGGCGCTGAAGAAGTGGGCATTCGTTCTGCAAGCTGGAGCGTGCGTTGTGGGTGCACGTTCTGCAGGTGCGGCTCTGCAGGTTGCAAAGAGGGTGTGGAAGTTGGTGCACGGAGGTGCTGAGCAGCTGCTGCTACTGCTGAAGGCGCGTAGATGCACACGAGGAGGTGCACGAAGGTGGGTGCTGCAGGGAGCAGACGCGGGCGTCAGCGTTGGGAACTGTGGTGTGCGGTGAAGATTGCAGTGGCGTGGGGATGAGAGGTTTTGGAGAGGAAACAGAACATAAGAAATAAAAAGAAGACGGAAGAATATATGGGAGTTCAGACGTCTGGGATCATTCCCAGACGTCTTAATTGGCACAGATAGATGAATTGCGATTGCTATAGTGGTGGATGTTGGTGATGACGGTGAGGGTGGTGCATGCTGAGGTGCTCACAGTAATGCAGATGAGCTCCAGATGGCGGTGTGGCCTGTCACGTCACACGCCCATGGTGATGGAGGCTCGTCGCCACGGTTGAGGCCGATGGTGGTGGAACGAACGAGAGATCAACTCTCTGCATAGTGGTGGGTCGGGGATGGTGGCCTCCACCGCATGGTAGCTCTCCCTCCTTTGTAGCCACAGCCTTCGTTTCAAATTCAAAATGGCGTAGCGTAAATGTGATGTGTAGGAGGAGGAGGCGGAGCCAATGCCGGAGGAGTTACCTGTGCAAAGGAGAAAAAAATAAAAGAATAAAATATTATGGTTATTTATGCATAAGCACTTAAGTTCTATGTTAAATTAAAATAATGCATGCAATGCACCTAATTGGGTAAGTAATTAAATGAATGCAATTCTAAGTTAATTCTAATTGCATTTAGTTATGAATGCATTGCATGAATTATGTAATTAAATCAGAAATATGAATTAATCTATTTACATTCTAATGCATGCTAAATAAATGTTAGAATTAACTTAATGTCTCGGCAGTTAAATACTTAAATAGCCCACAAATATGGGCTAATCATCCTGCAAGTCTTTGAGTGGGAGTAACCTTGATTTGATTATTTAGATTTGTGATGGTGCGGGTTACTTTCATCATCTTTGTCTGCATGTTTTGCAGGGTTTTCATCATCTAGGCATTGATATCTTGTTGGGATGGCCCAGGATGAAAGGTCGGATTAGATCCATACCCACTAAATTGATTTGGTTGGGGAGGAACCTGATTATTCCAGGAGTAGTTCGGGGAATTCTTCCAATTGGAAGAATTTTTAAATGGCTTCTGGATGGCAGAAATATTTTGAGTAAGGTTAAGATTTGGATAGTTATAATTCCCCAGGAAATCATGGGCAACCTCAGAATACTGGTAATAATCAGCAGGTGCAGTGTTGAGATTGTGCAAATTTTCTCTTTGTGGAAAGTTAGGTTGGGCTAGATGTGGATTGTGTGGAGCTTGGGTTGATGTGGCAAGTCTTTCCTCAATCTTCTTTTGATTAATGTGCATCTGGTCGAGTTTTTGTGCAATCATTTGAAGATCATCTTGGGTTACAGAAATAGATTGAGTGCCTACTTCATGAACACTGAACTGTGGGTTTAAAGTTCTACAAAATGTGTTCATGGAAGCTTGATTAAATGAGTTTTCACTTATTTCTTCAAAAAGGTCATAGGCACTCTCAGCATCCTTATTCGAGAAGTTGCTGCCACACGAGGCATTGATGAAATGTCAGATTTGATCTTCTAATCCATGACAGAAGATCTACACGAGCTGCCATAAAGGAATCTCGTGGTGCGGGCAACTTCTTAGGAGATCTTGAAATCTTTCCCAAGAATCATGAAATGTCTCACCAAATTTCTGTTGAAAGGTCGTAATAGATCTTCGCAGGGAATTAGTACGACCTACGGGAAAGAATTTTTTGAGGAAGGCACTCTTGAGCTAAGGCC
Organism: Thalassia testudinum; assembly: GCA_037157565.1. NCBI lineage: Eukaryota > Viridiplantae > Streptophyta > Magnoliopsida > Alismatales > Hydrocharitaceae > Thalassia > Thalassia testudinum. Next base: position 943,070 of record JAZHRO010000029.1, on the reverse strand, counting down.
ATGTGGTGATGGGTCGGCCAATGGTCTTGAACCAGTAAGCGGCCTTATCTTTTAGAGATAATTTAAATAGCCTCATCAGCCAAAGGTCTTCTTGCACATTTCGGGAATGGGTTGTTTGTGCAAGAACAGTTAGCTCTTCAAGGTGGTTGAATGGGTCTTCCCTAGGAAGGCCATGGAAGTGTTTAATCAGGTTCAGAACTGCCAGCTTGATTTTGAAGTCCCCCTCTGGTATGACCACCCCTGGTCATTCCTCATAATAAGAAGGATCCTAAAAATCTTTTTGAGGAATAACAGGCTGCTGACGGGGTGGTGGGTTGGGCCTTTGGTTGGCTAGGTTTCGGATATTCCTAGTCAACGTTTATTGATTGGCATTCAGCTGAGCAATCTACCCGACCATCATTGTCAAGAGATCAGGCGGGGGGGCTTGATGTTGTAATTGAATCAAATCAGCATTGGGGAGCTCCAAGTGCAGGAAGTTAAAGGTGGGTGGGTTTCGGGTGGAAGGGTCAGAATTAGGGTTAGTGGACCTATTTTGTTGATTTTTCATTTTAGAAGAAGAAGAAGGAAAAAGCAGTCTTTTTGCGCGTGGGGCAAAATCAAATAGTCCTTCCAAGTGCGGATTTTGAGACCGTCGCTCGTACGTAAAATGGAAGAATGGGAGGAGAGGAGAAGAGATGGAGATGAGAGAAAGTGTGCAATTCAAACAACAAATTCTAGACCTAACTTAACTATGACTCCCTAAAAATAACCTAAGACTTGGTCTACCTAGGAAATAAGTAATCAATAGTGAATACCCGTTCTGTCAACAAATCTAGCCATGTTGCTTAAGGGGAGGTTTGGGCCCAAGCGTTTCCTAGCAAAATCCCCAGGTGCTTGTACAAACCCACGCTTGATCATTTAACACAGCCCCTTAGCCTGAACACCAGATATAAATGACAAAATTGATATTAACTAGAGAAGTCTTATGACCTTGATAGTAAGCCTAAGTTAATGAAAGTCTAGGGGTCAAGTTGCTACAGATTTTAATTAGGTCGAGGATACTAAAGTGCACATGAAATGTGGAGGGCATTGATTGGGTTGTTGCCCTATTATTTCAAGTTTTAGTGTGTGTGCAGGAATTGGAAAGTGATTTCAATTAAAAAGTAAGTTGTTACAAAATTTCTTTTTTTTTATCTTTTAGGATTTGATTTAATTCAATGTGTTTTAGGGTTTCTCTTTCTTAATTTTTAAACAAGTTTTAAGCTTCCACAATCAAAGAAAAACAAGTCGTATTGGTGATGGTCAATTTCCTTTAAAAGTGGTTTTCTAGAAATACAAAGGAAAACCCTAATGCAATTTGATCCTAAGGCAGAAAATTACTACCAATGAGTTGTTTTTAGGCTTTCTATATTAAGTAGTGGTCCAAACAAATCAAACAACACCTCTACTCTGAAGAAAATCAAACAAGGATTCTAGAAAAGATTTTCTTAAGATTTTAGGAATTTGTTTGATAATTGTTTTGAATTTTTATTTGTGCTGGTGTCAAAGTCTAGGAATGATACCCATGGGTATTTTGGACTTTCTCTACAACCACGAGCCTCAAAAAATTTTGGTGATTTTATATGATGTGTGGATTTCACAAGGATTCCAGAAAGCTAAATTTCATGAAAATTGGCTAAGTAGAAAAAATCTTAAAATTCACGGGCAGTAACAAAATAGGAAGAATAAATGGTGTGACCCCTTTGTATTCCACGAATTTTTAAAAAGTAAATACAAAGTCAGTTGATCGAAAATTTGGAATAGATGTTCCCAACTTGATTTGGAGTCACTAGGTGAAATTGAAAGATTTTAGGAGGCTTGTGGTGTTCAGAATTGATTTTTCAAATCCAGATAGAAGTCTGGATCTGAAAAATAGAACACCCGCACTTGTAATGGAGTGGTGTTTAATGGTACAAACAAGCAAACAATGAGTTTTAAATTGCACCACTCCACTTAGTTAAGATATTTGGGATCTTAAAAGCCAAGTTTAATATTTTTTTGGTAGTTTTTACGGATAAATGTGACAAGAAAGGGAGAACCAACCTGAAATTTTGCGGGAAGACAAGATACTTCAAGCTTCTCAAAATTTCCCACTTTCTTTCTGCAATTGCTTCCTGCACACACAAGAGAAAAGAGAGACAAGGGGATGAGATCCACTTCAAGCAAGAGAAAAATAATTTGCAAAGCCGTGCCTCCCCGGCAATGGCGGCAAAAAGTGATATGGATTTTACGCGGTTTGTAAAATACATCGTTGTAATGCACAAAACCGATCAACTCTTAATTTTATAAACCTAGATAGTGGGGTATCTAGGGTTGTCCAAGGAGGCCAAATTAATTGTAAATCAAATCCCTTAGTTGGAAAATCGATCTCAACTTTCTTTCTGGTCTTTTCAACTATATCATTTTTTTAGAGTTTTGAAATAAAGGGAAACACGAGTTGCTGGCAGGAAAAGAACTAACACCTAAAATGCTAGAGGCTAAGTGACAAAAGATAACCTCTTCCTAAGCTCAATCTAGGGGCATGGAGTCCTAGGTTAATTAGGAAAAGGGAGTGAAATTACACTAGAGATAAAGCAAGTAGTGCAATAAAAAGTGCAACAAAAATTTAAGGCACTTTAAAATTAGGACAAAAAAAAATGTTTTACACAAAACCCTAATAGAGGAAAGCTTTCCCTACACTACCAAGGTACAAAAATAAAATAGGAACTAAAGGTCCTGATAATGAAGATGGTGAAGAGGTAAAGCTCCTTGCTCCAAGCTTAGTGGCTCCTAGGCTTGAAAAGGGCTCGTCCTTCTCCTTCCATGCTATGCTCCTCGAAGATGTTGTCCTCTAAGGTGGAAGCTACCACCTTTAATGATCTCCTTCAAGGGTGGACGTGCACCATCCTTTCCTCTCCTTGCCTGGCCATCCTCCTAGTGGTAAAGATCCTCCTCCTTCTTGGCGTGGCACAAGGGAGAAGAAAAGGGGAAGAAGGCACCAAGGGGGCAGGTGATGTGCCCCCTTAATCTTCTTCTCTACTCCTTCTTCTTGTCTGTAGGTTTAGGTGGAAGTAAGGTGGAAATTATCTAATGGGAGGATGATGCAAATGGTGGTAGGTGATGTTTTATTATAGAGTGGGATGGGGGTGGTTGGCGTGGCCTTTAATGGAGGGCTAGGATAGGCTTTTGGTTGGTGATTAGAGATCTAGGGCTAGGAATAAATGGTGCCAACCCAAGGGCCATCTAGGTGGTAGTTATGGGTGGGGGTGCCCCTTAGAGTTGGCACCAAAAAGGGCCTTCTAGAAGGCTATTAGGTGGCGCCATCTTAGGGTTCTAGAAGGGGGTTATGTGGATGGCTAGGATAGGTTGTAGGGTTAGGTGTAGGGCAATGATGTAGGGGTGTTTTGGCACCAAAAGGGAGGGCTTCTAGAAGGCTATTTTGGTGCCAAAATAAGGTGCCTTTTGGGTGTAGTTGAGGGGCTAAGAGGTGTCTATCTTGGCTCCAAAATAGAGTAGAGGTTTAGGTAGCTTAGGTGGGCTTAGTTGGTGGAGCTAGTTAGGTGGGGTTTTAAGGTGGTGAATGGTCAAGGGAGCTGGAGTCTAGCTAAGCTAAGCTAAATTTAGCTAGCTTAGCTAGTAATAGAGTAGAGGAGTAGGCAATGTGAGCTAGGGTTTGAAGAGAGGAGTTGAGGAGGAGAAGTCTGGAGCTTGAACTGGAGCTGACAGCTGCTGAAGAGGGTAGCATGGAGCTACTCTAGCTGGCTTAGCTTGCTAGTTCTTTCCTAGCTGCTAAGCCAAGCTAAATTGAGTTGGCTTCTACCATAATGAGTTGAGGTGAGCTGGGTTTGGTGCTCTTGCAGAGGTTCAGGCTGGTTGGGGTAGCTAAGGTAGCTTAGCTCAACTGAGTTGAGCTAAGCTAAATTCCTGGGAGCTGGACTTGAGCTTCCTGAGCTGAAATGAAGTCATTTGTAGCTGGCCAGGTTGCAGTCTTCCTTGATGACCAGGAGAAGACGACATTTACGAGTCCTTACAGTACTTTTGCATTCAGGCGTATGCCGTTTGGAATATGTAAAGCCCCTGCAACCTTCCAATGGTGTATGATGTCTATTTTATCGAACATGATTGATGAGTGTGACTTCTCCATTTATGGCTCGTCTTTCAACCAGTTTCTCCTGCACTTGGAGAATGTGTTGAAGCGATGTAAGGAGACTGGTTTAGTCCTCAACTGGGAGAAAAGTCATTTAATGGTAAAGAAAGGAATTGTACTTGGGCATGTTGTATCCGAGCAAGGTTTGGAAGTAGATAAAGCCAATATTGATTCTATTTCCAAACTCCCATTGCCCACGAACATCAAATAGATTAGATCCTTTCTGGGTCATGCCAGCTTTTATAGGCACCTTATTAAAAATTTTAGTAAAATTTCTAGGCCACTTTGTGAAGTGATGGCGAAGGTATCTTCCTTTAATTTTGATTCAAAGTGTACCGAGGCCTTTCAAACTCTTAAGGAGGCCTTGATCTCCGTGCCCATTCTCCAAGCTCCTGATTGGACACTACCATTTGAGCTGATGTGTGATGCTTTGGATTATGTAGTGGGAGCAGTCCTTGGATAAAGGGTTGAGGGAAGACCTCACGTGCTGCATTATGCCAGCAAGACTTTAACCGAACCTCAGCAAAACTACACCGTCACTGAAAAAGAATTACTTGCTGTAGTTTTTGCTTTGGAGAAGTTTAGGTCTTATCTGCGTGGGTCTAAGGTGGTTATTTTTACTGATCATGCTGCAGTGAAACATCTCATTGCTAAGAAAGATTCTAAGCCACATCTGATTAGGTGGATCCTAGTCCTTCAAGAATTTGACTTGGAGATACATGAAAAGAAAGGAGTAGAAAATGAGCTTGAGGAGCTAAGGAAAGATGCTTATGACACCTCTCAAGCTTATAAAGAAAGAACTAAGGTCTTGCATGATAAGTATATACATCGAAAGACCTTTGAGCCCAACCAACAAGTCTGGCTTTTCAATTCCAGACTTAAGCTTTTTCCTGGGAAGTTAAAATCTCGTTGGGATGGGCCTTACATAATTACTAAAGTGTTTCCGCATGGAGCTGTGGAGATTAAAAGCCCTTCCTCTTCATCAACTCCCTTTATCGCCAACGGTCAACGGTTAAAACCATACATTAATTTGGATGGCCATTCGGTTGACGAGGTCACTCTTGAGGAGCCTTAGCTCCTACCATTCTCCGCCTCAGGTAATATCTTCCTTTAACTATTTTTGTTTCCAATGAGGACATTGTTTGAACCAAGCATGGGGGAGAGGGCCTGAGGCATTTTGTTTATAGCATGTCTACACTTTGCATTCATTCATGCATGTTGCATTTAAAAAAAATAAAAATAAATAAATAAATAAATAAATACAATTAAAAATAAAAATTAGAAAAAGGTTTTGAGCTTAACTGGCTAGGTCCTACATTCTTAAGCAAATCAGAACTTTAGGTGATACTAAGTTGGTTCTAGGGTCGAACTTTAGAAGCTAAGTGAGCTACTAGCTTTAGACCTTTAGGGTCCTTTGTGGACTTAAAAACTTAAGTAGGAGTTAAGTTGCAGACCATTCCTCAAGAGGTTGAGGAAGGAAAGCTAGGGATTGAGTTAAAAGGTGGGGTAGTACCTGGAGTCTTGTTCTACCTTTTGGTTTACGGGTCCTTGTAACCGAAGCATCCAAAATTCACACACTTGGTCTTGTGTAAGTAATCACCTTAATTCATTTCTTGGAAGAAGTTTGGTTCGTGTAGTTTTGACTTAGGAGAGGCTTGAAAACACAATTTGATTGGAAGAGTTCCTGCCGTAGGAGAGGTGGAGTATATACTCACCTTGAGGATGTGATGGTAACATATTACCTCCTCGGCACTTGTCTCTTAGGATATCCATCCTACTGAGGGCATGTAAGCGCATTGTGCGGTTCAGGTACCATGGGCGGCCCTATCTCGAAGCGCTGATTGCCACAGGCCTGAATTCTCTTAAGAAATCCATGGGCAATACTATCTCGAAGTGTCGATTGCCAGGAGTTCTTGGGGTCGCTATGGGTGGTGCTATCTTAAAGCATCGAAAGCTAGGCACCCTTCGAGGTACGGTGATGGTGACAATGAATTCGACACAAACTGTGTTGATAGCTGATCCGAGGTTAGACTTAGAGGAATCAAACAAAATATATATATATTATTCAAAAAAAAATCCTTTTTCCTTTAAATCAAATAACTCAGACTAACGCACATGCACGGATGCTTTAATCTCAGGGATCAATAAACCTTAGGGTAGAGTCAGAAATCAGGGAAACTTGTGCCTGCAACTCGTTTTTAGTCGATCTAGTCTGTAACTTAACAACTACTTGGGAACCTTAGGTCTAAAGTCTGAACTTAATATGTTTCTAAAGGAAGACCGATTGGGTTGACTAATCTACTTGGAGTGCTAGGTTTTTCTTGATTTTGCTAGGGACTAGCAAAAAATAGGCATGGGGGTATTTGATTAGCTCATATTTGTGATCTATTTAAGTATCTAAATGTCTAGACATTAAATTAATTTTAACATTTAGATAGCATACATTAGGATGTAAATAAATTTATTCATATTTTTAGCTTAAGTACATAATTCATGCATTTAGAATTAACCTAGGGTTGCATACATTTAATTAGTTAATTAATTAGGTGCACTATTTTAATTAACATAGAAGTTAAGGAGTTATGTATAAATAACCCTAATTATTTTATTATTTTATTCTTTTTCTCTTTTGCACAGGTAACTCCTCCGACTCCACCTCCTCCTCCTGCGCATCACATTCATGCTACGGCATTTTGAATTTCAAATCAGTGTGGCCATGGCTACAAAAGGAGAAGGAAGAGTTGCCGTTGAGGGGGAGGCCACCACCCTTTGTTCCTCACTGTGCTTAGAGGACCTTCCTCCTCTTCCATTCCATACCACTGGCCTCACCGCAGCAGAACGACTCACCACTATGGGTGTGGGGTGACAGCCCACACTGCCAAAGAGTCTCTGCAACTCCTCACCTCAGCCAGCAACTCACGCCAGCCTCTCCGCATCCCACCTCCAGCATACCACCTCGAGCATACCACCTCCAGCACCCACCTCCAACGTACTACCTCCAGCGCAACCCACCTCCAGCGCATATGCCTACCCCTGCGCGCCTTCATTTCCAATCCGCCCTCACCTCTCCACCAACACCCTCACCAGCCACCTGCGCACAGCGTGCACTCCTCACCACTTCCGCTTGCACATAGCCTGCATTCCTCAGTGCCCTCCCCACACACAGCACGCCTTCCAGCACCTCCTGTGCCTGCTGCTACTGTGTGCGCACGCCGCCCGTAGCAACTATCGCGCACGCCCCACAGGCCAACACCGTACACCATCTGCCTGCGCACGCCTTCACCAACAGCACCCGGCCTCACCACCAGTAGTGCACGCATAGCATGCTTCACTCCAGCCAGCTCCTCCTCCTCCTCCTTCTTCTTGTTCTCTATTGATGAAGGCACCCAAAGCACCCACAAACGCAGCCATCAAATCCAGCCTCGAAACTTCGCGTCGGGAACTCCATCGGACTCGTCCTGACTCCTCGAGCACAACCACGCTTCCAGCCGCACCAATCGACCACTCGATGACTGGTCGGAGAGCCTCACCGCCAGCAACCACCGACAACCGTTCGGAGCACCACCACCACCATCGGAAAGCTCTCGTCATGCTTTTCCTTCTCCGAGCTTCTGGCGAGCCACCATCGCCTCTTCTTTGCTCACGCACAAGGGAGCGAAATCCTCTGCTTTTGGGTTGATTAATATTTACATTTGAATGCCATTGCCACGAAAATGAATTTTGATTTGTGATTATTTTATTGTGGTGAAATTGTGACTTCATACTCATGCTTTCTTATAATTGCGTGGCTTTTGTTATTCACATGTTTTAACATTGGTTTAGGATTAAAATGAGCACAAATTTTCTCTAGTGCATGTCAATTGGAAATTACATAGATTCATCACATATTTATTGAATATTTCTATATGGAAGAATTGCACATACACCCTTACATTTTTGAGTTATTGTGTATCGTCTTTTCATTGCATTTCATGTCAAATTTGACTCAGGATTTCGTGCTTGATTGAGCGAATACGAGAAAAATATTCATGATTTTATTGCATCATTGCCTCCCTGTGGACACGACCCGCTCTTCTATGAGTGGTTTAATTTTTATTGTAATTATTTTGTTAAGCGATTTTCCACCACTTTGTTACTAAAATGACAAATCATCTTAATCACATTATTCGAAAGCGAAAATTGTCTTATCACCATTCAGCTGAGATGAGTTGAATGGGGCTAGGATGAGCTAACCCTAGCTCAGGTGAGCTAAATTCCAACTATGGTGAGCTGGATCAAGCTAAGTTCCAGTTGATGAGAGCTTCTCCTTCACTAGTTGCCTTCTTGAGTGCTAGGGTTCTAAGGATCTGGCAATCTGTATGTCCCCAACACTCACAAAAACACATTAAAAAGACAAAAAGAATGCAATGCTTGCCTAACCTAATTAATGCCTAAATGCAGCTCAAAAATGTATTTACGGAGCAAAATCCTAAGAGCTAGGTTTTTTTTAATGCATAAGAATGATGATAAACTGGTGTTTATCACCGTGCATGCCCAGCGCATGCACAACGTACATTGCAGCAGCATCCCACCGCTCGCGTGCTCCGCCTGTGCGTGGGGCTACTTCACAACAGTAGCAGCCGGGCACCATGCACCACCTTCTACCACTCCGTCCGGCCACCTCGGGTCACCTCGCACTTCGCCGAGACTGCCACTGTGGAGCCCTCACTTCACTTGTCCTCCACCGCTAGCCTCGTCTCCAGCCGCGACCTTCTTCATGAGCAAGCACAAGGGAAAGAAATCCCCTGTTTCCCCCTCAATTAAATTTTACATTCAATGCCATTGTCACTTTGTATTAATATTTTATTATTGTGAGCATTGCAATGAACTCCCTCTTGATTGTCATAAATACAATTTCAGCTTGTGCTTTCATTTAAACACATATCTAATGAGGTATTTGACATAATTTTCTTAAGGAAATTAGTCTTGAACAATGATTTTTGATTGATGCGAGTTTTAATAGGCCACTACTTCCTTGTGGACATGACCTGCTCTCCTGTAAGTGTTTAATTTCAATTCAATACTTTGATTAGTTGATTTTCCACCACTTAAAAATTCAACGACAAATCATTTTAATTATCATCTTCGAAAGCGAAAATCATTTGGTCAGATAGAAATTACAATCATGACATCCAGGGTTAGACCTTGAACATAGAAGTCTGGAATTGTATCCCCAATCCGAGTTATACCAACTAGTAGATGGTTGATTATAACACGGGTCTGGATAATAATCATCATATTGGGGATAAGATGTGTCAAGAGGGTAGGATTGGGAATTCATGTAGAATGTGGAAGGATTCATGACAAATAGGAGGAAGAAAGGTGCCCTGCAATACAAACAATCAAACATGTCCTTAAATGGGCTAGCCTAAAGACCTACGAACTCCAAGAACCCATCTTGAGATGAAGAAATGATTTGATCTACTTTTTGGTCAATCCAACTGGTTAAAGGGAGGGGCTTTGGAGAAGGTTCTTCCCTTGGCTTTCGCCCTAGGTTCCTTTGATACCTCCCAATCGTGATCGTTTGATTCTGCTCCCTTAGTTAAACATCAGATTGAATGGTAGAAACATATTAATCGAAAAAATCTCGATCTAGGCTGCAAAGAGCGAGTCCAATCCTTAAGAAAAACAACTACTCTATTTTAATTAGGGTTTGGATTGAATGTGCTTTGAAATGTGATGGGCGCTTTTATCTCAGTTGTACCCATAATGATCAGTTAATATGTGTGTGCATGCACAACCAATGATTTTCAAGCAAGATTATTTTTGGATGCTGTGAATTTTAGGCTTTAAATCTTGCTTAGTTGCTTTTAGGATTCAACTTTAGGTATATTCAATTAAGTTTAGTTGGCACGCCAGGTTTTGAAAGCACAGATGAAGATGTTTTCCTTTGAGACAAACTAAAAATGTGGAGTGCCTGGTTTAGTCCTAAAAGTTGAACCTATTTGGCAGCTACTTGATGAGTTATTTTTAGTTGAAGTGGTGTGGCTTAAACAACTCAAACAATTTGCTTGGTGCACCACTTAATTAGGCACACAAGTGATTACCTAATCTGATTTCTACTCAATTATGTGTTGATGAGTGACCGGTCCCAAAGATCGGGTTATCGATTGAGCATGAAGAATCAGTAGAGGTTGTGTACTTTTGTAAGATTTTTTTAAAAATTTTTATTTTATATGTGGAGGGTGAGGTGGGTGGAAGTGACAAACAAACAATCAAAACTAACCTAAGAGTTTATGCAAGCTCCTAGGTTAATTAGGGTTTCTGTTATTAGGTGATGGAATAAAATCTAGTGGGAGGGGAGGTGAGGTTACTTACAGACCCTTCAACAGCACTTTACTCCAATCTATCGCTTTTGCCTGCCTCTTGAGAGTACCTGCAATCACAATAAGAAAGGAGAAAAGTGAGGTAAATGACAAGTCGGAAAACGTGAAAAATCAAAGTATGTTGCCTCCCTGGCAATGATGCCAAATGTTGATGCGGAGAATCCTTGGCAATGGTGCCAAAATGTTGAGGTAGAAAATCATCGCAAAAAGATTTGAGTTTTGAAAACTCGCCATCATAGCATAATTTGTGAGAAAATCTGTCAACAGATAATTTTAACCGAAACTCAAAAGGAATTCTGGGTGCTTAGGTTACCATGTCCTGCAAACTAGAGGTCAGTTAACGAGGCCGAATAATCCCTAAGCCTTAGACCTAATACTTAAACTTCACATTTTCCTCAACCTCTTGAGGATTATCCAGATCTTAATGGATACATGAATTTTTAAGCCTAAAACAAGCCCAAGAGGCCTAAGATCAGCTTGCATACTACTCTCTGTATCTCTTAGCAATTTTTGACTTTATTTCTTTTCTTTAGATTTGGTCTAGAACTTAGTAGATTCCATAATCTTTTGCTAATGACTAACTCTTTTTTGTTTCAAATTATGCTCCTTTTTGACATTTCAAAATCACCTCCCTCTTTTTCCTCCTCAAGAATGATATGCAATTTAATCTTTCAAAATTTCCTCCCTTCTCCATTTTTTGTTTTTTCAATTTTTTTATTTTTTTGGTTTTTTGGAATATGTATTTTTTTGTGAGAACCCTTCAGAACTTTGAATTTTTGTATGTTTGCACTTTAGCACCCCCGCATGCCTAAGTTTTGCAATGTCCTCATTGTAAACGGAGGGTATGAAACAGTTTGGGTTCAGGGATTAGAATAAGATAATCAGGTGAGCAAACGGGTCGAGATGACTGTTGCAGACGATTTCAAGCTCTGATATGAGTACCAGAGGTGGGATCGACTATTCTAAGATCGAGCTCAGTGTGCAATAAACGTGAGGTACAAAAAGGATAATTAGAAGGATCTTAGGTTTTTGGAATGACGGGTTGCCTCCCGTTAAGCACTAAATTCAATGCCTTCAGCCGAGCAGAAAATGGTCACGGTGGAGTGGTCAAATCGGATGAATTTTGTAGAACAAGAACCTTGATCAATAGCCTGGTTGGTCCAACCAGATGCTTGTTTAGATTAGCAGGCTGATGATGCAACCCAAACCTAATCAATCTAGCAGGTTGATAGATGTGAATAAGTAGATGCAGAACCCATCATATACTCTGGAGCTTAAAAGGATGTGGAAGTGTGAAGCTAGGGTTTGGCTGAATTGGATTAGCCTAGTCAGAGTAGGGATCCTCAAACGAAAAAGGGTTGGTGGAGGATGTAGGAACCCTACAGGAGTGATCAGAGAAGGATGGGGCATGATTTGTAGTCTAATCGATGTCCAAAACCCAATAAAAATGTGGAGGAGTATCATGTGCAACGGCTCATTGAGAGGAGGATCAGAGTAGAAATTGAGTCTGGTTGCGTGATGAGAACCTCATCATGAGCCATAACTAGCTCATTTTGACCTAATACAAAGGATAAAAGCTCCTACATATCTCAAGGAAAGGCTTAACTCAGAGAATCCTGAGTTTGAGAAGAAAACAAGTCATAAGGGGTAAAAATGCAATTTTACCAGTATAATCTGCATACAGGGTAATTCAGGGCCCAAACATAGGTCAAAGCAGCTTAATAAGAATAAGAGTGGGATGAAATGATCTAGCAAGGGCTACAGCAATTCCAAGAAACTAAATGATAATCTGTAACCCTAAAACAACCCACTTCAATTCACAAGGTTCGAGGCAAAGTAAAAATAGAATAAACCCTCTAAAATTCATAGAAAAATAATCTCCAGGGTTTAGAACCTTCAATTTGGCCTTCAGAACCCTTTTTGACCTACATTGAGAACCATGCCCAATTAATAACTTAATTTGGGTTTTTGCGCAAATTGACCGGTCAAACAAGGTTTAATATGGAAATGAAATTCACCATCAGATTCCTTAGGTCCTAATTAGTCATGTATAAAAACTTGAGCCTAAGAAGAAACCTCCTTGACCGACTTTACACTTTGGTCCTCCTATATTTACTCTTTGGCCCTCAACTTTTGAACCCTCGCATTTTGGCCCCTAACTCTCCTTCGTTCTTTGCAATCAGGTCCCTCCTGCAAAACCTGCCAGCACCATGCTCCGGCGACCTTGCGCGGAGCATGGCGCCGCGCAGGGTGAGGTGGGGGACCTGGCAAGTAAACCGGGGGTGCCCTGCGTCGTCAGCCGTCGCAGGGACACCCCCCTGGTCGTTGTTACCCACCATACCGGCCGTGCGAACGCACGGACGGTATGGGTTCTTGTTTCCGACCATCCTCCGGCGAGGGAGACACGTCGTCTCCCTCCGCCTTCCTCCCTGTTTGATCCCTATAAATACCCCCCGTTGCTCCACCGACCGGGGCAGCCTGGATCTGACGGAGAAAATCCCCAACTTTCTTCTCTTCTTCCTCCGGCAGACGCTCACCAGCTCCGGCGGTTTCCTCCCCCTCCACCTCTTCGCTCTGCCGCAATACCAGCAGCAGAGACTTCCTCCCCTGCTCTTCCCGCGCCACGCCGCACCCAGCTGGCGCCTCTCCGGCTCTCTGCTCGCCGCCGCCCCTTTCCCTGAGCATCGTCCTCCCCGGCGACAGTCGATACGACTGTCGCCCTGTTCCTCCCCCTTCGTCCCTGCAAGTAAGCTAGAGCTACTCCCCTTCTAGTCCTCTTTCTTTCCCCGCTTTCAATTTATTCAATTAAGCCCTCTACCGACCCTGACCACCTTCACCCCCTTCGCCTCCGACCACCCTCCGGCGAGCCGCTCCCATCACCTCAGCGACCCACACGGCTCGCCGACCCTCACCGAACCTCCGCCTCATCACACTGAGCACCCCCCACCCCTCCACTGCCACTCCACACCTCCGTAACACTCCCCCGAACAAACCCATTCCTCCGGTTGCAGTCCGACCCAGGGCTGCCGCCAGACACCACCTTGAGGCCTGCCGCACAGCTCCTCACCTTCGCCGTGCCACGGCGAAGGTTCCCCAGTGGTTTGATCAGGCCGAGAGGCCATATTCGTGTCCGACAGGTTTTGAGGTTCGACCGCCATTAACGCACATTGAAGCAGCTTCTCCCGCGCTCCAGGCTTGAGGACTCCAGGTCTCCAGCTGCTGCAGAGTACGGGGAGTCTTGCGAAGGCAGCCAGCCAGCAACCTATGCAAATCGAAGCCGCAGCTGCAGAAGCCAGGCCGCGGTCTCCCAGCAGGCGCACGCGAGGAAAGGTCTGCGTTTAGTCCCACATCGGTAAGCCTCACACCCGTTCCACTGTTTAAATTGATTTTGTGCACTAGCCTTACTGCCTCAGTACATGGGGTGAGGTCCCCTTACACCCGCCCGGTTACCCGGTCTCGTCCGCGCTCACGCCCCGCGGACCTGACCCGACCCGACTTAGACTGACCTGCACTCCTCGCCCACCACGCACGCCGGTGGGCCTGGACCCGGGCGTGACCCGAACCCGATTACCCGGCAGCTCTGGGAGAGCTTTCCCAAGAGTGGTTTCAGAGAGAGAGAGAGACGCGGGGGGAGGGGGGGTAGAGTAGGTTTTGCCTCTGACGAAAAACTCTGAAGTGTGCAGGCACAGGCGAAAAAGAAGACCCGCGGAAGAAGAAGGAAGCTGACTGTAGCAACAGGTAGTTAAGTCGTCTGATTTGGAAATCAGACGACGGCCTGAAGGGAAAAGAAGAAAGGAGGGGTGACGTCCCTGGCTGGAAAAGAAAAGAAGAAGCTGACACTTAGCCGCAAGGAGGAGAAACAAGAAGAAACCTTCACAGAAGAGACTGCAGGAAAAAGAAGAGAGGCCAAAGCAGGAACAGCAGGAAGAAGAAGAAGAGCATCACCATTGCAAAAGAAGAACATCACCTCTGCATAACAAAGAAGAAGAAGGAGATCTAAAGAAAGAAAGAAAGAAGAGCATCACCTCTGCAGAACAAAGAGAAAAGAAGACAACAAATTCTTTCCCTCTCTCTTTTTTTTTTTTTTTTTTTTTCTAAAAGAAACATGTATATCTCTAGAATACAACTTGCTCCCTGAGTTCGACCTCGGGAACTCTTTTATTTTCCGAGTAAAAAATTTTATATATTTGAAATGTTGGTAGTAACCGGCTATACTACAATGTTATAACAAACTAAAACCCGGTTATCTAGAACCCAAGCGATTTCATTTTGGCGCCGTTGCCGGGGAGCAACGGCTATTCTAGAGGTAAACATTCCTGTTTCTTTTAATTTCTGATAATCTCCTCTCTTTTGTGCAGCTACAGGAACTCAAGAAGACAAGCAACCACACGACAACCACTCCGAAGACAGGTAAATTTTTCCTCTCACTATTAACCCCTAAACTCTAAAGAGGAAGAAAAGAAAAGAACAAGCAATATAGGGCTAACCTGTCTTCCATACTTAGTAACCATAAAGAGTTGCATGTTTTCAACTCATCACTCCTGCACACTATTAAGGGTATTTAAGGGCTAACACATTCTTGCTTGAGCCCTAATTGCCCAACAAAGAGTTAAATGGACCAAGTAGAGCCAACATAAGGTCAAACATTAGGATTTCAGTAGAGACACACCCCTTAATCAAGAATTGAGGAAATCCAAAAGAGGTGTGCCCAAGCCATTGATTGAAAATAATTAACAAGAAAAATCCTAAACAATTGGCTCTCTCTAAACACTTGAACCCTAAAAGACAGGACCTAAAAGCTCTTAAAGAAAACAAGAGGTAAAGTTGACCCCTTGGGTCAACCAACCTTAAATTAGGTCACTCTTTGCACTTAAAAGACTAAAGTTCAAGTGAAAACCTTAAGCACCCTGATCTTAAAATTGGTAGACTTAAGAGGTCAAGATCCCCATTCTGGTCTACCTGGAACCGCAGTGACAAGAGAGGTCGGGTGGGGGAAACCCTGTAACCCGTGGGGACGCTCTACCGTGTAGGGGTCTTCGCGGGACTCTCCCTCTCTGGCTGCCCAGGTAATTCTCAGGTGGACGATCTTTCTGATCGAGGGGTCCATCTGCCCCGCACCTCTATAGTCACCCAACACATTTTTGGGTGTCTTGATTGGGTCCAGCACCTTCTAAACTTACCTCTTCCAAACAGTGCATGTACGGAAGGAGGTCCCTAAGACCACCCTTAAGACCTCCATTAGAAATTCACTCTCGTCAAGGCCAAGCCTCGACGCCCGTGTTTGTGCAGCAACACCCTCACATTATTCTCTCTTCTGATTCAGAACCAAGTTCTTCTTCCCCCATCATGGCTCAGCCAGTTGAGGAAGAAAATAATCTGGAACACCAACTCCAGCGACTCAATGACCTCTTCCAAAACTTCGTGCACCCACCACAACGTCCTATGATGCGGGACCACTACAATCCTGCTGCGGTGGCCATTGAGCCTCGAGTCAGAATCCCGACTGGAGGACCTGATTCCGAACTAAAGCCCAACATGATTCATGCTATACCTAAATTCCATGGGCTTAATTCTGAAGATCCCTTCCAGCACATCAAACAGCTAAAGCATCTGGCCCACACTTTTGGATCAGATGCGCAAAATCGGGATATTCTTCTCATGAAGATGTTCTCCTTTTCTCTTATGGACAAGGCCGCCCATTGGTATCAAACTCAGACCCGGCCGATCAACACTTGGGAAGAACTTCAATCCGAATTTTTGAAAAAGTTTTTTCCCGTTGGTCGGACCAACGCCTTGCGCCATCAGATTACACACTTCACTCAACAATGAGGAGAACCTCTCCATGAGGCATGGGATCGTTTTCAGGATCTCATGAGAAAGTGCCCCCATCACGGAGTTCCTAAATGGGAACAAGTCCAATCTTTTTACCAGGGACTCTGTGAGGACATCCGCCTTTTCGTCAATGCAACTTGCGGAGGAAACATCATGGGTCAACATGAAGACACCGTATGGGAGATTCTCGAAAACATGTGCGAGAACTCCATCAACAATGACTCCATGGGATTATTCGACAGGACGAATACCCGCGCAGCGACGAATCTTAAGGGAGCACATGAGACGCAGGGCCTGTCCGCATCAGTCGACCTGGAATTAATGGCCAGTCGATTGGACAAGGTCTCAATCATTGAAAAGAAGGTGGATGAGCTGACTCAGCACTTGCAGCGAGCCACCTCTGCGCGTAACTCCTTTGCACAACCTCCTTCCACACAGGAGACTGTGCAAAACATCCTCCACCGATCCTCCCCTGGGATGGATCCATATCCATCCCCATCTGATTCTTGGACTGGAAGATCATCCGATCCTTTCTTCACCAGCCGGGGGAACTCCATTCCTCCTTTCCCTGATTCTCAGGAGGTTCCTCAGACCTACGAGGACCTCAATGCCATCCAGAATGACCCATTCTCCAACACTTACAACCCTGGATGGCGAAACCATCCCAATTTTCAGTGGGCGGGAAATTCCCAAACCCAAAGACCACCTTTTCAGTCCCGCCCACAGCCCTCTCATCACTACCAGCCGCCTCAGCCTCGGCCCAACCCTACTTATCCATCAGGGCCAAATCAAGATCAAATGTCCTTAATCCTTCGGACTCTGGCTGACATTCAAAAATCGAATGCGGCTATTCAAAAACAGCACAAGGACGAGCTTACTGAAGTTAAAACTCAACTGGCCCAGTTGGCAAATTCTCGCCAGCCAGGCACACTCCCTTCCCAACCCCTTCCTAACCCAAATAACGTGCCAACCCAGAAGCGCGTTATGAATCCAAATTTAGGCCACGCTCAATGGATTTATCAGGCCCCTACTGCTCCATCTCCAGACGAGATGGAAGCCTCAACTTCTCGTGCGGGATTTCAGCAGCAGCCACCCCTCCTACCAAACCCAAACCAAAATCAGGCCGGATTAAATTCTGTAACAACACGTAGTGGTAAGACAACTCAAGACCCGCATTATCCAAACCACTCCCAGCCTGATAACCATGACCCTAGGATAGTTATCCAAGGTACCGCTGTTCCAGATCCACAACCTGGACCTATCCTAGAGGAACCAACCAAGATCCCGTTTCCCGAGGCCCTGACCAAGGGAAAGAAGACCACCAAACCCGTGGCCCCTGAGGAGGACCTGGTCAAGCTCTTTGAGCAGGTCCACATAAACATCCCCTTGATGGATGCAATCCGCCACGTACCAGCTTACGCACGATTTCTAAAGAATATATGTACACCCCAGCGTAAGCCGCGAACCAAGGGAGGGAGCCCAATTGTTCTGTCAGAGCAAGCCAGCTCTGTAATCCTTAGTAGACTCCCACCCAAGGCAAAAGATCCTGGAACTCCCCTGATCTCCTGTAAGATAGGTGGTACCCAATTTGATAGAGCATTGTTAGACTTGGGTGCATCTATAAATCTGATACCCACATCCTTACTTGACCATCTAGAAGAATCTGAGCTGAAACCAACCGAGGTGACATTACAATTAGCAGACCGATCTATAAAGTCACCAAAAGGGATTCTCGAGGATGTTATCGTGAGAGTGCGGGATTTCTATTTTCCAGTGGACTTTATAGTCTTAGACATGGATGCACCTGAGAACCCTAGGGATACACCAATCATTCTAGGGAGACCTTTCTTGAATACTGCTAGAGCCAACATCAGCTGTGAGGAGGGCCAAATAGAGCTTAAGTTTGGAGATCAAACACTGAAAATTGATATATTTAAGGCCCAACAAGGAATTAATTGCGGCGTCATCGAGCAAATTTGTGACATCAAGACTCTGGTTGATGAATCACACCTCCAGAATGACTTGAGTATGCCTCATCAACCACAGAAGGATCTTGACCCGCAAACAGAGGAGTCAAATCCAGATGTGAACAATCCAGTAACTCCCACCCTTGAACCTCACATCTATACTGAACCACCCGCTGCTGCTGAAAACCCCATCCTCGAACTGAAACCCCTTCCTGCTCACTTAAAATACATCTTTTTGGGTTCTAATCAGACCCTTCCTGTGATCATCAATTCCAACCTCAGTCCTGAACAGGAATCCCGTCTGATTGTTGTCCTCCAGCAACATCGCAGAGCCATCGGATGGACTCTCGATGATTTGACTGGAATAAGTCCCTCTTATTGTACTCATCATATCTATTCAGAAGAGGGCACACGACCTTCTCGTGAAATGCAGAGACGCTTAAACCCCAATCTGCAGGAGGTCGTGAAAAAGGAGATCATCAAGTGGTTAGATGCCGGGATCATCTACCCGATCTCCGATAGTCGTTGGGTGAGCCCAATTCAGGTCGTGCCCAAGAAGGCAGGACTCACCACTATAACAACTGAGACCGGAGAAATCATTCCTACCCGATTAGCCAACTCGTGGAGAGTCTGTATAGATTACCGTCGACTCAATTCCTCCACGAAGAAGGATCATTTCCCACTACCCTTCATTGATCAAATTCTCGAAAAACTAGCGGGAAATAGTTTCTTCTGCTTTCTTGACGGGTACTCCGGTTATAACCAGGTGGCAATCCATCCTGAGGACCAAGAAAAGACCACGTTCACCTGCCCCTTCGGGACATACGCTTTCCGAAGGATGCCTTTCGGTCTTTGCAATGCACCCGCTACTTTTCAGCGATGCATGCTTGCCATATTCTCAGATATGGTAGGTGATTATCTGGAAGTCTTCATGGATGACTTTTCAGTTTTCGGAGCATCATTCGACGATTGCCTCCAACACTTGGTCCAGATACTCAGGCGGTGCATCAACGTGAATTTGGTTCTTTCCTGGGAAAAGAGCCATTTCATGGTGCCTGAGGGAATTGTCCTGGGACACTCAATTTCGGAGAAAGGCATCCAAGTGGATCGAGCTAAGGTTAATCTGATTTCTCACCTTCCTATGCCTAGCTCGATCAGGGACATCCAATCCTTTTTAGGGCATGTCGATTTTTATCGACGATTTATCCCTGATTTTTCAAAAATCGCACGCCCCCTGACCACTCTTCTCTCCAAGGATGTTCCCTTCGAAATCTCCAAGGAATGCACTCAAGCATTTGAAATCCTGCGTGACCGAGTCACCCAAGCCCCGATCCTACAGTCCCCTGATTGGTCTCAACCCTTTGAGATCATGTGTGATGCATCCGACTTCGCTGTAGGAGCGGTTTTGGGGCAGAAAAATGACAAGAAACCTGTGGTCATTTACTACGCCAGCAAAACACTCGATGAGGCTCAGCGTAACTATACGGTTACTGAGAAAGAGCTGCTAGCTGTAGTATTTGCCCTAGAGAAGTTCAGATCATACCTTCTGGGTTCCCATGTCATCATATACTCGGATCACACAGCTGTGAGGCATCTCCTTGCAAAGAAGGACGCGAAACCTCGATTGATCCGATGGATCTTGCTGTTGCAAGAATTTGACCTCGAGATTCGCGACAAAGCGGGAAAACAAAACGTGGTAGCTGATCACTTGTCCCGTCTTCCTTCTGAAATAATTGACCCTTCCGGACCCATCACTGAGCATTTTCCCGATGAGCACCTGCTGACTATTGGTACTAGCCTTCCATGGTTTGCTAATATTGTAAATTATTTGGCATCTCATCAGACCCCGTCCGATTGGTCGAAGGCCAAGAAAGACAAATTACGCTCCGATGCCAAGTATTACATTTGGGAAGACCCGTACCTCTTCCGCATAGGTGCCGATCAGATCATCCGGAGATGTGTCCCGGAAGGGGAAGTCAACAATATCCTCTCTTTCTGCCATGACCAGGCATGCGGTGGCCATTTTGCCGGGCATAAAACCGCATCAAAAGTCCTCCAGTGCGGCTTTTACTGGCCCACACTGTTCAAAGACGCATACAGTCATTGCAAGGCATGCAGTCGTTGCCAGACTTTGGGCAACATGAGCCATCGCGACATGATGCCTATGCAACCGATTCTAGTATGCGAAATCTTTGATGTTTGGGGGATTGATTTTATGGGCCCCTTTCCTGTTTCGGATGGTTTCGAATACATTCTGTTGGCGGTGGACTACGTGTCCAAATGGATCGAAGCCATACCGACCCGAACCTGTGATCACAAAATCGTTCTCAAATTCATTCATCAACACATTTTCTCAAGGTTCAGGATTCCTCGTGCAATAATCTCTGATGGGGGGACCCATTTCACAAATGCTCAGTTTAGGTCACTGATGACCAAATACGGGGTGTCTCACCGAATCTCTACTCCTTACCACCCCCAAACTAATGGTCTAGCTGAGCTGTCTAATCGGGAGATCAAGAAAATCCTGCAAGTCACTGTTCGACCTGACAGGAAGGACTGGTCGTCCCGACTTCCGGAAGCATTGTGGGCCTATAGGACCGCCCACAAGACCCAATTAGGCATGTCTCCCTTTAGACTGGTGTACGGAAAGGCATGCCACCTTCCCGTAGAACTGGAGCATAAAGCCTATTGGGCAGTACGGAACTGTAATCTAGATCTTTCCAAGGCTGGGACCCACAGGAAACTCCAAATCAGCGAGATCGATGAATTACGCATAGACGCGTACGAGAACTCGCAAATCTACAAGGAGCGGGTTAAAGCCTTCCACGACAAACACATCTCGAGAAAGATCTTTCATCCTGGTCAAAAGGTCCTACTCTTTGATGCCCGACTCAAACTCTTCCCAGGAAAACTGAGATCTAAGTGGGTCGGACCATATTTGGTCCGACAGGTTTTTGGAAATGGAGCAATCGAAATCAGTCCACTCAGCCACGATTCTGAACCTTTCATCGTGAACGGTCAGAGACTCAAGCCGTTCATTGATGTAACTTCTGCTAATTTGGCTGAGGCATCTTATACCCTCCTTTCCCCTTGAGCTTATTGCGCCCAGCCGATGGCGTAAAACTCAGCGCTTAACGGGAGGCAGCCCGTCATTCTCTTTGAAAACCTAAAACTTGTTCTGACAGCTTTTTTGCACTTGAAGTTCACACTTTAGGGCAGCCAACTCCACCTCAGGTGCTTGCATCTGAGACTCATCAAAACAGCTATCCTAATGTATGAACTTAGTTGAATAAAAACCCCTAGGTTACAATGAGGACATTGCAAATCTTAGGCATGGGGGGGTAGGAAAGTACAAAAACTTGTAAGAAAAGGTTTCAAACAAAAAAATTCACATATGCCAAAAACACCATAAAAATTAAAAAAAAAATTTCGAAAAAGAATAAGAAAAAAAAAGGAGAAGGAAATTTTTGTGAAGGAGAAGAAAAACAAAATGAAAAAGGAGCACAAAATTATAAGAAAAGGTGATAGTCATTAGTAAGGAACTAAGGAATCAACCTAAGTTCTAGACCTCATTCAAGAAAATAACTGAAAAGTGCACAATGAGATTAGTAAGAATGCAAACCTTAGGCATTCTTGAATAGACTCTTAGTACCCATTAAGATCTGGACACTCCTCAAGAGGTTGAGGAAAATGAAAAGCTGAAGTATTAGGTCTAAGGCTTAGGGAGTATTCGGCCTCGTTAACTAATTTTTGGTTTACGGGACTCAGTAACCTAAGCACCCTAACCTCACACACAGCCTGGTTCAGTAAGCGTAAAAATCAGAATCACGCAGAAGCGTCGCAAAAATCTGAAAAGATCACCTAGAATAGGAGCGGCCGATCAACACAAGATTGATTTGGACGAGTTCCCAGCGCGGAGAGGCGGGAAATCCCCTCGAAGATGCGTAACAAAATATCATCTCCTCGGTGCTTGTCTCTTAGGATATTTACATATCCTACTGGGGGCATGTAAGCACTCTGCTGGTTCAGATTCCATGGATGGCATTATCTCGAAGTGTCAATTGCCAGGGTCTGGATTCGGCCACGGAATACCATGGATGGGATTATCTCGAAATCTCAATAGCCAGGGTTCCGGGGGTTGCCATGGGCGGTGCTATCTCGAAGCATCGATCGCCAGGAACCCTTGAGGATTGATGATGGGAGCAAGGAATCTGATACAGACCGTGTTGAAAAGCCAATCCTAGGCTAGAACTAAAAAGAAAAAGAGAGAGAAAACTCTCCAAATAGAAAAACTTTCTATCTCTCTCTTACAAAACGCACTGCGAACTGAGCCAGGGCTAAAACCATTTCAAGCACGGGTGCTTTAACCACGAAATCCAATAAACCTTAGGTTAGTTCTTGTGGGCCTTAAAAACCTTTGCTAAAAGACTGAGGCTAAGGCTAGACAGATTTGGATCTTGATTAGTACTAGAGTACCTTTTAGGCCTATGGTCAGCATTCTAACCTAATCTATGCACTTATCTAAAACTATTAAAAACTTCATGGTCTAGAACAAGGGTTGAAACCTTAAGTTTTTACTAAGGGACTAGCAAAAGCTAGGCATGGGGGTATGATGAGAACCTCATCATGAGCCATAACTAGCTCATTTTGACCTAATACAAAGGATAAAAGCTCCTACATATCTCAAGGAAAGGCTTAACTCAGAGAATCCTGAGTTTGAGAAGAAAACAAGTCATAAGGGGTAAAAATGCAATTTTACCAGTATAATCTGCATACAGGGTAATTCAGGGCCCAAACATAGGTCAAAGCAGCTTAATAAGAATAAGAGTGGGATGAAATGATCTAGCAAGGGCTACAGCAATTCCAAGAAACTAAATGATAATCTGTAACCCTAAAACAACCCACTTCAATTCACAAGGTTCGAGGCAAAGTAAAAATAGAATAAACCCTCTAAAATTCATAGAAAAATAATCTCCAGGGTTTAGAACCTTCAATTTGGCCTTCAGAACCCTTTTTGACCTACATTGAGAACCATGCCCAATTAATAACTTAATTTGGGTTTTTGCGCAAATTGATCGGTCAAACAAGGTTTAATATGGAAATGAAATTCACCATCAAATTCCTTAGGTCCTAATTAGTCATGTATAAAAACTTGAGCCTAAGAAGAAACCTCCTTGACCGACTTTACACTTTGGTCCTCCTATATTTACTCTTTGGCCCTCAACTTTTGAACCCTCGCATTTTGGCCCCTAACTCTCCTTCGTTCTTTGCAATCAGGTCCCTCCTGCAAAACCTGCCAGCACCATGCTCCGGCGACCTTGCGCGGAGCATGGCGCCGCGCAGGGTGAGGTGGGGGACCTGGCAAGTAAACCGGGGGTGCCCTACGTCGTCAGCCGTCGCAGGGACACCCCCCTGGTCGTTGTTACCCACCATACCAGCCGTGCGAACGCACGGACGGTATGGGTTCTTGTTTCCGACCATCCTCCGGCGAGGGAGACACGTCGTCTCCCTCCGCCTTCCTCCCTGTTTGATCCCTATAAATACCCCCCGTTGCTCCACCGACCGGGGCAGCCTGGATCTGACGGAGAAAATCCCCAACTTTCTTCTCTTCTTCCTCCGGCAGACGCTCACCAGCTCCGACGGTTTCCTCCCCCTCCACCTCTTCGCTCTGCCGCAATACCAGCAGCAGAGACTTCCTCCCCTGCTCTTCCCGCGCCACGCCGCACCCAGCTGGCGCCTCTCCGGCTCTCTGCTCGCCGCCGCCCCTTTCCCTGAGCATCGTCTTCTCCGACGACAGTCGATACGACTGTCGCCCTGTTCCTCCCCCTTCGTCCCTGCAAGTAAGCTAGAGCTACTCCCCTTCTCCTCCTCTTTCTTTCCCCGCTTTCAATTTATTCAATTAAGCCCTCTACCGACCCTGACCACCTTCACCCCCTTCGCCTCCGACCACCCTCCGGCAAGCCGCTCCCATCACCTCAGCGACCCACACG
This sequence comes from Thalassia testudinum, assembly GCA_037157565.1. Classification (NCBI taxonomy): domain Eukaryota; kingdom Viridiplantae; phylum Streptophyta; class Magnoliopsida; order Alismatales; family Hydrocharitaceae; genus Thalassia; species Thalassia testudinum. The sequence goes on along the minus strand of JAZHRO010000029.1, from coordinate 918,772 downwards.
GCTCGCCGACCCTCACCGAACCTCCGCCTCATCACACTGAGCACCCCCCACCCCTCCACTACCACTCCACACCTCCGTAACACTCCCCCGAACAAACCCATTCCTCCGGTTGCAGTCCGACCCAGGGCTGCCGCCAGACACCACCTTGCGGCCTGCCGCACAGCTCCTCACCTTCGCCGTGCCACGGCGAAGGTTCCCCAGTGGTTTGATCAGGCCGAGAGGCCATATTCGTGTCCGACAGGTTTTGAGGTTCGACCGCCATTAACGCACATTGAAGCAGCTTCTCCCGCGCTCCAGGCTTGAGGACTCCAGGTCTCCAGCTGCTGCGGAGTACGGGGAGTCTTGCGAAGGCAGCCAGCCAGCAACCTATGCAAATCGAAGCCACAGCTACAGAAGCCAGGCCGCGGTCTCCCAGCAGGCGCACGCGAGGAAAGGTCTGCGTTTAGTCCCACATCGGTAAGCCTCACACCCGTTCCACTGTTTAAATTGATGTTGTGCACTAGCCTTACTGCCTCAGTACACGGGGTGAGGTCCCCTTACACCCGCCCGGTTACCCGGTCTCGTCCGCGCTCACGCCCCGCGGACCTGACCCGACCCGACTTAGACTGACCTGCACTCCTCGCCCACCACGCACGCCGGTGGGCCTGGACCCGGGCGTGACCCGAACCCGATTACCCGGCAGCTCTGGGAGAGCTTTCCCAAGAGTGGTTTCAGAGAGAGAGAGAGACGCGGGGGGAGGGGGGGTAGAGTAGGTTTTGCCTCTGACGAAAAACTCTGAAGTGTGCAGGCACAGGCGAAAAAGAAGACCCGCGGAAGAAGAAGGAAGCTGACTGTAGCAACAGGTAGTTAAGTCGTCTGATTTGGAAATCAGACGACGGCCTGAAGGGAAAAGAAGAAAGGAGGGGTGACGTCCCTAGCTGGAAAAGAAAAGAAGAAGCTGACACTTAGCCGCAAGGAGGAGAAACAAGAAGAAACCTTCACAGAAGAGACTGCAGGAAAAAGAAGAGAGGCCAAAGCAGGAACAGCAGGAAGAAGAAGAAGAGCATCACCATTGCAAAAGAAGAACATCACCTCTGCATAACAAAGAAGAAGAAGGAGATCTAAAGAAAGAAAGAAAGAAGAGCATCACCTCTGCAGAACAAAGAGAAAAGAAGACAACAAACTCTTTCCCTCTCTCTTTTTTTTTTTTTTTTTTTTTGTAAAAGAAACATGTATATCTCTAGAATACAACTTGCTCCCTGAGTTCGACCTCGGGAACTCTTTTATTTTCCGAGTAAAAAATTTTATATATTTGAAATGTTGGTAGTAACCGACTATACTACAATGTTATAACAAACTAAAACCCGGTTATCTAGAACCCAAGCGATTTCATTGCGGGTCAAGGTTGAGAATGGGTTTTGGAAGGCTCTGTATATGTTGAAGAGGTGGCTTCTTTCAAATCATTGACCTCAGTGTCAGAATCAAAAGACAGGTCATGGATGCTAAAGTTGTAGATTGGCTCGTAATCATCACGGAACAATAGTTCTCTGAAATCAGGGTAAGATTCGAAATCATCGGAGAACTTGCAAGAATCATGTTTTGAATTTGACTCGAGATCTGAGGTTCCACCACAAAATAAATCAAGAGATGTACAATTAGCAACCTGACTTGGATCAAACCTGATTTCAGAATCCGAACTCAAAAAGGTGTCCCTATTAGGCATGGGCTCGGGTTCTTGGCTTGTAGAGAAGACCTAATCAAAACCCAACCCCTCCAACTCCTCGGTGTCTATATCATAGATTGGTGTGACTTCCAAAAAATCAATTTGTATCTCTAAGGAGGTTGGGGAGGTGAATTCATCAAATACAGGCCCCGAAACATAATCCAAATTCAAAATCTGATTTCCATCACACGGGGCCTTGCAATCATCCCAATAAGGCTCAGATCCAGATTCTAGGTTAAAGGTGTGGGTTGGATCACTAGAATCTAGGCTAGGCTTTACAGGGATGTCAAAATTATCCTTGAGGACCACCTTATTAGAATAAGGAGCGGAATTTACATCCTCGAGAGGATCTGACTTAATCTTAGTATCACAGGTGTCTGGGAAATCTAAGCTTGGTCAACCAGTCTTTTGATTTTCTAGGGCTGGCTCAAAATCATGATCACTTGCAATCGGATCCTCCCAACCCATCTCAAGATCAGGTGTATCAATTTGTTCATAATTTGAATTAGATTCCATTTGGGTTGGAGGTCCATAACAACCTTGATCAACACACTCTGGATTTGGGAAATTACATGGATTACTGGAATTACTCCAAGATGTCATCTTAATTTCTGACGGGTATTTTTGATCGATGGTTCTATATAGCCCATTCAGTAATTCTCCCTGTTCTTTCAAAAAATTTTGGAGTTCTTCTAGAACTGAAGGATTTGACCAATATTGCAGACAATCATTGTTGTGTAATTTCACCAATTCCATGTGTTCTGCTAAGAGATCATCCCGGGTTGAACCGTGGTTTAGTTGTATCCATATCATCTTCATACAGTTCGAAATGTGGTTCATTGATTTGTTGAATCTCTCTTGAATGTCCCTTTTACAATATTCCTCATGATTTCTATAGGCATTCTCAAGTATCTTTACTTTCATGCTCATTTGGGACTCAGGTTTTCTAAATAGTCTTCCTATATAGCCAAGCTACATTTTTGAATCAAATGGTGGAATCAATATGTAGAATCCAAACTCAAGTTCAGATTGGAGTTGATTAGATATGAAAGAAATCCCCGAGATGATCTGTGTATGTGCTCTAAATAGAAGGGATGAGGGACTGGATGTGAGATTTGACCCAATCAAGGAACCAAAAGATTGTTGGATACTAAGGCAGCTTCGAGGCTGATGATGACTCTGAATTAGAAATTCGCACACCCAAGAATTACTTAGGCAACCAAGAAGGGAGAGCCCTACAAAGACCCCTACACGGTAGAGTGTCCTCACAGGTTACAAGGTTTCCCCAACCTGACCTTCCTTGCCACTGAGGTTCGAGGTAGACCAGAATGTACGAACTTAAGACCTTAAGTCTACCAATTTTATGTCCTAATTTGTACCTTGAGTTTCACTTGATCAGAAGTTAATTCAACTTATGACCTAATTTGGAGGTTGGTTGGCCTACAATGTAGACTAACTTCACCTGACTTGCCCTAAAGATGGTAGAATGAAATCTATGTCAAGATCCAGAAATCACCCTGATTGACTCTCAGGTTATTAGGTCTAAGGATTTTAGGGTTCAAGTGAATTTAGAGCTTGATTTTAGTGTTTTTTTTATTAGATCTTTTCAATCAAGGGCTTGGGTAGCACACAAATGCGGGAGGGTAACTTTCCTTTATTCAGGAAAAAATATGTACTAGCACTTTGAAACCCTAATGTAGAAACCCTAATTGGCTCTATTTCCAGGTCCAATTGATCTTGACATGTTGACCTTGGGCTTCAAGCAAGAAATGTGTTAGCCCAAAGTGATTTAGAATTTAAGCGTATTCCCTCATAGGTACAGGAAATCAAGGATGGGATCTCTAAACAGAATTGCTTCAACTTCAATGGGATTTGAAAAAAATTTCACAAATTAGGAAACTTGCCTTTTAAATGATGATTACTATCTGTTTCAAAAAAGAGAAATGATGATTACCATGAAAAATAAGGCAGGTGATTCCTAATTGATTGTTTTTTTTTATCTTCCCAAGTTTAGGAGGCTGATTAGGGAAGAATAGAGAAGTTACCTGCCCTGAAGTGGTTGATTTGCATGGAAGATCTCCTTGTGAAGTACCTCACAAAATCACAGTAAAGGAAACAGGGCAAGTTAGTGCTCAAATATAAAAATATAGCAAGAGAATAGTGGTGAATTGCATGTTGCTCCCTAGCAACGGTGCCAAAATGTTAACAGAGAGAGATCGATGTTTATAAAAGCTGCATTGTAGTATAGGTCAAAATTGCTTAAAAACAAAATAATATTTATTACTCGAATGAAAGTCAGAGGTCGTTCACTAGGAGTAAGTAGGAATTCACGTGCTAATCTCAAGAAATAAGGTAAATGAGCATAATATATTACTATAAGAAATTGCAATTAGAATTAATTTAGAATGATATAGCAATAATGTCAAGTATCAATGTGCAAAAAGAATGGAGAGAAATGGTGATTTGAATCACCAATTACTCCTCACAATCATAGCAAGTTAATGCTCAATATTAATCAAGTTAATTAGCTTGAAACAGGAGAATTGGACATCTGATGGTAGGATCAGACGTCTTAAACATCTGATTCTACAGTGTTTTTCTCTTCCTTTATCTTCTTGTCTATTTCTTCTTTGGTTCTCTACTAATATTCTTCTTCTTCTTTCTCTTTGGCTTCTCCTTTCTTTCTCTTCTTCTTGGCTAAGGTCTTCTCCTCTTCTTCTTGCCTTGGCCTTCCTTCTTCACGCACAGGGGATTTCTTCTTCAAATGCTAAGTGTCAGCCATTTATCTTCAGAGCAAAATCCCCCTACCCCACTCTCTCTTTCCTTTTTCTCTGGGTTTTCCTCTTTCCCCCTTTCCAAGGCCATAAATAGTACTGGGTAATCAGATTCGGGCAAGAGGTGGTGGTAACACGGACCAAGGCAACTGGTGTGGGTGGTAACCGAGGTGTGGGCTTAGGCAAGTAATCGGACCAGGCCCGTGTGGAATAGTGCCACGGGCGAGGTGTGAGTGGGGTATGTGGGGGACCTCACCCCCTATGGTCTTGAGGCAATAAGCCTTTGTAGAAAATCCTCTTATGTGCCTCTACACGTCTTTCTGCGCCCGATGTGGTACTAATCGTCCATCTGTTCTTTGCGTTAAGCCTGTAGTAGATTTCCTTGCTCAATTGGTGCAGCTATTGTCATTGTGGCTTGAAATTGAAGGCTTGGAATGATGCCTGGAAATCACCCACGATTCCTGGGCAAAGCACCTGGGGCGTATGAGTTCTGGAGCAAGCTTGATGCCTTGCTCAAAGCTTCGTTAATGGCGAACGTCCATGAACACCTGAAATCATAAAAACGACCTTATGGCCACATTAAACCAACTCAGGAGAGTCATGAGGTGTCGGCGAATGTGCTGGTGGTGGTTTTGGGGCGTGAAGGTGAGTGTGGTGGGTGGGCGGTGACGGAGATGGCGTGCAAAGGATGGGTAGTTAGGTGGATGGTTAGGGCAGGCAAAAAGGAGAAATAGGAGAGAGCTTTGTGCGGGAAGGAGAGGCAAAGCTTATGGGAGTTTTGGAGAGGCGAATGGAAGGGTGTAGTGGCAGATATGCCTCGCCGGAGATTCAGTCAGAGACGGATAAGATGAAGGTGATTTGTGGCGTCGAGGGTTTGAAACTGAGGTTTAAGGAGGGGAAAGTAACCTACGAGCTAAGATAAACTAATTTACTCCTAAACTAATGGACGGAAGGAGGAAGAACGATGAGCCGGTGGTCCGCCGGCGTTGGGGAAGGAAATTCTCCAGTGAGAAGGAATTGGCGAGGAAGATGGAGGACGAGGCATCAAAGGGTACAGCATGATGCAGAAGAAGGCAAGGAAGGAGGATCTGCCACCGGTATTTCAGTTAGACGACGAGAGGAGGCAGATGTTGTGCATACATCTAAATAGCCAAAAATGTCTATTAATGCATGTTCTTAGTGTCATATTAGCATCATACATTGTAAATATTGCATAACATGCATAATCTTACATTTAGGTCAAGTTGTCTAAATTGTATAGTAATTATCTCCTCTTATGGTTAGGGACAGGGAGATTTTTAATCAGGGCCTCGGATCAAAGATCCAACCATACGGATCTGATTAGGGCAACGATTAGAGTTAAACAACTCCAAGATTGCCCTGATCGGACATCTGTAGCACTAGATAGAGATTGAGGAAGCCTAAAGATCAAGGGCCAATATGGTGCCAATGTACACTTTAGATGACAAATCCAACCACATGAATGGGTTTGGATCGAGGATCGCAACTTAACAACGTGAAAATCGATCCAATTCGACACCCATGGCACCGTCTACAACACACAAAAGATGGACGGCCAAGATGGCACCATCTCAACCACCTGATTAGCACCAGGGACCCACCTCTGCTTTTCTTCTTCACCTGCTTGACGAATCTCTACTGTTGGATGCCCATCGAACGGCTGAGAATCAGCCACGTCGCCACTCAGCACCGCTCCCAATCTTCTGAAGGCACGGCAAGGCTTGATCTAGGGGGTTAGATATTGATCCAACGGCCGTGAGCGCACGCCACTTAAAACCTCCATGCGACACAGATGAAGATGTAGCACAGTGGTCGCTAAGCATTGCGTGAGCGCGAGGCGCGGGTTTGACTCGTGATCCGTTGTGTGTTGCATTAAATCCAGATCGCAAATCGGTTGCGGACGGCCCAGATCGCCCAATCGGGCGTACACGGGATCAGACGCTCCACCTCACACCCAATCTGATGCACGGATGTGTGCGGTGCGATGCTGAAGCACGGTGCGGGTGAGGACTGATTGCGCAGCAATCATAGGTTTTAATTGACCTAAATTAGGCTAGGACTTAGCATAAGTTAGGGTAACGCATGCATGCATAAGAATTATATGCATCCTTACTGCTTTACTTTAGCTTTGCATAAAATAATGTTATTATGTGCTGATTAAGTGCATTATGTCGATTGCAGGCAATAAGTTGGATCTGAAGTTGGATCAGGAATAATAAGTGTTGCAGTAGAGCTGTAGCAAAAGACTTGGATTAGATGTAGGAATAATGACGTAAGGGAGTCAAGGTTTGCTATTCTATTAAGAAGGAATAAAGCAGTAAAATGTGAGCAGCATAGGTCGATCTTAGCCCTAGAATAGCCTAGAGACTTCCCCCAAGCCTTAGCCACCCTTAGATTAGGTCACAGTACCCTAGGAAGCCCTAAAACCCTAGTTCCAACCCTTATCTGGGCGTCGAGATAAGTTATAGGATGTCTAGAACCCTTAGCCATCTCCCGCACACCTCAAACTCACTTCTGCAGTGTTATTGGACATCCAGACACTTTGTTAGACGTCCAATTTCCACAGAATACCCAAAACAGAACCTAGATTTCCCCCTGACTTAGATTGGACATCCAGAACTGAAGTTTGGACTTCTGATTTTTGAGTATAAGTCGTCTGATAATGTTTTTGGACGTCTGGAACTGGTCTCCAGTTCTTGTTTTGAGATTCAAGCCTTGATCTTGGATTTCTGGCTCCCTAGACCTAATCCCATCCCCATAAGAACCTAAATTAAGGTGTCCTAACCCTAATACATCACCTCTAGACCAACCTAAGGACCTAATTAGGTCCTCACCAAACCCAATTGACTTAGATCAAAGTCAATTACCATCACCTAAGTCAATTGGACTCATTGAGTCCAATTGAGCTCAAATCTCAACCCACACAAGTTCAATTAGACTTAGTGAGAGTCCAATTGACCTAAACCCAACCTAAGTGAGTTATTTCACTCTCAATTAGGTTCACACTCATTCAATTAAACTTAGGTTAAGTTTAATTTCAATTTCCCCTTAGCAATTAGGGTTTGCAACCCTAATTCAAGGTATATACCTACCCAAACCCCTTAGGACCTAACCTGGACCTCTTAGACACCTAGGGTACGACCACACACACACACACACACACACACAACATGCATTCACGCATGCATACTTCTATAGAGTTCTGTAGAACTCTCTTGAAGTGGTGCCAACTGTTGGTTGCCAAATTTAGCAACCAAGAGGCATTCAATTCTTAGATCCACAAATGGTGGATCTAAGAAACCAACTCTATCTCTCTTGGCCGGCCACTCTTGGACTCTCTCTAGAAAGTTCCACTCTTCTCTAGAGAGACTCCCTTAGGTCTATAAAAAGACCTACGGGGTGGTCATTTTCACCCATCCACTTTTGGCCATACATGCTTGGCTCCATCCACCACCACTTAGGCTAGCCATTACCATCTCCACTCCATCTCCATGAGCTGAGCACCACCATGAGGGACACCATGCCAGGATGTTGGATCACTCCTCCAACCTCTCTCCAAGGGCCGGCCTAAGCTCCTTTGGTCACCCCTCATTCTCCTCTCAACCACTCCAAGGCCATCGGATCCTACCTCCAAATGTCCTTAGTTTTGATAGATTAGTCGCTAGCTCTTTACAATTACTGCTTATATTTACTGCTTAGTAGTGTAGTCCTTATTCTCCCCCAATGATGCAAGGAAAATCCCCCCGTAGATTCTTGTATGCGATCATTTTTTGGTAGCTAGATTCACATTTTTAAGCATTCCTGTACGAGCTTTCCTCTATGTTTCATGTTGCAAACACTTCTCCAATGAATGAATGAAAATACATTTTTATATATATCTCTATGTTTTGAAATCACCATGAGCTTATTGGTTTCCATCCTTTCTGTGTGATTCAAGTTGCCTGTTTTTCACTTGCTTATATATTTCACAACAAGCATGTCATTTCCGGAAAATATAGAAAATCTAACTATAGATGCATTTTCTATAAATAGCCACCACCTCACTAGAATCATGCGCACAGAAACTCACACTTTCACCTTTGTGATCTATTTAACACATGCGCACGTGATCAGGGTTCATAATAGAAGTGGTGAAATCTTAATTCGAAGACTAGAAACTGGCGTGCGATTTTAAACAAAGTAGAGTGATAAGAGATCGATTTCAAAAGTAAAACAAATGCATCGCAGAGACGAATGACCGGGATTCAAAGTCTTGTTATCTTTAGAAAATAATTTTTTGTTTAATCGTATTGCACACTATACTACGATGCTTTTTCTATCAAACACGCGCTCTATGAGTCCACAACAAATGGCACCATTGGTAGGGAGGCAATGTCATTTTCTTTTATTTCGATCTTTTAATCTATCATTGACAAATTTGCCTCTACTTTGTTTTTGGATGTGCAGGAAAAATGAAAAAGGAACAGGATCTGCGCACACAATGATCGCGGAAAATAAATCCAGGTGCACATCATCTTCTCTTAGATTAGGATTTCTTTTGAACCCTAGAAGTAGATTTACTTCCTGCAATTTCTTTTAAGAAAAAAAAAGAGAAAAAATTTTATTCATTTTCGTGAAAAAGAAAAATTAAAAAATTAAAAAAAAAATTTCAAAAAAAAATCTAGATTAGGTTTCTTTTTGAATCCTAGTGTAGTTTGAAAAAGCAAAAAGAAAGAAAAAAGTATATATTTGTGAAACTCCCTTGAAAAGAAAAAAAAAATTGCAAAATTTTTTGAAACAAAAAAAATCTTTGGTGGAAAGTTTGGATTTCAAACTAAAACCCTCTTTAAAAGCTTTTCCACCACTCTTTAATTTTTGGCCAGATTTAAAGTCAGATTTAAAAATTCGATTACAAAAAATTAGTAAGCAAAAAATTAAGAAATTAGGGCAAACCTTTATTTTCAAACCATCTTTCAAACAGCATCATTCGTTTGAAAAAATTCCAAGTATACAATTTTTAAAAATTCATGAAGTGCAAGAAGGTCAGACTGACCCAGATTTGAGATTTTTCAAATTTCAGAAAGTAAGTCCGAGCAATCTGCGAATCATTTTTGACTAAAAATGATGGGGTTTGAAAGCTGATCTCTTTGGCTTTATTTTATATATTTTTTTCTGAATTTTTGAAGGTCAATTGATACTATTTCAAAGTGAAAAATCGACCAAGGGTAAAAACTCCAAATCTGACCCCCTGACATTCAAAAGTCCCTAAAAATTTAGTTGAAACAGTAAAAATTCCAAAAAAAATTCTCTAAAAAGATAATTGAAGAAGGAATCTACTCACCAAATATCAAGTTAATTGGATTCCAATTGTTGTCAATGAACGAGTTTTATTTTATGGTCAGCTGAAACAGAATGAAACCCTAGAATTGCATAAACCTTAGGTTAAATCTTTAGGGTTACAACTTAGAGACCACACTTGGGCTGACCTAGACTTAGTCAAGTCTAGCACTTAGCCGGTGAGCTTGGTCACCTTGTGGGCCACTCACCAAAAGAAAACTGCAACTGAAGAAAACGGGCAAAAATCAATTTTAAAACACGAAATAAAACTCGAATTCGTTGTCTTACTACTGGGTGTTTTCAACCTCTTGGCTGGGTTAGCGAAGAGGCGGGAATCACTTTCAATAGGTTGTATGATGAATTTTCTTCAAGAATTAAAACCTAAAATGAAAAATCCGGTCATCCGATTCATAAGGACCACTTGATTGACAGGGCCTTAGCCTTGTTTGATAGGGCCTTAGCCTTGTTTGACTTGGCTACAGCAACCCATGGGTTGGGTGGTGTATGAGAGGAAGGAGGTCACTTAGACCTCACTTGGTTGGACCTTGGGAGCCACTCCCAAGGAGGCGAGTCACCTCGCCGGGACCATCTTCTCCCCCCACTTCTACTCCTATAGCCACCATGGCTAATCCTGGACCTGGACTTGGACCAGGTCAGGATATTGAGAATCTGGACCTGATGGCTTGTTTGGAAGCCTGGGTAGTCGAATCCAAGGAGCAGCATCGGTAGAGCATGGATCGCATTCTGACGGCATTGGACAGGATGCAGCACCTGCCGCGAGGAGAACACTACGAGATTTCTACAATCCAGCCGCATAAATCATCGCACCACTAGTCAGAATTTCGATAGGGAGAGACGCATTTGAGCTCAAGCCCAATGTGATTGGGTTGATCAGCACTCACTTCTATGGGAACTCAAGCGAAGATCCGTTCCAACACCTAAAGGACCTGAGTCAACTCGCATAAATGATTCGACCTAGGAATATCGATCTCGGGATTGTTCTAATGAAACTTTTCCCATTTTCTCTGAGGGAAAAAGCTTCATACTGGTTCAAGACCATTGGGAAGCCAACTGGAACCTGGCAGGAATTACGACGTGAATTTCTGCAAAAGTTCTTCCCAATCGGTCGAACAAACGCAATGCAACGCGCAATCTCAACTTTCTCCCAGGGAGCTGGGGAGAAGTTGCATGAAGCATGGGACAGATTTCACAACCTTCTCTGGAAATGCTAGCACTATCTTATACCCAGATGGCACCTAATTGTGCAGCAATCATAGGTCTTAATTAACCAAGATTAAGCAAGGACTTAGCATAAGTTAGGGTTATTCATGCATGCATACACATTATCTGCACCTTTACTGCTTTCCGTTAGTTATGCATAAAATAATCTTATAATGTGATGATTAAGTGCATTATGTAGATTGCAGGGAATAAGCTGATCAGGAGCTGGATCTGAAGTTGGATCAGGGATAACGGGAGTTGCGGCAGAAGGCTTAGATTAGATGTAGGAATAATAATGTAGGGGAGTTAAAGGTTTGCTATGCTATTAAGTAGGAATAAAGCAATAAAATGTGAAGAGCTTGGGTCCATCCGACCCCTAGGATAGCCTAGAAACTTCCCCAAGCCTTAGCCACCCTTAGATTAGCTCACAACACATTAAGATGCCCTAAAACCCTAGTTCCAACCCTTATCTGGACATCCAAATAAGTTATAGGACGTTGTTGAACGCATCAAATCGCTATGCTAACGTGTTTGGTTTTGGAAAACTTGTCGTTGTAGTTTGAAAGCGAAGAATTCGTGTTCAACAAAAAAAATTTATACCGAAATGAAAATTCCGGGTCGAACACAGGGAGGTGGACGTTTGATTTAAAAACTACGCATTTCTTTTTTTCTGTCACGGAATAATTCATTTTAAAACTATCTAATTATTTGCAATAAATAGAAGAGAGAGAGAGAGGGTAAGAGAGAGAGAATATTATAGATAGAAATAAAAATGAGATGTAGAATAAACAAAGAATTTATCATTAAAGAGATTGTTCATTATAACTAGAAAGCATAAAATAATTGCACTAGAAAGCGATAAATTTACTCTAGAAAACATTAAAAGAATAGATGAAGAAATGTCCTCCTCGACGATCACTTGGAGGACGAGCAAAACTACTCTAGAAAGCAGTAAATCTATACAAGAAAGCAGTAAAAGAATAAGGAGAGAGAAATCCTCCTCGACGGTTGCTTGGAGGATGAGCCGGACGAGACGACGCCTGGACGAAGGAGGACGAAGCAGAAGAATAGGAACGAAGCAGCACGCCGTCGTCGTCGCGGGATCCACTTCTGAAGGGGGACAAAAATTTGGACTTTATCTCGCAAGAAGCATCCCGGGTGTGGGACAAGCTTCTCTTGAGCTTTGGAGAGGTAGAGAAGAGAAGGAAGGGATGAGAATTTCGTATGGAGGGGGTCTCCTTTTATAGTTGAAAGGAGTGGGGGCAAAATGGTCATTACATCTTCAAAATAATAAATGAGGGGTCTTTAGTGATGGATAAATCCGTCACTAAAGCCCCCAACATGGGTGTAGCTTCCGTGCCCACGCATGGCTCCTCAACTGCCCATGCACAACGTATACACCCACGTACTTCAGATCTCAGCCGTCCGATCGTGAGATCGGACTACTTAAGACGCACCTTCGCCCGCTGCTGCTCTTGCCTGGCGCATACGATCGCGCGTCCATGCCGTACGTGCAATAGCGTGTGATCTCGATTGAGCGTAGACGGCCGTCCGACAGCGATCCAATGCCCGCCATCGCCAGCACGCCCACGCCTTCCTCCCCTTCGCTGCGGCTCGAACCCGCGCCCGCAGCTCATGTAAGCGCACTCGACCGCTGCGCTACGAGGTGCGGATGGTCGAGCGGGCGCTTTTAGGCGCGGCTGACCACAGCCGTTGGATCGAGATCCAATGGAAGAGAGGGAGCAGGTGCGGGGCCTTCAGAGATTGCATGAGGCCAATTGTGCGGCCGGGATGGTGCCACGTGGCACCATCTTGGCTGCCCATCTTCTGGAAGTTGTAGATGGTGCCACGGATGTCGGATTGACTTGATTTTTGCGTCATTAGGCTGCAATCGTCGATCCGAATTCACCAGTGTGGTAGGATTTGTCATTTGAAGAGAGGATTTACACCATCCTGGCCCTTGATCTTCTAGGGTTCCCCGATCACTATCTGATTCTACGGATGCCTGATTAGGGCGATCTTGGAGTCGTTGAACTCCAATCGTCGCCCTAATCACATCCATATGGTTGGATCTTCGATCCAAGGCCCTGATAAAATGTTTGCCTTGTCCAAGCCAATAGAAAAAGATAATTAACCTCCATTTTATTCAAACTATTCTAAATGCAAGATGATGCATGTTATGCAATATTTATATCTTGAAATGCAATCCTATGTTTACGAATATGCATAAATAGACATCTTAAGTAGTATAAATGTGTTTACATCATACCCCCATGCCTATCTTTTGCTAGTTGCTAGCAAAAAATATATGCTATTTATAAAAGTATTAGGTTGGATTATTTGGACCTGAGTTATTTTCAATCATTAAGAAATTGTCTACTTAGGAACTGAGCTTTCAAAGACACAACAGTGCCTGGGTATCAGCCAAAATGCAGACAGCCTCAAGCCTTGCCTTATTCAAAGAGAAATTTCTTTTTCTCTTTTTACTCATTTCTAATTTTTTTGAATTTTCAAATTTTAGGGTTTAAGAGTGGCTTTCTACGGCCATTCAACTCACCCAAGATTTGATGAGAACCCTAAGTTTTAAGCATTTTATTGTGAATGTGATAGACTCGTTGACTGGCAATTAAAACGGACTTCGGATTTCTACTCCTCTAGGTGACCTCAAAAACAATTTTACCTAAAGGTATATCTTTACAACCGGTAGCTTTCTCCCTACCTTTATTTCTTTACAAGGTCAACACAAGGGTGAATCCAGTGTATATCTCCCCGGTTTATTCTACTTCTCCGCTTCTTCCTAAGTGTTTTGGGAATTTTTAGTGCATTTACTGAGCTGGGTTCTAGACAACCGGTCGATGAGCTGTTACCACCGACAGCTTGCCAGCCATACTCGTGCAGCGAAGTGTGGCTTATTTCTTTGTTCTTTTTTCTTTGTTTTGTAGGTGGCTTCCCTGATCTAAGATTTACCTAAAGGGAGCAAAAAGAGAAACGTCCAGTGACTGGGCTCTGGATAACCTACCTATGGGCTGTTACCCATGATAACTTACTAGCCATATCACCCTAGAAGGTTTATTAGCTACCTAATTTCCGTTAAAATCGTCGAACAACAAGTCAGTGCAAAGAAAGTGTGTAGATGCTTAAAACTCAGAAATTCCCTCAAATCAGAGGGTGGGTTGATAGGTCGTGTACTTATCACCCAAACTTATTTATTCCAATTACGATAGAATTAAGATGGCGAGGACTCAAAGAAAAATCCACATTTTATTGGATACATGGGCTAATTAAGTCCAAAGACCTGAAGGGTATTTGTGTTCAAATCATAATGTAGTATTTCCTAGGATTGAAAATTTTCTTAAACCCAAATTCTCTTTCCTAATTCCGAATTTTTTTTATATAAAAGAAAATAGAACAAATCTACGGAGCTGACGAATGAATTCAGAGATAAATATCCACCCCCCATGCCTATCTAATGCAATGTCCTCATTGTATTAAAAAGACATAAAACAGAGTGGAAAAGCGTAGAAAGCACCTGAATTGCGTGAATGTCTGGTCCGCTCCGAGATGAAAACTAAGAAAAACTGTATATGTGCTGAGTTTAGTGCTTCAGCTAGGCACACAATACAAGGAAAAGAAATGAAGAATTCACAAGTGCAGGTCAGAATTAAAATAAACAGAAGAATCCTTTGACCTATCAACAAAGGTCCACAGATGTGGACCAGATTGTGGTGCAGACCCATTCCCCATAATCGAGAATATCTTAGGTTCTGGATAAAAATTATCCAAAACCTGAAATCAGAATGAAAGTAGGGTCGGGCCTGCGATTTATGAGGATGCAGCCCAAGACCAAAAAGTCGGGTTACATAGAATTGAAGCTCAAAAGGATAATCGTTGAATGTGTGCTTGAGTTTGACATCCTCGAAACAAATGTCGTAAGGGTTCTGATTTGATGGTTTCAGCTTAAAAGCAACCCTTCGACTCAATCTTCCATTTCCTCCAAAATTAACTTCCTAAATCAGAACTTCCCAGCTCCTATCCTCCTCATTCAGCATATCAAATTCTAGGACCTCTTGTATATTAATCACCCCATCTGAAATCTCCAAGTCTAAATGATGTGGCAGAATCAAAATTGACTTGGGTCTAATTATCTCAGAATTAGAATCATCAATAAGCTCAACGGGGTTATTGACGTGCGAAACTCGATTGTGTTTTAACAGTTATTGCGTCGTAGTATAGGTGATCAAGCGTCGTCAACAAATAAAAGTTTTTATTACTCGAAAATCGGAGTATCCGAGGTCGAACACAGGGAGCAATCGGAATTTACTACTAATCTCAAATGTAATTGAACACTTTAATTACTCAAAACTTTAATTCAAATGTAAATGCATGAGTTTGAAAAGCAATTATGGTAAAAAGAAAGAATTGGACGTCTGATCTCCGATCATGAGATCAGACGTCTTAAAAGATGTCTTTCCTTTCTTTGATTCTTCTTCCTTTCTTCTTTCTCTGCAGTGCCTTGCTTTTCTTCTGCCTTCTTTCTTTCTTTGTATCAACGGGTCTTCTTCTTCCTTGGTCTTCTTCTTTGGTTTCTGTCTTGGCCTCTCTTCTCTCTTCTGCGAAGGCTTCTTCTTCCTTGTCTTTGCTATACTTATTCCTCTCTTTTTCCTTCGCCTCTTCCTGCTCCTTTCACTGGCTTCCTTCCTTCTTCACTTTTGCCTTCTGCTTCCTTTTCTTCTTCCCTTTGCTAGTAGCGGCTAAGTGTTTGCTTCACTCATTCCTTCCCTACACAACCACAGCAAGGTACACAACAAAACCTAATCCCTCTACCCACACCCACGCCTCTTTCTCTCTCTCTGAGAATCACTCACAGGACTCTCTCCTAGAGTTACGGGTAATCGGGTCAGGTAGCGCACCTGGGACCAGGCGCACAAGCGAGAGGGTGATGCGCGAGGTGTGGTCAGATAAGGTCGGGTCGGATCCCGCCAGATCCGCGTGGTGAAATCGCGGACGAGTCGGCGTGTAATAGGTGAGGGACCTCACCCCATGTGCGTTCAGAGGCACTGAAACCACATGACAAAAACTATTTAAACCACTCCACCTCTTTGTGAGTCCATGATGTGGGACTAAAGGTTGCTACCTTCTCTCATGCGCTCGCAGCAGACCACGCCTTTGATTCCCTCAATTGCAGACTCTGTGGCGTCGCTCGCTGGACCAGATATCTTCACAATGCCTCCCCGAGTAAGCTGCACCTGGAGCCTGGCTGTCCTGAAGCCTGGAGCAAGCTTGGAACTTCTTCGACTCACCGTCAATGGTGGTAGGGGCTGGAGAACTGTCAGACATGAAACAAGCCTCTTGGCTTAATTAGATCACCGGGGGACCTTCGCCTTGTCATGGCGAAGGTGAAGGACAAGGTGGCAGGCCGCGGGGCGGCTTAGGCATGCGTGCCTAGGTCATCCTGTGGCCGGGTGGATGGGTGTGTTCGGGGGTGCGTTGTGGAGGTGTAGTGTGGCAGTGGAGGAGCGGAGTGTGTTCAGTGTGGTGAGGCAGAACTTTTGCGACGGCCGGCGAGGCGTGTGGGGCTGCGACGGGGGCGCCTTGCCGGAGGGTGGCCGGAGATGAGGAAGGTGACGGTGGACGGCGGCGGTCGAGGGGCAATCAAGTGAAATAGAATGGGGAAAAGAAAGTGGGGAAGTTGTGGAGTAGTTCTAACCCAATTGTAGAGACGAAGGGGGCGGAGAGGCGGATGGCTATACCTACTGTCGCTGGAGAAGAAGATGCCCAGTGGGGGAGGACGGCGGCGACGACGGGTCTGAGGCAGCGTGCGCGGGTATTGCGCGACGCGGAGGAGAATCAGGAAGATCTCTCTGCCACTGGTTGTGTGGCAGAGCGAAGAGGAAGGGGAGGGAAAGCCCGCCAGAGCTCGCTGGGTACCCTGGCCGGGAAGGAAGAGACGAATCTGAGGTGAAACCATGGCCAGGTCGAGCTGAAAATGAGTGGCCAGGTTTGGGGGTTCTTTTATAGGCATTGGGCCATGTGTTCAGAGCTTGGAGGGCATGCCTTTGTCTTCGAGGGCTCGCCGGAGAAGGAAAGTGGGTGGATACCCAAATCCCTCGTGCGTTCGCACGAGAGATTGGAATCAAATCAGGGATCATGATTGACCTCAGATGGATGGGAATTCCTCAGAGAATCTCCCTTCCATTTTTGGGAGGGGATCTCTAAGGAATCAGAGAGTATTCCGTCTCTAATCCTCGTCGGAGCAGGATTCTGCCCCAATAATGGCTGAAGGACCTGATTGCAAGGTTGGTGAGGATGTTTGGGGGCTCTCTGCGATGATTTTCAAAAGATAGGGACCAAATTGTTATTTAGGTGTACTAAATTGCAAAGTAGGTCAAGATGACCTCCCCTTAGGTCCAAATTTTGGTACAAACCTAATTTTGACCTAAGGAATCCAATGGTGAAGTTGGATTTTAGGTTTGACCACGTTTGATTAGATCTTTTGCGTAAAAACCCATATTCGATCAATTAATGAGATAGGACCCTAATCTGGGTCAAACTGGGTTCAAAAGGCCAAATTGAGTGTTCTAAACCGTAGGGGATATTTTTACATGATTTTTAGAGGGTTTACTTGATTTTTATCCTGACCGGAACCTTGTTGATTTAAGCGGGTCTATTTTAGGGTTACCAAATGTCATTTAATTCCTAGATTGCACATGAACCCATTTCTGATTGAATCAACCCACTTTTTATCTCATTTAGACCATTTGACCTATGTTTTGTCTCTGAGAAATCCCGTTTATGTATTGCAATGGTAAAATTGTAGTTTTAACCTTTATTTCATGTTTTCTTCTCAGAACACTTATTTCTCTAATTAAGCCCTCTTCTAGTTTATGTAGGAGCTTTATTCTCTTTATTATGTCAAAATGAGCTAGTTATGGCTCATGATGAGGCTCTCATCATACCCCCATGCCTAGCTTTTACTAGTCCCTTAGCAAAATTTCAAGGTTTTAACTTCTGTTCTAGACCCTGAGTGTAAGCGCTTTTCTTTTTCTTTTGTGATTAGGTTAGAATGTCGACAATAGGCCTAGAGGTATTCAAGTACAAACCAAAATCCGGACCTGTTCCGCTTTAGCCTCAGTCCTCCGCAAAGGTTTCTAAGGCCCACAGAAACTAACCTAGGGTTTGTTGGACTCCGCGGTTAAAGCACCCGTGCTTGAGACATTCTTAGCCTAAGTTCAGTTTGCAGTGCGTTTTTGTAAGAGAGATAGAGGATTTATTTGTTTGGAGAACTTTTCTCTCTCTTTTCTTTTTATTTCTAGCTTCGGATTAGCTTCTCAACACGGTCTGTATCGGATTCCTCGTCCCCATCATCAATCCTCAAGGGTCCCTAGCTTTCGAGATTTTGAGATAATCCCACCCATGGCAACCCTCAGAACCCTGGCTTTTGAGATTTCGAGATAATCCCTCCCATGGCCTTCCATGGCCAAATTCAGACCCTGGCAGTCGACATTTCGTGATAATGCCGCCCATGGTATCTGAACCAGCAGAGTGCTTACATGCCCCCAGTAGGATATTTAAATATCCTAAGAGACAAGCACCGAGGAGACGATATGTTGTTACGCATCTTTGAGGGGAATTTCCCGCCTCTCTGTGCAGGGAACTTGTCCAAATCAACTTTTGTTGATTGGCCGCTCCTAATCTAAGTGACTTTTTCAAAACATTAAACGCTTTTGCATGATTTTGATATTTATGTGCACTGAACCAGACTGTGTGTGAATTTGGGGTGCTTAGTTTATCGAATCCCGCAAACTGGTGGTCAGTTAACGAGGCCGAATACTTCCTAAGCCTTGGACATAATACTTAAGCTTCGCATTTTCCCTAACCTCTTGAGGATTATCCAGATTTTAGCGGATACGTGAATTTTTAAGCTAAAGAATCTAGCCCAAGAGGCCTAAGACCAGTGTTCCCGATAATCTCTTGTTATGTCTCCTTAGCACTTTTCTTTTATTTCTTTTCTTGATCTGGTCTAGAACTTCAGTTAATTCCTTAATCTTTTACTAATGACTATTTCTTTTTCTTTTTCATTTTGTGCTCCTTTTGTCATTTTACTCTTTTTCTCCTCCTTATCAATATGTGGCTTACAAAATTTCCTCGCTCCCCCATTTTTTTGTTCTTTTTCATAATTTTTCAATTTTTTTGTGTTTTTGACATATGCAAAAAATTTTTTGTGTGTGAGACTCCTGACTTTTTCTTGGTTCTGTATGTATGCACTTTATCACCCCCCCATGCCTAAGTTTTGCAATGTCCTTATTGTAAACGGAGGGTATGAAATAGTGTTGAGGTCAGGGACTTAGAACAGGATACATCGGGTGGGTGAATGTGTCGAAAAAGAATGATGCGGATGATTTCAAGCTCTGATACGTATACCAGAGGTTGGATCAACTGTCTAAGGCTGAACTCAAGGTGCAATGGAAGTGGAGTACAGACGGATAATCAGATGTGTCTCTATTTTTGGGATGACGGGTTGCCTCCCGTTAAGCGCTAAATTCAATGCCTTCAGTCGAGCGGAAAGTGGGGTGGAGAGGGAGTGGTCAAATCAGCAGAATTTTGTAAAACAAGCACCTTGATTAAGAGCCTGGTTGATCCAGCCAGGTGCTTGTTAAGATCAGTCGACTGATGATGCAGCCCAAACCTAATAAGTCTGGTGGGTTGATAGATGTAGATCAACAGATGCGGAACCCACCATATGTAGTCAAGTTCTAATGGATATGGAAGTGAAAACTCGGGTTTAGGCTAAGTCGACTCAGCCTGGTTAGAGTAGGGTTTTGAAAAATAGTCAATGTAAGGTGTGGAATCCCTACAGGGGTGATCACAGAATGTTGGCTCCTGTTTTTCGGTCTGATCAATGCCCGATACCTAATATAGATATGGAGTTGAATCATCTGCAAACGGCTCAGTGAGAGGTGAATCAGAATAGAAATTGAGTCCAGTTGCGGGTCTAGGTAGAGAACGGGTTTTGATTGGTTCTGTATATGTGGAGTAGGTGGCTTCAAAGAAAATTGGCTTGTTATAATCAGGAAGCAGATTCCCTCCGATGTTATGGTCAGATTCGAAATCGTCGGAGAGTTTGCGAAAATCAAAGTCTGAATGAGATTCAAGATCATGAGTTCCACCATAGAATAAATCATATGTTGTATACTCAGCAGCCTGACTGGGGTCTAGCCTAAAAGTTAATTCTGAGCTTAAAAAGGTATCCTTATCTGGTAGAGGCTCAGGTTCTAAGCTAGTAGGGCAGACCCAATTGAAACCCCACTTGTCCAACTCCTCGGTTTCTGTGTCGTAGATTGGCATGACTTTCGAAAAATTGATTAGTTCCTCTGAGGATGTTGGCGAGGGATATTCATCAAATCGAGGCCCAAAGTCATATACTTCATTGAAAGATTGATCTTCTTCATATGGGGCCTTGAAATCTTCAAAATATGTTTCCAATCTAGGTTCTAGGCTTAGGATGTGGGTTGAATTACTAGAATCTAGGTCTGAATAACCTTCGAGGGTCACCTTCTCAGAATAAGGGACGAAATTTATACCTTCGAGAGTTTCAGCTCTGCCTTCATTATTGCAGGAGTCTTGGGATTCTAAAATGGGCTCAACATTGTATTTTCCTGCATTTGGAGCTTCCCAACCTTCTTCAATATCAGGCGCATTATACTCCATCTGGGTTGGGAATCCACAACCATTTTGTGCCTCAAACCCGAGATCAGATTGATCCTCGATGTTGTCCCAAGATGGTTCATCCTCTGTTTGTGGTATATACGGGTACTTCTGGTCAATAACTTGTTTTACTAATCTCATTATCTCTTCTCGTTTTCTGAGACTATCTTGGTGTTGCTTCCAAAGTCGAGGATTTGTCATACATTGAAGGTATTCAATATTGTACAGTTTTTCTATCTCAATGTATGCAGTAATGATCAAGTCACGGGTTGATCCTTTTGTGGCTTCTGCTAATAGTACTTGGGCACAAGTTATGATAAAGGTTGTGGTTGTTGGGACATCAACCTGAATGTTTCCTACTAGTGTTGAGGTTTCTTCATTTTCATAGAACTTCATGGCATTCTCAATCATTTTATCTCTCATGGATCTCTGATATTCAGGTTTCTTGAATGGTAGTCCTAAGTGGTTTGGCTGCATATTTGGATCAGGTGGTGGAATCCAGATGTAGAATCAGAGTTTGAATCAAGATGTAGAATCAAGTTATGAAGCGATCAGATCTGAATAATGAGTCCCACTGAAAATGTGTGTGTGTGCTCTAAAGAGAAAAGATGAGGGACTGGAGGTGTTTTTTACCCAATCAAGACACCCAAAGATGCTTGGATGACTATGGAGGTTCGGGGCGGATAGACCCCTGGATCAGAAGATCGTCCACCTGAGAATTACCTGGGCAGCCAGAGGGGAGAGTCCCGCAAAGACCCCTACACGGTAGAGCGTCCCCACGGGTTATAGGGTTTCCCCCACCCGACCTCTCTTGTCACTGAGATTCTAGGTAGACCAGAATGGGGACCTTGACTTCTTAAGTTTACCACTTTTATTTCAAAGGTGCTTTAGGGTTCTCACTTAAACTTTAGATGTTTTGATATTGTGACCTAATTTAAAGGTTGGTTGACCCAAGGGGTCAACTTCACTTGACTTGTCCTATAGATGGCAGAATGATTCTAGGTTTGGAGCCTAGAGATCACCCTGATTTGACTCACATGTTGTTAGGTCCAAAAATTTTAAGATTCAAGTGATTTTAGAGCTTCCTTTTCTTTAGGGTTTGTCTTGTTTAGATCACTTCAATCAAGGTCTTGGGGGACACACTGATGCGGGAAGGTTGATTTCCTTTTATGCAGGCATGTGTGACTAACACTCCAAGATCCTACTGTAGAAACCCTAATTTGGTTCTATTTCCAATCCTTTTTTCTTTTTCACAAAAATTCTCTTTGGACTTGAAAGCAAGAAGTGTGTTTTCCGTAGAGATTAAGCGTTATTTCTATTAGGCACCTGAATTTGTGGGATAGAATCTAAAAAATCTCTCCAACTTCAAGAAGATTTGAAAAATTTTCGAAAAATTGGGAATTGTTTGCCTTAAAATGGTGATTACTATAGAAAGAAGGCAATTGATTCCTAAATTAATTTTCTTCCTTTTGTCTTTCAAATCTTAGGGGATAGTTTAAGGAAGAAAAGAAATTACCTGCCCTGGAGTCGTTGACTTGCGGGAGGGATTTTCTCGTGAAATACCTGCAAGATCACAACAAAGAAAAGTAGGGCAAGTTAGTGTTCAATATGATAAAAAGTATGTAGTGACTAGTGATAAATTGCGCGTTGCTCCCCGGTAACGGCGCCAAAATGTTGACGCGCGAAACTCGATCGTGTTTTAACATTTATTGCGTCGTAGTATAGGTGATCAAGCGTCGTCAAGAAATAAAAGTCTTTATTACTCGAAAATCAGAGTATCCGAGGTCGAACACAGGGAGCAATCGAAATTTACTACTAATCTCAAATGTAATTGAACACTTTAATTACTCCAAACTTTAATTCAAATGTAAATGCATGAGTTTGAAAAGCAATTATGGTAAAAAGAAAGAATTGGACGTCTGATCTCTGATCATGAGATCAAACGTCTTAAAAGACGTCTTTCCCTTCTTTGATTCTTCTTCCTTTCTTCTTTCTCTGCAGTGCCTTGCTTTTCTTCTGCCTTCTTTCTTTCTTTGTATCAACGGGTCTTCTTCTTCTTCCTTGGTCTTCTTCTTTGGTTTCTGTCTTGGCCTCTCTTCTCTCTTCTGCGAAGGCTTCTTCTTCCTTGTCTTTGCTATACTTATTCCTCTCTTTTTCCTTCGCCTCTTCCTGCTCTTTTCACTGGCTTCCTTCCTTCTTCACTTTTGCCTTCTGCTTCCTTTTCTTCTTCCCTTTGCTAGTAGCGGCTAAGTGTTTGCTTCACTCATTCCTTCCCTGCACAACCACAGCAAGGTACACAGCAAAACTTAATCCCTCTACCCACACCCGCGCCTCTCTCTCTCTCTCTGAGAATCACTCACAGGACTCTCTCCTAGAGCCACGGGTAATCGGGTCGGGTAGCGCACCTGGGACCAGGCGCACAAGCGTGAGGGTGATGTGCGAGGTGTGGTCAGATAAGGTCGGGTCGGATCCCGCCAGATCCGCGTAGTGAAATCGCAGACGAGGCGGCGTGTAATAGGTGAGGGACCTCACCCCATGTGCGTTCGGAGGCACTGAAACCACATGACAAAAACTATTTAAACCACTCCACCTCTTTGTGAGTCCACGATGTGGGACTAAAGGTTGCTGCCTTCTCTCACGCGCTTGCAGCAGACCACGCCTTTGATTCCCTCAATTGCAGACTCTGTGGCGTCGCTTGCTGGACCAGATATCTTCGCAATGCCTCCCCGAGTAAGCTGCACCTGGAGCCTGGCTGTCCTGAAGCCTGGAGCAAGCTTGGAACTTCTTCGACTCACCGTCAATGGTGGTAGGGGCTGGAGAACTGTCAGACATGAAACAAGCCTCTTGGCTTAATTAGATCACCGGGGGACATTCGCCTTGTCATGGCGAAGGTGAAGGACAAGGTGGCAGGCCGCGGGGCGGCCTAGGCATGCGTGCCTAGGTCATCCTGTGGCCGGGTGGATGGGTGTGTTCGAGGGTGCGTTGTGGAGGTGTAGTGTGGCAGTGGAGGGGCGGAGTGTGTTCAGTGTGGTGAGGCAGAACTTTTGCGACGGCCAGCGAGGCGTGTGGGGCTGCGGAGCGATGGGGGCGCCTTGCCGGAGGGTGGCCGGAGATGAGGAAGGTGACGGTGGACGGCGGCGGTCGAGGGGCAATCAAGTGAAATAGAATGGGAAAAGAAAGTGGCGAAGTTGTGGAGTAGTTCTAACCCAATTGTAGGGACGAAGGGGGCGGAGAGGCGGATGTCTATACCTACTGTCGCCGGAGAAGAAGATGCCCAGTGGGGGAGGACGGCGGCGACGACGGGTCTGAGGCAGCGTGCGCGGGTATTGCGCGACGCGGAGGAGAATCAGGAAGATCTCTCTGCCACTGGTTTTGTGGCAGAGCGAAGAGGAAGGGGAGGGAAAGCCCGCCAGAGCTCGCTGGGTACCCTGGCCGGGAAGGAAGAGACGAATCTGAGGTGAAACCATGGCCAGGTCGAGCTGAAAATGAGTGGCCAGGTTTGGGGGTTCTTTTATAGGCATTGGGCCATGTGTTCAGAGCTTGGAGGGCATGCCTTTGTCTTCGATGGCTCGCCGGAGAAGGAAAGTGGGTGGATACCCAAATCCCTCGTGCGTTCGCACGAGAGATTGGAATCAAATCAGGGATCATGATTGACCTCAGATGGAAGGGAATTCCTCAAAGAATCTCCCTTCCATTTCTTGGAGGGGATCTCTAAGGAATCAGAGAGTATTCCCTCTCTAATCCTCGCCGGAGCAGGATTCTGCCCCAATAATGGCTGAAGGACCTGATTGCAAGGTTGGTGAGGATGTTTGGGGGCCCTCTGTGATGATTTTCAAAAGATAGGGACCAAATTGTGATTTGGGTGTACTAAATTGCAAAGTAGGTCAAGATGACCTCCCCTTAGGTCCAAATTTTGGTACAAACCTAATTTTGACCTAAGGAATCCAATGGTGAAGTTGGATTTTAGGTTTGACCACGTTTGATTAGATATTTTGGGTAAAAACCCATATTAGATCAATTAATGAGCTAGGATCCTAATCTAGGTCAAACTGGGTTCACAAGGCCAAATTGAGTGTTCTAAGCCCTAGGGGATATTTTTCAATGATTTTTAGAGGGTTTACTTGATTTTTATCCTGACCGGAACCTTGTTGATTTAAGCGGGTTTGTTTTAGGGTTACCAAATGTCATTTAATTCCTAGATTGCACATGGACCCATTTCTGATTGACTCAACCCACTTTTTATCTCATTTAGACCATTTGACCTATGTTTTGTCTCTGAGAAATCTAGTTTATGTACTGCAATGGTAAAATTGCAGTTTTAACCTTTATTTCATGTTTTCTTCTCAGAACACTTATTTCTCCAATTATGCCCTCTTCTAGGTTATGTAAGAGCTTTTATTCTCTTTATTATGTCAAAATGAGCTAGTTATGGCTCATGATGAGGCTCTCATCAGGCGTGTAACTGACAATCAGGGATTGAATTGAATCCTCCAGAAAATGTAATTCTGGATCCGTAATGTGTGCCCTAAGATCAGTTTCCTCAATTATTGGGCTATCAAATGATCTATTAGATTCCTCAGGCCCAATTGTCTCACAAAAATCGTGTTCTAAAAACTCTCGTGAGACTTCGCAACTTGAATCTTCACCATCAAAGAAATCGGGATCCGTATTAACGTATGTCCCAAAATCAGTTGTCACTTTCTGTTCCCAGGAGACATACATTTCCTCGTACCCTGGCTCAGGGATCTTAGGTGAAGAAATCAGATCTTCCTTAATTGGTCACTTTAATTCAATCTGGTCATAACACATGCCCCCCCCAACAGGTGCCTGAGCGGGTTTTATCATTGGCTTTCTTGAAGAGGGTTCATCCTGGGAATCATCCCAAGATTAAATCAAAGCAACCACAAATCTCATCCTCAATTTTGCTAATTTCCCAAGTAGAAACTCACCCGGGTTCTTATCCTTAACATCCTGGAGCCAATCCAACAAAGACTTGTTTAAATCATCAACCATTTCAATCAGGGGCTCCAATCTCTCAATGCAAGGTGTTGGCTGAACTTCTAAAGATTGAATGATATTCCTCAAGTTAGCCAGAACCTTATCTTGAACCTGATTAACCTGAACCAAATGAGTTGGTTCAGGATTGGGCGGGTTTGGGCTCAATGCACGAAAATTAACGAATTGAGATTCGTTATACCCTTCCTGATAATAAGTCATTTCAGATTGTTGAAAAGATGGTGATGACCTAAAGGTAGTGAAATCAGAGGATGGGTAAGGACTAATGTATCCTTCTTGATTGTAGATCATATTAGGTTGTTCATGAAAGGAAGACGATCTATAATCGATGTGGCACTGAGAATGATAGAAATCACAATCAAAGTGTTCAGGGTTAGACCCTAAACACGGGGGTCCGGAATTGTATCCCCAATGCGAATTATCCCAACTGACTGATGGTTGATTACAATATAAGTTGGGATAATCGTCATGTTGAGGATAATTCACAACAGGAGGGAAAGAGCGGGAATGCGTGAAATATGTGGAAGGATTCATGAGACACAGGAGGAAGAAAGGCACCCTGCAATACAAACAATCAAACCTGTCCTTAAATGGGTTAGCCTAAAGACCTACAGACTCCCAAAACCTGTCTTTAAATAAAGAAACGATTTGATCTACTTCCGTCTGTTCAATCCAACCAGTTAGAAGGAGGGACTGGGGAGAAGGGTCATCCTTCGGCTTGTGCCTCCAGTTCCTAGTGTACCCCCCAGCCGCGATCGTTTGATTCTGCTCCCCTAGCTAGACATCAGATTGAATAGTAGAAATAGACTAATCGAAAATAATCTCGTTCTGGATTCTAAAGAGCGAGTCCAATCCTTAAGGCCAACATCTACTCTGTTTTATTTAGGGCAAGGTTTGAATGTGCTTTGGAATGTGATGGGCCCTTTAAATGGGTTGTACCCTTAATGATTGATTGATTTTTGTGTGCGTGCACAGCCAATTATTTTCAAGCAAGATTATTTTTGATGTGGGGAATTTTAAGGTTCAAATCTTGCTTAGTAGCTTTTAATATTCAACTTTAGGTGTTTTCAAACAAGTTTCATTGGCACACCAGGTTTTACAAGCACAGGTGAAGATGTTTTCCTTTAAAGCTTGAAAAAGAATGTGGAGTGCCTGGTAAATCCCTAAGAGTTGAACCTAATTGGTAGCTACTTGATGAGTTTATTTTATTTGAAGTGGTGTGGCCCAATCAACTCAAACAACTGGCCTGATGCACCACTTAATTAGACATACAAAGATGGTTAACCTAGAATGATTTCTACACTTTTATGTGTTTCTTTATGTGTACCGATTCCACAGATCAGAACCCGGTTGAGTAGAAACAAATCAATTCGGTTAAGTGCCTTTGAATGTGGGTGTACGTTGTGTGTTTGTTGAGAATTGCCCCACAAAATTATCTTTTTATTTTTTTTTTTATATAAATGAAGGTGGAATGAATGTGAGTAAGAATCCAAACAACCAAACTATTCCTAGGATTTATGCAAACACCTAGGTTAATTGGAATTTGGATTTAATGTGGCGAATGAAATCTATGGAGAAGGAAAGAATGGGGGATAACTTACAAAACCTTCCACAGCACTTTACTCCAATCTACCGCTTTTGCTCGTCTCAAAAGAGTACCTGCAATTACAATAAGAAAGGAGAAAAGTGAGGTAAATGATTTGTAAGTAACAAAACGCGAAGAGAAATCAAAGATCGTCACCTCCCGGCAACGACGCCAAAATGTTGAATGCATCGAATCGCTACGCTAACGTGTTTGGTTTTGGAAAACCTGTCGTAGTTTGAAAGCGAAGAATTCGTGTTCAACAAATAAAATTTATACCAAAATGAAAATTCCAGGTCGAACACAAGGAGGTAGACGTTTGATTTAAAAACTACGCATTTCTTTTTATTTGTCACAGAATAATTCAATTTAAAACTATATAATTATTTGCAATAAATATAAGAGAGAGAGAATATTACACATAGAAATAAAAATGAGATGTAGAATAAACAAAGAATTTATCATTGAAGAGATTGTTCATTACGACTAGAAAGCATAAAACAATTGCACTAGAAAGCGATAAATTTACTCTAGAAAGCATTAAAAGAATGGAGGGACAAATGTCCTCCTCGGCGATCGCTTGGAGGACAAGCAAAACTACTCTAGAAAGCAGTAAATCTATACTAGAAAGTAGTAAAAAGAATAGGGAGAGAGAAATCCTCCTCGACGGTTACTTGGAGGACGAGCCGGACGGGATGACATCTAGACGAAGGAGAATGAAGTAGGACGAAGGAGGATAGAGTAGAAGAACGAGAGCGGAGCAGCACGCCGTCGTCGTCGCAGGATCCACTTCCGAAGGGGGACAAAAATTTGGACTTTATCTTGCGAGAAGCATCCCGGGTGTGGGACAAGCTTCTCTTGAGCTTTGGAGAGGTAGAGAAGAGAAGGAAGGGATGAGAATTTCGTATGGAGGGGGTCTCCTTTTATAGTTGCAAAGAGTGGGGGCAAAATGGTCATTACATCTTCAAAATAATAAATGAGGGGTCTTTAGTGACGGATAAATCCGTCACTAAAGCCCCCAACGTGGGAGAGCTTCCGCGCCCACGCGTGGCTGCTCAGCTGCCCGCGCACAATGCACGTACTTTAGATCTCAGCCATCTGATCGTGAGATCGGACGGCTTAAGACGCATCTCCGCTCGCTACTGCGCCCGCCTGGCGTGTACGATCGTGCGTCCATGCCGTGCGTGCAATAGCGTGTGATCTCGATTGAGCGTAAACAACCGTCCGATCGCGATCCAACACCCGCCATCGCCCACACACCCGCACCTTCCTCCCCTTCGCTGCGGCTTGAACCTGCGCCCGCAGCTCGTGTAAGCGTGCTCGACCGTTGCGCTACGAGGAGTGGATGGTTGAGAGGGCGCTTTTAGGCGTGGCTGACCACAGTCGTTGGATCGAGATCCAACGACGGAGAGGGAGCGGGTGCGGGGCCTTCAAAGATTGCATGCGGTCGTTTGGGCGGCCAGGATGGCTCCACGTGGCGCCATCTTGGCCGTCCATCTTCTGGAAGTTGTAGATGGTGCCACGGATGTCGGATTGACTTGATTTTTGCGTCGCTGGGCTGCAATCATCGATCCGAATTCATCCGTGTGGTCGGATTTGTCATTTGAAGAGCGGATTTACACCATCCTGGCCCTTGATCTTCTAGGGTTCCCCGATCACTATCTGATGCTACGGATGCCTGATTAGGGTGATCTTGGAGTCGTTGAACTCCAATTGTCACCCTGATCACATCCATACGGTTGGATCTTTGATCCGAGGCCCCGATAAAATGTTTCCCTGTCCAAGCATATAAAAGGAGACAAGTAACCTCCATTTTATTCAAACTATTCTAAATGCAAGATGATGCATGTTATGCAATATTTATATCATGAAATGCAATCCTATGCTTAAGAACATGCATAAATAGACATCTTAAGTAGTGTAAATGTGTTTACATCAGATGTCCAGGACCCTTAGCCATCTCCCACACACCTCAAACCCACTTCTACGGTCTTATTGGACATCCAGACACTTTGTCAGGTTCCAATTTCTGCAGAATACCTAAAACAGAACCCAAAATCCCTCCTGACTCTGATTGGACGTCTAGACAACAAGTGTGGACATCTGATTTTTTAGTATAGGACGTCTAATACTGCTCTCCAATTCCTGTTTTGATATTTAAGCCTTGATCTTGGATCTCTAGGTCCCTAAACCCAATTCGAACCCCATAGGAACCTAAATTAAGGTGCCCTAACCCTAGTACATCACCTCTAGACCTCGCTAAGGACCTAATTAGGTCCTCACTAAACCTAATTGACTTCGATCTTAGTCAATTCCATCAGCCTATTCAATTGAACTCATTTAGTCCAATTGAGCCCTGATCTCAACACACACTGTCCAATTGGACTCAGTCAGAGTCCAATTGACCTAAACCTAAATTAATTGAGTTTTTTTTACTCTCAATTAAGTTTCCACACGCCCAATTAAACTTGTATTAAGTTTAATTGCACTTTACCTTAGTGAATTAGGGTTTATAACCCTAATTTGAGACATACCTTGACCTAAACCCACTAGAACCTAACCTAATCAACCTAGCCACCTAAGTTTCGACCTACATACACCCACACACACCATCAACATGAAAATACCTAGCCTATAGTTCTCTAGAACTCTCTACCATGTGTGGTTGCCTTGGTTGCCAAAATTAGCAACCAAGGGCCATTTAATTTTTAGATCCACATTTGGTGGATCTGAAAACCACCATCCATCCTCTCTCTCTCTGACTCTCCCATGAGCTCCCACCATAGGCCTCTCTAGAGAATTCCATAATTCTCTAGAGAGCTTCCCTTAGGTCTATAAAAAGACCTAAGGGGTGATTAGCCCATAGTTGTGGGCTATTTAAGTATTTAAGTGCCTACACATTAGGTTAATTCTAACATTTATTTAGTATAAATTAGGATGTAAATAGATTAATTCATAGTTTTAATCTAATTACATAATCCATACATTGCATTCATATCTTAAGTGCATTTAGAATTAGCTTAGAATAGCATTCATCTAATTAGATAACCAATTAGCTACATTATTTTCATTAACATAGAAGTTGAGGGTCTGTACATAAATAACCCTAATATTTTAATATTATTTTATTTATTCTTCTTCTTTCAGAACGGCTGGCTACCACTCCAACACCCGGCTGCTGCAGTGAAGAAGCCATTCAAGGGGGAGCGGATGTGGTGGATCTGGTCGGGCGGCTGATTTCAAACTTGTGCAGGCCACTACAAAAGGAGGGAGGCAGCCGAGCTTAGGAGGCCTCCGCCACCGACCCACCACTGTGCAGAGAGAACCTCTCTCTTCCACTCCACACTGCCGGCCTCTAATGTGGCGACGAGTCTCCATCACCGTGGGCGTGTGGTGTGACAGGCCACACCGCCATCCGGAGCTCGCCGCATCACCGTGAGCACCTTAGCATCCATCCTCCTCGCCGTCATCGCCGACCACCATCACCGAGCTACTGATTCAGCCACCCTCTCAGTAACTTAAGACATCTGGGGAATTTCCCAGACATCTGAAGTTACCCGCTCACATCCACCGCACACGCCTGAAGTCGCCTGCAGACCCCTTCCCGCACCTGCAGAACCTTCAGCGCACCCACGTCCGTCAACCTTCAGCTCAGACGCGCCTCAACTCTCCAACAGCCACGCCTCCACTCGCGCCTGCAGACCACCGCAACCATCTTCCACGCGCCTGCAGACCACCACAACGCTTCCACGCGCCTGCAGACCAACGCTTCACCGCGCCTGCAGACTTGCGCCCACCGTCTCCAACCGCGCCTGCAGCATCCTCCGCCCGTGCTTGCAGAAGTACCCGCAGCTTGCGCGCACACGCCAGCCGGCCGCAGCGCCCTCCGCCCACGCACAACAGCCTGCGCGCCCTCATCAGCTACAGCCGCACCTGCTCAACCGCCTGCAGCCGCCACCAGCAGCACCTCCGCCAGAGCTCGTCCGGCCACCTCCGGCCGCCATGCGACTCGCCGCCACCACCGATTCGAAGCTCTTGGTCCAAGGGACCTCCTCCGAGCTTCCCGCGCCCGGCCATCGGCTCCTCGTCGCGCAAGACAACGGGGAATAATTCCCCTGTTTTGCTACAGTAAACCGTCAATTAAAATTTACATTTTCTGCCATTGCTACATTTTAATCATATTTTATTGATTCTGCATTGCGGAAAATATCCTATAGTTTCTCATAATTACCATTTCAGCATTGTTTCTTGCTTAAACCTTAATCTAAAGGCAATCTTGGCTTGGTTCTTGTCCAAATTGACTACGAACAAACATTTTTAAGTGGCGCGAATTTTAATACGTTATTGCCTCCCTGTGGATATGACCCGCTCCTCTGCAAGTGGTTATTTGTTGTTAAAAATTGATTAGTCGATTTTTCCACCACATTAAACTACAAACGACTTAAAAGCGAAAGATCGACCAGTCAAATGGCACCGTTGCCGGGGAGGCAACAGACGCAATAATTTCGCCTAATTTTATTTTGATTATTTGTCAATTGCACTGAGATTTGACCATCTATTATTTTCTTTTCTGTGCGAGAAATTTTGTGAAAGAATCTGCCTGTGTGAGAGGCGACCCTTGACGTCGCCAGACGAGAAGTGGACAAGCAATTTTGAAAGGAGGAGAAGGACGAGGATGCAACGGACACCATTGTATTTAATCGCTAATTTAATTAGAATAGAATTAAGGCTGTAGACTTAATTTTTCATTGCAGATAGTTTGAAACCCTTGTTCTGGGGCGTATTTTGAGGGGTTTGTTCCCCGATTTTGTTTTGGGCCCGTGTTGGGTAATTTTTGGGAGTCTGTTCCCTTTTCTTTAGATTTAGGTTTATTTTTTTTATTATTACTTTTATTTGCTTGTTCATAAGTAGTTCTAAAAAATATAGAAAAAGAAAAAAAAGAGCTACCTGCTAGAAGCTGCCTGCCCTAGGACGAACCATTTAGGTCTATATGAGCAGCCTCTAGATTTACTTTTCTGCATTGCGTGCATTTTTCCATTGAAGATCGCTGGTGGCAAGGTACGTATTCTCTTACTTTGCATCCTATTTTTGATCACGCATTGCATTTGGGATTTAATGCGAAGACCACCTAATCTGTACTGAATAAATCTAACAAGTGGTCACATTTTCTTAGAAAAAGGACTAATCAAAGGAAGGACATTTTAAAAACCAAGGATTTGATTTTCAAACTTGGCATGCGATTCAAAGTTCAAAATATTTGACGGTGTATGCACACTTATTTCACTTGCACCACGGCACGCTTCTAGACACTCCTTAAGTTTGGAAATACTAGGACAAGAGCCCTCCTTTCGTTGGATTCTGAAGTGTTCAGAACTTGAGATCAAAGGTTTTGTAAATCCAAAGAGGGGGATACCCTGTCACAGATTTTTGGGGGTAGTTGAGGAGCATCACGAAAGCACAGCTTCAAAGGAAGGCTTAGGCCTACTTGCATCCCTCAATCTTCCGTCTTTGGATTTACTTGACCATTTGAGATTTAGGGAAGAACACCTAAGCTCCAACTAGGTCTTCTTAGGTGAACCGTAGGTTGACAATAGGCACGTAATTGATTGGGCAAATTGTATTGTCACCTGCAATCTGACTTAAAATCAAAAGCCTAAATTGGGAAAGACCTAAAAGGTCCTTTTTAAATTGTATTTTGCTTGGGGAATTCTGATTGAAGTGTGAGTTAGAATGTACCACATTGCTTTTCATCCTTTCACATCTTGCCCACACCCTCACCCCCACTCTGCATCCTTCGATCCCAAACGCCGAGATGGTCCATTCCTTAATGGACGTAATGACAATCATTGGGATCCATTTTACTCCTATTATAGGAGTATTGGCCTGGTTACGCCCCAAATCAGTTAGCAGAGCCTAGGAGCGGGATTTGCTTTACCCAATATCCCACATACCAAAGAAATACCCAACCCACCCTCCTTGAAAAAGTATTATGGTTGGACAAACACTCCTGGGTACTATGAGCCTGAGCCTGACTTCTCTCATGACAGAAATGACCTCTCCTCTTTGAAGATGGAAATACAGAAAATACAAAACGAAATGAGTGAATTGTTAGGAGAATCTTTGAGAGTAGGCCAACAAGAAAGAGATGAAATTAGCCACCCAATCTACCCCATTGAGGATGACATACACCCCTCTACAATAGATGCATCTCTCGTGGGAGAGCTACACTTTAAGTTGGAGGGAAATTCTAGGGAGAATAGCTACTTTTCGAGGATCGATTTTGAAACCTCCCCATTAGATAACAATTCCTTGAGCGATCTACACTTTAGGTGGGAGGAAAATACACATGACAGTAGCTATGCATTGGATGAAGAAAGGTGGCAACCCGAGGAAGATGATGATAAGGATGAGTATCCACCTGAATTATATTGGAGTCAAAAGAAGGGAATGATGGTACCATTGGAAGACCTCGACCCAGATGATAGTATTTTCGTGACATTTGATGAAGTGGGTCAAAGTCAAGTTGTTAATCCTACCCTCCCTTCTGATCACGATATGGAACTCAAACCCACCCTTAGGGAACCTAACCCTAAAGAAATTGACATATCTGAGGAGTTTGATGTTACCAGTGTAAACCATTTAACCTCAGATAGAGCACCCTAGGGGATCTGCTGAGATATTAAATGATTCTAGACCTCGGGTACATGATGAATTGTGTGATGAGGAGGAGGACGAATTATATGAGGAACCTACATTCAAGATTTGGAGTGACACTAAGGGTGATTATGTCTTGTTTGAAGAGTTAGCCCCTGAGGATGTCACAAATTTGACCAAATTAGGTTTCCTTAGCACACCCATTGATGATATTTCTCCTCATGATAAATGATGGAAAATTTGGAAGCAATTTCTAAGATTTATGTGGATTCACATATAGACTCCGGGGAAGATTTGAGTAAAGAACAAAAACCCGGGGATGAAATTGATAGGATAATCCCTAGATCTGTTGCTTCCAACCTGCCTTCATTCACTTCGAAGTCACCCTCTGATTCGCTTATATCTGAAAGTGAAATTGTGACTCCTGATGAAGAGCAGGAAGATCCATGTGATGGTGTAAGGAATGCTAGGGAAGAAATTGAAGATTTAGAAAGAGTGTTTGGGATGGACACCGAGCTGATTAAACCCAACCTAGATCTTATGGCCATCCCACAACATCATAACTTGGACACCCTAGACGATCCTTGCCTTAGAGAATTGCTCACTTTTGTTCTGACCAGGGGGCATAACAGACCAATATTTCCTGTAATGGTGTATCGGGTATGGATTGATGATTTATTTAGTCAGTCCATTACCCTGGGGGTTTATCTCTGTACCATTCCTTCCCCATTCTTTTTGGAGGATCCTTGTCATCCTCCCCCTACCCCTTTGGACGTTGTTTTACTTGTTTATCCTTTAGAACCTCTTCTGGTGACCTGGGAAGATTTCATTCCCATTTTAGTTGGGCGAGCATTTGCTATCGGGATTCATCATCAGCTCGCCAACATCCTAGGTTACCTATTTTCTAGGCCAACATTGCTTTGCTTATTTTTAGGGCCTATTTCTGCAATTCTTGAACCTGATTTGCAGGTTTTTTGGCTATTCAGCCCAGCTCTAACCCAGGTAATATCCTTCTATGCAATGAGGACATTGCATATTTTAGGCATGGGGGGTGTACTTGGGGATATACATAGCATAATTTCATACATTTGTACATATATAAAAAAAAGAGAAAAAAAAAGGTTTTGAGCTTAACTGGCTAGATCTTGCAGTCTTAAGCAAATCAGAACTCTAGGGTAGACTAAGTTAATTCTAGGGTCAAACTTTAGAAGCTAAATGAGCTACTAGAGTTAGACCTTTAGGGTCCTTTGTGGACTTAAAAACTTATGTAGGAGTTAAGTTGCGGACCATTCCTCAAGAGGTTGAGGAAGGGAAGCTAGGGTTTGAGTTAGAAGGTGGGGTAGTACCTGGAGTCTTATTCTACCTTTTGGTTTACGGGTCCTTGTAACCCAGGCATCCAAATTTCACACACTTGGTCTGGTAATCAACTTAATTTCTATCTTTCTGAAAAGAGATTTGGTTCTCTTAGTTTTGACTTAAGAGAGGCTTGAAAACACATTTTGATTGGAAGAGTTCCCGCCGCAGGAGAGGTGGAGTATATACTCACCTTGAGGATGCGATGATAGCATATTACCTCCTCGGCACTTGTCTCTTAGGATATCCATCCTACTGGGGGCATGTAAGTGCATTGCGCGGTTCAGGTACCATGGGCGGCCCTATCTCGAAGTGCCGATTGCCATAGGCCTGAATTCGCTTAAGAAATCCATGGGCGATACTATCTCGAAGTGTCGATTGCCAGGAGTTCTTGGGGTCGTTATGGGCGGTGCTATCTCGAAGCATCGAAAGCCAGGCACCCTTCGAGGTATGGTAATGGGGACAATGAATCCGACACAGACCGTGTTGATAGCTGATCTAAGGTTAGACTTAGAAGAATCAAACAAAAAAAAAAAGAGTATATATATATATATAAAAAAAACCTTTAACTCAAATAACTCAGACCAATACACAGGCACGGATGCTTTAATCTCAGGGATCAATAAACTTTAGGGTAGAGTCAAAAATCAGGGAAACTTGTGCCTGCAACTCGTCTTTAGCCAACCTAGTCAGTAACTTAGCAACTACTTAGGAACCTTGGGTCTAGAACCTGAACTTAATATGCTTCTAAAGGAAGACTAAGTGAGTTGACTAGTCTACTTGGAGTGCTAAGTTTCGCTTAATTTTGCTAGGGACTAGCAAAAACTAGGCATGGGGGTATTTGATTAGCCCATAGTTGTGGGCTATTTAAGTATTTAAGTGCCTACACATTAGGTTAATTCTAACATTTATTTAGTATAAATTAGGATGTAAATAGATTAATTCATAATTTTAATCTAATTACATAATCCATACATTGCATTCATATCTTAAGTGCATTTAGAATTAACTTAGAATAGCATTCATCTAATTAGATAACCAATTAGGTACATTGTTTTCATTAACATAGAAGTTGAGGGTCTGTACATAAATAACCCTAATATTTTAATATTATTTTCTTTATTCTTATTCTTTCAGAATGGCTGGCTGCCGCTCCAACGTCCGGCTGCTGCAGTGAAGAAGCCATTCAAGGGGGAGCAGATGTGCTGGATCTGGTCGGGCGACTGATTTCAAACTTGTGCAGGCCACTACAAAAGGAGGAGGGAGGCAGCTGAGCTCAGGAGGCCTTCGCCACCGACCCACCTCTGTGCAGAGAGAACCTCTCTCTTCCACTCCACACTGCCGGCCTCTAATGTGGCGATGAGTCTCCATCACCGTGGGCGTGTGGTGTGACAGGCCACACCACCATCCGGAGCTCACCGCATCACCGTGAGCACCTTAGCGTGCATCCTCCTCGCCGTTATCGCCGACCACCATCACCGAGCTACTGATTTAGCCACCCTCTCAGTAACTTAAGACATCTAGGGAATTTCCCAAATGTCTGAAGTTACCCGCTCACTTCCACCGCACACGCCTGAAGTCGCCTGCAGACCCCTTCCCGCACCTGCAGAACCTTCAGCGCACCCACGTCCGTCAACCTTCAGCTCAAACGCTCCTCAACTCTCCAATATCCACGCCTCCGCCCGCACCTGCAGACCATCGTAACCATCTTCCACGCGCCTGCAGACCACCACAACGCTTCCACGCGCCTGCAGACCAACGCTTCACCGCGCCTGCAGACTAGCGCCCACCGTCTCCAACCGCGCCTGCAGCATCCTCCGCCCACGCTTACAGAAGCGCCCACAGCTTGCGCGCACACGCCAACCGCCCGCAGCGCCCTCCGCCCACGCACAACAGCCTGCGCGCCCTCATCAGCTGCGGCCGCACCCGCTCAACCGCCTGCAGCCGCCACCAGCAGCACCTCCGCCGGAGCTCGTCCGGCCACCTCCGGTCACCGCGCGACTCGCCGCCACCACCGATTCGAAGCTCTTGGTCCAAGGGACCTCCTCCGAGCTTCCCGCGCCCGGCCATCGGCTCCTCGTCGCGCAAGACAACGGGGAATAATTCCCCTATTTTGCTACAGTAAACTGTCAATTAAAATTTACATTTTCTGCCATTGCCACATTTTAATCATATTTTATTGATTCTGCATTGCGGAAAATATCCTATAGTTTCTCATAATTACCATTTCAGCATTGTTTCTTGCTTAAACCTTAATCTAAAGGCAATCTTGGCTTGGTTCTTGTCCAAATTGACTACGAACAAACATTTTTAAGTGGCACGAATTTTAATACATTATTGCCTCCCTGTGGATACGACCCGCTCCTCTGCAAGTGGTTATTTGTTGTTAAAAATTGATTAGTCAATTTTTCCACCACATTAAACTACAAACTACTTAAAAGCGAAAGATCGACCAGTCAAGGGGTGGCCATTTCCACCCATTCACTTGGCAAATTCACTCCATTGGTGCCATTCACTCCTAGTTTCACTTAGGTTAGCTACTCCACCTCCACAAGTCACCACCATCATGGAGGACATCATGCCGGGATGCTAGATCACTCCTCCCTCTCTCCAAGGGTCGGCGTAAGCTACATTGGCCGCCCCTCATTCTCCTCTCGACCACTCCAAGGCCATCGGGGACCACCCTTGAATGCCCTTTATTCTACTTGATTTAGTTTATGCTCTTCATGATTTTTACTGCATTTTATTACTACTTAGTAGCGTAGTTCTGATTCTCCCCCAATGATGCATGCAAAATCCCCTTGTAGATTCTTGTATGCAATGATTTTCTAATAGCTAGATTTACCTTTTTAAGCATTTATGTACAAGCTTTCCTCTACAGTTCTTGTTGCAAACAACTGAATGAATGAAAAATGCATTTATATCTATATATATCTTTATCTATTTGAAATCACCATGAGCTTAATGATTGCTATTATCTTTTGCGTGATTAATGTTGCCTATTTCTAACTCCTAATCTTCTTGCAACTAAGCAAGTTGTACTTAAATACGTAATAATCACAAACCGGCATGCGATTCTAAATAAAGTAGAGAAATAGAAGATCGATTTCAGAAGTAAACAAATGCCTCCCAGAGACGAACAACTGGGACTCAATGTCTCGTTATTTTTACAAACTTAATTTTTGAAGAATGTTTTTGCGCAACTATACTATGATTCTGACGACTTTCAAATGTGCGAGAACGGTTCCTGTCAAATGGCACCATTGCTGGGGAGGCAACCTCATTTTATATGATTTTGATCTTTTACAACATCATTGACGAATTTGGCTCTGCTTTATTTTTGATGTGTAGGAAAAATGGGAAGAAAACAAGATCTGCGCACACATTGAGCGCAACAAAGAAACAATTCAGGTGCACATCATCATTCTCCTTAGATTAGGTTTCCTTTTTCTGAACCCTAGGACTAGATCTATTTCCTCTGAAAAATTTTTTGTGAAAAAAAAAATACTCATTTTCGGGAAAAAAACAAAAAAAAGAAAAATTTTAAAAAAATCTAGATTAGGTTTCCTTTAGAATCTAGGTTAGTTTGAAAGAAAAAAAAAAGATATTTTTGTTGAATCCTTTGAAATTTTCTTTTTGAAAAAAAATGTGTAAAAATTTTGAAAAAAAAATCTTTTTTGTGGAAAGCTTTGATTTCAAATTCAAACCTTTTTAAAAAGCTTTTCCTCCATCTTCTGATTTTCGGCCAGATTTCAAGCTTGATTTAAAAATTCGATTGCTGAAAATTAGAAAGCGAAAAATTCTAAAATTCAGGCTAAATCTTCATTTTCAAAGCATCTTTCAAACGCCACCATTATTTTGAAAAAATTCCAAGTATACAATTTTTAAAAATTTGTAAAGTGCACAGGGATCAGACTGACCCATATTCAAAATTTTTCAAATTTCAAAAAGCAATTTCAAGCAATCCGCGAATCTGTTTTGACTAAGAATGGTAGGGTTTGAAAGATAATCTCATTGGCTTTATTTTAAATATTTTTTATCAAATTTTTGAATGTCATTTGATATTGTTTCAAAGCGAAAAATCGACCAAAGGTAAAAATTCTAGATCTGACCCCCTGATATTCAAAATTTCCTAAAAATTTGGTTGAAATAGTAAATGTTCCAAAAAAAAATTCTCTGGAAAGGTAATTAAAAAAGGAATCTACACGCAAAATTTCAAATTAGTTGGATTCCAATTATTATTAGAGAACAAACATTACTTTTGTGGTCTGCTGAAACAGAAAAAAACCCTAGAAGTGCATGCAACTTAGGTTGAATCTTTAGGGTTACAACTAGAGACCACACTTTGAGCTAACCTAGACATAATCAAGTCTAGTTAGCCGGTGAGATTGGTTACCTTGTGGGCCACTCACCACTAACCCCACTGAAGAAAATGGGTTAAAATTAATTTTGAAACACGAAATCAACCCGAGTTCGTTGTCATACTACTTTGTGTTTTTACTCTCTCTTGCCAAACCAGGTGACTAAGTCTGTGGGGTAGTGTCAAACAACCGCGGCTCGGGGGTCAACAGAACCGGAGGCCTGAGCCAAAGGAAGAACCTTCCCCTTAGTCCCCCCGTAACCAGACTGGCTGGGTTAGCTTGAGAGGCGGGAATCACTTTCAGTCGGTTGAATGACGAACTTATCTTCAGGAATTCAAATTTCTAACGAAAAATCTGGTCACCTGATCCATAAGGACTATTTGATTGACAGGGCCTTAGCCTTGTCCTGCTTGGCTACACCAACCTAGGGGTTGGGTGGTGTATGCAAGGAAGGTCACTCAGACTCCAACTGATTGGACCTTGGGAGTCACTCCCAAGGAGGCAAGTCACTTCTATCTGGTTAGCCGCAATGGCTAACCCTGGATCTAGACCTAATCAGGATCCAGGAGAGTTGGACCCACGAGCTTATCTGAGAGCCCGGGTCACTGAATCAACTCAACCTTGGGATCATAACTCAAGGTTGCGAAGATGACTTTTCGCTTCGCCTGATCCTTCTCCTTGGGTTACCGAAATGGTTAACCCATATCCTAACCCTGGATATTATGACCCATACCAGTCGGTCCCTCAAAGGACCGCATCTTATAACCCAGGATATGGATTTCATACTCCTTCTCACCCATGGAATATGGGTAGACCTGATTAACCCCCTGAAACCCTTGAAGAGCTACCGGTGCATATGTGGCTGCATTACAGAATATAGAGAGCTATAGTGAGTGCTAAGGAAAAGGCCGCATCCTATCTATATGAAATCCAGGCTATCAATGAGCCAAACCAAAGACAAAGCTGGATTCCACACCAACAAGCTGTGATGGAGCTTCTTCGGGAAATAGCAGAGATAACAAGGCTAATGGGACAAAATCGGGAAACTCAAGAACTACTACTTTTGAGATATCAAGTGGAAATAGCCTTGAAGAACTTGAGGAATCCAAAACGATTACACCGGAAGGACACACAGAAGATTCTCGGGAGCAGATACTGGAAGATCACTCAGGGGAAAAAGAATCTAGCGTGGATATGAGACAGGAACAGGAAGTATGCCGAATGGGTTCATCTGAAATTGAGGAAAGGACTGATATCTCCAGGACTGAGCCGCAATCAGATTATCCTGAATCTTGGGAGACACCTCTTGGGTTAGATAACCCAATCGAGATAAGGTAAGTAGATCCAATTGAGGATATGGATCTTGAGGCAAGCATTACATGCGACACTGCTGATCAGCTTAAGCCACTTCCCATTGTAGGTGAACCTATGCTGGAACCAACATCTTTTGATCTGCACTCTTCTTCTTTCACCTACATCCCTAATTCGAATGTTAGAAATTTTGAGATGACACTTTCTATCCCTGATCCTAACATCCAAAACTAGAAGTATCTCTGGATAACTTGAATGAAGAAATAAATATGCTACCCGAGGCAGGAATTACTGAGGAGCTCAATGCATATGAGGGTGAAGCTTCGAGCAAAATGAGCTGGGGACGCACCTACCATCCTAGCCAATGGCTCGACCCCGAGCCTGAAGAGTCAGCCTCCGATAAATCAGAGATGAATATTGATGAGGATGAAGTAATTTCTGATGAGGATTTCAGTGACCTCCCCACAGATTTTCTACTTTCACGAATGCCCCCGTATGACCTAGAACCTGGAGAAGGCATGATCTTTGATGTCAATTATCATTATGAGGATCCCTATGACTCAGATTCTAGTTCTGAGATACATTTTGATCTACTCCCTCAGCAACTTCCTGCTGAATTGTGGGACATGATAAATCAGTTGAATCAACATCATGATACCCCCTTTGATTATCCTCTATTTTCCACCACCACTCCACACTTTCTTATAGCTAGACTTTTTGGAGTAGGGGTGCACAAGCAGTTGGTTCGCATCTTCGGACCACTGATTCTGGGAGCATACGAGCATATCTTTCTCTTAATCTTAGCCGGCTCCTATGCTAGAAATGACACATCTGCTTGAGTTTTTGCCCAGCTGAAGGTGTTAAACTCAGCACGTATAGATGCCATTTGCCCCACATTCCACCATCATTTATATATAACCATTTTTATACATAGCATATTTTTAGCATATTTCCCTTTTGTATATTGCATGTTAACAGGTTAGCCGATGCTGAATATAATTTCAGGAGCAATTACAGGTGATTTCTACCCATTCTCCCCCTGAAGTATTTATTTTCTTCTACATTCATGCATGAGGACATGCAAGAACTTAGGCATGGGGTGGTAGATATAGAAAAACCAAAAAAAATTTTTTGCGAACACTTAGGAAAACCTCGGAGCTACATGTAAAACGTACTTTATGACCTTAAATAAAAGAACAATTGACTCCACCTCTAATGCTCGCATTGGAGCTAGAAATCGTCCGCAACAGCATTACCTACTCACCCGCTCACCTCTTGTTTTAAATTTAGGGTTAAGCTAACTGTAACCTAATACAGGAATTTCACGAAGTACAAATTATATGAGGTTACATGTTTATAGCATATATACATATTGCATTCATGAATAAGATTATTTTATTAAGAGAATGCATTAGGGACTTTATCCTCTAGTTGATTTCTGTAATCTGGAACCCAGTACAACTTTTCACACACATGTAGAATTTGCAATGGATTACGGTGAAGGTTGATAAACGTCTTCAGTCTATCGAGAAGAAGCAGTGCCTCTTTTCCTGAACCCCTGGACAGTGTTTTGGGAGTCAGGCTGATGTTCTTCCAAAAATTCACCAAATAGTGTGAGAAAAAGAGTAGAGTGTACTCGTGCTCTAAGCTTAGTGCAAGGAATCAGGAATCCTAGATAATTAGGTGATGATACTCAGAGATTTGGCATAGTTTCCACTCTTGGTTCCTACATATGCATTTATGTGCAAAATACTGAGAGCCACCAAACAAGGCAAATATGCGGAGAGCAAGTTTTCATAAAACTAGGGCTAAGGTGGATCGTTACGACCATTCTTTATGGAATCTTCGGCTGAAGGAGGGTATTGATGCCAAGGTTAGAAATACACCGTCCTATCCATCTTTCTCGGTGCTGTGAGTAGGCATTTCCACCAAATAAGCCACCCAATGTCTCTTG
Organism: Thalassia testudinum; assembly: GCA_037157565.1. NCBI lineage: Eukaryota > Viridiplantae > Streptophyta > Magnoliopsida > Alismatales > Hydrocharitaceae > Thalassia > Thalassia testudinum. Next base: position 875,802 of record JAZHRO010000029.1, on the reverse strand, counting down.
AGTACCTCCAATCCCTAATAATGCCTCCTCAATAAAGTTCATGGATGTGTGCTAGTTGTGTTATGTTGTGAGAAAAAAAAGAAGAAAGAAAAAAAAATTGAAATGAAAAAAAAAATGATGAAAAGAAAGAAAAATTGAGAAAAAAAAACTTAGAAAAAGAAGAAAAAGCAAAGAAAAAAAGAGTGAATATTTAGTGTTTATTTCTGGTGCATTGAGGCAATACTACCAAATAAATCTGAGATCCACCAAATATGGCCTTAACCTATTTTTCTGTGTTTCTGACCACCCAAATAATGGCTGAGAAATTATGACTTAGTTCTAGGGTTATGAGAACTCAATTAAAGTGTTAATGCCAAGTGAAATCACCAAATACAGATCGTATAAGTGAATCTGGTGAGGTTGTGAGCTCTAAGAAAAAGGAAGAAAAGAAAAGAGTAAGAGGGAATAGATACAAAGGAATCAAAAGGGAGCATAGTTTCTCTCATCTTTCTATAAGTTGAGTTACTTAGTAATCTGGGAATCTAGATTCTGTAGTACTAGTCTCTATGTAGCACCAAGTGAGAGTGAGCCACCAAATATATAATCTTAGCCCTCAAAGATTCTCTACCTAAGCCTAAAGCTGGGGTGGAATTCATAAAATATCTTGGATACCCTGAGGAAAGAAGTCCACCTATCTCGCTAGAATTTTTACTAGGGGTAAGTATAGGCTTTAGAGGTGAATCAGTTTTTCACTCGAATCCTTTGCAAAAGCTACATAGCTGCACTTTCACAATTATCTGGATTTCTAGAGCATAGGATGAAAACAAAAAGGAGAAAAATCTCTATGCATACACTTGATAAAATAATCAGTCCCTTAGGGACCCTTGCTATAAATAATTTAGTCTTATATTTGCTAGGGACTAGCAAGATTTAGGCATGGGGGTATAATTACGCAGCAATCATAGGTCTTAATTGACCTAGATTAAGCTAGGACTTAGCATAAGTTAGGGATATTCATGCATGCATACACATTATCTACATCTTTACTGCTTTTCTTTAGCTATGCATAAAATAATGTTATAATGTGCTGATTAAGTGCATTATGTCGATTGCATGGAATAAGCTGATCAGGAGCTGGATCTGAAGCTGGATCAGAAATAACGGGTTGCAGCAGAAGGCTTAGATTAGATGTAAGAATAATAATGTAAGGGAGTTAAAGGTTTGCTATGCTATTAAGTAGGAATAAAGTAGTAAAATGTGAAAAGCTTAGGTCCATCCTAGCCCTAGGATAGCCTAGAGACTTCCCCAAGCCTTAGCCACCCTTAGATTAGGTCACAACACCCTAGGAAGCCCAAAAACCCTAGTTCCAACCCTTATCTGGATGTCCAAATAAGTTATAGGACATCCAGAACCCTTAGCCATCTCCCACACACCTCAAACCCACTTTTGCAGTGTTATTGGATGTCCAGACAATTTGTCAGACGTTCAATTTCTGCAGAATACCCAAAATAGAACCCAAAATCCCTCCTGACTCTGATTGGATGTCTAGACAACAAGTCTGGACTTCTGAATTTTTAGTATAAGACGTCTAACACTACTATTAAACGTCTGATACTGCTCTCCATTTCCTATTTTGAGATTTAAGCCTTAATCTTGGATCTCTAGGTCCCTAAACACAATTCCAACCCCATAGGAACCTAAATTAAGGTGCCCTAACCCTATTACATCACCTCTAGACCTCCCTAAGGACCTAATTAGGACCTCACTAAACCTAATTGACTTGGATCTTTGTCAATTTCATCAACCTATTCAATTGGACTCATTGAGTCCAATTGAGCCCTAATCTTAGCACACACTGTCGAATTAGACTCAATGAGAGTCCAATTGACCTAGAACTAAATTAATTGAGTTGTTTTACTCTCAATTAAGTTTCCACACACCCAATTAAACTTGTATTAAGTTTAATTGCACTTTACCTTAGTGAATTAGGGTTTATAACCCTAATTTGAGACATACCTTGACCTAAACCCACTAGAACCTAACCTAATCAACCTAGCCAACTAAGTTTCGACCCACACACACCCACACACACCATCCACATGAAAATACCTAGCCTAGAGTTCTCTAGAACTCTCTACCTTGTGTGGTTGCCTTGGTTGACAAAATTAGCAACCAAGAGCCATTCAATTTTTAGATCCACATTTGGTGGATCTAAAAACCACCATCCATCCTCTCTCTCTCTCTCTCCCACGAGCTCCCACCATAGGCCTCTCTAGAGAATTCCATAATTCTCTAGAGAGCTTCCCTTAGGTCTATAAAAAGACCTAAGGGGTGGCCATTCACTCCATTTTCACTTAGGTTAGCTACTCCACCTCCACGAGCTCACCACCTTCATGGAGGACATCATGCCGAGATGCTGGATCACTCCTCCCTCTCTCCAAGGGTCGGCCTAAGCTACATTGGCCGCCCCTCATTCTCCTCCCGACCACCCCAAGGCCATCGGGGACCACCCCTGAATGCCCTTTATTCTGCTTGATTTAGTTTATGCTTTTCATGATTTTTACTGCATTTTATTATTGCTTAGTAGCATAGTTCTGATTCTCCCCCAAGGATGCATGCAAAATCCCCCTGTAGATTCTTGTATGCAATCATTTTCTGATAGCTAGATTTACCTTTTTAAGCATTTATGTACAAGCTTTCCTCTATAGTTCTTGTTGCAAACAACTGAATGAATGAAAAATGAATTTATATCTATATATATCTCTATCTGTTTGAAATCACCATGAGCTTAATGATTGCTATTATCTTTTGCATGATTAATGTTGCCTATTTCTAACTCCTAATCTTCTTTCAACTAAGCATGTTGTACTTAAATACATAATAATCACAAACCGGCATGCGATTCTAAATAAAGTAGAGAAATAGAAGATCGATTTTAGAAGTAAACAAATGCCTTCCAGAGATGAACGACCAGGACTCAAAGTCTCGTTATTTTTACAAACTTAATTTTTGACAAACATTTTTGCTCAACTATACTACAATTTTGACGACTTTCAAATGCACGAGAATGGTTCTTGTCAGCACCTAGCTTAGATCTTTTACCATGGGCTAGATGACACACATCAGTATCTGGCTGATGCATCTAGTGGTGGGAATTTCCTCACAAAAGACGAGAATAACGCATTTGAGCTATTTGAATCTTTAGCGGAGAACTCGATGAATGCCGCATCCATGAACTAATTCCAGCGGCCTGGTTAGCAGCGAGTTGGTGTCCACAAGGCTCACACTGAGTCTATTCGAGTCGACATGGATATCATCGTCAAGTAGCTAAATAGAATAAACCTGATTGAGAAGAAGATTGACCAGATTAGTCAGGGTCAATCTGACTTGAACTCTATTGCCTCAAGACCCTCCTATGCACCCCGAGCCCCTCCTGCTCGAGTTAATCTACTCACTCAGGATGCATCTTCTCCGTATCTACGAGAACCCGCATATCAGGATCCCATAAATAATCCGGATCTGGCACCTTATGACTAGGGTTATGCACCACCCGTAGATTATAATGCATATCCCCTTGACGGATATACGTCTCAGACATCTTCGGCCTACGAGGACTCAATGCTATCCAAGGATTCGGGCATAATAACCCATATTCAGAGATGTATAACCCTGATTGGTGCCAGCATCCTAACTTCTCTTGGTTTGGTAATTCACAAAGACCACATCAAGATCCATACTACCAGACCAGGCAATACGGAAATGCGCAAAACACGTACCCTAGGTAGCAGCCATTTCCGTCTCAGTAGCAGCAACCCTATTCTTTATACCAGCCATTGCACCAAGCTGCCAGTCACCCTCTAAAGTGGGCTGACCCTTTGGAGGTACTAAGAGAGGAGCTGCAAGAATCATTGAAGAAATCTACACAAGATAGCTTGCAGATTATGAAGGCAATGGCTGAATTGATATAGACTATACAAAACACGCAGATCCAGTTGTTGCAGGAGCATAGAACTTAGGGAGCCTTGCCCTCCCAAGCCATCCCGAATCCTCGATATGTGCAGAACCAAGGCACCCCGCCTAGGTTTCAGGCACCGTAGGGACAGGCACACGCCATACTACAGGTGCCTCCTGCTCCACCCAGTTATGCGCAAGGCCAGCTGCCTTTGCATAACCCCGCATATTCTGCCCCTTCTACTCCCCCACCACCTCATGGACAGCAAGCCGATGCTCATGCTGTCTCTTTAAGGAGTAGAAGGAAGACATTCGACCCACCACATAAGCAGGCGGGTCCTGATTTTTCCCACCCTTCGTCGTAGGCGGGTTCGACTCCATCTCAGGAGCCACTTGCGATAGATAAGGGTAAGAGGCCACTTGACCTTGAGATTCCTGTCCCTTTTCCTGAGGCTCTGACATGGAATGCAATACGAAAAAAGAACATGTGGAATTTTAAGGATCTGAAATCAATGTTCAAGGAAGTACATGTTCAAGTCCCCCTCCTCAAGGCAATCAATCACATTCCCGCTATTGCTAGGTTCTTCAAGGACTATTGTACCCCGAAGCGACAGCCAAGAATTGGACGACAGGCGGTACTGTCAAAAGAGGCTAGTGCCATGATTCTAGCTGACTTGCCACCGAAAAAGAAAGACCCTAGTACCCCACTCATATTCTGCTTCTTGCAGGATTCTCCATTTGATCGGGTCCTTCTAGATCTGGGTTCGTCCATCAACCTAACTCCCATTGCCGTATTTGATAGATTCCGATTTGGGGAGTTGAAGCCCACCTCGGTCACGATTCAGATGGCTGATAGATCAGTCAAAACACCGAGGGGGGTGGTTGAGAATGTGATCGTGAAAGTCCACGGGTTCTGCATTCCCGCAGACTTTTTCATTCTCGATATGGAAGTTCCTCCTAATCTCCGAGATGCACCAATTATTTTGGGTTGCCCATTTCTGGTGATAGCCCGAGCGAACATTGATTGTGCATCCGGGTGTATGGAGATAGCCCTAGGCAATGAGCGACTTCGACTTGACATATTTAGGGTAGCAAGGAACTTCGACTATGATTGAATAGAGGAGGATGGTGAAGACGAAGATGCGGCATACTATGGTAACATTGGGCTCATTAGTGATGACCCAATGTCTCACTCGTCTGCACTATCAGGGTTCTTGGACCTCTTTCCACATAGAACTGATACCACTGCACTACACATATCTCCCTGAGGATTTGACTGTTTAGGGTGTGCTCCTGACCACAGCACCCCTGAAGCTAGCTATCCTAATCCGTACATTACTGAATTGCCCCTATTATGGCAGGAAGACTTGACTACAGCTAACGGGTTTCCCATTAACGCAGTCACAACTGATTATTTCACAGGGAGCGACTCAGCGGGAATTCACGTGCACATGGATCAGTAGATTGCCACCCTCGATTTTGCTCCTCCCACTCTCATTTCTAACTCTGACCCACCCGTGATTGAATTGAAGCCCTTACCTGACTCACTTAAGTATGTGTTCTTGGGTGAAAGTGAGACATACCCAGTCATTATCAATGCCCACTTAACCCAAGAACAGGAGCACCAATTGATTTCTACGTTGCAAGACCATAGGGCTACTATAAGGTGGAGTATTGCTGATCTCCGCGACATTCGCCCCTCGTATTGCACTCATCACGTCTACATGGATGAGGGGGTGAAACCCTCAAGACAACCTCAAAGACGGCTTAACCCGAATATGCTGGAGGTTGTTAAGAAAGAGATCATCAAATGGCTGGATGCAGGTATTGTATACCCAATCTCAAACGGCCAATGGGTGAGTCCGATCTAGATAGTGCCCAAGAAAGCAGGACTCACCGTCATAAAAAAATGATAAGGGTGAATCCATCCCAACCCACACTGCGACATCTTGGTGGGTCTGCATCGACTATAGGAAACTGAACATGGCTACCCAGAAGGTCACTTTCCTCTGCCTTTCATTGATCAAATCTTGGAACGGTTAGCCGGACGCAGTTTCTTCTGCTTCCTGGATGGATACTCCGGGTATAATCAAGTAGCGATTAGCCCGGAAGATCAAGACAAGACCACATTCACATGCCCCTTTGGAACATTCGCTTTCAAGCGGACGCCCTTTGGCCTCTGCAACGTACCAGCGACATTTCAGCATTGCATGATGGCCATCTTCTCTGACATGATTGGGGACCATGTGGAGGTATTCATGGATGACTTCTCCACTTTTGGAGATGATTTCACATCTTGTCTTGATAACCTCACCAAGATCCTGAAATGGTGTATTGAGGTAAACCTAGTACTATCTTGGGAGAAAAGCCATTTCATGGTGAGGGATGGCATAGTACTAGGGCACCGGATCTCCAAAAATGGACTCGAGGTCAATCGAGCTAAATCTAAGATTATTTCCCACTTACTGCCACCTAGCTCGATCAAGCATATCAGATCATTCTTGGGTCACGTCGGCTTCTATCAAAGATTTATATGCGATTTCTCGAAAATCATGCGAGCTTTGATGAATCTCCTAGTTGCCGTTGTCCCATTTGAATTTGACACCTTGTGTCTCAGCACCTTCAAGACTTTACAAAGCGTTGTCTTCGACTCCCCAATTCTCCAACCTCCTGACTGGTTGCTCAATTTCGAGATGATGTGTGATGCTTCTGATTTTGTCGTTGGTGCTGTTTTAGGCCAACGTCGAGAGAAACAACCCTTTGTCATATTCTATGCTAGCAAGATGCTGAACGAGGCTCAGCGCAACTACACCGTCACCGAAATAGAACTGCTAGCAGTAGTATTCAGGTTGGAGAAGTTCATATCTTACTTATTAGGGTCCAAGGTCATCATTTTCACTGACCACTCCACCCTCCGGCATTTGTTAGAAGGATGCCAAACCACGACTCATCAAATGGATCCTTCTATTGCAGGAATTTGATATCAAAATCTGTGACAAAGCTGGAAAGTAGAATGTTGTGGCAGATCACCTATCCATGAGCAATTTTCGGATGAATCTCTTTTGGCAGTTCATTCTGTTGAGTTCCCATGTTACGTGGATATCGCGAATTACCTTGCCACAGGAAAGATTCCCACGAACCTATCCAAGGATCAGAAACTCAAATTCACTGCCGAAGCCAAATGCTACCTCTGGGATGACCCATTGCTCTTCCGTATTGGAGTGGATAAGATTATTCGAAGATGTATCTCAGACTCTGAGATCCCCAGTGTGTTATCTTTTTGCCACAATGATGCTTGTGGTGGTCATTTCTCGGGATCGAAAACCGCTGCAAAAGTTTTGCAGTCAGGATTTTTCTGGACAACCATCTTCAAAGATACACACAAATACGCCCAACACTGCAAACGATGCCAGTCGCTCGGTTCTATGACTAGGAGAGACATGATCCACTCCAGTCCATCATGGTCGTAGAAGTGTTCGACATCTGGGGCATCGATTTTATGGGCCCTTTTCCGAACTCGCATGGCTTTGAGTACATATTTCTAGCCATTGACTATGTATCGAAGTGGGTCGAGGCCATCCCAGCAAGACTGGCCGATCATAAGACAGTTGACGAAGCGATTTTCACTTTGAATAATTAATATTAAGATAATAAATCGTTGTAGCATAAAAGGTGGTGGAAAATCTCTCAATCAAAGATTAAACAGATATGAATTTAAACCATAATAATGGATGTCATATCCACAGGGAGGAATAGACCAATAAATTCACGATAAATTTTCCTCTTGTTTACTTAAAAATAATTTCATTCATTCTTCCGAATCCCAAAGAAAGAACACTAATAGATGAATCAAATAACCAATTTCTGAAAAAATATGGACCAATCACGTAAATTATCCTTTACTAGAATACTCCTATAAAATCAATCAGCCCTCCTATAAAATCAATCAGCCCCAAAATATTCAATGGCATCCAATGTAAAGCATAATATCACCATTTAATGCAAAGCTAATAGATGGGGGAACTTAATCATGCAATTTGATAGGCTAATTAATTGGAGTAAACTAAAGGGGCTTGGCTATAAGTTCATTCAATTAATAAAATAATAAATCAAAAATCAACTTTCGGCAATGGCAACAAATGTAATAACTAATTGAAGTCAAAATAGAGTATTTTCTCTCTCTCCTCCTTGTGAGAGAGAGAGAGAATCAGTGGGGCAGTTAACCATAAGGGAGATTGGCGAAGACGAGGCCGATCCGATGGAGGTTGCGGCATCAACGGAGATGGCCGGCTGACGAGGGAGAACCGCCAGTCTGTTGGAGGAGCCTGTGGGGCAGTGCCTGCAGTGAAGGGCATGCTGCAGATGGCGCACGCCTGTGGGTGCGGTAGGAGGGCGCGTGGATGAGGGCAGTGCAGCTCCTTCAGTGAAGGGCATTGGCAGAGCGCCTGCGGTGTGGCTGTAGCAAGAGCTGGGCGCCTGCGGGAGTGGGTGCTGGCGTGCGGTTGTGAAGGCAGGCACTGGAGAAGGGCACCCTGTGGGAGTGGGCAAGGTGGAGCGGGTGCCTGGTGGTGTGCCTGTAGGCGGTGGAGGCTGAGGCGCATGCCTACGGGCGCGCAAGGTGGAGAAGGAGCGGGCGCATGCAGTGCTTGGCAGGGATGCGAGTGAGCGGAATGGCTATGCAGTGCCTGCTGGTGCTGGCCTGGCAGTGGTGAAGGTGCGGCTGGAGGTGGCTCTACGCGTAGCACTGGAGGTGCAGGCATGGTGTCTGTGGGGATCGCTAGGCGCTGGAGAGGGGCGCTGGCTTGAGGCGACACTGGAGGGGAGCCAATGCCTACGGTGGTAGCTTCTGTAGGCGAGAGAAGGTGCCTGCGGGGGCAATGGAGGCACTCCTGCAGTAGGGGTGCGTAAGGTCTGCGGAGGAGGGGTGCTATACGGTGGTGGCCGGTGAGCGCGCAGCACCTGTGGGGAGCGCTGGTGGCGAGGCGGTCTGCAGACTGGAGCACCAGGCACTGACTTGAGGCGGGTGGAGCGGGGTAGAGCGGCTGCTGGTGCTGGAGAGAGGCGTGCCCTGCGGGAATGGGTGGCACGGTGCTAGCGCCTGCAGGAGGGCTGGAGCAGGCTGAGGTGATGGCGTAAGCGCCTGCAGCGTGGGAAGGGAGCGCTAGGCGTTGGAAGGAGGAAGCGCCTTGCGGAAGCGGGTGGGGCGGTGCTGTGATGGCAGGTGCAAGCTTGATGCACAGTGCACACGGGTTACACCGTTTCTGGATGATGATCTTCCTCCCCTTTCTCCGCCTCCTCTTTAACTCCTCTCCTTTGCGCGTGCATGAGTTAAGGGATTTTCAAATCCCTTAGCTATTTCTGGCCAGCGGCTGTTGAGGGTGCTCGGAGGATGGGGAAAAGAACAGCCGTCGGTCGTTTGAAAGGGTAATTTACCCTCCCCTCCTAATTCTTTTGCCAAATATTTTTCTGACACATAAAAAGAACATAAAATCGTTACATATTAAGTTATAGAATAGATGTAAACCTAAATCATGATGCATGCAAACATTCTATAACTTAATGTAGTTATTAACAAACCTAATAGATACAATTAAAGTTACTTAGGCTTAATATTAGTCCATTAAAATGGACTCATCAAATACCCCCATGCCTAAGATTTGCTAGTCTCTAGCAAAAATGAAAAATAACAGAAGTAATCAGAAAACTTTAGAAATCCAGACAAATGTGAAGTGCTGATAGCCTAGGTAACAGATCCAAGTGAAAAAGCCAATTCGCATTGGGAGTTCGTACTTCACCCTTGGTAAATATTTCTGTCGGGATAGGCAACTACTTCCCTCGGGGATAAAGCAGATGATAATCTGTAATTTGACCCCAGCATTTGGTTTAGGTAGGAGATATCGAGTTGAATGGATTTGTATTTGGTGGCACACACTCATCTGGTGCTACATGTAGTCTAGTACTACAGACTCTAGATCTCTAAACTAGTAGAAAAGTCAACTCAAAAAGAGGCTAAACAACTGTGCTCTCTTGATGTTCCTGGGTGCTCACTCTTTTCTTTCTTTCTAAGATCACAAATCTCGCCAGATTTAGTAATTGTACTCACTGTTTGGTGGCCTCACATGGCATCAACATTTCAATTAAAGTCCAAATAACTCTACAACTAAGTTAGAGTCCTCAACCAGTATTCAGGCGATCAGAAATACTAGATGATAGGTATGGGTCATATTTGGTGGAATGCGATAGGTGTTCTGTTGCCTCAGAAACAGTGTTACATTATAAACTTGGACTCTTTTTTTTTTCTTCTTTTTTTTTGTAATATAACTATTTCTTCTTTTTCTTGTTTCTGTTTCTTCTTTTTCTTCTTTTCTCTCTTCCTTTTTTCTTTTTTTTTTTAATATTATTTCTTCTTGTTTTTGTTTCTTTTTCAATCAACACAACATGATACAGACTTTTATTTATGAGGCATTATTAGGGATGATGATGGTCAAGAGGAAGTTGTGTGGCTTATTTGGTGGAAGTGCCTAGGCACCGGGAAGGAATGGATAGGATAGGTGTATTTCTGACCTTTGACACTATTACCCTCTTTCCGCTGAGGACTCTATGAAGGATGGTCGTAATTATCCACCATAGTCATAGCTTTATTAAGACCCCATCTCTATGTATCTGCCTTATTTGGTGACTCTCAGGAATTCACACAAAGTACGTACACAGGAACAAGGAGTGAAAAACTATGCCTAACTCTGAAGTATCATCATCTAATTGTCCAAAACATAAGAGTCCTTGCACTAGACTTAACGCACCAGTAATCTCTCTACTTTCTTCTCACAAATATGAGGTGGATCTTACTAGAAGATAGTATGCCTGACTCCCTATGAACTGTCCAAAGGTTTAGTAGACTATAATTGCTTATTGGTTTTCTTCAAGGATCTATTACCAAGTCTACGTGTAGGTGAGATAAATGTACTGGATTCTAAACTTAAGAAATATTTTTAAGAAAAACCTCCAATGACAAAGGTATTTTGCTAGGAACTAACCCATTCAGCTCAAGAAAAGAGAACTTTATATATATATGTATATATAAATATGTATGCAAATATTTATAAATGCTATAAACATTCTCAGGTTATACCCCCCCATGCCTAAGACTGACAATGTCCTCATTGGAAAAATGCAAACATAGGAAAATATCACCTGAGGAGGAGAGTGGGAGGAGCTAAGGCTCCTCAAGTCGAAGTGCATCCAAAACCTAGCCATCTAAAAGAGTAATTTACGGTTTAAGTCGCTGACCATTTACCTTAAAGCTCGCACCTGAAATAGGGTTTCTAATCTCTACAGCTCTATGAGGGAAAGTATTAATAACAACAAATGGCCCATCCCAGCCTGACTTGAGCTTTCCAGGAAATAATTTAAGTCTAGAATTGAAAAGCCAGACCCACTGGTTGTGTTCAAATGTCTTTCTAATAATGTGCTTGTCATGGAAGACTTTTGTACGTTGCTTGTAAGCTTGAGAAGTTTCATAAGCTTCATTACGAAGCTCCTCAAGCTCACTTAATTCTAACATACGTGCCTTTCCCACTTTATCCAGATTCAAGTTAACGTTTTTAATAGCCCAATAAGCTTTATGTTGGATTTCAACGGGAAGGTGGCACGCTTTTCCGTAGATAAGATGGAAAGGAGACAAATCCAAGGGAGTCTTATACATAGTTCGGTAGGCCCAAAGAGCATCATTTAGTTTTTTAGACCAATCCTTCCTATCAGGCCTGACAGTTTTTTCTAAAATTCACTTAATCTCCCTATTAGACACTTCAACTTGTCCACTCATTTGGGGATGATAAGGTGTGGCTATAATGTGGTTGACTCCAAAATTTTGGAGTAGTCTTGTGAAGTGTACATTCTTAAAGTGAGGTTCTCCATCACTTATGATCGTCCTTGGGCACCCATACCGAGAAATGATATTAGCCTTAACAAAGCCCAAGACCACGGAATGGTCATTGGTTCGCGTGGGTATGGCTTCTATCCATTTCGATACATAGTCAATAGCCACAAGGATGTATTCATATCTGAAGGATACAGGAAAGGGACCCATGACGTCAATGCCCCAAATATCAAAGATTCCAACAGGAAGGATAGGTTGTTGGGGCATCTCATCCCTTTTTTCAATGGTTCCCGTCTACTGGCAACGTAGACATTGAAAGAGCGATCTTCATTTTCGTTGAAAACTTGATCATAAAATGATGTGTCGTATTTAATTACGTGGTAGAAAATGGCTTTTCAAATCATTTAAATTTTCAAAACTAACCACAAATAGTTAGGTCGTCTCCACAGGGAGGAATTAGCCTAATAAATTCACGAGTCAAGGAATGCACAGTTCGCAAACTCTTCTGCAACTTTAATGCGAGGAAAATGCTGCTTTAAATGAAGTTTGCAATTTATTTAAAAGATCAGGAGTGTTTATGCAATTTTCATGTCAAAAATTAAGCCCCAAAAATATGTGTAAGATGCATGTGTACTGGCTTATCATGTGAATTCAACTTTCATGCAATTCTAATTTGAAATTCAAGATAGAAACATGCACATAACACAAATTAAATAATTTCAAGAAAATCTGAGTACATTAGTGCAATGTGGCCAGAATAAAATATTAATATAAACTTGACAATGGCATTGAATGTAATTTTTAATAGAGGGGAAAATAGAGGATTTCTCCTCTCTCCTCCTCGCGTGTGCGGCCGTGCACGGTTGGCCGCGAGAGTCGGTAGGGAGGTGCAGCTTGACGAGAGCTACGCTACAGTGGTAGTGGCGTGGCCGGAGGTGGCTGACGGCGACCAGCGGAGGTGGTCGGAGCGTCGACCTATCGGAGGAGACGGAGGTTGCTGCAGCCGCACGGTGGCTTACACGCTCTTGCGGGTGCGACGCGCGCCAGCAGGCACGGGCGAGCAGTCTGCAGGTGGCGCCTGTGGCTCCAGCACGTGCTTGCCTGTGTAGTGGGGGAGCTTGGCGGTCAGCAGATGGGCATGCTGGCACTGCGATGAGGCGTGTCTAGCGCCTGCAGGTTTCGCTGAGGTTGCGGCGCGGGAGAGGCGCGCCGGCAGGGGTGGCGTGAGCGCCTGCAGCAGGGGGCGCTGGAGGGAGGTGAGCGGTTGCGGTGAGGCGTGATGGCGCTCTGCAGGGTGCTGGAGCGGCAGGATGAAGGCGAGCGATGTGCTTGTAGGAGAAGGGGGCACGCTGGAAGATGGCGTACTGAGGCACACAGTGCCCTTAGGCACTGCTGGAGTTGCGGCGCGGGAGAGGCACGTGGGCAGGGGTGGCGTGGGTGCCTGCAGCAGGGGGCTCTGGTGGAGAATGTAGGCGTTTGGTGCAGGCGCGGTGATGGTTCTGCTCCTGAAGGCGTAGGCATGCTGCAGTGGGCTCTTGGCGAGTGCGGCATAGGGTGCAGGCAACCTCCTGTATTGATAGCATGCTACTTGGTGCGGGTGCGGCTAGGCAAGGTAGAGAAGGAGCAGCACAGTGCTCGCCCTCTCCACAGTGGAGAAGATAGAGCCTTTTCCCCACAGGCGGGAAGATTTTTTTTCTCCAGTCCATGCCACCTCCTCTCTTTTTAACTCGTCCATCTCTCCGCTTGCGCCAATCAAGGGATTTGCAAATCCCTTTTCTATGTTTGGTTGGTGGGCATTGGAGGAGACGGCCGGAGGAAAGGGAAAAGTTCCTCTGGTTGTTGGGGAAATTTGCTCCCCAACCCTTTGTCTTTATGAATATAATACTTGCACATAAAAACAACAAAATCATTACATATTAAGTTATAGAATGCTATAAACGTAAATCATGATGCGTATAATTCTTCTACAACTTAATTGCAATTATTAACACACCTACAAGGTATGATTAAAGGTACTTAGGCTTAATATTTGTCCATTAAAATGGACTCATCAAATACCCCCATGCCTAAGATTTGCTAGTCCCTAGCAAAAATGAAAAATAAAAAAAGTAATCAAAAGATTTCTTCTTTTCTTACTTCAAAACTTTAGAAATCCAAACAAATGTGAAATGCTGATTGCCTAGGTAACAGATCCAAGTGAAAGAGCCGATTAGCATTGGGAGTTCGTACATCACCCTTGGCAAAAATTTCTGACGAGATAGGAAACTACTTCCCTCGGGGATAAAGAAGACGATAATCTGTAATTTGACCCCGACGTTTGGCTTAGGTAGGAGATATCGAGTTGAATGGGTTTGTATTTGGTGGCACACACTCATCTGGTGCTACATATAGTCTAGTACTGCCGACTCTAGCTCTCTAGACTATTAGACAAGTCAACTCTGAGAGGCTACACAATTGTGCTCTCTTGATGTTCCTGGGCACTCTCTCTTTTCTTTCCTTCTGAGATCACTAATCTTGCCTGATTTAGAAATTATACTCACTATTTGGTGGCCTCACATGGCATCTACACTTCAATTAAAGTCCTAATAACTCTACAACTAAGTTAGAGTTCTCAACCAGTATTCAGGCGATAAAAAATACTAGATGGTAGGTATGGGTCATATTTGGTGGAACGTGGTAGGTGTTTTGCTACCTCAGAAACAGTGTTACATCATACACTTGGACTTTTTTTTTTGTAATATAACTATTTCTTCTTTTCTTCTTTCTATTTCTTCTTTTTCTACTTCTTTTCTCTTTTCTTTTTTTTTTTTAATTTTTTTCTTCTTGTTTTTGTTTCTTTTTCAATCAACATAACAGAATACGAACTTTTATTTACGAGGCATTATTAGGGATGATGATGGTCAAGAGGAAGTTGTGTGGCTTATTTGGTGGAAGTGCCTATTCTCGGCATCGGGAAGGAATAGATAGAACAGGTGTATTTCTGACCTTTGACACTATACCCTCCTTCAGCTGAGGACTCTATGAAGGACGGTCGTAACCATCCACCATAGTTATAGCTTTATTAAGACTCAATCTCTGTGTATCTGCCTTATTTGGTAACTCTCAGGAATTCACACAAAATATGCACACAGGAACAGAGAGTGAAAACTACGCCTAACTCTGAAGTATTATCATCTAATTATCCAAAACTTAAGAGTCCTTGCACTAGACTTAGCGCACCAGTAATCTCTTTACTTCTCACAAATATATGGTAGATCTATTAGAAGATAGTATGCCTGACTCCCTATGAACTGTCCAAGGGTTCTGTAGACTTACAAATGCTCATTGGTTTTCCTCAAGGATCCATTACCAAATCTACATGCACGTGAAATAAATGTACTGTATTCTAAACTTAAGAAATAATTCCAGAAGAAGAACCTCCAATAGCAAAGGTATTTTGCTAGGGACCAACCCATTCAGTTCAAATTTTTTTTTTATGCTAATCTAAATGCATAAATACTTCCTAAAATGCAAATGCACTCCCCCATGCCTAAATCCTAGAATGTCCCCATTGTAAAATTAAAATAGGAGGAGAAAGGAAAAATATCACCTGACACAGTTTGCTGGGTTGCCTCCCAATAAGCGTTGCATTTTCTGTCAGCAGCCAGACTAAAAAGGAACCTATAAGTCTAGTTCCAAACAAACAAAGTTAGGCTCTAAAAATATTCGTAACAGTGCAGGCCTAGAAAATAAGTAACCACGGATGTTGGTGAGCTGATGATGCAATGTAATTCCAAATGCTCGCCAGAAGAAATGAAAATAGAAAATCTCATTGGCTACCTTGGGAGGTCTAGGAATAATAAACGGAATATGAAAAGGGACCTCCCAAAAGGAATAAGTGGAGGATAACAAGGATCCTCCAGAGCTGGATGGGTTTTAAAAGATATTGACATAATTAGTTCAACCCTTGAATGGCGAGAGTAAAAGTACAAGCATCAATCCATACTCGCCATTCTACCCTAGGATGTATTGGCCTGATATAGTCTCCAGAAAGAATGTACATGAGCAGAGATCTGAGCCAAGGATCGGTTAGGGAGTATAAGGGTTTTTTGTAGTGTTGGAAGGTAATGGTTAAGTCCAATGGGGGCATAGTTGGTGTTAGGTCCAATTCCAACAATGATTCAGATTGAGTATACTCCCTAACAGTTATAGACAACTTCAAGTTATCCTGCCTAGCATTAATGATCGAAGTCATATTTGAATCAGGGGTAGACTCCAAATTACAACTTTTTGATGGCAGGGTCAAAATGTAAGAATCATTATTATTTAGCTCATCCCCAGATTTGTTTGGTTCACTCAAATATTTGTCGGGGTGCATATGTGATTCATTAGGAGTTGGATTAGTATCCTCAATTATTTCTAAAGGAGGATCAGTCTTAATATTTTGGAGGAAGCCTATATAATTGAATTTGTCATTCTTCTCGGGGTATAAATCCTTAATTGATGTGTTTTGTCCCCAAGAGTCTCCCATAGACTTCTCATTATTTTGTTCGTCCTCCTCTAATATCAACTCCTGTTTTGATGGAGGATGACTCTTAAAAGAAAGGAGGAATCTAGATTTAATCATATTATTTCTACCCTCTAGAGGTAAATCCTCAAATGATAAATAATTCTCCTACGATTCACTCCAGATTTTCAGTCAAGGTTCCTCTGTTGGGGTATCCTCATCCTCTGAATTAGACTCTTCATATCCCTAAGACCAGAATTGATCATCCTCTATTCTGTTAGGGTCACCTTCATTGGGTGCATTCTCAGGATGCTGAATGGTAGGTGTTGATTCCCTAAGTAGAGGTTCAAGAGTAGGCTCACTAAGGGTAGAATGGGATTCCACCAAATAATTAATAGGGGAAGTGATAGGAATAATACAACCTTGACCCGGGTTGGTAGGGGTAAGGAGAATACTGTCATTCGGGTCAAGGTCCTCAATAGGTAGCATCTTCCCTTGCTTTTGACTGCAATATAATTCAGGTGGATAATCACTATGATCGTTATCCTGTAGTGGCCGTGTCTAATTGGGAGAGTCTAAGTGATAGCTACCTAAAATTGGATCCCTATTGTCATTAGGTTCCTCAGAATTATTTTCATGATCATGGTTTATTGGGTACGGATCAGGATTATTGGGAAGCATGTAGCTAAGTTGTCTTATTTCTTCATTTAACTGTTGACTATTCCTCAACATCTCTCCAATTGATTCCATTATTTCCTTTTACTGTTTTTGCATTTCTATCATAAAAGAGTAGAGGCTACTATTATCAGGTTGGGGAGGATAGTCAATTTCAGGCTCTGGTTGCCTAGGGGTATCTGTCCAACCTCGATACAAAAAATCATGAAGGGTGGGAGGGTTGGGTGTTTGCATGGAAGTAGGGATTTCAGGATAAACAAATAGAATTAATCTAACTAACTAATCGAAATTTAGTTCAAATAGTACAAATAATCCTGTCATCTAAATAAATGGGAACACGCTCCCGAAAATACTCTCCTACATACAAGAGCAATAGGAAATAAAGTGGCACTGGGGACACGTTCCCAAAAATACCCAACAAGGGTCCAAAAGACAGAATTTAAATTCTAATATCTATCTAACTAAATCAAACTAAGATCTACTGCCTAAATCAGAAATAGGCTTCCCCGTAAGCCTATGTGTGTGGGATCAAGGCCCACGTGTTCCTGGTACCGTCCTCCAGGTGGCTTCATGGTCCACCAAAAAGATCATCTCCGCCATACGCGGCCGTCGCATTCGCCGCGTGTTTTTGCACAGAAGAAAATCCACAGTTAATAATTTAGAAAAGTTTTCAAAATAGCATAAAAATAACATAAAATTCTCAAAAAATTAATAGGCATTTTTCCTCCCCGGCAACAGTGCCATTTGAAAGAGCGATCTTCATTTTCGTTGAAAACTTTATCATAAAATGATGTGTCATTGTATTTAATCACATGGTAGAAAATCGCTTTTCAAAGCATTTAAATTCTCAAAACTAACCACGAAGATTTAGGTCGTCTCCACAGGGAGGAATTAGCCTAATAAATTCACGAGTCAAGGAATGCACAGTTCGCAAACTCTTCTGCAACTTTAATGCGAGGAAAATGCTGCTTTAAATGAAGTTTGTAATTTCTTTAAAAGTTCAAGAGTGTTTATGCAATTTTCATGTCAAAAATTAAGCCCCAAAAATATGTGTAAGATGCATGTGTACTGGCTTATCATGTGAATTCAACTTTCATGCAATTCTAATTTGAAATTCAAGATAGAAACATGCACATAACACAAATTAAATAATTTTAAGAAAATCTGAGTGCATCAGTGCAATGTGGCCAGAATAAAATATTAATATAAACTTGACAATGGCATTGAATGTAATTTTTAATAGAGGGAAAAACAGAGGATTTCTCCTCGCTCCTCCTCGCGTGTGCGGCCGTGCACGGTTGGCTGCGAGAGTCGGCAGGGAGGTGCGGCTTGACGAGAGCTACGCAATGGTGGCAGCGGCGTGGCCGAAGGTGGCCGACGGAGGTGGCCGGAGTGTCGGCCTGTTGGAGGAGACAGAGGCTGCTCCAGCACACGGTGGCTTGCGGGCGCTTGCGGGTGTGACGCGTGCCTACAGGCGCGGGCGAGCAGTCTGCAGGTGGCGCCTGTGGGTGCAGCGCGTGCTTGCCTTTGGAGTAGGGGAGCTTGGAGGTTAGCAGAAGGGCATGCTGGCGCTACGGTGAGGCGTGTCTAGTGCCTGCAGGTCCCACTGAGGTTGCGGCATGGGAGAGGAGTGCAGGCAAGGGTGGCGTGAGCGCCTCCAGTAGGGGGCACTGGAGGGAGGTGAGCGGTTGCGGTGAGGTGTGATGGCGCTCTACAGGGAGCTGGAGCGGTAGGTGGAAGGCGAGCGATGTGCTTGCAGGAAGAAGGGGGGCACGCTGGAAGATGGCATGCTGAGGCGCACAGTGCCCTTAGGCGCTGCTGGAGGTTGCGGCGCGGGAGAGGCGCGCGAGCAGGGGTGGCGTGGGTGCCTGCAGCAGGGGGCGCTGGTGGAGGATTTAGGCATTTGGTGTGGGCGCGGTGATGGCACTGCTCCTGAAGGCGTAGGCGCGCTACAGTGGGCTCTTGGCGAGTGCGGCGTTGGGTGCAGGAAACCTCCTGTATTGGTAGCGTGCTACTTGGTGCGGGCGCGGCTGGCAAGGTAGAGAAGGAGCGGCATAGTGCTCACCCTCTCCACAGTGGAGAAGATAGAGCCTTTTCCCCACAGGGGGGGAAGATTTTTTTTCTCCAATCCACGCCACCTCCTCTCTTTTTAACTCTTCCCTCTCTCTGCGGGTGCCAATCAAGGGATTTGCAAATCCCTTTTCTATTTTTGGCTGGCGGGCGTTGGAGGAGACGGCTGGAGGAAAGGGAAAAGTTCCTCCGGTTGTTGGGGAAATTTGCTCCCCAACCCTTTGTCTTTCTAAATATAATACTTGCACATAAAAACAACAAAATCATTACATATTAAGTTATAGAATGTTATAAACGTAAATCATGATGCGTACAATTCTTCTACAACTTAATTGCAATTATTAACACACCTACAAGGTACGATTAAAGGTACTTAGGCTTAATATTAGTCCATTAAAATGGACTCATCAGACATGCACTCACATATGTATGTGCATCTCAGAATAATGTGGGCCACCAAAAACCAGACTGAAGAACCTTATGGGCAGTCTTCTTCCCACTAAAATGCCCCCCACAGTGGAGGTCATGGTAGAAACTCAGAACACTTCTTTGTTCTTCATCATGGATGCAACAGTGAAATAGCTAGTCAGGGCCTATTCTAAAAAGCTCAAGTTCCTCACAGTGATAAAATTTAGCGTTGGCAAGAAACCTGTCTCGCTTCTGCTTGTCCCAAGTACTGGGGGTAATGCCTGTGACCAGATAGTTCACTATGTCAACAAACCAAGGAGTTTTAGCTTCCACGGCCATTAGAGACTCATCAGGGAAAGTCTCTTGAATACCGCCAGCAGGGTTTGATGCCTCAATAGGGATCCTAGACAAATGGTCTGCTACCACATTCTCAACTCCTTTCTTGTCTTTAATTTCCAGGTCAAATTCTTGGAGTAGCAGAATCTAACGAATTAGGCGAGGTTTGGTGTCCTTTTTAGCCAGAAGATGCTTTAGGGTCGAATATCAGTGAACACCACAACCTTGGATCCCAAAAGATAAGATCGAAACTTTTCCAAAGCAAATACTACAGCAAGTAATTCCTTTTCAGTGACCGTGTAGTTTTGTTGAGGATCCGTAAGGGTCTTGCTAGCATAATGCAGCACATGAGGTTTGCCATCAACCCTTTGACCTAAGACCGCTCCCACTGCAAAATCAGAAGCATCGCACATAAGCTCAAATGGGAGGGTCCAATCTAGTGCTTGGAGAATCGGTGTGGTAATGAGGGCTTTCTTCAAAACTTGGAAAGCCTTGCCACATCTATCATCAAAATTGAAGGAGACATCCTTCGCTAACAGGTCGCAGAGTGGCTTAGAGATTTTACTGAAATCTCTAATGAAGCACCTATAAAATCCAGCATGGCCAAGGAAAGATCTAACCTGACGAACATTGCCAGGCAATGGAAGCTTAGAGATGGAGTCGATTTTTGTGGTGTCCACCTCTAATCCTCTCTTGAAAACTATATGCCTTAACACAATGCCCTGCTGGACCATAAAGTGGCTTTTCTCCTAGCTAAGCACTAGCTTTGCCTCTTCGCAACGGGTTATGACTTTATCAAGGTGCGAAAACGACGAGCCATAAATGGAGAACTCATCCATGAAATTTTCAACGAACTCATCGATCATATCAGAAAAGATAGCCATCATACAATGTTGGAAAGTGGCAGGAGCATTACATAACCTGAATGGCATTTGGCGGAACGCAAAAGTGCCATACGGATTCGTGAAGGTGGTACGCTCCTGATCATCAGGAAAAATGGCTACCTGATTGTACCCAGAGTTCCCGTCAAGAAAACAAAAGTACTTATTCCCTGCCAATCATTCCAGAATTTGATCGATAAGCGGTAAGGGGAAATGGTCTTTCTGGGTAGCCGTGTTTAAACAGTGGTAATCAATGTAGACCCTCCAACCAGTTGAGGGTCTAGTGATCACTAGTTCTCCTTGGTCATTCTCCTCCATAGTGATTCCTGCCTTTTTCGGAACTACGTGAATAAGACTGACCTATTTACTATCTGAAATGGGATAGATAATCCCAGCATCTAGCCATTTCATAATCTCCTTTTTAACAACCTCTCTCATATTTGGATTGAGCCTTCTCTGCATATCTCGGAAAGGCTTCACAGACTCATCCGTGTATATATGATGCATGCAAAGAGAGGGATCAACACCCTTAATATCAGCAATTGTCCAGGCAATTGCTTCCTTGTGCCTTTGTAAACACTCAAGCAGAGCTCCCTCCTGCAATTCAGATAATGCAGATGAGATAATAACGGGGAGCGTGTTATTAGGGCCAAGGAAAGCATATTTCAATGTGCTCAGGAGGGGTTTCAACTCCAATTCAAGAGCCTTTTGGATTGAGGGTTTTAGTTGAGATGTCCTCGCCTCAGGCAGTAGATCTACCTTTACAGTCCAGGGTGGGGACAGAGACTCAGTGTGTATCCCCAGCAACTCTTCTAATTCAGGCATTTCCCTTTCAGTTTCCTTAATAATCGAGGGATGGTCCTTAGATATGACCTTCTGAAGGAGATCTCTACATAAGAGTGCTGGAGTAGTCACTTCAATTATTTTATCAATGACCTCAATCTGAGAATAATCTTCAAATCCAGGTTGCTTATAAGTATCAAAAACATTCAACATGATCTTTTTCCTAAAGCCCATTTTAAGTGCCCCAGATCTACAATTTATAGAGGCATTGGTTGTGGCCAAGAAGGGGCGTCCCAGAACAATGGACGGCTTTATGGGCTTATTAGATGGGTCAGTATCAAGTACCAGAAAGTCAACGGGGAAGAAGAAATCCTCCACTCTCACAAAGACATCTTCCAACAATCCCCGCGGTGTCTTAAGTGATCTGTCTGCAACCTAGAGGATTACTAGACTAGGCTTCAACTTTCCTCCTCCCAAAAGGTCATAGACAGAGCTCGGTAGAATGTTTACCTCCGTACCCAGATCGAGCAGAGCCTCGTCAATGTGTTGGTTACCTATGACCACTGAAATATATGGGGCCCCTGGGTCTTTCATTTTGGGGGGTGCTCATAGTCAGGCAGGATGACCTTGGTTTGGACCTATTTCCTAGATCGGCACTTCTGGGTGCACAGGTCCTTCAGAAACTTGGCATAGGACGGAATCTGTTTAATCACTTCCAACAGAGGCAAGTTAATCTAGACTTGCCTAAAAGTATCCATAATCTCTTCCATCCTATCCTTGGCTCCAGACGAGCCAATAGAAGATTCCCTAGGAGCGGATAGGCACTCTGGATAGGGCACCCTCGACTTCTGGGTAGAGGGGTCGTCATGGCGGGAAGGGGGTGGTGGAAGGACGACATCCTAATTGTGGGTGATTTTGTGCGAGGGAGAGTGGTGTGGCTCTTCCTCAGGTGAGATGGAAGTCGGGTTAGGTGTGTAAGGGGAATTCTGAGATGTAACCGTAGGAGTGTTGTCAGGCTTGTCAATCTTTTTTCCACTCCTCAACACGGTCACTGCTTGGGCGTGTTGACTGAATACAACCCCCTTGCCCTTAGGGTTCTCCTCAGAAGAGCTAGGCAGCTTCCCCAGATCACGTTGCCTAACTGCCTCAGTAAGATGACCAATTTAGGATTGTATATCAGTAATCATCTTATTCTGAGATTGGATAACCATATTCTGATGCTCTTGCATTGCTTTCATCATGGCCTTCAGTTCATCCATCTTAGAGGGCTTATTCGGAGGAGGGTTTTCATAAGAAGGTTGGTATGTGGGCTGGGGAGGTAAGGTTTTGTATTCCTTGAGTTAGAAGCATCAGCTTGCTTCCAAGAGAAGTTTGGATGGTTCCGCCACCCTAGATTATAAGTGTTGGAGTAAGGGTTATTGTGAGGGGGGCGGAAACCTTGGGCCACGTTCAAGTCAGCCTGAATCAACTCAGGGAATTGGTTTGCCTGATGGCACTCCGCAGTGTCGTGCGTTGTGCTTTGGAAAATGGAGCATTCTCTTGAAGCCTGTAAAATAGAGGCTGCTTGTGGGTTCATGCCGGGGTTTGCTAAAAGCCTATCAAAGTTTTTATTCAATAGTTGAATCTGATAAGCCAAATCCTGAGAAGCCCCAGCTTCATGGGCCTCTATCTTCCTCTGCAAGATTGATGGTTTTCTTTCTTGATAGGCAGAGGACAGATGTATGGAGTTGTCGCTTAATGTTTGCAATAATGCCCAAGCTTCATCCTCAATTCTGGTCATGAAGGTTCCTGCACAGGCTGCATCAATGGTTTGCCTATGCCTTTCAGATAATCCGTTGTAGAACCTTTCGACCAACTGCCATCTTGTCAGTTGATGGTGGGGGCATAACCTAAGAAGGTCATTAAAGCACTCCCAAGTCTCTTGAAATTTCTCCCCTTCCTATTGAGTAAAACCCATAATCTCTCTTCTGTAATGGTTGGTTTTACTCATCGGAAAATACTTTTTTAAAAATTCTCCCTTAAGGGTGGCCCAATCATTTACCCTTGCATCGAGGGTATGATACCAGTGCTTGGCCTTATCTTTTAGGGAGAAAGGAAATAGAGTCCTCATCAGGGCTTCATCAGTAAAGCGCTGGAGCTTCACCGTGGAACTGACCTCGGTGAATTCCTCCAAATGCCGGTAGGGGTCCTCCCTAGTAGTACCATAAAAAGAGGAAAATAAAGATATGCTACTGCTCTTGATCTCATATGGATTATCCCCTATCGGTCGTCTTAGTGCTTGTGTAGGTTGGTTCGTTGGAATAAAAGTCCCTTAGGGTTCTTTGTTGATTTGCACCTTGCTCAGCCATTCCTTCTTTTTCCTCTCCTAGGTGAGCTCTCCTAAGAATTCTTTCAGGCTCAGGATCAAACACTATATTACTCTCAAGAGAGCGTCTACCAAGCATACAAAACACAGTTCAGGTTTTTATTAAGTTAAACCTCCACTCCAAAGATAAGTCAAAAGATCAAGACTTATCCCTCCGTTCCCACGTAAGTGGTATAAGAGGGGTGTGGACTTGAAATCTTAACCTTCTTTATTGCAGAGGTCGAATTAGTTAATATAAATGGCCAAACAAGTTTTTCACTGCAATTACGTGCCTTAATTCAACCTTCGAGTGCCCTAGGACCTATACTTTGCTTGGATGATACTCCCAGGTGATCAAGTGAGAAGTTACTCCAACGACGAACAAAGGGATGCAAGTAGGGTGAAACCTTCCTTTGAGGCGATGCGTATGCGGTGCCCCTTAACTACCCTTTTGTTCCTTTAAGGGGTGTCCCCCTCCGTGGAGTATCAAAACACTTGGTGAAAAGATAGTATCACCACCACCACAAAGCACAATAGGAGGGTCTGCACCGATAAAGAGATCGGTGCCTATAGCCTTACGGGATCGTGCCTTAGTGCGGTGCCTAATGTGCATGCTTAGTGTCAGAAGTGTGTAACACACCGCAAATCTTTGTAATTTCTTTTGAAATTGCAGACAAGTCCCTTAGAATTAGATCAAATGTGAATTGCTTTTAGGGTTGAATCTGATTATCAGTTCCACTTTTAGTTATGTGACCACTGAATTAGTAAATTCAAACAACTTGGTGGTCTTGAATTTTAATTTGAATGCAAATGCGTGAACAGAAGCTGGATGCAAAAGTTAGAAAGATGTACCTATCTCTAGCAATCTTCGTGCTAATATGCTTGCAATGCACTGATAAGATCTAATGTGCTGCTCAATCACCCCTAAATGCACGCACCTAAGGGCATGTAACTTATAAATAGGTAGCTCGATATTTTCTTTGTTGGTTTTAAAAGTGGGCAATCAGAAAATAGAATCACGCACGCACAGAAAAGAAATATTGTAAGCCCTAGTAGCTAAAGAATGTGGGGAAAAATCACCAAAAATTCATCCCCAATTACTTCAAGGGTGAAAAGACAGAAATAAATTTGTGACGATGGAGAATCCTCTGCGAAAGTAAGATCTTGGTCTCTTTCGTCTTTTCCTCATGTGGCTTAACTCGTGGTTGCTATCGCCACTCTGTTGCACCTCGTCGCCTCGTCAGATTCCTCGCACAGTAAAAAACATTGATATGATAATTTTGCAACTCAGAATATTTAAAAACAATGAAGTAAATCTATTGCGTCTGTTGCCTCCCAGGCAATGGTGCCAATTTGATAGAGCGATTTTCACTTTGAATAATCAATATTAAGATAATAAATCGTTGCAGCACAAAAGGTGGTGGAAAATCTCTCAATCAAAGATTAAACAGATATGAATTTAAACCACAATAATGGATGTCGTATCCATAGGGAGGAATAGACTAATAAATTCACGATAAATTTTCCTCTTGTTTACTTAAAAGTAATTTCATTACATCCGAATCCCAAAGAAAGAACACTAATAGATGAATCAAAAAACCAATTTCTAAAAAAATATGGACCAATCACGTAAATTCTCCTTTACTAGAATACTCCTATAAAATCAATCAGCCCCAAAATATTCAATGGCATCCAATGTAAAGCATAATATCACCATTTAATGCAAAGCTAACAGATGGGGGAAGATAATCATGTAATTTGATAGGCCAATTAATTGGAGTAAACTAAAGGGGCTTGGCTATAAATTCATTCAATTAATAAAATAATAAATCAAAAATCAACTTTTGGCAATGGCAGCAAATGTAATAACTAATTGAAGTCAAAATAGAGCATTTGCTCTCTCTCCTCCTTGCGTGAGAGAGAGAGAGCACCGGCGGGGCTGTTAACCGCAAGGGAGGTTGGCGAAGATGAGGCCGATCCGATGGAGGTTGCGGCGTCAACGGAGATGGCCAGAGGTGGCCAGCCGACAGAGGAGAACAGTCGGTTTGTTGAAGGAGCCTGTGGGGCAACGCTTGCAGTGAAGGGCGCGTTACAGATGGCACGCGCCTGCCGGTGCGGCAGGAGGGCACGTGGACGAGGGCGGTGCAGCGCCTTCAGTGAAGGTAGCTGCCAGAGCACTTGCGGTCCAGCTGGAGCGAGCGCTAGACGCCTGCGGGAGATGGGTGCTGGCGTGTGGTTGCGAAGGCGGGCGCTGGAGAAAGGCACCCTGGTGGTGTGCCTGAAGGCGGTGGAGGCTGAGGCGTGCGCCTGCGGGCACGCAAGGTGGAGAAGGAGCGGGCTCCTGCAGTGCTTGGCAGGGGCGCGGGTGAGCGGAGCGGCTATCCATCGCCTGCGGGTGCTGGCCTAGCAGTGGTGAAGGCGTGACTGGAGGTGGCTCTGCGCACAGCGCTGGAGGTGTGGGAGCGGTGCCTGCAGGGAACGCTAGGCACTGGAGAGGGGCGCTGGCTTGAGGTGATGCTGGAGGGGTGCCAACGCCTGCGGTGGTAGCTTTTGTAGGCGGGAGAAGGTGCCTGTGGAGGCGATGGAGGCGCTCCTGCAGTAGGGGCGCGCAAGGTCTGCGGAGGGGTGGGCGCTATGCTGCGGTGGTTGGTGAGCACACAGCACCTGCGGGTAGCGCTGGTGGCGAGGTGGTCTGCAGAGAGGTGCACCAGGCACTTACTTGAGGCGGGTGGAGCGGGGCAGAGCGGCTGCTGGCACTGGAGAGAGGCACGCCCTGCGAGAGTGGGTGGTGCGGTGCTAGCGCCTGCAGGAGGGCTAGAGCAGGCAGAGTTAATGGTGCGAGCGCCTGCAGCATGGGAGGGGAGCACTAGGCACTGGAAAGAGGAAGCGCCTTGCGGGAGCGGGTGGGGCTGTGCGGTGATGGCAGGTGCAGGCTTGGTGCACAGTTCACACGGGTTACACCGTTTCTGGATGATGATCTTCCTCCCCTTTCTCTGCCTCCTCTTTAACTCCTCTCCTTTGCGCGTGCATGAGTTAAGGGATTTTCAAATCCCTTAGCTATTTCTGGCCGACGGCTGTTGAGGGTGCCCGGAGGATGGGGAAAAGAACAGCCGTTGATTATTTGAAAGGGTAATTTACCCTCCCCTCATTCTTTTGCTAAATATTTTTCCTGCACATAAAAAGAACATAAAATCATTACATATTAAATTATAGAATAGATGTAAACCTAAATCATGATGTATGCAAACATTCTATAACTTAATGTAATTATTAACAAACCTAAAAGATACAATTAAAGTTACTTAGGCATAATATTAGTCCATTAAAATGGACTCATCAATCGTCATTTCTTTCATACGGCAGTATATCTTCGCGAGATTTGGAATACCCCACGCTTTAATTAGCGACGGGGGAAGCCACTTCATTCACGTCCATTTCTGGTCAATATTAAAGAAATATGGGTTACATCACTGTATAGCCACCCCATATCACCCACAGACCAATGGGCGGGCTGAAGTGTCTATCCGTCAGATCAAGCTGATTCTCCAGAAGACGGTTAGACCAAACAGGAAGGATTGGTCTGACAAATTAGTTGACACACTCTGGGCATATCGGACCGCATACAAGGCTCCACTCGGAATGTCACCATATCGCATGGTATATGGCAAGGCTTGTCACCTTCCTGTAGAGTTGGAACATTGCACCTTTTGGGCAGTGTGAAAATGTAACCTTGACCTCGATGCAGGAGGTCAAGAACGGAAACTCCGGCTCAGCGAATTAGAAGAGATCCGGCGGGAGGCCTATGAGAACGCATTGATATACAAAGACAAAACCAGGGCTTTTCATGATCGCCACATCCGAAGGAAAGCGTTCACGCCCAACCAGCAAGTCTGGTTGTTTGATTCACAACTGAAACTCTTCGCAGGGAAGCTCAAGTCCAAGTGGACTGGCCTGTATGTTGTGATTCACCCATATCCTAATGGGGCAGTCCAGATCAGGGACCCAAAATCTAGGCATATATCTACGGTAAATGGCCAATGCCTCAAGCCATTCTTGGCCTAGAAACCTCCTCCACCTGACAAAATTTCTCATCTTATTGAGGATGTGTGATTGAATGCTCGCCCAGCTAGAGGTGTTAAACTCAGCATGTATAGATAGCATCTATCCCACATTTCACCATCATCTATACATAGCCATTTTTATATATAGCATATTTTTCTTTTAGCATATTTCCTTTTTGTATATTGCATGCTGACAGGTTGGCCAGTGCTGAATGTATACTTTCAGGAGCAATTACAGGTGATTTCTACCCATTCTCTCCCTGCTGTATTTATTTTCTTTTATATTCATGCATGAGAACATGCAAGAACTTAGGCATGGGGGGTTAGATAAAACAAAACTGAAAATTTTTATGCCAACATTTAGGAAAACCTCGGAGCTGCATGTAAAAAATACTTTAAGACCCAAAATAAAAGAACAACCGACTCCACCTCCAATGCTCACATTGGAGCTAGAAATCGTCTACAACAGCCATTCCGACTCACCCGCTCACCTCTTGTTCTAAATTTAGGGTCAAGCCGAATTTAACCCGAACGGGAAATTTTATGAAGTACGAATATAAGAGGTTAATTGTTCATAGCATATATACATATTGCAGCCATGAATAAGATTATTTTATTAAGAGAATGCATTAGGGATTTTATCCTCAAGTTGATTCCTGTAATCTAGAATCTAGTACGACCTTTCACACACGCGTAGAATTTGCAATGGATTCACGGTGAAGGCTGATAAACATCTTTAGTCTGTTGAGAAGAAACAGTGCTTCTTCCTCTGAACCCCTGGATAGTGTTTTGGGAGTCAGGCAGATTTTCTTCCAAAAATCCACCAAATAGTGTGAGATGAGAGTAGAGTGTACTGGTGCTCTAAGATTAGTACATGGAATCCAGAGTCCTAAATAATTATGTGATGATACTCTGAGATTAGACATAGTTTTCACTCTCGGTTCCTGTGTATACATTTTGTGTGAAATTTGGAGAGCCACCAAATAAAGCAAATATGAGGAGAGCGAGTTTTCATAAAACTAAGGCTAAGGTGGATGGTTACGACCATTCTTTACGGAATCCTCAGCTGAAGGAGAGTATTGATGCCAAGGTCAGAAATACACCGTCGTATCCATCTCTCCCAGTGCCGTAAGTAGGCACTTCCACCAAATAAGCCACCCAATGTCTCTTGAGTGCCACGAATCCTTAATAATGCCTCCTCAATAAAGTTCATGGATGTGTGCTAATTGTGTTATGTTGAAAAAAAAAATGAATGATGAAAATAAAGAAAAATTGAAACAAATAATAATAATAAATAAAAAGAAGAAAAATCAAAGTATAAAAGAGTGAATATTTAGTTTAGTTGCATTGAGGCAATACCACCAAATAAATTTGAGATCCACCAAATATGGCCATAACCCAACTTTCTTGTGTTTCTGACCACACGAATACTGGCTGAGGAATTCCGACTTAGTGTTAGGGTTATGGAAACTCAATTAAAGTGTTAATGCCAAGTGAGACCACCAAATACAGATCATATGTGTGAATTTGGTGAGATTGTGAGCTCCAAGAAAAAGAAAAGAAAAGAAACAGAAAAAGAGCAAGAGAGAATGAATACAAAGGAATCAAAAGAGAGCATAATTTTTCTCACCTTTTTCTAAGTTGAGTTACTTAGTAATCCGAGAGCCTAGATTCTGCAGTACTAGTCTCTATGTAGCACCAAGTGAGAGTGAGCCACCAAATATATAATCTTTTCCCTCAGAGATTCTCTACCTAAGCTAAAGCTGAGGAGAAATTCATAGAATATCTTGAATACCCCGAGGGAAGAACTCTGCCTATCCTGCTAGAATTTTGTTAGGGGTCGAGTACAGGCTTTAGAGGTGTATGAGCTTTTCACTTGAATCCGTTGCAAAAGCTACATAGCTGCACTTTCACGATTGTCTGGATTCCTAGAGAATAGGATGAAAACAAAAAGGAGAAAAATATCTTGGCATACATTTGATAAAATAATCAATCCTTTATGAACCCTTCTGTAAATAATTTAGTCTTGCATTTGCTAGGGACTAGTAAGATTTAGGCATGGGTGTATGATTGAGCAGCAATAATAGGTCTTAATTGGCCTAAATTAGGCTAGAACTTAGCATGAGTTAGGGTAATGCATGCATGCATAATCATTATCTACATCTTTACTGCTTTACTTTAGCTTTGCATAAAAAAATGTTATAATGTGCTGACTAAGTGTATTATGTCGATTGCAGGTAATAAGCTGGATCTTAAGCTGGATCAGGAATAATGAGTGTTGCAGCAGAGCTGCAGCTGAAGACCTGGATTAGATGTAGGAATAATGATGTAAGGGAGTCAAGGTTTGCTATTCTATTAAGTAGGAATAAAGTAGTAAAATGCAAAGAGCTTAGGTCCATCCTAGCCCTAGGATAGCTTAGAGACTTCCCCCAAGCCTTAGCCTCCCTTAGATTAGGTCACAGTACCCTAGGAAGCCCTAAAACCCTAGTTCCAACCCTTATCTGGACGTCCAAATAAGTTATAGGATGTCCAGAACCCTTAGCCATCTCCCGCACACCTCAAACCCACTTCTGCAGTGTTATTGGACGTCTAGACACATTGTCAGATGTCCAATTTCTGTAGAATACCCAAAATAGAACCTAGATTTCCCCCTGACTCAGATTGGATGTCCAGAATTGAAGTTTGGTGATTGCAGCGTAAAAATATGCCTGCAATTGTGCCGTCTTGTGCTATTTTCTAGCGTTACCCAAGCATATTAGGCCTCCATAGTTGCATTGTAAAAATACACTCATGCATGCATCTAATTGAGAGGAGAATGAAATAAGTGGCCTTGCATTTTACTTTTTTCCTCAAGTGCATCTTTGCAAAATTCCCATCTCTATTTTTATTCCCACTTGATTTTTAATCTCTTCCAACGACTGCACCTTTCTTCCTCGTGCCATGCTTCCCACGGCTACAACTTGCCTCTCCCTTCCAAGCCATTCCATCCCTCTCCCTGCAACCGCTTGCAGCCATGCCTTCTTTATAAAAGCTACGTCTTCTCTTCAAAACAGGCCTGGTCCCAACAAAAAAAAGGCAGCAGCACACCTTCTCCTTCCAGCCCACCACCATCCTCTCCTCCATTCCCCTCCATATGCCTGCCCTCCTCGAGATACCCGGTGGGTAAGAGCTCTCACTGTGGTGCACACCACCATAGTGAGACCACCACCGCCCAGCTCTTCAAAGAGCCGGTGGGTGTGGTGGCTTTCTTCACTGTTTTTCAGTTCCAGCCATTCTAGCCATTGGAGTAGCTTCAAGGTCTGAAGCTCAAAACCTTCGCACGCCCAGCGGCAGCAGCAGCAGCCCCTTCCGCGCGCACTTGCAGGTGCCCCAGCCCTCCGCGCGCGCCTGCAGGCCCTCTCCGCCTTCGCTTTCTCCGCCTTGTCGCGAGCTCTTCGTGCTCGCAACTAGGTGTTGCGCGCCTCTGCAGCGGCCGCCCAAGCGCTTCCCGCCCCCCTGCCAGCACCTGTAAGCTTCCGCGCCGCCTGTAGACACCTCGCCTCCCACTTCGCTGCTCTGTAGCGAGCTCTCTGCACTCGCAACTGGCCGGCGCAGGCCTTCACCCTCGCGTGCATACGCGCCCGCGTGTGGAAGCCCCAGACGACGCCCATCGCGCCCAGATGCCTTAACCCTCCAGCGGCTGCTTCCTCTCCCGCTCTCTCTCTCACTCTCTCTCACAACACTCACAGCACTCTACACTGACGCACACACACACCTACACTCACACTTCCACACAAACACACACACCTATACTCTATTGTATACATATATATATATACTTATACTTATATATTGATATATATATACATATATATGTACAAATATTTACATACATATATATATATACATATATATACATATATATATTTATATTTATACATATAATAGTACCTATATACTTATGTATTATTATACATACATATATATATATATATCCTTATATATATACATACATATATATATATACATATATACATATACTACTATACATATACATATATATATATATACTTATATCTATATATATAGTAGTATTAGTATCCGTATATACATATATACATATATACATCTATATACTTATATATATACATATATATATACTTATACATACATATGTATACATATACTTGTACATATATATATATCTACAAACATATATACATATATATCTATATAACTATATATACATATATACGTATATATACATATCTAGCTACATATACCTATATATACATATATTATTATATATATATACATATATATATATATACCTCTATATAGTTATATATATACATACACTTACATATACATATCTACATATATATATATACCTATATATTTATAACCATATATATATACATATAGATATATTTACATATATACATATATATATATTTTCACATTATTTACCATACACTGTATCGCGGGAATATCTGCACCAGTTGTTGATATTCCCCGATACACGCGTACAAAAAGCATGGTCGCATACATCGTCCACCATCGATCTCACACTCCACGCGGCACCTAGTCCTGTTGGTTGCGTCTCTCTGGACGATGACCGACTCGACACTGTGCTACACTCCATCTCCACCTCCACCCCCACCCCTTTATATACATAATATATACATATATATATACTGTATTTACTTTATTTCTATTTTGCTTTCCTGTTAGTAAAAAGATAAAAAAAATATAAAAGAGAAAAGATAATCTTCGACTTGTAGGTACTCCGTCTTGCGAGTAGCAAGACCCATTTTGGAACCTTGTTTTGGCTCAAAGCCAAGAACTCAATTTTGAGGGTGCACCTCAAGGACAAAGATTACCAGAAAAAATTCTAAATAAGAAAAACACCAAAAACACAATAAACGAATGGAAGAAACTCGTTGTAGGAAAGGCATAGAAACTTGACTTGTACCCCACTTCCCTGAGTTAGACCCTAGGCCTAAAAGTGACAAGATAAAATCAAGTAGGCCAGGTAAAAAAATTTTTTGTAAAGGGATGGTTAGGTCCGATTTAGGTTAACCACTATACACATTTCAACGATAAAATCACCATATTAACAACCTATCCGGGCTCGACAACATTTGGACTTCTGATTTTTTAGTATAAGTCGTCTGATCCTGTTTTGGACGTCTGGAACTAGTCTCCAGTTCCTATTTTGAGATTCAAGCATTGATCTTGGACTTCTAGCTCCCTAGACCTAATCCCAACCCCATAGGAACCTAAATTAAGGTGTCCTAACTATAGTACATCACCTCTAGACCTAGCTAAGGACCTAATTAGGTCCTCACCAAACCCAATTGACTTAGATAAAAGTCAATTACCGTCACCTAGGTTAATTGGACTCATTGAGTCCAATTGAGCTCAAATCTCAACCCACACAAGTTCAATTGGACTTAATGAGAGTCCAATTGACCTAAACCCAACCTAATTGAGTTATTTCACTCTCAATTTGGTTCACACACATTCAATTAAACTTAGGTTAAGTTTAATTGCAATTTCCCCTTAGCAATTATGGTTTGCAACCCTAATTTAAGGTATATACCTAACCAAACCCCTTAGGACCTAACCTAGACCTCTTAGACACCTAGGGTACGACCACACACACACACACAAACACGCGTGCATTCATGCACGCACACTTCTCTAGAGTTCTCTAGAACTCTCTTGTAGTGGCGCCAACTCTTGGTTGCCAAATTTAGCAACAAAGAGGCATACAATTCTTAGATCCACAAATGGTGGATCTAAGAAACCAACTCTATCTCTCTTGGCCGGCCACTCTTGGACTCTCTCTAGAGAGTTCCACACTTCTCTAGAGAGACTCCCTTAGGTCCATAAAAAGACCTAAGTGGTGGCCATTTTCACCCATTCACTTTTGGCAATACATGCTTGGCTCCATCCACCACCACTTAGGCTAGCCACTGCCATCTCCACTCCATCTCCATGAGTTGAGCACCACCATGAAGGACACCACGCTAGGATGCTGGATCACTCCAACCTCTCTCCAAGGGTCGGCCTAAGCTCCATTGGCCACCTCTCATTCTCCTCTCAACCACTCCAAGGCCATCGGAGCCCACCTCTGAATGCCCTCACTTCTGATAGATTAGTAGCTAGCTCTTTACATTTACTGCTTATATTTAGTGCTTAGTAGTGTAGTCCTTATTCTCCCCCAATGATGCATGCAAAATCCCCCCATAGATTCTTGTATGCGATAGTTTTCTGGTAGCTAGGTTTACATTTTTAAGCATTCCTGTACAAGCTTTCCTCTACATTTCATGTTACAAACACTTCTCCAATAAATGAATGAAAGATACATTTTTATATATATCTCTATGTTTTGAAATCACCATGAGCTTATTGGTTTCCATCTTTTCTGCGTGATTCAAGTTGCCTGTTTTTCACTTGTTTATATATTTCACAACAAGCAGGTCATTTCTGAAAAATATGGAAAATCTAACTATAGATGCATTTTCTATAAACAACCACCACATCACTAGAATCGTGCGCATAGACGAACTGGGACTCAAAGTCTCATTATCTTTAGAAAATAATTTTTTGTTTAATCGTATTGCGCGCTATACTATGATGCTTTTCCTATCAAACACGTACTTTACGACTCCACAACAAGGATGAGTTTAAGTCGTCCGATCTTAAGATCGGATGGCTGATATCGTCCAAATGTGGGAGTGCATTTTAGGTGAGGAAGAGGAGCAGGCGCGCACGCAGCGTGCACACGTCACCCACGATGGGCCTTTAGCGATGTTTAATTCCATCACTAAAGGTCACATAATTAATATTTTGAAGTTAAAATGTCCAAATTGCCCCCAATCCTTGCAACTATAAAAGGAGACCCCTACCTGATGAGAGACTCATCATGATCTATAATTACCCCTAATTAACTAGTCATCCTTGTTAATTAGCTAAGGTTATGAATATATAAGGGATAATTATAAAATAAGGGATATTTAGTAAAGGACCTTAAAATAAGTTAAATATGATATTTTATCATTCAATTAACATTATTAACAATTTAATTAATAATTGGACTCGAAATCTTATTAATCATTTCCTTAATTAAAAAGTTAACTTAAACATAATGTGTACCTAAGTATTTAATAACTTAAGTAATTTTACTTAATCTAATAAATTAACTTAAAAAGGTCAAAAATGTAAATTCAAGGTGAAAACATAATAGTTATCTCATTTACTAACATATATAAAATTTGAAAAAAATCTAAGCTAAAATAAACCTTTAAAACCTGGGTTTACATTTTGGTCCTTAAAATTCATTGCAATCAGGTCCTTCATTTTCATATAGGTCCTTAAGTTTCACTGCACATAGGTCCCTATCCCTTTCTTCTTCTTCTTCTCCTCAGCCAATTGAACGGCTAACGACGGAGAGTGACTCCACCGCACGATCACCGCCCTACCGACATCATCCTTCCTTCTGCAAGCTCCTGGAGCTTGCGCTCACCACTCCATCTTCATCCATCGGTCTGGATTACTCAAAAATCCTAATTTTTGGTGGGAGTTAACCTCACCGTCGTCGGAGACGATGCCGAAGGTTAAGCTTCCCAAGCTTCTTCTTCGTCCAGACTTCGCCACCTTCTTCGTCGCCATCCACTATAAATACCCCCTCACCCCTTCGATTTCTCTCAAGTTGTCTCCCTTCCCTCTTCTTCACTGCAGCCAACTTTGATAGGCTATTCTCTTCGCAACTCTGGCAACTCCCCATCTCATCCTTCGACTTCCTCCATTCGTCCTGATCAGCTGAGGAGCTTCGCCAAGGTCAGCTGCGTCTCTGGACAAAAGCGACGACCAAGGAGATCCTCTACTCCATCCATTTTCGCCCGCCGGAGATCTTCTTCTTAAACCCTCTGATTTCATCTTCTGCAATGAACCTTCGGCGGAATCCTGTTGACCCCTTCATCCAGGTAATAGTAGATTAGGGGTTGGATTAGGAGTAGGGTAGTTTAGGTGGCAGTTAGTTAGGTAGCTTAGTTGTAATTTCAGAGTTTAATGTTCGTCTTCTTCGACTCCGGTGAGCTCCTTGAGCTCTCTAGAGCTTTGATTTTGTCTTTTAAAGCCATTGATCACCTTCCTCTATCATTCACAATCATTTCTAATCCATTAAAACACTAAATTGATCACTATTTTCCCCAAATTCACCTTCACCTTCACACCTACTGTCGCTGTCCATGGCGACAGCATCTGAGCATAGATCCACTTCCATAGGGTCCTCCATCACCTATTCACAATCTAAGGATCTTAATCCACACTTTAATTTGAGTAATTACAACCTATAACCTAAATGCCTAAATCTATTTAAGCTCCTAAGCGCACTGTCAATGGTGGCTCAGCAGTAGTTAAAACTTTAAATTATCTATATATTTATGATCGCAATTACTTTTTGACTTGTCTCAACCACTCTTTTGAGTGGGAGAACAAGTCCTATGCTTCATTCTATTAAAAATCCATCTGAACTGAATTCATTGCTAATTCTGAATTATAATGAACAATTAAGGAATTTAATGAGTTCTTGAGGTTCCTTGCAACCTTAGGAACCTTTAAAATAAAAAATGGTGCGATTCTTCATTCTAACATACTTTTTATCTTTTTCTGGACTCACTGGATCTCCAGCGAGCTCCGACGAGTCGTTTTTGATCTTCAGTCTTTAGAATTTGTTAAGAAGCTCCAGATTGACATGTTATTGATCACTGATTATGCTGAGGTACTTAAATTGGGATTTTAACATCTAGAGCTACACATTAGTCCTCATCTTCTCCAACTCCGATAGAGTTGGAGAAGTCTATATAGAAGCCTGAAAGCCACACTTAAGGTATTTAAAAGCTTCAATGTAGTACATTGAAGCTATTCCTGACCTCAGTTTAGTGTAGAAACCTCCCAATCAATCTGATGAACAAAATGCTTTTAGAGTTCAGGCGAGAAGCCTGGAACCCTAGATTTTTAGGTTAGAACACCTGATTAAGGGATTGGGAAGATTTTTGAGGCTGAGAGGATTCTTTTTAAGGTGTCAATTTCGTGAAATGATGCTTAAATCAGAAAGTCAAAATTCCAAGCTTCATAGTCAAACTAAGGTTGAAATTTTGATTCAGAGCTCGATTTGAGGAAATGAGGAGTTAGAATCATTTCTGAGAATCTATTGAATGATTTTAGAGAGATTAAAGTGAGCTTAGATCTGTTTATCTGATGGAATTAATCAACTGTCAATTTGGGTTGTTTTTGAACCCAAACTGATGGCAGTGGTCTTTTGTTGAGATTTGAATGTGATTCCTGCCTAGAGTAGTCTGTTTCGACCCTTAGAATTTGTTGAAATCAATCAGAAACAATCCTAAGTGTCTGTTACACCTTTTCTGAAGATCAAATCCTTTCTCTGATGCTTTCAGAGAAGCTTCAAGCTTCTCCATGTTTCCTGAAGCTTCAAGAGCTTAAAACCTACACTAGCAGATGCGGAAT
Source organism: Thalassia testudinum (assembly GCA_037157565.1). Taxonomy (NCBI): domain Eukaryota; kingdom Viridiplantae; phylum Streptophyta; class Magnoliopsida; order Alismatales; family Hydrocharitaceae; genus Thalassia; species Thalassia testudinum. The sequence goes on along the minus strand of JAZHRO010000029.1, from coordinate 838,436 downwards.
CCCTTTCAAAACCTATTTAGAACCTTAGTTAAGTGAGAAAGTCCATCTGTGGACTCTGTTAACCTGAATACCACTTCCAGGAAGTGTTAGAACCGTATTAAACCCATAGTTTTGCCCTTAAAATTGAAGAGGAAATCTTCCCCTTAACATTAAATTGAAAGCATAATCCTGTAGAGCTACTTTAGAGCTCTCCATCAAGCTTTATCTTGCTTGATTTGGAGCTCTAAGTAGGGAGTAATCGTCGTTTGAAGTTGGCACTGGAGGGGGGAACAATAGTCCCATATTAGAAGTTTTTGAGTGCTCGCCTTAGTATAAAACTAATTTGTGTTATAGGCGATTCAGTCGTTAGCGCTCGGCACACGGTTACTGATAGAGCATTGATTCGAGCATGTGTGTGTGTGGGGGGACACGTATGTGCCTGCGAGTGTGTGCCTGTGGCATGCGGATGTGTGGCCCTGGCAAGGCGAGGCCTGGGAGGCGTTGAGCCGGTTGGCTCAAAACTCTGAATCGAAAATAAATCGAACCATAAGTGAACAAGGCGAGGACTTAGTAGGGTCTGGTCCCACCCTGCAAAGGGTGCTGCGTATCCCCGAAATGTCTGAGCTGCAAATAAATAAAGAAACTAATTTTTGGTTAAAGATAAAAAAAATTGGTTTGGCTCAGTAAGAGAAAGGGCTTAGAAAAAAGGGAAAGGAAAGACAGCTGAAGGAAACATACGTGAAGGCATTAAGGAACAAAGAGCAATAGAAGAAAGAAGAAAAAGACTAGGGGAGAAGAAGGTAGGAGTAGAAGAAGAGAAGAAAGAAAAAAGAGTTTGAGAGAATAAGAGAAAAATAAACAGGGAAAGAGAATAAGAGAAAGAAAGAAAGAATAGAGGATTAAGAAATAAAAGAAAAAGAAGATAAAGAGAAGAAGAAAAGAAAGAAGAGAGACTGAAGAATAAGACAAAGAATTAATTTTTCTTGTTACGTTTAATTTCTTTTTGTTCTTAATGGTTGTATTAAGGCATGTTTTGACTAAATAAACTCTTCTTTGCCTTAAATCTTTTGAAATAAGTAGAGGATTTACATGTTTTTAATGTTGAAAATGAGAATTCATATGGGATTTTGCATGTTACTTCATTTTAATCAAATTTTTACCAAAATTCATGCTTCCATAATTAACTTAAATATACCTCCTATACTTATAAAGAAAAATAAAAGATAACTAGTGAATTTAGAATGAATTATACCTCCCAGCAAACAACTTGGACTCAACCAGTAAAAATTTTCTAAAATCAATTTACACACTCTATACACCCACATTTGAGGCACATAATCGGACTTGATTTTTCATCTACTCAACCGGGCTTCCGACCTGTGGACTCGGTACACGAATTCAACACATAAAAGAGTAGAAATCATATTAAGTTAACCAAATTTCTGTGTGCCTTAACTAAGTGGTGCAATAGGCTAATTGATTGAACTGTTTGGGCCCCACCACTTAAGATAAAAGTGATTCATCAAGTAGCTTGCCACTTAGGGTTGATTCTTAGGGCTGAACCAAGCACTCTACATTTTTTTCTTTGATTTCTAAATGAATATATCATCACCAGTGCTTGCAAAACTTGGAGTGTTTTCCTAAACTTGATTGAATATACCTAAGATTAAACCCTAAAAGCTACTAAACAAGGTTGAACTCTAAAAGACACATCATTAAATAACTTTGTTTGCAAACCCTGGTTGTGCACACACACACATTTTAACTGATCATTAAGGGCACAACCCATCTAAAGGGCCCATCACATTCCTGAAGCACAATTTTCCCAAGCCTAACTAAAATTGATTAGATGTTGGCCCTAAGGACTGGTTCGCTCGTCGGGATCCAGATTGAGATTGTTCATGATTAACCTACTTATACTAGTCAATCTGATGTCTAGCTAGGGGAGTAGCGTCAAACGACCGCGGTTGGGAGGTACACTAGGAACCGGAGGTGCAAGCCAAAGGAAGAACCTTCTCCTCAATCCCTCCTTCTAACTGGTTGGATTGCCTGGACATAAGTAAAGTAAATCGTCTATAATCTTAGGATGGATTCTGAGAGTCTGTAGACCTTTAGGCTACCCAAACTAAGGACAGGCTTGTATTTTTGTATTGCAGGGCTCCTTTCACTTCTGATTTCCCTCCTTACTTCACCATGTACCCTTCCACATCCTGCACACATTTCACATCCTATCCTCCTACCACCACTTATCCCCAAGATGATTACTATCCCGACTTGACTTATAATTATCCATCCACTAGCCAGGATGACTTTGATTGGGGATATGAATCTGGACCTCAGTGTCCAGGGCCTAACCCTGGACAACAAGACTATGATTATTATCCTTCCTAGAGCTATAATGATTATGGATCTCCATCCTTTGATGACCAAACCAACCAGATCTACAATCAGGAAGGATATAATGATTATAACACCTACCCTCCCCTGTATTCCATTGAAAATAGGTCATCACCCTTCCTTGAACAATCCATGACGACCTACTACCAGGGAGGAACCCGAGAACCTCGACATCTTGACTCCCCTAAATTTAATCTGAACCCACCCAAACCTGAACCGAACCAGTTGGTATAGGTGAACCAGATCCTGGATAAGGTGTTGGCTAATTTGAGGAACACTATACAATCTTTAGAAGCTCAGCCAACACCATGCACTGAAGCACTGGAGCCTATGATCAAAATGATTGATGAACTTAATAGTGCTCTATTGGATTTGCTCCAAAGTGTTAGGGATAGGGACTTAGGTGAGTTCCTTCTTGGGAAATTTTCGAGGTTGAGGATAAATTTGTGGTTACACTAGTCAAATCTTGGGATGATTCTCAAGATGAACCCCCTTCAGGAGAGCCAATGTTTGAACCTGCTCAGGCACCTATCGGGGGGGATACATTTTCTGAGACTGGGGATGACCAGGATGGGCTAGAACAACCATTCAAGGATGAACCGATTGATTCACCCGAGATCCTCGAGCCAGGGAGTGAGGAAAAATATGTCTTCACGGACCATGAAATGACATATGATTTTGAGACATATATAAATGAGGATCATCAATTCTTTGACTCTGAGGGTGAAGAGTCTTTTGGCGAAGTCTCACTTGAACTTAAGGAAGAGGATTTTAGTGAGACAAATGGGCTTGAGGAATCTGACAAACCAGTTGATAGCCCAATTATTGAAGATTTGGATTTAGTTGGGGTTAACTTGGAGGATCCGAATCTTGATGATTCAATCAGTGACCCCAGTCCTCATCTACACCCTGAAGAGATGACTTCTGAGATCTTTGTGCCCAAGTCAATCTTTATTCAGCCACGATTTCTGGACTTGGGAGAATCATATGGGGTGAATAATATGCTAGAGGTCCCGAAGCCTAAGTCCTTGATGTTGGAGGATAGAATTGTTGAAATAAAGATTTGGGAGGCTAATTCTGAGGGAAGTTTGATTTTGGATCTAAGGGTACCTATTGACTTAAAACCACTTACTTTCTACCAGGACCCTTACGATATCTTTCACGTGTAACCCAAGCTCGAAATAACTGATTATTTTTCTGAGCTAGACGTTAAGTGGACAACTGCACTTATTGAACCATCTTTACCCGTTGTCCAACACTTTGGTCTTGGGTTGCACACCACTAAACCGCAAGCCCAGCCCCGCAAACACAACAACCTTTGGTTTTAGGTGATTTTCATCCAGAACCTGAGAACCACTCGACCCTGGGGCATGGGTCTGCACCTTAATTTCGTCCACATCTGTGGACATCTTCTGCTGGCGGGTTTCAGGATCAATATTTTGATTTTGATTCTGAACCGCACTTGCGAATTCTTAATCTCTTTGTATGTATGCTATGCCTAGCTGAAGGCATTAAACTTAGCACGTGTGTATACACCCTTCTCTCTGCGGAGCTGACCAGATTTTCACGACACTCAGGTGATGTTCTATTTACTTTACCCTTTTCATGTCTATATTTCTACAATGAGGACATTGCATCATTTAGGCATGGGGGGTGGATAATCAATTCCTGAAATCATTATGTTAACTCCATAGAATTTCTTTTAGTTTCTTATAAAATTAAAAAAAAATGAAAGAAATTAGGAAAAGATAGGCATTTGGAAGTTATTAACTTTAGGAAATGATACGATAGGACTTAAACACTTAGACTCTTCAAGTCTTCGGACTTAAATTAGCCCGGGTGTCCACTCGAATGTGGACTTAGTCTCGAGTCCTCGCCAATTAAAATTCATTTTAAGTTGGTAAATAAATTGGGATGATAAGTATACGACTTATCAACCCACCCTCTGATTTGGGGGGACTTTAAGCCTAAGCATCTACACACACTATTGTGCACTGACTCACTTTCCAGCGATTTTTACGGAAATTGGGTAGCTAATGGACCGACTTGGGGGGTATGGCTGGCAAGTTGCCGGTGGTAATAGCTCGTCGGCCTGTTGTCTAGAGCCCAGCCACAAGACCATTTTCGTTGTACTGCCTTTAGGTAAATCTTAGATCAGGGAAGCCCCCTACTTATTAAAAAAAAAAAAGAGAAACACTCAAAAAGAAAAGAAAAAAAAAGAGGAGAAAAAGAAAAGGAAAAAAAAATACAAATACCACACTTCACCGCACGAGTAAGGCTAGCAAGTTGTCGGTGGTAACAGCTCATCGGCCGGTTGTCCAGAACCCAGCTCATAAAAAAAATAAATGCACAATAATTCCCAAAACACTTAGGGAAGAAGCAGGGAAGTAGAATAAACCGGGGAGATATACACTGGATTCACCCTTGTGTTGACCCCATAAATAAAAGAAGTAGGGAGAAAGCTATCGATCGTAAAGATAAACCTTTAGTCAAGGTCACCTAGGGTCGTAGAAACCCGAAGTCCGTCTTAACAGCCGTTTGGTGAGTCTATCACTTTTTCACAAAGATGCTTAGTACTTAGAATCCTTTTCGAGTCTTGGGCGGGTTGGGTAGCCGTAAAAAGTTATCCCGTAACTCTCAAACTCCAAAAGTACAAAAAAATTAGAAAAGAAGAAAAATAAAAAAATATATATTTCTTCCCTTCACAAATAAGGCAAGAACTTGGGCAGTCTGCATTCTGGCAGACACCTGGGTACTGTTGAGTCTTCGTAGTTTAGAACCTTAGTTGAAATTTTCTATTGTTAGTAAACGACTTAGGCCTAAGCGATCTAATCCTAATTTTGATTTTATACATAGCATGTAGTTTAATTTTGCTAGGGACTAGCAAAAGATAAGCATGGGGGTATGATAAACATGTATAAATTCATCGTAAAATGCTGATTTGTGATAGTTCCTAGGCTTAGCACTGCATATCATGATATAAATATCGCATAGCATGCATCATTTTGCATTTAGAGTAGTTGTTTATATTTTTGGTTAATTAGGTCCTTTTTATGGTCAAGAGAAGAGAGGATTTATCTTAGGACCTCGGATGGACAATTAGACCATACAAATTTGATTGGGACGACGATCGGAGATTAACGCCTCTGAAATCATGCAGATCAGAGTCCCGTAGCATCACACTAAGCTCGAGGAAGATCAACGGCCAGGGGGGCAATGTGACATCCATACGGGTTTCGGATGGAAAATCCGACTGTACTGATGGATCTGGAGCGACGATTGCAGTCCGGCATCACAAAAATCATCCCAATCTGAGAACCGTGGCACCCTCTGCAAGAAGAAGAAGACGGATGGCCCAGATGGCGCCACGTGGCCCCATCCAGGCTGCCCAAACCCAGCCAGCAGCCACCGCCCACTCTCCCTCATCATCTACACCGTTAATCCTAGCCGTTGGATCAAGATCCAATGGCTGGGAAGCGTCTGCACCAATTTCTTCCTCGTGACACAAAGGGTGACGTGGCGCACTGGTTGACGCAGCGGTTTGCAAAGGAGGGGCGCGGGTTCGATTCCCCGCAACCCCTCCAATTTGCAATTGGGCGGGCACTTGGAGCTAAGCGCAGTGGCAGCGGCAGTGGCAACACGCGCTCGCACGCGCGGGCCAGGGCATTGCAAGCGCGCATGCCAGCGCACAACACACGCGCACACAGCTGGGCGTGCGCGATAAGTGCGCTTGAAGAGCGGGGCAGGCGGTGCGGGTGCAAGGGGCGGTTGGTGCCAGCTTTCAGCGACAGCTGGACTGACCTACAGCGACGCTTACAGCCGTCGCTGTTTCATTGCAAGCCAACAGAGCCAGCTATGGGCGTGGGTGGAGGTGAGCTGTCTACAGCAACGTTTCCAGCGACGGTCTGGAGGTCGCTAGAGGTCCTTTATCCATTTTTAGCCTCTTCTCCACCACTATAAAAGGGCCTTCACCCCCTCCCTTCCAAGCCATCTCTACCTACTCTACTCCCACCTACTCCTAAGCTCTAGCAAGCCTACCAATGCTCCATTAGAGCTTGTTCTCAAGCTCCCAAGGTGCCTATTAGTGTAGCGAAACTCTGCCCCACCAAATACTCCTCCAACTTCCCATCTCCCTTCATAGGTCACCTTGGAGCCGTCCTCTCACCTCCATTCCGGTGGCAGATCAACTCTGTCTTCTCACCTCCATTCCGGAGCTACGCCGAAGCTTTCCTCAACCCGACGTCCTCCAACATCTCATCTTCGTCATCCCACTCCTCACCTCCTTCATCTGAGCTTCCGCCAGGCACCGTCGTCTCGCCGAACAGCCGATTCGGGAGATTTCCTCTCACCTCCCTCTTTTTATATGCTTTCATAGTTTCTTGTAATTGACATTAGAAGTAATATATATCAGATTTGTTCCAGATCTCTATCTTGTGATACATTTGCTTGATTTCTTTTATTACAAAAATACAAAAAAATATCAAAACCTTAAAATACCAAAAAGAAACGAAATGAAGAGCGATTTTCAATAAAGAAAACGTCGCCTCCCTGTGTTCGACCTGGGACTCCCTTGGAGTTTCGATATAAATTTTATTTGATCGATGTGTTTTGCAACTACGACAATAGGTTACTTGTAACCCCTATTTCTAACATGCGAAGCACGCACGACCAATAACCCTGCCACTGGTATTGTGGTTGGGTGATGAAAGAGCTAGGGAAAGGGCATCGAAGCTTGCAGAGGGTTGCAATCGGAGGGGAGAGAGGAATAGAGGGTAAACCGGCCCAATTTCAAGTTGAGGAGATGGTTGGACCCTGGGGTGTCTTCAAATAGGGATTTGAGAAGGTTTTGTGCTTGGAAGCCAAGCTTCCAAGCAAGGAATGTTTCATCGGAGATAGAAACTTCAGGAGACCCAAATATCTCATGCATTTGCATGAGAGATTGGGAAAGATTCAGGGCATCTAACTGGGTTCATATTTGAGGGAATTTCTCAGAGAATCTCCCTTCAAATTTTGGAGAAGATTCTCCAAGCAATCAAGGAGAAATCTCCTTTCAAAGGTCGCCAAAGTAGGATTCTTCCGCGATAATGGTGGAGGGACCAATTTGTGAAGATGAAGAAGAAGTTAGGGGGCTATTTGCAAAGGTTTTTTAAAGTTAGGGGTAGAAATGTAATCAGACATAACCTTTTTGCAAACTAGGTCAAGATGAATTCCCCTTAAGTCCAAATGTTGGTACAACCCTAATTTGGATCCAAGGAATCCAATGGTGAAGTTGGATTTTGGGTTTGATCATGTTTGAATGGGCAATTTATGCAAAAACTTAAATAGGGCAAATATCTGTCTGAGGCTCCATTCTAGGTCAAGATGGGTTCTAATGGCCAAATTGAAGGTACTAAACCCTAGAGAATATTTTTCTATATTTTTCAAAGGGTTTAAGTGAATTTTATCCTGACCAGAACCTTGGTTAATTAAGTGGGTCTATTTTTAAGGTTTCAAAAGTCATTTAATTCCCAGAACATACACAAACCCTTTTCTGTCAAATTTGATTAAGACCATTTGACCTTTGTTCAGCCCTTGAGAACAAATCATGGTTGTACTACATTGGTAAAATTACAGTTTTAACCCTAGTTTCTTATTTTTCTCTCAGAAAGGTTATGTAGTGAATTATGACCTTCAGCTGGTTATGTAGGAGTGTCTATTCTCTTCATTGGGTCAAAATGAGCTAGTTATGGCTCATGATGGTGTTCCCATCATACCCTCATACCTAGATTTTGCTATTCCCTTAGCAAAATTTTAAGGTATCAACTTTCATTCTAGATCATGCAATCTTTTGATGCTCAAAAATGTGATGTGTGCTTTCTTCTGTAGATTAGGTTAGAATGCTGATAGTAGGCCTAGAGGTACTCAAGTACCAACCAAGATCTGGACCTGATCAGCTCTAGCCTCAGTTTGTGGCAAAGTATTTTAAGGCCCACAGGAACTATCCTAAGGTTCGTTGAACTCTACGGTTAAAGCACCCGTGCTTGTAACATGTTTTAGCCTTGGTTCAATTTGCAGTGCATTTTTGTAAGAGAAAGACAGAGGAATTTTCTTTATTTTTGGAGAGTTTCTCTCTCTTTTCTTTTTATTTCTAGCTTTGGATTAGCTTCACAACACAGTCTGTATCGGATTCCTAGTCCCCATCATCAATCCTCGTAGGGTCCCTGGCAATCGATACTTCGATATAGCATCGCCCATGGCAACCCCCAGAACCCTGGCTTTCGAGATTTCTAGATAAACCCTCCCATGGTGTTCTGTAGCTAAATCTAGACCCTGGTAATTGACATTTCGGGGTAATGCCGCCCATGGCATCTAAACTAGCACAGGGTGCTTACATGCCCCTAGTAGGATATGTATATATCCTAGGAAACAAGCACCGAGGAAACGATATGTTATTGCGCATCTTCGAGGGGAACTCCCCACCTCTCCGTGCCGGGAACTCATCCAAATTAACTTGTGTTGATCAACCGCTCCTAATCTAGGTGACCTTTTCAGAATGATTTAAATGCATTTATGTGATTTTGATACTTAAGCGCAGTGAACCAGACTATGTGTGGATTTGGGTGCTTAGGTTACCGAGTCCTGCAAACTAGAGGTCAATTAATAAGGCCGAATACTCCCTAAGCCTTAGACCTAATACTTAAGCTTCGCATTTTCCTCAACCTCTTGAGGACTATCCAGATCTTAGCGGGTACTTGAATTTTTAAGCCTAGGATTGCAACCCAAGATGCCTAAAATTAGCATTCCTATTAATCTCTTCTTGTTTCGTTAGCACTGTTTTTTTCCTTTCATTTTCTTTCTTTTGATATGGTCTAGAACTAAGTCAATTCCTTAATTTCTTACTAATGACTATTTCTTTTCTTTTCAACTTGTGCTCCTTTTTTGACATTTTTAACTCTTCCCCTTTTTCTCCTCAAATGATGTGCCATCAAAATTTTCTCTCCTCTCATTTTTTTTGTTCTTTTTTTCAAGAATTTTTTCATTTTTTTGGTATTTTTGGGATATGTGATTTTTTTGTAAGAATCCTTTCGAACTTTGATTTTTGTATGCTTGCACTTTACCACCCCCCTTGCCTAAGTTTTGCAATGTCATTGTAAACGGAGGGTGTGAAACAGTTTTGGGTTTCAAGCATTAGAATAGGTTTTATCAGGTGGGCAAACGGGTCGAGAATGATTGTTGCGGATGATTTCAAGCTCTGGCATGTGTACCGGCTGTTCTAAAATCGAACTCAAGGTGTAGTAGACATGAAGAGAGATAATAAGAAGGATCTCAATTTTTGGAATGACGAGTTGCTTCCCGTTAAGTGCTAAATTCAACACCTTCAGTCGAGTGGGAAATGGTCTTGAGAAGGAGTGATCAAATTAGATGAGTTTTGCAGAACAAGCACCTTGATCAAGAGCCTGGTTGGTCCAACCAGGTGCTTGTTCAGATCAACAGGCTGATGATGCAGCCCAAACCAAATCAATCTAGTGGTTTGATAAATGTAGATCAAGAGATGTAGAACCTACCATATACTTTAGAACTCGAAATGGTATGGAAGTGTATAGCTAGGGTTTGGCTGAGTCGAATCAGCCTGATCAGAGTAGGGATCCTTAAATGAAAAAGAATTAATGGAGGATGTAGGAACCCTACAGGAGTGATCAGAGAAAGATGGGCGTGATTTGTAGTCTGATCGATGTCTGAAACCTGATAAAGATGTGGAGGCGAATCATCTGCAATCGGCTTAGTAAGAGGGGAATCAGAATAGAAATTGAGTCCGGTTGCGGGTTGGGGTTGAAAATGGGTTTGGATAGGTTTTGTATATGTGGAGGAGGTGGCATCAATAAGAATTGTGTATGAGGGCTCTTCTAACAAAGAATTAAAGGTGGGTTCATTTAGAGAGTCCTTTGATAGGATCTAAAATAGATATGGAATATATATATGGCTATGCGCACAAACACTCAAGAACAGTATTAGTAATAACAAGAAAATTTGCACAATCAATTCAAACCACAAAACGACACAAAATGTATAGTGGTTCCCCTCCCTTAGGTACTCCACTACCTAAGTCTCCCAGCTTAGGATTTTTAACCCGATTCTCTCAACCTCGAGAGAATCAATTTACTAACCGAGGTAATTAATGGGTTACCTCAACCCAAGTACAATAACGAGTTTGTTACAACCCAACGAGCAACAAGCTCAAATACAAAAGAAGTACAAGTATAAGACAAAAAGAATCTTACAACTAGAACATAAGCCTCTCAACAATAATTAAAATATGATACCAATTTGAAGCCTAGAATGGGCTTGAATTGCTTCTAGATGCGTGAGAAAAACACGCCGTTGAAGTGTTTGCAAAAGCGTAGAGAGATTGAGAGCAACAAACTATTCCTTCTCTTGAATATGTGGTGGGAAAATGTAATATAGCTCTAGAATTTTTCTTCTCTATTTCTTGTGTCTCTTGTATGTAAACAAAGAGTCCTATGGTCATTTTATAAAGTTTAGGACCTAGGATACTTGTCTACTAGATGTTGGGATTTAATTCCCAACTTTCACATTGTTGGAATTAATATTTCTGCCGTTCTGTTTTGGGCCAACGGCTAGCTGGTACTAGTACTGAAGTACCTGTATCGGTACTAGCAGCTCACTGCCACTAGTACATGAGTCTTGGTACCGGTACTCATCATGGGTACCAGTACTTGTAACTCCCAGGTTTGGAATTCCTTGGGCACAGTAACCTACCTGTACCGGTACTTGTAAGGTTCAGGCCAGAATTATGCCTTCAACCTGTGGCCAACATGTACCAGTACTCATGGTTAGTACCGGTACTTGTTATTCACAGTTTGAGATGAATTCTCAAACCTGTGCCTTATAGATACCAGTACTGATGAACAGTACCGATACTTGCTTACAAGTAACTATTTTAAGCAATTTAATCAATTACATTCTTCAAAAATGAATGCCATATAAATCCTAATTTATCTCTAATTGATTTTTATGATCTAAGTTAAATTCTCTTGTTAAGAGGCATAAACAATCTATGAAAACCTAAACTAGAAAAATAAAAGGTCGAAGAAGATCTTCTTCTCCTCGACTCATCCTTGTCATCCTCCATGACATGATCTTTTTCTTCTCACCATCATGCCTCCATCATTTCTTGTTTACCTTGCTCCACCTAAATCTGAAAAACACTTAATTGCAAACATTAATATATAATAATTTTGCTAACACCAAACACAAGATGTGGAACAAGGTTCCAACATCCTCATAGTAGCCATCAAACTCAAAGGTAAATGCCTGAAGGGTGTTTATAGGATGAAGAAAATCTGAGTCAAGAAAAGATTTGAATTCTGGGTTGTAGTCACTCTCGGCACTTTTTGTTTCAGTTTCCTGAGTATCAAAAAGAAATGACTCCATCTCAATGGAACTTGAATTGAAATCTGTGATCTCGGGATTAGGGACCTCAGAGTCAGAGTCAAAGAATGGATCATGTGTGCTGAGGTTGTAGATTGGCTCATAGCTGTAAGGGAACAATCGTTCTCCGAAATCATAGTAAGATTCGAAATCATCGGAGAATTTACGAGAATCAAGTTCTAAATTTGATTCAAGATCAGAGGTTCCACCATATAATAAATCACAAGATGTAGATTCAGCAACCTAACTTGGGTCTAGCCTATTTGTAGATTTCAAGCTTAAAAAGGTGTCCCTATTGGGTCTGGGCTTGAGTTCTTGGCTTGTAGGGATGATCCAATCAAAACCCCACTCTTCCAACTCCTCTGTTTCTGTATCGTAGATTGGCATGACTTTCGAAAAATCAATCTATATCTCCGAGGATGTTGGAGAGGTACATTCATCAAATAAAGGCCCAAAATCATAATCCAAATTCAAACTTTGATTTTCGTTATATAGGGCCTTGTAATTATCCCAAGAAGATTTAGATCTAGATTCTAGGTTATGGATGTGGGTTGAATTACTAGAATCTAGGTGAGAATTGCCTTCGGTGGTCACCTTATCGGAATACGGGGCAGAATTTACACCATCGAGAGGTTCTGATTCAATCTTGTCATTACAGGAGTCTAGAAATTCTATGCTTGGTGAACCAGGGTGTTGGTTTTCTAGGGCTAGCTCAAAATCGTGTTCTCTTACAATTGGGACTTCCCAACCTATTTCAAGATCAGGAATATCATATTCCATATAGGTTGGGAATTCACAATGACCTTGTGTCTCAAACCCGAGATTTAGGAAATCATGTTGATCCTCAATATTATTCCAAGATGTTTCATTAACTGTTTGGGGCATGTACAGGTATTTGTGATCGATAACTTGTTTCAACAATTTCATCATCTCTTTCCATTTTTCAAGATCATCTTGGTGTTTTTCCCAAAGTGTAGAATGTGTCATGTATTAGAGATATTCAAAGTTATGCAATTTTTCTATTTCGATGTACCCTGTTATGAGAATATCCTAGGTTGATACCTTTGTTGCTTCTGTTAATAATAATTGGGCACAGTTTACGGTGAAGGTTGTTGTTGTTGATACATTAACCTAAATGTCTTCTATTAGTTTTGAGGTTTTGTAATCAATCTCATAAAATTACGAATGTCCTCAACCATTCTATCTCTCATGGATCTTTAAGATTCAGGTTTCTTTAATGGTTTCCCTAAGTAGCCAGGTTGCATTTTTGAATCAGATGGTGGAATCAAGATGTAGAATCAAAACTCAAGTTTAAAATGAAGTGATTTGATCTGAAAGAGATTCGCAATGAAACTCTGTGTGTGTGCTCTAAATAGAAGAGATGAGGGACTGGATGTGATGTTGACCCAATCAAGGCACTCAAAGATTTTTAGGTGAGTATAGAGGCTTGGTGCGGATGATACCCCTAGATCAAAATGTTGTCCACCTGAGAATTACCTAGGCAGTCAGGAAGGGAGTCCCGCAAAGACCCCTACACGGTAGAGTGCCCCCACGGGTTACAGGGTTTCCCCTACCCAACCTTCCTTGTCACTGAGGGTCCAGGTAGACCAGAATGGATAACTTGACCTCTTAAGTCTACCAATTTTATGTCCTAATTTGTGCCTTTGTTTTCACTTGAGTTAATAGTTGATTTTGACTTGTGACCTAATTTGGAGGTTGGTTGGCCTACAATATAGACCAATTTTACCTGACCCACCCTAGAGATGGTAGAATGAACTCTAGGTCAAGACTAAGAAATCAGTTTGATTTGACTCCTAGGTTATTAGGTCCAAAGATTTTAGGGTTCAAGTGAGTTTGGATCCTGATTTTAGGATTTTTTCTTGATTAGATCTTTTCAATCAAGGGCTTGGGTAGTACACAAATGCGAGTGGGTTTGTTTCCATTTATGTAGGCAAGTCTGAACTAGCACTCCAAAACCCTAATGCAGAAACCATAATTGGCTTTATTTCCAAGTCCACTTTGATCTTAAAAAATGTTCTCCTTGGACTTCATATAAGAGGTGCGTAGTCCAAGAAGATTTTAAATTAAGCGTAATCCTTAATAGTTATAGGAAAATTGGGGTAGGATCTCTAAACAAAATTGCTTCAACTTCAATGAGATTTGAGAAAAAAAAATTACAATTCAGGAAACTTGCCTTTTAAATGATAATTACTATGAAAAATAAGGTAGGTGATTCATAATTGATTGTTTCCTTTTTGTCTTCCCAAGATTAGGAGGTTGATTAGGGAAGAATAGAGAAGTTACCTGCCCTAGAGTGGTTGATTTGCACGGAAGATCTCCTTGTGAAGTACCTCGCAAAATGACAGTAAAGTAAATAGGGCAAGTTAGTGCTCAAATATAATCAAATAATGTAGAGAATAGTGGTGAATTGCACGTTGCTCCCTGACAATGATGCCAAAATGTTATTCGAAAAAAGTGATCGATGTTTTAAATAATCATGTTGTAGTATAGCCAAAATCGCTTTGAAAACAAATACAAGTTTATTTCTCGAAAAATGTTCTGAGGTCAAACATGGGGAACAAATGGAATTCACACACTAAACTTAGCAATTAATGCAAATTGAACACATAATATTGCTGAAAAGCTGAATAGGAATGTAGAGCATACGAGTATATGAAGAGTAAAAAGAGCTTTAGACAAAATAATGGTGATTTGAATCACCAATTATAAGTCCCCCCTTCCCCAGCATAGCTCTCCTCTCTCTTTCTCTCTTTCTATTTCAATCTTGCTCTCCCAAAGCCACAGCCGGTTGGGTAATCAGTCCTAATGTAAACTCGGGACCAGGCTCACCGGCATGTGTGGTGAGCGAGGAGTGAAGTCAGGCGGGTAGCCAGGTTGGCCAGGTTCGCGGGTTATGTGTTGCGGATGAGTCCAGTGAAGTGGGATGAGGACCTCACCCTCAGTGTTCCATGCGAATAGCCCTCTTCACTTTTTCACTTTATGTGGGTGTGGGTGCCTTTTCACTTTCGAGGTCGGACTAAATGTCCCATCTGTCTTCTGCCCACCACTGCAGCAGGGTCTTTGGCAAAATGATGGGGCTGCAACTGCTGAAGCCTTCGCTTGAGGGCTTGGATGCCTACACCCCTCAAGTCCGCATAGCCTGGGGCTGTCCCCTGGAGCGTAGCAAGGCATAGAGCAGCTTGAAGGTTCGTCGAAGCTCGACAGCAATGGCGGATGGGGCATGCTACCTGAAATCAACGGAACGACCTTTCATCCTCGTTAAATCATTCAGGGAGTGTCGTCGGAGCATGGCGAATGTGCTAGTGGCCTTGGTGTTGAGCGAGGGTAGCTGTGGTGGCATACCTAAGGCGTATTGTGTGCGTATGAGTGGGTGTGTTTGGGGAGGTGTTTGGGTGGTTGATGGAGTGATTGGAGTGAGGGGAAATGATCAGGGAGGTAAGGTGGAGTTTGTAGGGTGGTCGGCGAGGTGGATGGAGGTGTGTAGCGACGGGAGTACCTCACCGGTGGAGTCACTGGAGATGGAGGACGTGACGGTGGTCAATAGCGTCAGTGGTCGATTTTGGGAAATAGAGAGCGGTAAAGAAAGTGTGAGAAAGAGGGGACCTAAGAGTCTACTCTAAGAAATGAAAAGGGACAGAGATCCCAAGCCGGTGTGGTTGCCGGACGTAGGAAAGATCAAACCTCCATAGGAGAGGTGGCGGCGAAGATGGGGCAGGGATGACGACGACGGGTATTGCTCGACGCGAAGGATGGAGAGGGAGATAACCCTGCCACTGGTATTGTGGTTGGGCAATGAAAGAGCTAGGGAAAGGCCATCAGAACTTATAAAGGATTGCGGCAGAAGGGGAGAGGGGAATAGAGGGGAAACCGACCCAATTTCAAGCTGAGGAGACAGTTGGACCCTGGGGAGTCTTTAAATAGGGATCTGAGAAGGTTTTGTGCTTGGAAGTCAAGCTTATAAGCAAGGAATGCTTCGCCAGAGATGGAAACTTCAAGATACCCAAATCTCTTGTGTGTTCGCATGAGAGATTGGGAAAGATTCAGGGCATCTAACTGGGTTCATATTGGAGGAATTTCTCAGAGAATCTCCCTTCCAATTTTGGAGGAGGTTCTCCAGGCAATCAAGGAGAAATCTCCTTTCAAAGGTCGTCAGAGTAGGATTCCTCCGCGATAATGGTGGAGGGACCTATTTGTAAAGATGATGAAGTTAGGGGGCTATTCTCAAGGATTTTTGAAAGTTAGGGGTTGAAATGTAATTAAACAGGACCCTTTTGCAAACTAGGTCAAGATGAATTCCCCCTAGGTCCAAATTTTGGTACAAACCTAATTTGAACCCAAGGAATCCAATGGTGAAGTTTGATTTTGGGTTTGACCATGTTTGGTTGGGTAATTTATGCAAAAACCTAAATTATGGCAAATATCTGTCTGAGGCTCCATTCTAGGTTATGATAGGTTATAATGGCCAAATTGAAGGTACTAAACCCTAGAGAATATTTTTATATATTTTTTAGAGGGTTTAAGTGAATTTTATCCTGACCAAAACCTTGGTTAATTAAGTGGGTTTATTTTTAGGGTTTCAAAAGTCATTTAATTCCTAGAACATACAAAAACCCTTTTCTGTCAAATCCAACCCACTTGTTATCTTACTAAGACTATTTGACCTTTGTTTAGCCCTTGAGAAAACTCATGGTTGTACTGCATTGGTAAAATTACAATTTTAACCCTAGTTTCTTATTTTTCTCTCAGAAAGGTTATGCAGTGAATTATGACCCTCAGTTGGTTATGTAGGAGCATCTATTCTCTTCATTGGGTCAAAATGAGCTAGTTATGGATCATGATGGTGTTCCCATCAAGGATACTAGGAGCATGAGATCTCTCTTCATTGTGTAGGACCTAGTGCACTTGGAGTGAGAGCATCTTCACCACTTAGAGGATTAGTTTTTCTTCAACTTTCATTCTTTATTTTGTATTATCTTATTTTTATTGTAACAATCATTCCGCTACAAGTACTCTATTTTTATTAGCAATACAAAAGATCCATTTGTTGCCTTTCAATTTTTGTGCTCTGAATTTTTAGTGCTTTCTTTTTAGTACTTAGTGTACTATACACTTCTCTCCTAATTACCCTAAGCGCACTTGCCTAGGGTGAGCTTGGAAGAGATCTTTATTGTCACTTAGGCATAATTTCTTATGTTTCATAGTTTTCTTTGCATTCTTCACATTCCTAATTATTTTCAAAAACCCTAAAAGTCCTAAAACAACAAAAGCACAGAAAAAGGAAGATTTGAGTTTTGCAAGAGAAAATATTTTTTGAAAATTACAATTGAATCCTTAGACGACCCTAGATACCACCACTATCTAGGTTTATGAATATTAAAAGTTGATTGCGATTTTAGGCGTTACAATGACACAAAAACCCACTTTTAGAAAATGTGTGTTTTCGCTATCAAGCACCTAACAATAAGTGCTAACCAACTCCCCATATAGCTTGTTGTTACCATATTGAACCTACTTTGTGTGATCTCCACTCAATTAGGTTGGGTTGCTACTGCGGGTGAACCCTTAGTGGGTCTCAGTCCCATCCCAGGCCTAGACTTAAGGACTAAAGATTTCTTAAGACCTTTAATAAAAGGATTTGTTGTGTTATCCTTGATCTTATAAATTTCATAGTAAGCACTCCTTGAGACACCAAATCCCTTACAAACTTGAGTTTGATTTGGAGATGTCTCTTTGTTTTTTGATTAAACATTGAACTCTTAATCTTTGCTATTGTAGTCATGCTATCACAATGCAAAGATATTGTAGGAATCGGCTTATCTACCAAAGGGATTTATGAAAGAAGTTCCTTTAGCTATTCAACCTCAATTCCAGTGGTGTCCAAAGTACATAGCTTAGCCTTAAAGGTAGACCAGGCTAACATGGTTTGCTTTGTAGACTGCCAGGAGACTGCATCACCTCTAAGGGTAAAGACATATTCTATTACACCATTATTCTTGGAATCCTCCATTTGACTGATCCAGCTTGCATCCCTATATCCTTCCAAAACTAAAGGATATTTACCATAATGCAAGCTACGGAAAATAGTTCCTTCTAAGTACATAAGTACTCAGTCCAAGGCATCCCAATGAGTATGGTCAGAACAGCTTGTGTATCTACTCAACTTAGACAAGGAAAAGGAAATATTCAATCTAGTACAGTTAGCTAAGTTGTGAAATAGGTGTTCCACTTTTTTCCTTATAGAGAGTTTTTGATGAATCAAAAGGAGTGCTTATAGCCTTGTACACTTAATAGTCAAATTTTTTCAAGAACTTTCCCAACATAATGAGATTGAGAAATAGCTATCCCCTCTGCTGAGTGAATCAGTTTGAGGCCTAAGATGACATTTGCAACACCCATATCTTTCATCTCAAACTTGCTATTCAAGAACAACTTAGTTTTATTCACAATTCTAATGTCTGCCCCAAACAGGAATATATCATCTACATATATGCATAGGACAATCCACATATCACCTTTAACCATTGCGTAGACACACCTATCGAACTTATGACCCATAAAGCCAAAAGACTAGATAGTCTTATCAAACCTTTCATGCCATTGTTTTGGTGGTTGATTCAATCCATAAAGAGATTTAACAAGCTTGCAAACATTTTTCCCATTCCCAAAAGCTACAAATCCCTTAGGTTGTTCCATAAAGATCTCCTCTTTAAGATCACCATGAAGAAAGTCGATCTTCACATCCATTTGGTGGATATTGAGATCATAAATGGAAGCCAATGCAATAAGCATTCGAGTAGTAGTTATCCTAGTCACCGAAGAATAGGTATTGAAATAATTGATACCTTCCATTTGTTTAAACTGTTAATGTTGTTGGAGTTGAAGTTTAAAAACTTGCATCATAGTATAGTCGACAAGAGTGAAATCAACACTTAAACTTTATAAATCTCAAATGGAAGTCTGAGGTTGTTCCTTAGGAGCAAAATAAGTGCGCATAAACCACTATCTATTTATCTACAAGGTTTAGGGTTGATGAGTTTGATGCATAAGAAAGACGTGAAGACAATAGGCAATCAAACCCCAAAATAAAGATATTTAGTGCCAAAGACATAAGCATTGTTTTAAAAAAAAACTGTTTCTATGCAAACACATAGGCACTTAACTATTCTTAGCATTGATGAGCACTTTATTCTGTATATATATATTTTTTATTTTGCAAAACCAACCCTTGTCAACTAGACCCAAGCATGCCCTTTTTGGGCCACCCCTTAGAGGGCCTCTCTTCTTTCTCTCTCTCAATGTATATATATTAGAGTAGGCTTATATATGCCCTATGGGGAACCTCCCTATTACGACTGACAAGCGTATGGACACAATTCCTTATATTGTGCATAAGATATTCATAATCTAACGATGTGGGACTAAACTTGCACTATTGATTTTAAGAATTAAGCCTGAATGCTCTCATTCCTCTTTCTCTCCTACGCATGCATACCCTAATTTGGTCTAAGTCTCGTGTTCATCCTTTGTTTCTTTCCTTCTCCTCTTCACCAAAAAGGGGTCGACAAGGGTCAAGCAACAGTCTAACCCAATTCAGAATGGGCCTCTCTCTCCCTCGCCCTAATGGACTACCCCTTAGTTGGCTATATATATTTGTCTCTATATACTAGTGGGCTTAAATATACCACTACAACACTTTTCACTTTTACCGTTGGTTTAAAACCGATGGAAAATCACTTTTAACTGACGCCAAAAAGCAACGGTGTAAGTAGTGTTGCTGTTTCTTTTTCTCGTCAGTTGCAAGGAACATCCGACGTGGAAATATCGTTTGCCCGGCGGATGAATTGGATGTTTTGCTGTCATTTGACAACTGACAAAAATTGGATTTCTCGTTGCTTATAAAAAAGCAATGGCATTTTTACATTACTTTTTCCCACGTTAACGTGTCATTTTTTGAGTTTTATCATCATTTAAAAGAAACACCGCCGCTTATATAAGTGACGGAAAAATAGTTTTGCTATCACTTTCTCAAATAATTGATGGTAAAAAATTCCCTTTTTTTGCTGTCGGTTATTTGAGAAACCGACAGTAAAAAGATTTTTGCCGTTACTTTCCTAAATAAGCAATAACATATATCTTTTATGCAACAGCATCGTTTCATATTTTTGTCATCACTTTCTGTAATAAGCAAGGGCAAATAGCCACTTTTATTAAAAGAATTACCTTTTAATGCTGTTGATTATTTCAAAAACCAACGGCGAAGGTGAGGGTATTTTTTTTATGAATCAAGGTTTGCTTGTTCATCATAGTCACCACCTGAATTAATTTAGAATGTCATCTAGTGAAAGGGTTCATCTCAATAAAACTGAAATCTAGGTTTGCATATGACATAGGCAAATGAAGCTACTGTTGGAATACTTGTTATCCATAAAACAAATAGAAAAGCCTGCATGGGGGAACAAATCAAGATGGGTGCAACAATGTATATTCATTGGAAAAGTACCCGTGAACTGAGGTTGGGTCAGATCCATTTTGGTAGAAAGCAAGGATTCCAGAAATTTCACCAGACTATGGGTAAAAAGTAAGATTTCTATAATTTAGAGTTCAAAAAAAAAAAATCGACAAGAACTTTAGTATATATACTAATGGTTTGTAAGGATCCATCTAGTAAGAACAATTAAGATATTAACATCACCATAGGAGATAGCCGTTATGCTGTAACCAGAGGTTGTTGGGAAGACATTTTTTACACAAGCCATATAATTTTCCCTTTCTCAATTGAAATCTTATTTTTCCTACAACCAATAAGGCTCAAGATAAATAGCCAACAAATAAGATTATTCACCCTTCATAATGGATTTGTGTTCGTCGACGACTGGTTCATACTAAAAATGGTATTTAGACGTCATTATTGTAGTATATGTCATAAATACAAGCAGATGTTGCGTGAGTTTTATTTATTTACTTAATTTTTACTAGTTTATTCCAAGTCATTCACTGGGAGGCAATTATTGATATAAATCACTCTCTAAGTCGAAAACCATTCTTTAAATCCAAAAATATTGATTTTATTTACATAAATGAATGCAAGAATCAAATAATTGTATGAATTGGCTAATTATGTACAAAAGATTGAATAAAAATATATTACAATGCTTGAAAACATATGTACACAAACAAGCATAAAAAATTGTGTATAACTATTGTATGTTAATTATTTATAGCTAATATAGTTAATACCTAAGTATAGGTAAAAAAATAGTTAGTAATACTTACTATACTAAGTTATTACAACATACTAATACCTATAGTAACATATATAATATATACAATAACATATATAAGTGTCGCTAAAACCTTAGTAAAATATTTACACAACATAAGGCAAAATAGTTATTTTTACCAACATATACAGGCATGTACAGTAACGGATGAATTTGTCATTAAAGCTCTAGTCTTATATATACATATAAGAGCTCAAACAAGCTTACTTACTCTATATACGCTTATATATACTATACTATATTATTTATAGTATACATTATTTATTTACATTATATTATATTATTTATATACATATACTTTATATATTATATACATATATACATTTACAGACATACAGAACTCACGCACACTATATACACACACACAGAGCTAACACACACAACACTTAGCCAATTTTCAACCTTTCCTCTCCTTTTCTCTTCTTAACTAGTTCAGATCAGTTTGGTTTAAGTTGAACATAAAAATTGGTTTAGTGGGCGAGTGGCCTTTTCAAGGGATACACAACACCCAATACTGAGTGGGGCCAGACCTCTACTAGGGCCACCCTAATGCATTATTAGGTGTATTTTATCTGATTCAATGCTCGTTAATGGGCCCACGTAGCCCCACGCACAGTACATGGCCCTCGACCCATGCACTGCACACATATGCTGATGCTATATTCATGTTGAGAGAGATAGAGGAGATGGTGTAATGGTATAAGGGTACCCGATGCCTGACGACTGGAGAGGGAGAAACATAAAAATAATAAAAGGCACTGCACTCGCTCCAACGCCCATGATGTGAGACTAAACAAAGCGCACGGGTGGGAGCTGCACCTGTGTGATTCCGTGTTTGATTTGCTGATTTTAGCCCTCGATTTGAGGGCCATAATTTAATTTAAATTAAAATTAAATTATAGGATTATAAAGCCCTTACATAGGTATACATAATTAAGGTAAAATTTACCATTTATACAAGTTAAATTAGAGTTTAATTCATTAATTAAAGTATAAATTAATTAATTAATAGTAGAATTGACTTAATATAGTATTAATATAAATTATAAATTATTTATTCCATATTTTTATGATTTTTTAGAAGCTTTATTTTATTTATTTAAAATTAAATACATGTTTTAGTTAGTTTAACATATAAATAAGCTATAAATACAATAATATAGTATAAATATGGTTTAAATAAGTTGAAAATACTTAGTATAATATATTACAAGTATACACTATAAATTATCTCAGTACTAACTTAAATTACTAATTTTATTTTAAGTTAATAAATTACCTATTTAACTTAATAACCTAATTATTTACTGTACAAATATAATTAAATTAAGTTACAGGAATTATAATATTTGTATTATATATCTAAATATGTATGTACATTATGAGGTATAAATGCGTACATTTAAATAGGCTTACGGAATTATCTATTTTAATATACATTTAGGTTATATAAATGATGTAAACAAGTTTATGTCACATAAACTGTCTATTTACGCGTGTTCTTAGTCATAGAATTGCATCACATGCTATAAATATTGCATAACATGCATCAACTTGCATTTAGGTTAATCTGTATAAAATGTAGGTTAATTGTCTCCTTTTATGGCCAAGGACAGGGCAACTTGTTAATCAGGGCCTCGGATCAAAGACCCAACCATACGAATCTGATCAGGGCAACGATTGGAGTTCAACAACTCCAAGATCGCCCTGATCGGACATCCATAGCACCAGATAGAGATCGAGGAACCCTAAAGATCAAGGGCTAATATGGTGTTAATCTGCACCTCAGACGATAAATCCGACCATACGGATGGGTTCAGATCAACGATCGCAGCCTAACGACATGAAAATCGATCCAATCCGACATCCGTAGCACCATCTACAACACTCAGAAGATGGACGACCAAGATGGCGCCACGTGGCACCATCTCAGCCGTCCAAGCAGCCGCAACTCTTCTCTTCTTCACCCACTCGAAGAATCTAGGTCGTTGGATCACCATCCAACAGCCGTAGATCGCACGCGCACAAATCGTGCGCTCGCCTCAAGAGTGAGCACAACGTAGCGGTCAAGCGCCCCTTCGAAAGCAAAGGGTGTGCGTTCAAGCCACGCTGTGCTTCAAAATCAGAGGGGCCACGGGTACGGGCGCGCCATCACAGCCGTGCGATTAAGATCGAGCGACGTGGATCAGCCGATAGCACCCATGTGAGATCAGACGTGTAACGCAAATGCCCGATCGTACACAGGCACGCGACGTTGGCGAGGGCGGTTTAAGCCATCTGATCTCTTGATCGTATGGCTGAGCACTTGCGGTTGTGTGTAGGTGTTGAGGCAGTGAATGTGAGGGGGTGCGCATGCGGCATGTGCACGTCAGCCACATTCAGGCCTTTAGTGACGGATAAATCCGTCACTAAAGTTCCTGAATTAATGTTTTTAATGTTGTAATGTCCAAAATGCCCCCACTCCTTGCAACTATAAAAGGAGACCCCTACCCTACGAATTTCTCATCCCTTCCTTCTCCTCTCTCCCTCTCCAATGCTTAAGAGAAGCTTTTCCTACCCCTGGGATGATCCTTAAGAGCTAAAACCAAGTTTTCGCCACCATTCTGGAAGTGGATCCCACGACGATGATGACGTGCTGCTTCGTTCCCATTCCTCCTGCTTCATCCTCCTTCTTCCCATTCCATTCCTTATCTTCCTGGCGTTGTCTCGTCCGGCTCATCCTCCAAGTGATCGTCGAGGAGGATATCTCTCTCTTCATTCTCTTTACTACTTTCTAGAGTAGATTTACTGCTTTTTAGTATAGATTTCCTGCTTTCTAGTAGTGTAATGAAAATTTCTAATAATGAAATCTATGTTTATTCTATATCCCTTTTGCTTTTATTTGTAATATTCTCTCTCTTCTATTTATTATTTATTAAATAGATAGCTAGTTTTCGACTAGCTATTCTGTTTCATGACAAACAAAATAAAATGCATATTTTTAATCAAACGTCTACCTCCTTGTGTTTGACTTGGAACTTCTTTACGACTTTTCGGTATAAATTTTATTTGTTGAATGGATTTCTTCGTGACTCGAATTACAATGACGGATTTTTGAATCAAATTGCGAGCGCGTAGTCATCCAAATTCAACATTTTGGTGCCATTGCGGGGGAGGCGACACTCTTTGATTTTTCTCATTTTTCAACTTACGAATCATTTACCTCACTTCTCTCCTTTCTTATTGTGATTGTAGGTACTCTTTTGAGACGAGCAAAAGTGGTAGATTGGAGCAAAGTGCTATTGAAGGTTCTATAAGTTTACCCCACTCCCGACCCATTAGTTTCAATTCCACCACATATTAACACAAACATAAATCAACCTAGGTGTTCTTATAAACCCTAAGGTTAGTTTTGATTGTTTGTTTGACACCAACAACTGCCTTACCCTCCGCATTTAAAAAGAAAAAAATTTTAAAAAATCTCATAGAGGTACACAACCTCATTTGATTTTCAAACTCAACCAGTAAATCGATCTTTGGAACCGGTACACACACCCAAACACATAATCGAGTAGAAATCTGATCAGGTAATCACTTGTGTGCCTAATTAAGTGATGCAACAGGCCGATTGGTTGAGTTGATTGGGCCGCACCACTTCAACTAAAATCAAGTCATAAAGTAGTTGCCACATAGGATCAACTCTTAGGGATTTTCCAGGCACCCCACATTCTTTTAAGATTCAAAGGAAAACATCTTCACCTATGCTTTCAAAACCTGGTGTGCCCACAAACTTGTTTGAAAATACCTAAAGTTGAATCCTAAAAGCAACTAAGCAAGATTTGAACCCTAAAATTCACCGCATCAAAAATAATCTTGCTTGAAAACCAATGATTGTGCACTCACACACACATCAATCAATCATTAAGGGCACAGCCCAGATAAAGGACCCATCACATTCCAAAGCACATTCAAACCTAACCCTAAATAAAATAGAGTAGACGTTGGCCTTAAGGATTTGACTCGCTCTTCGGAGCCCAGATCGAGATTAATTTCGATTAGTCTATTTCTACTGTTCAATTTGATGTCTAGCTAGGGGAGTATAATCAAATGATTGCAGCTGAGGGGTACACTAGGAACCGGAGGCGCAAGTTGAAGGAAGAACCTTCTCCCCATTCCCTCCCTCTAATTAGTTGGATTGAATGAACAGAAGTAGATCAAATCATTTCTTTATCTCAAGACGGGTTATGGTTGTCTGTAGGTCTTTAGGCTAGCCCACTTAAGGACAAGCTTGATTGTTTGTATTATAGGGCACCTTTCTTCCTCCCTTCTGTCATGAATCTTTCCACGTTTCATATGCATTCCCGCTCTTTCCCTCTTATTATGACTTATCCTCAACATGCTGATTATCCTGACTCGTACTGTAGTCAACCATGTATTAGTTGGGATAACTCGGATTGGGGATACAGTTCTAGACCCCTGTGTTCGAGGTGAAAACTTGAACACCATAATTGTGATTTCTATTCTTCTTTGAGCCACATCGATAATAGATTACCACCCTTTCATGGACAACCTAATACGATCTACAATCAAGAAGGATACATTGGTCCTTACCCATACCCTGAATACACTGCCTTTAGGTCATCACAACCTTTTGAACAACCTGAAATGACCTATTATCAGGAAGGGTATCACAAATCTCAATTCGTTAACTCCTCTGCATTGATCCCAAACCTGCCCAAACCTGAACCAAGTCATTTGGTTCAGGTTAACCAGGTTCAAGATAAGGTTTTGGCTAACTTGAGGAATACTATACAATCTTTAGAAGTTCAGCCAATACCTTACACTGAAGAATTGGAGCCACTGATTGAAATGATTGATGATCTGAACAAGTTTTTGTTGGATTGGTTCTAGAATGTTAAGGATAAGAACCCAGGTGAGTTTTTACTTGGGAAGTTAGCAAAATTGAGAATGAAATTTGTGATTTCTTTAATTCAATGATGGGATGATTCCAAGGATGAACCCCTTCTAGAAAGCCAATGTCCGAACCCGCTCAAGCACCTGTTGGGGGGACATGTGTTGGGAGGCTGACTAGATTGATTTAGAGCAACCAATTAAGGATGATCTGATTTCTTCACCTGAGATCCTTGTGCCGGGGTATGAGGAAACGTATGTCTCCACGGATCAAAAAGTGATGGATGATTTTGGGATGTACATTAATACAGATTTAGATTTCTTTGATTGTGAGGGTGAAGATTCAATTTGCAAAGTCTCACGTGAGTTTATAGAACACAATTTCTGTGAGACGATCGGGCCTGCAGAATCAGTTAAATCATTTGAGAGCCCAATAACTGAGGAAACTATCTTATTGGGGCTCACATGATGGATTCAGAATCACATTTTCTGAAAGATTCAATTCAATGCCTCGATTGTCAGTTACACCCCATTGAGCTTACTGGCGATTCTATTTTTGAGATAACTAGACCCAATTCAATTATGATTCAGTCACTTCTTTTAGATTTGGAAATTTCAGACAGGATGATTAATATGCAAGAGGTCCTGGAATTTCTGAATGAGGAGGATAGAAGATGGAAAATTTTCATTTGGGAAACAAACTCCGAAGGAAGTAGAAGACCGAGTCTAAGGGTTCCAATCAATCTAACACCATCAAACCAGGACCCTTACGACATTTGTTTTGAGGATGTCTAACCCAAGAACACATTCATTGATTATCCTTTTGAGCTTGATTTCTCTGTAACCTGACTTTTTGGTCTTGGGTTGCATCCTCATAAATTGCAGGCCCGACCCCACTTGCATACCGATCTCAAGTTCTGGGTAATTTTTATCTAGAACCTTAGATATTCTCGACCATGGGGTATGGGTTTGCATCACAATCTGGTCCACATCTGTGGACATCTGCTGGCAGGTCTTAGGTTGCATCTTTTTATTCTGATTCTGACCTGCACTTCTGAATTCTTTATTTCTCTTCTTTGTATAGCGTGCCTAGCTGAAGGCACTAAATTCAACACGTATTCAGTTTCTGTTTTTCTCAGAGCAGACCCGTTATTCACACAATTCAGTTGCTCTCTACCCTACTCCGCTCTGTTTCATGTCTTTTTAATACAATGAGGACATTTCATTAGATAGGCATGGGGGGTGGTTATTCATCTCTGAATTATCTCGTTAGCTCCGTAAATTCGTTTTGTTTTCTTTATATATATATAAATATTATGAAATTAGGAAAGAGAACTTGGGCTTTAGAAAATTTTCAATCTTAGGAAATAAAATTGTATGATTTGAACACGAAGACCCTTCAGGTCTTCGGACTTAATCAGCCCGGGTATCCACTATAATGTGGATTTGTTTCTCGAGTCTTCACCATCCAGAATTCTATTTTAATTTGATTAAATAAGTTTGGGTGATAAATACATGACTTATCAACCCGCCCTCAGATTTGAGGGAACATTAAGTCTAAGCATCTACACACTATTTGTCACTGACTCGTTGTTCGGCGGTCTTAATGGAAATTGGGTAGCTAATAAACCTTCTAGGGTGATATGGCTGGCATGTTATCGTGGGTAACAGCCCATAGGTAGGTTGTCCAGAGACCAGTCACTGAACCACTCTCTTCTTGCTGCCTTTAGGTAAATCTTAAACCAGGGAAGCCACCTACTTAAAAGAAAAAGAAAGTGAAAAAGAAAATAAAAAGAAAAAGAAAAGGAGAAAAGAAAGAAAAAAAGAAACAAAAGTAAGCCATACTTCGCCGCACGAGTATGGCTTGCAAGTTGTTGGTGGTAACTGCTCATCAACAGGTTGTCTAGAACCCAACTCAAGAAATGCACTAAAAATTCCAAAAAAATACTTCGGAAGAAGTAGAGAAGTAGAATAAGCTAGGGAGATATACACTGGATTCACCCTTGTGTTGACCCCATGTTGACCCCATAAAAATTAAAGTAGGGAGAAATCTACCAGTCTTATAGATACACCTTTAGGCATCTTTTTTTTTTTTAGGTCACCTAAGGGCATAGAAACTTGAAGTCTGTTCTGATTGCCGATCAACGTGTCTATCACTTTCACAAAAAGTTGCTTAGAACTTAGGGTTCTTATCGAGTCTTGGGTGGGTTGAGTGGCCGTAGAAAGCCACTCTGTAACCCTGAACTCAAAAATCCAAAAAAATTAGAAAAGAAGAAAAAGAGAAAAAGAGATCCCTCTTTAAATAAAAGAGAGAACTTGAGGCGGTCTGCATTTTGGCAGATACCTGGGTGCTATTGTGTCTCGGTAGTTCATTTCCTAGTTGAAATCCCTAAGTGTTGAAAATAACTATTGCCCAAGAAATCTTACTTAATTCTCTTATAAATATCATATAGTTTTGCTTGGGTCTAACAAAAGATAGGCATGGGGGTGTGATGTAAACATGTTTATATCACATAAACTGTCCTCTTACGCGTGTTCTTAGGCATAAAATTGCATCACATACTACAAATATTGCATAACATGCATCATCTTGCATTTAGGTTAATTTGTATAAAATATAGGTTAATTATCTCCTTTTATGGCCAGGGACAGGTGATTGCGCAGCAATCATAGGTCTTAATTGACCTAAATTAGGCTAGGACTTAGCATAAGTTAGGGTAGTTCATGCATGTATAAGCATTATTTGTATCTTTACCGCTTTCTTTTAGCTATGCATAAAATAATGCTATAATATACTGATTAGGTGCATTATGTCAATTACAGGTAATAAGTTGACTAGAAGGTAGATCTGAAGCTGGATCTAAAGCTGGATCTGAAGAATAAAGAATAACTGGATTTGCAGCAGAGCTGGAGCGGAAGACTTAGATTAGATGTAGTAGATAATAATGTAAGGGAGTTAAGGTATATTATTCTATTTAAGTAGGAATAAAGTAGTAAATTATGAAGAACTTAGGACCATCCTAGCCCTAGGATGGCCTTGAAGCTTCCCTAAGCCTTAGCCACCCTTAGATTAGGTCACCGCACCCTAAGAAACCTTAAAACCCTAATTCCAACCTCTATCTGGATGTCCAGATGAGTTATAGGACGTCCAAAACCCTTAGCCAACTCCCGCACACCTTAAACCCACTTCTGCAGTGTTATTGGACATCCAGACACTTGGTCAAACGTCTAATTTTTGCAGAATAGCCAAGACAGAACCTAGAATCCCTCCTAACAATGATTAGACGTCCAGACAACAAGTATGGACTTTTTATTTTGCAGTATAAGACGTCTAACACTATTATTGGACGTCTAGAACTACCCTCCAGACCCTGTTTTGAGATTCAAGCCTTGATTTTGAATCTCTAGGTCCCTAAACCCAATTCCAACCCCATAGGAATCTAAATTAAGGTGCCCTAACCCTAATACATCACCTCTAGACCTCCCTAAGGACCTAATTAGGTTCTCACTAAACCTAATTGACTTGGATCTTTGTCAATTCCATTAGCCTACTCAATTGGACTCATTGAGTCCAATTGAGCCCTGATCTTAGCACACACTGTCCAATTGGACTCAGTGAGAGTTCAATTGACCTAGATCTAAATTAATTGAGTTATTTTACTCTCAATTAGGTTTCCAAACACCCAATTAAACTTATATTAAGTTTAATTGCACTTTACCTTGGTGAGTTAGGGTTTACAACCCTAATTTGAGACCTACCTTGACCTAAACCCACTAGAACCTAACCAAATCAACCTAGCCACCTAAGTTACGACCCACACACACCCATACACACCATCCACATGAAAATACCTAGCCTAGAGTTCTCTAGAACTCTCTACCATGTGTGGGTGCCTTGGTTGCTAAATTTGTGATCCCCAACCTCGAACTGCACCTCTCTACGTTTCTGGTAGGCATAACTATTCTGTCTGCTCCTGACTGTTCGAAGTCATCTGTGAATCTGCTCTATCACCTCCTGACTCTTCCGGATCAGCCTGGGGCCAACCTCCCACTTGGTCCCCACCTCAACCCAACTTAAGGGGGTAGTACATGTCCATCCATACAGAGCCTCGTAGGGTGCCATGCCGATACTCGAGTGATAGTTGTTATTATATGCAAACTCTGCTAGGGGTAAGTGCTCCTCCCAAGAGCCCCTCCATTATAGTACACAGGCACGTAAAAGGTCCTCAAGTGTCTGTATAGTGCGCTCTGACTACCTGTCTGTCTGGGGGTGATATGTCGTACTAAACCTCGACCGTGTCCCCAAGGCCTGCTGAAACTCAGCCCAAAACTGGAAAGTAAAATGGGTATCCCGGTTGAATACAATCTCATGCGGAACTCCGTGCAGACGTACCACATCATGAATATACCTCTCTACCAACTGCGCTGGTCCTAAGGTGAGTCGGATCGGCAAGAAGCATGCTGTCTTCGTCAATCTGTCTACTACCACCCAGACTGCATTGTGTCCTCGTTGGGTAATGGGTAAGCCCAACACCAAGTCCATGGTGATGCTCTCCCACTTCCACTCTGGCACAGGAAGTGGCTGCAACGGCCCTGCAAGCCTCTGATGTTTGGCCTTCACCTGCTAGCACACCAAACACTGCTGCACGAACTCACCTACATCCCGCTTCATCCCTCTCCACCAAAAGTCATGTCTTAGATCATGATACATCTTCGTATTCCTGGGATGTATTGTGAACCTGGACCTGTGCGCTTCAGTCCGGAGGTCTCTCAACAAATCCTCGTCCCCAGGAACACACAAACGTCCCCTCATGCGTAGCACCTCATCTCTAAAAGAAAAGTCTCTTGGGTCCCATGACAGTACTCTGTCTCACAACGACTGCAGGTATGGATCTGTCATCTGTCCTGTGATGATGCGGTCTATCAGCTTTGGTTGCGTCTGTCGTGTCACTGTCACTGCCTCACAATACCCCTGTGACTCCCGGGGTCACCAAATTCCCAACTCCTCCATAAGTCTCAACTCTGTGCCTATAAACTGGCCAAGTGGGTGGGCACCTTCTAGCTCAAGATGTCAGCCACCATGTTGCCTTCCCCGGATGGTAGGAGATGCTATAGTCATAGTCCTTCAGGAGCTCTAACCAACGTCTCTGTCTCATGTTAAGCTCCTTCTGGTCAAACAAGTACCTAAGGCTCTTAGGATCTGTGAAAAACTCAAAGGTCTCACCGTAATGGTCGTGCCTCCATGTCTTCAGCTCGAAGACAACAGCTGCCAACTCTAAATCATGGGTAGGGTAGCTATGCTCATTGGGCTTCAGTTGCTGCGAAGCCTAAGCGACAATGTGACCCCGCTGCATGAGCACACCCCCTAACCCCTTTAACGAAGTGTCCGTGTAGACCACAAAACTGCCACTGCTATCTGTAATGGTAAGCACAAGAGCCGAAGTCAGCCTCTCCTTCAACTCCTAAAAACACGCCTCACAAGTGTTTGTCCAAGCAAAGGGCACGTCCTTCTAGGTCAAGCCATAGGACGCGCAATCTGCGAGAAATCCTTGATAAACCGCTGGTGGTAACCTGCCAATCCCAAGAAACTGCATATCTCTATCATTGTACATGGCCTCTCCCACCTGAGTACTACCTCAACCTTGGCTGGATCCACAGCGAAGCCATCCCCCGAAGTCACATGGCCCAAGAAAGTCACCTGTCTCAACCAAAACTTGCACTTGCTATATTTCGTATACAGCCTGCGCCGTCTCAAAGTGTCCAAAACCATTCACAAGTGTTGTCCGTGTTGTACCTGATCCTGCGAGAAACGAGCACGTCATCAATAAATGCCACCACAAATTGATCTAGATACGGTCTGAACGCCCGGTTCATCAAATCCATGAAGGCAGCAGGGGCATTGGTCAGCCCAAACGGCATGACCAAAAACTTGTAGTGTTCATATCGGGTGTGGAAAGCTGTCTTGGAGACATCAGTCTCCCTGATCCTCAAATGTTGGCAGCCTGATCTCAGATCTATCTTGGAGAATACTGTGGCACCTCGCAACTGGTCAAACAGATCATCAATCCTCGGTAGTGGATACTTGTTCTTGATGGTGACCCTATTCAGCTGTCTGTAGTCAACACAAAGGTGCAGGGTACCATCCTTCTTCTTCACAAATAACACAGGGGCTCCCCACGGGGATGCACTGGGCCTCACAAATCCCTTCTCTAATAGGTCCTATAGCTGTGACTTGAGCTCTCACAGCTCAAGTGGTGCCATCCAGTATGGTGCCTTAGAAATGGGGCTAGTCCCCGGTACCAGTGAGATCTCAAACTCGATCTCACGCTCAGGCGGTAGTCCTGGTAGCTCCTCTGGAAACACATCGGGGTACTCTTTGACCTCTGAGATGCTCTGAAAGTCTACCACGGGGCTGGGCTCTGCCACCAGACAGGCTAGAAAGCCCTGACCCCCTGGCCCAAAAGTCTCACTGCCCGAAGCGCAGAAATGCACCTGAAACCTCCATCCACCAGTTGTCCGTGAAACTCAAAGGAAGGCATCTCCGGTATGGAGAAGACAATCTTCCTCCCAAAATAGTCCACCAAGGCATGGTAAGTGGACAACCAATTCATCCCCAGAATCATGCCAAAATCCTCCATTGGTATCACAATTATGTCAGCGGGGAGGCGGTGTCCCCCAATACTGACCTCACAGTCTGTGTAGACCCCCATAGCTACAAATAGTTGACCACCTAGACCTCTGATCACAAATGGATCCACTAACAACATGCTATCCTAAACTGACAACAAAACTCACAGCGACAAAAGAGTGTATGGCGCCGGAATCAAAAAGTACGTAAACTAATTTGCCGAAAACTGTAACCATACCTGCCACCATTGAACCTGATGCCCTGGTGTCTCGGTGTGTCAGGGCGTTGATATGCCCCTCAGCTCTCGATGCAGAAGAAGTAGCCACACTCTACGTTGGACGAGTAGCCGCTGGCTGGTACCCTCCTCGTGACTGCTGTCCTCCCCCACGCACCTGGGAACCATGACCACCTGCTCAGCCTCCAGTGCTTGGTGCGGGGAGCATCTGCCGTGCTCCAGCCCTAGACGGGCAGTCCCTCCTGATGTGGCCCGACTGGCCACACTGGTAGCAGAGGGGGACTTGACTCCCTCCCTTGGTAGGTCCCTGCTGACGGCTAGGCAGGGGTCCAGTGTTGACAACTGGCCCCTGTTGAGGGCCCCCAAAGGCCACTGATGGCCTTGCAAAATGAGACAAATCTCCCACGGTTGCCGGGTGCCTCCTTTCTCGTCGGCCCTGTGAGTACTCTAGCTGGTAGGGCCTCTTCCTTCCGATGTCGGTGTCTCGTGCGGCCGGGTTGGTCTCCTTGTACGTCATAGTTGCCTCCACCACTCTCGAGAAGGTGGGCAACTTCAGGGGTTTGACATACCCCTGAATGGCAAACCAAAGCCCCACAGTGAACCTCCACAGGCGCTCCTCCTTCGTAGCTACGGTTGTCGCAGGAAAACATGACAGCTCCAGGAAGCGCGTGCAGTACGCACTAACAGTCATCGTTCCCTGGAGGAGAATGTGGAACTCCTACCTCCTCTGGTCCTGCCAAGTTTGTGGGAAGTACTGCTCGTAGAAGAGGGTCATGAACTGGTCCCACGTCGGCTCTCCCCTCTCTTGGCCTCTGACTGCCCTCCACCACGTGTGTGCCACACTCTCCAGCTAGTATGTGGCAAAGGCCATGCGGCACTCTGCAGGGGGGCAAAGGGTGTCAAACACCTTCTAAATCTGCTCCAACCAGTCCTCTGCCTCAAACGGGTCCTCATCCCCCTTGAAGGAGGGGGGCTTCAGCTTCCGGAACTATCCGAAAAGCACATAATGCTGCTGTAGTGGGAGAACGGGGACGCCTCCAAGCAGGGAGGGCTCATGCTCAGAAGTGTCAGAGTGCGGTGGGCGCGGTGGAGGACCACCCCCTCCCCCTTACCCAGTGCTACGTCAGTCTCTCGACCCCACAGAGGACTCCCCCGCCATGTCCACAGGGAGAGGCGCCCGTGGAGGCAGGTGGAGCTCCTCTTGTACTATGTCTCGAATCAGCTGAGCGAGGTCTTGGGCATGAATGCCCGAGAGAAGTGGCAGGTCAACTGGCACCTCAAGCCTAGCACATCCGCCCCTCTGACCTCATCCACGGCCGCGTCTACGGCTTGCCTCAAGAACTCCACGGCGAGGCATCTCCTGCAAGGAGACATAGAAGACAAAACAAAAAGAAGTCAACTCTAACGATCTTCAGTGAATGAAACACAGAACATATATCAAGTGGTATGTTGTGGTGGTTACTCTAGTTACATGCACGTGAATTGGTTATTCTCAAGCTAGTTTGTTCATTTCTCGGGACCACCTTGCTCTGATACCATCTTGTTATGACCCGATTCTCGAATTCGTACAGGACCCGAGATTGGTTCGACTCAACTAATCCCAAGATCCAGTCATCCAACAAGAAATAACCAAAGAGCAGGAAAGTAAACCACACTCACTATGCAAAGTAACTAACAGTAAAAGAGTACCAACAGTAAAGGAAGTAAAAGCTGCTACAGTACATATCACCACCACAACAGTAAAGCAGAACAAAGTACAGAAATAGAAATGGTAGCAATAGTCTAAACTCACTAGTAGAACAGGGAATACAACAAAAATAGGAAACTACTCTGGGCTCAACTGGGCCCAGCACCCTCTGTAGTCGGTGACTTGGGCTGCTCAACTCCTGGACCTGTAAAGGGGTACGAGTAAAATAGAGTCAGCAAACACTAAGTAGAGTGGTAACCAAACTAACTAGAGCAGTAAAAGTTAATAGATAAATTTATCTTTTGCAATTATTTTGTTTTACAAGTCATTCCTTTTCACCCATTGGTTTACTTTTCAGATCTCTTTCTTGATTTCGTATGTTCCTTGTGGGAACGATCTTGATTGCAGTCTTTTATAAAGAGTAGAAGGCACATGTGGTGCTCTCCTGGCTGGGAGAGTCTGATAGCGATTTTACGTGGTTTGTAAAATATGTCGTTGTAACGTGCAAAATCGATCAACTCTTAAATTTATAAACCTAGATAGTGGGGTATCTAGGGTTGTCCAAGGAAGTAATATGTTTGCAAAATTAATTCTCTTGCTTACAAAATATACCTCAACTTTCTTTTTGGTCTTTTTCAATATATCATTTTTTTGTTTTTGAAATTAAGGCAACATGTGAAATTGTTGGCGAGAAAGTGACTTACACTTAACTCAATACACTACTTCTAAAGTGGCAAGTAGAGCCTCTCCCTAAGCTCACTCTAGGCAAGTGGAGGCCTAGAATAATTTGGGAGAGGGAGTGAAGAATGCTAAAAACAAAGAAATTAAAAATGCAACTAAAGAAATTACAAAGAAGGCAACTAGATTAATGAGAAAGTGTTTTACAGAAAAGCCTAGTAGATGAATGCTTCTACTACTAGAAAATTGCAATAAATAAAATAAAACACAAATCCTCTAGATAGATGGTGAAGAAGAGGGCTTCTTGCTCCAGGCTTGGTAGCTCCTGAGCTTGGAAAGAGTCCTCCAACTCCTTCCTTGCTATGCTCCACCAAGGTGATGTCCTTCAAAGCAAGCCCTAAGGGGACATGCCCTAAGGTTTTCTCCAAGGGTGGACGTCCACCCTAGGTCCTTCTCCTTTGCTTGGCCATCCTCCTTGAAGTAGAAAAGTTCTCCTCCTTGGCATGGCCCAAGTTGAAGAGAGTGGAGAGAAGAAGGCACCAAAGGGGCTGGTGATGTGCCCCTTTAATCTTCTTCTCTACTCCTTCTTCTTGGTTGTATGTATAGGTGGGTATAGGTAGAAAAATACACTAATGGAGGATGCTCTAAAATGGTGGTAGGTGGTGGGTTTATATAGAGTAGGAAGGGCGCTAAGGTGACTCTTGAAATGGAGGGCTAAGATGGGAAGATGGGGGTGGTTGGGGATCCTATGGCTAATGGCAATTGGCGCCAACCCAAGGGACACCAAGGGGGTGGTTATGGGTGGTGGCACCCCTTGAAGTTGGTGCCAAAATGGCTTCTAGAAGGGGGGCTTAGGTGGCACCAAGTAGGGTTCTAGAAGGAGAGGTAGGTGGGTGGCTTGGATGGGTTGTAGGGTTAGGTGTATGGTGGATGTGGGGGTGGATGTTGGCACCAAAAAGGGGGGTAGTTAGGGTTAGGTTTGGGTGAAAAAATTGGTGCCTTTTGGTGGTGATGATGGGGTGAAGAGGTGGCTAAGAGGTGGCGCCAACTTGGAGTAGGATAGCTAGCTTAGGTAGGGCTTAAGTTGGTGGAGCTAGCTAGGGTTGAGTTGAAGGTGGTGGATGGCCAAGGAGTTGGGTGCTAGCTAAGCTAAGCTATCCTAGCTAGATATGGAGTAGAGGAGGAGGTATTGGAGCTAGGGTTTGAAGAGAGGAGGTGAGGAGAAGTCTGGAGCTAGAACTGGAGCTGGCAGCTGCTGAAGAGGCTGGCATGGAGCTACTCTAGCTGGCTTAGCTTGCTAGTTCTTTACTAGCTGCTAAGCTAAGCTAAAGTGAGCTGGCTTCTACCATAATTAGCTGAGGTGAGCTGGGTCTGGTGCTCCCGGGGAAGATTAAGCTAGTTGAGGCAGCTAAGGTAGCTTACCTCAACTGAGTTGAGCTAAGCTGAGTCCCTGGGAGCTGGACTTGAGCTTCCTGAGCTGGGATGAGTTCTTCTTCAGCTGCCTGGTGTTGAGTGGAGCTGGATGTAGCTGGATCTGAGCTGGGGTGAACTCTAGTCAACTCAGCTGAGCTAGCTAGAGCTCCCTGTGGACTTGTGGGAACTAAAATGAGCTAGACTCAACTATGTTGAGTTGGATTTGAGCTAACTTGAGCTAGGGTGAGCTAAGATGAACTCTCTTGAGCTGTCATTCAGCTGAGATTAGTTGAATGGAGCTGGGATGGGCTAACCCTAGCTCAAGTGAGCTAGGTTCCAACTGTGGTGAGTTGGATCAAGCTGAGTTCCAGCTAATCTGAGCTTCTCCTTCACCATTTGCCTTCTTGAGTGCAAGGGTTTTAGGGATCTGTATATCTATTCATCACTAACACACACAAAAACATATTAAAAAGACAATAAAAAATGCAATGCATGCTTAACCTAATTTATGCCTAAATGCAGCACAAAAACCCGTTTGCAGAGTAAAATCCTAAGAGCTTGTTTTAATGCATAAGAATGATGATGAACTGGCATTTATCAGAGTCCCCCGTGGTGATCCTACACCCAGTCAACCACCCTGAGGTCACGGACAAACGTAGCGATGACTACGGCATGCGCGATACGTGCATGGATAGCTACCCTGCATTAGCACGTGGTCAGTCGTTTCCGCTAACGGGTACACCCAAAGTACAGCACGGAATAGTATAGGGCCTAGCCCTCTCAGTAATAGGGGTCTAGCCCCTTAGAACCAAACAGGGGTCTCACCCGCTCATAGTCTGCGCACCCTCGTCTGACTACCCCAATTTGGCCAGTGGGCCTAACAAGTCGGTGTAGGGTGGCTAACTGAACCCCGAGCCTCGTCGGGTGGCTAGCTCTCTCTCTACACTAGTAGCTCTCCATGGTACAGTGTATGTGAGGGCCAACAGAAGTCGGTGTAGAGTGGCCAATCCTAATCCCAGGTCCTAACCCAAGGGTAGCTATCTCCGCTCTACACTAAATAGGGGACAGTCGCTCTCCTTGATACCACGTACTCAAGGGCCAGCACACTTCCCCGTCACATTTCCAGATCCATTCCATTCATCCACAGGAGCTCTCCTCCTAATTCCCCATAGGGTTCATGCTCATATTGACCATGCTGTTCCATACCAAGTTTCATCATTCACTTTTCCATTCTCGTATTATACACATGCAGCTCGTATTTCCACAATTTAACATAGACAACAAGTAATGTCACAGGTAACTGTTTAACTAGCACAGGCATTTCATATTCCACAGGCAGCTCGTATTTATTAACAGGCAGTTGTTTACAATTCGATTCATTCATTTATGACTATAATCTCAAACACGCATACAAACAGTGCAAGTATTTCTCATCCTAGGATAAATGTCACATCCTAGGTTTCTAGTTATCCAATTTCACATATGCATTCATGTTTTACAATTAAAACAAGGGGGAAACCACTCTACCAGACAATCCAAGAGTACTGGGAGCTCGAACAACAAACTCATGTGCCTCTGCAAGCCTCGAACACGCAATTGATCGAAGTCCTATACCAAGGAACATACCACAATGGAACATTCAGAATAATATATAAGGCTTTCTAAGATGTAAAGGAACTCACGAGGAAACCACAGATATCTTGCTTGCATAAAACGGACCTCAAACGGACCCTAAACAGGTCAAAAACAGAACTGCAGACTCAAATCAGATGTCTAGCACAAGGTCCAAACGTCTTGAAAGTCACCAAAGTCTCACCTCAATTTGCTGTGTCAACTTCAGACGTCCATAACCCCTCCGACCTCTCCTCCAGTCGTCCATAACCCCCACTTCAGTCGACTAAGCTCCATACGTCCGACCTCTCCTCTAGTCGTCTGGGAGTGCTTCCGGTCATCTGGTAAGCTATCCAGATGTCTGAAAGGCATGGGAGGGTGTGCCCTGCGCCTTCCCAAAGATGTCCTTGTGCATGACAGACCAAATCTTCCACTTTTAGCTGCATCGATCGATTTTGCGGTGTGGCCTGCATGGCCGTAATCGCAAGAGGAACGTACCTTCGTGAAACGTTGCTTTCAGACATTCGGTGTTGTTACCAGACGTCCAACCCATCATCTGGACAGCACGCTAGTTGTTTGATTTTGGGAAAAAACCCAGAACCAGAGCGAGCTCCTGCTCCTTCACTGCGCACAGTCGTGGCTCCTCCTCCTCGTCTGCAGCTCCGGCTGCAGCAAGGTATAGGGGACGGCTCCCCTGACGCACTCCTCCTCCCGTACGCGTTGCTCCGACTGTGCATCCTCTGGCGAGTTCCCACGAACTCGCAAGCTCAAGCTCCTCCTCCTCTCTTCATGCTGCCTCACCTCTTTACTCCTCGCTCCCATGCCCTCTCTCTCGCTCATCTCTCTCACTGCAATGGAGAGGAGGGAAGGAAGGTGGTGGTGGAGTGGAGAAGAGAGGAAGGGGGAGAGGGGTCTTATATAGGGGAGCAGCTAGGGTTCAGTGGAGGAGAAAAGAAGAGAGAAAGAAGAGAAGAAGGCTATCTGCACGTAACCAACGCGCAGACCCGACCCTACGTACAAAATTTTCAATTTCCAGACGTTTGGGAAGAGGTCCAGACGTTTGACTGACAGTCTAGACATCTTAAAAGGCTCAGAATAGAATGGGTCTTTACAGATCCCATGGCCGATCAACAGCCTCCTCTGCCTCAGGATCCACTGGAGGAATTCCGAAGGTAGCTGGAACAAATGCAGAGAATGCAGGAATGGTTCTAGAGAATGCAGGGTGCTTGGCCATTGAAGGATTTTTATGATCCTTCAAATTACAGGGAACGTCCTGACGTCCAGATTCTGGCCAGCGACCTAGAAATTAAGCCCCAGGTGTTAAGCCTGATCAAACATTACCATGGGCTTGGCTCCGAAGACCCGTTTCGGCACTTGGACTTAACCACTTTGGTCCAGACCACCAAGGCACGAAACGTGAATGAGGAGGAAATGATCATGAGGCTCTTCCCCCACTCTCTTAGGGATAAAGCCGCTCATTGGTACAGGACTATAGGAAGACTAATTGCAACTTGGAATGAGTTGATATCAGCCTTTCTGAAGAAATTCTTCCCTATCGAACATACCAATGCCTTGAGACGGGCAATCACTACCTTTACCTAGCGGCCAGGGGAGTAGTTTCATGTGGCTTGGGAGTGATTCCAGGACATATTACGGAGGTGTCCACACCACGAGGTGCCAAAATGGTAACTAGTGCAGATCTTCTACCACAGGTTGATTGAGCAACTCAGAAATCACGTGGACGCTTCTTGCAGAGGCAATTTCCTCAACAAAGACGCAGATAATGCACACGATTTGTTTGAGGAAATGAGCAAGAATTCAATCAATCATGCCTACATGGATACTTTTAACCAGTCTCAGAAGCCTAGATTAAATGTTAATGAAGTCCATGACTCTCATTCATTTGATATGGAATTGATTTGTAACAAACTTGATAAGGTGGACTTGGTTGCTAGGAGAATGGAAGAGTGAATGGCTGGAAATTCTATGAACAACTCTTGATCCACTCAATCCTAGAATTTAGGATTCCATTCGTCGTGAGCTCCTTCTGGACGGGAGTTCGTGAATCAAGTCGATGTGGCTCAACCTATGAGTCAGCATTATTCGGAACCCCACGGGTT
The DNA here is from genome assembly GCA_037157565.1 of Thalassia testudinum. NCBI lineage: Eukaryota > Viridiplantae > Streptophyta > Magnoliopsida > Alismatales > Hydrocharitaceae > Thalassia > Thalassia testudinum. The sequence continues at coordinate 798,067 of JAZHRO010000029.1, read as the reverse complement.
CCATATTGGGGCCTTTGATCCTAGTTTTTCTAATCCTTCCCTTTCTTTCCCTCCATCCTTGCCCTATGAGGACGTCTGTGCTGTATAAGAGAACGTTGGATCCAACCCGTACTCTAATGCTTATAATTCTGGTTGGAGAAAGCACCCTAACTTCTCCTGGAAAAGCTTAGGGCAACAGACCAAATTTTGGCCCAGCAACTATGCTATGCAACGACTAATGCGTCAGGGTCATGTGTATACTCAGTTTCCCCCAAATCAGGTCAATCAGCTAGCTTGGAATGCCCGTCAACTCGTAAGGCAAGCTGATTTGAACCGGCAAATGGTAGAGATGCAAGGATCCATGCTCCAGCTCATGCAGCAAATGAAAACCTCGCTGGACAACTTGCAGATCGGGCTCATGGCTAACTCTTGTCAACCCGGATCTCTACCATCCCAACCCGTACCCAACCTCGAAATATTCTGAATCCGGGCAACCAAGCACATAGGTACGGAAATTAGAGGGACCCACACGCACATGCTCAGGTGGTTGAGTAGGGTCCTTCCTCTCCTTCTTCTTCTGCACATCAATAATTCTTAGCTAATCAAGCCCCTCCAATCTTTCCTAACCCTCCCCAAGACCCAAACTCTTATGCATCTGCAAATTCTATTACCTTGAGGAGTGGTAAGCAAACTCAGGATCCACAACCACACTGTTCTGATTTACCGAATCCTGAAGAACCTGAGGAGAGGGAGGAGAATTCTGGAGAAGAAATCAAGGCTCAAGAACCTGATTCCAAAGGTTTGACTCATGTTTCTTTTCCTGAAGCTTTGATCAAATCAAAGAAGAAGTCTGTTGATAGCAATGAAGAGCTTCTGAATATTTTAAAGAATGATGAGATCAATATCTCGCTCCTAGATGCTATCAAGCATATACCAGCTTACGCGAGATTTTTAGAAGATTTATATACACAAAAGCATAAGTCAAGAGAATCTATTTCGAGGAAGGTGGTACTCTCTGAGCAGGCTAGTTCTGTTATCCTGTACCACCTCCCTTAGAAAAAGAGAGATCCAGGTGCTCTGTTGATTTCTTGTGTCATCGGAGATTACACTTTTGATAGTGCACTTCTGGATCTGGGTGCATCCATCAACCTAATTCCGACTTCTCTTTACGACAAGTTTGGATTAGGTGAACTTCGGCTGACTTCAGTAACGCTACAGTTAGTGGACCGTTCAGTCACAAATCCGCGAGGCATTATTGAAGATGTTATAGTTAAGGTCAAGGATTTCTATTTTCCTATAGATTTTCTTGTCCTTGACATGGATGTACCGGAAAATATGAGGAACACACCCATCATTCTGGGGCTTCCGTTCCTGGCTACCGCTAAGGCCAACATTAACTGTGAAAGCGATAGCATGGAAATCGCCTTTGGGGATCAAAGAATGAAGTTGGATATTTTTAAGGTGATTAATAAATTTGAGGATTGTGAATTTATTGAGGAACTTGAGGAGGATAATGTGAACATTGAAACTTGTTTGATGGTTTCTTCAATTGAAAGTTCCTCCTTTGATGATGAATTGGACCCACAACCCTCTATGGTAGACCTGCCATCTTATGAAGAGGTTATTGATTTTGTTCACTCTCAACCTCTTCCTTTTGATGACTCTTTAGCATCTTCCTTACCTTCAATCATCAGTCCACCCCAGCTTGAACTTAAACCATTGCCTAAGAATTTGAAATATCAATTTTTAGGACCACAGAAGACGCTCCCTGTGATTATCAGTGCTAAATTAACAAAGGAGCAGGAGATTAAATTGATCAAGGTCCTGAAGGAACACAAGGAGGCAATTGGTTGGACCATTCATGACCTTAGGGGGATCGAGCCATCTTACTGCAATCATAGAATATTCTTAGAAGATGGATCCCACCCTTCTCACCAAATGCAGAGGAGATTAAATCAAAATATGCGAGAAGTGGTCAAAAAGGAAATTATTAAGTGCCTCGATGCAGGAATTATTTATCCAATCTCTGATAGTCCCTGGGTAAGTCCCATGCAGATTGTTCCCAAGAAAGTTGGGATTACCGTTGTGAGTAACGAGAGAGGAGAATATGTCACAACTCGTTTAGCTTCCTCTTGGAGGGTTTGTATCGATTACAGGAAGCTGAACACAGCTATGAAAAAATATCATTTCCCCCTGCCTTTCATTGATCAAATCTTGGAAAGAGTAACCGGGAAGAAGTACTTCTGTTTTCTTGATGGCTACTCGGGATACAACCAAGTTCCTATCCATCCCAAGGATTAGGAAAAAACTACTTTCACCAGTCCTTATGGAATCTTTGCTTTCCGTAGGATGCCTTTCGATTTATGCAATGTACCTGTGACTTTTCAAAGGTGTATGTTAGCCATATTCTCTGACATGGTGGGAGAGTTTATGGAAGTCTTCATGGACGATTTCTCTATTTTTGGAGAATCGTTTGACTCTTGTCTGGCTAATCTAGAAATGATTCTTAAGCGATGCATCAAAGCACAATTGGTCCTTAGCTGGGAAAAGAATCATTTCATGATGCAAGAAGGCATCATCTTCGGTCATGTAATCTTTGAATGGGGAATTGAATTGGATAAAGCTAAGGTTGATGCTATCGCTAAAATTCCTCTTCCCACATCTGTTAAACAAATTTGATCATTTCTTAGTTATGTGGGATTGTACAGAAGATTCATCAAGGATTTCGCGAAGGTTGCTCATCCTCTGAGCAATGTTCTCACCAAAGAAACGCCATTTGTTTTTGACGAATCATGCGTAAGGCATTTGATTTCCTAACAATGACAGTCACTTGTGCTCCAGTGTTGCAACCACCAATTTGGACAACCCTTTTTTGAGATCATGACTGATGCTTCTGATTATGCAGTCGGGGCTATTTTGGGTAAGAAAGTGGATAGGAAGCCCTCTGCCATCTACTACACTAGTAAAAGTTTGGATGAAGCCTAGAGGAATTACACTATTACTAAAAAGGAATTACTAGCTGTATTATTTGCTTTGGAAAAATTAAGGGCTTATCTTTTAGGGTCTCATGTCATCATTTATACCGACCACTCGGCCTTGAGACATCTCTTGGCCAAAAAGGATGCCAAACACCGGCTTATTTGTTGGATTCTTCTGCTTTAGGAATTTAATCTTGAAATCAAGGATGAAACCGGGGTACAAAATGTGGTGGCAGATCATCTGTCGAGACTTCTAAGTGACTCTTCTTGTCTAGACATCTCGATTGTAGATACTTTTCCGGATGAAGCTATCCTTGCAATTTCAAGTGTCCAGACCCTGTGGTTTACTGACATTGTTAATTATTTGGCCGTTGGTCAAATCCCCCAGAATTGGACCAAGCAACAATGGGATAGACTTAAATCTGAGGCCAAATACTACTTCTGGGAGGACCCTGAATTATACCACATTGGCTCCGATCAGATTATTCACCGATGTGTTCTGGAGAATGAATTCAATAGTATACTCGAGTTCTGCCATGCATCTATGTGTGGTGGACATTTCTCCAGGAAAAAGATGGCTGCAAAGATTTTACAATCTGGCTTCTATTGGCCATCTTTATTCAAGGATGCCTAGGATTTCTCAAGGTCGTGTTCTCGATGTCATGCACTCTGGAGCATAACTAAGAGAGATATGATGCCCCTAAACCCAATCCTTCCTACCGAAATCTTCGATGTTTGGGGCATCTATTTCATGGGAACCTTTCTCCCTTCATTTGGACATCAGTACATTTGATGTAAACACATTTACACTACTTAAGATGTCTATTTATGCATGTTCTTAAGCATAAGATTGCATTACATGCTATAAATATTGCATAACATGCATCATCTTTCATTTAGAGTAGTTTGAATAAAATGGAGGTTAATTGTCTCCTTTTATGTGCTTGGACAGGGAAAACTTTTTATCGGGGCCTCGGATCGAAGATTCAACCATATGGATGTGATCAGGGCGACGATTGGAGTTCAACGACTCCAAGATTGCCCTAATCAGGCATCCGTAGCATCAGATAGTGATCGGGGAAGCCTAGAAGATCAAGGGATAGGATGGTGTAAATCCGCACTTCAAATGACAAATCCAACCACATGAATGAATTTGGATCGACGATCGCAGCCTAACGACGCAAAAATCGAGTCAATCTAACATCCCTGGCACCATCTACAACATCCATAAGATGGATGGCCAAGATGGCTCCACGTGGCCCCATCTCGACCACCCAAACACCCGTATGCATCCATTGAAGCCTCCGCATCCGCTCCCTCTCTGCGGTTGGATCTTAATCCAACGGTTGTGAATGGTGGCACCACAAATCACCCACGTGACAATCTGCGCTCCGCAGAGCAGTGGGCGAAGGTGCTATCGCGAGCAGCGGACGTGGTTTCGAGCCATAGTGAAGGGGCGAAGGGTGCGGGCGAGCGGGCGCAGGCGTGTGTTGGATCATGATCGGGTGACTCAGATCTTCCAATAGCGGCCACGCACTATTTCACGCGAGGCGGGAACGCGCCATCGCATGCGTTGGGGCGGGCGCGCAGCAGCTGGTGAAGGTGCAATCACAGCCGTTCGATCTCGCAATCGGACGGTTGTGGTTGGTTGTACGTGCGGATGCATTGAGAGAGAGAGCAGCTGAGCAGGCGTGCGTGGGCAATAGCCACTACGCCCACGTTGGGGCATTAGCGACAGTTTTATCCATCACTAAAGACCCCTCATTTAATGTTTTAAAGATGTAATGACCAATTTGCCCCCACTCCTTGCAACTATAAAAGGCGACCCCCTCCGCACAAAATTCTCATCCCTTCCTTCTCTTCTCTACCTCTCTAAAGCTCAAGAGAAGCTTGTCCCACACCCAGGATGCTCCTCGCAAGATAAAGTCCAAATTTTCATCCCCCTTCGGAAGTGGATCCCACGACGACAATGGTGTGCTACTCCGTTCCTGTTCTTTTGCTTCGTCCTCCTTCATCCTACTTTGTCCTCCTTCATCCAGTCGTCGTCCCGTCCGGCTCATTTTCCAAGCGATCGTCGAGGAAGATAACTTCTCTCTCCCATTCTTCTTTACAGCTTTTCTAGTATAGAATTTTCCTGCTTTCTAGTGTAGGTGATTTCCTACTTTCTAGTGTAATTTTTATTTGGTTTGATTGTATAAACATTTTGAAAGATTGAATGCATGTTCTCTCTCTCTCTCTCTTCCTTTTAGTCTGATAGCTTCGTTGTAATTATATTTCCTCACTTTTCAAAAATTTTAAAAAAATATAATTGCGAATATAGATTGACATAGCCTCCCTGTGTTCGACCTGTAATTCAAATTTCGGTATAAATTTTATTTGTTGAACACAAATTCTTCGCTTTCAAGCTGCAACGACAAGGTTTTGAAACCAAACACATTAGCGTAGCAATTCGTAAGTTCAACATTTTGGCGCCGTTGCCAGGGAGGCAATGATCTTTGATTTCTCTTTGTGTTTTGTAACTTGCAAATCATTTACCTCACTTTTCTCCTTTCTTATTGTAATTGCAGGTACTCTCTCGAGACAAGCAAAAGTGGCAGATCGGAGAAAAGTGTTGTGGAATGTTCTGTGAGTTATCCCCTACCTCCCACTCATTAGATTTCATTCTACAACATAATAATTCAAACATCAATCAACCTAGGTGTTCTTATAAACTCTAAGGTTAGATTGTTTGTTGTTTGACACCCATACTCACCCCAACCCCCACATTTAAAAAAAAAAAATTAAAAAATCTCACAGAGGTATACAACCTCATATGATTTTCAAACTCAACCGGTAAACCGATCTTTGGAGCCGGTACACACATTCAAACACATAATTGAGTAGAAATTAGATTAGGTAAATCACTTGTGTGCCTAATTAAGTGGTGCAACAGACGAATTGTTTGAGTTCATTGGGTCACACCACTTCAATTAAAATTAACTCATCAAGTAGCTGCCACTTAGGTTCAACTCTTAGGGATTTACCAGGCACTCCACATTCTTTTAAAGCTTCAAAGGAAAACATTTTCACTCGTGCTTTGCAAAACCTGGTGTGCCAACAAAACTTGTTTGAAAATACCTAAAGTTGAATCCTAAAAGCTACCAAGCAAGATTTGAACTCTAAAATTCACCACATCAAAAATAATCTTGCTTGAAAATCACTGGTTGTGCATGCACACACAAATCAATCAATCATTAAGGGCACAACCCATATAAAGGGCCCATCACATTCCAAAGCACATTCAAACCTAGCCCTAAATAAAATAGGATAGACGTTGGCCTTAAGGATTCGACTCGCTCTTCAGAGCCCAGAATGAGATTATTTTCGATTAGTCTGTTTCTACTATTCAATCTGATGTCTAGCTAGGGGAGTAGAATCAAACGATCGCGGCTGGCGGGTACACTAGGAACAGGAGGCGCAAGCCGAAGGAAGAACCTTCTCCCCAGTCCCTCCTTCTAACTGGTTGGATTGAATAGATAGAAGTAGATCAAATCGTTCCTTTATCTCAAGATGGGTTTTGGGAGTCTGTAGGTCTATTGGCTAACCCACTTAAGGACAGGTTTGATTGTTTGTATTGCAGGACGCCTTTCTTCCTCCCATTTCTCATGAATCCTTCCGCATATTACATGCATTCCCGCTCTTTTCCTTCTGTTTTGAATTATCCTCAACATGACAATTATCCCGACTCGTATTGTAATCAACCATCAGTTAGTTGGGATAACTCGAATTGGGGATACAGTTCTGGACCTCCGTGTTTAGGGTCTAACCCTGAACACTTTAATTGTGATTGCTATCCTTATCAGAGCCACATCGATTATAGATCGTCATCCTTTCATGAACAACCTAATACGATCTACAATCAAGAAGGATACACTGATTCTTACCCATTCTCTGATTACACTACCTTTAGGTCATCACCACCTTTTGAACAATCTGAAATGACCTATTATTAGGAAGGGTATAATGAATCTCAATTCGTTAATTCCCCTGCATTGATCCCAAACCCGCCCAACCCTGAGCCAACTCATTTGGTTGAGGGTAACCAAGTTCAAGATAAGGTTCTAGCTAACTTGGGGAATATCATTCAATCTTTAGAAGTTCAGCCAATACCTTGCATTGAGAGATTGGAGCCCCTGATCGAAAGGATTGATGATTTGAACAAGTCGTTGTTGGATTGGCTGCAGGATGTTAAGGATAAGAACCCGGGTGAGTTTCTACTTGGGAAATTAGCAAAATTGAGGATGAGATTCGTGGTTGCTTTGATCCAATCATGGGATGATTCCTAGGATGAACTCCCTTCAGGAAAGCCAATTACAGAACCCGCTCAGGCACCTGTTGGGGAGACACATGTTACGAGGCTGACCAGATTGAATTAAAGCAACCAATTAAGGATGATCTGATTTCTTCACCTAAGATCCCTGAGCTGGGGTACGAGGAAACGTATGTCTCCTTGGAGCAGAAAGTGACAAATGATTTTGGGACATACATTGATACGGATCCTGATTTCTTTGATGGTGAAGATTCAAGTTGCGAAATCTCAGGCGAGTTTTCTGAACACGATTTTTGTGGGATGATTGGGCCTGAGGAATCTGATAGATCATTTGATAGCCCAATAATTGAGGAAACTGATCTTATTAGGGCACACATTACGGATCTAGAATCGCATTTTCTGGTGGATTCAATTCAATGCCGTGATTGTCAGTTACACCCTGTTGAGCTTATCGATAATTAAACCCAAGTCAATTCTGATTCTGCCACATCATTTAGACTTGGAGATTTCAAATGGGGTGATTAACATGCAAGAGGTCTCGGAATTTAACATTCTGATTGAGGAGGATAGGAGTTGGGAAGTTCTGATTTGGGAAGCTAACTCCGGAGGAAGTAGAAGACTGTGTCGAAGGGTTCCTTTTAAGCTGAAACCATCAAATCAGAACCCATACAACATCTGTTCTGAGGATGTCCAACCCAAGTACGCATTCAATGATTATCCTTTTGAGCTTCAATTCCCTGTAACCCGACTTTTTGGTCTTGGGTTGCATCCTCATAAATCGCAGGCCCGACCCCACTTGCATTCGTATTTTAGGTTTTGGGTAATTTTTATCTAGAACCTAAGATATTCGCGATTATGGGGTATGGGTCTGCACCACAATCTGGTCCACATTTGTGGACATCTACTGACAGGTCGAAGGATTGTTCTGTTTATTCTTGCCCTGACCTGCACTTGTGAATTTTTCATTTCTCTTCTTTGTATAGTGTGCCTAGCTGAAGGCACTAAACTCAGCACATATACAGTTCTTTTTAGTTTTCATCTCGGAGCGGACCTGACATTCACACAATTCAGGTGCTTTCTACGCTTTTCCACTCTGTTTTATGTCTTTTTAATACAATGAGGACATTGTATTAGATAGGCATGGGGGGGGTGGATATTCATCTCTGAATTCATTCATTAACTCCGTAGATTTGTTTTATTTTCTTTTATTAAAAAAAAAATCTCGGAATTAGGAAAGAGAACTTGGGTTTAAGAAAATTTTCAATCCTAGGAAATACTACATTATGATTTGAACACAAAGACCCTTCTAGTCTTTGGACTTAATCAGCTCATGTATCCACTAAAATGTGGATTTGTTTTTCAAGTTCTCGCCAACCTGAAATTTATTTTAATTGGAGTAAATAAGTTTGGGTGATAAGTACACAACTTATCAACCTGCCCTCTGATTTGAGGGAATTTTAAGTTTCTAGCATCTACACACTATCTTGTCACTGACTCGTTGTTTGGTGATTTTAACGGAAATTGGGTAGCTAATGAACCTTCTAGGGTGATATGGCTGGCAAGTTACCATGGGTAATAGCCCATAGGTAGGTTGTCCAGAGCTCAGTCACTGGACCTTTCTCTTTTTCCTACCCTTAGGTAAATCTTAGAACAGGGAAGCCACCTAGTTAAAAAAAAGAAAATGAAAAAAAATCAAAAAAAAAGGAAAAAAAAAAACCACACTTCCCAGATTCACCCTTGTGTTGACCCCGTAAAAAAGTAAAAGTAAGGAGAAAGCTACCGGTTGTAAAGATACACCTTTAGGTAAAATTTTTTTTTTGAGGTCACCTAGAGGCGTAGAAATCCGAAGTTCGTTTTAATTGCCGGTCAACGAGTCTATCACAATCATAATAAGATGCTTTGAACTTAAGGTTCTCATCAAATCTTGTGTGAGTTGAATGGCCGTAGAAAGCCACTCTTAAACCCTAAAATTTGAAAATCCAAAAAAAAATTACAAAAGAGTAAAAAGAGAAATAGAAATTTTTCTTTGAATAAAGCGAGGGTTTGAGGCGGTCTACATTTTCGCAAATACTCGAGCACTGTTGTGTCTTTGAAAGTTCAGATCCTAAGCAGACAATTTCTTAATGATTGAAAATAATTCATACCCAAATAATCAAACCTAATTCTTTTATAAATAGCATATAGTTTTTGCTAGGGACTAGCAAAAGATAGGCATGGGAGTATGATGTAAACACATTTACACTACTTAAGATGTCTATTTATGCATGTTCTTAAGCATAGGATTGCATTGCATGCTATAAATATTGCACAACATGCATCATCTTGCATTTAGAGTAGTTTGAATAAAATGGAGGTTAATTGTCTCCTTTTATGTGCTTAGACAGGGTAAACTTTTTATCGGAGCCTCGGATGGAAGATCCAACCGTACGGATGTGATCAGGGTGACGATTGGAGTTCAACGACTCCAAGATCGCCCTAATCAGGCATCCATAGCATCAGATGGTGATTGGGGAACCTTAGAAGATCAAGGGCTAGGATGGTGTAAATCTACACTTGAAATGACAAATACAGCTGCACGAATGAATTTGGATCGACGATCGCAGCCTAACGATGTGAAAATCGAGTCAATCCGACATCCGTGGCACCATCTACAACATCTAGAAGATGGACGGCCAAGATGGCACCACGTGGTGCCATCTCGACCGCCCAAATGCCCGCATGCATCCATTGAAGCCTCTGCATCCGCTCCCTCTCCGCTGTTGGATCTCAATCCAACGGTTGTGAACGGCGGCACCACAAATCGCCCGCGCGACAATCCGCGCTCCGCAGCTCAGTGGGCGAAGGTGCTATCATTAGCAGCAGATGCGGGTTCGAGCCGCAGTGAAGGGCGAAGGGCGCGGGCGTGCGTTGGATCATGGTCGGGTGGCTCAAATCTTCCAATAGCGGCCACACGCTTTTTCACGCGAGGCGAGAATGCGCCATCGCACGCGTTGGGGCAGGCGCACAACAGCAGGTGATGGCGCAATCACAGCCGTTCGATCTCGCGATCAGACGGCTGTGGTTGGTTGAACGTGTGGATGCGTTGAGAGAGAGAGAAGCTGAGTGGGCGGGCGTGGCCAGTAGCCACTAGCCCACGTTGGGGCCTTAGCGACGGTTTCATCCGTCACTAAAGACCCCTCATTTAATGTTTTAAAGATGTAATGACCAATTTACCCCCACTCCTTGCAACTATAAAAGGCGACCCCCTCCACACAAAATTCTCATCCCTACCTTCTCTTCTCTACCTCTCCAAAGCTCAAGAGAAGCTTGTCCCACACTCAGGATGCTCATCGCGAGATAAAGTCCAAATTTTCGTCCCCCTTCGGAAGTGGATCCCGCGACAACAACGGCGTGCTGCTCCGTTTCTATTCTTCTACTTCGTCCTCCTTCGTCCTACTTCATCCTCCTTCGTCCAGGCATCGTCCCGTCCGGCTTGTCCTCCAAGTGATCGTCGAGGAGGATAACTTCTCTCTACCATTCTTCTTTACAATTTTCTATTATAGAATTTTCCTGCTTTCTAGTGTAGCTGACTTCTCGCTTTCTAGTGTAATTTTTATTTGGTTTGATTGTATAAACATTTTGAAAGATTGAATGCATGTTATCACTCTCTCTCCCTCTTTCTCTCTCTCTCTCTTCCTTTTAGTCTGATAGCTTCATTGTAATTATATCGCCTCGCTTTTCAAAAATTTTAAAAAAATATAATTGCAAATACAGATCGACGTAGCCTCCCTGTGTTCGACCCGGAATTCAAATTTCGGTATAAATTTTATTTGTTGGACACTAATTCTTCGCTTTCAAGCTACAACAACAAGGTTTTGAAACCAAACACGTTAGCGTAGCAATTCGTAAGTTCAACAACATTCTTGTTGCTGTTGATTATGTGTCCAAATGGATTGAGGTGATTCCCACCCGAACCAATGAGCACAAGGTGGTCATCGATTTTGTTAAGAAAAATATCTTCAGCAAGTTCGGGATTCCAAGGGCCATTATCAGTGATGGTGGCACTCATTTTACTAATGCCCAATTCCAGAATTTGTTGGCCAAATATGAGGTTAATCATCGAATCTCCACACCTTACCATCCCCAGACGAATGGATAGGCCAAGATCTCCAATCGGGAGATCAAAAATATTCTGCAGAAAATGGTTAGGCCTAATCATAAGGATTGGACTCAAAAGCTTGAGGATGCTCTTTGAGCCTACTGTACGATGTATAAAATGCCCATCGGCATGTCTCTGTTTCATTTGGTGTATGGAAAGGCATGTCATCTACCCGTAGAGATTGAACATAGGGCATTCTAGACGATCAAGCAATGCAATTTTGATCTGAAATTAGCTGGGAAGACCAGGATGTTGGAACCTTGTTCGACATCTTGTTTCGATGTTAACGAAATTATTATAAATTAATGTTTGCAATTGAGTTCTTTTCAGATTTAGGTGAAGATTAAGGCAAACAGGAAATGACGGAGGCTTGATTTAAAGGAGAAGATCACGATTAGAAGGAGGCAACATGACAAGGAAGAATCAAGGAGGAGAAGATCATCTTCGACCTTTAGTATTTCTAGTTTAGATTTTTATTTATAGATTGTATTTGCCTCTTAACAAAGGAATATAACTTAGATCATAAAAATAATTAGAGATAAATAAGGATTAATATTGCGATCATTTTCAAAGAACGTAATTGATTAAATCACTTAAAAAAGGTACTTGTTAACCCATAAGTATTGGTACTAAAGTTTAGTACCGATACATGTGAGTTACAGGTTTGGGTTTTCTCAAGAAACAAACCTGTACCCAGCGAGTACCGGTACTCATGATCAATACGGGTACTGGAGGTAACGAGTACCGGTACTAATGATCAATACCGATATAAGTGGGTTACAGATTTATGTTAAGAGTTTGAAATCCAAATCTGGAAGCAACGAGTACCGGTGCTCACACTTTAGTACCAGTACCAGGTAGCCGTTGGCTCAAAACTGAATGGCTAGAAAATTAATTTTTGCTATATGAATGTTGGGATTTAAACCCCAACATCTAGTAGACGACCCACTAACGTCCTAACTCTACAAATAAACCATTGGACCCTTAATTTGCATATAGGAAAAGAGAAGAAAAATTCTTAGAGCTATATTTCAAATTTTCACCATATTTTCAAGAGAGAAAGAAGAAGCTTGCCATTCACTCTCTACATTCTTGCAAGCTCAACGACGTATTTTTCTCATGCATCTACGAAGCAATTCAAGTCCATCCTAGGCTCTCAAATTGGTATTCATTTTAATTATTGTTGAGAGGCATAGGAATTCTTGTTGTAAGAGTTCTCTTACACCAATTCTTATTTGTATTTTGAGCTTGTTGCTCGTTGGGTTGTAACAAACCCGTTATTGTACTTAGGTTGAGGTAACCCATTAATTACCTCAGTTAGTAAATTGATTCTCTTGGGCTTGAGAGAATCAGGTTAAAAATCCTAAGCTGGGAGGCTTAGGTAGTGGAGTACTCAAGGGAGGGGAACCACTATACATATTGTGCCAATTTTCTGTGGTTTGATTGATTATGCAAATCTTTTTGTTATTACTGATTTTGTGCTTGAGTTTTTGTGCACATAGCCGTATATCCTATATCTTTAGATCCTATCAAGTGGTATCAGAGCCAAGTTGCGAGAAGACATGACAAATCGACTTGCAATGGCAGCTTCAGTCAAGCGCATCGAAGGATAATCATCCACTTGTCCTCCCTTCTTTGATGGGACAGACTATGGATATTAGAAGAGGAGGATGCAAGTCTTCCTCAAAGCAATGGATGAGGAGTCTTGGATTCTCATTCAAGAGAAGTACACAAATCCGGAGCCGCAGGAAGGCGTAGCTTGGACAACGGATCAAAAGAAGAAGATCGTAGGTAACGCAAAGGCGATGAATGCACTTTATTGTGCATTATCAAGGGAGGAGGTCAACCAAATTTCAGCATGCGAGTCCCTGTATGAGATATGGAACACTCTCGAGGTCACCTATGAAGGTACAAGCATGGTAAAAGAAACACGTATTTCTATTTTAATAGAAAATTATGAGTGTTTCAGGATGGAAAAGGAGAAACAATCAAGGATATGTACACAAGGCTTGGAGAGATCGTGAATCAAATGAAAAATTTAGGAGTCAAGCTAAAAGATGAGCAACTTGTAAGAAAGGTCTTAAAATCACTTACAAGCTGATAACGATTTTACGCAGTTTGTAAAATACGTCGTTGTAACGTGCAAAACGGATCAACTCTTAAATTTATAAACCTAGATAGTGGGGTATCTAGGGTCGTCCAAGGAGGCCAAATGTTTGCAAAATTGATTCTCTTGCTTGGAATACAAATCTCAACTTTCCTTTTGGTATTTTTCAATATATCATTTTTTTGTTTTTTGAATTAAGGCAACATGCGAAATTGTGGCGAGAAAGTGACTTACACTTCAAATTCAAAATACTACTTCTAAGTGGCAAGTAGAGCCTCTCCCTAAGCTCATTCTAAGCAAGTGAAGGCCTAGAATAATTAGGGAGAGGGAGTGAAGAATGCTAGAAACAAAATAATTAGAAATGCAAATAAGAAATTGCAAAGAAGCCAACTAGATTAATGATAAAAATGTTTTACGAAAAGGCCTAGTAGAGGAATGCTTCTACTACTAGAAAATTGCAAATAAGAAAAGAAAACACAAATCCTCTAGATAGATGGTGAAGAAGAGGGCTTCTTGCTCCAAGGTTGGTAGCTCCCAATCTTGAAAAGAGTCCTCCAACTCCTTCCTTGCTGTGCTCCGCCAAGGCGATGTCCTCCAAGGCAATCCCTAAGGGGGCATGCCCTAAGCTTCTCTCCAAGTGTGGACATCCACCCTAGGTCCTTCTCCTTTGCCTGGCTATCCTCCTTGAAGTGGAAGAGTCCTCCTCCTTGGCGTGGCCCAAGTTGAAGAGAGTGGGGAGAAGAAGTCACCAAAAGGGCTGGTGATGTGCCCCTTTAATCTCCTTCTCTACTCCTTCTTCTTGGCCGTAGGTATAGGTGGTATAGGTAGCAAAATACACTAATGGAGGATGTCCTCAAATGGTGGTAGGTGGTCGATTTTTATAGAATAGGAAGGGGGCTAAGGTGACTCTTGGAATGGAGGGCTAAGATGAAGAGATGGAGGTGGTTGGGGATCCAATGGCCAAGGTCAATAGGCGCCACCCTAAGGGACACCTAGGGGGGTAGTTAAGGCTTTGGTGCCCTTTAGAATTGGCGCCAAAATGGGCCTTCTAGAAGGCCATTAGGTGGCGCCACCTTAGGGTTCTAGAAGGGGGGTACATGGATGGCTAGGATGGGTTATGTGGGTAGGTGTAGGGTGGATGAAGGGGCTGAAAGTTGGCGCCAAAAGGGAGGTGGTTAGGGTTAGTTTTGGCTCCAACTTTTGGTGTCTTTTGGTGGTTGGTTGAGGGGTGAAAGGTGGTGAAGAGGTGGCGCCAAAATGAGTAGGATAGTGATTGCACAGCAATCATGGGTCCTAATCAACCTAAATAATGTTTGAACCTATCTTAAATTGTGGATATTGCACTCATATCTTGCATATCATGCATTGCATCAGTCTATTTAGAATAAGATGAGATATCCTACAAGTTAATGGTTTTTATTGCTATTTATAGATAATAAAGTGATCCAGGATGGAGATAGTGGAATAAAGCAATAAAGGAAGAAGAAGACTGATCCAGATAAGAGGAGTGAGGAGGATAGCTTTATCCCTAAACTTAGAAACCCTAGGACAGCCTTCCCAAACCCAAAACAACCTCCATTAGGGCACCTTAGCCTCAAAACCAAAACATGGATAGCACTATCCATGTTCCTATCCCTCTCCCAAACACTTAGGAACTAAAACCAACCATAGAAAACATAAAACCCACTCTCCAGCACCTTTTAGGATGTCCAGACATCTGGCTGGACGTCTGATTTCTGCAGAATAACAATCCAGGAAGCCAAAACTCATACTGACATGGAATTGGATGTCTAATTTAGTGTCAAGACGTCCAATTTTGTAGTATAAGACGTCTGACCACTATCCTGGACGTCTGATACTGCTGTCTGGTTCCTGATTTTGGTGTTGGAAGCCCTAGCTTGCCTATTTTGACCTAGGAACCCCACCGGACACCCTAGGAAACCTAAGTAGAGACCTCCTAAGCCTAGTCCACTATCCATAGCCCTACTTGTCCTATCCCTAACCTAATTGAACCATCCCATACCTAATTGGGTGCATCTACAGTTGATTGGGTGCACCCGAGCCCAATTAGATCCACCCAGGATCTAATTAACTCATACCTATTAGGGTTACCCTAGCCTAATCACGTGCACACATCTAATTAGACTTGACCTAGACCTAATTAGGTTCACTCCTACCCAATTAGACTTTCCTAAGCCTAATTAGGTCCACACCCACTTAATCTAGATTGACCCAACCTATTTAGCACCTAATCCTACCAAAACCCACAACCTAGCCCTACGAAAAACACACACCCACACACACACGCACACCTTCCCATTTTACTCCCTCCAAAACCGTGCACACTCTATTGGAATCCCTAACAACTTGTGTCAAACCTAGATCCAAAAATTATGGCATTGGCTATTTTTGGAGCCACCAAAAGTGGCAACCAAATGGAGCCTTCCATAAGGGCAAAGAGAGAGCTACGAAATTGGAATATCTCTCCATACACTCTCCCATCCATACTCTCCACTCTAAACTTGCTTCCACCCTCCAAAACCTTAAGGCCGTCCTCCTCATCCTCCTCCAAGGCTCCATGGATGGCTAGCTAGAGAAGCTTCTCTCCAAAGCTTCAAGGACGGCCATTGGTTGAGAAAGGGAGCAACACCCTCCTCTCTCCACTTGGGTGCACTAGCCCCCATCTTCTTCTTCTTCTTGGACGGCCATGAAGGCTCACCCATAGCCTCTTGTGGCCGGCCATCTCTTTTGGTAGGCATGTAGACGGGTTTGCATACCCAAGGCCTAGCCTACACCCTCACACAAGGCCGATGGCCCTAGTGGCGACTTTCCGACATGAGGGATTTTCTTCTATTTATATGCTTTCTAGTGTAGATGATGTGTGATAATTTTTTATGCATAAATAATTTCATGATGTTTTTGTGATTGATTGTCCTCATGTTTGCTTGCCTATATGACACTTTGGTTTGTTCACACCATGCACGGCCACCATGGCCTCATTTAGATGCACATGGTCACTTAGGTTTTTGCTAGTTTATCTAGATCTAGGTTTCAATTCGCTTTTCGAAATAAAAAATCAAAAACACAAAAAGACAAAAATAGTAGCTCAGGTTAGATTTAGGTTATAAAAGTCAATCCAAATCTCGATTCGTTTTCGCACCTCCCAGAGATCTATGAGAGTTTCATTATCACAAATATCTTTGACGAGTGGTTTTTGCGACTATACTACGATTTCCAACAATTTCAAAATACGCGATTTCCACGTCCGTCAAATGGCGCCGTTGCCAGGGAGGTCACACGTGAGTTGAGATTTGGATTTGCTTAACTTCTGTTTGTTTTGATTGTAGGGTGTCAAGATGAGGATCTGCGCACACATCGACCCGTGGTGAAGACTGTAGGTATCTTCTTCGTCCTCTAGTTTATTGCTTCCTTAGGTTAGAAAAAAAGAAAAAAAAGAAAAAAAAATATATATATAAATTTAAATTCAAAATTTCAGATCTGAACTAAAAAAAAAAATCATTTTCTTTGGTGTGTGTTTTAACTTGGAAACTATTTAAACACACCACAATCAGATTTGAAAATTCGGCTAGCAAATATTAACAATTTTCAAAAATTTATTACTATGAAATTAGGAGTCCAAAAATCTTGGGATTCTGTCTGGTATTAGGTTTTCAAACTAGCTTTCCAGTGCCACCTTTTATTTGGAAAAATTATGCCATTAAAATTTTTAAAATTCGCACAGTGGAAGGGGGTCAGAATAGTCTGCACTCTGATTTTTTATAAATTCAAACGTTAATTCTGTCCTTTACATAAATCAGATATCTTTGAAATTTCTGGGGTTGGAAAGCCACTGAAACGTAATTTTTTCTATGAATTTTCAAGAATTTTTGGATTTTTTTTTATACTGTTTCAAACTGCATTTCTCGCAGGGGGTCCATTTGGTCTGTTTGACCCCCTGGAACAAAATTCATTAAAAATTGCACGAAATAGTAAAAATATTAAAAAAATATTCCATGAAAAATTTATTGAAAATGTAAGATCTCTACCAAATTTCATATTATTTTTCTTCAGTTATTGATCTGGGGAGTGATTTCAAGTCAGACTAAGGTCTGACTGTAGATTTTAGAAGAAGCACAAACCCTAGGTAATTCACATTAGGGTTTAAATTTAGAGACTCAAAACAAACCTTTTTGAGCCTAATTTGGGTGTGATTGCATTAGAAGGGATTTGATGTGAAGACTATCTCCTATCTTTATTCGCATCTTCTCTCAAATATCCATGAACCCATATCATTCTTTTGACCCTCAGGGTCCTCCATCTCCCAACCCAACCATGATTTCGACTCCTCCTAGTTGGGAGACTCATCCTAACCAGCTGAGATAAGATTATCCTTATCCCCCATCTTATTTAGAACCTGAATCTCATGGATCTGACCCTTACCTAGATCAAAACCAATTGAAATCCATAGTTGCTGAATTCCGGGAATATAACAAGAACTATACAGATCTATGTGCCAAGCTTCTAGAGCAAATTAGATGATCTCAGGCACAATCTCAATCTTATCACTCTTCCCAGGGACAAGAGACTTGGAACAACCAGCCTAGTGGGTCTAGTGACCCATATTTTGGAACCACTAGCTATTCTACTGATTCTTGCTACCATGGGGAGGCATCCTGGACTCAGCCAACACAAAAGGCACCTTTGGACCTAATCCATGATTTCGGTAGATCAATTAAGGAATGCACTATTCTGATACACCTGTACCTGATGAGATATCTCTAATGAATTGGAATAATGGATCACAAGTACAGGACCACATAACAGGTTCTTAATCAACTCCCTCTATAGTCAGCCCCACTCAGGGTGATACACCTATTGCTTCATATCCAAATTCGTATAACCCTAAGTGGAGAAACAATCCTGATCTTTCATGGCCACCACAGAGACTGACTCAGACTGAACATCAATCTAGGCCAGCCCAATACTCCACTCAATCCACTTTAGGGCAACAATCTAGTCCAGCCCAACCCGCAACCACCCTTGAAGATGTCATGAACATTTTGTTGGACTTTGATAAGAAAAATGAAGAAAGGTTGACTAAGTTGGAAAATCATGTGAAATCTCAAGGGGATCAAATCAAGAGACTTCAAGAATCACTTTATCCCCGAATGCAAATGTGTTTTCACTCCTATTCTCCACCTATTCTTCCGACCCCTCCTCCAATCTATCAAACATGCCCTTGTGCGGGGGTCAAATCTGTGGCCTCTAAAAGGAAGAGAAAAGCTAAGAACCCACCCAAACGACCTGATTTAGGCTCAACCAAAAATCATATGACCAAACCCACATCCAGCTCTGACTCAGACTCAAGGGACAAAAAGAAGAAAAAGGCTTCTAAAGTTGATTTGACCTATTTGCCCTTTCCTGAGGCCTTAAAGAAAGAGTTACAAAAGAAAAAAATGACTTGCACACCTAAAGAGGTGGTTTTATCAGCTAACATAAGTGCATTTGTTTCTGGCACTATACCACCCAAAATGACTGACCTTGGAAAACCCTTCATATCTTGTGCCATAAAGGGATTCACCTTCAACAAAGCCCTTGTGGATCTAGGGTCTTCCATTAGCTTGATTCCTACTGCCCTTTTTGACCGCACCAAACTTGGAGATCTGCACCACACACCTGTCACCATTAGAATGGCAGATGGCTCCATCAAACTACCGAAGGGGGTAGTTCAGGATGTGATTATTAAAGTGCAAGGTCTTAGCTTTCCAGTCGATTTTATTGTCTTGGACATGAATATATCGGAGAAGCTAAGTAATTCACCCATTATTCTGGGTCGACCTTTCTTGGCTACGGCCAATGCACGGATTGACTGTTACTCAGGATGTATGGAGGTGAGTAGCGGCAATGAGAAGATTCACTTTGATATGTATGCAGCCACTAAGAAAACAAAGTCAGGGTACTTTCTGGATGACATGGAAAGTGAGTCGGAGGGTAATTCGGAAGAAACTATGGCAA
Organism: Thalassia testudinum; assembly: GCA_037157565.1. Taxonomy (NCBI): domain Eukaryota; kingdom Viridiplantae; phylum Streptophyta; class Magnoliopsida; order Alismatales; family Hydrocharitaceae; genus Thalassia; species Thalassia testudinum. The sequence goes on along the minus strand of JAZHRO010000029.1, from coordinate 778,541 downwards.
TTGACACCTGGGTAGAACCACACGACCCGAATCAACAATCCACTAGATCACATAAGTCACCCTCCCTACCAGATCAAATCATTGATAATATGGTTGACTATCTTGATCGACCTAGCCCAATTCAAACCCCTGTCCCTTGCAATGAATCCCAGATTACTCAATTGATCAAAATGATTCATGAAATAAAAGAAGCTAGTGCAAGAGAATATGATGATATAAGGAAAGAGCTTCATAGAATCCGGGATGAGCAACAAAAACCAGAAATGTTTGAATCTGATTCAGGTGTGTCACAACCGATTTGCGATTTGATGGTGGTCATGCAGGATTTTGTTGATAAACACCCGAGGTGGATGATATTGATAACCCTATGGAACCTGAGAATGGAGATTTATTTGAGAATCTTGATCTTGATATAGGGCCTGAGTACCAATCATTTCATTTTGAGGAACCAAGCATTAAGGGACCTGAATATAATTTTGTTGTATTTGAGAATACCCATGGAGACATTGATGAATTAATTCAAATGATCTCATACACGGAGCAACAAAATCAAAAAGATTGTAACAACTCCTCAATCAATGATTCATCCCATTCCACTTTCATGGAGGGACTCACTACTAAATCTAATGCCCAACTTCATTTAAGTGAGAAGAAGGAAATATCCCCTTATGAAATAGATATTCAAGAAATTGAAAGATTATTGGGGATAACATATGATGAGTTATCAGAGGAAGCTAGGAATTTTAGGGAATCATGTGATAATTGGGAATTGGCATTGGACAATTTGGAAGAGATAAAAGAAGATGAGACCCAAACATCTTTGGTAGAGACAGAGACTGATCACTGGACCTTGATTTCCAGATCTGACCACACTACTTGGGTCATGCCTTGCATTCATCACCATTATCAGGACCCATATGATTTCACCCCACACGACTCCACCCATACCCCTACCACCCACATTCTCCATCACCTCTTCGGGATGCCTTCACCTTCATTCCTTCCAGGCACCCGTATTTATCTGTCTTTCTTCTATAGCATCTGGCTGCAGATAATCCCAAGCCCCATCTACATATTTTCCCGATTATTTGGACTTGGAATTCATGGATAGCTAGTTCGCATTTGCGGTCTGCTGTTGGCGAATGAGACTAAAATTCTTATCAATTTACTCACCATTCTCAATACTGTATTGGTATATCCTTTTTGAAGTGTACGCCCAGCTGGAGGCGTTAAACTCAGCACGTATAAATACCATTTCACCATCATCTATACATAACCATTTTTATACATAGCATATTTTTGTTTTAGCATATTTCCCTTTTCTATATTGCATGTTAATAGGTTGGCCGATGCTGAATATAACTTGAGGAGCAATTACAGGTTATTTCTATCCATTCTCTCCCTGCAGCATTTATTTTCTTTTACATTCATGCATGAGAACATGCAAGAACTTAGGCATGGGGGGGTAGATACAGAAAAACTGAAAGAAAATTTTTTTGCCAACGCTTAGGAAAACCTCAGAGTTGCATGCAAAACGTACTTTAGGACCTTAAATAAAAGAACAACCGACACCACCTCCATTGCTCTCATTGGAGCTAGAAATCGTTCGCAACAGCCACTTCCGACTCACCCACCCACCTTTTGTTCTAAATTTAGGGTCAAGCTGATTGTAACCCGATATGGGAAATTCACGAAGTACAATTATATGAGGTTACATGTTTATAGCATATATAGATATTTGATTCATGAATAAGATTATCTTATTAAGAGAATGCATTAGGGATTTTATCCTTTAGTTGATTCCTGTAATCTGGAGTCCAGTACAACTTTTCACACACACGTAGAATTTGCAATGGATTCATGGTGAAAGTTGATAAACGTCTTCAGTTTGTCAAGAAGAAGCAGTGCTTCTTTTCCTGAACCCTTGGACAATGTTTTAGGAGTCAGGTAGATTTTCCTCCAAAAATCCACCAAATAGTGTGAGATGAGAGTAGAGTGTACTGGTGCTCTAAGATTAGTGCAAGGAATCTGGAATCCTAGATAATTAGGTGATGATACTCTGAGATTAGACATAGTTTTCAATCTCGGTTCCCGCGTATACATTTTTGTGCGAAATTGTGAGAGACACCGAATAAGGCAAATATGCGGAAAGCGAGTTTTCATAAAACTAGGGCTATGGTGGATGGTTACGACCATTCTTTACGGAATTCTCAGGGGAAGGAGGGTATTGATGTCAAGGTCGAAAATACACCATCCTATCCATCTCTCCCGGTGCCGTGAGTAGGCACTTCCACCAAATAAGCCACCCAATGTCTCCTGAGTACCACCAATCCCCAATAATGCTTCTTTAATAAAGTTCATGGATGCATGCCAGTTGTGTTATGCTGAAAAAAAAATTAAAAAAAAGAGAAAGAAAAAGAATGATGAAAAGAAAGAAAAACTGAAAAAAAAAATTAGAAAAAGAAGAAAAAAGAAGAAAAGAATGAATATTTATTGTTTATCAAGGCAATACCACCAAATAAAATTGAGCTCCACCAAATATGGCCTTAACCTATTTTTCTTATGTTTCTAACCGCTCGAATACTGGTTGAGAAATCCTGACTTAGTGTTAGGGTTATGAGAACTCAATTAAATTGTTAATGTCTAGTGAGACCACCAAATACAGATCCTATGTGTGAATCTGGTGAGGTTGTGAGCTCTAAGAAAAAGAAAGAAAAAGAGTAAGAGAGAATGAATATAAAGGAATCAAAAGGGAGCATAGTTTTTCTCGTCTTTCTCTGAGTTGAGTTACTTAGTAATCCGGGAATCTAGATTCTGTAGTACTAGTCTCTATGTAGCACCAAGTGAGAATGAGCCACCAAATATGTAATCCTTTCCCTCAAAGATTCTCTACCTAAGCCCAAAGCCAGGGTGAAATTCATAGAATATCTTGAATACCCCGAGGGAAGAAATCCGCCTATCCCGCTAGAATTTTTATTAAGGATCAAGTATAGGCTTTAGAGGTGTATTAGTTTTCACTCGAATTCGTTGCAAAAGCTACATAGCTACACCTTCACGATTGTCTGGATTTCTAGAGCATAGGATGAAAACAAAAAGGGGAAAAATCTCTATGCAAACACTTCATAAAATAACCAGTCCCTTAGGGACCCTTGCTGTAAATAATTTAGTATTGCATTTGCTAGGGACTAGCAAAGTTTAGGCATGGGGGCATGATTGCACAGCAATCATGGGTCCTAATCAACCTAGATAATGTCTGAACCTATCTTGAATTGTGGATATTGCACTCATATCTTGCATATCATGCATTACATCAGTCTATTTAGAATAAGATGAGATATCCTGCTCGTTAATGGTTTTTATTGCTATTTATAGATAATAAAGTGATCCAGGATGGAGATAGTGGAATAAAGCAATAAAGGAAGAAGAAGACTGATCCAGATAAGAGGAGTGAGGAGGATAGCCTTATCCCTACCCTTAGAAACCCTAGGACAGCCTTCCCAAACCCAAAACAACCTCCATTAGGGCACCTTAGCCTCAAAACCCAAACATGGATAGCACTATCCATGTTCCTATCCTTCTCCCAAACACTTAGGAACCAAAACCAACCATAGAAAACATAAAACCCACTCTCCAGCACCTTTTAGGATGTCCAGACATCTGGCTGGACGTCTGATTTCTGCAGAATAACAATCCAGGAAGCCAAAACTCATACTGACATAGAATTGGACGTCTAATTTAGTGTCCAGACATCCAATTTTGTAGTATAAGATCTTTGACCACTATCCTAGACGTTTGATACTGCTGTCTGGTTCCTGATTTTGGTGTTGGAAGCCCTAGCTTGCCTATTTTGACCTAGGAACCCCATCGGACACCCTAGGAAACCTAAGTAGAGACCTCCTAAGCCTAGTCCATTATCCATTGCCCTACTTGTCCTATCCCTAACCTAATTGAACCATCCCATACCTAATTGGGTGCATCTACAGTTGATTGGGTGCACCCGAGCCCAATTAGATCCACCCAGGATCTAATTAACTCATACCAATTAGGGTTACCCTAGCCTAATCACATGCACACATCTAATTGGACTTGACCTAGACCTAATTAGGTTCACTCCTACCCAATTAGACTTTCCTAAGCCTAATTAGGTCCATACCCACTTAATCTAGATTGACCCAACCTATTTAGTACCTAATCCTACCAAAACCCACAACCTAGCCCTACGAAAAACACACACCCACACATACACGCACACCTTCCCATTTTACTCCCACCAAACCCATGCACACTCTCTTGGAAACCCTAACAACTTGTATCAAACCTAGATCCAAAAATTATGGAATTGGCTATTTTTGGAGCCACCAAAAGTGGCAACCAAATGGAGCCTTCCATAAGAGCAAAGAGAGAGCTACGAAATTGGAATATCTCTCCATACACTCTCCCATCCATACTCTACACTCTAAACTTGCTTCCACCTTCCAGATAGCTAGCTTGGGTAGGGCTTAAGTTGGTGGAGCTAGCTAGGGTTGAATTGAAGGTGGTGAATGACCAAGGAGCTGGTTGCTAGCTAAGCTAAGCTAAGCTAAGCTTTGCTAGCTTAGCTAAAGGGGGAGTGGAGAAAGAGGTGTTGGAGCTAGAGTTTGGTGGGAGGAGCTGAGGAGGAGAAGTCTGGAGCTAGAGCTAGAGCTGGCTGTTGTTGAAGAGGCTAGCATGGGGCTACTCTAGCTGGCTTAGCTTGCTAGTTCTTCGCTAGTTGCTAAGACAAGCTAAAGTGAGCTAGCTTCTACCATAATGATTTGAGGTAAGCTAGGTCTGGTGCTCCAGGGGAGGATCAAGCTGGTTGAGGTAGCTAAGGTAGCTTAGCTCAACTAAGTTGAGCTAAGCTGAGTCCTTAGGAGTTGGACTTGAGCTTCCTGGGCTAGGATGAGTTCTTCTTCAGCTGGATGTAGTTGAGTGGAGCTGGATGTAGCTGGATCTGAGTTGGGGTGAACTCCTGTCAACTCAGCTGAGCTAGCTAGAGCTCCCTGTGGACTAGTGGGAGCTGAGATGAGCTAGACTCAGCTAAGTTGAGCTGGATCTGAGCTAACTTGAGCTGTGGTGAGATAAGATGAACTCTCTTGAGCTGCCATTCAGCTGAGATTAGCTGAATGGAGCTGGGATGAGCTTACCCTAGTTCAAGTGAGCTAGGTTCCAGCTGTAGTGAGCTGGATCAAGTTGAGTTCCAGCTCGTCTGGTCTTCTCCTTCACCATTTGCCTTCCTGAGTGCTAGGGTTTTAGGGATCTATATATCTGTACATCCCTAACACTCACAAAACGTATTAAAAAGACAAAAAATGCAATGCATGCCTAACCTAATTTTTGCCTAATACAGCCCAAAAGCCCATTTCCGGAGTAAAATCCTAAGAGCTAGGTTTGTTTTAATGCATAAGAATGATGATAAACTGGCATTTATTATACCCCCATGCTTATCTTTTGCTAGTCACTTAGCAAAACTTCAACTTTTTTGAAAAATAGAATTTTTGGGAAATCTAATTTTTTCGACTTTTGAGGAGAAAAAGTGATTAAGGGACCTTGGTAGATTAAAACGCAGGAGGTACGTGATTTGTTAAAGATAAACATCAGGATTTATTTTTGGATCCAACCATTAGACAGAACGGGATCAATATATCCTACAGAAAATTCACAAATTAACCTCTTGTTAATTCAGATGACTTGAAATTTTTGTTTTTAAGATTTTTCTGGCTCATGAATCTGATTCGCAACTTGCAGAATCCTTTAAAATCTTGTGTCTATGCTTGTGAAAAGCCAACATTTATAAGGGCGTGTTAATTTATTTATTATTACTTTTTTTTTCTCCCCCATGCTTATTTTTAGCTTAGTCTTACAACAGATGTGTCGGGATCATCATTCCCGTTACCATTCCTCGAGGGGGCTCTAGTGCCAGTACTTCGAGATAGGTCTGTCCATGACACCACCCAGGAGCTCACAACCCTAAAACACGATACAGTGTAAAGGGGAGCTCCAAGCAAACTCAAGCTCTTGCTCCGACACTATAGGTAGAGCACCGTCCAAGACACTTGAGCTGCTAAAATGCGCTTTAATGCTCTGTCTAAAGATATGAAATATAGATATGGAGCAGCACCGAGGCGGTAACATGTTGACATCGCATCCTCAAAGGAGGCATTTTCCTCCTTCTCGGCGGTGGGAACTCAAACCAAAGATCTGCTTCAGACTTTTATTAAGTCAAAACAAGGGAGTTTTTCAAATTTTTAGTTGTTTTTAAGTGTTGGCTTGTGTGTGAAAATTGACACAAGAAGTTTCTGAAGACATGCAAGTTTTTGAATCAGAAACTAAGTCAAATACTTTCCATATTACAAAATAGGATCAAGTGACCTGAACTATCATGAGTTCAGGTGGAATTTTAGAGAAGGATATCTAATCTAGTCTAAAATAGACCCTGGAATTCTAATAATCAGATCCATATCCTCATCCTTAGTTTGTTGAAGATTAAATCCCATTATACCAAAAGTGAATTTTTTGACCTTAGTTCCGATTTCAAAATTTTTCCTCAAAATGTTTTCAACATTTTTATTATTATTTTTTGGGTATGCAAGCAGGAAATAAATTAAAGAAAAATGCATATTTTTAGGTTTTGAAAATCCTAAATCGATCATTAAATTTAAAAACACCCCTCCATGCTTAAGATATGCCATGTCCTCATGCATTAGGAGGGAAAAGGGATACCTTAGTGAAGAACGGTCAGGTTTAGGATGAACAAAACCTGGAAAGAAAAAGAAGAAAAAAGGAAAGCAAGAAAAAATGATGGGTTACCTCCCATCCAGTGCTAACTTTTATGTCATTCAGTCAGGCGTGAAGGTATGCACGGAAGACGTAAAATCATGTAAGTAATTGGACACTTGGATGCCCACAAAAAAGGTGTCTTCTTCTAGAAGCAATATTGGGATCAAAGTTGGATGGAAAATGATAAGTGTAGCCTGAGTCTGGCCATGGTTTTAAATCAGGTTGGATGCCAAACTCGAGCGGGGTTGGTGGCAGGTCCGTAAGAAAGGAGTCGGGGAAGGAATGGTGAGGATTGGGTTAAGTTAGTGTGGAAAAATTAGGTGCGTGAATAGTGGGTGGGTTAGGGTGCTTAGGGGGTGTATCAGGAATAAATTTGGGGTCAAGACAAGTTTCCAGATCACAAATTTTGCCGACCACTGATTCTGAATCAGTGTCCTCAAAAAAATTATGGTCGGTAAGGGTTAACATCGTCTCCTCCACCATATTGGAAATTTCAGTATCTGAGTCCTCAAAAAAGTTATCATCATGGAATCTCATGGAGGATTTGAAAATATCTAAAGTGAGAGTTTGGCCTTCACAAGTGATATCCATTTTTCCTGTGTGGCAATTGATATTTTCCTTTGCAGTGGCCAGAAAAGGGCGTCCAAGGATTATTGGGAAGTCCAGTAATGATTCAGGTACCTCAATGTCAAGAACCAGAAAGTCTGCAGGGAAGACACAATTCTGGACCTTGACTAAAACATCCTCGACAATCCCACGAGGTTTGATTATAGATCAATTGGCTAATTGTAGGGTAACCTCGACGGGTTTTAATTCACCAATATGAAATTCTTCAAATAAGCTCGTGGGAATAATATTAACTGAGGCACCAAGATCAAGGAGGGCGCGATTAAAGGTAGTGTCATCAATAATTACAGAAATTAAAGGTGCCCCCGGATCTTTCATCTTAGGAGGCAGCTTACTCTGTATGACAGAGCTTACTGTCTCCGAAAGATGCACCTGTCCTAGATTTTGGGCCTGCCTTTTAGGAGTACAAATCTCCTTCAAAAATTTGGCATAGGCAGGTATATATTTGATGGCATCTAGGAGATGAATATTGATATGAACTTGCCCAAATATATCCATGAGTTCTTCTGTAGTGGGCTTAGATTTCTTCTTTTTGTTGGTGGTGGGGTAGAGAGCTTGTGGGAAAGGGATAGGAATCTTGTCTTGAGATTTTTGTATTTCTTTTTCTTCCTGATGGAGAGGTGGGGAGTCAATTTGCACAGGTATATCATCAGGTTTGTGTGAAGGCTTGGGATCAGTGGTGGTTTTCCCACTCCTCAAAGTAACTGCGTGTGCAGTCGGATTATTATTTGGAGGAGGTGGGGGGCCTGTGATTGCGGAAACCTGGGCGGCTGCTGAGGTGGTGGATTAGGAGGCTGATTCGAATAGTGTGGAGTTCTGCCTGTATAATGGTTCCCTTGGTGATTAGGGTTGGGCATGGGTTGGGACGGAAGATGTCTTGCATGTCTTTGCGTGGGAGTAACCCCAATCTAATTGTTCAGATTTGTGATGGTGCGGGTTACTTTCATCATTTTTGTTTGCATTTCCTGTAGGGTTTGCATCATCTGGGCATTGATGTCTTGTTGGGATGGCCAAGGATGGAAGTTTGGATTCGGCCCATACCCATTAAAATGATATGGTTGGGAAGATACTTGATTATTCCAGGAGTAGTTCGGGTAATTTTTCCAATTGGAAGAATTTTTAAAGGGCTCCTGGATGGCAGAAATATTTTTAGTGGGGTTAAGATCTGGATAGTTGTAATTCCCCAGTGAATCATGGGCAACCTCAGAATAATCAGTAGTAGTAGTGTTGAGATTGTGCAAATTTTCTCTTCGTGGAAAGTTAGGTTGGGTTAGATGTGGGTGTGGAGCTTGGGTTGATGTGGCTAGTCTTTCCTTAATTTTCTTTTGATTAATATGCATCTGGTCGAGTTTTTGAGCGATCAATTGAAGATCATCTTAGGTGACAGGGATAGATTGAGTGCCTATTTCTTGAACACTGAACTGCGGGTTTTGGGTTCTTCCAAATGTGTTCATGGAAGCTTGATTAAATGAGTTTTCGCTCATTTCTTCAAATAGGTCATAGGCACTTTCAGCATCTTTATTTAAGAAGTTGCCACCACACGAGGCATTGACAAAATGTCGGATTTGATCTTCTAATCCATGATAGAAGATTTGCATGAGCTGCCATAAAGGAATCTCGTGGTGCGGGCAACTTCTTAAAAGATCTTGAAATCTTTCCCAAGAATCATGGAAAGTCTCACCAGATTTTTGGTGAAAGGTCGTAATAGATCTTCACAAGGAATTGGTACGACCTATGGGAAAGAGTTTCCTGAGGAAGGTGCTCTTGAGCTGGGGCCAAGTTGAGATGGATCGGCCAATGGTCCTGAACCAATAAGCAGTCTTATCTTTAAGAGATAATGGAAAAAGCCGCATCAGCCATATGTCTTCTTGCACATTTCGGGAATGGGTTGTCTGTGGAAGAAGAGTTAGCTCTTCAAGGTGGCTGAAAGGGTCTTCCCTAGGAAGGCCATGAAAGTGTTTAATTAGGTTCAAGACAGCAGGCTTGATCTCAAAGTCCCCCTCTGGTATGACCACCCCTGGTCGTTCCTCATAATAAGACGAATCATAGAAATCTTTTAGAGGAACAACAGGCTGCTGACGGGGTGGTGGGTGTGGCCTTGGATTGGCTAGGTTTTGAATGTTCCTAGTCAATGTTTGTTGATTGGAATTTAATTTATTAATCTGCTCGGCCATCAATTTTAAAATATCAGGTAGGGGGTCTTGATGTTGTGTTTGGGGCAACTCAAGATTAGGGAGCTCCAAGTGTGGGAAGTTAATGGTTGGTGGGTTTTGGGTGGAAGGGTTAGAATTAGGGTTAGTGGTGGGGTTAGAGGTGGAAGTGGAAGGGTTAGTTGACCTATTTTGTTGTGTTTCCATATTTTTAGGAGAAGAAGACAGAAAAAGTGGTCTTTTTGCACGGGGGACGAAATCAAATGGTCTTTCCAAGTGCAGATTTTGAGACTGTCACCCGTGCATAAAATGGAAGAACGGGAGGGGAGGAGAAGAGAAAGAGATGAGAGAAAGTGTGTAATTCAAACAAACAAAACTAGATCTAACTTAAATGCGACTCCCTAATAATAACCTAAGACTTGGTCTATGTAGGAAATAAGTAGTCAATAGTGAATACCCGTTCTATCAACAAATCTAGCCAAGCTGCTTAAGGGGAGGTTTGGGCCCAAACGTTTCCCAGGGAAAACCCCAGGTGCTTGTACAAACCCGTGCTTGGTTGTTTGACACGGCCCCTCAGCCTGAACACCAGATATAGATGACAGAATTGGTACTAACTAAAGAAAACTTAAGACCTAGATGGCAAGCCTAAGTTGATGAAGCCTTAGGAGTCAAGTTGCTACAAGTTTTAATTAGGTCTAGGATGCTATAGTGCACACGGATGTGGAGGGTGTTTATTGGGTTGTTGCCCTGTTATTTTGATTTTTTTTTTTTTTGTGTGCAGGAATTGGAGAGTGGCTCCAATGAAAATTAAGTTGTCACACAATTTTTTTGTATTTTTGTTTTTTAGGATTTGATTTAATTAAATGTGTTTTAGGGTTTTTCTTTTTAAATTTTCAAGCAAGTTTGAAACTCCACAATCAAAAGAAAGACAAGTTGTATTGGTGAGGGTTAATTTCCTTTAATGTGAGTCTCTAAAAAGAAAGAAAGAAACCCTAAGCCAATTATCCCTAAGATAGAAAATTACTACCAATGAATTAATTTTAGGATTTATGAATTAAGTAGTGGTCCAAACAAGTCAAACAACACCACTACATTGAATAAAATCAAACAAGGATTCCAAAAAATATTTTTGTAAGATTTTAGGAGTTTGTTTGATAATTATTTTGAATTTTTAATTATACTGGTGTTAAAGTCCAGAAATCATACCTGTGGGTATTTTAGACTTTTCAGTATTACCACCAACCTCAAAATTTTTTTTGTGATTTTATATGATGTGTAAAACTTCACAAGGATTCCAGAAAGCTAAATTTAACAAAAATGTGATGAGTATAAAAATTCTAAAAATTCACGGATAGTAGCAAAATAGGAAGATTAGAGGATGTGATCCCTCTGCAGTCCATGAATTTTAAAAAAATAAATACAAATCCAATTGATCTGAAATTTGGAACAGATGTTCCTAACCTAATTAGGAATCACTGTATGAAATTTTATGATTTTAGGAGGCCTGTGGTGTTAGGAATCAATTTTTCAATTTCGGATAGAAATCTGGACCCGAAAACACAGAACACCAATACTTGCAATGGTGTGGTGTTAAAGAAGCATTCAAGCGAACAATAGATTTGAAAATGCACCACTCCACTTAGTTAAGTTGTTTATCGTCCTGAAAGCCAAGTTTAATATTTTTTTGGTAGTCTTTTAGCCTAAATGTGACAAGAAAGGGAAACCAACCTAAATTTCATGGGAAGAAAAGGATCTTTGAGCTCTCGCTTCCAGATTCCTGTCTTCCCGCTGTAATTCCTGAATTTTGCAGGAAGAAAAGGAACTTTGAGCGCTCACTCCTAGATTCCCGCTTTCTTCCTGCAATAGTTCCTGCACAGACAAAAGAAAAGAAAGAGAAGGGGATGAGATCCACTTCAAGCAAGAGAAGAAAGAATAAGCAAAGCCATGCCTCCCCGGCAACGGCGCCAAAAAGTGATAATGATTTTATGCGGTTTGTAAAATACGTCGTTGTAATGTGCAAAATAAATCAACTCTTAAATTTATAAACCTAGATAGTGGGGTATCTAGGGTCGTCCAAGGAGGCTAAATGTTTGCAAAATTGATTCTCTTGCTTGGAATACAAATCTCAACTTTCTTTTTAGTATTTTTCAATATATCATTTTTTTGTTTTTTGAATTAAGGCAACATGCGAAATTGTGGCGGGAAGGTGACTTACACTTCAAATTCAAAATACTACTTCTAAGTGGCAAGTAGAGCATCTCCCTAAGCTCACTCTAAGCAAGTGAAGGCCTAGAATAATTAGGGAGAGGGAGTGAAGAATGCTAGAAACAAAACAATTAGAAATGCAAATAAGAAATTGCAAAGAAGGCAACTAGATTAATGAAAAAAATGTTTTACAAAAAGGCCTAGTAGAGAAATGCTTCTACTACTAGAAAATTGCAAATAAAGAAAAGCAAACACAAATCCTCTAGATAGATGGTGAAGAAGAGGGCTTCTTGCTCCAAGGTTGGTAGCTCCCAATCTTGAAAAGAGTCCTCCAACTCCTTCCTTGCTGTGCTCTGCCAAGGTGATGTCCTCCAAGGCAAGCCCTAAGGGGGCGTGCCCTAAGCTTCTCTCCAACGGTGGACGTCTACCCTAGGTCCTTCTCCTTTGCCTGGCTATCCTCCTTGAAGTGGAAGAGTCCACCTCCTTGGCGTGGCCCAAGTTGAAGACAGTGGGGAGAAGAAGGCACCAAAAGGGCTGGTGATGTGCCCCTTTAATCTCCTTCTCTACTCCTTCTTCTTGGTCGTAGGTATAAGTGGTATAGGCAGCAAAATACACTAATGGAGGATGCCCTCAAATGGTGGTAGGTGGTGGGTTTTTATAGAATAGGAAGGGGGCTAAGGTGACTCTTGGAATGGAGGGCTAAGATGAAGAGATGGAGGTGGTTGGGGATCCAATGGCCAAGGTCAATTGGCGCCACCCTAAGGGACACCTAGGGGGGTAGTTAAGGATTTGGTGCCCTTTAGAATTGGCACCAAAATGGGCCTTCTAGAAGGCCATTAGGTGGCGCCACCTTAGGGTTCTAGAAGGGGGTATGTGGATGGCTAGGATGGGTTATGTGGGTAGGTGTAGGGTGGATGAAGGGGCTGAAAGTTGGTTTCAAAATGGTGGTGGCTAGGGTTAGTTTTGGCGCCAACTTTTGGTGTCTTTTGGTGGTTGGTTGAGGGGTGAAAGGTGGTGAAGAGCTGGCGCCAAAATGAGTAGGATAGCTAGCTTAGGTAGGGCTTAAGTTGGTGGAGCTAGCTAGGGTTGAATTGAAGGTGGTGAATGGCCAAGGAGCTGGTTGCTAGCTAAGCTAAGATAAGCTAAGCTAAGCTAAGCTAGCTTAGATAAAGGGGGAGTGGAGAAAGAGGTGTTGGAGCTAGAGTTTGGAGGGAGGAGCTGAGGAGGAGAAGTCTGGAGCTGGAGCTGGCTCCGGCTGAAGAGGCTGGCATGGGGCAACTCTAGCTGGCTTGGCTTGCTAGTTTTTTGCTGGTTGCTAAGACAAGCTAAAGTGAGCTAGCTTCTACCATAATGAGTTAAGGTGAGCTAGGTGTGGTGCTCCCGGGGAGGATCAAGCTGGTTGAGGTAGCTAAGGTAGTTTAGCTCAATTGAGTTGAGCTAAGCTGAGTCCCCGGGAGCTAGACTTGAGCTTCCGGAGCTGGGATGAGTTCTTCTTCAGCTGGATGGAGTTGAGTGGAGCTGGATGTAGCTGGATCTAAGTTGGGGTGAACTCCTGTCAACTCAGCTGAGCTAGCTAGAGCTCCCTGTGGACTAGTGGGAGCTGAGATGAGCTAGACTTAGCTAAGTTGAGCTGGATCTGAGCTGACTTGAGCTAGGGTGAGCTAAGATGAACTCTCTTGAGCTACCATTCAGCTGAGATTAGCTGAATGAAGCTGGGATGAGTTAACCCTAGTTCAAGTGAGCTAGGTTCCACCTGTGGTGAGCTGGATTAAGTTGAGTTCCAGCTAGTCTGGGCTTCTGCTTCACCATTTGCCTTCGTGAGTGCTAGGGTTTTAGGGATCTGTATATCTATACATCCCTAACACTCACAAAAAATATTAAAAAGACAATAAAAGATGCAATGCATGCCTAACCTAATTTATGCCTAAATGCAGCCCAAAAACCCGTTTGTGGAGTAAAATCATAACAGCTAGGTTTATTTTAATGCATAAGAATGATGATAAACTGGTGTTTATCACAAGCGATTGGTTTCCAAAGACCATAGCGATCCAAGAGGAAAAGGATCTATCCACTCTCCCCTTGGATTATCTAATTGGAAGCCTCATGGCATATGAAGTATAATTGGAGAATATCAAGAAGAATGAGGAGAAGGCGATAAGCAAGAAGAAAAGCATTACTTTTAGAGCAATCACAGAGGACTCAGACTCAACAACATCGAAATCTGAAGATGAGGAGATGGAAATGCTCACTAAGAAATTCCAGAAATTCCTCAAGAAACAAGGTAAGCAAGTCAATAAAATTTCTTATAATATTATTTGTTATGAGTGCAAGAAGAAGGGCCACTTGCAAAAGGATTGCCCCTTAAACAAGAAGAAGGAGGACAATAGGAAAGAAACAAAGGAGCTCAAGAAGAAGAAGAAGAAGAAAGCATTTAAAGCAACATGGGATGATAACGACTTCGACATGGACACCGACTCTAGCAAATTTGATGATGACGAGATCGCACATCTTTGCTTGGTAGCAACTACGGAAGACATGGATAATGAGGTAAACCTTGATTTCTCTTTTGAAGAATTATTAGAAGCATATGAAGAACTATATCATAAAGCTAGGTTATTTAAAAAATAATTATTAAACATTAGAAATAGATAAATCATGTTTAGAGATGGAATTAGAAATGTCAAAATAAACTAACAATCAGTTGCATGCAAAGATTGTAGAATTAGAAGATATTTATTAGAACTTTGAAGGTACTTTAAATAATCTCAAAACAACTAGGTTAAATATTGAATTTTGTGAAGTTATAAAATCAAAATATTAGAATCAAAAGAATACACATACTAAATCACATGCACCTAGGCATGTATGGATGCATGAAAAGGCTAAAAATCCCAAGAATTATAGATCTAACACTAAAAAGTTCTATAAATCTCAGGATTTGAAAGGTACTAACTCTAAAGGATCCACAAGAAAATGGGTAGCTAGAAAAGATATTTGTTTTGCAGGAGTAGATCAAAGTAATCAGTGGGTGTTTGATGTAAACATGTTTACACTACTTAAGATGTCTATTTATGCATGTCCTTAAGTATAGGATTGCATTGCATACTATAAATATTGCATAACATGCATCATCTTGCATTTAGAGTAGGTTAAATGAAATGGAGGTTAATTGTCTCCTTTTATGTTCATGGATAGGGAAACCTTTTTATCGGGACCTCGGATCGAAGATCCGACCATACAGATGTGATCAGGGTGACGATTGGAGTTCAACGACTCCAAGATCGCCCTAATCTGACATCTGTAGCATCAGATAGTGACTGGGGAACCCTAGAAGATCAAGGGCCACGATGGTGTGAATCCACACTTCAAATGACAAATCCAACGGCACGAATGGATTCGGATCGATGATCGTAGCCTAACGGCACGAAAATCGACTCAATCCGACACCCGTGGCACCATCTACATCATCCAGAAGATGGATAGCCAAGATGGCACCACTTGGTGCCATCTCAGCCATCCAACCGGCCCTCAGGACCGCCGCTGCCTCTCCAAAGAAAATCCAACGCACGATCTGGGTCGTTGGATCTTGATCCAACAGTCTTGATCGCGTGTTCAAAAGTTCGACCGCCCGCCCATCCACGCGCGTAGCGTAATGGATATGGCGCTCAGTCACCTTCAGACGCGGGTTTGAATCTGCATGCGCGGGCGAGCGGGCGTGATGCGTGTTTTTCAACTCAACTCAGTAATTAAGTTAATTTCACTTAATTAAGAGTAGAAGAAATCACTTAGGTTAACTCGAAGTTGTATCGGTTGTGTAATATAGGGTCGAATTAACCTAACATTTTAGAAATTTTTACTGGTTGATTCTAGGTCGTTCACTGGGAGGCATAATAATTTTCTCCAAATTCACCAATTTTCTTTTATCTCTTTAAGTTTAGGAGGTAAAACTAGTTTCATTTTCAAAACATGAATTTTGTCAAAATATTTAAACTATAAAGAACATACAAAATTCCATATGCAAATATATTTACTCAAAATATTGTACTTTATTAACAAGTAAATATGCTAGTTTTTTCAATTTTATTTCATTCTAAGAAACTAAGGCAAAAAGTTATTTAATTAAAGTATGCCTTTTTACATTTAAGAACAAAAAGATACTGATGCAAGAGAAAATTCATTTATTTTCATCTCTCTACAGCCTCTAATCTTCTTCTTTCTTTCTTTTTTCTTTCTTTCTTATTTCTCTCTTTTATTTCCTTTTCTATCTCTCGAACTCTCTTTCTTCTATTTTCTTGTGTTGTTTCTGCCTTCTTATCCTCCTCTTCTTTTTCCCTTACTTTTTCTCCTTTGTTCCTTAGTCTTTTTCCTTAACACTTCTTAGCGTCTGTGCCTTCTCCTTCAGCACTTAGCATCCTTTAGCGGCTTCTCTTTTCAGCTGAATCGGGTTTTTTTTTACTTTTTTAACCAAAAGTTTTTTTATTTGCGGCAAGGTCCTTTCGAGGATACACAGCACCCTGGGATCAGGGTGGGAACAAACCCTACTCGGTCCTCGCCTAATCTTAGTTAGGTTTGTTTCGATTCAATTATTAATCGGTTCACAGTTTTGAGCTGCATCGGCTCAACCTAGCCTACCAGGCTACACTCGCCCTCGCAGGGCACAACCACATTCGCACACCCCCAAGGGCACACACACTCGCAGGCATATGCCCACGCACTCAGAATACACAATGCTCAGATCAGATCAGAATCGGAAAAGGTGCGCCGAGCGCTAACGATTGCATAGCCAAGGGAACAAATCATTTTTATACCCAGGCACGCGCTTGTAAATATCCGAGGTGGGACAAAGCTACCCCTTCTAGACCCGAATTCAATCGATCGTAACTTTCTGCCCAGAGCTCCAAATTGGATGATTTCAAGTTTGTTGCAAAGCTCTAAGGGTAATCTACACAATTTTAGGGTCAATTTAATGTTTTAATGATGTTTAGCTCTTCAATTTAAGAGATGAAATCAAGGGTTCCTACGGGTTTTAGAAAGCCTGGAGAGTATTTTAACTCAGGAGAGTCCTCAGATGGACTTCTCTCATCTATTTAAAGGTATGTATGTGTTATATAAGCAATTCTGCTTCTATTAGGATAGATTTTAAGTTCTTAAGACCTACAGAACTTGCAGAGAAGCTTTTCGCTTCTCTGAAAACTTCAAAGGTTGATTTTCAGATTTCAATAAGTGCAACAGACACTTTAAAGTGTTCCTAATCTATTTAGATTAATTATAAGGGTTATAACTAGTCAATCTGGTAAGGTTTTAAATTTGAATTTCATCAAAACATTGCTTCTATTGGTTTGGGTTCGAAAGTAACCCAAATTGGCAGAAACATAATCTTTACTAATTACATCATCTGAGTTTACTTTATTCTTTCTAAAAACATCAAACATAATCTCAAAAATAGTTTGCACATCTCAATTCCTCAATTCGAGCTCAGAACACCATTATCAGACTCAGGTTTGACTATGGAAGCTCGAAGATTGACTTTCTATTTAAAGCTTCCCCCTAAGAAATTAATGCCTCAATCAGAGTCTTCTCATCATCTGGAACTCATTCAGATCTTTAGATTTGTGTTTCAACCTTAATTTCTAGGGTTTCAGGCTCGCCGCCTGAACTAAAATAGGTGTTTATTTGACAGAATAAAGGAAAGGTTGCTACAATGATTGGAAGGTTAAAATAGCTTCAGTGCATCGCACTGAAGCTTCTGAGCTCCTTAAATGTTTCTTAAATCCTTCATAACAGACTTCTCCAACTCACCGGAGTTGGGGAAGATGAAGTTACATCTAAAGCTCCAGTGGTTAATTCTTCAAATAAATATCTTCAAAATAGTTAGTAGTCCATGTAATAACATTCTGGAGCTACTTAGCAAGTTTTAGAGGTTGCAACACAAAAATGGCTCGCTGGAGCTCCGGTGAATCCAGAAAATGTAAAATGTTTGTACAGATTAACAAAATTAACCATTTTTGATCCAAAAATGATCTTGAGGTTACAAGGAACCTCATTATCACATTAAATTCTTCATTTGTTCATTAAAATGTAAGATTTGACAGTAAGTTTGTTTTCTTAAAAATTTGAGTGGTTTAAGCTCAGGACTTGATTTAACTACTCGATTGAGAAGTTAAATCAAGTCAACAGATGTTATTATTCATAAATATATATTTAATTTATAGTTTGAAATGTTCCTGAGCCGCCATGGACAGCGAGCTCAAGAACTTAATTAATATTTAGGCGTTTAGTTATAGATGAAAATAATAGGTAATATAATGTCGATTAGGGTTCTAAAGTGATGATAGGTGATGAAAGAACCCAGTGAAGGTGGAATTAGGCTGATTACTGTCACCATAGACAGTGTCAGTAATCGGTGAAGGTGAGATTTGAATTAGGCGTTTAGGTGATTTAATTAATCGATTAAGTGAATTAGAAGTGAACATGAAAGATACAGGAAGGTGTACAGTGAGTAAAAAGACAGAATTAAAGCTCTGGCGAGCTCAAGGAACTCGCCGAAGTTGGAGGTGATGAAGCTAAATTCTAAAATTACTCTAACCTAAATAACTAAACTAACTAACTAAGCTAGCCTACTCCTACTCCTACTCCTAGTCTACTGTTACCTGGACGAAGGGGTCAATAGGGTTCCGCTGAAGGTTCATAGCGGATGACAAAATCAGAGGGTTGAAGAAAGATCTCCAGCGGGCGGATTTAAGGTGGAGCGGAGGAATCCTAGGGTCGGCGCCTTTGTCAGAGGTGCGGAAGACCACGGCGAATCTCCTTGGCTACTTAAGATGGACGGAGGAAGTCGGAAGATGGAATGGGGAATCGCCGGAGGTTTGGAAGAATAGCCTATCGAAGTCGGCTATAGTGTTAGAAGAGGGAAGGGAGCCAACTTGCCTAAAATCAGAGGTGTGAGGGGGTATTTATAGTAGTTTGCGGCGAAGAAAGAGGCGGGTCTGGCCGAAGAAGGAGCTCAAGGAGCTTAACCACCGTTGTCGTCTCCGATGACGGTGAGGTTATCTCCCACTGAAAAATAGGATTCTCGGTTAATCCAGATCGATGGATGAAGTGGAGGTGGTGGGCGCAAGCTGCAAGAGCTTGGGCAAAGAGGAATGATGTCGGCAGGGCGGTGATCACGCGGTGGGATGACTCTCTGCCGCCAGCTGTTCGTTTAGCTGGAGAAGAAGAAGACGAAGAGGAACTTAGAAGTAATAAAACTTAAGGACCTATGTGAGAAATAAGGACCCAACTATAATGAATATTAAGGACTAAAATGTAAACCCAGGTTTTGAAGGTTTATTTTAATTTAGATCTTTTTCAACTTTTTATATATGTTAGTAAATAAGGTAAATATTATGTTTGCACCTTGAATTTACATTTTTGACCTTTTTAGGTTAATTTATTAGATTAAGTAAAATCACTTAAGTTATTACATATTTAGGTATACATTATATTTAAGTTACTTTTCTTATTAATTAAGGAAAAGATTAGTAGGATTTTGAGTTGAATTATTATCTAAATTATTAATAATATTAATTGAATGATAAAATGTCATTTTAAACTTATTTTAAGGTCCTTAACTAAATATCCCTTATTCTACAATTAACCCTTATATATTCATAACCGTAGCTAATTAACTAGGAAGACTAGTTAATTAGGGGTAATTAGAGATCATGATGAGTGTCTCATCAGGGCACGAAGAGCATCGGATCATCATCGAAAGGCTGTGCATGCCCGATAGCGCTCACGCACCATTAGACGCATGGCGAAGACGCGGCATCACACGCGATGAGGCACGCGGCTGAGGCAGGCGATGGACGCATCTCAGCTGTTCGATCTCGCGATTGAACGGTTGAGATTTAAAGTACGTGAACGCACGTTGAGGAGCAGAAGGCGAGTGGGCGCGCGCACATCGCCCACGAAGGCCACGTTCGGACTTTTAGCGACGGTTTTATCCTTCACTAAAGGTCCTGAATTAATGTTTTTAGAGTTGTAATGATCAAATTGCCCCCACTCCTTGCAACTATAAAATAAGATCCCCTCCATACGAAATTCTCATCCCTTCCTTCTCTTCTCTACCTCTCCAAAGCTCAAGAGAAGCTTATCCCACACCCGGGATGCTCCTCACGAGATAAAGTCAAATTTTCGCTCTCATTTCAGAAGCGGATCCCACGACGAAAATGACGTGCTGCACTGTTCTCGTTTCTCCTGCCTCGATCTCCTTCTTCCCACTCCGTCCTCCTTCATCCAGGAAGCGTCTCATCCGGCTCGTCCTCCAAGCGATCGTCGAGGAGGATAACTTCTCTCTCCCATTCTTCTTTACAGCTTTCTAGTGTAGAATTTTCCTGCTTTCTAGTGTAGCTGATTTTCCGCTTTCTAGTATAATTCTTATTTGGTTTTATTTAATAAACATTTTGAATTATTGAATGCATGTTTTCTCTCTCTCTCTCTCTCATTTAGTCAGATTGTTGTTATGGCTTCATTGTAATTGCATTGCCTCACTTTTCAAGAAAAATTCTAAAAAAATATAATTACAAATATAGATCAACGTAGCCTCCCTGTGTTCGACCCGGGATTTCCATTCCAGTATAAATTTTATTTGTTGAACACGAGTTCTTCGCTTTCAAACTACAACAACAAGTTTTTCAAAACCGAACACGTTAGCGTAGCAACCCGTGTGTTTCAACATTTTGGCACCGTTGCCGAGGAGGTGACTCTCTTTAATTTTTCTTTGCATTTTTTACAACTTACAAATCATTTACCTCACTTCTCTCCTTTCTTATTGTGATTGCAGGTACTCTTTTGAGACAAGTAAACGCGGTAGATCGGAGAAAAGTGCTGTTAAAGGTTCTGTGAGTTATCCCCCACCTCCCACCCATTAGATTTCATTTCATCACATAATAACACAAACATCAATCAACCTAGGTGTTCTTATAAACTCTAAGGTTAGATTGTTTGTTGTTTGACACCTACACCCACCCCAACATCCATATTTAAAAATAAAAATTTAAAAAAATCTCGCAGAGGTACACAACCTCATCTGATTTTCAAACTCGACTGGTAAACTGATCTTTGGAGCCGGTACACACATCCAAACAAATAATTGAGTAGAAATCAGATTAGGTAATCACTTGTGTGACTAATAAAGTGGTGCAACAGGCCAATTGTATGAGTTGATTGGGCCGCACCACTTCAATTAAAATCAACTCATCAAGTAGCTACCACTTAGGTTCAACTCTTAGGGATTTACCAGGCACTCCACATTCTCTTAAGTTTTAAAGGAAAACGTCTTCACTTGTGCTTTAAAAACCTGGTGTGCTAACAAAACTTGTTTGAAAATACCTAAAGTTGAATCCTAAAAGCTACTAATCAAGATTTGAACCCTAAAATTTATCGCATCAAAAGTAATCTTGCTTGAAAACCACTAGTTGTGCATGCACACACCAATTAATCAATCATTAAGGGCACAATTCATATAAAGGGCCCATCACATTCTAAAGCACATTCAAACCTAGCCCTAAATAAAACAGAGTAGATGTTGGCCTTAAGGATTCGACTTGCTCTTTGGAGCCCAGAGCGAGATTATTTTCAATTAGTCTATTTCTACTATTCAATCTGATGTCTAGCTAAGGGAGCAAAATCAGACGATCGCGGCTGGGGGGTACACTAGGAATCAGAGGTGCAAGCCAAAGGAAGAACTTTCTCCCCAGTCCCTCCTAACTGGATGGATTGAACAGACAGAAGTAGATCAAATCGTTCCTTTATCTTAAGACAGGTTTTGGGAGTCTGTAGGTCTTTAGGCTAGCCCACTTAAGGATAGGTTTGATTGTTTGTATTTCAGGGTGCCTTTCTTCCTCCCATCTCTCATGAATCCTTCCACATATTACACGCATTCCCACTCTTTCCCTCCTATGTTGAATTATCCTCAACATGATGATTATCCCGACTCGTACTGTAATCAACCATCAGTTAGTTAGGATAACTCGATTTGGGGATATAGTTTCAGATGTTCAAGTTTAGGGTTTAACCCTAAACACTATAATTGTGATTTCTATCCTTCTGAGAGCCACATCGATTATAGATCGCCACCCTTTCATGAACAACCTAATACGATCTACAATCAAGAGGGATACACTGATTCTTACCCATCCTCTGATTACACTGCCTTTAGGTCATCACCACCTTTTGAGCAATCTGAAATGACCTATTATCAGGAAGGGTATAATGAATCTCAATTCGTTAATTCCCCTGCATTGATCCCAAACCTGCCCAACCCTGAACCAACTCATTTGGTTCAGGGTAACTAGGTTCAAGATAAGGTTCTCTCTAACTTGAGGAATATCATACAATCTTTAGAAGTTCAACCAATACCTTGCATTGAGAGATTGGAGCCCCTGATTGAAATGATTGATGATTTGAATAAGTATTTGTTGGATTGGCTCCAGGATGTAAGGATAAGAACCCGGGTGAGTTTCTACTTGGGAAGTTAGCGAAATTGAGGATGAGATTTGTGGTTGCTTTGATTCAATCATGGGATGATTCCCAGGATGAACCCTCTTCAGGAGAGCCAATTTCAGAACCCGTTTAGGCACTTGTTGGGGGGGACACATGTTACGAGGCTGACCAGATTGAATTAGAGCAGCCAATTAAGGATGATTCGATTTCTTTACCTAAGATCCCTGAGCCAGGGTACGAGGAAATGTATGTCTCCTTTTAATAGAAAGTGACAGATGATTTTGGGACATACATTAATACGGATCTTGATTTCTTTGATTCTGATGGTGAGGATTCAAGTTGCGAAGTCTCACGCGAGTTTACAGAACACGTTTTTTGTGAGACGATCGGACCTGAGGAATTTGATAGATCATTTGATAGCCCAATAACTGAGGAAACTGATCTTATTAGGGCTCACATTACAGATCCAGAATCACATTTTCTGGAGGAGTCAATTCAATGCCCTAATTGTTAGTTACACCCTGTTGAGCTTATCGATGATTCTATTTTTGAGATAACTAGACCCAAGTCAATTCTGATTCAACCACATCTTTTAGACTTGGAGATTTCAGATGGGGTGATTAATATGCAAGAGGTCCTGGAATTTGACATGCTGAATGAGGAGGATAGGAGTTGGGAAATTTTGATTTGGGAAGCAAGTTCTGGAGGAAGTAGAAGACTGAGTTGAAGGGTTCTTATTAAGTTGAAACCATCAAACCAGGACACTTACAACATTTGTTCTGATGATGTCAAATCCAAGCATACATTCAATGATTATCCTTTTGAGCTTGAATTCTCTGTAACCCGACTCTTTGGCCTTGGGTTGCATCCTCCTAAATTGCAGGCTCGACCCCGCTTGCATACTGATTTTAGGTTTTGGGTAATTTTTATCCAGAACCTGAGATATTCTCGACTGTGGGGTATGGGTCTACACCACAATTTGGTCCACATCTGTGGACCTCTGCTGTTTGGTTAGAGGTTTCTTATGTTTATTCTGATTCTGACCTGCACCTGTGAATTCTTTATTTCTCTTCCTTGTATAGTGTGCCTAGCTGAAGACACTAAATTTAGCACGTGTACAGTTCTTTTTAGTTTTTATCTCGGAGCGGACCTGACATTCACGCAATTCAGGTGCTTTCTACGCTATTCCACTCTGTTTTATGTCTTTTCAATACAATGAGGACATTGCATTAGATAGGCATGGGGGGTGGATATTCATCTCTGAATTTACTCGTTAGCTCAGTAGCTTTGTTTTATTTTCTTTTATTAAAAAATAGTTTGTGGAATTAGGAAAGAGAACTTGGATTTAAGAAAATTTTCCAATCTTAGGAAATACTACATTATGATTTGAACACAAAGACCCTTCAGGTCTTTGGACTTAATCAGCCCGTGTATCCATTAAAATGTGGATTTGTTTTTCGAGTCCTTGCCAATATGAAGTCTATTTTAATTGGAGTAAATAAGTTTGGGTGATATGTACACGACTTATCAACCCGCCCTCTGATTTGAGGGAACTTTGAGTTTTTAGCATCTACACACTTTCTTTACACTGACTCGTTGTTCAGTGATTCTAACGGAAATTGGGTAGCTAATATACCTTCTAGGGTGATATGGCTGGGAAGTTATCATGGGTAACAGCCCATAGGTAGGTTGTCCAAAGCTTAGTCACTGGACCATTCTCTTTTTGCTGCCTTTAGGTAAATCTTAGATTAGGGAAGCCACCTACTTAACAAAAAAAAAAAGAGAAATGGAGAAAGGAAAAGAAAAGAAAAAAATAAGCCACACTTCACCGCATGAATATGGCTGGTAAGTTGTTGGTGGTAACAGCTCATCGACCGGTTGTCCAGAACCAGCTCAATAAATGCAATTAAAATTCCCAAAACACTTAGGAAGAAGCGGAGAAGTAGAATAAATCGGGGAGATATACAGTGAATTCACCCTTGTGTTGACCCCGTAAAAAATTAAAAGTAGGGAGAAAGCTACCGGTTGTAAAGATACACCTTTAGGCATAATTCTTTTTTAGGTCACCTAGAGGTGTAGAAATCTGAAGTCCGTTTTAACTGCCGGTCAATGAGTCTATCACATTCACAATAAGATGCTTAGACTTAGGGTTCTCATCAAATCTTGGGTGAGTTGAATGCCCGTAGAAAGCCACTCTTAAACGCTAAAACTTGAAAATCCAAAAAAATTAGAAAAGAGAAAAAAAGTGAAAAAG
Organism: Thalassia testudinum; assembly: GCA_037157565.1. Classification (NCBI taxonomy): domain Eukaryota; kingdom Viridiplantae; phylum Streptophyta; class Magnoliopsida; order Alismatales; family Hydrocharitaceae; genus Thalassia; species Thalassia testudinum. Next base: position 754,022 of record JAZHRO010000029.1, on the reverse strand, counting down.
AAAATTTTCTTTAAATAAGGTGAGGGCTTGAGGCAGTCTGCATTTTGGCAGATACTCGGGCACTGTTGTGTCTTTGAAAGTTCAGATCCTAAGTAGACATTTTCTTAGTGATTGAAAATAACTCAAACCCAAATAATCCAACCTGATTCTTTTATAAATAGCATATAGTTTTTGCTAGGGACTACCAAAAGATAGGCATGGGGGTATGATGTAAACATGCTTACATTACTTAAGATGTCTATTTATTTATGTTCTTAAGCATAGGATTGCATTGCATACTATAAATATTGCAAAAACAAGCATCATCTTGCATTTAGAGTAGTTTGAATAAAATGGAGGTTAATTGTCTCCTTTTATGATCATGGATAGGGCAAACTTTTTATCGAGGCCTCGGATCAAAAATCCAACCGTACAGATGTGATCAAGGCAACGATTGGAGTTCAACGACTCCAAGATCGCCCTAATCAGACATCTGTAGCATCAGAAAGTGATCAGGGAACCCTAAAAGATCAAGGGCCAAGATGGTGTGAATCCATACTTCAAACGACAAATCTGACTACACGGATGGATTCAGATCGATGATCGCAGCCTAACGACGCAAAAATCAACTCAATCCGACACCTGTGGCACCATCTACATCATCCAGAAGATGGACAACCAAGATGGTGCCACGTGGTGCCATCTCAGCCATCCTATCGGCCCTCAGGACCGCCGCTGCCTCTCCAAAGAAAATCCAACGTGTGATCTGGGCCATTGGATCTTGATCCAACAGTCTTGATCGCATGTTCAAAAGTTTGGCCGCTCGCCCATCCACACGTGCGGCGTAGTGGATAAGGCGCTCGGTTGCCTTCAGACGCAGGTTCAAATCCACATGCGCGGGCATGCGGGCGCGAGGAGCGTCGGATCATCATCGAACAGCTGCACGTGCCCGATAGTGCTCACGAACCATTAGACGCGCGGCGAAGACGCAGCATCACACGCGATGAGGTACGCGACTGAGGTGGGTGATGGATGCATCTCAGCCGTTCGATGTCGCGATCTAACGGCTGAGATTTAGAGTATGTGAACGTGCATTGAGGAGCGGAAGGCGAGCGGGCGTGCACACGTTTCCCACGAAGGACACGTTCGGGCCTTTAGCGATGATTTTATCTGTCACTAAAGGTCCAGAATTAATGTTTTTAGAGTTGTAATGACCAAATTGCCCCCACTCCTTGCAACTATAAAAGGAGACCCCCTCCATACGAAATTCTCATCCATTCCTTTTCTTCTCTACCTCTCCAAAGCTCAAGAGAAGCTTGTCCCACACTCGAGATGCTCCTCACGAAATAAAGTCAAATTTTCGCTCTCATTTCGAAAGCGGATCCCACGACGACAATGACGTGCTGCTCTGTTCTCGTTCCTCCTACCTCGATCTCCGTCTTCCCACTCCGTCCTCCTTCATCCAGGCGACGTCTCGTCCGGCTCGTCCTCCAAGCGATCGTCGAGGAGGATAACTTCTCTCTCCCATTCTTCTTTACAGCTTTCTATTATAGAATTTTCCTGCTTTCTAGTGTAGCTGATTTCCCGCTTTCTAGTGTAATTTTTATTTGGTTTTATTGTGTAAACATTTTGAATTATTGAATGCATGTTTTCTCTCTCTCTCTCTCTCTCATTTAGTCTGATTGTTATTATGGCTTTATTGTAATTACATCGCCTCACTTTTCTAGAAAAATTCTAAAAAAATATAATTGTGAATATAGATTGACGTAGCCTCCCTGTGTTCAACCCAGGATTTCCATTCTGGTATAAATTTTATTTGTTCAACGCGAGTTCTTCGCTTTCAAACTACAACGACAGGTTTTTCAAAATCGAACACGTTAGCGTAGCAACCCGTGCATTTTAACAGTGTTCAAGGCACATAACGGAACACTTCAACATTTCTATAGGTTGAATGAAGACCAAGAATGTTGGACGAGAGATGCTTCGTATCCACAAGCTCCATTTTACTATTGGCAAATTTTATGGTTTGATATTTCTTCATTTTTTTGTGATTGATAAAAAGGGGGAGAAAGATAGAGGGCAAATAGCATTATTTTTCGGGGGAGCATATATTGAGGGGGAGGATTTAATTAAACATTTTTTTTCCTTCATATAACATTGTTAAAAATTATTTTTATTCTTATAATTATCTATTTGCAAGATTTTTTTGTCAACACCAAAAAGGGGGAGATTGTTGGAACCTTGTTCCACATCATGTTTTGGTGTTAATAAAATTATTATAAATTAATGTTTGCAATTGAGTTCTTTTCAGATTTAGGTGAAGATTAAGGCAAATAGGAAATGATGGAGGCTTGATGAAAAGGAGAAGATCATGATTAGAAGGAGGCAAGATGACAAGGAAGAATCAAGGAGGAGAAGATCATCTTCGACCTTTAGTGTTTCTAGTTTAGATTTTTTATTTATAGATTGTATATGCCTCTTAACATATGAATATAACTTAGATCGTAAAATTAATTAGAGATAAATTAGGATTAATATTGTGATCATTTTAAAAGAACGTAATTGATTAAATCACTTAAAAAAGGTACTTTTTAACCCACAAGTACCGGTACTAAAGTTTAGTACCGGTACCTGTGAGTTACAGGTTTGGATTTTCTCAAGAAACAAACCTGTACCCAGCGAGTATCGGTACTCATGATCAGTACCGATACTGGAGGTAATGAGTGCCGGTACTAATAATCAGTATTGGTACAAGTGGGTTACAGATTTGTGTTAAGAGTTTGAAACCTAAATATGGAAGCAACGAGTACCGATACCCACACTTTAGTACCGGTATCAGGTAGCTGCTAGCTCAAAACTGAACAGCTAGAAAATTAATTTTTGCTATATGAACATTGGGATTTAAACCCCAACGTCTAGTAGACGACCCACTAAGGTCCTAACTCTATAAATAAACCCTTGGACCCTATGTTTACACATAGGAAAATAAAAGAAAAATTCTTAGAGCTATATTTCAAATTTCCAGCATATTTTCAAGAGGGAAAGAAGAAGCTTGCCATTCACTCTCTACATTCTTACAAGCTCAACGACGTGTTTTTCTCACGCATCTACGAAGCAATTCACGTCCATCCTAGGCTCTCAAATTGGTATTCATTTTAATTATTGTTGAGAGGCATAGGAATTCTTATTGTAAGAGTTTTCTTTCTTACACCAGTTATTATTTGTATTTTGAGCTTGTTGCTCATTGGGTTGTAACAAACCTGTTATTGTACTTGGGTTGAGGTAAGCCGTAATTACCTCGGTTAGTAAATTGATTCTCTCTGGGTTGAGAGAATCTGGCTAAAAACCCTAACCTGGGAGGCTTAGGTAGTGGAGTACTGAAGGGAGGGGAACCACTATACATATTACGTCAATTTTCTATGGCCTGATTGATTACGCAAATCTTTTCATTATTACTGATTTTGTGTTTGAGTTTTTGTGCGCATAGCCATATATACTATATCTTTAGATCCTATCACAGGAAACTCCAACTATCTGAGTTGGAAGAGCCTAGAAATGATGCATATGAGAATGCCAAGATCTATAAGGCTCGGACCAAAGCTCTACATGATCAATTGATTTCCCGCAAGGGCTTTGAGCTGAACCAGAAGGTCTGGTTATTTGATTCACGACTTAAGCTCTTTCCCGGCAAACTTAGATCTAAATGGAATGGCCCGTTCATTATCGACCAGATTTTTCCAAATGGAGCCATTCAGATCTTTGACCCAAAGACAGGTAACACATTTAAAGTCAACGGTCAATGTCTGATGCCTGTTATTGACCGTACCCTTCCAGAATCTATCTCAAACATGGTTGCTCAAGCTATATTGTGACTTCCTTGGCTGGACTTCGCTTAGCTGACGACATTAAACTCAGTAGTTGTACATATGACGCAAAGCTAACCCGAGCTTCATATTCAGGTGATATCTTTCATAATCTACCCTTTCTTTCATGTCTCTTTTTCTCAATGTGGACTTTGCATCAGCTAAGCATGGGGGGGTGGATTCATTTTTTAATCATTTTGTCAGCTTTGTGAAATTCTTGTATTTCTCTTCTTATATATACATAAAAAAAATGAATTAGGAAGGAATACTTGGGCATTAGGACTTTTCAATCTTAGGAAATATTACATTAGGATCTGAACACAAAGACCCTTCAGGCCAGTGGACTTAATTGGCCCGTGTATCTACTAAAATGTGGATTTATCTTTTGAGTCCTCGCCATCTTAATTCTATTGTAATTTAAGTAAATAATTTTGGGTGATAAGTACACGACTTATCAACCCACCCTCTGATTTGAGGGAACTTTGAGTCTTAAGCACGACACACTTTCTTTTCACTGACTTGTTGATCAACAGTTTTAACGGAAATTGGGTAGCTAATGAACCTTCTAGGATGATATGGTTGGAAAGTTATCATGGGTAACAACCCATAGGTAGGTTGTCCAGAGCCCAGTCATTGGACCATTCTCTTCTTGCGGCCTTTAGGTAAATCTTAGACCAGGGAAGCCACCTACATAAAAAAAAAGTCAAAAAGAAAAAGAAAAAGAAAAGGAGAAAAGAAAAAGAAAACAAAAGCCACACTTCGCCGCACGAGTATGGCTGGCAAGTTGTCGGTGGTAAAGCTCATCGATTGGTTGTACAAAATCTAGCTCAAGAAATGCACTAAAAATTCCCAAAACACTTAGGAAGAAAGCAGAGAAGTAGAATAAACTGGGGAGATATATACTGGATTCACCCTTGTGTTGACCCCATAAAAATAAAAGTAGGGAGAAAGCTACCGGTTGTAAAGATACACTGAAAGAGCGATCTTCATTTTCGTTGAAAACTTTAACATAAAATGATGTGTCATATTTAATCGTGTGGTAGGAAATCACTTTTCAAAACATTTTAATTTTTAGAATCTAACCACTAATAGTTAGGTCGTCTCCACAAGGAGGAATTAGCCTATTTAAACTAGTAAATAGTGTCTCGTTTATTCGGGAAACTCAATGGGTGTGCATGCTAATTCGTGCTATTCTTTTTCTCGCATAACTGCCCGTTTTAACCAATTAATCAAGAATGTAGGCGTTTAGATGCAAAATCACCACCATATAATATTTTTTTGACAAGTGATCTTGGCACAGGAAAACACCATAAATATTAATCTCTAATAAAATGTAGCTTGTTTACTATAATCAGTATGACATGCTCAATCTCATTCAATAGAGACATTCCACCCCAAATAACTTCAACTGAATAAAAGGGTATCTTGCAAATTCACATTAATAAATTTATGCAGTAAATAAGTGAATAGTATACCAGCAATGGCAAAAGTCATAATTTTTAATTGGAGGAGAAATAGAGGATTTCTCCTCTCTCCTCCTCGAGTGAAGGAGCAGACGCGGCTAGCTTCAAGAGTCGTTGGAGGAGCTGGGTCGGAGGAGAGGAACACTCAGATGGTGGTGCGGCGGCGAGTGGTCCCTGGAGGTCGACGGTCGATGAAGAAGATGGCATCGGTGATGGGTCCTAAGGAGGTTGTGCGCAGGCGTTAGCCGGTGGTGTGAAGCAGAGGGGAGCGACGGTGGAGCAAGGGTGTCTCAAAAGTGGTGTTGGCGACGAGAACGGAGACTGGAGGGGGTCGTACGGCGTGGGGCAGGCCGGTGGCTGATGGGTTCTTTAGGTGGAGTTGCAGGCAGCCTGTTGGGAGGAAGAAGACGAAGAGGACTGCTGGCGGCGTGCGCATGCCTACGCACGGGAAGAGCACGGGCATGCTGGCTGGAGCGCGGGCGAGCGATGCTGTGCGCACGGCTGGCTGCGCATGTGGCAGTGGCTGCCTTGGGTCCATCCTGCCGTGGAGAAGAAGATGCGCAAGCAGGCTGGGCAGTGGCACGAGGGCGTGCACACAGTGCGCGTGGGGCTGGTTGTGCATGCCTTAGGCTACATAGGCACGCAGCTGGAGAGCAGGATTTGCTGTGTGCGCATGTGGGTTGGAGATGGTGTAGCACGTGGTGAGGGCAGTGAGAGGCTGCCGGTGCACAGAGACCACGGTGCTCACTAAAGTCCATGGTGCATGCTTCCTTCACGATGGTGGAGATGGAGGATAGTTCCCTGCTAGGGGAAGGCAGATGATGAAGCCCTTCCTCAGTGAATGTGGCTTCTTTTTAAACAAAAATCTCCTCATTTTCCTTTGGCTACAAGTATCTCCAACTACTCGCGACACTCGTGAGTGGTTGGAACAGTAGATAAGCACAGCGGTTTCCTCTTTAGACGTCAAACTAGAGCATCAGACATCTTAAAAAATGTAGTGGCATGAATTCTTAATAGTAGTTCCAAACGTCTAATCCAAGTCCAAGACATCTTATAGAAGTAAAAATGAGAGCCTGATTCTTGTACCTAGCCTGCATTCATCACATAAATTATATTATCGTAACATTTGTTATTAAATGTAAAATTGAAGCGTAAAATTAAATGCTGGCTAAGGTGAATTGCCCTATGACTCCTAATTAATTAACAACTAAGAACAAATAATTAAATAGTACTTAGGCTAAGTAATAATCCACAAAAGTTGACTTATCAAATACCCCCATGCCTAAGTTTTGCTAGTCCCAAGCAAAAATGAAAAACAATAGAAGTAATCGGAAGATTTCTTCTTTTCTTATTTCAAAACTTTAGAGATCCAGACAAATGTGAGGTGATAATAGCCTAGATAATAGATCTAAGTGAAAAAGCCAATTTGCTTTAGGAGTTCGGACTTCACCCTTAGTAAATATTGCTGTCAAGATAGGCAACTACTTCTCTCAGGGATAAAGCAGAAGATAATCTGTAATTTGAGCCCAGCTTTTGGCTTAGGTAGGAGATATCGAGTTGAATGGATTTGTATTTGGTGGCACACACTCATCTAGTTCTACATGTAATCTAGTACTACAGACTCTAGATCTCTAGACTATTAGAAAAGTCAACTCAGGGAGAGGCTAAACAACTATGCTCTCTTGATGTTCCTGGGCACTCACTGTTTCTTTCTTTTCTTTCTAAGGTCACAAATCTCGCCAGATTTAGTAATTGTACTCACTGTTTGGTGGCCTCACTTGTCATCCACACTTCAATTAAAGTCCCAATAACTCTACAACTAAGTTAGAGTCCTCAACCAGTATTCGGGCGATCAGAAATATTGAAAGGTAGGTATGGGTCATATTTGGTGGAATGCGATAAGTGTTTTGTTGCCTCAGAAACATTGTTACAACGATAACCCTAGACACTTCTATTTCTTTTCTTTCTCTCTTTTCGTATTTTTTTTTTCTTTTTTTTCTTCTTTTTTTTTATTTTTTTTTGTTTATTCTTCTATTTCTTTTTCTTTTTCCTTTTCTTTCATTATTAATCAACACAACACAATACAGATTTTTATTTATGAGGCATTATTAGGGATGATGATGGTCAAGACGATATTGTGTAGCTTATTTGGTGAAGTGCCTATTCTCGGCACCGGGAAGGAATGGATAAGACAGGTGTATTTCTGACCTTTGACACTATTACCCTCCTTCAGTAGAGGACTCTATGAAGGATGGTCGTAACCATCCACCATAGTCATAGCTTTATTTAGATTCCATCTCTATGTATCTGCCTTATTTGGTGACTCTCAGGAATTCACACAAAGTACACACACAGTAATAGAGAGAGAAAACTATACCTAACTTTGAAGTATCATCTAATTGTCCAAAATTTAAGAATCCTTGCACTAGACTTAGCGCACCAGTAATCTCTCTACTTTCTTCTCAAAAATATGAGGTGGATCTACTAGAAGATAGTATGCCTAACTCCCTATTAACTATCCAAGGGTTCAGTAGACCACAAATGCTTATTGGCTTTCTTCAAAGAACCATTACCTAGTCTACGTGCATGTGAAATAAGTGTACTAGATTCTACACTTAAGAAATAATTCAAGAAGAGAAACCTCCAATGACAAAGATATTTTGCTAGGGACTAAACCATTAAGCTCAAGAAAAGAGAAATATATATATTTTTTATATATGCTAACCTAAATGCATGAATACTTCCTAAAATGCTAACCTAAATGCATGAATACTTCCTAAAATTCAAAATGCACGCCCCATGCCTAAATCCTACAATGTCCCCATTGTAAAATTAAAACAGGGGGAGAAAGGAAAGAAATCACCTGACAGTGGTGTTATTTAGAATGCTAGGTTGCCTCTTAACAAGCGCTGCATTTTCTGTCAGCAGCCAGACTTAGAAGGAACCTGTATGTCTGGTTCCAGACAGAAAAGGTTAGGCCCTAAAAATATGCGTAACAGTGTGGGCCTAGAAAATTGGTAGCCATAGATGTTGGTGAGCTAATGATGCAACATAATACCAAATGCTTGCCAGAAGATATGAAAGCGAAGAACCTCATTGGCTACCTTGGGAGGTCTAGGAATAATAAAAGGAATATGAAAAGGGACCTCCCGAAATGGAATAAGTGGAGGATAACAAGGATCCTCCAGAGTAGGATGGGTTGTAAAAGGTATAAACATTATTAGTTCAAACCCTTGAATGGCAAGAGCAAAAGTACAAGCATCAATCCACAGTCACCATTCTATTCGAGGATGTACTAGCCTGATATGTTCTCCAGAAAGAATGTACAGGAGCAGAGATTTGAGGCAAGGATCGATTAGGGAGTATAAGGGTTGTTTGTAGTGTTGGAAGGTAATGTTTAAGTCCAATGAGGGCTTAGTTGGTGTTAGGTCCAATTCCAACAATGATTCAGATTGTGTATACTCCTTAACAGTTGTGGACAACTTCAGGTTACCCTGCCTAACATTAATTATTGGAGTCATATTTGAATCAAGGGTAGACTCCAAATTACAACTCTTTGATGGCAGGATCAAAATGTCAGAATACTTATCATTAAGCTAATCCCCGGATTCATTTGGTTTACTCAAATTTTTGTTGGGGTGTATATGTGATTCATTAGGAGTTGGATTAGTATCCTTAATTATTCCTAAAGGAGGATCAGTCTTAATGTTTTGGAGCAAGCCTATATCACTGAATTCGCTATTCTTCTCAGGGTACAAATCCTCAATTGACGTGTTTTGTCCCCAAGAGCCTCCCATAGACTTCTCACTATTTTTTTTTCCTCCTCTAATAGCAACTCCTATTTTGATGGAGGATGACTTTCAAAAGAAGGGAGGAATCTGGATTTCACCATATTATTTATATCCTCTGGAGGTAAATCCTCAAATAATAAATAATTCCCTTGTGATTCACTCCAGATTTTTAGTCCAGGTTCCTCTATTGGGGCATCCTCATCGTCTGAAATAGACTCTTCATACCCCTGAGACCAAAATTGATCATCCTCTATTCCCTTAGGGTCACCTTCATTGGGTGCATTTAAATTCTCAGGATACTAAATGATAGGTGTTGATTCCCTACGTGGAGAGTCAGGAGTAGGCTCACTAAGGGTAGAATGGGATTCCACCAGATAATCAATAGGGGAAGTGATAGGAACAATACAACCTTGACCCGGGTTGGTAGGGGTAAGGAGAATACTGTCATTGGGGTCAAGGTCTTCAAGAGGCACCATCTTCCCTTGCTTTTCACTCCAATAAAGCTTGGGTGGATAATCACTATGATCGTTGTCCTCTAGTAGCTGTGTCTTATTGGGAGAGTCTAAGTGATAGCTACATAAAACTAGATCCCTATTGTCAATGGTTTCCTCAGAATTATTTTCATGATCATGGTCGTATGGGTAGGGATTAGAATTATTGGGAAGCATGTAGCTAAGCTATCTTATTTCTTCATTTAACTGTTGACTATTCTTCAACATATCTCCCATTGATTCCATCATTTCCTTTTGCTGTTTTTGCATTTTTATCATAAAAGAGGAGAGGCTACTATTTTCCAGTTGGGGAGGATAGTCAATCTCAGGCTCTGGTTGCCTAGGGGTATCGATCCAACCTTGATACGGAAAATCATGTAGGGTGGGAGAGTTGGGTGTTTGCATAGAAGTAGGGATTTCAGGGTTGGAAAATCCCGCTCCTAGGCTCTGCTTGAAAGTGGGAGTTATCAGGCCAGTACTCTTAGGATAAGAATATGAATGATCCCATGAATTGTCAATGTACGCATGAAAGGATGGATACGCTTAGGACATGGGATCCTGATTAAAAGATGGGAAGTATTGACTCTATTAATCAAAATGATAGGAGTAAGTGTGATCCATTTCTTTAAGCAAAACAGTTTTAACTCTCTTAAGATTTAGAAGAATTTAGAATACTAACAGAAATTTCCTAGAGAGTTCTATCAAAGCAAACACAAATTCAGTGGGATTTGTTTTTAGTAGATTGTAGGTCTTAGAATTAAATGTTCAGTTGGTGGCCAAATAAGTTTTGCACAAATTACGCTTCCTAGGCCAACCTTCGCTGGTGCCTATAACCTACTTGCAAGGGATGGAAGTCTCGAATTGAGCCCACACACGAGGAACCGAAGTAACTTGATGGATAGGCTTGTTGATTTCCAACTAACTTCCCTTGTGGTGCAAAAGAGGAGAGGAAGAAATTTATCTAGTGACCTTATGTGTGAGGTGCACAGTGTCTCAGGTGTGCAAACATACGATTGTGTTTTGATTTTTTGAAAATTCACAAACAAGATCTTTTTGCAAACAATTTTAAGTCACATATTTTAAGGTCCAACCTCTTAGCAGTCCCAATTTTTAAAGTGACCACTGAATTAATTTGATTCAAGCACTTTAGTGGTCCTAGATTTAGGTTCAATGCATATGCATGACAGGTAATTGATGCTCAAAGGAAGACGTACCTTACTCCAACTTTCTTCGTGCAATAATGAATGCAATGCTGTAAAATAAACTAGATGCTGCTCATTCAGTCTTAGATGGTCGTCCTATAGATATGCAGCTTCTAGTTGGCAGTTTGATTTTCTTTTTTTTAATAATAATAATAAGCAAACATACCTAATCTAACTAACTAACTGAAATGCAGTTCAAACAATTCAAATAATCCTATAATCAAAATAAATGGGAACACGCTCCCGAAAATATGCTCCCACATACAAGAGCGATAAGAAATAAAGAGGCACTGGGAACACGATCCTAAAAATACTCGACAAGGGTCCAAAAGACAGAAATTAAATTCCAATGTCTATCTAAACTAAATCTAACTAAGATCTACTGACTAAATAAGAAATAGGCTTCTTTGTAAGCCTATGTGTGTGGGATCAAGGCCCACGTGTTCCTGTTGCTAGCCTCCAGGTGGCGTCAAGGTCCACTAAAAAGATCGTCTCTGCCGTGCGCGTCAGTCGCGTTCGTCATTTGAATCATGCACACAAAGAGAACCAATGTCAATAATTAAGAAAAGCTTTTAAAATAGCATCAAAATAATATAAAATTCTTAAAAAAATTAATAGGTGTGTTTCCTCCCTGGCAATGACGCCATTTGAAAGTGCGATCTTCATTTTCGTTGAAAACTTTAAAATAAAATGATGTGTCGTTGTGTTTAATTGCGTGATAGAAAATTGCTTTTCAAAACATTTTAATTTTTAAAATCTAACCACGAATAATTAGGTCATCTCCACAAGAAGGAATTAGCCTATTTAAACTAGTAAATAGTGTCTCGTTTATTCAGGAAACTCAATGGGTGTGCATGCTAATTCATGCGATTCTTTTTCTCACATAACTGTTCATTTTAACCAATTAATCAAGAATGTAGGCGTTTAGATGCAAAATTGCCACCATATAATATTTTGTTGACAAGTGATCTTGGCACAGGAAAACACCGTAAATATTAATCTCTAATAAAATGTAGCTTGTTTACTATAATCAGTATGACATGCTCGACCTCATTCAGTAGAGACATTCCACCACAAATAATTTCAATTGAATAAAAGGGTATCTATGCAAATTCACATCAATAAATTTATTCAATAAATAAGTGAATGGTATACCAGCAATGGCAAAAGTCGTATTTTTTAATTGGAGGAGAAACAGAGGATTTCTCCTCTCTCCTCCTCGCGTGAAGGAGCAGGTGCAGCTGGCTTCAAGAGTCATCGAAGGAGTGGAACACTCCGGTGGTGGTGCGGCGGCGAGTGGCCATCGGAGGTCATCGGTGGATGAAGAAGATGGTGAGAGTGATGGGTCCTAAGGAGGCCATGTGCAGGCGTCAGCTGGTGGCGCGAAGCGGAGGGGAGCGACGGTGGAGCGAAGGTGTCTCAACAGTGGTGTTGGCGACGAGAACGGAGACTGGAGGGGGCCGCACAGCGTGGGGCAGGCCGGCGGCTGATCAATTTTTTAGGTGGAGTTGCAAGCATTCTGTTGGGAGGAAGAAGACGAAGAGGACTGCTGGCAGCATGCGCATGCCTGCTCACGCGAAGAGTACGGGCACGCTGGCTGGAGCGTGGGCGAGCGGCGTAGTGCACGTGGCTAGCAGCACGCGCGGCTGTGGCTACCTTGGGTTCTTCCTACCGGTGGGGAAGAAGATGCGCAAGCAGGTGGGCGGTGGCGCGTGGGCATGCACACAGCGCGTGCGAGGCTAGTTGTGCGCACCTTAGGCTGTGTACGCACACGGCTGGAGAGCGGGATTTGCTGTGTGCATACGCGGGTTGGAGATGGTGTAGCGCTCGGTGAGGGCGGTGAGAGGCTGGCGGTGCGCAGAGACCACGGTGCTCGCTGAAGTCCACGGTGCACGCTTCCTTCACGATGGTGGAGATGGAGGATAGTTCCCTGCCAGGGGGAAGGCAGATGATGAAGCCCTTCCTCAGTGAACGTGGCTTCTTTTTAAACAAAAATCTCATTTTCCTTCGGCCGCAAGTATCTCCAACTACTCGCGACACTCGCGAGTGGTTGGAACAACAGATAAGCACAGCGGTTTCCTCTTCAGACGTCTAACTAGAGCATCAGACATCTTAAAAAAATGTAATGGTGTGAATTCTTGATAGTAGTTCCAGACGTCTAATCTAAGTCCAACACGTCTTATAGAAGTAAAAATGAATGCCTGATTCTTGTACCTAGCCTGCATTCATCACATAAATTATATTATCGTAACATTTTTTATTAAATGTAAAGTTGAAGCATAAAATTAAATGCAGGCTAACGTGAATTGCTCTATGACTCCTAATTAATTAACAACTAAGAATAAATAATTAAATAGTACTTAGACTAAATAATAATCCACAAAAGTGGACTTATCATACACCTTTAGGCAGAACTCCCTGTATAAGGTCAGCTAGAGGCGTAGAAACTCAAAGTCCGTTCTAATTGCCGATCAACGAGTCTATCACATTCACAATAAGATGCTTGGAACTTAGTGTTCTCATCAAATCTTGGGTGAGTTGAATGGCCGTAGAAATCCACTCTTTAACCTTAAACTCAAAAGCAAATGAGAAAAAAAGTAGAAAAGAAGAAAAAAGGAAAAGGAAAATTTTATTTGAATAAGGCGAGGGCTTGAGGTGGTCTGCATTTTGGTAGATACCCAGGCACTATTGTGTCTTTGAAAGTTCAGATACTAAATAAATATTTTCTTAATGTTGAAAATAACTTATGCCCAAATAATCCAACCTAATTCTTTTATAAATAAGATGTAGTTTTTGCTAGGGACTAGCAAAAGATAGGGATGGGGGTGTGATGTAAAAATGTTTATATTACATAAAATGTCTATTTATGCATGTTCTTAAGCATAGAATTGCATTACATACTATAAATATTGCATTGCATGCATCATCTTGCATTTAGATTAGTTTCAATAAAATGGAGCTTAATTATCTCCTTTTATGGTTAGGGACAGAGTGACTTTTATCGGGGCCTTGAATTGAAGATCCAACTGTACGGATCCGATCAAGGTGACGATTGAAGTTGAACAACTCCAAGATCACCCTAATCGAATATTTGTAGCATCAGATAGAGTCTAAGGAACCCTAGAAGATCAAGGGCCAAGATGGTGTTAATCTGCACTTCAGACGACAAATCCGACCGCACGGAAGATTCGGATCAACGATCATAGCCTATCAGTGTGAAAATCGATTCAATCCGATACTCGTGGCACCATCTACATCACCTAGAAGATGGACGACCAAGATGGCTCCACATGGCCCCATCTCGGCCGCCCAACCGGCTGCACGCAGCCGCTGATGCCTTTAGTGCCAATGCCTCTCCGCCGTTGGATCAAGATCCAACGGCTGAGAGTGGATCTCCAACAGGTGCCTTCATCCTCAGAAGCCAAAGGAGGATGCAGCCATGACCGTTGGATCTCAATCCAACGGTCCAAATCATGTGCCACACAAACGCACCGCTCGCCCATCAACGCGTGCAGCATAGTGGATAAAGCACTTGGCTGCCTCAAGACGTGGGATCGAATCCGCGATGCGCTTCAATTAGGTGTGGATGTGTGGGCGCTATCGACTGCACGATGGAGATCGGGTGACCGTGCACGCACAATCAGATCCACGCTCCATCTTACGCGGCAAGGAAACGCGCCATCGCACGCGATGAGGCGCGTGGTTGAGGCAGGTGAGGATGCGTTCTCAGCTGTTCGATCTCACGATCGAATGGCCGGGATTGAGAGATCGTGGACAAGTGTTGAACGCTGGGAGGTGAGCGGGCATGCACGCGTCGCCCACTACGGACACATTCAGGCCTTTAGTGACGGATTTATCTGTCACTAAAGGTCATGAATTAATGATTTTCAATATAAAAAGACCAAATTGGCCGCACTTCTTACAACTATAAAAGGAGACCCCCTATATACGAAATTCTCATCCCTTCTCTTCTCTCCCTCTCCAAAGCTCAAGAGAAGCTTGTCCCACATTCGGGATGCTCCTCCAGAGATAAAGTCAAATTTTCTCCCCCATTTCGGAAGCGGATCCCGCGACGACGACAACGTGCTGCCCCATTCCTGTTCCTCCTGCCTCGACCTCTTTCTTCCTACTCCATCCTTCATCTTCTAGGCATCATCCCATCCGGCTCGTCCTCCAAGCAATCGTCAAGGAGGATAACTTCTCTCTCCCATTCCTTTTTCCTACTTTCTAGAGTAGAATTTTCCTGCTTTCTAGTGTAATAGTTTTCTTGCTTTCCAGTGTAATATCTCACTGGCTTAATTGTATAAACATTTTGAAGCATTAAGTGAATGTCTTCTCTCTCTCTCTTATTCTGATTATTTATATTGCTTCATTGTAATTACTCCACTTTTCAATAAAAATATGGAAAAAATAATAATTGCTAATTTAGATCGACGTAGCCTCCCTGAGTTCGACCCAGGATTTCTATTCTAGTATAAATTTTATTTGTTGAAGAGGAGTTCTTCGCTTTCAAACTATAATGATAGGTTTTCAAAACCAAATACGATAACATAGTAACCCATGGCTTCAACATGTGGCGCCATCTTGGCTGTCCATCTTTTGGGTGATGTAGATGGTGCCACAAGTATCGGATTGAGTCGATTTTCATGTCGTTAGTCTACGATCGTCGATCCGAATCCATCTGTGCGGCTGGATTTGTCGTCTGAAGTGCGGATTAAGGTCATCTTGGCCCTTGATCTCCTAAGGTTCCTCAGTCACTATCTGATGCGACGGATATCCAATTAGGGTGATCTTGGAATTGTTGAACTCTAATCGTCGCCCTGATCAGATTCGTATGGTTGGATCTTTGATCCGAGGCCCCGACAAATGGTTGCTTTGTCCCTAACCGTAAAAGGAGACAATTAACCTCCATTTTATTCATACTAATCTAAATGCAAGATGATGAATGCTATGAAATATTTATAGTATGTAATGCAATTCTATGCTTAAGAACATGCATAAATAAGCATTTTATGTAATATAAACTTATTTACATCAATCCCCCCATAGATTCATGTATGCAGTTGTTTTCTGGTAGCGAGTAGTTTTATTTCCTTGTACAAGCATTCCTCTACCTGTGCTCTACAACTCTGATATCATCATCATCTTTTATATATATAAATATATATGTTGAAAATCACCATGTGCCTAGTTACCATCTTTTGGTGTGATTGAAGTTGCATGTTTTAATTACTATCTTTTGGCAACTAGCATGTCGTACACCAATACGTAAATCACCATAAACCGGCATGACATTTTAAGCAGGTAGAGTGAAAGAGATCGATTTCAAATGTTCATTTCCATAAATGCCTCCCAGAGATGAACTACTGGGACTCCAAGTCTCGTCATCTTTATAAATATTTTTTTTGATCGTATTGCGCACTATACTATGATGCTTTCTCTAATGAAAAATGCACTTTATGAGTCACAACAATTGGGAAACTTGTTAATCAGGGCCTTGGATTGAAGACCCAACCATACGGATCTGATCAGGGCAAAGATTGGAGTTCAACGACCCCAAGATCACCTTGATCGGACATCCGTAGCACCAGATAGAGATAGAGGAATCCTAAAGATCATGGACCAATATGGTGTTAATTTGCACCTCAGATGACAAATTCGACAGCACAAATGGGTTCAGATCGACGATCGCAGGCTAACGGCAAGAAAATCGGTCCAATCCGACATCCGTAGCACCATCTGCAACACTCAGAAGATGGACGGCCAAGATGGTGCCCGTGGTGCCATCTCAGCTGCCCAACTGGCCGCAGCTCTTCTCTTCACCCGCTCAATGAATCTGGTCCATTGGATCACCATCCAACAGTCGCAAATCGTGCACGCACAAATCTTGCACTTGCCCCAAGAGTGAGCACAACGTTGCGGTCGAGCACCCCTTCGCGAGCGAAGGGCACGCATTCGAGCTGCGCTGCGCTTCAAAATCAAAGGGGCCGTAGGTGTGGGCACGCCATCACAGCCGTGTGATCAAGATCGAGCAGCGTGTATCTGCCAATAGCACCCATGCTCGACCAGACGCATAGCGCAAACACTCGATCGCACGTGGGCGCATGACGCTGGTAGGGGTGGTTTAAGCCATCCGATCTCTTGATAGAATGGTTGAGTGTGCGTGGTTGTGCTAGGCGTTTAGGCAGTGAAGGCGAGGGGGTGCATGCACATCGGCGACGTTCATGCCTTTAGTGACGGATAAATCCGTCACTAAAGGTCCCGAATTAATGTTTTTAATGTTGTAATGTCCAAAATGCCCCCACTCCTTGCAAATAAAAAAGGAAACCCCTAACCTACGAATTTCTCATCCCTTCCTTCTCCTCTCTCCCTCTCCAAAGCTTAAGAGAAGCTTGTCCCTCACCCAGGATGCCCTTTAAGAGTTAAAACCAAGTTTTTGCCACCGTTCTGGAAGCGGATCCCGCGATGATGATGATGAGCTGCTTCATTCCTATTCCTCTTGCTTAGTCCTCCTTCCTGCTCTATTCCTCGTCTTCCAGGTGTTGTCCCCTCCGGCTCATCCTCCAAGCGATCGTCGAGGATATCTCTCTCTCCATTCTCTTTACTACTTTCTAGAGTAGATTTACTGCTTTCTAGTATGTATTTCCCGCTTTCTAGTAGTGTAATGAACAAATTATAATAATGAAATCCATGTTTATTCTATATCCCTTTTGCTTTTATTTGTAATATTCTCTCTCTCTCTCTTCTATTTATTATTTGTTAAATAGATAGCTAGTTTTCGACCAGCTATTCTGTTTTGTGACGGGTTGGGCATGTTTCGCGTGTTAGAAATAGGGGTTACAAGTAACCCATCGTCGTAGTTGCAAAACATGTCGATCAGATAAAATTTATACTGAAACTCCAAGGGGGTCCTGGGTCGAACATAGGGAGGCGATGTTTACTTTATTGAAAATCGTGCTTCGATTCGTTTCTTTTTGGAATTTTGGGGTTTTGTTATTTTTTGTATTTTTGAAATAAAAGAAAACAGGTAAATGTATCACAAGATAGAGATGTGGAACAAATATGATATATATTACTTCCAATGTGAATTATAAGAAACTATGAAAGCATATAAAGAGAAGGAGGTGAGAAGAATCTCCTGAATCGACTGTTCGGTGAGATGACGGCACCTGGCGGAAGCTCGGATGAAGGAGGTGAGGAGCGAGATGACGGAGGTGAGATGATGGAGGATGTTGGGTTGAGCAAAGCTTCAGCGTAGCTTCAGAATGGAGGTGAGAGGATGGAGTTGATTTGCTATCGGAATGGAGGTGGGAGGATGGCTCCAAGGTGACCTATGAAGGGAGATGGGAAGTTGGCAGAGTATTTGGTGGGGCAGAGGTTCGTTACACTAATGGGCACTTTGTGAGCTTGAGAACAAGCTCTAATGGAGCATTGGTAGGCTTGCTAGAGCTTGGGAGTAGGTGGGAGTATAGTCGGTAGAGATGGCTTGGAAGGGAGGGGGTGTAGGTCCTTTTATAGTAGAGGAGGAGAGGCAAAAATAGGTATGGGACCATTAGTGACATCCAAGCCATCGCTGGAAACGTCACTGTAGGTAGCTCATGCTCGCTGGCGCCCATAGCTGTAAGCGTGCTATAAGTCCAGCTCATGCATCGCTGTAGGTCCAGCTCACGCTGTGCTGGCGCCACGCTCCTACCTTGCCACACGCGCACGTGCCCATGCGCTAGCGCTGCGCTGTGCTTATGCGCGCCTGCACACACGCACTGCTGCGCGTGCGGTCCTGTGTGCGTGCACTGGTGGCCTGGGCTGCGCCACGTAGCGCAGTCTGGGTCGTCCATCTTCTTATTGTAGGGGCTGCTACAGAGGTCAGATTTAGTCGATTTTCATGCTGTTAGGCTGCGATCGTCAACCCGAATCCATTCGCGCGGTCCGATTTGTCATTTGAAGCTCTGAATTACATCTCCTAGTCCCTTGGCCATTGATCTTCCTCGAAATGCATATGGTGCTACAGGACTCTGATCGAGGTGATTTCAGAGGTGTTGGACTCCGATCATCATCTTGATTAGATCCGTATGGTTGGATCATCAATCCAAGGCTTCGAAACAAATATCCTTCTCTCCTAACCACCTAAAAAATGCAATTAACCTAAATTATATACAACTACTCTAAATGCAAAATGATGCATGCTATGCAATATTTATAACATGAAATGCAAATCTAAGCCTAGGAACATGCATGAATAGGCATTTTACCCTCAATAAATGTGTTTACATCAGTGACAAACAAAATAAAATGACTATTTTTAATCAAATGTCTACCTCCTTGTGTTCGACCCAGAACTTCTTTACGACTTTTCGGTATAAATTTTATTTGTTGAATGGATTTCTTCATGACTCGAACTACAACGACGAGTTTTCAAATCCAATTGAGAATGCGTAGTCATTCGAATTCAACAATAAATTAATATCTAATAATAAAATAAAGGTATATATACATTAAATTACTCTAAATACTTAATTTAATACATAGAATACGTATATATGTTATTTATATACATTTTATACATATTGTACAATATTTACTTATAGCTTAGGTTTAATTACTATATACTAGTATATACATAGTATATATAGTACTTTTTGGAGTTTTTGGATTTCTTCTGATTTTTATGGGTTATATATATATATATATTGGAGTTAGGGGATGAGAGAGAGAGTGAGATGAGAGAGTTTTTTTTGGTGTTTTTGATGTTAAGTTCTTTTATTAAATTCCAAGTTATATTGAACCGTTGAATGGTATGTTCTACCAAGATGGGGGCTTAGAATCCCTTGAAGAATGGCATACACCTAAAAATATTCCTAATCCTAATCAAGACACATTTATTTTGTTTTTTTGGAAATTTTTTCTGATTTTTATTTATTTACAAAGTTCACCAATTTTAGGCTTTGAAAGGGTTTTCAAAGTGGAACCTAAGGCCTTAAGATCTGTTTAGTGGTTGGGAAGGGTTTTTAAACATCTCAAACATCCAAAAAGCAATATGAAACATGAATGAGCATTTAAACTAAAATTTCATCTCTCATTTCACTAAAATTAAGGTTTGGACAGTTGATTCAATTCAAATGGATGACAATGAGATTCAAAACTAAATTACAAGCAATCCTAATTGAATTTTAATCAATTAAAGGTACAAGAATGCTTGCACATTATATACACAACGCTACATAATAGCTTAGCTCTTTACAACTATAAATTCACTTGAAACCCCAACTCAGACCAGCCAAAACAGTGGCTGCTGTCAAGTGGAAGCAACAGCTGCTGCATTGCATCCAAAATCAGGTGCTTCTCCTACTACCAGTCATCTTAAATTCTAGGTGCTATATCAGCAGCAATAGCTGCATCTTTGATCATTGAAATCAACCCAGATAAGATCTAAGAAGGTCTGATCTAAGGCACATGAAATCCATTTCTTCACAACTCATTTAGAAAATAAAAATCCATAAATCCATCAATAGAACAACTGCTTAATTCTAATATGAATCAAATCAAATTTTGATCTCAAAATTCATTTCTCAACTATGGAAATCTCTCAATCAAAAATCTGAAAATCATTTAAAGTTTGAAATAATGTTTCCCTGATTTGGGTTGTTGATATGGATCTCTCATTGATCTGATCTCCTGATCATCTTGAACACCATTGATTGGTGTTCAAGGTGATCATGAAATCATTTGAGGATCCATTGGGTCTTTGTTCAACCTCAAATCAGTATTACTGATTTTCCTTGGTCAAACTATCCAAAATAACACTTAAATTAAGTACATGCTCATCCACAAAATCAAAACCAAATTCAAAACCTTGGACTCATTGCATGACACCTAATGAAGTAATTGAAAACCTCAAAAAGCTTGATTAAATCCAATAAAAACCAATTGATCTCCAAATGATAAGATTGGGCATTAAAAACAATTTGAAAGGAATCAAATAATTCGAGATAATAAAACTAGATTGGGGGGTCTTTGTGGATTTATGGAGTGAATGGGAGACACCCTCCAAGTGGATTTCAGATGCAAATTCGAATCTAGAAGCCAAGGCTTTGGATCTGAATTTGACCTTGATGGATGGGTGGTTGATGAATAAAATTATGAGGGAAAATCAAAAGCAAATTGTGAAGTGTAAAGAAAGTTGTATGCGTTGAAATGGAGGTGGAGAAACACCTCTTTGACTTTTATTGATTAGAGAGGGCGGAGTTGATCTACACTAATCTACTCCTACACCAAACCATCAACCAGTGAACTCTAACATCTAATATAATCCTACTGATTACTTACCTGAGCTACTCTAAAAGGTAGGAAGTCCTAATCTAAAAAGAGGAATGGGGTTGCCTAGATCCAAAGTCGGTGACTGATGAGGGCGTGTTTCACGTGGTAGAAATTAGGGTTCGGAGGACCCGTCATTGTAGCTCGCAAAATGCATCTATCGGATAAAATTTATATCCGAAACTCGAAAAGTGAGTCCCGGGTTGAACACGAAGAGGCAAACATTTGGTTTTGAGAAATCTGCATTTCGCTTTTATTTATTCCTGCCATTTTTATCTTTACTAATTTTTTTGTATTTTTATCAAGCAAGAGATTAGGTCGATGAAAACTTTATCTACTTACAAAAATATAAGAGACAGAGGGAGAAAGAGAGAGAGAGAGAAACAATCAGCTATTCATGAACAATTATTTGTTACAACTACGAAATCAGGAGAAATCCCCCTCGATGGTTGCTTGGAGGATGACTCACTCTATTGTCTCCTGGAGGAAGGTGGTGAGGAGTGGGACGAAGGAGGACGTAGCCGGAGGACGGAGGGTGGGCCAGGAAACCGTAGCGGCAAGGATCTTCTTCTCGAGAAGATGGCCACGGGATGCTCCATGAGTGAGGATGAGGGGAGGGAAAACTATTTGGTTTCCTACTCTAGAGGAGCATCTCGGGCTTGGGACAAGCCCTCTCTAGAGCATTAGAGGTGGTGAGAGGAAGAAAGGAAGAGATAGTATGGAATGGTGGTGGGTAGGTCCGTTTATAGTGGAGGAGGAATAACAAATTCGCATTTAGGTCACTACAGATCTGCCCTTTCTGTTACTAAAGATCCGCACCTTCAATTCCTTTGCTGGTGCACATGGGTCATTGGTGACAACTACAAGTGCCATTAAAGGTCTGCGTCGCTGAATATCCGCCCTCCCCATTAGCATTATGCTCGTGTGCCAATCATGTGTTGTGTCATGCGGGTGCACGCGCTGGCACTTGCGTTGCGCTATTGCTGCATGCTGGTGCGCAGGCTGGTGCGTGCGCATGCGTTGGCTGCTGCGCTGGCGCCCTTCATGCGTCCGAGTCATGTGCCCTCAATTACCAATTAGGGGGCTGCGGGGATTCGAACCTGCACCCCTCCTTTGGGAGTGCAGTGCCCCAACCAACGTGCCAAGATGTTGGATGCACCAAGTGGATGACTTAACGCATGTGGTTGAGGAGAGCTTTTCCCAACCATTGGATCAAGATCCAATGGTTGGGAATGAAGGTCGCGGATGATGGAGAGGTGGGAGTGGGCGTTGTTGGCCGATGTTGGGCGGCTTGGATGGCACCATGTGGTGCCATCTAGGTCATCCATTCTTCTTTCTATTGCAGAGGGTGCCACGGTGCTTGGATCGGGTTGATTTTCACGTTGTTGGACTGCGATCGTCACTTCGGATCCATCCGTATGGTTGGATTTTTCGTCCAGAGCCCATAAGGATGTCGCATTGCCCGCCTGGCCATTGATCTTCCTCGGACTTGATATGATGCTACGGGACTCTGATCTAGACGATTTCAGAGGCATTAGCCTATGATTATTGTCCTGATCAGATCTATATGGTCTGATTGTCCATCCGAGGCCCTGAAATAAATCCTCGTCTCTCCTAACCATAAAAAGGACCTAATTAACCTAAAATGTATACAAGTACTCTAAATGCAGAATGAAAATCTAAGCCTAGGAACATGCATGAATAGGCATTTTATCTTCCATAATTGTGTCTACATCAGCGACTAAGGAGGAAGATTGGGAGAGATCTCCAGTGAATGAAGAACCCACTAGAGGAGCTCTAGGGTCGTCCTCAAGCGTACGCCATTCCTAGTGACGAGGAGGAATGGGAGGTGAGAAACCACACCTTTGTCACAGGTTTGGCAAGTGAAGAGGTTAGGAGAGCTAGAGAGGAGGAAAGGATCACCTCAGGAAAGTAAGAGGGGAGGTGATATCCCATGCAGGGAGCTGTAGAGGGACTTAAGTAGGCAGGGCACTGGATTAGAGTACCATAGAGGTACGATTAAACACCTAGGGCACTGACGGTAAGGATGAGAAGGGAGGCGCACACGAAGCTTCAAATCAAAGGTCGGCCGTTAGATGAGATATGGGGCAAGAGGTGATCACACCCACTGAAGCATGCGAAGGTTCGAATTGGTGATGGCCATCAGATTGTGGGATCAGGGAATGAACGATTGCAATTGGCCATGTTCTTCACGACTACAGTGGAAGCGTGGCAACAAGTGAGTTGGATGAATTGTGGGGAAGCCCTTATGGGTGAAGGGGTAGAAGTTCAGCATAGAAGCCCATAAGTGGCAAGAAAGCCAATCAGAACAGTCCCTAGGATTTACAAATAGGTCCTTGCAACTTACAAAGTTGTTCTTAGAGGTTTTTAATTGAAGAAAATGTATATGACTTGAGGATCTATATGTAATCTAAAAAGTGTAAGGTCCTAATGATGTCCAAATGCAACCAAGTTTTTATTTAAGATTAATTAAGCATTAAGAAAGTTAATTTTACTTTTGATTTTAACTATTAGACTGAAATGTTTGTTCAATTTGGAATTTGATCAACATTTTAACTTAATGAAAAGAATATCTCATCTAATGACCTAATTTCGCATTTTAACACAATTTTGATGTTTTAGGACATTTCAATTATTTCCCATACTTAACCCATTTCATATGTTAATTCAGTAGTGTGTAACCTAGTTTTTAGACTAACTTGGGCATTTTAGCTATGATGAGCCATTGATAGCGAAACTACGCAGATTGTTAATTAGGCAATTTAGTGCCGTTGCAATGCATAAATCCGCTTAAACTTTTAAATTTATAAGACTTACATAGGGGAGTATCCAGGGTCGTCCAAGGAGGCAATATGTTTGCAAAATTCAGGTCTCTTGCTCAAAAATAGAAATCACCTTTCCTTTTGGTCTTTTCAACTATATCATTTTTCTTAGGGTTTTGAAACAATGAAGGCAATATACGAATTGTTGACGGAAAACAACTAACACCTAACTCACTACACTACTATTAAAGTGACAAGTAGAGCCTCTCCCTAAGCTCAATCTAGGCACGTGGAGGCCTAAAGTAATTAGGTAGAGGGAGTGAAAAGGTGATAGGACAAAGATAAAATAATTGCAACAAAAAAATATGAAAAGAAGGCAAATTGATTTAATAGAATTTGTGTTTTACAAAAACATGTAGAGGAATGCTTCTACTTGAAATGGAAAAATATAAAAGCAATAAAAACACAAATTCTCTTACAAAATTTGGTGAGGAAAGGAAGCTCCTTGATTCACGTTTAGTAGCTCCTAGGCTTGAAAAGGAGCTCCTCCTCCTTCCTTGAAAATGGTGTCCTCCAAGGTGGAAGCTACGACCTTCAAAGATCTCCTTCAAGGGTGGGCGTGCACCACACTTTCTTCTCCTTGCTAGGTAGTCCTCCTGGTGGTGAAGATCCTCCTTCTTCTTGGCGTGGCACAAGGTGAAGGAATGGGTAGAGGAAGGCACCAAGGGGGTAGGTGATGTACCCCCTTAATCTTCTTCTCTACTCCTTTTTCTTGGCTGTAGGTATGAGGCGAGTATAGGGTGGAAATTATACTAATGGGAGGATGATTTTTCTGGTGGAATGTAATGGGTTTTTATAGAGGTGGAAGGGGGTAGAGTTGGCTTGAATAGGTAGAGGGCTAGGATTGATTCTAGGGGTGGCTATGGTTGGTTAGGTTGATCCTAGGGCTAGAGTTAAATGGCGCCAAATGAGGGGGCACAAAGGGGGGTACTTATGGCCTTGGCATCCCTTATGGTTGGTGCCAAAATGGGCCTTGTAGAAGGCTATTAGGTGTTTCCATCTTAGGGTTCTATTAGGGGGTATGAGGATGGCTAGGATGGATTATATGGGTAGGTGTAGGGTGGATAAAGGGGCTGAAAGTTGGCGCCAAAAGGGAGGTGGTTAGGGTTAGTTTTGGCTCCAACCTTTAGTGTCCTTTGGTGGTTAGTTGAGGGGTGAAAGGTGGTGAAGGTGGTGGCACCAAAGGGAGTAGGGTGGAGCTAGCTAAGGTGAGCTTAGTTGGTGGAGGTAGCTAGGGTTAAGTTGTAGGTGGTGAATGGGCAAGGGAGATGGAGTCTAGCTAAGCTAAGCTAAGCTAAGCTGGCTTAACTTAGCTTAGCTAGACTCCAGCCTAGCTTAGCTTGTAATGAAATAGAGGAGGAGGCAATGGGAGCTAGGGTTTAAGGAGAGTAGCTGGACAGAAAAAGTCTGGAGCTGAAATGTAGCTGGCAGCTGTAGAAGAGGGTGGCATGGATCTACTCTAGCTGGCTTAACTTGCTATTTCTTTGATAGCTGCTAAGTGAAGCCAAAGTAAACTGGCTTCTACTATAAGGAGCTGAGGTGAGTTGGGTTTGGTGCACCCGACAAGGATTAAGCTAGTTGAGGCAGTTAAGGTAGCGTAGCTCAATTTAGTTGAGCTAAGCTGAATCCCCAGGAGTTGGACTTTAGCTTCCTGAGCTGAAATGAAGTCAACTTCTGCTGGTTGGTGTTGAGTGGAGCTGGATGTAGCTGGACCTGAGCTAGGGTGAACTCCAGTCAACTCAACTGAGTTGGCTAGAGCTCTCTATGGACTAGTGGGAGCTGAGATGAGCTAGACCCAGCTAAGTTGAGCTGGATTTGAGTTGACCTGAGCTAGAGGGAGCTATGATTAGCTCTCTTGAGCTGCCATTCAGCTGAGATGAGCTGAATGGAGCTAGAATGAGCTAACCCTAGTTCAGGTGAGCTGGATTCTAGTTATGGTGAGTTGAATCAAGCTGAGTTCCAGCTGGTGAGAGCTTCTCCTTCACCAGTTGCCTTCCTAAGTGCTAGGTTTTAAGGATCTAGCAATCTGTATATCACTTACACTTACAAAAACACATTAAAAAGATAATAAAAAGTACAATGCATGCCTACCCTAATTGATGCCTAAATGCTACCCAAAAACCCATTTACGGAGCAAAATCCTAAGAGCTAGGTTTGTTTTAATGCATAAGAATGATGATAAACTGGCATTTGTCACACCCCCATGCCTATCTTTTGCTAGTCTCTTGGCAAAAGTTTAATTTTTACAAAATGGAATTTTTTGGAAATCTAATTTTTTTGACTTTTGAGGAGAAAAAGATTAAAGGACCTTGGTTTGTTTAAACATAGGAGGTACGGGATTTGTTAAAGATAAACATCGGGATTTATTTTTGGAACCAAAAATTAGGCAAAATGGGATCAATATATCCACCAAAAAATTCACAGATGAACCCCTTGTTAATTTAGATGACTTGAAACTTTTGTTTTTAGGATTTTTCTGGCTCATGAATCTGATTTGCAACTTGCAAAAACCTTTAAAACCTTGTGTTATGCTTGTGAGAAGCCAACATTTATAAGGGTGTGTTTTCGGTTAAATTTCTTTTTTTTTTTCTCTCCCCCACGCTTATTTTTAGCTTAGTCTTACAACAGATGTGTCGGGATCATCATTCTCGTCACCAATCTTCTAGGGGGCTCTGGCACTAGTACTTCGAGATAACACAGTCCAAGACACCACTCAGGAGCTCACAACCCCAAAACACAATGTGGTGTAAAGGGGTGTGTTGAACGTCGGGCTGCTATGCTAACGTGTTTGGTTTTGAAAACCTTTCGTCGTAGTTTGAAAGCGAAGAACTCATATTCAACAAATAAAATTTATACCGGAATAGAAATCCCAGGTCGAACACAAGGAGGCAGACGTTTGATTTAAAAAAATACACGTTTGTTTTATTTGTCACGAAGTAGATTAATTGATTAAGAACTATCTAACTATTTACAATAAATAGAAGAAAGAGAAAGAGAGAGAGAGAATATTATAAACAAAAACCTGAAAGAGGTGTAGAATGAACATGGAATTCATCATTAAAAAGATTGTTTGTTACACTAAACATTACGACTAGAAAGCGGGAAAATGATTGCATTAGAAGGCAATAAATCTACTCTAGAAACCAGTAAATCTACTCTAGAAAGCAATAAAACGAATGGGGAGAGAGATATCCTCCTCGACGGTTGCTTGGAGGACGAGCCGGACGGGACGACACCTGGACGAAGGAGGACGGAGTAGGACGAAGGAGAACGAAGCAGGAAGAATGGGAATGGGGCAGCACGTCATCATCGTCGCGGGATCCGCTTCCGAAAGGGGGACGAAAAATTGACTTTATCTCGTGAGAAGCGTCCCAGGTGTGGGACAAGCTTCTCTTAAGCTTTGGAGAGGGAGAGAAGAGAAGGAAGGGATGAGAATTTCGTGTAGAGGGGGTCCCCTTTTATAGTTGCAAGGAGTGAGGGCAATTTGGTCATTTTAATTTGAAAATCATTATTCAGGGGTCTTTAGTGATGGATAAAATCGTCGCTAAAGCCCCATCGTGGGCATAGTAGGGCGCCGCTCGCGTGCTGCCGCTCGCCTACTCGCACGTAACGTGCGCACACATTCAGCTGCTCACGATCAGACGGCTTAAGTCACGCCTCTGCCCACCTCCTCTACGTGCCCGCCTGCGTGCAATCCTGCGTGAGGCGTGGCGTGCGATACGGTGTGAGTGCAATTGCACACGTGCGATGGTTCGATTGCGATCGAGCGATCAATCATGCCCGCTCGCCCGCACCACTCGCCCGCTCTTTGCATTTCGAACGCGCGCTGCCCACTCGCGATAAAGCCTCCACCCGCTGCGCTACGGAGGGGAAATGGTCGAGCGAATGAGTTAAGGTGCACGCATCCACAACTAGTGATGCACATCCAACGGTGGAGAAGCGACGAAGAAGAGATGGTGCAGTGAGTGCAGCGGCTGGTTGGGCGGCTGAGATGGCGCCACGTGGTGCCATCTTGGCCCCATCTTCTAGATGATGTAGATAGTGCCACGGGTGTCAGATTGAGTCGATTTTCGCACTGTTAGGTTGTGATCGTCGATCCGAATCCATCCATGCAGTTGGATTTGTTGTTTGATGTGCGAATTCACACCATCTTGGCCCTTGATCTTCTAGGGTTCCCCAATCTCTATTTGATGCTACAGATGTCTGATTAGGGCGATCTTGGAGTCGTTGAACTCCAATCGTCGCCCTGATCACATATGTACAATTGGATCTTTGATCCGAGGCCCCAATAAATTGTTTGCCTTGTCCATGAACATAAAAGGAGATAACTAGCCTCCATTTTATTTAAACTAATCTAAATGCAAAATGATGCATGTTATGCAATAATTATAGTATGCAATGCAATCATATGCTTAAGAACATGCATAAATAGACATCTTAAGTAGTATAAACATGTTTACATCGTACCCGCATGCTTATCTTTTGCTAGTCCCTAGCAAAAACTATATGCTATTTATAAAAGAATCAGGTTGGATTATTTGGGCTTGAGTTGATTTTCAATCATTAAGAAAACGTCTACTTAGGATCTGAACTTTGAAAGACACAACAGTGCCCGAGTATTTGCCAAAATGCAGACCGCCTCAAGCCCTCGCCTTATTCAAAGAAAATTTTTTTTTCTCTTTTTCTTTTTTTTCTAATTTTTTTTTTTGGATTTTCAGGTTTTAGGGTTTAAGAGTGGCTTTCTATGGCCATTTTACTCACCCGAGATTTGATGAGAACCCTAAGTTCTAAGCATTTTATTGTGAATGTGATAGACTCGTTGACCGGCAGTTAAAATGGACTTTGGATTTCTACACCTCTAGGTGACCTAAAAAAAAGAAAGAATTCTGCCTAAAAGTGTATCTTTACATTCGGTAGCTTTCTCCCTACTTTATTTTTACGGGGTCAACATAGAGGTGAATCCAGTGTATTTCTCCCCAGTTTATTCTACTTCTCCGCTTCTTCCTAAGTGTTTTGGGATTTTTCAGTGCATTTATTGAGCTGGGTTCTGGACAACTGGCCGATAAGCTGTTACCACCGACAACTTACCAGCCATACTCTTGCGATGAAGCGTGGCTTATTTCTCTTTTTTTTCTTTTCTCCTTTTTTTTTCTTTACTCTTTTTAAGTAGGTGGCTTCCCTGGTCTAAGATTTACCTAAAGGCAGTAAAAAGAGAAAGATCTAGTGACTGGGCTCTGGAAAACCTACCTATGGGCTGTGGAAAACCTACCTATGGGCTGTTACCCACGATAACTTGACAGCCATAACACCCTAGAAGGTTCATAAGCTACCCAATTTCCATTAAAATCACTGAACAACGAGTTACTGCAAAGATAGTGTGTAGATGCTAAAAACTCAAAGTTCCCTCAAATCAGAGGGCGGGTTGATAAGTCATGTACTTATCACCCAAACTTACTTACTCTAATTAAAATAGAATTCAGGTTGGCGAGGACTCAGAAAACAAATCCACATTTTAGTGGATACATGGGCTGATTAAGTCAAACGACCTAAAAAGTCTTTGTGTTCAAATCATAATGTAGTATTTCCTAAGATTGAAAATTTTCTTAAACCCAAGTTCTCTTTCCTAATTCCATTTTTTTTTAATATAAATAAAAAAAATAAAACAAATCTACGGAGCTGACGAATTAATTCAGAGATGAATATCCACCTCCCCCTGTACTGCTTCTGTCAGGCAGGTGTTGTGGGAGGAATGGTCCACTATAGCTGAGTTGGTGCAGGGGGAAATGTGGCTGACGGGAGGAGATTTTAATTGCGGGTTAACGGGGGCTGATAGGTCTAGTGGCGGCACAGATAACTCGGCTATTGGATTTCAGATGACGATTCAGTCTCTACAGTTGAGTGAATATCCATCCTCTGGTGTGGAATTTACTTGGCGTAATGGAAACGTGCTGGCTTCCAGGCTTGATAGATTTTTTGGGAATGTGGGCATCCTTGTCAGATTCCAATTGTTGACTGTGAATGGGCTAAGCCGACCTTTCTCTGATCATACCCCCTGGTATGGGACAGTGGGGAAGAAACTCTGGCTGGCACCTATTTCAAACTGAAAAGGTCATGGCTGACTGAACTGGGTTTCTATCAGATGATCTATTCTTGGTGGAGAGCTAAAAAGGTACAGGGGTCTGCTACTGTCAGATTATCAACTAAGCTGGCTAGATTGCGTGCGATCTTCAAAGAATATGGATCTACTGTTACCTTGGTGAAGGAACAAAGGAGAAGGGAAGCTCTGAGTAGAATCCAGGAGCTGGACTCCAAGGAAGCTGCTGGCCCTCTGTCTGAAGATGAGCAGGCTGACAGGAGAATGTGGCAAGGTGTGGTACTAGATGAAGACCTTAAATAGGAAATCAATTGGAGGGAAAGATCCAAGCAGTTATGGCTTAAGGAGGGGGATGCCAATACGAAATTCTTCCACCTTGCAGCTAGCTCTCGGAGGCAGTTTAGATTCATTTCCTCTATTCTTTGTGATGGACATAGGGTCTCCTCTAATTAGGAGATTAAATCTGAAGCCATCAAGTATTTCTGGGTAGCTTCTTGGGCAGCTAGGAGAGGGAAATGGAGAATGGCCGGAGACATTGGTCCCAGGGTGACAAGAGAACAAGCCGAACAACTGACTGCACTAATTACAGAACAAGAAACCTTACAAGCAATCAGAGAATTAAATGCGGAAGGCTCCCCGGGCCCGGATGGAATGCAAGTTTTCTTTTACAAAGAGATGTGGAGTGTGGTCTGTAAGGAGGTGATGGATGTTGCCAGAGAATTTGAGGTGGGTAATGCTGGTTTCGAGAGGATTAACAAGTCATATCTTTTCATCTTGCCAAAATCAATGGGAGCAGAACAATTTTCAGATTTTAGGCCGATTGCCCTTTCAAACTCCATCTATCTTATCATCAGCAAGGTCTTGGCTAACAGGCTAAGAATTGTTCTACAAGACATGATTCACCCGATACAGGCTACTTTCTTGCCCAATAGATCACTTCAGGAATCATTTATTTTGGCTCAGGAAATGGTTAATGGTTGGCACCAGAGGAAATGCAAGGCCTTCCTATGGAAAGTGGATTTCCAGAAAGCCTATGACTCGATTTCCTGGCCGTATCTTTGGGAGGTGTTTAGAAGAAGAGGCTTCCCCCCCCTTTGGATTCAATGGATGAAACGCTGTATCACCACTGCTTCATTTTCTCCTTTGATCAATGGGAAGCCATGTGGAGCCTAGATCCAGCCACAGCGTAGGGTTAGACAAGGATGTCCCTTGGCCCCATTGGTCTTTAACCTTGCGGTAGATGGACTTGCAAGGTACGCTTGCAAATTGGCAGAGGTGGGTATAATTAAAGGGTACTCGCTATCAAACAGAAGACATTTGGTCCCCATTTTACAATATGCAGATGACACTGTGTTCTTCGTAGAAGGGTCCAAGTATGAGGTGCAAGCTTTAGGATTAATGGTGAAGATATTCGGTGATATTTCAGGTTTATGTTTGAATAAAGACAAGTCTGTTTTGATCTGTTCTGGTATGAGTGAACAGGAATAGATGGAATTGGAGGGTACACTGGGCTCACCCCGTACTAAATTGCCTCTGAGATACCTTGGATTACCTTTAAGGGCTACAAAATTGAAAAAAATAGATTGGAATGTCCTGTTCGAGAAGGTGGCTGAAAGCTAAAAGGGTGCAGTAGTAAATTCCCATCTAAGGGTGGGAGACTGATTTTACTCAACTCAGTTATTACTGCCATACCAGTCTTTTTCTTCAGCATATTTAAGGCCCCTAAATGCATCTGGACGAGATTGGACCTTATGAGGAAGAGATTCTTCTAGAAAGGAGCAAGACACGAGGGCAGGTTCATGTAGTCCATCAGATGGAACACTATCTGCAGACCAAAGGAGGCTGGGGGGTTGGGAATTAAAGCATTAAAAGAGTTCAATGAGGCCCTACTGCTGAAATGGGCCATCAGAATTTTGAATTGCAAGGAGAGGCTGATGGATGATCTGATTAGGGACAGCTATGGGGGATCCAATAGCTGTCTGCAAAGGCTTCAGCCGAAGAGGCCTTCTCCCTTTTGGCGATCAGTGATCTCTGCAATCACCTGCTACTGGCATCTGCTGCAGCCTAAGCTTGGTGATGGCAGATGTTTTAGCTTATGGAATGAGAGATGGTCTAAATTGGGCCTGCTGAAAGAGACCTTCCCGAGGGTGTATGATGCTGCTACTGATAAAGATGCCACAGTTAGCAGTCTATGGTCCCAGGCTGAAGGTTGCTGGTAGATGGAAGGGCTACAACAATGCAGGCCGGGCACTCAACTTTGGAAGGAGAGGCAGAAACTGATGGAGAATCTGCAGCAGTTGTATCTTATGACAGATGTGAAGGGCACATACTGCTGGCAGGGTTTTTTCTCAGTGAAGCAGGCATATGAAAAAATTATTAGGTCATATAATGAGGTGGAATGGGATCTTATCGACAGAAAGATTTGGCTTTTGAGAATTCCTCTGAAGTTCCAGATTTTCTTGTGGCTTTGCAGATGGGAAGGGTTGATCACTGGTGATCTTAGGCATAGAAGGATGGGGATTAATATGAATGCCTGCCCCCTATGTGGATTACACTCTGATAGTGAAACACACATATTCTCCTCTTGCTTGATCACAGATAAAATTTGGAGGTTGGTGTGCTTAGAACCCCTCCCTCCCTGGGATGCTATGTGGTAGAGCTTCATCAACCCTGTTCGACCATTGGGGGCTATGGCTACCATTCTGTGGTGTGTGTGGAGGGAGTGGAATGATAAGCTGTTTCAGGGGAGACCGGTGAGATGTGAGAATGTTGTAAAGGAATGTTGGTCTCTCATACATAGTTGGGCAACTTTTTTGTAATACTCTTTTGATATGCAATACAATACCCTCCGGATTTCTTGTACTGCAGGGCTCCTTTCTCTCTTCTGATTTCCCTCCTAGTCCATTATGTACCCTTCCACACCGAACACGCATTTCCCATCCTATCCTCCTACCACCACATATCCCCAAGATGATTACTATCCCGACTTGACTTGTAATTACCTATCCACTAGCCGGGATAACTTTGATTAGGGATACGAATCTAGACCTCAGTGTCCAGTGCCAAACCCTGGACAACAAGACTATAATTACTATCCTTCCCAAACCTACAATGATTATGGATCTCCATCCTTTGATGACAAAACAAACCCGATCTACAATCAGGAAGGATATGCTGATTATCACACCTACCCTCCCCAGTATTCCATTGAAAATAGGTCATCACTATTATTTGAACAACTCGAGATGACCTACTATCAGGGAGGAACCCGAAAACCTCGACATCTTAACTCCACTAGATTTAACCCAAAACCACCCAAACCTGAACCGAACCAGTCGATTTAGGTGAACCAGATCCAGGATAGGGTGTTGGCTAATTTGTGGAACATATACAATCTTTAGAAGCTCAGCCAACACCATGCACTAAAGCATTGGAGCCTATGATCAAAATGATTGACGAACTTAATAGTTATCTATTGGATTTGCTCCAAAGTGTTAGGGATAGGGACATGGGTGAGTTTCTTCTTGGGAAATTATCAAGGTTAAGGATGAAATTTGTGGTTGCCCTAGTCAAATCTTGGGATGATTCTCAAGATGAATGATGAGAACCTCATCATGAGCCATAACTATCTCATTTTGACCCAATAAAGAAGATAAAAGTGACTACATAACCTAAAAGAAAGCTTAACTGAAGGAATAAGTGCTTTGAGAAGAAAATATGAAATAAAGGTTAAAACTGCAATTTTACCATTGCAGTACATAAATGGGATTTCTCAGAGGCAAAAATAGGTCAAATGGTCTAAATGAGATAAAAAGTTGGTTGAGTCAATCAAAAATGGGTTTATGTGAGATCTAGGAATTAAATGACATTTGGTAACCCTAAAATAGACCCACTTAAATTAACAAGGTTTCGATCAGGATAAAAATCAAGTAAACCCTCTAAAAATCATGGAAAAATATCCTCTAGGTTTTAGAACACTCAATTTGGCCTTTGGAATCCAGTTTGACCTAGATTAGGGTCCAAGTACATTAATTGACCTAATTTAGGTTTTTAAGCAAAATGTCCAGTCAAACAAGGTTAAACCTAAAATCCAACTTCACCATTGGATTCCTTAGGTCCAAATTAGGTTTATACCAAAATTTGGACCTAAGGGGAGGTCATCTTGACCTACTTTGCAATTTAGTACACCCAAATCACAATTTGGTCCCTATCTTTTGAATATCTTTGCAGAGCCCCTAAGTTCCTTGCCACCTTTGCAATCAGGTCCTTCCGCCATTGTTAGGGCAGAACCGATCTCCGGTGAGGTTTAGAGAGGGATTCCTCTCTAATCCCTCAGAGATTCCCTTCCAGAAATGGAAGGGAGATTTTCTGAGGAATTCCCTTCCTTCTAAAGCCAATTACAATCTCTGGTGTGAACCCAATCTCTCGTGCGAACGCACGAGAGATTTGGGTATCCACCCTCTTTCCATATCCGGTGAGCCGGCAGAGTTGATTGCACGATCTCCACGTGCTAGAAGGTTCAGCCAACACTTATAAAAGGGTCCCCTGACCCAGCCACAGATCCTCAGCTTGATTTTGACGGAGATTCCCCCAACTTTCCCTCTCTCCCATCTCCGGCCAAGAGACCCGCAAGCTCCGGCGACCTCCTCCCCTCCTTCTCATCGCTCTGTTTCCATACCAGCAGTAGAGTTAACTCCGCCTCTTCCTCATCTTTGTCGTCGTCGTCATCGCTCCCTCCGTCAGGGTGTTTCTTCCCTGACGACGGAAGTTACGTGCCGTCCACTCCGCTGCCTCCCTTCCTTCCAAACTACTCCAGATACCTTCTCCATCTTCCCCTCTCTCTTTTCCCGCTGTTATTTTAGTTAATTGCCCCCCGACAGTACCTGACCACCTCCACCTTCCCCGCCTCCGACCGACCTCCGGCGAGTCGCTCCCACCACTCCGCCCCTCCACACAGCTCGCCAACCCTCTCGTAAGCTCTGCCTCACCACCAGGAGCAACTTCCGCCCATCCATCATCCTTCTACTCCTCCACCACAGTCCCCCGAACAACCCCACACTTCCGGCCACAGGTTGACCTAGGCATGCACGCCTAGGCCGTCCTGCAGCTTGCAGCACCGTGCACCATCTTCGCTGTGCCACGGCGAAGGTGCCCAACTAGTTTGATTAGGCCAATAGGCCGTGCTTGTGTTTGACAGGTTTCAGCTCCTGCCGCCATTGACGGTCGAAGCAGCTCCAGGTGCAGCAGCTCCAGGCTCCAGGTGCAGCAGGCTCGCGCGGGTGTTGCGAAGTGATCAGGGTCTGCAAGGCGCGCTGCGAAGCTCCTAGCCTTGGCAATTGCACGAGGACTCCTCTGCGGGTGCACGCGAAATTGGGGCAGGCCAGATATTCCCACATCGTTGAAACGCAAAACGCAGGTATAGTATAAATTATTTTTGTGTTTTATGCTTACCGCCTCCGAAAGCACAAGGGTGGGGTCCCTCACCTGACCCACGCCTGCCTCGTTCGCGGTTTCACCTCGTGGATCTGGCGGGATCAACCCCACCCTAACCTACTCACTCCTCGCGCATCACCCACCTGCCGGTGCGCCTGGTCCCGGGTGCGAATCCGACCCGATTACCCGTGTGGCTCTGGGAGAGCATCCTTGAGTGAATTGCAGAGAAAGAGGGAGACGTTTGGGTAGAGGGACTGGGGTAGGTTTTGCATTGGCTGTGATTTGCGCAGGAAAGAAGGAGTAGAGGAAGAAGCGAACACTTAGCCGCTGCAGCAAGGGAAGAAAAGAAGGAAGAAGAGGCTAAGTGTAGCAGAGAAAGAAGGAGAAGCCCTCGCAGAGAAGACAAGGAAGGAGAAAACTTCGGAGGAAAGCACAAAGAAGAACTGAAGGAACAGGAGCAGAAGAAGGAACTCTGAAGAAAGGAAGCTGAGCAAGGCAGAGATCTGAGGGAAGGAAGGACTGCAGAAAAAGCCAAAAAGAAAAGGAAGATAGGAGAGGAACAAAGGCAGGAAGAAGAAGCCTTCGCAAGAAAAGAAGCAGAGAAGACAAAGAAGAAGAAGGCAGAAGAGAGAAAGAAGATTACATTTAAGACGTCTGATATAGAAATCAGACGTCCAATTCGGTTTTCTTTTAGAAATTCTTTTTATATAACTCTCTCTCTTTTAATCAATTACTTTCATTTAAAAGTTGCATTCTTTGGTTTTAGAAGTATTGAGATTGCTTCCTGTGTTCGACCTCGGTGTAACAAAAAAAATTCTTTATTTGTTTTGAACGCTTTGTCAGCTATATTGCAACGTGACATCTCTTTAAAACCCACACAAAAGCGTACGAACATTTTGGCGCCGTTGCCAGGGAGCAACGAGCACTTTTAAAGCTTTTGATTACAACTTTTTCTATTCAATATTTGACCTAACTCCTCTCTTTTGTTGTGTTCAAAGCAGGGAAAGCAAAGCAAAAAGAGTTGCTGCACAACAGACACTCCAAGGAACAGGTAAGTTCCATAAGCCCTCTCTCTTAACCCTCTCAAAATCTAAAAAGGAAAAAAGAAAAATCAACTTAGGGCTACCTATTTCATATTTAGTAACTCATCAAGTTGCCTGATTTTCATTTCAACACATTTTTGTCTGTTCATCCAACTAAGGCAACTAGGGATAAAACTTTCTTGATTGAGCCCTAGGTGCTAATTTCTGAGGCAACTAAATTGGACCCACTAGAGCCAATTTAAGGATTACAAAGCTAGGATTTTTAGAGACACATCTTCTGTTAAACAAGGAAACAAATTGTCCAAAAAGAGGTGTGCCTAAACCTTGTTTGAAAAGATCTATACAAAAGGAACCCTAAGCAAATCAGGCTTTTAATCCATTTGAACCATAAAAGAAAATGACCTAAAAACTCTCAAAGGAACAAAAGGTGAAGTTGATCCCTTGGGTCAACCAACCTTAAAATTAGGTCACTTTTTCACTGAAAATACCTAAAAGTTCAAGTGGAACATTAAGCACCTTGATCTTAAAGTAAAAAAAGGTAGACTTAAGAGGTCAAGGTCCCCATTCTGGTCTACCTGGAACCGCAGCGACAAGAGAGGTCGGGTGGGGGAAACCCTGTAACTCGTGGGGACGCTCTACCGTGTAGGGGTCTTTACGGGACTCTCCCTCTCTGGCTGCCCAGGTATTTCTCAAGTGGATGACCTTTCTGACTAAGGGGTCCATCCGCCCCGCACCTCTATAGTCACCCAACCATTTTTGGGTGTCTTGATTGGGTCCAGCACCTTCTGAATCTCATCACATCCTTCAGTGTATGTTCGGTAGGAGGTCCTTAAGGCCACCCTTAAGACCTTTAGAAATTCATTCTCATCAAGGCCAAGCCTCGACGCCCTTGTTTGTGCAGCAACCCCACTACATAAATCTTTCATCTGATTCAGACCCTGGTTCTCCTTCTTCTTCCATCATGGCACAACCCATTGAAGAGGAGAACAACCTTGAACACCAACTTCAATGCCTTAATGATCTCTTTCAGAACTTTGTAAACCCACCACAGCGACCTATGATGCGAGATCACTATAATCCCGCTGTGGTGGCGATCGAACCTCGAGTACGAATCCCGATTGGAGGTCCTGATTCTGAACTGAAGCCCAATATGATTCATGCCATACCAAAGTTCCATGGGCTTAACTCTGAGAATCCATTCCAACACATTAAACAACTCAAGCATCTGGCCCAGACCTTTGGGTCAGATGTACAAAATTAGGATATCCTACTCATGAAAATGTTTTCGTTCTCCCTCATGGACAAGGCCGCACACTGGTATTAGACTCAGACCCGTTCGATCAACACATGGGAGGAACTGCAGTCCAAATTTTTGAAAAAATTCTTCCTCGTTGGCCGGACGAATGCCTTGCGCCACCAGATCACTCATTTCACTCAACAACCGAGAGAACCTCTTCACGAAGCTTGGGATCGATTCCTAGATCTCATGCGAAAGTGCCCCCATCACGGAGTTCCTAAGTGGGAACAAGTCCAGTCTTTTTACCAGGGACTCCGTGAAGACATTCGTTTATTCGTCAATGCAACGTGCGGAGGAAACATCATGGGTCAACACGAGGACACGGTGTGGGAGATTCTCGAAAACATGTGCGAGAACTCCATAAATAATGACTCCATGGGCTTATTCGACAAGACGAATGGCCACGCATCGATGAATCTGAGAGGGACACATGTGATGCAGGACCTGTCCAATTGTATCAACTTGGAACTGATGGCCAATCGGTTGGACAAGGTTTCTATCATAGAAAAGAAGGTAGACGAGCTAACTCGGCATTTGCAGCAAGCCACCTCTGCGCAAAACTCTTTTACACGACCTCCTCTTGCAAGGGAAACTGTGCAAAACATCTATCACCAATCTGCCAAGGGGATGGGCCCATATCCACCCCCGTCTACCTCTCAACCGGAGTGACCTCCGATCCATTCTACTCGAGTTGGGGGAATTCTGAACCCTCGTATTCTGACTTTCCTGAGGCTCCTCAGAACTGCGAGGACCTCAACGCCATCCAGAATGACCCATTCTCCAATACCTACAACCCTGGATGGTGAAATCATCCTAACTTTCAATGGGCGGGAAATTCTCAAAGACCACCATATCAACCCCGTCCACAAGCCTCTCGTCCATATCAACCGCCTCAGCCTCGGCCCAATCCTACCTACCAATCCGGGCAAAACCAGGATCAAATGACTCTTATCCTTCAAGCACTGGCTGACATTCAAAAGACGAATGCGGCAATGCAAAAACAACACAAGGACGAGATCACAGAGGTTCGCAACCAACTGGCCCAGATGGCAAATTCTCGCCAACCTGGTACCCTTCCCTTGCAACCTCAGCCCAACCCAAATAACGTGCTAACCCAGAAGCGCGTTATGAATCCAAATTCAGGCCAAACACTTGTGATTTATCAGGCCCCTACTGCTCCATCGCCAAACGGGATGGAAGCTTCAACATCGTATGTGGGATTTCAGCAGCAGCCACCCCTCCTACCTAACCCAAATCAGGCCAGATTGAACTCTGTAACAACACGTAGTGGTAAAACAACCCAAGACCCACATTATCCGAACCACTCCAAACCTGATAATAGCCAAGACCCTAGGATAGTTATCCAAGATACCACTGTCCCAGATCAAGAACCTGGACCTATCCTAGAGGAACCAACTAGGATCCCATTTCCTGAGGCCTTGACCAAAGGAAAAAGAATAACCAAACCGTGGCTTTCGAGGAGGATTTGATCAAGCTCTTTGAATAGGTCCAGATAAACATCCCATTGATGGATGCAATTCGCCACATACCAGCTTACGCAAGATTCTTGAAAGACATATGTACCCCTAAACGTAAGCTGCGAACCAAGGATGGGAATCCAATCGTACTGTCAGAGAAAGCCAGCTCTGTCATCTTGAGCAAACTCCCACCCAAGGCTAAAGACCCAGGAACTCCTTTGATTTCCTGTAAAATTGGTGAAACCCAATTTGATAAAGCCTTACTAGACCTAGGTGCCTCTATAAATTTAATACCTACATCCCTCCTTGACCACCTTGAAGAATTTGAACTTAAATCCACTGATGTGACATTGCAGTTAGCTGATCGATCCATCAAGTCACCTAGAGGAATATTCAAGGATGTCATTGTTAGGGTAAGAGATTTCTATTTCCCGGTGGACTTCATTGTACTAGACATGGATGCACCTAAGAACCCAAGGGGCACACCAATCATATTAGGGAGACCCTTTTTGGCCACTGCTAGGGCCAACATAAACTACGAAGAGGTCCAGATAGAATTAAAATTTGGGAACCAAAACCTGAAAATTGACATTTTTAAGGCCCAACAAGGGATTAATTGCAGGGTTATAGAGGAAATATGTGATGTCAGAGCCGTGGTTGATGAATTGCATATAGAAGACAACCTGATTATCCCTAATCAACCACTTGAGAATCAAAATCCACTAACAGAGGAGTGCGAACGTGATCTAGACACACCTATGACTCCTACCATTGCTCCTGATACAAACCCCGAACCGCCCACTGCTGCTGAAAATCCTGTCATGGAACTCAAGCCCCTTCCCGAGCATCTGAAGTACGTCTTTTTGGATTCAAATCAGACGTTTCCGGTGATTATCAACTCTCGACTCACACCTGACCAGGAACTCCGTTTGATTTCTGTTCTCCAGCAACATCGAAGAGCCATTGGATGGACTCTTGATGATTTGACTGGTATAAGCCCTTCATATTGCACACATCGAATCTACACGGAAGAAGGTGCACGACCTTCAAGAGAAATGCAAAGATGCCTAAACCCTAATCTACAAGAGGTCGTGAAAAAGGAGATCATAAAGTGGTTAGTTGCAGGGATCATCTACCCGATCTCCGACAGTCGTTGGGTGAGTCCAATACAAGCGGTGCCTAAAAAGGCAGGACTTACCATTATCACGACTGAAACCGGAGAAGTCATTCCAACCTGAATAGCTAACTCGTGGAGAGTCTGCATTGATTACAGAAGACTCAATTCCTCCATGAAGAAGGATCATTTCCCACTACTGTTTATTGATCAGATCCTCGAAAAACTAGCATGAAATAGGTTCTTCTGCTTTCTTGACGGGTACTCCGGTTACAATCAGGTGGCTGATGAGAACCTCATCATGAGCCATAACTAGCTCATTTTGACCCAATACAAAGGATAAAAGCTCCTACATAACTCAAGGAAAGGGTTAACTCAGAGAATTCTGAGTTTAAGGAGAAAACAAGTCATAAGGGGTAAAAATGCAATTTTACCAGTATAATCTGCATACAGGGTAATTCAGGGTCCAAACATAGGTCAAAGCAACTTAATAAGAATAAAAGTGGGATGAGATGATCTAGCAAGGGCTACAGCAATTCCAAGGAACTAAATGATAATCTGTAACCCTAAAACAACCCACTTCAATTCACGAGGTTCTAGGCAAAGTAAAAATAGAATAAACCCTCTAAAATTCATAGAAAAATAATCTCTAGGGTTTAGAACCTTCAATTTGGCCTTCAGAACCCATGTTGACCTACATTGAGAACCATGCCCAATTAATAACTTAATCTGGGTTTTCGCATAAATTGACCGGTCAAACAAGGTTTAATATAGAAATAAAATTCACCATCAGATTCCTTAGGTCCTAATTAATCATGTATAAAAACTTGAGCCTAAGAAGAAACCTCCTTGACCGACTTTACACTTTGGTCCTCATATATTTACTTTTTGGCCCTCAACTTTTGAACCGTCGCATTTTGGCCCCTAACTCTCCTTCGTTCTTTGCATTCAGGTCCCCCCTGCAAAACCGGCCAGCACCATGCTCCGGCGACCTTGCGCGGAGCATGGCGCCGCGCAGGGTGAGGGGGAAAGCCTGGCAAGTAAACCAGGGGTGCCCTGCGTTGTCAGCCGTCGTAGGGACACCCCCCTGGTCGCTGTAGCCCACCATACCGGCCGTGCGAACGCACGGACGGTATGGGTTTTCGTCTCCGGCCATCCTCCGGCGAGGGAGACACGTCGTCTCCCTCCGCCTCCCTCCCTGTTTTGATCCCTATAAATACCCCCCATCGCTCCAGAGGCCGGGGCAGCTCGGATCTGACGGAGAAAATCCCCAACTTTCCTCTCTTCTCTCTCCGGCAGACGCTCACCAGCTCCGGCGGTTCCTCCCCCTCCTCCTCTTCGCTCTGCCGCAATACCAGCAGCAGAGACTTCCTCCCCTGCTCTTCCCGCGCCACGCCGCACCTAGCTGGCGCCTCTCCGGCTCTCTACTCGCCGCCGCCTCCTTCCCTGAGCATCTTCTTCTCCGGCGACAGTCGATACGACTGTCGCCCTACTGCTCCCCCTTCGTCCCTGCAAGTAAGTTAGAACTACTTCCCTTCTTCTCCTCTTTCTTTCCCCAGTTCCAATTTGTTCAATTAAGCCCTCGACCGACCCTGACCATCGTCACCCCCTTCGTCTCCGGCCACCCTCCGGCGAGATGTTCCCATCGCTCCACAGCCTCACACACCTCGCCGACCCTCACCGAACCTCCGCCTCATCACACTGAGCACCCCCCACCCCTCCACTGCCACTCCACACCTCCGTAACGCTCCCCCGAACAAACCCATTCCTCCGGTTGCAGTCCAACCTAGGGCTGCCGCCAGACACCACCTTGCGGCCTGCCGCGCAGCTCCTCACCTTCGCCGTGCCACGGTGAAGGTTCCCCAGTGGTTTGATCAGGCCGAGAGGCCATATTCGTGTCCGACAGGTTTTGAGGTTCGACCGCCATTAACGCACATTGAAGCAGCTTCTCCCGCGCTCCAGGCTTGAGGACTCCAGGTCTCCAGCTGCTGCGGAGTACGGGGAGTCTTGCGAAGGCAGCCAGCCAGCAACCTACGCAAATCGAAGCCGCAGCTGCAGAAGCCAGGCCGCGGTCTCCCAGCAGGCGCACGCGAGGAAAGGTCTGCGTTTAGTCCCACATCGGCACAGGTGAAGAAGAAGAACCGCGGAAGAAGAAGGAGGCTGACTGTAGCAACAGGCAGTTTAAGTCGTCTGATTTGGAAATCAGACGACGTCCTGAAGGGAAAAGAAGAAAGACGGAGGGAGATCTGAAGAACAACAGAAGAAGGCGAGGCAGAGGAGAACACAAAAGAACAAGGGAAGAACTGAAAGAAGAAAAACAAAGAAGAAAGAAGAAGATCT
The DNA here is from genome assembly GCA_037157565.1 of Thalassia testudinum. NCBI lineage: Eukaryota > Viridiplantae > Streptophyta > Magnoliopsida > Alismatales > Hydrocharitaceae > Thalassia > Thalassia testudinum. Next base: position 711,280 of record JAZHRO010000029.1, on the reverse strand, counting down.
GAAGAAAGACAGAAGAAAAAGGAGGAGCAGGAACAGCTGGAAGAAGAAGAAGAGCATCACCATTGCAGAAGAAAGACATCACCTCTGCAGACAAAGAAGAAGAAGATCTGAGACGAGGAGAAAACAAAAAGAAAAGAAGACAACAAATTCTTTCCCTCTCTCTTTCTTTATTTTTGTAAAAGAAACATGTATATCTCTAGAATACAACTTGCTCCCTGAGTTCGACCTCGGGAACTCTTTTATTTTCCGAGTAAAAAAAATTATATTTGAAATGTTGGCAATAACTGGCTATACTACAACGCTATAACAATAAAACCCGGTTATCTCTCGAAGCCACCGTCTCATTATTTGGCGCCGTTGCCGGGGAGCAACGGCTATTCTAGAGGTAAACATTCCTATTTCTTTTTTTTTTTTTAATTTCTGATAATCTCCTCTCTTTTGTGCAGCTACAGGAACTCAAGAAGACAAGCAACCACACGACAACCACTCCGAAGACAGGTAAATTTTTCCTCTCGCTATTAACCCCTAAACTCTAAAGAGGAAGAAAAGAAAAGAACAAGCAATATAGGACTAACCTGTCTTCCATACTTAGTAACCATAAAGAGTTGCATGTTTTCAACTCATCACTCCTGCACACTATTAAGGGTATTTAAGGGCTAACACATTCTTGCTTGAGCCCTAATTGCCCAACAAAGAGTTAAATGGACCAAGTAGAGCCAACATAAGGTCAAACATTAGGATTTCAGTAGAGACACACCCCTTAATCAAGAATTGAGGAAATCCAAAAGAGGTGTGCCCAAGCCATTGATTGAAAATAATTAACAAGAAAAATCCTAAACAATTGTCTCTCTCTAAACAGTTGAACCCTAAAACAAGGCCTAACTTCTCAAGGAAACCACTAGGTGAAGTTAACCCCTAGGGGTCAACCAACCTTCAAACTAGGCCACTTTGTTCACAAAAACACCTAAAGTTCAAGTGAAACCTTAAGCACCCTGATCTTAAAATTAGTAGACTTAAGAGGTCAAGATCCCCATTCTGGTCTACCTGGAACCGCAGTGACAAGAGAGGTCGGGTGGGGGAAACCCTGTAACCCGTGGGGACGCTCTACCGTGTAGGAGTCTTCGCGGGACTCTCCCTCTCTGGCTGCCCAGGTAATTCTCAGGTGGACGATCTTTCTGATCAAGGGGTCCATCTGCCCCGCACCTCTATAGTCACCCAACACATTTTTGGGTGTCTTGATTGGGTCCAGCACCTTCTAAACTTACCTCTTCCAACAGTGCATGTACGGAAGGAGGTCCCTAAGACCACCCTTAAGACCTCCTTTAGAAATTCGCTCTCGTCAAGGCCAAGCCTCGACGCCCGTGTTTGTGCAGCAACACCTTCACATTATTCTCTCTTCTGATTCAGAACCAAGTTCTTCTTCCCCCATCATGGCTCAGCCAGTTGAGGAAGAAAATAATCTGGAACACCAGCTCCAGCGACTCAATGACCTCTTCCAAAACTTCGTGCACCCACCACAGCGTCCTATGATGCGGGACCACTACAATCCTGCTGTGGTGGCCATTGAGCCTCGAGTCAGAATCCCGACTGGAGGACCTGATTCCGAATTAAAGCCCAACATGATTCATGCTATACCTAAATTCCATGGGCTTAATTCTGAAGATCCCTTCCAGCACATCAAACAGCTAAAGCATCTGGCCCACACTTTTGGATCAGATGCGCAAAATCGGGATATTCTTCTCATGAAGATGTTCTCCTTTTCTCTTATGGACAAGGCCGCCCATTGGTATCAAACTCAGACCCGGCCGATCAACACTTGGGAAGAACTTCAATCCGAATTTTTGAAAAAGTTTTTTCCCGTTGGTCGGACCAACGCCTGGCGCCATCAGATTACACACTTCACTCAACAATCAGGAGAACCTCTCCATGAGGCATGGGATCGCTTTCAGGATCTCATGAGAAAGTGCCCCCATCACGGAGTTCCTAAATGGGAACAAGTCCAATCTTTTTACCAGGGACTCCGTGAGGACATCCGCCTTTTCGTCAATGCAACTTGCGGAGGAAACATCATGGGTCAACATGAAGACACCGTTTGGGAAATTCTCGAAAATATGTGCGAGAACTCCATCAACAATGACTCCATGGGATTATTCGACAGGACGAATACCCACGCAGCGACGAATCTTAAGGGAGCACATGAGACGCAGGGCCTGTCCGCATCAGTCGACCTGGAATTAATGGCCAGTCGATTGGACAAGGTCTCAATCATTGAAAAGAAGGTGGATGAGCTGACTCAGCACTTGCAGCAAGCCACCTCCGCGCGTAACTCCTTTGCACAACCTCCCTCCACACAGGAAACTGTGCAAAACATCCTCCACCGACCTTCCCCTGGGATGGATCCATATCCATCCCCATCTGATTCTTGGATCGGAGGATCATCCGATCCTTTCTACACCAGCCGGGGGAACTCCATTCCCCCTTTCCCTGACTCTCAGGAGGTTCCTCAGACCTGCGAGGACCTCAACGCCATCCAGAACGACCCATTCTCCAACACTTACAACCCTGGATGGCGAAACCATCCCAATTTTCAGTGGGCAGGAAATTCCCAAACTCAAAGACCACCTTTTCAGTCCCGCCCACAGCCCCCTCGTCATTACCAGCCGCCTCAGCCTCGGCCCAACCCTACTTATCCATCAGGGCCAAATCAGGATCAAATGTCCCTAATCCTTCAGACTCTGGCTGACATTCAAAAAACGAATGCGGCTATTCAAAAATAGCACAAGGACGAGCTTACTGAAGTTAAAACTCAACTGGCCCAGTTGGAAAATTCTCGCCAGCCAGGCACACTCCCTTCCCAACCTCTTCCTAACCCAAATAACGTGCCAACCCAGAAGCGCGTTATGAATCCAAATTTAGGCCACGCTCAATGGATTTATCAGGCCCCTACTGCTCCATCTCCAGACGAGATGGAAGCCTCAACTTCTTATGCGGGATTTCAGCAGCAGCCACCCCTCTTACCAAACCCAAACTAGAATCAGGCCGGATTAAATTCTGTAACAACACGTAGTGGTAAAACAACTGAAGACCCGCATTATCCAAACCACTCCAAGCCTGATAACCATGACCCTAGGATAGTTATCCAAGATACCGCTGTTCCGGATCCACAACCTGGACCTATCCTAGAAGAACCAACCAAGATCCCGTTTCCCGAGGCCTTGACCAAGGGAAAGAAGACCACCAAACCCGTGGCCCCTGAGGAGGACCTGGTCAAGCTCTTTGAGCAGGTCCACATAAACATCCCCTTGATGGATGCAATCCGCCACGTACCAGCTTACGCACGATTTCTAAAGAATATATGTACACCCCAGCGTAAGCCGCGAACCAAGGGAGGGAGCCCAATTGTTATGTCAGAGCAAGCCAGCTCTGTAATCCTTAGTAGACTCCCACCCAAGGCAAAAGATCCTGGGACTCCCCTGATTTCCTGTAAGATAGGTGGTACCCAATTTGATAGAGCATTGTTAGACTTGGGTGCATCCATAAACCTGATACCCACATCCTTACTTGACCATCTAGAAGAATCTGAGCTAAAACCAACCGAGGTGACATTACAATTAGCAGATCGATCTATAAAGTCACCAAAAGGGATTCTCGAGGATGTTATTGTAAGAGTGCGGGATTTCTATTTTCCAGTGGACTTTATAGTCTTAGATATGGATGCACCTGAGAACCCTAGGGATACACCAATCATTCTAGGGAGACCTTTCTTGGCTACTGCTAGAGCCAACATCAGCTGTGAGGAGGGCCAAATAGAGCTTAAGTTTGGAGATCAAACACTGAAAATTGATATATTTAAGGCCCAACAAGGAATTAATTGCGGCGTCATCGAACAAATTTGTGACATCAAGACTTTGGTTGATGAATCACACCTCCAGAATGACTCGAGTATGCCTCATCAACCACAGAAGGATCTTGACCCGCAAACAGAGGAGTCGAATCCAGATGTGAACAACCCAGTAACTCCCACCCTTGAACCTCACATCTATACTGAACCACCCGCTGCTGCTGAAAACCCCATCCTCGAACTGAAACCCCTTCCTGCTCACTTGAAATACGTCTTTTTGGGTTCTAATCAGACCCTTCCTGTGATTATCAATTCCAACCTCAGTCCTGAACAGGAATCCCGTCTGATTGTTGTCCTCCAGCAACATCGCAGAGCCATCGGATGGACTCTCGATGATTTGACTGGAATAAGTCCCTCTTATTGTACTCATCATATCTATTCAGAAGAGGGCACACGACCTTCTCGTGAAATGCAGAGACGCTTAAACCCCAATCTGCAGGAGGTCGTGAAAAAGGAGATCATCAAGTGGTTAGATGCCGGGATCATCTACCCGATCTCCGATAGTCGTTGGGTGAGCCCAATTCAGGTCGTGCCCAAGAAGGCAGGACTCACCACTATAACGACTGAGACCGGAGAAATCATTCCTACCCGATTAGCCAACTCGTGGAGAGTCTGTATAGATTACCGCCGACTAAATTCCTCCACAAAGAAGGATCATTTCCCACTACCCTTCATTGATCAAATTCTCGAAAAACTTGCGGGAAATAGGTTCTTCTGCTTTCTTGACGGGTACTCCGGTTATAACCAGGTGGCAATCCATCCTGAGGACCAAGAAAAGACCACGTTCACCTGCCCCTTCGGAACATACGCTTTCCGAAGAATGCCTTTCGGTCTTTGCAATGCACCCGCTACTTTTCAGCGATGCATGCTTGCCGTATTCTCAGATATGGTAGGTGATTATCTGGAAGTCTTCATGGATGACTTTTCAGTTTTCGGAGCATCATTCGACGATTGCCTCCAACACTTGGTCCAGATACTCAGGCGGTGCATCGATGTGAATTTGGTTCTTTCCTGGGAAAAGAGCCATTTCATGGTGCCTGAGGGAATTGTCCTGGGACACTCGATTTCGGAGAAAGGTATCCAAGTGGATCGAGCTAAGGATAATCTGATTTCTCACCTTCCTATGCCTAGCTCGATCAGGGACATCCGTTCCTTTTTAGGGCATGTCGATTTTTATCGACGATTTATCCCGGATTTTTCAAAAATCGCGCGCCCCCTGACCATTCTTCTCTCCAAGGATGTTCCTTTTGAAATTTCCAAGGAATGCACTCAAGCATTTGAAATCCTGCGTGACCGAGTCACCCAAGCCCCGATCCTACAGTCCCCTGATTGGTCTCAACCCTTTGAGATCATGTGCGATGCATCCGACTTCGCTGTAGGAGCGGTTTTGGGGCAGAAAATTGACAGGAAACCTGTAGCCATTTACTACGCCAGCAAAACACTCGATGAGGCTCAGCGTAACTATACGGTTACTGAGAAAGAGCTGCTAGCTGTAGTATTTGCCCTAGAAAAGTTCAGATCGTACCTTCTGGGTTCCCGTGTCATCATATACTCGGATCACACAGCTGTGAGGCATCTCCTTGCAAAGAAGGACGCGAAACCTCGATTAATCCGATGGATCTTGCTGTTGCAAGAATTTGACCTTGAGATTCGCGACAAAGCGGGAAAGCAAAATGTGGTAGCTGATCACTTGTCCCGTCTTCCTTCTGAAATAATTGACCCTTCCGGACCCATCACTGAGCATTTTCCCGATGAGCACCTGCTGACTATTGGTACTAGCCTTCCATGGTTTGCTAATGTAGTAAATTACTTGGCATCTCATCAGATCCCCTCCGATTGGCCGAAGGCCAAGAAAGACAAATTACGCTCCAATGCCAAGTATTACATTTGGGAAGACCCGTACCTCTTCCGCATAGGTGCCGATCAGATCATCCGGAGATGTGTCCCGGAGGGGGAATTCAACAATATCCTCTCTTTCTGTCATGACCAGGCATGCGGTGGCCATTTCGTCGGGCATAAAACCGCATCAAAAGTCCTCCAGTGCGGCTTTTACTGGCCCACACTGTTCAAAGACGCATACAATCACTGCAAGGCATGCAGTCGTTGCCAGACTTTGGGCAACATGAGCCATCGCGACATGATGCCTATGCAACCGATTCTAGTATGCGAAATCTTTGATGTTTGGGGGATTGATTTTATGGGCCCCTTTCCTGTTTCGGATGGTTTCGAATACATTCTGTTGGCTGTGGACTACGTGTCCAAATGGATCGAAGCCATACCGACCCGAACCTGTGATCACAAAATCGTTCTCAAATTCATTCATCAACACATTTTCTCAAGGTTCGGGATTCCTCGTGCAATAATCTCTGATGGAGGGACCCATTTCACAAATGCTCAGTTTAGGTCACTGATGACCAAATACGGGGTGTCTCACCGAATCTCTACTCCTTACCACCCCCAAACTAATGGTCTAGCTGAGCTGTCTAATCGGGAGATCAAGAAAATCCTGCAAGTCACTGTTCGACCTGACAGGAAGGACTGGTCGTCCCGACTTCCGGAAGCATTGTGGGCCTATAGGACAGCCCACAAGACCCAATTGGGCATGTCTCCCTTTAGACTGGTGTACGGAAAGGCATGCCACCTTCCCGTAGAACTGGAGCATAAAGCCTATTGGGCAGTACGGAACTGTAATCTCGATCTTTCCAAGGCTGGGACCCACAGAAAACTCCAAATCAGCGAGATCGATGAATTACGCCTAGATGCGTAAGAGAACTCGCAAATCTACAAGGAGCGGGTTAAAGCCTTCCACGACAAACACATCTCGAGAAAGATCTTTCATCCTGGTCAAAAGGTCCTACTCTTTGATGCCCGACTAAAACTCTTCCCAGGAAAACTGAGATCCAAGTGGGTCGGACCATTTTTGGTCCGACAGGTTTTTGGAAATGGAGCAATCGAAATCAGTCCACTCAGCCACGATTCTGAACCTTTCATCGTGAACGGTCAGAGACTCAAGCCGTTCATTGATGTAACTTCTACTGATTTGGCTGAGGCATCTTATATCCTCCTTTCCCCTTGAGCTTATTGCGCCCAGCCGATGGCGTAAAACTCAGCGCTTAACGGGAGGCAGCCCGTCATTCTCTTTGAAAGCCTGAAACTTGTTCCGACACCTTTTTGCACTCAAAGTTCACCCTTGTAGACAGCCGACCCCACCTCAGATGCTTGCATCTGGGATTAGAAATCGTCCGCAAAAATTCAACCCAACCCATCCACTCATCCAAATTTCTGTCTTAAGGAATGAACTAAGTTAAATAAAAACCCCCTAGGTTACAATGAGGACATTGCAAATCTTAGGCATGGGGGGGTATGGAAGTGCAAAACTTGTAAGAAAAGGTTTCAAACAAAAAATTCACATATGACAAAAACACCATAAAAATTAAAAAAAAAAAAACTTTTTCGAAAAAGAATAAGAGGAAAAGAGGAGAAGGAAATTTTGTGAAGGAGAAAAGAAACAAAATGAAAAAGGAGCACAAAAATTAAGAGAAAAGGTGATAGTCATTAGTAAGGAACTAAGGAATTAACCTAAGTTCTAGACCTCATTCAAGAAAATAACTGAAAAGTGCATAATGAGATTAGTAAGAACGCAAACCTTAGGCATTCTTGAATAGACTCTTAGTACCCATTAAGATCTAGACACTCCTCAAGAGGTTGAGGAAAATGAAAAGTTGAAGTATTAGGTCTAAGGCTTAGGGAGTATTTGGCCTCGTTAACTAATTTTTGGTTTACGGGACTCAGTAACCTAAGCACCCTAACCTCACACACAGCCTGGTTCAGTAAGCGTAAAAATCAGAATCACGCAGAAACATCGCAAAATTCTGAAAAGAACACCTAGAATAGGAGCAGCCGATCAACACAAGTTGATTTGGACGAGTTCTCAGCGCGGAGAGGCGGGAAATCCCCTCGAAGATGCGTAACAAAATATCATCTCCTCGGTGCTTGTTTCTTAGGATATTTACATATCCTACTGGGGGCATGTAAGCACTCTGCTGGTTCAGATTCCATGGATGGCATTATCTCGAAGTGTCAATTGCCAGGGTCTGGATTCGGCCACGGAACACCATGGATGGGATTATCTCGAAATCTCAATAGCCAGGGTTCCGGGGGTTGCCATGGGCGGTGCTATCTCGAAGCATCGATCGCCAGGAACCCTTGAGGATTGATGATGGGAGCAAGGAATCTGATACAGACCGTGTTGAAAAGCCAATCCTAGGCTAGAACTAAAAAGAAAAAGAGAGAGAAAACTCTCCAAACAGAAAAACTTTCTATCTCTCTCTTACAAACGCACTGCGAACTGAGCCAGGGCTAAAATCATTTCAAGCACGGGTGCTTTAACCACAAAGTCCAATAAACCTTAGGTTAGTTCTTGTGGACCTTAAAAACCTTTGCTAGAGACTGAGGCTAAGGCTAGACAGATTTGGATCTTGATTGGTACTAGAGTACCTTTTAGGCCTATGGTCAGCATTCTAACCTAATCTAAGCTCAAATAAAAAAACACTTATCTAAAGCTATTAAGAACTTCATGGTCTAGAACAAGGGTTGAAACCTTAAGTTTTTGCTAAGGGACTAGCAAAAGCTAGGCATGGGGGTATGATGAGAACCTCATCATGAGCCATAACTAGCTCATTTTGACCCAATACAAAGGATAAAAGCTCCTACATAACTCAAGGAAAGGGTTAACTCAGAGAATTCTGAGTTTAAGGAGAAAACAAGTCATAAGGGGTAAAAATGCAATTTTACCAGTATAATCTGCATACAGGGTAATTCAGGGTCCAAACATAGGTCAAAGCAACTTAATAAGAATAAAAGTGGGATGAGATGATCTAGCAAGGGCTACAGCAATTCCAAGGAACTAAATGATAATCTGTAACCCTAAAACAACCCACTTCAATTCACGAGGTTCGAGGCAAAGTAAAAATAGAATAAACCCTCTAAAATTCATAGAAAAATAATCTCTAGGGTTTAGAACCTTCAATTTGGCCTTCAGAACCCATGTTGACCTACATTGAGAACCATGCCCAATTAATAACTTAATCTGGGTTTTCGCATAAATTGATCGATCAAACAAGGTTTAATATAGAAATAAAATTCACCATCAGATTCCTTAGGTCCTAATTAATCATGTATAAAAACTTGAGCCTAAGAAGAAACCTCCTTGACCGACTTTACACTTTGGTCCTCATATATTTACTTTTTGGCCCTCAACTTTTGAACCGTCGCATTTTGGCCCCTAACTCCCCTTCGTTCTTTGCATTCAGGTCCCCCCTGCAAAACCGGCCAGCACCATGCTCCGGCGACCTTGCGCGGAGCATGGCGCCGCGCAGGGTGAGGGGGAAAGCCTGGCAAGTAAACCAGGGGTGCCCTGCGTTGTCAGCCGTCGCAGGGACACCCCCCCTGGTCGCTGTAGCCCACCATACCGGCCGTGCGAACGCACGGACGGTATGGGTTTTCGTCTCCGGCCATCCTCTGGCGAGGGAGACACGTCGTCTCCCTCCGCCTCCCTCCCTGTTTTGATCCCTATAAATACCCCCCATCGCTCCACAGGCCGGGGCAGCTCGGATCTGACGGAGAAAATCCCCAACTTTCCTCTCTTCTCTCTCCGGCAGACGCTCACCAGCTCCGGCGGTTCCTCCCCCTCCTCCTCTTCGCTCTGCCGCAATACCAGCAGCAGAGACTTCCTCCCCTGCTCTTCCCGCGCCACGCCGCACCCAGCTGGCGCCTCTCCGGCTCTCTGCTCGCCGCCGCCTCCTTCCCTGAGCATCTTCTTCTCCGGCGACAGTCGATACGACTGTCGCCCTACTGCTCCCCCTTCGTCCCTGCAAGTAAGTTAGAACTACTTCCCTTCTCCTCTTTCTTTCCCCGGTTCCAATTTGTTCAATTAAGCCCTCGACCGACCCTGACCATCGTCACCCCCTTCGTCTCCGGCCACCCTCCGGCGAGATGTTCCCATCGCTCCACAGCCTCACACACCTCGCCGACCCTCACCGAACCTCCGCCTCATCACACTGAGCACCCCCCACCCCTCCACTGCCACTCCACACCTCCGTAACGCTCCCCCGAACAAACCCATTCCTCCGGTTGCAGTCCAACCTAGGGCTGCCGCCAGACACCACCTTGCGGCCTGCCGCGCAGCTCCTCACCTTCGCCGTGCCACGACGAAGGTTCCCCAGTGGTTTGATCAGGCCGAGAGGCCATATTCGTGTCCGACAGGTTTTGAGGTTCGACCGCCATTAACGCACATTGAAGCAGCTTCTCCCGCGCTCCAGGCTTGAGGACTCCAGGTCTCCAGCTGCTGCGGAGTACGGGGAGTCTTGCAAAGGCAGCCAGCCAGCAACCTACGCAAATCGAAGCCGCAGCTGCAGAAGCCAGGCCGCGGTCTCCCAGCAGGCGCACGCGAGGAAAGGTCTGCGTTTAGTCCCACATCGGCACAGGTGAAGAAGAAGAACCGCGGAAGAAGAAGGAGGCTGACTGTAGCAACAGGCAGTTTAAGTCGTCTGATTTGGAAATCAGTCGACGTCTTGAAGGGAAAAGAAGAAAGACGGAGGGAGATCTGAAGAACAACAGAAGAAGGCGAGGCAGAGGAGAACACAAAAGAACAAGGGAAGAACTGAAAGAAGAAAAACAAAGAAGAAAGAAGAAGATCTGAAGAAAGACAGAAGAAAAAGGAGGAGCAGGAACAGCTGGAAGAAGAAGAAGAGCATCACCATTGCAGAAGAAAGACATCACCTCTGCAGACAAAGAAGAAGAAGATCTGAGACGAGGAGAAAACAAAGAGAAAAGAAGACAACAAATTCTTTCCCTCTCTCTTTCTTTATTTTTGTAAAAGAAACATGTATATCTCTAGAATACAACTTGCTCCCTGAGTTCGACCTCGGGAACTCTTTTATTTTCCGAGTAAAAAAAATTATATTTGAAATGTTGGCAATAACTGGCTATACTACAACGCTATAACAATAAAACCCGGTTATCTCTCGAAGCCACCGTCTCATTAGTGGCAATCCATCCTGAGGACCAAGAAAAGACCACATTCACCTGCCCCTTCGGGACGTACGCGTTTCGGAGGATGTCTTTCGGTCTCTGCAATGCACCTGCAACTTTTCAGCGGTGCTTGCTTGCCATATTCTCAGATATGGTAGGTGATTATCTGGAAGTCTTCATGGATGACTTTTCAGTTTTTGGAGAATCATTTAACGATTGCCTCCAACACTTGGTCCAAATACTCAGGCGGTTCATTGAGGTGAATTTGGTTCTTTCTTGGGAAAAGAACCATTTCATGGTGCCTGAGGGAATTGTCCTGGGACATTTAATCTCGGAGAAAGGCATCCAAGTGGATAGAGCTAAGGTTAACCTGATTTCCAAGCTCCCTATGCCTAGCTCGATTAAGGACATCCGATCTTTTTTGGGGCACGTCGATTTTTACTGTCGATTTATCCCTGATTTCTCCAAAATCACACACCCCCTGACAAATCTTCTCTCCAAGGATGTGCCTTTCAAAATTTCCAAGGAATGCACTCAAGCATTTGAGATCCTACGTGACCGAGTCACCCAAGCCTCGATCCTACAGTCCCCTGATTGGTCTCAACCCTTTGAGATCATGTGCGATGCATCTGACTTCGCTATAGGAGTGCTTCTGGGGCAGAAAATTGACGGGAAACCTGTGGTCATTTACTACACTAGCAAAACAATGGATGAGGCTTAGCGTAACTATACGGTTACTGAGAAAGAGCTGCTGGCCGTAGTATTTGCCCTGGAAAAATTCAGATCATACCTTCTGGGCTCCCGTGTTATCATATACTCGGATCACACAGCTGTGAGGCATCTCCTTGCAAAGAAGGACGCGAAACCTCGATTAATTCGATGGATCTTGCTGTTGCAAGAATTTGACCTCGAGATTTGCGACAAGGTGGGAAAGCAGAATGTGGTAGCTGATCACTTGTCCCGCCTTCCTTCTGAAATAATCGACCCTTCAGGACTTATTACAGAACATTTTCCTGATGAGCACCTCTTGACTATCAGTACAAGTCTTCCATGGTTCGCTGATATAGTTAATTACCTAGCATCAAATCAGATTCCGCCCGATTGGCCGAAGGCCAAAAAGGACAAATTGCGTTCTGATGCCAAGTATTACCTATGGGAAGACCCGTATCTATTCCACATTGGTGCTGATCAGATAATTCGACGGTGTGTCGCAGAATTGGAAATCAAAGACATACTCTCATTCTGCCATGACCAGGAATGCGGTGGACATTTTTCAGGACTTAAAATCGCATCAAAAGTCCTCCAGTGCGGCTTTTACTGGCCCACAATTTTCAAGGATGCATACGATCACTGTAAGGCATGTTCCCGTTGCCAGACTCTGGGCAACATGAGCCATTGAGACATGATGCCTCTACAGTCGATCTTGGTATGTGAAATTTTTGATATTTGGGGGATTGATTTCATGGGACCCTTCCCGATCTCGGATGGCTTCGAATACATCTTACTCGTAGTTGACTATGTTTCCAAGTGGATAGAAGCCATTCTGACCCGAACCAACAATCATAAAGTCGTTATAAAATTCCTTCATCAAAACATTTTCTCAAGGTTCGGGATTCCACGTGCTATAATTTCCGACGGAGGGACCCATTTTACAAAAGCTCAGTTCAGGTCACTGATGACCAAATACGGGGTGTCACACCGAATCTCTACTCCTTACCACCCCCAAACTAATGGTCTAGCTGAGCTATCTAACCGAGAGATCAAGAAGATCCTTCAGGTTACTGTTCGACCTGATAGAAGATTGGTCTTCTCGGCTTTCGGAAGCATTGTGGGCCTATTGGACCGCCCACAAGACCCAATTAGGAATGTCTCCCTTCAGACTAGCGTACGGGAAGGCGTGTCACCTCCCCATCGAGTTGGAGCATAAAGCCTATTGGGCAGCACGGACCTGTAATCTGGATCTTTCTAAGGCTGGAACCCACAGAAGACTTCAAATGAGCGAGGTCGATGAATTACGCCACGATGCGTATGAGAACTCGCGAATTTACAAAGAACGGGTTAAAGCTTTTCACGACAGACACATTTCTAGAAAGATCTTTCATCCTGGTCAGAAAGTTTTACTCTTTGATGCCCGACTAAAATTATTCCCTGGGAAGCTAAGATCCAAGTGGGTTGGACCCTACCTAGTCCGACAAATCTTCAGAAATGGAGCCATTGAAATCAGCCCACTCAGCCACGATTCTGAACCCTTTGTCGTGAACGGTCAGAGACTCAAGCCGTTCATTGACATGACCAATATAGATTTGGCTGAGTCATCCTTTACCCTCCATTCCTCTTGAGCTCATTGCGCCCAGCCGATGGCGTAAAACTCAATGCTTAACGGGAGGCAACCAATCATTCTTTGAAAAACCTGAAACCTTTTCTGACATCTCTATGCAGAATTCATATTGCACTTTAGGGTTCATCCATTAGAACAGCCGACTTCACCTCAGGTATCCCTACCCGAGATTAGAAATCATTCGCAACAAGTCACTTAGACCCATTCACTCACCACACACCTGTCCTAATGCATGAACTAAGCTGAAATCGAACCCACCTAATTTACAATGGGGACATTGCAAATCGTAGGCATGGGGGGTTATGAAAGTTCAAAATATCAGGAAAATTCATATTAAGAAAGGGTTTCATTAAAAGAAAAGACTTGATAGAGGGGAGGAACAATTCAGGGTCATACAAATGAGAGAAGGAAAAAAGTAAAGTGATAAAAAGGAGCACAAAAGGAAAATGAAAAGAAATAGTCATTAGTAAAAGATTAAAAGGTTAACTAAAGTTCTAGACCGAATCAAGAAAAAGAAAAGAAAAGTGCTATGAAAATACAACAAGAGATTAGCGGGAACGTTGGTCTTAAGCCTCTTGGGCTAGAAGCTTTAGCTTAAAAATTCACGTATCCATTAAAATCTGGATAATCCTCAAGAGGTTGAGGAAAATGCGAAGTTTGAGTATTAGGTCTAAGGCTTAGGAAGTATTCGGCCTCGTTAACTGACTTCCAGTTTGCGGGATTCGGTAACCTAAGCACCCCACATTCACACACAGTCTGGTTCAGTGCGCATAAACATCCAAATCACGCGAAAAGCGTTTAATGTTCTGAGAAAGTCACCTAGATTAGGAGCAGCCAATCAACACAAGTTGATTTGGACGAGTTCCCAGCGCAGAGAGGTAGGAAATTCCCCTCGAAGATGCGTAACATATCGTCTCCTCGGTGCTTGTCTCTTAGGATATTTAAATATCCTACTGGGGGCATGTAAGCACTCTGCTGGTTCAGATACCATGGGCGGCATTATCCCGAAATGTCAATCGCCAGGGTCTGAATTCGGCCACGGAACACCATGGGCGGGATTATCTTGAAATCTCGAAAGCTAGGGTTCTGGGGGTTGCCATGGGCGGGATTATCCTGAAATCTCGAAAGCCAGGGACCCTTGAGGATTGATGATGGGAACGAGGAATTCGATACAGACCGTGTTGAGAAGCTAATCCGAAGCTAGAAATAAAAGAAAAGAGAGAGAGAAAGCTCTCCAAACAAATTCTTCTATCTCTCTTACAAAAAAACGCACTGCAAAACTGAACCTAGGCTAAAATTGTCTCAAGCACGGGTGCTTTAACCGCGGAGTCCAACAAACCCTAGGTTAGTTTCTATGGGCCGTAGAAACCTTTGCGGAGGACTGAGGCTAAAGCGGAACAGGTCTGGATTTTGGTTGGTACTTGAGTACCTCTGGGCCTATTGTCGCATTCCTACCTAATCACAAAAGAAAAGGAGAAGCACTTATCATGATGGTTGACAGACACTCAGGGTCTAGAACGGAAGTTAAAACTTTGAAATTTTGCTAAGGGACTAGCAAAAGCTAGGCATGGGGATATGATGAGAACCTCATCATGAGCCATAACTAGCTCATTTTGACCCAATAAAGAAGATAAAACCTCCTACATAACCTAGAAGAAGGCTTAACTGAAGGAATAAGTGCTCTGAGAAGAAAACATGAAATAAAGGTTAAAACTGTAATTTTACCATTACAGTACATAAACGGGATTTCTCAGAGGCAAAACATAGGTCAAATGCTCTAAATGAGATAAAAAGTGGGTTGAGTCAATCAAAAATGGGTTTATGTGCGATCTAGGAATTAAATGACATTTGGTAACCCTAAAACAGACCCACTTAAATTAACAAGGTTTCGGTCGGGATAAAAATCAAGTAAACCCTCTAAAAATCATGGAAAAATATCCTCTAGGGTTTAGAAAGCTCAATTTGGCCTTTGGAAACCAGTTTGACCAAGATTAGGGTCCGAGTACATTAATTGACCTAATTTGGGTTTTTACGCAAAATGTCTAGTCAAACAAGGTCAAACCTAAAATCCAACTTCTCCATTGGATTCCTTAGGTCCAAATTAGGTTTATACCAAAATTTGGACCAAAGGGGAGGTCATCTTGACCTACTTTGCAATTTAGTACACCCAAATCACAATTTGGTCTCTATCTTTTGAATATCTTTGCAGAGAGCCCCCTAAGCTCCTCGCCACCTTTGCAATCAGGTCCTACCGCCATTGTTAGGGCAGAACCGATCTCCTCTAAGGTTTAGAGAGGGATTCCTCTCTAATCCCTCAGAGATTCCCTCCCAGAAATGGAAGGGAGATTCTCTGAGGAATTCCCTTCCTTCTAAAGCCAATTAAAATCTCTGGTGTGAACCCAATCTCTCGTGCGAACGCACGAGAGATTTGGGTATCCACCATCTTTCCATCTCCGGTGAGTCGGCAGAGTTGATTGCGCGATCTCCAAGCGCTAGAAGGTTCAGCCAACACTTATAAAAGGGTCCCCTGACCCGGCTGCAGATCCTCAGCTTGATTTTGACGGAGATTCCCCCAACTTTCCCTCTCTCCCATCTCCGGCCAAGAGACCCGCAAGCTCCGACGACCTCCTCCCCTCCTTCTCGTCACTCTGCTGCCATACCAGCACCAGATTCAACTCCGCCTCTTCCTCCCGCGTTGCGCCATACCCAGCGCACGTGCCCCTAACCTCGTCTTTGTCGCCGCTCCCTCCCTCAGGGTGTTTCTTCCCCAATGACGGCAGTTACGAGCCGTCCACTCCGCTGCCTCCCTTCCTTCCAAACCACTCCAGATACCTTCTCCATCTTCCCCTCTCTCTTTTCCCCCTATTATTTTAGTTAATTGCCCCCCGACAGCACCTGACCACCTCCACCTTGCTCGCCTCCGACCGACCTCCGGCGAGCCGCTCCCACCACTCCGCCCCTCCACACAACTCGCCAACCCTCTTGTAAGCTTCGTCTCACCACTAGGAGCAACTTCCTCCCATCCATCATCCTTCTACACCTCCACCACAGTCCCCCGAACGACCCCACACTTCCGGCCACAGGTTGACCTAGGCACACACGCCTAAGTCGTCCTACGGCTTGCAGCACCGTGCACCATCTTCGCCGTGCCACGGCGAAGGTGCCCAGCTAGTTTGATTAGGCCAATAGGCCGTGCTCGTGTTTGACAGGTTTCAGCTCCGGCTGCCATTGACGGTCGAAGCAGCTCCAGGTGCAGCAGCTCCAGGCGTAGCAAGCTCGTGCGGGTGTTGCGAAGCGATCAGGGCCTGCAAGGCGCGCTACGAAGCTCCCAGCCTTGGCAATTGCATGAGGACTCCTCTGCGGGCGCGCGTGAAATTGTGGCGGGCCAGATAGTCCCACATCGTTGAAACGCAAAACGCAGGTATAGTATAAATTGTTTTTGTGTTTTATGCTTACCGCCTCTGAAAGCACAGGGATGAGGTCCCTCACCTGACCCACGCCTGCCTCATCCGCGGTTTCACTTCACGGATCTGGCGGGATCCGACCCGACCCTAACCTACGCACTCCTCGCGCATCACCCACCTGCAGGTGTGCCTGGTCCCGGGTGCCAATCCGACCCGATTACCCGTGTGGCTCTGGGAGAGTATCCTTGAGCGAATTGCAGAGAAAGAGAGAGACGTTTGGGTAGAGGGACTGGGGTATGTTTTGCATTGGCTGTGATTTGCGCAGGAAAGGAGCAGAGGAAGAAGCGAACACTTAGCCGCTGCAGCAAGGGAAGAAAAGAAGGAAGAAGAGGTGAGTGTAGCAGAGAAAGAAGGAGAAGCCCTCGCAGAGAAGACAAGGAAGGAGAAAACTTCGAAGGAAAGCACAAAGAAGAACTGAAAGAACAGGAGCAGAAGAAGAAGGAACTCTGAAGAAAGGAAGCTGAGCAAGGTAGAGAAATGAGAGAAGGAAGGACTGTAGAAAAAGCCAAAAAGAAAAGGAAGACAGGAGAGGAACAAAGGCAGGAGGAAGAAGCCTTCACAAGAAAAGAAGCAGAGAAGACAAAGAAGAAGGCAGAAGAGAGAAAGAAGATTACATTTAAGACATCTGATATAGAAATCAGACGTCCAATTTTGTTTTCTTTTAGAAATTCTTTTTATATAACTCTCTCTTTTAATCAATTACTTTCATTTAAAAGTTGTATTCTTTGGTTTTAGAAGTAATGAGATTGCTCCCTGTGTTCGACCTCGGATACTCCGATTTTCGAGTAACAAAAAAAAATCTTTATTTGTTTTGAATGCTTTGTCGGCTATATTGCAACGTGACATCTCTTTAAAACCTTCACAAAAGTGTACGAACAATGAACCCCCTTCAGGAGAGACAATGTCTGAACCTGCTCAGGTGCCTGTCGGGGGGGAACATATTCTGAGACTGGACATGACCAAATTGGTCTAGCGCAACCATTTGATGATGAACCAATTGATTCACCCGAGATCCCTAGGTTAGGAAATGAAGAAAACTATGTCTCCTTGGATCATGAAATGATTTATGATTTTGAGACATATATAAATGAGGATCATCAATTCTTTGACTCTGAAGGTGAAGAATCTTTAGGTGGAGTCTCACTTGAGCATAAGGAAAATGATTTTAGTGAGACAAATGAGCATGAGGAATCTGATGAACCATTTGATAGCCCGTTCATTAAAGATTTGGATTCAGTTGGGGTTAACTTGGAGGATTCAAATCTTGATGATTCAATCAGTGACCCCAGTCCTCATCTGCACCCCAAAGAGCTGACTTCTGATATCATTACACCCAAGTCAATCCTGATTCAGTCGCAATTGTTGAACTTGGGAACTTTAGATGGGGTATATAATGATTTGGAGGTCCTGGAGCTTGAGCACTTGATTTTGGAGGATAGGAATTTGGCAATAAAAATCTAGGAGGGTAATTCTGAGGGAACTATGATTTTGGATATAAGGGTACCTATTGACCTGAAACCACCTATCTTCTATACGGTCCCTTATGA
Source organism: Thalassia testudinum (assembly GCA_037157565.1). Taxonomy (NCBI): domain Eukaryota; kingdom Viridiplantae; phylum Streptophyta; class Magnoliopsida; order Alismatales; family Hydrocharitaceae; genus Thalassia; species Thalassia testudinum. The sequence goes on along the minus strand of JAZHRO010000029.1, from coordinate 692,998 downwards.
TATCTTTCACGTATGACCCAAGCCTAGAATAATTGATTATTTTTCTGAGCTAAATGTTAAGTGGACATCTGAAACTAGTGAACTAGATCTACCTATTGTCCATCATTTTGGTCTTGGGTTGCACACCACAAAACTGCAGGCCCGACCCCGCAAGCTTAACAACCTTCGATTCTAGGTGATTTTCATCCAGAACCTTAGAACCACTTGACCCTAGGGCATAGGATTGCACCATAATCTGGTCCACATTTGTGGACATCTTCTGGTGATGGGTTTGAGGATCAATCTTTTTATTTTGATTCTAACCTGCACTTGTGAATTCTCAATTTCTTCCTTATATGTATATTATGCCTAGCTGAATGCATTAAACTTAGCATTTGTGTATACTCTCTTCTCTTTGCAAAGTTGACCGGGTTCTCACGAAATTCAGGTAATATTCTACTTACTCTGTCCTTTTCATGTCTTTAGTTTTTCAATGAGGACATTACATCATTTAGGCATGGGGGGGGTGGATAATCAATTCCTGAATTCATTTTGTTAACTCTGTAGAATTTCTTTTAGTTTCTTATAAAAAAAATTGAAAATTTTAAAAAGATAAAAAAGGAAAGAAATTAGGAAAAGAGAACTTAGGCATTTGGAAGTTATTAACTTTAGGAAATGATATGAGAAGACCTAAACACTTAGACTCTTCCGGTCTTTGGGCTTAATTAGCCCGGGTGTCCACTCGAATGTGGACTTAGTCTCGAGTATTCGCCAATTAAAATTCATTTCAAGTTGATAAATAAATTGGGATGATAAGTATGTGACTTATCAATCGGCCCTCTAATTTGGGGGGACTTTAAGCCTAAGCATCTACATACTTTTTTTTTGCACTGACTCACTTTTTGGTGGTTTCTTCAGAAATTGGGTAGCTAATGAATTATCTATGGTGGTATGGTTGACAAATTGTCGGTGGTAATAGCTCATTAGCAGGTTGTCCAAAGCCCAATCACAAGACCATTTTCATTGTACTGCCTTTAGATAAATCTTAGATTAGTGAAGCCACCTACTTTAAAAAAAAAACACAAAAAGAAAAAGAGAAAAAAAAAGAAAAAGGAGAAAAAAATAAAAAAAAATAATAAACAAAACCACACTTCACCGCACGAGTATGGCTAGCAAGTTGTCGTTGGTAACAGCCCATTGGCCGGTTGTCTAGAACCTAGCTCAGAAAAAAATGCACAATAATTCCCAAAACACTTAGGGAAGAAGCGGGAAGTAGAATAAACTAAGGAGATATACACTAGGTTCGCCCTTATGTTGACTCATAAATAAAAGAAGTAGGGAGAAAGCTACCAATCGAAAATGTAAGCCTTTAGGCATGGTCATCTAGGGTCGTAGAAACCCGAAGTCTATTTCAATGGCCGCCTAGTGAGCCTTTCGCTATTTTCACAAGATGCTTAGCACTTAGTGTCCTTTTCGAGCCTTGGGCATGTCAAGTAGCCGTAAAAAGTTATCCCAAAACTCTCAAACTCCAAAAGTACAAAAAAATTAGGAAAGAAGAAAAATAAAAAAATGTATCTTCCCTTTTCAAATAAGGCAAGGGCTTAAACGGTCTGCATTCTGGCAAGCACTCGAGCACTATTGAGTTTTTGTAATTAGGTCTTGGGGTTGAGATTTTCTAAAGCAATCAATGAATTTTGCCTAAATACTAGAACCTTGATTCTATAACTTAGTATGTAATTATTTTATGCTTTGTTGTTGTAGGAATAATGTTGGAAAAGAACATGGAGGGGGGGGGGGGGAATTTCCCCCAACAAACGGCCACCTCAACACCTTCCTCAACCTCCGACCAACCTCAACATCTCCCCAATAACTGATGGCCATATTTAGTAAGGGATTTTGAAAATCCCTTAACTCGCGCAGGGAGAGGAGTTAAGAGGAGTCTTGGCAAAGGAGAGGAGGTTCAGTTCTTCTCCCCCGCCTGAGGGATATCCTTCCTCTCCACCTTTAGCACTGTGGAGAGGGTGGACACTGTGGAACCAAGCGTGCACTATGCACACCCGCACCTTCACCAATCCCTTGCAAGCCATAGCCACGCCATCCACCGCCCTTCCGTGCCCCTCCAGCTCCCTTGCACGCCCCCTCCAGCGCTGCTAGCAGCACAAGTGCTCCTAGTAGCATCAAAGCCTTCCCTCACCACAGGCAGCAGTCGCTCGCAGGCGCTGCGCCCAGCCTCTAGTGCCCTCGTGCACCCAGCCACCCTGCACCCGTGCTACTGCCCCCACCGCACCCTACAAGCCCCACCCGCAGGCGCTCTCGCCACAGCCCCGCTCGTAGGTGCAGCTGTGCTACACCAACGCCCACAGGCAGCAGCAAGCCACGCCATCACCCTCCACCTCTACTGCGAAGCCCCCGCAGGCGCTGCACCCACCGCCCTTGCACACCTTATGCCATCGCCCTTCTCCACCTACCCACACCCGCACTGCCTGGAGGTGCCCCACCCTAGCCTGTCCTCGCCACGCCATCGCCCTCGTGCCTTCCACCGCCTGCTCCACCCATCATCGCCTTCATCAGCCTTGGAAGCGCGTAGTAGCAGCCAAGTGATCGCAGATGCCACAATCACGCCCTGCAGGCACCGCAGGCCACCCACGCCCACAGGCCACTCCCGCGCGTGCCCTAGCACGCCTTGCACGTGCACGCCCAGTTCGCAGCCGCACACTACAATAGTCACACCATCCTCTCATGCGTGGCATCCTCCTCCAACAGAGCCAATAGGCCAACAACCATTCTCCTCTATCCGGCCGTCGTTGGCCACCTTCGGCCGCTGCGTCACCACCATTGCGTAGCCCTCGTTGAGGCACACCAGCCTGTCGACTCTCGCCGCCAACCGTGCACGGCCGTCCACGCGAGGAAGAGAGAGGAGAAATCCTCTATTTTCTTCTCAATTAATATTTACATCTAATGCCATTTCCATTTAGATGTTAATATTTTATTCAGGCCGCATTACATTGATGCAGTCATAGTTTCATAAAATTACTTCACTTGTGCTATATGCATGATTTAACTTTGAATTTCAAATCAGATATGCATGCAAGTTAAATTTACATGATATGCCATTACACATGAATTATATACATATTTTTGGAGCTTAATTTCTGGCATTAAAATTGCATAAATACCCCTGAACTTTTAAGGAAATTGCTGGCTCCATTTAAAATGGCATATTCCTCACATTAAAGTCGTGGTAGTGTCTGCAAACAGTATATTCCTCGACTCGTGAATTTATTGGTCTATTCCTCCCTGTAGATGCGACATCTTTATTGTTGTTAAATTTGATATTTAGTTTTGATTGAGAGATTTTCCACCACATTAAACATGACATATCAATCTATTGCTATCATAAATAAGCGAGAAACTCTTCGTCAAATGTGGGTTGGGTGTTTTCATAGAAGTAGGGATTCCAGGGTTGGAAAATCCCGCTCCTAGGCTCTGCTCAAAAGTGGGAGTTATCAAGCCAGTACACCCAGGATAGGAATATGAATGATCCCATGAATTGTCAATGTACCCATCAAGGGATGGATACGCTCGGGCATGGGATCCTGGTTAAAAGATGGGAAGTATTGACTCTGATAATCTAAATGATAGGAATAAGGGTGATCCATTTCTTTAAGCAAAATAGTTTTAACTCTCTTAGGATTTAGAAGAATTCAGAACACAAGCAGAAACTTCCTAGAGAGTTCTAACGCTGTCAATGCAAATGCAAATCTAGTGGGATCTATTTTTAGTAGATTCTAGGTCTTAGAATTAAATGTTCAGTTGGTGGCCAAACAAATTTTGCACAAATTACGCTTCTTAGGCCAACCTTCGCTGGTGCCTATAACCTACTTGCAAGAGATGGAAGTCTCGAATCGAGCCCACACACGAGGAATCGAAGTAACTTGGTGGATAGGCTTGTTGATTTCCGACTAACTTCCCTTGTGGCGCAAAAGAGGAGAGGTGAAAATTTATCTAGTGACCTTATGTGTGAGGTGCACAGTGTCTCAGGTGTGCAATCATACGATCGTGTTTTGAGTTTTGAAATTTCTCAAACAAGATCCTGTTGCGCATAATTTTAAGTCACAGGTTTTAAGGTCCAACTTCTTAGCAGTCCTAATTTTTAAAGTGACCACTGAATTAATTTTATTCAAGCACTTTAGTGGTCTTAGATTTAGGTTCAATGCAGATGCATGACAGGTAATTGATGCCCAATAAAAGACGTACCTTACAACAGCTTTCTTCATGCAATAATGTATGCAATATAGTAAAAATAAACTAGATGCTGCTCATTCAGTCTTAGATGGTCATCCAATAGATATGCAGCTTCTAGCAGGCAGTTCAAATATATTTTTTTCAATAATAATAAGCAAACAGACCTAATCTAACTAACAAACATGCAGTTCAAACAATTTGAATAATCCTATAATCTAAATAAATGTGAACAAGCTCCTGAAAATAGCTCCCACATACAAGAGCGATAAGAAATAAAGAAACACTGTGAACATATTCCCAAAAATACCCGACAAGGGTCCAAAAGACAGAAATTAAATTCTAATGTCTATCAAAACTAAATCTAAACTAAGCTTAATGACTAAATCAAAAATAGGCTCCTCCATAAGCCTATGTGAGTGGGATCAAGGCCCACGTGTTCCTGTTGCTGGCCTCTAGGGGGCGTCAAGGTCCACCATAGTGATCGTCTTCGCTGTGCATGTCGTTCAAGGTTAATGTTGTCGCTCTATTGTGCCTATCGCCCCATCAGATTCCTTGTACAATAAAAAAAATGATCAGATAACTGCGCAACTTATAATATTAAAAAATAATGAAGTGAATCTATTGCATCTATTGCCTCCCCGGAAACGACGCCATTTGACGGAGAGGTTCTCACTTATTTATGATAGCAATAGAATGATATGTCGTTGTGTTTTATGTGGTGGAAAATCTCTAAATCAAAACTAAATATCAAATTTAACCACAATAAAGTTGTCACATCAACAGGGAGGAATAGACCAATAAATTCATGAGTCAAGGAATATACTGTTTGCAGACACTATCGCAACTTTAATGCGAGGAATATGCTATTTTAAATGGAGCTTGCAATTTCCCTAAAAGTTCTGGGGTATTTATGCAACTTTCATGTCAGGAATTAAACTCCAAAAATATGTATATGATGCATGTGTAATCGCATATCATGTAAATTTAACTTGCATGCAAATCTGATTTGAAATTCAAAGTTAAATCATGCACATAACACAAGTGAATTAATTTCAGGAAACTATGAGTGCATCAATGCAATGTGGCCTGAATAAAATAATAATATCTAAATGGCAATGGCATTAGTGTAAATATTAATTGAGAAGAAAATAGAGGATTTCTCCTCTCTCTTCCTCGCGTGGACAACCATGCACGGTTGGCGGCTACAGTCGACGGGGTGTTGCGCCTCGACGAGGGCTACGTAATGGTGGTGACGCGGCGGCTGGAGGTGGCCGACGGTGGCCAGACAGAGGAGAATACCCGCCGACGGTGGCCAGACAGAGGAGAATACCCGCCGACCTGTTAGCTCTATTAGAGGAGGAGGCCACGCATGAGAGGATGGTGTGATTGTTGTAGCACGGCTGCGCACTGGATGCGCGTGCACAAGGCGTGCTAGGGCGTGCGCGAGAGTGGCCTGCGGGCATGGTTGGCCTGTAGCGCCTGCAGGGCATGGCTGTGGCATCTGTAGTCACTTGACTGCTGCTACGCGCTTGCAGGGCGTGCATGTAGGGCTGATGAGGGCGTTGATGGGTGGAGTAGGTGGTGGAAGGTGCGATGGCGATGGCGCGGTGAGGGCAGGCTGGGGTGGGGCACCTGCAGGCAGTGCGGGTGTGGGCAGGCAGAGAAGGGCGATGGCGTAAGGCTCACAAGGGTGGTGGGTGCAGCGCCTGTAGGATCTTGCAGTAGTGGTGGAGGGCGATGGCGTGGCTTGCTATTACATGCGGGCGCTGGTGCAGTGTAGGGGCACCTGCAGGCGGGGCTTGCAGGGCACGGTGGGGGCAGTAGCACGGGTCTATGGTGGCTGGGCCCACAAGGGTGCTGCAGGCTGGGCGCAGCACCTATGGGCGGCTGTTACCTACGGTGAGGGAGGGCTCTAATGTTGCTAGGAGCACTGGTGCTGCTAGGAGAGTTGGAGGGGGTGCGCAAGGGCACTGGAGGGGCATGGGAAGGCGGTGGATGGTGCGGCTGTGGCTTGCAAGGGATTGGTGAAGGCGCTGGTGTGCACAGTGCACACTTGGTTCCACAGTGTTCGCCCTCTCCACGGTGGGAAAGGTTGAGAAGAAGGATATCCCTCAGGGGGGGAGAGGAACCGAACCTCCTTTCCTTTGCCAAGCCTCTTAACTCCTCTCCCAGCACGAGTTAAGGGATTTTCAAAATCCCTTACTAAATATGGCCTTTGGTTGTTGGGGAGATGTTGAGGTCGACCGGAGGTTGAGGAAGGTGTTGAAGCGGTCGTTTGTTGGGGGAAATTTATCCCCCCGTCCTTGTTCTTTTCCAACATTATTCCTACGACAATAAAGCATAAAATAATTACATACTAAGTTATAGAATGCGATAAAATAGATAAAAACTCAAGTAATGATGCTTGCACTTATTTAATGACCTAATGCGATTATTAACAAACATACTATGTCAGAATTAAAGTACTTAGGCATAATAATAGTCCATTAAAATGGACTCATCAGTTTGCATTCTGGCATACACCCGGGTACTATTGAGTCTTCGAAGTTTAGGACCTTAGCTGGAATTTTCTATTGTTAAAAAATGACTTAGGTCTAAGTGATCTAATCCTAATTCTATTTTTATACATAGCATGTGGTTTAAATTTACTAGAAACTAGCAAAAGATAAGCATGGGGGTATGATGTAGACACAATTATTGAGGGTAAAATGTCTATTCATGCATGTTCCTAGGCTAAGATTTGCATTTCATGTTATAATTATTGCATAGCATGCTTCATTCTACATTTAGAGTAGTTGTATATAATTTAGGTTAATTGCATCTTTTTGTGCTCAGGAGAGAAGGATATTTATTTTGACGCCTCGGATTGACGATCCGATCATACTGATCTGATCAAGATGACGATCGAAGTCCAACGCCTCTGAAATCACCTTGATCGGAATCCCGTAGCACCATATGTAGTCCGAGCAAGATCATTGGCCAAGGGACTAGATGACATAATTCAGAGCTTCAAATGATGAATCTGACCGTGTGGATGGATTCAGGTCAACGATCGTAGCCTAACGGCATGAAAATCGACTCAATCAGACCTCTGTAGCAACCCTTACAACGAAAGAAGATGGACTGCCCAGATTGCACCACGTGGCACAGCCCAGGATGCCCTTGCGCACGCAAGTGCCACCGCACCCACGCAGCAGCATAGGTGTGCGTGCGTGCATGGAGGCATGCATGGACACAGTGTAGTGACAGCGTATGAGCGTGTGCGCGCTGGCGCGCATTGCAAAGAGAGGCATAGCGTAGTGCCAGTGACCCATGAGCTGGACCTACAGTGATGCTTACAGTCGTCACTAATTATTCGTACGCCAGCAAGGTTAGCTGCGCACGCCAGCGGGCATGAGCTACCTACAGCGACACTTCCAGTGATGGCCTAGAGGTCACTAATGTTCCAATGCTTATTTTTGCCTCTTGTCCTCCACTATAAATGGACCTACACCCCTCCCTTCCAAGCCATCTCTACCTACTGTACTCCTACCTACTCCTAAGCTCTAGCAAGCCTACCAACGCTCCCATAGAGCTTACTCGCATGCTCCCAAGGCTCCTATTAGTATAGCGAACCTCTGCCTCACCAAATATTCATCCCTCTTCTCATTCCCATTCATAAGTCACCTTGGAGCCATCCTCCCACCTCCATTCCAGTAGTAGATCATCTCTGTCTTCTCACCTCCATTCTGGAGCCACAACAAAGCTTTCCTCTACCTGATGTCTCCTACATCTCACCTCTGTTGACCCGCTCCTCACCTCCTTCGTTCGAGCTTCAGTCAGGCACCATCATCTCGCCAAACAGTCGATGCGGAAGATTTCTTCTCACCCCCTTCTCTTTTTATGCTTTCGTAGTTTATTGTAATTGACATTGGAGTGATATATATATATATTAGATTTGTTCCATATCTCTTGTGATTCATTCTGCTTGTCTTCTTCTTTCAAAAATACAAAAAAATAACAAAACCCTAAAATACCGAAAACAAACAAAACAAAGAACAGTTTTCAATTAAAGTAAACGTCGCCTCCCTGTGTTTGATTTGGGATTCCCTTAGAGTTTCGATATAAATTTTATTTGACCAGGAGTTTTGCAACTACGACAACAGGTTACTTGTAACCCTAATTTTTAAACACGTGAAACACGTGCGATCATTACTTGCTCCGCACTATGGATTAAAATAATGTCCTTTGTGTCAGTTGCAGATTTATCAACACCCCAGCAAACACTACAATCTGTACGGTTCATTTAACTATGTCAGTATTATGGATTGCACATAACAATCAAATATACAAATGTGTTGAATCAATATAGTAAAGAAATATTGCAAGAATCAGTATATAACAATTATTAAGTGATAGGCACAAGTGCTATTTATTAAGCTTGCACAGGTGAGTGCTCTCATAACCTGGTAACTCCTTACTAGTGACACAATAAAAGATGATGAAATCCTATTACAAAGAGCTAACATGACTGCATTCCCTAGATAAAAATATTGACAACCAATAATCTAATGCACAAATCTTTTTTTGAGGGAAAAGAAATGAAATATTGACCAAGTGAGCCATCATGAAAATGTGAAATGAGAAAGTCCTCATACACTATTAAAAATCTCAACATATTGGCCTGAAAAGTCATCCCCGTAGGTTTGAGCTTTGTCTTAATTACATGTACAACCCACTCCATAGGTCAATGCAACCACGTAATAATTCATAAACTAGCTCAGTTATACTGGATGGGGGAAATACCACTAAGATGGTTCAAATAAGCAACTCCTAAGCAAGTAAAAGAAACACAACCTTAGCCTTCTCCATTCTCTTTATGCTCCCAACCAAATCATGCTTCGGGGCCATCTCGCATATAACCAACGGGTTGTGCAGGCCCCTGCCAAGGAGTTTCATGACGTGGACATTATCCACATTGAAATTCACTGGATTCTTAGGACACACCTGGATGCATGCTTGCAAGAATGAGAAAAAGATCACAGCATCAAAAACAACCGCAGATTCGAATCCACTGCCTGTGCATATCGGTGAATGGCCCCCACCTTGGCGATGAGTGAGCACAACATGTCCTCCAACCTGAACTGCTTGCTCGTGACGACAGCCTTCATCTGCAGCACGACCTTCAGGGTGGCAAGGTAGAGTTGCTTGAGGAGCGGGAAGACGAGCGACGATCAGTGATTGAGGTGGGGTGGCGACGAGGAGGGGTGACAACAAGGAGGGGTGGCAATCGACACTATCAGAGGGCTCTACGGGACGAGGGTTTGTACGAAATGTAGGGTAGGAGGGTGCTTTGCGTAGGTTTAGGTGGACCGACATTTGCCATTATTTATATTAGAAAGCGACAACAAATCTCTAAATTAATTCCAAACTTGTGCCCAAATTTTGTTGGCTTCTGCATGCAAATTTTATCTGCATTTTTGTCATCGCTTATTACAATAAACGACAACAAATATTTATTACATATTACTTTTTTGCAAGAGATGGAGGGGTTAGTTTTAATGATGTATTCACTGTCGCTTATATAAATAAGCAACGGTAAAAAAAATTTTGTCGTCGCTTTGAAAATCGACGACAAATAACTGACAGTAAAATAACTTTTTCTAGTAGTGTACCTGTGGTGAGCCCATTCCTATTAAGGCTAGTAAGCCTTTGCATGCTATTGTTTTTACACCTCCAGTGCCTTTCTCGCCACGAGGTGGGACTAAGCAGAAGGGCAGGAATTGCTTGAAATTGGAATTGAATGTGCATGATTATTGGACCCTAATCAAGATCAATTAAGTGCTAATCATTCAACCCTACACTATTTTTTCTACTTTATTCCTAAGTCTTCTAGTCCTGGTATGCTGCAGTACCAGCTTCTCTTTATTCTTCAGATCCAGCTTCAGATCTTCTTATTACGTACAAACCATATAATGCACTTAATCAACACATTATAACATTATTCTATGCATAACAAAAATAAAGTTGTAAAGATGAAAAGTATGCTTATGAATGAATGGATTACACTAATTTAAGCTAGGTTCTAACTTAATATAGGTCATTTAAGTCCTATGATTGATGTGTAATCAGGGAAGAAGGAGAAGAGGGCATTTACGCATGATTTCTAGACAAAGAAGATCAACGGAACTCGGTGAGGCTTTACAGAAACTTGCCTTTGCATTGGGGGAAGGAAATCAATTGATTGAGTTGATTGAAAACAAGGAAATATCACAAGGTTTTAGCCATGAATTGAGAGCTCTCAAGATGGCATCTAGAGCTGGAAACGATTGCAATCTCCCAGGCATGAATCCAAGAGTAATCCCACCAATTTTGGTGGGATTTGATTGAGGGAAACAAGAGAATTAGATCCCTAAAACTCACGTCAAGAAATAGCTCATACACATTGTTGCTTGCTACTGGAGATTGAAGACGGTTGGTGTCATTGACCGAAAAGAAAGAATCTTAGGCTAAATTGAAAGAAATTTAAAACTTAAGGACCATTTTGCAAAGTAGGTGAAGATGAAGTCCAATAGCTCTCAAATTTTCAAGGTAACTAATCTAGGCCCAAGGAATCTATTGGTTACTTTAATTTTGGGTTTTGATGAAGCTTGATTGGTCAATTTATGTTTTAACCCAAAATGTATTAAATATTAACCTTGGTCTCTATTTTAGGTCCAATCCAGTTCATTTTACAAAATTGATTATTACAAACCTTATGGAATATTTTTCAATGATTTTTGGAGGGTTTAGATTACATTTATTTCCATTAGAGCCCTGTTAATTTAAGTGAGGCTGAGATTAGGGTTTTTATTTGATAATTGCTTTTTAATCTTACAAAAATCGTAAATCAATCAATATAGGCCTACTTACTGGAAATTTAGGCTTAGTTGACCTTCAATTGAGTGTAAGTTTACCCTTTAGTTAATCTACACCTGTAGTTTCTATTAAAACAACATAATTTACCTGATACGGTCATTTCGAAATTAAGTTTGGAAGTTGTTCATAGGAGTATAGTTGCACGAAAATTGAATCAAAGAAAGTTTGTTTTATGAAAGTCATGTATTGATTTTATCTCTTGTTACTTGAGCCTCGGTCATCTCTTGGAGGCGTATTGAAATGCGAAGGTTGTTAGATTTTGAATTTTGATTCGTTAACCCTGATTTGCTCTAGCCTAATGTTTTTGCTTTTTTTTAATGTTTTGACCTTTTTTTGAGTGTTTTATCTTTTGAACATGAAACTAAAGAAAACCTAAAACCTATGTACACTTAAGTGATAGCCATGATGGCCGTGCGCATGGTGTGCTAACCTAAGACTAAGGCGAGGGAATGACATGGATTTACAATGATGAAAATGGCTTGAATTTGGAGATATATTCACAAGAAAATTCAAATCAAAGATCTACCTTTCAAGCATCAACCTCATACATAGAATGATCAAAATACATAAAAAAATGTCAAATCAAGCCTACACTAGAAAGCACATAAATAGAGGAAACCCCCATGCCGAAAGTGCCACAAAGGCCATCAGCTTTTGTGTGAGGTGTAGGCTAGACCTTGGGTTGCAAACCCATCTACATGCCTACTAAGAAGGATGGATGACCAACCAAGGTATGTAGGACCTTGTGGCCATCCAAGAAGTAGAAAACAAGAGGAGTGTGCTCTCTATGGAGAAGAGAGGAACTACCAAAAAGAAAGGAGAAGAGAGGGTGAGCACCCTTCTTCTCTAGCAATCCTTGAAGCCTTGGAGAGGAGCTTCTCTATCTAGTTGTCCTTGGTGCTTGGAGGAGGAGAAGGAGCAGCTTCTATCCATCCATGGAGGAGGTAGGGGGACGGTCTTGAGGTTTTGAGAAAGTGTGGGGTCACAAGTTGAGAAGCGTAGAAGAATGCTTGTGCATCAACTAGTCTTACGTTTATGTAGGAGGAGTTGGGTTTTTGGCAACCTAAGTGTTGCCACTTTTGGTGGCTCCCATATTAGGTAGGCACCACTTATTGTGGATCTAAAATGTTGACCAAATAATGAGGGCTAAACTAGGAAAGGGTTATGAGTGTGTGCTTTAATTTTCGTAGAAGAAAATGTGTAGGATTAGGTGGGATTTGGGTTGGGTTAACCTAGCCTAGGTGGGTGTGAATCCGAATGTGAACCTATTTAGACTAGGTAGGTTAAGTGGATCCTATTAAGTTCTAGGTGAGTCTAGGTGTGAACCTATTTGGGTCTAAGGGAGTCTAATAAAATATAGGTTAACCTAATCAGGTAGTTATGAACCCAATTAAGTGTGGATTAGTCCAATTAGGTACAAGTGCACCTAATCGGATGTTGGTTAGCCCAATTAGGTCTGTGTGGACCCAATTAGATCTAGGTGAACTCAATTGACTCCAAATTGAGTCAATTGAGGGATGGTGAGCCTACTTGGGATTCTAAAGGGAAATTGGGATAAGGATAGGTGGGTTAAGATTGTGGATAGCGGATAATAGAATTCTGGATAGTACTATCCTTGTTTTGCCCAAGGTGGAGGTAGTTCAGAGTTAGGGATAGGGATATCCTAGATGGAGGATGGGGATAAGGATAGTGTGGATATGAACATGGATATTACTATCCATGTTTTAGGTTCTAAGGTTAGGATATCGTAGTCAGGGTGGCTTTGGGTTTGAGAAGATTGTCTTAGGGTTTCTAGGTGTAGGGATAAGGGGATTCCTCCTCTCTCCTCTTGTTTGAATCAACATTTATTTCTTCTACTTCTTTTCCTCACTTTATTCTACTTTATTTTGCATCTTAGCTTTATTTGGATCACTTTATTACCTAGAAATAATAATAATAAGATTAAATAGCAAGATAATCTCACATTATTCTATGTATAGTGACGGGAACACCATCATGGGCCTTAACTAGCCACATTTAGTCAGATTTGATTGGTTAAAGCTCCTACATAATCATCTGGGGGTCGTAATCCTGCACTATTTTGAATTGAGAGAAGAAAGGGAAATCAGGGTTAATTCTATAATTTTAATGGCATATCACAAACAGAAATTAACAACAGGGTCACTTTGGAGTTAAATAAAGGTCAATTGAGCTCATAAGTCCAAAAAGTGGGTTAGCACTAATAGAAATGGGGCTTCACGTGTTTTGAGAACCAAAACTATGCACCAAAACCCTAATTTCAGACTTACTTAAATTAAAGAGGTTCTGGGTAGGATAAAATTCATCTAAACATCCTAAAATTCATATAAAAATATTCTAAGAGGTTGGTACCCTTGGTTTGACCATCTAAACCTATTTTGACCTTGAATCGAGTCTTAGACGGGATTTTGCCTTAATTTAGGCTCCTATGCAAATTGCCTAGTTAAACATGGTCAAACTCAAATCCAAGTTGACCATCAAATTCCTTTGGTCAAAAGTAGGTTATTACCAAAATTTGGGCCCAATCAAAGTCTATTTTGACCTAGTTTGCATTTCAGTCCCTAAAATCTCTATTTCTCTCACTTAAATCTCTAGCTTTCAAAATTCTTTGCAAATGGGTCCCCAACTTCTTCATCTTTTTCATGGTTAGGTCCTTGCCTCCATTGTTGGGTGAAACCCTCAACAATTGACTTTGACTTGATGAGAACAACATCAAACCTACACCAAATCCCACCAAATTTGGTGGGAATGATGTTTACAAGGTAGGGAATCACATAAACATGATTTGAGACCTTGATTTGCTGCAATAAGACTAGGTGAAGCACATGAAATTCATGGGTTTCTTGTTTCCCAATCTCTGACCAATCAAGCTCCTTTCCTCAATTAGAGCTCGATTTTGAGCTCTATATAAGCTCCTCTAGGTTGGACCATCCTCCTTAGTAAGGTTTAAGGCCAAAACACCTCTTCCTCTCCTTCCTCCAGCTTGCTTCGACCAAGCTCCGATGAGCTTTCTGATCTCTCTTCATCGGCCTCTGTCACGTATGATAGGCTGAGGGAAGCTCTTCCCCGATGTCTTCCCCTTCTCATCGTACTAAGCAGGGGCTATCGAACCTCTTCTTCCTTGCAATTCTCATCATCAGAGCCTTCGTCCCCTTCGATGTTGGCCAATCAAAGTCGATGCGAGTCTCCTTCCCCGTTGACCATAATTAGGTCTATCTTCTTCCTCTCCCTCTCTATCTTAGGATTAGTCCCTTCAAACCCCAATTCGAGCACCAAATCACCTCCTACCCCTTCATCTTCTCCACCTCCGATGAAGCCATTACACCAACACAGACCACCAAATGCCCCGCTGAAAAGCTTTTTCGTGACTCCACCATCAAAAGCCTTAAACCTATCATGCAAAGCAACCACTCCACAACTCCACCGAACAACCCACACCTCTAGCATCTTTGCCGATGACGTTACACCCCCACACTCCTCCTCACACCTCACAAACACCACCATCACCTTCGCCACCACTAGGTGAAGCTTAAGAGCTTTTTAATTGGGCTGCAAGGCTATTTTATGACATTTCAAGTCACCACCGAAGCTCGTCAGTGCCATTGTCTTCTTTCATCACTGACAGCCATACTCTATTCACATCCAACTTCGAGATAACCATCAACAGCTACGGCTTCATCCAGAGAACTGCACTGCACCTCCAAGTGAGCAACGCAACAATCACGGTAGCTTCAATCAGCAAGGCCCTTCACTACAACTCCACACAAAGGGAAGGGCACAATTAGTGCCATAGCATAAATGGAGGTAGGACACACTGCATATAAAAGGAAAAGGTGAAAGGGGCTTATCGCCTCTTCACAGGGGGTGAGGTCCCCTCTCACTCTCTCTTCACTCCTCGCTCACCACCACGCCCAGTGAGCTTGGACTCTACCCGGATCTGGTTACCCGATTGTGCATTCGATTAGAGAAATAGAGAGGAATTTCTATGGAGGGTGGGGAAGGGTTTTGCACTATTCATCCTCGAGAAGTATGCATATGTGTTCTATACTTAGCATCTCTAAGGTCTTGTGCCTTTGCGTGATTGCTCCTTGTGCCTTGGCTGTGCTCTGAGTAGCTTAAGGCGTTTGAGCCTTACTTCTAACGTCTGACTTGGGCTTGGTTGAGGCATTGTGGGATTATTTGGCTCATGTGACTAATGTGGATTAGTGGTTCAAGATATGATTGAAATATTTGGCTTATTTGAGATATTTGGATGTGCTTAAATGTGGGATTAAGTGGTGATTTAAATCACCATTCTTTTTAGATTCCTGATTTATTTTTATCCCATTCTTTCTTGAGATACTCTTGATTATTATTGAATATATTTTTTAGTAGATTATTCATTGAATATATTTATCTTGTGCACATTGATTTATATTGTGATTAGTACGTGAATTCCATATTTTCTCCCTCCAAATGACCTCAGATTCATTTCTTATTTTCAATATGTAAATGTTGAAAAGCATTTTTGTTGATCATACTACAATGCGCATTTCATAACACAACGAAAATGCACCAACATACAACAATACAAAATGTTGCAATGCATGATATGCATGATATGAATGCAATATTTATAGATTAGCTAGGATTATATCATTATTTAGGTTCATTAAGTCCTATGATTGTTGCGCAATCATATCCCCATGCCTAAACTATGCTAGTCCCTAGCAAAAATCACATGAATGCTCTTCAATCCTATGTTTCGTAGATTAACTAAAAGACTTATTATCAATCAAATTTTAGAGACCATGTTAGGACTCTTCTAATAGGTCTATAGCATAAAGGACGAACAACTAGATCCAAGTGGCTAAGTCTTTCTATCCCTTCTAAGCTTCAATCGCTAGTTTCAAAGTTATATTTCTTAGGCTTCACTACCCAGTCAAGGTTTGGTAGCTATGATTTTAAAGTGTCTGTGCATGTGCTATAGATTCGACCTATAGGAATCCAATGTTATAAAAATCTAGATCTCAAGGTATTTAAATTCAATCCTAGTTAACCCAATTTGCACCTTTTATTTGGCCTTACTTAGATTTAATAGCTTTCTCCTCACTGATTTCTATCCCGAGGTCAACACTCATTGGTGTATATCTCCTTGGCTGGACCCTAGGTCTCTTTTCATAATTTATTTTTCTCCATATTTTTTTTCTTTTCAATATATATTTTTTTAATTTTTGGAATGAAAAAGACACCCATATGTAGCGAGGTGTCAAATTATTTATGGAGTACCATTCATGCGTAGCGAGATTTTATTTGGTGGAACGACACCCATTTGTAATGAGGTGCTTATTAACATGAACTTTTCCCAACTTATTTTTTTGTTTTTGTTGTGTTGTTTTTTATTCTCCAATTCATTTGTCTTAGTGAGTGGCTCATCCTTCATCCTTCTTCAATTTTCATAGGGAAGACATCCTCAAAAAACATAGCATTGCGAAGTTAAACAATAGTGTTGACATCTATGCTTGAAATTTCAGATTTTATAACAAAAAATTTATAGGCATAACTATTATCAACATAACCCAGAAAGATTGCGTCAATTGTCTTTGGTCCAAGCTTCTTTCTCTTATGTTTTAGGACAACTACCTTTGCAAGGCAACCTGACACTTTAAGGTATTTTAGACTTGGTTTTTTATTTCTCCAAATCTCAAATGAACTGCTTTCCTTATGCTTGAAGGAAACTCTATTCAGAATATGGCATGCCATATTCAAAGCTTGCCCCCACATGTAAGTAATCGTAAGCATTGCAGGAGAGAGTTGACCATGTCAGTTAGGGTCATATTCTTTCGCTTTGCTATCTCATAAAATTGTGGGGAATATGGGGTTGTCACTTCATGAATTATACTAAAAGCTAGGTACTATCCATCAAATAGGTTGGACGTATATTCCCATCCTTTATCCTACCTCAATCTTTAAAGAGTTTACCCAGTTTGTGTTTTTACTTCTTTCCTGAAGATAAAGAATTTACTTAATGCCCCATCCTTAGAATTAAGCAAATACACATAACAATATCTACGATTGTTATCTATAAAGGTGATAAAACACTTTTTACTGTCCCTAGTCAACACAACATTAAGCTCATAGATATTCGTGTGCACCAAATCTAGAACCCTAGTATCTCTAGTAATAGAGTGACAATGCTTCCTAGTTTGTTTATCCTACACGCATATCTTGAGTTTCTTAGTTTTATCTATGGTGTGTTCAGGAGTCATATTTAATTTCACCATTCTTTTTAAAGAATTGAAATTCACATGACCTAATCTACTGTGCCATGTATCTCAAGATTCAATATTACTGCAAACAGATTGAATCAAATGAAAATCAACAATATTTAGAGCATTTTTAGATGATATATTCACATCACATCTCACTTTAAATAATAAATCAAAATATGCCAAATACCCCTTTCCATAGAATGTTCCATTTCTCAACATAACAACTTTATTACATTTAATGTTTAACTCAAACCCTCTCTAACCAACAAGGAACCAAAAAGAACATTCTTCTTCACAACAAGAACATGCAACACCATATGCAGTATTGTTGAATGTACGAGTTGCTACACCAATGTGTTCGATTTTTGAAAAACCTGTCATTGTAGTTTGAAAGCAAAGAACTCGTGTTCAACAAATAAAATTTATACCAAAATGAAAATTCTGGGTCAAACACAGGGAGGCTACATCGATCTATATTTGCAATTATATTTTTTTAGAATTTTTCTTGAAAAGCGAGGTGATGTAATTACAATGAAGCTATAACAACAATTACACTAAAAAGGGAGAGAGAGAGAACATGCATTCAATAATTCAAAATGTTTATACAATAAAACCAAATAAGAATTACACTAGAAAGCGGGAAATCGACTACACTAGAAAGCAGGAAAATTCGACACTAGAAAGCTATAAAAAAGAATGGGAGAGAGAAGTTATCCTCCTCGACGATCGCTTGTAGGACGAGCTGGACAGGATGACACCTAGATGAAGGAGGATGGAGCGGAAGAAGGAGGACGAAGGAGAACGAGGCAACACATCATCGTCGTCGCTGGATCCGCTTCCAAAAGGGGACGAAAATTTTGACTTTATCTCGCAAGGAGCATCCCGGGTGTGGGACAAGCTTCTCTTGAGCTTTGGAGAGGTAGAGAAGAGAAGGAAGGGATGAGAATTTCGTGTAGAGGGGGCCTCCTTTTATAGTTGCAAGGTGTGGGGGCAATTTGGTCATTACAACTCTTAAAACATTAATTCAGGACCTTTAGTGACGGATAAAATCATCGCTAAAGGTCTGAATGTGGGCATAGTGGGCGACGTGCACACGCTCACTCGCTTGCCCGCGCGCACAACGCACGCGCACGTTCAGCCATCCTCGCGATCGGACGGCTCAGATCGTGCTATGCCCGCCTCCTCAGCACGTGCCCGCCCACGTACGATGCTGCGTCTTCGCCGTGCATGCAATAGCGTGTGGGCGCTATCGGGTGCACGCAACCATTTGATCGCGATCCTACGCTCCACGTGCCCGCTCACCCGCACCTGATTTGAGGCTCGCGGGGGCTCGACCTCACGACCTCTGCTTCACCCACAGCGTCATCTCCGTTGTGCCACGCAGTTGATAAGGTTGCGCGGATGATTTATGGCCCCGCATCCACAGCAGTTGGATCTTGATCCAACGGCGGGGAAGGGCGGATGCGGGGGCTTCAGCGGGTGCGTGCGGGCAATTGGGCGGCCGAGATGGCACCACATGGCACCATCTTAGCCATCCATCTTCTGGATGATGTAGATGGTGCCACGGGTGTCGGATTGACTCGATTTTTGTGTCGTTAGGCTGCGATCGTCGATCCAAATCCATCCATGTAGTCAGATTTATCGTTTGAAGTGCGGATTTACACCATCTTGGCCCTTGATCTTCTAGGGTTCCCCGGTCACTATATGATGCTACAGATGCCTGATTAGGGTGATCTTGGAGTCGTTGAACTGCAATCGCCGCCTTGATCACATCTCTACGGTTGGATCTTCGATTCGAGGCCTTGATAAAAAGTTTGCCCTTTCCAAGCACATAAAAGGAGATAATTAACCTCCATTTTATTCAAACTACTCTAAATGCACGGTGATGCATGTTATGCAATATTTATAGCATGCAATGCAATCCTATGCTTAAGAACATGCATAAATAGACATCTTAAGTAGTGTAAACGTGTTTACATCATACCCCATGCCTATCTTTTGCTAGTTCTTAGCAAAAACTACATGCTATTTATAAAAGAATTAGGTTGGATTATTTGGGCATGAGTTATTTTCAATCATTAAGAAACTGTCTACTTAGGATTTGAACTTTCAAAGGCACAACAGTGCCAGAGTATCTGCCAAAATGCAGACCACCTAAAGCCCTCGCCTTATTCAAAGAATAATTTCTTTTTCTCTTTTTCCTCTTTTCTAATTTTTTTGGATTTTCAAGTTTTAGGATTTAAGAGTGGCTTTCTACAGCCATTCAACTCACCCAAGATTTGATGAGAACCCTAAGTTTTAAGCATCTTATTGTGAATGTGATAAACTCATTGGCATGTAGTTAAAATGGACTTTGGATTTCTACGCCTCTAGGTGACCTAAAAAGAATTCTGCCTAAAGGTGTATCTTTACAACTGGTAACTTTCTTCCTACTTTTATTTTTTTATGGGGTCAACACAAGAGTGAATCCAGTGTATATCTCCCCAGTTTATTCTACTTCTCTGCTTCTTCCTAAGTGTTTTGGGAATTTTCAGTGCATTTATTGAGCTGGGTTCTGGACAACCGGTTAATGAGCTGTTACCACCGACAACTTGCGAGCCATACTCGTGCTGTGAAGTGTGGTTTATTTCTTTTTTCTTTTCTCCTTTTCTTTTTGATTTTTTTTTTTATAATAGGTGGCTTCCCTGGTCTAAGATTTACCTAAAGGCAGCAAAAAGAGAAAGGTCCAATGACTAGGCTCTGGACAACCTACCTATGGGTTGTTACCGACAATAACTTGCTAGCCATATCACCCTAGAAGGTTCATTAGCTACCCAATTTCTATTAGAATCACCGAACAATGAGTTAGTGCAAAGAAAGTGTGTAGATGCTTAAAACTCAAAAATTCCCTCAAATCAGAGGGTCAGTTGATAAGTCGTGTACTTATAACCCAAACTTATTTACTCCAATTATGATAGAATTAAGATGGCGAGGACTCGAAAGACAAATCCACATTTTAGTGGATACACGGGCTGATTAAGTCCAAAGTCCTGAAGGGTCTTTGTGTTCAGATCCTAATGTAAAATTTCCTAAGATTGAAAAGTCCTAATGTCCAACTAATCCTTCCTAATTTTGATTTTTTTTTATTTTTATGTAAAATAAGAAGAGGAAAATAATTTACTTGAATTTCACAAAGCTGACCAAATGATTCAAAAATGAATCCACCCCCCCATGCCTAGCTGATGCAATGTCCTCATTGAAAAAGAGACATGAAAGAAAGGGTAGAATATGAAAGATGTCACCTGAATATGAAGCTCGTATCAGCCTTGTGTCATATGTATAATTACTAAGTTTAATGCCATCAGCTAGGTGAAGCCCAGCCAAAGAAGTCACAGAATGGCTAAGGCAACTGTGTCTGAGATGGGTTCTGGAAGAGTACGGTCAATAACAAGCTTCAGACGTTGACCATTGACTTTAAATGTGTTACCTGTCTTTGGGTCAGAAATCTGAACGGCTCCATTTGGAAAAATCTGGTCAATTATGAATGGGCCATTCCATTTAGATCTAAGTTTGCCAGGAAAGAGCTTAAGTTTAGAATCGAATAACCAGACCTTCTGGTTCAGCTCAAAGCTCTTGCGGGAAATCAGTTGATCATGTAAAGCTTTGGTCCAAGCCTTGTAGATCTTGGCATTCTCATATGCATCATTTCTAAGCTCCTTCAACTTAGATAGTTGGAGTTTCCTGGTCTTCCCAGCTAAATTTAGATCTAAATTGCATTGTTTGATCGCCTAGAATTCCCTATGTTCAATCTCTACAGGTAGATGGCATGCCTTTCCATACACCAAACGGAATGAAGACATGCCGATGGGCGTTTTATATGCCGTACGATAGGCCCAAAGAGTGTCCTCAAGCTTTTGTGTCCAATCCTTGCGATCAGGCCTAATCATTTTCTGTAGAATGTTCTTAATCTCTCGATTGGAGATCTCGGCTTGTCCATTCTTCTAGGGATGGTAAGGTGTGGAAATTCGGTGATTAACCCCGTATTTGGCCAATAAATTCTGGAATTGGGCATTAGTAAAATGAGTTCCACCATCACTGATGATAGCCCTCGGAATCCCAAACCTACAGAAGATATTTTTCTTGATAAAATCGATGACCACCTTATGGTCATTGGTTCGGGTGGGAATCGCCTCAATCCATTTGGACACATAATCAACAGCAACAAGAATGTACTCATGTCCAAATGAAGGGAGAAAGGGTCCCATGAAATCAATGCCCCAAACATCGAAAATTTCAACAAGAAGAATTGGGTTTAGGGGCATCATATCTCTCTTAGTTATACTCCCGAGTGCCAGACATTGAGAACATGACCTTGAGAAATCCTGGGCATCCTTGAATAAAGAAGGCCAATAGAAGCTAGATTAAAAGATTTTTGCAGCCGTCTTTTTCCTAGAGAAATGTCCACCACACCCAGATGCATAGCAGAACTCGAGTATACTGTTGAATTCACTCTTCGGTATACATCAGCAAATAATCTGATCAGAGCCAATGTGGTACAGCTCAGGGTCCTCCCATAAGTAGTATTTGGTCTCAGATTTGAGTCTATCCCATTGTTGCTTGGTCCAATCCTGGGGGATTTGACCAACGGCCAAATAATTAACAATGTCAGCAAACCATGGGGTGTGGACACCTAAAACTGTAAGAATAGTTTCGTCCGGAAAAGTGTCAGCAATCGGAATGTCCGGACAAGAGGAATCACCTAGGAGTCTCGACAAATGATCCACTACCACATTTTGTACCCCAGTTTTATCCTTGATTTCAAGATCAAATTCTTGAAGCAGAAGAATCGAACGAATAAGCTGGGGTTTAGCATCCTTTTTGGCCAAGAGATGTCTTAAGGCCGAGTGGTCGGTATAGATGATAACATGAGACCCTAAGAGATAAGCCCTGAATTTTTCCAAAGCGAACACTACAACTAGTAATTCCTTTTCAGTAACAGTGTAATTCCTCTGGGCTTCATCCAGAGTTTTACTAGCGTAGTAGATGACGGAGGGCTTTCTATCAATTTTTTGACCCAGGACAGCCCCAACTGCGTAATCAGAAGCGTCGGTCATGATCTCAAAAGGGGCTGTCCAAATTGGTGGTTGCAAAATTGGAGCACATGTGATTACCATTTTCAGGAAATCAAATGCCTTTCGGCATGATTCGTCAAAAACAAATGGCATTTCTTTGGCAAGAAGATTGCTCAAGGGACGAGCAACCTTCAAGAAATCCTTAATGAATCTTCGATAGAATCCCACATGGCCAAGAAATGATCGGATTTGTTTAACAGATGTGGGAGGAGGAAGTTTAGCGATAGCATCAACCTTAGCTTTATCCACTTCAATTCCCCATTCAGAGATTACATGACCTAAAATGATGCCTTCTTGGGTCATGAAATGACTCTTTTCCCAGCTAAGGACCAATCGAGTTTTGATACATCGCTTAAGAATCATTTCCATATTAGCCAAACAAAAGTCAAATGATTCTCCGAAAATAGAGAAGTCATCCATGAAGACCTCCATAAACTCACCTACCATGTCAGAAAATATGGCTAGCATACACCTTTGAAAAGTCGCAGGTGCATTGCATAACCCGAAAGGCATCCTACGAAAAGCAAAGGTTCCGTAGGGACAGGTGAAAGTAGTTTTTTCCTGATCCTCGGGATGGATAGGAACTCGGTTGTATCCCGAGTAGCCATCAAGAAAATAGAAGTACTTCTACCCAGCTAATCTTTCCAAGATTTGATCGATGAAGGGCAGGGGAAAATGATCCTTTTTAGTGGCTGTGTTCAGCTTCCTATAATCAATACAAACCCTCCAAGAGGAACCTGAACAAGTTGTGGCAGATTCTCCTCTCTTGTTAGTCACAACAATAATCCCGGCTTTCTTCGGAACAATCTGTACGGGACTTACCCAAGGACTATTAGAGATTGGATAAATAATTCCTGCATTGAGCCACTTTATGATTTCCTTTTTGAGCACTTCTCGCATATTTGGATTCAATCTCCTTTGCATTTGGTGAGAAGGGTGGGATCCATCTTCCAAGAATATTCTATGATTATAGTAAGATGGCTTGATCCCCCTGAGGTCATGAATGGTCCAACCAATTGCCTCGTTATGTTCCTTCAGGACCTTGATCAATTTAATCTCTTGCTCCTTTGTCAATTTAGCACTGATAATAACAGGGAGCATCTTCTGAGGTCCTAAAAATTGATATTTCAAATTCTCAAGCAATGGTTTTAATTCAAGTTGAGGCAGGTTGATGATTGATGGTAAGGTAGATGTTGAAGATTCAACAAGAGGAAGAGGTTGTGAGTGAACAAAATCAATAACCTCCTCAGAAGATGGCAGGTCAGCCATAGAGGGTTGCGGGTCAAATTCATCATCCAAAGAGGAACTTTCGATTGAAGAAACCATCAAACAAGTTTCAATGTTTTCATTATCCTCATCAAGTTCCTCAATAAATCCACAATCCTCAAATTTGTTGATCGCCTTAAAAATATCCAATTTCATTCGTTGATCCCCAAAGGCAATTTCCATGCTACCGCTTTCACAATTAATGTTGGCCTTAGAGGTAGCCAGGAACGGACGCCCCAGAATGATGGCCGTGTTTCTCAGATTATCAGGTACATCCATGTCAAGGACAAGGAAATCTACAGGAAAATAGAAATCCTTAACCTTAACTATAACATCTTCAATAATGCCTCGCAGGTTTATGACCGAGCGGTTCGCTAACTATAGCATTACTGAAGTTGGCCGAAGTTCACCTAACCCAAACTTCTCGTAAAGAGAAGTTGGAATTAGGTTGATGGATGCACCCAGATCCAAAAGTGCTCTATCAAATGTGTAATCTACGATGACGCAAGAAATCAATGGAGCACCAGGATCTCTCTTTTTCTGAGGGAGGTAGTGTAGGATAATAGAACTAGCCTGCTCGGAGAGTACCACCTTCCTCGGAATAGATTCTCTCAACTTATGATTTTGTGTACATAAATCCTTTAAAAATCTCGTGTAAGCCGGTATGTGCTTGATGGCATCTAGGAGTAGGATATTAATCTCAACATTTTTAAATAGATTCAGAAGCTCCTCATTGCTATCAACAGACTTCTTCTTTGATTTGGTTAAGGCTTCAAGAAAAGGAACATGAGTCCGATCTTTGGAATCAGGTTCCTGAGCCTTGATTTCTCCTCCAGAATTCTCCTCTCTCTCCTCAGGTTCTTCAGGATTCAAAAGATCAGAATAGTGTGGTTGTGGATCCTGAGTCTGCTTACCACTCCTTAAAGTGACAAAATTTGCAGATGCATAAGAATTTGGATCTTGGGGAGGGTTAGGAAAGATTGGAGGGGCTTGATTAGCCATGAATTATTGATTTGCAGAAAAAGAAGAAGAGGATGAGGAACCCTGCTCAACCACCTGAGCATGTGCGTGTGGGTCCCTCTGATTTCCATACCCATGGGCTTGGTTTCCCGAATTCATAATATTTCGTGGGTTGGGTACGGGTTGGGATGGTAGAGATTCGGGTTGATGAGAGTTAGTAATGAGCTTGGACTGTAAGTTGTCCAGCGAGGTTTTCATTTGCTGCATGAGCTGGAGCAAGGATCCTTGCATCTCTACGATTTGACAGTTCAAATCAGCCTGCCCTGCGGGTTGACGGGCATTCCAAGTTGGCTGATTGACCTGATTTGGAGGCAACTGAGTATATTCTTGACCCTGACCCATTGGTCTTTGCGGAGCATAGTTGCTGGGTCGGAATTCGATTTGTTGCCCTAGGTTCTTCCAAGAAAAGTTAGGGTGGTTTCTCCAACCCGGATTATAAGCATTAAAGTAGGGGTTGGATCTAACATTCTCTTGTATAGCACAGACATCCTCATAGGGTGAGGATGGAGAGAAAGAAAGGGAAGGATCAGAAAAACTAGGATCAAAGGCCCCAGTTTGGAACCCGTGGGGTTCTGAAAAATGCTGACTCACAGGTTGAGCCGCATTGAGTTGATTCACAAACTCCCGTTCAGAAGGAGCTCGTAAGGAATGGAATCTCGAATTTTGGGATGGAGTGGATCGAGAGTTGTTCATAGAATTGCCAGCCATCCTCTCTTCCATTCTCTTAGCAACCAAGTCCACCTTATCAAGTTTGTTACAAATCAACTCCATATCAAATGAATGAGTGTCATGGACTTCATTGACATTTGATCTGGGCTGCTGGGACCGGTTAAATGTATCCATGGAGGCATGATTGATTTAATTCTCACTCATTTCCTCAAAAAAATCATGTGCGCTATCTGCATCTTTATTGAGGAAATTGCCTCCGCAAGAAGCATCCACATGATTTCTGAGTTGCTCAGTCAACCCATGATAGAAGATCTGCACGAGTTGCCATTTCGGTACCTCGTGGTGTGGACACCTCCGCAATAAGTCTTGGAATCCCTCCTAGGCCACATGAAACTGCTCCCCTGGCCGCTGGGTAAAGGTAGTGATTGCTCGTCTTAAAGCATTGCTACGTCCGACTGGGAAGAATTTCTTCAGAAAGGCCGATTTCAACTCATTCCAAGTTGTAATTGGTCTTCCTATTGTCCTATACCAATGCGCGACCTTATCCCTAAGAGAGTGAGGGAAGAGCCTCATGATCATTTGCTCCTCATTTAGGTTTCGTGCCTTGGTGGTCTGGACTAAAGTGGTCAAGTCCTCCAAGTGCTGAAACAAATCTTCAGAGCCAAGCCCATGATAATGTTTAATCAGGCTTAACACCTGGGGCTTGATTTCTACGTCACCGGCTGGAATCTGGACATTGGGACGTTCCCCGTAATTTGAAGGATCATAAAAATCCTTCACGGGCTGAGCACCCTGCATTCTCTGGAACCATTCCTGCATTCTCTGCATTTGTTCCAGCTGCCTTCGAAATTCTTCCTATGGATTTCCAAGCAAAGGAGGCTGTTGGTCGGCCATGGGATCTATTTTGACCAAAATCCAATTTGCGCCTCCTAGAATGCTCTAATGGTCCTTCCAATCGGGGATTCAATGACCATCTTCCCAGCATAAACTAGGAGAAGGTCGGAAGGACTAGTGATAGGGACCCTACAACACAACAAAATAAGGCTGTCCTTAAGTGGGGTATCCTAAGGATCTACTAACTCCCAAAACCTGCCTTAAAACTGTAACTGATTTACTCTACTTGCATCTGTTCAAGCCAACCAGTTAGAAGGAGGGACTGGGGAGAAGGTTCTTCCTTCGGCTTTCGCCTTCGGTTCCTAGTGTACCCCCCAGTCGCGGTCGTTTGATGCTACTCCCCTAGCTAGATATCAGATTAATCAGTACAAGTAGGTTAATCAAAGACAATCTCAGACTAGGCCCTGAAGAGCGAATCAGACCTTAAGGTCAACGTCTACTCAAGTTTATTAAGGCCTGGGATTGTGGTGCTTATGGAATGTGATGGACCCTTAAAATGGGTTGTGCCCTTAATGATTGATTGAGATTTGTGTAAGTGCATGCACAACCAGGGTTTTCAAGAAAGATTATTTGTGATGCATGGATTTTAATGTTCAAATCTTGCTTAAGTAGCTTTTGGGGTTTCAAATTAGGTGGATTGCAATCAAGTTTCTAGGCAAACCAAATTGTCAAACATGGGTGAAGATTATTTTCCTTTAAAACCAAAAAGAAAGTGGAGTGCCTGGAATAGACCTAGATTGAAAACCCTAACGAGGAGCTACTTGATGAGTTGATTTTAAGTAGAGTGATGCGACCCAAACAACTCAAACAACTGGCCACAAATGAACCATTAAGTTAGGCACTCAAAGATGGCTAACCTAGAATGATTTGTACTCTTTTATGTGTTGCTTTGTGTGTACCGGTTCCATAGATCAGAACCCGGTTGAGTAGAAACAAATCAATCCAGTTAAGTGCCTTGAATGTGGGTGTACGTTGTGTGTTTGTTGAAAATTGCCCCACAAGATTATCTTTTTGTTTTTTTTATATAAATGAGGGCGGAATGAATGTGAGTGAGAATCCAAACAACCAAACTATTCATAGGATTTATGCAAACACCTAGGTTAATTGAAATTTAGATTTAATGTGGCGAATGAAATCTATGGAGGGGGGAAGAATGGGGGGCACTTACAGTCATCTTCAACTGTAGTTTACTCCAGTCTACCGCTTGATGATTCCTTGATTGAGGTCTCTGCAAAACAATAGACACAAGAGAACAAATTAGAAAACAATAAAGTGCAAGAAATGCGAAAAGAAGATCGGAAATCGTTGCCTCCCCGGCAACGGTGCCAAAATGTTGAACGTACAAGTTGCTACGCTAATGTGTTCGATTTTTGAAAAACCTGCCGTTGTAGTTTGAAAGCGAAGAACTCATGTTCAACAAATAAAATTTATACCGAAATGGAAATTTCGGGTCGAACATAGGGAGGCTACGTCGATCTATATTCGCAATTATATTTTTTTTAGAATTTTTCTTGAAAATCGAGGCGATGTAATTACAATGAAGCTATAACAACAATTAGACTAAAAAGGGAGAGAGAGAGAGAGAGAACATGCATTCAATAATTCAAAATATTTATACAATAAAACCAAATAAGAATTACACTAGAAAGCGGGAAATCGACTACACTAGAAAGTAGGAAATTTCTACACTAGAAAGCTATAAAGAAGAATGGGAGAGAGAAGTCGGGATGCCTTCTCCTCTCTACGAAACTATAAAAGGAGACCCCCTCCATACGAAATTCTCATCCATTCTTTCTCCTCTCTACCCCTCCAAAGCTCAAGAGAAGCTTGTCCCACACTCGGGATGCTTCTCGCGAGATAAAGTCCAATTTTCATTCCCCTTCGGAAGTGGATCCCGCGACGACGACGGCGTGCTGCTTCCTTCCCGTTCTTCTGCTTCGTCCTCCTTCGTCCCGCTTCATTCTCCTTCGTCTAGGCGTCGTCCCGTCCAGCTCGTCCTCCAAGCAACCGTCAAGGAGGATTTCTCTCTCCCTATTCTTTTTACTGCTTTCTAGTATAGATTTACTACTTTCTAGATTAATCTACTCATCCTCCAAGTGACCGTCGAGGAGGACATTTCTCCCTCCATTCCTTTAATGCTTTCTAGAGTAAATTTATCACTTTCTAGAGTAATTGTTTTATGCTTTCTAGTTGTAATGAACAATCTCTTCAATGCAAAAAAAAAATTCCGTGTTTATTCTACATCTCATTTTGATTTCTCTGTGTAATATTCTCTTTCTCTCTTACTCTCTCTCTCTCTTCTATTTATTGTAAATAATTAGATAGTTCTAAATTGAATTATTCTGTAACAAATAAAAAGAAACGCGTAGTTTTTAAATCAAACGTCCGCCTCCCTGTGTTCGACCCAGAATTTTAATTTCGGTATAAATTTTATTTGTTGAACACGAATTCTTCGCTTTCGAACTACAACGACAGGTTTTCCAAAACCAATCTTGTTAGCGTAGGTTCGTAACACATTCAACAGGTGGTGTGCTGCTCCGTTCCCATTCTTCTGCTTCGTCCTCCTTCGTCCTGCTTCATCCTCCTTCGTCCAGGCGTCGTCCCATCCGGCTCGTCCTCCAAGCAACCGTCGAGGAGGATTTCTTTCTCCTTATTCTTTTTACTGCTTTCCAGTATAGATTTATTACTTTCTAGAGTAGTTTTGCTCGTCCTCCAAGTGATCGTCAAGGACATTTCTCCCTCCATTCTTTTAATACTTTCTAGAGTAAATTTATCGCTTTCCAGTGCAATTATTTTATGTTTTCTAGTTTTAATGAACAATCTTCTTAATGATAAATTCTTTCTTTATTCTACATCTCATTTTGATTTCTATGTGTAATATTCTCTCTCTCTTACCCTCTCTCTCTTCTATTTATTGTAAATAATTAGATAATTTTAAATTGAATTACTTCATGACAAATAAAAAAAAACGCGTAGTTTTTAAATCAAACGTCCGCCTCCCTGTGTTCGACCTGGAATTTTCATTTCGGTATAAATTTTATTTGTTGAACACGAATTCTTCGCTTTCAAACTACAACGACAGGTTTTCCAAAACCAAACACGTTAGCGTAGCAATTCGTTACGTTCAACATTTTGGCGCCATTGCCGGGGAGGCGACGATCTTTGATTTCTCTTCGCATTTTGTAACTTACAAATCATTTACCTCACTTTTCTCCTTTCTTATTGTAATTGCAGGTACTCTTTCGAGACAGGCAAAAGCGATAGATCGGAGAAAAGTGCTGTGGAAGGTTCTATGAGTTATGCCCCACCTCCCACCCATTAGATTTCATTCCACAACATAATAATTCAAACATTAATCAACCTAGGTGTTTTTATAAACTCTAAGGTTAGATTGTTTGTTGTTTGACACCCATACTCACCCCAACCCCCACATTAAAAAAAAAAAAAGAAAAATTAAAAAAATCTAACAGAGGTACACAACCTCATCTGATTTTCTAACTCAACTGGTAAACTGATCTTAGGAGTCGGTACACACATTCAAACACATAATTGAGTAGAAATCAGATTAGGTAATCATTTGTGTGCCTAATTAAGTGGTGCAACAGGCCAACTGTTTGAGTTGATTGGGCTGCACGACTTCAAATAAAATCAACTCATCAAGTAGCTGCCACTTAGGTTCAACTCTTAAGGATTTACCAGGCACTCCACATTCTTTTTAAGCTTTAAAGGAAAACATTTTCACCCATGCTTTCAAAACCTGGTGTGCCAATGAAACTTGTTTGAAAACACCTAAAGTTGAATCCTAAAAGCTACTAGGCAAGATTTGAACCTTAAAATTCACCGCATCAAAAATAATCTTGCTTGAAAACTACTGGTTGTGCACGCACACACAAATCAATCAATCATTAAGGGCACAACCCATTTAAAGGGCCCATCACATTCCAATGCACATTCAAACCTAGTCCTAAATAAAACAGAGTAGACATTGGCCTTAAGGATTGGACTCGCTCTTCAGAATCCAAAATAAGATTATTTTCGATTAGTCTATTTCTACTGTTCAATCTGATGTCTAGCTAGGGGAGCAGAATCAAACGATCGCGGCTGGGGGGTACACTAGGAACTGGAGGTGCAAGCCAAAGGAAGAACCTTCTCCCTAGTCCCTCCTTCTAACTGGTTGGATTGAACAGACAGAAGTAGATCAAATCGGTTCTTTATCTCAAGACGGGTTTTGGGAGTCTGTAGGTCTTTAGGCTAACCCATTTAAGGACAGGTTTGATTGTTTGTATTGCAGGGCACCTTTCTTCCTCCCGTATATCATGAATCCTTCCACATATTACACACATTCCCGTTCGTTCCCTCCCGTTGTTAATTATCCTCAACATGACGATTATCCCGACTCGTACTGTAATCAACCATCAGTTAGTTGGGATAATTCGGATTGGGGATACAGCTCTAGACCTCCGTGTTTAGGGTCTAACCCTGAACACTTTGATTCTGATTTCTATCCTTCTCAGAGCTATATCGATTATCGATCGTCTTCCTTTCATGAACAACCTAATATGATCTACAATCAAGAAGGATACACCAATCTTTACCCATCCTCTAATTTCACTGCCTTTAGGTCATCACCATCTTTTGAACAATCTGAAATGACCTATTATCAGGAAGGGTATAACGAATCTCAATTCGTTAATTCCTCTTCATTGATGTCAAACCCACCTAACCCTGAACCAACTCATTTGGTTCAGGTTAACCAGGTTCAAGATAAGGTTCTGGCTAACTTGAGGAATATTATTCAATCTTTAGAGGTTCAAGCAATATCTTGCATTGAGAGATTGGAGCCCATGATTGAAATGATTGATGATTTGATCAAGTCTTTGTTGGATTGGCTCCAGGATGTTAAGGATAAGAACCCAGGTGAGTTTCTACTCTGGAAATTAGCGAAATTGAGGATGAGATTCGTGGTTGCTTTGATTCAATCTTGGGATGATTCCCAAGATGAACCCTCTTCAGGAAAGCTAATGACAGAACCCGCTTAGGCACCTGTTGGGGGGACACGTGTTAGGAGGCTGACCAGATTGAATTAAAGCAACCAATTAAGGAAGATCTGATTTCTTCACTTGAGATCCCTGAGCCGGGTTACGAGGAAACGTATATCTCCTTAGAACAGAAAATAACAAATGATTTTGGGACATACATTGATACGGATCCTAATTTCTTTGATGGTGAAGATTCAAGTTGTGAAGTCCCACACGAGTTTTCTGAAAATAATTTCTGTGAGACGATTGGGCCTGAGGAATCTGATAGATCATTTGATAGCCCAATAACTGAGGAAACTGATCTTATTAGGGCACACATTATGGATCCAGAATCGCATTTTCTGGAGGAATCAATTCAATGCCCTGATTATCAGTTACACCCTGTTGAGCTTATCGATAATTCTATTTCTGAGATAATTAGACCCAAGTAAATTCTGATTCTGCTACATCATTTAGACTTGGAGATTTCAGACGAGGTGATTAACATGCAAGAGGTCTCGGAATTTAACATTCGGAATGAGGAGGATAAGAGTTGGGAAGTTCTGATCTGGGAAGTTAACTTTGGAGGAAATGGAAGATTGAGTTGAAGGGTTCATTTTAAGCTGAAACTATCAAATCAGAACCCTTACAACATTTGTTTTGAGGATGTCAAACTCAAGCACACATTCAACGATTATCCTTTTGAGCTTCAATTCTCTGTAACCCGACTTTTTGGTCATGGGTTGCATCCTCACAAATCGCAGACTCGACCCCGCTTGCATTCTGATTTTAGGTTTTGGGTAATTTTTATCCAGAACCTAAGATATTCTCGATTATAGGGGATGGGTCTGCACCATAATATGGTCCACATCTGTGGACCTCTGTTGATAGGTCAGAAGATTCTTCTGTTTATTCTAATTCTGACCTACACTTGTGAATTCTTCATTTCTTTTCTTTGTACAGTGTGCCTAGCTGAAGGCACTAAACTCAGCACATATACAGTTCTTTTTAGTTTTCATCTCGGAGCGAACCTGACATTCACGCAATTCAGGAGCTTTCTACGCTTTTCCACTCTATTTTATGTTTTTTTAATACAATGAGGACATTGCATTAGATAGGCATGGGGGGGTGGACATTCATCTCTGAATTCATTCGTCAGCTCTGTGGATTTATTTTATTTTCTTTTATAAAAAAAAAATTTCTAAATTAGGAAAGAGAATTTGAGTTTAAGAAAATTTTCAATCTTAGGAAATATTACATTATGATTTGAACACAAAGACCCTTCAGGTCTTTGGACTTAATTAGCCCATGCATCCACTAAAATGTGGATTTGTCCTTGAGTCCTCACCATCTTAATTCTATCGTAATTGAAATAAATAAGTTTGGGTGATAAGTACACGACTTATGAACCCACCCTCTGATTTGAGGAAATTTTGAGTTTCTAGCATCTACACACTATCTTGTCACTAACTCATTATTCGACGATTCTAACTAAAATTGGGTAGCTAATGAACCTTCTAGGATGATATGGCTGGCAAGTTATCGTGGGTAACAACCCATAGGTAGGTTATCCAGAGCCTAGTCCCTGGACCTTTCTCTTTTTCCTGCCTTTAGGTAAATCTTAGACCAGGGAAGCCACCTACTTTAAAATAAATAAATAAATAAACAAAAAGAAGAAAAAAAAATCAAAAAGAAAAGGAGAAAAAAAAAGAAATAAGCCACACTTCGCCGCACGAGTATGGCTGGCAAGTTGTCGGTGGTAACAGTTCATCGACCGGTTGTCCAGAACCCAGCTTAGGAAATGCACTAAAAATTCCCAAAACACTTTGGAAGAAGTGGAGAAGTAGAATAAATCGGGGAGATATACATTGGATTCACCCTTGTGTTGACCCCGTAAAAAAATAAAAGTAGGGAGAAATCTACCGGTTGTAAAGATACACCTTTAGGCAGAAGTCTTTTTGAGGTCACCTAGAGGAGTAGAAATCCGAAGTCCGTTTTAACTATCGGTCAACGAGTCTATCACAATCACAATAAGATGCTTAAAGCTTAGGGTTCTCATCAAATCTTGGGTGAGTTGAATGGCCGTAGAAAGCCACTCTTAAACCCTAAAATTTGAAAATAAAAAAAAATTAGAAAAAAAAAAGAAAAAGGGAAAAAGAAAATTTTCTTTGAATAAGGTGAGGGCTTGAGGTGGTCTGCATTTTGGCTGATACTTGGGCGCTGTTGTGTCTTTGAAAGTTCAGTTCCTAAGTAGACAATTTCTTAATGATTGAAAATAACTCAGGTCCAAATAATCCAACCTAATTCTTTTATAAATATCATATAGTTTTTGCTAGGGACTAGCAAAAGATAGGCATGGGGGTATGATGTAAACACATTTACACTACTTAAGATGTCTATTTACGCATGTTTCCAAGCATAGGATTGCATTTCATGGTATAAATATTGCATAACATGCATCATCTTGCATTTAGAGTAGTTTGAATAAAATGGAGGTTAATTGTCTCCTTTTATGTACTTGGATAGGGCAAACATTTTATTGGGGCCTCGGATCAAAGATCCAACCGTATGGATGTGATCAAGGCGATGATTGGAGTTCAACGACTCCAAGATCGCCCTAATCAGGCATCTGTAGCATCAGAAAGTGACTGGGGAACCCTAGAAGATCAAGGGCTAGGATGGTGTAAATCCGCACTTCAAATGACAAATCCAACCGCACGGATGAATTCGGATCGACGATCGCAGCCCAACGACGCAAAAATCGAGTCAATCCGACATCCGTGGCACCATCTACAACTTCCAGGAGATGGATGGCCAAGATGGCGCCACGTGGTGCCATCCTGGCCACGCAAACAATCGCATACATTTTTTGAAGACCCCGCACCCGCTCCATCTCCGTCGTTGGATCTTGATCCAACGGCTGTGGTCAACCGTGCCTAAAAGCACCCGCTCGACCATCCACGCCTCGTAGCGCAGCGGTCGAGCACGCTTACGTGAGCTGCGAGCGCGGGTTCGAACCGCAGCGAAGGGGAGGAAGGTGCAGGCGAGCGAGCACGGAAGGACATTGGATCTTGATCGGACAGCCGTCTATGCTCAATTGAGATCGCACGCGGTTGAACGCATGGCAAGGACGTGCGATCGTACGCGTAGGGCAGGAGCGTAGCAGCGGGCGGAGATGCATCTTATGCCATCTGATCTCGCGATCGGACGGTTGAGATCTGATGAACATGCGTAGGCGTTGAGAAAGGGCATAGCTGAGGAGGCGCGCGTGGGCGCGGGTGCTACGCCCACGTTGGGGCTTTAGTGACGGATTTATCCGTCAATAAAGACCCCTCATTTATTATTTTAAAGTTGTAATGACCATTTTGCCCCCACTCCTTGAAACTATAAAAGGAGACCCCCTCCATACGAAATTCTCATCCCTTCCTTCTCTTCTCTACCTCTCCAAAGCTCAACAGAAGCTTGTCCCACACCCGGGATGCTTCTTGCGAGATAAAGTCCAAATTTTCGTCCCCCTTCGGAAGTGGATCCTGCGATGACGACGGCGTGCTGCTCCATTCCCGTTCTTCTGCTTCGTCCTCCTTCGTCCTGCTTCATCCTCCTTTGTCCAGGCGTCGTCCCGTCCAGCTCGTCCTCCAAGCGACCGTCGAGGAGGATTTCTCTCTCCCTATTCTTTTTACTACTTTCTAGTATAGATTTATTACTTTCTAGAGTAGTTTTGCTCGTCCTCCAAGCGATCGTCGAGGAGGACATTTCTCCCTCCATTCTTTTAATGTTTTCTAGAGTAAATTTATCGCTTTCTAGTGCAATTATTTTATGTTTTCTAGTTGTAATGAACAATCTTCTTAATGATAAATTCATTGTTTATTCTACATCTCATTTTGATTTCTATGTTTAATATTCTCTCTCTTACCCTCTCTCTCTCTTCTATTTATTGTAAATAATTAGATAGTTTTAAATTGAATTACTTCGTGACAAATAAAAAGAAACGCGTAGTTTTTAAATTAAACGTTCTCCTCCCTGTGTTTGACCTGGAATTTTCATTTCGGCATAAATTTTATTTGTTGAACAAGAAATCTTTGCTTTCAAACTACAACGACAGGTTTTCCAAAACCAACACGTTAGCGTAGCAATTCGTTACGTTCAACAGACATCATGCCAGGATGCTGGATCACTCCTCCCTCTTTCCAAGGGTCCACCTAAGCTACATTGGCTGCCCCTCATTCTCCTCCCGACCTCTCCAAGGCCATCGGGGACCACCGTTGAATGCCCTCTATTCTTCTAGATTTAATTCATGCTCTTCATAATTTTATTGCTTTTATTACTGCTTAATAGCGTAGTCTTACTTCTCCCCCAATGATGCATGCAAAATCCCCCCGTAGATTCTTGTATGCGATCATTTCTGGTAGCTAGATTTACATTTTTAAGCATTCATGTACAAGCTTTCTTCTACCTTCTATGTTGCAACACTCTCTTCAATTAATAGAAGATATATTTTTACATATATGTCTATGTGTTGAGAATCACCATGAGCTTATTGCAATATCTTTTGAGTGATTAACGTTGACTGTTTTTAATTCCTGATATACTTGCAACTAAACATGTCATACTTCAATACATAATAATCATAAACCGGCGTGTGATTTTAAACGAAGTAGAGCGGCAAAAAGATCGATTTCAAAAGTAAAAGCAACGCCTCCCAGAGATGAACGACCGGGACTCAAAGTCTCGTAATTTTTACAAACTTAATTTTTGACGAATGTTTTTGCGCGACTATACTACAATTTCCGACAACTTTCAAATGCACGAAAACGATTTCCGTCACCCAACGCCCACGACAGCTAACGCGTGCTGCAGTCTTACTTCCCCTCCATGCACCTGCAGAACGCGTGGCCAGTGATAGCTAATGCCACCCACCGCCGACCTTTCCTCCGTCGGGCCGGCTTAAACCACTATCCATCGAGCCGCCACCACCGTCAGGTGCAAATCGGGGAGGTCTTCCTTTGGTTGCCAACTCGCTGTCCATCTCTCCTTCATCTGTGCACAAGCACCACCTGAAGCTAATCCCCTATTTCATCCTCAATTAATAATTACATTTCATGCCATTGCTACAAAAATGAATTTTGATTTATCATTATTTTATTGTGGTGAATTTATGCCTCCATGCTCATGCTTCTAGAGAATTGCTAAACCTTATTACTCATCTCTATGTGCATTGAATTTAATTTTGAATTACATTTTAGTATGCATGCAAGTGAATAGTACATGGCATACTCTTGCACATGGATAATTTTCTAATGTAAAAATTACATTAACACCCCTTGACTTCTCCATAAATTTAAGGTTTACTTTCAGAGCTACACAGGCATTGTTTTATCTGGCGAATAGTTTAGCAAACTTGATCTTGACCTAATTGTGAGTTTAAATAAGTCATTGACTCTCTGTGGACATGACCCACTCTCCTGTGAGTGGTTTAATTTTAATTTTAATTATTTTGTTAAGCGATTTTCCACCACTTTGATCCTACAATAACAAATGATCTTAATACATTATTCGAAAGTGAAAACCATCTTATCAAATGGAGCTATTGTTGGGGAGGCAACAGGCCTATTAGACTCACATTTATTTAATTATTTGTTCACATTTTATTTGAGGCATATTTAAATTCGATTTTCTGTTTGGTGCGAGGTACACGTATTTGGTGACATCTTGTCGCACCAGCCTCAAAGATTAGGTGATCCTTGACATCGTCGATGGAGTTGCAACACTGGGAGAAGGAGCATCACACCCGCCTCAACAATGCCTTGTTGGACCTTGTTTCCACCGCTGGAGGAGATATCTGGAGAACCACATCTTCATCCATTTATCTATATATAGATTTTATTTTTCTTTCTTCTCTTTATTTTAGTACATTCATTTGAAAAACCCTTGTTCTGGGTTACAGTTGAGGGGTTTGTTCCCCGATTTTATTTTAGGCCCATGTTGGGTAATTTTTGGGAGCCTGTTCCATTTTTCTTTAGATCTAGGTTTTCTTTTGTGAATTGATTTTATTTTTCTTGATTGTGCATAAAAAAAACAAAAACACAAGCTACCTACTATAAGCTGCCTGCCCCTAGGTCGTATCATTTAGGATTGAATGAGCAGCATCTAGATCTAATTTCCTATCTTGCATATTGCATGAAGAATGTTGGAATCAGGTATGCACTTCTAACTTTGCATTTCTGCCTGTCATGCAAATGCATTTGGATTAATTTCAGGACCACCTAATCTATATTGAATAGATCTAACAAGTTGTCACATATTTTCTGGAAAAAGGACTAATTAAAGGAGGGACATTTAGAAACCAAGGATTTGATTTTCAAACTTGGTGTGCAATTCAAAATTCAAAATCTTTTGCAGTGTATGGACACTTATATCTCTTGCACCACGTCATTTTTTAGACACTCCTTAGGTTTGGAACCGCTAGGACTAGAGCCTCCTATTACTGAGGTATAAAGTGACCCAAACTTTAGTTCAAAGGTGAAGTTGCCTCCAAACCTTGCGGATTGAGGGTAGTTAAGAGGCACCGTGAAAGCAACACTTCAAAGGAAGGGTTTAACCCTACTTGCATCCTTCTTTTCAGTGTTTGGTGGTGACTAAACCTTTTTGGCTTTAGGGAGGATCAACTAAGTCCCAGTTAGGTCTTCTTAGGCGATCCATAGGTCGATAATAAGCATGTAAATTGATTGAACAAATTGTATTGTCACCTACAATTTGACTTAAAATCAAAAGCCTAAATTGGGAAAGACCTAAAAAGTCCTTTTTGAATTGTGTTTTGCTTGGGGAATTCTGATTGAGATGTGAGTTAGAATGGATCACATTGATTTTCATCCTTTCACATCTTGCCCACACCATTACCCCCTCTCTGCACTCTTCGATCCCATATGCCCAGATGGTCTATCCTTTGATGGACATAATGACAATCATTGGGATCCGTTTACTCCTATTATAGGAGTATTGGCCTGGTTAAGCCCCAAATCAGAGAGCAGAGCCTAGGAGTGGGATTTGCTTTGCTCAATATCCCACACACCATAGAAATACCCAACCCACCCATCCTGAATAATTATAATTGTTGGAAAGACACTCCTGGGTACTATAAGCCTAAGCCTGACTTCTCTCCTGATAGAAATGACCTTTCCTCCTTGAAGATGGAAATATAGAAAATGCAAGATGAAATGATTGAATTGTTCGGAGAATCTTCAAGAGCAGGCCAACAAGAAAGAGATGAAATTAGCCACCCAATCTACCCCATTGAGGATGATGTACACCCCTCTACGCTAGATGAATCTCCCATGGGAGAGCTACACTTTAAGTTGGAGGGAAATTTTGGGGATTATGTAAGGGAGAATAGCTACTTTTCGATGATTGATTTTGAAACCTCCCCGTTAGATGACACTTCCTTGAGAGGTCCACGCCTTAAGTTGGAAAAAGATACATATGAAAGTAGTTATGCATTGGATGAAGAAAGGTGGCAACCTGAGGAAGATGATGATAAGGTTGAGTATCCAGCTAAATTGTATTGGAGTCAAAAGAAGGGAATGATGGTACCATTGGAAGACCTCGACCAAGATGATAGTATTTTCGTGACATTTGATGAAGTGGGACGAAGTCAAGTTGTTAATCCTGCCCTCCCTTCTGATCACAAGATGGAACTCAAGCCCACCCTTAGGGAACCTAACCCTGTAGAAATCGACCTATCTGAGGAGTCCGATGTTACCAGTGTAAACCATTTACCTCAGATAGAGTACCCTAGGGGATCTGCTGAGATTTTAGATGATTCTAGACCTTGGGTATATGACGAATCATATGATGAGGAAAAGGATAAATTATATGAGGAACCAACATTCAAGATTTGGAGTGACACTAAGGGCGATTATGTCTTATTTGAATAGTTAGCTCCTGAGGATGTCATAAATTTGACCAAATTAGGTTTCCTTAGCACGCCCACCGATGATATTTCTCCTCATGATGAAATGTTGGAAAATTTGGAAGCAACTTCTAAAATTTATGTGGATTCACAGATAGGCTCCCGGAAAGATTTGAGTAAAGAACAAGAACCCGGGGGTGACATTGATAGGATAATCCCTAGATCTATTGCTTCCAACCTACATTCATTTGATTCGAAGTCACCCTCTCATTCGCTTATATCTGAAGGCAAAATTTTGACTCCTGATGAAGTGCAGGAAGATACTTGTGATAATGCAAGGAATGCTAGGGATGCAATTGAGGATTTGGAAAGATTGTTAGGGATGGACACCGAGCTGATTAAACCCAACCTAGATCTTATGGCCATCCCGCAACCTCGAAACTTGGACACCGTAGACGATCCTTGGGTCAGAGATATGCTCACTTTTGTTCTGACCGAGGGGCTTAACTGACTAATCTGTCCTGTAATGGTGTATTGGGTATGGATTGATGATTTCTCTAGTCAGTCTGTTACCCTAGGGGTTTATCACTGCACCATTCCTTCCCCATCTCTGTTGGAGGATCCTTGTCATCCTTCCCCTACCCCTTTGGAGGTTATTATGCCAGTTTATCC
This sequence comes from Thalassia testudinum, assembly GCA_037157565.1. Classification (NCBI taxonomy): domain Eukaryota; kingdom Viridiplantae; phylum Streptophyta; class Magnoliopsida; order Alismatales; family Hydrocharitaceae; genus Thalassia; species Thalassia testudinum. The sequence goes on along the minus strand of JAZHRO010000029.1, from coordinate 653,052 downwards.
TTTAGAACCTCTTATGGTGACCTAGGAAGATTTCATTCCCATCTTAGTTGGGTGAGCATTTGCTATTAGGATTCATCATCAGCTCGCCAACATCCTAGGTTACCTGTTTTCTAGGCCAGCATTATTTTTCTCATTTTTAGGGCCTATTTCTGTAATCCTTGAACCTGATTTGCAGGTTCTTTGGCTACTCGGTTGCTAGCAAATTAACGGCAACCCATCTCTGACCCAGGTAATATCCTTCTTTGCAATGGGGACATTGCATATTTTAGGCATAGGGGGGTGTACTTGGGGATATACATAGCATTTATACATAGTGCATTCATGCATTTAGTTAAAGCATTCCACATTGCATACATTTGCATTAAAAAAAAAAACAGAGAGAACAAAGAGGAAAATATTTTGTAATTATCGAGCTTAATTGGCTAGGCCCTGCATTCTTAAGCAAATTAGAACTCTAGGTTAGACTAAGTTGATTCTAGGGTCGAACTTTAGAAGCTAAGTGAGCTACCAGCCTTAGACCTTTAGGGTCCTTTGTGGACTTAAAAGCTTAAGTAGGAGTTAAGTTGCAGACCATTCCTCAAGAGGTTGAGGAAGGAAAGCTAGGGATTGAGTTAAAAGGTGGGGTAGTACCTGGAGTCTTGTTCTACCTTTTGGTTTATGGGTCCTTGTAACCCAAGCATCCAAATTTCACACACTTGGTCTTGTGTAAGTGATCACCTTAATTCCTTTCTTAAAAGAAATTTGATTCTCTTAGTTTTGACTAAGGAGAGGCTTGAAAACACAATTTGACTGGAAGAGTTCCTACCGCAGGAGAGGTGGAGTATATACTCACCTTGAGGATGCGATGATAACATATTACCTCCTCGGTGCTTGTCTCATAGGATATCCATCCTATTAGGGGCACAGGCCTGAATTCGCATAAGAAATCCATGGGCGATACTATCTCGAAGTATTGATTTCCAGGAGTTCATGGGGTCGCTATGGGTGGTGCTATCTCAAAGCATTGAAAGTCATACACCCTTCGAGGTATGGTGATGGGGACAATGAATCCGACATAGGCTGTGTTGATAGTTGATCCGAGGTTAGACATAGAGGAAATAAACAAAAAAATATTTTTTCCTTTCTAGGTTGTCAGTCATACCAACCTCAAATAACTTAGACCAATGCATATGCACGGATGCTTTAATCTCAGGGATCAATAAACCTTAGGGTAGAGTCAGAAATCAGGGAAACTTGTGCCTGCAACTCGTCTTTAGCCGACCTAGTCTGTAACTTAGCAACTACTTGGGAACCTTAGGTCTAAAGTCTGAACTCAATATGTTTCTAAAGGAAGACCGATTGGGTTGGCTAGTCTACTTGGAGTGCTAGGTTTTGCTTTGATTTATTAGGGACTAGCAAAAACTAGGCATGCAGGTATTTGATTAGCCCATATTTGCGGACTATTTAAGTATTTAAGTGTCTAGACATTAAGTTAATTTTAACATTTAGATAGCATACATTAGGATGTAAATAAATTAATTCATATTTTTAGCTTAAGTGCATAGTTCATCCATTTAGAATTAACCAAGGGTTGCATACATTTAATTAGTTAATTAATTAGGTGCACTATCTTAATTAGCATAGAAGTTAAGGAGTTATGTATAAACAATCCTAATTATTATTATTTTTTTTCTTCTTCTCCTTTGTAGGTAACTCCTTTGTCTCTGCCTCCTCCTCCTACGCATCAGCATTGATTCTACGGTGGCTTTTGAATTTCAAATCCTTGTAGCCATGGCTACAAAAGAGAAGGAAGGGCTGCCGTCCAAGAGGAGGCCACCACCCCTTTGTTCCTCACTATGTGTAGAGAACCTTGCTTCTCATCCATTCCATACCACTGGTCTCCCACCACGGCAGTGCGACTCCACCTTCGTGGGTGTGTGGGGCGACAGCCCACACCGCCAAGAGTCCCAGCAACTCCACCTGCCCGCACCTCAACCCTGCCAAGCGCTCCTGCCCACCACATGCCCTCACCTCAGCCAGCAACCCACGCCAGTGCCTTCACCAGTCAGCACGCCCATGCCCTAGCACCCACGCTTCCTCATGCCATCTGACCCCGCGCACCTTCACCAGCAGTGCCACCTCATGCCTACACACTCGCATCATCATCTCCAGTCCACCCACGCTCCAGTGCACACACCAGCGCCTGCACGTCTGCGCCTTCATCTCTAGCACACCCTCACCTCCAGCGCAAACACTAGTGCCTGCACGCCCTCGTCTAGCGCGCTTGCATCCCTCGCCTAGCACGCGTACCCACCGTGCGCCTTCACCAGCCAGCACTCCTGACTACTCTTGTAGCCTGCAGAGCGCCCTCTAGTAGTGCCTATAATGCCCCAGTGCCCCCCGCTTCAGCCCCTCCTCACTCCTCCTTGTAGCACCTGCAGCCGGCCCCATCAGACCCCATCGCATGCCTCCACCCCAGCGTTAGCACGCCAGCACGCCCTTGCCTAGCGCACATCCTCCAACCTCGCCTGCAGCGCCCCAACGCCTATGCGTCGCCCCTCCACGCGCTTGCAGCATGAGCAGCCAGCAGTAGCTAACGCCACCCACTGCCGACCTTTCCTATGTCAGGCTGGCTCATACCACCATCCATCGAGCCGCCACCACCGTCAGGTGCGGAACGGGGAGGGCTACCTTTGGTCGCCAACTCGCCATCCATCTCTCCTTCATCCGTGCACAAGCTCCCCCCAAAGCTAATCCCCTGTTTCATCCTCAATTAATAGTTATATTTCATGCCATTGCCATAAAAATGAATTTTGATTTATCATTATTTTATTATGGTGAATTTATGCTTTCATGCTCATGCTACTAGAGAATTGCTAAACCTTATTATTCATCTCTATGTGCATTGAATTTAATTTTGAATTACATTTTAGTATGCATGCAAGTGAATAGTACATGGCATACTTTTGCACATGGATAATTTTCTGATGTAAAAATTACATTAACACCCCTTGACTTCTCCATAAATTTAAGGTTTACTTTCAGAGCTACACAAGCATTGTTTGATCTGGCGAATAGTTTAGCGAACTTGATTTTGACCTAATTACGTGTTTAAATAAGTTATTGCCTCGCTGTGGACACGACCCGCTCTCTTGTGAGTGGCTTAATTTTAATTATAATTTTTTTGTTAAGCAGTTTTCCACCACTTTGATCCTACAACGACAAATGATATTAATACATTATTCGAAAGCGAAAACTGTCTTATCAGACACGAATTACCTAATGTTTATACAAACTATTCAAAATGCAGAACGATGCATGCTATGCAATATTTATAATATGGAATGCATATCTAAGCTTAGGGACACGCATAAATAGGCATTTTATCCTGAATGGATGTGTCTACATCAGTTTCTTAGAATGTAATTGGGATTGGGTTTCTTGACGCTCTAGTTCCGGGCTAATCAAGTCCAATTTATGAAGAATTGGGTCCTCAAGAAGTGTATCAATTTTGTGCACTTCCTCAATAACTCCATAATTAATTCTTCTATGGGCCTTAAAAATATCAATCTTCATCATCTTATCCCAAAATTTAATTTCCATTTGGCCCTCATCATAATTAATATTGGCCCTAGTAGTTGGTAGGAATGGTCTCCCTAAGATATTTGGTGTGTCTTTTAGATTTTCTGGTGTATCCATATCTAGTACAATAAAATCCACTAGGGAATGGAAATCTCAGACTCTAACAACTACATCCTCCAAAACTCCACAAGGTGACTTAATAGATCGATCTGCTAACTGCAAAGTCACCTCCGTGGGTTTAAGTTCAGAATCCACAAAGTAATCTAGGAGAGAGGTAGAAATGAGGTTAATGGATGCACCTAAATCTAAAAGTGCTTGGTCAAATTCTAAGTCTCCAATCTTGCAAGAGATCAGAGTAGTGCTAGGATCTTTTAGTTTCTGAGGAGGCTTGCTCAAAATGATGGAGCTAACTTTCTTCAATTGCGAAATAGTACTTCTTGCATAATTTCTTGGCTTACGCTTGAGTGTACATAAATTCTTTAGAAATCTAGCGTAAGCTGATACATGACGAATAACATTCATCAAGGGAATGCTAATCTGGACTTGCTCAAAGAGCTTAACCAAGTCCTCATCGATTTGTGGTTGTTTCCTACCCTTATTTCCTTTGGTCAAGGCCTCAGGAAATGATGCAATTTTGGATTCTTATGGGATGATTTTGGTTGATTTGTGGTTATCCTTGATAACCACCCCAGGTTCGAAAGTACTAGGACTAGGGTTAGTGTAAGTCTTAGGTTTTGGGTCCTTAGTACTTTTACTGTTATGGGTTGTTATAGGAAGTAATCTTGTAGGGTAAGGAGTAGGTAGGATTGGCGGTTGTTGTTGCTGTCACATTACGATTTGAAGTTGTTGCTTCGGACACATTTTTATACAAAGGTGAAGATGCACCTGACTAAAGATAATGGATTTATCCCGAATTTGTGTTCACAACATACCTATGGTTCGATACATTGTTGGGTTTGGCAAAGGTTGAGAGGGTAATGTTTAGTAGTTGTAGAGTGCATTTTTGATAGGAAAATGCGTCGTTGTATAGTGCGCAATACCATCAAACAAAAATATTTATAAAAAGATAACGAGACTTTGAGTCCCGGTCATTCATCTCTGGGAGGCATTTGTTCAAATCTGAAATCAATCTTTTATCGCTCTACTTATTTAGAATTGCACGCCGGTTTCCAATCTTCGGATTGGAGTTTTGCCACTTCTATTCTGAACTCTGATTACATGCGCATGTTTTAGATAGAAAACGAAGGTGAAAGTATGAGTTTTAGTGTGCATAATTCTAGTTATGTGGTGGTTGTTTACGGAAAATACATTTATAGTTATGTCTTCTATATTTTCTGGAACCGACATGCTTGTTGCAATATATATATAAATGAAAAGCAGGCAACTTGAATCATACAAAATAGATTGCAATCAATAAGCTCATGGTGATTTTCAACATAGAGATGTGTATATAAAAAAATATATCTTTCATTCATTCGTTCAGGAGGATGTTTGCAACATGGAATTTAGAGGAAAGCTTGTAAAGGAAAGCTTGAAAAACACAAATCTAGCAAACAGAAAATGATCGCATACAGGAATCTATGGGGGGATTTTGCATGCATCATTGGGGGAGAATAAGAGCTACACTACTAAGCAGTAAATGAAAGCAGTAAAACTATGAAGAGCTAAGCTACTAATCTAGTAGAAAAGAAGGGCATTCGGAGGTGGGCTCCAATGGCCTTTGACTGGCTGAGAGGAGAAGGAGGGGTGGCTAATGGTGCTTAGGTCGGCCCTTGGAGAGAGGTTGGGGAGATGATCCAGCATCCTGGCATGTAGATGGTGGCTTCCATGGTGGTGCTCCTCGTGGAGGTGGAATGGATGTAAGGGTAGCTAACCTAGATGGATGAATGAATGCCAAGAATGGGATGGGTGCAAATGGCCATGCCTTAGATCTTTTTATAGACCTAAGGGAGTCTCTCTAGAGAGGTGTGGAACTCTCTAGAGAGAGCCCCATAAGTGGCCGACCATGGTGAGAGAGAGGTAGTTCTTAGATCCATAAAAAGTGGATTTAAGAATTGAATGGCTCTTGATTGATAAATTTGGCAACCAAGAGTGGCGCCACATTGAAGAGAGTTCTAGAGAACTCTAGATGGGTGTGTGTGCATGAATGGGTGTGTGTGTGTGTGTGAGTGTGTGGCCATGCCCTATGTGGCTAAGTGGTCTAGGTTAGGTCCTAAGGGGTTTAGGTAGGTGTAGGCCTTAAATTAGGGTTGCAAACCTTAATTACAAAGGAGGAATTGCAATTAAACTTAACACAAGTTTAATTGAGTGAGTGCAAACCTAATTGAGAGTGAAATAACTCAATTAGATTGGGTTTAGGTCAATTGGACTCTCACTGGGTCCAATTGGACTTGTGTGGGTTGAGATCTGAGCTCAATTGGACCATATGAGTCCAATTGACTTAGGTAATGGTAATTGACTATGATCTAAGTCAATTGGGTTTAGTGAGGACCTAATTAGGTCCTTATAGAGGTCTAGAGGTGATGTACTAGGGTGAAGGTACCTTAATTTAGGTTCCTATGGGGTTGGAATTGATTTTAGGGAGCTAAAGATCCAAGATCAAGGCTTGAATCTCAAAATAGGAACTGGTGAACAGTTCCTGACATCCAAAAATGGAATCAGATGTCTTATACTCAAAAATCAGACGTCCAGACTTGCTGTCTGGATGTCCAATCAGAGTCAGGAAGGAATCAAGGTTATGTCTTAGGTATTCTACAGAAATTGGATGTCTGACCAAGTGTTTGGACGTCCAATAACACTGCAGAAGTGGGTTTAAGGTGTGCGGGGGTTGGCTAAGGGTTCTGGACGTCCTATAATTCATCTACACGTCCAGATAATGGTTGACATTAGGGTTTTAAGGTTTCCTAGGGTGCGGTGACCTAATCTAAGGGTGGCTAAGGCTTGGGGAAGTCTCTAGGCTATCCTAGGGTTAGGGTGGACCTAAGTTCTTCACATTTCACTACTTTATTCCTACTTAATAGAGTAGCATACCTTAACTCCCTCACATTATTATCTACTACATCTAATCTAAGTCTTCTGCTCCAGCTCTGCTGCAACACCCATTATTCCTGATCCAGCTTTAGATCCAGCTTATTACTTATAATTGACATAATGCACTTAATTAGCACATTATAGCATTATTTTATACATAGCTAAAACCAAGCAGTGAAGATGCAGATAAAGCTTATGCATGCATGAATTACCCTAACTTTTGCTGAGTCCTAGCCTAATTTAGGTCAATTAAGACCTATGATTGCTGTGCAATCAAGTAATGCACCTGGCTGGCGAGTCCCAGCCATTTGCACAATTTGGTTGCGCACACCTACCATATCCATATTTTGTTGCCTCTGTAAAGCAGCATTGGTCTTCTGCATATCAGCCAAGGTGATGTGCATACATCTAAATAGCCAAAAACATCTGTTAATGCATGTTCTTAGTACCATATTAGCATCATGCATTGTAAATATTGCATAACACACATAATCAGGCATTTAGGTCAAATTATACAAATTGTATAGTAATTGTCTCCTTTTATGGCCAGGGACAGGGTGACTTTTAATCAGGGCCTTGGACCGAGGATCCAACTGTATGGACCTAATCAGGGCTACGCCTAGAGTTCAACAACTCTAAGATCGCCCCGATCAGACGTCTGTAGCACCAGACATAGTCCGAGGAAGCTCAGAAATCTAGGGCCCAGATGATGTCAATCCACACTTTAGATGACAAATTTGACTGCATGGATGGGTTCGGATCGATGATTGCAACCTAACGATGCAAAAATCGATCCAATCCAACATTCGTGGCACCGTCGAAAACACACAAAAGATTGACGGCCAAGATGATGCCACGTGGCACCATCTCAACTGCCCAATAGACCTAAGGACCCGCAGCTGCACTTCTAAAGGCAAAGGCGCAGATGATCTGGGCCGTTAGATCTTGATCCAATGGCCATGGGTGCGCACGCTTAAAACATAAGTGCGACAAAGTGGCAACTGTAGCACAGCGGGTGCAAGCGCTTCACCCAAAGAAGAGGTGCAAGGCCAAATCCTCGCGAGCCTCAAATTGAGCTGAAGGCACGAGGCGTGTTGATTCCAGCTGTTTGATGCAGATCTTGCGAGCGAGGAGCGGGCCACGTGGCACAACGGATGCGCACAGTTCACGCATGAGTGATACTACGCAGATGCAAGCACTCAATCAGACGCAAGGGGCGTGATGCATTCTGAGACGTTGGATGCGGGATCGGACGGTTGAGAAGAGGCGTGCTTATGCGTTGAGCTAACGAAGAGACGCTGGCGAGGAGTTTTTTAAGCCATCTGATCTTGAGATCAGACGGCTAATCTTGTGAGAATGTGCCCGTGCGTTAGGCATGTGGAAGAGGAGGAGACGGTGGAAGCGCGAAGCGACAGTGACGTGGGGCCTTTAGTGACACTTAAATCCGTCACTAAAGACCCCCTCATTTAATGTTTTTGAATATGTAATGACCAAAGAGACCCCTACCCTACAAAATTCTCATCCCTTCCTTTAGCTCTCTCCCTCTCCAAAGCTCTAGGAAGCTTGTCCTAAACTCGGGATGATCCTTTAGAGCTAAATCCAAAGTTTTCTCACCCCCGTTCTGGAAGTGGATCCCGCTACAACAATGATGTTCTACCTTTTTCCTGCTTCTTTCTGCCTCGTCCTCCTTCTTCCCACCCCATCCTCTGTCTTCTAGGCATCACTCCATCCAGCTCGTCCTCTAAGCAATCGTTGAGGAGGATAACATCTCTCTCTCTACTTTTTATTGCTTTCTAAAATAGAATTTCCTACTTTCTAGATGTAATCATTTCCTACTTTCTAGCTGTAATCATTTTCCACTTTCTAGTTGTAAGAACAGTATTCATATATCAATTGATTATTCTCTCTCTCTCACTCTCTTAGTGTTAATATCAATTCTATTGTAATTATCTCACTTTCAATCAAAAATACAAAAAAAGAAAATATAATCGTGAATTTTAGATCGACATAGCCTTCCTGTGTTTGACCTAAAATTTCTTTATGAATTTCAGTAAAATTTTATCTGTTGACGGATTGCTTCGCAAATCTAACTACAATGATGGGTTTTCAAAATTCAATTCCAATCGTGTAGTTTTCCGAATACAATATTTTGGCATTGTTGTCGGGGAGGCAATGATTCTCGATTTTCTTTTCGCATTTCGAGCACTTTATTATTTTCTAGCTTGCTTTATTTCTCGTCTATTATTTTCCAGGTACCTCAACAGGGAATTTTTAAGCCATAGATTGGAGTAAAGTACAGTTGAAGACAACTGTAAGTGCTCCCCATTCTTCACCCTCCATAGATTTCATTTCACAACATTAATTCAAATCCCAATTAACCTAGGTGTTTGCATAAATCCTAGGGTTAGTTTGGTTGCTTGGATTTCCACCCACATTCATCTCATTCTCATATATATAAAAAAAATAATAACAAAAGCATACTTCTTGTGGTATAAATCAACATACACACTACATACACCCACATTCAAGGCTCATAACCTAATTTATTTTTATCTACTCAACCAAGATTCTGATCTGTTGAATCGATACACGTAAATCAACATATAAAAGAGTAGAAATCAGTCTAGGTTAATCATCCCGTGTGCTTAACTCAATGGTGCAATTTTGGCCAATTGTTTGAGTTACTTGGGCCACACCACTTAACCTAAAATCAACTCATCAAGTAGCTTCCCAATAGGGTTTACAATTTAGGTCAATACCTGCCACTCCACTTTACTTTTTGATTTGAAAAGGAAAAGGTCTTCACCCATGCTTAAAAATCTGGTTTGCCTCTGAAACTTGATTGAATTGACCTAATTCCAAACCCTAAAAGCTACTTAAGCAAGATTCGAACCTTAAAATCCACTTATCAAAATAATCTTCCTTGAAAACCCTTGTTGCATATGCACTTACACATACTCAATTGATCATTAAGGGCACAACCCATCTTAAGTGCCCACCACATTCCATAAGCACTACAATCCCAGGCCTAAATAAAATCAAGTAGACGTTGGCCTTAAGGACTGATTCTCTCTTTGGGGCCCAGTTTGAGATTGTTTATGATTAACCTTCTTGTACCAATCAATCTAATCTCTAGCTAGGGGAGTAGCGTTAAATGACCGCTGTTGGGGGGTACACTAGGAACCGGAGGTGCAAACCAAAGGAAGAAACTTCTCCCCAGTCCCTCCTTCTAACTGGTTGGATTGATTGGATGTAAGTAGAGTAAATCCTCTATAATCTTAAGATAGATTCTGAGAGTCTGTAGATCCTTAGGCTACCCCACTTAAGGATAGGCTTATTTTGTTGTGCTGCAGGGTTCTTATCCCCAGTCCTTCTGACCTCTTCCTAGTTTATGCTTGGAAGGAGATCATTGAATCCCTGATTAGAAGGACCACTAGAGTATCCTAGGAGACATAGATTGGATTTTGGCCAAATTGATCCCATGACCGATCAATAACTCGCTCTGCCTCAAAATCCACAGGAGATATTTCAAAGGTAGCTGGAACAAATGCAGAGAATGCAGGAATGGTTCCAGAGAATGTAGGGCACTCAGCCCTTGAGGGATTTTTATGATCCTTCAAATTACGGGGAATGTCCCAACATCCAGATTCCTACCGGAGACATAGAAATCAAGCTCCAAGTGTTAAGCCTGATCAAACATTTCCATGGGCTTGGCTCTGAAGACCCGTTTCAGCATTTGGAGGACTTGACCACTTTGGTTTAGTCCACCAAGGCATGAAACGTGAATGAAGAGCAGGTAATCATGAGGCACTTTCCCTACTCTCTTAGGGATAAAGCTACTCTTTGTTACAGGACCATAGTAAGCCTGATCACAACATGGAACAATCTGAAATCGGCTTTCCTGAAGAAATTCTTCCTTGTTGGACGTACCAATTCTCTGAGATGGGTGATTACTACCTTCACCCAGCAGCCGGGGGAGCAGTTTCACGTTGCCTAGGAGCGATTCTAAGACTTATTGCGGAAATGTCCACACCACAAGGTGCCAAAATAGCAGCTCGTGAAGATCTTCTACCACGGGTTGGCTGAGAAACTCAAAAGTCATGTGGACAGTTCTTGCGGAGGATATTTCCTCAGCAAAGATGCAGACAGCATGCACGATTTGTTTGAGGAGATAAGTGAAAATTCAATCAATCATGCCCCCATGGATGCCTTTAACCAGTCCCAACAACCCAGATCGAATGTTAATGAAGTCTACGACTCTCATTCATTCGATATGGAACTTATTTGCAATAAACTAGATAAGGTGGACCTAGTTACTAAAAGGATGGAGGAGTGGATGGTTGGAAACTCAATGAACAATTCTCGATCCACTCAATCCCAGAATTTAGGATTCCATTTGTTGCGAGCTCCTTCTAGATGGGAGTTCGTGAATCAACTGGATGCGACTCAACCTGTGAGCTAGCATTATTCAGAACCCCATGGGTTCCAAACTGGGACCTTTGATCCCAGTTTCTCTAATCCCTCCCTTTCTTTCTCTCCATCCTCACCTTATGAGGATATCTATGCTGTATAGGAGAATGTTAGGTCCAAGAACCACCCTAACTTCTCTTAGAAAAACCTAGGGCAGCAGACCCAATTCCGACCTAGCAACTATGCTCCTCAAAGACTAATGGGTCAGGGTCATGTTTACACTCAGCTACACCCAAATAAGGTCAATTAGCTGGCTTGGAATGTCTGTCAACCTGTAAAGCAGGCTGATTTGAACCTTCAAATGGTAGAGATGCAAGGATCTATGCTTCAGCTCATGCAGTAAATGAAAACTTCGCTGAACAACTTACAAACCGAGTTCATTGCTAATTCTCTTCAACCAGGATCTCTGCCATCTCAACCTGTACCCAACCCATGTAATATCCAGAATCTAGGCAATCAAGCCCAAGGGGGCGAGAATCAGAGGGACCCGCACGCACATGCTCAAGTGGTTGAGCAGGGTACTTCCACTTCTGCTTCTTCTTCAAATTAAAGGTTTTTCGCTAATGAAGCCCCTCCAATCTTTCCTAACCCTCCCCAAGACCCAAACCCATGTGCATCTAGTAATTCTGTTACCTTGAGGAGTGGAAAACAAACTTAAGATCCACAACCACACTATTCTGATCTACCAAATTCTGGAGAGCCTGAGGAGAGAAAGGAGAACTCTGAAGAAGAAATCAAGGCTCAAGAACCTGATTCCAAAGATCTAACTCATGTTTCTTTTCCTGAGGCCTTGATTAAACCTATGAAGAAGAAGCCTGTTGATAGTAACGAGGAGCTTTTGAATATATTCAAGAATGTCGAGATCAATATCCTGCTCCTCGATGCTATCAAATACATATCGGCTTATGCTAAATTTTTAAAGGATTTATGCACACAGAAGCATAAGTTGAGGGAATCTATTATGGGGAAGGTGGTACTCTCTGAGCAAGCTAGTTCTATTATCCTGCATCACCTTCCTCAGAAAAAGAGAGATCCAGGTGCTCCTTTGATTTCTTATATCATTGGAGATTACACTTCTGATAGGGCACGTTTGGATCTAGGTGCATTTATTAACCAAATTCCAACTTGTCTTTACAAGAAGTTCGATTTAGGTGAACATCGACCGACATCAGTAATGTTGTAGTTAGCAGACCATTCAATCGTAAATCTACGAGGCGTTATTGAAGATGTTATTATCAAGGTTAAGGATTTCTATTTTCCTGTAGATTTCCTTGTCCTTGACGTGAATGTGCCTGAGAATTTGAGGAACACGCCCATCATTCTGGGGCATTCGTTCCCTGCTACTGCTAAGGCCAATATCAACTGTAATAGCGATAGCATGGAAATCGCCTTTGGGGATCAGAAATTGAAATTGTATATTTTTAAGGCAATTAACAAATTCAAGGATTGTGGATTATAGAGGAACTTGAGGATGAAAACTTGAATATTGAAACATGTATGGTGGTTTCTGCAATTGAAAGTTCCTCCTGTTGTGATGAATCTAACCTGCAACCCTCTGTGGGAAACCTGCCACATTCTAAAGAGGTTATTGATTTTGTTCAGTTTCAACCTCTTCATCTTGATGAATATTCATCAGCATCATCCTTACCTTCCATTCTAAACCCGCCCTAGCTCAAACTGAAACCATTGCCGAGAGTTTGAAATATCAATTTTTGGGACCTCAAAAGATACTCCTTGTGATTATCAGTGCCATATTAACTAAGGAGCAGGAGATTAAACTGATCAAGGTCCTAATGGAACACAAGGAGGCAATTGGTTGGACCATTTATGATCTTAGGGGAATTGATCCATCTTACTGCAATCATAGAATATTCATGGAAGATGGATCCCGCCCCTCTTGCCAAATGCAGAGGAGATTAAACCCTAATTTGCGAGAAGTGGTCAAGAAGGAAATTATCAAGTGGCTCGATGTAGGAATCATTTATCTGATCTCTGATAATCTTTGGATAAGTCTCGTACAAATTGTTCCCATGAAAGCTGGGATTACTGTTGTGACTAATGAGGAAGGAGAATCTGTCATGATTCATTCAGCTTCCTCTTGGAGGGTTTGTATCGATTACAGGAAGCTAAACACAACAACGAAAGAGGATAATTTCCATTTTCCCTTTATCGATCAAATCCTGGAAATACTAGCTAGGCAGAAGTACTTCTGTTTCCTAGATGGTTACTCGAGATACAATCAAGTCCCTATCCATCCCGAGGATCAGGGAAAAATGACTTTCACCTGTCCCTATGGAACCTTTGCTTTCCGTAGGATGCCATTTGCCCTATGCAATGCACCTGCGACTTTTCAAAGGTGTATGCTAGCCATATTCTCTGACATGGTGGGAGAGTTTATAGAAGTCTTCATGGATGATTTCTCTATTTTTGGAGAATCGTTTGATTCTTGCCTGGCTAATCTTGAAACGATCCTTAAAAGATGCATCAAAACAAGATTGGTCCTTAGCTGGGAAAAGAGTCATTTCATGACACAAGAAGGCATCATGTTGGGTTATGTAATCCCTAAACGAGGAATCGAAGTTGACAAATCTAAGGTTGATGCTATCTCTAAACTTCCTCCTCTCACATTTGTTAAACAAATTCGATCATTTCTTAGTCATGTGGGATTCTATAAGATGCTCATCAAGGACTTCTCTAAGGTTGCTTGCCCTCTGAGCAACCTTCTCGCCAAAGATATGCCGTTTGATTTTAGCGAATCATGCCATAAGGCATTTGATTTTCTTAAAACGGCAGTGACTTGTGCTCTGGTGTTGCAACCACCAGTTTGGATAGCCCCATTTGCAATAATGACTGACGCTTCTGATTACATGGTTGGGGCTGTTTTGGGTCAGAAGATTGACAAGAAGCCCTCTGTCATCTACTACGCTAGTAAAACTCTGGATGAGGTCTGATGTAAAAATGTTTATATTACATAAAATGTCTATTTATGCATTTTCTTAAGCATAGAATTGCATTACATATTATAAATATTTCACGCCATGCATCATCTTGCATTTAGATTAGTTTGAATAAAATGGAGGTTAATTGTCTCCTTTTATGTTCAGGGAAAGGGCAACTTTTTATCGGTGCCTTGGATTGAAGATCCAACCATACAGATCTGATTAGGGCGACGATTGGAGTTCAACGACTCTAAGATTGCCCTAATCAGACATCTGTAGCATCAGATAGAGATCGAGGAACCCTAGAACATCAAGGGCCAAGATGGTGTGAATCCTCACTTCAGATGACAAATCCAACTGCATGGATGGATTCAAATTGATGATCGCAGCCTAATGGCACAAAAATTGACTCAATCAGACACCTGTGGCACCATCTACATCATCCAAAAGATGGATGGCCAAGATGGCACCACGTGGCGCCATCTCGGCCACCCAACTGGCCACCCTCAACTTCTAAAGCTGCTAGCGCCCACGCATCTCTGCTGTTGGATCAAGATCCAACGATTAAGAATGGATCCCAACCGGTGCCCTCAAACTTCGAAGGATCACGTGGAGATGTAGCCCTAACTGTTGGATCTTAATCCAACAGTCCTGATCACGCGCTCAGATGTTGCTTCGCCCGCCCATCCATGTGCGTAGCACAGTGGATAGAGCATTCTCTCGCAGATGGACGCGGGCTCGAGCAGCTGGAACGGGAGCTGAGGCGTGGGCGAGCGAGCGTGCTTGATCGCTCGATGATGATCCAGCGGCCACATGTGCTCAATCCAGATCACGCACCATCGCATGCCAGTGCGTAATACGGAATCACACGCATAGGCACGCGATGAGGAGGTGCGGCAAGGATCTCTCTCAGCCGTTCCATCTCACGATCGAACGGCCGAGATTTGAAGGACGTGAATGAGCGTTGCGCCTTGAGGAGATGAACGGGCGCACGCGCACCGCCACTACGCCCATGTTCGAACTTTTAGCGACGGATTTATTCGTCACTAAAGGTCCTGAATTAATGATTTTCAACTTAAAAAGACTAAATTGCCCTCACTCCTTGCAACTATAAAAGGAGACCCCCTCCATACAAAATTCTCATCCCTTCTTTCTCTTCTCTCCCACTCCAAAGCTCAAGAGAAGCTTGTCTCACACCTAGGATGATTCTCAAGAGATAAAGTCAAATTTTCGCCCCCATTTCGGAAGCAGATCCCACGACGATGACGTGCTTCCATGTTCCCTTTCTTCCCGCTTCATCCTTGTTCTTCCTGCTCCGTTCCCCATCTTCCATGCGTCGTCCCATCCAGCTCGTCCTCCAAGCGATCTTCGAGGAGGATATCTCTTTCTCCATTCTTTTTAATGCTTTCTAGAGTAGATTTACTGCTTTCTAGTGTAATCATTTTCTGCTTTCTAGTCGTAATGAGTAGTGTAACGAACAACCTCTTTGATAATGAAATCCATGTTCATTCTACATCTCTTTTTGCTTTTGTTTGTAATATTCTCTCTCTTTCTCTTCTATTTATTATAAATAGATAGATAGTTTCCAATCATTTATTCTGCTTTGTGACAAATAAAACAAACGCGTATTTCTAATCAAACGTCCACCTCCCTGAGTTCAACCCGGGATTTCTATTCCAGTATAAATTTTATTTGTTGAACATGAGTTCTTCGCTTTCAAACTACAATGATAGTTTTCTCAAAACCAAATACGATAGCGACGTAACCTGTAGCTTCAACATTTTGGTGCTGTGGCCGGGGAGGCAAAGCTCTTTGATTTTTTTGCATTTCCAACTTACAAATCATTTACCTCACTTCTCTCCTTTCCTATTGTGATTGCAGGTACTCTTTTGAGACGAGTAAAAGCGGTAGATTGGAGCAAAGTGCTGTTGAAGGTTCTGTAAGTTTTCACGCACCTCCCACAGATTAGTTTTCATTCTACATTGTAATAACACAAACATAAATCAACCTATGTGTTCTTATAAACTCTAAGGTTAGTTTTGTTTGTTTGTTTGACACCTACACCCACCTCAACCTCCACACTTAAAAAGGAAAAAAAAGTAAGAAAATCTCACAGAGGTACACAACCTCATCTGATTTTCAAACTCAACCGGTAAACCGATCTTTGGAACCGGTACACACATCCAAACACATAATTGAGTAGAAATCAGATTAGGTAATCACTTGTGTGCCTAATTAAGTGGTGCAATAAGTCAATTGCTTGAGTTGATTAGGCCACACCACTTCAATTAAAATCAACTCATCAAGTAGCTGCCATATAGGTTCAACTCTTAGGGATTTACCAAGCACTCCACATTCTTATCAGTTTTAAAGGAAAACATCTTCACCTGTGCTTTCAAAACCTGGTGTGCCAACAAAACTTGTTTGAAAATACCTAAAGTTGAATCCTAAAAGCTACTAAGCAAGATTTGAATCCTAAAATTCACCGCATCAAAAATAATCTTGCTTGAAAACCACTGGTTGTGCATGCACACACACATCAATCAATCATTAAGGGCATAACCTAGATAAAGGGCCCATCACATTCCAAAGCACATTGAAACCTAGCCCTAAATAAAATAGAGTGGACGTTGGCCTTAAGGATTCAACTCGCTCTTTGGAGCCCAAAATGAGATTATTTTCTATTAGTCTGATTCTACTGTTCAATCTGATGTCTAGCTAGGGGTGCAGAATTAAACGATCGCAGCTGGGGGGTACACTAGGAACCGGAGGCGCAAGCCGAAGGAAGAACCTTCTCCCCAGTCCCTCCTTCTAACTGGTTGGATTAAACAGATAGAAGTAGATCAAATCATTTCTTTATCTCAAGATGGGCTCTGGGAGTCTGTAGGTCTTTAGGCTAGCCCATTAAAGCATAGGGTTGATTTCTTGTATTGCAGGGCACCTTTCTTCCTCCCATCTATCATGAATCCTTCCACATTTTATACGCATTCCTGCTCTTTCCATCTTGTTATGAGTTATCCTCAACATGATGATTATCCCGACTCATGCTGTAATAAACCATCGATTAGTTGGGATAATTTGGATTGGGGATACAGTTTCGGACCTCTATGTTTAGGGTCTAACCCTGAGCACTATGATTGTGATTTCTATCCTTCTCAGAGCCATATCGATTATAGATCGCCACCCTTTCATGGACAGTCTAATACGATCTACAATCAAGGAGGATACACTGATCCTTACCCATCCTCTGATTACACTGCCTTTAGGTCATCACCACCTTTTGAACAATCTGAAATGATCTATTATCAGGAAGGGTATCACGAATCTTAATTTGTTAACTCCTCTTCACTAATCCCAAACCCACCCAACCCTGAACCAGATCATTTGGTTCAGCTAACTAGGTTCAAAATAAGGTTTTGGATAACTTGAGGAATACCATACTATCTTTAGAAGTTCAGCCAATACCTTGCATTGAAAAATTGGAGCCCCTGATTGAGATGATTGATGATTTGAATAAGTATTTGTTGGATTGGCTCTAGGATGTTAAGGATAAGAACTCGGGTGAGTTTCTACTTGGGAAGTTAGCGAAATTGAGAATGAGATTTGTGGTTGCTTTTGTTCAATCGTGGGATGATTCCCAGGATGAACTCCCTTTAGGAGAGCCAATGTCAGTACCCGCTTAGGCACCTGTTGGGGGGGACACGTGTTATGAGGCTGACCAGATTGAATTAGAGCAACCAATTAAGGATGATCCAATTTCATCACCTGAAATCCCTGAGCCGGTGTATGAGGAAACGTATGTCTCCGTGGATCAGAAAGTGATGGATGATTTTGGGACATACATTAATAAGGATTTTGATTTCTTTGATTCTGATGGTGAAGATTCAATTTGCGAAGTCTTACGTGAGTTTACAGAACATGATTTCTGTGAGATGATTGGGCCTGAGGAATCTCATAGATCATTTGATAGCCCAATAACTAAGTAAACTGATCTTATTAGGGCTTACATGATGGATCCACAATCGCATTTTCTTTAGGATTCAATCCAAAGCCCCGATTGTCAGTTACACCCTATTGAGCCTACTGACGATTTTATTTTTGAGATATTTAGACCCAAGTCAATTCCGATTCAGTCACATCTTTTGGATGTGGAAATTCTAGACAGGGTGATTAATATATAGGAGGTCCAAGAATTTGACATTCTGAATGAGGAAGATAGGAGTTGGGAAATTCTGATTTGGGAAGTAAACTCCGGAGGAAGTAGAAGACTGCATCTAAGGGTTCCAATTCATCTGAAACCATCAAACCAGGACCCTTATGACATTTGTTCTGAGGATGTCCAACCCAAGCACATATTCATTGATTATCCTTTGGAGCTTGATTTCTCTGCAACTCGACTTTTTGGTCTTGGGTTGCATCCTCATAAATCACAATCCCGACCCTGCTTGCCTACTGATTTTAGGTTTTGTGTAATTTTTATCCAAAATCTTAGATATTCTCAATTATCGGGTATGGGTCTGCACCACAATCTAGTCCACATTTGTGGACATCTGCTGGCAAGTCAGAGATTTCATCTTTTTATTCTGATTCTGATCTGCACCTGTGAATTCATTATTTCTCTTCTTTGTATAGTGTGCCTAGCTGAAGGCAATAAATTTAGCATGTATACAGTTCTTTTTTTTAGTTTTATCTTAGAGTGGACCCGACATTCATGCAATTTAGGTGCTTTCTACTTTATTCCACTCTATTTTGTCTTTTTAATACAGTGAGGACATTGCATTAGATAGGCATGGGGGGGTGGATATTCATCTCTAAATTTATTCATCAGCTCCGTAGATTCATTTTATTTTCTTTTATTTATATACAAAAAAATTATGGAATTAGGAAAGAGAACTTGGGTTTAAGAAAATTTTCAATCTTAGAAAATACTACATTAGGATTTGAACACGAAGACCCTTCAGGTCTTTGGACTTAATCGGCCTATGTATCCACTAAAATGTGGATTTTCTTTCTGAGTCCTCGCCAACCTGAATTCTATTTTAATTTGAATAAATAAGTTTGGGTGATAAGTACACGACATATCAACCCACCTTTTGATTTAAGGGGACCTTAAGTCTAAAGCATCTGCACACTGTCTTGTCACTGACTCGTTGTTCGGTGATTTTAACGAAAATTGGGTAGCAATGAACATTCTAGGGTGATATGGCTAGCAAGTTATTGTGGGTAACAACCCATAGGTAGGTTGTCTAGAGCCCAGTCACTGGTCCATTCTCTTCTTACTGCCTTTAGGTAAATCTTAGACTAGGGAAGCCACCTATTTTTTTTAAAAGAGAGAAAAAGTCAAAAAGAAAATAAAAAGAAAAGGAGAAAAGAAAAAAAAAGAAGAAAACGAAAGAAATAAACCACACTTCGCCACACGAGTATGGCTGACAAGTTGTCGGTGGTAACAGCTCATTGATCGGTTGTCTAGAACCCAGCTTAAGAAATGCACTTAAAATTCCCAAAATACCTAGGAAGAAGCGGAGAAGTAGAATAAACTGGGGAGATATACACTGGATTCACCCTTGTGTTGACCCCATAAAAAGAAAAGTAGGGAGAAAGCTATTGGTTGTAAAGATACATGCTTAGGTAGAACTCTCATTTTAAGGTCACCTAGAGGCGTAGAAACTCGAAGTTCGTTCTAATTGCCGATCAATGAGTCTATCACATTGACAATAAGATGCTTAGAACTTAGGGTTCTTATCAAATCTTGGGTGAGTTGAATGGCCATAGAAAGCCACTCTTAAATCCTAAACTACAAAATCCAAAAAAATTAGAAAAGAAGAAAAAGAGAAAAAGAAATTTTTCTTTGAATAAGGCGAGGGCTTGAGGCGGTCTGTATTTTGGCAGATACTCAGGCACTGTTGTGTCTTGGAAAGTTCAGATCCTAAGTAAACATTTTCTTAATGATTGAAAATAACTCATGCCAAAAAAATCCAACCTAATTCTTTTATAAATAGTATAAAGTTTTTGCTATTGACTAGCAATAGATAGGCATGGGGGTGTGATGTAAACATGTTTATATTACATAAAATGTCTATTTATGCATGTTCTTAAGCATAGAATTTCATTACATACTATAAATATTGCATAGCATGCATTATCTTGTATTTAGATTAGTTTGAATAAAATGGAGGTTAATTGTCTCCTTTTATGTTCAGGGACAGGGCAACTTTTTTATCGAGGCCTCGGATCGAAGATCCAACTGTACAGATCGGATCAGGGTGACGATTGGAGTTCAACGACTCCAAGATTTCCTCAAATCGGAGGCCAAATATTATTTCTGGGAGGACCCTAAACTTTACCCATTGTCTCTGATCAAATTATTCGTTGATGTATTCCGGAGAATGAATTCAAAAGTGTACTTAAGTTCTGCAATGCATCTGCATGTGGTGGACATTTCTCTAGGAAAAAGATGGCTGGAAAGATTTTGCAATCTAGATTCTAGTGGCCGTCTTTATTCAAGGATGCCCATGAATTCTCAAGGTCGTGTTCCCGATGCCAGGACTTGGGAGCACAACCAAGAGAGACATGATGCCTCTAAACTTGATTCTTCCTGTCGAAATCTTCGACGTTTGGGGCATCAATTTCATGGGACCCTTCCTCCCTTCATTTGGACACCGGTACATTCTCATCGCTATTGATTACGTGTCCAAGTGGATCAAGGCCATTCCCACTCGAACCAATGACCATAAGTTGGTTATTGATTTCGTCAAGAACATCTTCAATCGGTTCGAGGTTCCGAGGGCCATCATTAGCGATGGTGGTACTCACTTTACTAATGGCCAGTTCCATAATTTATTGGCAAAATAGGGGGTAAATCACAAAATCTCCACACCTTACCACCCCCAGACAAATGGATAGGCCGATATCTCCAATCGAGAGATCAAGAATATTCTTCAAAAAATGGTTAGGCCTGATCATAAAGACTAGCTTCAAAAGCTTGAGGATGCTCTTTGGGCTTACCGTATGGTGTACAATATGCCTATCGGCATGTCACCATTTCGTCTAGTGTTTGAAAAGGCATGCCATTTACCCGTAGAAATTAAACATAGGTCATTTTGGATAAATCAAGTAGTGTAATTTGGATTTGAGTTTAACCCGAATGACCAAGAAACTCCAACTATCTGAGTTGGAGGAGTTTAGAAATGATGCATATGAGAATGCCAAGATCTAAAAGACTCGAACCAAAGCTCTTCATGACCAATTGATATCCTGCAAGAGCTTTGAGCCGAACCAGAAGGTCTAGCTTTTTTATTCTCGACTTAAGCTCTTTCCCGACAAACTTAGGTCAAAATGGAACGTCCTGTTCATCATCGATCAGATATTTCCAAATGGGGTTGTTCAGATCTCTGACCCAAAGATGGGTAATTCATTTAAAGTCAACGGTCAACGTTTGAAGCCTTTTATTGACTGTATTGTTCCAGAACCCTTCTCAGGCGCGGTTACTCTAATCACATTGTGATTTCTTTTGCTGGACTTCACCTAGCTGATGGCATTAAACTCAACAGTTGTACAGTCTAAGCCAGAGCTGACTTGAGCATCATATTCAGGTGATATCTTCTACATTTTACCCTTCATTTCATGTCTTTTATTCTCAATGCAGACATTGCATCAGCTAGGCATGGGGGGTTGATTCATTTCTGAATCATTTTGTTAGCTCTGTGGAATTTTTTGTAAATTCTACTTGGTCTCTTAAAAAAAAATTGAATTAGGAGAGAATACTTGGGCATTAGAACTTTTCAATCTTAGGAAATAATATAGTAGGATCTGAATACTAAGACCCTTCAGGTCTTTGGGCATAATCAGCTTGGGTATCCACTAAAATGTGGATTTGTTTATCGAGTCCTCGCCATCCTAAATTATATTTCAATTTTATTAAATAAGTTTGGGTGATAAGTACACGACTTATCTCCCTGCCCTCTAATTTGCGGGAACTTTAAGTCTAAGCAACTACACACTATTCGCACTGACTCGTTGCTCGACGATTTTAACGAAAATTGCGTAGCTAATGAACCTTCTAGGGTGGTATGGATGGCAACTTATCATGGCTAACAGCCCATAAGTAGGTTGTCTAGAGTTTAGCCACTAGACCATTATTTTCCTACTACCTTTAGGTAAATCTTAGACCAGGGAAGCCACCTACTTAAAGAAAAGAAAAAAAAATTCCATAAAGAAAAGAAAAACAAAAAGGAGAAAAGAAAAAAAGAAAACAAAAGAAATAAGCCATACTTCACCGCACGAGTATGGATGGCAAGTTATCGTGGGTAACAACCCATTGGTAGGTTGTCCAGATCACAGCTTAAGAAATGCACGTTTAATTCCTAAAACACTTAGGAAGAAGCAGAGAAGTAGAATAAGCCGGGGAGATATACACCAATTCACCCGTGTGTTGACCCCATTAAAATAAAAGTAGGGAGAAAGCTACCAGTTGTATAGATACACCTTTAGGCAGAATTCTTTTTAAGGTCACCTAGGGGTGTAGAAATCCGAAGTCTATTCTGATTGCCGATCAATGAGTCTCACATTCACAAAAAGATGCTTAGAACTTAGGGTTCTCATCAAGCCTTGGGTAGATTGAGTGGCCGTAGAAAGCCGCTCTAAAACCCTAAACTCAAAAATCCAAAAAAATTAGAAAAGAACATAAAGAGAAAAAGAGGTCCTTCTTTGAATAAGGCGAGGGCTTGAGGCGATTTGCATTTTGGCAGATACTCGGGCGTTGTTGTGTCTTTGAAGTTCAGGTCCTAAGAACAAATTTCTTAATATTGAAAATGACTTTTGCCTGAGTAATCCAATCCTAATTGTTTTATAAATAGCATGTAGTTTTTGCTAGGGCTAGCAAAAGATAGGCATGGTGGTGTGATGCGCATACATCTAAATAGCCAAAAATGTCTATTAATGCATGCTCTTAGTACCATATTAGCATCATGCATTGTAAATATTTCATAACACGCATAATCATGCATTTAAATGAAATTGTACAAATTGTATAGTAATTATCTCTTTTTATGGCCATGGACAAGACGACTTTTAATTGAGGATCCAACCGTATAGATCTGATCAGTGTGACGACTGGAGTTCAACGACTCCAAGATCGCACCGATCGGACATCCGTAGCACCAGACATAGTCCGAGGAAGCTTAGAAATCAAGGTCCAAGATGGTGTCAATTAACACTTTAGACGACAAATCCGATCGCATGAATGGGTTCGGATCGACGATCGCACCCTAATGGCACAAAAATCGATCCAATCTAACATCTGTGGCACCGTCAACAACACATAGAAGATGGATAGCCAAGATGGTGTCATGTGGCACCATCTCAGCCGCCCAATCGGCCCAAGGACTCGCAGTTGCACTTCTGAAGGCAAAGGCACAGATGATCTGGGTCGTTGGATTGGGCGTGCGTGCTTAAAATGTAAGTGCGATAAAGCAGCAATCGTAGCACAGCGGGCGCAAGAGCTTCAAGCAAAGAAGAGGCATGGGGTCGATTCCTCGAGAGCCTCAAATTGAATTAAAGGTGCAGGGCTCATTGATTCTAGCCATTCGATGCTGATTGTGCAAGCGAGGAGCGGGCGACGTGGCATAATGAATGCACGTGTGATCCTGCGCAGATGCAAATGCCCAATTAGATGTGGGGGGCACGATTCATTCTGAGTCGTTGGATGCGAGATCGAACAGCTGATAAGAGATGTGCTTGTGCATTGAGCTGACGAAGAGGTGCTGGTGAGGAGCATTTTAAGCCGTCCGATCTTGAGATCGGATAGTTGATCTTGCAAGAACATGCACGTGCGTTAGGCGCGAAGAAGAGGAGGAGATGTCGGATGCACGAGAAGCTGCAGCAACGTAGGGTCTTTAGTGACACATAAATATGTCACTAAAGACCCCCAGATTTAATTTTTTGAATATGTAGTGACCAAATTTCCCCCAATCCTTGCAACTATAAAAGGAGACCCCTTACCTATGATATTCTCATCCCTTCCTTCACTTCTCTCCCTCTCCAAAGCTCTAAGAAGCTTGCCCCAAACTTAGAATGCACCTTTAGAGCCAAATCCAAAGTTTTCTCGCCTCCGTTCCAGAAGTGGATCCCACAACGATGACGACATTCTACCTCATTCCTGCTTCTTACTTCATCCTCCTTCTTCCCGCCCCATCCTCCATCTTCTAGGTGTCACTCCGTCTGGCTCGTCCTCCAAGCAATCGTCGAGGAGGTTAACATCTCTCTCCCATCTTTTTATCAATTTCTAGAATAGAATTTTCCGCTTTCTAGCTGTAATCATTTCCCGCTTTCTAGTTGTAAGAACAATATTCAT
The DNA here is from genome assembly GCA_037157565.1 of Thalassia testudinum. Lineage (NCBI taxonomy): Eukaryota > Viridiplantae > Streptophyta > Magnoliopsida > Alismatales > Hydrocharitaceae > Thalassia > Thalassia testudinum. Next base: position 628,701 of record JAZHRO010000029.1, on the reverse strand, counting down.
ATATCAAGTGATTGTTCTCTCTTTCTCTCTCTGAATGTTAATATTAATTCCATTGCAATTATCTCGCTTTCAAGCAAAAATAAAATATATATATATAATCCTGAATTTTAGATCGACGTAGCCTCCCCGTGTTCAACCCAAAATTTCTTTATGAATTTTGGTAAAATTTTATCTATTGACGGATCGCTTTGCAAATCGTACTACACCGATGGGTTTTCAAAATCCAATTCCAATCACATAGTTTTCCGAATACAACACAATGTCTGTAAAATCAATCTCTTTTTGTCATCCTTATTAAGACTGGATTGAAAATTTTGGTTGGGCCTAGGTTGAGCAGGTTGATATGAGTGAGGATTTTGTGGTGGGGGATGATATTGAGGTCTAGAGTTCTAAGGATTAGAATTCCGTGACCACGACAAGTTAGGATGATTATGCCATCCAGGGTTGTAAGAATTGGAGTAAGGGTTATTTTGGATGGTGTGGAGTTCCTCACAGGGTTGAGTAGCTTCGGAATAATTAGTGTACTGGGGTTTAGAGATCACCCAATTAGACTAAGAGGGTGTTGCATTACTTTCATCAAGTTTTAAGAAAACATGTCATAACATAGCGAACAAAAGCGATACAACATTTAAATTTATAAACTCAAAAATAGGAAATGAGTTCAAGGTTGTTCGCAAGGAGCAAATTTGGAATTTACAACACTAATCAAAATTAATAGCAATGAGCATAATAAGATATGCAATTATCAACAATCAGAATATATTCAATAATTGCCCAAATTGTATCTTAAGAAATAAATGGATAAAAAGAATATAAAGACCCAAAAAATGGTGATTTGAATCACCAAGGATATCCCTCGACTTAAGCACATATCAAATCATTCAAATTAGCATAATAACTCAATAGTAATCCTAAACCATCAACTCAGATATTCAAATATCTCCACAGTAACCAAACCCAAACTAAGTCAGATGTTGCAAAGGTGCTACAGATGCCTTAAATGTTCAAGCCTCACCACAAGGCTAAGATACAACTGCAGAGAGAGACACAAGGGTGACAAGTCTCAGAGATGCTAAGTGTTAGGCATGAACAGGCATGCATCTCGAGCAGCACAGTGCAAAATCTTCACTGACCCTCCTCAAAATCTCTCCTAATCGGGTCGCTAATTGGTTAAATGGATCGAGTATAGGGTCCAGACCCATGGGTTGTGGTCGCAGGTGAGGAATGAGAGAGCGCATGGGATAGTGTGTGGGCAAGGGGACCTCACCCCCTGTAACAGGTAAAGTGCCCTCTTCACAAAACTCCTTTATACCGCTGTGTGTGTCTTGTAGTGAATGAGGTGGGACTAAATGTCCCCCTCTCCCTCTTGTCTTCTTCGTGTATTTTCTACAGCTGGAATTGTAGATAATTGGGGCTACTGATGTCACAATTTTGTCAATTTGAAGCCGTGGTTGAAGTCCTGTGATGTTTCCACAGTAGCTGGGAGAGGAACCAAGGTTGTAGGATGATAGAGCATGGTTGATGGAGTGGAAAATGACGACGACGATGGCAGCGGTTTGGTGAAGACCCTACAAGTCAAGAAAATGGGCTAATCACCCCAATTAGATTGTTCATCAGCATCGTTAGAGCATGAAGAAGGTGGTGGTGATTTTATGGGATTTGGGAGTGTATGGAGACTGGCCGAAGTAGAGGATGAAGGTGGGAAGGTGGGTTGATCAGTCGAGGGTTTGGCTGAACAAAGCCCTCAATTTCTTGAGGGCCTTTGTTTGAAGAGGTGTGGCGGACATTTTGGTGGTGGTAGTGGTAAGTTTTTTGGTTAGGTGTGGTCCAACGAGATCACCGGACCTTCGCCAAAGGCGGAGAAGATGGAGTGGGAAGGAGGTGATCGTCGGTTGAATTAAGAATCTACAGGGTTAGGGAGATGCTAGTGAAAGAGCGAGAGAGTAGACCTAAATTATGGAAGAAAGGGGGTGGATTCAGGGCTAGCTATGGTTGGCTGACATTGGAGAAGGTGAATACTTTGGAGATGAGGATGGCAAGGAGGAAGGGGTCGAGGTAGCCCTTGTTTTGGCCCACCAGATGCGGATGAAGTTCGGGAAGATGTTCCCTCTGCCTATTATACGTGGCAGAGGGCGACGACGGGGAGTCGAAGAGCTCATCGGAGCTGAGGTCAAAGCTAGCCAGGGGAAGGAGAGAAGAGGTCTTTTGGCCTAAAACCTAGCTAACAAGCACGCTAAGAACTATAGGAGTATTTATAGAGCTCAAAATCGAGCTCTATTTGAGGGAAGAGGCCATGAGAGTCAGATTAGGAATCAACAAAGAACCCAAAATTTTCTTGATTTTGCATGCTCTTCATGAGCCTAATCAAGAGCTAAAATCATGCTCAAATGATTTTTCAATGTCTGAACTCCAATCCCACCAAATTTTGTGGGATTTGGATGTTATTTGATGAGGTTTCCAATTGGCCAAAGGTCGGCTATGTAGGATTTGACCCAACAATGGTGGAAAGGACCTGGATGTGAAGAAGATGAGAAAATTAGGGGGTAAATGAAATAAATCCGAAAGTTAGGGGGTTGATGGTGAGAAATAGATATCTTAAAGAATGAATTGTAAACTAGGTAAAGATGGACTTTGATTGAGCTTAAATTTTGGTACTAACCTAATTTGGACCAAAGAAATTTAATGGCGAACATGAATTTGTGTTTTGATAACTTTTGATAGGAAAATTTGCACAAAAACCTAAATTAGGTCTAAATCTTGTCTGAAACTCTATTCTAAGTCAAAATATGTTCAATTGGTCAAACCAAGGGTACCAAACCTCTTGGAATATTTTTATATGAATTTTATGAGATTTAGATACATTATATCCTAACCAAAACCTCTTCAAATCAAGCGGGGCTGATAATTAGAGTTTTGTGTAATGTTTCAGTTCTTGAAATGTGTGAAGCCCTATTTCTATCAGTGTTAACCCACTTTTTAGTCTTTAATGCTCATTTAACCTCTAATTAATCCCTGGGTGACCCAGTGGTTACTCTGCATTCATTATGTGATGTTAAAACTACAGATTTAACCCTATTTTATTGTTTACTCCAAACATATCTGAGTGGAATTACAATCCTCAAGCAATTATTCAGGAGCATTTATCTCTTGATTCTGACTAATTCAAGCTAGTTATGGAGATTGATGGCGTTACCATCAGAGGGTTCGGAGTTTCCTCCAAAACTTGGGTCAGATGTGGATGGATTAGCATCCATCCCAGTGTGAGAGTGGTGGATGTCATGCATGGCGTCCTTTCCTGTGGACAAACATGCATACATGTTTTGCTAAGAAGAGTGGATTTCTAGAGTTGGCATGTCAAATCATCCAACTTCTTCTTGACAATGGAGGCCTTATCCAATAAACTGGCCGCCAATTCCAAATCGATGGAGGAGGATAGGTCTCTAGCCTCATGTGCTCCTTCTGGGTTTGTCGATGCGAGGGTGGTCGTTCGTTCGAACAAACCTAAGGTCATTGTTTATGGAGCTCCTATGCATATTCTCAAGAATCTCCCAAACGGTGTTTTCATCCTTACCCATGAAGTTACCTCCATAGGATAGATTAACGAAAAGTCAGATATCCTTATAGAGTCCTCAGTAAAAAGATTAAACTTATTCCTATCTAGGAACTTCATGATAAGGGCACTTCCGCATGAGATCCTGAAATCGATCCCATGACTTATGAAGAGGTTCCCTTGCATTTTGCTTGAAATGCATGATTTGGTGCCTCAAGGCATTAGTACTCCCTATTGGGAAGAAATTCTTGAGAAATTTGGCCTGTAACTCTTCTCATGTATTAATCAAATGGGTCAGCAACCGATACTAGTGGGTAGCTGACGAGAATGTTTTCACGAGTGGAAAATCAAGGTTTTTTGTGAACCCATTGTCGTAGTCGCAAAAATCACTACCAAATAAAATTTATATCGAAACTCCAAGGGAGTCCCAGGTTGAACACAAGGAGGCGAACATCTAGTTTCGAAATCCGTATTTCGATTTTATTTGTTTTTGTTCTTTTACTCTTGTATAATTTTTTTGTGTTCTTATAATGTATGAGATCAGGTCGAAATAATTCTATCAAATCTACCTACAAAGAGAGAGAGAGAGAAAGAGAGAAACAATCACATATAAATATCTAAACAAGTCCTTGCTACAGATAAGAATCTAGAAAACTACACTACAAAAGTGATAAAGATAGAGAGAGGTGTTGTGAATCGTGAAGCGCATTTTGATACGATCAAACAAAAACATTTTATAAAGATAACGAGACTTGGAGTCCCAGTCATTCGTCTTTGGGAGGCTTTTGTTTCAATTCTGAATTCGATCTTTTATCGCTCTACTTTGTTTAAAATCGCATGCCAATTTCCAATCTTCGGATTAAGATTTCGCCACTTCTATTATGAACCTTGATTACGTGCGCATGTGTTAAATAGATCACAAAGGTGAAAGTGTGAGTTTCAGTGAGAACAATTCTAGTGCAGTGGTGGCTGTTTATAGAAAATGAATCTATAGTTAGATTTTCTATATTTTCTGGAACCAACATGCTTGTTGTGAAACATATAAGTGAAAAATAGGCAACTTGAATCGCACAGAAAAGATGGCAACCAATAAGCTCATGGTGATCTCAAACATAGAGATACATATAAAAATGTATCTTTTATTCATTCATTCAGAGAAGTGTTTGGAATATGAAATGTAGGGGAAAGCTTGTACAGGAATGCTTGAAAATGTAAATCTAGCTACCAGAAAATGATCGCGTACAAGAATGTACAAGGGGATTTTGCATGCATCATTGGGGGAGAATAAGGACTACACTACTAAGCAGTAAATGTAAAGAGCTAGGTACTAATCTTTCAGAAAGTGAGGGCATTTGAAGGTGGGCTCCGATGGCCTTGGAGTGGTTGAGAGGAGAATGAGGGGCGGCCAATGGAGCTTAGGTCGGCCCTTAGAGAGAAGTTGGAAGAGTGATCCAGCATCCTGGCATGAAGATGATGTCCTTCATGGTGGTGCTCAACTCGTGGAGGTGGAGTGGAGTTGGTAGTGGCTAGCCTAAGTGGAGGTGGATGTGAATGGAGCCAAACATGTATGGCCAAGAGTGGATGGGTGCAAATGGCCACCCCTTAGGTCCTTTTATAGACCTAAGGGAGTCTCTTTAGAGAAGTGTGCAACTCTCTAGAGAGAGTCCAAGAGTGGCCGGCCAAGAGAGAGAGAAGTGGTTTCTTAGATCCACCATTTGTGGATCTAAGAATTGAATACCTCTTGGTTGGTAAATTTGGCAACCAAGAGTTGGCGCCACCCCAAGAGAGTTGTAGAGAACTCTAGAGGAGTGTGTGTGCATGAATGGGTGTGTGTGCCTGTATGTGGTCGTGCCCTAGGTGTCTAAGAGGTCTAGGTTAGGCCCTATGGGGTTTGGATAGGTGTATGCCTTAAATTAGGGTTGCAAACCCTAATTGCTAAGGGGAAATTGCAATTAAACTTAACCTAAGTTTAATTGAATGAGTGTGAACCTAATTGAGAGTGAAATAACTCAATTAGGTTGTATTTAGGTCAATTGGACTCTCACTAAGTACAATTGGACTTGCGTGGGTTGAGATCTGAGCTTAATTGGACTCAATGAGTCTAATTGGCTTAGGAGATGGTAATTGACTTTGATCTAAGTCAATTGGGTTTGGTGAGGACCTAATTAGGTCCTTAGGGAGGTGTAGAGGTGATGTATTAGGGTTAGTGTTGGTGCTAGAGCATCGCGATTGTTTATTTTAATGATAACAAAACACACATCATTTAACATTTGCACTTGAAGTCTTAGATTTCATGTTAATTGCAAATGGAGACGTGGTTAGATGGAGTTCGAGCCCACATCCAGGATGGATTGGAGGAGCTTGACGGAGAACAGAGGAGCTTCACGAGGAGCGACGGATTGAAGAAGGATGGAGATGAAGAATAGGATAGATTTCCTTTCCTTGTTCTCTATGTATTTTGTTTCTTTTGTTACTCTTTATTTTGTTACTTAGATTCATGTTAAAGAGCCTCAAAGTACCCTAACTATAGTCCTAGGAATACTTGCACAACCCTAGATATTTAGGTTTTTTGTAGAGAACTTAGAAAACCAATATAGGGTTCAAACAGCCTTTTCAGACGTCTAATCTGAAACTCGGAAGTTTGATAATGACTTTTAAGACATTTGACTGTTGACTCAAACGTCCGATGATGTTTAGGTTGGACATAGTTAGTTCTGTCTAATGAAATCAGACGTCCAGACCTTAGTTCAGACGTCTTAGAAGACGTCTAATGCCTTTTCCAGAGGTCCAATTAGTGGACCGTTGGCTACCTTAGTAAACAATGAAGGAAATGACCGTTAGCCTCGTATCAGACGTCTGTAGAGGACACCAGACGTCTAATACATGACCCTTTTGCCTCGGCTGACCCAAAATCTCTTCTCAGAGATTTTATAGCCGTTGCACTCCCTTGGGAATCCATTTCCATAGAAAAGTAGGTTTCCAAACGTCCTATATATCATTTGATGACAATTCACTAGAACCTTGTTTAGATCTGATTCAAGTTACGAAGGAAACCTGCCTAAAATCAGACATCTGACTTTGTTCCCAGACGTCTTAAACTAGTTTTCCAGACGTCCGATGCCAGGATCAGACGTCTGATAACCCTGTTAGTGTAATGATTAATCCTGATTTTGGCTTGATTCTCCTGGATCTTGCACCCAATGGCTATGGAAGCCTTCCAAGGCCTTCCAAAGCCTTCCTAGGGCCTCTATAAATAGAACAGAACCTTTGCCACTCCAACACACACCAATACACACTAAGCAAACCACTTTCCACATCTTTTGTGTCCAAGAGAAGTAGTTGAAGCTCTAGCTCTCCAAGCTTAAGTTCTACATTTAGAGAGCATCGATCATTTCCGCACCCACTCTCCCGCCATAGTTCATGAGAGCATCGTTGCACCGTTGCGTGGCTCACGCACCTGCGTCACCGATTCGATGCACTTCTAGCAAAGGGAAGCATCCTAACTCCTATAGAAGCTTAGTTTAAGAATTACTTTGTTGGCTCTACAGGATTATTGTTGTATTTTACTTTGTTATTTGGTTGGGTATTTACGTTGTGAATTCCCGTCTCCATCGAGGGACAAAATCCTTCTCATGAAGAGAAGGGGTTAAGGAATGCTACCCTCGCACTTGTAGCGTGGTTGTAATTGAGGTTGAATCACCCTCATTTAAGTGATTCGTTTAGTGGATTCGATCAACTTAGTTGATCGGTAAATCCCAACTCGAGAGGGTTAGGTGGTGGTTTTCACCCGGTTTGGGTTTCCACCTAAAAATAATTGTGTGCATTGTGTGATTGCTATTTTTGTGAGATTGTTATATCTTTAATTCTGCATTTTTACGTCATGCTGATCTGAACCCCTCCAAGTAGAGATTTACAATTGGTATAAGAGCAGGTCTTGCAGATCGACGTTACACACCGGCAAGAGATCAAATGGAGGGAAGCACATCTGCGATCAAAATATCCGAGGGGCAGTCCACCGTCCGACCACCCTACTTCGACGGAAACAACTACAACTTCTGGAAGTTGAGGATGAGGATGTGGCTTCAAGCCACCGACTTCGCTCTATGGGGACATTGTGAAACCCCATACAAGATCCCGGAGTGACCCGATGCAGGATACTCACAGCAGTAGATCCAAGAACTCTCACTCAGAGCGAGAGCTATGAATGCGTTGTACTGCGCTTTGAGCCCAGATGATTTCAATAGAATTTCGCAGTGCACCACCACACACGAGATTTGGCACACACTCAAGGTCACTCATGAAAATAGTTGAAAGGTAAAGACTTCTAAAATAAACTTACTTTCTAAGGAATTTGAATCTTTTTCTATGAAGTCTAACGAATCTTTAAGTGAGATGAACACTAGGTTCACTCTTATAGTAAATAATCTGAAAGCTTTAGGGAAGACCTTCATCAAGGGGGAGCTTCAAGGAAAGCTACTCCGTTCCCTTGGCCTAGAATGGGAGCAGAAGGTAACCGCCATCGAGGAGGCAAACAAAGTGGAGGAGCTCAACATGGAGGATCTCTTAGGCAATCTAATGGCCTACGAGACAAAGCTAAAGTAGAAGAAGAAGGACACACCGGAACCAAAATCGAAGAAGACCCTCACATTCAGAGCTGCGTCAGATAGCGAGGTAAGTTCCGATGATGAAGACTTTAAAATTTTACTTAAGAAATTTTCCAAGTTTTGTAGGGAGTCAAAGAAAGAAAAGAAGGAGAAGAAGGAAAGCCCGAGACATTGCTACCATTGCAACGAGAAAGGGCATCTACGACTAGAATGCCCACTTCTTAAGAAGGAGAATAAGAAGGAAAAGGAGAAGAAATCTAAGAAGAAGGAGTTCCAAGCAACGTGGGACGATTCAAGATCGGAGGAAGAGGAAGAACAAAATCTTGAGAAGAATGAAACTGCTTGCTTTTGTTTCATGGCCTTAGGAGAAAGCGACAACGAAAGCGGAAGTGACTCTGACAATGAGGTAAATTTCGATTTACAAAATGCATTTAATGAGCTTTTTGAAGTTAGGAAATCACTTAAGATAGAAAATAAAAATATTAAAAAGAACCTTAGTTTTCTTAAAAATGAAAATGAAAGGTTGGAAGAACAACTTAAGGATTTAGAAGCTAGTCCTAAAAATGATGACTTAATCAATGAAAATACTAAATTGATTGAGGAAAATGCTAGTCTAAAGTTAGAAATTTTTGATTTAAAGACTAAGATAAATTTTATAGAAAAAGAAATCGCATGTCTTAGGGAAAATTCTAACAAATTAATCAACAAAGTAGAAGATTTGCATAGCCCTAAGTTTGAGAGAGGATCTCCGTCAAGGAGACCCGCTAATAAATCCCGATCCAAGCGCACTTGGATACCAAAGAAAGATTTGGAACCTTGTTTTGTAGGTTTCAAGGGTGACTACAACACAAAAGATTGGACCTACAAGCTCAAGGATGGTTAACTCGAGTTGGGAGGACCAAGGAGCAGACTAAGGAGGAAAACGAGAAGATTGACGAGACGGCAAACAAATGATGGACCCACCGCATGTCGACCGCCAGACTGGAGACCGGCACTGATGCCTGGGCCTCCAAGCTACGGATGGGAGCCCCATCCGATGTGGCATCACCACCTCCATTTAGGCCATTTTATTGGCCACGGTAGGTAAGGTAAAACCCTTTACCCTATCCCTTTATAAGTAGCATATAGATAGGGGGAGTTAAAATTATGAGCTAATTGTCAATTATTAAGAGGGAGATGTAAGTTAGCTATATTTCCTTTAGTAAGGGGGAGAAAAATAATAGCTATCTTATAGTTACAAAAAGGGGGAGGACATTACTCTTGTTAAAAGAAATTCAACTTATTTATAGAAGAGCATGTTTTAAGGGGGAGTTATGGGAAATTTAAAATCAATTAAACCTTTTTGATAATGTCAAAAATGGGGATGATTTTGTGCATTATTATTTATGATTTTGTCATCATCAAAAAGGGGGAGATTGTTGGTGCTAGAGCACCGCGATCGTTTATTTTGATGATAAAAAAACACACGTCATTTAACATTTGCACTTGAAGTCTTAGATTTCAAATTAATTGGAAATGGAGACGCGGTTAGACGGAGTTCGAGCTCGCATCCAGGATGGATTGGAGGAGCTTCACAAGGAGCAATGGCTTGAAGAAGGAAGGAGATGAAGAATATGATAGATTTCCTTTCCTTGTTCCCTATGTATATTTGTTTCTTTTGTTGCTCTTTATTTTGTTACTTAGATTCATGTTAAAGAGCCTCAAAGTACCCTAACTATAGTCCTAGGAACACTTGCACAACTCTAGGATACTTAGGTTTTCTGTAGAGAACTTAAAAAACCAATATAGGGTTCAAACAGCCTTTTCAGATGTCTAATCTGAAACTCAGACGTCTGGTAATGACTTTTAAGACGTCTGACTGTTGACTCAGACGTTCGATGATGTTTAGGTTGGACTTAGTTCTGTCTGATGAAATTAGACATCCAAACCTTTGTCCAGACGTGTTAGAAGACATCTGATGCCTTTGCTAGACGTCCAATTAGTGGACCGTTGGCTACCTTAGTAAATAATGAAGGAAATGACCGTTAGCCTCATATCAAACATTTGTAGAGGTGATTGCGCAGCAATCATAGGTCTTAATTGACCTAGATTAAGCTAGGACTTAGCATAAGTTAGGGTTATTCATGCATGCATATGCATTATCTGCATCTTTACTGCTTTCCTTTAGCTATGCATAAAATAATGTTATAATGTGCTGATTAAGTATATTATGTCGATTGCAGGCAATAAGCAGATCTGGAGCTAGAACTGGAGTAGGATCTGAAGATGGATTTGAAATAACGGGAGTTGTAGCAGAGTTGGAGCAGAAGGCATAGTTTAGATGTAGGAATAATAATGTAAGGGGGTTAATGGTTTCCTATTCTATTAAGTAGAAATAAAGCAATAAAACGTGAAGAGCTTAGGTCCATCTTAGCCCTAAGATAGCCTAGAGACCTCCCCAAGCCTTAGCCACCCTTAGATTAGGTCACCGCACCCTAGGAAGCCCTAAAACCCTAGTTTCAACCCTTATTTGGATGTCCAGATAAGTTATAGGACGTCCAGGACCCTTAGCCGTCTCCCACACACTTCAAACCCACTTCTGCAGTGTTATTGGACGTCCAGACACTTTGTCAGACGTCCAATTTTTGTAGAATACCCAAAACAGAACCTGAAATCCTTCCTGACTCTGATTGGACATCCAGACAACAAGTCTGGACTTTTGATTTTTGAGTATAAGACGTCTGACACTATTATTAGACGTCTGATATTGCTCTCCAATTCCTGTTTTGAGATTTAAGCCTTGATCTTGGATCTCTAGGTCCCTAAACCCAATTCCAACCACATAGGAACCTAAATTAAGGTGCCCTAACCCTAGTACATCACCTCTAGACCTCCCTAAGGACCTAATTAGGTCCTTACTAAGCCTAATTGACTTGGATCTTAGTCAATTCCATCAGCCTATTCAATTGGACTCATTGAGTCCAATTGAGCTCTGATCTCAGCACACACTGTCCAATTGGACTCAGTGAGAGTCCAATTGACCTAGACCTAAATTAATTGAGTTGTTTTACTCTCAATTAAGTTTCCACACACCCAATTAAACTTGTATTAAGTTTAATTGCACTTTACCTTAGTGAATTAGGGTTTATAACCCTAATTTGAGACATACCTAAACCCACTAGAACCTAACCTAATCAACCTATCCACCTAAGTTTCGACCCACACACACCCACAAACACCATCCACATGAAAATACCTAGCCTAGAGTTCTCTAGAACTCTCTACCATGTGTGGTTGCCTTGGTTGCCAAAAATAGCAACCAAGAGCCATTCAATTTTTAGATCCACATTTGGTGGATCTAAAAACCACCATCCACCCTCTCTCTCTCACTCTCCCACGAGCTCCCACCATAGGCCTCTCTAGAGAATTCCATAATTCTCTAGAGAGCTTCCCTTAGGTCTATAAAAAGACCCAATGGGTGGCCATTTGCACCCATTCACTTCCTTGGCATTCATTCCACTTAGGCTAGCCACTTCCATCTCTACTCCACCTCCACAAGTTGAGCACCACCATGGAGGCCACCATCTCCATGCCAGGAAGTTGGATCAGCTCCCCAACCTCTCTCCAAGGGCCAGCCTAAGTTCCATTGGCCGCCCCTCCTTCTCTTAGCCACTCAAAGGCCATCGGAGACCACCTCCGAATGCCCTTCCTTCTGCTAGATTAGTAGCGTAGCTCTTCATATATTTACTGCTTTTATTTACTGCTTAGTAGTGTAGTCTTACTTCTCCCCCAATGATGCATGCGAAATCCCCCCATCAATTCTTGTATGCAATCATTTTCTGGTAGCTAGGTTTAATTTTCAAGCATTTATGTACAAGCTTTGCTCTGCGTTTTATGTTGCAAACAACTCTCACGCTGAATGAGTGAAAAATGCTTATATATATATATTTGTCTCTATATGTTTGAAATCACCATGAGCTTAATCATTGTCATTCTTTTTGTGTGATTCAAGTTGCCTGCTTCCAATTCCTAATATTCTTGCAACTAGGCATGTCATACCTAAAAATGTAATAATCACGAACCGACATGCAATTCTAAACAAAGTAGAGTAAGATCGATTTCAAAAGTAAAAGCAACGCCTCCTAGAGACGAACAACCGGGACTGAAAGTCTCATTATTTTTACAAAACAATATCTTTGTTGGATCGTATTTCGTAACTATACTACGACACTTTTATCAAAAATGCGACCTACGATTTCTCCCAATAAGAGGACACTAGATGTCTGATACATGACCGTTTTGCCTCGGCTAACCCAAAATCTCTTCTCAGAGATTTTATAGCCATTGCAATCCCTTGGGAATCCATTTCCGTAGAAAAGTAGGTTTCCAGACGTCCTGTATGTCGTCTGATGACAATTCACTAGAACCTTGTTTAGATCTTATTCAAGTCAGGAAGGAAACCCGCCTAAAATCAGATGTCCGACTTTGTTCCCAAACATCTTAAACTGGTTTTCCAGATGTCCGATGCCAGGATCAAAGTCTGATAACCTTGTCAGTGTAATGATTAATCCTGATTTTGACCTGATTCTCTTGGAGCTTGCACCCAACGGCTATGGAAGCCTTCCAAGGCCTTCTAAAGCCTTCCTAGGGCCTCTATAAATAGAGGAGAACCTTTTCCACTCCAAGACACACTAAGCAAACCACTTTCCACATCTTTTGTGTCCAAGAGAAGTAGTTGAAGCTCTAGCTCTCCAAGCTTAAGTTCTACATTTAGAGAGCATCGATCATTTGTGCACCCGCTCTCCTACCATAGTTCATGAGAGCACCGTTGTGCCGTTGCGTGGCTCACACACCTACGTCACTGATTCGATGCACTTCCAGCAAAGGGAAGCATCCTAACTCCTATAGAAGCTTAGTTTAAGAATTACTTTGCTCGCTCTATAGGATTATTGTTGTATTTTACTTTGTTATTTGGTTGGGTATTTGCGTTGCAAATTCCCATCTCCATCGAGGGACAAAATCCTTCTCATGAAGAGAAGGGGTTGAGGAATACTACCCTCGCACTTGTAGTTGATAATGATTTTACGTGGTTTGTTAAATATGTCATTGTAACGTGCAAAATCGATCAACTCTTAAATTTATAAACCTAGATAGTGGGGTATCTAGGGTCGTCCAAGGAGGACAAATGTTTGCAAAATTGATTCTCTTGCTTGGAATACAAATCTCAACTTTCTTTTTGGTATTTTGAATTAAGGCAACATGGGAAATTGTGGCGGGAAAGTGACTTACACTTCAAATTCAAAATACTACTTCTAAGTGGCAAGAAAAGCCTCTCCCTAAGCTCACTCTAGGCAAGTGGAGGCCTAGAATAATTAGGGAGAGGGAGTGAAGAATGCTAAAAATAAAGCAATTAGAAATGCAAATAAGAAATTGCAAAGAAGGCAACTAGATTAATGAAAAAGTGTTTTACAAAAAGGCCTAGTAGAGGAATACTTCTACTACTAGAAAAATTGAAATAAATAGAAGAAAACACAAATCCTCTAGATAGATGGTGAAGAAGAGGGCTTCTTGCTCCAAGCTTGGTAGCTCCCAAGCTTGAAAAGAGTCCTCCAACTCCTTCGTTGCTATGCTTCGCCAAGGTGATGTCCTCCAAGGCAAGCCCTAAGGGGGCATTCCCTAAGCTTCTCTCCAAGGGTGAACATCCACCCTAGGTCCTTCTCCTTTGCCTGGCCATCCTCCTTGAAGTGGAAGAGTCCTCCTCCTTGGCATGGCCCAAGTTGAAGATAGTGGGGAGAAGAAGGCACCAAAAGGGCTGGTGATGTGCCCCTTTAATCTCCTTCTCTACTCCTTCTTCTTGGCCGTAGGTATAGGTGGTATAGGTAGCAAAATACACTAATGGAGGATGCCCTCAAATGGTGGTAGGTGGTGGGTTGTTATAGAATAGGAAGGGGGCTAAGGTGACTCTTGGAATGAAGGGCTAAGATGAAGAGATGGAGGTGGTTGGGGATCCAATGGCCAAGGTCAATTGGCACCAACCCAAGGGACACCCCTTGATGTTGGCGCCAAAATGGCTTCTAGAAGGGGTCTTAGTTGGCTCCAAGAAGGGTTCTAGAAGGAGGGGTAGGTGGATGGCTAGGATGGGATGTAGGGTTAGGTGTATGGTGGATGTGGGGGTGGATGTTGGTGCCGAAAAGAGGGGTAGTTAGGATTAGGTTTTGGCGCCAAAATTGGTGCCTTTTGGTGGTGATAATGGGGTGAAGGGGTGGCTAGGAGGTGGCGCCAACTTGAGTAGGATAACTAGCTTAGGTAGGCTTAAGTTGGTGGAGCTAGCTAGGGTTGAATTTGAAGGTGGTGGATGGCCAAGGAGCTGGTTGCTAGCTAAGCTAAGCTAGCTTAGCTAAAGGAGGAGTACAAAAAGAGGTGTTGGAGCTAGAGTTTGTAGGGAGGAGCTGAGGATGAGAAGTCTGGAATTGAAACTGGAGCTGGTTGCTGCTGAAGAGGCTGTCATGGGGCTACTCTAGCTGGCTTAGGTTGCTAGTTCTTTGCTAGTTGCTATGCCAAGCTAAAGTGAGCTAGCTTCTACCATAATGAGCTGAGGTGAGCTGGGTCTGGTGCTCCCGGGGAGGATCAAGCTGGTTGAGGCAATTAAGGTAGCTTAGCTCAACTGAGTTGAGCAAAGCTGAATCCCCGAGAGCTGGACTTGAGCTTCCTGAGCTGAGATGAGTTCTTCTTCAGTTGGCTGGAGTTGGGTGGAGCTGGATGTAGCTGGGTCTATGCTAGGGTGAACTCCTATCAACTCAGCTGAGCTAGCTAGAGCTCCCTGTGGACTAGTTAGAGCTAAGATGAGCTAGACTCATCTAGGTTGAGCTGGATCTGAGCTGACTTGAGCTAGGGTGAGCTAAGATGAACTCTCCTAAGCTGCCATTAAGCTGAGATTAGCTAAATGGAGTTGGGATGAGCTAACCCTAGTTCAAGTGAGCTATGTTCCAGCTATGGTGAGCTGGATTAAGCTGAGTTCCAGCTAGTCTGAGCTTCTCCTTCACCATTTGCCTTCTTGAGTACTTGGGTTTTGGGGATCTGTATATCTATTCATCCCTAACACTCACAAAAACATATCAAAAAGACAAAAAAAAATGTAATGCATGCCTAAGCTAATTTATGCCTAAATGCAGCCCAAAAACCCGTTTACGGACTTAAATCCTAAGAGCTAGGTTTGTTTTAATGCATAAGAATGATGATAAACTAGTCTTTATCACACCCCCATGCTTATCTTTTGCTAGTCTCTTGGCAAAACTTTAATTTTTTGGAAAACGAAATTTTTGGGAAATCTAATTTTTTTGACTTTTGAGGAGAAAAAGAGATTAAGGGACCTTGGTAGATTAAAACACAGGAGGTACGAGATTTGTTAAAGATAAACATCAGGATTTATTTTTGGATCCAACCATTAGATAGAACGGGATCAATATTTCTTCTAGAAAATTCACAAATTAACCCCTTGTTAATTCAAATGATTTGAAATTTTTGTTTTTAGGATTTTTCTGGCTCATGAATCTGATTCGCAACTTGCAGAATCCTTTAAAATCTTGTGTCTGTGCTTGTGAAAAGCCAACATTTATAAGGGCGTCTTAATTTATTTATTATTATTATTTTTTTTCCAATGCCTATTTTTAGCTTAGTCTTACAACAGATGTGTCGAGATCATCATTCCTGTTACCATTCCTCGAGGGGGCTCTGGTGCCAGTACTTCGGGATAGCACTGTCCATGACACCACCCAGGAGCTCACAACCCCAAAACACGATGCGGTGTAAAGGGGCGCTCGAAGCAAACTCATGCTCTTGCTCCGACACTATACGTAGAGAACCGTCCAAGACACTTGAGCTGCTAAAATGCGCTTTAATGCTCCGTCTAAAGATATGAAATATAGATATGGAGCAGCACCGAGGCGGTAACATGTTGACATCGCATCCTCAAAGGAGGCATTTTCCTCCTTCTCGACGATGGGAACTCAAACCAATGATCTGCTTCAGACTTTTACTAAGTCAAAACAAAGGAGTTTTTCAAATTTTTAGTTATTTTTAAGTGTTGGCTTGTGTGTGAAAATTGACACAAGAAGTTTCTCAAGACATGCAAGTTTTTGAATCAGAAACTAAGTCAAATACTTTCCATATTACAAAATAAGATCAAGACACCTAAATTATCACGAGTTCAGGTGGAATTTTAGAGAAGGATATCTGATCTAGTCTAAAAATAGACCCTGAAATTCTAATGACTAGATCCATATCCTCATCCTTAGTTTGTTAAAGATTAAATCCCACTATACCAAAAGTGAATTTTTTGACATTAGTCTCGATTTCAAAATTTTTCCTCAAAAAGATTTCAACATTTTTATTTTTTTGAGTATGCAAGCAGGAAATAAATTAAAAAAATGCATGTTTTTAGGTTTAGGTTTTGAAAATCCTAAATCGATCGTCAAATTTAAAAACACCTCCCCATGATTAGGATATGCCATGTCCTCATCCACTAAGAGGGAAAAGGGATCACCTTAGTGAAGAACGGTCGGTTTTAGGATGAACGAAACCTGGAAAAAGAAGAAGAAAGGAAAGCAAGAAAAAATGATGGGTTACCTCTCATCCAGTGCTGTCTTCTACGCCATTCAGCCTGGCCTGAAGGTATGCACGGAAGACGGAAAATCATGTAAATAATTGGACACTTGGATGCCCGCAAAAAAGGTGTCTTCTTCTAGATCCCTAGAAAATTGATTAGAAGCAATATTGGGATCAAAGTTGGATGAAAAATGATAAGTGTAGCCCGAGTCTGACCATGGTTTTAAATCAGGTTGGAAGCCAAACTCGGGCGGGGTTGGTGTCAGGTCCGTAAGAAAGGAGTCGAGGAAGGAATGGTGACGATTGGGTGAAGTTAGTGTGGAAAAATTAGGTGCGTGAATAGTGGGTGGGTTAGGGTGTTTAGGGGGTGTATCAGGAATAAATTTAGGGTCAAGACAAGTCTCCAGATCACAGATTTCGCCGACCACTGATTCTGAATTAGAGTCCTCAAAAAAATTATGGTTGGTAAGGGTATCTATTAACATTGTCTCCTCCACCATATTGGGAATTTCAATATCTGAGTCCTCAAAAAAGTTATCATCATGGAATCTCCTGGAGGATTTGAAAATATCTAAAGTGAGAGTTTGGCCTGCACAAGTGATATCCATTTTGCCTGTGTGGCAATTGATATTTGCCTTTGTACTGGCCAAAAAAGGGCGTCCAAGGATTATTGGGGAGTCCAGTAATGATTCAGGTACCTCAATGTCAAGAACCAGAAAGTCTACAGGGAAGACACAATTCTGGACCTTGACCAAAACATCCTCGACAATCCCATGAGATTTGATTGTAGATCGGTCGGCTAATTGCAGGGTAACCTCGACGGGTTTTAATTCACCGATCTGAAATTCTTCGAATAAACTCATGGAAATAATATTAACTGAGGCACCAAGATCAAGGAGGGTGCGATTAAATGTAGTGTCATCAATAATTACAGAAATTGAAGGCGCCCCCGGATCTTTCATCTTAGGAGGCAGCTTACTCTGTATGACAGAGCTTACTGTCTCCGAAAGATGTACCTGTCCTAGATTTTTGGCCTGCCTTTTAGGAGTACAAATCTCCTTCAAAAATTTGGCATAGGTAGGTATATATTTGATGGCATCTAGGAGAGGAATATTGATATGAACTTGCCCAAATAGATCCATGAGTTCTTCTGTAGTGGGCTCAGATTTCTTTTTTTTGTTGGTGGTGGGGTAGAGAGCTTGTGGGAAAGGGATAGGAATCTTGTCTTGAGATTTTTGTATTTCTTTTTCTTCCTGATGGGGAGGTGGGGAGTCAATTTGCATAGGTATATCACCAGGTTTGTGTGAAGGCCCGGGATCAGTGGTGGTTTTCCCACTCCTCAAAGTAACTGCATGTGCAGTCGGATTATTATTTGGAGGAGGTGGGGGGGCCTGTGATTGCGGAAGCTTGGGTGGCTGCTGAGGTGGTGGATTAGGAGGAGGCTGATTCGGATAGTGTGGAGTTCTGCTCGTATAATGGTTCCCTTGGTGATTAGGGTTGGGCATGGGTTGGGATGGAAGATGTCCTGCAGGTCTTTGCATGGGAGTAATCCCAATCTGATTGTTCAGATTTGTGATGGTGCGGGTTACTTCCATCATTTTTGTTTGCATTTCCTGCAGGGTTCGCATCATCTGGGCATTGATGTCTTGTTGGGATGGCCCAGGATGGAAGTTTGGATTCGGCCCATACCCATTAAAATGATATGGTTGGAAAGAAACTTGATTATTCTAGGAGTAGTTCAGGTAATTTTTCCAATTGAAAGAATTTTTAAAAGGCTCCTGGATGGAAGAAATATTTTGAGTGGGGTTAAGATCTAAATGGTTGTAATTCCCCAATGAATCATGGGCAACCTCAGAATAATCAACAGGAGTAGTGTTGAGATTGTGCAAATTTTCTCTTCATGGAAAGTTAGGTTGGGTTAGATGTGGGTGTGGAGCTTGGGTTGATGTGGCCAGTCTTTCCTCAATTTTCTTTTGATTAATATGCATCTGGTCAAGTTTTTGAGCGATCAATTGAAGATCGTCTTGGGTGACAAGGATAGATTGAGTGCCTATTTCATGAACACTGAAATGCAGGTTTTGGGTTCTGCAAAATGTGTTCATGGAAGCTTGATTAAATGAGTTTTCACTCATTTCTTCAAACAGGTCGTAGGCAATTTCAGCATATTTATTTAAGAAGTTGCCGTCACACGAGGCATCGACAAAATGTCGGATTTGATCTTCTAATCCATGATAGAAGATTTGCACGAGCTACCATAAAGGAATCTCATGATGCAGGCAACTTCTTAAAAGATCTTGAAATCTTTCCCAAGAATCATGGAAAGTCTCACTAGATTTTTGGTGAAAGGTCGTAATAGATCTTCACAAGGAATTGGTATGACCTATTGGAAAGAATTTCTTGAGGAAGGTGCTCTTGAGCTGAGGCCAAGTTGTGATGGGTCGGCCAGTGGTCCAGAACCAATAAGTGGCCTTATCTTTAAGAGATAATGGAAAAAGCCACATCAGCCATATGTCTTCTTGCACATTTCGGGAACGGGTTGTCTGTGCAAGAAGAGTTAGCTCTTCAAGGTGGCTGAAAGGATCTTCCTTAGGAAGGCCATTAAAGAGTTTAATTAGGTTCAAGACAGCAGGCTTGATCTCAAAGTCCCCCTCTGGTATGACCACCCCTGGTCGTTCCTCATAATAAGATGGATCATAGAAATCTTTTAGAGGAACAACAGGCTGCTGACGGGGTGGTGGGTGTGGCCTTGGATTGGCTAGGTTTTGAATGTTCCTAGTCAATGTTTGTTAATTGGAATTTAATTTATTAATCTGCTCAGCCATCAATTTTAAAAGATCAGGCAGGGAGTCTTGATGTTGTGTTTGGGGCAACTCAAGATTAGGGAGCTCCAATTGTGGGAAGTTAAAGGTGGGTGGGTTTTGGGTGGAAGGGTTAGAATTAGGGTTAGTGGTGGTGTTAGAGGTAAGGTTAGAGGTGGAAGTGGAAGGGTCAGTGGACCTATTTTGTTGAGTTTCCATTTTTTTTAGAAGGAAAAGAAGACAGAAAAAGTGGTCTATTTGTGCGGGGGGCGAAATCAAATGGTCTTTCTAAATGCGGATTTTGAGACTGTCGCCCGTGCATAAAATGAAAGAACGGGAGGGGAGGAGAAGAGAAAGAGATGAGAGAAAGTGTGCAATTCAAACAAACAAAACTAGACCTAACTTAAGTGTGACTCCCTAAAAATAAATCTAAGACTTGGCCTATGTAGGAAATAAGTAGTCAATAGTGAATACCCATTTTGCCAACAAATCTAGCCAAGTTGCTTAAGGGGAGGGTTGGGCCCAAACGTTTCCCAGGGAAAACCCCAGGTGCTTGTACAAACCCGCGCCTGGTCATTTGACATGGCCCTTCAGCCTGAACACCAGATATAGATGACAGAATTAGTACTAACTAAAGAAAACTTAAGACCTAAATAGCAAGCCTAAGTTAATAAAGCCTTAGGAGTCAAGTTGCTACAAATTTTAATTAGGTCTAGGATGCTATAGTGCACATGGAATGTGGAGGGAGTTTATTGGGTTGTTGCTCTGTTATTTCAATTTTTTTTGTGTGTGCAAGAATTAGAGAGTGGCTCCAATGAAAATCAAGTTGTCACATAATTTTTTTGTATTTTTGTCTTTTAGGATTTGATTTAATTAAATGTGCTTTAGGGTTTTTCTTTTTAAATTTTCAAACAAGTTTGAAACTTCACAATCAAAGGAAAGACAAGTTGTATTGGTGATGGTTAATTTTCTTTAATATGAGTCTTTAAAAAGAAAGAAAGAAACCCTAAGTCAATTATCCTTAAGACAGAAAATTATTACCAATGAATTAATTTTAGGCTTTCTGTATTAAGTAGTGGTCCAAACAAGTCAAAAAACACCACTACTTTGAAGAAAATCAAACAAGGATTCCAAAAAAGATTTTTTTAAGATTTTAGGAATTTTTTTGATAATTATTTTGAATTTTTAATTGTACTGATGTTAAAGTCCAGAAATGATACCTGTGGGTATTTTGGACTTTTCAGTATTACCACCGACCTTAGAAAATTTTTGTGATTTTACATGATGTGTAAAATTTCACAGCGATTCTAGTAAGATAAATTTCACAAAAATTGGATGAGTATAAAAATTCTAAAAATTCACGAACTGTAGCAAAATAGGAAGATTAGAGGGTGTGACTCCTCTACAATCCATGAATTTTTAAAATTTAAATACAAATCCAATTGATCTAAAATTTATAACAGATGTTTCTAACTTAATTGGGAATCACTGTATGAAATTTTATGATTTTAGGAGGCCTGTGGTGTTAGGAATCGATTTTTCAAGTCTGGATAGAAATCTGGACCTGAAAAATAGAACACCAATACTTGCAATGGAGTGGTGTTAAAGAAGCATGCAAGCAAACAATAGATTTTAAAATGCACCACTCCACTTAGTTAAATTGTTTATGGTCCTGAAAGCCAAGTTTAATATTTTTTTTGGTAGTCTTTTAGCCTAAATGTGACAAGAAAGGGGAATCAACCTGAATTTCACAGGAAGAAAAGGAACTTTGAGCTCTTGCTTCCAGATTCCCGCTTTCTACCTGCAATAGTTCCTGCACACACGAAAGAGAAGAAAGAGAAGGGGATGAGATCTACTTCAAGCAAGAGGAGAAAGAATAGCAAAGTCGTGCCTCCCCGACAATGGCGCCAAAAAGTGATAACGATTTTACACGGTTTGTTAAATATGTCGTTGTAACGCGCAAAATTGATCAACTCTTAAATTTATAAACCTAGATAGTGGGGTATCTAGGGTCGTCCAAGGAGGCCAAATATTTACAAAATTGATTCTGTTGCTTGGAATACAAATCTCAACTTTCTTTTTGGTATTTTTCAATATATCATTTCTTTTAGTTTTGAATTAAGGCAACATGTGAAATTATGGTGGGAAAGTGACTTACACTTCAAATTCAGAATACTACTTTTAAGTGGCAAGTAAAGCCTCTCCCTAAGCTCACTCTAGGTAAGTGGAGGTCTAGAATAATTAGGGAGAGGGAGTGAAGAATGCTAAAAACAAAGCAATTAGAAATGCAAATAAGAAATTGCAAAGAAGGCAACTAGATTAATGAAAAAGTGTTTTACAAAAAGGCCTAGTAGAGGAATGCTTCTACTACTAAAAAAATTGAAATAAAGAAAAGCAAACACAAATCCTCTAGATAGATGGTGAAGAAGAGGGCTACTTTCTCCAAGCTTGGTAGCTCCCAAGCTTGAAAAGAGTCCTCCAACTCCTTCCTTGCTATGCTCCGCCAAGGTGATGTCCTCCAAGGCAAGCCCGAAGGGGGCGTGCCCTAAGCTTCTCTCCAAGGGCGGACGTCCACCCTAGGTCCTTCTCCTTTGCCTGGCCGTCCTCCTTGAAGTGAAAGAGTCCTCCTCCTTGGTGTGGCCCAAGTTGAAGAGAGTGGGGAGAACAAGTCACCAAAAGGGCTGGTGATGTGCCCCTTTAATCTCCTTCTCTACTCCTTCTTCTTGGTCGTAGGTATAGGTGGTATAGGTAGCAAAATACACTAATAGAGGATGCCCTGAAATGGTGGTAGGTGGTGGGTTTTTATAGAATAGGAAGGGGGCTAAGGTGACTCTTGGAATGGAGGGCTAAGATGAAGAGATGGAGGTGGTTGGGGATCCAATGGCCAAGGTCAATTGGCGCCAACCCAAGGGACACCTAGGGGGTGGTTATGGGTGGTGACACCCCTTGATGTTGGCACCAAAATGGCTTCTAGAAGGGGGTCCTAGTTGTTGCCAAGAAGGGTTCTAGAAGGAGGGGTAGGTGGATGGCTAGGATGGGTTGTAGGGTTAGGTGTATGGTGGATGTGGGGGTGGATGTTGGCGCCAAAAAGAGGGGTAGTTAGGGTTAGGTTTTGGCGCCAAAATTTGTGCCTTTTGGTGGTGATAATGGGGTGAAGGGGTGGCTAGGAGGTGGCGCCAACTTGAGTAGGATAGCTAGCTTAGGTAGGCTTAGGTTGGTGGAGCTAGCTAAGGTTGAATTTGAAGGTGGTGGATGGCCAAGGAGCTGGTTGTTAGCTAAGCTAAGCTAAGCTAAGCTAAACTAAGCTAGCTTAGCTAAAGGAGGAGTAGAGAAAGAGGTGTTGGAGCTAGAGTTTGGAGGGAGGAGCTGAGGATGAGAAGTCTGGAGCTGAAACTGGAGCTGGCTGCTGCTGAAGAGGCATGGAGCTACTCTAGCTGGCTTAGCTTGCTGGTTCTTTGCTAGTTGCTAAGCCAAGCTAAAGTGAGCTAGCTTCTACCATAATGAGCTGAGGTGAGCTGGGTCTGGTGCTCCCGGGGAGGATCAAGATGGTTGAGGAAGTTAAGGTAGCTTAGCTCAACTGAGTTGAGCTAAGCTGAATCCCCGGGAGCTGGACTTGAGCTTCCTGAGCTGAGATGAGTTCTTATTTAGTTGGCTAGAGTTGAGTGGAGTTGGATATAGCTGGGTCTGAGTTGGGGTGAACTCCTGTCAACTCAGCTGAGCTAGCTAGAGCTCCCTGTGGACTAGTGGGAGCTGGGATGAGCTAAACTCAGCTAAGTTGAGCTAGATCTGAGCTGACTTGAGCTAGGGTGAGATAAGATGAACTCTCTTGAGCTATCATTAAGCTGAGATTAGCTGAATGGAGCTGGGATGAGCTAACCCTAGTTCAAGTGAGCTATGTTCTAGCTGTGGTGAGCTGGATCAAGCTAAGTTCCAGCTAGTCTGAGCTTCTCCTTCACCATTTGCCTTCTTGAGTGCTAGGGTTTTAGGGATCTGTATATCTATTCATCCCTAACACTCACAAAAACTTCTCAAAAAGACAATAAAAAATTTAATGCATGCCTAACATAATTTACGCCTAAATGCAGCCCAAAAACCCGTTTGCGGAGTAAAATCCTAAGAGCTAGGTTTGTTTTAATGCATAAGAATGATGATAAACTGGCGTTTATCAGTAGCGTGGTTGTAATTGAGATTGAATCACCCTCGTTTAAGTGATTCGTTTAGTGGATTCGGTCGACTTGGTTGATCGGTAAATCCTAGCTCGAGAGGGTTAGGTGGTGGTTTTCACCCAGTTTGGGTTTCCACCTAAAAATAATTGTGTACATTGTGTGATTGCTATTTCTGTGAGATTGCTATATTTTTCATTTTGCATTTTTACGTCACGCTGATCTCACCCCCTCCAAGTAGGGATTTACAGTTAGGACATCTTAATTTAGGTTCCTATGGGGTTGGGATTAGGTATAGGGATATAGAGATCCAAGATCAAGGCTTGAATCTCAAAATAGGGACTGGAGACCAGTTCCAGACATCCAAAAACATGATCAGACAACTTATAATCGAAAATCAGAAGTCCAAACTTCAGTTCTAGACATCCGATCTGAGTCAAGGGGAAATATAGTTTCTATTTTGGGTAGTCTACAAAAATTGGACATTTGACAAAGTGTCTGGATGTCCAATAACAATGCAGAAGTGGGTTTGAGGTGTGCGGGAATTGGCTAAGGGTTCTGGATGTCCTATAACTTATCTGGACATCTAGATAAGGGTTGGAACTAGGGTTTTAGGCCTTCCTAGGGTGTTGTGACCAAATCTAAGGGTGGCTAAGGCTTGGGAAAGTCTTTGGGCTATCCTAGGGCTAGGATGGACCTAAGCTCTTCATATTTTACTGCTTTATTCCTACTTAATAGAGTAGCATACCTTAACTCCCTTACATTATTATCTACTACATCTAATCTAAGTCTTCTGCTCTAGCTCTACTGCAACACCCATTATTCCTGATCCAGATCAGATCTGATTTCAGATCCAGCTCCAAATCCAGCCTCAGATCCAGCTTATTACCTGTAATTGACATAATGCACTTAATTAGCACATTATAACATTATTTTATGCATAGCTAAAGGAAAGTAGTAAAGATGCAGATAATGCTTATGCATGCATGAATTACCCAAACTTATGCTAAGTCCTAGCCTAATCTAGGTCAATTAAGACCTATGATTGCTGAGTAATCAATAGGTGAGAAGAGTACCCCTTGACGGTCGCTTGGAGGACTGCTCACTTTGACATCACCTGGATGAAGGTGGTGGGAAGTTGGAGGAAGGAGAACGGCGGTGGAGGAAGGAGGATGGGGCAGGATGGCGTCACGACGAGGATCTTCTTTCAGAAGGTGGTGAGAGGATGACCACGGGATGCTCCATGAATGGGGGCGAGAGGCAGGAACAAATGTTGGTTTTCTACTATAGAGGAGTATCCTAAGCTTGGGACAAGCTCTCCCTAGAGCCTTGGAGGTGGTGAGGGAGAGAAAGGAAGAGATGGTTATGAATGGAGGGGTGTAGGCCTTTTTATGGTGGAGGAGAGGGGGCTAAAACGAGTATAGGATAATTAGTGACAGCAAAGACATCGCTAAAGCTCTAGCCCAAGTGTCACTGTGGGTCCAGCTTATGAGCCCGCATCGGCATCCAGGTACATCTATTGGCGCTGAGGTGGCATGACGGTCATTGGATAAAAAGCGAACAACCATGACCTTGTGTCAATCGCTCCCTTAAAATTGCGTTAGTTTGCATGTACATCTGCATGTGATTGCGACCACCTATACTGCTAGTCATCCATGTGTACACATGGAACTGCTCATACCAACGATCGTTGATTGCACGGTGCAATTTGGCGCTCACGGTCATGGTGCTCGATTCGCCCCCTCTCCAATACTCGAACTGACGCCCGTGGGTTGAGAGCGCCGCTCACAACCACTGTGCCAAGACCACGAATTGTCAGGCGGTCAGAATTGTGCGCACACGCACTCAGCCGTTGGATCTCAATCCAATGATTGAGATCTCATCTTCATCTTCTCTTTTGAGGCTGAATGCTAGGCGTGCATGGATCTCAGCAGTTGGATTGAGATCCAATGACTGGGATTGCTTGATGAGGTTGAGCAGAGGGACTTGAGTGGATTTGGGCACTTGTGATGGTGCCATGTGGTGCCATCATAGTCCATCTGCTATGCCTTGTTGGTGGCACCATGGACGTTGGATTGGGTCGATTTTTGCATCGTTGGGCTGAGATCGTTGATCTAGATTCGATCCGTGCAGTCAGATTTGGCATCTAAAGTTTTAATTGGTGCTACCTTGCCCCTTGCCTTTAATCTTCCTTAGACTACATAATGTGCTACGAAACTCCGATCAAGATGATTTTGAAGGCATTAGACTCTGATCATTGTCCTGATCATATCCATGGGGTCGAATCGTCAATCTGAGGCCCCCAAAAAATTTTCATTCTCTCCTGACCTTAAAAGGACACAAATTAACCTATAATTTATACAGACTACTCTAAATGCAAAATGATGCATGCTATGCAATATTTATAATATGAAGTTCATATATAAGCCTATGAACATTCATAAATAGGCATTTTATCCTAAATAAATGTGTCTACATCATATCGCCATGCCTCTCTTTTGCTAGTCCCTAGCAAAATCAAACTAAATGCTATGTACAAAACAAGAATTAGGACTCGATTACTTAGGTGATGAACGTGTTTCGCATGATAGAAACCAGGGTTTGGAGGAACCCATCGTCGTAGTCACAAAACCCATTATCAAATACAATTTTACTGAAACTCCAAGGGAGTCCTGGGTAGAACATAGGGAGGCGACGTTTGCTTTGCTTGAAAATCATGCTCCATTTTGTTTCTTTTTGGTATTTTGAGGTTTTGTTATTTTCTTTCTGTTTTTGAAATAAATAACAAGCAGAATAAATTTACAAGAGAGATGGAACCAAATATGATATATTGTAGAAATGTCTATTACAATAATCTATGAATGCATAAAAGAGAGAGAGGTGAGAAGGAATATCTCGAATCGGCTGTTCGGTGAGACGATGGCGCCTGGTGGAAGGTTGGACGAAGGAGTTGAGAAGCGGGACAGCATAGGTGAGATGTAAGAGGACGCCGGGTAGAGGAATGCTTCACCGAGGCTCTAGAATGGAGGTGAGGAGGCGGAGGTGATCTGCTATTGGAATGGAGGTGGGAGGACGACTCCAAGGCAACCTATGAAGGTGGTGAGAGAGACGATAAATATTTGGTGGGGTACGGGGTCGTTACACTAATAGGGAACCTTTGGAGATTGGGCGTCGGTCGATGCATGATCGAATGACTGTAGATCGCATGAGTCTGATTGCACCACGTCGCCTCCCTCTCTATCGCTTGATGGCCATCCAACAGGCACACCGAGCTCGCGAGATCGCCTGCCCCCATCATGGCTCGAACTCACGCTCGCGGTTTGTGGGTGCTTGTCTTCACCATTGAGCCAAAGCCGCAATTTGTCTAGTGGAGGGTGATGCGGTCGCGCAATGTAGAGCACCCCTCAGCCATTGGATTGGGATCCAATGGCTGAGATCCTCAATGCATGAGGCTGGGGTGGTCGTGGTTCATGTTGGCCGATCTGAATGGCACCACGTGGCGCCATCTAGACTATCCATCTTCTTCTTCTTGTAGAGGGTGCTACGGAGCTCTAATCACGGTGATTTTCACGTTGATGGATTGCAATCGTCACTTTGGATTCATCAGTTCGGTCGAATTCTTCATCCGAAGCCTATAAAGATGTCACACTACCTCCTGGCCATGTAAAATGGAAGAATTCAGGTACATAATATACAACTATCCTAAATGCCATGCAATGGATGTTATGCAGTATTTATAACATGATATGCAATGCTGAGCCTAGGAACTATCATAAATAAGCATTTTATCTTGAATTCATGTGTGTTTATCATACCCCTATGCTTACTTTTTGCTAGTCCCTAGCAAAATTAACCTAGTAGAATTTGGATTTGATTATTTAGGCAAAAAATCGTCGATTGCTTTAGAAAATCTCAACACCAAGACCTAATTATGAAATCTCAGCAGTGCTCGGGTGTCCACCAAAATGCAGACCATCCAAGCCCTAGCCTTATTTGAAAAGAGAAGATACACATTTTTTTTCTTATTTTTCTTCTTATCTAAATTTTTTGTACTTTTGGAGCTTAAGAGTTCTGGGATAACTTTTTACGACTACCTGACCCACCCAAGACTCAAAAAGGACTCTAAGTGCTAAGCATCTAGTGAAAAGAGTGAAAGACTCACTAAGCAGCCGTTAAAATGGACTTCGGGTTTTTATGACCCTAGGTGACCTTTCTTAGAGGTTTATCTTTTTGAAAGGTAGCTTTCTCCCTACTTCTTTTATTTTTGGGGTCAACACAAGGGTGAACCCACTGTATATCTCCCCGGTTTATTCTACTTCCCCACTTCTTCCTTAAGTGTTTTGGGAATTATTATGCATTTTTTGTGCTGGGCTCTGGACAACCGGTCAATGGGCTGTTACCCACGATAACTTGCTAGCCGTACTCGTGCGGTGAAGTGTGGTTTTATTTTTTATTTTATTTTTTTTATTTTCTCCTTTTTTTATTCTTTTGCTTTTTTAAGTAGGTGATTTCCCTAATCTAAGCTTTACTTAAAGGTAGTATAACAAAAATGGTCTTGTGGTTGGGCTCTGGACAACCAGTCGATGAGTTGTTACCACTGACAACTTGCTAGCTATATCACCCTAGACGGTTCATTAGCTACCCAATTTTCGAAGAAACCACTGAAAAGTGAGTCAGTGCAAAAAAGTGTGTAGATACTTAGGCTTAAAGTCCCCTTAAATCAGAGGGTAGGTTGATAAGTCGTATATTTATCTCCCCAATTTATTGACCATTTAAAATAGAATTACTTGGCAAGGTTTCGAGACTAACTCCACATTCGAGTGGACACCTAGGCTAATTAAGCCCGAAGACCTGAAGAGTCTAAGTATTCAGGTCCCAAAGTATCAATTTCAAAAGTTTGCAACTCCTAATGGCTAAGTTCTCATCTCCTAATTCTTTTTTTTCTTAAGATGAAAAATAGGAAATTACTATTATGGCTGACAAAAAGATTCATAAGAAATATCTACCCCCCCATGCTTAGCTAATGCAATGTCCTCATTGTTAAAAGTGAAAGCATGTAGGAAAGTAGAAGTGGAAGAATAGCACCTGGTTTCCATGAGATTCTGGTCAACTCGGAATAGTCTTTATACGTGCTGAGTTTAGTGCCTTCAGCTAGGCAATGATCGGCCCGTAGTGGTTAGGCAAGGTAAGAGAAACCTTGATCGAGATGGGTTCAGGGATCACATGCTCAACAAAGAGTTTGAGACGCTGTCTGTTGACCTTGAAGAAATTACCCACCTTTGGGTCAGTGATTTGGACAGCCCTATTAGGGAAAATCCACTCAATAACAACGAGCTGTCCCACTTAGACCTAATCTTATCGGGGAAGAGCTTTAGCCGAGAATCGAAAAGCTAGACCTTTTGGTTTGGCTCAAAGCTCTTACGTGAAATCATCTGCTCATGGAGAGCTTTGGTCCTTGCCTTATAGATTCTGGCATTTTTATAAGCATCATTTCTAAGCTCCTCCAACTCAGATAGTTGGAGTTTCCTGGTCTTCCCGACCAACTATAAGTCAAAATTACATTTTCTGATGGTGCAAAATGCCTGGTGTTCTAGCTCTACGGGTAAATGATATGCCGTACCAATCACCAGACGGAATAGAGACATACAGATAGGCATTTTGTTTGTTGTACGGTAGGCCCAAAGAACATCATCTAGCTTTTGGATCCAATCCTTCCTATCAAGCCTTACAGTTTTATGCAAGATGTTTTTGATCTCCTGATTGGAGGCCTCGACCTATCCATTCGTATGAGGGTGGTAGGGAGTGTAAATCTGATGATTCACCCTGTATTACCCCAATAAATTCCGAAACTGGGCATGAGTGAAATGCGTGCCACCATCACTGATAATCACTCGAGGAATCCCGAACCGAATGAAGATATTCTTCTTCACAAAATCGATGACCACCTTGTGGTTGTTGCTTCAGGTGGGGATTGCCAAAATCCATTTAGACATGTAATTAATAGCAGCTAGAATATACTAGTGTCCAAATGAAGGTGGAAAAGGTCCCATGAAGTTGATTCCCCAAATATTGAAAATTTTAACGGAAAGTATTGGGTTTAGGGGCATCATATCTCTCTTAGCCATGTTCCTGAGTGTTTGGAATTGGGGGCACAACTTTGAGAATTCCTGGGCATCCTTTAATAATGATGGTCTTTTCCCAGGAAATGTGTCCACCACATGCAGATGTATGGCAGAACTCAAGTAGACTGTGGAACCCAATTTTCAAGATGCATCGATGAATTATCTAGTCTATGCCGACGCGGTATAGATCGGGATCATCTCAAAAATAATATTTGGCCTTAAACACAAGTCTGTCCCGTTGTTTGTTCCAATCTTGGCGGATTTGACCAACGACCAAATAATTGACGATATCCGCAAACTAAGGTGTTCAGATACTTGAAACTGTAAGGATAGTCTCATCCAGAAAAGTGTCTGAAATAGGGATATTCGGATGAGGAGAATCAATTAGGATTCTGGAGAGGTGATTCGCCACTACATTTTGTGCCCCAGCTTTATCCTTGATTTCAAGATCAAAATCTTGGAGTAACATAACCCAACAAATAAGCCAGGGCTTGGCATCCTTTTTGTCCAAGAGATGTTTCAAGGATGAGTGGTCGGTTTAAATGATTGCATGAGAACCTAAAAGATAAGCCCTGGATTTTTCCAAAGTGAAAACTACAGCTAGCAATTCTTTTTCAATAATGGTGTAGTTCCTCTAAGCATCGTTCAGAGTCTTGCTAGCATAGTAAATCACAGAGGGCTTTTTTCTCAATCATCTAACCCTAGACAGCCTCGACAGCATAATCAAATGCATCCCCCATAATCTCAAATGGGGCTATCCAGACAGGTGGTTGCAACACTAGGGCACAGGTGACTACCATTTTTAACAAATCAAATGCCTTACGGCATGATTCATCAAACTCGAATGGCATGTCTTTGGCCAGAAGGTTACTTGGCGGAGAGAGTTTCGCTTATTTATGATAGCAATAGAATGATATGTCGTGTTTTATGTGGTGGAAAATCTCTTAATCAAAACTAAATATCAAATTTAACCATAGTAAAGATGTCACATCAACAGGGAGGAATAGACCAATAAATTCACGAGTCGAGGAATATACTGTTTGCAAACACTACCGCGACTTTAATGCAAGGAATTTGCTATTTTAAATGAAGCTTGCAATTTCCCTAAAAGTTCAGGGGTATTTATGTAATTTTCACATCAGCGATTAAGCTCCAAAAATATGTGTATGATGCATGTGTAATGGCATATCATGTAAATTTAACTTGCATGCAAATCTGATTTGAAATTCAAAGTTAAATCATGCACATAACACAAGTGATTTAATTTCAGGAAACTGAGTGCATCATGCAATGTGGCTTGAATAAAATATTAATATCTAAATGACAATGGCATTTGACGTAAATATTAATTGAGGTGAAAACATATTATTTCTCCTCTCTCTTCCTCGCATGGACGGCCGTGCGCGGTTGGCAGTGAGAGTCGACGAGGTGGTGCGCCTCAACGTGGGCTACGTAATGGTGGTGACGCGGCGGCCGACGGCGGCCGGACGAAGGAGAATGGCTGTCGGCCTATTGGCCCCATTGGAGGAGGAGGCTGAGGTTGGAAAAGAAGAAGGCTACGTTAGGCGCATGCGCGTAAGGCGTGCTAGGGCTCGGTTGGAGTGGCCTGCGGGCGTGGGTGTCTGCTACCTGCGGGCGCTAGCGAGGGCGTGCCTAAAGGAGAAGGTGAAGCGCGGGGGTACCTGCGTGCCAATGGCAGGCTTGGTTGGGGTGCCTACAGGCTAGAAGGGCGCAGTGGATGCCGCGCCTGTGGGCGGGTGGTGGCCTGAGAGCATGCTTGCAAGGCACGATGCAGGATGGCATGGTTGTAAAGGCGCTCGCGTGCTTTGGACAGGTTGTGGAGGGCAAGAGGGCGATGGTATGGCTGCAAGGGCATGCGCGTGCAGTGGACAGGCGGTGGAAGTTGCAGGCGCGTGGTGGGGGAAGGCTCTGTGGCAGTGCGGTGAAGGGCACTTGGTGCAGTAGCGTGATGGTGGTGGAAGGTGGCGCACAAGGGTGCTGGAGGGGGCATGCCTGTAGGGCACTTTGGCTGCAAGGGCATTGATGCGCGCTGCTGCTAGGAGCGTTGCTTGGTGATGGCGTGGTGCCTATGGGCTTGTGGTGCTATGCCTGCAAGCGCTTGGGAGGGTAGGTGCAACACCTACGGTATGGGCAGGAGGGTGATGGTGTGCACAGTGCACGCTTGGTTCATAGTGTCTGCCCTCTCCACGGTGGAGAAGAAGGATATCCCCTCAAGGGGGGGAGAAGAACCAACCCTTCTCCTTTGCTCAGCCTCCTCTTAACTCCTCTCTTCCGCCCTTCAAGGGATTTTCAAAATCCTTTTCTAAATATGGCTTCATTTGTTGAGGGAGGACAGCCATAGATTAGATATTTATGGGGAAGGCGTTGAGTCTAGCCGGAGGATGAGGGAGGTGTTGGGGCATTTGTTGGGGGAAATTTATCCCCCCCTCCTTGTTCTTTTCCAACATCATGCCTACAACAACAAAACAAAAAATAATTACATACTAAGTTATAGAATGCAATAAAATAGATAAAAACTCAAGTGTTGATGCATGTACCTCTTTAATGACCTAATGTGATTATTAACAAACATACTATGTTAGAATTGAAGTACTTAGGCGTAACAATAGTCCATTAAAATGGACTCATCAAATACCCCCATGCCTAAGATTTGCTAGTCCCTAGCAAAAAAATGAAACATAATAGAAGAAATCAGAAGATTTCTTCTTTTCTTATTTCAAAACTTTAGAGATCCAAACAAATGTGAAGTGATGAAGCCAAGGTAACAGATCCAAGTGAAAATAACCAACTTACATTTGCTGTTTGCACTTAACCCTTGATAAAATTCTATCAGGATAGGCAACTACTTCCCTCGGGGATAAAGCAGAAGATAATCTGTAATTTGACATGGGTGTTTTGCTTAGGTAGGAGATATCGAGTTGAATGGATTTGTATTTGCTGCCACACACTCATCTAGTGCTACATGCAGTCTAGTACTACAGACTCTAGATCTTTAGACTATTAGACAAGTCAACTCAAAGAGAGACTAAACAACTGTGCTCTCGTGATTTTCCTTGGTGCTCACTCTTTCCTTACGCCTAACTCTGAAGTATCATCATCTAATTGTCCAAAACTTAAGAGTCCTTGCACTAGACTTAGCACACCAGTAATCTCTCTACTTTCATCTCACAAATATGGGGTGGATCTACTAGAAGATAGTATGCCTGACTCCCTATTAATTGTCCAAGGGTTCAGTAGACTACAAATGCTTATTAGTTTTCTTCAAGGATCCATTACCCAGCCTACGTGCATGTGAAGTAAATGTACTGTATTCTAAACTTAAGAAATAATTCAAGAAGAAAAACCTGCAATGACAAAGGTATTCTGCTAGGGACTAACCCATTCAACTCAAGAAAAGAGAAATTCTTTTTTTATACACTAACCTAAATGCATGAATACTTCCTTAAATACAAAATGCACCCCCCATGCTTAAATCCTACAATGTCCCCATTGTAAAATTAAAACAGGGGGAGAAAGGAAAGAAATCACCTGACAACAGTGTTACTCAGAACGCTGGGTTGCCTCCCAACAAGCACTGCATTTTCTGCCAGCAGCCAAACTTAGAAGGAACCTGTAATTCTGGTTCCAGATAGAAAATGTTAGGCCCTAAAAATATGTGTAACAGTGCAGGCCTAGAAAACAGGTAGCCACGGATTTTGGTGAGCTGATGATGCAACATAATCCCAAATGCTCGCCAGAAGATATGAAAGCAGAGAACCTCATTGGCTACCTTTGGAGGTCTAGGAATAACAAAAGGAATATGAAAAGGGACCTCCCGAAACGGAATAAGTGGAGGATGACAAGGATCCTCCAAAGCAGGATGGGTTTTAAAAGATATAGACATTAATATTTGAAACCTTTGAATGGCAAGACTAAAAGTGCAAGCATCAATCCACACATGCCATTCTACCCGAGGATGTACTGGCCTGATATGTTCTCCTGAAAGAATGTACATGAGCAGAGATCTGAGCCAAGGATCGGTTAGGGAGTATAAGGGTTGTTTGTAGTGTTGGAAGGTAATGGTTATGTCCAATGAGGGCTTAGTCGGTGTCAGGTCCAATTCCAACAATGATTCAGATTGTGTATACTCCCTAACAGTTGTAGACAACTTCACGTTACCCTACCTAGCATTAATGATCAGAGTTATATTTGAATCAAGGGTAGACTCCAAATTACAACTCTTTGATGGCAGGGTTAAAATATCAGAATCATTATCATTAAGCTTATCCCAAGATTCATTTGGTTCACTCAAATTTTTTTCGAGGTGTATATGTGATTCATTAGGAGTTGGATCAGTATCCTTAATTATTCCTAAAGGAGGATCAGTCTTAATGTTTTGGAGCAAGCCTATATCACTGACTTTGTCATTCTTCTCGGGGTATAAGTCCTCAATTGACGTGTTTTGTCCTTGAGAGTCTCCCCTAGGCTTCTCACTATTTTGTTTATCCTCCTCTAATATCAACTCCTGTATTGATGGAGGATGACTCTCAAAAGATGGGAGGAATCTGGATTTCACCATATTGTTTATATCCTTTGGAGGTAAATCCTCAAATAATAAATAATTCCCCTATGATTCACTCTAGATTTTAAGTCCAGGTTCCTCTATTGGGGCATCCTCATCCTCTAAAATAGACTCTTCATATCCCTAAGATCAAAATTGATCTAATTGATCCTCCATTCCCTTAGGGTCACCTTCATTGGGTGCATTTAAATCCTCAGGATGCTGAATGGTAGGTGTTGATTCCCTAAGAGGAGGGTCAGGAGTAGGCTCACTAAGGGTAGAATGGGATTCCACCAGATAATCAATAGGGGAAGTGATAGGAACAATACAACCTTGACCTAGGTTGGTAGGGGTAAGGAGAATACCGTCATTGGGGTCAAGGTCCTCAAGAGGTACCATCTTCCCTTGCTTTTGACTCCAATATAGCATGGATGGATAATCACTATGATTGTTTTCCTCTAGTGGCTGTGTCTCATTGGGAGTCTAAGTGATAGCTACATAAAACTGGATCCCTATTGTCATTGGTTTCCTCAGAATTATTTGCATGATCATGGTTGCATGGGTAGGGATCAGAATTACTGGGAAGCTTGTAGCTAAGCTGTCTTATTTCTTCATTTAACTATTGACTATTCCTCAACATCTCTCCCATGGATTCCATCATTTCCTTTTACTATTTTTGCATTTCTATCATAAAAGTGGAGAGGCTACTATTATTAGGTTGGGGAGGATAGTCAATTTTAGGATCTGGTTGCTTAGGGGTATCGGTCCAACCACGATACGGAAAATCATGAAGGGTGGGAGGGTTGGGTGTTTGCATAGAAGTAGGGATTCCAGGGTTGGAAAATCTCTCTCCTAGGCTCTGCTCAAAAGTGGGAGTTATCCGACTAGTACTCCTAGGATAAGAATAAGAATGATCCCATGAATTGTAAATGTACCGATCAAAGGATGGATACGCTCGGGGCATGGGATCCTGATTAAAAGATGGGAAGTATTGACTCTGATAATCTAAATAATAGGAGTAAAGGTGATCCATTTCTTTAAACAAAACAATTTTAACTCTCTTAGGATTTAAAAGAACTCAGAACACAAGCAGAAACTTCCTAGAGAGTTCTAACACTGTCAAAGCAAATGCAAATCCAGTGGGATATGTCTTTAGTAGATTGTAGGTCTTAGAATTAAATGTTCAGTTGGTGGCCAAACAAGTTTTGTAAAAATTATGCTTCCTAGGCCAACCTTTTCTAGTGCCTATAACCTACTCACAAGGGATGGAAGTCTCGAATCGAGCCCACACACGAGGAACCGATGTAACTTGGTAGATAGGATTGTTGATTTCCGGCTAACTTCCCTCGTGGTGCAAAAGAGGAGAGGTAGAAATTTATCGAGTGACCTTATGTGTGAGGTGCACAGTGTCTCAGGTGTGCAAATATCCGATCGTGTTTTGAGTTTTGAAATTTCGCAAACAAGATCCTTTTGCGCACAATTTTAAGTCACAGATTTTAAGGTCTAACCTCTTAGCAGTCCTAATTTTTAAAGTGACCACTGAATTAATTTCATTCAAGCACTTTAGTAGTCTTAGACTTAGGTTAAATGC
This sequence comes from Thalassia testudinum, assembly GCA_037157565.1. Classification (NCBI taxonomy): domain Eukaryota; kingdom Viridiplantae; phylum Streptophyta; class Magnoliopsida; order Alismatales; family Hydrocharitaceae; genus Thalassia; species Thalassia testudinum. The sequence continues at coordinate 592,729 of JAZHRO010000029.1, read as the reverse complement.
AGATGCATGACAAGTAATTGATGCTCAAGAGAAGATGTACCTTACTCCAGCTTTCTTCGTGCAAGAATGTCTGCAATGCAATAAAAATAAACTAGATGCTGCTTATTCAATCCTAGATGGTCATCGTATAGATATGCAGCTTCTAGCAGGCAGTTTGAATTTTTTTTATTAATAATAATAAGCAAACAAACCTAATCTAACTAACTAACAAACATGCAGTTAAAACAATTCGAATAGTCCTATAATCTAAATAAATGGGAACACGCTCCCAAAAATATGCTCCCGCATACAAGAGCGATAAGAAATAAAGAAACACTGGGAATACGTTCCCAAAACTACCCGACAAGGGTCCAAAAGACAGAAATTAAATTCTAATGTCTATCTAAACTAAATCTAAACTAAGATCTACTGACAAAATCAAAAATAGGCTCCATCGTAAGGCTATGTGTGTGGGATCAAGGCCCATGTGTTCCTGTTGCTGGCCTCCAGGTAGTGTCAAGGTCCACCAAAAGGATCATCTCCGCCGTGCGCATCATTCAAGGTCTATGTCATCGCTCTGCTACACCTGTTGCCGTGTTAGATTCCTCGCACAATAAAAAAAATGATCAGATAGCTGCGCAACTTAGAATATTCAAAAATAATGAAGTGAATCTATTGCGTCTGTCGCCTCCCCGGCAACGGTGCCATTTGATGGAGAGAGTTTCGCTTATTTATGATAGCAATAGAATGATATGTCATTGTGTTTTATGTAGTGGAAAATCTCAATCAAAACTAAATATCAAATTTAACCACAGTAAAGATGTCGCATCCACAGGGAAGAATAGACCAATAAATTCACGAGTTGAGGAATATACTATTTGCAGACACTATCGCAACTTTAATGTGAGGAATTTGCTATTTTAAATGAAGCTTGCAATTTCTCTAAAAGTTCAGGGGTATTTATGCACTTCTCACATAAGGAATTAAGCTCCAAAAATATGTGTATGATGCATCTGTAACGGCATATCATGTAAATTTAACTTGCATGCAAATATGATTTGAAATTCAAAGTTAAATCATGCACATAACACAAGTGACGTAATTTCAGGAAACTATGAATGCATCAATGCAATGTGTCTTGAATAAAATATTAATATCTAAATGACAATGGAATTAGATGTAAATATTAGTTGAGGAGAAAATAGACAATTTCTCCTCTCTCTTCCTCGCATGGGTGGTCGTGCATGGTTGGCGGGGAGAGTCGACGGGGTGGTGCGCCTCGACGAGGGCTACGCAATGGTGGTGATGCGGTGGTCGGAGGTGGCTGGCGATGGCCGAACGGAGGAGAATGGCCACCGGCCTGTTGGCCCTGTTGGAGGAGGCCACGCTTGGAGAAGAAGAACAATGCTGTTGCTGCCCGTGCGGCTACGCGCAAGGCATGCTAGGGTGCGACTAGAGTGGCCTGCAGGCGTGGGCGACTGCTACCTGCGGGCGCTGGCGAGGGTGCGCCTGCAGGAGAAGATGAAGTGTGGGGGCGCCTACGTGGTGAGGGTAGGCTGGGGTGGGGTGCCTGTAGGCTGGAAGGGCGTGGTGGATGTAGGCCTGCAGGTGGGTGCTAGCCTGCGGGTGTGCTTGTAGTGCGCGGTGTAGGGTGGCATGGTCGCAAAGGCACTCTCATGCTTTGGACAGGCGGTGGAGGGCGTGAGGGCGATGGTGTGGCTGCAGGGGTGCACATGCGCAGTGGACAGACGGTGGAAGTTGCAAGTGAGCGGTGAGGGAAGGCTCTGTGGTAGTGCGGTGAAGGGCACTTGGTGCAGTTGCGTGATGGCAGTGGAAGGTGGCGTGCAAGGGCGCTGGAGGGGGCGCTCCTGTAGGGCACTTGGGCTGCAAGGGTGCTGACATGCACTGCTACTAGGAGCATTGCTTGGTGATGGCGTGGCACCTGCGGGAGCTTGGGAGGGTAGGTGCAGCATCTGCTGTAAGGGCAGGAGGGCGTGGTGTGCATTGTGCATGCTTGGTTCATAGTGTCCGCCCTCCCCATGGTGGAGAGAAGGATATCCCCTCAGGGGGGGAGAAGAACCGACCCCTCTCCTTTTCTTAGCCTCCTCTTAACTCCTCTCTACCGCCCTTCAAGGGATTTTCAAAGTCCTTTTCTAAATATGGCCTCATTTGTTGAGGGAGGACGGCCGTAGATTAGATATTTGTGGGGAAGGTGTTGAGGTTGGTCAGAGGATGAGGGAGGTGTTGAGGCATTTGTTGGGGGAAATTTATCCCCCCCTCCTTGTTCTTTTCCAACATCATGCCTATGATGGTCGGCCCGGATAGGTTGTTAATATGATGATTTTATCGTTGAAATATATATAGTGGTTAACCTAATTTGAACCTAACCATCTCTTTACAGAAATTTTTAACCTGGCCTAATTGATTTTATCTTGTCACTTTTAGGCCCAGGGTCGAACTCAGGGAAGTGGGGTTCAAGTCGAGTTCCTACGTTGTCCTTAAAACGCGTCTCTTCCGTTCGTTTATTGTGTTTTTGGTATTTTTCTTATTTAGGTTTTTTTTCTGGTAATCCTTGTTCTTGAGGCACACCCTCAAAACTGTGTCCTTGGCTTTTAGCCAAAACAGAGTTCCAAAACACGCCTTGCTACTCGCAAGACGGGGTACCTGCAAATCAAAGATTATCTTTTCACTTTTATAGCTTTTTTTATCTTTTTACTAAGAAGGCAGATAACAGATAGAAAGTAAATATAGTAGCTATAGATATATATTTATATGTAGTATATATATAAAGGGGTGGGGGTGGAGGTGGCGATGGAGTGTAGCACTATGTCGGGTCAGTCGACGTCTAGAGAGACGCAACCAACACGACTATGTGCCGCATGTAGTGTGGATGGATGATGGATGATGAATGCGAACACGCTTTCTGTACACGTGTATCGGGGAATATCAGCAACTGATGCAGATATTCCCGCGATACAGCGTATAGTAAATAACGTGAAAATATATGTACATATGTATGTATATAAATGTATAAGTATATATGTATAGATATATATAGATATATATGTATATATATATAGGTGTATATGTATATATGTATATAGCTATGTATATATGTATATAAGTTTATATATATAATACTATATAGATGTATATATATATATGTATATGAGTATGAGTATATAGATATATATACGTATATATATATATATATTATATATATTATATATGTATGTATACATAACTATAGATATTACTATGTATATAAGTATATATATATATATATATATATAGATATATGTATGTATATATTATATAGATGTATATAAGTATATATGTGTTACTATAAGTGTGTGAGTGTGTGTGTGTGCGTCGGTGAATGTGTGTGTGCATCGGTGAATGTGTGTGTGTTGCTGTGAGTACAGAGAGAGAGAGAGAGAGAACGGAGAGAGAGAGAGAGTACGTGAGAGAGAGCAGAGAGCGCCAGACAGAGAGAGAGAGCGGGCGGGAGAGATCGGCAGAGAGAGAGAGCGGGCGAAGGAGTGATCGCGGACGTGCGAGTTAAGACGTCTGCCGGAGGCGGCAGACGTCTGACTCTGCGTCGTCTGAAGGCGGAGGCGGACGTCTGAAGACGGCGGGTGCGGGCGTGCCTTCGCGTAGGGTTCCTGCAGACGTGCGCGAAGGCGACGGGCGGGAGAAGGCGTGGAGGAGCGAGCGTGGAGGAGGTCTGCAGGTGGTCGCGGAGGGTCGCGGAGGTCGGCGCGAGGCCGTAACCGGCCGCTGCAGTGCGCGCGGCGGTCGGCTGCGGGTGCAATGCGGGGGTGGACAGAACGGAGACGGAGGCGGGGAACGGGCCTGCAGGCGCGCGCGGAGGGTTGCGCGCCTGTGGGGAAGGTCGCGGAGGAGGCGGGGGGGTGCTGCTGCTGCTGCTGTCGCCGCGGTTTAGCTGCTGCTGCTGCTTCTTCAAGCTTCGGAGCTTGAAGCGGCAGCAATGGCGTGGAGACGAAAACGAAGAGAAAAGAAAACACCACGCCCACCGGCTCGTTGAAGAGCTGGGCGGTGGTGCTCCCACTGTGGTGGTGTGCACCACAGTGGGTTCTCCTGCTCGCCGGGTGCCTCCACGACGGAGGGCCGGCGTATGGGAGGGGAGAACGGTGGAGAGGAAGGTGGTGGCTGCGGGGTCTTTGCAGCAGCTCTCCTTGCGAGGATGAAGCTGCAGTTACTTATAGAGGAGGGGAGAGTGGCGTGCCGGCTGCAGCAGGGAGAGGGTGTGCGAGTTGCAGCTATAGGGAGCGGCGTTGGCAGGGAGAAGTGACGGGAAGAAGTGCTGCGTGGCTGCTGCATGCAGCTGCGGGAAGAGTGCAGCCGCGGGAAGGGTGCAGCCGCGGGAAGGAGAGAAAAGAAGAAATCAAGAGGAAAAATGAAAAGAGGGTGATTTTGCAAGGAGGCACTTGAAGAAAAAATGTAACTATGCAGGCGATTGTTTCACTCCTCTTCCTCTCTTGATTAAATGCATGCATGCAAGTGTTTTTACAAATGCGATTACAGGATCCTATTATGCAATGTTAATGCTAGAAAATAGCACAAGAAGGCGTTATTACAGGCGTGTTTTGAGGTGCAAACATATACCCCCATGCCTATCTTTTGCTAGTCCCTAACAAAATATTATTTAGAAATAATCTTAAGCTGAAGATTTTCTTCTGAGGTGATACAGGTGTGTTTATTATCGGATATTGTGAGAACCAATTGTAGAGAAGATTACCAGTACTTTAAGTCTTACATGACAAAGATCATCTCTCAACTAACCAGGACTCTTGATATTTAAACCCTAAATACGATTTCCAGGACCCAGGAGGTTTTTGCCGTACTCGAGAGCTCAAGAGGTTATGGTTTGTGCATAGTGAAGGATCAAGACTGACCAGATGAACCTTAAGACTCACTCCCAGGGTTTCACGAATTTTTAAGTACAGGTTGGTCCCAGTTTCAGCTCGTGTTTTCGGATTGACCCTTAAGATGATTACGGAAAACTCAACTCCCATTTTCTGATTTTTTTTTTTTTTTTTTTGTGGCTCACCGTAAAACAAAGTATACAGACATTTATGAGATATACTGACTCTTTTAAAACATCTTTTTTTTTTCTTTTCTTTTTTCTTTTTTTCTTTTTTTTCTCTTTTTTTTTTTTTTTCTTAACAACTCTTTTTTTTTTTTTTTGAAACACATGTCAGTATATCTCTTACAACACATTTTGAAGGAGCACACTTATTTTTCTTTTTGGTGGCAGAGTTTCTTTTTGGTGGAAAGAGTCACTCCTAAACACAAGACTAAATGCTGGGATAAAAAGTCTACCTGCACGCACAGGTAAGGACTCCACCTTCCCTAATGAACACTAGGGTTGGATCTTATGTTCACCTGGTCTTTCTTGATATGTGTAGTGTGAACCAAATTTACTTAAGCTCTCAAGAAAAAGCAAACCAACGGATTCTGTACTGGTGTCTCAGGTACAAGAATACGTCCTTAGTTAAGAGAGATTTTGATCTATTTCGTCAATACTTTAAGTGAATTAAGCCGAGCCTGAGCGAATCAAGCTTCTGTGGCCTGGAAATTCTTCAAAACAGAGGTTGAATATCCATAAACACTTATTGAATTTTTTTGTTTCAGCTTTCAAATCATTACTAAACACCATTTATTATTAATATATATATATATTTTTTTCTTTTTTTTCTTTTTCTTTTTCATTTTCTTGTATATTTATAAATAGGTGGTAATTGTCTGATACCATAAAATACCCGGATCCTATGGATGCCTATCCACCCCCCCATGCCAAACAATGCTATGTCCTCATATGCATGCAGGGAAAGGCAGAGAACGGACGACAGATCGGGTAACAGGAGCTGAGGTTCAGTGTATAGATGAGGGTGGAAGGGTGGGTGGATGGTGGGTGGTGAAGAGAAAAGCGAAGTAATCGCGATAGAGGCGTGAAAAGTAATGGTGGATGGTGAGAGATTTGGCATTTTCTGGGACGAGAGTGTCCAGGCGGATCAGAAAAACAGATCAGGAAGAGGAAGTTGGCCCTTAGATTGGCCAAGAAGGGGGGCTTTTTGGATAGATGGGTCCAAAAGGGAATAGCCCCGGTGAGTAAGATGTGGGCTCAAGGTCCCAGTGTGGATTTGCAAATCCGCCTGATTTAGCGGGAAAGAAAGGGCAATCCGGTCTTCCATAGTGTGGACCGGCGGTGAGCAGCCCAGCGATGACTCAGACCACGAGGTATGGGAAGCGGAGAAAACCTCGTCAGAAGTCTGGTCAGGAGATGATACAGGAATAGGGAGGGATTGGGGAACGTCACAGTTTGTATAGGTCAGGCAGTCATCAGGTAATTTGCAGCAGTCTGAATTGGCTCCAATAAGTTCGATACACGTACTGACAGTCATGTCCTCGTCAGACGTGTCATCCTTGATGTAATCGCTATCAGCATGAGAGTGCGATGCTACAGCGGGATTAACCTGAAATCCCGGAGGAATACTCGGAGCTTGCAGAATTTGATGAACCTGTTCCTGAGAAGGTTGTACCTGTGGTTGCGGACCACAGGGTACAAAGTTTTGCGGGTTTGGAACAGGTTGGGCGGGAAAAGTGCCCTGAGATCGAGTCGCCATGCTTAGTTGACTGATCTCAGCATTCTGCTGCGCCAAATGCTGAAGAGAGGTCATGTTCTCTTTATGGCGCTTTGACATTTCCGTCATCATTCGCATCAATTTATCAAGAGGTTTTGATGCATGTTTGGTTTTCTGTACGCAAGGGCCTAATGGCGGATTTTCCATAGGATTAGATTGGGCCCTTGGGATGACGGGTGCGGACGATCGCCTTGGTCCACCAGCGGGGTTTTGGCGCTGCGGGTTGTTAGACCATGCGAAATTTGGATGATCGTGCCACCCTGGGTTATACGTGGCAGAAAATGGGTTGTTCCCCAGGGTGCAGGCGTCTTCTATGCCAGAAGACGTGTCCGCATATGTGTTCGAGCACACAGAGGCTTGGTCCTCCATGTTGAAATACTGGCTCACAGAAGCCAATTCCACATGACTTACCGAGTCGCTTGGCACGACACTCGATAAGGAAGGTCTTGCAGGGTTTCTCGGGATAAGCCTGGTGTTGAAAGAATTGGAATTGTGACGAAGTGGTGAGGTGGGGGTGTGTGCCATGTTTGTGGAGGAAGAGGATGATTCGGCTCTTTTTCTAGATTTAGCGGTCAATTCAAACAGTTCAGGGTTTTGTGGCCTCCTCCAAAACATGCACTACGCAGGAAGAATTGGGGGGGATAAGAGGGGAAAAGAGATGAGAGAAATGACGCCGCAAAGGTACACTTGATTACAAATCAATACAGTCAAGTTCCTAACCTCTACAGTGTGCCCTTAGACCTAAAGATCTAAGTTACCTACTATCACGAACTACGGAACCGAATGCGAGCACCACGGAACCACTGGGCCAGATTGAAAGGCCGTTTGCCCTAGTCTTAGACACCCGATAGCACGCGGGAACTCTCACCAGCACGTAGCCGCTACACGTAGGTAGTTAGACCTCCAATCCTTAAAAAGGGTGAAGTTACTACCAGTTTTAATTAGAGGCTTAGGGTCAAGTGCTTTTGGAATGTGAAGGGCGTTGTTTACGGGTAATGCCCAAGTGATTGATTTTAAGAGTGTGTAAGAACAAGCATGCAACGGAGAAATCTCCCCGAATTGAAGTTTTTATTGGCGAATGGTTTTTAGAGTTCAGCCTTAAGTAGTATGACTTTTTAGGGTTTTGTTGAATTACCAATTCAACCAATCTCTGGGTTTTTGCAAAAATACAAGTTTTCCTTCTAAAACCCAAGAAACCCTTCTTCAATTATCAGTTAGTTAATGCATGCTAAAATGCACTGGGCTACCCTAAATGGAGATTTCTAAGTGTGGATGCATGAATCAATTTTATATAAATGTGAAAGGGAGCCAAGGCACTTCAATTCAAGTGCTCCCAATCACAAAGAAGAATGTCCACACAAGGTTTAACCAACAGATAAAGAAAATAAAGTTGTTGGTGTTGAAGTATTCAGGATCGAATCACAGGCAAGTTGAAAAAGTCGTGGTGAGGTTGGAATTAACTCAATTCCAAATCTCCCCACCAAAAATGTGATCCTGAATTAAAGATAAGTGAGGCAAAAGATGGATAGAAGCAATCTTTTTCTTTGCCTCAAAGAATACTTCACACGGCGAAAAATACAAGAATCAAAATTCTCGAATTTTTCGCTATGCGAAGTAGGCTGGAAATCCTGAGGCAGTGGGAGTGAAGACAACAAATCAATCAAGTGAATTTTAATCCACTTGCCTCCAAGAAATCCCAAAAAGTTTTTCTAGTTTTTAGTTTTTAATTTTTTTTTTTTTTTGTGTGGTGGCAAGTTAATCCTAATTTGTTGAGAAAAGAAAACCTACATGTTCGGCAACGTGTGCGAAGCTCCAATGCGGTGTCAGCGTCTTCACGCTTTCGTTCCCGCCTTGGATCTACTCACGTCCTCGACTTTGTCAGCCTTCTTCTTCTTCCACCAGGTTCACCTGCACACCAAAAACAACAATACCCGTGAAGAGAGAAGAGACAAATTTAAAGGAATTAGATAGAAACTTACTCGAAAGCGCACTTCCCCGGCAACGGCGCCAGAAAAGTTATGATGGTCGGCCTGGATAGGTTGTTAATATGATGATTTTATCGTTGAAATATATATAGTGGTTAACCTAATTTGAACCTAACCATCTCTTTACAGAAATTTTTAACCTGGCCTAATTGATTTTATCTTGTCACTTTTAGGCCCAGGGTCGAACTCAGGGAAGTGGGGTTCAAGTCGAGTTCCTACGTTGTCCTTAAAACGCGTCTCTTCCGTTTGTTTATTGTGTTTTTGGTATTTTTCTTATTTAGGTTTTTTTTCTGGTAATCCTTGTTCTTGAGGCACACCCTCAAAACTGTGTCCTTGGCTTTTAGCCAAAACAGAGTTCCAAAACACGCCTTGCTACTCGCAAGACGGGGGTACCTGCAAATCAAAGATTATCTTTTCACTTTTATACCTTTTTTTATCTTTTTACTAAGAAGGAAGATAACAGATAGAAAGTAAATATAGTAGCTATAGATATATATTTATATGTAGTATATATATAAAGGGGTGGGGGTGGATGGTGGCGATGGAGTGTAGCACTATGTCGAGTCAGTCGACGTCTAGAGAGACGCAACCAACACGACTATGTGCCACGTGTAGTGTGGATGGATGATGGATGATGAATGCGAACACGCTTTCTATACACGTGTATCGGGGAATATCAGCAACTGATGCAGATATTCCCGCGATACAGCGTATAGTAAATAACGTGAAAATATATGTACATATGTATGTATATAAATGTATAAGTATATATGTATAGATATATATAGATATATATGTATATATATATAGGTGTATATGTATATATGTATATAGCTATGTATATATGTATATAAGTTTATATATATAATACTATATAGATGTATATATATATATGTGTATGAGCATGAGTATATAGATATATATATGTATATATATATATATATTATATATATTATATATGTATGTATACATAACTATAGATATTACTATGTATATAAGTATATATATATATATAGATATATGTATGTATATATTATATATAGATGTATATAAGTATATATGTGTTACTATAAGTGTGTGAGTGTGTGTGTGTGCGTCGGTGAATGTGTGTGTGCATCGGTGAATGTGTGTGTGTGTTGCTGTGAGTACAGAGAGAGAGAGAGAGAGAGAACGGAGAGAGAGAGAGAGTACGTGAGAGAGAGTAGAGAGCGCCAGACAGAGAGAGAGCGGGCGGGAGAGATCGGTAGAGAGAGAGCGGGCGAAGGAGTGATCGCGGACGTGCGAGTTAAGACGTCTGCCGGAGGCGGCAGACGTCTGACTCTGCATCGTCTGAAGGCGGAGGCGGACGTCTGAAGACGGCGGGTGCGGGCGCGCCTTCGCGTAGGGTTCCTGCAGACGTGCGCGAAGGCGACAGGCGGGAGAAGCCGTGGAGGAGCGAGCGTGGAGGAGGTCTACAGGTGGTCGCGGAGGGTCGCGGAGGTCGGCGCAAGGCCGTAACCGGCCGCTGCAGTGCGCGCGGCGGCCGGCTGCAGGTGCAATGCGGGGTGGACAGAACGGAGACAGAGGCGGGAAACGGGCCTGCAGGCGCGCGCGGAGGGTTGCGCGCCTGCGGGGAAGGTCACGGAGGAGGCGGGGGGTGCTGCTGCTGCTGCTGTCGCCGCGGTTTAGCTGCTGCTGCTGCTTCTTCAAGCTTCGGAGCTTGAAGCGGCAGCAATGGCGTGGAGACGAAAACGAAGAGAAAAGAAAACACCACGCCCACCGGCTCGTTGAAGAGCTGGGCGGTGGTGCTCCCACTGTGGTGGTGTGCACCACAGTGGGTTCTCCTGCTCGCCGGGTGCCTCCTCGACGGAGGGCCGGCGTATGGGAGGGGAGAACGGTGGAGAGGAAGGTGGTGGCTGCGGGGTCTTTGCAGCAACTCTCCTTGCGAGGATGAAGCTGCAGTTACTTATAGAGGAGGGGAGAGTGGCGTGCCGGCTGCAGCAGGGAGAGGGTGTGCGAGTTGCAGCTATAGGGAGCGGCGTTGGCAGGGAGAAGTGACGGGAAGAAGTGCTGCGTGGCTGCTGCATGCAGCTGCGGGAAGAGTGCAGCCGCGGGAAGGGTGCAGCCGCGGGAAGGAGAGAAAAGAAGAAATCAAGAGGAAAAATAAAAAGAGGGTGATTTTGCAAGGAGGCACTTGAAGAAAAATGTAACTATGCAGGCGATTGTTTCACTCCTCTTCCTCTCTTGATTAAATGGATGCATGCAAGTGTTTTTACAAATGCGATTACAGGATCCTATTATGCAATGTTAATGCTAGAAAATAGCACAAGAAGGCATTATTATAGGCGTGTTTTGAGGTGCAAACAGCCTACAACAACAAAACATAAAATAATTACATACTAAGTTATAGAATGCAATAAAATAGATAAAAACTCAAGTGATGATGCATGTATTATTTAATGACCTAAATTGATTATTAACAAACATACTTTGTTAGAATTGAAGTACTTAGGCATAACAATAGTCCATTAAAATGGACTCATCATTACTCAATGGTCAAGAAGTCCTTGATGAATCTTCTATAAAACTCACATGCCCAAGGAGAGAGCGAACTTGTTTCATGGATGTGAGTGGAAGAAGTCTAGAGATGACATCCACCCATAGCCTTATCAACCTCAATACCCTGATTAGACACCACATGACCCAAGACAATGTCATCTCAAATCATAAAATGGCTATTTTCCCAGCTAAGGACCAGTAGTGTCTTGATGCATCTCTGGAGGATCAATTTGAACTTAGCTAGGGAGGACTCAAAAGAATCTTCGAAAATGGAGAAATCATCCATGAACAACTCAAGAAAATCTCCCACCGTGTCAGAAAAGATGGCCAGCATGCACCTTTGAAAAGTCATAGGTGCATTGCAAAGCCCGAATGACATTCTACGGAATGCAAAGGTTCCGTAATGAATGTGAAAGTTGACTTTTCCTGGTCTTCAGGATGGATAGGGACTTAGTTATATCCCGAATAACCATCCAGGAAGGAGAAGTATTTTTTCCCAGCTAACCTTTCTAGGATTTGATCTATGAATGGAAAGGGAAAGTGATCCCTTTTGGTGGCTTTGTTCAGCTTCCTATAGTCAAAACAGACTCTCCAAGCAGATGCTGAATGAGTGGTGAAGGATTCCCCTTTCTCCTTAGTTGCAATGATTATTCCCGCCTTCTTGAGTACAATTTGAATGGGGCTAACCCACGGACTATTTGAGATTGGGTATATAATTATGGCATCGAGACACTTGATTAACTCCTTCTCGACCACTTCTCGCATATTCGGGTTTAGTCTCCTTTGAATTTCTTAAGAAGGGTGGGATCCATTTTCCATGAAAATATGATGATTACAATAAGATGGCTCGATCCCCCTAAGGTCATGGATGGTCCAACCAATTGCCTCCTTATTGTTCTTAAGGACCTTAATTGACCTTAATTCTTGCTCCTTAGTTAAATCAGCACTAATAATCACAGGGGGCATGTTCTTAGGTCCTAAGAACTCGTATTTCAAATTTTTAGACAGTGGTTTCAATTCAAGCTGAGGTGGATTTAGTATAGAAGGTAGGGAGGATGCTGATGAAGATTCATCAGGATGATCCATTGGAAGAGGCTTGGAATGAACAAAATCAACAGCCTCTTCGGGATGTGGTAGGTCTGCCATGGAGGGTTATGGGTTGGGTTCGCTAAAGCAAGTGGAGTCCTCGAGTGCACTGATCATCATACAAGTCTCAAAATCATGATCCTCGAGCTCCTCAATGAATCGATAATCGTCAAATCCTCTTATCGCCTTAAAAATATCAAGAGTTAGCTTCCTATCCCCAAAGACAATCTCCATACTACTGCTCTCACAGTTTATGTTGGCCTTGGCGGTAGCTAGGAACAGGCACCCCGGAATGATGGGTGAGTTCCTCAAATTGTTAGGTACATCTATGTCAAGGACCAAGAAATCTACATGAAAATAGAAATCCTTGACCTTGACGATTACATCCTCAATAATGCCCTTCAGTGTGGCGACCGAACGGTCCGCTAATTGTAGCATTAGTAAGGTTGGCCTAAGTTCACCAAATCCAAACCTCTTGTAAAGAGAAGTCAGGATTTGGTTGATGGATGCACCTAGATCCAACAGTGCCCTATCGAAAGTGTATTCCTCAATAATGCATGAAATCAAGGGGGCACCAAGATCTTTCTTCTTTTGAGGAAGGTGATGCAGGTTGACAGAACTTGCTTGCTCAGAGAGAATCACCTTCCACGGAGTGGGTTCTTTCGGCTTATGCTTTTGGGTACATAGTTCTTTCAAAAATTTAGCGTAAGTCGGGATGTGCTTAATAGCATTGAGGAGTAGACTATTGATCTCTATGCTCTTGAATATATTCAGGAGCTCTTCGTTGTTATCTAAGGTTTTCTACTTCTTGGTTTCCAATAGGGCTTCAAGGAATGGGATATGGGTGGTATTTTCAATTTTCAGTCCTTGGGCCTTATTGTCATCTTCAATCTCCTCCTTCTCTCTCTGAAGCTCCCCAGGGTTTTGGCTTCTAGAAGGTAATTTAGGGTTCTCGGTCTGCTTTCCACTTCTTAAGGTGACGGAGTTTGCAGAGGCATATGGGTTCAGGTCTTGAGGTGGGTTAGTGAAGATTGGAGGGCCTTAATTGGTCATGTAACTAGAAGAGGAAGAACAGGAGGGACCCTGCTCAACCACCTGAGCATGTGCATGTGGGTCCCTTTGATTCCTGTACCCTTGGGTTCTATTGCCCTGATTTTGCACATTCTGTGGGTTCGGTACGGGTTGGGATGGTAGAGATCTGAGTTGTTGGGTGTTAGCAATTAACCTGAATTGCAAGTTATCCAATGATGCCTTCATTTATTGCATAAGCTGAAGCATGGACCCTTGCATTTCCACCATCAACCGGTTTAAATCAGCATGCCCTGCAGATTTTTTAGCATTCCAAGATGGCTCAATAACCAGTCTCGGGGGCAACTGGGTGTATACTTGACCCTGACCCATAGGTCATTGAGATGCATAGTTGCTGGGTCGAGTTTGGGTCTATTGCCCCTAACTTTTCCAGGAGAAGTTAGGGTGGTTCCTCCAACTGGAGTTATAAGTGTTGGGATACAAGTTGGACCTAACATTCTCTTGCATTGCATATGCATCCACATATGATGATGATGGAAAGAAGGAAGGATCAGAAAAACTAGGATCAAAGGCCCCAGTTTGGAACCCATAAGGTTCCGAGAAATCCTGGCTCATAAGTTGAGCCGATTCAAGTTGGTTGGTGAACTCCCACCCCGGGGGAGCTCATGAGGAATGGAATCCCAAATTCCCAGACATCCATTCTTTTAGCAACGAAGTCGATTTTATCAAGCTTACTACAAATCAATTCCACGTCAAATGAATGAGAATCTTGTATCCCATTAGCATTTGACCTAGGTTGTTGGTACTGGTTGAATGCATCCATGGAGGCACGATTAATTGAGTTCTCGCTCATTTCCTCAAATAGGTCCTATTACTTCCGCTCATTTGTATCCCTGTTGAGGAAATTACTTCCGCAGGAGGCATCCACGTGATTACGGAGTTGTTCAACCAACCTGTGATAGAAAATCTGTACAAGTTGCCATTTCAACACCTCATAGTGTGGACACTTCCTTAAAAGTTCCTGGAATCGCTCCCAGGCACCATGAAATAGTTCCCCCAGCCGCTGGGCGAAAGTGGTAATCGCCCGTCGTAAGGCATTGGTCTGTCCGATTGGGAGGAATTTCTTCAGGAAGGCTGACTTAAGAGCAACCCATGTTTCTATTGGCCTTCTGATGATCTGGTACCAATGTGTAGCCGTATCCCTGAGAGAGTGGGGAAAGAGCCTCATGATCATTTGCTCTTCATTTACATTCCTTGCTTTGGTGGTCTGAACCAAAGTGTTCAGATCCTCCAAGTGCTGGAATGGGTCCTCCAAGCCAAGCCCATAGAAATGCTTAATCAAACTTAAGACTTGGGGTTTGATTTCTATGTCTCCAATGGGAATCATGACGCTGGGACATTCCCCATAGTTTGAAGGATCATAGAAATCCTTCAAGGGTCAAGCACCCTGACCATTCATTCGTTGGAACCATTCCTGCATCTGCTACAATTCTTCCAACTACCTCTGAATCAACTCCTGCTATTTCGGGGGCAGGGGAGGTGGTTGTTGATCAGCCATGGGATTTACTTGGCTATATCTCAACCACCGCCTCCAGGAATGGTCTAAAGGTCCTTCCAATCTAGGGTTTAATGACCTCCTTCCAAGCACACACTGGAAGGAAGTTGGATGGATAAGGAAGAGAAAGAACCCTGCAGCACAAAAGTACAGGCCTGTCCTTAGGTTGGGTAGCCTAAAGGTCTAAAGACTCTTAGAATCCATCTTAAGATTATGGACGATTTACTCTACTTATATCCAGGCAATCCAACCAATTAAAAGGAGGGACTAGTGAGAAGGTTCTTTCTTTGGCTTGTGCCTCCAGTTCCTAGTGTACCCCCCAGTTGCAGTCGTTTGAAGGTACTCCCCTAGCTAGACATCCAATTGACTAGTATAAGTAGTTTAATCGTGAATAATCTCAATCTGGATCTCAACGAGTGAACCAGTCCTTAGGGCCAATGTCTAATAAGTTTTAGTTAGGCTTGGGATATTGGTGCTTTAGGAATGGGATGGGCCCTTAATGGGTTGTTCCCTTAATGATTTGTTTGAGAATGTGTGAATGTGCACAACCAAGAAGTTTTCAAGAAAGATTATTAATGATGAGGTGAGTTTTAGGGTTCGAATCTTGCTTAGTAGTGTAATTCCCTACTTGGAGGGGGTGAGATCACCGTGACGTAAAAAATGCGGAATTGAAAATACACCAATCTCACGAAATACACAATCACACAAAGTACACAAAGATTTTTAGGTGGAAACCCAAATTGGGTGAAAACCACCACCTAACCCTCTCGAGTTAGGATTTTCTGATCAACCAAGTTGATCAAATCCACTAAATGAATCACTTAAATGAGGGTGATTCAACCTCAATTACAATCACGCTACTTTGTACGACGGTAGCATACCTCAAACCCCTTCTCTTCACGAGAAGGATTTTGTCCCACGAGGGAGACGGGAATTTGCAAAGTGAATACCCAACCAAATAACAAAGTAAAATAACAAATATAGTCCTATAGAGCCAACAAAGATTTAAACCTAGCTTCTATAGGAATTAGGAAACTCCCCTTTGATGGAAGTGCGTCAAATCGATGATGCAGGTGCGTGAGCTACACGACGGTGCAACGTCACTCTCGTGAATTACGACGGGAGAGCGGGTCCGCAAATGCTTGATGCTCTCTAGATGAAGAACTGGAGCTTGGAGAGCAAGAGCTTGCTTCTTAGGATCAAGAGACACAAAATGGTGTGAAAGTGTATTACTAGGAGTGTCTTGTGTGCAAGAGGTTCTCCTCTATTTATAGAGGCCTTAGGAAGGCTTTGGAAGGCTTTGGAAAGCTTCCATAGCCGTTGGGTGCAAAGTCGAAGAGAATCAGCCTGAAATCAGGAACAATCATTGCACTGACAGGGTTATCAGACGTCTAATCCTAGCATCAGACGTCTGGAAAACCAGTTTAAGATGTCTAGGAACAAAGTCAGACGTCTGATTTTAGGCAGGTTTCTTCCTGACTTGAATCAGATCTAAACAGGGTTCTAGTGCAAGTCCATCAGACGACATACAGGATGTTTGGCAATATGTCTGGACGTCTGGAAATCTACTTTTTCTATGGGAATGGATTTCCAAGAGATTGCAACGGCTATAAGATCTCTGAAAAGAGATTTTGGGTCAGCCGAGGAAAAATCATCATTTATCAGATGCCTGGAAACACTTATGGACGTCTGATAAGGCTCTAACGGTCATATTCTTCAGTGTTTGTTAAGCCAGCCAACGGTCTACTAATTGGACGTCTAGCAAAAACATCAGACGTCTTCTAAGACGTCTGGACTAAGGTGTAGACATCTGATTTCATTAGACAGAACTAACTAAGTCCAGCCTAAATGTTATCGGACATCTGAGTCAACAGTCAAACGTCTTAAAACTCATTATCCGACGTCTGATTTTTGGAGTAGACGTTTGAAAAGGTTGTTTGAACCCTATATTGGTTTTCTAAGTTCTTTATAGAAAACCTAAGCATCCTAGGACTATCCAGGTGTTCCTAAGACTACTGTTAGGGTACTTTGAGGCTCTTTAAGATGATGTTCTAAGGAACGAAAAGAGTAAGGAAATAAAGACAAAACTACATGAAAGAAATAAACAGAATTTTATCCTATTCTTGTCCTTCTATCTTTAATCTATCACTCCTCACGAATCTCCTCTGTTCTCCATCAAGCTCCTCCAATCCGTCCTGGATGCGAGCTCGAACTCCGTCTAATCACGTCTCCATTTGCAATTGACCCAAAATCTAAGACTCCAAGTACAAATGTTAAATGACACGTGTTTTGTTATCATCAAAACAAATGATCGTGGTGCTATAGCACCAACAATTTCCCACATTTTGATGATGACAAAACCATAAATAATGCAAAAAATCCTCCCCCTTTTTGACATTATCAAAAAGGTTTTAATGATTTTAAATTTCCTGTAACTCCCCCTTAAAACATCTCTTCTATGAATGAGTTGAATTTCTTTTAACAAAAGTAATGTCGTCCCCCTTTTTTGTAACAACAAGATAGCTGTTTTTCTTCTCCCCCTTTACTAAAGGAAATTTTGCTAACTTACATCTTCCCCTTAAAAATTGACAATTAGCTCATAATTTTTTAACTCCCCTATCTAAGTGCCTATGATAAAAAGATAGGGTAAAGAATTTTTACCTCACCTACGATGGCCAATAAAATGGCCCAAATGGTGGTGGTGGATGCCACATCGGATGGGGCTCCCATCCGTATCTTGGAGGCCCAGGCATTGGTGCCGGTCTCCAGTCTGGTGGTTGAAATCGCTTGGCTTCGGGATAACCGGGTTTTAGTTTGTTATAACGTTGTAGTATAGCCGGTTATTACCAACATTTCAAATATATAAATTTTTTTTACTCGGAAAATAAAAGAGTTCCCGAGGTCGAACTCAGGGAGCAAGTTGTATTCTAGAGATATACATGTTTCTTTTACAAAATAAAGAAAGAGAGAGGGAAAGAATTTGTTGTTCTCTTTGTTTTCTCCTCGTGATGTTCTTCTTTCTTTCTTTCTTCAGATCTCCTTCTTCTTCTTTGTTCTGCAGAGGTGATGCTCCTCTTTCTTTCTTCAGATCTCCTTCTTCTTCTTCCTTGGCTCTGCTGTACTTCTTCTCTGCAGCCTTTCCTCTTCTTCTGCCTTGCTCAGCCTCTTCTTTAGAGTTTCTTCTTGTTTCTCCTCCCTGCGGCTAAGTGTCAGCTTCTTTTCTTTTTCAGCCAGGGACGTCACCCCTCCTTCCTTCTTTTCCCTTCAGGCCGTCATCTGATTTCCAAATCAGACGACTTAACTACCTGTTGCTACAGTCAGCTTCCTTCTTCTTCCGCGGGTCTTCTTCTTCGCCTGTGCCTGCACACTTCAGAGTTTTTCGTCAGAGGCAAAACCTACTCTACCCTCCCCCCCCCCGCGTCTCTCTCTCTCTCTGAAACCACTCTTGGGAAAGCTCTCCCAGAGCTGCCGGGTAACTGGGTTCGGGTCAGGCCCGGGTCCAGGCCCACCGGCGTGCGTGGTGGGCGAGGAGTGCAGGTCAGTCTTAAGTCGGGTCGGGTCGGGTCAGGTCCGCGGGGCGTGAGCGCGGACGAGACCGGGTAACCGGGCGGGTGAAGGGGACCTCACCCCGTGTGCTGAGGCAGTAAGCCTTCAGCACTTTTGCATCTTATGTCGCTGCGACTCTTCAGGCGTTTCCGAGGTGGGACTAAATGTCCCACCTCAATTGTGCACCCGCAGCGGGGAAGTCAGCAGGAGATTGCGGCGTCACGCGAAGCTTTCTACCTTAGCTGCGAACCTGGTGTTTTGCCAAAACGCCTCGCAAGGCCTGGGAGTTGAATCTGGGCGTGGCGCTGAGCGTGGCGCGCCTGTAGCTGCAGGCGGAAGCAGTTCCTCCTGCGCGGCAATGGCGGCGGAGGTCGGGTGGCCTGTTCACAAGAAAACGGCCTCTCGGCCTAATCAGAGAGTGCCAGGAGCTTCGCCAGGGTGCGGCGAAGCTCGTGTGGGTGGTGGCGAGGCGCGGGGCGGCGTGCGAGGGCTGCCCTAGGTCTGACTGTGGGTCGGAGGATGGGTCTGTTCGGTGGGGTTGCAGAGGGTGATGTGGGGGAAGTGGCAGGGCGGAGGTTGATCAGGGTGAGGAGGCGGAGGTCCTGCGGTGGTCGGCGAGCCGTGTGGGTCGCTGAGGTGATGGGAGCGGCTCGCCGGAGGGTGGTCGGAGACGAAGGGGGTGAAGGTGGTCAGGGTCGGTCGAGGGCTTAATTGAGTAAATTGAAAGCGGGGAAAGAAAGAGGAGAAGAAGGGGAGTAGCTCTAGCTTACTTGCAGGGACGAAGGGGGAGGAACAGGGCGACAGTCGTATCGACTGTCGCCGGAGAAGACGATGCTCAGGGAAAGGGGCGGCGGCGAGCAGAGAGCCGGAGAGGCGCCAGCTGGGTGCGGCGTGGCGCGGGAAGAGCAGGGGAGGAAGTCTCTGCTGCTGGTATTGCGGCAGAGCGAAGAGGTGGAGGGGGAGGAAACCGCTGGAGCTGGTGAGCTTCTGCCGGAGGAAGAAGAGAGGAAAGTTGGGAATTTTCTCCGTCAGATCCAGGCTGCTCCGGTCGGTGGAGCAACGGGGGGTATTTATAGGGATCAAACAGGGAGGACGGCGGAGGGAGACGACGTGTCTCCCTCGCCGGAGGATGGTCGGAAACAAGAACCCATACCGTCCGTGCGTTCGCACGGCCGGTATGGTGGGTTACAACGACCAGGGGGGTGTCCCTGCGACGGCTGACGACGCAGGGCACCCCCGGTTTACTTGCCAGGTCCCCCACCTCACCCTGCGCGGCGCCATGCTCCGCGCAAGGTCTCCGGAGCATGGTGCTGGCAGGTTTTGCAGGGGGGACCTGATTGCAAAGAACGAAGGAGAGTTAGGGGCCAAAATGCGAGGGTTCAAAAGTTGAGGGCCAAAGAGTAAATATATGAGGACCAAAGTGTAAAGTCGGTCAAAGAGGTTTCTTCTTAGGCTCAAGTTTTTATACATGACTAATTAGGACCTAAGGAATCTGATGGTGAATTTTATTTCCATATTAAACCTTGTTTGACCAGTCAATTTGCGCAAAAACCCAAATTAAGTTATTAATTGGGCATGGTTCTCAATGTAGGTCAAAAAGGGTTCTGAAGGCCAAATTGAAGGTTCTAAACCCTGGAGATTATTTTTCTATGAATTTTAGAGGGTTTATTCTATTTTTACTTTGCCTCGAACCTTGTGAATTGAAGTGGGTTGTTTTAGGGTTACAGATTATCATTTAGTTTCTTGGAATTGCTGTAACCCTAGCTAGATCATTTCATCCCACTCTTATTCTTATTAAGCTGCTTTGACCTATGTTTGGGCCCTGAATTACCCTGTATGCAGATTATACTGGTAAAATTGCATTTTTACCCCTTATGACTTATTTTCTTCTCAAACTCAGGATTCTCTGAGTTAAGCCTTTCCTTGAGATATGTAGGAGCTTTTATCCTTTGTATTAGGTCAAAATGAGCTAGTTATGGCTCATGATGAGGTTCTCATCATACCCCCATGCCTAGCTTTTGCTAGTCCCTTAGCAAAAACTTAAGGTTTCAACCCTTGTTCTAGACCATGAAGTTTTTAATAGTTTTAGATAAGTGCCTTTTTTATTTGAGCATAGATTAGGTTAGAATGCTGACCATAGGCCTAAAAGGTACTCTAGTACTAATCAAGATCCAAATCTGTCTAGCCTTAGCCTCAGTCTTTTAGCAAAGGTTTTTAAGGCCCACAAGAACTAACCTAAGGTTTATTGGACTTCGTGGTTAAAGCACCCGTGCTTGAAATGATTTTAGTCCTGGCTCAGTTCGCAGTGCGTTTTGTAAGAGAGAGATAGAAAGTTTTTCTGTTTGGAGAGTTTTCTCTCTCTTTTTCTTTTTAGTTCTAGCCTAGGATTGGCTTTTCAACACGGTCTGTATCAGATTCCTTGCTCCCATCATCAATCCTCAAGGGTTCCTGGCGATCGATGCTTCGAGATAGCACCGCCCATGGCAACCCCCGGAACCCTGGCTATTGAGATTTCGAGATAATCCCATCCATGGTATTCCGTGGCCGAATCCAGACCCTGGCAATTGACACTTCGAGATAATGCCATCCATGGAATCTGAACCAGCAGAGTGCTTACATGCCCCCAGTAGGATACGTAAATATCCTAAGAGACAAGCACCGAGGAGATGATATTTTGTTACGCATCTTCGAGGGGATTTCCCGCCTCTCCGCGCTGGGAACTCGTCCAAATCAATCTTGTGTTGATCGGCCGCTCCTATTCTAGGTGATCTTTTCAGATTTTTGCGACGCTTCTGCGTGATTCTGATTTTTACGCTTACTGAACCAGGCTGTGTGTGAGGTTAGGGTGCTTAGGTTACTGAGTCCCGTAAACCAAAAATTAGTTAACGAGGCCGAATACTCCCTAAGCCTTAGACCTAATACTTCAGCTTTTCATTTTCCTCAACCTCTTGAGGAGTGTCCAGATCTTAATGGGTACTAAGAGTCTATTTAAGGATGTCTAAGGTTTGCATTCTTTACCAATCTCATTGTGCACTTTTCTTGAATGAGGTCTAGAACTTAAGTTAATTCCTTAGTTCCCTACTAATGACTATCACTTTTTCTTATAATTTTGTGCTCCTTTTTCATTTTGTTTTTCTTCTCCTTCACAAAATTTCCTTCTCCTCTTTTCCTCTTATTCTTTTTCGAAAATTTTTTTAATTTTTATGGTGTTTTTGGCATATGTGAATTTTTTTGTTTGAAACCTTTTCTTACAAGTTTTTGTACTTTCCTACCCCCCCATGCCTAAGATTTGCAATGTCCTCATTGTAACCTAGGGGTTTTTATTCAACTAAGTTCATACATTAGGATAGCTGTTTTGATGAGTCTCAGATGCAAGCACCTGAGGTGGAGTTGGCTGCCCTAAAGTGTGAACTTCAAGTGCAAAAAAGCTGTCAGAACAAGTTTCAGGTTTTCAAAGAGAATGACGGGCTGCCTCCCGTTAAGCGCTGAGTTTTACGCCATCGGCTGGGCGCAATAAGCTCAAGGGGAAAAGAGGGTATAAGATGCCTCAGCCAAATTAGTAGAAGTTACATCAATGAACGGCTTGAGTCTCTGACCGTTCACGATGAAAGGTTCAGAATCGTGGCTGAGTGGACTGATTTCGATTGCTCCATTTCCAAAAACCTGTCGGACCAAATATGGTCCGACCCACTTAGATCTCAGTTTTCCTGGGAAGAGTTTGAGTCGGGCATCAAAGAGTAGGACCTTTTGACCAGGATGAAAGATCTTTCTCGAGATGTGTTTGTCGTGGAAGGCTTTAACCCTCTCCTTGTAGATTTGCGAGTTCTCGTACGCGTCTATGCGTAATTCATCGATCTCGCTGATTTGGAGTTTTCTGTGGGTCCCAGCCTTGGAAAGATCTAGATTACAGTTCCGTACTGCCCAATAGGCTTTATGGTCCAGTTCGACGGGAAGGTGGCATGCCTTTCCGTACACCAGTCTAAAGGGAGACATGCCTAATTGGGTCTTGTGGGCGGTCCTATAGGCCCACAATGCTTCCGGAAGTCGGGACGACCAGTCCTTCCTGTCAGGTCGAACAGTGACTTGCAGGATTTTCTTGATCTCCCGATTAGACAGCTCAGCTAGACCATTAGTTTGGGGGTGGTAAGGAGTAGAGATTCGGTGAGACACCCCGTATTTGGTCATCAGTGACCTAAACTGAGCATTTGTGAAATGGGTCCCCCCATTAGAGATTATTGCACGAGGAATCCCGAACCTTGAGAAAATGTGTTGATGAATGAATTTGAGAACGATTTTGTGATCACAGGTTCGGGTCGGTATGGCTTCGATCCATTTGGACACGTAGTCCACAGCCAACAGAATGTATTCGAAACCATCCGAAACAGGAAAGGGGCCCATAAAATCAATCCCCCAAACATCAAAGATTTCGCATACTAGAATCGGTTGCATAGGCATCATGTCGCGATGGCTCATGTTGCCCAAAGTCTGGCAACGACTGCATGCCTTGCAATGACTGTATGCGTCTTTAACAGTGTGGGCCAGTAAAAGCCGCACTGGACTTTTGATGCGGTTTTATGCCCGGCAAAATGGCCACCGCATGCCTGGTCATGGCAGAAAGAGAGGATATTGTTGACTTCCCCTTCCGGGACACATCTCCGGATGATCTGATCGGCACCTATGCGGAAGAGGTACGGGTCTTCCCAAATGTAATACTTGGCATCGGAGCGTAATTTGTCTTTCTTGGCCTTCGGCCAATCGGACGGGATCTGATGAGATGCCAAGTAATTTACAATATTAGCAAACCATGGAAGGCTAGTACCAATAGTCAGCAGGTGCTCATCGGGAAAATGCTCAGTGATGGGTCCGGAAGGGTCAATTATTTCAGAAGGAAGACGGGACAAGTGATCAGCTACCACGTTTTGTTTTCCCGCTTTGTCGCGAATCTCAAGGTCAAATTCTTGCAACAGCAAGATCCATCGGATCAATCTAGGTTTCGCGTCCTTCTTTGCAAGGAGATGCCTCACAGCTGTGTGATCCGAGTATATGATGACATGGGAACCCAGAAGGTACGATCTGAACTTCTCTAGGTCAAATACTATAGCTAGCAGCTCTTTCTCAGTAACCGTATAGTTACGCTGAGCCTCATCGAGTGTTTTGCTGGCGTAGTAAATGACCACAGGTTTCTTGTCATTTTTCTGCCCCAAAACCGCTCCTACAGCGAAGTCGGATGCATCACACATGATCTCAAAGGGTGGAGACCAATCAGGGGACTGTAGGATCGGGGCTTGGGTGACTCGGTCACGCAGGATTTCAAATGCTTGAGTGCATTCCTTGGAGATTTCGAAGGGAACATCCTTGGAGAGAAGAGTGGTCAGGGGGCATGCGATTTTTGAAAAATCAGGGATAAATCGTCGATAAAAACCGACATGCCCTAAAAAGGATCGGATGTCCCTGATCGAGCTAGGCATAGGAAGGTGAGAAATCAGATTAACCTTAGCTCGATCCACTTGGATACCTTTCTCCGAAATTGAGTGTCCCAGGACAATTCCCTCAGGCACCATGAAATGGCTCTTTTCCCAGGAAAGAACCAAATTCATGTCGATGCACCGCCTGAGTATCTGGACCAAGTGTTGGAGGCAATCGTCGAATGATGCTCCAAAAACTGAAAAGTCATCCATGAAGACTTCCAGATAATCACCTACCATATCTGAGAATATGGCAAGCATGCATCGCTGAAAAGTAGCGGGTGCATTGCAAAGACCGAAAGGCATCCTTCGGAAAGCGTATGTTCCGAAGGGGCAGGTGAACGTGGTCTTTTCTTGGTCCTCAGGATGGATTGCCACCTGGTTATAACCGGAGTACCCGTCAAGAAAGCAGAAGAACCTATTTCCCGCTAGTTTTTCGAGAATTTGATCAATGAAGGGTAGTGGGAAATGATCCTTCTTCGTGGAGGAATTGAGTTGACGGTAATCTATACAGACTCTCCACGAGTTGGCTAATCGGGTAGGAATGATTTCTCCGATCTCAGTCGTTATAGTGGTGAGTCCTGCCTTCTTGGGCACGACCTGAATTGGGCTCACCCAACGACTATCGGAGATCGGGTAGATGATTCCGGCATCTAACCACTTGATGATCTCCTTTTTCACGACCTCCTGCAGATTAGGGTTTAAGCGTCTCTGCATTTCACGAGAAGGTCGTGTGCCCTCTTCTGAATAGATATGATGAGTACAAAAAGAGGGACTTATTCCAGTCAAATCATCGAGAGTCCATCCGATGGCTCTGCGATGTTGCTGGAGGACAACAATCAGACGGGATTCCTGTTCAGGACTGAGGTTGGAATTGATGATCACAAGAAGGGTCTGATTAGAACCCAAAAAGACGTATTTTAAGTGAGCAGGAAGGGGTTTCAGTTCGAGGATGGGGTTTTCAGCAGCAGCGGGTGGTTCAGTATAGATGTGAGGTTCAAGGGTGGGAGTTACTGGGTTGTTCACATCTGGATTTGACTCCTCTGTTTGCGGGTCAAGATCCTTCTGTGGTTGATGAGGCATACTCAAGTCATTCTGGAGGTGTGATTCATCAACCAAAGTCTTGATGTCACAAATTTGCTCGATGACGCCGCAATTAATTCCTTGTTGGGCCTTAAATATATCAATTTTCAGTGTTTGATCTCCAAACTTAAGCTCTATTTGGCCCTCCTCACAGCTGATGTTGGCTCTAGCAGTAGCCAAGAAAGGTCTCCCTAGAATGATTGGTGTATCCCTAGGGTTCTCAGGTGCATCCCTGTCTAAGACTATAAAGTCCACTGGAAAATAGAAATCCCGCACTCTCACGATAACATCCTCGAGAATCCCTTTTGGTGACTTTATAGATCGATCTGCTAATTGTAATGTCACCTCGGTTGGTTTCAGCTCAGATTCTTCTAGATGGTCAAGTAAGGATGTGGGTATCAGATTTATAGATGCACCCAAGTCTAACAATGCTCTATCAAATTGGGTACCACCTATCTTACAGGAGATCAGGGGAGTTCCAGGATCTTTTGCCTTGGGTGGGAGTCTACTAAGGATTACAGAGCTGGCTTGCTCTGACAGAACAATTGGGCTCCCTCCCTTGGTTCGCGGCTTACGCTGGGGTGTACATATATTCTTTAGAAATCGTGCGTAAGCTGGTACGTGGCGGATTGCATCCATCAAGGGGATGTTTATGTGGACCTGCTCAAAGGGCTTGACCAGGTCCTCCTCAGGGGCCACGGGTTTGGTGGTCTTCTTTCCCTTGGTCAGGGCCTCGGGAAACGGGATCTTGGTTGGTTCTTCTAGGATAGGTTCAGGTTGTGGATCTGGAACAGCGGTACCTTGGATAACTATCCTAGGGTCATGGTTATCAGGCTGGGAGTGGTTTGGATAATGCGGGTCTTGAGTTGTCTTACCACTACGTGTTGTTACAGAATTTAATCCGGCCTGATTTTGGTTTGGGTTTGGTAGGAGGGGTGGCTGCTGCTGAAATCCTGCACAAGAAGTTGAGGCTTCCATCTCGTCTGGAGATGGAGCAGTAGGAGCCTGATAAATCCATTGGGCGTGGCCTAAATTTGGATTCATAACGCGCTTCTGGGTTGGCACGTTATTTGGGTTAGGAAGAGGTTGGGAAGGGAGTGTGCCTGGTTGGCGAGAATTTGCCAACTGGGCCAGTTGAGTTTTAACTTCAGTAAGCTCGTCCTTGTGCTGTTTTTGAATAGCCGCATTCGATTTTTGAATGTCAGCCAGAGTCTGAAGGATTAAGGACATTTGATCTTGATTTGGCCCTGATGGATAAGTAGGGTTGGGCCGAGGCTGAGGCGGCTGGTAGTGATGAGAGGGCTGTGGACGGGACTGAAAAGGTGGTCTTTGGGTTTGGGAATTTCCCGCCCACTGAAAATTGGGATGGTTTCGCCATCCAGGGTTGTAAGTGTTGAAGAATGGGTCGTTCTGGATGGCGTTGAGGTCCTCGCAGGTCTGAGGAACCTCCTGAGAATCAGGGAAAGGAGGAATGGAGTTCCCCCGGCTGGTGTAGAAAGGATCGGATGATCTTCCAGTCCAAGAATCAGATGGGGATGGATATGGATCCATCCCAGGGGAGGATCGGTGGAGGATGTTTTGCACAGCCTCCTGTGTGGAAGGAGGTTGTGCAAAGGAGTTACGCGCAGAGGTGGCTCGTTGCAAGTGCTGAGTCAGCTCATCCACCTTCTTTTCAATGATTGAGACCTTGTCCAATCGACTGGCCATTAATTCCAGGTCGACTGATGCGGACAGGCCCTGCGTCTCATGTGCTCCCTTAAGATTCGTCGCTGCGCGGGTATTCGTCCTGTCGAATAATCCCATGGAGTCATTGTTGATGGAGTTCTCGCACATGTTTTCGAGAATCTCCCATACGGTGTCTTCATGTTGACCCATGATGTTTCCTCCGCAAGTTGCATTGACGAAAAGGCGGATGTCCTCACGGAGTCCCTGGTAAAAAGATTGGACTTGTTCCCATTTAGGAACTCCGTGATGGGGGCACTTTCTCATGAGATCCTGAAAACGATCCCATGCCTCATGGAGAGGTTCTCCTGATTGTTGAGTGAAGTGTGTAATCTGATGGCGCAAGGCGTTGGTCCGACCAACGGGAAAAAACTTTTTCAAAAATTCGGATTGAAGTTCTTCCCAAGTGTTGATCGGCCGGGTCTGAGTTTGATACCAATGGGCGGCCTTGTCCATAAGAGAAAAGGAGAACATCTTCATGAGAAGAATATCCCGATTTTGCGCATCTGATCCAAAAGTGTGGGCCAGATGCTTTAGCTGTTTGATGTGCTGGAAGGGATCTTCAGAATTAAGCCCATGGAATTTAGGTATAGCATGAATCATGTTGGGCTTTAGTTCGGAATCAGGTCCTCCAGTCGGGATTCTGACTCGAGGCTCAATGGCCACCGCAGCAGGATTGTAGTGGTCCCGCATCATAGGACGCTGTGGTGGGTGCACGAAGTTTTGGAAGAGGTCATTGAGTCGCTGGAGCTGGTGTTCCAGATTATTTTCTTCCTCAACTGGCTGAGCCATGATGGGGGAAGAAGAAGAACTTGGTTCTGAATCAGAAGAGAGAATAATGTGAGGGTGTTGCTGCACAAACACGGGTGTCGAGGCTTGGCCTTGACGAGAGTGAATTTCTAATGGAGGTCTTAAGGGTGGTCCTAGGGACCTCCTTCCGTACATGCACAGTTGGGAGAG
This sequence comes from Thalassia testudinum, assembly GCA_037157565.1. Classification (NCBI taxonomy): domain Eukaryota; kingdom Viridiplantae; phylum Streptophyta; class Magnoliopsida; order Alismatales; family Hydrocharitaceae; genus Thalassia; species Thalassia testudinum. The sequence continues at coordinate 565,113 of JAZHRO010000029.1, read as the reverse complement.
GTAAGTTAGAAGGTGCTGGACCCAATCAAGGCACCCAAAAAATGTGTTGGGTGACTATAGAGGTACGGGGCAGATGGACCCCTTGATCAGAAAGATCGTCCACCTGAGAATTACCTGGGCAGCCAGAGAGGGAGAGTCCCGCGAAGACCCCTACACGGTAGAGCGTCCCCACGGGTTACAGGGTTTCCCCCACCCGACCTCTCTTGTCACTGCGGTTCCAGGTAGACCAGAATGGGGATCTTGACCTCTTAAGTCTACCAATTTTAAGATCAGGGTGCTTAAGGTTTTCACTTGAACTTTAGTCTTTTAAGTGCAAAGAGTGACCTAATTTAAGGTTGGTTGACCCAAGGGGTCAACTTTACCTCTTGTTTTCTTTAAGAGCTTTTAGGTCCTGTCTTTTAGGGTTCAAGTGTTTAGAGAGAGCCAATTGTTTAGGATTTTTCTTGTTAATTATTTTCAATCAATGGCTTGGGCACACCTCTTTTGGATTTCCTCAATTCTTGATTAAGGGGTGTGTCTCTACTGAAATCCTAATGTTTGACCTTATGTTGGCTCTACTTGGTCCATTTAACTCTTTGTTGGGCAATTAGGGCTCAAGCAAGAATGTGTTAGCCCTTAAATACCCTTAATAGTGTGCAGGAGTGATGAGTTGAAAACATGCAACTCTTTATGGTTACTAAGTATGGAAGACAGGTTAGCCCTATATTGCTTGTTCTTTTCTTTTCTTCCTCTTTAGAGTTTAGGGGTTAATAGTGAGAGGAAAAATTTACCTGTCTTCAGAGTGGTTGTCGTGTGGTTGCTTGTCTTCTTGAGTTCCTGTAGATGTACAAAAGAGAGGAGATTATCAGAAATTAAAAGAAACAGGAATGTTTACCTCTAGAATAGCCGTTGCTCCCCGGCAACGGCGCCAAAATGAAATCGCTTGGCTTCGGGATAACCGGGTTTTAGTTTGTTATAACGTTGTAGTATAGCCGGTTATTACCAACATTTCAAATATATAAATTTTTTTTACTCGGAAAATAAAAGAGTTCCCGAGGTCGAACTCAGGGAGCAAGTTGTATTCTAGAGATATACATGTTTCTTTTACAAAATAAAGAAAGAGAGAGGGAAAGAATTTGTTGTTCTCTTTGTTTTCTCCTCGTGATGTTCTTCTTTCTTTCTTTCTTCAGATCTCCTTCTTCTTCTTTGTTCTGCAGAGGTGATGCTCCTCTTTCTTTCTTCAGATCTCCTTCTTCTTCTTCCTTGGCTCTGCTGTACTTCTTCTCTGCAGCCTTTCCTCTTCTTCTGCCTTGCTCAGCCTCTTCTTTAGAGTTTCTTCTTGTTTCTCCTCCCTGCGGCTAAGTGTCAGCTTCTTTTCTTTTTCAGCCAGGGACGTCACCCCTCCTTCCTTCTTTTCCCTTCAGGCCGTCGTCTGATTTCCAAATCAGACGACTTAACTACCTGTTGCTACAGTCAGCTTCCTTCTTCTTCCGCGGGTCTTCTTCTTCACCTGTGCCTGCACACTTCAGAGTTTTTCGTCAGAGGCAAAACCTACTCTACCCTCCCCCCCTGCGTCTCTCTCTCTCTCTGAAACCACTCTTGGGAAAGCTCTCCCAGAGCTGCCGGGTAACCGGGTTCGGGTCAGGCCCGGGTCCAGGCCCACCGGCGTGCGTGGTGGGCGAGGAGTGCAGGTCAGTCTTAAGTCGGGTCGGGTCGGGTCAGGTCCGCGGGGCGTGAGCGCGGACGAGACCGGGTAACCGGGCGGGTGAAGGGGACCTCACCCCGTGTGCTGAGGCAGTAAGCCTTCAGCACTTTTGCATCTTATGTCGCTGCGACTCTTCAGGCGTTTCCGAGGTGGGACTAAATGTCCCACCTCAATTGCGCACCCGCAGCGGGGAAGTCAGCAGGAGATTGCGGCGTCACGCGAAGCTTTCTGCCTTAGCTGCGAACCTGGTGTTTTGCCAAAACGCCTCGCAAGGCCTGGGAGTTGAATCTGGGCGTGGCGCTGAGCGTGGCGCGCCTGTAGCTGCAGGCGGAAGCAGTTCCTCCTGCGCGGCAATGGCGGCGGAGGTCGGGTGGCCTGTTCACAAGAAAACGGCCTCTCGGCCTAATCAGAGAGTGCCAGGAGCTTCGCCAGGGTGCGGCGAAGCTCGTGTGGGTGGTGGCGAGGCGCGGGGCGGCGTGCGAGGGCTGCCCTAGGTCTGACTGTGGGTCGGAGGATGGGTCTGTTCGGTGGGGTTGCAGAGGGTGATGTGGGGGAAGTGGCAGGGCGGAGGTTGATCAGGGTGAGGAGGCGGAGGTCCTGCGGTGGTCGGCGAGCCGTGTGGGTCGCTGAGGTGATGGGAGCGGCTCGCCGGAGGGTGGTCGGAGACGAAGGGGGTGAAGGTGGTCAGGGTCGGTCGAGGGCTTAATTGAATAAATTGAAAGCGGGGAAAGAAAGAGGAGAAGAAGGGGAGTAGCTCTAGCTTACTTGCAGGGACGAAGGGGGAGGAACAGGGCGACAGTCGTATCGACTGTCGCCGGAGAAGACGATGCTCAGGGAAAGGGGCGGCGGCGAGCAGAGAGCCGGAGAGGCGCCAGCTGGGTGCGGCGTGGCGCGGGAAGAGCAGGGGAGGAAGTCTCTGCTGCTGGTATTGCGGCAGAGCGAAGAGGTGGAGGGGGAGGAAACCGCCGGAGCTGGTGAGCGTCTGCCGGAGGAAGAAGAGAGGAAAGTTGGGGATTTTCTCCGTCAGATCCAGGCTGCCCCGGTCGGTGGAGCAACGGGGGGTATTTATAGGGATCAAACAGGGAGGAAGGCGGAGGGAGACGACGTGTCTCCCTCGCCGGAGGATGGTCGGAAACAAGAACCCATACCGTCCGTGCGTTCGCACGGCCGGTATGGTGGGTTACAACGACCAGGGGGGTGTCCCTGCGACGGCTGACGACGCAGGGCACCCCCGGTTTACTTGCCAAGTCCCCCACCTCACCCTCCGCGGCGCCATGCTCCGCGCAAGGTCGCCGGAGCATGGTGCTGGCAGGTTTTGCAGGGGGGACCTGATTGCAAAGAACGAAGGAGAGTTAGGGGCCAAAATGCGAGGGTTCAAAAGTTGAGGGCCAAAGAGTAAATATATGAGGACCAAAGTGTAAAGTCGGTCAAGGAGGTTTCTTCTTAGGCTCAAGTTTTTATACATGACTAATTAGGACCTAAGGAATATGATGGTGAATTTTATTTCCATATTAAACCTTGTTTGACCGGTCAATTTGCGCAAAAACCCAAATTAAGTTATTAATTGGGCATGGTTCTCAATGTAGGTCAAAAAGGGTTCTGAAGGCCAAATTGAAGGTTCTAAACCCTGGAGATTATTTTTCTATGAATTTTAGAGGGTTTATTCTATTTTTACTTTGCCTCGAACCTTGTGAATTGAATTGGGTTGTTTTAGGGTTACAGATTATCATTTAGTTTCTTGGAATTGCTGTAACCCTAGCTAGATCATTTCATCCCACTCTTATTCTTATTAAGCTGCTTTGACCTATGTTTGGGCCCTGAATTACCCTGTATGCAGATTATACTGGTAAAATTGCATTTTTACCCCTTATGACTTGTTTTCTTCTCAAACTCAGGATTCTCTGAGTTAAGCCTTTCCTTGAGATATGTAGGAGTTTTTATCCTTTGTATTAGGTCAAAATGAGCTAGTTATGGCTCATGATGAGGTTCTCATCAGTGGTCGACGTGCGGCAGGTCCATCATTTGTTCGTCGTCTCATCAGTCTTCTTGTTCTCCTCCTTGGTCTACTCCTTGGTTCTCCCAACTCGAGTTGACTAGCCTTGAGCTTGTAGATCCAGTCCTTCATGTTGTAGTTATCCCTGAAACCTACAAAACAAGATTCCAATTCTTTCTTTGGTATCCAAGTGAGCTTGGATTCGGATCTGTTAGTGGGTCTCCTTGACGGAGATCCTTTCTCAACCTTAGGGCTGTAAAAATTATCTACTTTGTTGATTCATTTGTTAGAGTTTTCCCTAAGACATGCAATTTCTTTTTCTATAATATGCATCTTAGTCTTTAAATCAGAAATTTCTAACTTTAAACTATCATTTTCTTCAATCAATTTAGTATTTTCATTGATTAAATTTTTATTTTCTAATAACAGGTTATTTTCCTTGGGACTAGTTTCTATGTCTTTTAGTTATTTTTCTAACCTACATTTTCATTTTTAAGAAAACTAAGGTTCTTTTTAATGTTTTTATTTTCTATCTTAAGTGCTTTACTAACTTCAAAAAGCTCATTAAAAGCATCTTGTAAATCGAAATTTACCTCGTTATCTGAGTCGCTTTCGCTTTCGCTGTCGCTATCACTTCCTATGGCCATGAAACCGAAGCAAGCGATTTCTTCTTCTATAGACTTTTCTTCTTCCTCTTCCTCCGACCTCAAATCGTCCCAAGTGGCTTGGAATGCCTTCTTCTTAGACTTCTCCTTTTCTTTCTTCTTCTTTTTGAGAAGAGGGCATTTTGGTTGCAGATGCCCTTTCTCATTGCAGTGGTAGCAATGTCTCAGGCTTTCCTTCTTCTCCTTTTTCTCTTTCTTTGATTCCCTACAAAACTTGGAAAATTTTTTAAGTAAAATTTTAAAGTCTTCATTGTCGGAACTTACCTCGCTATCCGACATGGCTCTGAAGGCGAGAGTCTTCTTCGGTTTAGGCTCCAGTGTATCCTTCTTCTTCTGCTTCAACTTTGCCTCATAGGCCATTAGAATGCCTAGGAGATCTTCCATGTTGAGCTCCTCCACTTCGTTCACCTCCTTGATGGCGGTGTCTTTCTATTCCCACTCCGGTCCGAGGGAACGAAGAAGCTTCCCTTGAAGCTCCCCCTTGATGAAAGTCTTCCCTAAAGCTTTCAAATTATTTATAATGAGAGTGAACCTAGTGTTCATCTCACTTAAAGATTCGTTAGGTTTCATAGAAAAAGATTCAAATTCTTGAGAAAGTAAATTTATTTTAGAAGTTTTTACCTTAGAGGTATCTTTGTGAGTTACCTCAAGTGTGTGCCAAATCTCGTACGCGATGGCACACTGCGAGATTCTGTTGAACTCCTCTGGGCTGAGTGCGCAATACAACACGTTCATTATTTTCGCGTTAAGCGACAGCTCCCGAATCTGCTGCTGCGAGTATCCCGCGGCGGGTGTTTCTGGGATGTCGAAGGGGGTCTCGCACCTGGCCCAAATCGTGAAGTCGGTGGCTTGAAGCCACGTCTTCATCTGCAGCTTCCAATAGGGGTAGTTGCTCCCGTCGAAGAACGGCGGACGAGTCGTAGACTGGCCCTCGGAAATCCTACTCGCGGAACTGCTCCCCTCCATGATCTTCTTGCTGAGTGTTACTCCGATTAGCAAGAACCTACTCTGATAGCAATTGTAATTCCCTACTTGGAGGGGGTGAGATCAGCATGACGTAAAATTGCGGAATTGAAAATGCACCAATCTCACAAAATAAATAATCACACAAAGTACACAAAGATTTTTAGGTGGAAACCCAAACCTGATGAAAACCACCACCTAACCCTCTCGAGTTAGGATTTTCCGATCAACCAAGTTGATCAAATCCACTAAACGAATCACTTAAACGAGGGTGATTCAACCTCAATTACAACCATGCTACTTTATACGAGGGTAGCGTACCTCAAACCCCTTCTCTTCACGAGAAGGATTTTGTCCCACGAAGGAGATGGGAATTCGCAAAGCGAATACCCAACAAAATAACAAAGTAAAATAACAAATATAGTCCTATAGAGTCAACAAAGATTTAAACCTAACTTCTATAGGAATTAGGAAACTCCCCTTTGATGGAAGTGCATCGAATCAATGACGCGGGTGCGTGAGCTACACGACGACGCAACATCGCTCTCGTGAATTATGGCGAGAGAGTGGGTGCGCAAATGCTTGATGCTCTCTAGATGAAGAACTGGAGCTTAGAGAGCAAGAGCTTGCTTCTTAGGATCAAGAGACGCAAAATGGTGTGAAAGTGTATTACTAGGTGTGTCTCATGTGCAAGAGGTTCTTCTATATTTATAGAGGCCTTAGGAAGGCTTTGGAAGGCTTTGGAAAGCTTCCATAGCCTTTGGGTGCAATGCCCAAGTGAATCAGCCCAAAATCAGGAATGATCATTGCACTGACAGGGTTATCAGACGTTTGATCCTGGCATCAGACGTCTGGAAAACCAGTTTAAGACATCTGGGAACAAAGTTAGACGTCCAATTTTAGGTGGGTTTCTTCCTGACTTGAATCAAATCTAAATACGGTTCTAGTGCAAGTCCATCAGACGACATACAGGATGTATGGCAATATGTCTAGATGTCTGGAAACCTACTTTTTCTACGGGAATGAATTTCCAAGAGATTGCAACGGCTATAAGATCTCTGAAAAGAGATTTGAGTCAGCCGAGGCAAGACGGTCATTTATCAGATGTCTGGAAACACTTACGGATGTCTGATAAGGCTCTAATGGCCATATTCTTCAGTGTTTGTTAAGCTAGCCAACGGTCCACTAATTGGACGTTTGGCAAAAACATCAGACGTCTTCTAAGACGTCTGAACTAAGGTCGAGACGTCTGATTTCATCAGACAAAACTAACTAAGTCCAGCCTAAATGTTATCAGACATCTGAGTCAACAGTCAGACGTCTTAAAACTCATTATCTGACATCTGATTTTCGGATTAGACGTTTGAAAAGGCTATTTGAACCTTATATTGGTTTTCTAAGTTCTCTATAGAAAACCTAAGTATCCGAGGGTTGTGCAGGTGTTCCTAAGACTACTGTTAGGGTACTTTGAGGCTCTTTAACATAATGTTCTAACGAACAAAAAGAGCAAGGAAATAAGGACAAAATTACATGAAAGAAATAAATAGAATTCTATCCTATTCTTCTTTTCCTTCTATCTTCAATCTATCTCTCCTCGTGAATCTCCTCTATTATCCATCAAGCTCCTCCAATCAATCCTGGATGCAAGCTCGAACTCCATCTTATCACATCTCCATTTACAATTGACCTGAAATCTAAGACTCCAAGTGTAAATGTTAAATAACATGTGTTTTGTTATCATCAAAAGAATTGATCGAGGTGCTCTAGCACCAACAAGTAGCTTTTAGGATTCGCATATTAGGTGCATTCAACAAAGTTTTGTGAGGCAAACCAAGTTTTGAAAGCACGAGTTCAAGTGTTTTTCCTTTATAAATCAAGAAAATATGGAGTGCCTGGCTTGACCTAATTATTGAATCCTATGGGGTAGCTACAAAATGAATCTCTTTTAAATTAGGTGGTGCGGCCTATACAATTCAATCAATATGCCCAAATGCACCACCGATTAAGGTACACAGAAGGGTGATTAACCTAATATGATTTCTACTCCTTTATGTGTTGAATTGGTGTACCAATTCCATAGGTCGGAATCCCTGTTGAGTAGATGAAAATCAAGTCAGATTATGTGCCTCAAATGTGGGTGTATAAAGTGTGTATATTGATTCGTCCTACAGAAAGTATCTTTTTGTTTTCTTTAAAGATGCGAGGGTGAGATGAGTGGAGGTGGCAAACAAGACAAACAATTATATCCTAGGGTTTATGAAAACACCTAAGTAGATTAGGTCTTGGTTATGAATGTGGTGAAATGGAACTAGAGGGGGGGAATGTGGGTGGCACATATAGATTACTCTGGCCGCACTTTACTCTGGTCTATTGGACTTGGATCTCCATGCTAGGGTACGTGCAAGACAATAGATCAGAGATAAGCGGGGTTAGTAATATGTAAATGCAAAGAAGCGCAGAAAATAAGAAAGTAAATTCCGTTGCCTCCCCATCAATGACGCCAAAATGATGAACGCATTTCACATGGTAGAAATTGATGTTTGCAGGAACCCGTCATCGTAGTCACAAAAGCCGTTATCAAATACAATTTTACCAAAATTCCAAGGGAGTCTCGGGTCGAACACAGGGAGGTGACATTTGCTTTGCTTGAAAACTAAGCTTTGTTTTGTTTCCTTTTGGTATTTTGAGGTTTTGTTATTTTTTTGTGTTGTTGAAATAAAAAGACAAGTAGAAAAATTCACAAGAGAGATGGAATCAAATATGATATATTGTACAAATGCCTACTACAATAATCTACGAAAGAATAAAAGAGAGGGAGGTGAGAAGGAATCTCCCGAATCGGCTATTCGGTGAGAAGACGGCACCTGGCGGAAGCTTAGACGATGGAGTTGAGGAGCGAGACGACGGAGGTGAGATGTTGGAGGACAATAGGTAGTGGAATGCTTCACCGAGGCTCTGGAATGGAGGTGAGTAGGCGAAGGTGATTTGCTACCGGAATGGAGGTGGGAGGATGGCTCCAAGGCAACCTATGAAGGTGGTAAGAGAGACGACGAATATTTGGTGGGGTAAGGGATCGTTACACTAATAGGGAACCTTTGGAGCTTGGGAATGAGCTCTTGGGAGCTTTGATGGGCTTTTAGAGCTCTAGAGTAGGTGGGTGTAGAAAAGGTAGAGATGAAGAGGAATGTAGGGTGTAGGGGTGTTTCTATAGTGGAGGGAAGAAGAAATTCATGTAGATGGCTGTAGTGACACCTGCAAGAGTCACTGAAGACCCTAAGTAGTTGTCGCTGAAGATTGCGCCCCCACTGCTCACGCCTGCAACTGGCCTTTCACCTAAGAGCAATTAGTGATGGCTGTGAGCATCACTAAAGGTCTGCTAAAGCTGTCGCTTTTGTCTCAAGCTCACGCTAACGCATGCCCATCTTGGATTAGGCATGAACCATTTGCATCTGTTGGATCAGAGGCGGACAGTTGAGATGGCGCGGAGTTCACACGTTTAGATTGCGCACTCATTGGCGCGTTAGATTGGGCGTCGGTTGACACGTGATCGAATGCGTGCTGATCACGTGGGTCTGATTGGGCCACGTTGCCTCCCTCTCTGCCACTTGATGGCCATCCAACAGGTGCAATTTGATTGCCCCCACGCTCTCGAGATCGCCTCCCCCCACTGTGGCTCGAACTTGTGGTTTGCGAGCGCTTGTCTTCATAGTTGTGCCAAAGTCGCGGTTTGTCGAGTGGAGTGTGGTGCAGTCATGCGGTATAGAGCACCCCTCAACTGTTGGATTGAGATCCAATGGCTGAGATCTCTCCATGCATGAGGTTGGGGCGGCCATGGTTCATGTTGGGCTGTCTAGATGGTGCCACGTGGCAACATCTGGACCATCATCTTCTTCTTCTTGTAAAGGGTGCTATGGATCTTTGATCGGGGTGATTTCGCGTTGACGGATAGTGATCGTTGGTCGGAATTCATCCGTATGGTCGGATTCTTCATCTGAAGCTCATAAATATGTCGCATTACCTCCTGGCCATGTAAAACGGAAGAATTAATGTACATAATATACAACTATCCTAAATGCCATGCAATGGATGTTATGAAGTATTTATAACATGATATACAATGCTAAGCCTAGGAACTATCATAAATAAGCATTTTATCATGAATTCATGTGTGTTTATCATTGGGCCTAGGCTGTTTATTAATAATAGAAAATTTCAACAAAAGTCCTGAACTATGAAGACTCAATAGTGCTCGGGTGCCTGCCAATATGCAGGTCGCCCAAGTCCGTACCTTATTTCAAAAGGGAAGATACATTTTTTTCTACTTTTCTTCTTTTCTAATTTTTTAGATTTTTTAGTTTAGGGTTTCGAGGTAGCTTTCTATGGCTACCCAACCCACCCAAGACTCGAAAAGAACATTAAGCTCTAAGCTCTTGTGAAAGGTGATGGACTCATTAGGTGACCATTAAAATAGACTTCAGGTTTCTACGACTTAGGTGGCCTAAAAATATGTCTCAAGGTTTATCTTTTCGATCGGTAGCTTTCTCCCTACTTGATTTCTTTGTGAGGTCAACACAAGGGCGAACCGAGTGTATATCTCCCCGATTTATTCTACTTCCTTGCTTCTTTCTCAGGTGTTTTGGAATTTTTGTGCATTTCGTGAGCTGGGTTCTGGACAACCGGTCGATGAGCTGTTACCACCGATAACTTGCCAACTATACTCGTGTGGTGAAGTGTGGTTGATTTATTTATTTATATATATTTTTTATTCTTCTCTTTCTTTTTCTTTTTTTTTCTTTTGGGTATTTCTCTATTTTTTCCTATCCTTTTTTCTAAGTAGGTGGCTTCCCTGATCTAAGATTTACCTAAAGGTAGTAGGAAGAGAATGGTGATATAGCTAGGCTCCGGACAATCAGCCAATGAGTTGTTACTAAGACAAATTGTCATCCATACCACCTTAGAAGGTTCATTAGCTACCTAATTTCCGTAAAAACTACCGAAAAGTGAGTTAGTGCAAATAATGTGTAGATGCTTTAGACTTTATGTCCCCTAAAATTAAAGGGTGGGTTGATAAGTCGTGTGCTTATCACCTCAATTTGCTGACCAAGTTAGAATAAAATTACTTGGTGAGGACTTAAGAATAGGTCCACATTTTAGTGGACACCCAAGTTGATTTAGCATGAAGACCTGAAGATTCTAAGTGTTCAGGTCCTAAAGTATTGTTTCCTAATGTTAACAACTCTTAATGCCTAAGTTCCCCTCTCCTAATTCTAATTCTAATTTTTTTTCTCTTTTTCTTCTAGAATTTTTTCCTTTTTCTAAATAAAAGAAATTCCATCGAGCTAACAAAATAATTTCTAGATTAAGTATCCACCCCCCCATACCTAAATGATGCAATGTCCTCATCGTAAAAATAATGACATGAAAAGGGTGGAATAACAGAATATCACCTGAATTTCATAACAATCTTGTTGGCTCCGCAAAGAGAAATGAGTATACACACATGCTAAGTTTATTGCCTTTAGCTAGGCATAATATACAAATAAAGAGAAAGTAGTCAGTGAGATGTAGGTTGGGTGAAGTAGTGTGGATATTTGTGGTGAAAAGTTAGGAAGATTGAAAGAGTAAAAGTCAAACCCTAGTTGATTTGAAAAGTTTTGGATCACATAATCATTAATAAAATATAGATCCATGGTGGTTAGAGATGAGTAGGATTTGATTAACATCGACTTCTCAAATACTTCTTCCATTGTATTATTAATGTCCTAAAAAATGTCATGATCAATGGACCTCTTGGATGCTTGAAATAAATCTAATGAGAAAATCTGGTTACCGCAACTTATATTCATTTTCCTAGAATGAGAGTTGATATTAGCAGTTGCGGTAATCAGAAAGGGTCATCCAAGGATGGAATTAATGAGAGCCTCAAGTACCTTTATTCCAAAGGCCAGGAAATTCACCGAAAGTAGATAATTCTGGACCTTAACCAAACTATCTTAAAAAATTCCCCATGGTTGAATGATAGATCGATCTTCCGATTGAAGTTGAACCTTAATACGTTTAAAATCACCGAATTGAGATTCCTTGAATAAGATCGGGGGAATGATATTAATGGAGGTACCTAAGTCGAGAGGGGCATGAAGAAAGGTGGTCTCATTTATGATAACTGAGATGGGTGATGCACCTGGGTCCTTTTTTGTGAAAGGTAGCTTGCTCTGAAAAATTGAGCTGGCTATCTTTGAAAGGACCATTCATCCTAGATTCTAAGCCTATCCTTTTGGAGTAAAACTTTCCTTCAAAAATTTAGCAAAGGCAGGGGTGGCATCTAAGAGGGGAATATTCTTTTCAACTTGCCCAAATAAGTCCTAAAGATCTTGGGGAGAGGGCTCTAATTTTCAATTAGAAAGATTGGATTGCAGTGTTTGAGAGTGAGAAGTAGGATTTGAATCAAGTGTTTTTGGGATTTCTTTTCCTTCTTCTAGAGTGGGGTTAGGAGAGTTGATTTGCATAGGTTGAGAGTGGGTTTCATCAATATGATTTGAAAGCCCTAAATCAGTGGTGCTGTTCCCATTCCTCAATGTATCTAAATATGCAGTTTGGTTATCACTAGGAGGAGGAGGGGGGGCGCGATGCTGATTGAAACTGAATTGGTGCTAAGGTATTGGGTTAATAGGAGGCTAATTAGTGTGGTTCTGATGTTGGTGTCCACCGGGGTGTTGGTTCCTTTGATTGACAAAGTTTGGTGTGGGCTAGGATGGTGAATATTCTGTAGGTCCTTGAGTCAGAATAACCCTAATTTGATCATTGAGATTGTTAATCACATGGGTGATTTCTGCAGTTTTTCTTTTCATCTCCTACAGGGCTTTCATCATCTAGGCATTGATGTCTTCTTAAGATGGCCTAGATTGATAAGTTTGATTTTGAACCATGCCCTCCAAATCGATTTTGTTGGTGAGGAATCAGATTGGTCGAGGAGTGAGTCAGATAATTCCTCTAATTAGAGGAATTTTGCAATTGCTCCTGGGAAGTGGAGACATTTTGAGTGGGGTAATGATTTGGATAAGCATATTTCCCCGTTGAATCATAGAAAGCCTCAAAATAATGATTATACTCAGCACGAGTCGTATGCTGATGAACACACATAAATTAATGATAAATTGCTTATTTATGATAGTTCCTATGCTTAGCATTTCATATCATGTTATAAATATTGCATAACATCCACTGCATGGCATTTAGGATAGTTGTATGTTTTGTATATTAATTCCTTCATTTTATATGGCTAGGGGGCAATGAGACATCCATACGAGTTTCAGATGGAAAATCTGACCGTACGGATGGATCCGGAGTGACGATCGCAGTTCGGCATCGCGAGAATCATCTCGATCTGAGCACCGTGGCACCCTTTACAAGAAGAAGAAGACAGACGACCCAGATGGCACCATGTGGTGCCATCTAGACCGCCCACTACCGGCCAGCAGCCACCTACCAATCCCTTCATCATCCACACCCCTAAATCCTATCCGTTGGATCAAGATACAACGGCTGGGGAGCGTCTGCACCAGGCTCCTTCGCGTGACACAAAGGACAGCCTAGCATAAAGGTGGGAGTGGCTGTTCTCAAGGGAGGTGTGTGGGTTCAAATCCCAGCAGCCTACTCCCAATCTCAAATCATTCGCATGCATAGCAGCAGCAGCAGCGCAGTGCACGCTCGCGTGCATGCGAGCGCACACCAGTGTGCACACCAGTAGGCCGCCGTGTAATTAGTGCGTGTAATGGGCAGTAGCGCAGCGCGAGCGCAAGCGCGGTTGGTGCTAGCTTTTAGCAATAGCTGGGCTGACCTACAGCAACGCTTACAGTCGTCTCTACTTCATTGCAAGCCAGTAGAGCCAGCTAAGAGCGTGAGCGGATGTGAGCTGTCTACACCAACGTTTCCAACGATGGTCTGGAGGTCGCTAAAGGTCCTTTACCCATTTTTAGCCTCTTCTCCTCCACTATAAAATGACCTAAACCCCTTCCATTCCAAGAGATCTCTACCTACTCTACTCCCATCTACTCCCAAGTTCTAGCAAGCCTACCAATGCTCCATTAGAGATTGTTCTCAAGCTCCCAAGGCTCCTATTAGTATAGCAAACCTCTGCCTCACCAAATATTCCACCAACTTCCCATCCCCATTCATAGGTCTCCTTGGAGCCATCCTCCCACCTCCATTCTTCTAGCAGATCATTTCCATCTTCTCACCTCCATTCTGGAGCCATGCCGAAGCTTTCCTCAACCCGACGTCCTCCTGCATCTCACCTCCATCGTCCCGCTCCTCACCTCCTTCGTCCGAGCTTCCACCAGGCGTCGTCATCTCACCGAACAGCCGATACAGCAGATTTCCTCTCTCCCCCCTCTCTTTTTATTCTTTCATAGTTTATTGTAATCAACATTGGAAGTAATATATATTAGATTTGTTCCACATCTCTAACTTATGATACGTTTGCTTGTTTTCTTCTTATAAAAATAAAAAAAGATAACAAAACCCTAAAATACCAAAAAGAAATGAATCGAAGTGCGGCTTTCACGTAAAGTAAACGTCGCCTCCCTGTGTTCGACTCGGGACTCCCTTGGAGTTTCGGTATAAATTTTATCTGATCGACGTGTTTTGCAACTACAACGACGAGTTACTTGTAACCTCGATTCCAAACATGCGAAACACGTACAACCATTTTGGCGCCGTTGTTGGGGATGATCCCGAGCTGTACCACATCGACGTAGACCAGATTATTCGTCGATGCATCCCAGAAGTTGAGTTTCATAGAATACTTAAGTTCTGCCACACATCTGCGTGCGGTGGATACTTTTCCGGGAAAAAGACAACTGCAAAAATTTTGCAATCCAGATTCTAATGGCTGTCATTATTTAAGGATGCCCAAAAATTCTCTAAGTCATGAACCCGATGCCAGACACTCGAGAACATGGCTAAGAGAGATATGATGCCCCTGAACCCAATTCTTTCCATCTAAAATTTTGATATTTGGGCAATCAACTTTATGGGATCCTTCCCTCCTTCATTTGGACACCAGTATTTTCTGGTTGCTGTGGATTACGTGTCCAAGTGGATTGAGGCAATTCCCACCTGAACCAATGACCACAAGGTGGTCATCGATTTTGTAAAGACAAATATCTTCAGTCGGTTTGGGTTTCCTAGGGTAATTATCAGTGATGGTGGCACACATTTCACTCATGCCCAGTTTTGAATTTTACTGGAAAAATACGGGGTGAATCATCAGATTTCCACACCTTTCCACCCTTAGACGAACAGACAGGCCGAGATCTCCAATCGGGAAATAAACATTTTGCAGAAAACTATTAGGCCTGATAGGAAGGACTAGACCCAAAAGCTAGATGTTGCTCTTTGGGCTTACTGTATGGCGTACAAAACGCCTATCGGTATGTGTCCGTTCCATCTAGTGTTTGGTAAGGCATGTCACTTACCCGTAGAACTTGAACACCGAGCATTTTGGGCCATCAAGAAATGTAATGTCGACCTTAAGTTGGCTAGGAAAATCAGGAAACTCCAACTATCTGAGTTGGAGGAGCTTCATAATGATGCTTATGAAAATGCTAGAATTTCTAAGGCAAGGGCGAAGCTCTCCATGACCAGCTTATTTCTCGTAAGAGCTTTGAGCTGAACCAGAAGGTCTAGCTTTTCGATTCTCGATTGAAGCTTTTCCTCGATAAACTAAGGTCTAAGTGGGGCGGCTTGTTCGTTATTGAGAGAATTTTCCCTAACGGGGCTGTTGAAATTACTGACCCAAAGACAGGTAATATTTTCAAGGTCAATGGACAGCGTCTAAAACCCTTTGTTGACCATGTGCTCCCTGAACCCGTCTCGGACAAGGTTGCTCTTACCTTGCTGTAACCACCATGGGCTGATCATCGCCAAGCTAAAGGCACTAAACTTAGCACATGTAAAGACTGTTCCAAGCTGACTAGAGTCTCATGGAAACCAGGTGCTATTCTTCCACTTCTATTCTCCTGCATGCTTTCATTTTTTTCATAATGAGGACATTGCAATAGATAAGCATGGGGGGGTGGACATATTTTATAACCATTTTGTCAGCTGTAACAGTGATTTCTTATTATTTGATTCTTGTTAAAAAAAATGAAAATTTGAAAAAGATTTAAAAGAAAAATTTTGAATTAGGAGATGAGAACTTAGGCATTAAGAGTTCTAAACTTTAGGAATTGATACCTTGAGACCTAAATACTTAGACTCTTCAGGTCTTCGGGCTTAATTAGCCCAGGTGTCCACTAAAGTGTGGACTTAATCTCGTATCCTCGCCAATTAAAATTTATTTTAACTTGGTAAATAATTTGGGATGATAAGTGTGCTACTTATCAACCCGCCCTCTGATTTGGGGGTCTTTAAGCCTAAGCATCTACTCATATTTTTTTGCACTGACTCACTTTCCGTTGATTTTTACAGAAATTGGGAGCTAATGGACCAACTTGGGTGGTATGGCTGGCAAGTTATCGGTGGTAACAGCTCATCGACCAGTTGTCCAGAGCCCAGCCACAACACCATTTTCATTGTACTGCCTTTAGGTAAATCTTAGATCAAGAAAGCCACCTACTTAAAAAAAAAAGAAAAAAATGAAAGAAGTAAAAGGAGAAAATAAAAATAAATAAATAAAATCACACTTCACCACACGAGTATGGCTAGCAAGTTATTGGTGGTAACAATTCATCGGCCGATTATCCAAAACCCCGCTCACAAAAAAAAATGCACAATAATTCCTAAAACACTTAGGGAAGAAGCGGGGAAGTAGGATAAACTGAGGAGATATACATTAAGTTGGCCCTTGTGTTGACCCCATATAAGAAAAGTGGGGAGAAAGCTACCGATCGAAAAGATAAACCTCTAGGCAAGGTCACCTAGGGTCGTAGAAACTCGGAGTATGTTTTAACGGCTGTTTAGTGAGTCTTTCACTATTTCACAGAATGCTTAGCAGTTAGAGTCCTTTTCGAGTCTTGGGCAAGTCGGGTAGCCGTAGAAAGTTATCCTGGAACTCTTAAACTCAAAAGGTACAAAAAAATTAGAAAAGAAGAAAAATAAGAAAAATTTTTATCTTCTCTTGTCAAATAAGGCTAGGGCTTGGATGGTCTGCATTCCGGCAAGCACCCGGGTACTATTGAGTTTTCGTAATTAGGTCTTGAGGTTGAGATTTTCTAAAGCAATCAATGAATTTTTCCTAAATACTCAAACCCTGATTCTACTTTTACACATAGGATTTAGGTTAATTTTGCCAGGGACTAGCAAAAAGTAATCATGGGGGTATGATGAACACACATAATTCATAATAAATTGCTTATTTATGATAGTTCCTAGGCTTAGCATTGCATATCATGTTACAAATATTGCATAACATACATTGTGTGGCATTTTGGATAGTTGTTTGTTTTGTATATTAATTCCTTCATTTTATATGGCCAAGTGGAAATGGGACTTCCGTACAGGTTTCAGATGGAAAATCTGACCGTACGGATGGATCCGGAGTGACGATCGCAGTTCGGCATCGCAGGAATTATCTCGATCTGAGCACCATGGCACCCTTTACAACAAGAAGATGGATGGCCAAGATGGTGCCACGTGGTGCCATCCAGATCACCCACCGTCGGCCAACAACCACCGCCCACTCCCTTCAGCATCCACGACCTTGAATCCTAGTCGTTGGATCAAGATCCAATGGCTGGGGAGCATTTGCACCAAGCTCCTCCATGCAAGACAAAGGACAGCCTAGCGTAATGGTGGGAGTGGCAATTCTCAAGGGAGGGGCGTGAGTTCGAATCCCCGCAGCCTCCTCCCAATCTCAAATCAGCCGCATGCATAGCAGTAGCAGCAGCGGTAGTGCAGCGCCAATGTAAGCCAGCGCACACACCAGCAGGCCACCGCGTGATCAACGCTCGTGATGGCGGCAGCGCAGCGCGAGTGCAAGTGCGGTTGGTGCCAACTTTCAGCGATAGCTGGGCTGACCTACAGCGACACTTACAACCATGGCTACTTCATTGCAAGCCAGCAGAGCCGGCTAAGGGCTTGAGCGGATGTGAGGTTTCTACAGCAACGTTTCGAATGATGATCTGGAGGTCGCTAAAGGTCCTTTACCCATTTTTGGCCTCTTCTCCACTATAAAAGGACCTACACCCCCTCCCTTCCAAGCGATCTCTACATACTCTACTCCTACCTACTCCCAAGGTCTAGCAAGCCTATCAATGCTCCATTAGAGTTTGTTCTCAAGCTCCCAAGGCTCCTATTAGTATAGCAAACCTCTGCCTCACCAAATATTCCTCCAACTTCCCATCCCCATTCATAGGTTGCCTTGGAGTCGTCTGCCCACCTCCATTCCAGTAGCAGATCATCTCCATCTTCTAACCTCCATTCCAGAGCCACACCGAAGCTTTCCTTAACCCGACATCCTCTTGCATCTCACCTCCATCGTCCTGCTCCTCACCTCCTTCGTCCAATCTTCTGCCAGGCACTATCGTCTCGCCGAACAGCCGATTCGAGAGATTTCCTCTCACCCCCCTCTCTTTTTATGCTTTCATAATTTATTGTAATCAACATTGTAAGTAATATATATCAGATTTGTTCCACATCACTATCTTGTGATACGTTTGCTTGTTTTCTTCTTACAAAAATAAGAAAAAAATAACAAAACCCTAAAATACCAAAAATAAATGAATTGAAGCGCAGTTTTAACGTAAAGTAAATGTCGCCTCCCTGTGTTCAACCTGGGACTCCCTTGGAGTTTCGTTATAAATTTTATCTGATCGACGTGTTTTGCAACTACGACAACAAGTTACTTGTAATCCTAATTCCAAACACGCAAAACGTGTATGACCATATGCAAATTTTGTCTCTTTGGGATGTGGGAAGGGGTGATATGTGGAATGTGTGGAGCTTGGGTAGGTGTGGTAGCACTCCCTAGGTTGTCTAGGTTTGTTAAATCTCTATTCAACTATTATTGCTTAGTTTTTCAGCTGAGGCATTATGGAGTAGAAATTAGGTGGTGGGGGTTGATTCAGAAGCTCCTAGGTGGATAGATTGGGGAAAGAAAAGTTAGCATGCAAGTTAGAGGACCAATTTTGATTTTCCATTTTTTAAAGAAGAGGAAGAATGCAGGAAAGGTATTTTTGGGCAAGCAAAATCAAGTGGTCCCTCCAAGTGTGGAGTTTTGGACAGTTGCCTGTGCAAATTTGAAGAAACAGTAGGGGAGGAAATGAAAGTGTGCAATCAATCAATCAAAATTCTAGACCTAACTTAAATGTGACTCTCTAAAAATTAACCTAAGACTTGATCAACCTAGGAAATAAGAAATCAATAGTGAATACCCGTTCTATCAATAAATCTGGCCAAGTTGCATAAGGGGAGGGTTGGGGCCAAGCATTTCCCAGGAAAATCCCCAGGGCCTTGTGCAAACCCATGCTTGGTCATTTGACATGGCCCCTCAGCCTGACAACAGATATAGATGATAGAATTCGTATTAGTTAGAGAAAACTTAAGATTATATAGCATGCCTAAGTTGATGAATTCTTTGGGGTCAAATTGCTACAATTTTTAATTAGGTTTAAGCAACTATAGTGCACACGGAAAGTGGAGGGCGTTGATTGGGGTATTACCCTATTATTTCAATTTTTATAGTGTGTGTAGGAGTTGGAAGGTAATTCCAATTAGCAATCAAGTTGTCACATAATTTTTATTTGTTTTCTCTACTTTTAAAATTTGATGTAGCTTAGTGTATTTTTGGGTTTTGCTCTTTAAGTAGTCAAATAAGTTTGATATTCCACAAACAAAGGAAAAACAGGTTGTGTTGGTGATGATATATTTCTTTTATATTGTGGGACTAGGAAAGAAAGAAACCTTAATTGAATTTGGCCCTAAAATAGAAAATTTAGCTACCAATGAATTGCTTCAAGATTTTTCTTTTAAAGTAGTGGTCCAAACAAGGCAAACAACACCACTACTATATGGCAAATCGGATAAGGATTCCAAAAAATATTTTTTAGGATTTTAGGAATTTGTTTGATATTTTTAAAAGATTTTTCTTTATGCTGGTGTCAAAGTCTAGCAATGGTACATAGGGGTATTTTGGAATTTTCAATACCACCACTGGTTTCAAAAAATTTTTCTAAATTTATATGATGTTCAGAATTTTACAAGGATTTCAAAAAATTAAATTTCACAAAAATTAGATGAGTCAGCAAAATAGTAAGATGAGAGGGTGTGACCCTTATGCAGTCCATGAATTTTTAAAAATTAAATACAAATTAAATTGTTATAAAATTTGGAACAGATGTTCCATACTTGAATTGGAATGATTGGGTGAAATCTCAAGATTTTATAGAAGGCCTTTGGTGTTGGGAATTAATTTTAGAAGTCTGGACGAAAGTCTAGACCCAAAAATCAGAGCACTCGCACTTAAGGTAAAGTGGTGTTTAATGGAGCAATCAAGCAAACAATGAATTTTAATTGGCACCAATCTACCTAATTTTAATGTTTAAGATCCTGAAAGCCAAGTTTAATGTATTTTTGGTAGTTTTTTAAAGGTTTATGTGACAAGGAAAGAGAAACCAACCTAGAATCATTGGAAGAAATGGAACTTTGTGCTCTTACTTCGAAATTCCCACTTTCTTCCTATAGTTCCTACACACAAAAGAGAGAAGAGAGACAAAGGGATGAGACCCACTTAACAAGTAAGAGAAATAAATGAATGCAAAGCCGTGCCTCCCTGGCAATGGAGCCAAAAAGTGATATGGATTTTACGCGATTTGTAAAATACGTTGTTGTAATGCTTAAAATCAATCAACTGTTAAATTTATGAAACCTTGATAGAGAAGTATCTAGGGTCGTCCAAGGAGGCAAAATCATTTGCAAATCGAATGCCTTGCTTGGAAAATGGAAATCAACTTTCTTTTTGGTCTTTTAAATATAAAATTTGTTTTGATTTGGAAATAACGGGAACACTTGAATTTTGTTGGCGGAAAAGACTAACACCTATAATTACTAATCTAACACCTAGGTGACAATTAATTCCTCTCCCTAAACTCATTCTAGGCACGTGGAGGCCTAGAGTAATTAGGGAAAGGGAGTGAAAAGTGCTAGGAAATAGAGCAATTAAATGCGACAAAGGTTGCAAAGAAGGCAACATTAAATTAGGACTTAAAAAAGATGTTTTACAGAAAACCCTAATAGAGGAAAGCTTTTCCTGCAACTATCAAGGTGCAAAAGTAAAAGAAAACTAATGGTCCTGAAGATGATGATGGTGAAGAAGAGGTGGAGGCATCTTGCCCAAGCCTGGTAGCTCCCGGACTTGAAAAGAAGATCTCAAACTGCTTCCTTCTCCAACTCCGCCAGAATGGTGTCCTCCAAGGCAAGCCCTAGGTGGTGAAATGACCCTTTCCAAGGATCATTTGGAGATTTCTAGAAAGTTAGGGGTGTAAACATAATTCTTGACCCCTTGAGTTTGGATGTGTGGGCCTTGCGGGAATAAGAGAGGTTAGCGGGGGAATTTCCAAAATTTTTCCCCTCTCTCTCTCTTCCCACTCACACACCCACACACCCACTCATGCACACACACATGCACACTTCCCCCTCTCTACCAACACACCCTTACCTCCACGTTCATCACCCACCCTCACCTTGCTATCGGCAAGCGCTCACGGTCTTCTTGTCTCCACCTGCAGCCACATGTGGAAGAGAGGGGTTTGCGAGAGGAGGGGAAGGAGGGAGGGAAAGAGTGTGAGCGAGGAAGAGGGAGGGCATGGAGGAGAGAGCTCAGGGGAGCTCAAGCATACGCAGTAGGAGAGCTCACATGTGGGGGAGCTACGATTGTAGCCTCGAGAAGCTCAAAGGTGCGAGGAACTCCGAGGAGTCCGGGGGTGAGAGAGGGAGGAGTCGGAGTGCAGTCGTGGGAGCTCGAGAAGGAGCTCGTGGGAGAGAGGAGGATGATGGAGGAGGGTCCTTAACCTCCTGCAGCTGTTGGAGTTGCTGCTGCAGGCACTGCGGGTGGATGCCCGTGAGAAGACGAATGTCGCGAGGAGTTCTACATACTAGATTTTTCTAGTATCAGACATCTGCAGCATCTACCAAATGTCTAGAGCAGCAGTGGACGTCCGGAGCTGAAGCCGGACGTCTGAAAATATGCGGAGTGCCAAGGTATGTGTCCTGTACGCTCATGCATGCACGTACGTGAAGTACGTTAGCGCTGCGTGTCATCATTTTATGATTTTGAACACATGTGCAGGTACAGGTCTTGGAAAGGCACGTAAGCATGCTCTTCGAGGTGATTTAGGATGTCTGGACGTCTCCATAGACATCTGATAGACCTATCGGACGTCCGAGCACACTGATAGACGTTTGGAAAGACCTAGGACGACTGTAAAGTGATTCTAGACATACGTTAGTAACGCAGGAAAACAAGGTGAGTTACTAACGTAGTTTAAGACTTCTAGGCCTATTCCTTAATGCCTAATTTTTGTCTGTGTGTGATGGGAACACCGTCATGAGCCCTAACTAGCTCATTTTGACACAATGAAGAGAATACATGCTCCGGAATAACCAACTGAAGGTTATAATTCACAGCACAGCCATTCTGAGAGTAAAATAAGAAGCTAGGGTTAAAACTACAATTTTACTAATGCAGTACAACCATGGGTTTTCTCAAGGGCTAAACAAAGGTCAAATGGTCTTAATAAGATTATAAGTGGGTTGGATTTGACAGAAAAGGGTTTGTGTGACTTCTATGAATTAAATGACTTCTTGAAACCCTAAAATAGACCCACTTGAATAACCAAGGTTATGGTCAGGATAAAATTCACCTAAACCCTTTAAAAATTATAGAAAAATATTTTCTAGGGTTTAGAATCTTCAAATTGGCCATTAGAACCCATCTTGACCTAGAATGGGGTCTCAGATAGGTATTTACCCTAAATTAGGTTTTTGCATAAATTTCCTAGTCAAACGTGGTCAAACCCAAAATCCAACTTCACCATTGGATTTCTTAGGTCCAAATTAGGTTTATACCAAAATTTTGACCTAAGGGGAATTGATCTTGACCTAGTTTGCAAAAAGGTCTAGTCTAATTACATTTCTACCCCTAACTTTCAAAAACCCTTGCATTTACCCCCCTATCTTCTTCATTATTTTCACAAATTGGTACCTCCGCCATTATAGCGGAGAAATCCTACTCTGGCAAGCTTTGAATGGAGGTTTCTCCTTGATTGCTTAGAGAATCCCTTCCTAAATTGGAAGGGAGATTCTCTAAGTAATTCCCGTCAATCTGAACCTGTTAGTGAGCCCTAATTGTTTCCCAATCTCTCATGCAAATGAATGAGAGATTTGGATCACTTGAAGCTTCCAACTCCAGTAACCCTACCTTGCTTGGAAGCTTGGCTCCCAAGCACAAATCCCTCTCCAAAGACCTATTTAAGAAGCCCCAGATCCAACTGCATTCCCTCAGCTTGAATTTGGACCGGTTCTGCCTACATTCTTCTCTCCCCTCCGGCCACAAAATCTCTGCATGCTCCGATGGCTTTTCCCTCACTCACTCATTGCCCAACCACAATACCAGTGGTCGGGTTAACTCCACCACAGTTCTCCACGTCATGCAACACCGGTCGATGTTGCCTCTGCCTTGTTTTCGCCACCACCTCTCCTACGGAGGTATTCGTCTTCCCCACATTTGGCAACCATACCGGTGTGGGATTCCCATCCCTTTTCATCCTTAGATTAGGTTTCTTAAGTCCCACTTTGCCACACTTTCTTTCCCTCTCTTTATTTCCCAAAACCAACTGCCGACACTATCGAACACCTTCACCTCCTCCACCTCCGGTGACTCCTCCGGCGAAGTGCTCCCATTGCTCCGCACCTTAATCCCCCCTGCCGACCACACTACAACCTCTGCCTTGACTCCTTGATCACATCCCCTCACTCCAATCTCTCCATTAATCACCCAAACACCTCATCGAACACAACCACTCACACGCCCACAGTAAGCCCTAGGTGCCCCACCACAGCCACCCACAAGCCACGAAACCACTCCCATCACATCTGCCGTGCTCCGACGACGCTCCCTGAGCAATTTGATGTGGCTGTAAGGCTGTGCTAGTGATTTCAAGTTTGGGCACCCATCCACCATTACTGTCGAAGCTTGAAGCTTGCTTGTTGCGCTCCAGGCCTCGCTCTGCTCCAGGTGAGACTCCTAGGCTGTGTGCAATTGAAGCCTGCATGCGTCGCAACCCTCATGCGAAGACTCCAGTAGCTACAGTCTTTCAATTTGGTCAAGCACTCTCTGCGAGAGGCACATAAAGGAAGGTGGGACATTTAGTCCCACCTTGGAAATGGAAACTGCCCACATGCGCATAAAGGGAAAAAGTGTTAGAGGCTCTTCGCCTCCAACACTGAGGGTGAGGTCCTCCTACCCCCTTTCGTTGGACTCGTCTGTGACATAACTTGTGGACTTGGCCATGACCCGACTACCCGACCTATTCACTCCTCTGTCGCCACACACGCCGGTGAGCCTGGACTTGGGTCTCTGTTAGGTCCGATTACCGGACCGGCTAAAGGCTCTAGGAGAGCAGCTCTGAAATAGAAAAGAGAGAAAGAGAGAGGAGAGCTACGCAGAGGAAGAGGGTTTTGCTCTGAGGAGTTTGTCTTCGACACTTAGTCGAATTCAAAGGGCACAGTAGGGTTGAGTGAAGAAGGGAAGAAGAAGAGAAGGTCAGGCAGAGAAAAGGCCAATGGAAGAAGTTGACGGTAGAGGAAAAAGAAGAAGAGAAGGCAGAAGGCAGAGAAAGCTAAGTAAAACATAAAGCCTAAGGTAGAGAAAGAAGGAAGGACAGAGAGGAAAAAGCTAAAGAAGAAGGAAGCTAAGGCAGAAGGTAGAGAAAGGAAGTCAGAAAGAAGCCAAAGGAAGAAGAGATGAAGAAGAAGAATCAGAGAAGGAGAAATTAGAAGAAAAGTAAGGCACTGTAGCATAAGACTTTTAAGATGTCTAATTTTTTCGATTTTCATATTCTGTCCATTATTTTATCAACAATTATTTCTACTCTTCATATACTCATGCTCTACATTCCTAATTACATTTTGAGTAGTATTTTGTGTTCAATTTGCATTTATTGTTGAGATTAATGTGTGAATTCCATTTGCCCCCTGAGTTCGACCTCGGAATATATTCGACTAATAATATTGTATTTGTTTTGAACACTTTTTTGGCTATACTACAATGCAACACTTTTGAAACCCGATTCAGCGCTCACAACAATGTGCATGTTTTTGGCCCGTTCGGGGCCCAAACGAAGTCGGATAAATGCAAATGAAATACCATTATTTTTCGCTTGAGTTTCTCTACATGTTAGTGTCAATTATATAATACTTTGAACTCATCTGATGTGACTTAGTCACTAGTATAGGTCTCCAGTCTGTAGCATGTTCGAGGCCCACAGAGATGATAGGAACTGCGGTTCTAGCCCCCATTCCTCCCGTGTTTCCTGGTAGGGTGGTTTACTTTAATAGTAAGATTAAATAAATAAAGTACATGTTTAGAATAACTCAATTGAACTCTAAGATGTGAAATGAACCCTAGGGCAGAAGCGAATGAACAGTACTTGAGGTACACTATTTACTTTATGATACTTGTTAAACCTTAATTGCTAGAAATTGTATGGATACATGATGTGATACTTCTTCCATTGTAAAAACACTACCTTCCTGTTATATGAATGAGAATCAGAAGATGAACAATGAGATATGCATGTTGAGAAGTGAAAGGAAACAAATACGAACATGAACCATATGTGGAATTAGGAGAAGAACTCCAGTATACGGAAAGAAGCTTGTAAGTAGACGAGAAGTGAGCTGGCCCTTGTTTACATAGTACCAAGTAGAGCAATTGTCCCTTTGGTATAGAGGGGAGCTAGCCACCCCTTTGGGTTGAGACCCGGGGTTAGGACTAGTCACTCCACACCGACTCTGGTTTGGCCCTTGTGTACATGGTACCAAGGTGGGCTACTTACTGAAGGGAGGGAGGTAGCTACCCCATGGGGCTTGGGGTTAGGACTAGTCACCCTACATCGACTCTTGTTAGGCTCTCTGGGCAAACCGGGATAGTTAGATGAGGGTACATGGACTGTGGAGGGGTGAGACCCTAGTTCTGAGAGGGTAAGGCCCTATGCTATTTCATGCTGTACTTTTAGGTGTACCCGCTAGCGGAAATGACTAACCGTGTGTTAGTGCGGGGTAGCTACTTGTGCGCTTATCGCACGCGTCGGAGTCATTGCTACGTCGCTACCGTGACCTCAGGGTGGTTGACCGGTTGTAGGACTACCATGGGGGACTCTCCCGACTAGGAGAACACCACATGTACATCCTGATAAACACCAGTTTATCATCATTCTTATGCATTAAAACAAACCTAGCTCTTAAGAATTTAATCTGCAAATAGGTTTTTGGGCTGCATTTAGGCATTCACTAGGTAAGGCAAGCATTGCATTTTCTTTTGTTATTTTAATATGTTTTTGTGAGTGTTAGGGATGAACAGATATACAGATCCCTAAAACCCTAGCACTCAAGAAGGCAATTGGTGAAGAAGGAGTACGGACTAGCTAGAACTCAACTTAATCCAGCTTACCACAGTTGGAACCAAGCTCACTTGAACTAAGGTTAGCTCATCCCAACTCCATTCAGCTAATGTCAGCTGAATGGCAGCTCAAGGGAGTTCATCTTAGCTAACCCTAGCTAAAGTCAGCTCAGATCCGGCTCAACTTAGCTAAGTCTAGCTCATCTTAGCTCCCACTAGTCCACAAGGAGCTCTAGCTAGCTCAGCTGAGTTGACGGGAGTTCACCCCAGCTCAGACCTAGCTACATCCAGCTCCACTCAACTCCAGCCAGCTGAAGAAGAACTCCTCCCAGCTCAGGAAGCTCAAGTCCAGCTCCTAGGGACTCAGCTTAGCTCATCTCAGTTCAGCTAAGCTACCTTAGATGCCTCAACCAGCTTGATCCTCCCCGGGAGCACCAGACCTAGCTCACCTCAGCTCATTATGGTAGAAGCCAGCTCACTTTAGCTTAGCTTAGCAGCTAGCAGAGAACTAGCAAGCTAGGCCAACTAAAGTAGCTCCATGCCAGCCTCTTCAGCAGCAGCCAGCTCCAGTTTCAGCTCCAGACTTCTCCTCCTCAACTCCCCTCTTCAAACCCTAGCTCCAACACCTCCTCCTCTACTCCTCCATTAGCTAAGCTTGCTAAGCTTAGCTTAGCTTAGCTATGCTCCAACTTCCTTTGCTTATACCACCCCAAAAACCCACCTAACAACTCCACTCAACTAGCTCCACCTAAGCTCCACATAAGCTCACCTACTTGGCTCCAACCAAGCCTACTCACCACCTCCAAAAGACACCTAAAAGTGGCACCAAAGCCACACTAACTACCCCCTTGTTGGTGCCAGTTTTCCCTCCAAAAATCCCCTTCATCTCCACCACACAATTCCCCTTAAACCCATCTCCACCCTCCACATAACCCCACCTTCTAGAAGCCTTAAAGTTGGTGCCAACCCATGGCACCTTTCCATGGTTGGCACCACTTTTAGGTGCCTCTTGACCAACCCTAACTACCCCCTAGCACCCCTTAGGTGGCGCCAACCATCCTTAACCCTAGGATCATCTAAACACCTCCATCCAACCATCTTAGTCCTCCATTTCAAGAGGCACCTTAACCCCTCACCCTACCCTACAAAAAGACCACTACCCACCACCATTCAACCCATCCTTGTCTAGCAAATTCACGTTCATATTCCACCTAGAAGCCCATGTCCAAGAGAGAAGAAGAAGAAGAAGATTAAGGGGATATTCTATCCCCTTGGTGCTTTCCCCTCTTCCCTTCTCTCTTGAGTCATGCCAGCCAAAGGAGAAGCCAGGTGATGAGAGCCTCATCATGAGCCATAACTAGCTCATTTTGACCCAATAAAGATAATAAAAGCTCCTACATAACCTACAAGAAGGCCTAAATGAAGGAATAAGTGCTCTGAGAAGAAAACATGAATTAAAGGTTAAAACTGCAATTTTACCATTGCAGTACATAAACGGGATTCCTCAGAGGCAAAACATAGGTCAAATGGTCTAAATAAGATAAAAAGTGGGTTGAGTCAATCAGAAATGGGTTCATGTGCAATTTAGGAATTAAATGACATTTGGAAACCCTAAAACAGACCTGCTTAAATTAACAAGGTTCTGGTCAGGATAAAAATCAAGTAAGCCCTCTGAAAATCATGGAAAAATATACTTTAGGGTTTAGAACACTTAATTTGGCCTTTGGAACCCAGTTTGACCTAGATTAGGGTCCTAGCTCTTCAACTAACTTAATTTGAGTTTTTACGCAAAATATCCAGTCAAACGAGGTCAAACCTAAAATCCAACTTCACCATTGGATTCCTTATATCAAAATTAGGTTTTCACCAAAATTTGGACCTAAGGGGAGTCATCTTTACCTACTTTGCAATTTAGTACACCCAAATCACAATTTGGTCCCTATCTTTTGAAATCATTGCAGAGAGCCCCCTAATTTCCTCGCCACCTTTGCAATCAGGTCCTTCCACCATTTTTAGGGTAGAACCAACCTCCGACGAGGTTTAGAGAGGGATTACTCTCTGATTCCTCAGATATCCCCTCCCAGAAATGGAAGGGAGATTCTCTGAGGAATTCCCTTCCATCTACAGCCAATCACAATCTCAGGTGTGAACCCAATCTCTCGTGCGAACGCACGAGGGATTTGGGTATCTTAACCTCTTTCCTACTCTGGCAAGCCATCAGAGGCAATAGGCGTGCCCTCCACGCTCTGAAAGCACGGCCTAGTGCCTATAAAAGAACCCACACCTCCAGCCGCTCATCTTTAGCTTGACTTGGCCGGACTTCCACCCCCAATTCGTCTCCTTCTTCTCCGGCCAAGTGTCCAGCAAGCTTCGGCAAGCTCCCTCTCCCATCCTCTTCGCTCTGCCATAAAACCAATGGCAGAGACATCTTCCTGATTCTCCTCCGCGTCGCGCAATACCCGCGCACGCCACCTCAGCCCGTCGTCGCCGCTGTCTTCCTCCATTGGGCAGCATCTTCTCCGGCGACAGCAGGTACAGCTGTCCGCCCTCCGTCCCCCTTCGTCCCTACAATTAGGTTAGAACTACTCCCCGTATTCCCCTCTCTCTTTTCCCCCTTTTATTTCACTTAATTGCCCCTTGACCGTCGCTGACCACCTCCATCTTCCTCGCCTCCGACCGACCTCCGGCGAGCCGCATCCACCATTCCGCCCCTTCACACGGCTCGCTAACCGATTCATAAGCTCCGCCTCACCACAAGGAACAACTTCCGCTCATCAGCCATCCCTCTACACCTCCACCACAGTCCCCCGAACAACCCCACACTTATGGCCATAGGTTGACCTAGGCACGCATGCCTAGGCCATCCCATGACCTGCCGCATGGCTCACCACCTTCGTCGTGCCACGGCGAAGGTCCCCAGCTAGTCTGATTGAGCCGAGAGGCTCATTTTTTGTTTGACAGTATCAAAGCTCCTGCCGCCATTGACGAAGGTTGAAGCAGCTTCGCAGCAGCTCCAAGCGTCAGGTCTTCCAGGCTTCAGGTGCAGCAGACTCGCGCGAGTGGTGTGAAGAGGTCTGGCTCAACAAGGAGCGCTGAGAAGTCAGCAGCTGTGCCGATTGCACGCAGGTCTGCGGGCGCGCGAGAGATTGGGGAAGAGACTTTAGTCCCACATTGTGGAAATATGAGTTGCCGCTGTAATATAAGTTGTTTTTGTGTTATCTGCTTACCGCCTCCGAAAGCACAGGGGTGAGGTCCCTCACCTGACCCACTCGCCTCGTCAACGGTTTCACCTCGCGGATCTGGCGGGATCCGACCCGACCCTAACCTGAGCACTCCTCACGCATCACCCACCTGCAGGTGCCCCTGGTCCCGGGTGCGTGATCCGACCCGAATACCCATGGCTATGGGAGAGCGTCCATGAGTGAATTGCTGAGAGAGAGAGATGCACGGGTAGAGGGAAAGGGGTAGGTTTTGCTCTCTGTGTAGGCAGGTTGAACATTGAGGAAGAGAGACTTAGCCGCGAGGAAGAAGAAGAGAAGAAAGAAAGAAGGAAGAAAGGACTGCGGAAGCCAAGAAGAAAGAAGGCAAGGCAGAGAAGAGAAGCAAAGGTAGGAAGAAGATCAAGGCAAGAAGAAGACCTGTAGATTAGAGGAGAAGAAGAAGAAGAGCCTACGAAGAAGGAAGCAGAAGGAAAAAGAGAAGAGAGACTGAAGAGAAAGAAGAGGCCAAGTGAAGACTGCAGCAGAAAGAAAGCATATCAGAAGAAGAAGAATAATCAAAGAAGGGAAAAGACATCCAATTTTACTCTTTTGCCCGAATTACTTTTTAAATACATTTGAAGTAAAGTTTTGAGTAAATTAGAGTGTACAATTACATTTGAGATTAGTAGTAAATTCCAATTGCTCCCGGTGTTCGACCTCGGATACTCCGATTTTCGAGTAATAAAATTCTCTATTTGTTTGAACGTTTTGTCGGTTATACTACAACGTGACATTCTTTAAACCCGATCAAAAGCGTACGAACACCAGGCAAGGAAGATCTTTGGAGGAGATCTTGAAGGTGGTCCACGCCACCTTGGAGGAGCTTTTGAGGGTGGTGCACGCCCACCCCTTGGAGGAGAGCATTGAAGGTGGTAGCTTCCACCTTGGATGAGCTCTCAAGGAAGTAGAAGAAGGAGGCCCTCTTTTCAAGCCACGGAGCAGCTAAGCTTGGAGCAAGAAGACTCCCTTCTTCACCAAATTTTGCAAGAGGATTAGCGTTTCTTTTATTGCTTTTAAATTTGTTTAGTTCTAGTAGAAGCATTCCTCTACTTGTCCTTGAAAAGAACACTAATTCTAGTTAATTAAATTACCTTCTTTTAGCTTTTTTTTGCAATTGTTACTGTTATTCTAGCACTTATTCTACTTCCACTCCCTAATTACTCTAGGCCTCCACTTTCCTAGAGTGAGATTAGGTAGTGGACTTTTTAATTTCTTAAGTGTTAGCTTAGCATTTTAGGTGTTAGCACTCTTTTGTCACAATTCACACCTTGCCCGTATTATTTCAAAACATAAAATATATATATATATTTAAAATACCAAAAAGAAAGTTGAGATGTGTTTTTAGCAAGAGAATTGAATTGCAATTTTTGCCTCCTTGGACGACCTTAGATACACCCCTATCTAGGATATAAATTTAAAAGCGAAAGCGGATTTACACGTTGCAACGACACTAAATTACCTAATTAACAAACTGCATATTTTCGCAATCACATCCTACATTACGGGAAAGACTACAATTAAGATCGTTCCCTTGGGGGATAGATATGATCAAGAAATGAATGGATCTTAAGAGAATAAACAAATCAGAACTACTCAATTGAGCAAAATGGAAATGAATAATTAATTAGTTGCTTGTCTTATGTCAATTGCATGTAAATAGCTTAACCACCACTCTACTCAATGTTATATGACCACAGATTCTATAACATTGTTCAGGTCAAGGAGTTGAGCAACAAGCACCACCGGCTGCAAAGGGAGCTGGGACCAGTCGAGCCCAACCTTAGCTGTTGTTCCCTTTTGTTTCCGAGTTTCTGTTGTTGTAGTGAGTATTCAATATATGTAATACTATTTATGTTACATTTCTACTTTATTTTCCGCTGTTGTAGTTGTGATGGCATGTAATATTGTGAGACATTTTGTTTTGTTTCCTTTATTATCTTTTGATTATTTCTACCTAGTTACATTGCCTATGTAGTTGTGAAATATTTTCTACTTTTGGTTATTTCTCATTGGACGACAGGGTCTTGGGTTACTCGAGGAGAGACGATCTCGAGTCCTATAGGGATCTGGGATCGAGTGGCAATAAAGATGGTATCAGAGCAAGGTCGTCCCGAGAAATGAACCAAATGGTCTGGAAGTAACCACTCATGTGCACGTAACTAGGATAGCCATGACAATGTATCGCTTTGATCTTTGCTTCCGAGTCTTATTTCTTTATGTAATCTGGTATCATTGACAGTTCTTACTCTTTCTCTTGTATCACCTTATAGGAGATGCCTCGTCGAGGAGTTCTCGAGGCAGGTCGCGGATGTGGCCATGGGCGGGGCCGAAGGGGCGGACGTATTGGACTCGAGACACCAGTAGACCTACCTTTTCTTTCTGGCATCCAGGCCTAGGATCTCTCCCAACTGATCTAGGATATAGTACGAGAGGAGCTCCAGCAACCTCCTCGACCACCCCTCCCTAAGGACGTGGAGGGAGACTCCTCTGTGGGATAGAGGAACCGCCATAGTGCTAGATGAGCTAGAGGGGGAGGGGGTGATCCTCCACCACCCCCACCACCCTCAGCCACTTCTGAGCATGAGCCCTCCTTGCCTGGAGGCATACCTGTTCCCCCGTTGTAGCTCCACCATGAGCTTTTCGACCAGTTTCGGAAGCTGAAGCCCCCCTCCTTCAAGGTGGATGAGAGCCTGTCTAAGGTAGAGGACTGGCTAGACTAGTGGAGAAGGTGTTTGACACATTTCACCCTCCTGCAGAGTGCCGCGTGGCCTTTTCCACGTACTAGTTAGAGAGCGTAGCCCACTAGAGGTGGAGGGCAGTCAGAGGCTAGGAGGGGAGAGACCCATCATGGGACCAATTCGTAGCTCCCTTCTGCAAGTAGTACTTTTCGCAAACTTGGCAGGACCAGAGGAGGTAGGAGTTCCACACTCCCCACTGAGAGGTGATGATAGTTAGCACGTACTGCAAGCGTTTCCTGGAGGTATCACGCTTCAACCCAATAGCTGTGTCTACTGAGGAGGAGCACCTGTGGAGGTTTACTGAGGGGCTCTAACCTGTGATTCGAGGCTATGTGAAACCCCTAAAGATGCCCACTTTTTCTTACATGGAGGCAGCCATGACCTATGAAGAGACCAACCCGATCACGTGAGACATTGACGAAGGACAGAAGAGGCCCTACCAGCTAGAGTACTCATAGGGCCGTTGGGAGAGGAGGCACACAGCTCCCGTAGGGTAGTCGTCTCATTTTGTAGGCCCACCAGTGGCCTTTGGGGGCCTTAGACAAGGGCCAGCTGGCAACACCGGACCCCCACCCAGCCACCAGCAGGGACCGACTAAGGGAGGAGGTCATGCCCCTCTCTGCTACCAGTGTAGCCAGTCGAGCCACATTAGGAGGGACTACCCATCTAGGGCCAAAGCACAGCAGATGCTCCCCGCACCGAGGGTTGGAAGCTGATCTGGCAACCACAATCACCAGGCGCATGGAGGAGGATAGCGGTCACGAGGAGGGTACCAGCCAACTACTGCTCTCCCGACCTATAGCGTGGCTGCTTCTTCTGCACCCAAGGCTGAGGAGTGTATCAATGCTCTAACTCACAGAGATGCTAGGGCTTCAGGTTCCGTGGTGGCTGGTATGGTTACCATTTCTGCCAGATTAGTCTATGTTCTTTTTGATTTTGGTGCCACACATTCCTTTTGTCTCCTCTAGTTTTGCCGTCAATTTGGGGTAGAGTTGTGTATTATTAGGGGTTTTGTTCCTGATTAGAGGGCCATGTGGGTAGTTGTTCGTGGTAGAGGAGGTCTTTATAGACTGCGAGGTAACTATAGGTGGACACAGTCTTCCCGTCGACCTGATAATGATCTCGATGGAAGACTTTGGTGTAATCTTAGGGATGGACTGGCCGTTTGCCCATCACGTCCATACCAGAGTCGCCTCCCTTTGAGTTTCATAGCTAGCTGGTAGATGGAGGTTTCAGGTGCATCTTCGCACTTCGAGCAACAAAGCTTTTGAGCCAGGGGTGTGAGGGCTTCTTAGCTTCTGTTGTACTAGAGCCTAGCCCCATGGCCAACTTTCAGAGTATCCTGGTTGCCTACGAGTACCCCGACGTCTTCCTAGAAGGGTTGCCAGGACTACCACCTGAGCGTGAGATAGAGTTTGAGATCTCACTAGTACCAAGGACCAGCCCCATTTCTATGCACCGTACAGAATGGCACTACTTGAGCTATGAGAGCTCAAGTCACAGTTACAAGACCTATTGGAGAAGGGCTTTGTGAGGCCTAGTGTGTCCCCGTGGGGTGCCCCTGTATTGTTTGTAAAGAAGGACGGTACCCTGCGGCTTTGTGTCGACTACCGACAACTGAATCGGGTCACCGTCAAGAACAAGTACCCGCTGCCTCGTATCGACGACCTCTTTGACCAGTTGAGAGATGCCACTGTGTTCTCTAAGATAGATCTAAGGTATGGTTACCACCAGTTGAGGATCAAGGAGATCGACGTCTCCAAGATAGCTTTCCGTACTCGGTACCGGCATTACGAGTTTTTGGTCATGCCGTTTGGGCTGACCAACCCCCTCCCTACTTTCATTGACATGATGAACCATGTTTTCAAGCCATACTTGGACAATTTGTGGTGTTCATCGACGATGTCCTAGTCTACTGTTGGCATCAGGTACAGCATGGACAACATCTACTTATGGTCCTGGATAGCATGAGACGATGCAGGCTGTATGCCAAGTACAACAAGTTCAAGTTTTGGCTGAGATAGGTAACTTTCTTGGGCCACGTGATTTCTAAAGACGGATTGGCTATGGATCCAGCCAAGGTCATGGCCATACTCAAGTGGGAGAGACCACGCACAGTGACAGAGATACATAGGTTTCTAGGACTGATAGGCTACTACCGACAGTTTATTAAAGGGTTCTCTCAGATCACGTGTCCTATAACCTAGTTGACCTAGAAGGACGTGCCCTTTTCCTGGACAGATGAGTGTGAGGTGTGCTTCCAGGAGTTGGAGAGACTGACCTCAGCTCCTGTGCTTACCATCCCAGACAGCAGTGGTGGGTTTGTGGTTTACACCGATGCTTCGTTGCATGGGTTGGGTAGTGTGCTCCTACAGTGGGATCACGTTGTCGCTTATGCTTTGCGGAAATTGAAGCCCCATCAGCATAGCTACCCCACGCATGACTTAGAGTTGGCAACAGTTGTCTTTGCACTGAAGACATGGAGGCACTACCTCTATGGTGAGACATTCGAGATCTTCATAGATTACAAGAGCCTCAGGTACCTGTTTGGCTACAAGGAGCTCAACATGAGACAGAGATGTTGGTTAGAGCTCCTAAAGGACTACGACTGCAGCATCTCCTACCACCTAGGGAAGGCCAATGTGGTGGCCAACGCCTTGAGCAAGAAGGTGCCTGCCCACTTGGCCAGCTTGTAGGCACAGAGTTGGAGACTCATGGAGGAGGTGGACAGTTGGCGACCCCGGGAGTCACAGGGGTACAACGGGGCAGTGACAATGACGCAGTAGGCATGATCAGAGCTGATAGACAGCATCTTTCTAGGGCAGACAACCGATCCATATTTAAAGACATTGCGAGATAGGGTGTTGACAGGGGACCCAGGAGACTTTTCCTTCTTCACAAGATACTACGCATGAGGCGACGCCTATGCATTCCTAGAGACGAGGAGCTATTGAGAGAGCTTCTGACTGAGGTGCACGGGTCCAGGTTCACCATACATCCTGAAAATCCAAAGATGTACCAGGAACTACGATGAGACTTTTGGTGGAGAGGGATGAAGCGAGATGTTGGTGAGTTTGTTCAGTAGTGCTTGGTATGCCAAGAGGTGAAGGCCGAGCACCAGAGGCTTACAGGGCCGTTATAGCCACTTCCTATGCTAGAGTGGAAGTGGGAGAGTATCGCCATGGACCTAGCAAGGGGCTACTAGTTACACAATGAGGACACAACGCCGATTGGATGATAGTAGATAGGTTGAGGAAGATGGCACGATTCCTGCCGATCCAAGTCACCTTTGGGCCAGCACAGCTAGCAGAGCGGTACATTAGAGATGTGGTGCATCTACACGGAGTCCCTCGCAAGATCGTATCCGACAGGGATACTCGTTTCACCTCCCAGTTCTGGGCAGAGTTCCAGCAGGCCTTGGGAACACGTCTGAGGTTTAGTATCGCCTACTACGCTTAAACCGATGGACAGTCAGAGTGCACTATATAGACACTCAAGGACCTCCTGCACACTTGTGTACTAGACTGGAGGGGCTCCAGGGAGGAGCACTTGCCACTGGCAGAGTTTGCATACAATAACATCTATCATTCGAGCATCGGCATGGCACCTTACAAGGCTCCGTATGGGAGGAAGTCTACTGCACCCTTGAGTTTGGTCGAGGTGGAGACCATGTGGGAGGTTGGACCCAAGCTGATCCGATAGAGACAGGAGGTGATAGAGCAGATTCACAGATGGCTCCTGATGTGCATACATCTAAATAACCAAAAGTGTCAACTAATGCATGTTCTTAGTATCATATTAGCATCATGTATTGTAAATATTGCATAACATGCATCATCGTCATTTATGTCAAACTGTACAAATTGTATAGTAATTCCTTCAAGGTGGCCAGGGACAGGGCAACTTTTAATCGAGGCCTCGGATCGAAGATCCAACCGTACGAATCTGATCAGGCTGATGATTGGAGTTCAACGACTACAAGATCATCCCGATCGGACTTCTGTAGAATCATATATAATCTGAGGAAGGTCAAAGATCAAGGGCCAAGATGGTATCAATCTGTACTTCAGACGACAAATATGACTATACGGATGAGTTTAGATTGATGATCGCATCCTAAGGGCACGAAAATCAGCCCAATTCGACATCCATGTCACCTTCTAAAAATCACAAAAGATGGATAGCCAAGATGGCACCATGATTTCACAGCAAAAATACACCAACAATTGTGCCATCTTCTGCTATTTCCAAGCATTTTCAGTGTATATTAGGTAGCCAGAGTCGCATTTATAAAAATAAACACATACATGCATTTATTTGAGAGGGGAGGAGAGTGAACAAAATAGCCTTGAAATTAACGTGTTCCTTAAGTGTTGTCTCGCAAATTCACCATCTTTATTTTTATTTTTATTTGACTTTGAATTTCTTCTCCGCGGCTGCAAAGCATGACTTGATCTTCTTCGCGCCATGCTCTGCACAGCCACTCCCTGCCAGCCATGCACAACCCAGGGCATGGCTGTGCTTGCCTTCTACCTCTTTAAAAAGGCACGGCTATCTTCTTTGCAGGAGAGCCTGGTCCACCCAACACACAGATAGCACCATCCTTCCTCCAGGCCGTCTCCTCCCCTCTCCCCTCCATACGTAGCCTCTCTTCTTCTTGAGGAGCTACGCTGCGGGCGGGAGTAGCTCACAGTGGTACACAACCACCACTGTGAGTCCCACCACCTCCCAGCTCTTCAAAGAGCCGGTGGGCGTGGTGGTTCTCCTCTCTGTTTCGTCGTTCCAGCCATTTCCGCCATTGTCGTAGGACTCAAGGTCTGAAGCTCCGTAGCAGCAGCAAGGTGGCAGCCAGCAGCAACGCAGGCCACCACGCGCCTCAGGCGCCTGTTTTGCGTGTTCTGCGCACGCAAGCAGGCTGCCCTCGCCCCTCTCCATGCACCCTGTCGCAAAGCTCCGCCTGTGGCCTAGCCAGTTTCGCACGCGCCAGCCGGTCAACTTTTTGCCCCTGCACTGTAGCCGCGATCTCACGCTGCTACAGTGCGGTGACCGAAAATTTTCTCACTTTTCCAGTCACCAGGCACTCTCTCTCCACACTACAACCTGCGTTAGCCCGCGTAGGCGTCTCTCCCCGCGCCAGCTCCAGCGCCCGCTCTCGTGTCTGCACTCGCCTGCTTCAGCGCTAGCGCCTTCGCTCGCACCTGCCTTAGCATGCAGCGTGGTGCACTGCGGTCCTTCCACTCGCGCTTACTCCCTCCTACATGCGCGCGCGTCTTCGCCTGCCTGCGCCTACGCGCGCCATCAGACGTCGGCTGCTGGATCTGGACGACTTAACTCGCCGCTTCTTCACGCCAGCAGACGCTCTCTCTCTCTCTCACAGCACTCTCTCACTCCCTCCTGCAATCATATACACACACACACTCTCTCTCGTACACACACCCACTCACTTATACACTACTATATACTTATATATATATACATACATATATATATTTATATATATATATTTATATACTTATAGATATATATATACTTATATCTATACATATAGTAGTACCTATATAACTAAGTAAAGTATAGATACATATATATATACATATATACTTATACATACATATATATATATATATATATATATAGATCTACATAATATACATAGATACTTATACTAATATATATATATATATATATGTACATATACATACATCTATCTATACATATATTTACATATCTATATATATATACATATATATATATATATACACATATATAGCTACATATACACTTATATAATTATAACCAAATCTATCTATGTACATATAGATATATATTTACATATATACATATATATATATTTTTTCATATCAAATACCACACGTTGTATCGCAAAAATATCTACACCCGTTGCTGATATTCTTCGATACACGCGTACAGAAAGCGTTTTCGCACACATCTTCCACCCATCCATCCTACACTCCATGCAGCACTTCATCCTGTTGGTTGCGTCGTCCTAGATGATGATCAACTTGACATCATGCTACACACCATTTTCACCTCCACCCCCACCCCTATATACATATATAATATATACATATATATATATATACTATATTTACCTTATTTCTATTTCTCTTTTCTGCCATTAAAAAGATAAAAAATATACAAAAGAGAAAAGATAGTCCTTGACTTGCAGGTACTCAGTCTTGCAAATAGCAAGACCAGTTTTGGGAACCCTAATTTGGCTCAAAGCCAAGAACCTGATTTTGAGGGTGTACCTCAAGGACAAAAATTATGAAAAAAAAGATCTCAAATAGAAAAACACAAGAAACATAATAAACGAACAAAAGAGAGTCGTTGTAGGAAAGGCGTAGGAACTTATTCACCTCTAATCCCACTTCCTTGGGTTCGACCTTAGGCCTAAAAGTGACCAATATAAAATCAAATAGGCTAGGTAAAAAATTTTGTAAAGAGATGGTTAGGCTCGATTTAGGTTGACCACTATACTCATTTCAATGATTAAATAACCATATTAACACAACCTATCCGGGCCCGACCATACACCTTTTCTGGCGCCGTTGCTGGGGAAGTGCACATTCAAGTAAGTTTCTACTCCATTCCTTTAATTTTTCTCTTCTCACACCCTTCTCTTCACAGGTGTTTCTGTTTGTTGGTGTGCAGGTGAACCAGTTGCAAGGAGAAGGCAGGCAGACGAAGTCGAAGATGTGGGCAGATCCAAGGCGGGAAGGAGAGTGTGAAGTCGTCGGCACTGCACTGGAGCTTCGCATACGTGCTGAACAAGTAGGTCTTCCTTTCTTAGCAACTTAGGTCAACTTGTCACCTTAATAATATAAAAAAAAAGTAAAAAAAACACTTCTTGGAATCTCTTGGGGCAAGTGGATTAAAAATCACTTGTTTGCTTATTTGTCATCACTCCCACTGCGCCGAGATTTCCCGCCAAACTTCGCATAGAAAAGATCTTAAAATCTTGATTCTTGAATCTTTCACCGTGTGAAGTACTCTTTGGGGCAAAAATAAAAAGATTGATTGTCATCCCTCTTTGCCTCATTTATCTGCAATTTGGGATCACATTTTTGGTGGGGAGACTTGGAATTGAGTTGATTCCAACCCCACCACTACCTTTGACTTGCCTAAGATTCGATCCCGAATACTTCAACCCGAACAATTTGATTTTCTTTATCTTATGGTTGAGCCTTGTGTGTGGAAATCATTTTGGTGATTGGGAGCACTTGAATTGAAGTGCTTTGGCTCCCTTTCACACTAATCTAAAATTAATTCGTGCATCCACACATAGAAATCTGCATCTAAGGAAGCCCATTACATTTTAGCATGCATTAACCAACTGACATTGAAGAAGGGTTTGTTGGGCTTAGAAGAAAACTTGTATTCTCTCAAAACCTGGAGATTGGTTGAATTGGTAATTCAGAGAAATCCTAAAATCCATACTACTTAAAGCTGAAATTCTAAAAATCATTCACCAATTAAAGCTTCAATTCGGGGAGATTTCCCCGTTGCATGCTTGGTTTACACACTTTGTAAAATCAATCACTTGGGCATTACCCGTAAATAACGCCCTTCACATTCCAAAAGCACTTGATCCTAAGCCTCTAATTAAAACTGGTAGCAACTTGACCCTTATTATGGATTGGAGGTCTAACTACCTACGTGTAGCGCCTACGTGCTGGTGAGGGTTCCCGTGTGCTATCGGGTGTCTAAGACTGGGGCAAACAGCCTTTGAATCTGGCCTGGTGGTTCCGCAGTGCTAGCATTTGATTTCCTAGGTCGTGATAATAGGTAACTTAGATCTTTAGGTCTAAGGGCACACTGTAGAGGTTAGGAATTTGATTGTATTGATTTGTCATCAAGTGTACCTTTGCGACGTCATTTCTCTCATCTCTTTTCCCTTCGTATCCCCCCCAATTCTTCTTGCGGTAGTGCATGTTTGGGAGGAGGTCACAAAACCCTGAACTATGTGAATTGTCTGATAAATTTAGAAAAGAAGTCGCATCGTCCTCCTCCTCCACAAACATGGCTGCACGCCCACCCCCAAATCCCGAGGGAGGAAATCGCCCTCAAAACCCACCAGGTGGTAGAGCCTTAGATCCCATAACTCGCCTCTAAGCCCAAATGGAAATGTATAATGAACAAATTGAGGCCATTAGGAAAACATCGGAGGAAATGCAGAATCCTCCCGAACGGGAGGAGCCTAGGTCTCTTAGCTCCTATCAGAATCCCGATGCTACAGAGACCATAAGACAAATTTGGGTCCCCGTGGGTGGGGACGACTTTGAACTAAAACCTAACATAATTTTCCTGATAAATTTTCACTTCCATGGTCTTGCAAGTGAAGATCCTTTTCTCCACTTAGAAGACCTAACCTGATTGGCAGAAACAGTTAAACCAAGAAATATCGGGTTACCTATAGTCCTCATGAAAATGTTCCTGTTTTCATTGTGGGATAAAGCATCGTAGTGGTTACGTACACTTGGGAGAACCTTCCACTCTTTGGAAGAGATGTGAACAATGTTTCTCAAGAAGTTCTTCCTAATCGGGCGAACCAATAAGCTTCGCTGTGCTATCACCTCCTTTATGCAACAAATCGGCGAACAGTTTCATGAGGCATGGGAGAGATATAATGACCTCCTCAGGAAGTGTCTGCACCACGGTCTGTCTAAGTGGCATATAGCCTTGATTTTCTACTATGGGCTAAATGAGACTTTGAAGCAGATTGCAGACGCTTCTTGCGGAGGGAATTTCATAAATAAAGCTGAGAATGGAGCAGTCGAATTATTTGAAAATATGAGTGAAAACTCAATGAACAATGCTTCCATTGTCGCCTTTAATCTTAGCAGCCTGCCCCGTAATGTCTACGAAGTTGACACGGGACCCTCCCATTCATCCACAGACCTCAGCCTTATCGCACAGAAATTGGATGAAGTCTCCATCGTGCACAAGAAGCTGGACGAGCTTCTGGCCAACCCTGCCCGTTCTATGACAAACACCCCCACCTCACCACTTCATCACAATCCCAATTCTTCGAACAGCAAGCTTATCCCAAGAAACCCCGTAAGACCTTCATTACCGAGTGTCACGCCGAGCGATTCGGTAAGTCATGTGGATTTGGCTTCTGTGAGCCAGTATTTCGACACGGAGGACCAAGCCTCTATGTGCTCGGATGCATATTTACATGCGGACACGTCTTCTGGCATAGAAGACGCTTGTGCCCTGGGGAACAACCCGTTCTCTGCCACTTATAACCCAGGGTGGCGAAATCATCCGAACTTCGCATGGTCCAACAACCCGCAGCACCAAAACCCCGCGGGTGGACCAATGCAACCGTCCGCACCCGTCATCCCAAGGGCCCAGTCTAATCCTATGGCGAATCCGCCATCGGGTCTTTGCATACCGCAAACAGAACACGCATCAAGTCCCCGTGACAAATTGATGCGAATGATGACGGATATGTCAAATTGCCATGAAGAGAACATGACCTCTCTTCAGCACCAATTGGTGCAGCAGAATGTTGAGATCAATTAACTACGCATGGCGACTCGATCTCAGGGCACTCGTCTAGCTCAACCTATTCCCAACCCACGAAATTTCATACCCCGTGGTCATCAACCACAGGTACGACCTTCTTAGGGGTAGGTTCATCAGATTCTACAAGCTCCGAGCATTCCACCGGGATTTCAGGCTAATCCTGCTGCAGCACCTCACTCTTATGTCCCTATTGAGACCCCTCCTCCGCCTTCCCACTAGACCCGCATCGTCCAATGCAATCACTACGAGGAGCGGTAAGCAAACCGTCGATCTGCCTCGACTTGATCCTGGCCTGTATTATTCATTGCCCTCTTATTCGGGATGCGCATTGCATTTGCAAGAGGACGATACACCCAAATTGGTGCCAGAAT
The DNA here is from genome assembly GCA_037157565.1 of Thalassia testudinum. Taxonomy (NCBI): domain Eukaryota; kingdom Viridiplantae; phylum Streptophyta; class Magnoliopsida; order Alismatales; family Hydrocharitaceae; genus Thalassia; species Thalassia testudinum. Next base: position 523,267 of record JAZHRO010000029.1, on the reverse strand, counting down.
CAATCCCATTCCATGAGGCTCTACTGAGGGAGCCAAAAGTCAAGAAGAAGGATACGCAGGTCTTTGATAACCTGCGTAATTTGTTCAGGGACGTTGAAATCAAGGTACCCCTACTTGAGGCTATCGACCACATACCTACTGTCGCCTGATTTTTCAAAGACTACACAACAGCCAGGCGACAGTCAGAGAAAACTAAGAATCCGGTGGTTCTCTCGCCTCATGCGAGTTGTGCTATACTATCAAATCTACCACCGAAGCAGAAAGATCCGGGCACACTGCTTATTTCCTGTAGCATCCAAGGCTGTAATTTGAACCGTGCCCTACTTGATCTAGGATCTTCCATCAATCTTATACCAACCATCATGCACGAAAAATTTTCCTTGGGAAATCTGAAACCCACCCCTGTCACATTACAGTTGGCAGATCATTTTGTCAAAGTTCCAAAGGGTGTGGTGGAAGACATTGTGGTTAGGGTCAACAGTCTCTATTTTCCTGTTGACTTTGTCGTTCTAGATATGGAAGTTCCTAGCTCACTTTCTGATTGTCCGATCATCCTTGGTTGACCTTTCTTGGCCATAGCCCGCACCCATATCGACTGCGAGTTGGGCTATATTGAGATTATTGTTGGATCTGAAAAGCTCAAGCTTAACATCTTCAAGGCAGCCAAGAACTTTGATTGCGATTATATCGAGGATGACACGTCTGACGAGGACATGGCCGTCAGCACGTGTATCAAACTAATTGGGACTTAGTCTGACTGCTGTGGATTACCTGTAAACACTGACGATTTCCTGGCCGACACATATTGTGACGTTCCCCCATCCCTCCCTTGTCCTGTTCCTTCTCCTGACCATACTTCTGACGAGGTTTTCTCCACTTCCCATACCTCATGGTCTGAGTCATATCGGGGCTACTCACCACCGGTCCACACTCTTGAAGATCGGATTGCCCTTTCTTTCCTACCAAATTAGGTGGATTTGCAACTCCACATTGAGACCTTGAGCCCACATACTACTCATTGGGGCTATTCCTTTTTGGATCCATCTATCCAAGAAGCCCCTTTTCTTGGCCAATCGAGGGCCAACTTCTTCCTCCTGACTTGTTTTCTGATCCACCTAGGACACTCTCATCCAAAGAAATGCCAGACCTTTCACCATCTACTCCCGAGATGAAAGAGCTTCCTAGTACACTTAAGTATGTTTTCCTGGGACCAAATGAAATGCTCCCCGTAATCATTAGCTCAAAATTGACTAGGGAGCAAGAGTGCAAACTAACGAAGGTCCTTATGGAGCACAAGGCAGCCATTAGATGGTCTTTATCAGACTTAACTGGCATTAGCCCCTCCTACTGCACTCACTGTATATATACGGAGGAGGAGGCTCGACCTTCCCATGAGATGCAGTGATGTCTCAACCCTAACTTGTAGGAGGTTGTTAAGAAGGAAATTATTAAGTTGCTGGATGCGAGTATAATCTACCCGATCAGTGATAGCCCCTGGGTGAGTCCGATTCACGTTGTGCCGAAAAAGGCGAGACTCACCATTCGTGTCAATGACAGGGGCAAATCCATCCCTACACGCACTCCTACATCTTGGAGAGTGTGTAGATTATAGGAAACTCAATGCTGCAACCAAGAAAGATCACTTTCCGCTACCTTTCATTGACCAAATCCTGGAGCGGTTAGCGGGAAATAAATTTTTCTGTTTCCTGGATGGATTCTCAGGATATAACTAGGTGGCAATTGACCCCCGGGACAAAGAGAAAACCACCTTTACCTGCCCCTTTGGCACCTTTGCATTTAGAAGGATACCGTTTGGACTTTGCAACGCGCCAGCAACTTTCTAAAGATGTATGCTGGCGATATTCCATAACATGGTGGGTGACTTTCTCGAGGTCTTCATGGATGACTTTTTGGTCTTTGGACCATCTTTCGATGAATGTCTTGCCAACCTGACCTGTATCCTTAGGAGATGTACTGATGTAAACCTCATGCTTTGCAGGGAAAAATGTCATTTTATAGTGCACGAGTGAATTGTTCTCGGACATATCATCTTCGATAGGGATATCGAGGATGACAGAGCGAAGCTTGATGTAATTGCTGATTTACCTGTGCCTGGCTCTGTCAAACAAATCCGCTCCTTCGTGGGACACGTCGGTTTCTATAGAAGATTCATCAAAGATTTCTCCAAGATTTCTCGACCTTTAACTCATCTCCTATCGACCGACGTACCCTTCGATATGGGCCCCGATTGCATACGAGCATTCATGCAGTTGCGTAATGCTGTCACCAAGGCCCCCGTTCTCCAGCCACCTAATTGGTCCCTTGACTTTGAACTCATGTGTGACGCTTCCGACCTTGCAGTCAGAGCCATCCTGGGACAAAGACGCGATAGACACCCCTTCGTGGTGTACTACGCCAGTAAGATGTTGGATGAGGCCCAGCGTAATTATACTACCACTGAGAAAGAACTACTGGCGGTCGTCTTTGGGCTGGAGAAATTCCGCTCTTACCTTCTGGGCTCACATGTTATTGTTTTCACTGATCACGCAGCCATTCGCCATCTCATGCACAAGAAGGAAGCCAAGCCTAGACTGATTCATTGGATGCTTCTGCTCGAAGAATTTGACATTGAGATCTGCGATAAGGCTGGTGCCCAGAATGTTGTGGCTGATCATCTTTTCAGACTGGACCCTGACCATATTGGACTTACTCTGCCGATTAATGAGATTTTTCCTGATGAGCACCTATTGGCAATTAATGTGGCAAGTGGACCTTGGTATGCCGACATTGCCAATTACCTTGCTTCTGGATCCCTTCCACGTGGCTAGCCTAAAAACTAGTGCGAGCGCCTCATGGCAGAAGCAAAGTATTATTTCTGGGATAATCCACTCCTTTTTCGAGTAGGTGCTGATCAAATCATCCGTTGTTGTATTCTTGATAACGAATTCCCCAGTGTGCTATCCTTCTGCCACGATCAGGCCTGCAGAGGCCATTTCTCTGGGAGTAAAACTGCAGCTAAGGTGTTGTAGTGCGATTTCTTTTGGTCCTCCCTTCACCAGGATGCACAAAATTATGCCAAACATTGCACTAGGTGCCAGTCGTTAGGGTCAATGTCATGTCGTGACATGATACCCTTGCAACCCATCCTAGCTACGAAAATCTTTGACATTTGGGGAATTCATTTCATGGGTCCCTTTCCTCATTCCAACGGCTTTGAATTTATCCTCGTGGTTGTTGATTATGTTTCGAAATGGATCGAGGCTATTCCCACGTGCCGTGCTTAACAAGTTATATCCACTCGATTTGTCAAAGACCACATCTTTGCACGCTTTAAGATCCCTCAAGCCATTATCTCAGATGGAGGAAGCCACTTTACCCATGCTTCTTTTCGGAAACTTCTGAAGAAATATGGAGTCCACCATCATATCGCATCTCTGTATCATCCTCAGATGAATGGCCAGGCAGAGGTGTCGAACCGGAAAATCAAGCAAATTCTCCAGAAAATGGTTCGGCCTAACCGTAAGGACTAGTCCGACAAGCTGATTGACGCACTTTGGGCGTATCGGACCGCCTCCAAGGCTACCCTTGGTATGTCTCCTTATAGAATCATTTACGGGAAGCCTTGTCATTTGCCCATGGAGTTGGAGCACCGCGCTTATTGGGCGGTTCGCCAATGTAACCTTGACCCAGACCTGTATGGTCGAGAAAGGAAACTCCAACTCCAGGAGTTGGAAGAGCTCCGTCGTGAAGCCTATGATTCTACCTTAACTTTCAAGCAACGTACTAAGGCTTTTCACGACAGCTGTATTCAGTAGAAGGAATTTGAGCCATCTCAGCAAGTTTGGCTCTACAATGCCCGACTCAAATTCTTTCTTAAGAAACTGAAGTCCAAATGGACTGGTCCTTTCCTGGTCTCGAGACCATTTCCCAATGGGGCTGTTGAGATTGAAGATCCCAAATCTGGGTAGAAATTTACAGTCAATGGGTAGCGTTTCGAACCCTATCTTACTCATGAACCTGCATGTGTTGGAGAAACTGTTGCCCTGCTGGAGGGTAACTAATTTTGTCCCTCATTCTGAGTCCAGCTAGGGATGTTAAATTCAGTGTTCATTGGGAGGCACCCCAACAACACTCCGCCACTGTCACACTCACTTCACTTTTCACTTCACCACCCACCATCTACCCACCCTACCACCCTACTGTATACCCTTCACCTCAGCTCTCGTTACCCGATCTTTTGTCCTTCCTCTACCCTTCCCTGTATGCATATGAGGACATAGCATCGTTTGGCATGGGGCGGTGGATAGGCATCCATAGGATCTGGGTATTTTATGGTATCATGCAGTTTCCATCTATTTATATATATATATATAAATGGTGTTTAGTATTGATCTGAAGGCTGAAATAAAAAAATACAATAAGTGTTTACGGATATTCAACCACTGTTTTGAAGACTTTCCAGGCCACAGAAGCTTGATTCTCTCAGGCTCGGCTTAATTCACTTAAGCATTGACAAAATAAATCAGAATCACTCCTAACTTTGGACGTATTCTTGTACCTGAGACACCAGTACAGGATTCGTTGGTTTGCTTCTACTCGAGAGCCTAAGTAATCTTGGTTCACACTACACATTTCAAGAAAGACCAGGTGAACATAAGATCCAACCCTAGTGTTCATTAGGGAAGGTGGAGTCCTTACCTGTGCGCGCAGGTAGACTTTTTATCCCAGGCTTTAGTCTTGTGTTTAGGAAAGACTCTTTCCACCAAAAAGGAACTCTCCCGCCAAGAAAAGAAAAGTGTGCTCCTCCAAATAATGTTGTAAGAGATATACTGACACGTGTTTAAAAAAAAAAAAAAGCAAATAAGTCAGTATGTTTCGCAAATGTCTGCAAAGTCTTCACCCTACAAAAGTTCTTCAGGGCAAGTTACAAATACCCTGTTTTCTTTGAGCCACAAATGTCATAAAATGGGAGTTGAGTTTCTATCATCTTTTTAAGGGTCAATCCGAAGATATAAGCTGAAACTGGGACCAACCTGAACTTAAAAAATCCGTGAAACCCCAGGCTTGAGTCTTAATGTTCATTTGGTCAGTCTTGATCCTTCACTAAGCACAAGCCATAATCTCTTGAGCTCTCGACTACGGCAAAAACCTCCTGGGTCCTGGAAATCATACTTAAGTTTTAAATATCAAGAGTCCAGGTTAGTTGAGAGATGGTCTAAGTCATGTGAGACTTAAAGTACCGGTAGTCTTCTCTACAATTGGTTCTCATAATATCCAACAAATAAACACACCTACGTCGCCTTAGAAGAAAATCTTCAGCTTAAAGATCATTTCTAAATACAATACAAAAATGTTTTGCTAGGGACTAGCAAAAGATAGGCATGGGGGTATGATTGCACAGCAAAAATACACCAACAATTGTGCCATCTTGTGATATTTCCAAGCATTGCCAGTGTATATTAAGTAGCCAGAGTCGCATTTATAAAAGTAAACTCATGCATGCATTTATTTGAGAGGGGAGGAGAGTGAATAAAATGGCCTTGAAATTAATGTATTCCTCAAGTGCTACCTCACAAATTCACTATCTTTATTTTTATTTTTATATGACTTTGAATTTCTTCTCCACGGCTGCAAAGCATGGCTTGATCTTCTTTGCGCCATGCTCTGCACAGCCACTCCCTGCCAGCCATGCACAGCCATGCACAGCCATGCACAACCCAGGGCATGGCTATGCTTGCCTTCCTCTTTAAAAAAGCATGGCTATCTTCTTTGCAGGAGAGCCTGGTCCACCCAACACACAGATAGCACCTTCCTCCCCTCTCCCCTCCATACATAGCCTCTCTTCTTCTTGAAGAGCTACGCTGTGGGCAGGAGCAGCTCACAGTAGTACACAACCACCACTATGAGTCCCACCACCGCCCAGCTCATTAAAGAGCCTATGGGCGTTGTGGTTCTCCTATCTGTTTTGCCGTTCCAGCCATTTCCACCATTGCTGCAGGACTCAAGGTCTGAAGCTCCGCAGCAGCAGCAGCAAGGCGGCAGCCAGCAGCAGCGCAGGCCACCATGTGCCTCTGGCGCCTGTTCCGCGTGTTCTGCGCATGCAAGCAGGCCGCCCTCGCCCCTCTGCGCGTGCCCTGTCGTAAAGATCCGCCCGTGGCCCAGCCAGTTTTGCGCGCGCCAGCCGATCAACTTTTTGGCCCTACACTGTAGCCGTGATCTCACGCTGCTACAGTGCGATAACCAGAAAGTTTCTCACTTTTCTGGTCACCAGGCACTCTTTCTCCACGCTACAACCTGCGCTAGCCCTCACCCGCGTCTCTCCCCGTGCCCGCTCCAGCGCCCGCTCTCGCGTCTGCACCGGTCCGCTTAAGCACTAGTGCCTTCGCTCGCACCCACCTCAGCATGCAGCATGGTGCGCTGCGGTCCTTACTCTCGCACTTACTCCCTCCTGCGTGAGCATGGGTCTTCGCGGGCCTATGTGCCTGCACCTGCGCATGCCATCAGACGTCGGCCGCTGGATCCAGACGACTTAACTCGCCGCTTCTTCACGCCAGCAGATGCTCTCTCTTTCTCTCTCGCTCTCTCTCTCTCTCTCATAGCACTCTCTCACTCCCTCCTTCAAACACATGCACTCACACACACAGACACTCTCGTACACACACCCACTCACTTATACACTACTATATACTTATATATATATATATATACATACATATATATATTTATATTTATATATATTTATATACATATATATATATATATATATACTTATATCTATATATATAGTAGTACCTATATACCAAATTATAAGTATAAATACATATATATATATATACATATATCTATAATTATAAATACATATATATATATATATAGATCTACGTAATATACATAGATGCTTATACTAATATATATATATACATATACACATATATATAACTATATACATATATTACTATATATATATATATATATCAATATATAGTGATATATACATACATACATATATCTAATTATAAATATATATATATACATATACATACATCTATCTATACATATATTTACATATCTATATATATATACATATATATATATACACATATATAGCTACATATACACTTATATAATTATAACCATATCTATCTATATACATATAGATATATATTTACATATATAGACATATATATATATTTTCATATCAAATACCACACGCTGTATCGCGGGAATATCTGCACCCATTGCTGATATTCCTCGATACACACGTACAGAAAGCATTTTCGCACACATATTCCACCCATCCATCCTACACTCCACGTAGCACTTCATCTTGTTGGTTGCGTCTTCCTAGACGACGATCAACTCGACACCGTGCTACACACCATTTCCACCTCCACCCCCACCCCTATATACATATATAATATATACATATCTATATATACTATATTTACCTTATTTCTATTTCTCTTTACTGCCATTAAAAAGATAAAAAATATACAAAAGAGAAAAGATAATCCTTGACTTGCAAGTACTCAGTCTTGCGAATAGCAAGACCAGTTTTGGGAACCCTAATTTGGCTCAAAGCCAAGAATCGGATTTTGAGGGTGTACCTCAAGGAGAAAAATTATCAGAAAAAAACCTTAAATAGAAAAACACCAAAAACATAATAAAATCACCTCTAATTCCACTTCACCTCTAATCCCACTTCCCTTAGTTCGACCCTGGGCCTAAAAGTGACCAAGATAAAATCAAATAGGCCAGGTAAAACATTTTGTAAAGAGATGGTTAGGCTCGATTTAGGTTAACCACTATACTCATTTCAACGATTAAATCACCATATTAACACAACCTATCCAGGCCCGACCACACCACGTGGTGCCATCTCGGCCTCCCAAACCAGCACAACAAATACATGAGGACTCACCCCGCCTTTTCTCTCCTCAACCGCGCCATCACTTCTCAGCCCTTGGATCAAGATCCAATGGCTGTGAGCGATGAAGCCGAAGTTATCCTCTCGACAATCCACCATGATAGTGCATTGGTCGTGCACTCGTGACTGAAGCAAAGGTCGCGGGTTCAAGCCTCGTGCATCGCAAAATCAACCAAGGATGTGGAAGTGGGCTCAATTGAGCCGTTGGATGGCGAGCAAGCGGTGCAGATGCAGAAGACGTGGTGCACCCAGAGCGCATGGATCGTGTACGCACTATCCAATGCAAAATCACAAGCATGATTTGACGTGGGTGCACGATGAGGCGCAACAGCTTATAAGTCGTCCAATCTCACGATCGGACGGCTAAAATCGAGAGAACGTGCATGAGCCATTCGCATAGAGAAGAAGAAGTGGCGCATGTGGGAGGCTTGCACGATGCGCACAATCTGGGCTTTACTGATGATTTTATCCATCACTAAAGGCCCTTGCATTAATGTTTTTAACATAAAAGGACCTTTCTACCCCAAACCTCTACACCTATAAAAAGGTCTATGCTCCCGACATTTCAATCATCCCTCCACTTTTCTCCCTCTCCAAAGCTCTAAAGAAGCTGATCCCAATCCCAGGATGCTCCTCTAGAGAAAAAATCAAAGTTTTCTCTCCGTCGTTCCGTAAGTGGATCCCACGATGACAACGACGCCCTGCCTTGCCCCTGATTCATCCTGCTCCTTTCTTCATCTTCCATCTTTGTCCTCCATCTTCTGGGCATCACCCCATCTAGCTTGTCCTCCAAGCAATCGTTGAGGAGGATAACATCTCTCTCCCTTCTTTATCACTTTATAGAATAGAATTTCCTGCTTTCTAGTTGTAAAAACAATATTCAGTTACAAACTAATTGTTTCTCTCTCTATTTCAGTGTTAATATCAAATTTCATTATCATTTACTCGCTTTTAAAACAAAAATACCAAAAAAAGTATAATCATGGATTTTAGATCGACGTAGCCTCCCTGTGTCAACCAGGAATCTCTATATGAATTTTGGTATAAATTTATTTGTTGAGGGATTTCTTCGCAAATCATTATGCGATGACGGGTTTTTTTAAAATCCAATCCTTTTTACGTAGATCTTCCGAGCCAACATTTTGGCACTGTTGCCAGGGAGGCAACGATTCTTGATTTTTTTTCCGCATTTCACACATTTTATTATTTTCTAACTTGCTTTTATTTCTCTTCTATTATTTTGCAGGTACCTCAACAGGGATTCTTCAAGCGGTAGAAATGAGTAAAGTGCAGTTGAAGACAACTGCAAGTGCTCCCCATTCTTCCCCCCTCAAATTTCATTCCACAACCTTAATTCAAACCCCAATTAACCTAGGTGTTCTCATAAAGCCTAGGATTAGTTTGGATGCTTTGATTTCCATTTCCACTCATCTCACCATCATTAAAAAAAAAAAACAAAAAGATACTTATTGTGGGATAAATCAACATACACACTACATACACCCACATTCAAGGAACATGACCTAACTTGATTTTTATCTACTAAACCAGAATTCTGACCTGTGGAACTGGTACATGTAAATCAACACATAAGAGAGTAGAAATCAGTCTAGGCTAATCATCTTTTGCGTCTAACTCAGTGGTGCATTTCGGCCAATTGTTTGAGTTGTTTAGACCACACCACTTCATTTTAAAATCAACTCATCAAGTAGCTTCCCCTTAGGGTTTACAATTTAGGTCAATACCAGGCACTCCACTTTACTTTTATTTTAAAAGGAAAAGATCTTCACCCATGTTTGAACATCTGGTTTGCTTCTGAAACTTGATAGAACTCACCTAATTCTAAACCCTAAAAGCTACTTAAGGAAGATTTGAATATTAAAATCCATTCATCCAAATAATCTTACTTGAAAACACTAGTTGTGCATGCACTCACACATATTCAATCAATCATTAAGGGCACAACCCATCTTAAGAGCCCACCACATTCCATAAGCACTACAATCCTAAGCCTAAGTTAAAATTGATTAGACATTGGCCTTAAGGGCTGATTGACTCTTCGCGGCCCAAACTGAGATTGTTTACGAATAACCTTCTTGTACTAGTCAATCTAATGTCAAGCTAGGGGAGTAGAATCAAATGATTGTGGCTAGGGGTATACTAGGAACTAGAGGCGCATGCCGAAAGAAGAACCTTCTATGCAGTCCCTCCTTCTAACTGGTTGGATTGACTGGATACAAGTAGAGTAAATCATCTATAATCTTAAGACAAATTCTGAGAGTCTGTAGATCCTTAGGCTATCCAACTTAGGGACATGCTTGTTTTATTGTGCTGCAAGGTTCTTATCCCCAGTCCTTCCGACCTCTTTCTAGAGAATGCAGGGCGCTCAGCCCTTCAAGGATTTTTATGACCCTTCAAATTACAGGGAACGTCCCAGTGTCCAGATTCCAATCGGAGACGTTGAAATCAAGCCCCAAGTGTTAAGCCTGATCAAACATTTGATGGGCTTGGCTCTGAAGACCCATTTCAGCATTTGGAGGACTTAACCACTTTGGTCCAGGCCATGAAAGTGAGAAACATGAATGAAGAGCAAATGATCATGAGGCTCTTTCCCTACTCTCTTAGGGATAATGCTGCTTATTGGTATAGGACCATAGGAAGGCTAATCGCAACATGGAATGATCTGAAATCAACTTTCCTAAACAAATTCCTCCCAGTCGGGCATACCAATGCACTGAGGTGGGCGATTACTACTTTCTCCCAGCGGTCTGGGGAGCAGTTTCACATTGCCTGGGAGCGATTCCAGCACTTATTACGGAAGTGTCCACACCACGAGGTGCCAAACTGGCAGCTCATGCATATATTTTACCACGGGTTGACTGAGCAACTCAGAAATCACATGGACGCTTCTTGCTGAGTGATGTAAACATGTTTACACTACATAAGATGCCTATTTATGCATGTTCTTAAGCATAGAATTGCATGCATACTATAAATATTGCATAGCAAGCATCATCTTGCATTTAGATTAGTTTGAATCAAATGGAGGTTAATTATCTCCTTTTATGTTCAGGAATAGAGCAAAATTTTTATCGGGGCCTTGGATCGAAGATCCAACTGTATAGATCTGATCAGGGAGACGATTGGAGTTCAACGACTCCAAGATCGCCCAAATTAGACATCTGTAGCATCAGATAGAGACCGGGGAACCCTAGAAGATCAAGGGCCAAGATGGTGTGAATCCACACTTTAAACGACAAATCCAACATTAACGGATGGATTCAGATCGATGATCAAAGCCTAACAGCATGAAAATCAACTGAATCAGACATCCGTGGCACCATCTACATCATCCAAAAGATGGATGGCCAAGATGGCACCATGTGGTGCCATCTCGGTCGCCCAATTGGCCGCCCTCAACTTCAGAAGAATCTCACGATAGAATGGCTGAGGCTTGATGAATGTGAGCACTCGTTTCATGCGTGGGAGGCGAGTAGGCGGCATACGTCGCCCATGACTGGGGCTTTAGTGACGATTTTATTCGTCACTAAAGACCTCTTATTTATTGTTTTGAAATTGTAAAGACCAAATTGCCCTCACTCCTTGCAACTATAAAAGGAGACCCCCTCCATATCAAATTTTCATCCCTTCTTTCTCTTCTCTCCCTCTCCAAAGCTCAAGAGAAGCTTGTCCCACACCCGGGTTGCTTCTCAAGAGATAAAGTCAAAATTTCGTCCCCCTTCCGGAAGTGGATCCCACGACGACGACGACGTGTTGGCCCGTTCCCGTTCTTCCCGCTTCGTCCTTCTTCGTCCTACTCCATTCCCCATCTTCCAGGAGTCGTTCCGTCCAGCTCGTCCTCCAAGCGACCGTCGAGGAGGATAATTCTCTCTCCATTCTTTTTAATGTTTTCTAGAGTAGATTTACTGCTTTCTAGTGTAATTATTTTCTGCTTTCTAGTCGTAATGTTTAGTGTAACAAACAATCTCTTTGCTAATGAATTCCATGTTCATTCTACAACACTTTTTGGTTTTTGTTTGTTATATTCTCTCTCTCTCTCTTTTATTTATTGTAAATAGATAGATGGTTTCCAACCAATTAATCTACTTCATGCCAAATAAAACAAACACGTAGTTTTAATCAAACGTCCACCTCCCTGAGTTCGACCCAAGATTTCTATTCCAGTATAAATTTTATTTGTTAAACACGAGTTCTTCGCTTTCAAACTACGATGACAAGTTTTTCAAAACCAAATACGTTAGCGTAGTAACTCGTAGTTTCAACATTTTGGCACCGTTGCCGGGGAGGCGACACTCTTTGATCTTTTTTCATGTTTTACAACTTATGAATCATTTACCTCACTTCTCTCCTTTCTTATTGTGATTGCAGGTACTCTTTGAGACAAGCAAATGTGGTAGATTGGAGCAAAGTGCTGTTGAAGGTTCTGTAAGTTATCTCCCACGTCCTACCCATTAGTGTTTATTTCACCACATAATAACACAAACATCAATCAACCTAGGTGTTCTTATAAATTCTAAGGTTAGTTTTGTTTGTTTGTCTGACACCTACACCCGCCTCACCCTACACATTTAAAAAGAAAAATAAAAGAAAAATCTCATAGAGGTACACAACCTCATTTGATTTTCAAACTTAATCGGTAAACCGATCTTTGGAGTAGGTACACACATCCAAACACATAATTGAGTAGAAATCAGATTAGGAAATCACTTGTGTGCCTAAATAAGTGGTGCAACAAGCCAATTTTTTGAGTTGATTGGGACGCATCACTTCAATTAAAATCAACTCATCAAGTAGCTGCCACTTAGGTTCAACTCTTAGGGATTTACCAGGCACTCCACATTCTTTTAAATTTCAAAGGAAAACATTTTCACCTGTGCTTTCAAAACTTGGTATGTCAATAAAACTTGTTTGAAAAAACCTAAAGTTGAATCCTAAAAGCTACTAAGCAAGATTTGAACCCTAAAATTCACTACATCAAAAATAATCTTACTTGAAAATCACTGGTTGTGCACACACACACATCAATCAATCATTAAGGGCACAACCTAGACAAAGGGACCATCACATTCCAAAGCACATTCAAACCTAGTCCTAAATAAAATAGAGTAGACGTTGGCCTTAAGGATTCGACTTGCTCTTCAAAGTCTAGAACGAGATTATTTTCAATTAATTTATTTCTACTGTTCAATCTGATGTCTAGCTAGGGGAGCAGAACCAAACGATCGTAACTAGGGGGTACACTAGAAATCGGAGGTGCAACTCGAAAGAAGAACCTTCTCCCCAGTCCCTCCTAACTGGTTGGATTGAACAGACAGAAGTAGATCAAATCATTTCTTTATCTCAAGATGGGTTTTGGGAGTCTTTAGGTCTTTAGGCTAGCCCACTTATGGACATGTTTGATTGTTTGTCTTGTAGGGCACCTTTCTTCCTCCTATCTCTCATGAATCCTTCCACATTGTTTACACATTCCTGCTCTTTCCCTCTTATTTTGAGTTATCCTCAACATGATGATTATCCCGACTCGTACTATAATCAACCATCAGTTAGTTGGGATAACTCGGATTGGGGATACAGTTCTGGACCTCCTTGTTTAGGGTCTAACCCTGAACAATATGATCATGATTTCTATCCTTCTCAGGGCCACATAGATTATAGATCGTCACCCTTTCATGGACAACCTAATACGATCTACAATCAAGAAGGATACACTGATTCTTACCCATCCTCTGATTACATTACCTTTAGGTCATCACCACCTTTTGAACAATTCGAAATGTCCTATTATTTGGAAGGATATAATGAATCTCAATTTGTTAACTCCTTTGCACTAATCCCAAACCCGCCCAACCTTGATCGACTCATTTGGTTCAGGGTAACAAGGTTCAAGATAAGGTTCTAGCTAACTTGTGGAATATCATACAATCTTTAGAAGTTCAGCCAATACCTTCCATTGAAAGATTGGAGCCCCTGATTGAAATGATTGATGATTTGAAGAAGTATTTGTTGGATTGGCTTAAGGATGTTAGGGATAAGAAGCCATGTGAGTTTCTACTTGGGAAGTTAGCGAAATTGAGGATGAGATTTGTGGTTGCATTGGTTCAATCTTGGGATGCTTCCTAGGATGAGCTTCCTTTAGGAAAGCTAATGTCAGAACTCTCTTAGGCACCTATTGGTGGGGATAGTGTTACGAGGCTGACCAGATTGAATTAGAGCAACCAATTAAGGATGATCTGATTTCTTCACCTGAAATCCCTGAGCCGGGGTACGAGGAAACGTATGTCCCCATGGATTAGAAAGTGATGGATGATTTTTAGACGTACATTAATACGGATTTAAATTTCTTTGATTCTGAGGGTGAAGATTCAATTTGCGAAGTCTCACGCGAGTTTACTGAACACGATTTCTGTGAGACGATTGGGCCTGAGGAATCGGTTAAATCATTTGGTAGCCCAATAACTAAGGTAACTGATCTTATTGAGGCTTAGATGATAGATCCATAATCACATTTTCTGGAGGGTTCAATCCAATGCCCTGATTGTCAGTTACACCCCATTGAGCTTACTGACGATTTTGTTTTTGAGATAACTAGACCCAAGTCAATTCTGATTTAGCCACATCTTTTAGACTTGGAAATTTCAGACGGGGTGATTAATATGCAAGAGGTCCCGAAACTTGACATTCTGGATGAGGAGAACAGAAGCTGGGAAGTTCTGATTTAGGAAATAAACTTTGGAGGAAATAGAAGACTAAGTCTAAGGGTTCCAATTCATCTGAAACCATCAAACCAAAACCCTTATGACATTCGTTCTAAGGATGCTCAAGCCAAGCATACATTCATTGATTATCCTTTTGATATTGAATTCTTTGTAACCCGTCTCTTAGGTCTTGGGTTGCATCCTCATAAATCGCAGGCCCGACCACACTTGCATACTGATTTTAGGTTTTGGGTAATTTTTATCCAAAACCTTAGATATTTTCGAATATGGAGTATGGGTCTACACCACAATCTGGTCCACATTTGTGGACATCTATTGGTAGGTTAGAGGTTTCTTCTTTGTATTCTGATTCTAACTTGTACCTGTGAATTCTTTATTTCTCTTCTTTGTATACTGTGCCTAGCTGAAGGCACTAAATTTAGCACGTATAATATTTTTGTTATCTTGGAGAGGACCCGACATTCATGCAATTTACGTGCTTTCTACTCTAATCCACTCTGTTTTATGTCTTTTTAATACAATGAGGACATTACGTTAGATAGTCATCGGGGGGTAGATATTCATTTCTAAATTTATTTGTCAGTTCCGTAGATTTATTTTATTTTCTTTTATATTAAAAAAAAATTGAATTAGGAAAGAGAACTTGGGTTTACGAAATTTTCAATCCTAGGAAATATTATGTTAGGATCTAATCACAAAGACCCTTCAGGTCTTCAGACTTAATCAGCCTGTGTATCCATTAAAATGTGGATTTATTTTTCTAGTCCTCGCCAACCTAAAATCTATTTTAATTCGAGTAAATAAGTTTGGGTGATAAGTACACGACTTATCAACCTGCCCTCTGATTTGAGGGAACTTTAAGCCTAAAGCATCTACACACTATCTTGTCACTGACTCGTTAATCGATGATTCTAATGAAAATTGGGTAGCTATTAAACATTCTAGGGTGATATGACTGGCAAGTTATCGTGGGTAACAACCCATAGGTAGGTTGTCTAGAGCCTAGTCAATGGACCATTCGCTTTTTGCTGCCTTTAGGTAAATCTTAGACCAGGGAAGCCACCTACTTAAAAATTAAAAAAAAAAGAGAAAAAGAAAGTCAAAAAGAAAAGGAGAAAAGAAAAGAAAACAAAATAAATAAGCCACACTTCACCGCACGAGTATGGCTGGCAAGTTGTCAACCAGTTGTCCAGAACCCAGCTTAATAAATGCACTGAAATTTCCCAAAACACTTAGGAAGAAGCGGAGAAGTAGAATAAACTGGGGAGATATACATTGTATTCACCCTTGTGTTGACCCTATAAAAATAAAAGTAGGGAGAAAGCTACTGATTGTAAAGATACACCTTTAGGTAGAATTCTCTTTTTAAGGTCACCTAGAGGCGTAAAAATCTGAAGTCCATTTTAACTGCCGATCAATGAGTCTATCACATTCACAATAAGATGCTTAGAACTTAGGGTTCTCATCAAATCTTGGGTGAGTTGAATGGCCGTAGAAAGCCACTCTTCAACCATAAAACTCAAAAATCCAAAAAAATTAGAAAAGAAGAAAAAGAGAAAAAGAAAATTTCCTTTGAATAAGGTGAGGGCTTGAGGCGGTCTGCATTTTGGCAGAAACCCATGCACTATTGTGTCTTTGAAAGTTCAGATCCTAAGTAAACATTTTCTTAATGAATGAAAATAACTCATGCCAAAATAATCCAACCTAATTCTTTTATAAATAGCATATAGTTTTTGCTAGGGACTAGCAAAAGATAGGCATGGGGGTGTGATGTAAACATGTTTACACTATATAAGATGTCTATTTATGCATGTTCTTAAGCATAGAATTGCATTGCATACTATAAATATTACATAGCATGCATCATCTTGCATTTAGATTAGCTTGAATAAAATGGAGGTTAATTGTCTCTTTTTATGTTCAGGGACAGGGCAAAATTTTTATCGGGGCCTCGGATTGAAGATCCAACAGTACAGATTTGATCAGGGTGACGATTGGAGTGCAATGACTCCAAGATCGCCCTAATCAGACATCTGTAGCATCAGAAAGAGACTGGGGAACCCTAGAAGATCAAGGGTCAAGATGGTGTGAATCCGCACTTTAAACGGCAAATCTAACTGCACGGATGGATTCGGATTGACTATCGTAGCCTAACAGCGCAAAAATCAACTCAATTAGACATCCGTGGCACCATCTACATCATCAAGAAGATGGATGGCCAAGATGGCACCATGTGGCACCATCTTGACCGCCCAACCGACCGCCGTCAACTTCTGAAGCCACTAGCACCCACGCATCTCCGCCATTGGATCAAGATCCAACGGCTGAGATTGCATCCCAACCGGTGCTCCCATTCTCTGAAGCCTCATCTAAAGAGCCGCCTTGACCATTGGATCTCAATCCAACGGTTTTGATCGCGCACGCACAAATTAGCTCACCTGCTCATCCATGAGCGTAGCGTAGTGGGTAGAGCGCTCGCTTGCAATCGGGCGTGCATTCGAGCCGCAGGAGGCAGGCGCTGAAGCGTGGAGGTGCGGGCGCAATTGACTGCTCGATGGTGATCCAACAACCGTGAGCAATCAATCCAGATGACGCGCCGACACATGCCCGATTGTTATCAAGCCAACATGCGTTGACACACGTCGACACGTGCCAACATGCACTAATGGTCCCATACCTATTTTTCCCTCTTCTCCACTATAAAAGGACCTACACCCCCTTCCTTCCAAGCCATCTCTACCTACTCTGCTCCCACCTACTCCCAAGCTCTACAAGCCTACCAATGCTCCACTAGAGCTTGTGCCCAAGCTCATAAGGTGCCTATTAGTGTAGCGAACCTCTGCCCCACCAAATACTCCTACTTCCATCTCCCTTCATAGGTCACCTTGGAGCCATCCTCCCACCTCCATTTTGGTAGCAGATCACCACCGTCTTCTCACCTCCATTCTGGAGCCACGTCGAAGCTTTCCTCGACCCGACGTCCTCCTGCATCTCACCTTCATCGTCCCGCTCCTCATCTCCTTTGTCCGAGCTTCCACCAGGCACCGTTGTATCACTGAATCGCCGATTTAGGAGATTTCCTCTCACCCCCCTCTCTTTTTATTCTTTCATAGTTTATTGTATTTGACATTGGAAGTAATATATATCATATTTGTTCCACATCTCTATTTTGCGAGTCATTTGCTTGTTTTCTTCCTATAAAAATACAAAAAAGTAACAAAACCCTAAAATACCAAAAAGAAACGAATTGAAGCGTGGTTTTCACGTAAAGTAAACATTGCCTCCCTATGTTTGACCCGGGACTCCCTTGGAGTTTCGGTATAAATTTTATCTGATCGATGTGTTTTGCAACTACGATGATGGGTTACTTGTAACCTCGATTTCTAACACGTGAAACACGCCAGACCATTTTGGCACCGTTGCCGGGGAGGCAACGGAATTTACTTTATTGTTTATTGCATTTCTTTGCATTTACATAGCACTAACCCTTCTTATCTTTGATCTACTATCCTGCAGGTACCCTAGAATGGAGATCCAAGTGCAGTAGATCAGAGTAAAGTGCGGCTAGAGTGTTTTGTAAGTGTCCCCCACACCACCCCCACCTTAGTTTTCATTCCATAACCTAATAACTCAAACCCAAACCAACTTAGGTGCTCTTTGTAAACCCTAGGATAGATTTGGTTGTTTGTTTACCACCTCCACTTACCTCGCCATCCACATAAATAAAAAAAATAAAAAAAAAGTGTTATCTAATTGTGGGATTTTCTGAAAGCTACACACTTAACACCCACAACTTCTTATCCTAAGGTGCACAATCACTTTGATTCTACCACTTAACCGAGATCTGACCTGTGGACCGGGTACACTTCAACTAAATACACACAAGTGAGTAGAAATCTTTATAGGTTAAGCATTCTTGTGTGCCTTAACTAAGTGGTGCAATAACCCAATTGATTGAGTTGTTTGGGCCGCACCACTCAATCTAAAACTGATCCATCAAGTAGCTTGCCACTTAGGGTTGATTCTTATGGCTGAACCAGCCACTCCACATTATTTTTTATTTTTAAAGGAACATATCATCACTCGTGCTTTCAAAACTTTGAGTGTTCTACTAAACCTTGATTGAACCAACTTAAGAATTAAACCCTAAAAGCTACTAAACAAGGTTAAATCCTAAAAGACACATCATCAAATAACCTTGTTTGAGAACCCTAGTTGTGCACGCACACACATTTTAACTGATCATTAAGGGCATAACCCATCTAAAGGGCCCATCACATTCCTGAAGCACCATTGTCCCAAGCCTAACTAAAATTGATTAGACGTTGGCCCTAAGGACTGGTTCGCTCATTGGGATCTAGATTGAGATTGTTCACGATTAACCTGCTTATACTAGTTAATCTGATGTCTAGCTAGGGGAGTAGCGACAAACGACTGCGGCTAGGGGGTACACTAGGAACCGGAGGCGCAAGCCAAAGGAAGAACCTTCTCCCTAGTCCCTCCTTCTGACTAGTTGGATTTCCTAGACATAAGTAGAGTAAATCGTCTATAATCTTGGGATAGATTCTGAGAGTCTGTCGACCTTTAAGCTACCCAAACCAAGGACAGGCTTGTATTTTTGTATCGTAGGGCTCCTTTCTCTTCTGATTTCCCTCCTTACTTCACCATGTACCCTTGCACATCCTACACACATTTCACATCCTATCCTCCTACCACCATTTATCCCCAAGATGATTACTATCCCGACTTGACTTGTAATTACCCATCCACTAGCTGGGATGACTTTGATTGGGGATATGAATCCAGACCTCAGTGTCCAGGGCCTAACCCTAGACAACAAGACTATGATTATTATCCTTCCCAGAGCTATAATGATTATGGATCTCCATCCTTTGATGAACAAAGCAACCCGACCTACAATCAGGAAGGATATCATGATTATAACACCTACCCTCCCCAGTATTCCATTGAATATAGGTCCCCACCATCCTTTGAACAACCTAGAATGACCTACTTTCAAGGAAGGACGCGAGAACCTCGACATCTTGACTCCCCTAGATTCAACCCAGACCCACCCAAACCTGAATCGAACAAGTTGGTTCAGGTGACCCAGATCCAAGATAGAGTGTTGGCTAATTTGAGGAACACCATACAATCTTAAGAAGCCCAACCAACACCTTGCACTAAAGCATTGGAGCCTATGATAAAAATGATTGATGTGCTGAATAGCTCTTTATTGGATTTGCTCCAAAGTGTTAGGGATAGGGACTTGGGTGAGTTTCTACATGGGAAGTTGTCAAGGTTAAGGATGAAATTTGTGGTTGCCCTAGTCAAATCTTAGGATGATTCTCAAGATGAACCCCCTTCAGGAGAGCCAATGTCTGAACCTGCTCAGGCCCCTGTTGGGGGGGATACATTTTCTGAGACCGAGGATGACCAAGTTCTACTAGAGCAACCATTTGAGGATGAATCGATTGATTCACCCGAGATCCGCAAGTCAGGAATCGAAGAAAATTATGTCTCCTTGGATCATGAAATGATTTATGATTTTGAGACATATATAAATGAGGATCATCAATTCTTTGACTCTGACGGTGAAGAATCTTTAGGTGAAGTCTCACTTGAACATAAGGAAAATGATTTTAGTGAGACAAACGGGCATGAGGAATCTGATGAACCATTTGATAGCTCATTCATTGAAGATTTGGATTCGGTTGGGGTTAAATTGGAGGATCTGGATCTTGCTGATTCAATCAGTGACCCCAGTCCTCATCTGCACCCTGAAGAGCTGACTTCTGGGATCTTTGTGCCCAAGTCAATCTTCACTCAGCCACAATTTCTGGACTTGGGAGAATCATATGGGGTGAATGATATGCTAGAGGTCCCGAAGCTTGAGCCCTTGATGTTGGAGGATAGGAAGTTGGAAATAAAAATTTGGGAGATTAATTTTGACGGAAAAACAAGTTTGGATATAAGGGTACCTATTGATCTGAAATCGCCTATCTTCTATAAGGACCCTTATGATATCTTTCACGTGTGACCCAAGCTTGGAATAACTGATTATTTTTTGAGCTAGATGTTAAGTGGACAACTGCACCTATTGAACCATCTTTACACGTTGTTCGACACTTTGGTCTTGGGTTCACACCACTAAATCGTAGGCCCGACCTCGCAAACACAACCTTCAGTTCTGGGTGATTTTCATCTAGAACCTGAGAACCACTCGATCCTGGGGCATGGGTCTGCACCATAATCTCATCCACATATGTGGACATCGTCTGCGGATGGGTTTTAGGATCAACCTTTTGATTTTGATTCTAACCCACACTTGTGAATTCTCAATTTCTTCTTTGTATGTATGTTATGCCTAGCTGAAGGCATTAAACTTAGCACGTGTATACACTCTTCTCTCTGTGGAGCTAACCGGATTTTCACAACACTCAGGTGATATTCTATTTACTCTGCCCTTTTCATGTCATTATTTTTACAATGACGACATTGCATCATTTAGGCATGGGGGGTGGATAATCAATTCCTGAAATCATTATGTTAACTCCATAGAATTTCTTTTAGTTTCTTAAAAAATAAAAAAAAAATTCAAATTTGAAAAAAGATAAAAAAAGAAAGAAATTAGGAAAAGAGAACTTAGGCATTTGGAAGTTATTAACTTCAGGAAATGATATAAGAGGACCTAAACACTTAGACTCTTCAGGTCTTTGGGCTTAATTAGCTCGGGTGTCCACTCGAATGTGGATTTAGTCTCGAGTTCTCGCCAATTAAAATTTATTTTAATTTGGTAAATAATTTGGGATGATAAGTATGCAACTTATCAACTCACCCTCTGATTTGGGGGGATTTTAAGGCTAAGCATCTACACAGTATTCGCACTGACTCATTTTTCGATGATTTTTACGGAAATTGGGTAGCTAATGAACTGACTTGGGTGGTATGGCTGGCAAGTTATCGGTGGTAACAGCTCATCGGCCGGTTGTCCAGAGCCTAGCCATAAGACCATTTTCGTTGTACTGCCTTTAGGTAAATCTTAGATCAGGGAAGCCACCTACATAGGAAAAAAAAAAGAAACACTCAAAAAGAAAAGAAAAAAAAAGAAAAAGGAGAATGTACAAAATAAAAAATAAAATAATAAAATCACACTTCACTGCACGAGTATGGCTGGCAAGTTGTCGGTGGTAATAGCTCATCGGCTTGTTGTCCAGAACCCATCACAAAAAATGCACAATAATTCCTAAAACACTTAGGGAAGAAGTGGGGAAGTAGAATAAACTGGGGTGATATACACTAGGTTCGCTCTTGTGTTGACCCCATAAATAAAAGAAGTAGGGAGAAAGCTACCGATCGTAAAGATAAACCTTTAGGCAAGGTCACCTAGGGTTGTAGAAACCCGAAGTCCATCTTAATGGCCGTTTTGTGAGCCTATCACTTTTTCACAAAGATGCTTAGTACTTAGAGTCCTTTTCGAGTCTTGGGTGGGTCGGATAGCCAGAAAAAGTTATCCTGGAACTCTCAAACTCCAAAAGTACAAAAAAATTAGAAAAGATGAAAAATAAAAAAAATGTATCTTCCCTTCTCAAATAAGGCGAGAACTTGGGCCATCTGCATTCTGGCAGACACCTGGTACTGTTGAGTCTTTATAGTTTAGGTCCTTAGTTGAAATATTCTATTGTTAATAAATGACTTAGGCTTAAGTGATCTAATCCTAATTCTGCTTTTATACATAGCATATAGTTTAATTTTGCTAGGGACTAGTAAAAGATAGGCATGGGGGTATGATGTAAGCACATTTATTGTGGGTAAAATGCCTATTCATGCATGTTTCTAGGCTTAGATTTGCATTTCATGTTATAAATATTGCATTTCATGCATCATTCTACATTTAGAGTAGTATATAATTTAAGTTAATTGCGTCCTTTTTATGGTTAGGAGAGAAGGATATTTATTTCGAAGCCTCGAATTGACGATCCGACTATACAGATTTGATCAAGACGATGATCGAAGTCCAATGCCTCTAAAATCACCTCAATCGGAGTCCCGTAGCACCATATGCAGTTTGAGGAAGATCAATGGCCAAGGGACCAGGAGACATAATTTGGAGCTTCAAATGATAAATCCGACCTTGCGGATGGAATTGGGTAGACGATTGTAGCCTAACGATGTAAAAATTGACTCAATCTGTCCTTTGTAGCAGCCCCTACAACAAGAAGAAGATAGATGGCCCAGACTACGCCAGGTGGCGCAACTCAGGCCTCTAGTGCACGCATGCTGCACCGCATGCATGCAATAGCATGGGTGCACGAGCACGCATGCAGGCATGCAAGTGCATAGCATAACGCCAGCGTGTAGGCGGACGCGCGTGGCAAGGCAGGAGCGCAGCGCCAGCTATGCATGCGTTTGACCTACATCGACGCATGAGCTGGACTTACAATGACTCTTACAGCCGTTGGTAATTCATCGCATGCAAGCAAAGCCAGCTGTGGGTGCCAGCGGGCATGAGCTGCATACAGCGATAGCCTTGATGTCACTAATGGTCCCATACCTATTTTTCCCTCTTCTCCTCCACTATAAAAGGACCTACACCCCCTTCCTTCCAAGCCATCTCTACCTACTCTGCTCCCACCTACTCCCAAGCTCTACAAGCCTACCAATGCTCCACTAGAGCTTGTTCTCAAGCTCCCAAGGTGCCTATTAGTGTAGCAAACCTCTACCCCACCAAATACTTCGCCTACTTCCCATCTCCCTTCATAGGTCACCTTGGAGCCATCCTCCCACCTCCATTTCGGTAGCAGATCACCTCTGTCTTCTTACCTCCATTTCAAAGCCACGCAAAAGCTTTCCTCAACCTGACGTCCTCCTGCATCTCACCTCCATCATCCTGCTCCTCACCTCCTTCGTCCGAGCTTCCGCCAGGCGCCGTCATCTCGCCGAACAGCCGATTCAGGAGATTTCCTCTCACCCCCCTCTCTTTTTATGCTTTCATAGTTTATTGTAATTGACATTGGAAGTAATATATATCAGATTTGTTCCACATCTCTATCTTGTGATTCATTTGCTTGTTTTCTTCTTACAAAAATACAAAAAAATAACAAAACCCTAAAATACCAAAAAGAAATGAATTGAAGCACGGTTTTCACGTAAAGTAAACGTCGCCTCCTTGTGTTCGACCTAGGACTCCCTTGGAGTTTCAGTATAAATTTTATCTGATTGATGTGTTTTGCAACTACGACGACGGGTTACTTGTAACCTCAATTTCTAAAACGTGAAACACATCTGACCGTTGTGTCATCAGAGATTACACCTTTGATAGGGCACTTCTGGATCTAGGTACAACCATTAACCTAATTTCGACTTATCTTTACGGGAAGTTTGGATTAGGTGAACTTCGGCCGACCTCAGTAACACTGCAGCTAACAGACCGTTCGGTCACCAATCTAAGAGGTGTTATTGAGGATGTTATTATCAAGGTTAAGGATTTCTATTTTCCTATAGATTTCCTTGTCCTTGACATGGATGTACTTGAGAATTTAAAGAATACACCCATCATTCTAGGGCATCCGTTCTTGGCTACCGCTAAAGCCAATATCAAATGTAAGAGCAGTAGCATGGAAATCGCCTTTGGGGATCAGAAATTGAAATTGGATATTTTTAGGGCGATTAACAAATTTGAGGATTGTGGATTTATAGAGGAACTTAAGGAAGATAACTTGAATATTGAAACATGTATGGTGGCCTCTACAATTGAAAGTCCCTCTTGTCTTGATGGATTCGACCCGCAACCCTCTGTGGCAAACCTGCCACATTCTGAAGAGGTTATTGATTTTGTTCACCTTCAACCTCTTCTTCTTGATGAATCTTCATCAGCATCATCCTTACCTTACATCTTAAACCCGCCCCAGCTCTAACTGAAACCATTGCCTGAGAGTTTGAAATATCAATTTTTGGGACCTCAAAAGACTCTCCCTATGATTATTAGTGCTAGTTTAACTAAGGAGCAGGAGATTAAAGTGATCAAGGTCCTAAAGGAATGCAAGGAGGCAATTGGTTGGACCATTCATGACCTTAGGAGGATCGAGCCATCTTACTGCAATCACGGAATATTCATTTTTTTAGAGGTGAAAAGGAATGCTATCGAATCACCGATAGCAATCCAAGAGAGCTTTTATTGAGAAAAAGATAGCAAAAAAGTTACATGAGTGAACCCCAATGGTGTATGAGATTCCAGCAATTATTGACAATATTATCCACATTCACTGCACTCTCCTGAAACAAGTTCTCATTTCTAGCTCTCCATACCGACCATAGAACTGCCACCGTGGGCAAGTATGGCTTATTCACCCTCAAGAAGGAACTCCAGAGAGTCTCCCACGTGGGAATAGATTCCCTACACACCTTCCTCTAGACATAATCTATAATCATGCAAGTAGAAAAAATATGAATACTGGAATCATTATGCATCCCACACAAGTGGCGGAAGTGAGTGGGGGTGCCCATTCTCCTATGCCTCAAATCTCCAGTTATCAGGCCATCTCTTCTGCATAACCACAAAAAGATTTGTACCTTCAATTTCCATAGCTTTTTCCCCACCTCATCCACTTCAGCCATTCTAGACGAATTGACAAGCTTATCATAAGCAGCCATTGAGGAGAACGTTTCCTCCCATTTGTATGTCTGATACTCCTCAGGTGTGGGTTTGAATGCAGCAAGTTCCTGCATAAGACGTTCATTTTCTGCTCGTGTTCTTGTTTCATGACCATTCCCCATCTCATTGTTCAAAGACCAATTCTCAGAGGCCGTGTCCTCCATATACCACAGCATCTTTATCAGTAGCAGCTGAAAATGCAAGAGGGTACCTATCTTTTATCACCCCACCAAGCAACCAATTTTCAACCAAATTTGAAGCTTTTCCCATCTCCTAAGAAAGACTTGAAAAGACTCCAATTATCTGCCAAGGCATGCACCACTGATGACCAGAAAGGAGATGGTTTATGAGGATTTAGGTGGTTCTTCTCATCATTGGCCACCCAATAGCTATCCTGGATGATCTCTATCAACAATTTTTTTTCCCCTTGAAGCAGCCGAACAGCCCACTTCAGAAGCAGGGCATCATTAAATTCTTTGAGGGACCTGATTCCCATGCCACCGAACATCTTTTACAAACAAATTGATTCCCACTTTACAGGTTGGAGGAAAGCACCTTGATGATAAGCCCCTTTCCAGAAGAACCTCTTGCGCATCATGTCAATTTTTTTCCAAATTGATTTTGGGGCTCTAAGAACAGAAAAGAAAAAGACTGGAATGGATGTGATGACTGAATTCAGTAAAATATACCTCCCACCTTTTGATAAGTAGCGACTACTCTAGCCCTCTAATTTCATAGCCACCTTTTCATATAGAAAGGACCAATCTGCTTTCCTCAGTTTTGTGCACTTCAGAGGTAAACCTAGGTATTTGACAGGCAGTGAAATCATAGGCGTGCCCAAGATGGTGGAGATGTCATTCTGGTCTATTCCATTCATACCAAAGCAAACCGAGGAGGACTTGCTTCCATTATGTTTTAAGCCAGAAATCTTAACCATATAGTATAGCGCTTGCACTTCCCTCTTCCAACCTTCCACAAAAAAAATAGTGTCATCCGCAAATTGGAGAATGAGGGCCAAAGCCCTGTTGTTAGACATAGAGTATCCCCTTATCAACCCATCAACTGCTAGTTTGCATGCATATCTTGCCAATGTATCCACTGTGAGATTGAAGATCAAGGGGGCTAGTGGGCATCCTTACCTTACCCGACACTGAGGCTGAATCCAGGCTCGACATGGTTTCCCATTTATCAGAGGGGAGTAGGAAGCAGTCATGATGCATCTCTTCACCCATTGTATCGAACGGGGGGGAAATTTTCTCCTTTTTAGAGTTTCCCAAAGGTACGGCTAGGAGATTGAGTCATAGGCTTTGGTCAAATCAACTTTCCATAGAAAGGCCTTGGACTTTCACCTGTGCCACAACATCACCATCTCTTGTGCCATGATGAAGGATTCCTGTAGAGACCTCCCAGGTAGAAACGTAGATTGGACAGGCATTATCAAATCTTGTAGTACATCACGAATTCTCTTGGCTAAAATCTTGTTACTAATAGGGTAGATGGAGTTTGACAAAGCAATGGGTCTATAATATGAAAAATTCTCCACACACGACTTCTTTGGTTGCAAAAACAAGTAGGACTTATTCAGTCTTTCAAAACCAAAGTTGCCCATTTCAAATTCATATATAACATCCATCACATCCTTTTAACGACATTCCACATTTCTCTGTAAAAAAATACCTGAACCCCATCCGGTCCAGGAACTCCCTCATTATTCAAGTCTTTAATTGCTTTCACTATTTCTTGTTCAGAAATAGGAGCAATTAGCATGGCCATCTGATCATTGCTGACACTTGGGAAATCTGCTGAAGCCATCCTCCATGAACCTCTTGGTGTAGCCTTGGCTAGCTCTTTAAAGTACCTGCCAGCTTCACATCTGATTTCGTTGATAGATGTGATGGTTCTCTCACCCATTTTAATAGATGAAATGAGATTAAGCCTCCTCCTAGCACTGGCAGCAAGATGAAAGAACTTCGTGTTGGAATCACCTTCCTTGAGCCACAGTTGTCTAAATCTCTCACGCCAGTCCATTTCATTCTTCAAATCCTCCACCCCAACAACCTGCTGCATCTGTTGTCTTTGTTCATGTTCCTGAGAACTTAGAGGCTGCTTACACTCATTTAGATCCAGACTTTGGATCATTGCCAGTGCCTCCACCCTCCTCTACTCTTTGATGGTTGCCACTGTCTGCCCATACTCTTTCAACATAGAGCGCATGCCTACCAACTTGGAAGCCAGTTGCTGTGTGGCTGAGCCATTCACTACCTTGTTCTGCCACTAGATGGATAACATCTCAGCAAAACCCTCCTCCCTAAACCAAGATTTCTTATGTTTGAAGTATGATCCAATATCAATATTCACCCCACTATCCCACACAATTGGAGTGTGGTCAGAAAATGGCCTGTTAAGGCTCATAGCAGACGATAGTTGAAATCTCTCCAATAGACTTGGGTTACCAAAGAATCTGTCCAGCTTTGATGTCTGTCCACTGCCATTTCTCCAGGTGAAATCCACCCCACTGATAGGGTATTTGGTGACTCCCAATCTCTGCACAACCAATTGGAATCCAGCCATTGCACTATCAGTTCTGCCCCCAAGTCTATCACCACTTGAAAGAGGACAATTGAAATCACCCCCAATGAGCCATGGCACCGCCTGAACTCTTTGATGCAGTGTTGATAGATCTTCGCACAATTCTACCCAATCAGCAGCTGTACAAGGTCCATAGATGTACGAGATAAACCACTCCAAATCACCTTGAAGGTTTTGACATCTACAAGTGAGCACATGTCTATCGCGAAGGACTTCAGTTACTTTGAGACAAGATTTTCTCCACCATATGGCCATCCCACCAGACCCTCTAGCTGCACCCTTCCCCACATAGTCTGCTTTCCCTGATAGTCTAAGAAAGTCCTAGACATGGCCACTCTCCTCCTCTAAATGTGTCCCTTGAAAGAGAGCACAATCTATTTCCCACTCAGTAAGATATCTGATCAGAGATGCCCTTCTCACCTTGTTGAACAACCCATGCACATTCCGTGTTAGAACTCTCATTCCTTGCATGGTTGATCCCCTTGAGCCAAATTGTCCACATACTCAACCATGATCGACTTTGCAACAGTTTCCTCCACTATAGCGATCAAGTTCTCCTTCCTTCACCTTCTGAGCAAGTAAGGGGAGCGACCAAGCCCCCATCTCTGATTTGTCCCTCTCCCAAGCTTCAGTTCACTAGGGACAATGAACAACACTTGATTCACCTCCTTAAGGGCCCTTCTACCACTGCTGACTACTATTTCCATACCTGATTTTACCTCCTCATTTCTAATAGAATTGCCTGAGTCCTTCTCTAAGGCAATTGCATCAGCCATGGACCCCTTTCCTTTGGCCACAAGGGTTTAGTTGCTACATCCCAAGATAGTAACATCATCCATAGTCATCAAGTCCCTCTCTAAGGTTTCCATGTGACAATACTTCCTCTTCTTTGATTCAGGGGCCTCATCTGATGACTCACGACCCGGCAGTTCAGATTGTTGCACCTCCTCAGATCTAACCACAGACGTCTTAACATAGCCCAATTCTTGTAACACAGAGACCTGCCCAGCCACTGATAAGCGAATTCGCCAACAGGAGCCCCCACACCTGAGAATAATTCTATCTGTCATTGACCCACTTTTAAGGACTTCAGCCTCAAATCGAAGTGAACGGGCATCACCCTCCCTAATCATTATTTCAGAGTCTTCATAGATGGATGCAAAGCCTACAACCATCTTGGTGACAACCCCTTTAGATCTCAAGTGCAGTGGAAACCCTTTGATCTCAAGAATCCCCCTTGATGAGAGCCTCATCATGAGCCATAGCTAGCTCATTTTGACCCAATAAAGAAGATAAAAGCTCCTACATAACCTAGAAGAAGGCTTAACTGAAGGAACAAGTGCTCTGAGAAGAAAACATGAAATAAAGGTTAAAACTGTAATTTTACCATTGCAGTACATAAACGGGATTTCTCAGAAGCAAAACATAGGTCAAATGGTCCAAATAAGATAAAAAGTGGGTTGAATTAATCAGAAATGGGTTTATGTGCAATCTAAGAATTAAATGACACTTGGTAACCCTAAAACAGACCCGCTTAAATTAACAAGGTTCCGGTCAGAATAAAAATCAAGCAAACCCTCTAAAAATCATAGAAAAACATCCTCTAGGGTTTAGAACAGTTAATTTGGCCTTTGGAACCTAGTTTGACCTAGAATAGGGTCTTAACTCTTCAATTAACCTAATTTGGGTTTTTACGCAAAATGTCCAGTCAAACAAGGTCAAACCTAAAATCCAACTTCACCATTGGATTCTTTAGGTCCAAATTAGGTTTGTACCAAAATTCGGACCTAAGGGGAGGTCATCTTGACCTACTTTGCAAGTTAGTACACCCAAATCACAAATAGGTCCCTATCTTTTGAATATCCTTGCAGAGAGCCCCCTAGGTTCTTTTCCTTCTTTGCAAACCGGTCCTGCTGCCATTGCTAGGGCAGAACCGAGCTCCGACGAAGTTTCGAGAGAGATTGCTCTCTAATTCCTCAGAGATTCTCTCCCAGAAATGGAAGGGAGATTCTCTGAGGAATTCCCTTCCTTCTAAAGCCAATCAAATTCGCTGGCGTGAACCCAATCTCTCGTGCGAACGCACGAGAGACTTGGGTATCTTTCTTCCTTCCAACTCCGGCGAGCCGGCTGACCTAATTGCGCATTTTTCACGCACTGATAGGAGCGGCCAGCACCTATAAAACACCCCCCGGACCCGGCCGCTCATCTTAAGCTTGATTTTGACGGAGATCCCCTCCAAATTTCTTCTCTCCCATCTCCGGCCAAACGACCCACAAGCTCCGGCGACCACCTTCCCTCCTTCTCGTCACTCTTCTGCCATACCAGCAGCAGAGTCCTCTCTGCCTCTTCCTCCCGCGGCGTGCTGTACCCTACGCGCAAGCTCCCGACCTCATCTTCGTCGCCGCTTCCTCCCCCAGGGTCTTTCTTCCCCGACGACGGCAGTTACGAGCCGTCCTCTCCGCCGCCTCCCTTCCCTCCAGAAAACCCCAGATACGTTCTCCACCTTCTCCTCTCTCTTTTCCCCCTGTTATCTCCTTTGATCGACCTTCGACAGACGCTAACCACCTCCATCATCTTCGCCTCCGACCACACTCCGGCGAGCCGCCCACACCACTCCAGCCCTCCACACGGCTCGCCAACCACCTCGAAAGCTCCGCCTCACCTCCAGGAACACACTCCACCCTACCACTGCCACTCCATCCCTCCACAATCACCCCCCGACCAACCCACCATCTCCGGCCACAGGTTGACCTCGGCACGCACGCCTAGGCCGACCTGCGGCCTGCAGCACTGCCCACCACCTTCGCCGTGCCACGGCGAAGGTCTCTAGCTATTCTGATTTGGCCGAGAGGCGCATTTTGTGTACGACAGGATTTGAGCCGCTGCCGCCATGGACGACCTCTGATGAAGCTCCCACGAAGCTCCAGGCACCCGGTCTTCCAGGCTACAGGTGCTGCATACTAGCGCGGGTGTCGCGAGGTGAACGAGTCCAGCCAAGGAGTGCTAGCAGAGCCAGCAGCTGCGGGGCAATCGCTCGACGAGGCTTCTGCAGGCGCGCGTGAAAGCGAGACCAGATAGTCCCACATCGTGGGATTGCAACCGTCAGGTACCATATAAGTTGTTTTTGCGTTTACTTCTTATCGCCTCAGTACGCACAGGGGTGAGGTCCCTCACTGACCCCACCCGCCTCGTCCGCGGCCTGACCACGCGGACCTGGCGGATCCGACCCGACCTAGACCTACGCACTCCTCGCGCATCACACACCTGCAGGTGCGCCTGGTCCCGGGTACGATCCGACCCGATTTAAGACTGTGGCTCTGGTAGAGCGGTTTGAGTGAATTGCTTGAGAGAGAGAGACGCGCGGGTAGAGGGAGAAGGGTTAGGTTTTGCTCCTGTGCAGGCAGGCTGATCGCAGGAGAAGGACTTGGCCGCTGCAGAAGAAGGAAAAGCAAGCCAAAGAAGAAGAAGAAGGCAACGAAGAAAGGAGGAGCAAGACAGAAGAAGAAGAAAGAAAGAAGTCTTCCCAGGAGAAGAAGGAAAGCAGAAAGATTAGAAGTCTTCACAGAGAAGAAGAAGAAGGACAAGGGAAGATTGCAAAGAGATCAGAAAGGCAAAGCAGAAGAAGGAAGAGAGAAAGAAAGATCACATTTAAGACGTCTGATACATAAATCAGACGTCTAATTCTATTTTTTTTACATCTTTCTTAAAAACTCTTTGAATCAATTATATTTGCATTTAACAGTTGTATTCTTGGGTTTTACAAAGTACTGAGTTTGCTCCCTGTGTTCGACCTCGGATACTCTAGTTGTTCGAGTAATAAAATTATTTATATTTGTTTAAACGTTTTGTCGGTTCTACTGCAACGTAATACGCCTTTAAATCCGCACAAAAACGTTGACAACATTTTGGCGCCGCTGCCGGGGAGCAACGGGCACTTTTAAAGCTTTTGAGTACAACTTTTCTATCTAATATCTGACTTAACTTCTCTTTTGTTGTGTTCAATCAGGGAAAGCAAAACAAAAAGGAAAGAATAGCAACTGCACAACAGACTGGAACAGGTAATTTCCATAAGCCCTCTCCCTTAACCCTCGCACAATCTAAAAAAAAAAGAAAAAAAAAGGAGAGAAATCAACTTAGGGCTACCTGTCTTATATTTAGTAACTCATCAAGTTGCCTGATTTTCATTTCAACATATTTTTGTCTGTCATCCAACTAAGGCAACTAGGGCTAAAACTTTCTTGATTGAGCCCTAGGTGCTAATTTCTAAGGCAACTAAATTGGACCCATTAGAGCCAAGTTAGGATTGCAAAGCTAGGGTTTTTAGAGACACATCTTCTCTAAAACAAAGAAACAAACTTTCCAAAAAGAAGTGTGCCTAAACCGTGTTTGAAAAGATTTATACAAGAGGAACCCTAAGCAAATCAGGCTGATAATCCATTTGAACCATAAAAGGAAGGACCTAAAAGCTCTCAAAGGAACAAGAGGTGAAGTTGATCCCTCGAGTCAACCAACCTTAATATTAGGTCACTTTTTGCACTCAAAATACTTAAAATTCAAGTGGAACATTAAGCACCTTGATCTTAAAATAAAAAAGGTAGACTTAAGAGGTCAAGATCCCCATTCTGGTGTACCTGGAACCGCAGTGACAAGAGAGGTCGGGTGGGGGAAACCCTGTAACCCGTGGGGACGCTCTACCGTGTAGGGGTCTTTGCGGGACTCTCCCTCTCTGGCTGCCCAGGTATTTCTCAGGTGGACGATCTTCTGATCCAGGGGTCCATCTGCCCCGAACCTCTATAGTCACCCAACAATTCTTGGGTGTCTTGATTGGGTCCAGCACCTTCTAATCTCATCACATCTTCCGGTGCATGTTTGGTAGGAGGTCCTTAAGACCACCTTTAAGACCTCCTCTAGAAATTCATTCTCGCCGAGGCCAAGCCTCGACGCCCTTGTTTGTGCAGCAACCCCACCACATAAATCTTTCATCTGATTCAGACCCTGATTCTCCTTCTTCTCCCATCATGGCACAACCCATTGAAGAGGAGAATAACCTTGAACACCAACTTCAACGCTTGAATGATCTCTTTCAGAACTTTGTAAACCCACCACAGCGACCTATGATGCGAGATCACTATAATCCCGCTGCGGTGGCAATCGAACCCCGAGTACGAATCCCAATTGGAGGACCCGATTCTGATCTAAAGCCCAATATGATTCATGCCATACCAAAGTTCCATGGGCTTAACTCTGAGGATCCATTCCAACACATTAAACAACTCAAGCATCTGGCCCAGACCTTCGGGTCAGATGTACAAAACCGGGATATCCTACTCATGAAAATGTTTTCGTTCTCCCTCTTGGACAAGGCCGCGCACTGGTATCAGACTCAGACCCGCCCGATCAACACTTGGGAGGAATTACAGTCTGAATTTTTGAAAAAATTCTTCCCTGTTGGCCGGACGAATGCCTTGCGCCACCAGATCACTCATTTCACTCAACAACAGGGAGAACCTCTTCACGAAGCTTGGGATCGATTCCTAGATCTCATGCGAAAGTGTCCCCATCACGGAGTTCCTAAGTGGGAACAAGTCCAGTCTTTTTACCAGGGACTCCGTGAGGATATTCGTCTAATCGTCAATGCAACATGTGGAGGAAACATCATGGGCCAACACGAGGACACGGTGTGGGAGATTCTCGAAAACATGTGCGAGAACTCCATAAACAATGACTCCTTGGGCTTATTCGACAGGACGAATGCCCGCGCATCGACGAATCTAAGAGGGACACATGAGACGCAGGACCTATCCACTTCTGTTGACCTGGAATTGATGGCCAGTCGGTTGGACAAGGTCTCTATCATAGAAAAGAAGGTGGACGAGCTAACTCGACATTTGCAGCAAGCCACCTCTGCACAAAACTCTTTTGCACGACCTCCTCTGGCAAGGGAAACAGTGCAAAACATCTATCACCAACCTACCAAGGGGATGGGCCCCTATCCACCCCCGTCTACCTCCCGGACCGGAGTGACCTCCGATCCCTTCTACTCGAGTTGGGGGAACTCTGAACCCTCGTATTCTGACTTTCCTGAGGTTCCTCAGAACTGCGAGGACCTCAACGCGATCCAGAATGACCCATACTCCAATACCTACAACCCTGGATGGCGAAATCATCCTAACTTTCAGTGGGCGGGAAATTCTCAAAAACCACCATATCAACCCCGCCCACAAGCTCCTCGTCCATATCAGCCGCCTCAGCCTCGGCCCAATCCCACCTACCAATCCGGGCAAAATCAGGATCAACTGACTCTTATCCTTCAAACGCTGGCTGACATTCAAAAGATGAATGCAGCAATGCAAAAACAGCACAAGGACGAGATCACAGAGGTTCGCAACCAACTGGCCCAGATGGCAAATTCTCGCCAACCTGGCACCCTTCCTTCGCAACCTCTGCCCAACCCAAATAATGTGCCGACCCAGAGGCGCATTATGAATCCAAATCCAGGCCACGTACATTCGATTTATCAGGCCCCTGCTACTCTATCACCAGACGGGATGGAGGCTTCTACATCTTATGCAGAATTTCAGCAGCAGCCACCTCTCCTACCTAACCCAAACCAAAGTCAGGCTGGATTAAACTCTGTAACAACACGTAGTGGTAAAACAACACAAGACCCACATTATCTGAACCACTCCAAGCCTGATAATCGCCAAGACCCTAGGGTAGTCATCCAAGATACTACTGTCCCAGATCAAGAACCTGGACCTATCCTAGAGGAACCAGCTAGGATCCCATTTCCTGAGGCCTTGACCAAAGGAAAAAGGACAACCAAACCTGTGGCTCCTGAGGAGGATCTGGTCAAGCTCTTTGAACAGGTCCAGATAAACATCCCGTTGATGGATGCAATCCGCCACATACCGGCTTACGCAAGATTCTTGAAAGACATATGTACACCTAAACGTAAGCCGCGAACCAAGGATGGGAATCCGATCGTACTGTCAGAGCAAGCCAGCTCTGTCATCCTGAG
Source organism: Thalassia testudinum (assembly GCA_037157565.1). Taxonomy (NCBI): domain Eukaryota; kingdom Viridiplantae; phylum Streptophyta; class Magnoliopsida; order Alismatales; family Hydrocharitaceae; genus Thalassia; species Thalassia testudinum. The sequence goes on along the minus strand of JAZHRO010000029.1, from coordinate 488,339 downwards.
CAAACTCCCACCCAAGGCTAAAGACCCAGGAACCCCCTTGATTTCTTGTAAAATTGGTGAAACCCAACTTGATAGAGCCCTACTAGACCTAGGTGCCTCCATAAATTTAATACCTACATCCCTCCTTGACCACCTTGAAGAATCTGAACTTAAACCCACTGAGGTGACATTGCAGTTAGCCAATCGATCCATCAAGTCTCCCAAAGGAATACTCGAGGATGTCATTGTTAGGGTACGAGATTTTTATTTCCCAGTGGACTTCATAGTACTGGACATGGATGCACCTAAGAACCCAAGGGACACACCAATCATATTAGGGAGACCCTTTTTGGCCACTGCTAGGGCCAATATAAACTGCGAAGAGGGCCAGATAGAATTAAAATTTGGGAATCAAAATCTGAAGATTGACATTTTCAAAGCCCAACAAGGGATTAATTGCGGGGTTATAGAGGAAATTTGTGATGTCAAAGCCGTGGTTGATGAACTGCATATAGAGGACAACCTGATTATTCCTGATCAACCACTAGAAAATCAAAAACCGCTAACAGAGGAGTGCGAACACGATCTAGACACACCTATGACTCCTACCATTGCTCCCGATACAAACCCTGAACCACCCGCTGCTGCTGACAATCCTGTCATGGAACTCAAGCCCCTTCCCGAACATCTAAAATATGTCTTTTTGGATTCAAATCAAACGTTTCCTGTGATTATCAATTCTCGACTCACACCTGACCAGTAACTCCGTTTGATTTCTGTTCTCCAGCAACATCGTAGAGCCATTGGATGGACTCTAGATGATTTGACTGGTATAAGCCCTTCATACTACACGCATCGAATCTACACAGAAGAAGGCTCACGACCTTCAAGAGAAATGCAAAGGCGACTAAACCCTAACCTACAGGAGGTCGTGAAAAAGGAGATCATTAAGTGGTTAGATGCAGGGATCATCTACTCGATCTCCGACAATCGTTGGGTGAGTCCAACACAAGTGGTACCTAAGAAGGCAGGACTTACCATCATCACGACTGAAACCGGGGAAGTCATTCCTACCCGAATAGCTAATTCGTGGAGAGTCTGCATTGATTACAGAAGACTAAATTCCTCCACGAAGAAGGATCATTTCCCACTACCGTTTATTGATCAGATCCTCGAGAAACTAGCGGGAAATAGATTCTTCTGCTTTCTTGACGGGTACTCCGGTTACAATCAGGTGGCAATCCATCCATAGGACCAAGAAAAGACCACATTCACCTGCCCCTTCGGGACGTACGCGTTTCGAAGGATGCCGTTCGGTCTCTGCAATGCACCTGTAACTTTTCAGCGGTGCATGCTTGCCATATTCTCAGATATGGTAGGTGATTATCTAGAAGTCTTCATGGATGACTTTTCAGTTTTTGGACAATCATTTGACGATTGCCTCCAACACTTGGTCCATATACTCAGGCGGTGCATCGAGGTGAATTTGGTTCTTTCCTGGGAAAAGAGCCATTTCATGGTGCCTGAGGGAATTGTCCTGGGACATTTAATCTCAGAGAAAGGCATCCAAGTGGATCGAGCTAAGGTTAACCTGATTTCCAAGCTCCATATGCCTAGCTCGATTAAGGACATCCGATCTTTTTTGGGGCACGTCGGTTTCTACCGTCGATTCATCCCTGATTTCTCCAAAATCGCATGCCCCCTGACCAATCTGCTTTCCAAGGATGTGCCTTTCGGAATTTCCAAGGAATGCACTCAAGCATTTGAGATCCTACGTGACCGAGTCACCCAAGCCCCAATCCTACAGTCCCCTGATTGGTCTCAACCCTTTGAGATCATGTGCGATGCATCTGACTTCGCTGTAGGAGCGGTTTTGGGGCAGAAAATTGACGGGAAACCTGTGGTCATTTACTACGCCAGCAAAACATTGGATGAGGCTCAGCGTAACTATACGGTTACTGAGAAAGAGCTGCTGGCCGTAGTATTTGCCCTGGAAAAATTCAGATCATATGGTTCGCGTGTTATCATATACTCGGATCACACAGCTGTGAGGTATCTCCTGGCCAAGAAGGACGCGAAACCTCGATTAATCCGCTGGATCTTGCTGTTGCAAGAATTTGACCTCGAGATTCGCGACAAGGCGGGAAAGCACAATATGGTAGCTGATCACTTATCCCGCCTTCCTTCTGAAATTATTGATCCTTCCGGACCTATTACAGAACATTTCCCTAATGAGCACCTCCTGACTATCAGTACAAGTCTTCCATGGTTCGCCGATATTGTTAATTACCTGGCATCACATCAGATTCCGCCCGATTGGTCGAAGGCCAAAAAGGACAAATTGCGTTCCGATGCCAAGTATTACCTATGGGAAGACCCGTATCTCTTCCGCATTGGTGCTGATCAGATAATCCGACGATGCGTCACGGAAGTGGAAATCAAAGACATACTCTCATTCTGCCATGACCAGGCATGCGGTGGACATTTTTCGGGACATAAAACCGCATCGAAAGTCCTCCAGTGTGGTTTCTACTGGCCCACAATTTTCAAAGATGCATACAATCACTGTAAGGCATGTTCCCGTTGCCAGACTCTAGGCAACATGAGCCATAGAGACATGATGCCTCTACAGCCGATCTTGGTATGCGAAATTTTTGATTTTTAGGGGATTGATTTCATGGGACCCTTTCCTACCTCGGATGGCTTCGAATACATTTTACTCGCAGTTGATTATGTTTCCAAGTGGATAGAAGCCATTCCGACCCGAACCAACAATCATAAAGTAGTTATAAAATTCCTTCATCAAAACATTTTCTCAAGGTTCGGGATTCCGCGTGCTATAATTTTCGACGGAGGGACCCATTTTACGAACGCTCAGTTCAAGTCACTGATGATCAAATACGGGGTGTCACACCGAATCTCTACTCCTTACCACCCCCAAACTAATGGTCTAGCTGAGCTATCTAACCGAGAGATCAAGAAGATCCTTCAGGTTACTGTTCGACCAGATAGAAAAGATTGGTCTTCTCGGCTTCCGGAAGCATTGTGGGCCTATAGGACCGCCCACAAGACCCAATTAGGAATGTCTCCCTTCAGACTAGTGTACGGGAAGGCATGTCACCTCCCCGTCGAATTGGAGCATAAAGCCTATTGGGCAGTACGGACCTGTAATCTCGACCTTTCTAAGGCTGGAACCCACAGAAGATTTCAAATGAGCGAGATCGATGAATTACGCCACGACGCGTATGAGAACTCGCGAATTTACAAAGAACGGGTTAAAGCTTTTCACGACAAACACATTTCTAGAAAGGTCTTTCATCCTGGTCAAAAGGTTTTACTCTTTGATGCTCGACTCAAATTATTCCCAGGAAAGCTAAGATCCAAGTGGGTTGGACCCTACCTAGTCCGCCAAATCTTCGGAAATGGAGCTATTGAAATCAGCCCACTCAGCCACGATTCTGAACCATTTGTCGTGAACGGGCAGAGACTCAAGCCGTTCATTGACATGACCGATATAGATTTGACTGAGTCATCCTTTACCCTCCTTTCCTCTTGAGCTCATTGCGCCCAGCCGATGGCGTAAAACTCAGCGCTTAACGGGAGGCAACCCATCATTCTTTGAAAAACCTAAAACCGTTTCTGACATCGCTATGCGGAACTCATATTGCACTTTAGGGTTCATCCATTAGAACAGCCGACTTCACCTCAGGTATACCTACCCGAGATTAGAAATCGTTCGTAACAAGTCGCTTTGACCCATTCACTCACCACACACCTGTCCTAATACATGAACTAAGATGAATTCGAACCCACCTAATTTACAATGGGGACATTGCAAATCTTAGGCATGGGGGGGTATGAAAGTGCAAAATGTCAGAAAATTCATATCAAGAAAGGGTTTCACGTAAAAAAAAAAAAAAAAAAAAAAGACTTGATAGAGGGGAGGAACAATTCAGGGTCATACAAATGAGAGGAGGAAAAGAAAGAAAAATGACAAAAAGAACAAAAAAAAAAAAAATGGGGAGGGAGAAAATGTTAAGGAGGAGAAAAAGAGCAAAAATGAAGAAAGGAGCACAAAAGGAAAAGAAAAAGAAAAAGTCATTAGTAAAAGATTAAGGGGTTAAATGAAGTTCTAGACCGAGTCAAGAAAAAGAAAAGAAAAGTGCTACGGAGATATAACAAGAGATTAGCGGGAACGCTGGTCTTAGGCCTCTTGGGCTAGATTTTTAGCTTAAAAATTCACGTATCCGTTAAAATCTGGATAATCCTCAAGAGGTTGAGGAAAATGCGAAGCTTAAGTATTAGGTCTAAGGCTTAGGAAGTATTCGGCCTCGTTAACTGACCTCCGATTTGCGGGATTCGGTAACCTAAGCACCCAAATTCACACACAGTCTGGTTCAGTGCGCATAAATATTCAAAACACGCAAGAGCGTTTAATGTTCTGAAAAAGTCACCTAGATTAGGAGCGGCCAATCAACACAAGTTGATTTGGACAAGTTCCCAGGCCGGAGAGGCGGGAAATTCCCCTCGAAGATGCGTAACAACATATCGTCTCCTCGGTGCTTGTCTCTTAGGATATTTAAATATCCTACTGGGGGCATGTAAGCACTCTGCTGGTTCAGATACCATGGGTGGCTTTATCACGAAATGTCGATCGCCAGGGTCTGAATTCGGCCACGGAACGCCATGGGCGGGATTATCTCGAAATCTCGAAAGCCAGGGACCCTTGAGGATTGATGATGGGGACGAGGAATCCGATACAGACCGTGTTGAGAAGCTAATCCGAAGCTAGAAATAAAAAGAAAAGAGAGAGAAAAGCTCTCCAAACAAATAAATCCTCTATCTCTCTCTTACAAAAAAAAAAAAAAAAACGCACTGCAAACTGAGCTTAGGCTAAAAATGTCTCAAGCACGGGTGCTTTAACCGCAGAGTCCAACAAACCCTAGGATAGTTTTTGTGGGCCGTAGAAACCTTTGCGAAGGACTGAGGCTAAAGCAGAACAGGTCCAGATTTTGGCTGGTACTTGAGTACCTCTAGGCCTATTGTCGGCATTCCTACCTAATCACAAAAGAAGCACTTATCATAACTAAGGACACTTTGGGTCTAGAATGGAAGTTAAAACTTTGAAATTTTGCTAAGGGACTAGCAAAAGCTAGGCATGGGGGTATGATGAGAGCCTCATCATGAGCCATAACTAGCTCATTTTGACCCAATAAAGAAGATAAAAGCTCCTACATAACCTAGATGAAGGCTTAACTGAAGGAACAAGTGCTCTGAGAAGAAAACATGAAATAAAGGTTAAAACTGTAATTTTACCATTGCAGTACATAAACGGGATTTCTCAGAAGCAAAACATAGGTCAAATGGTCCAAATAAGATAAAAAGTGGGTTGAATTAATCAGAAATGGGTTTATGTGCAATCTAAGAATTAAATGACACTTGGTAACCCTGAAACAGACCCGCTTAAATTAACAAGGTTCCGGTCAGAATAAAAATCAAGCAAACCCTCTAAAAAGCATAGAAAAACATCCTCTAGGGTTTAGAACAGTTAATTTTTCCTTTGGAACCTAGTTTGACCTAGAATAGGGTCTTAACTCTTCAATTAACCTAATTTGGGTTTTTACGCAAAATATCCAGTCAAACGAGGTCAAACCTAAAATCCAACTTCACCATTGGATTCTTTAGGTCCAAATTAGGTTTGTACCAAAATTTGGACCTAAGGGGAGGTCATCTTGACCTACTTTGCAAGTTAGTACACCCAAATCACAAATAGGTCCCTATCTTTTGAATATCCTTGCAGAGAGCCCCCTAGGTTCTTCGCCTTCTTTGCAAACCGGTCCTGCCGCCATTGCTAGGGCAGAACCGAGCTCCGACGAAGTTTCGAGAGAGATTGCTCTCTAATTCCTCAGAGATTCTCTCCCAGAAATGGAAGGGAGATTCTCTGAGGAATTCCCTTCCTTCTAAAGCCAATCAAATTCGCTGGCGTGAACCCAATCTCTCGTGCGAACGCACGAGAGATTTGGGTATCTTTCTTCCTTCCAACTCCGGCGAGCCGGCTGACCTAATTGCGCGTTTTTCACGCACTGATAGGAGCGGCCAGCACCTATAAAACACCCCTCGGACCCGGCCGCTCATCTTAAGCTTGATTTTGACGGAGATCCCCTCCAAATTTCTTCTCTCCCATCTCCAGCCAAACGACCCACAAGCTCTGGTGACCGCCTTCCCTCCTTCTCGTCACTCTGCTGCCATACCAGCAGCAGAGTCCTCTCCGCCTCTTCCTCCCGCGGCGTGCTGTACCCTGCGTGCAAGCTCCCGACCTCATCTTCGTCGCCGCTTCCTCCCCCAGGGTCTTTCTTCCCCGACGACGGCAGTTACGAGCCGTCCTCTCCGCCGCCTCCCTTCCCTCCAGACAACCCCAGATACGTTCTTCACCTTCTCCTCTCTCTTTTCCCCCTGTTATCTCCCTTGATCGACCTTCGACAGACGCTAACCACCTCCATCATCTTCGCCTCCGACCACACTCCGGCGAGCCGCCCACACCACTCCAGCCCTCCACACGGCTCGCCAACCACCTCGAAAGCTCCGCCTCACCTCCAGGAACACACTCCACCCTACCACTGCCACTCCATCCCTCCACAATCACCCCCCGACCAACCCACCATCTCCGGCCACAGGTTGACCTCGGCACGCACGCCTAGGCCGACCTGCGGCCTGCAGCACTGCCCACCGCCTTCGCCGTGCCACGGCGAAGGTCTCTAGCTATTCTGATTTGGCCGAGAGGCGCGTTTTGTGTACGACAGGATTTGAGCCGCTGCCGCCATGGACGACCTCTGATGAAGCTCCCACGAAGCTCCAGGCACCCGGTCTTCCAGGCTACAGGTGCTGCATACTAGCGCGGGTGTCGCGAGGTGAACGAGTCCAGCCAAGGAGTGCTAGCAGAGCCAGCAGCTGCGGGGCAATCGCACGACGAGGCTTCTGCAGGCGCGCGTGAAAGCAAGACCAGATAGTCCCACATCGTGGGATTGCAACCGTCAGGTACCATATAAGTTGTTTTTGCGTTTACTTCTTATCGCCTCAGTACGCACAGGGGTGAGGTCCCTCACTGACCCCACCCGCCTCCTCCACGGCCTGACCACGCGGACCTGGCGGATCCGACCCGACCTAGACCTACGCACTCCTCGCGCATCACACACCTGCAGGTGCGCCTGGTCCCGGGTACGATCCGACCCGATTTAAGACTGTGGCTCTGGTAGAGCGGTTTGAGTGAATTGCTTGAGAGAGAGAGACGCGCGGGTAGAGGGAGAAGGGTTAGGTTTTGCTCCTGTGCAGGCAGGCTGATCGCAGGAGAAGGACTTGGCCGCTGCAGAAGAAGGAAAAGCAAGCCAAAGAAGAAGAAGAAGGCAACGAAGAAAGGAGGAGCAAGACAGAAGAAGAAGAAAGAAAGAAGTCTTCCCAGGAGAAGAAGGAAAGCAGAAAGATTAGAAGTCTTTGTAGAGAAGAAGAAGAAGGACAAGGGAAGATTGCAAAGAGATCAGAAAGGCAAAGCAGAAGAAGGAAGAGAGAAAGAAAGATCACATTTAAGACGTCTGATACATAAATCAGACGTCTAATTCTATTTTTTTTACATCTTTCTTAAAAACTCTTTGAATCAATTATATTTGCATTTAACAGTTGTATTCTTGGGTTTTACAAAGTGCTGAGTTTGCTCCCTGTGTTCGACCTCGGATACTCTAGTTGTTTGAGTAATAAAATTATTTATATTTGTTTAAACGTTTTGTGGGTTCTACTGCAACGTAATATGCCTTTAAATCCGCACAAAAATGTTGACAACACCCCTCCTAGTTCCCAACCTTTGGGGGGGCGATCAGGGAGTGCCCCATCAAAGGGGGAGACCATCCTCCACAGCACATTGATATTTTCAAAGGAACTCAATCGAAAGCGTAACCTTTCCACATCTATCATTGCCAAACCAAACACAAGAAAGTGAGTTTGGGATAGCATTGCCACCTTCCAGCCCGATGACACAAGGGTCAGGGAACACACCAGTTGTTGAAACCTCTCGATCGAGGGATTGTCGGTCATGAACTCACAGATCAGCGCTCCCCTCAACATGGTGTCCGCAGAGATAATCTCCTCAGATAATGGAATCTCCACATCTATTGTATGACTACCAAGCGCTGGCAGTGGGGGTAGTCAGGGCTCCTTCACCACTTGTTGAACTGGGTCCTGGAAGGTCTTCTTTGTGTGCGACGGCATCGCCTTAGGGCATGAATCACGCTTGTGCCCTTCACCCTCACATGCTAGACGAACAAGAGGGTTTCTACACACTGCAGGCATGTGACCTCTTCGTCTGCATCTAAAGCACAAAACCTCTCCATTGGATCTCCTCCAGGCCCCTCTTGGAATTAATCTAAATGCCCTACCTTCATGCGACTGCCATCCCCTCTCCCTCCTTCTCCTGTTTCTCGATCTCTAGGCCTTCCACTCGCCCCCATCCCCAGCCCTAGCCGCTTCCTCGTCATCACCTCCTCTTGCTCAACGCCACGCAACTTCTCTCCCTCTCTGCCTCATTTTTCCAAAAGCTATTGTGTTCAACCACAGAATATTCATGGAAGATGGATCTCACCCTTCTTGCCAAATGTAGAGGAGATATAAGCCTAATATGTGAGAAGTGGTCAAGAAGGAAATAATTAAGTGGCTTGATGCAGGAATCATCTATCCGATCTCAGATAGTCCTTGGGTAAGTCCTGTAGAAATTATTCCCAAGAAAGCCAGGATTACCATTGTGACTAATGAGAAAGGAGAATCTGTCATAACTCGTTCAGCTTCCTCTTGGAGGGTTTGTATCGATTATAGGAAGCTGAACACAGTCACGAAAAAGGATAATTACCCTTTGCTCTTCATCGATCAAATTCTTGAAAGACTAACCAAGCACAAGTACTTTTTTCTAGACGATTACTCAGGACACAATCAAGTCCCTATCCATCCCAAGGATTAGGAGAAAATGGCTTTCACCTGTCCCTATGGAACCTTTTCTTTCCATAGAATGCCATTTGGCATATGCAATGCACCTGCAACTTTCCAAAGGTGTATGCTAGCTACATTCTCTGACATGGTGGGAGAGTTTATGGAAGTCTTCATGGATGATTTCTCTATTTTCAGAGAATCGCTTGATTCTTGCCTGGTTAATCTTGAAATGATTCTTAAAAGATGCATCAAAACAAGATTGGTCCTTAGCTGGAAAAAGAGTCATTTCAAGACACAAGATGGCATCGTGTTGGGTCATGTTGTCTCTAAATAGGGAATTGAAATTGACAAAGCTAAGGTTTATGCTTTCTCCAAACTTCCTCCTACATTTGCCAAACAAATTCGATCATTTCTTGGTCATGTGGGATTCTATAGGAGGTTCATCAAGGACTTATCTAAGGTTGCTCGCCCTCTGAGCAATCTTCTCGCCAAAGATACACCGTTTTGATTTCAACAAATCATGCCGTAAGGCATTTAATTTTCTTAAAATGGTAGTCACTTGTGCTCCTGTGTTGCAACCACCAATTTAGACAACCCCAATTGAGATCATGACCGATGCTTCTGATTATGCGGTCGGGGCTATTTTGGGTCAAAGGATTGACAGGAAGTCCTCTGTCATTTACTATGCTAGGAAAACTCCAAATGAGGCCCAGAGGAATTACACTATCACTAAGAAAGAATTACTAGCTGTAGTATTTGCCTTGGAGAAATTTAGGGCTTATCTCTTAAGGTCTCATGTCATAATTTACACCGACCACTTGGCCTTGAGATATCTCTTAGCCAGAAAGGATGCCAAACCTTAGCTTATCCGAAGGATTCTTCTGCTTCAAGAATTTGATCTTAAAATCAAAGATAAATCCAGGGCACAGAATGTGGTGGCCAATCATCTTTCAAGACTTCTAAGTGATTCTTCTCGTCCAGATATTCCGATTATTGATACTTTTCTGGATGAAACTATTCTTACAGTATCAGGTGTTCAAACCCCATGGTTTGTAGACATTGTAAATTATTTGGGTATTGGTCAAATCCCCTAGGATTGGACAAAGAAATTTTGAGATAGACTCAAATCTAAGGCCAAATATTACTTCTGGGAGGACCTTGAATTGTACCACATTAGCTCTGATCAAATTATTCGCTAATGTGTTCCGGAAAATGAATTCCAAAGTATACTCGAGTTCTGCCATGCATCTGCGTGTGGTGGACATTTCTCCGGGAAAAACACGACCGCAAAAATTTTGCAATCTAGATTCTATTGGCCATCTTTATTCAAGGATGCCTAGGAATTCTCAAGGTCGTGTTCCCGATGCTAGGCACTTGGGCGATAAGCAAGAGAGATACGATGCCTCTAAACCCGATTCTTCCTGTTGAAATCTTTGAAGTTTAGGGCATCGATTTCATGGGACCCTACATTCTCGTCGCTATTGATTACGTGTCCAAGTGGATTGAGGCTATTCCCACCTGAACCAATGACCACAAGGTGGTCATCAATTTTGTCAAGAAGAACATCTTCAGTCGGTTCGGGATTTCAAGGGCCATCATCAGCGATAGTGGTACTCATTTCACTAATGCCAAGTTCCATAGTTTTCTGGAAAAATACAGGGTAAATCACAGAATCTCCGCAACTTACCATCCCCAGACGAATGGACAGGCCAAGATCTCTAATCGGGAGATCAAGAATATTTTGCAGAAAATGATTAGGCCTGATCATAAAGATTGTACTCAAAAGCTTGAGGATGCTCTTTGGGCCTACCATACGACATACAAAATGTCTATCGACATCTCACCGTTGCGTCTACTATATTGAAAGGTGTGCCATTTACCCGTAGAGATTGAACATAGGGCATTCTAGGCAATCAAGCAATGTAATTTGGACTTGAGTTTAGCAGGAAAGACAAGGAAACTCCAACTATCTAAGTTGGAGGAGCTTAGAAATTACGCATACGAGAATGCTAGGATCTATAGGCTTGGACCAAATCTCTTCATGACCAATTGATATCCTGAAAGAGCCTTGAGCCGAACAAGAAGGTTTGGCTCTTTGATTGTCGACTTAAGCTCTTTCCCAACAAACCTAGGTCAAAATGGAATGACCCATTCATCATCGATCAGATATTTCAAAATGGGGCTGTTCAGATCTTTGACCTAAAGATGGGTAATTCTTTTAAAGTCAATGGTCAACGTCTGAAGCCTTTTGTTGATCGTATTGCTCAAGAACACATCTCAGACACTGTTGCTCTAATCACATCATGATTTCTTTGGCTGGACTTCGCCTAGCTGATGGCATTAAACTCAGTAATTGTACAGTCTAACTTAGAGTTGACTCGAGCATCATATTTAGGTGATGTCTTCTACATTCTACCTTTCCTTTCATGCCTTTTATTTTCAATGAGAATATTGCATCAGCTAGGCATGGGAGGGTGGATTTATTTATAAATCATTTTGTTAGCTTTGTGGAATTATTTTAAATTCTACTTATTTTTATTCATTATTAAAAAAAATGAAAAAAAATTGAATTAGGAAAGAATAATTGGGCATTAGGATTTTTAACCTTAGGGAATAATATAGTAGGATCTGAACTCTTAGACCCTTTAGGTCTTCGAGCTTAATCAGCCTAGGTGTCCACTAAAATGTGGATTTGTTTACTGAGTCCTCGCCATTATGAATTTACTTTAATTTGGTTAAATAAGTTGGGGTGGTAAGTACACAACTTATCAACCCATCATCTAATTTGAGGGGATTTTAAGACAAAGCATCTACACACTATTTTCATTGACTTACTTTTTGACGATTTTTACGGAAATTGGGTGGCTAATAAACCTTGTAGGGTGGTATGGTTGGCATGTTATCATGGGTAACAGCCCATAGGTAGGTTATCCAGAGCCCAGTCACATGACCATTCTTTACCTACTGCCTTTAGGTAAATCTTAGATCAGGGAAGCCACCTACTTAAAAAAAAATCCAAAAAGAAAATAAAAAAATGGAAAAGGAGAAAAGAAAAGAAAAAGAAATAAGCCACACTTCATTGCACGGGTATGGCTGGTAAGTTATCGTAGGTAATAGCCCATTGGTAGGTTGTGCAGAACCCAGCTTAAGAAATGCACGTAAAATTTCAAAACACTTAGGAAGAACAGGAGAAGTAGAATAAGCCTGGGAGATATACATTGGGTTCTCCCTTATGTTGACCCCATAAAAATAAAAGTAGGGAGAAAGCTATCAATCGAATAGATACACCATTAGGCAAAATTTCTTTTCAAGGACACTTAGGGGCTAGAAACACGAAGTCTGTTCTAATCGCCGGTCAGTGAGACTATCACATTTCACACAAAGATGCTTAGAACTTAGGGTTCTCTTCGAGTCTTAGGTGGGTTGAGTGGCCGTAGAAAGCTGCTCCGACACCCTAAACTCAAAAATCCAAAAAAAATTAAAAAGAAGACAAGAAGAAAAAGATCCTCCTTTGAATAAGGCGAGGGCTTGAGGCGGTCTGCATTTTTTTAGACACCCGGGCATTGTTGTGTCTTTGTAGTTCAATTTCTTAGTAAAAATCTCTAAGTGTTGAAGAATAACTTTTGCCAAAGAAATCTAACCTAATTCTTTTATAAATAGCATATAGTTTTTTCTAGGGACTAGCAAAAGATAAGCATGAGGGTGTGATGTGCATACATCTGAATAGTAAGAAATGTCTATTAATGCATGTTCTTAGTATCATATTAGCATTATGCATTATAAATATTGCATAACATGCATCATCATGCATTTAGGTCAAATTGTACAAATTATATAGTAATTTCTTCTTAGTGGCCAAGGAGAAGACAACTTTTAAACATGGCCTCAGATCGAAGATCCAACCATATGGATCTGATCTGGGCAATAATTGGAGTTCAACGACTCCAAGATTGCCATGATCAGACTTCCGTATCATCAGATATAATTCAAGGAAGGTCAGAGATCAAGGGTCAAGATGGTGTCAATCCACACTTCAGATGACAAATCCAATTGCACGGATAAGTTCAGATCAATGATCACAGCCTAACAGCGCGGAAATCGGCCCAATCCGACATCTGTGGCACCTTCTACAAGTCATAGAAGATGGATGGCCAAGATGGCACCACATGGAACCATCTCGACTGCCCAAACCAGCCCAGCTAATACATTAGGACTCGCCGTGCCTTCTCTCTCCTCAACCGGGCCATACTTCTCAGCCGTTGGATCAAGATGCAACGGCTGTGAGCGATGGAGCCGAAGTTATCTCCTCGACAATCCACCATGATAGTGCATTGGTCATGCACTCGTGGCTGAAGCAAAGGTCGCAGGTTCAAGCCCCACGCATCGTAAAATCAACCGAGGACATGGGAGTGGACTCAATTGAGCCGTTGGATGGCGAGCAGGCGATGCAGATGTAGGAGATGTGGCACACCCAGAGCGCGCGGATCGCGTATGTGCTATCTGATGCGAAATCGCACGCACGATTTGACGCGAGTGCACGATGGGGCGCAGTGGCTTATAAGTCTCCCGATCTCACGATCGGAGAACTAAAATCGTGAGATGTGTGTTGAAAGAGCAATTCTTCATTTTCAATAAAAATTTTAACATAAAATGATATGTCGTTATAGTTCGTTGCGTGGTAGAAAATCACTTTTCAAAACATTTAATATCCAAAAAATAACCACGAAAATAGTTAGGTCATCTCCACAGGGATGAATTAGCCTATTAAAAATGATTAATGATGCCTTAAGTATTCGGTAATATCAACAAATGTGTATGCTAACTAGTGCTCTCGTTGCCAACTCAAATTCTCAATCTAGATAATTAATCAAGAATATAGGTGTGGAAATACAAAATCACCACCATGAAAATTCCTGAATTGAGATCTTATTATTGAAAAGCACTAATAAATTTAATTAAAATAGAATTCATTCCCTATAACAAATATCCATGCTCGATTATTCATGAGACAAATTTAACTGTATGCAATTCAAGTAGAATTGAGGGACATGCATGCAAATCTACCGTAATATAATAACTAGATAAATATGGAAATATTGTTTTCCATTATGGTAGGTAACGTAAATTTTAATTCAAGAAAAAGCAGGGGATTCTCTCTCTCTCCTTCGTGCGTGTGCGGGGAAGCTTCATCGGAGGAGCTGCTCTAGGGAAAGGTCAGCCGGAGCGAGGCCTTCGCGGTGACGTAGGAGGCATGACCGGAGGTGCCTGTCGGTGGCCGGTTGGAGTGCTGGAGGTCGGCAACAGAGCTACTGCTATGGTATAAATTCACATGCATGTGGAGGTGGCGTGGCTGCGTGTGGCCGTGAGTGACCACACGTGGTCAGTGATGATGCCGGGTGGCGCTTGGCATCGCTGTTGAAGACCGGATGGAGCTTGATCGAGGTGGTGCAGGAGAGGAACTGTTGGGTTTCGTACGATGGAGAAATAAGGGAGAAGACAAAGAAGAAGAAGAAGATGAGGATGAAGTGGCAGTGGATGGCTGAGGCAAGCTGGAGATGGAGTGACTATGTGTGGTGTGCTAGGTGGAATGACCGTGGAGGCGCTAGCTACGCTGCTGGTGGCACGCCCACACATGGGATTGAGGAGGGTGGCTAGCCGGCTGTGGTGACATTGTGCATGTGAGAGGATGCGTAAGGGAACAGTGGTGTGCAGTGGGTGTGGCGACGCACGGGAGGTTCTCTGCGCTCGGTGGTGACGGATGGTGTTGGTGGCAGTGATGGTGTGCACTCAGTCACCGCGCACACCACGGTAGGCGAAGGGCAATGGTGGGTGTGTGGAGAAGGTGATGAAGAAGTTCGCTCAAGCCGCGATGCACGCTGGAGTTCCACAGTGTATGTCGGTTCCACGGTGGTGGAGGAAGGAGGATATCCTTCATAGTACGAAGGGAAGATGGATGCTGCAGATGGCCAGTCGTGCCTTATTAAAAACTCTCATCTCTTTCCTTCTAGCGCAACTTCTCTAACCACTCACAAAGATTACGAGTGGCTAGAATGGCGGATAAGCATTGGTTGATCTTTATCAGACGTCTGACTTCATCATCAGATGTCGTAAAAAATGTAAAGTCAAGGAACTTGTCCTGGCAATTCCCAAGCATCCATCCTTAGCTCCAGACATCTTATAAATGTAGAAATGTCGTGTGAACTCTTGTTCCTAGCCTACATTCATAAAATAAATTATATTATCATAAAATATTTTATTAAATGTAAAATTAGAGCATAAAATTAAATGTATGCTAAGGTAAATTGCCATTTAACTGCTACTCAATTAATAATTAAGGAAAACTAATTAAAGAGTACTTAAGCCAAATAATGGTCCACAAAAGTGGACTTATCAAACTTGCATGAGCCGTTTGCATAGAGAAGAAGAGGCACGCGTGGGAGGCTTGCACGTCGCCCACGATCTGGGCTTTAGTGATGGAAGTGGATCCTGCGATGACGATGATGCCCAACCTCACCCCCGATTCTTCCTACTCCATTCTTCATCTACCGTCTTCGTCCTCCGTCTTCCAGGCGTCGCTCCGTCCGGCTCGTCCTCCAAGCAACCGTCGAGGAGGACAACATCTCTCTCCCTTCTTTATCGCTTTCTAGAATAGAATTTCCTGCTTTCTAGTTGTAAAAACAATATTCAATTACAAAGTGATTGTTCTCTCTCTCTCATAGTGTTAATATCAAATTTCATTGTGATTAACTTGCTTTTAAAATAAAAATACCAAAAAAAATATAATCAAGGATTTTAGATCGACGTGGCTTCCCTGCGTTCGACCTGGAATCTCTTTACGAATTTTGGTATAAATTTATCTGTTGATGGATTTCTTCATAAATCATACTACGATGACAGGTTTTTTTCAAAATCCAATCCTTTTTGCGTAGATCCTCCGAGCCAACAGCTCCGTACTGTCAAAAGCAGGCAGAAGAGCTATGCTGACCAGAAGTGCAGAGAGGGGCAGTTCAAGGTTGGGGATCACATCTTCCTCCATGTTTCACCTATGAAGGGCTTGCAGCATTTTGGGGTGAAAAGGAAGCTTACATCGAGGTTTGTGTGGCCCTTTGAGGTCTTGGAGTGTGTTGGACCCGTTGCTTACCGGCTTGCCCTTCCTCCCCATCTCTTTGGAGTGCACGACGTGTTCCATGTGTCCAACCTCCAGAAGTATGTCATCGATCCCAGCCACATTCTGAGCCACGAGAGCATCGAGGTGGGAGACAACCCGACCTATCCAGAGAGGTCAGTGCAGATACTAGACAAAGCCATCTGGAGTTTGAGACGGAAGCAGGTACCACTGGTGAAGGTCCTATGAAGGAGCCTTCGATACGAGGAGGCAACTTGGGAGCCCAAGGCAGCGATGCCAGAGCAGAACCAGAAGCTTTTTGAGGGTACGTCTCTTCTGTCCTACTTTGGCCCTCTTTAAGTTTGTTATGCTTTTTTTTTTACGTTGTTTGACACCTTACTTAGCTCAAGTTTCAGGGATGAAACTTCCTTTAAGTTTGTTATGTTGAAATGACCCTTTCCAAGGACCGTTTGGAGTTTTCCAGGAAGTTATGGCCGTAAATGTAATTTTTGACCCCTTGAGTTTGGATGTATGGGCCTTGCAGGAACAAGTGAGGTTAGTGGGGGAATTTCTGCAATTTTTCCCCTCTCTCTCTCTTCCCACTCACACACCCACACACGCATACACACACGCATACTTCCCCCTCTCCTCCAAACCCTAACCATTCTCCTTTAAAACCCCACCACCCTCTCTACCATCACACCCTCACCTTGCTACCGACGAGTTCTCACGACCATCTCGTCTCCCCCTGTAGCCACGTGTGGAGGAGTGGGGCTCGCGAGCGGAAGGGAAGGAGGGATCAGCCACATAGGGAGCTCTAGCTAGCCCAGTTGAGTTGACTGGAGTTCGCCACAGCTCAGGACCAGCCTGATCCAGCTCCACTCAATTCCAGCTAGCTAAAGATGAATTCATTCCCGCTCAGGAAGCTCAATTCTATCTCCCGGGGACTCAGCTTAGCTCAACATAGTTGAGTTAAGCTACCTTAGCTACCTCAACCAAGTCAATCCTCCCTTGGAGCACTAGACCCAACTCACCTCAGCTCCATTCAGTAGAAGCCAGCTCACTTTAGCTTGGCTTAGCAGCTAGCAAAGAACAAGCAAGCTAAGCCTGGTAGAGTAGCCCCATGTTGACCTCTTCAGTAGCTGCCAGCTCCAATTCAGCTCCAGACTCTTCATATCCAGCTCCTCTCCTCAAACCCTATGCTCCACATGCCTACTCCTCCACTCCACTACTAGCTAAGATAGCATAGCTTAGCTTAACTTAGCTTAGCAAGCATCCATCTCCTTGGCCATCCATCAGCCATAACTTAACCCTAGCTAGCTCCATTTACCAAGTAAACTCAAGTCCACCCTGCTAGCTCCACCTCTACTCAAGTTGGTGTCACCTTCTTCACCACCCTTCACCCATCAATCACCACCAAAAGACACCTAGATGTTGGTGCCAAAACAGCCCTAACCAGCCCCCTTTTTGGTGCCAACTTCACCTCCCATATCCACCCTACACATAATCCTTCCAAGCCACATCCACCATCCACTACAACCCCCTTCTAGAAGCCTAGAAGTTGGCGCCAACCCATGGCACCTCTCCATGGTTGGCACCACTTTTAGGTGTCCCTTGTCCACCCATAACTACCCCCCTTACATCCCTTATGTGGCGCCAACTCCCCTTAGCCCTAGGATCACCTTACCACCCCCATCTTCCCATCTTAGCCATCCATCTCAAGACTCACCTTAACCCTCCCATCCTACCTTATAAAAAGACCAACACCCACTACCATACAAGCCATCCTTGGCTAGCAAAATACCTATTATATTCTACCTATATCTCACTCCCAAGAGAAGAAGAAGATTAAGGGGACACTCTATCCACTTCGTGCCTTCCCCTATTCCCTTCTCTCTTGTGCCCACTCCAGCTAGAGGAGAAGCCGGGCGAGGAAGACCTTTGGAGGAGGTCTTGAGGGTGGTATATAACCATCCTTGGAGGAGAGCTTAGAGGTGGTCCAAGCCACCTTAGAGGAAAGCCTTGGCATGCCCCCCTACTTCAGGGTTTGCCAAGGAAGCTACAACTTGAAGAATTTCACAAGGAGAAGGAGGAGCTCTTTTTGATTGCGGAAGCAGCCGCAATTGGATCAAAAGCCTTATCATCTTCACCATCATTTCAAATGATTTTTGTGTTTTCATTACATGCATTTTTAATTCTAGTAGTTTAAGCATTCTTCTCCTAGATTTTTGTAAAACAATTCCTCAATTTTATACAAGTTTCCTTCATTAGATTTTTTTTTATCTTGATTGCAATTTAAATTTCCCTTTTCTGCATTCACTTCCCTCCCTCTCTAATTACCCTAGGCCTTTACGTGCCTAGGGTGAGCTTAGAAGGAAGGTAGCTCTTATCACCTAGGCTTACTATTAGGAGTAATTTTCACCAATTCGAAATCTTGTTATTTCAAATACAAAACAAAAGAAAATGATATATTAAAAAGACCAAAAAGAAAGTTGAGATTTATTTTCTAAGCAAGAGATTTGATTTGCAGGCATATTGCCTCCTTGGATGACCCTAGATACTCCCCTATCTAGGTTGTAAATTTTAAAAGCATATGCTATTTCACGTGTTACGACTTTAAAAACCCGATTTTATAGATCATGCCAAATTTCACATCAGAAGACGAGCTTCGCGAGACATTCTACGTACTGGATTTTTCCAGTAAAGGACGTCTGGAGCAGCAGTGGACATCCGGAGTTGAAGCAGCACATCTGAAAATACGCGAAGTGCCGAGGTATGTGTCTTATATGCTCATGCATGCGCGTACGTGAAGTACGTTGATTAGCCCATATTTGTGGGCTATTTAAGTATTTAAGTGCCTAGACATTAAGTTAATTCTAACATTTATTTAGCATAAATTAGGATGTAAATAGATTAATTCATATTTCTGATTTAATTACATAATTCATGCATTGCATTCATATTTAAATTCATTTAGAATTAACTTAGAATTGCATTCATTTAATTAGTTAACCAATTAGGTGCATTGCATGCATTATTTTAAGTTAACATAAAATTTGAGGGTTTGTATAGAAATAATCGTAATATTTTATTATTATTTTTATTCTTCTTCTATGAGCAACGACTGCATTTCTTCCTTCAGCTGCCGCAGTGAAGAACCTAATCAAGGAGTAGTGCCAAAAGTGGATCTGGTCTCCTCGACGAGGATAAGGAAGAGAGGGAGGCTGCCATGCAACAGAGAGACACCGCCCCACTCCACCACTATGTACTTCCATCCACCATCGTGGTCTCCAAGGCCAAGCTCCACCACATCGTGGGCTGGTGAGGTGACAGCTCGCCGCACCAAGCCGGTGGACTCGTGCCAACACCGTGAGCGTGTGTCCCTGATGGCCATGCTTCCATCACCGTGCCTCACCAGAATCAACATCACCACCTTCACCGCCATCACTAGCAACCACCACCGTAGCCACTGCAACTCCATGCCCTGCATCTTAATCTCCCCCGTCAGTTAAGACGTCCGGGAAGTTTCCCGGACATCTGAAGCTTGGCCCCATATCTTCTTCTTTCTTTTTATTTCTCTATTTCCCTTTAATTTAAAAGCAAACCCAAAAACCACACCACTTCCACGCGCAGCTTTCAACTGCTGCACCGCAGCCACCTTCAGCCCTGTCGAGAGTGCCACCGCACTTCCATCCACCAGCGCATCCACATCCGCATGCACATGCACCAACTGCATCGCCGCCCAACTATGCGTCGCACCTCCTGCAGCACGTACAGCATGCAGCATCGCACGCCCCTCACCTCCCGCTCCTCAGTCGCCACCCGCACATCCAGCTGGTGCGCCTAAGCCCCTGCCACGCACCTGCAGGTGCATGCGCCCACTTCCAGCCCACGCACACCTCCGTGCATGTGCCTGCACTTCACCATGCACTGCCTACAGCACCTGCCGTGCCTGCAGCATGCAGCAGCAGATGCACTTCACCTGCACCTCACCTCGCATGGCCTGCAGCAGTACACGTCCGCCAGCAGTGCCACACTCTATGCGTGTGTAGTCCAGCATGTGCGCCCCCTCGCCAGGAGCCGTCCCGCACTCCATGCACGGCCAGTAGCCACCGGAACCCACCTTCGCCATAGCTCCATCCAGCTACCTCGATGCGCCTCGCACTTTGCCACGATTGCCATCATGGAGCCCTCGGTCTAGAGATCCTCCTCTGGGCTTCACACCTCCGACCATTCCCTTCTCACGCACGGACAAGGGGAAGAATTTCCTCTGTTTTGCTATAGTAAAGCCCCTATTAATATTTACATTTTGTGCCATTGTTAACTTTTATTATTATTTTATTAAGCTGCATTGCAAAATATATCCTTTAGTTGTGGAAAATTGCCATTTCAGCATGTTCTCTTGATGCTTTCTTAATCTGAAGGTAGATTTGGCTCGATTTCTCGACAAAACTAACCGTGAACATATGTTTTTAACCGATGCGAGTTGAAATATGTCATTGCCTCCCTGTGGATACGACCCGCTCCTAATTGAGTGATTATATTAATTGTCGATTAGTCGATTTTTCCACCACAAAAAACTACAAACGATGCGTCATTTTATGTGACAAACGACTTTAAAAGTGATGAATCGACTTGTCAAATGGCACCATTTTCGGGGAGGCAACAGACGCAATAATTTCACCTAATTTCATTTCTGATTATTTCTCATTGCACAGTGATCTGACCATTTATTATCTTTTCTGTGAGAGAATTTATGAGAGGAATTAGAGAGAAGCGAGTGAAACGATCTGCAACACATATTCTATGGCTCGCAAACACACCAGCCATCGTGAGAGGTGACCCTTGACGTCGCCAGAGGAGAAATTGATCGAGCTACCTTGCAAAGGAGGGGAAGGACGAGGACGCAATGATCATCTCTATACATTTAGTCACTGATTTGATTAGAGTAGGATTAAGACTTTAGACTTAATTTTTCATTGCACATTTGGTTTGAAACCCTTGTTCTGGGGTATATTTTTAGGTGTTTGTTCCCCAATTTTGTTTTAGGCCCGTGTTGGGTAGTTTTTGGGAGTCTATTCCCTCTTTTATTTAGATTTAGGTTTTTAATTTATTTTGTGGATTGTTTACCCTTTATTTGCTTGTGCATAAGTAGCTAAAAAAATAAAAAATAAAAAAAGATGAGCTGCCTGCTAGAAGATGCTTGCCCCTAGGATGAACCATTTAGGTCTGTATGAGCAGCCTCTAGATTTATTTCTCTGCATTGCATGCATTCTCGCATCATTGATTGTTGGAAGCAAGGCATGCATTCTCTTACTTTGCATCTCATTCTTGATCACACATTGCATTTGGACTTAATTCGAAGACCACATAATTTGTCTTGAAGCGATCTAACAAGTGGTCACATATATTCTTGAAAAAGGACTAATTAAAGGAGGGACATCTAAAAACCAAGGATTTGATTTTCAAACTTGGCGTGCGATTCAAAATTCAAAATCTTTTGCTGTGTATGCACACTTATTTCTGTTGCACCACGACACTCTTTTAGACACTCCTTAGGTTTGGAAATACTAGGACAAGAGCCCTCATATCGTTGGATTCTGAAGTGTTTAGAACTTGAGATCAAAGGTTTTGTAAATCAAAAGAGGGGGATACCTTATCATAGATTTTTGGGGGTAGTTGAGAAGCACTGTGAAAGCACAGCTTCAAAGGAAGGCTTAGGCCTACTTGTATCCCTCGATCTTCCATCTTTGGAGTTGCTTTACCATTTGAGATTTAGGGAAGAACCCCTATGCTCCAACTAGGTCTTCTTAGGCGAGCCGTAGGTCGACAATAAGCGTGTAACTTGATTGAAAAAATTGTATTGTCACCTACAATCTGACTTAAAATCAAAAGTCTAAATTGGGAAAGATCTAAAAAGTCCTTTTTGAATTGTGTTTAGCTTGGGGAATTCTGATTGAGGTGTGAGTTAGAATGGACCACATTGATTTTCATCCTTTCACATCTTGCCCACACCCTCACCCCCACTCTGCACTCTTCGATCCCATACATTGAGATGGTCCATCCTTTGATGGACATAATGACAATCATTGGGATTCGTTTTACTCCTATTATAGGAGTATTGGCCTGGTTAAGCCCAAAATCAGTGAGCCTAACCTAGGAGCGGGATTTGCTTTGCCTAATATCCCACTCACCCTAGAAATACCCAACCCACCCTCCCTGAATAATTATAATGGTTGGACAGACACTCCTGGGTACTATAAGCCTGAGCCTGACTTCTCTCATGATAGAAATGACCTCTCCCCCTTAAAGATGGAAATACAGAAAATGCAAGATGAAATGATTGAATTGTTAGGAGAATCTTCAAGAGCAGACCAACAAGAAATAGATGAAATTAGCCACCCAATCTACCCCATTGAGGATGATGTACACCCCTCTACAATAGATTCATCTCTTGTGGGAGAGCTACTCTTTAAGTTGGAGGGAAATTTTGGAGATTATGTAAGGGAGAATAGCTGCATTTCGAGGATCGATTTTGAAACCTCCCCATTAGATGACACTTCCTTGAGAGATCCACGCCTTAAGTAGGAGGAAGATACATATGAAAGTAGCTACGCAATGGATGAAGGTGGCAACATGAGGAAGATGATGATAAGGTTGAGTATCCACCTGAATTATATTGGAGTCAAAAGAAGGGAATGATGGTATCATTGGAAGACCTCGACCCAGATGATAGTATTTTGGTGACATTTGATGAAGTGGGTCGAAGTCAAGTTGTTAATCCTACCCTCCCTTCTGATTACGAGATGGAACTCAAGCCCACCCTTAGGGAACCTAACCCTAAAGAAATTGACCTATCTGAGGAGTCCAATGTTACCAGTGTAAACCATTTACCTCAGATAGAGTACCCTAGGGGATCTGCTGATATATTAAATGATTCTAGACCTCGGGTATATGATGAATCATATGATGAGGAGAAAGACGAATTATATGACGAACCCACATTCAAAATTTGGAGTGACACTAAGGGTGATTATGTCATATTTGAAGAGTTAGCCTCTGAGGATGTCACAAATTTGACCAAATTAGGTTTCCTTAGCACACCCAATGATGATATTCTTCTCATGATGAAATGATGGAAAATTTGGAAGCAACTTCTAAGATTTATGTGGATTCACATCTAGACTCCAGGGAAGATTTGAGTAAAGAACAAGAACCCGGGGATGACATTGATAGGATAATCCCCAGATCTGTTGCTTCCAACCTACCTTCATTTGATTCAAAGTCACCCTTTGATCTGCTTATATCTGAAGGCGAAATTGTGACTCCTGATGAAGTGTAGGAGGATAAATGTGATGGTGCAAGGAATGTTAGGGATGCAATTGAGGATTTGGAAAGAGTGTTAGGGATGGACACCGAGCTAATTAAACCCAACCTAGATCTTATGGCCATCCCACAACCTCGAAACTTGGATACCCTAGATGATCCTTACCTTAGAGATTTGCTCACGTTTGTTCTGACCGGGGGGGCTTAACAAGCCAATATTTGCTGTAATGGAGTATCGGGTTTGGATTGATGATTTCTTTAGTCAGTCCATTGCCCTGGGGGTTTATCTCTACACCATTCCTTCCCCATTCATTTTGGAGGATCCTTGTCATCCTCCCCCTACCCCTTTGGAGGTTGTTATGCCAGTTTATCCTTTAGAACCTATTATGGTAACCTAGGAAGATTTTATTCCCATCCTGGTTGGGTGAGCATTTGCTATCGAGATTCATCATCAGCTCGTCAACATCCTAGGTTACCTATTTTCTAGGCCGACATTACTTTGCTCATTTTTATGGCCTATTTCTGCAATCCTTGAACCTGATTTGCAGGTTCTTTGGCTACTTGGCTGTTAACAAAAGAACGGTTGCCCATCCTTGACCCAGGTAATATCCTTCTATGCAAAGAGGACATTACAGATTTTAGGCATGGGGGGGTGTACTTGGGGATATACATAGCATTTATACATAGTGCATTCATACATTTAGCTAAAGCATTCTGCATTGCATACATTTGCATTGAATAATAACAATAATAATAATAATAATAATAATAAATAATTTAAAAAAAAGTTTTGAACTTAACTGGCTAGGTCCTACATTCTTAAGCAAATCAGAATTCTAGGTGAGACTTAGTTGGTTCTAGGGTCGAACTTTAGAAGCTAAATGAACTACTAGCTTTAGACCTTTAGAGTCCTTTGTGGACTTAAAAACATAAGTAGGAGTTAAGTTGCAGACCATTCTGAAGGTACGGCCCTACCAGGAGGGGGTGACGTAATAATTGCAGAATTGAAATATAATCTCACAAATAAGCAATCACACAAGTACACAAGAATTTTTAGGTGGAAACCCAAACCGGGTGAAAACCACCACCTAACCCTCTCGAGTTAGGATTTTCCGATCAACCAAGTTGATCAAAATCCACTAAACCGTATCACTTTAAACGAGGGTGATTCAACCTCAATACAACCACGCTACTTAAACGAGGGTAGTGTACCTCAACCCCTTCTCTTCACGAGAAGGATTTTATCCCACGAAGGAGACGGGAATTCGCAAAGCGAATACCCAACCAAATAACAAAGATAAGACAAGTAATCCTATAGAGCCAACAAAGTAATTTTAAACCTAGCTTCTATAGGAATTGGGAAACTCCCCTTTTGAAGGAGTGCGTCGAGTTGATGACGCGGTGCGTGAGTCACGCGACGGCGCAACTTCGCTCTCGTGAACTACAGTGGGAGAGCGGGTGCGCGAAGCTTGATGCTCTCAAGATGAATGGAACTAGAGCTTGGAGAGCAAGGGCTTCTCTTGGACAAAAAAGAGTGGAACAAAGTTGCTTAGATGTGTCTTGTGTTTCTCTTGGTGTGTCTTGTGTTTCTCCTGGTATGTCTTGTGTTTCTCCTGGTATGACTTGTGTGTCTAGGTGTGTAAACGCTCCCCTCTTTTTATAGAGGCCTTAGGAAGGCTTTGGAAGGCTTAGAAAAGCTTCCATAGCCGTTGGGTACAAAGCCCAAGTGAATCAGCCCGAAATCAAGAACAATCATTGCACTGATAGGCTTATCAGATGTCTAATTATGGCATTAGACGTCAGGAAGTTCACTTTAAGACGTCTGATTCCAAGGTCAGATGTCTGATTTTGGGTGGGTCTCTTCCTGACTTGAATCAGATCTAAACAGGGTTCTTGTGCAAGTCCATCAGACGACATATAGGACGTCTGGCACTATGTCTGGACGTCTGGAAACCTACTTTTTCTGTGGGAATGGATTTCCAAACGTTGCAACGGCTAGAAAATCTCTGAGAAGAGATTTTGGGTCAGCCGAGGCAAAACGGTCAATTATCAGACGTTTGGACAGTCCTATGGACGTCTGATAAGGCTCTAACGGTCATATTCTTGAGTGTTTGCTAAGCCAGCCAACGGTCCACTAATTGGACGTCTGGCAAAGTCATCAGACGTCTCCTAAGACGTCTAGTCTAAGGTCTGGAAGTCTGATTTCACTAGACTGAACTAACTATGTCCAGCCTAATAGTTATTAGACGTCTGAATCAACAGTCAGACGTCTTAAAACACTTTATCAGAGGTCTGATTTGGGAATTAGACGTCTGGAAGTGCTGTTTAAACCCTATATTGGTTTTCTAAGTTTTCTACAGAAAACCTAAGTATCCTAGGGTTGTGCAGGTGTTCCTAGGACTACTGTTAGGGTACTTTTAGGCTCTTTCACAGAAATCTAAGTAACAAAAATAAAGAGCAACAAAAGAAACGAAAAATACAATGAGTACAAGAGAAGGAAATCTATCCTATTCTTCATCTCCTTCCTTCTTCAATATATCGCTCCTCATGAATATCTTCTGCTCTCCATCAAGCTCTTCCAATCCATCCTGGATGCGAGCTCGAATTCCGTCTAAACACGTCTACATTTGCAATTAACCTGAAATCTAAGACTCCAAGTGCAAATGTTAAATAACACGTGTTTTGTTATCATCAAAATAAATGATCATGGTGCTCTAGCACCAACAATCTCCCCCTTTTTGATGATGACAAAACCATAAATAATAATGCAAAAAATCCTCCCCCTTTTTGACATTATCAAAAAGGTTTAATTGATTTTACATTTCCTATAACTCCCCCTTAAAACATGCTCTTGTATAAATTTATTTTAACAAAGGTGATGTCCTCCCATTTTTTTTCTTTTTATAACAACAAGATAGCTATTATTTTTCTCCCCCTTACTAAAGGAAATTTAGCTAACTTGTAACTCCCCCTTAAAAATTAACAATTAGCTCATAACTTTTAACTCCCCCTATCTAAATGCTAATGATAAAAAGATAGGGTGAAGAATTTTTACCTCACCTACCATGGCCAATAAAATGGCCTAAATGGTGGTGGTGGATGCCACATCGGATGGGGCTCCCATCCGTAGCTTAGAGGCCCGGGCATTGGTGCCTGTCTCCAATCTGGTGGTTGACGTGCGGTGGGTCCGTTGCATGTTCGCCGTCTCGTCGGTCTTCTTGTTCTCCTCCTTGGTCTACTCCTTGGTTCTCCCAACTTGAGTTGACCAGCTTTGAGTTTGTAGGTCCAGTCCTTTGTGTTGTAATTATCCCTGAACCCTACCAAACAAGATTCTAATTCTTTCTTCGATATCCAAGTGGGCTTGGATCCGGATCTGTTAGCGGGTCTCCTTGACGGAGATCCTTTCTCAACCTTAGGGCTATATAGGTTATCTGCCTTATTTATCAATTTATTTGATTTCTCCCTAAGACGTGCAAGTTCATTTTCTATAATATTCATCTTAGACTTTAAATCGAAAATTTCTATTTTTAGACTAACATTTTCCTCAATCAATTTATTATTTTCATTGATGAGGTTTTGATTTTCTAATAATAGGTTATCAATTCTAGGACTAGCTTCTATGTCCTTAAGTTGTTTTTCCAACCTATCATTTTCATTTTTAAGAAAACTAAGGTTCTTTTTAATACTTTTGTTTTCTATTCTTAATGATTTACTAACATCAAATAGTTCATTAAAAGCTTCTTGTAAATCAAAATTTACCTCGTTGTCGAAGTCACCTCCGCTTTCACTGTCGCTATTGCTTCCTCTGGCCATGAAACCAAAGCAAGCGGTTTCTTCTTCTCTTTCTTCTTCTTCTTCCTCTGAGCTCGTCTCTTCATGAGTGTCTTCTAACTTTCACCGTATCTCATGGGCGGTAGTGCACTCTTGGATTTTCTTGAACTCTTTCGGACTCAATGCGCAATATAGGGCATTCATTGCCTTTGCGTTGAGTGAAAGCTCTCGAATCTGCAGCTGCGAGTAACCTCCTTGGGGTCGCTTCGGGATCTCGTATGGGGTTTCGCAACATCCCCATATCTCGAATTCAGTGGCTTGGAGCGACGTCTTCATCCTGAACTTCCAATATCCGAAGTTCCTCCCGTCGAAATAGGGTGGTCGGACGGTGGACTGCCCTTAGAAGATTCTGATTGCAGCTATGCTTCCCTCCATGATCTTCTTGCCGGGTGTTACTCCGATCTTGCAAGAACCTGCTCTGATACCAACTGAAGGTACGGCCCTACCAGGAGGGGGTGACGTAATAATTGCGGAATTGAAATATAATCTCACAAATAAGCAATCACACAAGTACACAAGAATTTTTAGGTGGAAACCCAAACCGGGTGAAAACCACCACCTAACCCTCTCGAGTTAGGATTTTCCGATCAACCAAGTTGATCAAAATCCACTAAACCGAATCACTTTAAACGAGGGTGATTCAACCTCAATACAACCACGCTACTTAAATGAGGGTAGCGTACCTCAACCCCTTCTCTTCACGAGAAGGATTTTGTCCCACGAAGGAGACGGGAATTCGCAAAGCGAATACCCAACCAAATAAAAAAGATAAAACAAGTAATCCTATAGAGCCAACAAAGTAATTTTAAACCTAGCTTCTATAGGAATTAGGAAACTTCCCTTTGCAAGGAGTGCGTCGAGTTGATGACGCGATGCGTGAGTCACGCGACGGCGCAACTTCGCTCTCGTGAACTACGACGAGAGAGCGGCTGCGTGAAGCTTGATGCTCTCAAGATGAATGGAACTAGAGCTTGGAGAGCAAGGGCTTCTCTTGGACACAAAAGAGTGGAACAAAGTTGCTTAGGTGTGTCTTGTGTTTCCCTTGGTGTGTCTTGTGTTTCTCCTAGTATGTCTTGTATTTCTCCAGGTATGTCTTGTGTTTCTCCTGGTATGTCTTGTGTGTCTAGGTGTGTAAAGGCTCCCCTCTATTTATAGAGGCCTTAGGAAGGCTTTGGAAGGCTTAGAAAAGCTTCCATAGCCGTTGGGTACAAAGCCCAAGTGAATCAGCCCAAAATCAGGAACAATCATTGCACTGACAGGCTTATCAGACGTCTAATTATGGCATCAGACGTCTGGAAGTTCACTTTAACACGTCTGATTCCAAGGTCAGACGTTTGATTTTGGGCGGGTCTCTTCCTGACTTGAATAAGATCTAAATAGGGTTCTAGTGCAAGTCCATCAGATGACATATAGGACATCTGGCACTATGTCTGGATGTCTGGAAACCTACTTTTTCTGTGGGAATGGATTTCCAAATGTTGCAACGGCTAGAAAATCTCTGAGAGGAGATTTTGGGTCAGCCGAGGCAAAATGGTCAATTATCAGACGTCTGGACAGTCCTATGGACGTCTGATAAGGCTCTAACAGTCATATTCTTGAGTGTTTGCTAAGCTAGCCAACGGTCCACTAATTGGACATCTGGCAAAGTCATCAGACGTCTCCTAAGACGTCTGGTCTAAGGTCTAGATGTCGGATTTCACCAAACAGAACTAACTATGTCCAGCCTAATAGTTATCAGACGTCTGAATCAACAATCAAACGTCTTAAAACACTTTATCAGACGTCTGATTTGGGAATTAGACGTCTGGAAGTGCTGTTTAAACCTTATATTGGTTTTCTAAGTTCTCTAAAGAAAACCTAAGTATCCTAGGGTTGTGCAGGTGTTCCTAGGACTACTGTTAGGGTACTTTGAGGCTCTTTAACAGAAATATAAGTAACAAAAATAAAGAGCAACAAAAGAAACGAAAAATACAATGAGTACAAGAGAAGGAAATCTATCCTATTCTTTATCTCTTTCCTTCTTCAATATATCGCTCCTCGCGAATCTCTTCTGCTCTCCATCAAGCTCCTCCAATCCATCCTAGATGCGAGCTCGAATTCCGTCTAAACACGTCTACATTTGCAATTGACCTGAAATCTAAGGCTCCAAGTGCAAATGTTAAATAACATGTGTTTTGTTGTCACAAAATAAATGATCGTGGTGCTCTAGCACCAACACATTCCTCAAGAGGTTGAGGAAGGAAAGCTAGGGTTTGAGTTAAAAGGTGGGGTAGTACCTGGAGTCTTGTTCTACCTTTTGGTTTGCAGGTCCTTGTAACCCAAGCATCCAAATTTCACACACTTGGTCTGGTGTAAGTAATCAACTTAATTCCTTTCTTAAAAGAGATTTGGTTCTCTTAGTTTTGACTTAGGAGAGGCTTGGAAACACAATTTGATTGGAAGAGTTCCTGCCGTAGGAGAGCAGGAGTATATGCTCACCTTGAGGATGAGATGATAACATATTACCTCCTCAGCGCTTGTCTCTTAGGATATCCATCCTACTGGGGGCATGCAAGCGCATTGTACGATTCAGGTACCATTGGCGGCCCTATCTCGAAGTGCCAACTGCCATAGGCCTGAATTCCCTTTATAAATCCATGGGCGATACAATCTCAAAGTGTCGATTACCAAGAGTTCTTGGGGTCGCTATGGGCGGTGCTATCTCGAAGCATCGAAAGCCAGTAACCATTCAAGGTACAGTAATGGGGACAATGAATCCGACACAGACCTTGTTGATAGCTGATCCGAGGTTAGACTTAGAGGAATCAAACAAAAAAAAAGAATATATATATATTATTCAAAAAAAAAAATCCTTTTTCCTTTAACTTAAATAAAACAAACCAATACACAAGCACAGATGCTTTAATCTCAGGGATCAATAAACCTTAGGGTAGAGTCAGAAATCAGAGAAACTTACGCCTGCAACTCATCTTTAGCCAACCTAGTCTGTAACTTAACAACTACTTGAGAACCTTAGGTCTAAAGTCTAAACTTAATATGTTTCTAAAGGAAGACCGATTGGGTTGGCTAGCCTACTTGGAGTGCTAGGTTTTGCTTGATTTTGCTAGGGACTAGCAAAAACTAGGCATGGGGGTATTTGATTAGCCCATATTTGTGGGCTACTTAAGTATTTAAGTGCCTAGACATTAAGTTAATTCTAACATTTATTTAGCACAAATTAGGATGTAAATATATTAATTCATATTTCTGATTTAATTACATAATTCATGCATTACATTCATATTTAAATGCATTTAGAATTAACTTAGAATTACATTCATTTAATTAGTTAACCAATTAGGTGCATTGCATGCATTGTTCTAAGTTAACATAAAAGTTGAGGGTTTGTATATAAATAACCATAATATTTTATTATTATTTTTATTCTTCTTCTATGAGCAACGGCTGCATTTCTTCCTTCAGCTGCCGCAGTGAAGAACCCAATCAAGGAGTGGCACCAAAAGTGGATCTGGTCTCCTCGACGGGGATAAGGAAGAGAGGGAGGCTGCAATGCACCGGAGAGACACCACCCCACTCCACCACTGTGTACTTCATTCCACCACCGTGGTCTCCAAGGCCGAGCTCCATCACACCGTGGGCCAGCGAGGTGACAGCTCGCTGCGCCAAGCCGATGGACTCTTGCCAACACCGTAAGCGTATGTCCCTAATGGCCACGCTTCCATCACCGTGACTCACCAGAATCAACATCAGCACCTTCACCGCCATCACTAGCTACCACCACCGCAGCTGCCGCAACTGCATGCTCTGCATCTTCATTTGCGCGCGTGTAGTCCAGCACATGCGCCCCCTCGCCAGGAGCCTTCCCACACTCCATGCACGGCCAGCAGCCACCGGAACCGACCTCCACTGTAGCTCCATCCGGCCACCTCAGTGCGCCTTACACTTTGCCGCGACCGCCATCACGGAGCCCTCGATCTAGAGATCCTCCTCTGAGCTTCACACCTCCGGCCATTCCCTCCTCCTCGCGCACAGACAAGGGGAAGAATTTCCCCTATTTCGCTACAGTAAAGCACCTTTTAATATTTACATTTTGTGCCATTGCCAACTTTTATTATTATTTTATTAAGCTGCATTGCAAACTATATCCTTTAGTTGTGCAAAATTGCCATTTCAGCATGTTCTCTTGATGTTTTCTTAATCTAAAGGTAGATTTGGTTCAATTTCTCGACTAAACTAACTGTGAACATATGTTTTTAACCGGTGCGTGTTTAAATATGTCATTGCCTCCCTGTGGATACGACCTACTCCTAATTTAGTGGTTATATTAATTGTTGATTAGTCGATTTTTCCACCACATAGAACTACAAACGACGCATCATTTTATGTGACAAACGACTTTAAAAGCGAAGAATCGACTCATCATAAGTTAGCGCTATGTGTCATCATTTTAAATTTCGAATGCATGCCTAGGTACAGGTCTTGGAAAGGCACACAAGCATGCTCTTCGAGGTGCTTTAGGATGTCTGGACGTCTCTACAGATGTCTGATAGACCTATCGGATGTCTGGGCGCACTGACAGACGTCTAGAAAGACCCAGGACGACTGTAAAGGGATTCCAGATGTTCGCTAGTAATGTAGGAACACAAGGTGAGTTACTAACGTAGTTTAAGACGTCTGCGTCTATTCCAAGACATCTGATTTTGGTCTGTGTAAACATTATTGGCCCGTTCGGGGCCCCAACAAAGTCAGATTTATGCAAACGAAATACCATTATTTTTCACTTGAGTTTCTCTACATGCTAGTGTCAATTATATACTGCTTTGAATTCATCTGATGTGACTTACTCACTAGTATAGGTCTCCAACCTGTAGCATGTTTGAGGCCCGCAGAGATGACAGGACTTGTGGTTCTAGCCTCCATTCCTCCCGTGTTTCCCCGTAGAGTGGTTCACTTTAATATTAAGATTAAATAAATAAAGTGTATGTTTAGAATAACTTGATTGAACCTTAGGATGTGAAATGAACCCTGTTAACGTCACTTGATCGGTGTTTAAATGAGTAAGCCAATCGCGTTGTAGTATAGTCGATCAAGTGTTGAAAACAAATAAGTAGTTTTTATTACTCGAAAACCTAAGTATCCGAGGTCGAACATAGGGAGCAAATTGAATTTATTCACTAATCTCAATAATGTAATTTGAACACTTAAATCTACTCAAAATCTAATTCAGAATAAAATGCAAGAGTTTATGAATTAAAATGTTGCAAAATAGAAGAGAAATTGAGTAAGATGTAAAAATAGTTGATTCTTCCTCTTTTGGATCTTGTCTTTCTCTTGCACTTCTTCTTCTCTGCCTTAGCTCTTCTTCCTTCTCTTGCCTTGGTAAATTCTCTGCCTTTCTTCTTCTTCTTCTGTTCTTTGGCCTTCTTCTTCCTTCTTTCCTTTAACTTTCTCAACCCTTTCATTGCACTGCAAAAATACACCTGCAATTGTGCCGTCTTATACTATTTCCTAGCATTACCAGTGCATATTAGGTATCCATAGTTGCATTTGTAAAAATACATGTATGCATGCATTTCATTGAGAGGAGAGGAGAGTGAAATAAATGGCCCTGTAATTGACAATTCTTCAAGTGCTACCTTGCAAAATCTCCATCTTCATTTTTTATTTCTTTTTGACTTTGAATTTCTCTGCACGGCTGTAGGCATGGCCTCTTCTTCCTCTTCGTGCCATGCTCTGCAGCAAGCCCTTCCCTGAGGCAGCTTGCCCTGCACGGCCATGCTGAGCCATGCACAGCTAGGGCATGGTTGTGCATGCCTTCTTCTTTAAAAAGGGCATGGTTTCTTCTTTGAAGCCGAGCCTGGTCCACCAAAAAAAACCCAATGCAGCTCTTCTTCTCCAAGCCGCCTCCTCCCCTCTCCCTCCATATGTAGCCTCTCCTCCTCTGAGGAGACACTCTGCGGGCAGGAGTACCTCACGGTGGTGCACAACCACCACCGTGAGTACCACCACTGCCCAGCTCATCAAAGAGCCGATGGGCATGGTGGTCTTCTTTCTCTGATTTCTTTGTTTCAAGCCTTTCCACCATTGCCACACAAAGACTCAAGCTTTAAAGCTCAGCCGGCCACCGCACGCCCCTACAGTAGCTGGCCAAGCTCCACCGTGCACGCCTGTAGGCTGCCCTTGCCTCCAGCGTGCGCCTGCAGGCCGTCCTCGCATCCCGCTTCTTCGCGTCTTTGCCTGCCTCTCCGCAAGCCAGCAGCCGGTGCTGCCTCTTCTGCATGCGTGCCGAGCCGTCCACGCCTCCCGCACTCACAGCACCGAACGCAGGCAGTCGCGCGGCTCGCCCGAGCACTGTAGCCAATGTTCATGAGTTTCAGCGGAACATTGTGGCTACAGTGTGGTGACCAGTAAGTTTCTCACTTAACGGGTCACCTGGCACGTCGCAACCGACCAGCGCCCACGCCCATGTCCAGCCCTACACCTGCTCCAGCGCCCGCTTCCTTCGCTCGCGTACGCCCACCCAGTTCCTTCGTACCCGCCTCACCGAGCAACGCAGTGCGCTGCAGTCCTCTCCCCGCGCTCACTCCCTCCAGTGCGTGCCTCTTCGTGCGCCTACGCGCAGTGCAATGCGCTGTGTGCATCAGACGTCGGCCACTAGGCTCTAGACGACTTAACTCTAACGCCATCTTCAGCAGACGCCCTATCTCTCTCTCTCTCTCTTACAGCACTCTCACACTCTCACCTGTACACTATTATATACTTATATATATATACATATATATATTTATATCTATATATATTTATATACAAATATATATATACATATATCTATACATAGATTATTACCTATATAACTAATTATAAGTATAGATACATATATATACATAAATTTATACATATATATATATATACAAATATACATACATATATACATATATATCTACAGCTATATATACATATATATATATATACATATCTATCTACATATATCTATATACATATATTACTATATATATATATACATATATATATATATATACATCTATATAGTTATATATACATACATATACATATATATATACATCTATACATATATCTATCTATACATATATTTACATATCTATATATATATACATATATATATATATAACTACATATATACCTATATATTTATAACCATATATATATATACATATAGATATATTTACATATATACATATATATATTTTTTCATACTACTTACCATACACTGTATTGTGGGAATATCTGCACCAATTGCTGATATTCCCCGATACACGTGTACAAAAAGCGTGTTCGCACTCATCTTCCATCAATCCACCTTACACTTCACGCGGCACTTCATCCTGTTGGTTGCATCTTTCTAGATGACGACTGACTCGACACCGTGCTACATGCCATCTCCGCCTCCATCCACACCCCTTTATACATATATAATATATACATATATATATACTATATTTACTTTATTTCTGCTTCTCTTTCCTACCAGTAAAAAGATAAAAAAAAATATATAAAAGAGAAAAGATAATCCTTGACTTGCAGGTACTCAGTCTTGCGAAGACTAGTTTCGAAACCTTAATTTGGCTCCAAGCCAAGCACCTAATTTTGAGGGTGTGCCTCAAGGACAGGAATTATCAGAAAAAAATCTTAAATAGAAAAACACCAAAAACACAATAAATGAATGGAAGAGATTCGTTATAGGAAAAGCATAGAAATTGATTCACTTCTAATCCCACTTCCTTGAGTTCGACCTTGGGCCTAAAAGTGACCTTGATAAAATCAAGTAGGCCAGGTAAAAAAATATTTTGTAATGAGATGGTTAGGCTCAGTTTAGATTAACCACTATACACATTTCAATGATAAAATCACCATATTAACACAGCTATCCGGGTCCCGACCACATCTCTTTCATGGCGCCGTTGCCGAGGAAGTGCGTATTCAAGTAAGTTTCTATGCTATTCCTTTAACTTTTCTCTTCTCACGCCCTTCTCTTCACGGGTGTTTTTGTTTTTTGGTGTGCAAGTGAACTAGTTGCAAGGAAAAGGTAGGTAGATGAAGTCGGAGACGTGGGCAGATCCAAGGTGAGAACGAGAGCATGAAGACGCCAGCACCGCACTGGAGCTTCGCATACAGTGCTGAACAAGTAGGTTTCCTTTCTTAGCAACTTAGGTCAACTTGTCACCCTAATAAAAAAAAAAAACTAAAAACTAGAAAAACTTCTTGGGATCTCTTGGGGCAAGTGGATTAAAATTCACTTGATTGATTGTTTGCCTTTACTCCCACCACCCCGGGATTCGCCGCAAAACTTCGCATAGCGAAGATCCAAGAATCTTGATTCTTGAATCTTTCGCCGTGTGAAGTATTCTTTGAGGCAAATAAAAACATTGATTGCACCCCTCTTTGCCTCATTTATCTGCAAATTCGGGATCACCTTTTTGGTGGGGAGACTTGGAATTAAGTTGATTCCAACCCCACCACGACTTTTTACTTACCCAAGATTCGATCCCGAATACTTCAACCCCAACAATTTGATTTTCTTTATCTTTTGGTTGAGCCTTGTGTGTGGAAATCATTTTGGTGATTGGGAGCACTTGAAATGAAGTGCTTTGGCTCCCTTTCACACTAATCTAAAATTGATTCGTGCACCCACACATAGAAATCTCCATTTAGGGAAGCCCATTGCATTTTAGCATGCATTAACCAACTGATATTGAAGAAGAGTTTGTTGGGCTTAGAAGAAAACCTGTATTCTCTCAAAACCCAGAGATTGGTTGAATTGGTACTTCAGAGAAACCCTAAAATCCATACTACTTAAGGCAAAATTCTAAAAACCGTTCACCAATTAAAACTTCAATTCAGGGAGATTTCCTCGTTGCATGCTTGGTTTACACACTCTATAAAATCAATCACTTGGCCATTACCCATAAAAAATGCCCTTCACATTCCAGAAGCACTTGATCCTAAGCCTCTAACTAAAACTGGTAGCAACTTGGCCCTTCTTAAGGATTGGAGGTCTAACTACCTGCGTGTAGCGCCTACGTGCTGGTGAGGGTTCCCACATGCTATCGGGTGTCTAAGACTGGGGCAAATGGCCTTTCAATATGTCCCAGTGGTTCTGCGGTGCTCGCATTCGATTCCATAGTTCGTGATAGTAGGTAACTTAGATCTTCAGGTCTAAGGGCACACTGTAGAGGTTAGGAACTTGATTGTATTGATTTGTCATCAAGTGTACCTTTGTAGTGTCATTTCTCTCATCTCTTTTTCCCTTCTTATCTCCCCAATTCTTCCTGCGGTAGTGCATGTTTGGGAGGAGGTCACAAAACCTTGAACTGTTTGAATTGCTTGATAATTTTAGAAAAGGAGCCGGATCATCCTCCTTCTCCACAAACATGGCTGCACGCCCACCCCCAAATCCCGATGGAGGAAATCGCCCTCAGAACCCACCAGGTTGTGGAGCCTTAGATCCCATAACCTGCCTCCAAGCCCAAATGAAAATGTATAATGAACAAATGGAAGCATTTAGGAAAACTTTGGAGGAAATGCAGAACCATCTCGAACGGGAGGAGCCTAGGTCTCTTAGATCCTATCAGAATCCTGCTGCTACAGAGACCATAGGACAAATTCAGGTCCCCATGGCGAGGATGACTTTGAACTGAAACCGAACATCATTGGCCTGATAAATTTTCACTTCCATGGTCTTGCAAGTGAAGATCCTTTTCTCCACTTGGAAGACCTAACCCGATTGGCTGAAATGGTTAAACCAAGGAATATCGAATTACCAATAGTCCTCATGAAAATGTTCCCATTTTTATTGCAGGATAAAGCGTCGCAGTGGTTACGCACCCTTGGGAGAACCATCCACTCTTGGTAAGAGATGCGAACAGTGTTTCTCAAGAAGTTCTTCCCAATCGGGCGAACCAATGCGCTTCGCCGTGCTATCACCTCCTTTACGCAACAAAACGGTGAACAATTTCATGAGGCATGGGAGAGATATAATGACCTCCTCAGGAAATGTCTGCACCACGGTTTGCCTAAGTGGCATATTGCCCAAATTTTCTACTATGGGCTAAATGAGACTTTGAAGCAGATTGCAGACGCTTCCTGTGGAGGGAATTTCATGAATAAAGACGAGAATGGAGCATTCAAATTATTTGAAAATATGAGTGAAAACTCAATGAACAATGCCTCCATTGTCGCCTTTAATCGTTCCAGCCTGTCCCATAATGTCCACGAAGTTGACACAGGACCCTCCCATTCATCCACTGATCTCAGCCTTATCGCACAAAAATTGGATGAAGTCTCCGTCGTGCACAAGAAGCTGGACGAGCTTCTGGCCAACCCTGCCTGTTCTATGGCAAACACCCCCACCTCACCACTTTGTCACAATCCCAATTCTTGCAACACCAGGATTATTCCAAGAAACCCCGTAAGACCTTCCTTACCGAGTGTCGCGCCGAGCAACTCGGTAAGTCATGTGGATCTGGCTTTTGCGAGCCAGTATTTTGACACGGAGGACCAAGCCTCCATGTGCTCGGATGCATATTTACTTGCAGACGCGTCTTCCAGCATAGAAGACACTTGCGCCCTGGGGAATAACCCGTTCTCTGCCACTTATAACCCAGGGTGGCGAAATCATCCGCACTTCGCATGGTCCAACAACCTGCAACGCCAAAACCCCGCAGGTGGACCAATGCGACCGTCCGCACCCGTCATCCCAAGGGCCCAGTCTAATCCTATGGCGAATCTGCCATCAAGCCCTTGCGTACCGCAAGCAGAACACGCATCAAGTCCTCTTGACAAATTGATGTGAATGATGATGGAAATGTCAAAGCGCCATGAAGAGAACATGACCTCTCTTCAGCACCAATTGGCGCAGCAGAATGCTGAGATCAGTCAACTACGCATGGCGACTCGATCTCAGGGCACTCTCCCCACCCAACTTGTTTCAAACCCGCGAAATTTCGTACCCTGTGGTCCTCAACCACAGGTACGACCTTCTCAGGGGCAGGTACATCAAATTCTGTAGGCTCCGAGCATTCCACCGGGATTTCAGGCTAATCCCGCTGCAGCACCTCACTCTTATGTCCCTATTGCGAACCCTCCTCCGCCGTATGATCCCACTGGACCCACATCGTCCAATGTGATCACTACGAGGAGCGGCAAGCAGACTGTCGATCTGCCTCAACCTGATCCTGGCCTGTCTTCTTTGTCGCCCTCTCATTTGGGATGCGCACTGCATTCGTGAGAGGATGATACACCCAAATTGGTGCCAGAATCAGTCCCATTCCCTGAGGCTCTACTGAGGGAGCCAAAAGGCAAAAGAAAGATACGCAGGCCTTTGATAACCTGCGTAATTTGTTTAGGGATGTAGAAATCAAGGTACCCTTGCTCGAGGCTATTGATCACATACCTACTGTCACTCGATTTTTCAATGACTACACAACATCCAGGTGACAGTCGAAGAAAACTAAGAATCCGATGGTCCTCTCACCTCATGCGAGTTGTGCTATACTGTTAAATCTACCACCGAAGCAGAAAGATCTGGGCACACCGCTTATTTCCTATAGCACAACTTTAACCGTGCCCTGCTTGATCTAGGATCTTCCATCAATCTTTTACCAACCATCATGCTCGAAAAATTTTCCTTGGGAAATCTAAAACCCACCCCTGTCATGTTACAGTTGGCAGATCGTTCTGTCAAAATTCCGAAGGGTGTGGTGGAAGACGTGGTGGTTAGGGTCAACAGTCTCTGTTTTCCTGTTGACTTTCTTGTTTTAGATATGGAACTTCCTATCCCACTTTTTGATTGTCCGATCATCCTTGGTCGACCTTTCTTGGCCACAGCTCGCGCCCATATCGACTGCGAGTCAGGCTGTATTGAGATTGCCGTTGGATCTGAAAAGAGCAAGCTTAACATCTTCAAGGTAGCCAAGAACTTTTATTGCGATTATATCGAGGATGACATGTCTGATGAGGACATGGCCGTCAGCGCATGTATCAGACTAATTGGCACCTATTCTGACTGCTGCGGTTTACCTTTAAACACTGACGATTTCCTAACGGACACATATTGTGACGTTCCCCCATCCCTCCCTATTGCCGTACCTTCTCCTGACGAGGTTTTCTCCACTTCCCATACCTCGTGGTCTGAGTCATATTCGGGCTACTCACCGCCGGTCCACACTCTTGAAGACCGGATTGCCCTTTCTTTCTTGCCAAATCGGGCGGAATTGCAACTCCACACTGGGACCTTGAGCCCACATACTTCTCTCTGGCGCTATTCCTTTTTGGATCCATCTATCCAAGAAGCCCCTCCTCTTGTCCAATCTGAGATCCAACTTCTTCCTCTTGACTTATTTTCTGATCCGTCTGGGACACTCTCATCCCAAGAAATGCTAGATACTTCATCACCCACCATCCACCCACCCTACCACCCTGCTGTATACCCTACACTTTAGCTCTCGTTACCCGATCTTTCGTCCTTCCTCTACCCTACCCTTCATGCATATGAGAACAAAGCATCATTTGGCATTGGGGGTGGATAGGCATCCTTAGGATCTGGGTATTTTATGGTGTCATGCAGTTTCTATCTATATATATATATAAAATGAAAAATGAAAATGGTGTTTAGTAATGATCTTGGCTGAAACAAAAATACAATAAGTATTTATGGATATTCAACCACGGTTTTGAAGACTTTCCAGGCCACAGAAGCTTGATTCGCTCAGGCTCAAGCTCAGGCTTAATTCACTTGAGCATTGACAAGATAGATCGAAATCTCTCCTAACTAAGGACGTATTCTTGTACCTAAGACACCAGTACAGGATCCGTTGGTTTGCTTCTACTTGAGAGCCTAAGTAAACTTGGTTCACACTACACATATCACGAAAGACAGGGTGAACATAAGATCCAACCCTAGTGTTCATTAGGGAAGGTGGAGTCCTTACCTGTGCGCGCAGGTAGACTTTTTATCCCAGG
This sequence comes from Thalassia testudinum, assembly GCA_037157565.1. Taxonomy (NCBI): domain Eukaryota; kingdom Viridiplantae; phylum Streptophyta; class Magnoliopsida; order Alismatales; family Hydrocharitaceae; genus Thalassia; species Thalassia testudinum. The sequence goes on along the minus strand of JAZHRO010000029.1, from coordinate 448,132 downwards.
TTTTAGTCTTGTGTTTAGGAGAGACTCTTTCCACCAAAAATGAACTCTCCCACCAAAAAGGAAAGTGTGTTCCTCCAAATAATGTTGTAAGAGATATAATGACACATGTTTCAAAAAATAAAAAAAAGGTGCAAATAAGTCAGTATATCTCGTAAATATTTGTAAAATCTTCTTCCTACAAAAAAGTTCTTCAAGGCAAATACCCTATTTTCTTTGAGCATTAATATCAGAAATGGGAGTTGAGTTTCCATCATCGTTTTAAGGGTCAATCCGAAGACATGAGCTGAAACTGGGACCAACCTGTACTTAAAAATTTGTGAAACCCTAGGCTTGAGTCTTAATGTTCATCTGGTCAGTCTTGATCCTTCACTATGCACAAGCCATAATCTCTTGAGCTCTCGAGTACGGCAAAAACCTCCGAGTCCTGGAAATCGTACTTAAGGTTTAAATATCAAGAGTCCAGGTTAGTTGAGAGATGATCTAGGTCATATGAGACTTAAAGTACTGGTAGTCTTCTCTACAATTGGTTCTCACAATATCCAACAATAAACACACCTATATCGCCTAAGAAGAAAATCTTCAGTTGAAGATCATTTCTAAATGCTGTTTTGCTAGGGACTAGAAAAAGATAGGCATGGGGGTATGATTGCACCACAAAAATACACCTGCAATTATGTCGTCTTGTGCTATTTCCTAGCATTACCAGTGCATATTAGGTATCCATACTTGCATTTGTAAAAATACATGAATGCATGCATTTAATTGAGAGGGGAGGAGAGTGAAATAAATGGCCTTGTTATTGACAAATTCTTCAAGTGCTACCTTGCAAAATCTCCATCTTCATTTTGTTTTTTTTTTTACTTTGAATTTCTCCGCACGGCTGTAGGCATGGCCTCTTCTTCCCCTTCGCACCATGCTCTGCAGCAAGCCCTTCCCTGCGGCAGCTTGCCCTGCACGGCCATGCCGAGCCATGCACAGCCAGGGCATGGCTGTGCATGCCTTCTTCTTCTTTAAAAAGGGCACGGTTTCTTCTTTGAAGCTGAGCCTGGTCCACCAAAAAAAAAACCCAACGCAGCTCTTCTTCTCCAGGCCGCCTCCTCCCCTCTCCCTCCATACGCAGCCTCTCCTCCTCTGAGGAGCCACTCTGCGAGCAGGAGTACCTCACGGTGGTGCACAACCACCACTGCCGAGCTCATCAAAGAGCCGGTGGGCGTGGTGGTCTTCTCTCTCTGATTTCTTCATTTCAAGCCTTTCCGCCATTGCCACATAAAGCTTCAAGCTTTGAAGCTCAACCGGCCATCGCGCGCCCCTGCAACAGCCGACCAAGCTCCACCGTGCACGTCTGCAGGCCGCCATTGCCTCCAGTGCGCGCCTGCAGGCCGTCCTCGCATCCCGCTTCTTCGCGTCTTCGCCTGCCTCTCCGTAAGCCAGCAGCCGACGTTGCCTCTTCCGAGCGCGCACCGAGCCGTCCACGCCTCCCGCACTCACAGCACCGGACGCAAGCGATCGCACGGCTCACTCGGGCACTGTAGCCACTGTTCACGCGTTTCAGTGGAACACTGTGGCTACAATGCGGTGACCATTAAGTTTCTCACTTAATCGGTCACCCGGTGCGCCGCAATCGGCCAGCACCCGTGCCCGCGTCCAGCCCCGCACCCGCTCCAGTGCCCACCAGCACGTCTGCCTTCATCCACACCCGCCCTCTTCGGCGTCTGTGAGCGCCCGCTTCCTTCGCCCGCATACACCCGCTCGCTTCCTTCGCACCAGCCTCACCGGGCAGTGTAGTGTGCTACGATCCTCTCCCCGTGCTCACTCCCTCCAATGCGTGCCTCTTCACACACCTATGCGTAGCACGGTGCTCTATGTACATCAGACGTCGGCCACTAGGCTCTGGGAGACTTAGCTCCAACACCATCTTCAGCAGACGCCCTCTCTCTCTCTCTCACAGCATTCTCACACTCTGTACACACACATACACACACACACTCATACTCTCGCACACACACACTCTCACCTATACGCTATTATATACCTATGTATATACATATATATATTTATATCTATATATATTTATATACATATATATATATACATATATCTATACATAGATTATTACCTATATAACTAAGTATAAGTATAGATATATATATATACATATATTTATACATATATATATACAAATATACATACATATATACATATATATCTATAACTATATATCCATATATATATACACATATCTATCAACATATATCTATATACATATATTACTATATATATATACATATATATGTATATACATCTATATAGCTATATATACATACTTATACATATATATATATACATCTATACATATATCTATCTATACATATACTTACATATCTATATATATGTATACATATATATATATATATATAACTACATATATACCTATATATTTACAACCATATATATATATATACATATAGATATATTTACATATATAGAAATATATATATATATATATATATTTTTTTTTTTTCATATTACATACCATATGTTGTATCGCAGGAATATCTGCACCAGTTGCTGATATTCCTCGATACACGCGTACAAAAATTGTGTTCGCACTCATCTTCCATCAATCCACCTTACAATCCATGCGACACTTTGTCCTGTTGCTTGCGTCTTTCTAGACGACGACCGACTCGACACCGTGCTACACGCCATCTCCACCTCTAGCCCCACCCCTTTATACATATATAATATATACATATATATATACTATATTTACTTTATTTCTGCTTCTCTTTCCTGCCAGTAAAAAGATAAAAAAAATATATAAAAGAGAAAAGATAATCCTTGACTTGTAGGTACTCAGTCTTGCGAAGACTAGTTTTGAAACCTTAATTTGGCTCCAAGCCAAGCACCTAATTTTGAGGGTGTGCCTCAAGGACAAGAATTATCAGAAAAAATCTTAAATTGAAAAACGCCAAAAACACAATAAACGAACGGAAGAGATTCGTTATAGGAAAGGCGTAGAAACTGATTCACTTCTAATCCCACTTCCCTGAGTTCGACCCTAGGCCTAAAAGTGACCAAGATAAGAGCAAGTAGGCCAGGTAAAAAAATATTTTGTAAAGAGATGGTTAGGCTCGATTTAGGTTAACCACTATACACATTTCAACGATAAAATCACCATATTAACACAACCTATCCAGGTCTACACCAGAATCTTTCACCCTTGCCTTTTCTTCTTTTCTTTTTCTCTCTGGCTTCTCTTGCACAGTGCTTTTCTCCTTCCTTGTCTTCTTCTTCTACCTTCTTCTTCCTCTGTGGCCTTCTTCCTTCTTTCTTTCTTTCTTCTTTACTTTCCTTCAGTTTTGCCTTGATTTCCTACCTTAGCCTCTTTTTCAGCCGCACTCTCTTTGGCTACATTGCTTTCTCTTTCCTTCCTTGTCTTCCTTAGCTTCTGCTTCCAAGTCCTTCTTCTTCCTTCAGCCCTATGCTTTCCTTAGCTGCTCTTGCCTTCAGTTTCCTTCCCAGCTTGGCCTTAGCTGCACCTTGCTTTAGCTCCTTTCTCCTTCTCCATTCTCTGCGGCTGCTCCTTCCTTAGCTCCTTTCTCCTTCTTTCTTCTCTTCCTGCACACCGTAGAGCGAAACCTACCCTTACCCTTCCCCGCATACACACTCTATTTCTCTCGTCGGTTCGCTCTCTCAAAGCAGGGTAATCGGGTTGGGTTGCGCACCTAGGTCCAGGCGCACCGGTGTGGGTGGTGTGCGAGGACTGCAGTTAAACGGGTCGGTTAGCCAGGTCCGCAGGGCATAGGTCGCGGATGAGGCGAGTGTGCGTGGGTGAGGGACCTCAGCCCGTGTTACTTGAGGTGATAAGAAGAAAACAAAAAAATAATATAAGTACCTCACTGTGCGCATAAGTTTTCGAGGTGGGACTAAAAGTCCCACCCGCTTCGCATGCGCCCGTAGGTGAGGTTCTACTCTCAATTGCTGTAGCTGGATGCCTCATAGAGCCAACTGCTTGGACAGATGTATGTGCGAGACCAATCCGTGCCTTCTAGAACTGGAAACCTGGAGTGCTGGGGCCTAGAGCGACCTTGCAAGCTCTGTGCTCGTGCGTCAATGGCGGAAAGGGTCAAACCTGCACTTCACTCAATACGACCTATCGACCCCATTAAAATGTACAGGTACCTTCGCCATGGCACGGCGAAGGTGCCTAAGTGGGTGGGTGGTCGCAGGGCGGCCTAGGCATGTATGCCTAGGTCACTCTGTGGTCGTGAAGGTGGGTTAGGTTGGGGGGCATTTAGAGAAGTGATGGCGGTCACTGAAGGGGTGGAAAATGCTCAGTGGATGATGGTCGAGGTTTTGAGGTAGGCGGCGAGTCGTGTGGTTGGGTTGAGCGACGGGGGCACCTTCGCTGGTGGTCGACCGGAGGTGGAGAAGGTGGAGGTGGTCTGCGGCGTCGAGGGGTTAAAAGTGAAAATAAAGAGAGGAGAAATAATGAGGAGAGGGAGAGGAAGAGTTCTAACCTAACTAAGTGGATGAAGGGGGTAGAGAGGCGGTTGGTTGTACCTACTGCCGTTGGAGAAGAAACATCCAGTGGGGGGGAGAACAACGATGACGAAGGGCTGGAAGCACACTCACGGGTATTGCGCGACGCGGAGGAAGGAGACAAAGATGGCTCTGCCACTGGTATTGTGGTAGAGCAACGAGAAGGAGGAAGATGAGTCGCTGGAGCCTACTGGACACCTGGCCATAGGAGAAGGGAAGAATTGGAGGTGGTTCTCCAGTCAAGTCAAGCTGATTTTGTGCGGCCGGAGGTGGTGGCCCTTTTATAGGCACTGGCAGGGGCTCTTGTGCTTGGAAGACAAGCCCCCAAGTGCAAGAGTCCTCGTCGGAGAAGGAAACAATGGGATACCCAAATCTCTCGAGCTTTCGCACGAGAGATTGGGTGCAAATCAAGTCATGGAATTACGCTCAAATGGAAAGGAATTCCTCAGAGAATCTCCCTTCCACATCTGGGTGGAGATCTCTGAGGAATCAGGGAGCAATCCCCCTCAATTCCTCACCGAAGTAAGACTCCGCTTTAATGGTGGAGGGACCTAATTATAAGAGTGGCGAGGGAGATAGGGGGTCTGCGCAATGAATTTCAAAAGCTATGGGTCAAAATGTAATTGGGTGACCTCCCCTTAGGTCCAAATTTTGGTAAAAACCTAATTTGGACCAAACAAATCCAATGGTGAAGTTAGATTTTAGGTTTGACCATGTTTGACTGGACATTTTACATAAAAACCTAAATTAGGTCAAATAATGAGCTAGGACCCCAATCTAGGTCAAAATAGGTTCCAAAGGCCAATTTGAAGGCTCTAAGCCCTAGAGGATATTTTTCCATGATTTTTAGAGGGTTCAATTGATTTTTATCCTAACCAGAACCTTGTTGAATTATGTGAGTTTATTTTAGGGTTACATAATGTCATTTAATTCCTAGCTCTTACAATAACCCATTTCTAATTGAACTGATGAGAGCCTCATCATGAGCCATAAATAGCTCATTTTGACCTAATAAAGAGAATAAAAGCTCCTACATGACTTAGAAGAGGGCTTAATTGGAGGAATAAGTGTTCTAAAAAGAAAACATGAAATAAAGGCTAAAACTGCAATTTTACCATTGTAGTACATAAATGAAATTTCTCAGAGACAGAACATAGGTCAAATGATCCAAATAAGAGAGAAAGTGGGTTGAATCAATCAGAAATGGGTTCATGTGCAATCTAGGAATTAAATGACATTTGGTAACCCTAAAATAGACCTGCTTAATTCAACAAGGTTCTGGTTAGGATAAAAATCAAATAAACCCTCTGAAAATCATTTAAAAATATCCCCTAGGGTTTAGAACATTCAAATTGGCCTTTGGAACCTAGTTTGACCTAAATTAGGGTCCTAGCTCATTAATTAACCTAAATTGGGTTTTTACGCAAAATGTCCAGTCAAACATGGTCAAACCTAAAATCCAACTTCACCATTGGATTCCTTAGGTCAAAATTAGGTATGTACCAAAATTTGGGCCTAAGGGAAGGTCATCTTGACCTACTTTGTAAAATAGTCCACCCAATTACATTCTAGCCCCTAACTTTTGAAAACCCTTGCGAAAATCCCCCCAACTTTTGTTGTCACTTCCTGCATTCCGGTCCCTCTGCCAATGCAGCAGGAGACCCATACTCCGGCGAAGTTTCGAGGAAGATTTCTCCTCGCTTCCCCAAGGAGCTGCACTCTGATGTGAAATGGGGGTTCCTTGAGAAGTCCCTTATCGCCTAAGCAGCTCCCCATGCCCTGATTCGCACCATACCTCTCGTGCGAACGCTCGAGAGGTATGGGTGTTGTACCTGTGGTGACCTCCGATGAGAGCTTTGCTCACCCTCCGTGCATCTGACCCGCTGCTTGTGCCTATAAAAGAAACCCCAGGACTAGCCGCTTAAAGCAAGCTTGTCTTGGCGGAGAATCCCTCAAAATTTCCTTTCTTCCCTCTCCGGCAGGAAACCCACAAGCTCCGGTGACCACTCCTCCTCCTTCTCGTCGCTCTGCTGCCATACCAGCAGCAGAGCCAGCTTCGTCTCGTCTTCCTGCATCGCGCCGCACCAAGCATATGCCTCCCTGGCCACTTCCTCGTCGCCGCTCTCTCCCTCTGGATGTTTCTTCTCCGGCGACAGTCAATACGACTGTCCGCCTCTCCGGCCCCTTTGTCCCTACAAGTAGGTTATAATTACTCCCCATCTTCCCCTCTTTCTTTTCCCCACATTATTTCATTCAAACCGACCCTCGACTGTCCCTCACCACCATCACCTTCCCCGTCTCCGGCCACCCTCTGACAAGTTGCCACCATCGATCCGCAGCTCCACACAACTCACCGACCGTCCCAGAAGCTCCGCCTCATCACACTGAATGCCCTCCGCCCCTCCACAGTCCCTCCACACTCACTCAACACGCCACCGAACACACCCATTTTTTCGACCACAGGACGACCTAGGCAGGCATGCCTAGGCCACCCCGCGGCCTGCCGCACAGCTCAACACCTTCGCCGTGCCACGGCGAAAGTTCCCCAGTAGTTTGATTAGGCCGAGAGGCCGACAGGTTCTGAGGCTTGACCGCCATTGACGCCACATTGAAGCAGCTTCTTCCGCGCTCCAGGCTTCAGGACTCCAGGTTTCCAGCTACTGCGGATTGGGGAGACTCTTGCGAAGGCAGCCAGCCAGCAACTGACGAGAATCGAAGCTGCAGCTGCGGAAGCAAGGCTGCGGTCTTCCTGCAGGCATGCACGAGGAGAGGCGACAGGATAGTCCCACATCGGTAAGCCTCGCAGTGATTTAGTGGTTTAAATTGTTTTTGTGAATAAGCCTTATCGCCTCTGAATGCACCTGGGGTGAAGTCCCTCTCCCTTCACACCCACCTCATCCGCGGATTCACCTCGCGGACTTGGCGGGATCCGACCAGACACCACCGAGCACACCTCGCGCACCATATCACGCCAGTGTGCCTGGTCCCGGGTACACAACCCGACCCGTTAACCTGGCTCTGGGAGAGCTTCCTGTGAGCAGTTTGCAGAGAGAGAGAGATACATGCGGGTAGAGGGATGGGTTAGGTTTTGCTATGACTTGTGTGTAGGAACAGAGCACCGAAGGAGAAAGGCTGAAAGAAAGAAAAGGCAAGGCAGAGAAGAAGCAGAAGAAGAGAGGTCGTGCAGAAGAAAAGAGAAGGAAGGAAAAAGAGATACTGCAGAGGAAATAGGAAAAGGCTCGCCAAAGAAGAAGAAGAAGGACTAGCAGAAGGACTCAGAAGAAGAGGAGAAAGAAGAGCAAGAGAAAGAAAACTAAAGGAAGAACAGAAGAAAGAGAGAAGAAGAAGGACTAACATAAGACAGAATCAAAAGAAGAAGAAGAAGAATCGTGAAGAAGATCAGAGGCACGCAACAGCAAAAGAAGAAGAAGACTCTCATCTTAAGACGTCTGATACAGAAATCAGACGTCCAATTCTGTTCTTTTTAGCAATTCATTTTTATAATTCTCTCATTGAACCAATTATTTTCTCAAGTTTTTAAAAGTACTTAGATTGCTCCCTGTGTTTGACTTCGGATACTCCGATTTTCGAGTAATAAAATCTTTATTTGTTTTGAACGTTTTGTCGGCTATACTACAACGTGACATCCTTTAAAAACCCGATAAAAACGTACGTGAAACATGAACCAACTCACTTTTTATCTTCTTCAGACCATTTGACCTATGTTTAGCCTCTAAGAAATCTCATTGATGTACTGCAATGGTAAAATTACAGTTTTACCCTTTATTCATGTTTTATTCTCAGAGGAGTTATTCCTTGAATTAGGCCCTTCTCTAGGTTATGTAGGGCTTTTATTCTCTTTCTTAGGTCAAAATGAGTTAATTAGGGCTCATGATGAGGTTCTCATCAAATCCTAGGCAGAAGTGTATGAACATTGCTTAAGCTACACTATTTACTTTGAGATACCTGTTAAACCCTAATTGCTAGAAATTATATGGATACATGATGTGATACATTTTTAGTTGTAAAAACACGAGCTGCCTGTTATATGAATGAGAATCAGAAGATGAACAACGAGGTGTGCATGTTGATAAATGAAATGAAACAAATACGAGCATGAACCCTACAGGGAATTAGGAGAACTCCTGTATACGGAAGGAACCTTGTAAGTAAACAGGAAGTAAGTTGGCCCTTATGTACACAGTACCAAGGAGGGAAACTATCCCTTTAGTGTAGAGGGGTGTTAATAGGGCGAGATCTATGTTTATAAATGCTACGTTGTAGTATAGCTGAAATCGCTTTGAAAACAAATAATATTTATTACTCGAATTTGAAGTCTGAGGTCTAACATAGGGAGCAATATGGAATTCAATTCAAAATTGCAATTTAAACACAGTATGAGCAATTTATAATGAAACTTCAAGCAATAATGATATATCAATGAAAGCCAATGTCAATACTGTAAAAAGAATGGAGTTAAATGGTGATTTGAATCACTAATTACTCTGTACAATGATAGTTAAGAGTTTCTCAATATCAATTAAGAAGCTCAAAGCAGACATAATATCAATTAACAATCTTAAAGAAATCTTCATCTTAAACTCTTCCTCTTCTCTTCTTTCTCTGCTTCTCTGTTTGTGCAGGTCCTCTTCTTTCCTTCTTTCTTTCTTCCTTCTTCTTCTGCCTCACTGCCTATCAGTTCTTCTACTCTTCTTCCCCTTCTGCCTTTCTTCCTATGCAGCTTCCCTTCTTCCTTAGCTTCTGTCTCTTCTCTTTAACTCTATGTGCCTCTTCTTCTGCCTTGACTTCTCTTTTATTTTCTTTCTCTTCTTCTCTTCTTCACACATAGAGGGGGATCCTTCTTCAAATGGCTAAGTGTCAGCCATTATTCTTTGCAGGAAAACCCCCCTTTGCCCCCGCGTGCTCTCTCTTTTTCTCTCTCTGGGTCACGCTCTCCCAGAGAATTCCATTATATTGGGTATTCGGATCAAGCGAGCACTCGAGTCCAGACTCACTGGCAGTGGGTGGTGAGCGAGGAGTGAAGGCTTAGGTAGGTTGGTTGTACCAGGTCCTCGGAGGAGAGGTCGCATATGAGGCATGTGAGGGGTGCCAAGGACCCCACCCCTTGTGTCTAAGGCAGTAACCCACAAACACAAATTTAATTTATGTGCCTCATGCGTCTGTCAGTGCCCGATGTGGGACTATCCCACTACCTCCCTCTGCGGGTGCAGCTACTACGGTGTCTCTGTTCAATTCACGCAAGATGGTAGTCAAAGGATCCAATTGCTGGTCCACTTGGACTCCTGGAGCGAATCAGCGCGAATTGGGACAATGCCTGGAGCTAAAGATGCTGAAGCAAGCTTCCAGCTTCGCTCGAAGCTTCGGGAATGCCAACGGAGACCTCCGTACCTGAAAGCACAAAAATGGGCTAAAAGCCTAGTTAAAAAGTTTAATAACATCGCTGTGAGGTGAGGAAGTGAACGACGGTGTCTGTGAGGTATGAGAGTGCGTGAGATGGTCGGATGGTGATGGAAAGTGAAGTGCAAAGGTGCGGTGTTCCATGGAGGTTGTGGAGGAGCAATCGACCTAACGAAGTTAAGGCTTTTGCTCCTGAGCTCGAGGTAGAGGTGTCGAGTGTGGAAGCGGCGACGTAGGTGATCTGTGGTGGCCACTAGCACTCGCCAGAGGTATGTCAGCGAGATGGAAGACGGAGTCGTGGAGGGTGGTGGAGAGGTCGAAACAGAGTGTCGGAGGTACGGTCGTGACGTAGAAAAGCTAAGGAGTCGATTGAGGTATGTTGCGAACGATGGGGGACGAAGATGGCACGGGTTATGTTATGGACGGCACCGGAGACGAAGCTGGCTCTGGTAGGGGTTGGACGACAAGGATGAAGGGGATAGGGACGCCAGCTGGTGCTGCTCAACGCGGAAGAAGGCAGGGAAGGAGGATCTACTACTAGTATTGCGGTCAGACGTTGAGGAGGGGCAAGGAGAGTCATCAGAGCTCGAAGAGCACTTCGGTCGGAGGAGGAGAGAAGAATTTGGGGGTTACTACAGTCGAATTCGAGCTTATCCCCATCGGTTTGACTTGGGAAGTCTTATATATGTCGTTAAAGGGTGCTTAGAGCTTGGGAAGCAAGCTTCCCAAGCTTAGAAGGTTGATGGAGTTGGAAACATTTTGATACCCAAATCTCTCATGCATTCACATGAGAGATTAGGAAAGAATTGAAGCTCAAGAATCGATCTGATTGAAAGAGGATTTCGAGAAGGATCTCCGGTTCAAATTTGAGGAAGTTTCATCAATCAATCAAGGGGAAATCCTTGCTTGATTGTCGCCAGAGCTTTTGGAATAGGATTTCTCTATGGTGGGGGCCCTTTTGTGAAGAAGATAAAGAAGTTGGGGGCTTTTGGTGAGAAGTTCAAAAGTTGAGGGGCTATTCGAGAAAAAGAAAGTCAGACTTGGACCAAAGTGCAAACTAGGTCGAAACAATCTTAGATTGGGCCCAAATTTTGATACAAATCTAATTTGGATTTAAGAAATCTAATGGTAAAGTTGGATTTTGGTTTTGACCTAGTTTGACTAGGTAATTTATGAAAAACCTAAATTAGGGTAAATGTCTGTCTGAGACTCTATTTTGGGCCAAAACGGGTTTTGATAGTCAATTTGAAAGTACTAAACCCTAGAGAATATTTTTATATAAATTTTAGAGTGTTTAGGTGAATTTATCCTTGACCAGAACCTCAGTTAATTAAGTGGGCCTGTTTTTAGGGTTTCAAAAGTCATTTAATTCTCAAAACACGCGAAAACCCTTTTCTATCTGTTCTAACCCACTTGTTGACCTTTTAAGACCACTTGACCCTCAATTAACCCCTGAGAAAACCTGTGGTTATAATGTATTCAAGTTATGATGGTAAAATTACAGTTTTAACCCTAGTTTCTTATCTCTCCCTCAGAATGAATTTACAGTGAATTATGGCTCTCTAGTAGTTATGTAAGAGCATTTATGGACTTAATTAGATCAAAATGAGCTAGTTATGGCTCATGATGGTGTGCCCATCATACCCCCATGCCTAGCTTTTGCTAGTCCCTTATCAAAATCTTATGAATTAACTTTAATTCTAGACCATATGCCTTTGTATGCTCAGAATTCTGATGTGTGCTTTCTTTTGTATTTTAGGTCCGAATGCCAATAGTAGACCTGGAGGTACTCAAGTACCAAGCAATATTCGGACCTAACTAGCTCTAGCCTTAGTTCGCTGCGAAGGTTTCTAAGGCCCACAAGAACTAACCTAAGGTTTGTTGAACTCCACGGTTAAAGCTCGTGTGCTTGTAACATGTTTTAGCCTAGGTTCAATTTGTAGTGCATTTTTGTAAGAGAGAGACGGAAGAATTTTTCATTATTTTTGTGGAGTTTTGTCTCACTTTTCTTTTTATTTCTAGCCTCGGATTAGCTTTACAACACAGTCTATATTGGATTCCTAGTTCCCACCATCAATCCTCGTAGGGTCCCTGGCAATCGATGCTTCGAGATAGCACCACCCATGGCAACCCTCAGAACCCTGGCTTTTGAGATTTCGAGATAATCCTGCCTATGGTGTCCTATAGCTAAATCTAGACCCTAGCAATCAACATTTCGTGATAATGCCGTCCATGGCATCTGAACCAGCACAAGGTTCTTACATGTCCCTGGTAAGATATTTAGATATCCTAGGAGACAAGCACCAAGGGGACGATATGTTATTACACATCTTCGAGGAGAATTTCTCTCCTCTCCGCACTAGGAACTCATCCAAATCAACTTATGTTGATCAATCGCTCCTAATCTAGGTAACTTTTTTAGAACAGATTTAACGCCTTTGCGTGATTTTGATAATTAAGCACACTGAACCAGACTGTATGCAGATTAGGCTGCTTAGGTTACCGAGTCCTGCAAACCAGAGGTTAGTTAACGAGGTCGAATAATCCCTAAGCCTTAGACCTAATACTTAAGCTTCGTATTTTCTCCAAACTCTTGAGGACTATCCAGATTTTAATGGATACTTGAATTTTTAAGCCTATAATTATAGCCCAAGAGGCCTAAATTAGCGTTCATACTAATCTCTTTTTGTCACTTTGCACTTTTTGTCTTTCATCTTTTTTCATTTTGATTTGGTCTAGAACTAAGTCAATTCCTTAATTTTTTACCAATGACTATCTCTTTTTCTTTTCTTTTCAATTTGTGCTCCTTTTTGACATTTTTATCTCCTCCCCTTTTCTCCTAAAAAATGATATGCAATTAATTCACTCAAAATTTCCTCCCTTCTCCTATTTTTGTTCTTTTTCAATTTTTTTATTTTCTTGCTTTTTTGAATATGTGATTTTTTTGATGAAACCCTTTCTTGTGAAGTGATTTTCACAACGTTTTGCACTTTAATACCCCCCCATGCCTACGATTTGTAATGTCATTGTAAATTAGGTGGGTTCGAGTTTAGCTTAGATTATTCATTAGAATAGGTTTTGGGTGAGTGGCCTGGTCGGGGTGACTGTTGCGGATGATTTCAAGCTTGGGTACGGGTACCAGAGGTGGAGTCGGCTATTCTAATGGATGAACCGTAAAGTGCAATTTGAGTTCAGCATAAGATGTGTCAGGAAGGGTTTCGGTTTTTTCAAAATGATGATGAGTTTCCTCCCGTTAAGCGCTGAGTTTAACGCCGTCAGGAAGGCGCAATGAGCTCAGGGAGAATGGAGATCAAAAGATACCTCATCCTTGTTCGTATCGGTGAGTTCAATGAATGGCTTAAGTTGCTAACTCTTCACGACAAGGGGTTCTGAATCAAGGCTAGGTTGGCTGATTTCTATGGCTCCATTTCTATAGATTCGTCTGATAAGATATGGTCCAATCCATTTTGATCTAAGTTTTCCTGGAAACAATTTGAGTTTGGCAACAAAGAGTAGGACTTTCTGACTAGGGTGAAAGATCTTTCTGTATATATGCTTGTCGTGGAAGGCCTTAACCCACTCATTATAAATTCATGAGTTCTCGTATGCATCATTGCATAATTCATCAATCTTACTCATTTGAAGCTTTCTATGGGTTCTTGCCTTAGAAAGATCTAAATTACACTTCCGTAGAGCCCAATAGGCCTTGTGCTCCAACTCGACGGGGAGGTGACATGCCTTCCGATACACCAATCTGAAAGTAGACATGCCCAATTGGGTTTTGTGGGTGGTCATATAGGCCCACAAGGCTTCCAGAAGTTGTGATAACCAATCCTTCTTGTCAGGTCAGACAGTGACCTGAAGGATTTTCTTGATCTCCCGATTCAATAGCCCAACTAGACCATTGGTGTAGGGGTGAAAAGGAGTAGAGATTCGGCGCGACACCCCGTATTTGGTCAACAGTGATTTCAACTGAGCGTTTGTGAAATGTGTTCTATTTGGGAGTCGTATCACACGTTTTTAGTAGGGAAAGCATTGTAGTATAGTGCACAATACGATCAAACAAAGATATTTAAAAAGTAACGAGAGTTGAGCCTCGGTCGTTCGTCTCTGGGAGGTGTTTGTTCTACTTTAGAATTCAATCTTATACCGCTTTACTCTATTTAAAAATGCACACCGGTTTCCAATCTCCTTATTAAGATTTCACCACTTCTATTATGAACTCTGATTACATGCACATGTGTTAAATAAATCACAAAGGTGAACGTGTGAGTTTCTGTACACATGATTCTAGTGAGGTGGTGACTGTTTACAGAAAATGCGTCTATTATTAGATTTTCTATATTTTTAGGAAATGACATGCTTGTTGCGGAATAGATAAACAATTGAAAACAGGCAACTTGAATCACGCAAATAGGATGGCAATCAATAAGCTCAAGGTGATTTCGAAACATAGAGATATATATATATAAATGCATTTTTCATTCATTCAATTGGAGAGTTGTTTGCACAAAGAAGTGTAGAGGAAAGCCTGTATAGAAATGCTTAAAATGTAAACCTAGCTATCAAAAAATGATCGCATACAAGAATCTACGGGGAGATTTTGCTTGCATCATTTACGGAGAATAAGGACTACGCTACTAAGTAGTAATAAAAAATAGTAAAACTATGAAGAGATTAAACTACTAATCTAGATCTAGCAGAACAAAAGGGCATTCGAAGGTGGTTTCCGATGACCTTGGAGTGGTCGGGAGGAGAATGAGGGGCGGCCAATGGATCTTAGGCCAGCCCTTGGAGAGAGAGAGGAGTGATCCAGCATACCGACATGCTGTCCTTCATAGGGGTGGTGAACTCATGGAGATGGAGTGGCTAGCCTAAGTGGAGGTGGATGTGAATGGAGCCAAGGAAGTGAATGGGTACAAATGGCCACCCCTTATGTCTTTTTATAGACCTAAGGGTTTCTCTCTAGAGAGGTGTGGAACTCTCTAGAGAGAGCCCAAGAGTGGCCGACAATGAGAGGATAGAGGTGGTTTTGAGATCCAAAAAATGTGGATCTCAATTCGAATGCCTCTTGGTTGCTAAATTTGGCAACCAAGAGGTGGTGCCACTTCAATAGAGTTCTAGAGAACCCTAGAGAAGTGTGTGTGCGTGAATGGGTGTGTGTGTGTGTGTGTGTGTGGTCATGCTCTAGGTGTCTAAGAGGTCTAGGTTAGGTCCTAAGGGGTTTGGGTAGGTGTATGCCTTGAATTAAGGTTGCAAACCCTAATTGCTAAGGGGAAAT
This sequence comes from Thalassia testudinum, assembly GCA_037157565.1. Taxonomy (NCBI): domain Eukaryota; kingdom Viridiplantae; phylum Streptophyta; class Magnoliopsida; order Alismatales; family Hydrocharitaceae; genus Thalassia; species Thalassia testudinum. Next base: position 432,888 of record JAZHRO010000029.1, on the reverse strand, counting down.
TGCAATTAAACTTAACCTAAGTTTAATTGGATGAGTGTGAACATAATTGAGAGTGAAATAACTCAATTAGGTTGGGTTTAGGTCAATTAGACTATCACTAAGTCTAATTGAACTTGTGTGGGTTGCGATCTAAGCTCAATTGGACTCAATGAGTCCAATTGACCTAGGTGAAGGTAATTGACTTTGATCTAAGTCAATTAGGTTTGGTAAGGACCTAATTAGGTCCTTAAGTAGGTCTAGAGGTGATGTACTATGGCTAGAACACCTTAATTTAATTTCCTATGGGGTTGGGATTAGGTCTAGGGAGCCAGAGATCCAAGATCAAGGCTTGAATCTCAAAACAGGGATTGGAGACCAATACCACATGTTCAGAAATGTGATTGATGACTTATATTCAAAAATCAGAAGTCCAGACTTCTGTTCTGGATGTCCAATCTGAGTCAGGGGGAAATCTAGGTTCTGTTTTGGGTATTCTGCAGAAATTGGACGTCTGACAAGGTGTCTGGACGTCCAATAACACTACAGAAGTGGGTTTGAGGTGTGCGGGAGTTGGCTAAGGGTCCTGGACATCCTGAAGCTTATCTGGATGTCTAGATAAGGGTTGGAACTTGGGTTTTAGGGCTTCCTAGGGTGTTGTGACCTAATCTAAGGGTGGCTAAGGAATGGGGAAGTCTCTAGGCTATCCTAGGGCTAGGATGGCCTAAGCTCTTCACATTTTACCGCTTTATTCCTACTTAATAGAATAACAAACCTTTAATCCCTTACATCATTATTCCTACATCTAATCTAAACCTTCTACTCCAGCTCTACTGCAACTCCCGTTATTCCAGATTCAACTTCAAATCCTACTCCAGATCAGCTTATTGCCGGCAATTGACATAATGCACTTAATCAGCACATTATAACATTATTTTATGCAAAGCTAAAGTAAAGCAGTAAGGATGCAGATAATGCTTATGCATGCATGAATTACCCTAACTTATGCTAACTTCTAGCCTAATCTAGGTCAATTAAGACTTATGATTACTGTGCAATCATACCCCCATGCCTAAATCTTGCTAGTCCCTATCAAATGCAAGACTAAATTATTTATAGGAAGGGTCCCTAAGGGACTGATTATTTTTTCAAATGTATGTCTAGAGATTTTTCTCCTTTTTGTTTTCAACCTATACTCTAGAAATCCAGACAAATGTGAAAGCGCAGCGACATAGCTTTTGCAACAGATTCGAGTGAAAAGCTGATTCACCTCTAAAAGCTGTACTTGACCTCTGGTAAAAATTCTAGCTGGATAGGCGAACTTCTTCCCTCGGTGTATGCAAGATATTCTATGAATTCCACCCCGACTTTAGGCTTAGGTAGAGAATCTCTAAGGGGAAAGATTATGTATTTGGTGGCTCTCTCTCACTTGGTGCTACATAGAGATTAGTACTACAGAATCTAGATTCCTAGATTACCAAGTAACTCAACTCAGAGAAAGACGAGAAAAGCTATGCTCTCTTTTGATTCCTTTGTATTCATTTTCTCTTACTCTTTTTCTTTTTCTTTTCTTTTCTTAGAGCTCACAATCTCACCAGATTCACACATATGATCTATATTTGGTGGTCTCACTTGACACTAACACTTTAATTGAGTTTCCATAACCCTAACACTAAGTTCAAATTCCTCAGCCAGTATTCGGGCGGTCAGAAACACAAGAAAGGTGGGTTTAGGCCACATTTGGTGGATCTCAAATTTATTTGGTGGTATTGCCTCAAAGCAACTGAATTAAATATTCACTATTTTTTCTTTGCTTTTTCTTCTTTTTCTAATTTTTTTTCAATTTTTCTTTCTTTTCATCATTTTTTTTTCATTTCATTTTTTTCTTTCTTTTTTTTTTCTTTTTCAACATAACACAACTAGCACACATCCATGAACTTTATTGAGGAGGCATTATTAGGGATTGGTGGTACTCAAGAGACATTGGGTGGCTTATTTGGTGGAAGTGCCTACTCACAGCACCGGGAGAGATGGATAGGATGGTGTATTTCTGACTTTGGCATCAATATCCTCCTTTAGCCAAGGATTCCATAAAGAATGGTCGTAACCATCCACCTTAGCCCTAGTTTTATGAAAACTCGCTATCAAGGTATTTGCTTTATTTGGTGGCTCTCAATGCTCACACAAAATGTATACGTAGGAATCAAGGGCAGAAACGATGCCTAATCCCTGAGTATCATCACCTAATTATCTGGGATTCTAGATTCCTTGCACTAATCTCAGACCGCCAGTATGCTCTACTCTCATCTCACACTACTTGGTGGATTTTTGGAAGAAAATATGCTTGACTCCCAAAACACTGTCCAGGGGTTTAGGAAAAGAAGCACTGCTTCTTCTTGACAAACTAAAGACGTTTATCTGCATTCACTGTGAATCCATTACAAATTCTACGTGTGTGTGAAAAGTTGTACTGGATTCCAGATTACAGGAATCAACTAGAGGATAGAATCCCTAATGCATTCTCTTAATAAAATAATCTTATTCATGAATGCCATATGTATATATGCTATAAACAATTAACCTCTTATATTTGTACTTCATGAAATTTCCCTTTCTGGTTACAATCAGCTTGACCCTAAATTTAGAACAAGAGGTGGGCGAGTGAGTCGGAAGTGGCTGTTGCAGACAATTTCTAGCTCTAATGCTAGCATTGGAGGTGGAGTCGATTATTCTTTTATTTAGGGTCCTAAAGTACGTTGGACATGTAGCTCCAAGGTTTTTCTAAACGTTGGCATAAAATTTTCAGTTTTGTTGTATCTACCCTCCCATGCCTAAGTTCTTACATGTCCTCATGCATGAATATAAAAGAAAAAAAATGCAGCAGGGAGAAAATGGGTAGAAATCACCTATAATTGCTCCTGAAATTATACATTCAGCATTGGCCAACCTGTCAGCATGCAATATACAATATGCTAAAAGAAAAAATATGCTATATATAAAAATGGTTATGTAAAAATGATGGTCAAATGTGGGATATATGCTATCTATATGTGCTGAGTTTAACGCCTCCAGCTGGGCGAGCATTCAATCACACGTCCTCAATAAGATGAATAATCTCGTCAGGTTGAGGAGGTTCTTGGGCCAAAAATGGCTTGAGGCGTTGGCCATTTACTGTGGATATATGCCCAGATTTTGGGTCCTTGATCTAGACTGCCCCATTAGGATATGGATGAATCACAATATACAGGGTAGTCGACTTGGACTTAAGCTTCCCTGTGAAAAGTTTCAGTCGTGAATCGAACAACTAGACTCACTGGTTGGGAGTGAATGCTTTCCTCCGGATGTGGCAGTCATGAAAGGCCTTGGTCTTGTCCTTGTATATCAATGCATTCTCATAGGCCTCCCGCTGGATCTTTTCTAATTCGCTGAGCTGGAGTTTCCATTCTTGACCTCCTGCATCGAGGTCAAAGTTACATTTTCGCACCGCCCAAAAGGCATGGTGTTCCAACTCTATAGGAAGGTGACAAGCCTTGCCATATACCATGCGATATGGTGACAATCTTAGTGGGGCCTTGTATGCAGTCCGATATGCCCAGAGTGCATCGACTAATTTGTCGGACCAGTCCTTCCTGTCTGATCTAACCATCTTCTGGAGAATCAGCTTGATTTGACAGTTAGACACTTCAGCCTGCCCATTGGTTTGCAGGTGATACGGGGTGGCTATACGGTGATGTACCTCGTATTTCTTTAATAATGACCTAAAATAGGCGTGAATGAAGTGGCTTCCCCCATTGCTAATCAGAGCACAGGGTATTCCAAATCTCGCAAAGATGTTCTGCCGTACGAAAGAAATGATGGTCTTATGGTCAGCCTGTCTCACTGGGATGGCCTCGACCTACTTCGAGACATAGTCAATGGCTAGCAATATGTACTCGAAGCCATGCGAGTTCAGAAAAGGACCCATAAAATTGATGCCCTAGACGTCGAACACTTCTACGACCATGATGGGTTGGAGTGGCATCATGTCTCTCCTAGTCATAGAACTGATCGACTGGCATCGTTTGCAGTGTTGGGCATATTCGTGTGTATCTCTAAAGATGGTTGGCCAGAAAAATCTCGACTGCAAAATTTTTGCATCAGTTTTCCATCCAGAGAAATGGCCACCACAAGCATCGTTGTGGCAAAAAGATAACACACTGGGGATCTCAGAGTCTGGGATGCATCTCTGAATAATCTGATCCGCTCCAATGCGGAAGAGAAGTGGGTCATCCTGGAGGTAGTATTTCTCCTCTGCAGTGAATTTGAGTTTTTGGTCCTAGGATAGATTCGTGGGAATCTTGCCTGCGGCAAGGTAGTTCGCGATATCCGCATACCAGGGGAACTTAACAGAATGGACTGCCAAAAGAGATTCATCCGAAAATTGCTCGTGGATAGGTAGGGAATAGGGAATGTGTCCTGGGTCTAGTCTGGATAGGTGATCCACCACAACATTTTGCTTTCCAGCTTTATCATGGATTTCGATATCAAATTCTTGCAATAGAAGGATCCATCTGATGAGACGTGGTTTTGCATCCTTCTTTGCCAACAAATGCCGGAGGGCGGAGTGGTCAGTGAAAATGATGACCTTGGACCCTAATAAGTACGATCTGAATTTCTCCAACCCGAATACTATTGCTAGCAGTTCCTTTTCGGTGACGGTGTAATTGCATTGAGCCTCATTTAGCATCTTGATAGAATAGTATATGATGAAGGGTTGTTTCTCCCAACATCAGCCTAAAACAGCACCGACGGCAAAATCAGAAGCATCGCACATCATCTCGAAATCGAGCGACCAGTTGGGTGGTTGGAGAATCAGGGAGTTGGAGATAGCGCTTTGTAAAGTCTTGAAGGGGCTGAGACACGAGGTATCAAATGCAAATGGGACATCGGCAACCAGGAGATTTGCAAAGGGCCGTGCAATTTTCGAGAAATCGCATATAAATCTCCGATAGAAGCCGACGTGACCCAAGAATGATCTGATCTACTTAACCGAGCTAGGTGGAAGTAAGTGGGAAATAATCTCAGATTTAGCTCAATCGACCTCGAGTCCATTTTTGGAGATCCTGTGCCCTAGTATATGCCATCCCTCACCATGAAATGGCTTTTCTCCCAGGATAGTACTAGGTTTACCTCAATACATCGTTTCAGGATCTTGGTGAAGTTATCAAGACAAGTTGCAAAATCATCTCCGAAAGTAGAGAAGTCATCCATGAATACTTTCACATAGTCCCCGATCATATCAAAGAAGATGGCCATCATACAATGCTAAAATGTCGCTGGTGCGTTGCAGAGGCCAAAGGGCATCTGCTTGAAAGCGATTGTTTCGAAGGGGCATGTGAATGTGGTCTTGTCATGATCTTCCGAGCTAATCACTACTTGATTATACCTGGAGTATCCATCCAGAAAGCAGAAGAAACTACATCCGGCTAACCGTTCCAAGATCTGATCAATGAACGGCAAAGGAAAGTGATCCTTCTGGGTAGCCGTGTTTAGTTTCCTGTAGTCGATGCTGACCTGCCAAGATGTCATAGTGTGGGTCAGGATGGATTCGCCCTTATCATTCTTTATTACGATGAGTCCTGCTTTCTTGGGTACTATCTGGATCAGACTCACCCACTAGCTATTAGAGATTGGGCATACAATACCTGCATCCAGCCATTTGATGGTCTCCTTCTTAACAACCTCTAGCATATTCGGGTTAAGCCATCTTTGAGGATGTCTCAAAGGTTTCACCCCCTCATCCGTGTAAATGTGATGAGTGCAATACAAGGGGAGAATACCGCAGAGATCAGCAATACTCCACCCGATAGTAGCCCTATGGTCTTATAGTGTAGAAATCAATTGATGCTCCTGTTCTTGGGTTAAGTGGGCATTGATAATGACTGGGTATGTCTCACTTTCGCCTAAGAACACATACTTTAGTGATTCAGGTAAGGGCTTCAATTCAATCATGGGTGGGTCAGAGTCAGAAATGAGAGTGGGAGGTGCAAAATCGAGGGTGGGAATCTGCTAATCCATGTGCACGTGAATTCCCACTGAGTCGCTCCCTGTGAAATAATCGATTGTGACTACGTTAACGGGGAACCTGTTAGCTTTGGTCATGTCTTCCTGCAACAATAGGGGTGATTCAGTAATGTGTGGATCAGGATAGCTGGATCCAGGGGTGCTGTGGTCAGAAGCACACCTTAAACAATCAGATCCTCAGGGAGATATGTGTAGTGCAGTGGTCTCAGTCCTATATGGATCGAGGTCCAAGAACCCTGATAGTGCAGACAAATGAGACATTGGGTCATCACAAAGGAGCCCAATGTTGCCACAATATACCGAATCTTCATCTTCACCATCCTCCTCTATTCGATCACAGTCGAAATTCTTTGCTACCCTGAATATGTCAGGTCAAAGTCTCTCATTGCCTATGGCTATCTCCATACACCCGGATGCACAATCAATGTTCGCTCGAGTGGTCGCCAGAAATGGGCGACCCAAAATAATTGGTGCATCTCAGAGATTAGGAGGAACTTCCATATTGAGAATGAAAAAATCTATGAGAAAGCAGAACCTGCGGACTTTCACAATCACGTTCTCAACCACCCCCCTCGGTGTTTTAACTGATCTGTCAGCCAACTGAATCGTGATCGAGGTGGGCTTCAACTCCCCAAATCGAAATTGATTAAATACTATAATGGGAGTTAGGTTGGTGGACGAATCCTGATCTAGAAGGGCCCGATCAGATGGAGAATCTTGCAAGAAGCAAGATATGAGTGGGGTACCAGGGTCTTTCTTCTTCGGCGGCAAGTTGGCCAGAATCACAGCGCTAGCCTCTTTCGACAATACTGCCTGTTGTCTGATTCTCAGCTGTTGCTTCGCGGTACAATAGTCCTTGAAGAACCTAGCGATAGAGGGAATGTCATCGATTGCCTCGAGGAGGCGGACCTGAATATGTATTTCATTGAACATCGATTTCAGGTCTTCAAAAGTCCACGTGTCCTTTTTCGTACTGCATTTCATGTCAAAGCCTCCAGAAAAGGGATGGGAATCTCAGGGTTAAGTGGCCTCTTACCCTTATCTTCCGCAGGTGGCTCTTGAGATGATGGAGTCAAACCCGCCTACAGCGAAGGGTGGGAAAAATCAGGACTCGCCTGGCTAAGTGTTGGGTTGAATGTCTTCCTTCTGCTCCTCAATGAGATAGAATGTGCATCGGCTTGCTGTCCATGAGGTGGTGGGGGAGCGGAAGGGGCAGAATATGCAGGGTTCTGCAAAGGCGGTTGGCCTTGTGCATAACTGGGTGGTGCGGGAGGCGCCTGTAGCATGGCATGTGCCTATCCCTGCGGTACCTGAAACCTAGGCAGGGCACCTTGGCACATATTGAGGATTTAGGATGGGTTGGGACGGCAAGGCTACATAAGTTCTATGCTCCTGCAACAACTGGTTTTGCGTGTTCTGTATAGTCTGTATCTAATTAGCCATCGCCTTCATAATCTGCAGGCTATCTTATGTTGACTTCCTCATCGATTCTTGCAGCTCCTCTTTCAGTGCCTCCAAAGGGTCAGCCCACTTTAGAGGGTGGTTGGCAGCTTGGTGCAGCGGTTGGTATAAAGAGCGGGGTTGCGGATGATGCGGGAATGGCTACTGCCTAGGGTATGTGTTTTGCGCATTCCCATATTGCCTGGTCTGGTAGTGTGGATCTTGATGTGGTCTCTGTGAATTACCAAACTAGGAGAAGTTCGGATGCTGGTGCCAACCAGGGTTGTACGTCTCTGAATATGGGTTGTCACTCCCGTATCTTTGGATAGCACTGACGTCCTCGTAGGCAGAAGATGTTTGAGATGTATATCTGTCAAGGGGATACACATTATAATCTGCGGGTGGTGCGTAACCCTCGTAGTAGGGTGCCAGATCTAGATTGTTTACGGGATCCTAATATGCAGGATCTCGTAAATACGGAGAAGATGCATCCCGAGTGAGTAGATTAAGTCGAGCAGGAGGGGATCGAGGTGCATAGGAGGGTCTTGAGGTGGTAGGGTTCAAGTTAGATTGACCCTGACTAATCTGGTCAATCTTCTTCTCAATTAGGTTTATTCTATTTAGCTGCTTGACGATGATATCCATGTCGGCTCGAATAAACTCTGTGTGAGCCTCGTCGACACCAACCCCCTGCTGACTAGACCGCTGGAACTGGTTCATGGATGCAACATTCATCGAGTTCTCTGCTAATGATTCAAACAACTCAAATGCGTTGTTCTCATCTTTTGCGAGGAAATTCCCACCACTAGATGCATCAGCTAGATACCAATGTGTGTCATCCAGCCCATGGTAAAAGATCTGAGCCAGGTGCCATCTGGGTATACCATGGTGTGGGCATTTTCGGAGAAGGTTGTGAAATCTGTCCCATGCTTCGTGCAACTTTTCCCTAGCTCCTTGGGAGAAAGTCGTGATTGCACATCGCATCGCATTTGTTCGATCGATTGGGAAGAACTTTTGTAGGAATTCATGTCACAATTCCGACCAGGTTCCAATTGGCTTCCCAATGGTCTTGAACCAGTATGAAGCTTTGTCCCTCAGAGAGAATGAGAAAAGCTTCATTAGAACAATCCCGAGAACGATATTCCCGGGTCAAATCATTTTAGCGAGTTGACTCAGGTCCTCAAGGTGCTAGAACGGATCTTCACTTGAGTTCCCATAGAAATGAGTGCTGATCAACCCAATCACATTGGGCTTGAGCTCAAACGCGTCTCTGCCTGTGGGAATTCTGACTAGTGGTGCGATGATTTGTGCGGTTGGGTCGTAGAAATCCCACAGTTGTTCTCCTTGTGGTAGGTGCTGCATCCTGTTAGGCACCTCCAAGATGCAATCCATGCTCTGCCAATGCCACTCCTCGGATTCGACTACCCAGGCTTCCAAACGAGCCATCGTGTCCAGATTCTCGGTATCCTATCTCGGTTTAGGTCCAGGTCCAGGATTTGCCATGGTGGCTCTGGGAGTAGAAGTGAGGGGAGAAGATGGTGCTGGCGAGGTGACTTGCCTCCTTAGGAGTGGCTTCCAAGGTCCAACCAAGTGAGGTCTATGTGACCTCCTTCCTCGCATACACCACCCAACCCCTGGGTTGGTGTAGCCAAGCAAGACAAGGATAAAGCCCTGTCAATCAAGTGGTCCTTTTGGATTAGATTATCGGATTTTTCATTTTAGGTTTTAATTCCTAAAGAAATTTGTCGTATGACCGACTGAAAGTGATTCCCGCCTCTTCGCTAACCCAGCCAAGAGGTTGAAACCACCGAGTAGTACGACAACAAATTCGGATTTTATTTCGTGTTTTAAAATTTATTTTAGCCTATTTTCTTCCGTGGGTTTTTCTCTTGGTGAGTGGCGCACAAGGTGACCAAGCTCACTGGCTAAGTACTAGACTTGTTTAAGTATAGGTTAGCTCAAAATGTGATCTCTAAGTTGTAACCCTAAAGATTCAACCTAAGGTTCATGCACTTCTAGGGTTTGTTCTGTTTCAACAGACCACAAAGTAATGTTCGTTCTCTGACAATAATTGGAATCCAATTAACTTGAAATTTTGCGAGTAGATTCCTTTTCAATTAGCTTTCCAGAGAATATTGTTTTGGAATTTTTACTGTTTCAACCGAATTTTTAGAGATTTTTGAATGTCAGGGGGTTAGATTTGGAATTTTGAGCCCTAGTCGATTTTTCACTTTGAAACAATATCAATCGGCCTTCAAAAATTTGGTAAAAATATGGAAACTAAAGCCAATTAGATCAGCTTTAAAACCCCACCATTTTTAGTCGAAACAAATTCGCGGATTACTTGGAATTACTTTTCGAAATTTGAAAAATCTCGAATCTAGGTCAGTCTGACCCCTGTGCACTTTGCGAATTTTTAAAACTTCTATATTTTAACTTTTTCAAAAGAATGGTGCTTTTTGAAAGATAGTTTGAAAATGAAGGTATAGCATGAATTTCAGAATTTTTCTCTTACTATTTTTTGGCGATCATATTTTTAAATCAGACTTGAAATCTGGCTAAAAATCAGAAGATGGTGGAAAAGCTTTTTAAAAGGGTTTGGGTTTGAAATCCAAGCTTTCCACCAAAAAATGTTTTTTTTTTCTTTTTTTTTTCAAAAACTTTTGCACATTTTTTTTTTAAAAAGAATTTTTCAAAGGGTTCAAAGAAAATATCTCTCTTTTTTTTTTGGCTTTTTCAAACTAACCTAAGATTAAAAAAGAAAACTAATCTAGATTTTTTTTCATTTTTTTTTATTTTTGATTTTTTTCTTTTTCACGAGATTGAATAAAGATTTTTTCTTTTCAAAAGAACTTGCAGAATGTAAATCTACTCCTTTAGTTCAAAAAGGAAACCTAATCTAAAGAGGAGATGATGTGTACCTAATTTTTTTCTTTGCCGCACTCATTGTGTGCGTAGATCCCGTTTTTCTTCTGTGTTGTCCTACACATCAAAAACAAAGTAGAGAGAGATTTGTCAATGATAGTTTAAAAGATCGAAATCAAAGAAAATGACGTTACTTCCCCAGTAATGGTGCCATTTGTTTGGGAGTCGTATCGTGCGTTTTTAGTAGGGAAAGCATCATAGTATAGTGCACAATACGATCAAACCAATATATTTAAAAGATAACGAGACTTGAGTCCCAATCGTTCATCTCAAGGAGGCATTTGTTCCACTTTAGAATTTGATCTTATACCGCTCTACTCTGTTAAAATCGCATGCTGGTTTCCAATCTCCTGATTAAGATTTCACCACTTTTATTATGAACTCTGATTATGTATGCATGTGTTAAATAAATCACAAAGGTGAACGTGTGAGTTTTTGTGCGCACGATTCTATTGAGGTGGTGACTATTTGCAGAAAATGCATCTATTGTTAGATTTTCTATATTTTCAAGAAACGACATGCTTATTGAGGAATAGATAAACAATTGAAAACAGGCAACTTGAATCACGCAAATAGGATGGAAATCAATAAGCTCATGGTGATTTCAAAGCATATATATATATATGTGCATTTTTCAATCATTCAATTGGAGAGTTGTTTACACAAAGAACTGTAGAGGAAAGCTTGTACATAAATGCTTAAAATGTAAATCTAGCTACCAGAAAACGATCTCACACAAGAATCTACGGGGGGATTTCGCATGCGTCATTTGGGGAGAATAAGGTCTACGCTACTAAGCAGTAATAAAATGCAGTAAAACTATGAAGAGATTAAACTACTAATCTAGATCTAGTAGAACAAAAGGACATTCGGAGGTGGTCTCCGATGGCCTTTGAGTGGTTGGGAGGAGAATGAGGGGCGGCCAATGGATCTTAGGCCGACCCTTGGAGAGAGAGAGGAGTGATCCAGCATCGCGACATGGTGTCCTTCATGGTGGTGGTGAACTTGTGGAGATGGAGTGGCTAGACTAAGTGGAGGTGGATGTGAATGGAGCCAAGGAAGTGAATCGAGCCAAGGAAGTGAATGGGTGCAAATGGCCATCCCTTATGTCTTTTTATAGACCTAAGGGATTCTCTCTAGAGAGGTGTGGAACTCTCTAGAGAGAGCCCAAGAGTAGCTGGCCATGAGAGGATAGAGGTGGTTTTGAGATCCAAAAAGTGTGGATCTCAATTTGAATGCCTCTTGGTTGCTAAATTTGGCAACCAAAAGGTGGCGCCACTTCAAGAGAGTTCTATAGAACTCTAGAGAAGTGTGTGTGCATGAATGGGTGTGTGTGTGTGTGTGTGTGTGGTCGTGCTCTAGGTGTCTAAGAGGTTTAGGTTAGGTCCTAAGGGGTTTGGGTAGGTGTATGCCTTGAATTAGGGTTGCAAACCCTAATTGATAAGGGGAAATTGCAATTAAACTTAACCTAAGTTTAATTGGATGAGTGTGAACCTAATTGAGAGTGAAATAACTCAATTAGGTTGGGTTTAGGTCAATTGGACTCTCACTAAGTCCAATTGAACTTGTGTGGGTTGAGATCTAAGTTCAATTGGACTCAATGAGTCCAATTGACTTAGGTGAAGGTAATTGACTTTGATCTAAGTCAATTATGCTTGGTAAGGACCTAATTAGTTCCTTAGGAAGGTCTAAAGGTGATGTACTAGGGTCAAGACACCTTAATTTAGGTTCCTATGGGGTTGGGATTAGGTCTAGGGAGCTAGAGATCCAAGATCAAGGCTTGAATCTCAAAACAGGGATTGGAGACTAGTACCAGACATCCATAAATGTGATCAGACGACTTATACTCAAAAATCAGAAGTCTAGACTTCAGTTCCGGACATCCAATTTGAGTCAGGGGAAATCTAGGTTCTGTTTTGGGTATTTTGCAGAAATTGGACGTCAGACAAAGTGTCTGGACATCCAGTAACATTGCAGAAGTGGGTTTGAGGTGTGCGGGAGTTGGCTAAGGGTCCAGACAACCTGAAACTTATCTGGACATCCAGATAAGGGTTGGAACTAGGGTTTTAGGGCTTTTTTGGGTGTTGTGACCTAATCTAAGGGTGGCTAAGGCTTGAGGAAGTCTCTAGGCTATATCCTAGGGCTAGGATGGACCTAAGCTCTTCACATTTTACTACTTTATTCCTACTTAATAGAATAGTAAACCTTTAACTCCCTTACATCATTATTCCTACATCTAATCTAAGCCTTCTACTCTATCTCTGCTGCAACTCCCATTATTCCAGATCCAATTCAGATCCTACTATAAATCAGCTTATTGCCTGTAATCGACATAATGCACTTAATCAACATATTATAACATTATTTTATGCAAAGCTAAAGTAAAGCAGTAAAGATGCAGATAATGCTTATGCATGCATGAATTACCCTAACTTATGCTAAGTTCTAGCCTAATCTAGGTCAATTAAGACCTATGATTGCTGTGCAATCAGGTTCCTCCATCAGAGATAATGGCACATGGAATCACGAACCGAGAAAAGATGTTCTAATGAATGAATTTGATTACCACCTTATGATTGCTGGTTTGAGTTGGAATGGCTTTGATCCATTTGGACATGTATCCAACAGTGAGAAGAATGTATTCGAAGTTGTACGAAATAGGGATGGGTCCCATGAAATCAATCCCACGAATGTCAAAGATTTCACAAACGAGAATTGGCTGTAAAGGCATCATATCGCGGTGGCTCATGTTGCCCAAGGTCTGGCAATGAGTGCATGCCTTATAGTGATCGTATGCAACTTTGAAAATCGTAGGCCAATAAAAGCTACACTAGAGGGCTTTTGCTACGGTTTTATGTCCAGAAAAGTGTCCGCTGTAGGCTTGGTCATGGTAGAAGGACAAAATGTCCTGAATTTTCGCTTCCTGGATGCATCGTCTGATGATCTGGTTAGCACCAATGTGGAAGATGTATGGATTTTCCCACATGTAGTACTTGTCATTGGAAAGCAATTTGTCTTTCTTGGCCTTCGGCTAATCGAACAGGATCTGATGTGATGCCAAGTAGTTTACTAAATTAGCAGACCAAGGAAGTTCCGTACTAATAGTTAGGAGGTGCTCATCGGGGAAATGTTCTGTGATGGGTCCAGAAGGGTCGATATTGTCAGAAGGAACGCGGGATAAGTGGTCAGCTACCATGTTTTGCTTTTCCACTTTATCGGAAATCTCGTGGTCAAATTCTTGCAACAGTAAGATCTAGCAGATTAATCGAGGTTTCGCATCATTCTTTGTAAGAAGGTGCCTCACTGTAGTGTGATCTGAGTATATGGTAACATGGGAATCCAAAAGATATGATCTAAATTTTTCCAGGGCAAATACTACGGTTTACCGCTCTTTCTCAATAACTGTTTAGTTACGCTGAGCCTCATCAAGTGTCTTGCTAGCGTAGTTGATGACCACAGGTTTCCCGTCTATTTTCTACCCAAGTACCATTCCTATAGCATAATCAGACGCATCGCACATGATCTCAAATGGTTGAGACCAGTCAGGGGACTTCACGATAGGTGATTGGGTAACTCGATCACGCAGGATCTCAAATGCCTGAGTGCACTCCTTAGAGATTTCAAAAGGGACATCCTTAGATGGAAGATTAGTTAGGGGGCATGAGATTTTTGAAAAATCAGGAATGAATCGACGGTAAAAACCAATGTGTCGTAGGAAGGATTGGATGTCTTTGACCAAGCTATGCATAGGGCAGTTGGAAATCAAATTCATCTTGGCTCGATCAACCTGGATGCCTTTTTTAGAGATGAGATGTCCCAGGACAATTCCCTCAGGTACCATGAAATGGCACTTTTCCCAAGAAAGAACCAAGTTCACATCGATGCACCTCCTGAGGATTTGGACTAAGTGCAGGAGGCAATCATCAAATGATTCACCAAATACCGAGAAGTCATCCATGAAGGCTTCAAGGTATTCACCTACCATATTTGAGAATATGGCAAGCATGCACCACTGAAATGTAGTGGGTGCATTGCAGAGACTGAAAGATATCCTTCGGAATGCGTATGTTCCAAAGGGGTAGGTGAAGGTGGTCTTCTCTTGGCCCTCGAGATGGATTGCGACCTGATTATAACTGGAGTACCTGTCCAAAAAGTAGAAGAATCAATTTCTCACTAGTTTCTCGAGAATCTAATCAATGAATGGTAGTGGGAAATGATCTTTCTTCATGGAGGAATTGAGTCTTCTGTAATCAATGCAAACTCTCCACGAGTTCGCTATATAGGTCGGTATGTTTTCTCTGGTTTCAGTTGTGATGTCGGTGAGCCCTGCTTTCATAGGCACAACTTGGATTGGACTCACCCACTGATCGCACGTGTTTTGCGAGTTTGAAATCAAGGTTACAAGTAACTTGTCGTCATAGTTGTAAAACTCATGATCAAATAAAATTTATATCGAAACTCCAAGGGAGTCCCGGGTCGAACACAGGGAGGCAACATTTTACCTTAATTGAAATCTACGCTTCATTTTGTTTTTTTTTGGTATTTTAGGGTTTTTTTTTTGTATTTTTGAAAGAAGATGACAAGCAAAATGAATCACAAAATAGAGATGGAACAAATATGATATATATATCACTCCAATGTTGATTACAATAAACTATGAAAGCATAAAAAAGAGGGGGTCAGAAGAAATCTCCTAAATCAGTTGTTTGGCAAGACGACAGCGCCTGGCGGAAGCTCTAACGGAGGAGGTGAGGAGTAGGACGATGGAGGTGAGATGCAGGAGGACGTCGGGTAGAGGAAAGCTTCGGTGTAGCTCCGGAATGGAGGTGAGGAGGCGAAGATGATCCGTCACTGGAATGGAGGTGGGAGGATGGCTCCAAGGAGACCTATGAATGGGGATGGGAAGAGGGATGAATATTTGGTGAGGTAGAGGTTCGCTACACTAATAGGAGCCTTGGGAGCTTGAGAGAAAGCTCTAATAGAGCATTGGTAGGCTTGCTAGAGCTTGGGAGTAGGTAGGAGTAGAGTAGGTAGAGATGGTTTGGTGAGGGGGTGTGTAGGCCTTTATATAGTGGAGGGAAGAAGAGCATCCTATGCACAGGCATTTAGCGGTAGCTACAAGCTTCACTAAAGGCCTCTCAAGATGTCACCAAAAGATTCGTGCCTCCTCAATGCCTCGGCTGGCGCAAGTACTGCGCATGCCATTTAGTGGCAGCTGCAAGTGTCACTAAAGGCCAGCTCTTCTATCGTTGTAAAGCCTATGCCCAATGGTCACGCTCACAACTGTCAAAGGCACGGCAATCGTCAACCGTTGGATCAGGTGCGGATGGCTGTGATTGAGAAAGGAGAGCACACACTTGTCAGTGTTTGAATTTTGCATCGATGGCACGTGCATTGGTCACCGTTGGATGATGCATCGCACAGTCAAGACGCACCCGCAGATCGCACGTGCTTCGATTTGAATCACGCACCTCATGCGATTGTGGAGATCGGACGGCGAGCGCTGCTCGCGGTCGACTTAAATGCACACCCCAGATGGCATGCATGTGATCTAGCGTGCTCCTTCGCATCAGTGGGCGACGTTGGATCACGCGTGGGGAATCTCGACCGCTCATTTGCTATCGGGTGGCCCTATTGCATCTGACACTATAGCGGGGCACGGCGAATCACGGCTAGATCTCGCACTCGCTCTTTGAGAGCACTCTACCTCACTGCTGCGCCACACCTACTAGTGTGTTGAGAAGAATTGTGCCCACGCGGTGAGGTGATTGCACAGCAATCATCAGTCTTAATTGACCTAAATTAGGCTAGGGCTTAGCATAAGTTAGGATAATTCATGCATGCATAAGCATTATTTGCATCTTAACTACTTTCTTTTAGCTATGCATAAAATAATGCTATGATGTACTGATTAGGTGCATTATGTCAATTACAGGTAATAAGCTGATCAGAAGGTAGATCTGAAGCTGGATCTGAAGCTAGAATAACTGGTGTTGCAGCAGAGTTGGAGTGGAAGACCTAGATTAGATGTAATAGATAATAATGTAAGGGAGTTAAGGTATGCTATTCTATTAAGTAGGAATAAAGCAATAAAATATGAAGAACTTAGGACCATCCTAGCCTTAAGACAGCCTAGAAGCTTCCCCAAGCCTTAGCCACCCATAGATTAGGTCACCACACCCTAGGAAACCTTTAAACCCTAATTCCAACCTCTATCTTGACGTCCAAATAAGTTATAGGACGTTCAGAACCCTTAGCCAACTCCCGCACACCCTAAACCCACTTCTGCAGTGTTATTGGACATCCAGACACTTGGTCAGACATCCAATTTCTACAGAATAGCCAAGACAGAACCTAGCATCCCTCCTGACTCTGATTGGATGTCTAGACAACAAGTCTGGACTTCATATTTTTCACTATAAGACATCTGACACTTTTATTGGATGTCTGGAACTGCTCTCCAGTTCTTGTTTTGAGATGCAAGCCTTGATCTTGGATCTCTAGGTCCCTAAACCCAATTCCAACCGCATAGGAACCTAAATTAAGGTTCTCTAACCCTAGTACATCACCTCTAGATTTCCTTAAGGACCTAATTAGATCGTCACTAAACTTGATTGACTTGGCTCTTAGTCAATTCCATCAGCCTATTCAATTGGACTCATTGAGTCCAATGGAGCCCTGATCTCAGCACACACTATCCAATTGGACTCAGTGAGAGTCCAATTGACCTAGACCTGACTTAATTGAGTTATTTTACTCTCAAATAAGTTTTCACACACCCAATTAAGCTTGTATTAAGTTTAATTGTACTTTACCTTAGTGAATTAGGGTTTACAACCCTAAATTGAAACCTACCTTGACCTAAACCCACTAGAACCTAACCTAATCAACCTAGCCACCTAAGTTTTGATCCACACACACCCACACACACCATCAACACGAAAATGCCTAGCCTAGAGTTCTCTAGAAGTCTCTACCATGTGTTGTTGCCTTGGTTGCTAAAATTAGCAACCAAGAGCCATTCAATTTTAGATCCACATTTGGTGGATCTAAAAACCACCATCCATCTTCTCTCTCTCACTCTCCCACGAGCTCCCACCATAATCCTCCCAAGATAATTCCATAATTCTCTAGAGATGCTTCCCTTAGGTCTATAAAATGACCTAAGGGGTGGCCATTTACACCAATCCATCTCTTGGCATTCATTCACACTTAGGTTAGCTACAGTCACCTCCATTCCACCTCCACAAGTTGCTCACCATGGCTACTTCCATCTCCACGCCAGTATGCTAGATCACCTCTCCAACCTCTCTCCAAGGGCTGACCTAAGAACCATTGGCTGCCCCTCCTCCTCTAAACCATTCAAAGGCCATCGAAGCCCACCTCCGAATGCCTATATTTTCTGCTAGATTAGTAGCTAGTTCTTCATAATTTACATGCCTTTATTTACTGCTTAGTAGTGTAGCTCTTTACTCTCCCCCAATGATGCATGCAAAATCCCCCTGTAGATTCCTGTATGCGATCATTTTCTGTTAGGTAGATTTATATTTTCAAGCTTTCCTTTATAAGCTTTCCTCTACTTCCATGTTGCAAACACCCTCCTAAATGAATGAATGAAAGAAATATTTATATGTATATATATCTCTGTGTTGAAAATCACCATGAGCTTATTGATTGAAATATATTTCGTGTGATTCAAGTTGCCTGCTCTTCATTATTATTTATTACAACCAGCATGTCGGTACCAGAAAATATTGAGGATTTAACTATTAATGCATTTTCCGTAAACAGCCACCACATAACTAGAATCTTGCGTACTGAAACTCACACTTTCACCTTCATCATCTATCTAACACATGTGCTCATAATCAATGTTCATAATGAAAGTGGCAAAACTTTAATCCGATGATTAGAAACTGGCATGCGATTTTAAACAAGTAGAGCAAAAAAGATCGATTTCAAATTTGCATAAACGGCTCCCAGAGATGAACGACCAGAACTCAAAGTCCCGTTATCTTTAGAAATTATTTTTGACGAACATTTAAAGCAACTATACTACTATTTTTGACGACTTTAAAATGCACAAAAATGGATTTTGTCATGAGGGCGACCTCTTATCTGTTGGATTTTCATCCAACAGCTGAGTTCACTCGATGGGCGGCCTTTGGAGATGTGCGGATGACTTTGTTCAATCTAGATGGTGCCACGTGGCAGCATCTGGATAGTCCACCCTTTATTGTTTGCAGAGGATACCACAGTGCTCGGATCAAGGTGATTTCTATGATGTCGGGCTGCGATCGACACTCCGGATCCATCCATACAGTCAGATTTTTCATCTGAAGTCCATAAGGACGTCGCATTGCCTCCTTGCCATATAAAATGAAGGAATTAGTATATAAAACATACAATTATCCTAAATGCCATGCAATGGATGTTATGCAATACTTATAATACGATATGCAATGCTAAGCCTATGAACTATCATAAATAAGTAATTTATCATGGACCCATGTGTGTTTATCACCCACCGACTGTCGGAGATCGGGTATATGATCCTTGCATCTAACCACTTGATGATCTCCTTTTTCACAACATCCTATAGATTTGGATTTAGGCATCTCAGCATTTCAACAAATGGCTGTGAACCCTCTTCAGTGTAGATGTGATGTGTGCAATATGAAGGGCTAATTCCAGTCAGATCATCGAGAGTCCATCCAATGGCTCTCTAATGCTGCTGGAAATTAGGCGTGTTTTCTGATCAGGTGTGAGTTGGGAGTTGATAATCACAGAAAACGTCTGATTGAAACCCAAAAAGACGTATTTTAGATCATCGGGAAGAAGCTTTAATTCCATAACTGGGTTGTCAACAGTAGCAGGCGGTTCAGAGTGCATGTCAAGGGCAAAGAAAAGAGCTATAGGTGTGTCTAGGTTGGGTTCAGACTCCTCTAATTGTGGGTTTTGATTCTCTTGTGGTTGATCAGAAATAGTCAGTTTTTTTTCAATATATAGGTCGTCAACCACAGCCTCGATATCGCAAATCTATTTTATAACTCTGTAATTAATTCCTTGTTGGGCCTTAAAGATGTCGATCTTTAGTGTCTTCCCCCCAAATTCTAATTCAATTTGGCCCTAGCAGTGGTCAGAAAGGGTCTCCCAAGTATGATTGGTGTATTCTTCACATTCTCAGGAGCATCCATGTCTAAGACAATAAAATCAACTGGAATATAGAAATCATGTACCCTAACTATGACATCCTCTAGAATTCTTTTTGGTGAGTTAATTGATCGGTTGGCTAGTTGGAAATACATTCTAGTCAGTTTAAGCTCAGATTCCTCGAAGTAGTCTAGTAGGGAGGTAGGTATCAAATTTATGGAGGCTCCTAAGTCCAATAAAGCTTGGTCAAATTGTATATTATCGATTGCACAGGAGATTAGAGTGGTGCCTTGGTCTTTTGCCTTATGTGGGAGTTTGCTCAAAATGACAGAGCTGGCTTGCTCAGATAGTACGATCGGATTCCCACCTTTGGTTTCTCGGCTTACACATAGGTGTACACACATCTTTCAAAAATAGTGCATAAGTTGGTACGTGGCGTATCGCATCCATTAAGGGGTTGTTTATATGGACCTGCTCAAAGAGCTTAACTAGGTCCTCCTCAGGTGCCACAGGTTTGGCTATCCTTTTTCCCTTGGTCAAGGCCTCGAGAAATGGAACCTTAGATGGTTCCTCTAGAATTGGCTCAGGCTCTTGATCTGGGATAGAGGTATCCTGGTTGACTATCCTAGGGTTAGGGTTTGTATTACCAGGCGGGGAGTGGCTTGGATAAGGTGAGTCTTGTGTTTCTTTACTAGTATGAGTAGTAACAAAATTCAATCCTGCCTGGTTCTGGTTTGGATTGGGCAAAATAGGTGTTTGTTGTTGAAATCCTGAGTATGAAGTTGAAGCATCCATCCCATCAAATGATGCGGCAGAAGGGGCCTGATAAACAAAGTGAGCTTGGCCCTGATTTGGGTTCATAATGCTCCTCTAGTTCGGCACATTATTTGGATTAGGAAGAGGCTGAGAAGGAAGTGCACCAGGCTGGCGAGAACTTGCCAGCTGGGCCAGTTGATTTCGTAGCTCGGAGATCTCTTTGTGTTGTTTTTACATGTCAACCAAGGTTTGGAGAATTAGAGATGTATGATCTTCTTTAGGAGGTCCACATTGGAAGTTTTGAGTGGTCCTTGGTTGGGTAGGTTGATAAGGTCACGAAGCCAATGGTCAGGGTTGAAAATGAGGTCTTAGATTCAGGTTGTCACCCGACCACGAAAAGTTAGGATGATTACGCCATCTAGAGCTGTTACTGTTGGAGAAAGGATTATTCTAGACGATGTGAAGATCCTCGTAGGTCTTAGGAGCTCTAAGATAATCAGGGTATGGGGGTTTAGAGTTCCCCCAACTAAGGTGGCCTAACTCGGAGTTGCCTTCGAAGCCATAATCTGGCGGAGGTGGATATGCATCCATCCCCGGGGAGTGGTAGATGTTGTGCGCAACCTCCCTTCCCATGGGCAGGTGCGCGTATGTACCTTGAGGTGCAGAGGTGGATTTCTGTAGATGATGAGTGATGTCGTCGACCTTCTTCTCGATAATGGAGACCTTGTCTAGTTGACTGGCTACCAACTCCAGATCAATGGATGCGGAAGGCCTTGGGATTTATGTACCCCCCGATTATTTGTCAATGTGAAGGTGGACGTCCAGTCGTATGCACCCAATGACTCATTGTTCAAGGAGTTTTCGCACATATTTTCAAGAATTTCACAAATCATGTCTTCATGCTAACCCATGATGCTACCACCATAGGTTGCATTGACAAAGA
Source organism: Thalassia testudinum (assembly GCA_037157565.1). Taxonomy (NCBI): domain Eukaryota; kingdom Viridiplantae; phylum Streptophyta; class Magnoliopsida; order Alismatales; family Hydrocharitaceae; genus Thalassia; species Thalassia testudinum. The sequence continues at coordinate 411,632 of JAZHRO010000029.1, read as the reverse complement.
CCTTGATATCCTCATAGAGTCCATGCTAAAAGGATTGGACTTGTTCCTACTTTAGAACTTCATGATGGGGGCACTTATGCATGAGATCCAGAAAGCAATCCCATGCTTCGTGTAGAAATTTTCACGCTCCTTGGGAGAAGTGCGTGATTTGGTGCCACATTGTGTTGGTATGACCAATGGGGTAGAATTTTTGCAAGAAGGTGGTTTGAAGTTCTCCCCATATGTTGATCGTGTGGGGTTGAGTTTTAAACCACTGAGCGGCTTTATCAGCCAAGGAGAATGAGAAGAGTTTTAAGAGTAATCCGTTTCGATTCTATACATCTATTGCAAAGGTGTGGGCCAGATGTTTCAAGTTCTTGATGTGCTGGAAAGGATCCTCAGAGTTTAAGCCATGAAATTTTGGAGTCATATCAAGCATGCTAGGCTTGAGATCTACCTCGGGTCCTCCCACAGGAATGTTGATTCGGGGTTCGATCTCCACCACTGCGGGATTATAGTGATCTCGCATTTGAGGACATGGTGGTGGGTTGATGATGGCATTCATTTGATTTTGGAAGTCATGGAATTGTTGTTGAAGATTAGGTTGTTCTTCTTGGTGATCCATAGTTGATGAAGGGGAAGTGGGTTTTAAATCAGAGGATATGTCAATGTGATCAGGTTGTTGCACAAACATGGAAGTCGAGGCTCGACCTCGACGAGAGTGAATATCTAATGGAGACCTCAAGGATGGTCTTAAGGACCTCCTCCCAAACATGCACCGATGGATTAGATGCGAGAAAGAATGTGATGGACCCAATCAAGACACCCAAAAATTTTCGATGACTATAGAGGTTAGGGCCGATGATTACCCTTAGTCAGAAAGCCATCCACTTGAGAATTACGTGGGTAGCCAGAGAGGGAGAGTCCTGCAAAGACCCCTACACAGTAGAGAGTCCCCATGAGTTACAAGTTTTACCCCATGAGGTGTGGAGATTTTGTGATTTACCCTGTATTTTACCAGTAAATTACAGAACTAGGCATTAGTGAAGTGAGAACCACCCCAAAAATTTTGGATGACTATAGAGGTTCAGGGTCGATGATACCCCTTAGTCAGAAAGCTGTCCACTTGAGAATTACCTGGGTAGCCAGAGAGGGAGAGTCCTGCAACGACCCCTACATAGTAGAGAGTCCCCACGAGTTACAGGGTTTCCCCCATAAGGTGTGGAGATTCTGTGATTTACCCTGTATTTTGCCAGTAAATTACAGAACTAGGCATTAGTGAAGTGAGAACCACCATCGCTGATGATAGCCCTCGGAATCCCAAACTGACTGAAGATGTTCTTCTTGACGAAATCAATGACCACCTTATGGTCATTGGTTCGGGTGGGAATAGCCTCGATTCACTTGGACATGTAATAAACAGTGACGAGAATGTACTGGTGTCCAAATGAAGGGAGGGGTCCCACGAAATTGATGCTCCAAATGTCGAAGATTTCGACGGGAAGAATCAGGTTTAGAGGCATCATTTATCTCTTGGTGATGCTCCCAAGTGCCTAGCATCGGGAACACAACCTTGAAAATTCCTGGACATCCATGAATAAAGATGGTCAATAAAATCCAGATTGCAAAATCTTTGTAGCTGTCTTTTTCCTGGAAAAATGTCCACCACAGATAGATGCATGGCAGAACTCGAGTATACTTTTGAATTCAATCTATGAAACACATTGGCGAATAATCTAATCAGAGCCAATGCGATATAGTTCAGGGTCCTCCCATAAGTAATGTTTGGCCTCAGATTTGAGTCTATCTCATTGTTGCTTCTTCCAATCCTGAGGGATTTGACCAATGGCCAAATAATTTACAATGTCTGCAAACCATGGAGTTTGGACAGCTGATACTGCAAGGATAGTCTCCTCTGGAAAATTATTAGCAATCGGAATATCTGGATAAGAAGAATCACTCAGAAGTCTCAAAAGATGATCTGCCACCACATTCTGTTCCTCGGATTTATCTTTGATTTCAAGATCAAATTCTTGAAGCAGAAGAATACATCGAATAAGCCGGGATTTGGCATCCTTTTTGGCCAAGAGATGTCTCAAAGCTGAGTGGTCGGTATATATTATGACATGAGAACCTAAGAGATAAGCCTTGAATTTCTCCAAAGCAAATACTACAGTTAGCAATTCCTTCTCAGTAACAGTGTAATTCTTTTAGGCCTCGTCTAGAGTTTTACTAGCATAGTAGATGATAGAAGGCTTCCTGTCAATCTTCTGATCCAAAACAGTCCTGACCGCATAATCAGAAGCATCGGTCATGATCTCGAATGGGGTTGTCTAAATCGGTGATTGCAACACCAGAGTGTTGAACGTATTACGAACCTACGCTAATGTGTTCGATTTTGAAAAACCCGTCGTTGTAGTTCGAAAGCGAAGGATTCGAGTTCAACAAATAAAATTTATACCGAAATTAAAATTCCGGGTCGAACACAGGGAGGCGGACGTTTGATTTAAAAACTTCGCGTTTCTTTTTATTTTGTCACGAAGAAATTCAATTTAAACTATCTAAGTATCTACAACAAATAAAAGAGAGAGAGGGAGTAAGAGAGAGAGAAAGAATACTATACATGGAAATCAAAATGAGATGTAGAATAGACAAGGAATTTATCATAAAAGAGTTCTTTCGTTACAACTAGAAGACATAAAACAATTACTCTAGAAAGCATTAAAAGAATGGAGGGAGAAATGTCCTCCTCGACGATCGCTCGGAGGACGAATAGACTACTCTAGAAAGCAGTAAATCTATACTAGAAAGCAGTAAAAAGAATAGGGAGAGAGAATCCTCCTCGACGGTCGCTTGGAGGACGAGCCGGACGGGACGACGCCTGGATGAAGGAGGACGAAGCGAGACGAAGGGGGACGAAGCAGAAGAACGGGAACGGAGCAGCACGCCGTGGTCGTCGCGGGATCCACTTCCGAAGGGGGACAAAAATTTGGACTTTATCTCGCGAGAAGCATCCCGGGTGTGGGACAAGCTTCTCTTGAGCTTTGGAGAGGTAGAGAGGAGAAGGAAGGGATGAAAATTTCGTATGGAGGGGGTCTCCTTTTATAGTTGCAAGGAGTGGGGGCAAAATGGACATTACACTTTCAAAACAATAAATGAGGGGTCTTTAGTGACGGATAAATCCGTCGCTAAAGCCCTCAACGTGGGCGTAGCCTCCGCGCCCACGCGCGCCCGCTCGGCTGCCTGCGCGTAACGCCTACGCACGTCGCTTGATTTTCAGTCGTCCGATCGCGAGATCGGACGGCTTAAAATCGCGCCTTCACCGCTGCCGCCCGCCCGCCTGCGCGTACGATCGCGCGTTCACGCGAGCGTCCAATTGCGCGTCGGCGCTATCGGGCGCGCGCGGCCGTTGGATCGCGATCGTGCGGTCAATTGGAGCGCGCCCGCTCGCCTCAGAAATTGCTTGGCGAGGCTCGAACGCGCGCCAGCGCCTCGCGATAAGGCGCTGGACTGCTGCGCTGCCTCGCCCAAATGGTCGCGCGGATGCTTTTAACACGATGCGTCCACAGCCGTTGGATTGAGATCCAACGGCGGAGAGGAGACGGTGCGCGGTCTTCACAAGACGCATGCGGCCGATTGGGCGGCTGAGATGGCGCCACGTGGCTCCATCTTGGCCGTCCATCTTCTGGAAGTTGTAGATGGTGCCACGGATGTCGGATTGACTCGATTTTTGTGTCGTTGGGCTGCGATCGTCGATCCGAATTCATCCGTGTGGTCGGATTTGCCATCTGAAGTGTGGATTTACACCATCCTGGCCCTTGATCTTCTAGGGTTCCCCGGTCTCTATCTGATGCTACGGATGCCTGATTAGGGCGATCTTGGAGTCGTTGAACTCCAATCGTCGCCCTGATCACATCCATACGGTTGGATCTTTGATCCGAGGCCCCGATTAAATGTTTTCCCTGTCCAAGCACATAAAAGGAGACAATTAACCTCCATTTTATTCAAACTACTCTAAATGCAAGATGATGCATGTTATGCAATATTTATATTATGAAATGCAATCCTATGCCTAAGAACATGCATAAATAGACATTTTAAGTAGTGTAAATGTGTTTACATCATACCCCCATGCCTATCTTTTGCTAGTCCCTAGCAAAAACTATATGCTATTTATAAAAGAATTAGGTTAGATTATTTGGACCTGAGTTATTTTCAATCATTAAGAAATTGTCTACTTAAGAACTGAACTTTCAAAGACACAATAGTGCCCGGGTATCAGCCAAAATGCAGACCGCCTCAAGCCTCGCCTTATTCAAAGAAAAATTTCTTTTTCTCTTTTTACTCTTTTCTAATTTTTTTTTTATTATTTTTTTTTTTGGATTTTCAAATTTTATGGTTTAAGAGTGACTTTCTACGGCCATTCAACTCACCCAAGATTTGATGACAACCCTAAGTTTTAAGCATCTTATTGTGATTGTGATAGACTCGTTGACCGGCAATTAGAACGGACTTCGGATTTCTATGCCTCTAGGTGACCTCAAAAAGAATTCTGCCTAAAGGTGTATCTTTACAACCGGTAGCTTTCTCCCTACTTTTATTTTTTAACGGGGTCAACACAAGGGTGAATCCAGTGTATATCTCCCCGATTTATTCTACTTCTCCGCTCCTTCCTAAGTGTTTTGGGAATTTTTAGTGCATTTTCTGAGCTGGGTTCTGGACAACCGGTCGATGAGCTGTTACCACCGACAACTTGCCAGCCATACTCGTGCGGCGAAGTGTGGCTTATTTCTTTTTGTTCTTTTCTCCTTTATGATTTTTTTTTTTTTTTTTTTTAAGTAGGTGGCTTCCCTGGTCTAAGATTTACCTAAAGGCAGCAAAAAGAGAAAGGTCCAGTGACTGGGCTCTGGACAACCTACCTATGGGCTGTTACCCATGATAACTTACCAGCCATATCACCCTAGAAGGTTCATTAGCTACCCAATTTCCGTTAAAATCGCCAAACAACGAGTCAGTGCAAAGAAAGTATGTAGATGCTTAAAACTCGAAATTCCCTTAAATCAGAGGGCGGGTTGACAAGTCGTGTACTTATCACCCAAACTTATTTATTCCAATTATAATAAAATTCAGGTTGGCGAGAACTCGAAAATCAAATCCACATTTTAGTGGATACATAGGCTGATTAAGTCCAAAGACCTGAAGGGTCTTTGTGTTCAAACCATAATATAGTATTTCTTAAGATCGAAAATTTTCTTAAACCCAAATTCTCTTTCCTAATTTTGATTTTTTTTTTTTTATAAAATAAAAAAAATCTACGGAGCTGACGAATGAATTCAAAGATAAATATCCACCCCCCCATGCCTATCTAATGCAATGTCCTCATTGTATTAAAAAGACATAAAACAGAGTGGAAAAGCGTAGAAAGCACCTGAATTGCGTGGATATCGGGTCCGCTCCGAGATGAAAATGAAAAAGAACTGTATATGTGCTGAGTTTAGTGCCTTCAGCTAGGCACACTATACAAAGAAAAGAAATGAAGAATTCAGAAGTGCAGGTCAAAATTAGAATAAACAGAAGAATCCTCCGACCTGTCAACAGAGGTCCACAGATGTGGACCAGATTGTGGTGCAGACCCATCCCCCATAATCGAGAACACCTTAGGTTCTGGATAAAAATTACCCAAAACCTAAAATCAGAATGCAAGCGGGGTCGGGCCTGCGATTTGTGAGGATGCAACCCAAGGCCAAAATGTCGGGTTACAGAGAATTGAAGCTCAAAAGGATAATCGTTAAATGTGTGCTTGAGTTTGACATCCTCGAAACAAATGTCGTAAGGGTTCTGATTTGATGGTTTCAGCTTAAAAGGAACCCTTCGACTCAATCTTCCATTTCCTCCAAAATTGACTTCCCAAATCAGAATTTCCCAGCTCCTATCCTCCTCATTCGGCATATCAAATTCCATGACCTCTTGTAAATTCATCACCCCGTTTGAAATCTCCAAGTCTAGATGATGTGGCAAAATCAAAATTGACTTGGGTCTAATTATCTCAAAATTAGAATCATCAATAAGCTCAACAGGGTGTAACTGATAATCAGGGCATTGAACTGATTCTTCCAGAAAATGCGATTCTGGATCCGTAATGTGTGCCCTAATAAGATCAGTTTCCTCAGTTATTGGGCTATCAAATGATCTATCAGATTCCTCAGGCCCAATCGTCTCACAAAAATCGTGATCTGAAAACTCGTGTGAGACTTCGTAACTTGAATCTTCACCATCAGGATCCGTATCAATGTATGTCCCAAAATCATTTGTCACTTTGCGTTCTAAGGAGACATACGTTTCCTCGTAACCCGGCTCAGGGATTTCAGGTGAAGAAATCAAATCATCCTTAATTGGTTGTTTTAATTCAATCTGGTCAGCTTCGTAACACATGTCCCCCCCAACAGGTGCCTGAGCGGGTTCTATCATTGGCTTTCCTGAAGAGAGTTCATCCTGGGAATTATTCCAAGATTGAATCAAAGCAACCACGAATCTCATCCTCAATTTTGCTAATTTCCCAAGTAGAAACTCACCCGGGTTCTTATCCTTAACATCCTGGAGCCAATCCAACAAAGACTTATTTAAATCATCAATCATTTCAATCAGGGGCTCCAATCTCTCAATGCAAGGTAGTGGCTGAACTTCTAAAGATTGAATGATATTCCTCAAGTTAGCCAGAACCTTATCTTGAACCTGATTAACCTGAACCAAATGAGTTGGTTCAGGGTTGCGCGGGTTTGACATCAATGTAGAGGAATTAACGAATTGAGATTCGTTATACCCATCCTGATAATAGGTCATTTCAGATTGTTCAAAAGATGGAGATGACCTAAAGGCAGTGAAATCAGAGGATGGGTAAGGATCAGTGTATCCTTCTTGATTGTAGATCGCATTAGGTTGTTCATGAAAGGAGGACGATCTATAATCGATGCAACTCTGAGAAGGATAGAATTGAGAATCAAAGTGTTCAGGGTTAGACCCTAAACACGGGGGTCCGGAATTGTATCCCCAATCCGAATTATCCCAACTAACTGATGGTCGATTACAATACGAGTTGGGATAATCGTCATGTTGAGGATAATTTACAACAGGAGGGAAAGAGCGGGAATGCATGAAATATGTGGAAGGATTCATGATACACGGGAGGAAGAAAGGTGCCCTGCAATACAAATAATCAAACCTGTCCTTAAATATGTTAGCCTAAAGACCTACAGACTCTCAAAACCCGTCTTGAGATAAAGGAACGATTTGATCTACTTCCGTCTGTTCAATCCAACCAGTTAGAAGGAGGGACTGGGGAGAAGGTTCTTCCTTCGGCTTACGCCTCCGGTTCCTAGTGTACCCCCAAGCTGCGATCGTTTGACTCTGCTCCCCTAGCTAGACATCAAATTGAACAGTAGAAACAGACTAATCGAAAATAATCTCGTTCTGGGTTCTGAAGAGCGAGTCCAATCCTTAAGGCCAACGTCTACTTTGTTTTATTTAGGGCTAGGTTTGAATGTGCTTTGGAATGTGATGGGCCCTTTAAATGGGTTGTGCCCTTAATAATTGATTGATTTGTGTGTGAGTGCACAACCAGTGATTTTCAAGCAAGATTGTTTTTGATGTGGTGAATTTTAAGATTCAAATCTTGCTTAGTAGCTTTTAGGATTCAACTTTAGGTGTTTTCAATCAAGTTTCGTTGGCACACCAAGTTTTACAAGCACAGGTGAAGATGTTTTCCTTTAAAGTTTAAAAAGAATGTGGAGTTCCTGGTAAATCCCTAAGAGTTGAACCTAATTGGCAGCTACTTGATGAGTTGATTTTATTTGAAGTGGTGCGGCCCAATCAACTCAAACAATTGGCCTCAAATGCACCACTAAGTTAGGCACACAAAGATGGTTAACTTAGAATAATTTCTACTCTTTTATGTGTTGCTTTATGTGTACTGGTCCCACAGATCAGAACCCAGTTGAGTAGAAACAAATCAATTCGGTTAAGTGCCTTTAAATGTGGGTGTACATTGTGTATTTGTTGAAAATTACCCCACAAAATTATCTTTTTACTTTTTTTTATATAAATGAAGGTGGAATGAATGTGAGTGAGAATCCAAACAACCAAACTATTCCTAGGATTTATGCAAACACCTAGGTTAATTGGAATTTGGATTCAATGTGGCGAATGAAATCTATGGAGGGGGAAAGAATGGGGGATAACTTACAAAACCTTTCACAGCACTTTACTCCAATCTACCGCTTTTGCTTGCCTCAAAAGAGTACCTGCAATTACAATAAGAAAGGAGAAAAGTGAGGTAAATGATTTGTAAGTTACAAAACGTGAAGAGAAATCAAAGATCGTTGCCTCCCCGGCAACGGCGCCAAAATGTTGAACGTATTACGAACCTACGCTAACGTGTTCGATTTTGAAAAATCCGTCGTTGTAGTTCGAAAGCGAAGGATTCGAGTTCAACAAATAAAATTTATACCGAAATTAAAATCCCGGGTCGAACACAGGGAGGCGGACGTTTGATTTAAAAACTTCGCGTTTCTTTTTATTTTGTCACGAAGAAATTCAATTTAAGCTATCTAAGTATCTACAACAAATAAAAGAGAGAGAGGGAGTAAGAGAGAGAGAAAGAATACTATACATGGAAATCAAAATGAGATGTAGAATAGACAAGGAATTTATCATAAAAGAGTTCTTTCGTTACAACTAGAAGACATAAAACAATTACTCTAGAAAGCATTAAAAGAATGGAGGGAGAAATGTCCTCCTCGACGATCGCTCGGAGGACGAATAGACTACTCTAGAAAGCAGTAAATCTATACTAGAGAGCAGTAAAAAGAATAGGGAGAGAGAATCCTCCTCGACGGTCGCTTGGAGGACGAGCCGGACGGGACGACGCCTGGATGAAGGAGGACGAAGCGGGACGAAGGAGGACGAAGCAGAAGAATGGGAACGGAGCAGCACGCCGTCGTCATCGCGGGATCCACTTCCGAAGGGGGACGAAAATTTGGACTTTATCTCGCGAGAAGCATCCCGGGTGTGGGACAAGCTTCTCTTGAGCTTTGGAGAGGTAGAGAGGAGAAGGAAGGGATGAAAATTTCGTATGGAGGGGGTCTCCTTTTATAATTGCAAGGAGTGGGGGCAAAATGGACATTACACTTTCAAAACAATAAATGAGGGGTCTTTAGTGACGGATAAATCCGTCGCTAAAGCCCTCAACGTGGGCGTAGCCTCCGCGCCCACGCGCGCCCGCTCGGCTGCCCGCGCGTAACGCCTACGCACGTTGCTTGATTTTCAGCCGTCCGATCGCGAGATCGGACGGCTTAAAATCGCGCCTTCACCGCTGCCGCCCGCCCGCCTACACGTACGATCGCGCGTTCACGCGAGCGTCCAATTGCGCGTCGGCGCTATCGGGCGCGCGCGGCCGTTGGATCGCGATCGTGCGGTCAATTGGAGCGCGCCCGCTCGCCTCAGAAATTGCTTGGCGAGGCTCGAACGCGGGCCAGCGCCTCGCGATAAGGCGCTGGACCGCTGCGCTGCCTCGCCCAAATGGTCGCGCGGATGCTTTTAACACGATGCGTCCACAACCGTTGGATTGAGATCCAACGGCGGAGAGGAGACGGTGCGCGGTCTTCACAAGACACATGCGGCCGATTGGGCGGCTGAGATGGCGCCACGTGGCTCCATCTTGGCCGTCCATCTTCTGGAAGTTGTAGATGGTGCCACGGATGTCGGATTGACTCGATTTTTGTGTCGTTGGGCTGCGATCGTCGATCCGAATTCATCCGTGTGGTCGGATTTGCCATCTGAAGTGTGGATTTACACCATCCTGGCCCTTGATCTTCTAGGGTTCCCCGGTCTCTATCTGATGCTACGGATGCTTGATTAGGGCGATCTTGGAGTCGTTGAACTCCAATCGTCGCCCTGATCACATCCATACGGTTGGATCTTTGATCCGAGGCCCCGATTAAATGTTTTCCCTGTCCAAGCACATAAAAGGAGACAATTAACCTCCATTTTATTCAAACTACTCTAAATGCAAGATGATGCATGTTATGCAATATTTATATTATGAAATGCAATCCTATGATTAAGAACATGCATAAATAGATATTTTAAGTAGTGTAAATGTGTTTACATCACAGAGCATAAGTGACTGCTGTTTTAAGAAAATCAAATGCCTTACAACATGATTCGTTGAAATCAAACGCATATATTTAGTGAGAAGGTTGCTTAGAGGGCGAGCAACCTTTGAAAAGTCCTTAGTGAACCTCCTATAGAATCCCACATGACCAAGAAATGATCGAATTTGTTTGACAAATGTGGGAGGAGGAAGTTTAGAGATAGCATCAACCTTAGCTTTGTCAACTTCGATTCCCCATTTAGAGATTACATGACCCAAGAGGATGCCTTCTTATGTCATGAAATGACTCTTTTCCAAGCTAAGGACCATTCTTATTTTGATGCATCTTTCAAGATTAGTCTGGCAAGAATCAAATGATTCTCCGAAAATAGAGAAATTGTCCATGAATACTTCCATAAACTCTCCCACCATGTCAGAGAATATGGCTAGCATACACCTTTGAAAAGTAGTGGGTGCATTGCATAAGCCGAAAGGCATCCTACAGAAAGCAAAGGTTTTGTAGGGATAGGTGAATGTCATTTTTTCCAGATCGTTGGGATGGATATGGACTTGATTGTATATCGAGTAACCATCTAGGAAATAGAAGTACTTCTGCCTGGCTAGTCTTTCAAGGATTTGATTGATAAAGGGCAAAGGGAAATGATCCTTTTTCGTAGATGTATTCAGCTTCCTATAATCAATACAAACCCTCCAAAAGGAAGCTGAATGAGTTGTGACAGACTCTCCTTTCTCATTAGTCACAATGGTAATCCCAGCTTTCTTAGGAATAATTTATACGGGACTTACCCAAGGACTATTAGAGATCAGATAAATGATTCCTGCATCAAGCCACTTGATAATTTCCTTCTTAACCACTTCTCGCATATTAGGGTTTAATCTCCTTTGCATTTGGCGAGAAGGGCGGGATCCATCTTCCAAGAATATTCTTTGATTGCAGTAAGATTGCTTGATCCCCATAAGATCATGAATGGTCCAACCAATTGCCTCCTTGTGTTCCTTTAGGACCTTAATCAGTTTAATCTCCTGCTCCTTACTTAATCTGGCACTGATAATCACAGGGAGCATCTTTTGAGGTCCCAAAAGTTGATATTTCAAATTCTGAGGCAATGGTTTCAGTTCAAGTTGGGGTGGGCTTTAGATTGACGGTAAAGATGATGCTGAAGTAGATTCATCAAGTGGAAGAGGTTGAAAGTGAATAAAATCAATAACCTCTTCAGAATGTGGCGTGTTTACCACAGAGGATTATGGGTTAGATCCATCACAACAGGAGGAACTTTCATTTGCAGAAACTACCATACAAGTTTCAATGTTCAAGTTATCATCCTCAAGCTCCTCTATAAATCGACAATCCTCGAATTTGTTAATCGCCTTAAAAATATCCAATTTCAATTTCTGATCCCCAAAGGCGATTTCCGTGCTACTGCTCTCACACTTGATATTGGCCTTAGCGGTAGCCAGGAATGGACACCCCAGAATGATGGACATGTTCCTTAGATTTTTAGGTACATCCATGTCAAGGACATGAAAATCTACAGGAAAATAGAAATCCTTAACCTTAACAATAACATTTTCAATAACACATCATGGATTTATGACCGAACGGTCCACTCACTGCAGCGTTACTAAAGTCGGCCGAAGTTCACCTAATCCGAACTTCTCATAAAGAGAAGTCAGAATTAGGTTAATAGATGCACCTAGATCCAAAAGTGCTCTATCAAAAGTGTAATCTCCAATGACACAAGAAGTCAAACGAGCACCTGGATCTCTCTTTTTCTGAGGAAGGTGATGCAGGATAATAGAGCTAGCCTGCTGATGAGTCCATTTTAATGGACTATTGTTACACCTAAGTTAACTCCATTCTTACCTTTTATGTTTGTTAATAACTACATTAAGTCATAGAATGTTTGCATGCATCATTTTTTAAGTTGACATCTATTCTATCGCATTCTATAACTTAGTATGTAATTATTTTATGTTTTATTGTTGTAGGAATAATGTTGGAAAAGAACAGGGGGTAAAATAAATTTCCCCCAGCAAACGGCAGCCTCAACTGAGCCCTCCTCAACCTCCGGCCAGCCTCAACACCTCCCCAACAGCCGTCAGCCAAATTTAGGAAGGGATTTAAAAATCCCTTGACTTGTGGATGGGGGAGGAGATAAAAGAGGTTCTAAGGCGAGAGAGGAGTCAGTTTTCTTCTCCCCCCTAGCGAGGAATTATCTCCACCTTCCCCACCATGGAGAGAGCATGCACTGTGGAGGTGTGCATGGTGAATCTAGCCATGCCCTGCAGGCGCGCCACCACCCACTGCCAGCCCTCCACTCGTGCTCGTTCAAAGCCTCTCACCACGTGACCCTTCCTTCTTCCCCAGCCTGCCCACACCCTCTTGCCCTGTAGGTGCTTCACTGATTGCACAGCAATCATGGGTCCTAATCAACCTAAATAATGCCTAAACCTAGCTTAAATTGTGGATATTGCACTCATATCTTGCATATCAGGCATTGCACCAGTCTATTTAGAATAAGATGGGACACCTTGCTAGTTAATGGATTTTTATTGCTATTTGGAGATAATAAAGTGATCCAGGATGGAGATATTGGAATAAAGCAATAAAGGAAGAAGACTGATTCAGATAAGAGGAGTGAGGAGGATAGCGTTATCCCTACCCTTAGAAACCCTAGGATAGCCTTCCCAAACCCAAAACAACCTTCATTAGGGCACCTTAGCATCAAAACCCAAACAAGGATAGCGCTATCCATGTTCTTATCCACCCTCTCCCTCTCCCAAACACTTAGGAAGCAAAACCAACCTTAGAAAACACAAAACACACTCTCCAACACATTTTAGGACGTCGAGACATCTGGCTGGACGTCTAATTTCTGCAGAATAACAATCCAGGAAGCCAAAACTCATACTGACATGGAATTGGACGTCTATTTTAATGTCTAGACATGCAATTTTTTTAGTATAAGACATCTGGCCACTATCCTGGACATCTGATACTGCTGTCTGGTTCCTGATTTTGGTGTTGGAAGCCCTAGCTTGCCTATTTTGACCTAGGAACCCCACCGGACACCCTAGGAAACCTAAGTAGAGACCTCCTAAGCCTAATCCACTATCCATTGCCCTACCTGACCTATCCCTAACCCAATTGAACCATCCCATACCAAATTGGGTGCATCTACAGTTGATTGAGTGCACCCGAGCCCAATTAGATCCAACCGGGATCTAATTAACTCATACCTATTAGGGATACCCTAGCCTAATCACATGCACACATCTAATTAGACTTGACCTAGACCTAATTAGGTTCACTCCTACCCAATTAGACTTTCCTAAGCCTAATTAGGTCCACACCCACTTAATCTAGATTGACCCAACCTATTTAGCACCTAATCCTACCAAAACCAACAACCTAGCCCTACAAAAAATACACACCCACGCACACATGCACACCTTCACGTTTTACTCCCACCAAACCCATGCACACTCTCTTGGAAACCCAAAAAACTTGTGTCAAACCTGGATCCAAAAAATGTGGCATTGGCTATTTTTGGAGCCACCAAAAGTGGCATCCAAATGGATCCTTCCATAAGGGAAAAGAGAGTGCCACGAAATTGGACTATCTCCAAACACTCTCCCATCCATACTGTCCACTCTAAACTTGCTTCCACCCTCCAAAACCTTAAGGCCGTCCTCCTCATCCTCCTCCAAGGCTCCATTGACGGCAAGCTAGAGAAGCTTCTCTCCAAAGCTTCAAGGATGACCATTGGTATCGAAAGGGTGCAACACCCTCCTTTCTCCACTTGGGTGCACTCGCCCCCATCTTCTTCTCTTCTTGGATGACCATGAAGGCTCACCCATAGCCTCTTGTGGCCGGCCATCTCTTTTGGTAGGCGTGTAGATTGGTTTGCATACCCAAGGTCTAGCCTACACCCTCACACAAGGCCGATAGCCCTAGTGGCAACTTTCCAGCGTGAGGGATTTCTTCTATTTATTTGCTTTCTATTGTAGATGAAATGTGATAATATTTTATGCATAAATAATTTCATGATGTTTATATGATTGATATTGTCTTCATGTTTGCTTGCCTATATGATACTTAGGTTTGATGACACCATGCACGGCCACCATGGCCTCATTTAGATGCACATAGTTACTTAGGTTTTTGCTAGTTTATCTAGATCTAGGTTTCATTTTGCTTTTCACAATAAAGATCAAAAACACAAAAAAAAGCACAAAAGACAGAAAGGCAAAAAATATTAGGTTAGATTTAGGTTATAAAAGTTGATTCAAATCTCGATTCGTTTTCACGCCTCCCAGAGACGAACAACCAGGACTCAAGTTCTAAAACGAATAAAATCTATGCGAGTTTCATTATCACAAATACCTTTGATGAGTGGTTTTTGCGACTATACTACGATTCCCAGCGATTTCAAAATATGCGATTTCCACTTCTATCAAATGACGTTGTTGTCGAGGAGGCAATGCACGAGTTTAGATTTGGATTTGCTTAACTTCTGTTTGTTTTGATTGTAGGGTGTCAAGATGAGGATCCACACACACATCGACCTGTGGTGAAGATCGCAGGTATTTTCCTCGTCCTTTAGTTTGTTTCTTCCTTAGGTTAGAACAAAAAACAAAATTATATATATATCTAGAAATTCAAATTCAAATTTTTGGATCTGAATTAAAAAAAAAATATTTCTTTCTTTGGTGTGTGTTTTAACTTGGAAACTATTTTAAAACACCAAAATTAGATTTGGAAATTCGGCCAGCAAATATTGATGATTTTCAAAAATTTATTGCCATAAAATTAGGACTCCAAAAATCTTGGGATTTGGTCTGATATTATGATTTCAAACTAGCTTTCCAACGCCACCTTTTATTTAAAAAATTCACATTGTATGAATTTTAAAAATTCGTACAGTGGAAGGGGGTCATAATAGTTTGCACTCTGATTTATTATAATTTTTAAACATTAATTCTGACCTCTACATAAATCAGATCTCTTTGAAATTTGTGGGGTTGGAAAGCCACTGAAACCTAGGCTTTTCTATAAATTCTCAAGAATTTTTAGATTTCTTTTGATATTGTTTCAAACTACACTTCTCGTAGGGGGTCCATCTGGTCTGTTTGACCCCCTATAACATAAAAATTCTTGAAAAATTACATGAAATAGTAAAAATCTTAAAAAAATATTCCCTGAAAAAATTATTGAAAGAGGAAGATCTCTACTAAATTTCATATTATTTTTCTTCAATTACTGATTTGAGGAGTGATTTCAAGTCAGACTATGGTCTGGCTATAGATTTTAGAAGAGGCACAAACCCTAGGTAATTCACATTAGGGTTTAAATTTAGAGACCCAAAATAAACCTGTTTGAGCCTAATTTGGGTGTGATTGTATGAGAAGGGATTTGTTGTGATTAGTTGTCTTCCCCTCATCCACTTGAATTGAAATTGATCTACATTTCAACTTAGGCAACCAATTAGGTCTATTTCACTTAGTAGTGGTGCATTAGGACCATTGTTTTCCTCGATTGAGTCGCACCACTTCTACCTTATTGGACTTAAAAGCATCATATAGACCTATCTGATATTAGGGTTTCCACATTAGGGTAGAGCACATTTGCATGTCATAATACTTAAAGGAAATTCATATAACAATTGGGACTTGCAAAACCTGCTGTGTGCTTCACTACAACCTTGTTTGAATTGACCTAAATAAGGAAACCTTAAAAGAAAAAAAATTAATACAAGCACTTGAACCATAAAAGTCACTACACCAATTAAAGCTTGTATTGCACACCCTTTGTCTGCGTACTTCACACTCTAAATCCAATTTTAAGGGCAACACCCCCAATAACCCATCACATTCCAAGAGTACTCTAAGCCCAAGCCTAAAACTAAGTAGATGTAACCTAGGCAGGAGTAAATTACTTGGTAACTGAAATTTAATTGGGTAAAAATCAAGGCCTTGTCTATTTGGACCAACTGGTGACAAGAAAGGTCGGTGCAGTAACTGCGTTAACCTTTAGTTGTGTCCTGCTATGCAGGGTGTCCTAGGGGGTCCCACCAATCTGGCTAGCCAAGTAATTCAAGGGTTGGTTTAACCCAGTTCCATCTCAAGATACCAGGTTTAGATCCAATTACGGTATATAATTTGAAGCTAGCTTGTTTGCTTGATTTGGGGCTCTCTCATATTTCTTCCTAGGCCTTTACCTTAATTCCACTAGCCCCTTGTAGCTAGTTGTGCCTTCCTAAGGAAGACTATCTCTTATCTCTATTCGCATCTCTCAAATATCCATGAACCCATATCATCCTTTTGACCATCAGGGTCCTCCATCTCCCAAACCAACCATGATTTCGATTCCTAGTTGGGAGACTCATCCTAACCAGCTGGGATATGGTCATCCTTATCCCCCAGCTTATTTAGAACCTGAACCTCATGGATCCGACCCTTATCTAGATCAGAACCAATTGAAAGCCATAGTTGCTGAATTCCGAGAATATAATAAGGGCTATACAGATCAATGTGCCAAACTTTTAGAGCAAATAAGACGATTTCAGGCACAATCTCAATCTTATCACTCCTCCCAAGAACAAGAGACTTGGAAAAACCAGTCGAGTGGGTCTAGTGACCCATATTTTGGATCCACTAGCTACTCTACTGATTCTTGCTACCATGGGGAGGCATCCTGGACTTAGCCAACCCAAAAGGCACCTTTGGACCTAATCCGTGATTTGGGTAGATCAATTGAGGAATGCACTATTTCTGATACACCTGTACCTGATGAGATATCTCTATGGAATTGGAATAATGGATCACAAGTACAGGACCACATAACAGGTTCTCAATCAACTCCCTCTATAGTCAGCCCCACTTAGGGCAATACGCCCATTGATTCATATCCAGATTCGTATAACCTGAAGTGGAGAAACAATCCTGATATTTCATGACCACCACAGACATCGACTCAAACTAAACATCAATCTAGGCCAACCCAATATTCCACTCAAACCACTTTAGGGCAACCATCTAGTCCAGCCCAACTTGCAACCACCCTTGAAGATATCATGAACATTTTGTTGGACTTTGACAAGAAAAATGAAGAAAGGCTGGCTAAGTTGGAAAATCAAGTGAAATCTCAAGGGGATCAAATCAAGAGACTTCAAGAATCAGTTTATCCCTGGATGCAAATGCCTTTTCACTCCTATTCTCCACCTATTCTTCCGACCCCTCCTCCAATCTATCATACATGCCATTGTGCGGGGGCCAAATCTGTGGCCTCTAAAAGGAAGAGAAAAGCTAAGAGGCCACCTAAACAACCTGATTCGGGCTCAACCAAAAATCATAAGACCAAGCCCACATCCAACTCTGACTCAGACTCAAGGGAAAAAATGAAGAAAAAGGCTTCTAAAGTTGATTTGACCTATTTACCCTTTCCTGAGGCCTTAAAGAAAGAGTCACAAAAGAAGAAAAAGACTTGCACACCTAAAGAGGTGGTTTTATCAGCTAACATAAGTGCATTTGTTTTTGGCACTCTACCACCCAAAATGACTGACTCTAGAAAACCTTCATATCTTGTGCCATAAAGGGATTCACCTTCAACAAAGCTCTTGTGGATCTAAGGTCTTCCATTAACTTGATTTCTACCGCCCTTTTTGATCTCACCAGACTTGGAGATTTGCACCACACACCTGTCACCATTAGAATGACAGATGGCTACATCAAACTACCTAAGGGGGTAGTTCAGGATGTGATTATTAAAGTGCAAGGTCTTAGCTTTCCAATCAATCTTATTATTTTGGACATAGATAGACCAGAAAAGCTAAGTAATTCACCCATCATTTTGAGTCGACCTTTCTTGGCTACGGCCAATGCACGGATTGACTGCTACTCAGGATGTATGGAGATGAGTAGCGGCAATGAGAAGATTCACTTTGATATTTATGCAGCCGCTAAGAAAACAACGTCAGGGTATTTTCTAGATGACATGGAAAGTGAGTCAGAGGGTAATTTGGAAGAAACTATGGCAATTGACACCTAGGTAGAACCACTTGACCGGAATCGACAATCCACTAGATCACATAAGTCACCTTCAATACCAGATTTACTATTTTGATCGACCTAGCGCAATTCAAACCCCTGCCCCTTGTAATGAATCCTGGATTACTCAATTGATCAAAATGATTCATAAAATAAAAGAAGCTATTGCAAGAAAATATGATGATATAAAGAAAGAGCTTCATAAAATCCAGGGCGAGCAACAAAAATAAAAAATGTTTGAATTTGGGTCAAGTGTGTCACAACCGATTTGTGATTCGGTGGTGGTCATGTAGGATTCTGTTGATCAAACCCCAGAGGTGGATGATATTGATAATCTTATTAAAGTCGAGAATGGAGATTTATTTGAGAATCTTGATCTTGATTTAGGACTTGAGTACCAATCATTTCATTTTGAGGAACCAAGTATTAAGGGCCTTGAATATGATTTTGTTGTATTTGAGAATACCCATGGAGACATTGATGAATTAATTCAAATGATCTCATGCACGGAGCAACAAAATCAAAAGGACTGTAACAACTCCTCAATCAATGATTCAACCCATTCCACTTTCATGGAGGGACTCACTACAAAATCTAATGACCAATTTCATCTAAGTGAGAAGGAAATATCCCCTTATGAAAAAGATATTCAAGAGATTGAAATACTGTTGGGGATAACATATGATGAGTTATCAGAGGAAGGTAAAAATTTTGGGGAATCATGTGATAATTGGGAATTGGCATTGGAAAATTTGGAAGAGATAAAAGAAGAAGATGAGACCCAAACATCTTTGGTAGAGACAGAGACTGATCACTAGACCTTGATTTCCAGATCTGACCACACTACTTGGGTCATGCCTTCCATTCATCACCATTATCGGGACCCATACGATTTCACCCCACATGACTCCACCCATACCCCTACCACCCACATTCTCCATCACCTCTTCGAAATGCCTTCATATTCATTTCTTCCAGGCACCCATATTTATTTGTCTTTCTTCTGTAGCATCTGGCTATAGATAATCCCAAGCCCCATCTACATATTTTTCCGATTATTTGGACTTGGAATTCATGGACAGCTAGTTCGCATTTGCGGTCCGCTGTTGGTGAATGAGACTAAAATTCTTATCATTTTACTCTCCATTCTCAATATTGTATTGGTATATCCTTTTTTAGTGTACACCCAGTTGGAGGCATTAATCTCAGCACTTATATATAGCTTATTTTATTTGTCATATTTTTCCTGCATATTCAATTTCAGGTGTTGGAATAAGTGGAACGTCAAAATTCAGGAGCCATTCTAGGTGAATTCTACCCATTTACTCCATGTCTTAATTTATTTTTCGTTATATTCATGCATGAGGACATGCAAGAAAGTAGGCATGGGGGGGTAGTAATTGTAAACTGAAAATTTTTTTGCCAACACCTAGGAAAAACCTTTCGTACATCATGCTAATTGCACTTTAGGGTCCTTAAATTCAGAACAGTCGAATCGACCTCCAATGCTTGCATTGGAGCTAAAAATCATCTGCAATAGCCACTTTCGACTTATCCACTCACTTTTTTGTTCTAAATTTAGGGCCAAGATGAATGTACCTTAATTAGGGAAATCTTTGAAGAGCAACTTTTGAAAGGTTATACATAGCATATATACATATTGCATTCATGAATAAGATTATTTTATTAACAAAATGCATTAGGGATTTTATCCTCTTGCTGATTCCTGTAATTTGGAATCCAGTGCAACTTTTCACACACATGTAGAATTTGCAATGGATTCACGGTGAAGGCTGATAAATGTCTTTAGTCTATTGAGAAGAAGCAGTGCTTCTTTTCCTGAACCCCTGGACAGTGTTTTGGGAGTCAGGCAGATTTTCTTCCAAAAATCCACCAAATAGTGTGAGATGAGAGTAGAGTGTACTGGTGCATTAAGATTAGTGCAAGGAATCCAGAGTCCTAGATAATTAGGTGACGATACTCTGAGATTAGGCATAGTTTTCACTCTCGGTTCCTATGTATACATTTTTGTACGAATTGTGAGAGCCACCAAATAAGGCAAATACGTGGAAAGCGAGTTCTCATAAAACTAGGGCTAAAGTGGATGGTTACGACCATTCTTTACGAAATCCTCGACTGAAGGAGTGTATTGATGCCAAGGTCAGAAATACACCATCCTATCCGTCTCTCTCGATGCCGTGAGTATGCACCAAATAAGTCACCCAATGTCTCTTGAGTACCACCAATCCCTAATAATGCCTCCTCAATAAAGTTCATGGATGTGTGCTAGTTGTGTTGTGTTGAAAAAGAGAAAATAAAAATAAAAAAAATGAAAAATGAAGAAAATGAAAAGAAAGAACAATTGAAAAAAAAATAGAGTGAATATTTAGTGTTTATTTCAGTTGCATTGAGGCAATACCACCAAATAAATCTGAGGTCCACCAAATATGGCCTTAACCTATTTTTCTATGTTTCTGACTGCCTGAATATTGGCTAAGAAATTCTGACTTAGTGCTAGGATTATGAGAACTCAATTAAAGTGTTAATGCGAAGTGAGACCACCAAATACAGGTCATATATGTGAATCTGGTGAGATTGTGAGCTCCAAGAGAAAAAAAAAGAAACAGAGAGAGAAAGAGAGAATGAATACAAAGGAACCAAAAGGAAGCATAGTTTTTCTCGTCTTTCTCCGAGTTGAGTTAGTAATCCGGGAATCTAGATTTTGTAGTACTAGCCTCTATGTAGCACTAGTCGAGAGTGAGCCACCAAATATATAATCTTTTCCCTCTAAGATTCTCTACTAAGCTTAAAGCCGGGGTGGAATTCATAGAATATCTTGAATACCCCGAGGTAAGAAGCCATCCTATCCCGCTAGAATTTTTACTAGGGGTTAAGTACAGGCTTTAGAGGTGAATCAGGTTTTTCACTCGAATCCAGTGTAAAAGTTACGTAGCTACAATTTCACAATTGTCTGGATTTCTAGAACATAGGATGAAAACAAAAGGGATAAAAATCTCTAAGCATACACTTGATAAAATAATCAATCCCTTAGGTACCCTTATGTGAATAATTTAATCTTGCATTTGTAAGGGACTAGCAAAGTTTAGGCATGGGGGTATGATTGCACAGCAATCATGGGTCCTAATCAACTAAATAATGTCTGAACCTAGCTTAAATTGTGGATATTGCACTCATATCTTGCATATCAAGCATTGCATCAATCTATTTAGAATAAGATGGGATATCCTGCTAGTTAATGGTTTTTTATTGCTATTTGCAGATTATAAAGTGATCCAGGAAGGAGATAGTGGAATAAAGCAATAAAGGAAGAAGAAGACTGATTCAGATAAGAGGAGTGAGGAGGATAGCCTTATCCCTAAACTTAGAAACCCTAGGATAGCCTTCCAAAACCCAAAACAACCTCCATTAGGGCACCTTAGCCTCAAAACCCAAACATGGATAGCACTATTCATGTTCTTATCCACCTTATCCTTCTCCCAAACACTTAGGAACCAAAACCAACCTTAGAAAACACAAAACCCACTCTCCAACACATTTTAGGACATCTAGACATTTGGCTGGACGTTTGATATCTGCAGAATAACAATCCAGGAAGCCAAAACTCATACTGACATAGAATTGGACGTCTAATTTAATGTCTAGACGTCCAATTTAGTAGTATAAGATGTCTGACCACTATCATGGACGTCTGATACTGCTGTTTGGTTCCTGATTTTGGTGTTGGAAGGCCTAGCTTGCCTATTTTGACCTAGGAACCCCACTGGACACCCTAGGAAACCTAAGTAGAGATCTCCTAAGCCTAATCCACTATCCATAGCCCTACTTGTCCTATCCCTAACCCAATTGAACCATCACATACCAAATTGGGTGCATCTACAGTTGATTGGGCGCACCCGAGCCCAATTAGATCCAACCAGGATCTAATTAACTCATACCTATTAGGGTTACCCTAGCCTAATCACATGCACACATCTAATTAGACTTGACCTAGACCTAATTAGGTTCACTCCTACCCAATTAGACTTTCCTAAGCCTAATTAGGTCCACACCCACTTAATCTAGATTGACCCAAGGTACTTAGCACCTAATCCTACCAAAACCCACAACCTAGCCCTACGAAAAATACACACCCACACACGCATGCACACCTTCCCATTTTACTCCCACCAAACCCATGCACACTCTCTTGGAAACCCTAAAATCTTGTGTCAAACCTAGATCCAAAAAATGTGGCATTGGCTATTTTTGGAGCCACCAAAAGTGGCAACCAAATGGACCCTTCCATAAGGGCAAAGAGAGTGCCACGAAATTGGACTATCTCCATACACTCTCCCATCCATACTCTCCACTCTAAACTTTCTTCCATCCTCCGAAACCTTAAGGCCATCCTCCTCATCCTCCTCCAAGGCACCATGGACGGCTAGCTGGAGAAGCTTCTCTCCAAAGCTTCAAGGATGGCCATTGGTATCGAAAGGGTGCAACACCCTCCTCTCTCCACTTGGGTGCACTCGCCCCCATCTTCTTCTCTTCTTGGACGACCATGAAGGCTCACCCATAGCCTCTTGTGGTTGGCCATCTCTTTTGGTAGGCGTGTAGACGGGTTTTCATACCCAAGGTCTAGCGTACACCCTCACACAAGGCCGATGGCCCTAGTGGCAACTTTCTGGCATGAGGGATTTCTTCTATTTATTTGCTTTCTAGTGTATATGATATGTGATAATCTTTTATGCATAAATAATTTCATGATGTTTCCTTGATTGATATTGTCCTCATGTTTCCTTGCCAATATGATACTTAGGTTTGATCGCACCATGCACGGCCACCATGGCCTCATTTAGATGCACATAGTCACTTAGGTTTTTGCTAGTTTATCTAGATCTAGGTTTCATTTTGCCTTTCAAAATAAAGATCATAAACAAAAAAACAGTTGCAAAAGACAAAAAGACAAAAAATATTAGGTTAGATTTATCTTATAAAAGTTGATTCAAATCTCGATTCGTTTTCACACCTCCCAGAGACGAACAACCAGGACTCAAGTTCTAAAAAGAATAAAATCTATGCGAGTTTCATTATCACAAATACCTTTGACGAGTGGTTTTTGCGATTATAGTATGATTCCTAATGATTTCAAAATAAATGATTTCTAGTTCTGTCATGCACCAGCCCTTGCAAGCGCAGACCTACACACGTGTGCACTCTCACCCCCGCCACATGCAGCACACAAGCAGCGTGCCTCCAGCACCTCCCATGCCCACTGCTATTGTGAGCGCACGTCGCCTGCAACAAAGCACCTGCGCGCCCATGCGGCCTGCAGTGAACTCGAGCGCCCACGTGCGCAGCAGTAGCACTTGGCCTCACCACCAGCAGCGCACGCACAGCGTGGTTCACTCCAACTGGCTCGTCCTTCATCTTCTTCTTCTTCTTCTCTATTGACGAAGGTACCCAAAGCACCCACAAACACAGCTATCAAATCCGGCCTCGAAACTTCACGTCGGGAACTCCATCGGACTCGCCCTGACTTCCCGAGCACAACCATGCTTCCAGCCGCACCAATCGACCACCTGACGGCCGGCTGGAGAGCCTCATCGCCGGCAGCCTCTTCCACGCCGTCCGGCA
Source organism: Thalassia testudinum (assembly GCA_037157565.1). Lineage (NCBI taxonomy): Eukaryota > Viridiplantae > Streptophyta > Magnoliopsida > Alismatales > Hydrocharitaceae > Thalassia > Thalassia testudinum. The sequence goes on along the minus strand of JAZHRO010000029.1, from coordinate 387,799 downwards.
ACCACCGGCAACCGTTCAGAGCGCCACCACCACCATCGGATAGCTCTCATCGTGCTTATCCTTCTCTGAGCTTCCTGCGAGCTGCCATCACCTCTTCTTCGCTCACACACAAGGGAACGAAATCCGCTATTTTTGGGTCAATTAATAATTACATTTGAATGCCATTTCCACCAAAATGAATTTTAGTTTATGATTATTTTATTATGGTGAAATTGTGACTTCATACTTATGCTTTCTTGTAATTGTGTGGCTATTGTTATTCACATGTTTTAACATTGGTTTTGGATTAAAATGTGCACAAATTTTCCCTAATGCATGTCAATTGGAAATTACATAGAATCATCACACATTTATTGAATATTTCAGTGAGGAAAAATTGCACATCTACCCTTATATTTTTTGAGTTATTATGCACCTTCTTTCCGTCACATTTCTTTATTAGACTTGACTATGGATTTCACGCTTGATTGAACGAATACGAAATAGTCAAGATTTTATTGCATCATTGCCTCCCTATGGACACGACCCGCTCTTCTACGAGTGGTTTAATTTTAGTTTTAATTATTTTGTTAAGCGATTTTCCACCACTTTGATCCCACAACGATAAATCATCTTAGTACATTATTCGAAAGAGAAGATCATCTTATCAAATGACGTCGTTGCTGGGGACGCAACAGACGCAATAATTTCACCTGATTTCATTTTTGATTATTTCTCATTGCACAGTGATCTGACCATTTATTATTTTTCTGTGCAAGGAATTTTGTGCAAGGAATTTGAGAGAGGTGACAGGCACATCGGGGAGAAGACGTCGACCTTGAGCGACGCTTACATGCAAGGAAAATGAAGGAGACCTGGATTCTGCCTCTATAAGAGATTTTCTATTTCATAAGTTTTATTTCTATTTTCTCTCCCTTGTAGTAATTGGGGCTAATTTTTGGGAGTCTGTTCCTTCTTTTCATTAGATCTAGGTTTTCTTTTGTGGGTTGTTTATCCTCTACTTATTTATGCACAAGTAGGTAAGAAACAACGAAAAAAAAAATGAGCTTCCTGCTAGAAGCTGCCTGTCTTTAGGACGAACCATTTAAGTCTGTATGAGCAACCTCTAGATTTATTTCTTTGCATTGCGTGCATTCTCGCATCGTTGACTGTTGGAAGCAAGGTATGCATTCTCTTACTTTGCATTCTATTCTTGATCACGCATTGCATTTGGACTTAATTCGAAGACCACCTAATCTGTATTGAATAAATCTAACAAGTGGTCACATATTTTCTAGAAAAATGACTAATTAAAGGAGGGACATTTTAAAAACCAAGGATTTGATTTTCCAACTTGGCATGTGATTCAAAATTCAAAATCTTTTGCAGTGTATGCATACTTATATCCCTTGCACCACGGCACGCTTTTAGACACTCAGGTTTGGAAATACTAGGATAAGAGCCCTCCTATCATTGGATTTTGAAGTGTTTAGAACTTGAGATCAAAGGTTTTGTAACTCCAAAGAGGGGGATACCCTGCCACGGATTTTTGGGGGCAGTTGAGAAGCATCACGAAAGCATAGCTTCAAAGGAAGGCTTAGGCCTACTTGCATCCCTCGATCTTCCATCTTTGGAGTTGCTCTACCATTTGAGATTTAGGGAAGAACACTTAAGCTCCAACTAGGTCTTCTTAGGTGAGCCGTAGGTCGACAATAAGCATGTAAATTGATTGAACAAATTGTATTGTCACATACAATATGACTTAAAATCAAAAGCCTAAATTGGGAAAGACCTAAAAAGTCCTTTTTGAATTGTGTTTTGCTTGGGGAATTCTGATTGAGGGGTAAGTTAGAATGGACCACATTGATTTTCATCCTTTCACATCTTGCCCACACCCTCACCCCCACTCTGCACTCTTCGATCCCATATGTCGAGATGGTCCATCCTTTGATGGACATAATGACAATCATTGGGATCCGTTTTACTTCTATTATAGGAGTATTGGCCTGGTTACGCCCCAAATCAGTGAGCAGAACCTAGGTGCAGGATTTGCTTTGCCCAATATCCCACACACCAAAGAAATACCCAACCCACCCTCCCTGAATAATTATAATGGTTGGATAGACACTCCTGGGTACTATAAGCCTAAGCCTGACTTCTCTCATGATAGAAATGACCTCTTCTCCTTGAAGATGGAAATACTGAAAATGCAAGATGAAATGATTGAATTGTTAGGAGAATCTTCGAGAGCAGGCCAACATGAAAGAGAGGAAATTAGCCACCCAATCTACCCCATTGAGGATGACATATACCCATCTACAATTGATGCATCTCCCGTGGGAGAGCTACACTTTAAGTTGGAGGGAAATTTTGGGGATTATTTAAGGGAGAATAGCTGCTTTTCGAGGATCGATTTTGAAACCTCCCCATTAGACACTTCCTTGAGAGATCCATGCCTTAAGTGGGAGGAAGATACATATGAAAGTAGCTATGCATTGGATGAAGAAAGGTGGCAACCCAAGGAAAATGATGATAAGGTTGAGTATCCACCTGAATTATATTGGAGTCAAAAGAAGGGAATGATGGTATCATTGGAAGACATGGACCCAGATGATAGTATTTTCATGACATTTGATGAAGTGGGTCGAAGTCAAGTTGTTAATCCTACCCTCCCTTCTGATCACGAGATGGAACTCAAGCCCACCCTTAAGGAACCTAACCCTGAAGAAATTGACCTATCTAAGTAGTCCGATGTTACCAGTGTAAGCCATTTACCTCAGATAGAGTACCCTAGGGGATCTGCTAAGATATTAAATGATTCTAGCCTTGGGTATATGATGAATCATATGATGAGGAGAAAGATGAATTATATGAGGAACCTACATTCAAGATTTGGAGTGACACTAAGGATGATTATGTCTTATATGAACAGTTAGCCCCTGAGGATGTCACAAATTTGACCAAATTAGGTTTCCTTAGCACACCCATTGATGATATTTCTCCTCATGATGAATTGATGGAAAATTTGGAAGCAACTTCTAAGATTTTTGTGGATTCACATATAGACTCCGGGGAAGATTTGAATAGAGAACAAGAACCTAGGGATGACATTGATAGGATAATCCCTAGATCTGTTGCTTCCAACCTGCCTTCATTTGTTTCGAAGTCATCCTCTTATTCACTTATGTTTGAAGGCAAAATTTTGACTCCTGATGAAGGGTAGGAAGATACTGGTGATAGTGCAAGGAATGCTAGAGATGCAATTGAGGATTTGGAAAGAGTGTTAGGGATGGACACCGAGCTGATTAAACCCAACATAGATCTTATGGCCATCCCGCAACCTCGAAACTTGGACACCCTAGACGATCCTTGCCTTAGAGATTTGCTCACTTTTGTTCTGACCGGGGGGCTTAACAAACCAATATTTCCTGTAATGGAGTATCGGGTATGGATTGATGATTTCTTTAGCCAGTCCATTGCCCTGGGGGTTTATCTCTGCACCATTCCTTCCCCATTCCTTTTGGAGGATCCTTGTCTTCCTCCCCCTACCCCTTTGGAGGTTGTTATCCCAGTTCATCCTTTAAAGCCTCTTCTGGTGACCTGGGAAGATTTTATTCCCATCCTGGTTGAGCGAGAATTTGCTATCGGGATTCATCATCAGCTCACCAACATCCTAGGTTACCTATTTTCTAGGCCAGCATTACTTTGCTCATTTTTAGGGCCTATTTCTGTGATCCTTGAACCTGATTTGCAAGGTCTTTGGCAACTCAGCTGCTAACAAAAGAACGGCAGCCCATCTCTCACCTAGGTAATATCCTTCTATGCAATGAGAACATTACAGATTTTAGGCATGGTGGGGTGTACTTAAGGATATATATAGCATAGTGCATTCATGCATTTAATTAAAGCATTCTGCATTGAATACATTTACATTGAAAAAAATAATAAAATAAAATAAAAAATTTTGTTATTATTGAGCTTAACTGGCTAGGTCCTGCATTCTTAAGCAAATTAGAACTCTAGGTGAGACTAAGTTGGTTCTAGGTTCAAACTTTAGAAGCTAAATGAGCTACTAGCTTTAGACCTTTAGGGTCCTTTGTGGGCTTAAAAACTTAAGAAGGAGTTAAGTTGTGGACCATTCCTCAAGAGGTTGAGGAAGGAAAGCTAGGGGTTGAGTTAAAAGGTGTGGTAGTACCTAGAGTCTTATTCTTCCTTTTCGTTTACGGGTCCTTGTAACCCAAGCATCCAAATTTCACCCACTTGGTCTGGTGTAGTTAAGTAATCAACTTAATTTCTTTCTTAAAAGAGATTTGGTTCTCTTAGTTTTGACTTAGGAGAGGCTTAAAAACATAATTTGATTGGAAGAGTTCCTGCAGCAGGAGAGGTAGAGTATATACTCACCTTGAGGATGAGATGATAACATATTACCTCCACGGCACTTGTCTCTTAGGATATCCATCCTACTGGGGGCATGTAAGCGCATTGTGCGGTTCAAGTACCATGGGCAACCCTATCTCGAAGTGCCGATTGCCACAGGCCTGAATTCGCTTAAGAAATCCATGGGCGATACTATCTTGAAGTGTCGATTGCCTAGAGTTCTTGGGGTCGCTATGGGCGGTGCTATCTCGAATCATCGAAAGCCAGGCACCGTTTGAGGTACGGTGATGGGGACAATGAATCCGACACAGACCTTATTGATAGCTGATCCGAGGTTAGACTTAGAGGAATCAAACAAAATATATATATAATTAAAAAATAAATAAATAAAATCCTTTTTCCTTTAACTCAAATAACTCAGGCGCATAAACATGCACGGATGCTTTAATCTCAGGGATCAATAAACCTTAGGGTAGAGTCGAAACTCAGGGAAACTTGTGCCTGCAACTCGTCTTTAGAGGACCTAGTCTATAACTTAACAACTACTTGGGAACCTTAGGTCTAATGTCTGAACTTAATATGTTTCTAAAGGAAGATCGATTGGGTTGGCTATTCTACTTGGAGTGCTAGGTTTTGCTTGATTTTGCTAGGGACTAGCAAAAACTAGGCATGGGGGTATTTGATTAGCCCATATTTGTGGGCTATTTAAGTATTTAAGTGCTTAGATATTAAGTTAATTCTAACATTTATTTAGCATGCATCAGGATGTAAAAAGATTAATTCATATTTCTGATTTAATTACATAATTCATGCATTGCATTCATAACTAAAGGCATCTGAAATTGACTTAGAATGGCATTAGGTGCATTACATGCATTGTTTTAATTAACATAAAACTTAAGGATTTGTGTATAAATAATCCAAATATTTCATTTTATTAATTATTCTTCTTCTTCCCGCAGGCAACCATTCCCCTTCCTCCGCCTGCATTCAGTCTTCGCCAGCTGCCTGCACTCAAGACCCCATTCATGGAGGAGCGGGTGTGTTGGATTTTGTCGGGGCAGTTGAGACTACAATGGAGTGGAGGAGGCAGCCAAGCTCGGGGAGGCCATCATCCCATTTCACCACCGTGGCCCTCCACGGCCAAACTCCGTCATATAGTGTGCCGGTGGGGTGACAGACCACCGTGCCAAGAGGATGGAGTTGGTCGCCACTGTGTACGAGCTCCTTGAAGCTCGCCTACCCTGAGTGCATCTCCTGATGCATGACTACCACCGCTTCATCAAACACCACCGCGCGCGCCCTCACTTCATTTCCATCCATCAGACCCTGCTCACCGCACGCCAGCTGATCACTACACCTTCACCACACCCGTTCCTCCTCACCTCCATCAGAACCGCCAACAGCGCCTGCAACTCACTATGCACTCTCGCACCAGCAGTGCGTGCTCCACGTCCCTTCACGCCTGCACACGTTCCTCAGTGCCTCCCGCCCTCACCAGCCTACGAACGTGTACACTCTCACCCCCGCTGCACACAGCACACAAGCAGCGCGCCTCCAGCACCTCCCATGCCAGCTGCTGTTGTGAACGCACATCGCCTGCAGCAAAGCTCCCGTGCACCCAAGCAGCCTGCAGTGCACTCGAGTGCCCGCGCGCCCAGCAGTAGCACTAGGCCTCGCCACCAGCAGTGCATGCACAGCGTGCTTCACTCCAGCCAGCTCCTCCTCCTTCTTCTTCTTCTTCTCTATTGACGAAGGTACCCAAAGCACCCAAAAACGCAGCCATCAAATCCGACCTCGAAACTTCACATTGGGAACTCCATTGGACTTGCCCTGACTTTTCGAGCACAACCATACTTTTGGCCACACCAATCGACCACCCGACGGCCGGCTGGAGAGCCTTATCGCCGGCGGCCTCTTCCACACAAGCCGACGACCATCGGCAACCATTTGGAGCGCCACCACCACCATCGAATAGCTCTCGTCGTGCTTATCCTTCTTCGAGCTTCCCGCGAGCCACCATCGCCTCTTCTTCGCGCACACACAAGCGAACGAAATCCTCTATTTTTGGGTCAATTAATAATGCCATTGCCACCAAAATGAATTTTAGTTTATGATTATTTTATTATGGTGAAATTGTGACTTCATACTCATGCTTTCTGATAATTGTGTTGCTATTGTTATTCACATGTTTTAACATTAGTTTTGGATTAAAATGTGCACAAATTTTCTCTAATGCATGTCAATTGGAAATTACATAGAATCATCACACATTTATTGAATATTTCAGTGAGGAAAAATTGCACATCTACCCTTATATTTTTTGAGTTATTATGCACCTTCTTTCCGTCGCATTTCTTTATTAGACTTGACTATGGATTTCACGCTTGATTGAACGAATACGAAATAGTCCAGATTTTATTGCATCATTGCCTCCCTGTGGACACGACCCGCTCTTCTGCGAGTGGTTTAATTTTAATTTTAATTACTTTGTTAAGCGATTTTCCACCACTTTGATCCTACAAGGATAAATCATCTTAATACATTATTTGAAAGCAAAAATCATCTTATCATCTAGCACGCTGTTGAGCGTGCAACCCCAGCGTGCATCTACGTGGGCTATAGTAGCGCTCTTCCTCCTCTCCACACATAGGTCTCCTCCTCCAACAGAGCCAACAGGCCGACGGCTATTCTCCACTGTTCGACTGTCGTCGGCCACCTTTGGCCACCACGTCACCACCATTGCAAAGCATGCGTCGAGGTGCACCACCCCGTCGACTCTTGCCGCCAACCATGCATGCTCGTCCAAGAGAGGAAGAGAGAGGAGAAATCCTCTATTTTCTCCCAATTAAAATTTACATTTCATGCCATTGCCATTAGATATTATTATTTTATTCAAGCCTCATTGAGTGGATGCACTTATAGTTTCTTGAATTTACTTCACTTGTGTTATGTGCATCATTCTACATTGAAATTCAAATCAGATTTGCATGCAAATCAAATTTACATGATATGCCATTACATATGCATCATATACACATTTTTGGGAGCTTAATTCCTGACATGAAAAATCCATAAATAACCTTAAACTTTTAAGGAAATTGTAAGCTCCATTTAAAATAGCATATTCCTCACATTGAAGTCACGAAAGTGTCTGCAAACAATATATTCCTCTACTCGTAAATTTATTGGTTATATTCCTCCCTGTGGATGCAACATTTTTATTGTGATAAAATTTGATATTTATTTTTGATTGAGAGATTCTCCACCACATAAAACACAGTGACATATCATTCTATTGCTATCATAAATAAGCGAGAATCGCTCCGTCACTTGCTCGGAGAGTACCACCTTCCTCGAAACAGATTCCCTCGACTTACGCTTCTGTGTGCATAAATCCTTTAAAAATTTAGCCTACACTGGTATGTGTTTGATAGCGTCGAGGAGCAGGATATTGATCTCGACATTCTTGAATATACTCAAGAGCTTCTCGTTACTATCAATAGGCTTCTTCTTCCTAGGTTTAATCAAGGGCTCAAGAAAAGGAACATGATTCAGATCTTCGAAATCAGATTCCTGAGCATTTGATTTCCTCTTCAGAGTTCTCCTTTCTCTCCTTAGGATCTCCAGGATTTGATAAATCAGAATAGTGTGGTTGTGGATCTTGAGTTTGTTTTTCACTCCTCAAGGTAATTGAATTAGCAGATGCATATGGGTTTGGGTCTTGGGGAGGTAATACAAATGGAATTTGTTAACGACTGAGGTGATAATGGTAATTGTGATAATGTATGTGTTGTAGTATGCTGTGATTCCATGAGTGTCATTGTGGTGAGTTGTATGGAGTACCAATCATTACAACCATTATTATTATTTACTTATCTAATTTTTTTACTGGTTTTATTCCATGTCGTTCACTGGGAGGCAATTTATTGAATTACATCGCTCTTTGATCTCAAAATTATTCTCTAATTCCAAAAGGAAACTTTACATCTTATTAAGGAATGAATGAATGTGGACATGGTTTGCCTACTTACTAAGAATTAATTGTAATGCTTGCAGAAACTAACTATAACAAGCACCAAACAATTTATCACTATACTTTAAACTATGTCTTTACAATTTATAGTATTAATACTTACATAAAAGTGCACAATAGACTAAGATGACATAGTATATTAACTTAACTTACTACTCTTTATCTACATTAACACATACAATAGTTTTAGTGACAGACGTAAGCATCGCTAGATCCCAGAAAACACTATATACAAACCTAAGGAAGGAAACTGGGGTTTGTAGCGACACTTATGGTGACATTTTATTCTGTTAGTAAATATATTATTTTATTTAAACAAATAATTGGCTATACTACGTATACGTATATATATATATGTTTATATTTTTATTGTATATGTATTTACTTATGTATATACAACATCTCTCTCTCTTTTTCTTCACACAGATTCTCAACAGATGTTCTTCTGTGTTTACACTTTGGCTTAATGACTTTTACGTGCTGCGGAGGAGAGGCTTTTAACAACTGTCATTAACTCTCTTTAATCAATTAAAAATGTGTTTAATTTGCGGGCATGTTTTTCGAGGGATAATAGCACCCAGAGGGTGGGACCAAACCTCTACTAAGCGCACACTAATTCTCATTAGTCCGCTTAATTACGTTTTGCTTAACTCAGCACAGAGCCTTCAAAGCCCCACACACACGCCTCTTTGGGCCCCCGGCCCCACACATCATGTTCAGAATGCTCATAAGTATGCTCGGTATACGGTTGTTTTGGGCGCCCGGCGCTCGTGACGACTGAAGAGCATATGCACATTTTACATATATACCGCTGCGTGCGGTTTGCAGCGCACGATGTGGCGCTATTCGAGCACCACATCTACGTTGGAAATCGCATGCAGCTGTGGTCTGGAAGCGATTTTGGCCCTCAATTCGAGGGCCATAATTTATTTAAAAATAAAAATAAATTATGGAAAATAAAGTATTTACATAATACTATATAATTGTTCAATTAATTTCAAATTTTAATTAGATTTACTATATAAATAAATTCATTCAAGTGGACTATTTTTACACATTGATTTTAGTATTTTCTTGGTTAATTGATTATAAATTAGTTAGTGAATGGTCTAATTGACCTCATATAGAGTTATAATACATATATAAGTATTTTATAGACATTTTTATTATATTTTTCCAAATTAATATATGTGTTATTTATATTTAAATAGCAGTTTCAGTTGTTCTGCTTATAAATTAAGTTAAACTTAATATAATCAGGTATAAATATACTTAAATTAGCTTAAATTACTTAAAGTATTTTAGTCTTAGTATACAGATTCAATTTAACTTAATTATAATTCTAAATTAATAATTTAACTAATTTAATTTAAAAACTTAGCTAAAAACTTAATAAATTCATTATTTATTATCTATAAAGGATTAAATTAAGATAAAAGATTTTATTTACTTATAATCTACACATACTTAGATATATATACAGTTTTATAGTTTAAACTACTTACTAATCTATTCAGTTTAATACTACATATAACTTAGTTCAATTTATATATAGTTATATAATTATTATATTTATTGTCTAAACTAGAGCTAAAACCTAAATTATAGTATTATATTTACATAGTTAAGTATATAGTATATATATATATTTACACTATCTATTTACATGTGTAGCCTAATATATAACGTATGTCTTTATAAGTATACTTAATATACAAAGTAATATATATATGTACATATATAGATATCTAAATATTTTTACTTCTGGTCCTTTTAGGGTGTTCCTTGTTAAATTGTTTACTACTGTTGTTACAGGTTTAGTAGAAGTAGGAGAGAAGAAGGGAAGAATTAACTGAGGAGAGAGTCCTCAGTTTAGATTTCTCTTTTAAAACTTGTTTAGGATGGGATTTCTGACTAAACTCGCTGACAGAAATGGGAAAGAGAAGACAAGCATGTATCGAACTTAGAGCTCAGGTATTGAATAAGAAAATTTGTTTGCATATGAGATGAAATACAATCTACTGTCAGCTCAGATCACATTAAAATCCACAGGATTTAACACTAAAGCCTATCTGTTACAACCTACTAGAAGTAGCAGCAACAAAACTTCCAAACTCAGCCACAGCTTCAGTCACTGTCCAAATGGGCTAACTGCTGCTGCAGTTAGTCCATTTGAGAAGAAATGTGAGTTTGGAGAGAAAAAACATGTAGCTGCAAGATGCAGCACTTTGCTTTGTTTACTGGGATCAGAGTCAAACAAATCCAAACTTAAAAGAAAATCAGTCAATCCGAAATCTGACAAGGGTTTAATGTCTCACTAAATCACTAAATACCTCAACTCAAATGCCAAAAACCCTCATCAAAAACTCCATTTCAGATGAAATCCACAAATATCACTGAATTAGCTCTTCCTAATGCTATAGGCAGCATGAAGGAAGAATCAATTCAATCTGTTAAAGCCATTAGATCAGATTCCAGTTTCATGAAACCTTAAGGAGTATTGAGAACTCCTTTGGTTAGGAAATCACCAAACAGCCATTAACAAAACTTATGAATGCAAGATCAGACTTCAAATTACCACAGTAATTATCCTTAGATCTGACTTGCATTCAATGCATTCAAGATATTATCAAACCAGATTTATGTATAGCTCTTCTGAGATGATTTCTGTCACCAGAAATCCTCTCAGATTCCTTGCCAACAGGGAATTCAAATCAACTTCATTCAATTCGTCAGATTAGGCAGTAAAACCAAGAAGAAAAATCCTTAAAATCCAAATTGAGGAGAAATCTGATGAACTGAAAATTCTAACCCAAAAACAGGGGCTTTTGTGACCAAGAGTGAGGTGAGTGGGAAGCCCCTTAAGTGCTTATTGATGCCAATTTCGGATCTGAGGTTGAAAACCAATCAGATCTGAAATTGGGTCAGAGTGTATGGGTGGAAGATGAAAAACATGTCATGGAAAATCAGAAATGGTTATGACAGTATGGGGCAGTAGAGAATTTGAAAACATGGATATATGAAATCTTCCCCTCTGATCTGGAATGATCAGAGGAGGTGAGGGGGGAAAATTTAAGCCTAATCCTACTGCTACAGCTACTTTATCCTACAGTGAAATTAAACATTAACAATTACCTTAATTCTACTCTAAACTACTTAACTACAGCTAAAACTAATATGCAGAATTATAAACCTAATCTAACTGGAAGAATGGGACCTATGGGTCCTTAGCCGGTGGCTAAGGAGGAAGAAGGTGGAAGATGACTCCAGCGGAGGGAAGAGTCTGCTAGTGAGGCTCCAGGGTCGTCCTCAGGTGCTACGAAGTCCTTAGCGACGAGGAGGTCGAGAGAAGGTGATGATTTCAAAGCCGGTAGCTGTGAAATCAGAGATTGGATGGGGAGGGGAAACTGGAGTGGACGAATGATCGCTAAGAGGTGTAGGAGGGAGCGATCGCCTTGTGCGCGACACCACTGAGCTGCTTAAGTAGCATGCTCAGTGGCTGAGATCACCGCGTAGGCGAGGATGAGAGGGGTGGAGCGCGTGGTGAGCTAAGCACAAAATCTGATCATCAGATGAGATCTGGGGAGAGGGGTGATCGCACGCGCCGAATCGCGCGAAACTTCCATTCGAATCTAACCGTAGATCAAGATCATGAAGAGCGATGGACGGTTGAGATTGGCCGTGTTCTTCGCGCGCTATAGTGCGTACGAAGAGCAGCAGGCCTTTCTCTGAAATAAAGGGAAAATTACAGACAGACCCTTGAATGAAGGGGTAGAAGAATTGCATGCAGGCCCATAAGTGAAAAGAACTACAACCGGAAGGGCCCTGCAGCATTTCAAAAGGGTCCTTGCGGCTTACAAGTAGGTCCAAAGTGGAATTTTTAAGGGTAGGAGTGTAATGCATGAAGGACCTAAGTGTAAACTACCTATTTCATAACCTAAATGATGTCCAATTGCCTTCAAATTTTTATATGTGCTTAATTGAGCATTTAAGACATTGATTTTACTTCTAATTTGGCCTTTCAAACTTATTTATGTGTTCAATTGACGCATCGATCATCATTTGTACTTTACTTTCAGAATATCTCATTTTTGTGACCTAATTATGAAGTTTTAACACAGAGTAAAGGTTTTAGGTCTTTTCCTTTAATTCCCACACTTAACCCTTTTTTTCTGTTAATCTGATGTTGTTTTACTTAGTGTCTAGCTTAACTTCAGCTTTTTAGCCATGATGAGTAGCCACTCATCAGGAGGGTTAGGAAAGATTGGAGGGGCTTCATTAGTCAAAAACGTTTGATTTGAAGAAGAGTAGAAGAGGAAGGACCTTGCTCAACCACTCGAGCATGTGCGTGTGGGTCCCTCTAATTCCCGTACCCTTTGGCTTGATTGCCTGGATTCTAGATATTACGCGGATTGGGTATTGGTTGAGATGGCAGAGATCCAAGTTGACGAGAATTAGCAATGAACCTAGTTTGCAAGTTGTCCAGCAAGGTTTTCATTTGCTGCATGAGCTGGAGCATAGATCCTTGCATTTCTACTATCTGTCAGTTCAAATATGCCTACCCTACGGGTTGACGGGCATTCCAAGCTGGCTGATTGACTTGATCCGGGGGCAGTTGTGTGTAAACATGACCCTGACCGATTGGTCTTTGCTGAGCATAGTTGCTGGTTGGAATTTGGTCTGCTGCCCCAGGTTTTTCCAAGAGAAGTTAGGGTGGTTCCTCCAACCCGGATTATAAGCATTGGAGTAAGGGTTGGATTTAATGTTCTCCTGTACAACATAGACATTCTCAAAGGGTGAGGATGGAGAGAAAGAAAGGGGGGATCAGAGAAAATGGGATCGAAGGCCCCAGTTTGGAACCCGTGGGGTTCCGTATAATGCTAGCTCACAGGTTAAGCCACATCAAGTTGATTCACGAACTCTCGTCCAGAAGGAGCTCACGCCGAATAGAATCCCGAATTCTAGATTTGAGTGGATCGAGAATTGTTCATTGTGTTTCCAGCCATCCACTCCTCCATCCTTTTAGTAACCAAGTCCACCTTATCTAGTTTACTGCAAATCAATTCCATATCCAATGAATGAGAGTCGTGGACTTCATTAACATTTGATCTAGGTTGTTGGGACTAGTTAAAAGTATCCATGGAGGCATGATTGATCGAATTCTCACTCATCTCCTCAAACAAATCATGCACGCTATCTGCGTCTTTGTTGAGGAAATTGCCTCCACAAGAAGCATCCACGTGATTTTTTACTTGCTCAGTCAACCCGTGGTAGAAGATCTACATGAGCTGCCATTTTGGCACCTCATTGTGTGGACACCTCCACAATAAGTCCTAGAATCGCTCCTAGGCAACATGAAACTGCTCCCCCGGCCACTGGGTGAGGGTAGTAATCGCTCATCTCAGAGCATTGGTACATTTGACAGGGAAGAATTTCTTCTGGAAAGTCAATTTCAAATCATTCCATGTTGTAATCGACCTTCCTATGGTCCTGTGCCAATGAGTAGCTTTATCCCTAAGAGAGTGGGGAAAGAGCCTCTTGATCATCTGCTCTTCATTCACGTTTCACGAATTGGTGGTCTGGACCAAAGTGGTAAAGTCCTTCAAGTGCTGAAATAGGTCCTCAGAGCCAAGCCCATGAAAGTGTTTGATTAGTCGTAATACTTGGGGCTTGATTTCTATGTCTCCAGCAGGAATTTGGACACCAGGACGTTCCCCGTAATTTGAAGGATCATAAAAATCCTTTAAGGGCTGAGCGCCCTGCATTCTATGGAACCATTCTTGCATTCTCTGCATTTGTTCCAGCTGCCTTTGAAATACCTCCTGTGGATTTTGAGACAGAGGAGGCTGTTGATCGGCCATGGGATAAATTTGGCCAAAATCCAATCTACGCCTCTTGGAATACTCTAGTGGTCCTTCCAATCAAGGATTCAATGACCTCCTTCCTAGCATAAACTAGGAAGAGGTCGGAAGGACTGGGGATAAGAACCCTGCATCACAACGAAACAAGCCTGTCCTTAAGTGGGGTAGCCTAAGGATCTATAGACACTTAGAATCTGCCTTAAGATTATATACGATTTACTCTACTTGCATCCAATCAATCCAACCAGTTAGATGGAGGGACTTGGGAGAAGGTTCTTCCTTCGGCTTGTGCCTCCGGTTCCTAGTGCACCCCCTAGTCGCGGTCGTTTGATGCTAATCCCCTAGCTAGATAATAGATTGATTAGTACAAGTAGGCTAATCATAAATAATCTCAGACTGGGCCTCGAAGAGCGAATCAGTCCTTAAGGCCAACATCTACTTAATTTTATTTAGGCCTGGGATTGTAGTGCTTATGGAATGTGGTGGGACCTTAAGATGGGTTGTGCCCTTAATGATCAATTATTTATGAGTGTGTGCACGACTGGAGTTTCCAAGCAAGATTATTTTTGATGAGTGGATGTTAAGGTTCAAATCTTGATTAAGTAGCTTTTAGGGTTTGGAATTAGGTTAATTCAATCAAGTTTCGTGGCAAACTAGATTTTCAAGTACGGGTGAAGATCCTTTTCCTTTTGAAATCAAAAGTAAAGTGGAGTGCTTGGTATTGACCTAAATTAAAAACCTTAAGGGGAAGCTACTTGGTGAGTTGATTTTAGGTTAAGTGGTGCAGCCCAAACAACTCAAACAATTGGCCAAAATTGTACCACTGAGTTAGGCACACAAAATGATTAACCTAGACTGATTTCTACTCTTTTATATGTTGATTTGTGTGTACCGGGTCCACAGATTAAAATCCTGTTGAGTAGATAAAAATCACTTTGGTTATGTGCCTTGAATGTGGGTGTATGTAGTGTGTTTGTTGATTTATCCCACAAGAAATATCTTTTTGTTATTTCTTTTTATATGAGGGTGAGATTAATGTGAGTGGAAATCCAAGAAACCAAACTAACCTTAGGATTTATGCAAACACCTAGGTTAATTGGAGTTTGAATTAAAGTTGTGAGATGGAATCTATGGAGGGGGAAGAATGGGGATCACTTACAGTTGTCTTCAACTACACTTTACTCTAATCTACCTCTTGAAGAATCGCTATTAAGGTACCTGCAAAATAATAGACGAGAAATAAAGCAAGTTAGAAAACAATCAAGTGCACGAAATGCAGAAAGAAAATCGAAAATCATTGCCTCCCCAGCAATGATGCCAAAACGTTGGTTTTAGAAAACTACATGATCAAAGTTGGATTTGAAAAATCTATCCTTGTAGTTCAATTTGCGAAGAAATCCATCAACAGATAACTTTATACTAAAACTCTAAGAATTTCGGGTCAAAGACAAGGAGGCTATGTCAATCTAAAATTTACGATTATATATTTTTTTTATATTTTTGTTTGAAAATGAGATAATTACAATGGAATTAATATAAATAATAAGAGAGAGAGAAAGAGTGATAGAGATAGAGAGAGAAAGAGAGAACAATCACTTGATATAATAATAATATTTTTACAACTACAAAGTAGAAAATGATTACAACTAGAAAGCAGGAAATTATATTCTAGAAAGTGATTAAAAAGGAGGGAGAGAGATGTTATCCTCCTCGACGAATGCTTGGAGGATGAGCCGGACGGAGCGATGCCCAGAAGATGGAGGACAGAGCGGGAAGGAGGACGAAGCAGGAAGAAGTGGGAACAAGGCAGAATGTTGTCGTCGTCGTGGGATCCACTTCTGGAATGGCAGCGAAAAAATTGGATTTGGATCTAGAATAGCATCTCGAGTGTGGGACAAGCTTCTCTTGAGCTTTGGAGAGGGAGAGAGATGAAGGAAGGAATGAGAATTTCATAGGGTAGGGGTCTCCTTTTATAGTTGCAAGGATAAGGGGCAACTTGGTCATTACATAGTTAAAACATTAAATTAGGGGGGTCTTTAGTGATGGATTTAAGCATCACTAAAGACCCCACGTCGCCATAGCCTCGCGTGCATGCCCGCCTCCTCGCCTGCCGTGCGCTCAACGCTCGCCCACGTCCAAGAAATCTCAGCGATCAGACAACTCAGATCGCTCCTCGCCTTCTTTAGTTTCGCCAAACCGTGTTCCCATGCATGCAGAAGTGCGTCATTGTGTGCGTGGCGATCCAAAGCTCCTATGCGCGCCACATCTCCGCTCCTCTCCTGCCCGATCGCCATCTGACGACTAAATTGTGCCTACTCCCTCACCCGTGCCTGATTTGAGGCATGCTGCATTTCGAACGTGTGCCTCGCGCTTGTGAAAGAATGCTCGACCGCTGCCCTGCAGCTGGCTTTATGTTGCGTTTAGGCTTTAAGTGCGCATGCTCGTGACCGTTGGACCAAGATCCAATAGCCCTGATCGTCTGCGACTTATGCCTTAAGAAGATGTGAGTGGCGCATCTGAGTAACTCCTGGACATTGGATCAAGATCCCACGGCTAGGATCGCACGATGGAAAGCCTTTGGAGATGCATTGGCAGGTCTTAGGGTTGATTGGGCGGCTGAGATGGCACCACGTGGTGCCATCTTGGCCTTCCATCTTCTGTGTGTTCTAGATGGTGCCACGAATGTCAGATTGGACTGATTTTCACACCGTTAAGCTAAGATTGTCGATACAAACCCATTCATGTGGTCGGATTTGTCATATGAAGTGTGGTTTGGCACCATCTTGGCCCTTGATCTACAGGCTTCCTTGGACTATATCTGGTGCTATGGATGTACAATTAGGGCGATCTTGGAGTCGTTGAACTCCAATCATCGCCCTGATTAGATCTGTACGGTTGAATCTTTAATTCGAGGCCCCGATTAAAAGTCGCCCTGTCCCTGGCCGTAAAAGGAGACAATTACTATACAATTTATACAATTTGTCCTAAATGCATTACAATGCATGTTATGCAATATTTACAATGGATGATGCTAATATGACACTAAGAACATGCATTAATAGACATTTTTGGCTATTTAGATGTATGCACATCACAAGGCTTATGGCTCATGCGAGGAGAAGCAACGTGAGCATGAAGTGCATACAACCGCAGGATCTTCATCCAAGGGCACATAGGCTACCACGTGGTAGCACCAGATTCAACTGAGGATAAAGAAGGATTTGGAAGGCTTTATCAGGGTCCTTAATCTCTTGATCAATGGATCTGATTAATCTAAAGCATTTGCACGGATTTAAGGGCTCAAATATCCTAAATGCCCTTCACTAAAGCTATAAAAAGAGGCCTAAGGGCTCCCTTTGGAAGGAAATTCTCATATTTTCTTCTTCTTCCTCCTTCTTCAACCTCTCTCTCTCTTCTTCTTCTTCCCATCTTCTCTGCATTCATCTCTGCACCTTCATCTGAAGCATCCGTTGGGCCACCCCGACAGATTGTTGCTACTTTTCCCAACCTCTCCAAAAGGCCACCATGAACCACTCGTGGTGCCCTTATTCTGTTACAGTAGTAGTTGTTTATATTCATGTTTTTAGTCTATTGCATGTATATCAAATTCAATATCTTTGTAAAGTGAATATTGTGATTGACTGTTTCTATTATTTAGTAATCATAATGGGAACAAACATATGAAATGAAAAGTTCTTTTTGCCTCCCTGTGATCGACTGGGACACACCAAGTTTCGTTAATTTATTTGCTCGAGACGTACTTCGTGCTCTACTACAACGTGCTAATTCTCTACGCGGTCTACGCTGCGAACAAATTGGCATTGTTGTCGGGAACGCAAGGTGAATTTTGATTTTATCTTTAATACAGTATTTTTGTGTGCAGGAACAATAACACGAAGTGGTGAAAGAGGAAAAGCGAGTGCTGCAAAAATGAAGTGCATACACTCTAATTAGAAATTCGATAAGAAAGTGTGTCATTTTTAAATTCAATAGCAGTGTTTCTAATGCTCCAAACATCCTGAAATTTGGACCAGAACTAGATCTTCAAATTATCTTTCCAACGCCACCTTTCCCAGAAAGAAATTCCATCTATGGAATTTTTAAAAATTCTTGAGTACATACTGGTCAGATTGCATGAACATAGAACTTTTATGAACTTTAAAAACCAATTCTACCAAACATACAAATCAAATTTATTCAAAATTTATGGGGTGTAAAAGATAATCAAATTAGATTTCACTATCATATTTTCACAAATTTTTTAGATCATATTTGAAATCGTTTCCAATAGGGAAACCAACATGGTGTCAAAATACAAGATTTGAACCCTAGTTAGTTAAAAATTCATAACTAGTTGTTGGGAATAGAAAAAATTTTGGAAAAATGCTCTCTGGAAAGCCTATTGAAAAAGGAATCTTTTTAAAAAGTTTCAAATCATTTGGATTCCATCTTTCCTTAGAGTATACAGTTGAATTGTGGTATTCAATTTGAAAAGAAATTAGAAGTGCATGAGCCAATAGGACCACATAGACTAACTTGGACTCTGATGTGCCCAAAAGTTAGTCGGTGAGGTGAGTCACCTTGTGGACCGCCCACCATCTAATACATGGAAGAAATATGTTAAGAATTTAGGATAATACATCAAATAACCTGCATTTGGCTTGAAACTACTGGGTAGTTCTAACCTCTCGTGCAAAACCTGGTGACTAAGCCTACGGGGTAGTGTCAAACGACCACGGCTGTGGGGTAATGGAATCGAAGGTGAAAGCCAAAGGAAGAACCTTCCTCGTACTCCCCTCGTAACCAGATTGACTGAGTTATCCTGAGAGGCGGGAATTCCTTACAGTCGGTATCTCTCTGAATTTTTAATAACACAAACTTAAACGAAAAATCCGATCATCTGATCTAAAGGACCACTCTGATTAACAAGGCCTTAGCCTTGTTCTGCCTAACTACACCATTCCTTTGAGTTGGTGCATGCAAGGAAGAAGGTCATTAAGACTTGAACTTGTGGGACATTGGGAGCCAAACCCAAGATGACAAAGGTGATTTTCTCCTGACCTCTCTTCTCAACCTTCTTCCATCCGATTAGCTGAGATGGCTAATCTCGGTCCACGAGTTTGTCAAGACCCTAAGAATCAGGACCCAATGGCTCGTCTGGAGCCAATGTCAAGGAAACGGAACAAAAATATGAGTAGAGCATCGACCGGATTCTCACAACACTCGACAAGATGCAGCATCCACCACACGGAGAACAACTGCGGGACTTCTACGATCCGACAGCAATAATCATAACACCTCAGGTCTTGATTCCCACAGGCAAAGATGCATTCGAGTTAAAGCTGAATATCATAAGTCTGATTCGAACTCATTTCCATGGAAACTCGAATGAGGATCCCTTCCAGCACCTCGAAGACCTGAGTCGGATTGCAGAGTTAGTTCGACATAGGAATATAGATATTGGAATTGTTCTCAAGAAGCTTTTTCCTTTTTCTCTCAAGGATAAAGCTACTTATTGGTTCAAGACCATTCGGAGGGCAATTGGAACCTGGGTGGAATTACGTTGTTAATCCTCCAAAAGTTCTTCCCGATCTATCGAACAAATGCCATGAGGTGCGCGATCAAGACCTTCGCCCAAGGCGCTGGAGAGAAGCTGCATGACGCCTGGGACAGATTCCACGATCTTCTCAGGAAGTTCACCATGGTGTATGATGAGAACCTCATCATGAGCCCTAACTAGCTTATTTTGACCTAAGAAAGAGAATAAAATCTCCAACATAACCTAGAGAAGGGCTTAATTGAAGGAATAAGTGTTATGAGAAGAAAACATGAAATAAAGGTTAAAACTGCAATTTTACCATTTTAGTACATAAATGGGATTTCTCAGAGGCAAAACATAGGTTAAATGGTCTGAATAAGATAAAAAGTTGGTTGGTTTAATCAGAAATGGGTTTATGTCAAACTAGGAATTAAATGACATCTTATAACCCTAAAATAGACCTGCTTAATTCAATAAGGTCTTGGTAAGGATAAAAATCAAGTAAACCCTATAAAATTCATGGAAACATATCTCCTAGGGTTTAGAACATTCAATTTGGCCTTTGGAACCTAGTTTGACCTAGATTGGGGTCCTAGCTCATCAATTGACCCAATTTAGGTTTTTTTATGCAAAATGTCCAATCAAACATGGTAAAACCTAAAATCCAACTTTACCATTGGATTCCTTAGGTCCAAATTAGGTTTGTACCAAAATTTAGACCTAAGGGGAGGTCATCTTAACCTACGTTGCAAATTAGTGCACCCAATTACATTTTGACCCCTATCTTTTGAAAAGCATTACACAAACCCCCTAGCTTCCTCGCCACTCTTACAAACAGGTCCCTCTGCCATTAATGGGGAGGAATCCTTCTCCGGCGAGGAAGGGAGGGGGAATACTCCTAGATCCCTCAGAGATCTCCTCCCAGATTTAAAAGGGAGATTCTCTGAGGAATCCCCTTCCATCTGAGCCTAACCATAATCTTTGATTTCCATCTAATCTCTCGTGCGAATGCACGAGAGATTTGGAACCCCAACCACCTTCCCTCTCCGGTGAGAAGTCGGTGGCAGAAGGCTTCCCCTCCACCCACCAGAAGCTTGGCCAGTACTTATAAAAGGACCCCCGGCCCTCTGCGAATCTCTCAGACTTGTTTTGGCTGTAGAATCCCCCATATTTCAACTCCCCTCTCTCCGGCCAAGTAGCCCACAAGCTCCGGCGATTCTTCCTCCTCCCTCTCGTCGCTCTGCTACCATACCAGCAGCAGGGTTCACTTCGCCTCGTCCTCCCTCATCGCGTCACACCAGCACATGCCTTCCTGACCTCCTCCTTATCGCCGTTATCTCCCTCAGGGTCGTCTTCTTCGATGATGGCACAAACAAGCTATTCGCCTCCGCTGCCCCCCCTTCTCTCCCAATAATCCAGATAAGATCCCCGTCTTCCACTCTTTCATTTTCCTCATTCTATTTCACGCAGCACCCCTTGACCGCCACTGTCCGCCCGCTTCTTCCCCATCTCCGGCCACCCTCCGGCGAGACGCTTCCGTCACTTCGCAACCCTACACATCTTGCCACCCACCTCACAACCTCCTCCACACTCCACTGAACATCCTCCACTCATCCACAGACCACCTACACCACCACAACTGCCCCCTGACCTAACCCATCCATTCGGCCACAGAGCAACCTAGGCACGCACGCCTAGGCCACCCCGCGGCCTGCCACCTACTGGCTCACCTTCGTCGTGACACGGTGAAGGTCCTCATGTGGTATGATAGTGCTACAAGCTTCTTTTTATGTCGTGCAGGGTCTAAGCTCCAGTCACCATTAGCGACGGCTCGAGGTGGTTGAAAGCTCGCTCCAGGCTGAAGTGCTGCAGGGTTGCAGGTCCAACAGGTTCGGGGAAGTCTCGCGCATCCAGCTATCCAAGCAGTTGGCGCTGCGAGGCCTGTAGCTGTTGCAATTGGACGGAAGATCTCTTGTGGGCATGCGAGCAACAGCAGGTGGAGCATTAGTCCTACCTCGTGAACTTGTGAGTGAGGTGTGCGAAATAAATTGAATTTGTGATATTAGCTATTCACCTCCAATTCACTTGGGTGTGGTCCCTCCTCACCTATGCACGCCTCATCTGTGAACTAGCCCGCAGACCTGGTAACCCGACCCGATTATCCTCCTATGCACTCCTCGCGCACCACACCCACACCGATGCGCCTGTACCCGGGCGCACGACCCGACCCGATAACCCAGCTCTAGGAGAGAATACCGAAGAGAGATTGAAAGAGAGAGATCCGCAAGGAGGGTAGGGGAATAGGTTTTGTTGCATGGTGCTTGTGTAGGAAGAGGATGCTAAGGAGGAAGTAGCAAGAGAAGGAAGCAGGAACTTAGCCGCTGCAAGCGAAGAAGAAGAAGAAGGACACCCTGTAGCAAAGGTATGGTAGACCAAGAGAAAGAAGAAGAGAGAGATCAAGGGGCAGACAAAGAGGAGAAGCAAGAAAGCAAAGGAAGAAGAGGAAGAAAAAGAAGGCAACCTAAGAAGAGGCAAAGCCCAGACTTAGCCGCAAGAAGAGAATCAAGAAGAGAAGGAAAAAGAAGAGGAGCTGAAGTGGCTAAGGAAGAAAAAGAAAAGGAAACCATAGCTGCAGCAGTGCAAATCACAAACAAAAGAAAAGAATCTGAGAGAATTCTTTTTGAGCAATTTCTTTCCATAACATTATCCTGTCACATCTATTGAACTAGTCATTTCTTTTTATTAAAAAGTTGTGTTCTCAAGTTTTGAATACTCAGATTGCTCCCTATGTTCGAGCTCGGATACTTTGATTTTTGAGCTATAAATTTTTTATTTGTTTTCGTGGAAAGTTCATCTATATTGCAATGAGATATCTGTTAAAACATGAACTAGCTGCGCAAACATTTTGGCGCCATTGCCGGGGAGCAACGGGCACTTCTAAAGCTTTTGATCACAACTTATGATCCAATACTGACTTAATTCCTCTCCTTTGTTGTGTTTGTCTTAGGGAAAGCAGAGAAAAGAAGAGCAGCTGCACAACAGCCACACCAAGGAATAGGTAACTTTCATTAGCCCTCTCTCTTAACCCCCTCAAAGTCTGAAAAGGAACAAAGAAGAATCAACCTAGGGCTACCTGTTTCATACTTAGTAATTCATCAAAGTTGCTTGATTTTCATTTCAACACATCTTGAACTGCACATCTAACTAAGGTAACTAGGGCTAAAACTTTCTTGATTGAGCCCTAAATACCAATTTTTGAGGCAACTAAATTGGACCAACTAGAGCCAACCTAAGGATTGCAAAGCTAGGGTTTTTAGAGACACATCTTCTCTTAAACAAAGAAAAAAGTTTTTCCAAAAAGAGGTGTGCCGAAACCTTGTTTGAAAAGATCTATACAAGAGAAACCCTAAGCAAATCAAGCTTTTAAATCCATTTGAACCCTAAAAGAAAGGACCCAAAAGCTCTCAAAGGAACAAGAGGTGAAGTTGATCCTTTGGGTCAACCAACCTTAAAATTAGGTCACTTTTTCACTCAAAAGACCTAAAAGTTCAAATGGAACCCTAAGTACCTTGATCTTAAAGTAAAAAAGGTAGACTTAAGAGGTCAAGGTTCCCATTCTGGTCTACCTGGAATCTCAGTGACAAGAGATGTCGGGTGGGGGAAACCCTGTAACTCGTGGGGATGCTCTACCATGTAGGGGTCTTTGCAGGACTCTCCCTCTCTGGCTGCCCAGGTAATTCTCAAATCGATGACCTTTCCGACTAAGGGGTATCATCCGCCCCGAACCTCTATAGTCACCCAACCATTTTTGGGTGTCTCGATTGGGTCCAGCACCTTCTAATCTCATCACATCCTTCGATGCATGTTTGGTAGGAGGTCCTTAAGACCTCCTTTAGAAATTCACTCTCGCTGAGGCCAAGCCTCGACGCCCTTGTTTGTGCAGCAACCTCGCCACATAAATCTTTCATCCGATTCAGAACCAAGTTCTCCTTCCAGCATGCCACAACCCATTGAAGAAGAGAACAACCTTGAGCAGCACCTTCAGCGCCTAAATGATCTCTTCCAAAATTTTTTAAACCCACCGCAGTCACCAATGATGCGAGATCACTATAATCCCACTGCGGTGGCAATCGAGCCTCGAGTCCGAATCCTAATTGGAGGCTCTGATTCTGAAGTTAAGCCCAATATGATTCATTCCATACCAAAGTTTCATGGGCTTAACTCCGAGGATCCATTCCAACACATTAAACAACTCAAGCATCCGGCCCAGACCTTCGGTTCAGAGCCACAAAATCGGGATATCCTACTCATGAAAATGTTCTCTTTCTCCCTCCTGGACAAGGCTGCCCATTGGTATCAAACTTAGACCCATCCGATCAACACATGGGAGGAACTTCAGTCCAAATTTTTGAAAAAGTTCTTCCCCGTTGGCCAGACGAATGCCTTGCGCCACCAGATCACCCATTTCACTCAACAAATGGGAGAACCTCTTCACGAAGCATGGGACCAATTCTTAGATCTCATGCGAAAGTGCCCCATCATGGAGTTCCTAAATGGGAACAAGTCCAGTCTTTTTACCAGGGACTCCATGAAGACATTCAATTATTCGTCAATGCAACGTGTGGAGGAAACATCATGGGTCAACATGAGGACACTGTATGGGAGATTCTCAAAAACATGTGCGAGAACTCCATTAATAACAACTCCATGGGCTTATTCGACAGGAAGAATGCTCGTGCATCGACGAATTTGAGAGGGGCACATGAGACGCAAGACGTATCTGCATCCGTCGACTTGGAACTGATGGCCAGTTGGTTGGACAAGGTTTCTATTATAGAGAAGAAGGTGGATGAGCTAACTCGGCATCTGCAGTGAGCCACTGAAATGCTTGGTTCGGGACAACCGGGTTTTATTGTTATAACGTTGTAGTATAGCCAGTTATTACCAACATTTCAAATATAAAATTTTTTTACTCGGAAAATAAAAGAGTTCCCGAGGTTGAACTCAGGGAGCAAGTTGTATTCTAGAGATATACATGTTTCTTTTACAAAATAAAGAAAGAGAGGGAAAGAATTTGTTGTTCTCTTTGTTTTCTCCTCGTGATGTTCTTTCTTTCTTCAGATCTCCTACTTCTTCTTTGTTCTGCAGAGGTGATGCTCCTCTTTCTTTCTTTCTTCAGATCTCCTTCTTCTTCTTCCTTGGCTCTACTGTACTTCTTCTCTGTAGCCTTTCCTCTTCTTCTGCCTTGCTCAGCCTCTTCTTTAGAGTTTCTTCTTGTTTCTCCTCCCTGCGGCTAAGTGTCAGCTTCTTTTCTTTTTCAGCCAGGGACGTCACCCCTCCTTCCTTCTTTTCCCTTCAGGCCGTCGTCTGATTTCCAAATCAGACGACTTAACTACCTGTTGCTATAGTCAGCTTCCTTCTTCTTCCGCGGGTCTTCTTCTTCGCCTGTGCCTGCACACTTCAGAGTTTTTCGTCAGAGGCAAAACCTACTCTACCCTCCACCCCCGCGTCTCTCTCTCTCTTTGAAACCACTCTTGGGAAAGCTCTCCCAGAGCTGCCGGGTAACCGGGTTCGGGTCAGGCCCGGGTCCAGGCCCACCGGCGTGAGTGGTGGGCGAGGAGTGCAGGTCAGTCTTAAGTCGGGTCGGGTCGGGTCAGGTCCGCGGGGCGTGAGCGCGGACGAGACCGGGTAACCGGGCGGGTGAAGGGGACCTCACCCCGTGTGTTGAGGCAGTAAGCCTCCAGCACTTTTGCATCTTATGTCGCTGCGACTCTTCAGGTTTTTCCTAGGTGGGACTAAATGTCCCACCTCAATTGCGCGCCCGCAGCGGGGAAATCAGCGGGAGATTGCGGCGTCACGCGAAGCTTCCTGCCTTGGCTGCGAGCCTGGTGTTTTGCCAAAACGCCTCGCAAGGCCTGGGAGTTGAATCTGGGCGTGGCGCTGAGCGTGGCGCGCCTGTAGCTGCAGGTGGAAGCAGTTCCTCCCGCGCGGCAATGGCGGCGGAGGTCGGGTGGCCTGTTCACAAGAAAACGGCCTCTCGGCCTAATCAGAAGGTGCCAGGAGCTTCGCCAGGGTGCGGCGAAGCTCGTGTGGGTGGTGGCGAGGCGCGGGGCGGCATGCGAGGGCTGCCCTAGGTCGGACTGTGGGTCGGAGGATGGGTCTGTTCGGTGGGGTTTCAGAGGGTGATGTGGGGGAAGTGGCAGGGCGGAGGTTGATCAGGGTGAGGAGGCGGAGGTCCTGCGGTGGTCGGCGAGCCGTGTGGGTCGCTGAGGTGATGGGAGCGGCTCGCCGGAGGGTGGTCGGAGACGAAGGGGGTGACGAAGGTCAGGGTCGGTCGAGGGCTTAATTGAATAAATTGAAAGCGGGGAAAGAAAGAGGAGAAGAAGGGGAGTAGCTCTAGCTTACTTGCAGGGACGAAGGGGGAGGAACAGGGCGACAGTCGTATCGACTGTCGCCGGAGAAGACGATGCTCAGGGAAAGGGGCGGCGGCGAGCAGAGAGCCGGAGAGGCGCCAGCTGGGTGCGGCTTGGCGCGGGAAGAGCAGGGGAGGAAGTCTCTGCTGCTGGTATTGCGGCAGAGCGGAGAGGAGGAGGGGGAGGAAACCGCCGGAGCTGGTGAGCGTCTGTCGGAGGAAGAAGAGAGGAAAGTTGGGGATTTTCTCCATCAGATCCAGGCTGCCCCGGTCGGTGGAGCAACGGGGGGTATTTATAGGGATCAAACAGGGAGGAAGGCGGAGGGAGACGACGTGTCTCCCTCGGCGGAGGATGGCCGGAAACAAGAACCCATACCGTCCGTGCGTTCGCACGGCCGGTATGGTGGGTTACAACGACCAGGGGGGTGTCCCTGCGACGGCTGACGACGCAGGGCACCCCCAGTTTACTTGCCAGGTCCCCCACCTCACCCTGCGCGGCGCCATGCTCCGCGCAAGGTCGCCGGAGCATGGTGCTGGCAGGTTTTGCAGGGGGGACCTGATTGCAAAGAACGAAGGAGAGTTAGGGGCCAAAATGCGAGGGTTCAAAAGTTGAGGGCCAAAGAGTAAATATATGAGGACCAAAGTGTAAAGTCGGTCAAGGAGGTTTCTTCTTAGGCTCAAGTTTTTATACATGACTAATTAGGACCTAAGGAATCTGATGGTGAATTTCATTTCCATATTAAACCTTGTTTGACCGGTCAATTTACGCAAAAACCCAAATTAAGTTATTAATTGGGCATGGTTCTCAATGTAGGTCAAAAAGGGTTCTGAAGGCCAAATTGAAGGTTCTAAACCCTGGAGATTATTTTTCTATGAATTTTAGAGGGTTTATTCTATTTTTACTTTGCCTCGAACCTTGTGAATTGAAGTGGGTTGTTTTAGGGTTACAGATTATCATTTAGTTTCTTGGAATTGCTGTAGCCCTTGCTAGATCATTTCATCCCACTCTTATTCTTATTAAGCTGCTTTGACCTATGTTTGGGCCCTGAATTACCCTGTATGCATATTATACTGGTAAAATTGCATTTTTACCCCTTATGACTTGTTTTCTTCTCAAACTCAGGATTCTCTGAGTTAAGCCTTTCCTTGAGATATGTAGGAGCTTTTATCCTTTGTATTAGGTCAAAATGAGCTAGTTATGGCTCATGATGAGGTTCTCATCAGCCACCTCTACGCAGAACTCTTTTGCATGACCACCTCTGGTGAGGGAAACTGTGCAAAACATCTACCACCAATCTTCTCAGGGGATGGACCCGTATCCACCCCCGTCTGACTCTCGGACCGGAGTGACCTCTGATCCATTCTACTCTAGTTGGGGGAACTCTGAACCCTCATATTCTAACTTTCCTGAGGTTCCTCAGAGTTGCGAGGACCTCAACGCCATCCAGAATGACCTATTCTCCAATACCTACAACCCTGGATGGCGAAATCATCCCAACTTTCAGTGGACGGGAAATTCCCAGACTCAAAAACCACCGTATCAGCCCCGTCCACAAGCCCCTCGTCCATATCAGCCACCTCAGCCTCGGCCCAATCCCACCTACCAATCCGGGCCAAACCAGGATCAAATGACTCTTATCCTTCAAGCACTGGTTAACATTCAAAAGACGAATGCGGCAATGCAAAAACTACACAAGGATGAGATCACAGAGGTTCGCAACTAATTAGCCCAGATGGCAAATTCCCGCCAACCTGGCACCCTTCCTTCGCAACCTCTGCCAAACCCAAATAACGTGCCAACCCAGAGGTGCGTTATGAACCCAAATTCAGGCCACGCACATTTGATTTATCATGCCCCTTCTGCTCCATCACCAGACGGAATGGAAGCTTTGACATCTTATGCGGGATTTCAGCAGCAGCCACCCCTCTTACCAAACCCAAACCAAAACCAGGCCAGATTAAACTTTGTAACGACACATAGTGGTAAAACAACCCAAGACCCACATTATCCGAACCACTCCAAGCCTTGCAGTAGCCAAAACCCTAGGATAGTTATCCAGGATACCCCTATCCCAGATCAAGAACCTGGACCTATTCTAGAGGAACCAACTAGGATTCCATCTCCTGAGGCCTTGACCAAAGGAAAAAGGATAACCAAACCCATGGCTCCTGAGGAGGATCTGGTCAAGCTCTTTGAACAGGTCCTGATAAACATCCCCTTGATGGATGCAACTCGCCACGTACTGGCTTACACAAGATTGCTGAAAGACGTATGTACCCCTAAACGTAAGCTGCGAACCAAGGGTGGGAATTCGATCGTACTGTCAGAGCAAGCCAGCTCTGTCATCTTGAGTAAACTCCCACCCAAGGCTAAAGACCCAGGAACTCCCCTGATTTCTTGTAAAATTGGTGAAACCCAATTTGACAGAGCCTTACTAGTTCTAGGTGCCTCCATAAATCTAATACCTACATCCCTCCTTGACCACCTTGAAGAGTCCGAACTTAAATCGACTGAGGTGACGTTGTAGTTAACCGATCGATCCATCAAGTCACCTAAAGGAATACTCGAGGATGTCATTGTTAGGGTACGGGATTTCTACTTCTCGGTGGACTTCATTGTTTTGGACATGGATGCACCCGAGAACCCAAGGGACACACCAATCATATTACGGAGACCCTTTTTAGCCACTGCTAGGGCCAACATAAACTATGAAGAGGGCCAAATAGAATTAAAATTTGGGAATCAAATTCTGAAGATTGACATCTTTAAAGCCCAACAAGGGATTAATTGCGGGGTTATAGAGCAAATATGTGATATCAGAGCTGTGGTCGATGAATCGCATACAGAGGACAACCAGATTATCCCTGATCAACCACTAGAAGATCAAAACCCGCAAACAGAGGAGTGCGAACATGATCTAGACACACCCATGACTCCGACCCTTGTTCCGATACAAACCCCGAACCACCCGCTGCTGTTGACAATCCTGTCATGGAACTCAAGGCCCTTCTCGAGCATCTGAAGTATGTCTTTTTGGGTTCCAATCAGACGTTTCCTGTGATCATCAACTCCTGACTCACACCTGCTCAGGAATCCTGTCTGATAACTGTTCTCCAGCAACATCGTAGAGCTATTGGACGGACTCTCAATGACTTGATTGGCATAAGCCCTTCGTACTGCACACATTGAATCTACACAGAAGAGGGTGCACAACCTTCAAGATAAATGCAGAGACGTTTAACCCTAACCTGCAAGAAGTCATGAAAAAGGAGATCATCAAGTGGTTAGATGTAGGGATCAACTACCTGATCTCCAACAGTCATTGGGTGAGTCCAATACAGGTGGTGCCTAGAAAGGCCGGACTCACCATCATCACGACTGAAACCGGAGAGGTCATTCCTACCCGAATAGCCAACTCGTGGAGAGTCTGCATTGATTACAGAAGACTCAATTCCTCCACAAAAAAGGACCATTTCCCACTACCATTTATTAATCAGATCCTCAAGAAACTAGCGGGAAATAGGTTTTTCTGCTTTCTTGATGGGTACTCCGGTTACAACTAGGTGGCAATCCATCCAGAAGACCAAGAAAAGACCACATTCACCTGCCCCTTCGGGACGTACGCATTTTGAAGGATGCCTTTCGGTCTCTGCAATGCACCCGCAACCTTTCAGCGATGCATGCTTGCCATATTCTCAGATATAATAGGTGATTATCTGGAAGTCTTCATGGATGACTTTTCAATTTTTGGAGCATCATTTGATGATTGCCTCTAACACTTGGTCCAAATACTCTGGTGATGCATCGATGTGAATTTGGTTCTTTCTTGGGAAAAGATTCATTTCATGGTGCCTGAGGGAATTATCCTGGGACATCTAATCTCAGAGAAAGGCATCCAAGTCGATCGAGCTAAGGTTAACTTGATTTCCAAGCTCCCTATGCCTAGCTCGATTAAGGACATCCGATCTTTTTTGGGGCACGTCAGTTTTTACCATTGATTTATCCCAGATTTTTCAAAAATTGCATGCCCCTTGACCACTCTTTTCTCCTAGGATGTGCCTTTCAAAATTTCTAAGGAATGCACCCAAGCATTTGAGATCCTTCGTGACCGAGTACCCAATCCCCAATCCTATAGTCTCCTGATTGGTCTCAACCCTTTGAGATCATGTGCAATGCATCTAACTTCGCTGTAGGAGCGGATTTGGGGCAAAAAATTGATGGGAAACCCGTGGTCATTTACTACGCTAGCTAAACACTAGACGAGGCCCAACATAACTACTCAGTTTTTGAGAAAGAGCTGCTAGCTGTAGTATTTGACCTAGAAAAATTTAGATCATACCTTCTGGGTTCCCATGTTATCATATACTCGGATCATACAGCTGTGAAGCATCTCCTTGCAAAGAAGGATGCGAAACCTCGATTAATCCGATGGATCTTGCTGTTGCAAAAATTTGACCTCGAGATTCACGACAAAGTGGGAAAGCAAAATGTGATAGCTGATCACTTGTCCCGCCTTCCTTCTGAAATAATTGACCCTTTCGAACCTATCACAGAACACTTTCTTGATGAGCACCTCCTGACTATCAATACAAGCCTTCCATGGTTCGCAGATATAGTGAATTACCTAGCATCACATCAGATCCCGTCCGATTGGCCGAAGGCCAAGAAGGACAAATTGCGTTCCGATGCCAAGTATTACCTATAGGAAGACCCGTATCTATTCCGCATTGGTGCTGATCAGATAATTCAACAGTGTGTCGCGAAAGTAGAAACCAAAGACATACTCTCCTTTTGCCATCACCAGGCATGCGGTGGACATTTCTCAGGACACAAAATCGCATCAAAAGTCCTCCAGTGTGGCTTTTACTGGCCCACAAGTTTCAAGGATGCATACGATCACTGTAAGGCATGTACCCATTGCCAGACCTTGGGCAACATGAGCCATCGAGACATGATGCCTCTACAGCTGATCCTAGTATGCGAAATTTTTGACATCTGGGAGATCGATTTAATGGGATGGTTCCCTATCTCGGATGGCTTCGAATACATCTTACTCACCGTTGACTACGTGTCCAAGTGGATAGAAGCCATTCTGACCTAAACCAATAATCATAAGATTGTTATCAAATTCATTCATCAAAACATCTTCTCAAGGTTTGGGATTCCATGAGCAATAATTTCCGACGGAGGGACCCATTTTACAAACACTCAGTTTAGGTCACTGATGAACAAATATGGGGTGTCACATCGAATCTCTAATCCCTACCACACCCAAACTAATGGTCTAGCTGAGCTACCAAACTGAGAGATTAAGAAAATCCTTCAGGTTACTGTTCGACTTGACAGAAAAGATTGGTCTTCTTGGCTTTTGAAAGCATTGTGGGCCTATAGGACCTCCCACAACACCCAATTAGGTATGTCTCCCTTCAGATTGGTGTACAGGAAGGCATGTCACCTCCCTGCCGAATTGGAGCATAAAGCCTATTGGGCAGTATGGAATTGCAATTTAGATCTTTCTAAGGCTAGAACCCACAGAAGGCTTCAAATAAGCGAGATCGATGAATTACACCACGACACGTATGAGAACTCCGAATTTACAAAGAACAGGTTAAAGCTTTCCATGACAAGCACATTTCTAGAAAGATCTTTCATCCTAGTCAAAAGGTTTTACTCTTTGATGCCCGACTCAAATTATTCCCAGGAAAGCTACGATCTAAGTGGGTCGGACCCTACCTAGTCCGACAAATCTTTGGAAATGGAGCCATTGAAATCAGCCCACTCAGCCACGATTTCGCACCCTTCGTTGTGAATGGTCAGAGACTCAAACTGTTCATTGACATGACCGATACAAATTTGGCTGAGTCATCCTTTACCCTCCATTCCCCTTGAGCTCATTGTGCCCAACCGATGGCATAAAACTCAGCGCATAACGGGAGGTAACCCATGATTCTTTGAAAAACCTAAAACCTTTGTTGACATTTCTATGCGGTATTCATATTGCACTTTAGGGTTCATCCATTAGAACAGCCGACTCCACCTCAGGTACCCCTACCCAAGATTAGAAATCATTCGCAATAGTCACTTCAACCCGTTCGCCCACCCAACACCTGTCCTAATGCATGAATTAGCTGAAATCAAACCCACCTAATTTACAATGGGGACATTGCAAATCTTAGGAATGGGGGGTCTGAAAGTGAAAAATATTAGGACATTCATATCAAGAAAAGGTTTCAACTCAAAAAAAAAAGAAATGGAGGGGGGAGAAATAATTTTTTTGCACCATACAAAATGAGAGGAGGAAAAGAGCAAAATGCCAAAAAAGGAGCACAAAATGAAAAAGAAAAAGAGATAGTCATTAGTAAAAGATTAAGGGCTTAACTAAAGTTCTAGACCAGATCAAGAAAAGAGAAAAATAAAAGAAAAGTGCTAAGGAGACATAACAAGAGATTAGCAGGAACGTTGATCTTAGGCCTCCTGGGCTAGATTCTTTAGCTTAAAAATTCACGTATCCGCTAAAATCTGGATAATCCTCAAGAGGTTGGGGAAAATGCGAAGTTTAAGTATTAGGTCTAAGGCTTAGGAAGTATTTGGCCTCGTTAACTGGCCTTCGGTTTGCGGGATTCGGTAACCTAAGCACCCCAATTCACACATAGTCTGGTTCAGTGTGCATAAATATCAAAATCACGCAAAAAGCGTTTCAATGTTAAGAAAAACTCATCTAGATTAGGAGCAACTGATCAACACAAGTTGATTTGGATGAGCTCCTGGTGCAGAGAGGTGGGAAATTCCCCTCGAAGATGCATAACAACATATCATCTCCTCGGTGATTGTCTCTTAGGATATTTAAATATCCTACTAGGGGCATGTAAGCACTTTGCTGGTTCAGATATCATGGGTGGCATTATCACAAAATGTCGATCGCCAGGGTCTAAATTTGGCCACAGAATGCCATGGGCAGGATTATCTCGAAATCTCGAAAGCCAGGGTTCTGGGGGCAGCCATGGGCTGTGCTATCTCGAAGAATCGATAGCCAGGAACTCCTGAGGATTGATGATGGGGACGAGGAATCCAATACAGACCTTGTTGAGAAGCTAATCCGATGCTAGAAATAAAAAGAAAAGAGGGCGAAAACTCTCCAAACAAACAAATCTTCTGTCTCTCTCTTACAAAAATGCACTACAAGCTGAACCTAAGCTAAAAATGTCTCAAGCACGGGTGCTTTAACCGCAGAGTCCAACAAACCCCAAGATAGTTTCTGTGGGCCTTAAAAACCTTTGTGGAAGATTGAGGCTAAAGTGGGTCAGGTCTAGATTTTGGTTGATACTTGAGTACCTCTAGGCCTATTGTCGGCATTCTAACCTAATCACAGAAGAAAAGCACTTACCAAAACTAATGGCAGACATTCAGGGTCTAGAAAAGAAGTTAAAACCTTAAAATTTTTCTAAGGAACTAGCAAAAGCAAGGCATGGGGGTATGATGAGAACTTCATCATAAGCCCTAACTAGCTCATTTTGACCTAAGAAAGAGAATAAAAGCTCCTACATAACCTAGAGAAGGGCTTAATTGAAGGAATAAGTGTTCTGAGAAGAAAATATGAAATAAAGGTTAAAACTACAATTTTCCCATTGCAGTACATAAACAGGATTTCTCAGAGGCAGAACATAGGTCAAATGGTCTGAATAAGATAAAAACTGGGTTGGTTTAATCAAAAATGGGTTTATGTGCAAACTAAGAATTAAATGACATCTTGTAATCCTAAAACAGATCCGCTTAATTCAACAAGGTACTGGTCAGGATAAAAATAAAGCAAACCATCTAAAATTCATGGAAAAATTTCCCCTAGGGTGTAGAACATTCAATTTGGCCTTTGGAACCTAGTTTGACCTAAATTGGTGTCCTAGCTCATCAATTGACCTAATTTGGGTTTTTTATGCAAAATATCCAATCAAACGTGGTCAAACCTAAAATACAACTTCACCATTGGATTCCTTAGGTTCAAATTAGGTTTGTACCAAAATTTGGACCTAATGGGAGGTCATCTTGACCTACTTTGCAAATTACTACACCCAATTACATTTTGGCCCCTATCTTTTGAAAACCATACACAAACCCCCTAACTTCCTCGCCACTCTTACAAACAGGTCCCTCCACCATTATTGGGGAGGAATCCTTCTTCGGCGAGGAAGGGAGGGGGAATACTCCCTGATCCCTCAGAGATCTCCTCCCAAATCTGGAAGGGAGATTCTCTCAGGAATACCCTTCCATCTGAGCCCAATCAAAATCTTTGATTTCCATCCAATCTCTCGTGCGAATGCATGGGAGATTTGGAACCCCAACTACCTTCCTTCTCTGGCGAGAAGTCGGTGGCAGAAGGCTTGCCTTCCATGCACCAGAAGCTCGGCTAGCACTTATAAAAGGACCCCCGGCCCTCTACGAATCTCTCAGACTTGTTTTGGCCGTAGAATCCCCTAGATTTCATCTCCCCTCTCTCCAGCCAAGTAGCCAGCAAGCTCCGATGATTCTTCCTCCTCCCTCTCATCGCTATGCTGCCATACCAGTAGCAGGGTTCACTCTGCCTCGTCCTCCCGCTTCGCGCCGCACCAGCGCACTCCATCCTGACCTCCTCCTTGTCACCTTTACTCCCTCAGGGACATCTTCTCCAACGATGGCACAAACGAGCCGTCCGTCTCCGTTGCCCCCCCTTCGCTCCCAATAATCCAAATAAGCTCCCCATCTTCCACTCTTTCATTTTCCTCATTCTATTTCACACAACACCCCTCGACCGCCACTGTCCACCCGCATCTTCCCCATCTCCGGCTGCCCTCCAGTGAGATGCTTCCATCACTCCGCAACCCCACACATCTCGCCACCGATTTCACAACCTCCGCCACACTCCACTGAACATCCTCCACTCGTCCACAGACCACCTACACCACCACAACCGCTGCCCGACCTAACCCATCCATCCAGCCACAGAGCGACCTAGGCATGCACACCTAGGCTACCCCGCAACCTGCCACCTACCGGTTCACCATCGCCGTGACACGATGAAGGTCCTCCTATGGTCTGATAGAGCTACAAGCTTCTTTTTGTGTCGTGCAGGGTCTGAGCTCCAGCCGCCATTAGCGATGGCTCGAAGAGGTTGAAAGCTCGCTCCAGGCTGAAGTGCTGCAAGGTTCTAGGTCCAGTAGGTTCGGGGAAGTCTCGCTCATCCAGCTGTCCAAGCAATTGGCGTTGCGAGGCCTACAATTGTTGCAATTGGACAAAAGATCTCCTACGGGCATGCAAGCAACAGCGGGTGGAACGTTAGTCACACCTCGTGAACCTATGAGTGAGGTGCGTGAAATAAATTGAATTTGTGATATTAGTTGTTCGCCTCCAATTCACTAGGGTGAGGTCCCTCCCCACCTATGCACGCCTCATCCGTGAACTAGCCCGCTGGCCTGGTAACCTGACCCGATTATCCTCTTGTGCACTCCTCGCGCACCACACCCACGCCGGTGCACCTGGACCCAGGCATGCGACCCGACCTGATAACCTGGCTCTGGGAGAGCATATCGAAGAGAGATTCAGAGAGAGCGAGATGTGCGGGAAGGGTAGGGGAATAGGTTTTGTTGTGTGGTGCTTGTGCAAGAAGAGGATGCTAAGGAGGAAGCAACAAGAGAAGGAAGCAGGGACTTAGCCGCTGCAAGCGAAGAAGAAGAAGACGGACACCCTGTAGCAAAGGTGCGGCAGACCAAGAGAAAGAAGAAGAGAGAGATCAAGGGGCAGACAAAGAGAAGCAAGAAAGCAAAGGAAGAAGAGGAAGAAAAAGAAGGCAACCTAAGAAGAGGCAAAGGCAGGACTTAGTTGCAAGAAGAGAATCAAGAAGAGAAGGAAAAAGAAGAGGAGCTAAAGCGGCTAAGGAAGAAAAAGAAAAGGAAACCATAGCTGCAGCAGAGCAAATCACAAACAGAAGAAAAGAATCTGAGAGATAATTCTTTTTGAGCAATTTCTTTCCATAACATTATCCTGTCACTTCTATTAATCTAGTCATTTCTTTTTATTAAAAAGTTGTGTTCTCAAGTTTTGGAATACTCAGATTGCTCCCTGTGTTCGACCTGGGATACTTTGATTTTCGAGTTATAAATTTTTATTTCCTTTTGCGGAAAGTTCATCTATATTACAAAGAGATATCTGTTAAAACACGATCTAGCCGCACGAACAGTGTACCCAAATGCCACCTCGCTCAAGTATTTTACCATGGGATGGATGACACACATCGTTACTTGGCTGGTGCATCTAGCATTGGGAATTTTCTCGTAAAGGATGAGAACATCGCATTTGAACTGTTCGAGTCCCTAGCAAAGAACTTGATGAATGCCGCCTCAATGAACTCGTTCCAGCGACTTGGACAACAACAAGTTAATGTCCACGAAGCTCAAGCCGAGTCTACCTGAGCTGACGTGGACATTATCACCAAAAAGCTAGATAAGGTGGATCTGCTTGATAAGAAGCTTGATGAACTAATGCGAGCAAGATCCGAATCTTCTGGCAATAGTGCTCCATCTTACTCCTCTGAAGCATCCCGAGCCCCCTCTACTTGTACATATTCATTTACTCGGGATGTTTTCTCTCTATCTTCGTAGGCTACTGCATACCAGGAATCCATGAACAATATGGATCTGGCACCGCACAATTAAGGTTATGGACCACATGGCGATGTAAGTACATATTCTTTTGATGAATTTGCATTAAGACGTCTTCGGATTACAAAGATGTCAATGCCATTCAGGAATACGGGCATAACAACCCGTATTCTGAAACATATAACCCTGGTTGGTGCCAGCATCCCAATTTCTACTGGTCTGGTAACCCACAGAGACCGAGTCAAGCTCCACACTACCAGACCAGACAATAGGGGAATGCACAGAACACGTATCCTAGGCAGCAACAGACACACTCTGTCTATCAGCCGCTATAACAAACTGCCAACTACCCCCAAAGCGGGTAGACCCTTTGGAGTCGCTGAACGAGAATTGCAGGCATCAATTCGGAAATCTACTCATGACAACCTTCAAATAATGAAGGCAATGGCTGACCAAATATAGAGCATACAGAACATGCAAAACCACA
Source organism: Thalassia testudinum (assembly GCA_037157565.1). Lineage (NCBI taxonomy): Eukaryota > Viridiplantae > Streptophyta > Magnoliopsida > Alismatales > Hydrocharitaceae > Thalassia > Thalassia testudinum. Next base: position 350,479 of record JAZHRO010000029.1, on the reverse strand, counting down.
TGATGCAGGAGCATACATCATAGGGAGCTTTTCCCTCCCAACCTGTCTGAAATGCGAGATATGTGCAGAATCAGGGCACCCCACGTAGATTCCAAGCACCACTGTTATGCAAGCACCTCCCGCACCTCCTAGTTATGGGCTCGGTCAGCCACCTCTCTTGCTAAACCCTGTCTATTCAGACCAACCCGCTCCTTTGCCCCTGCATGGATAGCACGCCGATGCAAAAGCTGTCACCTTAAGGAGGGGAAAGACTACACAGGACTCGCTACCTAGGCAAGCGGGTAATGATTTTTTTAGTGCGCTACCATCAGATGGCTCACAACTCTCTTCCTCTCACAAGCCATCTTCAATAGATAAAGGAAAGAAGCCCCTAGACCTTGAAATTCCCATCCCTTTTCCTGTGGCCCTAATGCGAGATTCAGCATGGATAAAGGACGTCCAGAATTTCAAGGGTGTGAAATCTATGTTCAAGGAAGTTCACATTTAGGTCCCTCTCCTCGATGCAATAGATCACATCCCTGCTATTGCTAGGTTCTTTAAGGACTACTGTACTCTGAAGCGGCAGCAGAGGATCGAACGATGATTGCGCAGCAATCATAGGTCTTAATTGACCTAAATTAAGCTAAGACCTAGCATAAGTTAGGGTTATTCATGCATGCATACGCATTATTTGCATCTTTACTGCTTTCCTTTAGCTATGCATAAAATAATGTTATAATGTGCTGATTAAGTGTATTATGTCGATTGCAGGCAATAAGCAGATCTGGAGCTGTATCTGAAGCTGGATCAGAAATAACGGGAGTTGTGGCAGAGCTGGAGCAGAAGGCCTAGTTTAGATGTAGGAATAATAATGTAAAGGGGTTAAAGGTTTTCTATTCTATTAAGTAGAAATAAAGCAGTAAAATTTGAAGAGCTTAGGCCCATCCTAGCCCTAGGATAGCCTAGAGACTTTCCCAAGCCTTAGCCACCCTTAGATTAGGTCACAACACCCTAGGAAGCCCTAAAACCCTAGTTCCAACCCTTCTCTGGACGTCCATATAAGTTTTAATATGTCCAGGACCCTTAGCCAACTCCCGCACACTTCAAACCCACTTCTGCAGTGTTATTGGACGTCCAGACACTTTGTCAGACGTCCAATTTCTGTAGAATACCCAAAACAGAACCTGAAATCCTTCCTGACTCTGATTGGACGTCCAGACAACAAGTCTGGACTTTTGATTTTTGAGTATAAGACGTCTGATTCTATAATTAGACGTCTGATACTGCTCTCCAATTCCTATTTTGAGATTTAAGCCGTGATCTTGGATCTCTAGGTCCCTAAACCCAATTCCAACCCCATAGGAACCTAAATTAAGGTGCCCTAACCCTAGTACATCACCTTTAGACCTCCCTAATGACCTAATGAGGTCTTCACTAAACCTAATTGACTTGGATCTTAGTCAAATCCATCAGCCTATTCAATTGGACTCATTAAGTCCAATTGAGCCCTGATCTCAGCACACACTGTCCAATTGGACTCAGTGAGAGTCCAATTGACCTAGACCTGACTTAATTGAGTTGTTTTACTCTCAATTAAGTTTCCACACACCCAATTAAACTTGTATTAAGTTTAATTGCACTTTACCTTAGTGAATTAGTGTTTATAACCCTAATTTGAGACCGACCTTGGCCTAAACCCACTAGAACCCAACCTAATCAACCTAGCCACCTAAGTTTCGACCCACACACACCATCCACACGAAAATATCTAGCCTAGAGTTCTCTAGAACTCTCTACCATGTGTGGTTGCCTTGGTTGCCAAAAATAGCAACCAAGAGCCATTCAATTTTTAGATCCACATTTGGTGGATCTAAAATCCACCATCCACCCTCTCTCTCTCACTCTCCCACGAGCTCCCACCATAGGCCTCTCTAGAGAATTCTATAATTCTCTAGAGAGCTTCCATTGGGTCTATGAAAAGACCCCATGGGTGGCCATTGGCACCCATTCACTCCCTTGGCAATTGCTCTCCATTGGTGCCATTCATGCCACCTCCACATAGCCACTCACTCCACCTCCACGAGCTCACTACCACCACCATGGAGGACACCATGCCGGGATGCTGGATCAACCCTACTTCTCTCCAAGGGTCGGCCTAAGCTACATTGGCCGCCCCTCATTCTCCTCTCGACCACTCCAAGGCCATCGGGGACCACCCCTGAATGCCCTCTATTCTTCTAGCTCTAGATCATGCTCTTCATAATTTTTATTGCTTTCATTTACTGCTTAGTAGAGTAGTCTTACTTCTCCCCCAATGATGCATGCGAAATCCCCCCACTGATTCTTGTATGCAATCGTTTTCTGGTAGTTAGATTTAATTTTAGATTTAATTTTAAGCATTCATGTATAAGCTTTCCTCTAGATTTCCTTGTGCAACAACTCTCCCACGATGAATGAAATTTCTTTATATATATATATATCTCTTATGTATTTGAAATCACCTTGAGCTAAATGATTATCATATTTGCGTGATTTGAGTGCCTGTTCTTTAACCGCCTATATATTACGCACCAGCATGTCGTTTAAATAAAGTAGAGTGGCTTTAAGATCGATTTCAAAAGTAAAAACAATGCCTCCCAGAGTCGAACGACCAGGACTCAAAGTCTCATTATTTTCAAAATAATATCTTTGTTGGATCGCATTTTGCAACTATACTACGACGCTTTTATCAAAAATGCGATTTACGATTTCTCCCAACAAAATGGCGCCGTTGCCGGGGAGGCAACATCATTTTTCTTGCTTGCAATCTTTTACTTATCATTGACAAATCTGCTTCTACTTCATTTTTTTTTATGTGTAGGATAACACGGAAGAAAAACGACATCTGCGCACACACCGATCGCGGCAAAGAAAAATCAGGTGCACAGCATCTATCTTAGATTAGGTTTCTCTTTCTGAACTGTAGGAGTAGATTTACTTGTTGCAATTTCCTTTGAAAAATTCTTTGTGAAAAACAAATTCTCATTTTCGTGAAAAAGAAAAAAAATCAAAAAGAAAAAATTTTGAAACAAATCTTGATTAGGTTTTCTTTCGAATCTAGGTTGTTTTGAAAAAAAAAAGAGATTTTCATTGAATCTTTTGAAAAATTCTTTTTGAAAAAAAAAGGTGCAAAAGATTAAAAAGAAAAAAAAAGAAGCATTTTTGGTGGAAGGCTTGAATTTCAAATTCAAACCTCCTTAAAAGCTTTTCCACCACCTTCTGATTTTCGGCCACATTTCAAATCTCACCTAAAAATTCGACTGCCGAAAAATCCGTTAGCGAAAAATTCTGAAATTCGGAAAAAACCTTCATTTTCAAACCATCTTTCAAATTCAACCGTTAATTTGATAAAACTCCAAGTATAAAATTTTTAAAAATTCGTGAAGTGCACTGGGTTCAGATAGACCCAGATTCAAAAATGTTTAAAGTTCCAGAAGCGATTCCGAGCAATCTGCGAATCTGTTTTGACTAAAAATGGTGCGGTTTGAAAGCTGATCTAATTGGCTTTATTTTAAATATTTTTCCCAAATTTTTGAAGATCATTTGATACTGTTTCAAAGTGAAAAACCATCCAGGGGTCAAAGTTCCAAATCTGACCCCTTGATATTTAAAATTTCCTAAAAATTCCGTTGAAATAGTAAAAATTCCAAAAAAATATTCTCTGAAAAGCTAATTGAAGAAGGAATCTACTCGCAAAATTTCAAATTAATTGGATTCCAATTACTATCAGAGAATCAACATTATTCTTGTGGTCTGCTGAAATAGCGAAAAAAACCCTAGAAGTGCATGCAACTTAGGTTGAACCTTTAGGGTCACAAATAGAGACCACACTTTTGGCTAACCTAGACTTAATCAAGTCTAGTTAGCCGGTGAGCTTGGTCACCTTGTGGGCCACTCACCACAAACCCCACTGAAGAAAACAGGTTAAAAACTAATTTTAAAACATGAAATCAACCCGAGTTCGTTGTCGTACTACTGGATGAGTTTAATCTCTCTTGCCAAACCTGGTGACTAAGTCTGCGGGGTAGTGTAAAATGACCGCGGCTCGAGGGTCAACGGAGCCAGAGACATAAGCCAAAGAAAGAACCTTCCCCTTAGTCCCCTCGTAACCAGACTAGCTAGGTTAGCTTGAGTGGCGGGATTCATGTTCAATCAGTTGTACGACGAACTTATCTTCAGGAATTCAAATCCCTAACGAAAAATCTGGTCACCTGATTTATAAGGACCATTTGATTGACAGGGCCTTAGCCTTGTTCTGCTTGGCTACACCAACCCAGGGGTTGGGCGGTGTATGCACGGAAGGAGGTCACTTCGACCTCACTTGGTTGGACCTTGGGAGCCACTCCCAAGGAGGCGAGTCACCTCACCCAGACCATCTTCTCGCCCCATTTCTTCTATTTGCTGAGCTGCAATGGCTAACATTGGATCTAGACCTAATCAGGATCCAGAAGAGCTGGACCCACGAGCTTATCTGAGAGCTCGGGTCACTGAATCAGCTCAACCTTGGGATCAGAACCCAAGGTGGCAAAGATGACTTTTCGCTTCGCTTGATCCTTCTCCTCAGGTTACCGAAATGGTTAACCCATATCCTAACCCTGGATATTATGACCCATACCAGTCGGTCCCTCAAAGGATCGCATCTTATAACCCAGGATATGGATTTCATACTCCTACTTCTCACCCATGGAACATGGGTAGACCTGATTCACCCCCTGGATCCCTGAAGAGCTACCGGTGCATATGCGGCCACATTATAGAATACAGAGAGCTATAGCGAGCGCTAAGGAAAAGGCCGCATCCTATCTACGCGAAATCCAGGCTATCATTGAGCCGAACCAAAGACAAAGCCAGATTCCGCATCAACAAGCTGTGATGGAGCTCCTTCAGGAAACAACAGAGATAACAAGGCGAATTGGACAAAATCGAGAAACTCAAGAACTATTGCTTTTGAGATATCAAGTGGAAAATAGCATTGAAGACCTCTAAGAATTTGAAACAACTACGCCGAAAGAACACATAGAAGATTCTCGGGAGCGGATGCCCGAAGATCACTCAAGGGAAAAAGAATCTAGCATGGATATGAGACAGGAGCAGGAAGTATGCCGAATGGGTTCATCTGAAATTGAGGAAAGGACTGATATCTCCTGGACTGATATATTACGCACCAGCATGTCGTTTAAATAAAGTAGAGTGGCTTTAAGATCGATTTCAAAAATAAAAACAACGCCTCCTAGAGACGAATGACCAGGACTCAAAGTCTCGTTATTTTCAAAATAATATCTTTGTTGGATCGTATTTCGCAACTATACTACGACGCTTTTATCAAAAATGTGATCTACGATTTCTCCCAACAAACGACAAGCAGTATTATCTGAGGAAGCCGGCACAGTTATTTTATCCGACTTACCGCCCAAAAAAGACCCGGGCACACCGCTGATTTCTTATTTTTTGCAAGATTCCCCTTTTTATAGGTGATAAACGGCAGTTTATCATCATTCTTATGCATTAAAACAAATCTAGATCTTAGGTTTTTTCTCCGCAAATGGGTTTTTGACCTGCATTTAGGCATTAACTAGGATAGGCATACATTGCATTTTTTCTTATCATTTTAATGTGTTATTGTGAGTGTTAGGGATGAACAGATATACAGATCACTAAAACCCTAGCACCCAAGAAGGCAAATGGTGAAGGAGGAGCTCAGAATAACTAGAACTCAGCTTGATCCAGCTCACCACAGTTGGAACCTAGCTCACTTGGACTAGGATTAGCTCATCCTAGCTCCATTCAGCTAATCTCAACTTAATGGCAGCTCAAGAGAGCTCATCTTAGCTTACCCTAGCTCAGGTCAGCTCAGATCCAGCTTAACCTAGTTGAGTCTAGCTCATCTCTGTAGGTTTGGCCCTACTAGGAGGGGTGACGTAATAAAATGCGGAAATAAAATATAAAGCAATCTCACCAAAGAAAACCAATCACACAATGTACACAAATGTTTTTAGGTGGAAACCCAAATCGGGTGAAAACCACCACCTAACCCTCTCGAGTTAGGATTTTCCGATCAACCTAGTTGATCAAATCCACTAACCGAATCACTTTAAAACGAGGCTGATTCAACCTCAGTACAACCACGCTACAAGTACGAGGGTAGCGTTCCTCAACCCCTTCTCTCCACGAGAAGGATTTTGTCCCACGAAGGAGACGGGAATTCGCAAAGCGAATACCGAACCAAAAGACAAAGATAAAATAAAACAAGTAATCCTATAGAGCTAACAAAGGAATTTAAACCTAGCTTCTATAGGAAATAGGAAACTCCCCTTTGCAAGGAGTGCGTCGAGTTGATGACGCGGTGCGTGTGCCACGCGATGGCGCAATGTCGCTCTCGTAAACAACGGCGGGAGAGCGGGTGCATGAAGGCTTGATGCTCTCAAGGGAATGGAGCTTAAGCTTGGAGAGCAAGATCTTTTCTGGACACAAAAGAGTGTGAAAGTGTGTAGCTAAGTGTATCCAAGTGTGTCTTGTGTTTCTAAGTGTGTAAAGGCTCCCCTCTATTTATAGAGGCCTTAGGAAGGCTTTGGAAGGCTTAGGAAAGGTTCTACAGCCATTGGGAACAAAGCCCAAGAGAATCAGCCCGAAATCAGGAACAATCATTGTTCTGACAGGCTTATCAGACGTCTAATTCTGGCATTAGACGTCTGGAACTTCACTTTAAGATGTCTGATTCCAAGGTCAGACGTCTGATTTTGGGCGGGTCTCTCCCTGACTTGGATCAGATCTAAACAGGGTTTTTGCGCAAGTCCATTAGACAACATACAGGACGTCTGGCACTAAGTCTGGACGTCTGGAAACCTACTTTTACTGTGGGAATTGATTTCCAAACGTTGCAACGGCTAGAAAACTTTGAGAAGAGATTTTGGGTCAGCCGAGGCAAAAACGGTCAATTATCAGACGTCTGGACAGTCCTAAGGACGTCTGATAAGGCTCTAACGGTCATATTCTTGAGTGTATGCTAAGCCAGCCAACGGTCCACTAATTGGACGTCTGGCAAAGTCATCAGACGTCTCCTAAGACATCTGGTCTAAGGTCTGGACGTCTGATTTCATCAGACAGAACTAACTATGTCCAGCCTAATAGTTATCAGACGTTTGAAACAACAGTCAGACGTCTTAAAATACATTATCAGACGTCTGATTTTGGAATTAGACGTCTGGAAGTGCTGTTTGAGCCCTATATTGGTTTTCTAAGTATTCTACAGAAAACCTAAGTATCCTAGGGTTGTGCCGGTGTTCCTAGGACTACTGTTAGGATGCTTTGAGGCTCTTTAACAATATTCTAAGGAAAATAAAAAGAGCAAGAAAATAAAGACAAGAGATACAAGAAAGGATTAAAAAGAATCTATCCTATTCTTCTTGTCTTCTATCTTCAATCTGTCGCTCCACGCGAACCTCCTCTGTTCTTCATTAAGCTCCTCCAATCCATCCTGGATGCGAGCTCGAGTTCCGTCTAAACATGTCCACATTTGCAATTGACTTGAAATCTACGACTCAAATTGCAAATGTTAAATAACACGTGTTTTGTTATTATCAAAACAAATGATCGTGGTGCTCTAGCACCAACAATCTCAGCTCCCACTAGTCCATAGGGAGCTTTAGCTAGCTCAGTTGAGTTGATTGGAGTTCACCCTAGCTCATATCTAGCTACATCCAGCTCCACTCAACTCCAACCGGCTGAAGAAGAACTCATCCAACCTCAGTAAGCTTAAGTTCAGCTCTCGGGGACTCAGCTTAGATCAACTTGGTTGAGCTAAGCTACCTTAGCTGTCTCAACCAGCTCAATCCTCCACGGGAGCACCAGACCTAGCTCACCTTATCTCCATTCAACAGAAGCCAACTCACTTTAGATTGGCTTAGCAGCTAGCAAAGAACTAGCAAGCCAAGGCAGCTAGAGTAGCCCCATGTTCACCTCTTCAGTAGCTACCAGCTCCACTTTAGCTCGAGATTCTTTAGATCCAGCTTCTCCCTCCAAACCCTAGCTCCAACACCTCCTCCTCTGCTTAGCTTAGCTATGCTCCAGCTCCCTTAGCTTTTACCACCTAAAAACCTTACCTAACAACTCCAACAACTAGCTCCACCTAAGCTCCACATAAGCTACCCCTACTTCCACCTCACCTTGGTGCCAACCTAGCCTACCCACTACCTCCAAAAGACACCATAAAGTGGCGCCAAAACCACCCTAACTACCTCCTTGTTGGTGCCACTTTTTCCCTCCAAAACACCCCCACATCATGGCCCTACACATAACCCTACAACCTATCCTAGCCATCCACCTACCCCTCCTTCTAGAACCCCACTTGGCGCCACCTTGGCCCCACTTCTAGAAGCCATTTTGGTGCCAACTTCAAGGGGTGCCACCACCCATAACCACCACCTAGGTGCCCCTTGGATTGGCACCAATTACCCTTAGCCATAGGATTCCCAACCACCTCCATCTTCCCATCTTAGCCCTCCATTTCAAGAGTCACCTTAACCCCTCATCCTACCCTATAAAATGACCACTACCCACCACCATTAAAACCATCCTTGGCTAGCAAAATTCCTCTCATACTCTACCTAGAGACCATGCCCAAGAGAGAAGAAGATGAAGATTAAGGGGATATTCTATCCCCTTGGTCCCTTCCCATCTTCCCTTCTCTCTTATGCCCATGCCAGCCAAAGAAGGAGCCAGGCAAGGAAGACCTTTGAAGGAGGTCTTGAAAATGGTCCATGCCACCTTGGAGGAAAGCTTGAGGGTGGTGCATGCCTACCCTTGGAGGAGAGCATTGAAGGTGGTAGCATCCACCTTGGATGAGCTTTCAAGGAAGGAGAAGAAGGAGACCCTCTTTTCAAGCCAAGGAGCAGCTAGGCTTGGAGCAATAAGACTCCCTTCTTCACCAGATTTTGCAAGAGGATTTTTGTTTCTTTTATTTCTTTTATATTTTCCATTTCTAGCAGAAGCATTCCTCTACTTATCGTTGTAGAGAACATAAATTCTGATTAATTGAATTGCCTTCTTTTTAATTTCTTATTGCAATTGTTACCTTTGTTCTAGCACTTGTTTCACTTCCACTCCCTAATTACTCTAGGCCTCCACTTGCCTAGAGTGAGCTTAGGTAGTGGACATTTTCATCTCTTAAGTTTTAGCTTAGCAATTTTAGGTGTTAGCACTTTTCCGTCACAATTCACATTTTGCCCTCATTATTTCAAAACTAAAAAAAATTATATATTTAAAATACCAAAAAAGAAAGTTGAGATTTATTATATAAGCAAGAGAATTGAATTGCAATTTTTCCTCCTTGGACGACCCTAGATACTCCCCTATCTAGGAATATAAATTTAAAAGTGTATGCGATTTGGCTTGTTGCAACGACTTAAAAATCGCTTTTACAAATCACGCCAAACTTCGCATCAGTTTTTGGCACCATTGACGGGGAGGCACGGCTTTGCTTAATCATTTTTCCTCTTGCTTGAAGTGGATCTCATCCCCTTCTCTTTCTTTTCTCTAGTGTGTGCAGGAACTATAGCAGGAAAGCGGGAATTTGGAAATAAAAGCTCAAAGTTCCTTTCCTTCCCCTGGATTTTCAGGTTGGTTCCCTTTTCTGGTCACATAGTTAATTAAAACTATCAAAAAAATATTAAATTTGGCTTCCAGGATCTCAAACATCTTAATTAAGTGGAGTGGTGTCCATTAAAATTCATTGTTTGCTTGAATGTTTCATTAACACCACTCCATTTCAAGTATTGGTGTTCTATTTTTTGGGTCCAGATTTTCGTCCAAACTTGAAAAATCAATTCCCAACACCACAGGCCTCTTAAAATCATAAACTTTCATAGAGTGATTCCAAATTACATTAAGAACATCTTTTCCAAATTTAAGATCAATTGGCTTTGTATTTAATTTTTAAAAATTCATAGACTGCAGAGGAGTCACACCCTCTAATCTTCCTGTTTTGCTACTATCCATGAATTTTTAGAATTTTTATTCTCATCCAATTTTTGCAAAATTTAGCTTTTTCGAATCACTACGAAATTTTACACATCATATAAAATCAACAAAATATTATGAGGTTAATGGTAATACTGAAAAGTCTAAAACACCATAGGTATCATTTCTAGACTTTGACACAAGTACAAATAAAAATTCAAAATAAATATCAAATAAATTCCTAAAATCTTACAAAAATATTTTCTAGAATCCTTGTTTGATTCTCTTCAATGTAATGGTATTGTTTGAATTGTTTGGACCACTACTTAATGCAGAAAGCCTAAAAATAACTCATTGGTAGTTAAATTTCTATCCTAGGATCAATTGGATTAGGGTTTCTTTTTCATTTTTAGAGATAAACAACCAAAAGGAAACATATCCTCACCCATACAACTTGATTTCCTCTTGTTTGTGGAATCTCAAACTTGTTTGAATACTTAATAAGAAAACGCTAAAAATACACTAAGTTAGGTCCAATCCTAAAAGACTGAAGCACAATAATTGTGTAACAAATTGCTTTGCATTGAAACCACTTTCCAATTTCTACATACACAAAAAAAAATTGAAATAACAGGGCAACAACCCAAACAACGCCATCAACATTCGGTGTGCACACTAGTATCCTAGCCTTAACTAAAATTTGTAGTAATTTGACCCCTAAGGTTTCATCAATTTAGGCTTACTTTACAGGACTTAAGTTTTCTCTAGTTAATGCCAATTCTGTCATCTATATCTGGTGTTTAGGCTGAGGGGCCATGTCAAACGACCAGGTGTGGGTTTGTACAAGCACCTAGGAATTTTCCTGGGAAACGCTTGGGCCCAAACCTCCCCTTAAGTAACTTGGCTAGATTTGTTGACAGAACGGGTATTCACTGTTGACTACTTATTTCCTAGGAAGACCAAGTCTTAGGTTAAATTCTAGGGAGTCACAATTAAGTTAGGTCTAGAATTTGATTGCTTATGTGCACACTTCTCTCATCACCATCTCTTCTCCTCCCCTACCATTTGTTCCATTTTGCACGGGCGATGGTCCAAAACTCCATACTTGGAGGGACCACTTGATTTTGCCTCCCCCCCAAAAAAAAAGACCTTTCCATGCATTCTTCCTCTTTAAAAATGGAAAATCAAAATTGGTCCTCTAACCTGCATGCTAATTTTTCTTTGCCCTATTTTTCCACCCAGGAGCTACTTAATCAGGCCCCTCCACCTAATCTCTACTCAATCATGGCTCAGCTACAAGTTAAGCAACAACAGTTGCATAAGGATCTAACAAACATAGAAAACCAAGGGTGTCCTGCCACACCTGCCCAAGCTCCACACATTCCACATGTCACCCCTTTTAACACCTGCAAGAGAGAAAATCTACATAAATCCTATGCTGAGTGTAATTATTATTCTGAGGCTTTCTATGGTTCAACAGGGAATTATGTTTATCCCAATCATCACCCCACCCAAAATGTCCCTACTTTCTAGGAGAAATTGAAAAATTCCTCTAATGGGGGGAATTATTCGGCTCACTCTTGGACCAATCCAGTTCCAGACCAACAACAGAACCCGTTTGGAGGGTATGGTTCAAATCAGACTAATCAATCTGGGCAATCTCAAGATGACGTTAATGCCCAGATGATGAAACCTTGTAGGAGTTACAAAGAAAAATAAAAGAAAACAACCCGTCTTATTAAGAATCTCATTGATCAAATTGGGGATATTTTGACTCAAAGACCTGCAGGACACTCACCATCCCAACCCACACCAAACTTTATTAATCATAGGAACCAACACCCGGGTGGATACCAACATCAGAACCACACGGTTCAGCCTCCTATTAACCCAATATCGCAGCACCAACCCAGTTTCTATCAACATTAGGCCCCTCCACCTCCTCCAAGTGATCACCAAGCTACATATGCTGAGACTTTGAGGAGTGAGGAAACCACCATGGATTTCAGGCCTTCACATTCAAATGATGAAACTGATTCTCAACCAATGCAGATTGACTCCCCTAACCTCAATAAGGAAGAAGAAAAAGAAATCCCAAAAACACCTGATTCAAACCCTATTTCCCACTCTCAAAAATTACAATCCAACAATCCTAAATCAGAGCCCTCTAACCACAATCCTTTGGTCTTATTTGAGCAAGTCAAGAGGAATATTCCCTTCCTAGATTCTCCCCATGCCTCTAAAAAATTTACTTCAAAAGGGCATGATCAGAATCTAGAAAGATTGGTCCTTTCAAAGATAGCCAGCTCAGTTTTTCAGAGCAAGCTACCTTTCACAAAAAAGGACCAGGGCACATCACTCATCTCAGTTGTCATAATTGACACCATTTTCTTTTGCACCCCTCTCGACTTAGGTACCTCTAGTAATCTCAACCCCTCGGTCTTATTTGAGGAATTTCGATTCAGTGATTTAAAACCTACTATGGTTCAATTTCAATTGGAAGACCGATCTACCATTCAACCGTGGGGAGTTGTTGAGGATAGTATTATCAAGGTCCAGAATTATCTATTTCTGGTAAATTTTCTGGTCCTTGACATAGAGGTACCTAAGGCTCTCATTAATGCCATCCTTGGAAGACCTTTTCTGATTATGGTAGCAGCTAATATCAATTCTCATTCTAGGAAAATGAATATAAGTTCCAGTAACCAGACCTTCTCATTAGATTTATTTCAATCTTCCAAGAGGTCCATTGATCACAAAATTTTTGACACTGATAATAAAATGGAAGCAGTATTTGAGAAGTCTATGTTGATCCAATCTCATTCATCTTTGACCACTATTGATCTAGATTTTATTGATTCTTATTCTAAGGATAATTATGTGGTCCAAGACTTTCCAGATCAACTAGGGTTTGACTTTCCCCCTTTTCATCTTCCTAATTTTTCACCAAAAATATCCACACTAACTTCACCCATCCTGCATCTCACTAACTCCTTTCCCCTCCCTTTTCTATTGGACCTACCACCTGATCCACCTGAGTTTGGCTTTCATCATCAATTCAAACCATGGCTAGAACGGGGGCCTTTATCCATTTCTCTATTATATTTTGATCCCTTTATCTTTACCACTCATCTTTGTAGGGATCTTGAGGAAGAAACTTTTATTAAAGACATTCAAGTGTCCAACTTTTTACATGATTTTCCATCTTCCGTGCACACTACTCCCGGCTAAATGGCGTAAAAGATAGCACTGGATGGGAGGTAACCCATCATTTTTCCTGCTTTCCTTTTTCCTTCTATCAGGTTTTGACCATCCTAAAATTGACCACCCTTCACTAAGGTGATCCCTTTTCCCTCCTAATGCATGAGGACATTGCATATCGTAAGCATGGGGGGTGTTTTTAAAATTTGACGATCGATTTAGGATTTTCAAAACCTAAAAACATGCATTTTTCTTTAGTTTATTTCCTACTTACATACCCAAAAAAATAAAAATCTTAAAAACTTTTTGAGGAAAAATTTTGAAATCAGGACTAAGGTCCAAAAACTCACTTTGATACAATGGGATTTAATCTTTAACAAACTAGGGATGAGGATGTGGATCTGATCATTATAATTTCAGGGTCTATTTTAATCTAGATCAGATATCCTTCTCTAAAAGTTTCACTTGAACTCATGATAGTTCAAGTGACTTGATCCTATTTTATAATGTGGAAAGTATTTGGCTTAGTTTCTGATTCAAAAACTTGCATGTCTTGAGAAACTTCTTGTGTCAATTTTGACACACAAGCCAACACTTAAAAGCAACTAAAAATTAGAAAAACTCCCTTGTTTGGACTTAGTAAAAGTCTGAAGCAGATCATTGGTTTGAGTTCCCACCACCGAGAAGGAGGAAAATGCCTCTTTTGAGGATGCGATGTCAACATGTTACCGCCTCGACGCTACTCCATATCTATATTTCATATCTTTAGACGGAGCATTAAAGCTCATTTTAGCAGCTTAAGTGTCTTGGACGGTGCTCTAGCTATAGTGTCGAAGCAAGAGCTTAAGTTTGCTTGGAGCACCCTGATAAATGCCAGTTTATCATCATTTTTATGCTTTAAAACTAACCTAGCTCTTAGGATTTTACTCTACAAACGGGTTTTTGGGCTGCATTTAAGCATAAATTAGGATAGGCATGCATTGCATTTTTTATTGTCATTTTAATGAGTTTTTGTGAGTGTTAGGGATGTACAGATGCACAGATCCCTAAAACCCTAGCACTCAAGAAGGCAATTGGTGAAGGAGAAGCCCAGACTAGCTGGAACTCAGCCTAATCCAGCTCACCTCAGCTTGATCCAGCTCACCTCAGCTTGATCTAGCTCACCGCAGCTGGAACCTAGCTTACTTGAACTAGGGTTAGCTCATCCCAGCTCCATTCAGCTAATCTCAGCTGGATGGCAGCTCAAGAGAGTTCACCTTAGCTCACCCTAGCTCAAGTCAGCTCAGATCCAGCTCAACTTAGCTGAGTCTAGCTCACCTCAGCTCCCACTAGTTCACAGGGAGCTCTAGCTAGCTCATCTGAGTTGACAGGAGTTCACCCCAGCTCAGATCCAGCTACATCCAGCTCCACTCAGCTCCAACCAGCTGAAGAAGAATTCATCCCAGCTCAGGAAGCTCAAGTCCAGCTCACAAGGACTCAGCTTAGCTCAACTCAGTTGAGCTAAGCTACCTTAGCTGCCTCAACCAGCTTGATTCTCCCTGGGAGCACGAGACCCAGCTCACCTTAGCTCATTTTGGTAGAAGCTAGCTCACTTTAGCTTGGCCTAGCAACTAGCAAAGAACTAGCAAGCTAAGCCAGCTAGAGTAGCCCCATGCCAGCCTCTTCAGCAGCAGCCAGCTCCAGCTCCAGACTTCTTCTCCTCAGCTCCCTCCTCCAAACCCTAGCTCCAACACCTTCTCCTCTACTCCTCCATTAGCTAAGCTAGCTTAGCTTAGCTTAGCTATGCTCCAACTTCCTTGGCTTATACCACCCCAAAAACCCACCTACCAACTCCACCCAACTAGCTCCACCTAAGCTCCACATAAGCTAACCTACTTGGCACCAACCTAACCTACCCACCACCTCCAAAAGACACCTAAAAGTGGCGCCAAAAACTACCCATAACCACCCCTTAATGGTGCCACTTTTCCCTCCAAAATCTCCCCTCATCTCCACCACACAATCTCCCTTGAACCCATCTCCACCATCCACCTAACCCCCCTTCTAGAAGACCCCATGTTGGCGCCAACATGGTGGTGTCTCTCCACCACCAAAAGACACCAGCACCACCATAACCACCCCCTTTAACACCCCTTGGGTTGGCGCCAACTCACCCTAGCCATAGGATCACCAACCACCCTCATCCTTCCATCCTAGCCCTCCATTTCAAGGGGCACCTTAACCCCCCATCCTATTCTATAAAAAGCCACCACCTACCACCATTTTGGAGCATCCTCCCTTAGTGTATTTTCTACCTACATCCACCTATACCTACGCCCAAGGAGAAGGAGTAGAGAAGGAGATTAAAGGGGCACACCACCAGCCCTTTTGGTGCCTTCTTCTCCCCACTCTCTTCAACTTGGGCCACGCCAAGGAGGAGGACTCTCCCACTTCAAGGAGGACGGCCAGGCAAAGGAGAAAAGCTTAGGGTGGACGTCCACCCTTGGAGAGAAACTTAGGGCACGCCCCCTTAGGGCTTGCCTTGGAGGTCATCACTTTGGCGGAGTACTGCAAGGAAGGAGTTGAAGGATTCTTTTCAAGTTTGGGAGCCACCAACCTTGGAGCAAGAAGCCCTCTTCTTCACCATATATTTAGAGGATTTGTGTTTTCTTTCTTTATTTCAATTATCTAGTAGTAGAAGCATTCCTCTACTAGGCATTTTTGTTAAACACTTTATCAATTATCTAGTTGCCTTCTTTGCAATTTTTTTTGTTTGCATTTCTATTAGCTTATTTTCAGCATTCTTCACTCCCTCTCCCTAATTATTCTAGGCCTCCACTTGCCTAGAGTGAGCTTAGGGAGAGGTTCTGCTTGTCATCTAAAAATAACATTTTAATTCGAAGTGTAAACACTTTTCCCGCCATCTGTTCGCATGTTGCCTTAGTTTAAAAATAAAAAAAATGATATATTGAAAAATACCAAAAAGAAAGTTGAGATTTATATTCCTAGCAAGAGAATCACTATTGCAAACATTTGGCCTCCTTGGACGACCCTAGATACCCCCTATCTAGGATTATAAATTTAAGAGCGAAAGCGGATTTACGCGTTACAACGACGTATTTTAACAAACCGCGTATTTTCGCCATCACTTTTTGGCGCCGTTGCCGGGGAGGCACGGCTTTGCATTAACTCATTTTCTCTTGCTTGAAGTGGATCTCATCCCCTTCTCTTTCTTTCTTTTGTGTGTGCAGGAACTACAGCGGGAAAGCGGGAATCTGGAAGCGAGAGCTTAAAGATCCTTTTCTTCCCGCGAAAATTCAGGTTGGTTCCTCTTTCTAGTCACATAATTAATTAAAACTACCAAAAATATATTAAACTTGGCTTTCAGGACCCTAAACACTTAAATTAAGTGGAGTGGTGCATTTTAAAATCATTGTTTGCTTGTATGCTTCTTTAGCACCATTCCATTGCAAGTATTGGTGTTCTGTTTTTCGGGTCTGGATTTTTGTCCAGACTTGAAAAATCGATTCCTAACACCACAGGCCTCCTAAAATCATAAAATTTCATAGAGTGATTCCCAATTAAGTTTGGAACATCTGTTCCAAATTTCAGATCAATTGGATTTGCATTTAATTTTTAAAAATTCGTGGATTACAGAGGGGTCACACCCTCTAATCTTCCTGTTTTGCTACTGTCCACGAATTTTCAGAATTTTTATACTCATCCAATTTTTGTGAAATTTATCTTGTTGGAATCCCTGTGAAATTTTACATATCATATAAAATCATAAAAATTTTCTGAGGTCGGTGGTAATACTGAAAAGTCTATAATACCCACGGGTATTATTTCTGGACTTTGACACCAGTACAATTAAAAATTAAAAACTATTATCAAACAAATTCCTAAAATCTTAGAAAAATCTTTTCTGGAATCCTTGTTTGATTTTCTTCAAAGTAGTGGTGTTGTTTAACTTGTTTGGACCACTACTTAATTCTGAAAGCTAAAAATAATTCATTGGTAGTTAAATTTCTGTCTCAGGGATAATTGGTTTAGGGTTTCTTCTTTCTCTTTAGAGACTCAATTAAAAGGAAATATACAATCACACATACAACTTGTCTTTCCTTTGATTGGGAACTTTCAAACTTGTTTGAAAACTTAAAGAGAAAAACTCTAAAATTCATTTAATTAAATCACATCCTAAAAGACAAAAATATAAAAAAATTGTGTGACAACTTGATTTTCATTGGAGCCACTCTCCAATTCCTACACACACACAAAAAAATCAAATAATAGGGCAACAACCCAATAAACGCCCTCCACATTCCGTGTGCACTATAGAATCCTAGACCTAATTAAAATTTGTAGCAACTTGACCCCTAAGGCTTTATCAACTTAGGCTTGCTATTTAGGTCTTAAGTTTTCTTTAGTTAGTACCAATTCTGTCATCTATATCTGGTGTTCAGGCTGAGGGGCCGTGTCAAACGACCAGGCGCGGGTTTGTACAAGCACCTGGGGTTTTCCCTGGGAAACGTTTGGGCCCAAACCTCCCCTTAAGCAACTTGGCTAGATTTGTTGATAGAATGGGCATTCACTATTGACTACTTATTTCCTATATAGACCAAGTCTTAGGTTATTATTAGGGAGTCACATTTAAGTTAGGTCTAGTTTTGTCTGTTTGATTTGCACACTTTCTCTCATCTCCATCTCTTCTCCTCCCCTCCCGTTTCTTCCATTTTGCACGGGCGGCGGTCCAAAACTCCACACTTGGAGGGACCACTTGATTTTGCCTCCCCAAGAAAAGACTTTTCTGCATTCTTCCTATTCTTTTAAAATGGAAAATAAAAATTGGTCCTCTAACCCGCATGCTAATTTTTCTTTCCCCTATTCTTCCACCCAGGAGCTTCTTAATCAGGCCCCTCCACCTAATTTCTACTCTATCATGGCTCAGCTACAAGTTAAGCAACAACAGTTGCATAAGGATTTAACAAACCTGGCCAACCAAGGGAATCCTGCCACACCTGCCCAAGCTCCACACATTCCACATCTCACCCCTTTTAACACCCGCAAGAGAGAAAATCTGCATAAATCCCATGCTGAGTATAATTGTTATTCTGAGGCTTTCTATGGTTCAACAGGGAATTATGTTTATCCCAATCATCACCCCACCCAAAATGTCCCTACTATCCAGGAGAAATTGAAAAATTCCTCTAATGGGGGGGATTATCCGACCCACTCCTGGACCAATCCGGTTCCACACCAACAACAGAACCCGTTTGGAGGGTATGGTTCAAATCAGACTTATCAATCTGGGCAATCTCAAGAAGACATTAATGCCCAGATGATGAAAACCTTGCAAGAGTTACAAAGAAAAACAAAGGAAACAACCCATCTTATTAACAATCTCAATGATCAAATTGGGGATATTCCGACTCAAAGACCTGCAGGACACTCACCATCCCAACCCACACCAAACTTTATTAATCACAGGAACCAACACCCGGGTGTCTACCAACATCAGAACCACATGATTCAGCCTCCTATTAACCTAATATCACAGCACCTACCCAGTTTCTTTCAACAGCAGGCCCCCCTACCTCCTCTCAGTGAACACCAAGCTGCATATGCAGAGACTATGAGGAGTGAGGAAACCACCATGGATTTAAGGCCTTCTCAATCAAATGATGAAACTGATTCTCAACCAATGCAGATTGACCCCCCTAACCTTAATAAGGAAGAAGAAAAAGAAACCCCAAAAACACTTGATTCAAACCCTATTTCCCACTCTCAAAAACTGCAATCCAACAATCCAAAATCAGAGCCCTCTGACCACAATTCTTTGGATTTATTTGAGCAAGTCGAGAGGAATATTCCCTTCCTAGATTCCCCCCATGCCTCTAAAGAATTTACTGCAAAAGGGCATGATCAGAATCTAGAAAGGTTGGTCCTTTCAAAGACAGCCAACTCAGTTTTTCAGAGCAAGCTGCCTTTCACAAAAAAGGACCAGGGCACATCACTTATCTCAATTGTCGTAACTGACACCATTTTTTGTGCCCCTCTCGACTTAGGTACCTCTAGTAATCTCATCCCCCCTGTCTTATTCGAGGAATTTCGATTCAGTGATTTAAAACCTACCAAGGTTCAATTTCAATTGGAAGATCGATCTACCATTCAACCGCGGGGAGTTGTTGAGGATAGTATTATCAAGGTCCGGAATTGTCTATTTCCGGTAAATTTTCTGGTCCTTGACATAGAGGTACCCAAGGCTCTCATTAATGCCATCCTTGGAAGACCTTTCTTGATTATGGCAGCAGCTAATATCAATTCTCATTCTGGGAAAATGAATATAAGTTGCAGTAACCAGACCTTCTCATTAGATTTATTTCAAGCTTCCAAGAGGTCCATTAATCACAAAATTTTTGAGGACACTGATAATAAAATGGAAGCAGTATTTGAAATGTCTATGTTGATCCAATCTCATTCATCTTTGACCACTATTGATCTAGATTTTATTGATTCTTATTCTAAGGATAATTATGTGGTCCAAGACTTTCCAGATCAACTAGGGTTTGACTTTCCCCCTTTTCATCATCCTGAAACATCCACACTAACTTCACACACCCTACATCTCATTGACTCCATTCCCCATCCCTTTCCATTGGACCTATCACTCGACCCACCAGAATCTGAAAATTTACAAGCACTTAAACCATGGCCAGATCTGGGTCATTTTTCCATTTCTCTATTTTATTTTGATCCCTTTATCTTTACCACTCATCTTTTTAGGAATCTTGAGGAAGACACTTTTATTGCGGACATTCAAGTGTCCAATTATTTACATGATCTTACGTCTTCCGTGCATACCTTCACGCCCGGCTGAATGGCGTAAAAGATAGCACTGGATGGGAGGTAACCCATCATTTTCTTGCTTTCCTTTTTTCTTCTTTTTCCAGGTTTTATTCATCCTAAACCTGACCGTTCTTCACTAAGGTGATTCCTTTTCCCTCCTAATGCATGAGGACATGGCATATCTTAAGCATGGGGGGGTGTTTTTAAATTTCTACGATCGATTTAGGATGTTTAAAACCTAAAAACATGCATTTTTCTTTAATTTATTTCCTACTTGCATACCCAAAAAAAAATAAAAAGAAAAAAAAATAAAAAAAAAAAATGTTGAAAACTTTTTGAGGAAAAATTTTGAAATCAGGACTAAGGTCGAAAAATTCACTTCTGGTACAATGGGATTTAATCTTTAACAAACTAAGGATGAGGATTTGGATCTAATCATTAGAATTCCAGGGTCTATTTTAGACTAGATCAGATATCCTTCTCTAAAATTCCACCTGAACTCATGATAGTTCAGGTGACTTGATCCTATTTTGTAATATGGAAAGTATTTGACTTAGTTTTTGACTCAAAAACTTGCGGTTCTCGAGAAACTTCTTGTGTCAATTTTCACACACAAGCTAACATTTAAAAACAACTAAAAATTTGAAAAACTCCCTTGTTTGGATTTAGTAAAAGTCTGAATCAGGTCATTGGTTTGAGTTCCCACCGTCGAGAAGAAGGAAAATACCTTCTTTGAGGACGCGATGTCAACATGTTACCGCCTCGGCGCTGCTCTATATCTATATTTCATATCTTTAGACGGAGCATTAAAGCGCATTTCAGCAGCTCAAGTGTCTTGGACGGTGCTCTACCTATAGCGTCGGAGCAAGAGCTTGAGTTTGCTTGGAGCGCCCCTTTTCACCGCATCGTGTTTTGGGGTTGTGAGCTCCTGGGTGGTGTCATGGACAGTGCTATCTCGAAGTACTAGTGCCAGAGCCCCCTCGAGGAATGGTAAAGGGAATGATGATACCGACACATCTGTTGTAAGACTAAGCTAAAAATAAGCATGGGGGAGAAAACAAAAAAAATATATATATATATATAATAATAATAATAATAACACGTCCTTATTAAGGTTAGCTTTTCACAAGCACCGACACAAGATTTTAAAGGAATTTGCAAGTTACGAATCAGATTCACGAGCCAGAAAAATCCTAAAAACAAACATTTCAAGTCATCTGAATTAACAAGGGGTTAATTTGTGAATTTTCTGAGGATATATTGATCCCGTTCGATCTAATGGTTGGATCCAAAAACAAATCCTGATGTTTATCTTCAATAAATCCCGTATCTCCTGTGTTTTAATCTACCAAGGTCCCTTAATCTCTTTTTCTCCTCAAAAGTCAAAAAAATTAGATTTCCCAAAAATTCCATTTTCCAAAAAAAAATTAATGTTTTGCTAAGAGACTAGCAAAAGATAAGCATGGGGGTGTGATAAACGCCAGTTTATCATCATTTTTATGCTTTAAAACTAACCTAGCTCTTAGGATTTTACTCTGCAAACGGGTTTTTGGGCTGCATTTAGGCATAAATTAGGATAGGCATGCATTGCATTTTTTATTGTCATTTTAATGAGTTTTTGTGAGTGTTAGGGATGTACAGATGCACAGATCCCTAAAACCCTAGCACTCAAGAAGGCAATTGGTGAAGGAGAAGCCCAGACTAGCTGGAACTCAGCCTAATCCAGCTCACCTCAGCTTGATCCAGCTCACCTCAGCTTGATCTAGCTCACCGCAGCTGGAACCTAGCTTACTTGAACTAGGGTTAGCTCATCCCAGCTCCATTCAGCTAATCTCAGCTGGATGGCAGCTCAAGAGAGTTCACCTTAGCTCACCCTAGCTCAAGTCAGCTCAGATCCAGCTCAACTTAGCTGAGTCTAGCTCACCTCAGCTCCCACTAGTTCACAGGGAGCTCTAGCCAGCTCAGCTGAGTTGACAGGAGTTCACCCCAGCTCAGATCCAGCTA
Source organism: Thalassia testudinum (assembly GCA_037157565.1). Lineage (NCBI taxonomy): Eukaryota > Viridiplantae > Streptophyta > Magnoliopsida > Alismatales > Hydrocharitaceae > Thalassia > Thalassia testudinum. Next base: position 328,477 of record JAZHRO010000029.1, on the reverse strand, counting down.
CATCCAGCTCCACTCAGCTCCAACCAGCTGAAGAAGAATTCATCCCAGCTCAGGAAGCTCAAGTCCAGCTCACAGGGACTCAGCTTAGCTCAACTCAGTTGAGCTAAGCTACCTTAGCTGCCTTAACCAGCTTGATTCTCCCCGGGAGCACGAGACCCAGCTCACCTTAGCTCATTTTGGTAGAAGCTAGCTCACTTTAGCTTGGCTTAGCAACTAGCAAAGAAATAGCAAGCTAAGCCAGCTAGAGTAGCCCCATTCCAGCCTCTTCAGCAGCAGCCAGCTCCAGCTCCAGCTCCAGACTTCTTCCCCTCAGCTCCCTCCTCCAAACCCTAGCTCCAACACCTTCTCCTCTACTCCTCCATTAGCTAAGCTAGCTTAGCTTAGCTTAGCTTAGCTTAGCTATGCTCCAACTTCCTTGGCTTATACCACCCCAAAAACCCACCTACCAACTCCACCCAACTAGCTCAACCTAAGCTCCACATAAGCTAACCTACTTGGCACCAACCTAACCTACCCACCACCTCCAAAAGACACCAAAAAGTGGCGCCAAAAACTACCCATAACCACCCCTTAATGGCGCCACTTTTCCCTCCAAAATCTCCCCTCATCTCCACCACACAATCTCCCTTGAACCCATCTCCACCATCCACCTAACCCCCCTTCTAGAAGACCCCATGTTGGCGCCAACATGGTGGTGTCTCTCCACCACCAAAAGACACCAACACCACCATAACCACCCCCCTTAACACCCCTTGTGTTGGCGCCAACTCACCCTAGCCATAGGATCACCAACCACCCTCATCCTTCCATCCTAGCCCTCCATTTCAAGGGGCACCTTAACCCCCCATCCTATTCTATAAAAAGCCACCACCTACCACCATTTTGGAGCATCCTCCCTTAGTGTATTTTCTACCTACATCCACCTATACCTACGCCCAAGGAGAAGGAGTAGAGAAGGAGATTAAAGGGGCACACCACCAGCCCTTTTGGTTCCTTCTTCTCCCCACTCTCTTCAACTTGGGCCACGCCAAGGAGGAGGACTCTCCCACTTCAAGGAGGACGGCCAGGCAAAGGAGAAAAGCTTAGGGTGGACGTCCACCCTTGGAGAGAAACTTAGGGCACGCCCCCTTAGGGCTTGCCTTGGAGGTCATCACTTTGGCGGAGTACTGCAAGGAAGGAGTTGAAGGATTCTTTTCAAGTTTGGGAGCCACCAACCTTGGAGCAAGAAGCCCTCTTCTTCACCATCTATTTAGAGGATTTGTGTTTTCTTTCTTTATTTCAATTATCTAGTAGTAGAAGCATTCCTCTACTAGGCATTTTTGTTAAACACTTTATCAATTATCTAGTTGCCTTCTTTGCAATTTTTTTTGTTTGCATTTCTATTAGCTTATTTTCAGCATTCTTCACTCCCTCTCCCTAATTATTCTAGGCCTCCACTTGCCTAGAGTGAGCTTAGGGAGAGGTTCTGCTTGTCATCTAAAAATAGTATTTTAATTCGAAGTGTAAACACTTTTCCCGCCATCAGTTCGCATGTTGCCTTAGTTTAAAAATAAAAAGAATGATATATTGAAAAATACCAAAAAGAAAGTTGAGATTTATATTCCTAGCAAGAGAATCACTATTGCAAACATTTGGCCTCCTTGGACGACCCTAGATACCCCCCTATCTAGGATTATAAATTTAAGAGTGAAAGCGGATTTACGCGTTACAACGACGTATTTTAACAAACCGCGTATTTTCGCTGTCACACCCCTTTACACTGCATCGTGTTTTGGGGTTGTGAACTCCTGGGTGGTGTCATGAACAGTGCTATCCCGAAGTACTAGTGCCAGAGCCCTCTCAAAGATTGGTAACGGGAATGATGATCCCGACACATCTATTGTAAGACTAAGCTAAAAATAAGCATGGGGGAGGGAGAAAAAGAAAAAAAATAATAATAAATAAATAAATTAATTAATTAACACGCCCCTATAAATGTTGGCTTTTCACAAGCACGAACAGAAGGTTTTAAAGGATTTTGCAAGTTGTGAATCAGATTCATGAGCTAGAAAAATCCTCAAAACAAAAAATTTCAAGTCATCTGAATTAGCAAGGGGTTAATTTGTGAATTTTCTGGAAGATATATTGATCCTGTTTTATCTAATGGTTGGATCTAAGAACAAATCCTGATGTTTATCCTTAATAAATCCCATGCCTCCTATGTTTAGATCAACCAAGGTCCCTCAATATTTTTCTCGTCAAAAGTCGAAAAAATTAGATTTCCCAAAAATTCCGTTTTCCAAAAGAAATAATTAAATTTTTACTAAGAGACTAGTAAAAGATAAGCATGAGGGTGTGATAAACGCCAGTTTCTCATCATCCTTATGCATTAAAAGAAATCTAGCTCTTAGGTTTTTTCTCTACAAATGAGTTTTTGGGCTGCATTTAACCATTAAATAGGATAGGCATACATTGCATTTTTTCTTGTCATTTTAATGTATTTTTATGAGTGTTAGGGATGAACAGATATATAGATCCCTAAAACCCTAGCACTCAAGAAGGCAAATGGTGAAGGAGGAGCTCAGACTAACTGGAACTCAGCTTGATCCAACTCACCACAGCTAGAACCTAGCTCACTTGGACTAAGGTTAGCTCATCTCAACTCCATTCAGCTAATCTCAGCTGAATGGCAGCTCAAGAGAGCTCATCCTAACTCACCCTAGCTCAGGTCAACTCAGATCCAGCTCAACCTAGTTGAGTCTAGCTCAACTCAGCTCCCACTAGTCCACAGGAAGCTCTAGCTAGCTCAGCTGATTTGATTGGAGTTCACCCCAGCTCAAATCTAGCTACATCCAGCTCCACTCAACTCCAGCCAGTTGAAGAAGAACTCATCCTAGCTCAGCAAGCTCAAGTTCAACTCCAGGGGACTCAGCTTAGCTCAACTTGGTTGAGCTAAGCTACCTTAGCTGTCTCAACCAGTTCAATCCTCCCCAGGAGCACCAGACCTAGCTCACCTCATCTCCATTCAACAGAAGCCAGCTCACTTTAGCTTGGCTTAGTAGTTAGCAAAGAACTAGCAAGCTAAGCCAGCTAGAGTAGCCCCATGTTGATCTCTTCAGTAGCTACTAGCTCCACTTCAGCTCCAGATTTTTCAGATCCAGCTCCTCCCCCCAAACCTTAGCTCCAACACCTCCTCCTCTACTCCACTATTAGCTAAGCAAGCTTAGCTTAGCTTAGCTATGCTCCAGCTCCCTTGGCTTTTACCACCTTAAATCCCTACCTAACAACTCCACCAACTAGCTCCACCTAAGCTCCACATTGATAAGATGGTTTTAACTTTCAAATAATGTGATTAAGATGATTTGTCATTTTGGTAACAAAGTGCTGGAAAACTGCTTAACAAAATAATTACAATAAAAATTAACCACTCACAGAAGAGCAGGTCGTGTCCATAGGGAGGCAATGATGCAATAAAATCTTGAATATTTTTTTCTCATATTCGTTCAATCAAGTGCGAAATCCATAGTCAAATCTAACATGAAATGAGACGAAAAGAAGATGCACAATAACTCAAAAATGTAGGGGTAGATGTGTAATTTTTCCTCACTAAAATATTCAATAAATATGTGATGAATCTATGTAATTTCCAATTGACATGCATTAGAGAAAATTTGAGCACATCCTAATCCAAAACCAATGTCAAAAGACGTGAATCACAAAAGCAACGTAATTATAAGAAAGCTTGAGTATGAAGTCGTAATTTCACCATAATAAAATAATAATAAATTAAAATTCTTTTTACTGGCAATGGCATGAAATGTAATTATTAATTGGAGTAAAAGTAGAGGATTCTACCACTCTCCTCGCGATCGGGAGGGAGGCTCATTCGAGGAGCTACTCCTACAAGAGGTCGGGTGAAGCGAGGCCTTTGTGGTAGTGGTACGTCATGAGATGGCCGGAACCGACCTGCCAGAGGAAAGAAGTGGTGGCGGTGGAGGAGCCTGCTGCTGGCCGCACTTGCTGCGGGTGTAAGGAAGGCAGCATGCGTAGGTGCTGGGGGCATTGCAGGCACTCGGAGGCGTGGGTGCGTGGGCATGTAGGCGCTCTACAGGCGACTTGGGTGTGCGCAGGCGTGTTGGTGGAGCCGGCTGTAGGTGCTGCAGGGAGGCATTGGAGTGCGGGCATAGGGGTGTTGGAGTGTTCTGAGTGGGGGTGTTGAGGGTGAAGGAGCGTGGGCGCATGGAGGCATGGCTCTACAGGCCACAAGGGATGCGCGGGCGTGGGTGCTGGAGCGCGAGCTGCTGGCGCGTGGGTGTGAAGGCACGTGGTGGGTTGCAGGCGCTGCTGGAGGTTCTGGTGGAGGCGAGGAGGTGCAAGCATGGTCTGATGGAGTGGGGGTGCACTGGGGGGTTGCAGGCGTTGCTGGAGGTTGCTCTGCAGGCTGCAAGGGCACGCGGGCGTGGTGAAGGCGAAGGCGCTGTGAGCAATTGGCGTGCGTGTGGGCAGACTGCACGCAGTGGGTAGGGTCTAATGGCTGGAAATGAAGTGAGGGCACGCGGTGGTGTTTGATGGAGTGGTGGCAGATGGCGCGTGCACTAAAAGTGGGTGCGCTGGAGGTGGGTGCGTAGAGGCTGGCGTGAGTTGATGGTAGAGGTGAGGAGTTACAGAGACTCTTTGGCGGTGTGGGTTGTCACCCCACATGCCCACGGTGGTGAGTCATTCTGCCACGATGAGGCCGATGGTATGGAATGGAAGATGAGCAAGGTCGTCTAAGCATAGTGAGGGACAAAGGGTGGTGGCCTCCCTTGCATGGTTGTCTCCTCCTCCCTTGGTAGTTGAATTTGAAATCCAAAGAGGCAGGCTGAGATGCTCTTGATGGCCAATGAATGCTTGGAGCTGTGCGTGAACAGTTGCATAAGGAGAAGAAGCAGCCGTTACCTGTGGAGGAAGAAAATAAGAAAATAATAAAATATTGTGATTATTTAGGGATAAACCCTTAACTTATATGTTAAATTAAAACAAATCAAGTAATTCGCCTAATTGATTAACTAATCAAATGCATGCAATTCTACGTTAATTCTAAATGCATGTATGCAATTAGGATAAAATATGAATTAATTTATTTACATCATAATGTATGCTATCTAAATGTTAAAATTAACTTAATGCCTAAACATTTAAATACTTAAATAGCCCACAAATATGGGTTAATCAAATATCCCCATGCCTAGTTTTTGCTAGTCCCTAGCAAATCCAACCAAAACCTAGCACTCCAAATAAACTAGCCAACCCAATCGGTCTTCCTTTAGAAACATATTAAGTTCAGACTTTAGACTTAAGGTTCCTAAGTAGTTGCTAAGTTACAGACTAGGTCGGCTAAAGACAGGTTGTAGGCACTTGTTTCTCTGATTTCTGACTCTACCCTAAGGTTTATTGATCCCTGAGATTAAAGCATTCGTGCATGTGCATTGGTCTGAGTTATTTGAGTTAAAGGAAAAAGCATTCTTTTTTTTTAATAATATTTTTTTTTGTTTGATTCCTCTACGTCTAACCTTAGATCAGCTATCAACATGGTCTGTGTCGGATTCATTGTCCCCATCACCGTACCTTGAAGGGTGCCTAGCTTTCGATGCTTCAAGATAGCACCACCCAAAGAGACCCCAACAACTCCTGGCAATCGACACTTCAAGATAGTATCGCCCAAGGATTTCTTTAGCGAATTCAAGCCTGTGGCAATCGACACTTCATGATAGGGCCGCCCAAGGTACCTGAATTGCACAATGAACTTACATGGCTCGAGTAGGATGGATATCCTAAGAGACAAGCACCGAGGATGCAATATGTTATCATCGCATCCTTAAGGCGAGTATACACTCCACCTCTCCTGTGGCAAGAACTCCTCCAATCAAATTTTTCTTTCAAGCCTATCTGATTGCGCAGCAATCATAGGTCTTAATTGACCTAGATTAGGCTAGAACTTAGCATAAGTTAGGGAAATTCATACACGCATAAGCATTATCTGCATCTTTACTGCTTTACTTTAGCTATGCATGAAATAATGTTATAATGTGCTGATTAAGTATATTATGTCGATTGCAGGCAATAAGTAGATCTGGAGCTGGATTTGGAGCAGGATCTGAAGCTAGATCTGGAATAACAGGAGTTGTAGCAGAGCTCGAGTAGAAGGCTTAGTTTAGATATAGGAACAATAATGTAAGGGGGTTAAAGGTTTTCTACTCTATTAAGTAAAAATAAAGTAGTAAAATGTGAAGAGCTTAGGTCCATCCTAGCCCTAGGATAGCCCAGAGACCTCCCCAATCCTTAGCCACACTTGGATTAGGTCACAACACCCTAGGAAGCCCTAAAACCCTAGTTCAAACCCTTCTCTAGATGTCCAGATAAGTTTTAATATGTCCAGGACCCTTAGCCAACTCCCGCACACTTCAAACCCACTTCTACAGTGTTATTGGACGTCCAGACACTTTGTCAGACATCCAATTTCTGCAGAATACCCAAAATAGAACCCAAAATCCTTCCTAACTCTGATTGGATGTCCAGACAACAAGTCCGGACTTCTGATTTTTGAGTATAAGACGTTTGACAGTATTATTAGATGTCCGATACTACTCTCCAATTCCTATTTTGAGATTTAAGCCTTGATCTTGGATATCTAGGTCACTAAACCCAATTCCAACCCCATAAGAACCAAAATTAAGGTGCCCTAACCCTAGTATATCACCTCTATACCTCCCTAATGACCTAATTAGGTCATCACTAAACCTAATTGACCTAGATCTTAGTCAATTCCATCAACCTATTCAATTGGACTCATTGAGTCCAATTGAGCCCTGATCTCAGCACACACTGTCCAATTGGACTCAGTGAGAGTCCAATTGACCTAGACCTAAATTAATTGAGTTGTTTTACTCTCAATTAAGCTTTCAGACACCCAATTAAACTTGTATTAAGTTTAATTGCACTTTACCTTAGTGAATTGGGATTTACAACCCTAATTTGAGACCTACCTTGACCTAAACCCACTATAACCTAACCTAATCAACCTACCCACCTAAGTTTCGACCCACACACACCCACACACTCAATCCACATGAAAATACCTAGCCTAGAGTTCTCTAGAACTCTCTACCATGTGTAGTTGCCTTGGTTGCCAAAAATAGCAACCAAGAGCCATTCAATTTTTTGATCCACATTTGGTGGATCTAAAAACCACTATCCACCCTCTCTCTCTCACTCTCCCACGAGCTCCCACCATAGGCCTGTCTAGAGAATTCCATAATTCTCTATAGAGCTTCCCTTAGGTCTATAAAAAGACCCAATGGGTGGCCATTTGCACCCATTCACTTCCTTGGCATTCATTCCACTTAGGCTAGCCACTTCCATCTCCACTCCACCTCCACGAGTTAAGTGCCACAATGGAGGCCACCATCTCCACGCCAGGAAGCTGGATCAGCTCCCCAACCTCTCTCCAAGGGCCAGCCTAAGCTCCATTGGCCGCCCCTCCTCTCAGCCACTCAAAAGCCATCAGAGACCACCTCCGAATGCCCTTCATTCTGCTAGATTAGTAGCTTAGCTCTTCCTATATTTACTTCTTTTATTTAATGCTTAGTAGTGTAGTCTTACTTCTCCCCCAATGATGCATGCGAAATCCCCCCATCGTTTCTTGTATGCAATCATTTTCTGGTAGCTAGGTTTAATTTTCTAGCATTTATGTACAAGCTTTCCTCTACGTTTTATGTTGCAAAGGACTCTCCCACTGAATGAACGAAAAATTATTTTATATATATATTTGTCTCTATATATTTGAAATCACCATGAGCTTAATAGTTGTCATTCTTTCTGTGTGATTCAAGTTGCCTGTTTTCGATTCCTAATATTCTTGCAACTAAGCATGTCATACCTAAATACGTAATAATCATGAACTGGCATGCGATTCTAAACAAAGTAGAGTAAGATCGATTTCAAAAGTAAATGCAACGCCTCCTAGAGATGAATGATTGAGACTCAAGTCTCGTTATTTTTAAAAAATAATATCTTTGTTGGATCGTATTTCACAACTATACTACGACGCTTTTATCAAAAATGCGAGCTACGATTTTTCACCAACAAAATGGCACCATTGTCGGGGAGGCATTGTCATTTTCTGTGATTTCGATCTTTTTGAAACTATCACTGACAAATCTATCTCTGCTTTGCTTCTGATGTGCAGGACAACACGGAACGAAAATGGGATCCGCGCACACATGGAGCACGGCGAGGAAAAATTAGGTGCACATCATCTCTCTTAGTTTACGTTTATTTTCTGAACCTTAGGATTAGATCTACTTTCTACAATCTCTTTTGTGAAAAAAAAAAAGAAAAGAGATTTTTCCCATTTTCGTGAAAAAGGAAAAAAAATCAAAAAGAAAAATTTTGAAAAAAATCTAAATTAGGTTTCCTTTCGAATCTTGGTTAGTTGAAAGAAAAAAAAAAGATATTTTCGTTTAATCTTTTGAAAAAAAATTTTTGAAAAAAAAAGTGCAAAAGTTTTGAAAAAAAAAAGATTTCTTTTGGGTGGAAGGCTTGCATTTCAAATTCAAACCTCTTTAAAAGCTTTTCCACCATCTTCTGATTTTCAGCCAGATTTTAATTCTAAATTAAAAATTATATTGTCAAAAAATTAGTTAGCGAAAAATTTTGAAATTCAGGGTAAACCTTCATTTCCAAACCATCTTTCAAATTCCATCATTACTTTGAAAAAATCACAAGTATAAAATTTTTAAAAATTTTTGAAGTGCATGGGGGTCAGATTGACCCAAATTCAAAATTTTTCAAATTTCAAAAAGCGATTTCGACTAATCTGCGAATCTGTTTTGACTAAAAATGGTGGGGTTTCAAAGCTCATATCATTATCTTTGTTTTATATATTTTCCCGAATTTTTGAAGGTCATTTGATACTGTTTCAAAGCGAACAACCAACCAGGGGTCAAAGTTCCAGATCTGACCCCCTAATATTCAAAATTCCCTAGAAATTCAATTGAAATAGTAAAAATTACAAAAAAATATTCTTTGAAAAACTAATTGAAAAATGAATTTACTCACATAATTTAAAATTAATTGGATTCCAATTATTATCAGAGAATCAACATTACTTTCGTGGTCTTTTGAAATAGAGAAAAATGCTAGAAGTGCATGCAACTTAGGTTGAACCTTTAGGGTCACAACTAGAGACCACACTTTTGGCTGACCTAGACTTAATCAAGTCTAGTTAGCCGGTGAGCTTGGTCACCTTGTGGGCCACTCACCATAAACCCCACCGAAGAAAATGGGTTAAAATTAACTTTAAAATACGAAATCATCCCGAGTTCGTTGTCATACTACTGGGTGAGTTTAATCACTCTTGCCAAACCTGGTGACTAAGTCTGCGGTGTAGTGTCAAATGACCGTAGCTTGGGGGTCAACGGAACCAGACGCATAAGCCAAAGGAAGAACCTTCCCCTTAGTCTCCTCGTAACCAGACTAACTAGGTTAGCTTGAGAGGCGGGATTCACTTTCAGTAGGTTGTACGACGAACTTATCTTCAGGAATTTAAATCCCTAACAAAAAATCTGGTCACCTGATCTATAAGGACCATTTGATTGACAAGGCCTTAGCCCTGTCCTGTGTGGCTACGCCAACCCAGGGGTTAGGCGATTTATGCACAGAAGGAGGTCACTTCGACCTCACTTGGTTGGACCTTGGGAGCCACTCCCAAGGAGGCAAGTCACCTTGCCCAGACCATCTTCTCCCCCCATTTCTTCTATCTGCTGAGCCGCGATGGCTAACACTGGATCTGGACCTAATCAGGATCCAGAAGAGCTGGACCCACGAGCTTATCTGAGAGCTCGGGTCACTAAATCAGCTCAACCTTGGGATCAGAACCCAAGGAGGTGAAGATGAATTTTCGCTTCGCTTGATCCTTCTCCTTGGGTTACCAAAATGGTTAACCCATATCCTATCCCTGGATATTATGACCCATGCCAGTCGGTCCCTCAAAGGACCGCACCTTATAACCCAAGATATGGATTTCATACTCCTGCTTCTCACCCATGGAACATGGGCAGACCTGGTTCACCCCCTGGAACCCCTGAAGAGCTACCGATGCATATGCGGCCGCATTACAGAATTCAGAGAGCTATAGCGAGCACTAAGGAAAAGGCCGCATCTTATCTACACGAAATCAAGGCTATCATTGAGTCGAACCAAAGACAAACTTGGATTCCGCATCAACAAGCTGTGATGGAGCTTCTTTGGGAAACAGCAGAGATAACAAGGCTAATGAGACAAAATCGGGAAACTCAAGAACTACTAGTTTTCAGATATCAAGTGGAAAATAGCCTTGAAGACCTCGAGGAATCCGAAACGATTACGTCAGAAGGACACAGAAGATTCTCGAGAGCAGATACTGGAAGATCACTTAGGGGAAAAAGAATCTAGCATGGATATGAGACAGGAGCAGGAAGTATGCCAAATGGGTTCATCTGCAATTGAGGAGGAAAGGACTAATATCTCCAGGATTGAGCCGCAATTAGATTATCCTGAATCCTGGGAGACACCTCTTGGGTTAGATAACCCAATCGAGACAAGGGAAGTAGATCCAATTGAGGATATGGATCTTGAGGCAAGCATTACATGCGACACTACTGATCAATCTAGGCCACTTCCAATTGTAGGTGAACTTGTGCTAGAGCCAACATCTTCTGATCTGCACTCTTCTTTCACCTACATCCCTAATTCTTATGTTAGAGATTCTGAGATGACACTTTCTATCCCTGATCCTGACATCCGAAAACCAAAAGTAGCTCTGGACGACTTAACTGAAGAAATAAATATGATACCTGAGGCAAAAATTACTGAGGAACCCAATGCATATGAGGGTGAAGCTTTGAGCAGAAGGACTTGGGGATGCACCTATCATCCTAGTAGATGGCTCAACTTTGAGCCTGAGGAGACAGCCTCTAATGAATCAGAGATGAGTACTGATGAGGACGAAGTAATTTCTAATGAGGATTTCAGTGGCCTCCCCACAAATCTTCTACTTTCACGGAAACCCCCATATGACCTAGAGCCTGGAGAGGGCATGATCTTTGATGTCAATTATCATTATGATGATCCCTATGACTTAGATTTTGGTTCTGAGATACATTTTGATCTACTCCCTCAGCAACTTCCTGCCGATTTGTGCGACATGATAAATCAGCTGAATCAATATCATGATCCCCCCTCTGATTATCCTCTATTTTCCACCACCACTCCACACTTTCTTACAGCTAGACTTTTTGGAGTAGGGGTGCACAATCAACTGGTTCGCATCTCCAGACCACTAATCTTAGGAGCATATGAGCACATCTTTCTCCTAATCTTGGCCGGCTCCTATGCTAGAAATGACAAATCTGATTGAGTTTTCGCCCAGCTGGAGGCATTAAACTCAGCACATATAGATAGCATATATCCCACATTTCACCATCATCTATACATAACCATTTTTATACATAGCATATTTTTCTTTTAGCATATTTCCCTTTTGTATATTGCATACTAATAGGTTGACAAGTGCTGAATGTATATTTTCAAGAGAAATTCCAGGTGACTTCTACCCACTCATCCTCTGTCAGATTTACTTTCTTTTATATTCATGCATGAGGACATGCAAGAACTTAGGCATGGGGGGGTAGATACAGAAAAATTGAAAAAAAAAATTTATGCCAACATTTAGGCAAGCCTTGGAGCTACATGTAAAACGTACTTTAGGACCTTATATAAAAGAACAACCGACTCCACCTCTAATTCTCGCATTGGAGTTAGAAATTGTTTGCAACAGCCACTTTCGACTCACCCGCTCACCTTTTGTTCTAAATTTAGGGTCAAGCTGATTATAACCTGATACGGGAATTTCACAAAGTACAAATTATATGAGGTTACATATTGCATTCATGAATAAGATTATTTTATTAAGAGAATGCATTAGGGATTTTATCCTTTGGTTGATTCCTGTAATCTGGAATCCAGTACAACTTTTCACACATACGTATAATTTGCAATGGATTCACGATGAAGGCTAATAAACGTCTTCAGTCTATCAAGAAGAAACAGTGCTTCTTTTCCTGAACCCTTGGACAGTGTTTTGGGAGTCAGGCAGATTTTCCTCTAAAAATCCACCAAATAGTGTGAGATGAGAGTAGAGTGTACTGGTGCTCAAAGATTAGTGCGAGGAATCTAGAATCCTAGATAATTAGGTGATGATGCTCTGAGATGAGACATAGTTTTTACTCTCGGTTCGTGCGTATGCATTTTGTGCGAAATTGTGAGAGCCACATAATAAGGCAAATACACGGAGAGCGAGTTTTCATAAAATTATGGCTAAGGTGGATGGTTACGACCATTCTTTACAGAATCCTCTGTTGAAGGAAGGTATTGATGTCAAGGTCAGAAGTACATTGTCCTATCTGTCTTTCCCGGTGCCGTGAGTAGGCACTTCAACCAAATAAGCCACCCAATGTCTCTTGAGTACCACCAATCCCTAATAATGCCTCCTCAATAAAGGTCATGGATGTATGCTAGTTGTGTGATGTTGAAAAGGAAAAAAAAAAAGAGAAAAAGAAAAAGGAAAAGAATGACGAAAAGAAAGAAAAATTGAAAAAAAAATTAGAAAAAAAAAGAAGAAAAGAATGAATATTTAGCGTTTATCGAGGCAATATCACCAAATAAAATTGAGCTCCACCAAATATGGCCTTAACTTATTTTTCTTGTGTTTCTGACTACCCGAATACTGGCTGAGGAATCCCGACTTAGTGTTAGGGTTATGAGAACTCAATTAAAGTGTTAATGCCTAGTGAGACCACCAAATACAGATCCTATGTGTGAATCTGGTGAGGTTGTGAGCTCTAAGAAAAGGAACGAAAAAGAGTAAGAGAGAATGAATACAAAGGAATCAAAGAGAGCATAGTTTTTCTCGTCTTTCTCTAAGTTGAGTTACTTAGTAATCTGGGAATCTGGACTCTGTAGTACTAGTCTCTATGTAGCACCAAGTGAGAATGAGCCACCAAATATATAATCCCTTCTCTCAGAGATTCTCTACCTAAGCCCAAAGCTGGGGTTAAATTCATATAATATCTTGAATACCCCAAGGGAAGAAGTCTGCCTATCCGGCTAGAATTTTTACTAGGGGTCGAGTATAGGCTTTAGAGGTGTATTAGTTTTCACTCGAATCCGTTGCAAAAGCTACATAGCCGCACTTTCACGATTGTCTGGATTTCTAGAGCATAGGATGAAAAGAAAAAGGAGAAAAATCTCTACACATACACTTGATAAAATAATCAGTCCCTTAGGGACCCTTGCTGTAAATAATTTAGTTTTGCATTTGCTAAGGACTAGCAAGATTTAGGCATGGGGGTATGATTGCGCAGCAATCATAGGTCTTAATTGACTTAGATTAGGCTAGAACTTAGCATAAGTTAGGGAAATTCATGCACGCATAAGCATTATCTGCATCTTTACTGCTTTACTTTAGCTATGCATAAAATAATGTTATAATGTGCTGATTAAGTATATTATGTCGAGTGTAGGCAATAAGTAGATCTGGAGCTGGATCTGGAGTAGAATCTGAAGTTGGATCTGGAATAACGGGAGTTGTAGCAAAGCTCAAGTAGAAGGCTTAGTTTAGATATAGGAACAATAATGTAAGGGGGTTAAAGGTTTTCTATTCTATTAAGTAAAAATAAAGTAGTAAAATGTGAAGAGCTTAGACCCATCCTAGCCCTAGGATAGCCTAGAGACCTCCCCAAGCCTTAGCCAATGTTAGATTAGGTCACAACATCTTAGGAAGCCCTAAAACCCTAGTTCCAACCCTTATATGGACGTCCAGATAAGTTATAGGACGTCCAGGACCCTTAGCCATCTCCTGCACACTTTAAACCTACTTCTGCAGTGTTATTGGACGTCAAGAAACATTGTCAGATGTCCAATTTCTGCAGAATACCCAAAACAGAATCCAAAATCCTTCCTAACTCTGATTGGATGTCCAAACAACAAGTCCGGACTTCTGATTTTTTAGTATAAGACGTTTGACAGTATTATTAGACGTCCGATACTACTCTCCAATTCCTATTTTGAGATTTAAGCCTTGATCTTGGATCTCTAGGTCCCTAAACCCAATTCCAACCCCATAAGAACCAAAATTAAGGTGCCCTAACCCTAGTATATCACCTCTATACCTCCCTAATGACCTAATTAGGTCATCACTAAACCTAATTGACCTAGATCTTAGTCAATTCCATCAACCTATTCAATTGGACTCATTGAGTCCAATTGAGCCCTGATCTCAGCACACACTGTCCAATTGGACTCAGTGAGAGTCCAATTGACCTAGACCTAAATTAATTGAGTTGTTTTACCCTCAATTAAGCTTTCAGACACCCAATTAAACTTGTATTAAGTTTAATTGCACTTTACCTTAGTGAATTGGGATTTACAACCCTAATTTGAGACCTACCTTGACCTAAACCCACTATAACCTAACCTAATCAACCTACCCACCTAAGTTTCGACCCACACACACCCACACACTCCATCCACATGAAAATACCTAGCCTAGAGTTCTCTAGAACTCTCTACCATGTGTGGTTGCCTTGGTTGCCAAAAATAGCAACCAAGAGCCATTCAATTTTTTGATCCACATTTGGTGGATCTAAAAACCACTATCCACCCTCTCTCTCACTCTCCCACGAGCTCCCACCATAGGCCTCTCTAGAGAATTCCATTATTCTCTATAGAGCTTCCCTTAGGTCTATAAAAAGACCCAATGGGTGGCCATTTGCACCCATTCACTTCCTTGGCATTCATTCCACTTAGGCTAGCCACTTCCATCTCCACTCCACCTCCACGAGTTAAGTGCCACAATGGAGGCCACCATCTCCACGCCAGGAAGCTGGATCAGCTCCCCAACCTCTCTCCAAGGGCCAGCCTAAGCTCCATTGGCCACCCCTCCTCTCAGCCACTCAAAAGCCATCAGAGACCACCTCTGAATGCCCTTCATTCTGCTAGATTAGTAGCTTAGCTCTTCCTATATTTACTTCTTTTATTTAATGCTTAGTAGTGTAGTCTTACTTCTCCCCTAATGATGCATGCGAAATCGCCCCATCGTTTCTTGTATGCAATCATTTTCTGGTAGCTAGGTTTAATTTTCAAGCATTTATGTACAAGCTTTCCTCTACGTTTTATGTTGCAAACGACTCTCCCGCTAAATGAATCAAAAATGATTTTATATATATATTTGTCTCTATATGTTTGAAATCACCATGAGCTTAATAATTGTCATTCTTTTTGTATGATTCAAGTTGCCTATTTCTAAATCCTAATATTCTTGCAACTAAGCATGTCATACCTAAATACGTAGTAATCACGAACTGGCATGCGATTCTAAACAAAGTAGAGTAACATTGATTTCAAAAGTAAAAGCAATGCCTCCCAGAGACAAGCAACTGGGACTCAAGCCTCGTTATTTTTACAAAATAATATCTTTGTTGGATCGTATTTCGTAGCTATACTACGATGCTTTTATCAAAAATGCGAGCTACGATTTTTCACCGACACTCTCCTAAGTCAAAACTAAGAGAACTAAATTTCTTTTAAGAAAGGAATTAAGGTGATCACTTACTTACACAAGACCAAGTGTGTGAAATTTAGATGCTTGGGTTACAAGGACCTATAAACCAAAAGGTAGAACAAGACTCCAGGTATTACCCCAACCTTTTAACTCAATCCCTAGCTTTCCTTCCTCAACCTTTTGAGGAATGGTCTGCAACTTAACTCTTACTTATGTTTTTAAGTCCACAAAGGACTCTAAAGGTCTAAAGCTAGTAGCTCACTTATCTTCTAAAGTTCGACCCTAGACCCAACTTAGTCTCACCTAGAATTCTGATTTGCTTAAGAATGCTGGACCAGCCAGTTAAGCTCAATAATTACAAAATATTTTTCTCTTTGTTCTCTCTCTTTGTTTTTTTTTAATGCCAATGTATGCAATGCGGAATGCTTTAACTAAATGCATGAATGCACTATGTATAAATGCCATGTATATCCCCAAGTACACCCCCCAATGCCTAAAATCTGTAATGTCCCCATTGCATAGAAGGATATTACCTAGGTCAGAGATGGGCTGCCATTCTTTTGTTAGCAGCCGAGTAGCCAATGAACCCGCAAATCAGGTTCAAGGATTATAGAAATAGGCCCTAAAAATGTGCAAAGTAATGCTGGCGTAGAAAATAGGTAACTTAGGATGTTAGTGAGCTGATGATGAATCCCAATAGCAAATGCTTGCCCAACTAAGATGGGAATGAAATCTTCCCAAGTCACTAGAAGAGGTTCTAAAGGATAAATTGGCATAACAACCTCCAAAGGGGTAGGGGGAGGATGACAAGGATCCTCCAAAAAAAATGAGGAAGGAATGGTGCAGAGATAAACCCCCAGGGCAATGGACTGACTAAAGAAATCATCAATCCATACCCGATACTCCATTACAGGAAATATTGGTTTGTTAAGCCCCCCGATCAGAACAAAAGTGAGAAAATCTCTAAGGCAAGGATCGTCTAGGGTGTCCAAGTTTCGAGGTTGCAGGATGTCCATAAGATCTAGATTGGGTTTAATCAGCTCGGTGTCCATCCCTAACAATCTTTCCAAATCCTCAATTACATCCCTAGCATTCCTTGCACTATCGCAAGTATCTTCCTACAATTCATCAGGAGTCAAAATTTCTCCTTCAAACATAAGTGAATCAAAGGGTGACTTCGAAACAAATGAAGGCAGGTTGGAAGCAACAGATCTAGGGATTATCCTATCAATGTCATCTCTGGGTTCTTGTTCTTTACTCAAATCTTCCTCGGAGTCTATATGTGAATCCACATAAATCTTAGAAGTTGCTTCCAAATTTTCCATCATTTCATCATGAAGAGAAATATCATCAATGGGTGTGCTAAGGAAACCTAATTTGGTCAAATTTGTGACATCCTCAGGGGCTAACTCTTCAAATAAGACAAAATCACCCTTAGTGTCACTCCAAATCTTGAATGTAGGTTCCTCATATAATTCATCTTTCTCCTCATTATATGATTCATCATATACCCGAGGTCTAGAGTCATTTAATATCTCAGCAGATCCCCTAGGGTACTCTATCTGAGGTAAATGGTTTACACTGGTAACATCGGACTCCTCAGATAGGTCAATTTCTTGAGTGTTAGGTTCCCTAAGGGTGGGCTTGAGTTCCATCTCGTGATCAGAAGGGAGGGTAGAATTAACAACTTGACTTCAACCCACTTCATCAAATGTCATGAAAATACTATCATCTGGGTCGAGGTCTTCCAATGGTACCATCATTCCCTTCTTTTGACTCCAATATAATTCAGGTGGATACTCAACCTTATCATCATCTTCCTCGGGTTGCCACCTTTCTTCATCCAACGCATAGCTACTTTCATATGTATCTTCCTCCCACATAAGGCGTGGATCTCTCAAGGAAGTGTCATCTAATGGGGAGGTTTCAAAATTGATCCTCGAAAAGTAGCTATTCTCCCTTACGTAATCCCTAAAATTTCCCTCGAACTTAAAGTGTAGCTCTCCCACGGGAGATGCATCAATTGTAGATGGGTGTATGTCATCCTCAATGGGGTAGATTGGGTGGCTAATTTCATCTCTTTCTTGTTTTCCTGCTCTCGAAGATTCTCCTAACAATTCAATCATTTCATCTTGCATTTTCTGTATTTCCATCATCAAGGAGGAGAGGTCATTTCTATCATGAGAGAAGTCAGGCTCAGGCTTATACTACCCAAGAGTGTCTGTCCAACCATTATAATTATTCAAGGAGGTTGGGTTGGGTATTTCTATGGTGTGTGGGATATTGGGCAAAGCAAATCCCGCTCCTAGGTTCTGCTCACTGATTTAGGGCTTAGCTAGGCCAATACTCCTATAATAGGAGTAAAATGGATCCCAATGATTGTCATTATGTCCATCAAAGGATGGGCCATCTCGGTGTATGGGATCAAAGAGTGCAAAGTGGGGGTAAGGGTGTGGGCAAGATGTGAAAGGATGAAAATCAATGTGGTCCATTCTAACTCACACCTTAATCAGAATTCCCCAAGCAAAACACAAATCAAAAAGGACATTCTAGGTCTTTCCCAATTTAGGATTTTGATTTAAGTCAGATTGCTGGTGATAATACAATTTGTTTAATCAGTTTATGCGCTTATTGTTGACCTATGGCTTGCCTAAGAAGACCTAGTTGGAGCTCAGGTGTTCTTCCCTAAATCTCAAATGGTAGAGCAACTCCAAAGATGGAAGATCGAGGGATGCAAGTAAGCCTAAGCCTTCCTTTGAAGCTGTGCTTTCGCAGTGCTTCTCAACTACCCCCAAAAATCCGTGACATAGTATCCCCCTCTTTGGAGTTACCAAACCTTTGATCTCAAGTTGTAAACATTTTAGAATCCAATGATAGGAGGGCTCTTGTCCTAGTATTTCTAAACCTGAGTGTATAAATGCATGCCGTGGTGCAAGAGATATAAGTGTGCATACACCGCAAAAGAATTTGAATTTTGAATCACACGCTAAGTTTGAAAATCAAATCCTTGGTTTTTTAAAGTGTCCCTCCTTTAATTAGTCCATTTTCCAGAAAATATGTGACCACTTGTTAGATCAATCCAATACAGATTAGGTGGTCTTGAAATTAATCCAAAAGCATTTGCATGACTGGTAGAAATGAAAAGTTAGAAGTACATACCTGATTCCAGCATTCTTCATGCAATATGCAAGACAAGAGTTAGATCTAGATACTGCTCATTCAATCCTAAATGATTTGACCTAAGGCAGGCAGCTTCTAGCAGATAGCTCATTTTTTTTTAGTTTTTTTTTTAGCTACTTATCTACAAGCAAATTAAAGGGTAAATAATCCACAAAATAAATTAAAAACCTAAATCTAAAGAAAAGGGAACAAGCTGCCAAAAATTACCCAACATGGGACTAAAACAAAATCGGGGAACAAACCCCTCACTGTACCCCAAAACAAGGGTTTCAAACCAAATGTGCAATAAAAAATTAAGTCTAAAGTCTTAATTCTACTCTAATCAAATCAGCAACTAAATGTGTAGAGATGATCATCGTGTCCTCGTCCTTCTCCTCCTAGTGATCTAGTTCATTGCAAGGTAGCTCAAACAATTTCTCCTCTGGTGATGTCAAGGGTCGCATCTCATGATGGCTAGTGTGATTGCAAGTCATAGAGTGTGTGTCGCAGATCGTTGCACTCACATCAGAAAAAAAATTCAAAGTTAAATATGACTCAAAATTTAAACCAATGTGAACGAATGAATGAATGAATGCGATTTAATTAAGCATGTTGCCTCCCTGGCAACAACATCATTTAATAAGATGATTTTCGCTTTCGAATAATGTGATTAAGATGATTTGTCGTTTTAGTAACAAAGTGCTGGAAAATCACTTGACAAAATAATTACAATAAAAATTAACCACTCACAGAAGAGCGGGTCATGTCCACAGGGAGGCAATGATGCAATAAAATCTTGAATATTTTTTTCTCATATTAGTTCAATTAAGTGTGAAATCCATAGTCAAATCTGACATGAAATGCGATGAAAAGAAGATGCACAATAACTCAAAAATGTAAGGGTAGATGTGCAATTTTTCCTCACTGAAATATTCAATAAATATGTGATGAATCTATGTAATTTCCAATTGACATGCATTAGAGAGAATTTGAGCATATCTTAATCCAAAACCAATGTCAAAAGATGTGAATCGCAAAAGCCACGCAAT
This sequence comes from Thalassia testudinum, assembly GCA_037157565.1. Classification (NCBI taxonomy): domain Eukaryota; kingdom Viridiplantae; phylum Streptophyta; class Magnoliopsida; order Alismatales; family Hydrocharitaceae; genus Thalassia; species Thalassia testudinum. The sequence goes on along the minus strand of JAZHRO010000029.1, from coordinate 308,650 downwards.
TATAAGAAAACTTGAGTATGAAGTCAGAATTTCACCACAATAAAATAATCATAAATCAAAATTCATTTTCCTGGCAATGGTGTGAAATGTAATTAGTAAGTGCAGTAAAAGCAGAGGATTCTACCACTCTCCTCCTCGCAATTGGGAGAGAGGTTCATTCAAGGAGCTACTCCGATAAGAGGTCAGGTGAAGCGAGGCCTTCGTGGCAGTGTTACGTCATGAGATGGCCAGATCCGGCCTGCTGGAGGAAAGGAGTGGCGGCGGTGGAGGAGCCTACTGCTGGCTGCGCTTGCTGCAAGTGCAAGGAAGGCAGCGCGTGTGGGTGTTGGGGGCGCTGCAGGCGAGCGGAGGCGTGGGTACGTGGATGCGCGGGCGCTCTGTAGGCCACTTGGGCACGTGCGAGCGTGCTGGTGTCACCAGCTACAGGTGTTGCAGGGAGGCGCTGGAGCATGAGCGCAGGGGTGCTGGAGCATTCTGAGCGGGGGTGCTGAGGGCAAAGGAGCATGGGTGCGTGGTGGCGTGACTCTGCAGGCCGCAAGGGATGCGCGGCGTGTGTGCTGGAGCACGGGCTACTGGTGCGCGGGCGTGAAGGTGCGCGGTGGGTTGCAATCATTGCTGGAGTTTCTAGTGGAGGTGAGGAGGTGCGGGTGTGGTCTGATGGAGCAGGGGGGGCGTTGGGGGGTTGCAGGCGCTGCTGGAGGGCACTTTACAGCCTGTAAGGGTGCGTGGGCATGGTGAAGGTGAAGGCACAGTGAGCAGCTGGCGTGCACGCGGGCAGATTGCGCACGATGGGTAGGGTCTGATGGTTGGAAATGAACTGAGGGCGCACGATGGTGTCTGATGGAGTGGTGGCAGATGGCACGTGCGCTGAAGGTGGGTGCACTGGAGATGGGTGTGCAAAGGTTGGCATGAGTTGATGGCAGAGGTGAGGAGTTGTAGAGACTCTTTGGCGGTGTGGGCTGTCACCCCACACACCCATGGTGGTGAGTCGTTCTGCCACGGTGACGCCAGTGGTATGGAATGGAAGAGGAGCAAGGTCCTCTAAGCACAGTGAGGGACAAAGGGTGGTGGTCTCCCTTTCTTAGTCGTTTCCTTCTCCCTTTGTAGTTGAATTTGAAATCCAAAGAGGCAAGCTGAGATGCTCTTCATGGCCAATGAATGCTCGGAGCTATGTGTGAACAGTTGCGCAAGGAGAAGAAGCAGCCGTTACCTATGGAGGAAGAAAATAAGAAAATAATAAAATATTATAGTTATTTATGCTTAAACTCTTAACTTCTATGTTAAATTAAAACAATGCAAGTAATTCACCTAATTGATTAACTAATCAAATGCATGCAATTTAAGTTACTTCTAAATGTATGCAATGAATGAATTATGCAATTAGGCTAAAAATATGAATTAATTTATTTACGTCCTAATGTATGCTACCTAATTGCTAAAATTAACTTAATGCCTAGGCATTTAAATACTTAAATAGCCCACAAATATGTGCTAATCACACATAAGCTACCCCTACTTTCACCTCACCTTGGCGCCAACCTAGCCTACCCACTACCTCCAAAAGACACCATAAAGTGGTGCCAAAACCACCCTAACTACCTCCTTATTGGTGCCACTTTTTCCCTCCAAAACACCCCCACATCATGGCCCTACACATAACCCTACAACCCATCCTAGCCATCCACCTGCCCCTCCTTCTAGAACCCTACTTGGCACCACCTAAACCCCTCTTCTAGAAGCCATTTTGGCACCAACTTCAAGGGGTTCCACCACCCATAACCACCACCTAGGTGCCCCTTGGGTTGGTGCCAATTACCCTTAGCCAAAGGATCCCTAACCACCTCCATCTTCCCATTTTAGCCCTCCATTTCAAGAGTAACCTTAACCCCTCATCCTACCCTATAAAAGGACCACTACCCACCACCATTAAAACCATCCTTGGCTAGCAAAATTCCTCTCATACTCTACCTAGAGCCCACACCCAGGAGAGAAGAAGAAGAAGAAGATTAAGGAGATATTCTGTCCCCTTGGTGCCTTCCCCTCTTCCCTTCTCTCTTGTGCCCACGCCAGCCAAAGGAGAAGCCAGGCAAGGAAGACCTTTGGAGGAGGTCTTGAAGGTGGTCCACGTCACCTTGGAGGAAAGCTTGAGGGTGGTGCACGCCTACCCTTGGAGGAGAGCATTGAAGGTGGCGTGGACCACCTTGGATGAGCTTTCAAGGAAGGAGAAGAAGGAGACTCTCTTTTCAAGCCAAGGAGCAGCTAGGCTTGGAGCAAGAAGACTCCCTTCTTCACCAGATTTTGCAAGAGGATTTTTGTTTCTTTTATTTCTTTTATATTTTCCATTTCTAGTAGAAGCATTCCTCTGCTTGTCTTTGTAAAGAACACAAATTCTGATTAATTGAATTGCCTTCTTTTTATTTCTTATTGCAATTGTTACCTTTGTTCTAGCACTTGTTTCACTTCCACTCCCTAATTACTCTAGGCCTCCACTTGCCTAGAGTGAGCTTAGGTAGTGGACATTTTCATCTCTTACGTTTTAGCTTAGCAATTTTAGGTGTTAGCACTTTTCCGTCAATTCACATTTTGCCCTCATTATTTCAAAACTAAAAAAAATTATATGTTTAAAATACCAAAAAAGAAAGTTGAGATTTATTTTATAAGCAAGAGAATTGAATTGCAATTTTGCCTCCTTGGATGACCCTAGATACTCCCCTATCTTGGAATATAAATTTAAAAGCGTATGCGATTTGGTTTGTTACGACTTAAAAATCACTTTTACAAATCACGCCAAACTTTGCATCAATAGGGCCCTTCATGATTTGGGGTCATCCATCAACCTAACTCCCACCACAGTATTTGATCAATTTCGATTTGGGGAGTTAAAGCCCACCTCAGTTACCATACAATTGACTGACCGATCGATAAAAACGTCAACGGGGGTGGTTGAAAATGTGATAGTAAAAGTCCAAGGATTCTGCTTTCCAACGGACTTTTTTGTTGTTGATATGGAGGTTCCTCCTAATCTTTGTGATGCACCAATTATTCTAGGTTACCCATTTTTGGCAACTGCCTGCGCAAACATTGACTATGCATCAGGGTGCATGGAGATTGCCCTAGGGAACGAAAAGCTTAGAGTAGACATTTTTAGGGCATCAAAGAACTTTGATTGCAATTTGATCGAGGAGGATAGTGAAGATGAAGATTCAGCTTTCTGTGGGAACACTAGGTTCCTCTACAGTGACCTAATGGCACATTCGTCTTCACTATTAAAGGTCTTAGATTACGATCCACACGGGATTGAGACTAAACACAAACATATTTCATCCCATGGATCTGGTTGTCATGGGTGTTCATCTGCTCCTAACACCCCTAATCCTGACTATCCTGTCCTATCCAGCATTGATATCTTAAGGTAGGATTACATAACCACTGCAGGCGGATTCTCTAGTAGTCAGGATCAACATATTTCTATTGTTGCTTCCTCTCCTCCCCTGCATAAATCCCCTCCCCACCCTCTGCTACTAGAGTTATAACCCTTACCTAATTCGCTCAAGTACGTGTTTCTGGGAGAAAGTGAGACATATCCCGTGATTATCAATGCTCACTTGACTCTGAATCAGGAACACCAGTTGATCTCTGTTTTGCAAGCACATAGGGTTGCTATTGGGTGGGGCATTACTGATTTGCACGGGATTCACCCCTCATATTGCACTCACCATATCTACACTGATGAAAGGGGTGAGATCGTCGAGACAACCTCAGAGATGCCTAAATCCAAATATGTTGTAGGATGTCAAGAAGGAGATCATGAAATGGCTGGACACAGATATTATCTATCCAATTTTTGACAGCCAGTGGGTGAGTCCCATTCAGATAGTGCCCAAAAAGGCGGGACTCATTGTAATAAAAAATGAATTGGGTGAATCAATCTCGACCCGCACCACAACTTCTTGGCGGGTCTACATTGACTACAGGAAGCTAAACTTGGCTACCAAAAAGGATCATTTTCCTTTACCCTTTATTGATTAGATTCTAGAACAGCTAGCTGAGTGTAGTTTCTTCTACTTTCTGGATGGATACTCTGGTTACAATCAAGTTGCAATCAACCTGGAAGATCAAGACAAGACAACTTTTACGTGTCCCTTTGGAACATTTGCTTTTAATCGGATGCCTTTCGGCCTCTGCAATGCACTAGCTACTTTTCAACGATGCATGATGGCCATCTTTTCAAACACGATCAGGGACTGCATAGAAGCGTTCATGGACAACTTCTCCGTGTTTGTAGAGGATTTCTCATCTTGTGTTGATAACCTCATAAAGATTCTGAGGAGATGTATTCAGGTTAACCTAGTACTTTCATGGGAAAAAAGCCATTTTATGGTTAGGGATGGCATTGTACTAGGACATAGGATCTCCTCTAATGGACTCGAGGTTGACCGAGCTAAGTCTGAAATCATTTTGCAATTACCTCCACCAAGCTCAGTTAGGCAAATCAGATCATTCTTATGGCATGTCAGATTTTATTGAAGATTCATTTGAGATTTCTCAAAAATTGCTCATCCATTAACGAAACTTCTGGTAACTGACACTCCCTTTGATTTTGACTCCTCGTGTCTCAGCGCTTTTGAGGCCTTGCAAAGCACTGTATCCAATGCACCTATTCTCCAACCCCTCGACTGGTCGCTCGATTTTGAGATGATGTGTGATGCCTCCGACTTCGCTGTCGAAGTAGTTCTTGGCCAGCGACGGGAGCACCATCCATTTGTAATATACTACGCTAGCAAAATGCTAAGCGAGGCTCAGCGTAACTATATAGTCACTGAGAAAGAATTGTTGGTATTCGGGTTGGAGAAATTCAGGTCGTACTTAATCGGGTCCAAAGTTATCATCTACACTGATCATTCCGTCCTCCGGCATTCGTTGGCAAAGAGGGACACTAAACACTGCCTTATCAGATGGATCCTTCTTTTATAAGAGTTCGATGTCGAAATCCATGAAAAAGCTGGAGCACATAATGTTGTGGTAGATCACTGGTCTCATCTAGACCTAGACTACATTCCATACTCCCTGCCGATATCAGATCAATTTCCAGATGAGTCTCTGCTATCCATCAACTCTATTGAGTTTCCTTGGTATGCTGATATAGCAATCTATCTTGTCACAGGTAGGCTACCTGTAGGATTATCCAAGGATCAGAAACTCAAATTTATATCAGAGGCTAAATTCTATTTTTGGGATGACCCATTGCTCTTTCGCATTGGGGCTGATCAGATTATCCGTAGATGCACCCCTAATTTGGAAATCTCTAGTGTGCTATCCTTCTGCCATAGCGATGCTTGTGGGGGTCATTTCTCAGGTCGAAAGACCGCTATAAAGATTTTGCAATTGGGATTTTTCTAGCTGACCATTTTCAGAGATACACACGAGTTTACCAAGTGTTGTAAACAATGCCAGGCGGTCAGTTCTATGACCCAGAGAGACATGATGCCTCTCCAATCTATTCTCATCGTGGAAGTATTCGATGTCTAAGGCATCAACTTTATTGGCCCCTTCCCGAACTTGCATGGCTTTGAGTACATACTCCTCGCAGTAGACTATGTCTCAAAGTGGGTAGAAGCTATCCCGGCAAGACGAGCTAATCATAAGCCTATTATATCCTGCATTCGAGAATTCATTTTTGCAAGATTCGAAGTTCCCCACGCCCTGATAAGCGATGGGGGAAGCCACTTCATCCATGCCCATTTTAGGTCATTATTGAAGAAATATGGGGTGTAGCATTGCATTGCTACCCTGTATCACCCATAGACCAATGGACAGGTTGAAGTATCAAACCATCAAATCAAGCTTATCCTTCAAAAGACAGTTGACCTAATAGGAAGGATTGGTTCGATCGATTGATTGATTCACTATGGGCATATCAAACCATGTATAAAGCCCCGCTCGACATGTCACCATATTGCTTGGTGTATGGAAAGGCCTGTCACCTTCCTGTGGAGCTAGAGCATAGTGCCTTTTGGGTAATGCAGAAGTGTAATTTTAACCTCAAGGTCAAAGGTTATGAAAGGAAGCAGCTTAGCGAGTTAGAAGAGATTAGATGGGAAGCTTACGAGAATGCAAAAATATACAAGGACAAGACAAAAGCTTTCCATGATTGACACATCCGGAGGAAGGAGTTTGCACCTAACTAGCAGGCTTGGTTGTTTGACTCTAGACTCAAATTCTTTGCGGGAAAGCTCAAGTCCAAATGGATTGGGCCATTTTTGGTGGTCCACCCGTATCCTAACAGGGCAGTCCAAATTAGAGACCCAAAATCTAGGCATGTTTTTACGGTTAATGGCTAGCGCCTCAAACCATTCTTTCCCCAGGAACCTCCTCCCGCTGACTAAATGATACATCTTCTTGAGGATGTGTGACTGATGAGTTGCCCAGCTAGAGGCATTCAACTCAGCACTTATACATATATACTTACCATATATACATAGCATATTTCTTTTTTGCATATTGCTTTGTATATTGTTTTGCATATTGTTTATGGCATTACAGTGATGGCATGAGTTGAATGACAACTCAGAAGCAGATCAGGTGACTTCTATCCACATACACCCAGCCTTACTTCTTTTATTCATGCACGAGGACATGCAAACACTTAGGCATGGGGGGGTAGTCCATAAAAAATTGAAAATTTTCTACCAACAAGTGAGGGATTAGATTGCTTTATCAGGAAGTTTTATTAAGGTTTATTCTTTAGTAGATTCCTAAGCTTAGAATCCAGTATAACCTTGCATCTGCATGTAGAATTTGCGATTGATCCACTGTGAAAATCGATAGACATCTCTAGCTTCTTCTCCTGAATCCTTGGATAGCAATCAAGGATTTAGGTGAACCATCTTCTAGTAGATCTACCAAAACATACGTGAGATTAGAGTAGAGGATCTACTGGTGCTCTAAGGCTAGTGTAAGGAATCTTTAAGGTTCAATAATTGAATAATGACACTTGAAGATGGGCATAGTTTTCACTCTCAGTTCTTGCGTACTAAATCTGTGAGAAATTCCATATGAGAGCCACCAAATAAGGCAAAAACACAGAGAGCAGGTTCGGATAAAACTTGAACTGAGGTGGATGGTCATGACTGTCCTCTACGGAATCCTCGACTGAAGGAGGGTATTGATGTCAAGGTCAGAAATACGTCATCCTATCCATTCCCTACCCGATGTCGAGAGTAGGCACTTCCACCAAATTCATCCCCAAAAATCCCAAATAATGCTTCATGAATAAAAGTACGTATGTCGTGTTGAATTGTTGTGTTATGTTATGTTGGTAACGGCATTGTGCCAGTAGATATATATATTGATAAAAAAAGAAGAAAAAGCATACAAAAGAGATATTTGGTTGTGATAAAAAAAAAATTTTGAATTGTGTAAGTCAAAATGTTTTGAGGCAAAAATGCCTACCATCCCCACAAACCACCAAATACAGCCTTAACCTATTTTTCTGTATTCCTGACTGCCTGAATACAGGTTGAGGAGTCTGACTTAGTCGTAGGGTTATTAGAATCTAATTAAAGTGTAATGCCATGTAAGATCACCAAATATAGTTGCAATTCTGGTAAGATGTGAGCTCAGGAAGAAAAGAAAAAGAAAAGAGAGAGAGAGAGAAAAAAAGAAAAGAAAAAGTACAAAAAATTAAAGAGAGCATAGTTTTCCAGCCCTTCTCTAAGTTAAGTTATTCAATAATCTAATAATCTAGTTTCTGAAATACTAGTCTCCATGTAGCACCAAAAGAGAGTGAGACACCAAATGCAAACCCAGTTAACTTTGACATCTTCTACCTAAGCCAAAAGTTGGGGTTAAAATATGAGAATAGTTCATATCCCTGAGAGAAGAGACTTGACTATGTGATTGCACCACAAAATACGCCTGCAATAATGCCTTCTTATGCTATTTCCTAGCATTACCTGCGCATATTAGGATTCCATAGTTGCATTTTGTAAAAATACATGCATTCATGCATTCAATTGAGAGGAGAAGAGAATGAAATAAAAGGCCTCACAAATTACGTTTTTCCTTAAGTGCACCTTTACAAAATTCCCTTCTCTATTTTTATTTCCATTTGATTTCTATTTTTCCCTACGGCTGCATGCATTTTTCTTCCTCACGCCATGCCTCCCGCTGCTGCAGCTGCCCTTCCCTGCGGCTGCCATTGCCTCCCTCTCCCTGCCATGCCATTCCCTGCGGCTGCCATTCCATCCCACTCCCCGCATGCAGCATGCAGCCATGCTCTCATCTTCTATATAAGGCCATGTCTTCTTCTCTTCAAGGTCTGGCGGCTGCAGCAAGAAATAAACTCCACCAGCATCACCACCACCGTCCTCCCCTTCCTCTACCTCCATACTCCGGCCCTCCTCCGAGGAGATACCCAGTGGGCTGGAGCTCACTGTGGTGCACACCACCACAGTGAGACCACCACCGCCCAGGTCTTCAAAGAGCCAGTGGGTGTGGTGGATCTTCTTTCGTTTTCTTTTCCGTTCCCACAACTTCCCGCCATTGGAGCCGCTTCAATCTTCGCAGCTCAGCAGCTAAGCGGCGACAGCAGCAGCAGCCCCAGCAGCTTCCGCACGGGTCTGCAGTCACCCCAGCCCCTCCGCGCATCCCTGCAGACCTTCCCCGCTTCCGTTCCTCCACTCTGTCGCCCACACTCCGTGCCTGCAACCGGCTACTGCGCGCCTCTGCAGCGGCCGACCAAGCGCCTCCCCGCCCCCTGCCAGCCTCTGCAAGCCTCCACGCCCCCCTGCAGACACCTCGCCTCCATCTCCTCGCGTGCTGTCGCATGCCCTCCGCGCCCGCAACCGACCGGCGCAGGTGTTCTCCTCTGCGCGAATACGCGCCCGCGCGAGAAGAAACTCCTGACGATGGGCCCGTAGCGCAGACGACTTAACTCGCCTCCTGCAGAGCGGCTGCATTCTCTCTCCCGCTCTCCTGCCCTCTCTCTCCCTCTCTCTCCTGCTCTCTCTCTCACTCTCTCTCACAACACTTTCTCACACTCTACACTGACGCACACACACACCTACACTCACACTTTCACACACACACACACACCTATACTATAAACATATATATACATATACATATATATTGATACATATATACATATATATATACATATATAGATATATATATATACTTATATTTATACATATAGTAGTATCTATATACTTATGTATTAGTATACATATATATATATATATATATATATATACATATACTTATATATATACATACATATATAAATATACATATATACTTACATATATACATATATCTACATATCTAGATACATATACCTATATACATATATATTATTATTATACATATATATACATATATACATACATCTATATAGTATTATATACATACATATATACATATATATACATCTATACATATATATATCTATAACTATATATAGATACATATATATATATATATATATACTTAGCTACATATATCTATATATACATATATTACTATACACACATATATATATACCTCTATATAGTTATACACATATATATACATATACATATACACTTATATATACATATATATCTACATATATATATATACCTATATATTTATAACCATATATATATATATATATAGACATATTTACATATATACATATATATATATTTTCACCTTATTTACCATACGCTGTATCGCGGGAATTTCTGCACCAGTTGCTGATATTCCCCGATACACGCGTACAAAAAGCTTGGTTACATACATCATCCACCATCCATCCCATACTCCATGCGGCACCTAGTCCTGTTGGTTGCATCTCTCTAGACGACGACCAACTCAACATCGTGCTACACTCCATCACCGCCTCCACCCCCACCCCTTTATAAACATAATATATACATATATATATATCTTGTATTTCTGTTTGCTTTCCTGATAGTAAAAAGATAAAAAAAATACAAAAGAGAAAAGATAATCCTTAACTTGCAAGTACTCCATCTTGCAAGTAGCAAGACCCGTTTTGGGAACCCTGTTTTGGCTCAAAGCCAAGAACCTAATTTTGAGGTTGTGCCTCAAGGATAAAGATTACCAGAAAAGAATCTAAATAAGAAAAACACCAAAAACTCAATAAACGAACGGAAGTGACTCGTTGTAGGGAAAGCATAGAAACTTAACTCACTTCCCTGAGTTCCACCCTGGGCCTAAAAGTGACAAGATAAAATCAAGTAGGCCAGGTTAAAAAAAAATTTTGTAAAGATATGGTTAGGTCCGATTTAGGTTAACCACTATACACATTTCAACGATAAAATCATCATATTAACAACCTATCCGGGTCCGACCATACACTATCCCAACATAATTTTACAAGGGTTCAAGTACAAGCTTTAAATGTGTATCAACTCTTCGCTTGGATCCATTGCAGAAGCTACAACATTATATATTCATGGTTATCTGGATTGTAAATTTTTGGATGACACAAAAAGAAATAAACCTTTAGTAAACTCGTGATAAAATGCATTTAGTCTTGCACTTGCTAGGAACTAGCAAGATTTAGTTATGGGGGTATGATTGCACATAATCATAGGCCCTAATTTGCCTAAATTAAGGTAGAACCTACTTAACATGGGCATTCTGCATGCATACACATCGTACTTTGCATCTTAGATAATTTATTTGTTTTATACATAATAATGTGATATTTGAGAGGTATTATTAATTACAGGTAATCCAGAGCTGCAGATGATCGATCCAACCCTATGGATCTATTTGAAATAACGACGGGAGTCCAACACTTCCAACATCGCATCAATCAGACTCTAATAGTACCTTAGGGAATCTGTAGAAGAGCAAGATCCAATGGGCAAATTGAAGAAGATCTGAACCTAAGATGACAGATCCAACCATACGGATGGATCCGGATTGACATTCACAGTCCAACAACGAAGAAATCAACTTAATCAGAGGCCTACATCATCAGATACAAGGAGAAGAAGATGGATGACCACTATGGCACCTTGTGGTGCCATCGCAGTGGCCCCTCACCACCCCCCAATTTGGAAAGGAGAATCGTGGGTTGTTGGATCATCATCCAACAACTAAGAAGCAGCCACACCACCTGCCCTCAGCTGCATCATCTGAAGAGGACAAGATCTCGACCGTTGGATTCCCATCCAACGACTGAGAACACATGCCGACAAACCCCAAACGCAACAAAAGCATGGGAGTAGCACGTTGGTTAGCACTCTCCAAGAGACATTGGGTGCACATTCGAGAGATGCCTTGTGTGAAATTAGGAGGGGGGCACTTGAAAATGAAATTCAACTGTTGGATCAGCATCGGGTGGAGGAGGCGCGGACGCGTGGCAGGCATGGAGGTGCTGGATCAAGAACGCATGCGACGACACATGCAGAGACGTGCATATGCATGCTTTAGGATTTAAAGGTGCATTGGTTTGGCACATTTAAGATCGGACGGCTAATGTTAAGGTGCTAAAACAAGTCTTGCGGTGTGTGCGTTGAGAAGCAACGCACGTGCGGAGCACGCACAACCGTGCGATCTTCATCCGAGGGAGTACAATCTGCCACGTGGCAACACCAGATTCAATCGAGGATGAAAGAAGGATTTAGAAGGCTTAATCAAGGTAAATCAAGGTTGTTGATCTCCCGATCAACAGATCTGATTAATCTGAAGCATTTGCGCAGATTTTAGGGCCCAAATACCCTAAATGCCCTTCACTAAAGCTCTAGAAAGAGGCTTAAGGGCCCTCTTTGGAAGGCAATTCTCATATTTTCTTCTTCCTCCTTGAAACTCTCTCTCTCTTCTTCTTCCCGCCTTCTTTGCATCCGTCTCTACACCTCCGTCTAAAGCATCCGTTGGGCCACCCCGACAGATTGTTGCTACTCTTCCCAACCTCTCTAAAAGGCCACCATGAATCACCCGTAGTGCCCTTATTCTGTTACAATAGTAGTTGTTTACATTCATGTTTTTAGTCTATTGCATGTATATCAAATTCAATCTCTTTGTAATGTGAATATTGTGATTGATTGTTTCTATTATTTAGTAATCATATTGAAAACAAACGTATCAAATCAAGAGTGCTTTCTGGGTCTTTGTGATTGATTAGGACTCACCAAGTTTCATTAATTTATTTGATCGAGAAGTACTTCACACTATACTGCAATGGGCTAATTCTCTATGCGATCTATGACGCAAACACTAAGTGCATGCCCAGACGTCTTAAAGTAGTGTGCGATCTCAGCAGCTCATCTCGACCATCGGTGAAGCACCAAATGGCTCACCTTCGACCACGCACGATAGCCGTGGGCACCAGCGAGCACACGAGCTGGGTCCTTTAGTGACTCTTGCGATGGATCTTCAGTGCAATTTTAAATGTCGTTGTTGACCCATGCATGCAAACACATACTCCTACACCACTATATAAGGACCTATCCACCTCCACTTTTCACCAACTTCTACCTAGCAATTCTCCCACCTCCGTAGAGCTTCAAGGAAGGTCTCGGAGCTATCGAGCCACCGATGGAAGTCCCTTCACCACCGTGGTTGCCTTGACTCTTCATTCAGCTGCTAGTTTCTTTAGTTTGATATTTTTGTTACTTTAAGCTTTCATCTATTATTTTAGTTGTAAAACTATTCTACTTATGCAATATATTATCTTCTATCATCATGTCTGTGCTTCTTTCATAGCTAGATATTATCGCAATGTCATCATAAGTGTCTAACCCTACCTCGCTCTTTCTCTCTCTCTCTTTCCCTATCTCTCCTTCTTTCTCTCTATTTTTGCAAGTGAATCAAAAGATGTATTTTTGTGACACCTTTAAGCGATAAAACGATCCAATTTCACGCCTCCCTGAGATCGACACTTGGTCTCACATTCGATTATTTTATTTAAAATTTATGTCATAAATGCACACTAGAACGAACAAATTAAATTAACATGTTTCTCGACGTCATGACCCCAGTTAAATACCTAAAAGGTCCGACATGCCAAGCCCTATGTCTATGGGCAGTGGTGTTTGCCATTCGGAGCTTACGAAGAAGCTCCTACGATGTCATTAATGGTGGCAATGAGAGAGGAGTGAAAGCACAATGAACGAAGCTCCAACACTCCAAAATCCTAATTGGGGTTGAGAGGAACAAAAACCTTATGTTAATTGAAAGAGGAGGGATTCTACTTGATGAAGGTGGACAACAAGGAGAAAGGAGATGAAATCGGAGTTGAAGTAGGGGAAGTAGGTTGCGAAGCTTCGCGTGAAGCTTCATTGGACGATGGGGAAGCAAAGCTCTCTACCAATTTCTATGGTAGAGTAGCGGATGATGATGATGGAGAAGTTCCGAGGTGCTTCAATGGAGCTGGCTAGAGATGGAAGAAGAAGATTCTTGGCCTAATTGAGCACAACCAATGCATGGGAATGCTCTTGGGTTTATAAAGAACTCGATGGTGGATCCAATTAAGTCAAAATAGGCATCCAAGAGTGCGATTTTAGCAGGAATAAATACCCACCTTCACAGCCAAATTAGTGGCTATTCTTGCCAAGAAAAATGCCCATAAAGAGCTTGTCGAGTTTGGCATGACCTAGAGAGCAATCCCACCAAGTTTGGTGGGATTTGGTCACTAGAATCACGACCAATGACTACTACAAAAATTGAGCTCCAAGCAAGAGTGATTGCTGCAGCATTTTGAGGAAGAAGATAGTTAGCGAAGGACCAAAATGAATGGAATTTAGAGTAAAATGAAAGGAATTTGAAAGTTAAGGACTATTAGGCAATGTATGTTAAGATGTAGTCCAAATAGTCTCAACCTTTTAAGGTAACCTAATTTAGACTCAAGGAATCTAATGGTGACTTCAATTTTAGTTTTTGATAATGTTTGATTAGTTAATTTGCATTTTAATCCAAAAATATATTAAAAGTTAACCTTGATCTTTGACTTAGTCAAATTTTGCTCTTTTTGTAAAATTGATTGTTTCAAACCTTAGGGAATGTTTTTGAATGATTATTAAAAGTCTTATAATACATTTATTTCAATTAGAACCCTTCAAATTTGAGTGAAGTTGAAGTTAGGGTTTTTAGTAGAAATTTAGCGATTTCTCCAGGAAACCAGAAGCTAACTCATCCAAGCTCACTTATTATTATCTTTTAGCTCGATTGACCTTTAATTAAGTACAGGTTCACCCCTTAGTTAATCTGCACTTGTATTTGTCTGATAAAATAGCAAAATTAACTCATTCCAATGACTAATTTGGCCTATATTGAATTATACCCTTTCAATTATTAATTAGGCGAATTTAGCCTTAGAAATTAGTCAATTTAACTTAAATAAAGGGGATAGTGGTGTTACCATCAAGACTAAAAACCTCTACCTAATCTCATTGATTTTAACATGAATTTCCATGTCACTATATATCAATTGCATCCCGATTGATGTAATTAATCACTCAAATCCAACATGTTATGTATCAAATTTTAAGCTAATCCGACACTCCTAGAACCTATATTAAAGGGGGCACATTTTTTATGGTTTAAGAATTACACAATTTGGCCCTATTGGATATAGGTGCTATGAGTATTGGATTCGCTTCAAATTTAGTGCAAAACATGTTCATATGGACTAATCTTAATCCCAGAATTTTCAGTTTAAAAGCATTACTTGTAGTGGGAGATATTGTTGCACCTGTAAGTAACTTACGTGTAGGTCACCTATACACTCGCTTTACATCCAATATGGGGAAAGAGGGTGTGCAACCGATTTGCACATAAATTAGGTGTAGCCCACCCTCACAACCATTGGATTTAATCAATGGTTTAGATCAAGCTCCCCTTCTCCCCCCCTTAAACCCTTTCTCCCTTCCCCCTCCCTAATGCCCCTTCCCCTCCTACACTGTACTCCCTCTCCTCCTTCGACGAGGATAAATTGTAAGCTTCCCCTTATCATCCGCTCCTCCTCCACCAACTCCTCTCCATGGTGCTCCTCATCCTCCACTAACACCACAACCCACCAACCACCACCACCACCTCCCTACCCTTTCTCCTCCTCAAACTCCTCCACCACAACCTCCTTACCCTTCTTCAACCTTCACCACAACCCCTCGTCCACTACCACCACCTCCCTAGACCTTCTCCTCCTTGTTGATCACAACCCACCACCATTTCTTCCTTGCCTCTCCTCCTCCTCCACCAACACCCCACCCTGCTACTATTTAGGTTTGGTGATTTTTATTTATGGTTAGGTGGTTTTTATTTGGTTGTACAACTAAACACCCAAATTTTTCTTGTTTGCTTGCTACTATTCTCATTTTATTTAAGTGAGAACAATTCATGGAGCAGTAATGACGCAAACTAATTTTGCAACTTTAGTGTATAAAATTACAATTTCTATTTCAAGCTTCACAACTAGGAATTTGTACATTATTTTGCACAACACACATGATTAATGTGGACGAAGATGAACTCAACACGATATGTTTTAGCAAAAAAAAAAGAAACTTCAATCATGTATAAAGGAAGAAAATTTCCAATTAACCATGGCCCCATTGCCTGTTAGGCTTCTGTTTTGTTTTTCCTTTCTAGAATGGAGAAGCTATTTTACTTTCTTGCTTGGTGGAGTTTTGAAATGGGGGTAAGGAAAATAAATATCTTTGGTTTTTTTCTTTCAATTACATAATGCTATATTATAGTTAGGTTGATATAAGTACGTCATAACAATAATGAGAATTGCAATGATTTTGAATAACCAACTCAAAATAGCAAATTCCATCATCATGTTTCAAAGAAAAGACCTTTGTCATATGATGAATTTCTCCATTCAAAAAAATATGATCAATTGTCGTATTGATTTCTTATAGATTGGTGACAATCTAGGTTGCATGACATGGTAAAGCACTTGTCACCGGTGAGACTTTGATGGATCAATATGGGTGCAAGGGATTGCCACTTGCAAGAGAGTTATCTTTAGAGCATGAGCATTGTTTCTTCCTCTTGGAGGTTGATGTTAATTGTTTCAATGTATACAAAACATGTGAATCATTTCCTTCAATAATAGTTTTCTTTTTTGATTTTTCTCTTTATCATTTTGTTGCTTCAGTTTGGAAATATTGGATATTGTCTAAATATAAATATGATTAGGAAAGTAAAGTTAGACCCATTCTAATAGATTTTTGTGTAAAAAAGAAATTTACATTGGCAGTTCTTTTGATGGATAATTAGTTTGTATATAGTTGACAAAAGACATAAAATCACCTACATTTGATAGATATTAACATTGCCATAGATTTGTATAACAATGGTCATTAGTGTTTTTGCTAGGTGCAACACCGATGATTTTTTCCATGGAGGTACCATGTCGTTAGACTTTAACAAAGCATATCTACAATGGGGGAAAACTTCATCCCAAGAATAGGACATTTTATCTACACCAATGGTCCCCTTTACCAATGGATAATTAACATTGATCTTTGTAAAAGTTGTTGTAGTGATTCAAGTGGGTAATGTGGTATTCAAATTGAGGTTTGCACTCTAAGAAGACAGTTAAGTGTATACTACATGTGTTCTGATATGAATTTTCTTGAGGATCCAAAAGGGCTATAATTTACCCACTATCTTGTACTAATCTTCGGCCAAAAATTTTTGGCTAATTGCATGTAAAACGTTCTTGAGAGAATTTTTTCTCCTTTTCAAAAAAAAAGAAAACAAACGCTACCTACAGTGTGATTATGTAGACATAATATATTAATTAATGAGGGGTTACAATATAGCTAATTACATATTAGATTAGAAACCCTTGACAAATATTATAAAGGCATGTACAAACTTAAATTATATGTTCCAAAATTAAATTATTGTTGGTAATTTAAACTATTTGCTACTGATTTACATTATGCGCTGCCAACGTAATTAAATATTATGTCGCAAACTATTGTTATCATTTTTTACACATGTGGGATTGCACTTCCATTTTCCAAGCATTTGTTATTATTTCTCCTACACATTTAAACTATATGTCCAAAACTTAAATTATTTATAACTTAACCTAAACTATTCACTATTAATTTAAATTATGTGTTGTCAACTTAAATAGTATGTCGCAAACTATAATTACCATTTCTTACATGTGTATGTGCTTCCATTTTTTAAGAATTTGTCATTATTTCTTATACACTTTTAAACTATATGTGCAAAAATTAAATTATTTGTAACGAATGTAAATTATTTTTCTGTTGATTTATATTGTGTTGTCAATTTAAATAGTATAACTCAATTTATAATTACCATTTCATATGCATGTGGGTGTGTACTTCCATTTTCCAAGCATTTGTCTTAATTTCTTGTACACACTTAAAATTGTATATCCCAAAATTAAATTCTTTGTAATTAACTAAAATTATTTGCTATTGATTTAAATTATGTGTCACAAACTTAAATAGCATTTTCCAAACTATAATTACCATTTCTTGGACACCTAGGCGTGCACTTCTATTTTCTAGGCATTTGTCTTTATTTCTAATACACACTTAAACTATATGTCCCAAAATTAAATTATCTATAACTTAAACTGTCCACTATTGATTTAAATTATGTATTGCCAACTTAAGTAATATGTAGCAAACTATACTTACCATTTATTTGACATGGTGGCATGTGCTTCCATTTTCCAAGCATTTATCTTTATGTCTAGTACACATTTAAATATATGTCTTAAAGTTAAATTATATGTAACTAATTTAAACTATTTGCTACTGGTTTAAATTATATGTCGACTATAATTACTATTTTCTAAACATGTAGGTGTGCACTTCCATTTTCCAAACATTTGTTAGTTTTATTTCTTATACACACTTAAACTATATGTCCCAAAATTAAATTATTTGTAATTAACTTAAACTATTTGCTACTGATTTAAATTATACAACACCAACTTAAACGGTATGTTGTAAACTATAATTACCATTTCCATTTTCCAGGTACTTGTCTTTTTTTCTCGTGCACACTTAAACTATATATCCCAAAATAAGATTATTTGTAACTAACTTAAACTATTTGCTACTAATTTAAATTATGTGTTTCCAACTTAAACAATCTGTTGCCAACAAGAACAAATTACACATCACATCAACTCAACTCATGAGTAGGAAAATGAGAATAATGGTACTCACTTTAATTGGGTATACACTTGCTTTTTCCAATCATTTGTTTTTATTGTACATCAAATTAAATTATACGTTCACAACTTAAACTATTTACTGTTGATTTAATTTATTTGTTGATAACTTAATTAATAGTACGTTTAAAATTATAGTTACCATTTCCTAAGCATTTGTCTTCATTTTTCGTAGACAATTAAATTATATGTCCAAAACTTAAGCTGTGTGTTTGTAACTTAAAGTATTTGCCATTGATTTAACTTGTGTCAATAATTTAAATAGTATGTCTCAAACTATAATTATAGCACGAATGTTAGATTGACTTAAAATTTACTGCATAAGATGCACATATGAGTGATCTCAATCTCCAAATTTTCAGTCTAAAACATTACTTATAGTAGGAGATATTGCCACAAATATTACTCAAAGTGGGAGATATTGCCACACCTGCACCTACCTACACATTTCCTTTTCCCATATAAATATATTGGAAAATTATTTTGTGAACTTAAGGCTCAATTAACTTTTGTTAGCCTATTACAAAATGCTGCTATAGATTTTACAAAATTGTCATTTATTTTACAAAATTTTGACACTTTACAAAACGTGACTTGCAATTTACAAAATGTGGTTTGTAAGTTACAAAATTAACTTGTAAGTTACGAAGTGATATTTTTACAAACTTTTCATCAAGATCATCATCAAAATTATTTCCCTTTTTAATGAAATCTCATATACAACATATGTAATTAATAAGCTTTCAATATATCTAGTTGGATTTATTATTCGAGGATTCACGCATGTTCGGATGAGCTTGGATCAAATAAGTAATTTGAGCCCTAGGCAAAAAAGTAAATGGCCCTGGTTTGTGAGGTTAATGTGCAAGAGGGGGCTCTAATGGTGCAGGTTGAGGAGTTGGATGTTAAAACTGGTGCCCAGGAGGAAGATGCTAGAAATGCTGGTAGATAAGAAGCTGAAGGGAAGGAAGAACTTCAATGGGCAGGGAAGTCGATTGTTGAAATGCAGGAGGTGATGGAATTGGACCATCCATGTTCAGTGACTGTGTTGGAATAAGAGGAAGGTGGGGGAAAGGAGCTGGCCATTATACATCATGATATCCAAAGCCAACAGGAGGCCTGTGAGGCTATCCCACTGCAGATAGATAGCTGGTCCCCTAGGGTACCAAGGGAAGTGTGCTATCGGGTGGGTTCTTCAATAAGGGAGAAATCTATGAGATCACCGTATAAGTTTCGGGGAAGGACTACTGGTGGAAGCCATTCTTATTGTGAAGGGCAGATATCAGACATTTTGAAGGTTGAGAAAATAGTAGGGGGCAGCAATGGGCCACGAAACTTCGGGGATGAAGGTGCTCACTTGGAATGTGCGTGGGTTGCGTAATCGTGTGCGAAGGGCATCATTGGCCCGCTATCTTTGCAAATGGGAGGTGGATTGTGCGTTGATATAGGAAACACAGTTAGAAGGAGGGGATTCTCTTTGGTAGTTGCTGTTGCAAGGAGGGCAGGCTGATTTTTGAGCCGTGAGTGCCACTAGAAGGGTGGGAGGGCTGGCTGTGTGGTGGAAGAAATCCACATTGGCTCTGAAAGAACTGTGGAGGAGTAACTATGTGCTCTCATGCAGATTTCAGGCCATTGGGGATGCACAGGAGTTGATTTTATCTTGCGTGTATGGTCCCTGTGTGGATAACATGAGAAACATACTCTGGCAAGAGCTGCAGGTGATGGCGAGCAATACAAATGGGCTGCCATGGACGGTAGGTGGGGATTTTAACAACATTCTATCAGTGAATGATCGGCGGAATGGAAGAGTGGATAAAACTTCACTCGGGTTTTAGCTAGTGGTGTCAGAGGTGGGTCTGAACGAATATCTCTCGGCGGGGGATGAATTCACGTGGCAAGGGGGTAATGGGCTGGTCTCTAAGCTGGACAGGTTCTTTGGGAATGTGGAGCTGTTAGCGCATTATCAACTGTCATCAGTTATCGGGCTAGTTCACCCCTTTCCTAACCACACCCCTCTGCTGTGGGACAGTTGGGAGGATTCCCCTGTGGGCACCTACTTTAAGTTCAGGAAATCTTGGCTGAGGGAGGGATGTTTTTAAGAGATGGTTGGCTGCTAGTGGGCACAGAAGAAGGTCGAAGGATTAGCCACATGCCGTCTGGTTGTGAAATTGAAGGACCTGGAAGTGATGCTAAGGGAGTACAGATGAACAATAGATGTTCTGAGAGATCAGAGGAGGTCTGAAGCTTTGTCTGTGGTGTGATTGTTGGATGAGAAGGAGAACAGGGAACGGTTGACATTGGCTGAGGAGGCACAGAGGAAGCACTGGCAGGGAGTCATTCATGAGGAGGACAAATCTAGGGAAATGGATTGGCGTGAAAAATCTAGGCAGCTTTGGTTGAAAGAGGGCGATGCAAACACGAAGTTCTTTCATATGGTAGTGAGCGCTAGAAGGAGAGTGAACTTTATTTCCTCTTTGAAAAGTGGGGACTTGGTGTTTACCTCATTTGATGAAATCAGAAGAGTGACAACTAGGTATTTCAAGGAGGCTTCAAGAACAAAAGGGAGAGGGGGCTGGAAATTGGCAGCATCTGACTTTCCTTGGCTGGGAAGTCCTGCTGCAGCTAAGCTGACTGAAAGTGTTTCAGAGCAGGAGGTGGTGGAAGCAATGGATGGATTGAATGCAGAAGGCTCTCTGGGCCCAGATGATTTTCAGGTTCTGTTTTACAGGGAATTTTGCCTAGTGGTCAAAGGGGATGTGATGGAGGTTATTAGAGAGTTTCAGAGGGGCAATTCAGGTATGGAGAGACTCAATAGGTCTTACTTGTATCTGCTACCTAAACGTAGTGGTGTAGAGACACTTCCTGAGTTTCAACCCATAGCGTTGTCGAACACAATTTACCTGATTATTAGCAAGGTGTTGGCAAACCGACTAAAAGGTGTGCTGTTTGACCTGGTAAGTCCAGTGCAAGCAGCTTTTCTCCTTAATCGATCCCTACAAGAATCCTTCATAGTGGCACAAGTGGTGATCTCTGGATGGAATAGAAGAAAGGCCAAAGCTTTCATATGGAAGGTTGACTTTAGCAGAGCCTACGATTCAATAAAGTGGCACTATCTGTGGGAGATTATTAAAAGTAAGGGCTTCCCCCCTGTGTGGATTCAGTGGATGAAGAGGTGTATTGTCACATCTTCCTTCTCTCCTCTAGTCAATGGGAAACCCTGTGGAGCTTGGATTCAGCCACAGTGCGGGGTACAACAAGGATGCCCACTAGCCCCACTTATTTTCAACTTGCCAGTGGACACAATTGCACAGTTTAGTTTCAGGCTGGCAGATGTGGGTGCAGTCAGGGGGTACTCGCTTACAAATTCTCAAGCTCTGGCACCCATTTTGCAATACGCAGATGACATCGTGTTCTTTGTAGAGGGTGGGCTCTGTGAAGAAAAATCTTTCTTTGCCATGATCAATATCTTTGGAGAGATTTCGGGTTTGCAATTGAATGACGCAAAATCTACTTTGATCTCTTTTGGTATGACTGCTAGGGAGACTGATGAGATCTCAACCACTCTGCATACTCCCTCATCCACCCTACCAGTTAGATATCTGGGTTTACCTTTGTCCGACAAGAAGCTGAAGAAGAGTGACTGGGCATCCCTCTTTGAGAAAGCAAATGCCAAACAGGAGTCATGGAGTAGTAGGTTCCTATCAAAGGGTGGGTGGCTGATTCTGCTAAACTCTGCTATCACTGCAATTCCAGTGTTCTTCTCAGTTTTCAGGTCTCCGAAGTCTATCTGGAAGACGCTAGATGCGTTGCAAAAATGCTTCTTTTGGAAGGGTGTGAAGATGGAAGGAAAATTCCTACAACCAGTGAGGTGGCAACAATTGTGCAGGCCTAGATCAAATGGAGGATTGGGCATTAGATCACTCAAAGAATTCAACGATGCTTTGCTTCTCAAGTGGGCAATCAAATTATCTATGGAGGATGGCAAACTATGGTCCCAACTGATTAAAGAATCTTACGGTCCTATGCAAGTGCAGCTGTGAAGCAGAACCCCTTAGAGACCTTCATCTTTTCAGCAATCAGTGAGGAGGGCGGTCCATGATCATTGGTCAGATTTTATGCCTGTGCTAGGGGATGGCAGAAATTTTACTTTCTGGGAAGACATTTGGTTTGATATGGGATAGATTAGCGAGAAGTATCCAAGAAGTTTCGCCGCTGCAACAAATAGCAGGATATCGATTATGGAGTGCTGGGATGAGGAGGCTGGCAGATGGGCATTGAATGCAGCTGCTAGGCATGAGGGGGGAAGGACTCAAACAGAGTAGGTGCAGTTGCTTGCTCATCTGACTGCATTCCAGCCAGCAGATGGAGATGATGGCTACCGGTGGATACATGATCAATTCACATCAGCCAAAGCATACAAGTGGTTGATGGCTGGCACGGCTGCTAATCCCACACCCGAGGGTTCTGATTGTAGCAAATTCTGGAAGTTAAGGACTCCGCTCAAGCTCAAAATCTTTCTATGGCTATGCAGGCAAGATGGACTTGTAACGGGAGACTTAAGAAGTAGGAGGCTGGGTGCTCCACTACAGAATTGCCCTTGCTCTAGATTTGACACTGACAGTAAGATACACCTTTTCTCCTTGTGCCTGGTGATAGATCATATTTGGAGGGAAGTATGTGGGGAGCCATTACCTACATGGGATGATCTTTAGAGGAAAATGTTGGTGTTAGGGAATCTACAGACGAAGATGGTGGCTGTCATGTGGTGTGTTTGGCGTGCTCGTAATGAGTGACTTTTTAGAGGGGCTTCTTGTAATGTGGGAGCTATTATGAGAGAGTGTTGGGTACATGTCAAAGAGTGGGACGAATGTATCTAGTGGCCCCTTTTAATGTTGAATAAAAGATTTCTGGTCTGCTACCTTCGTCGATAACACTCCTCATCCTTTCAAAAAAAAATTTGAGCCCTAGGCTCATTGGATAATTCCTCTCTATATGTATAAATTACCAAAGGGTTGATTTCATTAAATAAAAAGGTAGGGGGCATATATGTAGCTTGCTAGGCACAAGGAAAAAAGGAAATAAGAAAGAAAAGATTACAAAAAGACCTAGTGCAAGCCTTGAAGTTACCATCCATGTCAATAGATTGAAGGGGTCAATAAGCTTAGCTTAAATAATCAATTGACATGCTAGCTAGTAACTCCAAAGTCAATGCACATGGAGCCAAAAAGCAAACAAAACTATCAAAAAGATCAGAATGCAAGGTGCGACATCTATATGGCATCAAGTTGTAGCTGTCCCCTTAGTTAGGGTGGAAGTAGAGAAGAAGAGGAAAAAAATATCCACTCATCTCTATCAGCTAATCATCGAAGGTATGAAATTTTCTCGACGATAGTATTGGCCAACCTGTGAATAAAGCTAAAAGAAGAAATATGGTTTCTAAAAGAGGTTAACTATTGAAACCAAATCTTAGCATTCCTAGGTATATGGACTTTCTCGGACTACCAGTGATGTAGTAATGTTGAGTTAGTTTCATTGTAAGGATAAATCCTTTGGTCCCGGGAAAGGTTTAGAGCATGAAGTAAAAATTTCATTAGTAAAATCTTCATTAAATGGGGCAAGGAACAGCTAGTAGTAGCCATCTTGAGGTGCCTAGAATAATCATTAAGTATCCAACCTAAGAAATGCATGTTGTGATCAAAAGATGTAGCGATGTTGAGCTTGTGGCCCCGTAAATCTAGTTAATGGCAAATTCAATGGGGTAGTTATTTTGAATCTAGTTACAAAGCTCCAGCTAGGACCAATGATGCTTCAGGAGGTATGGAGTGGCATGGAAATGACATGAGTTGTGCTTAATTTTGTTATGTATCCACCAAGTGGTATACCAAACAAAAGGAATGACCACACATTTAAAATGCAAGACCTTAGAGTTACTACTGAGCAGATAATAAGTGACCTTTCATGTAAACCAATCTAAGAATGGAATTATCAAGTTGACTTTCCAGGGAGAGATGTTGAAAGGTTTCAACACTTGGAAGGTTTGGGTAGCAGTAGCACTTAGATGGAAGGGGAATACCCAACTTCACCAAGTTATCATATATAGGAAGTTTGCCTTTCAAGACTTTCCAAACAAGCAGGGTAATATGGTGGGGAAGCTTTAAGGCCCAAAGGTTTTAGTCCTAAGGAAACTAGGGAAGAGAGTGGAAATTTGAAGAGTAAAAAGAGGTAGCAGTGAAGAGTCTAGAAGGATTAGGCACCCAAATAGGTACATCCTGGTGATCATCAAGAGTTATCGATAAGATCTCATTCCGTAAACATGGGGGTAGCATATCAGGTGAAGAAGGGTGGCTAAGAGATAACATCTCTTAGATGGAGAATTTAGGGTACTTAATACTATCATCCAAAACGATCCTATGGGATGAACCCCTGATTTAGAAATTTATCCAGAAGTCAATGTTTCCTCCATGAATTTCCCCAGTTATTTGGGGGGAAATTTCTCGGAAAGCATCCTGGAGTAGGAGATACCTAAAAGGGAGATTAGAACAAGGATATTTCACTACTAGAAAATGTGCGATTTGCGACAGTTAATACATGACGGTTATTTTGCCATCACTAATTGTTTCATTCAGCGATAGTTATCAGAATAACCCTCACCTAATGTTGGTAGGGGTGTGAATTCTTTAGCGGATCGAGGTGAAATATCCGCCAATTAGCGACGGTTTATAGTACAACCAACACTAATTTAAGAAATTTGTGCGTGCCTCGATTACTTTGGAAGTGACGTGCACAAAATGAGTTTCGTTAAAAAATGTGTTATAGTATAGTTCAATCGCACAAGTCAACTTTTAAAATTTATATTTCTTGAAAATTGAAATCCGAGGTCATTCGCTGGAAGCAATTTATTTCGCGAATACCATGATCAAGAGATTCACACTCAGGAACTAGATACAACTAATTTGATTCTCTACACATACAAGCTAGTTCAAAAGGATCAATTATGCAATTCAATAATGAATTTAAGGAAACTATATTTTAATTAGTTCTTAATTTAAAATAAAAAATGTAATCCAACGCTAAATGCATTAGATCAATAATGTTGGAGCATAAGATCTCAATAAACATCCCAAACAACTAATAATCATAATGAACACTCAATTATTTAGACATGCATTCAAATCAACCTTAGGAAATGATAAGTTCTCACGCATTCAGGTCCTTAGATGCTTGCGATTTGGTCCATGTAGACTTCTTTCTCTCATGAATTTGCTCTTGCCAGCAAACAGGGCTTATACTCTTCTCCTTCCCGTCGAGAACATGTAGGGTAAGGAAGGTGGAGCTCAGTTGCGGGTTTCACTGTAAGGGAGCCCTTGTGAACTAGTCGTGAGGATTCCTTAGATCGCCTTGAAGCTTCTCATGAAGCTTGGCAATCGTATGAAGGAAGGAAAGAGGCTGTCGGAGCCATTGAAGATGGCGGTGATGACGAAGTTGTGAAGAAGTCATCGGAGTTTGAAATCCCTTGTTGGAGATCGCAAAAGGCTTCGTGTGGCTTCATAGAGCTTCTCTCGAAGCTTGGAAGCTTGAGGATGGCTGGAGGACGTTAGTCGACATCGAGGAAAATGGCAACAGTGGCAGAGGTGGTCGCGGTGAATGAGGCATGGAAGCTCTCAGGCAAATAGCTAGGAAGCTCTGCCTGACCTCATGGAAGGTGGTCGATGTGTTTATTTAGTGAGGGCGATAATGGCACAATGGAGTTGAGGAAAAAGGCAATGGTGGTGTGTGTCTGGTGGAGGTTGTGACATGTCGTAGCCCTCAATAGATTAAGGGCTTTTATCCAATGTGGCTTCACGAAGGTGGTTGGATGTTTGGTGACGATGGAGCGGGCGTGGAAGCGTCGTAGAAGGTCATCGGAGCATCTGTTGGATTCAAGTCGGATGTGAACAAGATGGTGAAGAGGGTGGAGGATTTGGGGATATTTCCCTAACCAAAAACACTTAAACTTCTCTATAGAGCAAGAGGAGGAAGGAGAGCTGCCTAATGTTGGATGACAAGGCAAAAGATGGAGGGGATGGGGAAGAAATCTAGCGACAAAGAAGGGGCCAAGGAAGCCCCACTGTAGCCGGCAAGGATTGGATGAATGCGAGGAAGGTAGTGGCACAGTCGCTCTAACCAAAGCATGTCCGGAGGAGGAGATTGGAGGAGCCATCGGGGTTGGGGACGATGACGATCGTGGCGAAGAAGGGCAAGGAACATGATCAAATCTCAATGAGGTTCGCATGATGGTCACTGGGATTTATAGGAGCACGGAGATAATGATTGGGCCTGCTTCGTGGCCGTGATTAGAGGAGTCGAGCTTGCTCCGACGAGGATTTTGGATGCGATTCGGGGCCTCCATAGTTGGCAAGAATAGCTAGGAAATGGTCAAAATCAAAGGGCTATGAATGGGGGATGAATCCACCAAATTTGGTGGAGGTCCGTCGAGCGGATTGATGGGAAATCATCCCCAAAGTCTTCCCTAAGACCACGTTATGAAGTTGCAACAACTAGTTGAGGACGAAGATGGTGCTGATGTCATTATAATGTCAGCGAAGGACTGGAAAGAAATGATTTTGGATTTAAATGGAAGAGATTTAAAAATTAAGAGCCAAAATGCAAAGTAGGTTGAGATGAAGACCAATTGGTGTCAAGTTTTTTGGGTAATTGGTAACGCGCTAAAGTTGAGTTTTAAATATGTGTTATAGTATAATGACTACAGCGATGAAAACACTTAAATTTATATTCTCGAATGCGAGTCCGAGGTCATCTCAGGGAGCAAATAATGTGCAATTCCACCACTAAAAATTGAATAGAAGCACTCAAAGCATGATATAAAAAGATGGATATTAGTCAATGATTATTGATATTAGATGCAAAAATAAATAGTTAAGTTTTAAGCTTGAAAATAAAAAGTTTGTTCTTCAACTAAGCTTAGGTAGGCTCAACACTTAGGTTTATTTCAAGCCAATCAGACGTTCACATAGTTGTCTTAAAGAAGCATCCCAAATCCCACACAAGCAGGCTCAAAACTCGACCCAACCAACATAGAACCCGAGGCAAAACTAGCCCAATACCGGGCCCATGCGCGTGCTCGCATGTGTATAGGCATGTGTGCGTGTGTGAGGGGATATGGGGACCTGGCCCCCTGATGCTTGGGCAAGCAATAAGGGGGTGGGTTCTCCTTTATGCCCAAAATTTGCTTCTTCTTTCAATGAGGTGGGACTATAGGTCCCCCGTCCCTTTGTTCCCTAAAATCTTTGCATCGTGGAGAGGGCGATGCTTGATTGATGGATGATGGCCGTTGGATCTTGAATCTAATGACCTAGAAAGCTCCCCCAAGTGATTGTGTGTGAAGAGAGGGAGGTTTCTTTGCTGATTGCTCACCGGAGGGCCTCAACATCATTGGAGAAGATGCTTGAGCCAACGTGATAGCTACAACCATGAACATGGGCCCTTGGCCCTAATGAAATCCACCGAAAGCTTCGACGCTAAGAAAATTTTATGAGAGGATGAGCGTGGATGGTCGGCAATGGAGCATAACTAGTGGTGGAGCTTCCAAGAAGCTCCACTGGTGGTAATGGTGGATGGTGGAGACGATGATGTGTGGTACATTTAACTTAGGCAAAAGCTTTGTGGTGGTGTGGAGAGGCTTTTGCCTAAGTTTATTAGGGAATGTAGAGGATGTAGGCCGGTGATGATGGTGGTGACGGCGACGGCAGAGCTTGGAGAAGGAAGAGGAGTGGATGAATGGAGCCAAGAGGTCACTACACCTAATTGGGAATAGGAGTAGAAGTTGATGAGCCCGTATTTGTGGGCTCATTAGTTACTTAAATGCCTAGGAATTAGATTACTATTAGCATATAAATTGCATACAATAAGATGTAAATTGATTAGTCTAATTATTCATTTATTTACATATTTTATGCATTTCATTCATACTTAGAATTCATTTACAATAGCATGCATTAGAATAGTTAATTTTTTAGGTTGCATTACGTGCATTATTCTATTTCACATTTCTTTTAAGGGCTTATAAATAAATAACCCTCATATAATTTCTTTATTTTATCTCCAACGGATTCATGCAGACAATTGTGTCGACTAAATGCACAAGCGACAATCATGGATCTTTGTTCCCATGATGTGCGTCGCTTCTTCTTTAACCGATGTCTCCATGCGTCCGCACTCCTCTCCAGCTATAAGAAAGGGAGAGCCTCAACTGAGCTCCGGAGGCCACCACCATCCCAACCCACCACTGCAAAGAGCTTTTGAGCTTGTTCACATCACCACCGCCAACCTCAACCGTGTGCACAAGTCCACACTACCCCAGGCAGGCGGGGTGACTGACCGCCACGCCATACGTGGCTTGTGCAGGTTACCACGAGCGTATGCCTGAAGGCCACGCAATTAGCACCAGCCACCACCACCAGTAGCCATCCACGTCAATTAAGACGTCTGGGAATGATCCCAGATGGTGGACCTCCACCTTTCTCTTCATTTGCTCCTTCCTCTGTTTTTCCTCCACCAAAAATAACCCAAACACCCTCCATGAGCCTCCACTGCCTACGCTCACCTCAGCACCTATAGCATCACCAATCCAGTGCGCTCGTCGCCTCCATGCCTCGCCATCCTTGCTGTGCCTCCACGTGCACCCCTCCACACTGCACCACCTCCTCCGACACACAACAACAGCAGTTGCCCTCCTCTAGCACACCACCAGTGCTCGCACGCTACACCAGCACCTTCGGAGCACCCAGCTCGCGCATCCCTCCATGCGCACAACAGTAGGCATACCTTCTCCTCCACACGTGCGTGACCTGCACGCGCCCCGCCAACACCTCCGTGTACCCACCCCTTCAGCGCCTCCACCAACCTGTAGCAGTAGTTGCACCCTTCCCGTACGGCCAACACGCCTCTAGCATCTACACACCTGTAGCCTCCCCGCATGCCTGCGTGCCCCCTTCAGCAGCACGCCGCACGCACCTGCGTGCCTGTAGCACCCGTGCATCCCCTCCAGCAAGCGCAGCTAGCAACAAGTGCTGTCGGAACCCACCTTCATCGGATCTTCATCCAACCAGCTTCACCCACCACGTAACTCACCGCCACCACCACCGTGAAGCCCTCGGTCTATAGATCTTCCTCCAAGCTTCACACCTCCGGCCATAACCTCCTCCTCAAGCATAGAGAAGGGGAAATTTTCCCCTATTTTGCTACAATAAACCACCAATTAGTTTTTATGATTCTTGCCATTATTAACTTCATTTTCTGATTAAGTTATTCTTGTGATTTTATGCAAAGAACCTCCCTCTTTCTCTTAAATACAATATCAGCATGTTAAAGTCTTATTATCTCATTTGAAAAGCGATTTTGACTTGATTTCTTGATGAAATTAATAGTGAACATCCATTTTGACCCTTGCGAGTTTAAATAGGCCATTGCCTCCCTGTGGATACGACCCACTCCTAATTGAGTGTTTATTTAATTCCTTGATTAGTCAATTTTCACCTGCATACTACAATAAAGCGTTATTTCATGTGCGAAACTTAATTGAAAGCGGAAAATCGGCACGTCAAATGGCACCGTTGCGGGGAGGCAACAACCTTGTTAGACTCGCATTTATCTATTTATTTGTTCACACATTATTTTTGAGGCATTTTTTCAACTTTGATCTTTTGGGTGCAAGGTACATATATCTTCTACATCTTGCCACACCAGCCTTAGAGATCAGGCGACCCTCGACACCATTCGTTGGCCACACATTAGGAGTAACATAGCCACCGTGCGTATAGCTGAGGTGGACTTTGAGCCACAATTCAGAAGAGAACATTTTGAGGAAGCCGTAAGCATCAACTCCTCCATTCCGAATAGATAGAATTGATAGTATATTAGATTAGTTTAGATTTAGTTTAGAATTCACATACATTTGGTTTGGGACTCTTGCTATAGGGTACAGTTTTAGCGGTTTGTGCCCCATTTTTGTTTTAGGCTCGTGTTAGGTAATTTTTGGGAGTCTGTTCCCTTTTTCTTTAGATTTAGGTTTTTATTTGTGGATTGATTTTATTTTGATTGTGCATAAGTAGTTAAAAAAAAAATAAACAAACAAAACATGAGCTGCCTGGTCCTAGGGTGAACCATTCAGGTCTGTATGAGCAGCCTCTAGATTTATTTCTCTGCATTGCGTGCATTCTCGTATCATTGATTGCTGGGAGCAAGGTACGCATTCTCTTACTTTGCATCCATATTCTGATCACGTATTGCATTTTGGACTTAATTCCAAGACAACATAAGTTGTCTTGAAACGATTTAACAAGTGGTCACATTTTCTAAAAAAGGACTAATCAATAGGAGGAACATATAAAACCTAAGCAGTTGATTTGAGACATTGTGCTGCGATCAAAAAAAAAATTCAAACTTTTTTGGTGTATGCACACTTTGATCCTTGCACCAAAGCACGCATTTAGACACTTTTAGGTTTTTGAGCTTCTAGGAAAGAACTCTCTTATCATTGGATACCAAAGTGCTTGAAACTTAAGCTCAAAGGTTTTGTAACTTCAAGGAGGGGGATACCTTATCATAGATTTTTTAGGATAGTTAAGAAGCACCGCGAAAGCACAGCTTCAAAGGAAGGCTTAGGCCTACTTGCATCCCTCGATCTTCCATTCTTGGAGTACTTTACCATTTGAACTTTAGGGCAGAGCACCTACGTGATAGCGATTTTTACGCGGTTTGTTAATTAAGTCGTTGTAATGGGTAAAACCGATCAAATCTTAAATTTATATTCCTAGATAGGGGAGTATCTAGGGTCGTCCAAGGAGGCCAAATGTTTGTAGAAGTGATTCTCTTGCTTGGAATACAAATCTCAACTTTCTTTTTGGTATTTTTCAATATATCATTTTTTTGTTTTAAATTAAGACAACATGCGAAATGGTGGCAGGAAGGTGATTTACACTTCAATTTAAAATACTACTTCTAAGTGGCAAGTAGAGCCTCTCCCTAAGCTCACTCTAGGCAAGTGGAGGCCTAGAATAATTAGGTAGAGGGAGTGATGAATGCTAAAAACAAAGCAACTAGAAATGCAAAATAGAAAATTGCAAAGAAGGCGACTATATTGATGAAAAGTGTTTTACAAAAAAAAGCCTAGTAGAGGAATGCTTATACTACTAGAAAAATTAAAATAAAGAAAAGCAAACACAAATCCTCTAGATAGATGGTGAAGAAGAGGGCTTCTTGCTCCAAGGTTGGTGGCTCCCAATCTTGAAAAGAATCCTTCAACTCCTTCCTTGATGTGCTCCGCCAAGGTGATGTCCTCCAAGGCAAGCCCTAAGGGGGCGTGCCATAAGCTTCTCTCCAAGGGTGGACGTCCACCCTAGGTCCTTCTCCCTTGCCTGGCCGTCCTCCTTGAACTGGAAGAGTCCTCCTCCTTGGCATGGCCCAAGTTGAAGAGAGTGGGGAGAAGAAGGCACCAAAAGGGCTGGTGATGTGCCCCTTTAATCTCCTTCTCTACTCCTTCTTCTTGGCCGTAGGTATAGGTGGTATAGGTAGCAAATTACACTAATGGAGGATTCCCCCAAAATGGTGGTAAGTGGTGGGTTTTTATAGAATAGGAAGGGGCTAAGGTGACCCTTGAAATGGAGGGCCAAGATGAAGAGATGGAGGTGGTTAAGGATCCCATGGCCACGGTGAGTTGGCGCCACCTTAAGGGACACCAAGGGGGTAGTTATGGGTGTTGACACCCCTTGATGTTGGCACCAAAAAGGGTTCTAGAAGGTGGTCTAAGTTGGTGCCAAGAGGGATTCTAGAAGGAGGGGTAGGTGGATGGCTAGGATGGCTTATGTGGGTAGGTGTAGGGTGGATTAAGGGCCAAAAGTTGGTGCCAATATGGAGGTGGTTAGGGGTATTTTTTGGTGCCAACTTAAGGTGTCTTTTGGTGGTGATAATGGGGTGAAGGGATGGCTAGGAGGTGGCGCCAACTTGAGTAGGGTAGCTAGCTTAGGTAGGCTTAAGTTGGTGGAGCTAGCTAGGGTTGACTTTGAAGGTGGTGGATGACCAAGGAGCTGGTTGCTAGCTAAGCTAAGCTAAGCTAGCTTAGCTAAAGGTGGAGTAGAGGAGAAGGTGTTGGAGCTAGGGTTTGGAGGGAGGAGCTGAGGAGGAGAAGTTTGGTGCTGAAATTGGAGCTGGCTGCTGCTGAAGAGGCTGGCATGGAGTTACTCTAGCTGGCTTAGCTTGCTAGTCCTTTGCTAGCTACTAAGCTGAGCTAAAGTAAGCTAGCTTCTACCATAATGAGCTAAGGTGAGCTAGGTCTGGTGCTCCCGGGGAGAATCAAGCTGGTTGAGGCAGCTAAGGTAGCTTAGCTCAATTGAGTTGAGCTAAGCTAAGTCCCCTGGAGCTGGACTTGAGCTTCCTGAGCTGGGATGAGTTCTTCTTCAGCTGGCTGGAGTTGAGTGGAGCTGGATGTAGCTGGATCTGAGCTGTGGGGAACTCCTGTCAACTCAGCTGAGCTAGCTAGAGCTCCTTGTGGACTAGTGGGAGCTGAGATGAGCTAGACTCAGCTAAGTTGAGCTGGATCTGAGCTGACTTGAGCTAGGGTGAGCTAAGATGAACTCTCTTGAGCTACCATTTAGCTGAGATTAGCTGAATGGAGCTGGGATGAGCTAACCCTTATTGAAGTGAGCTAGGTTCCAGCTGTGGTGAGTTGGATCAAGCTGAGTTCCAGCTAGTCTAGGCTTCTCCTTCACCATTTGTCTTCTTGAGTGCTAGGGTTTTAGGGATCTGTATATCTGTACTTCCCTAACACTCACAAAAGAATATTAAAAAGACAATAAAAAATGCAATGCATGCCTAACCTATTTTATGCCTAAATGCAGCCCGAAAACCTGTTTGCGGAGTAAAATCCTAAGAGGTAGGTTCGTTTTAATGCATAAGAATGATGATAAACTGGCGTTTATCACTATGTTCCAATTATGTCTCCATTAAGGCATTTCATAGGTTGACAATAGGAATGTAATTGTTTGGGCAATTTGTATTGTCATCTACAACTGGACTTAAATCTCAAAGGCCTTAATTGATTAAAGACACAAAAGTCCTTTTGAATTGTGTTTGTTTGTGTATGCTTGGTAGGCGATCTCTGAGGAGACAACTTGTGTTTAATTCAGAACCTGAAAGGATCCTTAGGAGAGCGAACCAAGAGAGAAGAGAGATGGCCAAGGAAGGAGAGAATAGAATTGTGGAGAACCAATGATCTTTGAGAGATTATTTTATCCCTACCAATCAACCTGGCCATACAATGAGAAGACCTGGGGAGAATAATCCATATGAAATCAAGAGTAGTACCATATCTCTATTGCCCTTATTCTATGGTACTTCTAGGGAGGACCTGATGAGTGGCTACTCATCATGGCTAAAAAGCTAAAGTTAAGCTAGACACTAAGTAAAACAATATTAAATTAACAGATAAAAAGGGTTAAGTGTGGGAATTAAAGAAAAAGACCTAAAACCTTTACTCTGTGTTAAAACTTCATAATTAGGTCACAAAATGAGATATTCTGAAAGCAAAGTACAAATGATGATCCATGCGTCAATTGAACACATAAATAAGTTTGAAAGGCCAAATCAGAAGTATAATCAATGTCTTAAATGTTCAATTAAGCACATATAAAAATTTGAAGGCAATTGGACATCATTTAGGTTATGAAATAGGTAGTTTACACTTAGGTCCTTCATGCATTACACTCTTACCCTTAAAAACTCCTCTTTGGACCTACTTGTAAGCTGTAGGGACCCTTTTGAAAGGCTGCAGGGCCCTTCCGGTTGTAGTTCTTTTCACTTACGGGCCTGCATGCAATTCTTCTACCCCCTTCATTCAAGGGTCTGTCTGTAATTTTCCCTTTATTTCAGAGAGAGGCCTGCTGCTCTTCGCACGCACT
Source organism: Thalassia testudinum (assembly GCA_037157565.1). Taxonomy (NCBI): domain Eukaryota; kingdom Viridiplantae; phylum Streptophyta; class Magnoliopsida; order Alismatales; family Hydrocharitaceae; genus Thalassia; species Thalassia testudinum. Next base: position 274,501 of record JAZHRO010000029.1, on the reverse strand, counting down.
GTAGCGCACGAAGAACACAGCCAATCTCAGCCATCCGTCGCTCTTCATGATCTTGATCTGCAGTTAGATTCGAATGAAAGTTTCGCACGATTCAGTGCGTGCGATCACCCCTCTCCCCAGATCTCATCTGACGGTCAGATTTTGTGCTAAGCTCACCGCGCGCTCTGCCCCTCTCATCCTCGCCGCCGGTTGCATCTTGATTATCCTCACCTGCACGGTGATCTCAGCCACTGAGCATGCTACTTAAGCACCTCAATGGTGTCACACGCAAGGGATCGCTCTCTCCTACACCTCTTAGCGATCATTCGTCCACTCCAGTCCCTCCTACCCATCAAGCCTCTGATTTCACAACCACCAGCTATGAAATCATCACCTTCTCTCGACCTCCTCGTCGTTAAGGACTTCGTAGCACCTGAGGATGACCCTGGAGCCTCACTAGCAGACTCTTCCCTCCACTGGAGTCATCTTCCTCCTTTCTTCCTCCTTAGCAACCGGCTAAGGACCCATAGGTCCCATTCTTCCTGTTAGATTAGGTTTATAATTCTGCACATTAGTTTTAGCTGTAGTTAAGTAGTTTACAGTAGAATTAGTATAATTGTTAATGTTTAATTTCGCTGTAGGATAAAGTAGCTGTAGTAGTAGAATTAGGCTTAAATCCCCCCCTCACCTCCTCTGATCATTCCAAATCAGAGGGGAAGACTTCATAAGACCATGTTTTCAAATTATCTCCCTCTCCATATTTTCATGTCCAGTTCTCACTTTCCACGATATGTTTTCTCATCTTCCACCCATACACTCTGACCCAATTTCAGATATGGTTGGTTTTCAACCTCAGATCTGAGATTGGCGTCAACAAGCACTTAAGGGGCTTCCCACTCACCTCACTCTTGGTCACAAAAGCCCCTGATTTTGGATTGAAATTTTCAGTTTGTCAGATTTCTCCTCAATTTGGATTTTAAGGATTTTTCTTTTTGGTTTTACTGCTTGATCTGACGAATTGAATGAAGTTGATTTGAATTCCTTGTTGTCAAGGAATCTGAGAGGATTTCTGGTGACAGAAATCATCTCGGAAGAGCCATACATAAATCTGATTTGATAATGTCTTGAATGCATTGAATGCAAGTCAGATCTTATGATAATTACTGTGGTAATTTGAAGTCTGATCTTGCATTCATAAGTTTTGTTAATGGCTGTTTGGTGATTTCCTAACCTGAGTTCTCAATACTCCTTAAGGTTTCATGAAATTGGGATCTGAATTAAGGGCTTTAATTGATTGAATTGAATCTTCTTTCATGTTGTCTATAGCATTAGGAAGAGTAAATTCAGTGATATTCGTGGATTTCAGCTGAAATGAAGTTTTTGATGAGGGTTTTTGGCATTTGAAATGGGGTATTTAGTGATTTAATGAGAAATTAAACCCTTGTCAGATTTGGGATTGACTGATTTTCTTTTCAGTTTGGATTTGTTTGACTTTGATCCCAGTAAACAAAGCAAAGTGCTGCATCTTGCAGCTACATGTTTTTTTTCTCTCCAAACTCACATTTCTTCTCAAATGGACTAACTGTAGCAGCAGTTAGCCCATTTGGACAGTGACTTAAGCTGCTGCAGAGTCTAGATGGTCTTGTGCTGCTACTGTCTAGTTATTATAGGTTGTAACAGCTAGGTTCTAGTGTTAAACCTTGTAGACTCTAATTTGATCTTAGCTGACAGTAGATTGTATTTCATCTCATATGTAAACAAATTTTCTTGTTCAATACTTGAGCTCTAATTTCAGTACATACATGTCTACTCTTTCTTAATTCTGTCAGCTAGTTTAGTCAGAAATCACCATCCTAAACATGTTTTAAAAGAGAAAACTGAACTGAGGACTCTCTCCTTAGTTAACTCTTTCCTTCTTCTCTCCTACTTCTGTTAAACTTATAACAACAGTAAACTAATTAGAATGAAACACCCAAAAGAGAAATAAAAATATTTATATATCTATATATGTACATATATATATTACTTTGTATATTAAGTATACTTATATAGACTTAAGTTATATATTAGGCTACATATGTAAATAGATAGTGTAAATATATATATATACTGTATACTTAACTATGTAAATATAATACTGTAATTTAGGTTTTAGATCTAGTTTACACAATAAATACAATAATTATATAACTATATATAAATTGAACTAAGTTATATGTAATATTAAACTGAATAGATCAGTAAGTAGTTTAAACTATAAAACTGTATATATATCTTTGTATATGTAGATTATAGTTAAATAAAATCTTTTATCTTAATTTAATCCTTTATAGATAATAAATAATGAATTTATTAAGTTTATAGCTAAGTTGTTAAATTAAATTAGTTAAATTAGTAATTTAGAATTATAATTAAGTTAAATTGAATCTGTATACCAAGACTAAAATAATTTAAGTAATTTAAGCTAATTTACGTATATTCATACATGATAACATTAAGTTTAACTTAATTTATAAGCAGAACAACTGAAACTACTATTTAAATATAAATAACACATATATTAATTTAGAAAAATATAATAAAAATGTCTATAAAATACTTATATATGTATTATAACTCTGTATGAGGTCAATTAGACCATCTAATAACCAATCTATAAGTAATTAACCAAGAAAACACCAAAATCAGTGTATAAAAATAGTCCACTTGAGTAAATTTATTTATATAGTAAATCTAATTAAAATTTAAAATTAATTGAACAATTATATAGTATTATGTAAATACTTTATTTTTCATAATATATTTTTATTTTTAAATAAATTATGACCCTCGAATTGAGGGCCAAAATCGCTTCCAACCCACAACTGCATGAGGTTTCCAGCGCAGATGTGGCGCTCGAATAGCGCCACATCGTGCGCTGCAAACCGCACGCAGCGGTTTATAATGAATTTGTGTTATATGCTATACAGTCGTCACAGGTGTCGGGCGCCCGAAACTACCAGTACATTGATACATACTGAGCATTCTGAGCATGATTTGTGTGGAGCCGGGGGCCTGGAGAGGCGTGTGCTTGGGGCGGAGAAGGCCCTGTGCTGAGTTAAGAAAAACGTAATTAAGCGACCTAATGAGAATTAGGGCATGCTTAGTAGAGGTTTGGTCCCACCCTCTGGGTGTTGTGTATCCCTCGAAAAGCGTGCCCGCAAATTAATCACATTTTAATTAATTAAAGAGAGTTAATGACGATTGTTAAGCGCCTCTCCGCCGCAGCGTGTTAAAGTCATCAAGGCTGAATGAAAACATAGAAAAGAACAACTAATGAAGATTTGTGTGAAGGAGAAGAGAGAGAGATGATGTATATACGTAAGTAAATACATATACAATAAAAATATAAATATATATATGTATACGTAGTACAGCCAATTCTTTTTATAAATAAACCCATATATTTACTAACAGAATAAAATATCACCATAAGTGTCGCTGTAGACCTCAGTTTCCCTCCTTAGGTTTGTATATAGTGTTTTCTAGGATCTAGCGATGCTTATGTCTGTCACTATAACTATTGTATGTGTTACTGTAGATAACAGACTAGTAAGTTAAGTTAATATACTATGTCATCTTACTCTATTGTGTACTTTCATGTAAGTATTAATACTATAACTTGTAAAGACATAGTTTAAAGTATAGTGATAAATTGTTTGGTGCTTGTTTATAGTTAGTTAGTTTTTGCAAGCATTACAATTAATTCTTAGTAAGTAGGCAAACCATGTTCACATTCATTCATTCTTTAATAAGATGTAAGGATTCTTTTTGGAATTAGAGGATAATTTTGAGATCAAAGGGCGATGTAATTCAATAAATTGCCTCCCAGTGAACGACCTGGAATAAAACCAGTAAAAATTAGATAAGTAAATAATAATGGATGTAATAACTGGTATTCCATAGAACTCACCACAATGACATATCATTATCTCAATTACTACAACACATACACACACAATATCCACATTATCATATAATTACTACCATCATCACAACCTCCTAATGTTATTATTTTTGGCGCCGTTGCCGGGGAGGCAACGCTCTTTACGCCAAAATTACCCTTTAATTCTTTTCTATATAGAAATTGTTCATTTCATTTGAATTCATTGATTGTAATTGTTTTCTTCAATTGATTTATTTGTTAATGTGTTTACATTCTTTTATTCTTTTACTAATCATTTGTTATTTTTCCACAGCACTTGAGGAGGAGGAGAAGCATTATCATTATCCAGGTAGAGGTCGTCTTCCTGGTGGAGTCACTGCGCTCCTGACCTAACATCCAGGCGGAGTTTGCCCTCAGAGTAGCTGTAGGATTAGTAATAGTAGTAGTATACTTTAGATAGATTTAGGTATATTAATTAGGAAGAATTGTTAGTCATAAGTTGTGAGAGCCTGTTCTCACACATTCATTGTAATAACTGTCGACTGTCTGGACTTTTATTTTCTACTCCCTCATCGATACGTTTTTTTTTTCCATTGCGATTTTTCGAATCGATTTATTTCCTTGTTTTTGCTTGTTGCATACATATAAAAAAAATCAAAAATCAAAAGATCTCATACTTATCTAGCAGCAGCATAACCTTAGGCATCCATCTTAGGTTGCATACTTCTCTGCTAGATTTTAATTCAAGTCAAATCTGCATATAGAAAATTGCTGGAGTCAGGTACACATTCTTTACCTTACTCTAACTCCTATCATCATTGCATTTAACTTAAAATTAAGAAGACCATCTCTTGTACTGAACTAAGTAAAAAGTGAGACAAGCAGCATATAAATCATATCATAATCACTTGAATTAAGTCAAAAAGGAGATATTAACTTTGGGTGAAACCATGATTGAGATTTTCATCTCCTTGTGTTGAATGTTATCGTGCACATAGCACGATCACTTAAGGACACAACACACGGGTTTCTACCTCATCTCTTTCTGCAACCACAGGATCTGGATTCGCACGCTAAGTCTTATCCAGATTCCCAGTGGATTTTAGAGGTTTGCACATCGCTAGGTTTATCTTAAGACACGTACAATTTTTTGAAACAATTGCTTGCATACAACATAATTTTGCGTAGCAGCCTCTAGGAAAAAAAATTTTTGATTTATCTCGCTTGATTGGTCTTCTGAATGAATTGAGATTTAATTGGGATTTTTCCGCTTTCTGTGACCTTGGTTAAAATTTTTTCCCATTGAGTTGGAACGAGTTGTAGTAAATGTGTTTTCAAAAACCAACTCAATGGAAGGTAGGAGATCCCAAAACCCAAAACTTGTACTCCCCTTGGGTACTAGTACCCAAGCCACTGCATCTTTCTCTTTGCCCTCCACTTCTAATCCTTTACCTCCCGAGTCTCAAAATCCTATTCACAATCCCATTCACCAAGAGGATGATCTTGAGTCATCACAATTCGAGGATTTTGAAGAACTTCCTCCAGACTTAGTTGCACATCCTCCACCACAGCAACCACCTATCCCTAGGTTCCAACCTCCACCTTATCCTAATTTTCCTAATCCACCCCCGGAGAGAGGACCTATGCCTCATCTTCAACACCTTTTCGACACACAACTACAAATGAATACCCTAACCCAACCAATGCCTGTGGTACGTTATCCCAATGGGGGTCGTGCTGCTGAACTGAAGCCAAACATTATAGCACTCATTCCTCACTTCCATGGACTTGCTTCTGAGGACCCTTTTCAGCATTTAGAGGAGCTGAAGAATCTTGCCCAAACTTTGGGTCCTCAAGGACATGATCAGCACACGCTTTTAATGAAAATGTTCTCCTTTTCATTGAAAGATAAGGCAGCCTTTTTGATTTCGAACACTTGCACGGACTACACCTATAGATTCCTGGTCTTCTTTAGAACATGAGTTCTTAAAGTACTTTCTTGTAGGCTGCACTAATGCCTTAAGGCATGCCATCACTACATTCACTCAGAATTCAGGAGAACCAATGCATGAGGCTTGGGAGAGATTCCACGAGCTTTTGAGAAAATGTCCCCACCATGGTGTCCCACGCTGGCAACAGGTCCAGATCTTCTACCATGGGCTCCATGATGACACATAGAATTTTGTAGATGCCGCTTATGGAGGCAATTTCTTGTGTCGGGATGAGGACTTAGCCTTTGAGCTCTTTGAAGGCATGGCCGAAAACTCTATTAATAATGCTTCAATGAGCGTGTTTAATAGAAAGTCCTCACATTCCCACTCACATACTGGGGTACACAAAGCCCAATCTAGTAGCAAAGACTTAGAGATAGTGGTTAGTCAACTGGATAAAGTGGGCTTAATCGAGAAGAAAGTAGATGAAGTATGGAAATTTCTCTCAAAACCCTCATCTTCTTCTTCTCAATCACTAGCACAAAACACTTTTCAGTTTTCCATAGGGAGGGAAACTGTGAATAACCTTTCTGTGACACAAACTGCATTACCGGATTTTCCATTTCCATATCCTTCACCGGTTGGAGGAACCTTTGTTCCTCCCTACACTGACTTCCCTGCACCTTCTGGAGTTTCGGAGGAGCTCCATGCCATTCATAATGACCCTTTCGCACAAACCTACAACCCTGGATGGCACAATCATCCAAATTTCTCGTGGTCGGGAAATTCACAGAGACCTCCTTTTCAGCAACCTTCTGCACCACCATTGCACAACCCGATCCGAGCACCACCTCCACAATCACACGGATATCCACCACGTGCCTACCAGCAACCCCAACCCAAGCCTACCTAACACTCTCAATCTGGGCCTACACGAGATGACCAGTTGGGGTCTATCATGAAAGCTCTGGCTGATATGCAACAATAGAATATTGCTATGCAGCAGAGATAGGACGCTGCCTTAGCTGAGATGAGAGCCCAGCTATCACACTTGACGGAGTCCCGTCAACCACATTCACTCCCATCTAAAGCACAACCCATCCCTAGGAACATACCTGCTCAGAGGTATGTCCAACCTAGACCAGCAATACAAGACCAAGCACATGTCATTTCACAACCTTTGCACAACACTGAATTCTTCACTGACTCAAGTCCTTCTCTTCGACTCTAGACTAAAACTCTTTCCTGGGAAACTAAGATCAAAATGGACTGAACCTTTCAAGATCTTAAGAATATTTGACAATGGAGCCATTGAGATCACTGAAATTGACAAATCTGAACCTTTTACTGTAAATGGTCAAAGACTCAAACCTTTCATTGAGCCGCATGATCTCAGACTTGTCAATTCCACCATTTTGCTCATACATTTTGAATTACCATGCAAGTTTTCGCCTAGCTGAAGGCGTTAAACTTAGCAAAACCTATCCTTGTATATAGCTATTTTTCACCTTTCTTACTCATGCCTTTATTTGTATATAGTGTCTACCCTTGCATTTTGAGCATACTTTCATTGACACACATGTCATGCATTTCACTTCCTAGCTCGACTGTTCACTCTGATCCTAGATCAGACTTAAAATTGTCCGCATAGAGATTTTATCTCCTCATTCCGACTTCCTTCTATCACCCAGTCTAGGATAGTGAAAAGTAGAGCATGCATTTGCATCCACCCTATTCATTCAATGAGGACATTACAACATTTAAGCATGGGGGGGTGTAAATGGTGAACTATTTAAACTGAAATGCAATTGTAGACATACCTATAGTACATATAGTATTATCAAAAAAATATATACTTAAAAAAATTGAAAAATTTTGAAAAAAATTTTTTGAAAAAAATTACAAAGCTAAAAATACAAAAAATAACAAATTACAAAAAATTCCAAAAATACAATAAGGGACATGTACTCTGTTGTCAAGGGAGGACATTAATTTCAAGAAGGGAGGGAGAAAAAGACAAAAGAAAAGTGTTTAACTATGATCTTCTAGCTGAAAGCAAAAAAAAAAAATAGAATAAGTGTCTATGGACAATCAACCGTTACTAGTTTGACCTGTCGGGCCATAATAGCTTGATACAAGATTGGGCTTAATACACTTCGAGCCTTGACAAGATAGACCGCAGTCTCTCCTAACTTTAGGACATATTCTTGTACCTGAGTCACCAGTAAAGGATTCGTTGGTTTGCTTTGACTTAGGAGTCTAGTAACCTTGGCTTACACTACACAATGTCAGGAAAGACCACTTGATCCTAAACTTCAACCCTTGTGTTCATTAGGGAACGTGGAGTCCTTACTTGTGCGTGTAGGTAGACTCTTTGTCCTAATCTTTAGTCTTGTGTCTAGGAGAAACTCTTTCCACAAAAAAAATTCACCCACCAAATACAGTGCGCTCTACCAAATAAGTTCCGGAGACATATTGTTAAAAAAAAAAAAGTCAAGTATGTTCTCCAAAAATCTGGAAATACTCCTGTTCCACCAAAATTATTTTCAGGGTTCAAAACAAATACCCTGTTTGTCCACCAAAAAAAGTTCTCTGAGCCACAAACACAATAAGGGTTGGGTTTGAATATCCATCAATTCTTGAGAGTCATCCGAAAACATGAGCTGAATTTAGGACCAACCTGGACTTAAACAGAAGTGAAACCCCGGGAGTGAGCTTTAGAATTCACTTGGTTAGTCTTGACTTATCACAAAGCACAGCCATAACCTCATAGCATTCTGAGTCTCCGTAAAACCCCCTGAGTCCTGGAATTCGACTTAAGGTTTAAATATCAAGAGTCCTTGTTGGTTGAGAGATGGTCTATGTCATTTAAGCCTCGAGTTCTGGTATGTTATCCTCAGTAATAAGGTTCTCACAATATCCAAAACACAGTTGGTTTATTGAAAGAAAAATTATTTCAGCCTAAAGATCATCATCAAACACTTAAAAATTTTTTGAAAGAAGAAAAAGATCTCTTCACACTTACCTTGCTGATACTCAAATTGCCTTACACATCAACAGATTGTTCGCTAAGGGACTAGCAAAACGTAAGCATGGGGGTATGATGAGTGGCTACTCATCATGGCTAAAAAGCTGAAGTTAAGCTAGACACTAAGTAAAACAATATCAAATTAACAGATAAAAAGGGTTAAGTGTGGGAATTAAAGAAAAAGACCTAAAACCTTTACTCTGTGTTAAAACTTCATAATTAGGTCACAAAATGAGATATTCTAAAAGCAAAGTACAAATGATGAGCCATGTGTCAATTGAACACATAAATAAGTTTGAAAGGCCAAATCAGAAGTATATCAATGTCTTAAATGTTCAATTAAGCACATATAAAAATTTGAAGGCAATTTGACATCATTTAGGTTATGAAATAGGTAGTTTACACTTAGGTCCTTCATGCATTACACTCTTACCCTTAAAAACTCCTCTTTGGACCTACTTGTAAGCCGTAGGGACCCTTTTGAAAGGCTGCAGGGCCCTTCCGGTTGTAGTTCTTTTCACTTATGGGCCTGCATGTAATTCTTCTACCCCTTCATTCAAGGGTCTGTCTGTAATTTTCCCTTTATTTCAGAGAGAGGCCTGCTGCTCTTCGCACGCACTGTAGCACACGAAGAACACGGCCAATCCTAGCCGTCCGTTGCTCTTCATGATCTTGAGATCTACGGTTAGATTCGAATGGAAGTTTCGTGCGATTCGGCGCATGCGATCACCCCTCTCCCTAGATCTCATCTGACGGTCAGATTTTGTGCTTAGCTCATCGCACGCTCTGCCCCTCTCATCCTCGCCGCCGGTTGCATCTTGATTATCCTCACCTGCGCGGTGATCTCAGCCACTGAGCATGCTACTTAAGCACCTCAGTGGTGTCGCGCGCAGGGGATCGCACTCTCCTACACCTCTTAGCGATCATTCGCCCACTCCAGTCCCTCCTCCCCATCAAGCCTCTGATTTCACAGCCACCGGCTGTGAAATTATCACCTTCTCTCAACCTCCTCGTCGCTAAGGACTTCGTAGCACCTGAGGACGACCCTGAAGCCTCACTAGCAGACTCTTCCCTCCGCTGGAGTCATCTTCCTCCTTTCTTCCTCCTTAGCCACCGGCTAAGGACCCATAGGTCCCATTCTTCCTGTAAGATTAGGTTTATAATTCTACATATTAGTTTTAGCTGTAGTTAAGTAGTTTAGAGTAGAATTAGTATAATTGTTAATGTTTAATTTCACTGTAGGATAAAGTAGCTGTAGTAGTAGAATTAGGCTTAAATCCCCCCCTCACCTCCTCTGATCATTCCAGATCAGAGGGGAAGACTTCAAAAGACCATGTTTTCAAATTATCTCCCTCTCCATATTTTCATATCAGTTCTGATTTTCCACGATATGTTTTCTCATCTTCCACCCATACACTCTGACCCAATTTCAGATATGGTTGGTTTTCAACCTCAGATCTGAGATTGGCGTCAACAAGCACTTAAGGGGCTTCCCACTCACCTCACTCTTGGTCACAAAAGCCCTTGATTTTGGATCAAAATTTTCAAGTTGTCAAATTTCTCCTCAATTTGGATTTTAAGGATTTTTCTTTTTTGTTTTACTGCCAGATCTGACGAATTGAATGAAGTTGATTTGAATTCCTTGTTGGCAAGGAATCTTAGAGGATTTATGGTGACAGAAATCATCTCAGAGGAGCCATACATAAATCTAATTTGATAATGTCTTGAATGCATTGAATGCAAGTCAGATCTAAGGATAATTACTGTGGTAATTTGAAGTCTGATCTCGCATTCGTAAGTTTTCTTAATGGCTGTTTGGTGATTTGCTAACCTAAGGAGTTCTCAATAGTCCTTAAGGTTTCATGAAACTAGGATCTGAACTAAGGGCTTTAATTGATTGAATTGATTCTTCCTTCATGCTGTCTATAGCATTACGAAGAGTTAATTCAGTGATATTCGTGGATTTCATCTGAAATGAAGTTTTTGATGAGGGTTTTTGGCATTTGAATTGGGGTATTTAGTGATTTAATGAGAAATTAAACCCTTGTCAGATTTGGGATTGACTCATTTTCTTTTCAGTTTGGATTTGTTTGACTCTGATCCCAGTAAACAAAGCAAAGTGCTGCATCTTGCAGCTACATGTTTTTTTCTCTCCAAACTCACATTTCTTCTCAAATGGACTAACTACAGCAGTAGTTAGCCCATTTGGACAGTGACTTAAGCTGCTGCAGAGTCTGGAAGGTCTTATGCTGCTACTGTCTAGTTATTATAGGTTGTAATAGCTAGGTTCTAGTGTTAAACCTTGTAGACTCTAATTTGATCTTAGCTGACAGTAGATTGTATTTCATCTCATATGTAAACAAATTTTCTTGTTCAATACTTGAGCTCTAATTTCAGTACATACATGTCTACTCTTTCTCAACTCTGTCAGCTAGTTTGGTCAGAAATCACCATCCTAAACATGTTTTAAAAGAGAAAATTGAACTGAGGACTCTCTCCTCAGTTAACTCTTCCCTTCTCTCCTACTTCTGTTAAACCTATAACACCAGTAAACTAGTTAGAATGAAACACCCAAAAGAGAAATAAAAATATTTATATATCTATATATGTACATATATATATTAGTTTATATATTAAGTATACTTATATAGACTTAAGCTATATATTAGACTACATATGTAAATAGATAGTGTAGAAATATATATATACTGTATACTTAACTATGTAAATATAATACTATAATTTTGGGTTTTGATCTAGTTTAGACAATAAATACAATAATTATATAACTATATATAAATTGAACTAAGTTATATGTAATATTAAACTGAATAGATCAGTAAGTAGTTTAAACTATAAAACTGTATATATATCTTTGTATATGTAGATTATAAGTAAATAAAATCTTTTATCTTAATTTAATCCTTAATAGATAATAAATAATGAATTTATTAAGTTTATAGCTAAGTTGTTAAATTAAATTAGTTAAATTAGTAATTTAAAATTATAATTAAGTTAAATTGAATCTCTATACTAAGACTAAAATACTTTAAGTAATTTAAGCTAATTTACGTATATTCATACCTGATTACATTAAGTTTAAATTAATTTATAAGCACAACAACTGAAACTGCTATTTAAATATAAATAACACATATATTAATTTGGAAAAATATAATAAAAATGTCTCTAAAATACTTATATATGTATTATAACTCTGTATGAGGTCAATTAGACCATCTAGTAACTAATCTATAAGTAATTAACAAAGAAAACACCAAAATCAATGTATAAAAATAGTCCACTTTAGTAAATTTATTGATATAGTAAATCTAATTAAAATTTAAAATTAATTGAACAATTATATAGTATTATGTAAATACTTTATTTTCCATAATTTATTTTTATTTTTAAATAAATTATGGCCCTCGAATTGAGGGCCAAAATCTCTTCCAGCCCACAGCTGCATGCGGTTTCTAGCGCAAATGTGGCACTCGAATAGCGCTACATCGTGCACTGCAAATCGCACGCAGTGGTTTATAATGAATTTGTGTTATATGCTGTATAGTCCTCACGGGCACCGAGCGCCCGAAACAACCAGTACATTGATACATACTAAGCATTCTGAGCAAGATTTGTGTGGGGCAGGGGGCCTGGAGAGGCGTGTGCATGGGGCGGAGAAGGCCTTGTGTAGAGTTAAGAAAAACGTAATTAAGCGGCCTAATGAGAATTAGGGCGTGCTTAGTAGAGGTTTGGTCCCACCCTCTGGGTGCTGTGTATCCCTCGAAAAGCACACCCGTAAATTAATCACATTTTAATTAATTAAAGAGAGTTAATGACGATTGTTAAGCGCCTCTCCGCCGCAGCGTGTTAAAGTCATCAAGGCTGAATGAAAACATAGAAAAGAACAACTAATGAAGATTTGTGTGAAGGAGAAGAGAGAGAGATGATGTATATACGTAAGTAAATACATATACAATAAAAATATAAATATATATATGTATACGTAGTACAGCCAATTATTTTTATAAATAAACCCATATATTTACTAACAGAATAAAATATCACCATAAGTGTCGCTGTAGACCTCAGTTTCCCTCCATAGGTTTGTATATAGTGTTTTCTAGAATCTAGCGACGCTTATGTCTGTCACTATAACTATTGTATGTGTTACTGTAGATAACAGACTAGTAAGTTAAGTTAATATACTATGTCATCTTAGTCTATTGTGTACTTTCATGTAAGTATTAATACTATAACTTGTAAAGACAGTTTAAAGTATAGTGATAAATTGTTTGGTGCTTGTTTATAGTTAGTTTTTGCAAGCATTACAATTAATTCTTAGTAAGTAGGCAAACCATGTCCACATTCATTCATTCTTTAATAAGATGTAAGGATTCTTTTTGGAATTAGAGGATAATTTTGAGATCAAAGGGCGATGTAATTCAATAAATTGCCTCCCAGTGAACGACCTGGAATAAAATCAGTAAAAATTAGATAAGTAAATAATAATGGTTGTAATGACTAGTATTCCATACAACACACCACAATGACACATCATTATCTCAATTACTACAACACATACACACACAATATCCACATTATCATTATATAATCATTACAACTTTTAATGTTATTAGGACCCCTATAAGCATCTAGAGGAATTTACTGAGGTCTATTCCACGGTGAGATTGCAAGGTGTTACTGATGACGTCCAAATGCAAACCCTCTTTCCTTTCTCCCTCAAGGATAAGGCGAAGCATTGGTATCACACTTTAGATGGTAGAGTGGATACTTGGGAAGCCTTGAAGGGAGAATTTTTGAAAAGATACTTCCCCATAAGTAAGACCAATCACTATAGGAGGGAAATCATAGGTTTTGCTCAACAAGATGGAGAACAATTTCATGATGCATGGGAGTGCTTCAAAGATTTGTTACGCTTATGTCCCCATCATCAAGTGCCAAGATGGCAACTTGTAGAAAGGTTCTACACTGGATTAAATGACAAGCACAGACAAACAGTGGATGGAGCCTATGTAGGAACCTTTCTCACAAAAACTGAAGATGAGGCTTGGGATCTTTTTGAGAGCTTGAGTGAGAATTCTATCAATTTAAATTTTGTCTATTTGGATAGGAAACCCACTCTTATGCAGCGAAAGATTGAGGCAAATGAGGCTAGGGATACCTAGAATTTGGCCTTCCAGATTCAATTGTTGAACCAAAACATGGAAAGGCTTATGACAAACCCTAGCCAACTCACACCAAATGCCTCTGCTTCCAAAGCTTCTGAATGCTCCATTTGCAACGGCAATACGCATGCTATTGTGGATTGTCATTTGGCCTACCAATTCCCTGACCTTGTACAGGCGGACCTGAATGCTGCCCAAGGGTTCTGACCCAGACCTCATAATGACCCTTTTTCCAATACTTATAACGAGGGATGGAGGAACCACCCCAATTTTTCGTGGAGACAGCGGAATGTTTCTAATTCAAGGAATTACAAACCCCAACCCTTCCAGACTCAACAGTATAATCAACCTCCTATGCCTTCCCAACCATCCAGGACTTTTGAGATGGATGAGCTTAAAGCCATGCAAGTGAATCAAAGCATGATCATCCAATCTCATGACAAGGCAATCAGTGAGATGAAATCACAAATTGGACACTTTGTCGAGGCCATGAGTAAAAGAGAGACTGGGAAGCTTCCTAGTTCATCTGAGGAGAAACCTAAAGGGAAAGGGATTGCTTTTAGGGAGCAAGCCCAGGCGGTGACTATTCTAAGGAGTGGGAAACAAATTTCCCAACCTAATGCTCCTATAGTCCCACCTTCTGATAAACCATCCACCCTGACTTTTGACCTCACTGGAGAAGAGCAGCCCAACTCTTCTCCTTTTGAAATCACCTCACCAGAAGAGGTTGTCCCCATTCCGCCACTTACTCGACATGACAACCCTTCCACCTAGAGACCGAGAGTGCCCTTTCCAAAGTGCTTATCTGACTCTGGGCAGACTTCTGCTAGCTCATCTGGAGCCAAAGATAGGACGGACGAAATCATGGAGACTTTCAAACAAGTGCAAATTAACCTACCCTTGCTTGAAGCTATCAGGAAGATTCCATCCTATGCCCACTTTTTTAAGGACCTGTGCACAAAAAAGCGGCAATCAAGGAAACAGGTCCAATCAAAGTTGTCCTGCTTGATTCTGTTAGCTCAATTATACAACATGGGACGCCCCCGAAACTTAAGGACCCAGGAGCCCCATACATCTCAGTGGTCATTGGCGACCTAAAAATAGACGAGGCTCTGCTTGATTTGGGTGCGGGGGTGAACATCCTTCCGAGCTATGTATATGAACAACTTGGAGGAGGCAATCTGAAGCCTTCCCCTGTAATCCTCCAAATTGCAGACCATTCTTAGAAAACACCGTGAGTCCTGCTGGAAGATGTCCTTGTGAGAGTGGAGGATTTCTTTTTCCCCATTGACTTTCTAGTACTGGACACTGACCCTACCAACAAATCAAACAAGCCCTCTATCATCTTGGGTCGTCCTTTTCTTGCGACTTCTAATGCTTCAATTAATTGTCACACTGGGGAGTTAAAAATGGGCTTTGGGAATGGGAAAATTCAGCTGAGTGTGTTTGATGCTTATAAACATGCTGGATTTGAGGATTATTCCCAAGTTGAGGTGGTAGATGATTTGATTGAAGAGACAACTCCTGCAATTTTATGTGATGACCCCCTTCAGCATGTCGTGCTAAATGAGCATTCCCATCTCTTGGATGAATGTGAAGGGGATGTGCTAGAACTTGAGGAATTGCTTGGAGTTTCTACTGAGTCTCTTTCCCCATCAAGTCTGCCTAAGGTAAATCTGCTACCTGAGATGGGGACTTCTATTATGAAACCCTCAACCATACAAGCCCCTGACCTTGAACTAAAACCCCTCCTTGACTCTCTCAAGTATGTATTCCTTGGGCCAAATGATATGCTCCCTATAATCATCTCATCTGCACTATCTGAAGTGCAAGAGGGAGACTTGCTAGACTGTTTATCAAGGCACAAGGAAGCCATAGCTTGGACAATTGCTAATATTAAGGGTATAGACTCTACGCTCTGCATGCATCACATTTATACTGATGATTCCATCAAACCCTTTCGAGACATGCAGAGACGTCTTAACCCCAACATGAGGGAAGTGGTTAAAAAGGAGATTCTAAAGTGGTTGGACATTGGGATCATTTATCCCATCGCAGATAGCAAATGGGTTAGTCCAATCCATGTGGTGCCAAAGAAGGTAGGCTTCACTGTAGAAATAAATGACCAGGGTGAACAAGTGCTGACTAGACCATCAACTGGTTGGAGGGTCTGCATTGACTACCGCAAATTGAACACCACTACCTAGAAGGATCACTTTCCCTTTCCCTTTATTGATCAAATCCTTGAGAGATTGGCAAGGAACAAGTATTTCTGCTTTTTAGATGGCTATTCTGGGTACAACCAGGTTGCAGTCTTCCCTGATGATCAAGATAAGACAACTTCACTAGTCCTTACGACACTTTTGCATTCAGGCGTATGCCGATTGGATTATGTAATGCACCTACAACTTTCCAGCGGTGTATGATGTCCATTTTCTCGGACATGATTGACAAGTGCGTTGAGGTTTTTATGGAAGACTTTTCCATTTGTGGGTCATCTTTCAACCAGTGTCTCCTGCACTAAGCGAATGTGCTGAAGATATGTAAGGAGACTGGTTTAGTCCTCAGTTGGGAGAAAAGCCACTTCATGGTACATAAAGGCATTGTAGTTGGGCATGTTGTGTCTGAAAGAGGCTTGGAAGTAGATAAGGCTAAAGTTGATTCTATTTCCAAACTTCCATTGCCCACGAATGTCAAATAGATTAGATCCTTTATAGGTCATGCAGGTTTTTATAGATGATTCATTAAGAATTTCAGCAAAATTTCTAGGCCACTTTGCGACTTATTGGCGAAGGAATCTTCCTTCGATTTTGGTTCAAATTGTGTTGAGGCTTTTCATACGCTAAAGGAGGCCTTGATCTCTATGCCTATTCTCTAAACTCCTGATTGGACACTCCCATTTGAGTTGATGTGTGATGCTTCAGCTTATGCTATGGGAGCCATTCTTCGACAGAGGGTTGAGGGAAAACTACATGTGCTGCATTATGCTAGCAAGACTTTAACTAAACCACAGCAAACTACACAGTCACTAAAAAGGAATTACTTGTTGTAGTTTTTGCTCTGGAGAAGATTAGGTCTTATCTTCTTGGATCCAAGGTTGTCATTTTTACTGATCATGCGGCAGTGAAACATCTTATTGCCAAGAAAGACTCTAAGCCACGTTTAATTAGATGGATTCTACTCCTTCAAGAGTTTGACTTGGAGATTCGTGAAAAGAAAGGAGTGGAAAATGTAGTGGTTGACCACCTGTCTCGCCTTCCCCTTGATGACTCTCAATCTGGATACATCCGCGAGACATTTCTCAATGAAACCTTTATGGCGGTAACACCAACTTCACCCTGGTATGCGGATATAGTTAATTACTTGGTCACTGGAGAAACCCTTGCCTCTTGGGATGCGTAAAAATGGAAGCGATTCATTTCCGAAGCTAGATTCTTTCATTGGGAAGAGCCAGAATTATTTCATATTGGACAAGACCAAGTTTAGAGACGATGTGTGCCTGAAGAAGAGCAATAGAGTGTGTTGAGATTTTTCCATGAGCTTCATTATGGAGGACACTTTGGTGCTAAGAAAATGGCTTTTAAGGTTCTCCAGTTCGATTTTTGGTGGCCTTCTTTATTTAAGGATTCCCATTACTTTGTTAAGGCCTGTCTCAGATGTCAACGGATTGGAATGATTGGGAAGCAGAATGAGATGCCCCAACACCCTATCCAATGTGTGGAAATTTTTGATGTTTGGGGGATAGACTTCATGGGTCCCTTCCCTTCATCCCATGGATTTGAATATATCTTGGTGGCAGTGAATTACATCTCCAAGTTGATAGAGGCCATTCCTACGTGCACAAATGACCACTCTGTGGTTTTCAAATTTGTGAAGGCCAATATCATATCTCGCTTTGGCTGCCCCAAGATGATTATAAGTGATGGGGGATCTCATTTCTGGAACCATCACTTCAATCAGCTACTCAGGAGTTTGGGAGTAACTAACAAGATTGCTACCCCTTATCACCCTCAGACAAGTGGCCAGGTTGAAGTGTCAAATAGGGAGCTCAAGAACATTTTAGAAAAGACTGTTAGGCCAGATAGGAAGGACTGGTCCCAAAAGCTTGATGATGCTTTACAGGCTTATCGAATGGCCTACAAAACCCCTTTGGCTTTGTCACCCTTCTGGATTGTGTATAGGAAAGCGTGCCACTTACCTATTGAACTTCAACATAGGGCACTTTGGGCTATCCAAAGTGTTAATATGGATTTAGAGCAAGCTGGTAAAGTGTGTTTACTAGAGTTGACTGAGCTTGAGGAGCTGAGGAATGACGCTTATGACACCTCCCAAGCTTATAAAGGGAGAACTAAGGTCTTGCATGATAAATATATCCATAGAAAGACCTTTGAGCCCAACCAACAAGTCTGGCTTTTCAATTCTAGACTTAAGTTATTTCCCGGAAAATTGAAATCACGCTGGGATGGGCCTTATATTATCACTAAAGTATTTTCGCATGGAGCTGTGGAGATCAAGAACCCTACCTCTTCAGCACCACCCTTTGCCATCAGTGGCCAACGATTAAAATCTTATGTAACTTTGGATGGCCATCTGGTTGACAAGGTCACTCTTGAGGAACCTTAGCTCCTTTCTCTTTCGCTTCAGGTAATATCTTCCCTTGGTCATTCTACTTTCAATGCGGACATTGTTTGAGCTAGGCATGGGGGTATAGGACCTGAGGCATTTGTACATAGCATTTATACATAGTGCGCTCATGCATTTAGTTAAAACATTCTGCATTGCATACATTTATGAAGAAAAAAAAAAACATTTTACATTATTAAGCTTAACTGGCTAAGCCCTACATTCTTAGGCAGGATAGAACTTTAGGTTAGACTATGTTGACTCTAGGTGTCTGACTTTAGAAGCTAAGTTGAAGTACTACCTCTAGACCTTTAGGGTCCTTTGTGGACTTGAAAACTCAAGTAGGAGTTAAGTTGCAGGCCATTCCTCGAGAGTTTAAGGAAGGAAACCTAGGGATTTAGTTAAAGGCTAGGTAGTACCTGGTATCTTTTTCTACCTTCTGGTTTACGGGTCCTCGTAACCAAAGCATCCACAATTCACATAGACATGGCCTTGTGTAAATAGTGATCACCCTAATTCCTTTCTTGGAGAAAAATTTTGGTTCTCTTAGTTCTGACTTAGGAGAAGCGTGAAAACACAAGTTGATTGGAAGAGTTTCTACCGCAGGAGAGGTGATGTAAACACATTTATTGACGGTAAAATGCCTATTCATGCATGTTCCTAGGCTTAGATTTGCATTTCATGTTATAAATATTGCATAGCATGCATCATTCTGCATGTGGAGTAGTTGTATATAATTTAGGTAAATTGCATCCTTTTTGTGGTTAGGAGAGAAGGATATTTATTTTGGAGCCTCAGATTGACGATCCGACCGTACGGATCTGATCAAGACGACGATCCGAGTCCATTGCCTCTGAAATTGCCTCGATCGGAGTCCCATAGCACCATATGCAGTTCAATGAAGATCAATGGCCAAGGGACTAGGAGACATAATTTGGAGCTTCAAATGATAAATCCAACCGTGCGGATGGATTTGGGTCGACGATCGTAGCCTAATGGCGTGAAAATCAACTCAATACAACCTCTGTAGTAGCCCCTACAACAAGAAGAAGATGGATGGCCCAGATTGCGCCACGTGGTGTAGCCCAGAACACTAGCGCACACACGCATCACCACACGCATGCGCGCAGGCATGCTTGCGCACAGCGCAGTGCCAGTGCGTGGGCGCACGCATGCTCGAGATAAGGAAGGAGCGTAGCGCCAACTATGCATGGGCTGGACCTACTGCAACGCATAAGCTGAACTTATAGTGATGCTTACAGTCATTGGTAATTCATCGCATGCGAGCAATGCTAGTTCTTGGCACTAGCGGGCATGAGCTACCTACAGCGACGTTTCCAGTGACGGTTTGGATGTCACTAATGGTCCCATACTTATTGTTATCTTTTCTCCACTATAAAAAGACCTACACCCCCTCCCTTCTAAGCCATCTCTACCTACTCTACTCCCACCTACTCCCAAGCTTTAGTAAGCCTACCAACACTCCATTAGAGCTTGTTCTCAAGCTCCCAAGGCTCCTATTAGTGTAGCAAACCTTTGCCCCACCAAATACTTCAACTTCCCATCCCCCTTCATAGGTCTCCTTAGAGTTTTCCTCCCACCTCCATTCTGGAGCCACGCCGAAGCTTTCCACGACCCGACGTCCTCCTGCATCTCACCTCCGTCATCCCACTCCTCACCTCCTTTGTCTAAGCTTCCGCCAGGCACCATCGTCTCCCAGAACAGCCGATTCAGGAGATTTCCTCTCACCTTTCTCTCTTTTTATGCTTTCATAGTTTATTGTAATTGACAATGGAAGTAATATATATCTGATTTGTTCCACATCTCTATCTTCTGATACATTTTCTTTTATTTCAAAAATACAAAAAAATAACAAAACCCCAAAATACCAAAAAGAAACGAATTGAAGCGCGATTTTCAATAAAGTAAATGTCGCCTCCCTATGTTTGACCCGGGACTACCTTGGAGTTTCAGTATAAATTTTATCTGATCGATGTGTTTTGCAACTACGATGATGGGTTACTTGTAACCCCGATCTCTAACACACGAAACACGCTCGACCATTTTGGTGCCGTTGCCGGGGATGCAACGGAATTTACTTTATTGTTTATTGCATTTCTTTGCATTTACATAGCACTAACCCTATTTGTCTTTGATCGACTATCTTGCAGGTACCCTAGCATGGAGATCCAAGTGCGGTAGACTAGAGTAAAGTGCGGGTAGAGTGTTTTGTAAGTGTCCCCCACACCACCCCTACCTTAGTTTTCATTCCATAACTGAATAACTCAAACCCAAATCAACTTAGGTGCTTTTTATAAACCCTATGATAGATTTGGTTGTTTGTTTGCCACCTCAACTCACCTTACCATCCACATAAAAAAAAGAAAAAAAAAGTGTTATCTGATTGTGGGATTTTCTAAAAGCTACACACTTAACACCCACAACTTCTTATCATAAGGCGCACAATCACTTTGATTCTACCACTTAGCCAGGATCTGACCTGTGGGCCCAGTACACTTCAACTAAATACACATAAGTGAGTATAAATTTGTATAGGTTATGCATTCTTGTGTGCCTTAACTAAGTGCTGCAATAGGACAATTGATTGAGCTGTTTGGGCTGCACCACTCAATCTAAAACTGATCCATCAAGTAGCTTGCCACTTAGGGTTGATTATTAGGGCTAAACCAAGCACTCCACATTATTTTTGACTTTTAAAGAAACATATCATCACTCATGCTTTCAAAACATGGAGTGTTCTACTAAACCTTGATTGAACCAACCTAAGAATTAAACCCTAAAAGCTACTAAACAAGGTTAAATCCTAAAAGACACATCATCAAATAACATTGTTTAAGAACCCTGGTTGTGCACGCACACACATTTTAACTGATCATTAAGGGCAGAACCCATCTAAAGGACCCATCACATTCTTGAAGCACCATTGTCCCAAGCCTAACTAAAATTGATTAGATGTTGGCCGTAAGGACTGGTTCTCTTGTCGGGATCCAGATTGAGATTGTTCATGATTAACCTACTTATACTAGTCAATCTGATGTCTAGCTAGGGGAGTAGCGTCAAACGACCATGGCTGGGGGGTACACTGGGAAATGGAGGCGCAAGCCAAAGGAAGAACCTTCTGCCCAGTCCCTTCTTCTAACTGGTTGGATTGCTTGGACATAAGTAGAGTAAATCATCTATAATCTTAGGATGGATTTTGAGAGTTTGTAGACCTTTAGGCTACCCAAACGAAGGACAGGCTTGTATTTTTGTATTTTAGGGCTCCTTTCTCCTTTGATTTGCCTGCTTACTTCACCATGTACCCTTCCACATCCTACACACATTTCACATCATTTCCTCCTACCACCACTTATTCCCAAGATGATTACTATCCCGACTTGACTTGTAATTACCCATCCACTAGTCGGGATGACTTTGATTGGGGATATGAATCCAGACCTCAGTGTCCAGGGCCTAACCCTGGACAACAAGACTATGATTATTATCCTTCCTAGAGCTATAATGATTATGGATCTCCATCCTTTTATGACCAAACCATCCCGATCTACAATCAGGAAGGATATCATGATTATAACACCTACCCTTTCCAGAATTCCACTAAATATAGGTCGCCACCATCCTTTGAACAACCTAGAATGGCCTACTTTCAGGGAGGGACCCAAGAACCTTGACATCTTGACTCCCTTAGATTCAACCCAAACCTAGCCAAACCTGAATTGAACCAGTCGATTCAGGTGAACTAGATCAAAGATAGAGCGTTGGCTAATTTGAGGAACACCATACAATCTTTAGAAGCCCAACCAACACCATGCACTGAAGCACTGGAGCCTATGATCAAAACGATTGATGAACTTAATAGTTCTCTATTGGATTTGCTCCAAAGTGTTAGGGATAGGGACCTGGGTGAGTTTCTACTTGGTAAGTTGTCAAGGTTAAGGATGAAATTTGTGGTTGCCCTAGTCAAATCTTGGGATGATTCTCAAGATGAACCTCCTTCAGGAGAGCCAATGTCTAAACCCGCTCAGGCCCCTATCGGGGGGGATACATTTTCTGAGATCGGGGATGACTAGGTTGGGCTAGAGTAACCATTTGAGGATGAACCGATTGATTCGCCTGAGATCCTCAAGTCTGGAAACGAAGAAAATTATGTCTCCTTGGATCATGAAATGATTTATGATTTTGAGACATATATAAATGAGGATCATCAATTCTTTGACTCTGAGGGTGAAGAATCTTTAGGTGAAATCTCACTTGAACATAAGGAAAATAATTTTATTTAGACAAACAGGCATGAGGAATCTGATGAACCATTTGATAGCCCATTCATTGAAGATTTGGATTCGGTTGGGGTTAACTTGGAGGATCAAAAACTTGATGATTCAATAAGTGACTCCAGTCCTCATCTGCACCCCGAAGAGCTGACTTCTGAGATCTTTGATCCCAAGTCAATCTTGATTCAGCCACGATTTTTGGACTTAGGAGAATCATATGGGGTGAATAATATGCTAGAGGTCCCAAAGCCTGAGCCCTTGAAGTTCGAGGATAGAATTGTTGAAATAAAAATTTTGGAGGATAATTCTAAGATAAGTTTGATTTTGGATATAAGGGTACCTATTAACCTGAAACCACCTATCTTCTTTATGGTCCTTTATGATATCTTTCGCGAGAGGCCCAACCCTAGAATAACTAATTATTTTTCTGAGCTAAATGTTAAGTTGACATCTGAAACTAGTGAACTAGATCTACCTATTGTCCACCATTTTGGTCTTGGGTTGCACACCACTAAATCGCAGGCCTAGCCTCGTAAACACAACAACCTTCGGTTCTGGGTGATTTTCATCGAGAACCTAAGAACCACTCGACCCTGGGGCATGGGTCTGCACCATAATCTCGTCCACATCTGTGGACATCTTCTATAGACGGGTTTCAGGATCAATATTTTTATTTTGATTCTGACCCGCACTTGTGAATTCTCAATTTCTTCTTTGTATGTTTCTTATGCCTAGTTGAAAGCATTAAACTTAGTGCGTGTGTATACACTCTTCTCTGTTTACTGACAGGATTTTCACGACACTCAGGTGATATTCTGTTTACTCCACCCTTTTCATATATTTACTTTTACAATGAGGACATTGCATCATTTAGACATGGGGGGGTGGATAATCGATTCCTGAAATCATTATGTTAACTTCGTAGAATTTCTTTTAGTTTCTTATAAATTTAAAAAAAAATTAAAAATTTGAAAAAAGATAAAAAAAAGAAAGAAATTAGAAAAAGAGAACTTAGGCATTTGGAAGTTATTAACTTCAGGAAATGATATGAGAGGACCTAAACACTTAGACTCTTCAAGCCTTCAGGCTTAATTAGCCCGAGTGTCCACTCGAATGTGGACTTAGTCTCGAGTCCTCGCTAATTAAAATTCATTTTAATAATTTGGGATGATAAGTATGCGACTTATCAGCCTACCCTCTGATTTTGGGGGACTTTAACCCTAAGCATCTAGACACATTTTTTTGCACTGACTCACTTTCCGATGATTTTTACAGAAATTGGGTAGCTAATGGACTGACTTGGGTGGTATGGCTGGCAAGTTATCAGTGGTAACAGCTCATCGGTCAGTTGTCCATAGCCCAGCCACATGACCATTTTCGTGTACTGCCTTTAGGTAAATCTTAGATCAGGAAAGCCACCTACTTAGAAAAAAAAAAGAAACACTCAAAAAGAAAAGAAAAAAAAAGAAAAAGTAGAAAATAAAAAAACAAATAAAACCACACATCACCGCACGAGTATGGCTGACAAGTTGTCGGTGGTAACAGCCCATCGGTCGGTTGTCAAGAACTCAGCTCACAAAAAGAAAAAAAAATGCACAATAATTCCTAAAATACTTAGGGAAGAAGCAGGTAAGTAAAAAAAATCGGGGAGATATACACTGGGTTTGCTCTTGTGTTGACCCCATAAATAAAAGAAGTAGGGAGAAAGCTACTGATCGTAAAGATAAACCTTTAGGCAAGGTCACCTAGGGTCATAGAGACCCGAAGTCCGTCTTAACTGCCATTTTATGAGTCTACCACTTTTTCACAAAGATGCTTAGTACTTAGAGTCCTTTTCAAGTCTTGGGGAGGTCGGGTAGCTATAAAAAGTTATTGTAGAACTCTCAAACTCCAAAAGTACAAAAAAATAGTAAAGAAGAAAAATAATAAAAAGAAATGTATCTTCCCATTTCAAACAAGGTGAGGACTTGGGCGATTTGCATTCTAGCAGGCACTCGGGTACTGTTGAGTTTTCGTAGTTTAGGACCTTACTTGAAATATTCTATTATTACTAAACGACTTAGGCCTAAGTGATCTAATCTTAAATCTGCTTTCATACATATCATATAGTTTAATTTTGCTAGGGACTAACAAAAGATAGTCATGGGGGTATGATGTAAAAACATTTATTGAGGGTAAAATGCCTATTCATGCATGTTCCTAGGCTTAGATTTGCATTTCATGTTATAAATATTGCATAGCATGCATCATTCCGCATTTAGAGTAGTATATAATTTAGGTCAATTATGTTCTTTTTGTGGTTAGGAGAGAAGGATATTTATTTTGGAGCCTCAGATTGACGATCCGACCATACAAATCTGATCATGACGACGATCGGAGTCCAACGTCTCCGGAATTGCCTCGATCGGAGTCCCGTAGCACTATATATAGTTCAAGGAGGATCAACCACTAAAAGACTAGGAGACATAATTTGGAGCTTCAAATGATAAATCCGACTACGCGGATGGATTTAGGTCGGCGATCGCAGGCTAACGACGCGAACATTGACTCAATCCGACCTCTGTAGCAACCGCTACAATAAGAAGAAGATGGACGGCTCAAATTGTACCACATGGTGCAGCCTAGGCCGCCAGCGTAGGCACGCAACACCACATGCATGCAGCAGCGTGGGTGCGCCCGTGCACATGCATGATGAGTCCACTTTAATGGACTATTATTACGCCTAATTTGACTTTGTTCTTACATTTTATGTTTGTTAATACCTACATTAGGTCATAAAATGATTGCATCTATTATATTGCATTCTATAACTTATTATGTAATTATTTTATGTTTCACTATTGTAGGAATAATTTGTGCAATGAAAAGGGTGGTGAAGAGAAATTTCCCCCCCACGGATCTCTCAACCTTTGACCGGCCTCAACAACTCCATCAACAATCGTCGACCAAGATTAGTAAGGGATTTGAAAATCCCTTGACTTGCACCGGGAAGGAGATAAAAGAGAGGATCTAAGGGGCTTGGCAGTGGGGAAGAACAATGGGGAAAAGATCCTGCGTGCACTGTGAAGAAGGCATGCACTATGGACCCTTCCATCCTCCCCCAGCACGTGCTTCCACCCCAACCTCCACACAGCAGCGCGTGTTCCATCTTCTCCAATGTGCTGTAACCACAACCCTTGTGTGCAGCCATAGCCCTCCAAGTGCACGCTCCTTCCTCTCCAACTCTGTAGCCCTGCTACTGCCTCACCGCATCCTTGCAAGAACAAAGCAGTCACCACACGGCCCTTCCATCCTCTCCCACCACATGCTCCACAACCTGCGCCACCGCGCGCCTGCAGCCAAGCCCTTGCAAGTGCGCCACCGCCTCCAAGCACACTCCCTCACGCAACATCAGACCGAGCAACGCCCTCACGAGTGCGCAGCGCCGTCATCATGCGTGCCCTCACACACTGCTGATCGCACGTGTCTCCTCCTCTTCATCATCTTCTTCCTCTCCAGCAGCCCTGCAAGAACCCAAAGCAGCCACCACAGCCACAGTAGTGCAGCGCCCCCACCGCGTGCAGCATTGTAGCCACAACGCACGTACGTAGCACCTTTAGCGCGCTGCCATGCGTGGCCTATGTGTGCAGCCACAACAGCCGTGGGTGCCACCTGCCGACGTCAGGCCGACGTTCTCCTCCGCCATCTGGCCACGTCCGACCACCTCCGGCCGCCGTGTCACCACCATCTCGTAGCCCTCGTTGAGACGTGCCTCCTTGCAGTGCAGCTCCTCCCACGAAGCCTCCTCGCGCATTCAAAGAAGAGAGAGGAAGTTTCCTCTATTTTTACTTCAATTAAAAATTATATTTCATGCCATTGTCACTTTAATAATATTATTTTATTCAAGCCACATTGGATGGATGCACTTATAATTTCATGAATTTATTTAACTTGTGTTATGTGCATCATTGAACATTGAAATTCAATTCAGATTTGCATGCAATTCAAACTTACATGATATGCCACTACACATGCATCATATACATACTTTTGAGAGCTTGATTGACATGAAAATTGCATAAATAGCCTTGAACTTTTAATAAAATTGCAAGCTCCATCTAGAGTAGCATATTCATCAAATTCAAGTTGTGAAAATGCCTGTAAACATTACAATCCTCTACTCATGAATTTATTAGTTCTATTCCTCCCTGTAGATACAACATCCTTTACGTGGTTTAAATTGATATTTATTTTAATCTTTGATTGAGAGATTTCCACCACATAAATTACAACGACACATCATTCTATTGCTATTTTAATTAAGAGAAACTCTCTCTATCAAATGGCACTATTGCCTGGGAGGCAACAGATGCAATAGAGTCACTTTATTATTTTTGAGTATTCTGAGTTGTGTAATTATCTGATTACTCTTTATCTTATTGTGCAAGGAATCTGACGAGGCGACAGGTGCAACAGAGCGGCGACATGAACCTCAAGCTAAGCCACATGAGGAAAAGATGTAGGGGACTTGGATCCCGCTTTCACCAGGGATTCTCCATTGTCACAAATTTTATTTCTATCTTCTCGCCCTTATAGTAATCAAGGCTAAATTTTTGGTGGTCTGTCCCCACATTCTTTAGCTACTAGGATTTGCATTTTTCTATGTGCATGATTCCATTTTCGATTTGCTTGCCTCTAAAACCAACAAAAGAAAATATCGAGCTACCTATTTTGGAGTTGCATGTTAGGTGCGTGCATTTAGGGGTGCTTGAGCAGCACATTAGATCTTATTATTGCATTGCAAGAATATTAGCACGGAGATTGCTGGAGACAGGTATACCTTTCTAACTTTTACATCCAGCTCCTATTCACTCATTTGCATTCAAATTAAAATTCAAGACCACCAAGTTGTTTGAATTTACTAATTCAGTGGTTGCTTAACTAAAAGTGGGACTAATAATCAAATTCGACCTTAAAATCAATTCACATTTGATCTAATTCTAAGGGAATTGTTTGCATTTTCAAAAAAAAATAAAAAGATTTGCGGTGTGATTCACACTTCTGACACTGAGCATGCACATTAGGCACCGCACTAAGGCTCGATCCCTTAAGGCTATAGGCACCGATCTCTTTATCGATGCAAACCCTTCTATTTTGCTTTGTGGTGGTGGTGGTACTATCTTTTGACCAAGTGTTTTGATACTTCACAAAGGGGGACACCCCTTAAAGGAACAAAAGGGTAGTTAAGGGGCACCGCATACGCATCACCTTAAAGGAAGGGTTCACCCTACTTGCATCCCTTTGTTCGTCCTTGGAGTAACTTCTCACTTGATCACCTGGGAGTATCATCCAAGCAAAGTATAGGTCCTAGGGCACTCGAAGGTTGAATTAAGGCACGTAATTGCAGTGAATAACTTGTTTAGTCATCTATATCAACCAATTCTACCCCCGCCACAAAGAATGTTAAGATTTCAAGTCATCACCCCTCTTATACCACTTACGTGGGAACGGAGGGATAAGCCTTGACCTTTTAACTTATCTTTGGAGTGGAGGTTTCACTTAATCAACAAGAACCTGAATTGTGATTGATATTGTATGCTTGGTTGACGCTCTCTTGAGGGTAGTCTATCTTGAGCCTGAGAGAATTCTTAGGAGAGCTCACTTAGGAGAGAAAAGAGAAGGGATGGCTGATCAAGGTGCAAATCAACAAAGGACCCTAAGGGACTATTTTATTCAAACTAACCAACCCGCACAAGCACTGAGAGGACCGGTAGGGGATAATCCATATGAGATCAAGAGCAGTACCATATCTTTGTTGCCCTCCTTTTATGGTACTACTAGGGAGGACCCCTACCGTCATTTGAAGGAATTCACCAAGGTTTGTTCCACGGTGAAGCTCCAGGGCTTTACTGATGAAGCCTTGATGAGGACTCTATTTCCATTCTCCGTAAAGGATAAGGCCAAGCACTGGTATCATACCCTCGATGTAAGGGTAAATGATTGGGCCACCCTTAAGGGAGAATTTTTGAAAAAGTATTTTCCTATGAGTAAGACCAACCATTACAGAAGAGAGATTATGGGTTTTACTCAACAGGAAGGGGAGAAATTTCATGAGACTTGGGAGTGCTTTAATGATCTTCTTAGGTTATGCCCCCACCATCAGGTGCCAAGATGGCAGTTGGTCAAAAGGTTCTATAATGGACTATCTGAAAGGCATAAGCAAACCATCGATGCAGCCTGTGTAGGAACCTTCATGACCAGAATTGAGGATGAAGCCTGGGCATTATTTGAAACATTAAGCGAAAACTCCATACATTTGTCCTCTGCCTATCAAGAAAGAAAACCATTAATCTTGCAGAGAAAGATAGAGGCCCATGAAGCTGAGGCTTCTTAGGATTTGGCTTATCAGATTCAATTATTGAATAAAAACTTTGATAGGCTTTTAGCACACCTCGGCATGAACCCGCAAGCAGCCTCTATCATTCAGGCTTCAAGAGAATGCTCCATTTGCCAAAGCACAACGCACGCCATTGCGGAGTGCCATCAGGCAAATCAATTCCCTGAGTTGATTCAGGCCGACTTGAATGTGGCCCAAGGTTTTTTCCCTCCTCCTAGCAATAACCCTTATTCCAATGCCTATAATCTGGGGTGGCGGAACTATCCAAACTTCTCTTGGAAGCAAGGTGATGCTTCTAATTTAGGGAATACAAGACCCTTACCTCCCCAACCCATATACCAACTATCTTATGAAAACCCTCCTCAGAATAAGCCCTCTGAGATCGATGAACTTAAAGCCATGACGAAAGCAATGCAAGAGCATCAGAATATGGTCATCCAATCTCAGAATAAGATAATTACTGATATGCAATCCCAAATTGGTCATCTTACTGATGTAGTTAGGCAACATGATCCAGGGAAGCTGCCTAGCTCTTCTGAGGAGAACCCTAAGGGCAAGGGGGTCGTATTCAGGGAGCACGCCCAAGCGGTGATCATGCTGAGGAGTGGAAAGAAGATTGACAAGCCTGATAACACTCCTACGGTTACATCTCAGAATTCCCCTTCTACACCTGACCTTACTTCCATCTCCACCGAGGAAGAGCCACATTGCTCTCCCTCACACAAAATCACCCACAATGAGGATGTTGTCCTTCCACCACCCCTTTCCCGCCATGACGACCCCTCTACCCAGAAGTCGTGGGTGCCCTATCTAGAGTGCCTATCTGCTCCTGGGGAATCTTCTGTTGGCTCGTCTGGAGCCAAGGATAGGACAGAAGAAATTTTGGACACTGTTGAACACACGAATCGCTACGCTAATGTGTTTGGTTTTAGAAAACCTGTCGTTGTAGCTTGAAAGCGAAGAATTCGTGTTCAACAAATAAAATTTATACCGAAATAAAATTCCGAGTAGAACACAGGGAGGCGGACGTTTGATTTAAAAACTACGTGTTTCTTTTTATTTGTCACGAAGTAATTCAATTTAAAACTATCTAATTATTTACAATAAATAGAAGAGAGAGAGGGTAAGAGGGAGAGAGAGAATATTACACATAGAAATTAAAATGAGATGTAGAATAAATAAAGAATTTATCATTAAGAAGATTGTTCATTACAACTAGAAAGCATAAAACAATTGCACTAGAAAGCGATAAATTTACTTTAGGAAGCATTAAAAGAATGGATGGAGAAATGTCCTCGACGATTGCTTGGAGGATGAGCAAAACTACTCTAGAAAGTAGTAAATCTATACTAGAAAGCAGTAAAAAGAATAGGGAGAGAGAAATCCTCCTCGATGGTTGCTTGGAGGACGAGCCGGACGGAACGACGCCTGGACGAAGGAGGACAAAGCAGAAGAACGGGAATGGAGCAGCACACCGTCGTCGTCGCGGGATCCACTTCCGAAGGGGGAAGAAAAATTGGACTTTATCTCGCGAGAAGCATCTCGAGTGTGGGACAAGCTTCTCTTGAGCTTTGGAGAGGTAGAGAAGAGAAGGAAGGGATGAGAATTTCATATGGAGGGTGTCTCCTTTTATAGTTGCAAGGAGTGGGGCCAAAATAGTCATTACAACTTTAAAATAATAAATGAGGGGTCTTTAGTGATGGATAAATCCGTAACTAAAGCCCCCAACATGGGCATAGCTCCCGTGCCCACGCGTGCCTCCTCAGCTGCCTGCTTCTTCAATGCCTACACCCACGTACTTCAGATCTTAGCCGTTCGATCGCGAGATCGGACGGCTTAAGACGCATCTCCGCCCACTGCTGCACGCCCGCCTGGCGAGTGTGATGCCGCGTGACGCCGCGCGTTCAATTGTGCATGATCTCAATTGAGCGCAGACGGCCGTCTGATCAAGATCCAACGCCCGCCCGATCTCGCTCGCCCGCGCCTTCCTCCCCTTCGCTGCGGTTCGAACCTGCCCCGCAGCTCGCGTAAGCGCACACGACCGCTGTACTGCGAGGCACGGATGGTCGAGCAGGAGCTTTTAGGCGCGACTGACCACAGCTGTTGGATCAAGATCCAACGGCGGAGAGGGAGTAGGTGCGGGGCCTTCAGAGATTGCTTGCGGTTGTTTGGGTGGCCGGGATGGCGCCACATGTAGCCATCTTGGCCGTCCATCTTCTAAAAGTTGTAGATGGTTCCACGGATGTCGGATTGACTCAATTTTTGCATCGTTGGGCTGCGATCGTCAATCTGAATTCATCCGTGCAGTGGGATTTGTCATTTGAAGTACGGATTTATACCATCCTGTCCCTTGATCTTCTAGGGTTCCCCGATCACTATCTAATGCTATGGATGCTTGATTAGGGTGATCTTGGAGTCGTTGAACTCCAATCGTCGCCTTGATCACATCCATATGGTTGAATCTTTGCCCTATCGAAGCACATAACAGGAGACAATTAACCTCCATTTTATTCAAACTACTCTAAATGCAAGATGATGCATGTTATGCAATATTTATATCATGAAATGCAATCCTATACTTAATAACATGCATAAATAGACGTATTAAGTAGTGTAAATATGTTTACATCATACCCCCATGCCTATCTTTTGCTAGTCCCTAGCAAAAACTATATGCTATTTATAAAAAATTAGGTTGGATTATTTAGACCTGAGTTATTCTCAATCATTAAGAAATTGTCTACTTTGGAACTGAACTTTCAAAGACACAATAGCGCCTGAGTATCTGCCAAAATGCAGACAGCCTCAAGCCCTCGCCTTATTCAAAGAAAAAGTTCTTTTTCTCTTTTTAGTCTTTTCTAATTTGTTTTTGGATTTTCAAATTTTACGGTTTAAGAGTGGCTTTCTACGGCCATTCAACTCACCCAAGATTTGATGAGAACCCTAAGTTTTAAGCATCTTATTGTGAATGTGATAGACTCGTTGACAGGCAGTTAAAACGGACTTCGAATTTCTACGCCTCTAGGTGACCTCAAAAAGAATTCTACATAAATGTGTATCTTTTCAACCGGTGGCTTTCTACCTACTTTTATTTATTTATTTTTTTTTTTACAGGGTCAACACAAGGGTGAATCCAGTGTATATCTCCACGGTTTATTCTACTTCTCCACTTCTTCCTAGGTGTTTTAGGAATTTTTAGTGCATTTACTGAGCTGGGTTCTGGACAACCGGTCGATGAGCTGTTACCACCACCAACTTGCCAGCCATGCTTGTGCGGCAAAGTGTGGCTTATTTTTTTTTGTTCTTTTCTCCTTTTTTTTTTTAAGTAGGTGGCTTCCCTGATCTAATATTTACCTAAAGGCAGCAAAAAGAGAAAGGTCCAGTGACTGGGCTCTGGTCAACCTACCTATGGGCTGTTACCTACGATAACTTGCCAGCCATATCACCATAGAAGGTTCATTAGATACCCAATTTCCGTTAAAATCGCCGAACAACGAGTCAGTGCAAAGAAAGTGTGTAGATGCTTAAGACTCAAAATTCCCTCAAATTAGAGGGCGGGTTGATAAGTCGTGTACTTATCACCAAACTTATTTATTCCAATTACGATAGAATTAAGATGGCGATGACTCAAAAATAAATCCACATTTCGGTGGATACATGGACTAATTAAGTCCGAAGACCTGAAGGGTCTTTGTATTCAAATCATAATGTAGTATTTCTTAAGATTGAAAATTTTCTTAAACCCAAATTCTCTTTCCTAATTCTGATCTTTTTTTTAAAAAAAAAAGAAAATAAAACAAATCTACAGAGCTGGCAAATGAATTCAGAGATAAATATCCACCCCCCATGCCTATCTAATACAATGTCCTCATTGTATTAAAAAGACATAAAATAGAGTGGAAAAACGTAGAAAGCACCTGAATTACGTGAATGTCAGGTCCGCTCCGAGATGAAAACTAAGAAAAACTGTATATGTGCTGAGTTTAGTGCCTTCAGCTAGGCACACTATACAAAGAAAAGAAATGAAGAATTCACAATTGCAGGTTAGAATCAGAATGAACAGAAGAATCCTCTGACCTATCAACAGAGGTCCACAGATGTGGACCAGATTTTGGTCCAGACCCATCCCCCATAATCGAGAATATCTTAGGTTCTGGATAAAAATTACCCAAAACCTAAAATCAGAATGCAAGCGGGGTTGGGCCTACGATTTATGAGGATGCAACCCAAGACCAAAAAGTCAGGTTACAGAGAATTGAAGCTCAAAAGGATAATTGTTGAATGTGTGCTTGAGTTTGACATCCTCGAAACAAATGTCGTAAGGGTTCTGATTTGATGGATTCAGCTTAAAAGGAACCCTTCGACTCAATCTTCCATTTCCTCCAAAATTAACTTCCCAAATCAGAACTTCCCAGCTCCTATCCTCCTCATTCCGAATGTTAAATTCCGAGACCTCTTGCATGTTAATCACCCCTTCTGAAATATCTAAATCTAAATGATGTGGCAGAATCAGAATTGGCTTGGATCTGATTTTCTCAGAAACAGAATTATCAATAAGCTCAATGGGGTGTAACTGATAATCAGGGCATTGAATTGATTCCTCCAGAAAGTGCGATTCTGGATCCGTAATGTGTGCCCTAATAAGATCAGTTTTCTCAGTTATTGGGCTATCAAATGATTTATCAGATTCCTCAGGCCCAATCGTCTCATAGAAATCATGTTCAGAAAACTCACGCGAGACTTCACAACTTGAATCTTCACCATCAAAGAAATCAGGATCCGT
This sequence comes from Thalassia testudinum, assembly GCA_037157565.1. Classification (NCBI taxonomy): domain Eukaryota; kingdom Viridiplantae; phylum Streptophyta; class Magnoliopsida; order Alismatales; family Hydrocharitaceae; genus Thalassia; species Thalassia testudinum. The sequence continues at coordinate 240,375 of JAZHRO010000029.1, read as the reverse complement.
ATTAATGTATGTCCCAAAATCATTTGTCACTTTCTGTTTAAAGGAGACATACGTTTGCTCATAACCCGGCTCAAGGATCTTAGGTGAAGAAATCAGATCATCCTTAATTGGTTGCTTTAATTTAATCTAGTCAGCCTCGTAACACGTGTCCCCCTCAATAGGTGCCTGAGCGGGTTCTGTCATTGGCTTTCTTGAAGAAGGTTCATCCTGGGAATCATCCCATGATTGAATCAAAGCAACCACGAATCTCATCCTCAATTTCTCTAATTTCCCAAGTAGAAACTCACCCGGGTTCTTATCCTTAACATCCTGGAGTCAATCCAACAAAAACTTATTCAAATCATCAATCATTTCAATCAGGGGCTCCAATCTTTCAATGCTAGGTATTGGCTAAACTTCTAAAGATTGTATGATATTCCTCAAGTTAGCCAGAACCTTATCTTGAACCTGGTTAACCTGAACCAAATGAGTTGGTTCAGGGTTGGGCGGGTTTGGGCTCAATGCAGGGGAATTAACGAATTGAGATTCGTTCTACCCTTCCTGATAATAGGTCATTTCAGATTGTTCAAAAGATGGTGATGACCTAAAGGCAATGAAATCAGAGGATGGGTAAGGATTGGTGTATCCTTCTTTATTGTAGATCGTATTAGGTTGTTCATGAAAGGAATACGATCTATAATCGATGTAGCTCTGAGAAGGATAGAAATCAGAATCAAAGTGTTCAAAGTTAGACCCTAAACACGGAGGTCCGGAACTGTATCCCCAATCCGAATTATCCTAACTAATTGATGGTTGATTACAGTATGAGTCGGGATAATCATCATGTTGAGGATAATTCACAACGGGAGGGAAAGAATGGGAATGCGTGAAATATGTGGAAGGATGCATGAGATACGGGAGGAAGAAAGGTTCCCTGCAATACAAACAATCAAACCTGTCCTTAAATGGGTTAGCCTAAAGACCTACAAACTCCCAAAACCCATCTTGAGATAAAGGAATGATTTGATCTACTTCCGTCTGTTCAATCCAACCAGTTAGAAGGAGGGACTGGGGAGAAGGTTCTTCCTTCGGCTTACGCCTCTGGTTCCTAGTGTACCCCCTAGCCGTTATCATTTGACTCCGCTCCCCTAGCTAGACATCAGATTGAACAGTAGAAATAGACTAATCGAAAATAATCTCGTTCTGAGTTCTGAAGAGCGAGTTCAATCCTTAAGGCCAACGTCTACTCTATTTTATTTAGGGCAAGGTTTGAATGTGCTTTGGAATGTGATGGGCCCTTTAAATGTGTTGTGCCCTTAATGATTGATTGATTTGTGTGTGCATGCACAACCAATGATTTTCAAGCAAGATTATTTTTGATGTGGTGAATTTTAATGTTCAAATCTTAGTAGCTTTTAGGATTCAACTTTAGGTGTTTTCAAACAAGTTTCATTGGCACACCAGGTTTTGAAAGCACAAGTGAAGATGTTTTCCTTAGAAGCTTAAAAAGAATGTGGAGTGCCTGGTAAATCCCTAAGAGTTGAACCTAAGTGGCAAATACTTGATTAGTTGATTTTATTTGAAGTGGTGCGGCCCAAACAACTCAAACAACTGGCCACAAATGCACCACTAAGTTAGGCACACAAAGATGGTTAACCTAGAATGATTTCTACTCTTTTATGTATTGCTTTATGTGTACTGGTTCCACAGATCAGATCCTAGTTGAGTAGAAACAAATCAATTCGGTTAAGTGCCTTTGAATGTGGGTGTATGCTGTGTGTTTGTTGAAAATTGCCCCACAAAATTATCTTTTTATTTTATTTTTATATAAATGAAGGTGGAATGAATGTGAGTGAGAATCCAAACAACCAAACTATTCCTAGGATTTATGCAAACACCTAGGTTAATTGGAATTTGGATTTAATGTGGCGAATGAAATCTGTGGAGGGGGAAAGAATGGGGGATAACTTACAAAACCTTCCACAGCACTTTACTCCAATCTACCGCTTTTGCTTGTCTCGAAAGAGTACCTGCAATTACAATAAGAAAGGAGAAAAGTGAGGTAAATGATTTGTAAGTTACAAAACGCGAAGAGAAATGAAAGATCGTCGCCTCCCTGGCAACGGCGCCAAAATGTTGAATGTTCGAATCGCTACGCTAACGTGTTTGGTTTTAGAAAACCAGTTGTTGTAGCTTAAAAGCAAAGAATTCATGTTCAACAAAAAAAATTTATACCGAAATGAAAATTCCGGGTAGAACACAAGGAGGCGGACGTTTGATTTAAAAACTACGTGTTTCTTTTTATTTGTCACGAAGTAATTCAATTTAAAGCTATCTAATTATTTACAGTAAATAGAAGAGAGAGAGAGGGTAAGAGAGAGAGAATATTACACATAGAAATCAAAATGAGATGTAGAATAAACAAAGAATTTATCACTAAGAAGATTGTTCATTACAACTAGAAAGCATAAAACAATTGCACTAGAAAGCGATAAATTTACTTTAGAAAGCATTAAAAGAATGGAGGGAGAAATGTCCTCCTCGACGATTTCTTGGAGGACGAGCAAAACTACTCTAGAAAGCAGTAAATCTATACTAGAAAGCAGTAAAAAGAATAGGGAGAGAGAAATCTTCCTCGATGGTTGCTTGGAGGATGAGCCGGATGGGACGACGCTTGGACGAAGGAGGACGAAGCAGAAGAACGGGAACGGAGCAGCATGCCGTCGTCGTCGTGGGATCCACTTCCGAAGGGGGACGAAAATTTGGACTTTATCTCGCGAGAAGCATCTCGGGTGTGGGACAAGCTTCTCTTGAGCTTTGGAGAGGTAGAGAAGAGAAGGAAGGGATGAGAATTTCATATGGAGGGTGTCTGCTTTTATAGTTGCAAGGAGTGGGGGCAAAATGGTCATTACAACTTTAAAATAATAAATGAGGGGTCTTTAGTGATGGATAAATCCGTCACTAAAGCCCCCAACGTGGGAGTAGCTCTCGCGCCCACGTGTGCCTCCTCAGCTGCCCGCTTCTTCAACGCCTACGCTCAAGTACTTCAGATCTCAACCATCCGATCGCGAGATCGGATGGCTTAGGATGCATCTCCGCTCGCTGTTGCGTGCCCGCCGGGCGCGTGTGATGCCGCATGATGCCGCACGTTCAATCGTGCATGATCTCAATTGAGTGCAGACAGCTGTCCGATCAAGATCCAACGCCCGCCCGCGCTCGCTCGCCCGCGCCTTCCTCCCCTTCGCTGCAGTTTGAACCTGCGCCCGCAGCTCGCGTAAGCATGCTCGATCGCTGCGCTACGAGGGGTGGATGGTCGAGCGGGCGCTTTTAGGCGCGGTTGACCACAGCCGTTGGATCGAGATCCAACAGCGGAGAGGGAGTGGGTGCGGGGCCTTCAGAGATTGCATGCGGCCGTTTGGGTGGCCAGGATGGCACCACGTGGCGCCATCTTGGCCATCCATCTTCTAGAAGTTGTAGATGGTGCCACGGATGTCGGATTGACTCGATTTTTGCGTTGTTGGGCTGCGATCGTCGATCCGAATTCATCTGTGCGGTCGGATTTGTCATTTGAAGTGCGGATTTACACCATCCTGGCCCTTGATCTTCTAGGGTTCCCTGGTCACTGTCTAATGCTACGGATGCCTGATTAGGGCAATCTCAGAGTCGTTGAACTCCAATCGTCACCATGATCACATCCATACGGTTGGATCTTTGATCTGAGGCCTCGATAAAATGTTTTCCCTATCCAAGCACAAAAAAGGAGACAATTAACCTCCATTTTATTCAAACTACTCTAATGCAAGATGATGCATGTTATGCAATATTTATATCATGAAATGCAATCCTATGCTTAAGAACATGCATAAATAGACATCTTAAGTAGTGTAAATGTGTTTACATCAAACACTTTTAGGAAAGTCCAGATTAACTTGCCTTTGTTGGAAGCTATTAAACAGATCCCATCCTATGCCAAGTTTCTGAAGGACCTATGCACCCAAAAGCACCGATCTAGGAAACAGGTCCAAACCAAGGTCATCTTGCCTGACCATGTTAGCTTGGTTCTCCAACATGGAACACCCCCCAAAATGAAAGACCCAGGGACCCCATATATTTCATTGGTTATAGGTAACCAACACATTGACGAGGCTCTGCATGATCTGGGTGCGGGGGTGAACATTTTACCGAGCTCTGTCTATGACCTTTTGGGAGGATGCAAGCTAAAGCCTAGTCAAGTAATCCTCCAGGTCGCAGACAGATCACTTAAGACACCACGAGGATTGCTGGAAGATGTCCTTATGGGAGTGGAGGACTTCTTCTTCCCTCTTGACTTTTTAGTGCTTGATACTGACCCATCAAATAAGCCCACAAAGCCGTCCATTATTCTGGGATGCCCCTTCTTGGCCACAGCGAATGCCTCTATCAATTGTAGATTTGGGGCACCTAAAATGGGCTTCCAGAACAAGAAGATCCGGTTGAATGTTTTTGATACTTACAAGTAATCCAGATTTGAAGATTGTTCTCAGATTGATGTCATTGATGAAATAATTGAAGGGACTACTTCAGCACTCCTATGTAGAGACCCCCTTCAAAAGGTCATTTCTAAGGACCATCCTTCGATTATTAAAGAAACTAAAAGGGAAATGGCGAAAATAGAAGAGTTGCTGGGGATACACACTGAGTCTCTGTCCCGACTCTGGACTGTGAAGGTAGATCTGCTACCTGAGGCACGGACATCTCAACTTAAACCCTTAATCCAAAAGGCTCCTGAGTTGGAGTTGAAACCCCTCCTAAGCACATTGAAATATGTTTTCCTTGGCCCTAATAACACGCTCCCCATTATTATCTCGTCTGCATTATCTGAATTGCAGGAGGTAGCTCTGCTTGAGTGTTTACAAAGGCACAAGGAAGTAATTTCCTGGTCAATTGCTGATATTAAAGGTGTTGATCCCTTTCTTTGCATGCATCATATATACACGGACGAGTCCGTGAAACCTTTCCGAGACATGCAGAGAAGGCTCAACCCAAATATACGGGAGGTTGTTAAAAAGGAGATTCTTAAATGGCTGGATGCAGGGATTATCTATCGCATTTCAGATAATAAATGGGTCAATCCTATTCATGTAGTACCCAAAAGGGTAGGAATCACTGTGGAGGAGAATGACCAAGGAGAGCTGGTGACCACTAGACCCTTAACTGGTTGGAGGGTCTGCATTGATTACCACCGTTTGAGCACGGCTACCCAGAAAGACCATTTCCCCTTACTGTTTATCGATCAAATTTTGGAATGATTGGCGGGGAACAAGCACTTCTGTTTTCTTGATGGGTACTCTGGGTATAATTAGATAGCCATTTTTCTGGATGATCAGGAGCGTACCACCTTCACGAGTCTATATGGCAAATTTGCATTCCGCCAAATGCCATTTGAGTTATGTAATGCCTCTGCCACTTTCCAACATTGTATGATGGCTATCTTTTCTAATATGATCGATGAGTTCATTGAAATTTTCATAGATGACTTCTCCATTTATGGCTTGTTGTTTGACCTATGCCTTTTGCACCTTGATAAAGTCTTAACCTGTTGTGAAGTGGCAAAGTTGGTGCTTAGCAAGGAGAAAAGCCACTTTATGGTCTAGTAGGGCATTGTGTTAGGGCATATAGTTTCCAAGAGAGGATTAGAGGTGGACACCACAAAAATTGATTCCATCTCTAAGCTTCCATTGCCTGCCAATGTCCGTCAAGTCAAATCTTTCCTTGGCCATGCTGAATTTTATAGGCGCTTCATTAGAGATTTTAGTAAAATCTCTAAGCCACTCTGCGACCTGTTAGCAAAGGATGTCTCCTTTGATTTTGATGATAGATGTGGCGAGGCTTTCCAAGTCTTGAAGAAAGCCCTTATTACCGCGCCGATTCTCCAAGCACTAGATTGGACCCTCCTATTTGAGCTAATGTGCAATGCTTCTGATTTTACAGTGGGAGTGGTCTAAGGTCAAAGGGTTGATGTCAAATCTCATGTGCTGCATTATGTCAGCAAGACCCTTACTGATCCTCAGCAAAACTACACGGTCACTGAAAAGGAACTTTTTGTTATAGTATTTACTTTGGAAAAGTTTTGATCTTATCTTTTCGGTTCCAAGGTTGTGGTGTTCACTGATCATTCTGCCTTAAAGCATCTTCTTGCTAAAAAGGACACCAAACCTCGCCTAATTCATTGGATTCTGCTACTCCAGGAATTTGACCTAGAAATTAAAGATAAGAAAGGAGTTGAGAATGTGGTAGCAGATCATCTGTCTAGGATCCCTATTGAGGCATCAAACCATGCTAGAGGTATTTAAGAGTCTTTCCTTGATGAGTCTCTGATGGCCGTGGAGGCTAAAACTCCTTGGTTCGCTGACATAATGAACTATCTGGTCACGGACATTACCCCCAATACTTGGGACAAGTAGAAGCGAGATAGGTTTCTTGCTAATGCTAAATTTTATCACTGGGAGGAACCCGAGCTTTTTAGAGTAGGTCCTGACCAGCTTTTTTGCCATTGCACCCTTATGAAGAACAAAGAAGTGTTCTGAGTTTCTGCCATGACCTCCATTGTGGGGGACATTTTAGTTGGAAGAAGACTGCCTATAAGGTTCTTCAGTCTGGCTTTTGGTAGCCCACATTATTCTGAGATGCATATACGTATGTGGGCGCATGTCTACATTGCCAGCAAACGGGAACCATTGGAAAAAGGGATGAGATGCCCCAGCAACCTATCCTCCTTATTGAGATCGTTGATATTTGGGGCATTGACTTCATGGGTCCCTTTCCTATGTCCTTCTGATATGAATACATCATTGTGGCTGTAGACTATGTATTGAAATGGATATAAGCCATACCCACGTGAACAAATGACCATTCCGTGGTCTTGGGCTTTGTTAAGGCTAATATCATTTCTTGGTATGGGTGCTTGATGCGAAATACACGTGATTTGTAAAAGCGGGTTCTAAACGTCGTTGTAATATGCGAATTCGCTTTCACTTTTAAATTTATATCCTAGATAGGGGAGTATCTAGGGCCATCCAAGGGGGCAAAAATTGCAATTCAATTCTCTTGCTAAAAACACATCTCAACTTTCTTTTTGCTATTTTAAATATATACATTTTTTATGTGTTTTGAAATAATACGGGCAAAGTGTGAATTGAGACAAAAGAGTCCTAACACCTAAAATGCTAAGCTGAAACTTAAGAGATTAAAAAGTCCACTACCTAAGCTCACTCTAGGCAAGTGGAGGCCTAGAGTAATTAGGGAGTGAAAGTAGAATAAGTGATAGAACACCAGTAACAATTGCAATAGAAAATTAAAAAGAAAGCAATTTGATTAACTCAAATTTGTGTTCTTTTTCCAAGACAAGTAGAGGAATGCTTCTACTAAAAGTAAAAAAATTTAAAAGCAATAAAAGAAACACAAATCCTCTTGCAAAAATTGGTGAAGAAGGGATTCTTCTTGCTCCAAGCCTAGCTGCTCCATGGCTTGAAAAGAGGGCCTCCTTCTTCTCCTTCCTTGAGAGCTCCTTCTAGGTGGGTGCTACCACCTTCAATGCTCTCCTCCAAGGGGTGGGCATACACCACCCTCAAAAGCTCCTCCAAGGTGGCATGGACCACCTTCAAGATCTCCTTCAAAGATCTTCCTTGCCTGGCTTCTCCTTTGGTTGGCGTGGGCACAAGAGAGAAGGGAAGAGGGGAAGGCACCAAGGGGACAGAATATCCCCTTAATCTTCTTCTTCTTCTTCTCTCTTGTGTGTGGGCTTCTAGGTAGAATATGAGAGTGAAATTGCTAGCCAAGGATGTTGGAGCATAGCTAAGCTAAGCTAAGCTAGCTTAGCTAGTGGAGGAGTAGAGGAGGAGGTATTGGAGCTAGGGTTTGAAGAGACGAGCTGAGGAGAAGTCTGGAGCTGGAACTGGAGCTAGCTGCTACTGAAGAAGCTGGCATGGAGCTACTCTAGCTAGCTGGCTTAGCTTACTAGTTCTTTGCTAGCTGCTAAGCCAAGCTAAAGTGAGCTGGCTTCTACCATAATGAGCTAAGGTGAGCTAGGTCTGGTGCTCCCGGGGAGGATCAAGCTGGTTGAGGCAGCTAAGGTAGCTTAGCTCAATTGAGTTGAGCTAAGCTGAGTCCCCGGGAGCTGGACTTGAGCTTCCTGAGCTGAGATGAGTTCTTCTTCAGCTGGCTAGAGTTGAGTAGAGCTAGATGTAGCTGGATCTGAGTTGGGGTGAACTCCATTCCACTCAGTTGAGCTATCTAAAGCTCCCTGTGTACTTGTGGAAGCTAAAATGAGCTAGACTCAACTAGGTTGAGCTGGATCTAAGCTGACTTGAGCTAGGGTGAGCTAAGATGAACCCTCTTGAGCTGCCATTCAGCCAAGATTAGCTGAATGGAGCTGGGATGAGCTATCCCTAGTTCAAGTGAGCTAGGTTCCAGCTGTGGTGAGCTGGATCAAGCTGAGTTCTAGCTAGTCTGAACTTCTCCTTCACCATTTGCCTTCTTGAGTGCTAGGGTTTTAGGGATCTATATATCTGTTCATCCCTAACACTCACAAAAACATATCAAAAATACAATAAAAAATGCAATGCATGCCTAACCTAATTTATGCCTAAATGTAGGCCGAAAACCCATTTGCGGAGTTAAATCCTAAGAGCTAGGTTTGTTTTAGTGCATAAGAATGATGATAAACATTGCCATCCTTCAGGAGACACACATTGACTGCGCTTTTGATAAGGCATGGGAAGAGATGAGGGTATGATGTAAACACATTTACACTACTTAAAATGTCTATTTATGCATGTTCTTAAGCATAGGATTGCATTTCATAATATAAATATTGCATAACATGCATCATCTTGCATTTAGAGTAGTTTGAATAAAATGGAGGTTAATTGTCTCCTTTTATGTGCTTGGACAGGGCAAACATTTAATAGGGGCCTCGGATCAAAGATCCAACCGTATGGATATGATTAGGGCGACGATTGGAGTTCAACGACTCCAAGATCGCCCTAATCAGGCATCCGTAGCATCAGATAGAGACCGGGGAACCCTAGAAGATCAAGGGCCAGGATGGTGTAAATCCGCACTTTAGATGGCAAATCCGACCACACGGATGAATTCGGATAAACGATCGCAGCCCAACGACACAAAAATCGAGTCAATCCGACATCCGTGGCACTATCTACAACTTCCAAAAGATGGACGGCCAAGATGGCGCCACGTGGCGCCATCTCAGCCGCCCAATCGGCCGCATGCGTCTTGTGAAGACTGCGCACCGTCTCCTCTCCGCCGTTGGATCTCGATCCAACGGCTGCGGTCGCTCGCGCTTAAAAGCGTCCGCGCGACCATTTCGTCCGCGTAGCGCAGCGGCGACGCAGCTGCAGGCGAAGCGGAGGTCGCGGGTTCGAGCCGCGGTGAGGGGGTGGAAGGCGCGGGCGAGAGGGCACGGACGAGCGTCAGATGAAGATCCAACGGCTGCGCGCGCTAAATCAGGACGACGCGCGATTGGACGCCGGGCGTAACGCGCGATCGCACGCGGGTGGGCGCGCTACGCAGCGGGCGCGGACGCGATCTAAGCCGTCCGATCTCGCGATCGGACGGCTGAAAATCAAGCGACGTGCGTAGGCGTTACGCGCGGGCAGCCGAGCGGGCGCGCGTGGGCGCGGAGGCTACGCCCACGTTGAGGGCTTTAGCGACGGATTTATCCGTCACTAAAGACCCCTCATTTATTGTTTTGAAAGTGTAATGTCCATTTTGCCCCCACTCCTTGCAACTATAAAAGGATACCCCCTCCATACGAAATTTTCATCCCTTCCTTCTCCTCTCTACCTCTCCAAAGCTCAAGAGAAGCTTGTCCCACACCCGGGATGCTTCTCGCGAGATAAAGTCCAAATTTTCGTTCCCCTTCGGAAGTGGATCCCGCGACGACGATGGCGTGCTGCTTCGTTCCCGTTCTTCTGCTTCGTCCTCCTTCGTCCCGCTTCGTTCTCCTTCGTCCAGGCGTCGTCCCGTCCGGCTCGTCCTCCAAGCGACCGTCGAGGAGGATTCTCTCTCCCTATTCTTTTTACTGCTTTCTAGTATAGATTTACTGCTTTCTAGAGTAGTCTATTCGTCCTCCGAGCGATCGTCGAGGAGGACATTTCTCCCTCCATTCTTTTAATGCTTTCTAGAGTAATTGTTTTATGTTTTCTAGTTGTAACGAACGAACTCTTTTATGATAAATTCCTTGTCTATTCTACATCTCCTTTTGATTTCCATGTATAGTATTCTTTCTCTCTCTCTTACTCCCTCTCTCTCTTTTATTTGTTGTAGATACTTAGATAGTTTGAATTGAATTTCTTCGTGACAAAATAAAAACGAAACGCGAAGTTTTTAAATCAAACGTTCGCCTCCCTGTGTTCGACCCGGAATTTTAATTTCGGTATAAATTTTATTTGTTGAACACGAATCCTTCGCTTTCGAACTACAACGACAGGTTTTCCAAAACCGAACACGTTAGCGTAGTTTCGTAACACGTTCAACAGGGTAGGATCTGCAAATGACCTTGTGGTGGTCAATTCCATTAGCAGATCTGGGGGAATTGCCATTTGGTGGAGGAAGCAGATGCTGTGCTTACAGGAGGTTTCCATGGCCAGGCACCTTCTGACCTACAGATTCACAAGAGGCTAGGGGAACAGTGTCTTCTATGTGATTGGTGTTTATGGGCCAAATGATCCTAACAGGAGGCAGGTACTGTGGGAGGACTGGATTTTGGCTGCAGAATTTGTAGGTGGGGGGGCTTGGCTTGTTGGAGGTGACTTTAATTGTACTTTAGTGGGGAGTGACAGATATAATGGGGTGGTTGACAGCTCCTCCACAGGATTTCAGTTGGTGGTCCAAGCCTTGGGGATGTGTGAATTTCCATCATTAGGGGCTAAATTCACTTGGAGGAATGGCAATGGGCTCATGTCCAAGATTGACAGATTTTTTAGGAATGCTGAGCTGTTGGATCTCTTCCAGATGTCATTTGTGTGTGGTCTTGAACATCCATTTTCTGACCAAACACCTTTGGTGTGGGAAAATGGTGAGCAGGTGGTGGCTGGTTCCTATTTTAAATTTAGGAGATCTTGGCTGAGGGAAACAGGGTTCAGAGACATGCTTGCCAGCTGGTGGTGGTCATAGTAGGGTGAAGGCGTAGCCACCTCCAGACTGGCTTCTAAGCTTTTGGCTCTGAAAGGCATGCTGAAGGAGTATGGAGATATTGTCTCAGTTCTTAGACATCAGAAGCGTCATGAGGCCTTGCTGAAAATTCAGGAATTGGATACCAAGGAAGCTGTGGACCATCTATCTGAACTTGATCTTGCTGATAGAAGAAGATGGTAGGGAGTGGTAATTGAAGAAGACCTGAAATTGAAGATGGATTGGAGGGAGCGATCTAGACAGCTTTGGCTAAGTGAGGGGGATGCAAACACCAAATTTTTTCATTTGGCTGCTAGCTCTAGGAGCAGAACAAATCTGATCTCATCAATGGTTGTAGAGGGGTAGAGAATTACCTCCTTATCTGATATCAGAGCTGAGGCCATCAGGTACTTCAAGGAATCGTCAAGAGCTGCAAGTAGGGGCAACTGGAGAATGACAACATATGATTTGCCCAGGATTAATGAGTCTCAAGGGGCCAGCCTAATTGAATCTCTTTCTGAGGCTGAAGTATTGAAGGCTATTAATGATCTCAATTGTGAAGGATCGCCTAGTCCTGATGGAATCCAGGTTTTTTTTTACAAAGAACAATGGGACATTATGGGCTCAGAGGTTATGGGGGTAATTAGAGAATTCCAAAGAGGCAATTTTGGCTTTGAAAGAATTAATAGATCTTTTCTGTTTCTTTTGCCTAAAACTCCGGGTGCTGAATCTTTCCAGGAATTTAGACCCATTGCTATTTCTAACTCCTTGTATTTGGTCATTGGAAAGGTCCTGGCTAATAGATTGAGGCCTGTATTGCAAGACTTGATCCATCCTACTCAATCTACTTTCCTCCCGGGTAGATCCCTACAAGAATCTTTTATCTTGGCCCAAGAGATGGTTTGTGGTTGGCATAAGAGAAGATGCAAGGCCTTCATGTGGAAGGTTGATTTTCGTAAGGCTTATGACTCAATCAGCTGGCCTTATTTATGGGATGTGCTTAAAAGAAGGGGCTTTCCCCCTACTTGGATAGCTTGGGTTAAGAGATGTATTACCACGGCTTCCTTTACCCCTCTAATAAATGGGAAACCCTGTGGTGTATGGATCCAGCCTCAACGTGGCATCAGGCAATGATGCCCCCTGGCCCCATTGATCTTTAACTTGGCAGTTGATAGTTTAGCTTGGTTTGTTTGTAAGCTTTCTAAGGTAGGTCTTGTTAGAGGTTATTCACTCTCTTGAAGGAACAGTCTGGCTCCTATTCTTCAGTACGCAGATGATACTGTCTTTTTTGTTGAAGGATCCATGGATTGAGCGTTGGCTTTGCATTACTTGGTTGATATCTTTGGTGAGCTTTCTGGACTGAGGTTAAATAGGGACAAGTCTAGTTTGGTCTGCTTTGGTTTACCTGAGGAGGAGCAAGAAGCCTTAGCAACCATCCTGATGACTCCCCGCATCAGTCTTCCTATTAGATATCTTGGACTGCCTTTGAGGTTTTCAAGGTTGAAGAGAGGTGATTGGAATTGCCTTTTTGACAGGATCTCAATGAAACTTGATAGTTGGCACAACAGATACTTATCCAGAGGTGGAAGGCTTATCTTGCCCAATTCGGTGATCACTGATTAGCCCATAGTTGTGGGTTATTTAAGTATTTAAGTTCCTAGACATTAGGTTAATTCTAACATTTATTTATCATAAATTAGGATGTAAATAGATTAATTTATATTTTTAATTTAATTACATAATCCATGCATTGCATTCATATTTTAAGTGCATTTAGAATTAGCTTAGAATGGCATTCATCTAATTAGTTAACCAATTAGGTACATTATTTTCGTTAACATAAAAGTTGAGGGTCTGTAGATAAATAACCATAATATTTTAACATTATTTTCTTTATTCTTCTTGCAGGAACGACTGCATTTCCTTCGGCTACTGCTCCAACGCCACCAGCTACCGTAACGAAGCCTGCATACAAGGATGAGCAGAGAATGTGGATCTGCTCCTGCCTCTCCGTTCAAATCTATGCAAGAGGCTACAAAGGGAGGAGGGAGGCAGCCGAGCTCGGGAGGCCTCCACCACCGACTCACCACTGTGCAGAGAGATCTTCTCTCTTCCATTCCACACTGCTGGCCTCAACCGCGGCGACGACCCTCCACAACCGTGGGCGTGTGGTGTGACAGGCACACCGCCATCCGGAGGTCGTTCGCATTACCGTGAGCACCTCGCTGTGCACCTTCCTCGCCGTCGTCATCAACAACCACCGTCGCTGTAATCACCTTCTCAGTCAGTTAAGACATCCGGGAAATTTCCCGGACGTCTGAAGCCACACCCCACTCCAGCAGCAATCATCGTTCATGCCTGCTCACCTTCCACCTGAACCGTAGCCGTTGCCCGCTCACTCCACGCCACCCGCACGCCCTCCAGCCGCACGCAAGGCAGGCACAACCTCCACTGCACCTGCGCCTCCCGCGCCTGCAGCGTCTCATTGCTCACGCCCGCACCACCACCCTCGCGCTTGCAGCCTTCATCCGTGCGCACCCATGCCTACAGCAACCGCGCTCACAGGACTCGAGCGCACACCCACGCCTGCAACCTCACCCACGCTCACCACCAACAGGCCGTGCACACGCCCACGCCTCCAGCCAGCGCGCAGCAGCGCCTCCCGCCAGCTGCGGCATTCCCCCGTGCCATGCCTTCCGCCTACGCGCGCCCCTGCTGTCTCTCACCGCCACTTCTAGCATGAACTCACCGGCACCGACTGCAGCGCACACACTTCTCGCCAGCACCGGCTGCAGTGCTTCCACCAACAGAGCACGTACCCACTTGCAGCGCAGGCACTTCCCGCCAACAGCAGCTGCAGCACCGGTTGTGGCCACCTCCGCTGGAGCTCGTCCGATCGGCTCCGGCCACCGCGCGACACGCCGCCACCACCGCTTCGAAGCCCTCGGTCTAAGGAACTTCCTCCAAGCTTCCCGCGTCCGGCCGTCCACTCCTCGTCATGCACGACAAAGGGGAAAAATCCCCTGTTTTGCTACAGTAACATGTCCATTAAAAATTACATTTTCTACCATTGTCAATTTTTAATAATATTTTATTGATTCTACATTGCGACAAATATCCTCTAGTTACTTAGAATTGCTATTTCAGCATGATTTCTTGATTCAACCTTAATCTGAAGGCAATTTTGGCTTGATTTTTGTCTAAACTTGCTACGAACAAACGTTTTTAACTGGTGCGAATTGAAATACATCATTGCCTCCCTGTGGATACGACCCGCTCTTCTGCGAGTGGTTATTTATTTTTAAATATTGATTAGTCGATTTTTCCACCATATAAAACTGCAAACGACTTTAAAGCGAACAATCGACTCGTCAAATGGCGCCGTTGCCAGGGAGGCAACAGACAATAATTTCACTTGATTTTATTTTAATTATTTGTCAATTGCACAGTGATTTGACCATTTATTATTTTCTTTTCTATGCGAGAAAATTTGTGCAAGAATCAACCAGTGTGAGAGGCGACCCTTGACATCGCCAGAGGAGAATTGGACAAGCTATTTTGGAAAGGAGGAGAAGGATGAGGATGCGACGGACATCATTGTATATTTAGTCTCTAGTTTGATTAGAATAGAATTAAGACTTTAGATTTAATTTTTCATTGCATTTGGTTTGAAACCCTTATTCTGGGGTACATTTTGAGGGGTTTGTTCCCCGATTTTGTTTTGGGCCCGTGTTGGGTAATTTTTGGGATCCTGTTCACTTTTCTTTAGATTTAGGTTTTTAGTTTATTGATTACTTTTATTTTCTTGTGCATAAGTAGTTTAAAAATTAAAAAAATAAAAAAACGAGCTGCCTGCTAGAATCTACCTGCCCTAGGAGGAACCATTTAGGTCTATATTAGCAGCCTCTAGATTTATTTCTCTGTATTGCATGCATTCTTGCATTGTTGATTGCTGGAAGTAAGGTACGCATTCTCTTACTTTGCATCATATTCTTGATCACGCATTGCATTTGGGATTTAATTCAAAGATCACAAAGTTTGTCTTGAAGCGATCTAACAAGTGGTCACATATATTCAAGAAAAAAAAGACTAATTAAAGCAGGGACATCTAAAAATCAAGGACTTGATTGTAAAATGTGGTGTGCGATTCAAAATTCAAAATCCTTTTGTGGTGAATGCACACTTATATCTGTTGCACCATAGCACTCATTTAGACACTCCTAAGTCTTGAAACGACTAGGATAAGAGCCCTCCTACTGTTGGATTCTGAAGTATTCGGAACTTGCGATCAAAGGTTTTGTAAATCCAAAGAGGGGGATACCCTGTCACGGATTTTTGGGGGTAGTTGAGAAGCACCGTGAAAGCATAGCTTCAAAGGAAGGCTTAGGCCTACTTGCATCCCTCAATCTTCCGTCTTTGGATTTACTTGACTATTTGAGATTTAGGGAAGAATACCTAAGCTCCAACTAGGTCTTTTTAGGCATTTCGAAGGTTGACAATAGGCATGTAATTGATTGGGCAACTTGTTTTGTCACCTACAATTTGAACTAAAGTCAAAAGCCTAAATCTGTAAAGACCAAACAAGTCCTTTTGAATTGTGTTTGTAGTGCATGCTTGGTAGGCGTTCTCTTAGGAGACAACTTGTATTTGATCCTGAACCTGAAAGAATCCTAAGAAGAGACCTTCCAAGGGTAGAAATGGCAGGTCAAAGGAGCCTTAAGGAATATTTCATCCCAACTAATCAAGCTAGCCCAGCACTACGTAGACCTGGAGGGGACAATCCGTATGAGATCAAAAGTAGTACCATATCCTTGCTACCCTCCTTTTATGGTACTACTAGGGAAGACCCTTACAGGCATATTGAGGAATTCATCGAGGTCTGTTCCACGGTGAATCTGCAGGGTGTTACTGATGACGCTCAAATGCGGACCCTCTTTCCCTTCTCCCTAAAGGACAAAGCCAAGTATTGGTATCACACCCTTGATAATATAAATACTTGGGATGCCCTGAAGGAGTTTTTGAAGAAGTACTTCCCCATGAGCAAAACAAATCACTTTAAGAGAGAAATTATAGAGTTTTGCTCAAAAGGATGGGGAAGCATTCCATGATGCGTGGGAGTGCTTTAACGATTTGCTAAGACTTTGCCCACATCACCAGGTGCCTAAATGGCAACTGGTTGAAAGGTTCTACACCAGACTTAATGATTAGCATAGGCAAACTGTGGATGGTGCCTGTGCAGGAACCTTTCTATCTAAGACTGAGGATGAAGCTTGGAACTTATTTGATACTTTGAGTGAGAATTCTATTCACTTAAATTCTGCCTACATGGATAGAAAGCCCACTCTCATGCAAAGAAAGTTGGAGGCGAATGAGGCAAGGGACACCTAGAATTTAGCCTATCAAATTCAATTATTGAATCAAAACATGGAAAGGCTTATGTCGAACCCGAGTTCATTCGTACCTAACACCTCCACATCCCAAGCTTCCGAATGCTTAATTTGTCAAGGCAATACACACGCCACTATGGATTGCCACTTGGCCTCCCAATTCCCTGAGCTTGTACAAGTGGATTTGAATGCCGCTCAAGGGTTCCGTCCAAGACCTCGTAATGACCCTTTCCCCAACACTTATAATGAGGGATGGAGGAACCACCCAAACTTTTCATGGAGACAAGGAAATGTCTCAAATTCAGGGAATTACAAACCACAATCCTTTCAAAACCATCAAATGAACCAACCTCAGACCTTTGCCCAACCTAAAACCTCTGAGAAGGATGAATTGAAGGCGATGTTGAAAACTATGCAAGAAAGTCAAAGCGCCATCATCCAATCTCATGACAAGGCTATACATGAGATGAAATCACAAATTGGACACGTTGTTGAGGCCATTAGATAGAGGGAGACTGGGAAGTTCCCCAGTACTGCTAGGGAAAATCCTAAAGGAAAAGGGATTGTCTTTAGGGAGCATGCTCAGGCAGTGACTGTTCTGAGGAGTGGGAAAGAAATTTCCAAACCCGATGCTCCTATAGTCTCACCCCCTAAAAAACCATCCACCCCGAGTTTCACCCGCATCGGAGAAGACTTGCCCAAATCTTCTCCGCTTGAAATCACCTCACCAGAAGAAGTTGCCCCCGTTCCACCCCTTACCCGACATGACAACCCTTCCAACCAGAGATCGAGAGTGCCTTTTCCAAAGCGCTTATCCACCTCTGGGCAGACTTCTGCTGGCTCATCTGGAGCCAAAGATAAGACGGATGAGATTATGGAAACTTTCAAGTAAGTGCAGATTAATTTGCCTTTGCTTGAAGATATCAGGTAGATTCCATCTTATGCCCGCTTCTTAAAGGACCTGTGCATGAAAAAGCGGCAATCTAGAAAACAGGTCCAATCAAAAGTTGCCCTGCCTAATTCTGTTAGCTCAATTGTTCAACATGGCACACCCCCGAAACTTAAGGACCCAGGAGCCCCTTACATATCTATAGTTATTGGTGACTTACAAATTGATGAGGCTCTGCTTGATCTGGGTGCGGGGGTGAACATCCTTCCGAGCTACGTGTATGAACAACTTGGGGGAGGCAATTTGAAGCCTAGCCCTGTAATCCTTCAAGTTGTTGATCGATCACTTAAGACACCACGGGGAATTTTGGAAGATGTCCTCATAAGAGTGGAGGATTTCTTCTTTCCCATTGACTTCTTAGTTTTGGACACTAACCCTACCAACAAGCCAACCAAACCCTCCATCATTTTGGGCCGCCCCTTCCTTGCAACTTCTCATGCTTCAATGAATTGCAATACTAGGGCATTGAAAATGGGCTTTGGGAACAGGAAAATCTGACTTAATGTGTTTGATGCTTATAAACAAGCCGGACTTGAGGATTGTTCTCAAGTTGAGGTGATAGATGACCTAATTGAAGAGGCAACTCCTGCAATGTTATGTGATGACCCCCTTCAGCATGTCATGCTAAATGAGCATTCCCATCTCTTGGAGGAATGTGAAGGGGATATACTAGAACTAGAGGAATTGCTAGGAGTTTCTGTTGAGTCTCTTCGCCCATCATTTCCGCCGAAGGTAGATTTGCTACCTGAGATGGGGACATCTATTATGAAACCCTCAACCATACAAGCCCCCGACCTTGAGTTGAAACCCCTCCCTGACACTCTCAAGTATGTTTTCCTAGGTGCCAATGATACGCTCCCCGTTATCATTTCGGCTGTGCTATCTGAGGCACAGGAGGGAGCCTTGATTGAATGCCTGTCTAGGCACAAGGAAGCTATTGCTTGGAGCATTGCTGACATTAAGGGTATAGACTCTACACTCTGCATGCACCACATTTATACTGATGATTCCATCAACCCTTTTAGGGACATGCAGAGACATTTGAACCCTAATATGAGGGAGGTTGTAAAAAAGAAAATCTTGAAGTGGTTGGACGCCGGGATCATATATCCCATTGCTGACAGTAAATTGGTCAGTCCCATTCATGTGGTGCCAAAGAAGGCAGGTTTTACTGTGGAACTCAACGACCAAGGTGAACAAGTTGTCACTAGACCCTCAACTGGATGGAGGGTTTGTATTGATTACCGCAAGCTGAACACCGCTACCCAGAAGGATCACTTTCCTTTGCCTTTTATTGATCAAATTCTCAAAAAATTGGCAGGGAATAAGTATTATTGCTTTCTCGATGGATATTCTAGGTACAATCAGGTGGCAGTCTTTCCTGATGACCAGGAAAAGTCGACATTCATGAGTCCTTATGGTACTTTTGCATTCAGGTGTATGCTGTTTGGATTATGTAATGCCCCTGCAACTTTTTAGCGGTGTATGATGTCTATCTTTTCAGACATGATTGACGAGTGTGTCGAAGTATTTATGGATGACTTCTCTATTTATGGCTCGTCTTTCGACCAGTGTCTCCTGCACCTGGAGAATGTGTTGAAATGATGTAAGGAGACTGGTTTAGTCCTCAGCTGGGAGAAAAGTCAATTCATGGTACACAAAGGAATTGTACTTGGGCATGTTGTATCCGAGCAAGGTTTGGAAGTAGATAAAGCTAAGATTGATTCTATTTCCAAACTACCATTGCCTACGAATGTCAAACAGATTAGATCCTTTCTAGGCCATGCTGGCTTTTGCAGGCGCTTTATTAAAAATTTTAGTAAGATTTCTAGGCCACTTTGTGACTTGTTGGCGAAGGAATCTTCCTTCAGTTTTGATTCAAAGTGTGCCGAGGCCTTTCAAACTGTAAAGGAGGCCTTTGATCTCTACGCCTATTCTCCAAGCTCCTGATTGGACACTCCCATTTGAGCTTATGTGTGATGCTTCGGATTATGCAGTGGAGCTGTCCTTGGACAAAGGGTTGAGGGAAGACGTTATGTGCTGCATTATGCAAGCAAGACTTTAACCGAACCTCAGCAAAACTACACCGTCACTGAAAAAGAATTACTTTCTGTAGTTTTTGCTCTGGAGAAGTTTAGGTCTTATCTACTTGGGTCTAAGGTGGTTATTTTTACTGATCATGTAGCAGTGAAACATCTCATTGCTAAGAAAGATTCTAAGCCACGTCTGATTAGGTGGATCCTACTCCTTTAAGAATTTGACAAAGAAATACGTGAAAAGAAAGTAGAAAATGTTATGGCTGACCACCTATCTCGCCTTCCTCTTAATGACTCTCTTTCTGGAGACATTTGCGAGACATTTCCCGATGAAGCTCTGATGGCGGTAACACCAACTTTACCTTGGTATGCAAACACTGTAAATTACTTGGTCACTGGATAACTCCTGGCTCTTGGGATGAGCAGAAAAGAAAGAGATTCATTTCTCAAGCAAGATATTTTCATTGGGAAGAGCCAGAATTATTTAGAATTGGACAAGACCAATTATTGAGACATTGTGTGCCTGAAGAGGAACAACAAAGTGTGCTGAGTTTTTGCCATGAACTTCATTGTAGACACTTTGGTGCTAAGAAAACTGCTTTTAAGGTTCTCCAGTCCGATTTTTGGTGGCCTTCCTTATTTAAGGATTCTCATAATTTTGTTAAGGCTTGTATTAGATGTCAACGGACTGGAACGATTGGGAAGAAGAATGAAATGCCTCAATATCCTATTCAACCTGTTGAAATTTTTGATGTGTGGGGAATTGACTTTATGGGCCCCTTCCCGTCGTCCCATGATTTTGAATATATCTTGGTGGCAGTTGATTATGTCTCTAAATGGATAGAGGCCATTCCTACACGCACAAATGACCACTCTGTGGTTTTGAAATTTGTGAAGGCCAATATCATATCTCGTTTCGGCTACCCCAAGACTATTATAAGTGATGGGGGACCTCATTTCCGAAACCACCACTTCAATCGGTTAATCAAGAATTTGGGAGTGACTCACAAGGTTGCTACCCCTTACCACCCTCAGACAAGTGGCCAGGTTGAAGTATCAAATAGGGAGATAAAAAATATTTTGGAAAAGACCATTAGACCTGATAGGAAAGACTGGTCCCAAAAGCTCGATGATGCTTTGTGGGCTTATCGAACGACCTATAAGACCCCTTTGGGTACTTCTCCCATTCGGATTGTGTATGGAAAAGTGTGCCATTTACCTGTTGGGTTGGAACATAAAGCACTTTGGGCTATTCGAACTGCTAACATGGATTTAGAAAAGGTAGGTAAGGCACGACTTCTAGAATTAAGTGAGCTTGAGGAGCTGAGGAATGATGCTTATGACACCTCTCAAGCTTATAAAGAAAGAACTAAGGTCTTGCATGATAAGTTTATTCTTCGAAAGACCTTTGAGCCCAACCAACAAGTCTAGCTTTTCAATTCCAGACTTAAGCTTTTTCCTGGGAAGTTAAAATCTCATTGGGATGGGCCTTATATAATCACCAAAGTATTTCCGCATGGAGCTGTGGAGATAAAAAATCCTTCCTCTTCAGCAACTCCCTTTATCATCAATGGTCAACGGTTAAAACCGTACATAACTTTAGATGGCCATCTGGTTGATGAAGTCACTCTTGAGGAGCCTTAGCTCCTACCATTCTCCGCCTCAGGTAATATCTTCCTTTAGCTATTTTTGTTTTCAATGAGGACATTGTTTGAACCAGGCATGGGGGAGAGGACCTGAGGCATTTTGTTTATAGCATGCATATAAAAAAAAGAAGAGAAAATGAAAAAAAAAAAAGTTTTGAGCTTAACTGGCTAAGTCCTGCATTCTTAAGCAAATCAGAACTCTAAGGTTGACTAAATTAATTCTAGGGTCAAACTTTAGAAGCTAAATGAGCTGCTAGCTTTAGACCTTTAGGGTCCTTTGTGGACTTAAAAACTTAACTAGGAGTTAAGTTGCGGACCATTCCTCAAGAGGTTGAGGAAGGGAAGCTAGGGTTTGAGTTAAAAGGTGGGGTAGTACCTGGAGTCATATTCTACCTTTTGGTTTACGGGTCCTTGTAACCCAAGCATCCAAATTTCACACACATGGTCTGGTAATTAACTTAATTTCTGTCTTTCTGAAAAGAGATTTGGTTCTCTTAGTTTTGACTTAGGAGAGGCTTGAAAACACATTTTGATTGGAAGAGTTCTCGCCGTAGGAGACGTGGAGTATATACTCACCTTGAGGATGCGATGATAACATATTACCTCCTCGGTACTTGTCTCTTAGGATATCCATCCTACTGGGGGCATGTAAGCGCATTGTGCGGTTCAGGTACCATGGGCGGCCCTATCTCGAAGTGCCGATTGCCATAGGCCTGAATTTGCTTAAGAAATCCATGGGCGATACTATCTCGAAGTGTCGATTGCCAAGAGTTCTTGGGGTCGTTATGGGCAGTGCTATCTCGAAGCATCGAAAGCCAGGCACCCTTCGAGGTATGGTAATGGGGAGAATGAATCCGACACAGATCGTGTTGATAGCTGATCTGATGTTAGATTTAGAAGAATCAAACAAACAAAAAAAATATATATATATAAAAAAAAAATTCCTTTAACTCAAATAACTCAGAATAATGCACAGGCACGGATGCTTTAATCTCAGGGATGAATAAACTTTAGGGTAGAGTCAGAAATCAGGGAAACTTGTGCCTGCAACTCGTCTTCAGCTGACCTAGTCTGTAACTTAGCAACTAGTTAGGAACCTTGGGTCTAGAGTCTGAACTCAATATGCCTCTGAAGGAAGACTAAGTGAGTTGACTAGTCTACTTGGAGTGCTAGGTTTCACTTAATTTTACTAGGGACTAGCAAAAACTAGGCATGGGGGTATTTGATTAGTCCATAGTTGTGGGTTATTTAAGTATTTAAGTGCCTAGACATTAGGTTAATTCTAACATTTATTTAGCATAAATTAGGATGTAAATAGATTAATTCATATTTTTAATTTAATTACTGATAAACGCCAGTTTATCATCATTCTTATGCATTAAAACAAACCTAGCTCTTAGGATTTTACTCCACAAACGGGTTTTTGGGCTGCATTTAGGCATAAAATAGGTTAGGCATGCATTGCATTTTTTATTATCTTTTTAATATGTTTTTGTGAGTGTTAGGGATGTACAGATATATAGATCCCTAAAACCCTAGCACTCAAGAAGGCAAATGGTGAAGGAGAAGCCAGATTAGCTGGAACTCAGCCTGATCCAGCTCACCTCCGCTTGATCCAGCTCACCGCAGCTGGAACCTAGCTCACTTGAACTAGGGTTAGCTCATCCCAACTCCACTCAGCTAATCTCAGCTGAATGGCAGCTCAAGAGAGTTCATCTTAGCTCACCCTAGCTCAAGTCAGCTCAGATCCAGCTCAACTTAGCTGAGTCTAGCTCATCTCAGCTCCCACTAGTCCACAGGGAGCTCTAGCTAGCTCAGCTGAGTTGACAGGAGTTCACCCCAGCTCAGATCCAACTACATCCAACTCCACTCAACTCCAGCCAGCTGAAGAAGAACTCATCCCAGCTCAGGAAGCTCAAGTCCAGCTCCCGGGGACTCAGCTTAGCTCAACTCAGTTGAGCTAAGCGACCTTAGCTGCCTCAACCAGCTTGACCCTTCTCGGGAGCACCAGACCCAGCTAACCTTAGCTCATTGTGGTACAAGCCAGCTCACTTTAGCTTGTCTTAGCAGCTAGCAAAGAACTAGCAAGCTAAGAAAGCAAGAGTAGCTCCATGCCAGCCTCTTCAGCAGCAGCCAGCTCCAGTTTCAGCTCCTGACTTCTCCTCCTCAGCTCCTCCGTCCAAACGCTAGCTCCAACACCTTCTCCTCTACTACTCTATTAGCTAAGATAGCTTAGCTTAGCATAGCTTAGCTAGCAACCAGCTCCTTGGCCATCCACCACCTTCAAAGTCAACCCCAGCTAGCTCCACCAACTTAAGCCTACCTAAGCTAGCTACCCTACTCAATTTGGCACCACCTCCTAGCCATCCCTTCACCCCATTATCACCACCAAAAGACACCTTAAGTTGGCGCCAAAAACTACCCCTAACCACCTCTATATTGGCGCCAACTTTCAGCCCTTAATCAACCCTACACCTACCCATATAAGCCATCCTAGCCATCCACCTAACCCCCCCTTCTAGAATCCTTCTTGGCACCAAGTTAGACCCTCTTCTAGAAGCCATTTTGGTGCCAATATCAACGGGTGCCAACACACATAACCACCCCTTAGGTGTCCCTTAAGGTGGCTCCAAACACCATTGGCCATTGGATCTTCAACCACCTCCATCTCTTCATCTTGGCCCTTCATTTCAAGGGACACTTTAGCCCCCTTCCTATTCTTTAAAAACCCACCACCTACCACCATTTTAGGGAATCCTCCATTAGTGTAATTTGCTACCTAAACCACCTATACCTACGGCCAAGAAGAAGGAGTAGAGAAGGAGATTAAAGGGGCACATCACCAGCCCTTTTGGTGCCTTCTTCTCCCCACTCTCTTCAACTTGAGCCACGCCAAGGAGGAGGACTCTTCCACTTCAAGGAGGATGGCCAGGCATGGGAGAAGGACCTAGGGTGGACGTCCACCCTTGGAGAGAAGCTTAGGGCACGCCCCCTTTGGGCTTGCCTTGGAGGACATCACCTTGGCGGAGCACTGCAAGGAAGGAGTTGAAGGATTCTTTTCAAGCTTGGGAGCCACCAACCTTGGTGCAAGAAGCCCTCTTCTTCACCATCTATCTAGAGGATTTGTGTTTTCTTTTCTTATTTTAATTTTTCTAGTAGTAGAAGCATTCCTCTACTAGGCTTTTTTTTTGTAAAACACTTTTCATCAATCAAGTTGCCTTCTTTGCAATTTTCTATTTTGCATTTCTACTTGCTTTATTTTTTTAGCATTTTTCACTCCCTCTCCCTAATTATTCTAGGCCTCCACTTGCCTAGAGTGAGCTTAGGGAGAGGCTCTACTTGCCACATAGAAGTAGTATTTAAATTGAAGTGTAAATCACCTTTTCCGCCACCAGTTCGCATGTTGCTTTAGCTTAAAAACAAAAAAAAAATG
Source organism: Thalassia testudinum (assembly GCA_037157565.1). Classification (NCBI taxonomy): domain Eukaryota; kingdom Viridiplantae; phylum Streptophyta; class Magnoliopsida; order Alismatales; family Hydrocharitaceae; genus Thalassia; species Thalassia testudinum. The sequence goes on along the minus strand of JAZHRO010000029.1, from coordinate 215,773 downwards.
ATATATTGAAAAAATACCAAAAAAAAGTTTAGATTGTATTCCAAGCAAGAGAATCAGTATTGCAAACATTTGGCCTCCTTGGACGACCCTAGATACTCCCCTATCTAGGAATATAAATTTAAGAGCGAAAGTGGATTTACGCGTTACGACCTAATTAACAAACTGCGTAAAATCGCTATCACTTTTTGGTGTCGTTGCTGGGGAGGCACGGCTTTGCATTAATTAATTTTCTCTTGCTTGAAGTGGATCTCATCCCCTTCTCTTTCTTTCTTTTATGTGTGCCAGAACTACAGCGGGAAGGAAGTTCCTTTTCTTCCCACGAAATTCAGGTTGGTTCCTCTTTCTTGTCACATAATTAATTAAAACTACCAAAAACATATTAAACTTGGCTTTTAGGATCCCAAACAAATTAATTAAGTTGAGTGATGTTCATATAAAATCCATTGTTTGCTTGAATGCTTCTTTAACACCACTCCATTGCAAGTATTGGTGTTCTATTTTTCGGGTCCAGATTTCTATCCGAACTTGAAAAATTGATTCCTAACACCACAGGCCTCCTAAAATCATAAAATTTCACATAGTGATTCCCAACTAAGTTAGCAACATTTTTCCAAATTTCAAAACAATTGGATTTGTACTTAATTTTTTAAAATTCATGGACTGAAGAGGGGTCACACACTCTAATCTTCCTATTTTGTTACTGTCCGTGAATTTTTAGAATTTTTGTACTCATCAAATTTTTGTGAAATTTAGCTTTCTGGAATCCTTGTAGAATTTTACACATCATATAAAATCATAAAAATTTTCTAAGGTCGGTGGTAGTACTAAAAAGTCCAAAATACCCACAGATATCATTTCTGGACTTTGACACCAGTACAATTAAAAATTAAAAACAATTGTCAAACAAATTCCTAAAATCTTAAAAAATCTTTTTTGGAATCCTTGTTTGATTTTATTCAAATTAGTGGTGTTGTTTGACTTGTTTGGACCACTACTTAATTCAGAAAGCCAAAAATCAATCCATTGGTAGTAATTTTCTGTCTTAGGGATAATTGGCTTAGGGTTTCTCTTTCCTTTTAGAGACTCACATTAAAGGAAATTAACCATCACCAATATAACTTGTCTTTCCTTTGATTGTGAGATTTCAAACTTGTTTGAAAATTTAAAGAGAAAAACCCTAAAACACATTTAATTAAATTAAATCCTAAAAGGCATAAATACAAGAAAATTATGTGACAACTTGATTTTCATTGGAGCTACTCTCCAATTCCTGCACACACACAAAAAAATCAAAATAACAGGGCAACATCCCAATAAATGTCCTCCACATTCCGTGTGCACTGTAGCATCCTAGACCTAATTAAAACTTGTAGCAACTTGACACCTAAGGCTTTATCAACTTAGGCTTGCTATTTAGGTCTTAAGTTTTCCTTAGTTAGTACCAATTCTGTCATCTATATCTGGTGTTCAGGCTGAGGGGCCGTGTCAAACGACCAGGCGCGGGTTTGTACAAGCACCTGGGGTTTTCCCTGGGAAATGTTTGGGCCCAAACCTCCCCTTAAGCAACTTGGCTAGATTTGTTGATAGAACAGGTATTCACTATTGACTACTTATTTCCTATATAGACCAAGTCTTAGGTTATTATTAGGGAGTCACATTTAAGTTAGGTCTAGTTTTATTTGTTTGAATTACACACTTTCTCTCATCTCTTTCTCTTCTCCTCCCCTCCCATTCTTCCATTTTATGCACGGGCGACGGTCTCAAAATCCGCACTTGGAAGGACCATTTGATTTCGCCCCCCACGCAAAAAGATCACTTTTTTTGTCTTCTTCTCCTGAAAAAATGGAAACACAACAAAATAGGTCCACTGACCCTTCCACTTCCACCTCTAACCCCACCACTAATCCTAATTCTAATTCTTCCACCCAAAACCCACCCACCATTAACTTCCCACACTTGGAGCTCCCTAATCTTGAGTTGCCCCATACACAACATCAAGACCCCCTACCTGATCTTTTAAAATTGATGGCCGATCAGATTAATAAATTAAATTCCAATCAACAAACATTGACTAGGAACATCCAAAACCTAGCCAATCCAAGGCCAAACCCACCGCCCCGTCAGCAGCCTGTTGTTCCTCTAAAAGATTTCTATGATCCGTCTTATTATGAGGAACGACCAGGGGTGGTCATATCGGTGGGGAACTTTGAGATCAAGCCTACGGTCCTGAACCTAATTAAACACTTTCATGGCCTTCCTATGGAAGACCCTTTCAGCCACCTTGAAGAGCTAACTCTTCTTGCACAGACAACCCGTTCCCGAAATGTGCAAGAATACATATGGCTGATGCGGCTTTTTCCATTATCTCTTAAAGATAAGGCTGCTTATTGGTTCAGGACCATTGGCCGACCCATCACAACTTAGCCTCAGCTCAAAATCGCCTTCCTCAAGAAATTCTTTCCCATAGGTCGTACCAATTCCTTGCGAAGATCTATTACGACCTTTCACCAAAAATCTAGTGAGACTTTCCATGATTCTTGGGAAAGATTTCAAGATCTTTTAAGAAGTTGTCCGCACCACGAGATTCCTTTATGGCAGCTCGTGCAGATCTTCTATCATGGATTAGAAGATCAAATCCAACATTTTGTCGACGCCTCGTGTGGCGGCAACTTCTTAAATAAAGATACAGAAAGTGCCTATGACCTGTTTGAAGAAATGAGTGAAAACTCATTTAATCAAGCTTCCATGAACACATTTTGCAGAACTCAAAACCCGCAGTTCGGTGTTCATGAAATAGGCACTCAATCTATCCCTGTCACCCAAGAAGATCTTCAATTGATTGCTCAAAAACTCGACCAGATGCATATTAATCAAAAGAAAATTGAGGAAAGACTGGCCACATCAACTCAAGCTCCACACACACATCTAACCCAACCTAACTTTCCACGAAGAGAAAATTTGCACAATCTCAACACTACCCTTGCTGATTATTCTGAGGTTGCCCATGATTCACTGGGGAATTACAACTATCCAGATCTTAATCCCACTCAAAATATTTCTGCCATCCAGGAGCCTTTTAAAAATTCTTTCAATTGGAAAAATTACCCGAACTACTCCTGGAATAATCAAGTTTCCTCCCAACCATATCATTTTAATGGGTATGGGTCGAATCCAAACTTCCATCCTGGGCCATCCCAACAAGACATCAATGCCCAGATGATGCCAACCCTGCAGGATATGCAAACAAAAATGACGGAAGTAACCTGCACCATCACAAATCTGAACAATCAGATTGGGGTTACTCCCACGCAAAGACCTGCAGGACATCTTCCGTCCCAACCCATGCCCAACCCTAATCACCAAGGAAACCATTATACAGGCAGAACTCCACACTATCCGAATCAGCCTCCTCCTAATCCACCACCTCAGCAGCCACCCAAGTTTCTGCAATCACAGGCCCCCCCACCTCCTCCAAATAATAATCCGACTGCACATGCAATTACTTTGAGGAGTGGGAAAACCACCACTGACCCCGGGCCTTCACACAAACCTGGTGAAATACCTGTGCAAATTGACTCCCCACCTCCCCATCAAGAAGAAAAAGAAAAACAAAAATCTCAAGACAAGATTCCTATCCCTTTCCCACAAGCTCTCTACCCCACCACCAACAAAAAAAAGAAATCTAAGCCCACTACAGAAGAACTCATGGAGCTATTTGGGCAAGTTCATATCAATATTCCTCTCCTAGATGCCATTAAATATATACCTGCCTATGCTACATTTTTAAAGGAGATTTGCACTCCTAAAAGGCAAGCCAAAAATCTAGGACAGGTGCATCTTTCGGAGACAGTAAGCTCTGTCATACAGAGTAAGCTGCCTCCTAAGATGAAAGATCCGGGGGCACCTTTAATTTCTATAATTATTGATGACAATACAATTAATCACGCCCTCCTTGATCTTGGTGCCTCAGTTAATATTATTCCCACAAGTTTATTCGAAGAATTTCAGATCGGTGAATTAAAACCCGTCGAGGTTACCCTGCAATTAGCCGACCGATCTACAATCAAACCTCGTGGGATTGTCGAGGATGTTTTAGTCAAGGTCTAGAATTGTGTCTTCCCTGCAGACTTTCTGGTTCTTGACATTGAGGCACCTGAATCATTACTGGACTCCCCAATAATCCTTGGACACCCCTTTTTGGACACCGCAAAGGCAAATATCAATTGCCACACAGGCAAAATGGATATTAACTGTGCATCACTTTAGATATTTTTAAATCCTCCAGGAGATTCCATGATGATAACTTCTTTGAGGACTCAGATACTAAAATTTCCAATATGGTGGAGGAGACAATGTTAATAGATACCCTTACCGACCATAATTTTTTTGAGGACGCTGATTCAGAATCAGTGGTCGGCGAAATCTGTGATCCAAAAACTTGTCTTGACCCTAAATTTATTCCTGATACCCCCCCTAAGCACCCTAACCCACCCACTATTCACGCACCTAACTTTTCCACACTAACTTCACCCAATCCTCACCATTCCTTCCCCGTCCCCTTTCTTACGGACCTGCCACCAACCCCGCCCAAGTTTGGCACCCAACCTAATTTAAAACCATGGCCAGACTCGGGCTACACTTATCATTTTCCATCCAACTTTGATCGCAATATTATTTCTAATCAATTTTCTAGGGATCTAGAAGAAGACACCTTTTTTGCGAGCATCCAAGTGTCCAATTATTTACATGATCTTACGTCTTCTGTGCATACCTTCACGCCTGGCTGAATGGCATAAAAGATAGCACTGGATGGGAGGTAACCCATCATTTTTTTCTTGCTTTCCTTTTTTTCTTCTTTTTCCAGGTTTTGTTCATCCTAAACCCGACCGTTCTTCACTAAGGTGATCCCTTTTCCCTCCTAATGCATGAGGACATGGCATATCTTAAGCATGGGGAGGTGTTTTTTAAATTTTTATGATCGATTTAGGATGTTCAAAACCTAAAAACATGCATTTTTGTTTAATTTATTTCCTGCTTGCATACCCAAAAAAATAAAAATGTTCAAAACTTTTTGAGGAAAAATTTTGAAATCGGGACTAAGGTCGAAAAATTCACTTTTGGTACAATGGGATTTAATCCTTAACAAACTAAGGATGAGGATATGGATCTGATCATTAGAATTCCAGGGTCTATTTTAGACTAGATCAGATATCCTTCTATAAACTTCCACCTGAACTCATGATAGTTCAGGTGACTTGATCCTATTTTGTAATATGGAAATTATTTGACTTAGCTTCTGATTCAAAAACTTGCATGTTTTGAGAAACTTCTTGTGTCACTCTTCACACACAAGCCAACACTTAAAAATAACTAAAAATTTGAAAAACTCCCTTGTTTGGACTTAGTAAAAGTCTGAAACAGATCATTGGTTTGAGTTCCCACCGCCGAGAAGGAGGAAAATGCCTCCTTTGAGGACACGATGTCAACATGTTACCCCCTCGGCGTTGCTCCATATCTATATTTCATATATTGAGACGGAGCATTAAAGCGCATTTTAGCAGCGCAAGTGTCTTGGACGGTGCTCTACCTATAGTGTCGGAGCAAGAGCTTGAGTTTGCTTGGAGCGCCCCTTTTCACCGCATCGTGTTTTGGGGTTGTGAGCTCCTGGGTGGTGTCATGGATAGTGCTATCCCGAAGTACTGGCGCCAGAGCCCCCTCGAGGAATGGTAATGGGAATGATGATCCCGACACATCTGTTGTAAGACTAAGCTAAAAATAAGCATGGGGAGAAAAAAGAAAAAAAAAGAAAAAAAAGAAATAATAAATAAATTAACATGCCCTTATAAATGTTGGCTTTTCACAAGCACAGCCACAAAATTTTAAAGGATTTTGCAAGTTGAGAATCAGATTCATGAGCCAAAAAAATCCTAAAAACAAACATTTCAAGTCATCTGAATTAACAAGGGGGTTAATTAGAGAATTTTTTGGAGGATATATTGATCCCGTTCTGTCTAATGGTTGAATCCAAAAATAAATCCCGATGTTTATCTTTAACAAATCCCGTACCTCCAGTGTTTTAATCTACCAAGGTCCATTAATCCCTTTTTCTCCTCAAAAGTTGAAAAAATTAGATTTCCCAAAAATTCCATTTTAAGTTCTGCTAAGAGACTAGCAAAAGATAAGCATGTGGGTGTGATAAGAATGATGATAAACGCTAGTTTATCATCATTCTTATGCATTAAAACAAACTTAGCTCTTAGGATTTTACTCCGCAAACGGGTTTTTGGGTTGCATTTAGGCATAAAATAGGTTTGGCATGCATTGCATTTTTTATTGTCTTTTTAATATGTTTTTGTGAGTGTTAGGGATGTACAAATATATAGATCCCTAAAATCCTATCACTAAAGAAGGCAAATGGTGAAGGAGAAGCCAGACTAGCTGGAACTCAGCTTGATCCAGCTCACCTCAGCTTGATCCAGCACACCGCAGCTGGAACATAGCTCACTTGAACTAGGGTTAGCTCATCCCAGCTCCATTCAGCTAATCTCAGCTGAATGGCAGCTCAAGAGAGTTCATCTTAGCTCACCCTAGCTCAAGTCAGCTCAGATACAGCTCAACTTAGCTAAGTCTAGCTCATCTCAGCTCCCACTAGTCCACAGGGAGCTCTAGCTAGCTCAGTTGAGTTGACAGGAGTTCACCCCAGCTCAGATCCAGCTACATCCAGCTCCACTCAACTCCAGCCAGCTAAAGAAGAACTCATCCCAGCTCAGGAAGCTCAAGTCCAGCTCCCGGGGACTCAGCTTAGCTCAACTCAGTTGAGCTAAGCTACCTTAGCTGCCTCAACCAGCTTGACCCTTCCTGGGAGCACCAGACCCAGCTCACCTTATCTCATTGTGGTACAAGCCAGCTCACTTTAGCTTGGCTTAGCAGCTAGCAAAGAACTAGCAAGCTAAGCCAGCTAGAGTAGCTCCATGCCAGCCTCTTCAGCAGCAGCTAGCTCCAGTTTCAGCTCCTGACTTCTCCTCCTCAGCTCCTCCCTCCAAACCCTAGCTCCAACACCTTCTCCTCTACTCCTACATTAGCTAATTTAGCTTAGCTTAGCTTATCTTATCTTATCTAGCAACCAGCTCCTTGGCCATCCACCACCTTCAAAGTCAACCCTAGCTAGCTCCACCAACTTAAGCCTACCTAAGCTAGCTACCCTACTCAAGTTGGCGCCACCTCCTAGCCATCCCTTCACCCCATTATCACCACCAAAAGACACCTTAAGTTGGCGCCAAAAACTACCCCTAACCACCTCTATATTGGCGCCAACTTTCAGCCCTTAATCCACCCTACACCTACCCATATAAGCCATCCTAGCCATCCACCTAACCCCCCCTTCTAGAATCCTTCTTGGTGCCAACTTAGACCCTCTTCTAGAAGCCATTTTGGCGCCAATATCAAGGGGTGCCAACACACATAACCACCCCTTAGGTGTCCCTTAAGGTGGCGCCAAACACCCTTGGCCATTGGATCTTCAACCCCCTCCATCTCTTCATCTTGGCCCTTCATTTCAAGGGACACTTTAGCCCCCTTCCTATTCTTTAAAAACCCACCACCTACCACCATTTTAGGGCATCCTCCATTAGTTTAATTTGCTACCTAAACCACCTATACCTACGGCCAAGAAGAAGGAGTAGAGAAGGAGATTAAAGGGCCACATCACCAGCCCTTTTGGTGCCTTCTTCTCCCCACTCTCTTCAACTTGAGCCACACCAAGGAGGAGGACTCTTCCACTTCAAGGAGGACGGCCAGGCAAGGGAGAAGGACCTAGGGTGGACGTCCACCCTTGGAGAGAAGCTTAGGGCACACCCCCTTTGGGCTTGCCTTGGAGGACATCACCTTGGTGGAGCACTGCAAGGAAGGAGTTAAAGGATTCTTTTCAAGCATGGGAGCCACCAACCTTGGAGCAAGAAGCCCTCTTCTTCAACATCTATCTAGAGGATTTGTGTTTGCTTTTCTTATTTTAATTTTTCTAGTAGTAGAAGCATTCCTCTACTAGGCTTTTTTTTTTGTAAAACACTTTTCATCAATCAAGTTGCCTTCTTTGTAATTTTCTGTTTTGCATTTCTACTTGATTTATTTTTTTAGCATTTTTCACTCCCTCTCCCTAATTATTCTAGGCCTCCACTTGCCTAGAGTGGGCTTAGGGAGAGGCTCTACTTGCCACATAGAAGTAGTATTTAAATTGAAGTGTAAATTACCTTTTCCACCACCAGTTCGCATGTTGCTTTAGCTTAAAAACAAAAAAAATGATATACTGAACAAATACCAAAAAGAAAGTTGAGATTGTATTCCAAGCAAGCAAATCACTATTGCAAACATTTGGCCTCCTTGGACGACCCTAGATACTCCCCTATATAGGAATATAAATTTAAGAGCGAAAGCAGATTTACGTGTTACAACGACCTAATTAACAAACCGCGTAAAATCTCTATCAATTACATAATCCATGCATTGCATTCATATTTTAAGTGCATTTAGAATTAGCTTAGGATGGCATTCATCTAGTTAGTTAACCAATTAGGTACATTATTTTCGTTAACATAAAAGTTGAGGGTCTGTATATAAATAACCATAATATTTTAACATTATTTTCTTTATTCTTCTTCTTGCATGGACCAACTGCATTTCCTTCGGCTGCCGCTCCAACGCCACTAGCTACCGCAATGAAGCCTGCATACTAGGACGAGCGGAGAATGTGGATCTACTCCCGCCTCTCCATTCAAATCTATGCAAGCGGCTACAAAAGGAGGAGGGAGGCAGCCGAGCTCGGGAGGCCTCCACCACCGACCCACCACTATGCAGAGAGATCTCTCTTCCATTCCACTTCGTCGGCCTCAACCGCGGCGACGACCCTCCACCACCGTGGGCGTGTGGTGTGACAGGCCACACCGCCATCCAGAGGTCGTTCGCATTACTCTGAGCACCTCGCCGTGCACCTTCCTCGCCGTCGTCATCAACAACCACCGTCGCTGCAATCACCTTCTCAGTTAGTTAAGATGTCCGGGAAATTTCCTGGATGTCTGAAGCCACACCCCACTCCAGCAGCAATCACCGTTCACGCCCGCTCACCTTCCACCTGAACCGCAGCCCTTCCCGCTCACTCCACGCCGCCCGCACGCCCTCCAGCCGCACGCAAGGCGGGCACAGCCTCCACCGCACCCGTGCCTACAGCATCTCACTGCTCTCGCCCGCACCACCACCCCCACGCCTGCAGCCTTCATCCGTGTGCACCCACACCTGTAACCTCACCCGCGCTCACCACCAACAGGCCGTGCGCGTGCCTACGCCTCCAGCCAGCGCGCAGCAACACCTCCCGCCAGCTGCGGCATTCCCCCGCGCCATGCCTTTTGCCTGCGCGTTCTCCTGCTGCATCTCACCTCCACTTCCAGCGTGCACTTGCCAGCACCGGCTGCAGCGCACACACTTTTCGCCAGCACCGGTTGTAGTGCTTCTGCCAACAGAGCGCGTACCTACCTGCAGCGCACGCACTTCCCGCCAACAGCAGCTGCAGCACTGACTGCAGCCACCTCCGCCGGAGCTCGTCCGATCAGCTCCAGCTGCCGTGCGACACGTCGCCACCACCGCTTCGAAGCCCTCGGTCGAAGGAACTTCCTCCGAGCTTCCCGCGTCCAGTCGTCCACTCCTCGTCACGCACGGCAAAGGGGAAAAAATCCCCTATTTTGCTACACTAACATGGCCATTAAAAATTACATTTTCTACCATTGTCAATTTTTAATAATATTTTATTGATTTTGCATTGCGAAAAATATCCTCTAGTTACTCAGAATTGCTATTTCAGCATGATTTCTTAATTCAACCTTAATCTGAAGGCAATTTTGGCTTGATTCTTGTTCAAACTAACTATGAACAAACGTTTTTAACTGGTGCAAATTTAAATACATCATTGCCTCCCTGTGGATATGACGCACTCTTCTGTGAGTGGTTATTTCTTTTAAATATTGATTAGTCGATTTTTCCACCGCATAAAACTGCAAATGACTTTAAAGCGAACAATCGACTCGTCAATCACCTCCATCCCTGTTTTCTACTTCTCCATTTTCAAAGCACCAAGATCCATTTGGAAAAGATTGGATGTGATGAGGAAGAGATTTTTTTGGAAGGGAGCTAGACACAAGGGCAGCTTCTTGCAGCCTCTCAAATGGGATCAAATCTGCTATCCTAATAAGCTGGGTGGTCTTGGGATCAAGTCCTTGCAGCATTTTAATGATGCCTTGCTACTCAAATGAGCTGTTAAGCTGCTGCAAGGTGATCTGAAACCATGGTCTGATCTGATCAGAGATAGATATGGAGCTTCCAACAGCAGGTTTTCCATACTTCAGCCAAACTGTCCATCACCTTACTGGAAATCGATAACTAAGGCTTTGGCTGATCACTTCCATCTGCTGCAACCTTCACTTGAAGGAGGTAGCTACTGTCAGCAAGGCTTTGGCAGGCCTTTCAAATTCTAGAAGGAGGAATGGTCTGAATTGGGGGTCTTGAAGGAGCTCTATCCGAGAGCTTTTGATGCAGCAGGTGACAAGAAAGCTACTGTCAGCAAGATCTGGTCTTGCAGCAGCAGCAGATGGAATCTGGATGAAGTGGAATCCAGCAGCAGCAGAAGAGGTTATGGGACGAGAAGAGAAGGCTTTTATTAGACCTTGAAAATTTCATACTTAAGCCTGGAATGGAGGACAGATATCTGTGGGATGGGATCTATAGTGCCCAATCTAGGTATAACAGAATTTTAAATTTTGAAGAGGGATGGAGACATGATTCCATTGATAGGAAGATATGGATGTTAAAAATTCCTCTCAAGGTACAAATCTTCCTTTGGCTGTGCAGGAGAGATGGGTTAATCACAAGTGATCTACGCCACAGAAGATTGGGTACTGATCATCATGTGTGTTTTTTATGTGAGATGAGCACTGATAATGTAAATAACCTCTTCTCTTTTTCCTTATCACTGATGTCATCTGGAGAAAAATTTGTCAGGAGCCTTTACCAGAGTAGAACTCTATGTGGCATGGGCTTGAGGTGAAAGGGAAACCACATGTCCACATGGCTACTTCTATGTGGTGTGTATGGAAGGCAAGGAATGAGAGACTTTTTCAAGAGAGGCTGGTTTGTTGTGAAAATATTGTAAGAGAGTGATGGTCCCTCATACAATCTTGGGGATTGATTCTGTAATCCTTTGCACATAATATACTACTCCAGACTGCTATCGCAGGACGATAGCTTTCCTTTCTGTTTCAAGAAAAAAAAAGAATGATGATAAACTGGCGTTTATCGCACCCCCATGCTTATCTTTCGTTAGTCTATTAGCAAAACTTTAATTTTTTGGAAAATAGAATTTTTGGAAAATTTAATTTTTTTCTACTTTTGAGGAGAAAAAGATTAAGGGACCTTGGTTGTTCTAAACACAGGAGGTACGGGATTTGTTAAAGATAAACATTTGGATTTGTTTTGGATCCAACCATTAGACAAAACGGGATCAATATATCCTCCAGAAAATTCACAAATTAACCCCTTGTTAATTCAGATGACTTGAAATTTTTGTTTTTAGGTTTTTTATGGCTCATGAATCAGATTCGCAACTTGCAAAAATCTTTTAAAACCTTGTGTCTATGCTTGTGAAAAGCCAACATTTATAAGGGCGTGTTAATTAATTTATTTATTCTGTCTTTTTTTTTTTTGTCGCCCATGCTTATTTTTAGCTTAGTCTTACAACAGATGTGTCGGGATCATCATTCCTGTTACCAATCCTCGAGGGGGCTCTAGCACCAGTACTTCAGGATAGCACTATCCATGACACCACCCAGGAGCTCACAACCCCAAAACACAATGCAGTGTATAGGGGCGCTCTAAGCAAACTCAAGCTCTTGCTCCGACATTATAGGTAGAGCACTGTCCAAGACACTTGAGCTGCTAAAATCCACTTTAATGCTCCTTCTAAAGATATGAAATATAGATATGGAGCAGTGCAAAGGCAGTAACATGTTGACATCGTGTCGTTAAAGGAGGCATTTTCCTCCTTCTCGACGGTGGGAACTCAAACCAATGATCTGCTTTAGACTTTTACTAAATCCAAACACAGGAGTTTTTCAAATTTTTAGTTATTTTTAAGTGTTGGCTTGTGTGTGAAAATTGACACAAGAAGTTTCTCAAGACATGTAGGTTTTTGAATAAGAAACTAAGCCAAATACTTTCCACATTGCAAAATAGGATCAAGTCACTTGAACTATCATGAGTTCAGGTGGAATTTTTAGAAGAGGATATCTGATCTAGTCTAAAATAGATCCTGAAATTATAATGATCAGATCCATATCCTCTTCCCTTGTTTGTTAAAGATTAAATCCCATTGTACCAAAAGTGAATTTTTTGACCTTAGTCCTGATTTCAAAATTTTTCCACAAAAAGTTTCCAACATTTTTTCTTTTTTGGTATGAAAGCAGGAAATAAATTAAAGAAAAATGCATGTTTTTAGGTTTTGAACATCCTAAATCGATCGTCAAATTTTAAAAGCACCCCCCCATGCTTAAGATATGCAATGTCCTCATGCATTAGGTGGGAAAAGGGATCACCTTAGTGAAGAACGGCCGGGTTTAGGAGGATCAAAACCTGGAAAAAGAAGAAAAAAGGAAAGCAGGAAAAAAAATGATGGGTTACCTCCCATCCTGTGCTATCTTTTACACCATTCAACCGGGCGAGAAGGTATACACGGAAGACGGAAAATCATGTAAATAGCTAGACACATGGATGCCCGCAAAAAAGGTGTCTTCTTCTGGATCCCTAGAAAATTGATTAGAAGCAATATTGGGATCAAAGTTGGATGGAAAATGATAAGTTTAGCCCGAGTCTGGCCATGGTTTTAAATCAGGTTGGATGCCAAACTCGGGCAGGGTTGGTGGCAGGTCCGTAAGAAAGGAGTCGGGGAATGGATGGTGAGGATTGGGTGAAGTTAGTGTGGAAAAATTAGGTGTATAATAGTGGGTGGGTTAGGGTGATTAGGGGGTGCATCAGGAATGGATTTGGGGTCAAGACAAGTCTCCAGATCACAGATTTAGCCGACCACTAATTCTGAATCAGAGTCCTCAAAAAAATTATGGTCAGTAAGGGTATCTATTAACATTGTCTCCTACACCATATTGGAAATTTCCATATCTGAGTCCTCAAAAAAGTTATCATCATGGAATCTCCTAGAAGATTTGAAAATATCTAAAGTGATAGTTTGGCCTGTGCAAGTGATATCCATTTTGCATGTGTGGCATTTGATATTTGCCTTTGCAATAGCCAAAAAAGGGCGTCCAAGGATTATTGTGGAGTCCAGTAATGATTCAGGTACCTCAATGTCAAGAACTAGAAAGTCTGTAGAGAAGACACAATTCTGGACCTTGACCAAAACGTCCTCGACAATCCCATGAGGTTTGATTGTAGATCGGTCGGCTAATTGCAGGCTAACCTCAATGGGTTTTAATTCACCGATCTGAAATTCCTTAAATAAAATCGTGGGAATAATATTAACTAAGGCACCAAGATCAAGGAGGGTGTGCTTAAAAATAGTATCATCAATAATTACTGAAATTAAAGGCACCCCCAAATCATTCATCTTAGGAGGTAGCTTACTTTGTATGACAGAGCTTACTATCTCCGAAAGATGCACCTGTCCTAGATTTTTGGCCTGCCTTTTCAGAGTACAGATCTCCTTCAAAAATTTGCATAGGCAGGTATATATCTGATGGCATCTAGGAGAGGAATATTGATTTGAGCTTGCCCAAATAGATCCATGAGTTCTTCTGTGGTGGGCTCAGATTTCTCTTTTTTGTTGGTGGTGGGTTAGAGAGCTTGTGGGAAAGGGATAGGAATCCTATCTTGAGATTTTTGTATTTCTTTTTCTTCCTGATGGGGAGGTGGGGAGTCAATTAGCACAGGTATTTCACTAGGTTTGTGTGAAGGCCCGAGATCAATGGTGGTTTTCCCACTCCTCAAAGTAACTGCATGTGCAGTCGGATTATTATTTGGAGGAGGTGGGGGGGCCTGTGGTTGTGGAAACCTAGGAGGCTACTGAGGTGACGGATTAGTAGGAGGCTGATTTGGGTAGTGTGGATTTCTGCCCGGATATTGGTTCCTTTGGTGATTAGGGTTGGGTAAGGGTTGGGACGAAAGATGTCCTACAGGCCTTTGCGTGGGAGTAACCCCAATCTGGTTGTTCAGATTTGTGATGATGCGGGTTACTTCCATCATTTTTGTTTGCATTTCTTGCAGGGTTCGCATCATCTGGGCATTGATGTCTTGTTGGGATGGCCCAGGATGGAAGATTGGATTCGACCCATACCCATTAAAATGATCTAGTTGGGAAGGAACCTTATTATTCCAGGAGTAGTTCGGGTAATTTTTCCAATTGGAAGAATTTTTAAAGGGCTCCTGGATGGCAGAAATATTTTGAATGGGGTTAAGATTGTAATTCCCCAGTGAATCATGGTCAACCTCAGAATATTGGTAATAACCAGCAGGAGTCGTGTTGAGTTTGTGCAAATTTTCTCTTCGTGGAAAGTTAGGTTGGGTTAGATGTGGATTATGTGGAGCTTGGGTTGATGTGGCTAGTCGAGTTTTTGAGCGATCATTCGAAGATGGTCTTGGGTGACAGGGATGGATTGAGTGCCTATTTCATGAACACCGAACTGTAGGTTTTGAGTTCTACAAAGTGTGTTCATGGAAGCTTGATTAAATGAGTTTTCACTCATTTCTTCAAAAAGGTCATAGGCACTTTCAGCATCTTTATTTAAGAAATTTCCGCTACACGAGGCATCGACAAAATGTTGGATTTGATCTTCTAATCCATGATAGAAGATTTGTACGAGCTGCCATAAAGGAATCTCGTGGTGCGGGCAACTTCTTAGGAGATCTTGAAATCTTTCCCAAGAATCATGGAAAGTCTCACCAAATTTTTGGTGAAAGGTCGTAATAGATCTTCGCAAGGAATTGGTATGACCTATGGGAAAGAATTTCTTGAGGAAGGCGCTCTTGAGCTGAGGCCAAGTTGTGATGGGTCGGCCAATGGTCCTGAACCAATAGGCGGCCTTATCTTTAAAGATAATGGAAAAAGGCGCATCAGCCATATGTCTTCTTGCACATTTTGGGAATGGGTTGTTTGTGCAAGAAGAGTCAGCTCTTCAAGGTGGCTGAAAGGGTCTTCCCTAGGAAGGCCATGAAAGTGTTTAATTAGGTTCAGGACTGCAGGCTTGATCTCAAAGTCTCCCTCTGGTATGACCACCCCCAGTCGTTCTTCATAATAATACGGATCATAAAAATCTTTTAGAGGAATAACAGGCAGCTGATGGGGTGGTGGGTTTGGCCTTTGATTGGCTAGGTTTTGGATGTTCCTAGTCAATGTCTGTTGATTGGAATTTAATTTATCAATCTGCTCAAACATCAATTTTAAAAGATCAGGCAAGGGGTCTTGATGTTGTGTTTGGGGCAACTCAAGATTAGGGAGCTTCAAGTGTGGGAAGTTAAAGGTGGGTGGGTTTTGGGTGGAAGGGTTAGAATTAGGGTTAGTGGTGCGGTTAGAGGTAAGGTTAGGGGTGGAAGTGGAAGGGTTAGTGATGAACACACATAAATTCAAGATAAATTGCTTATTTTTTATAGTTCTTAGAATTAGCATTGCATATCATGTTATAAATATTGCATAACATCCATTGTATGGCATTTAGGATAGTAGTATATTTTATATATTAATTCCTTCATTTTATATGGCAAGGGGGCAATGCGACATCCATACAGGTTTCAGATGGAAAATCCGACCGTACGGATCGATCCGGAGTGACGATTGCAGTCCGACATCGCAAAAATCATCCCGATCTGAGCACTGTGGCACCCTTTGCAAGAAGAAGAAGACGGACGGCCCAGGTGGCGCCACGTGGTGCCATCCAGGCCGCCCAAACCCGGCCAGCAGCCACCACCCACTCTCCCTCATCATCTACACCGTCAATCCTAGCCGTTGGATCAAGAACCAACTGATGGGAAGCATCTGCACCGATTTCCTCCTCGCGACACAAAAGGTGACGTGGCACATTGGTTGATGCAGCGGCTTGCAAAGGAGAGGCGCGGGTTCGATTCCCTACAGCCCCTCCAATTTGCAATTGGGCGGGCACTTGAAGCGCAGCGCAGCGGCAGCGGTAGCGCGCACACGCACGTGCAGGCCAGCGCATTGCAAGCGCGCATGCCAGCGCACAACACACGCGCACACAACTGGGCACGCGATCAGCGCGCGTGAAGAGCGGGGCAGCTAGCGTGGGCGCAAGGGGCGGTTGGCGCCAGCTTTCAGCGACAGCTGGACTGACCTACAGGGACGCTTACAGCCGTCGCTGTTTCATTGCAAGCCAGCAGAGCCAGTTATGGGCGTGGGTGGAGGTAAGCTGTCTACAGCGACGTTTCCAACGATGGTCTGGAGGTCGCTAAAGGTCCTTTATCCATTTCTAGCCACTTCACCACTATAAAAGGACCTTCACCCCCTCCCTTCCAAGCCATCTCTACCTACTCTACTCCCACCTACTCCCAAGCTCTAGCAAGCCTACCAACGCTCCATTAGAGCTTGTTCTCAAGCTCCCAAGGTGCCTATTAATGCAACAAACCTCTGCCCCACCAAATATTCCTCCAACCTCCCATCTCCCTTCATAGGTCACCTCGGAGCTATCCTCCCACCTCCATTCCGGTAGCAGATCACCTTCGTCTTCTCACCTCCATTTCGGAGCCACGTCGAAGCTTTCCTCAACACGATGTCCTCCAACATCTCACCTCCGTCGTCCCGCTCCTCACCTCCTTCCTCCGAGCTTTCGCCAAGCACTGCCGTCTCGCCGAACAGCTGATTCGGGAGATTTCCTCTCACCTCCCTCTATTTTTTATGCTTTCATAGTAGATTGTAATAAACATTGGATTGATATATAAATCATTTTCCTTCCTCATCTCTATCTTGTGCTTCATTTGCTTGTCTTTTATTTCAAAAACACAAAAAAATAACAAAACCTGAAAAATAACGAAACGCGATTTTGGAGTAAAGTAAACGTTGCCTCCTTTGTTCGACCAGGGACTCCCTTGGAGTTTCGGTATAAATTTTATCTGATCGACGTGTTTTGCAACTACGACGATGGGTTACTTGTAACCCCGATTTCTAAACACGCGAAACACGGCCCGACCAATTAGTGGACCCATTTTGTTGATTTTCCATTTTTTTAGAAGGAGAAGAAGACAGAAAAAGTGGTCTTTTTATGCAGGGGGCGAAATCAAATGGTCCTTCCAAGTGTGGATTTTGAGACCGTCGCTCGTGCATAAAATGGAAGAACGAGAGGGGAGGAGAAGAGAAAGAGATGAGAGAAAGTATGCAAATCAAACAAACAAAGCTAGACTTAACTTAAGTGTGACTCCCTAAAAATAAACCTAAGACTTGGTCTACGTAGGAAATAAGTAATCAATAGTGAATACCCATTCTGTTAACAAATCTAGCCAAGTTGCTTAAGGAGAGGTTTGGGCCCAAACGTTTCCTAGGGAAAACCCCAGGTGCTTGTATAAACCCACGCCTGGTCGTTTGACACGACCTCTCAGCCTGAACACTAGATATAGATGACAGAATTGGTACTAACTATAGAAAACTTAAGACCTAGATAGTAGGCCTAAGTTTATAAAGCCTTAGGGGTCAAGTTGCTACAAGTTTTAATTAGGTCTAGGATATTACAGTGCACACAGAATGTGGAGGGCGTTAATTGGGTTGTTGCCCTGTTATTTCAATTTTTTTTGTGTGTGTGCAGGAATTGGAGAGTGGTTCCAATGAAAATCAAGTTGTCACACAATTTTTTTTTTATTTTTGTCTTTTAGGATTTGATTTAATTAAATGTGTTTTAGGGTTTTTCCTTTTAAATTTTCAAACAAGTTTGAAACTCCACAATCAAAGAAAAAACAAGTTGTATTGGTGATGGTTAATTTCCTTTAATGTGAGTCTCTAAAAAGAAAGAAAGAAACCCTAAGCTAATTGTCCCTAAGACAGAAAATTAACTACTAATGAGTTGTTTTTAGTCTTTCTAAATAGATAGTGGTCCAAACAATGCAACCAACACCACTACCTTAATTGAAATCAAACAAGGATTCAAGAGAATATTTTTGTAAGATTTTAGGAATTTGTTCGATAATTGTTTTGAATTTTTAATTATACTTGTGTCAAAGTCCAAAAACGATACCCGTGGGTATTCTAGACTTTTCAGTATTACCACTGACCTCAGAAAATTTTGATGATTTATATGATATGTAAAATTTCACAAGGATTCCAAAAAACTAAATTCCACAAAAATTAGATGAGTATAGAAATTATAAAAATTTGCAGATAGTAGCAAGAAAGGAAGATTAGAGGGTGTGACCCCTCTGCAGTCCACGAATTTTTAAAAATTAAATACAAAGCCAATTGATGTAAAATTTGGAACAGATGTTCGTAACTCAATGACGAATCACTGTATGAAATTTTATGATTTTAGGAGTCTTGTGGTGTTAGGAATCGATTTTTTAAGTCCTGATAGAAATCTGGACTTGAAAAATAGAACACCAATACTTGCAATGGAGTGGTATTAAAGAAGCATTCAGGCAAACAATGGATTTTAAAATGCACCACTCCACTTAATTAAGTTGTTTAGGGTCCTGAAAGCCATGTTTAGTATATTTTCATAGTTTTTTAGTTAATTATGTGACCAGAAAGAGGAACCAACCTGAATTTCGTGCAAAGAAAAGGAACTTTGAGCTCTCGCTTACAGATTCCCACTTTCTTTCTGCAATAGTTCCTGCACACACGAAAGAGAAGAAAGAGAAGGGGATGAGATCTACTTCAAGCAAGAGGAGAAAGAATAGCAAAGCTGTGCCTCCCCGGCAACGACGCCAAAAAGTGATGCGAAATATGTGTGATTTGTAAAAGCAGGTTTTAAACGTCGTTGTAACACGCAAATTCGCTTTCGCTTTTAAATTTATATCCTAGATAGGGGAGTATCAAGGGTCGTCTAAGGAGGCAAAAGTTACAATTAAATTCTCTTGCTAAAAACACATCTCAACTTTCTTTTTGGTATTTTAAATATTTATATATTTTTTGTGTTTTGAAATAATACAGGCAAAGTGCGAATTGTGACAAAAGAGTCCTAACACCTAAAATGCTAAGCTGAAACTTAAGAGATTAAAAAGTCCACTACCTAAGCTCACTCTAGGCAAGTGGAGGCCTAGAGTAATTAGGGAGTGGAAGTAGAATAAGTGCTAGAACAACAGAAACAATTGCAACAGAAAATTAAAAAGAATGCAATTTGATTAACTCGAATTTGTCCTTTTTCCAAGACAAGTAGAGGAATGCTTCTACTAAAAGTAAAAAAATTTAAAAACAATAAAAGAAACACATATCCTCTTACAAAAATTGGTGAAGAAGGGAGTCTTCCTGTTACAAGCCTAGCTGCTCCTTGGCTTTAAGAGAGGGCCTCCTTCTTCTCCTTCCTTTAGAGCTCCTCCAAGGTGGGTGCTACCACCTTCAATGCTCTCCTCCAAGGGGTGGGCGTACACCACCCTGAAAAGCTCCTCCAAGGTAGCGTGGACCACCTTCAAGATCTCCTCCAAATATCTTCCTTGCTTGGCTTCTCCTTTGGTTGGCGTGGGCACAAGAGAGAAGGGAAGAGGGGAAGGCACCAAGGTGACAGAATATCCCCTTAATTTTCTTCTTTTCTCTTGGATGTGGGCTTCTAGGTAGAATATGAGAGTGAAATTGCTAGCCAAGGATGTTGGAGCATAGCTAAGCTAAGCTAAGCTAGGCTAGCTTAGCTAATGGAGGAGTAGAGGAGGAGGTTTGGGAGCTAGGGTTTGAAGAGAGGAGCTGAGGAGGAGAAGTCTGGAGTTGGAACTGGAGCTGGCTGCTGCTGAAGAAGCTGGCATGGAGCTACTCTAGTTGGCTTAGATTGCTAGTTCTTTACTAGCTGCTAAGCCAAGCTAAAGTGAGCTAGCTTCTACCATAATGAGCTGAGGTGAGCTTGGTCTGGTGCTCCCGGGGAGGATCAAGCTTGTTAAGGCAGATAAGGTAACTTAGCTCAACTGAGTTGGGCTAAGCTGAGTCCCTGGGAGCTGGACTTGAGCTTCTTGAGCTGAGATGAGTTCTTCTTCAGTTGGCTGGAGTTGAGTAGAGCTAGATGTAGCTGGATCTGAGCTGGGGTGAACTCTAGTCAGCTCAGTTGAGCTAGCTAGAGCTCCCTGTGGACTTGTGGGAGCTAAAATGAGCTAGACTCAACTAGGTTGAGCTGGATCTGAGCTGACTTGAGCTAGGGTGAGCTAAGATGAACTCTCTTGAGCTGCCATTCAGCTGAGATTAGCTGAATGTAGTTGGGATGAGCTATCCCTAGTTCAAGTGAGCTTGGTTCCAGTTGTGGTGAGCTAGATCAAGCTGAGTTCCAGCTAGTCTGAGCTTCTCCTTCACCATTTACCTTCTTGAGTGCTAGGGTTTTAGGGATCTGTATATCTGCTCATCCCTAACACTCGCAAAAACATATCAAAAAGACAATAAAAAATGCAATGCATGCCTAACCTAATTTATACCTAAATGCTGCCCAAAAACCCGTTTGCGGAGTAAAATCCTAAGAGCTAGGTTTGTTTTAGTGCATAAGAATGATGATAAGCTAGCATTTATCAGTGCCCAAGGGCGATCATAAGTGATGGAGGACCTCACTTCAAGAATGTACACTTCACAAGACTACTCCGAAATTTGGTAGTCAACCACATGATAGCCACACCTTACCATCCCCAAACGAGTGTACAAGTTGAAGTGTCAAATAGGGAGACTAAGTGAATTTTAGAAAAAACTGTCAGGCCCAACCGGAAGGATTGGTCTAAAAAACTAAATGATGCTCTTTGGGCCTATAGAACTACGTATATGACTCCCTTGGGCATGTCTCCTTTCCGTCTTGTCTACGGAAAAGCGTGCCACCTTCTCATTGAAATCCAACATAAAGCCTATTAGGCTATTAAAAACGTTAACTTGAATTTGGATAAAGCAGGAAAGGCACGTATGTTAGAGTTAAGTGAGCTTGAAAAGCTTCGTAATGAAGCCTATGAAACTTCTCAAGCTTTTAAGCAACGTACAAAGGTCTTCCATGACAAGCACATCATTAGAAAGACTTTTGAGCCCAACCAGTGGGTCTGCCTTTTCAATTCTAGACATAAATTATTTCCTGGAAAGCTCAAGTCCTACTGGGATGGGCTATACATTGTTATCAATACTTTCCCTCAAGGAGCTGTAGAAATTCAGAAACCTACATTAGGTGCGAGCTTTAAGGTAAATGGCCAGTGACTTAAACATTATATTACTCTTTCAGATGGCCAGGTTTTGGATGCACTTCGGCTTGAGGAGCCTTAGCTCCTCCCACTCTCCTCTTCAGGTGATATTCTTCTATGTCAGCATTTTTCCAATGAGGACATTGTCAATCTTAGGCATGGGGGTGTATAACCTGAGAATGTTTATAGCATTTATAAATATTTGCATACATTTAGGACAAAAAAAAACTCTTATTTTCTTAAGTTGAATGGGCTAGTCCCTAGCAAAATATATTTGTCATGAAGGTTTTTCTTCTTGAATTATTTCTTAAGTTTAGAATCCAGTACACTTACTTCATGTTCTCGTAGACTGGGTAATGGATCTTTGAAGAAAACCAATAGGCATTTTTAATCTACTGAACCCTTGAATAGTTAATAGGGAGTCAGGCATACTATCTTCTAGTAGATCCACCTCATATTTGTGAGAAGAAAGTAGAGATATTACATGTGTGCTAAGTCTAGTGCAAGGACTCTTAAGTTTTGGACAATTTGATGATGATACTTCAGATTTAGGCATAGTTTTCGTTCTCTTTTCCTGTGTGGTACTGTCTGTGAATTCCTAAGAGTCACCAAATAAGGTAGATACATAGAGATTGAGTTTTAATAAAGCTATGACTTTGTGGATGGTTACGACCATTCTTCATAGAGTCCTCGGCTGAAGGAGGGTAATAGTGTCAAAGGTCAGAAATACGCTTGTCCTATCCATTCCTTCCTGGTGCCGAGAATAGGCACTTCCACCAAATTAGCCACACAATATCCTCTTGACCATCATCATCCCTAATAATGCCTCATAAATAAAAGTCTGTGTCGTGTTATGTTGATTTATAAAGGAAGAAAAAGAAAAAAAAAGAGAGAGAGAAGAAACAATTATATTAAAAAAAAATAGAGAAGAAAAGAAAGAGAGAAAAGAAAAAGAAAAGAGTCCAAGTTTATAATTTTATCTTTGTAACATTGTTTCTGAGGCAACAAAAACTCCTATCGCGATCCACCAAATATGACCCATACCTACCTTTCAGTATTTCATATCGCCCGAATACTGGCTGAGAACTCTAACTTAGTTGTAGAGTTATTAAGACTTTAATTGAAGTGTGAATGCCATGTGAGTACACCCAACAGTGAGTACACTTACAAAATTTGGCGAGATTTGTGATCTCAAAAAGAAAAGATAGAAAAGAGTGAGAGCCAAGGAACATCAAGAAAGCACAATTGTTTAGCCTCTCTCTGAGTTGACTTGTCTAATAGTCTAAAGATCTAGAGTTTGTAGAACTAGACTACATGTAGCACCAGATGAGCGTGTGCCACCAAATACAAATCCATTCAACTTGATATCTCCTACCTAAGCCTAAAGCTAGGGTCAATTTACAAATTATTTTCTGCTTTATCCCCAAGGGAAGTAGTTGCCTATCCTGATAGAAATATTTACTAAGGGATAAGTACAAACTGCAAATGTAAGTTGGTTATTTTCACTTGGATCCATTACCTAGGCTAGTCTCACTTCACATTTGTCTGGATCTCTAAAGTTTTGAAATAAGTAAAGAAGAAATCTTTTGATTACTTCTATTATTTTTCATTTTTTTGCTAGGGACTAGCAAATCTTAGGCATGGGGGTATTTGATGAGTCCATTTTAATGGACTATTATTATTCCTAAGTACTTCAATTCTAACATAGTATGTTTGTTAATAATCAAATTAAGTCATTAAATAAGTGCATGCATCATTACTTGAGGTAATACCTAAGTTAACTTTATTCTTACATTTTATGTTTGTTAATACCTACATTAGGTCATAAAATGATTGCATCTATTATATTGCATTCTATAACCTATTATGTAATTATTTTATGTTTCATTATTGTAGGAATAATTTATGTAAAGAAAAGGGTGGTGAAGAGAAATTTCCCCCCCATGGATCTCTCAACCTCCATCCGGCCTCAACAACTCCATCAACAGCCGCCGGCCATGTTTAGTAAGGGATTTGAAAATCCCTTGACTTGCGCCAGGGAGGAGATAAAAGAGAGGATCTGAGAGGCTTGGCAGGGGAGAAGAACAATGGGGAAAATATCCTGCGTGCACCGTGAAGAAGGTGTACACTGCGGACCCTTCCATCCTCCCCCAGCACATGCCTCAACCCCAATCTCCACATAGTAGCGTGCGTTCCATCTTCTCCCTTGTGCAGTAGCCACAGCCCTTGTGCACAGCTAAAGCCCTCCAAGTGCGCGCTCCTTCCTCTCCAGCCTTGCAGCCCTACTACTGCCTCACTGCGCCCTTGCAAGCGCAAAGCATTCACTGCGCGGCCCTTCCATCCTCTCCCACCACACGTGCCGTAGCCTGCCCCACGCGCACCTGCAACCAAGCCATTGCAAGCGCGCTATCGCCTCCAAGTGTGTGTCCTGACGCAACATTAGACCGCGTAGCGCCCTCATCGCGCGTGCCCACACGCACTGCAGACCTTGCGTGTCTCCTCCTCTTCGTCATCTTCTTCCTCTCCAGCAACTCTGCAAGAACCCAAAGCCGCTACCGTAGCCACAGCAGTGCAGCACCCCCACCGCATGCAGCACCGCAGCCACAACGCACGTGTGCATAGCACCCTCAGTGCGCAGCCATCCATGGCTCATGCGTGCAGCCACAGCAACTGCGAGTGCCACCTGTCGATGTCAGGATAGCGTTCTTCTCCGTCGTCCGGCCACATCCGACCACCTCCGGCTGCTGTGTCACCACCATCTCGTAGCCCTCGTCGAGATGTGCCTCCCCGCAGCGCAGCTCCTCCCACGAAGCCTCCTCGCACGTGCAAAGAAGAGAGGGAAAGTTTCCACTATTTTTTCTTCAATTAAAAATTACATTGTATGTAATTGCCACTTTAATATTATTATTTTATTTAGGCCACATTGCATGGATGCACTTATAATTTCGTGAATTTATTTAACTTGTGTTATGCGCATCATTCAACATTGAAATTCAATTTAGGTTTGCATGCAATTTGAACTTACATGATATGCCACTACACATGCACCATATACATATTTTTGGAAGCTTGATTACTGACGTGAAAATTGCATAAATAGCCTTGAACGTCTAATAAAATTGCAAACTCCATCTAGAGTAGCATATTCATCAAATTAAAGTCGTGAAGATGTTTGCAAGCATTATAATCCTCTACTCGTGAATTTATTGGTTCTATTCCTCCCTGTGGATACGACATCCTTTACGTGGTTTAAATTGATATTTATTTTAATCCTTGATTGAGAGATTTCCACCATAGAAATTACAATGGCACATCATTCTATTGCTATTTTCAGTAAGTGAAACTCTCTCTATCAATGCGTACAACACCGCGCAGTGCAGCGCCACCGCGTGGGCATGCACGCGCATAGGGCAAGGCAGGAGCACAGCGCCGGCTATACATGGGCTGAATTTACAGCGACACATGAGCTGTACTTATAGTGACGCTTACAGCCGTCAGTAATTCATCGCATGCCAACATAGCCAGTTGTGGGTGCCAACAGGCATGAGCTACCTACAACAACGTTTCTAGTGGCACCCTAGATGTCACTAATCTTCCCATGCCTATTTTTGCCTTTTCTCCTCCATTATAAAAGGACCTACACCCCCTCCCTTCCAAGCCATCCCTACCTACTCTACTCCCACCTACTCCCAAGCTCTAGTAAGCCTACCAACGCTCCATTAGAGCTTATTCTCAAGCTCCCAAGGCTCCTATTAGTGTAGCAAGCCTCTGCCCCACCAAATACTCCTCCAACTTCCCATCCCCCTTCATAGGTCTCCTTGGAGTTGTCCTCCCACCTCCATTCCAATAACAGATCTTCTCTATCTTCTCACCTCCATTCTAGGGCCATGTCAAAGCTTTCCTCAACCCGACATCCTCCTGCATCTCACCTCCATCGTCTCGCTCCTCACCTCCTTCGTTCAAGCTTTCGACAGGCACTGTCGTCTCACCGAACAGCCAATTCGAGAGATTTCCTCTCACCTCCCTCTCTTTTCATGCTTTCATAGTTTATTGTAATTAACATTGGAAGTAATATATATCTGATTTGTTCCACATCTCTATATTGTGATATGTTTTCTTTTATTTCAAAAATACAAAAAAATAACAAAATCCCAAAATACCAAAAAGAAACGAATCGAAGTGCGATTTTCAATAAAGTAAATGTCACCTCCCTATGTTCGACCCGGGACTCCCTTGGATTTTCGGTATAAATTTTATCTGATCGACGTGTTTTACAATTATGATGATGGGTTACTTGTAACCCCGACTTCTAACACGCGGAACATGCCCGACCAAGAGGTGGAGTACATACTCGCCTCAAGGATGCGATGATAACATGTCACCACCTCAGTGCTTGTCTCTTATGATATCCATCCTACTAGGGGCATGTAAGTGCATTGTGTAGTTTAGGTATCATGGGCGGCCCTATCTCAAAGTGTCGATTGCCACAGGCCTGAATTCGCTTTCGAAATCCATGGGCGATACTATCTCGAAATGTCGATTGCTAGGAGTTCTTGGGGTCGCTATGGGTGGTGCTATCTCGAAGCATCGAAAGGCAGGCACCCTTCGAGGTTCGGTGATGGGGACAATGAATCCAACACAGACCATGCTGATAGCTTATCCAAGGTTAAGACTTAGAGGAATCAAACAAATATATATATATATATATTTTTTGTTTGATTCCTCTAAGTCTTAACCTTGGGAATAAAATATATATATATATATATATATTAAAAATATATATATCTCTTTCCTACACTCTTTCCTTGTTGGCAATCAAACCAACCTCAAATAACTTAGACCAATGCGCATGCACGGGTGCTTTAATCTCTAGGACCAATAAACCCTATGGTAGAGTTAAAAATTAGGGAAACCTATGCCTGCAACTCATCTTTAGCCGACCTAGTCTGTAACTTAGCAATTACTTGGGAACCTTAGGTCTAAAGTCTGAACTTAACATGTTTCTAAATGAAGATCGATTGAGTTGGTTAGTCCACTTGAAGAGTTGGGTTATTGCTTGAATTTGCTAGGGACTAGCAAAAACTATGCATGGGAGCATTTGATGAGCTCATATTTGTGGGCTAATTAGTTACTTAAATGCCTAGGAATTAGATTAATATTGGCATATAAATTGCATACAATAAGTTGTAAATAGATTATTCTAATTATTCATTTATTTACATACTTCATGCATTGCATTCATACTTAGAATTCATTTAGAATAGCATGCATTAGAATAGTTAATTTTTTTGGTTGCATTACATGCATTATTTTATTTCACATTTCTTTTAAGGGCTTATAAATAAATAACCCTCATTTAATTTCTTTATTTTATCCCCAACGGATGCATGTAGACAAATGTGCTGGCTAAATGCATAAGCAACAATCAAGGATCTTTGTTCCCACGGTGTGTGTCGCTTCTTCTTCAACCAGTGTCTGCCTGCATCCGCACTCCTCTGAAGTTATAAGAAAGGAAGAGCCTCAACTGGGCTCCAGAGGCCACCACCATCCCAACCCACCACTATAGAGCTTTTGAGCTTCTTCACATCACAACCGTCGACCTCAATCGTGTGCACAAGTTCACACTACCGCGGGCAGGCAAGGTGACAGACCGCTGCACCATCCATGGCTCGTGTAGATTACCGTGAGCATGTGCCTGAAGGCCACACAATTAGCACTAGCCACCACTGCCAGCTACCATCCATGCCAGTTAAGACCTCTTGGAATGATCCCAGACATCTGACCTCCACCTTCCTCTTCGTTTATTCCTTCCTTTATTTTTCCTCCACCAAAAATAACCTAAACACCCTCCACGTGCCTCCACTACTCACGCTCACCTCACCACCTGCAACAGCATCAATCCAACGTGCCCACCGCCTTCGCACATTGCCATCCTCGCTATGCCTCCACGTGCACCGCTCCACGCTCCACCATCTCCTCCAGCGCACAACAGCAGTAGCTACCCTCCTCCAGCGCACCACTAGCGCCCGCACGCTGCACCAGCACCTCCGACACACCCAGCTCGTGCACCCCTCCACGTGCACAGCAGCTGGCATGCCATCTCCTCCTTGCGCGCACGACCTGCACGCACCTCGCCAGCACCTTCGCGTGCCCGCCCCTTCAAAGCCTTTACCAACCCACAATAGTAGTCACGCCCTTCCTGCACAGCCAATGTGCCTCCAGCAACTACACACCTGCAGCCTCCCCACACGCCTGCACGGCCCCTTCAGCAACGCGCCACACGCACCAGCTAGCCTACAGTTCCCACGCATCCCATCCAGCAAGTGTAGCCAGTAGCAAGAGCCGTCGAAACCCACCTTCACCGGAGCTCTGTTCGACCGGCTCCGGCCACCTCGCAACTCGCCACCACCACAGTCGTGAGGCCCTCGGTCTAGAGATCTTCTTCTGAGCTTTGCACCTTCAGCCATAACCTCCTCCTCACGCACGGATATGGGGAAGCTTTCCCCTATTTTGCTAGAGTAAACCACCAATTAGTTTTTATGATTCATGCCATTGTGAACTTCAATTTCTGATTAAATTATTTTGGTGATTTTATGTAATGAACTTCCCTCTTTCTCATAAATATAGTATCAGCATGTTAAAGTCTTATTATCTCATTTGAAAAGCAATTTTGGCTTGATTTCTTGATGAAATTAATAGTGAACATCGATTTTTCACCCTTGCGAGTTTAAATAGGCCACTGCCTCCCTGTGGATACGACCTACTCCTAATTGAGTGGTTATTTTAATAGTTGATTAGTTGATTTTTCCACCACTTGCATACTACAACAAAGCATTATTTCATGTGCGAAACTTAATCGAAAGCAGAAAATCGGCACGTCAGAGGGCCTAAGGAAATTTGGCTAATAGATGAAGGGGGAGTGGTCGCTGATGCAGCCACTGGCGAGGAAGGAAGAGGGTAATCGAAGATGAAGAAGAAGAGTTAAGGGCCGAAGCCTAGTGGAAGCATGAGGAGGCAAATCCCTTTGCCTATTGTACATGGAAGAGGGCGAGGAAAGAGGGAGAAGAAGCTCCGATGGTGCTCGAATTCTGCCAGCGATGAAGAAGATGAGTGAGGAAATCTGGTAAATTCAGCATGCTTGCACATTAGACATTATGACCTATATATAGAAGAATGCCTTTGCATTGAGTCAAAATTTGCACAATTGGAAGGTGATTTTGTTGTTTCTTGAGCATGAACCTCTTGAGCTTGATGAAGCACTTTCAAGCCAAATGAAGTCTCATGGAGATGCTCAAGAGATCGAGAAGGATCTCAAGATCAATCTTACTAATTTTGGAGAGATTTAACCTTGATTTGATCCCTGAATTTGAGGATCAAAACTCGTCGAGTTTTGGGTGCATGGCCCGATGTGTTTGGAAGGTGGTTAGTGAAGAAGATGATGGAGGCAGCGGCTAAAATGTAATAGGAATCAAAAACTTGGTGGTGTTTGTGTAATAATCAAAGCAACCTAAGCTAAAATGCAAGTTAGGTCGAGCTAAACTCTGATTAGGCTCAAAATTTAGGGTTAACCTAATTTAGACCAAAGGATCTAGTGATGGACTTAGATTTTGGTTTTACGTAGTTTGACTAAGTAATTTACGCTAAAGCCCAAAACAAAGTAAATTTTCGCCTAAGTCTATTTTTGTCACATTAGATTCCTTTGGTTAAA
Organism: Thalassia testudinum; assembly: GCA_037157565.1. NCBI lineage: Eukaryota > Viridiplantae > Streptophyta > Magnoliopsida > Alismatales > Hydrocharitaceae > Thalassia > Thalassia testudinum. Next base: position 186,687 of record JAZHRO010000029.1, on the reverse strand, counting down.
GTGAAGGTTCCAAACCTCTTAAATTATGTTTAAATGATTTTTAGGTGGTTTAGATTGTATTTCTTTCTACTAGAACCCATTTAATTGAGGTATGGCTGTATTTAGGGATTTTTTAATAAAATAATCCTTGAAACGTAGAAACCTCTATTTCAATCACTTTGAGCCCGCTTCTTGTGAATTTAACTTCTTTTGACCACTAATTATCTCATTTATTCTACATTCGTGATTTTATGTTAAAACAACATAATTAACCTACTTTCTCTTCTTAAACACAACTCAAAATAGAATTATGATCTTTTGATGAATATTAAGGAGTGTTTATCACTACAATTTAGATAAAATAGATTAATTATCAACAATGATGCTGCTACCATTAGTAACCTAATTTCGACCCAAGGAATTTAATGTCAACTTGAATTTTGGGTTTTAATAATGTTTGATTGGTAAATTTATGATTTAACTGAAAATGTATCAAATACCCACCTTGGTCTCCATTTTAGGTCAATTTAGGCTCATTTTGTAAAAGTGAATGTTCTAAACCTTCTGGAATATTTTCAATGATTTTTAAAAGGTTTATATTACATTTATTTCCATCAAAACCCTTTAAATTAAAGTGAGGATGAAATTAGTATTTTACTAATTGTAATTTATCTTTTATTTCATAAAATCCTTAAATAAATAAATGTGAGGTCACTTATTGGAAATTTGAGCTTTGTTGACCTTTAATTATGTATAAGTTTACACTTGGATTAATCTGCATTTGCATTTTGCTTTTACAATACCAGAATTAACTAATTTTTATTCAAGCTCTCCAATTCTTAATATTCTTTAGTTATACCCTTTTAATGATTAGTTAGGTTAATTTAAACTTAGAACTCAGTCAAATTAGACTAGCTATGAAGGATGTTGGTGTTACCATCAAGAAGCCACGCTTTCAAATTAATATTTTAATGTATTCGACAAATCTGGGATATTAGTGCAGCGTCACACTACTTTGTCTCATCACTCAACTTGCGACTCTTAAACATTGCTCTCCTCGCTCACTGCCATCAACGGACACTGTTGCTCTCCTCATCGACCCTCCTCCTCTTCCTTGTTGAGGTACTCTCCTCTCCTCATCCCTGCTATCAATGCCCCCTTGCTTCGGTTAGTCACTCCCTTACCTCCGCCACTCCAACCCCCTGTTGCCGCCACCACCACCCTATGACCCCTGCCGCTCCAGTCACCGCTCTACTCCAACACCTGCTACCACCTCATCTGGCCCCAACCCCTATTGCCGCACCCACTACCCCCTCTCCCCTGCAATCCCCTCACTTTGCCTCCCTGTCGTCCCCCTTCTTGTCCCTACAACATCCCCTCCACTCCACCTCCCCACCCTGGTTTTTTTTTAAATTTAAATTAATTCTATGTTTTAATATTTTTGTAATTGTGTTTTATTTGTATTTGTTTGTAATATAAATTTACATGTAAACTATTAATGAATTAATTTTTCATGTTAATTAATTGGATGTAAAATACTTTGAATGGAAATTAAATTTTGTCAAATTTTCGTGTAATTTATTGTATTTAGTTACTTGTTAGGAATTTTTTTGAAAATTCTTAATTAAATATCTTTTTGATTTAATGTTAAATGTTAAATGCAGGGTATGCTCACATGTTTAATTATGTTAATTATTATTTTCATTTAAATGTATGGTGTGGTCACATGTTTAATTCTTTCCATTAATTAAGTTGAATATAGGGCATGGGCATATATGTTTTGATGTGTTATATGCATGAAATGGAAAATGTGTAATGTTATAGGGGAAATTGATAAACGCCAGGTTATCATCATTCTTACGCATTAAAACAAACCTAGCTCTGAGGAATCTAACTCCGCAAATAGGTTTTTGGGCTGCATTAGGCATAAATTAGGTTAGGCATGCATTTTACATTTTGTTGTCTTTTTAATATATTTTTGTGAGTGTTAGGGATAAGCAGATTGTCAGATCCCTAGAACCCTAGCACTCAAAAAGGCAACTGGTGAAGGAGAAGCCCAACCCAGCTAGGACTCAGCTTGATCAACCTCACCATAGTTGGATTTCAGCTCACTTGAACTAGAGTTAGCTAATCTTAGCTCCATTCAGCTCATCTCAACTGAATGGCAGCTCAAAAGAGCTCATCTTAGCTCACCTTACCTCAAGTCAGCCAAATCCAGCTCAACTTAGCTGAGTCTAGCTCATCTCAGCTCCCATTAGTTCACTAGGAGCTCTAGCTAGATCACCTAAGTTGACCAGAGTTCACCTCAGTTCAGGACTAGCTACATCCAGCACCACTCAACTCCAGCCAACTGAAGATGACTTCATCTTAGCTTAGGAAGCTCAAGTCCAGCTCTCGAGGATTCAGCTTAGCTCAACTTAGTTGAGCTAAGCTACCTTAACTACATCAATTAGTAGGTCATCCCTAGGAATATCAGACCCAGCTCACCTCAACATATTTTAGCAGAAGCCATCTTGCTTTAGCTTTGCTTAGCAACTAGCAAAGAACTAGCAAGCTAAGTCAGCTAAAGTAGCTCCATGCCACCTTCTTCAGCAGCTACCGGCTCCAGTTCAACTCCAAACAACTTCCTCTAGCTCCTCTCCTATAAACCATAGCTCCAGATGCCAACTCTTCAACCCTACTACTAGCTAAGCTAGTATAGCTTAGCTAAGCTCCAGCTCCCTTGGCCATCAACCACCCTATAACCCTACCAAACTAACTCCACCAACTAAACCCACCTACGACCACCTAAGCTAGCTCCACCTCTAATCCATGTTGGCACCACCTCAACCACATCTCCTCACCCCTCAACCACCACCAAAAGGAACCAAAAAAGTGGTGCCAAAATGCCCCTAACTACCCCCTCCTTGGCGCCACCTTTTCCCTTCAAAAATCCCCCCATCTTAACCCTACATATGCCCTTTCAAGCCATCATCACCCAACACCTACCCCACCTTCTAGAACCTAACCTAGTTGGCACCAAAATATGGTGGATAATCACCATTTTGGACGTCCACCAAGGGGTGATTCCACCCCTTAACTACCCTCCTCCCAACCCTTAACTTGGCGCTAACTCTTGGTGGTCATAGGATCACCTAACTACCACCACCATTCAATCCTAACCCTACATCCAAAGGTCACACCAACCCCCTCCTCTATTCCTATATATATCCCTCCTAACCACCACATAAAGATCATCCTCCATTTAGTTTAATTCTACCCTATACCCACCTACAACTCACGGCCAAGAAGAACAAGGAGAGAAAAAGATTAAGGGGGCATCCTACCCGCCCCATCGGTGCCTTCTTCTTCCCACTCTTCTTCTTGTGGCATTTTGATACACACACAAGATTTCATGATAAAATGCTTATTTATGATAGTTCCTAGGTCTAGCATTGCATATCATAGTATAAATATTGCATAACATTTATTGCATTGCATTTAGGATAGTTTGTATATTATATATATTAATTCCAACATTTTATATGGCTAGCAGGCAATGCGACATAATTATGGGCTTCGGATGAAGAATCCAACCATATGGATGGATTTGGAGCGACAATTGCAGTCTGTCAGCATGAAAATCTCCCTAATCAGAGCTCTGTAGCATCCTCTACAAGAAGAAGGAGATGGACAAGCCAGATGGAGCCATCCAAGTTGCCCCCAGCCATGCGATGGTTCATCGAATGGTTGCCGCTGAGTGTGGGATTCAAATTCCATGAAGCGTGTGCTTCCTCCTCGCGATCTCAACCCTTCGCACCTAATCCAAAGGCTGTCGCTCTACGCCAGCTACAGCCGTGCCTCCTTACGCCAACCAAGGTGCTTGAATGTGTAGTGACACCCTTAGCAGGTCTTGAGTGACATTTTAAATGTTGTTGAAGACCCGTGTGTGCAAAACACCTTAATTCCACCACTATATAAAAACCATGACCCCTCCCCTTCCAAACCATCACAAACTACTCTACTCCCACCTACTCCTAAGCTCTAGTAACCTACCAAAGCTCCATTAGAGCTTATTCCCAAGCTTCAAAGGCCTCCTATTAGTGTAATGTTCCTATACCCCACCAAATATTCATCCTCCATGTCACCACTTTCATAGGAAGCCTCAGAGCCGTCCTCCCACCTCCATTTCGGTAGAAGATTGCCTCCATCTCCTTGTTCCCATTCCAGAGCCTTGGTGAAGCATTCCTCTACCCGATGTCCTCCTCCATCAACCTCTGTCATCCAGCAGTTCACCTCCTTCATCCAAGTTGCTACCAAGCACCATCGTCTCACCAAATAATCGATTTGGGAGATTTCTTCTCACCCCTATCTCTTTTGTATTTCTTAGCTTATTTTAATAAACATTTGCATGATATATCAAATTTGTTTCCATCTCATTTTGTGACATTATCATGCCTACTTTATTGCAAAAGCAAAAGAAAAAAAAATCGCAAAACCATAAAACCTCAAGAAGAAACAAAATGAAGCGTGGATTTCAATGAAAGTAAACGTTGCCTCCCTATGTTTGACCCAGGACTCCCTTAGAGTTTTGGCTATAAATTGTATTTGATAACACATTTTGTGAGCTACGACAATGAGTTCTTGAAACCCTGATTTTACTTCGCCAAAACCCATTCATCATTTTGGCGCTATTGCTGGGAGGCAACAAAATTTACTTTCTTGTCATCCATGTTTCTTTGCATTTACTCATTATTAACCCTACTTGTCTCTGATTTACTATCTTGCAGGTACCCTAGCAAGGAGATCTAAGTGCGGTTGACCGGAGTAAAGTGTGGGTAAAGTAATTTGTAAGTGCCCCCCATATTCCTCCCCACTAGTTCACTTCTGCCACATTCATAACCAAGACCTAATCTACTTAGGTGTTTGCATAAACCCTAGGATAGAATTTATTTGTCTTGTTTGTCACCTCCACTCATCTCACCCTTGCATATTAAAGAAAAAGACCAAAAAGATACTTCTTGCGGGACAAATCAACGTACACACTACATACACTCACATTTGAGGTAGATAACCTAACTTGATTTTTACCTATTCAATCGGAATTCTGACCTGTGGAACTGGTACACGTAAATCTACACATGAAAGAGTAGAGATCAGACTAGGTTAATCACCTTTTGTGTGCCCTAATCAGTGGTGCATCTGGGTCAGTTGATTGAATTGTTTGGGCTGCACCACCTAATCTAAAAAGAATTCATTTTGTAGTTGTCCCATTGGATTCAATATTTAGGTCAATCCAGGCTTTTTGATATGTAAAGTAAAACATTTGAACTCATGATTTCAAACTTGGTTTGCCTCCTGAAAATTTGGTTGAATCTACATAATATTTGAATTCTAAAAGCTACCAAGCAAGATTCGAACCCTAAAACTCAGTTCATCATTAATAATGTTGCTTGAAAACTTTTTGTTTGTGCACATGCACACAATTTCAACGAATCATTAAGTGCTCAACCCATTAAGGGCCCATCACATTCTGAAATCACTAAATATCCCAAGCCTACCTAAAATTGATTAGATGTTGGCTGATATAGACACATCTATCTAGGTTAAAATGATTATTCATGCATGTTCCTAGGCTTAGATTTGCATTTCATGTTATAAATATTGCATAACATGAATCATTTTGCAATTAGAGTAGTTGTATATATTTTACGTTAATTAGGTCCTTTTTATGGTCAAGAGAGAAGAAGACTTATTTCAGGGCCTTGGATGGACGATCAGACCGTACGGATCTGATTAAGATGACGATCGAAGTCTAGATCGGAGAATTGTAGCATCTTATGAAGTCCTACAAAGATCAACGGCTAGGGGGCAATGCGACACCCATATGGGTTTCAGATGGAAAATCCGATCGTACGGATGGATTCGGAGTGGCGAATGCAGCCTAGCAGCATGGAAATCAGCTCGATCTGAGCACCATGGCACCCTCTACAAAAGAAAGAATAATGGATGGCACAAGTGGTGCCACATGGTGCCATCTAGGCCGCCCAATGCTGGCTACAGTGATGGGCGGATCTTTATGGATGTCAATAATGACCCAGTTGCGAATTTGTTCTTCCTCCTGCACTATAAAAAGACCTACCCACCTCCATTCCAAACCATCTCTTCCTTTCTTCCTTCCACCACCTCCAAGGCTCTAGAGGGAACTTATCCTAAGCCCGAGATGCTCCTCTAGAGTAGAAAATCGAATTGTTTTCCCTCCCCTCATCCCCATTCTTGGAGCATCTCGTGGCCGTCCTCTCACTGCCCTTTGGGAAGAAGATCCTTGCCGCGACATCGTCCTACCCCATCCTCCATCCTCCGACTCCATCCTCCTTCGTATCGCTCCTCACCACCTTCCTCCAGGCGACGTCAGAGAGAGTCGTCCTTTGAGCAACTGTCGGGGGGGATTTCTCTCACCCTATTCTATCTTTTTATGCTTTTGTAGTGTAACAAATAGTTCTTGATGAATAGATGATTGTTTATCTCCCTCTTTCTCTCCCTCTCCCTCTCTCTCTTATGTTTTTGCAAGTAGATAAAGTTTTCATCGAGCTAATCTCTTGCTTGTTAAAGATACCAAAAGAAATTAGAAAAGACAAAAACAAAGTAAATAAATAAAAATGAAACATGTATTTTTTAAAGCCAAACTTTCGCCTCCCCGTGTTCAACCTGGGACTCACTTTTCGAGTTTCAGTATAAATTTTATCTGATCGATGAGTTTTGCAACTGCGACGACGGGTTACTTGTAACCCTAATTTCTAACTCGTGAAACCCGTGTGATCATTTTAGTGCCGTTGTCAGGGAGGCAATGCTCTTTGGTTTTTTTTTTCCATGTTTTTTTTTCTCCTTACCTAACTTTTATCTCACTTTTTCTATGATCTTACTGTGATTGCAGGTACTCTTCAGAGGTGGGCCAAAGTGGATATACTGGAGAAAAGTGCAAATGAAGGTTCTGTAAGTGTCCCCCACACCACCCCCACCTTAGTTTTCATTCCATAACCTAATAACTCAAATCTAAATCAACTTAGGTGCTTTTTATAAACCCTAGGATAGATTTGGTTGCTTGTTTGCCACCTCCACTCACCTCGCCATCCACATAAATAGAAAAAAATAGAAAAAGTGTTATCTGATTGTGGGATTTTTTGAAAGCTACACACTTAACACCCACAACCTCTCACCCTAAGGCGCACAATCACATCAATTCTACCACTTAACCGGGATCTGACCTATGGACCCGATACACTTAGCTCAACACACATAAGTGAGTAGAAATCTGAATAGGTCAAACATTTCTGTGTGCCTTAACTAAGTGGTGCAATAGGCCAATTGCTTGAACTATTTGGGTCGCACCTCTCAAAATAAAAGTGATTCATCAAGTAGCTTGCCACTTAGGGTTGATTTTTAGGGTTGAACCAGGCACCCCACATTTTTTCTCTGATTTCTGAAGGAATATATCATCACCAGTGCTTGCAAAACTTGGAGTTTTCTCCAAAACTTGATTGAATATACCTAAGATTAAACCCTAAAAGCTACTAAACAAGGTTGAACCCTAAAAGACACATCATCAAACCTTGTTTGAAAACCCTGGTTGTGCACGTAGACACATTTTAACTAATCATTAAGGGCACAACCCATCTAAAGGGCCCAACACATTCCAAGAGTACAATCATCCCAAGCCTAATTAAAAATGAGTAGATGTTGGCCTTAATGATTGATTCGCTCTTTAGGGCTCAGACTGAGATTTTTTTCGATTAATCTGCTTCTATTGGTCCATCTAATGTCTAGCTAGGGGAGTAGTGTCAATCGACCGTGGCTGGGGGGTACACTAGGAATCGAAGGCGCAAGCCAACAGAAGAACCTTCTCCCTAGTCCCTCCTAACTGGTTGGATTGATCGGATAAAAGTACACTAAATCGTTTATAATCTCAAGACAGGACCTGGGAGTCTATAGGTCTTTAGGTTACCCACATAAGGACTGGGTTGATTGATTGTACTACAGGGGACCTTTCTCTCTTCTGATTTTCCTCTTACTTCACCATGTATCCTTCCACTTCTTACACACATTTCCCATCCCATCCTCCTACCACCACTTATCCCTAAGATGATTACTATTCCGACTTGACTTGTAATTACCCATCCACTAGCCAGGCTAACTTTGATTAGGGATATGAATTTGGACCTCAATGTCCAGGGCCTAACACTGGACAACAAGACTATGATTACTATCCTTCCCAAACCTATAATGATTGTGGATCTCCATCCTTTGATGACCAAACCAACCCGATCTACAATCAGGAAGGATATAATGATTATAACACCTACCCTCCCCAGTATTCCACTGAATATAGGTTGCCAACATCCTTTGAACAACCTAGAATGACCTAATTTCCGGGATGGACCCGAGAACCTCGACATCATGATTCCTCTAGATTTAACCCAAACCCACCCAAACCTGAATCGAACGAGTCAGTTTAGGTGAACCAGATATAGGATAGGGTGCTAGCTAACTTGAGGAACACCATACAATCTTTAGAAGCCCAGCCAACACCATACACTGAAGCATTGGAGCCTATAATAAAACTGATCGATGAGTTGAATAGCTCTTTGTTGGATTTGCTCCAAAGTGTTAGGTATAGGGACCTGGGTGAGTTTCTTCTTGGCAAATTGTCAAGGTTGAGGATGAAATTTGTGGTTGCCCTAGTCAGATCTTGGGATGATTCTCAAGATGAACCCCCTTCAGGAGAGCCAATGTTTGAACCTGCTCAGGCACCTCTTGGGGTGGATACATTTTCTAAGACCGAGGATGACCAGGTTGGGCTAGAGCAACCTATTGAGGATGAACCGATTGATTCACCCGAGATCCCCAAGCCAGGGAGCGAAGAAAATGTCTCTTTGAACCAGGAAATGACAATCGATTTTGAGACATATAAATGAGGATCATGAATTCTTTGATTCTGAGGGTGAAGAATCTTTTGGTGAAGTCTCATTTGAACTCAAGGAAGAGGATTCTAGTGAGACAATCAGGCTCGAGGAGTATGACGAACTATTTGATAGCTCGATCATCGAAAATTGTGATCATGTTGGGGCTAACTTGGATGATTTGAATCCTGATGATTCAATCAGTAGCCCCATTCCTCAAACACACCCTAAAGAATTAAATGATGATATTTTTGGGATTGCCAAACCCAAGTCAATCCTAATTCAGCCACAATTGTTGGATTTGGGTACTTTAGATGGGGTGTACAATGATTTGGAGGTCTCAGAAACATTGATTTTGGAGGATAGGAAGTTGGAAATAAAAATTTGGGAGGCTAATTCTAAGGGAACTTTGATTTTGGATTGAAGGGTACCTATTGACCTGAAACCACCTACTTTCTACCAAGACCGTTACAATATCTTTCACATGTAACCCAAGCTTGAAATAACTGATTATTTTTCTGAGCTAGATGTTAAGTGGAAAACCGCACCTATTGAACCATCTTTACCCGTTGTCCGACACTTTGGTCTTAGGTTGCACACCACTAAATCGCAGGCTCAGCCCCACAAACACATCCTTCGATTCTGGGTGATTTTCATCTAGAACTTGAGAACCACTCGACCCTGGGGCATGGGTCCGCACTATAATCTGGTCCACATCTGTGGACATCTTCTGCTGGTGGGTTTCAGGATCAATATTTTTATTTTAATTCTAACTCGAACTTGTGAATTCTCAATTTCTTCCTTGTATGTATATTATGCCTAGCTAAAGGCATTAAACTTAGCGTTTGTGTATACTATCTTCTCTCTATGGAGCTGACCAGGTTGTCACGAAATCCAGGTGATATTCTATTTACTACACCTTTTTCTTGTCTTTGTTTTTACAATGAGGACATTGCATCATTTAGGCATGGGGGCATGGATAATCAATTCCTGAGATCATTTTGTTAACTCCGTAGAATTTCTTTTAGTTTCTTATAAAAAAAAATGAAAATTCAAAAAGGTAAGAAAAAGAAAGAAATTAGGAAATGAGAACTTAGGCATTTGGAAGTTATTAACTTTAGGAAATGATTGGAGAGGACCTAAACACATTGACTCTTTAGGTCTTCGAGCTTAATTACCCCGGGTGTCCTCTCGAATGTGGACTTAGTCTCGAGTCCTTGCCAATTCAAATTCATTTTTAATTTGTCTAATAAATTGGGATGATAAGTATGCGACTTATCAACTCGCCCTCTGATTTGGGGGGACTTTAAGCCTAAGCATCTACACACATTTCTTTTGAACTGACTCACTTTTCAGCAGTTTCTTCGAAAATTGGGTAGCTAATGAACTATCTAGGGTGGTATGGTTGGCAAGTTGTCGGTGGTAATTGCTCATCGGCTAGTTGTCCAGAGCCCAGTCACAAGACTATTTTCATTATACTACCTTTAGGTAAATCTTAGATTAGGAAAGCCACCAACATAAAAAAAAAGAGAAAAGAAAAAGAAATAGATAAAGGAGAAAAAAAATAAATAAAACCACACTTCACCGCACGAGTATGGCTGGCAAGTTGTCGGTGGTAACAGCTCATCAGTCGATTGTCTAGAACCCAGCTAACAAAAAAAATGCACAATAATTCCCAAAACACTTAGGGAAGAAGCGGGGAAGTAGAATAAATCTGGGAGATATATACTGGGTCCGCCCTTGTGTTGACCCCATAAATAAAAGTAGGGAGAAAGCTACTGATCGAAAAGATAAACCTCTAAGCAAGGTCACCTAGGGTCGTAGAAACTCGAAGGCCATTCTAACGGTCATCTAGTGAGTCTTTCACTATTTTCACAAGATGCTTAGCACTTAGAGTCCTTTCCGAGTCTTGGGCGGGTCGGGTAGCTGTAAAAAGTTATCCCGGAACACTCAAACTCCAAAAGTACAAAAAAATTACAAAAGATGAAAAATAAAAAAAATGTATCTTCCCTTTTCAAATAAGGTGAGGACTTGGGCGGTCTGCATTCTGGCAGACACCCGGGTACTATTGAGTTTTCGTTGTTTAGGACCTTAGTTGAAATTTTCTATTGTTAATAAACGACTTAGGCCTAAGCGATTTAAACCTAATTTTGATTTTATACATAGCATGTAGTTTAATTTTGCTAGGGACTAGCAAAACATAGGCATGGGGGTATGATATAGACACATCTATTTAGGTTAAAATACCTATTCATGCATGTTCCTAGGCTTAGATTTGCATTTCATGTTATAAATTTTGCATAACATGAATCATTTTGCATTTAGAGTAATTGTATATATTTTAGGTTAATTAGTTCCTTTTTATGATCAGGAGAGAAGAAGACTTATTTCAGGGCCTCGGATGGATGATCGGACCGTACAGATCTAATTAAGATACAATCGAGTCTAACGCCTCTAAAATCGTCATGATCGGAGAACCATAGCATCATACAAAGTCTTAGGAAGATCAATGGCCAAGGTGCAATGCGACACCCATACAGATTTCGGATGGAAAATCTGACTGTATGGATGTATCTAGAGCGATGATCGCAGTCAGCAGCGTGGGAATCACCTCGATCTGAGCACCGTGGCACCCTCTACAAAAGAAAGAAGAATGGATGGCCCAGGTGGCGCCATGTGGTGCCATCTAGGCTGCCCAATGCCGGCCAGCAGCAGCAGCGCACGTGCACAGCAGCAACTATACACTGCGTGCCGCGCACCGCATGTAGCAATAGCGCAGCGCATGCCAACGCGCGCGTGCGCAAGGCATGCGGCGGGCGTGGATCTTTAGCGATGCACACGTTTAGTGACACTTGCAGCTGTCACTAATGGTCTACGTGCACTAGCAAGTGGATTTGAAGGGCGGATCTTCAGCGACAGCTGCAGTGACATTTATGGACGTCAGTAATGACCCAGATGCGAATTTGTTCTTCCTCCACTATAAAAGGACCTACCCACCACCATTCCAAATCATCTCTTCCTTTCTTCCTTTCGCCACCTCCAAGGCTTTAGAGAAAGCTTGTCCCAAGCCCAGGATGCTCCTCTAGAATAGAAAATCAAATAGTTTTCCCTCCCCTCATCCCCATCCGTGGAGGGTCTGGTGGCTGTCTTCTCCTCGCCTGTTGGGAAGAAGATCCTCGCTGTGACGCTGTCCTTCCCCATCCCCCATCCTCCAGCTCCATCCTCCTTCATCCTACTGCTCACCATCTTCCTCTAGGTAACGTCAGAGTAAGTCATCCTCTGAGCAACCGTCGAGGGGGATTTTCTCATCTCCATCTATCTTTACTACTTTCTAGTGTAGTTTTTCCCGCTTTCTTAGTTGTAGAAAACATTGGATTCAGAAATATATGTGATTGTTCCTCCCTTTCTCACTTTGCTTTCTTTTCTGCATGTAGATTAGCTAGATTTCATCGACCTGATCTCTTGCCTTATTAAAAATACCAAAAAAATTAAAAAAGATAAAAATGACCAAGAAAATAAATAACAGAGAAGCACGGATATTTATAAAACCAAATGTTCGCCTCCCCATGTTCGACCTGGGACTCACTTTTCGAGTTTCGATATAAATTTCATCTGATCGACAAGTTTTGCAACTACGACGATGGGTTACTTGTAACCTTGATTTCTAACTCGTGAAACCTATATGATCATTGGCCATCAGGATTGATTCGCTCATCGGAGCCTAGATTGAGATTGTTCACGATTAACCTGCTTATACTGGTCAATCTGTTATCTAGCTAGGGTAGTAGTGTTAAATAACCGTGGCTGGGGGTTACACTAGGAACTGGAGGCACAAGCTAGAGGAAGAACCTTCTCCCCAGCCCCTCCTTCTAACTGGTTGGATTGACTAGATATAAGTAGAGTAAATCATCTATAATCTTAAGATGGATTCTAAGAGTCTGTAGACCTTTCGGCTACCCAACCTAAGGACAGGCTTGCATTTTTTGTGCTACAGGGCTCCTTTTTCCCGTCCTTCTGACTTCCTTCCAATATATGCTTGGACCCTTGCTTGGAAGGACCTATAGGCCATTCTCGAAGGCAGAGTTTGAGTTATAGCCAAGTAGATCCCATGGCTGATTAACAACCACCTCCCCTACCCTCAAACTAGCAAGAGCTGATTCAGAGGCAGTTGGAAGAATTGTAGCAGATGCAGCAATGGTTCCAACGAATGAATGATCAGGGCGTTTGACCCTTGAAGGATTTTTATGATCCTTCGAATTATGAGGATTGTCCCAATGTTGTGATCCCCGCCGGTGATGTTAAGACCAAGCCCTAGGTTTTTAGTCTAACTAAACACTTTCACGGGCTTGGCTCAGAGGACCCATTCCAACATTTGGAGGACTTGATCACTTTGGTTCAGACCACCAAATTGCAAAATGTTGATGAAGAATAGATGCTCATGAGGCTTTTCCCCCATTCACTCGGGGATAAGGCCACACATTGGTATCATACCATTGAAAGACCAATTACTACCTGGATGGCTTTGAAATCGGCCTTCCTGAGGAAATTCTTCCCAATTGGGTGAACTAATGCATTACGACAGGCAATTGCCACTTTTGCCTAGTGGCAGGGGGAATTGTTTCATGGGGCCTGGGAGAGATTCCAGGATCTATTGTGGAAGTACCCACACCACAAGATGCGTAAATGACAACTTATGCAGATTTTTTATCATAGGTTGAATGCTTAAGTCTGTAATCATGTTGATGCTTTTTGCGGAGGCAATTTCTTCAACAAAGACACAGATAGCACATATGATTTGTTCAAGGAAATGAGTGAAAACTCCTTAAACCATGCCTCCATGGAAACCTTCAACCGATCCCAACAAACTAGATCAAATGCTAATGAGGTCCAAGATTCTCATACATTTGATATGGAATTGATAAGGTAGATTTGGTTGCTAAAGGAATGGAAAAGTGAATGTCCGGAAACTCTAATTTTTCTAGATCCACTCAATCCTAGGCTCGAGATTCCATTCTTCATAAGCTCCTATGGGACGAGAGTTTGTGAACCAGCTGTAGCCGACTCGACCCTCGAGCCAGCTCTTCTTGGAATCTTATGGGTTCCAAATTGGGGCCTTTGATTCTAGTTTCTCTGATCCATCATCGTCATCTTATGAGGATGCTCATGCTGAGCAGGAGAATGTTAGGTCTTCGCCTTACTCAAATTCCTATAATCCTAGTTGGAAAAATCACCCTAACTTCTCTTGGAAAGATCAGGAACAGTAGACCCAATATCGATCCAACAATTATGCACCGCAAAAGCCAATGGGTCAGGGTCATGTATATACTCAGTTGCCCCTGAATCAGGTTAATCAATCCATGTGGAATACTCAACAACTTGCCGGGGATGCTAATTTAAACCTGAAGATGATAGAAATGTAAGGGTCAATGCTCTAGCTCATGCAACAAATGAAAACTTCGCTAGACACCTTACAATCTGAAGTTAGTGTAAACATTTGATAGTCCGAATCTCTACCATCATAGCCTATACCAAACCCAAGGAATGTATAGAACTGAGGCGCTAGGCCTTAAGTGCTTGGTAATGGTGGGGAGCCGCATTCTCAAGCTCATGCTATCTATCAGGCTACCCCAACCCCTCCCGGAACATACCAAGTTCCCACCATAATCAACCAGGAGCCTCCTGTTTTGCCCAACCCTCCCCAAGGCACTAACCAATAGTATTTTGCCACTGCAAATACCATCACCTTGAGGAGTGGTAGTAGACATAAGGGACCTACCCAACCCCATGTCAACACCATTAGGCCTCATAGTAAGAATTGCAGACTCCCAACTAAGAATGTGATCAACAAAACATCAGAGTTTGATTTGGGAGTATGTTGTTGTTGTATGGGCAAACAGAAAAAGTCGGAGGAGAAATTGGAGGAAAGGATGTCCTTACTTCAGTTTTTCAAATCGACAATCATTTTACTCCTCCCAGCTATCAGATTAATCGCCTCCTACGCCATAGGTTTACTGAATTCATATAAAGAAAAGAAAAGAGAAAAATTTGAAAACAATACGAGAGTAATCTTGTCTGATAATACAAGCACACTGATCTTAAATAAGCTACCTCCTAAGAAGATGACTTAGGAGCCTTGCTGATATCCTGCCCAATAGGAAACGTTACTTCTGACTGGGCCCTCCTCAACTTAGGTGCTTCCATTAATGTGATCCCCACCTTACTAAATATGGAACTGGTTCTAGGCTACCTGAAACATACTGACATAACCTTGCAGTTATCTAATAGATCTATTACAAAACGAAGGGGTCTTGCAGAGGATGTTTTAGTCAAGGTTAATGATTTGCATTACCTTGATAATTTCGTGGTCCTGGACATGGAAGAACCAAAATAGCTTAACCACACCCCAATTATTTTGGGAAGACTTTTCTTGGCAACCGCAAAGGCAAGGATTGATTGTGCATCGAAAAATATAGAAATGGCCTCTAGGAATAAAATAAATCAATTTAATATTTTCGAGGTCTCAAAGAAGGATAAAATTAAGTGTGGTTTGATAGAGGAGCTTGGTAGGACAGAGGAGACAATGGCCATACATACCTTAGACAACTTTTTAATGGCTAACTCAACCCAAACTCCGGAAGAAAATTACTCGGTTGTAGGGATAATTGAGGACATTAAAGACATACAACCAACTATGGCAACCCCAGATGAGGAAGATATTCATGAAATTGGAAATTTGTTGGATGACTCACATGATCAAGTTAAGACCCAACAATGTCTTCATCTTGAATTTTGGAGTTTGAGGTTCAACTTTTGGGTGGGAATCATGAGGATTAGGATGGTTGGATTAAGCAACCTGATTGTGAGGATAAAATTGAACTTTGGGGAGAAACTCTTGAAACGTCAGGTATTCTAGAGTGCCCATAAACCCCCAAAACATCACAAAACCCTCATCATCCTTGTTCACCCAACTATTGCAAAATTTCTATATCCACCCACACCTCCTCTTTACTGAATCAACGAAACTCCTATTGGAGAAAATTTAGGCTCTCCTTACATCACCAACTTGCCACTTTCATTGATCATCTCTTTGGCAAGCCCATTTTCACTCTCCAGGACCCATATCTAGGGGCTTGAAAACTATGTTATTGTAGCCTCCATGATAGTTACTTTTGATTGAGGACATCGCCTAGCCGAAGGCATTAAACTTAGCACATGTAAAGGCTATTTTGAGCTAACCAGAATCTCACGGAAACCAGGTGTTGTTCCTCTAATTGTACTCTCTTACGTGCTGTCATTTTAACAAGGACATTACATTACCTAAGCATGGGTGGTGGATATCCTATGAAATAATCATTTTGTTAGTCGTAACAGTAATTTCCTGTTATTTTATTTTAACAAAAAGAAAAAAAAGAAAAGAAAAAATAGTAGGAGAGGAAAACTTAAGCATTAGAAGTTGCAAACTTTAGGAATTGATACTTTGGGACCTGAATACTTAAACTCTTCAAGTCTTCGGACTTAATTAGCCTGGGTGTCCACTCAAATCTGGACTTAGTCTTGAGTCCTCGCTAAATAATTTTATTCTAATTTGGCTAATAAATTAGGGTGATAAGTACATGACTTATCAACCCGCTCTCTGATTTGAGAGGACTTTAAGTCTAAGCATCTACACACTATTTGCATTGACTCACCTTTTGGTGGTTTCTTTGGAAATTAGGTAGGTAATGAACATTTTAGGGAAGTATGGCTGGCAAGTTGTCGTGGGTAATAGCCCATTAGCTGGTTGTCTAGAGCTCAGCTACTTGACCATACTTATTCTAATGCTTTTAGGTAAATTTTAGATTAGGGAAGCCACCTACTTAGAAAAAAAATGGTACTAAAAAATTTAAAAAAATAGAAAAAGAAGGAAAAAAAAGAAAAATTAACCACACTTCACCTCATGAGTATGGCTAGCAAGTTACCGTGAGTAATAGCCCACTGGCTGATTGTCCAGAGCCTAATTCACAAAAAAATGCACAAATATTTCTCAAAACATTTAGGGAAGAAGCGGGGAGGTAGAATAAACGGGGGAGATATACACTGGGTTCACCTTGTTTTTAGCCCATAAAAAATTTGAAAGTAGTGAGAAAGCTACCGCTTGGAAAGATAAACCTTCAAGCAGAAACTCTTAAGGTCATCTAGGGTCGTAGAAACTTGAAGTCCATTTCAACGGCTGCAGAGTGAGTCTTTCACTCTTTTCATAAGATGCTTAACATTTAGAATCCTTTTCGAGTCTTTGGTGGGTTGGTTAGCCATAAAAAGTTATTCCAAAATTCTCAAAGTCTAAAAAAATTAAAAAAGAAGAAAAAGCAAAAAAGAATGGATCTTCCCTTTTCAAATAAGGCAAGGGCTTAGGCAGTCTGCATTTCGGCAGACACCTAGGCACTGTCGAGTTTTTGTACCCAGGTCTTGGATTGAAAGTTTCTAAAACAACCAACAAATCATGCCTAAGTGATCAAATCCTAATTCTATTTTTATACATAGCATTTACATTAATTTTGCTAGGGACTAGCAAAAAGTAAGCATGGGGGTATGATAAACACACATGAATTCATGTTAAATGCTTATTTATGATAGTTCTTAGGTCTAGCATTACATATCATAGTATAAATATAGCATAACATTCATTGCAATGCATTTAGGATAGTTTGTATATTTTGTATATTAATTCCAGCATTTTATATGGCTAGGAGGCAGTGCGACATCTTTACGAACTTGAGATGAAGAATCCGACCGTACGGATGGATCCAGAGTGAGGATCGCAGTTCGTCAGTGCGAAAATCACCTCGATCAGAGCTTTGTAGCATCCTCTACAAGAAGAAGGAGATGGATGGCCCAGAAGGTGCCACGTGGTGCCATCCAGGCCGCCCTACATGAGCTGCAGCGCCAGCCTTGCCTTAAGGAGAAGATTCCATCCATTGGATCTCAAACCAATGGCTGAGAATCCCCCAAACATCACCCGACCTCCTCCAAAAGCACCTCAAGGAAGATCTGATCTCGACAGTTGGATCCTCATCCAACAGTCTAGCTGCAACTGCACCTATCCCTCTCCATGACCATTGGGCAACCTTGACACAATGGCAGCACACCTGCTCCTTAAATAAGAGAAGCTGGTTCAAGCCTCAATCATCCGCGACCACTCCAGGGCCCAAAGAAATTGGACTGCTCGATCTTGATCGAGTAGTTGTGGTTGCATACGCATGTTCAGATGCCACCCATCAAAGCAAAGGGATACGCCAGATCACACACGTGTAATCAGGGGTGCTCATTTAAGACAACTGGATGCACACCCGGTCATCGGATCTGCTCGATGGTGCGATGCATGCATGTTTGAAATCGTAAGGGCATGATTTGCGGGCACCCCCAGCTATGCAATGGTTCATCCAATGGCTGCTGTTGAGTGTGGGATTCAAATTCCATCAAGCACATGCTTTCGCCTCACGATCTCAGCCCTCCGCACCTACTCCAATGGCTGATGCTCTCCTCGTGCTACGCCAGTTGCAGCCATGCCTCATCACGCCTGCCAAGGTGCTTGAATGTGTAGCGACACCCCCAGCAGATCTTTAGCGATGTTTTAAATGTTGCTGAAGACTCGTGCGTACAAAACACCTCTATTCCACCACTATATTAACACCATGACTCCTCCCCTTCCAAACCATCTCTACCTACTCTACTCCCACCTACTCCTAAGCTCTAGTAGCCT
This sequence comes from Thalassia testudinum, assembly GCA_037157565.1. Lineage (NCBI taxonomy): Eukaryota > Viridiplantae > Streptophyta > Magnoliopsida > Alismatales > Hydrocharitaceae > Thalassia > Thalassia testudinum. Next base: position 168,033 of record JAZHRO010000029.1, on the reverse strand, counting down.
ACCAAAGCTCCATTAGAGCTTATTCCCAAGCTCTTAAGGCCTCCTATTAGTGTAATCTTCCTATACCTCACCAAATATTCAACCTCCATCTCACCACCTTCGTAGGAAGACTCGAAGCCATCCTCCCACCTCCTTTCCAGTAGAAGTTCGCCTCCATCTCCTCGTCCCCATTCCAGAGCCTTGGTGAAGCATTCCTCTACTTGATGTCCTCCTGCATCTCACCGCCATCATCCAAAACCTCACCTCCTTCATCCAAGCTACTGCTGTTAGCGAATTCACGTGGTTTGTTAAAATACGTCGTTGTAACGCGTAAATCCACTTTCGCTCTAAAATTTATATTCCAAGATAGCGGAGTATCTAGGGTCATCCAAGGAGGCCAAATGTTTGCAATAGTGATTCTCTTGCCTGGAATACAATCTCAACTTTCTTTTTGGTATTTTTCAATATATCATTTTTTTGTTTTAAATTAAGACAACATGTGGAATGGTGACGGGAAGGTGATTTACACTTCAATTTAAAATACTACTTCTAAGTGGCAAGTAGAGCCTCTCCCTATGCTCACTCTAGGCAAGTGGAGGCCTAGAATAATTAGGGAGAGGGAGTGAGGAATGCTAAAATCAAGCAAATAGAAATGCAAACAAGAAATTGCAAAGAAGGCAACTAGATAATTAAAAAAAAGTGTTTAACAAAAATGCCTAGCAGAGGAATACTTCTACTACTAGAAAATTGACATAAAGAAAGGAAAACACAAATCCTCTAGATAGATGGTGAAGAAGAGGGCTTCCTGCTCCAAGGTTGGTGGCTCCCATTCTTGAAAAGAGTCCTTCAACTCCTTCCTTGCAGTGCTCCGCCAAGGTGATGTCCTCCAAGGCAAGCCCTAAGAGGGTGTGCCCTAAGCTTCTCTCCAAGGGTGGACGTCCACCCTAGGTCCTTCTCCCTTGCCTGGCCGTCCTTCTTGAAGTGGAAGAGTCCTCCTCCTTGTTGTGGCCCAAGTTGAAGAGAGTGGGGAGAAGAAGGCACCAAAAGGGCTGGTGATGTGCCCCTTTAATCTCCATCTCTACTCCTTCTGCTTGGGCGTAGGTATAGGTGGATGTAGGTAGAAAAATACGCTAATGGAGGATGCCCCCAAATGGTGGTAGGTGGTGGGTTTTTATTGAATAGGAAGGGGGCTAAGGTGCCCTTGAAATGGAGGGCCAAGATGGAATGATGGAGGTGGTTAAGTATCTAATGGCCAAGGGTGTTTGATGCCACCTTAAGAGGGACCAAGGGGGTAGTTATGGGGGTCGAAACCCCTTGATATTGGTGCCAAAATGGCTTCTAGAAGAGGGTCTAAGTTGGCACCAAGAAGGATTCTAGAAGGGGGGTTAAGTGGATGGCTAGGATGGCTTATGTGGGTAGGTGTAGGGTGGATTAAGGGCTGAAAGTTGGCGCCAATATAGAGGTGGTTAGGGGTAGTTTTTGGTGCCAACTTAAGGTGTCTTTTGGTGGAGATAATGGGGTGAAGGGATGGCTAGGAGCTGGCGCCAACTTGAGTAGAGTAGCTAGCTTAAGTAGGCTTAAGTTGGTGAAGCTAGCTAGGGTTGACTTTGAAGGTGGTGGATGGCCAAGGAGCTGGTTGTTAGCTAAGCTATGCTAAGCTAAGCTAAGATAAGCTAGCTTATCTAATGGAGGAGTAGAGGAGAAGGTGTTGGAGCTAGGGTTTGGAGGGAGGAGCTGAGGAGGAGAAGTCTGGAGCTGGAGCTGGAGCTGGCAGCTGCTGAAGAGGCTGGGATGGGGCAACTCTAGCTGGCTTAGCTTGCTAGTTCTTTGCTAGTTGCTAAGCCAAGCTAAAGTGAGCTAGCTTCTATCAAAGTAAGCTGAGGTGAGCTAGGTCTGGTGCTCCCAGGGAGAATCAAGCTGGTTGAGGCAGCTAAGGTAGCTTAGCTCAACTGAGTTGAGCTAAGCTGAGTCCCCGGGAGCTGGACTTGAGATCCTGAGCTGGGATGAATTCTTCTTCAGCTGGCTGGTGCTGAGTGGAGCTGGATGTAGCTGGATCTGAGCTGGGTTGAACTCCTGTCAACTTAGCTGAGCTAACTAGAGCTCCCTGTGGACTAGTGGGAGCTGAGATGAGCTAGACTCGGCTAAGTTGAGCTGGATCTGAGCTGACCTCAGCTAGGGTGAGCTAAGGTGAACTCTCTTGAGCTGCCATCCAGCTGAGATTAGCTGAATGGAGCTGGGATGAGCTAACCCTAGTTCAAGTAAGCTAGGTTCCAGCTGCGGTGAGCTGGATCATGCTGACTTCCAGCTAGTCTGGGCTTCTCCTTCACCATTTGCCTTCTTGAGTGCTAGGGTTTTAGGGATCTATATATCTGTACATCCTTGACACTCACAAAAACATATTAAAAAGACAATAAAAAATTCAATGCATGCCTAACCTATTTTATGCCTAAATGCAGCCCAAAAACCCGTTTGCGGAGTAAAATCCTAAGAGCTAGGTTTGTTTTAATGCATAAGAATGATGATAAACTGGCGTTTATCACACCCCCATGCTTATCTTTTGCTAGTCTCTTACCAAAACTTAAAATGGAATTTTTGGGAAATCTAATTTTTCGACTTTGGTGGAGAAAAAGAGATCAATGGACCTTGGTAGATTAAAAACACTGGAGGTACGGGATTTGTTAAAGATGAACATCGGGATTTGTTTTTGGATTCAACCATTAGATAGAACGGGATCAATATATCTTCCAAAAAATTCTCAAATTAACCCCTTGTTAATTCAGATGACTTGAAATGTTTGTTTTTAGGAATTTTTTGGCTCATTAATCTGATTCTCAACTTGCAAAATCCTTTAAAACCTTGTGGCTGTGCTTGTGAAAAGCCAACATTTATAAGGGCGTGTTAATTTATTTATTTATATATATATATATATTTTTTTCTCCCCCATGCTTATTTTTAGCTTAGTCTTACAACAGATGTGTCGGGATCATCATTCCCATTACCATTCCTCGAGGGGGTTCTGGCGCCAGTACTTCGAGATAGCACTGTCCATGACACCACCCAGGAGCTCACAACCCCAGAACACGATGCGGTGAAAAGGGGTGCTCTAAACAAACTCAAGCTCTTGCTCGGACACTGTAGGTAGAGCACCGTCCAAGACACTTGAGCTGCTAAAATGCGCTTTAATGCTCCGTCTAAAGATATGAAATATAGATATGGAGCAACGTCGAGGCGGTAACATGTTGACATCGCGTCCTTAAAGGAGGCATTTTCCTCCTTCTCGGCGGTGGGAACTCAAACCAATGATCTGCTTCAGACTTTCACTAAGTCCAAACAAGGGAGTTTTTCAAATTTTTAGTTATTTTTAAGTGTTGGCTTGTGTGTGAAGAGTGACACAAGAAGTTTCTCAAAACATGCAAGTTTTTGAATCAGAAGCTAAGTCAAATAATTTCCATATTGCAAAATAGGATCAAGTCACCTGAACTATCATGAGTTCAGGTGGAATTTTATAGAAGGATATCTGATCTTGTCTAAAATAGACCCTGGAATTCTAATGATCAGATCCATATCCTCATCCTTAGTTTCTTAAAGATTAAATCCCATTGTACCAAAAGTGAATTTTTCGACCTTAGTCCCGATTTTAAAATTTTTCCTCAAAAAGTTTTGAACATTTTTATTTTTTTTTGGGTATGCAAGCAGGAAATAAATTAAACAAAAATGCATGTTTTTAGGTTTTGAAAATCCTAAATCGATCGTAACATTTAAAAACACCCCGCCATGCTTAAGATATGCCATGTCCTCATGCATTAGGAGGGAAAAGGGATCACCTTAGTGAAGAACGGTCGGGTTTAGGAGGAACAAAACCTGGAAAAAGAAGAAAAAAGGGAAAGCAAGAAAAAATGATGGGTTACCTCCCATCCAGTGCTATCTTTTACGCCATTCAGCCGGGCGTGAAGGTATGCACGAAAGACGTAAGATCATGTAAATAATTGGACACTTTGATGCCCGCAAAAAAGGTGTCTTCTTCTAGATCCCTAGAAAATTGATTAGAAATAATATTGGGATCAAAGTTGGATGGAAAATGATAAGTGTAGCCCGAGTCTGGCCATGGGTTTAAATTAGGTTGGGTGCCAAACTCAGGCGGGGTTGGTGGTAGGTCCGTAAGAAAGGGGTCGGGGAAGGAATGGTGAGTTGGGTGAAGTTAGTGTGGAAAAGTTAGGTGTGTGAATAGTGGGTGGGTTAGGGGGGGTATCAGGAATAAATTTGGGGTCAAGACAAGTTTCCGGATCACAGATTTCGCCGACCACTGATTCTGAATCAGAGTCCTCAAAAAAATTATGGTCGGTAAGGGTATCTATTAACATTGTCTCTTCCACCATATTGGAAATTTCAGTATCTGAGTCCTCAAAGAAGTTATCATCATGGAATCTCCTGGAGGATTTAAAAATATCTAAAGTGAGAGTTTTGCCTGCACAAGTGATATCCATTTTTCCTGTGTGGCAATTGATATTGGGGAGTCCAGTAATGATTCAGGTGCCTCAATGTCAAGAACCAGAAAGTCTGCAGGGAAGACACAATTCTGGACCTTGACTAAAACATCCTCGATAATCCCACGAGGTTTGATTGTAGATCAGTCGGCTAATTGCAGGGTAACCTCGACGGGTTTTAATTCACCGATCTGAAATTCTTCGAATAAACTCGTGGGAATAATATTAACTGAGGCACCAAGATCAAGGAGGGCGCGATTAAATGTAGTGTCATCAATAATTACAGAAATTAAAGGCGCCCCCGGATCTTTCATCTTTGGAGGCAGCTTACTCTGTATGACAGAGCTTACTGTCTCTGAAAGATGCACCTGTCCTAGATTTTTAGCCTGCCTTTTAGGAGTACAAATCTCCTTCAAAAATTTAGCATAGGCAGGTATATATTTGATGGCATCTAGGAGAGGAATATCGATATGAACTTGCCCAAATAGCTCCATGAGTTCTTCTGTAGTGGGCTCAGATTTCTTTTTTTTGTTGGTGGTGGGGTAGAGAGCTTGTGGGAAAGGGACAGGAATCTTGTCTTGCGATTTTTGTTTTTTTTTTCTTCCTGATGGGGAGGTGGGGTGTCAATTTGCACAGGTATCTTACCAGGTTCGTGTGAAGGCCCGGGGTCAGTGGTGGTTTTCCCACTCCTCAAAGTAACTGCATGTGTAGTCGGATTATTATTTAGAGGAGGTGGGGGGGCCTGTGATTGCAGAAACCTGGGCGGCTGCTGAGGTGGTGGATTAGGAGGAGGCTGATGTGGATAATGTGGATTTCTGCCCATATAATGGTTTCCTTGGTGATTAGGGTTGGGTATGGGTTGGGACGGAAGATGTCCTACAGGTCTTTGCGTGGGAGTAACCCCAATCTGATTGTTCAGATTTGTGATGTTGCGGGTTACTTCCGTCATTTTTGTTTGCATATCCTGTAGGGTTCGCAGCATCTGGGCATTGATATCTTGTTGGGATGGCCCAGGATGGAAGTTTGGATTCGACCCATACCCATTAAAATGATATGGTTGGGAGGAAACTTGATTATTCCAGGAGTAGTTCGGGTAATTTTTCCAATTGGAAGAATTTTTAAAGGGCTCCTGGATGGCAGAAATATTTTGAGTGGGGTTAAGATCTGGATAGTTGTAATTCCCCAGTGAATCATGGGCAACCTCAGAATAATCAGCAGGGGTAGTGTTGAGATTGTGCAAATTTTCTCTTTGTGGAAAGTTAGGTTGGGTTAGATGTGGGTGTGGAGCTTGAGTTGATGTGGCCAGTCTTTCCTCAATTTTCTTTTGATTTATATGCATCTGGTCGAGTTTTTGAGCAATCAATTGAAGATCGTCTTGGGTGATAGGGATAGATTGAGTGCCTATTTCATGAACACCGAACTGCGGGTTTTAGGTTCTGCAAAATGTGTTCATGGCAGCTAGATTAAATGAGTTTTCACTCATTTCTTCGAACAGATCATAGGCACTTTCTGCATCTTTATTTAAAAAGTTGTCGCCACACGAGGCATCGACAAAATGTTGGATTTGATCTTCTAATCCATGATAGAAGATTTGCACGAGCTGCCATAAAGGAATCTCGTGGTGCGGGCAACTTCTTAAAAGGTCTTGAAATCTTTCCCAAGAATCATGGAAAGTTTCACCAGATTTTTGGTGAAAGGTCGTAATAGATCTTCGTAAGGAATTGGTACGACCTATGGGAAAGAATTTCTTGAGGAAGGTGCTCTTGAGTTGAGGCCATGTTGTGATGGGTCGGCCAATGGTTCTGAACCAATAAGCGGCCTTATGTTTAAGAGATAATGGAAAAAGCTGCATCAGCCATATGTCTTCTTGCACATTTCGGGAACGGGTTGTCTGTGCAAGAAGAGTTAGCTCTTCAAGGTGGCTGAAAGGGTCTTCCCTAGGAAGGCCATGAAAGTGTTTAATTAGGTTTAGGACCACAGGCTTGATCTCAAAGTCCCCCTCCGGTATGACCACCCCTGGTCGTTCCTCATAATAAGACGGATCATGGAAATCTTTTAGAGGAACAACAGGCTGCTGACGGGGTGGTGGGTTTGGCCTTGGATTGGCTAGGTTTTGGATGTTCCTAGTCAATGTTTGTTGATTGGAATTTAATTTATTAATCTGATCGGCCATCAATTTTAAAAGATCAGGTAGGGTGTCTTGATGTTGTGTGTGGGGCAACTCAAGATTATGGAGCTCCAAGTGTGGGAAGTTACTGGTGGTTGGGTTTTGGGTGGAAGGGTTAGAATTAGGGTTAGTGGTGGGGTTAGATGTGGACGTGGAAGGGTCAGTGGACCTATTTTGTTGTGTTTCCATTTTTTCAGGAGAAGAAGACAGAAAAAGTGGTCTTTTTGCGTGGGGGGCGAAATCAAATGTCCTTCCAAGTGCGGATTTTGAGACTGTCGCTCGTGCATAAAATGGAAGAACGGGAGGGGAGGAGAAGAGAAAGAGATGAAAGTGTGCAATTCAAACAAATAAAACTAGACCTAACTTAAATGTGACTTTCTAATAATAACCTAAGACTTGGTCTATATAGGAAATAAATAGTCAATAGTGAATACCCGTTCTATCAACAAATCAAGCCAAGTTGCTTAAGGGGAGGTTTGGGCCCAAACGTTTCCCAGGGAAGACCCCAGGTGCTTATACAAACCCGCGCCTGGTCGTTTAACACAGCCTCTCAGCCTGAACACCAGATACAGATGATAGAATTGGTATTAACTAAAGAGAACTTAAGACCTAACTAGCAAGCCTAAGTTGATAAAGCCTTAGGGGTCAAGTTGCTACAAGTTTTAATTAGGTCTAGGATGATATAGTGCACACGGAATGTGAAGGGCGTTTATTGGGATGTTGCCCTAATATTTTGATTTTTTTTTTGTGTGTGCAGGAATTGGAGAGTGGTTCCAATGAAAATCAAGTTGTCACACAATTTTTTTTTGTATTTTTGTCTTTTAGGATTCAATTTAATTAAATGAGTTTTAGGATTTTTCTCTTTATGCTTTCAAACAAGTTTGAAAGTTCACAATCAAAGGAAAGACAAGTTGTATGTGTGATTGTATATTTCCTTTTAATTGAGTCTCTAAAGAGAAAGAAGAACCCTAAGCCAATTATCCTTAAGATAGAAATTTAACTACCAATAAATTATTTTTAGCTTTCTGAATTAAGTAGTGGTCCAAATAAGTCAAACAACACCACTACTTTGAAAAAAATCAAACAAGGATTCCAGAAAAGATTTTTGTAAGATTTTAGGAATTTGTTTGATAATTGTTTTGAATTTTTAATTGTACTGGTGTCAAAGTCTAGAAATAATACCCGTGGGTATTATGGACTTTTCAGTATTACCACCGACCTCAGAAAATTTTTATAATTTTACATAATGTGTAAAATTTCACAAGGATTCCAGTAAGCTAAATTTCTCACAAATTGGATGAGTACAAAAATTCTGAAAATTCACAGACAGTAGCAAAATAGGAAGATTAGTGGGTGTGACCCCTCTGCTATCCACGAATTTTTAAAAATTAAATACAAATCGAATTGTTTCGAAAATTGGAGCAGATGTTCCTAACTTAATTTGGAATCACTCTATGAAATTTTATGATTTTAGGAGGCCTAGGGTTTTAGTAATCAATTTTTCAAGTCCAGATAGAAATCTGGACTCGAAAAACAGAACACCAATACTTGCAATGGAATGGTGCTAAAGAGGCATACAAGCAAACAATGGATTTTATAATGCACCACTCCACTTAATTAAAGTGTTTAGGGTCCTGAAAGCCAGGTTTAATATATTTTTGGTAGTTTTAATTATGTGACCAGAAAGACGAACCAACCTGAATTTCCGCGGGAAGAAAAGGATCTTTGAGCTCTCGCTTCCAGATTCCCGCCTCCCCGCTGTAGTTTCTGCACACACAAAAGAAAGAAAGAGAAGGGGATGAGATCCACTTCAAGCAAGAGAAAATTAATTAATGCAAAGCCGTGCCTCCCCGGCAACGGCGCGAAAAAGTGTTAGAGAATTCACGCGGTTTGTTAAAATACGTCGTTGTAACGCGTAAATCCGCTTTCGCTCTTAAATTTATATTCCTAGATAGGGGAGTATCTAGGGTCGTCCAAGGAGGCCAAATGTTTGCAATAGTGATTCTCTTGCTTGGAATACAATCTCAACTTTCTTTTTGGTATTTTTCAATATATCATTTTTTTGTTTTAAATTAAGACAACATGTGGAATGGTGACGGGAAGGTGATTTACACTTCAATTTAAAATACTACTTCTAAGTGGCAAGTAGAGCCTCTCCCTAAGCTCACTCTAGGCAAGTGGAGGCCTAGAATAATTAGGGAGAGGGAGTGAGGAATGCTAAAAACAAGCAAATAGAAATGCAAACAAGAAATTGCAAGGAAGGTAACTAGATAATTAAAAAAAAGTGTTTTACAAAAATGCCTAGTAGAGGAATGCTTCTACTACTAGAAAATTGACATAAAGAAAGGAAAACACAAATCCTCTAGATAGATGGTGAAGAAGAGGGCTTCCTGCTCCAAGGTTGGTGGCTCCCAATCTTGAAAAGAGTCCTTCAACTCCTTCCTTGCAGTGCTCCGCCAAGGTGATGTCCTCCAAGGCAAGCCCTAAGAGGGCGTGCCCTAAGCTTCTCTCCAAGGGTGGACGTCCACCCTAGGTCCTTCTCCCTTGCCTGGCCGTCCTTCTTGAAGTGGAAGAGTCCTCCTCCTTGTCGTGGCCCAAGTTGAAGAGAGTGGGGAGAAGAAGGCACCAAAAGGGCTGGTGATGTGCCCCTTTAATCTCCTTCTCTACTCCTTCTGCTTGGGCGTAGGTATAGGTGGATGTAGGTAGAAAAATACGCTAATGGAGGATGCCCCCAAATGGTGGTAGGTGGTGGGTTTTTATTGAATAGGAAGGGGGCTAAGGTGTCCCTTGAAATGGAGGGCCAAGATGGAATGATGGAGGTGGTTAAGTATCGAATGGCCAAGGGTGTTTGATGCCACCTTAAGAGGGACCAAGGGGGCAGTTATGGGGGTCGAAACCCCTTGATATTGGTGCAAAATGGCTTCTAGAAGAGGGTCTAAGTTGGCACCAAGAAGGATTCTAGAAGGGGGGTTAAGTGGATGGCTAGGATGGCTTATGTGGGTAGGTGTAGGGTGGATTAAGGGCTGAAAGTTGGCGCCAATATAGAGGTGGTTAGGGGTAGTTTTTGGCAACAACTTAAGGTGTCTTTTGGTGGAGATAATGGGGTGAAGGGATGGCTACGAGGTGGCGCTAACTTGAGTAGAGTAGCCAGCTTAAGTAGGCTTAAGTTGGTGAAGCTAGCTAGGGTTGACTTTGAAGGTGGTGGATGGCCAAGGAGCTGGTTGTTAGCTAAGCTAAGCTAAGATAAGCTAGCTTAGCTAATGGAGGAGTAGAGGAGAAGGTGTTGGAGCTAGGGTTTGGAGGGAGGAGCTGAGGAGGAGAAGTCTAGAGCTGGAGTTGGAGCTGGCAGCTGCTGAAGAGGCTGGCATGGGGCTACTCTAGTGGCTTAGCTTGCTAGTTCTTTGCTAGTTGCTAAGCCAAGCTAAAGTGAGCTAGCTTCTACCAAAGTAAGCTGAGGTGAGCTAGGTCTGGTGCTCCCGGGGAAAATGAAGCTGGTTGAGGCAACTAAGGTAGCTTAGCTCAACTGAGTTGAGCTAAGCTGAGTCCCCGGGAGCTGGACTTGAGCTTCCTGAGCTGGGATGAATTCTTCTTCAGCTGGCTGGAGCTGAGTGGAGCTGGATGTAGCTGGATCTGAGCTGGGGTGAACTCCTGTCAACTTAGCTGAGCTAACTAGAGCTCCCTGTGGACTAGTGGGAGCTGAGATGTGCTAGACTCAGCTAAGTTGAGCTGGATCTGAGCTGACTTCAGCTAGGGTGAGTTAAGGTGAACTCTCTTGAGCTGCCATCCAGCTGAGATTAGCTGAATGGAGCTGGGATGAGCTAACCCTAGTTCAAGTAAGCTAGGTTCCAGCTGCGGTGAGCTGGATCAAGCTGACTTCCAGCTAGTCTGGGCTTCTCCTTCACCATTTGCCTTCTTGAGTGCTAGGGTTTTAGGGATCTATATATCTGTACATCCCTAACACTCACAAAAACATATTAAAAAGATAATAAAAAATGCAATGCATGCCTAACCTATTTTATGCCTAAATGCAGCCCAAAAACCCGTTTGCGGAGTAAAATCCTAAGAGCTAGGTTTGTTTTAATGCATAAGAATGATGATAAACTGGCGTTTACCAAAAAGTGACAGCGAAATACGCGTGATTTGTAAAAGCGGGTTTTTAACGTCATTGTAACACGCGAATCCGCTTTCGCTTTTAAATTTATATCCTAGATAGGGGACTATCTAGGGTCGTCCAAGGAGGCAAAAATTGCAAAATTAATCCTCTTGCTTATAGATAGATCTCAACTTTCTTTTTGATATTTTTCAATATGTAAATTTTTTTGTATTTTGAAAAGACGAGGGCAAACTGCAGATTGTAGCGAAAAGAACTAACACCTACAAATGATTAACTAAAATCTAAAAGATAGAAATATCTTCTTCCTAAGCTCACTCTATGCAAGTGGAGGCCTAGGGTAATTAGGAAGAAGAGGTGAAACAAGTGCTAGAACCAAAAACAACTGCAATAAAAAGCTAAAAGAAGGCAATTTGATTGAGTAGAATGAGTGTTCTTTTCAAGGATAAGTTGAGGAATGCTTCTACTAGAATTAAACAATCTAAAAGCAAGAAAAGAAACACAAATCCTCTTTAAAAAAAATGGTGAAGAAGGGAGTCTTCTTGCTCCAAGCCTAGCTGCTCCTTGGCTTGAAAAGAGAGCCTCCTTCTTCTCCTTCCTTGAGATCTCCTCCAAGGTGGAAGCTTCCACCTTCAATGCTCTCTCCAAGGGGTGGGTGTGCACCACCCTCAAGAACTCCTCCAAGGTGGCGTGGACCACCTTTAAGATCTCCTCCAAGATCTTCCTTGCCTGGCTTCTCCTTTGGCTGGCGCGACCCAAGAGAGAAGGGAAGAGGGGAAGGCACCAAGGGGACAGAATATCCCCTTAATCTTCTTCTTCTTCTTCTTATCTCTTGGACGTGGGCTTCCTGGTGGAATATGAGAGTGAAATTGCTAGCCAAGGATGGCTTGAATGGTGGTGGGTAGTGGTCTTTTTATAGGGTAGGATGGGGGGTTAAGGTGCCCCTTGAAATGGAGGGCAACGATGGAAGAATGGAGGTGGTTGGTGATCCTATGGCTAAGGAGAGTTGGCGCAAACCCAAGGGGTGTTAAAGGGGGTAGTTATGGTGGTGTTGGTGTCTTTTGGTGGTGGAGAGACACCACCATGTTGGCGCCAACATGGGGTCTTCTAGAAGGGGGGTTAGGTGGATGGTGGAGATGAATTCAAGGGAAATTGTGTGGTGGAGATGAGCGGGGATTTTGGAGGGAAAAGTGGCGCCATTAAGGGGGTGGTTAGGGTAGTTTTTGGCGCCACTTTTAGGTGTCTTTTGGAGGTGGTGGGTAGGTTAGGTTGGTGCCAAGTAGGTTAGCTTATGTGGAGCTTAGGTGGAGCTAGTTGGGTGGAGTTGTTAGGTGGGTTTTTGGGGTGGTACAAGCCAAGCAAGTTGGAGCATAGCTAAGCTAAGCTAAGCTAACTTGATGTCCTCCTACATCTCACCGCCATCGTCCAAAACCTCACCTCCTTCATCCAAGCTACTGCCAAGCGTCGTGTCACTCCAAACAGCTAATTTGGGAGAGTTCTTCTCACCCCTATCTCTTTTGTATTTTATAGCTTATTGTAATAAACATTTGCATGATATATCAGATTTGTTTCCATCACATTTTGTGATAGTATCTTGGTTGCTTATTTATTGCAAAAATAAAATAAAAAAAATCACAAAACCCTAAACCATAAAAAAGAAACAAAACGAAGCCGAATTTCAATGAAAGTAAACGTTGCCTTCCTGTGTTCGACCCGGGACTCCCTTGGAGTTTCAATTATAAATTGTATTTCATAACGTGTTTTGCAAGCTACGATGATGGGTTCTTGAAACCCTGATTTTACTTTGCCAAGACCCGTTCATCACAAGCCAAGGAGGAGTAAGCTTCCAACTTGGAGGATGACCAGGCATCAAAGGAGAAGGGTGGTGCACAGCCACCCTTGAAGGAGCCATTAAGGTGGAAGCCATTGATGATAACATCATCATATGCCATATCTAGCTTTAATTTGTCATAGTCAATAGATAAATGCTCCTACATAACCGCCAAAGAGCTATAATTCACTGCGCATCCTTTCCGAGAGATAAACATGAAAATAGGGGTAAAACTGTAGTTCTAATAGAATATCCTAATTGCAGAACAATCATAGGGTTTCTCAGGGGTTAATTAAAGGTCAAATGGTCATAAATGTCTAATAAGTTGGTTTATATAGAAGGAAATGGAATTTCACGTGTTTTGAGAATTAATGGACCACTAAAACCATAAAAACAAGCCCGCTTAATTAAATGAGGTTTCGGATAGGATAAAATTCACTTAAACCTTCTAACATTCACATAAAAATACTCTATAAGGTTTGGTATGCTTTTTTGGACCATTGGAACCCATTTTGACCTAAAATAGAGTCTCAGACAAACAGTTGCCCTAATTTAGGTTTTTACATAAATTACCCAACCAAACTTGGTCAAAAGAAAAATATGATTTTGTCATAAGATTTATTTGGTCCAAATTAGGTTTTTACCAAAATTTGGGCCCAATCAGAGATGACCTTGACCTAATTTACATTTCAATCTTGTCTAACTCTCTTCTCTCACACATATGCCCCTAACTTTTGAAATCCTTTCAAATATGCCCTTAACTTCATCATCTTCTTCACCAACAGGTCGTCGCCGCCTTCAACTCCAAAACCCACAACCGATGACCTTCAATCAGGGTTACTCCCAAATTTCACGGCCAAACTCTTCCAAATTTGGAAGGAAGAATCATAAAGGATTTCCCTACAATCTGAGCCACATCTTGGGCTCCAATTCCTACTCAATTCCTCATACGAATCCTATTGAAAATTAGGGTTTACTTGTGCATGAAGCTTCCAAGCTTACAAGCTTCGAATACTCACCTAAGCCCTATAAAAGGACTCAAGTCGCAAGCTGTGCTCCTTAGTTTTGTTTGGAGGCTGGTTCCCTCTTCTTCCCTTCTCCCCGACCACCATCTCCATCAACTCTGGCAATCCCCTCCATCTGCCTTCCTCGTCCGCTATCATGGACAATAGCCGATGGATTCCTTCCTCCCACGTTAGACCATGTCTCACAATACCAGCGAACGATTCCTTCCTCGTCTTCCTCGCCGCTCATTCATCACTGGAGGCTTCACCTTCCACGACACTGACTGACGAATCAATTTTTGCTTAACAAGATGATAGTTAAAATGATTTGTCTTTGTATTTCTAAGTGATGGAAAATCACCTAATCAAAATAATTGAAATAAACCACTCATAAGAGAGCGGGTCATATCCATAGGGAGGCAGAGGCTTATTAAAATCACAACTAAGTAGAAATCGAGTTCGCAGAAATATTCGTCAAATCAAACAATCATATGTCATTCTGAATGTAAACATTAAATTTATGGAGAAGTCAAGGGTTGTTGACGTAATTTTCATGTAAGAAAATAGTTCATGTGCAGGGGTATATCATGTAATTTTCACTTGCATGAATACTAAAATGTAATTCAAATTTAAATGTAATGCATATTAAGATGAATCATAGGGACTTAACAATTATATAGAAGAATAAGCCTAAAGCTGTAATTTCACTTCAATTTAATTAATCTAAGAAATCGGAAAAATGACTTTCGACAATGGAAATTCCCATAAATTATAATGCAAACCAAAATAGGGGATTCTTCCTCTCCCCTCCTTGCTCACGGGAGAGAGGTTCGTTTGAGGAGCTGCTTTGGGAAATGGTCAGACAGAGTGAGGCCTTCGTAATAGCATAGGAGGTGTAGCCAGAGGTAGCCAGCGGTGGGCACTCACAAGCAAGGAGGCCAGCTATCATGTGCTGGCCTGCTGCTTCTATGTGGGGCATTGAGTTGGTAAAGGCGCGCGGCGGCAGGTGCTGCTACTGCGGGTGTGGTGGAAGTACAGCAAGGGGGCACACATGGTGCTGCTATAGTGGGTGGAGTGTGTGCGAGAATGGCGAGGAAACGCAACAAGGGCATGCGCATGCCAGCGCACAATGGAGCTGGAGGGCGGTCGCATGAACTGGAGGGGCGGTAAGGGGAGGCGAGAGTGAAGTGTGTTGGAGGGCTGCATGGGCATGCACACATGTGCAGAGATGGTTGTTGCTGCATGCACACGGCTGATAAACGCTAGTTTGTCATTATTCTTATGCATTAAAACAAACCTAACTCTTAGGATTATGCTCCGCAAATGGGTTTTTGGGTTGAATTTAGGCATAAATTAGGTTAGGCATGCATTGCATTTTTTATTATGTTTTTAATGTGTTTTTGTGAGTATTAGGGATAAATAGATTACCAGATCCCTAGAACCCTAGCACTCAGGAAGGAAACTGGTGAAGGAGAAGCTCAAACTAGCTGGAACTCAGCTTGATCCAGCTCACCATAGCTGGAATTCAGCTCACTTGCATTAGGGTCAGCTCATCTTAGCTCCATTCATCTCATCTCAACTGAATGGCAACTCAAGAGAGCTCATCTTAGCTCACCCTTGCTCAGGTCAGCTCAGATCCAGCTCAACTTAGCTGAGTCTAGCTGATCTCAGCTCTCATTAGTCCATAGGGAGATCTAGCTAGCTCAGCTTAGTTGACTGGAGTTCACCCCAGCTCAGGTTTAGCTACATCCAGCTCCACTCAACTCCAGCCAGCTGAAGAGGACCTCATTCCATCTCAGGAAGCTCAAGTCCAGCTCCCGGGGACTCAGCTTAGCTCAACTTAGTTGAGCTAAGCTACCGTAGTTACCTCAACCAGCTCTATCCTCCCCGGGAGCACCAGACCCGGCTCACCTCAGCTTACTTTAGCAGCAGCCAGCTCACTTTAGCTTGGCTTAGTGGCTAGCAAAGAACTAGCAAGTTAAGCCAACTAGAGTAACCCCATGCTAGCCTCTTCAGCAGCTGCCTACTCAATTTCAAGCTCTATAGACTTCTCCTCCTCAGCACCTCTCTTTAAACCCTAGTACACATTACCTATTCCTCTACTCCATATCTTGCTAAGCTAGCTTAGCTTAGCTTAGCTTAGCTAGCATCCAGCTCCTTGGCCATCCACCACCTTCAACTCAACCCTAGCTAGCTCCACCAACTGAGCTCACCTAAGCTAGCTATCCTACTCCAAGTTGGCGCCACCACCATCGTACCCCTTCACCCCATCACCACTACCAAAAACCACCTATTTTCCCTCCAAAATAACCTTCTAGAACCCTTCCCTTTTGGTGCCAACTTTCCCACCAAAATTCTCCTCATCTCCACCATACACCTCTCCTTAAAATCATCTCTACCATCCACCAAATCTACTCTCTAGAAGCCTCATAGTTGGTGCCTGACGTGCTGTTGTGCATGTGTGTTAAGGAGTGTCGTTATAGTCGCACTTGCAACGTCAGTTTTAAAATAAGTAAACGAAGGTGAGTCTGAGTGTTGATCTAAGGGAGGTGTGAAAATCGGATTTTTGCTTATCACTTGTTGTCACGGAAAGTGTAGAGTTTTTGCTTGCGAAAGATGCAGTTTTAAAAAGCGAGAGAGCGATAGAGAGAGAGAGGGTTTAGGGTTAGAAAGTTCTTTGTTTGATCATGCAACTTGAATGGAAATTAAAATGACAACTGAACGGAAAATAACTTCATTAATCATGACTTGTAGTTCATAGCTTACAACATTAAATACATGCTTCAACAAAAGTAATAGAAAGCTTTAAAAGAAAGAGAAAGAGAGAGAGAGAGTGTGTGGAGAGTGACGAGGCAGCCACGACGGTGGAGGAGGCTCCGTCGGTGGCTCGTCGTCTCCGATGATTACAAGAGGTCCTAAAGCTAGCTAAGAGAGGGGTGGAGTAGTTGCAAGGGGAGTGAATGACTTGAATGAGTGGTTGGAGGGGGTTTAAATAGGGTTAAGGGCTTCCTAAAAGAAGGAGCTTTAGCGACATCCAGAGCATCGCTAAAACCACTCCCAAAAGCGTCGGTGAAGCCCTCCAGCCGCTGGTTAGCCATCCGCCTCGTTTATTGTCCTCATGCGATCCAAGGCTGTTGAACGTTCGATCGAATGGCTGAGAATCCTTCTCAGCTGCGTTGGGATCGCGCCTCGGGCGCGTGCGTGGGTGGGCATCATCGCCCGACGTGCGCGCGCGCGTGGATGCCCGTGAGCTGCGGTTGCGCCGCGTGGCAAGATCTCAGCCTCCCGCTGCTGATTGGGCGGCCCAATTTCACCGCGCGCGTCCCCCATCTTCAATTTTGACTCCGCACAGCTCGAACCCACGTCGCGTGCATGCGGGCATGAGTGCTAACTGTTGCGCCACGCCTGCGCTTTGTCGCGGTGACTGCGGGCGGGCACGCGAGTCTCGACCGAGATCTGATCTTGGCTGGATGAAGGTGCAGCGCGTGGTGGAGCGGGGCTGACGTGGCACAATATGGGTCGTTGATCTCCAGATCAATGGTCATAACTTCTTAGGCCCATTGTAGGAGCTCTGGATGTCAGATTTGGCCGATCTTGAGTCCGTTGGACTCCGTTCGTCGTTTTGAATCCATCCGTGCAGTTCGATTGCTCATCTGAGGCCTGCTTTGACAAATTCTTACACAAATGGTCATTAATACATTTTATAAGCAATCTTGGTACATGATGCATGCAATGCTCCCATTCTACTTGTGTTGGGCCTTTTATTCTAAAGATGGGCCATATTCAGCATAATTATCACCCCCTTGTGTAGTGTTATCATACCCCCATGCTTACTCCTTGCTAGTCCCTAGCAAGGTTTATTCTAGCCTTTATTTCCTCTAGGAATTTAGGAAGTAATTGCTTAGACACTTCCTTACTTATCAATAAGAGGAAATATACGAAGATCTTAATCTACAAAGACTAAGCAGCGCCCGGGTGTCTGCCAAAATACGAATCACCCGAATCCTTACTTTAATGTATATAATTATACATATGTATATATATACCTTTTTAGAATTTTTTTCGGAATTCGGTGTGGGTTGGTAACTTTTTATGGCTACCCAGCCCACCCAAAACTCGGTCAAAACCCTAAGTGCTAAGCATCTTGGCCTGAATGTTGTGATAGACTCACTTAACGGTAATTGAGACAGACTTCGAGTTTTTACGCCTCTAGGTGACCGAAAAAGGAAACAAATTTGCCTGAAGGTGTATTTGTTCGATTGGTAGCTTTCTCCCTATGTTTGTTTTAATTGGGGTCAACACAAGGATTTTTCCAGTGTATATCTCCCCGGCTTGTACTACTTCTTGCTTCTTCCTTAGGTGTTTTGGTCTTTTTTTGTGCAATTATTGAGCTGCGCTCTGGACAACAGACCAATGGGCTGTTACCCACGATAACTTGCCAGCCATACCACCATAGAGAGTTCATTACCTACCCAATTTCTGTCAAAATCTCTGAGAAGTGAGTCTGTGCAAAAATGTGTGCAGATGGTTAAGTTTTCCTGAGTTAGAGGGTGAGTTGATAAGTCGTATACTTATTACCTTATTTAATAGGTGGATTAGAATAGCTTAAGGTTGCAAGGATTCACCGCTAAATCCATATTGTAATGGACACCAGGGCTGATTAAGCTTGAAGGCCTGAAAAGTCTAAGTGTTTAAGTTCTTTTTGTATTATTTCCCACTATTGACAAGTTTCTAATACCCAAGTTTTCTTCCTAAATTCAATTTTTTTTTAATTTATTTATTCATTCAGACTGATTAATTAAGCTCAGGATTATGTAATTTACCACCCGCCCATGCTTAAGTTGGACAATGTCCTCATTGGCAGATATATGGATGCAAAAGGGTTCAAAAAGATAGTACCTGAGTGACGTAAACTACCAGATCAGTCTGAATCCTCTGGGTTGCCTCCCAGGAAGCACTAAGTTTAACGCCTCTAGCTGGGCGGTGCTCGGTGTCAACCCTCAACGAGGGTGATACTTTCCTTGGGGTTACTTGGGCTAGGAAATGCTTCAATCTTTGACCATTAACTGTAAAAGTGTGCCCAGTGTTTAGATCAGCGATTTCAACCGCCCCATTAGAATAGGGCTTAACCACCCGAAATGGTCCTGTCCATTTGGACCTGAGTTTCCCTAGGAAGAGTTTTAGGCAGGCGTCAAACAGCCAAACTTGCTGGTTAGGCTCAAAGGTTTTTCTATGAATGAGTCGGTCATGGATGGCTTTCATTTTCTCCTTATATAGTCGAATATTGTCAAAGGCATCCCGACGAATTTCTTCGAGCTCAGATAATTGGAGCGTCCTCTACGCACCAGCTAACTGGGGATCCATGTTACATTACTTGACAGCCCAGTAAGCCCGGTGTTCCAATTCAACAGGAAGATGGCAGACCTTGCCAAAGACCAGGCGATAAGGCGACATGCCTATTGGGATCTTGAAAGCGATCCTGTATGCCGACAGGGCATCATCAAGTCGTGTGGACCAGTCTTTCCTGTCAGGTCTCACAGTCTTCTGTAAAATGTTCTTGATTTGTCTATTTGAGACCTCAGTCTGCCCATTTGTTTGTGGATGATATGGGGTGGAAATGCGGTGGTTTACCCCGTATTTTCTAAGGAGGGCACGGAATTAGGAATGGATAAAATGGCTTCCACCGTTACTGATCATGGCCTTGGGTATTCCAAACCGGGAAAAGATGTTCTTCTTAACAAAGTCCATGACAGTCCTGTGATCGCATCGTCGGGTGGCGACGGCTTCAATCCATTTGGAAACATAGTCTACCGAGACCATGATGTACTCGAAGCTGTTAGATGGTGGAAAGGGCCCCACAAAATCGATACCCCAAACATCGAAGATTTCAATAATCAAAATGGTCTGAAGGGGCATCATATCTTTCTTGGTCATGGTCCCCAACGTTTGACAGCGTGAGCAAGTCTTGGCAAAGATGTGTGCATCCTTAAATAGGGACGGCCAGTAAAATCCAGACTGCAAAACTTTTGCATCTGTTTTCTTTCCAAAGAAGTGGCCGCCACACGCTTGGTCATGACAAAAGGAAAGCACACTCTGAACTTCATCTTCGGGGATACACCTCCTGATGATCTGATCAGCACAGAGACGAAACAGCCTGGGATCATCCCAGAAATAGTGCTTGGCCTCAGCCAAGAACCTGTCCCGTTGTTGTCTGGACCAGCTGTGCGGGATTTGTCCTACAACCAGGTAATTGACATAGTCAGCATACCATGGCATTTTCTTGTCTTGCACGGCTAGGATGTGTTCATCAGGGAAGGCGTCAGATAAAGGTAGGGAGGGTCCAATGTGGTCGGGATGAAGTCTCGACAAGTGGTCAGCCACCACATTCTTCGATCCGGCCTTGTCTCGGATTTCCAGGTCAAATTCCTGCAAAAGCAGGATCCATTTGATGAGCCTGGGCTTTGTGTCCTTTTTGGCCAACAAGTGTCGGATGGCTGAATGGTCGGTGTAAATAGTGACGTGGGATCCCAGCAAATATGATCGGAATTTTTCAAGTCCACTACAACAAGCAACTCTTTCTCTATGATTGTGTAATTACGTTGGGCCTCGTCCAACGTTTTTCTCACGTAGTAGATCACCACAGGCTTCTTGTCTTGCCTCTGTCCCAGGACAATGCCTATGGCAAAATCTGATGCATCACACAAAATCTCAAAGTCCTGGGACCAGTCTGGGGGTTGAAGTACAGGTGCTGTGGAGACTAAGTCCCGAAGGGTGTGATAAGCATGGATGCAATCAGGAGACATGTGGAATATGGCGTCGTTGGCTAGAAGGTCGGTCAAGGGTTTGGAAAGCTTGGAGAAGTCTTTAATGAACCTTCGGTAGAAGCCAACATGTCCTAGGAAGGAGCAAATTTGCCGGACCGAACTAGGTGGAGGAAGTTTGGAAATTAAATCAACCTTAGCTTGATCTACCTCGATGGCATTATGCTATACGATGTGACCGAGGACAATTCCTTCCTGAACCATAAAATGGCTCTTTCCCCAACTTAACACCAGGTTAACCTCGATACATCATTTCAGGATTTTCTCCAAGTTGCTCAGACAATGGTCAAATGAATTCCCGAATACAGAGAAATCATTCATAAAGTCCTCCAAGTATTCACCCACCATTTCTGAAAAAATGGCTAGCATGCAACGCTGGAAGGTCGCAGGTGCATTGTATAACCCGAACAACATTCGAAGGAATGCAAACATGCCATACAGGCAAGTGAATGTGGTCTTTTCCTGATCTTCCGGAGCAATTGCGACTTGGTTATATCCTGAATATCCATCCAGGAAGAAAAACTACTTCTGCCCTGCCAATCTTTCAATGATTTGGTCAATGAATGGAAAGGGGAAGTGGTCCTTCTTAGTGGCTTCATTAAGCTTCCTATAATCGATACACACCCGCCATGCAGTGGTGGTGCAGGTGGGGATGGATTCGCCACGATCATTGGTGACAACGGTGAGCCCAGCTTTCTTTGGAACCACTTGAGTGGGGCTCACCCAGGGGCTATCGTAGATAGGGTAGATGATGTCGGTGTCAAGCCACTTGATAATTTCTTTTTTAACGACCTCCCACATGTTTGGGTTTAAACATCTCTGCATTTGGCGGGAAGGTCGGGCCCTGTCTTCCAGGTAAATTTTATGGGTGTAATAGGTGGGGCTAATTCCTCTTAAATTTGAAATGGTCCAACCAATGGCGGCCCGATGTTCTGAAAGGGTTGCAGTCAACCTGAGTTCCTGATCCTTGGTTAGATGAGAATTAATAATCACTGGGAAGGTCTGGTCAGGTCCCAAGAAGACGTACTTGAGATTCTCGGGCAATGGTTTAAGTTCAGGTGTGGGTGGAACCACAGTCGATGGGAAGGGAAAGGGCGGGAGTTGATCAACATCGATCTCTTCAAATGGTGTTGTGTGATGGTACTCAGCCTTACAGAGGTCCATGGGTAATGATGGTGACGGGTTAGAATAGTCACTACAGGTTTGGTGGTCGGATACAGAACTGAGGGTGAGGCATTCCTCGATTAGAGTTTCCACAGGATCATGTTCCTCAATGTAATCACAATCAAAATACTTTGTCGCCTGGAAGATATCCAATTTCATTTTCCTGTCCCCGAAGGCGATTTCCATACATCCCGTGTCGCAATCAATGTTTGCTTTAGCCGTAGCTAAGAAAGGTCTGCCTAAGATTATGGGTGCGTTTTGTAATTTTTTAGGGACTTCCATGTCGAGCACGAAAAAGTCGACTGGGAAATAGAAGTCCTTGACCTGTACAATCACATCCACGACAACCCCCTTCGAGGTTTTCACTGATCTATCAGCCAGCTGGATGGTAACAGGGGTTGGTGTCAGCTCTCCAAAACCAAATTGGTGGTACAGGGTGGTTGGAATCAGATTGATAGAAGCACCTAGGTCCAGGAGCGCTCTATCAAACATCATGTCCCTGATATTGCAAGAAATCAGGGGTGCTCCTGGGTCAGTTCGCTTGAGTGGAAGGTTGCTTGATATCACGGAACTTGCTTGCTCAAAGAGTACAACCTTCCTAGGTGCTTGAGGTCTTGGCTTACGCTTGGATGTACAGGCATCCTTTAAAAACTTGGCATAAGCAGGGATGTGTTTGACGGCTTCAAGGAGCGGGATATTAATCTGTAGTTGCTTAAAAATTTCCAACAGCTCCTCAGTTTCCATAGTATTCTTCTTTTTCTTGATTGTTTCCAAGGCCTCAGGGTAGGGTGTCTGAATGTGGATTGGTTCCATGTCTAGGTCCTTGGTTGGTGCCTCTTCTGAGTTGGGTATTTCAGCGGGTGATGTCTTGGGGAGAGTCGGCCATTTGGGATCCTAGGTTTTGGTGCTACTTCTCAAGGTCACTGCATTCGCAGAGGATTGGGGCCATTGGTTGATCCTTGAGAAGACGAGGACGAAGAAGCACCAAACCCAGGAGGTGTTTGCGAGGCTGGCTGGACCATGTGAGCCTGCCCGGGGTTGCTTTGGAACCTTTGCGAATTGGGGCCTCTGTTAATTATGTTTCGCGTGTTCGATTGTGGTTGGGAAGGTAGGGATCTTTGCTATTTACAGTCCAAGAGTTGGCTTAATTGTCCCTTTACCAAGGCCATTTCCTCCTGGTGTTTCTGGTTCATGTCAGTTATCATCTTTATTAGGGTATCCATTTAGTTTTGTGGGGGAGGGGTAGCCCTATTCTGATTATATTGGGGTCTAACTGGTGGTCCTTGTTGATAGGGGGCAAGTGTGGCTGCTGCGTTGGCCTAGGCTCGTTTTGGAATTGCGGTGGTTTCTGGTTTGTCCAACCAAAGTTGTGGTGGTTACGCCAGCCAGTGTTGTAAGTGTTGGAGAAAGGGTTAGGTTTCGCATAACCTTGGATAGCTTGCACATCTTCTAGGATAGCCGATGTTGATGAAGAGGGAAGGGAGTAATCAAGGGTTGAGGGAGCAAAGGTCCCTCCCTGGAACGTGGTCAGGGGTTGTTCTAGGTTTAGTTGGGTGAAGGGATGGACCAGGTCAACATTATGTGCTCCCTTTGCTAGGGAGAAAGTCTGCAAGGGGTTCCTGGTCTGGTTCAGTAGCTCATCAATCTTTTTGTCCACCAATTCCACTCGATCCAATTTTTTGGCAGTGATGTCCATGTCGACCATTCCAGAATTTGCTTGCACCTCATAAATCCTGCCACGGGGTTGACTGGACCTGTTAAACTGGTTCATGGAGACATTGTTGAGCGAATTCTCGCTCATAGACTAAAAGAGCTCAAATGCACTCTCCTTGTCTTTGTTCAGGAAGTTTCCCCCACATGAGGCATCGACGAAGTTCCGTAGGTTGCTATCCAAACCGTGGTAGAAGATCTGGGCCAATTGCCACCTTGGAACTTCGGGGTGTGGGCATTTCCTCAAAAGTTCATTAAATCTTTCCCACGCCTCATGAAATTGTTCCCCACCCTGGAGTGTGAAGGTAGTGATAGCTCTTCTGAGGGCATTGGTCTTTCTTATGGGGAAGAATTTCTTTAAAAATGCATGCCTCAGTTCTTCCCAAGTGGTGATGGGTCTACCTAGGGTTCTAAGCCAATGAGAAGCCTTGTCTCTTAATGAGAAGGGGAACATCTTGATTAGAACAATGTCAAGGCTAATGTTCCTAGGTTTCACAGTTCGTGCTATGTGGTTGAGATCCTCTAGGTGCTGAAAGGGGTCCTCATTTGAGCTTCCATGAAAGTGGCTCTAGATCAGACTTAAGACATTCGATTTTAGCTCAAAATCATCTCCCCCCTCGGGGATCCTAAGGTGTGGCTTGACTCTAATAGCAGAAGGATTATAGAAATAGCGGAGGGGCCTCGAATGATCCTAAAATGGCGGTAAATCAAGTGGTGGTTGTCCTGGTATGTCGTGAAGAGGTGGTGGTGGTTGTTCTTATGGGTTCTGTAACCGTTGTATGGCTTGCATGATGGTGTGGATTTGTTGTTGCTGAAGCCGATAGTTAGCATTGATTTGATCTTGGATGATGGCCAAAGCATCTGGTGGGGGTTGATCCTCAGCCTCATCTATCCTAGGTTCAGCCAAGTTTCCAATAGAATTATGTCGCCTAGATTCTTGCCCCAAAACACACAACTCGGGATGTAGTGAGCGTCTCCTGTGCATACACTAGAGAAGAACAGGAGGGGATGCGGAGGGCGACAGATGCGAGGAATGTGTTTCAATCAAGCACACAAGCCTAATCCTTATGGTGTATTCCTTAGGAGACCTAGAAATCTCAAAAAGGGTGATTAAGTCCGTAAGCACTGGACTCCCCTTCCCAAGGTTAATCTGGCTAGGTTGATTACGAGGGGATTGCAGGGAAGGTTCTTCCTTTGGCTTGCGACTCCAGTTCCGTAGACCCCACAACCGCAGTCGTTTGACACAACCCCGCAGCCTAGTCACCAGATTCTACCAAGGGAATGAAAGCCAAGTGCCTAGCGAACAAAACCTCGCCTTTTGAGACTTAACTCAGTCCTACCTAGGGCACGTCTACTCAGTTTTGAAGGGCTAGGATAGTGCTTGTGCTTAGGGTTATGTGATGAGGCATTGATTGGGGTGGTGCCTCTTAATTTTCCACTTTCAAAGTGTGTGCTTTTACCAAAACATGGTTTTCAAGCAAGGATTTTTAAGGTGTGGTGTCTTTTAGTGTTTCATCCTTACTTTAGTGCTTTTTAGGGTTGATGTGTCTTAATGTTTTCAGGCAAGTTTCAGTGGGCACGTCAAGTTCTGCACACAACTCGGTGAAAGTAGATTTCCTTTTATTCTGTAGAGGCTCTAAAACCCTAGTGTACTCATCCTAATGATCACGCAGCTTCTACTAGATGAGTCAGTTTTAGGGTTGAGTGGTGCGGCCCAGGTCAACTCACGGTGGCTTCGCAAACACCACTCAAGAAAAAGAAAGCAGCACTCCAAGAATTTATTTAGAATGTTAGAGTGTACATTTTTTGTGGGGTGATGTGTTAAGGATGGGGGTCAAGCAATCATACACCACGCCAATTTTTTTCAGTTTTTACAATTTTTTTAGTTTTTCTTTTCACGCAAGCAAGCAATGAGAGAGATTACTCACTATCGGTCCTCGTAGCGCCTACTCCCTTACTACCGTCGTGGGATGCGTCGCTTCGCCGTCCATGCACCGAATTCCTGCAACCATCAAGTAAAAAGGAAAATAGGGCATTAGATGATGTGAGAATGAATGTGGAATGGAGGTGATAAAACAAATCTGTTGCCTCCCCGGCAACGGCGCCAAAAACTGACGTGTTGTTGTGTGTGTGTGTTAAGGAGTGTCGTTATAGTCGCACTTGCAACGTTGGTTTTAAAATAAGTAAATGGAGGTGAGTCCGAGTGTCGATCTTATGGAGGCATGAAAATCGGATTTTTGCTTATCACTTGTTGTCATGGAAAGTGCAAAGTTTTTGCTTGCGAAAGATGCGATTTTAAAAAGCGAGAGAGAGATAGAGAGAGGGTTTAGGGTTAGAAAGTTCTTTGTTTGATCAAGCAACTTGAACGGAAATTAAAATGACAACTGAATGGAAAATAACTTCATTAATCATACACTTGTAGTTCATAGCTTACAACATTAAATACATGCTTCAACAAAAGTAATAGAAAGCTTTAAAAGAAAGAGAGAGAGAGTGTGTGTGTGTGTGTGGAGAGCGACGAGGTAGCCATGGTGGTGGAGGAGGCTCTGTTGGCGGCTTGTCATCTCCGGCGATTACAAGAGGTCCTAAAGCTGGCTAAGAGAGGGGTTGAATAGTTGCAAGGGGAGTGAATGCCTTGAATGAGTGGTTGGAGGGGGTTTAAATAGCGTTAAGGGCTTCCTAAAAGAAGAACGGGCTTTAGCGACGTCCAGAGCATCGCTAAAACCACTCCCAAATGCATCGGTGAAGCCCTCCAGCCACTGGTCAGCTACCCGCCTCGTTTCTTCTCCTCGTGCAATCCGCGACTGTTGAACGAGAGCCGTCCGATCGAAGATCGAACGACTGAGAATCCTCCTCGGCTGTGCTGGGATTGCGCCTCGGGCGCGCGTGTGCGCGGGACTCATCGCCCGACGTGCCCACGTGCGTGGACGCCCGTGAGCTGCGGTTGCGCCGCGTGGCAAGATCTCAACCGCCCGCTGCTGATCGGGAGGCCCAATTTCACCGCGCACGTCCCCCATCTTCAATTTCGACTCCACTTGGCTCAAACCTGTGTCGCGTAAGTGCGGGCGTTTGCGCTAATCGTTGCGCCACGCCCGTGCTTTGTCGTGGCAACCGCGGGCCAGCACGCGAGCCTCGCCCGTTCGATCGAAGATCGACGGTCGAGATCTGATCTTGGCTGGATGAAGGCGCGTGTTGGAGCGGGGCTGACGTGGCGCAATATGGGTCGTTGATCTCCAGATCAACGGTCAGAACTTCTTGGGCCCATTGTAGGAGCTCTGGATGTCGGATTTGGCCAATCTTGAGTCCGTTGGACTCCGTTTGTCGTTCTGAATCCATCCGTGCGGTCCGATTGCTCATCTGAGGCCTGCTGTGACAAATGCTTACACAAATGGCCATTAATACAGTTTATAAGCAATCTTGGTACATGATGCATGCAATGCTCCCATTCTACTTATGTTGTGCCTTTTATTCTAAAGATGGGCCATATTCAGCATAATTATCACCCCCTTGTGTAGTGTTATTAGTGCCAAATATTGGTGCCCTTTCACCAACATAACCACCCCATGGCACCCCCTTAGTTGGCGCCAACTAACCCAAGCCCTAGGATCATTCAAAGCACCCATAACCACCACCAAACTCCATCCTAGCCCTCCACCTTTTCATGCCAACTACCCCTCTCTCCACCTCTATATAAACCCACCATATCACCACATAAAATTCATACTCCATTAGTGTGAATTCTACCTTATACCCACCTAAACCTACGATCAAGGAAGAAGAAGAAGAAAAGAAAATTAAGGGGGCATCCTTCCTGCCCCCTTGGTGCCTTCTTCCCCTTTTTCTTCTCCCTTGTGCCATGCCAAGGAGGAGGAGCACTCCACCACTAGGAGGACAACCAGGAAAGGATGAGCAAGGGTGGTGCACGCCCACCCTTGAAGGAGAGCATTGAAGGTGGTAGCTTCCACCTTGGAGGAGCCTTTTTCAAGCCTAGGAGCCCCTAAGCTTGGAGCAAGGAGCTTCCCCTCTTCACCAACAATTCTGGAGGATTTGTGTTTTATTTTATTTGTTGCAATTATCTAGTAGTAGAAGCATTCATCTACTAGGTTTTTTTGTAAAAGACTTTCTCATTAATCTAGTTGCCTTCTTTGAAATTTCTTTTTAGTTGCCTTTGTTTTACTGTGGTTCTAGCACTCTTCGCTCCCTTTCCCTAATTACTCTAGGCCTCCACGTGCCTAGAGTGAGCTTAGGGAGAGGAATTATTTGTCACTTAGGTGTTAGCTTAGTGATCGTAATTGTTATTTACTTTCCCGCCAACAACTCGTGTTTTCCTTCGTTATTTCAAAACCCAAAAAAGAAATGATATATTGAAAAAGACCAAAAAGAAAGTTGAGATCGATTTTTCAAGCAAGGGATTTGATTTGCAAACAATTTGGCCTCCTTGGACGACCCTAGATACCCTACTATCTAGGCTTATAAATTTAAGAGTTGCTCAGTTTTACACGTTACAACGACATATTTTACAAACCGCATAAAATTCGTATCACTTTTTGGCGCTGTTGCCAGGGAGGCACGGCTTTGCATTTTAATTGACTCTCTTGCTTGAAGTGCATCTCATCCCCTTGTCTCTCTTTTCTCTCGTGTGTGCAGGAACTGCAGGAAGAAAGCAAGAATTTGGAAGCGAGAGCTCAAAGTTCCTTTTCTTCCCACGATTTCAGGTTGGTCCCCCATTTCTTGTCACATTTAGGCTAAAAGACTACCAAAAAAATATTAAACTTGGCTTTCAAGGTCCTAAATATTTTAATTAAGTGGAGTGGTGAGCATAAAAATTCATTGTTTGCTTGTATGCTTCATTAAACACCACTCCTATCCTAGTATTGGTGTTCTGTTTTTCGGGTCCAGATTTATGTCCGGAATTCAAAAATCAATTCTGAACACCACAGGTCTTCTAAAATCCTGAAATTTCACATCGTGATTCCAAATCAAGTTAGGAACGTCTGTTCCAAATTTCAGATCTATTGACTTTGTATTTAATTTTTAAAAATTCGTGGACTGTTGAGCTGCCACTCCCTCTTATCTTCCTATTTTGCTGCTGTCCGTGAATTTTTAGAATTTATCCAATTTTTATGAAATTTCACTTCCTGGAATCCTTGTGAAATTCTACATCTCACATAAAATCACCAAAATTTTCTAAGGCTAGTGGTGGTATAGAAAGTCCAAAATACCCATGGGTACCATTTCTAGTCTTTGACATCAACACAAATAAAAATTCAAAACAAATATTGAACAAATTCCTAAAATCTTGAAAAAATCTTTTCTAAAATCCTTTTTTGATTTGACATAATGTAGTGGTTTTTTTGCATTGTTTGGACCACTACTTAATCAGAAAGCCTAAAAAACCTCATTGGTAGTTAAATTTCTATCCTAGGATTAATTGGATTAGGGTTTCTTTTTCATTTTTAGAGACAAACAACCAAAGGGAAACATATACTCACCCATACAACTTGATTTCCTCTTGCTTGTGGAATCTCATACTTGTTCGAAAACTTAAAAAGAAAACCCTAACAATACACTAAGTTAAATCCAATCCTAAAAGACAAAAATACAAAAAATTGTGTAACAACTTGTTTTTAATTGGAACCACTTTCCAATTCCTGCATACACACTAAAAATTGAAATAACAAGGCAAAAACCCAATCAACGCCCTCCACATTCCATGTGCACTTTAGTATCCTAGCCCTAACTAAAATTCGTAGCAATTTGACCCCTAAGGTTTCATCAATTTAGGCTTACTATATAGGACTTAAGTTTTCTCTAGTTAGTACCAATTCTGTCATCTATATCTAGTGTTCAGGCTGATGGGCCGTGTGAAACGACCAGGTGCGGGTTTGTACAAGCACTTGAGGATTTTCCTGGGAAACGCTTGAGCCCAAACCTCCCCTTAAGCAACTTGGCTAGATTTATTGATAGAATGGGTATTCACTATTGGTTACTTATTTCCTTGGTAGACCAAGTCTTAGGTTAATTTCCAGGGAGTCACAATTAAGTTAGGTCTAGAAATTGATTGCTTGTGTGCACACTTCTCTCATCTCCATCTCTTCTCCTCCCCTCCCGTTCTTCCATTTTATGCACGGGCGGCAGTCTCAAAATCCGCACTTGGAAGGACCATTTGATTTCACCCCCCGCGCAAAAAGACCACTTTTTCTATCTTCTTCTTCTTCTTCTAAATTATGGAAAATCAACAAAATAGGTCCATTAACCCTTCCACTTCCACCTCTAATCCCACCTCTAACCTCACTAATAACCATAATTCTGACCCTTCCACCCACAACCCCTCACCTTTGACTTCCCACACTTGGAGTTCCCTAATATTGATTTGCCTCAATCACAACATCATGACCCCCTACCTGATCTCTTAATAATGATGGCTGAGCAGATTACTAAATTAAATTCCAATCAACAAACATTGACTAGGAACATCCAAAACCTAACCAATCAAAGGCCAAACCCACCACCCCATCAGCAACCTGTTATTCCTTTAAAAGATTTTTATGATCCATCTTATTTTGAGGAATGACTAGGGGTGGTCATACCAGAGGGGGACTTTGGGATCAAGCCAGTAGTCCTGAACCTAATTAAGCACTTCCATGGCCTTCCTAAGGAAGACCCTTTTAGACACCTTGAAAAGTTGACTCTTCTTGCACAAATAACCCATTCCCAAAATGTGCAAGAAGAGCTATGATTGATGTGGCTATTTCCATTATCTCTTAAAGATAAGGCCGCTTATTGGTTCAGGACGATTGGCCGACCCATCACAACTTGGCCTCAGCTCAAGAATGCCTTCCTCAAGAAATTCTTTCCCATAGGTCGTACTAATTCATTACGAAGATCTATTACGACCTTTCAACAAAAATTTGGTGAGACTTTCCACGATTCTTGGGAAAGATTTCAAGATCTCTTAAGAAGTTGCCCACACCACGAGATTCCTTTATGGCAGCTCGTGCAAATCTTCTATCATGGATTAGAAGATCAAATCCGACATTTCGTCGATGCCTCGTGTGGCGGCAACTTCTTCAATAAGGATGCTGAAAGTGCTTACGATCTTTTTGAAAAAATGAGTAAAAACTCATTTAATCAAGCTTCCAAGAACACATTTTGCAGAACTCCAAACCTGCAGTTCAATGTTCATGAAATAGGCACTCAATCTATCCCTGTCACCCAAGACGATCTTCAAATGATCGCTCAAAAAACTCGACCAGATGCATATTAATCAAAAGAAAATTGAGGAAAGACTTGCAACATCAACCCAAGCTCCACACAATCCACATCTAACTCAACCTAACCTTCCAAGAAGAGAAAATTTGCACAATCTCACCACTACCCCTACTAATTATTACCAATATTCAGAGACTGTCTATGATTCTTTGGGGAATTACAACTATCTAAATTTTTACCCCACTCAAAATATTTCTACCATCCAGGAGCCCTTTAAAAATTCTTCCAATTGGAAAAATTACCTGAACTACTCCTGGAATAATCGGGTTCCCTCCCAACCAAATCATTTTAATGGGTATGGGTCGAATCCAACCTTTCATCCTAGGCCATCCCAACAAGCAATCAATGCCCAGATGATGAGAACCCTGTAGGACATGCAGACAAAAATGACGAAAGCAACCCACACCATCACAAATCTGAACAATCAGATTGGGGTTACTCCTACTCAAAGACCTGCAGGACATCTTCCCTCCCAACCCATGCCCAACCCTAATCACCAAAGGACCCAATATTCAGGCAGAAATTCACACTACCTGAATCAACCTCCTACTAATCCACCACCTCAGCAGCCTCCTAGGTTTCCACAACCACAGGCCCCCCCACTTCCTCCAAATAATAATTCGACTGCACATGCAGTTACATTGAGGAGTGGGAATACCACCACTGATCCCAGGCCTTCACACAAACCTGGTAAAATCCCCATCACTGTGCAAATTGACTCCCCACCTCCCAATCAGGAAGAAAAAGAAATATAAAAATCTCAAGACACGATTCCTATCCCTTTTCTACAAGCTCCCTACCCTACCACCAATAAAAAAAAGAAATCTGAGACCACCATAGAAGAACTCATGGATCTATTTGGGCAAGTTCAAATCAATATTCCTCTCCAAGATGCCATCAAATATATACCTTCCTATGGCAAATTTTTGAAGGAGATCTGTACTCCTAAAAGGCAGGCCAAAAATCTTGGACAGGTACATCTTTCGGAGATAGTAAGCTCTGTCATACAAAGCAAGCTGCCTCCTAAGATGAAAGATTCGAGGGGACCATTAATTTCAGTGATTATTGATGATACTACCTTTGATTGTGCCCTCCTTGATCTTGGTGCCAAAGTTAATATCATTCCCACGATTTTATTTGAAGAGTTTAAGATCAGTGAATTAAAACCCGTTGAGGTACCCTGTAATTAACCGATCGATCTACAATCAAACATCGTGGGATTGTCGAGGATGTTTTGGTTAATGTCCAGAATTGTCTTCCCTGCAGACTTTCTAGTCCTTGACATTGAGGTACCTGAATCATTACTGGATGCCCCAATAATCCTTGGATGACCGTTTTTGGCCACTGCACTGGCCAAATTATCACTTTAGATATTTTCAAATCCTCCAAGAGATTCGATGATGATAACCTTTTTGAGGACTTAGATACGGAAATTTCCAATATGGTGGAGGAGACAATGTTGATAGATAGCCTTACCGACCACAATCTTTTTGAGGACTCTGATTCAGAATCAGTGGTCGGTGAAATCTATGATATGGACAATTGTCTTGACCAAAATACCCTTCTTGGTGAACCCCCTGATTACCTTGACCCTCCCACTCTTCCATCACCCCATCCCTTCCCTAACCCCTTTCCCATGGACCTACCACCAGACCTACCTGAGTTTGGCATCCAATCTAATTTAAAACAATGGCCAAACTCGGGCTACACTTATCATTTTCCATCTAACTTTGATCCCAATATTGCTTCTAATCAATTTTCTAGGGATCTAGAAGAAGACACATTTTATGCGGGCATCCAAGTGTCCAACTATTTACAGGATTTTTCATCTTTCGTGCATACCTTCACGCCCAGTTGAATGGCATAAAAGATAGCACTGGATGGGAGGTAACCCATCATTTTTCCTGCTTTCCTTTTTCCTTTCTTTTTCCAGGTTTTGACCATCCTAAACCCGACCGCTCTTCATAAGGTGATCCCTTTTCCCTCATAATGCATGAGGACATTGCATATCTTAAGCATGGGGGGGTGTTTTTAAAATTTGACGATTGATTTAGGATTTTTAAAACCTAAAAACATGCATTTTTCTTTAGTTATTTATTTTCCTACTTGCATATGCAAAAAAATAAAAATGTTGAAAACTTTTTGAGGAAAAATTTTGAAATCGGGACTATGGTTGAAAACTTACTTTTGTTACAATGGGATTTAATCTTTAACAATCTAGGGATGAGGATACAGATCTGATCATTGGAATTTTAGGATCTATTTGTAGACTAGATTTGATATCCTTCTCTAAAATTCCACCTGAACTCATGATAGTTCAGGTGACTTGATCCTCTTTTGTAATATGGAAAGTATTTGGCTTAGTTTCTGATTCAAAAACTTGCATTTCTTGCGAAACTTCCTGTGTCAAATTTCACACACAAGCCAACACTTAAAAATAACTAAAAATTAGGAAAACTCCCTTGTTTGGACTTAGCAAAAGTATGAAGCAGATCATTAGTTTGAGTTCCCACCGCCGAGAAGGAGGAAAATGCCTCCTTTGTGGATGCGATGTCAACATGTTAGTGACTCGACGCTGCTCCATATCTATATTTCATATCCTTAGATGAAGAATTAAAGCACATTTTAGCAGCTCAAGTGTCTTGGACGGTGCTCTACCTATAGTGTTAAAGCAAGAGCTTGAGTTTGCTTGTAGCGCCCCTTTACATCTCATTGTGTTTTGTGGTCTTGAGCTCCTGGTGGTGTCATGGATAGTGCTATCCCGAAGTACTGGCGCCAGAGCTCCCTCGAGGATTAGTAATGGGAATGATTATCCAGACACATCTGTTGTAAGACTAAGATAAAAATAAGCATGGTGAAAAAAAAAAGCTTTAAACCAAAAACATGCAATTATAAATGTTGGCTTTTCACAAGTACAGACACAAGGTTTTCAAGGATATTGCAAGTTGCAAATCAGATTCAAGAGCCATAAAAATCCTAAAAATAAAAATTTCAAGTCATCTAAATTAACAAGGGGTTAATTTGTGAATTTTTTGAAGGATATATTAATCTCATTTTATCTAATTTTTGGATCCAAAAATAAATCCTGATGTTTATCCATAACAAATCCCATGCCTCCTGTGTTTAGATCAACCAAGGTCCCTTAATCTTTTTCTCCTCAAAAGTCAAAAAAATTAGATTTCTGAAAATTTTCGCTTTCCAAAAGATTAAAGTTTTGCTAAGAGACTAGTAAAAGATAAGCATGGGGGTGTGATAAATGCCAGTTTATCATTATTCTTATGCATTAAAACAAGCCTAACTCTTAGGATTATGCTCCACAAACAGGTTTTTGGGTTGCATTTAGGCACAAATTAGGTTCGGCATGCATTGCATTTTTTATTGTGTTTTGGTGAGTGTTAGGGATAAACAGATTGTCAGATCCCTCGAACCCTAGCACTCAGGACGGCAACTAGTGAAGGAGAAGCTCAAACTAGCTGGAACTCAGCTTGATCCAGCTCACCATAGCTGGAATCGTCCTCACATGGATTTGGGTCAGCTCATCCTAGCTCCATTCAACTCATATCAGCTGAATCGCAGCTTAACAGACTTCATCTTAGCTCACCCTAGCTAAGGTCAGCTTAGATCCAACTCAACCTAGTTGAGCCTAGCTCATCTCAGTTCTTATTAGTCCAAAGGGAGCTCTCGCTAGCTCAGTTGAGTTGACTGGAGTTCACCCAACACAGGATCAGCTACACTCAACTCTAACCAGCTGAAGATGACCTCATTCCAGCTCAGGAAGCTCAAGTCTAGCTCTCGGGAACTCAGCTTAGCTCAACTTAGTTGAGCTAAGCTACCTTAGCTACCTCAACCAGCTCTATCCTCCCTGGGAGCACGATACGTAGCTCACCTCAGCTCACTTTAGCAGAAGCTAGCTCACATTAGGTTGGCCTAGCAACTAGCAAAGAACTAGTAAGCTAAGCCAGCTAGGGTAGCCCCATGCTAGCCTCTTCAGCAGCTGGCAGCTCCATTTCAAGCTCCAGACTTCTCCTCCTTAGCTCCTCTCTTCAAACCCTAGCTCACATTACCTATTCCTCTGCTCCATAGCTAGCTGAGCTGAGCTTAGCTTAGTTAGCATCCAGCTCCTTGGCCATCCACCACCTTCAACTCAACCCTAGCTAGCTCCACCAACTAAGCTCACCTAAGCAAGCTATCCAACTCCAAGTTGGTGCCACCACCATCACACCCCTTCACCCCATCATCACTACCAAAAGCCACCTATTTTCCCTCCAAAATAACCTTCTAAAACCCTTCCCTTTTGGTGCCAACTTTCCCTCCAAAATTCCCTCCATCTCCACCATACACCTCTCCCTAAAATCATCTCCACCATCCACCTCACCTACTCTCTATAAGCCTCAGCTGGCACCAAATATAGGTGCCCTTTCACCACCGTAACCACCCCATGGCACCCCTTTAGTTGGCACCAACTAACCCTTGCCCTAGGATCATTATGACCACCCATAACCACCACCAAACTCCATCCTAGCCCTCCACCTTTTCATGCCAACTACCCCCCTCTCCACCTCTATATAAACCCACCATATCACCACATAAAAATCATCCTCCATTAGTATAAATTTTACCTTAAACCCACCTAAACATACGGCCAAGGAAGAAGAAGAAAAGAAGATTAAGGGGGCCTCCTACCTGCCCCCTTGTTGCCTTCTTCCCCTTTTTCTTCTCCCTTGTGCCACACAAAGGAGGA
The DNA here is from genome assembly GCA_037157565.1 of Thalassia testudinum. Classification (NCBI taxonomy): domain Eukaryota; kingdom Viridiplantae; phylum Streptophyta; class Magnoliopsida; order Alismatales; family Hydrocharitaceae; genus Thalassia; species Thalassia testudinum. The sequence continues at coordinate 132,749 of JAZHRO010000029.1, read as the reverse complement.
GGAGCAGTCCACCACTAGGAGGAGGCCTAGGCAAGGAGGAGCAAGGGTGGTGCATTCCCACCCTTGAAGGAGAGCATTGAAGGTGGTAGCTTCCACCTTGGAGGAGCATCTCAAGGAAGGAGAAGGTAGAGCCCTTTTCAAGCCTAGGAGCCCCTAAGCTTGGAGCAAAGAGCTTCCCCTCTTCACCAACAATTCAGGAGGATTTGTGTTTTATTTTCTTTGTTGCAATTATCTAGTAGTAGAAGCCTTCATCTACTAGGTTTTTATGTAAAACACTTTCTCATTAATCTAGTTGCCTTCTTTGAAATTTTTTTTTAGTTGCATTTTTATTACTGTGGTTCTAGCACTCTTCACTCCCTCTCCCTAATTACTCTAGGCCTCCACATTCCTAGAGTGAGCTTAGGGAGAGGAATTATTTGTCACTTAGGTGTTAGCTTAGTGATCTTAGTTGTTATTTACTTTCCCGCCAACAACTTGTGTTTTCCTTCATTATTTCAAAACCCAAAAATAAATGATATATTGAAAAAGACCAAAAAGGAAGTTTAGATCAATTTTTCAAAAAAGGTATTTGATTTGCAAACAATTTGGCCTCCTTGGACGACCCTAGATACCCCACTATCTAGGTTTATAAATTTAAGAGTTGATTGGTTTTACGCATTACAATGACGTATTTTACAAACCACATAAAATCTGTATCAACGGTGGGGGAGGTCGCTGGAGGTGCTGCTCACTGCTGCTGGTGTGGTGTGCTCTGTAGCGCATGGGTGGTGGTACGACAAGGGGAGGCACGTGCTGCTGGCCTGCTGGAGGTGTATGCGGGCATGTGCAGTGGCATGGCAAAGGGGCACTGGTCATGCTTGGGCTGGAGGTGCAGTGAGGAGTTGGTGGAGATGGTTTTGTTCTGAAAATGGAGGAAGAAGAAAAAGAAGAAGAAGAAAGGGGATGCTTTGTGGAACGTGGAATGGAGTGGAGGTGTGGCTATGACAAGGTATGCTCGTGAGAAGTTGGGATTGGCTGTATGAAAGTGGTAGGATGGCCAAAGATGGTGAAAAAGATGTTGTTGGGTTCTTTTGCAAGTCGAACAGAGGATGTGGTGGAGATGGAGATGAACAATGAAGATGGTAGCATGCATGCCTGTGTATGCTTTTGGTGGAGTAGCATGCATTCACGGTGATGCGAGCAAGCTCCGAATGGAGGTGCGGCCTATCACACTACACACCTACGGTGGTGGAGGCTTGCCGCCATAGTTAAGGCTGGTGGTGGTGGAGATGAAGCACAGTGATGGAGTGGGTGGTGGCCTCCTCATGAATGGGAGCCGTTCCGCCTCCTTTGTAGCTGTTGCTACAAGGATTTAAAATCCAAACAGGTGGGAGGGGATCCACTCTTTTCGTCGAGTGAATGCTGGCAGCTGTGAAGATTGAATGGGCACAGGAGGAAGTGGAGCGGCTACCAGCGGAAGAAGGAGAAGATTAATAAAATAAAATATTAGGATTATTTATGTACTGATGGGAAGCTGTTCTTGCGCGTTTTGAAAGTTGTCATAATCGTAGTATAGTCACGCAAAAACGTTCGTCGAAAATTAAGTTTGTAAAAATAACGAGACTTGAGTCCCGGTCGTTCGTCTCTAGGAGGCGTTGCTTTTACTTTTGAAATCGATCTTACTTTACTTTGTTTAGAATCGCATGCCGGTTCGTGATTTTTATGTATTTAGGTATGACATGCTTAGTTGCAAGAATATTAGGAATTGGAAACAGGCAACTTGAATCATGCAAAAGGAATGACAATTATTAAGCTCATGGTGATTTCAAACATATAGAGACAAATATATATATATAAAAGCATTTTTCGTTCATTCAGCGGGAGAGTTGTTTGCAACATGAAACGTAGAGGAAAGCTTATACATAAATGCTTGAAAATTAAACCTAGCTACCAAAAAATGATCGCATACAAGAATCGATGGGGGGATTTTGCATGAATCATTGGGGGAGAAGTAAAACTATACTGCTAAGCAGTAAATAAAAGCAATAAAATTATAAAGGCATGAATTTGATCTAGAAGAATAAAAGGACATTCAGGGGTGGTCCCTGATGGCCTTGGAGTGGTCGGGAGAAGAATGAGGGGCGGCCACTGTAGCTTAGGCCGACCTTTGGAGAGAGGTAGGGTTGATCCAACATCCTGGCATGGTGTCCTCCATGATGGTGGTGAGCTCATGGAGGTGGCGTAGCTAACCTAAGTGATGGTGGGCGTGTATGGAGCTAAGGAGGTGAGTGGTGCCAACGAAGCCAAGGGATGTGAATGGGTGCAAATGGCCACCCATGGGGTCTTTTTATAGACCCAATGGCTTCTCTCTAGAGAGGTGTGGAACTCTCTAGAGAGTGTCCAAGAGTGGTCGGACACATGTGGGTGGAGGTGGTTTTTGAGATCCAAAAATTATGGATCCCAATTTGAATGCCTCTTGGTTGCTAAATTTGGCAACCAAGAGGTGGCACCATCTTGAGAGATCTCTAGAGAATTCTAGAGAAGTGTGTGCGTGAATGGGTGTGTGTGTGTATGTGGTCTTGCTCTACATGGCTAGGTGGCTTAGGGTAGGTCCTAATGGGTTTGTGTAAGTGTAGGTCTCGACTTTAGGACTGCAAACCCTAATTGCTAAGGTGAAAATGCAAATAAACTTAACCTAAGTTTAGTTGAATGAGTGTGAACCTAATTGAGAGTGAAATAACTCAATTAGGTTAGTGATGAGAGCCACATCATGAGCCATAACTAGCTCATTTTGACCCAATAAAGAAGATAAAAGCTCCTACATAACCTAGAAGAAGGCCTAACTGAAGGAACAAGTGCTCTGAGAAGAAAACATGAAATAAAGGTTAAAACTGCAATTTTACCATTGCAGTACATAAACGGGATTTCTCAGAGGCAAAACATAGGTCAAATGGTCTAAATGAGATAAAAAGTGGGTTGAGTCAATCAGAAATGGGTTCATGTGTAATCTAGGAATTAAATGACACCTGGTAACCCCAAAACATACCCACTTTAATTAACAAGGTTCCGATCAGAAAAAAAGCAATTAAACCCTCTAAAAATCGTGGAAAAACATCCTATAGGGTTTGGAACATTTAATTTGGCCTTTGGAACCTAGTTTGACCTAGATTAGGGTCCTATCTCTTCAATTAACCTAATTTGGGTTTTTACGCAAAATGTCCAGTCAAACGAGGTCAAACCTAAAATCCAACTTCACCATTTGATTCCTTAGGTCCAAATTAGGTTTGTACCAAAATTTGGACCTAAGGAGAGGTCATCTTGACCTACTTTGCAATTTAGTACACCCAAATCACAAATTGGTCCCTATCTTTTGAATACCTTTACGGAGAGCCCCCTAGGTTCTTTGCCTCCTTTGCAAACCGGTCCTGCCGCCATTGCTAGGGCAGAACCAAGCGCCGGCGAGGTTCGGAGAGGGATTGCTCTCTAATCCCTCAGAGATTCCCTCCCAGAAATGGAAGGAGGATTCTCTGAGGAATTCCCTTCCTTATAAAGTCAATTACAATCGCTGGTGTGAACCCAATCTCTCGTGCGAACGCACGAGAGATTTGGGTATCCACCTTCCTTCTAACTCCGGCAAGTCGGCAGACCTTGTGGCGCATTCTCCACGCACTGACAGGAGTGGCCAACACCTATATAAGACACCCCAGACCCTGCCGCAGAGGGCGAGCTTGATTTGGTCGAGTTTCCCCCTTCAATTCCTCTCCTCCTGCCCGGCCAAAAACCCCCAGCAAGCTCCGGCGAGCCCCCCTCCCCTCCCTCTTCGCTCTTCCACAAAACCAGTGGCAGAGTTAGCTTCCTGACCTCCCTCCGCGTCGCGCAGTACCAGCGCACGCCGCCTCAGCCCCGTCGTCGCCGCCGTTCTCCCCCCACTGGGCGTCATCTTCTACGGCGACAGCAGGTACTGCTGTCCGCCTTCCGTCCCCTTTCGTCCTTACAATTAGGTTAGAACTCCTCTCCATGCTATCCTCTCTCTTTTCCCCCTATTATCTCATCTGATTACCCCTCGACCGACGCTGACCACCCTCATCTTCCACATCACCGACCGATCTCCGGCGAGCCGCTTCCACCATTCCAGCCCCCCACCCGGCTCGCCAACCACCTCGAGAGCTCCGCCTCACCACCAGGAACTCGCTCCACCCCACAACTGCCACTTCAGACCTCCATAATCACCCCCCGAACAACCAACCATCTTTGGCCACAGGTTGACCTAGGCACGCACGCCTAGGCCGACCTGCGGCCTGCAGCATCGTCCACCGCCTTCGCCGTGCCACGGCGAAGGTCTCTAGCTGATCTGATTGGGCCGAGAGGCTTGTTTTGTGTATGACAGTGTTTGAGCCGCTGCCGCCATGGACGACCTCTGGTGAAGCTCCAACGAAGCTCCAGGCATCAGGCTTCCCAGGCTACAGATGCAGGAGACTCACGCGAGTGTCGCGAGGTGAGAGAGCCCAGCCAGTAGCGCCAGCAGAGCCATCAGCTTGGGTAACTGCATACGAGAGTCTGCGGGTGCGCGCAAAGGAAGGGCGGAACCTTTAGTCCCACATCGTGGAATCTCAAGGCACAGGTATAGTATATAGAGTTTTTGTGATATAGTTTTACTGCCTCGAAAGCATAGGGGGAGGTCCCTCACTGACCCCACACCCACCTCGTCCGCAGATTGACCACGCGGATCTGGTGGGATCCGACCCGACCTAAGCCTACGCACTCCTCGCGCATCACACCACCTGCAGGTGCGCCTGGTCCCGGGTACAATCCGACCCGATTATGGCTGTGGCTCTGGGAGAGCGTCCGTGAGTGAATTGCTTGAGAGAGAGAGACGCGCGGGTAGAGGGAGAAAGGTAGGTTTTGTTCTGTGTAGGCACAGGCTGAACGCAGGAGAAGAAAGACTTGGCCGCGTGAAGGAGAAGAAAGAAAGCAGAAGGAAAGGCAGGAAGAATAGAGAAGAGAGAAGCAAGGCAACACCACAGAAGAGAAGAGTAAGAAGCAAGGTAGAGAAGAAGAAAAGAAAGAGCAAGGCAGAAGCAAAAGACACGGGAGATCAAAAGAAGAAGGAAGGAAAGAAAGGCTTCGCAAGGCAGAAGAAGAGGATAATCAAGAAGAAAAGGGAAAATACTTTTAAGACGTCTGATCACAAGATCAGACGTCCAATTTCATATTTTTGTCCTAATTACTTTTAATTGCATACATTCACATTTGAATTGATATTTTGAGTAAATTAGAGTGTTCAATTACATTTTGACTAGTAGTAAATTTCATTTGCTCCCTGTGATTGACCTCGGATACTCCGGTCTTCGAGTAATAAAAATCTTTATTTGTTTTGAACGCTTTAGCCGTTATACTACAACGTGATATTATCTTTTAACAAACCGCACAAAAGCGTGAGAACATTTTGGCGCCGTTGCCGGGGAGCAATGCGCGATTTACCACTAGTCTCTACATTCTTTTTATCATATTGAACACTAACTTGCCCTACTTTGCTTTGATGTGATCTTGCAGGTACTTCATGAGAAAATCTCTCCCGCAAGTCAACCACTCCAGGGCAGGTAATTTCTTTTCTTCCTTAATCATCCCCTAATCTTGGAAAGACAAAAGCAAGAAAATCAATTTAGGAATCAATTTCCTTCTTTATATAGTAATCACCATCTCTAAGGCAAAACATTTCTTGATTTTGCGAAAATTTCTGCAAATATTCTTGAAGTTGGAGTGATTTTTTTTTCCCATCCCACAAATTCTTGTGCCTAATTGAAATAACACTTAATCTCGGCGGATCACACACTTCTTGTTTATAAGTCCAAAGAGAACTTTTGAAAAAGAAAAAGAGGATTGGAAATAGAACCAACTTAGGATTTCCACATTAGGGTCTTGAAGCGCTACTCACACATGCCTGTGTAAAAGGAAATAAACCCTCCCGCATCAGTGTGCTACCCAAGCCCTTGATTGAAGAAAGCTAAATAAGACAAACCCTAAAATTGAGCTCTAAAATCACTTGAATCTTAAAATTTTCTTTTGACCTAATAACCTAGGAGTCAAATCAGGGTGATCTCTAGGCTCCGAGCTTAGAATCATTCTGCCATCTATAAGACAGGTCAGGTGAAGTTGACCCCTTGGGTCAACCAACCTCTAAATTAGGTCACAATACCAAAAACATCTAAAGTTCAAGTGAGAACCCTAAAAGCACCTTTGAAATAAAAAGTGATAGACTTAAGAGGTCAAGGTCCCCATTCTGGTTTACCTGGAATCTCAGTGCCAAGAGAGGTTGGGTGGGGGAAACCCTGTAACCCGTAGGGATGCTCTACCGTGTAGGGGTCTTTGAGGGACTCTCCCTCTCTGGCTACCCAGGTAATTCTCAGGTGGACGATCTTCGGATCCAGGGGTCCATCCGCCCCGAACCTCCATAGTCATCCAAACATCTTTTGGGTGTCTTGATTGGGTCAAGAACATCTCCAGTCCTGCATCTTTCTCTTTAGAGCACACACACTCATTTTCAGTGGGACTTGTTATTCAGATCTAATCGCTTCATAACACATCTTGAGTCAAACTCTGATCTTGATTCCACCACCTGATCCAAATATGCAGCCGAACCACCTAGGACTACCAGTCAAGAAATCTGAATATCGGAGATCCATGAGAGATAAAATGATTGAGGATGCCATGAGATTTTATGAAAATGAAGAAACCTCAACAACAGTAGGAAACATTCAGGTTGATGTCCCAACAACCACAACCTTTGTCATAACTTGTGTGCAAGTACTATTAGCAGAAGCCAACAAAGGATCAACCCGTGACTTGCTCATTACTGCATACATTGAGATGGAAAAACTGCACAATAGTGAATACCTTCAATGTATGACAAATCCTCGACTTTGGAAGCAACACCAAGATAGTCTTGAAAAATGGGAAGAGATAATGAGATTAGTAAAACAAGTCATTGACCAGAAATACCCGTACATACCACCAACAGAGGATGAGCTATCTTGGAACAACATCGAGGATAAATCTGACCTCGGGATTGAGGCACAAAATGGTTGTGGATTCCCAACCCAAATGGAGTATAATGCACCTGATATTGAAGAAGGTTGGGAAGCTCCAAATGCAGGAAAAGACCATGATGAGCCCATTTTAGAATCCCAAGACTCCTGCAAGTATGAGAGTAGAACTGAACCTCTCGGGGGTGTAAATTCCGTCCCTTATTCTAATAAGGTGGCCCTCGAAGGTTATTCAGACCTAAATTCTAGTAATTCAACCCACATTCTAAGCCTAGAACCTAGATCTGAAACATATTTTGAAGATTTCAAGGCCCCAGAGGAAGAAAATCAATCTCTTAATGAAGAATATGATTTTGGGCCTCGATTTGATGAATATCCCTCGTCAACCTCCTCAGAGGAACTAATCGAGTTTTCGGAAGTCATGCCAATCTACGATACAGAAACCGAGGAGTTGGACGAGCGGGGTTTCGATTGGCTCTGCCCTACTAACCTTGAACCTGAGCCTCTACCAGATAGGGACACCTTTGTAAGCTCAGAATTAACATTTAGGCTAGATCACAGTCAGGCTGCTGAATATACAACATATGATTTATTCTATGGTGGAACTCATGATCTAGAATCTCATTCAAACTTTGATTTTCGCAAACTCTCCGACGATCTCGAATCTGACCATAACATTGGAGAAAATCTGCCTCCTGATTATAACATGTCAATCTTCTTTGAAGCCACCTGCTCCACAGATACAGAACCAATCAAAACCTGTTCCCCACCCCGACCCGCAACCGGACTCAATTTCTATTCTGATTCACCTCTCACTAAGCCGATTGCAGATGATTCAACTCCATATCTATACCGGGTATCGGACACTGATCAGACCACAAATCAGGAGCCTCCATCCTTTGACCGTCCCTGTAGGGATTCCACACCTTACCCCCACCAGGCTGATTCGACTGAGCCCAAACTCGAGTTTTCACTTCCATATCTATCAGAACATCACTGCATTTGGTGGGTCCCACATCTGCTAATCTACATCTATCAACCTACCAGACTTATTGGGTTTGGGTTGCATCATCAGCCCACTGATCTGAACAAGTACCTGGTTGGACCAACCAGGCTCTTAATCGAGGTGCTTGTTTTCCAAAACTCCATTGATTTGACCACTCCCTCTCCACCCCATTTTTCGCTCGGCTGAAGGCATTAAATTTAGCGCTTAACGGGAGGCAACCCGTCATCTCAAAAATAGAGACCTGTCTGATTATCCGTCTGTACTCCACGTCTATTGCACCTTGAGTTCAGCCTTAGACAGTTGATCCCACCTCTGGTACACGTATCAGAGCTTAAAATCATTCGCATCAGTCATTCCCGACCCATTCACCCACCCGATATATCCTGTTCTAAGCCCCTGACCTCAACACTATTTCCCACCCTCTGTTTACAATGAGGACATTGCAAAACTTAGGCATGGGGGGGTGATAAAGTGCATACATACAAAACCAAGAAAAAAATCAGAAGGATTCTCACAAAAAATTCACATATGTCAAAAACACAAAAAAATTGAAAAATTATGAAAAAGAACAAAAAAATGGGGAGGGAGGAAATGTTGTGAGCCATATAATCATAAGGAGGAGAAAAAGAGCAAAAATAAGGAAAGGAGCACAAAAGGAAAAGAAAAAGAAAAAGTCATTAGTAAAAGATTAAGGAATTAACTGAAGTTCTAGACCAGATCAAGAAAAGAAACAAAAGAAAAAGTGCTAAGGAAACATAACAAGAGATTAGCGGGAACGCTGGTCTTAGGCCTTTTGGGCTAGTATCTTTAGCTTAAAAATTCACGTATCCGTTAAAATCTGGATAATCCTCAAGAGGTTGAGGAAAATGCGAAACTTAAGTATTAGGTCTAAGGCTTAGGAAGTATTCGACCTCGTTAACTGACCTCCGATTTGCGGGATTCGGTAACCTAAGCACCCCAAATTCACACACAGTCTGGTTCAGTGCGCATAAAACATCCAAAACACGCAAGAGCATTTAATATTCTGAAAAAGTCACCTAGATTAGGAGCGGACAATCAACACAAGTTGATTCGGACGAGTTCCCAGCGCGGAGAGGCGGGAAATTCCCCTCGAAGATGCGTAACAACATATCGTCTCCTCGGTGTTTGTCTCTTAGGATATTTAAATATCCTACTGGGGGCATGTAAGCACTCTGCTGGTTCCGATACCATGGGTGGCATTATCACGAAATGTTGATCGCCAGGGTCTGAATTCTGCCACGGAACGCCATGGGCAGGATTATCTCGAAATCTCGAAAGCCAGGGTTCCGGGGGTTGCCATGGGCGAGATTATCTCGAAATCTCGAAAGCTAGGGACCCTTGAGGATTGATGATGGGGATGAGGAATCTGATACAGACCGTGTTGAGAAGCTAATCCGAAGCTAGAAATAAAAAGAAAAGAGAGAGAAAAGCTCTCCAAACAAATAAATCCTTTATCTCTCTCCTACAAAAAACGCACTGCAAACTGAACTTAGGCTAAAAATGTCTCAAGCACGGGTGCTTCAACCGCGGAGTCCAACAAACCATAGGTTAGTTTCTGTGGGACGTAGAAACCTTTGCGGAGGACTGAGGCTAAAGCGGAACAGGTCCGGATTTTGGTTGGTACTTGAGTACCTCTAGACCTATTGTCGGCATTCCCACCTAATCACAAAAGAAAAGGAGAAGCACTTATCATTGTTGACAGACACTCAGGGTCTAGAATGGAAGTTAAAACTTTGAAATTTTGCTAAGGGACTAGCAAAAGCTAGGCATGGGGGTATGACGAGAGTCTGCGGGCGCGCGCAAAGGAAGGGCGGAACCTTTAGTCCCACATCGTGGAATCTCAAGGCACAGGTATGGTATACAGAGTTTTTGTGATATAGTTTTACTGCCTCGAAAGCACAGGGGTGAGGTCCCTCACTAACCCCACACCCGCCTCGTCCGCGGATTGACCACGCGGATCTGGCAGGATCCGACCCGACCTAAGCCTACGCACTCCTCGCGCATCACACCACCTGCAGGTGCGCCTGGTCCCGGGTACGATCCGACCCGATTATGGCTGTGGCTCTGGGAGAGCGTCCGTGAGTGAATTGCTTGAGAGAGAGAGACGCGCGGGTAGAGGGAGAAAGGTAGGTTTTGTTCTGTGTAGGCATAGGCTGAACGCAGGAGAAGAAAGACTTGGCCGCGAGAAGGAGAAGAAAGAAAGCAGAAGGAAAGGCAGGAAGAACAGAGAAGAGAGAAGCAAGGCAAGACCACAGAAGAGAAGAGTAAGAAGCAAGGTAGAGAAGAAGAAAAGAAAGAGCAAGGCAGAAGCAAAAGACACGGGAGATCAAAAGAAGAAGGAAGGAAAGAAAGGCTTCGCAAGGCAGAAGAAGAGGATAATCAAGAAGAAAAGGGAAAATACTTTTAAGACGTCTGATCACAAGATCAGACGTCCAATTTCATATTTTTGTCCTAATTACTTTTAATTGTATACATTCACATTTGAATTGATATTTTGAGTAAATTAGAGTGTTTAATTACATTTTGACTAGTAGTAAATTTCATTTGCTCCCTGTGATCGACCTCGGATACTCCAGTCTTCGAGTAATAAAATTCTTTATATTTGTTTAGACGTTTTGTCGGTTATAGTACAACGTGACATCCTTTAAACCCGCACAAAAACGTCGACAACAGTTAGGTTGTGGTCAATTGGACTATCACTAAGTCCAATTGAACTTGTGTGGGTTGAGATCTAAGCTTAATTAGACTCAATGAGTCAAATTGACTTAGGTGAAGGTAATTGACTTTGATCTAAGTCAATTGGGTTGGTAAGGACCTAATTAGGTCCTTAAGTAGGCTTAGAGGTGATGTACTAGGGTTAGGACACCTTAATTTAAGTTCCTATGGGGTTAGGATTAGGTTTAGGGAGCTAGAGATCCAAGATCAAGACTTGAATCTCAAAACAGGGACTGGAGACCAGTATCAGACGTCCAGAAATAGGATCTGACGACTTGTACTAAAAAATCAGAAGTCCATACTTTAGCTCTGGATGTCCAATTTCAGTCAGGAGGAAATCAAGGCTTTGTTTTGGGTACTCTGTAGAAATTGGATGTCTGACAAAGTGTCAGGATGTCCAGTAACATTGCATACGTGGGTTTGAGGTGTGCAAGAGATCGCTAAGGGTCCTGGACGTCCTATAACTTATCTGGACGTCTAGATAAGGGCTGGAACTAGGGTTTTAAGTCTTCCTAGGGTGTTGTGACCAAATCTTAGGGTGGCTAAGGCTTAGGGAAGTCTCTAGGCTATCATAGGGCTAGGATGGACCTAAGCTCTTCACATTTTACTGCTTTATTTCTACTTAGTAGAATAGAACACCTTTAACTCCCTTTCATTATTATTCCTACATCTAATCTAAGCCTTCTGCTCCAGCTCTGCTGCACTGCCATTATTCTTGATCCAACTTCAGATCCAGCTCCTGATCAGCTTATTCCCTGCAATTGACATAATATACTTAATCAGGACATTATAACATTATTTCATGCATAGCTAAAGAAGGGTAGTAAAGATGCAGATAATGCATATGCATGCATTAATAACCCTAACTTATGCTAAGTCCTAGCCTAATCTAGGTCAATTAAGACCTATGATTTTTGCACAATCATACCCCGATGCCTAAATCTTGCTAGTCCCTAGCAAATGCAAGGCTAAATTATTTACAGCAAGGGTCCCTAAGGGACTGATTATTCTATCAAGTGTATGCGTGGAGATTTTTCTTTTCGTTTTCATCCTATGCTCTAGAAATCTCGACAATTGTGAAAGTGCAGCTATGTAGCTTTTGCAACGGATTTCAGTGAAAACTAATTCACCTCTAAAACCTATACTTGACCCATAGTAAAAATTCTAGCAGGATAGGTGGACTTCTTCCCTCAGGGTATTTGGTCGGGTCGGCCTGGATAGGTTGTTAAAATGATGTTTTTATCGTTGAAATGTCTATAGTGGTTAACCTAATTCGGACTTAACCATCTCTTTACAAAATCTTTAACCTGGCCTAATTGATTTTATCTTGTCACTTTTACGCCCAGGGTCGAACTTAGGGAAGTGGGGTTTAAGTCGAGTTTCTACGTTTTCCTTATAACGCTTCTCTTTCGTTCGTTTATTATGTTTTTGATGTTTTTCTTATTTAGATATTTTTTCTGATAATCCTTGTCCTTGAGTCACACCCTCAGAATTGTGTCCTTGGCTTTTAGCCAAAACAGAGTTCCAAAACACGCCTTGCTACTCGCAAGATGCGGTACCTGCAAATCAAAGATTATCTTTTCTCTTTTATATATATTTTTTCTTTTTACTAAGAAGGAAGCTAACAGACAGAAAGTAAATATAGTATCTATAGATATATATGTATATATATGTATTATATATATAAAGTGGTGGGGGTGGAGGTGACGATGGAGTGTAGCACTATGTCGAGTCAGTCGACGTCTAGAGAGACGCAACCAACACGACTAGGTGCCGGGTGGAGTGTGGATGGAGATGGATGATGAATGTGTCCACGCTTTTTTGTACGCGTGTATCGGGGAATATCAGGAACTGATGTAGATATTCCCGTAATACAGCGCATGGCAAATAACGTGAAAAAATATATATATGTGTATGTATATAAGTAAATATGTCTATATATATATATAAATGTATAGGTATATGTTTATAGATATATATAGATATATATATGTGTATATATATATATAGGTGTATATGTATATATGTATATATGTATGTATATAGCTATATATGTATATATATAATACTATATAGATGTATATATATACATATGTATATAAGTATATGTATCTAGATATATATGTATATATATAAGTATAAAGATATGTATATACATATATGTATATAAGTATGTGTATATATATATATAAGTATATGTGTAAGTATATAGATATATATATACGTATGTATATAAGTATATATATATATATATATAGATAGTATATAGATATGTATATAGATATGTATATATATATATATATATGTATATAAGTATATATGTATATATATATAAGTATATGTATAAGTATATAGATATATATATATAGATATATTATATATATATGTATGTATACATAAATATATAGATATTACTATGTATATATATATATGTATATATATGTTACTATATATAACTATATGTATAGTGCAAGTGTGTGTGTGTGTGCGTAAGTGTGAGTGTAGGTGTGTGTACGTTGGTGAAGATGTGTGTGTGCATTGGTGTAGTGTGTACTGTGAGTGAGTGAAAAAAGAGAGAGAGAAAGAGAGAGAGAGAGAGAGCGAGAGAGAGAGAGCGCCAGAGAGAGCGGACGTAGAAGGGACGAGTTAAGTCGTCGGTGGATGGCGGCAGACGCCTGGAGTCGCGTCATCTGGAGAAGGCGGCGGACGTCTGGATGTTGTAGGTACAAGCGCACCTTCTCGCAGAGGACGTGGGGCTTCTGCAGGCCGGCGCGAGGGCGGAGAGCGGGCGATGGCGCGGGGAAGCAAACATGGAGGAGGTCTGCAGGTGGTCGCGGAGGGGCGCGGGGGCTGGCAGGGGACAACGAGAGGGCCTGGCCGGCCGCTGCAGTGCGTGCAGCGGCCGGTCGCGGGTGCAAGGGTGGAGGCGACAGAATGGAGAACGGAGCGGAGGAGGCCCTGCAGGCGCGCGTGGAGGGCTGAGCACCTGCGGGGAAGGTCGCGGAGGAGGCGGGGGTCCTGCTGCTGCTGCTGCTGCTGCCGTGGCTTCAAGCTTCGGAGCTTGAAGTGGCAGCAATGGCGTGGAGATGAAAACGAAAAGAAAAGAAGACAGCACGACCACCGGCTCGTTGAAGAGCTGGGCGGTGGTGTTCCCACTGTGGTGGTGTGCACCACAGTGGGTTCTCCTGCTCACCGAGTGCCTCCTCGAGGGAGGGCCGTCATATGGGAGGGGAGGTGGTGGCTGCGGTTTTTTTCTTCTGCAGCAGTGTGTCTCGCAAGGAAGAAGCTGCAACTTCTTATATAGGAGGAGAGAGTGGTGTGCCTGGCTGCAGCAGGGAGAGGGCGCGGGATTGGCAGCTGCAGGGAGCGGCGTTGGCAGGGAGACATGACGTGGAGTAAATGCATGCAGCTGCGGGAAGAGAAGTGCAATCGCGGGAAGAGAAAAAAGAAAATCAAGAGGAGAAAATAAAAGAGATGTGGATTTTGCAAAGAGGCACTTGAGGAAAAATGTAAATATGCAAGCCATTATTTTCAATCTTCTCTCCTCTTAATTAAATGCATGAATGCAAGTGGTTTTACAAATGCAACTATAGAATCCTAATATGCATAGTTAATGCTAGGAAATAGCACAAGAAGGCATTATTGCAAGCATATTTTGAGGTGCAAACATATACCCCCATGCCTATCTTTTGCTAGTCCCTAGCAAAACAGTATTTAGAAATAATCTTAAGTTGAAAATTTTCTTCTGAGGTGATAAAGGTGTGTTTATTATCGGATATTGTGAGAACCAATTGTAGAGAAGACTACCAGTACTTTAAGTCTTACATGACATAGATCATCTCTCAACTAACCAAGACTCTTGATATTTAAACCTTAAGTACGATTTCCAGGACCCAGGAGGTTTTTGCTGTACTCGAGAGCTCAAGAGGTTATGGTTTGTGCATAGTGAAGGAACAAGACTGACCAGATGAACATTATGACTCAATCCCAGGGTTTCACGAATTTTTAAGTAAAGGTTGGTCCCAGTTTCAGCCTATGTCTTCGGGTTGACCCTTAAGATGATGACGGAAAACTCAACTCCCATTTTTTGATTTCTTGTGGCTCACAGAAAAATAAAGGATACAAACATTTATGAGATATACTGACTCTTTTGCAACACCTCTCTTTTTTTCTTTTTTTCTTTTTTTTTTTTAACAAGTTTTTTTTTCTTTTTTTTTGTTTTTGTTTTTTTGTAACACGTGTCAGTATATCTCTTACAACACATTTTGAAAGAGCACACTTTTTTTTTCTTTTTGGTGGGAGAGTTTCTTTTTGGTGGAAAGAGTCGCTCCTAAACACATGACTAAAGCCTGGGATAAAAAGTCTACCTGCGCGCACAGGTAAGGACTCCACCTTCCCTAATGAACACTAGGGTTGGATCTTATGTTCACCTGGTCTTTCCTGATATGTGTAGTCAACCAAGTTCACTTACACTCTCAAGTAAAAGTAAACTAACGGATCTTGTACTGGTGTCTGAGGTACAAGAATACGTCCTTAGTTAGGAGAGATTTTGATCTATTTTGTCAATGCTTTAAGTGAATTAAGCCGAACCTGAATATCCATAAACACTTATTGCCTTTTTGTTTCAGCTTTCAAATCATTACTAAACACCATTTATTATTATTATATATATATATATATTTTTCTTATTTTTTATTTTTCTTGCATATTTATAACTAGGTGGGAACTGTATGATACCATAAAATACCCGGATCTTATGGATGCCTATCCACCGCCCCATGCCAAACAATGCTATGTCCTCTTATGCATGAAGGGAAAGGCAGAGAAAGGACGCAAGATCGGGTAACAAGAGCTGAGGTTCAAGGTATAGATCAGGGTGGTAGGGTGGGTGGATGGTGGGTGGTGAAGTGATCGCGATAGAGGCGTGAAAAGTGATGGTGGATGGTGAGAGATTTGTCATTTTCTGGGACGAGAGTGTCCCAAGCGGATCATAAAACAGATTAGGAAGAAGTTGGCCCTTAGATTGGCCAAGAAGAGGGGCTTTTTGGATAGATGGATCCAAAAATGAATAGCCCCAGTGAGAAGTATATGGGCTCAAGGTCCCAGTGTGAATTTGCAAATCCGCCTGATTTGGCGGGGAAGAAACGGTAATTCGGTCTTCATGAGTGTGGACCGACGGTGAGTAGCCTGGATATGACTCAGACCACGAGGTATGGGAAGCGGAGAAAACCTCGTCAGAAGTCTGGCCAGGAGAAGGTACTGGACAAGGGAGGGATTGGGGAACGTCACAGTATGTGTTGGTCAGGCAGTCATCAGTGTTTATAGGTAATCCGCAGCAGTCCGAATAGGTCCCAATTAGTCCGATACACGCGCTAACGGCCATGTCCTCGTCAGACGTGTCATCCTCGATGTAATCGCAATCAAAGTTCTTGGCTGCCTTGAATATGTTAAGCTTGAGCTTCTCAGATCCAACGGCAATCTCAATACAGCCCAACTCGCAGTCGATATGGGCGCGGGCTGTGGCCAAGAAAGGTCGACCGAGGATGATCAGACAATCAGAAAGTGAACTAGGAACTTCCATATCTAAAACAAGAAAGTCAACAGGAAAACAGAGACTGTTGACCGTAACCACCACGTCTTCCACCATACCCTTTGGGATTTTGACAGAACGATCTACCAACTATAACGTGACAGGGGTGGGTTTCAGATTTCCCAAGGAAAATTTTTCGAGCATGATGGTCGGTATGAGATTGATGGGAGATCCTAGATCAAGCAGGGCATGATTAAAACTACAGCCTTGGATGCTACAGGAAATCAGTGGTGTGCCCGGATCTTTCTACTTCAGTGGTATGTTTGACAGTATAGCACAACTCGCATGAGGCGAGAGAACCACCGGATTCTTAGTCTTCTTTGACTGTCGCCTGGGTGTTATGTAGTCTTTAAAAAATCGAGCGACAGTAGGTATGTGGTCGATTGCCTCGAGCAGGGGTACCTTGATTTCTACATCCCTGAACAAATTACGTAGGTTGTCAAAGGCCTGCGTATTTTTCTTTTTGCCTTTTGGCTCCCTTAGTAGAGCCTCAGGGAATGGGACTGATTCAGGCACAAGTTTTGGTGCATCGTCCTCTCACGAATGCGATATGCATCCCGAATGAGAGGGTGAAGAAGAAGACGGGCCAGGATCAGGTCGAGGCGGATCGACGGTCTTCTTACGGCTCCTCGTAGTGATAGCATTGGACGATGCGGGTCCAGTGGGATCATACGGCGAAGGAGTGTTTGCAATGGGGACATAAGAGTGTGGTGCTGCAGCGGGATTAGCCTGAAATCCCAGTGGAATGCTCGGAGCTTGCAGAACTTGATTAACCTGTCCCTGAGAAGGTCATACCTATGGTTGAGAAACACGGGGTACAAAATTTCACGGGTTTGGAACAGGTTGGGCGGGAAGAGTGCCCTGAGATCGAGTCGCCATGCGTAGTTGACTGATCTCGGTGTTCTGCTGCGCCAATTGGTGCTGAAGAGAGGTCATGTTCTCTTCATGGCGCTTTGACATTTCCGTCATCATTCGCATCAATGTGTCAAGAGGGCTTGATGCGTGTTCAGTTTGTGGTACACAAGGGCCTGATGGTGGATTTGCCATAGGATTAAACTGGACCCTTGGGATGACGGGTGCGGACGGTCGCATTGGTCCACCCGTGGGGTTTTGGTGCTGCGGGTTGTTGGACCATGCGAAGTTCGGATGATTACGCCACCCTGGGTTATAAGTGGCCGAGAATGGGTTGCTCCCCAGGCGCAAGCGTCTTCTATGCTAGAAGACGCATCCGCATGTAGATATGCGTCCGAGCACACGGAGGCTTGGTCCTCCATGTCGAAATACTGGCTCGCAGAAGCTAGTTCCACATGACTTACCGAGTCGCTTGGCGTGACACTCGGTAAGGAAGGTCTAACGGGGTTTCTTGGGATAAGCCTGGTATTAGAAGAACTTGGATTGTGACGAAGTGGTGAAGAGGTGGTGTTTGCCATAGACTGGGCGGGGTTGGCCAGAAGCTTGTCAAGCTTCTTGTGCACGACGGAGACTTCATTCAGTTTTTGTGCAATAAGGCTTAGATCAGTAGATGAATGGGAGGGTCCCGTGTCAACTTCGTGGACATTTCGGGGCTGGCTGGTACGATTAAAGGCGACAATGGAAGCATTGTTCGTCGAGTTTTCACTTATATTTTCAAACAGTTCGAATGCTCCATTCTCGTTTTTATTCATAAAGTTCCCTCCACAAGAAGCATCTGCAATCTACTTCAAAGTCTCATTTAGCCCATAGTAGAAAATCTGGGCTATATGCCACTTAGGCAGACCGTGGTGCGGACACTTCCTGAGGAGGTCGTTATACCTCTCCCATGCCTCATGAAATTGTTCGCCGTTTTGTTGCGTAAATGAAGTGATAGCACGGCGAAGTGCATTGGTCCGCCCGATTGGGAAGAACTTCTTGAGAAATGCTGTTCGCATCTCTTCCCAAGAGTGGATGGTTCTCCCAAGGGTGCGTAACCATTGCGACGCTTTATCCCGCAATGAAAACGGGAACATCTTCATGAGAACTATAGATAACCCGGCATTTCTTGGTTTAACGGTTTTAGCAAGTCGGGTTTGGTCTTCCAAGTGGAGAAATGGGTCTTCACTTGCAAGACCATGAAAGTGAAAATTGATTAGGCCAATTATGTTTGGTTTTAATTCAAAGTCGTCCCCGCCCATGGGTACCCGAATTTGTCCTATGGTCTCTGTAGTAGCGGGATTCTGATAAGAGCTAAGAGACTTAGGCTTCTCCTGTTCGGGAGGGTTCTGCATTTCCTCCAATGTTTCCTGAATGGCTTCAATTTTCTCATTATACATTTCCATTTGGGCTTGGAGGCGGGTTATGGGATCTACAGCTCCATCACCTGGTGGATTCTGAGGGCGGTTTCCTCCCTCGAGATTTGGGGGTGGGCGTGCAGCCATGTTTGTGGAGGAGGAGGACGATTCGGCTTCTTTTCTAGATTTATCAGTCAATTCAAACAATTCAGGGTTTTGTGACCTCCTCCCAAACATGCACTATCGTAGGAAGAGTTGGGGAGATGAGAAGGGAAAAGGGATGAGAGAAATGACGCCGCAAAGGTACACTTGATTACAAATCAATACAGTCAAGTTGCTAACCTCTACAGTGTGCCCTTAGACCTAAACATCTAAGTTACCTACAATCATGAACTACGGAACCGAATGCGAGCCCCGCGGAACCACCGGGCCAGATTG
Source organism: Thalassia testudinum (assembly GCA_037157565.1). NCBI lineage: Eukaryota > Viridiplantae > Streptophyta > Magnoliopsida > Alismatales > Hydrocharitaceae > Thalassia > Thalassia testudinum. Next base: position 113,711 of record JAZHRO010000029.1, on the reverse strand, counting down.
AATGGCCGTTTGCCCCAGTCTTAGACACCAGATAGCACGTGGGAACTCTAACCAGCACGTTGCCGCTACACGCAGGTAGTTAGACCTCCAATCCTTGGAAAGGGTCAAGTTACTACCAGTTTTAATTAGAGGCATAGGGTCAAGTGCTTTTGGAATGTGGAGGGCATTGTTTACGGGTAATGCCCAAGTGATTGATTTTCAGAGTATGTAAAAACAAGCATGCAATGGGGAAATCTCCCCGAATTGAAGTTTTTATTGGTGAATGGTTTTTTAGAGTTCAGCCTTAAGTAGTATGGATTTTACGGCTTTGCTGAATTACCAATTCAACCAATCTCTGGGTTTTTGCAAAAATACAGGTTTTCCTTCTAAAACCCAAGAAACCCTTCTTCAATTATCAGTTAGTTAATGCATGCTAAAATGCAATGGGCCACCCTAAATGGAGATTTCTAAGTGTGGATGCACGAATCAGTTTTATATCAATGTGAAAGGGAGCCAAAGCACTTAAATTCAAGTGCTCCCAATCACCAGAAATGATTTCCACACACAAGGCTTCAACCAAAAGATAAAGAAAATCAAATTGTTGGGGTTGAAGTATTCAGGATCGAATCTCAGGCAAGTTGAAAAGTCGTGGTGGGATTGGAATCAACTCAATTCCAAGTCTCCCCACCAAAAATGTTATCCTGAATTAAAGATAAGTGAGGCAAAAGAGGGATGTAAACAATCTTTTTATTTGCCTCAAAGAATACTTCCCACGGCGAAGAATCAAAGAAACAAAATTCTCAGATTTTCGCTATGCGAAGTAGGGCGGGAAATCCCGGGGCAATGGGAGTGAAGACAAACAATCAAACAAGTGAATTTTAATCCACTTGCCCCAGGAAATCTCAAGAAGTTTTTCCAATTTTTTAGTTTTTAGTTTTTTTTTTTATTGAGGTGGCAAGTTAACCCTAGTTTGCTAAGAGAAAGAGAACCTACTTGTTCGGTAACGTGTGCGAAGCTCCAATGCGGTGTCGACGTCTTCACGCTCTCGTTCCCGCCTTGGATCTGCTCACGTCTTCGGTTTCGTCTGTTTTCCTTCTCCTTCCACCAGGTTCACCTGCACACCAAAAACAATAATACTCGTGAAGAGAGAAGAGAAAAATTGAAAGGAATTGAATAAAAACTTACTTGAAGATGCACTTCCCTAGCAACGGCGCCAGAAAAGATGGTCGGGTCGGCCTGGATAGGTTGTTAAAATGATGTTTCTATCGTTGAAATGTCTATAGTGGTTAACCTAATTCGAACCTAACCATCTCTTTACAAAATCTTTAACCTGGCCTAATTGATTTTATCTTGTCACTTTTACTCCCAGGGTCGAACTTAGGGAAGTGGGGTTTAAGTCGAGTTTCTACGTTTTCCTTAAAACGCATCTCTTTCGTTCGTTTATTATGTTTTTGATGTTTTTCTTATTTAGATATTTTTTCTGATAATCCTTGTCCTTGAGGCACACCCTCAAAATTGTGTCCTTGGCTTTTAGCCAAAACAGAGTTCCAAAACACGCCTTGTTACTCGTAAGACGGGGTACCTGCAAATCAAATAATATCTTTTCTCTTTTATATATTTTTTTTCTTTTTACTAAGAAGGAAGCTAACAGACAGAAAGTAAATATAGTATCTATAGATATATATGTATATATATGTATTATATATATAAAGGGGGTGCGGGTGGAGGTGACGATGGAGTGTAGCACTATGTCGAGTCAGCCGACGTCTAGAGAGACGCAACCAACACGAGTAGGTGCCGCGTGGAGTGTGGATGGAGGATGGATGATGAATGTGTCCACGCTTTTTTGTACGCATGTATCGGGGAATATCAGCAACTGGTGCAGATATTCCCGCAATACAGCGTATGGCAAATAACGTGAAAAAATATATATATGTGTATGTATATAAGTAAATATATCTATATATATATATATAAATGTATAGGTATATGTGTATAGATATATATAGATATATATATGTGTATATATATATATATATAGGTGTATATGTATATATGTATATATGTATGTATATAGCTATATATGTATATATGTATATAAATATATGTATATATATAATACTATATAGATGTATATATATACATATGTATATAAGTATATGTATCTAGATATATATGTATATATATAAGTAGATAGATATGTATATATATATATGTATATAAGTATGTGTATATATATATATAAGTATATGTGTAAGTATATAGATATATATATACGTATGTATATAAGTATATATATATAATACTATATATATATATATATATATATGTATATAAGTATATGTATCTAGATATATATATATGTATATAGATATGTATATATATATATATATGTATATAAGTATATATGTATATATATATAAGTATATGTATAAGTGTATAGATATATATATATATAGATATACTATATATATATGTATGTATACATAAATATATAGATATTACTATGTATATATATATATGTATATATATGTTACTATATATAACTATATGTATAGTGTAAGTGTGTGTGTGTGTGTAAGTGTGAGTGTAGGTGTGTGTACGTTGGTGAAGATGTGTGTGTGCGTTGGTGTAGTGTGTGCTGTGAGTGAGTGAAAAAAGAGAGAAAGAAAGAGAGAGAGAGAGAGAGAGAGTGGGAGAGAGAGAGCGGGAGAGAGAGAGAGCGGGGGAGAGAGAGCGCCAGAGAGAGCGGACGTAGAAGGGACGAGTTAAGTCGTCGGTGGATGGCGGCAGACGTCTGGAGCCACGTCGTCTGGAGAAGGCGGCGGACGTCTGGACGTCGCGGGTGCAAGCCCGCCTTCTCGCAAAGGACGTGGGGCTTCTGCAGGCCGGCGCGAGGGCGGAGAGCGGGCGATGGCACGGGGAAGCGAACTTGGAGGAGGTCTGCAGGTGGTCGCGGAGGAGCACAGGGGCTGGCAGGGGACGGCGAGAGGGCCTGGCCGGCCGCTGCAGTGCGCGCAGCGGCCGGTCGTGGGTGCAAGGACGGAGGTGATAGAATGGAGAACGGAGCGGAGGAGGCCCTGCAGGTGCACGCGGAGGGCTGAGCGCCTGCGGGGAAGGTCGCGGAGGAGGTGGGGGGTCTTGCTGCTGCTGCTGCCGCTGCGGTTTGGCTGCTGCTGCCGCGGCTTCAAGCTTCGGAGCTTGAAGTGGCAGCAATGGAGTGGAGACGAAAACGAAAAGAAAAGAAGACACCACGCCCACCGGCTCGTTGAAGAGCTGGGTGGTGGTGTTCCCACTGTGGTGGTGTGCACCACAGTGGGTTCTCCTACTCGCCGGGTGCCTCCTCGAAGGAGGGCCGTCGTATGGGAGGGGAGGACGGTGGAGGAGAAGGTGGTGGCTGCGATTTTTTTCTTCTGCAGCAGCGTGTCTCGCGAGGAAGAAGCTGCAGCTTCTTATAGAGGAGGAGAGAGTGGCGTGCCTGGCTGCAGCAAGAAGAGGGCGCAGGATTGGCAGCTGCAGGGAGCGACGTTGGCAGGGAGACATGACGTGGAGTAAATGCATGTAGCTACGGGAAGAGAAGTGCAACCGCGGGAAGAGAAAAAAGAAAATCAGGAGGAGAAAATAAAAAAGATGTGGATTTTGCAATGAGGCACTTGAGGAAAATTGTAAATATGCAAGCCATTATTTTCAATCTTCTCTCCTCTTAATTAAATGCATGAATGTAAGTGTTTTTACAAATGCAACTATAGAATCCTAATATGCATAGTTAATGCTAGGAAATAGCACAAGAAGGCATTATTGCAAGCATATTTTGAGGTGCAAACAGTATTCAAGATATTCTCTGAATTCCACCTAGGCTTTGGGCTTAGGTAGAGAATCTCTGAGGGAAAAGATTATATATTTGGTGGCTCACTCTCACATGGTGCTACATAGAGACTAGTACTATAGAATCTAGATTCCCAGATTACTAAGTGGCTCAACTCAAAGAAAGACGAGAAAAACTATGCTCCCTTTTGATTCCTTTGTATCTATTCTCTCTTACTCTTTTTCTTTTCCTTTTCTTTTCTTTCTTAGAGCTCACAACTTCACCAGATTCACGTATATGACCTGTATTTGGTGGTCTTACTAGGCATTAACACTTTAATTGAGTTCTCATAACCCTAACACTAAGTCAGAATTCCTCAGCCAGTATTTGGGTAGTCAGAAACACAAGAAAAATTGGTTAAGGCCATATTTGGTGGAGCTCAATTTCATTTGGTGGTATTGCCTCGATGAAATAAACACTAAATATTCATTCTTTCCTTTGCTTTTTCTTCCCTTTCTTTTTTTTTCCTTTTTTTTCTTTTCCTCTTTTATTTTTTAATTTTTTTTTCAGCATAACGCAACTGACATACATCCATGAACTTTACTTAGGAGGCATTATTAGGGATTGGTGGTACTCAAGAGACATTGGGTTGCTTATTTGGTGGAAGTGCCTACTCACGGCACTAGGGGAGACAGATAGAATGGTGTATTTCTGACCTTGACATCAATACCCTCCTTCAGCTGAGGATTCCGTAGAGAATGGTTGTAACCATCCACCTTAGCCCTAGTTTTATGAAAAATCGCTCTCCATGTATTTGCCTTATTCGGTGGCTCTCAAAATTTCGCACAAAATTGTATATGTAGGAACCAAGAGCGAAAACTATGTCTAATCTCAGAGTATCAACACCTAATTATCTAGGATTCCAAATTCCTCGCACTAATCTTAGAGCACCAGTACACTCCACTCTCATCTAACACTATTTGGTGGATTTTTGGAAGAAAATCAGCCTGACTCCCAAAACACTGTCCAAGGGTTCAGGAAAAGGAGCACTACTTCTTCTCGACAAACTGAAGACGTTTATCAACCTTCACCATGAATCCATTGCAAATTCTACGTGTGTGTGAAAAGTTGTACTGGATTCTAGATTATAGGAATCGACTAGAGGATAAAATCCCTAATGCATTCTCTTAATAAAATAATCTTATTCATGAATGCAATATGTATATATGTTATAGACATGTAACCTTGTATAATTTGTACTTCGTGAATTTCCAGTATCGAGTAACAATCAGCTTGACCCTAAATTTAGAACAAAAGGTGAGCGGGTGAGTTGGAAGTGGCTGTTGCGAACGATTTCTAGCTCCAATGCGAGCATTGGAGGTGAAGTCGGTTGTTTCTTTATTTAAGGTCCTAAAGTACATTTTACATGCAACTCCGAGGTTTTCCTAAGTGTTGGCATAAAATTTTTTTTCAATTTTTCTGTATCTACCGCCCCATGCCTAAGTTCTTGCATGTCCTCATGCATGAATATAAAAGAAAATAAATACTGCAGGGAGAGAATTGGTAGAAATCACCTATAATTGCTCCTGAAATTATACATTCAGCATCAGCCAACCTATCAGTATGCAATATACAAAAGGGAAATATGCTAAAAAAAAATATACTATGTATAAAAATGGTTATATATAAATGATGGTGGAATGTGGAGTGAATGGTATCTATATGTGCTGAGTTTAATGCCTCTAGCTGGTGAGCACTCAATCACACGTCCTCACTAAGATGAACAGTCTCGTCAAGTGGTGGAGGTTCCTAGGCCAGAAATGGCTTGAGGCGCTAGCCATTTACTGTGAATATATGCCCAGATTTTAGATCCTTGATCTGGATGCCCCATTAGGATATGGTTGCATCACAACATATGGCCCAGCCCACTTGGACTTAAGCTTCCACGCAAACAGTTTCAGTCATGAATCAAATAACTAGACTTGCTGTTTGGGCATTAATACTTTCCTCTGGATGTGGCGGTCATGAAAGGCCTTGGTCTTGTCCATGCATATTAATGCATTCTCATAGGCCTCCCGCCGGATTTCTTCTAATTCGTTGAGCTGGAGTTTCCGTTCTCGACCTCCTGCATCGAAGTCAAGGTTGCATTTTCGCACCACCCAAAAGGTGCGGTGTTCCATCTCTACAGGAAGGTGACAGGCCTTGCCATATACCATGCGATATGGTGACATTCCAAGTGGGGCCTTGTATGCGGTTTGATATGTCCAGAGTGCATCGATTAATTTGTCAGACCAATCCTTCCTGTCTAGTCTAACCATCTTCTGGAGAATCAACTTGATTTGACGGTTAGACACTTGATCCTACCCATTGGTCTACCAGTGATATAGGGTGGCTATGCGATGATGTATCCCATATTTCTTTAATAGTGACTTGGAATGGGCATGGATGAAGTGGTTTCCCCCATCGCTAAGCAGAACACGGGGTATTTCGAATCTCACAAAAATATTTTGCCGTACAAAAGAAATGACGGTCTTGTGGTCACCCCATCTCGCCGGGATGGCCTCGACCTACTTCGAGACATAATCAACGGCTAGCAATATGTACTCGAAGCCATGCAAGTTCGGAAAGGGGTCCATAAAATCGATGCCCAAAACGTTGAATACTTCTACGACCATGATGGGTTGGAGTGGCATCATGTCTCTCCTGGTCATAGAACCGACCGACTGACATCGTTTGCAGTGCTGGGAATAATCGTGTGTATCTCTGAAGATGGTTGGCCAGAAAAATCCTGACTGCAAAATTTTTGCAGTGGTTTTCCATCCTGAGAAATGGCCACCACACGCATCATTATGGTAGAAAGATAACACACTGGGGATCACAGAGTCTGGGGTGCATCTGCGAATAATCTGATCCGCTCCAATGTGGAAAAGCAGTGGGTCATCCCAGAGGTAATATTTGGCCTCTGCAATGAATTTGAGTTTCTGGTCCTTGGATAGGTTCGCGGGAATTTTTCCTGCAGCAAGGTAGTTCGCGAAATCCACATCTCGACAGAATGAATTGCCAAAAGAGATTCATCCGGAAATTGGTCATGGATAGGCAGGGAATAAGGAATGTGGTCTGGGTCCAATCTAGATAGGTGATCCGCCACAACATTTTTTTTTCCAGCTTTGTCGCGGATTTCGATATCAAATTCCTAAAATAGAAGGATCCATCTAATGAGCCGTGGTTTGGCATCCTTCTTTGCCAACAAATGCCGGAGGGTGGAGTGGTCAGTGAAGATGATGACCTTGGACCCTAATAAATATGATCTGAATTTCTCCAACCCGAATACTACTGCTAGCAGTTCTTTTTCGGTGACAATGTAATTACGTTGAGCCTCATTCAGCATCTTGTTAGCATAGTATATGACAAAGGGTTGTTTCTTCCGATGCTGGCCTAAAATAGCACCAACGACAAAATCAAAAGCGTTGCACGTCATTTCAAAATCGAGCCACCAGTTAGGTGGTTGGAGATTTGGGGAGTTGGAAATAGCTCTTCGTAAAGTCTCGAAGGCACTAAGACACGAGGTATCAAATTCAAATGGGACATCGGTAACCAGGAGATTCGTCAAAGGCCGTGCAATTTCTGAGAAATCGCGTATAAATCTCCGATAGAAGCCGACGTGACCCAAGAATGATCCGATCTGCTTGACCGAGCTAGGTGGCGGTAAGTGGGAGATAATCTCTGATTTAGCCTGGTCGACCTCGAGTCCATTTCTGGAGATCCTGTGCCCTAGTACTATGCCATCCCTCACCATGAAATGGCTTTTCTCCCAGGATAGTATTAGGTTTACCTCAATACACCGTTTCAGGATCTTGGTGAAGTTATCAAGACAAGACGCGAAATCATCTCCGAAAACAGAGAAGTCATCCATGAATACCACCACATAATCCCTAATCATGTCAGAGAAGATAGCCATCATACAATGCTGAAATGTCGCTGGTGCGTTGTAGAGGCCAAAGGGCATCCGCTTGAAGGTGAATGTTCCAAAGGGGCATGTGAATGTGGTCTTGTCTTGATCTTCTGGGCTAATCGCTACCTGATTATACTTAGAGTATCCATCCAGAAAATAGAAGAAACTGCATCCGGCTAACCGTTCCAAGATCTGGTCAATGAACGGCAAAGGAAAGTGATCCATCTGGGTAGCTGTGCTCAGTTTCCTGTAGTCAATGCAGACCTGCCAAGATGTCGCAGTGCGGGTTAGGATGGATTCGGCCTTATCATTTTGCATGACGGCGAGTCCTACTCTCTTTGGCACTATCTAAATCGGACTCACCCATTGGCTGTCTGAGATTGGATATACAATGCTTGCATCCAGCCATTTGATGATCTCCTTCTTAACAACCTCTAGCATATTCGGGTTAAGCTGTCTTTGAGGTTGCCTCGAAGGTTTCACCCCCTCATTTGTGTAAATGTGACGAGTGCAATACGAGGGGCGAATACCACGGAGATCAGCAATACTCCACCCGATAGCAGCCCAATGGTCTTGAAGCATAGAAATCAATTGATGTTCCTGTTCTTAGGTTAAGTGGGCATTGATAATGACTGGATATGTCTCACTTTCTCCCAAGAACACATACTTAAGTGTGTTAGGTAAGGGCTTCAATTCAATCACGGGTGGGTCAGAATCAGATATGAGAGTGGGAGGAGCAAAATCGAGGGTGGGAATCTGCAGATCCATGTGCATGCAAATTCCCGTTGAGTCGCTCCCTGTAAAATCGGTTGTGACTATGTTAATGGGAAACCCGTTAGCTGTAGTCACGTCTTTCTACAATAACAGGGGCGATTCGGTAATATGGATCAGGATAGCTGGATTCAGGGGTGCTGTGGTCAGAAGCACACCCTAAACAGTCAGATCCTTGGGGAGTTATGTGTAATGCAGTGGTTTCATTCCCGTGTGGATCGAGGTCCGAGAACCTTGATAGTGTAGACGAATGAGACATTGGGTCGTCGCAAAGGAGCCCAATGTTACCACAGTAAGCCGAATCTTCTTCTTCACCATCCTCCTCTATTCGATCACAGTCGAAGTTCTTTGCTGCCATGAATATGTCTAGTCGAAGTCGCTCATTGCCTAGGGCAATCTCCATACACCTAGATGCACAATCGATGTTCGCTCGGGCTGTCGCTAGAAATGGGAGACCCAAAATAATTGGTGCATCTCGGAGATTAGGAGGAACTTCCATATTGAGAATGAAAAAATCTGCGGGAAAGCAGAACCCGCGGACTTTCACGATCACATTCTCAACCACCCCCTTGGTGTTTTTCCTGATTTGTCAGCCAGCTGAATCGTAACCGAGGTGGGTTTCAACTCCCCAAATCGAAATCGATCAAATACGGTAGTGGGAGTTAAGTTGATGGATGAACCCAAATCTCGAAGGGCCTGATCAAATGGAGAATCCTGCAAGAAGTAGTATATGATTGGGGTACCACAGTCTTTCTTTTTCGGCAGCAAGTCGGCTAGAATCACGGTGCTAGCTTCTTTCGACAGTATCACCTGTCGTCCAATTCTCAGTTGTCGCTTCGGGGTACAGTAGTTCTTGAAGAACCTAGCGACAGCGGGAATGTGATTGATTTCCTCGAGGAGGGGGACCTGAATATGTACTTCCTCAAACATCGATTTCAGGTCCTCAAAATTCCACGTGTCCTTTTTCCGTACTACATTTCATGTCAGAGACTCAGGAAAAGGGACGGGAATATCAGGGTTAAATGGCCTCTTACCCTTATCTACTGCTGGTGGCTCCTAAGATGATGGAGTCAAATTCCCCTACGGTGAGGTGTGGGAGAAATGAGAACCCGCCTGCCTAGGTGGTGGGTCGAATGTCTTCCTTCCGCTTCGCAAAGAAACAACGTGTGCATCGGCTTGCTGTCATCAGGTGGTGGGAGAGCGGAAGGGGCAGAATACGTGGGATTCTTCAAAGGCAGCTGGCCTTGCGCATAATCGAGTGGTGCAGGAGGCGCCTATAGTATGGCATGTGCCAGTCCCTGTGGTGCCTAAAACCTAGATGGGGCTCCCTGGTTCTACAGATATCAAGGATTCAGGACAGGTTGGGAGGGCAAGGCTCCCTGAGTCCTATGCTCCTGCAACAGCTAGTTCTATGTGTTCTGTATGGTCTGAATTTGATCAGCCATCGCCTTCGTAATCTGGAAGCTATCTTCTGTAGACTTCCTCATCGATTCTTGCAGCTCCTCTTTCAGTGCCTCCAACGGGTTAACCCGCTTTGGAGGGTGGTTGGCAGCTTGGTGCAGCAGCTGGTAAAATGAGTGGGGTTACTGCTGCTGAGGCGGGAATGGCTGCTGCCTAGGGTACATGTTTTGCACACTTCCGTATTTCCTGGTCTGTTAGTGTGGATCATGATGTGGTCTCTGTGAATTACCAGACCAGGAGAAATTCGAATGCTGGTGCCAACCAGGGTTATACGTGTCTGAGTACGGGTTATTACACCCGCATCCTTGGATAGCGCTAACATCCTCGTAGGCCAAAGATGTCAGAGACATATATCCGTCAAGGGGATACGCATTATAATTTATTGGTGGTGAGTAACCCTAGTCGAAAGGTGCCAGATCTGGATTATTCACGGGATCCTGATATGTGGGATCTCGTAAATATGGAGAAGATGCATCTCGAGTGAGTAGATTAACTCGAGCAGGTGGGGCTCGGAGTGCATAGGAGGATCTTGGGGCGGCAGTGCTCAAGTCAAATTGACCTTGACTAATCTGGTCAATCTTCTTCTCAATTAGGTTTATTCTATCCAGCTGCTTGACTATGATATCCATGTTGGCTCGAATAGAATCGGTGTGAGCCTCGTGGATACCAACCCACTGCTGGCCAGGCTGCTGGAACTGGTTCATAGATGAGGCATTCATTGAGTTCTCCGCTAATGATTTGAATAACTCAAATGCATTGTTCTCATCTTTTGCGAGAAAATTCCTGCCGCTAGATGCATCGGCCAGATACCGATGTGTGCCATCTAGCCCATGGTAAAAATTCTAAGCTAAGTGCCATCTGGGTATACCATGATGCGAGCATTTTCGGAGAAGGTCGTGAAATCTATCCCATGCTTCATGTAATTTCTCCCCAGCTCCCTGGGAGAAAGTAGTGATTGCGCGTTACATTGCGTTTGTTCGACTGATTGGGAAGAACTTTTGCAGGAATTCACGTCGTAATTCCGGCCAGGTTCCAATTGGCTTCCCAATAGTCTTGAACCAATATGAAGCTTTGTCCCTCAGTGAGAATGAGAAAAGCTTCATCAGAACAATCCCAAGATTGACATTCTTGGGTCAAATCATTTCAGCGAGTCGACTCAGGTCCTCATGGTGCTGGAATGGATCTTCGCTTGAGTTCCCGTAAAAATGAGTGCTGATCAACCCAATTAGATTGAGCTTGAGCTCAAATGCGTCTCCACCTGTGAGAATTCTAATAAGAGGTGAGACGATTTGTGCGACTGGGTCGTAGAAATCTCACAGTTATTCTCCTCATAGCGGGTGCTGCATCCTGTCAAGTGCCGTAAGAATGCGATCATGCTCTGCTGATGCTGCTCCTCATATTCGGCAACTCAGGCTTCCAGATGAGCCATCAGGTCTAGATTCTCGTTGTCCTGACTCGGTCTAGGTCCTGGTCTAGGATTTGCCATGGTGGCTCTTGGAGTAGAAGAAATGGGGGTAAGATGGTCTGGGCGTGGTGACTCACCTCCTTAGGAGTGGCTCCCAAGGTCCAACCAAGTGAGGTCGAAGTGACCTCCTTCCATGCATACACCGCCCAACCCTTGGGTTGGTGTAGCCACGCAGGATAAGGCTAAGGCCCTGTCAATCAAATGGTCCTTATAGATCAGGTAACCAGATTTTTCGTTAGGGATTTTGAATTCGTGAAGATAAGTTCGTCGTACAACCGATTGAAAGTGAATCCTGCCTCTCAAGTTAACCCAACCAGTCTGGTTATGTGGGGACTAAGGGGAAGGTTCTTCCTTTGGCTTACGCCTCCGGTTCCGTTTACCCCCGAGCCGCGGTCGTTTGACACTACCCTGTAGGCTTAGTCACCAGGTTTCGTAAGAGAGGTTAAAAACACCCTGTAGTACGACAACAAACTTGGGTTGATTTTGTGTTTTAAAAATTAATTTTAACCCGTTTTCTTCAATGGGGTTTGTGGTGAGTGGCCTTGGCCAAGATCATCAGTTAAGTAGACTTGATTAAGTCCAAGTTAGCCCAAAGTGTGGTCTCTAGTTGTAACCCTAAAGGTTCAACCTAAGTTGCATGCACTTTTAGGGGTTTTTTTTAATTTCAGGAGACCACAAAAGTAATGTTGGTTCTCTGATAATAATTGAAATCCAATTAATCTGAAATTTTACGAGTAGATTCCTTTTCAATTAATTTTTCAGATAATATTTTTTTTGAAATTTTTACTCTTTCATTTGAATTTTTAGAGAATTTTGAATATCAAGGGGTCAAATCTGGAAATTTGACCCCTAGTTGGTTTCTCACTTTGAAACAGTACCAAATGACCTTCTAAAATTCTGAAAAAATATGGAAAATAAAGCCAATGAGATTAGCTTTCAAACCCCACCTTTTTTAGTCAAAACGGATTTGTGGATTGCTTGAAATCACTTTTTGAAATTTGAAAAATTTTGAATCTAGGTCAATCTGACTCCCATGCACTTCGTGAATTTTTAAAAATTGTATGCTTATAATTTTTTCAAATTAATGGTGGCATTTGAAAGATGGTTTTAAAATGAATGTTTACCCCAAATTTCAGAATTTTTCGCTTACTATTTTTTTGGCAATCAAATTTTTAAATCGAGCTTGAAATCTGGCCAAAAATCAGGAGATGGTGGAAAAGCTTTTTAAAGAGGTTTGAATTTGAAATTTAAGCCTTTCACCAAATTTTTTTTTTTTTCAGAACTCTTGCACTTTATTTTTCAAAAAGAACATTTCAAAAGATTCAACGAAAACGTCTTTTCTTTTTTCTTTTTCCAACTAACCTAGATTCAAAAAGGAAACCTAATTTAGATTTTTTCTCAAAATTTTTCTTTTTCTGAATTTTATTTTTTTACGAAAATGAGAAAAATCTTTCATTTCTTTTTCTTTTTTTTTCACAAAATAAATTGCAGGAAGTAGATCTAGTCCTAGGGTTTAGAAAATAAACCTATTCTAAGAGAATGTGATGTGCACCTGATTTATTTTCCACCCTCGTTGTGTGCGCAGACCCCGTTTTACTTCGTGTTGTCCTACACATCAAAAATGAAGTAGAGGCAAATTCGTCAGTGATAGATTAAAAGATCGAAATCAAGAAAAATGACATTGCCTCCCTGACAACGGCGGCATTTGACGAAAATGGTTCTCGCGCGTTTTGAAAGTTGTCAGAATCGTAGTATAGTCACGCAAAAACATTCGCCAAAAATTAAGTTTGTAAAAATAACGAGACTTGAGTCCCGGTCGTTCGTCTCTGGGAGGCATTGCTTTTACTTTTGAAATCGATCTTACTTTACTTTGTTTAGAATTGCATGCCGGTTCGTGATTATTACGTATTTAGGTAAGACATGCTCAGTTGCAAGAATATTAGGAATTGAAAATAGGAAACTGAATCACACAAAAGGAATGACAATTATTAAGCTCATGGTGATTTCAAACATATAGAGACAAATATATATATATAAAAGCATTTTTCATTCATTCAGCGGGAGAGTTGTTTGCAACATGAAATGTAGAGGAAAGCTTGTACATAAATGCTTGAAAATTAAACCTAGCTACCAAAAAAATGATCGCATACAAGAATCGATGGGGAGATTTCGCATGCATCATTGGGGGAGAAGTAAGACTACACTACTATGCAGTAAATAAAAGTAATAAAATTATAAAGAGCATAAATTAAATCTAGAAGAATAAAAGGGCATTCAGGGGTGGTCCCCGGTGGACTTGGAGTGGTTGGGAGAAGAATGAGGGGCAGCCAATGTAGCTTAGGCCGACCCTTGGAGAGAGGTAGAGTTGATCCAACATCCCGAAATGGTGTCCTCCATGATGGTGGTGAGCTCGTGGAGGTGGAGTACCTAACCTAAGTGAAGGTAGGCGTGTATGGAGCTAAGGAGGTGAGTGGTGCCAAGGAAGCCGAGGGATGTGAATGGGTGCAAATGGCCACCCATGGGGTCTTTTTATAGACCCAATGGCTTCTCTCTAGAGAGGCATGGAACTCTCTAGAGAGTGTCCAAGAGTGGTCGGCCACATGTGGGTGGAGGTGGTTTTTGAGATCCAAAAATTATGGATCACAATTTGAATTCCTCTTGGTTGCTAAATTTGGCAACCAAGAGGTGGCACCATCTTGAGAGATCTCTAGAGAATTCTAGAGAAGTGTGTGCGTGAATGGGTGTGTGTGTGTATGTGGTCTTGCTCTACATGGCTAGGTGGCTTAGGGTAGGTCCTAATGGGTTTGTGTAAGTGTAGGTCTCGACTTTAGGACTGCAAACCCTAATTGCTAAGGTGAAAATGCAATTAAACTTAACCTAAGTTTAATTGAATGAGTGTGAACCTAATTGAGAGTGAAATAACTCAATTAGGTTAGGTTGTGGTCAATTGGACTATCACTAAGTCCAATTGAACTTGTGTGGGTTGAGATCTAAGCTTAATTAGACTCAATGAGTCCAATTGACTTAGGTGAAGGTAATTGACTTTGATCTAAGTCAATTGGGTTTGGTAAGGACCTAATTAGGTCCTTAAGTAGGCTTAGAGGTGATGTACTAGGGTTAGGACACCTTAATTTAAGTTCCTATGGGGTTGGGATTAGGTTTAGGGAGCTAGAGATCCAAGATCAAGACTTGAATCTTAAAACAGGGATTGGAGACCAGTATTAGAAGTCCAGAAATAAGATTAGACGAATTATACTCAAAAATCAGAAGTCCAGACTTCAGTTCTAGACATCCAATTTGAGTCAGGGGGAAATCAAGGTTCTGTTTTGGGTACTCTACACAAATTGGACATCTAACAAAGTGTCTGGATGTCCAATAACACTGCAGAAGTGGGTTTGAGGTCTGCAGGAGATGGCTAAGGGTCCTAGACGTCCTATAACTTATCTGGACGTCCAGATAAGGGCTGGAACTTGAGTTGTGAGGCTTCCTAGGGTGTTTTGACCTAATCTAAGGGTGGCTAAGTCTTAGGGAAGTCTCCAGGCTATCCTAGGGCAAGGATGGACCTAAGCTCTTCACATTTTATTACTTTATTTCTACTTAGTAGAATAGAACACCTTTAACTCCCTTACATTATTATTCCTACATCTAATCTAAGCCTTCTGCTCCAGCTCTGCTGCAACTCCCATTTTTCTTGATCCAACTTCAGATCCAGCTCCTGATCATCTTATTCCCTACAATTGACATAATATACTTAATCAGCACATTATAACATTATTTCATGCATAGCTAAAGAAGGGTAGTAAAGATGCAGATAGTGCATCTGCATGCATGAATAACCCTAACTTATGCTGTGTCCTAGCCTAATCCTGGTCAATTAAGACCTATGATTACTGTGCATTCATGTACAAATCCTTAAGTTCTATGTTAATTAAAACAATGCATGTAATGCCTAATTACATGCCATTCTAAGTCAATTCCAAATGCCTTTAGTTATGAATGCAATGCATGAATTATGTAATTAAGTCAAAAGTATAAATTAATCTATTTACATCCCAATGCATGCAAAATAAGTGGATGTGTTACCTTAATGTTAACGCATTTAGACATTTAATTAGCTCACAAATATGAGCTTATCAAATGCCCCCATGTCCAATTTTTGCTAGTCCCTAGCAAATCCAAGCAATAACCTAGCACTCCAAGTAGACTAACCAACCCAATCGATGTTCCTTTAGAAACATGTTAAGTTTAGACTTTAGACCTAAGGTTCCCAAGTAGTTGCTAAGTTACAAACTAGGTCGGCTAAAGATGAGTTGCAAGCACAAGTTTCCCTGATTTCTAACTCTACCCTAGGGTTTATTTGTCCCAAAGATTAAAGCATTCGTGCATGTGCATTGGTCTGAGTTATTTGAGGTTGGTATGATTGCCAACTTAGAAAACGAGTACTTTTTGTAATATATATATTTTTGCTTGATTCCTCTAAGCCTAACCTTGGATCAGCCATCAACATGGTATGCATCGGATTGATTGTTCCCATCACGGAACCTGGAAGGGTGCCTGGCTTTCGATGCTTCAAGATGTATCGCCCATAGTGACCCCAAGAACTGCTGGCAATCAACACTTCAAGATAGTATCGCCCATCGATTTCTTAAGAGAATTCAGGCTTGTGGCAATCGGCACTTCGAGATAGGGCTACCCATGGTACCTGAACCGCACAATGCGCTTACATGCCCCCAGTAGGATGGATATCCTAGGAGACAAGCATCGGGGAGATGAAATGTTATCATCTCATCCTCAAGGTGAGTATATACTCCACCTCTCCTGTGGTAGGAGCTCTTCTAATCAAATTGTGTTTTCCAACTTCTCCTAAGTCAGAATTAAGAGAATCAAATTTCCTTTAAGAAATGAATTAGGGTAATCACTATTTACACAAGACCAAGTGTGTGTGAAATGTGGATGCTTAGGTTACAAGGACCCGTAAACCAAAAGGTAGAAAAAGACATCAAGTACTACCCAACCTTTAACTCAAACCATAGCTTTCCTTACTCAACCTCTTGAGGAATGGTCCACAACTTAACTCCTACTCAAGTTTCTAGGTCTACAGAGGACCCTAAGGGTCTAAAACTAGTATCTCAACTTAGCTTCTAAATTTAGACACTTAGAGTCAACTTAGTCTAACCTAAAGCTCTAATCTGCCTACGAATGCAGGGCCTGGCAAGTTAAGCTCAATGCAAAATGGTTTTTTTTTTTAATTTTTTAATGCAAATGTATGCAATGCAGAATGCTTTAACTTAAATGCATGAATGCACTATGTATAAATGCTCTGTATGTCCCCAAGTACACCCCCCCATGCCTAAAATCTGCAATGTCCCCATTGCATAGAAGGATATTACCTGGGTCATAGTTGGGCTGCCATTGTTTTGTTAGCAGCTAAGTAGCCAAAAAATCTACAAATCAGGTTAAAGGATCACAGAAATAGGCCCTAAAAATGAGCAAAGTAATGCTGGCCTAGAAAATAGGTAACCTAGGATGTTGTCGAGCTCATGATGAATCCCAATAGCAAATGCTTGCCCAACCAAGATGGGAATGAAATCTTCCCAGGTAACCAGAGGAGATTCTAAACGATAGACTGGCATAGCAACCTCCAAAGGGGCAGAGGGAGGATGACAAGGATCCTCCAAAAGGAATGGGAAAGGAATGGTGCAGAGATAAACCCCAGGGTAATGGACTGACCATAGAAAACATCAATCCATACCCAGTACTCCATTATAGGATATATTGGTCTATTAAGCTCCCTAGTCAAAATGGTAGTGAGTGTAACTTTAAGCCAGGGATTGTCTAGGGTGTCTAAGTTTCGAGGTTGCAGAAGGCCATAAGATCTAAGGTAGGTCTAGTCGGCTCAGTGTCCATACCTAACAACCTTACCAGTTCTTCAATCGCGTCCCTAGCATCTCTGGTAATATCACAAGTATCTACCTGCTCTTCATTAGTGATCATTTCAAGGTATGGTGTCAAAATTTCGCCTTCAGACATAGGTGAATCAAAGGGTGACTCCGAATCAAATGAAGGCAGGTTGGAAGCAATAGATCTAGGGATTATCCTATCAATGTCATCCCCAGATTCTTGTTCTTTACTCAAATCCTCCCTGGAGTCTATATGTGAAACCACATTAATCTTAGAAGTTGCTTCCAAATTTTCCGTTATTTCATCATGAGGAGAGATATCATAAATAGATGTGCTAAGGAAACCTAATTTGGTCAAATTTGTGACATCCTCAGGGGCTAATTCTTCAAATAAGACATAATCACCCTCAGTGTCACTCCAAATCTTGAATGTAGGTTCCTCATATAATTCATCCCTCTCCTCATCATACGATTCATCATATACCTGAGGTCTAGAATCATCTAAAATCTTAGTAGATCCCCTAGGGTACTCTTTCTGGGGTAAATGGTTTACACAGGTAACATTAGACTCCTCAGATAGGTGAATTTCTTAAGGGTTAGGTTTCCTAAGGGTAGGCTTGAGTTCCATCTCGTGATCAGAAGGGAGGGTAGGAATAACAACTTGACTTTGACCCACTTCATCAAATGTCACAAAAATACTATCATCTAGGTTGAGGTCTTCTAATGGTACCATCATTCCCTTCTTTTGACTCCAATATAATTAAGGTGGATACTTAACCTGATCATCATCTTTCTCGGGTTGACACCTTTATTCATCCAGTGTATAGCTACTTTCATACATATCCTCCTCCCACTTAAGGCGTGGACCTCTCAAGGAAGTTCCATTTAGTAGGGGTTCAACATCAATCCCATAGAAGTAGCTAATCCTCCATTCAGAATCCCCAAAATTTCCCTCCAACTTAGGGTGTGGCTCTCCCATGGGAGATGCATCTAGCGTAGAGGGGTGCATTTCATCCTCAATTGGGTAGGTTTGGTGGCTAATGTATTCTTTTCCTTGTTGGCCTACTCACGAAGATTCACCTAACAATTCAATCATTTCATCTTGCATTTTCCATATTTCCATCTTCAAGGTTGAGAGGTCATCATTACCATCAGGAGAGAAGTCAAGCTCAAGCTTATAGTTCCTAGGAGTTTCTGTCCAACCATTATAATTATTCAGGGAGGGTGGGTTGGGTATTTCTATGGTGTCTAGGATATTGGGTAAGGCAAATCCCACTCCTAGGTTCTACTCACTGATTTGGGGCTTAACCAAGCCAATTCTCCTATAATAGGAGTGAAAATGATCCCACAGGTTGTCATTATGTCCATCAAAGAATGGACCATCACAGCATATGGGAACAAAGATTGCAGAGTGGGGGTAAGGGTGTGGGCAAGATGTGAAAGGATGGAAGTCAAGGTGGTCCATTCTAACTAACACCACAATCAGATTCCCCAAGCAAACACAAATCAGAGGACTATTTAGGCCTTTAGCTAGTTAGGCATTTGAGATTTAAGTTCACTTGTAGGTGACAAATCAATTTGTTCAACCAATTACGTGCTTATTGTCGACCTACGAAATGCCTAAAAAGACCTAGTTGTAGCTTAGGTGCTCTTCCCTAAAGCTCAAATGGTAGAGCAACTCCAAAGATGGAAGATCGAGAGATGCAAGTAGGCCTAAGCCTTCCTTTGAAGCTATGCTTTCGCAGTGCTTCTTAACTACCCTCAAAAATCTATGACAAGGTATCCCTCTCTTTGGAGTTACAAAACCTTTTATCTCAAGTGCTAAACACTTCAGAATCCAACGGTAGGAGGGCTCTTGTCCTAGTAGTTTGAAACCTAAGGATTGTCTAAACGCATGCCGTGGTGCAAGAGATATAAGTGTGCATACACCGTAAAAGATTTTGAATTTTGAATTGCACCCCAAGTTTGTAATTCAGGTCCTTGGTCTTTTAAATGTCCTTCCTCTAATTAGCCCTTTAAATATGACCAGTTGTTAGGTCTATTCAAATCTAACTCGGTGGTCTTTGAAATTAATGTCCACATGCAATGCATGAACAAATATGGATGCAAAGTCCAGAAAATGTACCTTGCCTCCTGCAATCAATGATGCAAGAATGCATGTAATGTAGAAAATCAAGTCTAGATGCTGCTCATTCACACCTAAATGGTCGTCCTAGGGGTAGGTAGCTTCTAGCAGGTATCTTGTGCCTTTTATATACATATCTACTTATGCATAAATAAAGAAAATGATAAAGAACCACAAAATAAAATAAAAACCTAGATCTAAAGAAAAGGGAACAGGCTCCCAAAAAATATTACCCAACACGGGCCTAAAACAAAATCAGGGAACAAACCCCAAAAAATGTACCCCAGAACAAGGGTTTTCCAAATAAATGTACTAAAATTGAGAGAAGAAAGAAAAGTAAAAACTATTTATAGCTAAATGGGTGAGATGAAGATGTGGTCCTCCGAATATCTCCTCCAGCGGTGGAAACAAGGTCAACCAAGGACTTGCTGAGGTAGGCATGATGGTCCTTCTCCCAGTGTTGCAACTCCCACAACGATGTCAAGGATTGTCTGATCTTTGAGGCTGGTGCGACAAGATGTCTCCAAATATGCGTACCTCGTAGCAAATAGATAATCGAATCGAAATATGCCTCAAATAAAATGTGAACAAATAATTAAATAAATGCGAGTCTAATAGGCTCGTTGCCTTGCCAGCAACGGTGCCATTTGACGTGTTGATTTTCTCTTAACAAGATGATAGTTAAAATGATTTGTCATTGTATTTCTAAGTGGTGGAAAATAAACTAATAAAAATAATTGAAATAAACCACTCACAAGAGAGCGGGTTGTATCCACAGGGAGGTAGAGGCCTACTAAAATCACAACTAAGTAGAAATCGAGTTCGCAGAAATATTCGTCAAATCAAACAATTCATGTCATTCTGAATGTAAACCTTAAATTTATGGAGAAGTCAAGGGTTGTTGGTATAATTTTCACATAAGAAAATAGTTCATGTGTTGGGGTATATCATGTACTTTTCACTTAAATGCATACTAAAATGTAATTCAAATTTAAATGTAATGCATGTTGAGATGAATCATAAGGACTTAACAATTATATAGAAGAATAAGTCTAAACCTGTAATTTCACCTCAATTTAATTAATCTTAGAAATCAAAAAAATGACTTTTGACAATGGAAATTCCCGTAAATTATAATGCAAACAAAACAAGGGAATTCATCCTCTCTCCTTGCATACGGGAGAGAGGTTCGTTCGAGGTGCTGCTCTGGGAAATGGTCAACTGGAGCAAGGCCTTTGCAATAGCGTAGGAGATGTGGCCAGAGTTGGCTGGCGATGGGTGCTCACAAGCTAGGAGGCTGATGGCCATGTGTCGACCTGCTGCTTCTATGTGTGGCATGGAGCTGCTGAAGGCGCACGGCTGTAGGTGCTGCTGCTGCGAGCGTGGCGGAGGTGTAGCAATGGGGAACGCAAGGTGCTGCTGCTGTGGGCGGTGTGTGTGCAGGAATTGCAAGGGAGCGTAGCAAGGGCATGCATGTGCTTGTGCATGGTGGAGCTGGAGGGCTGTCATGCAGGTTAGAGGTGTAGTGAGGGGAGGCTGGAGGGATGCACGCTGGAGGGCTGCACGGGCACGCGTGTGCATGTGGAGATGGTTACTACTACGTGCACACGACGCGGGAGGCTGTTGGAGGTGCTGCTCGCTACTGCAGGTGTGGCATGCGGCGGAGGGGCGATGAGGGGAGCCATGCACTGCTGGCCTACCGGAGGTGCACAAGGGCACGTGCGGTGGCATGGCGGAGGGGCACTGATCACGTGCGGGCTGGAGGTGCAGCGAGGAGTTGGTGGAGATGGCTTTGTTCCGAAAATAGAGGAAGAAGAAGAAAAAGAAGAGCAAGAAGAAAAAAGGGGGTGCTTTGTGCAACGTGGAATGGAGTGGAGGTGTGTGGCTATGGTGGGTGTCTATGAAGAGGTATGGTCATGTGAAGATGGGATTGGTTGTATGAAAGTGGTTGGATGGCCGATGATGGTGAGAAAGATGTTGTTGGGTTCTTTTGCAAGTCGAACAGAGGATGCGGCAGAGATGGAGATGAATAGTGAAGATGGTAACATGCATGCCTATGTGTGCTTATGGTCGAGTAGCGTAAAATCTTGGTGATATGAGCAAGCTTCAAATGGCGGTGTGGCCTATCACACCACATGCCCACGGTTGTGGAGGCTTACCGCCACGGTTGAGGCTAGTGGTGGTGGAGATGAAGCACAGTGATGGAGTGGGTTGTGCCTCCTCTTGAATGGCAGTCGTTCCTCCTCCTTTGTAGCTGTGGCTACAAGGATTTGAAATCAAAATAGGCGGGAGGAGATCCACTCTTTCCGTCGAGTGAATGCTGGCAGTTGTGAAGATTGATTGGATGCAGGAAAAGGAAGTGGAGCGGTTACCTGCGGAAGAAGAAGATTAATAAAATAAAATATTAGGATTATTTATGTACAAATCCTTAAGTTCTATGTTAATTACAACAATGCATGTAATGCCTAATTACATGCCATTCTAAGTCAACTCCAAATGCCTTTAATTATGAATGCAATGCATGAATTATGTAATTAAGTTAAAAGTATAAATTAATCTATTTACATCCTAATGCATGCTAAATAAATGGATGTGTTACCTTAATGTTTAGGCATTTAGACGTTTAATTAGCTCACAAATATGACCTTATCACCGGGCATACCACAACTGGCATCGGCCATACAACAACCGGTGCCATCCTACCCCCTTCGTCCAATTAAATTAGGTAGATTAGTTCGCTTAGATCCTTAGGTTTGTTTTCCTATCCAAAAACCAAGAAACAAACCCTAGACACATCCGCACTCCACCTTCGTCCTCACCTTTGGCCACCCCGTCGGCAAGTCTGTCCCACCTCCACAACCCGCCCAATAACTCGCCAACACCCACTACACCTTCGCCACATCACCATGACCAAAAGCCCTCTCCTATTTCGCCATTCCATCCATATTAGCACACTGGCGAACAACCAATTGTCACACATCCTTCTCCATCACCAACCGACCTCTCCGCTCACCCTCTTGCCACTCCACGCACACCACCATGTTCGTCAATCCATGGTGAAGCCTTTGAGCTTATTTGATGTGGTCAAGAGGCCGTATTCTTCTATTTCAAGTTTGATCGGAGCTCTGCCATTGCCCTCAAGTTCTCCGACACTCCTCGTGTTCTACAACCACATTTGCTCCAAGTCTTGGTCCCAGGAGTCGCGGTTTCATTCCAAGCTTCCTCCCAGCTGGTCAATCGAAGAGCCTATCCAATCCTGTTGCTTTAATTCAGAGGTCTACCACAGTTGCAGCTTCACACAAAGAAAAGGGGACACAATAGTCCCACATCGTGGAATTTGGAAGCACCGAAGCCGCATAAAGTGACTTTGTGCTCTAGGCTTATCTTCCTAGAACACTTGGTGGTGAGGTCTGATGGGTCGGCCCGAATAGGTTGTTAATATGATATTTTTATCGTTGAAATGTGTATAGTGGTTAACCTAATTTGGACCTAACCATCTCTTTACAAAATTTTTAACCTGGCCTAATTGATTTTATCTTGTCACTTTTAGGCCCAGGGTCGAACACAGGGAAGTGGGGTTAAAGTCGAGTTTCTACGTTTTCCTTAAAACGCGTCTCTTCCGTTCGTTTATTGTGTTTTTGGTGTTTTTCTTATTTAGGTTTTTTTTTTATGGTAATCCTTGTTCTTGAGGCACACCCTCAAAATTGTGTCCTTGGCTTTTAGCCAAACAGAGTCCCAAAACAAGTCTAGCTACTCGCAAGACGAGGTACCTGCAAGTCAAAGATTATCTTTTCTTTTTTATGTATTTTTTTTATCTTTTTACTAACAGAAAAGCAAATAGACAGAAAGTAAATATAGTATGTATATATATATGTGTAGTATATATATAAAGGGGTGGGGGTGGAGGTGGTGATGGAGTGTAGCACTATGTCGAGTCAGTCGACGTCTAGAGAGACGCAACCAACACGACTAGGTGCCGCGTGGAGTGTGGATGGAGGATGGATGATGTATGGGACCACGCTTTTTTTGTACGCGTGTATCAGGGAATATCAGCAACTGGTGCAGATATCCCCGCGATATAGCGTATAATAAATAACATGAAAATATATGTACATATGTATGTATATAAGTAAATATATCTATATATATATAAATGTATAGTTATATATGTATAGATATATATATAGATATATATGTGTATATATATGTATATAAGTATATATATATATATTACTATATATATGTATATATATATGTATATAGATATGTATATATATATATATGTATATAAGTATGTATGTCTATATATGTATAAGTATATGTATAAGTATATAGATGTATATATAAGTAGATATATATATATATATTATATATATATGTATATTATATATATATGTATGTATACATAACTATATAGCTATACTATGTATATAAGTATATATATATAGATATATGTATGTATATATATAGATATATATGTATATATGTTACTATAAGTGAGTGAGTGTGTGTGTGTGCGTCGGTGAATGTGTGTGTATGTGCTGGTATAGGTGTGTGTGTGTCGGTGAATGTGTGTGTATGTTGCTGTGAGTAAAAAAAAGAGAGAGAGTAGAGAGCGCCAGACAGAGAGAGAGCGGGCGGGAGAGATCAGCAGAGAGAGAGAGCGGGCGAAGGAGTGATCGCGGACGCGCGAGTTAAGACGTCTGCTGGAGGCAGCAGACGTCTGACTCTGCGTCGTCTGAAGGCGGAGGCGGACGTCTGAAGACGGCGGGTGCGGGTGCGCCTTCGCGTAGGGTTCCTGCAGGCGTGCGCGAAGGCGACGGGCGGGCGAAGGCGTGGAGGAGCGAGCGTGGAGGAGGTCTGCAGGTGGTCGCGGAGGGTCGCGGAGGTTGGCGCGAGGCCGTAACCGGCCGCTGCAGTGCGCGCGGCGGCCGGCTGCGGGTGCAATGTGTGGTGGACAGAACGGAGACGGAGGCGGGGAACGGGCCTGCAGGCACGCGCGGAGGGTTGTGCGCCTGCGGGGAAGGTCGCGGAGGAGGTGGGGGGTACTGCTGCTGCTGCTGTCGCCGCGGTTTAGCTGCTGCTGCTGCTGCTTCAAGCTTCGGAGCTTGAAGCAGCAGCAATGGCGTGGAGACGAAAACGAAGGGAAAAGAAAACACCACGCCCACCGGCTCGTTGAAGAGCTGGGCGGTGGTGCTCCCACTGTGGTGGTGTGCACCACAGTGGGTTCTCCTGCTCGCCGGGTGCCTCCTCGACGGAGGGCCGGCGTATGGGAGGGGAGAACGGTGGAGAGGAAGGTGGTGGCTGTGGGGTCTTTCCAGCAGCTGCCCTTGCGAGGATGAAGCTGCAGCTACTTATAGAGGAGGGGAGAGTGGCGTGCCGGCTGCAGCAGGGAGAGGGTGTGCGAGTTGCAGCTATAAGGAGCGGCGTTGGCAGGGAGACGTGACGGGAAGAAGTGCTGCGTGGCTGCTGCATGCAGCTGCGGGAAGAGTGCAGCCGCGGGAAGGAGAGAAAAGAAGAAATCAAGAGGAAAAATAAAAAGAGGGTGATTTTGCAAGGAGGCACTTGAAGAAAAATGTAACTATGCAGGCGATTGTTTCACTCCTCTTCCTCTCTTGATTAAATGCATGCATGCCAGTGTTTTTACAAATGCGATTACATGATCCTATTATGCAATGTTAATGTTAGAAAATAGCACAAGAAGGCGTTATTACAGGTGTGTTTTGAGGTGCAAACATATACCCCCATGCCTATCTTTTGCTAGTCCCTAGCAAAATAGTATTTAGAAATGATCTTAAGCTGAAGATTTTCTTCTGAGGTGATACAGGTGTGTTTACTATGGAATATTGTGAGAACCAATTGTAAAGAAGACTACCAGTGCTTTAAGTCTCACATGACATAGATCATCTCTCAACTAACCAGGACTCTTGATATTTAAACCTTAAGTACGATTTCCAGGACCCAGGAGGTTTTTGCCGTACTCGAGAACTCAAGAGGTTATGGTTTGTGCATAGTGAAGGATCAAGACTGACCAGATGAACATTAAGACTCAATCCTAGGGTTTCACGAATTTTTAAGTACAGGTTGGTCCCAGTTTCAGCTCATGTCTTCGAATTGACCCTTAAGATGATGACGGAAAACTCAACTCCCATTTTCTGATTTTTTTTTTTTTTTTTTTTTTGTGACTCACCGAAAAACAAAGTATACAGACATTTATGAGATATACTGACTCTTTTAAAACATCTCTTTTCTGATTTTTTTTTTTTTTTTTTTTTTTGGTGGAAGAGTTTCTTTTTGGTGGAAAGAGTCGCTCCTAAACACAAGACTAAAGCCTGGGATAAAAAGTCTACCTGCGCACACAGGTAAGGACTCCACCTTCCCTAATGAACACTAGGGTTGGATCTTATGTTCACCTGGTCTTTCCTGATATGTGTAGTGTGAACCAAGTTTACTTAAGCTCTCAAGAAAAAGCAAACCAACGGATCCTGTACTGGTGTCTTAGGTACAAGAATACATCCTTAGTTAGGAGAGATCTTGATCTATTTTGTCAATGCTTTAAGTGAATTAAGCCGAGCCTGAGCGAATCAAGCTTTTGTGGCCTGGAAAGTCTTCAAAACAGAGGTTGAATATCCATAAACACTTATTGCCTTTTTGTTTCAGCTTCAAGATCATTATTAAACACCATTTATTATAATATATATATATATATATTTTTTTTTTTTTTTTTTTTTTTTGCATATTTATAAATAGGTGGGAACTGTATGATACCATAACATACCCGGATCCTATGGATGCCTATCCACCCCCCCATGCCAAACAATGCTATGTCCTCATATGCATGCAGGGAAAGGCAGAGGAAGGATGGAAGATCGGGTAACAAGAGCTGAGGTTCAGGGTATAGATCAGGGTGGAAGGGTGGGTGGATGGTGGGTGGTGAAGAGAAAAGTGAAGTGATTGCGATAGAGGTGTGAAAAGTGATGGTGGATGGTGAGTGCTGTTAGGGTGCCTCCCAACAAGCGCTGAATTTAATGTCCCCAGCTGGACTCAGAATGAGGCAAAGAATTAGTTACCCTCCAGCAGGGCAACGGTTTCTCCAACGGGGGCAGGTTCATGAGTCAGATAGGGTTTCAAACGCTGCCCGTTGACCGTAAATTTACGCCCAGATTTGGGATCTTCGATTTCGACGGCCCCATTGGGGAATGGTCTTGAGACCAGAAAAGGACCAGTCCATTTGGACTTTAATTTCCCAGGAAAGAATTTGAGTCGGGCATTATAGAGCCAAACTTGCTGAGATGGCTCAAATTCCTTCCGCCGAACATGGCTGTTGTGAAAAGCCTTAGTGCGCTGTTTAAAGGTTAGAGCAGAATCATAGGCTTCACGACGGAGCTCTTCCAGCTCTTGGAGTTGGAGTTTCCTTTCTCGTTCACACAAGTCTGGGTCGAGGTTACATTGGCGAACCGCCCAATAAGCGCGGTGCTCCAACTCCACAGGCAAATGACAAGGCTTCCCGTAAACGATTCTATATGGAGACATACCAAGGGGAGCCTTGAAGGCGGTCCGATACGCCCAAAGTGTGTCAGTCAGCTTGTCGGACCAATCCTTACGGTCAGGCCGAACCGTTTTCTGGAGAATCTGCTTGATTTGCCGGTTCGACACTTCCGCCTGGCCGTTCGTCTGAGGATGATACAGGGATGCGATACGATGGTGGACTCCGTACCTCCTCAGAAGTGCCCGAAAAGAAGCATGGGTAAAGTGGCTTCCTCCATCCGAGATAATGGCCCGAGGGATCCCAAAACGCGCAAAGATATGGTCTTTGACGAATCGGGCGGAGATAACATGGTCAGCACGGCGCGCGGGAATAGCCTCGATCCATTTTGAAACATAGTCGACGGCCACGAGGATGAATTCGAAGCCGTTGGATGGAGGAAAGGGACCCATGAAGTCAATTCCCTAGATGTCGAAGATTTCCGCAGCTAGGATGTGTTGCAAGGGCATCATGTCACGACGTGCCATTGACCCTAATGACTGGCACCTAGTGCAATGTTTGGCATAAGTGTGCGCGTCCTGGTGAAGGGAGGGCCAAAAGAAACCGCACTGCAACACCTTGGCTGCAGTTTTCCACCCAGAGAAATGGCCTCCACAGGCCTGATCGTGGCAGAAGGATAGCACACTGGGGAACTCACTGTCAGGAATACAGCGACGGATGATTTGATCAGCACCTATCCGAAAAAGAAGTGGATTATCCCAGAAATAATACTTTGCTTCTGCCATGAGACGCTCGCGCTGGTTTTTAGGCCAGCCACGTGGAAGAGATCCAGAAGCAAGGTAATTGGCAATGTCGGCATACCACGGTCCACTTGCCACATTTATTGCCAATAGGTGCTCATCAGGAAAAACTTCATTAATTGGCAGAGTAAGTCCAATATGGTCAGGGTCCAGTCTGGAAAGGTGATCAGCCACAACATTCTGGGCTCCGACCTTATCACGAATCTCAATGTCAAATTCCTGGAGCAGAAGGATCCAACGAATCAGTCTAGGCT
This sequence comes from Thalassia testudinum, assembly GCA_037157565.1. Lineage (NCBI taxonomy): Eukaryota > Viridiplantae > Streptophyta > Magnoliopsida > Alismatales > Hydrocharitaceae > Thalassia > Thalassia testudinum. The sequence goes on along the minus strand of JAZHRO010000029.1, from coordinate 85,713 downwards.
TGGCATCCTTCTTGTGCATGAGATGGCGAATGGCCGTGTGATCAGTGAAAACAATAACGTGAGAGCCCAGAAGGTAAGAACGGAATTTTTCCAGCCCAAAGACGACTGCCAGTAGTTCCTTTTCAGTGGTAGTATAATTACGCTGGGCCTCGTCCAACGTCTTACTGGCATAGTATACCACGAAGGGGTGTCTATCGCGTCTTTGTCCCAGGATGGCTCCGACTGCAAGGTCTGAAGCGTCACACATAAGTTCAAAGTCGAGGGACCAATCAGGCGGCTGGAGAACAGGGGCCTTGGTGACAACATTACGCAGCTGCGTGAATGCTTGTATACAGTCAGGGCCCATGTCGAAGGGCACGTCGGTTGATAGGAGATGAGTTAAGGGTCAAGAAATTTTGGAGAAGTCTTTGATGAATCTCCTATAGAAACCGACGTGTCCCAAGAAGGAGCGGATTTGTTTGACAGAACCAGGCACAGGTAAATCAGCAATGATATCGAGCTTAGCTCTGTCAACCTCGATACCCCTATCGGAGATGATATGTCCAAGAACAATTAACTCGTGCACCATAAAATGGCTTTTTTCCCAGGAAAGCACGAGGTTTACCTCAATAATCTCCTAAGGATGCGAGTCAGGTTGGCAAGACATTCGTCGAAAGATGGTCCAAAGACTGAAAAGTCACCCATTAAGACCTCGAGAAAGTCACCCACCATGTCATGAAATATCGCCAGCATGCATCTCTGGAAAGTTGCTGGCGCGTTACAAAGTCCGAACGACATCCTTCTAAAGGTGAAGGTGCCGAAAGGGCAGGTAAAAGTGGTTTTCTCTTGGTCTCGGGGGTCTATTGCCACCTGGTTATATCCTGAGAATCCATCCAGGAAGCAGAAAAATTTATTTCCCGCTAACCGCTCCAGGATTTGGTCAATAAATGGTAGCGGGAAGTGATCTTTCTTGGTTGCAGCATTGAGTTTCCTATAATCTACACACACTCTCCAAGATGTAGGAGTGCGTGTAGGGATGGATTCGCCCCTGTCATTGACACGGGTGGTGAGTCCTGCCTTTTTGGGCACAACGTGAATCGGACTCACCCAGGGGCTATCGCTGATCGGGTAGATTATACCCGCATCCAGCCACTTAATGATTTCATTCTTAACGACCTCCCGCATGTTAGGGTTGAGACGTCGCTGCATCTCGCGAGAAGGTCGAGCCTCCTCCTCCGTATATATACGATGAGTGCAGTAGGAGGGACTAATACCAGATAAGTCTGATAAAGACCATCCAATAGCTGCCTTGTGTTCTAGGAGGACCTTAGTTAGTTTGCACTCCTGCTCCATGGTTAATTTTGAAGTGATGATTACAGGGAGCGTTTCATTTGGTCCCAGGAAAACATACTTGAGTGTATTAGGCAGTACTTTTAGCTCGGGAGTGGATGGGGAAGGATCTGGCATTTCTTGGGACGAGAGTGTCCCAGACGGGTAGGAGAACAAGTTAGGAGGAAGAAACTGGCCTTCAGATTGGCCAAGAAGAGGGGCTTCTTGGATAGATGGATCCAAAAATGAATAGCCCCAGTGAGAAGTATATGGGCTCAAGGTCCCAGTGTGGATTTGTAAATCTGCCTGATTTGGCGGGAAAGAAAGGGCAATTCGGTCTTCATGAGTATGGACCGACAGTGAGTAGCCCGGATATGACTCAGACCACGAGGTATGGGAAGCGGAGAAAACCTCGTCAGAAGTTTGGCCAGGAGAAGGTACTGGACAAGGGAGGGATTGGGGAACGTCACAGTATGCGTTGGTCAGGCAGTTATCAGTGTTTATAGGTAATCCGCAGCAGTCCGAATAGGTCCCAATTAGTCCGATACACGCACTGACGGCCATGTCCTCGTCAGACGTGTCATCCTCAATGCAATCGCAATCAAAGTTCTTGGCTGCCTTGAATATGTTAAGCTTGAGCTTCTCAGATCCAACTGCAATCTCAATACAGCCCGACTCGCAGTCGATGTGGGCGCGGGCTGTGGCCAAGAAAGGTCGACCGAGGATGATCGGACAATCAGAAAGTGAACTAGGAACTTCCATATCTAAAACAAGAAAGTCAACAGGAAAATAGAGACTGTTGACCCTAACCACCACATCTTCCACCACACCCTTCGGGATTTTGACAGAACGATCTGCCAACTGTAACGTGACAGGGGTGGGTTTCAGATTTCGCAAGGAAAATTTTTTGAGCATGATGGTCGGTATGAGATTGATGGAAGATCCTAGATCAAGCAAGGCACGGTTAAAACTGCAGCCTTGGATGCTACAGGAAATCAGTGGTGTGCCCGAATCTTTCTGCTTCGGTGGTAAGTTTGACAGTATAGCACAACTCGCATGAGGCGAGAGAACCACCGGATTCTTAGTCTTCTTTGACTGTCGCCTGGGTGTTGTGTAGTCTTTGAAAAATCGAGCGACAGTAGGTATGTGGTCGATTGCTTCGAGCAGGGGTACCTTGATTTCTACATCCCTGAACAAATTACGTAGGTTGTCAAAGGCCTGCGTATTTTTCTTTTTGCCTTTTGGCTCCCTTAGTAGAGCCTCAGGGAATGGGACTGATTCTGGCACAAGTTTTGGTGCATCATCCTCTCGCGAATGCGGTCTGCCTCCCGAATGAGAGGGCGAAGAAGAAGATGGGCCAGGATCAGGTCGAGGCGAATCGACGGTCTGCTTACCGCTCCTCGTAGTGATAGCTGATAGCGAAATGCGCGTGATTTGTAAAAGCAGTTTTTTAACGTCGTTGTAACACGCGAATCCGCTTTCGCTTTTAAAATTTATATCCTAGATAGGGGAGTATCTAGGGTCGTCCAAGGAGGCAAAAATTGCAATAATGATTCTCTTGCTTGGAATACAATCTCAACTTTCTTTTTAATATTTTTCAATATGTAATTTTTTTGTATTTTGAAAAGACGAGGGCAAATGGCAGATTGTAGTGAAAAGAACTAACACCTACAAATGATTAAAATTCTAAAAGATAGAAATATCTTCTTCCTAAGCTCACTCTAGGCAAGTGTAGGCCTAGGGTAATTAGGAAGAAGAGGTGAAATAAGTGCTAGAACCAAAACAAACAACAGCAATAAAAAGCTTAAAAGAAGGCAATTTTTGATTGAGTAGAATGAGTGTTCTTTTCAAGGACAAGTAGAGGAAAGCTTCTACTAGAATTGAACAATTTAAAAGCAAGAAAAGAAACACAAATCCTCTTGTAACAATGGTGAAGAAGGTTGTCTTCTTGCTCCAAGCCTAGCTGCTCCTTGGCTTGAAAAGAGGGCCTCCTTCTTCTCCTTCCTTGAGAGCTCCTCCAAGGTGGAAGCTACCACCTTTAATGCTCTCTCCAAAGGGGTGGGCGTGCACCACCCTTAAAACTCCTCCAAGGTAGCGTGACCACCTTCAAGATCTCCTCCAAGATCTTCCTTTCCTGGCTTCTCCTTTGGCTGGCGTGACCCAAGAGAGAAGGGAAGAGGGGAAGGCACCAAGGGGACAGAATATCCCCTTAATCTTCTTCTTCTTCTTCTCTCTTGGACGTGGGATTCTTGGTGGAATATGAGAGTGAAATGGCTAGCCAAGGATGACTTGAATGGTGGTGGGTAGTGGTCTTTTTATAGGGTAGGATGGGGGGTTAAGGTGCCCCTTGAAATGGAGGGCTAGGATGGAAGAATGGAGGTGGTTGGTGATCCTATGGCTAAGGAGAGTTGGCGCCAACCCAAGAGGTGTTAAAGGGGGTAGTTATGGTGGTGTTGGTGTCTTTTGGTGGTGGAGAGACACCACCATGTTGGCGCCAACATGGGGTCTTCTAGAAGGGGGGTTAGGTGGATGGTGGAGATGGGTTCAAGGGAGATTGTGTGGTGGAGATGAGGGGAGATTTTGGAGGGAAAAGTGGCGCCATTAAGGGGTGGTTATGGGTAGTTTTTGGCGCCACTTTTAGGTGTCTTTTGGAGGTGGTGGGTAGGTTAGGTTGGTGCCAAGTAGGTTAGCTTATGTGGAGCTTAGGTGGAGCTAGTTGGGTGGAGTTGGTAGGTGGGTTTTTGGGGTGGTATAAGCCAAGGAAGTTGGAGCATAGCTAAGCTAAGCTAAGCTAAGCTAAGCTAAGCTAGCTTAGCTAATGGAGGAGTAGAGGAGAAGGTGTTGGAGCTAGGGTTTGGAGGAGGGAGCTGAGGAGAAGAAGTCTGGAGCTGGAGCTGGAGCTGGCTACTGCTGAAGAGGCTGGCATGGGGCTACTCTAGCTGGCTTAGCTTGCTAGTTCTTTGCTAGTTGCTAAGCCAAGCTAAAGTGAGCTAGCTTCTACCAAAATGAGCTAAGGTGAGCTGGGTCTGGTGCTCCCGGGGAGAATCAAGCTGGTTGAGGCAGCTAAGGTAGCTTAGCTCAACTGAGTTGAGCTAAGCTGAGTCCCTGTGAGCTGGACTTGAGCTTCCTGAGCTGGGATGAATTCTTCTTTAGCTGGTTGGAGCTGAGTGGAGCTGGATGTAGCTGGATCTGAGCTGGGGTGAACTCCTGTCAACTCAGCTGAGCTAGCTAGAGCTCCCTATGAACTAGTGGGAGCTGAGGTGAGCTAGACTCAGCTAAGTTGAGCTGGATCTGAGCTGACTTGAGCTAGGGTGAGCTACGGTGAACTCTGTTGAGCTACCATCTAGCTGAGATTAGCTGAATGGAGCTGGGATGAGCTAACCCTAGTTCAAGTAAGCTAGGTTCCAGCTGCGGTGAGCTAGATCAAGCTGAGGTGAGCTGGATCAAGCTGAGGTGAGCTGGATTAGGCTGTGTTCCAGCTAGTCTGGGCTTCTCCTTCACCAATTGCCTTCTTGAGTGCTAGGGTTTTAGGGATCTGTGCATCTGTACATCCCTAACACTCACAAAAACTCATTAAAATGACAATAAAAAATGCAATGCATGCCTATCCTAATTTATGCCTAAATGCAGCCCAAAAACCCGTTTGCAGAGTAAAATCCTAAGAGCTAGGTTAGTTTTAAAGCATAAAAATGATGATAAACTGGCGTTTATCAATAGCATTAGACGATGCGGGTCCAGTGGGATCATACGGTGGAGGAGGGTTTGCAATGGGGATATAAGAGTGTGGTGCTGCAGCAGGATTAGCCTGAAATCCCGGTGGAATGCTCGGAGCTTGCAGAACTTGATTAACCTGTCCCTGAGAAGGTCGTACCTGTGGTTGAGAACCACGGGGCACGAAATTTCGCGGGTTTGGAACAGGTTGGGCGGGAAGAGTGCCCTGAGATCGAGTCGCCATGCGTAGTTGACTGATCTCGGCGTTCTGCTGCACCAATTGGTGCTGAAGAGAGGTCATGTTCTCTTCATGGCGCTTTGACATTTCCGTCATCATTCGCATCAATTTGTCAAGAGGGCTTGATGCGTGTTCAGTTTGTGGTACGGAAGGGCCTGATGGCGGATTTGCCATAGGATTAAACTGGACCCTTGGGATGACGGGTGTGGACGGTCGCATTGGTCCACCCGCGGGGTTTTGGCGCTGCGGGTTGTTGGACCATGAGAAGTTCGGATGATTACGCCACCCTGGGTTATAAGTGGCAGAGAACGGGTTGTTCCCCAGGGTGCAAGCCTTCTATGCCAGAAGACGCGTCCGCATGTAGATATGCGTCTGAGCACACGGAGGCTTGGTCCTCCGCGTCGAAATACTGGCTCGCAGATACCAGTTCCACATGACTTACCGAGTCGCCTGGCGCGACACTCGGTAAGGAAGGTCTAACGGGGTTTCTCGGGATAAGCCTGGTATTAGAAGAACTTGGATTGTGACGAAGTGGTGAAGAGGTGGTGTTTGCCATAGATCGGGCGGGGTTGGCCAGAAGCTCGTCCAGCTTCTTGTGCACGACGGAGACTTCATCCAGTTTTTGTGCAATAAGGCTTAGATCAGTGGATGAATGGGAGGGTCCCGTGTCATCTTCGTGGACATTTCGGGGCTGGATGGTACGATTAAAGGCGACAATGGAAGCATTGTTCATCGAGTTTTCACTCATATTTTCAAACAGCTCGAATGCTCCATTCTCGTCTTTATTCATAAAGTTCCCTCCGCAGGAAGCGTCAGCAATCTGCTTCAAAGTCTCATTTAGCCCGTAGTAGAAAATCTGGGCTATATGCCACTTAGGCAGACCGTGGTGCGGACACTTCCTGAGGAGGTCGTTATACCTCTCCCATGCCTCATGAAAATGTTCGCCGTTTTGTTGCGTAAATGAAGTGATAGCACGGCGAAGCGCATTGGTCCTCCCGATTGGGAAGAACTTCTTGAGAAACGCTGTTCGCATCTCTTCCCAAGAATGGATGGTTCTCCCAAGGGTGCGTAACCATTGCGACGCTTTATCCCGTAATGAAAACGGGAACATCTTCATGAGGACTATAGATAACCCGACATTTCTTGGTTTAACGGTTTCAGCAAGTCGGGTTAGGTCTTCCAAGTGGAGAAATGGGTCTTCACTTGCAAGACCATGAAAGTGAAAATTGATTAGGCCAATTATGTTTGGTTTTAATTCAAAGTCGTCCCCGCCCATGGGGACCCGAATTTGTCCTATGGTCTCTGTAGCAGCGGGATTCTGATAAGAGCTAAGAGACCTAGGCTCCTCCCGTTCGGGAGGGTTTTGCATTTCCTCCAATGTTTCCCGAATGGCTTCGATTTGCTCATTATACATTTCCATTTGGGCTTGGAGGCGGGTTATGGGATCTAAGGCTCCACCACCTGGTGGGTTCTGAGAGCAGTTTCTTACCTCGGGATTTGGGGGTGGGCGTGCAGCCATGTTTGTGGAGGAGGAGGACGATTCGACTTGTTTTCTAGATTTATCAGTCAATTCAAATAGTTCAGGGTTTTGTGACCTCCTCCCAAACATGCACTACCGCAGGAAGAATTGGGGAGATGAGAAGGGAAAAGGGATGAGAGAAATGACGCCGCAAAGGTACACTTGATTACAAATCAATATAGTCAAGTTCCTAACCTCTACAGTGTGCCCTTAGACCTAAAGATCTAAGTTACCTACTATCACGAACTACGGAACCGAATGCGAGCACCGCGGAACCACCGGGCCAGATTGAAAGGCCGTTTGCCCCAGTCTTAGACACCCGATAGCACGCGGGAACTCTCACCAGCACGTAGTCGCTACACACAGGTAGTTAGACCTCCAATCCTTAGTAAGGGTCAAGTTACTACCAGTTTTAATTAGAGGTTTAGGGTCAAGTGCTTTTGGAATGTGAAGGGCGTTGTTTACGGGTAATGCCCAAGTGATTGATTTTAAGATTGTGTAAGAACAAGCATGCAACGGGGAAATCTCCCCGAATTGAAGTTTTTATTGGCGAATGGTTTTTAGAGTTCAGCCTTAAGTAGTATGAATTTTAGGGTTTTGCTGAATTACCAATTCAACCAATCTCCGGGTTTTTGCAAAAATACAGGTTTTCCTTCTAAAACCCAAGAAACCCTTCTTCAATTATCAGTTAGTTAATGCATGCTAAAATGCAATGGGCTACCCTAAATGGAGATTTCTAAGTGTGGATGCACGAATCAGTTTTATATCAATGTGACAGGGAGCCAAAGCACTTCAATTTAAGTGCTCCCAATCACCAGAAATGATTTCCACACACAAGGCTTCAACCAAAAGATAAAGAAAATAAAATTGTTGGGGTTGAAGTATTCAGGATCGAATCACAGGCAAGTTTGAAAAGTCGTGGTGGGGTTGGAATCAACTCAATTCCAAGTCTCCCCACCAAAAATGTGTTCCTGAATTAAAGATAAGTGAGGCAAAAGAGGGATACAAGCAATCTTTTTCTTTGCCTCAAAGAATACTTCCCACGGCGAAAAATCTAAGAATCAAGATTCTCGGATTTTCGCTACGCGAAGTAAGGCAGGAAATCCCGGGGCAGTGGGAGTGAAGACAACCAATCAATCAAGTGAATTTTAATCCACTTGCCCTCAAGAAATCCCAAGAAGTTTTTCTAGTTTTTAGTTTTAAAATTTTTTTTTTTTTTTATTGTGGTGGCAAGTTAACCCTAATTTGATGAGAAAAGAAAACCTACTTGTTCGGCAACGTGTGCGAAGCTCCAATGCGATGTCAGCGTCTTCACGCTCTCATTCCCGCCTTGGATCTGCTCACGTCCTCGACTTCGTCAGCCTTCTTCTCCTTCCACCAGGTTCACCTGCACACCAAAAACAACAATACCCGTGAAGAGAGAAGAGACAAATCTAAAGGAATTAGATAGAAACTTACTCGAAAGCGCACTTCCCCGGCAACGGCGCCAGAAAAGTTATGATGGGTCGGCCCGAATAGGTTGTTAATATGATATTTTTATTGTTGAAATGTGTATAGTGGTTAACCTAATTTGGACCTAACCATCTCTTTAAAAAATTTTTAACCTGGCCTAATTGATTTTATCTTGTCACTTTTAGGCCCAGGGTCGAACACAGGGAAGTGGGGTTAAAGTCGAGTTTCTATGTTTTCCTTAAAACGCGTCTCTTCCGTTCGTTTATTGTGTTTTTGGTGTTTTTCTTATTTAGGTTTTTTTTTATGGTAATCCTTGTTCTTGAGGCACACCCTCAAAATTGTGTCCTTGGCTTTTAGCAAAACAGAGTCCCAAAACAAGTCTAGCTACTCGCAAGACGAGGTACCTGCAAGTCAAAGATTATCTTTTCTTTTTTATGTATTTTTTTTATCTTTTTACTAACAGAAAAGCAAATAGACAGAAAGTGAATATAGTATGTATATATATATGTGTAGTATATATAGAAAGGGGTGGGGGTGGGGGTGGAGGTGGTGATGGAGTGTAGCACTATGTCGAGTCAGTCGACGTCTAGAGAGACGCAACCAACACGACTAGGTGCCGCGTGGAGTGTGGATGGAGGATGGATGATGTATGGGACCACGCTTTTTTTGTACGCGTGTATCAGGGAATATCAGCAACTGGTGCAGATATCCCCGCGATACAGCGTATAATAAATAACATGAAAATATATGTACATATGTATGTATATAAGTAAATATATCTATATATATATAAATGTATAGTTATATATGTATAGATATATATATATAGATATATATGTGTATATATATGTATATAAGTATATATATATATATTACTATAATATGTATATATATATGTATATAGATATGTATATATATATATGTATATAAGTATATATGTCTATATATATATAAGTATATGTATAAGTATATAGATGTATATATAAGTAGATATATATATATTATATATATATGTATATTATATATATATGTATGTATACATAACTATATAGCTATACTATGTATATAAGTATATATATATAGATATATGTATGTATATATATATATATGTATATATGTTACTATAAGTGAGTGAGTGTGTGTGTGTGTGCGTCGGTGAATGTGTGTGTATGTGTTGGTATAGGTGTGTGTGTGTCGGTGAATGTGTGTGTATCTTGCTGTGAGTAAAAAAGAGAGAGAGAGAGAGAATACATGAGAGAGAGTAGAGAGCGCCAGACAGAGAGAGAGCGGGCGGGAGAGATCGGCAGAGAGAGAGAGCGGGCGAAGGAGTGATCGCGGACGCGCGAGTTAAGACGTCTGCCGGAGGAGGCAGACGTCTGACTCTGCGTCGTCTGAAGGCGGAGGCGGACGTCTGAAGACGGCGGGTGCGGGCGCGCCTTCGCGTAGGGTTCCTGCAGGCGTGCGCGAAGGCGACGGGCGGGCGAAGGCATGGAGGAGCGAGCGTGGAGGAGGTCTGCAGGTGGTCGCGGAGGGTCGCGGAGGGTCGCGGAGGTCGGCGCGAGGCCGTAACCGGCCGCTGCAGTGCGCGCGGCGGCCGGCTGCGGGTGCAATGCAGGGTGGATAGAATGGAGACGGAGGCGGGGAACGGGCCTGCAGGCGCGCGCGGAGGGTTGCGCGCCTGCGGGGAAGGTCGCGGAGGAGGCGGGGGGTGCTGCTGCTGCTGCTGTCGCCGCGGTTTAGCTGCTGCTGCTGCTTCAAGCTTCGGAGCTTGAAGCGGCAGCAATGGCGTGGAGACGAAAACGAAGGGAAAAGAAAACACCACGCCCACCGGCTCGTTGAAGAGCTGGGCGGTGGTGCTCCCACTGTGGTGGTGTGCACCACAGTGGGTTCTCCTGCTCGCCGGGTGCCTCCTCGACGGAGGGCCGGCGTATGGGAGGGGAGAACGGTGGAGAGGAAGGTGGTGGCTGTGGGGTCTTTCCAGCAGCTGCCCTTGCGAGGATGAAGCTGCAGCTACTTATAGAGGAGGGGAGAGTGGCGTGCCGGCTGCAGCAGGGAGAGGGTGTGAGAGTTGCAGCTATAGGGAGAGGCGTTGGCAGGGAGACGTGACGGGAAGAAGTGCTGCGTGGCTGCTGCATGCAGCTGCGGGAAGAGTGCAGCCGCGGGAAGGAGAGAAAAGAAGAAATCAAGAGGAAAAATAAAAAGAGGGTGATTTTGCAAGGAGGCACTTGAAGAAAAATGTAACTATGCAAGCGATTGTTTCACTCCTCTTCCTCTCTTGATTAAATGCATGCATGCAAGTGTTTTTACAAATGCGATTACAGGATCCTATTATGCAATGTTAATGCTAGAAAATAGCACAAGAAGGCGTTATTACAGGCATGTTTTGAGGTGCAAACAAGGTCCTCACTCACCCACATACTTGACCCGACCTGACCTATACACTCCTTGGTTGTGACACCCACGCATGTTGCCCTGGACCCAGTTACATGACCTGTGTACCTGACTAACTCGGTTATCTAAGAGAAAGAGAAGAGGAAAGGAGGAAAGGAAAGAGAGAGACAGCGGGGGAGGGGAGGGTTTTGCTCTTCAGAGAGAAAGCTCGACCCTTAGTCGTAGTGAGCAGAAGGAAGAACACTTGAGAAGAAGACTTAAAGGTTTGAGAAGAAGAAGAGAAGGGCTAAGGAAGAAAGCAGAAGAGAAGAGCCATGCCTAAGAGAAGAAAGAAGAGTACTGTAGTAGGCGACAGTTAAGTCGTTTGATTCTAAAATCAGATGTCTGAGTACTATTCATTTATTTGATATTATTGAGTAATTGATATACATGTGTTTATGCTAATAATTGGTGATATAAATCACCATTATTTTGTTCTAAGTATCTTTTTGTCTCTTTCAGTCTTGAAATATTTGTGTTATTCATTGAACATCTAATGTCACAGATTAGCATTCATTGAATATAATTGCTATTCTTCATTCATTGTGCTCATTTATATTTTAATTGAAGATTAGCATGTGAATTCCTATTTGCTCCCTATGTTCAACCTCAAACTTTATTTAGATATTCGAGTTATAAATTGTATTTGTTGAAAGATCGATTGAGGATTTTGCACTACAACGATGATAACTTAATCTTAATCCTCTCTAGATCACTTCAACATTTTGGCATTGTCGCCAGCGAGCAAGTGCAATTCACCTCTATTCTTATTTTTATTTGATTATATCTTAGCACTAACTTGCCCTCGTTTGTTTCTCGTGATTTTGCGTGGTACTTCACGAGGCGATCTTCTACACAAAACAACCACTCCTAGGGCAGGTAATCTCTCTTCTTCCCTGATCTTCTAATCCTTGGAAGAGAGAAAAGGAAACAAGCCATTAGGATTCACTTGCCTTACTTTCTAGTAATTATCATTAAAGAGGCAAGTTTCCTGATTTGCAAAAAATTTTCACATCTGATTGAAGCCTGAGATGATTCTGGTTTGACATTCCCCATCGTAATTTCCTGTAACTATTAGGGACTATGCTTAATTTCTAACTCACTTTGGGCTAACACCTCTTGCTTGAAGCACAAGGTGAATAATTGGAGATCAAATTCGACTTGGAATAAAGCCAATTAGGGTTTTCAATATTAAGAGTTTGAAGTGCTAGTTCACATTTGCCTGCATTAAAGAGAACAAACCATCCCGCATTTGTGTGGCACCCAAGCCCCTGTTTGAAAAGATTTAAGTAAGAAGAACCCCTAAAAATTAGGCTCTAATTTCACTTGAACCTTAAAAATCTTGGACCTAATAACCTAAGAGTAAATTCAGGGTGATTTCTAGGTCTTGACCAAGATTTCATTCTGTCATCTTTAGGGAAGGTCAGGTGAAGTTGACCTACTTTGTGGGCCAACCAACCTCCAAATTAGGTTATAAGTCAAATCAACTTCTAATCAAGTAAAATTCAAGGCACAAAGTAGGCTAAAATTGGTAGGCTTAAGGTCTTTAAGTCCATACGTTCCAGAGTACTTGGAATCGTAGCGACAAGGAAGGTCGGGTGGAGGAAATCCTGTAACCTATAGGGACGCTCTATGATCGCACATGTTTCGCGAGTTTGAAATCAGAGTTACAAGTAACCCATCATTGCAGTTCGCAAAATGCATCTATCAGATAAAATTTTTACGGAAACTCCAAGGGAGTGCCGGGTCGAACACAAGGAGGCGATGTTTACTTTAATTGAAAACTATGCTTTGATTTTATTTATTTTTAGTTACTTTTATCTTTTCTAAATTTTTTTGGTATTTTTAGCAAGCAAAAGATTCGGTCAACGAAAATGTTATCTACTTCCAAAAATAAGAGAGGGAGAAAGAGAGAGAGAAACAATCATCTATTCATGAAGAATTGTTTGTTACACTATGAAAGCGGAAAATCTACACTACGAAAGCATAAAAAGATAGAATGAGGTGGGAGAAATCTCGCTTGACGGTTGCTCGGAGGATGACTCTCTCTGATGTCGCCTGAACAAAGGTGGTGAGGAGCAGGATGAACGAGGACGAAGTCGGAGGATGGGGCAGGACGGTGTCACGGCAAGGATCTTCTTCTCAAAGGGTGGTGAGAGAACAACCATGGGATGCTCCACGAATGGGGAAGAGGGAAAGGAAACCTATTTGATTTTCTACTCTAGAGGAGCATCCTGGGCTTGGGACAAGCTCTCTCTAGAGCCTTGGAGGTGGAGAGAGGAAGAAAGGAAGAGATGGTTTGGAATGGTGGTGGGTAGGTCCTTTTATAGCGGAGGAGGAAGAAGAAATTCGCATTCGGGTCATTACCGACGTTCATAAATGTCGCTACAGCTATCGTTGAAGATCCGCCCTTCTAATCTCTTGCTGGCACGCGTAGACCATTAGTGACAGCTGCAAGCATCACTAAAGGCATGCGTTGCTGAAGATCCTCGCCTACCCCGCTGGCATGTGCATCACGCGCTGCGTGCTTCATGTGCCCGTGCTACCCATGCCTTGCGTGCATGCACATGCTGGCATGCATTGTGCTGTTACTACGTGCAGCTACGGCTATGGATGTGCGCGGTGCACTGCGTGCGATTGTGCTTGTGCACAGTGCGTTGTTACTGACCGCCATTGGGTGGCCTAGATGGCACCACGTGGCGCCACCAAGGCCATTGATTCTTCTTTCGTTTGTAGATGGTGCCACAGTGCTCAGATCTAGATGATTCCTGCATTGCTGGACTATGATCGTCACTCCAAATCCATCCGTATGGTTAGATTTTCCATCCGAAACCCGTATGCATGTTGCATTGCCCTTTGGCCGTTGATCTTCCTCAAACTTCATATGATGCTACAGTTCTCCCATCTAGACAATTTCAGAGGCATTAGACTTCGATCGTCATCTTAATCAAATCCGTATGGTCCAATCATCCATCCGAGGCCCTGAAATAAGTCTTCTCTTCTAACCATAAAAATGACCTAATTAACCTAAAATATATACAACTGCTCTAAATGAAAAATGATACATGCTATGCAATACTTATAACATGAAACGCAAATCTAAGCCTAGTAACATGCATGAATAGCCATTTCAACCTAAATAGATGTGTCTATATCATACCCCCATGCCTATCTTTTGCTAGTCCCTAGCAAAATTAAACCTCATGCTATGTATACAATCAAAATTAGGACTAGATTGCTTAGGCCTAAGTCTTTTATTAACAATAGAAAATTTCAACTGAGGTCCTCGCCTTACTTAAAATGGGAAGATACATTTTTTTTTCTTCTTTTCTAATTTTTTTTTGTACTTTTGGAGTTTGAGAGTTCTGGGATAACTTCTTACGGCTACCTGACTCGCCCAAGACTCGAAAAGGACTCTAAGTGCTAAGCGTCTTGTGAATATAGTGAGAGACTCACTAGGTGGCCATTAAAACGGACTTCGGGTTTCTACAACCCTAGGTGACCTTCCCTAGATGTTTATCTTTTCGATCGGTAGCTTTCTCCCTGCTTTTATTTATGGGGTCAACACAAGGGTGAACCCAATATATATCTCCCCGATTTATTCTACTTCCCCTCTTCTTCCCTAAGTGTTTTGGTAATTATTGTGCATTTTTTTGTGAGCTGGGTTCTGGACAACCAGTTCATGAGCTGTTACCGCCAATAACTTCCCAGCCATACCCATGCGGTAAAGTGTGGTTTTATATTTTTTTCTCCTTTTTTATATATATATATATTTTTTTTTATTAGTTTTTTTTAAGTAGGTGGCTTTCCTGATCTAAGATTTACCTAAAGGCAGTACAATGAAAATGGTCTTATGACTAGGCTCTATACAATCGACCGATGAGTTGTTACCACCAACAACTTGCCAGCCATACCACACTAGATAGTTCATTAGCTACCCAATTTTCGAAGAAACCGCTGAAAAGTGAGTGAATGTAAAAAATGTGTGTAGATGCTTACGCTCAAAATCCCCCCAAACCAGAGGGCAGGTTGATAAGTCGCATAGTTATTATCCCAATTTATTTACCAACTTAAAATAAATTTTAATTGGTGAGGACTCTAGACTAAGTCCACATTCAAGTGGACACTTGGGCTAATTAACCCTGAATACCTGAAGAGTCTAAGTGTTTAGGTCCTCTCATGTGATTTCCTAAAGTTAATAACTTCCAAATGCCTAAGTTTTCTTTTCCTAATTTCTTCCTTTTTATATCTTTTTCAAAGTTTCAAAATTATTTTTTTAATTTTATAAGAAACTAAAAGAAATTCTACGGAGTTAACATAATGATTTTAGGAATTGATTATCCACCCCCCCATGCCTAAATCATGCAATGTCCTCATTGTAAACCAAAGACATAAAAATGGGAAGAGTAAATAAAATATCACTTGAATTTCTTGACAACCTAGTCAGCTTCGCAGAGAGAAGAGAGTATACGAAAACGCTAAGTTTAATGCCTTCAGTTAGGCATAATATACATACAAAGAAGAAATTAAGAATTCATAAGTGCAGGTAATGAGAACCTCATCATGAGCCATAACTAGCTCATTTTGACCTAATACAGAGGATAAAAGCACCTAGATAACTCAAGGAAAGGATTAACTCAGAGAATTCTGAGTCTAAGAAGAAACCAAGTCATAAGGGGTAAAAATGCAATTTTACCAGCACAATCTGCAAACAGGGTAACTCAGGATCCAAACATAGGTCAAACTAACCTAATAAGAAGGAAAGTGGGATGATCTGATCTGATAAGGGCTACAGCAACTCCAAGGAATTAAATGATAATCTGTAACCCTAAAACAAACCCACTTCAATTCACGAGATTCGAGGCAAAGCAAAAATCTACTAAACCCTCTAAACTTCATAGAAAAATAATCTCTAGGGTTTAGAACCTTCAATTTGGCCTTAGGAACCCATTTTGACCTACATGGAGAACCATGCCCAATTAATGATTTAATTTGGGTTTTTACGTAAATTGGCCGGTCAACCAAGGTATGACCTAGAAATAAAATTCACCATTAGAATCCTTAGGTCCCATTTAGTCATGCATAAAAACTTGAGCCTAAGAAGAGACCTTCTTGATCGACTTTGCATTTTGGTCCTCATCTATTACTTTTTTATCCTCAACTTTTGAAACCCTTGTATTTTGGCCCCTAATTCTTTATCATTTTTGCATTTGGGTCCTCCCTGCAAAACCCTGAGCAGCGCCATGCTCCGGCGAAGCATGGCGCTGCGTAGGGTGAGGGCGACCCTCAGCCAGTTGAACGGGGTGTTCCCTACGACGTCAGCTGTCGTAGGGACACCTCCACGATCTCTGCCATCGCCCACACCTTCCGTGCAAACGCGCGGAAGGTATGGTTGGCAATCCGGCCATCCTCCAGGGAGGGAGGCACGTCGTCTCCCTCCGCCCACCTCTCTGATTTCGCCTCTATAAAAATCGCCACCGTCTGCCGCATTCAACAGCTTGGATCAGACGGAGAAACACCCCCATCCTTCCTCTCTTCCCACTCTGGTAGAAGCTCTCCAGCTCCGGCGGTTCTTCCTCCTCCTCCTCGTCGCTCTGCTGCAATACGAGCACCAGAGCCACCTTCTCCCGCTCTTCCCGCGTCGCGCCGTACCCAGCGCGCTCTTTTCCGCTCTCTCCTCACCGCCGCTCCCTCTCTCTGGGCACCTTCTTCTCCGGCGACAGTCGATACGACTGTCGCCCCACTCCGGCCTCCTTCGCCCCTATAAATAGGTAACAATTACTTCTCTTTCTCCCCTCTTTCTTTTCCCTATTTAATTTGTTCAATTAGACCCTCGACCGACCCAACCACCATCACCTTCCACATCTCCGGCCCACCTCCGGCGAGTCGCTCCCATTATTCCGCCACTCCACATGACTCGCCGCCCAACCCAAAACCTCCACCTCATCCAACTGAACCGTTTCCGCCCCTTCACTACCACTCCTCACCTCCACATCACTCCCCCGAACAAACCCACTCCCCCGGCCACAGTCCGACCTAGGGCAGCCCCTACACGCCGCCCCACGCCTCGCCACCACCCACACGAGCTTCGGCGCACTCCGGCGAAGCTCCCTGCTGATGGTCGGCCTGGATAGGTTGTTAATATGATATTTTTATCGTTGAAATGTGTATAGTGGTTAACCTAATTCAGACCTAACCATCTCTTTACAAAATTTTTAACCTGGCCTAATTGATTTTATCTTGTCACTTTTAAGCCCAGGGTCGAACTCAGGGAAGTGGGGTTCAAGTCGAGTTTCTACGTTTTCCTTAAAACGCGTCTCTTCCGTTCGTTTATTCTGTTTTTGGTATTTTTCTTATTTAGGTTTTTTTTCTGGTACCTGCAAATCAAAGATTATCTTTTCACTTTTATACCTTTTTTTTATCTTTTTACTAAGGAAGCTATCAGATAGAAAGTAAATATAGTAGCTATAGGTATATATTTATATGTAGTATATATATAAAGGGGTGGGGGTGGAGGTGACGATGGAGTGTAGCACTATGTCGAGTCAGCCGACGTCTAGAGAGACGCAACCAACACGACTAGGTGCCGCGTGGAGTGTGGATGGAGGATGGATGATGTATGGGACCACGCTTTTTTTGTACGCGTGTATCAGGGAATATCAGCAACTGGTGCAGATATCCCCGCGATACAGCGTATAATAAATAACGTGAAAATATATGTACATATGTATGTATATAAATGTATAAGTATATGTGTATAGATATATATAGATATATATATATATATATATATATATAGGTGTATATATATATATATATATATGTATGTATATATGTATATAGCTATGTATATATGTATATAAGTATATATATATAATACTATATAGATATATATATATATATGTATATAGGTATATATGTATCTAGATATATATGTATATATATATGTGTATATGTATAAGTATATAGATATGTATATATATATATATGTATATGAGTATGTGTATATATATATATATATATATATATATATATATATTATATATGTATATGTATATATATATTATACTATATGTATGTATACATAACTATATAGATATACTATGTATATATAAGTATATATATATAGATATATGTATATGTATATATATATATATATATATATATATATGTATGTATATAAGTTACTATTAGTGTGTGAGTGTGTGTGTCGGTGAATGGGTGTGTGTGTGTTGCTGTAAGTGAAAAAAAGAGAGAGAGAGAGAGAGAGAGAGATAGAGAATACGTGAGAGAGAGAGAGAGCGGCAGACAGAGAGGGAGCGGGAGGGAGAGATCGCGGACGCGCGAACGATGGCAGCGAGTTAAGGCGTCTGTGGATGGCGGCAGACGTCTTGGAGCCGCGTCGTCTGCAGGCGGCGCCCGACGTCTGGAGGTCGAGTCGTCTGCAGATGGCTGCCGACGTCTGATGGTCGCGGATGCACGGGGGCGTACTCGCGCAGAGGAGATGAGGAGTCTGCGTCGACCTGCTGCGAGCGCGGAGGCTCGCGACAGTGCGCGCGGGGCTCTGTGGGTGCTGGCAGGGAGGCGGGAAGGGGCCTGGCCGGCCGCTGCAGTGCGCGCAGCGGCCTGTCGCGGGTGGAATTGCAGAGGCGACAGAGCAGAGGCGGAGACGGGGAAGTGCCCTGCAGGCGCGCGCGGAGAGCTGAGCGCCTGCGGGGAAGGTCGCGGAGGTGCGAGGGGAGGTTCTGCAGTGGTCGCGGAGGGTCGCGGGGGTCGGCGCGAGGAGGCCTGGCCGCTGCAGTGCGCGCAGCGGCCTGCTGCGGCTGCAACTGTGGCGTGGACAGAACGGAGACGGAGGCGGGGAACGGGCCTGCAGGCGCGCGCGGAGGGTTGTGCGCCTGCGGGGAAGGTCGCGGAGGAGGCGGGGGTGCTGCTGCTGCTGCTGTCGCCGCTGGGCTGCTGCTGCTGCTGCTTCAAGCTTCGGACCTTGAAGCGGCAGCAATGGCGTGGAGATGCAAACGAAGAGAAAAGAACACACCACGCCCACCGGCTCGTTGAAGAGCTGGGCGGTGGTGCTCCCACTGTGGTGGTGTGCACCACAGTGGGTTCTCCTGCTCGTCGGGTGCCTCCTCGACGGAGGGCCGGCGTATGGGAGGGGAGAGCGGGTGCGAAGGTGGTTGCAGGTTCGAGTTGCTGCAGCAGCTGCGTATTGCAGCAACGTCCCCCCTTTCGTCGCGAGGAAGAGCTGCGGCTTTATAGAGGAGGAGAGCATGGCGGGGAGGCATGGCAGCAGCAGGGAGAGGCGTTGGAGAGTGGCTGCTGCAGGGAGAGGCGCGGGAAGGACAGCAGGGAGAGGCGCATGGCGTTGCATGCGGCTGCGGGAGAGGCGCATGGCGTGGACGAAATTCAGCCGCGGGAAGAAGAAAAACCGTGGGAAGAAGAAAGAAAGATGAAAATAAAATATGGAGAGGGGACTTTTGCAAAGAGACACTTGAAGAAAAATGTAAAAATGCAAGCCATTTATTCCATTCTCTTCTCCTCTCAATTAAATGCATGCATGCAAGCGTTTTTACAAATGCAACTACAGGATTATAATATACATAGTTAATGCTAGAAAATAGCATAAGAAGGCGTTCTTATAGGCGTGTTTTGAGGTGCAAACATATACCCCCATGCCTATCTTTTGCTAGTCCCTAGCAAAACCGTATTTAGAAATGATCTTAAGCTGAAGATTTTCTTCTGAGGTGATATAGGTGTGTTTATTATCGAATATTGTGAGAACCAATTGTAAAGAAGACTACCAGTACTTTAAGTCTCACATGACATAGATCATCTCTCAACTAACCAGGACTCTTGATATTTAAACCTTAAGTACGATTTCCAGGACCCAGGAGGTTTTTGCCGTACTCGAGAGCTCAAGAGGCTATGGTTTGTGCATAGTGAAGGATCAAGACTGACCATATGAACATTAAGACTCAATCCCAGGGTTTCACGAATTTTTAAGTACAGGTTGGTCCCAGTTTCAGCTCATGTCTTCGAATTGACCCTTAAGATGATGACGGAAAACTCAACTCCCATTTTCTGATTTTCTTTTTTTTTTTTTTTTTTTTTGACTCACCGAAAAACAAAGTATACAGACATTTATGAGATATACTGACTCTTTTAAAACATCTCTTTTTTGATTTTTTTTTTTTTTTTTTTCGAAACACGTGTCAGTATATCTCTTACAACACATTTTGAAGCACACTTTTTTTTTTTTTTTTTTGGTGGGAGAGTTTCTTTTTGGTGGAAAGAGCCACTCCTAAACACAAGACTAAAACTTGGGATAAAAAGTCTACCTGCACGCACAGGTAAGGACTCCACCTTTCCTAATGAACACTAGGGTTGGATCTTATGTTCACCTGATCTTTCCTGATATGTGTAGTGTGAACCAAGTTTACTTAAGCTCTCAAGAAAAAGCAAACCAACGAATCCTGTACTGGTGTCTCAGGTACAAGAAACGTTCTTAGTTAGGAGAGATTTTGATCTATTTCGTCAATGCTTTAAGTGAATTAAGCCGAGCCTGAGCGAATCAAGCTTCTATGGCCTGGAAATTCTTCAAAACAGAGGTTGAATATCCATAAACACTTATTGTATTTTTGTTTCAGCTTTTAGATCATTACTAAACACCATTTATTACTAATATATATATATATATATATATTTTTTTTTTTTTTTCTTTTCTTTTTTCTTTTTCTTGCATATTTATAAATAGGTGGTAATTGTCTGATACCATAAAATACCCGGATCCTATGGATGCCTATCCACCCCCCCATGCCAAACAATGCTATGTCCTCATATGCATGCAAGGAAAGGCAGAGAACGGACGACAGATCGGGTAACAGGAGCTGAGGTTTAGGGTATAAATCAGGGTGGAAGGGTGGGTGGATGGTGGGTGGTGAAGAGAAAAGCGAAGTAATCGCGATAGAGGCGTGAAAAGTAATGGTGGATGGTGAGAGATTTGGCGTTTTCTGGGATGAGAGTGTCCCAGGCGGATCAAAAAACAGATCAGGAAGAGGAAGTTGGCCCTTAGATTGGCCAAGAAGGGGGGCTTTTTGGATAGATGGATCCAAAAGGGAATAGCCCCGGTGAGTAAGATGTGGGCTCAAGGTCCCAGTGCGGATTTGCAAATCCGCCTGATTTAGCGGGAAAGAAAGGGCAATCCGGTCTTCCATAGTGTGGACCGGCGGTGAGCAGCCCGGCAATGACTCAGACCACGAGGTATGGGAAGCGGAGAAAACCTCGTCAGAAGTCTGGTCAGGAGAAGGTACAGGAATAGGGAGGGATTGGGGAACGTCACAGTTTGTGTTGGTCAGGCAGTCGTCAGGTAATTTACAGCAGTCTGAATCGGCTCCAATTAGTTCGATACACGTACTGACAGTCACGTCCTCGTCAGACGTGTCATCCTTGATGTGATCACTATCATCATAAGAGTGCGGTGCTGCAGCGGGATTAACCTGAAATCCCGAAGGAATACTCGGAGCTTGCAGAATTTGATGAACCTGTTCCTGAGAAGGTTGTACCTGTGGTTGCGGACCACAGGGTACAAAGTTTTGCGGGTTTGGAACAGGTTGGGCGGGAAAAGTGCCCTGAGATCGAGTCACCATGCTTAGTTGACTGATCTCAGCATTCTGATGCGCCAAATGCTGAAGAGAGGTCATGTTTTCTTTATGGCGCTTTGACATTTCCGTCATCATTCGCATCAATTTATCAAGAGGTTTTGATGCGTGTTTGGTTTTCTGTACACAAGGGCCTGATGGCAGATTTGCCATAGGATTAGACTGGGCCCTTGGGATGACGGGTGCGGACGATCGCATTGGTCCACCAGCGGGGTTTCGACGCTGCGGGTTGTTGGACCATGCAAAGTTGGGATGATTATGCCACCCTGGGTTATACGTGGCAGAAAATGGGTTATTCCCCAGGGTGCAGGCATCTTCTATGCCAGAAGACGTGTCCGCATAGGTGTCCGAGTACACGGAGGCTTGGTCCTCCGTGTTGAAATACTGGCTCGCAGAAGCCAGTTCCACATGACTTACCGAGTCGCTTGGCGCGACACTCGATAAGGAAGGTCTTACAGGGTTTCCAGGGATAAGCCTGGTGTTGAAAGAATTGAAATTGTGACGAAGTGGTGAGGCGGAGGTGTGTGCCATGTTTGTGGAGGAGGAGGATGATTCGGCTCTTTTTCTAGATTTATCAGTCAATACAAGCAATTCAGGGTTTTGTGACCTCCTCCCAAACATGCACTACCGCAGGAAGAATTGGGGAGATGAGAAGGGAAAAGGGATGAGAGAAATGACGCCGCAAAGGTACACTTGATTACAAATCAATACAGTCAAGTTCCTAACCTCTACAGTGTGCCCTTAGACCTAAAGATCTAAGTTACCTACTATCACGAACTACGGAACCGAATGCGAGCACCGCGGAACCACCGGGCCAGATTGAAAGGCCGTTTGCCCCAGTCTTAGACACCCGATAGCACGCGGGAACTCTCACCAGCACGTAGCCACTACACATAGGTAGTTAGACCTCCAATCCTTAAAAGGGTCAAGTTACTACCAGTTTTAATTAGAGGCTTAGGGTCAAGTGCTTTTGGAATGTGAAGGGCGTTGTTTACGGGTAATGCCCAAGTGATTGATTTTAAGAGTGTGTAAGAACAAGCATGCAACAGGGAAATCTCCCCGAATTGAAGTTTTTATTGGCGAATGATTTTTAGAGTTCAGCCTTAAGTAGTATGAATTTTAGGGTTTTGCTGAATTACCAATTCAACCAATCTCCGGGTTTTGCAAGAATATAGGTTTTCTTTCTAAAGCCCAAGAAACCCTTCTTCAATTATCAGTTAGTTAATGCATGCTAAAATGCAATGGGCTACCCTAAATGGAGATTTCTATGTGTGGATGCGCGAATCAATTTTATATCAATGTGAAAGGGAGCCAAAACACTTCAATTCAAGTGCTCCCAATCACCAGAAAGATATCCACACACAAGGCTTCAACCAACAGATAAAGAAAGTAAAATTGTTGGGGTTGAAGTATTCAGGATCGAATCACAGGCAAGTTTGAAAAGTCGTGGTGGGGTTGGAATCAACTCAATTCCAAATCTCCCCACCAAAAATGTGATCCTGAATTAAAGATAATTGAGGCAAAAGAGGGATACAAGCAATCTTTTTCTTTGCCTCAAAGAATACTTCCCATGGCGAAAAATCTAAGAATCAAGATTCTAGAATTTTCGCTATGCGAAGTAAGGCGGGAAATCCCGGGGCAGTGGGAGTGAAGACAACCAATCAATCAAGTGAATTTTAATCCACTTGCCCTCAAGAAATCCCAAGAAGTTTTTCTAATTTTTAGTTTTAAATTTTTTTTTTTTTTTTGTGTGGTGGCAAGTTAACCCTAATTTGATGAGAAAAGAAAACCTACTTGTTCGGCAACGTGTGCGAAGTTCCAATGCGATGTCGGCGTCTTCACGCTCTCGTTCCCGCCTTGGATCTGCTCACGTCCTCGACTTCGTCAGCCTTCTTCTCCTTCCACCAGGTTCACCTGCACACCAAAAACAACAATACCCGTGAAGAGAGAAGAGACAAATTTAAAGGAATTGGATAGAAACTTACTCGAAAGTGCACCTCCCCGGCAACGGCGCCAGAAAAGTTATGATGGTCGGCCTGGATAGGTTGTTAATATGATATTTTTATCGTTGAAATGTGTATAGTGGTTAACCTAATTCAGACCTAACCATCTCTTTACAAAATTTTTAACCTGGCCTAATTGATTTTATCTTGTCACTTTTAAGCCCAAGGTCGAACTCAGGGAAGTGGGGTTCAAGTCGAGTTTCTACGTTTTCCTTAAAACGCGTCTCTTCCGTTCGTTTATTCTGTTTTTGGTATTTTTCTTA
The DNA here is from genome assembly GCA_037157565.1 of Thalassia testudinum. Classification (NCBI taxonomy): domain Eukaryota; kingdom Viridiplantae; phylum Streptophyta; class Magnoliopsida; order Alismatales; family Hydrocharitaceae; genus Thalassia; species Thalassia testudinum. The sequence goes on along the minus strand of JAZHRO010000029.1, from coordinate 62,131 downwards.
TTTAGGTTTTTTTTCTGGTAATCCTTGTTCTTGAGGCACACCCTCAAAATTGTGTCCTTGGCTTTTAGCCAAAACAGAGTTTCAAAACACGTCTTGCTACTTGCAAGATGGGGTACCTGCAAATCAAAGATTATCTTTTCACTTTTATACCTTTTTTTTATCTTTTTACTAAGGAAGCTATCAGATAGAAAGTAAATATAGTAGCTATAGGTATATATTTATATGTAGTATATATATAAAGGGGTGGGGGTGGAGGTGACGATGGAGTGTAGCACTATGTCGAGTCAGCCGACGTCTAGAGAGACGCAACCAACACGACTAGGTGCCGCGTGGAGTGTGGATGGAGGATGGATGATGTATGGGACCACGCTTTTTTTGTACGCGTGTATCAGGGAATATCAGCAACTGGTGCAGATATCCCCGCGATGCAGCGTATAATAAATAACGTGAAAATATATGTACATATGTATGTATATAAATGTATAAGTATATATGTATAGATATATATAGATATATATATATATATATATATATATAGGTGTATATATATATATATATATATGTATGTATATATGTATATAGCTATGTATATATGTATATAAGTATATATATATAATACTATATAGATATATATATATATATGTATATAGGTATATATGTATCTAGATATATATGTATATATATATGTGTATATGTATAAGTATATAGATATGTATATATATATATATGTATATGAGTATGTGTATATATATATATATATATATATATATATATATTATATATGTATATGTATATATATATTATACTATATGTATGTATACATAACTATATAGATATACTATGTATATATAAGTATATATATATAGATATATGTATATGTATATATATATATATATATATATATATGTATGTATATAAGTTACTATTAGTGTGTGAGTGTGTGTGTCGGTGAATGGGTGTGTGTGTGTTGCTGTAAGTGAAAAAAAGAGAGAGAGAGAGAGAGAGAGAGATAGAGAATACGTGAGAGAGAGAGAGAGCGGCAGACAGAGAGGGAGCGGGCGGGAGAGATCGCGGACGCGCGAACGATGGCAGCGAGTTAAGGCGTCTGTGGATGGCGGCAGACGTCTTGGAGCCGCGTCGTCTGCAGGCGGCGCCCGACGTCTGGAGGTCGAGTCGTCTGCAGATGGCTGCCGACGTCTGATGGTCGCGGATGCACGGGGGCGTACTCGCGCAGAGGAGATGAGGAGTCTGCGTCGACCTGCTGCGAGCGCGGAGGCTCGCGACAGTGCGCGCGGGGCTCTGTGGGTGCTGGCAGGGAGGCGGGAAGGGGCCTGGCCGGCCGCTGCAGTGCGCGCAGCGGCCTGTCGCGGGTGGAATTGCAGAGGCGACAGAGCAGAGGCGGAGACGGGGAAGTGCCCTGCAGGCGCGCGCGGAGAGCTGAGCGCCTGCGGGGAAGGTCGCGGAGGTGCGAGGGGAGGTTCTGCAGTGGTCGCGGAGGGTCGCGGGGGTCGGCGCGAGGAGGCCTGGCCGCTGCAGTGCGCGCAGCGGCCTGCTGCGGCTGCAACTGTGGCGTGGACAGAACGGAGACGGAGGCGGGGAACGGGCCTGCAGGCGCGCGCGGAGGGTTGTGCGCCTGCGGGGAAGGTCGCGGAGGAGGCGGGGGTGCTGCTGCTGCTGCTGTCGCCGCTGGGCTGCTGCTGCTGCTGCTGCTTCAAGCTTCGGACCTTGAAGCGGCAGCAATGGCGTGGAGATGCAAACGAAGAGAAAAGAACACACCACGCCCACCGGCTCGTTGAAGAGCTGGGCGGTGGTGCTCCCACTGTGGTGGTGTGCACCACAGTGGGTTCTCCTGCTCGTCGGGTGCCTCCTCGACGGAGGGCCGGCGTATGGGAGGGGAGAGCGGGTGCGAAGGTGGTTGCGGGTTCGAGTTGCTGCAGCAGCTGCGTATTGCAGCAACGTCCCCCCTTTCGTCACGAGGAAGAGCTGCGGCTTTATAGAGGAGGAGAGCATGGCGGGGAGGCATGGCAGCAGCAGGGAGAGGCGTTGGAGAGTGGCTGCTGCAGGGAGAGGCGCGGGAAGGACAGCAGGGAGAGGCGCATGGCGTTGCATGCGGCTGCGGGAGAGGCGCATGGCGTGGACGAAATTCAGCCGCAGGAAGAAGAAAAACCGTGGGAAGAAGAAAGAAAGTTGAAAATAAAATATGGAGAGGGGACTTTTGCAAAGAGATACTTGAAGAAAAATGTAAAAATGCAAGCCATTTATTCCATTCTCTTCTCCTCTCAATTAAATGCATGCATGCAAGCGTTTTTACAAATGCAACTACAGGATTATAATATACATAGTTAATGCTAGAAAATAGCATAAGAAGGCGTTCTTATAGGCGTGTTTTGAGGTGCAAACACCTGCACCTTCCGACTAGGCCGAGAGGCTGTATCTCTGTGATCAAGTTACCCGTCCTTCGCCGCCATTGCCGAACAGGTGAAGCTTCTTCGTTCTGCAGCTGCAGCTTCGCTTCCGCCTAAGCCTACGCTCCAGGACGTCCGGATTGCAACCACGCCTCGATTGCCTGCAGCTGAAAAGAAGACCTCGCAACAGCCGCGATTGCCTGCAGCTTTCTCAGCTGCAGGCGCCAAATTGGGGTGGGACATTTAGTCCCACCTCGGAAGATCCTGAAGCCGCACACCGATTGGAAAATCAGACGACGCTCTGCAGCTGAGGCAGAAAGAAGAAGGAAGAAAAGACAGAGAGAAGAAGACGAGCGACAAAGTTGAAAGAAGATAAGAAATAGAAGAAAAAAGCTCTGAAGAACAAAAGAAATAGAAGAAGCAGAAGAAGAAGAGGAACTAAAGAACAGAAAAAAAACAAGAAGAAGAAAGAAGCCGTGCAGCTGAGCAAGGGAAAGGACTGCAAGAAGGACCGCAAGATGAATTACTCCTAGACGCGTATGAGAGCTCGCGAATCTACAAGGAGCGGGTTAAAGCCTTCCATGACAAGCAAATCTCAAGAAAAATCTTTCAACCTGGTCAGAAGGTCCGACTCTTTGAAGCCCAACTCAAACTTTTCCCGGGAAAGTTGCGATCCAAGTGGGTCGGACCGTATTTAGTCCGACAGGTTTTTGGAAATGTAGCTATCGAAATCAGTCCGCTCAGCCACGATTCCGAACCTTTCATCATGAATGGTCAGAGACTCAAGCCATTCATTGATGTGACTTCTACTGGTTTGGCTGAATCATCTTATATCCTCCATTCCCCTTGAGCTTATTGCGCCCAGCCGATGGCGTAAAACCCAGCGCTTAACGGGAGGGAACCCGTCATTTTCCCAAAAATCCAAAACCTTTTTCTGACACTTTTGTGCACTTAACATTCACCCTTGTAGACAGCCGACCCCACCTCAGATGCTTGCATCTGGGATTAGAAATCGTCCGCAAAATTCATCCCGACCCATTCACTCATCCAAATTTCTGTCTTAAGGAACGAACAAAGTAAATAAGAAACCCCCTAAGTCACAATGAGGACATTGCAAACCTTAGGCATGGGGGGGGGTATAAAAGTGCAAAACTTGTAAGAAAAGGTTTTAAACAAAAAAATTCACATATGCCATAAAAATTCATTAAAAGAAAAAAAATCGAAAAAGAATAAGAGGAGAAAGAAATTTTGTGGGAAAAGGAAAAGAAACAAAATGAAAAAGGAGCACAAAAATGTGAGAAAAAGTGATAGTCATTAGTAAGAAATTAAGGAATTAACCTAAGTTCTAGACCTCATTCAAGAAAAGAACTGAAAAGTGCACAATGGGATTAGTAAGAACGTAAACTTTAGGCATTCTTGGATAGACTCTTAGTACTCATTAAGATCTGGACACTCCTCAAGAGGTTGAGGAAAATGAAAAGCTGAAGTATTAGGTCCAAGGCTTAGGGAGTATTCAACCTCATTAACAAACTTTTGGTCTACGGGACTCAGTAACCTAAGCACCCTAGCCTCACACACAGCCTGGTTCAGTAAGCGTAAAAATCAAAATCACGCAGAAGCGTCGCAAAAATTCTGAAAAGTACACCTAGAGTAGGAGCGGCCGACCAATACAAGTTGATTTGGACGAGCTCCCAGCGCAGAGAGGTGGGAAATCCCCTCGAAGATGTGTAACAAAATATCATCTCCTCGGTGCTTGTCTCTTAGGATATTTACATATCCTACTGGGGACATGTAAGCACTCTGCTGGTTCAGATTCCATGGATGGCATTATCACGAAGTGTCAATTGCCAGGGTCTGCATTCGGCCATGGAACACCATGGATGGGATTATCTCGAAATCTCAATAGCCAGGGTTCCGGGGGTTGCCATGGGCGGTGCTATCTCGAAGCATCAATTGCTAGGAACCCTTGAGGATTGATGATGGGAGCAAGGAATCTGATACAGACCGTGTTGAAAAGCCAATCCTAAGCTAGAATTAGAAAGAAAAAGAGAGAGAAAACTCTCCAAACAGAAAAATTTTCTCTCTCTCTCTTACAAAACACACTACGAACTGAGCCAGGGCTAAAATCATTCCAAGCACGGGTGCTTTAACCACAAAGTCCAATAGACCTTAGGTTAGTTCTTGTAGGCCTTAAAAACCTTTGCTAAGGACTGAGGCTAAGGCTAGATAGATCTAGATCTTGATTGGTACTAGAGTGCCTTTTAGGCCTAGGGTCAGCATTCTAACCTAATCTAAGCTCAAATGAAAAAGCACTTATCTGAAGCTATTAAGAACTTCATGGTCTAGAACAAAGGTTGAAACTTTTGGTTTTTGCTAAGGGACTAGCAAAAGCTAGGCACGGGGGTATGATGAGAACCTCATCATGAGCCATAACTAGCTCATTTTGACCTAATACAGAGGATAAAAGCTCCTACATAACTCAAGGAAAGGCTTAACTCAGAGAATTCTGAGTCTAAGAAGAAAATAAGTCATAAGGGGTAAAAATGCAATTTTACTAGCACAATCTGCAAAGAGGGTAACTCAGGGTCCAAACATAGGTCAAACTAACCTAATAAGAAGGAAAGTGGGATGATCTGATCTGATAAGGGCTACAGCAACTCCAAGGAATTAAATGATAATCTGTAACCCTAAAACAAATCCACTTCAATTCATGAGATTCGAGGCAAAGCAAAAATCTACTAAACCCTCTAAACTTCATAGAAAAATAATCTCTAGGGTTTAGAAACTTCAATTTGGCCTTAGGAACCCATTTTGACCTACATGGAGAACCATGCCCAATTAATGATTTAATTTGGGTTTTTACGTAAATTGGTCGGTCAACCAAGGTCTGACCTAGAAATAAAATTCACCATTAGAATCCTTAGGTCCCATTTAGTCATGCATAAAAACTTGAGCCTAAGAAGAGACCTTCTTGATCGACTTTGCATTTTGGTCCTCATCTATTACTTTTTTATCCTCAACTTTTGAAACCCTTGTATTTTGGCCCCTAATTCTTCATCATTTTTGCATTTGGGTCCTCCCTGCAAAACCCTGAGCAGCGCCATGCTCCGGCGAGGCATGGCGCCACGCAGGGTGAGGACGACCCTCTGCCAGTTGAACGGGGAGTTCCCTACGACGTCTACTGTCGCAGGGACACCTCCACGATCTCTGCCATCGCCCACACCTTCCGTGCGAACGCGCGGAAGGTATGGTTGGCAATCCGGCCATCCTCCGGGGAGGGAGGCACGTCGTCTCCCTCCGCCCTCCTCTCTGATTTCGCCTCTATAAAAATCGCCACCGTCTGCCGCATTCAGCAGCTCGAATCTGACGGAGAAACACCCCCCTCCTTCCTCTCTTCCCACTCTGGCAGAAGCTCTCCAGCTCCGGCGGTTCTTCCTCCTCCTCCTCGTCGCTCTGCCGCAATACGAGCAGCAGAGACACCTTCTCCCGCTCTTCCCACGTCGCGCCGTACCCAGCGCGTGCTCTTCCGCTCTCTCCTCGCCGCCGCTCCCTCTCTCTTGGCACCTTCTTCTCCGACGACAGTCGATACGACTGTCGCCCCACTCAGGCCTCCTTCGCCCCTATAAGTAGGTAACAGTTACTTCTCCTTCTCCCCTCTTTCTTTTCCCTATTTTAATTTGTTCAATTTGACCCTCGACCGACCCGACCACCTCCGGCGAGTTGCTCCCATTATTCCGCCACTCCACACGACTCGCCGACCGACCCAAAACCTCCGCCTCATCCCACTGAACAGTTTCCGCCCCTTCACTACCACTCCTCACCTCCACATCACTCCCCCGAACAAACCCACTCCCCCGGCCACAGTCCGACCTAGGGCAGCCCCTACACGTCGCCCCACGCCTCGCCACCACCCGCACGAGCTTCGCCACACTCCGGCGAAGCTCCCTGCACCTTCTGACTAGGCCGAGAGGCTGTATCTCTGTGATCAGGTTACCCGTCCTTCGCTGCCATTGCCGAACAGGTGAAGCTCCTTTGTTCTGCAGCTGCAGCTTCTCTTCCACCCAGGCCTGCGCTCCAGGACGTGCAGATTGCAACCACGCACCTGCCCAGGCCTTCAGCTGAAGAGAAGACCTCGCAACAGCCGGGATTGGCTGCAGCTTTCTGAACTGCAGGCGCCAAATTGGGGTGGGACATTTAGTCCCACCTCGGAACATCCTGAAGCCGCACACCTGCTTAAATTGTAAAAGTGAAATAGCCTTATTGCCTCCAAACGCACCAAGGTGAGGTCCCACGCCCACTCACCCGCCCGGTCCGCGAGCTCACCACGCGGATCTGGCGGACTCGACCCGACACCCCACCTGCGCACTCCTCGCGTACCATTCACGCCGGTACACCTGGTCACGGGTACGAAGCCCAACCCGATTACCCGGCAGCTCTGGGAGATCTATCCTACGAGCGAAGTCTCAGAATGAGAGACACGTTTGGGTAGAGGGAAAGGGGTAGGTTTTGCGTTGGCTATGGTGTGTGCAGGAACAGGCGAGGCAGAGAAGAAGAAGGCCAACGAAGAAGACTGAAGGAAGAAGAAGGAGGAGCACCAAGCAGCACTGTAGCAGCAGCGACTTAAGTTGTCTGATTGGAAAATCAGACGATGCTCTGCAGCTGAGGCAGAAAGAAGAAGGAAGAAAAGACAGAGAGAAGAAGAAGACGCGGGACAAAGCTGAAAGAAGAGAAGAAATAGAAAAAAAAAGCTCTGAAGAACAAAAGAAATAGAAGAAGCAGAAGAAGAAGAGGAACTAAAGAACAGAAGAAAAATAAGAAGAAGAAAGAAGAAGTCGTGCAGCTGAGCAAGGCAAAGGACCGCAAGAAGAAAAGTTCTGCAGCTGAGGCAGAAAGAAAAGAAGATAAAGAGAGGAAGACGAGAAGCTCTGAAGAAGAAAAGAAATAACAAGAAGCAGAAGTAGAGCTGAAGGCATAGAAGAAGAAGATAAGCTAAGAGAAGAGAAGCCACAAGACTCAGATTTATTTCTCCCTCTCTCTCTCTTAGTTTTGTAATAGAAACATTGTAGTTCTAGAATACAACTTACACCCTGAGTTCGACCTCGGGAACTTTTTTTTTTCGAGTAACAAATTGTATTAAATTGGTAACCACTTCTCTATACTATACTATGACGAAATAATAAAAAAACTGTACGGGATTCGTGTGTGACCAGTTTTTGGCGCCGTTGCCGGGGAGCAACGGCTATTCTAGAAGATTTGAAATTCTTTTAAGAGATTGCTAATCTTTTTCTCTCTCTTATGTGCAGGTAAAAATGAGAAGAGTAGCCGCACAACAAACACTCCAACAAACAAGTAATCTTCATTAGCCCTCTCTTAAACTCCCTTAAAATCTAAAAAGAAACGAAAAGAAAAATCAACTTAGGGCTATCTGTATCATACATAGTAATTCCTCAAAGTTGCCTAAATTTTTCATTTCCACACATTTTAACTGTCCATCCAACTAAGGTAACTAGGGCTAAAACCTTCTTGATTGAGCCCTAGATACTACATTTTTGAGGCAATTGAAATGGACCAACCAGAGCCAACTCAGGAATTGAAAAGCTAGGGTTTTTAAAGACACACCTTCTATTAACAAAGAAAAGATCTTCCCAAAAAGAGGTGTACCTAAACCTTGTTTGAAAAGATCTATACAAGAGGAACCCTAAGCAAATCAAGCTCTTAAATCCATTTGAACCTTAAAAGAAAGGACTCAAAAGCTCTCAAAGGAACAAGAGGTGAAGTTGACCCCTTGGGTCATCCAACCTTAAAATTAGGTCACTTCTTCACTCAAAATACTTAAAAGTTCAAGTGGAACCTTAAGCACCCTGATCTTAAACCAAAATTGGTAGACTTAAGAGGTCAAGATCCCCATTCTGGTCTACCTGGAACCACAGTGACAAGAGAGGTCGGGTAAGGGAAACCCTGTAACCTGTGGGGACGCTCTACCGTGTAGGGGTCTTCGCGGGACTCACCCTCTCTGGCTGCCCAGGTAATTCTCAGGTGGACGATCTTTTTGATTAAGGGTTCCATCTTTCCCGCACCTCTATAGTCACCCAACACATTTTTGGGTGTCTTGATTGGGTCCAGCACCTTCTAAACTCTTCTCCTCCAACAGTGCATGAACGGTAGGAGATCCTTAAGACCACCCTTAAGATCTCCTTTAGGAATTCACTCTCGTCAAGCCCAGCCTCGACGCCAGTGTTTGAACAGCAACCCCACCACATTATTCTCTTATCCGATTCAGAACCAAGCTCTTCTTCTTCCCCCATCATGGCTCAGCTAGTTGAGGAAGAAAACAATCTGGAGCATCAGCTCCAGCGACTCAATGACCTCTTCCAAAACTTTGTGCACCCACCGCAGCGTCCTATGATGCGGGACCATTACAATCCTGCTGCGGTGGCCATTAAGCCTTGAGTCAGAATCCCGGCTGGAGGACCTGATTCCGAATTGAAGCCCAACATGATTCATGCTATACCTAAATTCCATGGGCTTAATTCCGAAGATCCCTTCCAGCACATCAAACAGCTAAAGCATCTGGCCCAAACTTTTGGGTCAGACACGCAAAATCGGGATATTCTTCTCATGAAGATGTTCTCCTTTTCTCTTATGGACAAGGCCGCTCATTGGTATCAAACTCAGACCTAGCCGATCAACACTTGGGAAGAACTTCAGTCCGAGTTTTTGAAAAAGTTCTTCCCCGTTGGTCGGACCAACGCCTTGCGCCATCAGATTTCGCACTTCACTCAACAAATAGGGGAACCTCTCCATGAGGCATGGGATCACTTTCAGGATCTCATGAGAAAGTGCCCCCATCACGGAGTTCCTAAATGGGAACAGGTCCAATCTTTTTACCAGGGACTCCGTGAGGACATCCGTCTTTTCGTCAATGCAACTTGCGGAGGAAATATCATGGGTCAACATGAAGACACCGTGTGGGAGATTCTCGGAAACATGTACAAGAACTCCATCAACAATGATTCCATGGGATTATTCGATAGGACGAATACCCACGCATCGACGAATCTTAGGGGAGCACATGAGTCGTAGGGCCTGTCCGCATCACTCGACCTGGAGTTAATGGCCAGTCGATTGGACAAGTTCTCAATCATTGAGAAGAAGGTGGATGAGCTGACTCAGCACTTGCAGCGAGCCACCTCTACGCTTAACTCCTTTGCACAACCTCCTTCCACACAGGAGACTGTGCAAAGCATTCTCCATCGATCTTCCCCTAGGATGGATCCATATCCATCCCCATCTGATTCTCGGATCGGAGGATCATCCGATCCTTTCTACACCAGCCCGGGGAATTCCATTCCCCCTTTCTCTGATTCTCTAGAGGTTCCTCAGACCTGCGAGGACCTCAACACCATCCAGAACGACCCATTCTCCAACACCTATAACCCTGGATGGTGAAACCATCCCAACTTTCAGTGGGCGGGAAATTCCCAAACCCAAAGACCACCCTTTCAGCCCCGCCAACAATCCTCTCGTCCTTACCAGCCGCCTCAGCCTCGGCCCAACCCTACTTATCCATCAGGGCCAAATCAGGATCAAATGTCCCTTATCCTTCAGACTCTAGCTGACATTCAAAGAACGAATGCGGCTATTCAAAAGCAACACAAGGACAAAATTACAGAGGTCCGAAACCAACTGGCCCAGTTGGCAAATTCTCGCCAGCCAGGCACACTTCCTTCCCAACCTCTTCCTAACTCGAATAACGTGCCAACCCAGCGGCACGTTATGAACCCAAACCCGGGCCATGCCCATATGATTTATCAGGCCCCCTCTGTTCCTTCACCAAACGGGATAGAGGCCTCCACTTCTTTTGCGGGTTACCAGCAACAACCTATCTTACCCAATCCCAACCAAAACCAAGCAGGACTTAATTCCGTAACAACCCGTAGTGGTAAGGAAACCCAAGACCCACCTCATCCAAACCACTCCAGGCCTGATAGTGATCCCAAGCCTAGGGCAGTAATCCAGGACATTCCCACTCCTATCCCAGATCCAAAACCTGGACCTATCCTAGAAGAACCAACCAAGATCCCATTTCCCGAGGCCTTGACCAAGGGAAAGAAGACCACCAAGCCCGTGGCACCTGAGGAGGACCTGGTCAAGCTCTTTGAGCAGGTCCACATAAACATCCCTTTGATGGATGCAATCCGCCACATACCGGCTTACGCACAATTCTTAAAGAATGTGTGTACACCCCAGCGTAAGTCGTGAACCAAGAGTGGGAGTCCAATTGTTCTGTCAGAGCAAGCCAGCTCTATAATCCTAAGCAGACTCCCACCCAAGGATAAAGACCCTGGTACTCCCCTGATTTCCAGCAAGATAGGTGATACCCAATTTGATAGAGCTTTGCTAGACTTGGGTGCATCCATAAATCTGATACCCACATCCTTACTTGACCATCTAGAAGAACCTGAGTTAAAACCAACCGAGGTGACATTACAATTAGCAGATTGATCTATAAAGTCACCAAAAGGGATTCTCGAGGATGTTATTGTGAGAGTGCGGGATTTCTACTTTCCTGTAGACTTTATAGTCTTAGACATGGATAAACCTGAGAACCCTAAGGATACACCAATCATTTTAGGGAGACCTTTCTTGGCTACTGCTAGAGCCAACATTAGCTGTGAGGAGGGCCAAATAGAGCTCAAATTTGGGAATCAAACCCTGAAAATTGATATATTTAAGGCCCAACAAGGAATCAATTGCGGTGTCATCGAACGGATTTGTGATGTTAGGGCTTTGGTTGATGAAACACACTTCCAGAATGACCTGATTATACCTCATCAACTGCAGAAAGATCTTGACTCACAAACTAAGGAGTCAAATCCAGATATGAACAACCCAGTAACTCCAGCCCTTGAACCTCACGTCTATACTGAACCACTCGCTGCTACTGATAACCCCATCCTCGAACTGAAGCCCCTTCCTGCTCACTTGAAATACATCCTTTTGGGTTCTAATCAGACCCTTCCTGTGATTATCAATTCCAACCTCGATCCTAAACAGGAATCCCATCAGATTGCTATCCTCCAGCAACATCGCAGAGCCATCGGGTGGACTCTCGATGATTTGACTGGAATAAGTCCCTCTTATTGTACTCATCATATCTATTCAGAAGAGGGCGCACGACCTTCTCGTGAAATGCAGAGACGCTTGAACCCCAATCTGCAGGAGGTCGTGAAAAGGGAGATCATCAAGTGGTTAGATGCCGGGATCATCTACCCGATCTCCGATAGTCGTTGGGTGAGCCCAATTCAGGTAGTGCCCAGGAAGGCAGGACTTGCCACTATAACGACTGAGACCGGAGAAGTCATTCCTACCCGATTAGCCAACTCGTGGAGAGTCTGTATAGATTACCGCCGACTCAATTCCTCCACGAAGAAGGATCATTTCCCACTGCCTTTCATTGATCAGATTCTTGAGAAACTAGCGGGAAATAGGTTCTTCTGCTTTCTTAACGGGTACTCCGGTCACAACCAGGTGGCAATCCATCCTGAAGACCAAGAAAAGACCACGTTCACCTACCCCTTCGGAACATACGCTTTCCGAAGGATGCCTTTCGGTCTTTGCAATGCACCCGCTACTTTTCAGCGGTGCATGCTTGCCATATTCTCAGATGTGGTAGGTAATTATCTGGAAGTATTCATAGATGACTTTTCAGTTTTTGGAGCATCATTCGACGATTGCCTCCAACACTTGGTCCAGATACTCAGGCAGTGCATCGATGTGAATTTGGTTCTTTCCTGGGAAAAGAGCCATTTCATGGTGCCTGAGGGAATTGTCCTGGGACACTTAATTTTGGAAAAAGGCATCCAAGTGGACCGAGCTAAGGTTGATCTGATTTCTCGCCTTCCTATGCCTAGCTCGATCAAGGACATCCGATCTTTTTTGGGGCACGTCGATTTTTACCGTCGATTTATCCCTGATTTCTCAAAAATCGCGCGCCCCCTGACCACTCTTCTCTCCGAGGATGTACCTTTCAAAATTTCCGAGGAATGCACTCAAGCATTTGAGATCCTACGTGAACGAGTCACCCAAGCCCCGATCCTACAGTCCCCTGATTGGTCTCAACCCTTTGAGATCATGTGCAATGCATCTGACTTCGCTGTAGGAGCGATTTTGGGGTAGAAAATTGATGGGAAACCTGTGGTCACTTACTACGCCAGCAAGACACTCGATGAGGCTTAACGTAACTATACGGTTACTGAGAAAGAGCTGCTAGCTATAGTATTTGCCCTAGAAAAATTTAGATCATACCTTCTGGGTTCCCGTGTCATCATTTACTCGGATCACACAGCTGTGAGGCATCTCCTTACAAAGAAGGACGCGAAACCTCGATTAATCCGATGGATCTTTCTGTTGCAAGAATTTGACCTTGAGATTCGCGACAAGGCGGGAAAGCAAAATGTGGTAGCTGATCACTTGTCCCGCCTTCCTTCTGAAATAATTGACCCTTCCAAACCCATCACAGAGCATTTTCCCGATGAGCACCTGCTGACTATTGGTACTAGCCTTCCATGGTTTGCTAATATAGTAAATTACTTGGCATCTCATCAGATCCCGTCTGATTGGCCGAAAGCCAAGAAAGATAAATTGCGCTCTGATGCCAAGTATTACATTTGGGAAGACCCGTACCTCTTCCGTATAGGTGCTGATGAAATCATCCGGAGATGTGTCCCGGAAGAGGAATTCAACAATATCCTCTCTTTTTGCCATGACCAGGCATACGGTGGCCATTTCTCTGGGCATAAAACCGCATCAAAAGTCCTCCAGTGCGGCTTTTATTGGCCCACACTGTTCAAAGACGCATATAGTCACTGCAAGGCATGCAGTCATTGCCAAACTTTGGGCAACATGAGCCATCGCAACATGATGCCTTTGCAGCCGATTCTCGTATGCAAAATCTTTGATGTTTGGGGGATTGATTTTATGGGCCCCTTTCCTGTTTCAGATGGTTTCGAATACATTCTTCAGGCTGTGGACTACGTGTCCAAATGGATTGAAGCCATACCGACCCAAACCTGTGATCACAAAATCATTCTCAAATTCATTCATCAAAACATTTTCTCAAGGTTCGGGATTCCTCGTGCTATAATCTCTGATGGGGGGACCCATTTCACCAACGTACAGTTTAGGTCACTGATGACCAAATATGGGGTGTCTCACCGAATCTCTACTCCTTACCACCCCCAAACTAATGGTCTAGCTGAGCTGTCAAATCGGGAGATCAAGAAAATCCTGCAAGTCACTGTTCGGCCTGACAGGAAGGACTGGTCGTCCCGACTTTCGGAAGCATTGTGGGCCTATAGGACTGCCCACAAAACCCAATTAGGCATGTCTTCCTTTAGACTGGTGTACGGGAAGGCGTGTCACCTTCCTGTAGAACTAGAGCATAAAGCCTATTGGGCAGTATGGAACTGTAATCTAGATTTTTTGAAGGCTGGAACCCACAGAAAACTTCAAATCAACAAGATCGATGAATTACGCCTAGACGCGCGTGAGAGCTCGCGAATCTACAAGGAGCGGGTTAAAGCCTTCCATGACAAGCATATCTCAAGAAAAATCTTTCATCCTGGTTAGAAGGTCCTACTCTTTGACGCCCGACTCAAACTTTTCCCGGGAAAGCTGCGATCCAAGTGGGTCGGACTGTATTTAGTCCGATAGGTTTTTGAAAATGGAGCTATCGAAATCAGTCCGCTCAGCCACGATTCCGAACCTTTCATCATGAACGGTCAGAGACTCAAGCCATTCATTGATGTGACTTCTACTGGTTTGGCTGAATCATCTTATATCCTCCATTCCCCTTGAGCTTATTGCGCCCAGCCGATGGCGTAAAACCCAGCGCTTAACGGGAGGGAACCCGTCATTTTCCCAAAAATCCAAAACCTTTTTCTGACACTTTTGTGCACTTAACATTCACCCTTGTAGACAGCCGACCCCACCTCAGATGCTTGCATCTGGGATTAGAAATCGTCCGCAAAATTCATCCCGACCCATTCACTCATCCAAATTTCTGTCTTAAGGAACGAACAAAGTAAATAAAAAACCCCCTAAGTCACAATGAGGACATTGCAAACCTTAGGCATGGGGGGGGGTATAAAAGTGCAAAACTTGTAAGAAAAGGTTTTAAACAAAAAAATTCACATATGCCATAAAAATTCATTAAAAGAAAAAAAATCGAAAAAGAATAAGAGGAGAAAGAAATTTTGTGGGAAAAGGAAAAGAAACAAAATGAAAAAGGAGCACAAAAATGTGAGAAAAAGTGATAGTCATTAGTAAGAAATTAAGGAATTAACCTAAGTTCTAGACCTCATTCAAGAAAAGAACTGAAAAGTGCACAATGGGATTAGTAAGAACGTAAACTTTAGGCATTCTTGGATAGACTCTTAGTACTCATTAAGATCTGGACACTCCTCAAGAGGTTGAGGAAAATGAAAAGCTGAAGTATTAGGTCCAAGGCTTAGGGAGTATTCAACCTCATTAACAAACTTTTGGTCTACGGGACTCAGTAACCTAAGCACCCTAGCCTCACACACAGCCTGGTTCAGTAAGCGTAAAAATCAAAATCACGCAGAAGCGTCGCAAAAATTCTGAAAAGTACACCTAGAGTAGGAGCGGCCGACCAATACAAGTTGATTTGGACGAGCTCCCAGCGCAGAGAGGTGGGAAATCCCCTCGAAGATGTGTAACAAAATATCATCTCCTCGGTGCTTGTCTCTTAGGATATTTACATATCCTACTGGGGACATGTAAGCACTCTGCTGGTTCAGATTCCATGGATGGCATTATCACGAAGTGTCAATTGCCAGGGTCTGCATTCGGCCATGGAACACCATGGATGGGATTATCTCGAAATCTCAATAGCCAGGGTTCCGGGGGTTGCCATGGGCGGTGCTATCTCGAAGCATCAATTGCTAGGAACCCTTGAGGATTGATGATGGGAGCAAGGAATCTGATACAGACCGTGTTGAAAAGCCAATCCTAAGCTAGAATTAGAAAGAAAAAGAGAGAGAAAACTCTCCAAACAGAAAAATTTTCTCTCTCTCTCTTACAAAACACACTACGAACTGAGCCAGGGCTAAAATCATTCCAAGCACGGGTGCTTTAACCACAAAGTCCAATAGACCTTAGGTTAGTTCTTGTAGGCCTTAAAAACCTTTGCTAAGGACTGAGGCTAAGGCTAGATAGATCTGGATCTTGATTGGTACTACAGTGCCTTTTAGGCCTAGGGTCAGCATTCTAACCTAATCTAAGCTCAAATGAAAAAGCACTTATCTGAAGCTATTAAGAACTTAATGGTCTAGAACAAAGGTTGAAACCTTTGGTTTTTGCTATGGGACTAGCAAAAGCTAGGCATGGGGTTATGATGAGAACCTCATCATGAGCCATAACTAGCTCATTTTGACCTAATACAGAGGATAAAAGCTCCTACATAACTCAAGGAAAGGCTTAACTCAGAGAATTCTGAGTCTAAGAAGAAAATAAGTCATAAGGGGTAAAAATGCAATTTTACTAGCACAATCAGCAAAGAGGGTAACTCAGGGTCCAAACATAGGTCAAACTAACCTAATAAGAAGGAAAGTGGGATGATCTGATCTGATAAGGGCTACAGCAACTCCAAGGAATTAAATGATAATCTGTAACCCTAAAACAAATCCACTTCAATTCACGAGATTCGAGGCAAAGCAAAAATCTACTAAACCCTCTAAACTTCATAGAAAAATAATCTCTAGGGTTTAGAAACTTCAATTTGGCCTTAGGAACCCATTTTGACCTACATGGAGAACCATGCCCAATTAATGATTTAATTTGGGTTTTTACGTAAATTTGTCGGTCAACCAAGGTCTGACCTAGAAATAAAATTCACCATTAGAATCGTTAGGTCCCATTTAGTCATGCATTAAAACAAGAGCCTAAGAAGAGACCTTCTTGATCGACTTTGCATTTTGGTCCTCATCCATTATTTTTTGACCCTCAACTTTCGAAACCCTCGCATTTTGGCCCCTAATTATTCATCATTTTTGCATTTGGGTCCTCCCTGCAAAACCCTAAGCAGCGCCATGCTCCGGCAAGGCATGGCGCCGCGCAGGGTGAGGGCGACCCTCTTCCAGTTGAACGTGGTGTTCCCTGCGACATCTGCTGTCGCAGGGACACCTCCACTATCTCTGCCATAGCCCACACCTTCCGTGCGAACACGCGGAAGGTATGGTTGGCAATCCGGCCATCCTCCGGGGAGGGAGGCACGTCGTCTCCCTCCGCCTTCCTCTCTGATTTCGCCTCTATAAAAACCGCCACCGTCTACCGCATTCAGCAGCTCAGATCTGATGGAGAAACACCCCCCTCCTTCCTCTTCCCACTCTGGCATAAGCTCTCCAGCTCCGGCGGTTCTTCCTCCTCCTCGTCGCTCTGCCGCAATACGAGCAGTAGAGCCACCTTCTCCCGCTCTTTCTCCCCTCTTTCTTTTCCCTATTTTAATTTGTTCAATTTGACCCTCGACCAACCCGACCACCATCACCTTCCACGTCTCCGGCCCACCTTCGGCGAGTCGCTCCCATTATTCCGCCACTCCACATGACTCGCCGACCGACCCAAAACCTCCGCCTCATCCCACTGAACCGTTTCCGCCCCTTCACTGCCACTCCTCACCTCCACAACACTCCCCCGAACAAACCCACTCCCCAGGCCACAGTCCGACCTAGGGCAGCCCCTACACGCCGCCCTACGCCTCGCCACCACCCGCACGAGCTTCGCCGCACTCCGGCGAAGCTCCCTGCACCTTCTGACTAGGCCGAGAGGCCGTATCTCTATGATCAGGTTACCCGTCCTTCGCCGCCATTGCCGAACAGGTGAAGCTCCTTCGTTCTGCAGCTGCAGCTTCGCTTTCGCCCAGGCCTGTGCTCCAGGACGTGCGGATTGCAACCATGCAGCTGCACAGGCCTTCAGCTGAAGAGAAGACCTCGCAATAGCCGCGATTGCCTGCAGCTTTCTCAGCTGCAGGCGCCAAATTGGGGTGGGACATTTAGTGCCACCTCTGAAGATCCTGAAGCCGCACACCTGTTTAAATTGTAAAAGTGAAATAGCCTTATTGCCTCCAAACGCACCAGGGTGAGGTCCCGTGCCCACTCACCCGCCCGGTCCGCGAGCTCACCACGCGGATCCGGCGAACTCGACCCGACACCCCACCTGCGCACTCCTCGCGTACCATTCACGCCGGTACGCCTGGTCACGGGTACAAAGCCCGACCTGATTACCCAGCAGCTTTGGGAGAGCTATCCTACGAGCGAAGTCTCAGAATGAGAGAGACGTTTGGGTAGAGGGAAAGGGGTAGGTTTTGCGTTGGCTGTGGTGTGTGCAGGAACAGGCGAGGCAGAGAAGAAGAAGGCCGACAAAGAAGACTGGAGGAAGAAGAAGGAGGAGCACCAAGCAGCACTGTAGCAGCGGCGACTTAAGTCGTCTGATTGGAAAATCAAACGTCACTCTGCAGCTGAGGCAGAAAGAAGAAGGAAGAAAAGACAGAGAGAAGAAGAAGACGAGCGACAAAGCTGAAAGAAGAGAAGAAATAGAAAAAAAAAGCTCTGAAGAACAAAAGAAATAGAAGAAGCAGAAGAAGAAGAGGAACTAAAGAATAGAAGAAAAACAAGAATAAGAAAGAAGAAGCCGTGCAGCTGAGCAAGGTAAAGGACCGCAAGAAGAAAAGTTCTGCAGCTGAGGCAGAAAGAAGAGAAGATAAAGAGAAGAAGACGAGAAGCTCTGAAGAAGAAAAGAAATAAGAAGCAGAAGAAGAACTGAAGGCAAAGAAGAAGTAGAAGAAGATAAGCTAAGAGAAGAGAAGCCACAAGACTCAGATTTATTTCTCCCTCTCTCTCTCTTATTTTTGTAATAGAAACATTATACTTCTAGAATACAACTTGCTCCCTGAGTTCGACCTCGGGAACTTTTTTTTTCCGAGTAACAAATTGTATTAAACTGGTATCCACTTCTCTATACTATACTACAACGAACTAATAAAAAAACTGTACGGGATTCGTGTGTGACCAGCAGGTCAGAATCAAAATAAAAAGAGTGATCCTCAAACCCATCACTAGAAGATGTCCACAGACGTGGACCAGATTATGGTGTAGACCCATACCCCAGGGTCGAGTGGTTCTAAGGTTCTAGATGAAAATCACCCTGAACCTAAGAATATTGTGTTTGCGGTGCTGGGCCTACGGTTTTGTGGTGTGCAACCCAAGACCAAAGTGTCGAACAACATGTTGATCTGATTCATTAAAATCGGGTGTCCACTTATAGTGCGGCTCAGAAAAATAATCAGTTATTTCAAGCTTGGGTTGCACGTGAAAGATATCATAAGGGTCCTGGTAAAAAGTTAGTGGTTTTAGGTCCATAGGAACCCTTAGATCCAAACTTGTTTTTCCCTCAAAATTAACCTCCCAAATTTTCATTTCAACATTCCGATCCTCCAACATCAAGTGCTTAGGTTCCAGGACCTCTAGCATACCGTTCACCCCATAAGATTTACCCAAGTCCAAAAATCGTGGCTGACTCAGAGTTGACTTGGGTACATTGATTTCCAAATCAAAATCAATCCCTTTGGGTTGTGGTTGAGGGATGGGGCTATTGATTGAATCTTCTAGTAAATGAGGATTCAAATCCTCCAAGTTAGCCCCAACCAAATCCAAATCTTCAATAATTGGGCTATCAAATGGTTCGTCAGATTCCTTAAGCCCATTGTCTCACTAAAATCATCATCCTTAAGCTCAAGTAAGACTTCACTAAGGGATTTTTCACCCTCAAAATCAAAGAATCTATGATCCTCATTTATATATGTCTCAAAATCGATTGTCATTTCCGAGTTCAAAGAGACATATTTTTCCTCGCTCCCTGGCTCAGGGATCTCTGGTGAATCAATCAGTTTATCCTCAATCGGTTGCTCTAGCCCAACCTGGTCATCCCTGGTCTCAAGAAATGTATACCCCCTGATAGGCGCCTGAGCAGGTTCAGACATTGGCTCTCCTGAAGAGGGTTCATCTTGAGAATCATCTCAAGATTTGACTATGGTAACCATAAATTTCATCCTCAACCCCGACAATTTCTCAAGAAGAAACTCACCCAAGTTTCTATCCCTAGCACTTTGGAGCAAATCCAATGAAGAGCTATTCAGCTCATCTATCATTTTTATCATAGGCTCCAATGCTTCAGTGCATGGTGTTGGCTGGGCTTCTAAAGATTGTATGGTGTTCCTCAAGTTAGCCAACACCCTATTTTGGATCTGGTTCACCTGAACCAACTGTTTTGATTCAAGTTTGGGTGGGTTTGGGTTAAATCTAGGCGAGTCAAGATGTCGAAGTTCTCGGGTCCCTCCCTGAAAGTAGGTCATTCTTGGTTGTTCAAAGGATGGTGGCAACCTATATTCAGTGGAATACTGGGGAGGGTAGGTGTTATAATCATTATATCCTTCCTGATTGTAGATCGAGTTAGTTTGGTCAACAAAGGATGGAGATCCATAATCATCGTTGGTTTGGCAAGGATAGCAATCATTGTCTTGTCCTGGGTTAGTCCCTGGACATTGAGGTCTGGATTCGTATCCCTAATAAAAGTTATCCCAACTAGTGGATTTGTAATTACAAGTCAAGTCAGAATAGTAATCATCTTAGGGATAAGTGGTGGTAGGAGGATAGGATGGGAAATGTGTGTAAGAAGTGGAAGGATACATTGTAGAGTAGGAGGGAAAACAGAATAGAGAAAGGTGCCCTACAGTACAATCAACCAAACCTGCCCTTATGTGGGTAGCCTAAAGACCTACAAACTCCTAGGACCTGTCTTGAGATTATAAACGATTTAGTCTACTTTTATCCTATCAAACCAACCAGCTAGAAGGAGGGACTGGGGAGAAGGATCTTCCTATGGCTTGTGCCTCCGGTTCCTAGTGTATCCCCCAACTGCAGTCGTTTGATGCTACACCCTTAGCTACACATCAGATGGACCAGCAGTAGCAGATTAATCAAAAAAAATCTCAGTCTGAGCCTCAAAGAGCGAATCAATCCTTAAGGCCAACATCTACTTAGTTTTAGTTAGGCTTGGGATGTGATGTAAACATGTTTACACTACATAAGATGTCTATTTATGCATGTTCTTAAGCATAGAATTGCATAGCATGCACCATCTTGCATTTAGATTAGTTTGAATAAAATGAAGGTTAATTATCTGCTTTTATGTTCAAGGATAGGGAAAATTTTTATCGGGGCCTCGGATCGGACATCTAACCGTATAGATTTGATCAGGGCGACGATTGGAGTTCAATGGCTCTAAGATCGCCCTAATCATACATCTGTAGCATCAGATAGAGATCGGGAAACCCTAGAAGATCAAGGGCCAAGATGGTGTGAATCCACACTTTAGATGACAAATCTGACCTCACGGATGGATTCAAATCGACGATCGCAGACTAATGACACAAAAATTGACTCAATCCGACAACCATGGCACCATCTAATCATCCGGAAGATGGATGTCCAAGATGGGACCACGTGGCACCATCTCGGCCACCCAACCGGCCGCCCTCAACTTCTGAAGCCTCTAGCACCCACGCATCTCCATCGTCGGATCAAGATCCAACGGCTGAGATTGCATCCCAATCGGTGTGCCCATTCTTTGAAGCCTCATCTGAAGAGCCACCTTGACCGTTGGATCTCAATCCAACGGTCCTGATCATGCGCGCACGAAATCATCTCCGCGACACAAACGCCGCTGTAGCGTAGCGGGTGAGAGCACTCGCGAGAGCATGCGGCGAGCATTTGATTCCTCGCGAGAGGCATCTGAGGCACAGGCGAGCGAGCGTATCGACCGCTCAATTGCGATCGAGCAACTGCGGGCGCTCAATAATGCCTACGCACTATTGCATGCTCACGTGTAACGCGACATCATACGCGGTGAGCCTGCGATGAGGAGGCAAGCGAGGACGCATCTCAGTCGTTCAATCTCACGATCGAACGGCTAAGACTTGATGAATGTGAGTGCACGTTTCATGCACAGGAGCCAAGCAGGTGGAACACGCCGCCAACGACTGGGGCTTTAGCGATGGTTTTATCCATCACTAAAGACCACTTATTTAATATTTTACGATTAAAAAGACCAAATTGCCATCACTCCTTACAACTATAAATGGAGACCCCCTCCATATGAAATTTTCATCTCTTCTTTCTCCTCTCTCCCTCTCCAAAGCTCAAGAGAAGCTTGTCCCAAACCTAGGATGCTTCTCAAGAGATAAAGTCTAATTTTTGTCCCCCTTTCGAAAGTGGATCCCACGACGACGACGACGTGCTGCCCCGTTCCCATTCTTCCCGCTTCAACCGCCTTCGACTTGCTCCATTCTTCATCTTCCAAGCATCGTCTCATCCGGCTCATCCTCCAAGCGAACGTCGAGGAGGATATTTCTCTCTCCATTCTTTTTAATGCTTTCTAGAGTAGATTTATTGCTTTCTAGTGTAATCATTTTCTACTTTCTAGTCATAATGTTTAGTGTAATGAACAGTCTCTTTGATAATGAATTCCATGTTCATTCTACATCTCTTTTTGGTTTTTGTTTGTAATATTCTCTCTCTCATTCACTCTCTCTCTTCTATTTAGTGTAAATAGGTAGATAGTTTCTAATAAATTAATCTACTTCGTGACAAATAAAACAAATGCATAGTTTTAATCGAACGTCCGCCCCCTGAGTTCGACCCAGGATTTCTATTCCAATATAAATTTTATTTGTTGAATATGAGTTCTTCGCTTTCAAACACTTCTCTTATGCCAGGCATGCGACACTCTTTGATTTTTTTTTTCGTGTTTTATAACTTACAAATCATTTACCTCACTTCTCTACTTTCCTATTGTGATTGTAGGAACTCTTTTGAGATGAGCAAAAGCGGTAGATTGGAGTAAAGCTCTGTTGAAGGCTCTGTAAGTTATCCCCCACCCATTAGTTTTCATTTCACCACATAATAACACAAGCATCAATCAGCTTAGGTGTTCTTATAAACTCTAAGGTTAGTTTTGTTTGTTTGTTTGACACCCACACCTGCCTCAACCTCCACATTTGAAAAGAAAAAAATAAAAAAAATCTCACAGAGGTACACAACCTCATCTGATTTTCAAACTCAACCGATAAACCAATCTTTGGAGCCGGTACACACATCCAAATACATAATTGAGTAGAAATCAGATTAAGTAATCATTTGTGTGTCTAATTAAGTGGTGCAACATGCTAATTGTTTGAGTTTATTGGGCCACACCACTTCAATTAAAACCAACTCATCAAGTAGCTGCCGCATAGGTTCAACTCTTAGGGATTTACCAGGCACTTCACATTCTTTTTAGTTTTAAAGGAAAATATCTTCACCTATGCTTTCAAAACTTGGTGTGCCAGCAAAACTTGCTTGAAAATACCTAAAGTTGAATCGTAAAAGCTACTATGTAAGATTTAAACCCTAAAATTCACCACATCAAAAGTAATCTTACTTGAAAACCACTGGTTGTGCATGCACACACAAATCAATCAATCATTAAGGGCACAACCCAGATAAAGGGCCCATCACATTCCAAAGCACATTCAAACCTAGCCCTGAATAAAACAGAGTAGATGTTGGACTTAAGGATTCGACTCACTCTTCGGAGCCTAGAATGAGATTATTTTCGATTAGTCTGTTTCTACTATTTAATTTGATGTCTATCTAGGAGAGCAGAATGAAACGATCGCGACTAGGGGTACACTAGGAACTCGAGGCGCAAGTCGAAGGAAGAACCTTCTCCCTAGTCCCTCCTTCTAACTAGTTGGATTGAACAACCAGAAGTAGATCAAATCATTTCTTTATCTCAAGATGGGTTTTGGTAGTTTGTAGGTCTTTAGGCTTGCCCACTTAAGGACATGTTTGATTGCTTGTATTGCCGGTCACCTTTCTTCCTCCCATCTATCATGAATCCTTCCACATTTTATACGCATTCCTGCTCTTTCCCTCTTGTTATGAGTTATCTTCAACATGACGATTATCCCGACTCATACTGTAATCAACCATCGGTTAGTTGGGATAACTCAGATTGGGGATACAGTTCCAAACCTATGTGTTTAGGGTCTAACCTTGAACACCATAATTGTGATTTCTAACCTTCTTAGAGCCACATCAATTATAGATCGCCACCTTTTCATGGACAACGTAATACGATCTACAATCATGGCGGATACACTGATCCTTACCCATCCTCTGATTACATTGCCTTCAGGTCATCACCACCTTTTGAACAATTTGAAATGACCTATTAACAGGAAGGGTATAACGAATCTAAATTTGTTAACTCCTCTTCATTGATCCCAAACCCGCCCAACCCTGAACCAACTCATTTGGTTCTGGGTAACTAGGTTCAAGATAAGGTTTTGGCTAACTTGAAGAATACCATTCAATCTTTAGAAGTTCAACCAATTCCTTCCATTAAAAGACTGGAGCCCCTGATTGAAATGATTGATGATTTGAACAAGTATTTATTGGATTGGCTCCAAGATTTTAAGGATAAGAACCTGGGTGAGTTTCTACTTGGGAAGTTAGCGAAATTGAAGATGAGATTTGTGGTTGCTTTAGTTCAATCGTGGGATGATTCCAAGGATGAACTCCCTTCAGGAGAGCTAATGTCAGAACCCGCTCAGGCACCTCTTGGGGGGACATGTGTTACGAGGCTGACCAGATTGAATTAGAGCAACCAATAAAGGATGATCTGATTTCTTCACCTGAAATCCCTGAGTTGGGGTATGAGGAAACGTATGTCTCCAAGGATGAGAAAGTGATGGATGATTTTGAGACATACATTAATACGGATTTTTATTTCTTTGATTCTAACGGTGAAGATTCAAGTTGCGAAGTCTCACATAAGTTTACAGAACACGATTTCTACGAGACGATTGGGCCTGAGGAATCTGATAGATCATTTGATATCCCATTAACTGAGGAAACTGATCTTATTGGGACTCACATTACAGATCCAGAATCGCATTTTCTGGAGGATTCAATCTAATGCCCTGATTGTCAGTTACACCCCATTGAGCTTACCGATGATTTTGTTTTTGAGATAACTAGACCCAAGTCAATTCTGATTCAGCCACATCTTTTAGACTTGGAAATTTCAAACAGGGTGATTAATATGCAGGAGGTTCCAGAATTTGACATTCTAAATGAGGTGGATAGGAGCTAGGAAATTTTGATTTGTGAAGAAAATTCCGAAGGAAATAGAAGACCAAGTCTAAGGGTTCCATTTCATCTGAAACCATCAAACCAAAACCCTTATGACATTTGTTCTGAGGATGTTCAACCCAAGCATACATTCATTGATTATTCTTTCGATATCGAATTCTCTGTAACCCGACTTTTTGGTCTTGGGTTGCATCCTCATAAATCGCAAGCCTGACCCCGCTTGCATACTGATTTTAGGTTTTGGGTAATTTTTATCCAGAACCTTAGATATTCTCGATTATGGGGTATGGGTCTACACCACAATCTGGTCCACATCTGTGGATATCTGTTGGCAGGTCAGAGGTTTCTTCTTTTTATTCTGATTCTGATATGCACCTATGAATTCTTTATTTCTCTTCTTTGTATAGTGTGCCTAGCTGAGGGCACTAAATTAAGCACATATATAGTTTTTTTGTTTATCTCAGAGCGGACCCGACATTCACGCAATTCAAGTGCTTTCTACTCTATTCCACTCTGTTTTATGTCTTTTTAATACAATGAGGACATTGTATTAGATAGGCATGGGGGGGTGGATATTCATATCTGAATTTATTCGTCAGCTCCGTAGATTTATTTTATTTTCTTTTATTTATATATATTAAAAAAATGAAATTAGGAAAGAGAACTTGGGTTTAAGAAAATTTTCAATCTTAGGAAATATTACATTAGGATTTGAACACAAAGACCCTTCAGGTCTTCAGACTTAATCAGCCTATGTATCCACTAAAATGTGGATTTTTTTTTTCGAGTCCATGCCAACCTGAATTCTATTTTAATTCGAGTAAATAAGTTTGGGTGATAGGTACACGACTTATCAACCCGCCCTCTGATTTGAGCGAACTTTAAGCCTAAAGCATCTACACACTATCTTGTCACTGATTCATTAATTGACGGGTCTAATGGAAATTGGGTAGCTAATGAACTCTCTAGAGTGATATGGCTGACAAGTTATTGTGTGTAACAGCTCATAGGTAGATTGTCCAGAGCCCAATCACTGGACCATTCTCTTTTTGCTACCTTTAGGTAAATCTTAGACCAGGGAAGCCACCTGCTTAAAAACAAAGAAAAAAGAGAAAAAGAAAGTCAAAAAGAAAGAAAAAGAAAAGGAGAAAACAAAAGAAAACAAAAGAAATAACCCATACTACGCCGCACGAGTATGGCTGGCAAGTTATCGGTGGTAACAACTCATTGACCGGTTGTCCAGAACCCAGCTCAATAAATGCATTGAAAATTCCCAAAACACTTAGGAAGAAGCAGAGAAGTAGAATAAACTAGGGAGATATACACTGGATTCACCCTTGTGTTGACCCCATAAAAAAAATAGTAAGGAGAGAGCTACCGGTTGTAAAGATACACCTTTAGGCAGAATTCTCTTTTTAAGGTCACCTAGAGGCATATAACTCCGAAGTTTGTTTTAACTACCGATTAACGAGTCTATCACATTCACAATAAAGATACTTAGAATTTAGGGTTCTCATCAAATCATGGGTGAGTTGAATGGCCGTAGATAGCCACTCTTAAACCCTAAAACTCAAAAATAAAAAAAATTAGAAAAGAAGAAAAAGAGTAAAAGAAAGTTTTTTTCTTTGAATAAGGCGAGGACTTGAGGCGGTCTGCATTTTCGCAGATACTAGGGCACCGTTGTGTCTTTGAAAGTTCAGATCCTAAGTAAACATTTTCTTAATGATTGAAAATAACTCATGTCCAACTAATCCAACCTAATTCTTTTATAAATAGCATATAGTTTTTGCTTTGGAGTAGCAAAAGATAGGCATGGGGGTGTGATGTAAACATGTTTACACTACATAAGACGTCTATTTATGCATGTTCTTAAGCATAGAATTGCATTGCATATTATAAATATTGCATAGCATGCATCATCTTGCATTTAGATTAGTTTGAATAAAATGAAGGTTAATTGTCTCCTTTTATGTTCAGGGACAAATAAAATTTTTATCGCGGCCCTGGATCGAAGATCCAACCATACAGATTTGATCAGGGTAACAATTGGAGTTCAACGACTCTAAGATCGCCTTAATCAGACATCTGTAGCATCAGATAGAGATCAGGGAACCCTAGAAGATCAAGGGCCAAGATGGTGTGAATTCGCACTTTAGATGACAAATTCAACTGTACGGATGGATTCTGATTGACGATCGCAGCCTAACGGTGCAAAAATCTACTCAATCTGACAACCGTGACACCATCTACATCATCAAGAAGATGGATGGCAAAGATGGCACCACGTGGCACCATCTCAGCTGCCCAACTAGCTGCCCTCAATTTCTAAAGCCGCTAGCAAGCCACACATCTCAGCCATTTCATCAAGATCCAACAGCTGAGATTTCATCCCAACCGATCCGCCCATTCTCTGAAGCCTTATCTAAAGAGCCGCCTTGACCGTTGAACCTCAATCCAACTGTCCTGATCGTGCTAATCTTCTACGCTACACAAACGTCGCTGTAGCACAACGGGTGAGAGTGCTCGCGAGAGCATGCGGCACGCGTTCGATTCCTCGCGAGAGGCATCTGAGGCACAGGCGAGCAAGCATGCACGCTCGCACGTAATGCGAGATCGCACGAGGTGAGCACGTAATGTGGAGGCGGGCGAGGATGCATCTCAGCCGTTTTCTCTTGCGATAGAATGACCAAGACTTGATGAATGTGAGCGCGCGTTTCATGCACGGGAGGCGAGCAGGCTGCACTTACTACCCACGATTGGGGCTTTGGCAACAATTTTATCCATCACTAAAGAACCCTTATTTAATATTTTGAGATTAAAAAGAGCAAATTGCTCTCACTCCTTGCAACTATAAAAGGAGACCCCCTCCATACGAAATTTTCATCCCTTCTTTCTCTTCTCTCCCTCTACAAAGCTCAAGAGAAGCTTGTCCCACACCCGGGATGCTTCTCAAGAGATAAAGTCCAATTTTCATCCTCCTTTTGGAAGTGGATCCCGCAACGATGATGATGTGCTGCCCCATTCCCGTTCTTATTGCTTCGTCCTCCTTCATCCTATTCTGTTCCCTGTCTTCCAGTCATCGTCTTGTCCGGCTCGTCCTCCAAGCAACCGTCAAGGAGGATATTTCTCTCTCCATTCTTTTTAATCCTTTCTAGAGTTGATTTATTGCTTTCTAGCGTAATAATTTTCTACTTTCTAGTCGTAATGTTTTGTGTAACGAACAATCTCTTTGATAATGAATTCCATGTTCATTCTACATCTCTTTTTGGTTTTTGTTTGTAATATTCTCTCTCTCTCTCTCATTCTCTCTCTCTCTTCTATTTAGTGTAAATAGATAGACAGTTTCTAATCAATTAATCTACTTCGTGAAAAATAAAACAAATGCGTAGTTTTAATCAAACGTCCACCTCCCTGAGTTCGACCTAGGATTTCTATTCCGGTATAAATTTATTTCTCGAACACTAGTTCTTCGCTTTCAAACTACGATGACAGGTTTTTCAAAACCAAATACATTAGCGTAGTAACTCGTAGCTTTAATAGGACGATCATGCTCTTGGAATGTGATGGGCCCTTTAGATGGGTTGTGCCCTTAATGATCAGTTAAAATGTATGTGAGTGCACAACCATGGCTCTCAAATAAGGTTATTTGATGATGTGTCTTTTAGGGTTTAACCTTGTTTAGTAGCTTTTAGGGTTTAATCCTTAGGTTGGTTCAATCAAGGTTCAGTAGAACACTCCAAGTTTTACAAGCACTGGTGATGATGTATTCCTTTAGAAATTAGAAAAAAAATGTGGAGTGCTTGGTTCAGTCCTAGGAATCAACCCTAAGTGGCAAGCTACTTGATGGATCACTTTTATCTTAAGTGGTGTGGCCCAAATAGTTCAATCAATTGGCCTATTGCACCACTTAGTTAAGGCACAGAAATGTTTGACCTATTTAGGTTTCTGCTCACTTATTTGTGTGTTGAGTTAAGTGTATTGGGTCCACAAGTTAGATCCCGATTTAGTGGTAGAATCGATGTGATTGTGCTCCTTAGGGTGAGAAGTTGTGGGTGTTAAGTGTGTAGCTTTCAGAAAATCCCACAAGAGAAGAGTATTTTTTTTTTATATATGCTGGGGTGACATGAGTGGAGGTGGCAAACAAACATCCAAATCTATCCTAGGGTTTATAAAAAGCACCTAAGTTGATTTGGATTTGAGTTATTAGTGTGGTGAAATGAACTAGTTGGTGGGGGCGGTGGGGAAAAACTTACAAAACCTTCATCCGCACTTTTCTCTGATCTAACTGCTTTGGCCCGCCTCAGAAGAGTACCTGCAATCACAGTAAGATGAGAGAAAAGGTGAGATAAAAGTTAAGTAAGGAGGAAAAAAAACACGGAAAAAAACAAAGAGTGTTGCCTCCTAGTAATAGCACCAAAATGATCGCACATGCTTTGCGAGTTTGAAATAAGGGTTACAAGTAACCCGTCGTTGTAGCTCTCAAAATGCACCTATCAGATAAAATTTATACTGAAACTCCAAGGGAGTCCCAGGACAAACATAGGGAGGCAACATTTACTTTAATTGAAAACACGCTTCAATTTTATTTGTTTTTGGTTGTTTTTATCTTTTCTAATTCTTTTTGGTATTTTTAGCAAGCAAGAGATTCGATCGATGAAAGCTTTATCTACTTGCAAAAATAAGAGAGAGGGAGAAAGAGAGAGAGAGAAAAATAATCATCTATTCATGAAGAATTGTTTGTTATCCTATGAAAGTGGGAAATCTACACTACGAAAGCATAAAATGATAGAATGAGGTGAGAGAAATCCCCCTCGACGGTTGCTCCGAGGATGACTCGCTCTGACGTTGCCTGGAAGAAGGTGGTGAGGAGCAGGACAAAGGAGGATGGAGCCAGAGGACGAAGGATGGGGCAGGATGGCATTGCAGTGGGGATCTTCTTCTCAAAGGGCGGTGAGAGGATGGACATGGGATGCTCCATGAATGGGGATGAGGGGAAGGAAAACTATTTGATTTTCTACTCTAGAGGAACATCCTATGCTTAGGATAAGCTCTCTCTAGAGCCTTGGAGGTGGTGAGAGGAAGAAAGAAAGAGATGGTTTGGAATGGTGGTGGGTAGGTCATTTTATAGTGGAGGAGGAAGAACAAATTCGCATCATGGTCATTACTAACGTCCATAATCGTTGTTGCAGCTGTTGCTAAAGATCCACCCTTGAAATCTCTTACTGGCGCATGCAGACCATTAGTGACAGTAGCAACCGTCAATAAAGAAATGCATCGGTAAAGATCCTCTCCCACCCCACTAGCACACGCATCGCACGCTACGCACTTCACACGCCCGTGCTCCCCATGCCTTGCTCCCACGTGTGCATTGGCATGAGCTGCACTGCTGCTGTGCGCGGCTGCGGCTATGGCTGTGTGTGGTGTGCTGCCGCTGGCCAGTGTTGGGCGGCCTAGATGGCACCACACGGCGCCACCTAGGCCATCCATTCTTCTTTTTTTTGTAGAGGGTGCCATGGTGCTCAGATCGAGATGATTCCTGCATTGCTGGACTGCGATTGTTACTCTGGATCCATCTATTTGATCAGATTTTCCATCCAAAACCTGCATGGATGTCGCATTGCCCCCTGGCCGTTGATCTTCCTTGAACTTTGTATGATGCTACGGTTCTCCGATCTAGATGATTTCAGAGGCATTAGACTCCAATCGTCATCTTAATCAGATTCGTACGGTCTGATCATCCATCCGAGGCCTTGAAATAAGTCTTCTTCTCTCCTGACCAAAAAAATGACCTAATTAACCAAAAATATATACTACACTAAATGCAAAATGATGTATGTTATGCAATATTTATAACATGAAATGCAAATCTAAGCCTAGGAACATGCATGAATAGGCATTTTAACCTAAATAGATGTGTTCTACTATGTAGGGTTCTATGCGAGGCTCTTCCTTCCTGGCTGCCCAGTATTTCTCGGGGGTGCAAATTTCTTATTCATAGGTATCATCCACCTCGAAACTGCTATAGTCATCCAAAAATATTTGGGTGCCTTGATTGAGTCCAAATAATATCCAGTCCCTCATCTTTCCTATAGAGCACATACACAAGGAGGACATTAGGTTTTTAACCTAAAAGATCGCATTAGATCTTCTTAGGAATCTTCTTTTATATCAGATCAACTTCAATCTAACCTGAGTTTGACTCTACATCTTGATTCCACCACTTGATTAAAAAATGCAACCTGACATGTTAGGAAAAGTGATTAAGAAACCTATGTCCCAAATGACCATCAAAGACAAAATGATTGAGAATGCTTGTAGACACCCCAAGGAATATTTTAAAAGGGACATTCTGGATAAATTCAAGAAAACAATGGACCACATTTTGAACAATATAGAGATGATATGAACACAACTAAACCATGATTCAACTTGGGATGATCTCTTAGCATAATACATTGAATTGGTGAAATTACACAATAACGATTGTCTTCAATATTGGTCAAATCCTTCAGTTCTAGAAGAACTCTGGAATTTCTTGGAAAATGGGGAGAATTGCTGAATAGGTTATATAGATCAATTGGTGAAAAGTACCCTTCAAACGTTAATATGACATGTTGGAGTAATTCCAGTGATCTACATAATTTTCCAAATCCCAGGTTTGATGACCAAAATTGTTATGGACCCCCAACCCAAATAAATTCATATTCAAATTTCATAGCAATTGACTTTTGTGATTTTGATGAGGGTTGGGAGGATCAAATTGTAGGTGTTCAAGATTGTAAACTGGCCCTCGGAAACCAAGAGGCTGATCCATCGAGCTTAGATTCCCCCAACACCGATAATGATGATCTTAAAACAGAACTTCTCAAGAATGTAAATCCCGAGCCTTATCCTGTTAAGGTGGCTCTTGAGAATGATTCTAACATCCCAATGGAGCACAACCTAGATTCTAGTGATCCAATCCTTACCCTTAACCTATAATCTAGATTCAAGCCTATTTGCGATAATCATGAGGCCCAAAATAATGAAAGTTAGATTTTGAATTTGAATTATGATTCCGGGCCTACATTTAATGAATACACCTCTCCAACCTCCTCAGAGGCACTAATTGATTTCTCAAAAGTCATGCCAATCTATGATACACAAATCGAGGAGTTGGATGAGTTGGAAATTGATTGGGTCTACCCTAAGAGCCTAGAACCTGAGCCCATGCCTAATCTGGACACCTTTTTAAGCTCAGAATATGAAATTAGGTTTGATCCAAGTTAGGTTGTTGATTTTATTTATCTTGATTCTCTTTATGTTGGAACCTCTGATCTGGAATCGAATTCAAAATATGACCTTTGAAAATTCTTCGATGATTTCAAATCCTACTCTGATTTAGGCGATCCTTTGTTTCCTAACAATTATGAACCAATCTACGACCTCAGTATCTATGACCCATTCTTCGACTCTGACTCTGAGGTCCCTGATCCCGAGATCATTGATAAAAAACCAGGTTCCATTGAGATGGAATTATTCCTTTTTGATCTTCAGGAATCAAAAACAAGTGTCGAGTGTGTTTGCAATCCCAAGTTCAAATCTTTTCTTGACTCAGATTTCCATGATCCTATAAGCACTCTTCAGGTTTTTACCTTTGATTTTGATGGCCATTATGAGGACTCTCTAGATGAACCAACTTTTGTATCCTTTGTAGAGGAGCCCTCAACACTCATAATTCTCAAGAAAGCCACCTCTTCAAATCCACATACAAAACCTTCTCAAATCCGATCCCAACCCCGACCTGCTACTGGAATCAATTTCTACTTTGATTCACCTCTCTCTGATCCGGTTGGATATGATTCTCCTTCATCTTTTGATCGGGATTCGAATATTGATCAGACTACAAATCACATCCTACCCTTCTCTGATCACTCTCGTAGGGATATCACATCCTCCACAGATCCATTTTGTTTTGAGGATCCCTACTTTGACCAGGCTGATTCTACTCAGCCAAACCTTGGACTCACACTTGCACATGCTTCTGAGTCATAGAATTTATGGTGGGCATTGCATCTATTGATTCACATCCATCAACCCATCAGATTGATTGGGTTTGGGCTGCATCATCAACCTGTTGATCTGAACAAGCACCTGGTTGGACCAACCAGGCTATTAATCAAGGTGCTTGTTCTACAAAATTCATCTAATTTAACCACTCTTTCTCCATGAACATCTTTTGCTCAGTTGAAGGCATTGAATTTAGCGCTTAATGGGAGGCAACCCATCATTACAAAAACCTGAGACCCTTCTGATCATCCTTTTGAGCTTCGCATCTACTGCACTTTGAGTTTAGTGTTAGAATAGTCAACTCCACCTTTGGTACTCATACAATCATCCACAACAATTATCCTGACCTATTCGCCCACCCTTCTGATCCTATTCTAACCCATGAACCAAGCTGATTCCATACCCTCCGAGTTACAATGAGGACATTGCAAAACCTAGGCATGGGGGGTGTTAAGGTGCAAACACATAGAAATTAAAGCTTCTGAAGGGTTCTCACAAAAAATTGCTCATTCAAAAAACCAAAAAGAATATAAATTTTAAAAAGAACAAAAAATGGAAAGGGGAAGAAAATTTTGTGAGCTTAATTACATATCATTTATTGAGGAGGAAATGAGGTGTTTTTAAATGTCAAAAAGGAGAAATAATTTGAAACAAAAAAGGGATAGTCATTAGTAAATAATTATGGAATCTACTTAAGTTCTAGACTAAATTAAAAGAAAGAAATTAGGTCTTGAAATAATAGAGAGACAAATAGATTAGTATGAGTGCTAATCTTAGGCCTCTTGGGGTTGTCTTAGGGCTTAAACATTTAAGTATTTGTTAAGATCTAGATAATCCTCAAGAGGTTGAGGAAAATGCGAAGCTTATGTATTAGGTCTAAGGCTTAGGGATTATTAAGCCTCGTTAACTGACCTCTAATTTGCGGGACTCGATAACCTAAGCACCCTAATCCACACACAAGTCTAGTTTAGTGCATTTAATAATCAAAATCATGCAAAATCGTTTGTTCTGTTCTGAAAAGGCTGCCTAGATTAGGAGTGGCTTATCAACACAAGTTGATTTGGACGAGTTCCCGATGTGGAAAGGCAGGAAATTCCCCTCGAAGATGCTCAATAACATACCATCTCCTCAATGCTTGTCTCCTAGGATATCTAAATATCCTACTGGGGTCATGTATGCACCTTATTCTAGTTCAGGTGACATGGGCAGGATTATCCGAAAATTTCAATCGCCAGGGCCTGATTTTAGCTATAGAATGACATGGGTGGCACTATCTCGAAGTGTCGAAAGACAAGGTTTTGGGGGTTACCATGGGTGGTGCTATCTTAAAGCATCGATTGCCAGGGACCTTATGAGGATTGATGGTGGGAGGTAGGAATCCGATACAGATCATGTTTTTGAGCCAATTTGAAGCTAGAAATAAAGAAAAGAAAATGAGCGAGAAAACTCTCTAAAAAT
Organism: Thalassia testudinum; assembly: GCA_037157565.1. NCBI lineage: Eukaryota > Viridiplantae > Streptophyta > Magnoliopsida > Alismatales > Hydrocharitaceae > Thalassia > Thalassia testudinum. Next base: position 27,948 of record JAZHRO010000029.1, on the reverse strand, counting down.
GAAAAAATTCTTCTATCCCTCTCTTTTATAAAAATGCACTGTAAACTGAACCAGGACTAACCATGTTACAAGCACAGGTGCTTTAACCGCTGGGTTCAACGAACCTTAGGATAGTTTCTATGGACCTTAGAAGCCTTTATGGCAGGCTGAGGCTAAAGCTGGTCAGGTCTGGATCTTGGTTGGTACTTGAGTACATCTCAGCCTACTATTGTCATTCTAACCTAATTTCTAAAAAGAAGAAAGAATCAGGACTTTCAGCATCAAAGGCATGGTCTAGAATTCGAGTTCATTTCATAAGATTTTGCTTAGGGACTAGCAAAAGTTAGGCATGGGGGTATGAAGGTAGCATCATCATCTGCCATATCTAGCTTTAATTAGTTATAATCAACAAATAAATCCACTTATATAACTGCCAAAGAGCTGTAATTCACCGCACATCCTTTCTAAGAGACAAACATGAAAATAGGGGTAAAACTATAGTTTTAACATAATTTTCTAATTGCAGAACAATCAAGGGATTTCTTAGGGGTTAATTAATTGTCAAATGGTCATAAATGTCTAATAAGTGGGTTCATACAGAAAGAAACATATTTTCACACTTCTTAAGAATTAATGGACATCTGAAACCCTAAAAATAGACTGGCTTAATTAACTGAGGTTCTGATCAGGATAAAATTTACTTAAACCTTCTAAAAATTATAGAAAAATATTCTATAAGGTTTGGTATGGTTTCCTTGACCATTGGAACTTATTTTGACCTAAAAGAGAGTCTCAGATAGACAATTGCCCTAATTTCGATTTCTGTGCAATTTACTGAGTCAAACTTTGTCAAACCAAAATCTGACTTCACCATCAGATTCCTTGGGTCCAAATTTGGTTTGTACCAAAATATATGTCCAATCAGATATCATCTTGGCCTAGTTTACATTTTGGTCCAATCTAACTCCTTTTTCATTTCTACCCTTAACTTTGGAAATATTTGCATAAAGCCCCCCAACTTTGTCATCATCTTCACACAAAAGCCCCACCACCATTGAGGTCAAACTCAATCTCCAAGCAACATTGACTAACCTAAATCCTACTCTAATGGCAATCAAATCTGACCAAAATTGGTAGGATTGATGTTCACACGAAGATAAACAATCTAGGATCAATTTGGACTCCCAAGTCTTCATGGATTGCTTGTGCAAACACATGAGAATAATGGCTTCCTTTCCTTCAAGACCAAGCCATGGAATCCCTCTTTCCTAATCCAAAGCTTCCTCTGAAGCTCTATAAAGAACCAGCGTGCACAACCTTCTCTCCTTGCTTGTTTTGGGTCAGATTCCTCCCTTCTTCCCCTCTCTTCGGCCAAAATCTTTGCAAGCTCCAGCGAGCATCTTGTCTACATTCTTCACCAACCGTCATAGACCATAGCCAGCCAATCTACCTTCCTCAAGCTCCTCTGTCGCTTGAAATACCAGTGAGGGCCATCTTCCCTCTCTTCACCGTTCTCTCTCATCGGGGTTTCCCCCCGCCCGACGTACCACCGGCGTGGGCAAATCCCCCCTTTCATCTGTTAGTTTAGGATTAGATTAGTCCCTTTAGAACCTTAGGTTAGTTTTCCCTACTCAAAACCCAAAAAGAATCCCTCGACCGAACACACGCCTCCTTCGTTCTCTGCTCCAGCCACATCTTCGGGGAAGTGTTTCTGTCACGTCACACCTCCAATCGCCTCGCCACCTACTCGACAACCTTGGCCACATCCACTTGCACAAAACCCCCTATTTATTTCACCGTCCACACACTCATGACCACAATCGAACAACCCACCTTCTCGCCTCTGTTCCCGTCATCGCCCGACCACCAAACACCTCCACGCAACATGAAATTGCCGCCATTACATCCCATGGAACACGGCGATCCTCCTGCATAAGTTTAATGTGTCCATGAGACTGTTTGTGTGCTTTTTAGGTTTTGCCTTTCGCCGCCATTAACGGAGAACCTCCAAGCAAGCTTTGAGCCATGTTCTAGCCACGCGAGTTCCAGGTGACACCTCCAGATGCTGCGGACGGAGCCTAGGGACCACTGCAGGTCTTCAATTGCTACTGAAGGAACCTCCATCAACCTTAATTAGCCACTGCAGCAGTAGCACGGGATACATGAAGGATGTGGGACTCTTTAGTCCCACATTGTGAATGGATGAGTAGATGAAGCCGCATATATTGATTTTATGATAGCGCCTTGTTTCCTCAAAAAAAATTAGGGGTGAGGTCCCCACTCATCCACACACTCAACCTGACTCACCTAATCCCTCTCAGTCCTCGGTTGGGACACTGATAACGAATTTTATGTAGTTTGTAAAATACGTTGTTGTAACGCGAAAAATCAATCAACTCTTAAATTTATAAACCTAGATAGGGGTGTATCTAAGGTCGTCCAAGGAAGCCAAATTATTTGCAAATCAAATCCCTTGCTTGGAAATGGAAATCAACTTTCTTTTTGGTGTTTTATATATATGATTTTTTTTTGGTTTTCAAATAACAAGAGCAAGGTAGGTTTGTTGATAGTAAGAAAATTCTCTATACTAATCCACTACACTACTATTATAGTGACAAGTAGAACCTCTCCCTAAGCTCACTCTAGGAACGTGGAGGCCTAGAGTAATTAGGGAGAGGGAGTCAAAAAGGTTAAACAAGAATTCTACAAAACTATGCAACAAAAAGATTAAATAGGGCAACTTTGATGAAAAGAGAGAGTGTTTTACAAAAAACCCTAGTAGATGAATGCTTCTACTACTAGATAATTGCAACAAAGAAAATAAAACACAAATCTTCCTGAATTGTTGGTGAAGAGGGGAAGCTCCTTGCTCCAAACTTAGTGTTTCCTAGGCTTGAAAAGGGCTCCTCCTTCTCCTTCCTTGAAAATGGTCCTCCAAGATGGTGTCCGCCAAGGTGGAAGCTACCACCTTCAATTCTCCTCCTCCAAGGGTGGACGTCCACCCTAAGTCCTTCTCCTTTGCCTGGCAATCCTCCTTGAAGTAGAATGCTCCTCCTCCTTGGTGTGGCACAAGTTGAAGAGAGTGGGGAGAAGAAGGCACCAAAGGGGCGGGTGATGTGCCCCCTTAATCTTCTTCTTTACTCCTTCTTCTTGGCCGTAGGTGTAGGTGGGTTTAGGTGGAATTAAACACTAATGGAGTATGATCTTTATGTGGTCATATGATGGGTTTATGTAGAGGTGGAGAGGGGGGTAGTTGGCGTGAATAGGTGGAGGGCTAGGATGGAGTTTGGTGGTGGTTATGGGTGGTTAGAATGATCCTAGGGCTAGGGTTAGTTGGTGCCAACTAAAGGGGTGCCATGGGGTGGTTATGATGGTGAAAGGGCACCTATATTTGGTGCCAACTATGGGGCTTCTAGAAAGTAGGTGAGGTGGATGGTGAAGATGATTTTAAGGAGAGGTGTATGGTGGAGATGAAGAGAATTTTGGAGGGAAAGTTGGTGCCAAAAGGGAAGGGTTCTAGAAGGTTATTTTGGAGGGAAAATAGGTGGCTTTTGGTAGTGGTGATGGGGTGAATGGGTGTGATGGTGGTGGTGCCAACTTGGAGTAGGATAGGTAGCTTAGGTAAGCTTAGTTGATGAAGCTAGCTAGGGTTGAGTTGAAGGTGATGGATGGAGAAGGAGCTGGATGCTAGCTAAGCTAAGCTAAGCTAAGCTAGCTTAGCTAGCTATGGAGTAGAGGAGTAGGTAATGTGAGCTAAGGTTTGAAGAGAGGAGCTGAGGAGGAGAAGTTTGGAGCTTGAATTGGAGTTGGCAGCTGTTGAAGAGGGTGGCATGGAGCTACTCTAGCTGGTTTAGCTTGCTAGTTCTTTGCTAGCTACTAAGCCATGCTAAAGTGAGCTGGATTTTACCATAATGAGTTGAGGTGAGCTAGGTCTTGGTGCTCCCAGGGAGGATCAAGCTGGTTGAGGTAACTAAGGTAGCTTAGCTCAACTGAGTTGAAATAAGATGAGTCCCCGGGAGCTGGACTTGAGCTTCCAAAGCTGGAATAAAGTCATCTTCAGTAGTCTAGAGTTGAGTGGAGCTGGATGTAGTTGGACCCGAGCTGTGGTGAACTCCAGTTAACTTAGTTGAGCTAGCTAGAGCTCCCTGTGGACTAATGAGAGCTGAGATCAGCTAGACTCAGCTAAGTTGAGCTGGGTCTGAGCTAACCTGAGCAAGGGTGAGCTAAGATGAGCTCTCTTGAGCTACCATTCAGCTGATATGAGCTGAATGGAGCTAGGATGTGCTGACCCTAATCCAAGTGAGCTCTATTCCAGCTATGGTGAGCTGGATCAAGCTGAGTTCCAGCTAGTTTAAGCTTCTCCTTCACCTGTTGCCTTCCTGAGTGCTCGGGTTCTAGAGATCCGTTAATCTGTTTATCCCTAACACTTACAAAAACATAATAAAAAGTTAATAAAAAATGCAATGCATGCCTAACCTAATTAATGCCTAAATGCAGCCTAAAAACCCATTTGCGGAGTAAAATCCTAAGAACTAGGTTTGCTTTAATGTATAAGAATGATGATAAACTGGCATTTATCAGACACTCACGCATGTAGCCCTGGACTCGGGTAGGCGACCTGAATATCTGATTAACCCGGCTGTTTGAGAGAAAGAGGAAAGAAGAGAGAGAGATCTAGGTAGGGGGCTTTTTCTCCTCTATGAGTTAGCTAACACTTAGCAGTGAGAGAGGACCCTTGTGCTCTCTGAAGAAAGTGGAGCCTTTGTGAAGAAAAGGAAGAGAAAGGCCATGCCAAAAGAGAAGAAGAATTGAATAAGAAGAAAGCAGATAGAAAGAAGAGAAAGAGGAACAACACTATAGCATGCAACAGTTAAGTCATCTGATTATCAAATCAGACGTCTGAGTACTGTTTATTTATTTAGCATCATTTGAATAGTTGATATATATGTGCTTAGATTAATAATTGGTGATCTAAATCACAATTATTTTATCTTAGTTATCTTTTTGGTCTTGAAATACATTAGACTTCATTGAGTACTTAATGTGATAGATTAATATTCATTGAAGGAAGGAGCTCTTTTTAACTGTGGGAGCAGCCGTAGTTGAAGCAAGAGCTTCACCATCTTCACCATCATCATCCAGGATTTTTGTTTCATTTGCTTTGTAGTTTTATTTTTTATCATAGAAGCTTTCCTCTACAAGTGTAAGACAAAAATCCAGTTTCTATAAAGTTGCTTTTCTAAATTTGTGCACCTTGTTCTCTACTTTAGTTTTATTTGAGCACTTTCACACCCTCTTCCCAATTATCCTAGGCCTTCACTTTCCTAGGGTGAGCTTGAGAAGAGGTCATTCTTGCCACTTAGTTGCTAAAATAGGATTAATCTTTTTCCCGTCATCAACTCCGTGTATTGCTATTATTTCAAAACTATAAAAATTATATATTCAAAAATACCGAAAAGAAAGGTGATTTCTATTTCCAAGCAAGAGACTCGATTTTTCAAACATTTCCTTCTTGGACGATCGTAGATACTTCCACTATCTATGATTAAAATTTAAAAGCGATTGTGATTTGGCTGTTACTACTTAAAAGCCCGCTTTTACAAATCACGCCATATTTCGCAATAGAAACTCTGTCAAAAATTTTTTGGCTATAAGTTTACCATCATGGTTTATGGTTTAGGATATTGGGTTTGACTTTAGCATTTATGATTTTAAGTTCAGGGTTTAGGCTATTTGATTCAGGTATTACGTTCACGATTTACGAGTTTTTGGTTTATAGTTTAGAGTATATGGTTTTAGGGTTTTGAGTATAAAGTCTTGAGCTTTATGGTTTTAGGATTAGAGTTTAGGGTCTTGGGTATAGGCTTTAGGATATTGGGTTTGACGTTAGCATTTATGATTTTAAGTTCAGGGCTTAGGCTCTTTAATTCAGGTATTGCTTTCACGATTTATGAGTTTTTGGTTTACGATTTAGAATATTAGGTTTTATGGTTTTGAGTATAAAGTCTTGAGTTTTATGGTTTTAGGCTTAGAGTTAAGGGTCCTAGGTATAGGGTTTTCGATTTTGGATTGAGTTTAGGGTTTTCTGTTTAGGTGTTTGGGTTTAGGGATTAGCATTTAGGTTTTTGGGTTCTGGATTTAGGGTTTAAACCTTCGTCTATAGTTTGGTTTTGGATTTAGAGTTTTAGGTTTAACTTTTAGGGTTTTGAGTTTAGGATTTTAAGTTTAGGTTTTACAGCTTTAAGTTTATGATTTTGGGAAGAGGTTTTAGCGTTTCAAGTTTATGATTTTGGGTTCGATTTTATAATTTTTTGTTTAGAGTTTAGTGCTTTGAGTTTAGCATCTAGGTTTCAAGTGCAGGGTTTAATGTTTCGGGTTTATGGGTTAGGATTTAGGCTTTTGGTTGATGAAGTTGATTTACAAAAATTTAATTCAAAAGTAAATGTTTGAATATCAGCTTAGTACTACATACACTTGCACAAATTTAGAAGCACTTCATGACAAACAATAGAAATTTCCAACCCCTAGGTTGCAAGTTGTGGGAGGGATATAATTGTGTCAAAATACTTGATAAACACGAGTTTATCATCATTCTTATGCCCTAAAACAAACCTATCTCTTAGTATTTTAACTACACAAACGGGTTTTTGGGATGCATTAGGCATCGATTAGGTCAGGCATGCATTTGCATTTTTTATTATTTTTTTTGATACATTTGTTTGAGTGTTAGGAACAGATTGGGAGATCCCTGAAACCCTAGCACTCATGAAGGCAACTAGTGAAGAGGAAGCTCATTCCACTTGGGACTTTGTCAATTCCAACTCATCACAGCTGGATACTAACTCACTTGAGCCAGGGCTAGCTCCATTAAGCTCCATTTAGCTCATCTTAGCTGAATGGTACCTCAAGGTAGCTCATCTTAGCTCACCATAGCTCAAGTCAGCTCAGACTGAACTTTGTTGAGTCTATCTCACCTCAGCTTCATTTAGTTCACTAGGAGCTGTAGCTAGCACAACTAGGTTGACTAGAGTCCACCTCAGCTCAGGTCTATCTACTTCGAGCTCCACTCAACTCAAGTCAGCTAAAGATGACTTCACACAGCTCAGGCCAGCTCAAGTCCAGCTCCCGGGGACTCCACTTAGCTCAACCTTGTTGAGCTAAGTTACCTTAGCTACTCCAGCTAGCTAGGTCCTCCTTTGGAAGATCAAACCCAGCTCACCTCAGCACACTTCAACAAAAACCAACTCACTTTAGCTTGGCTTAGCAACAAGAAAAGAACTAGCAAGCTAAGCCAGCTAAAGTAGGTCCCTGCAACTCCCTTCAGAAGCTACCAGCCCTAGACATGTCTTCCTTAGCTCCTTTTTCTAAACCTTAGATCCATCCCACCTCCTTCTCTACTCAACTACAAGCTTAACTAGCTTAACTAGCTTAGCTTAGCTACATCTCAGCTCCCATTGGCCTTCCACCACCAAAAACCTAACTCCACATCATCACCTAACAAGCTCCACCAAATAGCCCTAAACTGACTCCACCTAAGCTCCTAGTTGTAAACCCATTTTGGAGCCAACTCCTTCACCACCCTTCAACCCACTACCCCCACCAAGGGACACCACAAAAGTGGCAGCAAAACTACCAATAACCACCCTTAAAGTTGACGCCACTTTTCTTTCCAATGCCCCTACATCCTAGCCATACACCTACCCTACAAAGCCATCCCTACCCTACACATAACCCCTTTTCTAGAACCCTCCTTGGTGGTGCCAAAAAGGAGGCTTCTCTTCATTTTGGTGCCACCTTTTAGGGTCCCTTCCACCCATAACTGCCGCCCTTTGCATCCTTAAGAATGGCGCCAACCATCCTACACTCTAGGATTCCCATAACCACCTTTAACTACCCACCAAACCTAATTCTAGCCCTCCAAAAGTTGGTGCCAACCCTTAACCCACAAACCCCAACCTAAACATCTTATAGTTAGCGGCAAAAACCCACCTAACCAACATCTAAGTTGGCGCCAACTTACAAGCACACATCCACCCTCCATCCACTTCACAACTTCATCCTAGCCTTCCATTCTCCAATTCAACCACCAACACCTTAACCATCCTATGGTTGGTGCCATGAATGGAGCCTCTCCACCAACATAACTACCACCTTCACACCTTCTCCCTTGGCGCCACCCCCATCACCATTCCTATATATGCCCCCTATCATCGCCATTAATGACCATCCTTTGGCTTCATAATTTCCACCATTACTCCACCTTATAGTCGGCCAAGAGAAGAAGGAGAAGAAGATTAAGGGGACACTCTGTCCCCTTGGTGCCTTCCCCTCTTCCCTTCTCTCTTGTGCCCCTACCAACCAAAGCAGCAGCCAAGCAAGGAAGGCCTTAGGATGAGGTCTTGAGGATGGTACATGCCACCCTAGGAGGAGATTGTAAGTGGAGATCATCCACCATTGTAGGAGAAAGGCCATGCCTCCCCTTTAGGGCTTGACTTTGAAGACATCACCTTGGAGGAGCTATTCAAGGAAGGAGTTGGAGAGACCCTTTTTAAGCCCAGGAGCAATAGAGCTTGGAGCAAGGACTCTCTCCTCTTCACCACCATCACCAAGTGGATCTTTGTTTTACCTCTTTTTACCTTTCAATTTGTAGTAGAAGCATTCTGATGTAGACATAACTATTAAGGGTAAAAGACCTATTCATGCATGTTCCTAGATTTAGATTTGCATTTCATGTTATAAATATTACATAGCATGCATCATTCTACATTTAGAGTAGTTGTATATAATTTAGGTTAATTGCATCCTTTTGTGGTCAGGAGAGAAGGATATTTATTTTGGAACTATGGATTAATGATCTGACCATATAGAGATCGGAGTCCAACGCCTCCAAAATCACCTCAATCGGAGTCCCGTAGCACCATATGCAATCCAAGGAAGATCAGTGGCCGAGGGACTAAGTGACACAATCTGGAGCGTCAAACAAAAAATTCGACTGCATGGATGGATTCGGGTCAACAATCGTAGCCCAACGGCGTAAAAATCGACTCAATCCGACCTCTGTAGCATCCCCTACAAAGGAAACAAGATGGATGACCCAGATTGTGCCACGTGGTGCAACCCAGGCCACCCATGTGCACGCACGTGCCACCGCACGTGCACAACTCATGTGTGGAGGCACGCACGCACAAGCATAGTGACACGTGCAGTAGTGCAGTGGAGCGTGGAGGCAGTGACAGCAACGGTGCATATCAAGCATATGCTCTTGACAAGGGTGCGTACAGGGGCACGCGATCGGGATCTTTAGCGACATTTGCAGCAGATCTTCAATGACATTTATGACCACCAGTAAATGTCATGTATACGAATTTGATTCTTTCCTCCACTATAAAAGGACCCCTACCCCTCCCATTTTTCTTCATTTTTTCCTTTATTCACCTTACCACCTCCAAGGCTTTAGAGAGAGCTTGTCCCAGGCCCGGGATGCTCCTTTAGACTAGAACCAAACATTTTCCTACCTCTCATCCCCCTTCGTGGAGCATCCCGTGGCCATCTTCTCACCTCCCTTCGAGAAGAAGATCCTCGCCGAGATGCCATCCTACCCCATCCTCTGTTGTCTGGATCCATCCTGCTTCTCACCACCTTCCTCCAGGCGACATCAGAGTGAGTCATCCTCCGAGAGACCATCGAGGGGGATTTCTCTCATCTCATTGTATCGTTTTATGCTTTTGTAGTGTAGATTTTCCGCTTTCGTAGTGTAATAAACATTTGTTTGTAAATAAATGATTGTTTCTCTATCTTTCTCTCTCTCTCTTACATTTTTGCAAGTAGATTAGCTAGAAGTTATCAACCTGATCTCTTGCTTGCTAAAAACTAAAAAAAATTAGAAAAGAGAAAAACAACTAAAAGCAAATAAAAGTGAAGCATAGATTTTTATAAAACCAAACGTTCGCCTCCCTGTGTTGGACCTAGGACTCACTTTTCGAGTTTCGGTTATAAATTTTATCTGATAGATGTGTTTTGTGAGCTACGATGATGGATCCTCCAAAACCCTAATTTCAATTCGCGAAGCACGCCTGCATTATTTTGACATCGTTACCAAGAGGCAACGCTCTTTGGTTTTTCTTGCGTTTTTCCGCCTTACTTAACTTTTTAGCTCACTTTGCTCCTTTCTTTATGTTATTAATGGTACGCTTCGAAGGTGAGCCAAAGCGAATAGATCGGAGTAAAGTGCAGTTAAAGAGTTTTCTAAGTTTATCCCCACCACCCCCATCCTAGTTTTCATTCCATAACCTAATAACTCAAACCCAAATCAACTTAGGTGCTTGCATAAACCCTAGGGTAGATGTTGGTTGTTTGGTTATCACTCCGCTTACCTCACCCTTCCACATATATAAAAATAAAAAAATAAAAAAATATTCTTCTCTTGAGGGATTTAATTGAAAGCTACACACTTAACAGGCACAACTTCTTATCATAAGGGGCACAATCACTTTGATTCTACCACTTAACCGGGGTCTGACCTGTGGACCCAGTACACTTCAACTCAATACACATAAGTGAGTAGAAATCTGAATAGGTTAAACATTCTTGTGTGCCTTAACTAAGTGGTGCAACAGGCCAATTGATTGAGTTATTTGGGCCGCACCACGCAATTTAAAACTGATCCATCAAGTAGCTTGCCTCGTAGGGTTGATTTTGAGGGCTGAACAGGCACTCTACATTTTTTTTCTGATCTCTAAAAGAATAAATCATCACCAGTGCTTTCAAAACCTGGAGTGTTCTACTGAACCTTGATTGAATATACCTAAAGATTAAACCCTAAAAGCTACTAAACAAGGATGAATCCTAAAAGACACATCATCAAATAACCTTGTTTGTAAACCTTGGTTGTGCACGCACACACATTTGATCATCAAGGGCATAACCCATCTAAAGGGCCCATCACGTTCCAAGAGCACGATCATCCCAAGCCTAATTAAAACTGACTAGATGTTGGCCTTAAGGATTGATTTGCTCTTCAGGGATCAGACTGAGATTTTTTCAACTAATCTGCTTCTACAGGTCAATCTGATGTCGAGCTAGGGGAGTAGCGTCAAACGACCATGGTTAGGGGGTACACTAGAAATAGAAGGTGTAAACCAAAGGAAAGAACCTTCTCCCCTACCCCTCCCTCTAATTGGTTAGATTAATTGGGTAGAAGTAGACCAAATCGTTTACAATCTCAAGACGGGTCTTAGGAATTTGTAGGTGATTGCATGTGTTTCACGAGTTTGAAATCAGGGTTGCAAGTAACCCATCATCGTAGTTACAAAACTTGTGATCAGATAAAATTTATACTGAAACTCCAAGGGAGTCCCAGGTTAAACACAGGGAGGCAATGTTTACTTTAATTGAAAACCACGCTTCATTTTGTTTGCTTTTGGTATTTTAAGGTTTTATTTTATTTTTTGTATTTTTGAAAGAAGAAGACAAGCAGAATGAATCACAAGAGATATGGAACAAATCTGATATATATATCACTCCAATGTCAATTACAATAAACTATGAAAGCATAAAAACAGAGGGGGGTGAGAAGAAATCTTCCAAATTGGCTATTCGGTGAGATAATGCCGCCTGGCAGAAGCTTACACAAAAGAGGTGAGGAGCTGGATGATGGAGGTGAGATGTAGGAGGACGTCGGGTAGAGGAAAGCTTCAGTGTGGCTCCAGAATGGAGGTGAGAAGGCGAAGATGATCTGCCAAAGGAATAATTGTGGGAGGACAGCTTTGAGGTGATGTATGAATAGGGATGGGAAGAGGGATGAATATTTGGTGAGGCAGAGGTTCCTACACTAATAGGAGCCTTGGGAGCTTGAGAGTAAGCTCTAATGGAGCATTGGTAGGCTTGCTAGAGCTTAGGAGTAGGTGGGAGTAGAGTAGGTAGAGATGAAGAGGAATCGGGGCTGTAGGGGTGTTTATATAGTGGAGGGAAGAAGAGCATCCCATGCATAGGCATTCAGCAATTGCTACAAGCATCACTAAAGCCCGCTCAAGCTGTTGCCAAAAGATCCGCGCCTCTTCAATGCCTTGGCTGGTGCATGCACTGTGTATGCCATTTAGTGACAACTGCAAGTGTTACTAAAGGCCCACTCTTTTGCACTTGTAAAGCCCACGCCAAATGCTCACGCCCACAACTGTCATAGCCATGGCAATCGTCGGCTATTGGATCAAGCGTGGATGGCTGTGATTGCAAGAGGAGAGCATGTGCCTGCTAGAATTTGAAATACGCACCGCTAGCACGTGCGCTAGCAGCTGTTGGATGATGCATCGCACTGTTGAGATGCGCTCGCAGATCGCATGCGCTCTGATTTTAATTACACACCTTGCACGTTTGTGAAGAGTGAATGGTGGGCATTGCTCGTGGTCGACATAAATGCATGCCCTAAATGGCATGCCTATGATCTAGCATGCACCTTCGTGTCAGTGGTTAGCATTGGATCTCGCATGGCGAATCTCGACCACTCGATTGCAATCAAGCAGCCCTATTGCAGCTGGCACTGTAGCAGGGCGTAGCAAATCACGGCTCGATCTCGCACAAGATCTTTGAGAGCACTCGACCTCACCACTTCTCCACATCTGCAGGTGTGTTGCGGAGATGAATTACACTCACGTGGTGAGGGTGGCCTCTCAGCCGTTGGATTTTCATCCAACGACTGAGATCACTCAATAGGCAGCCTTTGGAGATGTGGTGGGCAGCTTTGGGCACTCCAAATGGTGCCACATGGCAACATCTGGACCGTCCATGCTTCATTGCTTGCAGAGGATGCCATGGTGCTTGGATCAAGGTGATTTCTATGTTGTCGCATTGCGATCGTCACCTCGGATCCATCCATACGGTCAGATTTTTCATCCGAATACCGTATGGACATCGCAATGCCTCCTGGCCATTTAAAATGAAGGAATTAATATACAAAACATACAATTATCCCAAATGACATGCACTAGATGTATGCAATATTTATATCATGATATGCTATCTGAGTCCTAGGAACTATTATAAATAAGCATTTTATGATGAATTTATATGTGCTTATCATACCCCCTTGCTTACTTTTTGCTAGTCCTTAGCAAAATTAGCCTAAATGCTATGTATAAACGTAAAATTAGGGTTCAAGTATTTTGGAAAAATTCTTTGATTGCTTTAGAAAATCTCAACCCCAAGACCTAATTACAAAAACTCAACAGTGACCTGGTGTTTGCCAGAATGCAGACCGCCCAAGCCCTCGCCTTATTTGAGAAGAGAAGATATAAATTTTTTTTTCTTGCTTTTTTTCTTTTCTAATTTTTTTGTACTTTTGAAGTTTAAAAGTTCCAGGATAACTTTTTACGACTACCCAACTCGCCTAAGACTTGAAAAGGACTCTAAGTGCTAAGCATCATGTGAAAATAGTGAAAAACTCACTAGATGGTCGTTAAAATGGACTTCGGGTTTCTACGACCCTAGGTGACCTTGCCTAGAGGTTTATCTTTTCGATCGGTAGCTTTCTCCCTACTTCTTTTATTTATGGGATCAACATAAGGGCAAACCAAGTGTATATCTCCCCAGTTTATTCTACTTCCTTGCTTCTTCCAAAAATGTTTCGGGAATTATTATGCATTTTTTCTTTTTGTAAGCTGGGTTCTCGACAACTGGCCAATGGGCTGTTACCCACGACAACATGCCAGCCATACTCGTGTGGTGAAGTATGGTTTTTTTTTATTTCCTCCTTTTTCTATTTTATTTTATTTTAATTTTAATTTTTTTAAAAGTAGGTGGCTTTCCTAATCTAAGATTTACCTAAAGGCAGTACAATGAAAATGGACATGTGACTGGGCTTTAGACAAATGGCCAATGAGCTGTTACCACCGACAACTTGCCAGCCATACCACCCTTGATAGTTCATTACCTACCCAATTTCCAAAGAAACAACCGAAAATTTAGTGATAAATGCCAGTTTATCATCATTCTTATGCATTAAAACAAACCTAACTCTTAGGATTTTACTCCGCAAACGGGTTTTTTGGGCTGCATTTAGGCATAAAATAGGTTAGGCATGCATTGCATTTTTTATTGACTTTTTAATATGTTTTTGTGAGTGTTAGGGATGTACAGATATATAGATCCCTAAAACCCTAGCACTCAAGAAGGCAAATGGTGAAGGAGAAGCCCAGACTAGTTGGAACTCAGCCTAATCCAGCTCACCTCAGCTTGATCCAGCTCACCTCAGCTTGATCCAGCTCACCGCAGCTGGAACCTAGCTTACTTGAACTAGGGTTAGCTCATCCCAGCTCCATTCAGCTAATCTTAGCTGGATGGCAGCTCAAGAGAGTTCACCTTAGCTCACCCTAGCTCAAGTCAGCTCAGATCCAGCTCAACTTAGCTGAGTCTAGCTCATCTCAGCTCCCACTAGTCCACAGGGAGCTCTAGCTAGCTCAGCTAAGTTGACAGGAGTTCACCCCAGCTCAAATCCAGCTACATCAAGCTCCACTCAGGTCCAGCCAGCTGAAGAAGAATTCATCCCAGCTCAAGTCCAGCTCTCGGGGACTCAGCTTAGCTCAACTCAGTTGAGCTAAGCTACCTTAGCTGCCTCAACCAGCTTGATTCTCCCTGGGAGCACCAGACCTAGCTCACCTCAGCTTATTTTGGTAGAAGTTAGCTCACTTTAGCTTGGCTTAGCAACTAGCAAAGAACTAGCAAGCTAAGCCAGCTAGAGTAGCCCCATCCCAGCCTCTTCAGCAGCAGCCAGCTCCAGCTCCAGACTTCTCCTCCTCAGCGCCTCCCTCCAAACCCTAGCTCCAACACCTTCTCCTCTACTCCTCCATTAGCTAAGCTAGCTTAGCTTAGCTTAGCTTAGCTTAGCTAACAACCACCTCCTTGGCCATCCACCACCTTCAAAGTCAACCCTAGCTAGCTTCACCAACTTAAGCCTACTTAAGCTAGCTACTCTACTCAAGTTGGCGCCACCACCTAGCCATCCCTTCAACCCATTATCTCCACAAAAAGACACCTTAAGTTGGCGCCAAAAACTACCCCTAACCACCTCTATATTGGAGCCAACTTTCAGCCCTTAATCCACCCTACACCTACCCACATAAGCCATCCTAGGCATCCACCTAACCCCCCTTCTAGAATTCTTCTTGGTGCCAACTTAGACCCTCTTCTAGAAGCCATTTTGGCGCCAATATCAAGGGGTGTCAACCCCCATAACTACCCCCTTGGTGCCTCTTAAGGTGGCGCCAAACACCCTTGGCCATTGGATCCTTAACCACCTCCATCATTCCATCTTGGCCCTCCATTTCAAGGGACACCTTAGCCCCCTTCCTATTCGATAAAATCCCACCACCTACCACCATTTGGGGGCATACTCCCTTAGTGTATTTTTCTACCTACATCCACCTATACCTACGCCCAAGGAGAAGGAGTAGAGAAGGAGATTAAAGGGGCACACCACCAACCCTTTTGGTGCCTTCTTCTCCCCACTCTCTTCAACTTAGACCCTCTTCTAGCAGCCATTTTGGCGCCAATATCAAGGGGTGTCAACCCCCATAACTACCCCCTTGGTGCCTCTTAAGGTGGCTCCAAACACCCTTGGCCATTGGATCCTTAACCACCTCCATCATTCCATCTTGGCCCTCCATTTCAAGGGACACCTTAGCCCCCTTCCTATTCTATAAAAATGCACCAACTACCACCATTTGGGGGCATCCTCCCTTAGTGTATTTTTCTACCTACATCCACCTATACCTACGCCCAAGGAGAAGGAGTAGAGAAGGAGATTAAAGGGGCACACCACCAGCCCTTTTGGTGCCTTCTTCTCCCCACTCTCTTCAACATGGGCCACGCCAAGGAGGAGGACTCTTCCACTTCAAGGAGGACGTCCAGGCATGGGAGAATGAACTAGGGTGGACGTCCACCCTTGGAGAGAAGCTTAGGGCACGCCCCCTTAGGGCTTGCCTTGGAGGACATCACCTTGGCGGAGCACTGCAAGGAAGGAGTTGAAGGACTCTTTTCAAGATTGGGAGCCACCAACCTTGGAGCAAGAAGCCCTCTTCTTCACCATCTATCTAGAGGATTTGTGTTTTCTTTTCTTATTTGCATTTTTCTAGTAGTACAAGCTTTCCTCTACTAGGCCTTTTGTAAAACACTTTATCAATTATCTAGTTGCCTTCTTTGCATTTCTTGTTTGCATTTCTTTTAGCTTATTTTCAGCATTCTTCACTCCCTCTCCCTAACTATTCTAGGCCTCCACTTGCCTAGAGGTAGCTTAGGGAGAGGCTCTACTTGCCACATAGAAGTAGTATTTAAATTGAAGTGTAAATCACTTTTTCCTCCATCAGTTTGCATGTTGCCTTAGCTTAAAAATAAAAAAAAATGATATATTGAAAAAAATACCAAAAAGAAAGTTGAGATTTATTCCGAGTAAGAGAATCAATTTTGCAACCATATTGCCTCCTTGGACGACCCTAGATACTCCCCTATCTAGGAATATAAATTTAAGAGCGAATGCGGATTTACGCGTTACAACGACGTATTTTAACAAACCGCATATTTTCGTTATCACTTTTTGGCGCCGTTGCCGGGGAGGCACGGCTTTGCATTAATTAATTTTCTCTTGCTTGAAGTGGATCTCATCCCCTTCTCCTTCTTTCTTTTGTGTGTGCAGAAACTACAGTGGGGAGGCGAGAATCTGGAAGCGAGAGCTCAAAGATCCTTTTCTTCCTGCGGAAATTCAGGTTGGTTCGTCTTTCTGGTCACATAATTAAAACTACCAAAAATATATTAAACTTGGCTTTCAGGACCCTAAACACTTTAATTAAGTGGAGTGGTGCATTATAAAATCCATTGTTTGCTTGTATGCTTCTTTAGCACCATTCCATTGCAAGTATTGGTGTTCTATTTTTCGGGTCCAGATTTCTGTCTGGACTTGAAAAATCGATTCCTAAAACCCCAGGCCTCCTAAAATCATAAAATTTCATTGAGTGATTCCCAATTAAGTTAGGAACATCTGTTCCTAATTTCAAAACAATTGGATTTGTATTTCATTTTTAAAAATTCGTGGATAGCAGAGGGGTCACACCCTATAATCTTCTTGTGTTGCTACTATCCGTGAATTTTCAGAATTTTTATACTAATCCAATTTTTATGAAATTTAGCTTACTGGAATCCTTGTGAAATTTTACACATCATATAAAATTATAAAAATTTTATGAGGTCGGTGGTAATACTGAAAAGTCCATAATATCCACAGGTATTATTTCATGACTTTGACACCTGTATGATTAAAAATTCAAAAAAATTATTAAAAAAATTCCTAAAATCGTACAAAAATATTTTCTGGAATCGTTGTTTGATTTTATTCAAATTAGTGGTATTGTTTGACTTATTTGGACCACTACTTAATTCAGAAAGCTAAAAATAATTCATTGGTAGTTAAATTTCTGTCTTAAGGATAATTGGCTTAGGATTTCTTCTTTCTCTTTAGAGACTCAATTAAAAGGAAATATACAATCACACATACAACTTGTCTTTCCTTTGATTGTGAACTTTCAAACTTGTTTGAAAGCTTAAAGAGAAAAACCCTAAAACTCATTTCATTAAATTGAATCCGAAAAAACATAAATGCAAAAAAAATTGTGTGACAACTTGATTTTCATTGGAACCACTCTCCAATTCCTGCACACACACAAAAAATCAAATAACAGGGCAACAACCCAATAAATGCCCTCCACATTCCGTGTGCACTATAGCATCCTAGACCTAATTAAAACTTGTAGCAACTTGACCCCTAAGGCTTTATCAACTTAGGCTTGCTATTTAGGTCATAAGTTCTCTTTAGTTAATACCAATTCTGTCATCTGTATCTGGTGTTCAGGCTGAGGGGCTGTGTCAAACGACTAGGCGCGGGTTTGTACAAGCACCTGGGGTCTTCCCTGGGAAACGTTTGGGCCCAAACCTCCCCTTAAGCAACTTGGCTAGATTTGTTGATAGAACGGGTATTCACTATTGACTACTTATTTCCTATATAAACCAAGTCTTAGGTTATTATTAGGGAGTCACATTTAAGTTAGGTCTAGTTTTATTTGTTTGAATTGCACACTTTCTCTCATCTCTTTCTCTTCTCCTCCCCTCCCGTTCTTCCATTTTATGCACGGGCGACGATTTCAAAATCCGCACTTGGAAGGACCATTTGATTTCGCCCCCCACGCAAAAAGACCACTTTTTCTGTCTTCTTCTCCTGAAAAAATGGAAACACAACAAAATAGGTCCACTGACCCTTCCACGTCCACCTCTAACCCCACCACTAACCCTAATTCTAACCCTTCCACCCAAAACCCAACCACCAGTAACTTCCCACACTTGGAGCTCCCTAATCTTGAATTGCCCCACACACAACATCAAGACCCCCTACCTGATCTTTTAAAATTGATGGCTGATCAGGTTAATAAATTAAATTCCAATCAACAAAAATTGACTAGGAACATCCAAAACCTAGCCAATCCAAGGCCAAACCCACCACCCCGTCAGCAGCCTGTTGTTCCTCTAAAAGATTTCTATGATCCGTCTTATTATGAGGAACGACCAGGGGTGGTCATACCGGAGGGGGACTTTGAGATAAAGCCTGCGGTCCTGAACCTAATTAAACACTTTCATGGCCTTCCTATGGAAGACCCTTTCAGCCACCTTGAAGAGCTAACTCTTCTTGCATAGACAACCCGTTCCCGAAATGTGCAAGAAGACATATGGCTGATGCGGCTTTTTCCATTATCTCTTAAAGATAAGGCCGCTTATTGGTTCAGGACCATTGGCCGACCCATCACAACATGGCCTCAACTCAAGAGCGCCTTCCTCAAGAAATTCTTTCCCATAGGTCGTACCAATTCCTTACGAAGATCTATTACGACCTTTCACCAAAAATCTGGTGAAACTTTCCATGATTCTTGGGAAAGATTTCAAGACCTTTTAAGAAGTTGCCCGCACCACGAGATTCCTTTATGGAAGCTCGTGCAAATCTTCTATCATGGATTAGAAGATCAAATCCGACATTTTGTCGACGCCTCGTGTGGCGGCAACTTTTTAAATAAAGATGCAGAAAGTGCCTATGTCCTGTTCGAAGAAATGAGTGAAAACTCATTTAATCAAGCTTCCATGAACACATTTTGTAGAACCCAAAACCCGCAGTTCGGTGTTCACGAAATAG
Organism: Thalassia testudinum; assembly: GCA_037157565.1. Classification (NCBI taxonomy): domain Eukaryota; kingdom Viridiplantae; phylum Streptophyta; class Magnoliopsida; order Alismatales; family Hydrocharitaceae; genus Thalassia; species Thalassia testudinum. Next base: position 8,753 of record JAZHRO010000029.1, on the reverse strand, counting down.
GCACTCAATCTATCCCTGTCACCCAAGACGATCTTCAATTGATTGCTCAAAAACTCGACTAGATGCATATTAATCAAAAGAAAATTGAGGAAAGACTGGCCACATCAACTCAAGCTCCACACCCACATCTAACCCAACCTAACTTTCCATGAAGAGAAAATTTGCACAATCTCAACACTACCCCTGCTGATTATTCTGAGGTTGCCCATGATTCACTGGGGAATTACAACTATCCAGATCTTAACCCCACTCAAAATATTTCTGCCATCCAGGAGCCCTTTAAAAATTCTTCCAGTTGGAAAAATTACCCGAACTACTCCTGGAATAATCAAGTTTCCTCCCAACCATATCATTTTAATGGGTATGGGTCGAATCCAAACTTCCATCCTGGGCCATCCCAACAAGATATCAATGCCAAGATTCTGCGAACCCTGCAGGATATGCAAACAAAAATGACGGAAGTAACCCGCAACATCACAAATCTGCACAATCAAATTGGGGTTACTCCCACACAAAGACCTGTAGGACATCTTCCATCCCAACCCATACCCAACCCTAATCACCAAGGAAACCATTATATGGGCAGAAATCCACAATATCCAAATCAGCCTCCTCCTAATCCACCACTTCAGCAGCCGCCCAGGTTTCTGCAGTCACAGGCCCCCCCACCTCCTCTAAATAATAATCTGACTGCACATGCAGTTACTTTGAGGAGTGGGAAAACCACCACTGACCCCGGGCCTTCACACAAACCTTGTAAGATACCTGTGCAAATTGACTCCCCACCTCCGCATCAGGAAGAAAAAGACAAACAAAAATCTCAAGACAAGATTCCTGTCCCTTTCCCACAAGCTCTCTACCCCACCACCAACAAAAAAAAAAATCTGAGCCCACTACAGAAGAACTCATGGAGCTATTTGGGCAAGTTCATATCAATATTCCTCTCCTAGATGCCATCAAATATATGCCTGCCTATGCTAAATTTTTGAAGGAGATTTGTACTCCTAAAAGGTAGGCTAAAAATCTAGGACAGGTGCATCTTTTAGAGACAGTAAGCTCTGTCATACAGAGTAAGCTACCTCCTAAGATGAAAGATCCGGGGGTGCCTTTAATTTCTGTAATTATTGATGACACTACATTTAATCGCACCCTCCTTGATCTTGGTGCCTCAGTTAATATTATTCCCACGAGTTTATTCGAAGAATTTCAGATTGGTGAATTAACACCCGTCGAGGTTACCCTGCAATTAGCCAACCGATCTACAATCAAACCTCGTGGGATTATCGAGGATGTTTTAGTCAAGGTCCAGAATTGTGTCTTCCCTGCAGACTTTCTGGTTCTTGACATTGAGGCACCTGAATCATTATTGGACTCCCTAATAATCCTTGGACCCCCTTTTTTGGCCACTACAAAGGCAAATATCAATTGCCACACAGGAAAAATGGATATCACTTATGCAGGCCAAACTCTCACTTTAGATATTTTCAAATCCTCCAGGAGATTCCATGATGATAACTTCTTTGAGGACTCAGATACTGAAATTTCCAATATGGTGGAGGAGACAATGTTAATAGATACCCTTACCGACCATAATTTTTTTGAGGACTCTGATTCAGAATCAGTGGTCGGTGAAATCTGTGATCCGGAAACTTGTCTTGACCCCAAATTTATTTTTGATACCCCCCCTAACCCACCCACTATTCACGTACCTAACTTTTCCACACTAACTTCACCCAATCCTCACCATTCCTTCCCCGACCCCTTTCTTACGGACCTGCCACCAACCCCGCCTGAGTTTGGTACCCAACCTAATTTAAACCCATGGCCAGACTCGGGCTACACTTATCATTTTCCATCCAACTTTGATCCCAATATTATTTCTAATCAATTTTCTAGGGATCTAGAAGAAGACACCTTTTTTGCGGGCATCCAAGTGTCTAATTATTTACATGATCTTACGTCTTCCGTGCATACCTTCACGCCCGGCTGAATGGCGTGAAAGATAGCACTGGATGGGAGTTAACCCATCATTTCTTCTTGCTTTCCCTTTTTTTTCTTCTTTTTCCAGGTTTTGTTCCTCCTAAACCCGACCGTTCTTCACTAAGGTGATCCCTTTTCCCTCCTAATGCATGAGGACATGGCATATCTTAAGCATGGGGGGGTGTTTTTAAATTTTACGATCGATTTAGGATTTTCAAAACCTAAAAACATGCATTTTTGTTTAATTTATTTCCTGCTTGCATACCCAAAAAAATAAAAATGTTCAAAACTTTTTGAGGAAAAATTTTGAAATCGGGACTAAGGTCGAAAAATTCACTTTTGGCACAATGGGATTTAATCTTTAACAAACTAAGGATGAGGATATGGATCTGATCATTAGAATTCCAGGGTCTATTTTAGACAAGATCAGATATCCTTCTATAAAATTCCACCTGAACTCATGATAGTTCAGGTGACTTGATATGGAAATTATTCGACTTAGCTTCTGATTCAAAAACTTGCATGTTTTGAGAAACTTCTTGTGTCACTCTTCACACACAAGCCAACACTTAAAAATAACTAAAAATTTGAAAAACTCCCTTGTTTGGACTTAGTGAAAGTCTGAAACAGATCATTGGTTTGAGTTCCCACCGCCGAGAAGGAGGAAAATTCCTCCTTTAAGGACACGATGTCAACATGTTACCACCTCGGCGTTGCTCCATATCTATATTTCATATCTTTAGACGGAGCATTAAAGCGCATTTTAGCAGCTCAAGTGTCTTGGATGGTGCTCTACCTATAGTGTCGGAGCAAGAGCTTGAGTTTGTTTGGAGCGCCCCTTTTCACCGCATCGTGTTCTGGGGTTGTGAGCTCCTGGGTGGTGTCATGGACAGTGCTATCTCGAAGTATTGGCGCCAAAGCCCCCTCGAGGAATGGTAACGGGAATGATGATCCCGACACATCTGTTGTAAGACTAAGCTAAAAATAAGCATGGGGGAGAAAAAAAAAATATATATATATATAAATAAATAAATTAACATGCCCTTATAAATGTTAGCTTTTCACAAGCACAACCACAAGGTTTTAAAGGATTTTGCAAGTTGAGAATCAGATTCATGAGCCAAAAAATTCCTAAAAACAAACATTTCAAGTCATCTGAATTAACAAGGGGTTAATTTGAGAATTTTTTGGAAGATATATTGATCCCGTTCCATCTAATGGTTGAATCCAAAAACAAATCCCGATGTTTATCTTTAACAAATCCCGTACCTCCAGTGTTTTTAATCTACCAAGGTCCATTGATCTCTTTTTCTCCTCCAAAGTGGAAAAAATTAGATTTCCCAAAAATTCCATTTTAAGTTTTGCTAAGAGACTAGCAAAAGATAAGCATGGGGGTGTGATAAACGCCAGTTTATCATCATTCTTATGCATTAAAACAAACCTAGCTCTTAGGATTTTACTCCGCAAATGGGTTTTTTGGGCTGCATTTAGGCATAAAATAGGTTAGGCATGCATTGCATTTTTTATTATCTTTTTAATATTTTTTTGTGAGTGTTAGGGATGTACAGATATACAGATCCCAAAAACCCTAGCACTCAAGAAGGAAAATGGTGAAGGAGAAGCCCAGACTAGCTGGAACTCATCCTAATCCAGCTCACCTCAGCTTGATCCAGCTCACCTCAGCTTGATCCAGCTCACCGCAGCTGGAACCTAGCTTCCTTGAACTAGGGTTAGCTCATCCCAGCTCCATTCAGCTAATCTCAGCTAGATGGCAGCACAAGAGAGTTCACCTTAGCTCACCCTAGCTCAAGTCAGCTCAGATCCAGCTCAACTTAGCTGAGTCTAGCTCATCTCAGCTCCCACTAGTCCACAGGGAGCTCTAGCTAGCTCAGCTAAGTTGACAGGAGTTCGCCCCAACTCAGATCCAGCTACATCCAGCTCCACTCAGCTCCAGCCAGCTGAAGAAGAATTCATCCCAACTCAGGAAGCTCAAGTCCAGCTCCCGGGGACTCAGCTTAGCTCAACTCAGTTGAGCTAAGCTACCTTAGCCGCGTCAACCAGCTTGATTCTCCCCGGGAGCACCAGACCTAGCTCACCTCAGCTTATTTTGGTAGAAGCTAGCTCACTTTATCTTGGCTAAGCAACTAGCAAAGAACTAGCAAGCTAAGCCTGCTAGAGTAGCCCCATCCTAGCCTCTGTAGCAGCAGCCAGCTCCAGCTCCAGACTTCTCCTCCTCAGCTCCTCCCTCCAAACCCTAGCTCCAACACCTTCTCCTCTACTCCATTAGCTAAGCTAGCTTAGCTTAGCTTAGCTAACAACCAGCTCCTTGGCCATCCACCACCTTCAAAGTCAACCCTAGCTTGCTTCACCAACTTAAGCCTACTTAAGCTAGCTACTCTACTCAAGTTGGCGCCACCTCCTAGCCATCCCTTCACCCCATTATCTCCACCAAAAGACACCTTAAGTTGGTGCCAAAAACTACCCCTAACCACCTCTATATTGGCGCCAACTTTCAGCCCTTAATCCACCCTACACCTACCCACATAAGCCATCCTAGCCATCCACCAACCCCCCTTCTAGAATCCTTCTTGGCGCCAAGTTAGACCCTCTTCTAGAAGCCATTTTGGCGCAAATATCAAGGGGTGTCAACCCCCATAACTACCCCCTTGGTGCCTCTTAAGGTGGCGCCAAACACCCTTGGCCATTGGATCCTTAACCACCTCCATCATTCCATCTTGGCCCTCCATTTCAAGGGACACCTTAGCCCCCTTCCTATTCTATAAAAACCCACCACCTACCACCATTTGGGGGCATCCTCCCTTAGTGTATTTTTCTACCTACATCCACCTATACCTATGCCTAAGGAGAAGGAGTAGAGAAGGAGATTAAAGGGGCACACCACCAACCCTTTTGGTGCCTTCTTCTCCCCACTCTCTTCAACTTAGATCCTCTTCTAGAAGCCATTTTGGCACCAATATCAATGGGTGTCAACCCACATAACTACCCCCTTGGTGCCTCTTAAGGTGGCGCCAAACACCCTTGGCCATTGGATCCTTAACCACCTCCATCATTCCATCTTGGCCCTCCATTTCAAGGGACACCTTAGCCCCCTTCCTATTCTATAAAAACCCACCACCTACCACCATTTGGGGGCATCCTCCCTTAGTGTATTTTTCTACCTACATCCACCTATACCTACGCCCAAGGAGAAGGAGTAGAGAAGGAGATTAAAGGGGCACACCACCAGCCCTTGTGGTGCCTTCTTCTCCCCACTCTCTTCAACTTGGGCCATGCCAAGGAGGAGGACTCTTCCACTTCATGGAGGACGGCCAGGCAAGGGAGAAGGACATAGGGTTTACGTCCACCCTTTGAGAGAAGCTTAGGGCACACCCCCTTAGGGCTTGCCTTGGAGGACATCACCTTGGCGGAGCACTGCAAGGAAGGAGTTGAAGGACTCTTTTCAAGATTGGGAGCCACCAACCTTGGAGCAAGAAGCCCTCTTCTTCACCATCTATCTAGAGGATTTGTGTTTTCTTTTCTTATTTGCATTTTTCTAGTAGTACAAGCTTTCCTCTACTAGGCCTTTTGTAAAACACTTTATCAATTATCTAGTTACCTTCTTTGCATTTCTTGTTTGCATTTCTTTTAGCTTATTTTCAGCATTCTTCACTCCCTCTCCCTAATTATTCTAGGCCTCCACTTGCCTAGGTGAGCTTAGGGAGAGGCTCTACTTGCCACATAGAAGTAGTATTTAAATTGAAGTGTAAATCACTTTTTCCGCCATCAGTTCGCATGTTGCCTTAGCTTAAAAACAAAAAAAAAAAGATATATTGAAAAAAATACCAAAAAGAAAGTTGAGATTTATTCCGAGCAAGAGAATCAATTTTGCAACCATATTGCCTCCTTGGATGACCCTAGATACTCCCCTATCTAGGAACATAAATTTAAGAGCGAAAGCGGGTTTACGCGTTACAACGACGTATTTTAACAAACCGCGTATTTTCGTTATCAGTTAGTCAGTGCAAAAGATATGTGTAGATGCACAACTTAAAGTTCCCTCAAATAAGAGGGCAGGTTGGTAAGTCGCATACTTATCATCCCAATTTATTTACCAAATTAAAATGAATTTTAATTGGTGAGGACTCGAGACTAAGTCCACATTCGAGTGGACAACCAGGCTAATTAAGTCCGAAGACCTTAAGAGTCTAAGTGTTCAAGTCTGAAAGTATTAATTCTGAAAGTTTGCAACTCCTAATGCCTAAGTTTTCGTCTCCTAATTCTAATTCTTTTTAATAGAATTAAAAAAAAAAGAAATTGCTGTTACAGTTGAAAAAATGATTATAAGATATTTCCACCCCCCCATGCTTATCTATTTCAATGTCCACATTGTTCAAAATGAAAGCATGCAGGAGAGTAGAAGTGGAAGAATAACACTTGGTTTCCATGAGACTCTGGTTAGCTTGGAACAGTCTTTACATGAGCTGAGTTTAGTGCCTTCAGCTGGATGATGATTGGCCCATGGTAGTTAAGGCAAGGTAAGAGCAACCTTGTCTGAGACAGGTTCAGGGAGCACAAGGTCAACAAAGGGTTCAAGACACAGTTCGTTGACCTTGAAGATATAACCCGTCTTTAGGATAGAGATTTTGACGGCCCCGTTATGAAAAATCCACTCAATAATGAACAGGTCGTCCCACTTAGACTTGAGTTTTCAGGGGAAAAGCTTCAATCGAGAATCGAAAAGCCAGACCTTCTAGTTTGACTCAAAGCTCTTACATGAAATCATCTGGTCATGGAGAGCTTTGGTCCTTGCCTTATAGATTCTGGCATTTTCATAAGCATCATTTCGAAGCTTCTCCAACTCAGATAGTTCGCATTTCCTAGCTTTCCCAGCCAACTCAAGGTCCACATTACATTTTCTGATGGCCCAAAATGCCCAGTGTTCAAGTTCTACGGGTAAGTGACATGCCTTACTAAACACCCGATGGAATAGAGACATACCGATAAGCATTTTGTACACTGTACGGTAGGCCCAAAGAACATCGTCTAGCTTTTGGGTCCAATCCTTCCTATCAGGCCTAACGATTTTCTGCAAAATGTTTTTGATCTCGCGATTGGAGACCTCAGCCTGTCCGTTCATCTGAGGGTGGTAAGGTGTGGAAATCCGATGAGTCACCCTGTATTTCCCCAGAAAAATTAAAAGCTGGGCATGAGTGAAATGTGTGCCACCATCATTGATAATTTCCCAAGAAACCCCAAACCGATTGAAGATATTTTTCTTAATAAAATTTATGACCACCTTGTGGCAATTGGTCCGAGTGGGAATTGCCTCAATCCACTTGGACACGAAATCAACTGCGACTAGAATATACTGCTGTCCAAATGAAGGAGGGAAGGGTCCCATAAAGTCGATGCCCCAAATGTCAAAAATTTTGATGGAAAGAATTTTATTTAGGGGCAACATATCTCTCTTAGCCATGTTCCCGAGTGTCTGGCATTGGGTGCATGACTTTGAGAATTCCTGGGCATCCTTAGATAGCAACGGCCAATAGAATTCGGATTGCAAGATTTTTGGTCGAAAAAGTGTCCACCACACGCAGATGTGTGGCAGAACTCAAGTATGTTGTGGAACTTGATTTCCGGGACACATTAACACATAATCTAGTCTGCGCTGATGCGGTATAGCTCGGGATTGTCCCAAAAATAATATTTGGCCTTAGACACAAGTCTATCCCATTGTTGTTTGGTCCAATCCTAGGCGATTTGACCAACGACCAAAATAACTGACAATATTCGCAAACAAGGGGGTTCGAATACCCGAGACTATGAGGATAGTCTCATCTGGAAAAGTATCAGAGATCGGGGCATCCAGATTCAGAGAATCAATTAGGATTCTCGAGAGGTCATCTGCCACTACATTTTGTGCTTTGGCTTTATCCCTGATTTCAAGATCGAATTCTTGAATTAGCAGAATCCAGTGAATAAGCCATGGTTTGGCATCCTTTTCGGCGAAGAGACGTTTCAAGGTCGAGTGGTCAGTATAGATGATGACACGAGAACCTAACAGATAAGCCCTGAATTTTTCTAAAGCGTAAACTACAACTAGCAATTCTTTTTCAGTAACGGTGTACTTCTTCCGAGCCTCATCTAGAGTCTTGCTAGCGTAGTAAATCACACAGGGTTTTTCTCAATCTTTTGACCCATGGTAGCCCTAACGGAATAGTCAAATGTGTCAGCCATAATCTCAAATGGGGTTGTCCAGATCGATGGTTGCAACCCCAGGGCATAGGTGACTATCACTTTCAATAAATCAAATGCCTTACGGCATGATTCATCAAACTCGAACAATGTGTTTTTGGCCAAAAGGTTATTCAAGGGCCGAGCAACCTTCGAGAAATCCTTAATGAAACTTCTGTAAAAGCCCACGTGCCCAAGGAAAGAGTAGATCTCTTTTACAGATGTGGGTGGAGGAAGTCTAGAGATAGCATCCGCCTTAGCTTTGTCAACTTCAATACCCCAACTAGAGACCACATGACCCAGGACAATGCCTTCCTAAGTCATAAAGTGGCTCTTTTCCCAACTAAGGACCAGCCATGTTTTGATGCATCTCTGGAGGATCAATTCTAGGTTAGCCAGGCAGGATTCAAAAGAATCTCCGAAAATGGAGAAATCATCCATGAACACCTCAAGACAATCTCCCACCATGTTAGAAAAGATGACTAGCACGCACCTTTGAAAAGTTGCAGGTGCATTGCAAAGCCCAAATGGCATTCTAC